>CM066204.1:14746294-19746294 GCA_033675395.1 Rhodiola chrysanthemifolia
AAAGTAGTGATAGAGGCTAGGCATCTTCGTTCGGGAGACTGTGAGTGTAAGTCCACGTATAGCTCTATACTATTCAATAAAGATTTATATCCCTTTAGGGCGTGGGAAGCCCCCCAGAGTAGGCTGTTGCCGAACTGGGAAGTACACTGTGTGTCTCGTTCATATACTGGCCTAGATACTGTTTGCTAAGGTGTTCAAGATTAAGTTACTGGAGAGTGATGCAACACGGAGATGTAGAAGCTGACGATTTGCTTGAGGTATCATTTCAGTCTAGTGGAAATATTCCAGTCAAATGTGGGATGAGCATTCTCTACGAGGTGGATGAAAAAGACATTGATCTCGTGATGGATGCCGACGCAATCGACAGCACACTAGATGCTGTTTATGAGGAATTGCGAATGTAATCAATGTTGGAAAATGTGTGTTTGAAGGTTTGAAGAAAATGGTGGTGCGCCACATTTGAGACCTAAAATTGAGCGTGAAGGACACCTCGAATCGTGTTGATAAAATTAGATTAAATTACCTTGAGTTGAGAGGTATGAAATCGAATGTTGAATTGCCAAAAACGAAGCTATATCGAATGAGAAATCGATGGCTAAAGTTGGACCAAAACTCATGCAATTTGACTTTGGTAGGGATTGATATAAAGTTGGATTTCACTTGAGTGAAAGCTTATATCCCACATTGGAAACCAAAGGGGAACATTGTATGTTTATATATAATTACAAGTTCATAGTTATTGAGTTGTTAGAGCATCCTCTACCATGATCAAACAAACATATCTTCCCTCATGGGATGATCTATTTTATGATCTAAAAGATCAGGGTGGGGTGCATGATTTTTTTGATCATGTCTCATGGTACTTTTCTATGATTGAAAAAACCATGGCGGGGATCAGGAGATGCTCTTAAGCCAAAGTCATCCAAAATACCCACGCGGGCGCTCAAGGGGGTGCAAATAATTTGGTCGACAACGGCGGACACGAATGGTGCTCGATTTCTCAGCGGGTTGCGCGGTTCGTTTTTGCTTAATTCGATTTCAATTTTTGAATCAAACGTCAACATGACTAAGTCTTGGGCAGTTCCGAGAAACCTGGTCTTCAGTCCAGGAGTGGATGAGTGCGTGAGCAGTTTCAACTTCCCACTTCTTCAGGTCGTGGGCAGTGGAGCAGTTCTCCTCAACGCCTATATAATGAAGCTCATTCCTTCACTGAAGAATACCGAAAGCAACACACAGATTCTCCCCACACTCTCGACTTCTCTTTTTCTGATCAGTGATAGTGGAAGATCAGAATATGTTCGATCAGCAAGACTTTGGTGCTCAATTGCTCGCTGAGGTTCTTATATCCTGGGAAGCTTTTTTCCATCAACAACTTAGACACCGACGGGAGGCAAATCTGCTTTAAGGACAGCGTCTGCGACGTGACTGAACCACCCCTTCGGTTTGCTGTCCTTTCTGTATATTTGTTTCGTTTTATTTCCATGTTCAGTATTCAATTCAGATTAATGAATATGCATTCAGATTAATTGCTGTTAGCACTGTATGTGTATTTAATTCTATTCAGACTGTATACGCTTCAGATTAATTGTTATTACTGCTGTATACGTATTTAGAATAATATTCAGAGATTTTATTCAACAATCAAATCACACCAATCACATTTGAATAGCCTTGGCTATTTTTCAGTTCTGAAACTAATTCTAATTTTGTTTGCAAGCTGCAGTTTGTAGGAGAGCTGGATAGCCATTACTAATCGAGGAAATACAAGTGGCTGCACCTCGAGCTTGGGAAGTCAGGATCAAGATCCTCTGCACACCCCCTCAGCCACACCGATGTCAAATAATTTTTTTCTTACTTGAGTAAGAGTTGAAATTGTTTTTCTCCAGCCACCAATCGCAGCATTTCCGAGGATTTTTGGACATGAAGGTCTTGATATCACTCACAGTTTACTTGGACAATTAGTAACAGTTGATCAGAGGAAAAAAAAAAAGCGTCAAACGACTTTTTAATTAAATGTAACTTTTTGAAAAAAATGATAAGAATTTCGAATAATTTCTGCAAATATACTAATAAGATTAAACGAAACTGCTGAAAACATGATCAGTAGTCCTTTTTTATATAATCCATAATTTCTTTTTCTGATAAGAAAATGTTGGGATTGAAATTTTTGGTGAAGTGTGTGGTGAAAAAGTGGAGGATGGTTGTGCCATCATTTCTAGCTGAATGCGGAGAATCAGGGATTGTAAGTCTTTAAAGAGCAATATGTGAAGCAATTTTAAGGCCCCTGAAATCTTTCCCTTGTAGTTGAGACGTTGTTCTGGTCGAGTGCAGAACAATTTCTAGAACAATTTATGCAAAACTAAATGCAGTGTGGAAAATAAACAGACACGCAAAGTTGTTACACAGTTCGGCGTTAACGAGCATACGTCTGGGGGTCTGTCTCCTTAGCCCGGTGGATAGCAATTCACTAATAATGAATATTACGATTACAGGAGCTTACGTTTACAGAATCTCTCTTAAACAGCCTGAGCCTCTAATACTCTAGCAATCGCTAACTAAGTCTCCCCTAGATCTGAGCCTCGCCTTCGATTCCACCAGAATGATCCTCCACGAGAATCAGCGCCTTCTCCCGAATGCGCAGAAGAGCAACAGTGCGTGTAGCGTCAAGTTGTTCTACGATCAATCTACCGAGCACTAGAACAGACTGAATCCGAGCGCCGTGAGTTAATCAGAATGATTAGTTCACCGTCCGTTTGCCTCCACCTCCCTTCAGTGTATATGAGCGTGAGTAATATCTCCATGAGTGCTGAGTAATGTGAATGCATCATCCCTCCTTATATAGAGCGGTAGAAACCCTAAACCGAATAGGATTTCTAATCTTCAACCGCCTATCTCTTTAGGAAATCTTTTAGGAAACATTCCTAATATCTTGCGCATATCTCTTGTAGATAATCCTTCAGTATATTTTCAACTGTGTTTAATAAACTCTTTGTTTATCTTCTTCGTCAAGTCATCTTCAAGCGCAAGTCTTCCCTAATATCTCTTAACCGACTTCTTGATATGCATATGATATTTGAATCCACCGACATCAATATTTGCATCATATCTTTAATGAGTAACAGCACCGACTTGCCTAATCTGTTTAGGAAACATCTATTGTGTCTAACTTGTTCCACGTCGGCTGAACATGTTGCCTAATCTGAATTAGGAAACATTCCATCTGTCCATCCATATGCAACGGCCTTGTTCTCCGTCGGTTGACTATGTTCCCTAGCTAATCTGAATTAGGAAACATTCCATCTGCTCTAACTTGTTCCAGGACAGTTGCCTCTGTCTGCATTGAAATCTTCCTTGTACAACAGCTTGAACAACTCTTCACAGAGTTTTGCCAAACCACATGCCATAAGATCTAACAATCTCCCCCTTGACATTTTTGGCAAAACTACTACATGTAATCTATTTGTACTACTATTACAGTTGAATCTTTGAAGAAGGTTTCAAATTCCCAAGCTGTGCTACAAACTAATAGCTACCACACGAATCTCTGAGGAAATTTCAAACTCTGAAAAGTGTAAGCACATACGAATCTTTTAAGGAGGTTTCAAACTCCAAAATATGTCTAGCATCTTGCACAACTGAATCTTTTAAGGAGCTTTCAAACTCCAAAACTATTCACCCTTTTTGCCACAAATTGACAAGGGAGTAAACGACAGTAGCAATAGTTCGACAATAAAACTAGAGTTTAACAAAAACATAAAATTGTTTGTAGAGAAAGAGAGAGAGCAGATATAGCATCACCATGACTAGTAGTGTGATATTAGATTTAACATATATAAAATTGTTTTGTTTGACTGCAATTCGATCCCTAAAACTCATAACTTGACGACTATAAAGGGTTAAAAATACGCTTGTCCAAATGGCGCCGTTGCCGGGGAGCAGCGTTTAGTGTGATATTAGATTTAACGTATGTAGTTTAGACTATTCCACCTTGTTCGTTACTTGAATTTTTTTGCCTAATTTTTTCCACTCGCGGTGATTCTTGGCTCTCGCAGATACAAGCTAGTTCATGCCAAAGAAAACACCGAGGCAGAGGAAGAAGATTCAGGTATCAGACGAGGACTCATCGGATCAACGAAGAACTCTTCGCAGGGTCCAAAACGAAGCTCGACAACTCCGAGCACAGAATCGCAATTTCGGAGCATTAGATATGAATCAAAACAACCCAGCTTTGATGCATAAGGTGGTCGAAGATGACCAGCAGCGTCGAGTGCGCGGGACTCTTGGAGATTACACTGCTCCACGTGTCTTGGGATTCCAATCTGCCATTGCACCACCTGGTATAACCAACAACACCTGGGAACTCAAAATGGGACTCATTCAGATGGTGCAGAATAATCAGTTTTTGGGAAGGATGAATGAGGACCCTCACCAACATCTCAAGAGTTTTTTCCAGATGTGCAACACAGTGAAGACTAATGGTGTTCCTCCAGAGTCCTACTACCTAAGGCTATTTTCATTCTCACTATCTGACAAAGCTAGTAGGTGGCTAGACAGTCATGCAGAGGGGACTTTTACTACCTGGGATAAGTTGGCTGAAGCCTTTCTCCAACAGTACTTCCCACCATCAAAGACAACACATTTCCGGAACAAGATCAGTTCGTTCCACTCTACTGATGGTGAGACTCTCTACGAGGCTTGGGAGAGGTACAAAGAGCTGATGAGAATGTGCCCTCACCATAACCTGGAGTTGTGGCAGATCATAGATACTTTCTATCAGGGAATCGACCAGGGGATGCGTACCTTGATAAATCAATCAGTTGGTGGACTTAATGGAGTTCCACTGAAAGAGACATATGACATCATAGAGAAAGCAGCTCAAGATTACCACCTCTGAACGAGTGATCGAGGTAATCCTAGAGACAGGAAGGGTGTGCAAGATCTCTAGCTCGCTGATAGCACCAATGATATAGCCGAGCTAACTGAGAAGCGTATTTTTAACCCTTTATAGTTGTCAAATTATGAGTTTTAGGGGTCAAATCGTAGTCAAACAAAATTTATAAACCTTGGTAAGCCAAGGGTCGATCCAAGGAACATGTGTGTGATTACTAGCAAATAATGTGACCTATTTAGCTATTCCGATTAAAAGAGGTTTTTGTTGTGAGCTGAATTACAGAAATTAAATAGCAGAAAATAAAAGGTTTGTACTTATCAGAGAAAGAATTCCAGGACCATACTTCACCCGTGCTAACCCCACTAATCATGCAATCATTATCACGTACTTCATCATGCTATCGAATATCGAATTAAACCAAAATAACACTAGATAAGCCGCCCATCCACGGATCATTATCTAGCTTAATCTCAATCGCTGAACGCCGCCCATCCACGGATTATCAACGATCTCGATTATTTAAACTGAAGGTTCTCATACAATTTCATACAATCTGGTTAATCCCTAGGGCCCATCCACCTTTCGGTATATAACCTAAATACGATCTAGCATGCAAACATACCCTTTGATGTAAATACTTGCATAGAACGATAAATTAAGCACGATGAAATTGAATATTCGATTTGCATAGATAAAAACGTTAATTGATCACATGAGAGTTGGGTACACAGCACGGGATCCGTAGGATCCCAGAATTAAGAAGACTACTCACTACTCATGGCGATTAAACCACAAACAGTGTAATAAGAGAGAAATAAGGACGAGTTAACCGTAGACGATGTAGCTCGACGATCCTCAATCTCTCGTTCGGCTCTGTCTTCTCTCCCAAGTTAGGGTTCTTGAATCTCAAAATAAGCACACTTAGAACACACTAGTTGTTGCCCTTTTATTGCCCAAAAATCGAGTAATTGCCAAAAAGATCAGAACTTGCCAAAAACGGATTAGGAAATCTGTCCAAAAATTCTGTCTTCCGAGGTGCCGTGACACCCGTGACATTCGGACATGTCACGGCAAGGACAAAAGTCACTGAGTTGAAAAAGGGCCGTGACACTCGTGACATTCGGATATGTCACGACATGTCACGGCTATGGCAAAACTTACTGAGCTGAAAGGGTGCCATGACACCCGTGACATTCGGACATGTCACGGCATGTCACGACATGTCTGGAAGTCACTCGGATCTGTCTGAGGAAAAAGCCTACCGTGACACCCGTGACACTAATGAGATGTCACAGCATGTCACGGCCTACTGCTGGTGTAGAGCTCTTTTTGGGCCATTTTCGTTGATGTTTCCGTTGTTTCGGCACTTTGCATTCACGGAGTGATGATATGCCAATTTTACCTGAAACACTAGGAAAAGACATCAAATATGGACAATTTGCCCGGAGAACAAGTGTTGTCCTTCATCGAATGTAGTGAATAATCAGTCAGAATATTGACTGATCAAAACACTCCACACTTAGGATTTGTTCGTCCCGAAAAAATGTCAAACAAGTAGCAGAATTGATACACGAGAGAATATAATGCTCAACAACCATGTGTTTTAAAGCTACCCACTCAAGTGACATGTGATCAATATTAGCTAAAGCAAAAATAAAAACAAAGTAAACATAACTCACAGTCGTAGAGGACACGAATGCATCAAGCCTTTAAACCTCTAGGCTGCCCTAGTAGGACGAGTATAGTCTCGTGAAGGTTTTCAGGAATGGGACTACCTACATATCCCTGTACAACTAACTAACGTGTATGCATGAATGATGCTCAACGTGTCACAGTAAAGTCATGTCATACTTAGGATTCATTGTGTTACCTTGACTTCAAGTCAAACATCTTCATCAAAGTTGTCAGACAATCATAGATTAAACGAGTCATGCATTCAAATGGTTAGTACACACGACTAGCAATCACCTCATCACAAGTTCTAAATAGGTCTATAGAAACGCAATAAGAACATGAATAGTTACACAAAACATGCTCGCCATTCACCTATGCTATCTAGGGATAGTCCACGGGCTCTAGGCGCAAAGCTCATTCTCAAGTGTCAAGGACTAGGCAATGACCCGTAAGAGAAGAGGAGGTCGGCTTAAGGATTTTCTGAAATAAAAGTACGAAAATCACATCAAAATTTCAGTGCAAGCATAAGGATCGTCCCTTAGTTTCTAGCACATGAATTCACAAGACAAGTCATGATTTGCACGCGATGAGAAGATGGAATTACACTACATCAAACAAAAAGAGGGCAGAATATCTTTTTTTCAAAATCTTTTTCATACATAAGGGGTGACTTTTCTCACTTTGCCCTTGGTATTATTTTTCTATTTTTTTTTTCTATACACAAGGGGTGACTTTTCTCACTTTGCCCTTGGTATTTTTTTGCTCTTTTGTTTTTCTTCAAAAACAACTATTGAATAAAGGCGGATGCATGCACACTTCAAAAACAACTCTTGATTGAAAATATTGAAAACCACTTTTTTTTTTCTAACTCCACACTTAAAGCTTGACATAGTGTATGAATAAAGGCGGGTGCATGCAAATCACAACAAGCATAGAGAAACACATACCAGTACTAAGATCACCTAGAAAAAGATATGCGATTTAAGTTTTTTTTTGACATTTTTGAACCGGTGCCTACTAATTTCAAGTCTCAAACATGCTTCAAGAAATACGTAAAACACGTGATAGGCAAGGGCTAGCAATGATACTGACTCGAGAGAATACACACATGAATAAAACTATTTCAAGTCCTAGACTTTGAATCCAAAAGCATGACAATCAGTCAAGGAGTATCATAGAAAACGAAGATTTCAATCGCAGCACATTGACAGTTGAGCATATGCAAGAGTGAATGTGATATGCAATGTGCGTGACTATGCGCTACCCACTCCACACTTAAAAATGAGCTTAGTCCCTAAGCGAAGAAATAAAAGATAAGAAAATGTGCATAGGAACTTCCCTCGTGTGTGATAGCGTGATATCCATGGAGATTAAGCGATGCCCGGGGAGTGGAATGTGATTCATGAGCTGATAGAAATAGAGAAGACTAAACATAAGGCTGCACGAGTTAAAGATTAGTGATGAGCCGTATTTATACGGCTCATCGAGTCAACAAATCCCACCATTTCCGACACTTTATTATGCGAACAAGTTACTTTTGGTGTTGTTTTGCATTTCAGGTGCTTCGGAAGCTCTAGGAGGAAACGCGCTTAAAAGATGGCTTTCTGAGCTAAAAACATCACAAGGAGTCGAGCTGACGAACACTAAACTCAAGTTGCTCGGGCAAACGAGCGGATCTAACGAATCCACTTCGAGCAAAGTGATCAGAATAGCAAATAAGGTGGACAATGTCGGAGAACCAAGGAAAACGCCCGAGCAGATTGGCAGTTGGCTCAATTCCAAAGGTCTTGTGTGTGCTGATAGGCACCGAAATCAAGTCGCTCGACCAGACGGACTCCGATGACAAATCTGACTCGACCAAGTTGCTCAAAATGGAAAACAAGTCAGACAATGTCACCAAGCCAAGGAGAACGCACGGATGGAATGGTCCAGGAGCAGCCGAGCAGAGTTCCAGGCCGCGCCCGAAGGCCCTGTCGAGCAAACCAGTGCTGAATCCAAGTTGCTCGACCAGACGAACGAATCTTGCAATTCTGGCTAGACCAAAGTGATCGAAATGCTAAATTACTCGGACGATATCACTAGCCAAGCAAAACGCACGAGCGGGATTGGCCGAGATGAGCAAAACGACGATTGAAGGCCCCGCGCGCTGGGCCAAATCAGTGGGCTCGAGTAAGGTGGTTTAGAGGCTTTCATGAAGTTCCTAGCAGGTTCTGGAAGGCCCTAGAAGACGCTGGAAGACTTGCACAAGAAGTTAACTTGAAGATCAAGCAAAGTCGGTTTTAGGACATGTTTCCTAAAACCGTTTATGGGCCAACCTCAATTTGGAAACTTCGAAGCCCTATTCTATGCTATAAATACAGCCTCTCCTCAACCTTTCAAAGCATCCCATCATCCCAAATTCGAGCTCTCCACTCCTCTCACTCGGCGCCTCTTCCTCCTTCATTCGGCAATAGAGAAGAACATCTTTCCTTTATTTTTATTGTCTTTTGTTTCCATGGCCATGTGTAGCCAAGCCCTTTATTCGGGCTAGGATTTTATACATTGTGACTATTGTTTGAGACTTCGTTCTTAATGCTATTCATGTTTTACTAATTCTCGTGCCTATATTACGAATTATTGCTAGACTATGTGGATGCTTTGTCGCAAAGCTTAGTTGATCAATATTTCTATCATTATTATCTGCTTAATACTTTGTCGTTTGGGTAGATAAAACATTTAGGTTAAATAACACCTTTGTCGGGTTGTTTAATTTAGTAGAGAATTAGAATCCTTTCACCTTTGTCGGGTTAGGTTGTGGCATAACACCTTTGTCGGGTTATTTGGGAAGTCACCTTTGTCGGGACGACCACACTTAGAAACACTGAATTAGATCGTTAGTAGTCAAGGATAACAAGTCACAATAGAAACCCTAGTCTGAATATTCCCTCTGATTAACATATCTCGTTTATTTCCTAGTTTACACTTGTTTCCAAATCTCTTACAAACCCAATTGTTTCCTTTTTACAGAACAACAAGTAACCATCTAGCTCCCTAGGGTTCGACCCTTGCTTACCGCTGTACTAACCCATAGCCAAGAGCAAGGAATTATAAATTTAAATTTGCAGGTACCGACGACGACCTGTCAAATTTTGGCGCCGTTGCCGGGGAGCTGCGCATCGGTGAAGTTGTTCTTTTTGTTTTTATTTTATTTTTCTGTTTTTTTTGTTTTAGTTTTGCTTTATGGTTCGCCATGTCTTCTTATTACAGTAGAGAACCTTGGAACGATGAAGATGATGGGGAAGATGGGTGCGAGGGCAGCAAGGTTGCGTTTTGAATGATGCGGTGACGGGCTGTCGTTCTGACCCGCAAATTTACAATTTATATTTCCACTACTCGTGGCTCACTATTTGACTAGCAAGTGGTAAGTAGGGGTCGAACCCAAGGGAGTATGGTTTCAAACAGTTGTTCTATGAAAAAGAAAGAAAATAAAGTAAAGACAATTGGGGTTTTTTGGTTGTTTTTTTAGTGCTGGAAAGTAAAGAGCGTAAAATAAATGACTGAAAAGTAAAGGTGCTTGAAGGTCCAAGTCTTTGACAATAAGTAAATGTGCGAGAAAGTAAAGCGCATGAAAATAAAGGTGCTTGAAGGTCCAAGTCTTTGACAATAAGTAAATGTGCGAGAAAGTAAAGTGCATGAAAATAAAGGTGCTTGAAGGTCCAAGTCTTGACGATAAGTAAATGTGCAAGAAAAGTAAATTGCTTGAAAATAAAGACAATAAGTAAATGAGCGAGGTGTTTTCAAGAGAAGGAATTCGGTCTTAGGAACCTTATAATATGTCCCCGTTCATCATCGACCTCCAAGGATTTTACTAAGTGTTGCAGCGAGTGAGTTACTCCATTTCAAGCTATAACTCCAAACAATGCCATTTCAAGCACTTGCTCCTCTAGCCGGTCCATTTCAAGACAAGCCTACTAGTTCTAGCTAGGCTAACACCTCATTTCAAGGTATGCTAGCCCAAGTGCAATCGCTTGATCCCTCATTTCCGAACAAACCAAGCGACTATAGAGGGCATGAACTACTTGGAAGAGCTTTGCCATTTCAAGCATCCACTCAACCTTGTTGTGTTCACCCCGAAGGCACAAGAACTAGTGAAACACTATAGTAACATAAAAAACAATGGTCTAGAACGGTTTCATAGTATAAGAGTTCCCTTGACCGAATGAACGGTTTAGCTACGAATACTCATGGAAGTGAATATCATAGCCATTGCAAGGAAAAGTAACGTAAGAAAGAGTAGGAAGTAGTCGAAGCTTTTGATATCAAGTG
Organism: Rhodiola chrysanthemifolia; assembly: GCA_033675395.1. Classification (NCBI taxonomy): domain Eukaryota; kingdom Viridiplantae; phylum Streptophyta; class Magnoliopsida; order Saxifragales; family Crassulaceae; genus Rhodiola; species Rhodiola chrysanthemifolia. The sequence goes on from CM066204.1 coordinate 14,757,165, forward strand.
ATGTTACAAGCATGGGATTCGAACTAACAAGTGGTTTCTCTACAAGCCTCTCTCTACCTACTCGAGCACAAACACTAGTACTTCCACACCCAAAAGCTTACATTCTCAAGGTTTGATCTTCTATAAATAGGCAAGAATGGCGGTTGCTTCATGGAGAAGGAAGGCCTCTCATTGGTTAGCCGTCTTTAAGCTAGTTGGTGCGTGTCATCTCCCTATGGTTTTCCTTCATCCTTAAGCTAGCCGTCATAGAAGCAAGTTGATGCCAAGTGGTGAGTTCTTTGAGCTTTCCTTCCTCAATGGGTTAGTCGCAATGTAGCAAGTTGCACCCAAGGCTAGCTGCTCATCGAGCAAGGTGCTTCCAAGGGCCAGCTGCTCCTTGAGCAGTGTGCCTCCAAAGGGCACCGGATTTAGAGTAGCAAGGAGCTGGAATTTGATTGGAGTCTCGGCCGGAATGCCCCTAGTTGGTCTTGATCGGGCTTGAGCAAATTCCACTCGAGCGATTTGTCTGGGCAGTGATATTTGCCGAGTTATTAGGCATTTAAAACACTTTGGTCGAGCCAGAATTTCCATATTCGCCGTTCTGTTCGAGCGACTTGGATTTGGTGCCTAGCGCGTGGGTCCATTGCTTTGGAGTAGGGCCAAACGCCAATCGGTATGGCGTTCGCCTTGGAGCTTCGACATTGTCCACCTTATTTTCCATTTGTAACATTTTGGTCGAGCCAGTTGTGCTAGATTCGTCGGTTTGCTCGAGCAATTCGGTCATGGTGCCTAGTGCACGCGGAGCCTTTGCTTGGCATTGGGCCAACTTCCAATTGGCTCGGGCATCCTTCTTGAGTCTCCGACAAAGTCCATCTTATTTGTCATTTTGAATAGTTTGCTCGAGGTAGATTCATCAGACTTGGTGTTTTGCTCGAGAAACTTGAATTTGGACTTGCATAGCTCGGCAGGCGCGCTGAGACGCTGGGCGCTGGCGCTGGGCTCGGGCGCGACCTGGGTTTCTCGGGCGCTTTTGAGACTTGCGATCTTTTTAGCATAAAAATCCTTTTTTAAGCTCGTTTCCACTTTACTTCTCAACGTTACCTGAAACACAAAACAACCTCAACAAGTACATGTTCAAGGGACTAAGTGTTTAATTTGGTGGGTTTAACTGATATAATGAGTCATACAAATACACCCCATCATGCGGCATCTTCCCCAATTTGGAGGTGCCATCGGAGAAGACCCAGTGAGACATGAGCAAACATTTCATGCCATCTGCTACTACATCAAGCCTGAAGACGAGCCACTAGAAAAGTTCGAGCTTAATTATTTTAAATTTTTTTTAACTCACTCCGCAAGTTCTTGGTTTTACTCATCAGGTGCAGATTATGAAAGCAGTTATTTGGATCTACGAGCCCGATTTCTAGAGAAGTTTTCTCCGACATCCCTTTGATTTGAAGCCCGCGAGAAACTTCGTACCTTCGAGCAATTCCGAGGCGAACCATTCCATGAGTACTATGTGCGCTTTGATTCCCTTCAGCGAAGGTGTCCACACCATGGATTCCCAGATTTATTTCTCCTACAGAGATTTCTTGAAGGGATGATGTCACTTGAGCGTAATATGCTTGATGCTGCAGTAGGAGGTTCGGTAATGAATCTACGCATGTATGAGCTCTGGAACCTGATATATGATGTGGCAGAGAGATCAAGACAAGGTCAGCTGCACAAAACGGATGACAAGGCACAGACAGTAGAAGCCGATTCAGTGTAGGTCATCGCATTGGCCATGATGGACGAACCAGGGGCAGAGAACGAAGAAAATAAGTCAGAGGCCGTGAGCATCACATCCGAAGAGGAGTTCACGCCTGAGCCCCTCGTGCTAACATGCATTTCGGACGAGACAGCAACCTTGAAGGAGGACGCAACGAGCGAGCCATCCGCACCCGAAGAAGATAATGATGCAGCATCCGAGGAACATACTACAGATGGGCTCGGTGTACTACATTGCTCTGTGGACGCGACCCCCTCGGTAGGTGAAAATTTATTATTGCCTTTTAACGCTCCGACTTCGTTTTCTATACAGGTTAGAGCCCCGGAAGAGCATATTATCGACCAGAATGAGCTAGGTGGCGAGTTGGAGGCAAAGCATGAGCCAGAAAAGCCAACAATGGAGCACTCACTTGCTACGAGTCAAGAAGAGCCGCCTGAAAAGTGTAAGAACCCAGGTGCCTTGACAGTCACCCGTGGTGTTGACTCTTATGTTTTACAGATAGGAGATGCTAGAGATAATGATCCTCGATCACTTATTCTTGGACAACCATTCATCTCTGCCACAAAGACGAAGATTGACATGGGAACATGCCTGAAGTCGCTTATGTTTGATGGCAAGATACTGAACTTCCAAATTGACGAAGATGCCAAATGTTCATTTATGAAGAAGCGACCAAGACATGGCATGTTTGAATGGAAACCAGGATCGAGAAACACTAGAGCAAGACTCAATGGACCAGTAGCCATGAGCAAGACGTCCTCACCAACTCGGGAGTAAATAAAGGCGAACCCGCCTGATCGAAGGAGAGTAGATCCGAGCTCATCATTACACGGCAATTTCGGGCAAATTGAAGAAGTAGCTGAGGATAAGTTTGACCTCACACGCCCATGGGATCCTAACTTGTGATCCCTAAAGAGGTAACGTCGAGCCAACGACGTAAAACAAAGGCGCTCGCAGGGAGGCAGCCCGGCATTTCTTTTCGTTTTCAGTTTATTTTCTTATTTTGTTTATTTGAGTCTTGAGTCTTATTTGTCACATTGTATTCGGGAAAGAGATACTCTTTTTGCAGGAAACATGCACCTCAGTGCGGAGTCGTCGAGAGGTCCCGAGCGAGCGAGCCTTGTGCGCGTAGAGTGGACCAGCCCGCTATCCTTTTTTGCGTAAGACTGCTATCCATCGGGGGTAGTTTCGCACTTTGAATACATTATGTCAAGAAAAATAAGCTTTTAAAGATTCTGTCACCAAGACTTACGAGTCTAAGGAGATTGGTTCTTAAGTGAGATCGTTTGTGACTCCACCAATCTCCTGGGAATTCTTTACTTGTCTTAATTTCTTCGACATAGTCCTTTCATTTTGTGACGACCTCACGTTGCGATACAAGTCTCTACCAAGAGAAGGCAGGCGCAATGGTGCTCTCCTTGGACTCAGAGGAGAGTGGCCCACCCAGTTGCGAGCCATGTGTGCGCAGAATTGGAGCATTGGAGGAATCCTCGACCAAACTTGCCCAACTTGAGATTCTGACTCGGCCATTAGTCTTAGAATGGCCAATTTATTGAGACATGTGAGAATCCCATAGCGTTCTGGCGAAGTAGTCCGGAGGCCGCCCAACCGATAGGGGCCCTGTACGCACAGAATGGGCACACTGCCAGAATCCTCGACCGAAGTTCATTATCTGGAAATTCTGGCTCGACAGAGTGTTTAAAATGTCCAATAACTTTGGAAGCGCGAGCTAACTTCGCAACCGCACGAGGGAAGTGCCTGTTCACTCTTAACTCTCTCTTATTTTCCCCATTGTTTGTTTGCGTGCATAGTCATGTCTTTGAACTTAAGATGTGCCGTGAGGACACGTCAGTTCACAAGTGTGGGGTGGGAGAGTCAGTATGTCATGTCAGCACGTTTATTTTCTTGCACCTGCATAGAGTCAGCACGTTTCCCTTAAAATTTAAAATTTTTGTACAGATTTCTCTCTATTTTCCTAGACTTGCGGTATTGAATCTTGATGATGTGAAATAGATAGAGCCGATTACATGCGCTTCTCTTGTGAAATTTGAATTGTGCGATTACATGTGAACTTAACCCTTTACATGCCCTTGAGTTGAGATAAACAGGGATGTGGAGTTGATAGAAACGTCCTAGAGAGACATGACAAAGCACTCAAAGGACCGCGCTTCGAACTATATGGTTATATGGATTTCGTGGAGGCTAGCACTTCGAGGCAACATGGTTAAGAGTCTGCTCCGCCACTGCAGTGCTTATGCGGTCAGGTGGGATGGGAAAACAACACACCATCCAATCTCTAGTCCAAGTAGCCAGGAAAACAAACGAGCGACCCTCGGCTTGACTCGCGTCAAAAGGACGAGGATGAGTGAGAGCAGGGAGGTATTTCCAAATGCTTGCGGGCGATGATTGGACCTCCATCAAAAGAGGAATCACGGACGAGCAGTTCACAATCAGTAGCAAAAGAAAAGAAAAATCAGTTATTTGTTAAGTTTTACACGCAACAAAGTGAAGTACACCACTGTTACATCAAAAGCCAACTCACTACAAAAGCTGTCCAAGCAAAAGAACTCAATACCTTGAAGCTCGAACAAATCACGTGTAAGAAAAAGCAATGAAGTGTAACCATATAGTGAGAACCCGGAACCGCGAGTGTAGATCATGAGTCTAAAAAGGACTATCTCCCATTCATCCGAATTGGTTTGCATCTCGGCTCAAAGGTAACACGTATCAATTACTTCCATGTTTGAGCACAATACTTTTAGTAACGATTGAGATATGCATAGAAAGGCGAAGTCTAGACTAGCAACACATATTCATGTAGCAATATCTAGGATGCCGAAGTATTGTGATATTGCATTTGTTTTCCTCTTATGACCTAGTTCTTGTTCGGGACGAACAAGTTTAAGTGTGGGGTGGTTTGATGAGCCGTATTTATACGACTCATCGAGTCAACAAATCCCACCATTTCCGACACTTTATTATGCGAACAAGTTACTTTTCGTGTTGTTTTGCATTTCAGGTGCTTCGGAAGCTCTAGGAGGAAACGCGCTTAAAAGATGGCTTTCTGAGCTAAAAACATCACAAGGAGTCGAGCTGACGAACACTAAACTCAAGTTGATCGGGCAAATGAGCTGATCTGACAAATCCACTTCGAGCAAAGTGATCAGAATAGCAAATAAGGTGGACAATGTCGGAGAACCAAGGAAAACGCCCGAGCAGATTGGCAGTTGGCTCAATTCCAAAGGTCTTGTGTGTGCTGATAGGCACCGAAATCAAGTCGCTCGACCAGACGGACTCCGATGACAAATCTGACTCGACCAAGTTGCTCAAAATGGAAAACAAGTCCGACAATGTCACCAAGCCAAGGAGAACGCACGGATGGAATGGTCCAGAAGCAGCCGAGCAGAGTTCCAGGCCGCGCCCGAAGGCCCTGTCGTTCAGACCAGTGCTGAATCCAAGTTGCTCGACCTGACGAATGAATCTTGCAATTCTGGCTCGACCAAAGTGATCGAAATGCTAAATTACTCGGACGATATCACTAGCCAAGCAAAACGCACGAGCGGGATTGGCCGAGATGAGCAAAACGACGATTGAAGGCCCCGCGCGCTGGGCCAAATCAGTGGGCTCGAGTAAGGCGGTTTAGAGGCTTCCATGAAGTTACTAGCAGGTTTTGGAAGGCTCTAGAACACGCTGGAAGACTTGCACAAGAAGTTAACTTGAAGATCAAGCAAAGTCGGTTTTAGGACATGTTTCCTAAAACCGTTTATGGGCCAACCTCAATTTGGAAACTTCGAAGCCCTATTCTACGCTATAAATACAGCCTCTCCTCAACCTTTCAAAGCATCCCATCATCCCAAATTCGAGCTCTCCACTCCTCTCACTCGGCGCCTCTTCCTCCTTCATTCGGCAATAGAGAAGAACATCTTTCCTTTATTTTTATTGTCTTTTGTTTCCATGGCCATTTTTAGCTAAGCCCTTTATTCGGGCTAGGGTTTTATACATTGTGACTATTGTTTGAGACTTCGTTCTTAATGCTATTCAAGTTTTACTAATTCTCGTGCCTATATTACGAATTATTGCTAGACTAGGTGGATGCTTTGTCGCAAAGCTTAGTTGATCAATATTTCTATCATTATTATCTGCTTAATACTTTGTCGTTTGGGTAGATAGCACATCTAGGTTAAATAACACCTTTGTCGGGTTGTTTAATATAGTAGAGAATTAGAATCCTTTCACCTTTGTCGGGTTAGGTTGTGGCATAACACCTTTGTCGGGTTATTTGGGAAGTCACCTTTGTCGGGACGACCACACTTAGAAACACTGAATTAGATCGTTAGTAATCAAGGATAACAAGTCACAATAGAAACCCTAGTCTGAATATTCCCTCTGATTGGCATATCTCGTTTATTTCCTAGTTTACACTTGTTTCCAAATCTCTTACAAACCCAATTGTTTCCTTTTTACAGAACAACAAGTAACCATCTAGCTCGCTAGGGTTCGACCCTTGCTTACTGCTGTACTAACCCATAGCCAAGAGCAAGGAATTATAAATTTAAATTTGCAGGTACCGACGACGACCTGTCAATTAGCATCAATAATAAGGGTAGGGAAAAACAGGAAATGCCAAATATAAAGTAGGATAACTGATGCGAGCCAAATATAGATCATATGTCTCAAGCAACAATTAACATGTAGAAAGGAAAACCATGGCAAAATGTCAGTGTACAACAAGAAAAACAGTCAACGTGCAACAATATATGAAAGCAGTCAAAAATCAGTAGCAGAAATGCATGAAGAGCTAGACAGCGCCATCGTCCGCGTCCTCATCAATACCAAACAGTTCTGCTGTACTACCGGAGTCCCCATCATCAGGAGGGCGGGAAATGCCGGTCTCGTGGTCATTGCCGGTAGGAGGAATGTGGGGTGGTGGAGGATAATCTGGGTGGCCCTGTCCCCGAAGAAATGTCATTAAAGCGTCCTGCGTCCACTGCTGCGTCCTGCTGGACTGATGGCGAAGGTCTGAAAAATCCGCAGTGAGCTGGGCATGGCCTTGTACGAGCTCATTCTGTGATCTGAATATCGGCCACTGATGCACCATTATCTGGCGTTGCTATTCTATAATCGTGTTCAGATTCTCCACAATCTGATGCACCTGCGCGAAGAGTCTCATCTGGGTGGTCTCCAAGCGTGCGAAACGCTCCTCAAAGGTGCTAGAGTGCTGGGGCGGGGTGGGAGTGTCATGGTAATCAGAAGATGGCTGCTCGGGCACTGGAGGAGTAGGCCGAGCTGGCGTCGGCTCCTGTGCCTCGGCCATGTCAACGTCCTCAGGTGGAGGGTCACCACTTCTAGCACGCTCGAGCGTCCTCTATCTGCTCTCGACTCGGCGGCGCTTCTTCCCCTTGGGGAGATCGTGTTAGGAATGGACCTGGAGGACCCGAGCGGCAGAATGCCCAACCGAATCATGGCACAGACGACACGGCCAATAGCCCCAAGTAGACCAAGCCGAAGGCCCCGATGAGTAGCACGGGACGAGGCGCTAAAGCACAATCCGAGGGGACGAGCATTGAGGTTCTCCACGAGCTGATCCGCGACAGTCTCGAGCGAGACCCCGGGCGCTCCCAAGCTGAGGACCAGACCGAGGCCCTCGCCCCTGACTAACCGTGGCCTCCCGACGACTGTCCGAGGATTCCCGACCAGAAGACCCCGAAAGACCCGAAGGACTCGACTAAGGCCCCGAGCCATTCTTTGCTGCATGGAGACCTCCCCAAGGCTCCAATGGACTTGGGAATGATACTGGGACATCTAGGCGATATTCCGGAGAGAATGGTCGAGGCACCTCACATGAGCCCCGAGAAGGCCCCGGGCGAGCGACTTGGCACTCATTCCATATCTCTCGACCAAACAGGCGAATTGGGCAAATCCGGCTCGACCCTTATGATTCATATGGTCAATAAGTCGGACAATATTGCTAGCTAGGAAGAACGCACGAGTGGAATGACCGGAGTGGGCAAAATAGCCAATGCGCAGCTGGGGGCCTCGCCTGAACTGGGCACTGGACTCAGCCACGTGTCAGGCCACTTGGCACCCTATTTTAGGCATGTTCGTAGAGAGCACACGCCAGAGTGTGCTGGGCACACGCCTGAGTGTGTTGGGCACACGCCTGAGTGTGTTGGGCACACTCCTACCTATTTTGGGCATGAATATACCTATTCTGGGAAGGCGGCTAGCTTTGGAGATGCAAGGTTCATGAACCCACCATGAAGGCTGGCTTTTGGAGGGAAGATCCACATTATTGGCCCATACTAGGCGCCCATCTTCTCTCGTATATAAACAAATGTAGTTCTCATTGTTAGGCATCCAATTATCAACCAAAAGAGTTATCTTTGGATCACGACCTTAGTGTCGAGGGTACCAACTCTTCGGCTCTAGGGTAACCTTGATTGTAAGAGATAACTCAGCCCTTGTAATCTGATTGTGACTTGTTTCCCACAGTTGTACTTTCCTTTCGCCATTTTAATACATTCAGTCGAGCTACTTTGTTCCATTTCCACCATTCGTTCGAGCATTCTCACCAATCTACACATTTCCGCTGCGCATCCAGGAATCTGTTAGGCCCCTGCTGATAGATTCCTATCAATTGGCATCAGAGCCGTTCGGTCCTTAGGACACCACCCCATACGTTCCCACACCCTTCCGCAACCTTTCACACCCTACCGCACCTTCCACAACCATGGCTATCTACGCACGAACTGATTCTTGGAACCCGCTAGCGAGATCCCCCATCTACGAGCACCACCAACAAGACAAATGGAGAGCTCCTTCCTACAACGCCTACCCATCACATTACCACGCAAGGTGGGAAGAGCCGCGAAGCTCATTCTGTTCCCGTCAAGGAGATACAACAATCAAAAGAAGTTACCCGAGGCAACACTATGTCGAAGCCCCCAAACCATGGTCCCAATACGAGGCGAGGCAACTCTGGTTGGACAAGGTCGCAATTTGCGTGACCAAAGTAGAGGCCCAGTTCGATGCTATCCGTACCATGATGGATGATCACCACAAAGACTTAAAGCAAACAACTGCCCGGACTTTGGAGAAGTGCCAGCCCAGGCCAAGCTCAAAATTGAACACCGAAGAGGTCCCAACGTGCGACAAAGAGGTACAAAAGTTAGATCTTTCAATTTCTGAAATTTCTAATGATGTCGAAGGGACTCGGGGCGAGGACAAGCTTCCTTTGGAGAGCAGACCTGGATCAATGAGCATCGAGGAGAGCCCAACGCGTGAAGACCAGCCGGTGCACCAAGTGGCCCAAATCAGCACCGAGCCCCGTTACGATGGTAGCCACCCGAGCGAGATTGAGCAAGGCCCAGTGGAGAAGGGCACCCTAGCTGAGAGGCCTCCATACGTTGATCCCTTCCTCGGTAAGCCGGTCAAGATTGGTAAAGTCTCAGCGCACATCATTACCTATGACCAACGGCGGCTCAATGGACCACAAGGCGAGGACTTCGCCAAACTAGGGCAGCGAGAAGAGCTGTTTTCCCGGCCAAGTCCACCCGGTCAGTTTGACGTTCTTGTGCATATGATATGGCCTAACAAACTTGGTGACCCGATTGGGCAGATGCGCGACAAATACCAAGGATGGCCCTGGGGTGAGCGGAGCATTGTCCCATTTGATCGGGGAAAAAAGAGTACCACTTGATGAGCATAAGAGGGCAACGCCTTAGGGGAGAAGTAGATCAGCCCCTGACCCATTTGATGAGTGCCCTCAATAAACAGCTCATTGATGAGTCGTAGTTGTACGACTATTTTATGTGTTAAAACCCCGTCTTTTAGTGTTTGCCTGTATGTTATTTCACTACCTGTGTGTAGTTTTCATTCTCAGGTACACTCGGAGACCATGGAAGGAATATCGGCTAAGGAGAGCCATTAGAAGATGTTTTGCATCGAAGAAATGAAGTCTGAAGTGCTGAAGTTTGAGTTAGTGCAGCCCACTTACGTCTGAAGAATTACTGTCACTTACGTCTACTGAATTTCAATAATTATGAAGACCTCCGCGGAATGTAAATCAAGAGACGTCCGCGGAAATTCTAAGTCAGTGAGAATCGCGCACGTCTGAACGATAAAAGGCACGGAGGTCTTCTGCATTTACGTAATTCAAGAGACGTCCGCGGATCGTAAAGCAAGATACGTCCGCGGAGGACACCTGGCAGTCAAATTTCCTAAAAACAGATTTGCGTTTTCTCGAGACAAAAGACAGACGAAATCGAAGAGCCAATCTCAAAAGAAGGAAATCAGAAGTCGAGGAGTTGGAATTGAGAAGATAAATATACAAAGAAAAGGAAATATCAATTTGGCTTTTGGTCCGTGTAGAATTGGGAGAGAAAGACACACGCTGGTCATCTTCATTTTGGCTGTGCGTTTGGAAGAAGGAAAAGGAAGATTGATCAGTGGCTTGGGAAGAGAAGACAATTTGGAGAAGAATTGAAGAAAGCTTGGTGGATTATTCGACAATAGTATTTTCGTTTCATCTCATTACAAACTTGATTATGGATTCTATTACCATGAGTAGCTAAACTCATTTGTGTAGGCTAGAACTTGATATCGTGATGCTTTGATTTGAGACTCATATTGAATTTCTATGTTTTGCGCTATATTACTATGCATTGTTTATGGAATTGATATGCTAGCAAGAGTGGAACCCTAGCGGGGGAGCTTTAGTTAGTTTGTTGATTCCAATTATCAAAGTTTACTAGCAACCTAGCGGGGATAGTAAACTAGGATACGAGTAATATACCACTAGGATTGACGCCGTAGGACAACTTGTAGTGCAACCTAGCGGGGAGCTATAAGTTGTAAAACATTAGAAATCAAAACGGTTGGGTTAATGATTTAGTCTTGCATCACAATCGAAAGTTCTAGCTTGCCTTGTTCTTTGACATTTGATACTCGAATTGTGTGACGGTTTCTCTATTGATAATTGATCGTGTTTTGATACTCGCGTTTTTATTTTACTTGTTTGGAATTTACCTCCACCATTGTTACTCTTGTACTTAGTGAAACAGATTCTTATACCGATCTCTGTGGATTCGACCCGACTTACCACTTGCTAGTCGGAATTACAAATGTTTTTGCACAGGTACAATGACACCTGTCACTCATCAAGATTAAGGTGCCCACACTCGACGTCACGAAGGAGCATAGAAGGATTTGCTGCGCAAATCGGTACTTGGCCAATAAACGAAGCAATCCCAAGGAGTCGAGCGTTGCCGTCCTAGGCGCAGACAAGGGGACCTTGCTGGGGGTCCTTTGGTATGATGAGGAGTGATACATGGCAGCAATGGGGCAGCCCGGAAAGCCATTTGACCCGGGGAGACTGGAAGAATTCCACACCACCCGAGAGAAGAGCTACCTTAGAGGATCGCGAAAAGCAAGGCCCCAGGAGCAACAGAACCCGGCATCCAGGCGACAAGGAGATTGCACCCCTGAGTTACACTGGAAGGATCAGCAAGGAACACGGAGGCAGGCCACACAACTGCGTCAGATTCTATTACTTTTTCAAATTGTTCTAACATTTATGTTTGGACGACCTTGTGAAGTTGGCCCAGAAGGACATTTCTCCCTTGTACCTTTTGATCCGGGCATACGGTAGTGGCTTCACTCGAGCCAAGGAGGGCAGCCACCGAGCCACGACACTAGTGATCGCCAAGGTCATCTACTGCGAGGCGAGATCGACTGAATGGAGCACAAGGCCAACTTGGCCGACATCATCCACAATGCCAATTGGGTCTTGAGCCTTTTGATCGAGGCAAGCCCAAATACCGCTCGAGGCTACAAGAAGAGGAGCCCGGGAACAAGGAAGGCCTGGCGCGACATCACTGGAGGAGGCGCGACCACATGTCCTTTGACCCCGGGATACTAAAGAAAGCCAAAGCCGCCGCACCAGCAATAAGGGCAAGTCATCACGACCTTGAGGACAAGGTCGTTTTTCAAGGGGGGGGGGGGAGTGTTAGGAATGGACCTGGAGGACCCGAGCGGTAGAATGCCCAGCCGAATCATGGCACAGACGACACGGCCAAAAGCCCCGAGCAGACCAAGCCGAAGGCCCCGATGAGTAGCACGGGACGAGGCGCTAAAGCACAATCCGAGCGGACGAGCATTGAGGTTCTGCACGAGCTGATCCGCAACAGTCTCGAGCGAGACCCCAGGCACTCCCAAGCTGAGGACCAGACCGAGGCCCTCGCCCCTTACCAACCGTGGCCTCCCGACGACTGTCCGAGGATTCCCGACTAGAAGACCCCGAAGGACTCGACTAAGGCCCCGAGCCCTTCTTTGCTGCATGGAGACCTCCCCAAGGCTCCAATGGACTTGGGAATGATACTGGGACATCTAGGCGACATTCCGGAGAGAATGGTCGAGGCACCTAAACTGAGCCTCGAGAAGGCCCCGGGCGAGCGACTTGGCACTCATTCCATATCTCTCGACCAAACAGGCGAATTGGGCAAATCCGGCTCGACCATTATGATTCATATGGTCAATAAGTCGAACAATATTGCTAGCTAGGAAGAACGCACGAGCGAAATGGCTGGAGTGGGCAAAACAGCCAATGCGCAGCTGGGGGCCTCGCCTGAACTGGGCACTGGACTCAGCCACGTGTCAGGCCACCTGGCACTTTATTTTAGGCATGTTCGTGGAGAGCACACGCCAGAGTGTGTTGGGCACACTCCTACCTATTTTGGGCATGGATATACCTATTCTGGGAAGGAGGCTAGCTTTGGAGATGCAAGGTTCATGAACCCACCATGAAGACTGGCTTTTGGAGGGAAGATCCACATTATTGGCCCATACTAGGCGCCCATCTTCTCTCCTATATAAACACATGTAGTTCTCATTGTTAGGCATCCAATTATCAACCAAAAGAGTTATCTTTGGATCACGACCTTAGTGTCGAGGGTACCAACCCTTCGGCTCTAGGGTAACCTTGATTGTAAGAGATAACTCAGCCCTTGTAATCTGATTGTGACTTGTTTCCCACAGTTGTACTTTCCTTTCGCCATTTTAATACATTCAGTCGAGCTACTTTGTTCCATTTCCACCATTCGTTCGAGCATTCTCACCAATCTACACATTTCCGCTGCGCATCCGGGAATCTGCTAGGCCCCTGCCGACAGATTCCTCTCAGATCGTCCCTATGCTTCTACTGACGGTCCTTGTCTATCATCTTTATATCAACCATCTTATCGGCATCCAGGACTGAAGTTTTTGGCGATGGGAGCTGGCTGAACTCCCATCCGAGGGATTCAGCGAGAATGGTGATGAATAGACCACCGCCCAAAGCATTGTTCTTGCCGAGAACCGAACCCCATAATATCATCTGGCCGGTGAGAATCTGGAAGAAATCAATTGGGCGTAGGCGGTCCATGGAAATCATGATATCGAGCTCCGGGTTACCAATGTTCGTGGCTCCTTCTCCACGTGGAAAAATGCTCATGGCGACAAGACGATGCACAACCTTCCATAGCTTATTCTTGATGCAGGAGGAAGGCCAACTGGATGTGAAATAGCAGTCAAAACCGGATATGGCTTTCCAGAATTCATACCTCTCCTCGTCATTGTACTGTCCGCAAAAACCCTCCAAGGGAAATCCCAATACGGCACATACCTTGGCTTTAGACATAGTATAATTCCAATTACCGAGCACGAATTTCCAATGGGTGGCCTGATCCGGGTTTCCTAGATATTGAAATGTAGCTAAAAATTCCTTTAAGACGAGAGGATAAGTAGATGCCGGCTGAGCAAATAGAATATCAAGGCTGGAGGCCACAAACAATGCACGACAGCTATTCAATAAGTCGAAGGAATTCAAAGTACCATGGTCAGGGACTAAAGTGGGTTTTACCTTCTTCACTGAGATAACGTCTGTGTATGGAGTCTCTTGTGCCATTGTCAGGTAGAAGGGACGACTAGCCGGGTAAAGTCTATGAACCGGGGCATTGTCAGCCGGTGGTGGTGAAGCTGGGGCATTCCGAGCAGTCTGGGATGAGGAGGCAGCAGCTTTGCGGGAGGATTTTCTAGCCATGGTGTAGTGAATTCGAAATTGGGGAATTTCTGAGCTAGGGTTGGAATTGGGGGGAGATGGGCGGATGGAGGAATTTCAGATTTTGGGGCAGTCGGATGGAGGAGTGGGTGAATGGATGGAGGGGCGGGTGAATGGAGTAGGGTGGACGGCGGTCGGAGGAGGATGGCGGACAGTGGTAGTCAGGCGGTCAAAATCGGTCGGAAGGGCTGTCGAGGGCGTCAGGCGGTTTTGATTTTGAAACTCTGCAATTTTTGAAATCCCGACTGACCTAATATGTATTATGAATTTTTGACCATGCCGTGACATACGAGGATGTTACGGGTGTCACGGCACCCCAGATACCCTATGAAGGAAAACCCTGCCGTGACATACCACTATGTTACGGTATGTCACGGCACCTCTGAAACCCACTGATAAGGAAACCTGCCGTGACTGCCGTGACATGTCCATTGTGTTACGGTATGTCACGGCACCTCTGAAAATGCTCTGCCTATTTTCCCTACCGTGACAGTCGTGACATGTCCATTATGTTACGGGTGTCACGGCACCAATAATCTTCCGTGAAAATATGCTTGTTTCCACCCCTGTTTTCTGATTTAAGCGCGACACACTCCACACCTAGATTCCTGCAATGGTCGCACACATCTTGTACAATGCAAAATAAAACTAATTTAAACTTACAGCGCGGGTTACTCCCTGAAGAGACCTAGTTTAACGTCTTGGCGAGACATAGCTGGGTCGAGACAGACGCACAGCACATAAGAAGCATTCTCGGGGAGTCTTATAGCTAAGATCCCTCTCCGAGAAGTAAGTTATCGTTAATGCCCTCAGGAGGTGCCAGATGCTTGAGTACGTGGTAGTGTAACACGCGTATTTTTAACCCTTTGTAGTTGTCAAATTATATGTTTTAGGGGTTCAATTGCAGTCAAACAAAATTTATAACCTTGGTAAGCCAAGGGTCGATCCAAGGAACATGTGTGTGATTACTAGCAAACAATGTGACCTATTTAGCTGTTCCGCTTTAACAAAGGTTTTGGTGTGTTGAAACAAGCAGAAATTAAATAGCAGAAAATTAAATGGTTTTGTGTTTTATCAGAGAAAGAATTCCAGAATCCATACTTCACCCGTGCTAACCCCACTAATCATGCAATCATATCACGTTAATTATTCATGCTATCGAATATGGAATATAACCGAAATAACACTAGACAAGCCGCCCATCCACGGATCATTGTCTAGATTAATCTCAATCGTTGAACGCCGCCCATCCACGGATTATCAACGATCTCGATTTATTAAACTAAAGGTTTTCCTATTAATTCATGTAAACATGACCTAATATCAATTTCACGTAATCCGGTTAATACCTAGGACCCATCCATCTTTCGGTAATTAACCTAAGTACGTTCTACCAATGCAAACATACCCTTTGATGTAAATACATGCATAGAACGATAAAATTAAGCATACAATGAAATTGAATATTCGAATCGCATAAATAAAAACTTCAATTGATCACATGAGAGTTAGGGTTATCCCAGAATTGAGAAGACTACTCACTATTCATGGTGATTAAACCAAAAACAGTGTATATTGAAAGGAAGAAATGAGTAAACCATAAAGACGCGGTGAAGCTCGATGAGCCTCACGCTGAAAACTCTGTCTTCTTTTCCAAGTTAGGGTTTTTCTCCAAAACAACAACACCCGGTCTATTCTGGTCGTGTTTCCTTATATAGACCGTCTAAAAAGGCTGAAAAGCCCAAAATTGGATTTTAGAAACGACTCATAAAACAGTCCAGCCGACGGTCCCGTTACAGCCGAGCCTGTAACGGCTGTAACGGGCAGACCCGAAATCTCTGATAAAATTGAGGCCGTTACACCCGTTACAATCTAAGGTGTAACGGTTGCTGAGGCCTGTAACGGGACTGCTCGATATCTCTGGGAGAAAGGGGAATGTTACACCCGTTACAACCCAAGGTGTAACGGCTGTAACGGGCTGTCCTGGCGCAACTTTGGTTGTTGGCCCCTTTCGATCGATCTTTCCATTCTTTCAACACCTTGGCTCCAAGGAGCGATGATATGTCGATTTTACCTGAAACACTAGAGAAAGACATCAAATATAGACAATTTACCAGGAGAATGAACGTTATCCTTCATCGAATGTAGTGAATAATTAGTCAGAATATTGACTGATCAAAACACTCCACACTTAGGATTTGTTCGTCCCGAACAAATGTCGAACAAATGGCAGAATAAATACATGAGGGAATGTAATGCTCAACGACCATAAAAGCTACCCACTCAAGTGACATGTGATCAATTCTATCTAAAGCAAAAATAAAAATATAACTCACTGTCGTAGAGGACACGAATGCATTTAGCGTATGCATCAAGCCTTTAAACCTATAGGCGCCCTAGTAGGACGAGTATAGTCTCGTGAAGGTTTTCAGGAATGGGACTACCTACAAATCCCCTATACAACTAACTAACGTGTATGCATGAAATGATGCTCAACGAGTCACAGTAAAGTCATGTCATACCTCGGATTCATCGTGTTACCTCGACTTCAAGTCAAACATCTTCATCAAAGTTTTCAGACAATGTTAAACGAGTTATGCATTCAAACGGTCAGTACACACGACTAGCAAACGCCTCATCACAAGTTCTAAATAGTTCTATAGCAACGTATAAAGAACACGAATAGTTGCACAAAAAATGCTCGCCATTCACCTATGCTATCTAGGGATAGTCCACGGGCTCTTGGCGCAAAGCTCATTCTCAAGTGCCAAGGATTAGACAATGACCCGTAAGAGAAGAGGAGCCTGGCTTAAGGATTTTCTGAAAAATAGTACAAAAATTTTGCATCAAAATTCCAGTGCAAGCACGAGGGTCGTCCCTTAGTTTCTAGTACATGAATTTGCAAGACAAGTCATGATTTGCACGCAATGAGAAGATGAGATTACACTACATCAAGCAAAAGAGGGCAGAATTGGTTGTTCAAAAGTGTTTTCCAATACACAAGGGGCGACTTTTCTCACCAGGTCCTTGGTATTTATCTGCTCTCGCAGAACATTTTTCAAAGTATTAATTTTTTCGATTTGTCTAAAACTGGTTTTCTTTCAAAAACAACTATGTTTGGGGCCAATGTTTCACCCACCTTTCGAAAATTAAGAACTTTGTCCTTTAGGGAAAACTTGAAGGCCAATTGTCTAACTCCACACTTAAAACTTGACATAGTGTATAAGTAAGGGCGGGTGTATGCAAACCACAACAAGTATATAGAAACACATACTAGTGCTAAAGTCACCTAGAAAAAGAGATGCATATTTAAGTTTTTGAGATTTTTGAACCGGTGCCTACTAATTTCAAGTCTCAAACATGCTTCAAGAAATACGTAGAACATGTGATAGGCAAAGGCTAGCAATGATACTGACTCAAGAGAATACACACACGATTTTCACTATTTCAAGTCCTAGACTTCGAATCCAAAAGAGTGTCAATCAGTCAAGGAGTATCGTAGAAAACAAGGATTTCAATCAGAATACATAGACTGTTGAGCATATGCAGGAATGAACGTGAAATGCAATGCACGTGACTATGCGTGACCCACTCCACACTTAAAAATGAGCTTAGTCCCTAAGCGAAGAAATAAGAGATAAGAAAAAAAATGCAAAGGAACTTCCCTCGTGTGTGATAGCTCGAAATCCATGGAGATTAAACGATGACCGGTGAGTGAAACACGACGTGTGAGCTGGTAGATATAGATTATGACATAAAGAGCATCACACGTGATAGGTTAGCATCGATAATCACGAGAAGAAACCTGGATAAGGGATGCCAAAGAGTAAAAAGGTAAACGATGTGAGTAAAGATGAACAATGTAAACAAGGTAGTTCAAACATCGAATAGCATGGGAATAGGGAATAGCATCCAAAAGTCAGCGTACAATGAGAAATAACATGATCGGTCTACAGCTGACAAAATCCACGCAAACAATATGACAATAAACAAATGGGGCTAAATAGCGTCGTCATCACCATCATGCTCATGCCCAAGGTGCCTAGTAGGGGGAGGTGCGTCGAATTCAGTCTCGTCTAGTAAAGCCGTAATGGCATCCTCGGCCCACTGCTGATGTCTAGTGGTCTGAACTCTGAACTCTGCAAAATCGGTAGTGAGCTGGGTGAGGTGACCATGTGATCTCTGTATCGGAATCTGCCAGGTCATCATCTGGCTCTGCTGCGCTAGGATCTGTTCCTGTGCCCGAATAATCTGGTACTGCTGGTCAAAAAGCCTCAAGTGAGAGGTCTCCAGGCGCTCTAAGCGCTCCAATAAGGCACTCGGGGTCTGGTCATCAGTAGGAGGCTGGGGTGGAACTGCTGGAGCAGGCGGAGCGGGTGGTGGGTGATCCATCTCATAAGGCGCAGCGACCTGGGGCTCCTATGCCTCGTCCATGACAACGTCCTCAGGTGGAAGCTGATCCTCGGGCACAACTGATGCTGGCTCGCGCGGAGGGGAGGCCACCCTGGCCTGTGCCCTATCAATGCGGCGTCTCTTCGCTCCACTTGGGAGCTTGGGGTTGTGTGTCCACTTCCCGTCCTTCCCAATGAACTTATAGCTAGCGATTTGATCCATATCCAGAACTAAGTCAATTTCAGTCCCGTACAGGGAGCAGAGGTCCCATCCTTGAGACTCGGCGAGCACAGAAATAAAGAAACCGCCTCCCATGGCCTTATTCCCAATATATGTGGCCCATGCTGTCATCATCCCACTGAGGATCTGAAAGAAATCAACCGGCACCCCTTTGCTCATAGAGAGCATGATGTCCAGGTCGGGGTTAGAGATCACGGTGGCGCCCTCGAGGCGAGTATTAATGTTCACGGCCACAATTCGGTGAATGATTTTCCACACCGGCTCCTTAATGCCTGCAGAACTCCAACCGGACCGGAAGTAATAATCAAAGCCGGATATGAGCTTCCAGAACTCATACCTCTCATCCACGCTGTACTCGCCGCAGAAACCTTCCAAGGGAAATCCCAAAGCCTCGCAGACTTCGTCCTTGGACATGGTGTAAAGTCGCCATCCTGCCCGGAATGTCCAGTGAGTTACCTTCAACGGGCTGCCAACAATCTCGAAAGTTGCTAGAAATTCCTTGACTAACATAGGATAGGTGGATTTGAGGCGACAAGCAAACAAAATATCAAGCCCAGAGGCGATAAACATTCTACGGCACTGTGGCAATATATCCAGCTTCAAATCCGTAAGAGTTTTAATGCAGGGGATGAGAGTAGGTTTTACCTTCTTTTTTGAAAGGATATTGTCGAATCGCCGCTGGTGCCTAGCATTGTCAAATCTGAGGGCATTGGTGACCGGGTAATAGCCGGGCTGGTTGTCAGGTGGTGGTGCTGGGATGAGGGCTGTGGAGGTGCTCGGCGGAGGAGCACGGGAGGATACCCGGTTGGCTCGACTGGAGCGGCTGGGAGGGGGGTTTCCGGATGCCTTGGCTCGGGCCATGGTGGATTGGGGGAATGGCCGGAGTGGAGGAGAGATGGAGTGATGGGCGGCGCGATTGAGTGGCGGACGGTCGGAATGTCAGTTGGACGGCGTGGGGGCGACGGAGGGTGAGGGTCCGGAAATCTGAATGCCGTTCACTCCACACTTTGATTCCTGCACGGTTCACATACCAATTGTACAATGCAGAATGCAACTAAATAAAACTTACAGCGCGGGTTACTCCCCGAAGAGACCTAGTTTAACGTCTTGGCGAGACATAGCTGGGTCAAGACAGACTCACAGTGCATAAGAAACATGCTCGGGGAGTCCTTTAACTAGGATCCCTCCCCGAGAAGCAGGTTATCGTTAATGCCTTCGGGAGGTGCAAGATGCTTCAGTACGTGGTAGTGTTTGAGGCGTTGCCCATTGACTACCATAGTTTTTCCTCCTTCTACGCTGAGCTCCACATGCCCGTCTGGATATGCTCGTTCCACTGTATAAGGGCCACTCCATTTAGTGCGCAGCTTCCCAGGGAATAGCCGAAGGCGGGAGTTGTAGAGAAGAACTCGCTCGCCTTCGTTGAACACTCTGCGCACTATTCATTTGTCGTGCCACTTTTTGGTCCTCTCCTTATAAATACGAGCATTCTCATATGAATCCAATCTGATTTCGTCAAGCTCGTGGAGTTGCAGTATTCGCTTTTCGTCGGCTGCCTTCATGTCCATGTTTAGCTCTCTAATAGCCCACAAAGCCTTGTACTCGAGTTCGACTGGCAGGTGGCAGGTCTTTCCATAGACAAGTCTGAAAGGACTCATTCCAATAGGAGTTTTGAATGCAGTCCTATATGCCCACAACGCGTCATCTAGCTTGGACGCCCAGTCTTTCCTGTGGCTCGAGACCATCTTTCCCAATATGCTCTTGATCTCTCTGTTAGAGATCTCTACCTGCCCACTAGTCTGAGGGTGATAAGGAGTGCCAATCTTGTGGTAGACGCCATACTTCTTCAACAGTGTTTCGAAGTTTCTTTCTTTGAAGTGAGAGCCACCGTCGCTGATAACTGTTCTGGGCACTCTGAACCGTGGGAAGATCACCTTCTGAAACATTTTAACAACCACCTTGGCGTCGCAAGTAGGGGTGGCTACTGCATCAACCCACTTGGAAACGTAGTCGACTGCTACCAAGATGTACTGATTTCCATGAGAAGGTGGGAATGGTCCCATGAAGTCTATCCCCCATACGTCGAAGAGGTCTACTGCGAGAATGCTCTGTTGGGGCATCTCATGCTGCTTCGAAATGTTTCCAGTCCTCTGGCACTGATCACAGGCTTTAACGAACTCGTGGGAGTCCTTGAATAGAGAAGGCCAAAAGAATCCGGACTGCAGAACCTTCGTAGCTGTTTTCGAACCAGCCCCATGTCCACCGTACTGAGAAGAGTGGCAGCGCTCCAGAATGTACGGGATCTGGTCCTCGTCGACACAAGTCCTGTAGAGACCGTCAGCACATAATCTATAAGGGAAAGGGTCATCCCAGAAGTACCTTTTAGCATCGGAAAGGAATTTCCTCTTCTGGTTGTGTGAGAGGTCGGGAGGGAGGATTCCACAGGCCAAGAAATTAACGAATTTTGCGTATCATGGTACGGTGTCCACATCAATGCGCATCAGCTATTCTCCTGCTAGAGAGTCAGTCATCGGGAGTGTGTCCTCTTCGCGGTCGAGCTCTCCTAGCTCGAGGCGTGACAGGCGATCGGCAACAAGATTTTCTGCTCCCTTCTTGTCCCTAATGTCGATATCAAATTCCTGGAGGAGGAGTACCCATCGTATGAGACGAGGCTTTGAGTCTTTCTTTGACAGCAAGTATTTGATTGCAGCGTGATCGGTGTACACTATGGTCTTCGAACCAATTAAATACTGCCTGAACTTCTCGAACGCATAGACGATGGCCAGCATTTCTTTCTCTGTCGTAGTGTAATTAACCGCTGCTCCGGTAAGGACCTTGCTGGCATAGTAAACTACGTGTAGTTTCTTGTCGATGCGCTGCCCCAAGACTGCTCCTACTGCAAAATCACTCGCATCACACATTAGTTCAAATGGCAGCTCCCAATCGGGAGGCTGCACTATCGGAGCGGAAGTAAGAGCAGTTTTCAGATTATTGAAAGCATTTAAACATGAATCATTGAAATTAAACTCAGCTTCCTGGCAAAGTAGATCAGTGAGCGGCTTTGCTGTCTTCGAGAAATCCTTGATAAATCGCCTGTAAAATCTAGCGTGCCCGAGAAAGCTCCTGATTCCTTTCACGTCTTTTGGTGGGGGCAACTTTTCAATCACCTCCACCTTCGCGCAATCGACCTCGATGCCTCTGTTAGAGACCATGTGTCCCAGCACAATACCTTCCTGCACCATAAAGTGACACTTCTCCCAGTTTAAAACCAGGTTAGTATCAACACAACGTTGAAGGACATCAGTGAGGTTAGAGAGACATGCATCAAACGAAGAGCCATACACCGAAAAATCATCCATGAATACTTCCATGGTGTGCTCTAAAAAATCAGAAAAGATAGCCATCATGCAACGCTGAAATGTGGCTGGTGCATTACAAAGACCGAAGGGGATACGTCTGTAAGCAAATGTGCCAAAAGGGCAAGTAAAAGTGGTCTTCTCCTGATCCTCGGGGTGTATAGGGATCTGAAAGAATCCACTATAACCGTCGAGGTAGCAGAAAAACTTATGCTTAGCTAGACGTTCCCACATCTGATCAATAAAAGGCAATGGGAAGTGATCCTTAAGAGTGGCCTTATTCAATTTCCTGTAGTCAATGCACATACGCCAGCCAGTTACAGTACGAGTAGGAATTAATTCATTGTTTTCATTTCGTACAACAATCAGACCTCCCTTCTTAGGGACAACGTGCACAGGACTTACCCACTTACTATCAGCAACAGAATAAATGATGCCGGCATCTAATAATTTTAGAATTTCCTTCTTAACCACATCATTCAGTTTGGGGTTCAAACGTCTCAAGGCATCCCTACTAGGTCTAGCATCGTCCTCAAGGTTAATCCTATGCATGCACAAATCTGGGCTAATCCCCTTGAGGTCGTCTATAGAATATCCTAGGGCTGGTCTATGTTTTCGCAAGACATCAAGCAATTTCTGGGTCTCTACATCAGTCAAGGATGCATTAACAATCACCGGGTATGTCGAGTTAGGGCCCAAAAATTCATACCTGAGACTTGCAGGTAGAGGTTTCAGCTCTACCTTACAAGGTTCCTTACCGGACTCGGTGAGCTGTCCAGTTTTAGCACCTCCCTCAATGCTCACTGCCTAGAGATCCATCAGTATGGGGCAGCCTGGTGTAACTCTGTAAGACTCAATAGAGGTCAGTGTAATGGGGAGATCAACATCAGCAGAGTCTAACACATCACAGTCAGCTAAAAGACTAAGTGTCTTGCACATGTCAGGCAAGTAAAAGACAACACGTTCGCTGCCTACCCGCAGAGCTATAGACCCTCTATCCATGTCAATAACAACCTTAGCCGTATAAAGGAATGGTCTACCAAGTATAATCGGGATGTCTATGTCCTCTGAGATCTCTAGCACAATAAAATCAGCAGGTCTGTAGATATTCTTCACCTTGACAGGTACGTCTCTTAGAATCCTTTTCGGGAGTCTACAAGAACGATCCGCAAGTCGAATAGAGATATTAGTAGGACAAAGATCACCCAAATTCAGTTTAGCATACCACGAATAAGGCATGATAGACACACTAGCACCAAGATCACACAAAGCACGTCTAATAGTAATGCCACCAATATCACAAGGGATAGAAAAACTCCCTGAATCCTTAAGCTTAGGCGGCATGGGCTGGTGCATGGCAGCGCTACACTCCTCACTTAGGGCCACTGTCTCGGTCCCGTCCATCTTCCGTTTCCCAGTCAGAATCTCCTTCATGAATTTCGCATAGGTGGGGATCTGGGTGATTGCATCAGTGAAAGGCATCGTAATGTAAAGAGTGCGAATCTTGTCCACGAATTGCATGAACTCTTTGTCTCTTCTAGCACCCTTGAGTCGCTAAGGGAACGGAACTGGAGGCTTATAAGGAGCTGGCTCCACTATCTGCGCAGAATTTTCATTCCGGTCGTCAGCTTCTTTTGATGTTTCTGCTTCAGCAGACGCAGGATTGAGCGCTGATTTTTCTGCTCCTGTTCGAGTGTCCTGAGCTGGTATCATCTCGATTTGTTTCCCACCTCTGAGCATGATGGCATTGACCGATTCCCTAGGGTTGTGTTCTGGTTTTGAAGGGAGTTTCCCTTGTTCCCTAGTCGCCGAATCTGCTTGTTGAGCCACCTGATTCCCTATCATTCGGATCGTCTGCTCAAGCTCCTTTACTCGCCGATCCTGCTCTTGAGCTCGCCTGTCTGCCTCTTGAGCTCGCCTATCTTGCTCTGCCATGAAACTAGCCATCATGGCCTCCAAGCTAGATGATCCGCCAGTCTCCTGTTACTTGGGCTGCTGCGACTGATACGAGTAGCCACCTGAATTCTGATTTTGCTGCCCTTGTGACTGGTTGTTGTACTGAGACTTCGGTTGATAGGAAGTAGTATTCTGCTCTTGAGCTCGAACGTTGTATTGGCCTCGTGGCTGATACGGTGCATTGCCCTGCTGCTGTTTGTAAGGAAAACTCGGAGGCACTTGATTCTGGGGCTTGTAGGACAGGTTAGGATTATTCCTGTTTGGATTATCCCATCTGTTTGTGGGTGGTCCATAGCTGGGACCAGCCCCTTGATTATTCTGCCCGATGAAGTTTGCGTCCTCCTGATTACCGTTGTTATCATCTGATCCGATCATTGGACAACTATCTGCATAGTGAGAAGGGGAGCCGCAAATCTGACAGTACACGCCAATGTGAGCGACGTCTGAGGACTTCATGGTGTTTGCTAGCTTCATACTTTGAATCTCGGTGGCGAGTATCTTCATTGTATCAGCTAACCGAGCTATGTCATTAGTGCTCTCGGCTTGGCATAAATCCTGCACACCCTTCATGTGCTTAGGATTACCGCGATCACTCGTCCAGAGATGGTAGTCTTGGGCTGCCCTTTCTATAATCTCATAGGTGTCCTCTAGTGGAACTTGGTTCAGTCCCCCACCTGCTGCTTGATTGATTGATTAAAGTACGCATCCCCTGATCGATCCCCTGATAGAAGGTGTCAATAATCTGCCACTGCTCTAGATTGTGGTTTGGGCACATCCTCGTCAGCTCCTTGTATCTCTCCCATGAGTCATACAGAGTCTCACCATCAATAGAGCGGAACGATATGATTTTGTTCCGGAAGTGAGCTGTCTTTGATGGCGGGAAGTACTGCTGGAGAAAAGCTTCGGCCAGCTTGTTCCAGGCGGTGAAGGTCCCCTCAGCGTGGCTGTCTAGCCACCGACTGGCGTTGTCGAACAGTGAGAATGGAAATAGTCTGAGATAGTAAGACTCTGGAGAGACACCATTTGTCTTAACTGTATTGCACATTTGAATAAAGCGCTTGAGGTGCTGGTGAGGGTCTTCATTAATCCTTCCCGAGAATTGATTATTCTGCACCATCTGGATGAGTCCGGTTTTCAGCTCCCAAGTGTTGTTTTCAATACCGGGTGGTGCAATAGCTGACTGAAACCCAGTGACACGTGGAGTAGTGTAATCTCCAAGGGTTCTGCGCACTGGTGGCTGCACTCGTGGCTGCTCTCGTGGTGGTTGGTCGTCTTCGACCCTTCCATTTAGCAAGTTTTGATTCATAGCCATAGTTGCGTAGTTTCGGTTCAGTGCTCGTAGCTGCCGAGCTTCGTTCTGGACCTGACGATTGTTCTTTCGTTGGTCCGGTGTGTCGTCGTCTGAAATCTGAATTTGCTTCTTCCGTCGGGGTGTTTTCTTTGGTATGAACTACCTAGTACCTGCAAAAGCCAAGAAACACCGTGAGTGAAGAAATCACAGCAGAAAAACAGAAATCAAACGAGGTGGAATAGTCTAAACTACACACATTACTCTAATATCACACTAAACGCTGCTCCCTGGCAACTGCGCCATTTTGACACGCGTATTTTTAACCCTTTATAGTTGTCAAATTATATGTTTTAGGGGTTCAATTGCAGTCAAACAAAATTTATAACCTTGGTAAGCCAAGGGTCGATCCAAGGAACAGGTGTGTGATTACTAGCAAACAATGTGACCTATTTAGCTGTTCCGCTTTAACAAAGGTTTTGGTGTGTTGAAACAAGCAGATATTAAATAGCAGAAAATTAAATGGTTTTGTGTTTTATCAGAGAAAGAATTCCAGAATCCATACTTCACCCGTGCTAACCCCACTAATCATGCAATCATGTCACGTTAATTATTCATGCTATCGAATATGGAATATAACCGAAATAACACTAGACAAGCCGCCCATCCACGGATCATTGTCTAGATTAATCTCAATCGTTGAACGCCGCCCATCCACGGATTATCAACGATCTCGATTTATTAAACTAAAGGTTTTCCTATTAATTCATGTAAACATGACCTAATATCAATTTCACGTAATCCGGTTAATACCTAGGACCCATCCATCTTTCGGTAATTAACCTAAGTACGTTCTACCAATGCAAACATACCCTTTGATGTAAATACATGCATAGAACGATAAAATTAAGCATACAATGAAATTGAATATTCGAATCGCATAAATAAAAACTTCAATTGATCACATGAGAGTTAGGGTTACATAGCACGGGATCCGTAGGATCCCTGAATTGAGAAGACTACTCACTATTCATGGTGATTAAACCAAAAACAGTGTATATTGAGGCAAAGAGGAGTAGCCCAGTGGGCGCTCCCTCCTGCGTATGCTCAGCATCCAGGGTTCAAGCCCTCATTAACCCCCATCAAATTAACAAAAGGCAGATACTACAACTAACTTAACAAAGCCTTCATCAAAAAAAAAAACAGTGTATATTGAAAGGAAGAAATGAGTAAACCATAAAGACGCGGTGAAGCTCGATGATCCTCACGCTGAAAACTCTGTCTTCTTTTCCAAGTTAGGGTTTTTCTCCAAAATAACAACACCCGGTCTATTCTGGTCGTGTTTCCTTATATAGACCGTCTAAAAAGGCTGAAAAGCCCAAAATTGGATTTTAGAAATGACTCGTAAAACAGTCCAGCCGACGGTCCCGTTACACCCGAGCCTGTAACGGCTGTAACGGGCAGACCCAAAATCTCTGATAAAATTGAGGCCGTGACACCCGTTACAATCTAAGGTGTAACGGTTGCTGAGGCCTGTAACGGGATTGCTCGATATCTCTGGGAGAAAGGGGACCGTTACACCCGTTACAACCCAAGGTGTAACGGCTGTAAAGGGCTGTCCTGGCGCAACTTTGGTTTTTGGCCCCTTTCGATCGATCTTTCCATTCTTTCAACACCTTGGCTCCAAGGAGCGATGATATGTCGATTTTACCTGAAACACTAGAGAAAGACATCAAATATAGACAATTTGCCAGGAGAATGAACGTTATCCTTCATCGAATGTAGTGAATAATTAGTCAGAATATTGACTGATCATAGTGCTTGAGGCGTTGACCGTTGACTACCATTGATTTGCCTCCCTCAACATTGAGCTCTACGTGGCCGTCTGGATAAACTCTTTCAACCGTGTACGGGCCACTCCATTTGGTGCGCAGCTTCCTAGGAAATAGTCTAAGGCGGGAGTTGTAGAAAAGGACTCGCTCGCCTTCATTGAATTCTCTGCGCACTATTCACTTGTCGTGCCATTTCTTTGTCCTATCTTTGTTGATGCGAGCATTCTCGTAGGAGTCTAATCTGATCTCATCGAGCTCGTGTAGTTGCAGGATTCGCTTTTCCCCAGCTGCTTTCATGTCCATGTTCAGCTCTCTAATAGCCCAAAGAGCTTTGTACTCGAGTTCGACTGGTAGATGGCAGGTCTTTCAATAAACAAGCCGGAAAGGACTCATTCCGATAGGAGATTTGAATGCAGTTCTGTAGGCCCACAGCGCGTCATCTAGCTTGGACGCCCAGTCCTTCCTGTGGCTCGAGACTGTCTTCCCGAGGATGCTCTTGATCTCTCTGTTAGAGATTTCCACTTGCCTACTGGTTTGAGGGTGATAAGGAGTGCCAACCTTGTGATAAACACCGTACTTCTTCAGCAATGTTTTGAAGTTTCTTTCTTTAAAGTGAGAGCCGACATCGCTGATTACTGTTCTGGGCACTCCGAACCGAGGGAAAATTACCTTCTGAAACATTTTAATAACCACCTTGGCGTCGCAAGTAGGAGTAGCCACTGCTTCAACCCACTTGGAAACATAGTCGACTGTTACCAAGATAAACTGATTTCCATAAGAAGGTGGGAAAGGTCCCATGAAGTCATTCCCCCAAACATCGAATAAGTCCACTGCGAGAATGCTCTGCTGGGGCATCTCCTGCTGTTTTGAAATATTTCCAGTCCTCTGGCATTGATCACAGGCTTTAACGAATTCGTGGGAGTCCTTAAATAGATAGGGCCAAAAGAATCCTGACTGTAGAACTGATGGACCATATTTATATGATTCATTAAGACAGTTAAACCCACCAAATTAGACTCTTTGTCTATTTAACTTTTGCTTGTTAGTTCCGATATTTATCTACAGGGTATTTTAAAGTCTAGAGACGATACGAGCTAAAAAGGAGTTTTAAAGCTGAAAATGGATTACGAGTCAGGACACGACCAGATTCCGACTGTACAACTTTCATAAATCTGACATGGAATCACTCAAAACAAATCCAACCGAAGAGCAACCAGAGTCTGTCCGGAGCTGAAAGGGAACCGATGGCTTTTGGGAAAAATCTCAAACTCCCTCCTCCACTCCTCCCTTGCCTCCTAGCCGGCGGCTTCCCCTCCTTGCCACCTTGCCCGGCGGCTTTTGAGCCTCCTCTCATCCCTTGCCAAGTGTTGCCTCCTCCTTGCTCCTCCATACCTATAAATACAAGCTCCCCTCTTCACTTGTAATCTCATTCCATCCCACATTCAATCCCAACATCCATAGTTCTTTGTAGTGAGAGAAGCTCTCTAGATTCTACAACACAATCCATGTAATCACACTACTTTGATATTGAAGTTTGATCTTGAGTACTCTTGTCGGTTCTTGAAGTACTCAAGCTTTTCCTTACTGTTCCTGAGTCTACTCCTGTCGGTTCTTGAGTATTCTCCTTTTACTTTCCTGTCTTTACTTTCGAAAACTTTACTTTACTGTCTTTCAAAAACCTTTACTTTTCAAGTACTTAGCTATGATGTCCTGTTCCATGGATATTCGTAGCTAAACCCTTCATTCGGTTGAAGGGGTGTACTAGTATCATACAATGTTTTAGACCCTTCTCTTAAAGTGCCTCTTTGTGTTCAAAACTTGTTCTATGTGCCACATATTAGGTCAGAACTTCCAAGGTTGAGTGGATGCTTGAAATGGCAAAACTCTTCCGTGGGGTTCGTGAACATACTCGGGTAAGTGGATGCTTGAAATGGCAAAGCTTATCTGAGGAGTTCGACCTCTTTAAAACACCATTTGGTTGATCGGAAATGATTGATCAAATGGATGCACATAGGCTAATATACCTTGAAATGGGGTATTAGTCTAAATAGAACAAGTGCTCTATGCCTTGAAATGGACTAGACAGTGTGGCAAATCAAGTGCTTGAAATGGCCTTGATACACTTTTGAACACTTTGTATGATCATTAGAGGTCAATGATAAACGGACTATGATACAAGGCCCCTGATACCGAATCTTTCCTTTAATTGTAATATCACCTGTTACTTTCAGTCCATATCAACTGCTTAATTTCCGCAAGTCTTGTCCTTCAAGCACTTTAATTTCTGCAAGTCTTGTCCTTCAAGCACTTTAAATTCTGCAAGTCTTGTCCTTCAAGCACTTTAATTTCTGCAAGTCGTGTCCTTCAAGCACTTTAATTTCCGCAAGTCTTGTCCTTCAAGCACTTTATTTTTCAGTTATTTTACTATTAGTACTAAAATCACAACCAACCCACGCTACTCTCAGTACTAAAATCACAACCAACCCCCAACTGTCCTACTTAAAGAACAACTATTCACCTGACTCCCTTGGGTTCGACCTCTACTTACCCTTTACTACCCACTAGTAGAGTACGAGTAGCGGAGATATAAATTTATTTTGCACAGAGAACATCGCACCTTAACGACAGTGCAGTGGGCTCCGTCAAAATTGGCGCCGTTGCCGGGGAGTTAGCTTTTTGACAAGTTGTTCTTTTCTTTTGTACCCGTTTCTGCATAACCATGTCTCGTGAAGGAAGCCACCATGACTATCAGGATGACGACGAGATGAATCTGTACGATCGAAATAATGAGGCTCCGCCTCCATTTATTGACGATCCGGATAGGGAGGCCGTTCGAAGAAACCAAGGACCACCCGAGGACCGAAATGAAGCTGGTCCAGTGCAACCCCCTAGACATCCCCCACCGCGACAAGTACCAAGGCGAGAACCCATCTTTGATAACTACTATGGGGATAACAACTTCCACGAACCTACTATGGGAGAACTGTCGGCACCAGATTTTAGAAATCAACCGTGGTGCATCTACGAGGGCCCAGAGCTGGAAAACATTGCCATCAACACATCAGTGGTCCACAACTTGCCTAAGTTCTCAGGAACTCGTGGAGAATCAGCAACAACTCATCTCCAACGCTTACATGGCATTTGCCAAAACCTAAAACCCAATGGCGTGAACATAGACGACTTCAAGTTAAAGGCGTTCTACTTTTCCCTCGTTGACTCGGCGAACGACTGGTTCCTTTCATTGCCTCCCGGTAGCATCAGAACATGGGCTCAGATGCAAAAGAAATTCCTGGACAAATACTACCCAGCGGGAAGAGCAATGCAAGTGAGGAGGGTACTGCAGGACATCAAGCAGGGGCCCAATGAAACCATGTACGATTACCTGGAGAAATTCAATCACCTGGAGAGAAGCTGCTGCACCCTTGGACTGCCCGAGAAACTCATCATCGAATACCTCATTGATGGATTAAGACCCTTAGACAAAATGCTCCTGGATGCCTCAGCTGGAGGATCCATGATGAATCTATCACTGAATGGCATAAGGAATCTCATCACCAACGTTGCTGAAAATGCCCGATTCAGAGAAGAGACAACTCGGCAGGAAGAATTCTCCCGAACAAAGAATGTGGCAAAGGCTGAAGAAACACCGAGGAACTCTATGCCAGAGGAGATGAAACAAATGAAGGAAATGATGGTTCAGATCCTACGAAGGCAGCCAGCTTCAGTAAAACCTTGCGAATTCTGCAGTTCTACAGACCACAAAACTGACGCATGCCCAACATTAATAGTAGAAGAACCGGGAGAAGTGAACGCAGTGGTAGGATACCGAGGATACAACAACAACAACAGCAACGACAGAGCCGGACCAAGCCGACAGTATAATCAAGCGACCAATTCAAGCTGGCGAAACGACAACCATCCTCCGAGGGAGACACAACAAGCCGCACCGCAATTAGCTCAGTCATTCTACCAACCTCCCCACCGGCAGTACAACCAGAACGCTCCATCAGCAGGCCAATATCAACAGAAGGGACAAAATCAGTACCAAGCCAACTCGAGCAATCACCAAGGACCAAACAAGTCGCTTGACGACACAATGAAGGAACTCGCAGGAAGCGTAAATCAATTGGGTAATTCATTTAACCAGTTCCAGGCAAAAACTGAAGGGGCAATTTCAGATTTGACCAAACAAATGTCCCAGCTCGCCACTTCAATGTCCGCACTCATTAATGAACCTGACCGACTACCTTCACAAACCATCCAAAACCCAAAGGCGAATGTCAGCATGATAAGGAAGTCAAACATGAAGATAGCACTGGAAGAAACAGCACGATCCACAACTTACAAACTTACGAACAAACACTTCACCCGTAGGCACCGTCCTGATTGGAATCAAGAAGAAGACTGACCCAATGATGGCAGAACGTGGGTCACGCATGCTGACAATGGACGTTATACATTCACGGTTAGCATGACACCTCCACCGATTACACACTTTGACATACCGGCATCAGGTTGGGATAACAATGACTCTAATGGTCTCAGATGGGATTCCCCAACTGACATCTATGCATCAGAGCAAAACAATTACCTAGAAGATCAGGAGTTAAAAGGGCCCGATCATACAAATCCAGAGCCAAAGGATGAGCAGAATGGCCAAATAGTGAAAAGATCCCTCACTTCAGATCAGGAGTCACAACCGGAAAGGGATAAGGACCCAGGGGCCTTCACAGTCACCTGTGGAATTGGTGAAGCCCAAATTAACAAATGCTTAATCCATCTTGGGGCTGCCGTCAATGTCATGCCTTACTCCTTATATTACTTATTGGGGCTTGGTCCATTGAAACCACCAAGGTCAAATATCGAGTTGGGAGACAAGTCGTGTATCCGCCCGGTTGGAGTGCTTGAAGATCTAATACTCCTTGTAGGAGAGCTCGTCGTTGCTGCAGACTTTTATGTAATAGAAACGGGAGAGGCCAGCGAAGACGACTCTCCAACGCTTATATTAGGACGGCCTTTTCGCTTCGCCACCAAGGCATGGATCGACATGAGCAAGGGCTTGTTATCACTTACATTTGGCGGCAAAATTTCAGATTTCTACATGGATGATTATAATGGCCGCTCAAGTATAAGGAAACCGCCAGACATTGTGCCTATCTCGGATATAAGTACACAAGTTTCTGACCAACCAAGAGAGACTGTAAGAGTAGCAAGACCAGCAGCTATGGTCAAAAATCCCTCACCTTCTCAGAGACAATGGAAAGAAAAACCACCGAAACAAAGGAGTCCTGACCCGAACTCATCATCTCACAAGAACTCAGGAAGAGTCAAGACCAGAATCAAGGTTGGCACAGTCGTAAAGTATGATCCGAACCACCCATGGGATCAAAACTTGTGATCCCCATGCGTCGAGCCAACGACGTTAAACAAAGGCACTGGTCGGGAGGTAACCCGACACTTATCTTATTTTTCAGTCATTTAGTTTTTTACTTTGTCAGTCGCTCTCACCCATTTTTTGTAGAGAAAGAATGACCACTTGTGCAGGAATCGGATTTTGGAGCAAGATCAGATCAGCGAGGCAGCTTCCGAGAATTACCGGGCCTGCGCTGAGAGTTCAAGGCCCCAGCCGAACTCCCTCTATTATCCAGCTTCGAGCCATATCATTCCACAACATGAAACGACACCGTAAAGGGAGTTCAGTTCTTCCCTTTTCCTTAATGTCATTTCCTTCTCTTGTAAATATTTGCTTGCATGACTTTTGAACTAAGTTGTGCTGCGAGGCACGCCTTCATTCAAAAGTGTGGGGTGAGAACTGCCTTTGTACATAGTTAATTAACATGTTTTTCTTTTTCCTTTTCCCTTAATATTATCTTTTTGAAAGTATGAACTTGAGAATGTGAAAAAGATAGATCATAATTCATGCATTTACCTTGTGAAATCTCAACTGTTTAAAAACTTAAAATGTAACTTCTCATTTGTCCCTTTGTGCTGAGATATACAGGGGATGTGGAGTTGACATAAACTCCCTAGAAAGGCTTGGCAAGCAATCAAAGGACTGAATCTCACTATATGGTTTACGAAGTTAGTGGAGGCTGCACTTCGGGTTTCAAAGAAGATCAGAGTCATCTCCGCCGTGCAGCGTTTATGCAAAGAGGCGGGACGGGAATCAAACCGTCCTATCTCTAGTCAGAGTAGCCGGGAAAATAGATGAGCGACCCTCATCTTGACCCGCGCGAAACGGCGAGGATGAGAAACAGCGGGGAGGTATTTCCATATGCTCTCGGGCGACGATTGGACCTCCCAAAGAAAGGTTGAGAAAATGGACTAGCAAGTCACAAAGAAGCAAAAGCTCAAAGAAGCTAATCAAAGGCCAAAAGCCAAAGTATGTGAAGGTTTTAACCGAAACAAAAGTGAAGAAACTCCAATTCAACATCAAAGGCCAAAGGCCAAAGGCCGATTCACTTCAAAAGCTGTCCCTCACCAAAAGAAATCAAAATGCTCAACTCAGTGAAACCCGAACCAAGATACGTGCTAGAAAAAGCTACAAGTTAACCATATAGTGCGAGTCGGTCCAGAGAATGCAGTCCAGGAGCCGAAAAAGGGCTATCTCCCGAAACATCCAAATTAATTTGCATCTCGGCTCGAAGGTACAAGTATCAAGTTTCTTCTAAGTATTTACACAGTTTAGTTTGGTAATAAGTAAGTAATGCATGAATAGGATAAATCTAGTCCCACAATCTCACTTTCATATTTGAAGTTTTTACTTGGATTGTGTGTACCGCCCTTAAAAAGCATTGTTCGGGACGAACAACTAAAAGTGTGGGGTGATCTGATGGACCATATTTATATGATTCATTAAGACAGTTAAACCCACCAAATTAGACTCTTTGTCTATTTAACTTTTGCTTGTTAGTTCCGATAATTATCTACAGGGTATTTTGAAGTCTAGAGACGATACGAGCTAAAAAGGAGTTTTAAAGCTGAAAATGGATTACGAGTCAGGACACGACCAGATTCCGACTGTACAACTTTCATAAACCTGACATGGAATCACTCAAAACAAATCCAACCGAAGAGTAACCAGAGTCTGTCCGGATACAAGGCCCCTTGATACACTTTTAAACAAGTGCTCTAATATTAGAGGTCAATGATAAACGGACTATGATACAAGGCCCCTGATATCGAATCTTTCCTTTAATTGCAATATCACCTGTTACTTTCAGTCCATATCAACTGCTTAATTTCCGCAAGTCTTGTCCTTCAAGCACTTTAATTTCTGCAAGTCTTGTCCTTCAAGCACTTTAATTTCTGCAAGTCTTGTCCTTCAAGCATTTTAATTTCCGCAAGTCTTGTCCTTCAAGCACTTTATTTTTCAGTTATTTACTTTCAGTACTAAAATCACAACCAACCCACGCTACTCTCAGTACTAAAATCACAACCAACCCCCAACTGTCCTACTTAAAGAATAACTATTCACCTGACTCCCTTGGGTTCGACCCCTACTTACCCTTTACTACCCACTAGTAGAGTACGAGTAGCGGAGATATAAATTTATTTTGCACAGAGAACATCGCACCTTAACGACAGTGCAGTGGGCTCCGTCAAGAACCTTCGTAGCTGTTTTCGAGCCGGCCCCGTGTCCACCATATCTTGAGGAATGGCAGCACTCTAGGATCCATATGATCTGGTCCTCGTCGACACAAGTCTTGTAGAGACCGTCAGCACATAATCTGTATAGGAAAGGGTCATCCCAGAAGTATCTCTTTACATCGGACAGAAATTTCATCTTCGGGTTGTGTGACAGGCAGGAGGAAGGATACCGCAGGCCAAGTAATTGACGAAATCTGCGTACCACGGGACGTCATCCACATCTACACGCATAAGCTGTTCACTTGCTAGAGAGTCAGTCATTGGGAGTTTGTCCTCTTCGCGGTTGAGCTCTCCAAGCTCGAGGCGTGACAAGTGATATGCAACCAGATTTTCTGCTCCCTTTTTGACTCTAATCTCGATGTCGAATTCTTGGAGGAGGAGAACCCATCGAATCAGTCTAGGCTTCGAATCCTTCTTGGACAACAAATACTTGATCGCGGCATGGTCTGTGTACACTATGGTCTTCGAACCTATTAGATACTGCCTGAATTTTTCAAAAGCATAAACGATGGCCAGCATCTCCTTCTCAGTCGTAGTGTAATTTGATGCTGCTCCGGCAAGGACCTTCCTGGCGTAGTAAACCACGTGTAGCTTCTTGTCAATGCGCTGCCCCATGACTGCCCCTACTGCGAAATCACTCGCATCACACATTAGTTCAAACGGCAACTCCCAATCGGGAGGCTGCACTACTGGAGCGGAAGTAAGAGCAGATTTCAGATGATGGAAAGCATTAAAACATGAATCATTGAAATTAAACTCAGCTTCCTGACAGAGTAGATCAGTGAGTGGCTTGGCTATCTTCGAGAAATCCTTAATAAAGCACCTATAAAATCCTGCGTGCCCAAGAAAACTCCTGATCCCCTTCACATCTTTTGGTGGGGGCAGCTTCTCAATCACTTCCACCTTTGCGCGATCGACTTCGATGCCTCTGTTGGAGACCATGTGTCCCAACACGATACCTTCCTGCACCATAAAGTGACACTTCTCCCAGTTTAAAACCAGGTTAGTGTCCACACAACGACGAAGAATATCAGAAAGGTTAGAGAGGCACGAATCAAATGATGAGCCATACACCGAAAAATCATCCATAAATACTTCCATGGTGTTTTCTAGGAAATCAGAAAAGATGGCCATCATACAGCGCTGAAAAGTGGCCGGTGAGTTACAAAGACCGAAGGGCATGCGTCTGTAAGCAAATGTGCCAAAAGGGGAAGTGAAAGTGGTCTTCTCCTGGTCCTCGGGGTGTATAGGGATCTGAAAGAACCCACTATAGCCGTCGAGGTAGCAGAAAAACTTGTGCTTAGCAAGACGCTCTAACATTTGATCAATAAAAGGCAAAGGAAAATGATCTTTACGAGTAGCCTTATTCAACTTTCTATAGTCAATGCACATACGCCAACCAGTCACAGTACGAGTAGGAATCAAGTCATTATGCTCATTTCGGACAATAGTTAAACCCCCCTTCTTAGGGACTACGTGCACAGGACTTACCCACTTACTATCGGCAACAGAATAGATAATACCATCATCCAACAGTTTCAGAATTTCTCTCTTAACCACATCATTCAGTTTAGGATTTAAACGTCTCAGAGCGTCTCTACTTGGCCTAGCATCGTCCTCTAGATGGATTCTATGCATGCACAAATCCGAGCTAATTCCCTTGAGGTCGTCTATCGAATAACCTAGGGCTGGTTTATGTTCTCGCAGGACATCAAGCAATTTATGGGTCTCTACATCAGTCAAGGATGCATTTACAATCACTGGGCAGGTTGAGTTAAGGCCAAGGAATTCATACCTGAGACTTGCAGATAGAGGTTTTAGCTCTACCTTGCAAGGTTCCTTACCTAGCTCGGTGGATTGTTCAGTTTCAGCTCCCTCAATGCTCACTGCGCATATATCAATCGGTATCGGGCAGCCTGGTATCACTCTGTAAGACTCAACAGAGGTCAGTGTAATAGGGTCATCAGTGTTAGCGGAGTCTAGAACATCACAGTCAGCTAATAGACTAGGAGTTCTGCACGTATCAGGCAAATAAAATAAAACTCGCTCGCTGCCCACTCGTAAAGCTATAGATCCTCTATCCATGTCAATGACTACCTTAGCCGTGTAAAGAAAAGGTCTACCTAGAATAATTGGGATATCTACGTCCTCCGAAATCTCTAGCACTATAAAATCAGCAGGGATGTAAATATTCTTCACCTTGACAGGTACATCCTTTAGAATCCCTTTCGGGAATTGATGAACCGTATTTATACGACTCATCGAGTCAACAAATCCCATAAATTCCAGCACGTTATTATGCGAACAGTTACTTTTTAGTGTTGTTTTGCATTTCAGGTGATTTGGAAGCTCTAGGAGGAATCGCGCTTAAAAGATGGCATTTTTCATGCCAGGAGCATCACAGAGAAGAACAAAGCCAGAGGAGCGTCGTGAACAGTATTTTTCGGCTCGTGAACAGTAACTCCGTGAACAGTAATTCCGGCAGTGAATAGTAGCTTCGGGAAAAAAATCCAAATTCCATGCATGATGGTTTAAAGGCTTCTAGAAGGTTCTGGAAGGCTCTACACAGATCTGGAAGACTTGCAGAAGAAGAAAACTTAGAGACCAAGCAAAGTCGGTTTTAGGACATGTTTCCTAAAACCGTTTTTGGACCGACTTCAATTTGGAAGCTTTGAGGCCTGAGTTTTCTCTATAAATACAGTCTCATATCAACCTTTCAAAGTATCCATCAAGCCACAAAAACACACGGTTCCTCTCTTCACACTCTCGGCCGAAACCCTAGCTTGCTCCGCCCTTTCCTCCACCGCTATTCAGCCGTGCACTGCCCTAGCTCAGCCCTAGACCACCCCTGCCTCCACCTTTACTCAGCCATACTCAGCCCTCACGGCCGGTCACTTATCCTTCTCGGCATTAGTGAAGTACAATCGTCCCTTTTATTATTTTTGCACTGTTCTCACGGCTATGTGTAACTGAACCCGTTATTCGGGCTAGGGTTTCGAATATTGTAACGAACGTTTTGAGATTCCGTACTTAAATATTTGTTCTTGCATTCTATTAGTTCTTGTGCAATTTATATCGGTTCGAATTGCTAGGTTAAGGGGAGATCCGAAAGGGTACATCTTAACCTAGTGATACTTGCCCTCTTTATCCTGCTTATTTGATACCGACCCGTTAGAATAAGTAGACGCACTAAACCTAATACAACCAGACCAGGAGTATTAGGTTTGCTAGAACTAAAAGTCTATAACCAGACCAGGAGTAGATTGTGGCGTAGTGATTTAACGGTCCTACCTTAGGTTATAACCTGATCCGGAGTAATCACACTTAAGAAAGCAAGATAAAATACTTAGAAATCAAGGATAAACCAAGTTACAATTAAAAAACCCTAGCCTGAATATTTCTCTCTGATTATTACACTCTCGTTTATTTCGCTATTTGCACTTGTTCCTTAAACTGTTTACTCTCACCCAATCGTTTACTTTTCTTTCTTACAGAACAAAGTAGTAATCATCTAGCTCCCTTGGGTTCGACCCCTTACTTACAGCTATACTAAGCCAAGAGTAAGCGGACATTATAAATTTAGATTTGCAGGTACCAACGACGACCTGTCAGGAATCGACAAGAACGATCCGCAAGGCGAATAGAGATATTAGTAGGACAGAGATCACCCAAATTCAGTTTAGCATACAGCGAATATGGCATGATAGACACACTAGCACCAAGATCACAAAGAGCACGACGAATTGTAATACCACCGATATCACAAGGGATAGAAAAACTCCCTGAGTCTTTAAGCTTAGGTGGCATGGGCTGGTGAATGGCAGCGCTGCACTCCTCACTCAGGGCCACTGTCTCGGTTCCATCGATCTTTCTTTTCCCAGTCAGAATCTCCTTCATGAATTTTGCATATGTATGAATCGAGGTGATTGCTTCGGTGAGGGGCAAAGTGATGTAGAGGGTATGGATCTTGTCCACGAATTGCATGAATTCTTTATCCTTCTTTTTAGCCACCAGCCGCTGGGGGAATGGAACGGGTGGTCTATAAGGTGCTGGTTCCTCTGTCTGTGTAGAATTTTCAGCTCGGTTATCAGCTTCATGTGATGTTTCCGCTTCAGCATGTGTAGAGACATGTGCTGATTCTGTGGCTTGGGGTCGAGTGGTTCGAGCTGGGAGCATCTCAAGTTGTTTCCCTCCTCGGAGCGTGATGGCATTCACTGATTCCCTAGGATTCAGATCTAGTTTCGATGGGAGTTTCCTATGTTCTCTAGTTACCGAGTCTGCCTGTTGAGCAATCTGATTTTCTAGCATCCTATTCTGAATGACCAGCTGCTCGATCTCGAGTCCTTTCACTCGCTTATCCTGCTCTTGAGCCCACCTATCTTGCTCTGCCATGAAACTAGTCATCATGGACTCCATGCTAGATGAGCTGCCAAATTCCTGTTGCTTGGGCTGCTGCGACTGGTAGGCATAACTCCCCAAACTCTGATTTTGCTGCCCTTGTGACTGGTTATTGTACTGAGGCCTCGACTGGTACGAAGTATTATTCTGCGTTTGCTGAGCCTGACTATTGTACTAGCCTCGTGGCTGGTACGGCGCACTGCTTTGCTGCGGTTTGTAAGGGAAGCCAGAGGGCCCCTGATTCTGAGGCTTGTAGGAGAGGTTAGGATGATTCCGATTCGGGTTATCCCACCTATTAGTTGCTGTTCCATAGCCGAAACCAGCCCCTTGATTATTCTGCCAACATAATTTGCATCCTCCTGGTTTCCACCGTTATCATCTTGCCCCATTACCGGACAGCCATCTGCAAAATGAGAAAGAGAGCCACAAATCTGACAATAGACACTAACATTGGCAACATCAGATGTTTTCATAGAGGAGGCCGTCTTCAGATTTTTTATTTCAATTGCGAGCATCTTCACTGTATTGGTCAACTCAGAGATGTCATTAGTGCCATCGGCGTTGTAGAGATCTTGCACGCCCTTTCTGTCCTTAGGATTCCCTCGATCGCTGGTCCAGAGGTGGTAGTCTTGAGCTGCCTTTTCCATAATAGCATAGGTCTCGTCTAGAGGAACTCCAGTAAGTCCTCCACCAGCAGTTTGATTGATCAAAGTCCGCATTCCCTGGTCGATTCCTTGATAGAAAGTGTCCATGATCTGCCACAGCTCTAGGTTGTGATGGGGGCACATCCTCATCAGCTCCTTGTACCTCTCCCAAGCGTCGTACAGAGTCTCACCATCTATAGAACGGAACGAGATAATCTTGTTCCTCAAATGAGCTGTCTTTGATGGTGGGAAGTACTGTTGGAGGAAAGCTTCGGCCAACTTGTCCCAGGTAGTAAAAGTACCCTCAGCATGGCTGTCCAACCATCTACTAGCCTTGTCTGATAATGAGAATGGAAATAGTCTGAGGTAGTAGGACTCTGGGGGGACACCATTGGTTTTCACCGTGTTGCACATTTGGATAAAACGCTTGAGATGTTGATGAGGGTCCTCATTCATTCTCCCTGAAAACTGATTATTCTGCACCATTTGAATGAGACGTGTTTTGAGCTCCCATGTATTGTTGGCTATGCCCAGTGGTGCAATGGCGGACTGAAATCCCGTGACAAGTGGAGCAGTGTAGTCTCGAAGTGTCGTGCGCGCTGGTGGCGGCACTTGGCGCTGCTGGTCGTCTTCGACTACTCCATTCAGCAAGGTTGGGTTGTTTTGATTCATAGCCATTGCTGCGAAATTTCCGCTCAGTGCTTGTAGCTGCCGAGCCTCGTTCTGGACCCTGCGAATATTGCTTCGTTGGTCCCGTGTGTCCTCGTCCAAGATCTGAATCTGCTTCTTCCGTCTGGGTGTTTTCTTTGGCATGAACTAGCTAGTACCTGCGAGAGCCAAGAATCATCGTGAGTGAAGAAATTGAGGCAGAAAAATTCAGTTAACGAACAAGGTGGAATAGTCTAGACTACACACGTTAAATCTAATATCACACTAAACGCTGCTCCCCGGCAACGGCGCCATTTTGACAAGCGATAACCCTTTATAGTTGTCAAATTATGAGTTTTAGGGGTCAAATCGTAGTCAAACAAAATTTATAAACCTTGGTAAGCCAAGTGTCGATCCAAGGAACAGGTGTGTGATTACTAGCAAACAATGTGACTTATTTAGCTATTCCGATTAAAAGAGGTTTTGTTGTGAGCTGAATTGCAGAAATTAAATAGCAGAAAATAAAAGGTTTGTACTTATCAGAGAAAGAATTCCAGGACCATACTTCACCCGTGCTAACCCTACTAATCATGCAATCATTATCAC
The DNA here is from genome assembly GCA_033675395.1 of Rhodiola chrysanthemifolia. Classification (NCBI taxonomy): domain Eukaryota; kingdom Viridiplantae; phylum Streptophyta; class Magnoliopsida; order Saxifragales; family Crassulaceae; genus Rhodiola; species Rhodiola chrysanthemifolia. The sequence goes on from CM066204.1 coordinate 14,798,016, forward strand.
GTAATTCATCATGCTATCGAATATCGAATTAAACCAAAATAACACTAGATAAGCCGCCCATCCACGGATCATTATCTAGCTTAATCTCAATCGCTGAACGCCGTCCATCCACGGATTATCAAAGATCTCGATTATTTAAACTAAAGGTTCTCATACAATTTCATACAATCCGGTTAATCCCTAGGGCCCATCCACCTTTCGGTATATAACCTAAATACGATCTGGCATGCAAACATACCCTTTGATGTAAATACTTGCATAGAACGATAAATTAAGCACGATGAAATTGAATATTCGATTTGCATAGATAAAAATGTTAATTGATCACATGAGAGTTGGGTACATAGCACGGGATCCGTAGGATCCTAGAATTAAGAAGACTACTCGCTACTCATGGCGATTAAACCACAAACAGTGTAATAAGAGAGAAATAAGGACGAGTTAACCGTAGACGATGTAGCTCGATGATCCTCAATCTCTCGTTCGGCTCTGTCTTCTCTCCCAAGTTAGGGTTCTTGAATCTCAAAATAAGCACACTTAGAACACACTGGTTGTTGCCCTTTTATAGCACAAAAATCGAATTATTGCCAAAACGATCAGAACTTGCCAAAACGGATTAGGAAATCTGTCCAAAAATTCTGTCTTCCGAGGTGTCATGACACCCGTGACATTCGGACATGTCACGACAAGGGCAAAAGTCATTGAGTCGAAAAGGGGCCGTGACACCCGTGACATTCGGATATGTCACGGCATGTCACAGCTATGGCAAAACTTACTGAGCTGAAAGGGTGCCGTGACACCTGTGACATTCGGACATGTCACGTCATGTCTGGAAGTCACTCGGATCTGTCTGAGGAAAAAGCCTACCGTGACACCCGTGACACTAATGAGATGTCACGGCCTACTGCTGGTGTAGAGCTCTTTTTGGGCCATTTTCGTTGCTGTTTTCGTTGTTTCGGCACTTTGCTTTCACGTAGTGATGATATGCCAATTTTACCTGAAACACTAGGAAAAGACATCAAAAAGGGACAATTTGCCCGGAGAACAAGTGTTATCCTTCATCGAATGTAGTGAATAATCAGATATTCTAGCAGCGGAAATCAAAAATCTGAAGACAGACTCCTCTATGAAGTCATCTATTGTTGCTAATGTGGCTGTCTACTGTCAGATATGTGGCTCCCCTTCTCATTTCGCAGATAGATGTCCGGTGATGGGACAAGATAATAACGGCGGAAACCAGGAGGATGCCAATTATGTAGGGCAATACAATCAAGGAAATGGTTTCTCCTCCGGTTTAGGCATGAATACGTGGGACAATTAGAATAGGAACAATCCTAACCTCTCTTATAAGCCGCAGAATCAGGTAACACACGGATTCCCTTATAGACCTCAGCAAGACAATGCTCCCTACCAGCCGAGGAATCAGTACAATAACCAAGCTCAACAACAACAAAATCAAAATTTAGGGAGCTATAACAATCCAACTCAGCGACAACAAGCTCAGAACTCCGGGCCGACGTCAAACATAGAGGCTATGCTAGCTAGCTTCATAGTCGAACAGCGAAAGACGTCCGATGATCAGCGAAGAACGTCTGAGGATCAGCGAAATGCATCTGACCAAACCGCCGCTGAGGTAAGAGACTTGCGAAGGACTGTAGAGCAGCTCGCTATTCATGGCACAATGAAAATCAGCAAGCTCGGCAAGCAAGGAGCATGGGAAACTCCCATCGAAACCAGATCCGAATCTTAGGGAATCAGTGAATGCCATCACACTCCGAGGAGGAAAACATATTGAAATGGTGCCAGCTCAAGCCACTCAACCTCCAGCTGCAAAATCAATATCTGATTCTACACCTGCTAAAGAAGAAACGTCGAAGGAAGCTGAAAACCGAGCCAAAAATTCTACGCAGACAGTGGCACCATCTCTTTATAGACCTCCAGTTACATTCCCTCATTGGCTAGTGGCTACAAGGAGGGAGAAAGATTTTAAGCAGTTCGTGGATAAAATTCGCACTCTATACATCACTCTGCCCCTCAACGACGCAATCACCCAGATTCCTACCTATGCGAAATTCATGAAGGAGATTCTGATGGGAAAACGAAAAATGCACGGGACCAAGACAGTGGCCCCGAATGACGAGTGTAATGCTGCCATGCACCAGCCCATGCCACCTAAGGTTAAGGATTCAGGGAGTTTTTCTATCCATTGTGATATTGGTGGTATTACTGTTCGTCGTGCTCTATGTGATCTAGGTGCTAGTGTGTCTATCATGCCATATTCTTTGTATGCTAAACTGAATTTGGGTGATCTATGTCCTACTAATGTCACTATTCGCCTTGCGGATCGTTCTTGTAGACTCCGAGATGGGTTCTAAAGGATGTACCCGTCCAGGTGAAGCACATTTACCTTCCAGTTGATTTTATAGTGATGGACATCTCTGAGGACATAGATATCGCAATTATTCTTGGTAGGCCATTTCTTTACACAGCTAAGGCGGTCATTGACATGGATAGAGGTTCCTTAGCCTTGCGAGTAGGTAGTGAAAGTGTTGTTTTTAATTTACCTGACATGTCTAAGAGTCCTAGTCTGTTAGCTGACTCTGATGTACTAGACTCTGCTGATGTTGATGACCCTATTATACTGACCTCTATTGAGCCTTACAGAGTTATACCAGGATGTCCAATACCGATGAATATATGCGCAGTGAGCACTGAGGGAGCAGCTGAAGCTGAACAGACCACCGACTCACGTAAGGAACCTTGCAAGGTAGAGCTGAAACCTCTTCTTGACCCCGGTGGCATCTATAAGAAGAGGACGAAGACCTGGCATGATAAGCGAATGGTGCGCAGAAAATTCAGTCGAGGCGACCGAGTTCTTTTCTATAACTCCCGCCTTAGATTATTTCCTGGGAAGTTGCGCACCAAGTGGAGTGGTCGTACGCAGTGGAGAGAGCATACCCAGGCGACCAGGTGGAGCTTAGTATTGAGGGAGGAAAATCAATGGTGGTCAAGGGGCAGCGCCTTAAACATTATCACGTTCTGAAGCACCCGGAATCACCTGAAGGCATAGATAATGACCTACTTCTCGGGAAGGGATCTCAGCGAGGGCTTTCCCGAGAATGTTTCTAGTCCTACCTCCCTCGCTATGTCTAGCCAAGACGTTAAACTAGGCCTCTTCGGGGAGTAACCCGCACTGTAACTATTATTTCCTTGCATTCTTCATTTGCATTATGTGCTTTGTGTGTGTGTGCTCACTGCAGGAATCTAAGTGTGGAGTGTGTCACGCTCAGACTAGCAAAAAGGGTCCTAATACGACAAATACCCACTGGGGTTTATTGGTGCCGTGATACCCGTGACACAATGGACCTGTCACGGCAGGTAAAAAAGACAGTAAGTTTTTGAAGGAGCCTGGCACCCGTGACACAATGGATCTGTCACGGCTATCACGAGAGGCTTATTCCTCAGTCAGTTGTGGGGGGTGTCGTGACACCCGTAACATTCTCGTATGTCACGGTTGTCACGGCCAAATTAGTTTTTTTCCCCAAAACTCAAATCAGACCCTATCACTCGCCTTGTTTCTCCACGATTTTCGATGCTAACCTATCACTTGTGTAGCTCTATGTTTTTATCTACACATCTACCAGCTCATGAGTCACATTTCACTCCCCGGGCATCGCTTAATTTCCATGGATATCGCGCCATCACACACGAGTGAAGTTCCTATGTGCCTTGTATTTCTTCGCTTAGGGACTAAGCTCAATTTTAAGTGTGGAGTGGGTAGCGCATAGTCACACACATCGCATAGCACATTCACTTTTGCATATGCTCAACTGTCTATGTACTGCGATTGAAATCCTCGTTTTCTATGATACGCCTTGACTTATTGTCTTTCTTTTGGATTCGATGTCTAGGACTTGAAATAGGTTTATTCATGTGTGTATTCTCTCGCGTCAGTATCATTGCTAGCCTTTGCCTATCACGTGTTTTACGTATTTCTTGAAGCATGTTTGAGACTTGATATTAGTAGGCACCGGTACAAAATGTCAAAAACTTAAATTGCATCTGTTTTTCTAGGTGACCTTAGTGCTAGCATGTGCTTCTCTATACTTGTTGTGATCTGCATGCACCCGCCTTTATGCATACACTATGTCAAACTTTAAGTGTGGAGTTAGAAAAAATAGTTTTCAATCAAGAAACAACTTCACCGAAGCGCAGCTCCCCGGCAATGGTGCCAAAATTTGGCGCGCGTCGTCTGACGCGTCAAATTTAATATTTATAATTCTCCTGCTATGAACTAGTGTAGCGGCAAGCAGGGTCGAACCCAAGGGAGCTGGTGTTGTTGAAGCTGTAACTGAAAACAAATAAGAAAAAGGGGGTTGTGAGAGATTTATGGGTGCAAGAGAAAAATAACGAAAAGATTCCAATCCGAGAGAGTATGCAGCTTAGGGTTTTATTGTGACATGTTCATCATTGATTTCTAAATATCAAATCTTATGTTTCTAAGTGTGGAATTCCGACAAAGGTAATTCCTTAAGTATCCTGACAAAGGTGATACAACACATCTAACCCGACAAATGTGTTAGATTTCTAGTTTTTTCCTAAATATAATAATCCGATAAAGGTATTATTTTTTCTAGGTGTTACGATCTATCTTTACGATAAAGTTTCCAGTAGATATTAACGATAAGAATTAATTGTTCGATTAAGCTTTGCGACAAAGCTTCCCCTTAACCTCAAACATTAATTTATGGAATACGCACAAGAACTAGAGAAACATAAAATTGCATTAAGAACGGAATCTCAAAACATAGTCACAATATGCAAAACCCTAAACTGAATTAGGAGTTTTGCTACACATAATCATGGAAAAACACATAATTAAAAGTAAGAAAATCTCTTCTCTCTTGTTGAAAGCTTGCGTCTTCTCCTCCAGAGCCTTCTTGGAACTTCGTAAAATGAATGATAATGAGATTGATGGAAACCCTAACCCAAAGATCTTATTTATAGCAAAAACTAGGGTTTCCAAGTCTGTTTTTGGGCTCAATTTCTAAGTTTCGGGCTTGCTGACGTCATCAAAACGTGTGCTGACAATAGCGACGGCGTTTAGCCTTAACATTATGGCCGCGTTGTCTTTAGACATTAGCGTCGAGCTAATGTCTCTACGAAACGCGGTCCCCACTGAGTCCCGACTTCGGCTATTGATTTGACCATCCAAATGACCTTGGATGCTCTCGGTGTGAACTAGAGAGTTGTAGGAAATTAAGTCAGCTACGCAACGGCATGTGGCTCATATTTTTCAAATCAGCGGTCCATTCCCAGCGCTCCGTCGAGCGTCCAAAGGTCTGATCTGCCATTGTGATGTTTTTGGCATGAAAAGCCATCTTTTATGCCCGTTTCCTCCTAGAGCTTCCGAAACACCTGGAATGCAAAACCATACTAAAAAGTAATTGTTCGCATATAAAAGAGTCGAAATAAATAGGATTAGTTGATTCGACGAGTCGTATAAATAAGACTCCTCAGGCAGGGTTGGTAGAATGAGGCAGTGAGGCACGTTGTGAGCCACTCATTGTGATGAGTGACAGTGAATATTGTGTGTTGTGTTCACACTGCTTTTGGTAATGGAACACGTGGCGCGCCCACAAAGCACGAGGGTTAGATGTGTGGCTCAGATCGTGCCTCACAGCCTCATTCTAATTTGCTTGCCTCATTTGAGCGCTCCTCTGGTTATAACGGATATGAAATTTCAATTAAGATGCATACAAATTATATGAATAAAATATATACTTTAATGAACAATAAGTCAATTTTAGCAACAAAAAAATGTAGTGGCATAGTGGTCAACCTCCAGGGTCGGTCCTGACATTTCATGAGTCATAGGACGAAATTTGTTTGGGCTCGTTAAAAAAGAAAAATATTTAGATTTATTTAAAAAAATAACCGTCTATAATATTAGTAACATTTAAACAACACTTGAACAACAATTTAAATTTTTTTGCAACATGAACTTCACGACGCACGAGCTCTTGAAAGGATATAACAGTACTCATTAGCTTTTTTTTTTCTTCTTAGAGCATCCTTCACCATGATCAAAAAAATATATCATCCCTCTCTCATCTATTTTCTCTTAAATTTTGTCATGCATCATGACTATTTTAATCAAGTGCACCACACTCATTACCAAACAAAAAATTCATCATCATTCTCTCGCATCGCTACATAAATTGTAGCTCATAAATAATAAGATTAATAAAAACATATTAAAGTGTATCTTGTTTTATAGCTCTCAAAAAATTATGAATATTGGTAATTATTTTGATTTTTTGAAATTCATAATTTCGAAGATATATTCGTTGCAAGATCAAAATATAAACTGAAAAGTTTTTACACATGACACGTGTCGCGTTGCAATTGGTTCACATCTCATGACTAAATCTAATTTTCGGTCATGAGATGATCTTTTTTTGCATTTGGTCATGGGATAATCATTTTTATGACACATTTGGTCATGGTGGGGAAGCATATTTGTTTAGTCATCCCTTTTGACACTTTTCTGTGATAAAAAAGATCGTGGTGGGTAGGGATCAACATTCAGCCCTAGGGCGCAAAAGCCCTGCGCAAAGCCCTATGACCTACGAGCCTTAAGGCCGGCCCGGCCCTAGGTTGAAGCCCTCGAGCCCTAAGCCCTAAGCCCTAAAGGCTCGAAGTCGAACAAAGACCGTGATTTCAAAGCCCTGTTCGGCCCTCGAGCCCGACCTAACTATGACCTAATTCAGCCTGGCCCTGTCCGCCCTAAAAAAGCCCGACCTAATTATGACCTAATAATATTATGTTCGGTTCGACCTAAAAAGGCCCGATCGTTAAGCCTTCCATATTTTAACTTGACCTAAAATACTTAGTCAATTTTTTAAAATATATACAAAAATAACACAATACACTTAGTCAATTGAATTAATTTTTGAAGTTGAAGATGTATAATATTTTGTACCTTTGTAACCTTTTGAAACTTTTTGAATATGATGAAGATGATGCCTATTTGGTCAATGAAATTTCGTTTGTCACTGTTTATGGTGTTTCTCATTTACAAAAATATTTTCAATTTGACAGATAGGATGATTAATCAATTTGCTTAGAATCTAAAATGAACGGCGCTTCATACCCCAATTACTGGAAGCCTTCAAATGAAAAGTGATGGAAGCAAAGAGTTAATTCTTATTACCAAAGGTATTGACACTAGGAGCTCAAGTCTTTTTTTGAGTCAATTCAAGTCTTGAATTTAAGGATTAACAAATGACAAGTTATTTATACTATAAGCTTAATTAATCAGAGGAGGATTAACAAATGAGAAGTTGTTCATAGTTCAGCCCAAAAAAGAATAAGATGAAATTGTTGATGCGGATATTTTGCGTCTTTGTAATTATTTTATTAATGTGCTTCATCAAAATTGTGGTTTTTTATTGATATTCTTGATAAAAAATTATTTTAAGCCCGGCCCTAAGTTCAGCCCTAAAACTAAGGGCCGTTCGGTTCGGTCCTAAGGCCGGCCCTAGGGTCAAGATTTTGAGTGAAGCCCGGCCCTATTTTTTTTAAAGCCCTCCAAAATTGTCATTTGTTCGGCCTTAAGCCCTTTCAGTAAGGGCAGGGCCGGTCCTGCCCTGCCCATTGTCGACCCCTAGTGGGGATGCTCTTCCACGAGCTTAATCGTCAATCAGATAGGTCACTCTTTTTTTAAAAAAAAATGTAATGTAATTTGGCCTTCTTTTTTCAATTATAATCAAGTTATAAGATTTTTAATCTTTTACGCTATGTAACATATAATTTTGAGGAAAGATCATGTGTAATGCATTTTTTTGGTGCAAAATTCATCAAAATTGGGTTATAATATTGCGTCACCACAAACAAAAGTACGACATAATTAATCAAAAGTATTTTATAATTCGTCGTCGAGAAATTAACTGTAAACGAGATTTAATCTCATCCGTCCAAATGACTAAATCAAGAGTTGTTATTGGTTTGTACTTTTATTATAAAAATATGTCTTTTGAACCGGATCCGTTTTCTATAATTTTATATAGTAATCTTAAAAATAATGCGCCCCTACTTGACAGCGAGCCATTGGCTTTGTCTCACCCTAACTGGCTAGCGAGCCATGGCAACCTCTTAGTCAAACGATCAAATATTGGTGATTCAAACCCCTTGGAGGCATCTAGATTCTCAGTCGAATCTAAGCTTGTTCGATGAAGTTATGGCTTGGGTACGGGGAATGTCCGGTTCTTGCTTTTGAGAAAATTGAGTATTGTTTTTTATAGGGGTTTCTTACATCTCATACATATCTATCATACGAATAGATCTTATACATATTGCATGAGAACTCAATCAGGTACATATAAAGACTAGACTTTTGGAGCACATGCACGAACGGCACGAACCCGGATTCGATACTTGAATTGCGTCCACTGAACACCGTCTACGAGGGAAGAATAACACCCCCGCACCAAGGCGGGACGAAAACACATCCACAAGAGATGAATAACACTCCTACACAAAAGTGAGGAGAAAATGCTACTGAAGGGAATCGAACTCTTCTTGATTATTTGTCAAGAGTTCAAGCCACTACACCAAACCTCTTTTCGCAAAAATTGAGTATTGTTAAGTTATAACTTTTCAATTCGACAAAAGTTGCCGATTTAGTTTTACTATTTTACTGTTCATACAATTAAATTTATTGTACTCAACATAAATATGCTCACATTCTTCTAATGCCAAAATACTCCTTCTCTGATTAATAGCAAATAAATGTCGACAAAGTGATGGTTGAACTGGTTGAACATTTGCCTTGCAATAAAAAGGTTAATGGTTCGAACCCCACCGTGACATTTTTCTTTCCATAATTTTGTGCAGGGGTGCTTTTCGTCCCGCCAACGCTTTGTTCCTTCCTCGTGAAAGTGATCTTCATCCCGCCTCGGTATCCATCCTAATGCAGAGCAAACGCAGAGAAAGCTTGAATTAGGGAAAACCCTAGTTCTGTATTTTTATTCAACTCAAAACTGATAATGAAGAGTACATAAGCTTGCTTAAATAGTAAAAGAAGCTACCTAAAACGAAAATTACCAAAAATCCTAAAGCTGCAAAAAATCGGAAAATATCTAAAAACAATAAAAATTCAAAATAAAATAGGAAACGACTCCGGATTGCCAACTTGCATCCTGCTAACTTGCACCGAAAGCCCAAATTCTGCTAACGTGCACCACTTTCCTCCAAAACCTCTGTTATTGCTGATCTGTCTGCATCACATCCCTTGTGGACATGTTGTATTCTTCAAATCCGCAGGTGTTCCTTGATTTACTTGGTTTGTATGATATGTTGTAATCCCAATAAAAAAATTAATAACAATTAAATTGCAATTAAAATTTTAAAAGTTTGAAATTATTTGTTACACAATATTAAGAAATCTTGTGGCTCATGTCGATTCTCAGTTTTGACGCAAAAGAGTTTTCGTCCGATCCTTACCAATAGGACGATATAACTATAATAGCCGGTACATCTAACGATTTAAATAGGTATATATCGGGGAGCACTCGGTTGAGGCAGGGTTGGTAGAATGAGGCAGTGAGGCACGATCCGAGTCGTTGATCGACTCGATAGGACGCACGTGGCGAAGCCACGTGTCACGAGTCTCCAAACGCGTTCACACTACTTTTTCAAAGTAGTGGGATTTCACTATTTGGACACGTGGCACGCCTCAAATGCACGGGGGGTTAGATGTGTGGCTCAGATCGTGCTTCACTGCCTCATTCTAATTTGGCCTACCTCATTTGAACGCTCCTCCTATATATCAACCTTATAGTTCGAAACGCGGTAATGTGCTACTTTTGTGCATTTATCACAACAATGAGGTGGGATAAAAGGCACCAATGTTATGTATATTAGTAGGTCTTCATAAGTGGAACAAAGTGTGTGACGTGAGGATAAGTGACAACTCTCTATATCATTATCACCATTTCCATATGGTTTTGTAGGGTTTAAACACTTAATCACAGTCCAATTGTATCAGTTTCAATCTCAATTCAAAGTTTATTTTCAAACCCTGGAAATCGAAAGAATGAACAAACATTGAAATTGACACACCAATTTAAGGCCCGTGGTTCAGCACAAGTGCCTAATCCACGTTGAGCTACTCAGACTCGATATGCACTAGCTTTCGTCGCCGAAATCGCCAAATCGCTTCGGTCTTGGTCGGAGGATTATACACTCACGGCTGGCACTTTCCAACCCGCATATCTCACAAGCCGAGTCTGCTATCTGACCCAATATCGCTCAAGTACAAGCCCTAAGCTATCGTGTTCGATTCTTGGAGAGAGAGCGAGAGAGGAACGTCTGAAGTGAACAGAATGACCAGCTCATTCAGAATGAATAATCTTTAACCCGAGTTTTCCAGATGCAGCAGTAGCCGTCTGATAAGACTCACATGAATGAATCTCGTCCATTGGATTCGATCCATATCCGCGCCAACTGATGCTTCAATCTCATTGGTCCATTTATAGTATCAGCAACGACTTCGGATTCGCGCCTTCCCTCAGTCCAGCAAACGGCGTCGCACAACTAAGTGTACCTTTAGCAACAGATGAATTCTCCTTTTATGTAAAGCCCAACGACCCTTTAGCTACGACTTCCCCTGTCTCACGCAATCAGCTTTAAATTCCCACAAGTCTCCACCTGAAGCTGAGTTGTCATGGTTGTTCCCACTCCACCAGCCACCAAACTCTACCAGTCCTTCGTGCATATTGAAGTAGAGTATCAGCTCCGTACCTGCAAAACACCACAAGCAAACTAACCTACAAACAGCAAGTCTAAGCAATGCTTAAACTTGGTGCTTGAGATCACTTTAGTGCCCATATCTGCAGGATTTTCACATGTATCAACCTTAAGCAGTTTTATCACACCAGTTTTAACATGATTTCTCAAGAAATGATACTTAATGTCTATATGCTTCGATCTCTCATGGTAAAGAGGGTTCTTAGCTAAACATAATGCAGAATGAGAATCAGAAAACACCAATGGCACTCCCTTAAACAGTTTGCATCACACGGCATACCCTGCAGCCACATGGCTTCCTTAACAAATTCACTCTGGGCAATATATTGTGATTCAGTAGTAGACATGGCAACCATAGACTGCATTTGTGATTTCAATCTTATACAGTTCTTACCAAATGTAAAGTAAAATGTAGTTGTAGATTTCCTACAATCTCTATCTCCACCAAAATCAGAATCAACAAAGCCAATGAGATCAAGCATATCAGACTTCTTAGAGTAACGTAAACCAGTGTCAAGAGTGGATCTAACATATGAAATAACATGCTTTAAAGTCAACCAGTGTTCCATACCAGGATTTGACACGAATCCACTAAGCAAAGAAATAACATAAGCCAAGTCAGGTCTAGTCCTTATCATGGCGTACATCAAGGAACCAATCACATTTGCATATGGCACACTTTCCATTCTTATTTTATCAGCATCTATCTTGGGAGACTGTTGTTTACTGAGCAGGAAATGTGGAGCTAAAGGAACCTTAACCATTTTACTGTTCATGTTCCCATATTTATTTACAAACATTTCCAGATATGGTTTTTGATGCAATTTCAAGAAACAGTCATTTCTATTTCTCTGTATTATCATGCCAAGTATTCCTTTAGCTTTTCCTAGGTCTTTCATGTCAAACTCCTTACTTTAAGTCCTTTTTCAGTTTTTTAATCTTATCTTTGGACTTAGCATATCATCCACATATAATAGCAAATAGATAGGATCACACTCAGTTGAAGCATAGTAGAAACGGGTATCATATGCACTTCTCACAAATCCCAGACTCAACATATAAGTATCAAACCTTAAATACCACAATCTGGGGCTTTGTTTAAGCCCATACAAGGATTTTTTTTCAGAAGACATACCTTGTTCTCATGCTTTTTGTCAACATACACATCAGGTTGCTCCATGTAGATGGTCTCATCCAGTTCCCCATGCAAGAAGGTTGTCTTCACATCAAGCTGCTCAAGTTCAAGGTCATACATAGCAATAGCAAGCATAATCCTTATAGTCTTCAATTTTACCACAGGCGAGAATATTTTTGTATAGTCTACACATTCTCTTTATGTGAAGCCTTTAGCTACTAGCCTTGCTTTATGTCTAGGGGGCCAGTTTTAGTTAAACCTTCTTTTATTCTAAGTAACCATTTGCATTTGACCTTTTTATCATTAGGCTTATCAACTAAAACCCAAGTACCATTTACCTTCAGTGAGTTCATCTCCTCATTCATGGCATCCAACCACTTACCTTTCTCCTTTAACATCATTGCCTCATGGTATGATTCAGGTTCATGATGAATGATATCCTTTGCTGCAACTAAAGCCATATAAACAAGATCAGCATAACCATACATGTTAGTAGGCCTAGATTCTCTCCTTTCCATGTCCCTAACTAGCATATAATCTCTCAACTGGTCTTGCTCTGTCTGATCATAGTGCTCTATAGGGTCTTCCTGTTCAGGTTCTTGATCAGTCGATATTTTGACTAATTATTCACTACATTCGATGAATGATAACACTCGTTCTCCCGAAAAATTATCCCTATTTGATGTCTTTCTCTAGTGTTTCAGGTAAAGCAGACATATCATCGCTCCTTGGACTCGAAGTGTTGAAAGAACGGAAAGATCGATGAAAATGGTCAAAAATCAACTATGCACCAGTAGCAGGCCGTGACTGCCGTGACATCTCATTAGTGTCACGGGTGTCACGGCAGGTATTTTTGACAGAAGAAATCAGGATGGGTCGTGACTACCGTGACATGTCTATGTGTCACGGGTATCACGGAAGCCTTGCAATCCAGAGTGTTTTCGCCTAGGCCGTGACTACCGTGACATCCTCTTAGTGTCACGGGTGTCACGGCACCCTTAGAGATTGACGTGTAGTATTTTGAGCATCAAAAACAATTTATAAGAACGGTAAGTACCGAGTCGTCCAAGGGAGCAAGTGTAAACTTAGTGTCACGGGTGTCACGGCACCCTTAGAGATTGACGTGTAGTATTTTGAGCGTCAAAAACAATTTATAAGATCGTTAAGTACCGAGTCGTCCAAGGGAGCAAGTGTAAACTTATGCACTATGTAAGGTTATGCTTCTATTTATCCTAGTCTTAAGCGATGTTTTGTTTGGTTTTGAATCTAAAATGAACAAGTAAGAAAAGATATCAACGAACTTTGAGATGTATTTCGGAGAACTACTTCACTTACCAAATTTTTGAATCGAGTTTATTAATTAGCATGCAAGGATTTGCCTATATTGATTAGAAAATAGCCGCACAATCCAAGTAAGAACCTCACCCTTTCGGCGCTATTGGTTCGAATCAAGAAACTCGCTGATGTTAAATTACCAACTCTCATCGCGTTAACATGGGGAGTCCTTGTCATAAAACTAGCCTTTCCCGTTACAATCCCAGGCCACTCTCGTAGTCACCGAGTTCGTAACGTGTATTTTACTTATTAGTCGGACGTTTAGCCTCACCCTTTCGGCGCTATTGGCTTAACGTCTCAAAGCTATACACTTAGACATTTTATCAAACACCTAGTATGGATCGCTAGGTTTAGGTGCTAAGTAAAATACAAATCATATAAAACAATCCAAAACATGCAACGATTAATATATTAAACGATTCATAGTTGAATGAGATTCGTAGGACCCCAAAATATGGGTCACTACTCACTATCCATCGTCATGAAAATACAAATCATGTTTTGTTCGAAACAAAGATTACAAGAGAAAAAAGAATTACTACACCCTTTGAATTGATGTTGATAATCCCTTCAAATCTTCTATCCGATCAAAATCCTTGCGTTTTCGAGTCCTCTTCTCTGCTTTCCGTCATCTCAAAGTGCGAAGGTCTGAATGGAATGTTGAGAATGTGAGAATCCGATGTGCAGCTGCTGCCCTTTCTTTTTGTTCAATTTTCCTTTTTTCATTTTTCCAAAAACATAGCAAAAATTGGGCTTTTGGCCCATTCAGCCTTGCTGTGTCGCTTGTTTCACTTATTCGGAATTTTGGTGACACGGAGCACTTTTTGCATGCTCGCTGGAAACTGCCATATCATTTGTATCAACTATTTTGGTGACACAAGCGTAGATTGAGTCTTGAGCTCAAATTTCGACATCAGTAGAGGCTGAAAAACCCTAAGCTTAAATAATCGAGATCTTTAATAATCCGTAGATGGGTGACAGAGCCCGTCGTTGAGGCTTTTCAAAATTTACATTTATAGTCCCCTACTCATGGCTCACTATGGATTAGTAGAGCGGTAAGTAGGGGTCGAACCCAAGGGAGTCAGTGTGGAATAGTTGTTCTCAAAAAAGAAAGAAAAGAAAGTAAAAACATTTGGGTTTTGTGGGTTTTATGAACTGAAAAGTAAATGACTGAAAGTAAAGAAAGTAAATGCTGAACTGAAAGTAAATACTGAAAGTAAAATACTAAAAGTAAGTGCAACAAAGTAAAGACTGAAAGTAAAGTGCGTAAAAGTAAAGACTGAAAGTAAGTGCTGAAAGTAATGCGAATAAGTAAGTGCTGAAAAGTAAATGTGCTGAAAGTAAGTGCAAGAAAGATATTCACATAAGAAAGATATTCAGTCTAGGGTCTCAACTAGTGACACATCCATCATTGACTTCAAATGATCTATTTTGTGTTCATAAGTGTGGATTTATTCCTTTTCAAGACTTAAACCCTAAAGTAAGGCCTTTTCAAGCGCTTACACCACAATCCACTCCAAAAACAAGACATAGACTTCTAGTTCTGTCTAGACTAATACTCCTTTTCAAGATGTATTAGTCTATGTGCAGCCACTTGATCTCACATTTCCGATCAACCAAGTGGTTTTAAAGAAGGATTAGACTACTCTACCAAGCTTTGCCCTTTCGATGCATCCACTGGGTTTCGTTGTCTAATCTGGATTGAACTACCCGGCCAAGCTTTGCCTTTTCGATGCATCCACTTGGCCTTGTTGTTCAATCGAATAAAGGCACTAGAACTAGTTGAACACAAAAAGCATTAAGTAAAAGGGTCTCAAAACATTGTCATAGTATAAGAGAACCCCTAAACCGAATATAAGCCTTAGCTACTTGTATTCATATCAAGGAATACAAGTAGCCATGACTTGAACAAGGGAAACAAGAAAACCGAAATCTTTGTGGAACACAACAAAAAAGTAAAAAGAATAGCTTAGCTACTCATATTCATGTCAAGGAATACAAGTAGCCTTGCTAGAGAATAGCTTAGCTACTTATATTCATGTCAAAGAATACAAGTAGCCTTGCTAGAACAAGGAAAGTAAAGTAACCAACACAAGAATAAGTAAAAGTAAAGGGAGCAAATCGGAGACAAGAACAAGAAAGTAAAGGGGAGAGGAGCTCCAAATCAAGAACAAAGTAAAGTAAAGGAGAGCAAGAATAACAAAAGTAAAGAGAGCTTTGGAGAACAAGAACTTGAAAAGTAAAGTGTGTTTTCATTGAAGTGTGGAGAAGAGAGATAAGCTCTCTTCTCCCTAATGACATGGGATTTCGAAGCTCTCCTATTACATGAGGCAAGCCCTCTATTTATAAGCAAAGGAAGACTTGGGGGCTAAGTTTATGGCATGGAAATATCCCAAAAGCAAAGAACTTTGATTGGTTCTTCCAAAAGCCATCCCACTTGGATTGGCACTTGCACCTCCTCAAGCAAACCGACTTGGACAAGTTGGGCACGTGTATTGGCATCATCCAAAGCCAACTAACTTGTTTTGCATCAACCATAAGCCAACCAACTTGAATCCAAAGCCAATCGAAGTGAATAGTAGAAACCAACCGGAATATTGGGAATTCGGTTTGTGGTTGGTCCCTCTTGGCCGGAACTTGGTTGGACTTGGTTGTACCTGATAAGAGCCTGATCGGAGCTCGATCGGAGTTTGGCCGGAATCTTGGCCGGAATCTTGGTCGGAGGTCTTTGGCATTTGGATTGCAGATTTGGATTGCTGAGGCAATTCTAAGACTAATGGTCGAAGTCGTTTTGCCGGAATTTGCCCGGAACCTGGTCGGAATCCCAAAACGGCCAGAATAGCCCTAGTTTGGCCTTGATGGTTCCACTCGGGCGTTTTGTCTGGGAAGTGAGATCACCCAAGTCATTTGGCATTTAAAACAACTTGGTCGAGCCAAATTTGCCAGATTCACCCGTCTAGTCGAGCGACTTCGTTCGGTGCCTATGTGCGTGGGGCCTTTGCTTTGGAATTGAGCCAACTGCCAATCTGCTCAGGCATTCTCCTTGGTTTTTCGACATTGTCCACCTTATTTGCCATTTTGATCACTTTGTTTGAGGCGGATTCGTCAGATCAGATGGTTTGCTCGAGCGACTTGATTTTGGACCTGGGCAGCTCGACTGGTGCGCTGGAATGCTGGGGCGCGGCCTGGACAATGCCTGGGCGATGTCGCGGCATGCGCTAGCATGGTGCACCCTGTGCGATCGCACAAATGGCCTTGTGATGATTTTGGCTTGAAATGCCATCTTTTAAGCCCGATTCCTCTTTAGACTCCAAAATTGCCTGTATACATAACACGACATCAACAAGCACATGTTCGTATGACCAAATATCTTATTTGGTGGGTTTTGTGTACTTGATAAATCGTATAAATACGTCCCATCAATGGGCGGCGTTCAACGATTGAGATTAATCTAGACAATGATTAGTGGATGGGCGGCTTGTCTAGTGTTATTTTAGTTTATTTCCATATTCGATAGCATGAATAATTTACGTAACATGATTGCATGATTTGTGGGGTTGGCACGGGTGAAGTTTGATTCTAGGATTTATTCTTGATCAAGTCGAAACCCTTATTATATACTGTATTTACTTTCTGTGTTTTTGTTTACATCAAAACCTCCTATTAATCGGAATAGCTAAATAGGTCACTTGTTAGCTAGTATTCACACATGTTGTTCCTTGGATCGACCCTTGGCTTTCCAAGGTCTATAAATTGTTTTTTGACTTCAACGTGACCCCTAAAATATATAACTTGAGAACTATAAAGGGTTAAAAATACGCTTGTCAAAATGGCGCCGTTGCCGGGGAATATTCTATTTTTTTATATACTTCCTTGTACATACTCTATATACTTTTGACCTTCCCTAATCACTTTTATTTTGCATGTTGCGAGGATGTTCTCTTTTGGTCATCAAGACGCCTACCCAAGGGAAGAGCCATATTCATACGAAACGAATTGGGAAGGAAATCAACATCATTTTATGATCAACAGTATTATCGAGATGACCGTTATTAGGAGAGCCACCAGGACCAGTCGCAGTAGCAACACCATCAGTTTTACGATCGACCCATGTTATCAAGATGACCACTTTTATGAGAATTACAAGGACCATTCGCAACAGCAACAACAAAATCAACCATCCGGTATCTCGTCAAATGTAGAATATTTGCTGACCAACTTCCTAGTACAACATGAGAAGTGGAATAAAGATTAAGAGAGGATATTTCAGGGGGTTGACCGGTCAATAGAGCAACTCGCAGTTAGACAGAAAATACTGAAGGATCACTTGAGTGGGTAGCTTTGAGACATATGGTTGTTGAGCGTTACATTCACTCGTGTATTTATTCTGCCATTTGTTTGACATTTGTTCAGGACGAACAAATCCTAAGTGTGGAGTGTTTTGATCAGTCGATATTTTGACTAATTATTCACTACATTCGAAGATGGGTAACACTCGTTCTCCCGGAAAATTGTCCCTATTTGATGTCTTTCTCTAGTGTTTCAGGTAAAATAGACATATCATCGCTCATTGGACTTGAAGTGTTGAAAGAACGGAAAGATCGACGAAAAAGGCCAAAAATTAGCTTTGCACCAGCAGCAGGCCGTGACTGTCGTCACATCTCAATAGTGTCACGGGTGTCACGGTAGGTATTTTTTACAGAAGAAATCAGGATGGGTCGTGACTACCGTGATATATCTATGTGTCACGGGTGTCACGACAGCCTTGCAATCCAGAGTGTTTTCACCTAGGCCATGACTACCGTGACATCCTCTTAGTGTCACGGGTGTCACGACACCCTTAGAGATCAGTGGGTTTTGGCCTATACCGTGACAGTCGTGACATGTCCGAATGTCACGGGTGTCACGGCACCGTCGGGAAACAGAATTATCGACTTATTTCCTAATTCCGTTTTTTGGGCTTTTGGCCTTTTTGGAAAGCTATTAAAGGGGCTACCAGCTGATTTACACCAGGGTGGATGATACGAGAGTTTAGACCTAACTTGGAGAAGAAGACAAAGCAGTTCATCGTGAGAGATCAAGGATTCAACGAGCCACCGCGTCATTAAAGTTTCCTCGTCCTTGATTTCTTTATCAATAATATTTTTGGTTAACTTACCTTGAATAGTGAGAAGTCTTCTTTATTTTGGGATCTTACGGATCCCGTGCTATGTACCCAACTCTTCGTGTGATCAATTAAACATTTTTTATTTATGCGATTCGAATATTCAATTTCATTGTGCTTAATTTTATCGTTCTTGTAAGTTTTACATTGAATGGGATGTTTGCATGCTAGAACATATTTAGGTTAATTACCAAAAGATGGATGGGTCCTAGGTATTAACCAGATTGTATGAAATTGATGTTAGGTCACGGCAGCTACAATGGTAGTACATGAATTAATAGGAAAGTTGACGTTTGTCTGAAAAACCCTAAGCTTTAATAATCGAGATTGTAGATAATTCGTGGATGAGCGGCGTTCAACGATAGAGATTAATCTAGACAATGATCCGTGGATGGGCGTCTTGTCTAGTGTTATTTCGGTTTATTTCCATATTCGATCGCATGAATAATTTACGTAACATGATTGCATGATTTGTGAGGTTAGCACGGGTGAAGTATGGATTCTGGAATTCTTCCTCTGATCAAGTCCAAACCCTTATTATTTTCTGTATTTAATTTTTGTGTTTTTGTTTACATCAAAACCTCTTATTAATCGGAATAGCTAAATAGGTCACGTGTTCGCTAGTATTAACACACGTTGTTCCTTGGATCGACCCTTAGCTTGCCAAGGTCTATAAATTGTTTTTGACTGCAACTTGACCCCTAAAACACATAACTTGACAACTATAAAGGGTTAACAATACGCTTGTCAGTTCTACTACTGGGTCACTAACATTCTCATCAGGGGCAGGAAGATTAGGGGTCTCATGTGCAGGGTCAGGTGTGGGAGCAGGGTTTTCATCTGTCACTAGGGGCTCCACCTCAACTATTGTTCTGGGCATATCTGGTTCTAGGATAGCTAGCTCTGGGTTTGGACAATTTTTCTTACATGGGAAGCATCTCTCATTGAAGGTAACATCTCTAGAGATTAATATCTTCACTCCCCTAACACCCAATTCTCATAGTCTATACCCTTTGGTCCCATGTTGTTGCTGGTAACCAAGGAAAACACATTTAACAGCTCTAGGGTCAAGTTTACTAACTTTAACATGAGCATATGCAGTACAACCAAAAACTCTCCAATCACTTAGGTCTGGTTTTTTATTATTCCACACTTCCATGGGGCATTTGAGGTCAAGAACTCTATTTGGACATATGTTGATCAGGTAGACTGATGTGTTTAAGGCTCATGCCAGAAGGACTTAGGGAGGCCTGATGTCATCAGCAACCCTCTCAACTTCTCCAATAGGGCTCTGTTCATCCTCTCAGCCACCTTATTTTGTTGTGGGGTGTGCCTAATAGTTTTATGTCTCATAATGTCATGTTCTTGACAGAAATTATCAAATTCTTGGTTACAAAACTCTAACCCTTTGTCTGTTCTTAATACCTTAACATGCTTGCTTGTTTGGTTTTCCTTTAAGGTTTTTCAGGTTTTAAACTTCAAAAAAGCTTCATCCTAGTTCTCAACAGATAAGTCCACACCCTCCTAGAGTAATCATCAATAATACTGAAGAAATATTTATTCCCACCATGAGTTTCAATATTTTCATAACTCCATAAATCAGCATGCACGTAGTGTTGTGCGTTCCCATATTAAATTTTAGCCTATGTTGCTTAGCCATTACACATAATTCACAAAAGCCGTTCAGTGATTTTTAGCATGTCCTAACAGGCACTGATTATTTAAAGCATTCAAACCCTTTTGACTAACATGTCCAAGCCTCAGTTGCCATTTATAAGTATCACTGTTAACATCTATGCATTTATCAGCAACATTAAATTCAGGCACAACATGAGAGTCTTTCAAGATATACAGGTTATGGTGTTTAGTAGCAGTCAATATCACTTTATCATTTTTTGCACACAGACATTACACCATTGCAAGCACTGTAATCACAACCATTATCATCAAGAGTACCAAGAGATATCTAGTTTCTCCTTAAACCGGGAACACATCTCACTTTTGTTAAACACAACTTCTTTTCCATTTTCAAGTTTCAGTTTGACAGAACCAATTCCTACCACCTTGCACACATTATCATTACCCATGAAAACACTTTCAGCAGGTGTATCAACATAATCAGAAAACCAAGATTTTACAGGGCACATGTGAAAAAAAACATCCAGAGTCAAGGATCCATTGATCTTCAATGGACCTTTCAGAAACAGTCAATACTTCATGCAGATCACAGGCCTTATTTGTATTAGATGCAATGTTGGTTTCATGGGCATTATTAGTCCGATTTCTAGCAAGGAACTTTGTGCATTGTTTTCTTAAATGCGCAATCTTACCACAGAAATAACACTTTCTAGTCTTCTGTTGTTGGCCTTTACTAGTATTCTTTTTATATGACTTGTTCCTATTTTGGAAGTTATTAGACTTAGGCCTAGATGACTAACCTGATTGATTTCTTCCCTTAACAAATAGGTTGTGGCAACACTTAGCTTTAGATACCTTTAACTCTTGTTCTCTAGTTCTTAAAGCACCACAGAATTGTTCAAAAGGAGGCACAACACCAGAATATTGGAATGCATCTTTTACTACTTGATAACTCTCTGGGATTGAGTACATCAAATACATCACACGACACCTATGGTTTCCTTAGGTGTATTCAGCATGATAGTCATTTTCAGGAATTCATCAAGGTTCTCATCTATGGTCTTAGTACTATCCATCTTAAAAGCAAAGAAGGCAGCCTTAAGATAAGCAAGATTAGGAGCCAATTGGTTAGCTAGCATACAACTCATTCAGTTTATTCCATACATCAATGGCAGTTTCACAGGAGCTAACCTTTCTGATTATACTGTCTGAAAGATTGATAACTTTCTGGGATTGAGTTCATCATTATCATCACACGACTAGTTTCATCTATGGTTTAACCAAATTGTTCGGTATTTGACCAAATATTCAGATTTTGAATAAAATATTCAGCATTTGATAAAATTAGGGGCCGTCCACTTTGACTTATATTTAACTAACTTAACTGATCTTAACTGAAGTTAACTTATCTTAACTGATCTTAACTTATCTTAACTGATCTTAACTTATCTTAACTTAACTGAAACTTATAGGGACTTATATTAACTTAACTTAACTTAATAGAAGGGGCCCACCACCACCACCACCGCCGGACCGCCGCCCACCTCCGCCGGACCGCCGCCCACCTCCGTCAAACCGCCGCCCACCGCCGCCGGAGGTGGGCGGCGGTACGGCGTCGACCGGCCGTTGACCACCGTTGACCGGCATTGACCGGCGCCGATAGGCGGCTGATGGCGGCGGTGATTGGTGGAGGGAGACGGTGATTGGTTGCGCATGGTTGTGGTGGTGGTGGAACAATCGACTTTAATTTAACTGAAACTTAACTTAACTTATAGTGACTTATCTTAACTGATCTTAACTTATCTTAAATGATCTTAACTGATATTAACTTATCTTAAATGATCTTAACTGATATTAACTTATCTTAACTTAGAAATCAAAAAATAGAGTCAAAGTGGACAGGGCCTTATTCGACAGAGACAAAAACGTTAAACATTCAGACGTACTTAACATTTAACGAACATATTCAACATTTGACCAAATTACGCAAAAAAATTGCACAAAATTGGGAGCATTTGTCTTATAATTCAATTAGATTACTGATTAATAGGAAAACAATAAGTTCATAATGAAAATCTAAATATTTATCAAAATAAAAAAATGAAAATCTAAATAAAAAAATCAAACAAAAAATTTGCAAGATAATTGAAGATGAAAATATCTCTGACGAGGAGCTATAAAAGACCGAATCATGATCCTTATCTTGTCAACACGCGTCAAAAATGTGCTGAATCCCCCAAACCTAAATTATGACCACAAAAATCACCGAAAATCGTATAGTGAACACATCTTGTACGCCCCATGAATTCATTATCAAATCCCATTGTCAACATCTGTTACAAAAAGCACAAATTTGGGTTCGGCAGAGCGAAAGTGCAGATGATTAGCGATTGGGTTTCATGAGAAAAATCAAATCTAGGCTCTCCCCTCCCTTACTGTTCATCGTCTCTCCCGAACTCAAACCCGACAAGCCCTAGCTTTGATTTCGTCCTCGCCAGTGGCTACCCCCAATTGGGGCGTTATTCTTCCCTTGAGCTGCTCCCTCCGGTGGTGGTCGCCGTTTGCCTCTCCTCCTTTCTTCTCCGTAGCCTCCCGGATGGGTGTCCGTGCGGTGGCTGGCTTTCAGGCCGGCTTGGCTCCGGGCGCCTGTAGCCGTGCTGTTCGTGCTGCTGGCGGACGGTTCGGCTTTCGTGGCTGGTGGAGCGTAAGGGGTCTGCTGCAGCTCATGATGGCATCTATGCGGTTTGGACGGTGGACGGTGGTGATGCGTGGGGTGGGAATGGCTTTTCCATGGAGGGGTTCCTGAGTGGTTGGTTCTCAATGCCTCGACGGGGTGGTCGCTGGTGGATATTTTGGCTAAGCGGGCGTTTGTGCGTCTCAATCGCCTCTTTTTTGAGCTTGTCTCTGTCGCTTAATGGCGACCTGTTTAGTCGCTTTGTATAGCTTTTAAGTTTTATTGTTGTAGTTTGTATAGTCTCGGCCTATTTGGGTCTGAGTTGTAGTTTTAGTTTTAGTGTTATTTTTTTTGGGGCTGCACTCGTTCCATTTGTTGATCTCCTGGCTTTGGTTGTTTGGCCATTTCGTTCGGCGCGATGCAATGTGGTGCATTTCTTTGCTCTCGGCTAGCTAACGTGTCCTAGCCTCGAAGTCCTCCGTATTGCCTTTTTATGAATTCTAGGTGGCATGCTGTCAGTGGCAGACGATCGGGGTTTGAAGGTTCACTTGTGTAGTCTTCTCATATTTCTGTGGAAATCGGTCGGAGTTTTAGTGAAGTCCTGAAGTCGGCTGCTGTGTCGCTTCAGCAATTTGGCCGAGTTGGCATGGATCGACTTGGAGT
Organism: Rhodiola chrysanthemifolia; assembly: GCA_033675395.1. NCBI lineage: Eukaryota > Viridiplantae > Streptophyta > Magnoliopsida > Saxifragales > Crassulaceae > Rhodiola > Rhodiola chrysanthemifolia. Next base: position 14,821,437 of record CM066204.1, read on the forward strand.
TTTTTTCGGCGTGATTATCTTTGGGGCCTAGCAAGGCATGGATTGCATTTTTTTTAGTTTACATGTTCTGTTCCTGTTTTGTTAGTCCTTTGGTTGTTAATGTTGTCATGCTGTGTCTCTGAGTCGTTGTATGTCTCTTTATTTATCAGAAAAAATCTAAACCGATCTAATTCAACAATCAACAAGCGAGCCCTATTACGAAATCAGAGACTTTGTTCTAGAGACGCTCCAGATTGACAGAGTGATGAGCCGTATTTATACGACTCATCGAGTCATCAAATCCCACCAATTCCAGCACTTTATTATGCAAACAGTGACTTCTTAGTGTTGTTTTGCATTTCAGGTGATTTGGAAGCTCTAGGAGGAATCGCACTCAAAAGATGGCATTTGGAGCCAAAAAAAATCACAAGGAGTTCTAGACCGGCTTTTACACAAGTTGAAGAACAAAGCCAGAGGAGCGTCGTGAACAGTATTTTTCGGCTCGTGAACAGTAATTCCGGCGCGAACAGTGTCCGGGATGAACAGTATTTTCGGGTCGTGAACAGTGATTTTCGGGAAATTTCCCAATTTCGTCCTTAGCGGTTTAGAGGCTCCTGGAAGAATCTGGAAGACTTGTTGGCCAAGGTAGCTTACAATCTAAGTTAACTTGCTCCCCAAGTTAGCTTACATACCAAGCAAACCGGATTTGGAAACAAACGAGATCAGGCCTGGCCCATATTTAGACTATAAATAAGAGCTCTCCTCAGCCATTCAAAGGACCCCATTTTTAGACTAAATGACAGAAATTAAATGACTGAAAGTAAGATAGGTGTCGGGTTACCTCCCGACCAGTGCATTTGTTTAACGTCGTTAGCTCGACAGTACCTCATTCCCGGATCATAAGGTTGGGTCCCATGGGCGTGTGAGGTTGAATTTCTTCTCGGCTGCCCTTTTGCTCCGAGAGGGTGAGGCTTCATTGACCATAGCTGCTGGTCCAATGAGTCGTGCTCGCTTGTTACTCCTTCCGGGTTTCCATTCTTTCGGCCCATGTCTTTGCCGCTTCTTCATGTTTGAATAGTTGGCACCTTTGCGAGTTTGGAAGTTTGGTTTTGTGCCATTAAATGTAGGCGACATTAAGCATGCGCTTCTGCCAATCCTCTTCATTGTGGCAGTGATGGATGGTTGTCTTGGAACGAGTGAGTTTTCAGGCGGTTTTCCTTGGCTTGTGACGAGTGAGAGTTCCTTTGTCGGCTTTTTTGGCTCATGCTCCTCCTCTAACTCCCCTTGCACCTCATCATTATTGATTATATGATCTTCGGTGGCTATGATCGGCATAAAACACGAAGGGTTAAGTTGGGGCACTTCGACCATGAGGAATGGGTCTATTTCAGGTGCTCCGACAGTGAGGTTCGGGACTTCTGTTGGTTTGGCAGTTAGGACTGTGATTTCCTCAGAATGATTGGTGATAAGGACCGGGCCTGATTTGGGCAGTTCTTCTTCGAACTCCCAGGGATAATCTGAATGGAGCTCTTCTTCAGGCAACCAATAGTCCTCATCCTCGTCATTCATATGGTCTCCGGGGGCAATCATACCGAGGTCCGGGTCTGTTTTGGGCAACTCTTCAATTAGGACCGAAATTGATTTGGGCAGTTTGGCAATGCGGTCCCAGATCAGTTGTGTAGCCGCCCAGAATTCCTCAATTTCGACCTCGTCTTGGTGTATCGGGGCACTCATTTGCTGGATGCTAGCTGCCAATTCTTCCTCCTTGTCCTTGAGTGGCTCGGCAATGTGGATCTGGGCTTCCTCGGGCATTTCGGAAATGTGTACCGGTACTGATTTGGGCAGCTTGTTAATGAGGTCCCAGAGCTGGTTTGATGCTTCTTTTTGAGCCACCCATGATTCGTCGCTTTCGACCTGGATTTGGTGTACCATGTTGGCCAATTGCTGGTTGCTAGTTGCCAGCTCCGTTGTAAGGTCCTCGAGTGGCTCGGCCTGATCTTCTCTTGGTCTTGACCTCGCGGCCAAATCGTTTATCAATTTCCAAAGATCATCTATGTTTAAGTTATTTACCGAGCCTCCTGCCGCGTCATTAAGCCAATTCCACTCATATGGCATCATCCCATCGAGAAACCTTTGAAGAAGATCGAATTTTGTGAATCCATGGTGCGGGCAGCTCATCACAATGGAGTCAAAGTACGCCAAGTACTCGTCCAAAGTTTCATCCCGGGATTGCTCTATGTTGTTGATCCTCTCGCGGACTTCAAGTTCGAAAGATGGTGGGGAAAACTCCTCATTGTTCCAAGGCTCGCTTCCGTAGTAGAAAGACTTTGTGAACTGCATGACAAAACAAACAAAACAAAAAGAACAACTATTCCGATTGCTAACTCCAATTCCCCGGCAACGGAGCCCACTGCACTGTCGTTAAGGTGCGATGTTCTCTGTGCAAAATAAATTTATATCTCCGCTACTCGTGACTTAACTATTTTTGGTAGTCAGTGGTAAGTACGGGTCGAACCCAAGGGAATTGGTGGATTAGTTGTTCTTTAATGAAGCTTATGCATAAATTTAATGCGATTGGGGTTGGGTTTGAGTGTGCTTTGAGAACTGAAAGTAAATTACAACAGTTGATAATGGACTGTAAGGAAAGGATTCAGTTTAGGGGTTTCATATCATATCATCGTTCATCATTGACCTCTAATGATCATACTAAGTGTTCAAAGATGAATCAAGGCTATTTCTAGCACATGACTTGCAACATCATTTAGAACACTTGTTCTATTTAGACTAATTCCTCCTTTCGAAGTATCTTAGCCTTATGTGCATCCATTTGATCTTCAGTTACGATCAACCAAATGGTTTTTGAAAGAGGTCGAACTCCTCAGGTAAGCTTTGCCCGTTAAAGCATCCACTTACCCGAGTATGTTCACGAACCCCACGGAAGAGCTTTGCCCGTTAAAGCATCCACTCAACCTTGGAAGTTCTAACCTAATATGTGGCACATAGAACAAGTTTTGAAACATTAAGTAGCATTAAGCATAGAGTCTAGAACGGTTTATGATATAAATACTCCCTCTACCGAATACAAGCTTTTAGCTACTTGTATTCATGTCAAGGAATACAAGCAAACCATGGCTTTGAACAAGGATACCGAAAAGGAGAATAACTTTAAAGTAAGAACAATATATACGGAAAGTAAAGGACAAGCCGTGGCTTTTGTACCTACAATAAGTGGAGGAGAGGAGCTCCTAAGCAAGATCCAAGCAAGGAAAAGTAGCTCCAAAATGAAGAACAAAATGTGTATTGAAAGTGAAGAGAAGAGGGTTAAGCCCTCTATCTCTCTAAAGACTTGTGGATTGTGGATGGGATACATTTACAAGGAGAGGGCATCTCTATTTATAGGCTAAGGGCAAGGGATGGATGTGGATGAGAGGCCACCGCATGTCACAAAATGGGAGGAGAAGCAAAAGCCATCGGGGTGAGTCATCACCTCCCTTAGCCCCCCCCCCCCCCCCCCCCCCCCCCCCCCATGTGTCACTTCCTCCTTGAAGCCGCCGGCCATGTGAGGTGGAGGAGAGTGAGTGGTGAGTTTGTGATCTTTCACAAAAGCCATCGGTCCTTTCAGCTCCGGACTGATTCTGGTTGCCCTCTGGTTGGACTTGTTTTGAGTGATTCCACGTCAGGTTCTTGAAAGTCGGAATTTGGTCGTGACCTGGAATGACTCGTAATTCATTTTCAGCTTTAAAACTCCTCCTTAGCCTGTATTCTCTCTAGACTTTAAAATACCCTGTAGATAAATATCGGAACTAACAAGCAAAAGTTAAATAGACAAATAGTCTAATTTGGTGGGTTTAACTGTGTTTATGATTCATACAATTATGGTCCATCAAATATGTTTGGTGATTTTACACTTGTGCGGCGCACTTCTATTAGTTTTGAGTCATGTAATTTTTGCGGAAAATCATATTGAGAAGATAAAAAAGATCAAGTGTAATACATAATGTTTCGCATCAAAAAAAATATATAATACATATTGTTAACAATTTAATATAATATTAAGTAAATTTTGTACGAGACATATTCACTATAATATATTGTTTTTGGAAATTTCCGCAAGCCCTTCAAACATTGTAATTTAATATTGACGCAATTACAGAAATATGAAATGTAAACTGATTGTATATGTATAACGTATGTAAGTTCGTCTTATTTTATTAGATGATAAAAAATTCATATACATTGTAATGTTCCTAGTTATTGTATCCACCAACTATCAAAAAAAAGTTCGTCTCATTTTATTGATCAATCAATCATCGTCATCAAACATATCACAATTACAAATGGCTGCAATGATATCTAAATGATGGATTACTTCAATATACACCCTGAATATTTCGGATGATTTTCTTTTAAATCTTCTACACATAAAAACCACCTCACTCTTGCTTGACTTTGTCAATTCACATATACGTCCGCAAGCATCCCTCAACCCGTTCGTCCAGTATCGATGCATCCGTACTGTCTGTCTAAGTGTGGATTTATATTCAAACTTACACATGAGCAACTTTGTAGCCAGATCATGTGATTGCGAATATTCAGAAATCACATGTGTCAATACATCGATCGCGTTGCTCGTACTTTTTTTCTGTAAGATTAAATATGATTTCTCCAACCGCGTGTTTAGTGGCTGCAGTGGCACTATCAGGATGAGAGTTAAAATATTTTTCACAAACCTCTCGAACATATTTGTTGACGCATATATCATAAATCAATCGATCCTGAGAATAGGTTGATTGAGAAATGATGTAAGCATATAGTATGAAAATGAGTAAGGTTGTTGAAATGTGTGGAGATGTAAACAAAGTCATTGGTATGCTCTTCTCTTTGCTTGCTCTTGTTTGATTTTGTTGTGAATATATAATTACCTCAGCGTTCTGTATTTATAGAATTATTGAAGAAAACGAAAAGTTTGTCATGAAAAATATATCAGGTATTCATTACAATTTTTTTAAATTTTGCGAATATTAAATGTATCATAAATATGCGGCACACACATTTATGAAATGCAATTTTCAATACATAAGATTTTTTGTATCCTCGTCAATAAAGGTGTGGCCTAGTGGTTGAGTCCATACCTTGCATCCACAAGGTAGAGGGTTCAAATCTCACTCATGACATTTTCCTGCCACAATTTATGTGGTTTTTCCTAGTCACACATCATATGGTGTGGACTTCTTCCTCCATCCTTCGCGGATATTTTCCTCTTTCCTTTCATATCCCTCTTCCTCGACCATTGTGGTATTTTCCTCTTTCCTTTCATATCCCTCTTCCTCGACCATTGTGGACGTTTGCAGGTGATATGCATTATCTTCTCGTGGAGGTGTGTGTCAAGTCGTGGGTTCAAAGTTAGAAATGACAGATGGCATGTGCTTCAACGAATGATTCAAGTACACAAGTTCAAATTCGGGGTGGTGCCTTTGTGTGGCATGTGCTTCAAAACAGACTAGAAATATGTGTGTACCCGAAAAATGTGATGTATTTAATGTTTTCCTTGTACTATTCGATGTAAACCCACAATCAAAATAAATCGTATTGTATTCTCTTATTTACGGAATTTTTTTTGATGGAAAACCTGGAATTACAAAAAAAAAACCAAAAACTAACCAAGCTGATAACATCCCTTTTCAGGACTAGCCCAAACAAACTACAGAAGATGGAACAAACGGAATAGCACTAGGATGCTTCCAACTCCATCTATCCTCCCTAGCTTTTTGAGCCAAAAGATCAGCCACTTTGTTTGCTCCTCTCTGGGCATGCTCCATTGAATATTGGACTCCATCATCATGATCCAAGCTTCTAGCCATGCTCCTCCTTTCAATTGTACTGGTTTGGAGATCAATGCATTAATAACCTCTACATTGTCCGAAACAAAAGTGACTAGATAGGTTCCTCTCTTTAGCTAGCTCCATTCCTCGCTTCAGCGCCATACTTTCAACGTCTTATTTACGGAATTTGAAGAAAGAAATACGATCTATGTATATGATAAAGATAAACGATGCTATTCACAATAAAAACAACTCTAGTTTAATGCAATTTTATTACTTAATTTCATTATGCATAATTTCTATATTTAATTGATATAAAAATAAAAAACACAATATAAAATTTAAATTTTTTATGACAAATTCAACACTAGTCTTATTTACTGGAACATCTTTCATTATACATTAGTTTTAGTAGTTGTATTTGATATTTCATAAATAGAAAAAACAATAAAAAATTTAATTAACCCAAATATAAAAGTGAAATTATCATATCCAAATTTCTAACATCGAACATAAATTACTTTAAAGTTTTCAGAAAGATGACAAATAGATGATGGAAGATTGGATACGAACGAAAATGACCTCCTTGATAAAAAAAATGTCATCTATCTATCTATCTCATCCACTTTGTTGGATCAGTAGTCACAGTTCTCTGGCGAGTATCAAAGGACATCGTTCCTCACGAGCAGGGACGGACCCAGGAATCGAGACAGGGGTGACAATCAAGAAATTAAAAAAGAATTAAATAGTTTAAAATTTTTCTATTAAATTAAAATAAAAACATCTCGTTTCCATATCACGAATTTTTTTGTTATTGGATTCGTGCTAAACATTTTCGCTATTTATTTTTCACCGTTGACAACCAAACAATCTGATAAGAAATAATCTTTCATCTTGTTAATTGCACTTTTTACTATATTCATTATAGAAAAATAGCTTTGAGCAATAGCAATCTAAATTGGAAGAGTTAGAATAAGAGATATCATTTTTACAGAAAATAAACCATAATTGATTTATGTGTCATCGTCAACCCTTAACATAACAGATTCGTGCTAACAGGAAAAGAATTTATGATTGCCTAATATTAATTTGTAGGTGCGATGTCATGAAATGGAGCTTTGCTTGGATAATCTTTAGTTTTATTATATATAGTTTAACCTAATTTGATTATGAGTATTTTACATATATTTTATTATAAAAATTTGTGGATATTGGTGGGGGTGACAAGAGCCACCTTTGTCAAAGGGTGGTTCCGTCCCTGCTCACGAGGTATGTAATTAGCGGAAATATTATGCAAAACAAAAAGTAAACTAACACAATGACTTATAGTGGAAACTTTAGTACTTCAACCAATATTTAGAGAACAAAATTAGAAGGATTTTGGAATAGCTTCTTGTATTAATGTATTACTAGTTACAAGAGATGATCACCACCCAACCACACTCGGGGGAGTACCATCATACTTTTAGATGAACCTTAGTAGTTATCACTTCTATTAGTCGCCGCACAACAAGTAGCGTCTCCTCTACTGGCTCAGATCACTCTTCCGTTCCCACCGAGGTACGTCGTCAGTCGCTCGCCTCGATCACGCAATCTTCCGGCTGTCGCTCTATTAGTAGCTTTGGTGCCAAGGATTTTCGAACGGAACAAGTGCTATAGGCAGCCGTAGCATCGTGCTTATATCTTGAACCTTCATCAAGATGTGTTGAAATTTTTCTCTAAGTGGGAGATTGTTGAGATGTGGAGACAAATCAGAGAAGAGTATTTTAGAGATTTCACTTTTATAGTATTGCCCTAGCTTTCTCTTTTATATTTGTATGTCGCAGCCTCTTTGTTGAGTGGTGAGAGTGAGCGAGGCAAACATACATCCTGTAAACACCATCAAATCATTATAGTGAAAGTTGCATCGAAGAGTGGATGTAGCTCAATTTGAGTGAACCACTATAAATCTGTGTCTTTTATTTTATTTCGTTCTTCATCGATTGTTTGTGTGAAATGGATTAGGGTTCTAATCCTAACACAGACTATAGTTCAATACTATAAATTCACGAACTATGATACCAAATCTACAAACTATACTATTCAAGTGCAATTATACAAACAATATGCACTCAAACTGGCAAACACTTATTGCAAATTCACAAACTATAATTTCCGCCCTGCGATCAAATACTTAAAATGGCAAACTATGATAGCAAATTCATGACCTATAATTTTTGCTCTGTGATTGTGTAAAGACTAAGAAAACGATGATTAGAGCTTCGTAAATTTGATAATCGATTTTGTTTCCAAATTTAAGAGATCAAGATTTATTTTTTATTAAATCAAAATTTAATTAATGAAGATAATGTTGATTAAACATCTGGATGGATACTTTTTGAAAAAGGCAATATAGTTCGTTAATTTTTCATATGTATAAATCCGGGTCAGCCCGTCCAGACCGGCCTGCTCGCCCGGTCATTGAAACGGACTCGGACAAGTTGACGAACTATTCTTTTTCACCTCTAAATAGTATCAATGAAGAGAGGGTCGGTAGTAAGTCAAAACATTTATATTAACCGGTAAAGTACCGGGTCGAACCAAGAGGAGCAAGCCAAGCACATGCACTATGTAAGATTGTGTTTCCGTTCGGCTATTCTAAACCAAAATGTGTAAAGGTGTGAGTATATTCTAAATCCTATGTGTGGCGAGTAATTAGGGATGAAAGATAAGTAAGAGGTGTTTCTAGGGGTTACTCCCCTCCTTGGCATTTTCTCAATGATCACATACACGATATTCAAACATTTCATGGTAGTCAAATAGTATTGAACCTAGTTTAGACTAGGATAGACCAACCGTCACTTGAATCTATTCCTAGCCAAACTCTCTTATAGCTCGAACCTCTCGGTTCATTCCATGGCAATAAATACCATGAACTCGACTCCTAGTTCACTTCCTACCCATGCATTGTAGAAAACCTAGATTAGACTAAGGTAGACCAATTCTCATGTGAATCTAGTCTTAGCCTAGCTCTCTTATAGCTCAAACCTCACTCTTTCGAGATAATTGGTTCATTCCATAGCACCATTATCCTTGGAATGTCTTCCTAAGGTAATAACTACTATGAACTCGGTGACTAGTTAACAACAAATGCATAAACTAGATAGGATCACATTCTCTATTATCCAAACTAGATTCAACATGTTACTTAGACATTTTATCAAACACTTAGTAGCATGTCATAAATGAAGTGCATAGAGAACATGAATTTGACACCATTAGATGGGATAAATTGATGATTCGCTTAATGACTAACTCCAATAAATCAAACATTGAATCCTTAGTCAAGCATCCATATCCTAAGGTTCATTTACATGATTCAAGATATAGATCATTTTCTCCATCCTAGAACTATTCCCAAGGGGTGTCAAGTCCTAGGTTCAAGTTTAGGTCCAAATTGTCACTTAAGCATTTTATCAAACACCTAGAGTGCATAACATTCATAACACAAGAGAAAATGAAATCAACAATCATCCATATGAATATCAATGTATATTTGTAATCAAAGAGTACCAAGGAGAGTCATAAGACCCTCAAAACACAAGATCCACTACTCACTCATCATGTAAGACAACATGGTGTGAGTAGGGTTTAATGGCAACAACAAGTAGAATAGAAGAGGGATAGAAGTAGGATGATTAATCCTAATGTCTCCCTTTGATCTTCACTTCTCCTTGGTTGGATGATGTTTGATGACCTTGGATGAGCCTCTTTTCCAATCTTCTTCTCCCCAAAAACCTCCTCACTTTGGTCAAAAAAGCCCTCTTTCTATTTATAGCCTCGGGTGAAATTTGGCACTGTAGCAGTCCACCCGGTCGGGTGAGAATGGGGGAACCGAACCGGTCGGTTGAGAATGGGGCAACCGAACCGGTCGGTTGAGCTTCCCAGTCGATCGACTGGGAGTGCAAGATTTGATGAGCTCCTAAAGTTTTAGTCAGTCGGTCGACTGGACTTCTCAGTCGATCGACGGGGGCCTTTTTATTGGTCTTCCCGTCCGAATTTGGTCTTGGCGTAAACTAAAGAGTTGTAGCCCTTTGAAATACCTTTCCAACAAGCTAAATATCAGCCAACTCGGACACCGTATGCGCCCTGGGTGTCCAAAACAAGGTGCAAAGGTCAATATGCTCGGTTTTGCCCCGGAACTCCTTGTTTTGCGCTGAAACTCAACCAATCTTCACATTTAGGCCTTGACCATGGGGGAAACTTGTTTTCTACCTGAAATGTAGAGATAGAGGTCAAATGACATCAAAATATCGTCGGAAACTATTCAAAACTATAGTGAAGAATGACGATAAATGAGTCGAAAACTCGACTCATCACAAGTATAATAGCCCGACGGAACATATTTTTATTAGGGCCCGGCTTGGATATATATTTTAGCCCGATCTGGCATATAGGCCCGCCCATTGATAAGCTTCAAATTAAAACCTTATTTGAATAAAATATTCAACATTTGATAAAATAATTCGACATAGACAAAAACGTTCAGCATTCGACTTACTTAACATTCAAATTAAAACCTTAACATTTAACGAACCTATTCAATATTTGACCAAATTACGCAAAAATTTGCACAAAATTTGAAGCATTTGTCTTATAATTCAATTAGATTACTAATTGATAGGAAAACAATAAGTTTCAAAGGAAAATCTAAATAAAAAACCGCAAACAAAAAATTTGTAAGAAAATTGAAGATGAAAGTACCTCTAACAAGCACGAGTTATGAAAGACCGAATCATGATCCTTATCTTGTCAACACGCATCAAAAATGTGCTGAATCCCCCAACCTTAAATTATGACCACAAAAATCACCGGAAATGGTATAGTGAACACTTCTGCCGGCGTTTGTCAATTTAGGTTGTTCGTTTTTCCGTCGGCGGAGCGGGGACCGAATAGGTGATTTTTGGGCCGGCGTCGTCTTTAGGGCTGGCCGGGTGGCCACCGGTCTTCTTCCGTTCCCTTCGCCTGCTGTCGTCGGCTTCGGCTGGCTGGAGGGTGCCGTCGGCCTAGGGTTGTGGTGGACATCCATGGTGGGCTGGGGGTGGTCGGGTTGGCTGGATGGTGGCTGTGAGTTGGATTGATGGAGGCGTTGCTTTGGATCGGTGGAGAATTTGGCTGTTTGGTGGGCTTTGGCGGGCGACGTCTTTGGCTCCTCCTGGACGATTCCCTGTTCACGCCGGTGCTCGTTTTGGTATAGGTTGTATATAGGGTAGTTGTTTATGTAGTAGTTGTTTTTGTAGCAGCTCCGCTGACGCTCATGGTGGTGGCTTTTTGGCCGGTTTAGTCACTTTAGTTTAGTTTTAGTTATTTTTAGCTTAGGTTAGAGCGGTAGTGTATTCTCGTTTCGGCTTCGGCCGGTAATCTTTAGTCTAGTTTCGGCTTCGGCCGGTAATCTTTCGGTTTCGGCCGGTAACCTTTCGGCTTTGGCCGGAATCTGTCGGCTTCGGCCGGAATTGGTCAGCTTTGGCTGGCCGTCTATCCTTTTAGGACGTTTTAGATGGGTGGCCTTTTAGGCCTGGTTTTCATTGGTATATTTGTACAGTCTTGAGTCCTGTTTAGGCAGTGTCCAACGTCTGTACTTCTTTCACCCATAAAAAAAAAAGTATTCAAAAAAAATATATGTTACAAAAAAGCACAAATTTGGGTTCGGCAGATTGAAAGTCCAGATGATTAGCGATTGGTTTTTATGATAAAAATGACCAACAATCAACCAGCGAGCCCTATTACAAAAACAGAGACTTTGTTCAAGAGAGGCTCCCGATTGACACAGCTACTTTTTTGTACTATATATATATAAATATAGAGGAGCATTCAAATGAAAATTTCTTTTTTTTTTGAAAACCTTGAGAATCTTCTTTATGCATTTCTGTTTTTGCCTAAGAGCACTTTCCGAAACTTGAAAATGCATGTAGGCAAAAATAATGCTCGAAGCTGCACAATGAAGGAAAAAAAGTGAGTGGGACACGTGTCACCTCCACATTCAAAGATGCAACTTGATCCAATGGTGAGATTTGGGGTCTCAGGTTCTCGAATTTTTAGGAGTTCTCAACCGAGCGCTCCCTATAATACCCTTTAATACTTTATTAATTATGAAATTAAGTACATATAACTTATGTGTACTTAGAAAATGGGGAGCACTCGGTTGAGGCAGGGTTGGTAGAATGAGGCAATGAGGCACGATCCGAGTCGTTGATCGACTTGATCGGACGCACGTGGCGAAGCCACATGTCACGAGCCGTCCAAGTAGTGTGAACGCGTTTGGACACGTGGCGCGCCTCAGATGCACGGGAGGTTAGATGGACGACCGAAATCTTGCCTCACTGCCTCATTCTTCCGAGGCCTGCCTCATTTGATCGCTCTTCCTTAGAAAATAGTCTCGAATTTTGATCAGTGAAAGTTGCCACGTGCTAGTGTATCTTAGATGATTCACAGTTTATACATAAAAGGGTTTCACACTTGATCTCAATCCCATGAAATTATAAATTTTTTTGTCACATTCGATTTTTGGTATGTAAAACTTTTTATCTCATGTTCTTCTCTACACAAATTATATGCTAGAAGCAATATGTTTAGTGATTTTACACTTGTGCAGCGCACTTCTATTAGTTTTGAGTCTGAAATGTTAGTCATTTAATTCTTGAAGAAAATCGTATTGAGAAGATAAAAAAGATCAAGTATAATACATACCGTTAACAATTTAATATAATATTAAGTAAATTTTGTACAAGACATATTCCCTATAAAATGTTGTTTTTGGAAATTTCCGCACGCCCTTTAAACATTGTAATTTAATATATTGACGCAATTAAAGGAAAATGAAATGTAAACTGATTGTATATGTATGTCAAGTTCGTCTCATTTTATTGATTAATCAACCATCGTCATCAGGCATCACAATTACAAATGGCTGCAATGATATCTAAATGATGGATTACTTCAATATACACCCTGAATATTTCGGATGATTTTCTTTTAAATCTTCTACACATAAAAATCACCTCACTCTTGCTTGACTTTGTCAATTCACATATACGTCCGCAAGCATCCCTCAACATGTTGGTCCAATAGCTATGCATATGTACTGTCGTCTCAAGTGTAGATTTGTATTCAAGCTTACACATTAGCAACTTTGTAGCCAGATCATGTGATTGCGAATATTCAGAAATCACATGTGTCAATACATCGATCGCGTTGCTCGTACTTTTTTCTGTAAGATTAAATATGATTTCTCCAACCGCGTGTTTAGTGGTTGCAGTGGTACTATCAGGATGAGAGTTAAAATATTTTTCACAAACCTCTCGAACGTATTTGTTGACGCATATATCATAAATCAATCGATCCTGAGAATAGGTTGATTGAGAACTGATGTAAGCATAGAGTATGAAAATGACTAAGGTTGTTGAAATGTGTGGAGATGTCAACAAAGTCATTGGTATGCTTTTCTCTTTGCTTGCTCTTGTTTGATTTTGTTGTGGATATATAATTACTTTAGCGTTCTGTATTTATAGACTACTGAAGAAAACGAAAAGTTTGTCATGAAAAAATATATCAAGTATTAATTACAATTTTTTGTAAATTTGCGAATATTAAATGTATCATAAATGTGCGGCACACACATTTATGAAATGCAATTTTCAATATAAGATTTTGCATGGCTAAGTTTATCGGCGTCGTAAATGTCTAGTTTACGATGAAAATGTTGTTTTGTTTAGAACAATAAATATTATTTTAATATGAAAATCGCCATTTATTGTATTCTCTTATATATGGAATTGGAAGAAAGAAATACGATCTATGTTTATGATAAAAGATAAAGCATGATATTTTAGGGTTGAGATCCGGTGAGAAATGGGTTTATGGTGAGAAATGAGAATATGTCTCAGGCTTTATATCGCGTGCAGCAAGGCTATTTACAGCCATTCGAAACGACATACTTTTGATCAAATAACATTAAAACTACATCATTTTATTTATAAAACCCCTAAATAGATAAATGAACCATTTTTCAAAACTCCGCAGTTTCGGCATAAAACTACATAGTTTTATCTTAAAATACATCAAACTACGTCGTTTTACTTAAATTGATGTAAATAGCTTGGTTGCACCAAATTTTATTCCTAAGTCTCAACCGTCAATCTTGATTCAACTGTGGTCAATATTAATCACGCTTAAATTTGAATTTGTTTAAAAAGTCACTCTAAGATATGGATTAAGGGCAAATCAGTCCAACTAAAAATCAAATTAATAACCTAAATTGGAAACGTAACAGGCGATTAATCTACGGCGATCCAATTTTGCTGACCGGCGTATGAATTAGGGTTTTTGCGGTTGGATGCTTCAGGTTTGTTTTTAATATAATGTTGTTTATGATTTTCTGTGTTGCTGAGTGACAACTCAGGTGTACACACATTGAAAGATGACCTATTGACAACTCAAATGTAGACGAGCGATTACTCAAAGCATGAACACATTGAGCTTCTGCAGTCTCCATGGTTAATAGAGCTAGGAGCCTTCTATTTGAACTTTACTGGATCTGATCTTGAAGGCTCGAAGGATCTTTTTCATGTTGCCTTGATTCTGCGCAACCTGTCATGACACTAACACTTCCCAATTCTCTTTGTAAATCGAATATAATCTGAGTTGTGCTGTTTGTTTGGTAAAGTTATTAGTCCATTTATTTGAGTGTCCTTGATGAATCAATAGAATTTAAAATTTTTATACGAAATTTCAGTAAGTTTGTTAGACCAAGTAATGCAGTATTTTTCAAGATACACTAATAGTATGTTTATGATGATTCACTGAGCTGCAAATTATAAACATAGAGTTGATAATTTAACTTGAAAAATTACAAATTTTAAACAGAAAGCTACTTATTTAAACTAAAAAAAGCTACTTAATTAAACTAAAAAAACTACGTATTTTAACTTGAAAGCTATGAATTTTAACTCGAAAACTACGTATTTTTACTAAAAAGCTACGCATTTTAAACAGAAAACTATGTATTTTAAAAAAACGAACTCGAAAAACCGATCAGCGTATAGTAAAAAAACGAACTTGAAAAACATCGGAAGCAGAAAAGTTGCAACGAGTATATTTTTTTAATTTCCAGAAGCAGCGCTGCAGTACTGACTTATAAGATTTGATCCATGAAATGGATTTTACATTAATGCGGTTGAGTACAGAGTATCCATAATGAATGACTGACAGTTTAGGTGGGTTTTGACACACAGGTCGTCAACAAAATATAAGAATTAAAAAAAAGTGCTTCTATAGGAGAATGAAGCAGTTCATTCTGGCACTGGTTGAATAGATTGGAAGTAATTATTCTGCTTGATCAGTGCGGTCAACTGGCTTCTCATGATTGTCATCGGTCCACTTGCCGATGACGAAATGGACCTTCTCACGTTCAAGCGCAGGAGATCTGTGCGGCTCCCTCCTTGAGGCAGTTCCTCACTAGATTCCCACAGAAATTGGAGTACGTGATATACGTCATCCCTGCCGATCTCCAGTGGGGCACAGCTCCCTGTTATTTTCGTCGCCATCTCAAACCTTCTCTCTCGTACTGTCACTACAAATTTTTCCAAATTTTTCGTCCAAAAATTCCATCGCAATAACGTCACAAGCAATGGCGACGGTAAATAAAACGGTATATTTTCGACTCCATTCCGTCACCAAAAACATTTTCGAGGTATTTCCGTTATAATTCCGTCAACACTAATTCCGTCGCGCATGAGTTCTCGGATTAGCGACGGAATATAAGTAACGAAAAAATGACGGAAACTACACGCATATGTTATTCGCATACATTCCGTTGATTTTCCGTGTGTGTATACCGTCACATATTCCATTACTATTCCGTCAATTAGGTGAGCGTTGTCTATTTCAAATATTTCCGTCGATATTATATTATTTTCCGTGACATGTGACGGAATATTGACTGAATTTTGACTGAAAAACAAATTTCAGTTTTCCCTATATAAGAGAACTCTTTGCATCTTTCAACACACTCATTTTCAACATATCAGCATTTGTTAGAACAAAAGTTTTGCAACATATACTAGAGATGGGTTGCAAGATGATTCTGAAGAATTTCATAGCTCTTGACTGAGATTAATTTCTTACAAGAGAAGTTACAATTTTATAAAAGGTGTCATGAACTCACATAGTTGAATTGCAACTGGACTGCAGTTTGAGAATTCAAACCAAAGTAATGTTATGAGAATTCCCAACATCTGTCCGGTTGCATTTCAAATATTTTAGTGCATGCCACCTTTTACCAAATTTTACCTTGTCTTTCTGTCAAGAGTCATAAATTCTTTAGAATCTTCTTCATCCCATTTCCAGTATATGTATCCAAATTTCCGTCACATTTCCGTCATTGTTCCGTTACTGTAAGACAGCGCTTCGTTTGTAAGGCGCCGTTTATAATGTCAATTAAGACATCGCTTCAACATGGAAGCGCTGTCTTATTTGCGAACCATATTTTTCGGAATTTGTTTTTATATTACTTTGTAGTGTATTATCAATTTATTTTAACGTATAATCAATCTGCGTTACACAAATGATTTCAAATATAATTTATTATATAAAAAACATTACTTAGGGGTTAATTGTCAATTTGCGTTACGAATTCATTTGGAAACACTATATTTTATTTAATTCATTGAATACAAAGTTGTCATTGATTGATTTATAACAACATCGTCGTGAGCAGTCCAACATTCTGCAATCTACGGGTTGGTTGACAACGACAAAAGTGAATTCATTCCTGTCCTTCGCATCGTACGATGATTATTGACGATCATATTGCATCTCCTCATAAAATTATCCGAATGCGACTGTCATATTGTGCATCCCAGGTAGCTATACTCTACAAGCAAATCATTTGTAAGACCCATTAACTTTTGTCATCCAAAGGAAAGTAAAACATTTTCTGAGTTACCGTTTTGTACCTGAAACTCCTGGAACCATATTTCCTTGCTGCTGTCTGGGATCATGGTCCATGATGCCCACGTTGCGTCCCAACATTTTAAGATGCATTCTTGAGCAATCCTTCGATGAACATCGAATGGGAAGTAACTGTTACAAAAGTAGGGATTACATAATGGTCGCGTTTATCAAAACAGACAATATGAAGAGAACAATAGTAAGTTGTTACGCGTGTCTGCCAATCGGTACAACGTGATCTCTACGAGCAAATCCACGTGGATTGTCAGGGAAACTTACACGGTCAAATGAAGGAGACATGTTGACGATTGGAAGGAAGTATGTTGCTAATGAATGTGGTGGGATGAATGATTTCAAGAGTTCTCATATATATATATAGCGCAACAATGAAATATGGTTGCATAAATTGTTCCGTCCAAATTCCGTCAATTTTCCGTCATCGCTTGACGGAAATAACATGTTATAGTGACGGAAATTCAGCAACGGTCTATAATTAACGGGAACTTTGTAAAGGAATAATGACGGCAATATGATGGAAAAATGAAACATATACTGGAAATTGACAATGAATTAAATAGATTAGTGATTTGCAACGTCTTACAATTATGTCATAAATTTTATATTACATTCATATATGTGTTCGAATTGAATTTGTACTTAGAAATTGCCAACGGTTTAAACGGCTGCAAATTTATGTTCGAAATCGGGACTCGTAGAATAAAATTTATTTGAAATGCGGATCGTAAGGCATACTGATTATATCTTTAAAAAATTGATTATTACCAGAAATCGAAATTGTAAAATTGATTTGATTTGAAATTTTTGAAATCGAGACTCTATAGAGAGTGCTTAATTAAGACGCGCTGCATCAGGTATACTTAAAACATCGCTTACCCATAAGGCGATGCCTTAAGTACATTATACACGGCGCCTTACAAATGAAACGCTGTCTTAATTGACATTATAAACGGCGCCTGACACATTAAGCGATGTCGAAAGTGCGAATAAAAATTGATATTTTTTATTGTTACAAACAATCCCGTGCACAATACCATTTCCTTAATAAACATTGATTCCCGATTACATTGCTCAATATTATCAACAAAAACAAACAAATTACATTGCCCAGCATTATATATACAAAACATTTGTATTCGTTTAAGTCCGCATTCGTTGATACTGGACACGTCCATGGTACATAACTTTTGGACCAATATACAGCATATGACGTGTTTTACACTGGATTATCCGATTGCCGCAAGTAATCTATCAATTCATTAGCAAAGTCGCACCTCATATCATTCAGGACATTGTTACCATACGAGTCGTCTCCTGTTGGGAAAGACTGGGAAAAAGCGCACAGTTATCAAATTTAACGATACGTAGACTAATGGTTGATGATCTATTACTTATCGGGGCATATATTTACCTGTCTGATGTCGTCATGAAGAGATCCATTGGTTTGATGAACAAACTTCATTATGTCGCGAATATATTGCAACACATAGTAGCCACACACTTAAGTGTTGAAGGGCTGTCTGGGGCACTGAAATAAGAAATGATTTATAAAAGTAAATCAAACATATTAAGTAAATGAATAAAAGAATTCGGTCTTTTCTGTTGTTATTTGTTAAGTCCATACCGTTACAGTCCTCCACTGTATATGTGAATCTGACGGGAGATTGAAGTATGTACGCATGCCCCTGTAACATTAATATAATTAATATAAGTTGTAGCACATGTAGTACTGGTAAGAAATAGCGGATTAGCATAGTCGTCGTTACGTGTTGACGAAATTGATTGCATCATCCACCGGTGGTTTTGCGAGTGGATCAAGTCAAAGGACCAAGCGCTTCTCAGGAAATATGACAATTAACATCCAATGCCACCTAATAAATAATTATGTCAATGTTATATTCGTATACAATGCATTTCATCGAAAACACAGAACACTATGAAAAATATCAACATACTTTTTGACATAGACGTAGGGGAGGTAGTAGCAAAAATTATGAACGTAGTCTGGCATTTGCAATCTCCTCTCGAAGCAACCCACCCTCGTTTCGAATGCGACGGACGGAGTCATATGACTCGGTCTGAAGTATCCAAACCTAATGCCCGGTGGGATCTTATCGTGTATAAATCTGTTACCATTTGAATAATTAAGTGATCCAGTCAAAAAATTTCATTGTTAACAACAATTAATAACCAGTCTGATCTTTAATTCTTTAACTCTGATCATATTTATCTTAAGTCTGATCATTTATTTTTTTCCCATTTCTAATCATTAATTCTCTTTTAAGTATGACCATTCATATATGTTTTTAAGTCTGGCAATTGGATTATTAAGTCTTTAAGTTTGATTATTTAGTCTTTAAGACTGATCATCAAGTCTTTCAGTCTGATTATTCATTCTATTGTAAGTCTGATCATTAAGTCTTAAAGTCTGATCAACATGTATTTTAAGTTTGACCATTCATTCTATTTTAAGCCTGATCATTAATTGAGGCATTGAGCCATTGTGCCTAGTCTAATCATTCATTGTATTTTAAGTATGCTTTAACCTAAGCTTCTCGGCCAACACTTCATGAACTTCTCGTGACTAGGCACAATGGCAACACAAGAAGTTTATGAAGCGTTGTGCGGAGAAAATTAAGCTTTTTACACAAATATCCGAAGGGCAACTCAAGAACCCAAAGACCAAGGATTAGTGTAGCCCAAAAGTTAGGATTTTGGTGTTGTAGATGTATTGGGTTTTACTCTCCCCTTTTATAATCACTTGTGAATCCAACTCTTTGACATCGAGCAATGTGGGATATTAGGATATTAGGATTTCAAAATCTCAAAAAAATAGGTGGTATATTAAAATTCTTTATTAATGTATGGTTTACATGGTGAATAAAATGTGAATGGGAATCAATACATAATTATTACGTAAGGAGAAAAAGATTATGTATTTGTAATCATCAATTTTGTTTTTTATTAATGCAAAGGGCTGGAACGTTTTGTGTAATGTAATTTTCTGGAAAAATGATAAGTAAACAGCGCTTAATATATATGCGTTGTTAAAAGGAACTCGGAAACAACGCTTCTTAAATAGACGATGTCATAATGTAATAAAAACACAGTGCCTTTCTGAGTAGCGATGTTATATGGCACACCTACAACATCGCTTATATGTTAAGCGCCGTATAAAATCAGTAAACTACACCGCTTATGTAAAAAGCGCAGTAATATGTAATTAAGACAGCGCTTACAAAAACAAGCGCTGTCATATCCATATCTAAAAAAATCCCGCCGTATTCGCCCGCGTAGACAAGTTTAAAAATTTTGGTTAAAATAGACTAAATACATTTTGTTTGGACCAAGCGAATTGAAATTACATGCGCAGTGGAAAACCCTCATTATCCGTCTTAGAACACAATCGTCCGCCGTACGCCGCCGAGTTCGACATCCGATTTTGTGCCAATTGCATAAGCAACTTTAATAGCCCAGGTATGGAAAAGTACTCGTCTTTCTCCTGTGCGCTTCAGTTCAGTTCGTGATTCTATTGTTCGGCTGCGGTTGTTTGTTTGTTCGAATCAAATTTGTATAAAAAGTGTGTCAAATGTTATGCGCGTGTGTCCGATTTCGGAAGCAAATTTGTTTGTTCGGCGTGTCTTCGTGTGTGCTTGTGTGTCTGATAGAATTTCTGTACAAAAAATGTTCCAAACTGGTCGCCTGACAAATTGTGTTTATGTCCTCTGTGTTAGCTGTACGTGTTGTCATATTCTGACCTTGTTGATACAATCTGTTGATACAATCTGTTGACCTTGTTGTCATATTCTGATAATGAAATGCCTGTAGCTCATCGTCCTTAGGTACAATATTGCCTTTGATACTCTTGATACTATTTGGGTTAAATTAAAATTTATCATACAGATACTCGAATACTTGCTGTTTTGGTTGAAAATGTGGTTACAAGAACAATGTCAACAATGTGTTCTATTCGTGTTTTGAAAATACTAATTTAAATTTTGTGGCAGGGTAAATGGCACCACTCAAGCGAAATGTACAGGGTAAAAGGAATACCGTGGCTGGTAGAGGGGCTTCATCACAAACGTGGCTAACTGACATACGCCAACCAAGACAGTTGAGTCAGGACATGCAACAGCAGCCATCAGCTGGGGAAAACAGTCAAAATCGAGATGCGTACAGACCTTCTGTTCCGGTACAGGATCATACCCCTGCGAAACAAGGGGGTGAGGACAGGCAAAGTACACCATCGTCAACCGGGGTCAGACGTCCAAGTCCAGACCTTTACGGGCCTTCTATGCATGTACCGGACTCTACTGTGGATCCTATGGATGAAGACAGAGTCTTACCAGAAGTGGATGATTACTCAATCGATGACCTGTTTCATATGGTGGGGGTGAACATGGAGGTTAACGAGGATGTCGAAGAGAGGGCCTCACCTTCGGCATATGCTGACGATCATGATGACGCAATTCGGCCAGAGTTCGTTAGAGGAGGGACTTCGGCCGGTGGCAGAGTCAGTGAGGAGACACCGTTGGGTCAATGCCACATGATATTCGGCCTTGGATCACTCCAGCTGGGGATGACAAGTGAGTACTTTTATTGTACATAAATTTGTGCAGCTTGTTTATACTAACCATATTATAAATGTTACACCTTGTATTTTTTTTTTCAGCTTTGACCCCACTGCGGCTGTTAACAAAATCGGGCTTCAATGTATTGGACCTGGCTTTAAGATTGGTTGGACGACAATGGAGACGTGTGATCCACAAGCTCCGGTGAAGTGGTTTCGACACTTCAAGGTAAAATGTAGTAAAATTGTAGCAGTTGCATTATTTTTTGGGTAATTTGTTTTCGATTACATAGTTTTGTGATTCTATTACATTGCTCGTAACACAACTATGTAATGTATATGTAGAGCTTGTACCGGTGGGATCCGATCCACACCGACCAAATTGAGGCCAACTTTAGGAAGAAGGCGGCTAAGGTTCTACAAGATGCGTGGAGAGGTTTGCGAACCGGGAAAACTAAAGGCCCGAAATGGTTGACCAAAGATCACATAGATTCGGGAAGAGCTCGATTTAATACGGACCCATCATTCATAGCCCGCGGTGAAAAGAACAAGCAAACTTATGCTGAATCTGTTGCCAGAAACGGCCCGAGGTTGCACGCATTTGGGTCTAGGCCGGCACACTTTCATGTTGCGAAGCTGGTAATACATACTTTTAAAAAATAATTCAATTTTTACACTTAAATTTTTCACAACACATTTATCATTAAATTTGCAGGAAAAGGACAATAAAAGACAAGTGTTTCTAACTGATCTGTTTGACAAGACAAGAAATACAAGCGGAAGGATGGGACGTATTTGATACCCGAATGGGAGAACAAAAGGGTATTACATTTACCAAATTATATTTGTTTATTACATTTGTTTATCTTATTAGATTGTATAATCAGTGTTGATAACTAATATGTTTCTTATTGTATTTTTTTATTACATATATTTGGGACTTGATCACAAATTTTTTGTTTCATTTGTACAAATGTGCAGAAACAGCTTGTTGATGCTGAAAATCTGGTCCTGAAGGATCGCGTTGCAGATGAAAGGGTACCGGATGAAAAGCTGGTAGAGGCCGCTGCAACTGTAATGGGAGTTCACCCAAGGTCGGGGATACCGTATCTGTATGGTCCTGCAGCAACATTAGTGTCGGACAAGTTCTCTTCAACGGGCAGCCAGTCGTGTGCCAGCTCGCAAGGAGCCAATCATCGAACGATTACACTCAGGAGCTTGTGCCGCGTTTAGAGCGCATAGAATCCCGACAAGAGGCTAATTTGAGGAGCATGCAACTACAACAGGAGTTCCTGAGGGAGAGCATGGACCAAATGATGCAAATGCAAGCTGCTATGATGAGGATGCTCAATACTCCTGGATACCAGCCACCCTCCAGTCGAAGCTCGGATGGAAACAACCATGATCATGGCCATCAGGGATCGAATGAAGATAACCACAGAAATTAGACATTTTAATTTTGTTTGACTCGAATTCTTTGATATATTTTTCAATCGGTATTTTTTTCTATTAAATATGGAAATTTTGAATTTTAATATTTGAAATAACATTTAACAATATAATTAAAATAATAAATTCAAAAATAGGTAATTTAAAACTGTGCCGGAAAAAAGACTATATGTAGACGGAAAATTAAGATGACGGAGTGTAGATGGATTATTACCGATAATATATGTTGACGGCATTATGCCGGAAGTGTGACGGAAATCTGAGTAGCGTAATATAGACGAAACATTGACGGAAACGTTATTGATGGTAGTAAGATGGAAAATGGACGGAACAAAAATGTGATGGAATATAGACTTAATTGTGACGGAAATTAACGTTGTCGTAATGTATACGGAATGTAGACGGAAAATTTCGAAACGGAAATGCGTTGGAATATGGACGGAAAATATAATTGATGGAATATAGACTTAATTTTGACGGAAAATCAGGTTGTCGTAATGTATACGGGCTGTAGACGGACAATTTCGAAACGGAAATGTGTTGGAATATGGACGGAAAATATATTGACGAAAATTAGACTGTATTTTGACGGAAAATCAGGTTGTCGTAATGTATAGGGCTGTAGACGGAAAATTTTGAAACGGAAATGTGTTGGAATATGGACGGAAAATATATTGACGAAAATTAGACTGTATTTTGACGGAGATGTTCAACGGACACATGTCGGATTGACGACGGAATAACACGTATCGGAACTATGACGGAATATCGACGGCACGTTGGCGGAATAAAATGACGAAGTGTTGACGGAAAAGTTTTACCGTCGGGAAAATTTCCGACATCATCGTCGTTGAAGGAAAGTTGACGGAAATTCACGTTTTTCCGTCAACATTCCGTCCCTTTTCCGACGGATTCCTGAACACGGAAATTTTGGAAAAATTAGTAGTGTACGTCTCTCTCTAAAAGATAAAGTTAAACCAATCGTTCCGCTGTCATCTGAAAATGAAATCAATAAACCAATCGATCCACGATAAGCCACACGATCTATAAAAAGTTGATTTTCCAGGAAGAGAAGTGAGCGAGGAGTTTGGATGAACGATGAAGATGTTCCGGCGAGAGGATTACGGCAGGCGGGGATGGCCGATGATGATGAGCTGTAGCTGTCAATTGATTTTTGAGAGAAAGAGATTATATTATAATTAATATATGAAATTAAATGACTAATATACCCTTAATGATTTATAAAACAGATTTTGTGTTCAATAAATACTAATTATCAGGGCCGTAGGATCTTGGATCCAATGGCTAATTTAATTTCTTATTTCTCACGAAAGTACCCACTTCTCATATGATCTCTTTCCCAACTACTAAAACTAATGTATAATGAAAGGACTTGAGATTAGGTGAGAATGGGTTATTAGATGAGAAATAAGAAATTTTAATAACCATTCGATCAAAATAATAAACGGCTAAAATTAGTACTTATTTTCTTTAAAATTCGTATTTATTTAATTACTAAATATGGTTAAGGGGCAAATTAGGAATTAAAAAATCGTTCTAAACCCTCATCCCGCTATTCGCTCACCTAAAATCAGTAAAAATCAATCGCTGCGATACAGCGACACCACCGAAATTCAAATCAATCATTGCGATATAGCGACACCACTGACCGACGGCGACGAAAGCATCACTGTCGACGATAGGGTTAATGGCGGAGACAAAGACAAGCCAATCAATTTTACGGTACGTCGTAAACGCATTATAGGGTTAATGGCGGAAACATAATTCAATTACGGTGGTGTCTACGGATGTTGTAGTTGTGTTTACGAATGATAG
Source organism: Rhodiola chrysanthemifolia (assembly GCA_033675395.1). NCBI lineage: Eukaryota > Viridiplantae > Streptophyta > Magnoliopsida > Saxifragales > Crassulaceae > Rhodiola > Rhodiola chrysanthemifolia. Next base: position 14,846,097 of record CM066204.1, read on the forward strand.
GGTTTCCGGAGAGTTGAAATAAATTACAATTACGGTGGTGTCTACGAATGTTGCGGTTGACACTACGAATTTTAGGGTTTATAGTTGTGTCTACGAATGTTAGGGTTTATATACATACTTCAACGTAATGTTAAAAAGATGCATAGCCACTGCTAGTTAGTCACTGACTTTCAAATACGCATCTTTCGCACGAATCTGCCAATTTAACAACATTCTTGATCTGGAACTACCAATTTTAAGTATTATGCTACGCATTATATACTTGATGTTTCTGTTACTTATGCAAACAACATTGATGTATATGTTGCAAAATGCAGGAGACGACACACGCAGAGGTACACACTTTTGCTATACTAAGTTCTTCGAAACATTTAAATTTTGACAGAGTAGCTGCAAAGACGACTGTAGTTTCTATAAAATGCCCGCTGAGGATTTTTAAGATGAAATATCCATCAGTTGACTATCAAAACGTTGTTTCTTAATTTTGTTCAGATGTTTCATCATCGAGCTCATAGGACAAGTGACGTCTACGAAGAAGTTTCAAGCAGATGTGCAAAAAAGGAAATATTGGGTCTAGTCCTGACAAAGACTGGAAGTTTTAAGACTGAAGGTATTACCCGCAACGGATCTAAATCCCGTGCTGCGCAGCTAATTGCTGACAGCACAAAACACTGTCGTTTAGTATCTTAAGTAATTGAAAAATACTTTAATACCCCTTGTAAAAAAACACCTTCCTCCGTCATCTCTCGGGACCAAAAAACCCTAATCGACAAGAGTTCCGATCAATCCACAATCGAAGACCTGATGAAGCCCCTCGAGCTCGAGTCCTACAAAGCCTGGGAAGATGTGGAGCTCAAGTTCTACAAGGAAGCGAGCAAACCGAGATCTCTCTTCAGAAAGCGGACGATGATCACAATTCAGTCATGAAAAGCGCCATGAATGAATTCGATAAGATGAAGAGCTGAAAATTTTGAGAAAAAAAATTATGGATAAATCCGCTCCCGTCGCTTTTAAGGAATAAATTGAAGCCGATGTTACCTCCGCCATAAATCCACCTTCAGAGTTATGCCGTCATCTGGTAAGGAGGTTCAAACTTGTTCTTCAGTTGTTGCTCTCTGCAGCTCCGATTTGGACTTGGTTAAGAAATTACAATCTTCTACGCACAACAACGAACCGTAGGGGTTGAGGTTGTGCTGGGTGGGGGTGAAGAATCCGAAACGGAGTGGTTTGTATTTTGTTTTGTTTTTCTCAGCAGGGGGTATAAAGGTATTTTTCAGTTACTTAAGAAATTAAACGACAGTGTTTTATGCTGGCAGCAATTAGCTGCGCTGCACGAGATGCGATCCCCCCACCAGGAACACAGCTAGGCTGAAAATGATTACATCGCACAATACTGCATTGAATTTTCTAGAGTGTTCAAACTGAAAAGAAGCTGTGAAGAATCAGAAGGCTAAAAGGAAGTTAGTATATGCAGTGGGAGAGGGACTTGATTTAAAAGCAATCATATATATGGCCTGCTGCTCATACGAAGTTTTTGATAAATTAGCTACTTGTTGTGTGTATGCTGAATTTCTGAGGTTTAGCTTGTAACACCTTATTTCTGCATATAGTTTAGATTCTATTGAATATTGCTTATTTAGAAAAGTAAAGCATAGCTGCAGATTTCAGTGCCAAACAATTAATTAGGAAAAACAGGGATTCGGATACAGTGTAGAGTAGGCAAAATGCTGGGAGTGTGAAAACGACCTCAAAACGGCTTCATTTTGTTATAATTAAATAAATATTCAATCAAAAGTCATCTCGGCACCGGTAGCGATGCACCATAATCTTTTTCTGGAAAATAGTTGCAAAAAAATGAAGAAACTTTTCTTATATATATATATATATATATATATATATATATATATATATATATATATATTTTTGATGGGGTTAGTGGGTTAGAGTTAATATCTGCTCATTTTGAGCTTGTGAGGATTTGAACCCTAGTTGCTTTGCAAACTTAGGAGGGAGTGCTCCACTGAGCCACTCCACTTGACCTCAACTTTTCTTATATATTTATAAACTCAGGATCAGGAACAATGATGTGTTTCAAATCCCAAGAGGTTGGCAGCAATATATTAACTTGCAAGAATAATTTCTACAGAAAATTGACAGTTTTCAACTTCACAGCGACCTGTTTCAGACAAACATTGAAGTGTTACAAACTTGAGTAGGCTTGGTTAGCAGAGATGCAGAAATTGACAGTCTTCAACTTCACAGTGACCTGGTGTTACAAATTATGCATCAACCCAGAATGGCAATAATCCGATACGAACTTTAGTTATACATCTACGCATTTTAAAATTACATGCTCAATTCCACTGTGTCACTGCGCTACGATTTACATGTATTAATCTACGCATTTCATCCATCTTGACTGCTACGAATTATAGGTAGACAACTACGAATTAAACAGTTACATGGCCGGTTCCCCAATACACTACGATACGAATTATATGTATTAATCTACGCATTTTAATCAATTACTTAGAACATGTAGTAGCGAATATGAATTACCAGATGCGATGACTTTTGAGTGCCGATACTTTCAAATGAGATCATGAAAGTGAATTAAAGTGAATCTACCTACGGACGTCCTCGCCTCCACCACTGCCCACAAAAGACACGCGGACGTCCTCCAAATCAGTCCAGGACGTGCTAGAATCCCGACCGGTGCGGATGCCCTAACTTGACCTTCCGAACACGAGCGCCATTGTTCTCGGATTGGAGAAAGCGGTCGAAGCTTCATTCTGCTGTGTTTGGAAACTTTGACCTTCCGAACATGAGGGTCGGCTGCTGCGTATAGATTTTTTTATTATCGGAAAATATGTCATTACAAATGACGAATTTACCCTTAAATGCGAGTTTAATGCATAAGAATTGGATAATAATTACAAAAATTAAGAACTGTTCGATGAAAGATCCAACTGCTATTATTATTTCTCATTTCTCATGAGAATTACTGTTTCTCATATGATCCTAACTCTTAGTAGTTGTATTTGATATATCATAAATAGAAAAAACAACAAAAAAATTTAATTAACGCAAATATACAAGTGAAATTATCATATATAAATTTCTAACATCGAACATAATTTACTTTAAAGTTTTTAGAAAGATTACAAATAGATAATGTATGATTGGATACGAACGAAAATGATAGGTTGCTTCACAAGTTTGTGTTACGGCATCCCTTCATGATAAAAAAAAACATGTCATTTATCTTTCTCTCATCCACTTTGTTGGATCAGTAGTCACCGTTCTCTGGCGAGTATCAAAGGACTTTGTTCCTCGCGAGGTATGTAATTAGGGGAAATAATATGCAAAACGAAAAGTAAACTAACACAATGACTTATATTGGAAACCTTAGTACTTCAACCAGTACTTACAGAAAAAAACAATACCTTCTAGTTTCGGAATAGCTTCTTGTATTAACCGTGTTACCGGTTACAAGAGCTATGATCACCACCCAACCACACTCAGGGGTGTACCATCATACTATTAGATGAACAGTTATCACTTCTATTGGTCACCGCACAACAAGTAGCGTCTCCTCTGCTGGCTAAGATCGCTCTTCTATTCCCACCGAGGTACGCCATCAGTCGTTCGCCTCGATCACGCAATCGTTCGGTCGTCGCTCTGTTAGTAGCTTCGGTGCCAAGGATTTTCGAACAGAATAAGTGCTATAGGCAACCGTAACATCCTATTTATATCTTGAACCTTCCTCAAGAAACCCGTGATTTTTTAACTGAAAATACAAGATCTCATTTTCAAATCTTGGTTAGTAGATTTGGATGAAGATCTTTGTTCATATTTGATAAGAGTATCCCATAATATTTCTTATCATATTTTCAACAAGAATATCTCATAATATTCATGTTGGTCGTCCATTATATCTTTAGTTCCCTACAAAGTAGCACATTCCCAATTTGTAGCGCGAGCTTGATTTCATCCTTCTTCACGGTCCATCAAATTTTTTAGCTGGATCATGGAATATTTTGAAACCAAAGATCTCCCGAGAATATCTCAATTGAAATTGTCTCCCTCCAGCTCAGCACCAAGGTAACGATACCTATTGAGTGACATTAATATGCACACTCAAGTAAACGTATCAGCGTAATGTTTGTCATATCAAAACACATGGAGTTCACTAACTCATAATCAATTTGGTCATGTACATCCCACTCATGACTACTCAACAAAAATTCATCATCCCTCTCCCATGCCCATATAACCTTATCAATGAAAAAATACATTTACTTAAACATAAATTAAAATATAAAACTATGCTTTTTTTTATTTGTAGAGCTCATAAAAGTCATGAATGTTGGTATTTTTAGTTAATTTTTGCACTCTTCAATTTTCAAGCTAAATGGTCCGAATCAAATCTGGAAAGGTTTTAAAACAGACCTGTAACTTGTTGTGGTTGGTTGTTTCTCATGACTTGCAATTTTTTTTGCTCATCTTGTGATTCTTTAAGTCATCTTTGATGACCAAATCTGAAAATTGAAAAAACCATGGTGGGACTGGGGAGTGGGTATGCTCTTAGAAAAAAAATCATATTTATATTACTTTTTTTTTACTAGATATTTGTATAACTTCATCTTATGTGTTGAAGCACAAGCATCCTGCTACTTCTGTTAGGTAAGGGCGGCCTATCGATCATCTTCATCTTTTTCAAATTTGTGTTGTAGAAAACTCACAAGTTTCAAGTTTTCTACTACTTTTCTGAGTTGGAGGTGACCTTGCAAACAATCATCTTAATCTTCTTTCGAAATTCTTGGTCGCAGTAAACATAGTAAGCAAATTTATGTCATTCATGACCAACATGAGCTAAAAGCTTTTTATTTTGCTTCAATATCATTACACAACATATCAAACATATGTTCGATTCTCCCACGAAAGTTTTTTTTAAAAATAACCTGTTTTGACTTTCGAATTTCAAAACTAACCCACGCGAGTTTGACATTTCAAAACTGACCCATTTTTAATAAAACTGGATCCGGAGAATCCGGTTAGTTGCGTTTTGTAAATAGCCGGATCCCCAGGATCCGGTTTTTTGGAAATATAGCTGATGTGGACGACGGTCGAATACGTGGCTTCCACGAAAAACCGGATCTCCGCGATCCGGTTTTGTTATAAAACCGGATCTTCGGGATCTGGTTTTTGGCGACTTTAAATGATGTATTTAATAAAAAGATACAGCAGTTTGGAAATCATTGAAAGTTGGACATTAGAAACAAAGTTGTAGTAAAATAGTAGTGAACAACAACAGTACTATAGGTACTGGGATATTGGATTTAGCTTGCATTGGCGAATGGACAAGACCTTCTGTTATGACCAACAAGGTCTCAAATATGGATGAGCCATATCTTCAAGTTCTGGGGGGTATCTGATATATTCATGTGGACGTCCAATACGCATGCGCTCCCAACACCAAAACTGTAGTAATAGTGCACAACCACCAAGTTGCGACTTCTTCAAATTACTTGCTTTGCACAACTGACTGTACTGAAAAGCTAAAACTGCGCTCCCCCAAATGTATTGACGTTATCCAAGTCCGCCAACAGTGGAAGGTAGTGGAGCGCTACCTGATCACCGGATAAGTCTGCCATGAGAGTCAATCCCAACAGACATAAAATGTACGCCCTAGCTTAGTTCTTCAATGTCTCTTCATCCACATCGTCTGGCATATTAGTCAGGTACTCATCGAACCATGTCTTGCTACCCATCGATTTTACTTTAGGACGGTCGGGCACAACACCCAATAAAGTCAAACAATAAGGCTCCCATTCTAACTCCCCTAATCCAGACACTGGCTCCCCATTTATGGGTAATCCAGTAAGAAGAGTCACGTCCTGTAGCGTAATTGTAGCCTCCCCTCCATTTAGATGGAAGGTGTGTGTCTCGGGGCGCCATCTCTCCACTAGGGCGGTGCACAATTTAGGATCATTCTTCACGTTGCATACTTGGGTCCAAGGTAGAAATCCAGCATTTGCAACATAATTCGTGAGTCGAGGGTTCATACTTACGACATTATGACCCATTACCTTCAATGCCTTATCAGACCTAAATTCTCTATTCATCTATAATATATAATTCATTAATGAAACATTGTTATATGATATGAATTGAAAAAAATTTAATTAATGAAAATCATACATGATTTCTCCAAATCGCCTCAATGCGATGCACACTTTGCATCGTCAACAAGGATGGATCGATGGGTCCAGGATGAAGATAATCATCCATATCCACGTTTGGATTAGCAGTCGCTCGTGAAGAAGACGGCACATCGCGTTAACTAGTGCTCCTTCGCCTGTTACCTGACGAACATTTCTGTAAAAACAATAAATATTCATTATTACCAATTCATGAAGAAAAATACAATATATCAATACACTAATTCAACTACAACAAATAATTGTCCTAATTCAATTATACTAATTCAATAACTATGACATATGACAACTCTTTTTAGGAAAATAAAACCATATTCCATAGACATTATCAAACCAATTTCAAGCAACCGCCAATTCAACGTTATTAATTCAACGATAATAATTCAACAACAACTATGAACCGGACTAATATCAAACCAAAAAATGCACAAAATTCACACAATTAACCGGACTAATATCAAAAACAAATAATTCTACAACACTAATAACAAATTTCACAACAACAATCCTTCAAAAACAAACAATTCAACAACAATAATTACACAATTAAGTTGTTTTACCTATCAATTTCGGAGAACTTTGAAGGTGGTGAATTTTAGAGAAATCGGACGAATCGGGTTGAATTGGGGTAGTATTTCGGACGGAATTGTGGTAGGATTTCAAATTTGGGGAGAAATCGGATGGAATTGGGGAGAAATCGGCCGGAATCGGAGGAGGAAGAGAGGCTGCGGCGGTAGGGTTTCGAGTGCGAATGGGGGAGAAGAAGCTGCTGCGGAAATTTAAGTTCGCCACAAACCGGATCCCGGCGATCCGGTTTTACGTGGAAGCCACGTATTCGACCGGTTTTACGTGGAAGCCACATCAGCCATATCTCCTAAAAACCGGATCCTATGGATCCGGTTTTTGGCAAATCGGCAAAAATCGGATCTCCAAGATCCGATTTTATTAAAAATTGGTCAGTTTTAAAATTTCAAACTCGCTTGGGTTAGTTTTGAAATTCGAAACTCAAAACGGATTATTATAAAAAAAAAACTCCTCGCAAACGGAAAACATATTAAAAAACTCGACCTACTTTGTAAATTAGGGAAAACATATTAAACATAACGAGAATCCCACGACCTAATCGCTAATCCACAAATCACTACGAACCGATCGCAAACGGTGACTCTCTCCGACCATCTTCGATTCTCCGGCCGCGACTCTGTGCTACTCTTTGAACTACCAGACGATGGCGGACAAAGTGAACAATCAGCAGACAAACCCGAGGAAAGTCAAGCAAGTTTACGGTATGTGGTCTACGAATTTTAGGGTTTGAAGCTTTCCGATTACAGAAGGCTATCTGGATTTGAAATGCTGCTGCTTGCTGCTACCTTAAGCAGAGACTTGCTTTGCTTGATATTTGATTCTTTCTGGCATAAATCGGTTGAGTTATTTGTTTAATTTCGGAGGGTATGAGAGGATTGGTCGCGATTAGATTACTGTTTTGTGTCTTCAAATTTTTTTTCACTATTTTGAAGCTGAAATTTGTAACTGCGTTTGAATTGGCAAAGCATGGTGTAGTTTGAAGCGTTTTCTGAATCAATTTGTGAAGAAAAAGTGTTTACTAAGTTCGGATATTGGTAGAATAATAAAATTCGTAGTTTTCTAAATCAAAATTGGTAGCTATTTCTAGCACCGGTCAAAGTCGTAAAAATCATGTGAAAGCAACGAATAATAGTGTACTGAGTTTTTGAAAAGCACTGTTATGAAGCTTTGTAGAGTGTTTGATTTTTAGAATTTAAATTTAAATTCGTAGCTGATATTCGTAGAATTTGCTGGGTTCAAAGGCATAATATTCGTAGGATTTAAATCAAAATGCGTAGCTGATATTCGTAGTGAATGTAAAAAAAATGCATAGTTTTCAAGCGCTATGATTTCTGTTGCTCCAATTTTGTACTGTGCTAGCTTTTCACAATAATGTGTACCGCTTTGTAGAGTATATGATTCATACCTTCGAAAGCATAATATGCGTAGTAACTAACTCAAACTATTTATATTCATCAAGCATATTAACACATCAAGAGGTGCTGCTCGTCAAGTATTTGTTACAGGGACTTGAGGTGTTATCGGTATGTGCATTCTCCAATTGGTTCTTGTTTGGAAGCTCAGGTGCAGGAGAATCAGAGCAAGCTACGTGCACTTGGGACGGTTTCGAATCAGTTGCATTTGGAAATTGACGCGAAAGACGGTCGTGTTTTGGAGCCGAGGAAGGAGTTGGAGAAATGGAAGATTGCCAATGCAAAGTTGTCCAAGAGGTTAGCTATGTGTTCGAATTTGCCTGCTTGTGAAGTTTTTGATGACTGTTTCCGTTGGTGTGATTAATTCGGTGTTGAGTGATAATGTTAAATCGATTCGGAAGTTTATGAAGCTGTTAATTGGTTGATGAAGAATGCTCACTAGGATTTGGATTCTGCAGCAAGTTAGGTGCATCCTGATAATGAGTATGAAAAGAAAGGGCATATGCAGTATGCGTTTTGTCCTATGTCTGCTTACTTATGATGAAGGGCTTCGATTCGGAGAGGGTGATGGCAAAAGAAGAAAAGGGGACAGGAGCAAGCTCGGTTCTTGAAGTTATTTGAAGAGGGTGATGAAACATATAACAAGAAACTCAGATATTGTAGCATTCATCATACTTGTACAATTTGATTTTTTTTTTGCTACAGAGTTGTACAGGTTGATTTTAACCTAACAAAAAAGTTTCTTTCACGCATTTTTTCCTTCTTCATATCACCCATGTGCAATGCATAAATTAAAATTTGTAATAGTCAAAATTTGTACTGACCGAGGTAGTGGTTATCCTACGAATTGTACTGATTATCCTACGAATATTATGTACTTGGTATTTTCATTTCAATGCAAAAGTTGTTATTTCTTTGTAGTATTACTTCATAAAGGGCAGTCTTATAATTCGTGGTAAACTATGTAAAAGACTGCGAATTATAGTAACTGGACTACGAATTATGTGAACAAGACTACGCATAATATGAACTATACTACAAATTTTAATTAGAAAGCTACACATTATAAAAAAAAAGTTAAATGACTGGTTACGAATTTTAAATGACAGACTACAAATTTTAATTACGTGAACAAGACTACGCATAATATGAACTAGACTACAAATTTTAACTAGAAAGCTACGCATTATAAAAAAAGTGATAAATGACATGTTACGAATTTTAAATGATAGATTACGAATTTTAGTTAAAATGCTACGCAATTTAGATTGCATATTACAATTGTTGCGCATTACAAATGCTACGAATTTGTAATGGAATTTTGTATTATAATACAAAATAGTTCTTTCCAAATGACAAAATTCAGGTTGCTAGTAATCATCTATCTTCCTGGAAGAACGTGTCATTGTTGACATTGCATTCCCTTTTCATTGTATATCTTCATGAGGCTGTATTTATTTAGAGCATGTAGACAAGCTCTAAGTGAGTCACTTTGGCATCCAGAACGATTTCAATCTTTTTCCCGTAGATCATCTTCCTCTTCAAGAATGGTAGATCATCTTCCTCTTCAAGAATGGCATATTGCGGCAGACGTATCTTCTTGAAAGCCATTTCCTTTGTGGAGCTTGTTGTATCTGTTGAGTTGATAAGTTCAAGACATTACTATGATAGCTTAAGAATCGAGCCGCTATCTAAGATACTTCTGCCAAGATTGAATATTTAAGGCACTTACTTGTACCAGTTGAAAAGACAAACACCAACCATAATTACGAAGAGCCAAAAATGCCCTTCATTTCTTACCATGAGGAGATTTGTAGACCTCACTCAAGTATGAATTTCAATAGAGAGCTTACTAATATGGTCACTGCCTCTTTAACAACTCCTGCAATGGTGACTGCCACTGCACTAATTAATCATTGATACTAGAATAAATTCTGCAAGTATCTGTTGGAAATAAATCTTGTCATAAACAGTAGTACTCTTCGGTCTCAAAAGATACTGTAATGGAAGATACCTTCCAAGTTGAGGAAAACCAGGTCAACAACAGGAACTGGAACATAAGCAAATGACAAAATTACAACTGTGATGAGGGTGGAAAGCCCTTCTGCTGTGCTGCAAGAAGCAAAGGGATAATATTAGAGACTAATTCAATCCGCATTTTTAACATAGTAACCTTCCACTTGTGTCAGGAAATGTTACAAAGTCAAACTCACCATGCATAGGATAGGTACATGTACGCATACAAGTTCAAAAATTCATAGTTGTTTGAATTGCACAACTAAGTAAAACGCACCACATAAGGATCATGATTTCTCTCCGTCTGTCATTTGTAGTTGTTGGAGCCTCTGGAATTTGAGGTGAACCACATACCCTTTTAATGAATTCATGTGTATGATATTGTAAATGCTGCAAGATACCAGTACTTGGCCAAGTTAATCAGTTTTTTCGTTGACAGGCAAAGCAATGAATTTAGTGATCAAGGGAACTGCATCTACATAGTGCCCAGCCCAGCTACTAATTCTGATTTATATACAGCTTCACGAGCACACTAAACGCTACTGCAAATCGCATATACAAACACTAAAGGCGTGGAGTCGTGCCTTAAACGATGTCTGTTGCAAGCGGTGAAAAAGGCAACAAAACCATTTAAAATTCTCTTTTAAGGCACGGAAGTAGTAAACAAGAAGAAAAAAGGTTACTAATGCAAACATTGAGATACAACTTACAGGAGTAGTGTGGATTGTGACATGATTTATTGATATATCTAATCTGTCAAAACAAATCATTCGGAAGCGATTGCCAAACAGAAACCTCATATGTGCAAGAAACCACATCAAACGACTTTACAACTGCATCAGATCTTGTAAGTTACAAGTTGTAACAGGAATTTCCTGTGTACTCATTAGCCACTGGGCCTCATGCGGGCTTCCTGGTGGTAGGGCTGCAGCCCATGTTCTCCCCACCTAATTCATGGGATTTCCATGTAGGTAGTTAGTTGGAGGTGGGATTCGATCCCTTGCCCTCACATTTAACAAGTGCCTTACCATATGGTTAACATGTAGCCATAAGGCACTTGTTAAATGGGAGGGCAAGGGATCGAATCCCACCTCCAACTACCTACATGGAAATCCCATGAATTAGGTGGGGAGAACATGGGCTGCAGCCCTATCACTAGGAAGCCCGCATGAGGCCCAGTGGCTATTGAGTACACAGGAAATCCCTGTTACAAAAGAACGTTCTTTTGTGACGGAATACCAGGCCCCTGAGGTTTCCAGCTACAGGCTCACCCGCACTCCATAGCCACTGGGCCTATGCAGGCTTCTCAGTGGTAGGGCTGCAGCTCAGCTCATATGGTTAACATGTACCAAACAAGGGCATGTTAAATGGGAGGTCAGAGGTTCAATTCCCACCTCCAACTACCTACATGGAAATCCCATGAATTAGGTGGGAAGAACATGGGCTGCAGCCCTACCACTGAGAAGCCTGCACAGGCTGTGGCTATGGAGTGCGGGTGAGCCTGTAACTGGAAACCCCAGGGGCCTGGTATCCCGTCACAGATCTGGAATTTGGTGCGAGCAAAATCGATGCAAATGGGCAACGATGAAGAATAGTAGAAGAGGACGGCCGCGATGGTTTTTTTTTCTCGATCTTGGAAGAATAACGAAAATTAATGAATGACAACTTTACCCTCCAATACCAATTTAATGAATAAAAATGGGCGGATAATAAAGAAAATAAAGGGCCGTTCGATGAAAGTTACAATGACTATTGTTATTTTTCATTTCTCATGAGAATTACTATTTTTCATATGATCATAACTCACTATATTTAAATAAATTATTTAGGAGTCCATAATTTACCATATAACATGTATGAATAAAAATTAAATATATATTATTTTCATTCATAATTAAATTTTTTTAAGATGTTTTCCTTATATGATGGGTGAGTATAATATTTTAAGTTGATAATTCACCGCATGATATGTGTGGAAAAAATTTAAAACAAAATTTCTTTTAATTCATCCATAAATTTATATTCTTTTTCATAGTAATACTCTTATGAACATGAATTAAAAAAATAATAATTTAATATTTATCCATACATATTTTATGATCACTTGTGAAACTATGAAAATTTAAAATACTAAACTCACCCATCATATTAGGGAAAGAACTTGAAAATTTTACAATAAACAAGTAATTGTTTAATTTTATTCATGCATATAATGGTAAATTATGAAACCCTAAACAATTTTTTTGATAAACTGCATAAAGCAGATACAAGGCGAACAAGAGACTTAAAAAGCTGAAAATAGAATCCAGTCGAAACGAGCTAAGACAGTAAAAAATACTTAATTAAATAAGTAATATGCTGTTTCATTTCGCCTCACGCCGAGCTAAGTGAGCCGAAAAACATTTTACTTACAGACATCAGTCATATATGTTGCTTGGCCTTATCCCAAAATACATTTGTCAAGCATTGATAAAGCATGCTGCCATCAGACATCCAACACTTGTCCATCTTATTCCGTGAAACAGCCCATATGCTCCGGCTTGCACCGAAACAAAATTTGAACATTCCGGCAAGAGACTTCAATTTATAAGAAACAGTAGCTGTCGAAACACTGCTAACTTTCATGGGAGCTTCTTTTGACGTCATGAAGACAACCTCGAAAAAATAATTCGAATGAAGTCAGTTGTAATGTCAGCAATTACGTTACAAAAAACATCCAAAAAGAGGGTCAATTAAGCTCCCTCTGGCAAGCAAACCCGCCGGCGCCTGTCGCCCCATGAAATCCTAGTACTCATTTGTGATATGAAATAATAAATAATAATAATAAAATTAAAAGTTAAAAATATAGAATGAGAGAGGAGCGCTCAAATGAGGCACCAAAATTAGAATGAGGCAGTGAGGCACGATCTGAGCCACACATCTAACCCCCCGTGCATTTGTGGCGCGCCACGTCCAAATAGTAAACTCACTACCAACAGTAGTGTGAACGCAAATGGCGGCTGTGAACGTGGTGGCCCAGATCGTGTCTCACGTGCCTCATTCTACCAACCCTGCCTCAAAATAGCGCTCCCCTAGAATGAGATATATCCTGATACGAACTATATGGATCAATTTTATGAATAATAGTTCGCGAGATTTGTATAATGTTTACGGTTTGTATCTCACGAACAACAAAGTTTATCTCGCCAATAATATATTCATGAACGGAAAAGTACAAAGTTGATTTTTTGGTACAAAATACAAACAAATCATAGCTCTTCATCCTGTGTTTTGAATGGATGAAATTAAATCCTGATTTTTAGTGCATTTTTTTGTGACGAATTATATGCAAAACTGACGAACTATATCGTCTTTTTCAATTTTTAGCTACAAAAAGTGATGAATTATAGGTTGATTTTAACGAACCTTATCGTTTGTACTAAAAATCAACTTTAAACCTGATCTTGACCCTTCATGAACAACCTCGCCAATTATATATTCATGAACAACAAAGTTTATCTCACCAAATATATATTTTAAAAAATATTGACAATCAAACTTCAAAGATTCTGATTTCAACCATCTTAAGGTGTAGTGCTTAACCAACAAGTCACCGCCGTTGTTGGCTTTTGTTTAAATATATTTTTTTTTAAACATATGCTTGGCACGAGTGTTTGCAAGTGCAACCTTTGTTCGGCATCAAAAAAAAATATTGCGAGGATGAGATATGGCTCAGTGGAGCATACTCACCCGGCGCCAGATGATGCCCGGGTTCAATCCTCACCCAAACCTCTAATTCTAACAATTAATGCCTAAGAGCATCCCCACCATGATAAAAAAAATCATGTCATCCATCTCTCTCATCTAATCATCTCTCATGGTTTTTTCAATCACATGCATCTCACTCATGATCAAACAAAAAGTTTATCATCAATCTCTCTCATCACTACATAAATTATAGCTCATTAATATTAAGATTAATAAAAATATATCAAAGTGTATCTCGTTTTATAGAGCTACAAAAATTACGAATATTGGTATTTATTTTGATTTTTTTTACTTTCTAATTTAGAAGATATATTCGTTGCAAGATCAAAATAAAAATTGTACTGTTTCTTACATAGGACACGTGTCGCGTTGCGATTGGTTCACGTCTCATGATCAAAACTAAAAAAAATCATGAGATGATCAAAACTATGATAAAAAAGATCATGGTGGGGGTGCATGATTTTTTTTATCATCTCTCATGATCATTTTCTATGATTCAAAAAAGCATGGTGGGAAGCTCTAAGAGCATCCCCACCATGATAAAAAAAATCATGTCATCCATCTCTCTCATCTAATCATCTCTCATGTTTTTTCAATCACATGCATCCCACTCATGATCAAAAAAACAGTTTATCATCAATCTCTCTCATCACTACATAAATTATAACTCATTAATGTTAAGATTAATAAATATATATCAAAGTGTATCTTGTTTTATAGAGCTCCAAAAATTACGAATATTTGTATTTATTTTAAAAAAATTTACTTTGTAATTTAGAAGATATATTCGTTGCAAGATCAAAATAAAAATTGTACTGTTTCTTACATAGGACACGTGTCGCGTTGCGATTGGTTCACGTCTCATGATCAAAACTAAAAAAAGATCATGAGATGATCTTTTTTACAAAAAATTATGCGATGATCAAAACTATGATAAAAAAGATCATCGTGGGGTGCATGATTTTTTTTATCATCTCTCATGATCATTTTTTATGAATCAAAAAAACATGATGGGATGCTCTAACAATACTAACCCATGTATCAAAAAAAAAAAAAAAATATTGCAACCTTAATTCCTATTTTTCACGATAAAGTTTTCAAAAAAAGAATTCTCACTTCAAACAGTCTCCCAAAATCGTAAATAGTAGTACCATTCTATGCGTAGATTTCAAAAAATAGCAAAACACGGAAAATCAACAACTCGACGCAAAAACCAGAGCCTTTCATCATCGTCATCGCTCTCAAGCTTCAGCATTTCCTTAATCGCGCCATTTTCGCGATCAATCTGACCATCGGAATGCCGATTTGAGCCGGAGAAGCGATCACGTTGTGAATCGTTAGTTAAAATCGCCGATGGCGACGGAGGCGCCGAAGCATAGGAGGAGCCTGTCTGATTGCAGTGGGTTCTTGGAGGATAAGGAAAGGGGGATTTTCGAGTATTTTGGTTGGGTTTATCATTTGGGAGTAAATTCGATTGGGCACGAGTACTGCCATCTGCGGTTTTTGTTCATTCGCGGCAAGTATGTTGAGATGTACAAGCGCGATCCTCACGAGTATCCTGGAATCGTGAGTTTTTTTTTCGATTTATTTTGGAAAAAAGTTAAATTGATTTTTTTTTTTTTTTTTTGAGGTGATCATATGATCATTTAGATCACATTGATGGATTTTGGATTCTTTTTATGTTTTCTGGTTGCGACTTTAGCTATTGCGTTTTTAGTGAGCTCTGGTTAAGGAGGTTTTGAATGTAATTAAATGAAGAAGTAATTGTTGAAGAATAATTTTTACAAAAGTTTAAAAATTGTAATTGTTGAACTTTTTTTGAGGGATGAAGGGCTGTTTTATCATTAAGATATTTACAATTTGATAAACTTGGTGCAGAAACCAATTCGAAGAGGGGTGGTTGGGCACACGCTTATGGTGGAGGAGCTTGGACGTCGGAAAGTTAATAATAGGGTAATGTGGTATAAATTTTTATTGTATGTGATTTTGTAGTTTGATGTGTTCGATGGATTGGTGGTGATTGCTGTAGTGTCTTTTTTGTTAGCAGGATGTCTATGTGCTAAGATTTTGCAGTAGACTGGATGAGTCGAGGAAAGGAGAGGTAATTTAAGGTGTTTGTACTTCTTGTTGCTTTTAGCTATTTTCAAACAGTATACCATGCCTCTAAGAACTGAGAAGTTCAAATAAAATAGCACAGACTAAATTTTTCCGAAAACAAATTTGGAAAATGTTGATAACTTGATATTTGTGCAATTTAGTGCAATGATATTTTTTCAGTACTCAACAAAATTATTCGTGAACCACTGGCAAGCATAATAAGCATATTTATGTCAATGTCACATGTTAAGGCTTTACTCTATATTCTCACTCAACGTCACAGTACTCACTTTGATGTCAATATGTTTGAAATGGTAGATCGCCTGTGCATCGGCTGGAGAAGCTAGAAAATGGTTGGAAGCATTTGATCAAGCTAAACAGCAGGTCAGTAAACAATTTTGCAATTTTATTACCATCACTGTATGCTGGCTCCCACAGTTTCTAAGGTCAATATGTAAACTATCTAGTAGCAAAAAGTATATCGCACTGCCCATATTATCTTCTAGCTTTTATTTCTTTCGTTTGCAGTGTGCTACTTTTGATGTTCGAGACAACACACACCTTCGGGTCTGTGGGCATGTGATGTTCTCATATGTTTTTTTCCACAGGCGGAAAATGAGCTTTCGAAAGGAAAAAGTGCAAGACACAAATTGAGTATCCAGGATGAGTACGATTAGTTCTCTGATCACAGCCTTTTCTATGATCTCTTTTTTCTGTTTTTCCCTTTTCTTTTGCTGTGCTTGTATTAGAAATCCCATCCCCTACGGAAATTCTTTCTGGCTATGCTTGGAACGTATGTCAACTGTCATGTACTGATGCACCTTATTCAACTACATGCTTGACATCTTTCTGATCATTTACAGATACTGAGATCTTGATCTAGCTTCATATTACCGTTGATTGAATGTGTATCAGTGAGAGGAAAAGAATGGAGCTTGAATAAAATAATTTTTTTTAGAATAAAGAGGAGGTTTGGGGTTCATGAAGTCTGGTTACAATTTATCCAAATAAAAGTCTCGTACATAGTATTCTCAAAACTGTTGAAATTTGTGAATCTGGAACCAAGTTCTACTTCAGTTTTTTTGTATATTTTTGTAAGCAAACGATAGTCTCTTCCTTTCTATTTATGGAGCTCTGTTGAATTTTCTTTCTATCTCTACTTGAATACTCTAACTGTTATGCTTTTTTAATCTCTATATGGCCATTACTCTTACGTCTTAACATTATTGTATACATTGGCTTGAAGGATTAATCTTGAAGGACATCGCCACAGAGTCAGAAGATATGCTAATGGTTTGAAAAAACTTATAAGAATCGGGCACGGTGAGATTATATGCCTATTATACTTCGTAAAGCTCTTTCCATGCTGAAAATCTTATAAGAATCGGGCACGGTGGATTTATGTTTTGTAACAAACTGCCCTCCTTAAGTTATACAATCAAAATGATTATTCTTTCTATTAATCCATAGGCCCAGAGACATTGTTGCAGCAATCCTCCAGTTTAGGTGCTGATTCTAGACAAGATGGCTTCTTTGGAGGCGATGACGGGGACGCGATTGAAGCACATGAATGGAAATGTGTCCGCACCATAAATGGTAGTGGTACTTCACGCGTTCTTCTTAAATCACGTTACTTAATGGATAAATTTACTATATGATGTGGAATTCCTATTTTATGAAGTTAATTCTGGTTTCTGGCTGGCTATTAAATTTGCCTTGGTCTAGACATGACCAAGACTTTTAGGTTGTAATTCATTAATCACTGATGCTTTATAATGTCAGTCTGCATGTAATAAAAGGGGGCCGATACTCACGACTTTCTCCATGTCATTATTTCATGGCCTCTTACATGATATTCTCCACTGGATAGTCTTTCCCTTCTGTGCCTTTTACTTTTATATGACAGTACTCTTCTTCAGATACTGGCCAGTCTTTGGGAATCACTTGTCTTTAATTATCTAATATTTATGTTTTATATATCCTGGATCTAGGTGTAAGGATACTTGAGGATGTAGCTGGTCCCAAGGTATATTTTCATTCTCTGATGTATATAACCGCAATCTTAACAAGTTGTGTGGAGGTGGATATACATTGACAAATTTTATGTTTATTTTTCATGGATAGAATGGTAAAGGGGTCATTGTGAAATCTGTGGGTGTTGTGGAAGCAAGTGCGGACTCCGTCTTTGAAGTGATTCTTAATTTGGATAAAAAACAGAGATATGAGTGAGCTTCTTAGACCTTCTATGTGCAAAGTAATCTAGTACTAACTGCGAGTGCTGAGTCTCTAGCGGGAGTTCATAGACAATCACTCCCGTTGAATTCCAGCATATCAGTTTCGATTTAAGACAAACTTGCTACTTATTTTAATTTGATTCAAGATGATTTCATATTAAATTTCTCCTACATTTTTTCATGAATTTGAAGTTTCCACGTTGAACAAACACAGGGACTAATTTTGGTTATACATAACTGTTTCAGGTGGGATATGCTGACAGGTGACCTTGAACTGGTTGATTCTTTGGATGGTCATTACGATGTCGTGTATGGGACGTTTGATCCAAAATACCTGACCAGGTTAGTTTTGGAATGAAAGTCCCTTCTTTCTTAGCACGGTATTATAAAGGCCATAGGTGATTTATCCGTCTATGAAGCTGACATTGACATTGGCTTTCATTTATAAGAGGAATGACAGTACTCACTCTTTTTATCAAACCATTTTCATTGTTTAGTATTTACAGATGACCCTTTTATTATTTTACCCATTAACAGATTGATAATGCTATCAAGTTTATAGATCTTGAAATCATAAGCAGGCCCATATAGAGGAGCGCTCAAATGAGAACCCCTTAAAAATTCGAGAACTTAAGACCCCAATCTTCACCATCCAAAATGCAAAATGCATTTTTGTGGTGACATGTATCCCATGTGCAGTTTCCAAGATGCATTTAATGCAAAGTCAAAGCCACATTTTTTGACTTTGCTTTTAAGACATGTGTCACATGCAGATTCAAATATGCATCATGATATATAGAGGATATATATATATAAGTAGTCAGCTGCAAAAGTAATGTGCATGTTTACGATAACAATAATGCTTGTTAGTTGACCTGTTAGCCTGGAATTCCAGTCTCCTACTAGTAACACAGTAAGATAGTCAAGAAACCACAGGATTGACAATTTGCTGCAGGTTTGTTGATTGTTTTACTTGAGTTCAGTTTAAAGCTGCTATGCATGATATATTTGACGTGTCTGAATGAGCGACGTTAGGGATGCCTGAGCATAGTGTTTCTCTTATTTTCAGAATACAAAAACCATTTTTCAAAAAAATAAATGTTACAAAAGATAGAGATGATAACAAGCCCGATGACTCGATGAGTAAATCTACAGTTGCTTTTGGCATTATCTCGTCTGTATCTTGTATTACAGATTTGATATCTATTATTTGTGCCAATAAAGAACGTTACTGAAGAACCTTTAAGATAGTGTTGCAGACGTCGAGCGTTAAAACAAATAGGCATACATAGGGTCTTTTAATCTCGTAAACTAGTATGCCTATGGACTTTTAATCTTTTGCTGAGAATATTGCTTACAGCAATTCTGCATCAAATGAATCAACAATATTTGTAATCAGAATCTTAAATGATTTTGTAATAGACGTCCTTACTCCTCGCTATCAATTGAACCAACCTGTAGTTTTATTTGTTTTCATAATATGCGCAGATGGCATTCTAAGAGGGATTTCGTGTTCTCTAGACAGTGGTTTCGTGGTCAAGATGGAACCTACAGTAAGCATTTGTACTTACATCATTACATGCACTCGCGTAACATGAATTTAGCCTTTAGTTTCTACTTGCTACTGCTGATATACTATACTCTAGAGGAGAGGCATCGATTCAAATATCTCATCTCTGCTAAGGTAGATAAAATAATGTATCCAAGAGTTGTGATTTTCTGACATCTATATATTTATTTGCATTTACAAACAGCCATATTGCAGCTTCCAGTTGTGCATAAAAAGCGACCACCTAAATCAGGCTACAAACGAACCAAAATTAATCGTAAGTCGAAACGTCATCTAAGTATACTCTGCAGCGATTCCTTCAGTCATTTCTACCTATTGTTTAGTGTATGCTTACGACATCTCTTCCTATTCTACTCGCACCCCCACCCTTGAGAACTGTGTATCTATGCTTTGAGGTCTCTTACTTGTGTCTTCTATTCCATATACAGCTATAGTTTTAACGATAACTGAGCTCAAAATTTCTTAATCTTTGTAATTTGAGGCTGCCGACTAACCTTCCGCAATACTTCATTTTAGCTTCAACTTGGGAAATCAAGAATTTGAACACATCTATGGGATCAAAAACGCCGAAATGTCTTGTTGCTCAAACACTAGAGATAAACTCAATAAGCTGGTGCAGATGGAAGCAACAGCGTTGTTCCAAGTTCGAGAAGACAATGCCTTACGCATTACTTTGTCAAGTGGCAGGTTGAACAATTTGCACTATTTAGTTAAGTCATGTTAAGTCATTTAAGCTGTCTAGCAACACTGGGAAATTCTGGTCCGAAACAATTCCACTTCATATTTTTGCTATATTACTTATCGTGGTTTTCAGGCTTGAAGGAATATATAGAAGCGAATCCATCTCTGAAGTTTGAATCACCTGCTACGGTCATGCAATCAAAATTTTCTGATGTATCCCTATCCAGCAGTGATTATGAGGATTCAGGAGTTTCGGATGAGTTTTATGATGCTATCGCAGCTGATTCATCATCTTCTGATGATGACAGCCCAGAAGATGATAACGATGACAAACAGGTCTTCCATTAATTTCAATAATTTGATAAGAGACAATTGATGTCTGTTAAGAAAATATTGCTTTAATGCCCGCTAACATATTATTATTTGATGCGACTTATTTAGGATAAAAAAGTGAAGCTGAAGAATGTCTCCTGGGCTATCGCAAGCTTTGCATTGAAGAAAACTTCAGGTTTACTTTTCACCCTATATTTTGATCTTGATGAAAAGGTCACTTAAAAGGGTAAATACATGGAGATAAAATATATGAAGACACTAATAGCGTGTATGCGTTTCTTATAACGCGTGTGTAATTACTTAAGTTAAAAAAAATGTTTGACTTCAATTGATAGCTGATAACTGAACTCATACTTATGGCATCCGCACCCATGAACAAGAAAATGCTATGTGAGGACTTTCTCACCTAGCATTTCCTCCAAACAAAGCACAAAATCAATGAGGATGTTTTCTCACACATGCTCCTTGAGAATGTGTGAGAGAACATCCTCATTGATTTTGTGCTTTGTTTGGAGGAAATGCTAGGTGAGGAAGTCCTCTCCTAGCATTTCTTTAGTCATGGGTGCATATGCCCTTACGAAAGTATGCTGTTCTGCATACGAAGAATATAAATATTAATCCAATTGCCTTGGCAGCTCCTGATGCAAATAAGGAACTGGACTCAGCAATTCCTCCAATGGTAATTGACCCAACCCAATTCAATGGCTCACTGCATAATGGGAAGGATGACAATGATACAAACTGTTGGACTGCACCAAGTGGTGAAGGGTTTATGATAAGAGGAAAGAACTATTTAAAAGACAATTCAAAGGTGATAGATTGTCATCTGTTTCCTAGAGCTCTTATAATTTAATTAGTTTTCTTCAGACTGGTGAGATCAATCATTATTTGAAAAGGAGCAGCTGATGCATTGAGACAACCCTGTCTCAAATTTGCTTCATTTGCTTAAATTATAAATTCTGAAAGGGCTAAAAGCAAACCATGTTCCTTCAGGTAATGGGGGGTGATCCACTTCTCAAGCTCATAGCCGTTGATTGGTTCAAAGGAGAAACTATCATGGATAAGGTAGCATTGAACCCAAGATACCTTGTTCAGGTACGACTACTGTCCTCATGTTTTTTTGGTAGAATTTATCAGCAGAAACTTTTTGAAACTGTTCGTAAACAAACTTTCTGACAATATGTAAATTTCCCAACTTTTTGATCCATTAGTCAATTACACAGTTTCCTTGTATTGCAGTCGGAAGCTGGGAAAAAACTACCTTTCGTCTTGTTAATGAATCTCCAGGTATGCAGCAGTTTTTTTTTTCAGGACAAAGAGCCGGATTCTTAACAAATAAATGTACTACATGCTGTCCGCGCCATTATTTAAAAAAAGTGGTGAAAGGAACAAAATATGTCAATGCCATTGTTTTACTTTTCATGACATGTTTTCAATAATGGTGAAAGTAATATTTTCTTCAGATTCCAGCAAAACCAAACTACAGCTTGGTTCTGTATTATGCTTCCGATCGGCCTGTCAATAAGGATTCCTTGCTGGGGAGGTTTGTTGATGGGACAGATATGTATCGTGATTCAAGGTTCAAGCTGATTCCTAGTATCGTTCAGGTATGGGCTTGCATGTAAGATCCAGATTATGTTGAGGTTGTACATTGTCATACATGTCATCACGTGCTCATGAGAGTTTAACGATGACAGGGATATTGGATGGTTAAGCGCGCTGTTGGGACAAAAGCGTGTCTGTTAGGGAAAGCAGTAACTTGCAACTATCTTAGACAAGATAATTTCTTGGAGGTAATGATCATGGACTCATGCATGCTAATTTTCCTATATTTTTAGAAGAATCCAATGCCCTTTTGAGATCCTATATTAAAATTGACATGTGCTATTTCTGTAGATTGATGTGGATATTGGCTCGTCATCTGTTGCAAAGAGTATCATCGGACTTGTTTTAGGATATGTCACAAGCTTAGTGGTAGATCTTGCTATTTTAGTAGAGGTAAGTTCTACATTTGCCCAACTTCCGTTACTACAATTTTTGTCCCATTGGTGTACAATCATATTCCCCTTCTTCAGGCAAAAGAAGAGCATGAATTGCCAGAATACATTCTTGGAACTGTTCGTTTAAATCGAGTGAAGCCTGACTCTGCCATCTCGTACGTGCGTTAAAGGATCTCAAACCACATATTCTTGTTGCTTAGCATCGAAAATATTGTATCAATGCTACAATGTTAGGATCATTTAGATGGAAAACCACAGAAGTATCGATAGTACTTGTATTTGAATTATATTTGTAAGGAAAACTGTGCAGAGTCTGTGAACCAGCAGTACCCACAGCCAAAGAAAATAAGTCCTTGACAAGTACAGTAACAACTATGCTTATGAATAGAAATTGTATAAATTAATTTTTTGAATTTTTCCTAAGATTCAGAACTTCAGTTTTTCATTGTCAAAAGATATGTTAGTGTTTATCAAAAAAAAGAAAAGATGTGTTAGTGTTATATACTTGTGATTTTTCCTGTCCTTGGTAATCTCTAAATGCTCAACTTTTGCAAGCAATTTGGTGTCCGCCACATGAAAGTCAACAAGTATGACTCCATTTTTCCTTCTTAAAGAGCTCTTGGCTAAACTCCCAAATATATAGTATTTTCCATGTAGGCCGATGGCTGTGGTTCAAAATTCTCCTACATAAATAGCACATACGATCAAAATCCTCCCAAGTATATATGTCAATTTTTTTACATGTTTTTATAGGAATTTCTTTACATGTTTTGATAGTGGAGCGCGTTAAGAACCCCTAAAAATTCGAGAATCAGAGACCTCAAATCTCACTATTGGATCAAGTTGCATCTTTAATATGGAAGTGACACTTGTCCCACTAACTTTATTCATTCATTATGCACTTTCGAGCATTCTTTTTTGCCTATATGCATTTTCAGGTTCCGGAAAGTGCACTTAGACAAAAATAAAAATGCATAACGAATGTTCTCAAAATTCTCGAAAAAGAAGGGTTCTCATTTGATCGTTTCTCTATTTGTTTGTTTTTTTATTATAAAGAGCGCTCCTCTATTTTGATAATTAAAATATATGTTATTAAGCCTCTTAGGAAGTGATGACAAATGAATCCTCTAAATGAGGAAGTAGATATTCCAGGAGGAATTAAACACGCTCTTTAAATTGCGGAAAAAAGAGCTTAATAAGTTGATGTCAATCAAGGTGTGTTGTTTTCTTAAAATAAATTGAATTGAAATGTGTATTATATATATTATCAAAAAAAAAAAGAAATGTGTATTATATATGAGTATAGGTGAGGTATAAAACATAGTTATTGGTACAAAATATAAATTTCGCTAAAACTGGATTATAATTCGTCGTCGAAAAATCAAAAGTACAACATAATTCGTCATTAATAATTTATAATTCGTCACCGAAAATTAATCATAAACGGGATTTAATACGGGATTT
This sequence comes from Rhodiola chrysanthemifolia, assembly GCA_033675395.1. Classification (NCBI taxonomy): domain Eukaryota; kingdom Viridiplantae; phylum Streptophyta; class Magnoliopsida; order Saxifragales; family Crassulaceae; genus Rhodiola; species Rhodiola chrysanthemifolia. Next base: position 14,870,460 of record CM066204.1, read on the forward strand.
AATCTCATCTGTCTAAATGACCAAATCAAGAGTTGTCATTAATTTGTATTTTTTACAAAAATATGTCATTGCGCCGAATCCTTTTTTAATATGAGATTATAAGTAATGGTAAGCTATATAAACCAGATTATGGGGTGATTTCATATTAGAAATGAAGTTATTCTCATTAATCATTATTCAGAATATATTATGAGAATAATACCAACCTTTTTTAACAGAAGAAATTATATATAATAATATTTTAATAAACACTAAATTAAATGCACGAATAATAGGTAGATTGATATTCGATATATTGCAATTAGGCCTCAGCATTTGGTACTGGGCCAAAATAAGCCTTAGGATGGTCCTAATCCGGCTCTAGTCCTTACTCGGCCCTAGCCTTACGCAAGTTCTATTATGACTCGATCCGAAGGGCTAGGGTCGGGTTAGGGCTTCAATTATTAGGCCCGGCCAGAAATACGTACCCGATTTAAACTTACATATGCATTGATTTAAGTATATTCTTGACATAAAAAGACTGTATTTTTCACATTCATCATATCTCACACATCCAACCTAGTAGCATTTACTATTAAAAAGTTATAAATAAAACTAAAAAATTCACAAAAACTTATAACTCAAGCATGACTATCTCATCGGTTCAACGACACTAAGAATAGTGCAATTGATGTGAAATAATAAATGGTTATGATAAATGTTGTTGATTATTTTCAAAGAAATCTTCATATTCGTAACAACATTTGTTGATTATTTAGTTATCCATTTAGGGGCAAAATGAGCCCTAGCCCGAGAAGCCCTGAGAAATGAAGAACCGATACCGACTTTAGGGCCGATGAATTTCCTCAGGATCCGACCTAATGTACAAAAGACTGGAGGTTTGGGCTTAGCAAAAACCCTATTCAACTCGATCCGATAGGGTTAGAGCTTACCCGGCCCTTTGCCGACTCATAATTACAATGAATGAATGCAAGAGAGGGCCTAAAGTAAAGAATGACATTAAAAGTGGCACTTTAATAAAAGTACATTTATCTGAATGAAAGTAACCATGGTTAAGAGAAATTGAATGAAACCCCCATAGATCAGCATCAGGTCCTCCTCATATTGTGGGCCTAAAAGTGGCTACAAAGTTAATATGCTTTACCCCACCATGTGGGGGACAATGAGAGTAGTAGAAGACCATCGATGGATCAAAATATACATACACTCTCAATTAAAGACTCAAATTTCAACGCACACCCACAATAATTTTTCAAACCAAGTGACTGCATAATAGGAGTACTTTTCTATGCAATTCAGTCTGTTGGCCTGAATGAAGAACGTGAAGGACCACTTTCCTTGGACGCAGCTCAACTTGAAATTAACGCCTTAAGTGAATCATCTTAAGACCTTCCTTGGAATCATACTTCAATCTCATTTTCAAACTAATGCAAATCTTCGGTCTATTTAGATTAGTAATTTATAGGGCATTTAGAGAAGATTACAATAGTAGTGTCTCAAGTTTCTATGACTTTTTTTTTTGATAGTTTTGCGTGAAAGAATGTGTCGCGGTTCATTGAGAGGTCGAGTTGCGAAGTAGGAATTGTTGCTATGCTATTTCAACAACAGAGAAAAAAATTGTCAATCCAAAACACCTTAAAGTGAAACAGACCCTAACAACTCTTACTTTGCATGTTATTGGACCAAGACTATAACGGCTACACCACAGTTTTTTTTGCAAAGCCAAATTTAGTAATTTTAATTAAATGTAAGTAAAACACATACCACAACCAATAATTTAAAGTATGTAAATAAGATTCTTAAATTCTTGAAATAAAAATAATTCTATTTGATCACTCGTCCATGTAATAATCTTTATAAAAAAACAAATATTGGGATCTGAAAGCCAAGCTTAAGAATCCATTTCTTGGAAATCACAAAATCTCGTTAACTGGAAAGCTTGCTAAGACTGCAATTGAAAGAAACACCAACAGCTGCGTGAACCTTTCGGACATCACAACAAAGCCAGATACGTAATCTCGCCTGCAACACCTCCTCTACGCTTTCTACATAAAACCAAATTTAGCCGTAACACCACATAGTAAGCAACATAATTTCTTTCGAAGAAAATCAAAATGTTTGCCACAAGGGTGAGCGGATGTTCGAAGTATTTGATAATAAATTTTTAGTTTTCACGTTTAGATTTTATAGACCGTGAAACGGGTGATAGTTAAGCTGGTTGAACCTTGATTACAAATTAAGCAGTAATTCCCCTTAGTAGCATAAGTTTCACTTAATAGATGGAGTTTCCTAGTCTCACTCACGTGTAGACCTTTCTTAGCCCCGCGATAGTAAAGTTCTTTCGTTTCCTTTTGTATGAATTGTTATCCATCAATAAAAAATATTTAATTCTTAGAAACATTGCTTCTGTTTTCTCTGCGATAATATGAAAATTTAATGATGACGAAAGAGTTTTGAAATTTCGCGTTGGAACAATAATAGTTCAGTATAAAAACTGTGCTTCAATTGATAAAAAAAAATATGGAAATGATAGTAATAGAAGATGAATATGGTTGATTTATAATTTTTTTTTTTTGATAGCCATGGTTGATTTATAATTGAACTCATCAGCAACAATATGATTTTAAAAAAAAATATGCCCAACAATTATTCACCTAATTACGAACCAATCCCTGAGGAATCTGATGTTGTCAAACCACCATGTCTTGGTGACTTGGTCCAACTGTCTGGAATAAGTTGACACGACTTTGTCTTAACCACCTGCCCGCATACCATACCCCCCACTTGCCCACCCTTCATTCAAAATGTACTTTTTATTAGTAAAATTGAGCTATAAAAGATTCATTTTGATGAGAGAAAAAAGCCCTATTTATATGAACAAGACCCCATTTTGCTGAAAAAATGGCCACAAATTTTCCAAAATAAATTTAAAAGGTTTTAATGAATCTTATTCAAAATTTAAAAAGGCCTCATATTTACAAAATAATATTTTAAGAGGCCCAAAAAAAAAAATTCTTCATGTCCAATAATGGCTTGAGCTGGCCTTTAGTCTAACTTAACTTCACCTTGTAACATTTTGTTTGATAAGGTAACTTCACCTTGTAACATTGATTATGTCATATTATGGAAAATTATTCGTCTTCTTTGAAAAATAAATGAAGACTTCGATTTATAGAATAAATGATATTTATAAATTGAATGACCACTGCCAACCTTTAAATAATGAAACTAATATTCGTAATGTATGATGTATTGGAATATTTTATTATTCAACCATATTTTATAATTTAGTTGAATATATTTATCATTTATCAGCTCGTAGTTCTAATTTTAAATTTTATTTCTTATTTGATCAGCATCCTACCATATGAAATATTTTGCCCTTTATCAGTTTGTAGTTCTAATTTTAAATTTTGTTTCTTATTTGATCCACTCCATACCATATGAAATACATGTTATTTATATGAAATGTTTATTTAGTATCGATAATAAATTTAAGGGTACTTTGAAATGTTTTCTAAATATGTATTAAGGGTGTTCCCATTTTCAATTTAGTTACTTTTGAATTGACATCCGAATTCAATTTGCTAAACGGCTTTGAGTCGGAATGATATTAATTTGTTGTGTATGGTTGATTTAATGTGATCAAAGTTAATTTTATTGATATTATTAATAAGATAGAATGCGTGCCAACTGATTCAGAAGTGATTATCAAATGGCTTATATCTATTTTGAATTCATATTGAAAATTCCAATAATACTTTTGTAATTTAACTTAATCAAGTATTAAATTAGTTCTATTGTGGAACTGAGATTCATTACATGTATTTGACCGGAGCCTTCTACCAAAAGAAAGAGAGAGAAAAAAGTATCCAAATGAAATATTTTAATCTACTTAAAATTGATTGATAACGAGAGGAATTAATGAAGATTGAAGGGGCACATATGAAAGGGCCAACTTGCAAACTCAATCAAACTTTGAAATTGGCCCCTAACGAAATTTAAATGCAGACTACTAATTTCAAAATCCAAATTGTTGTCCATTGACTAAAAATATTAGTGAACCATTTCTTGAGCCACAAACCAGGAATTAACTATTTCATAAATATCAAGATATTTACTAAATGACTAAAACACCCTCGAGTTCAGAAACTGAACCTAGGTATGATGATAGTCGTCACATAACAGAATAAAATTACGAGATACGTGGTGTGTAATGAGAAGAACACGCGTCAGATTCTTACGGGTTTGTCAACTCCTACAGAAGGTCTTTTTAATTTTTTTTTTGTCAGACGCAGCACACAGCTTTGAAAATCAAACCGGAATAACCGACTGACTCGAGCAGCGCCTTTTCTGTCTGATTCGCTAAACCATACGGCATCTCTGGTTGGGTTAGACTCTAGGTATTTACACTATAGCCCCACAAGATTGGAAACTATATATTTTGTTGTCCAATTCGGTTTAATAGATTTGAAGTTTTCCCGAAAGCAGCTTTTGTGGAGATGCCAATTTAATTGCTCTTGATAGTGTATGAATCTTATGTAAGATATTTTACTATAATTAATAGTGAAACGACATAAATATGCGATTTATGATTTTATAAGATTTACATATAACCAAATATGAAAATTAAATATAAATTTTCAAATGTAATGGATCATACCATTTACGAAGTGTACATTTTGATATTTTCAAGTTTAAGGGGCTCATAAAATTTATGAATTGGTTGAATTTGAGATTTCCATATTTATGGGTCAAAAGTGTAAGAATAGGTTTAATTTAGCCTTCCTTTGCTCAATTTAAGCAAATTGTTTTTCATTATGCCCAAATTGAACTTCAATATCATATACAAAAGCTTGGGAGATCTACCAGAATTTTGCAAATCTATGGGCTTTAGCCGACAATATGTAGTCCTTCAGAAACTCCAAAATTACAATCTAACCCCAAAGTTTTAATATAAATAGATAGCTTGTGTAAAGCTAGGTTTGCCAAATTAGCTACTCAACCGCAGCTGATTAGAAACACGCTCAAAATACTCTTTCCTTCAAATCCTCGAGAAACAAAATTGAAAGCCGAGAAATTCGAAATCGAAATGGCGACGACGGCTTCAAATCGGAGATCAAGCGGACCTGTAATTCGCTCCTTGTCGCCATCTGGCAGGTTCTGCAACTCCTCCATCGCTGCAGCCAACCGCTGTTACTCTTCGTCGTCCGGATTCGCGTCGTCATCTTCGAGCTTCTCCGGCTCGTCCACCTTCTTTCAAAGAGCTGCGTCCCCGACGCGCGTTAATCTCTACTCATCCGCATCGTCCACTTCCTCTTCATCGGTTAGATTCTCAATCGACCGTCCGATATCTCCAAGCCGGTCGATTTCCGCCGTGCAGCGAAACCAGGTTGTGCGGAAGCAGAACGGTCATAGTCATGGCCACGGTCTTTTGCCGTCATCTGCACCGGGGACTGCCGCGAAGCGAACTTGTATGTGCTCTCCAACGACGCATCCAGGCTCTTTCCGTTGTAGCTTGCACAAGAACTTCAACTCGCACCACGCGCCTTACTCGTCTAACCGGCTGAACGCGAGGAGGTCGGCGATGACGAACTCGCTTGTCCGGATCGGGACGGTGGAGGGAGATCTGGTGAAACGCGCCCTTGCAGCGCTAATCCGTCCATCGTCGCATCAGCAGAAGCGAAGATCTGCTTTCCAGCCGCGGCCTAGCCGGCTCTCCGTCATGTCCAAAGCCTCCGACGACTGCCAATAAATTTTATCTTTTACAGGTGATATGCAGGTTTTGATTATATCACTGTGTTTTCAGTATCCGAGTTTTCTTGTCACGGAGAGACCAGTTCCTGCAGTAAGCAGTATCAACGCCGTATGCGGCGGTGTTGACGGCGGCAAGCAAGAGATTCACAGTGGAGTTTTGTGTTTGTTTTTGTATAACTTCCGACTCCGAAACTATCCAAAGGATGATCCGATTCGACGACCACACAGTCATCTTCAGCTTCTTAGTGTGTATATTAAGAGACTACATATAATTTCCAATTTCCAGCCTTTGATGGCAATCTGGAGGAGTTTTTTTTGGACATTGATAACTAAATCCTTAAACACTTCCATCACTAAAAAAAATTTAATTAATTTGATCAATTCAGTTTCTTCAAGCGTAGCGTCATCATCGTTCAGTGATTCCTTTTCCTCTTCGTGTAGTCGTCTTTCTTATCTGTGTTGTGTGTCTTTCCCGTTCAGTTCTGTTTCGTTTGTTTTTTCCTCCCGTCCCGTTAGAATCCTGGTTCGATTGATTTCATTTTTCCCGTTCAGTTCGTCGGCGTCTTCCCGTTCACTGTGTGTTTTTTATTTTGCAGGCGGAAGGTGGGCTAATCAATTCCTTGCCATAAATTTACTTTATAATTATTTTCTCGTAATTTTCTGTTTTTATTACTGACAATTTGCGTTGATGTTTTCACCTTTGACTGACTTTGATGCAGGATTTTAGCATGGGGAGTTAATGTCAAGATGGATGACTGTTGACGTCTAGAACTTATGGAGTTTATGAATATTAGGTTGAACAAACGGACCGAACCGAATAGACATGGAAAATAATACTACAAATATAAGGATGGAGAAAACATCAGATTCCCTAATTTGATTAAGTAATAATTAGCTAAATAAAAAATGATTTTGAGGACAATGAAATATCTAAAGACTTAGTAAAATGTTTAATTAATCTTAGTGGTGGGAACGGCAAATGATAAAGAAAGAGGCGTAATTGACAAGCAAAAGAACTCTTGAATATCAATATAGTGGAGAGAATCAAATTTCAAAATTTGGCGATATGAAAGCGTGACCAGCTAATGCTTAGTTAGCTAAATTTGGTTCCATTGTTAATCTACTATTCAACTAAGTATTTCTTAATCACAATTGATGGTGCCATCAATTCTCTAGATAAAGGTAGAAGCTGGGAGCTGGCTGATGTTGAAGGCCAGAAATAAAGAGACATTGTCGGGCCCAGTCAATAGAACCCGTGATGAAGGATCCGACAGGTATGTGAATCTGCCACTTTCTTGGATAAGAATGGCAGTCACAAACAAAGGATTTGGATGCCTTTCGCTTTACCCTGGGTCCGCTCTAGCTGATCGGATATTTATTCATCATTAAAAACTGTATTTTTTTTATATTGGAGATGAGTTGAGGATAGGGCTGGCTGTGGGGCCCAATGCGAGCTGTGGAGATGTGTTTCATTTTCATATGTAGACGTCTACTTTATTCCTGTCGACACCCAACTGAAGTTTTTTTTTAAAATTGGTGGCGGTGTAGTGGAGGATGAGGACATCAAACTGTTTCAAATAAATTTTATTTAAATATTTCCATTTTTTTTATTAAAGATAAAAGCACCTACAATAAACTACTAGTATAGTACGTAGTTGCTAATATGTATTTATTTAATTTGAATTTTGGTGTTGGGGTTGGGTTTTGGCTGTTGGAGAACAGAAAAATATTATGCTAGATTTTGATATATCATGTGAGATGTTGGAGTCGGCTGGCTGGTAGTGCTCCCATGTTTTTGGTGAAGGCTTATTTATAATAAGGTGAGACTCATATAATGATGAATTCGAATCACGATGGTGGCTGTTGCCTCGTGAATTGATAAGGTGTTGCCTCTGAAATTAAATAAAGTTTTCGTGTCTTATGGGCTTTTAGATTGGCCCGTGATTCAGGCCCGGTTTGCTTGAGGTGTAATTTGTGAAAGTTTGTGAGTTGGGCTTTCAGTTAGAGTATGAGACGAGGATGTGATGTGGCCCCAAATAAATTTTGAAGAGCTTTTGAAGATAAATAAATTTATTTGCTTTAGATGTGATGAGGTTTCAAGTTGAGAGCTTTTGAAGATAAATTTTTTTTTTTTTTGTTGTTGTTGATGTGAGAAAGCAATTACAAATAAACAATTGACCATGCATCAAACGATAGGTAAGAGCCAAGACCTGCTAAAGACCTGTCCGTGCAAACCACTTGGGACAAGAATATTGGAACAGAATCAAGCAACTCCCATTCCCATTTTTCCTCCCTAGCCTTTTGCGCCAACAAGTCAGCCAACAGGTTCGACTCTCGCATGACATGCTCGAAATACCAGTGCTTGTTTAGATCCAACAGTCTATTGCAATCCGACAGCCATGACCATCCTCTCATTGTGAGTTTTGACTGTGATATTAAGGCTTGAACTACTTCAATATTATCGCTTTTCAAACGTGACTTTTTTCATCTTCAAGTCTCTTGCCAACCTCATTCCAAACTGTACAGCTTGCCCCTCGACCTCTGTAATACTTGTCTGGTGTTGAAGGTATGACGCTGCCACAAACTGCACCCTACCTGAACAATCTCTGCAAACCACCCCTAACCCAGCCTCCTTGGTGTTCGGATTCCACGCTCCGTCGCAGGAAATTTTGAGTTCACCATCCTCCGGAGGTTCCCACCGATGTCCTGATTCAGGCCTGCTGATGATAAACATGTGCTTCACTTGACTTAATTCTTTTACTGTTCTGAGAACCTGGGAGATCGCCACCTACAGTACTCATTCCTCATTGTGCCAGAACGTATCACCTCGCTCCACAGAAGACTTTAACTATTTCTTCCCCATGAGTATACAGAACCAAATCCAATCGCCATTTGATGTAAACTTGTATTCCAATAATTGCGCAGAAGCTAGCAGATGTCTCCAAAGTTCCTTTGCCCACCAACATTGTAAGAAGAGATGTGTAGAGCTTTCCTCCTTATAGCCACATACCACACACTCAGCATCTACCAGGCACCCTCGTCTCCGCAAATTAATACCGACTGGTACACCATCATAGTAGAGGCTCCACATAAAAATCTTAGATTTATTGTCAGCCTCCATAATTTCCTCTAGAATTGGTTTCCTATTCCTTTTTCAAAGTTTTCCCCTTTTATGTCAGCTATCTTCTTGTTTTCCTCTTCAAGCAGAAGCGCATATGCAGCTCTAGTTGAGAATCCTCCTTCCCCTGCTGTCAAATTAGTGTGTCCCTGCATTCCTTCTCCAGCTTAATGTACTGAGCATCTCCATGAAGATAAATAAATTATTAGTGTACTTTTTAATCGATGTACAATTAGTCAATTAGACGGCACACATATGGTGACACAATATAAATGGAATTTTTTTATGTAGCACAGTCAAATAATGTAAGTGTCAAAAAAAACATTGTTTCAATCAAAATGATATTATTTCGATAGATATTATTTTTGAAATATAATAAAACGACGCCATTTTGATTGGAAAGATGTCGTATTAGGACTTGTAGTATGTTGCTGAGCTACAACTAATCCGAATTTCAGCTATCATTTTAGGACTCGCAATATATTGATGGGCTATAAACGGATCCGAATTTCAGCTACCAGATCATCATACATGACCACACAAAAGTGATTAGTATTTGATTGATGATTTATGTTGTCACTTTAGCAAACAACGGCTCCTAACTTGGTGATATTACGAGTTCCTTGACTGACAAGCAAGTGCAAGGGGACAACATCGCCTTTGAACTCTTGATGTATCATCCTGATTGATATCTATTTCGGATCTCGTTTTGATATTTTAATCAAGTGAGGCCGGTGCTTAGCTATTTGGTGTGCATCCTACTTTCAAAAATTAAAGTCTATCGCTTAGTGCAGCAATCAACTACACCGCCATTTTCATCCTAATCCTTCTTCAGGTCACGACACTTGGTAAGTATGGAGGAGACACATAACTCGGTCTAGAATCCCAAGGATGTCCCCTATAACTACCCCGACAAGTAACTTTACTGTCCATTTGTCCGGGACCGGGCACATTCTTTACAAAGCTTATGAAATGGGAATGTTTGTGTGCATCCAAAATAGCTGTTTGCAAACATGAAAACTGATGGAAATATTTCTAATTTTGATAGATTTTGTAGTTATCGATTCTTGATTTTCATTTGCTTATATTGGACTATAATTTAAGACTCATGGTTATAAGAATAGGAAAACTTTATATAATCTAGTACATTATGTCTACATTTCTTGCGAAAGGGAGGAGAGGAATAAGAAGTCCTCACTTACATGAGACTAACATAGAAATTCCACACCTAAATTAGGTGGGAATGATGCATTTGTGAGGGTTGAACTTCTTCCCTCTTGATTATAAAGCCAAAAGGTTAGCCAACTCAATTACCACACCTCATGCCCATTTATATTACATTAAAATCCCATATTTGTTACTCCCTCTGTCCCTGTTTGTTTGTCCACTTTTCTTTTTGGGTGTCCCCTAATATTTGTTCACTTTCCTTTTATACACAACCCAATAATCAAATCAATCATCTCTTTCCTACCAAACAAACTTATTTTATTTAAAAAATTGTACTTTCAATGATAAATAACTAATAATTCGTGTGCGGGACCCACCACCACATGCATTTTTTCCCTCTTCTCCCTCACTCATTGTCCTTTATTTACTTTTCTTAATTCCCGTGCAAACTGTCCTTTTGGACAAACAAATGGGGACGGAGGGAGTAGATTTTTCAACTCCTATTTTGACTCTACCTGCGCAGGTGTTGAAGGAACAACTGTCATTCAGTAGTCAGTACCTGTTAAATTTTTTCATGAATGAAGATGCCTCTTGTCTGTAGGTTGGAACGGGAAAAAGCTAAAAAGCAGCTGTCCAAGGCTTCCTTTTATAACTAGCTTCATTTAAGTTCTCCTGTTTTCCTCTTGCTTTAGTAAGCACTATAATAAGTAGAAAATTAGTGATTAATGTAAGAGTGCGGCTCTGGGATAAATCGGATTTTTTTTATATAAACTCAAAATCCCTTTAAATGTTGACACGTGACAAATTTATTGAAACTTTGTAATTGAACTCCAAGGGGTGATATAATTTTTTTGTAATTAATTTTAATTCAATTTAGACATTCGCTGGTTTAAAAGAGTGTTGAGAGCAAATTAGAAATCCGATGGAGGCGAGCTATTATTATTGCGTAGCTAACTCAATGTCCTACAACTCTCTAGTTCACACCAAGAGCAAACGAGATTGTTTAGAAGGTCGAAAAATGAGTGAAAGCATAATGTTCAGACTTAAGGCTAAATGTTCAAACTTAAGCCAAAATATTATTCAGCCACACAAAGTATTCATAAAGCTTATACAATGTGTTGTGAAATGATATTGAAGCAAAATAAAGAGTTCTTAGCTCATATTGGCCATGAATGAAGTGAATTTATACCACAAATGACATATTAGACCTTCGTTGTTTCAAGTAAGTGCTGTGAGCAAATGAAAAATCAGATGGTGGCGAGCTATATATCGTGGCGTAGGCATACAACTATTTAGTTCACACAAAGTCAGACGAGGTCTAATAGAAGGTCAAAAAACGAGTGGAAGTCAGACATCAGTGTAATCTGCTATGAATTTTGCAGCAGCACTCACTTCAACTCGTGTTTCAACCTTGTAAACGATCTTTTCTACTCTCGGTATGAACTAGAGAGTTGTAGAGCTCTGAGTTAGCTATGCACCGACGTATAGCTCGTCTCCATCGAATCTTTAGTATGTTCCCACACTCGCTCAAAGCATCAAAGTTCTAATCTGCTGCTAATTCGTTATTTTCTACAACGTTTATACTCTCGTATCAGTTATGTATTTTTAAATAAGTCTGTTTTACACTGCGAGGGGTTTTTCTTGAAGCTTCGAGAGAGAGGTTTCCAAACTGCTCTGAGTTTTTCCGTCTTGCTGCTGTGCTGTTCACCGGCGGGCGCTGCCCGTCGGTTCTAGGCTTGCTTTTTGGCCGTCTCCATGGCGGCGTTTCCACTTCCTCCTTCGCCTGTCGGTCTCGCTCAGTTGCTTGTCCTCTCCGGCTGCTTCCACGGCTGCGGTGGCGTCGTTTGGCTCGGCTGTGGATTCTGGTGGAGGGCTTCGTGGTGGAGTTGCTTTTGGGTGGGTTTTGGAGTTGCAGCTTCGGTGGGCGTCCGGTGGGTGGCGGAGTTTTTTTTTGGTCGGGTGGTCTTTTGCCATGGATTTTGTACAGGTTGTATTTGCTTTGTTAGGTGTAGTTTAGGTGTAGTTTAGTTAATTTTAGTTTTAGTTTAGATAGGTAGTTTAGTCTTTCTCTCAGCCGATTTTTCGGTCTGAGCTGTTTCTCTCAGCCGCTTATCGGTCTGAGTTTTTTTAGATTTTAGTCTTGTAGTTTCAGGAGCTTGTCTCCTGCTTTGTATCAAAGGGCACGACGGTGCGTCATCCGTCTTTGTAGTGTCGGCCACTGCGGTCGGTCCGACCAGCACAGTTTGTGTGGTCGTGCCCTTTTTAGGAGATGTGTCCTTCGTGGGCAGCTGTCTCGTGTTTGTAGCCTTTGTGGCACCATAAAAAAAGTCTGTTTTAATTTTTTTATTTATAAAAATATCCTGAATTATAATTAATTTCGAGTGATACGTATCGAATTCTTAGATAATTTATATATTTTAATATGATTTGTATTTGATCCATTCGTAAAATTAAAATACTATGGTCTATGACACTCATTACTCACATGTTGATGCTCCTTTGAGGCGGGGTTGGTAGAATGAGGCAGTGAGGTACATTGTGAGCCACTCATTGTGCTGATGTGACAGGAAATAGTGTGTTTGTGTTTGCTTTTTGATAGTGAGACACATGTCGCACCCACAAAGTACGAAAAACTAAATGAGTGACTCAAATCGTGTCTCACTGCCTCATTCTATTTTTGATTCATCATTTGAACGCTACGTTATACTTTTTTTTTTGTCAATTTGTGGCTGAAATTGAAGGGCGTTAAAACCTAAATTTATTGCCAATTTGAACACCACCACCGACCTTTTGTATCCCAACTCCATTGGGACAACCTCACTCCCAAATTAAACCCCAACACTCTCATTCCCAAGTCAAAATAGCATCATTCTCATTTCCCACTCAATTCAAAGATCGAACCTTTCCGATCAACACTAGCGATGGGCAGCGTCAAAGCGGGGACAAGGCCGCCGTGGGTCGGCCTCGGAGCGGCGGTCTGGGTGCAGATAGCCGCCGGAAACGCTTACAACTTTCCTTTGTATTCCCACTCGTTGAAATCGGTTTTAGGGTTTAGTCAAAGCCAGCTGACGATGATCGGAGTAGCGAATGATATTGGGGAGAATATGGGAATACTTCCTGGCTTGGTGTGTAACAGGTTCCCGCCGTGGCTCATGCTGTTGATTGGCGGCTTGTCTTGCTTTTTGGGTTATGGAGTTATGTGGCTGTCGGTCAGCCGGACTGTGCAGCCACTGCCCTATTGGCTGGTATGGATATGTGCATGCTAATTGCTGGCTGACTTATAGTTGTTTCCAATTTTGAGCTATCAATTGCTGCTGAAATTTTGATTTTTGTTGATTGGGTTTTTGAGATACTGAATTTGGTTTGAAATTTTAGAAGTTGGAGATTTTCGGTTTTTTATTTTTTTGGTCGTAGAAGAGTTAATTTCTATGCAGATCTAATTGTGAGGGTACATAGATATATTTGCTTGCAGTAAGTGCTGGAATTGATCATAGTGCATGGCCAATTTGAAGCTTTGTAAGTAGCGGGCTTGAATTTGCTTTGTTGATTTCACTTCAGCATAAACTTTAACGTCTTTATGTACAAGAAACTTTCACTCCAAAGGAGTGTATTACTGGCTTCGCTATAGTTTTCAGCTGTATTGTAATACACAGTTTGATGGGTTAGTTGATTGCCACACTTGAATATCTTGATTCTTGATGTGCATTTTTGTAGTTGTATTATCATTTATGTTTTTTAGGACCAGATTTGGTAGCTGGATTGTGGTTAATTATTTATTTGGATTGCTCTGTTAATGAAGTCAATTTTCTTGTTATATATGCTATGTCTTAAATGGGTTTGCGCATGTGTCCTATTTTACTAGCTTTTTATGTAATTTGAGCACTGATAGGCGTCTATCATTGTTTTCAAAGCTCTTTCGGATCATTTGGAATGCAAGTAGTAATGGTTTCTAGTGTCGCTAGGGAAACAGGTTGTCCTTTTGATTTGGAAAAATATATGACTGTGTTTTTTTGTTTTTTGGACGGCAGTTATGGTTTGCACTTTGCATTGCGACTAATAGCAGCGCTTGGTTTAGTACAGCGGTGCTTGTAACAAACATGAGGAACTTCCCACTCAGTCGTGGTACCGTGGCTGGTATTCTGAAAGGATATGGCGGTCTGAGTGCTGCTGTCTTCACTGAAGTTTACAGTACAGTACTTCATCATTCTTCGGCTAATCTTTTACTGTTTCTTGCAATTGGTGTCCCTATCCTGTGCTTGCTGATGATGTACTTTATTAAGCCTTGCGTTCCGTATACCGAAGAGAGTTCTGCTGCACAGGGGAATTTTGTCTTCACGCAAGCTGCTAGCGTGGTACTTGGCTTTTACCTTCTGATAACCACTGCACTGGGTGATGTGTTTTCCGTCGGAGATGGAAACGTGACCTCAATTATTTATCTAGCTATCATGGTTTTCCTTCTAATGGCACCTTTGGCGATACCCATAAAAATGACATTTTACCCTGTCAATGTGTCCGCCGCCATACATCAAAAGGGTATCACAACAAGTGATTCTTCTGATCAACTGAGACAGGAGCTCGCAGCCGACGATGATGATAGTACAGAGCCACTGCTTACACCTTCTGTGTCCACTACAAGCCTTGGAAGTTTCCGTGAGCCATATGACATGACTGATGTTAACATGTTACTCGCTGTGGGAGAGGGTGCAGCGATGAAGAAGAAAAGAAAACCACGAAGAGGAGAGGACTTCACATTCACCGAAGCATTGTGCAAGGCTGATTTCTGGCTTCTTTTCTTCGTGTACTTTGTTGGAGTTGGTTCTGGAGTGACAGTTCTGAATAACCTCGCTCAGATAGGAATTGCGCAAGGCGTGCGAGATACCACTATCTTATTGAGCATCTTCAGCTTTTGCAATTTCGTTGGTCGTCTTGGAGGTGGTGTCTTGTCTGAACATTTCGTCAGGTTAGCATTGCTTTCGATAACATTTGCTATAGATTTTGATTTTGCTGGTCAACTTAACGTTAATCAGTTCGTGTAGTACTGGCTTTAATGGTTCAATGTTTTGATTTGTGGCTGCAGGACAAGAAAAGTCCCGCGGACATTGGGCATGACCGTCACCCAGATCATCATGATCTTCATCTATCTCCTCTTCGCATTCGCTCTCGATGGCACACTCTACATAGCAACAGCCCTACTAGGAATCTGCTACGGGGTCCAATTCTCTGTCATGATCCCAACAGTCTCCGAGCTCTTCGGCCTTCAAAACTTTGGCCTCTTCTTCAACTTCATATCCCTAGGCAACCCTATCGGTGCATTTCTCTTCTCCGGCCTCCTTGCTGGCTACCTCTACGATGAAGAAGTCAACAAGCAGCAACACGGCCTCAACCTGCTTGCATCCTCTAGCGCAGCCTGCATCGGTCCGAATTGCTTCATGCTCACCTTCCTGATTCTCGCAGGCCTCTGCGTACTCGGTACCATCTCGAGCATTATCTTATCGGTAAGAATCAAGCCAGTCTACGATATGTTGTACGCTGATGGCTCCTTCCGCTTGCCCCAGCCCAACGATCATTAAAATCCCCGACGAATCAAAACTGTTTAAGGCTCAGAATTGTATTGAAACTATGTTATAATTTGAATAAACGTTCCAGAGATTTGTAATGTAACGAGAAAAACTGCAAATTGTTTTATTCAGAGCTTCACAGGTTTGATGCTAAAATCACTTGTACAAATACATACTGGTGTGTGTGTAAATCAATTGGGCTTCAGATCGTCGAAAAGCATGGCCCAAGGAGAATTGGCATCAGGCCCATCTACTACATGCGCCGGACTTTTACTAAACGACAGCCTCCGATCCAACGGTCCAGAAAATCTCGGGCTTCGAGCCATAACTGGCCGACCACCATTAATGGGCCCAGATACATACCTCCTCGTGCCCAAAACCGGACTGGAGCTGTTAACCGAGCCCATCAATTTCTTCACCCCAAGCGGCCCGGACTTGGCCGTTCTTTGACCGGAATCCGCCATAATTCCCGGCGAGTTCAAAAACCTAACCTCCTCCTTAATCTCTGTCCATTCGACCTTCAACGGACTCAGCTTACGTCCGAATTTCTCAGCCTCGGACTCCTTTTTCCGACCAAGTTTCTTGGCGCAGCGTGAGAATCCGCGGCGGGTGGTTTTGGTTAAGGATTGAAGAAAGCTGGGGATGATGAAACGGAGGTGATGGTTTTTGGTTTTGGTTTTTGCGCGGGCGAGTTTGAGGATCTCGAGGCGGTGCTTGGCGATGGCGACGCCCATGGTGAGGAGAAAGTCATGATCGAAGTAAGCGACGTCGTCTAGCGTAAGCTCGTTGCAGGCGAAGAGGACTCCGTAGTTGTAGACGAGGGTTGGGTCGAGTGGGGTTTCAGCTAACCATGCGAACCAGTCCATCACATGAAACCAAATTCAAAATGATGAGGCGAGCTGAGGTTTGTTAGGATGTTGGGATTTGTGTATTTATTTATTTATATATATGTGGTGTGAGTGATTTTGTGATGTTTGGTATGAAATCAAGGAGGGTTGGATTTAGGAAATAAATTAGAAGATCTTCATTTTATTTTGGGGTCAAATATCATATTTGTCTTCTCATCGAGAGTTCAAAATTCAGTCACATAGTTAGCATAATCATTGCAATTCAAATCCCGAGATAAAAGAATTTCTCTGACAGCTACCGGCAACTGATAAAAAGATGTTCGATAAGTTTGATTTCACTAAAGTTTATTGTGTTTCAAACTTATATTTATTTTGATTCCCCTTTAGCAAAATTAAATTGAGATGGAGCATTATGAAATTAAGAAAGCAGTTGTTGCGAGTGAAGTGATTAAAAGAGTTGATATATTATTTTAATTGACCGCTGATTGTGCTCACAGTAGTTTAACTTTATGTACGTCTGCCTCCAAATTGTTTCCTAACTCATTTTAGGGTCGGCAAAGGGTCGGACCGAGTAAGTTCTAGTCCTACCGGGTCGGGTCGAGTAGAGCTTTTAATGAATCTTAGTCCTTTGCACATTAGGGTCGAGTCGGACCATGAGAAAAATCATCGGCCCTAAAATTGTTATCGGTCCTTCATTTCATAGGGGTTTTATGGCTAGGGTCATGCTCGGGCTAATTTCGACCCTAAATGGATGACTTATTAATCGATAAATAACTCTTTAAACGCAAATGTTACTAGTTTGGACGTGTAGGATTTGATGGATGTGAAAAAACACATTCTTTTTATATCAAGAACGTCCTTAAATCAATGAATATGCAATTTTAAATCAGGATCGTATTTCGGGTCGGGCCTAATAATCGAAACTCTAACCCGACCCTAAGCCCTTCGGATCGGACCATAATAAAACTTGCGTAGGACTAGGACCGGGTTAGAACTAAGGTCAGGTCAGAGCCGCTCTAAGACATATTTTGGCCCAAGGCCAAATGATGAGGCCTAGCTCATTTTATGATCATAGTAGGCCAAATTAAATGAAGGAAATATCCTCTCCAGTATTGTGAACATACACTTATTGCTTTCTGTTTTCCGGAAAAGTACCATTCCAATTCCTTAAATTAATTTCAATTATTTGTATTCCTTTTTTCAGCATATTAAAATTTCTTGTAGAACTGCACGTTTGGGGAGCACTCGGTTGAGGCATGGTTATAAGAATGAGGCAGTAAGGAATGATCTTGGTCATTGATGATATTGATCTAATGGTTGAGATTTAAAGGTGTGGTAGTGGGATTTACTGTTTACTTTTTACTGTTGGTAGTGCGATTTACTATTTGGATGTGTGGTTAAGATCGTGCCTCACGTGTCTCACTTTACTGTAGCGTGCCTCATTTGAACGCTCCTCCTGCACGTTTACTTTTATATTTATATAAGAAAAAGAGGTGACTATGGAAACTTTTGATCATAGTGTGGTTTCAAATATTCAACTTTTGTGACATTTATTTCATTTTTTTAAGCGGTAGTTGTGGTAGTGGAAAGAATAATGAAATGATATGTCAAAGATTTAGTAGCAAAGTACTTTGGACTTATTGTTGGATTCATACACTTTATTTAGTTATTTTTGGAGAAAAACATGAGTTAGGTTTTTGCTTTGTTGGGTCATCAAAGAGCAACATGGACTCCATGTTCGTTTTAATTAGAGTCCTAAATAATATGTAGGGCAAACTCAAATCATACGCATCAAACACTTGATATGCATTCAACACCAATTCAATATGCAAGTCATTTGATGTTACACAAAAGATGTCGAGGAGTAGCAATCGATACTGAATGGAGTGGTGGCCAGATAGTTGAGGTGTCCGTCAACAATATTTCAGGTACAAGGTTCGATTATAAGTTGAATGAGAAAAATAGTTTGATATGAGAGACATGGACTTCAGTTGACAGAAAGTGTACTAAATAATGCTTAATCTGTTCCAACTTATAACTTATCGATAAAAAAAACTTTTAAGCCATATGCATACTACATTCATTAGCGCAATTCTTTAACTATACCATTTGTGATTGTTGGTGTATGATTAGATGACCATTCACATATCATTGCTGCAAATATGTATCAGATCAGAAGAGGACAAGTGAACTGACTACCAAACTAAAAGGCTCTTATCATTATAGCTTCAAAATAAGTAACCTAAAGAGTGGAAAACAGTAATGAAAAGGCACGAATTTATATGTAACAAGTGGGAAAACCTTGAAATGAGGTTAACACGGCATCCAAATTCTTATCGACCAGTTCATGCAAATATCGACTTCCTACGCAGGCATTTGTGTAACTAATAGCAGTTCGAGGTTGAACATAACACCGTCATGTTCTCATGCTTACCAGGCTAAAATGAGATGCAAGAGTATCCCTGATCCTGTGGGCACTCTCAATTTCCTCTACATCACAAACAGCTTCCTCCTTCACCCAATGCACAGCATTTTCATCTTCTGGAAAATACTCGTTACACTTGATCAAGAAATTATGCAGTATACACCCTGTTACAATCACAAAAGGTAGATACTCAACACTCTCCTCCTTCCACTGCTTCGCTAGAAGCCTCCACCTCGCCTTGACCCTCGCAAACGCTGTTCTAGCCAATTCTATTCCCCTAGCATGAGCAGCATTAAAAGCCGTCTCCTTTGAGCTAAAACTATCATCCTCGTTGTTTCTAACATAAGGCGTTAACAGCCATGGCAATAAAGGGAAGCAGGAATCGCCCAGTAAATACTGAGAAACCGACATGCCATCACTCAGCACGTGATATTCTCCATCTAACAACTCGCGCTCTTCTACTGCAGCGTAAAGCTTAGTCTGCCTCAAAATAGTCCAAACTTCCATACTACTTGGCCAGCCAGCCGACACATCCACAAACCTCCCTTCAGAATCCACCACAGCCTGAAGCATCACCGCGCCATTTTCCCCAAACAGCTTGCCACTAACCTCAAACCTCTCCATCCCCAACACTCCGCAACAATTCGGTAAACCCATCCATAGAAACCCCATCGTAATCCTCTTCATATCGCTCTGAAACTCGAAAAGATTCCCCAATTTCGCATGCACCGATTTACACACCACGAAGAAAGCACGACATGCCTCCTCGGCGTCCATCGCGAATCTCCTCCCAACACTTCCATAATCAGCCCCGTGCGCGAGCCGGTAAATCGCCGCCGCGAGGATGTAATTGGGCGGCGGAGACTGAAACGATGGCTGAAGCGAAGGAGTGAGTAGTTTGAGAAGAATTGAAAACGATCTCTTCGACATGCGGAACGAGTCGGTCCAGAGCGCGTCGTCGTCGTCGGATGAAGCTTCGTTGAGAAAGCGATGGAACCAGCAGTCGATCGGCGGCGGATAGAGAGTGGTGGTGGAGTTAAGGAGGGTGAGGGATCTGGAGGTGGAGGAGATGAGGGATTCGAGGGCTAGGGTTTGGGATGGGAGTAGATTGAGGTCGTTTTGGGCGAGGAAGGCGGAGGTGTTGGTGGTGACGGTGGAAAGGAGAGTGAGGAGATCCGGCGTGAGGTGGTTTTGATTGTTGTTGTTGTCGGCATTGGAAGCTGCGCTCCGCCGTCTTCCGCCACTGTCCGCAGCCATGATGATCGAAGCGTGTCTGAGAATTGGGATTTTTTTTGATAATACGAAGGCGTACGAGGAACAGAAAACAACCCACAAATGAAAATAAACAACATCACTGAAAATGTAACTAACAAACACAGAAAATATGGTAACGTAATCCGTGTAAAGCGTAACCATTCGTCAGCGGCTGTAATATCTTCGCAACAGGGAGGCTTCAAGAACCGACATACGCCAAAGTGGCCAAACAAACGAAACGACTCAGACACCAACTTCAAAGCATCAATCTAGCGTCAGCCACATTTCTTCAAAGATATCCAGCAAGACAGGAGCATGCCACTCCAGCTGGAACCAGTGGTTCGATGTCACACCCAAGGCAAGAAATCTCAAACAACCCGGTTTTACCCGGCCTAAACGACAACCTGTACAAACTACCATTTACAGCCAATCCAGCAGCCCCTACCGGAGTCGCCGCCCATCCGCCGCAGCCAAGAAAGTCCCGCAGGGAAGAGTCTCCGCCGGCGCAAAACTCCAATCAGCCGCAACGACAACCAGCCAAGATCGAGCTGCCATCCAATAAACTCAGCCACAGCTGGCACCAAAAAACAACAAGTAAGATCTATAGAACACCAAAATATATGTACCAGCCACTGCTTGACACCCACCCAGCTCCTCCAGCCCCCCGACACGCCGGAACCACCACCCACTGGCAACACCTTCGTGCCACGAACCCACTTAACACCCACATCCTCAAAACAGCAACCAACCGAAAATATGGAGAGAAAGGGGATGGGACGGGTATATGAGACCATGAGGAGGCCCGATGGGGGAGAAGGATGGAGGGGAGACAAGCAGAGGCGAGGAATCGGCAGCAAAGGTGGAAAGCTTCTTTAATTATTAAGCAGATAGACTGTAAATTCGATAGACAAATGTGGTGCGTAAGGAAATCGATTCTTTTTTAATCGAGGGATGGTATAATCATTCAGAATATACATATGACGTCATATATTATATATTGATTTTCGAATCTTTTCTCAACCGGACCATCTCCATTAGTACCTCGATGATGAAGGAGTAATAATACTCCACCCGCAAGTAGGGGTGAGCAGGATCCGTCTCGACCCGGTGACTCTTTTCGATCCGGTCGACATTTTGGACGAACTTGAACCCGACCTGATACTAAATAAGTCGGGTTCGGGTTGCTCCTCGGGTGGCCCGACCCTATAACTATATTAATATAGAATAAAATAATTTAATTCTTGAATTTTGTTTCAATATGAACTTCACATCATTTTGTTACAACAATGTTGGACGGTAAACATATTTAAGCTCACTTTCTTTTTTCCTAGATTATTTTGTTTTAGCTACTTGATATGTTATAAGTATATCGTTACGACGGGTTCGGGTTATCAAATGCAACCCGGTCAATATTTAGTTCGGGTTGACCTAAATGATCCGATCGTCGTTTCGGGTCGGATTAAGGACGAACCTAACCCGTCCCACGATCACCCTTACCCGCAAAGCGTGAAGACGAAAACATCCATAAAAATGTAGTACGTATTCATGCGCGAGACGGGACGAGGAAGTGTGAAATGAAGAAGAATGAATTTTTACAAAACTGTGAGAAAATATATTACTCGATGGAGTCCAACACTAAATATTTTTATTACCAATTTTCCACAACTGATGACTGATTCAGCATTATATAAAACAGCCACAAATATGGAAAAGAATATACATACCAACAGTGTAAGCCGGACAAAAGTTTTACAGTTCATCTGACCAAAACTGAAATCAAGCTTGATACGAATTGCTGCACTAGACTGACACCTGAAGATAAATTATCATCACTCAGCTTGGGTAGTATCCCATGGGCTAGCTACAAGTAACCACATAACTGATTTCTAAGTTTACTTAAACAAAGAAAATGGTGGAAAAAAAATGAATTTCCAATGTGTATGAAAATTCAGCAACCAATATGTGTATACTACAGAACATTTGCTGCGATTCCTGGGAGCATATCGAGTTGTATGGCATCAGGAAGATGATGATGAGGGGCGGGTTGAGTTGCGGCCGAGGCCAAGACCCAAGCCTAAGGGGACATTTTCTGACTTGGACTTGCCTGAGTTGTCACTTTGGTGGTTGTGGCTGCAATGAGAAGAATGGACGTGGCTGTGATGTGATTTAGAAGCCTTTGCGTTGCTCATGTCAATCACAACATGACTATCACCGTTGGTTTGTTGATGGGCATGGCAGTCCCCATTGGGATGGTTCGAGTCTCTCGACATGTGCATCAGGCCGATTCCATCTGGGTGATTGACGTCGTTTGCACACTCTATGTCCTCGTTGTAGCCCGTGATCAAGAGATCTGTACAGTTCTTTTTACATCCGTGATCATATGGATTTCTGAATCTGCCATTCGGACCTCTCAGGTAACTGTAGCGCATCACGTTAGCCATTTCATTTGTTGTAATATTTCGCGAGATCTACAAATGAGTAAATGAAATTAGCATCAGGTCCGACAAAGTGAAATTTCATCATGTGCAAAAATGATGACGTTGGCCTTGTAACATACTTGAGACGCTTGCACAACCGTCAAGGCTGCCACGCCAAAGAAAAGAAAAAAATCGGATATTATAAATGCTATAGCGCCCGGATGTTGCGTCCCTGCATGCCTTACCCATGCTCCAAAATAATTTGGAGAAAATGGATCTGTCACAACTCCTGGAAACCATTATGAAGTCACTATTAGAAACATATATCTTAAATACAATTTGCAAAGGTATGAGAGCAGTAACACGAGAGTTGACACATACTCATGACTGCCACTGCTCCTGTAATAAACATTGCAGAAACTTCGAGAATCAAAAATGAGAAGAAGTCCCTTTTGTTCTTCTGCAATGTACGATTCATAAGTACTGCAATTAGTACATCATATTAATCATGGCGACTAATACATAACAGCTATGATTGAGCTCCGAACTATTATCATATAATGAGGATATTTGCATCACATTTCAGAACCTCCATCTTTCTAAGGACCTCATTAGGTTAGTTCAATAAAAATAAAAATCGTGACGATTGTGAAATATACCTTGCCAATGCAATTAGACACCCAAGGACAGTGATGATCAAATTGTTCAACACAACGATCACAAGTTGAGCAGTGCTTTGCACGAAGAGGCCTGACAATCTGATGAGAATCAGCCATTATCATAAGATAGAAGAAGTCAGAAAAGGTAAAAAGCTATCAACACAACGATCACAAGTTGAGCAGTGCTTTGCACGAAGAGGCCTGACAATCTGATGAGAATCAGCCATTATCATAAGATAGATGAAGTCAGAAAAGGTAAAAAGCTATCAACAATCGACTGTCGAACTGTAATCAACACCTTGCAAGTTGCACACAGTTGAGACCAATTCCCAGCAAGCAGAGCAGGATTGTTTAGATCCATCTTCAACAAAGGTTCCTGAAAAGGAATGGTAGCATTTAAAACCAATAACAATGAATTCAACCAAATAAGATTGCTGACAAGCGCATAAGAAGATTCTTACATCTTGCTTCCTACTGTTTGGATCATGCATGGTCAGTTTGATAAATCCTGGATCCTTACTGCAAGAATACAACAGAAATGTTGAACAAAAAGCCATAAACGGTACTAGTACCATCGACGATAATTAATCAAGCATCAAGTGACATTATCATTTATTTGAGCTTCTTGTTTTATGGGGTCGTTGGTGGTGGTGTTGTGTAACTCTTCTTTTTTTTTTTTTTCTCTTTTTGAATCGAGCACATCTTTAAAAAAACATTTATTTGAGAATTGAGATGACCAAGTAAAAGTCCTCCAGATTGCCAGGAAATAGCTCTAATTAACCAGAAAGAGAAACTTATCCACGAAATTATTATTTTTAATGATAGTGACTGACGGGATTTATGAAGTTACAGATTTTGTAATACATTCAATTTCTGAATCCGACATGAAAAATCTTGAGTTTGACTCACAACTATACATTCTTCGATAGATTAAAACAAATAAGATGTGTTTATAAATTATTAAATTGTACCTGCTACATCTATAGAACAAAAAGAGCCCGCCAGTTGCCATGAAAACACCCATCCAAGCTACTAGAGCTGAGCCAGCAGTTAAACTTGGCATATTTGGGGCTACATGAAAAAAATGTATGTAAAATGTCAGATGGCGACTAATCACGGTTACGTGGTATCCTTTCAACTAGAGGTTAAGGCTAGTACCCATGATGACTGAATGTGTGTATGTCACTAGTAGAATGAATATTATACACCACAATATGGGAGCAAGTCCAAGTTTAGATAATTGAGCAAACCGTTGATTTCCATCACACCGTTTTTCAAGCAATCTTCTAGCATTTCCCTGCAAAAGTAAGGTGTTCATGCATACTATCAATTAACTTGAACATTTTATACGAAAGCAATGCAAAAGAAGAGAAAGGCGTAGCAGGTTCTGAAGGATGCTTTAGTGCATACATGAAAAGTTAAAACCTAACAAACTTAACTTATCTGATGGGAAAATTATTGTAAAATGACTATCATTTTAACAATAGATCATCTTCAATTTAAAAGAAAAACAAAGTAATGCAGAATACATGAATTATGAAACATTTTCAGCCGCTAGTATGCTTCCATCAAGTTGATATAACTAAAAATAAACACAAGCTAATGGAACCAAAAACAATTTGCTATGCATTTTCTGTATGGGAAAGAAATGTACCAGGAAAAAAGCAACTTCTCTGTGATTTTTATCAGAAGCAAGTTGTGCTGGTGTCATGCCAGTGTTATCAGTCACCATTAAGTCTTCCTTCTTTCCAGCTTGTACTAATACTGTGCATGCCTCCAGGTTGCCTCTAATGGCAGCCCAATGAAGTGGAGTGCAGCCTGATGAACATTAAAAAAAACAATTAGAAAACTTCAAACTATCCCCCCGAGTTAGGAAAAATTGAAAAGAAAATCAAAAGATGCCCATTTCAGTGAACTTATAAACTTATGTAATCAAATATCAACGCAGCCTACTTCTATGATCACTACAGAAGAGATGTATTTAAGAAGTAAGCAGCAGCACATTACTAGCATGAAAGTTACCTTCTTTATCTTGGCGGGTCCTGTGAGCATCCAGAAACAAAAGAAGACGTATGCAATCCGCAAATCCTTTATAGGCAGCCCTGTAGTGTTTCAATCGCGGATATGATCAGACAATGAGTTAACATTTGCTATGCATTACTATCGTGTAAATTTAGAAGTGATGCCATGGTTTTATCTATTAATTGAACTCAGTTCTACACGTTTTTTTTCCATAACCAAGTTGGAAAATAAGCTTACTAGGACAGTTATATTACCAGTGGAGAGGACTTCTTCCATCGTTATCAGGAACATCTGGATCAGCATTCCATTTTGTGACAATGTGATAAAGAAAAGCAGTCTGGCCATATTGTGCTGCCACATGTGCTGTCTACCGTCATGTAGAGACAACAACAAACATAAGTATGTATTCCTATTCTCAACAAGACAGATAACAGTAGTGGAACCTCACGGCATGCAACCATCTTATTCTTGAATACTAAACCATGTCAACTAATACACGACAATCATGTTCTGTTCACTCTGAGAACCACTAACAATGAATATATAGTCTCCGCATTACCTGATACCCATACATATCAGCAGCATTAACCCGTGCACCCTCTTGGAGTAGAAGTTCAGCTACCTGTATCCCACCTCGCACTGCACTCCAGTGCAATGCTGTTTGCCCAGTATGGTCCATAGCGTTTACATCAGCACCATGCTGTCAACCACACAATCCTTACTCAGCAACATCCATAAAGCTAAAACCAAATACGTAGTACAACCAATGGAACACTTAACCACAAACTCGCCAACTCATCCTCCCACACAAACTGCCCTAACAAAAATCTCAAAAACGTCCCCACTTAAGTATGCCTCTCTAGCATTTGTCGTTTTTAACTCGAATTGTAAACGGCATCCTTAGAAAGAACACAACTAAAGCAGAAGAAATACACAACATTTTATGTTCGATCCTAGACAATAAACACAAAGGGAAGTCCTCGTAATCAAATCAAATCTAGCCGAAATCATAGTTGACTTTAATTTCCTAGACTTCTATTTTCTACACTAACTCATATCTTCCTATTCACTCCACCCATCTCAAAATCCATGAATGCTAATCATTGTAATCGATTTAAATCTAAATTAGAGAAAGAAAATAAGAAAGTGGAAAAAGAAAAACCTCAATGATGTACTGAGCAGCAGCAGCTCGATTGTTCAAGGCAGCCCACTGCAAAGCATAGTAGCCAATCCCATCGGGCTCGACCACCGAGCAGCCCTCGACCTCTACTAACTTCCGCAGCTTGTCCAAATCCCCATAGGCCGCAGCCGTGTACACATCGTTCCGCAAACTCTCCTCGCTCGCTACCTCATTACTCCCTCCACCCCCGTTGGACGTCGCCGCGGCTTGATCTCTCGACTCGTCCACCACCTCGATCTCCGACGACATTTGACCCACCCAACTCCAATCGTGTATAAAATTTGATCAATCAAATCAGGCAACAAGTTGAAATCCACCCAAATGCGCCCAATTCCCAACTCCCAGAAAATTGACCCAGAATAAAAAAATATTCAAGGGTTTTTTCTACAACAAATTGGGGAATAGGAAAGACGGCAGCTTGGGCGAATTTAGGATTCGGTTGAAGATAAATCTGACGAATGAGACACGAGAGTCGTCGAAGAGTGGATGGGACGGCGTTGACTAAGAGAAGGGATTAGGGTTCGAGGGGAAGAGAGGAGAGAGAGGAAGATGATGAGAGCAGCGAGTGTTGCATCTGAAAATCCGAAAAGCTCAAAAATCTGTTTCTGCCATGGAAATTCTTGTCGAGGGGCTTCCGATCTTCACATTAGTTATTTTACTTTGTTTTTTTTTCTTTTTCGGGAGTTTTATAAATGTAAAATACGAATAAAATTGGCTCACAAAAATGATTTTTATATGAACAAAATTTTTTTTTTGATTAAACAAGTTGCTAACCGTCATACAACAACTCCAAAAGGGCCCAGTAAAGCCCGTCCGCCTGGCCGAGGCAGATGACTTTACAACGAAATATCACTCAGTGGACCCTTAAGAAAAGATCGGTACAACCAAAGCTGACCAAAACTCCGGCCGAGCCGACACATTCAGGCCGAAACCTACATATCCGGCCGAAGCCGACAACTCATCCAATCAACTAAACTTTACAAACTAGTAAAAACTAACGACTACTGAGATTGCTACAAGGAAACAAAACGACTCCAAACGGAGCCACCCGCCGCCGACCAACATGCCCAACCAACGCCACAAAACAGCCATCCCGCCACCGGAAGCCACCATCCACCTTCCAAAGCCACCGACCGACAGCCAAACAGCGCCGTCGATGAACACACTGTACACCGCCGGACGCCAGCTCCAATAACCACTAAAATCCAACCAAGCCACCTCCACCACGGCGAACCCAAGAGCCCCAGATCCGGCGTAACCAGCCCAAAATCCACGCCCCAGAGGGCCAAAAAACATCAGCCCCACCTCCAAATCGTCCCCCAACCCTCACTGAACGGAAACAGCAACTCACCCACCCGACACCGCCACCAGCGCCGCCAAGCAGAGGAGAAGCGCCACCGAGCCAACACAAGAGGGAGGAGAAGACGAGGTGAGGCCCACCCTTGAACAAAAATTATTGTCTTCATTAGAAGATTTTTTGTTTTGTTTTGCATATTATGAAAGTGCAATGTTCCAGTAAAATCCATTAACTCGATTTTGTATCAGATTAAATTTTTCACACTTGATGAACTGTATATATACATTAATTTGCAATTCTCAGTTGATTTCTCATTAATATAATATATTTGATATTACCTCGTTAGAGGCCAGATCTGGTGCAAAATACAAAGTCATCTTATCCTTTGATTTTGTTAATCCAACGGTGTTTATTTAATTAAATTAAATGAATTAAAACTAAATTTTAGTAGTGTTTCTCTCTCTCAAAAGGGCATAATTGACCCAAAAATTGTAAAATTCAAGGGCACCGGTTCATCACCCCCAATTCTCTTTCTCAAATCTCGCAGAATCCGACGAATTTAGAAACGAAAATCTGCACATCATCGAAGACCAGTTCGCCATCGCAATTCATCCAGTACGCCATCGCAATCGCAATTCATCCAGTACGCCATCGCAATTCATCCAGTTCGTCGTCGGCGTCGTCGTCCATGTACAAAATCAGATTGGAATTGTCGTCGTCTTCCATAGCCTTTAAACAGAGGCCGGATCGAATCGGAATTCTGGAAAATCAGATCGGAAATTGATTGGGATGATGAACTACAAAAATAGTCATGACGAACTATAAATTGGCATGACGAATTATACAAAATCGGACTTAATTCGATCAAATTGAAGGAGTAAAACTTCGTTGAACTCAATTATTCACACTCTGGATCATCTTCGACATCATTAGAACTCAACCCAAATGCAAATCAACAGTTTTCATAAAAGAAAAATCCGAAACTGAACATGACGAACTATAAAATGGCCGTGACGAATTATAAATGATACAGTCGAATTCTTGACGAATTTTAGTTTATTTTTGATGAATTATTGCATAATTAGTCTAAGTGCACTACAATTCGTCAGATTTTTGACGAATTGTAGTCCAATTTTGACGAACTATGACATAATTCGTCAAAATTGACTATAATTCGTCATCTCCGGCAAGTTCGGAACAACATCTCCTCCTCAATTCGTCGTCTTCGGCAAACATCTCCTCCTCTTGCTTCGTCCTTCCATCATCGTCGTCCATGTATAACTTGACCACTGCAATCCCCCACCTCCACAGCCATGTCGAACACCTTATTATCATCCCGTCGTTCTCCGATATGTCGCTTCAGTCCGTCGTCCGCCATAAACTCAACAACCGCAGCCAATTAGTCGGTCGTCCGATTCATTCATCCATGGAGATTGTTCATCCTCCGATTCATTCATCCATGGAGATCTGATTTTTTTCATCGGGGAGAGGAAAGAGATGAGTGGTTATTAAGGTGTGATATACCATATTTGCCCCTATTTACATATCAATTTAAATTAAAAGAGGTTTATTTTCAATTAATCATATCCATTCAAATATATAATGAATGGTTGAGATTAGTTTGTATTTTTTACAATAATTATCACTTTGCTCCTGATCCTAAACCGACCTCGTTATTATAATTTATTCTAATTTTGCAAATGCAAGTTGCAATTGAATTGATTTCTGATCATGCGAAGGACTCCACTGTTTTCTTTTCCTAATCATTTTTTTTGTGTGGTCAACACTCTATTCTATTCTAATAGAGTTAATTAAGAGTATTTAATTATATTTTGGGCAACAAGGAAGAGGCCGGCACTCAAGCATTTATTAATAAGATTATATAAACACTTCTTACAAGCGACTACGATTATTACAGACCATTCTAATGTATGAGTATGATCACAAAATGGTCACCAAGGTATCATAAAAAATTCTAATCCAATAATGTATTTTTTGGTCAACCTCAAAATAAAATAAACCAAATTTTGTTGATAAGTAATGGATGATGGATCTAGTAATGTACGGGTGAAGTTCGTATGTATTCAATTTACTCTTTGTACCACACAGCTCAATCATTAAAGCTATCAATTCCATGGTTTTATTTCTGTCATCTTAACTTCAGGAATCAGGATTTCTATGATCTTATTTGTGATATGGATTTGTTGCTCCAATCCACCGAAATGCTGCAATTCGAATGCGCCATAAGGAGCTGGACCTAATCGTGTGAACATAAAACAGTAATTAGATAGTAGAGAAACTGTCGTGAACAGCAAAAACTATTACTACAAACAAGTAGTTTTAAATGACACCGTGCAAAAATGAATTGCAACTACTGTTCAAAACCCGTATTTGGAGAATGAGACTATGCATACGGAGTGCTGCGTTAACTAATGTCCATTCAGGTTCACCATATGTCCTAACTTTAGTTTTCATAACTGATGTAATCTTGTAGAGCATATAATGCAAAGGAGCTCGTATAACTCGTTTATGTGAGCTATTGATTCTCATTGCATTTTAGCTGCACTGAAAATCAGATTCAGAACAATGTCCTGTAAATGAAAGCAATACAAACCACAGTTCCTCATTAATTCCGTAATTAGGATGTCACCCGCCGTATATAAGCTAATGTTTCAACAACTAACCAAAATGCATCAATACTGCTAACCAACTAATGAAAACAATATAGTTCCATCCAAAGATCTGTATCTGTGAAATTCAAACTGCTGCAAAATATATAGCTAATAATTTATACCAAACTTAGCCAACTCTTATTCTGTACAACTATCAATCATGTAGTGACTTCATACAAGATTGTTCAACAGCAAATTCCACTAAAGATCAAATAGACTCCACGATAATGTTACATAGACACTTTATCAGCAACTGATAAACACAACCAACAATCAACCAACGCAAAAAGAAGTAAATAACATATCCTAAGTCATTAATTTCTCAAAGCCTCCGAGCCTTGGGTAGTTTTCCAGAATGGATGACGCCAAAATTGGATGCCTGAAAGTTTGATACCTAGTGCACTATCACTGACGAGTCTTTGTCAATATGCAAACACTGTTTTAGAAATAAGACCAGATACGAATACGTCCAGTAGCTCATGCTAGTTGGATCGTGTAACTCAACGATCATGACATTGGCACCGAGAGTCTTAAGGGAATCTCACTACAATGTTGTGTATGAAAACACTACACTCAAGACTCAAAAGTTCAATTATGCAACAGTGTTCACATACGACATATTTAAAAGTGACATATTTAAAAGTACTAATGACACCCAACCATGAGGCTGCAAACTTCACCGAATTACCCATATCGAAAAAGACATCAAACCATCTGAAATCTGACAAATGATGACAACCAAAGCTGATCACCTGGACCGTAGTCTTGTTCCATTTTAACAGTATAAAACTTGACCCGTCGCAGTTAGACGTTTCTAAAATGTCACGACAGTGCAATGAATATTATCCCATAAATACAGTGCAGCGCCAGCCGGGATTCGGACTGTCATAGAAAATTAAGCTAATGCCAACAATGTATCCAAAACATAGCTCAATCACAAACCTCCATCAATAATCATCACATAAAACTTGCCACTATACACTACATATACCTTATGCCTCAAGGTAACCTCCCAGACCTAAAAATCGCAAACTTGGACTCATGCGAGTACGAAAACTGAACCACGTTCTCATTCAACAAATCCTCAATCAACTTCTTCACCTTCTCCGGCTCCTCAGACTCGCACTCAATTTCATAACAAGTCCCAAACTCAAACACAGTCTCATCAAGTTCAATCTTCACTCCTTTCCACTCATACACATTCCTCACATTCCTAAATCCTCCCAAACACACAACCCCTCCATCCCCAATCAAAAACTCCTCCCTCACCCTCCTCAAAACCCTATTGTCCACTTCCTTAATCCTCGTCGGATCCGCCACGCACGCCCGACCGACCCACGGGTCCAAATCCTCCTCATCCTCCTCGACACGACTAACCCCGTTTTGAATCACCGCCTTGGCTTTCAGCGACACGACGCATCGGGCGTCCCCGTCGTAGAATCTGAGACGCAGCACGGCTTGTTGAGAAGTGAGTTCCCCGTTTGCTCCGTCGAAAAAGATGTTTTCTTGGAGATGGGTTTTGATGTGGTAGGGAGAGAGAATGGTTGCGACGGTTTCGTGCGATGCTGAGTTTGGTAAGCGGAGCTTCACCTCGACCTCCATTTGGGGATGAGTCAGCTTTATGAGGTCGATGGGATTTTGATAAGTTCGGAATTAGAAATGATTCACAAGAGTTTCACATTTCAAAAATGATTCATATTTAATGAAATTGGATACACAGAAATTGGTTTTTTATATTTTTCAAAACACCAGATCCTGTTTCTGTATTTTTTACAAAACCAGATCCCCAGGTTCCGGTGTTATGTGCAAACTCAACACGTGGAGTTCTTTCATTCGAACGCGCACATAACACCGGATCCTGGGGATCCGGTTTTATAAAAAATACAGAAAACTAGATCCTGGGATCTGGTGTTTTGAAAAATACAAAAATCGGTTCCACAGGATCCGATTTCATTAAAAATGGGTCATTTTTGAAATGTGAAACTTGCGTGGGTCATTTTTGAAATGTGAAACTCGCGTGGGTCATTTCTAATATGTAAAACTCATTTTAGGTCAATTCTAATAAAAAGTCCAGAATTTGAGCTATATTTTTCAGATATAATATTTTATTTGACAATTTTGTTTATTTTCAGAACTTAATATCTAAGATTAAATTATCTACTCCCCTTAATTTAGTAAATAAAATAATAATTTAAAGATAATAAATTTTAATTGAGAGCATATTAATAAACTATAAAAATTTAGTAAATAAAATAATAATTTAAAGATAAAATATTTTAATTGAGAGCATATTAGTAAACTATAAAATTTAATGTGACGCAATCACAAAATCACATGATTTTAGAATCATGTTTTTAGAGATCATCATTATGGTTTCTACGATCTCTTTTCTCTCTCTTTATGTATCTACACGGCGGTTACTTGGACTACTACATATATGACAAAGTCAATGACAGTCGTATAAGGTGTAAAATGGTGTAGTGGGTTACTGGGAGCACAATAAATAGAAAAAATAAGTTTTGTGCGAATTTGAGAGATGGTGTTGCCGTGTTGGCATATTTCATCCAATGTTTTCTTTTGAAATAAAATCTCTTTTCTTTCTTACAGAAAAAAAACTCACATTTGTAGCCATGGACATGTAAGTAATAAATAATAAATAATTAATGGAAGTCACAGTTTGCGTTTCATTTTATTATGGCGTGATTTCGTAACCGAAAATGTAATAAAGGCACCAAAAAAATAAACGCGTCTACAGATTTAAATTATTAACGTGTGATCACCAACACATATGATCTACGAGGCTGAGGCTGCTGCTAGGAAGTTATGGCAAAATCAATAACTTCTCAAAAGTCCCTCTCAGCAATTCTGATCGTGATTTTATGCATGCCAACTTTTTTCGCCGAAACAAGTGAAGCGGGCAAAAGTAGTTGGTTTTGGAACAAGGAATGGTTTAAAGAAGTAATCGAAGCAGGCGCCGAAGCCGTTGCCCATCCGCGCATGGCGTAGGCAACTCTTGGCCCATCCGCACATGACATAATTAATTGAGAACCTTGTTGGTTGTTGGTGGGGATACACTCTCGCTCACCCTTTAACATGTGCATGTAAGCAACATGTTAACCATATGGGCTGTCCCAATTAATTATGCCATGTGCGGATGGGCCAAGAGTTGCCTACTTAAGTCATGTGCGGATGGATCTTGAGAATGGTTGGGGTGCATGTCTGCAGACATTGTTTGAAGCTGTGTCCCGGCTATATAAATCAACATCATCCTAATTAGTTATTAGTTTTATTTTAAATGCATTACTGTTCATATTGGTCATCTTAATTATATAACAAGTTGACACTGGTCATACACACAAACTAGAAGAAAAAAATCACTTGAAAAATAGACTACTGATATAAAATCTTGTGATCGTAGTGAAGATGAAGCTTAAGAGAGAATAAGAACGTAAGGAGAAGTAGTAGAGAGATTTGTGTTGTATTCAATTGTCTTAAATTACATTACATATAGTCCTTTTATATAGGGCTAGGAAATGGAGAAAATATCTTAAGTTTGAATATGTCAATTTGAACTTGACATCTTGTAGCCAAATGACGTGTGAGGAAGCATGGGTTGATTTTAATCAACTCTTGTGTTGTCAACTCAACTCTTGTATTATCACTTCCTTGTGGGCCATGGATGATGGATCAATATTCAACAATATTGTCGCTCCGTCGTTTTTCTAGCTTGTTGGGACCCGGGGGAGAGTGTGAAGGAAGTCATCCATTTTATGATATATTTATAACACTCACCCTTGGATGACTTGTTACGTGTCTATGCTGCCTCGTTAAAAACCTTACTTGGAAAACCCAGTGGGATAAAAACCAAGATAAGGGAAAAATAGTGCAGCCACGTAAAACTCCCCCTGATGTTGGCAAGAGTGATTTCTTCATAAGTTTTGTAGCTTTCGCATGCCGATGTCATGAACATGTTTTCTGAGTACCGAAGTTGGGAGAGCCTTTGTAAGAAGATCCGCTGAGTTGTCACAGGAACGAACATACTGAAGGCTGATAACATTGTTCTTTTCCACCTCTTGGGTAAATGAAAAGAACTTCGGAGGGATATGCTTCGTTCTGTCACTTTTAATAAATCCTTCCTTCATTTGAGCAACACATGCAGCATTATCCTCATAAAGTGTGATTGGATCATTTGCTGGTAGAAGACCGCTTGTAGTTCTGATATGTTGTGTCATGGATCTCAGCCACACACATTCACGACTTGCTTCGTGTAATGCGATGATCTCAGCGTGGTTTGATGATGTTGCAACGAGTGTTTGTTTCTGATAACGCCAAGAGATTGCAGTCCCTCCACATGTAAATACATAGCCAGTCTGGGACTTTGCTTTATGTGGATCTGACAAGTAACCTGCATAACCAATCAAAACTGGTTTTGTATTGTTAGGATAAAATAATCCTAAGTCAATCGTTCCTTGAAGATAACGAAGCACATGCTTGATTCCATTCCAGTGTCTTTTGGTAGGAGCTGAGCTAAACCTGGCTAATAAATTAACAGCAAAAGCTATGTCAGGTCGAGTACAATTAGCAAGGTACATAAGAGCTCCAATCGCACTGAAATATGGTACTTCTTGACCAAGAATCTCTTCAGATTCTTCACATGGACGAAATGGATCTTTGTCTACATCAAGGGATCTAACGACCATTAGGGTACTTAATGGGTTTGATTTATCCATATTGAATCTCTTTATTATCTTTCTCGTGTAATTTGATTGATGCACAAGTATTCCACTTTGCATATGCTCAATCTGTAATCCGAGACAATATCCCGTTCTCCCAAGGTCTTTCATTTCAAATTCTCTTTTCAAGTAAGAGATTACTTCATGAATCTCTTCATTCGTTCCAATGATATTCAAATCATCGACATAGACAGCGATAATCACACACCCGAATGTTGTTTTCTTAATGAAGACGCAAGGGCAAAGAGGGTCATTTACATATCCTTTTGCAACAGGTATTCACTCAACCGGTTGTACCACATGCGTCCGGATTGCTTTAACCCATATAAAGATCTTTCTAGTTTGATCGAATATCTTTCTCTGGGCATTGAACTTGATGCTGCAGGCATCTTGAATCCTTCAGGGATTTTCATGTAAATATTAGTATCAAGCGATCCGTATAAATAGGCTGTAACAACATCCATAAGGTGCATTTTTAAATTTTCATGGACTGCTAGACTGATAAGGTATCGGAATGTAATTCCATCCATCACAGGAGAATACATTTCTTCAAAGTCGATACCAGGTCTTTGAGAAAAACCTTGTGCAACAAGGCGAGCCTTGTATCTCACAATCTCATTTTTTTCGTTTCTCTTTCGGACAAATACCCATTTGTATCCAACGGGTCTCACACCTTCAGGAGTGAGCACTATTGGTCCAAAGACCTTTCACTTGTCAAGCGAGTCTAGTTCAGCATCGATTGCCCTTTTCCAATCAGCCCAATCGTGTCTGTTTTTACATTCAGTCACTGATTGAGGTTCAGGATCCCCATTATTTTCGTCCATGACTTCACATGCCAGACTATAAGAGAATGCATCATTGATGTTCTCTTTTCGGTTCCATAGTATGCCTGTATTAGCATAATTAATCGAAATTTCTCGATCCTTTTCATTTTGTATTTCTACAGGAATACTTTCCTCCACTATAGGATCGCTTTGCTTTTCTTCCCCTTTTCTTTTTCCAGGATTTTTATTTTTGGAACCGGGTGGCCTACCACGCTTTAAGCGTGTTGTGATTTCATGAGTGACTTTATTTTCCGGCTTCCCTTTTGGAATTTCAATTTGTACGGGAGCATTCTCAGCCGGTATGTGAGATTTAGTCACTCTCTTTGTGTCTGTAAATGCATCGGGAAGTTGATTTGCCATTTCTTGCAAATGTAAAATCCTTTGTACTCTACCTTCACAATCATTTGTGTAAGGATCAAGATGCAATAATGTTGGTACAGACCAAGTAATTTCTTTCTCAAACTGTTTTCTTTCTCCCCCTAATGGTGGGAAATTTTCCTCATCAAAGTGGCAATCAGCAAAACGTGCTGTGCATATATTTCCAGTTTGAGGTTCAAGATATTTAACAATAGATGGACTTTCGAAGCCTACATAAATGTCAAGACTTCTCTGTGGTCCCATCTTTGTTCTTTGGGGTGGTGCAATAGGCACATAAATAGCACAACCAAAAATCCTTAGATGGGATATATTTGGTTCCTGACCGAATACAAGTTGTAGTGGGGAGTACTTATGATATGCACTCGGTCTGATGTGAATTAATGCCGCAGCATGTAATATTGCATGACCCCATACCGAAGTAGGGAGCATTGTTCTCATTAACAAAGGCCTAGCAATAAGCTGAAGGCGTTTGATCAGTGATTCGGCCAGACCATTTTGTGTATGGACATGAGCAACAGGATGCTCAACCGTAATCCCAACTGACATACAATAATCATCGAATGTCTGAGATGTGAATTCACCGGCATTATCAAGTCTGATCTTCTTGATTGTATGATCAGGAAATTGAGCTCGTAATTTGATTATTTGAGCAAGCAATTTTGCAAATGCCATATTGCGGGTTGATAACAGACATACGTGTGACCATTTGCTAGAGGCATCTATCAATACTAAGAAGTATCGAAATGGTCCACATGGTGGGTGAATGGGCCCACATATATCACCTTGAATTCGTTCAAGAAACATAGGTGATTCTGCTTCAACCTTTCCCGGTGAAGGCCTTATGATCAGCTTTCCTAGAGAACAAGCTTTACATGGGAAAACATTTCCTTGAGGGATCTTTTGATCCTTCAATGGATGCCCTTGTGAATTTTCAAGTATTCTTCGCATCATAGTTGAACCAGGATGACCCAATCGGCCATGCCATGTGGTTAGTGCTGAAGGTTTGATTACTACCATATTTGACTCAATTGCATTCAAATATGTATAATGCAATCCGGTAGGGAGCATTGGTAGTTTTTCTAAAACACATTTAGTTCCAGATTTATATGTTGTGAGCAACATATATTTCATGCTATTTTCAGTTATAGACTGAGTATCAAATCCATGAGAATATATATCATTGAAACTTAACAAGTTTCGTTTGGACCTTGGTGAGAATAAGGCATCATTTATTGTAAACTTTGTGCCATTCGGCAATGTAAAGTTTGCCTTGCCAATTCCCTCAACCAGGTCTGCAGGACCTGATATTGTATTCACAATTGTTTGTGTTTGTCTTATCTTTGAAAAATATCTTTTATCCTTCAGGATAGTGTGCGTTGTCCCACAATCAAGTATGCAAATTTCTTCAATGTTAATCCCTTTGTTGGCTTGATGATTATCTTTGTCCATATTAAAACTTTAAATAAAAACAAAGAATATGTTAAGAAAGGTAATGAAATAAAACATTGTACTAGTTTATTTCATATCTTAAAAGAAAACATGCAGATAAACATCGGACAACTTGGCTTCATTCCCAAAAAGGGGATTACATAGTCCCATCCTCTGTTTGCTCATTGGAGTTGTCACCCAGACTCACAAAATCGGATGCATCAAAGTGGGTGGAGTCATTTGTCGGGTTCTCAATGAAGTTGACTTCCTTCCCCTTCCCCTTGTCAAATTTCTGATAGAGCTCGCATAAGTGCTTTGGAACTCGATAGACTTTAGCCCAATGGCCTTTGGTCCAGCATCTGAAACAAGTAGTTTCATAACCTTTCGAGGGGCTGACGGGCGTCGTTGTACCCGTCAAAAATAAATTGTTTCTCTATTTCCGACTAGCAAGTGGTAAGTCGGTCGTATCCACAGAGATTGATATGAGAACCTATTCACTAAGTATTCAAACACGTAAATGGAGAACAAAAACACAAGCAACAATGATCACTATTCAAGAGAGCAATCGTCACACGAATTCAAGTATGTAATATCAAAGAGAAGTGCAAGCTAGAACTTTCGACTGTGATGCAAGACTAAATCATTGACAAATCCGTTTTGATTCCTAATGTTCTACAACTTAGAGCTCCCCCGCTAGGGTTATACTCCATGTTCTAGTTCTAGTACTTAATCTCGCGCTAGCGATAATCAAGACCCTAACCCGCTAGAGTTGCATGAAGATTTGAACAAGTTGTCCTAGGGTGTTTAATCCTAGTGGTATATTACTCGTGTCCTAGTTTGCTATCCCCGCTAGGTTGCTAGTAAACTTGACAATCGAAATCAACAAACAAACAAAAGCTCCCCCGCTAGGGTTCCACTCATGCTAGCACATCAATTCCATGAACATAGTATAGTAATATGACGCAAAACATAGAAATCAATAGAAGTCTCAAGTCAATACATCACAATTTGGAGTTCTAGCCTACACATATGAGTTTAGCTACTCATCGTAATGGAATACATCATCAAGTTGAATGGAATGAAATGAAAGTACTATTGACGACTTTTCCACTACGCTGCAGCTCTACTCCAACACTCGAATCCAGCAACGAATCCTCAATCGGAATCCTACTCCAAGAACTCTTCTCTCCAAACCGAACTTCGAACTTGTCTCTTGTTTCTTCCCAAACCGTGTCTCTCTTCCACACTGAAAATCGAGGTCTGGCCGCCTCTCTTCTTACTCTCCTTTTATTCTTCCCGAGATGCCAAAACGAAATTACAAAATTCGACTGCCAGCTGTCCTCCGCGGACGTCTCTTGATTTATGCTCCGCGGAGGTCTCAACAATTATGGAAATTCAGAAGACGTAAGTGACCGTAATTCTTCAGACGTAAGCAAACTGCACTGACTCAAACTTCAGCACTTCGGACTTCATTTCTTTGATGCAAAACATCTTCTAATGGGCTCCCTTTAGCCTATATTCCTTCCATGGTCTCCGAATGCACCTGAGAATGAAAACTACTCACAGGTAGTGAAATAATATACAGGCAACCACTAAGAGACGGGGTTTTAACACAGAAAATAGTCGTACAACTACGACTTATCAAACTACCCCACACTTGAACTTGTTCGTCCCGAACAAGAACAAAGCCATATAAAGAATTACAACATACTAGTCATGTCAATCCTTACATCT
This sequence comes from Rhodiola chrysanthemifolia, assembly GCA_033675395.1. Classification (NCBI taxonomy): domain Eukaryota; kingdom Viridiplantae; phylum Streptophyta; class Magnoliopsida; order Saxifragales; family Crassulaceae; genus Rhodiola; species Rhodiola chrysanthemifolia. The sequence goes on from CM066204.1 coordinate 14,909,931, forward strand.
CAATCCCAAATCCAGTCTATAATCCTATCATGCTTAAGATTCTAACAATGCGAGTAAACATAGATGTTTCGATACTTGTTACCTCGCGAGTTGAAATTCAAATGACCTTGGATGATTGGGAGATAGTCCCCTATAGGTACCACAGACATTGCATTCTTTTCTGAGTTTTGGTCTTTTGATTGAGTCGGCGGCTTTCTCTGACACATGATTAATTCACTGCTTTCATACCGTTGAGTCTTGAATTCCTTAACTTGTATGGACTTTGATAAACGACACATCTTGCTTGAATCAATCAGATTTTGATTTTTTTTACTTGATGGATTGCCTTCGGCTTTTGAATTTGTTTCTTGTCCCCATATTCATTTGCGCCCTTGAACCATTCCAATCATAGCCTCCGGATAACAGCATAGGAGTGCGTCCCGCTCTTATCTCATCCTCGTCTTTTCTGCATGAGGCAAGGTAGGGGTTACCCACCCATTCCCAGCTACTTCGACTAGAGATGGACAGTTTGTTTTTTCTGTCCCGCCACCACTGCGAACGCATGAACAAACTTGTATACTTAGTGACGGAGCTACTCTCAGGATTAGGCTAGTGAAGCGTCAACCTCCACCGCTTTTCTCAATCATCAGAACCAAAACTCAGAATTTCCTGCAATTTGCCGTACCTTTCTAGGACATTTCTGTCAACTCCACATCCCTGCATATCACAACTCACAAGAACAAAGCATCGAAAATTTTGAAATTTCGCATTTTTAGTCAAATGAGCACAATAGTCATACAAAGCTGGAAATGAGATTTCGACATAAGAGGAAAGCATAGCAGTACATCATCAGTTCATCACAAGTTCATCACGACACATGACATGACACGACTGACTCTATAACATCCCACCCCACACTTAAATTTACCCGTGTCCTCACGGAACAACTCAAGAGATGAGGTGGACAAACAAAAAAGACTCACACAAAATAGACTCACAGACTCAAATAAAAATAAAAATAAAAGAGGGAACTGGTACTCCCCTAATAGTCTGGTGGAACACCCAAATCTGGAAAACGTGCTCATTTAAATTCGCGATGTACCGCGGACGTCTCCTGCATTTACTTCCTGCGGACGTCTGAGTATTTATCATAATTGTCAAGGCGTCCGCGCCTTTAATTGTTCGGACGTGCGCCCAACCCACTGATGCTGACTTCTTTTCTCCATTCAATAACCTGAAACCACCAGAAACAAAGATGCACTCGGGGCGCATTATCTGGGTACCAATTCCACTAATTAATCTACTAAAAACATGTGTAAAGTAAAAAACACATCGGGTTGCCTCCCGGTAAGCGCCTTTGTTTTACGTCCTTGGCTGGACATTACCTCATTAGGGATCACAAGTTAGGATCCCAAGGGCATGTGAGGTCAAACTTCTTTACTCCCTTGTGATGCTCATAACCCTCCTCGAGTGGTGCTCTCGTGTCTCTCCATCCTGGTTTCCATCCAAACGTGCCATGTCTCATTCGCTTCCTCATGTATGGACGGTCGGAATCCTCGTGAACATGGAAGTTTGATGTCTTCCCAGCAACCGCAAGTGACAACAAGCGTGTTCCCATGTCATTCTTGGTCCTTTTGGCCAAGAGGATTGATTGTCCCAGAATGAGTGCAAGAGGACCATTAGCGCTGGCATCTCCCATCTGTAAAATATAAGAGTCAACATCACGGGTGATTGTGAGAGTACCTGGGTCCTTACACTTTTTGGGTGGTGCTACTTGACTTGCGGCAACTGGGCACTCCATCGTTGGATCGTTTTGCTCATTCCTCACCTCCAATCGGCCTCCTAGCTCATCCTTGTCGATCGTGTGGTCCTTAGGAGCTATCACCTGCATTGGGAATGGGAGAGGAGTGTTACAGTTTAAAATTTCGTTACCTGAAACTGGGGAGCCCGCGCACGTCTCTTGAATTTCACCCGCGGACGTCTCTTGATTTGCTGGTAATTCTTCAGGCGTCCGCGCCTTAATTGTTGAGACGTCCGCCTGCTCCACTGAGGGCAAATCTTCATTCAGCTCTTCTTCTCGCCTTTCGCAAACGGCGCTGGCCATTTGAGACACTTGCTTCTTTAGCTCGTTAATGACTCCAGCTTGTTGGCCCATCTTTTGAGCGAGTTCTTTGAACATGCCTCTCATTTCCTCTCTAAATTCCTTGATCGGGTCCTCGTCCATCCTAATGCACCAAGGTGCCTCATCACTATACGGCGCATAAACTCCTCTCATAGTGCGTCCCGAATCCCGACGCCTAGGTAACTGTCCATATCGGTTTCCTCCACCGAGGTATTCTCGATCCAACTCATCCTCGTAATCCTCGTGTCTAGCTGCACAAGATCTAGCATACTCATTCACAAATTTCTGACTTCTGGGGGGGTGGTAGTCTTCGATTAACAGCGTCGTCATAAATTGGTTCACTATAATAGGAATACATAGCGAACCATAAAACCAAACAAAAACAATAAAAAAACTAAAAGAAAGAAATACTGAGTGAGATTCTTCGTTACCAATCCCCGGCAACGGCGCCAAAATTTGACGGGCGACGTTGTACCCGTCAAAAATAAATTGTTTCTCTATTTCCGACTAGCAAGTGGTAAGTTGGGTCGTATCCACAGAGATTGATATGAGAACCTGTTCACTAAGTATTCAAATACGTAAATGGAGAACAAAAACACAAGCAACAATGATCACTATTCAAGAGAGCAATCGTCACACGAATTCAAGTATGTAATATCAAAGAGAAGTGCAAGCTAGAACTTTCGACTGTGATGCAAGACTAAATCATTGACAAATCCGTTTTGATTCCTAATGTTCTACAACTTAGAGCTCCCCCGCTAGGGTTATACTCCCTGTTCTAGTTCTAGTACTTAATCTCGCGCTAGCGATAATCAAGACCCTAACCCGCTAGAGTTGCATGAAGATTTGAACAAGTTGTCCTAGGGTGTTTAATCCTAGTGGTATATTACTCGTGTCCTAGTTTGCTATCCCCGCTAGGTTGCTAGTAAACTTGACAATCGAAATCAACAAACAAACAAAAGCTCCCCCGCTAGGGTTCCACTCATGCTAGCACATCAATTCCATGAACATAGTATAGTAATATGACGCAAAACATAGAAATCAATAGAAGTCTCAAGTCAATACATCACAATTTGGAGTTCTAGCCTACACATATGAGTTTAGCTACTCATCGTAATGGAATACATCATCAAGTTGAATGGAATGAAATGAAAGTACTGTTGACGACTTTTCCACTATGCTGCAGCTCCACTCCAAAACTCGAATCCAGCAACGAATCCTCAATCGGAATCCTACTCCAAGAACTCTTCTCTCCAAACCGAACTTCGAACTTGTCTCTTGTTTCTTCCCAAACCGTGTCTCTTTTCCACACTGAAAATCGAGGTATGGCCGCCTCTCTTCTTACTCTCCTTTTATTCTTCCCGAGATGCCAAAACGAAATTACGAAATTCGACTGCCAGCTGTCCTCCGCGGACGTCTCTTGATTTATGCTCCGCGGAGGTCTCAACAATTATGGAAATTCAGAAGACGTAAGTGACCGTAATTCTTCAGACGTAAGCGAACTGCACTGACTCAAACTTCAGCACTTCAGACTTCATTTCTTCGATGCAAAACATCTTCTAATGGGCTCCCTTTAGCCTATATTCCTTCCATGGTCTCCGAATGCACCTGAGAATGAAAACTACTCACAGGTAGTGAAATAATATACAGGCAACCACTAAGAGACGGGGTTTTAACACAGAAAATAGTCGTACAACTACGACTTATCAGGGGCTGGGGTCATTTTCCCTTTTGTAGGGATTCGCATGATTCCTTCCATCTTGATGGTTCTTGTGGCCATATTTGGTGATCTTATAAGGTGAATTATGAAAATAACCACCTCGACCACGTCCTTGACCACGACCTCGACCTCGCCCACGACCTCGACCTCGCCCACGACCTTGAACATGATCTCATGTTCAGTTCTATCGAAACGAATAACATTCGCTTTAGGAAATGCCTTTGAGCAGTCGGGCGAGATTGATGGTTCTTTATGAGCAGCTCATTAATTTTCTCCGCGATGAGGAGACAAGCAATCAGTTTTGAATACCTTTCGAAACCCCGCACACGATATTGTTGTTGTAGGGTCACATTTGATGCATGAAATGTGGAAAAAGTCTTCTCCAGCATTTCATCATCTGTCTTTGTATCTCCGCAGAACCTCAAATGGGTTACAATTCTAAACATTGCAGAGTTGTATTCACTGACTTTTTTAAAGTCTTGGAACCGTAAAGCGGTCCATTCATCGCGGTAAATTGGGAGCATCACAGCCTTTTGATGGTCATATCTCTCTTTGAGATTTTTCCACAGTTCACATGGGTTTTTCACTGTGAGGTACTCATTTTTTAGATCCTCGTGTAGATGACGGCGAATGAAAATCAGAGATTTTGCCATGTCTATTTCTGAGGGTTCATTTCCCTCCTTGATTGTCTCACTGAGACCCATTGATTGCAGATGTATTTCTATGTCCATTGTCCAGGACATGTAATTGGTCCCAGCAATGCCAAGGGGACTGAAGTCTAGTTTCACCAAGTTTGTCATGATGTTAACTAAAACAAAACAAGTAATTTTTTTATTAATTCAAGATATACAAGTTTACAAATAGTGTAAAGAAGAAAGCGACATACATTATTACAAGTATTTTTAAACAATGATAAAATTCATCCGTCGGAACATCTCCGGTGAGGACACAAACAGTAAGTACAAAAATGATTATGAAAATAAAAACTAGCATTAGACGAGACATTTTATGGCAATGTTTTCTTGAGAAGATTATGTAGTAGAAGAGAGAATGAGTGTGATTTTGTATGGTGAATGAAATTGAATTTATAGAGGAAAATATAGCCGTTTGTTACCGTTGGGCATGTTATGTTACCGTTTGTTACCGTTGGGCACTAATATTAACAACGTAATATCATCAAATAAATTATACAGTTCAAAGAAAATGAAGTATTTAAAGTAAAGATAGTTACTTTGCAGATCACAACACTTTACTATGGGGCGGTAATCCGCACATCATAATAATATGTTGTTATACATTAAGGAAGTAAAATAAGTTGTAAAATCACAACACTTTATTATGAGGGGATAATCCGCCACTGCATAATAATATGTTGTTATACATTAAGAAAGTGAAATAAGTTGTAAGAAGTAGTAAAACATACATAACCGTCGCCGTAATAGGATCGAATTCCAAACAAAGCAAAAAGTAAAGGAATTCTTAGTTTTTTCATCCAGAAAAACCCTGATATCAAGTCACAATCTGGAATTGTTAAAGAGGGAGAGTAGAGCTCCCTTTGAGGTAGTGAACCCCTTATGATATCCAAGTAGAACAGATGAAGAACTAAGCGGAAGTTGAGAGACAAGTGAGGAAAACACTTAACCTTTTATCGAAACTTACGGTATCTCAGTTGGTTAGAACCTCGTGCTGATAACGTAATATAAAATCTTGTGATCGTAGTGAAGATGAAGCTTAAGAGAGAATAAGAACTTAAGGAGAAGTAGTAGAGAGATTTGTGTTGTATTCAATCGTCTTAAATTACATTACATATAGTCCCTTTATATAGGGCTAGGAAATGGAGAAAATATCTTAAGTTTGAGTATGTCAATTTGAACTTGACATCTTGTAGCCAAATGACGTGTGAGGAAGCATGGGTTGATTTTAATCAACTCTTGTGTTGTCAACTCAACTCTTGTATTATCACTTCCTTGTGGGCCATGGATGATGGATCAATATTCAACAATATTGTCGTTCTGTCGTTTTTCTAACTTGCTGGGACCCGGGGGAGAGTGTGAAGAAAGTCATCCATTTTATGATATATTTATAACAACTACTAATTTTTTTTACAGGGATGCTCTTAAGAATAAGGTTCTTTAACGGGACCACCGGACCGCCCCTGATGGAAACTTTAGCCCACGGACTTCATAAGGGCTTATCATTAAACTAATGAAAACTTTAGCCCACGGACCACCGGACCGCCCTTGAACTTTTGGACTCTTTGAACCATTTGAAGACCCTTGCTTAAGACAACAAAATGAAGATTATTCATTTCAATTTCCACGCCACCTACTTAACTAATCACCAAACTGGGTATTGTGAACTGATTTGGGAATATTTTTTGATATAACTTGGAAGTAAAACAAGAATGAGATGTCAAAGCGGTATTCACAAGTAAAGAGTGGGATAAGAACAATATTGCATGCCTTGACGCACACACACATACGAAATCACGCATTACCCACTTGGGAATGTGTCTTGATCTTTGATGTATATTATCTACCATCCATGATTACCTTAAATACTACTACTCCATCGACATCGTTAAGGATCCATGCAATACATATTATTTTGATCCTCACAAAATTCAAGATTTGTGTCATTAAGGGCGTACTTGCACTACCATTATTCATAACTAAAAATAGTTTTAAATTTTTAAAAAGATAAATCTGGCACATGGTGGTGATAGAGGTTTTGGTCGAGTGGCTTGAACTCTTGACGCAATTTCAAGAGTGTAATTCATTCGATTAACAGAATTCTTTTCACTTTTGGATATGAGTTATTTTCGTCCCGCCTCGAAGTGGACGTGTTGTTTCTCCTGGTGGTTTTTTTTACCCAGATCGAAATTGAATTGAATATAATTTAACTCAATTAAATTTTTTAATTTGATTTAAATAAAAAAATAAATTGCGAACTTTATTTGATAATTAATCTTAAGTAATTGACTATTCTACTTGGCTTTTCAGCTAAAAATAATTAGATTAAACCTACAACATAAGTGAAGAAGAAGTAGAAGAACACTTATATGTTACAAGTTAAGAGAAGACACAGACAAAGACTGTTCGTTTCCATTTCCAACATTAATAGCATAAACACATTTTGATGTATCTAATATCAAGAATTTCTTTTTGTGATTTCGAAAATGATTAATATATAAAAAAACGAATGATTTATTTACTCTAATTCTATGGCTTTTGCTTCTTCAAGGTTTTACAGATCAGCAGCATCAGCTATCTCCAATGCCCACTCCAGTCTCTATAAAAACCCCCCATTTCTCAAAAATCACGCCCTTTGAGCTGAGTTCTCTGAAAAGGGTTTTCAAATCTGTGGACAAGATGAGTTCTTGGGTTGAGCTTCTTGGCGTGGTTGTGTTAGGTTTTGGGTTGTTTTGTGCGAGCTTAGAGATTGTCAATGGAGTTGTTGAAAAAGGGGTTGTTTCTGTGAATGGGAGCTTTTCGATTGGGTCGATAGATGATGATTCAATTTGTGCAACTCTGGATTGGTGGCCTCCTGAGAAATGTGACTATGGGACTTGTAGTTGGGGCCATTCTTCACTGCTTGATTTGGTAAATTGCTTCATCAGCTCTGCTTTTGTTTTCTGATTTGTTTCTAAATTTAGACTTGGATTTGCTGCAATTGATGAATTGAAGGCTTGTGCTCATGTTTTTGTTAGCAAAGATCAAAACTTGTTGCAGTTGTGGAGTTTTCAATTGTTGAATTTGGCCACTGGTTTTTAATTGGGATAATGAAATCATCAAGTGGCTTGTAGAATTACATGTTCAAGAAGCTCTACTATGCGCCCTTCCTTGCCATACTGGGTCGAAACTCTAAAAGAATGTTTTTAGAGTGCGCTGGTTGGAAATGTGTTAAGTCTGCTTTGTCCAGAGGGATTTGTCGCTTAATTTAATCCACTTCTTTGTGTTTTATTCCACTTTTCTTGCTTCTGAGGGTTAAATTAAACATTGTCGTGTTTTTGTTATCCGTTGAGTTCACAGTTGTGTTGGTTCTTTTGTACTATATTCTTTTTTGTATTTGGATTGATGCTTAAACTTTTGCTCTTTGTGCAGGATCTAAATAATGAAATTTTCCTGAATGCCATAAAAGGTACAGATGAAGGAGCTTCCACGGTTTTTTCCTTTAAGACAGTGTTTCTTTGATTTAATGATTTTTATTATACATATGGTGTTGTAACTATCAAAAAATGATGCAGCATTCTCGCCGCTGAAAATTAGATTGGGTGGATCTTTAGAAGATAAGGTGATCTACCAAACCGAGGGTAGCACGGAGCCATGTATACCATTTGCTAAAAATGTCTCGGAAATGTTCGGATTCACCCAAGGATGTTTCCCGCTCAAGCGATGGGATGAGCTTAATGTCCTCTTCAGCAAATCTGGGTATTTAAAAATAATTCTGTTTTACATGGAAAGTTTGGTTTTGTATATGTGGAAATAACGAGATTCACAATTCAATTACTTCATTTTTGCATCAGAGCTCAGATCATATTTGGCCTGAATGCCTTAAATGGAAAAACCCTTCTACCAGCTCCATCGGGTCAAAGTGTTCCAGCCTTTGGAGATTGGAATTACTCAAATGCTGAATCTTTCATACGCTATACAGTCAAAAAAGGCTATCCTATTTATGGATGGGAGCTAGGTAAGTAAATAGTGGCACATTGGCTTCAACGTCAATTGTAAAATTTAAGCTTACAGATGCATCACTTGCGTCTTTTTAGAGAAAAAAAATTAAAACCTTCATTATCAACAGGAAATGAATTATGTGGAACTGGGGTCGGAGCGCGAGTTGATGCAGACCAGTATGCTAAAGATACATTATCCTTACGGAAAATAGTAGACGATATATACAAGGGTAGCAGAACTAAGCCTCTCGTGATATCACCAGGTGGATTCTTCCAAGGCAGTTGGTTTGCAGAATTCATAAACAAGACAGGCAATGCAGTCGACGTCATCACTCATCACATATATAATCTTGGACCAGGTATGTTCAACTAGAAATTTACACTTCACGAGACTTGGAAAATTTGAATTGACGTACTTTGCGTGTTTTCATGTTTGCAGGAGTAGATGAACATCTCCTTGAGCGTATCCTTGATCCTTCGGTTCTTGATAACACTGTTGGTACTCTTAGAAGCCTAAGAACCATTATCGATACATCACATACATCAGCAGTGGCATGGGTTGGTGAGTCTGGAGGGGCATATAACAGTGGCCGTAACCGTGTCTCAAATACATTTGTCTATAGCTTCTGGTAAACTTGACTAAACACGGCGCAAGAGACTTGTTTGTGCAAATCATAAGTTTAAAATCCCACCAAGATGAGAACCTAAATTTGCGTTTGTTGTATGAAAATCAGGTATCTTGATCAGCTTGGCATGTCAGCGGTGTATAACACGAAAACATATTGCAGACAGACGTTGATAGGTGGAAACTACGGGCTGCTCAACACCACAACCTTTGTACCAAATCCAGATTATTACAGGTTCGTCTAAAGTGTCCTTCATCAACCGATTGATTTTTACTTTACTTTATTGAACTTTGCTCAACTTATTTACTGAAAAGTTTATAAAAAGGAACCGGGCCTTTGTAATTTAATTTTTTTGCATCATCTGGAATTGACGCATCTCTGTTATCTTGACAGTGCTCTTCTTTGGCACCAGCTGATGGGAAGAAACGTTTTGTCAACTAACTTTTCCAGTTCAAGCGGCACACGTAAGATCCGGTCTTATGCACATTGCGCAAAGCAATCTGTAAGATCTGAAGTCCCATATGCTCTGTACAAAAGCTCTCTCAGTTAACTGATACGAATTTTCATGCTAAATGTTTAAAAGTTCTCTCACAGTTAACTAATACGAACTTTTCCTCACAGAAAGGAGTAGTGTTGCTACTGATTAACCTAGATGGTAACACGACATTTCAAGCAGAACCGAAATTCAGTAGCATCAGAAGAAGCCCACGTCACAGACGCAGACACAGATCTCGTGCTCGAATGAACACCAATCCACGGATACGACACATAAAAACTTTGCCTGAAAGGCAGGAATACCACCTGACTGCTAAAGACGGATACTTGCAAAGCCAAACCATGCTACTCAATGGAGATATCTTGAATGTCAGCTCAAACGGAGAGATACCTGATCTACTACCTTTGCACGCAAACGCATCCTCGCCTATCATCGTTGCTCCCTATTCCATAGTGTTTGCTCATTTTCCAAATTTGTTACTTCCTGCTTGTAGCGGATCAGGAGGACGTCTGTCAAAATTAGTATAATGATGCCCCCTTATCAATTGGCCTACATTAAAAAAAGGCACAACATAGGCTCAAAGCTTGTTGTATGCTACCAGTACCACTTGGATGAGTGTATATCCCAAAAATAATTAAGAAGGTGATTTTGAGGAATTGTTATGCATCTCAGTGTTCACAGGTCAGAAATATTTGTTACAGTATTTTAATGTAGGTTGCAACTGAACATCTCATTTTGGACTAATTTCTAATCTGAACATATTTTTTAATTGTTAACTGCAGATTTTGATGAAGTGTAATGTTTTTTGAAGTCAACTAATACAACACCAAGACTAGTCTACAGAACCCAATTCAGCAAATAACAAGGTATTCACTGGATCAGATCAAGAACTAGAAACCATGTCAACAACATCTACCTTTGTCCCAAAACCAGTTCAAGAGCAGGTCGACAACGGCGAAGAATTCTCAGACAGATACATCTATAAAGGACTGGATGCTGGAACCGTAGGAGCCTGTTTTCCATTAGGGGATATTCCAACTATCGACTTGCAGAAGCTTTCATTTTTGTCTCCAGAGAGAGATGATGAGCTGAGGATTCTCAAGTCTGCTCTAAGCTGTTGGGGTTGCTTTCAGGTTTGGTCTCTCATTTTTAGTTGCTTGTAACATCATATGCATAGTTCTTGAGTTTCTTGCATTTTTGGAACATTCTAGCTTTGGTTTTTCTCTGCAAATTGTTAATATTTGGCTCGAATTCTCCTCCAATTTTGACTAAAAATTTTGAACTTATAAATTTTATTAGTATCTTTACTCCTCCGTTTTATTAAAGACGATACGATGAGCTGAAACTCTGTATGGCATTGATCTTTGCATTTTAGGCTGTGAATCATGGAATGGCGACTTCATTGATGGACGAGATGAGAGAAGCAACAAAGTCTTTTTTCGCGACTCCAAAGGAAGAGAAGCAGAAGTATGCAAGACCAGAAAAAATGTTTGAAGGATACGGGAATGACATGATTCTATCAGAGGAGCAAGCCCTTAACTGGACTGATAGATTGTACCTAACTGTAATACCGAAGAGCCAGAGGAAGCTCAAGTACTGGCCTCGAAGCCCTCCGAATTTCAGGTAACCTGGTTCAGGATTCAAATTATTAAATTTCAAACTCAAGTTTTTGTCTAGTTATTTGGCCTGGTCTGGTGAAATTCCAATTTTATCTATGATTGATTCAATGCGGTTTATTTCGATTCGATAAATCGATTGTGACTACTGAACTGATACAGTCTAAATGATTCGGTCATACTGATTCAATTGACTTGGTAAAAAAATTGGCCTTATTTGCAGAGATGTGTTAAATGAGTATGCTAAGAACATCGAGCAAATAGGCGCGGTGGTGTGTAAGTCGATGGCTGTTTCTTTGGGTTTGGATGAGAATTGCTTTCTTGAAATGTATGGAAAAGTGCCAAATATGTATGCAAGATTCAACTTCTACCCGCCTTGTCCTCGACCTGATCTTGCCTTGGGCGTCAAGCCTCACACGGATAAATCAGCTCTGACCATTTTGCTCCAAGATAAAAATGTGGAGGGGCTTCAGGTCCAGAGGGATAATCAGTGGTTTCGAGTGCCAACGATTCGTAATGCACTTCTCATAAACGTGGGCGACCAAATAGAGGTAATCACTTATATTCGTCGAGTATTCATCTCATAATTGTATTTACTTTATCGGTCTGTTATCAATAATACAAGTTGTTCTATTCGTCACGATAATAATTTGTCGCCTAGGCTTGACTGAATCGTACGGTTGCAGATAATGAGCAATGGGAACTTCCGTAGCGTGGTGCATAGGGTGACTGCGAATGTGACAAGGGAAAGGATATCATTGGCTGTGTTTTGCATGCCGGACAGGGAGTCTGAGGTCGGGCCTGCGGCGGGGTTGGTGGATGAGAATAGGCCGATGCTGTATAAGAAGGTGAGGAATTATTACCAGCAGTATAAGTCAGGGCAGAAGACTTTTGATGCAGCAAAGATTTTATGACCTTTGCTTGTTTTGATTTTGTGTTTGTCATTTTTACTGGCAGCTTATAAAAAAATAATAATCTTGTGCCTTTAATTTGTCATTCAAATTTTTTACTCCAATGTTTGTTAGTATTTTGAAATTAGTTCAAGGTTATTGAAAATTCTTTTAGTTGTATTTGTAGGGAAAAGATCAGGTACAAAATTGATTTTTTGGAAAAAAATACAAACAAATCATAGCCATTGATCTTGTGATTTGGATGGATGAGATTAAATCCTGATTTTTGGTGCATTTTCTCGGAGACGAATTATATGGAAAAGTGACGAACTATGTCGTCTTTTTCGTTTTTCGGCGACGAACTATAGGTCGATTTTGACGAATTTTTCGTTTTTACCAAATATCAACTTTGTATATGATCTTAACCCTGTATTTGCGTATTTGTATATATGTAAACATTTCATTGTAGATTAATTATAAGAAAAAGGGAAAGGAGGTATGAACTACCACATATTGACAAATTACGGTCCGAACTATGAAAATTAACAATTAAGGCTAACTTCAAAATATTTGAATCCTCAATTTCACAATTAAGGGCAAGAATGTTTTTTCAATTCATTCGTTTAGTTAATTTTGTTAATTGACAACGTGATATATGAGGATATCTATGAAAGACTGTGATCTATATGATATATAGGAAAAATTACAAAAAGACTACCTCGACTACCGCACTATTTTCAATTTTCAATTGGAGATGGGTTTTGATGTGGTAGGGAAAGAGAATGGTTGCGACGGTTGCGTGCGATGCTGAGTTTGGTAAGCGGAGCTTCACCTCGACCTCCATTTGAGGATGCGGCAGAGGGTGAGTCAGTTTTATGAGGTCTCGTTGGGATTCTGATAAGTTCAGAATTTGAGCTATTTTTCAGAAATAATATTTTATTTAACAATTTTGTTTATTTTTCAGAACTTATTGTGTTGGATTAAATTATTTACAGTACTTAAATTTAATAAATAAAATAATAATTTAAATATAATAAAATTTAATTGGACAATCTCAATCACAAAATCCCATAATTTTAGTGTGAAATATGGTTCTTCAATTACTTGGTGATTATGATGATAGTACAATAGGTTTGCAGGACTTTAAAGAGGCCAGTATGGTCCAGAGGAGTTGGCTAAGTAAATAAGCTAAGTCCGGATACATGGGACCAAAACGCCGACGTTTAGGCGAGATGGAAGATAAGCGACATCGTTTGCTTGAGGCGCGAATCAGGAGAATTAGAGTTTGCTGAGAACGGCGTCGTCACGTGTGGCGCGAGGTGTTGGAGCAAACGACTGTGTTTCAAGGAATGACGGAGTGCACGCCTAAGTTTATTGAAACGGGACCGTTTGGAGCAAGGCGCGGTTTTGGGCAGACGAAGTTGTTTTGGCGAGGATCAAGTCCAACGGATATATAAGCGAGTTGAATCAGCGAGTCGACTCAACTTTGTTCTTCAGTTTGGGAATTAGGGTTCTCGAAGCAAATCCGCAAAATACTTCCGATCGTGATTGAGAGTTGATTTCAATTGTGTAGTTTCTGGATAGTGTTATCGATATTGTACTATCATCAATTTGAGTAATAAAAGCATGCGCCTCTCTTCGACTGGAGTATGAGCCACCAGGACTCCGAACCAGTATAAATCTCTTTGTTTACTTTCGTTTTTCATTCCTTTCTGCAAGATTTGAGTTGCGTAAACTCTACATTTAGAATCATGTTTTTCGAGATCATCATTATTGTATCTGCATCTATTTTCTCTTTCTTTTTTGTATCTTCAACGTTACTTAGAGCACATTACATGGAAAAATAAGTTTTGTGCATATTTGAGAGATGGTGTTGGCATATTTTCATCAAACGTACATTTTATATTGAAATGACATCTCTTGTCTTTCAAATAGGAAAAACTCACATTTGTAGCCATGCACATGAAAATAATTAATGGAAGTCACAGTTTTGCGTTTCATTTTATTATGGCGTGATTTATTAACCGAAAATGTAATAAAGGCACCAAAAAACAAATGTCTACAAATTTTAATTAATGACGTGATCACCAGCACAAATGATCTACCAGCCTAGGAAGCTATGGCAAAATCAATAACTTCTCAAAAGTCACTCTCAGCAATTCTGATCGTGATTTTATGCATGACAACTTTTTTCGCCGAAACCAGCGAAGCGGGCAAAAGTAGTTGGTTTTGGAACAAGGAATGGTTTAAAGAAGTAATCGAAGCAGGCGCCGAAGCCAAGGGCGGATGCACATGGAGCGGAGGAGGGGCAGCTGCCCGGGTCGATTTCCGATTTTTCTTTAATATTAGGCTAATGCAGTGTATTTTTGAATGATTTTTACATCTTGCCCCTGGTCATTTTGATTATATGCCCCCTCTAGTATGAAAATAAATTGCTGAATCCGCCCCCGATCCGAAAATATTTATTTCGCCCCTGTTCCGAAAAATTCCTGGATCCGCCCCTGGCCGAAGCCGTTGCCTGCGTTAAGGCATTTTCATCTATTCCGGGATGCTACGAGGAAATCTATAGAGATTGGAATGTAGGAAAGAATTGTTGCAAATTTGCGATCAATGTTGCTGGTCGATGTTCGCTTTCTATCACTGGTGGTTTTTATGGCAGACTTGCTTCATATGGATACGATTGTGATCTTATGGCGCATGATTAAATATGTAAGGAATAATGTCGAAGATGTTTATTTGTTTTCGCTGCTAAACGGTAATAATAATGAAGGTCGAGACATACAAAAAATTCATCCTAGTTAGTTATTAGTTTTATTTTAAATGCATGACTGTTCATATTGGTCATCTTTTTTTTTTTTTGATACATATTGGTCATCTTAATTATATAACAAGTTGACATTGGTCATACACACAAACTAGAAGAAAAAAATCACTTGAAAAATAGACTACTAATTTTTTTTAGGGAAAAGTTCAAAATGGTGGTATGAACTACCATCATGTTGCAAATTCTTGTCCGAACTATGGACATTTTCAAAAGACGGTCAATTTACAACTTATGTACCAAATTGAAATTGTGATTAATACATTAAGCATCCAAATCTTTTGTAAATTATGTCATTGGGTTTTATAAAAAAATTGTTTTTGGCCGGACCAAATAGACCAAATAGGGTTTAGAATAGTCGTTCTTCTTCTCCACTCCATCAGCCGCTTCACCCCACCGACTGTCGTTTTCCTTCTTCATCATCCGCTCAACTCCCACCGCATCGGCTTCACCCGCACCGCACCTGCTCCACGAAGCAACTCCCACCGCATCAGCTCAACTCCCACCAGCACCGCACCCCACCACATCGGATCGACCCGCAGCGCACCGCAGCAGCTCGAAAGGCTTACTAATTTGACACGAATTAGGTTGAAAAAGTAAGTATTGTTCTGTTCCTTCTATATAATTGAATCGCAAACCTTCATACTTCAGTTTGAGATATTTAAGGTCAACTGTTGGTTATTCCTTGTCTAGGATTATACAAATGAGTATATGGTGAGATACAAACGGTGAAGGGTATCTTGATTCAGATCAGAGTGAAGAGCTTACTGATTTTTCCGACCAAGAATTTACGGAGGATATGGATGATCTGTTTTGGCTAGGCGAAGCAGAAAATGCAGAGGCCCGCAAAAATATTAACGAAGCACTGAACAGAATGGAAACTGATGTACTTTCCTATGAAGGTGTGGGAAATCAAAATTATATTGATGATGAAGATATCAATGTTGATTCCGACGAATTATAGACAGCTACCGACACTACTTCAGATGAAGATGGTCCTACTGATCCACAAAATCTTTATTTTAATGAGAGGACTGGTTTTGGATCAAAAATGAAATTCGTAAACGGCTTACTATTTAGAAATATTGACGTATTTAGGAAAGCATTGAGATATCACGCAATCAGAAAGGGGTTTGATTATGATCTAGTGAATAATTCAAAAACAAAGATATCAGTGCAATGTAAATGCAAGGATTGCCCATGGAGAATGAGTGCCTCATGGTCTGTGGATAAGCAGGGAAGCCATACCAGGGCCTATTGAGTGGCCAATGGTAGAAGGTGATCCAATACTTCCGCCACTTTTCAGGAGACAAGGTGGCAGACCAAAAAAACTACGAATTAGGGTAGTTGATGAACCAGTTAATCCGCATAGAAAGAGGAAGAAGTGTGTTGTGATGCACTATGGTAAATGTGGCATACATGGTCACAATGTAAGAAATTGTCAGAATCAAGTCAGTGACCCCAAGAAAGCGATAATTGCTGCAAAAGCTACAAGAAGGGCATCCAAAATGAGATTAAAGAAGAAAGAAATGGTTAGTGCAGGTGTCGATATTTAAACAGTACAGCAAAATAGGGATAAAAACGTCGATGGAAATTTTTTCAAAGCTAAGGTATCTAACTATTATCTTTCATTTAGTGATTATCATAATAATTTATTAACTTCATTTAAATTGTTTGAGTAATTGTTCTAATTTTTTCCTTGCAGACGAAACGAAAAGTAAGAGAGAACACCCCAATTACGATGAGAGAAAGTCAGGTAGGTTGTATTTTAGTTTTGGTTGGTTCTGGTGAATGCATATATTGTGGCCCAATTGTTTCCGTATTGTTTTACTTCTGTTTCAGAAGTAGGCTGTTGTTTCATATAGAAGTGCACTACATTTTTTTATATAACAAAAAAGTCGGGCATATTCTGCTT
Source organism: Rhodiola chrysanthemifolia (assembly GCA_033675395.1). Classification (NCBI taxonomy): domain Eukaryota; kingdom Viridiplantae; phylum Streptophyta; class Magnoliopsida; order Saxifragales; family Crassulaceae; genus Rhodiola; species Rhodiola chrysanthemifolia. The sequence continues at coordinate 14,926,788 of CM066204.1, forward strand.
TTCGTTCTGCAAGGTTCAGGATATATTCTGGTTTTTTTGTTATGCTTCTTGTGACTTGTGATCTTAGGGGGTTTCTCTTATGTTGTTTGCTTTTCTTCTAGTTGTGAGTTTTATAGTTGTGATTCTACTATAACTTAGATATGAATTTGGTAATGATCAATTTGGTTTGAACTTGTAGGTTGCAACTCAATTGGAGCAAAACAGAGTATGGCAGCGGTCATACAATTGCATAGTAGAATCAACATCATCTCAACCATCAAATTGAGACACCAACGTCAGTCCGGGGGAAGGGGAATTACACATCGTCAACATCTCTAATATTTTGTGTTTCCCATCAACGTTTTGTGGCACTGAACCCTTGTTTTCTAGTAGAAAATAACAGGGTGTATGGTTCATGAAAAGATGAATGTAGTTGGGGGAACTACATTCAATTTCCTCTGTTTTGTAGCCTCAGTGCTTGGGCTTTGTGAAATATAGTGACCCGTTCAAGCTACTGTTCCAGGGACTGTTTGAGACAGACCTGGAACTTCTTTGTGACAGTGCAGTAAGCAGAATAAAGTAAAGGCACACAGAATGATACCCAGTTCGGCTACGCCTACTCTGGGGGGTTTCCCACACCCTAAAAGGGACACAAATCTTTATTACGTGATTTAGAACAATAGAAGGTCTTATACTTACACAACGCCTTGTTTGTAATTGCCTAGCTTCTAAACCACCGTCTCTCAGATTTGCAATCGAGAATCACCGCGGGTCAGCTCGATCCCCTTCGTCCGAAACCTTAGTCCGAACGAACTCGAACTTCTCCTGAAGTCGGTAGCTTTCCCTTGAAAGCCGGTTGTGAGTTCGTGGTGTGCACCAGTTGGATCGCTTCCAGGCAGTCTGAGTAGCACGTTGATGAGACTGCACAAGCACCGATGAGTTTCCAGTGGGGAAAAACAAACGGTCGTCGCTTTCTTCTTCTCCAATCGATAGGGTATACTCGTGTGTATTTGATATAGAAAGCGATGAGATATGGACGCCCTAGGTGAGTATTTATATGCAGAGTCCGAGCGTCCAAATCTGGTGTAGATAATCCCATCAAATATTTAGGAAATATTCCTAGATATTTGATGTATATCTTTCTTAAAACGGCGAGAGGAATATGCTAAGACTTTCTCGCCAAGTCAGCCTTGCCGCCTCATGTAGATATTCATTCGAATATCTGATGTTCGAATTCTTCGCTGACCATCAACAGATCGAACCGACATTCGATCTTTCGAACATTCCGGAAATCATCTTGGCGTCTGCTCCACGCTGTACTGTAGTCCTAGATATGTGTTCGAACTCCCCCTGAACCCTTGCTTGAACTGTCTAACTGCGTTTTGCCAAATACATGCAACTCAAGGGAACATCAATCTCCCCCTTGGCATTTTGGCAAAACCAAATCTACTAGATAACTAGATCTATCTAACTATCTAGACATTAGACAACCTTGAGAGAACAAAAATTGTCCCTCTCAAAATACTCCCCCTTTTTGCCACAAACTGGCAAGGGGTAGAATCTAAGTTCAAACAGCCAATCAAACAGTGCCAGAACAAGCACCCAACAACAACAAAAAACGACAGTTTACGAAAACTGAATTCAAAGAGATAGTTTTTCAGGGGACCTTTATGCCGAGGACTCATCATCAGTGTCATCCTCAGAATCTGCATCATCAGATTCATCTTCACTTGGGTAGCTGAGGGCACGAGCAAGCTTGTTGATCCGTCTGCGCTGTTCCTTGTCCACAGCCATGATGGCCTGCAAGTCCTTGAGCAGCTTGCTCCTCTCATCACGCCCCATCCTGGCTCCCGCTCGACTCGAAGACTCCGCAACATCTTTTCCTTTTTGGTTCCCCTCCTTGAGATCGTTCACGTGACGGCCTTTATACAGCTTGTGGTCAACGATGAACTTGCTGGGTGCCTTTGAGAGAGGGTCTGTCGAGGACTTCAAATCTGGAGCTTGATGAATGATCAACTCATAAATCAGGGACGGAAAGCAAATCTGGTGAAGAGTTCTCTTCGAAGTAGCATGATCAGCGACCTGTTTGAACATCACTCTGCCCAGGTTGAACTTCAGCTTATTCCATATCTGATAAATCAGTTGGGCCATGTCCCGGTTGACCATTGAACGGTGAGTTGAGGGTCTCCAGTTGGATACCGCAATGAAGAATAGCATGGAATAGAACGTGGAGAGATCAGCTGTATGCACAACAGTGTCAGGCCTCCACCGAACCGATCCTGCAGTAATGGTGTCAATAACCTTTTCGAAGTCTGATTCTTCTTCATCAGCACCTGGATCATCCATGCAAAAGTAGACATTTATAAGTTCTGGATATATCTTGATTTTCCTTCCTCTAACGAAGAAGATTCCATAATCCGCATCTCCGATAACCCCAAACCGTGGAGGAAGGTTTGCCATAGCCTCACGAACCAGCTGTTCGTTGAACGGTTTGCATCTGTTCAGCGTCCAGAGCAGATCAGATTGCTTTAGTACTTCGACGACTTCCTTTCCCTTGTACCGGGACTCCTCTAAGACTCTTTCTAGTATGATTTTTCCTTTTATGAACACATGACCACTTCCTCGCAGCATCTCTATTAACAAACCACACTCCTTTCTTGACGATACCCACTGGAACAGTATCAGCATCAGAGGATGGGACTTCGCATCTCCCAGCATCCTCCGAAACAGGAATCAGATCTTCACGCTTCCTCTTCTTGGATGACACAGCTCCCCCTGACGCGATGTCCTCCTCTGCACCATCCTGAGCTGACCCCTTGATAGATTTATCAAGAGCCACCTTCTTCTTTCCCTTGTCCTTCTTTGTCTTTTTGAGACTGATAATTGGAACAGGGTCTTGGTCATCATCTGATAGAGTATTCTTTTTTGCAACTGGCTCAGCAACATCCTTACGAACGGATGCACCATCTTCCTGCACACCTTGACCAATACCTGGGTCGACCACTATTCCCTCAACTTCAATTTCCACTGGAACACTAACTGACTGAGCTTCAGTCTGAACACTTGGTTCCACAGTTGGAACACTTGCAACTTTCTCGGCAGCAGACTCTTCTACCTTACCAACCTGGGCATGAAGAGATTCCTCTGAACTTTCCACTCGCAGATCCTTCTCCTTTTCCAAATCTTTCATGACAACATCAATGTCGATGAACAATCTTTCCAACTCTTCATCCTTTTCTGTAGGATCAGATTCTTCTACTATGACTTCCTTAAATACATCTTCCTTCTCTGATGAATGAACCTTCTTGATCACCGAATCATCTTGCTCAATGATTTGTTCACCTTCTGAAACTCCAATCTTCTCATCAGAGCCATCGTCAGATGCCTTATTAAACACTAGCTTCCTCTTTCTTGAGGAATCAAGACACTTCTCTGTCTCCTCACCAGACATAGCAATGAGCTTCCCTCTGATTGAACTGATCTTGGCCAGACATTGTCTTGGAGAAACGACTCGGCGAGTCCTCTTCTTTCTTCGTAAACCACCCGGACGAACATACCCAGACGCATGGATTTTCTCCCTCCATACACCTGATCCACCAATACCTTTAGACACAGAATTACTGGGCTCTCCTTCTTTCATGGACTCAGTACCATCTTCACCACCATCAGCCCTACTGACTTTAACATCAACAACAGCCCTACTGGCTACAGCATCCCTTTTTGACCCCACTTTCGCAACTTCCTCCAGCATAATATTTTCAACAGCAGAAATATTTGTGGTAGGAGCAGTCTGAGATTTAGGGTATACCTCAGATTGGGGAGGAACTTGTGTTGAAACAGCATCGATTGATTTAGACGAATCCACCGCGTCAGACTGAGGGATTTCAACGGTAGTTCCTCCGCCAGACTTCTTTCCTTCAGCCAGTGGTTCATTATCGGAGAGTAAAGGCGACACCTTTTTCACTTTTGGTACTTTCGATTTCGGAATACGGGGTTTCGCCGCCAGGGCCTTCGAAGATTGCATGCTCTCTTCCTTCTTCTCAGCGGATTTAACACCAGATTTCGATGATTTTCTTGTGTTCGCCATCGTCGTTTGAGTGGATAGGCGGTTGAGGGAGTTTGCACTGTGTCGATCTAGGGTTTGGAAAGAAGAGAGTGGAGACGCAGACCAAACTGATTTGATTTTCAAATCGAAGTCGGTCGATTCAACTTCCCAAAAACAGCTCTTAAAAATAAATCCTTTCTTTCTTCATAACGGCATGAACAAATCTTTGAAATATTTAAAGAATATTCAGTTTCTGAAAATTCACCTTCTGTTCCAGCTCTTTTGTATAAGTGATCAGTCCAACTGTTTTGCTGGAGTTTCGCCTGTGACTGACCACACGTGGAACACTTCAGGCTTTGATGACACAGAGACCCAAAGAGGATCTGAGTGTCTCGAACTGAGCTGCATCCAAAGGTTTGGTGAAGATATCTGCTAACTGCTTGTCCGTTGTCACATGCTGGAGAGACACCACCTTCTGTTCAACCAGCTCTCTGATGAAATGATGTCTGATATCAATGTGCTTCGTCCTGGAGTGCTGTACTGGATTTTTGGATATGCTGATAGCACTCATGTTATTGCAGTATAGTGTCATCTCCTTTTGTTCTACTCCGTACTCAGACATCATTTGTTTCATCCATAGCAGTTGAGTGCAGCAACTTCCTGCAGCGATATACTCTGCTTCGGCCGTGGAGAGAGATACTGTTTTGTTTTTTATTGAACCAGGAGACCAAGTTGTTTCCCAAGAAAAAACAACCTCCAGAAGTACTCTTTCGATCTTCAGCGTTTCCTGCCCAGTCTGCGTCACAAAAGCCAACAAGATGTGAGTTGGTGTCTTTGGTGTACCAGATTCCATACTCCACAGTTCCGCACACATATTTTATGACCCTCTTGACTAGCAGAAGATGACTCTCCTTGGGATCCGCCTGGTACCTAGCACATACCCCAACGGCATACGCAATATCTGGTCTGCTAGCGGTTAAATACAAGAGACTCCCAATCATACTCCTATAGAGAGTCTGGTCAACCTTTGTTCCAGCATCGTCTTTAGTGATCTTTAAGTGGGTTGCAGCAGGTGTTCGTTTGTGACTTGCTTTCTCGAGGTCAAACTTCTTTATCAGAGTTCTGGCATACTTGCTTTGAGAGATGAAAATGCCCTCATCCTTTTTAGTAACCTGGAGTCCCAGAAAGTAGGACATCTCCCCAACCATGCTCATCTGAAACTCTTTCTGCATCTGTTCAACAAACAGATCTACCAGTTTCGGTGTGTTGGACCCGAACACAATATCGTCAACATAGATTTGTGCGATGATAAAATCTGACCTTGTGTGCATCACGAACAGGGTCTTGTCCACTCCCCCTCGCACATATCCATGGTTGATGAGAAACTCGGAGAGACGCTCATACCAAGCACGAGGTGCCTGCTTGAGACCGTAAAGAGCCTTCTTCAGGCGAAACACATGGCCAGGGTGATGTGGGTCTTCAAAACCTTTCGGCTGAGTGACAAATACTTCCTCATTAAGACATCCGTTCAGGAATGCACTTTTTACAACCATCTGGAACAGTCGAAATTTTAAGTGACATGCCAGAGCAAGGGGTAGCCGAATAGCCTCAAGGAGTGCGACAGGAGCAAAGGTTTCGTCAAAGTCTATCCCCTCTATCTGAGTATAGCCTTGTGCCACAAGCCGAGCTTTGTTCCCTGTGATATTTCCTGATGAGTCAGACTTATTCTTGAAGATCCACTTGGTGCCAATGACATTTACATCATCAGGCCGTGGAACTAAATCCCAGACGTCATTGCGAGCAAACTCCTCCAGTTCTTCGTGCATGGCCAGGACCCAGAACTCATCGAGCAGGGCTTCCTTTATGTTCTTTGGTTCAATGGTGGACAGAAAACATGAGCCATCAGCTAGGTCTCTGAAATTAATCTGCTTGCCACGAGTTCGTATACCGTCACTTGGAGCACCAATGATCTCCGAGATTGGGTGATCTCTAGCGACACGTCGAGAGGGTTGTAATGCGGTAAAGTCCTCTTGAATAGTGGAATCCGCTTCGTCAGATGGCGTGATAGTAGGATGATCATCAGTTGTTGGAACTTTGTTAATAGGCGCATTCTGGGTATGTGGCGGTGTCTCAGGAGCTGTTCCAGTGCTCATGTCAGCGTCGTCTGAGACAGATAGCTCAACAACCTTATCCTTGACTTTAACATTAATCGATTCCATGACAGCGCCTGTGTGTTTGTTAAACACACGGTATGCCCTACTATTCGAGGAGTAGCCTAGGAAAAATCCCTCATCACTCTTCGGATCCAGTTTCTGCCGATACTCACGGTCATTTAGGATGTAGCACTCACTCCCGAAGATGTGAAAATACTTGACAGTGGGCTTCTTCCCTTTCCAAAGTTCATAGCAGGTCATCTCAGTTCCTGTTCGAATTGTTACTCGATTTATGATGTGACATGCCGTATTCATAGCTTCTGCCCAGAACTTTAGAGGAATCTTCTTGGCATGGATCATGACACGGGCCATCTCCTGAATGGTGCGATTTTTGCGTTCCACAACTCCATTTTGCTGAGGAGTGATTGCAGATGCGAACTGATGGGCAACACCGTTTTCTTCACAGTAGGTGTCCAACGTGGAGTTTTTAAATTCTGTTCCGTTATCACTTCTGATACTTACCAGACGTTCTCCTTTGTCCTCTCTTTCTCTCTGGAGTAAGGTAACCAGTTGGATGAACTGTGGAGCAGCTTCAGTCTTGTCTCGGAGAAACCTGGTCCAGGAGAATCTGGAATAGTCGTCCACACAAACAAGGACATATTTCTTACCACCATAGCTTTCCACCTGCATTGGACCCATTAGATCCATATGGATTAGTTCCAACGGTCTGCTGGTACTGATCTGAGTGGTGTTGGGATGGGAGGCCTTCGTCTGTTTCTCGGTCTGGCATTCTCCACAGATCACATCGTGGACACCAGTCACGTTTGGTAACCCTCGAATGAGTCCAGTTGAGGAGAGCTTCTTTAAGGTCTTGAGGTTCAAATGACCCAACCGTCTGTGCCACAAATCCATTTCGTCGGCTTGGCTCGTCAAGCAGTTCGATGCACCCACTGTTCCAGTAGAACCTATGAGGTAGCAGTTGTTGGCTGCTATGCACCCTTTCATTAGAGTCCCTCCATCCGCATCCATCACTTGACATGAGTCATGAGTGAATCTGACATGGTATCCGCCATCGCACAGTTGACTGATGCTGATTAAGTTTACTTTCAATCCTTCAATAAGTAGAGTGTCCATGAGGACAGGGAGATCCGGAACCTTCAATGTCCCACAGCCGATCACCTATCCCTTTCCTCCATCACCGAAGGTGACAAATTGTTTCTTTAACACAGGGAGAATATGTGATAGATAACTGGAGTTACCTGTCATGTGGGCGGATCAACCACTGTCGAAGTACCAACGATCTTTCTCCATGTGACTTGAAGAGCTGAAGGCAACCATGCATATAGTCTTGTTGGTATTGCAGCATTCACCCGTGGATGCAATAAATGCAACGAAGTTGGTGGATTTGCTAACTCCTTTCTCAACGCTATCGCTGAGGTTTGCACACAACGCTCTCTTCTTTTTGAGGATATTAGCACAGTCAGTCTGAATATGGTCGAATCCCTTGCATTCATAACATTGTACCACATATTCCTTTTCAGACATGTCTGGCTTGTTCTTGCTGGGCCTGATTCGCCCAATTTTCCAAATTTGGGAGTTTCTCGAGGAAGACTGACCTTGGTCAGAGCTACGTCTGTTGAATTTCCGAACTATCCTGCCGAAGTTTTGAGCCATCATTGCCAGTTGTTCAGAGCTGCAGTCTGTCCCAGCTCAGTTATCAGACACTTCTGTTTTTAGAGCAAGTCCTTTCTTTAGAGTCATCTTGAACAGTTCAAGGATCCCACTCAGTGTGTCGAGTGTTTGCTCTGATACCAATTGAAATATAGTGACCTGTTCAAGCTACTGTTCCAGGGACTGTTTGAGACAGACCTGGAACTCCTTTGTGACAGTGCAGTAAGCAGAACAAAGTAAAGGCACACAGAATGATACCCAGTTCGGCTACGCCTACTCTGGGGGGTTTCCCACACCCTAAAAGGGACACAAATCTTATCACGTGATTTAGAACAATAGAAGGTCTTATACTTATACAACGCCTTGTTTGTAATTGCCTAGCTTCTAAACCACCGTGTCTCAGATTTGCAATCGAGAATCACAGTGGGTCAGCTCGATCCCCTTCGTCCGAAACCTTAGTCCGAAATAACTCGAACTTCTCCTGAAGTCGGTAGCTTTCCCTTGAAATCCGGTTGTGAGTTCGTGGTGTGCATCAGTTGGATCGCTTCCAGGCAGTCTGAGTAGCGCGTTGATGAGACTGCACAAGCACCGATGAGTTTCCAGTGGGGAAAAACAAACGGTCGTCGCTTTCTTCTTCTCCAATCGATAGGGTATACTCGTGTGTATTTGATATAGAAAGCGATGAGATATGGCCGCCCTGGGTGAGTATTTATATGCAGAGTCCGAGCGTCCAAATCTGGTGTAGATAATCCCATCAAATATTTAGGAAATATTCCTAGATATTTGATGTATATCTTTCTTAAAACGGCGAAAAGAATATGCTAAGACTTCCTCGCCAAGTCAGCCTTGCCGCCTCATGTAGATATTCATTCAAATATCTGATGTTCGAATTCTTCGCTGACCATCAACAGATCGAACCGACATTCGATCTTTCGAACATTCCGGAAATCATCTTGGCGTCTGCTCCACGCTGTACTGTAGTCCTAGATATGTGTTCGAACTCCCCCTGATTCCTTGCTTGAACTGTCTAACTGCGTTTTGCCAAATACATGCCACTCAAGGGAACATCACTTTGTCTTTGTAATCCAGGTTTTCATTTCAAACAAAAAGTTGTTTTTTATTTTGAGACTTGTTTCTTCAAATTTGTCCTACTGTATTGTCTTCTAATCTAGGGATGTGTCACATATTTTCTTCTCTGAATTATATATATTTAGATCGAAATTTGTGTATTTAAATATTTATGGCAGAAATTACGATACAATTAATAATTTATTGTAAAGTTTTTTAACAATTTAAAAAATATATTGGTTTAACGATATATTATTAAATCGAACCAACTACATTTGAATTGAACCAAATGACATAATTTACAAAAGATTTGGATGCTTAATGTATTAATCACATTGCAATTTGGTACATAAGTTGTAAATTGACTGTCTTTTGAAAATGTCCATAGTTTGGACAAGAATTTACAACCTGATGGTAGTTCATACCACCATTTTGAACTTTTCCCTTTTTTTTACAGGGATGCTCTTAAGAATAAGGTTTTTTAACGGGACCACGGACCACCGGACCGCCCCTGATGGAAACTTTAGCCCACAAACTTCATAAGGGCTTATCATTAAACTAATGGAAACTTTAGCCCACGGACCATCGGACCGCCCCTGAACTTTTGGACTCTTTGAACCATTTGAAGACCCTCGCTTAAGACAACAAAATGAAGATTATTCATTTCAATTTCCACGCCACCTAACTAATCAACTTGGAAGTAAAACAAGAATGAGATGTCAAAGAGGTATTCACAAGTAAAGAGTGAGATAAGAACAATATTGCATGCATGCCTTGACGCACACACAAATACGAAATCACGCATTACCCACTTGGGAATGTGTCTTGATCTTCGATGTATATTATCTACCATCCATGATTACCTTAAATACTACTACTCCATCGTTAAGGATCCATGCACTACAAATTATTTTGATCCTCACAAAATTCAAGATTTGTGTCATTAAGGGCGTACATGCACTACCATTATTCATAACTAAAAATAGCTTTAAATTTTTAAAAAGATAAATCGGGCACATGGCGGTGATAGAGATTTTGGTCGAGTGGCTTGCACTACAAATTTTGCCAAAATTTCCGACGACATGAAAACGTCGGAGGAACGACGGAAATATGACGGAATGAAGGCAATTTCCGTCAATTTTCCTTCAACGAGAAAGATGACGTAAATTTTCCCGATGGTAATTATTTTCCGTCAATATTTCGTTGTCGCATTCCGTCAATGTCCCGTTGCAATTTCGTGCCGTATCCGTTGGAATTAAATGCGTCGTCAATCCGACATGTATCCGTTGCAAGTCTCCGTTAAAAAACCGTCTTAATTCCGTCACTAGTATTTTCCGTCTATTTGCAGTCGAAATACCGTCAATAGTATTGTCCGTCTTAATTCCGTCCCTTTTCCATCATAATTGTTTCCGTCGATTATCCGTCTCAGTACCATCAACAAAATTTCCGTCAGTTTTCCATCTTCTTTGCGGCGGTTATTTATCCGTCATTTTTCCGTCACAATTACGCCACATTTTGTATCGGTGATATTTCCTCGGTATTCCGTCATCTAAAGTTTCCGTCAATATTCCATCGATAAGTCGTCTATTTGGGTACCGTCTGTTTACCATCATCTTTGCGCTACTTTTAGGTCCGTCGTTTTTCCGTCACAATTACTACACATATTTTTTACCGGGGATATTTCATCGGTATTCCGTCATCCATCGAATTACCATTTTATATTTATTTATTTATCGGAATTCCTTCATCCTTCGTTATTATCGGAGTTTAATTATAAATTTAAATTTAATTATAAAATTATAATTAATTATAAATTTATATTTAATTATCGGAATTTAATTATAATTATAAATGATAAATTATTATAGGAATTTAATTATAAAATATTTCAGATATTAAATTCGAAATTTTCATATTTAATTAACAAAAATAGTCGAATAAAATTATTACACAAACGTCGAGTCAAATAAAATTAACATGTCTACTCTCTGCGATTGTTGTCTTCATCAAGCGGACCACAGTTGTTTCCATTCGGGCTTTGACTAGAGGACGGTTGATATCCAGGAGTAGCGAGCATCCTCATCATAGCAGCCTGCATTTGCATCATTTGATCTATGCTATCCTTCATGCTTCTCATCTCAACCTCCTGCCGGGACTCCATGCGCCTCAGCTCAGCCTCCTGTCGGGATTCCATGCGCCTCAGCTCAGCCTCCTGTTGTGATTCCATGCGCTCTAACCGCGGCACCAACTCCTGAGTGACTTCGACAGATTGGGCCCTCGATTTTTGGGAGCTGGCACACGACTGGCTGCCCGTTGAAGAAAACATGTCCGACACCAATGTCGCCGCAGGGCCATACAGGTATGGTATCCCCGTTCTCGGGTTAACCCCCATAACAGTTGCAGCGGCCTCTACCAGCTTTTCATCCGATACCCTTTCATCCCCGACGCGATCCTTCAGGACCAAATTTTCAGCATCAACAAGTTCTTTCTGAACCAAAAATAGTTGATGTTAGAAACCAAATGTAATAAGAAATATTTAGCAAAACTGATAATAAAATAAAAAACGATAAACATATATATAATTAGGTGAGTGTAATATACCCTTTTGTTCTTCTCGTTGGGTATGCAATACGTCCCATCCTTCCGTTTGTATTTCTTGTCAAATATATCACTTGGCAACACTTGTCTTCGATTATCCTTTTCCTGCAAATTAAATGTTAAATGTCTTATATAAGTGATATTGAAAATTGAAATATGTTTAAATTAAATGTTAAATGTCTTATATAAGTGTGCTGGTCTAGAACGAAAGCAATGCAATGCTGGGCCGTTTCTGGCATGTCGGGCTGAATAAGTTTGTTTGTTCTTTTCGCTGCGGGCTATGAATGCTGGGTCCGTGGTAAATCGAGCTTTTCCCGCTACTTTGTGATCTTCGGTCAACCATTTCGGGCCTTTAGTCGCCCCGGTTCGCAATCCCCTCCAGGTATATTGTAGTATCTTAGCCGCCTTCTTCCTAAAGTTTGCCTCAATTTGATCGTTATGGATCGGATCCCACCGGTACAAGCTCTACATGCAAATTACACAGTTGTGTTATAACCATTTAATAGAAACAATTTGAACAAGAAATCGCTCAAACGTTATGCAACTAATATTATGACAAGAAATGACAAAATATTATGCAACTAATACAATTTGAAAACGTTTTACCTTAAAGTGTCGAAACCACTTCACCGGAGCTTGTGGATCACACGTCCCCATCGTAGTCCAACCCACCTTAAAACCCGGTCCAATACATTGGAGCCCGATTTTGTTAACAGCCGAAGGGGGGTCAAAGCTGAATACAAAATACAATTTGTGACATTTACAATATGGTTAGTACAATAAGTTAGAGAAATATATGTACGTGTAAAAGTACTCACTTGTCATCCCCAGCTGGAGTGATCCAAGGACGAGTATCATGTAGCATCGATCCCAACGGTGTCTCCTCACCGAGGCCACCTCCGGTCGAAGTCCCTCCTCTAACGAATTCTGGCATAGCTGAGTGTTCCGGATCGTCATCGTATGCCGAATCTGATTCCATCCGTTCAACTTCATCATTCGAATCCCTGTTCCCCACAGACGCCCCCACCAAATCCATCAGTTCGTCTAAGTCGAATTCAACCGCTTCTGGTAAGGGTGCGCCGTCTACAACAGGATTATGTGTGGCCTCCTCAACATGCATCGAAGGCCTGTACCCATCTGGACTTGGGCGTCCTTCCCCGGTTGATGGTGTACGTTGCCTGTCCTCGTCCCCTCGTCTCGCTGGGGCAGGTTCCTGTACCGGATCAGAAGGTCTGTGCATATCTCGGTTATGCTGGTTGTCCCGAGGTGGAAGAATGTCCTGATTCGACTGCCTCGGTTGGCGCATGTCAGTTAGCCGCAGTTGTGATCTATTCCCAGTACCACTGCCAGACCCGACATTCCTTTTACCTGGTACATTTCGCTTGAGTGGTCCCATATCCCTACACAATTAAAAGGATTCCTTTTAATCTAACAAAATTCAACCACAATGGCTTAATAATCAGGTTGCTGCAATCATACTAAAACAAGAAACATTCACGAAATACTCATTCTATTGTACTGACTGTGTGAACCAACTCCCTGTGTGGCAGCAAGCAAAGAAATAAATGAAATACTCACGCTTCAGTGGGATGAAATTCAAGAGTTACGCACAATAATTTCATCAATATTCAAGTTGCTTAACGGTAAACAAGTCCAAAATCACGTAATAGACGACGAATATGTGTACCCTAACTTACGGAAAACATGTTTAAATCGGCTACACAACATATATATACCCTAACTTACGGAAAACAAGCAGACGTGAGCAAGACGACGATTATCCATACCTGGCGACGAAGGTTGCTTCAGAAATCGGCTCTAATGGGTTGAATATTTGAGAGAGAACAACGGAGGTTTTGCGGCCGAGTACAAAGTGGGATAATGAAATCAGCGCATGTAATTACATTAAACATATACTTATATTGAAAATCGGCGGAGTACTCACACATTTTTACTTGTTTAGGCGGGCGAATACCGCGGGCGTATTTAGATTGCCATTCGAAAGCGCTTTATTACATAAGCGCTTTGTATAGAGACCTATAATAGCGCTTTATTCTTATGCGCTGTCGTATGTTACTCATTATACGGCGGTAAGTTTTTAATCGGTGTATTATTGATGTTTTAAGACGGCACCTTTTCTTGACACGCCGTATTACGTGGCGCATATTAGAGCGCGTTAACATTTGAACGCTGTATTTTGTTTACTATACGACAGCGTGTATAAGAACAGCGCTGTCATTGAAGTCCTTCACACAGCGTTTATAGGATAAGCGCTGTTTACTTATCATTTTGTTATTTATTTATGTTACTAATAACGCTCAAGCGGTTTGCATTTAATCCTACCAAGACGCCATTATTAAAATGACACATTATTTTTCGAATTCAATATTATAATGTATAGGCAAACGTACATATATGTAAAACATACATTAATTTTGTAAAACTACGATTCGTCAGACTCATCTTCTGTATCTGGATTATCATTTACGTGGTCGTCGTTACCGTCTTCTTCGCTGTACTCGTACAATTCATCATCAGCGAGGTTCACGATTCCGATTTCGTGTACCAATACAGGCATTTCAGCCCCCATTTGACCTTCATCTTGGAACGGAACATTTGCTACTTCCATGTCGATAGCGTTTGTAGGTTTCACAGGACAAATTGCAACCCAACCTTGATTGTTTTGTCCAGCTAAACCCGGAAACGTCACGTAGTAAACCTGCACCGCTTGCTTTGCAAGAATGTAAGGGTCGTAACGGGGGTAGGGTCTCTGAGTGTTCACGATAACAATCCCGTTAGATGGGTATGATCTAACAAACTGTGGGTCGTACCAACGGCACTTGAACAATACAACCTTAAGGCGATGGTTGGTTCTACATCTCATATGTATTATCTCTTCAATAACTCCGTAGTAGTGTGCACCCTCTGTTCCTCGAACGTAGACATGACTGTTCACCGTGTTCCTCTCTTCACCATGACTTTCAATGTGAAATTTGTAGTTGTTCACTTTGTATGTGGCCGAACACGCAACGTCTGATTGAAATCCAGAGGACAAGAAGTGAATCCACTGTGGTAGTGCCAATGTTTCTCCAAGCTCCCATACCTGAACATAATTGTATATATGTATGAACATCAAATGAAAGTGTATGTACACATCTTAAACAGATAAATAATGATACAAAAAATTTATATAGTAATGATGTCACTTACATGGGTGCACAGCCATTCTGGAAATTCCGTTAATATAGCATTGTATATTTGGTCATCGTTGAATCGCGGGCGTCTTTGTCGTAAGCCGGTCTCAAATAACATTAAATATTGTTCAAGCTCGGGCGTATTGCTAAAGATGTAATGCGTTGCTTTTTTAAATTCTTGGCTTTCTAATACACTCCGTTTAGCTTTGCTGCCACCAACTCCTGGGTAATTGTAAATGGAAATCTGAGGATCTTCGAATTCTGATGTAGCAACTTCATTTCGTTTTAAGCGTATGACATTAGTTGTTAACTCAGTATCTAGGTAATCGGATCCCAAATACGAAGTCTCAAGCTGTATGTATGCGTTCACAATACTGGCTTCCACCTCAGCACTGTTTCCCTTTTGACTCAACTGTTTAAGACGGTAGATGAAACGCTCAAACGGATACATCCATCGGTAGTGTACTGGTCCGCCAAGCAGCACCTCATCGGCCAAATGAATTGGGAGGTGTTCCATCGAATCAAAAAATGAAGGTGGAAATATTGTCTCTAGCTTACACAATGTTGGGCTATGTTCGCCTGCCACTGTTCCATTCGCTCAATTTGAAGGGAAGATGCACAAATATCTCGGAAAAACGTACACATCTCGGATACAGCTTCCCATATATATTTTGGTAAAAAACCCTTGAACGCAATCGGCATGAGTCGCTCGATGAAAACATGTGCGTCGTGTGACTTGTAACCTACTAGTTTTAATGTACTCAAATTTACTTTATTCCCCAAATTTGATGAGAATCCATCAGGAAACTTCAGAGACTTCACCCATTCAAGCACAAGCTTTTGTTGTTCTCTTGTAAGCTGATACTTACTCTTCTTTGCTATAAAACGACCGCGGTAGGTTTTTAGTTCCAACTCTGGTATTCGACAATACAACCTAATATCTTTTCTGCACTTCACTCTGTCGTCCTTTGTTTTCCCCTTCACATCCATGATGGTGTTGAATAAATTCTCAAACACATTTTTTTCAATGTGCATTACGTCTAGGTTGTGTCTAAGCTTCACGTCCATCCAGTAAGGTAGTTCCCAGAAAATTGATTTCTTAGTGCAGTTGTGCTCCACACCGAACCCATCAAGAACCTCATTGATACATTATTCCCATATGTATTTTAAGTTTATAACCCTGTCATAAACTTCTTGACCGGATCGAAACTGGATTGGACCGTCAAAGTCCGTTCGATCTCTGTAAAAATTCTGAGTATTACCCCGATATATATGATTTTTTGGTAAAAATCGTATGTGACATCCAAAATACGAGACTTTCCTTACGTTCTTCAACACGAATGTCTTTGTGTCGTCCATACAATAGGGGCATCCGAGTTTTCCTTGAGTTGACCATCCAGATAACATTGCACACGCGGGGAAATCAGACACAGTCCACATGAGGGCAGCCCTCATTTTAAAACTCTCCTTGCGACTGGCATCGTATGTGTCGACCCCAACATTCCAACAATGTACCAGGTCGTCAATAAGAGGCCTAAGATGAATTTGGTCATCTGTGATCGGGTCAGGCATGATTGCGCTAGTATTTTCGTATTGTATTTCCACCAGATCTTCGCCGTGAAGGGTCCAATTGAAGTAGTCTGGTGTAAAACCGTATTTGTACAAATGCTCCTCCATCATTCTTATATTTATGAATCGCCGGTTTTTGCATTTCGTACATGGACATCGGATTGTGTTGTTGCTATTAAGAAAACCTTTTGACACAGCGTATTCAATGAACTGTTTGACTCCGGCGATGAAAACATCATTGGTGTATGAGTCTCCATGAGCACGCGCTTCGTACATCCATCTCCTTTCGTGATATAAGTATGCCATGAAAACTAATTTATGCAGTATGAGTAAAAGAGAGTACCTCACGCCGTGGCTGGGTTGAAGCAAATATCACTTCACAATATGTAGTAAACAAGGGATTGAGACAAATTGGAACAATTGGTCGTGCCGGATGAATATAAAAAAAGGCATTTACTGGTATTTCGTATTAAATACCGAAATGATAGTGGAACGAATATGATAATTATTCCGTCAACACTTCCAGCAATTTTCGTCAAACAGTGCCGTAATTACAATGGACTAATGACGATAAAAAGGTTCACAATGAAGACAGCACATTTGTAGGAAGCGCCGTTGTAAGTCAAAAAAGACACCACTTAGTTATTAAGGGCCGTTGTATATCTACTAACGAAGGCACTTATTGCATAAGCGCCTTCTATAGTTACGAAACTACAGCGCGTTCGTTGAAAATCGCTGTCCTACTCGTTAACCGGTGACGGTAAATTGGCGGTAAGTAGACGCATAACAAAACCTAATGCTTTGCATTTTTTTCTTTTGAAGATCTTTTGGATTGCTTGTACAAGTCAGTCAACTACAGCAAGTATATGTAGTTCTGTTCATGATCAGCTCCATACTGTTCTCATGTGTTCTTCAGAATTTATCTATGAACGACAAATTCAGAATAATACAAAGGAGAACAGAATGGAGCTGATAATGAAACACAACTATATATGCCAGAGTTGATTGACATGTACTGCAAATCCAAAAAGAACTTCAAAAGAAAAGAAAGCGTAGCATAACAAACAACTGATATGGAAAAATTAGAACACGATTGTAAAACGGGGGGATATGGAAAGATGATTAGAATAAATTTCTGTTTGCAAATGTCCCTATTTATAGCATAAGCTGAATATTAATTATGTGGATAAGAAGGTAATAAATACGGTATATGTTCCGTCAACACAGAGGTTAAATTCTGTCAGACAGTGACGGAAACACGTTGTATTCTCGACGCATTTTTTGCAACGGCTGATTGTTAACGATAACATTGTTGCTGGACAGTATAGTAACGGAATATTAGCGGACCAATGATGAAAAGTTTTTCGTGAAAGTTGCGTTGCTCTTCCGTTTATTGTGACGGAAATCTAAAGGAATAAAGACGTAGAAATTATGTTTACAAATTTTTTGTTCAATCTTCATAATGTAACACACGGTATATTATGTATATATTTCAAAAATTATTACAAAAGATTTAAAAAATTAAAAAAAGTTGTGATTCATGATGTCACCCGACATCGCTCAATAATGATAGTCATATCGTGTTGAAAAATTTCTGATACATAGATTTCTTCAAATTTGCGTGAGTTATACATATGTCCAAATATTTATATAGGACGAAGTTTTTTTGAAGTTAACTTCCGTAACGTTATTTGAAATGCGTTTAAAAATATAACAAATTAAAGGGAAGTTAACTTCAATAGATACGTTGAACATCAACAACGAAGTACTAATTAAGTACTTAAGATATATATAAGCAATGATAATTTCATAAATTTAACTCGGGTGTGATTGTTGATTTTCATATTACCCACGGGGTGATGGCTGATCAACTTCTTGCTCACCTTCACAATGGGTTGGCTTTGAAGACGTACTTTGTATACTACTATTTGCTTCGTCATGTCTATATTTTTCCCGACTGAAGCTATGCTCTCCTAAACAGCCTGAGCCATTGTCGCAAGGATATATAAAATTTTGAGCAGAGCAAATATATCCTTCAGATATGCCTTCGGATTCATCTCCAGACGACGAAGCAAATAGACGTTCAGCTTCAGAATTCTTGCTCATTCTTACAAATCTATGGGTTTCAATTTTAGATAGTAATGTGTGCTTTTATATAGTGCATAGAAAGTATCTACGACGCGTTTCCGATTGCGGTCCCTTTCCCATTCTGTCAAATTAAAAATTAAATACTTAATTTTACCCGTATAAAAGCGCCTATTCAGTAAGCGCCGTCGTATTTGTCCAAATGACGGTGATTCGTATATAGGCGGCGTTGTATGTTTCCATACGTAACAAAGCGCCTTTTACAATACGCGCCGTCATATTTATCCATACAACAACGTTGATTAAATAAACGCTGTTATAGTGTAATGTACAACGGCGCATATGTGATAACGCTGTAGCAAGTTAATATACAACAGAGCTTGTTAACAAGCGCTGTCGTAAAAACCATCAGGTAAAACTTTCAGAAGTTACAAACTTAGGTTTTCATCTCGATCGATTTCTTACTGCCGACTACTTACCCCGACTAGGCATCATACGCGTTCAAATTGCGACGTTCTGGCAGGTATGTAGATATACGTGTTTCTCATATGCGCGTGATTGATTCCGATAAGCCGTATGTGGTAGGGTTGTATATGATTCCGGCCTAACGCCGGTAAAGTATTTTCGTCACTGAGATTGTTAACGGAATATTGTTCATTTTGTCTCAATCCGACATGTTTTTTAATCGTTGTAAAATGGTTAGCAAAGGTAACATGGAGTCCGGCTCTTCATCTAACCGTAAGCAAAGGGGGCCCACAACGATGAAAAAGTTTATCGAGGAGCACAATGATGGTAATAAGAAGCCGGTGACGATCGAGGCAGATGGAATAATTGCCCGTCCAGTGAGGACATCCTTCAGAACTGTCATTGGTATTGTCTGACTTTCAATAGATTACATAAAGAATAACAATTTGTAGCCACACGATGCAAAAAACAAATATGGTGTATATGTACGCAGGAACTGTTGCTAAATCTCGAATCCCTATTACATACGAAACCTGGAAGGTTGTACCTAATGAACTTAAGGAGACGGTGTGGGAGGAGATGTTGGTATGTTTTTTAATGTGAACAAGCAGGATAATTTTGGCATCCATACAATTGCTAACATTATTCTAATATGCAGAGATTATTTGATGTCCCACAAAATGAAATGACTAGTCGGTTAAAGCGTAGAGAGATGCGAGCTGCCGGTGTTATGTGGAGAAACTTCAAGAGCAAACTCCCGACCAAATACATCTATGGTGACAAACAAGGACATGACCCCAGACAGAATTATTCTTTCATCCAACCGGAACAATGGGCAAGGTTTGTGGAACAGCGGTCGAATCAGGGTGCACTGCAAATTAGGGAGGTGAACATCGATCTAGCTAAATCAAACAAGTTCCAGCATACATTGTCTCGTAGTGGCTACAGGAAAGCGATGGAGGATATCCTAGCAGCAAAGAAAGCAGAGATGGAGGCCAACGGGTTAATAGCACATGGAGATGACCCTGTAATCGAGATTGAGAGGCATGAGGTATGGCTGAGGGGTCATATCCGAAAGAATAAGGAATACGTGAATGAGTCCATGCGGGAGGTTGCGGAAAAAATTGTAAGTTATGTTTTATTATACCCAACATATGTTACCCGTACAGGTACATGTAAATTTGTGTCATCAGTCTGATCCCAAAATATTTGGTAACAGGGTCAACTGAAAGAGCAGGCATGTCAGGGGTTATTTATGTCCCAGGGTCGAAGAGACATTTTGACGGAGGCCACAGGGAAGGATGAGTACCCTGGACGCACACGTGGAGTCGGTAGTTTTGTAGGTTGGAAGGAGGTATTCGGAAAGCAGTCGTCTTCGTATTCATCAACACAATCCACAATTACATCGCACGCGGCGACGCATCAGACCCATGATGGTGGTACCAATCCAGACCCCTTCGGAGATATACCTAAGGTATTATGCAGTTTTTTAACGAGAAACAAATACTTTTGTGTTCATGTGTTCATTCATAACGTCAATCCGTTTGATTTTTTTGTCAAATATCAGGTTGGGAAGAAATGCTTACTAAACGTGGACGATGGTTGCGATACGAGATTGGTAATCGTGGCACTTGGCAAAGTGATGGAAGGACGAATCGTGCAATATCAAGAGTTGGATGATGATATGGTGAAGGTTATGGTAGACGAGGCGCTTGAAGGATGGAGGGAGCTGCCAAAGAAGTTTGGTAATATGGAGAAAGTATCGGATGCAGTGGGTGGTTTTGTGGGATAGCCGAAATCTCTAGTACGCATTGATGAAAAGGTAACGACGGATAATCACGTCTTCCCAACGGTAAACAGCTATCACTTTGTCATATATACTCACACAAACGAGATTATTCATTTTCAACAGGAATATGACGAGTTCAGATATTTCAAAATGCTAAGCTTCAGTTTCGACGACGAATTGATTAGCAGAATGAAAATGCAATGCCGCTTTCTTCACGAACACGCTAACAAGATGGGCAAGTCAACCACATATTCGGTTTACATTAGTAGCAAAGTGTTTGGTGATGATTGCTTCGTCATGTTGAATGACAGTTGCATTACTGAGTTCACACTCTTACAAGCTTTGGGTGCCCAATCAGCAGAAGTTTACCTGAGGTAAGTATTGATTTCATTATAAAATGATTTCTTAAGTTTATAAGAATTGTACTAATTAAATCAAATGCCAGCAGATTCATCCACGATACGATACAACCGGGCATACAGTTTGGATTCTTCAGACCGACTTATATGACTCCGTCCGAGGAATTCAATGTCAGGGTGGAGTTCTTCCAGAAGAGATTGAGAATGCCCGACTATGAGCATAATTTTTGCTACTTCCTTCCCTACATAGATGTGAAAGAGTGAGTTGATATTATTTAAATATTTTTTGTCTATTTTTAATGTGGTGCCTATTTCACTAATCTACAATGGTTACGTTAAATCTATGTTATGTATCATTGGATGTTAGTTGTCCTATTCCCAAAGAAGCGAGTGGCCCTTTGGCTCGATCCGCTGGACAAGGCACCGCGGCCTGATGCAGTGAATTTTGTTAACACGTAAGTACTATGGTAGTGCACTTTAGTTACCATTATAACATGACCTATAAATTTCTTACATTTCAAATGACCTTATTGCTGCAGGAGCATGAGTCTGTGCTTCAACATCCCGTCAGGTGACGAAGTAGAATGGAAGACTGTGCAGGTATTTACTGAACATATAACAATTGGTATACAAATGAATATTTCATTAATTAATAATGTTCGTTGATTATAAATTGATGCTTATTTTAGTGCCCGCATCAGCCCCCGGACACTGAACTGTGTGCCTACTACGTCATGCAATATATTCTGGACATAATCAAGTTCGTCCAAGACACGAATGGAAAGTTTGAGGACAACATCAGACAAGTATGTGTATAGCGACATTTAATTAGGCATTAACAATTAATTGAGGTGTCCCTAATCTATGTAATTATGTTCTTTTATAGTGTTTCCCTGCAGGGCTACGACCATATGATAACGCATTGCTTGATGATATGAGGGAGCACTTCGCCGATGGGTTGCTTACTTACATACGACAAACGTATCAAATTGTATAAAATTGAAGGATTATAACGTGTTGTTGTTTATTATTGGTTTGCCGATGGGGCACTACTGTACATTATTGGTCGACATTTATGAATTCAAACTTGTTGTTGTTTATTTTTCGAAATCGTGTTTTATTAGGCTATTACAACACGTAGTTATGTCGCGCATTATTGTTCGAAGATGTTTGTGACATAGACGTGTCAACCAAATAAATGTAAATGAAGCAAATAAAGTGTATAAATATTTACAAGTAGGTAAGCAATTTATATTAAAACTTTACACAGCGCTTAATGAAAAAAGCGCTATTGAAATAAAATTGTACAGCGCTTAATGGGTGCAGCGCTGCTGAAGTAAACTATACGACAGCGGTTAATTAGTGACGCGCTGTCGTATTTACAATGTAGGAAAGCGATTTATGTTAATAAGCGCCGTCCTAGCTCACTGAAAAACTTGAATCGCGAAACATATTTTTCGACGAATATTAGTGTAACGTATTATCATTGTGTGTTACGAATGATTTCAAATATACTTTAATAATAGAAAACATTATTAATTGTCAATTTGCGTTACAAATTCATTTGGAAAGCACTATAATTTATTTAATTCATGGAATACAAAAGTTGTCACTGATTGATTGATAACATCGTGAGCAGTCCAACAATCTGCAATCTACCGGTTGGTTGACAACGACAAAAGTGAATTCCTTCCCGTCCTTCGCATCGTACGATGATCATCGAAGATCATTTTGCATCTCCTCATAAAATTACCCCGAATGCGACTGTCATATTGTGCATCCTAGGTAGCAATACGCTACAAGCAAATCATTTAACTTTTGTCATCCAAATGAAAGTGAAATTAAACATTTTCTGAGTTATGCATGGCTTTGTACCTGAAACTCCTCAAACCCAATTTCCTTGCCGCTTTCTGGGATCATGGTCCATGATGCCCACGTTGCGTCCCAACATTTTGATATGCATTCTTGAGCAATCCTTCGATGAACATCGAATGGGAAGAAACTGTTACAAAAGTAGGGATTACATAACGGCAGCGTTTATCAAAACAGTCAATATGAAGAGAGCAATAGTAAGTTGTTACGCGTGTCTGCCAATAGGTGTAACGTGATCTCTACGAGCAAATCCACGTGGATTGTCAGCGAAACTCACAAGGTCAAATGAAGGAGACATGTTGACGATTGGAATGAAGTATGTTGTTAATGAATGTGGTGGGATGAATATTGATTTCAAGAGTTCTAAAATGTATATATAGAGCGCAACAATGAATTTGCATAAAATGTTCCATTCACATTCCGTCCATTTTCCGTCTCATATTGACGGAAATAACATGTTATAGTGACGACAATTCAGCAACGGTCCATAATTAACGGGAACTTTGTAACGGAGTAATGACGGAAATGTGACGGAAATATGAAACATATACTGGAAATGGGATGAAGATGATTCTAAAGAATTTAATGGCTATTGAATGAGATGAGTTTCTTACAAGAGAACATAAATATTTACGGTTGTCTTGTAAGAAACACATCTCAGGCATGAAAAATGAAATTCTTCAGAATCATCTTGCACCCAATATCAAGTATACGTTGCAAAATTTGTGTGCTTAAAAATGAAAATTTGTTCAAAATGACACCGTGTGTTCATTGGTGTAAAGAGTTCTATTATATAGGGCAAAAGCGAAATCTGGCTTTCCGTCAGTTTTCCATGGCATTTGCCTATCAGAGACCAAATAGTAATTTAATAAGGACTACAGCGCCTTTGTAGTAAGCGCTGTTGTGAGTCTACCTACAAAAGCGCTTTATTATAAGGCGCTTTCTATATTGTGGACAAATGACTAAAACATTGAATATATTGGCCCAACGGACAAATGACGGACATTTGACGGATTGATATTAACGGCAAACGGACGGACACATGACGGAAAGATTGAAAATGTTTACTCGACGAAATAATAACGGACATTGACGGAATAATATTGACGGAAATTTGACAGTCAACATACGGAAATATTGAAATTTTTTGTTGCGGAAATATGGACGGAAATGTGACGGGATGATATTGACGGTATTGTGCTGGAATACCAACGATAATTTTCTGGCCATGTAATTAAGTCGGAAAGCTGGCGATTTTTTTTCGTCATTATGACTGGCAACTTTGTTGCGACGGAAATTTGTGTCGGAAATTTTGGCAAATTTTGTTGTGTTGAACTCTTGACGCAATGTCAAGAGTGTAATTCATTCGAGTAGCAGAATTCTTTTCACTTTTGGATATGAGTTATTTTCGTCTCGCCTCCAAGTGGACGTATTGTTTCTCCTGATGTTTTTTTATTACCGAGATCGAAATTGAATTGAATATAATTTAACTCAATTAAATTTTTTAATTTGATTTAAATAAAAAATAAATTGCGAACTTTATTTGATAATTAATCTTAAGTAATTGACTATTCTACTTGGCTTTTCAGCTAAAAATAATTAGATTAAACCTACAATATAAGTGAAGAACACTTATATGTTACAAGTTAAAAGAAGACACAGACAAAGACGGTTCGTTTCCATTTCCAACATTAAAAATTAGCATAAACGCATTTTGATGGGGAGCACTCGATTGAGGCAAGGTTAGTAGAATGAGGCACGTGAGGCACGATCTCGACCTTTCATTGTGAGACGTGGCGAAGCCACGTTCACAGCTGCCATTTTTGCGTTCACACTATGAGTTAGTGGGTTTTAATATTTGGACACGTGGCACGCCCACAATGCACGAGGAGTTAGATGTGTGTTTGAGATCGTGCCTCACGTGCCTCATTCTAATTTTGGTGCCTCATTTGATTGCTCCTCCATTTTGATGTATCTAATATCAAGAATTTCTTTTTGTGATATCGAAAATGATTAATATATCTCATCAAAAGAAAAAGAATGATTAATACGGAGTATATAAAAAAACGAATGATTTATTTACTCTAATTCTATGGCTTTTGCTTCTTCAAGGTTTTACAGATCAGCAGCATTAGCTATCTCCAATGCCCACTGCAGTCTCTATAAAACCCCCTTTTCTCAAAAATCACGCCCTTTGAGCTGACTTCTCTGAAAAGGGTTTTCAAATCTGTGGACAATATGAGTTCTTGGGTTGAGCTTCTTGGCGTGGTTGTGTTAGGTTTTGGGTTGTTTTGTGCGAGCTTAGAGATTGTCAATGGAGTTGTTGAAAAGGGGGTTGTTTCTGTGAATGGAAGCTTTTCGATTGGGTCGATTGATGATGATTCAATTTGTGTAACTCTGGATTGGTGGCCTCCTGAGAAATGTGACTATGGGACTTGTAGTCCCCATGCTTCACTGCTCTATTTGGTAAATTGCTTCTTCAACTCTGCTTTTGGTTTCTAAGTTGTTTCTGAATTTTGACTTGGATTTGCTGCAATTGATGAATTGAAGGCTTGTGCTCATGTTTTTGTTAGCAAAGATCAAAACTTATTGCAGTTGTGGAGTTTTCAATTGTTGAATTTGGCCACTGGTTTTTGATTGGGATGATGAAATCATCAAGTGGCTTGTAGAATTACATGTTCAAGAAGCTGCTACTCTGCGCCCTTCCTTGCCATACTGGGTCGAAACTCTAAAAGTCTGCTTTGTCCAGAGGGATTTGTCGCTTAATTTAATCCACTTCTTTGTGTTTTATTTTACTTTTCTTGCTTCTGAGGGTTAAATTAAACATTGTCGTGTTTTTGTTATCCGTTGAGTTCACAGTTGTGTTGGTTCTTTTGTACTATATTCTTTTTTGTATTTGGATTGATGCTTAAACTTTTGCTCTTTGTGCAGGATCTAAATAATGAAATTTTCCTGAATGCCATAAAAGGTACAGATAAAGGAGCTTCCACGGTTTTTCCTTTAAGACAGTGTTTCTTTGATTTAATGATTTTTATTATATATATGGTGTTGTAACTATCAAAAAATGATGCAGCATTCTCGCCGCTGAAAATTAGATTGGGTGGATGTTTAGAAGATAAGGTGATCTACCAAACCGAGGGTAGCACGGAGCCATGTATACCATTTGCTAAAAATGTCTCGGTAATGTTCGGATTCACCCAAGGATGTTTTCCGCTCAAGCGATGGGATGAGCTTAATGTCCTCTTCAGCAAATCTGGGTATTTAAAAATAATTCTATTTTACATGGAAAGTTTGGTTTTGTATATGTGGAAATAACGAGATTCACAATTCAATTACTTCATTTTTGCATCAGAGCTCAGATCATATTTGGCCTGAATGCCTTAAATGGAAAAACCCTTCTACCAGCTCCATCGGGTCAAAGTGTTCCAGCCGTTGGAGATTGGAATTACTCAAATGCTGAATCTTTCATACGCTATACAGTCAAAAAAGGCTATCCTATTTATGGATGGGAGCTAGGTAAGTAAATAGTGGCACATTGGCTTCTACGTCAATTGTAAAATTTAAGCTTACAGATGCATCACTTGCGTCTTTTTAAAGAAAAAAAATTAAAACCTTCATTATCAACAGGAAATGAATTATGTGGAACTGGGGTCGGAGCGCGAGTTGATGCAGACCAGTATGCTAAAGATACATTATCCTTACGGAAAATAGTAGACAATATATACAAGGGTAGCAGAACTAAGCCTCTCGTGATATCACCAGGTGGATTCTTCCAAGGCAGTTGGTTTGCAGAATTCATAAACAAGACAGGCAATGCAGTCGACGTCATCACTCATCACATATATAATCTTGGACCAGGTATGTTCAACTAGAAATTTACACTTCAGACTTCACAAAATATGGAAATTTTGAATTGACATACGTTGCGTGGTTTCATGTTTGCAGGAGTAGATGAACATCTCCTTGAGCGTATCCTTGATCCTTCGGTTCTTGATAACACTGTTGGTACTCTTAGAAGCCTAAGAACCATTATCGATACATCTCATACATCAGCAGTGGCATGGGTTGGTGAGTCTGGAGGGGCATATAACAGTGGCCGTAACCAAGTCTCAAATACATTCGTCTACAGCTTCTGGTAAACTTTGCTAAACACGACGCAAGAGACTTGTTTGTGCAAATCATAAGTTTAAAATCCCACCAAGATGAGAACCTAAATTTGCGTTTGTTGTATGAAAATCAGGTATCTTGATCAGCTTGGCATGTCAGCGGTGTATAACACGAAAACATATTGCAGACAGACGTTGATAGGTGGAAACTACGGGCTGCTCAACAGTCAACACCACAACCTTTGTACCAAATCCAGATTATTACAGGTTCGTCTATAGTGTCCTTCATCAACCGATTGATTTTTTACTTTACTTTATTGAACTTTGCTCAACTTATTTACTGAAAAGTTTATAAAAAGGAACCGGGCCTTTGTAATTTAAATTTTTTTGCATCATCTGGAATTGACGCATCTCTATATCTTGACAGTGCTCTTCTTTGGCACCAGCTGATGGGAAGAAACGCTTTGTCAACTAACTTTTCCAGTTCAAGCGGCACACGTAAGATCCGGTCTTATGCACATTGCGCAAAGCAATCTGTAAGATATGAAGTCCCATATGCTCTGTACAAAAGCTCTCTCAGTTAACTGATACGAATTTTCATGCTAAATGTTTAAAAGTTCTCTCACAGTTAACTAATACGAACTTTTCCTCACAGAAAGGAGTAGTGTTGCTACTGATTAACCTAGATGGTAACACGACATTTCAAGCAGAACCGAAATTCAGCAGCATCAGAAGAAGCACACGACACAGACACAGATCGCACAGATCTCGTGCTCGAATGAACACCAATCCACGGATACGACACGTAAAAACTTTGCCCGAAAGGCAGGAATACCACTTGACAGCTAAAGACGGATACTTGCAAAGCCAAACCATGCTGCTCAATGGAAATATATTGAATGTCAGCTCAAACGGAGAGATACCTGATCTACTTACCTTTGCACGCGAATTCATCCTCGCCTATCATTGTTGCTCCCTATTCCATAGTGTTCGCTCATTTTCCAAATTTGTTACTTCCTGCTTGTAGCGGATCAGGAGGACGTAGGACAAAGTTTGTATAATGACGCCCTCTTATCGATTGACCTACATTACATCACAAAAAGGCACAACATAGGCTCAATCTCAAAGCTCGTTGTATGCTATTGCTATCACTTGGATGAGTGTATATCCCAGAAAATAATTAAGAAAGTGATTTTGAGGAATTGTTATGCATCTCAGTGTTCCCAGGTCAGAAATATTTTGTTACAGTATTTTAATGGAGGTTGCAGCTGAACAATGAACATCTCATTTTAGACTAATTTCTAATCTGAAAAT
This sequence comes from Rhodiola chrysanthemifolia, assembly GCA_033675395.1. Classification (NCBI taxonomy): domain Eukaryota; kingdom Viridiplantae; phylum Streptophyta; class Magnoliopsida; order Saxifragales; family Crassulaceae; genus Rhodiola; species Rhodiola chrysanthemifolia. The sequence continues at coordinate 14,955,055 of CM066204.1, forward strand.
CTTTTTTAATTGTCAACTGCAGATTTTGATGAAGTGTAATATTTTCTGAAGTCAACTAAATACAACACCAAGTCTACAAAACCCAATTCAGCAAATAACCAGGTATACACTGAAACTGAATCAGATCAAGAACAAGAAACTCTCCCAAAAACTCCTCTTCTCTCATCCAACAAACCCAGCGAGCCGGAAACCCTAAATCAAGCGGCGACTCCTATACTCCTCCGTTTGTCTTCTCTCCGGCCTTCTTCCTCCCCCACCGCCCCTCCTCATGGCCTCATCTTCCCACCCCCTTCTCCTCTCCATCTTCCGCTGTGCGGGGTGGTAGGAGTGTGGCGGCGTGGCACTGTGGTGGTGGTTTTGGCGGCTTGGAGGGCTGGAGGGGTGGCAAACGGTGGACTATATATACTTTTTGTGTTTATCCTTCTCCGTTGATCTGATTTTGGGTTATCAGCGTGATGTTAGAGCTTGTTGTGCCTCAGCTAGGCCTGAGTGGTGTGTTGCAAGCCTCTTGTTTGCCCGAGCAACTTGAGTTTAGTGTTGGTCAGCTCGACTGGTGCCTGGATCTGCTCGGGCCAGAGTGGCCAAAAACTGCCTTGCGATGTCTTTTGGCACAAAATGCCATCTTTAACGCGTGTTTCCTCCTAGAGCTTCCAAAACACCTGAAATACAAAACAACACTAAGAAGTAACTGTTCGTATAATAAAGTGCCGGAATTGGTGGGATTTGATGACTCGATGAGTCGTATAAATACGGCTCATCACTTGACTATATGTTTTCCTCCATTTTTCATTTGTGCGGGATTCATCACTTGCATTGTGTGCTAGTTGGAATGACTCTTGGACGACCCATGTGCTTGCACGGGAGTTATCATTTGGTCTATGCATGTTTATTGAGAACTCTAGTGTCGAATTCCTCTTCCCTTATGGATTATGGCTTAAGCGCCTAAAACTTGAGAATGAGTTCCATGTCGTGAGCCAATGGACTAGCCCTAGCTAGCATATGCGAGCGGTTGACACTCTTTTGTGCAAAACTAGTAACTTCGCTTCTATTGTATTGCCTTGAAAATGAGTGGAACTTTGGATGAGACATTTGATAGCTCTAGTATTGATAATCTTGAATGCACAACCTCATGGGTACTCAAATGGTTCAAAAGTTCTTTTGATGATATTGTGATGGTAGTCCCAGTTTAGGGTGAGGGATTGATCTTGAGAAATCCTCGCCTTGGTTGAGCACTCTTGCATTCATTCTCATGGGATAGGTGCATATGGGATTTGTGAGTATTCCCTTTTCTGAAAACTCTCACGAGACTATAACTCGTCCACTAGGGTAGCCTAGGGGTTTAAAGGCTTAATGCATATGCTAAATGCATTCGTAAAGCCTACGAAAAGGAGCTAGTTAGGTTGTATATACTTGCATTTACTTTTCAATAACATGTTTAGATATAATGATCGAGACCTTGTGAAAGCTAGTGAGGCAAATAGACAAAAAACATAGCGCCACTAGCATTTCGCCATTTGCACGACCTTGACATATTTGCATACTTTGTTCGGGACGAACAAAGCTTAAGTGTGGAGTGTTGATAAGTCGAGTTTTCGACTTATTAGTACCCATTTTCACTATAGCTTTAGTTCGTTTTCGGAGATAATTCGATGTCATTTGATCTCTTTTCGTACGTTTCAGGTACAAAACAAGATATCTCAGTGTCAAAGCCAAAATACGAAAACTCGGGGAAAAATCGAAGACTAGAGCAAAATATGGGCAAAAAGACCTCCAGTCGATCGACTGGGAATCTCCCCTGCACCAGTCGATCGACTGGCGAAAGGCTTCAGAAGGCTCAAAAACTACGCTTCCGTAGTCGGTCGACTGACCAGGAGCTTCAAATGCCCAGACTTGCCCACTTGCGCAGTCGCTCGACTGAGGTCGTCAGTCGGTCGACTGGCCAAGCTACTCAGGAGCCTCACATTCTTCATTTGCATAGTCGGTCGACTGGGAGATCACTACACGAGACTGCCTTTTCAACCTCTGATAGCACTGAAATATATGCATTTTAGGCGACATCTATGCTTATGGTTTCGATCGTTCTATTACGATTTCACTTGCTATTTGATGCTTTGTGTTTCTTTTCAGGCAAATTACAGAGTTTAAGCTGAGAACACAAGTGAGCAGTGATTTTGGAGCAAAATCGAGCATGCTAGAGCGAGAAAGCACAAATTGGAAGTCGGAGCGCAAACTCCTCAAAGCCATGCGTTCGCACAACCCAATTCGTGCGTTCGCATGGATGAGACCAGACGCACGCAAAACTCATGCGGTCGCACAGATGGCCATGCGTGATCGCACTAGATCGAATTTCACAGAAAACAGGAGTTCGTGCGCTCGCACAATGCATTCATGCGATCGCACAGCCCGGACAAGACGCATGGAAATATCGTGCGTTCGCACGTAAGGCTTCGCGCGCTCGCACTCGACCAGACTTCCCAGCTTGCAGGATACCATGCGAACGCATGCGGTTGCGGAAGAAAAAAATCAGTTTGATAATATAGGGAATCTGGATGGTTTTGGGGGACACTGGGATTTCTCTTGGTTTTTCTGGGATTTTGGGGAGCAGTTTGCTGGGAGAAGAATACAGAGATTTTAGAGACAACAACAACACAAAGATCGGATCATCACTTGTTCTTAGTTCTCCTTATTGGTTCTAGATTCCTAAACTCTACTTTCCTTAAGATTGTTTGCACTTCTATTGTTGATTTTGTTTGTAAACTCACCATGAGTGAGTAGTGACCTTGGTTGGGGATCTATGGATCCCCTAGACATGTTTGTGACATTGTAAATAAAGCGCGAGTGTGAGGCTAGATATTCATATTCTATAGTGCCAATAAAGCGCGAGTGTGAGGTACTATGCGAGGTGTAACCTCTTTGTGCTAAGTTGTAGCGCGAGTTGAACTTAGTATTAATGTTGCATGAGCTAAATTCTAAGTATGTGCATGTGATTTTATCATTGGTGTCCCGTTTTACTGTCACAATAATTGTCTAGGTGGAGAAATAGATCCCTAGTCATCTTTTAATCGATTGTTTACCATTTCTAGTATTTCAAACCTCTCTTTTGGATAGTAAATTTTGCTATCATTCTCTTAGAAGAACAACCCCCCCCCCCAAACCATAGACATTCTAATTAGATCGTTAGCATTATTGGTTTAATCATCTATCCTTTGGGTACGACCTCGGTTCACCCGAGTCAATATAAATGTTTTGATTACCGTGACTTAGCAATAGTGTTTGGATTTTATTCGAATATTTCTGCTATATTTACACCCGATCAAATGGCGCCGTTGCCGGGGATAGGTTAATTAACTAGGTGCTAATAGATAGTTTAGTTTGTCTACTCTTTCCTTACTTGATAAGTATTGCTTGTTTCGTGCTTAAACTGTGTTTAATTCTCTTGCCTTTCATTGCTAAGGTCTTCCTTTGTTCTTGCAGGCATTCGAATGATCCTAAGATCCAAGGGTCAAAAACACATAGAGCAACCAACGTCAAGTACTTCTCACCCTTCTCACCCAACTGCTAAGAGAGGGAGAGGTAGACCTCGAAAGAATCCTCCGCCTTTTGCTCTTACTCCTCCTGCTTTCCAAGGTCCGAGACCTCGTCCACCTCCACTCCTAAATCCAATTCATTATACACCACCCAGATTTAGAATGGAAGATGAGGTAGAGGATCCTCCCGCTCGACAGAATAACCAAAATGGTCAGAATCCTTTACAGAATCCTCCTGCTCCTCCAAGGAACCGGAATGACCGAAACTATAGATACGATGATGAGGATGATGAGAGGCCTGTCGGGGATTACATGACCCCCACTCTTGAAGGGAATGGTTCCGCTATAGTACCTCCGGGAGAGGATGCGTTTGATTTCGATGTGAAGTCCTCCCTAGTCCATATGGTAACCAACGATCAATACCACGGAAGTGGAAATCCTTCAACCCATTTGGCTAACTTCCAAGAGTATTGCCGCACTTATAAGCCAAGAAATGTGCCCGTGGAATACGTCTATTTGAAGCTTTTTCCTTCTTCTCTACACGGAGATGCAAAGGAATGGTTGCAAAACCAAGAGCCGGGAACTTTTAGAACTTGGGATCATCTAGAAAATGCCTTTCTGACTAAATTATTTCCGCCGTCAAGAACTAAGAAATTCACTGATTTCATATTGACCTTCTCTCAAAGGGACAATGAGCTATTCCATCAAGCCTATGATCGGTTTAAGCATTATTTGAGGGAATGCCCTCACCATAACTTTCGAAGAGCTGATCTTATGAGATATTTCTATCTAGGCATGAGCAAAGAAGCCAAGAACCAAATGGACACGGCTAGTGGCGGCGCAATTATGGATCTACCGGAAAGCCAAGGGTTTAAAATCATCGATAAGATTGCCACAAATTCTGATAGATGCCAAGGGATCGATCACAAGAAAATGGCTAAGTCTAGAGAGGATTCTTCCAATTATGCAACTAAAGATCAATTTAGTGATTTGGCAAAGAAAATGGAAACCATGATAAGTATGGTTAATTCTTTGGAGGTGTCTAAACCGAAGACTGAAAAAGAGAAGATTCCGGTCCAACAACCTTGCTTTTTATGTCTAGTACGAAGCACTCTACAAAGAATTGCCCCGAAGGGAGATATGAAGATGATGATGACGGTTATGAAGAGGCACATGACAGAGATGCTCATCGTCGAAGCAAAACGTGCAAATAAATTTATAATGTCCGCTACTCGCGACTACACTACTGGGTAGTAAGTGGTAAGTAGGGGTCGAACCCAAAGGAATTAGGGGGATAAGTTGTTCTTTAAATGGTCATACAGCGGGGGAGCGTGTTTTTGGTTGGTTGGTTGGTTGGTTTTAAAGCTACCAGCTAAGTGATTGATTGGTTGGTTGGTTGGTTTTAGTACTGGAAAGTAACTGATAACTATTACAATTAAAAGAAAGCGTTCGGTTTCAGGGGCCTTGTATTATATCCTGTTTATCATTGACTCTTAGTGAACCTTCTAAGTATTCAAACATGAATCGAGGCTATTCCTAGCTCAAGACTTGCAACATCGTCTAGCCTTTTTAAGGTCGTAGAGCACTTATTCTACTTCAACTAATTCCTCCTTCCGAAGTATCTTAGCTTTATGTGCATCCATTTGGTCCCTTTGGTCCAGTTTCCAAATGGTTTTTTAGATAGATCGAACTCCTCAGATAACCTTTGCCCGTCAAAGCATCCACTTATCCGAGTATGTTCACGAATCCCAAGGAAGAGCTTTGCCCGTCAAAGCGTCCACTCAACCTTGGAAATTCTAATCTTATATATGGCACATAGAATAAGTTTTGAATACAAAGACGAGACACTAAGTTAATAGTCTAAAACATTTTATAATACAAGTCCACCCCTTTTACCGAACGACTAGTTTAGCTACTATTTATCGCGCTAAACATTATAACTAAGGAATTGGAAATTAAAGACGGAAAATAAATATTAAAATACTTACTACCGTTGAAGCGCCAAGGGAGCAATCTTTTATTTCCAAAGCCAAACTTACAAACTTAGAGAGATAAGTGATTTTTGGATGAGATGTGTGTTTTTCAAATGAGGAGGGGATGTATGGTATTTATAGGCTAAGGGAGGAGAAATGGGTGGAGGAGATGGCATCCATGTGTTTTTGATCCAAGGGAGGAGGAGGAGGAGCAAGGAGGAGCCGCCACATGGGGGAGGAGGAAAGCCGCCGGTCACCAAGAGTGGAGGAGCCGCCGGTTGCCGGTTGCCATGGAGGGAGGAGCTCCTCCCTTGGCCACCTCCAAGCATGGTGGCCGGTCACCTTGGTCCATGATTGCATTTGATAGTTGATTTGGAATGGCCAAGTGATTCTAAGACTAATGGTCGAGCCAGTTTTTCCAAATTCCATGTTTTGGTCGAGCAACTTGGTTTGGGTGCCTATGCGCGCGGGGCCTTTACTATGGAATTGGGCCAATCTGCCAATCTGCTCGAGAGTTTTGTCTGGGAAGCGAGATTGTCCGACTTGTTGGGCATTCCAAACATCTTGGTCGAGCCAGATTTTCCAGATGCATCGGTCGGGTCGAGCGACTTGGTTTGGGTGCCTAAGCGCGCCGGGCCTTTGCCTTGGAATTGAGCTAACTGCCAATCTGCTCGAGCATTCTCCTTGGTTTTCCGACATTGTCCACTTTATTTTCCATTTGGAATATTTTGGTCGAGGCGGAATTGTCAGATGAGATGGTTTGCTCGGGCAACTTGAATTGAGTGTTTGGTCAGCTCGGCGGAGGGCCTGGAACTGCTTCAACCGGTCGGGTGGTTTCTGCGGCATTTTCCCACCCGGTCGGTTGAGTCTTCAATGCAAATTCCTCTTCGGTTTGATTTGTTTGGAGGGATTCCATGTCAGGATCCTTGAGATTTCTTCAGTCAGCGTCTGATCTTGACCTTGGAATAACTCTTAACATCTTTTCAGCGTAAAATCCTCTCCTTAGCGTGTTTTCTCTCTAAGCGCCAAAATACCCTGTAGAAATATATCGGGACTAACAAGTAGAAGTTAAATAGACCAACAGTCTAATTAAGGGGGTTTTACGGTGTTTATGATTCGTATAATTTGGGTCCATCAGCACACTATGTGAATCAACAAAGAAATTATGCTCAAAATTCTAGCCCTATTACAAGAAATTATGAGCCTCCTCAAAGAAGAATGTCCAGCAATTCCAGTTTTCCTCCTAGACCCCAAGGGCAAAATAATTACCAAGGGAGTTACCAAAGACAAGGGTATGGCTCTAACCAAAGTCAAGGGCAGAATTCTTATTCTAATCAAGGCCAAAGTTCTAATCAAAATCAGGGGCAACATTCTCAATACTCCAACCAAGGGAGCTATCAAAGGCCGTATCAAGCTAATAAGCCTCCTACAAATGATCAAGGGATTTCTCATCAACAAGGGCAATCTTCTTCTAACTCTCAAGAGAATACAATGATGTCTATGATGGCGCAAATGCTAGAGAACCAAAAGGAAGTCAACAAGAGAATGGAGCAATTAGAAGCTCACAATAAAATGCTCGAAAATCAAGTGGCTCAACAAGCCGCAGCTTGGAAGCAATATGGGAAGCTTCCTTCTCAACCGGATGTGAATTTCACCGAGCATATCAATGCCATTACATTGAAGAGCGGAAAAGTCTTGCCTACTCCTCAAGGAAAACCGAGTCCCAATGACAAGGAGATGGAAGCGGAAGTTGCCAACGAGAATTCTGAAGTTGAACTTCAAGCTCCTACGGAAGAAGAGAAAAAAGAGGAAGAACCAGTTTTGACAAGGAAGTATGTGCCAATGATACCTTTTCCGCAAAGGCTCAACAAAAGCAAGCTAGATGCTCACTTCCAGCGATTTGTGGAGATTTTGAAAAAGTTGTATGTCACCCTCCCATTCCATGAGGTAATCACTCAAAATCCTACATATGCAAAATTCTTGAAAGATATTGTGTCAAATCGTAGAGTGGTTGAAGAATCTAGCATGATAGCCTTGAATGTTGAGTGTAGTGCTATTGTCCAGAGTAGAATGCCTAAAAAGATGCAAGATCATGGGTCATTTTCTATTCCTATCTCTTTAGGCAAAATTGAAATTGATAGAGCATTGTGTGATTTGGGAGCTAGTATTTCTTTGATTCCCTATTCTTTGTTTGAAAAGATTGATATGGGTGAGCTCCATCCCACTACTATTTCTTTGAAATTAGCCGATAGAAGTTCTAGGATTCCTAGGGGAGTTCTTAAGGATGTGCCCATTAAGGTTGGTAAATTCTTTATTCCCGTAGACTTCTATGTGCTAGAAATGGATGATGAGCAGGAAACGCCCGTCATTCTCGGTAGACCTTTTCTTAACACCGTGGAAGCTGTCATTAGATGTGGTGAAGGGTCTATAGAGTTGAAAATAGGGAATGAGAAGCTGAAAATTTTTCTGAAAAATGCCATGAAAGCTCCTGCTTCATCTTTCGAATGCAATATGCTTGATATATCTTATGAAAATCTTGAGCTAACATCTTTTGAGAGTGAAGTCATGAAGTTAGATGATGCTAGTATGCTTTTTACATCCTTGATGGATATGGACGATGAGGAGATGTGGGACCTGACTTTGGTCGAAGGAGAGCAAGCATTGGATGCTTACGATGGTAAAGAAGACCAGGTGCCGAGAGGTAAGGAATTCGAAGGAGAGTTAAAACCTCTACCTTTGAATCTCAGGTATGAGTTTCTTGGGTCTAATTCCACTTACCCCGTTATTGTTGGTGCAACTTTGAATGAACATGAAACTTCCAAACTTTTGCATGTGCTGAAAACGATTAGAAAAGCTCTAGGCTATTCTGTTGATGATCTTAAGGGAATTAGCCCTTCATTATGCATGTATAGGATAAATCTTGAAGAGAATGCAAAACCTTCTAGGGAGTTTTTAAGGAGATTGAACCCTAAGCTTAGTGATTTTGTCTTTAAAGAAATTACCAAGTTAAGAGATGCGGGCATCATTTACTCGGTTCCGGATTCGGAATGGGTAAGCCCCATCCACGTCGTCCCCAAAAAGGGAGGACTTACGGTTGTGCAGAACGATAAGGGAGAGTTAGTCCCTACTAGAACCGTTAGTGGATGGAGGATGTGCGTCGATTACAGAAAATTGAATAAGGCAACTAAAAAAGATCATTTCCCCATTCCCTTTATTGACCAAATGCTTGAAAGACTTGCTGTACATGAGTACTTTTGTTTCCTAGATGGTTATAGCGGGTTCTATCAAATTCCCATTTTACCGAATGACCAAGAAAAAACCACATTTACATGTCTGTATGGAACTTTTGCATTTAGGCGCATGCCCTTTGGGCTATGTAATGCACGGGAACGTTTCAGAGATGCATGATGTCCATCTTTAGCGATTACATTGAGAAATGCATGGAAGTTTTCATGGATGACTTCTCTATTCATGGAACTTCATTTGATGATTGTCTAACTAATCTTTCTCATATTCTTGCTATGTGCATCGAAACCGATCTGGTGCTAAATTGGGAAAAGTGCCACTTCATGGTTCAAGAAGGAATCGTGTTAGGACATTTGGTGTCTAAAAGGGGGGTCGAAGTTGATAAAGCAAAGGTGCAAATCATTGAGCAGTTACCACCGCCGAAAGACCAAAAAGGAGTTAGAAGTTTCCTAGGACATGCGGGTTTTTATCGGAGATTTATTAAAGACTTCTCCAAGATTGCGAAGCCATTAACTCGCCTCTTATGCAATGACGTGCAATTCAGTTTTGATGAAGAATGTTTAGAGGCGTTTGAAAGGCTCAAGAAAGCACTTGTATCGGCACCGATAGTGCAACCACCGAATTGGGATCTTCCGTTCGAACTTATGTGCGATGCGAGTGACTTTGCTGTGGGAGCTGTGTTGGGACAACGAGTTGGTAAGAAACTCCATGTGGTCTACTATGTGAGCAAGGTGCTTGATAATGCTCAGCTAAAATACACTACCACGGAGAAAGAGTTACTAGCGGTGGTTTATGCTTTTGAAAAGTTCCGACCTTATCTTGTGGGGTCCAAGACGGTTGTCTACACTGATCACGCATCTATCAAGTACTTGATGAAGAAGAAAGATGCCAAGCCGAGACTTATTCGTTGGATCCTTCTTTTGCAAGAGTTCGACATTGACATCAAGGACAAGAAAGGGGTCGAAAATGTAGTAGCGGATCATCTCTCGAGAGTTGAGCTTTATGATTCAAAGAAGTTTTCAACGCCTGTGGAAGACTCCTTCATCGGAGAGTATTTGCTGAGTGTCAAAGATGATGCCCCATGGTACGCAGATTATGTGAATTACTTGACTTACCAAATTCTTCCGAATGACTTGGATCATAATCAAAGGAGGAAGTTCCTGTACGTTATTTCGAGATATTTTTGGGATGATCCTTTCCTGTACAAGCTATGCGCGGATGGACTTTATAGAACATGTGTGCCCGAAGGGGACACGAAGAAAATTATAGCTTGTTGCCATTCTTCTTCCTATGGTGGTCACGGTTCAGCTTCGAAGACCACAGCGAAGATACTTCAATCGGGATTTTATTGGCCCAGTATGTTCAAGGATACATATGAATTCGTTAAATCTTGTAACGAATGTCAAAGAATGGGGAATATTGCTAGACGGGATGAAATGCCTCAGAAAGGCATCTTAGAAGTTGAAGTATTCGATGTATGGGGCGTGGATTTTATGGGACCTCTACCGTCTTCGCAAGGTAACAACTTTATTCTAGTGGCGGTAGACTACGTTTCTAAATGGGTTGAGGCCATAGCTTCCCCGTCATGTGATGCTAAAGTGGTGATCAAAATGTTCAACAAGATTATCTTCCCAAGGTTCGGGGTCCCGAGAGCAGTAATTAGTGATAATGGTTCTCATTTCAAGGAGAGGAGATTTGAGTCTCTTCTCAAGAAGCACGGGATATTCCATAGATGTGCTACTCCATATCACCCCCAAGCAAATGGACAAGTCGAAGTATCAAACCGAGAAATAAAGAACATCTTGACAAAAACGGTGGGCAAGTCAAAGAAAGACTGGGCGTTGAAGCTTGATGACGCCTTATGGGCATATAGAACGGCTTTCAAGACGCCAATTGGAATGTCTCCATAGCGGTTAGTGTATGGCAAACCTTGCCATCTCCCGGTAGAGCTGGAGTACAGAGCCGCCAGGGCCATCAAAGAACTGAATTTCGACATGAAAGCTTCGGGAGAGAAGAGAATCCTTCAGCTGCATGAGTTGGATGAAATCAGGTTGGACGCCTACGAGAGTTCAAAAATTTACAAAGATAAAACTCGGAGATGGCATGACAAGCTGATCCTGAAGAAAGAGTTCTCAGTAGAGGATAAGGTCTTACTTTTCAACTCCAGATACAAGTTGTTTCCCGGGAAGTTCAAGTCTAGGTGGTTCGGACCGTATAGAATCCACAAAGTTTTCGATGATGGCCACCTAGAGCTAGTTGATAACCAAGGGAATGTGTTCAAGGCAAATGGGCAAAGAGTTAAGGTCTACCACGCTGCTGATGGAGATCAGAACACGTTGGAAGCACCCTCGTAGATGCTATATGAAATACCGCTAGAGAAGGGATCTCGCTCGGGACTTCTCTTAGTGTGCTTCTGGATATGAAAAGCCACGGCTCCGTCTTAGCCAAGACGTTAAACTAGGCTTGTAAGTGTTCCTTCCCTGATCTCTAAGTTTATCTATCTTGATTAGATTTCTGTTTGCTTTGTGCAAGAAATTGAGAATGTGAACTATGCATGTGTAAATGCTTGTATTTGATGATTGTTGTGCGATTGGAATGTTTTTAGCATGATAAATTCTTAACATATGCTTGGTGATCGTTATCTTGACTGGATACAAGTGTGGGGTTTGGAATTTTTGTGCATGAGTGTCGATGTTCGATTTGAGTTTGGCTTAGAATTTTTCGTCCGCAATTCCATGCGTTCGCACAGTTCATCCGTGCGTTCGCATACTTAGCCTTTTCTTCATTTCGTTGTGCTTGCATAGACCCCATGCGCAGGCACATAAAATCGATTCCACTGGTCGGCATCCTGCGTTCGCATAGTTTCATTCGTGCGTTCGCATGCCAAGCCTTCGTTCCAATTTTGCCAAGCTCGCACAGTTCCGTGCGCTCGCACATTAAATCGATGCCACTGGTCAGTTTCATGCGTTCGCACACTCCATCCCATGCGCGCGCATTCCCCTTGAAAACTCAGCAATCTCTATTTTCCGCAAGCTTGTACGTTCGCACAACCCTCTTGTGCGTCTGCGTGCGTCGATTCGCAGACATGTCTAAATCCCGACTTTAGCCCTAAAACCCTAAATCAATTCCGTTTTTCCAAAATCCTCCGCCTTCTCTCCTCGTCCAGCCGTCATCTAGCCATCTCCTACCAATACCCCAGCCGTCTGTGTCATTTTTCCTCCGTCCGTTGCGTCCGCCAGCCTGCGTTTCGCCCGCAACCCGCCCGCTCATCCTTTGTGCGTTCCCACGAAATCCAGATCGCAGCTGCTCTTCGCATCGACCCATGGCTAGACTTAAGTTGAGTGCACCCTCTAAGGAGCCTTCCAAGCGTTCCTCGAAGAGCCTGGGAGTCTCCAAACCACCGGTTTCCAAGAAGCAAAAGGGAAAAAAGGGAAAGGAAATCGAAGTTTTGTATGTGAAGGCTGACTCTTCGGGCAGGCATTATGGCCGGACTTCCGCTGATTCTACACGGTATATTATGGCTCATGCCTCAGTGAGTCGAGCTGACGGAGATTTGGAAAGGGATACACCTCCGGCGTCACCTCAAACCGATGATTCCAACATGTTTACCATGCCAAAGCCTTATGAATTCTCCGGACCAATTCGATACAATTATGCAAAGGATCACGACCTGCATACTGCATTGACGAACAAAGGTAAATGGCCAATCCCTCTCCTTTTTCCCGAAATTGATGATTTGAGGACATTAAGAGTTTATGAGGATATTAGATCAATGCTTGGGAATTGTGGTTTGAGCTTTATTTTTAGAGATGATCCTGGTTCATATCATGAGATTACTATGTAATTTCTTAGCTTCTTTAGTTCGGTGAATAAACTTGTTGATAACGATGAGGAGAAGGTTAAGTGCTGGAAATTTACTATGGGTGGTTACCAATGGGAAGTTGATGCCGAAGTGTTATGTGATTGGTTTAGACTACCTAGGGATGGCCTTTTTCCTGAGGTGAATGATGATGATGTTTATGAGTTTTGGAGACGAATTTCGGGGCATGAGTATACCAAAGAGGAGCAACACAAGTCTACTAGCATTCGTATACCCATATGGGGGATTATTCATAAATTCTTAGCGGGTATAGTATTTGTTCGTACTAGCTATGGTAGACTTGTCACTAAACTTGAAATGATGCTTATGTTTATGATTGAGAGAGGACGGACATTGGATTGGCTGTGGTGCATTACAAAGGGGATTAAGGAATATCAGCTTATTGCCTCAAGGAATCGAGGATTGGGAGGTGGTTCATTTGTGACGTGGATTGCCCGGAAATTGAATTTTACATTTGGGGATATGGAGAGCGAGAAGCTGAGGCTTACTTTGAAACAAATGCGGTCGAGACACATTTTGGGTAAGGGGCTAAAATGGAAGAACTATGAGGAAGGAAGTGGAGATGAGGAAGACGTTGAACTTGACGATGAGATGGACAGGGGCGCTGATGATGATATGCCCTCTTCCTCGCATGCTATGCCTCCGCCTTCCTCTGCTGAAGTGAAAATGGATCAGATTCTAGCACGCTTGGATGCTATTGCCACGATACAAGATAAGTTGGTGCGGAATCAGCATTTCCTTGCCTCGTATGTCTCGGAGCACAACAAGTGGACGGAGAAGACTTTGCTTGCCATTACCGCCCACTTGGATATCCCCTCCGGTGCTGACTTGCCTCCCAGATCCCCATTCCTTCATAGATCACCTTCGCCTCCATCTCCACCCTTGTTTCCCACTGCTAAAGGTAAAGAAAAAGTGGGAGAGCCTTCCATGCTAGCGAAGGAAAGTGTTGAGGCAACCTTGAAGAAGGTAATGGATTCGGTGCGCGCCAATGTACAGAGAAGTGGAGAAGCAAGTAGAGTTGAATCTGATTGTGATGATAGTACCGCTGATCAGTTTATTATTGCGCCTCATGGTGCTCATGGAGTTACTCCGGAGGTTGAACTTGGTGCTACCATTGACGAAATCGACCGAGCCGGTGAAATGAGAGTCGATGATCCCTCCACCGCTGCCACTACCCCGGATGAAGACATTTCTACGTCAGTTGAGTTTGATTTGGGTGATGATAGCCTTTGATTAGCATTTCCATATATTTTTGTGCTTGTGTTGTGTTTATGACTTGTGGATGATGTGATGAACCTTGGATGATTGTGTTTTGGGATGTAACATGGTTCATCACTCTTATGCTATGTATTATAGTCTTGATTTGTGTTGAAGTATGTAAGAAAATCTTTGTGCGTGATTGATTCACAGGGGAAAACAGGTTTTTAGGGGAAATTTCTTAACTGCCCAGTGCTGTGCGCTCGCACAATGCACTCATGCGCTCGCATGCCCTGTTATTTATGCTTTGTGCTTTGGTCGCATTAGTTCATGCGTTCGCATGCTCATCGTTCCCAGCTTTTCAAACCTTCGTGCGTTCGCACACTTCATGGTGTGCGCGCGCATGCTTGAGTCCGGCACCATTCTAACTTGTTTTGGTGCGCTTTTGACAAATGTGGGCATTTGGCTTTCGATGATGAGTTCTTTCGATGAGTTATGAGTTGACTTACATGATAATGACATGTTTACGATGATGATTTCTCTACCTTATGTGCTTAACACTCTCATTTTTAGTTTCGTGTCTTATAGAGAAAAAAAAAGGAAATCATTAATCGAATCTTTTGAGCAAGTTCAGCTAGACGCGCGAAGCAACATTTCTTACTTTGAAATGGCTACCTCCAAACGAAAGAAGTTTTTCTTAACTTTCACCTTGCTTTTCGTTCTATTCATTGCTTAGGGACTAAGCAATTGCTAAGTGTGGGGTGCCTATATTTTGACTACACGAGATGTTTGTGCTTGTTTGCTGCGCTTTCATGTGTGGAATCCAATCAACATTTATGTTTAAGGGAGAACACTTACACTACTGTACAATTCATCCAAAAACTTGAAATATTAATGAAAACAAAAAGTCTAGGCAAGGCTACATTTTCGAAAAATTTCATTCCTAATTCAACTAGTCGTGCATGATTTCACTTAATTGATCCTTTAGATGACTAATGGATTGGATTGTTGACTTTCATTCTTGAGGATCAAAGCATCTACTAGCATTTCTTTATCTTTCATTCTATACTTTTTCTTGTTGAGACTAGAGAATTGATCTTTGAAAGCATGAAATCGGAAAAAAATTAAAAAAAAATTTTAAAAAAAACCTTGCATGCCATGATTGCCTTTAGGTGACCTTAGTGACCTTGCTTATCTTGTAGATTTGTTTTGTTGGTTTGTCATGCTCCATTTTTAACACTTAGCCCTTTGTCAAAGTTCTAAGTGTGGGGTCAAAAGAGGGCAAGAAAAGAAAAAAAAAATGCAATAAGCCCCAAGTTCCTTCCTTATGGTTGAGCACCATTAAGAAGTGAGTTTCAAGCACTATGTGCTAAGCGCCGAGGGTTAGGAAGGTAAGTTCCCCCTCGAAAGTGCTTAGTACGGCCAAAGGCCATGCTACCCCCTTAAAGTTGCACTTAGACTTGACAATTGGACTTTTCCACCATTCTCTAGCATGAAAACTAATGAGACGATTGAAGCTTTCTAGCAAGAATTCACTAAGGGACGAACCTCGTATTCTTTTATACTTAGGCATGATATGATTTGCAGGTGTATATAAAAGCTTTAATGTTGGGACTCCTCTTCTCTTATGACTAAGTGACCTTTGCGTCCTAGGCTTGAGAATGAGTTCAAAGCTCACAAGCCAATGTACTAGCCTCCTCGCTAGCATTGGTGAGTGATCCGACAAGATTTTTTTGCGACTATTAGATTGTTTTCTTGAAGTCGTTGATATAGAAAATGACTGGAATCCTTGATTAAAGATTTATCAGTCCTTGCTTTGATTTGCTTGAATGTCATTATTCATGAATTTCCACAAGGATTTGAAGAGGTTTCATGTAGTGGTTGAAATGCACATATCTAGTTTGAATACATTATGAACTTCATGGAAAACACCTTGCCTAGTACTTTGACATTTGTGAACTTAAAATGCCTAATTGGATGGTTGTTCTTTTTGTGGGATTTGTGAGTATTCCCATGTCTGAAAACTCTCAGGAGACTACAACTCCTCCACTAGGGTAGCCTATGGGTTTAAAGGCTTGGTGCATTCGCTAAATGCACTCGTGTTACCTACGAAAGTGGTTAGTTAAAAGTAGGATTTATTTCTCAGTATTTTTAGTTAGTTTTCGTGACCATATGGAGTTTTCCTTTGAACCGATCATGAGTAAGTGAAATGCAATATTGTTGATGATCTCTATGATTAGTTTGCTCGGGACGATCAAACGTTAAGTGTGGGGTGATTTGATAGCACTGAAATATATGCATTTTAGGCGACCTCTATGCTTATGGTTTCGATCGTTCTATTACGATTTCACTTGCTATTTGATGCTTTGTGTTTCTTTTCAGGCAAATTACAGAGTTTAAGCTGAGAACACAAGTGAGCAGTGATTTTGGAGCAAAACCGAGCATGCTGGAGCAAGGAAGCACAAATTGGAAGTCGGAGCGCAAACTCCTCAAAGCCATGCGTTCGCACAACCCAATTCGTGTGTTCGCATGGATGAGACCAGACGCACGCAAAACTCATGCGGACGCACAGATGGCCATGCGTGATCGCACTAGATCGAATTTCACAGAAAACAGGAGTTCGTGCGCTCGCACAATGCATTCATGCGATCGCACAGCCCGGACCAGACGCATGGAAATATCGTGCGTTCGCACGTAAGGCTTTGTGCGCTCGCACTCGACCAGATTCCCAGCTTACAGGATACCATGCGAACGCATGCGGTTGCGGAAGAAAAAAAATCAGTTTGATAATATAGGGAATCTGGATGGTTTTGGGGGACACTGGGATTTCTCTTGGTTTTTCTGGGATTTTGGGGAGCAGTTTGCTGGGAGAAGAAGACAGAGATTTTAGAGACAACAACAACACGAAGATCGGATCATCACTTGTTCTTAGTTCTCCTTATTGGTTCTAGATTCCTAAACTCTACTTTCCTTATGATTGTTTGCACTTCTATTGTTGATTTTGTTTGTAAACTCATCATGAGTGAGTAGTGACCTTGGTTGGGGATCTATGGATCCCCTAGACATGTTTGTTACATTGTAAATACTATGGATGCTATTGATGAATGATTTGCACATGATTCTTCTTCATTTGAACTTAATGTTTCGGATTGCCTATAAGGTGTTTGTGAGAAGTCCTCAATAGGAATTCTACTTGATTTCATGTTTGATGTAGCTAACGTTGAAAAGCATGATTTCAAATGAACTAAATGAAGAAGCATTAAGGTTTTTGAGTTACATGGCGACTTTCTAACCCTAATGAGAACGGCTTAAATTTAACAAGAATATGATTATCTAGTCAATAAAGCGCGAGTGTGAGGCTAGATATTCATATTCTATAGTGCCAATAAAGCGCGAGTGTGAGGTACTATGCGAGGTGTAACCTCTTTGTGCTAAGTTGTAGCGCGAGTTGAACTTAGTATTATTGTTGCATGAGCTAAATTCTAGGTATTTGCATGTGATTTTATCATTGGTGTCCCGTTTTACTGTCACAATAATTGTCTAGGTGGAGAAATAGATCCATAGTCATCTTTTAATCGATTGTTTACCATTTCTAGTATTTCAAACCTCTCTTTTGGATAGTAAATTCTGCTATCATTCTCTTAGAAGAACAAACCCCCCCCAAACCATAGACATTCTAATTAGATCGTTAGCATTATTGGTTTAATCACCTATCCTTTGGGTACGACCTCGGTTCACCCGAGTCAATATAAATGTTTTGATTACCGTGACTTAGCAATAGTGTTTGGATTTTATTCGAATATTTCTGCTATATTTACACCCGATCAAATGGCGCCGTTGCCGGGGATCGAACCCGGGTCACCCGCGTGACAGGCGGGAATACTTACCACTATACTACAAAGCCTCACATTCTTCATTTGCGCAGTCGGTCGACTGGGAGATCACTACACGAGACTGCCTTTTCAACCTCCAGTCGACCGACTGGGCTACCAGCATCCGCCAGTCGACCGACTGAGACTGCTACAGTGCAAAATTTTACCCGAGGCTATAAATAGAAAGAGGCAAGTTTGACCTAGGGACTTGGCATCTTGGGGGAAAAATACAAGAAAAAGAGATCAAATCAAGGTCATCCATCATCATCCAACTAAGGAGGAGTGAAGATCAAGGGAGACACTAGGATTAACCATCCTTCTTCTATCCCTCTTCTATTCTCATTTGTTGTGCAAAAACCCTACTCACACCATGTTGTCTTACATAATGTGTGAGTAGTTCCCTTGTGTTTTGAGGGTTTTACAACCCTCCTTGGTACTCTTTGATCATGTATACACATTGAACAAGTAATCTGTGGTGTTTATTTCATTTCCTCCTATGCTTATTCTATGACATGTCATCAAGTGTTTGAGAAAATGCCTAAGTGACAAGTTAGTGTTAGAATTTTGATCTAAGTATCGAGAGAGCTTAGTGATGATTTGGATAAGGAGAAAATGATCATATCTAGTGTTTATGAGAGTAAATGCATGGTGTGAGGTTGACTAGAACTTAATGCCTATAACATTTATTGCCTTAGGGAGAGATTCCAAGGATAATAGTGCTATAGAGTGAATCAATAAATTGAGAAAGTGAAATTCTAATGGAGAGAGCTTGATTAGGACTAGATTCAAACGAGAGTTTATCTACCTTAGTCCAAGCTAGGTTTTAAGCCAATTGACACCTATGAATGACTTAACTATTGTGTACATGATCATCGGGAAATTGCGAAGGAGGGGAGTATCCCCTCGAAACTCTCTTTAATTGAATTGAAACCCCTTGAAAACATTTCATTACTTGTTTCTTGTTTGATAATCACCTCATAATTGATCTGAAGGAATAGCTGAGATAGAAAACTTGATTTCCCTAGCGTATAATCCAATTGCACCGGTCAAATTATAAATTATTTTTGACATAACGAAAATATTACACGTCAGTAGGGACTTTACGCAGTCGGTCAGTGGCTTAGGAGTAGTTCTTGTTTCGAAGCGTGCATATCTTAGTTTTTAGGATGGGGCATTTTTTATGATCTTTAGGAACTCCATTCGACAAGACTATTTGTAAATTGTTGTCGTCTTCGAAATCATCATCGTTGTTTGCAGAATGGTTATCAATGTTTGTTAACTGTGTTTTTCTACTAATTGCAAAAGTAGGGATACACAAAATTATTACTGCCTCGCAGCGTAGATTGAACCATTTTTAAATTGATAGTGTGATTCAGGAAAGATACGCATTTTGAATAGAAAGATATGCACTATAAACTGCTAATGACCCAACAATATGTACCTTCCTTTTCAGACCGTGTAGAATTGTTTCCAAATGCATTTGCATCTTTTGTTTTGTTTGTTGAAGCATAACCACCAACTGTGATGAGTTTAAAACTAACATGTATTACTGATTATATTTTTTAAAATCCTCAGCTAACTATTTTTAAAAATAATATCTCATACCTTTAAATGTTTGCGTGCTTGTATGGTAAGTAACGTCTCTTACTTTTTTCGCAGATGGTCCTTTATCTGGTAAATTTTCTTCTTGCGAGTTAATGACGTTTGCATTCTTCTTTCTTTTTGGTTCTGAAAGTAAGAAGCTGCACAATTTATTTTGTTTCGAAAGTAGCAACCAATTATACATAAGGGATTAATGAAACAAGTACGAATTCATTAACTTCGTACAATTAAGGGAGTCCAAAACATCAATGTTGTATGCACGAGTACCAGAAACATCAAGTCTTGTAATATTTTAAAATGGTAGTCCCTGATAAAGAATGGTGCTAAAATGGCAGATAAGTGCGAAAGTTGCCTTCTTGAATGTCACTGACTAACTAGAATTGGCTACGCATTTTGTATAAGATGCTACACATTTTAACAGAACGTTGAAGTATGTAGGTAAACCCTAACATTCGTAATCACAATTTTAACCCTAAAATTCGTAGTATAAACCGCAACATTCGTAAACAACACCATAATTGTAATTGATTTCAACTCTCCGGAAACCCTATCATTCGTAAACACAACTACAACATTCGTAGAAACCACCGTAATTGAATTATGTTTCCGCCATTAACCATAATGTGTTTACGACGTACCATAAAAATTGGTTGGCTGTTTCTCTCTCCGCCATTAAACCTGTCGTCGTCAACCTTTCGTCGCCGTCGGATTATTTTCACAGAGAGTCGTAGAATCGCAGCGATTGAATTGATTTTCGGATGTTTACTGATTTTCGGTGAGTGGGATGACAGTTTAGAATGAATTTTCAATGCCTAATTTGCCCCTTAATCATATTTAGTAATTAAATAAACATGAATTTTAATGAAAATATGTACTTATCTTAACCATTCATTGTTTTGATCTAATAATTATTAAAATTTCTTATTACTCATCTAATAACCCCTTCTCACCTGATCTCTACTCTTATATTTATATAGATGAGTTTATTTTAATATGAAAGAGAGGAATGCTAAACTTTTAATTGGTCCTGATTCTGGATTTTTTTTTTAAATCTAAGTTTCAATGTGACCTCAGGGTTTAAACGGGAAAATGCCATAAATTTCTTCGGACAAGTGATTAATTTAGACGCAACGAGAACAAAATTTAGGACTCCTCGACACGTGACCAATGAAAACCTAAGAGCCAACCACGTTGGGCCATTACCACCTTTAATATTTTTAATAATATTTTATAATTATAAATTAACTAAAATATTTTTCCTGTTCTCTCTCATTCTGCTTTTTTTGCTATCGTTCCCAAAACTTCTCAGGCTTATCCGAATTTAGGGTTTCCTCAAACTCTCCAGATATCCTCATCGCGAAGCCCTACCTCTCGGATCAGGTAATTCTTATTAAATTCCTTTTCGATTACGTATTCCTTTAACTTGTTTTTGCTTTCGTCGGCGTGATTTTTTTTTTTGATCGGTGAAAGTTTCGGGTCGTAAAATGGATTTCTGAGATCGGTTGGGAATTGGACGGTTTGACAA
This sequence comes from Rhodiola chrysanthemifolia, assembly GCA_033675395.1. NCBI lineage: Eukaryota > Viridiplantae > Streptophyta > Magnoliopsida > Saxifragales > Crassulaceae > Rhodiola > Rhodiola chrysanthemifolia. The sequence goes on from CM066204.1 coordinate 14,975,877, forward strand.
TTTATAGTGTTGTTCGGCAACCCGTAGTCCTGTACATTTTTTTTTATCTGTAAGAGAATTGTTTTGTTAAAATTCTAATCGATTCAATACAGAATTTTACAAACATGGGTTCGAACGAGAACGAGTGTGGTGTTGAGGAACGATTGAATTCCTTCTTGACTCGGCTTCAATTAGAATATGCTATTCTGGACCGAATTGTGTACAAGAACAAGAATCAGCACTCTAGAGGATCCTACTTTCAGTATCTCATGAAGGTTTGTTGCTTGGTTGGTATTTTTATTTATTTAATCTTATTCTGAGAATTCACGGTTTTTTGTTGTCAAAGAAAAGTTTAGTGATAGGAATGTTTTTGGTGGTGTGTAGATGAGGAGGGATTTGAGGCTGCTGCAATCTATTAGACTTGAGGAGATTCTGACACAGTGTTTTTACGTGATTGATGGAAAGAAACCCAAGCAAAAGGTGTCTGCTTTGGAAAGGTATCTTCTTTTTATACCTTATGTTTCTTTTTGTACCAATATTAGAGTTTGTGATTGTGAATTATAATTCTTATACTTGCATATGGATTAGATTAGTTATTGTAATTGGATTAGAAGGTGTTGATGTTTCAATCCAGTAACCTTGTTGCAGCCTAAATAAGTCAATGCGTGACAACGGAAAACTTAACTTTATGGAGAGACTTTTGGGTGCTGCTCGATTGCTTTCGCAGGTGACTGTACGTTTTTAGTATCAATAAGAAAGGAAAATTTTAGTATGATTAAGAATTGTATTGAAAGTCAACATGAGTTAAACTTGGTTTCTAGTTTCATTATTTGAAACAATTGTTTATTCTTTACTGCAGATGGTCGAGCCAATGTTGAAAGCTGCTAGGTACCGTTAACTACCGTCCATACTATTTTTATTAGTTGCATGGCGTTGGAATCAGGTGTCCTTGAGAAATAGGTCTTGGGACCTCAAGGATTTACTTACATTGATTATTAGACTGGTTATAAAGCTTACTTTGTGAATTCAAATAATTAAGTATATTCTTACCTCTGCAGTGGTCTCACTGCCCAGTTTGATTTAGAGCTATCTTAGCTGCTCGTTGTAGTCAGAACCTTAGCCATGTTTTTAATTATTTTTTAGGTTCCACTCGAACCCCACTAGTCGCCTAGTTCATCTTTAACCCTTATTCTTTATTGGCTGGTTTATATGATGCATTTTCGAAAGCTTGATAGTTTTGCTTTATCAGTAAGAAATTAGTTCATCTATTCATTATTTAAAAATACGAAATAGGTTAATACTTATTTCATGCCCATCATCTACTGACATTTTCCCATTCATTATGTGCTGACATTTTCCCACTCAATATGTGAAGTAAGATTTCGACAGTCCTGGCACAATCTTTCTTCATGAGTTTCTCAGTCACAGTTTTGGCCATCATTGCTCGTTTGCGAGTCTTAGTTCAGCAAGTGAGTTCCATTGTCTTACTTTTTATTTATTTTTGAATGATAGAAAAATATTTTTCTGGCACCCATATCAAAAGTGTGAGTTTGTTCTTCCTTGCAGATTTTACTTGATGTTGTATCAATCTTCAACACCGTTTCTTCCATTTCTCATAAACGACAATCAATAAAAATAATTCAAGGAGGAGTTGATGTAAGTTATGTAAATTTTAGGATGTTTTTTTATATATAATCAAGGAGGAGCACTCAGATAAGAACCCTTTTATTTCGAGAACCTGAGAACTCCATATGCACTATTTAAATTGAATGATCAAGTCGATGTGGTGATGACACGTGTTTCACTTGCATTTTCAAAGATGCAGAAAATTAAAGGTCAAAGTAAAGAATTTTGACTTTGCTAGTAGGACATATGTCATCGCCAAAACGACTTGATGTTGCACGTTCAAAGGTGCAGATGGCATTCTCGAAATGATTAGGGGTTCTCAATCTAGCGCTCCTTCGCAATTAACTTATGTAACTGTAGTGATATATATAATTATATAAAATCAGTGAACATCTCCGCATCTTTTGTTTCTCTGACCAAGTTGTCTTTAACCCACGTGTGCAATTTATAGAAATTAGTGCACTGTCATATGGTGCAGGTTTTTAGAGAGTACTACCCAAAACATAAGGAAATGATCACCCTAGAATGTGTATGGGAAATGGACAAGTTTGTTTTGATCGAGAGAACACGCGAAGTCGAGGTTATTGCTCAAGATATGCCACCTATAGCTTCCACGGTGAAGTATGCTAGCATCGAAGCTTTTCTTGGAGGTATCAACTCATTAGTATTCTTTGCTCTTATAATTTGGAAAGCTGTTAGTACCCATATTTGAAAACCCATCAAGGCATTAGGCCATATCAGCATGCTATATAGCGGTTTGTAATTTATTGATTACACCTTGTTGTGTCACTTGTGTTCTAATCTTAACTGAGGTCCATTTGATTGATGCAGATGACCACCCCGGGAGCAAGATGGCAGATCCCAAGGATATGGAGTCAATGAGCACTTCCGCTAGTAATGAAGACACATCTGATGTGGCCTCCTCGTATTTCAATAAAGAGAAGCAGAATGGCACAACTGAAGGCCTCAGCGAAATCAAGATTAAACCATACACTCACACTGAATCAGCTGACAGCCATATCCTTGACATCCCCAAACCAGCAATCGAGCCGAAGTCTTTAAAGCGCAAGTGCGATTTCAAAAGTAGAGTCGCTTTTGTCTCGGTAAAGAAGCATGCAACCGCCACTGATGATATAAATGATGCACTTGTGCAAAAAGCTAACTCTAGCAATGACAATCCGATTAGTGATGTACTGAATACTGGTATTTCAAAAAGCAGTGTTTTTTGATTGTCGCTGGATGTTGTGGTTGTATCAAGCATTTGTTTAGAATTCCAGCGTAGAGAAATTTGTACCAGGGACAATTTATTTATGTATAAGACCAAACCCTTAATGAAACGAAGCAGACGATGTATTTATCGGTATGAATTTATTTGACATTTTTACATTTAACTTAAATGTTGTCAGATTCGAGTTAAACTCGTTTTGCATAGGTGGAATCGAAACGTAAACTCGACTCGTAAAATCGCCGAATTTAACTTATATAAAATAAATATTAAATATATTTTTTGAACACTATAAAAATATAAATGAATCAAATTTCAACTTTATAATTTAATTATAAAGGATAAACATGTCTAAGATTCTTAACAATCAAATTTGTAAAAAAAATTGAATTTTATATAATTTTTACCCGATTTTACTAATTTTACTCCGATTTTACCCGATTTTACTCCAATTTTACCCGATTTTACAGGAGGTAAAATCGGGCTAATGTCTGATTTTACATGCGATTTAACTCGAACTGTGTAGGTAAAAGAGTAAACTCGTACGAATTTACGTGTCAACTCGCGATTTTAACAACACTATTCTCATCTTCATTTTTACATTTTAATTTGTACAAAAATACTTTGGCGCTGACATTCATTTGTTTGACACAAATAAGCTATCAAAAAAAAGCTCCAACTGTAATCAGTAAAAAGCAGTTATGGACATCAAACCTTATTTCCCATTTAATTTATAGTTTGATATGTTTTAGTTAATGATAAGGATCAAATACAAACTATAGTTATAAATTAAAATTAAAATTTTAATAAAATATTGACACGTGTATATTTCGATCAATCGTAATTCGGGGCACTTTTTGTAAATAAAAAAAATTAAAACGGACTATTTTAAAAATATATAACAGATACGAGGGTATAATCGTCCTAAAAATTACTACGGTGATAGTTTTAAGTCTGATCTTTGCTACAGTAATAGTTTTAAGTCTGATCATTGTAGTTTTAAGTCTGATCATTGTTGTTTTAAGTCTGATCATTGCTACAATAATAGTTTTAAGTCTGATCATTGTTGTTTTAAGTCTGATCATTGCTACAGTAATAGTTTTAAGTCTGATCATTGCTGTTTTAAGTCTGATCATTGCTGTTTTAAGTCTGATCAGTGCTACAGTAATAAATTTAAGTCCAATCTTTATAGTTTTTTAAGTCTGATCATTGTTGTTTTTAGTTTGATCATTGCTACAGTAATAGTTTTAAACCTGATCATTTGTAGTTTTAAGTGTGATCATTGCTACAATAATAGTTTTAAGTCTAATCATTGTAGTTTTAAGTCTGATCTTTGTAGTTTTTAAGTGTGATCGTTGTTGTTTTAAGTCTGATCATTGCTACAGTAATGGTTTTAAGTCTGATCATTATAGTTTTAAATCTGATCATTGCTACAGTAATAGTTTTAATTCTGATCATTGTTGTTTTAAGTCTGATCATTGTTAAAGTAATAGTTTTAAGTCTGATCATTGTATTTTTAAGTCTGATCATTTGCTACAATAATAGTTTTAATTCTGATCATTGTTGTTTTAAGTCTATCGTTGCTACAGTAATAGTTTTAAGTCAATGCGTGACAACGGAAAACTTAACTTTATGGAGAGACTTTTGGGTGCTGCTCGATTACTTTCGCAGGTGATTGTACGTTTTTAGTATCAATAAGAAAGGAAACTTTCAGTATGATTAAGAATTGTATCGAAAGTCAACATGAGTTAAACTTGATTTCTAGTTTCATTATTTGAAACAGTTGTTTATTCTTTACTGCAGATGGTCGAGCCAATGTTGAAAGATGCTAGGTACCGTTAACTACTGTTCGTACTACTATTTTTATTAGTTGCATGGCGTTGGAATCAGGTGTCCTTGAGAAATAGGTCTTGGGACCTCAAGGATTTACTTACATTGATTATTAGACTGGTTATAAAGCTTACTTTGTGAATTCAAATAATTAAGTATATTCTTACCTCTGCAGTGGTCTCAATGCCCAGTTTGATTTAGAGCTATCTTAGCTGCTCGTTGTAGTCAGAACCTTAGCCATGTTTTTAATTGTTTTTTAGGTTCCACTCGAACCCCACTAGTCGCCTAGTTCATCTTTAACCCTTATTCTTTATTGGCTGGTTTATATGCTGCATTTTCGAAAGCTTGATAGTTTTGCTTTATCAGTAAGAAATTAGTTCATCTATTCATTATTTAAAAATACGAAATAGGTTAATACTTATTTCATGCCCATCATCTGCTGACATTTTCCCATTCATTATGTGCTGACATTTTCCCACTCAATATGTGAAGTAAGATTTCGACAGTCCTGGCACAATCTTTCTTCATGAGTTTCTCAGTCACAGTTTTGGCCATCATTGCTCGTTTGCGAGTCTTAGTTCAGCAAGTGAGTTCCATTGTCTTACTTTTTATTTATTTTTGAATGATAGAAAAATATTTTTCTGGCACCCATATCGAAAGTGTGAGTTTGTTCTTCCTTGCAGATTTTACTTGATGTTGTATCGATCTTCAACACCGTTTCTTCCATTTCCCATAAACGACAATAAATAAAAATAATTCAAGAAGGAGTTGATGTAAGTTATGTAATTTTTAGGATGTTTTTTTTATATATAATCAAGGAGGAGCACTCAGATAAGAACCCTTTTATTTCGAGAACCTGAGAACTCCATATGCAATATTTAAATTGAATGATCAAGTCGATGTGGTGATGACACGTGTTTCACTTGCATTTTCAAAGTGTGATCATTGTAGTTTTAAGTGTGATCATTGTAGTTTTAAGTCTGATCATTGCTAGAATATAATTTTAATTCTGATCATTGTAGTTTTAAGTGTGATCATTTGCTGTTTTAAGTATGAACATTGTAGTTTTAAGTGTGATCATTGCTAGAATATAATTTTAATTCTGATCATTGTAGTTTTAAGTATGATCATTGCTGTTTTAAGTCTGATCATTATTACAGTAGTAGTTTTAAGACTGATTATTTAAGCCCGATCATTCTATGTTAAGTCTGATCATTCCGAGATATGTGAAATAACCATAATGCCCTTCCGTGTTATATCCGAAATTTCGATGAAATTGAACACGTATCAGTTTGAAATTCGATTTGTTAGCTTTTGTTAAATAATATGAATTTTTACCTGAAGTAGTTAATTTATTTTAGTTAGACCTTTTGTTTTTTTGTAAATTTGTGAACTTTTAGACATGTTTTGAAAATAAATTTTTTCTGCCGACGGCTTTGTTGTCCACAGAGTAGTACAAGGTCGGCACACTACGTACGTGATTGTAAAGAGAGCAGTCGAACGTCAGCAGCGATGAAATCGGCGATGGTGGTGAGCTTGATGCTATCGACGATCTTCATATCCGATGTCACAGCCTGGACTGGTGAAATCCGTGGAAGGGTTGTTTGCGATGTGTGTGGCGATTCTTCCATTGGACCTGAAGATCATATCTTGGAAGGTTCACTTTCTACCTTTTTTGAATCGATGCATATCTGGTTATGTTGTTGTTTTTTGGTGTAGATTGATTTTCTTGACGGTTAGGGTTTCTGTGGAATTGGACATGTGAAATCAGATTATTAAACTGATTTTGTTGTAAATTGATCTTCTTGATAGTTATTGTTTAACTGGAACTGAACTGGTGAGATCGGATGAGTAGATTGATTCAGCTTCTGCAGTTACTATTTAGTGTCATTAAATTTATGCTTGGCGATTTGGCTGGCTATCTGGTTTGATTCAATGAAAGTTGCATCTGAAGCTGAGATTTCTTTTCTTCTGGTTCAAAAAAATCAATCATGTAGGATGCAGATAAAGGGTACTATGCTTGATTGAAAAATGCATTATGTTCATTTAGCTTCGGCTGTAGTTATATAGGCGCCCTTTTAAAGGTCACATGGCACGTCTTTAGCACTATGTGCATTCAGCTATATATGTATGTTTCTGGGTTTCTAGATGATTATTTGTTTATGTGTGAGAAAGACGGAAAGAGATCTCATGTTACACCTGATTTATCAAGTAAAGACCTACCTATGCTGTCCTTTTAAAAAAAAATTCAAAGGAAGGCTTTACCATAACCTTAATTCGGATATAATTTTTTCACGAGATTTAGGTTTTTGAATATACGTCTTCTGAGTTCTTACTAGTAAGACTGGTTAATTTTCTGTATATTTGCAACATGAGCTTCTTGCCTGACCCCTCTCCTGAGACTCAGGCGCCATATGATGTTTTTATCTAATTTTACAACAAAATAAGGATTCACGTAAAAACACTGTGTCAGAATCTCCTCAAGTCTAATAGATTGCAGCAGCCTCAAATCCCTCCTCATCTACACACCACCAAAAACATTCCAATCACTAAACTGTTCTTTGACAACAAAAAACCCTGAATTCTCATAATAAGATTAGATAAATAGAAATACCAACCAAATGAGATACTGAAAGTAGGATCCCCTAAAGTGCTGATTCTTGTCCTTGTACACAATTCGGTCCACAATAGCATATTCTAATTGAAGCTGAGTCAAGAAGGAATTCAATCGTTCCTCAACACCACACTCGTTCTCGTTCGAAGCCATGTTTGTAAAATTCTATATTGAATCGATTAGTATTTTAACAAAACAAATTTGTTACAGATAAAAAAATAATAATAATGTACGGGACTATGGGTTGTCGATCGTCCGGCCAATGATGCCCAGTACAACTATCGAAATTCTATAAAGCTAAGGCAGGATTCGAACCTACAGTGTTTCGACTTTCCCCTTCTCCGCTGATTCGACACCTCGCGCCGAGCTTCCAATCAGACTAGGTTTCCGCGGTAATCCACAGCTTCGACTCAATCAAACAATCGAACTCAATCGGATGCCCAACTCAGTCGGTCAGCCGGGTGTTTAGTGTTATTGTGGCGGTGGTAGGGATTTTTATAAATTTGAATAAATCAAAAATCTATTCCGTCTAAAGATAAATATTTTTTTTCTATCATAAAAAAAAATCTCGTTCACAAACATATAATTTTTTTGTAAAATAAACAAACTAATTACAATCTTGATTTGGTCATTTGGATGTATGAGATTAAATTTTGTATTAAATTATATTTATAGTTAAATTTTTTGGTGACGAATTATAAATTATTAATGACGAATTATATTGTCTTTTGGTTTCTCGGCGACGAATTATAACCCAATTTTGACGAACTTTACATTTTGCACCATAAATATACTTTGTACCTGATCTTTACTCTCTAACGATAAATTTAGTTTGTGTGCAACAAAATTTTTGGTACAAAACATTACCACCACCAATAGGGAGGCACACTTGTCCGATTCGGTACAAATCTAAACTTTAGAGTTTGAGTCGGACTGGTGATCGTAAATTTTTGAAAATGCGAACAGTGAACCCGATCGGATCCGGATTTTTGCAGTCCGGATCAAACTGATAGACCGGATCAGATCGTAATTTTGCATTATAATGTCTAATTTTATGGTCCTAATAGTAAATTCGGTCCGGAATTTTGTGGTCCGGATCAAATCTATGGATCGAAAAGGTGGATCAAAGACCAAATCGGGCCCGAGTTTATATGATTTGGTCTTGGACTAAGCCGTAAAATTCTAGTATAATCCGATCCGTATTTACGTTCCGTTCCAGTTTTATGCATCCCAAACCTACATTGACTTATGTCAACCATATTGGTGTCAAATAAACAATCAGAAAATAATTATCCATGCAAAATATTTACCATATTAATTAAATAAATACTGATGAATAAAAAAGGATCCTTTTTATTAACAAGAATTAACATCCATTATACATGCCACCTCCAATTCAAAGAGTTTTTATAATTTCAAACCAAGGAGGGAATCAGGATTAAAATTTATCAAAGAGTAACATTTTTTAGTTTTTATCTAAGAATACGTGGACTATGAACTTAAATTTTAACAAAATGTAATATAATTTTACTTGAAATTATATTAAAATCTTTTTGGTCAAAACATCTCCAGCTACAACCCAAGTTGTCCTTACACACTTCGCGTTACGACCCGAGGTGAAAGCCCCGAATTTGCTAAGTCACAGCCGAGGCACTCGCCGAGGCCCCAGCGGCACCAAAGGCCCCAAGCCTAGCACTGGTGCTTGGAGACCTCGCCAAACCACCAAACACTTGGGAAGGGTCCAGGAGTGTCCCAGAAATATTATGAGAAGTTTTGGAGAAGTACCCAAAATAGGCCCCGACGAGGCCCTGCGCGCCCAGAATGGAAGTGAAACCAGAAATGATGGGAGGGTCGGGATTCACCTCGTTGCTTTCCTCGGTGGTTTTAGGCGAGTTGTCTGAGGCGAGCTCCTTAAGCAAGGCTTCAAGCTTTGCGAACCCTTCGTCCATTTTCTTCTCCATGTTTGTCACTCGTAACTCGTTGTCGGCTACGGCTTTGGTGGGGTTTGCTCGTAGTTCCTTCAGCGCTCCTTCGAGGGAAGTAACCCTCTCTTCAATCTCCGACGTCTTCCTCGTCGTCATGGTTGCTCGATCGACCGACTCTGATGCCAAGATGATACGACCCGACTGAGATGATTTCCCACAAAGGTCGTATTGATGGTTGCGGAAGTGTGGTGGTGGGTGATGGATGTGGAAAAGGTGGAAAATGGATTAATGCCCACCAAGACCCCGTATCAAGAGTCAAGGTCAGCCCCAAGGCGCCATGCCCGAATTAACTACGAAACAAAGATAAAAAAGGAAAAGTACTTTGATCGATTCTTCTTGAATGGATTGAAAGAAAGGAATACAACTGTGTTATAAAGGGTTAGAGAAGCCTTAGGCATGTGCCATTAATGGTTGGCTTTCCCCCCAAAAGTACCTCATAAATGATAGAAAAAAAATGTTTTGTGCACGGGATTTTTTTTTATGATAGAAAAAAAATATTTATCTTAAGACGGAATAGATTTTTTATTTATTCAAATTTATAAAAATCCCTACCACCGCCACAATAACACTAAACACCATCTATGCCGCTTGCGGCTGACTGACTGAGTTGGGCATCCGATTGAGTTTGATTGAGTCGAAGTTGTGAATTATCTGCGGAAACCTAGTATGATTGGAAGCCCGGCGCGAGGTGTCAAATCAGCGGAGAAGAGGTAAGTCGAAACACTGCAGGTTCGAATCCTGCCTTAGCTTTATAGAATTCCGATGGCTGTACTGGGCATCGTTGGCCGGACGATTGGCAACCCATAGTCCCGTACATTTTTTTTATCTGTAACAGAATTGTTTTGTTAAAATTCTAATCGATTCAATACAGAATTTTACAAAACATGGCTTCGAACGAGAACGAGTGTGGTGTTGAGAAACGATTGAATTCCTTCTTGACTCAGCTTCAATTAGAATATGCTACTGTGGGCCGAATTGTGTACAAGAACAAGAATCAGCACTCTAGGGGATCCCACTTTCAGTATCTCCTGAAGGTTTATTGCTTTGTTGGTATTTTTATTTATTTAATCTTATTCTGAGAATTCAGGGTTTTTTGTTGTCAAAGAAAAGTTTAGTGATAGGAATGTTTTTGGTGGTGTGTAGATGAGGAGGGATTTGAGGCTGCTGCAATCTATTAGACTTGAGGAGATTCTGACACTTTGTTTTTACGTGATTGATGGAAAGAAACCCAAGCAAAAGGTGTCTGCTTTGGAAAGGTATCTTCTTTTTATACCTTATGTTTCTTTTTGTACCAATATTAGAGTTTGTGATTGTGAATTATAATTCTTATACTTGCATATGGATTAGCTTAGCTACTGTAATTGGATTAGAAGGTGTTGATGTTTCAATCCAGTAACCTTGTTGCAGCCTAAATAAGTCAATGCGTGACAACGGAAAACTTAACTTTATGGAGAGACTTTTGGGTGCTGCTCGATTGCTTTCGCAGGTGACTGTACGTTTTTAGTATCAATAAGAAAGGAAACTTTCAGTATGATTAAGAATTGTATCGAAAGTCAACATGAGTTAAACTTGGTTTCTAGTTTCATTATTTGACATCTGTTGTATCAAATTGGGAACAGGATACACTTCAATTTGGGGAGGGTTATGTTCAACCAGATTGCTGAACATGCCACTTCAAGCCGGTTTCTACACCAGATTGGTTTCTCATCCCTCATATATGAGTTGATTATATACAAGGCTCCAGAACTGAAGACACCACAGGATAGTCTCCCTAAAGTCCCGTAAAAGTTTAATGTGGATCATAAGCTCTACAAAGGACGTCAAAAGAATGATCTCAAGGATCTGGGACAGAGAAGGAAGGACATCCCAGAGTCATCAAGGGGAGGGGTTGCTAGTGGTCTGAAGATGGCTCATGCTGAGAGGGAAAAGCTGCTGAAGGGGCTGGAGATCATCTTCACAGTGGACTAGCAAAGGAAACGCATCAACAACCTGGTTCGTGCGCTTCGCTACCCTAGCACTGATGAGGACGATGCCTCTGATGCAGAAGCTGGTGACTCCGAGGATGTCTCGTCCATTTGAAGGTCATTGCTTCGACAAAACTCTGAACTCTGATTTTTTTTTTCTGTTCTAGTACTTGTTCTGGTACTCTTTTCTTTCTGTTTGAACTATGATTGAACGCCTTGCCAATTGTTGAGGTGACTGTTTTGTTTCCTCAAGTTTCTCTAAAGCCTAGATAGATAGATAGATCTAGAAGATTTTTGTTTTTCCAAAAATGCCAAGGGGGAGATTGATGTTCTCATGAATGTCATGGTTTTGGCAAAACGACTTTAGAGAGTTCAAGCAGGAGTGCAAGAGAAGTTCAACTACATACTGGAACCGAAGTACAGCGTAGAGCAGACGCAAGGATGTTTCCTAAACCTGAAGGTTCTAAAGATCAAAGATCTGTTTGGTTGAAGTCGGCCAGCGAAGAAAACGAAGATCAAATATTTGAATCAATATCTTCGCATCCGTTAGAAGGCGGTTTAGAAGGTTCGGCTGACTTGGGAAGGAAGATATCATGAAAGATTGGCTTAAAGATATCTAGCAAATATTTAGGAATATTTCCCAAATATTTATGAATATTTCATAAATATTTGACAGATTATCTAAGACAGATTTGGGAACGGTCAATGCATATAAATAGAATGATAGGGCGTCAATATCTGCATCGCTTTCTGAGAGAATTACACACGAGAGCATTCGTGAGATTGGAGAAGAAGAGCGACGGCTGGTTGAGCTTTCCCCACTGGAAAATCACCGGCGCTGTAACAGTCTGTTCAGTGTGCTGATCAGACTGTTCAAGTTGAACTAACCGCTGCACACACCAGATATCATTGCAAGCTTTCGGGAGAAAGCATCCGAGCTTCGGGAGAAGATCGAGTACGTTCGGAAGGGAGTTTCGGACGAAGGGGATCGAGGGGGAGCCAAGATCATAAATCTGAGTGGTGTAGTGATAGAGGCTAGGCGTCTTCGTTCGGGAGATTGTAAGAGTAAGTCCACGTGTAGCTCTATACTACTCAATAAAGATTTATATCCCTTTAGGGCGTGGGAAGCCCCCTCAGAGTTGGTTGTTGCCGAACTGGGAAGTACATCGTGTGTCCTATTCATATACTGTCCCAGTTACTGTCTGCTAAGTGTTCACGGTGCGTCTGAATACTACCTCGAAGAGTTGCTTGAACAGATAACAGTATTTCAATAAGAGTTTCTTGAACGGAGTTGAAGATCTATGAAGGATTATCTACAAAAGATATGCGCAAGATATTAGGAATGTTTCCTAAAAGATTTAGGAAAGATTTCCTAAATAATATAAGCGGTTGACATTAGGAATCCTACTCGATTTAGGTTTTCTACCGCACTATATAAGGAGTGCTGATACATTCATATCAGAAAGCACTCACGGAGATATTATTCACGCTCATATTCAAAGAAGGGAGGTGGAGGCAAACGGCCGGTGAACTAATCACTCCGATTACGTCACGGCGCTCGGATTCAGTCTATTACAGTGCTCAACAGACTGATCGTAGAACAACGCTGAAGCTGCATGCATAGTTGCTGATCTTGCACATTCGGGAGAAGGCGCTGATTCTCGTGGAGAATCATTTTGCGTGTGACCTAAATACGCCTGTAATGTAATGTCATTTATAGTACTAATTGCCTAATTAATCATACCATTTTGCGTGTGACCTAAATACGCCTGGAGTCTTTTATTTTGCTGCAAGATATTTATGTTAGTATTTAGAAGGGGAAAGTATGAAAAAATGTATGAAGTATGTATACTTTTACTAAAGTTTTTTGTCCAACCTAATATTACCTTTTGTCCAAAGTTTAAAATTAAAAATTTTTTTTATCAATTTAGATATTTTTTTGTTCACTTTTTCTAGGTCTCTTCTTTTGAATTTAAAAATTCAGGTGTCATTTCGCTAAGCAATTTAGGATTCTAATTAAATATTTTTAATTTAGATAAAATATCTGATTCTTTATTTTAAAAGTCAAAACCAAAGTAGTAGATAAGAGTCCTGCAAACTCGACAGTTGACAACATGAAGCAGATTTCTTACCAGAGGCATCTCATTCGCTCTCGCTCCTATTTTAAGACTTTGGGCGTAGAAAAAGATAGATTGTTGAGATACGTGTTAGGTAGTTCATGTGCTGATGTATGTCATATTTTGATGGAACTATTTTGATATTTGAAAATTTCTAAAATAAAAATGATTCTTCATTCAGATTGAACGAGAATCGCATCCGATTAGAAAAAAATAAAATTTGATTTTTTTAAAGCTAAACAGGTTCTTAACGGGTTATGCGGGTAAACCCGTTTAACCCATTTATAAACAATGGATGCGGGTTTACTAAACACGTGTACTAATAGGGCGGTTAATGGGGCTCATTTTAACGGGCAGTAAACGGACGATTTAGCGGGTTTAGGGTATAATTGACACCTCTATTGCCACCATAGCTGCACATGAACTAAGTTTTTGTTTAGACACTGTTCAAAAGAGCTTTTTAATCTTTAAGAAATAATATGCTTTTAAGTGCTCTTGTGAAGAGCGGGTTAATCGTAAAGCATTGGTGTGGACATCCATTTATGTAAAGTGAGTCATTTGAAAAATAATTTGTCCATTTAAGTAGATAAATAACTAATTTACTCAATTTGAGCAAATTAGAAAAGTGTCCAAAGTAAAAAGCCTCATCAAATTGAATAAGTATATGACGGTGAAAAAGTCCAAATTATATTGAATGGGCAGGAAAAGGATCAGGTGTAAAGTTGATATTTTGGTACAAAATACAAACTAATCATAGCCCTTGATCTTGTGATTGAATGGATGAGATTAAATCTTGATTTTTTGGTTTTTTGTGTGTGTGACGAATTATAAAATAAACCTGACGAATTATGTCGTGTTTTTATTTTTCGGCTCGTGTTTTTCGTTTTTCGGCTCGAATTTTGACGAATTATAAAATAAACTGACGAATATATATAGGAATAGGACCGCCTCGGCACAAAATGCCTTCCAGCGGCTCAAAATGGTTTTGTGCTCAAGTTAAGAATGCTGATCAGATGTGGGTTGAGAGCAGCGAGGATGGTGACTCCATCATCAGTCCCCACTTCTGATTTGTTTTTGTATAGTTGGTGGAAGTTTGATTATTTTATCAGTACATATTCGATTATAAATTGCTTTGTGTATCTGTCTCTCCTTGTTTGAATTTATATATATATTTTTCAATCAGTTGGAAAACTTCAAATTTCTGAATTTGAGACTGCCTCTACTGATCATCCTCTCAATGTGTATAAGCGGATGACCGAGTATACATAATATCATGATTTATGCCAGGCATATTTTACCAGAGAATGAAGTTCAGCAGTTGAAATACATATCAGATCTCAGTGCATTGGACCTTGGCATCTGCTATCCCAAGTTGTGCTAATTAAGTTCAAAACATATAATGATAAAAAGAATATTCAATGTAGAACTTCTCATGGCCACGCTTTATGCATAAATGGAAAGACAGAACGCAAAAGTGTTGCTATCACCAAATTATTCTCTGTTTGCCATCTCCACTCAAAAACTGTACAACCCATGAAGTTCCCCACTTTGATAAGTTTCCACTCGCACCAATATGAAACAAAATATGGAATTTGAGATATTCTCTACTTCCTATAATACTACGGAAGAAGAAATTCCACACATAGCAAGTAATAACGGAGAGGTGCATTTTTCTGAGATCATTCTCATGTCATGCCGCAAAGTCCTCCACAATGAGAGAAACAGTCCTCTCAAGTACCTATTAACTATTACAACACATCGGAAATGATCTATAACGAAATGATGGAGCGTGTGCAGCACACAATTTATTTAAAAAGAATCTAACAACTGTGGACATTCATTACTTCAAATTCTTTACAATTGACATTTCATTAGTAAGTAAACTGAATCAGTCGTGGAACAAAGTTCAGGTTTTATAACAAATTGAGATTCAGAAGACGAGATTGTCGTATTTTTACATGCAGTATGTGGGAGTGCTGGATGGCCGATACACAAAGGGACGGATAGTGTGATGATAACCAGATGGACGAGTATATGTGAAATTGAAGCCAGCTTTACCTGCGGAGCATTCTACACTAAAGCTGCTGATGGGTCTTGCCAAGCAGGCATCCCAGCGATCACTCTCGGGCATTGTCTCTGCTACCGTGTATATCCCCCTTTCGTCGGTGAATGCTTGATAATTAAGGACGTCCCCGGATTTTGTAATGCAAATAACTGCGACCTCAGCTCCTGAAAATAGGGATATAAGTAAAAAATTAACCAAAGTCATCTAAGAAAAATGAGCAGTATAAGTCTGTGAGGTGGATCAAAAACATGCTCCAACATAGAACTGTCATGCCGTTCATTTTATATATCTTTGATGTAGGAGCGTTTAGAGCTCCGAATTAGTATTTTAGCTTTAATTCGTTGTTTTAGTTTTTATACAGCATTATCTTTTTTAGGCATCATTATCTTTTAGGAAGCATTATCTTTTTACGTAGCATTATCTTTTTAGGCCGCCTATCATTATCTTTTAGTTTTCCTTTCCTAATTAGGTTTAGTTTTCCTTTCCTAGTTAGGTTTTATTTTTTTCTTATTTAAACCCACCTTAGGATTTCAGTTATGTATCTTATTTTTCCAATCAATAAACCTTTGGTTTTTCGTTTTTGGTGGATTCCAAAACTCTCTTGGTGGATTCCAAGCTTTCTGGTGGATTCGAGTTATCTTTTCTGGTGGATTCCAGAGTTATCAATCGTATTCATTGCTTGTGAATTCGATTCTATCCAAGGTTTAGCGCTTGCTATTCCTTTCGATTTTCCCGCTGCGTCAGTTGGTATCAGAAGCAGATCTTTCCATGTCTCTCTTCTAACTTGATCAGATGGCAGATCACCCCGTACCCAGAGCCGCAACCCTAGCTGCTTTATCAACCCAGATGGCTGCCATGTCAACCCCGATGACTGCCATATTAACCCAGTTGGCGGAAGTGGCGGCGAGATTCAATCAGAATGTCGAAGAGGAGAGAGCCCGGAGGGAAGCACAAGTTAGAGTTTCTCGTGGTAGGCGTAATAACTTCGTCTTGTCTTCTAAATGCTTAAAATATTCTAATTGATTTATATCCATTGTTGTGTCAGAATATAATTTAAATTCTTGTGAGTTCTTGTAAAAGTGTAAATTATCTCTCGTATAGGTCTTAGATGAACTAGTTTCCATAGTTATCCCAAAGATATTTATTATCGCCTAGATAAAAGTTTTTGTCAAAATCAATTCCTAATAGATATTTATCTATTGCAAGGTCAATTGCAACACAGATCTTGTCTTTAATTTCTTGTGGGAAATCTTTTAAGATATGAAATATCAGTATTTTTTGCTTATCTTCTAATTGATATTTAAAAAGGTCGTAATCTCCATTGTCATATATGTTATTCATGATTTTATCTGTTTCTTCAAATCTGATAACTGATTCTTCGAATATGATTCGATAGCTTTTTTCCATAGATTTTAAATATGTATTAGGTTTATTTTTTATTTTGATGAACAGTAATTTTGACTTTTACTATTCATGTGGGTCCCGCTCTGATACCATTTTTCTTTCGACTTTCTTGATATTATCTTGATATTAAGACTCATTTTTATTTTCGAAATATATCTTTCTTTGCAATAGATAGGTAGAAAGAGTAGATAAAACCTATTTAAGTAAATGGAAATTACTAATTTTGTTTTTGTGAATAGATAGTAGTTTTAACTTTTGTTCGCATAATTCTGTGATTAATTTATAGTTTTTGTTGGTTAAACTCATCTGTTTAAGAATTTCGTAGTCGTATAATGATCGGCTGTAATTTAGCGTCAATATTCGAATAGAATTCAAATACTATTGCTAGTCACGATTAATCAAAACAATTTATATTGACTCGGGAAACCCAAGGTCGTACCCAAAAGATAGGTGATTAAACTAATGGTGCTAACGATTAAATTCGGAAAGTCTATGGTTTGGGGGGGGGTTTGTTCCTCTTAAGAGGTTGATAGCAAATGTTTACTATCCAAAATGGAGATTTTATCAACAAAACAAGTAAGCAATCGATTCAAAGATGACTAGGGATTACTTCCCCACCTAGACAATTATTGTGACAATGATATTGGATGCCAATGATGGATTTACATGCACATGAGTAGAATTTAGCCATGCAACATTCAATCCAAGTTCAACTCGCGCTACAACTTAGAATGAAGAGGTTACATCTCGCATAGGACCTCACACTCGCGCTCTATTGGCCCTATAGAACATGCATGTCTAGTCTCACACTCGCGCTCTATTGACTAGATAAACACATTCTTGTTAAGCTCAAGCCATTCTCATTAGAATTTAGGTGTCGCCATGTAACACAAAGACTCTAATGCTTCTTCATTCATTTCATTGAAGTCATATTGATCAACGTGAGCTACATCAAACATGAAATCAAGCTAAGTTCCCATTGAGGACATTTCACAAACACCTTATGGGCAACTCTAAACATTTAGTTCAAATGAAGAAGATTTATGTGCAAACTCATTCAACATTGACATCAATGGTATTTACATCATCACAAACATGTCTAGGGGATCCATAATCCCCAACCAAGGTCACTACTCACTCATAGTGAGATTACAAACAAAAACAATGACAAAAGTGTAAACACCCATATGAAAGGTAGAGTTTAGAGCTTCTAAACCAATATGGAGAATCAAGAGTAATGATGGATCCTTGTGGTTGGTCTTCTTCTTCACCTAATCCACCTCGAAAATCGCCTCTTTTCTTCTCAAAAACCGTGCCAAAATTCTCCCCTCAAAAGTCACACTCGAAACCCTAAAAAAATCTGGGTTTTATAACATCTGCTCGTTTGTGCGATCGCATGAAATGTCTTGTGCGATCGCACAACTTCCCATAACCGGCTTTGTGCGACCTTGGCTTCCGAGTGTGTGCGATCGCACAAAAATTTATGCGACTGGTCTGCTTTGTGCGATCGCACAAAGAGGTTGTGCGATCGCACAACGTTGTGCGGCCGCATGGAATTTCTGTGCGTCTGGTCTGATTTGTGCGTTCGCATGGAATGGACTGTGCGAACGCACAAGTCTTTTCTGGCAATCTTAACCTTCGAATTTGGTCTCGGCGTCAACTAGAGAGTTGTATCCCTTTGAGTTAGCTTTTCAACAAGCTTTGAATCGACGAAATCGGACACCAAATGAGATCTGTAGGTCCAAAATACTCCGGAGAAGTCCGCACGTCCCGTAATGCCCGAAAAACCATATTTTTGCTCCGGAACGCTCGGTTTTGCTCCAAAATCACTGCTCTCTTGTGTTCTCAGCTAAATCTCTGAAATAGGCCTGAAATGAACCACAAAGTATCAAATAGCAAGTGAAATCGTAAAGGAATGACCGAAACAATAAGCGTAGAGGTTGCCTAAAATGCATATATTTTAGTGCTATCATATAACTCTTGTAGTTGTGATTTAGATAATTCATAAATGCGTTGTGTAGGTGAGATGGGAGAAGAATAGATTGATTCCATAGGTTTGGAAGCGCTGATCTTATTTATTCAAAATAATTACAAGTTCTAATTATTTTGGTTAAATAGCTGATGCCATCATTTGGCCTAATTAGCGTAAGAGTGGTAGGTTTCTTCATACCTGCGTTTGTGCGTGATCGTTTTCGTCTTTGTAGATTCAGAGTCTCCACCACTACGTCTCCTTCAGTACTAGCCTTCACCGGCGTTCCTATTCGGAGCTCCCTGTAGTCCAGGAGGGTAAAATCTAACTAACGATAAGTTATGATCCTAAGATCTAAATGAGAAGGCACGAGAACTGAAAGCTTGAAATTTTATTGTCTTTGAGAGAGGGCGGAGCAAAAAGCGTGTCCATTACAAGAGAATGAAGTGCTTCTTATAGCAACTTCTTTATAAAGTAAAACAGCCTAATTAAAACCAATACCATTAATTGGCATACGGTTTTAGCACACTGAAAACAGAAAATAGACATAAAGAAAAAGGAAAGATGCCTCTTTCCACAATCGTTGCTTTTGCCTGTAAGTCTTTGATTAATTATGTTGAGTGGCCTACATCTTTGTACTGCTGTCTTCAAGTAGCAGTGGTTTTGTTTTTGTCTGCCAATAATTTAGTGGAGGATGTGCTGGACTCTTCGGTCTTGTTTCCTTGAACTTGGGCTTCTTCCTTGTCTTTCATTTCTTCGTCAGGTCCGGAGAGATATTCTTGGGCTGTCCTTGGGCTTACGTTGAAACTTCCTTTTTCGAAAATCTTCTTCCAATCCTTGATGTAGTCGAGTTATCGTGGATGTATTCCTTTATTGAAATGTGAGTAAATGATGATTTGATGACTGCTGAAGTTTACCTTTAACTCAGTGTTGTCCTTGATTTTGAATAATTCGAACGCTATATTTCCCAGAGACAAGGCTCTTAGTTTGACTAGGTCTTCCTTCTTGATCGCTGGGGATGCCTTAAGTTGTGTGATGGCTTGTTGGGTTCCAACTGGACCAACTCTCATCCAGTGATAGGGGAGAAGGATTTTTCCTTGATCGTTAAAATCTGCATAACTTGATTGATCTTTCAGGTAGATTTGCTTGTCCGTTCTGGTCTTTTTAACAAACTGGAGAACCGTTTGTTTGACCGTTGCATTAAAATGGCTAAGTTCTTTAAAGTCATCACTTAGGTAAATTGTGTCAATCATTCCTAGACAAAATAACTCATAGACCCTTTGTGGTTTGGCATTAGGATAAATCATTACCTTAATAAGTTCAGTCCTGTAAATCGGATAGATTCCTTGCTCATTTTTTCCTTGAAGGAAAAGGTTGTAAGTTGTTAGAAAGTCTTCTTCTGTTAATTCAGCACAATCCTTTCGGATAATAGGTTGACTGACTTGATTTATTCGGCCGATAATTTGAAGAGAAGTACTTTCTTTTGCCATGCTCATAATAGCATCTTTGTAGTCATTTTTAGGTTGAGGGCCAAGGTAGTTTTTCAACACATATTTTGCTTCGAATTCTGTAGGGAATTCTTTCACTATTTCCCTGTCGTCATGTTCAGGATAAGTCGAATAAATACCTTTTCTGGTTCCATTCATGATGGCAAATACCTTAGTTGTTTTGGTCGTTTCTTTTTCAATCTTGGCTTTCTTTAGGTCATTAGCAGTAATCAATGGTGCTGGGAATCCAGACGTATTTGCTTTTGCTTTAAGTAGTAGGATTTCCTTCTTAAGAATATCTGCTTCCCTCTTTTCTAACTCAAGTTCTTTTTCCAGGATGGAAATTTGAGTAGCGTCCATTTCCTTTTCAGATGCGTTTGTTCCTGCGTTATCAACATTACGTTAGTTTCGTTAGGGTTAACTAGAAAATCTTCTTTGGTGTTATTAAGTTCTCTCGTTAAGCAGTCTGCTAAACAATTTTTTATTCCTGCAATGTGTTCTACTTTAAAAGCGTAGTAATTAAACCATTGTTGCCATCTTAATAATCTTCCTTGTTTATAGTCTTCTGATATATTTGTCCTAAGAAAGTACCCAAAGTTTTTACTGTCTGTTCTAATTAGAAATTCTTTGTCAATAATATAAGCTTTACATTTCTTGATTGTTTTCTTTACAGCTAGATATTCTTTTTCATTTGAGTGGTATCTCGTTTCCGATCCCGTAAATGTGCCTGAAGCATATCTACATAATTTTTCTTCATTGTTAAGGTTTCTAGCCTTTAGAATACCTCCCCAATATAGGTCACTAGCATCTGTTTCAATTATCATATAATCCTCTGTAAAGGATGATATAATGCTGGTAAGTTGTTGAATTTTCTCTTAAGCTTTTTTAAAATAATTTGTATCAGTTCTTCCCAAGACCATCTAACTTTATCTTTTAACTTCTTTTGTAAGGGTTTTCTTAACTCTGATAACTTGTTAACATACATTTCTGCGTACGTTAGAATTCCTAAAAACCTTTGTAACATTTTCTTATATTGGATCTTATCTGGAAATTTCTTTATATGATCCAGTATATGTGCTTGTAATTTTATTTGTCCTTCCTTAATTTCAAGTCCTAGAAAAGATATTTCTTTTTGGCATAACTTTGCTTTTCTTTCAGACAGTACTATACCTTTTTCTTTGCATTTGTGAAGTATATGCTCAAGGTGAGCGTAGTGTTCCAACTCTGTATTTGAGTAAATAAGTATGTCGTCTACGTAGATGAGACAAAATTCCCTAAATTGCTCGAAGGTCTTATCCATAAATCTTTGAAAGATTCCTGGGGCTTGTTTTAGTCCGAAGGGAACTACGTTCCATTCGTAATGTCCTTGAGGGCAACTAAATGTCGTAAGTGGTCTAGATTTCTTATTTAAACGAATCTGCCAAAATCCTGATTTGCAGTCAAGACTAGAGTAATACTTTTTTCCTCTTATTTGTGATAGAAGGGTTTCTTTGTTAGGTAGGTAATAACCGTCGTCAATCGTTTCATTGTTAAGAGCTTTGTAGTTTATAACCATTCTTTTCTTTCCTCTTTTTCGTTCTGCTTCATTTTCTACCATAAAGGCTGGTGAACTATGAGGACTTTTACTTGGCGTAATTAGTTTCATTTCTAAAAGTTCCTTAATTTGTTTCTCAAATTCTTCTCTATCTGTTGGTGTATAACTCATGGGTCTAACTCTTATTACTTTGTTTTTATCTTTAAGTTGTATGTCGGCAACTTCTTCTGATACGTTAATCTTTTTGTCTAACGGGTTTTCACTAGCGACTTCTAATAAATTTTTTAATTTTATCTAACTGGTAAATAGTTAGCATGGTTTCTTGTTCATCTTCTTCTAAGTTAATATGTAAATTATTTAAATTGTTTAAGTATTCTAAGTTTTTTATTACTAATCCTCCCCCTTGTTTTTGAGGCGTAAGCTTCTTAAATTGTCTGGTAAATTATGGAGTTGCAATTGTATGTACATTGTTTTCTAATGGACAGAAAACTCGTTTCAAACTTAGGTGATGCGTTAGGCTTATCCATTCTATTTCTTGAATAAATGGGTGATTTAATCTTAGAAAATTATTTCCTATAATGAAATCCATTCCTGTTTCTTGTTGATAAATTGTGGGGAAAGTAAATTTTTCTCCACTTAAGTAAATTTCTATGTTTTTAGCTACCTTACTAATTTCCATCTTAGTGTTGTTCGCGACTAATACCTTGAATGTTTTATCTGTTTCTTTCCAATATTCTTGTGGAAGAATGTATTTGCTAGCAACACAGATACTTGCTCCAGTATCTATATATGCATATAAGTGATATCTTTTGTAATCCTTTAGTTTTATTTCTATCTTGATATAACTTGAATTGGGATTAACTTGATTACTCAGAATTTGGGGAATCGTCATAGCAAGAGTCGTATTCTGAATCAGTTTCGATTATAAATAGTTGTTCGTTATCTGATAAGTCAGAATCTTCATTAGGTTCGAAATTTAAGTTGCAACAGTATTCAAGTAATTTAACTTGTTCTTTCTTGGTTTTTCTTATTCTTTCTTTATTTGGACATTTATTTGCATAGTGTCCTTCTTCCTGGCATAACCAACAAGTACATTGTTTTTTGTTTGTAGGGCAATACTTATCTTTTCCTGGTTTGTATTGTTTCTTTTTTCTAAAGTATTTATTTCTGTACTTAGGGTGTTTATATTCTGATTTATATGGAACAGGTCTAAATCTATATTTCTTTTTGTAGTGTTTTTTGAACTTATTTTTGTATTTTGGTTTCTTATAAGTATTACTTCCATATCTTCCTGGTACATCAATATTTAAATTGTTGCAACAAATTCTGTTATTATAAGTATTGTATTTTTGCTTATATAAATGCTTTTTAACACATAGGTCTTGTAGGTATAATTCTACTGTCCTTATTCTACCTCCTAATGTTTCTGGTACATCATTAGGTCTGCTTTCCCACATTTTCTTAATTTGATCTACATGGGGTTTTGGTAGTTTATTAAAGAATGTTTCGTTGTAGATTCCTTTACTTGTAGTATTTATTTTATAGTAATATTTTTTCGTATTCACATGCAAAGTTATTAAAATAACACATATCACTAATTGTGATATTGTCTAGATACCATCTTGCGTTCTACCGTTTTTACTTCTTCTGCATGGTTAACTTCATCTCTTCCTAGGAATTCATTATACATGGCTGTAATGACTCTTTTTATGTATTCACTTCCCGTAGTAATTCCATTTTCAAATATTATTAATTCTTCATTTGTTAAGTTTTGATACCAAGCCTTAACATTTCCTGTGAGCTTATGTGCAAAATATGCCTTTGTTGCGGCAATATTGTTTCTAAGTCCTTCGTTACTTTGGATTATTACGTCTATCATAGCTCCCCATTCGTCTATTCTTTTAAGTCTATTTCTAATACAGTCTAAATCTAAACAGTCACTAGGTTTTGCTTCTTTAATTTCGAATTCAGATTGTCTTAGTGGTATAGTTTGATATTTATGTTTATATGGTTGTTTTCTTTTGTCGTAATTTCTACTACCTTCGTTTGTACTTCGTTCATGATACCTTCTCTTATAATTCGTAGGTTCGCTTTCATATATAGATTCATTTTCATCTATTATCTCGCTTCTAGGGATAAGTTGGTTAGAAGGTCCTCCTTTCTCCATATAAATATATCCTGGGAGGTTAGGTTCTTTATAATCAATATTTTTAATAGGTTGCTGCTTCTCGTTTTCATCTTCAGAAGATGAATAATTGGTAATATTTCCATCTTCGTAGTTTGTCATGAGTGTTTCTTGTCGGTCAATAAGCTCTGTATTAGAGAGACTTAGTAATTTAATACACTCAGTCATTTTAATTCCTAACTCGAAATCTCTTTCAAGTTTTTCCCTAATCGGGTTAACTGGTAGGTTAATGCTATCTTTAGGTAGGTCAAGGCATGTTATTGGCATTGCGAGTCTGGTTTCACTCTCGCTTTGTGGGGTCGCCTTTCTAGGGTCTGACTTGCCACTTCTGTTGTGGAAATAGTTCCCTAATTTGTTTAAGTTGAAGATCTTCTTAACCTTAGCTAAGAATTTCATAATTAATTTTAATCTTTAATTATTAATTTGTCTTTTTCTTCTTTCTTTTTATATGGTTCAAATGGCTTTGCGTATGGTAATGATGGTGGAAATTTAAAATCAGAGAAGTCAATTCCTGGACTCCTTCTCGGATTGTTGTTTATTTTTATTTGCAATATTTGTCTTTGTATCTTTTCTAAAGAGAAGAATTTGAGAAACAAATTAAGGAACTTTTAGAAATGAAACTAATTGCGCCAAGTAAAAGTCCTCATAGTTCACCAGCCTTTATGGTAGAAAATGAAGCAGAACGAAAAAGAGGAAAGAAAAGAATGGTTATAAACTACAAAGCTCTTAACAATGAAACGATTGACGACGGTTATTACCTACCTAACAAAGAAACCCTTCTATCACAAATAAGAGGAAAAAAGTATTACTCTAGTCTTGACTGCAAATCAGGATTTTGGCAGATTCGTTTAAATAAGAAATCTAGACCACTTACGGCATTTAGTTGCCCTCAAGGACATTACGAATGGAACGTAGTTCCCTTCGGACTAAAACAAGCCCCAGGAATCTTTCAAAGATTTATGGATAAGACCTTCGAGCAATTTAGGGAATTTTGTCTCATCTACGTAGACGACATACTTATTTACTCAAATACAGAGTTGGAACACTATGCTCACCTTGAGCATATACTTAACAAATGCAAAGAAAAAGGTATAGTACTGTCTGAAAGAAAAGCAAAGTTATGCCAAAAAGAAATATCTTTTCTAGGACTTGAAATTAAGGAAGGACAAATAAAATTACAAGCACATATACTGGATCATATAAAGAAATTTCCAGATAAGATCCAAGATAAGAAAATGTTACAAAGGTTTTTAGGAATTCTAACGTACGCAGAAATGTATGTTAACAAGTTATCAGAGTTAAGAAAACCCTTACAAAAGAAGTTAAAAGATAAAGTTAGATGGTCTTGGGAAGAAACTGATACAAATTATGTTAAAAAACTTAAGAGAAAATTCAACAACTTACCAGCATTATATCATCCTTTACCAGAGGATTATATGATAATTGAAACAGATGCTAGTGACCTATATTGGGGAGGTATTCTAAAGGCTAGAAACCTTAACAATGAAGAAAAATTATGTAGATATGCTTCAGGCACATTTACGGGATCGGAAACGAGATACCACTCAAATGAAAAAGAATATCTAGCTGTAAAGAAAACAATCAAGAAATTTAAAGCTTATATTATTGACAAAGAATTTCTAATTAGAACAGACAGTAAAAACTTTGGGTACTTTCTTAGGACAAATATATCAGAAGACTATAAACAAGGAAGATTATTAAGATGGCAACAATGGTTTAATTACTACGCTTTTAAAGTAGAACACATTGCAGGAATAAAAAATTGTTTAGCAGACTGCTTAACGAGAGAACTTAATAACACCAAAGAAGATTTTCTAGTTAACCCTAACGAAACTAACGTAATGTTGATAACGCAGGAACAAACGCAGCTGAAAAGGAAATGGACGCTACTCAAATTTCCATCCTGGAAAAAGAAATTGAGTTAGAAAAGAGGGAAGCAGATATTCTTAAGAAGGAAATCCTACTACTTAAAGCAAAAGCAAATACGTCTGGATTCCTAGCACCATTGATTACTGCTAATGACCTAAAGAAAGCCAAGATTGAAAAAGAAACGACCAAAACAACTAAGGTATTTGCCATCATGAATGGAGCCAGAAAAGGTGTTTATTCGACTTATCCTGAACATGACGACAGGGAAATAGTGAAAGAATTCCCTACAGAATTCGAAGCAAAATATGTGTTGAAAAACTACCTTGGCCCTCAACCTAAAAATGACTACAAAGATGCTATTATGAACATGGCAAAAGAAAGTACTTCTCTTCAAATTATCGGCCGAATAAATCAAGTCAGTCAACCTATTATCCGAAAGGATTGTGCTGAATTAACAGAAGAAGACTTTCTAACAACTTACAACCTTTTCCTTCAAGGAAAAAAATGAGCAAGGAATCTATCCGATTTACAGGACTGAACTTATTAAGGTAATGATTTATCCTAATGCCAAACCACAAAGGGTCTATGAGTTATTTTGTCTAGGAATGATTGACACAATTTACCTAAGTGATGACTTTAAAGAACTTAGCCATTTTAATGCAACGGTCAAACAAACGGTTCTCCAGTTTGTTAAAAAGACCAGAACGGACAAGCAAATCTACCTGAAAGATCAATCAAGTTATGCAGATTTTAACGATCAAGGAAAAATCCTTCTCCCCTATCACTGGATGAGAGTTGGTCCAGTTGGAACCCAACAAGCCATCACACAACTTAAGGCATCCCCAGCGATCAAGAAGGAAGACCTAGTCAAACTAAGAGCCTTGTCTCTGGGAAATATAGCGTTCGAATTATTCAAAATCAAGGACAACACTGAGTTAAAGGTAAACTTCAGCAGTCATCAAATCATCATTTACTCACATTTCAATAAAGGAATACATCCACGAGAACTCGACTACAACAAGGATTGGAAGAAGATTTTCGAAAACGAAAGTTTCAACGTAAGCCCAAGGACAGCCCAAGAATATCTCTCCGGACCTGACGAAGAAATGAAAGACAAGGAAGAAGCCCAAGTTCAAGGAAACAAGACCGAAGAATCCAGCACATCCTCCACTAAATTATTGGCAGACAAAAACAAAACCACTGCTACTTGAAGACAGCAGTACAAAGATGTAGGCCACTCAACATAATTAATCAAAGACTTACAGGCAAAAGCAACGATTGTGGAAAGAGGCATCTTTCCTTTTTCTTTATGTCTATTTTCTGTTTTCAGTGTGCTAAAACCGTATGCCAATTAATGGTATTGGTTTTAATTAGGCTGTTTTACTTTATAAAGAAGTTGCTATAAGAAGCACTTCATTCTCTTGTAATGGACACGCTTTTTGCTCCGCCCTCTCTCAAAGACAATAAAATTTCAAGCTTTCAGTTCTCGTGCCTTCTCATTTAGATCTTAGGATCATAACTTATCGTTAGTTAGATTTTACCCTCCTGGACTACAGGGAGCTCCGAGTAGGAACGCCGGTGAAGGCTAGTACTGAAGGAGACGTAGTGGTGGAGACTCTGAATCTACAAAGACGAAAACGATCACGCACAAACGCATGTATGAAGAAACCTACCACTCTTACGCTAATTAGGCCAAATGATGGCATCAGCTATTTAACAAAAATAATTAGAACTTGTAATTATTTTGAATAAATAAGATCAGCGCTTCCAAACCAATGGAATCAATCGATTCTTCTCCCATCTCACCTACACAACGCATTTATGAATTATCTAAATCACAACTACAAGAGTTATACGACTACGAAATTCTTAAACAGATGAGTTTAACCAACAAAAACTATAAATTAATCACAGAATTATGCGAACAAAAGTTAGATACAGGGAAGAGATTAGTCTACCTAAAGATTGGAAAAGGGAGCCTAACCTAAAGAAGGTTTTTATTTAATTTATAGCTATCAAGGAAAGTGTCAAGGGTAGATTGAAGGCTACATGGAAGAAGAAGAAGAAGAACAATGTAGTGGCTTACAAGTGCAGGATGATCAAAGTTTTAAAGGTAGGTGATGATGGATGAGGTCCTATATTTAGAAGAGAACTCGAGGTCGAATGTAGGTTCGAATCCTGCCTTAGCTTTATAGAATTTCGATAGTTGTACTGGGCATCATTGGCCGGACGATCGACAACCCATAGTCCCGTACATTATTATTATTATTTTATCTGTAACAAATTTGTTTTGTTAAAATACTAATCGATTCAATATAGAATTTTACAAACATGGCTTCGAACGAGAACGAGTGTGGTGTTGAGGAACGATTGAATTCCTTCTTGACTCAGTTTCAATTAGAATATGCTATTGTGGACCAAATTGTGTACAAGGACAAGAATCAGCACTCTAGGGGATCCTACTTTCAGTATCTCATTTGGTTGGTATTTCTATTTATCTAATCTTATTATGAGAATTCAGGGTTTTTTGTTGTCAAAGAACAGTTTAGTGATTGGAATGTTTTTGGTGGTGTGTAGATGAGGAGGGATTTGAGGCTGCTGCAATCTATTAGACTTGAGGAGATTCTGACACAGTGTTTTTACGTGAATCCTTATTTTGTTGTAAAATTAGATAAAAACATCATATGGCGCCTGAGTCTCAGGAGAGGGGTCAGGCAAGAAGCTCATGTTGCAAATATACAGAAAATTAACCAGTCTTACTAGTAAGAACTCAGAAGACGTATATTCAAAAACCTAAATCTCGTGAAAAAATTATATCCGAATTAAGGTTATGGTAAAGCCTTCCTTTGAATTTTTTTTTAAAAGGACAGCATAGGTAGGTCTTTACTTGATAAATCAGGTGTAACATGAGATCTCTTTCCGTCTTTCTCACACATAAACAAATAATCATCTAGAAACCCAGAAACATACATATATAGCTGAATGCACATAGTGCTAAAGACGTGCCATGTGACCTTTAAAAGGGCGCCTATATAACTACAGCCGAAGCTAAATGAACATAATGCATTTTTCAATCAAGCATAGTACCCTTTATCTGCATCCTACATGATTGATTTTTTTGAACCAGAAGAAAAGAAATCTCAGCTTCAGATGCAACTTTCATTGAATCAAACCAGATAGCCAGCCAAATCGCCAAGCATAAATTTAATGACACTAAATAGTAACTGCAGAAGCTGAATCAATCTACTCATCCGATCTCACCAGTTCAGTTCCAGTTAAACAATAACTATCAAGAAGATCAATTTACAACAAAATCAGTTTAATAATCTGATTTCACATGTCCAATTCCACAGAAACCCTAACCGTCAAGAAAATCAATCTACACCAAAAAACAACAACATAACCAGATATGCATCGATTCAAAAAAGGTAGAAAGTGAACCTTCCAAGATATGATCTTCAGGTCCAATGGAAGAATCGCCACACACATCGCAAACAACCCTTCCACGGATTTCACCAGTCCAGGCTGTGACATCGGATATGAAGATCGTCGATAGCATCAAGCTCACCACCATCGCCGATTTCATCGCTGCTGACGTTCGACTGCTCTCTTTACAATCACGTACGTAGTGTGCCGACCTTGTACTACTCTGTGGACAACAAAGCCGTCGGCAGAAAAAATTTATTTTCAAAACATGTCTAAAAGTTCACAAATTTACAAAAAAACAAAAGGTCTAACTAAAATAAATTAACTACTTCAGGTAAAAATTCATATTATTTAACAAAAGCTAACAAATCGAATTTCAAACTGATACGTGTTCAATTTCATCGAAATTTCGGATATAACACGGAAGGGCATTATGGTTATTTCACATATCTCGGAATGATCAGACTTAACATAGAATGATCGGGCTTAAATAATCAGTCTTAAAACTACTACTGTAATAATGATCAGACTTAAAACAGCAATGATCATACTTAAAACTACAATGATCAGAATTAAAATTATATTCTAGCAATGATCACACTTAAAACTACAATGTTCATACTTAAAACAGCAAATGATCACACTTAAAACTACAATGATCAGAATTAAAATTATATTCTAGCAATGATCAGACTTAAAACTACAATGATCACACTTAAAACTACAATGATCACACTTTGAAAATGCAAGTGAAACACGTGTCATCACCACATCGACTTGATCATTCAATTTAAATATTGCATATGGAGTTCTCAGGTTCTCGAAATAAAAGGGTTCTTATCTGAGTGCTCCTCCTTGATTATATATAAAAAAAAACATCCTAAAAATTACATAACTTACATCAACTCCTTCTTGAATTATTTTTATTTATTGTCGTTTATGGGAAATGGAAGAAACGGTGTTGAAGATCGATACAACATCAAGTAAAATCTGCAAGGAAGAACAAACTCACACTTTCGATATGGGTGCCAGAAAAATATTTTTCTATCATTCAAAAATAAATAAAAAGTAAGACAATGGAACTCACTTGCTGAACTAAGACTCGCAAACGAGCAATGATGGCCAAAACTGTGACTGAGAAACTCATGAAGAAAGATTGTGCCAGGACTGTCGAAATCTTACTTCACATATTGAGTGGGAAAATGTCAGCACATAATGAATGGGAAAATGTCAGCAGATGATGGGCATGAAATAAGTATTAACCTATTTCGTATTTTTAAATAATGAATAGATGAACTAATTTCTTACTGATAAAGCAAAACTATCAAGCTTTCGAAAATGCAGCATATAAACCAGCCAATAAAGAATAAGGGTTAAAGATGAACTAGGCAACTAGTGGGGTTCGAGTGGAACCTAAAAAACACAATGACTAAAACTATTACTGTAGCAATGATCAGACTTAAAACAACAATGATCAGACTTAAAAAACTATAAAGATTGGACTTAAAACTATTACTGTAGCACTGATCTGACTTAAAACTACAATGATCAGACTTAAAACAGCAATGATCAGACTTAAAACTATTACGTAGCAATGATCAGACTTAAAACAACAATGATCAGACTTAAAATTATTACTGTAGCAATGATCACACTTAAAACTACAATGATCAGACTTAAAACTATTACTGTAGCAATGATGTAGCAATGATCAGACTTAAAACTATTACAAACCTGGATGTTAGCAGCAGGCATCTCATCAGTTATCTACGAAATCTGGAAGATGAGGAACCATAAAATCTTTAGACAAGAGACAGTGGATGCCAACAATACTAGTAGAAGAATCAGATGGAGCTTAAAGGTGACGCTGGCTAGTTTTTATGGTAATTTGCTTACTTATGATGATAGCAGGTGGTTGTATAGTATTGGTTCTTACGGTGTTTTTTCGTTTGCTTGCCTCTTGTTGGAGGTGAGGTTTATCTGTCTGTTCCAGGAGTTTTGGTCTCGGCAGGGGGGTGGTTTAGTAGGCTTGTTGTTACCGTTGTTTTGGTTTTTCTCGGTTGTTTGTCTGTCTGCTCCAGGAGTTTTGGTCTGGGCAGGGGGGCGGTTTTGTAGGCTTGTTGATGCTGCTGGTCTGGTTTGCTCATCCCTAATAGTTTGTACTTGATCCGTTACCATTGACTAAAACATGTCAAACTATAACTTAAAGGGCAAATAAGGTTTGATGTCCATAACTGCTTTTTACTAATTACAGTTGGAGCTTTTTTTTGATAGCTTATTTGTGTCAAACAAATGAATGTCAGCCAAAGTATTTTTGTACAAAATAAAATGTAAAAATGAAGATGAGACTTAGTGTTGTTAAAATCGCGAGTTGACTCGTAAATTCGTACGAGTTTACTTTTTAACCTACACAATTCGAGTTAAATCGCATGTAAAATCGGGTAAAATCGGAGTAAAATTAGTAAAATCGGGTAAAAATTATATAAAAGTCAATTTTTTTTACAAATTTGATTGTTAAGAATCTTAGACATGTTTATCCTTTATAATTAAATTATAAAGTTGAAATTTGATTCATTTATATTTTTATAGTGTTCAAAAAATATATTTAATATTTATTTTATATAAGTTAAATTCGGCGATTTTACGAGTCGAGTTTACGTTTTGATTCCAACTATGCAAAACGAGTCAAGGTAAAAACTCGAATCTGACAACATTTAAGTTAAATGTAAAAATGTCAAACAAATTCATACCGATAAATACATCGTCTGCTTCGTTTCATTAAGGGTTTGGTCTTATACATAAATAAATTGTCCCTGGTACAAATTTCTCTACGCTGGAATTCTAAACAAATGCTTGATACAACCACAACATCAAGCGACAATCAAAAAACACTGCTTTTTTTTTTTTTGAAATACCAGTATTCAGTACATCACTAATCGGATTGTCATTGCTAGAGTTAGCTTTTTGCACAAGTGCATCTTTTATATCATCAGCGGCGGTTGCATGCTTCTTTACCGAGACAAAAGCGACTCTACTTTTCAAATCGCACTTGCGCTTCGGCTCGATTGCTGGTTTGGAGATGTCAAGGATATGGCTGTCAGCGTGAGTGCATGGTTTAATCTTGATTTCGCTGAGGCTTTCAGTTGTGCCGTTCTACTTCTCTTTATTGAAATACGAGGAGGCCACATCAGATGTGTCTTCATTACTAGCGGAAGTGCTCATTGACTCCATATCCTTGGGATATGCCATCTTGCCCCCGGGGTGGTCATCAGCATCAATCAAAAGGACCTCAGTTAAGATTAGAACACACAAGGTGTAATCAATAAATTACAAACCGCTATATAGCATGCTGATATGGCCCAATGCCTTGATGGGTTTTCAAATATGGGTACTAACAGCTTTCCAAATTATAAGAGTAAAGAATACTAATGAGTTGATACCTCCAAGAAAAGCTTCGATGAAGCTATAGGTGGCATATCTTGAGCAATAACCTCGACTTCGTGTGTTCTCTCGATCAAAACAAACTTGTCCATTTCCCATACACATTCTAGGGTGATCATTTCAATTTAATTTAAATAGTGCATATAGAGTTCTCAGGTTCTCGAAATAAAAGGGTTCTCATCCTTGACTATATATAAAAAACATCCTAAAATTTACATCAACTCCTTGAATTATTTTTATTGATTGTCGTTTATGGGAAATGGTGTTGAAGATCGATACAACATCAAGTAAAATCTGCAAGGAAGAACAAACTCACACTTTTGATATGGGTGCCAGAAAAATATTTTTCTATCATTCAAAAATAAATAAAAAGTAAGACAATGGAACTCACTTGCTGAATTAAGACTCGCAAACGAGCAATGATGGCCAAAACTGTGACTGAGAAACTCATGAAAAAAGATTTGCCAGGACAGTCGAAATCTTACTTCACATATTGAATGGGAAAATGTCAGCACATAATGAATGGGAAAATGTCAGCAGATGATGGGCATAAAATAAGTATTAACCTATTTCGTATTTTTAAATAATGAATAGATGAACTAATTTCTTACTGATAAAGCAAAACTATCAAGCTTTCGAAAATACAGCATATAAACCAGCCAATAAAGAATAAGGGTTAAAGATGAACTAGGCGACTAGTGTGGTTCGAGTGGAACCTAAAAAACATGGGTAAGGTTCTGACTACAATGAGCAGTTAAGATAGCTCTAAATCAAACTGGGCATTGAGACCACTGCAGAGTTAAGAATATACTTAATTATTTGAATTCACAAAGTAAGCTTTATAACCAGTTGTTGATTCACCTGAGAAATCAATCGAATCAAAATCTAGCAGTTTACCACCACGACGGAGAAGATCACCAGTTCGATAGCATGACTATGTGGTCTACCGAGATGATGAGGCAGACACACCTGATGAAACTATGTAAACTTTTGTCTATTTGCAGATTGTGATCCTGTAACGTTCGAGGATGCAGCAAAAGACAAAAGGTGGATTCAAGCTATGGATGCAGAGATAGCTTCCATTGAGAAGAATGATACATGAGAGCTGACAACTTTACCAGTTGGTAAGAAGTCAATCGGAGTGAAATGGGTGTACAAGACGAAGTACAGACCCAATGGTCAGGTGGACCGATTGAAGGCAAGGCTAGTGGTGAAAGGATACAGGCAGAAGCCTGGTATCGATTACTTCGAGGTATTTGCCCCAGTTGGTAGAATGGATACCATTCGGATGATTATAGCACTTGCAGCACAGAATAGGTAGAAGATACACTAGATGGATGTGAAGTCAGCATTCTTGAACAGAGTTCTAGAAGAAGAGGTGTATGTTGATCAGCCACCGGACTATGTGCAAAGAGGGAAAGAAAATAATATGTACAAGCTAAAGAAAGCACTATACAGACTGAAGCAGGCTCCGAGAGCATGGTACGCGAGGATTGATATGTATATGTGGTCGTCCCAAGATAAGCATTGGAGGATCATCGTCTCTAGCATCTCTCATCTGCAAGACATAGAAATCTGCACGAACAACAAGGTCTCCTACTCGGAGTGTGAGATCCTCTAGCAAACTAACCGGACGAACACGAGTCTTATCTCCTAACTCTATTAACAACTTAGGCGGTTTCAATGAACTAAGTCTCAAAGAGCAATATAAGGAATAAGGCATATCATTAACAGCAGCACCCAAATCAATTAAACAATGATGTTTTTGAGTCTCACCGATACCACAGGTGACTGTGAAGACACCTGGGTCCTTACTCTTTCCAAGCGGTGCCTCATGACTCGTAGCGAGTGGGCGCTCCATCGTTGGGTCGTTTTGCTCATGCCTCGCCTCCAATCTGCCTCCTAGCTCATCCTTGTCGATCATATGGTCTTTAGAAGCTATTACCTGCATAGAAAACGAAGGCAAAGGGTCAGTTTTTGAACGTGTATCAGTGGGGACCACGTCTGCAGTAGACGTTATGGCCGCGCCTGGCTTAGACATTATGGCCGCGCCTGGCTTAGACATTATGGCCGCGTCTGCTTCAGACATTAGCGTCGAGCTAATGTCTTCTGTAGGCGCGGTCGGCACTGACTCGGGCTCTTTTTCGCTATTTTTCGCCTTAATGTGCTCGTCGAGCGCGAGTAACTTGTTCACCCAATCTGTAGACTCCTTTAGTGACGCGTCCACATCCACTACTGCCAATGTGCTATTATTCCCTATCGGATTAGGCACTGTCTGTGACGGTAGCTTCCCCGGATCTCTCTTCAGCTCGAAAACGGTTTGGGCTATCTGAGACATCTGCTTAGTTAGCTCTGTTAGAGTCCCATCGGTCTTCACCTGATTTTGTTGCACAGTGGTGGCTATCTGCTGGGTGATAGCTGCCAGCTCCTTCACTATATCCTCCAGAGACTTGCTGGAACTCTGATTACTAGGGCCTGCTTGATTATAATTCTGCACTCTCTGCTGATACTGGTTCTGATTATTGTAGCCTCCCTGCTGTTGATGGTATGGTGAGCAGTAGAACTGCTGCTGAGCCTACTGGGGTGCATGATTATTGTAGCTTTGGAATTCACCCACTGCGTTGACATCAACCTGTGTATCGTCCTGTAAAGTCGGGCAAGCGTCCGTCTTATGATTTGTTGCACCATAGAACTCACAAGGCTTCACCTGGACCATCTGATTCATCATGAGCTTCTGCACCATCTCCTTCATCTATTTAATCTCCTCAGTCATCTGATTTGGTGGGGTCTCAGCCTTCAGAACGTTTCTAGTCCTGCTGAATTCCTCATGTCGGCTGGCCTCCTCTATGAATCTAGCATTCTCGGCCACTTCAGCTATCAAATTTTGCACTCCAGCTGGGGACAGATTCATGATGGTCCCTCCAGCTGAGGCGTCTAGCAGCATCCTATCGAGCGGTCTCAAACCATCAAGCATAAACTCGATTATCAGCTTCTCAGAAAGTCCTAGGTTGCAGCAGTTGATGGGCCGTATTTATACGACTCATCGAGTCAACTAAACCCACCAAAAACGACCCTTTATCCTTTGAACATTTACTTGTTAAGGTCGTTTTGTATTTCAGGTGAATTTGGGATTTATGGAAGAAACAAGCTCAAAAAGGGATTTTTGTGCTAAAAAGGATCGCTTGCAATTTCTGGCCAGCCAAAGACCGAGAAACCCAGGTCACGCCCGAAGCCCAGCGCCCAGCGTCCCAGCGCGCCTGCCGAGCTATTCGAGTCCAAAATCAAGTCGCTTGGGCAAACGATCTAATCTGACAAATCCACCTCGACCAAAGTGATCAAAATGGCTAATAAGGTGGACAATGTCGAAAAACCAAGAAGAATGCCCGAGCAGATTGGCAGTTGGCTCAATTCCAAAGCAAAGGCCCCGCGCGCATAGGCACCTAAACCAAGTCGCTCGACCAAAGCATCGAATCTGGTAAATCTGGCTCGACCAAGTTGTTAGGAATGCCCAATAACTCGGACAATCTCATTTCCTAGACAAAACGCCCGAGTGGAACCAGCTCAAGCTCCTAGCTCAAATTGCGGCTAGCTTAAGGATAAAGGAAGCTCCAAGAGGATGGCACTTGGCACCTACTTGCTTGGGCGGCAAACCCTTTGGAAGAGGAGAACTCAGCCGCCTCTCATGCCTATATATAGAAGGCTTGTGCCTTGTAGAAAAAGAGAGCTTGGAGTGACAATTTTAAGGGAAACTCTAGAGAGGGAAACGAGAGCTTGTAGGGTCGAAAACACTTGTTACACTTTGCACTTGAAATCAAAGGCTAAATTCCTCTCTACACGTTCTTATCTTTACTTTTACTTGCAATAGTTATGGTATTCACTTCAATGAATATTCGTAGCTAAACCTTTTATTCGGTTGAAGGAGTTCTTATATTATGAAACCGTTTTAGACCCTTTGCTTAATGCTACTATAGTGTTCTAACTAGTTCTTGTGCATTCGGGGTGAACACAACAAGGTTGAGTGGATGCTTGAAATGGCAAAGCTCTTCCGAGTAGTTCATTCCCTCTTAGCCGCTTGGTTGATCGGAAATGTGAGATCAAGTGGTAGCACTTAGGCTAATATACCTTGCAATGGGGTATTAGTCTAGCTAGAACTAGTAAGCTAAGTCTTGAAAAGGGCTAGCCGGAGGTGCAAATGCTTGAAATGGCTTTGCTTGGAGTTATATCTTGAAATGGAATAACTCACTCCTTAGAACACTTAGTTAGATCATTGAAGGTCGATGATGAACGGAGACATAATATAAGGCTCCTAAACCGAATTCATTCTCTTCGAAAACACCTTGTCCTTTACTTATTGCAATTTACTTTCTCGCATTTTACCTTTCTCGCACACTTTACTTTCCTAAGACTTGGACCTTCAAGCATTTACTTTCTTCGCATCTTTACTTTCTCGCATATTTACTTATTGTCTTACTTTCCTAAGACTTGGTCCCTCAAGCACTTTACATTTCCGCACTTTACTTTCTCGCACATTTACCTTCAGTCATTTACCTTTCAAGTACTCAATTTCAGCACTAAAACCTCAACAAAAAACCCCAATTGTCTTTACTTTATTTTTCGCTTTCAAAAGAACAACTGTTTCCAACCAAACTCCCTTGGGTTCGACCCCTACTTGCCGCTCTACTAATCAATAGTGAGCCTAAGGTAGCGGAAATATAAATTGTAAATTTGCGGGTCACAACGACAGCCCGTCAGCAGCTCTGCTCCAATTGGTTGAACTTTTCCAGGTAGTCATACATTGACTCGTTCGGCCCCTGTCTGAGATCTTGCAACTGCTTACAAACTTGTCCTGCCTTGGCTGCTGGGTAGTATTTGTCGAGAAATTTCTTTTGCATCTGGTCCCATGTCCTGATGCTAGCTGAAGGAAGAGACAGAAACCAAGATCGAGCCATGTCAGTTAAAGAAAAATGAATAGCCTTAAGTTTGAAATTCTCCACTGTGGCTCCATAGGGTCGGAGACTCTGGCAGATGCCGTGGAAATCCTGCAGATGCCTGGTGGCTGATTCCCCTTGCCGACCCGAAAACCTCGGTAGATAGTGCACAACCGCAATCTTGATCTCGATTTCCTGCATGTCTGGCCCCTCATTGATGCACCAAGGTATATTCTGAAAATTAGGGGCCGACAGCTCCCTCATCGTAGGCTGATACGACGCTATATGCTCATCATCACCTTCGTCGATCTGGCTACCTGCGCGAGACATAACGAACAAGTAGCGAAGCACAAAAAATAACTAAAACAAGAAACAACTTCACCGAAGCGCAGCTCCCCGGCAACGGCGCCAAAATTTGACGCGCGTCGTCTGGCGCGTCAAACTTATTATTTATAATTTCCTGCTATAAACTAGTAAGTGGCAAGCAGGGTCGAACCCAAGGGAACTGGTTGTTGAAGTTGTAACTGAAAAATAATTAAAAGGGGGTTTTAAGCAGTAAGAGTGCAAGGGAGAAAATAGAAAAGGAATTCAATCAGAGAAAACATTCAGTTTAGGGTTTCTATTGTGACATGTTTATCATCGACTGCTAATAATCGAATTTCAAGTTTCTAAGTGTGGTTACTCCGGTTTAGGCAATAACCCAAAGTATTCCGTTTCAGGCAATACACCACAATCTAATCCGGGTAAGGCATTAGACTTCTAGTTCTCCTAAATCCAATAATCCGAGAAAGGCATTATTTAATCTAGGTGTTCTTACTCGTCTTTACGGGAAAGTCTCAAACGAGTATTAACGATAAGAACTGAATTATTCGGCTAAGCTTTACGGGTAAGTCTCAGCTTAGCTTCACAATTCAGCCCTTAATATTAAGCACAAGAACTAGAGAAATAAGAAATTGCATTAAGTAAAAAGTCTCAAAACGATTGTGACAATGAACGAACCCAAAACCGAATTAAAGGTTTAACTACACATAATCATGAAAAAACACATAATTAAAGTAGAGAAATCTTCTCTCTCGTCGAGGTGCTTTGCCTTCTCCAGAGACGTCTTGAATGTAGGAATATGTGTTTGAAACCCTAACCCAAAACCTTAATATATAGCAAAGCTGTGTTCCCAAATCTGGTTTTCGGTTGAATTATCAAATTGGGTTTCTAAATCCGTTTTTGGGCTTGAATTATCAAATTTCGGACTGCTGACATCATCAAGCGCGTTGCTGACGTCATCACCTCGTCGTCTTGCCGCGTTTCGCCTTAACATTACGGCCGCGTTTCCTTTAGACTTTAGCGTCGCGCTAATAAACGCGGTCCTCACTGAGTCTCGACTTCAGCTATTGATTTGACCATCTAAATGACCTCGGATGCTCTCGGTGTGAACTAGAGAGTTGTAGGGAATTGAGTCAGCTACGCAACGGCATGTGGCTCATATTTTTCTGATCATCGGTCCACTCCCAGCGCTCCGTCGAGCGTCAAAAGGTCTGATCTGCCATTGTGATGTTTTTGGCATGAAAAATCATCTTTTATGCGCGTTTCCTCCTAGAGCTTCCGAAACACCTGGAATGCAAAACCATACTAAAAAGTAACTGTTCGCATATAAAAGTGTCGAAATAAATAGGATTAGTTGTTTCGACGAGTCGTATAAATACGACTCATAAATATGCTGGAGAACGGATTTCAGAAGTGTCCTTACGAGCATACGCTTTACATCAAGGCGAATGCCGAAGGACAGATGCTGATAGTATGCTTGTATGTAGATGACTTGATATTCACAGGAAGTTCGGAGGAGATGTTCATAGAGTTCAGAGAAGCAATGACTCGTCAGTTTGAGATGACTGACATGGGACTGATGTCTTATTTTTTAGGCATCGAGGTGGAGCAGGCGGACAGTGGAATCTTTATTTCACAAAAGAAGTACGCCAAGGATATTTTGAAGAGGTTTAAGTTCGAGGGAATGAAAGCGGTCAGAACACCAGTTGCGGAGAGGATGGAGATGATGAAAGAAGGTACTGGAGAGTTAATGAATCCCACATACTTCAAGAGTATAGTTGGAAGTCTACGATACTTGACTTCAACTAGACCAGATATTATGTACGGAGTTGGACTTATCAGTCGCTTCATGGAGTAACCGCATCAGTCGCACTTGCTTGCAGTGAAGCGCATACTCCGGTATATCAGTGGTACTAGTGATTATGAGATTATGTATTCTCACACAGAAGATTTTTGTCTGACAGGATATACAGACAGTGATTGGGCCGGTGATGTGGAAACTCGGAAGAGTACATCCGGTTATGTTTTCTATCTTGGAGATGGAGTGGTTTCATGGCCATCAAAGAAGTAACAGGTTGTTGCTTTCTCTACAGCTGATGCGGAGTACATCGCAGTAACTACCACAACTTGTCAAGCAGTCTGGCTTCGACGGATATTGGAAGACCTGAAACATAAGCAGGAGGGCCCCACGAAGATTATGTGTGATAACAAGTCGGCTATATCATTAGCCAAGAATCCAGTATTTCATGGTAGGAGCAAGCATATTGGGATCAGATATCACTACATCAGAGAATTGGTCAAAGATGGTGAGATTGAGTTAGAATTCTACAGAACTGATGAACAAGTTGCAGACATCTTTACCAAGGGTCTCTCAAGTGATACGTTTGAATTGTTTCGACAAATGCTTGGAGTCGCAAGATCTTGTATCAAGGAGGAGTGTTGAAAATTGATACAAGTCTCGTATCACTCACCTACTACCTCACCTAATATTCCTACACCTACTACATTATTTGTTGTGCTATATAAGGAGCCATCCATGAAGGAGAAATGCATCCCTCTTCATCCCTCTCCTCCTCCTTCTCTCTTCGGTATTATATTTTGAGTGTATTTGAGAGTGTTATCTCTCTAGTATTTCCTAGCTTATTTGTACGAGTGTGTTTCCGTTCCAGTACAATAAATCAAGTTGCTTTCTTCCTATACAGCCCACCAAACAAATATTGTGAGAATTGTGTGCCACATTTTTTTTGTGATCCTGGGCGGATTAGTAATAATCCTACAAATGGATGGGTGGATTGGTTTCATATAAGTGAAACCTTATATCCCACATTGGAACATTATGAGGATGATTATATATTTATATATAATCATGATTTCTTACATGGTAAGATAATAAGCAAAGGTCTATCATAACTCCTACGCGCCCGCCCAGGGGTGCAAATCATCAGCTCGACGACGTCGGATTTGGCTTGATTAGTTTCCGCGCACTTGTGCGCCCGCATCATGCGTCATGAATGGTGATCGATTTCTCAGCGGGTTGCCACGCAGTTCGTGATGACTTCGTGGGCTCGTGAATCACTACGGTTTGCTGTTTGTGTATCTGTTTTGATTTTAGACTACTGTATTTACTTTCAGACTAATATATATGCATGTTCAGATTGATAGTTAGTACTACTGCATGTTTCAGAATAATATTCAGATATAGATATTTAACAATAGGAATGAGAATGGTTTAGGAGGGAGCTTAAGACCATGTTCAAGAAATCGGTTGCCGGGACCGCCTTGGCGGCATTTTTCTTGAAGCCGACTTGCTTTTACCCCACTCGGACTAACAAATCGGACAAGCAATTTCCATCCGCCTAGACAGCGTCTTTACAGCTTGGGCGGCGCCTGGTGACTGCCCGACTATTAGACGGTCGAAAAATCAGTTCCGAGAACAGTTCATAACCTGAAAATCGCGACATTCTTCGTTTCCAAAACCCCTAAAGGCGCTGGTTGGTTGTGATGTATTTTTATGAGATATAACTATTAAGTGGGCCGGCCCAGTAAAAGAATAAGCTCATGACGCAGGATGAAAACGTGCTAACGTATTATATGTGTGACATTAAAAACATATTATATTAATTATTAGCATCCTCTAGTAATTATAAATTAAAAAAAATCAAATAAATGTGTACAATTTATAATCTATTGTTATAAATCTATTTCTTCCTCTATTTTGTTAAATGTATAATATAATTATATATTAGAATAAATTTTTTTCATTTATTAATATAAAAATAAAATAAAAATAAAAATCGATTATTCCTTGATTAAGTTAAGACTACAAAGTTACAATTGCATGTCAAATATGATAGCGTTATTCACTCGAATATTTATCGAAGATTTAACAATTATGTATCTTAATAAATAAAGTGGTGTATAATAATAACTATATCATTCAAAAAATATCTCAATTTAGAGGTGAAAACCATTTTTCAAATTTAAAGCTGATATGTCAAGAGTTCATAAACTCGGAATTTTTTTAAATAAGGTGATTCGTCAAAGGTGAAAAAAGGGAAAATTCTCTAATTTGCTAAAATTGGTGGCAGTGGTTCATAATTTATTCAATTTGAAAAATTATTTTCCAAAATATTCATTTTCCATAAGACGTCATTTACAAATGCGCTATAAACATAAATCACTATTCACAAGAATGCCGAAAGCCTAATCATAATTTGGAGTTTTTTTGTGTCTTTTGTATTGAAAGGGCCAACTATTTCGGCTGAGGCACCACAATCGGAGGAACTGCTTGTGTTGGCTGAGATATCCCCTTCTCCATAGGAAATAGAAAATCGACATTATTAGTCCCTTGCAGCATATTCCCCGGAGACGATGACACGCCAACAGAGTGCGGCCCAGAGTTCAGGGCCTCATCGAACCTCTCTCACTCAGACTTCGGCTCC
Source organism: Rhodiola chrysanthemifolia (assembly GCA_033675395.1). Lineage (NCBI taxonomy): Eukaryota > Viridiplantae > Streptophyta > Magnoliopsida > Saxifragales > Crassulaceae > Rhodiola > Rhodiola chrysanthemifolia. Next base: position 15,018,309 of record CM066204.1, read on the forward strand.
GTCGGGTGGCGCTCCTTCTCAAAGTCTCCCATTCACCGCCAACAAGAATAGTCGGAACCTCCTCGGTTAAAACTGGAAAAGGTTTTGGATAGAGTACAAAGCGCCAGAAATCCTTACACAACGTGGTTATTTAAATAGCCTTACAAAACACACTGAAACAACATAACTATAATCCACGGACAATTATCCCTTAAGAATAGGAATTTGGTAACCGAAAGATAATTAATTCTATAGATAATTTTATTTTTGATAGTGAATACTATAGATAATTCAACATCTAGAAATCCTAGCAAACTTTGGCATGTCCCAAAATTCGCCATGTCTCGAAACAGCTGATCATACTCATGCATCATATGCTCCAAATCATAATTGTTCGTCATGAGATCCTTGCCTCGAAGCTGATACTGTTAGATTATTATATATAATTTAATGTTAGGATCATATTTTAAATATAAAGTGATGTGAGCGCTATCATAATTTATAAATTGATCTATTATATAATTGACTTTAGAGTATAATTAAAGTTATGGTCATGGAAATAGAATATTTGTATATACCGGTTTGATAATTACACTTCTTTATAGGAAAATGATTTGTAATTATCAATAAGTATAGCGGTTATGTACGACACTATATTATAAGTAGTGGTCATCGGTCTTACGCACTAACTTCAGTATCTTTATCTCTCAAAAGTTTACTGGCGAAAGGGTTGTGCGGAAAGACTTGAAGATCCATTATCGGTGACAACCCGAAGAATTCAGAGTCATCAAGGTAGATTTGTCATCTTCTGTAAATTTTTGTGTGCTTGTTTAACGTGAAATGGGGTTCACGTTTCATGGGACATGGAATTAGTTTTCATTATTGGTATCAGAACCACCCAATTTTTCGTGTTAATTGAGCACCACTCATGTCAGAAATCTAATTAAAATTAAAGTTAAAAAATCAGAGCTGCTCCACTGCTAATGTTTTTTTGTCTGACATTTTCTCTGCGGCTCAATTTCTTGAACCCATCGATAATCTACACTATTTCACCTGGAATCACCTAAATCGTGGTTGAAGCTGATGTACAACTGTCTAAAACTGCAGTCAACTGCTCCGTAACTACCGATAACCGTCAATAACTGCGAGAACCCCTCCCTCTGGAAGTCGTCCCGCACTACTCGATTGTTGACCTTCAAGTCATGATGCGCAGAGCTGCGCGTCTCGGCTGTTTCCAGTAGTAAACTTGTCGCTCACTCCGGTAATGGATTGAGTTCCTGATGCGCCCTAAGACCAAGTCCAATAGATATTCGCATGAAGAATAAGTCAAGTAATGTGGATGTAGTGTCGTAGTGGGTGTAGTAAAGTGTGGTAGTGTGTATAATTTTGTAGTAGTGAGTGTCGTAGTGTGGAAGTGGGTAGTTTCATTATGGCCTTTCAGTACAATTCTAGCATGAATGAAAAGGCAAGTTTGAATGCCCAAAAATCCATCTCTATTCTCTCTCAGTGTCTCTGCTCAACCCTCTTCTATTCTTGTCCCTATATTCTCCTGCATCAATTTGGTGCTTTCACTGGGAGCTGAAGATCATGGCGCCGGAAACCCGTAGTACTACCGAAGCCCTTGCAGCAAAGGAGTAACGCATAGAGGATCTCACAGCACGTACTCAACAAACGTTTGTCGAACTAGGCGCATGAACCGCGGCGTTAGAAACTCTAGTTCAGCGTCAATCAGAATAGATTACAACAAATGTCGAGCGCATGATGGCTACCTTTATGAACCAACTGCAAGGAGTGATGTAGGAGGTGCAATCCGGCGGATGCAAGCAAGAAAAACAACTCATTTCAGCAGCGCCTACAACCTCTGCTATCTCGCAGCAGCAAAGCAAGCCCCCATTATTGCCAACACCACCTGGTGGACCAATATATCCTGATGGCAGTAACAACACATCACAACCACACCATGCAATTGTTAACAATTGGAACCAGATCAAGTTGCCTCGCCTAGATATTCCCACATGTACTGGTGATGATGTAGAAGCATGGTTGATCCAGTTGGAACGTTTCCTTGAGCATAATCAGGTTCTCATGGATCAATAATTTACAGTGGCAATATTTTACATGAGTGGCGAAGGTATCAATGGATGCATTCTACCCACTAAGTGACCAATTGGTGGAGCTTTGTACGTGATATTAAATGAGTGGCAATATATCCTAGTGCATTCTACCTAGCGCTCCGTCGAGCGTCCAAAGGTCTGATATGCCATTGTGATGTTTTTGGCATGAAAAGTCATCTTTTGTGCGCGTTTCCTCCTAGAGCTTCCGAAACACCTGGAATGCAAAACCATACTAAAAAGTAACTGTTCGCATATAAAAATGTCGAAATAAATAGGATTAGTTGTTTCGACGAGTCGTATAAATACGACTCATCAGTGATATTAAAGCTCGTTTCGCCCCCACCCTGACCAAAACTACGGCTCTCTCGACCAAAACTACTGCATTCACTCCTGACCACTTGCTCTATCGTTTCCTGGCAGGCCTAAAAGATGACGTGCATACAGAAATCATGATGTGGAACCCGACCACTCTAGAGATAGCAATGGGGTTGGCAAGATTGCGGAATAGAAGCTAAATGTACGGAAACCTGGGGGCTCTCGGCCAATAATGCCGCATGATGCGCCCCCTCAACTTATTAGTGCAGTAGGGAGCTTGAAGCCTAAAGCGGGAACTGTGACAGGAGGCTCAACTAGTCCTCTAGTACGACGACTTATCGCGGCAGAAATGACATTGAGGCGTGAACGAGGCTTGTTTTTCAATTGGGACGAAACATTTGTACCTGGACATCGGTGTAAGCCACAGTTCAAATGCCTTATCTTAGAGGAAACTATTTTAGAAGATGATTTCGAACCCCCTGATCCAAATGAGATGGAGGCCTTGACAAAAGGGAACTCAGAGCAACTTCCAAGCATATCATTTCATTCTCTAGAGGGACGGTCAGTACCAATCAAGCAAGCCAAGTATCTAAATAAGACGTCAGGTGTTACGGACGGGAATATAGGAAACTTAAAGGGTGCATTTGTATTTTGCGTAACTTCTTAGTATAAAACAAGTGTAATCGGACTTTAGAAAGAAATCAATGAAATAACCAATTTCTAATGTCTTCTCTAAAGTTCTTCCCCTTCGTCTAAACCCTAATCCCTACTTCGTCTATCTTCTTCCCCTATTCTTCAATTTCTCGTCACAAATCGTTGGTGTGATACCTACCCCGTATCATCAGGTGGGAAAGATTTGGATGTCATGAAACAACAATATCCTTCATTCAACCTCGAGGACGAAGTTGATGCGCCCCAAGACCAAGTCCACTAGATATTCTCGTGAAGAATAAGTCAAGTAATGTTAATATAGTGTCGTAGTGGGTGTAGTAGTGAGTGTCGTAGTGTGGAAGTGGGTAGTTTGATTATGGCTTTTAAGTACCATTCTAGCATGAATGAAAAGGCAAGTTTGAATGCCCACAAATCCATATCTGTTCTTTCTCAGTTTCTCTGCTCAACCCTCTTCTATTCTTGTCCCTATATTCTCCTGCATCAGTTTCCGATTGAACTCGGATGCGTTTTGGGGTCCATTAGATCGGATGCGCTCCGCTGCCTTCGCGTTGGACAATCGCGTGCTCATATTGTCTCGAACGTGATTTAAGGTCTTGTTGATTGGATCCGCGCTGTTTCTATCAGAGTCTCAGACAGAAATAATTGTAGCAGGTGGGCTGACGGATGAAGCCACAGAGGCGGCAGGACTGCTTCGTGAATGGATTTAGTTTCCTCCACTGCTCAGATCTACGCGTAGCTGTCCGGAGGTGTAAGTCGATTGCGGATGGATATGGAATTGTCGGTTTTTTCTGGATCGCGAGTGTAGGTCAGCTTCTTGTTTTGCTTGAGTTTGGTCGCCGGAATCCATAGCAGAATGGGGCTTTCATTTTTGTTGCATCTGCAATTTCATCGATGGCTCGATGCTGCCTTAAAGAAATGCGATTCACTTCAATTTTGGGCCACGGGCGTTGATGATGCTGCTGCATGAACTGAAGTCACTAATTTAATTAATTCTTTTTTCTTTTTTTTTTCTGCAGAGAATGAAAGAAGTAACGAAACACTAGTTGGTTTCACAAAACTTTTTTTGGATTTTAATCAGGTGTGATTCAGTTGGGATCAAACCAGTCTAGTTTATTTGGAATTGATTTGGTTCGGTTCATTTTGGGAATCGATATAATTTGGTCCATTTTTGAGTATTCAGTCCAATTGAATTGAGTTAAATAAAAGAATTGTGCCAGTTTTTTTTTCTCAAAGGGAAAGTCCCTAAGAATTTTCCCCCGGGTAAATGATTAGCCGGCAGCCGCCACCCAGGTGCTACCTCCCCGTAAGGAGACCGGCTCGACGCGGGACCGGGAATTTTTGTTTAACCCCTAGGTGTTTAGAGAGGAATCGAACACGGGACTCGGAAGCCCTTTCACATTGATCCGCACCTCCTATCACCCGGCCAACCCTTTTGGGTTAGAATTGGGCCAGTTTGGTTGTGTGGTAAATTCAATTTTTTGGGTTATAATACACTTAATTAATTAATTAAATCTGTTTTGATTTAATTAAAGTGAAGTGTATTTCTGAAAAGTACATACGTAAATGACATATGGTTTATTTTGGGGCCACAGTTAGAACGTATTAATTGAAGCATAATCATCGCAAAAGTGACCTCTTATGTGTAGATTAATACATGACGGGTGTTGGAAAGGTGTATGGTTCTAATATTCTTACCTAATATGATTGTAGGCATACCTGTGGCATTGATATGTGATGATTATAAGGATTAACTTGACGTGAATAAATAAGTACATCAAAAGATGACTGTTTATTTGACATTATTTATCATTAATGTTTGATTACTACAACAAGAGTACCACTTACAGTTAATAGTACTATCCAAATATTTGTTATTAATCTTGTGCTAGGCATCTTGATATGTCATATTTATTTACTTTATGTGAGTATAAAAAATCTGACTTATGTATTGTTCTCTTTCACCTTACATGTCTCCCACTTCAGTTGCTGCCAACCTCAGTAATATCCCCGTACTAAATGGAACTTTGAGGAGTGGAAAGAAAATATTCAAATTTTCTTGGGCAGTATGGATCTAGACTTGAATTGCGACAACCAAAGCCGATTCATCTCACCAATTCAAGGACTGCATATGATCGAAATTATTTGAGAACGTGGGAGCATTCTAACAGGCTAAGTCTGATGATCATTTGTCGCGGCATTCCAAAGGCTTTCAGGGATATAATGTCTGATGAAATTTCCAGTACCAAAGATTACCTTGTGGAATTTAAACAACATTTTTTTGAAAACGATAAGGCCAAAACAAGTGAGCTTTTAGCAAACTTGATTTCTATGAAGTACTCCGGCAAGGGCAATCTCAGGTTACACATTATGGAAATGTCTCAGCTTGCTTCACAACTTAAGACTCTAAAGCTCGAGTTATCTTAAAATTTATTCGCACATTTGGTGTTAATCTCTCTTCCTGCAAAGTACAATCAGTTTATAATTTCTTATAACTGCCAGAGGGAGAAGTGGACTCTCAATGACCTCATTCGTTTTGTGTGCAAGAAGAGGAGATGCTAAAGCATGATAAAGCTGCTAATTCAAAAGAATCCAATTTTCAAACTCATGTTACATGTCATTTATGTGAAGAAACTGGACACGTGAAGAAGAAATGTCCAAAGTAGGCCAAGTATATCGCTTGGCAGGTTAAAAGGGGATTGCCTGAGCTGCCGATGAGCTATTGACGCTGAAAGACGCATCTATTTGAATAAAGGTCATGCAGTAGAGGAGGCAATAAGGAGTTTCTGATTATTAGCATTTGGTTATTTTGATTGGATTTAATAGATACTTTCGTTATATCGTCTTTAGACGAAACTTAATTTACATTTCCAAATTGATCAAATTCAGTTATTCTTGTTCATTTGCTAATAGTAAATTTATTTTATCTATTAAACTCCAATATTATCGAGACCGATGTGCATAATGTTCATAATAATCTGTACATGTTGGAAATTGTTCCATCATATAATAAATCCTTACATGACATGAGACTTGAGTTACTGAGCATATTCAAATCATTTAAGGCTGAAGTTGAGAGACAACTCAACTAAAGAGTAAAGGATGTTATATCTTAGGGAAAAGTACATAAAGGGTACTTGAACTATCGCCTAATTCCAATGTGTGAATTTTATATTCCCTAATCCCTACTACAAAATTGAATTTTATATTCCCTAATCCCTACTACAAAATTGAATTTTATAAAATTCAGATTTATAAATTCAGATTTTGTACAAAATTCAGATTTATAAAATTCCGTTATTTTGTAGTAGGGATTATGGAATATAAAATTCAATTTTGTAACGGAATTAATAAACAAGAATAACGGAATTTTATAAATCTGAATTTTGTACAAAATCTGAATTTATAAATCTGAATTTTATAAAATTCCGTTATTCTTGTTTATTAATTTATATAAATAAATTTAAATTAATGTTTTGATTTTAAAAAAATGATAGTTCAGGTTTTTATAGTTCGCCCCCTCTTTGGAAAGACTAACCAAAGTTCGCCCCCTCTTTGAAACTTTTTATAGTTCGGCCCACACATTGGAATTAGGTGATAGTTCAGGTTTGACTGTGCCCCTTCTTTGGAAAGACTAACCAAAGTTCGCCCCTTCTTTGGAACTTTTTATAGTTAGGCCCACACATTGGAATTAGACGATAGTTCAGGTACCCTTTATGTACTTTTCCCTATATCTTATTGCGGTGGTGAATAACACAATAGATGTGACCAATCAAGTGAACAACGTTACATGACTATTCGCTAGACATCTAAAGGAGTGTAAAATTAAACTCTTAAGGACATGGTAAGGACTATAATTAGTCATTCCAACTTACCAGAAATACTCTATGTGAAAATTTAAGTCTCAGTTATTGCCTTGAAAATATTCTGAAAATTCAAGAAATATAGAAAATTTCCTATACTTTGGCTATATATATAAAAGGTATGTACGTGTTAGTAAGTGAGGCAGACAACAAGCAACCCATGAGTGGATCACTGGGTAGCAGTAGTGATGGAAGTGGGTTACGAAACCTGCGTGTTAGCCCGGGTAGTTTGTGGGTTGGTCCGACCCGTGTGCGACCTAGCGGGTGGGTCGAGGATGGTGGATTCAGCTCGTGGGTTGGGTTGGGTCGATCAAAACTCAACCCAGCCCGACCCACAGGCTCGACTCACCAACCAAAGTTAATATTATATCAACCAGTGGGTCCAACTTATGGATTTAATCCATGACTTTGACCCACGAGCTCGACCTACGGGCCAAATATTTAAAAATATAGCTTAGAATGATTTTTAACTACCATTATCTTTCACTGTTCGAGTATCTTTCATGGTCCATTGACTTAGACTTATATAGTTGAGTTTGTGTCAAGCTTTCGCCTAGATGTGTAATGCCCCCGTGTCAAGAAGTTTGGCTCCCATATAATTTTAAAATGAATTATTAATTTAGCTTTTGTTTTTTTACTTAGATATTAATTGCTTTTAAATGTAATTTACATAAAAATTATTAATTATTTTACAATATTAATTAAAAGCAATAATTTATGGTCCAGCTCGACCCGTCACATTTACGAGTTCATTTATAATCCGTGGGTTGGGTTGGGTCCAAAAATGTTTTTCAACCTGATCCGTGGATTTACTCGTTACTGTTTCGACCCAGCCCGAACCATAAAAAAATTACACTATTTCGACCCTTCCTGACCCGTGGACCGACCTACTTTCATCTCTAGGTAGTAGTCAAGAAAATTGTTGGATTATTAAAGAGAACAAGATATTACATGCTCACATACTGGGAATCAGATAGGTTGGAGATCACTGTGTATTCTGATTGCGATTTTAGAGGATGCCTATTCGGTAAAAGATGCACATCATATTATGAGGCATCTAATTAGAGAACATAAATGTGAATTTTTTATCACACGACTGCACTTTATTGAAGGTATTGAAAGACCATTAAGGATATTGTGACAATAAATCGGTAGTATATTCCAATAAACTACAGAGTGGTCAGATTTCCATGGAGCGCATTGGGACTAAACTCCATAATTAGCACCCAAGGTCTTTCACTATAATACTGCTTATATGGATGTAATAAAATTTAAGAATATCCGGATTAAGTGGGAGTTTTTGTTACGACTAGGTTTTTGCTCTATCATGTATATGAATTCTATACATTTAAGTTCTGCAGAAATGAAGTGTACATTGCACTCTGTTATATTTTGATTTAAGGATTGATCTCCACAAAGTTAAGGTGAACAGTTGGAAATAGGCACGTGTAGATCTCTGACGTTGTAGTTTTCTACTCCTTAAATCGATGTGATTTAAGGCGTATTAAATTAGTCAAAAACAATTTATATTATCGGTAAGACCGAGTCATACCCAAAGGAACAAGTTTAAGCACATGCACTATGTAAGATTGTGATGCCGTTCGGCTATTCTAATCAAAATGATAAAGGGTGTGAATCTAAATCCTACTTGGCAAGTAATTACGGATAAAAGATTAACTAAGGGCGTTTCGAGGAGTTACTCCTCTCATTGGAATTTCCAAAGATAATTACACGGATCCCAAGTATTATAATGTTATGAATAGCTTTGAAACCTAGCATAAGCTTAAATGAACCCATTTTCATTGGTATCAAACCTAAGTTTATGCTTTCTAATTTAGAATCACACTCTTTTGAGATGTCGATTCATTCTATTCCTCTTGATTTTCCTTCAATTTTCATTTTGAGGTCAATCAAGTGTAAATAGACCGTTAAAAGCTAGGTTGGCTTCCACATTTTGGATTCACTTACATGAGCACTAGATATGGATCATTTTCACTCATCCAAACCATTACTAAGCTCTTTCGATACTTAAAATTAAATTTTAAGACAAACATGTCACTTAGGTATTTCACCAAACACTTAGCAACATGTTAGTAAATGAAGCTCTAGTGAAAATGAATTCTAACACTTTGATTATGGAATCAAATATATTAACAAGATCATTGAGTACCAAGGAGGGTTGTAAAACCTTTAAAACATGAGAACTACTCACAAATCATCATGATAACATGTTTTCAATACAAAACAACAAAGGGGAGGATAGATCAGTAGAGAAAACCTAAGTAGAAGACTAGATTCCTTCCTTGATCTTCCCTCTTCTCCTCAAGCAATCCTTTTGTAATGTTGAGTCTTCCTTGGCTCTTTTCTCAAACTTTTTCTCTCTAAAAACCACCACCTTTTGGTGAAAACCCTCTCTTTCTATTTAAAGCCCCGAGTGAAAATCAGGCACATCGGCAATACTCGGGCGAGTACCATCCAGCAGGCTCATGTCGTACTCGGGCAAGTACTGCTATCCGATGGTGCGATGGTGTAGGAAAAGCTAGTATCCGTGCGGGTAAGGCATCGTACTCGACCTAGTGACATGGTCACAAGACTTTTGAGCTTTCAGGGCAGGTCGGTACCCGGGCGAGTGGAGGCGAATACTCGACTGAGTGACATGGTCACAAAAATTTTGAGTTTTTAGGGCAGGTCGGTACTCGGGCGAGTGGACGCGAGTACTCGACTGAGTGGTCCAGCATTTGGCTCATACTTCCTTACTCGGGCGAGTGACATGATCACTCGGGCGAGTACCATGCTCAGAGTGATGTAACTTGACAAATCAAGGGCGTAATCGTACGCTAGGGGCCAATTCGTACTCTGTCAAATACAGCTCTAAAGTGCTCAATTATCCCAGATCTTCTGACATTTCGTACAAACTTGATTTTTGAGGGCTTGACTTTGATGGAGAGTTGTTTTGTACCTGAAATGTAGGGGTAAGGGTCAAATGACATCAAAATAATGCCGAAAATAAAGCAAAGCTTTAATGAAGTGAGGCAAATAATAAGTCGAAAACTCGACTTATCAACATTGCAACCTAAGCTTTGTTCGTCCCAAAAAAAGTATGCACATATGTCAAGGTCATGCAAACGGCGAAATGCTAGTGGTGCTATGTTTTTGCCTATTTACTTTAAGTGTTTATTTCAAGGCCTCAATCATTATTCTTAACTAACTAACAAGAAAATTAAAACTAAAGATGCAAACTACCCTATCTCCTTTTCGTAGGCATTACGCGTGCATTTAGTGAAAGCAGTAAGCCTTTAAACCCCTAGGCTATCCTAGTGGACGAGTTATAGTCTCGTGAGAGTTTTCAGAAAAGTGAATACTCACAAATTCCAAATGCAACTATCCCATGAGAATGAATGTATGAGTGTTCAAAACCAAGGCGAGGATTTCTCAAAGCAAATTCCCCACCCCCCAAACTTGCACTACAATCATACAACCATCGAAATAATTTTTGAACAATTTAAGCGCCTAACAGATTGTGCATTCAAGATCAGCAATATTTGAGCAATCAAATGTTTAATCCAATTATCTACTCATTTTCAAGGTAATACAATTGAATCAAAGTTAATAGTTTGGAAAAAAATTGTCAATCGCTCACCTATGCTAGGTACGCCTAGTCCATGGGTGTACGACATAGAACTCATTCCCAAGTCTTAGGCGCTAAAGCCATAATACATAAGGGAAGAGGAGTTTGACACGAAGGGTTCTAAGAAAACAAGCATAGACCAAAAGAAAACTTCCGTGCAAGCACAAGAGTCGCTCAAGAATTTACCCAACTAACACACAATACAAATGATGCACCCACGCAAATATAGAATGATGGAGGAACATAGAGTCATTTTTAAGTGCTTTTTATTTTCAATTGGCCTTTCGCCTACTAACGCGCGTCGCCTGACGCGTCAAACTTAAATTTATTATATCCTGCAAACAACTAGTGTAGCGGCAAGCGGGGCCGAACCCAAAATAGCTGGTTTGGAAGTTGAATCTGTAGACAATTAAAGAAACGGTTATTTTTAAGCAGTTCTGAGTGTGAAAGAGAAAATCGCAAAGATGGTTTCAATCAGAGAAGATATTCAGCTTAGAGCATCTATTGTGACACGTTTATCATAGATAGCTAATGATCTAATTTTAAGTTTTTAAGTGTGGTTATTCCGACAAAGGTGATAACCCTAAGTATCCCGACAAAGGTGATACACCACAACCTAACCCGACAAAGGTGCTAGACTTCTAGTTCTTTCTTAAACACAATAATCCGACAAAGGTATTATTAAGCTTAGTTGTTACAATCTACCTTTACGGCAAAGTATCCGGTAGATATAAACGGTAAGAATTGGTTATTGGATTAATCTTTAAGACATAGTTTCCACTTAATCTAACAATTCAATTCATGCGATGAAGAACAAGAACTAGTAAAACATGAAAATGCATTAAGAAAAGAGTCTCAAAACGTAGTCACAATAAACGAAACCCTAAACTGAAATAAGAATTTAGCTGCTCATATCCATAACAAAAACACAAATATTTTTGGAATGAAAGTAGAAGAACATTCTTCTTTGCGTTCTTCTCCAAAACCATCGTGATGATTCTTCAAAGCTGGGATGTGATGTAGAATGATGTTGGAAACATTTCTCCAAACCCTAATTTATAATAAAACTGGGTTTCTAAATTTGTTTTTGGGCTCAGATTACCTATTCACAGACTTGCTGATGTCATCACGTCGTCGAGTCTGCTGCGCCCAAAGAAGATATTAGCGTCGGCCCAGCATGTAGATTATCAAGCGCGTCCACCATACTTAATGTGTGCATTGGGCATGGAACTCTCGGGAAGGCACTCCTTTCTTTCACTTCGATTTCGACTCTGGCTCTCCATTTTATCTTCAATGAACTCCATGTGATGTATTTGGCACCGAAATGCCATTTTTAAGTGAGTATTCCTTCTGGAGCTTCCGAAACACCTGAAATGCAAAAACATACTAAAAAGTAAATGTTCGCATAATAAAGTATCAAAATAAGTGAGAATAATTGATTCGAAGAGTCGTATAAATACGAATCAGCACCTACAAATGCTTTCGAGCAGGAACCTTTCTTCCTAACCCACTATATTGGTATATTTTTAAAGCAAAACTCCTCTTGTACTTCGAGAAAGTTTTAGTATGCACTACTACAGAACAGACATTATGCATCGGTTCAAAAATTAAAATATGCATCGGTTCAGCGTTATGCATCGGTTTATATTGAACCGATGCATATGGTAACAATTATGCAACAGTTTTATAAAAACCGATGCATAAAGTGCGATAAAAAACTTAGGTTTTATTTCGAAATTTCATCAGTCCGCCTACGCTCCTCCCTCCGACTTTGATACGCTCCTCCGACTTCGACGCCTCTCAGTCTCACTCCATCTCACTCCGTCGCCTCTGTTGCTCTCATCTCACTCCGTTTGCTGCGTCTCACCCCTTCGCCTCCGTCGCCTCCATCTACAGTCGCACATCCGCGCCTCGCTCTCGTTATCCATCGCCTCAGTCTCACTCGCCTCGGCAACTGCTATTCCTCCACTCGCCTCCGATTCAGCAGGTTAGGGTTGTTAGGATTGTTAGGATTATTTTTCTAATGGTTAGGATTGTTAGGGTTTTTAGTATGTAATTGTTAGGATTAATTTTCAGTTGTATATCCGTAGTCTGTCTCCATCAAAATCAGTCATTGCATATGTCATTCAGTTTTGGCAATGTGATTGTTTGGATATATGAAGGTGTATTTATAGTAACATGTTATTGAATCGATATGTTCTTAATTTCTAACTTGTGTTCGTTAACTAATTGTAGTCATTGTTAGTCGATTTGCAAGAGAAAGCTTGTCCTCGCCAACTTGAATTTGTTAGGTGAATCTTTTTTGGCTACTCGGCTTGGTTAGAGGTTTGTAATCCATTAATTGTGTTTTGAGTTTAATACGATCTCACAATCAAGTATATTAATTAGTTGTTGCTCTATCATTATTGAATGATGTATATAACTAATTGGATTCATATATGATAATATTTTTGTTTGAAAACATAGATTCAAGCGGGGGTACTTTTATACGGTGGAAGTTGCATCTTCTTTATCCTCACTACATAATTTCATATAAGGTATTCTATTGTGTTAATTGTGTATAGTTTTAAGTAGACATTTTGTTTTTGGTGCTCTTTCATTATTGAATAATGTTAATGACTAGTTGAATTTAAGTATATTAATTTAATTGATGTTCTTTTGTGTAGGGTTAACATTTGCGCTCTACATCCTCTTCCCGTTGGTGGTTCTTCGCTTCTCCAATTCTTGGTATTTGATGGTTATCAATCTTTCTTATTTTCCTATGAACATGGAGATTTGAATTTATTTTTCCTTGTTTACTAATTTGTTCTTGTTTATAGCTCTAGTCCGTACTTGTTGCACACCCACCATTAAGATTCTTCTTCGCGAGCTTCTACTCTAAGGTAAACCGCAAGTTTATGTAACTCATTTAATACTTTTTAATTGTTTACTTGTTGATTGTTGATTTAGTTCTCTTGTTTTCACTCTTTGATTGTTGATTTAGCTTTTTAGACGTTAGTCGTTGATAAAGCTTTTTAACGCTTAATCGTTTTCACTCTTTAATTTTTGACTTAGGTCTCTTGTTTTTTTATATAGTACTGTTTTCCTAATGGAGTAGAGTCATACGATGTCGACAAGTTGCTTGAAGTTCGGGATGAAATCGCCAACTACCTACGTGACTATGTGACCACTCATCCTGCGGTATAGGACATTAACTTAGATCACATTTGTTATGTGATGTATTTGTACCAAAGAGACAAATATATATGTGTATGAATGATATTGTATTGCAAATTCAGTGAAATTATGTTTAGCATGTAATCAGTCATTGTATTTAAAAGTTAGGAACAGCAGGGTTTTTTATTGATGTTTAATTTCAGGTGGATTTGAGCTTTTGTAAATGCCAAATCTGCCTTTTTTTTAAGCTTATGCAACGGTTTTTGAAGAAACCGTTGCATAATGTGCATTAGTTTGAATATTATGCATCGGTTTTTACATGAACCGTTGCATAATGTCTGAACAGTATGCATCGATTCAAGGAAAAACCGATGCATAATGTTTGAACATTATGCAACGGTTTTTATGAACCGATGCATAAAGTCCGAACATTATGCAACGCTTCATTATGCATCGGAACCAAAACCGATGCATAAGACCCGAAAAAATCGTTGCATATTGTGTTGTTTGGAGTAGTGATGGGTTCTTTTCTACCCTCTTTGACTATGATTTTTTTGTTGGGGCCTATTTTGCGCCCTCTTTTGAATCCACACTTAAAACTTGACAATATGTTCAAAAAGGGTATCGAATGTGCGGGAAACAATCACAAGCAAGACATCAAATTGAAAAATTCAAGTTACCAAAAAGCATTCAAGAGGTCTAAATTTTTGTGATTTTTTTAAATTTCTTGCTCGAACTAAGTATAAGGCATGCAATGAAAATACTTAGAAAATAAGATAGACAAAAGATAGCAACGATATTGATTCACAAGAATGTACAATCAAAGGACTAACTCGGGTTTAAATTCAAGATCAAGTAGGAATGAGAAGGACACTAGATGTGATTTATAGGTAATTTAGAATTGATGATAACAAGCCTTAAATGGTGAAAACACTCATTAGATTGGGATAGAATACATTAATGCAAGTGTCCATCTATGTGACTACCCACTCCGCACTTAAAAAACTAACTTAGTCCCTAAGCGCAAACAATAAAGAGAATGAGATAAAGGCGCATATGAACTCCCCTCGTTTGTAGATGTGCGCCACCAATAGAAAAGATGTCATTATGCTAAGCTTGATTATACATGATGGAAATAACTTCCTTGATGACAAGAGCACATGAGAGGTTAAAAGCAACAAGTGATATACAAGGTGATAAGAAACTCAAGTATGAGAAGAACAAAAACATCACAGGTCACACAAAAAAACAGCATGGCAACAATTCATAAGAATTCAAACAAGGTTAAGTCACATCCGAAAACGATGCGCACAAGGTATCTTAAGGACCTAATACATCAAAGAATATCATAAAGAGGTACATCGAGAGTTCCTAAACTAGCACATTGCAAATGAAGCTCAAGAACTCTATGGGGCATCCTCCTCAATCACTATAAATAGGGGGAGGTGGAGGAACTTGGCGATGTGAGTTGGGATTGGAGTGAGGGAACTCACTCCACACTTAAAAGTTTTACCCTCTAGCCACAAATTTCGCACTCCACAATTAGAGTCGAAGCCACTCAAACAAAAATGAACAACTTTTGAACCGGGTACCTCCCGAGGGCCTAGTTTTCATGTCTTGGCAAAGACGTAGCAAAGCGCCCCATAGAATCACTCGTGAGAAGTCTTTTACTATGATCCCTTCTCACGGGGCCTTGGACATTTGGGGTATCAATTCACCTTCAAATCCCATTTGATTTCCATCCATCAAGCCTATAATGAACTTTTAAGTGCATATTTGACCCCTTTAAGAATGTGGATCCCTTTAGAATTAAGGGGTCATAGGATCTCCTTTCAAATAATCCTTCAAAATATGTCTCGAGACATCGTGGTGAAGAAAGGGTCTTCAAAACTTGTCTTGAGCTTGATGGGCACACCCCCCTTTGAGTTTTTCAATCATGTCCTTGGGTGCCCAATTCTCAATCTCCCTCTTTAAACTTGTGTCTTCTTTCGTGCGAGGTTGCTCTTTCATGTAAACCTCAACAAAGTCGTTATACCCTTAAAATCCTTTTGACTCAATAGGCTCTTGCTCTATGTCACCCTTAACAAGAGATTCGAGCTCACATTTAAGCTCATTTATAGCGGGAGGAAGGAGTTCTTCTTCATCAATAAAAGATATTTCTTCTATGTATGAGTCATCATCATTGAAGAATTCCTCGTTGGAGAGCCAAGGCATTGATGAGATGGCGAACTCTTGTGTGTTCTTATCCAAATGATCTTGAGATGTGCTAGCAGTGAAGGATGATGCACTTTTGTGTCCCAACTCATCCTCGGTGCAAGATTCAGCATCCCACACCTTGTAAAAAGCTTGGGTGGCGACTCTCAAGAACTCATCCTCTAATTCTTGATCCCATTCTTGATTTGAGGCATTAGATTCAAGGACTTCTTCTTCGAAGACCTCCTCTCCCTTATTCAAGTTCCCATTTGCAGTTGCTCGTTGCACCAATTGAGCTTCAAGCATCTTGTGGCGTGTTTCCAACCTCTCAAATTGGTTTGCACGCTTTGTGGTGAGCTTAAATGGTTTGCTTGATCTCCAAATAATTTCTATCATTCTTCTTTTGGTTTGCAATGCGTAAAGCGAGGATATAATCTAGATTAGAGGGCTCATTTGATGGTTGAGGAGGTTGGGTATTGTGGGTAGGAGTCTTCAACTTCAAAGCATTGGCTGTCATCCCGATTTGGAGTGTCGGCATGTGATGGATACCAATGGTTTTCCCAATATCCATTTGGTTGCTCCTCCTCTTGAAAATAATCTCCATTGTACATGACTTTTTAGTTATAGGGATCCATCCTCGCAAAACAAGATGAACATAAGCTAGCAAGGGATTTGAGTGTAAGAAGACTATTCAAGTATAAGAAAAATAAAAATATCTACAAGAATAGTCGGAACTTCCACACAATCTAAGCTAGTAATGTGCTAATTAGTTGCTCCCCGACAACGGCGCCATTTTTACGTTGTAGTTTTTATAGTCCTTAAATTGATGTGATTTAAGGCATATTAAACTAGTCAAAAACAATTTATATTATCAATAAAACCGAGTCGAACCCAAATGAGCAAGTTTAAGCGCATGCACTTTGTAAGATTGTGATTCCGTTCGGCTATTCTAATCACAACGATAAAGGGTGTGAATCTAAATCCTACTTGGTAAGTAATTAGGGATAAAAGATAGACTAAGGGCGTTTCGTGGGGTTACTCCTGTCCTTGGCATTTCCAAAGATCAATACACGGATCCCAAGCATTATACTGTTATGAATAGCTTTGGAACCGAGCATAAACTTAAATGAACCTATTTTCATCGGTATCAAACCTAATTTTATGCTTTCTAATTTGGAATATCACTCTTTCGAGATGTCGATTCATTCTATTCCTCTTGCTTGTCCTTTAATTTTCATTTTGAGGTCAATCAAGTGGAAATAGAAATTTAGAAGTTTGGTTCGCTTCCACATCTTGGATTCACTTTCATGAGCACTAGATATGGATCATTTTCACTCATCCAAACCATTACTAAGCTCTTTCGTACTTAGAATTAAGTTTTAAGACAAACATGTCACTAAGCCATTTCATCAAACACTTAGCAACATGTTAGTAAATGAAGCTCTAGTGAAAATGAATTCTAACACTTTGATTATGGAATCTGATGTATTAAAAAGATCATTGAGTACCAAAGAAGGTTGTAAAACTCTAAAAACACAAGAACTACTCACACATCATCATGATAATATGTTGTCAATACAAAACAACAAAGGGGAGGATAGATGAGTAGAGAAAACCCAAGTAGAAGACTAGATGCCTTCCTTGATCTTCCTTCTTCTCCCTCAAGCAATTCTTTTGTAATGTCGAGTCTTCCTTGACTGCTTTTCTCACACTTTTTCTCTCTAAAAACCACATCCGTTTTGGTCAAAACTATCTCTTTCTATTTATAGCCCCGAGTGAAAAATCAGGCACAACGACAGTACTCGGGCTCATGTCGTACTCGGGCTAGTACTGTTATCCGAGGGTGTGATGGTGTAGGGAAAGTTTCTACTCGGGCGGGTAAGGCATCATACTCGGCTGAGTGACATGGTCAGAAGAATTTCAAGTTTTCAGGGCAGGTTGGTACTCGGGCGAGTGAAGGCGAGTACTCAACCGAGTGGTCCAGCATTTGGCTCATACTTTCTTACTCGGGCGAGTACCATGCTCAGAGTGATTTAACTTGACAAAGCAAGGGCGTACTCAGGCAAGTACGCCTGGGGCCAATTCATACTCGGTCGAGTATGACTCTAAAGTGCTCAATTATCCCAGAATTTCTGACATTTCGTTGTAAATTTATTTTTGAGGGCATGACTTAGATGGAGAGTTGTTTTGCACCTAAAATGTAGGGACAAAGTCAAATGACATCAAAATTATACCGGAAACGAAACAAAGCTTTATTGAAATGAGGCGAATAATAAGTCGAAAACTCGACTTGTCGATCACAGTTCATGTAATTTCCATACTACACATCCATGATTGATCAATGTCATTTGGTTATTATATTTAATCTATTGTTAGGGTCATAAATATAAAGTGATATGTATGCTATCATAATTTATAAGTCATACATTAAAGTGATCTATTGTATAATTGACTTTAGCATATAATTAAAGTTTTGATCATGGAAATAGAATATGTGTAGATGTCGGTTTGATAGTTACACTTCTTTTGTGGGGAAGGATGTGTAATTATCATTAAGTATAACGGTTATGTACGACGTTAAATTATAGGTAGTGGTCCCCGGTCTTACGTACTAACTTCAGTATCTTTATCTTTCAAAAGTTTACTGGCGAAAGGGTTGCGCGGAAAGATTGAAAGATCCATTAGCGGTGTCGACCAAAAGAATTCGAAGTCATCAACGTAGGTTTGTAATCTTGTGTGAATTTCCGGGTGCTTGATTAACATGAATTGGGTTTCACGTTTCTTGGGATATGAAATTTGTTTTCACAGATACTTGAAGCAAATAGCCATGTCACACAGAGCAGACAATTTCGTGATAAATGGAGCGAACTTTATGCTCCATTCGACAGAGAGTACGGTGAGGTTGGGACGTGATGTTGCCACCTATTGGTAGAAAACTGGCGGGCGGGTTCTTAACGGGTAGCAGGTTAAGCAGTTCCACCCCGTTAAAACCTGTTTAGCATTAGAGGGTTTAGCATGCGGGTTCTTAATGGGTAGCGGGTTAACCCGATAAATCCATTTGACCAGTTTAATCCGTTAACAACCCGTTTAGCTTATTTCCAAATCGCCCCTGTCAAAACTGCCCAAAATCCGTTATAATTTATTTCCAAAATCCGTTACATGCACATATTCAAATGATTCATACACCAATCACTTTTTAGTAAGGAGTTGATTAGTTTTAATTACAATAACTATTCCATTTTGACTAAAAAGATTTCCCTCGAGATTCAGATTTTTTTTCTTAACTATGTAATGTCATTTATAGTACTAATTGCCTAATTAAGCATACCATTTTGCGTGTGACCTAAATACGCCTGGAGTCTTTTATTTTTTGCTGCAAGATATTTATGTTAGTATCTAGAAGGGAAAAGTATGAAAAAATGTATGAAGTATGTATACTTTTACTAAAGTTTTTTGTCCAACCTAATATTACCTTTTGTCCAAAGTTTAAAATTAAATTTTTTTTATCAATTTAGATATTTTTTTTGTTTATAAAATGATGTAGATTAACATCACTTTTTCTAGGTCTCTTCTTTTGAATTTAAAAATTCAGGTGTCATTTCGCTAAGAAATTTAGGATTCTAATTAAATATTTAATTTAGATAAAATATCTGATTCTTTATTTTAAAAGTCAAAACCAAAGTAGTAGATAAGAGTCCTGCAAACTCGACAGTTGACAACATGAAGCAGATTTCTTACCAGAGGCATCTCATTCGCTCTCGCTCCTATTTTAAGACTTTGGGCGTAGAAAAAGATAGATTGTTGAGATACGTGTTGGGTAGTTCATGTGCTGATGTATGTCATATTTTGATGGAACAATTTTGATATTTGAAAATTTCTAAAATAAAAAGGATTCTTCATTCAGATTGAACGAGAATCGCATCCGGTTAGAAAAAAATAAAATTTGATTTTTTTAAAGCTAAACAGGTTCTTAACGGGTTATGCGGGTAAACCCGTTTAACCCATTTATAAACAATGGATGTGGGTTTACTAAACACGTGTACTAATAGGGCGGTTAATAGGGCTCATTTTAACAGGCAGTAAACGGACGATTTAGCGGGTTTAGGGTATAATTGACACCTCTATTGCCACCATAGCTGCACATGAACTAAGTTTTTGTTTAGACATTGTTCAAAAGAGCTTTTTAATCTTTAAGAAATAATATGCTTTTAAGTGCTCTTGTGAAGAGCGGTTTACTCGTAAAGCATTGGTGTGGACATCCATTTATGTAAAGTGAGTCATTTGAAAAATAATTTGTCCATTTAAGTAGATAAATAACTAATTTACTCAATTTGAGCAAATTAGAAAAGTGTCCAAAGTAAAAAGCCTCATCAAATTGGATAAGTATATGACGGTTGGAAAAAGTCCAAATTATATTGAATGGGCAGGAAAAGGATCAGGTGAAACTCTGTATGGCATTGATCTTTTCATTTTAGGCTGTGAATCATGGAATGGCGACTTCATTGATGGACGAGATGAGAGAAGCAACAAAGTCTTTTTTCGCGACTCCAAAGAAAGAGAAGCAGAAGTATGCAAGACCAGAAAAAATGTTTGAAGGATACGGGAATGACATGATTCTATCAGAGGAGCAAGCCCTTAACTGGGCTGATAGATTGTACCTAACTGTAATACCGAAGAGCCAGAGGAAGCTCAAGTACTGGCCTCGAAACCCTCCGAATTTCAGGTAACCTGGTTCAGGATTCAAATTATTAAATTTCAAACTCAAGTTTTTGTCTAGTTATTTGGCCTGGTCTGGTGAAATTCCAATTTTATCTATGATTGATTCAATGCGGTTTATTTCGATTCGATAAATCGATTGTGACTACTGAACTGATACAGTCTAAATGATTCGGTCATACTGATTCAATTGACTTGGTAAAAAAATTGGCCTTATTTGCAGAGATGTGTTAAATGAGTATGCTAAGAACATCGAGCAAATAGGTGCCGTGGTGTGTAAGTCGATGGCTGTTTCTTTGGGTTTGGATGAGAATTGCTTTCTTGAAATGTATGGAAAAGTGCCAAAAATGTATGCAAGATTCAACTTCTACCCGCCTTGTCCTCGACCTGATCTTGCCTTGGGCGTCAAGCCTCACACGGATAAATCAGCTCTGACCATTTTGCTCCAAGATAAAAATGTGGAGGGGCTTCAGGTCCAGAGGGATAATCAGTGGTTTCGAGTGCCAACGATTCGTAATGCACTTCTCATCAACGTGGGCGACCAAATAGAGGTAATCACTTATATTCGTCGAGTATTCATCTCATAATTGTATTTACTTTATCGGTCTGTTATCAATAATACAAGTTGTTCTATTCGTCACGATAATAATTTGTCGCCTAGGCTTGACTGAATCGTACGGTTGCAGATAATGAGCAATGGGAACTTCCGTAGCGTGGTGCATAGGGTGACTGCGAATGCGACAAGGGAAAGGATATCATTGGCTGTGTTTTGCATGCCGGACAGGGAGTCTGAGGTCGGGCCTGCGGCGGGGTTGGTGGATGAGAATAGGCCGATGCTGTATAAGAAGGTGAGGAATTATTACCAGCAGTATAAGTCAGGGCAGAAGACTTTTGATGCAGCAAAGATTTTATGACCTTTGCTTGTTTTGATTTTGTGTTTGTCATTTTTACTGGCAGCTTATAAAAAAATAATAATCTTGTGCCTTTAATTTGTCATTCAAATTTTTTACTCCAATGTTTGTTAGTATTTTGAAATTAGTTCAAGGTTATTGAAAATTCTTTTAGTTGTATTTGTAGGGAAAAGATCAGGTACAAAATTGATTTTTTGGAAAAAAATACAAATAATCATAGCCCTTGATTTTGTGATTTGGATGGATGAGATTAAATCCTGATTTTTGGTGCATTTTCTCGGAGACGAATTATATGGAAAAGTGACGAACTATGTCGTCTTTTTCGGCGAAGAACTATAGGTCGATTTTGACGAATTTTGTCGTTTGTACCAAATATCAACTTTGTACATGATCTTAACCATGTATTTGTATTCAAGTAAACATTTCATTGTAGATTAATTATAAGAAAAAGGGAAAATGACAAAGATGAGGCATGAACTACCACTCATTGACAAATTACGATCCGAACTATGAAAATTAACAATTAAGGGCAATTTCAAAATATTTGAATCCTCAATTTCACAATTAAGGGCAAGAATGTTTTTTCAATTCATTCGTTTAGTTAACTTTGTTAATTGACAACGTTATATTCCGTCAGTTAAGTGTTATATGAGGATATCTATGAAAGATTGTGATCTATATGATATATAGGGAAAATTACAAAAAGACTACCCAGACTACCGCATCATTTCAAATCGATGCCTGAACTATTTCAATTTAGTGTTTTTTGACTAAATTGTACACAATAAACTAATACTGTTGATCAGTCGAGTTTTCGACTGATTTATTGTCATTATTCACTATAGTTTTGGGTCGTTTCCGACATTATTTTGATGGCATTTGACCTCTATCTCTATATTTCAGGTAGAAAACAAGTATCCCTCAAGGTCAAAGCCCAAATACGAAAACTCGGAAAAATCGAAGATTTCGGGGCAAAACCGAGCAGATTGACCTTTGCAGCTTGGTTTGGACGCCCAGGGCGCAAACGGTGTCCGCATTGGTTGATTCAAAGCTCGTTAGAAAGCTAACTCAAAGGTCTACAACTCTCCAGTTGATGCCAAGACAAAATTCGGACGGGAAGACCACCTAAAAGGCCCCAGTCGGTTGACTGAGAAGTTCAGTCGACCGAATCAATGAAATCCCAGAAGGCACTGAAATATCACCCAATCCAGTCGACCGACTGGATCAAAAACTCAAAAATTTCAGTTTCGGAGCTATAAATAGAAAGAGGGCTTTTGACCTAAAAGTGGGTGGTTTTTAGAGAGAAAAGGTGTGAGAAAAAAGTCAAGGAAGGCTCAACATCATCAAAGGATTGCTTGGGGGAGAAGGGAGAAGATCAAAGAAGGAATCTAGAGCTTGCTCAACGTCTCCAACTTGGGTTTTCTCTACTCATCTTTTCTCCCTCATGTTGTTTTGAAAGGAAAACATGTAACATGATGATGTGTGAGTAGTCCTTGTGTTTTGAGGGTCCTATGACTCTCCTTGGTACTCTTTGATCACGAATATACATTGATATTCATATGGATGATTATTGATTTCATTTTTCTCTTGTGTTATGAATATTATGCACTCTAGGTGTTTGATGAAATGCCTAAGTGACAACTTGGAATAAAACTTGAACCTAGGACTTGGAACCCCTAGGGAATAGTTCTAGGATGGAGAAAATGATCTATATCTTAAATCATGCAAATGAACCTTAATACGGATGCTTGACTAAGGATTGAATATTTAATTCATTGGAGTTAGTCATTGAGCGAATAATCAATTAATCACATCGAATGGTGTCAATTTCATGTTCACTATGCACTTTATACATGTCATGTTACTAACTGTTTGATAAAATGCCTAAGTAACATGTTGAATCTTCAACTAGACCTAAGAATCTAACGACCTTAGAGATAGTTTGGATAATAGAGAATGTGATCCTATCTAGTGTATTACGGAAAGTAAACACATGCATTTGCTGCTAACTAGTCCTTCATGCCTATTTCACTTATTACCTTAGTAAGACATTTCAAGGATAATAGTGCTATAGAGTGAATCAATATCCTCGAATAAGTGAGGTTCTAATTAAGAGAGTTTGGCTAGGGTTAGATTCACATGAGAATTTGTCTATCTTAGTCTAAGCTAGGTTTTCTACAATGCATGGGTAGGAAGTGAACTAGTGCGTATGTTCGTTACATTTATCTCCCACCCATAGGACGATAATGCAATGGAATGAACCGAAATCCTCGAATTGAGTGAGGTTCGAGCTAAGAAGGTTCTAAACTATTTGACTACCATGAAATGTTTGAATATCGTGTATATGATCATTGGGAAATTGCCAAGGAGGGGAGTAATATAACCCCTTGAAACACTCTCTTATCTATCTTTTATCCTTAATTACTCGCCACATAGGATTTAGAATATACACCTTTATACATTTTTTGTTAGAATAGCCGAACGGAAACACGATCTTACATAGTGCATGTGCTTGACTTGCTCCTTTGGGTTCGACCCGGTACTTACCGGTCTTTATAAATATTTTGACCTACTACATTCGATCCGCTCTCTTCATTGATACTATTCTAGAGGTGAAAAAAAATTAGTTCGTCAAATGTTAATTAACCTCATTTATGATTTTTTTTATAGAAAAGTGTTCGGATGAGACGCGTTGATTTCAAATCACACCCTGAATTGAAGGTTTCGGCCGGGACTTTGTTGATTCCCATCCTCGGCGAAGAATGGAACGGAAACACTCAATTTATGCTCATAGTGAAACGACGGAGGAAGAGTAATTTTTTAGCCATGAATATATCTGAGCGATGAATATCTGTGGCTGCTGCAAAGAACGAGATGACGAATTTTTTCCAGAGAGATAATATAAAGGACAACTAACAACTGATCATAAAAGCATTAACATCGCCAATTCTCACCAATTAACCCTAGATCTTTAAATGAAATAAGAGCTCATTTGTGGGATGTCTGATAAAGGCAAGGCAAACTTTCACGGACCGAAGTGTAGCACAAAGTGAGGAAAGCCTAAAGAAAGAGAATCAAACTATTTGAAGATAACCTTAAAGAAGCGCAGCCGCCATGACACGAATTGTGGAGAAACTGTAAACTTAATATCAATTTGATGCTTATCTTTGGGAGATATCGCAGGCTCCTTTGCAGGTTTCATCCGTCGCTTAACTCTGGACACAAATTAGTTTTCTCGGTCTCAGCAGAAACCTCTGGACCAGGGTGTGATCTGAAATCGCGTATAAGACGAATTCTAGATGACTTTCTTTTTAAAATAAAATAAAATAATCGTAATCGGGTTAATTAACGGCGTTAGTTTATTGTGTACAATTTAGTCCAAAAACATTAAATTGAAAATTGAAATAGTCCAGACCGTAATTTGAAATGGTGTGATAGTCCATGCAGGGACGGATCTATTAAGGGCCGGGGGTGGCACATGTCACCCCCAAGGTTTTCGGAAAAATTTTCGGGCGAGCAAGTTTGCGTTCAAGAGGGCAAGGCCTGAACGGGTTTCCAGCGGCTTTTTCACAATCTTAGTATCTGAATTAGGTCTTGGAGTCAACCGGAGAGTTGTAGCCCTTTGAGTTAGCTTTATAACAAGCTTTGAATCAACCAATTCGGACACCGTATGCGATCTAGGCATGCAAAATACTCCGGCAAGGTCGGTTTGCCCTGTTTCGAGCAAGTTTGCGTCAAGAGAGCGAGGCCTGAGTGGGTTTTCAGCGGCTTTTTCACAATCCTAATGTCCGAATTAGGTCTTGACGTCAACTAGAGAGTTGTAGCCTTTTGAGTTAGCTTTCCAACAAGCTTTGAATCAACCAATTCGGACACCGTATGCGACCTAGGCATTGGAAAATACGCCGGCGAGGTCGGTTTGCCCTGTTTTGCACGAAACTCCATATTTGGCTCAAATTCACTCAACTTGTGCTCCATTTGATCTTTGAGGCTCCGAGTGAGACAAAATACATTTTGGGACCTAATAGACCAAGAAGGGTATGAAATGACATCAAAATTACTTGAAAACAAATCAAAACTACTAAGAAAAATAGAAGAAAATTAGTCAAGTATTTGACTCATCAATCTTATATTGAGTTCATGACTCGGGCAGAGGTACGCTAGGAAGCATAACAACAAGAGCGATGAAGGATCTGCCTCTAAGGAATAGGCTGAGTTCATTGGGATATAACATGGTAGGCTCTCTCTGGTTTGATATATTCTGTTTTTGTATCAGTTGCATTTTGTTTCATGTTATTCTAGAGATACTTGTTTCATTTTGACAAACCAATTCTATTAACTTTGATTTTCAAAAAAAAATCTTGGGCTTTTGGCACCAATTTTTATATATATAGAATTTGAAGTGTATTTTTCAAGAAATTTATACAATTTTTGTAAAATGCCCAAGTAATTTCAGAAGAAAAAAAATTTCATGATGTAATTATTTTTTAGTCTGTCACCCCCTACCAAAATTCCTGGGTCCGTCCCTGAGTCCATGTAGTTTTTTTTTTAATTTTTCCTAATATATATGTAAGAAAATGAATCAAATGAGAATCATCTTCAAAATTAATATTAATTTCGTTCATCAATTTATTATTCATTAGATTTTACTCACACAATGTTGTTCGCCAATGTTATTGTTCATTAGAATTTGTTCGTTTGAGTACATTTATAATTCGATTGTTCGTTGTTGTTCTCACTTTAAAATATGATGCTGACCTAATGTAAAATAAATACTCATAACTATCGAGGGCCACAAACACGTAGGCCCAATTGTAATCCTCTCCACAGATTTTGATAATGAAGCATCATTCATACTTTCATAGTCTATTTCCTAGAGTCCATTTTTGATCTTTAATAATACTTGTTTCTTTTCATTCGTCGCCATTCACCAACCACTCATTAAACACATCTAATCACAATTTTCACCCAAAAAAAAAAAGTTCAACTATGAATAGTAAAGTATCTGGTTACTGGTAATGATTTCATCATACTCCTAGTCTATGTGGCTGATATGGTGTTGATATTGAGACTATTAAATCCTTCATTCATGATAAGTTCAAAGATCAAGAACCTTGGTACTTTCAAGTACTTCTTAGGCATGTGGCAAGAAATTCAACCGACACTTTTCTACACCAAAGGAAATATGATATTGATATGCTAATTGACAGTGGTCTTCTTGAATGCAAACCAGTGAAGACACTTCTACCATTCAAACATCAGCTCAGCCTATCAGATGCTGCTCCCATTGATGATCCCATGGTGTATAGAAAGTTGGTTGTAGAATAATCTATTGACCATTACTAGATCTGACTTGGCTCATGCTGTTCACATACTCAGTCAGTTGATGAACACTCAAACCACTGATCATTTAAAGGCAGCTCACAGATTACTAAGGTACATCAAGAATGCTCCAGCTCAAGGCATCGTCTTCTCTGCCACTTCTCAGCTCAAGTTGTCTGTATATTGAGATGCTGATTGAGCAGCATGTCCCAAGACTCGTAGGTCATTCACTGGATTCTGCACTCTTCTTGGTAACTCTCTCATTTCCTGGAAAACAAAGAAACAAGCCATTGTTTCCGGATCTTCAGCAGAATCAGAATATATGGCCATGGCAGCAGCTCCATCTGAGGTCCTTTGGCTGCTCAGGTTGTTTGCAGATATGCATGTCACAATACCCACTCCTGTGACAATCAAGCTGCCAGTCATATTTCCAAGAACCCTATGTTTCATGCATGAACAAAGCACATAGAGCTTGACTGCCACTTTGTCAGACACAACATCAACATGACAATGTGCCCTCTTTAAGTTCCAACTCTGGAGCAACCAGTAGATCTTTTTACCAAGCAACTACCCTACGACCATCAACTGTGTCTCCTCTTCAAGCTAAGAGTCTTGAACTTCATCTTCTTCCACTCGCCAACTTGAGCGGTATTGGAGTTCAAACATGGCAGATCAACCAGTCTAATCTGCATGTTTGAGCTGAAGACAGGCGACGTCGCTTTACTCTGGTGCAAATTTGTATTTGAGTGAACGACGTTGTTCTGGCGCGAGGTTGAAGTTTGAGTTCGTTATTCGAAAGGCAGCGTTTTGGTCTTCTGGGTCCGTTTATAATTTAGATAAGTGATGGTTGTAAGTATGTAAACAAAAGGTGTCTGAGTGTATTTAGTGTCATGTATAAAAACGCAAAGTTACACTGCAGATCAATAGTGGCAGGAAACCGACTCTTTCTCTCTCCTATTCCCCTTTTGTCTCGAAGGCTTGCGAACACAGTAGAAGATTCCGGATTTGCCCGCTGGCGGGGGCTGGGGCTTCGACGTGGGCTGTTTTTTTTGGCATCCGTTGTCACGGCGATGGCGAGCATTCCTTCGGTCCTTCTTTGTCGCGCCGGCTGGCTAGGTCGGCTTCAGCAGGGAGTTGTGGTCGCTGTCGACTGGGTGCGGAGCTTGGTGGTGTGTCAAGGGTTGGAGGCGTCGACAGGCTGGCTGGAGTTCGGTTGCGGACTGTGAGGTTCGGCGGAGGGTGACGGCTTGGTCCAGTTAGTGGCCCTGGTTAGCACGCCGGTGTTTGTTTTGTTTGGCTCTATACATATGGTGTGCTTCAGTTATTGTCTAGTTGGCTGTTTTAGTTTAGCTTTGTTTAGTTGTTTAGTCTAGTCTAGTTTAGTTGCTTAGTTCAGTCCCTCTAAGTGAGTGTTTTCACTTATGAGGGTTGTATCCTCAGCCGGTAGGTCTGAGCTGTTGTTTTTGTTTTTGTTTTACGTCTCAGGAGCTCGTCTCCTGTTGTTTTCGAAGGGCACGACCTGTGCGTCAGTATGCTAGTTAGTGTCGGTCACTGAGGTCGACTGGCCAGTTGTTTTGTCGTGCCCTTCTTGGGTGGTCTGTATTTCGAGGGCAGTTTACTCATGGTTGTAAGCCCTAGTGGCATTTCACTATAAAAAACACTGCAGATCAATAAGAGCAAAAGTGTAAATTTCCCTCAGAAATGTGTTCTTCAGAACAACCACCAAACTGATATAATAAGATGGATTCATGTGTTTGTACCGTCGATTTCCTGATCATTTGATCATTAGTATATGACCGCTACAACTCTATCATTTTTATCATATAACATAACTTCCAAATACTCATTAACTCACTTCACTACTCTAGTATCAATTTCAAAAATTAGCTATTTATTGTTTTATCAATATAAATTGAAAATGACTTTTGCTGACACGAAAAAGCATCTGGTGCAAAGAGTATATTTTTAAAAAAAATACAAAGTAATGACAATCCTTGATTTGGTCATTGGGACAGATGAGATAAATCTCGTCATGCGGTAAATTTCTGGTTAATTTCTCGGTGACGAATTATAAAATATTCTTGACAAACTATGCCGTACTTTTGGTTTCTCGGCGACGAATTATAACCCAATTTTGACAAACTTTACATTTTGAACCAAAAATATACTTTGTACCTGATCTTTACTCTACTGAAACAGTTTTAGATGGATAAAAAGCTCATTTCTGTCTGAAGATATTTATTTCCATTGATGTGGAATTATTCTAAACTCTACTTAGGTATATGCTTAGTATGCAAGCTCATCAGAAGAATTTTTTGAAAATAACTCTCATTTATGCAATTCGATTAAATTTTGTGGATTTTCCAAGTCCCACCTATGGTGTGGACCTTTCCTCCATCATTCATGGATGTTTTTCCTCTTTCCTTTCCTTTTCCTCCTCCCTTGTGCAGGCTTGCAGGTGTTATGCTCTATCCTCTCGTGGAGGCGTGCTTAGGCGTTACTATGACCTTACCATGGAGGTGTATGTCAACAAGGGATTTCAAAGTTAGAGGTGTCAGATGACCTGTGCTTTAACGAATGATTCAAGTTCAAATCATGATGGTGCCCTTTGTGTGGCTTTTGTTTCAAATGGAAACATGCAATATATGCAATATCTTCCTAGATATGTTCCATTTAAACCCCAATCAAAAAAAAAATTAAAATCCCATAATTTCTAAATCATGCCTATTTTAATTTCACACTTACCACTGAATGGACAGAAATGACAAATAGTAAATAAAAACCGGATAAGACGAACCATCCAATAACTACATGGATCAAATTGTAAAGTTCACTCACCGAAACAACCCTTTGAAACTGTTCCAATAGATTCGGATCATCTCAACGAACATTCCCAAACACACGCAAAATAAATAATTATAAAAATTCAGAACGGTAGAGCTTTAAATACACATTTGCACCAACAGTCTGCTTCAAGTCAATTTCTTCCCCAAACAAACAATCAAAACAGCTCATTTTCGCTCTCAAGAAATTTTCAAAAAACCAAAAATAAAATAAAAAGAATTCCAATTTCGCCGGCAAACACTCCGTCACCGGTGCCGACGAGAGAGACTTTGTTAACCTGCGCCGATGGCGATGTCGGTGGCGGCGCCAAAGAAGTTATTCACGGATTCGCCCTTCTGGAAGGTGGCGTACGGAGGTGGTGGTTTGAGCAATAAGAAGCGAGGGCTTGATGTTGGCGTTGACGACGACGACGACGGCGGTCTGACTACCGAGCTGGTGCAGCTCGGCGCCCATCGGACGAAGAACGTGCTGATTCTGATGAGTGATACTGGCGGCGGCCACCGCGCGTCGGCCGAGGCGATCCGTGATGCGTTCCGGTTGGAGTTCGGAGATGAGTATAACGTAAGCCTCTTCCACCTACCAGTCGTCTATTTTCGATGCTTTAGTAATTTTTTGATCTGTGGATGAATATGAGGGTATGAAACTGGAGTTTGAAATTGATTGATTTTGTTTTTTTTTTGTCCCATTTTTGTTGTCAGATTTATGTGAAGGATGTGTGGAAGGAATACACAGGATGGCCGTTGAACAGCATGGAGAGCCAGTACAAATTTATGGTGAAGCATGTGCAGCTATGGAATGTGGCGTTCCACAGCACATCGCCAAAATGGATTCACTCTGTGTATCTAGCGGCCATCGCCGCCTTCTATGCCAAGTATGTTATTGGTTCATCTTATAAATTTTGATCTGCAGATCATGAAATTTTGGTTGCATCAAGTTTTGTCTAATTTAGATCTTTTTTTCTAATAAGATATTCGTAGATGGTTTGAGACTTTTGATATCTTTCATTTGCCGTGTTTCCGATTTGTTTATTGGTTGACACCTAGTTCTTGCGTAGAAGCTTTAAAGTATTTTTTGAGGGTGGACAATGGAAATTGCTGTAAATAAATGGCTGCACAGTTGGATGATGATGTACTTAAGATAGAATACAATTATTCTATTTAAGCTTTTTGTTGTGGGGTGTGAAAAGTGATTAGATTAGCTGGCAGTTTCAACGATAATTAATTAGACGTTTGTTTTGAGTGAAGGGAAGTAGAAGCTGGATTGATGGAATACAAGCCCGATATTATCATTAGTGTACATCCTCTCATGCAGCATATACCCCTGTGGGTGCTTAAATGGCAAGGACTTCAAAAGAAAGTGGTGTTTGTCACTGTTATAACAGACCTCAATTCTTGTCATCCAACATGGTTAGTTTTGTTCAGCTGATCGTTCTGCGTCTTTATATCCATTATCTGTTGAGTTAACTGCTGAAATCATGTTCAGGTTTCACCCTGGTGTAAATAGATGCTACTGTCCATCCCAGGAGGTTGCAAAAAGAGCTGCATTGTGTGGGCTAGAAGACTCGCAGATCCGTGTGTTTGGATTGCCAGTACGACCTTCATTTGCTCGTGCAGTTCTATCCAAGGTAATAAAATGGAACTTTTATTTGGCTGAGTTCATCTCCCTGATACCATATGCTCATAATCAAGTTTTCTATATCATGAATGACATGGTTCTGTTTTTCTCAAATTGATAGGATGATTTACGAGTCGAACTTGAGATGGATCCTAACTTGCCCGCAGTTCTGCTTATGGGAGGGGGTGAAGGCATGGGTCCTGTAAAGAAAACGGCAAAGGCTCTTGGAGAATCTCTATTTGATCAAGAACTTGGCAGCCCTCTAGGCCAACTAATAATAATATGCGGTCGCAATAAGAACCTCGTATCCACCCTTGAATCATTGAAGTGGAAAATTCCTGTAAAGGTAACATGACTCGCTTTTGGACTTATGGAACTGAAATAAATAAGCAGACAAACTGAACAAGGTCGATGTCTTGAATTGCAGATTAGAGGATTCGAAACCCAAATGCAGAAGTGGATGGGAGCTTGCGACTGTATAATCACAAAAGTAAGTTAAAAATGCTTTCTACTTGTCTCGGACCTCTACCCAGTGCTGCATAATCTGATGACTCTTTTTGACTTTGTGCAGGCGGGACCTGGTACGATTGCAGAGGCATTGATCAGGGGTCTTCCCATTATTCTCAATGACTACATTCCTGGACAAGTAAGTAGCTATGGACTTCTGCCATCGAAACATTTCATTCAAGTATTGAATCGCTTGCTTCCTCGACTGGCTTATTTCTTAATCCAATTCATGTAAACTTCTATCAGGAAAAGGGAAACGTGCCTTATGTCGTAGACAACGGGGCTGGTGTCTTCACAAGGAACTCAAAGGAAACAGCCAGGATTGTAGCAGAATGGTTCAGCACAAAAACAGACGAGCTGAAGCAAATGGCTGAGAATGCAAAGAAGCTAGCTCAACCAGAAGCAGTGTTTGACATTGTCAGGGACATAAACGAACTCTCATGCCAACGTGGCCCTCTCGCAAGCCTTCCCTACGAATTCACCTCCTCATTCTCAAGCCTCATTTGATAAATAAAAAAAAGTAAAAAGCCTTGCTTCTTCTTGCTTTAGATTTGCTTGTACAGTTGCTGTAGCCTGTAGATTTGATAACTTGATTCTTTTGGTGCGTGTCCTTGTGTTGTGCCTCACAAGTGAGTTTCTCTATATTCTAGAGAACTCAGATCTCTCAAATCCACAGTTTGAAACTCAAATATCTAAAATATTTCATTTGAGTTAATACCGGTTATCCAGGAACCGATATTATGTATTTTTTACATTCCCGGTACAACAGGAATCGAGAAATTCGATTTTCACGCTCCCGGTACTCCCGATTTCCCAGAAACTGGGATTATAAAAAAAAACAGATGTGTCACATTAGAACGGATATCGGTTGGTCCACGTAGGCCACAAACAGAGCCACATAAGCAATTTTTATTCTTCCCGGTTCCTTTGAAAGCGGGATTATAAAAAATCGAATTTCCCGGTTCCTTGTGTACCGGGATTGTAAAAAATGCATGATCCCGGTTCTTCGAAAACCGATTTAACTGAAATGGGGTATTCTAGATATTTGAGTTTCAAGCGGTGTTTTGAGAGATTTGAGTTTCAAGCGGTGCATTAACTGAAAACTCTATATTCTACCCCTTTTGAAACTCAAAATATAGAGAAACTCAAATCTCTCAAATACACCGCTTGAAACTCAAATACTCAGAATATCCCATTTGAGTTAATACTGGTTCCCGAGGAACCGACAATATGCGTTTTTTAGAATATTGGTTTCCCAGGAACAGGTATTAGTAAAATTTGTTGATATGGTTCATTTGGGATGTATGTGGTCCAACTCCAACTGGAACAAGATCCAAGCTCATTTCGCGTACACGTCAAATGCCGATTTTGAGGGAACCGGTATCATATTAATGACACGTCCTCACCAAAGAAAAAATAACCCCAAAACTCCAACAAACCGAAACAAAAGCCCTAGCTTCCTCTACACGTCTGGAACCCACAACCTCACCTTCTCAGCAAACCACTCATCACCTCACAACCCCCAATCTGAAATTCACCTCAAAAAACAGTACTCCTGGCCCCAAAATACCAAACCAACATTACAAGCTACGATTCTTCCCCCACTAACGACCTCCAGCAACTTTCCAAAAGGCTGCAAAACTGGCAATATTATTTTTTCATCAGATGATATCGGTTCCCTCAAAATTGGTATTTGACGTGTACGCCAGATTGACTTGGATTTTGTTCCATTTGGTCCACATAGGTTCCAAATGAGCCACATCAGCAAATTTTACTAATACCGGTTCTTTGGAAACCGATATTCTAAAAAACGTATATTATAGGTTCATGTGAATCGATATTAACTCAAAT
This sequence comes from Rhodiola chrysanthemifolia, assembly GCA_033675395.1. Taxonomy (NCBI): domain Eukaryota; kingdom Viridiplantae; phylum Streptophyta; class Magnoliopsida; order Saxifragales; family Crassulaceae; genus Rhodiola; species Rhodiola chrysanthemifolia. Next base: position 15,051,988 of record CM066204.1, read on the forward strand.
GAGGTATTCTGGATATTTGAATTTTAAACTATGTATTTGAGAGATTTAAATTTCAAAATGAGATAGAATATAGAGAAACTCCTTAGAAGTCCTCAACAGATGCATGTTAAGAGTTAGTATTTTATCGGCATGTGTTGTTGCAGATTCAGAAATTTTTTATGTGGGCAACGGCAATATAAATATCAAGTTCGTAAACAACAAGAATTTAATTAGTAGTTCCCTCTATGTATTTTTTGGGTCCCCTAATCGTAGATGATTGGAACACACTAACTAATAAAAGACATTCAAGTCATCCCCAATTAATTCATCGGAAAGGATTCATATCCATTGATGTATAGCCAAAATAGTCATTTGAAAATGACTTAGTTTAGATAAAATAATATCAAGACTACAACGTACTCCCAAGTTGAAAATCAAAACATTAACAAAGCTATGTCGTACTCCCAAATTGAAAATCAAACAATTAACAAAACTATACAGTTTAAGTTAAAACACATTAAGCTAAAAAAGCTCCGGTTTTATTTTGATTGGGGTTTCAAATATCAAATTTAATTTTTTTTTATAATTATAAACTGCATTTTCGAACATTACTCCAAGCTCTGTGGATATTGCATTTTTTTTTTGATTCTATTCATGTTTTAGTGTTGAGGATGTATAAATGAATACTTCAACAGATACAGGGGTCGAAATCAAAAAAAAAACAGATACAGGGGTCAATTGAAAGATTCATTATTAGGGGATGAGACAGACTACATGTAACCAAACCACGAGGGTGCATATATAATAAAGTTACAGGAAGAACGGCATCGTTTTCAACAATCGGGAATTCATTACTGCAGAACATTTTCTCAACTCGATCACCAAGTCTTCAACACCAGCTACCGACCGATCTGACGAAAAACAGAAACCCAACTCCCTTCCCGTTTTCACTGGTAAACTTTTCAACAATTTTTATTCTGTTTCAATTAACAATTAGCAATTTGGGCCTTTATTACCACCTTCAATCAAATCGTAGATTTCATGTATCAAAAATGTCTGAGCTGTTGAAATATGGTTGGGTGATTGGTGGTGATGTTTTCTGATTTTGGGTATCAAATGTGGAATATGCTTGATTTTCTTTATCTTGGTGTTTAAGAATTGGTTTTATTTATAGTGTGTGCTTAATTATTGATTTTGGTGTTGCTGCAGAATGAGACCCTGACAACAATTTGGAACCCTAGATTTTGGAGCTTGATCATAGCAAAAAAATAATGGTACAATGATTTATAGAAGTACTTTCCAGTTTCTATTAAATGCATTTTTTTACGTGTTAATGTCATGGTTTTTTCTCCAGTGCCTGATCTGATCTAGGGGCTTTTAGAATTTTGAGCGTACACATTCTCTAGAAGTGGAGCAGGAAAATGTTAATGTGAGGAGAAATTGGTATTTGTGTTCAGAAAACTATAGTTTGGAATTTTGATAGGATATCTTTTACATGAGTTGCAATAGTGTTATAATTGCTTATTATTGACATTGAACAATTTTGATTATAAAACTTGATCTGACGATGTTGTAAGGAAGCTTGTGAAAACGTTGTAAGATGATTTTGCTTCCATACCCATGAATGTAGTAGGCTTAGTTGGAGTTTATGATGAATTGAAGTGTTGCATAGTTGAGTTATGATGAATCGTTTTTGTTTTGTAAACAAACAGTTTCCCCCTTCTTCAATGTTTTTAATTAGTTTCTCACTGGAATGTCGCTTATATTCCAGGTTTATCATTCTAGTTTTGTGAATGATGAAGGAATCACAAAGGCTTGTGGATGCCCTCTACTACCTTTAAAAAGTCACATAAAGGGCCCTGCCCCAGCATCTGATCAAGGTTCAGCTTTATCGTGTTTAATAATAGTGATGCATATATTTAGAGTATTTTCGACTTATCTTCTCAAGACATTTAAATGTATCTTTTTCTTTTGGCAGATAAAACTGACATTGTGGATGAAGCAATTACATTCTTTCGAGCTAATGTCTTCTTCAAAAATTTTGATATCAAAAGCTCAGCTGACAAGCTCCTCATTTACCTAACATTATATATCAATGTGGCTTTGAAGAGGCTCGATGGCTGTAGAACTTTAGCCGAAGGAACTAAAGCTGTCATTAACCTTGGTCTGGAAAATGTTCCAGTTCCAGGAGAATCCGGTTTTCCATTCCCTGGACTTTTTGCTCTGCCGCAATCTTCAGAAGAAGCTGGTAACATTTCATAAGAATCTTAATGTGTTTTATTTGTTGGTCGGAGGTTGGGGTTGTTTCAGCTTTGTTTTGTTTCTGGTTTTTCCTTTTATAATGAAATCGGTTCACACAAAAAAAAAGAAAAAAAATCTAAATCTTTGGATTACAATTCATATCGATCCCAATCTAGCCATGCATTAACCGTTATCTGATCATAAGAAATTGACCTCCAATGCGCAGCTCTTTGTTTGTTATATATGCTCATACAAACCATCAATCAACACAATGTATGTGCTCGCTGCCCTTTGGGTGTGTTTGTAGGAATTATTTGATAATTTTTTTGTTAGGACTGCATGTTTACTCTACTGCTATACATATGTGGGGGGATATCAAATTCCCGATGCATTCGTTAGGTTAGGGGGCGTCTAGCTTTTGGTATATAGTCGATCATTTTTCATCTTAGTTCTTAAAATGATGTGCTTATTTTTGTGCAGAGCTGTTCAGAAATTATCTGAGGCAAATTCGAGAAGAAACCAGTGGCAGGCTGTTGGGTGTTGCATATAGAGCCAATGGTACTCCCAACAAATGGTGGCTTGCCTTTGCCAAGAGAAAATTCATGAACATCATTCATCATTGAATTGTTTCTTGCTTATTGATGAGCCTGAAGTTGCACATGCTTTATCAACTCCCAGTTTTTCCTCAGATCAAAAGAGCAGGGTTATTGTTTCCCGTCGTACCTACCATCTTTTATTCCTCATCCAAAACATGCTTGTACTATCTGTGGTCTCCGCACATATCAAATCTGCAGTATCTCCATTCATTAATTTGAAATTATATTTGTTTTGCATACATATTTTCTTTTGGAATATGCAGATGCTTAAATAGAATATGCTGTCCATGTTCTTATTCTTCCTTCCCTACCACATATGTCACTACAAAGTACAGTTTTATTCTCTTTCCCTAAATACTAACAGGTCAAAAATTGCAAGTAAGCCTGTTCAAGGAAAATCACCTTCACTTGCAAAATTCCACATCGGAAAATGAATTTTTTTTATTACTTAATCTAGTGCTCGACAAATGAAGAAAAAAATGTATAATAGAGAGCGTCGCAACCTCACCAGTGCGGAAAGAAAGTAAAACTTACATCCCAGAAGCATATGCCGAAGATCATATAGCATATTCTTGTGTCCACCTCCTAGTCGATTGAATAAACCCCGACACATTTTCTTGAACCCCAACTGGCTCAAAGCATCCTATTTTTCAGCATCTCAGAGGCGAGATACCCCATCACCCCTGCTGGTATAAATCTCAGTCTTCCAGTTTATCTCATAATTGTAAAATACCAAAAAGAAAAAAGAAATCAAAGGAATTCAATCATTAGAATTAATAAGCGAACTTGACACTATGTACCACAAGTCCACAACACATTTGATACATCATTTTCTATATATACACGGAGACATACTTGTACCAACTATTAACACAATTATGCACATTCTACTCTAAGGGAAAATAATCTGTGTAGTAGAATTTTTGGTACCGCTAAAATGAATAAATTTCCAGCAATGGCTTATGCAAAGAAATAATTTCAAGGAGAAGAGCCCCAAAGAACCTCTGCAATAATGGTGGCGGCTTCAGCATCAGAGAGCGAGGCGTGCTTGACTCTCACGAGAATCTCCTGCTTGAATGTGCGCCGCTCTCTATGCCTTAGGCCCTCCCCCACTTCCAACTGCACTGCAAATCTTGCCACACAGCTTGCAAATGGCTTCCGCAATAAGTACCTCCTCTCCCTCCTGCTCCTACTACTCCCATACACTTCTTGCACGCTCACTCCCTTACTTTCCCTCCCTTCATCCGAGTCAGAATCACACTTATCCATCTCGATTAGATCACCTCCCAGCTCTGATCTTTGTAGCTCGACTAGCTTCTCAACCAGCCCACCTTCCTTGATCATAGCTTCTATCGCTTCCCGTCTGCCAAAGTACCCTATCTCAAGAATGCAGTCCATAGCAGCCAACTTGAGATCGATATCTTTCGAATTCAACAACCAAATGATTTTCGGGAGCTTGGAATGTGACTCCAGCAGGTCAACTAATGGAGACTTTATTCTTCTAATCAGCTCACTCAGGACATGTATCGAACAGGTGGTGGACATGTTCAGTAGAGCCTCAACCGTTCCACCCATCAAAACCTGACCCACAAACACGTCCTTGTTGAATCTGATCAGTGCCGCAATCGCCATCGCCGCCTGTTCCTTGACCCTTTTACCACTCCTCCGATCACACAAAACCATCTCCAGACCTTCAAAAATCCTCCACTTCAAAACCAAGTCCTGCAACTCGTGATTGAATCCATCCAACACTCTGCTCTCCAACAAAGCCACCAAATTAACAACCTTCTCTTCCTCCTCGGCTTCCGGCGCCACGTGCAGCGCACGTGCCACCCTCTCGACGCTCTCTCGATCAATCCACGACTGAATCTCCCCCTCAATCGACCCGGCAAGCTTCGATATTGAATGTGTCGAAAACCTCCGAGTAAAAAAAGATTCGAAATTGCGCCTCCCGCGTGCCTCGCGGAGAGTTAAGACGGCGGATTTGAGGTGGGAGAGGAGGTCGGAGAGAGTGGAGAGATGTGGGTCGGTTGAGAGGAGCGCGTCTGACTCCGTCTCGAGCTCGAGCAGAGCTTTAATGGCGGAGTTGGACGAGTCGTCAGGAGTCGAAGAACGGGTCTGGAGATCCTGCGATGCTTGTTTGAGAGCTTCGAGGACTCGGAGGACCTCCGGGCTACTGCTGCTGCTTTCCGACGCCGTCGACGCTTCTCCCATGGATTCGGATTCTCCAGCGATGTTTGCTCTTCGTCGTAAGCTCTCTGCTTCGTTTTTAGAGAAAGAAACAAGGCACACACAAAAAAAAAGGCTGCGGAAATGTGAATCTGAGTGAAAGTCCGACAGATGAATTTTAAATTAATAATTTCATCAGTTAAATTTAAATAATTACGGAAAACTTTCGTAAAAATAAATAAATACGGAATACGTTTTTAAAGGAATAAAGACACAGCTGAGACATCTTCATTACATTATAATTTTCAAAAATATAAGAAAAACAATTTGACCTTTTTTTTTTTGGGTGGAATGTTGTTGAGTAAATAGTCACTTGAAGTAATGTCTCATCTCGCTTGGTAAAGGAGACAAGTGCTAGCTTATATAGTTGTATATACCAAAATGAAACGGATCAAATACAAATCAAAGTTATAAATAAAAACTAAAAATCCAATAAAATAGTGACACGTGTATATTTCGACCAATCATAATTCATCGCGTTCGGGGCGCTTTTTGTAAATAAAAAAAATTAACGCGTACTTATTTTAAAATACATAAAAGATACGAGGGGTATAATCGTCCTAAAATTTGTTTTAAGTCTGATCATTATGAGTTTAAATCTGATCATTTTGGTTGCCGCGCGCCCAACTTTAATGTCTTAACTGGGTGCGGCGCTAATGTTAAGGCTGGGCGCGCGGCATGTCTTGTACTGTTCATCTGTCGACTAAAAACACAGAAATCGACTTATGTCGACTGGGAGAGGATATGTCGACTGGGAGAGGATATGTCGACTGATCTTTGTCAAGTTTTAAGTCTGATCATTGTCTGTTTAAGTCTGATCATTATTTTTTAAGTCTGATCATTAATGGTTTAAGTCTGATCATTGTTTTTTAAGTCTGATCATTACTAGTTTACGTCTGATCATTGCCTTTTAAGTCTGGATCATTGCTGTTTTTAAGTCTGATCATTCTAAGTTTAAGTCTGATCATTAACAACTCGAGACTAAATTGAAAATAAATTTATTAGGATATGTGAAATGACTATAATACCTCTCCCGTGTTTTGTTCGAGATTTCGACTAAATGGAACACGTGTCAGCTTGAAATTGAGTTTTTATATATAAAGGAGATTTGTACCTGAACCGCACTCTAACCAAAACACATAAACTTGAGCTTCTGATTCACAATGTGACTATAAAACTATATGATTTAGCGAAATTCAACTACGAAGATTTAAAAAAATAATTGTATTTGGATCTTTGACAAGAATCAAGAGTGTGTCTCAGTTGAATTGAATTTAACTTAAAGAGTAAAGCCGTCTTCACCAAAATTTTCAAGTTTTCCACAAGAACATACTTATCGAAATCTCGAGCTAACAATCTTGGAAGAAGCATGTTCAATAATTCTTGTTCGACACTCAATTAAATGAAAATGTTATCGTGTGTAATGATCAGAAAGCTAATCAGATATGATACGTAAACAATCCATTCTCTAGTTCCAATTTTATACCAAGTGTTTGAAAGTGTAGTTTACTGGTTAAATTTGTTGGTTTACTTATTTATTGTGGTCAAAATTTGAATGTCTAATGAACATGTTTGTACATGTTTTCAAATTGAAGTCACCAAATATTTAATTCGTGTGGTGTTTTGATTTTTATTTGATGTCACATGTCAAAGACTTTCTCGTTGGACAAGTTATGTCTAACGTGTCCAGATCCAAATCATATTTCTCTATATTTTTAGACCGATTACGTGTTAAAATCAATTTGTTAATTAATTACCTCTTCGTTCATAGAATTATGAATTATCACTCAGTCCAGCGAAAAATGATACAAACGCGGAATTATTCCAAGATTCTAATCCAAAGAGAAACTCAGGCTACACGCAAATCAAAACTAAACAAAGAACTTGAGAAGAAAAAACAACTGCTCAGTGTAATTTCTTGCACGATTCGTAAGAGAGGAAGCAACAAGCAAGACGGTTAATTGAAAAAAAAAGATCTAAGCGAATACGAGGAAGTCTAGAGCTTGCTGAAATGCAGCGAATCATTTCATGTACGAGAATGGCTAACCTCGGATATCCTAATTGAGCAAGGATTTACATAATGCCGTCTTAATGGGAGGAAAAAAAATCATATTACCTTCGTACGAGGAGGCTGGTGCGCAGAAATGATGTGGTTTGTTAGAATTGAAGTTAAGAGTCCCTGTAGATAGGCTGAGGTATCCATTTGAGACTTACGTTGATCTTGCCAGATTTAGCTCCATCCAACGGAAAACTGTCCTTGTATTCGCCTTCCATTATAACCCTGGTCAATGTCAAGATGCATCTTCCCATGTGATCCTGCATCATTAACAAAGAATTATCAGTTTAGCCTTAGCGTTAACCCGAAACACATTGGCTGGATGAGGTAAAACGTAACCTAATTTTATTACAGAGCCACTCAGCATGTTCACCACAACTGCCTTAAAGAGGCAATCTTCATTTGAAACTCAAATCTTAACAGAAATCGATTTATTGTAATGATCATTTTACAGCAAATTGAGATGCGTCACTGGAAGCTATGATGTCTTTGTACATGAGAAATGAAACAAAAATGTTGTTACCTTGCCAAATGTATCATGGTCAAAAATCTCAAGGATTAACATATCGTGTAACGCGTCCTCGACGACAAAATCAAAAGTCTGGTTCCACACAGGATTCAAGCTGTCATTGACAACCTGTAAAAAGAAGAAACACGCAACATCAAAACATGCAAACGAGAAACTGTTGAACAAAAGTGAATAGAGGAAAACAAGCCATGTAGGGTATGCGTGAATGAAGTTTGTTACCCTAGTTTTATTCCTCGATTCGGTTTTCTTCAAGGTGACTACAACGTAAGGGTCGGCTTTTCCCATAACATCTGCTGGGGGCAAGTCCTCGGCTGAAATAATTGTAACAGAGAGAACTCCTCTAATAATGACTTCCCGTTTTTTCTTCCCAACAGCATTTCCGTTTTCAAAAGTTCCGTTAGCGCTACCCCCACTTTTCAGAACTTTTTCTAATGATGTCAAGTTAGAAGTGTCTGAAGCGAACGGGTTACTAAATCCATTACTCATACCATATGGACAATATAGTAGCTCCAAGTGCACCTTCAATTCAACAAAATAAAGGAGCACATGCTTAATTGATTTTCATCATTTGATTGACACATGCGCATTTCTACTTTATGTAAGTTTAGAAGAATGAAATGACATTGACTTTACCTCTCCTCGATATTTGTTGTCTCTTTGAATTTCCAAATCTTTTACGAGCTTCAACCACACATCTTTCACCTTACCAGGTTCAAGTTCATTTAATCGTACTTGAGCACATCCTAAGAGTTCTGAAGCTTGAAGACCCTCGTCATCATAAATTTTCACGACCAGGTGTTGGGTGGATGTATCTTCCACTACAAACTCAAAGTGCTCGTTCCAAACTGGATTCAGTTGGTTGTTCTGTAAGAGAAACACAGCAGTTAATGACCATTAGAGAGAATTCAAATGATTAACATAGTAGAGTAAAACTTACTATTGTCTTGCTTGTCTTTGTTCTCTCGCGTAAAGGTCGTATATACAGCTTGGCAAATGGGTCAGACTTCCCAACGATGTCCTTGTTTGTCAAATCCTTTGCCTGCACAAGCTTCACTTCCAAAACCCCAACAGGCTTCAACTCCAGATCACTGTAGAGTTTTGGAGAAAAAAGTGAATTAGGTTGTAACTAATTAAATCAATTGACAGAGCTTTTAAATTGTTGTTCAAACTTGACTAGAACCGAGCAACAAAATGTGGTCAACACGGCCAAAGATGAAGTTATTATGCCTATTAATATTGATAAGGGCGATGGTCTCTTTAATAGGTAAATATTAACTATTGCATCCAAGATTATTATTTTTTAATTTTATGATGGGTGCTATGATGGAGTACCTGTAATCTCCAGGCAATATGGGAATGATTTTTCGCACAGGCCATGTTATTGAATCTTCAACGGCGTCTTTGATTGTTTCCTACATAAGTATAGAAAGCGTCCAGAAAGTTACAGTTTGCAATCTGAGAGTGCAATCACCTCTGATTAACAGGAGTAGAAAATAATCGCCCTTTCAACGAATTTGGTACACAATGTCAGAGCTTCAGTATTACAACAGTGTTGTGAATCACTTTAACATCAGCTTATTTAGGACTATGAAGTATGATTGATACAATACATTTTCAAAAGTAAAATTGTTAGCATTTCTGTCTAAGCCAATACGTAAATTAGATAAAAACAACAATTGTTGATCAAATACTACTTCAATGCAGTTAGTACACCATAAAGTCAAACCAATAACACAGATTACAGGTGCATCCGAAAAGCCTATTTGTGAACCAATGTCATGCTAGTGCAGATACAATACAAAACGAATATCAACAAACCTCAATAGCGTCAGCAAGGCCAGGTATATTCGATATATCTCCGCCAACAACTTTTAGTGTAAAATCCAACTTTTTCTGCAAGAGAAGAATTGTATTTAAGATTGTGTCTGCAATAGAATCCAAAAAGGGCAAGAAATACTACCTTTTGTCTCAAAGAATAACTAACTGCGCCAAAGCAAGGGAATTCATCCACAAGTGGCTTGAAGATCAGTCTGAATACGCCCGTGAATCCAATGTCTTTTACCTGAGAAAGTGAGCAAAATAATGCTATGTGTTTATATGTCGAAACCAAAATTAAGGACAAAGGCTTCACATGACGATGATTATTTGTTTACATATGTTAGTTATATAGGCCAATTTTTTCCTCTTCATTTACAATGTACCATCTTCCAGATTATATGACATGACTTGCATGAACTTCCACATATGAGTGAGAGATAGTGATTAAGATTTATACAGAACTAGGAAGAACGCAGCACTTTCTTCGCACAAACAAATTCTTATTTACCTGCACAGGCAAGGCCACTCCGAGTCTAGTCTTGATACCGAGTACTATATTTGGATTTCCATCCCAGTTCATTTCTAGCTCCATTGTAATACCATTTACATCATCTTCAATTATAGAAACTCCTGCAAAAGAAATACCAGGAAGTAAGCAGTATGATACATCACATTCACAGTGCTAGTTCAAGGGTCAACGAATGGTGATCATTACTAGGTAGCATTGCCCAATGAGGACCATGCTTTCAAGGAGTCCAGTGAATTAGAATAATATCAAGCCATTAAATGTATATTGCTTCTCATCATAGCACGTCCGCCAACTTGATGTGGGTGGCCATTAATATCAAAGACTATAGGCATGTAACTTAACTTAAGCACTTTAGTATTTACCTTCTAAGCTCAAAAGGTCAGACCATTTAAATAAAATTAAGTGTTTAATTTAAGTAGTTAAAACTTAGAAGTAGTGATGAACTGAACGCCTGAATTTAAGTTAAATAAAACAGACTCGGACATAGCAAGGATAGGCCTACAACTCATAGAAGCACATTGACCAAGAATTGAACGGACGAGTACCACAGACTACAATGCAGCTTAATAACAAAATAATGTTTACATCTAAAGAATCAAAGAATCTAAAAATAGCTAATAGCCAGCAAAAAGATCTCACCAGTAAATTGTGGTGCAATGGTCCCAAGTGTCAACTTTGAGAACTTAAGAGATGAGAGTATTACAGGCCGATATTGTTCCAAAACTGGCTCGACTGAAGCTCTTATAAGCTCAGAAGCCGCCTAAACCACCAAACAATACCCCAAAAAAAACCCATCAAAATGAAACATTCATTACTTTTTTAAGCCAACTGCTAAACTCTTCATCCACAAGCCGAAACCTCACCTCATCCACATACGGCCAGATCTTGGTCAAGTGAGAATTGAGCCAATTCAACTGAAAATCAACCCACAAAATCCCAGTTCAACAACACATTTTGAAAACAAGGGGTTGCATTTTAAAACTAACAACAAACCTTCTGGCGCTGCGAGAACACAACCCAAGACGGATACCACCCATTCGGCAGAAGCTTTCTAGAATCCTCTACCGTCATCCTGGCAAACGCCGCGACCGTCGTCGCAAGCTCCGCCCTCGCTTTCGATCGCGCATTCTCCGACTTCACAAATCCCACAATCAGAGCCAGCCCCACTATAATCCCCAACACTAGTCCGAACACAAACGCCATCTTTTCCCAAACCCCTTTAAAGCTTCAACCTTTTTACTTCGTTCACAATCAGCTACAAAATCAGAAAAGCTTCAACCTTTTTACCTCGTTGACGATTTCTTCAACCGGGTGGCGCGCGTTCGATCAACTGGTGACCTGGAAAGCGTCTTGGGAGCTCCGCTGGGTTGGGATCCGGTCGTTCAGTCGGGGATTGTTGGACGGGCTGAATGAGTTGAGTGGACTTTACTGTGGCGAGATTTTTGGTTTTTTTTTTTGGGGTGACTTTTGGGATTCTACGATAGGGGTGAGATTGAGGGGCCGGAAGGGTCCGAGGCGTAGTCCTCGACGATTTGTTCGAAGCTTGAAATGTTTGGGACGTGGTCGCTGCCGACATGAATTTTTAATCCACAATGTCGATTTTAATTTTAATTTTATTTTCTGATCTTAAATACAATTTAGACTTTTCAGATTAATTGAGTTTTTTTGATAAGCCGTAAATTACAAAGACATCGGCAATAGGGGAGAGCAAACGGTAAATTACCGTTTTACCGTTTACCGTTTTACCGTTTACCGATTTACCGACATGTCAAAATCTATTCCGTTTACCGTTTTACCGAAAATTATTATTTTTCTAATTTTTTAAATATATATTATAAATCTTATAAATATATATGTTGATTTTTAATATATATAAATATTTTTTTAATTTTTTTCTTTATAATATATAATTTTTTTATTTATATTTTTCGGTAAAACGGTAAATTTACCGATTTCAGAATTTATTCCGTTTACCGACTTATTTTTACCGTTTTACCGTTGGTAAATTTACCGATTTACCGTTTTACCGATTTACCGAACCGAATTGATTCGGTAACGGTAAATTTACCGACGGTAAACGGTAATTACCGAATTTTGCTCTCCCCTAATCGGCAAAACGAGGACTTAAAGTTGGGAAATAACATCCAGCAGGGAACAGTACAGACAATAAAAGATAAACGTGAATAAACTTGAGTTCGCTGCTCCACTTCGCCTCTGGCGTGGGCACATAGTCTCGTCATTCACAGCAGGAAACAGGCAGGACAATAGTCGTCAACATCAAGCACATCCGCATGCCGAAAACACTGGCCGAACACCGGCGAAAAGAAACATAATTACACAAAAATCGTGTACGATCAGACACGACGAAAACAGCTCAGACCATAACAGCTGAGACGAAAACCCTCATAAGCGAAGCTCACTTAGAGGGACAAAAAAAGCTCTTTCCCCTCCCTCCCCTTCCGTCTAACGCTACCGCCACCCACAGCCTCCTGGCCAACCACCATCATCACCTTACCTCGCCTTCCGTCCTCCTGCAAACACGCAACCCTCCAGCTACAAATCGGACCAAGACATCCATCCGAAGAGGTACGACCTGCAGACAAGTGAAAGAAAAGAAACGGGGAAACGTCGGAAGGGACAAGAGGGAGGAGTGGAAGGAGGGTAGAAAGAATCGGGGAGGTTGAGGGATGAAAACATGCAAAACTTGACTGAAGAAGGGTGGAGGCGGTGGCGGGAGAAAGCTTCGGGAGAAAACTGGATCCAGATTAATTGAGTTTAAATGTTTTTCCTTGTGGAACTGAGGGTCCCATGAATGATACCACGCGGAACTATATTAGTATTTCATTAGCCGTTTTTATGCAAATTAATATATAGTTGGAAATGCAATTTTGTAGATCCTAGAGATAGGCTATGATTTTGCGCGTTTAATTTCCCTCCAGAAGATGTGGGTGTTATTCTCCAAGGGGCTAGGCAGATTTGGTTCAATAGAAACCAAATTGTCAATGACAAAGAAGGAATGAACCCTTGGGTAGCAGCTAGATGTCCGAGACAAAGGATAACAGAATTCCTTGAGCATGCACAAAAGTGGCTAACTGGTGACAGATTTGTGCGGAGAGCTAAAATGACAAGCACCAAAGGGAGAAAATATAAAGTATGTTGATAGATCATGAGATAGTGCTTCATGTTTGGCAATGGTTGGGTTTTGTGGCAGAGATGAGGAGGGGATGGTTTGGGTAGCTAAAGCGCATTGTGTGGAAAATATATCATCTAGCCAAGTTGCAGAGGAGATGTTATTGCTTAGAGCTACGAAGTGGGCGGAAGAGAGACAAATACAAAAGGCATGCTTTGAGACAGATTTTGTAATGGTATTCAAAATGACCATACAAGGAAATGAGGTGGAGAGTTGGTTTCAGAGAGAGTCCAGAAGTGCAAATAATTGCTTGAAAAGAATGTAATGTGGAGTATTGACCTCAATTTCAGGGAAGCAAACAAATGTGCATACAAGCTTGCGAAGGTGAAGCGATGGAGTTGGGTGTCTCAGAAGGCTATACCAAGATGTTTATGTGATGTAATCTAGTTGTTTTTTTATCTTGGCCTGCTTCATGTTCCTGAGCTGCGTCTCACTGTTGTTTTCTTGTTCTTTGTAAAAATTTCCCTCAAAAATATAGTTGGAAGTGCTAGCTTGTCAACTTTCTATATTTCATAAATGTGAGAACTTAAATTTGACTCTTAGATAAGTTGTGTTTTTAAATCGGAAGTTATCATGTGTTTCGCTAATTTTATTTTTTGGGCTGTAGTTTTAAGTAGATTATTTGTCTCAATTCACTTTCAAATTGCATTCAAACGAATATCAAAAGTTTAAAAGTACATTAGAACAAAAAAAGTTAGTAGAACATGAGTTCAGTCAGAATTCAAATATACAACTTAATTCAATGGTCATATTTAAATTTTAAGGAGAGGTTGTAGGCGACGTACAAAGCTACTTAAATTAAGGACAGTCGTAGAACACCAAAATCGGAGAGGAGAGATCGCGGGCGCACGTACAATGAAGCTACAAATGAAATAGCAGAATATTAACTAAGGGATAAAGTGCGAAAAGAATTATTAGTCTATATCGGATGACAAAATCATGACTTGGAAGTCTCGTCTTTATAGTCAAATAGAGCTTTAATTTAGTTCGACTAGTAAATTCAATATGGTATCAGAGCTAATACATTTAGTTGGGGCGTGTTTGAGATTCGTTTATATTAGGTTGGCATGAGATTGAAATTTTATTGTCTAGGCATGAAAAAGGACGTACGAGAAGAATGTCAACGCAATAAATCGATGAAGTCAAAATTCCCTAACGTGTGTACTCCCGAGATGATTTGTTCGCATAGTTTTGATTCTCTCTTAGGAATGATGGAAGGAATAACTAGTTCAGTTTCTTCCTTCGAGTGTAGATCCTCCCATGGAATTGATGAACCATCGCGAGACTATTGTGACTTGTGGTGAACTCTTATCTTTGCACAGAACCTCTTTTCCATTGGTATAGAGCCCGCACCATCTCATTGGGCCATTTATTATTAGCCGTCGGTTTAACTGTCTTCTAAATGAGCTTAGTTTGTGTGAGTCTCCAAGACTTCCAGTTTAGTCCATCATGTCAATCAGTGGCGGATCCATAGCTTCGTGTGAGGGGGGGTCCCAAATTTTCTTTTGATGAATAAGGATATAGGTTGGATTCGGCAATTTTTTTCTGTATATATATTCCTTATATTTGATGATATAAGCCCTTTTCTAGTAAAATATTAAAGTTTGAATTCATATAAAGTTCATTGACGATCAAACTTTGAAAGGCCATGAAAGACACGACGATTACCCTATAAGATCGAGATATATATCATTGGAGAGATAATTTAACGGCCTAGGACTCTTCAATTGATATCAAGATATCAATCAGACGTTTAAGCAACCAAAAACATACGTAAAGTAAGAACCCAAAACAAGTGTACATAGTCAATCTCATGTAACCTTAACAACTTTGCTAACATATAACGGGTAGACTGAGCATCACTTGAGAAATCAATCACCTTGCACATGAAGCTAACGATAAGGGCTCCAACTTCTATACTAACATCTAGACACAAGTCTAATGTTAAGGTAACCGAAAACTAAGTCAAAATCAACTATATGTTTGAAGTCCGCTAATGATTAGCCAACCTTTTGAAGCTCATAGAGGCATCATCCGGTGTCCGTTGAAGATGATCTATGTATTGATAGAAAGCTAATTGAATGTTCTATAACTTTCATGTTTAATGCAAGATGAATTTCGGAGGTTAAACTGATAAAATCAACGATCAAAGATAGTGATTAATTAAAATTTTCGGAAATTGAGGGAATCCGAACCAATCTTTTAAAGCTCATAGAGGCATCATTTGGTGTTTGTTGAAGATGATCCATATATATATGGAAAGCTAATTGAATGTTCTATAACTTTCGTGTTTACTTAAAGATGAAATTTGGAGGTTAAGCTGATAAAAACAGTGACAAAAAATAGGTGATTGATCGAAGTTTACCGAAATCAAGGGGGTCAAAGCCAACTTTCGGAAGCTCATAGAGGCGTCATGCGGTGTCCGTTGAAGATGATTTATATATGGATATAAATTTGATTGAATGTTCTATAACTTTTATGTTTACTTCGAGAAGAATTTAGGAGGTTAAGCTATAAAAAAAATAGCAACCGAAGATAGGGGTTTAATCAAAATTATTCAACATTTTTTTTTGCTCAAATGTGAGAGGGGTCCCGGGACCCCCTAGGACCCCCCTTGCATCCGCCACTGACATCAATAGTATGACTTTGATAGATGTAAACTTTCCTTCCAATTAAGAGTATTTAAAATCTTATATCACCCCTTTCCTTTGCCTCGATTGGCAAGTCCTCCAAATCAGTCCTTAGTGCAAATGTGTATTGAAAGTACTTCGAATGTTTTGCAGTGATAAAATTCTCAAACAACTTTTACAACATAAGTTGTCTAATGTTGAAGCCACGTTGTTTAAATTACACTACTACTATTGCGCTATGTATTTCCTTTTCGATGGTCTTAAAATGTCTTGGGCATCCTCCTTTTACTGTCATCAAAGGGTCATGAAAAGACAGCACTCTTTATGGCCCGAATATGTGGGTCACAATTACCCCCTTGATCCGTGTCCCCTTGTCCAATCTTTCATACCTCTCTTCACAACTCTTGATCGGCTTTCAAGACTTTTTGATCAACCGCACCTATTCACTTAAAGCTTGCGAGTTTTTTATATGATATGATGGCCCGAACTTTTCTTACTAAGTCCATTGATATCTTATAGAGATCCTTCAGAAGGTCTTGCTTGCTTGCTCAAATCGTGTCGGAACTCTTAAATATCCCTTTCAAAACTTCTCAATAACTCATAAATCATACTTCCCGAAATCCCATCACATACACTTTTAATCAAGAACATCATAATAGTCTCAATCTTCTTATATTATAAAATCTTCTTATATTAGAGGTGCCAAGTTCAAGTGCTTATGCTCGTGCGTTTCAAAAAAAAGGTCAGAGGTGCCTCATGGCCCGTGCTTCAATGATCACAATTCAAGTATCAGATTCGGGTGGTGCCGTGCGTGGCCTGTGCTCCAAGAATCTAGTATTCACATGTACCCGATAAAAAGAAAAATGCACATGCAATATGTATAAGATGTATTCATATGATGATTGATATGTATGAGATATAAAACCCACTATAAAAAAAATCGATCATCTAACTTTTTAAGGACTACTGAAGTTGTCGATTGTTTTTTTGTAGTCTGAAGTTGTCGATTTAAGTACATTAATTCATTTTTCCTATTTAAATCAAAATAATTTTTAATCTCGGTTCACAGGAAGTCAGGAACACACTCTAAGAGCATCCCATCATGATCAAAAAAATCATGTCATCCATCTCTCTCATCCTTTTTCTCTTTCATTTAATCATCACCATGACCAAATCAATCACATGCATCCCACTCATGATCAAATAAAAAGTTCATCATCATTCTCTCTCATCACTACATAAATTATAGCTCATAAATATTAAGTTTAATAAAAATATATCAAAGTGTATCTCGTTTTATAGAGTTCAAAAAATTATGAATATTGGTATTTATTTTGATTTTTTTTACTTTGTAATTTAGAAGATATATTCGTTGCAGATCAAAATAAAAACTGTACGGTTTCTTACACAGGACACGTGTCGCGTTGTGATTGGCTCACGTCTCATGATAAAATTTAATTTTTGATCATGAGATGATTTTTTTTACAAAAAATCATGGAATGATCAAATCTATGATCAAAAAGATCATGGTAGGGTTGTATAATTTTTTTGATCATCTCTCATGGTACTTTTATATGATAAAAAAAAACATGGTGTGAATGCTCTAAAAACATTTTTATTTGAGAGATTCAATGATAGGCGGTAGCTACTGCATTGCATTGAAGTTGCTGCTCTTTACTTGACGCCTACCATTCAAATTCTAACGGTTGAATTGTAGGTGGTTTCTTTTTTATTCTACTTCATCTCCATCAAGTTTTATAAATGGAAAATTAGACATCAAAGTTTTATATATCTTAAAAAAACGTAAGTAGATATCAAAAAAATATAAAAAATAAACGTATGGGGGAATTATGATTGTATGAACAAAAATAGTCACAAAATCATCTAATTTTTAACGAATGAACAGAATCACATGATCAGTTATTAAGAATAATTCTAAAAGTATGTATGACTTTTAATTTATCATCATTTAACGTTAATGGGGCTTAACATCATATTCGATCATTTGTTCATTAATGTGATGTTTTGTGGATAATTTTCATTTTTATAAAGCGCCTCTTTAGTTGTAAAATGCTTCCTCAATGGATGGTAACTAACTTTACCTTCTATTGATCTTCTACAGCTCTAGCGAGGTAGAAAAGGAAAAAGAAGAAATTCACACAATTGTAAAGAAAATTGGTGATCCCAGGAATCAAATTCAGGGTGTAAGGATTCATGACGGTCTCCTTAACCAACCGGCCACAACCTTTGTTGGCTTCTATTTTTAAATTTAGTCATTCAATTTTAGTTTATTTCATAGTAATGGATTTTTCTTCTGTATTACAGTATTTTTTTAATTTCGTGAAGCAACAACCTCTTAACGTACTAAATCAACACTCATTGATTTTTTATTGAACCGTTATCAACATGATTCACATGATTGAATTAGCAATTTGATCACAGTATAGGCGTGTAGCTACGATGCTCGACGTTCAAAATTTTGTCAATTTTTTTTTTTACCCTTGATTGAAAAAATTGATAGTTTAAATTATAATTTTTATATTATCAAAAAAAATTGTAATTTGTAAAGACGTGATAGTTCAAGAGATCAATCTGTACTTTTTCTAATCGTTCTTTTTAGGGTTAATTGCAAAAACATAGTCTGGACTACCGACTGATTTCAAATTGGGTACCGAACTTTTTTAATTTTCAATTTAGTAATTTTTACATCAACTTGCATACATTTTGTTTATGAATTTGATGTGTTTTTGAAAAATTATGGTCGAAAACTTAAGAATTTGGTTTTATGGTTAACAAATTTGGTCAAATTTAGTTTTATCATGTTGGAGATATGATCAATAAGATTGAAACATGTACAAATTGATACAAAAATCATTAAATTAAAAATTAAAAAAATCTGATTCCTAATTTGAAATCAGGTGATAATCCAGACAATATTTTTATAATTTACCCTTCTTTTTAATCCTCAACCGAACCGAATTAGGGTTATCTGTTCGTTGAAACGAACCAACAGGTTCAACTTATCTTGAAAAACCAATGGTGCACCCGCGAAGCACACAATCACAACCAACCTTCAACGTCCACCGTCTTCTGTACTTGTTCCAGTTTTCTACTACTAAACTACAACTACTGCAAGCTCTCTCTCTCAATAAATTATTGCTCCATCTGGAAATCCCCAACGACGACTTCAAAGATTACCTCTGTCTCTATTCGCTTCCCAAATGCGACTGTAAACCAATCTTCCGCGTAACCTAAACCCCAAAAAATGGCGGCTGAGATCAATGGCGGGGACCTCGAATCCTTAAACCAGCCGCTCATCCATCAGTCAACGATCAACTCCACATCCCAGGTTGCCATAGTTGGAGCCAATGTCTGTCCAATCGAAAGCCTCGATTACGAGTGAGTAAAGTTTTCATTTTTATTTATTTACTTTTTTCTAGACTGCCCGCCAAGTGTTCGAGAATTTGATGTAATGATCGTTTTTTGTGATTCGGGGTTGTTTACAGGATCAGTGAGAATGATTTTTTCAAGCAGGATTGGAGGAGTCGGAGTAAAGTTCAGATCTTTCAGTACATATTTATGAAGTGGCTGTTGTGTTTTTTAATCGGGTTAATTGTTAGCTTGTTTGGGATTGGGAACAACTTGGCTGTGGAGAATCTTGCTGGTGTTAAGTTTGTTTTCACGTCAAACTTAATGTTGGAAAATAGGTGAGGAAATTGGAATGGATAATGTCGTAGAATGTCAGTCACTTTTCAGCTACTGTTTTAGGTAAAGTGGAATTTTTGGTTAGACTGGTGGTGGATCTACCAAAATTCAAATTGTGTTTAGAAATAGTCCTCTAATATTGTTTAGTAAGTCTTCATTATAAAAACATCTTTACTTGCTACTTTGACGTACTCGTGCAGTTAATGGTAGATTTGAACTTAATTCAGTTGAAATCAGCTATTGTCTTATCCTCTTTTTCGTTACTGCATTTATTTTTTTTGGTACTGTAGATACGGGATGGCTTTTCTTGTATTTGCTGCTTCGAATTTGGTTCTTACGCTATTTGCAGTGATCATCACCATTTTTGTATCTCCTGCGGCTGCTGGTTCGGGTATACCTGAAGTGAAAGCGTATCTGAATGGTGTAGATGCACCAGGTATACTGTCAGTCCAGACTCTGATTGTTAAGGTAATTATTTTATTTTAAAGAGTACGTTTCTTTTTCTTTTTGTTTCATGTGTTAAAACATTTTTACCTGTCATGGATATATCGTTACTTTACTAGCAATACATTGTGGTTATGTTTAAAGTGGTAATGTTGAAGGTTCGCTTCTAGTAGCACTTGTAATTTATAGGTATGTTAGCAAGTTAGGATCAATCTGCGATCCTGTCACACTAGATATTTCATATTTCTACAGATGAGTTACATATTTTATGGGTCGGATGTGTAGGTTTTGGGAAGCATTTCTGCAGTCTCATCGTCTCTTGTAGTCGGGAAGGCTGGCCCCATGGTACACACCGGTGCCTGTGTTGCTTCACTTTTGGGTCAGGGCGGGTCAAAGAAATATGGTCTTACTTGGAGATGGCTGCGGTTTTTCAAAAACGATCGTGACCGCAGGGATCTTATAACTTGCGGAGCTGCTGCTGGAATTGCAGCTTCGTTCCATGCTCCTGTGGGTGGACTTTTGTTCAGTCTTGAAGAAATGGCATCTTGGTATGTATTATTCAACCTTTTTTATTCGTGCTCTAATTTCTGTTGAATGACAAACGAAACGACAGCTAACTTTTTCTGGTTTGCAGGTGGAGAAGTGCACTTCTCTGGAGATCTTTCTTCACCACAGCTGTAGTAGCTATTGTGCTGAGGGCTTTTATTGATCTTTGTTCTAATGGAAACTGTGGGATCTTTGGTTCTGGAGGCCTTATTATGTATGATGTCACCTCGACAACTGTTTCATATCATCTTTCAGACGTGCCTCCTGTGCTTCTTCTTGGAGTTATTGGTGGATTGCTCGGAAGTCTATATAATTTCCTCTTGAACAAGCTTCTTCGAGTATATAATTATATTAATGAGTAAGTTTCGCTAACTATATTGATTTCTCAACTCACTGAACATTGTTGTTCTAATTTTTTTTGGTGATTTATTTTGACAGGAAAAACCATGCGTACAAAATAATTCTTGCATGTTCGATCTCTATTTTCACATCCTGCCTTAGCTTTGGGTTGCCTTTCCTTGCATCTTGCCAAGCCTGCCCAACTGATTCAACAGAATTTTGTCCCACAGTAGGTCGATCCGGCAACTATAAAAAATTTCAATGTGCTGATGGTCATTACAATGATCTTGCTAGCCTCATTTTCAATACAAATGATGATGCAATTCGAAACCTTTTCAGTAAAAGTAATGAAGATGAGTTCCAGAAGTCATCGGTTACAATATTCTTCACTGCGTGCTTCTTCCTCAGTATTATCAGTTATGGAATTGTGGCCCCTGCCGGACTTTTTGTGCCTCTGATGGTAACGGGTGCTTCTTATGGACGATTTGTAGGAATGCTTCTTAGCTCACATAGCGATCTCAACAGTGGCTTATTTGCTGTCCTGGGTGCAGCTTCGCTTCTCGGTGGATCAATGAGAATAACAATGTCCGTATGTGTTATAATTTTGGAGCTCACAAATAATCTCTTGCTCCTACCCTTAATAATGTTAGTCCTTCTTGTTTCCAAGACTGTAGCTGATGCTTTCAACCGCAATATCTACGATCTGATTATGAAACTGAAGGGCTTTCCGTACCTCGAGACTCACGCTGAGCCATACATGAGGCAACTGATAGTTACAGACGTGGTCTCAGCCCCGCTCCAGCTCTTTCATGGAGTTGAAAAGGTTCGTGACATTGTACATGTTCTGAGAATCACCAGACACCACGGGTTTCCTGTGATTGACCGACCTCCACATTCTGAATATAACGTTCTATTCGGCCTCATTCTTCGTGCCCACCTTATCACATTGCTGAAAAAGAAAGCTTTCTCACTAGACCATCAGCCAATGGATCGAACAGAGGTGTTGAGCCAGTTCTCAACCCAAGATTTTGCGAAAAGGGGGTCTGGTTACTTTGACAAAATCGAAGATATTGAGATAACTGAAGAAGAGATGGATATGTATCTTGATCTTCGCCCATTCGCAAACACCTCACCCTACACTGTCGTCGAGACAATGTCACTGGCCAAGGCGCTCACTCTTTTCCGCGAAGTTGGTTTAAGACACTTGCTAGTAATACCCAAGAAATCAAATGTAAGTACTGTATTTTTACAGTGTCCTAACAAGGCTCTCTTTGAATTTCACTGCACTGAATTTGTGTTTTCTTGCATTGCAGCAATCTCCGGTCGTGGGGATATTGACTAGGCACGATTTCATGCCGGAGCACATATTGGGTTTGCATCCATCACTTGTAAAATCCAAGTGGAAGAGACTAAGGTTTCGATTTCCTCGGATTAGCAAACTCTTCTAAGTCTACTCATCTCGGACACAATCCCACGAAAGCGAGGTTGTATGTAACATATTGAGCTGCACAAAGTCACAGGGTTTATCCTTCATCAAAAAAAAAAAAAAAAGTCACAGGGTTTATCTATCATTGCCAAAGTTCCTTTCTTGCCACATATAGGGAGTCTCAGCCAAAGTTTGTATTCAAGTGGCGGTTGAGTTGGTAGAACACTTGCCTTGCTATAGTAAGGTAAAGGATTCGAATCACACCATGTTATTTTCCTTTCCACAATTTTTTTTACTAAGTTCTCAAATCACAAATTGCTTCAATTTATAAAGCTAACAAGGGTGTGGTTCAGTGGTCATATTCTTGGTCGAATGACCGGGAGGTCGACAGTTCGAACCCTTTAATGTATCTTATGATATGAGTGTGGGGTTTGTCCATTTGTTATTACAATTCATATGATTAAAAGTTTAAATTAGAATCCAACAATTATTTAATACATATATCGTATAGCTGAAGCATGAGAGTTGTAACTAGTCAACGCGAACCAAATGCTTAAAATCAGGCAGGATCGATTACGATTTAATAGGTATCCACTAATCGTGAGATTTGCGATTTGGGGGGATGATAATAGAGTTGGGAAACGCATCAAACTCTTATAAATGATTAGTCATGACTCACCATAATTGGGAGTTTTGATATGAACTTCCAACTAAACTTATTCAATGAAACAACAACACTTATAAACTACGAAAGCTAACTGATCCTTCCCCAACCTCTTATACAAATGACCACAAGCACACAATCTACACATCACATTCATTCCCCGAATCCATCTACCGATCCTTCCAAACTGATATCCCTCCATCACATATTTTCGTCATTCAATTCGATTAGCCACGTTGCGTGTTTCGATCCCTATATCAAAAGCTCAATGTTAGGAGTTTGAGGAAAGGTAGAGATACGATCCTTCCAAACTGATATCCCTCCATCACATATTTTCGTCATTCAATTCGATTAGCCACGTTGCGTGTTTCGATCCCTATATCAAAAGCTCAATGTTAGGAGTTTGAGGAAAGGTAGAGATATGATCATGGATGAAGAAGCTACCTCAAAAACTCACCTTGGTCTACTTGCCATAGAGAAAAAACATGTTCCTACAAAAACTACTAAAAATTGTAGTAACAACAAGCATTTGAAAAAGGAGCATGTTTTGTTGTGTTAGAGCATCATCACCATGCTTTTTTGAATCATAAAAAATGATCATGAGAGATGATAAAAAAATCATGCACCCTCACCATGATCTTTTTTATCATAGTTTTGATCATCCCATAATTTTTTGTAAAAAAGATCATCTCATGATCTTTTTCTAGTTTTGATCATGAGACGTAAACCAATCGCAACGCGACACGTGTCTTCTGTAAGAAACAGTACAATTTTTATTTTGATCTTGCAACAAATATATCTTCTAAATTACAAAGTAAAAAAAATCAAAATAAATACCAATATTCGTAATTTTTGGAGCTCTATAAAATGAGATACACTTTGATATATTTTTATTAATCTTAACATTAATGAGCTATAATTTATGTATTGATGAGAGAGATTGATGATAAACTTTTTTTTGATCATGAGTGGGATGCATGAGGGATGATTAGATGAGAGAGAAAAAGGATGAGAGATATGGATGACATGATTTTTTTTATCATGGTGGGGGATGCTCTTACAAGGAGCTACCTGACTACATGAAGGATAATGAGTTCATCTTGGGATACTATCGAGCCGATTGGCCTCTCAAGCAAGCCCTCTTTAGCCTCTTCTCGTGGCACAACGAAACCTTGAACGTTTGGACGTAAGTTTGTTTCTTTTTTTTACCTCTAAATTATCGAATCTGGATAGTCTCGAGTGTTTAGTTCTTATGACCTCTCTTCCTGCCATCTAGATAAGCCTTTGAATTATTTGATTTTTTCAGGCATTTGGTTGGATTCAGCGTCTTCTTGGTTTTGACTCTTGTCAATATGGTTCAAGTACCTCAAGATGCTAAAATTCTCAGCAACATTAGAAGGTAATTTGTGTCCTGGTATTACTTTTATTGACACTCTCAATCAGCAGATGAAACCAGTACTAACATTGAGAACACCATTTTCAATTTTGTTCAGTTTGTACCCATTTACTGGATTGACAGAAGCAAATGCCTCTTACAACTCTAGTGAGTTCTTCTTGGTAAGAAACATAGTGACAAATTGGAACTTAATAGTCTTAAGAAATTTTGGTGAAACGAAACAATCTAAACGGATTTTGTAAAATGTGACAGGGAATACCGGCAAGTCTGATTGAACTGAACTTAACTTATCTCATACCACCACCGCCCAACGGAGGTAGCTTGTGCAGGTTGGCATCGACCACAACAGCTGCGCGGTGGCCTTTCTTTGTCTTCCTCGGCGGTGCAATGTTCTGCCTCCAAAGTAGCACCACTTGCCACCTCCTCTACTGCCACTCATGCTCACTCAATCAAACCCTTTTAAGATTAGACTATGCAGGCATAACAATAATGATCATCACATCCTTCTTCCCACCAATTTTCTATGGATTCCAATGCTCACCATTTTTCCAATTCATCTACTTATCAACTATTACTCTAATGGGCCTCATTACAATCATAACCTTATTCCACCCAAGGCTTTCGGCCCCAAAATATCGTAGCCTCCGAGCGCTCTTATTTTGCTCGATGGGCCTGTTCGAGGTAGTGCTTGGGACACACGCCCTGTTGGCAAATTGGGGCGAGCCCCGGGCACTCGACATGCTGATATTTGAAATGGGTATGGGATACTTTTATCTCGTTGGAACTTTTTTCTACGTTAGTAGAATCCCGGAGCGGTGGCGGCCGGGGTGGTTTGATCTGGCTGGGCATAGTCACCAATTGTTTCATGTTTTTGTTATCTTGGGTGCATTGGCACATTATGGGGCTGCTAGGATGCTCATAGTGTGGCGCAACAATGTGGGTTGTAGTGGCGACTTGTGAGCCAAATTTTGTTTCTAGCTATTAGAATACTTTTGATTGTGTTGGTTGATAAAGTTACATAAGTTCAATGTGGGGAGCGCTATACTGAATCAGGGTTGTAAAAATGAGGCAGTGAGGCACGATCTGAGCCATCCATCAACTTGATCGGACGCACGTGGCGAAGCCACGTGTCACAACCGTCATTTGCGTTCACACTACTTTGTCAAAAGTAGTGTGAACACAACTCTTGGACACGTGGCATCACCAGATGCGTTGGATCAAGTTGATGGATGGCTCAGATCGTGCCTCACTGTCTCACAAAACAGGGGGTGCCTCATTTGATCGCTTCTCAGTTCAATGTTTTGATATATATAGCCAATTTGTGGAAAAGTTTTTGTTAATCATGAATAATCATTCTACATTATCATATAATCATAAAATGCTTGACTACTGATATTTCTATTTACTGACTTTTTTAGTTCAAGACTGCATTAGAAATCAAAAAAATTTGAATCTCTACAGTAATATAACATTGTCATGTGGTCATGAATGTAATAATTATCCTTTATTCGTTTTTTTAGGGGAATTTTCAAACGCTACTTTCTAAATGCGTATTGGATAAAGTCAGGATTAAGCGCAATAACGTGCAAATCATGTCATCCGAGTGCGACCACATCACTATAGTGTGACAGACTCGATCAATTTAAAGTTTATTTATTCACTTTTAAGTGTTTTAGCATGAGATATTCAAACATCTGATTCATTTTACTCGTTATAAGGAAAATGATAGATAGAATATGTGAAAATTAAGTTATAGACATTCGACTTTAACCCGATATAATTTAGTTCATCTGTCAAAGCCAGTTAGAACTTAGAATGATGGAGGCAATGATTGATATTATCATATTCCAAATTCAGAGTTGGGCACCGACAAGTTGAAGATGAATGCCTGCTTGTTAAAAAAATGAGTTCATAATAAGGCACTGCTTAACTTCATTACATCCAGCCCTAGGTATGGTGTCTAGCTGCCCACATTGAGCCACTGAACAATCCCTAAACCCAATTTCCAGCTGAGATCGAGTTATAATTGTTTTTCATTACAAAATACGAAGCAGTAGCTCATTGTTTCAGCTCAACAATCCTTGACCCCAATCATTATTAGCTCATTTTTTCACCTCAACAATCCTCCACCCCGTAGCTCATTACAAAATAATGTTGAATTTCACTAGTTCTATAGTCCCGTTGTGATCCAAAAGTTCAAGCTTGTGAATCATGGTTGTATAGAATCATATAAGCTATCATATTCTCCTTATTCTAGACAATGTGAGACATTTCTCTAATTGTCTCAATTCAACAAATAATTGGATCGAATATATGAATTAGTAACACGGAGTACTAATAGATAATGATCATTTACATATTATATCCCTCTAAGCTCTAACTTACCCACCCAAAAAACTATATAACCCTTCAAAAATCGAACCTGAATACTCTTGAGAATCAGAATTTCTATACGTCATATCTCTCAACCACCAAATCTTTCTTCCCTAATGGGATAGGCTAGTAGGGAACATTCATGCCCAAAGTAATTTGAGAGAGACAGATTGCTATGTGTTTTCATCATATAGAAAAAGAGTTTGTGGCAGGCATGACACCAGACAATGTGATACCAGACACTTACTTATTTTTCATCCTCTCTAGATCATTCATGTTTACATTACTATTTCATTAAAATTTATATTTTTCTTAAAGGGTGCGGTTCGGATACAAACCACACTTATAAATAAAAACTACAAACTCAATTTCAAGCTGACACGTGTCTCATTTAGTCGAAATCCCAAACAAACACACGGAGGGGTATTATAGTCATTCTACACTGATGGGTATAAAAACTAATAATGTTATTTTCAATTTAGTCCTCGAGTTGTTAATGATCACACTTAAACTTGGAATGATCAGACTTAAAAATAGCAATGATCAGACTTAAAAAACAACAATGATCAGACTTAAACCAGCAATGATCAGACTTAAACTATTGCCAGAGCAATGATCAGACTTAAACCAGAAATGATCAGACTTAAAAACAGCAATGATCAGTCTTAAAAACAACAATGATCAGACTTTAAAATACAATGATCAGACTTAAATTATACTGTAGCAATGATCAGACTACACTATTACTGTAGCAATGATCAGAATTAAACCACAAATGATCAGACTTAAAATAAGCAATGATCAGACTACAAATTGAGAATGATCAGACTTAAAGAGAGAATGATCAGACTTAAAATTGGTAACTAAAAGACTACAAATTGAGAATGATCAGACTTAATAATGGTAACTAAAATACTACAAATTAAGAATGATCAGACTTAAAGAGAGAATGATCAGACTTAAAATTGGTAACTAAAAGACTACAAATTGAGAATGATCAGACTTAAAGAGAGAATGATCGGACTTAATATTGGTAACTAAAAGACTACAAATTGAGAATGATCAGACTTAAAGAGAGAATGATCGGACTTAATATTGGTAACTAAAAGACTACAAATTGAGAATGATCAGACTTAAAGAGAGAATGATCAGACTTAAAATTGGTAACTAAAAGACTGCAAATTGAGAATGATCAGACTTAAAGAGAGAATGACCAGACTTAATATTGGTAACTGATGGACCATATTTATATGATTCATTAAGACAGTTAAACCCACCAAATTAGACGCTTTGTCTTAACAACTTTTACTTGTTAGTTTCACTTTTGTTCTACAGGCTATTTCAAGGATTAGAGATGAAACGAGCTAAAAAGGAGTTCTTAAAGCTAAAAATGGATTACAAGTCATTCCAGACTACGACCAGATTCCGGCTTTACAACCTTCATGAACCCAACGTGGAATCACTCAAACATGTCCCAATGACTTGTTCCAAACCTCAACAAAGATCAAGAACTCAAGTGAATGCAAAGTCAAGCCACCCATGTGCAAGGCATGTGCTCCGATGGCTTTTTGGAGCAAAAGATCTCATTCCACTCACTTCTCCTCCTCCACCTCACCACCGGCGGCTTCCATGGGGAGATGACACATGGCCGGCGGCTTGTGGCTTTGCCACCTCATGGCCGGCGGCTTTTGAAGCCCTCCTCCCCCTCTTGACATGTGTTGGCCTCTTGATAGCGCTAAAATACATTCACTTTAGGCAACCTCTAAGCTTAATGTTTCGATCATTTTATCACGCGTTCACTTGCTATTTGATGTTTTGCGGTTCATTTCAGGGAAAATTCAGAGTTCAAGCTAAGAACACGAGTAAGCGGTGATTTTGGAGCAAAACCGAGCCTTTAGAGCAAAAAGTGCCCAAAGAATAGATCCAACCGGCCGGCTGAACATTGGCCTTCTTTCGAGCCGCCCGGTTGAAGTCGAGACCAGAAGAAACGATCTCTCTGAGGCATCCAACCGGCCGGCTGAGATTCATTCACAACTTGAACCGGCCGGTTCAACTCCTCCGAGAGCTTCATGACAACTTCCCTTGCTCGAGCCGGCCGGCTAAAACACCCTTCACCTTTTGAGCCGGCCGGCTGAAATACTCAGACAGTTCAAGGAAGTCTGCCACTGTGCGAGCCGGCCGGCTGAGAATTCCTTCACGCCAGTGAACCGGCCGGTTGAAGACTGGATCTGGGCTATAAATAGAAACTTAGGGTTTCCATAGGAGGGGGACTTTTGGGGGATTGGAGCTAGGGTTTTTGGGGCACAAGATCGAGGGTTTTGAGGATCAAGGGTTTTTGGAGAGAAGATCAACTTCAACAACATCAAGGATCGAATCTCTAGTGTCATTGGATCTCCATATTGGTTCTAGATTTCTAAACTCTCTTTTCCATATGGGTTTTTGCACTTTCATGGATGTTTTTGTTTGTAACCTCACTATGAGTGAGTAGTGACCTTGGTTGGGGATCTATGAACCCCCTAGACATGTTTGTGACATTGTAAACACTATGGATGCTATTGATGAATGATTTGCACATGTTTCTTCTTCATTTGAACTTAACTCTTCAAGTTGCCTATAAGGTGTTTGTGAAATGTCCTCAATAGGAACTTTGCTTGATTTCATGTTTGATGTAGCTCACGTTGAAAAGCATGATTTCAATGAACTAAATGAAGAAGCATTAGGGTTTTTGTGTTACATGGCGACACTCTAATCTTAATGAGAATGGCTTGAACTTAACAAGAGCATGATTATCTAGCCAATAGAGCGCGAGTGTGAGGCTAGACATTCATATTCTATAATACCAATAGAGCGCGAGTGTGAGGTATTATGCGAGATGTAACCTCTTAGTACTAAGTTGTAGCGCGAGTTGAACTTAGCATTAATGTTGCATGGCTAGATTCTAAGAATGTGCATGTGATTTCATCATTGGCGTCCAATTTTACCGTCACAATAATTGTCTAGGTGGAGAAATAGATCCCTAGTCATCCTTTAATTGATTGTTAACCTCTTTAATATTCCGTTGCCGGGGAAGGGTTAATTAACTTGGTGCTAATTGAATGTTTAGCTTGTCTACCCTTTCCCTACTTGATAGTCATTGCTTGTTTTGCGCTTAATTGTGTTTATCTCCTTTGCCTTTCATTGCTAAGAATTTCCCATGTTCTTGTAGGCATTTGAATGAACACGAGATTCAAGGGGCAAAAGCACGTAGTGATAGAATCAACTTCAAGCACTTCTCACCCTTCTCACCCAACCGCTAAGAGAGGAAGAGGTAGACCCCGCAAGAATCCTCTACCTCCCATTCCACCTCTTGCTCCTATTATTCCACCGGCTTTCCAAGGTCCTCGACCTCGCCCACCTCCGCTTTTAAACCCGCTACCTTATTTGCCACCGGGATTTAGAATGGAAGAGGAAGTAGAGAACCGCCCCGCTCCACCAAGGGATGACCGAAATATTAGATTGGAGGATGAAGTGGATGA
The DNA here is from genome assembly GCA_033675395.1 of Rhodiola chrysanthemifolia. Taxonomy (NCBI): domain Eukaryota; kingdom Viridiplantae; phylum Streptophyta; class Magnoliopsida; order Saxifragales; family Crassulaceae; genus Rhodiola; species Rhodiola chrysanthemifolia. The sequence goes on from CM066204.1 coordinate 15,082,193, forward strand.
TCCTCTCGCTAGACAAAACCAATTTGAAGATCAAAATCCTCCCGCTCCTCAAAGAAATAACAGAAATTGGCGATATGAGGATGAGGACAATGAGAGACCCGTTGGGGATTATATGACTCCTACTCTTGAAGGGAATGGCTCGGCTATTATGCCCCCGGATGAGGATGCCTTTGATTTCGATGTGAAATCTTCTCTAGTGCATATGGTAACCCATGATCAATATCAAGGATTCGGGAATCCTTCCACACATTTGGCAAACTTTCAAGAATATTGTCGCACTTATAAGCCAAGGAACATTCCCGTGGAATATGTCTACTTGAAGCTCTTTCCTTCTTCATTGTACGGAGATGCTAAAGAATGGTTGCAAAACCAAGAGCCGGGAACTTTCAGAACATGGGATCACCTAGCAAATTCCTTTCTCAACAAATTCTTTCCACCGTCAAGAACCAAGAAGTTCACTGATTATATATTGACTTTCTCCCAAAGAGACAATGAGCTATTTCATCAAGCATATGATCGGTTCAAGCACTATTTGAGGGAATGCCCTCACCACAACTTCAGAAGAGCCGATCTTATGAGATATTTCTATCTTGGTATGAGTAAAGAAGCTAAGAACCAAATGGACACGGCTAGTGGGGGAGCTATTATGGATTTACCGACAGCCCAAGGGTTCAAAGTCGTTGATAAGATTGCTATCAACTCCGATAGATATCAAGGAGTGGACCACAAAAAGATGGCTAAGTCAAGAGATGACTCCTCGAATTCTGAAATGAAGAAGGAAATGGCTGATTTGACAAAGAAAGTTGAGAATATGATAAGTATGGTGAACGCCGTTGGGACAACGACGGCTAAAGCTGAAAAAGAAAAAATCTCGGCGCAACAATCATGTTTCTTATGTGCTAGCACGAGACATTCTACCAATAATTGTCCTGAAGGGAAATATGAGGACGATTATGATGGTTATGAAGAGGCGCATTTTGTAAATCAACAAAGAAATTACAATCAAAATGCTAGTCCTATCACTAGAAATTATGAGCCTCCGCAAAAGAGAATGTCCGATGATTCCAACTTCCCTCCAAGGCCTCAAAGGCAAAACTCATATTCAAACCAAGGGCAAAATAATTACCAAGGGAATTACCAAAGGCAAGGATATGGCTCTAACCAAAACCAAGGGCAGAATTCGTATTCAAATCAAGGCCAAGGCTTGAATCAAAACTCGCAAAATTCCCAAGGGAATTATCAAAAGCCCTATCAATCCAAGTCCAACGTGAATGATCAAGGGAACCCTTCTTCTAGCACCCAAGATAACACTATGATGTCTATGATATCTCAAGTGCTAGAAAGTCAAAAAGAGACCAATAAGAGAATGGAGCAATTGGAAGCCCATAACAAGATGCTTGATAATCAAGTGGCTCAACAAGCCGTAGCATTGAAGCAAATGGGGAAACTCCCTTCTCAACCGGACGTGAATTCCATAGAACATGTTGAAGCCATCACATTGAAAAGCGGGAAAGTTCTACCTACCCCTCAAGGGAAGTCTAGTTTAAAGGGCAATGAAGTGGAAGGAGAAGAGACCAAGGAAAATTTGGAAGATGAACCTCAAGCCCCTACCGAGGAGGAGAAGAAGGAAGAAGAGCCAATTCTAATGAGGAAGTATGTACCGATGGTTCCTTTCCCTCAAAGGCTACACAAAAGCAAGCTTGATGCTCACTTTCAAAGATTTGTGGAGATGTTGAAGAAGTTGTACATCACTCTTCCATTCCATGAGGTAATCACTCAAAATCCTACCTACGCAAAATTCTTGAAAGATATTGTGTCTAATCGTAGAGTTATCGAAGAATCTAGCATGGTAGCATTGAATGTTGAGTGTAGTGCCATTGTGCAAAGTAGAATGCCTAAGAAGATGCAAGATAATGAGTCATTTTCTATTCCTATCTCCTTAGGAAAAATTGAAATTGATAGGGCATTGTGTGATTTGGGAGCTAGCATTTCTTTAATTCCCTATTCATTGTTTGAGCAAATTGATGTGGGTGAACTCCATCCCACTACTATTTCATTAAAACTAGCCGATAGAAGCTCTAGAACCCCTAGGGGAGTTCTTAGGGATGTGCCCATTAAAGTTGGTAAATTTTTCATTCCCGTAGACTTCTATGTGCTAGAAATGGATGTTGAGCAAGAAATGCCCGTTATTCTTGGTAGACCTTTTCTTAACACCGTTGAGGCGGTCATTAGATGTGGAGAAGGGTCTATTGAATTGAAGATAGGGGATGAAAAGTTAAAAAATTTTCTGAAAAATGCCATGAAAGCTCCCACTTCATCTTTTGAATGCAATTTGCTTGAAATATCTTGTGAAAATCTTGAGCTAATATCTTTTGAAAGCGAGGTCATGGACTTAGATGATTCTAGTATGCTTTTTACCTCACTAATGGATATGGAAGATGAGGAAATGTATGCCTTGACTTTGGCCGAAGGAGAACAATTATTTGACGCTCACGAAGGTGAAGGAGACCAAATGCCAAGAGGTAAGGAATTCGAAGGAGAGTTAAAACCTCTACCTTCGAATCTAAGGTATGAGTTTCTTGGGTCTAATTCTACGCACCCGGTTATTGTCGGTGCAACCTTGAATGAGAAAGAAACGTCCAAACTTTTGCATGTCTTGAAAAATAATAGCAAGGCCTTGGGGTACTCTATTGATGATCTTAAGGGAATTAGCCATTCGTTATGCATGCATAGGATAAATGTTGATGAAAATGCAAAACCCTCTAGGGAGTTTCTAAGGAGATTGAACCCAAACCTTAGCGAAGTTGTCTTTAAGGAAATTACTAAGCTAAGAGATGCGGGAATCATTTATTCGATCCCGGATTCGGAATGGGTAAGCCCCATCCATGTCGTTCCCAAAAAGGGCGGACTTACGGTTGTGCTAAATGATAAAGGAGAGTTGGTCCCTACGAGAACCGTGAATGGATGGAGGATGTGCATTGATTATAGGAAATTGAATAAAGCAACTAAGAAAGATCACTTTCCCATTCCTTTTATTGATCAAATGCTTGAAAGACTTGCGGGACATGAATATTTTTGTTTCCTAGATGGTTATAGCGGATTTCATCAAATTCCCATTTTGCCTAATGACCAAGGAAAAACTACATTTATATGTCCTTATGGAACTTTCGCATTTAGACGCATGCCCTTTGGGTTATGCAATGCACCGGGAACGTTTCAAAGATGCATGATGTCTATCTTTAGTGATTACATTGAGAAATGCATGGAAGTTTTCATGGATGACTTCTCTATTCATGGAACTTCATTTGATGATTGTTTAACGAATCTTTCTCATGTTCTTGTTAGGTGCATTGAAACGGGTTTGGTGCTAAATTGGGAAAAGTGCCATTTTATGGTTCAAGAGGGAATTGTGCTCGGGCACTTAGTGTCTAAAAGAGGAGTGGAAGTTGATAAAGCGAAAGTTCAAGTAATTGAGCAACTACCACCTCCAAAAGATCAAAAAGGAGTTAGAAGTTTCCTAGGCCATGCCGGTTTTTACCGGAGATTTATTAAAGACTTCTCCAAAATTGCCAAGCCATTAACTCACCTCCTTTGCAATGATGTGGAATTCAACTTTGATGAAGGATGTTTAGAAGCGTTTGATAAACTCAAGAAAGCTCTTGTATCGGCACCCATAGTTCAACCACCGAATTGGGATCTTCCTTTCGAACTTATGTGCGATGCAAGCGACTTTGCTATTGGAGCCGTTTTGGGACAAAGAGTGGATAAGAGACTCCATGTAGTCTACTATGTGAGCAAGGTGCTTGACAATGCTCAATCGAACTACACTACCACCGAGAAAGAGTTGCTAGCCGTGGTGTATGCTTTTGAAAAATTCCGACCATACCTTGTTGGGTCCAAGACAATTGTCTACACGGATCACGCCGCTATTAAGTATTTGATGGCAAAGAAAGATGCAAAGCCGAGACTCATTCGTTGGATTCTTCTCTTGCAAGAGTTCGATATTGACATCAAGGATAAGAAGGGGGTCGAAAATGTAGTGGCGGATCATCTTTCGAGACTTGAGCTTGAGCTCAATGATTCAAGTAGGCTCTCAACTCCTATCGAAGACTCTTTTATCGGAGAATATTTGCTAAGTGTCCAAGATGATGCCCCATGGTACGCGGATTACGTGAACTATGTGACTTGCCAAATCCTTCCGAATAACCTTGATTATAATCAAAAGAGGAAGTTCTTGCACGATGTTTTGAGGTATTTTTGGGATGACCCCTTCTTGTACAAGCTATGCAAAGATGGAATTTATAGAACGTGTGTTCCCGAGGTAGATACAAAAGGAATTATATCTTGTTGTCATTCTTCTTCTTATGGCGGTCATGGCTCCGCTTCAAAGACCACGGCTAAAATTCTTCAATCGGGATTTTATTGGCCGAGTATGTTCAAGGATACATACGAGTTCGTGAAGTCTTGTAATGAGTGTCAAAGAACGGGCAATATTGCTAGAAGGGATGAAATGCCCCAGAAAGGCATCTTAGAAGTTGAAATATTCGATGTGTGGGGCGTGGATTTTGTGGGACCTCTACCATCTTCGCAAGGGAATAGCTTTATTCTAGTAGCGGTAGACTACGTTTCTAAATGGGTTGAGGCCATAGCTTCCCCTTCTTGTGATGCTAAAGTGGTAATCAAGATGTTTAAGAAAGTTATCTTCCCAAGATTTGGAGTGCCAAGAGTGGTGATAAGTGACAATGGTTCCCATTTCAAAGAAAAAAGATTCGAATCTATGCTTAAGAAGAACGGGATATTCCATAGATGTTCTACTCCTTATCACCCCCAAGCGAATGGACAAGTCGAAGTGTCAAACCGAGAAATAAAGAACATTTTGACAAAGATAGTCGGGAAATCCGGGAAGGATTGGGCGTTGAAGCTTGATGATGCCTTATGGGCTTATAGAACCGCTTTTAAGACACCAATCGGAATGTCCCCGTACCGTTTAGTTTATGGAAAACCTTGCCATCTACCGGTAGAGCTTGAATACAAAGCCATGTGGGCTATCAAGGAATTGAATCTCGATATGAGAACTTCAGGAGAAAAGAGACTACTTCAACTGAATGAGTTAGATGAAATCAGATTGGACTCCTACGAAAGTTCAAAAATCTATAAGGAGAAAACTCGGAGATGGCATGACAAGCTCATTCTGAAGAAACAGTTCTCGGTAGGAGACAAAGTCTTGCTATTCAACTCAAAATTCAAGCTATTTCCCGGGAAGTTCAAGTCTAGGTGGTTTGGACCATATAGAATCCATAGAGTTTTCAACGATGGCCACCTAGAGCTAATTGACAACCAAAAGAATGTCTTCATAGCGAATGGGCAGAGAGTTAAAATCTATCATGCTGCTGATGGAGATCAAGACGTGCTGGAAGCACCCTCGTGAATGCTATGCGCAATACCGCTAGAGAAGGGATCCCGCTCGGGACTTCTCTTAGTGTGCTTCTCGACATGTAAAGATTCGGCTCGGTCTTTGCCAAGACATTAAACTAGGCCCTCTCGGGAGGTAACCCGCTGTAAGTGTTCATTTCTGTGAAATATTTGGCTTGCTTGGGTATTTTGAGAGCTGACCTTCTCTGAGCATTTGAGCCGGCCGGGTCAATTTCGCTTTATACTCTCAACCGGCCGGTTCGCATCCGCGCTGAACTTCCTTAACTCTCTGAGGGTTTGAGCCGCCCGGCTCAATCTTCCCTTCCACTTTCAACCGCCCGGCTCAGCTCTAGGTTAGGTCACTCAGAGTTTCTGAGACTTTCAACCGGCCGGCTCCCAATCAGCCAATAACCTTAACCGGCCGGTTCAATCCATCCTCCCCAGCCTGATATTTATACAACTTCAAAAATGCCAAAATCCTTGGGAGATGAGTTGTTTGCTCATTGTCTTGGAGCTTGTGAGTGTCCTTGAAATTCACTTTAAGAGTCAATAAATGACTAGCATGTGAATAGAGGTGGAGACCACAATGGGAGAGTACCATTTGAATTCTCATGCATGAGGAAAGACTTCAAATGAGGGAATGCTTTGATCCAAAAGACCTCCATTGTGAGCATGACAATGAAGGAGTACTATTTGGCATATGCTCCATGCACTAGTCACACCATTACTCATTGATGCACCCATAGCTTGGAAATCACAATAATGCAAAGGCATTGCTCAATGGGTAACCAAAAACCACCTCCACACTTAGCCTATAAATGCAAGGCCATTTCCTCCCCAACCTCTCACACCACAACCAAGCAAACACACATCACTCCACCAAATATGAGCAACCAAGGAAGAGGAAGGAGATCAAGGGCTAGCCCTACTCCGATTGTGCTTGCCCTCCCGGGCAACTTGCCTTTTGCTAGACCCATGCCTTATCCTCCACCTAGCTTGGTGGTTCGTGAGCTCTCCCCTCCTCAACAAGCGAAATACCGCACTCTTGAAGGCTACTTCGAAGTCAAGGCTACTCCGTTCCCCAACCTTGACGATCTGCGAAATCTCGGTCTTTACTACGAGATTTTCAATAGGCTCATCGACCATGGACTGAAATTTTTCCTTGATGAAAACCCGGGCACCTACCCCCCTATGGTTCTAGAGTTCCTATCATCTTTCGATGTGGGAACCGACGAACGAACCGGGGCGATCAACTCTTGGACCTTCAACTTGGGTGGAATCCGGCTCACTCTATCCAAGTTCGAGGTCAGCTATTTCATGGGTATACCCGATGAGGGAGTTGTCATGACCTACACCTACGATGAAAGGCGAGACTTCTGGCTAAAGATCGCTCATCCACCTCCCGAGGGCTACGAGCTTGACCTTCCCACTAGCTTGATATTCCGCCCCGTTTGGAAGATTCTCCATTACTTGGTGGTAAGCACGATCAGTGGAAGAGAATATGGAGGAAGCCACGTCACAATGGAGGAGTTGGATATCCTCATAAGCATCTACGAGGGGAACGTGGTGGACTGGTTTAGCCTTCTCTCCAAGAAGTTCAAGAGCTACACCAACCCAAGGATAAGGCCCAGTCTCGTGATAGGAGGAAGTTCCCTCGTGACAAGGCTAGCGCTCGCCATAGGAATTCGGGTTGAAGGAGCAATGCTAGGGGAAGTCAAGAGAGCAATGGTGCGGTTTGTGGCCACGAACGCAGGGTTAGCAATGATTCCTTCATCCATCTAGTGGGGATATCTATGAGTTGAGAGAGGTTTCGCGCGAACAATGTTTGGCACGCTCTACACGTTCCTGCAAGAATGAATCGTGTGTTTGTCGTATGTGGTTGTTTGATCTTTAAAGTTAGGTTGGCCACCTTCAAAATGTAGTCTGAATAACTAAATAAATTGGCTTTTGTGTTAAAAATTTTAAGTGTGGAGTGTTTCTCTCTGAGTCATTGAGCCGCCCGGCTCAACTTTGCCTCTATTCTCCAGCCGGCCGGCTCATTCTAGTCTAATTCTCTCGAAGTCTCTGAGTCTATGAGCCGCCCGGCTCGAAATTGCCTATATATTCCAACCGGCCGGCTCGCATCTGCCTTTCACCTCTAGAACTCTCGGAGCATCTGAGCCGCCCAGCTCCACTTACTCCTCTACGACCAACCGGCCGGCTCAGATCTGCTTATCTGAACCCTAAGACTCTAATTTCGAAATCATTCTCCGCGCTCCTTCCCCTCTCTCCAGCCGCCGCTCACTCCCAGCCACCTCGGTCGTCTCTCCAGCAGCCGCTCATTCCCGACCACCCCACCACATCTCGTCCGCCGTCCAGCCATCTCTCCTGTCCGCCCAGCCTCCTAATCGATCGCCAACCATCCCAACCGACCGCCCAACCCCTCGCCCGCAGGTAACCTCACTTCTCAAACTCATTTTTCAACTCCGATTTCGTTCAAATTCGAGCCACACACCATGGGTAGAAATGGTGCCCAAGATTCCTCCAAGTCCAAAAGCTCCAAGTCCAAAGCTCCATCCAAGCCAAATCCATTTGAAAATTTAGTCGAGGATGATAGAGATGGGCTGAGGAGCAATCCACGCCGGCAAGCTACTAGGCGTCTTGTGCTTAGGGACGACACCCCTTCCCCTCCTATGAAATCTCCTACACCTCCTCCACAAAAAAGGCACAAATCTTCAACCGGAGAATCATCGTCGAGAGCCTCTAAAGGGAAGGGTATAGCTCAAGCGGATGCAATCCCCAGTCAAGCCCCTCCGCCTGCACTCCGGATTGAAAGCCCTCCTCCAGTAGCTCAAGCCAATGAGGAATTGGCATTGGCATTGCCCCCAATGCCGTATCCATTCTCGGAGCCGCTGTATTTTCAGAATGAGGAGCATCAAGCTAGGCTCAATCGCATTGTAAATGCCAAGAAGAAAGCCATCCCGACCTCATATCCGGATTGGACATTGCTCGACAATTTTGGGATAGGGGATGAGGTGCGGTCTAAGCTACGTCGCTGTGGTCTTCATTTCTTTCTCGAGGATGATCCGGGCACTTATGAAAGGGTGGTTGAAGAATTCCTTTGTTCATTTAAGGCGGAGAGGAGAGACAAACACGTGGTGGCTTGGAAGTTCACATTGGGAGGTATTGAGTTTGAGGCAAGCGCAAATGAGTTACAAAAATGGCTTCATCTGGCTGAACCATTGGATCCCTTGCCGTATCGACATGATCATCATAGGACCAAATTCTGGAAGAAGATTTCTGAGCGGAATGAATGGTTCATTTCCTCATACAGCTCCACAGGAATCAAATCTCCGGTATGGAAGGTCATTCACCATCTTATTGCTATCGGAATTAACTCTAGAAAGGAGATAGCTCGCGCGGTGACAATCCCGGATATCGAGCTGATGATGGCTATTGATCGTGGGGATTTTCTGGATTGGATTTCTATTCTAACCGCAAGATTTGAAGGGTATGTGAAAGAGGGAGCACGAGTTGGCGGGTTAGGTGGAGGTTCGTTGATCACAATGATAGCTTTGAACTGTAACTTCAGTTTCAGCTATCCGGAATGTCCTAGGCTAGAAAAGAGGATTCTCAATGTCGACATTATGAGGCGCAGCCGCTTCCTTATACCCGGCACGATGCTTTGGGATCATGATGACAAACCACACCTCGAGGATATCCAAAAAGCGGCTAGAAAGAAGAAAAACGCCTTCATCTCCCGGAATCCTCACTACACCATCACACCATCGCCACCATCATCCCCCGTTCCATCTGCCCCTCCTTCCTCCGAGAGCATGCCGCCTTCTAATGCGGACTGGACTTCACAGTTTCATAGAATCTCGGCGGACATGGCTGATTTGAGAGTTGGATTCGGTCGCTTAGAAGAGTTTGCTCATCAGGAATCCCGATTTCATCGTCAGGAGGCTCAGTGGGTGCGCTCCACTCTTACCTCGATCGTCCAGCACATGGGTGCTCCATCCAGCAGTGCTTGTGCTCCTCCACCATTTGAGCACGCACCTCCTCCTAGTGCTGACCCATCTCAGCCATTTGGCTTCCCACCTCCCTTCGCCCCTCCTTCACGCCATGCTCAGCCCCCTCAACCAGTTGGGTTTGCCCCTGCTCCATCCCGGGCCTCTCCTCTTGCCCCTGCAGCCAGCTTTCTAGCGGAGGTGGACCGTTTTGCGAGCCCGGACGACGATGATGATGATGATCCATTTTGAGGGTTAGCTTGTGATATTATTTCCACCTTATGACTATTTGCACTTTCATTCCTATAAGCATTGTCATATTTTGATACTTGGATATTAAAGTCGCCATGGTGCGCATTTTGGTTGTACGACTCCTATTTGTAACCTTGCTGGATATTTTATGTTATCATATGAGGAGGTTGATTTTCACTTGCGTCGTTGTCATACTCTTACTAACATACTCTTGCTAGTGCATATCAACTCTCTCTGTTTTATATTGCCACCAAGGGGGAATTTCTACTCAAGAGGAGGCGAGTCATTTTAAGTGGACAACATTCTTCAAACGAGGGGAGTTTCCTTTGCGCCTTTACCTTTATTTTCAATATTTGTTGCGCTTAGGGACTAAGCTTCGTTTAAGTGTGGAGTGATTGATGATTTTGATTGGGGTAGGCGCATAATTCACATGTTTATACCATGCATACCTTTTGGAAGTGAACACTTACATTATGCTTTATTCCAACTTTTCTTGAGTGTATACTACCAAAGGCATGTAAATATCAGCTCCCAACTTCTATAAGTCACATCTAAGTTGCAATTCCCCTTAACACGATTTAGAGTCTAAAACTAAACTAGCTCTATTGAATGCTCATTCTTGTGGATCAATTCTCATTGCTATCTTGTGCCTATCTAGCAATCTAAGTATTTTTACGCATGATTTGAAAAGTTTCAGAAAACACGCTTTGAAAACTTCATGAAAACTTAAACCTCTCAATTGCTTTTAGGTGACTTTAGTTCTCTTGCCTCGTGCCGTGTTTGTGGTTGTTTCTCACACATTCCATATTTACATTGGGCATATTGTCAAGTTTAAAGTGTGGAGTCAAAAGAGGGCGAAAAAAATAAGCCCCATCAAAAATATTTTACTTGGTCAAAGAGGGCAAAGCCCCGACTAAAAACTTTCTCGAGTACTAGAGAAGTTTTATTGCAAAAGGTACAAATGCCGGGGGTTAGGAAGAAAAGTTCCCCCTCGAAAGCATTTGTAGGCCAAAGGCCATTTCAAAAAGAAAATAGAAGCACACTTAAACTTGACTTTATGCCTTTCCATCGTCCCTTATTTGTGTGAATTCACCATGTGCATTGTGTGCTAGCAAGTTGAGCTTTAGAACGACCCTTGTGATTTCACGTAAGCTAATTGATTGGTTTATGCCTATTTTAAGAACTCTTGTTGTCAAACTCCTCTTTCCTTATGGATTACGACTTTAGCGTCTAAAACTTGGAAATGAGTTTATATCTTGAGCCCGTGGACTAGCCCTAGCTAGCACAGGTGATCGATTGACATTTTTGTGCAAAAGCCTTAACCATATTTCAGAAACCTTGCAATGAAAATGAATAGACTTCTAGGTGAGGCACTTGATAGCTCTAATATTGACTTCCTTGAATGAGCACCCTCATGTGATCTTAAACGGTTTGAAAACTCTCTTGAATTGTATGGTGATTGCAATGCTAGTTTGGGATGTGAAGTTAGTTTTGAGAAATGCATGCCTTAATTGTTAAACACTCTTGCTTTGCACTCTTATGGGATAATTGCATGTGGGATTTGTGAGTATTCCCGGTTCTGAAAACTCTCACGAGACTATAACTCGTCCACTAGGGTAGCCTAGGGGTTTAAAGGCTTGGTGCATTCGCTAAATGCACTCGTGTCACCTACGAAAGTGGTTAGTTAGAAGTTGATTTGTTTCTTAGTATTTTTAGTTAGATTCCGGGACCATATGGAGTTTTCCTTGGGCCAATCCTAAGAGAGTGAAATACATTGATGTTGTTGATCTCTACGATTAGTTTGCTCGAGACGATCAAACATTAAGTGTGGAGTGATTTGATAGCGCTAAAATACATTCACTTTAGGCAACCTCTAAGCTTAATGTTTCGATCATTTTATCACGCGTTCACTTGCTATTTGATGTTTTGCGGTTCATTTCAGGGAAAATTCAGAGTTCAAGCTAAGAACACGAGTAAGCGGTGATTTTGGAGCAAAACCGAGCCTTTAGAGCAAAAAGTGCCCAAAGAATAGATCCAACCGGCCGGCTGAACATTGGCCTTCTTTCGAGCCGCCCGGTTGAAGTCGAGACCAGAAGAAACGATCTCTCTGAGGCATCCAACCGGCCGGCTGAGATTCATTCACAACTTGAACCGGCCGGTTCAACTCCTCCGAGAGCTTCATGACAACTTCCCTTGCTCGAGCCGGCCGGCTAAAACACCCTTCACCTTTTGAGCCGGCCGGCTGAAATACTCAGACAGTTCAAGGAAGTCTGCCCCTGTGCGAGCCGGCCGGCTGAGAATTCCTTCACGCCAGTGAACCGGCCGGTTGAAGACTGGATCTGGGCTATAAATAGAAACTTAGGGTTTCCATAGGAGGGGAACTTTTTGGGGGATTTTCAAGGGGAACTTTTTGGGGGATTTTCAAGGCAGATTTCATTGGGATTTAGAGCAGTTTTTCTTGGGGAAGAAGATAGAGATTTAAGGGTCATCAACAACACAAAGATCTAATCACCTAGTGTTATTGGATCTCCATATTGGTTCTAGATCTCTAAACTCTCTTTTCATATGGGTTTTTGCTCTTTCATGGATGTTTTTGTTTGTAACCTCACTATGAGTGAGTAGTGACCTTGGTTGGGGATCTATGAACCCCCTAGACATGTTTGTGACATTGTAAACACTATGGATGCTATTGATGAATGATTTGCACATGTTTCTTCTTCATTTGAACTTAACTCTTCAAGTTGCCTATAAGGTGTTTGTGAAATGTCCTCAATAGGAACTTTGCTTGATTTCATGTTTGATGTAGCTCACGTTGAAAAGCATGATTTCAATGAACTAAATGAAGAAGCATTAGGGTTTTTGTGTTACATGGCGACACTCTAATCTTAATGAGAATGGCTTGAACTTAACAAGACCATGATTATCTAGCCAATAGAGCGCGAGTGTGAGGCTAGACATTCATATTCTATAATACCAATAAAGCGCGAGTGTGAGGTATTATGCGAGATGTAACCTCTTAGTACTAAGTTGTAGCGCGAGTTGAACTTAGCATTAATGTTGCATGGCTAGATTCTAAGAATGTGCATGTGATTTCATCATTGGCGTCCAATTTTACCGTCACAATAATTGTCTAGGTGGAGAAATAGATCCCTAGTCATCCTTTAATTGATTGTTAACCTCTTTAATATTTCAAACCTTACTTTTGGATCGAAATTCCCTCCCCAACCTTAGACAATCTAGATATATCTTTGGCATCATTAGTTTAATCACCTATCTTTTGGGTTCGACCTCGGATCTCCCGAGTCTTTACAAATATTTTGATAATCGTGACTTAGCAATAGTGTTCGAATTCTATTTGAATATTTCCGCTATATTTACGAGTGACCACCTCTCCTCCACATCTTCTCCTCCTCCTTGCCTATAAATACTACATCTCCTCCTCCTTGAATCAATGTCCCATTTTGGTGCCAAAGTTACAAGTTTTAGTTTCATGTTCTAGTCCTTTGATCACTTGTAACTTTGGTAGAAAATCTCACTACAATCCTTGTAAAACACTTTACTTTGAATCAAAAGCTCCAACTTTGTTCTTGAGTTGTACTTTCGAAAACCTTTACTTTCCTGTCTTTCAAAACCTTTACTTTTCCAAGCACTTAGCTATGATGTCCTCTTCCATGGATATTCGTAGCTAAACCCTTCATTCGGTTGAAGGGGTGTGCTTGTATCAAAACATGTTTTAGACCCTTCTCTTAGTGCCTCTATTGTGTTTAAACTTGTTCTATGTGCCATATATTAGGTTAGAACACTATTGGTTGAGTGGAGGCTCGAAAGAGCAAAGCTCTTCCATGGGGTTCGTGAACATATGTGGTTAAGTGGAGGCTCGAAAGAGCAAAGCTTTTCTGTAGAGTTCAACCTCTTTAAAACACCACTTGGTTGATCGGAAATGATTGATCAGGTGGATGCACATAAGGCTAAGATACTTCGAAAGGAGGAATTAGCCTAAATAGAACAAGTGTTCTATGTCTTGAAAAGGACTAGACGGTGTGGCAAGTCGAGTGCTAGAAATAGCCTTGATACATTTTAAACACGTAGTATGATCATTAGAGGTCGATGATGAACAGATTTATGATACAAGGCCCCTAAAACCGAATCCTTTCCTTTGATCAAAACACCACCTTGCTGCTTACTTTCAGTACCCATATCAACTGCTTACTTTCAGTCCCATATCAACTGCTTACTTTCCGCAAGTCTTGTCCTTCTAGCATTTACTTTTCGTAAGTCTTGTCCTTCAAGCATTTACTTTTCGTAAGTCTTGTCCTTCAAGCATTTACTTTTCGTAAGTCTTGTCCTTCAAGCACTTACTTTCAGCACTAAAACCACAACCAACCCACTTACTTTTCAGCACTAAAATCACAATCAACCCCAAATCACACTCCCTTTCTGTACAAATCCTCAAAGAACTACTATCCACTAATTCCCTTGGGTTCGACCCCTACTTACCTCTTTACTATCCAATAGTAGAGTTACGAGTAGCAGACTTATAAATTTATCTTGCTTAGCACTCAACGACGTGCTATGTCAGTAACAAAAAGGCTACAAATTGAGAATGATCAGACTTAAAGAGAGAATGATCAGACTTAATATTGGTAACTAAAAGACTACCAATTGAGAATGATCATACTTAAAGAGAGAATGATCAGACTTAATATTGGTAACTAAAAGACTAAAAATTGATAATGATCAGACTTAAAACAACAATGATCAGACTTAAAAACAGCAATGATCAGACTTAAAACAAGCAACGATCAGACTTACAAAGCAATGATCAGACTTAAAACTAAAGAAGAATAAAACACGAAATTGACCCTCTAGATGAAGGAATTCGCCTTAAAAACGCCGAGCTCATGGCAAAGCCGTGAGTTTTGCTCAGAATGCTGTTTCCACCCAAAAAAACACTAGGCTTTCATCAAATTCTGACACAGGCGCATAAACATCAAATCTTGCGTAAAATTCTTCGGATGTTCCAATTTCTGCATGTAAGTTAGCGCCATTCGCCCCACATCACTTACAAAGCAATGATCAGACTTAAAAATACAATGATCAGACTTAAAAGAGCAATGATCAGACTTAAACCAACAATGATCAGACTTAAACTATTACTGTAGCAATTATAAGCATTAAAATAGGAATGATCAGACTTAAAACAGCAATGATCGGACTTAAACTATTACTGTAGCGAATGATCGGACTTAAAACTATTACTGTAGCGAATGATCAGACTTAAACTATTACTGTAGCAATTTTAAGGACAATTATACCCTCGCGTCAATTATATATTTTTAAATAAGTCCATATAAATTTTTTTATTTACAAAAAGTACCCCGAATTGTGAATGGTCGAAATAGACACGTGACAATATTTTATTGTGTTTGTAGTTTTTATTTATAAATGTGATTTGTATTTGATCCGGAGAAGGGATCAGGTGCAAAACTCATATTCTTGTAAAAAATACAAAATAATCACGTCCCTTGATTTTATGAGTTTGATGGATGAGATTAAATGAAAATAAATATGTGTAAATTCAAATTGATATTAGATTATGGGCAAATATGGTATACAATCTCTCTCTCCTCCCATGAAACAAACCCAGATCCGAGATCTCATAACGCCGGATCCGATTGCGTATGCCTTCGTCCAGAATTCGTCATACATAGGAGTGCATACACATCAACATCTCATAACGTCGGATCCGATTGTGTATGCCTTCGTCCAGAATTCATCATACACAACAGTGCATACACAGCAACATCTCATAACGCCACATCTCATAACGCCGGATCCGATTGTGCATACACATCAACATCTCATAAGGAAAAACATCGACGAATTATAGTCCAATTTTGACGAATTATGTCATAGTTCGTCAAAAGTGGACTATAATTCGTCAAGAATTCTGACGAATTGTAGTACACTTTCGACGAATAATGCTATAATTCGTCAAAAGTAAACTAAAATTCGTCAGAATTCGGCAGTATCATTGTATAATTAGTCATGCCATTTTATAGTTCGTCATGACATTTTATAGTTCGTCATGCCCATTTTCGAATTATTCTTTTGGAAAACTGTCGATTGCATTTTGGGTTGAGTTCCATTGATGTCGAAGATGATCCATAGTGTGAACAACTGAGTTCGACGAAGTTTTACTCCTTCAATTTGATCGATTAATGCTGAAAAAATCGGAGCTTTTCTGGAGGTTAGGGTTTCACGGGGTAGATTATGATGAACAGTAATGAGAGAGAACAGAAAGGAAAAAACATGTCTATTTTACCCTTAATGAGCTTATTAATAGAGATTGAAATAAATTAATTGTGTTTAACCCTAATTAATAGGGACCCTTGGATTTACCTGATCAAGGGTCTCAATTACTTTGTATTTTGTACAGTATTTGGGCTTTGCACCAGATCTGGCCTCTTTGATCCGTTCCCTTTCTTAAAATACTTCATAACTAAACTCTATTTATATATAAATTAGAAGAATAATGAAATCAGTGCTGAATTCGGACTTGATAACCACTAATACTTAATTCTCTCGGAATTAGGCTATGTCATTAATTAATATTGACACGGATGTCTGGAACTAAGTTGCCATGTACATACTTTCTATTACACTAAGATCTTAAATCCTTGTTCCTAGGGCAATCCTAGCATTTCAGAAACCTTAATTAGGCTTTAGGCACTTTGATTTTCAAGTTGTTCGCCAAACAAAAATAACTACTTCAATAAAAATATATATCAAAATACCAGAAGATTTTGTAGTAAATGTAATACCTTAAAACTATTCAGTTATGTTCACTTTAATTATCCCACATCATCAAGAATAATACTAGAATATTAAATTATAAAATCATAATTTACACGTCTGGGCTTTTGAGTTAATGTGAAATTGTAATTTAATTGAGCTAATAAATTTTAACAAAACCTTATTCAATAAATATAATTATTTTCTGTGTGTATTATATTTATAAATCTCACTTACTTAGTTTGTTCGTTTAAGGGTTGAGTTATATAATCAGTTCCAGACGCTGGAAGACTCTTTTTGTATTCTTCACGATACAAGCTTTTTGGATCCTATCAATAAATATTATGACTGAGGCCAGTTTTTTTTATTAAAAAGATATTGTACTTATAAATATTGTTATACATATACAGTGAGTTGTGACTCTTGCGAGTCTTGCCCCTTACCAATGGACCGGCACAAGAAAAAAACAAAAGTAATTTCAAAATATATGATGAGGAAATATGTCCACAAGATCGATCTGAACTTCTATTAATTTAACTATCTACATAACTTTTGTAATTTAATGAATTTGGATCAAATATAAACCACAATTATAAATAAAAATTATAAACCCACGAAAATATTGCCACATGTAAAAATCGACCAATCAGAATTCATCCCGTTCGGGGTTCTTTTTGTAAATAAAAAAAAACACACGCGAACTTATTTAAAAATACATAAAAGATAGGAGGGGTATAATCGTCATAAAATACATAAAATGATCGGACTATTGTTAAGTCTGATCATCATGCGTTAAGTCTGATCATTTTGGTGCCGCGCGTCCAGCCTTAACATTAGCGTTAAGTCAGATCATTCCCAATTTAAGTCCGATCATTATCATGTTAAGTCCGATCAATCCAAGTTTAGTATGATTATTACCAATTTAAGTCCGATCATTGCCAATTTAAGTCCGATCATTACCAAGTTAAGTCCGATCATTCCCAATTTAAGTCCGATCATTCCCAATTTAAGTCTGATCATTATCCTGTTAAGTCCGATCATTCCAAGTTTAGTATGATTATTACCAATTTAAGTCCTATCATTCCCAATTTAAGTCCGATCATTACTAATTTAAGTCCGATCATTCCAAGTTTAGTATGATTATTACCAATTTAAGTGTGATCATTATCATTTTAAGTCCGATCATTCGCAATGTAAGTCCGACCATTACCATGTATTTTTTAAGTCTGATCATTCTCTCTTTAAGTCAGATCATTCTCAATTTGTAGTCTTTTAGTTATCAATTTTAAGTCTGATCATTCTCTCTTTAAGTCTGATCAATCTCAATTTTAAGTCTGATCATTAACAATTTTTAAGTCTGATCATTCTCTCTTTAAGTCTGATCATTCTTAATTTTAAGTTTGATTATTACCAATTTTTAAGTCTGATCATTCTCTCTTTAAGTCTGATCATTCTCAATTTGTAGTCTTTAGTTACCAGTTTTAAGTCTGATCATTCTCTCTTTAAGTCTGATCAATCTCAATTTTTAGTCTGATCATTAACAATTTTTAAGTCTGATAATTCTCTCTTTAAGTCTGATCATTCTTAATTTTAAGTTTGATTATTACCAATTTTTAAGTCTGATCATTCTCTCTTTAAGTCTGATCATTCTCAATTTGTAGTCTTTTACTTAAGTCTGATCATTCTCTCTTTAAGTCTGATCAATCTCAATTTAAGTCTGATCATTAACAATTTTTAAGTCTGATCATTCTTAATTTTAAGTTTGATTATTACCAATTTTTAAGTCTGATCATTCTCTCTTTAAGTCTGATCATTCTCAATTTGTAGTCTTTTAGTTACCAGTTTTAAGTCTGATCATTCTCAATTTGTAGTCTGATCATTAACAATTTTTAAGTCTGATCATTCTTAATTTTAAGTCTGATTATTACCAATTTTTAAGTTTGATCATTCTCTCTTTAAGTCTGATCATTCTCAATTTGTAGTCTTTTAGCTATCAATTTTAAGTTTGATCATTCTCTCTTTAAGTCTGATCAATCTCAATTTTAAGTCTGATCATTAACAATTTTTAAGTCTGATCATTCTCTCTTTAAGTGTGATCATTCTTAATTTTAAGTCTAATTATTACCAATTTTTAAGTCTGGTCATTCTCTCTTTAAGTCTGATCATTCTCAATTTGTAGTCTTTTAGTTACCAGTTTAAGTCTGATCATTCTCAATTTGTAGTCTTTTAGTTATCAATTTTAAGTCTGATCATTCTCTCTTTAAGTCTGATCATTAACAATTTTTAAGTCTGGTCAATCTCTCTTTAAGTCTGATCATTCTTAATTTTAAGTCTAATCATTACCAATTTTTAAGTCTGACCATTCTCTCTTTAAGTCTGATCATTCTCAATTTGTAGTCTTTTAGTTACCAGTTTTAAGTCTGATCATTCTCTCTTTAAGTCTGATCATTCTCAATTTGTAGTATTTTAGTTATCAATTTTAAGTCTGATCATTCTCTCTTTAAGTCTGATCGTTAACCACTCAAGGACTAAATTGAAAATAACATTATTAGTTTTTATACCTTTAGTGTGGAATGACTATAATACCCCTCCGTGTGTTTGTTCGGGATTTCGACTAAATGAGACACGTGTCAGCTTAAAATTCGATTTGTAGATTTTATATATAAAGTCGTTTTGTACCTGAACCGCACTCTTAAAATCACTAACAACATACAGACAAAGCCATTAATCAAACAATTAATTAATTAATAATCTTTGTTTTTTTTTTTGTTGATTAAATTAATAATCTTTGTTGAAATCGAATAATAAAACAAAATGTCGGCTAAGAAGTGGGGCCATTCCAGCAAGGCCCAGCCCAACTCAGCAATTTTATAAAATGAAATTAATTGATAAAAAATATCCACAATGTCAGATTCGTCCATCCATTTCGAACAAAAACTCAGCTGTCGTTAATTCAATACGCAATTTGAGCAAATCATCATCTACATCGCCCCCACCATATGTTTCATGAACCCTCATTTTCCAGCCGTCCGATCACCACCGACGATCTTGAAACAAATCTGAGCCGACGATCTTAAAATCCAACGGCTATTGTTCATCGTTCTTTAATTTAGACAAATCTGGGAATCTCGATAATGCAGAGTTGAAAAATGGCGGAGGAGGAGAGAGAAGAGAACGACACAAGAATAATTATTACAATAAAATAAGTAAATAATTAGAGCGAAATTTCTACGTCGAAATGAGCAGACAGGCAGGCAGTGGCAGTAAAAATGATTGCGTGCTTTTGTAAATAAAAAGTTTCAAACTTGATGCGACGCAGACGGCCGAACAAGAGGAGGAAGAAGAAGAAGGAAAAGTTCTTGAGAGCAGATTCAGTTTGGTGGATCGGATTTTCACGGTTGGGTCCGAGCTTGGAGAAGGAAGAAAGATAAGAAAGGTGGCAGCTTGGAGTTTTTTGGGTCAATTTTGCATCGGGTTTTGAGGTGAGTCGGTTGGGGAGTGATTCGATTGAGCTGGGGTTTGGTGTTTGTTTGAGTCTTTTGTCTTGAGGATTGATGAACTGGGTCAATTCCAGATCTTTGATTAGTGATGAATTTTGATGCTGATTTTGAAGGTTTGTTTTTGTGTGTTTTGGTTTTATGATGTTGTTTTCTTGTGTGGTTGATTGTATTGAAGTATTTGATTGGAAGTGTTTTATGAGTGTCTGATTCTTGTTTAGATTGTGTTGTGTTATGATAGTCCCTTTGTTCATGATTTTGGATTTGTGTCGTTATTTTGCAGGAGTGTTTGATTTGGGAAAAGAATGTCTGGAGGGGGCACATTGAGAAAAGCACTTGGGGCGATCAAGGATAAGACGACTGTCAGCTTAGCTACAATCAATAGTGATTACAAGGTTAGTACATGCTTGATTGGTCGAAATTTGTCTCCAACGGAACGATGTGCATTCGTATGAGTTGTTTATTTGGTGAATTGAGCTCTGCAGGATCTAGATGTTGCTATAGTTAAAGCCACAAATCATGTTGAGAGGCCAGCTAAGGAAAGGCATATAAGAGGTATGTAATCATAAGGTTGACGTGTTGGTTTTGTGAACATTGGAAGTTTTGTTTTCAAGTCTTTGTGATCATTTTAAGCTTTGTTATTTAGCGAGATACTTATTTTTTTTACATTTATTGCAGCCATATTTGCGTTCATTTCAGCTGCAAGGCCTCGAGCTGATGTCGCATATTGCATTCATGGTCTTGCCAGGAGATTGGCGAAGACACATAATTGGGCGGTGAGTGTTTTCATTTGGGAGTAACTTCATCTACATCTGATCGTATCAGTTAGAGACCGAGGGGACATGAGCAAAAAATGTGTTAACTGACGGCTGTGATTTTACCCAAATTTTGATTTGAATGAGCTTGGTTCATTACTTGTTGGTGTAGGTTGCTTTGAAGACACTAATTGTGATTCATCGTGCATTGCGCGAAGTGGATCCGTCATTCCAAGAAGAACTAATCAACTATGGCGCCAGCCGAAGCCACATGCTGAATATGGCCCATTTCAAAGATGATTCTAGCCCTAATGGTACGCTGCTAAAGTGAAACTCCTCCACAGCGGGTTTTGACTTTTATCGTCTTACCCTTTTTCTGGATTTTTTGTTTCTTATCAGCTTGGGAGTATTCTGCATGGGTTCGTGCTTATGCATTGTTTTTGGAGGAAAGGATGGAATGTTATAGAGTGTTGAAGTATGATGTTGCAGCTGATCGCGTGGTAACATTTTTATACTTACTCTTTCTGAATTATACTTTCATATAGTTTGATATTTTTCGCATTTAATAGAAATCAGATTCTGCCGTCCCATATATAAACCCGTACACTCAAAAGGTTCTGAATTCTGATATATTGACTATTGTGTTTCGTATCATTTGTATTCAAACTCGAAATTGATACACTACAAGTGAGTGAATCAAGCCCTCAAGGAATGTCTTCGTGAATGGAAATATCATTTATATTTCGTGAAATGATTATGCAGAGAACTAAGGATTTAGACACTGCAGAATTGCTCGAACAGTTGCCAGCTTTACAGCAGCTTCTGTTTTGTGTTATTGGCTGCCAGGTATAACTCTAATCTTGGTTAATTTTGTGCACTCATGTTCGGATCGTTACTTGATTCATCATTGGATCTCTTGTAAAACTTTTGCAGCCAAAAGGAGCTGCGATGAATAATTTTGTGATTCAGTTGGCGCTTACTATGGTGAGTTGAAATTGTTAGATACTGGTCAATCAGAGCATTATCAGATCATATTTATCTTTCGTCAATTTTATGAAAATTACGTTTCAAACAGGTTGCTTCTGAGAGCATTAAAATTTACCATGCTATCGGTGATGGCAATACAAATTTAGTCGACAAAGTAAGTTCTAATATCATACCTTACGATGATGATTGATGAGCAAGAAGGTTTTTTCGTTGAAATATATTAAAAACCCGTGTTCATTTTAACAGTTCTTTGAGATGCAACGTCATGATGCTGTTAAAGCTTTGGAGATCTATAAGAGAGCAGGGCAGCAGGTAAAATTTTACGAAAAGAGAAGCTTAAAAACCTGCCTGCTTCATCGGCCGCAGTGCGTCCCCTAACAGGTAAAGATTTGTTTTAATAGGCAGAATGGCTGACCGAGTTTTATGAGATATGCAAAGGGCTTGATCTTGGACGTGGAGAAAGATATATAAAGATTGAGCAGGTATTTACAATTTTTCTGGAAGTTCCGTCTGCAACTCGATCTTTGATCCTTTCTCAAAGTACCGTAACTGGATTCATTTAATGATCTGCATGCTCTCTATGAAGCCCCCTGCTTCGTTTTTGCAAGCCATGGAAGAGTATGTCAAAGAAGCTCCAAGAGGTTCAACATTCCGTAAGGATCGGGTATGATTTATCTCTGAGTTCAGCGTTCTCCCTGCAATCTGTCATAAACACAAACTGCACAATGATTCTCAAATTTAATTATGTACGAGGAACAATAGTGTTTGCAAAAAAAATTAACTGCTAATCATTGAAAACATGTTCACAGATTGTTGAAGAGAAATTGGCGGCTCCCAAAGAGATTTTAGCAATAGAGTATAAGCAGTCTATTGACGAGCCAGAGGTGCGTCCTAAGTCACCTCCACCTCCTGAACCTGTTAAGCCTGAAGTCAAAGAAGATCTAGTTGTTGAACCACCTGACTTATTGGTAAACCATTGAACTGTATTGTGTATACTGAAAGGAACATTTCGCCGACCTAAGATGATATCATTTCTTTGTTGGCAGGGGTTGAATGATCCGACTCCACAAGCCTCTGAATTAGATGAAAAGAATGCACTAGCTTTGGCAATTGTTCCAGTTGGTAAGTTTCAGCATCTACAACAGGAATATTCATCATTGAGATTGTAACCGACATTATCATTTGACGTCACCCAGGTTATAATTCATCTAGTAACCCTAACCCAATGATGGATGGAACTACCGGCTGGGAACTTGCACTTGTCACTGCTCCAAGCTCCAATGAAAATGCGACAACAGCTAGCAAATTGGTATACACTTTCTCCCTCTGTGCTACTATTCTATGGATAAAGAAAGTCCTGTAAATATTTTCCATTCAAAATGAGAATACATTGATTACTGTTGAGCAAGTATTTCCAAGAGCTGACTATATAGTTTGTGATGCTTGTGAATGTCTTAAAAGGCTGGAGGGTTAGACCTGCTTACACTGGACAGTCTGTATGAAGAAGGAAATAGAAGAAACAATCAGAACATCAGTTACAACCCGTGGGAACAAGTTCCAATGGCTGGAGCAATGATGCAGCAGCCAGCCTATGACCCATTCTTTGCATCCAATGCAGTAGCGGCACCACATTCAGTTCAGATGTCTGCAATGACAAACCAGCAGCAAGCTTTCATGTACCAACAACAACAGATGATGATGATGCCACAACAATACCACCAGCCAGCTGCGAACCCCTTCAGCAATCCCTACACAACCCCCAACGCGCACCCTGGATCATATGGACCTGGTATGCATTCTCAAGCTTACAATCCATACACAGGTCTGATTTAGCGCCCTTCTGTACTAGGACTTCTTCCTCCACGAAATCTGCTTTCTACCTGCACACTATGAGCAGGGCATTCAATCACGATTATCTCGAAAGAGTCATCCTGGTTTCCACATCATGTGATTAATTTAAAGCCAGGGGGTATATGCTGCAGATATGTAAGACATGATCGTATCGTTATCTAGGTTGAGATTTATTGTTACTAGTGCTAGGGAACCATTCTTTCCCATATTTCATCGTTGTCATTTTGTTTTATTGATAGAATAAACTCTGTAATCTTTGTTATATATAATAAATGGACTTATACGTGATGTCTCGGGTTCAGGTTATACATGAAAATATTTGCTTTTGTTCCTAAAAATTGAAGTCTAAGTGGACTCGTACCAATATATCATATGAAACAAGATATGGAGCAAGTGTAATTTATATGGAGTTTGAGTGCATGAGAGAGTATAGCATTTCTGTTTCTACTGATATGGCACCAAGACATTGATGTTTGAAAGCTCACCAGGTTTGCCCCAGAGGCTGATTACTCAGGTGCTGAGTTAAAATGTCTTCATTTCTCATCTTCAACACGCATGTGGAAATCAGTCCGGAACGCAGAGCGTTGGATGCAAGTTGCGCAACTGCAGCAAGAAAACCAACATCCAGTGCCCACAAGGTGAGGACTTATCCAAATATAAGAAACTCTAAAATCAAGCAAATGTCAAAGAATGTCCGGCATAATACTTAAATGCAACCTAATCCAGATTAATGCTGCCATATTTTGACAATTCCATGTTATCAATCTCAATCACTCCCCTAATGATTAGACTATTCACTACTGTTCATCAAGTAGTGAAAACATCACAGAACATTACTTAATCTCTCATGGGTGCAATATGCAAACATATAAGCAATGAGCAAAAATAACATTTTCTCATAAAAGTCATGTAGCAAAGCAGAGCTAAAAGCAATGAGCAAAAATGGCTCTTTGCTCTATATATTTTAACGCAGCAAGAGAGCAAAAAGTTATACTCATAACCATTCAATTATCCGAAATTATCACTTCCATTATTTCATTTTTTTTGTTTTGTCCCAAGATTCTTTAATTTTTTATTTTTTTGTTTTGTCCATCTAACGTTCATTTTATGACATTTCTGATTTTTAGTTCTTTCGAAACCAACAAAATGTAATTTCTTTTTATTTTTCTTCATAAATATATGTGGACCCCACTTATTGCTTTCATATCCCCCACCATCTCCATTATTGCTCACCTATCAAACTTGCTACATGAGAGCAATAAGCAATAAAGTCTTCCTATTATTGCTTATTGCTCCCCTTGATGTGGATGCCCTAAGGTATCTGAGATCCCGCCAAGAAGGCAAGAACCGAGTTGGACCACAATTCAACGATCTAACATGAACCACAGGCTATTTAGGCTCTAAATTAATGACACCTGATACTGTAAAACCATCCAATATGCCCCGCCTTACGAAAGAGGAAAATTGAGACGCTTCAATGGGTATTACTCTGCTAAGAATATCTTGAGAGAACATACACATTTCTACACAATAGTTATTGCATTTCTTAGTTCATCTTGATTCTTGCCCATGCTATGTTATATGATGTGTACTGTGTTGTGTTGATAACTCAATACTGAAATGCTATGTCAAAATCACACTTGAGAATAACTGTAGGGATACTGTTTTATAAAGAGGGGAAATTAAAAAGATATTTATCATGTTGGCAAGCATCCTGGGCCTAGCATTTGAAGTGCCTACAAAATGACAACCCTTTAAGCTGCAAATCCCAAGATAAGGTTAGAGAGCTGATTAAATGAAATGCATACTGATAACAGAGATTTGTTTCATTCATAAATGATAACCATATGCATACCTGATTTGTCAAACAGAGAACTTTGGCAGCGGCTCAATGTTAAAGCCCTGATAGCCTCCGTGGTTTTTAGGACTGCCACTGTTTTCCATTTTTGGAGGGTAACTCAGTCTCCAAGTTACCCACTGGCTGATATTCTCTTCACCACTAGTAGCAAGCATCAGCCATCTAGCTATATAGCTATGGCTTCCTCTAAGGATTCAGCACTTCTTTTCATTGTATTGCTATGCATTTCCTCAGTTGCACCCATTCTTGCATGTGGCTCGTGCTCCACGCCTGATAATCCTCCTAAGCACAAGACACCTACCATCAAACCACCAGTCCATCTTCCTCCTGTTGTAGTGCCAGTGCCACTAGTCACTATCCCACCAGTTGGAGGACTTCCACCAATCAGAGGTCTCCCACCGGTAGGACATCTTCCACCAGTCACTCCTCCCCCAGTTGGAGGTCTGCCACCTGTCACTGTTCCTCAAATTACCAAGCCTGGGCCAACACCATGCGCACCACCCCCTGTAAAGCCAGCCAACTGCCCGATAAACATACTCAAATTTGGTGCTTGTGTGTATCTTCTCGGCGAGGCAGTAGCAGTACACACCGGAGTCGGAGACCCTGCAGTCAATGCATGCTGCCCAGTCCTGAAAGGGTTGGCTGAGTTAGAGGCTGCAGCCTGCTTATGCACCACTCTTAAAGTCAAGCTGCTCAACCTTAAGGTATATGTCCCAATTGCTCTACGAATACTTATCTCTTGTGGCAAGACTCCACCACCTGGCTACACTTGCTACATTGAAGATGTAAGCTAAGGATTCAGTTACCGGTTACCAAGTTGTCACACTACTGTCACCCAAGGCTTGAACTCACATCATCAAGTATTCTTTTGGAATATGAATTCTGCATATTTAGCAATCTGATGGAGAACCACCATGAACTCAAAATGGGGGTACGCCAAAACTCAACCGTCAAAACCTGAGTTCTTTTATCATAAAAAAAGAAAAAGAAAAGAACCTGAGTTCTTTTATTTTATTTCTTTTGGCACCTGTCTACCTTCCCTTAATCAGTCCTTCCCATTTCTTTGATTATTGTTGATGTTTAACTTATGCGCACTCGATAAAAAAAAAAAAAAAACTTTTGCGCACAATTATTTGTTTTAAGAGGCATCATTTATGATGCCCTTTTATAAAAGATCATCAATCTCTCTTTTCACTTTTCCTCTCTTAAAAATCATCCTACAATCTTTTTCAATTTCTTCTCTTGGTACTAACCAAGGAAAGAAAAGGTCATCATAGATACGAAAGCAGAAAAATAGAGGAAACTAGTACAGTAAGGGAAAAAGTATTTCTATAACATAACATAATGGATCTCTATTTATAAAACTCAGAAAGACGGAATTGCTAAAATAGTTTATTTTCTTTTGTAAATTTTTTTCTTATCTTTCAAAAGAGAAACAAAGATTGGGCCCAAAATCTCTTCTTTTTTTTCCTTCTGAATTAAGGATGCTCTCCTGCTACCTAAAATGGCACTAAAGGCAACATATGAGGCTTCTTTGTGCCCAGTATTAGTTGTCCTCAACACTCTGATAACCATAAAAGCATAACCTACATTAGCTGAACCGGATTATTTTGCTAAGCTAAGCCGGCATTGAAAGCAAAATGAATAGTTAAGAGCAAGTTAAGCTACACTTTGTTCCCATTTCAAATTCATTTTACGATAAACAAACAGCCAACGCAAGAAGATAGGACAGTGCAAGATAAGGCAGGCTTCTTGCGCTATCTAGTGCTAATCATGTCCACACATATAATAAGACCACATTAGATTTTTTGAGATAATAAGACCACACTATGATACTTATCTAGTATTCTACAGAAAAAACGTGAACCATGTTAAAGTAGGGTTGTCAAGGACAGGGAATCTCATGTACTTCATAGGATAACAGAACACTGGCTCACAAAGACAAATCATGGGCTACAAATTTTCGGTCCTACATCCTACAAGTAACTCTTTAGAAACAACCAGATTAAATACTGGCCTGCCTTCGTATTGAAAATATTATGACAGTTGTAACATTCAGTTTACTAGCAGAATGTCTATGCTATTTCAAGACAAATGCATGGAGTGTCGTCTGTCGATGTCTGTACCTAAATGATGTTTAGAGATTTACCCCTACGAAATATAGATTATAGACATACATAAAGCAGTTTCCGAAAAATGTATTTAAAGTGTAAAGGAGTCATCTTCAAGATTTTATATTAATAAAATGAACATTTTGCATATCTTAAAGAAACCTCCCAGCCCGGTAGCAAAATAAGAACGGTTACCTCAGAATCACATATGAAGTAATCCACATTTCATCCATAATTCTCGGACGGGCTTCATACACCTCAACTGACAGCTAAGGCTTCAAGGACCCCTATAGAGTGCATCGAAGGTAATGGCTAAAAGCATAAAACCAGTGACAACAAGTATGAGAGTGTGTATCGATTCTCTAACTGGAGAAATAGCAAAGCAATAAGTTGACTTAAAAAATAGTATAACATATTAGTAGACATATGAACAGAGCAAGATATTCATGCAATCATGTACCTTTGTCTGACGGGGCTACTTTTATTAGGGTCAACAGCAACTGTGGAGTATGTGGATCTGTTCTCAACGCCACAATCCATTTTAAATCAGCACCCATGATAGCACCGACTGACAAATGATTATACAACCCATGATGATGCAATAAGCAACAACCAAACTGTCCTTGGTTGCCAGTTTATATATACACAATTTCATGATACAGTTAAAAGTTAAAAAACCAAGTCAGAAGGAATTTATTTAATGAGGTCTTTTTAGCATCTCCAAGATGGACTCTGTATTACGAATGTCCTCCAACTCTTGAGAATCATCATTGGTTTGAGAAAAATCAAGAGTGGTGTATGTTCTAACCCCAGGACCATGCCCATTACAATCCCTTTCCTTTCCTTGTTGTGCTCGCCTCACTTCCTTCTGATGCTCAGTTAGTTCAAGTCTTGCCCTCTTTAAATTTGAGCCAGTGCAGGTGGATCTCCCGGCGTCTTGCCCAACTAACTCGACTCTTTTTGAACTCCTATTATTCATTTTAGTTATCATGCAGTTTCCTGATGTTGAAGCACCGCTTTGGAGTTGCTTAACTGCATTGCATTTTTGAAGTACTTCAGCACTACGCTTGAAGATCCTTATTTTACCATCTCTGCAGAGCTTGTCCAAAACAAACATTAAGCACGGTGGATAATCTACTAGCAGTTGCTTTCCATAGGTTGAGTTCCAAAATTTGACGGTTGTATCTGATATGGAACGATTTGGATGATCAAGAGTTTTTTCGAGAAGTGCTGCGTGAGATTTAAGTAGTGAAGAATTAAAAACGAATGGTGGCCGAGCACTTTGTAAGCTGTTCAAGATTTCAGTCCATAAGAGTTGTAGTTGATCAGATATTCCATTCCATGTTTCAATGTGGGATAGGCAGTGAAGCAGACAGTCATGTATTGCCTGAAAAATAGCGAGTGAGCTGGAGAGTACTTGTAGGTTTCACACAAGCAGTAGACATTATATATGACAGTTACCTACCTCAAATAACAATATGACATGTTGCCTTTGATGGAGGCAGCTTATGAAGCAAGTTAACGCCGACAACACCCTGCGAACACCAACCGAGGCCATTTATATATGTAAAAGAAATTAAAAGCTGGTATATACGATATAAATGAGCAACAACTCACCTTGCGGTCACACCATGATGAGTTGAATGAGCTGCTCCCTTCACAAAACATGCCACTTGAATGCAACTGAGGGTGCAAAACAAAAAAAAGGTGAGCAGCTCCAATCTCACGTACGTTGAATCAAGTTGGTACAGCATACGAGGTTGAGGTAATTATGATACGTGGAGATGGCGTTAGATGTGATTTTCAGTGACAAAAATGATTGAATGTCTACTAACCTGACAACCAAAGTTAATGTATTACTCAGACTGATGGAACCTCGACCAACGGGAATGCCATCGATAGAGATCGCATCCAGCATAACTTGATCTAGTACACATATAACCACGTTCCCAAGCATGCTGGGAAGATCATCTTTCTGACATGAGTTAATCGATCCAAAGTCATTGTTCCCCTCAAAAAAATTCTGAAGGTGTTTGTTCACAGTTGTGCACAAGTTCTCAATGAAGCACTTAGAAGCCCCCGGTTTAGCCTTTGAAGCATCATTAACAAGATAAAATATGGACCTCCACTCTTCAATAACCTGAACCATATCACTGTCTTTGGAAACAGAAGCGGGAGATGTATTCCTACCTCCCATATAGTTTCCATTAGAAACTTCGACCAGGGGGGAAGAGCATATATATAATGGGTAGGTTAAGAAATAGCAAGCTAGAAGATAGCCATTGCTATCATGCTCTAATTTGAGCCGTGAAACATCTCCTGAACCACCAATAATATCTTTCATAACTGCAGCCACAGCCATCCATGTCTTAAACCCCCATGTATTGGTATTACAGTACATTAAACTTAGAATGACATGAAAAGCTCCCAGAGAGCTGTCTGAGGATAGAATAGGCTTAAGATAGTTGTGAAATTTCTGTAAGATGAGCTCTTGTTCTGCAGAAATTAAGAGTATCTTTGTGAACACAGAAAAGTATATTGCCGTTAAGTAAACCACATGTGAACTCATATCCTTCAATCTGTCTAGGTACATATTTAGTGCCTCCCCACCTCCAAATTTATTGGCAGACAATGCATTGATGCAACTGAAATCTAGTGTAACCTTGTATTGAGGAGAACCCAATATGGAAAGATCCAATTCTTCTGTGGTTGCTTCTATGAGGCGGAGGGAAAGCTCCAACTTCTCAATAGTATTCTCACCTGATGTTGCATCTTCAGCAAATTTCGTAATCAACTGCAATGTCATACTCAAACACAGCATAACCTGGTCGTAATTGAGGGCCAAACTTTCAGTTTCTACTTGGATTCCTTTCAGAATGGATCTGTATATCCTAATAGTTGATTTAATCATCAGACTTCTGTACTCGAGAGTACCGTTTGTTAGAACTCCTTGATTGCCGAGTACTTGAACCATGTCCATATAGAATTCCAGCTGATTGATCCCCCATGGCAACCATTTTAAAGGATACTGTTTCCATAAGCACTCTGCAGTAACACTACTCATCGATGATTTCACTGGTTCACTTGATGTTTGGTCTCCAAGTATGTATTTTGCTGAGACAGAATCATTGAGTATTTCTATACAAAGATTCAATAGCCAATTGCTTCTGTTACTTGGTCTCATGCGGAATACGGCTTTGAGAATAGGCTCAAGAGTGGCATTTGATACTGCTGGGCAGTTAACATATTGGCCTAGTTTGTGTAGCAGGTAGCACCAGGCTTTCATACAAGCTGACTGCACTGGTGTATCACATTTGCTTGACATGATTCCAATAAGAGGTGTCATTATAAGCTTTATGCTCTTGAAAAATTTATTTGCATGAGTCCCATGTTTCCCTAGGGATGTTGTACATTCTTGACCAACGCTATCAATGAAAACACACGAATCACAGGCTTTTGGCTGGGGGTTTATAAGAGCATCGATCAACCTTTCCCAAGCAACCTGCAAGTTCATGGTATATAATGAGCTTAAAATAAACTAACCAAATAGTTAGTTATACTACGTGATGAGCTACATGTAAATAATTGACTAGTAAAACTGTAAAAGTACCGATAGTTATAGGTCGTAATATGGCTAATGGTAACAAGCAGAGTAAATCTTGTAAGACTTACACACTGAAGTTATTAGTGAAGAGTGTTCCCACCGGGAAAGCCTTCTAAGCACCTTGGACATAGATATAGCCAAATACACAATTACTATTAACTTCAACAAAAGTCGTCTTCGATTCCGTAATGGATAGCAAAGATTCAAACATGTATACAAACGGCCAGCATTCTGAATCGTCAACTTAACTCCTTCCCTAAGGAACTTGTTAACATGCATATCACAAATAAAAACACAATCTACTGAAAACACTTCACCTGAAGTCGACATGACTGAACTATAGTTGTGGGGACATACCAGTGAAGCAATCTGAACTTGAGGGCGGTGATCTGTAAATGTCTGCTCAATAAAACTTAACATCTCGTTGAGCAAATGCTTATGCTGGGTGGCATGTGGTCCGATCAATGAAATGAACCAACCCCATGCATTTACTGCTTGGATTATTAGGCCCTGGCTTTGTAGTTCCTTCAACCCTGGTAGTAATTTCTTCTTCATATCAAAGACAACAACTTCAGCAAGAGTAGCAGTGGGAGGATTAATAATAGACTTCAATTTCAGAAGACACCGTTCTGAAACATCCCTCTCCTTCTTCAGTACACTAATTAGCCTTCTATATATAGGGGGAGCCCATAGATTTGACGTTTCCTTCAGCCTCTCATTAAGTTGGGATTCTAACTTGAGTATGGCCTGTAATGATTTCATTTAATTGTTAACGAAACAAATGTACTGAGGGCTGTTGTGTGATGCCCTAGCAGAGAAATCATATATTGAGGAAACTGGACCACGACGTGCAGTCGTTACAGCTGGCTTTACAAAAGAAAATTTCAGACACGTGAAATGAACTTCTTTTCTTTCTGGCATGAAAGAGGATACAGCTAAACCTAGCTTGAAGAAAATTCCAATAGTAAGACAAGCACAGTAAAGTAATGGCACCTGAACAGCTTCAAATGTTGTTGACAAAGAACCAGCAGGATTATCAAGGGCATGAGTAACTGCCATCATCAAAGAATCAAAGTGTGCATAAAGAAAAGAGGCTTGGAATTGTTGAATCGATATGCACCATACTCCCAAGTTGCACACAGACTGTAACCAAAAGAAAAAAATTTAGACACCACAACAAACAACAATGCAAGCCCATTTTTACAGACTGAAACTGAAAATTCACCTTAATCTTGGTACTGATTATTAGTTTTGCCAGTGACTGCATGATTAGCCCTGCTACATCAACTGCAACAGTCATTTAAGGAATGCATCAGTAATGCTTCACTGTAAGCAAAAGTCAGGTCGAGATTGACTAACTAGACCAAAACCATGTTCCTAACTGCTGCTCGGATAAATAATCATACAAAAAATATTCCCAGCTTTACTTAGATTCTCATTAACAGTTCATCAATTTGTACCTAAATGTAACAACAACGAGCTCTGCCTAAATCCACACTAAACTGTAGAGTAGGAAAAGCTCAAAATAGACTACAGAAAGTGCATAACATACCAGAAATGGTTGCAACAATCGATGGATGGTATATCATAAACCCCAAACACTTGCAAGCCTGAGCAGCACTGAAATCAAATCAATTGTAGCCACAATCAAACCAAAAAGGAAAATAGAAAATTAGCAAGACAGACAAACTCCAACACTGGAGAATACTTGAAAGAAATTAAAAAAAAATCTCTTACATTTCCTCATCGTCGTCAAAGACGTCCTCAATCATCAAATTCAAAAGAGACTGAGAGCGGCGAGCCAGCATCCCGATTGATGATTCGTCGTCGCCAGCGGCGCTGCATCTTTCTTGAAGATTTAATAGCGTTGGGTAAGCCAACGCCTTGCTCGATTTGATGCCCGACGAAATTAGGGCTTCGAGTTCGTCCAACTCGTCTCCGAAATCCGCCATTATTAGGGTTCCCAAATCACAGCGACAAAGCTGCTTTATACTGTTATGATTTCGCGCCAAAAAGATGATGCTGGTGAGCCCCTTGTGTGATTTTTTTTCTTTTTATAGTAAAATGTAGATAGGAGTTCATGCCAATTCGATCAAGACTTTTTTTTTTTGAAATTGATTCAAGGAGATGAACCGAAACGGTTCATTTCGTTAGGCACTCAAGTAGCTCTTTCCACTGTATCAAAAAAAAAAAGTAGCTCTTTCCACCGTTTCAGATATTAGTTGTCTGAGTCTTTTAATCGTCCCTTGGGCATGGTTATATTAGCCACCTAAGTCCACGGGAAAGCTCATCATAAGTAAAAGATTAGCGTGATGGGTGAGAGAGTCTCTTGTACTTAAGTATCACTAGGTGGTTCCTCATCTAGCCAATGTGAGATTGTAATATTGCTCCACCCTTTCAAAACCGACGTCCTTGTCGGCCTACTATAGACGGACACGTTCTGAGCGACTTTCACTTTGACTTGGTTGGGTAATCAGGCAGTCATTTCTCAGGTCGCCCCTTTCGAAGACGCACACGACGGTCTACTATGGACGACTTTCACTCTGGTCTCGTTAGATACTCAAGTAGCCATTTCCCAGATCGCCGCCGCCATGTTGGCTCTTAATGAAAGCATCAATATTACAAATGAGATTAAGAATGAGACGGGAGTAGAAAAGAATCACTGGATGAGGAGGTAGTTTTAGTAATAACTTCTCCTGCTTTATTTGATATCATGTGTACTCACTTATATAATTTGAGTAATAACTTGTCAGTCTGACACCTGACAGAATTAGAAATTTCTAGATATTAAAAAAAGAGTGCGGTTCGGGTACAAACCGACTTTATATATGTTGGGATCAGATCGTTGGAGTTCAGATGGTTAACATGTTGACTTGTTTACACAAGTTAAAGGGTGGGGAATGTCTTGTGTTCGACTCCCACCAACAACCCACAATGTTGATTTGTTTACACATTGAGAAGGGTTGGAGTGTATGCCTGCAGGCTTTGGGGATTCGTTGATTAACTTTGACCAACGATCCCAACAATATATAAAAACTACAGACCGAATTTTAAGCTGACACGTGTCCCATTTAGTCGAAATCCCGAACAAACACACGGAGGGGTATTATAGTCATTCCATACTAAAGGTATAAAAACTAGGGAAAAGTACATAAAGGGTACCTGAACTATCGCCTAATTCCAATGTGTCGGCTTAACTATAAAAAGTTCCAAAGAGGGGGCGAACTTTGGTTAGTCTTTCCAAAGAAGGGGCACGGTCAAACCTGAACTATCGCCTATTTCCAAAGTGTGGGCCGAACTATAAAAAGTTCCAAAGAGGGGGCGAACTTTGGTTAGTCTTTCCAAAGAGGGGGCGAACTATAAAAACTTGAACTATCATTTTTTTAAAATCAAAACATCAATTTAAATTTATTTATATAAATTAATAAACAAGAATAACGGAATTTTATAAATCTGAATTTTATATTCCCTAATCCCTACTACAAAATTGAATTTTATATTCCCTAATCCCTACTACAAAATTGAATTTTATAAAATTCAGATTTATAAATTCAGATTTTGTACAAAATTCAGATTTATAAAATTCCGTTATTTTGTAGTAGGGATTAGGGAATATAAAATTCAATTTTGTAACAGAATTAATAAACAAGAATAACGGAATTTTATAAATCTGAATTTTGTACAAAATCTGAATTTATAAATCTGAATTTTATAAAATTCAATTTTGTAGTAGGGATTAGGGAATCTAAAATTCAGATTTATTTATATTAATTAATGTGTAAGAGGAATTAAATCTGAATTTATATCCCCTACTACAAAATTGAATTTTATATTCCCTATAAATTGATGCAAATGTGTAAGAGGAATTAAATTTTCCTACTATCATTTTTTTAAAATCAAATTATAAATTTACATTTATTTATATAAATTAATAAACAAGAATAACGGAGTTAACGGTGCGTTTGACGGAGTTAACGGCGCGTTGGACGGAATTGGACGGAGTTAACGGCGTGTTTGACCGTGCCCCTTCTTTGGAAAGACTAACCAAAGTTCGCCCCCTCTTTGGAACTTTTTATAGTTCGGCCCACACTTTGGAATTAGGCGATAGTTCAGGTTTGACCGTGCCCCTTCTTTGGAAAGACTAACCAAAGTTCGCCCCATCTTTGGAACTTTTTATAGTTAAGCCCACACATTGGAATTAGGCGATAGTTCAGGTACCCTTTATGTACTTTTCCCTAAAAACTAATAATGTTATTTTCAATTTAGTCATCGAGTTGTTAACGATCAGACTTAAAGAGAGAATGATCAGACTTAAAACTGATAACTAAAAGACTACAAATTGAGAATGAACAGACTTAAAGAGAGAATGATCAGACTTAAAATTGATAACTAAAAGACTACAAATTGAGAATGATCAGACTTAAAGAGAGAATGATCAGACTTAAAAAATACATGATAATAATCGGACTTACATTGGGAATGATCGGACTTAAAATGATAATGATCACACTTAAATTGGTAATAATCATACTAAACTTGGAATGATCGGACTTAAATTGGTAATGATCGGACTTAAATTGGGAATGATCGGACTTAAATTGGTAATAATCATACTAAACTTGGAATGATCGGACTTAACATGATAATGATCGGACTTAAATTGGGAATGATCGGACTTAAATTGGTAATGATCGGACTTAAATTGACAATGATCGGACTTAATTGGTAATAATCATACTAAACTTGGAATGATCAGACTTAAATTGGGAATGATCGGACTTAACGCTAATGTTAAGGCTGCACGCGCGGCACCAAAATGAGCAGACTTAAAATAGTACTGTAGCAAAAGTCGAATTTTACGCAAAATGATCAGACTTAACGCATGTTGATCAGACTTAAAAACGACTGTAGCGAAGTCGAATTTTATTCAAAATGATCAGACTTAAAAACGTACTGTAATGAAAGTTGAATTTTACTGTAGCAAATTTTAGGACGATTATACTCCTCCTATCTTTTATGTGATTTTAAATAAGTCCGCGTGTGTTTTTTTTATTGACAAAAAGAACCCCGAACAATATGAATTTTGATTGGTGGATTTTTACACGTGTCAATTTTTTTATGGGTTTGTAGTTTTTATTTATAATTTTGGTTTGTATTTGATCCAATTCCTTAAAAAAAGATATTAAATTTGCTAATACATAAAAGAAATGAAAAATGACAAAAAAAAGGGTATGAACTACCACCTGCTGTCAAATAACCATCAGAACTATCAAAAATGACAATCAAGGGTAACATAAAAATTAAATGATAAAAGAGGGTCGTGAACTACCGATTACTAACAAATTAAAGTTCGAACTACCCAAAATGATAATCAAGGGTCAAATTTAATTTTTTAAGGCTCAAATTCAATTTTTTTAATAGACATGTTACAAGTTACTTACAAACACTATATAACTCCGTCAGTTCAACAGTGTCAATTGATGTTAAAGTGATTAAATGAACATGAACATAATTTTTTAGTCTATAAATTAAAACATTTCTTATAAGAATTTCTTAATATATTCATAAAATTTGTAACTATATCGCAAAATGTTTTAATTTATAACTAAAAAACTATTTGTTTTGATTTATTTGATGACTTTACATCAATTAAAGTACGAGCATATTCAATAAAAGTTGTTGAGGAATTAAGACACAACTTTTTTACCTAAACTAAAATTGGAATCGTACTCTCGAATATATTCATTAATTAATGTAAAGTAATAAAATGAATCAAAACATATTTTCTTAGTTTATACATTAAAATATTATGTTATGAGAATTTTTTGAATTTCTAAACATTTTATGTAAATTTCTTGATATATTTTGTTACAAATTTAAAGAATATATCAAAAAAATTCTTATAAAAAATATTTTAATTATAGACTAAATGTTTGTGTTTATATTCATTTGATCATTTTAACAGTAATTGATACCGTTAATTGACAAAATTATATAGTGTCAATTAGTAAATTGTAACATATCTATTAAAAAAATTGAATTTGATCCTAGATTGTCATATTGGATAGTGCAGACTATAATTTGATAGTAGGTTTGTCATTTAATTTTAATTTGACATTTGATTGTCATTTCTAATAGTTTGGACCGTAATTTGACAGCATGTGGTAGTTTTTGTCATTTTCCCTATAAGAAATTTAGATGATGAAACCCTTAAATTTGTTAGACATTTTAGGTACCCTGCTGCTCTTTCTTATGTATCAAATTAGTGTTGTATGCTCTTAACCCATGTTTCTTTCTTCAGCGTATATTATGACTGTAACATGCCGGCTTCATACCTCATTTGGTTTAGACAAATTTTAAGAGTAAAAAACTAGCCACATTCAGTTAAGAAAAGGTACCATTTATAAGTAAAAAAAGGGAACTAATGAATGGAGAGTCGTCTATTAGGATTTGTTTTGAGAAAGAGTTTAAAAAAAGAAAGATCAATTTGGTGCGTACCGATGTCTTAGGAACACAAGGAATTAGTACGCGCCATACGGATATGTTACAAAAACAAGACATTAAAAACCTGAAACTCTTTAAATTACGTATTTTTTAGAGTGAAAAATCAAAACACGGCAAACAAAAAAATTACCTTGAAAATGCCATCTAAACTTGTTCTTTTTTTTTTCTTTTTTTTTTGATACAAAGGAGGTTTTGTTAGTTAGTTAGCACCTGTTTTTATTGTTAATTTGAGGGAATGAGGACTTGAACCGGCGAAGTCGTATTTCAGCCCGGCGCTTTGCTCCACTGAGCTAAAGCTCGGTCCTCGCCATCTAAACTTGTTCAAAAGTACGTAAATGTATATATATATTTGTAGTTTCCCCAGAAAAAGAAGCGTTACGTGCTCACATGTGTCTAAAAGATGAGTTGAAATAGAATGGAAGCTAAAAGACAAAGACAGCTCACCTTATCCTATCCACATGCGCTGCTTCACCTTTTTCTAGGGATCAACAAAGGATCTGGGTCGGGTAAGTCTTATCTTATCGGACCTGATTAAGTAAGATTTTTGGTGAGCTCTAGTCCTTTGCATTAGGGTTCGGCCGAGCCCTGAGAAATTCATTAGTCCTAAAGTTGTCATCGACCTTTCATATATTTCGACCCTAAATGGATAATTAATTAATCGACAAATAACTCTTTAAACGCAAATGCTACTAGTTTGGACGTGTGTGATTTGATGAATGTCAAAAACACATTCTTTTTATGTCAAGAACGTCATTTAATCAATGAATATGTAATTTTAAATCGGGCTCGTATTTCAGATCGGGCTTAATAATCGAAGTCTTAGCCCTTCGGATCGGACCATATTAGGCATGCGAAGGGCTAGAGCCAACCTAAAGCTAGGGTCGAACTCGAACCGTCCTAGAATTCATTTTGACCTTGAACCAAATGCTAAGACCTACTTTTTTTCTCAAACTAAAATTAACCCCGTGGATGTCTTCCTCTTCCCGCCTCGTGCGTGGAAGTGTTGTTCCTCCCTTATAGAATTGCTATTCAGTCGTCATGGACGTGTTATGTTTCACAATGGTAAAGGTGCCCGACGTGGCCTTTGCTTCAAAAGTCGATAAAATGTACCAATGATTTTGGGTGGATAAATAGATCCATGGTTAAGGTGCCGAACCTGTCCTGCGCTTCAGATGGAGATACATGTACCAAAGATTTCTGATCCGATCGAGATGTCTGATACAGCTTTGAAGACCGGTATATGTACTAGATATTAAGACTTTCACGATGTGTATTGAGATGTACTGAAATATTATGATCGTATTGTACCCACCCTTATCAAAAAATTAATAATTTATTTTTGATTAAAAAATTTTAGTCCCTCTTCAACAACTCTCTATATCACTTTATCAACGGAGCTTATCATTTTGAGAGATAAGCTCATGAACTTATCCACGCTACTTATATTACTATTTGTGTATTCAAATTTTATGGTTCATTTTTGATATAAAAAAAAAAATTATGGTTCATTTCTTTATCAAAAAAAAAAATTATGGTTCATTTGTTTATTAATGTCTTTTTGTGAAGCCTTGCCTCCCTCCCCTCATGGAGTTCGACTTTCTTTTTTTCTTTTTTTTATGGACATGGAGTTTGACTTTCGGGTTCATGAAATTGTGATCTATTTTTTATATATAAATTAAATCAAAGAATTGTAAGAATCAGAAATATTTTTGTTAGTACTTAATTACTTAATTATACATCAATAAAAAAGATTAGCTAACATATCGTTTGCTTTTCACATATTAATTTTAATTCAATGATTTCATTAATTTGAATAGTCACGGCCCTATAGAGACTCAAAATAAAAAAATTGATTGGAAATCT
The DNA here is from genome assembly GCA_033675395.1 of Rhodiola chrysanthemifolia. Classification (NCBI taxonomy): domain Eukaryota; kingdom Viridiplantae; phylum Streptophyta; class Magnoliopsida; order Saxifragales; family Crassulaceae; genus Rhodiola; species Rhodiola chrysanthemifolia. The sequence goes on from CM066204.1 coordinate 15,121,671, forward strand.
TAACGATACAACCCGCACTGGCCAAAGACCAGGACCACCACAAGCACACCAATATATCACCTGCACAACAATAGTCACACTTGCATCCAATTTTTATGGATCTTGCATCAGGCCAATTGGTAGATTATGGATCTGCACCCAAAATTTTAAGTTTATTGAACCTCATATGCTCCGGCTTGACTTCTTCATTAAGATAGCCGCTCCGTCGAACAACCATGGGCCTGAGTCCATGATTCCTCTCATATCCTCTTCCCGTCCCTGCCATATTGTTCTTAATCTCCTGAAATTTTACTCCTTCATTGATATTCCATATCTTCTTAAGAACTCAATATGCCATTGCCTTGATATTAAAGCCTTTCCCGTTATATAGTTTGATAACCACCATCGCGTTCCTGAACTCCCCCTCGACTTCCTTCCATTTATCCTCCTTGACCGCCAGAACCAGTTTTGTCCGCGCAGTCGATCTCCTTGCTAACTTTTCCACCGAGTTCGCCATCTTAATTACGCAGCTCGGGCTGCAAGCGACACAATGTACTCGTGAGACTACTCGGTCAAAGCTCGACTCGAAAATAAACAAGTCGAGCACGAGCATGAATTTCAAGCTCGTTTATTAAACGAGCTGAGTACGAGCAAGGTAATACTCGACTCGTATATACTCGTGAACAACTCAATTAAGTACTCAAATAAATACTCGATTGTTCCATATATATCTTTGAAATTACAATTATAATTTCAACTAGATTAGTTGGAATGAGTAGAATAGATTTTAGATAGAGTGTTCATCTATATATATTCTCATCTTATTTGTTTTGTAATAAACATCCAATGTGGGACAAAAAGCAAGTGATTATAAAGAAGCATTGAAGAAATCAAAAGCAAGTATAGGTCCTAATATCCCACATTGCTTGATGTCAAAGACTTTGTTTCACAAGTGATTATAAAAGGGGAGAGTAAAACTCAATCCATCTACAACACGTTTTTTCCTATGCAAACAAGCTTTGAAATTGAGCAGTTTGTATAGTTACATGTAATTTTGAATTTTAATACTCGAGTATCATGAAAACATTCTGAGTCGAGTTTGAACAAAAATTTTGAAGCTCGTCGAGTTGCGAGTCGAGTCGAGTTTGAGCAGCTTGAGTTCGAGCTGCCAGCTCCTTACTACCTTTTTGGCTTGAGAAATTCTAGAGAGAACAAGTTGTATATGCAATACAAAATTACGTCCAATTATTAAACATTGAATTATACATTACATCTCATTGCCTTATCATTGATCCCATATTCCCATTCCACTTTTTGCACATGATATTCTTATTCCTTTACTTCTGTTTGAATCATAAAAAATGTAGTAAAAAAATGAAATGAAAATAAATGGTAAATGCATTCCTATGCATGAATTTTTTTGAATTGAATCATTTGACGTCGTTTGCATTTTCCATTCGAAACCAAATATGAAACTATATCTTCTTTCAAATTTTATTTTCATCCCAAAAACTTTCCATGAATTAAACAGAGCCTTAATCTAAAAATAGATTGAACACTAGAATCTCATCGATCATTGCACCAAGGCATGTTTTTTTTTTTAAATTATCATTGATCAGTGCATTCACAAGGCTAATTATTAAGGGTTGAGATTCCACTCATCACAATTTGTGTGGGTTTTCCTAGTCCTGCATGTGGTGTGGACTCCTTCATTATCTTTCGTGGACATTTTCTTGATTGTTTTCCTTTTCCTCGCTCCTGGCACGTTTGCAGGTGTTGTTGAGGTTTATCTTCTCGACAAGTGTGTAGGCGTCGTTGTAGTCTGTACTTCAATTTGACGATTCAAGTTCATACTGTTGGAATATGTGTGTTATAAGGTGTGAAAAAAATGGTGGTGCGCCCCATTTGAGACCTAAATTTGAGCGTGGAGGACACCTTGAATTGAGTTGATAAAATTAGATTAAAATACCTTGAAGTGAGGGGGTATGAAATCGAATGTTGAAATGCCAAAATCGGATTGATGTCGAATGAGAAATCGATGCTCAAAGTTGGACCAAAATAATGGAAACATGACTTTGGTAGGAATGGATGGGTGGATTGATTTCAGTGAGTGAAAACCAATTCCCCCACAATGAAAGCTAAATGGGAACATTATGTGTTCATATATGATTTCAATATCATAATTATTAAGATGTTAAAAGAAACTCTCTCCCATCATCCGGTCCGACGCCGTCGGATTTGGCTTCCAATGTGTGCGCCTGCGTCGTACGGGACACAATGTCGCATCAGGTCGTGGGCAGTTCAGCTCACTACTATATATTGGAGAACAGATCTCCACTGAAACACACAGAAAAAACCACATCATCCTCTCGTTTTTCCTCTTTCGTTTTTCCAATCGGTGATAGTGAAAGATCAGATTAGGTTCGATCAGCAAGGCTTTGGTGCTCTAAGCGCTCGCTGAGATTCTATTTCGTTTTCTATCTTCTTCCCCAATTCTTCAGTAATTCGTGGTGCGATACTCAGGATCGCATCACTACGAGAGTTGGACAAAATCATGTTTCATACTTTAAATGTATAGCGTCTAATTTGAACCAGCACCATAAGTTACATCTGACATATCTAGCAATGGCATCAACGGTTGCATTCGCCTCCCGCCTTATAAGATCAACACTCCAGTCAGCTTGCTTGCTTAATCGTCTATATTTATTAATGTACCATATGTCGTCGAGGACTCTGTCATCGGTTTTGCAGTTTATGGTCAAAACAACTTCCTTGCTGTCCACTTCAAAGATAACCTTTTCTACCCAATCAAAAAAAAAAAGATAACCTTTTCTATTTTCATTCTTATATCCAGACTAATTCCTTCCAAGAGTGTCATTCGTTCACATTGAAAAGAGTTGTCACACACAGATAAATACTTCCAAGAGTGGCAACTACTCCAAAGAACCAGGCTAGATAATGCAGGAGAGTTTACATCAAAGTCATTCAATGACTATTGTACATCAATTGGTATAGTGATTGAACATCCAGTAGCTCATGTTCATACACAAAACGGCCTAGCAGAGTCGTTGATAAAGCGGTTGCAATTAATAGCAAGATCATTGCTAATGAAGTCAAAATTACCCGCCTATGCTTGGGGACATGCAATTTTGCATGCAGAAGCTTTGATAAGACTTCGACCAACCACTCATAATAAGTATTCTCCCTTGCAACTTATCTCTGGAAGAGAGCCTGATATCTTCTATTTGAAAATTTTTGGTTGTGCGGTGTACGTCCCGATTTCTCCCCCACAACGAACCAAAATGGGGCCACAAAGGAGGTTGGGAATATATGTGGGGTTTGAGTCCCCGTCAATTATCAAATATCTAGAGCCATTAACTGGTGATTTATTTAGAGCTCGATATCTTGATTGTCATTTTGATGAATCAAAATTCCCAACTTCAGGGAGAGATGAAAAGGAGATTAATAAGGAGGTTGTGTGGAATACACCTTCTTTATCGTTCTTGGATCAAAGAACAAATGAAAGTGAACTTGAAGTTCAACGAATTTTACACTTGCAAAATGTAGCAAATAGGCTACCCGATGCGTTTACTGATGCCAAGAAAGTGTACCAGCTCGTTTAGAGATTCCTGTAGTAACATATATGTACTGAAAATGCACCAGCTCATTTAGAGATTCCTGTAGTAACTCCAAACAAAAACATTGCAAGTGATTCTCAAATACATCGAAAGCGTGGGAGACCATTAGGGTCTAAGGATACAGTTCCCCGAAAGAGGAAGGAACACACAAGATGTAAGAAGGATGTCGAGATATCAAATATGAACGTAAATGAAGGTGAGACTCCTGAAGAGCCTTTACCTAAGGAGACTGAAAATGAGGACAAAGATATTGGTGACAATTTTGAAATGTCAATTAATTATGCCAGCACTGGTGTGGGTTGGTACAGAGATGAGGTAAATCTCAATGATATCTTTGCTTATTCAGTTGCCCTAGAGGTCACTAGAGAAGATGACGATGATCCCTAAACCATAGACGAGTGTCGACATCGTGATGATTGGGAGAGCTGGAAAGAAGCAATTCAAGTAGAGTTGAAATCGTTGAATAAGCGTGGTGTTTTTAGACCTGTAGCTCCAACACCCGAAGGTGTGAAACCAGTTGGCTATAAGTGGGTGTTCGTACGAAAACGTAATGAACGTAATGAAGTTGCAGGATACAAAGCTAGACTGGTTGCACAAGATTTTACACAGAAACCTGGAGTAGACTATATAGAAATGTATTCACCTGTAGTGGATGCAACAACTCTTAGGTTTCTAGTTGCTTTGGCTGTTTTCGAACGACTTAAAATGCAACTCATGGATGTGGTAACAGCATACCTTTATGGGTCGTTAGACAAAGATATATACATGAAAATCCCAGAAGGATTAAAAATGCCTGAAGCATTACAAACGAAGCCTCGCCATATGTACTCCATTAAATTAAAAAGATCATTATATGGGCTGAAACAATCTGGTCGAATGTGGTATAATCGCCTCAGCGAATATTTACTAGCGCATGGGTTTACCAATAATCAAATATGTCCTTGCGTTTTTATAAAACGTACAGACTCGGGTTACGTAATCTGCTTTAAGGACAGCGTCTAGGACGTGACTGAATCAATACGGTTTGCTGTCCTTTATTTATTTCGTTCGTTTATCCATGTTCAGATTACTGTATACGCATTCAGATAGTTCATAACAGTAGCTTCATTACTACTGTATGTATAATATTCAGAATATTGCCAACATTCTTAAAGCAAATTTTGTTTACTGTTCACATCTGAATATTATTTCGAACTTACTATCAGATCTGTCTCCGTTGTAGAAATGTCTGAAAACAACCAATCTGTGAACATGGATGGTGTCCAACATCATCCTGCTGTGGTTGCTGAATCAACACATGCTGCCACTCCGACTCCACCAGCAGTGATGGCTACGGCCAGGAATGGACCTACGGATCTAGTTCCAAAAAGTGTGGTGGCACAAGTGCCTGCTGCGGTAATGGTAGCTGAAAAGCCCGAAAAGTTAAATGGACAGAACTTTAATACATGGCAGCCAAAGATGTACTTCTATCTGACCCAACTAGGGTTTTCCCGGTATCTGACCGAGAACACACCCAGAGTTGTTGAGGATGAGTCTGATCATCAAGTACTCATGACATACAATGCCTGGAAAGATTTCGAATATCTATGTCGGAACTATGTGCTTAACAGCCTGAATGATGTGTTGTACAAGGTGTACTGCACGAAAACCTCAGCTAAGGAGCTTCGGGAATCACTTGATCGGAAGTACCGAACTGAGAATGCAAGCTCCAAAAAGTACATTGTGGGCCGCTTCCTCGAATTCCAAATGGTGGATTTGATGACTGTGACCAGTCAAGTGCAAGACTTGCAGCTGATTATCCATGAGATGAACACTAAGAGAATGAAGATCAATGAATCATTCCAAGTTGATGCAGTCATTGAGATGCTGCCTTCGGGGTGGAAGGACTTCAAGGATTACCTTAAGCATAAGCGTAAGGAAATGTCTATGGAAGACTGATGAGTCGTATTTATACGACTCGTCGAATCACCTAATCCCATTTATTTCGACATTTTTATATGCGAACATTTACTTTTTAGTATGGTTTTTCATTTCAGGTGTTTCGGAAGCTCTAGGAGGAAACACGCATAAAAGACGGCATTTGATGTCAAAAACACCACAGTGGCAGATCAGACCTTCGGGCGTTCAACGGAGTGCTGGGAATCGACCATTGATTAAAAAATATGAACTACATGCCGATGCGTAGCTGACTTAATTCCCTACAACTCTCTTGTTCACAACGATAGCAGCCGAGGTCATTTAGAAGGTCAAATCCAGAGTTGAAATTAGAACTGGCGCACAGAACCAGAGAGAACCGCGGACGCATGCCATTTTATGAATAGTGTCCGCGGATAGTAATATGTACACAGTCCGCGAAGCTAATATGCACAACGTCCGCAGCCGACATCAGTAAAACTGAGATTTGGAAGTCCAGCCCAAAAATCAGACTTGGAAACCCAATTTTTACTATAAATAAGATGTTTGGTTAGGGTTTCCATCATTCCATCATTCAGAAGACGGCTCTGGAGGAGAAGGTGAAGCTTTCGACGAGAGAAGAGATTTTTCTACCTTTCATCATGCATTGCATTTTTATTTCAATTATGCGTAGCTAAACTCTCAATTCAGTTTAGGTTTTCGCGTATTGTGACTTATGTTTTGAGACTCTTTTCTTAATGCTTTTTCATGTTTCTCTAGTTCTTGAGCTTCATCCTATGAATTGAATTGTTAGGTTAAGTGGAAACTTTGCCGTAAAGCTTAATTTGACAACCCATTCTTATTGTCAATATCTACTGGAAACTTTGCCGTAAAGGTAGATCGCAACACCTAGATTTAATAATACCTTTACCGGATTATTGTATTTAGGAAAGAACTAGAAGTCTAACACCTTTGTCGGGTTAGATGTGTTGTATCACCTTTGCCGGGATACTTTAGGAATTAACTTTTCCCTAGAAACTTGAGATTTGATATTTAGCAGTCGATGATAAACATGTCACAATGGAAACCCTAAGCTGAATGTTCTCTTTGATTGGAATATTTTTTCTATTTTTCTCTCTTGCACTCATAATCACTCACAACCCCCTTTCCTTTAATTGTTTTCAGAGATAGCTTCAACAACCAGTTCCCTTGGGTTCGACCCTGCTTACCCCTAGCTAGTAGTTACAGGAGAAATATAAATATTAAATTTGACGCGTCAGACGACGCGCGTCAAAGACCTGGTGATTCACCTCAAGAATGAAGAGGATAATTGACTCTCTAATAAAATGATAAGGCTTCCTTCTGAGAGGGCTAACATTGTGGAGCAAGGTGGTAGCTCCAAAGGAAAGAAGCCCTTCAGCAAACTTAGACCAAAAAGTGGAGCATTCAAGAAGAAGGTGCAATCTAAGTTTACTGGCAAGTGCTTCAAATGTGACAAAGAGGGTCACAAAGCAGCTGACTGTAAGAAGCCACGGAAAAAGAAGAAAAAGGCTAATGTCACCGAGGTGGATGAAGATCTCTTAGTGGCTGTTATCTCTTAGCTCAGTTTGATGGATTCCAACCCCAAGGAGTGGTTACTGGATACTGGAGCAACCCACTATATCTGTTCTGACCAGAATGCCTTCTCAGAATTGCAATTGACTGAAACTAGAAAAAATGTGTACATGGGTAACTCGGTCACCTCAGAAGTCGAGGGGAAAGGCAAGGTGACATTGAAGATGACTTCGGGAAAGGAGCTGAAGCTGACCAATGTGTCATATGTGCGTGATATTAGGAAGAATTTAGTTCTAGAACCTTGCTTGATAGTCATGGTTTCAGGATGGTGTTTGAGTCCCAGAAAGTCGTTTTTACAAAGAACGGCATGTATATGGGACGTGGTTATGAGAAAGATGGCATGTGGAAACTCAATGTAATTGCTGTCAAGTCTATCAATAAAGAAAATTCTTCCGCTTACTTGCTTGAGTCTTTTAATTTATGGCATGATAGATTAGGTCATGTAAATTACGACTCAATAAAGGAATTTAATGAAACTAGATTGTATACCAAAGTTTCAAATTGATTCTAAACACAAGTGTGGAACTTGTGTTTAAGCAAAACTAACAAGGACATCCTTTCATAGTATTGAAAGAGAAACAAAACCCCTTGACTTAATACATAGTGATCTATGTGACTTATAATTTATGCCAACGAGAGGTGGAAATAAATATTTTGTAACTTCATAGATGATAGTACAAGATATTGTTCAATATACTTGCTTAAGAGCTAGTATGAGGCAATAGAGAAGTTTGCCATGTACAAGTTGGAAGTGGAAAACCAACTGAATAAAAAGATCAAGAGACTACGGAGTGACTGTAGAGGTGAATATGTAGAACCGTTTGGGTCACTGTGTGCACAAAGCGGAATTATGCATGAGGTTACTCCACCTTATTCACCTCAATCGAACAGTCTATCTGAACGTAAAAATCGCACAATCAAATAAACGATGAATGCGATGTTGCTTAGTTCTGGTTTACCTCAGGGAATGTGGGGGGAGGCCGTTCTGTAGGCTAATTATCTTCTGAATAAGATACCCCGTAAGAAGAAGGAAAAATCCCCTTATGAATTATTTAAAGGGAAGAAACCTTCTTACAAACACTTGCGAGTGTGGGGGTGCTTGGCTAAAGTATGACTCCCGGTCTTAAGAGAATGAAAATAGGAACAAAGACAATTGATTGTGTCTTTATATGCTATGCTCAAAACAATACTGCGTATAGATTCCTTGTATATGAGTCAAAAAATCCTGATATACACAATAATACCATTATTGAGTCTAAAAATGCTTCGTTCTTTGAACAAGTGTTTCCTTATAAGGAAATGCGACCTAGTTCATCTTATGAGATAAGTGAAGATACTACTGAAATGTATCACCAACAAGAAGAAGTATCCGAGGACAATACAAATGTAGAAGAACCAAGAAGAAGCAAAAGAGCCAGGATTGAATATTCGTTTGGACCTGATTTTCTTACCTTTATGGTTGAGGCAGGACCTCGTACATATTATGAAGCAATAAGCTCAATTGAAGGTCCTTTATGGAAAGAAGTCATAAAAAGTGAAATAGACTCCATTATGCAAAATCATACATGAGAGCTAGTCGATCTTCCTCAGGGATGCAAACCACTTGATTCCAAGTGGATCTTTACTAGGAAAATGAAAGTAGACGGTACTGTTGAAAAGTACAAAGCGAGATTTGTGATCAAAGGATATAGACAAAAGGAAGGTCTAGATTACTTTGACACATTCTCGCCTGTGACAAGAACCACATCTATTAGGATGATAATTGCCATTGCAGCATTGCGCAATTTAGAAATTCATCAAATGGATGTTATGACTGCTTTCTTGAATAGAGACCTTGAGGAAGAGATATATATGGAACAACCTGAAGGTTGTAAAGTGTCAGGACAAGAGAGAATAGTTTGTAAACTTGTTAAGTCTCTCTATGGTCTGAAACAAGCACCAAAACGGTGGCATGAGAAATTTGACAAAGTAATGCTGTCAAACGGATTCAAAATCAATGAGTGTGACAAATGTGTATACATCAAAAACACTGAACACGGATATGTGATTTTGTGCTTATATGTAGATGATATACTCATTGTGGGAAATAATGAAAAATTGATCAAATTCACGAAGGGCATAGTAAACTCAAGGTTTGATATGAAATACTTGGATCAAGTCGATGTAATTCTAGGGATTAAAATTACAAGGACGGCAGACGGATTTATCCTAAGCCAATCGCACTACGTTGATAAAATTTTAGACAAGTTTGGGAAAGACAGTATAGGAGTATATAAAACTCCTATAGACATGAATCACCACATGTCTAAAAACAAAGGAGAAAACATCTCTCAAGTGGAATACTCAAGAGTGATAGACAGTCTAATGTACTTAATGAATTGTACTAGACCTGATATTGCCTATAGTGTGAGTAGGCTTGCAAGATATACGAGTAATCCGAGATCAGAACACTGGAAAGCCATCGTGAGAGTATTGAAGTATAAACGACTTACTCGTAATTTTGGACTACATTATACTAGATATCCCGAAGTCATAGAATGATACACTGATGCAAGCTGGATATCTGATATACAAGACTCTAAGGCCACCAGTGGATATATATTCACTTTGGGAGGCATGGACGGATCCAGGAATTGTGGCAGGGGTGACAAACCAAAATTAACTAAAATAATTATTAAAAAAAGTAAAAATCAATTACATTAAAATGAATATTTTTTACTCTCATGCCACGAAATCATTCATGATTGAACTAGCGATAAACATTTCAATTATTTATTCTTAATACTGACAAGTGACAACCAAAAAATATATCTGAAAAGAAACAATCTACCATCTTGTTGCGAGGCACACTCCTCATTATTTTCGTTTTAGAAAAAAGGAAATTCTTCACTATACTCAATCAGTAATTTTTGTTTTGAAGAATGAATTTGTGGTTGGGATTTTCATCTTTAAAGTTGTTATAAAATCAAATATTAGAATCCTAATATAACTCAAATACAAACTTAGAACACAAACTTCCAACTTGGACGTGAGTTGTTTATACTTTTAAATAATGAACTAGTTTGATTATTTAATTTAATTGACTCTTAGTACAAACTAATTTATAAATTCTTATTCCTGCAATCCGCGCCGATAAAAGTCAAAACAAAATTAATCATAGTTTCCAAAAACCCTAGCTCCACAACACACTTTTTTTTGTTAAGACACAACACACTTTTAAATATTAAAATAATGTTAACTTATAAATTAAATATTAAACCAATTTAACCTATAAATATTAAAATAAATTAAATTTATCATCCAAATCATAATTTAACAAAATAATACAAACATTTTGAAAAATCTTGGGAGTGACAAGTGTCACCCCGTTGAAGGTGGGTTCCGTCTCTGTTGGGAGGCGCGGCCGTGTAATGGAAATCCTTTAAACAAACTTTGATAATCAGATCCACGATGGAAGTTGAGTTTGTTGCACTAGATAAATGTGGCGAAGAAGCGGAGTGGTTAAGAAATTTCGTAGAGGATATTCCTGGATGGAAAATACATGTGCCAGCAATATGTATATATTGTGATAATCAATCAACAATTGGTAGAGCACAGAATGTCATGTATAATGGTAAGTCTAGACATATACGTCGAAGACATAACACCATTAGACAACTTATCTCATCCAGAGTCATAAGTACTGACTACGTGAAGTTCAAAGAAAATATTGCGGATCCGTTATGCAAAGGGTTAAATAGGGACCAAGTAGAGAAGACGATCAAAGGAATGGGACTGAAGCCTTTTGATTGATGGATGATATCAAAGCACATGCTTAAGCCCTTGGGAAATAAAGTCAGGGCAAAGGAAAACCCTATCATGATGGCTGGAGATCCCAAGAACTTGGTTCAAAGGGACAAACTACCTGCTAAGACTATGTGAGGTCACTGTGGGGGGTAACACCCCTGCCCTATTCCGTGATAAAACAGTGACTCTCGCACGAGGCTAGGCTCGAAGCTTTTAATGATTCTAGAAATTTGAACGGTGAGATTCAAATGGATAACGCGTGATTATTTTCAGAAAGAATCACCTATGTGAGAGAGAAGTGAGGCCGCTTCAAAGGAGAATACAAAGGGTTTAATTCTTTAGAAACTCTTACAGAACCAGGAAAGGGGTGTCATGGTCGAAATGAGCCCACCAGTAAGAACTAAATAATGGCCAGGAAAATATCTATGGGGGACATGGTTTCGTTCACATTATAAGACAAACACTTCAAGGACATCACGTCTGCTGAACAGTCAGTAAAGAGATCATGCTATCCCAAGGGAAGATTCAATGGCATTATCCACCTATCCTATACAGATATTAACCGTAGAAGCTATCACCATATTGAGTCGAGTTTTGATTATCGAGTTTTATTGTTTTATCGTTTTCACCACTTGATTTTCTTTATGTGGGGGATTGTTGGAATATGTGTGTTATAAGGTGTGAAGAAAATGGTGGTGCGCCCCATTTGAGACCTAAATTTGAGCGTGGAGGACACCTTGAATTGAGTTGATAAAATTAGATTAAAATACCTTGAATTGAGAGGTATGCAATCGAATGTTTAAATGTAAAAATCGGATTGATGTCGAATGAGAAATCGATGCTCAAAGTTGGACCAAAATAATGGAAATATGACTTTGGTAGGAATGGATGGGTGGATTGACTTCACTTGAGTGACACCAATTCTCCCACATTTGAAGCAAAATGGGAACATTATGTGTTCATATATGATATCTAGAGGAGCGCTCAAATGAGACAGCCAAAATAAGAATGAGACAGTGAGACAGCATTTCAACCACTCATTCATACACATCATTTTCATCCATCCAATGAAACAATGACACGTGCCCCACTACCATATCCTTTTTCTTTTATTTTTAAATTCAGATTAATTGCAAAATTAATTACAGAAGGGTATCTTGGGGTTTTGGCAATTTTGTGTTTCTCTCTCATGTTGTAAATGAAACGAAACCCAGACATGGAAATCCAGATCTGCATCGATTTGGATTTGGGTGAGTTCAATTTTTGATCGCGGAGGTTCGAAGACAGCTAATCGGAGTTCAATTTGCTCCCGGAGGTTCGCAGACGGCTCATCTAAACCAAGCTTCATGTTTATTGGTCTCATCTGCGTCGCTGCCATTGTCGCAGCTTTCAAGGTCATCTTTCGTCAAACCCGAATGGTAGATCGATTGTTGAGAACAAGGTCGTCAAGGCTCAGATTTAGTATAATTCTGGCCAGGAGAGGTATGAATGTTGCTAATCTCTGTGTTTTCTTGATCTGATTTTGCTTGTAAAGCTTTGAAGTTCATGGTGTTTGTATTTTCAAAATTAGGTTGTGAATGTGATTTGATGATTGTTGTGGGTTAGAAGATCAGATATTTCATTTAGGGTTTGACTGATTTGAATTTAATTGATTTTGATTGGAAATTTTTGTGATGACTAGTAGCCATTGGTCGAGATTGAATTGGACTGTGTGGCTGAGAAAAGCTAGGCTGTAGCTGAGAAAACTCTTATCACAATATTAACCTGTGATTGTACCCTAGTTTATGAAATTGAGAATTTCATAGATTTTTATTGTTCTTTAGATTTTAGGCAAGGGAAGATTTAAAAACCTCTTTTATCTGTTTCTGGTTGTTTCTTTATTTGAGACTTTTTTGGTTGAAAGTTTTGGTGTTAAAAGTTTAGAACTTTGATGTTCGATTTGTTTTTGTGCAGGAAGTGAGGGGCGACAGGGTTTCGAGACCGGTGTCAGCGAAGATGTAAATGTAGCTGGTGCAGGCTTTCGAAAATCTCCGGATGCGGTGACTGGAGATGGGCGATGACGGTTGTGATAATAGCTGGAGCCTGGCTTACACAGTGCCAAATTCTCTCTTTATGCTGGTATTCATCCTATTTGCTAAAATGATTTGGTTTGTTTTAATTTTGGTTCTTATAGAGTCGGTCTCGAAGTTAAATGTTTAGAAGTAAAGGTGTGAAATCTTTGTGGTTGGAAATTTGTGGATTATTGCTACTGAGCGACAGTTGGATCATGAATGAGGTTATGGGTATTTTGGAGGTCTATGGTGGAGTTAGATTGCTGGTGCATCAAAATTTGAGTGTTCTTTACCTCATTAATAAAATGCTTATTAAGAAACAGTGTAACCGTGGAGTAAAATCATTGGATGAGTAGTTTCATCAAGCTTTTGGTGTGTGTTTGATTGTTGGTTGGGTTTGCAGATTGAATTAGAATGATATTAAGCATTTTTCAGAGGTGTTGGTTTCATAGTTTATTTGATGTTGTTGAAAATAGTGTGGTGGTTTGGGGCTTAGGATTGATAGATGGAATTTGTTGTTATGGAGTCGAGCCTTAATTTTGGTTGTTAATAAATTTTGTTTTTGTATAAATTCGAGCCTTAATTGTTGTTGTTAACACTGATGTATTGTTAACACTAATATTGCGGTGGTTTGGGGCTTAGGATATATAGATGGAATTTTTTGTTACAGAGTTTTGACTTTTGAGGCACAGTACAGGTTTGGTTGGTATATTTCTGACCTCTTATTGATGTTTCTAATTTAATTTGTACCTAGTTTGTGTTCTACCTATATTTATCAACATGTATGTTTTAAAGTAATTGGAAAGGTTGATATTGATTTGGTGTAATGTTCTGTCTTTTATTGAGTTTTGATGATGCTGATTTGTATTTTTTATTAATTACACCAATTGAGTTTTAGTTTTGATAGAGTTGGGTTGATGTTGATTGTTAGCATGACTTGAGTTCAAATTTCAAGTTGACCTTTGCTGTTGCAATGTGTTTGCTTGAGTATGCAAAGTCATATGAAATCTATCATGTTTGAAAGAGTGTTAGTTATGTAAACTTCATTGTTAGATGTCCGATGTGTTTTTATGCTTGGGGTTTTCAGTTTTGTCACCCAGTTCTTTATAATTGAGCATCTGTCAAGTTTTTGTGCATTCTAGTTAAAAAAATGTTGTGCATTTTAGTTATAAAAAAATAAATTCTAGCATTTGTGCAGTGGTATTAAATCATCAAAAACTGTGCAGTGATGGAGCTTCATGGCAGTTCATCAATAGAGAAGTAACAGCAGGGATGCATGGAGCACTTGGAAAACTAATGGAGAATGTCTGATAGCTAACCAAATGTATTAATATTATTTAGACAGAGAATGGTGTATATGGATGATGTATAGACATTATTCAGGTCTTGTATAAACCACTAATGTTGTGTTATTTTTCTCAAGATATGTATAAATCACTAATGGTGTAAATGTATTTTCGTTTTATTGTTTAATTATAAACTGCACATTCGTTGGAAACGAATGTAAATATGTGTTATCAACAAGGGGGTAATGACATATCAAATAAAATAAAATGATTACAAACGAAGGTGCAGATGAGTTATCAACAAAGGGGGTAATGGCATATGAAACAAGGGTGTAATGCCCTTATTTGGGATGTAATGACTTATGAAATAAGGGTGTAATGCCCTTATTTGGGGTAATGACATATGAAACAAGGGTGTAATGGCATATGATTTAAGGGTGTAATGACTTATGAAATAAGGGTTTAATGGCTTATGAAATAAGGGTGTAATGTCATTTGAAACATGAATTAAGGGTGTAACGGCATATGAAACTTGAATTAAGGGTGTAATGGTTTAATAAATAAGGGTGTAATGTCATGTGAAATAAGGGTGTAATGTCATGTGAAATAAGGGTGTAATGGCATATGAAATAAGGGTGTAATGACATATGAAACAAGGTTATAATACCACATGAAATAAGGGTGTAATGCCATATGAATTAAAGGTGTAATGGCTTATGAAATAAGGGTGTAATGGCTTATGAAATAAGGGTGTAATGACATATGAAACAAGGGTGTAATGGCATATAAAACAAGGTTGTAATACCACATGAAATAAGGGTGTAAAGCCATATGAATTAAAGGTGTAATGACTTATGAAATAAGGGTGTAATACCCTTATTTGGGGTAATGGCATATGAAACAAGGGTGTAATGGCATATGAATTAAGGGTGTAATGTCATATGATATTCAAAATAAATTGATATGTCATTACCCCCTTGTTGATAACACATATTAACATTCGTTTCAAAATTTGTGCCATTACATCCTTATTTCATATGCTATTATACCCTTGTTTCATATGCCATTACCCCAAATAAGGGCATTACACCCTTAATCCATAAGTCATTACACCCTTGTTGATAAAACATATGAACATTCGTTTCAAAATATATTGCAACTTATTTCGAATACCATATGGCATTACACCGTTATTTCATATGTCATTACCCCTTATTTCATAAGTCATTACCCCCTTGTTTCATAAGTCATTACCCCTTGTTTCATAAATCATTACCCCTTTGTTAAAATAATACATAAGTCATTACCCCCTTGTTTCTCCATTACACCGTTATTTCATATGTCATTACCCCCTTATTTCATAAGTCATTACCCCCTTATTTCATAAGTCATTACCCCCTTGTTTCATAAATCATTATCCCTTTGTTAAAATAATACATAAGTCATTACCCCCTTGTTTCTCCATTACACCGTTATTTCCTATGTCATTACCCCTTGTTTCATAAGTGATTACCCCTTTATTTAATAAGTCATTACCCCCTTGTTAAAATAATACATAAGTCATTACACCCTTGTTGGTAACATATCTGCACATTCTTTTCAGAATAAATTGCAATCAATTTCTTTATTTCATATGTTATTACACCCTTATTTCATATTTATAGTCACTGCACATTCGTTTCTAAGTAGCTGCTTTTACATTAGTTTAGTCACTGCTTACAAAATACGTTTAGAAATTCTTGCTACATATTTAGGAAGAAAAAGGGGTCGAATGATGTAGTTTCTTGTATGATATACATCATCAACCTACAAATTCATACGCAATTCATCATTTTGTTACACATCACAGCATGCAAGCTTCTTACAACAACAACAACAACTACCCAAAAAATCAAATTTAGGTGCTCTGTCAAATGCAAGCTTCCTATTACAAGCAAGATATACAAGAAGTCACAATGCACTGCACAAACAACCAATGCTTAGTTCGAAAAGCATTTCTTCTTCACGTCCCACCAGCAGTAGCAACCAAGACAATTTCAGCTGACTCATGTATGTCTTTCTTTTGTGGCATTACCTGTTAAACATACAAGAACACAACTACATCACACAGCTTAACAAGTCAAATGCAGAAATATACAAGTACATACAAGATCCAAAATGAACAAAAAAATATAAGCAGGGTAAGCTAAAAATCAGATATGAGAAAGACACCCCTAGCAGAGCACCTTTGTTGGAACAGGAACGTTCGTTTGCTGAGCCGCCATACCTACAATACCAAGGGAAAACAATTTAGCCGGACACTTTTAGTTGGAGTTCGTAGGTGGATCGAGATGACCATGAGAAACAGAATAATAAAAGCTGCAAACCTAAAAAACACTCCTCAACTGCTCAAAATATCACCAAGTGTCACTGAGATCCAACAATTTAATCTAAGTCCATTGTCATCCAGTTCAAGAACTTGACACAAGCAGGCCACTTACAAAATCAATTGAATATAAAAGCACTGAACTCACCTCTGAGCATGCCCTTGGTTGACCAATTTCATTTTCACATACATGGTGAAACTCCAAAAAAATCAAAACACAGTCAAACTTCATAGCTTCTCAATTCAAACAAGCCCATTCCAAATGAAAAATAGAGCTTTATAAAACAAACAAACAGTGGCAGTATAAACAACAGGAAGTAAACTCCTCGACATTTTCAATCAGAAGCTTGTAAAACAATCTAGCATTCGTTTCCTGAAGGTGAACACCAACTCAATATATTAAGTCATAGTTTTTTTAAGACACCAAGATCATAAAAGTTTCCAGTAAGAAATAATGGAAAACGGCTCATAAATCACTCATCACAGTTCACATAAGCATAGACCTTCAGCAAAATCAAAATCAAAGCTTCAATTCAATTAGATTATCCACTTACGATCCCTAGCTATATGGTAAAAATCATACCTTTTCCAGATCGGCAGTCTCCACAGGGGTACAATCTTTCTCCAATTTCATTGAATCCAATCAACAACACACAATTTATATATGATACAGGAAAGTGTTTTTTGTGCTGGTGTTGATTTGAATCACCAACTGCACACAACCTCACGACTGCAATGCAAAATGGAATTGGTCGACTGGAAAACCCTAAATCACAGTCGTCGATTAACACCCTACAAGTCGGAACCTTCATCTGCTCCGAGAAACCCCACAAAACCAAATCAGCGCTGTAACATCAAAAAGTAAACAAAACCATACAAACAGATCTGAAATCGAAGAAACGCAGAAGAGAAAGATATCGAACATGGTGAAATCAACAACGAACATGGTGTAATCGCGTCGAACACCCTTCGTCCGTTAGTCTTCGCTTGTCTAACACCCTACAATTGGTCGCCTGAAAATCTCATCACGAACCCTAAAATTCCTCCGTCCGAAATTGGAATCACAATACAAAACCCAGGTCGCTCCCTGTCTCCTCCTATTTTCTCTCTCCTATTACACATGTCTGCTGTTTCAAAATCATTACTTTTCAAAAAAAAACCCAAATTACCCTCCATAAATTCCCACCAACAAATACTTTTCCAATTCCACTTCACTAAAATAATTGGTCCACGTTATGCCTCACTGCCTCATTCTTATAACTCTGCCTCAATCGAGCGCTCCCCATGATATCTATATCATGATCATTAAGATGTAAAAAGAAACTCTCTCTCCCATCATCCGGTCGTCGGATTTGGCTTCCAATGTGTGCGCCTGCGTTGTACGGGATACGAATGTCGCATCGATTGAGCCGCCCTGACGCGGTTCGATTTTGCAAACCACATCCTCCTCTCGTTTCCTCTTTCGTTTTTCCAATAGGTGATAGTGAAAGATCAGAATAGATTCGATCAGCAAGGCTTTGGTGCTTTAAGCGTTCGCTCATATTCTTTTATCCTGGGAAGCATTTTGCCGGCAATACCCAGCACCTACGGGCGGCAAATCTGATTTTAAGGACAACGTCTAGGACGTGACTGGAACAATACGGTTTGTTATCCTTTATTTATTTCGTTCGTTTATCCATGTTCAGATTACTATATACGCATACACATAATTCATAACAGTAGCTTTATTACTGCTTCTGTATTTCTAATATTGAGAATAACTCCAACACACACTAGACGTGACCCGTGTATGAAATATATTTATGGAATGTACCCACTATCAAAGTAAAATCCTACATATGTCGCTTATATAACAATGTATCAGTACAACAACAATCTACAGTAATTTATAAAAACTATTTTTTACTTGTAAAGTTACCAATATTTTTTTTTGAAGATCTCATTTCATTTTTGGGTCCAATATGAACAATTGAATATTTGCATCCTGAGTTTGCATACTAAAAGAGGTGTCGAGTCCTTAAGTTCTAACGATCGGCACAAAATACTTGGTCAGAATGATTTTGAAAACTCCAAAAAATCATGACACAAAAAAACTTGATCATAATAATTTTGAAAATTCCAAAAAAATCATGAGACAGAAAATCAAGGCAGGTGTAGAACTGAAACTCTTTTTCTATTCGAAGGACATTTTCGTATTTTGATACTCCCTCTGTCCCTATTTGTTTGTCTACTTTTCTTTTTGGGTGTCCCCTAATGTTTGTCCACTTTCCTTTTATATACAACCCAATAATCAAATCAATATCTCTTTCCTACCAAAAAAAATTATTTTTATTAAAAAAATTATACTTTCACTCATAAAATAATAATAATTTATGTGCGGACCCACTTCCATATACAGTCCCATCATCTTTCTCCTTCTCTCACCGTCCTTTATTTACTTTTCTTAATTACCGTGTCGATTGTCCTTTTGGACAAACATCGAGGGACGGAGGGAGTATATCAAAAGATTTGAATTTAGAAGAAACAATGTTGTCAGATACGGGCGCGTTATACCAACGTGATTCCCTACTCCTCCTCGTTTCGCGAGATCTCTTTGATAAGTTATCACCTCACGTATCATCTCATATTGTAATCATGTGGTTTATTGCCATTTATATTTTCCACGTCATTATATCGCGATCCCTTCGTTTACTCTGAAAACAAAAACCCTCTCTATAAATAGCGGCCGAATGTCAGAGCGACTGCCTTCATTTTCTTCGTCCTCACACCTCTTCATCCGCCTCGCGTCGTCGTATTTTTGGCTGCTGCTCGTGACGTGCTCTGCGCCGTCCGATCTTGAGCTGCGAATCGCACTGAGGTAATTGATTTTATTGTTGTTTTTGTGGCTGATGATGCGAATCGGTTAGGAATATGGTCTTTGTGATTGTGATTTGATGTACGATCGCGATATGAATGTGAATTGAAGTGGAAATGATGTGCTTTGCGTTTGTGGAATTTAGGGCTTAGATTGATAGATCTGCAAGCGAGGTTGTGGCGGCGGTTGGTTGGTGGAAAATGACTTCTCTTAGCAGGGAACTGGTGTTTCTGATACTGCAGTTTCTGGACGAGGAGAAATATAAGGACACTGTTCATAGGTGATGTGTTCTGAATTTTGTTTTAATTTATTTGCTGATAGGCTTTGTGTGAGAGACTTGTGCGTTCTTTTTCGTTGATTGTGCTGATATTTTGTTGGTTTGGGTTGTGAAGATTGGAGCGAGAGTCTGGATTTTACTTCAACATGAGGTATTTTGATGAGATTGTTACAAATGGGGAGTGGGATGAGGTGGAAAAGTATCTCTCTGGGTACACTAAGGTGGAGGACAATAGATATTCAATGAAGATATTCTTTGAGATAAGGAAACAGAAGTATCTAGAGGCGTTAGACAAGTAAGTCGGAAAACCGGTTTTTTTCTTTGATAGTTGGCAATTTTGTTGTTTTTGATTGTTAGTTACTTGAGCAAGTGAATTAATGCCAGTTTGTCGGTATTGTTGATTATTTAGGAAGGATCGTGCTAAGGTGGTGGAGATATTGGTTAAAGACTTGAAAGTGTTCTCTAATTTTAATGAGGACCTCTATAAAGAGATCACACACCTTCTGACATTGGATAATTTTAGGTGAGGGGGGATTCCAGTGCATTATGTTGGAGATTAGTGTCCATTGTAAGGAATGTCAATCAATTGCTGCTAATATGGTTTTATATACATTGTATCTTCACAGGGAAAATGAGCAGCTGTCCAAATATAGCGATACAAAGTCGGCTAGGAATATAATGCTAGATGAACTAAAAAAGTTGATTGAGGCAAATCCTTTGTTCCGTGAGAAGCTTCTGTTTCCTACCCTCAAGAACTCTAGATTGAGGACATTAATTAATCAGAGGTCAGTAAGCAATTATATTTCTTTAAAGTCTTACACATGCTTTTTGCTTGGTACTATTTCACTTACTTCCTTTCTTTTTGTGAAATTGGCTGTGTCTTAATTGAATATTTCGCTGTTGTAGTTTAAATTGGCAGCATCAGCTCTGCAAGAATCCTAAGCCTAACCCTGACATTAAAACTCTCCTCGTTGACCATAGTTGTGGACAGCCAAACGGTGCTCGGGCTCCATCACCTGTCACCAACCCTTCGATTGGTGGTGCTACAAAAGGCGCTGGCTTTCCCCCAATAGGAGCTCACGCTGTAAGCGCGACCTATACTTACATCTTTACTATCATCTGTTAGAGTTTTTAGAGCTCCTATCATAATAACTATGCATCTTTCTATAGCCTTTTCAGCCTACACCAGCTCAACTTCCAACATCTCTTGCTGGATGGATGGCCAATCCATTTCCAGTACCTCACCCTTCAGCATCTGTAGGGCCAATGAGCTTTGCTGCACCTACTAACCCTGGTAATAACTCGTTAACCCATCCCCCTTTTCTTTCTTTTCAAAGTCTTAATGTAATCTTTTTATACCATCTTTAACTCATGGTTTGAGTGTTTGGCCCATCTGACCCCTTAATGTTCAACAATATGAAATCAGCCATGATAAAGCGTCCCAGGACTCCAGCTAACTATCCAGCCATGGACTATCAAACAGCTGACTCTGAACATGTCTCAAAGAGACCAAGACCTTTTGGAATATCTGACGAAGTAAACATAATATATCTATCATCTGTTATACTATATACAAAGATCAAATCCAGTTTTATGGATTATCAGTATTTTCCTGAAACTTCTTGTACTCCCTACAGTTCCTCCATCTCTTATAGTATATTTTAAAAGTCTATTAGTTGAAATATTTGATTGATGCGCTTATACGTTACTAGCAGGTGAGCAGCATGCCAATTAATGTCTTGCCTGGTGGATATGGTGGTCAGAGTCATACTCACGCTCGCAACCTCTACTCAGCCAATGACTTGCCAAAGAATGTGGTTATGACTCTAAATCAGGGTTCTGCTGTCAAGAGTATGGATTTTCATCCAGTTCAACAAGTTCTTCTTCTAGGTAAGCCTTGTTCGACTTTTTTTTAAAATTTATTTTACAGTTTTGCTAGTCAATCACTGACCTATTTTGTCACGATATAGTTTAGTACGTGTACGTATAATTTTTCCCCTTACTTGTAGTGGGAACAAACAATGGTGATATAATGATTTGGGAGCTTGCCACCCGTAAGAAGCTGGTCCAAAGGAAATTCAAGGTCTGGGACCTTGGGGCGTGTTCCTTGGCACTTCAGGTATATCCACTACTCATATTCATTATTTCATTGTGTTTTATTATATTATGCACTTCTCTTCATCTTGTTGACATGATTTACTGATTGAAAATTTTGTAGACATCTCTTGCTGCTGATTATGCCATATCTATCAACCGCGTGGTTTGGAGTCCTGATGGTTTACTGTTTGGTATGGTCTTTATATATTGCTGGGTTTATGTTGAGCGAACTGTTGGTCTTAATTTTAACAATGTTGCGTAAAATGCCGCGGCTCATGCTGTACCTGACTACGGTTTCCTTGTTTTTGGCTTCTTTCATTAGGAGTTGCATACTCAAAGCACATCGTCCATATCTACTCTTATCAGAGTGAAGATTTTAGAAATCATCTTGAGGTTTTCCCCTCAGTTTCATTTTCTAGTGCTTTATATGTTTCAGCATTAGTGTCTAGTGATAGGATCCTTGTTTGTGTTGACTTGAATGTCGCTCTGCAGATTGAGGCTCATACAGGCAGTGTTAATGATCTCGCATTTTCGTATCCAAACAAACAATTGTCTGTAGTAACTTGTGGGGAGGACAGGGTTATAAAGGTATGTTAAGCATTATCTTTCGTGTGTTTTGGACATTTAGAGGTATTTTCTAATACCCAACTGTAATACTTATAGGTGTGGGATGCAAGTACTGGGGCCAAGCTGTTCTCTTTTGAGGGTCATGAAGCACCTGTCTATTCGGTGTGTCCGCATCACAAGGACAATCACCGGGTACTACTAAACATTGCCCTGATGTTATGAGCTTTAGAGCGTAGTTTGTGTGTGAGAATTGTGTACTGTTGATAAATCTCCCATGCTGTTAATTAATCTGGATTTATTTTCTGTCAGTTTATTTTCTCAACATCGACAGATGGAAAAATAAAAGCCTGGGTTTATGACAATATGGGGTCGAGAATTGACTATGATGCACCTGGTCACTCGTCTACAACAATGGCTTACAGTGCTGATGAGACAAGGTAGAGAATTCCTCCTGCCTTATTCTTTCTTGTTAGAGAACTACTACTCCTATATCATAATATGGCTCTTCTAAACATCAAGTATGTTGCAGACTGTTTTCATGTGGCACCAATAAAGAAGGTGAATCCCATCTTGTCGAATGGAATGAGAGTGAGGGATCAATTAAACGGGCATACCATGGTCTAGGGAAGCGTTCTTTTGGTATTGTGCAATTTGATACTATAAAGAACCAAATTCTGGCTGCCGGTGATGAGTCTGTTATTAAATTTTGGGACATGGACAGAGTTGGTTTATTGACCACAATTGATGCAGATGGTGGTTTACCGGTAATAGTTTTTGAATTGCTTGCAGGTAGTAGACATCATGAATTCCCTCTTTATATATTCAAATATCTTGAATTTTGAATTTCCAGGCCTCTCCTTGTTTGAGGTTCAACAAGGAAGGAACATTACTTGCTGTTTCAACAAACGATAATGGAATCAAGGTTCTAGCAAATGTAAATGGTACGAGACTACTCCATGCCATGGAAAATCGTATGGTCGATCCCTCAAGAGTTGCTTCAATGGCTGCAGCCGCAACTGCAAAAGTAAGCCAGTTGTGTTATTTGCATTCTCTTTAATGCGAGGACCTTTCATTAAGGAAAAATGTCTGTGTAGGCTCAGGCACCGAATGTGGAAAACTGTGGTGGGGTTGTTGTTGGGTCAAGCATGGTGAGTTAATTATGGCTCTTGAAGAACATTAACCAAAGATGTGTGGCGGAGATGGATTTAGTCACTTAAGATCTTAAGTCTTAACTTTATAAATGTCTGCCTAATACTTTATTCCTTCTCATTCTATAGAACACCGATACCCGCGGCATAGAAGTAAAACCAAGGATTACAGATGAACCAGGAGACAAATCAAAGGTTTGCAAACTAACAGAAGTTAATGAGCCGTCGCAATGCCGCTCTCTTAGGCTACCTGATAATGTCTCACAAATAAGGGTATGCATCCATTTCTCACCACAGTAGAAGTGGTGTTGCTTGTGTAGTACATACTAAAGCATTCAATCAGTTTCTGAAGGCAGTTCGCAATTAGCATTTATTTATATAACCTTCATAATTTTTCAGGTAGCCAGGCTGACATATACTAATAGGGGAAATGCTATACTGGCTCTTGCATGTAATGCGGTACACAAGCTGTGGGTGTGGCCGAGAAATGAGATGAATATAAAAGTAAGTTCATATTTGACATGCTCTAGCTTGCTTGACATATCACATCAGACTATCATCACAACGAAGTTCTTGAATCTTGTTTTTCCTGCCAGGCCACAGCTAGTGTAGTACCGCAGCTAGTACAACCTCCAAGTGGAATATTGATGACAAACGAGAAAAGTGACACAAACCCTGAGGATGCCATCTCTTGCTTTGCACTGTCAAAGAACGATTCATATTTAATGTCAGCATCGGGAGGGAAGATATCTTTGTTCAATGTGGGGGTTTTTAAGGTAAATTATCACTCCACCTGATAGTTCCACCCCATGGTACTTAATGGAGTGAGGATGGATTTTTATAATCTACAATTTTCCTCAATTTTGCCCAAACAAAAAGTACATTCTGTGATAAACTTTGTGCCAATGGAACCAGACCATGACCACATTTATGCCACCGCCACCAGCAGCAACATTTTTGGCCTTCCACCCGCAAGATAATAATATTATCGCGATAGGGATGGACGACTCCTCTATTCAAATATACAATGTTCGGGTTGATGAGGTTTGATTGCTTATAAAATTCAATTTTGATTGTCAACTCCATTCTCTGCGGTAAGTGGCAGTAAGGTTGTGTGCATTATTATGCAGGTTAAAACAAAGCTCAAAGGTCATCAGAAGAGGATCACTGGACTTGCTTTCTCCAATGTTTTAAACGTGCTTGTATCTTCTGGTGCTGATTCTCAGGTAGGAACCCGTCTTATATCACTGTCATTGGTCTGGCTCACGGGAAACCATCAGTTCAACATTTCCAATATGCAGTGCATGTTTCTTATAAAGTTTCTGTAAAATGGATTGACTGACAGAGGTATGTTATTTTGCATTTTATCCTCAGTTGTGTGTTTGGAGCATTGATGGATGGGAGAGACAGGAAAGCAAGTATTTGCAAATGCCGTCTGGACGTGTAGCTAGTCCACTTGCGGATACACGCGTTCAGTTCCATCAGGATCAGATACACGTGCTTGCAGTTCATGAAACACAACTAGCCATTTACAACGCAGCAAAACTGGAATGTCTAAAGCAGGTATGCTTTGTATCGTATTCAGTGGCTTCAGATTAATCATTCGAAGAATTTGCTTTACAGTATTTGCTTTTGTTTGTCGTTTCACGTCTCTTACAGTGGTTGCCTCGAGAAGTCAGTGGATCCATCACCCATGCTACATATTCTTGCGACAGTCAGTCAATTTATGCGAGTTTTGAAGATGGTACTGTGGACGTCCTTACAGCTTCAACTCTCAGATTAAGATGTCGAATCAACCCAAATTCCTATTTGCCTTCTAGTCCCAAGTAATCATTCCTCACCAATTGCTTCACTTCATGACATGGAATTTTGTTCGTCTTCCTGTAAATTAATTTGGGTTTTTCCTCTCTGAAATATCTCAGGGTGTACCCGGTCGTGATTGCTGCTCACCCGTCCGAACCCAATCAATTCGCCCTGGGATTGACTGATGGCGGAGTCCTGGTACTGGAACCAAATGAATCAGAAGGCCAATGGGGCACTGCCCCTCCTATCGAAAATGGTGCAGGACCCAGTAGCAGCCCATCAGTGGTGGCCACCTTCGACCAACATCCCCAACGGTAACAAAAGCATGCGACACGATCACATCATACCTGATACCTGTTCTATCCAATCAGCCATTATCGTCATCTCCTGACAACGTTCTCCCCGCCAATTGTTTCCACCACTGATCCTCAATGGGTAGTCCCAAAAGTTGAAGGAAACTCATAGTACCAAATTTTGTAGATTTGGCACATAGAGACAGCCAAAACATCAAGAGGACAGGCAGATAAATAATCTGGGATAAGCATCTAGCAAAGCGAGGTCTTTGTCATTGAAACCTGAGTTTGTACATGAAAGGATAGAATCATTACAGGCACAATACAAGTACTAGTTTTTGGTTACAGTTTCATCAAGTTTTTTAAAAATATCTGAACAACTTCTTGTTTCTAGGAAGCAAGAAATTTCATGATCAACCTGGAATTTCTTCTATCCCTTATGCCCCTGGTAAGTTCCATTCAGTTAAATAATTCAGCTTCTTTCACAAGTACACATATTTTATTCATATTGAATTGCTACAGCTTGATAACAACACAAGTCTGCCCTCGTATTCATGGCAAGAAGATAAGCTTCACATACGCAGAAAACAACAACATTTGTTGTCAACAAAAAGACAGCCAGACCACCTCAGAGTTACTAACTTCACTCAACCATGTCCGCCTCTTCGGCCGCAGACCTGATCGGCAACACCCTTGACCTCACCTACGAGCTCCTCCTCCACCTCCCCGTCTCCTCAGTCCTCCGCTTCCGCACCGTCTCTAAGCTCTGGCTCTCCCTCTCAACCTCCCCTCACTTCCTCATCTCCCACTCCCGTCACCACCTTTCCCCCAAACCATCCGCCCTCCTCCTCCACTCCAACGAAACATACTCCCCGACCCTACTCCACGCTCCCCTCACCCGCTACCTAGTCGCGCCAAGCCCGTCCTTGTCCCTCGTAGAAGATGATCTTGGCATTAGAATCATCCACTCTTGCAATGGGCTGCTACTCTGCTACTCAAATTACAAACTCACCGATGGCGCCAACGGCAGCTTGTATGTCCTAAATCCCACGTTCAAGTGTTTCAAATCCATTCCATACCCAAAGTTTAAATCTCCAGACAAGCCACATGCAGAATTCACCCTAGCTTTTGACCCCGCTAACGCTCCAGCGTTTACGTTACTCTGCATCTGGAGCTCCGAGATAAGTTTCCACAATCGTCGAAATACGAATCAAACCTTCAAGATTGAGCTGTTCTCATCTGAAACTCAGTCCTGGCGATTTTTAGGTGACTTTACCTTTCACAGGACTTCCATCAAACACCTGGCGTGCGGCGTCTTCTGGCATGGAGCTATACACTGGCTGGACACCACCACTGGACCGCTATGTTTCGACCTCAAAACAGAACAACCCAAGACGATTGCAGCTCATCCGGTCCACAAAGCAAACATCTTTTCCACCGAGCGATTCACATATATCGGCGTCTGCAACGATCAACTATCCATGATCGAAGCTCGAAACCTCAACTCCCAATTTCTCGATTTTCTTCAGCTGAAGACACACCAATCAATTTGGGAGATCAAGCACCACATAAGCCTGGACCAAATCGGAACTGGGTATCCAGAAATCAACACGAATAGTAAAAAACGAGGCTTTGAAAATGGTTATGATTTCAGCTGCTTTCGTCAATTTTATCTCTACTCTGTTCTTAGTTTGGTGGAAGATGAAGAAGGAGATCTGTCGATTGTGCTTGCCATTCCGGGCAAGATCATCTCATTTAACCCGAAAATCAATAGGAAGACGATGTTATGCTCGTTGCCGGATTCCGATAAAGACGATCAAAGCAATGTGTTTAGTTACAAATGGATGAACGCTCACAAGCTGATTCACAGCTTCTCTGTTTTTTGAGCTCCAGCTTAAAACTGAGAATATGAAACTTTGTTTTATGATTTGAATAATTTTCCATTTTCATCTATTTCCGTCTTTTTTATTTATTTATTATTAATAGTCTCGATACAAGTTGATACACATTTTATCAATTGAAGCGTATGTTTTTTCGTATAATGTTCACAGCGCTCATCTTTAGAACTCCTATTGCTAAAATATCTCATTTGTATTTTATGTTAAAATTTATCTCTAAAAAATATTATTATTATTATTATGTATGAATCAAATGTCACTACAAATACAATACTGTTTTATTCCCAACACACAAGCACCAAAACAAACATATAACCTGTCCGGCCACAAAAACAAACTCTCCGGCAGAAGCTGAAATCCTAATTAATTAAGCAACTAACATCATACCCATGACGACAGCTGCCAAGAAAGACCCACCAGCCAAAGCAGGCGCCGAGCTACCGGGTGGAGGAGGAGAAGTAGTAGAGCCGGTTGGAGAAGGAGTGGAGGAAGGAGTAGGACTTGTTCCTGAGGTCGTAGCGGTGACATTCACAGCTAGTATCTGTCCGTTCTCGCAATGGTTGCTGATCGTGCAAATGAAGTAATTCATGCCTGATGTGGTTAGAGTGATTCTGGCCGGGCCTTGGGTGGCTAGAGCTAGAGGCGTGTCCACGCAATTGTCGTAGTTCAATTTGTTCACGGTCGCAACGTCGTGTGCACCCGTAGCGAAGTTGAACACTAAAAACATTTAAAATTCAGTATCAAAAATTTTCCAAACAAGAAACACATTCAAAATGGCAGTGTCGTTTTGTTTAGAGTAATTTTTAAAGCATATCAAAACATATCAAAAAATTCATACCAAGAACGTCGCCTACGGCGAAGTTGATCGTAGAGGCCCAGGTGTTATAATGGCCGTTGGAGCTTGGAACGCTCCAGCTACCACCACCAACGGTATAAGTAGCAGCGTTGCTGAGGGCCATCGAAGCGAAAGCGGCCACTAGGACCAACTGAACTGCCAATCTCATGTTCATCTTCATTCGAAAAAGTCGTCGGTATGTGATCAGGTCGCCCCTGTTTAGGTTCTGTTTTGCTTAGAAGATTAGAAAGCAGAGGATTTGTTTGAGAAGAGAGGATGTGTTCTGTTTCGTATTTATAATAACATTTCCATCTCGTGCTCAGGCTTCCCTTTTTTAAAATTCTTTTTAATAAAAAATATAAATTGTTAGTCAATTGTGGCATGCAAGCTCTTTGCGCGTTTGGCTATGTGAACGTAGGTTAAAAAACAAAACAAAAAAGTGACTGATTATGAGATTGAATATCAACGATGTAAGACTTTATTGGGTATGTTAGGGGTTGAAGAATGGCTTATTGATCGTGTAAAAGTAGATGAAGTCTGGCCATTTCCATCAATGATTCGGATAAGATGCACTGCACCAAAATGCTATGAGTGCTAAAATGACGTTATTTCAATCAAAACGGTATCTTTTTATTTTATTAAAACGTTATTTGGCTGCGCTCCGACGATTGGAACAGAAATTAGATCAACTAAATGAAGTCAAAATTTCACTTAAGGGAGAGGATGGATTTTATTCTATTTATATCGTAATTAAATTACTTTAACTTTAATATGAATTATAAACTATCAGCAAAATAAATGATCAATTTCTGAACGTATCGGCCGACCTAATTAAACAATGCTTATGCTTAGGCTCGTGAAAATTAACGACCAATTCAAACGTGTGGTGCAAAAGCTTGTAAAAGTATGGTTCAAGCTCAAAATCATGAAAATTTTATCAAAACCAATTTAAATATTTAACTCTCAATTTGATTCATTTGCAGTCCTACGTCCCAAGTTAAAATTAAATTAATCCTCACGACCCAGCAAGGAAGGACTTTTATGATATTGGATTTGATCTATTCAAATTTCAAACAAGGTTACACTTACATCAAAGCTCAAAGATTTTTTTTTTTTGATAATCCAAGAATAGGCATACAAACGACTCAGAACACGAACATGACAACAATAACAACTATAGGACTAACAAAACAGGACCAGAACATATAAACTAAAACTACAATCCAAGCCTTGCTAGGCCTCAAAGAAAATCACGTCGAAAATTCCAAGTCGAACCATGCCAACACGGCCAAACTGCAACTTCACTAAGCCACCGGCCGATTTCCACTGAAAAAAACGAGAAGACTGCACAAGTGGTCCTTGAAACCCCGATCGCCTGTACTGGCAGCCTGCCACCCAGAATTCATAAAAAGGCATAACGGAGGACTTCGAGCTAGGACAAGTTAGCTAGCTGGGAGCACAACAGCTACACTTTGCCTCACGCCGAAGGGGATGGCCAAAACAACCAAAGACAAGAGATCAATAAATACAACGAGCGCAGCCCA
This sequence comes from Rhodiola chrysanthemifolia, assembly GCA_033675395.1. NCBI lineage: Eukaryota > Viridiplantae > Streptophyta > Magnoliopsida > Saxifragales > Crassulaceae > Rhodiola > Rhodiola chrysanthemifolia. The sequence continues at coordinate 15,151,599 of CM066204.1, forward strand.
AAAAGCATTACAACTAACACTAAAACATCAAACTAACACGAAGCTAAAACTAAAACTAAAGAAGCTAAAAAAAAACTAAACTAAAAATTAGTAGCGACAAACAGGTCACACCGTCAGGGTGACAGGACAAGCTCAAAAAAATAAACGTTTGAGTCGCCCAAACGCCGCCAGCCAAAAAAAACACCACCAGCCACCACCCCTACGGTCGGCAACAACCTCCCATCAAAGCTCAAAGATTGATGCTTCAAAAAAAGAAGAAGCTCAAAGATGGAAAAGCACAAGTCCAAATGACAAGATAAAATTTCAAACACTCCCATTGACATATTCCCAAAATTAGTGTTCGGTTGATGGAGCAAATTTTCTCATTGTTTGGCTAAAGACTAAATCTATACATGCATTAAATAAGTTCTGAGAATTACTATTTGATTATGTGATTTAAAGGTGTCTAGCTTATATGACTAATTCATAACGTCTCTAGAAGTCCATATACATTTCCGATGCATAATAAGTGCTCAAATGAATCCTTATTTGGTGAATACATCAACGCAATAAAATCCCAAACAACGCACCAATTTGCTGTCAAAACAAAACGACGTAGTTTTCTAGGTTTTAAATAAAACTGCATAGTTTTAGAAGGGTTCAATTTTCAACTTAGAGATTTTATTAATGAAACGGCTTAGTTTTGATATTGTTTTATCCAAACTACGTCGTTTTCAAATCGCTCCAATTTTTTATTTGACTGCAGGGGATATGAATCCACATCATACATGATACCTTCGTCAGCCATAGGCCTTCTGGGCTTGAAAATCCACATATTACAAAAAAAAAAAACATCTGGGCCTGACAATCGTAATAACCACCCCTTGGGCCTTCCGGGCTTGAAAATGTTCATCACCCTAATCAACTGGGCCTTGAGAGGCCTAACATTTGCCAATATCGGTATGACGGTATCTATTAATAATAGAAACTTTAATTTATCTTACTAAAAAATAATTTTTAAATAGAGTTGATTCCTACTCATGCCATCCATTATTGAGAGAATTTTTTTTTTGAAATAGAACTTTTTTTGTGCACCATACTCATAAATCGAACGATTAATTGATACATCAACACTTGATTATTTTAATGCTAGACAATAAATATAAGCATACACATTTTCACCATTTAATTAGACATTTGATGTGTTCTTTTAAATCGAATTGAATGGAACGACTAAACTTAGCTTAATTAATTTCTTTTAACGGGATTTCTCCCTTATTTTATAAATAAGGGCCAAAAGGCCTAGCCCGAGGCTCTACAAGAGAAGAGAAGATCTTTCCTCAGCACAACAAAGGGTGGCCTCATAGGGACACAAAAAAAGCATGGCAAGGGCTTCCTCCGGCTGTCACAGGCTCACAGCAACCATCAATGGAACGCGCCAAGAAAAGAAAAAGTAGGTAGCCAAAAAGAAGCATTGTATCGAAGAACTCAACACGGTCATTTAATTTAAGTACTTGACTCTTTTTTTTTGGATAATGTGTGGGTATAACAATTCAGAACATTTCAATGTAATGACGTCTTATCATCTAATATATATATATATCTTCATCGGATCCGAAATCATCTGGAACATTTTCTCAACTTCTGAAGCGCAGGTCAGGTTCAGCACCTTTACCATGCATTGATCCGCACATCCACCCCAAATCACCGGTACATACTTCGACACTTGAAGCTCAGGCCACCTTGGGAACCTTATTTACCGTTGCAAGACTCGACACGTCCATCTTGACAGCCGGCGTAAGGATTGAACCATCTTAAGGTGAACTCCTTAACTAACAGGCCACCACTCAGGTTGACAAGTACTAGACTTTTAGGCGACAAAAATCAGACATTTAAATTAAGGTAAAATGGTAAATGGTTAATAATTAAAAGCTCCAAATAAAATGCTGAATTTAAACTGCCGAAATTTTAAAAACAAACCTTTATCTTTGGCTTTGCTTTTTTATATGTAAAGCACTCATTTTCAGCAAGTAAAAATATTTTAACTGACCATATTTCGTTATATTCAACACGTAACCGAATACATACTTATCGCATATATAGTTTGACAGTAGGTACATACCAAATATAATTGATGGAAGAGTAAATGGGAAACAACAAAAATTGAAATGACAATACAATCACAAGAAGTGTCTTCATTTTCCGACAAAGGCGTAGTTTGGATAGTATACGAAACACAACATTTAATTGACCTATAGCTCCTGCAATAAACACCAATTTTGAAAACGACATGAGATGTGCTGAAAAAACTATTTCGTTGTTTATTTTTGCAATGGTTACACAAAATGGCATCTTATCATATTGAGCATTCATGCAGCTAAAAATGGCATCTTATCTTATTGAGCATTCATGAATACTAAGTGATTATTATATATTCGGGGTTTTCTCTTGTGCTGTACTAATCAATTATTTATGTACTTGAGAACTTTCTTTGATTTGATTGTTTACTTACCATTTTTCCACATGCAGTTTTAGTTGTGTGAATGTATTATTGCATTTGGATCACATATATAATCTCGTACGGGTTTGTTTGTCCATACCCATACATATCTCTCTCTATCAGAAAATATTCATAATTATCTATTAGGGACGCGTTGATTATCATTGCCCTGTTAGATTATTTTATAATCTAATGTTTTGGATCACAGTATAAATAGTTTAATATGTGTATATATCATGGTTTATAAGTCAATAATAAAGTGATCTATTATATAGTTGGCTTTAGAGTATATAAATTAAGGTGATCATGGAATATTAAACATATGTGTAGATACCAGTTCGTAAATACGTTTCTTTTGAGGGGAATGATTCGTAATTATGAAAACACTTATACAGTTATGTACAATGCTATAAATAGGTAGTGGTCCCCAGTTTCACGTACGTTCTCAGTCTTATTTTTCTCTCCAATAATTCTGGCAAAAGATCGTACGAAGAAACTGGAAGATCCACTGCCGGTGACGACCAGATAAGTCTCAGAGTTCATCATGGAATCAGGTCAGATTGGTTTACTGTTTATTAACACGAACATGGGTATTATCATCCTGGGGTACATGAAATTAATCTATCATGCCCAAGTCACGGATTCTAATCCTGACGGGACCAGATAGGATTTCTCTGATTTCTCTGATGGGTAGAGAGTTAGAAGTTAAGAGTGGAATAAGTATAATTATATTAAGTACGGGATTGTACGATTGTTTATTATTTTTGTTTAGAAAAAAAAATATTCCTAAATGTTCTTTTAGATTTTTAGGGAATATCACTATCAAAAAAAAAGATTTTTAGGGAATATACGACCTAGAAAGGTGTTAGAGATTGGGTGGTGTATTTGCACGGATATGAGAGAAAGACACCAAAATTAGTTCAAGAGAAGTACAACAATTTACATTTAGTAAGCTCCAGAAATGATAAAACACATACGGATTGAAAATTACGAATTAAATTATATTTATGTCTCCTCTTGCAGTGTGTTTGAAAGTGTACTCTCTGTGAAATGAAGGCTAGTCAATACTTGGTTGGTGTAGTACTACTATTCTTCATCAATAAGACAATAATTCGATATAGGGTTTTTTAAAATCTCCATTTACATGAAAATTATTTCTTTGATGGAAAATCAAAAGATGGAAATTTTGTTATGGAAAGATGCATAGAAATTGAATTAAAATATAATTAAATGCACTCCTGCAGGATGGAAAAGGACTTGAGCCAGATAGGACCCTATAATCAGGGGCGGTCCAGTAAACCTAGGGCTGCTCTCTTTCCCCTAGTTGCTCTCTTCCTAATTTTTGTTTGTCGTCTCAGCTTATACACATCTTGCAATATAAATCTTCATAATATGAGACGACAAAATGAGCATTGTTCAATGTATTATTTGTTGAGAATATGAATGAAAATGTAATATTTTGAATGCTCCAAATTTTAAATTGAATATAATGCATTGGTGATATGTGAAAATATGCAAATTGAATGTAACATATGTTGAATATGTGAAAAAAATACTCCACATTAGACGACGCTTTTTAAAAAAGTATTGTCTAATGTCAGGACAAAAGACAGCGCTTTTTTGAAAAGCGTTGTCAAATGTGGGGAAAAGCAGAAAAAGCGCTGTTTAATGTGAGGACAAAAGACATCGCTTGTTATAAAAAAAAGCATTGTCTAATGTGAGGACAAAAAACATTGCTTTTTGAAAAAACGCTGTCTAAAGTCTCAACATTAGATATCGGTCGAATAGACAGTGTTTGACGAAACGCTGTCTAAAGATCCAAATAAATGCTGTCTAAAAGTGTTTCTGTACTAATGTAGGATAGGACACCCTATTTTTAAAGTGCTGTATAGGCAGCTTATGAGTTCCTTGCTTTAATTTGTTTGTATGCTTGGCACAGTAATAACCAGCCTTCACTTCTCATATAACAAACTATGTCTGTCCTATCAAAAAAAAACTTTGGGTCTGATTCGTCTTAGGAAATGAATTTAGAATAGTCAATTTCCTTGTGTTTGATAGTGAATTTATTTTATTTATAAAAAGAATACATTTCTAGGTATATATATATATATATATAGGGGTGCGCTCAAATGTGAACTCCTCTTACACTAAGAACATATGAACCATCTTGCACCCTTGGATCTTGAGATCTAAAGGTGTACATTTGTCCAAAAAGTGTTTTTTTGGCATTTTGCACTTTTGTCTTTTAGGTAAAAGATAAAAAGTGCAAAATGACAAACAACTTTCACTTTTTGGATTGATTGTGCACCTTTAGATCAAATGATCTAAAGGTGGAGAGGAATTCATAGGTTCTTAGTGTAAGATGTGGTTCACATTTGAGCGCTTCTCTATATATATATATATATATATATATATATATATATATAGGAGCGCTCAAATGTTATACCCTTCTTAATGTGTTATGTGTTACACCAATCTCATCCTTTAGATCAAATGATCTAAAGGTGCAAAATAAAGTCAAAGTGCAAAATAAAAGTCAAAAAGTGACCAAGTTGTTTGTCATTTTGCACTTTTGTCTTTTACCTAAAAGACGAAAGTGCAAGATGTAATCTGAACCTTTAGATCAAAAGATCTAAAGGTGCACAATAAAGTAACACATAACACTTTAACAACCCATAACATTTGAGCGCGCCCCTATATATATATATAGCTCAAGAGGAGCGTTCAAATGAGGCAGCTCTCCTAAAAATGAGACAGTGAGGCACGATCTGAGCCACACATCTACCACGTGCTTTGTGGGCGCGCCACGTGTCCCAATACAAAAAATCCAACAAAAGCAAAAAGCAAATACTATTCCGGTACTATTCCCTGCCACATCATCAAAATGAATGGCTCACAATGTATCTCACTGTCTCACTTTAACAATTCTGCCTCAACCGAATACTCCCCTATAGCTCAAAAGTTTTCTTCAAATCTAACTTTAAGAGAACTAATTAATGCGTGTGCGCACAACTAGCTATAGGGTTCATGCATACCCTACAACAATAGTAATACACTAACACCATTCAATGGTACTGTTATTAGGGTTCAGTTTTATATATCCACATATATATGATCGAGGGGTAATGGTATTGAAATATGCTTTGTAATATTTCCGACATTTGAAATTTAATCACGTCCGACAATAATGTTCAAATATTTATTGTTCCCCACTCTAAACTGTGATTAAAGGTATATTCTGTTTTTAGGGTTATAAATAAAAATAATTCCCTATTATTATTATAACCAACAACTAATTATATAATGCTTTCAAGTGGTGAATATAAAAGTATATACAAATACAAGACAGTGATCGCCCCGCTAGTCTGCAGGGTGCTCATTTCCATCTCCTAATCCATATTTTCCTGCAGACCTTCTTCTCCATCTATCTCTAGGTTGACAGTGTGCTAACTTTAAAAATAGTGTTGTTCATTCTTCTTCCAAATTTCCAACAATTCCCATCTTTACATAAAATTTATCCCATTTACCATTTTCTTTATAAATTTAAATAAAAATGCAACCGTTTTCACAAATTCCTAATTTAGATTATGTAAATAATATAATGAATAAATTTGATTAAGTCGTGGTTCTAAACTTTAACTTGTTTCCGGTTCCAAATATGATAAGTCATGACCCTAGGGTCGCACAAAAGAGATGCGGTATATATAAACAACAACGATTAATTGCTAGAGAAGAAATTATTCAAGCTCCATATGGATTAACCCATCATGATGGTTGATGGCGTTATTACAAGAGATTTAAATTTTGGATTGAAAATAAAAGTTTTACAATTTAGCGCTTACACGACATACTAAGTCGAAGTGTCATGATCTGGTTGGGTGTCTGCCACTAGGGCTGGTGGACATGTGCATCTATGAAGTTCTCTATCACCTCTTTTCATTCATCATTTGAAAAACCTAATTTCAATATTTCATTTCAGAGTTCAGGTACAAAGTATTTTTTGTGTGTAAAATGTAAAGTTCGTCAAAACTGGGTTATAATTTGTCGTCGAAAAATTAAAAGTACGACATAGTTCGTCAACACTAATTTTATAAATCGTTACCGAGAAGTTAACCATAAACTGAATTTAAAACAGGATTTATTCTCATCCGCCCAAATGATCTCATCATTGACTGTCATTAGTTTGTATTTTTTACAAAAATATGTCATTTGCAGCGGATCCTTTTTCTTTCATTTCATTCCCCACCTGTTTTTTACAACCCTAAAAAGCCCTTGTTCTCTTTCCTCTCTCTCTCTCTCTCTCTAATATATATAAGAGCAGCAGGGATGGTAGTGCTATGTAGAGGTATTGGTATTGCAAAAGTCATGAGTTGCAGCAGTAACACACCAATTCAGCTAGATGAAATATAGAAGAGAGACTTGAAATAATTCACAAGATTTTTCTAGCAGCCCTTTTTCTTTCTCTTCTCATCTTTTGGGTCTAGCTTGTTGTTACGGTTGAGAAAGTACTTTTTCGTTGTTTGAGTGTGGTTCCGCAGTTTGGTTGCTGTGTATTGGACTGCAAGAGAGGCTGCCAGGCTCCAGCAACAATTTGTTTATCAACTGTGAGAAAGAAGTGATGATGGGTAGCAATTGTGTAGATGTTGTTGGCCCTGAGCAGCTCTGCTACATCCCTTGCAACTTCTGCAACATTATTCTTGCGGTACACATAAAACGCATCTACATATCCTTCAAAAAAAAAATGTACACACATATATGAGAACTAGACTTTTGTTTCTGTTTCAATTTGACAAGCTTTAGTAGTCAAAAAAGTAAAAACAATGCCATGGAAAAGTCATAACAATAGATCTCTCTATCTTTCTATATACCCAGCAGTCTATAGCTTTCTCAGTCCCTCTCCATGTATCTTATCTTATCATTTCAGAGTAAGAAAGTGAGATTTTGGATCAAACCCTCAATTAATTATATTTTTTCTTTCAATTCATAACATGAACAAAAGGCACTTCCATGAATATGATCAGCCTCAAAAATTCTCCCAGATCAAAAAACCCTTTTTCTGTACTCGCCCTAGTTCATCATATATATATCTTTTCATATTGTGTGGTTGCAGGTGAGTGTGCCATGTAGTAGCTTATTTGACATTGTGACCGTCCGATGCGGGCACTGCACCAATCTTTGGTCGGTCAACATGGCTGTAGCCTTTCAGTCAGCCTTCTCACGGCAGGACTTCCATCATCATCACCAGGTAGTTACCTCCAACCACTCACCTTCTTTCAGGGTTCTCAAATTGAATTTTAGATGCATCACTTTTTTTTTTAGTTATTTGAGTTTTGACTCATGGGGAAGACCTACCTAGCAAAAACTAGAGAAGAAAGAAGTTGATTTGCTTTTGGTGAGCCAGACAATCTATACATTTTTTGCGGCTAGATTCTGACCCTAGCTAGTCTCTCTTCCTCCTGATTTGACCACCTATTAAAATACAGTATATAGTTAAACCTTTCCTTCATTAAAACCCCAAAAGCCCAAACCCTTGATTGATTTGAGACTTTGAGTGACATGTTTCCTCATGCGGCTACCACATCAACAAATCAATTAAAGTAAAATATTACTCAGTATCATTAACTGAATAAGAAAGAAAAGTAAGTTTCTGTTTTTTTGTATTGATTGTGTGCTGGAGGATGGGACAGTCTTAACTGATAAGTAGCTTGTAGACTATATAGATAGCTTGACTTTTTGATCTTTCTAGCTAGTCTATAGATGTATGGAACTCTGGGTTTTATATGTATCTGAGTTTGGGTAAACATGTCTCAGCATTACTACTACTTTGCAGCTTTGCTGCTGCAAGCTGTTAAATGTTTCTGCTGACAGTCACTTAAAACTTTGGTCATTAGTATAATTATCTAGATCTCTAAAGTGTAGTTTCAATTTCCAATCAAAAAAATAAAATAAATTGTAGTTTCAAAACCTAGAAAACCCTAATATAAAAAAAAAAACCCTAGAAAACCCTAATGAAGTTAATAGAATTTAGAATTCATACACTGCATTGAATTTTTTCAGTTTTTTTTTCCATTTTGAGATTCTAGTAATTAATTTCTTTGGTTCCAATCAATATTCAGTCTTAAGATTTTCATAATTATGACTTGCCTGTTTAAAGTCCTAAAACTTCAGAAAGAGATATTTGGATCCTTTTGAGTGAGAGCTGATCAATAATATAATAATAATCCTTGGCTCTCATGCAGGTGCCTAACTACCTGAACGGCGGCCAAGACTATTGGATGGACCATCCCGGTTCCTCATCCAAAGTCGCCAACAGGATGACCAGCTTGCGAGTTCCTGGGCAACAACCCAGAGAGGAAAGGGTTGTGAATCGTCGTAAGTTGAATACTCTATCATAAAATAAAAATGGACATTTATCTATTTGACAACATCTTCCTCTTTCCGATTTTAGAGTTCATCATTTGTGTTTATTTTGTAATTTCTTCATTGTGGCAGCTCCTGAGAAAAAGCAAAGAGTGCCTTCTGCATACAATCAGTTCATAAAGTAAATCATTTTTGCTATTTTAAATTGCTTTTCTCACTAGCTTGCTGTTTTAAAATTTATTTCTTTATCCATTTGACAATGGAAAAAAATGCAACAGAGAGGAAATCCAGAGGATTAAGGCTAATAATCCTGATATCAGTCACAGGGAAGCTTTCAGCACTGCAGCGAAAAATGTAAGCATAAATTATAAATACTTTTGATCCAACTAAATTTCATGTCCAGGTTAAATCCATCTAATTTGATCAGATTAAATTTTGTATTTTTGGCAATAATTAGTGGGCACATTTTCCTCATATTCATTTCGGACTGATGCTGGAAACCAACAACAATCAAACAACTAGGTTTGATCAGGTGAGATCGATCAGTGGTACTTTATTCAGTTATAGATATACACTTGTTTGATAATAGACTAATTAAGATAACAGAATATATCTCAAAAATGTTGCTACACAAGCTCATTTTGTGTTCTTATTTATGCGAGCAGAACAATGCTGCGAAGCGACTTATGTCCAAAGGTGCTGGGCTAATGAAAAAGTGAGGTTTAAAAACTGATCTCTTGCTGGTGATATGGAGGCTTTCTGGTATTATTATTATTATGGGATCTTATGATATGTTTATCTTATAATGTACTATGTGTTATTTTCTGCCATGTCTTCTAAGTGTCAAATGACTTTTGCAAGCAACAAGTAAAGGTGCGTCTTTATTGTAATATATATATATTATCTGCTGAAGTATTTGTACTGATCAATGAATCAGCTTTTTTATCTCATTATTAACCCTCAAAACACAAGTTGGTCATCCCATTATTAATAGTGAGAGAGATTGATGAATTCTCTCTATCCAAAACCCTAAACAAGTTGTTTACAACAATATCCATGGAGGATATGAGAATTGAACACGAACACGCTCAAGACAGCCAACCCGTGTTAAATTTTGTATATATCAAAATGCTGAGACAATGTTAATAGATTGAATAAAGACAAATTCGTATGTTTCAATGTTTGTAGATAACCAGACGCCTAAAATATATATGAGTTTTTTTTTATAGCATTCACAAGGAATTCCCATCGTTCCTATCGCGATAAATAGTCATACCAAACAATAAGCTTTGGCATAAAAAGAAAACGATTAAAATTGAACAAGGTTATTCTAATTATATGCCGGAGAAAGTCCTCATATATATGTTGCTTCTTGTACTTAATATCCTTTGGCATCTAACAATAAGCTAAAAATTTTCCCTCCCCTACATATATTTTTAGATATGACCTGCAGAATAAAGCTGTCTTTGATGTGTACTGTGTGTATGACCAAAATCAATTGAAATACAGATAATTTGCAGAGAATTATCATGTCCGTGAGGGAAAAAAAGTACAGCCATATATAGTCAATTAAAGTATTAAACAACTAAGATCCATATCTTTATGGAAGTGTCATCTAATTTTTCAATAAGATGATATCTCAACTATAAATGAAGAAAAAGAGAGAGTATCTTGGTGTTATCTATAGAGGTATACAACTCACAAGGAGCACTCGGTTGAGGCAGGGTTGTAAGAATGAGGCAAGTGAGGCACATTGTAAGCCACTCATTTTATTGATGTGGCAGGGAATAGTACCGGAATAGTGTTTTGCCTTTTGCTTTTGGTAGTGGGTTTTATTATTTGGACACGTGGCACGCCCACAATGCACGGGAGTTGATGGATGGCTGATATCGTGCCTCATTCTTTTTTGCCTTGCCTCATTTGAACGCTCCTCTACAACTCACGATATTACAAACAATAAACAATGTTTCATTTAAGGAATAGATAATATTTGAGATTATGCAGTCTATATTCGTCTGTTGTATATTGTCTGGATCATAAATGAGCCGTACGGAACTAGGTATCTATGAAAAATGATAAAAGAAATACTGGACCACAAGATCAACACTTATCTTTAATGGGTGTGTGTACCTTGCAAAACTCCATTTATAGAGAGATAGACACTCAGGCTCTCAGTGTCTCAGGCATGTTGCAGGGCCTTCGGCCTCTCCACCACTAAATTTGCAGAGAGCAAGATATCAGTAACAACTTTTGGCAGAGATTTCTTTATACATAAATCACTTGCTTCAGTTTTGATGTGATCAGCTCTCAGATCAACTCTTTTTTAATATATTGATTGATAGAACCAACATTCCACGCAGCCAATCTTTATCTGTCATTTCACCATGTGAAACTATTAATGCTTATCGTGGTCCATCAAATTTTCTGTATATAATAGGAGTAACTAATTCCAAAAGAACAAAGACATCATCAACCTATTTACTTCAGATTAATTTCAGCTCATAAAACTGAATGACAATTTGACATTAAAACACAGTCCATAAAGACACTGGTATGTAAGTTTCAAAGGGATATATATATATAACTGAAGCTTGATTGAAAAATGACTCAAGCAGCTGCTCTTTATGTACATTCAATAACTGATTTCATCAGTATCTAGCTAGTTGCTGTGATTGATTTTGAGGCAACTATTAAGACACAAGGAAAAAGATCCAGTGTGCAGTCCAGCCATATGATACGAGTGATAAAACAACGTCGTTTTGTTATATGAACCAAAACAACGTCAATCTGACACTGGCAGCATTTGGCTGTGCTGCACCGGCCTAAGACCCATATCTTTATTTGAAATAGCATCCAACTGTTTTTTACTATACTCTTTAAAAAAATATCTTGAAGAGTTTCCAGTGCTGGAAAAGAAATAATCCAGTTTCCTGTTGAACCAAAATAGAGATGATGCTGAAATCAATATACAGTATAAGAGAGTGAGTAGTGTCCTAGGAATCAGCAAGAATGAGTTATAATTTTACTGCCCAGTGCCTCGATCAGTGTGCCAATATAGTTACAAAACTGGTAAAGATATCAAATATGTATGCATTAATTAATATAGTGGATGGAGTAGAAAATAGCTGCCTTAAGCTTACCTTGCCTTACATTACCTTCCACAATGTGCTGTTTCTGCTCTGTATTTGGGGGTGACTTATCCCTACATGACAGAGAATCTGAAATGTCAAATCCATGTCTGTGCCCTTACCAGCATTCATTTCATTTCATGTCACTTCACCTATGACTCATCCCCACTTCCTTTCAGCCCACTTTGGACTGTACCTCATGCGTTGGACATAAACACATTCCCACTCTGTCTCTCTCCATGTACCAAAAGCTGTAAAAAGTATCTCTATGATTAGGAAAAGTGTTTATAGAGATGCTTCTAAATTGCACCCACAGTTGAATGACTACAAGCATTAAGTAACAAAAAGTCAGTAATCAAATGATGAGAATGAAATTAGCTCAAGAGAACAGAGAAAGAGAAAATGTATATATGGGATTATGTAAATTAGAACCATATTCGGATTATGTGTGCACTTGGGAACTATTAAGATAAATTTTGCAACTAAATGTCCAGGAATTGCGCAATGAGGGCGAGGCTCATCGCTCATGGTGCCTACAGACTGAACCTTAAGAGTTGTAAAATTATTATGAAGCATGAAGCCTGCAAGAAATTATTGAAGCTTTTGACCTACTTTCCCAATAAACTATTCCAAGAATCTGGAATCCGAAAGTAAGATGAATGCTATATGTTCCTAGTTAGTTACAGACACTAGTTGTGCATACAAAGAAAAGAAAGGACTTATCAATCAATTGGGATTTACTTCGGAATGACACTGCAACTGCAAATATAGTATGCTTCCATTACAATAAATGGGTTGAAAATATTTCCACTACAAGGGAAGAAAAAGCAGCCACTACTACAAAAAAAAGTTTATACATAAACCTAATGTGACATACTTCAAGAGATCTACACGAGAAGTTAGGCTTTCTTAGTGGTTGTCTAAAAACTAGTCACTGCATCAGGCAAACATGTTGAAAAACCAAAATGTAGTAACTGCAAAATTGAGCACAGCAAAGCAAAGCAAATCAACCAGCCCAGCAAAATTAGTTCTATGAATTCAGTTCAACATACACATAAACGCAGCATCCTCCCGTAAGATGAATGCATCAGAAGCAAGCAATGTTAACTGGTTATCTCAGACTGATGGCTGCAACTGGGAATTTTTTTTTGAAGCATCCTTAAGGTGGCCCAACTCCAATTTTGCAAAAGGCTGTGGACTATAGGAGTAGGACTGGGCTTTCAAATCTTGACTATAGCCGATTCAGAAAATTGCATGATGCTTCTTCAATCTGCAGTATAACTAACCAGTGAGACACATCTTGTACATTTTCAAAAATTAAGCAATACACAATTTCTGCAAAGCCAATTATGTGTTACAAATCCACAGTTCCATGAGTATGCTCTCATTAAGTCAAAGATACAGCTTGCCTTGTATTCAGGCCATGCTTGATACTTGGACAAGGACTATATAATTGAAGATTGAACAACAAGCACTGGCCTCTGCTGCTAGTCTTTTGTTTTCTCTAAATCTGAGCAGATGTATGAAAGTTAATAGTGCATCCAGTCAGAACCATTTCAATCTGCAGGACTTCAAGAGCTAATTAAATCTTTAAAAGACCGTCTTGGCATCAGCTTGTTCTCAGTGCGGCGAAATACTGACTCAGTTGGCATAAATTAGAGTCCACTGCACAAAATATGTACAAAACCCAGATGTGAGCAGCACAAAGTAATACAAAAGCATCGGTTAGCTTAGCGCACTACAAAACAACGACAATAGTGCACTTATCACAATCTATGGTACCATCTACAGATCTTAAAGTGGAAAACACAAAAGCCATAGCGTGGAAAGTCAGAATATTTGCCAAGAGATAGCAAACATCACCAAAAATGCACAAGTTACAATCAAACAAAGCATCAATCAATCCGATCAACTTACAGCTATTGCATGTGCGCCCAGACTAGAAAATGATGAAAATTGAACTCACCTTTGATAAGCCATGGAAACCAGAGCAGGGATGAGCCATAATGAAATTGAAGGAATCATTCAGCAACAAACCTGCAAAGAACTGCAGAACTTCTTGTTGACGTTACATGAATAGCGATAAGAGTATGCGGCTTACTTACCACCATTAAGAAAAATCTGAGGGAATGGATGAAAATTGGCTAAATGTCTAATTCCTTCAACACTCTCACAAAACTAATGAATACAAGATGAAGAACTCAGTGTGCATATACATGTTCTTTATTGACAAAGTGAATTTAGATACAAAAATCATTATACAGAAATGGATGTTCATAACTGAACTACTGCCCAAAAGATTATTAGGTCAAAAAAGGAAGCCTAGCCAAATGACTTTAGGTTATACACATCTAACCGGCTGCCCAAATTTATATAAAAAATATAAGAGAGACAATACATGCAAATCACCATCATCATCAAAAACGAAAATAAGCAAAAGAGCTTAAGAGGCAGCAGCTATATGAGGAGGTTGAGCTTGAAACCCTTGCCACATATTGGCTGAGGCAGCCATTGGTTCATATACGGTCGGCGACACACTGTTTGCCTTCAACTCTTTTTCCTCCTCTTCTTCTTCTTCTTCTTCTTCTTCATCTTCTTCTTCGTCTTCAGCATCCCACAAAAATTTGGCGTAAGAAGCCACAACGTAGCTGCATTACCATTGAACAGAGTAAATTTCAACTAAATAACTAGCAAACCAGACACTAGCTTGTGACTATTATGCCAAGTGTGCTTACCAGTCATCTGGTGCAGCTTTGACTGCTTGGTCAAAATATGTCTCCGCACGATGTGCGTCCTTCTGAGTTTTCCATATGAGATCAGCATAAAGTGAGAGCATTTCTCCATCAGTTGGGTTCACTAAAAGTGCTCTTCCACAGTACTCTTCTGCTTTGGAAAAATCCCCCCTGACCTGTGGCCAACGATTTTAACACAACTGTTAGACATACAATCTCTGAATGAATTCCCGTGAATCCCCATATTCAAAAAAAATTCAGACAAACCATTCCAAGCATTTGGCAACCAAATAGCAGGACCCCTCCAAAGAAATATGATTCTGGCATAGCCGCATAACAATAAACAACTGTACACAAAATTCCAACCCTGTACAGTTTTATTTTGAAAGATTCTAAAATGGTGCAGAATCGCAAAAGAACCAAATATACTAATCAAATTAAAACAATCTTTTTTTTTCAACAACTAGAGTAATAATAATATAATATGGATCTACACAATCTAAAATATTCATAAACAAATTGAAACATGTAGTTATGTTAGCAATTATATTCACTTCACTTAACTACTCAAATCTACATTTCCAAACAGTATTAGAATCAAAAATTTTGTATTAATTTAGAATACGATAAAAATAAAATTTCACTTAAATGGAAGGAAGCCATAATCAGATTGAGCAGTAACAAATCATAAACTGATAAGACAATCTAAAAGATTTGCATACCTCATTCAAATACTTAGCATAATTGCTCAGCAAAAGCGAATTCCCAGGATTCGCCAGAATCATACTCTGATAATACACATCAGTCGCATCACTTCCATGTTCCGGATCCCAATTCCTCGGCGTCCCGGTATCATCTCCATCCGACTCATCATCCCAACCACCACCTCTCCCTCCACCGCAAATCATCCTCCCACCTCCATCCTCACCACCACACCCTACCTCCTCCATTATTCCACTACTCGAAAAATTCCTATTCAACGTCATCCACACATCCTCCTCCTCGCACACCGACTGCACTCGACTACTCGCCACCTTCCTCACCACCGGACCCGACATCTCCTTCAGATTACTCTCCGACAACGACCGCGCCACCTTTCTCGCCGAATCGATGCTCGACGACGACATCGAACAGAGCGCGAAGGAGACGGAGCGATTACGTGAGATGAGGGAGACTGCGATGGTTTCGAGGTCTGGATGCGAGTCCTTGGCGCTGAGAGAGTGGAGCAGCGGCGTTGAAGAGCTGCGCAAAAGCATCGTTGATTTGTAGTGGTCGGAGAACTGAGCTCTGGTGCAGCGACGAAGAAATGAGTTCTAGCTGTAGACGAAGATGTTGATGCCAGTGCTATTTAAAGGACTCAGGGATAGGGAGATTGCAGCCGTTGATTTTGTATCCGATCGAACGTGGTGTGTACGAGGGAGATTTTTTTTGTGAGATATGTAGTTTTGTTTGATTTTGGTCCCCCAATTTGGTGGGTCAATTCAATTTCTGCCCACATGTTTAGATTGATGTGCAAACTATGGACGGTTTCATTTCGAGTTTTTTTATTTTTTGCTCTGTTTTAAAACTCAAATCTCAATTTTGCTTTGTTTTAAATTCAAATATCGATTTTATCCTGTTTTAAATAAAATCGAGCTTGGGGAACCCGGTTTGGCTCTTTTTTTTTTATAAAAACGGTTTGGTTGAAATCAACCAAACCGATTTGGGAGAAACCGGTTTGCTGACTGTGCCCGTGTGGCATTACTTGATCCTACGTAGACCCGAGAAATACAATTCTGGCCACGTGGCAAACCGGGGCGGGGGAAACCGATTTCCTGCGGAATAGAGTTTTTTTTCTTCAAAATGACCCTTTTGAGTTTCAACATATCTCAATTGACCCATTTGAGTTTCCATTTAAGTTTTGATCTATTTTTAATAAAACTAGATCCCAAGGATCCGGTTTTTTTGCGTTTTGTTGAACACCGGATGGGGGATCCAGTTTTTTGCGTTTTGTTGAAAACCGGATGGCCAGCAACCGATTTTATGTGAAAATGAGAAGACGGACTTCGCTTACTGCGTGGAATGCCACGTAAAAACCGGTAATTGGGGGATCCGGTTATAAAAAATCTAAAAGGCCGATTATTTTGATTATTTTAAATTAAATGTATTTTTGTAGGACTAGATTGAATAAACGGTTTTTTTATTCATTAGAAGCGCATAATGGTGGAGGATTGGAATATAATTTGGCGATTGGGATTTAACTCTCTTTGGTGTGCATAAATGTTGTAAACCAAATCAAAGCAGATTCTTCATCCGCCATTGATGACCTAAAAAACAAGCTCACCGCACAGTCTGCTTCTAAGCTCAATGTAACAAATGCTGCTTGTTTAATATTTATATATCAAATAAAAAGCCTTTAAATACATACATTTATTTTAACTTATTAATTTAATCTTTTTTAATTAGAAGAATGCGATAATAGCGAAGTGAGATTTGGAAGAAAGAAATCTTAAAAAACTCATGATTTGGAAGTGAAACCGGTTTCATGTAAATGAGACCGGTTTCCCCTATCCCGATTTTCCACGTGGCCATAATTGCATTTCTTTGGATCCACGTAGACCCAATAATGTCACGCAGGTGTACAGTCAGCAAATCGGTTTTTATCGAAAATGAATCAAACCGGGTTCCCCAAACCGGTTTTATTAAAAACAGGGCAAAACGATATTTGAGTTTAAAACATGGCAAAATCGAGATTTGCGTTTCAAAACAGGGCAAAAATAAAAAAAACTCTTTCATTTCATGTTTTAGCTTCGTAGTAAAGAAATTTTTCAATAATCAATTTGCTTAAATGAGTACATTGGTTCCACTTCTCTACAAATTTGTAAAGAAAAAGCGAAAAAAATTTCAAATTAGGCAAAATCAAAATTTAATTACTCATTCTACACACTCTTCAATTTCAGTTTCTATTATATACACATTCTCTTAGGCGTTGTTGCCAACGAAATGTGTGTATTCCACACCGTAGCATCAGCACCTTGCATCACACATAAAACTCCATCACTAACCCAAATTGCTTCCGACATACAAAAACCAACCACCATCAGCATACGCAAAGCTCACCGGAAATGACCCGTATGTGCTGCCTCCAACCTCGAGCGTCTTCGCCGTCATGTCCATCGCAATCGATTTAGGCCACATCGTTTGTCAACAACGCCTAATAAATAGAGGATAAATTATCTCAACTTAGGCGCTGTTAGCAAAAGTGCCTAAAAATTGACATATAAGTCTGTCACTCAGTATTATATCGAGTAAAAACGACACTGGGCAGAAGACGCTGATGATAACAGCGTCTTTGGTCTTAAACGTCGTTGTCAACGCCTTAAAGAAAAGTGTATATTTTTGAAATTAAATTTGGAGAATGGGATATCAAATTGTGATTTTGCCTAATTTGAAAAAAAAAATCAGGAAAATCGGCGTCTATTTATCACATCTGAAAGTAAAGGAATCCAGGGTACACTAAGTTTGTGAGATTTTTCCTCTTCCTTTTCCTTTCACTCTTCCTCGTCCCGCCTCGCGCGTGGATGCTTTCCTCTTCACGTCTCGCGCGTGATGCTTCCTCTGGCCGTCAAGATGGACGTAGGCGGGACACTTTCCTCTTCGCGTCTCGCGCGTGATGCTTCCTCTGGCCGTCAAGATGGACGTGTCGTGTTATACAACGGTAAAGGTGTGCAAGGTGGTCTGAGCCCCAAGTGTCGAGAATGTACCGATGGTGATTTGGGGTAGATGTGCGGATCCATGCATGATAAAGGTGTTGAACCCGTTTGCTCTTCAGAAGTGGAGAAATGTACCCTATGATTTCGGATCCGGTCAAGATGTCTTACTAGTGCTTCAGATATCAATATATATGTACTAGATGATAAGACATGCATTGTATTATTCCTAATTGTTGTACCTTATTATCAAAATAAAATAAAGGAATCCAAATAGACAACTAAAATACGTGAAGGAGTATGATATAAATAATCATAAAAGGATTAGAAGCGTGACAGTGACCGAACAAACAAATTGAAGCCCGCGAAATCAACGGTAGACGACGATCCACTAGGTGCCGGGTCATTTCGCAGAAACCAGATCGAACCAGCTCTTCTTCATCCAACGGCCAAGATCGTATAAAAATCCAGATGCCCTCTCCGTCCGCGGAGTTGGTCATATTCATTATTACGCCATTGGGTCAACAAGTGGCCGAGTGGAATTTGATTGGTGGTGGACCAGACCTAGGTTGGACTCGGTTCGACCCGTGTGGGACAGATGGTTCGAATCAACGGTGAGCCATTGAGCACTTTTTTTTCTTCTTTTATTTTTTTTTATAGCACAGCTACGGTCCAAACAATTGAGAACGAGACAATGCCGGCCTGATAACATGTGAATATTAAGCATATGTTGAAATTTGAACTTATTGGCTCACACCTCATTTGAAATTAGAGAAAATGATAATTAGAGGTTATGAACTAGCATCTATTGATAAATTTCGGTTCAAACTATGAAAATTGATAATTAAGGCAATTTTTAAATATTTTAATCCTCATATAACACTTAGCTAACGGAATATTACTCCGTCAATTAATAAATTTAACTAAATGAATGAATTGAAAAAATATTCTTGCCCTTAATTGTGAAAATGAGGATTCAAATATTTTGAAATTATTTTTAATTGTCAATTTTTATAGTTTGAACCGTAATTTGTTAATAGATAGTAGTTCATACCCCTATTTGTATCATTTTCCCTAGAAAATAGAAATTATTGTGCGTGAAACATATTTGGTTGATAATTTATGTTAGTAATCTAAGGTCAATGATTGAATTATATATGTGTCCATTTGGTCTGTACTTTGGGTCAATTTAACCTCATTTGCATGTCCAATTCTGATATTTTAGGACCTCTAAATATGATCCTTCTAAAATAAAATATTAATGAAAATATTTAGTAAATTTTGTAAATATGAATTGTAATGTAAGATCAGAGGAGCGCTCAAATGAGAACCCCTTATTTTTTCGAGAAATTGAGACTCCAATCTTCACCATTCAAAATGCAAGATGCATTTTCCAAGATGAACCATGTCTCATGTGCAACTTCTAAGATGCATTTAATGCAAAGTCAAAGCCACCTTTTTTTACTTTATTTTTTGGACATGTGTCACATACAGATTCAAATATGCAACATGATCCAATGGTGAAATTTGGGGTCTCAGGTTCTCAAATTTTTAAGGGTTCTCAATCGAGCGCTCCCCATGAAAAAAACGTGTTGCGAGATAATAAAAAAAAGGGAAAAGTACAGTTTGGGTACTGGAACCATCATCATTTTTCAATTTGTGGGTTGAACTATCACCATTTTCCAACGTGTGGGCTGAACTATAAAAATTTCCTGACAGGGGGCGAACTATCAAATAATTTTGTGTTTAATTTTTCGTAAAGTTTATAATTTTTATTTATCAAATAATTTATATTCCTTTTTATTAAAAATTGTATTTTTATAAATTTTTTGAATTTGTTTATTAATTTTTTACAAATAGGTACACCTTTTTTGGAAATTTATTTGATAGTTCGCCCACTGTCTGGAAAATTATTTGATAGTTCGCCCCCTGTCTAAAAATGTTTATAGTTCAACCCACACGTTGGAAAATAGTGATAGTTCAGCCCACAAATTGGAAAATAGTGATAGTTCCGGTACCCAAACTGTACTTTTCCCTAAAAAAAATCATGTAATTGTCATGAAGTTAATGATCCGTGATCAAACTAAAATCTAATCACCAGGTGTTAGGTGACCACACTCAAATTTTTTTAGAAAAGAAGCCCAAATTTGGACGAGACTTATCGAAGCTCTAGCTTGCAATTTGCATACAAACATGTCTCTGTTAGGGCACGCCAAGGCAGTCGCGGTCAGTTCCAAAACCCAAAACTAGAGAAGATCGAAACCAAATGCACCAGTAAGTGGTAATGAGAATCTAATACAATATAGTCATAGAAGGATGATTATATCACAAATACTAATTTTCATGAGAAATGAGAATTAATCACGGTCACTTGGTATTTGATCCGAACCTGCTTATTTTTTTATTTTGAATATTCATAATAAATGCTCATAAGGGTATTATTGTCAATATACAAAAATTCTGATACTTGTTATTACGAACCCACGATCTTCTTATTCTCATTGATTAATCATGACGGAATCGGAAATCAGCAATCGTGAAAACGGGGACGGCGGCGATGAAGGGGACAAGAATCGGAACGAGGTCGGCGAAGGTAGCGAGGACAAGAATTTAAATTTACAATTAAGTTTATGGTTTCTTGATGAAGCAGATAGTGAGCAGATATTCGATTCGAGGTCGGATTTGGGATGGAGGGGATTGATCGAAAGGGAGATTTTTGATAAGGGTTTTGGATTGAGGAACATAAATGATGAAGCGAAAAAGGGGATTATTGATCGTCATTGATGTTGCATTTTGTCACGACTTGGGTTGATACATTGCATATAATGCGCTGCTTTGAACATATAATTTGTATATGACTCATACAACATTTCAGCATATAATTCGTAACGGACTCAGACTGCATGCATTGCATATAATGCGTAGTTTTATGCATATAATTCGTAGCGGACTCAGACTAACTCTTGAATAGCTACTCATTTACTACGAATATTATCCTACACATTATTTTGATACAATTACTATAAATATTATCCTATGCATTTTGATTCAATTACTACAAATAGTGATCGAGGATACTACGCATTTTATAATGAATCCAGAACCCATGTTAGTTAGCAAAAACTAAGAATTTTGTTTTAGGAACTACGAATTTTAGAATGAACCCAAAATCAATGTTGGTCGGCAAAAGCTGCGAATTTTGATTTAGTTACTACAGATTTTATTGCGAAATCAGCATCGTTAGTGACAGAATTCAGACACTTTGGTTGAGAATGAACTGTTTTGAGAATAGCAAAATCAAATTTGAAAAATCAGGCGCGAGAGAAGAGCGCAACTTGCATATCGATAGGGTTTGCAGAATTAAGACCGACATACAGATCTTTGAAGGCTTCTGACATCTTCCTCGGAATCAACACCCTCATTAGCCATAGAAGTCGACGAAGAACAATTAGAGACGACGACGAAGAATAACGATGAAACCGCGGTCGAGAAAATACGGCGATTGAATGGTTTGATTTAATTAGGGTTAATTTCATAGACGAAAAACTCTTAGTTATGCGGTTAAATGGAAATAAATAAATATTAATATTAATTAGGGTTAATCTAGACCGTTTATTTTATGAGATCTACGGGCAAAGGCGGAACTACATATGGCTTGGGGTGACAAGTGTCACCCTCAAGCTTTTCCAAAATATTTTTATTGAATATATATATTTATATAATAGATAATTCATATTTCTACAATTAATTTAATATAATTATATAATTAAATTACATTGATGCACCAGTGGATACTTATCCCTCCAACCTTTTAATTGACCTGTAATTAGTTGAGGAAATCATCATATTAGCAGTAATTCTATCACTATTACCATTAATCTTGCAAACTGTGGAGTACATTAACATCCTATGCATTGCATTGTGAATTTGTTGATTGGTGACAAGCGTATTTTTAACCCTTTATAGTTGTCAAATTATATGTTTTAGGGGTTCAATTGCAGTCAAACAAAATTTATAACCTTGGTAAGCCAAGGGTCGATCCTAGGAGCAATGCGTGTGAGTACTAGCAAACAGTGTGACCTATTTAGCTATTCCGATTAAAAGAGATTTGTTTGTTTGTAACTTGCAGAATTTAAATGGCAGAAAATTAATGTTGTGTTTTTATCAGAGAAAGAATTCCAGAATCCATACTTCACCCGTGCTAACCCCACTAATCATGCAATCATGTCACGTAAATTATTCATGCTATCGAATATGGAATATAACCGAAATAACACTAGACAAGCCGCCCATCCACGGATCATTGTCTAGATTAATCTCAACCGTTGAACGCCGCCCATCCATGGATTATCAACGATCTCGATTTATTAAACTAAAGGTTTTCCTATCAAATCATGTAAACATGACCTAATATCAATTTCATGTAATCCGGTTAACACCTAGGACCCATCCATCTTTCGGTAATTAACCTAACTACGTTCTACCAATGCAAACATACCCTTTGATGTAAATACATGCATAGAACGATAAAATTAAGCATACAATGAAATTGAATATTCGAATCGCATAAATAACAACTTTAATTGATCACATGAGAGTTAGGGTTACATAGCACGGGATCCGTAGGATCCCGGAATTGAGAGGACTACTAACTATTCATGGTGATTAAACCAAAAACAGTGTATATTGAAAGGAAGAAACGAGTAAACCGTAAAGACGCGGTGTAGCTCGATGATCCTCACGCTGAAAGCTCTGTCTTCTCTCCCAAGTTAGGGTTTTTCTCCAAAATAACAACAACGCTAATTCGTTCTGGTTTTCACTCTTATATAGCTTTCCAAAAGGCCAAAAAGCTTAAAACTGAAATTAGGAAATATGCCCAAAAATCTGTCCAAAAAGCCCGAAAATCAATTTTTTGGAAATTGCCTTCGACGTGCCCGTTACAGCCGTGACAGCCAGGTGGGTAATGGCTGTCACGGCCCTTGGTGAAATCTCGGTTGAAATCACATGCCGTTACACCCGTGACAACCTAGGATGTAACGGCGACTGAACTTGTCACGGACCCTGACTTCTTTTGCCCTTTTGGAGGTCGAAACCTTCGAATCTGCTCTTTGTGTCAACTTCAAAGTTGTAGGGAATTGAATTAGCTTTTCAACAAGCTAAATTTCGACTCATTTGGACATCGAATGAGCCCTGGGCATGCAAAATACGTCGCAAAGGTCTGTCTGCCATGTTTTGTCCTGTTTTTGCCCAAATCTTCACCAATTGCTTTGCTTTGCTTCGGATCAATCCAAAAGTATTAGATATGTGATATATGACCTGAAACACTAGAAAAGATGTTAAATAATGACAATTGGCCGGGAGAACGAGTGATATCCTTCATCGTATGGAGCAATTAACTAGTCGAAATCTCGACTGATCAATTGGCATAACCATCTATATTCCATTCATAGATGTGTCAATATAAGTTTGAAGTGGAGTACATTAACATCCTATGCAGTAGTTCTATCACTATTACCATTAATCTTGGCATGTTAATTTGACACGGTGGTTCAAGAAATGTGGGTTTGGTGAGAGATGAGGATGAGGATGTTTGTTGCGAGAGATCAGGAGGGTGAGGAGGAGGGTTATAAATGGGGGAGAGATGAAGGTAGAGAGCGAAAAGTGCACTTGGGGTTAGGGATGGAAAGATGGAAAACAAAGAAAGAAAGAAAAGGTGGTGATGATGAGGATTGATAAATAGAATAAGATGTGATGGTACGGTACGGTACGGTACAATAATTAATGTAAAGTGTGGTAGGGGTAGCTTGGCATGTTTCGATTATGGTTATGCACTGCGGCTTTGATACCAAAGAGAGAGAACCGGATATATCGTTCCGGGGTATATCACTGTCGACTTCATCACCGTGTTTGCCAAGAGTTAGACTTCATCACCAAAGGATGAAGTCTACTGAATCCCTTAGAGTTTTTAACTCTACTGAATCATAAGACTCGAAGAACCATTTTCTAAACGGTTTCCATCTATCTGAATCAAACTCAATTTTAATAATATTTCTTGCCTGTGACCCAGGACTAAAATCTATGATTTTGTCAGACATGTGATCAAATATTGAAATCCATTTCAGATTCGGCTATTTCCGGATCTTTAATGCGAAGACTTCATCGCCAAGGGATTGAAGTATCCCTTGGTGATGAACCAGGGATACTTACTAGCATGTCATCACCAAGGGATTGAAGTATCCCTTGGTGATGATTTAGGGACAGACTTATGACATTAAGGTAGGTCTCAACATTTGATCTTAGGTTCAAAATGCCCATAAAGTTATTCGTACTCTACTATCCTTATCCTATGATGTCCTATCTCGTACTCTATATTCTATGTACTCTGCCCACTAAGCCTTAGAAAATCGTGATGACAGGAGTTGTGGATCGGAAAGGGGCCCTGACTATGGTGGTGTATGTGCATTTTGAACCGGACCAGATACCTAAATGTTTTACATGATGTTTATGACAGTATGACTGCTAACGAGAGGTATACTTACGGTAAACTAATTGGAGTTTGCACTCAGGAAGGAATAACCTTATGTGATGAGATTAAGTTGAATCAGTAACTTAAACGACAAAGTTTTATGGAGAAATCACAATTAGGTAATTTTTGTGATCAGTTTGCAATAGACAAACCTTTTTCTAGTAGTAAACCTAGAAAAAGGTTTACTAGAAATATTTTTTATGATGAACCTTAGGATTATAGACTTCATCCATAAGATAAGGCTTAGGATTAATTATTTCCCTATGAACTTCTTGTGATTTAGAAGCTTCTGACATTGTATCAAGTTGAGTATTAAGCTTTTCCATAATTTTTAATCTGGCTTCGGGATCTTTAATATCCTCAAGAAGCTCCATGGCTGATTTAAAGCTTAACATATTAATTTCCAAATCTTGGCCTGTAAAACCTCTAACAAAGGTTTTACATGATGTTTATGACAGTATGACTGTTAAGGAAGATCAAGTTTATTTTCCGAAACATGAATTAAATGTTCTCACTATTGAAAGGTTGGTGGGATACTTATCTCACTCTAGTTGAGAAAAATGACATTCTCAATAAAATTAAACAAATTCACAATGCAAAGCTTAACATATGAATGGAATATAGATGGTTATGCCAATCAACAAATTCACAATGCAATGCATATGATGTTAATGTACTCCACAGTTTGCAAGATAAATGGTAATAGTGATAGAACTACTGCTAATATGATTATAACAGGTTTTACAGGCCAATTAAAAGGTTTGTTATGCTTGGGTCCCATATGTTTTGGACCATGTCTTTTCTTTTTGCTATAAATTAACATGTAATGTCTAGAGAAGAAGGAAGACTTAGATTGTCTTCTAAGCAATAAGCTCCTCCTTCTCTCTTCTTTTATAAAATATTTTGAAGTTTCAATATAAGTTTGAAGTATCCACTGGTGCATCAACAAGACTATCCCCAATTCCGTTATATAATTATCTCACTCTACGTTGATGCACCAGTGGATAGATAATTCATATTTCTACAATTAGTTTAATATAATTATATAATTAAATTACATTATATTTTGATTTTAGTAAGTTATACTTTATTTAATTCTCGAGATTTCATAATGAATTGTGTGATGCGGATTATATGAGACTGGGAGTTGTTTTTGAAAACAAAAGAATTGTACTGTTTTGACTTTCGGCAGTTCGGTGGCAGGGGAGACGGGAGAGTAGGGTTTATTATTTTATATTTTTTACTTTTAAATAAACTATTAGTCAATGAAATTAGATAATTGAAAAGCTAATTTTATAAGTGTACAAATTGATGCGTTCAAATTATAAGTTTGTATTGCGATAAAAAAAGTTTGTATTGAAATTTGATGTTGATAAGTTTGTATTTTAAGCAAGCTATATAGTTCTTATATTTGGTTTCAAAAGAAAATCTATTAAAATTTCAGAGCAAGGGATTCATTTATATAGGGAATAACATTATGCTTCAAAATTACAATGACTTCCATTTGTTGTAATTTTAATATCAATTAGTTAGAACGTAGAACAAGTTTACAGTAAAGAATATGAAGTATCTCATTGGTAAGCGTGACGAGTTCAAAGAGCTTATATTAGTTTTTGTTGACACGCAACAACATGGAAGATGGATTTTCATCGGATTGCTTGGCTGTCAATATTGACAAAGAATCCATATCAAAAAAAAAATATTGACAAAGAATTAGCTGAAATATTTAGTACAGGTTCAATACTAGATAATTTTCAATATTAAAAAAAAGTATTATTTTTTAATGTAGTGCAATTTGTCACCCCCAATTTCAATTCCTAGATCCGCCCCTGTCTACTGGGCTAATAAATTCTTATTTCTCATGAGATTTGAGCTTCTCATGAGATCTCAACTTTATAGTCATATTTCTGGAATAAAATCTGGTGCAGCAAAGTTATTAACAGCCATTTAAGTAAAACGACGTAGTTTAATGTATTTAAAGATAAAATTAGTTAGTTTTAAATGAAACTGCG
Organism: Rhodiola chrysanthemifolia; assembly: GCA_033675395.1. NCBI lineage: Eukaryota > Viridiplantae > Streptophyta > Magnoliopsida > Saxifragales > Crassulaceae > Rhodiola > Rhodiola chrysanthemifolia. The sequence continues at coordinate 15,178,525 of CM066204.1, forward strand.
TAGTTTTGAAAAAGGGTCCAGTAATTAATTTAGGGATTTTATAAATGAAACGACGTAGTATTAATGTTGTTTTATCAAAACTACGTCGTTTCAACTGACTGTAAATAGACTTGCCGCACGGGATATGAATCCCATATTTCTAACGTAATACATATCACAAATAATAGTTTTTTCATTCATCATCTGTCCATATAAAAATGGTTCTGGCAAAAAGATTCGATTTCTCTACACTAATTTTAGTGTGTGATGGAAATGTCATCTAGAGGACCGGATAGGAAATTATATGAACCACAGGAAAGGTCGTAGGGCCAAAGACAGAGAACAATGTTTTGATCCGTTTGTTATCGAATCAAATCTCGTTATATTTATCATTTTGGATCTCCCTATTTTTTTTTTTGGATAAGGGAGTAGTGAATACAAACAAACAACAGGACACACTCGACACAACTCCACAACTAGACTGAAAAAACAAGCCTTCACTCAACACACTCCAAGGTGCAATGGGAACTCAAACAAGCTGGAATGGCTTCGGTGTTCATCCAACTCCATTTATCCTTGCACGCCTTCTTAGCCAGGACATCAGCCCCTTTGTTTGCCTCCCTCCATACATGAGAAAGCTCCCACTCCGGATGATGCGATAAGAGCTTTGAACAACGAGAACTCCAAGTCAGCTTAGATTGCTCATCCAAAACTCCGGCAAGGATGCCCGAGATGACTTGAATCGAGTCCAGTTCAAACAACACCTTGTCCCATTTCAGCGAGTCTGCAACTTCCATAGCCTGAAGAATAGCCCTGCCTTCCGCCTCCAATTCGCTACCCTTCTTGCTCTTCCAGCTTGCGAAAACCGCCATGACTGCCCCCTTATCATCTCTAACCAGACCAGCATATCCCATAATATTCGATTGCGGACACCACGCTCCATCACAATTAATCTTGAAGAAACCTCTCTTAGGAGGCTTCCATCTCAGTGGGTCACAAACGTAGTTTGTGCTCATCAAAGGGGTCTTATTTCGCCAAAGTCGGCAATACATCATTGTTCTGCTCGAGGCCCAACTGATATCCCACAGCTCCTTGCCGTGCCAAACTTCATTTCTATGCCTCCAGATAAACCACACTCCTGCACAGATTCTGAGAATCTCATCCTCTTCCCTTGTCAAGATAATCCTCCACAACCAGTCAGCTGTGTTAACTAGTCGGCCCTCGTCAACAGAGAATTGGATCTCTAGCAAAGTCCACAGTAATTTTGGATCTCCCTATTGGTTAGCATCATTCTGTATGATAAAGGAGGACCAATTTGTTTGAGTTCCTTGCAAGAGCTAGTTAACATTTTCAAAAAAAATTTGATGGATGCAATAAAATATGCATTTGGTTTGACATGAAAATTAAGAAAAAATCTCCATGCAAAAATCATTTTCTTATTATTCTCATATATTTCATAAAATGCATCAAAACTAATCTTGAAAAAAAAAAAACTAGTACTCCATATGATTTTTTTAATTTTTTTTTGATGGATGCAATTAAAATTTTACATTTAATTTGACATGAAAAATAAGAAAAAGTCTCCATGGAAAAAATCATTTTCTTATTTGTTTTTTTTTATTTCTATTATATATCCAAGATCCAAACAAATAATGTTAAAATGAAAGAATCTCTCAAAATGTATAGATAAATTTGGTTAGGGGAACTAAACACTGTTCTCCCTCACTTTTGAATTCCATGGGAGGAATAGATGAAGAAGCATATTATTTCTGGAATATAATGTTACATGCACCCACATCCGTGCTTACTAACTCGTCAAAAGACGAAAATATCACACCGATGATCGGTGCACGTAGAAGTGTTAGGACTACTCCCATTTCTGCTGAAGGGTTAAAGCAGCATCAAGGTTCACAACTCTTATATATAAGGTAACACTGATTTAATTAGCTTCATTTATAGGTCCAAAATGCACGGTATAAATGTGTGATTCACTCTGTACTCCAACTGTTATGCGATTTGTGCAACTGCTGAAAGATTTAAATGAACCTGGCACTGGCAGTGAGTTCCACCGTGGTAGGCTACAAAATAACTCACTCATACATTCCTTCTCGCTCCCATGTGTGGACTAAAAACTCTATCATTTCCTGTTTATTTTTTTTAACTAAAGATAAATAAAAATACGATATTACAAAAAAAAAAAAAAACTGTTCAGTGCCTCGATGGATCTCAGATGTATTTATGTAAGGCTTGCTCACCGGGAGAGGAACACGTAGAGACTGGTAATTAGTCGCATTCCAGCTAGAAAAAAAAAAGAAGAAGAAGATAAAATTGTGTATTAATTATGTGACCGAATGGAGGTGCTTTCACAAAGAAGTCGGTATATGTAGAGTTTACCTCAATGTGGGTTCGTGAATACTTTGTTGAGTCTGTTCTTTGCCATTTCCGAGCCACTGGAGCCTTGTCTGACGTCTGTGTTTCCAGAGGATAAGACCTGCAATTTTATACATGCGTCGCAGACAAAATATGATATCATTTAATTTATAGGAAAAATTTCGATCACGAATCAAACACGTTGGACTTGGATAAACTGTGGAGCTTGGGGAAGTTATAGTGCAGACCTTGATTTATGAAAGTATCCGAGTGACTGAGTTTTATAACTGTGTCTCTGATATGAGTGTGATTCGCTGTGTTTATGGATAAGGCACTTGTTTGAGACTGAAGCGTGCGACGGTCGAACTCTCCAGAGCTTGTGCTCCGAAATTCATTTGATACCACCAGTTGACGTTTCACTGCACGGCCTTGAATTTTCAGTCCCTTTGTTGGCTCGTCGACTGCAGTTAATGGTGCAGGTTTCACACAGCTTCCAAAACAACCCCTGCTCTGTTGCGAACAGAAATTAAATATACCAACATTGTATATCATGGAAATGGACATAAAGATTAAAAAGTAGTACAAATTTCAGCAGTGGACTCTGAATTAAACAAGTTGCAAAAGCAGCATAAGTTGCAACCTTATGTCCAGATTTTTTTGAGTAACAAATGCAAAGGTGGGCAGCAGCGACAACAGCTATTACAAATTTACAATCACTTCAAATTCTAAAGTAACAAAACTGGACGTGATACTTATTACTTACTGCAAATTTTCCTCAACAATCAAATGTTGCAGAATTGAAACGAAGTATCAGAATTGGCAAATTAGAATTTAGAATAGAACTTACACAGCAGTACAGATTGCAAATCATAACCCTAATTTCACAACAACAAAAAAAACATCAGACTGAGAACCAAATAGTGAAACTTGTTATGTATGAGTACACAAAAAAACTTACCCCATATAATTGAAGAACTCATTAAGCCAGGAGGAGAGATAGTTGTAATGGATCATCACTCATCACAATCTCAATCAATTCAAAATTTCAAATCCTCCAAAATCCTGGAATCAGATTTTGCAATGAGACATGAAATTCTGCAACAGTGAGAATAAAGATGGAAACTTTTGCATTAAAGAAGTTGTGGGTATTCAAAAAAAGCAAGGATTTTTGTGAGTCAAACTCGAGATAGATACATTGGACTGATGAATGGAGCAAAAGAAGCTTTAAGTTTGGGGGACAATGGACATGATGAGTTTGAAGATAAAAGTGTTTAAATTACTGAAAAGACCTTTTTGGTTCAAAGGTAGAGCGACTATGAATTAATTAATGAAGTTTTACGATCTTCATGCTTGATTTAGGTTACCAAATCAGCCAGTAAAACCAGTGATTCATTGCTGATAATACAATATAGAATCATTGCTTTCCCTTTGTGATGTTTCTGAGTATTATTTGACATGAATATCAGCCTGCATGAGAATAATAATTGTGTAAAATGATTGAACATTTTTAATAATATCCACAAATTTCATAAGGTCAATTACACCAAAGTAAACACTTGGAATTAGCAATTCAAAACTTGTAAAAAATTTCATTCAAATTAATCCCAAGACAATTCTAACTTGATTAAATAATTCTGACTCCACCAAATTTAAATCACTTCCTAATTTACACAAACCAACAGCTTACGGCCAGTTTGAGCCTTGTTGGGCCATACTAACAACATATAATGGGCCTCACGCGAGTCCATTTTGAAATCGTCTAAAAGGCCAGTTTGCATCGGCCCACCAACTCCGTCACCCCCATCCGGGACATTATTCATATAGATAAGAAAAAAGATTTGGTGTAACTAATATATATATTTTACAATTCTTCATTTTGTTATTTGGACGGATTAGATTAAATATGGTCGTATGGTTGATTTCTAGGTAACGAATTATATGTTACTTTTTGATGAATTATGTCGTATTTTTGGTTTCTCAACGACGAATCCAGTTTTGACAAATTTTACAATTTCTATCAAAAATATGATTTGCACCTGATCTTTCCTCTTGTTGATAAATCAATCATTGATATGAGTAATTAACCGATCTCCTAATGATGATACCCTTATCCATCTCTATTCTCTCATGAGTCATGCCGTCAAGTAGTCCATATTATATTCTGTTTTTTTTTTCTTCGATTTGGAATAAAAGGTCAAGCCATGTGTGATTCATGCTCTTTACATTCTTTCATTTCATATGAAATTGTCCATTAGCATCACCTTTAGCACCAATCAAATCGTCTAAATGCAAGAACATCTGGTTGGAAACATGATGTAAATTTTTGAAGACTAAATTGATGAGATTATGTTATAATGGTCACATGGTTAGATTGTATGATACTTTGACATGAGTGAATATAATCATATTTAAATATCTTGGAATCTTATGTTCCAAGTGTGTTTCAAATCACAAAATTGCGAGTGTACAAGAGAATTGAACACTAGAGACCTTGATGAATAGAAAATATAATTTGGACTTTGGGTTCAGCGTAAGAGAACTCATTCATATTTTTTAGATTCATCATTGTTGATGCTAATCAATCTGTTCAGCAAGATCATAATTGAGGGGACTTATTTGCAATTTGTAAATCTTATGTTTTACTGTCTTTATAGTTTAGTCTAGGGACTTATTTGTAATAAGTAATTCTTCTCAAAGTCTAGGGTTTGGATGTTGCCGTGTCTCGGAAAATTGCCCAATCTACCCCGGTTTCAAACTCGAATAACCCGTTTGCACCACTTGAAACTCAAATAACCAATCTTCCCCACTTTATAATAATTCCGGTTCTCGGGAACCGGCACTCTTAATTCTGGTTTCTCTCCTGCCGGAATTGTACAAAAATGATGATGTGGCTTTATTTTAGGCGTACAATGTATCGAAACGAGACAAAATAACATACACGTAGGATTCCGGTTTAAGGGGAACCGGAATTATTCAAATTAAAAATTATACAAAGCTTTTAATGCTGTTTTCGATGAAAAGAAAGACAGAAAAAAAATCAGGCGCACTACTTTTAATGCTGTTTTCAATATTTTTACTGTTTGTATACTGCTTTATACTGTTTATAATGCTGTTTTCAATGCTGTTTGAAGCAGGCGCAAGCATCAAATTAAAAAGAAAAGAAAAAAATGCACTCTGCATTTAATGCTTTGTCCTCCGGCTGCTGACCACCTTGGTAATTACAGAATAGTAAAAGTATTAAAATAGCATTAAAAGCAGTGCGTGTACTTCTCTCCTATGTACAAATTAATAATTTTTAATTTAAAAGATTCCGGTTTCCCACAAACCGGGATCCTATGTGTATGTTATTTTGTCTCGTTTCGATACACGTACGCCTAAAATCAAGCCACATCATCATTTTTGTACAATTCCGGCAGGAGAGAAACCGGAATTAAGAGTGCCGGTTCCCGAGAAACCGGAATTATTATAAAGTGGGGTAGATTGGTTATTTGAGTTTCAAGTGGTGCAAACGGGTTATTCGAGTTTGAAACCGGGGTAGATTGTGCAATTTTCCCCGTGTCTCTGTAATTAGAGGTTTGAGAAGTGGAGCTCACGGTTGTGGATGTCGTCCTGAGTTTTTCTGGAGCTAGGGTTTTTCAATCCCAATTCTTTCAATCTCTGGCATTCTCCTTTGTTCGTTCAGTGCTCCGATTATATCTTTTACTTTTCTACATGGTATCAGATGTGCAGTCGCGATCCAGTACGTTTCTTGTGCTTTGATTTTCGATTGCTGCGCTTGTTTGCTTAAGATTACGTCTGGGTTTTCTTTGTTCCTACTGCTGCTGCTGGTGTAGTCTGGTTTGTTTCCTGCGTCATGTCGACTTCGGCTGCTGGTACTCCGCTCGGTTCTGGTTCTGTTCCTGCTGCTGCCGCTAGTGTTACCAATGTAGCAGATGATCCTCTTTTTGTTGGGCAAAATGAAAATGTTGCCGTATCGTTGGTCACCAACCTTTGGTTGTTGATACGAATTACCTGAGTTGGAGAAAATCCATGGAAATGGCTATGGGCATCAAGATGAAGTTAGGTTTTGTTCGTGGTCAATTTGCAAAACCGGCTGATGCTTATCAAGCCGCTAGGTGGGATAAGTGCAATGATGTGGTCCTATCTTGGATTATCAATTCAGTTTCTCCTGAAATTGGCTCCTCTCTGATTCATGCTGCCAACTGTATGCAAGCTTGGGAGGACTTAGAAGAAAGATTCTCCGGTTCCAATGATTTTGGTGTGTTCTCTACTCAGCGAGAAATAGCCATGTTAATGCAAGAAGAGAAGTCTATTGCTCAATATTACATTAAACTGATTCAGCTTTGGGGTGACGAGGACGCCCTAACTGAGGAGACTTCCTGTGATCTTGGTCTCAATTGCAAGGCTACCAAATGTTCTCATGAGAGAAAGATGAGGGACAGGAGGATGAAATTTCTGATGGGACTCAATGAGGAATACTTCACTACCAGATCAAACATCTTGCAAAAGCGGCCTTCTCCATCTCTTAAGGAATGTTATAAACAGCTTGTTCAAGTAGAAAATCAGAGGAGATCTAAGAAGGCCTTTATCTCTAAGATGTCAGCTCTATATGTGAGTCATTCCTCTCATTCTGGTCAGTCTAGTGGCCACCAATTTTCTAATCAGTCTTCAGGCCTATCTGGTTCTCAGAACAGGAATCAAAGTGGCAGATATTCTACTCCAAATACCAACAAAAAGTCTTTGTTTTGCACCCATTGTCAGCTGCAGGGCCACCTCAAGGAAACTTGTTACAAATTACATGGTTATCCACCTGGTTACAAGTTCACAAATAACAAGACTGGTGGTAATAATAGAGGTAACAATAGGGATGCTGCTAATAATGTCATTGCTGATTCTAGTGCAGGTAAGCAAGACAAGGAGTCTTTCCCAACCGACTCTTCTGCTGTTCAGCTCAGCTCCTTGCAAATTAGCCAAGAGCAGTTACACAAGCTAATGGCATTCTTGGGTGATAGTGGAGCTCATCCCACTGATCACATTGCATGTATTACTTGTCTCTCATCTGTAACTGTGAGTCAAGGTACTTGGGTAATTGATAGTGGTGCCATTGATCACATTACTCCTCATGCTCATCTCTTGTCCAACATTACTAGTCTTCAAGTCCCTGTTAGTGTCTTGTTGCCTAATGGGAAAAGAGTGTTTGTTACTCACACTGGTGATTGTCAGTTGAATAAGTTCATCAAGCTTACTGGTGTTCTTTTAGTTCCTCATAACAGATTTAACTTGTTATCTGTTGCCAAGCTGGTTGGGGATGCCAAGTTGCAAGTTATTTTTACTAACAAGGGTTGCTCAATACAGGACCAAGCAAATCAGATTTTGCAAGGGACTGGTGATCTTATAGAGGGCTTATACCACTTCAAGTCTGTTGTTTTTCCAGCATGTCTAGCAGTTGACAAGGGTGGCACTCTGGCTCATATCTGGCATCACAGATTGGGGCATGTTCCATTCAATAAATTGTTTAGTACCTTGAAACATTCAGTTCCCGATTTCCGTTGTAAAGAACCTCATTTACATTGTTCTGTTTGTCCTCAAGCTAAACAAACAAGACTCTCATTTCCAATTAGTACAAGTATCAGTCATTGTCTTTTTGACATGCTTCATGTTGATATTTGGGGTCCTTATAAGGGACCTCATATTTCTGGTGCCAAGTACTTTCTGACTATTATTGAAGATAAGTCTAGGGTCACTTGGACCTATTTGATGACAGCTAAAAGTGAGGCTGTTGAGCACTTGATAAGTTTTTACTTAATGATCCAGACTCAGTTTGACTGTTCTATCAAGGTTGTGAGAACTGATAATGGGGCTGAGTTTCTGAGCTCCAAACTCTCTTCTTTTCTCAGGTCTCAGGGTTGCCTTCATCAAACCTCTTGTACTTATAGTCCTCGGCAGAATGGACTGGTAGAAAGAAAACACAGACATTTGCTTGAGGCAGCCAGGGCCATCAAGTTTCAGTCCAAAGTGCCTGATTATCTGTGGGGAGATTGCATTCTTACCTCCACTTATATTATCAACAGACTGCCCTCTTCAGTCTTAAAGGGCCAAACACCTTTTGAGGTATTATTTCAGAGAAAACCTGATTATTCTCATATGAAAGTTTTTGGCTGCTTATGTTACATGACCAATATTGCTCCTGGAAAATCAAAGTTTGATACTAGGGCCATCCCCTGCATTTTCTTGGGGTATGCCTTTGGTCAAAAGGGTTATAAGCTTTTTGATATACAGAATCAAGTTACTCATGTCTCTAGGGATGTTATCTTTGTTGAGGATCAATTTCCTTGTGCTCAACCTGATATTCCACAGTCAGATGCAGTTATTAAAGAGCAAATTAATGTTCCTCTACCCAACTGTTCTACCTCTGGGGGTGCTGATGGTTTGCCTCCTTCAGTTATTATTCCTGATGCAGTTCCTGCAGGGCCGGCTATTCATGTGCCTCTTGAGGATGTGGTCAATATGCAACAGCCACTTAGAAGAACTACTAGAGTTATCAGGCCACCTCAGACTCTGAGTGACTATGTTTGCAATACTGTTGTGAATGCAAAGACTGATTACCCTATATACAAGTATGTGGATTATTCAAAATGTTCCCCTTATCATCAGAAATATGCCCTTCAAGTCTTAACTGATGTTGAACCTACTTGTTATACTAAAGTCTGCAAGGATCAACAATGGATGGATGCTATGCATAAGGAACTTAATGCTCTCCAAGCTACTCATACTTGGGAAATCACTGATCTTCCACCTGGGAAGAATCCTGTTAGTTCCAAATGGGTCTACAGAATCAAAAGGAAGTCAGATGGCTTTATTGAACGATACAAAGCCAGATTAGTTGCTAGAGACTTTTCTCAACAAGAAGGGCTTGATTATCATGAAACATTTGCCCCTGTGGTGAAAATGCACACAGTCAGAACATTCCTTGCTGTGGCAGTCTCAAAGAACTGGCCTTTGTTTCAGCTTGATGTTGATAATGCATTCTTGCATGGTCATCTTCATGAGGAAGTCTACATGAGTCCTCCTCCTGGTTTCTTTCAGACTGAGAAGGCTCAAGGCAATGTTTTCAAATTGCTTAAAAGTCTTTTGTGGCTGAAAACCCTTCATCCGTGTGACAACTGAACTTGTAGTATATGAAAGCTCTGCTACTGCGGCGATGACTATCTCTCCTGTGGTTACAACTCTACTACAAAGTTTACAAACACTGGTGGTGTTCTTCAATTTTATTCGATCAACGTGAGTGTCAAAGTCACCCACCAGTTGTTCACACTTTGCCATCTTCCAATCTTAATGCGACAGTTGCTCCTTTGTGCCCGCTCACTCAGGTTTATCGCCTTCTATTTTTTTCTATCCTGAATATTCCTAAAGAGTTAGGATCGAACCAACAGTTACTGAATGTTGTTGTGTCCAATAACCCGCGCTCATAAGGCACCTTTGATAATCAAAAAGGCAAGGAAAATGCAATCTAGATAGGTTAGGCCTTTTATTAACACAATAGCAAATAACAAAGGTAGTAATGAATAGCATTATGCTTGGGATATTCCTCCTTAAACAATAAATGACATAATGAAATGCCACTAGCTAATGACTAACCCTTATCTTCAACAACCCTGCCCCCCATATTCACTATCAAAAAAAAAAAACCCTGTCCCATTTGTGTATACGTGCTTTACCATTTTTTAGTATCCAACGAAGTTTATCAATACGTTCACATTGAAGATTCGAAATTTATACTTTTCAGGCCTTTTGAACAACATTTGTAAATATTGAAGATTTGGAGAACTATGTGTCTTATCAGGCCTATTAAATAAGATTAAGAGTATGTGCGACGGTTAATTTGATAAAGTATATGTAGAGATTGTTGTCTATTTCATTTTAATATTATTATTAATTGACAGTTTTTTTTTGAACTGTTGAAGTAGCAGGCAGGCTAGCTACTGCATCAGGTCTTATTTTACAGTTCCTCCTCCAAATGAGACGACGCACATCAGCACATGCTCCAAGTATAATTGGTGTTCTTATCGATATGGTGTTTAATGTTTGACCATGTGGATCACATGATATTTTATTTTTTATGGAAGCACAATAATCTGTTATTGAAAATTTTAGACGGTGCTCAAATATTATTCTATTGTTCAGACAGGCACAACAAATAAAATTAAAAAAGAAAAAAAAAGAGAAAAGAAAAAAAAAGAGAGGCTCATGAGTGTACTTGGCCTTTCATGATTTTTTTTGGTCATGGGGTACAACAACAACTCAGAACATTACAATACATACTACTAAAACTTTATCATTTAGTACATATATATATTGATCTTTTAAAGCTCTAGCAAAAGGTCTTGATCGGATCCGAAATCATCTGGTACATCTCTATACTTTTGAAGTGCTGACCATGTTTGACACCTTTACTATGGATCCGCACATCCACCCCATCCGTACATTCTTAGACCACGAGGTGTAAGGATCCGTGACGGACGAGACGGGACGAGGAAGATGAGGAAAAGGAAGCAATATTTCACAAAATAGTGAGGAAAATTGATTACCCCTAGATTCGAATCTGGTGTGTAAGAATCCATTATAGACTCTTTAACCAATATGTCATCACCCCTGTTGGCGGCCTTTCATGATCTTAAAACCGCATCAAGTGCAAATAAATTATACTCCAAGGAAACTTCCAAGAAATTGATACGTTAATGAATTTGTGTATTCAAAAATTTGAAATCCATCTTATTGACTATTCCATTTTAAGTCGAGAGTGGAGAGTCTACAAGTCATGAATATATAATTGATGCCTTAGTCATTTTTTGAACATTGGATATTCAGGAATCTACTTGTTTAGATAAGAGTTAGAATTTCAGTCGTGTTGGATTCAAATAACTAGATAAAATATATCGTTATTGTTTACACTGTAACTGAAAATTTGAACGGTCTCAATAAAATTATAGAAAAATGAATAATTTCAAAGATCACTCTAGCAAAATTTATATGAAGGGAAATCGCCATAATACTTCGTTTTAAACCATAGGGAAGAGATCAGGTGTAAACTTGATTTTTGTTGCAAACTACAAAATTCGTTAAAAGTGCCCTATAATTTGTCACTGAAAACCAACATTACGACATGATTCGTCAAAGTGGTCTATAATTCGTCGTCGAGAAACCAACCATGCGATACGGGATTTAATTACATTCGTCCAAATGACCAAATCAATGGTTGTTATTAATTTATTTTATTTTTACAGAAAATACCGTTTGTACGGGATCCTTTATCTTTAACAGTATATTTATAAATTTGTTTAATTAGAACGATAAAGTTTAATATATGCACACTCAAAATGAAATACTAATTCCTTCATACAAAAATGAAAAACTAATTCTTCTCTATATTTAGTTTAGATTAAAATTTGAATATCTTTTTAATTGATATATAATATTTGAAAATATGTATACATTCTTGAATAAGATAATAAATCTTGAAAACGTCACATGAATGTGACTGTGACATATGATTGGGTCTTCCATAGTTTTCCATCCTCCTTGATTCTTGTGCAATTTACCCTTTTGGACAAACAATTAGGGACGGAAAGAGTGACGTTTTCTACAACATTAAAATTATGTTCAAGTATTGCCAAAGAATAAAGGCTTTGAGAGAGTGACGCATTTGTGCAACATTAATTAATCAGAAAACTAACAGACCGCAATCATACTTAAGTAAGCAACCATGAGCGGCTTTCTTTATCCAATTTCTTAATTACAACATGGTGTTGGCAGAGCAGAGACCGGGTGGTAAAATTAGCAGTCGAAAAGTATTAATTATTTAGGTCAAGAGTTCAATTTCTGAAGTAATCAATCCATATGGTCATACAAGTAAATAAAATAAATATATATGTTACCATTTATATAATTTAATACAAATAATGTAGTTGTGATTTATATTGATTTATGAATATATTTGATAAATTATTTTATAAATATCATCCGATAATTATTTTTTACTAGAGCTGAAATGATAATTATGATAAATAATATTTGTTGTAACACTTCATCAAGTACACTCAGGCCAGAGTGGGAACGAAGGTCATTCAACGCAGCTGGAAAAGCATCGGGGCATGAAGTTGTTTGCTTATGTAATGTCCCCCCATATGACAAGCATTAATCATAAATTGAGAGCACTCATTGATAACCCACTTTTTATCACATCTTGTTTATAAAAGAGTATTTAAAGCTTTTTTTAACAACCGGCCAATTGTCAAGTTGCTATTAACATAAAGACAATTAGTGGTCTCCATAATCTTTGATTATGTCACGTGATTAATGATATAGTAAATGCGTCACTCTTTGTCATTAAAATAGTCACATATTTATGTGGGCATGGGCATACTAGCGTGATCAAAAGTTATGCATCTAGACGCAAATCATATGAAGTTTATGAATGATATGGATGCAATAGGGTCATAATCTAGAAGACATCAATCACTTCCACAGCCACTTTAATGTTTTATCTTGCCTAAAAAACAATTTGGACACTTGGCCAGGGCTCAACCATTATGTGCTTTTTGTTGAATTGGAGTTATTGGTCACACCAAATTGGAGATCAATAATTTGCCTTCTCATCATACTTTTGAGTCAAAAATGGGTTTCCCGTTTAAGGGTTATAAAAATCCCCACACCATCTTGGATTATGAAAGAACTAGACCTCTTGCTTTTGTCATCAGATCGGACCATTATTGTTGAGTTACAAAGTTGTACCTATTAATAGCAACCAAACCATCATAACTTTGTCGCAACTCTTATCCCATATGCAAGACCAGTAAGTAGGTCCTTCGATTGGTATCATTCAAGTGCTTAAACATTCGTTGGCAAAGAAAGCGAGAAGCAGCAGGTGGGAGTGGAGCTCAATTTCGTCTATTCCTAAGGATCTCCCGAGATTGTTGTAATTCTGTTGTATTTCTATTTGCTTCTCTTGTGTTTGTGTCCTGTTTTCGCGGTTGGTTTGCTCATGTTGTATCTTTGTCCAAAAAAAAAAAGTGCTTAAACATTCAAGAAGACAAGGATGCAATTTCAAAACCATACAAGAATTGCTCAAGATTATGTCTTAATTATAAATATTTTGCGTATACGTCTAAATTAAGAATATCAACAAAACTCTTCAATCAAATGGAATCCTTAATTACACATCTCCCAACATTTTGTCATTCAAATTTACACCGATTTTTGCTAATAAAGGAACCTAAAACAACAACAACACCACCAACAACTGAACAACACAACTGCTAATTAGATTCCACAAACATCCCTTGGACAACAAAAAGCAAAAACAAAGAGGTGTTCGTCGAAAAATGACGAAACTACCCTCGCAAAATCTACAAGCTTGAGTCTCTCTCTCCCTGTACACAAAACACAAACCCCTAGTCAATAGGAGTAACCCAATCGGTAACCGACACGATCTCGGAGCATTCCGTTGTACAAAGCCACGCGGTTCGCCGGCATTCCCGTGATCTTCCCCTCCCCTTTTCCGCCGCTCGCGGCCCTCCTGCCACCGCCATCGTAATCAGAGCAGTTCGAATTCGAATCGAAATCGGGAGACGGCTGTGTGTTCGCGGAGGTGATAATCTTCCTGTGCCGCTTTCGAAACTCGACCGAGTCGCCGCTCGGTTCGACCACATCTTCCGCGAAATGCACTCTCTTGTTCTTCTTCCTCCGCTTCCCATCTGCGATCAATTAATAAAAATAAAAATTAAATAAAATTCGGAAATAATTGACAAAAGCGGTGTCGAATTGGAGAAAGATTGGGGCTTTGACGGACCGGAGGAGAGGCAGGGACGTAGGGTGTGAGCGAATTTTTGGTGGCGGAAGGCGAGGAGGAAGACGGTGGTGGAGACGGCAGCCATGGCGGTGGCTAAGACGACACCTTGAGAGCTGAGAATCGACGACATGATCGGGGCGAAAGGAGAGAGACGAAGACGAAGGCGATGAAAGAAGACTCAGAGGAGGAGAAAGATGAAAAGTCGCTGGCTCTGCACATGCGGGGGGCAGAATATATTTAAATTTGGGGTTTTCCTTTTTTATTATTTAATAATTTTCTCACAAGAAAATACTTAGAAATAGGGCTTTTCCGATAATTTTATTCAAATTCAAATAAATCTTTCATAGGGCGTGGGAGTTGCCTCCGGTGGTGTGGCTCTCCCCAGGTAGTAGGCGGTCCGGGTTCAAGACCCTATAAGTACATAAAAAAAAAAGAACAAATGTTAAGGCATCAAAAATCAAGTCAAAAAAAAAATTTCATTACCACAGAAACTATATAAATAATGTTTTGTTTTTTTTTTTGAATTAAAGTTGATGTTAATTTCCCAAATGACATAATTTATTTTAGGGAAAAGGAAAGGGATTGTGTTTGTTTGGGAAGAGAACAGAACGAGATGTTTGAAAATTAGGGGGGGTTGGTTGGGTAGGGAACGATGAGAACGAGGCATCTATTAAATTTGCTTTTTGATTTCGTGTTCTTTTTTAATCGGTTTGGAGATTCTTTTTTTCTTCTTCTCGTGTGTTCATGAGAGGCGTGGAATGGACCAGTTTAGATTTGCAATTATAAATTTATAATCATCATTTTGTGTATATTATGTTTTACTAGATTTTAAATGTGGATCAAACTCTATATTAACGAAATGAGAGGAGCGTTCAAATGAGGCAGCCCTCCTAAAAATGAGGCAGTGAGGCACGATCTGAGCCATACATCTACCCCGTGCTTTGTGGGCGCGTCACGTGTCTCACTACCAAAAATCCATCAAAAGCAAAAAGTAAACACTATTCCGGTACTATTCCTGCACTATTCTCTGTCACATCATCAAAATGAGTAGCTCACAATGTGCCTCACTGTCTCACTTTAACAACCTTGCCTCAACCGAGTGCTCCCCAACGAAATGATATCCAATAAAATTAATTTTTGTTCTATTTATTTATTAAAAAGAATAACACAATTTCATCCAATGACTGAAAATTGAATTTGAATAATTAGACACTTAATTTAATTTATATGTCTGATTTTGTCACTTAAAAATCAAGTATTTCATATTCAAGTAGTTGTATTAAGTGGTTAAGTTGGTTGAGCACTTCCCTTGTAATTGATAAGGTCAAGGGTTCAAACATCACCATGACACTTTGCTAAGTTCGTGCCCGAAATATACAATGTGTGTGATATATTCCTTGTGTTGCATGTAAACCCATAATAATAAAAAAATAGTTGTATTAAGTTAATAAGTTGAGTCACATTCAAATCTCATATTTAAGTCCAGTTTAATTTAGTTTACCTGTTCAATCTGGACCATGTTTGGAATATAATGAGAATGGAGAAAATGGTCTACAACTTCAACTTTTTATACAAGATAAGATGATCACATTTCTTGTCGGCCTTGTAGGTAAGTTCTTCCGGGGGCGGACCCAGTATTAGAGGCATGGGTGACAATCGAAAATAGATCGTATTATTTATTAAAAAAATTAACTTTTTTTACAAAAGTTTTATTACACTAAAATAAAGAACGTCTTGTTTCCATATCACGAGAATCAACTATGATTGAATCGGTGCTAAACATGTTAGCTATGAAGCAATCCGGTAAGAAATCAGCTTCCATCTTGTTGCGAACTGCACTTTTTACTGTATTCATTCTCGAAAAAGAGCGTTCAATAGTAGCCGCGGATACTGGATAAGTCATAATAAGAGTCAGAATTTGATTCCTGCAAGCCTCACCCAGGTACACGCGCGTCAACCCAAACCCTAATTACAAAAGCAACCTTCAAAACCGTTTGCAATAATTGCAAGCCCTAATTGCTATAATTTACTAGACCGGTGATGTTCGTCTGAATAAGCATTCGGAGTCTGCGAGTCGACGATGTTTGAGGGACTGAGGGCGGTGCTGCGACTTTTAAACATAATTTATTCTTAACTCAGGTGTTGTGTTGCGCTTCGCGAATAAGGACCTTAATTATATGTTTTTAGCCTAATTTGTTTATATATATACTAAGAATTATGGTAAGAAAACAATTTTCAACCAAACCGGGGTGGCATGTGTCACCTCGGGACAAAGGTGCGTCCGCCCCTATGTTCTTCCTTGTCATCACTGCACGAAAGTGTCAAGAATGACGCACCATTACTCTTACTCCTACCTTAACATACCGCATGAAATTAGACGAGACTTTTTTAGAAGTGTACGCACCATAAACAGAATGTGATCATTCTAGTTCTTATGTGTGAAGAGTTTCAGGCTGCCCGATTTTTGCACCAGGCAGCCTTGCACAACATACATACCCAGCTCAGCATTCAGCATGCAACATGTCTTTGGGCCGCTGTAGTTTTTTCAGCCCAGCTAGCGAGTCCAGTCCAAGAGCATTCAAGCATTAAGCATCATATTCAGAGTGATGTTCATTCAGATTGAGTGTTTTTGAGAGAAAAGCAAGAGAGAGTAGGGGGGAATAGAATCTCGTGTAGCCAAGCTAAAAACTGCCAATCTAAGAAAAGACATAGTTTTATATGCTTGAAGATAAAACTGTATAGTTTTGAAAAGAGTTCAGTTATCAATTTAGGGGTTTTATTAATGAAACGACGCAGTTTTGATATTAATGTATTAAAACTACGTCATTTTCGATTGGCTGTTTTTGGCTTGGTTGCACCGGATATGAATCCGAGAACAGTGAGGCGTCACACTGGTCACTGTGAGTCTTTGTGGCTCTGTGGTTTTCAGTGAACCAGAAGAGTATGAGTGAGTCTATGTATCGAAGAAACTGAGAGACGACACACTGTGAACTTTGATATGAACGCTGCTGCTGCTGTACTCAACATTGAAGATCTAGTGCATTTCCGAGCAAATCCCAAGCAGATTGTGTCTATGTGTTTCAATATTTTCTTTATGGTGCATGCGTAGAACTAGTACATATTAAATATAGGAAAAATGGCAAAGAGGGGGTATGAACTATCACTCATTGACAAATCACGGTCTGAACTTTAAAAATTGACAATTAAGGGTAATTTTCAAATATTTTAATCCTCATAAAACACTTAACTGACGGAATATCACTCCGTTAATTAACAAAATTAACTAAACGAATGAATTGAAAAAACCTTCTTACCCTTAATTGTAAAATTAAGGATTCAAATATTTTGAAATTGCCCTTAATTGTTAATTTTCATAGTTCAGACACCGTAATTTGTCAATGAGTGGTAGTTCATATCTACTCTTTGTCATTTTCCCTTTAATACAATATGTACTGTTAAGCTAGTTCTTGTTGTTAGACTCATTTTACATTCAGTCCAGCTTAATAGGTTTGGATTTGTTTGAGTGTATTTAGAAGTTCACAGGTCCAAAATTTGATGTTTTTTTTTTCTTGATAAAGACAACCATTGATGTATTGGTTCTGGTGGAAGTTAAGTTCGGCTGCACCAAAACTACGTCGCTTTCTTTTAAAGCGAAATAAAGATCAGGGGTCATCAAAGCTAGCTACGTCGTTTTTAAGGATAGGAAGGAGAGGAGAGGGAAGCTAGTTATTGAACCACTTTCAATTGGGTTGGCTCAAACGAACCACCATAAAATGGGCATTTTAGACTCTATTATAGCATTAATTGTTGGTCTTTTAGAATCAAAGTGTGATAGTAATCGCTGTGAAGTGGTCAGGGTCAAGTTAGGTTTCGACTGTTGTTTTGCTGTTCCTGCTTGTGGTCGATCTGGTGGTTTAGTCCTGTTTTGGAATAACATGACAGACGTTTCTGTTGTTAGTTACTCCGATTTCCACATTGACTTCATCTTAAATTACAAGGAATCTGTGCATATTACCCTCTTTTATGGAAATCCTCGCACAAGCTTAAGGTACAAGAGTTGGGGGTTGCTCAGAAAGTTAAGAGAGCTCATCAAATTACCTTGATGCGTCATTGGTGATTTCAATGAAATCTGTACTTTTTCGGAAACTACAAGTAGGAATCTTTCCCGGGGTGTTAATATGGAGCATTTCAGGGATGTGTTACTGGACTGTGGTTTAATGGACTTGGGTTATAAAGGTTCAAAGTTTATTTTCTCTAACAGAAGGCAAGGGATAGCAGAAGTAAAATGCCGTCTGGATAGAGCAGTAGGAGATGATTTGTGGATTGATCTTTTCCCCAATGCTTGTATTGAACACTTGGTGTCCCATCATTCTGATCACTTCCCTCTTCTTCTTAAGCTGGATGGAAATAATGAAGATCATGATAAAAGGTTCAGATTTGAATCAATGTGGATGAGGGATGCTAGCTTGGTTGACACAGTTAATTCTGCTTGGAATTCTAATGCTGATATTGCTCATATGGCCGACAAGCTTGCTGATCTTTCTCATCATTTAAAGAAATGGAATAGAAGAAATTTTGGTAATGTTGGGAACCATTTGAAGAGATTGAAAGAAGAGTTAGTAGTGGTTCGCCGAGATTTGCGATCGCAGGACACCATTGAAAAAGAAAAGAAAATAGTTAACGAGATAGATGAATGACTCGTTAGAGAAGAATATATGTGGGTGCAAAGATCTAGAGTTACTTGGCTGGGGGAAGGGGACAAGAACACACGATTTTTTCATCTCAAGGCTAATGCTAGAAAGAAAATCAACTCTATCAGTTCTCTAGTTGACAACCAAGGCCTTATCCACACAGAGCAGTCCGGTTTAGAGCAAGTGGCAGTGTCATATTATCGGCATCTTTTCCTTCCTTCTGTTTCCATGTCTGATGAGGAGATGATGGATTCTATTCGCCACATTCCTGTAGCTATATCTGTTGCCCATAACAGGATGCTTACGGAGCCTTATTCTGAGCTTGAGATAAGGAGAGCTCTCTTCCAGCTTTACCCTTATAAGGTGATGGACCAAAATTATACGAATCATAAACACAGTAAAACCCCCTTAATTAGACACTTTGTCTATTTAACTTTTGCTTGTTAGTTCCGATATATTTCTACAGGGTATTTCAGAGCTTAGAGAGAATACATGCTAAAGAGGAGCTTTTAAAGCAGAAAAGATGTTACGAGTCATTCCAAGGTCAAGATCATATATATGCCGACTGAAGAAATATCAAGGATCCTGACGTTGAATCACTCATAACAAATTAAGCAGAAGAGGAATCAAGTCAGCCCGGGACGAAACACACTGATAGTTTTGTGAAAAGACTGCACAAAACTCACAAAACTCATCCATTTGCCTTGGTGACCGACCACTTGAAGAGAAGGTGGCCAAGGGAGGAGCTCCTCCCCTCCATGACCGGCGGCTCCTCCTCCCGACAACCGGCAACCGGCGGCTTTTGCTCCCCCCATGTGGCGCCTCCTCCTTCTTCCTCCTTCTCCTCCCTTGGATCAAAAACCACATGCCATCATCTCCTCCATCCATTCCTCCCTTCTCCTCCCTATAAATAGAGCTCATCTCCTCCTCATTTGTATCATCACAAAATCAACATCAAAATCCATAAGTTGTAAACACTTCACTCTCTAAGTTTTGTAAGTTTGGTTTTGGAAATAAAAGATTGCTCCCTTGGCGCTTCAACGGTTGTAAGTATTTTAATATTTATTTACTGTCTTTAATTTCCAATTCCTTAGTTATAATGTTTAGCGCGATGAATAGTAGCTAAACTAGTCGTTCGGTAGAAGGGGTGGACTTGTATTATAAAATGTTTTAGACTATTAACTTAGTGTCTCGTCTTTGTATTCAAAACTTATTCTATGTGCCATATATAAGATTAGAACTTCCAAGGTTGAGTGGACGCTTTGACGGGCAAAGCTCTTCCTTGGGATTCGTGAACATACTCGGGTAAGTGGATGCTTTGACGGGCAAAGCTTATCTGAGGAGTTCGATCTATCTAAAAAACCATTTGGAAACTGGACCAAAGAGACCAAATGGATGCACATAAGGCTAAGATACTTCGGAAGGAGGAATTAGTTGAAGTAGAATAAGTGCTCTACGACCTTAAAAAGGCTAGACGATGTTGCAAGTCTTGAGCTAGGAATAGCCTCGATTCATGTTTGAATACTTAGAAGATTCACTAAAGGTCAATGATAAACAGGATATAATACAAGGCCCCTGAAACCGAATGCTTTCTTTTAATTGTAATAATTATCAGTTACTTTCCAGTACTAAAACCAACCAATCAATCACTTAGCTGGTAGCTTTAAAACCAACCAACCAACCTAAAACACGCTCTCTCGCTGAATAATCCCCTCAAAGAACAACTATCCCCCTAATTCCTTTGGGTTCGACCCCTACTTACCACTTACTACCCAGTAGTGAAGTCGCGAGTAGCGGACACTTATAAATTTATTCTTGACGATTGCGCATAACGACTGTGCAACCATCAAAAATTGGCGCCGTTGCCGGGGAATTAGCCGTCGGATAGTTGTTTGTAAACTCATCATGAGTGAGTAGTGACCTTGGTTGGGGATCTATGAATCCCCTAGACATGTTTGTGACATTGTAAATACTATGGATGTTATTGATGAATGATTTGCACATGATTTTTCTTCATTTGAACTTAATGTTTCGGATTGCATATAAGGTGTTTGTGAGAAGTCCTCAATAGCAATTCTGCTTGATTTCATGTTTGAAGTAGCTAACCCTGAAAAGCATGATTTCAAATGAACTAAATGAAGAAGCATTAGGGTTTTTGTGTTACATGGCGACACTTTAATCTTAATGAGAATGGCATGGATTAAACAAGAACATGATTATTTAGTCAATAGAGCGCGAGTGTGAGGCTAGATAATCATATTCTATAGTACCAATAGAGCGCGAGTGTGAGGTACTATGCGAGATGTAACCTCTTCATACTAAGTTGTAGCGCGAGTGGAACTTAGTATCAATGTTGCATGGCTAGATTCTAAGTATGTATATGTGATTTCATCAATAGTGTCCTATTTTACCGTCACAATAATTGTCTAGGTGGGGAATTAGATCCCTAGTCATCTTTGAATTGATTATTTACCTTTTTCGTTGATCACAATCTCTCATTTGGATAGTAAAAATCTGCTATCAACCTCTTAAGAGGAACAATTCCCCCCAAACCATAGACTTTCCGAATTTAATCGTTAGCACCATTAGTTTAATCACCTATCTTTTGGGTACGACCTTGGGTTTCCCGAGTCAATATAAATTGTTTTGATTAATCGTGACTAGCAATAGTATTTGAATTCTATTCGAATATTTCTGCTAAATTACAACCGATCAGGGAGAAGACCCAGTACAGCACTGCCGAAACTTCCACCACGTTTGCCACCACATCAAACCTGAAAATGAAGTGTTAGAGGAATTTAAGCTCAAATGCTTTAAATTCTCTCTAACTGACTTTGCCACGATATGGTACTACACATCCACCGCTTGCAGTGCAGAACGTTACGTAGATCTCTGCGTTCCATTCCTGAAGGAATTCTCCCCACCATCCTTACGCCAAGAAACCCGTGAGAGAATCATGTGCCTTCAACAATCCCGGGATGAGACCTTGGACGAATACTACACGAACTATGATGCCATCGTCTCAAGCTGCCCGCACCATGGATTCACGAAGAAAGTTCTTCTCCAAAAATTTCTTCGTGGGATGAGGTCCGAAGAGCTGGGAAGAGTTAACGAAGCAATGAGAAGATCGGCCGGAAACTTCACCATTGCAGACATGTGGAACCTTATAATTGGCCTGGCCGCTGCCACAAGACGAGTACCCCAAACTGACGAGGAAATGCAGATAAATGAAGCTGACCCTGAGGCAGACAAAGAAGAAACTACCGAGTCGTCAGAAGAGACTCCTGAACCATCAGAAGAATCAGATATGGAAAGCACCGGAAGCAACGAGGTTGGAGTCCAGAATACCACTGACGAACTGCCCAATTCATACCCGACTATCATTACCCGGGCAGCCGAGACTATCTACGACCAGTTCCTCACTGACAATCATAACGAGGCAGAACCAAGCCTTTTGAGGCTTTCCCGACTTTTCCCCTTGATCAATGAGCAAGTTGCAGAAAACTATAGGATCAATGAAGAAACTCAAAAGAGGATGGGAAAAGGGCCTCTGCAGAATGACTCCTCGATGGAGCAGTGTTACGCCGTAACTGGACTAGGCAGTCCCAAATACAAGAACTTCAAAAGGCTAGTAGTGAAAGGTCCCTCACCCCCTCAGAAGTATTGGAAAGAAAAGATCCCAAAACAAAGGAGTCCTGACCCGAGTACAACATCCGGCAAGAAGTCAGGAAGAGTCAAGGCAAGAAA
This sequence comes from Rhodiola chrysanthemifolia, assembly GCA_033675395.1. Taxonomy (NCBI): domain Eukaryota; kingdom Viridiplantae; phylum Streptophyta; class Magnoliopsida; order Saxifragales; family Crassulaceae; genus Rhodiola; species Rhodiola chrysanthemifolia. Next base: position 15,201,160 of record CM066204.1, read on the forward strand.
CAACACAGGAACAGTGGCGAAATTTGACCTGAGCCACCCATGGGACCCAAACCAGTAATCCACAACGAGGTACTGTCGAGCCAACGACGTTAAACAAGTGCACTGGTCGGGAGGTAACCCGACACTATATTACTTTCTGTCATTTAAATTCAGTCATTTAGTTTTAAGCTTGCATGACTTTTGAACTAAAGCACGCCTTCGTTCAAAAGTGTGGGGTGAGAACCACCTTTGTATATAAATAACATGCTTGCTGTTTTCTTTTTTTTAGTAATAGCATCTTTTTGAAAATATGAACTTAAGAATGTGAAAAAGATAGATCTTAGTTCATGCATTAACCTTGTAAAAATTCAAACTGTTTAAAAACTTAGAATGTAACTTTTCATTTGTCCTTTGTGCTGAGATAAACTAGGGATGTGGAGTTGACATAAACTGCCCTAGAGAGGCTTGGCAAGCAATCAAAGGATCAAATCAAACTATATGGTTTTCGAAGTCAGTGGAGGCTGCACTTCGGGTTTCAGTGAAGAATGAAGTCATCTCCGCCATGCAGTGTTTATGCAAAAAGAAAAGAAAAGGCGAGGACGGGAATCAGACCGTCCTCTCTCTAGTCAAAATAGCCGAGAAAATAGATGAGCGACCCTCATCTTGACCCGCGCGAAACGACAACGATGAGAGGAGCGGGGAGGTATTTCCATATGCTCGCGGGCGATGATTGGACCTCCCAAAGGAAAGGCTTGAGAAAATGGACTGGCAAGTCACAAAGAAGCAAAAAGCTCGAAGAAGCAAATCAAGAGGCCAAAGGCCCAACATTGTGAAGGTTTTAACCGAACAAAAAAAGTGAAGTACTCAAAAAAGTCAAATCAAAGGCCAAAGGCCAATTCACTACAAAAAAGCAGTCCCTCGCCAAAGAAGAAAGAAATTAAAAAGGCTCAACTCAGTGAAACCCGAACCGAATCACGTGCTAGAGAAAGCTACAAGAAAACCATATAGTGCGAGACGGTCCCAAGATTGCAGTCCAGGAGCCTAAAAAGGGCTATCTCCCGAAACATCCAATATAATTTGCATCTCACCACGGAGGTACAAGTATTAAGTTTCTTCTATTTATTTACGCAGTTTAATTTGGTAATAAGTAGTAATGCATGAATTAGGATAGATCAAGTACCACAGTCTAAATTTCATATTCCAAAACAACCTTAGAGTGCCGCCCTTTAATAGCATTGTTCGGGACGAACAACTAAAAGTGTGGGGTGATATGATGGACCAAAATTATACGAATCATAAACACAGTAAAACCCCCTTAATTAGACACTTTGTCTATTTAACTTTTGCTTGTTAGTTCCGATATATTTCTACAGGGTATTTCAGAGCTTAGAGAGAATACATGCTAAAGAGGAGCTTTTAAAGCAGAAAAGATGTTACGAGTCATTCCAAGGTCAAGATCATATATATGCCGACTGAAGAAATATCAAGGATCCTGACGTTGAATCACTCATAACAAATTAAGCAGAAGAGGAATCAAGTCAGCCCGGGACGAAACACACTGATAGTTTTGTGAAAAGACTGCACAAAACTCACAAAACTCATCCATTTGCCTTGGTGACCGACCACTTGAAGAGAAGGTGGCCAAGGGAGGAGCTCCTCCCCTCCATGACCGGCGGCTCCTCCTCCCCACAACCGGCAACCGGCGGCTTTTGCTCCCCCCCATGTGGCGCCTCCTCCTTCTCCTCCCTTGGATCAAAAACCACATGCCATCATCTCCTCCATCCATTCCTCCCTTCTCCTCCCTATAAATAGAGCTCATCTCCTCCTCATTTGTATCATCACAAAATCAACATCAAAATCCATAAGTTGTAAACACTTCTCTCTTTAATATTTATTTACTGTCTTTAATTTCCAATTCCTTAGTTATAATGTTTAGCGCGATGAATAGTAGCTAAACTAGTCGTTCGGTAGAAGGGGTGGACTTGTATTATAAAATGTTTTAGACTATTAACTTAGTGTCTCGTCTTTGTATTCAAAACTTATTCTATGTGCCATATATAAGATTAGAACTTCCAAGGTTGAGTGGACGCTTTGACGGGCAAAGCTCTTCCTTGGGATTCGTGAACATACTCGGGTAAGTGGATGCTTTGACGGGCAAAGCTTATCTGAGGAGTTCGATCTATCTAAAAAACCATTTGGAAACTGGACCAAAGGGACCAAATGGATGCACATAAGGCTAAGATACTTCGGAAGGAGGAATTAGTTGAAGTAGAATAAGTGCTCTACGACCTTAAAAAGGCTAGACGATGTTGCAAGTCTTGAGCTAGGAATAGCCTCGATTCATGTTTGAATACTTAGAAGATTCACTAAAGGTCAATGATAAACAGGATATAATACAAGGCCCCTGAAACCGAATGCTTTCTTTTAATTGTAATAATTATCAGTTACTTTCCAGTACTAAAACCAACCAATCAATCACTTAACTGGTAGCTTTAAAACCAACCAACCAACCTAAAACACGCTCTCTCGCTGAATAATCCCCTCAAAGAACAACTATCCCCCTAATTCCTTTGGGTTCGACCCCTACTTACCACTTACTACCCAGTAGTGAAGTCGCGAGTAGCGGACACTTATAAATTTATTCTTGACGATTGCGCATAACGACTGTGCAACCATCATAAGGCTCCTGGTTTAGATGGCTATCCGGTTGGGTTCTTCCAAAAGTTCTGGGGCACTATCAGAAGGGATTTCACAGCTTCGTGCCTATCCATCTTGCATGAAGGACACATTCCAGAAGGTACAAATGATACTCTGATTGTTCTGATTCCAAAAATAAAATCAGCAGTTAGAATGGAGGATTTCCGCCCTATTAGCCTTACAAGCGTTGTGTCTAAAACGGTGGCTAAGGCGATTGTTAACAGATTACAGCAAATCCTGCCGGAGGTTATCAGCCCTGCTCAATCCGCATTCATTAAAGGAAGACTTATAACTGACAATTATCTGATCGCTCATGAAGCTGCTCATTTTATTAAAAATTCTAGACAGGGGAAGAATGTTTTTGGATCGTTGAAACTGGACATGTCAAAAGCGTATGACAGAGTTGAGTGGAGTTTCTTAAAGATGATTTTGTTGTGTTTTGGCTTTGAGGCAGGTTGGGTAAACATGATTATGAAATATGTGACTTCTGCTCGCTACGCTATTTGCATTAATGGAAAAAATACAGTGAATTTTGAGCCGGGAAGAGGGCTGAGGCAGGGTGACCCTTTGTCACTTTACTTATTTATTCTTTGCTCTGAATGGCTGAGTCATAGTCTAGCAAAGTTGGAAATGGAGAAGCATAGAAGGCATTAAAGTTTGCAGGCGTGCTCCTTGTGTGTCCCATCTTATGTTCAAGGACGACTGTCTTCTTTTATTCAAAGCCAAGGGTGATCCTGCTGAAGTCTTATCTTCTTTGTTAACAAAATATGAGGATATTTCAGGTCAGATCATCAACTATAGCAAATCTGAGATAGTTCTTTCTCCCAATGCTCCAGCATCTTTAAGGAACATATTCAGGGATCATCTTTCCGTGACTATGCCTACTCATCACGCAAAATATTTGGGATTGCCTTTAACTTTACAGAGGAAGCTTACTCTCAATTTCTCTGGCATAATTGACAAATTCTGGCACAAGATTGAGAGCTGGAACTCGAAAAAACTGTCGTCTGGAGGAAAGGAAATTCTCATCAAATCGGTCCTTCAAGCTCTTCCGCAGTATGCCATGAACTGTTTTCTTCTTCCAGAGTATGTCATTAATAAGATGCATAGTTCATATAGAAAATTCTGGTGGTCCTACTCTTCTTCCAACAAAACCTATTTACTGGATCAAATCTGAGAACCTTTGTAAAGACAGGAACATGGGTGGATTAGGCTTCAAGGATTTCAAATGCATTAATATGGCTTTTCTAGCTAAACAAGCATGGAGGATTTACACTCAACCAGAATTGTTGGTTTCTAGATTTTACAAGGCCAAGTATAGTTATGACCATGATATGCTACACTGTTCTGTTGGGTATCGTCCTTCTTATTGCTGGAGGAGCATTGTTAAAGGTTTTGAGTTGGTTAGAGAAGGCTCAAATCTTGATCAAAATGGTCATATTAGCTGGGCAGCAAATCCCTCTGGATCTCTTGATATTCCCAGCGCTTATAAATTAATGATGCAGATAAAGAACACTACCAGAAGTGAAGACATTGGGTGCTCTGATTCGCTGCAAACTCAGAAATTCTGGAATGACTACTGGAAGATGGCAGTTCCTAGGAAGGTAAAAAATTTCGGATGGCGTGGCTTTCATGCAGCACTTCCGACTGGTATTAGCTTGCACAGGCGTGGCCTGGTAAACAACATTGGATGTGGGGAGTGTGGATTTAAAATTGAAACTTATTCACATGTCTTTCTTCATTGTTGGTTTGCGAGAGCAGTCTGGAATCAGTTGGGATTTCCAGAGTTGAGCGCTCTGCCTTCCTCGGTTTCTTTTGCTGACATTATTCATTTTAGCTGGAGGACTTTTACTCTTAGGAAAAGACAACTGATTTTAGTAACTTTGTGGCTTCTATGGTATAAACGCAATAAAAGGAAACATGAAGATAGTGAGATCAGCTTATATGAGATAGTTTTCAAAGCCTCTAACTTGTCTAGAACCTTTAAACAGTATGAATCAAAGCACCTATCTAGCATGAGATTTCTATACATTCCAGATTTTGAATGGAAAAAGCCTCCTGCCGGGTTCATTAAAGTTAATTGTGATGCTTCTTGGAAGGATTCTGAGGGAGGAGGCATTGGGATTGTGGCTAGGGATAGTGGAGGCAATATTTTGGCAGTTAGAGCCATCAAAGGTGTTGGTATTCACGGTAGCGTTGCTTGTGAAGGTCTTGGGTTGCTTGAAAGTTTCAGATTGGCAGCTATTCTGCAGGCGGAAAGGGTTATTTTTGAGTCTGATTGCGCTGACATTGTAAAATGGATTAACATTTGCCCAGATGAGAAGATCACCCATGAAGATTGGTTTAAAGCTAGTTTGAACATGCTTCAGAATCATATGGAATGGAAAATACAACTTATTCGAAGAGAGGCAAACGTCGTTGCAGACCAGTTGGCCAAGCATGTTATTGATCAGAACTGGTGTTGGACGAGACTAGACTGCTGTCCGAGATTAACCTATCTTTCTAGTTGATTAAAGCCCTCTCTTTTCTTTCTTGTAGCAGGTTAGCTACTTTTATAAAAAAAAGCATTAATTGATCAATTTGCTTCAGTTTTGAGTTTTGACTAATTTATTATAGCATTAATTGATCATGGACGGAGCAAGGATTTAAAAAGCATTTGGGAAGAACCAACAATTAATAATATGATTAATCATTTTGAGGCTTGAAACCGAATGAGAAACTAACCCTTCCCTAAATATATGAAAACTATTGAAGCAAATTTTCAATTACCATTTAGATTTTTTTAGTTCCAAAATATATAAAATTTACAAACGAAAAAATATGTATTCTCCTACCAAAAATGGGCATTTTAGAAGGAAATTTTTTGAGCACGGTCAACAATTGGATGAGTAAAATAATATGGGATCTTGGATGAAGATTGGATTTTTATTGGTGCTCTTTATCCCGCAGATGCAATTCACCCTAATGGACGTAGTAGGGTAAATAAGTGGAAGTTGATTAACTTAATTTTATATTCTGCTTTTAACCACCTCATTTTTTTTGACCCATCAAGATTCACACTCGAGATATTTGAACTTTCTTGCAACGGCTATGTCTTGTTATTTAGGACATGTCGATTTAAAATTAAATAATCAAAAACTCAACTTATCTTTAACTATAATGCACATGAAACTACAAAATTTAAATTCTACAACAACACATTCATTTTTGAAGTGAAATTTTAAATTATAGGGGTTCTCATCATTGAGGAGAGCTCTCAAATGAGAATCTCTCTTTTTTTCGAGAACTTTGAGAACTCCTTCGTTATGCAGTTTCGTCTTCGTTATGCACTTTTAAAAATGCATCCGTCTTTGCCAAAGTGCAGTTTTCGAAAGCTTAAAATGCATCTAGGCAAAATGCATGCTCGAAAATACATAATGAAGGAAAAAAAATTAGTGGTACACGTGTCACCTCCACGTTCAAAGATGTAACTTGATCCTATGGTGAGATTTGGAGTCTCAGATTCTCGAATTTTTAGGGATTCTCAATCTAGCGCTCCCCCTCATCAATATATAGAATCATGAAAATGAAGGATCAAACTAAATACATAAAACTTACATAATATAGAAGACAAATATAATAAAGGAAAGAAAACAGAAAGTGACACTAGTGTAGATGGTTTGTATGCCAACATGAGTTCCTTGAAGCATCATACGTGGTTGGACTGACTACCCATCTCTGCATATTTTTAAGACATTTTTGTTCAAAAGTTGGCCCTGCCCTGGGCATGGCTTTGTCCTTGATTTGATGTAATATTCTCAAAATACGACTCATCTCTGATACTAGTTTCTTTGTTTCTTTATAAAATGTTTTGAAATACTTTCTTTTTACTTCTCTGATTCAAACTACTGTTGACATTTTGTAAATTTAGTTTATATGATCTCTTTTCTCGACAACAGGCTACGTCAAGTTTCAATTAGATTATACAAGATGAAGGAAATGTTTGCCAATTGTCGGTAGGGAGCTTCTTCATACATTAATAAAACTCTTCTTCGATATGTATGAAAATTTGAATATGATATCTAAGGTTTTTTTTTGCCGTGGTTTACCCAATTTATCAATGAAATGACATTTTATCTTGTTAGATTACATGTGTGGAACTTTTTTTTTTTTGATGGGATACATGTGTGGAACTTAACTAGTTTAGTTTCGTACAGAAAAGAAAAAAAGGTAAAATTTTGACAAATGAGGTGAAATGAGTTCGAACTAAATGAAAATGACATCAAATTCAAATTAAACGAGTTCGCGTGTTAGTTTCTCCTTACGATTACAAAAGTTCCGTCCATCCATCCACGCCTCGTGTATTATCTGTTTCTGTCCCACTCTCAGTTTCTTTAGAAGAAAAAATATATTCAAAAGCCTTCTCATTAAAACTTTGTTAGTTTTATGGCATGCAGTTTGACAAAACTCTGTGTAGTTGTTCAAGCTGTTGTTCAAGGGAGAGTTCAAGACAGGCAGAGACATCTGTCCTGAAACAAGTTGAAGCAGATGGAATGTTTCCTAATTCAAATTAGGCAACATAGTCGACCGTTGAAGATCATGACGGTTTCATATGGAATGACAGAAGATGGAAGTTTCCTAATTCAGTTTATGCAACTTGTTCAACTGACGTAGCACAACTTAGACGCATCAGATATTTCCTAGAACGGATTTGGCAAGTCGGTGCTAAGATGCATATCAAAGATATCAAAGAAGTCGGTTGAGAGATTAGGGAAGACTTGCGCTTAAAGATAACTTAGCAAAGAAGATAATCAAAGGTTTCTTAAACGAAGTTGAAGATATATGAAGGATTATCTACAAGAAGAGATGCGCAAGGATTTAGGAAAGATTCCCTAAAAGATTAGGAAAGATTTCCTAATGAGATAGGCGGTTGAAGATAGGAAACCTAGTCGCTTTAGGGTTTCTATCGCACTATATAATGAGGGCTGATGGACTCATTCTATTCAGCACTCACGGAGATATTATACACGCTCATACTCACAGAAGGGAGGAGGAGGCAAACGACCGGTGAACTAATCGTCACTGATTACTCACGGCGCTCGGATTCAGTCTGTTCTAGTGCTCAACAGACTGATCGTAGAACAACCTTGACGCTACACGCACTAGTGTTCTTTTACGCATTCGGGAGAAGACGCTGATTCTCGTGGAGGATCATTCTGGTGGAATCGGAGGTGAGGCTCAGATCTAGGGGGAGACCTAGTTAGCGATTGCTAGAGTGTCCGAGTCTTAGGTTGTTTAAGAGGGATTCTGTAAACATAAAATCCTGTACTCGCAATACTCATTATTAGTGAATTGCTATCCACTGGGCTAAGAAAACAGCCCCCAGACGTAGGCTCGTTAACGCCGAACTGGGTAACAACTTTGCGTGTCTTTTATTTTCCGCACTGCTTTTATTTTTTTGCATAAGTTGTTCTAGTATTTGTTCTGCACTCGTCCAGAACAACATCTCAACTATTAGGGAAAGATTTCAAACTTTAACGTCACAAAAGCTCCGGATTTGACCAACTGATGACCTCTTTAGAGTCATCGAAATGGATGATCTTGTGGAGTGTTTATTTCTTGTGGTATCTGTTAAAGATAGAATTAACTAGTTTTTGAATGAGTCATTTAGTAGTGGATTAATACCTTAATGGTCAGTTAGTGGGTTAATGCCTTAATGGGCTTAGTGAGTGCGTGATTTTTGTATAGGCTATAGAGGAGCGCTCAAATGAGGCACCTAAATTAGAATGAGGCAGTGAAGCACGATCTGAGCCACACATCTAACCCCGTGCATTTGTGGCGCGCCACGTGTCCAAATAGTAAATCCACTACCAACAGTAGTGTGAACGCAAATGGCGGCTGTGAACGTGGCTTCACCACGTGTCACAATGAGTGGCCCAGATCGTGCCTCACGTGCCTCATTCTACCAACCCTGCCCCAACCGAGCGCTCTCTCTATACTTAATATTTTCGTTCGATAATGAGTAAGCAATTTCGATTCTTTTCCTCTTCTAAACCTAAGAAGTGGTTTCAGAGCAGGTTTTTGCATCCTGTTCCGACGGCAGTGGCTGCGTGCTGTCCGTCGGGTTCTATACTTTTTCTAGGCAAGTGAGATTGTGGGTTAAATAAATCAAATTGGTGGGAGGCAAGGCGTCAAAAGATTAATTCACATCGCAGATCCGTATTTGTTTGAGATTATGGAGAAAGAGGCGGACTCGGCCTGATCCGGTTGCACGAAGTGCTATGAAGTGCCAGAACAAGTAAGTGATTTGTATTCGTGAGTTCAGTATGTCAATTTTGTGCCAGAGATGAGGATTTTGAGGATGCAATTAGGGTTTACATTGAACCGCTTGAAAACGGATTTCCAGTTTTCCATTTTGAGATGTTTCCATTTTAGTCAAAGCGTGTGATGGGACGCAAAAGATGGCGACTCGTGAAGGCATGAATACACAGGCAGATGAGGTTGTGCATGAGAGAGCCACACCGCATGAGCCTGCACCGCTCCGTAGAGGATCCCGCCACAAGGAAGGTTCCAGACGCTACCCAGCTGGCGAATACGCACTAGAAGAATTGGTTGGAGGCGTCAGGAATTAGTTAGAGGTGCCAGAGAATGACGACATTTCCAATGAGGATAACAGTATAAATAATGTAATAGCCTAGAGTGAATGACAAGAAATCAATTAACAATCATTCCCTCTCCTATATGCTCTTCCCTTCCTCACTCTCTCTTCACCCTTCCTCCATCAATTGGTGCTTTCATTGCACCATGCCCACTCACGCCGAATCAATCGCCACCCTAAACACCGGCATGGAATCCTTGGAAAAACGCATAACTGCGATGGAGGATACTCGAACCACTGATATGCAGCAAATGATGGCCGCCATCGAGCATTTAACACACGCAGTGGAGGACATCAAGCTCAGTAACCACACCCAGCCGGACCACCGCGCCGGAAAACAACCTGTTTTTCCCAACCCTGTACCACCACTGTTAGACACCCCACCAGCCATGACCTTCAGCAACTCCGGTATCTCCCATGACGCCCTCGGCGACTCCCAGCAACATCACCATTTCGACACACAACAACGATCGCTGCGTACTCCACGCTTCGACGTTCCCATTTTTAACGGCGAAGGCGCAACCGGTTGGCTGTACCAGCTCAACCGCTACTTCTCCATGAACCACATCCCCCCAGACCAGATGCTCGAGTCTGCACAGATGTTCATGGCGGGAGACACCTTACTATGGTACCAATGGAAGGACACCACCCATCAAATCACCACCTGGGAGCAGCTGGCTATCGACATAAAACGGAGGTTTGGCCCGAGCGAGTACTACGATGCAGAGGTAGCCATTAATAGACTTATACAGACATCCTCTGTCCAAGCTTACATCACAGAGTTTGAGAAGTTGTCCGCCAACGGACCCCGCTTAGTCGGCCACAACCTCCTCACTCGTTTCATTGCTGGCCTCAAACTCGACATCCATCACGAGCTAGTCATGCTCCGCCCTACCTCCATGGATCAAGCGATGGGGATGGCTCGCATAGCCGATGATAAGCTACAATCCCTTCGACGCTCCACTTTCCGCCCATCCCACACACGACCACCATACAAACCACACACTGACCCACCTCGCCTACTACCCGCACCGCTAGCCACAAAACGCCTATCCCCGGCGGAGATGAGAGCAAGGCGCGAAAAGGGCCTTTGCTTCAAATGTGATGAAAAATTTATACCAGGCCACAACTGCAGAGCTAAGTTTCAGTGCTTACTCATGGAGGATCCTATTGATGCGGACGTGTTTGAACTGGTCGAACATGAAACCACTGACCCTCCGGATTAGACAGAACCGACCGACCTAGCTACGGAAACCAACCCCGTCCCATGTATTACTTTTCATGCCCTCCAAGGCCAAGCCGCGCCTTGCACATTGCGTTTCCACGCAACGATCCGTGGCCAACCAGTCTTAGTATTGGTGGATAGTGGTTCCACTCACAATTTCCTACAGACGAGAGTGGCTCGCTTCCTCAAACTAGCCATCGAACCGTCCACTCATCTCAGCGTCACAGTCGGCAACGGTGACGAGATGCAGTGCGAAGGCGTATGTCATGATGTCCCAGTCCAAATCGAGGGCAACATCTTCCCAGTCGAACTACATCTGCTCCCTGTGTTTGTGGCAGACATGGTGTTGGGTGCTCAATGGTTGGCTGAGGTAGGACCAACAACCTTTTGCTTCAAAAATATGTGGATGAGCCTACAACGACAAAACTAGCGCATACAACTTTTCGGCCTTAAACCCACGACACAAATCTCGCAATCTTCAGCGTCCCAAATACATAAAACGGCCCATCAAAAAGGCAATCTCTGTTTCCTCCAGCTCTTTACCACATGAGCGCCAACTTCCCCCTCCGACACCACTGCTTCCCCAGTTCCAGACCTTTCCCTGCCATTAACCCTTCCACCTGAACTTCAAAAAGGACTCACCAGTTTGCTTCACACCTACTCTACCATCTTCGATCCACCTCAAGGCCTTCCACCCCACCGCTCCACTGATCACACTATCCCACTTCTCAATGGTACTAATCCTATTAATGTTCGCCCTTACAGGTATCCGCATTACCAAAAAATGGAGATTGAAGCCATGATCAAAACCATGTTGGCCGACGGCATCATTCGCCCAAGTCATAGTCCCTTCTCATCACCGGTTTTGCTCGTCAAAAAAAGATGGTTCCTGGCGATTTTGCGTAGATTATCGCGCATTGAACACCATCACCATCAAAGACAAGTTTCCCATCCCAACCGTCGATGAGCTCTTGGATGAGTTGCGCAGGGCCACACTCTTTACCAAGCTCGACCTGAGGGCAGGGTACCATCAGTTGCGAATGAACGAAGCTGATGTGTATAAGACGGCATTTCAGACCCATGAAGGACATTACGAGTTCCTTGTAATGCCCTTTGGCCTCACTAATGCGCCCGCCAGTTTTCAAGCGGAGATGAACATCATCTTCATGCCCTTACTACGGCGCTGTGTTCTCGTATTTTTTGATGATATTCTGGTGTATAGCGCCACCCCAACCGAGCATCTCAGTCACTTGGAAGAGGTACTCATGACCCTTCGTTCACACTGTTTTTATGCTAAACCATCTAAGTGTGATATTGCTAGGACTTCTTTGACATATTTGGGCACGTCATTAGCCATGACGGAGTAGCAGTCGATCCTGACAAAATCACAGCCATTCAACAATGGCCACAACCTAAGTCTATCAAGCAACTGAGGGGATTTCTCGGCCTCACCGGTTACTACCGGCGTTTCGTCAAAAACTACGCATCCATAGCCGCACCCCTCACCAATTTACTAAGGAAGGATGCTTATCTGTGGTCACCCTCAGCCTCTTTGGCATTCCAGCAACTCAGACAAGCACTGTCATCTACCCCAATACTAGTCCTCCCTAACTTTGCATTGCTATTCCATGTACATACAGATGCATCCGGAACTGGTATTGGGGCAGTGCTCGCACAAGGCGGACGTCCAGTTTCTTACTTCAGTAAACAACTCAGCCCAAGATTGCAGCGCACCTCCGCTTATAATAGAGAACTTTGTGCCTTAGCCTCAGCCGTTCAAAAATGGAGGCAATACCTCTTGGGCCATAAGTTCATCATTGAAATGGATCATCAACCCCTCAAAACTATCCTTTCCCAAACCGTTCACACACCGGAACAACAACATTGAATCGTGAAACTATTGGGTTACGATTTTGAAGTTCGCTACCGCCCGGGGAAAGACAATAAGGTCGCTGATGCCTTGTCTCGCTCGCATGAGGACATACCCATAGACGAACCTACCTGCATGGTAAGCGTGGCCATCACCAAACCCGAATACGGAATCCTCAGAGCCCTCAGGCACTATTATGCTGACCACCCGGCTGGCCGCGATCTGGTTCACGCCATCTCCACCCAACCAGGCAACCATCTCGACTTGACCTTGCGCGATGGGATTGTCCTCCACCAGGGCAAGCTGCGTGTCCCTGACGATTCCACTCTTAAGGAACTCATCATCTATGAGTTTCACAACACTACCTCAGGAGGACACCCAGGCATGCGACGTACTCTGGCTCGCATCTCTGCCAATTTTTATTGGAAAGGCCTACGAGAGGATGTCAAGGCGTATGTACAACAGTGTACTACATGCCAACAAGTCAAGGCGCCGAACTCAGCTCCGTCTGGCCTGCTGAACCCACTCCCAATCCCTGACAAAATATGGAGCGATATCTCTATGGATTTCATTACAAATCTACCTTCGGCAGCAGGTAAAACTGCCATCATGGTCGTAGTTGATCGTCTCTCTAAGTACGCCCATTTCTCACCCCTAAAGCATGGCTACACGGCTAATGATGTTGCCCAAGTCTTCGTCCGAGATATCATCAAGCTTCATGGCTTCCCAACCAGTATAGTATCCGACCGCGGTCCAATTTTTATGAGCAAATTCTGAAAGGAGCTATTTCGCCAACAGGGTACCATACTAGCCCATTCCACCGCCTACCATCCCCAGTGTGACGGTCAGACCGAGGTGACAAATCAAAGTCTCAAGGACTACCTACGGTGTTTTGTCAGCGAACACCAGAAGGACTGGTTGCAGCTCCTCCCATGGGCTGAGTACTCCTACAACACTGCATTGCATTCCTCTATCGGTACCACTCCATATACTGTTGTCTATGGACGTCCACCCCCGTCCTTACTTGACCATGTTCCCGGCAGCACTACCTTGGCCTCAGTGGAAAACCAGATACAACATCGTGAGCAACTACTGCACGACCTCAAGGCCAACCTCGCAAGGTCGCAACACAGAATGCGCCAACAAGCAAACCCCAAACGGCAGGACAAGGAATACACAGTGGGGGATTTCGTTTGGGTGCGTCTGCAACCTTACATACAGAATTCCTTACGTACCAGACGTACCAACAAGCTTGCTAAACGCTTCTATGGTCCCTTCCAGATCACAGAACGTATCGGCGCGGTCGCCTATCGCCTCAACCTACCACCATCCGCTCGCATTCACAATGTGTTCCATGTTGCGCTACTACGCCGCTTTGTTGGTGACCCGGCCAACAGTATCCAGAACTTCCCATCACATATGGATGGCCTCAAACCACTCTTGATTCCAGAGAAGGTCCTACAAACACGCCTAGTCAAAGTGCTCAAGGAGTGGAAACCGCAGTGGCTCGTAAAATGGGCCGATTTACCAGCCGAGGAAGCTACTTGGGAATTCGCAGATGACCTCGCCATAGAATTTCCATACTTTCACCTTGAGGACAAGGCGTCTTCCGATGGGGGTGGTATTATGGGACGCAAAAGATGGCGACTCGTGAAGGCATGAATACACAGGCAGATGAGGTTGTGCATGAGAGAGCCACACCGCATGAGCCTGCACCGCTCCGTAGAGGATCCCGCCACAAGGAAGGTTCCAGACGCTACCCAGCTGGCGAATACGCACTAGAAGAATTGGTTGGAGGCGTCAGGAATTAGTTAGAGGTGCAAGAGAATGACGACATTTCCAATGAGGATAACAGTATAAATAATGTAATAGCCTAGAGTGAATGGCAAGAAATCAATTAACAATCATTCCCTCTCCTATATTCTCTTCCCTTCCTCACTCTCTCTTCACCCTTCCTCCATCAGCGTGTGGTAGCTGCGGTGATGCATTGATGATAGGAAGGGCAGGAAAGTAAATAGGTATTTCGCAAGTGAACAGATATTGCCATGCCTTATCAATAGAGAATTTTGCTTGAAGATCTGCACATGGTTCAAATTACAGAGCTGGCGATGATGCAGACAAGGTGTTCGTGAAAATGCCGAGGGGAAATTTTTGGATGTGAAAGATGGTGCATTTGAGGACTGTTGTTGATGTGTTACCCCGCGACTCATAAGACACTGGATTAGTGAGACGTCTGGTGGAAGAGGACGTTTGTCGGCCCAGACACGAGATTTTTGGTTGGAAATATGAGTATGATTGCGTGTAGTAAGCAGAAGAGTCTTGCTAAAGATAGTTCTGTAGTTGCTGTTATTTGCATGAGATATGAGAGTTTGACAGTGAACTTGGAGTAGAATGGAGTGGCAAGTTTGTTTTGTGCTGCTGATTGAAGGAGTGGCTAGACATGAAGAGGTGCCCACGCAAGGTGGCTGTCAAAAAAGATAGGGGTCGTCATGAAAATAGTTGAGAAAAAGTGCTTGATTTGAACAAACATGGAGCAGTCAGAAAAAATGAAAGAGGAACCTCAAAGGACGTTCGTGAATCACCAGATGCATCAACGGAGGAATTCATGATACTGCGGAACTACTACTTGTCTCTTTTGGATGCATTTCCTTCAAGTGTTGCAGACGAGCTTCGATCTGATATGCAATCATGTGCTTCAAGGGTACATGTTGATAAGGATGATGCATTTTATGATGGTCCAGATGATTCCAAATATGATTCTGAAGACTCTAATGCCGAAGATAATCCACTGAATGACTACCCACATGAGAAAGGGATGAGATGATTGCTTAAGACAAAGAAGCAGAGTATTTTTTTTTCGAAAAAAGGAGCTGAAGGTTGGTTTGCAGAAGGTTAGTTCACAGATAGGTGAACTAGAAAGGATGATGACATGAGTAAATTGATTAAGACTTATTGCATTTGTTCGGTGGAGAGTTTGGAGAAGGGTAACAGTGTTGATTTGGAAGGACATTTTAATAATGTCAAGGAAAATAGTCTGACTGGTTGGGGAGTGATCCCAAGAGGGATTAGGATAAAGCCATGTCGCCGTGGTGACATAAAAGTGAAATATGACCGATGTTTCATAAGTGTTGTATCAGCAGCTCAGATAATGACTGTCGTGTTTAGTTGAGTCACACATGACACGAGAAGAAGATCATACGTCCTGTAGCACAGTTGGTAGTCTTCCTACTCTTGATTATGAGTGATTGCTGAACTTTGGCGATGAAAGAGATGGAGTACTCATGACGTTTAAGTTGCTAGTAACAATTTTTGTTTTCGTCGATGAATGGACAATTACCGGAAACAAGCAAGTAGTTTGGCAGATGGGCGATTTGGAGTGTGCTCCTGTTTGAGGTAAACCTATGAGTAGCATAGGTAAGTGAAGTCTATGAGTGAAGTAGACTTGGTTTCTAGTCATACAACAAGCATTGAAGAAGAGCAGTGACTCTCGCTTGTTAAGGAGATGAATGATACTGCTGTATTGAGGAGTGGTGGAGAGGAGCGGCCTAGGAGAAGAGATCATGAGAGAGTTGATGGTCAAGAGAACCTATTAACAGGAAATAGTTGAGCAACCTAGCCAAGAAGTATCGAGATCGCCCATTGTAAACTGAATATTAGCATATTTAGTTTAAGGGAGGGTGTTAAAGATAGGTTAACTAGTCTTTGAATGAGTCATTTAGTAGTGGAATAATGCCTTAATGGTCAGTTAGTGGGTTAATGCCTTAATGGGCTTAGTGGGTACCACTACTACAGAATGAACCTTATGCAACGGTTCTGAGGTAGCTTATGCAACGGTTTCTCATCCGTTGCATAAGCTACCGTTGCATAAGGTCCATACCTTATGCCACGGTTCCATAAAACCGTCGCATAAGAGCAACACTTATGCAACGGTTTGTTGTTAGCACCGTTGCATAAGGTATGGACCTTATGCAACGGTTTCAACACAAAACCGTCGCATACGATTAACCATAATACAACCGTTTTAGTGCTCAAACCGTTGCGTAAGTGTTGCTCTTATGCGACGGTATTATGGAACCGTTGCATAAAATATGGAAAAAATTTGGCAGGTTTCAGCTGTTTTAGCTCAAAATCCCCCTGAAAATTGAATACAAATTCTAAACCAAATTTAGTACCCTGCTTTTACACATTTCCAAACATGGAAACACTTTCATTTCACTCAAAATACAATCATTCATACAAGTCCATCCATATATACATTGATTTATACAAACGTCACATATATAAATAATATTCACATGTAAACACTATGTTCGAATAAGTAGTTGTACAAGTAGGCGGCGATCTCATCTCGCACGTCTTCTACCTTCCCCAACTCATATGCTCGTGTCCCATTAGGAAAAACCTATAACAAATAAGAATACGATAAACATGAATATATAAAAAAAATAGAGTTAGAACAAACCTAACTAGAACAATATAAATTTAGAATAAACGTAGGTAGAACATGCTTTAAGAACAAACCTAATTAGAACATTTGTCACCATTCTAATAGAGTAAGACGAGACTAGTATGCTTACTTGGTCAAAGTTCTCCACATATGCACCGTTATTAGCACGAACAAATTTCATTATGTCCCGAATAAATCTCAGAACATAATAACCGCATAAATTAGTATCATCGGGTTGTTTCGGACACTGCATTATAAGTAATCTCAGTTAACACTTTATTAATGAAAATTACAAGAATATATTAAAGGAATGCTTTGTCTATGAATACCGTCACTATCTTCCATTCGACTCGACGATCAATCCTCGGATTACATCCTTGATAGTATCGTTGCAACCCCCTAAAATAAATAACAATACGTAATTAGTGACTATCAATTCAAGTTGCAAAATAATAGTAAGATGGAAACTTACGAGTCCACTAAAGCTTTCGCATCGCTGTGTATAACGGTCTGATATGGCGAGGAGTTAAACCAATGGACTACACCTTGGTTGGGGAAGATAACGCACAACATCCAATGAAACCTACATCATTAAACTAAATTCATATAACCCATATTTCAAAAAACAGGTAATGTAGGACAAGTAATTTATGTACTTACTCTGCAGCATTTATATAAGGCATAAAGTAGCAATAATTGCGATCTTTGTCTGGGATATGAAGTCTTGATACAAACGCCTCCATCCTATCATTTATGTTATTGGAAGGGCTCACGTCCGTGTGATTGAAGAACCCGAATCGAACCTATGAATCAATCATTTGATTGTATAAAGAACTACAAAATGAAAAACTTGTAAAGTTAGACCTTCAGCAACAAATGATGAACAACTAATGACAAGAATATTTACCATATGTATAAATCACAATGTGAGTTCGATAACGGTGCCAATGCATATATATCACGGACAATGTGAGTCAATTCCCTTTAAGAAAAGGTGTTTCCGCAATTTCTTGGGTTTGACCTTTTTGTTATTCCAGCAACCCATACATGGACAATAAACACGTTCAATGTTGTTTGTGGACGCATACGAAGATGCAAACACACAAAAATCCATAATCCCTTGCTCGTAGTGAACACTTAACCTATTACCGGACACCCAGTCTCGATTCATTATAACTACATAAAGCATCATATACGCATAGTTAGAAAGAGATCATGTTATTGTTGATATACTTATTAGTAGAAATAGACCATATAAATCCACTCCATGAAGCACACTCCAACAATTAAAAAAGTTATAAATGAGTTTCATAGTGTATTTTACCTTAGAGTAGAATCTCTCGCACACAATAGTCAAAGGTTGGATGCAGCGTCGACTCTAAAGTTATAAACAACAATAAATAAGGTTAGTAAACGAAGAAATATCAAATATCCAATATGAATGGAGACGTAAGTAGTAAACTCGTTTAATTGGGCAATTTACCTTAAAATAGAAGCTTTCCTAAGAAAATAAAATACTGGGTGTGCAACACGTACGGACTAGATCTATAAACAACGAAGACAACTTAGAAAACAAGGAAATAAAGTCTAATCTCCATGTTAATAGGAAAATATGTAAGAATGATAACCATCGAATACCTTAAAATTGGAAGAAGCGGCAAAGAAAAAGATTTGGTAGTTGTATTTCCTAATGTTGGAGAAGTGAAGCTTCCTCTTGCTAATCGGCTAACAAGTACTACAAGTAGTGAACGAATATCGGTAAGACGCCAAATAAACCAACTAGTGCTTATTTTCGCCTCTAAAATCCATAAAACAAACAATCACGAGAATGAAAACCGGAGAGCTTTTTACCTGCAAAAAGGCAGTGCAATACCTACTGTCCAGAAAACCGGAGAGCTTTTTACCGGTATCACGCAGTGCAATACCTACTGTCCAGAAAAATAGAAAAAAATTCAATCGTTCCATAACCTAATCCAATCAATCCATCATTGAATCTATAAATGACAGAATTGACAGGAGCTGCATCGGTTCAGTGGGAACTAACCGATTTAGTAATGGGCGAGGAGCAGAGGCGGTGTGAGACGAGGACTGGATGCGGAGCAGGGCGACTGGATGCGGAGGAGGGTCGAACGGGCTGCGAGCGACGGACTAGTTGCAGACGACTGGCGCGGAGGGTCGCACGGACTGGGTGAGGAGCGGAGGCGGACAGAATTCAACTGCAGACGACTGGCGCGGAGGGTCGCACGGACTGGGTGAGGAGCGGAGGCGGACAGAATTCGACTGGCCAGCGGAGGAGGGCGACAAATTCGTTCGAGCGGGATTGGAAAGAACACCGAAGACTTGTGCATTTTTCAATTTTAGGTTTGAGTTTATGCAACGGTTCTTAAACAACCGTTGCATATAGTTTACCATTATGCAACGGTTCTTCAAAAACGGTTGCATAAACTATATCGTATGCAACGGTTCTTCAAAACCGTTGCATATATTGTACCATTATGCAACGGTTCTTCAAAACCCGTTGCATAAACTATATCTTATGCAACAGTTTGTTATAAAACCGTTGCTTAAGCAACAACGGTTGCGTAATCCAAAATTTGAACCGGTGTGTTACTTTTGTATATGCTAATTATGCTTAATCGATAATAAGTAAGCAATTTCGATTCTTTTCCTCTTCTAAACCTAATAGTATCTTCACTTTCCATCAAATCACATCCCTCTCATTCTCGATCCGACCTCATTATCCAAATGCCGATTCAAGAAAAATATTCATCGCCCGTGATATCGATGCGTATGAGAAACTTAAAAAAATATATGTTAGAAGAGGAAGGATCCGGTACAAAGCCCAAATTACTGTACAAAATACAAAATCATCTCAACCCTTCATTTTATTAGTTGAATGACCAGGATTAATTGAGTACAAATATGTAAATTCAAATTTTAATGTAAACATGGGCAAATATGATACACCATTAACATATAATTGGTTTCCTAAACTGTCGTGTTCCTTCGATTCATCCGTTCATCGTCGTCCGAGACTCCGAGATAATTGCAAAGCCGTTCCGAGATGAAGGCGCATCGTCCGATTCATATTATCAGATTTGGTCGCGTCGTCGTCCACAATTCGCAGGGTTTAACCGTTCTTCATTAGATTCCCAGTTTTCAAAATAATCCCAATTCTCTACTCCTTCCTTCACTCTCGCATCTCCGAACCTCCTTACGGCCAACCACGAAACCCTAGAAGTGTCTGAAAAATATGGACGAATTCTTAACGAATTATATTTTGACGAATTATGTCATAGTTCGTCAAAAGTGGACTATAATTCTTCAAGAATTCTGACGAATTTTAGTGTACATTCGACGAACTATAACATAATTTGTCAAAATTGGACTATAATTTGTCAACAATTCGGCAGTACCATTGTACAATTAGTCATGACATTTTATAGTTCGTCATAACTATTATATAGTTCGTCATGACCATTTAAGATTGTTTTGTGAATAAACGAAACAATTCCGAAGTCATTTGAACTATGACATAATTCGTTAACAGATTACTATAATTCGTCGTCGTCGTCATAGTTCGCAAACCCTAAGACTTGTACTTCGTCAATTGCCAGATTCGCCAACGATCGAATTGCAAACTAAGCATCATCGATGCGCATAGAGAAATTTTTCGAAAGTGCCTCGAATTCTTTGAAAATCAGAGTTTCCAAATTGGTTGAATCGTGCGTGATTTGAGGGATAATTGTCCGTGTTTTGGTTTTGAAAATAATGTTGTCAATTATACCTCGTCGATGTGCGGAGAGATTCTGGGATGAATCGCGATTTGGTTTCCTAAATGGTCGGTTTTTGTTTGTGTGAGGAGAGATACGGGGTTGTTTTTTTAATTCTGGTTATTTTGTTAGTCAATTATGCCCTTTCTATGGAGAGATACACGTTCAAAATTAAGTTATTAATTTATTTAATCCAATTATCATCAGCCTTTAGATTAACAAAATGAACGGATCAGATGAGTTTGTATTTTGCACCAGATCTGGGCTTTGGACCAGATCCGGCCTCTATGTTAGAAAACTAAATTGTCAGAATTGTCATTGAAACAATGTTTTTCACAGAATTTTGATGACTGATATCGTAGTCCTGCTCATCAGAGGCGTGCTCAAATGGTAAGAGCAGTGGTTACCAATTATTAATCATCGATTCGAATTCAGATGGTCCAGAGTGAGTTTCCTTTTATGGGTAGATTTTTTTTTGATAGTGAGTGGGTACAACAACTCGACACATTACAATGTATATGACGCCTTATCATCTAGTACATATACATATTGATCTTCAAAGCTTTAGCAAGACATATTGATCGGACCCGGAATCGTCTGATACATTTCTCCACTTTTGAAGTGCAGGTCGGGTTTGTCACCTTTACCATGTATGGATCCGCACATCCACCCAGTGGCGGATCCAGAAAGTTTTTTGAATGGGGGCGATCGAGCCTATTAACTTTGAAATACTCAAAATGAAATCTTCATTCGATATAATTTGTTTAATTTTTAACTATCGGTGGCGAACTCTTAAAATTAGTGAGGGCAAAATGTTAAAATTGTTACTAATATTGAACAAATTAACCTATAACAATTAAAATTTTGGAAAACAAGTGGGGGCTGGTGCCCCCACCCCTTGCATGTTCATCCGCCACTGCAACCACCCCAAATTGGTACATTCTTCGACTCTTGGAGCTCAAGTCTCCTTGACCACCTTTACCGTTGCAAGACACGACACGTCCATCTGGACGCCGAATTGCACCTCCACGAGGGATGTAAGAAACATCAGGCGCGATGCGTGAAGAGGAAGCATCCATGATGGATGTAAAAAACATCACGCGCGATGCGAGAAGAAAAAAGCATCCACGCACGAGGCGAGACGAGGAAGAGGAAAGAAAATTCTCACAAAATTGTGAGAAATTGGTGACCCCGAGACTCGAACCCGGAATGTAATTAAGGAATCATGTCTGACTCCTTAACCAACATGCCTCTACCCTGTCGGCCTTTTATGGGTAGAGTTAGAGGCATATAATATTTAAAGATTAAGTTCGGAATTGTCCTGTCCCTATTTTTAATTAAGAAAATATCACAATCAAATTTTGTACCAATTTATTACATTTTCCGTCTTTTTGCATGTTTTTGGAGGTGTTAACAAATATTAATTATCGTTTATGAATATAATATTTCATCTTTTTCGCATGTTTTTGGTAACGTTGTCCAACGATGTTAATGTCACTTAGAAGACAATACGAATGAGCACACTTGGTGGAGGTGGACGAAGTTAAACAGTGTTAACAAAATCGTTGACTTTATTTGACCATACACATTCTTTAGAAAATAAATCAAAATTCGTACTTTCTTTGGAACTTTTTATAGTTCGGCTTACATATTGGGAGCAGATAATAGTTTAGGACTTAAAATAGTTAGTATTTTTCTTAATATTTACTCATAGCTAGCTAGCTTGATGTGTCTAACAATCCTTATATTTCAATGGTTGTTGAGAACTCATTACTCTTCAACTACTTTACGTTTCAATTCAGTTTTAGGAAAGAGGGGAGCCCTCAAAAAATTGAGAAGTTGAGTCTCAAATCTCACCATTAAGTCATGAGCATCTATAAATCTGCATGTGACATATTTCCAAAAAATAAAGTCAAAGTTGGTGGCTTTAACTTTGCATTAAATGCATCTTGAAAAATGCACATGAGACACGCGTCACATCCATAATTGACTTGATAATGCATTTTGAATGGTGAAGATTGAGGTCTCAAGTTCTAAAAAAAAAAAAGAATTCTCATTTGAACACTTCTATTTAGAAAAGATACATCATATATCACATATTTTGCTGAAGCCGAGCCCCCAATTTCTTTTCATCAACTCAATGTATTAGATTTTTATTTGCTGCTAATCAAGATATTTTGTAAATTTAGTTAGTTTGAATTCTTCTAAACCACTTATCACACATATCCATGCATGCATTTAATTAGGTAATTCATAATGGTTCCTCATGTTAGTTAAATGTCCATGTACTTGTAAAATGACACTTAATTACTGTTTATTGAATAGATGTGTATTTTAGCCACTACGGTCACTACGGTCGGTCCGACCAGAACTGTTTGTTTGATCGTGCCCTTCTTGAGTGATCTGCCATTTGTGACAGTTTACTCGTATTTGTAGCATTTGTGGCACTATCAAAAAAAAAAGAATAGATGTGTATTATGGTTTTCTGTATTTGATCAAATTTACAGCTTCTAAAAATCTTAGGAAGATATTTCAATGTTAGAGCATGGGGATCGGTAAAAGAATAGAGGTAGCAATCAGGATAGCAATTGTTGCTCAATACTAGACAATAAATTAGCGGCTGCTACTCCTACACTTCATCTCCTATTTTATCGTTGCACATGCTCTTAGAGAGAGAGAGAGGGAGACTATCAACTATCAAGGGATGATGGGCTATAACAATTTCACACCGCAAAATGTTGCCTTTTTGAAGAAAATATAGTACGAAACAAGGAAATTAACGTTAAAAGTCATCACATAATCACGTTAAAAGTACGAATCGAAGTGCTTAAATTTGAACAAAAACTAGGCATACAAAGAATAAAGCTAACTCAATTTGAGCACTTTCGTCGGCAAGAAGGAATATGATTCATATATATAATCCTAACTTAATTTGTTGCGTTCATTGAGACAAAAACATGATATTAAGGGTCTATTCAAACAAGTGAGTTTTAATCAAGCTTGTGAGTTGTGACCACAAGAAAATAATGGATAGAACAGGACTGATTGCTTCGACTTATAACGAAATAAAAAAGTCTTTCACTTGACAGCGCATTCGTAGTCTTTAGACGATACTATTTTGTGTCTATATAATATGTATCGTAAAAAAACAAGGAAAATCCATGAAATATGTGTCATAAAACTTCATTCGATATGGTACATGCATATGTGGTGCAAATTTTAGATATTTAAGGTAAGTTACTATGTGAAATTTGGCTTCTATATACCGTCCACATTCTCACAAGTTTCTCTTTTCATCAGGTGTAACAAATATATAAATGTTCATGTCAGAATCATCACACCTAAAACCAGTCTGGCCATGTAGCGGCGATTTTGGTTTTCCAGAGAGAGAAAACTCTCTGGTTTTTGAGGCGGTTAGAAGGGCGTAGCGGCGACACAAGTTTTAGGCGGCGGGAAGAGTTTTTCCGGCTTCAACAGTGGGCCTCGCACCTTCTTCTCTTCCTCCTCTCGCTGCTCGGTTGCTTCCGTCTGCGATTCGGTTTTTCTGGCTGAATCGGGAGCTTCCGACGAGATCTGGGCCATCTGTGGTCTCGGATGGGCGGTCTGGGGTGGAGCAAGAAGGTGGAGGTCGTTGATTTTGGTTTAGGATGTACATAGGTCTGGCTGGGGTGGTCGCCGGTTGATGGGTTTGGCGCTTGCTAGGCTGATCGAAGGGGGCCGGTTCTGTGCTGGCGGTTTGCTGCGGGCTGGCCGATAAGGCTGGGATTCGTCTGTGGCGGGTCTCGCCTGAGGAGGCTGGCTTCCGAGCGTTTCTGTTGAGGGCTGGCGGTTGTTCTGCCGGCGGGTGGTGGTGGGCCGGCTATGCCGGGTTTTGTTGTACAGTTGTTTTTTTAGGGTTTCGTGTAGCCCGGGTAATACCGGGTCGTTTCGGCAGGCAGACGTAGTGTTTTATGCTTCCCTGCGGGATCCTGCTTTTTCCAACTGTGAATGACGGGATGTCTTGCCATGCCAAGGCGAAGATTCGGACTCCCTTTTATTCACGTTTTTATCTATTATGTCTGTAATGTTCTCGGCTGGTTAACTTATCCCAGCTTTAAGATCTCGGTTCGCCGGTGTCTTGGTTATTCACAGCTTATATCAGAAAAAAAACCAGTCTGGCCAAAAATAGTTTTTATTTGTGTGAAGAAAAAGTGTATTCATCAAAAGAGGCCTACAAGATTACAAGACTCCCTCAACACAAAATAGAACTGGCGCAGAACAAGGCAAAAACAGCAGTAGCTCAAGCACTAAAAGGACCCTGGCATTGTCACTTACATCAAAACTACCTAGACATTGTAGCTAAAACAGACTATTCAGCAGTAATAAACCTCCTGTCAACAAGAAACTTATGTGCATTAAAACCTGTTTTACTCTTCTTGATAATTTCAATCTTCATCCTAAGTATATTCCAAACATAACTCCAAAGTTGGTTGTGCTTATAATCTCTCCATGCTGTTGTTGCGAGCTTTCAACGTTTCATATACAACTGCTGTAATAATTAAATAAACCACTAGCTTCTCTGCTTTGGATCTCCATATTCTGCTTTTCTGCCACTCTATCAAATCCTCCCAGTTGTTCTAATGCGCTTGAATACCAAACATCTCCAGAATCGTGTTTATTGGTGTGAGACCTCAGCACTGGAAAAATAAGTGATTTTTTTGCCTAACCCTATTGTATATTGGCGTGAGACCAAAAATAGTTAACCCTAACCCTATTTTTTTTATAGTGGGCTAACCCTAACCATATTAAGAGTAAAATAATAAATTCAACTCAAAAGGGTTTTATTAAACCCCTAATTCACGTTCTCATAATTACATGCCCTGCCTTCAACTTCATAATGGGATACAACAAATCATTTCACGTTTTGGACCAAATCGTGCCCGGACCATTAAATTGATCAAAATTACTAGTACAAGAATATTTACATGACCATAAAATTCTTTAGAAATGGTATATATAGCTAGTCGTTAGAAATCAATATGATCGATTACAAAAATGATAGAGAAGAGGAGCACAGTAATATAGGAAAGGAAAGCAAAAACAGCGGAGAAAATGTATATGCAAACTTGGGAGCCAAGTCAAGAAAAGCAATTGAATGTGAGACGGCCTAAAGCTCAAAGTAAATGAATGATTACAGGAGGAGATGATGATGGGGTCTGTTTTAGGTGAAATGGTTTATTGCATTCTAATTATAAACACTCAAACTTATTATTTCATAGCCGAAATATCACATTATATACCTCATTTACTCATCTCATGGTAGAGGAGCACTCAAATGAGGCAGTCAAATTAGAATGAGGCAGTGAGGCACCATCTCAACCACTCATCTCAGCCGCCAAACTCATCTCCTCATGACACGTGTCTCACTACCAAAAATCCATCAAAAGCAAAAAGCACACTATTCCCTGCCACATCATCATAATGAGTGACTCATAACGTGCCTCATTCTACCCCTGATTCAAGGGAGCGCGCCCCCTCTCATGGCATATATAAGTTACACTCTTACTCACTCACGCTTACATCATCTCTCCCAATTTATAGGTTTCATTTATCTTCTTCCCTCTGCATTTGTGTACTTTCCCTTTTAATGCTCTTTGGCCAGAATGGTACAAGGAAACAAGAAGTTCAGAGGTGTCAGGCAGCGCCACTGGGGTTCTTGGGTGTCCGAGATTTGCCACCCCTTGTTGTAAGTACCTTGTCAGTTTCAAAAATACCTTCAAATTTTCAAAACGAGCCATAATGGCCTCATCGATTTACTTTACACAGTCTAGACATTATGTAGCATTTCATTTGGACATTACGCAACAATTCTTACTATGGAAAATGTTGCATAATGGCCATATGAAATAATAGATACCGTGCAGACTGTAATAGTTAGACTACATACATATTTAAACAAATGTATTATTCTGTAATTATAATGACTCAGAACATTATAACGAGAACTGATTAACATCGAACCATTATTTAGTACTCAAGGATATGATGATGATGTGATGTCTATTAGGCTATTACTCACTTGGGGCCTCTAATATTGATTTTCGTCAGTCATGCTCATGGTGTAATGCAGGAAGCGGAGAGTGTGGCTAGGAACATTTGAGACAGCGGAGGAGGCGGCAAGGGCCTACGACCAGGCAGCGGTCCTCATGAGCGGCCGCAATGCTAAAACAAACTTCCCTATTGAGCAAACTGATGACATTTCTATTGACTCTCCCAATGATAATAAAAACCATCTTTCAAGACATTCTTCATCATCTAACATGACCTTGTCAGAGATTCTACACGCCAAGCTCATGAAGAAATGCACCAAGGCTCTATCGCCACCGTTGACTTGCCTTCGGCTGGATACAGAGAAGTGTAACATTGGAGTGTGGCAGAAGAGGGCTGGGTCTGGTACAGATAATGCCAATTGGGTAATGACTGTGGAGCTTGGAGAGAAGACTGAAGGTTATGGGGGTGTTAGTGTAAATAAGGGAAGTATAGGGGTGGGGTTTGGGATGGAGTGGAAGTTGGAGGACGGGAATGTGAAGGATGAGATGGTAAAAAATGAAGAGGAGATGATTGCTCTGCAAATGATAGAGGAACTTCTCTTTAAAACTTAATTTGTAAATAAACCTAATTGAAAAAACATATGTTTGTCAGATATGTTACAATGAAAGTACATAATTGAACAAAACATCTTTGTGAAGTGTGACATTGTAATGTACACATAATTAAGTTTATGTGGATTTCTGTAAAATTTCTCCCATATATGCAATAAAGTACACAATAATTATAAGGGCATAGGATGTGGCTCAGTAGTGAGCGCTCCCCCGGTGCCAAAAGTGCTCGGGTTCGAAGTCCCTCTAACACACTTAACACAATACTAACTAACTAACCCAAATAAAAAAAATAAAAAAAAGTACACATTAATTATTTTGACATTGTAGTAGTTTTTTTCTTCAGTTTAATGACATTTTTTTAAAGACATGAAATTGACAAACCCCAAACTTATGTCATTAGGTGCATTCAAGGGGTTTGAAACGTTAAACTACTGATCATTCGACCAAGACTATTATATATAAGGATTCGTTTAGTTACAAAAACTACGAAAAGTCATATACGGATTCGGATTCAACGCAGCACACCAAAATGATTACAAATAAAATAGTAGTACCAAATATAGCATTGTATATGAGAAAAAAGGTTCATAATTATCACATGCATCTTTAAATGTCTGATTACCTAAAATTGAAAGTGTAGGTGACATAAGGTTACTTTAACTAGCATATGGAGAAGGGCTTGGTAGATCTAATTAAGTGATGCATTATTTGCTCTCGATCGCTATCTATTAATCGTTATCAAAAACTACATGAGTTGTAAAGTTTGAGTTAAAACATCATTTTCCTCGAAATTAAATGGTCCGTACGGATGGCGCCTAATTTCAAAAATAATGTTCGCAACCAATTTTATTAGTGCACGTATACACGAAATCAACAGTTTGATCGATTGACTGATTTGAGTGAGCTTGTTATATGGCCATACGGGTCGCTTCACCAATCACCATTATTGACTTGCAATGTCTTCCTATTACTCCGTACAAAGTAGGGGTCGGCAATTGACCCTATGATCAAAATGCCTATAGGGTCACCCTTGTTAATATGAATATTATGCTTATTATTGATATTAGGCTAACGGTCTATATATATAGCGTACATGAGAATCTAATCAGATCAAATCAATAGGTAATATATGGTTAAGAGATATACAGAGAATATATCTTAATCATATCCTAATATTCCTCTAACACCCTCCCTCAAACTTATGATAGTTCTACAACATGAGTTTGAATCGACAAAATATGAGTTGATATGAGCCTCCTAAAAATTGAGACGACGTCGCAAGTTGCACTTTAGTGGACAACGGGAAGAATATCCGAGGCGACAAGATAAGTCACGGCGGCAGCGAAGAAACTAGATGAAAGACCCGATGAGCGACATAATAATTCACAAAGGCTGCGGCAAGAAAGGTCGCATAGGCAATTGTTATCGAACCAATGATGGAAAACTATTTCTGATCTTTCTTTGTCACCAAGGATGGTTGCGCGGAGAGGCATTGATTGATCTGCAACAAGAAAATAAAAAGGCAAAAAAATAGCAAGGCGGAATCGATTTGGGGTACCCAAAAATAGCAAGGCGAAATCGGTGGTGGTGTGCGAGTAATTGTTGACACACCACCACCCAAAGTGAACAATCAAAAACGAAGCATCGAGAAAAAAACCCTAAGCTCTTGATACCATGTTAATATGAATAGTGCTTATTATTGATATTAGGCCAACGGCCTATATATAGCGTACATGAGAATCTAATCAGATCAGATCAATAGGTAATATATGGTTAAAATATATACAGAAAATATATCTTAACCATATCATAATATTCCTCTAACACCCTCAAACTTATGATGGTTGTACAACATGAGTTTGAATAGATAAAAAATGAGTTGATGTGAGCCTCCTAAAATTGAGACGACGTCGCAAGTTGCACTTTAGCGGAGAACTGGAAGAAAATCCGAGGCGACAAGATAAGTCAAGGCGGCAGCGAAGAAACGGGAAAGACCCGATGAGCGACACAATAGTTCGCAGAGACTGCGGCAAGAAGGTCCACGTAGGCAATTGTCATCAAACCAACGAAGGAAAACTCTTTCTGATCTTTCTTTGTCCCCAAGAATGGTTGCGCGGAGAGGCATTGATTGATCTGCAACAAGAAAAAAGGGAAAAAAAGCAAGGCGGAAGCGATTTGGGGTGGTGGTGTGCGAGTAATTGTCGACAGACCACCACCCAAAGTGAACAAAGCCCACAAAGCCTCGTACCCTGCCATGCCCTATCCTCGTACCCTAACGTACCCTACCCACAAAGCATAAAGCAGGGCAAGTGTCACGAAAAATAGATCTTACCCTGCCCTCCTACCCTGCCCTACTACCCTAACCTCATATCCTGCTCTCTTACCCTATCATACCATGTCTTACCCTACTATTTTCATTCATATTGTAATTTTTTCCCCTCAAATTATGCTTAAATTTATCATATAGGTTCCGATCCTACCCTACCTTGCACTACAAATTTCGCCCAAAATTTCGGGGAAGATTTATCGCCGGCAAAACGTCCCCCCGAATTTTGCTTTCGGTGCATTTTCGAAGACAACTTCCGACGATATTCCGGGGAAGATTCGGCACAATTCCGGCAAATAAAATTCAGGTGAAATTCGGCCACAAAATTTCGGGGCATATCCAGTGGTATTCCGAGCACCTAAAACTAATATTTTTCTGAGGAATATGCGAGGATATTCAGGTGACATTTTTCCAGGGGAATTCCGGGAACTTTTTTGATTTAATAATTTGTATTAAATTATGAGTATTGTTTAATATGGAATCAAATGATCGAATTTAATATGGAATCAATGATCGATTTTTAAATGGAATTCCGGGGACCTCTTGATTAATATGGAATCAACAATATATTTCAATTAACATATCTAATGTATTTTTATTAATCAAATATTTCATAAGCTTTTTTACGAGAAATTTTTTATAGTTATTTAAATGATTTTTAGTCATTATTTTCAGTGCTAGGAACCCCTAGCCAGATTCCGGGCAGATCCAGGCCACCTCCGACGACCGGTGTATGGGAAAAAATATAATAAAATTTACAAAAACTTCCACCCCCGCCCACAGGACACAATCCAACATACAGATTCGATTTGAACATAACAATTGAAACAAATGACAACTGATTAACATGCGAAACGATTAAATAGAACGGAGCAATCAAAACTCAGAGCAATCCACGGTTGCAGCCGGCCAGAACACATATAATGAGTGGTCGAAGGATGCGAATCTGGAGCGCAAACGGTTGAGAAATAGAACAAATACGAATGCAAATGACTAGCTTCGACGGTTTAGGAGGATTGAAAATGGAGAAGAAGAAATAGACAATCCTATATCTGGTTTTGAGTTTCCTAACTCAGGGAGATATGTGGCGGATTTCCGGCGACTCTTTCAAGATTTAAAATTTGTCAATTCCTTTTCTGGCGCTGTCCAGGCGCATTACAAATATAATTCCGACATAATTGTGGCCACATTCCGGCGCCAATATGAATATTTCCTTTTTGAACCTTCCGGGTTATTTAAAGGGAATATCCGGGAAAGAAACTGTTGATTAAATTATTCAATTAAAGAAATCTAACCATGTTAATTAATTGTTAATTAAACCGGACATGTTTTTATTTCACTAATATCATTTAACATAATCATATTTTTTTTGCAACATTTAACATAATAATATTTATGACATATTTAACCAGAAATGGAATATTTAACTTCTCAAAGAATGTCACATATGAAATACAGTTTCCATAAAACTTTTTTAATATTGATTAGATATTTAATAAATATTCCATGGTTAGTCTACTGAATATTTGTTAGGTATGAATAGTTTCCATATTGATTAAATATTCTAATCTTTGTCAAAATAGATGGAATACGGTTTCCATTAAAAAAAAATTGATATTGGTTAGAAATTTAATAATACTCCATGGTTAGTCGGTTGAATATTCGTCAATAGGCATGGTTAGTTTCCATATTGCGATTAAATATTATAATCTTTGACGAAATAGATGGAATACATATTCCAATTTAGACTACCCTAACTTTGTTACATATTAATTTCAATGATATAATTAGGCATAATTCATTGTAGCGAAATTCTGGCGCCCATGTGAATATTTTATTTTTCTAATTTCTGGGGAAAATATGGGGAAAGCCGGGGAAGATGAAAAACAAAATTCCGGAGACATTCCCGCGGAATTCCGGAGATGTATTTCTATATTATATATTTGCTTACATTAACCTATATAAGACAATAATTAAGGCTGCATTCCGCAGAATTTCGGGGACCAAAAAAACATGGCAGGAGTAGCCCGGATTTGCGCAAAAATATTTCCAGGGAATCTCCGGGACACATTTTTCACCGGAATTCTTTGTGCCGGAAAATCGTCGGATTTTCTCCGAAATTCGTCAGAATGAAAATGACCATCGAACGTTCGTTGGAATTATTCCGGTCATATATGAGTGGCCAGATTTTCCCGGGAATTTATGGCCGGAAATATTTGCAAAATTTGTAGTGTTACCCTAATTTTACCCTGCACATAAGTATCATGCGGGCATAAAAAAACTACTCTACCATGCCCTGTATTATTCATTGGGTAAAAAAAACGATCATTACCCATTGCCGACCCCCTAGTACAAAGTAATAGCTAGCAACCAAAGTTCCTTTTCCTATAGGCTAAATTCGAAACACGAGCGCCTGCATGGGTGCAAATTTCATGGATCTATTCGATCTCCGACATGGGGTTTAAACAGAGCGCCTACATCATGCGGACAATTAAGAATGATGAATCATTTAAGGGCGGAGATGATTGTTCCTTTTTGCACCTTATTCTACTCGTGATTTCGTTTTTTGTACAAATAAAATGGAACACCAAAGGAGCATTCGACACGTCGAATCACCCATTTTTGTTTAAGCAAAGGCTTCGCCTCGCCTCTCTACATAGAAAACGAGACTAGATGGTTGGTTCTTATCATCCAACGAAAACAATAAACACTCAAGTTCCTTCCTTCAGTAGCTAGTTCCAAACACGCTCTCTTCTTGGTGTGAAGTTTTTTCTTTAGTGGTGTGAGGCTTGGTGGTGGTTCCAGCATGACGAGAACAAGGTTCGGCAGCTATATCTCGTGGTGCACGTTTTAGCTGCGAAGCTAATATATCCTTGCAAGCGCCTAACATCGGTGAGAGGACAATAACGTTTCTGGAAGGCGTCAAACGTGCCTCGGCTTAATTATGGTTCACGCTATTGTATTTAAATTATATATTTAATAACATAGATATTGTCTGCTCATTTTAGCATTTTAATTGTTAGTATTAGATCCACAACTGTTGTAATTTATTACTCAATCTTGTATGCAAACTTAGGTTCAATTCATGTAAGGTTCAAACACAAACAAGAATATAAAGGGAGCACACAAGAATTTTTACGTGGTTCGGGAAATCCCTACTCCACGGGACCTCAAATGAGGAGATTCGTCTCAACAATCCACTATGAGCAATCAAAAGGTTTCGAGTACAAACAGCACAAACAGATCGGGCAATCGATCTAAAACCCTAGGTTTAAACTGAAAATTCGAAGCTAAGGGAATGGAGGGATTGAGCCCCCTCCGAGGCCCCTGGATTGAAGCGTGACGTTGCCGACGCCTTGAGCACGTAAACCCCTTGCTCAGATCGACCGCAATCGATCTTCGCCTTGAACTTCAATCTCCGAACACTCTTCCGATGGATAGCCTCCAACTGAACGCCAGTCGACTAATTCGTTAAGCCACGAAGTTAGACGACGTCCGGCGAGTCTTCTGAGAACAGCTCCAACTCAAATCGCTCCGTCGCTCGAAGAATTGCTCCGTCGCTTTTCGAATTTCTGGTTTCGGCTTAGAACCCTAATCCCCAAATACGAACTCCATTTAAACCCAGCTGACCCGCGTTGTCCAAAACGCTGGCGTTTTCGATCGTAACTGAATTAACCGACTTCCGCGCCATGCCAAACGACGACGCTCTAATAAACAAATTCTGCCTATGCATCAAAACGACGCAGCTTCGCTTGATCTTCAAAGCTCAGCTTTCCATGGAGGAGACGATCGGCTATCCGACCAAAGAACTCGCACAGCCGATCGGCCATCCGACCGGCCAGCCGACCGGGCACCCGAGCGGACCTCCAGGCGGGCGACCGAGCAAGCTCCAAGCTCCAATCTTCAGAACTGCTTCATTTCTTCAGCTCTTCACTTGGATCTTCAAGCAGCAAAGGCGAGAGGCTTTGGGGACTCTAAGGATAGCTAGATTACCTAAACTATCCTAACAATTGCCCTCCTAATCTAGATGTGCTGAGTACCCAAATACAATTGATTGCTACTTAGTGGATGTTGAGAAGATCATCACCCATATATCATTGATCCAACCCTTCTTCAAGGGTCACATTGAGCCTCCTCAATGTGCAGGAAGTTCCTGCAAAATTCAAACTTATTAGTTGGCACAACTTTGGTTCCAAAATCTGCAGGATTGACATCACCCAAGATTTTCTTAACTTCAAACTCTTTCATTTCAATCTTATCTCTAATGAAATGCAACCTCACATCTATATGCTTGCTTCTTTCATGGTAAACAGGGTCATGACACAAATGCAATGCACTTTGACTATCAGTAAAGACAATAGGCACATAACATTCATTTTCAAGTTCAAACAATAAACCCTTAAGCCATAAGGCTTCCTTGGCTGCTTCAGTAGCAGCTATGTACTCTGCCTCAGTTGAGGAGAGTGCCACAACTGACTGGAGCTGAGCCTTCCATGAGATACAGTTTCCACACCAAGTAAAGAACAATCCAGTTGTAGACTTTCTATTGTCTCTATTGCTAGCATAATCAGAATCAACATAGCCAAACAAATCAGATTTCAGTCCATATCCAGAATATACCAAACCTAATGACTTAGTTCCACACATGTATCTAAGCAAGTATTTCATGGCCAACCAGTGAGCTTCACCTGGGTTAGACATGAACCTGCTTAGAACTGAAATGCCAAAGGCCAAGTCAGGCCTTGTGCATAACATACAGTACATGACTGATCCAACAGCCACATCATAGGGGATATTAGCCATATTTTCTTGTTCAGTTTTAGTCTTAGGACAATCATCTTTTGTTAGCATTAAGTGCCCTCCTAAGGGTACTGCAGTAGGTCTAGAACAGTTCATGGCAAACTTATCAAGCACTTTTACTAGGTAATCATGCTGAGACAAATACATTTTTATGTTCTTCCTATCTCTAGTTATGCTTATGCCTAGAATTCTTTTAGCAAGTCCCAAATCTTTCATGTCAAAATTAGCTTTAAGGTCCCTTTTCATCTTCTCTACTTCAGTTTTAGAATTACTCATAATGAGTATATCATCAACATACAAAAGCAGATAGACATTCAAATCAGGTTTTGGCCTTTTCAAATACAAGCAAGCATCATACTTACTTCTCATAAAGCCTAAAGCTAACATGCATGAATTAAACTTAATGTTCCATTGCCTTGGTGATTGTTTTAAACCATAAATAGATTTTTGAAGCATGCAAACATGATCAGGATTTGTTTTATCAATAAAACCAGGAGGTTGACTCATATAGATAGTTTCATTTAAGTTCCCATGTAGAAAAGCAGTTTTCACATCCATTTGATGCAATTCCCAATCATAAACTGTTGTCATAGCAAGTAATAATCTGAGTGTTTTATACTTAACAACAGGAGCAAATATTTCATTGTAATCTATGCCTTCTCTTTGATTAAATCCCTTAGCAACTAGTCTAGCTTTGAATCTTGGAGGATCAGTTGGTGAACTGCCCTCCTTGATCCGAAAGATCCATTTACTACCAATGATTTTAGCATTTTCAGGTTGCTTAACTAGTTTCCAAGTTCCAGTATTATGCATAGATTCAATTTCTTCACACATGGCTAATTTCCATTTATCACACTCTTTACTAGTTAGTGCATCCTTAAGTGTTTCAGGAGTTACATACTTCACATCACTAGCAACTAACAGAGCATATTCAAACAAATTCACAGATTCAGCCATGTTAACATATCTCCTATTGGGTTTTCTAACTCTAGGAGTTCTATCCCTTGCTAACACATAGTCAGTCAAATCAGGTGCATCAGTCTCAGCATTTTCAGTCACATTATCACTACTTGAAGATATAGTATTGTCAACCATGTGACCTACATTATCAGCAGTATGTAAAGAGGTAGAATCAAAAGCACTTAGCTGATTCTCAGACTGAGGTGCTGAGTTTTCCACAATTGGGGAATTTTCCGCAAAGTTGTCCACTTCTTGCGGAGAGTTGGGAACTTCAGTTTGAGGAGGTGTTTCCAGGTCTGCAACAGGTGGAAGCACCTCATTTCCTTGATGGTTATGTCCACCATCATCTTGGTTATCTTCATTGGCATCTGGAGTCCACCAGAGTTGCCCACCAGGCACAAAGCTCTGATGTTCAGACTCAGTTTCCTGGTCAGTACTAGAGGTACCTGCACCATTAGAATCTGATGTTAGTTTGGCCTTAAAATGATACTCATCTTCATTAAAAGTTACAGAACAAGCAGTTATAACTTTATAAGGACCAGGTCTAACTAGCAACAACTTATATCCTTTCACACCCAATGGATAACCAAGCAAGACAGCCTTCTCAGCTCTAGGATTGAGCTTGCCCTGCACAGAATGTGCATAGCAAGTGCAACCAAAGGGCTTTAAATGGCCTAAAGAGATTTTTCTACCAGACCACAGCTCTTGGGGAATTTTAAAGTCAGTTGAAGAACAAGGAGACCTATTCACCAAATATGCAGCAGTCATCACAGCTTCACCCCACAAAGATTTCCTAAGTCCAGAACTTATTAACATGCATCTAGCCCTTTCTAATAATGTTCTATTCATCCTCTCAGCTATACCATTTTGCTGAGGGGTACCTGGTACAGTTAAGTGCCTTCTAATGCCATGTTCTTTACAAAAACTATTAAACTCATTGTTACAGAATTCCATACCATTGTCTGTCCTTAAGCATTTAAGTTTAGAGTTAGTTTGGTTTTCAACAAGAGTTTTCCAGTTTTGAAAGTGATCAAATACCTCAGTTTTAGATTTAAGCAAATAAACCCAAACTTTCCTAGAAAAATGATCAACCAAAGACATAAAATACAGTCTACCACCAACTGTTGGCACTTGGGCAGGGCCCCAAAGATCACTATGAACATATTCAAGAGGAGCAGATGCAGTCATATTAGATCTCTTAAAAGAATGAGCAATTTTCTTTCCTAAGATGCAATTTTCACAGAATGGCAGATTTACTGGTTTTTCAGGCAACAAACCATGTTCAAACAATTTATTCAGGCCTTTATTACCTATGTGACCTAGTCTAGCATGCCATAGCTTAGTGCATTTCAGTTCCTTATCTTCTGTTCTAGCATGATTAACCTCAGGAGATGTACTAACATAGTATAAACCACCAGTTTTAGTAGCTTTTATCAGAACTGTCCCTTTTCTTGAAATCTGTCTAATTCCTTTTGATGAATTAATTTCACAACCTACATCTTCTAAGGCTGATTCAGATATCAAATTCCTCCTAAGATTAGGAACCCAACTTACCTTTAAGAGAGTTCTAACCTTACCATCAAACATTTTAATGGGGACAGTTCCTATACCTTTTATTTTCAAAACAGTTTTATCTCCTAGTTTAACTTCACCTCCATCATATAAATCAAGTTTATCAAACAAGTGTTTATGAGGAGTAGCATGCATAGTACACCCAGAATCTAATATCCAAGAACTATCAGAAAAAACACCACAAACTACAAGGCATTCATTATCAAAACCAGAACCAGATTCACACACATTTGACTGCCCATTCTGAGGTTGATTTCCCTTATATTTTCCACTCTTAATGTCATCCTTTTTCTTTTGGCAATGGTTTGCATAATGTCCTACATTATTACAATAAAAACATTTTACTTTGGAGCCTTGTGAGGCACCAGATTTATCAGATTGCCTAGGGACATTGTTAGAGCCATTATTAGGTTTTTCAGACCTATTGTTTTTAGGGGAAAACTTCTTTTTGCTCTTAAACATCATTACTTCATTCTTAGCTTCAGTTCTAGGTCCAGACCTAGTCTTAAACACTTTCAAAGCCTCATTCTTCTGAATTATCATTTCAGTGATTTTAGTTAGAGTTAACTCATCTCTCCCATATTGAATTACATCCTTAACAATATCAAACTAATTAGGCAGGGAGTGTAGGATTATCACAGCAAGATGTTCCTCTTTAATTGTATCTTTACATCTATCTAAGTCTTGTGTAATCCTAAGAAAGATGTCTAGATTTTCCTGAATAGTCATTTGAGTATCCATTTTAAAAGTGAACAATCTACCTAAGAGTGAAATCCTATTAGGGAGAGATGTTGACAAGTATTTTTCTTCTAACTTTTCCCAAAGTTCCTTAGGGTTAGTTATTGTCATAACCTGTCTAGCAACATTGTCATTTAACCTCATGATAATTTCAGAATGGGCTAAGTCCCTTATTTCTTTCTTAGCTTCATCAGTGGTATTAGCTACCCATGTATCCTCTATAGCCCTATAGCACTTTTCTTTAATTAAGATTGCTCTCATCTTTAGTTTCCACATGGAGAAATCAGTTGTGCCATCATACAGCCTAAGCTTGGTAGGATCAGCCATACCACAGAAGCAAGAAGCGGAATTCAACAAGAAATAAGGATCACAAGTAAACAGGGGAAGCAATACACCCAATCAAACCACCCAGCAAGATGCGGCAAGAAACCAAGCTACTGATACCACTTGTTGTAATTTATTACTCAATCTTGTATGCAAACTTAGGTTCAATTCATGTAAGGTTCAAACACAAACAAGAATATAAAGGGAGCACACAAGAATTTTTACGTGGTTCGGGAAATCCCTACTCCACGGGACCTCAAATGAGGAGATCCGTCTCAACAATCCACTATGAGCAATCAAAAGGTTTCGAGTACAAACAGCACAAACAGATCGGGCAATCGATCTAAAACCCTAGGTTTAACTGAAAATTCGAAGCTAAGGGAATGGAGGGATTGAGCCCCCTCCGAGGCCCCTGGATTGAAGCGTGACGTTGCCGACGCCTTGAGCACGTAAACCCCTTGCTCAGATCGACCGCAATCGATCTTCGCCTTGAACTTCAATCTCCGAACACTCTTCCGATGGATAGCCTCCAACTGAACGCCAGTCGACTAATTCGTTAAGCCACGAAGTTAGACGACGTCCGGCGAGTCTTCTGAGAACAGCTCCAACTCAAATCGCTCCGTCGCTCGAAGAATTGCTCCGTCGCTTTTCGAATTTCTGGTTTCGGCTTAGAACCCTAATCCCCAAATACGAACTCCATTTAAACCCAGCTGACCCGCGTTGTCCAAAACGCTGGCGTTTTCGATCGTAACTGAATTAACCGACTTCCGCGCCATGCCAAACGACGACGCTCTAATAAACAAATTCTGCCTATGCATCAAAACGACGCAGCTTCGCTTGATCTTCAAAGCTCAGCTTTCCATGGAGGAGACGATCGGCTATCCGACCAAAGAACTCGCACAGCCGACCGGGCACCCGAGCGGACCTCCAGGCGGGCGACCGAGCAAGCTCCAAGCTCCAATCTTCAGAACTGCTTCATTTCTTCAGCTCTTCACTTGGATCTTCAAGCAGCAAAGGCGAGAGGCTTTGGGGACTCTAAGGATAGCTAGATTACCTAAACTATCCTAACAACAACTGTTCTACTTGTCCTGTTACCCCCTTTTTTGATTACACATTTAGCAATATCTTCCAACACTTTTGTTCATTCCTTAATTATGGATTTGCCTTTTCTGGTCTCGCTTCGGCGTGGACGCCTCATCTATTCATTTACATCATTCTAGAACTGCAGAACGTGTTGGGGATTGTCTTCAAATAATACAGCAAGCAGTGGACTCTTCTTATCAGCAAACAGCAAAAGTTGGAGCAGCAAAACAACAGGAGATGAATGGCTTGTTTCTTCTTCTTCTATTGTTGTAATGATTCGCTGAGGAATCTAAATGATCTGGATATCGCAATTGATCGTGTTGTCACTTTCCGAATTCAATATTTCGACCCTGTATATAGTCGAGGGTTTCACGAAATCTGAACGGGGATAATCAATTGGAGCAATTTCAATTCACGACTAATGAAATAGAAATCAAACTTGAGTTTGAGGTTTTTGGAAAAACAAATGAGGTTTTCAATCAAATAATGATTCTGTGTTTGAGTGAGAGAGTTTTAGAACGTCCTTCATACTGTCCACGACCTCCAATATATAGGAGTTCAAAAGTGACGAAGAACAGGTGTGACTATGGCTGAGCAGCCGTGTCTGTCAGACGGCGTCGCGTTCGTAGGAAACATTACGCGCCGCGTTCGTTCTTGACATTAACGTAATGTCCGGTCCGAACGCGCCAGACATAATGTCTGTTGCGGGCGCGATCCGCACTGAGTTCCAAACTCAAAATTCACTCAATCGACCTTCTAAGCTTCTCATATCATTGGGTAATACTACCCTAACATGTTATATCGTAGTTTCAGGTTCAAAACCCTAAAATTACCAACATTCCTCCCCCATTTTAGGGTTTCCTTTGTTTTCCCAAGAACCTTTGTTTTTAAGTAATTCACGCATAAACGAAAATGTCGCAACGATTGAATTTCCGCTTAGTGTAGTTACACATTCAAAATACCCGGAAATCATGGTGCTCGTAACGTTTGAACCAATCAATCCATTTGGGTACCTCAAGATAACAGACACATGAATTACTTCACAAACTGTAAGTTTAACTTGACTCTTAATGGTCCTTGAGTCCTAATCCCTTCGTGAACGTATTGAGATCTAACCCGAAATCTCATGAAGCGACCAGAAACTTCACGTTCATATAGGTAGGTTCTTTCAAGGGTAACACCACCCTATTATGCTCCCACAAACAGCACTTTGTCAAAGAACCGATTAAGAAGAGTCTCTCTTCAACCTTTTACTTGTAGGTCATGAACACATACTTGGGGATGATTTATTTGTGTTCATCAATCTTCTAGGAATGGGCTTTCCACATTGAATTCAGCTCTAACGCTAGTTAGATGTGAATTGGGTGTCCCATGACTAGATGATTATATGGGTTTTAGTCCCATCCCCTTTACCGATTTTGAGACCAAATCTCTAGCTAATCCCTTCGTCAAGTGATCGGCTAAATTTTGTTGTGACCTTACAAAATCCACTGATATTACCCCATGCGTAATGAGCTCTCTTATCGCACTATGTCTAACACCTAAATGTCTAGACTTCCCATTGTATACATGGCTATATGCTTTAGCCAATGTTGCAGCGCTATCACAATGAATTGATATGGGCGATATCGGTCTTTCCCATAATGGAATTTCATGTATTAAGTTCTTTAACCATTCTGCTTCTTTTGAAGCGGCGGCCAAAGCAACAAACTCAGATTCCATAGTAGAACTGGAGATGCAAGTTTGTTTCTTGGATGCCCATGAGATGGCACCTCCTCCAAGTAGAAATACCCAACCACTTGTGGAGGAATGATCTTCCTCATTTGAGATCCAACTTGCATCTGAATATCCTTCTATGACCGAAGGAAAATCTGAATATACTAGACCAAGGTTCATAGTTCCCTTAAGGTACCTAAGGACCCTATGAATAGCTTGCCAATGTTGCATACTAGGGTTACTAGTATATCGACTAAGCTTCCCTACCGCAAATGCAATATCTGGCCTTGTACAAGTCATGGCATACATTAAACTGCCTATGACCTTAGCGTACTCCAATTGAGACTGAGGCTTCCCCTTATTCGGATACAAGTGAGTAGAGGAATCATAAGGAGTGGTCAATGGATAACAGTCCATATAATTGAACTTCTTTAACACGTTCTCAATGTAATGTGATTGTGTTAATGCAAGACCTCCTTCAACTCTCTTTATTCTTATCCCAAGAATAACTTCTGCCTCTCCCATGTCCTTCATGGAGAACTTAGATGACAGAAATTCTTTGGTTTGATTTATGCACTTTAGATTAGTGCCAAAAATCAACATGTCATCTACATATAGACAAATGATAACTCCATTCCCCGAGTTGTCAAACTTGCTATATACACACTTATCCGACTGATTCAAGATGAATCCATCGGATAGTATCACCTCATCAAATTTTTGATGCCATTGCATAGGTGCTTGCTTAAGCCCATATAGTGACTTAACAAGCTTGCATACCTTATGCTCTTGCCCGGACATTATAAAACCTTCCGGTTGTTTCATGTAAATCTCTTCCTCTAAATCGCCATTGAGGAAAGCAGTCTTCACATCCATTTGATGTACTAGCAACTTATGAATAGATGCCAATGCAATCAACAACCTAATTGTCGATATTCTTGCAACTGGTGCATAAGTGTCAAAATAGTCCATACCATATGTTTGTCTAAAGCCTTGAATTACGAGTCTTGCTTTAAATTTATCAATGGTACCATCTACCTTCATCTTCTTTCGGAAGATCCACTTATTTCCCAAAGGTTTATGCCCTGGCGGTAAGTCCACCAAAATCCAAGTGTTATTTCCTATTATAGAGTCCATTTCATCATTTATGGCCTCTTTCCAAAATGACACATCTTGAGATTTCATAGCTTCATCAAATGTTTTGGGGTCACTTTCAATAACATGACAGTACATGTATTGTGAGCTAACCTCATCCCTAGTTCCTTCCACTAGGTAGATATGAAAATCATTTCCAAATGATCTTTCTTTTCTTGCTCTTTTACTCCTTCTAATTTCAGAAATTTGGGTGTCATTTGAACCTTGATTTGCACTAGGCACAAAATTCAAATCTTTAGGCATGCTAATTGATGAAAATCTCTTTTCATCAAATATGGCATCTCTCGATTCAATTATTGTATTAATTGACACATGCTTATTGGGTTCTATGACATAAAACCTATAAGCCATGGAGTGATGAGCATATCCTATGAATATGCATTCAACTCCCTTTTCTCCTAAAGTTTTATGTTTAGGGATAGGTAGTCTTACTACAGCCCTACAACCCCAAACTCGAACATGATTCAAATTAGGTTTCTTATTGAACCAAATTTCATAAGGAGTAATGCTGCCCCTTTTATTAGGAACCCTATTTAATAAATAGCAAGCCGTTAACATGGCTTCTCCCCAAAATCCATCATTTAATCCCGAGTAAGAGAGCATGGCATTCACCATCTCTTTCAATGCTCTATTCTTTCTCTCCGATACACCATTTTGTTGTGGTGTGTAGGGAGCGGTGGTTTCATGAATGATACCCACACTTTGGAAATAACTTGGATTAAAGTATTCCCCACCTCTATCGGTGCGTAACTTCTTAATAGAAGTTCCCTTTTGAAGTTCAACTTCACTCTTGTAAATTTTAAATTTATCAAGAGCTTCATCTTTTGAGTTCAACAAATAAACATAGCAAAATCTAGAACAGTCATCAATATATGTTACTACATATTTCTTGTTTCCTAGAGAAGGTGATGCATGAAAATCACACAAGTCGCTATGTATTAAATCAAGTAGGTTGCTTTCTCTTTCAACTTTATGAAATGGTTGTCTAGTAATCTTAGTAAGCATGCATGCTCTACACTTATTAGTGTTTACATCAAATGAAGGAATCAAATCATGCTTAGACATTTCATGCAATCTTTTATAATGAACATGTCCTAAACGTGCATGCCAAAGTGTAGAAACATCATCATTCAAATTTGTAGTTTTAATAGAAATATCATGCTCACAATTCATATAAAGAGAACAAACAACTTTATTTATACTAAGCTTGAACATTCCATTACATAGGTATCCTTTACCAACAAATACACCACCTTTTGATAACACATAGTTATCGGCTTCATACACTTGCCGATAACCTTGTTTATTCAAAACAGTACCCGATACAATATTTTTTCTAATATTAGGTGCATACAATACATTTACAAGAACAATATTCTTTCCCGAAGAAAATTCAATCTCTACTTGGCCTATTCCTAGGATAGGGGCGGTCGACTCGTCTCCCATGTGAAGGACTCTTCCTTCACTTGTAGTTGCAAAAGACTTGAACATTTCTTTATCTCTACAAACATGTGCCGTAGCACCGGAATCAACCCACCATGAAATCTCATCATCCTGCATAGCAAAAATTTCGGAAAAATTAGAAACATAGTCTATATTAGAATATGAATCTGACTTAGTTTCTAAACTTGAAACTAAACTTTTCCCACCTTGAGATTTCTGCTCTTGGTTCTTATTACCAAAAGAATTATCTTGAGCCTTCTCGCTCTTCCCCTTTCCTGATCGACAGTCTCGCTTGAAATGCCCCGCTTTTCCGCAAGTCCAACACACGTTTCCTTTCGAAGGATGCTTCTTGTTTGGACCTTTGCTAGCATACTCATTAGACCTTTTCTTGCCTTTGTTCTTGTTCATCTTTTGAGAACTCGTCTCCAACACATTCACCTTAGGTGAGTTAGTATCCACTTCCATTGTGTCCTTTTCCCGCATACGAAGTTCCTCTTCCATTCGCAATTCTTTTGCGAGTTCTACAAGAGAAATATCTTTCTTCTTGTGCTTCAAGGTACGGCGGAAGTCTTTCCATGCCGGTGGTAATTTGTCAATGATACTTGACACCGAGATGGCTTCATCCATCTTCAGATTTCTTTGAGCAAATTGCCCCAAGATACGCTGTATCTCATGGAACTGTTCCATCACCGGACGAGAGTCCACCATCTTGTAGTTGTTGAAATTACTCACAAGAAACTTGACGCTTGAAGCGTCTTCAGTCATGTATTTGGATTCAAGCGAATCCCATAACTCTTTCGCAGATTCAATGTTTTGATATAAATCAAATAAAGGGTCGGACATACCATTGAGGATATGTCCTCTAGCGATGTAGTCGTCGTTCT
Organism: Rhodiola chrysanthemifolia; assembly: GCA_033675395.1. Lineage (NCBI taxonomy): Eukaryota > Viridiplantae > Streptophyta > Magnoliopsida > Saxifragales > Crassulaceae > Rhodiola > Rhodiola chrysanthemifolia. The sequence goes on from CM066204.1 coordinate 15,245,430, forward strand.
CCCACTTGTTTCGATCGCGGAAAGCTACCATTGGTGCATCGTCTCCAACTTCAGGGCATGGTGTAGATAGTACGTAGACCACCTTTAAGTTAGCCAGCAGGAAGTGCATCTTCCTTCTCCAGCGCCGGAAGTCAGTGCCTTCAAACTTGTCTAGCTTCTGGAACTGGTGCAGCATATCTCTCACGCTCGCCATTGAATAAGAAATATTGAATTCGTTTGTTGGGGATTGTCTTCAAATAATACAGCAAGCAGTGGACTCTTCTTATCAGCAAACAGCAAAAGTTGGAGCAGCAAAACAACAGGAGATGAATGGCTTGTTTCTTCTTCTTCTATTGTTGTAATGATTCGCTGAGGAATCTAAATGATCTGGATATCGCAATTGATCGTGTTGTCACTTTCCGAATTCAATATTTCGACCCTGTATATAGTCGAGGGTTTCACGAAATCTGAACGGGGATAATCAATTGGAGCAATTTCAATTCACGACTAATGAAATAGAAATCAAACTTGAGTTTGAGGTTTTTGGAAAAACAAATGAGGTTTTCAATCAAATAATGATTCTGTGTTTGAGTGAGAGAGTTTTAGAACGTCCTTCATACTGTCCACGACCTCCAATATATAGGAGTTCAAAAGTGACGAAGAACAGGTGTGACTATGGCTGAGCAGCCGTGTCTGTCAGACGGCGTCGCGTTCGTAGGAAACATTACGCGCCGCGTTCGTTCTTGACATTAACGTAATGTCCGGTCCGAACGCGCCAGACATAATGTCTGTTGCGGGCGCGATCCGCACTGAGTTCCAAACTCAAAATTCACTCAATCGACCTTCTAAGCTTCTCATATCATTGGGTAATACTACCCTAACATGTTATATCGTAGTTTCAGGTTCAAAACCCTAAAATTACCAACAGAACGCGCCCTAGATCGCACTAAGCTAATCACATAATGAACGGCGGCTCAGGACAAGGCTTGACAATACTGTAGTGAATTTAACCTATCACACTGTTACTCTTACGCGGAAACTTATTCTAGTTCAGTTCAGTTTTTAGTAATGCAGCACTTAACAGAAACGAAATTAAAAGCAAAGAACAGAGACGACCTGTTTAAGGCCCGTGGTTCACCCCACAACAGGGCTAATCCACGTTGAGCCGGCACTAGCTCTGTTTATTATGCTGCCTGATGACGATTGGATCCCGCTCGCCCGATAAACTGAATCTCCGGTTACACTGTCCTCACACACTCGTGTATCTCTCAACAACACTGTAAATCTAGCCTATTACAGTCGCTCAATAACCGGCGACAAACACAGACTGAACTGGTCTTACAAGGCTTCAACCGATTCACCATATAACCACTACAGAACCAGTAGTAAACTGAGAGAACACTGAAGAACTCCGACTGTTGAGGAAGAAAACCGAAACCTCAGATCTGATGCGAGAACCGAAGAGAAGAAATCGAAGCCGCTGGAGTTTGTCACCACTGCTGCAGTTCAAGATCCACTTTCTGATTGACTCCTCCCACACCACAACACCAGAAAGACGCACTGGAAGGAAGGGAGATGACGGAGCGCCACTTCACACCACACCCCGCTGAAAACCCTAACTCACTCTTTCTCTCGATTTCTTTTCTTAACCCTAGCCGACTTAATGCTTTGCTGAGAGAAAGAGATGAATAAATATGTTCATATCATCACCGTTGGAACCAAGCTTAATCTAACGGCTTGCATGTGACACAGCCACATCACCCAAGCGTTCTAATTGGTCCAATAATGAGTAGCATTGCTGACTGTGCTGATGACATGTCAAAAGGAATGGGCTGAATATGCTGGGCCGAAGACAATTAAGTTTGCGCTGCTGAAGCCATCTAATTCAATGCTCATATATCCAACAAATACTATAGACGAAATAAATCGCACTAAGCTAATCACATAATCACATGTACACCAGGTATCGTTCTATGCCTGTAAACTAAGACCTTGGAACATGAAAGCCATTAAATGTTACACTTAAATCGTTACATCATATTCAGCCATTAGAAGTATACATTGCACAAAACTTTATGAGTTACCGTTTCCAAGAACAATGGACCACTTTTTTTTGATAAAATCTTCTTCAAACAAAATGTCCCAAATTCAAATAACTTTACTCCTCATTCATCAAAAAAAAAAACAAAAACAAATAGAGATGGAAAGAAAATTAAGAAGAAAATAAAGTTTCATATTTAGTTACCGTGAAAAATATTAACAAAATAAAAGGAACAATACAAACATGTCTTTAGCGAACAAGGGTGTGACCTACTGGTAGATTCCAACCTTACATTCACAAGGTTGTGGGTTCAAACCCATGTCATTTTTCTTCCACAATTTATGTGGATTTTTCTAGTCTCACATATGATGTGGACATTTTCTCCATCCTTCGCGGATGCTTTCCTCTTTCCTTTCATTTTTCTCTTCGTCATCCCTTGTGGACGTTTGTAGGTGTTATGCCCTCTCATGGAGGCGTGCTTAAGCATTGTATGGTCCTTCCATGGAGGTGTGTCAAACTCGTGGGTTTTAAAGTTAGACGTGTGCCAAAATGACATGTGCTTCAGCGAATGACTCCAGTACAAATCCTGGATAGTACCGTACCCTTTGTGTGCTGGCATGTGCTTCAAATGGTCTATAAATAAATATATGTTCCCGAGACATGTTGTATATGTGATGTATTCATAGAGATATGTTCGATGTAAAACCATGCACAATAAAAAAAACATATCTTTAGACTTTTTAATGAGAAAAAGCTTTCCCATCTACTTTCCATTACATTTTATTTTCATCATATTTTTCATGATCGAGAGAGTTAATATATGTTAAAGACTCTTGATATCTAGTCCTTTGATGTCCTAGCCCTTTGGTATCTTGTCTCTCTATATCTCATTTCATGTACTGTACATATAGGCTGCTTAGCCTCATATCAATATGAAAATTCTATTCCTCTTTTTCTAACATGGTATTCGGAGCATACAATTTTTTATTTATCTAATCTTTGTTGATTGATTTCATCTTGATGGTGATGTGCAGAGTGCATTCACTAGAACACCACCGCCCACCCAATACCAATAGCTTCCGCAAGTAGTTTTTTTCTTCTTTCTTCCTAAACCATAACCAGCCAAACTCTAATCGCAGCTGCTTCATCCCCGCATCAATTACTATTTCCATATCATCAAATTGTCCGAAGGCGTTGTCTGATAGTGTATCAGACCTGCTGATATTTTATTCAAGATTTGATTGGGTCATGTTACGACTTGTGTGAGAGGAGGTTGACTTCAAGCACCTGAGATCCTACCAATTTTGAAGATGGGATGCTTCAATATCAAAGAGAGGGCGCGCGCGGCTGTCAAAGGATTGCTGCTAGCGCTAGGGTTTGAGTTTGTATTTTCTTTTAATTTTATATTTTTTTTTAATTGAAAAAAAAATAAAAAGGAAAAGGTGGGGAGTTGTGCGTGTGCCATCAGCTTAACTGGCAATCAGTCTAAAAGAAGAAAAGAAATAAGAAAAAAAAAAGAAAGAGCTGGAGAGCAGAGATGGAAGGCTGCGCGTGAAGTTTTCATCAGTAGTGGTTGACTGTAGACAGAAACAGTTGATTTTTTCGTCCTTTTCGATCGATATTTTTCGGTCTCGACAATATTTCCAGTCTCTCCTCCACTGATTCTTTTCGGTATGCTCTCGATCGATGCTTTTTCGATCTCTTTCGACCGATTTTCCGTCTCTTCCCGAAGGATCAGTTTGTTTCGCAGCATCAACAAATATACGTGAGGCTTCAGCTTATTCTGTTTTGTCATCACATTTGTCAGCTTCTTCACTCGGACGCAGCCTTAATGCAGTGTTCATTTTGTTATTTCAAACTCATCGTGGTTTATTCACCATGTGTTTGAGAGGGGGTGTTAGAGACTCTTGATATCTAGTCATCTGATGTCCTAGTCCATTAGTATCTTGTCTCTATATATCTCATTCCATGTATTGTATATATAGGTTGCTAAGCCTCATATCAATATGAGTTATGAGCATTCTATTCCTCTTTTCCTAACACAAAGGAGAATATTTCAAAATACACACTTCCGTTAGAACTATTTCTCAGCAACTTCCTTTTTCAAAATAAATTTGTAAAATATCTTTCACTTTCGACAGTATTGTAGAAATTGTTTCATAAAGATGGAACAACTTTTTCAAAACTGGAAAAAAGTTGCATAATAAAACTTTTTCAAAACCGAAAAGACTTTCAATCCAATAATTGGACCCAGTAATGGGCCTGCCCAATTCAGAAACGCAAACGATAGCATCTTACTTAGGGTCGGCATAGCTAGGCCCGAGTGCGTCCCTAGTCCGAGCCCGATCATAATCCTACGCAAGTTCTATTATGGCCCGATGCGAAAGACTTAAGCTCGGATTAAGACTTCGATTATCGGGCCGGTCCGAAATACGAACTCGGTCCTAGCCCTACGCAAGTCCTATTATGGCCCGACCCGAAAGGCTTAGGGTCAGACTAAGACTTCAATTATTTAACACGGCCCGAAATATGAGCTCAATTTAAAATCGTATATTTATTAATTTAAGAACGTTCTTGATATAAAAAGATTTATTTTTCACATCCATTAATCCCACACGTCCAAACTAGTAGTATTTGCGTTAAAGAGTTATTTGTCGATTAATTAGTCATTCATTTAGGGCTGAAATTAGCCCGAACCTGACCCTACCCCGAAAAGTCCTATAAAACGAAGGACCGATAACGATTTTAGGGCTGATAAATTTTTTCATGGCCCGATCCGATATGACCTTAATATATAAAGGGCTAGGACTGACCAAAGACTCTACTCGACACAGCCCGATAAAATTACAACTTACCCGACCCAAACCTTTACCGACCCCTTTACCTTTACTTGCATGAAAAATAATATCTAAGCAATACTTGCTAAAGGAATATCCAGAAAAAGATGCGAATGTGTAAGACGAAGTCCCACTCAAGTTATTACACAGCCACTTGTTTGAAGTAGGTGAATTTACTATAATATCCTTTCTTTACTCCAACTACGCCTCTTTTGTGTCATTGAGTTATTTTAAAACTTGAAATCCAAAGGCATATTCCCCACATATGCCATGGCATTATACCATCCTTCGGCAACACATTCTCATCTAATTTATATGCCAAAATGTCACTCTTAATTCGAACTTATCAACATGTATTTAGCCTTTATCACGACCAATTTTTTAAAATCGACATTTTTATATTAGATCGGTTCAGTCAAATATCTCACTCATACAGTCAGAACACAGTCATGGTCAATTGATACGGATCCAATTGAATATATAAATCAACTGATACACTGAAAGTCTGAAGTTTGACTGGCGACTGTATATTCAGTTGAACTATTCACGTAGATTAGTTTAAAACTAAGATTGAAAATGAAAATTTTTTTGATAAAGATTCTTATCAGCTTTCATAAAATAATATTATCACCGTTATTTTTCATCGATATATACTTGGTAAATTACAAAAAAATTGTCTGAACTACCGCCTAATTTCTAATTAGATATCAAAAAAAATTATTTTTTTATTTAGTGATTTTCGCACCAAATAGCATATTTTGTATTGTTTTTTTTATCGGGGCATATTTTGTATTGTTAATAATTTCCTCATCCATATTAAAAATAAGTTCAATCAAACTAAGTTAACGTGAAACCAAATTCAGAAGTTTTCGATCTTCAAAAATTCAAATTCATAAATAAAATATATGTAAACTGATGAAAAAGCTAACACCGCATTAAATGTAATTTATACATTTGTATAAATTACAAATACAATGTAGTTGTAATTTATACAAATGTATATTTTGTCATAATTTAGTAAATGTAGAAAGATAGCTATCTAACGGTTATATTCTCAGAACTCTCCCGAAGCTACTCGTTCTTGCGCGTCTTCTTTGTTTCTTCCTGCTCTGCCCGCCGGCTGGTGCGGGCCTCGGCTTAGGCCGAGTTTTTTGGTGGCCGTGCCCCCTGTGGTGGCGCTTTTCCCCCTGGGTCAACCGTTTCGATGCTGATGCTGACTGGGCATGGCTTGCGGTGGTGAGGTTGGGAGCTGCAGCATGCTCCGGTGGTGGTGGAAAAGTTTCAGCAGGCGGCGGCGATTGCGGGTGGAAAGCTTTTGGACAGGTTCCGGTGACGGATGAGCTTTGTCTCAGTTTGGGGGCGGCTGGATTTTGCTTTAGGTTGTATATAGGTAGTTTTTACAGATTTTAGTTTAGTTTTGGATGTTAGTTTAGGTTTAGTTAAGTTTAGTTTAGTTTTCTCATCTCAGCCGGTTTTCGGTCTGAGCTGTTTTTCTCAGCCGTTTATCGGTCTGAGTTTTTTAGGTTTTAGTTTTTTAGTTTCAAAAGGGTACGAGTGTGCGTATTTGGGGTCTGGGCTCCTTAGAGTCGACCACCGAAGTCGGTCGGCCAGGCTTTGTAGCTCGTTTCGTCGTACCCTTTTGCTTTGTAACCGTGTCCCTCTGGGCACCTGTTTGTAAGCCTTTGTGGCTTCTTTTCCTTGAATGAATGCTTGTTCCATAAAAAAAACGGTTATATTCTCTTCCCCATAAAAAAACGGTTATATTCTCTTGCTTTGGTGCATTTCACAATATAAAATGTAATATTATAACGGTATTGTGAGTAAAGATCAGGTACAAAATATATTTTTGGTGCAAAATGCAAAGTTTGTCAAAATTGAGTTATAATTTGTCGCCGAGAAATAAAAGTAAGACATAGTTAGTGAAAAATATTTTATAATTCGTTGTCGAGAAATTAATCATAAACGAAATTTAATACGAAAGTTAATCTCATCAGTCTAAATGAACAAATCAATGATTATCATTAGTTTATACTGTATTTTTTTGCAAAAATATGCACTTAGCACGAGATCTTTTTATTCATGTGATTATACTATTATTATTTTTTTATGAAAAGAAAATATAAATGTGAAAATGGGGAAAGGAACAATACGAGAGATATTCCATCTTACGACTGACATAAACAAGCGGATATTCCCAATATAACCCTCTGGAATATTCCATTCGTTACCGTTACATATGCTCTCTCTTTCTCTCCTCTCCCGGCATCATCATCAAATTCGCTCGACCGACAGATTTCCATTTCGAGATGAAGTTCGGGAAGAGCCTGAGCATCCAGATTGAGGGGACGCTGCCGGAATGGCGGGACATGTTTCTCAAGTACAAGGAGCTGAAGAAGCGGTTGAAGTTGGTGGAACCGGTTGGGGAAAATCGGCCAAGCAAGAGGTCGAGGATCGATGGAGGGGGAGGGAATAAGGAGGAGATCGATTTCATTATGATGTTAGAGGATGAGATGGAGAAGTTTAACGGGTTTTTTTTAGAGAAGGAGGAAGAATACATCATCAGATTGAAGGTTAGGGTTTCGAATATTATTTTTTAAAGCAATTCGTCGTTTGTTTAATTGATTGGTGAAATTGGTGGATTGATTTTTGTGGTTTTGTTTGGGATTTTGTATTGATTATTGGTTGGGATTGAAATGCAGGATTTGCAGGATAGGGTGGCTGAGGCCAAAGATGATTGTAAGGAGATTATTAGCATCAGGAAAGAGATTGTTGATTTTCATGGTGAGATGGTGTTGCTGGAAAATTATAGTGCCCTGAATTATACAGGTAGTTGCACATCCCTTGATTCAGTTGATTGCCCTGCTAGTTGGAAATTTGGAAATAGATTGTTCTTGTTGAACAATAACAGCTCAGGGTGTATATTAGTTTGTGATGATTGAAAGGCATTCTGAGCTGAGATTTTCATGGTTGTTACGTGTTCGTAAGCTCTCAGATGAGTTAGTGTATCTGTCCATTCTGTCGTAGTGTGTTGCTTAGGTTTGATGACCGTGGATGAGAAATGAGAAATACTTTCAGTACCCGAAATGCTATTTGGGATTCTACAAGTGATAGTGGATTGCTAATCCCATTATTGGTTATTGAGCGAGTCTTTGAGGCACTGAGTTGAGCTTATGATGTGAATTTCTAGTGTTTAAATTGGATATTTTTGTACAGCGTCAATTATGCATTTGTCGGCATTGAGTGGTTCTAATTAGATAGGATTTTAATGGCTGACAATAACCTGATGATGTTCAACAGGATTGGGAAAGATACTCAAGAAGTATGACAAGAGAACAGGTGCCCTTATTCGCCTGCCCTTTATCCAGAAGGTCCTGCAACAGCCCTTCTGCAATACTGTATTACTCTACAAGCTGGTAAAAGAATGCGAGGCAATGCTGGACCAGCTCTTCCCCGTCAACCCACCACCAACGACTACTGAAAATTCAAAGGAGGCCGGGGAAGACAGTGCTCCCTCGACGTGCAGCATCACCAAAATAGACCCTCTTCTGACTGATCCAAAGGAGCTGGCAGAGATAAAGTACATGCAGAGCTTGCATATGAAAAGCGCAATCTCAGCCTTGAGAGTGTTGAAGGACATTAGGAAGGGAAGCTCCACTGTAAGTATCTTCTCCCTTCCACCACTGCAAATAGGTGGACTGGACGAGCCTTGGAAGAAGCCTTCTCCAATTATGGAAGAAGTAGCTGAGTAATCAGCCAAGTATTTGTCATGCGTTTATGTTGTTCGGCGATTAGATTATATACATATACACTAACCAATATAAAGTGTTGTGATGACGTAAATGGTAAGATCTTTGTAAACGAGTCTCCCACTTTGTAATATCCTAGGCCGCATTTGAGTTATTTTCCTCCACTGTTTTCAAGAAACTCTGCGCCTCTCTGACTTTGAGTGCCAATGCCAATGTCATCCTTGCTATTGGAACTTCTGTAAGTACTTCAAACTCAAAGGTTCGTTTATGTTTGAGATCCTGGTAAGTGATGAATTTGGTGAGAAATGATAAGTAATCAAAATTTGTTGACTTAACTAATAAAATTTCTAATGTAAAAATAGCAAAACTTAAAAAATTGAAATTCGTAGACTTAGATAACAAAATTCGTAATGTAAAAATAGTAAAACTTAAAGAATCAAAATTCGTAGACTTAAAGAACAAAATTCAACATCAAAAAATAGTAAAATTTAAAGAATTAAAATTTGTAGACTTAAAGAATAAAATTCGTCATCTAAAAATAGTAAAACTTAAAGAATTAAAATTCTTAGACTTTAAAGAACAAAATTCATGACACCAGCTATTACATGAATATAAATTTACAATAATGCACTTACGAACATATAATATAGATATTAAAATTCAAACAAAAAATCTGAAGAATAAGAACCGTTAAATCAAAAATCGAATAATTATGATTACTTCTCATTTCTTATCAAATTTATTAGTTTTCATATAATCTTTTTTCTTTATTATTAAATAATTAATTAATAACGAACTCGTAGTCTCGTACGACTTGCTTGCAGTACTATAGAAGATATCACTGATTCTACTTCTACAGAAAATAGGATTCGAAGAACGCTGCCGTTTCAGTCGGTCAGCATCCTTCCGAAAAAAGCTCCGAGCATGCCGAGTTTATGTTCCACGCTTCGGCCGTCCAACATTAAATATTCTACGCAGACTCCATCATCATTCCCTTAACCAATACGCTTCTTCTCCAATCGCTCCAACTTGCTGCATCATTTTTCTTTTCTCCATTTTCTATTCATATGAAGTTTCAGTTCCGGACGTTACCGCAAAACCGCACTCCACTTCTGAAATCGACAGCGTGTCGTAATGGAACCGAAACCCCCATTAAATCCCCAAATTTTCTCCCCCAATTTCTCTAAAATCCGGCCCGAAGTTCGATTTTTTCTATTAAAATGTTGGAAAAGGTTTCAGCTTTGGCTTCGAACCCGAAGATGGTTGAAAAAGCGGCGACGATAGGTGAGATGAAGGGGTTTGTGGATGAGATGAGGGCTGTGGCGATGAAGCTGCATACGAGGGATCAAGCGAGGGAGGGCGAGAAGGAGCCTGATCAGTCGCCGCCGCTTGCTAAATGGGAGCCGTCGATTGAGGGTTATCTTAATTTTTATGTTGATAGTTTGATGGTGTTTCAGACGCTGGAGTCCATTGTTGAGAAAGCTGTTTTTCCTGCTTGTGAGTTTTCTGATTTCCAGTTGATGTGTTTATTAATTGATGTTTGTAATTTCTTAAATGAAACTCAAACCAATGTTTTATTTATATTTTTAGAGTTTGAATGATTTTAGTATTTTTTTTTTTGGGTTGTTTTTATTTTTTGAATGTAGATGCTGAGTTTAGGAATACGGGGTTGGAGAGGACTAGCAGCTTGGCAAAAGACTTGTTGTGGTTTGAAGCTCAAGGAAATGTTATCCCCAAGCCTTCGTCGCCTGGGGTGGACTATGTGAGATATTTGGAAGAGAAGGCGGAGAAAGATCCTCAAGGGTTCATTTGCAATTTTTACAATGTGTACTTTGCTCACTCTGCTGGTGGCCGAATGATTGGAAGAAAGGTATGTAATTAGTACTTCTGTACTGCCGGCCAAATTGGGATTGAGAGTAATGGGTATATGCCCTTACATTTTTTTACTGTTTTTGACACTTCAGTGCTGTCTAGATCGGGTGAATTTGATTTTGAGTGAAAACGCATCAGCGGTTTTTGAAAAACATGTTATAGACCAAATAATTCTTGCTCCCGTGATATATCCCAAAATAGAAAAAACTTCATGGTGGTAAAGATAGAAGAGGAGTCGGTGTGAGGTCTAGAAATCCTCAAATACAAAAAATTCTTGTGGCTTCATTTTTGTGGATTGTGGATTACCCTGCAGCTATAGCTGGATTTATAGCTTATTGTAGATTTGCAGTGCATCAGTATCATGAATGCGGTGCTTATCCTTTGGTTTACTGCTCAGGTAGCGCAAAAGCTAAGCATAAAAAAGGATTTAGAGTTCTACAAATGGGACGGTGACCTTCCCAAGCTACTGCAGAGTGTGAAGGGGAAGCTTAACCAAGTGGCCGAAGTAAGTTTCTATTTAAATCCACTATTTAAACGTCTTAAATGACTACGAAAGTCTTATACTTGGATGGGTTCTGCTCAGGGATGGACTAGAGAGGAGAAGGACCTTTGTCTCAAAGAAACTGAAAAATCGTTCCAATATTCAGGAGCCATCCTTCGCCTCATAATATCCTGATAAACTATGACGCCACACAAAAAGTGTACATGCTGTATAGTGTAGATACAATGGTGGACAAGAGGCTAGGCCCCTTGTCCGTGTATATGCACTAATTGCTGACTGGTCCGATCTGGATGAAAAAATAGCACCATGTATGAACAAAATAACTATCTCATTTGTACCATAAAAAAAATACTTGAATCAAACTGGAACTTCCTTTGTCGTCAAAATCTTACTACACAACTGCCTCCTTACTGAAGTGTAAACGAGTTGCTGTAAAGAAAGCTATACAGTTTCACCGATAAGTGGAAATACAGGACTTACATTAACCGAGTAATGAAGTAGCTGCAAGTGATGAAACTGATAGTAATATGCGAGATGATATGTGCCACTCAATCGTCGTGTGTGCTCATGAACCCACCAATGAAGCCAGCTCCGTTACAATCTCCGCACAAGATATCCCTCTTACCTCTACAAGGAGAGAAATGAAAGAACATGAGTAAGACGCTGATGACAGTGGGAATTAGTTTGATGTAGTGGTCTGTGGGAAACATAGGTTTGTAAGATTATTACCTACAGAGCCAACATAGGCCACCAGCTTTGAACTGTCCATTGAAATGGTCTACAGAGTTGACGCCATTGCCCTTGCACTGCGAGCATGCCACCGCGCCTTGTGTATGAGACAATAAACGAAAGTAAAAAGTCGGAAATTCAGAAACTTAATACCCCAACAGACTATTAGTAGTACACCTTCAACATATCCAAAGAGTTATATATCAAGACTGACACTATGATCAATCATGTTGTCATCACTAAAAGGGAAAAAAATTGCATATTCAATATACCACTTATTAAAAGGAACTTGTATTGATTCACAAGGACAACGAAGAAAGACACGATCTTTAAGGACATACCATTTCCTTCACATTTGGAACATACTATGCTCCTTGGTTTGACAGTTTTACCGCCACTGTCTGGTGTAGCCTGTGAAAGGAGCAAACAAAAAACATAAACTGAATAGAACCACAAACTAAGACATGTAATTTGATTGTATACATATAAAGACCTCGATATTTACAGTAGATTCAAGTTTGTATACAGGCTCCAGAAATACCAAACATTCACGCTCCTTTACTCTTACTCAATAGCTAACTATTAACTCTCATTGATGTCTAATATCATCATATTTCGGCATTGGAACTCAACATAACTGAAGCGCAACTTCTTATAGGAACAGCATCAATTTCAAAATCAAATGAGCATGAGTATGTACGTATATCGGAAAATAAAAATATATACAACCAAATCACCAATAACTCAGGCACACAACATTTTCTAAAACATATATTTATACATCACTAAATTGAATAAAAATATTCAGGTATTGAACCATGAGAAACTCAGGATGAAAAAAGGAGCTTACTTTGAATTCCAAAGTGTGAAACCTCTCAACCCCAGATCCTGTTTTCATCTCATTCATCCGAAACACCTTCCTGCCATTTGCGGCGCCACTAAAAAGCCCTGCCTCAATTTTCACATCCACCATTAAAAACACGCAATTATTTAAACTAGAGAGAAATACCAGTAAAGAAAACTCACCTGGTTTCAGCGTGCAAAAGGTTGACGCGCAGACTGAGTTAGCCATTTCTGAACTCCTCACTTGCTCAGAAAAAAAATGCAAGCAGTTATTCACTGGCCGAGAGTCCAAATTTATCAACGTCTCCGGATAAGATACGAATTTTGTGAAGGCAAGCAACACCTCTTCACGGCGTCGTTTCGGTTAAAGTAGAAAACAACATACACCCTTCTTTTATTTGACAGCCCTTCATAAAAATAAAAATAAAACAGTAATTGATTCGGTCGTTTGAATGAATAAGATTATCATATGGATGATTTTTTGACGACGATTATAAATCACTTATGACGAATTATGTTGTACTTTTAGATTTTCGGCAACGAATTATCCCACTTTTGACGAATTTACAATTTGCAACAAAAATATGATTTCCACCTGATCTCTACTCTTGGATTACATAACAATATCTTATTTTAAAGATATTTTGTTTATATGAAGAAAGGTATTTGATCTAAGAATTTTGATGTCAAGATAATAAATCTGTATCATAAATTAATTCAGTAATATTGATTGAAATAAAGCATTGATATGAAGAAATGCATGTTGGCAATCTATAAATGCCTTGTCCTGTTCCAACAGCGAAAAAAAACTTCAACAGGGCATCTGTCTTCAAGTATAATCCCAAAAATTTTAGGCTGGTCTACTGTGGCCATTGCTCACAGGCGGCGAAAAATCTCGGCAATTTTATTTTGTTTAGGCTCATGGAGATACTTCAAACAGCCGACAAAGATATCCAAATGCCTCTTTATCTTCTAAACTATAATGAATATTGTATCAGTATGCATTGATGAAGAAGGAAGCCACTGCAGCGAGTTCTTCACCTACCAAAATTTCTAACCGGAGCAGCACTCTTGTGCAGATACTCGAGAGGTGAGCGACCGCTAAACATTTTCCTGTTTAACTGCCAGAACACTTGGTGGACCATAAGTCAGATACAATGCGTCAAAGGAAAATCTTTGTTGTTTATAAGGCTGTCTATGAGTTTTTTGAGCCGCTCAGCTCCTGGACCGGGTTTCAAAATTGTAGTACTTTTTATAACTTCAAAGGGAATATCTGAGCTCGAGTTTCGGCCACCTGCATACCACCCACCTGGCACAAACCCATCGCCAACCCGATTCAAAAGCTCAGAATCAATCCTGTCTAAAACTGGGCCATCTCTGCCGAACTTTCTGGCAAATGGGTTATTACTGTCTACCATTCTCTGGTAGTCGTCAGTAGTAAGAAAATGAGGGTGCTGCTTGGGAGGGTTGTCCCAGGAAATGAAATGCAGGTCATGGTTCACCGTAGTATTTCGGAATTCATCCACGTTGCATATCACAGTATGGAAGTATCCTTCAGGCGAGGATAGGAAGTTCGCGTAGTACATCAGAACTGTTCTCGGAAGACTGTCCCATCCCCACAAGGTGTACTCCATGAATGAACGCGATAGCATCATCCAAGCAGACCCTGGAGAACATTAGCAAGGAAACTTCAGCAAGCGCTTCTACTACATTTGATGATAATACAATTGCTTGCCTGTAAATAGCTTGAAAGCTGTCGGCATGCTTCTCTTATTTGAGGCCCAAAAAATATCCGACTTCGTTAAATTGTAAAGTCCAGGATCTATCAGTATTGGTCTGGCTCTATGATGCCTGTAATGTGAAACCAAATGCATAGAGCTTTCTTAGTTTCCTGTTGGACTAAATCTAGTTATAGGAACTAAATTTCATTGTAATTATCTGTAGTTACATACTCTTTCCAGCTGATGTCGCTTGTATGTTCGATGAAGTTCATCTCCCTTGGAATAGACAACAAAACGTATAGCAAATCTGTATCCAAATCAACAACAAAATGAGTCATCGGCGTAAAGGGCGTAGAGCTTCAATATTCAACAAAGGGGGCGCAAACCAGTCGAGTCGACTAATGTCTTAGCCAACCCTATCCAAGACACATCTTTAAAATCCAGAGACCAATAAATCAAACTGAACACTTTAAAGACCAATGAAGCGATTCCCCATTTTTCTTTAAAACAGGAAAAAAAATAGCAATGCAGCACGGTATACAACATTAAAGATCATCATGCCTAAACAGAAAAGGATACACCGTTATTGTAAACGACCAGTATACGACCAGCTCAAATGCACAATGGCATAATGCCTATAGGCAGTTTTGCTTAATGTAACTAAATCAGTTTACCACCAGCTCAAATAAGCTCAACTGCCATTTCCAACCAATCCAAAAAAATTCCCATCTCTCATTCCTCGGACTAGTTTCAAGATTCGGTGATAAAATGTTCACTACCTCACGCACATACAACATGAAATTTAGCTCATAAAAATCCAATGATCACAGCAAACGAGCAGTCTAAGAAACACAATGTTTAACCGAAAACTTCATGTAAATTGTACAATTTCGCAAATGTAGATACATATTTAACTCACCATCTTGAGTCACCAGCGGATAATCGGACGCACTCAAGTTAATAAACCAATCCCACTCCCCACCTTCCGTCAGCAAAATCGCAGCAGCATGAAGCGTATTGGTCACCATTGTCGGCCCTCGATACGTCACCAGATTAGCTCTCACCACCATCCTCACATTCCCAACCTTCCTAAAAACGACATCGTTTTCCACAAAATGGAACAACTCCAGCCTCTCAGCCGCTGACGCTTCCAAATCCAAATGCACAACGTACTGGTTCCTCGGATGGTACAGCGCCTTCAGAGTCCGCTTCAATGTCGCACCGTCGCCTCTCGAGCCGGAAATCAAGTAGGCCAGCTTGGGTACAGACTCCGGCGAAGTTGGGGTGACGTGGAGCCTTTCTTCTACAAAGTAGGGTTTAGGCGTTGACGGCGTTGACCTAGGGTTGAATTTGAAAATCGGGTAGGAAGCCGAGATGGAAATCAATGCTAAAATTAGGGTTATCAGAAGCGATACGGTCAACGGGAGCATCCATTTCTTCCGCTTCCTCAGCTTGACCTCCATCAAGCTCGAATATTTACACTTTCTTCATATGAAACCTTAGTAAAATGTCAGCAGGGAGTTCGTCAATCCCTAAATTTGCGGCATCGGTGGGAAAATCTGGGACTGA
Organism: Rhodiola chrysanthemifolia; assembly: GCA_033675395.1. Classification (NCBI taxonomy): domain Eukaryota; kingdom Viridiplantae; phylum Streptophyta; class Magnoliopsida; order Saxifragales; family Crassulaceae; genus Rhodiola; species Rhodiola chrysanthemifolia. The sequence continues at coordinate 15,261,269 of CM066204.1, forward strand.
CCCAGTTGGGGATTTGGAATTGAGAGTCGATTGGGGTACAAAAGATCTGGGGATCGGGGAATGTGATTTGGTAAAAGATTGTTCTTTTTTTTCGGGGATTACGATGAGGTGTGTGTAGTCAGACACTCCAACAGTCGTTAGTTGGAGATTGAGATTTGATGTAGGACGGGAGGAAGGAGAGGGCAGCGGGAGTCACGGACGGGAGCGAGTGATTGATGATATTTGTGTAATGTGTCTGCTGTTGGGTGTTGAAGATTTTGATTTTTAGATAAAGTGGGAGTGATGATGACGATTAGTGATGTAAATATGTAATCAACTTTTTATTTACTAATTAAGATTGACTTGATTCAGGATTTATATTAATACAATGAAAAAACAAATAGTACAAAAATTCTGATCCACATTCCACTCCACCGACAGGCATAAGATTGACTTGATTCGGATTTATATTAATATAAAGAAAAAACAAATAGTACAAAAATTCTGATCCACCGACAGGAATAAATAGTGAAACGTGCATGAAAAGTCGCGCTGTTGCGTTTTCACTTGGACCACACGGGCACGGCCTAGGAGTTGGCAAATGGGTGGGTCGGGTAGGAATAAAATCTGATGCAGTAAAGTTATTAATAACTATTTAAGTAAAATTACGTAGTTTAATGTATTTAAAAATTAAAATTAGATAGTTTTAAATGAAACTGCAAAGTTTTGAAAAATGAATCAGTAATTAATTTAGGACTTTTATAAATGAAACGACGTAGTTTTAATGTTGGTTTATCAAAACTACGTCGTTTCAAATGGCTGTAAATAGACTTGTTGTACGGGATATGAATCCGGACCGGGTAAAACCTAATCCTATCGGGTCATATGATTTTTGGTGAGTCCTAGCCCTTTATATATTAGGGTCGGGTCGGATGGGAACCTGAGAAAATTCATCAGCCCTAAAATCGTTATCGGCTCTTCGTTTCATAGCGCTTTCAGGCTATGGCAAATTTCGGCCTAAATGAATGACTAATTAATCGACAAATAACTCTTTAAACGTAAATACTACTAGTTTGGACGTGTGAGATTTAATGAATGAAAAATACATTCTTTTTATATCAAGAACGTCCTTAAATCAATAAGACTGCGGTTCAGGTACAAACCAACATTATAAATAAAAACTGGATTTCAAGCTGACACGTGTCCAATTTCTTCGAAATCTCGGATATAACGCAAAGAGGCATTATGGTCATTTCACATATCTCGGAATGATCAGACTTAACATGTAATGATCAGACTTAAATAATCAGATTTAAAACTATTACTCTAGCAAATGATCAGACTTAAAACTACAATGATCAGCTTAAAACTATTACTGTAGCAAATCAGACTTAAAGTATTACTGTAGCAAATGATCAGACTTACAACTATTATTGTAGCAAATGATCAGACTTAAAACTATTACTATAGCAATGATCAGACTTAAAACAGCAATGATCAGACTTAAAAACTACAATGATCAGACTTAAAACTATTATTGTAGCAATGATCAGACTTAAAAAACTATTACTGTGGCAATGATCAGACTTAAAACTATTACTGTAGCAATGATCACACTTAAAACTACAATGATAAGACTTAAAATTACAATGATCAGACTTAAAACTACAATGATAAGACCTAAAACTATTACTGTAGCAATGATCAGACTTAAAACTACAATGATAAAACTTAAAACTATTACTGTAGCAATGATCAGACATAAACAACAATTATCAGACTTAAAACTATTACTGTAGCAATTTTTAGGACGATTATACCATCGCATCTGTTATGTATTTTTAAATAAATCCGTTTTAATTTTTTTATTTACAAAAAGCGCTCCGAATTACGATTGGTCGAAATATACATGTGTCAATATTTTATTGATTTTTAGTTTTTATTTATACTATGATTTGTATTTGATATGATTCCAATAATAAATGTACGATTTTAAATCGGATTCGTATTTCGGCCGGACTTAATAATCGAAGTCTTAACCCGACCATAAACCCTTCGGATCGCGCCATAATAGAATTTACGTAGGGCTAGGACCGGACTGAGAGCATCCTATAATTTATTTCGGCTCAGGACTAAATGCCGACCTCTAGCACGGCCCATATTCGCTACAAACCAAACCAAAATGTTATGGAGTAAGGTGCTGTTCTTTTGAACTTAATTTAACTGGAATTTTGTTGTACTGAACTTAATTAAACTGTATTGAACTTTATTAAACTGTACTGAACTTAATTTAACTGTATCGAATTTTATTTAACTTTACTGAACTGTACTGAACTTAATTTACTGTATCGAATTTAATTTAACTTAACTTTACTAAACTTAATTTGTTGAAATTGAAAAATTATATATATGTATAGTATAATTATATAATTCATTAACTAACTTGCTCAAAAAAGTTTCATCATTTTTTCTGATAAATATATATGTATTTTATTTTTCATTTTTTTAAAATTATACTTGCTAAAAAATTGCGTGAAGCCCTAAACGTTTCATTTTTTTTTAAAATAATAAAACTAATTTTTTTCAAACTATATTTTTATGATTATATGTTACAAAGTACATATATGTCTAAACCATATTTTTAAAATAGTACAACTGATTTTTTATGATTATATGTTACAAAGTACATATTTTTAAAATAGTACCACTAATTTTTTTCTAATTATATTTTTTCAAACCATTTTAAAAAGGATGCAATAGTTTCCCAAGAGGTGCGGACACAAACTTGAAAAATCGTTGGATCATATATGTCTTATGCTTTTCTAAAATTTATTTAAAAAATTAAAAATAAATTAAAATTTTGAATAATAGGGTTGGAAACTATAAAAAAATTGAATTGACTTGAAAAAATTTATATTACATTTTTTAACTTAAATTAATTTAAGTATATTTAACTGTACTGAACTTTATTAAACTGTATTGAACTTAATTTAACTGTACTGAACTTTATTGAACTGTATTGAACTTAATTTAGCTGTACTGAACTTTATTGAACTGTATTGAACTTAATTTAACTGTACTGAACTTTATTAAACTGTATTGAACTTAATTTAACTTTACTGAACTTAATAAAACTGTATTGAAGTGCAAAAGAACAGAGCCTGAGTAAAAATACGTGGACGGCAGGATTCGAACCTGCGCGGGCAAAGCCCACATGATTTCTAGTCATGCCCGATAACCACTCCGGCACGTCCACCTGATGCTGCTTGCAGATAAATTTATAGTATTGAATAGAAACAGTTATGTTGCACAAGGTCCGAGAACAAAAGTGAAAAGACTCCCCAGCAGTGTAGTAGTAGTTGTTGAAGAAAGTCAAAATTGAAAATTATAAAAAATCTCTCTTCAAAATTAATATTCAGTCACTTACCCTATTTGGGAAGGAAGTGTTCATATTGACCTCCTTGAATTTTGTTTCAATTATACACAGTAAACCATTCATGATTCTTACTAAAACTTTTTACGTCTAACTGCTGTCAGCTTTGTAAACAGAATGATACGTTGAATGGCACATAAAGTTTCAAGACTGAATACACACATCTAGAAAAAGACATTGTTTCTCTTGATCGAGTAAGCTTTTTTTTTTTTTTTTTTGATTCAATGATCGAGTACGCTTTGAATAGAAGAAACTAGTAGAATATTTCAGGACTAGATGCTGAACTACTGTTCTGTTATTTCAGGATCTAGTTTATGTTGTGCTGATGTAGTAATTGATTTGGTTGAATGTAGATGAGAAGTTGTCAGTAATGGACTGGAAAACAAATGTGATTTCTAAAAGACATGACACAACTACGCTTGAAACAGTTAATGGTTTCACCATTGCGCTTGTTGGTTTCATAGACAAAGATCTAACCCAGCAAAATCGCTTCTCTATTGAGGTGTTTGACCTCCTTTACTTTGATTTTTTGTCGTTATTATCAACTTCAAGCTGATTCTCTTTCTAGTCCTAGACAGTACTTTCTGCTGTTTACCATAATCTACCCATTTGGTCAGTGGCGGACCCAGCACCGAAAATAATTGTATTACTAAAATTTTTTTTACCGTTTTTACAAAAGTCTTATTACACTAAAAAAAAGAACGTCTTGTTTCCATATCACGAAAATCATCTATTATTGAATCGGTCCTAAACATTTGAGCTATGTCTTTCTCAATGTTGACAACCAAGCAGTTCGATAAAAAATCATCTTCCACAAGAATGCTCCATTGCGATTCCATTTTGCTGATGAATTCAAATATTAGAATTAAGTTAAAATTAATTCATTCTTAACCTTTAAGTTCAACAATCAAACACACAAGAATGACCATTCAAAAGCACCAATTTCACAAGTCACAACTCACAACACAGGTACACACGCCGGCATGTGCTATGATTAGCAAACAAAATTAATTCAAACAGATGGGTCATCATCAAAACAATAACTTGAATATTTGATTGCAGCAAGACCTCACTCAGGTACACACGCAACAGGTAACAATCCAATTATTTTCAATGAAACCCTAATTACAAAAGTAACCTTCAGAACCATAAATAGAGCCCTAAGTAATGTTCACCTTATTAGCTTCCGGAGTCGCGAGTCGACTATGTGAGGATTAAGGGCACTGCGTCGATTAATTTGTTTCTGATTTCGAAGTCGCAAGTCGCAAACTGAAACTGCATCAAGCCTGATAAGAAATTTGTTATGTTTATTGTAATTATATGATTTTTAATTAACTTATTTTGTATATATCTTAAAAATTAGTAATATAAAAAAAATTCGACCAACCCGGGGTGACATATAGCCTAAGCTGCTTCCCCCCAGGCCCCCTCTCAAATTTCCAAAAAAAAAAACTTGCATATAAAATTTTATATATTTTCTTAAAATTTTTGATCAAACATCTATATTTGGACACTATTTTAGTAAGCTTAACCTCTGAATTTCATCTTGGAGTAAACATAAAAGTTATAGAACATTCAATTAGCTTTCTACCCATATAAAGAACATCTTAAACGGACACCGGATGACGCCTCTATGAGCTTTCGAATGTTGACTTGGACCCCTCGATTTCAGCTAATTTCAATCAACCATCCATCTTTGGTGACTATTTTTATCTGCTTAACCACCAAATTTCATCTTTAAGTAAACATGAAAGTTGTAGAGCATTCAATTAGATTTCTATAAATATATGGATCATCTTCAACGGACACCGGATGACGCCTCTATGAGCTTTAGAAGATTGGCTCAGACCCCCTCAATTTCGGCAAATTTCAATTAATCATCTATCTTTGGTCGTTGTTTTTATCGGCTTAACCTCCGAATTCCATCTTGAGTTAAAGATGAAAGTTATAGAACATTCAATTAGCTTTCGATCCATATGTAGATCATCTTCAAAGGACATCGGATGACACCTTTATGAGCTTCAGAAGGTTGGCTGATCATTAGCGGACCTTGTTGTTATTGTTGTTCGAAAAAAAAATTGCCGGATCATTAGCGAACCTTTTTGTTGTTGCCTGATCCGACTTATATCCTTGTTGTTCGGAAAAAAAATTTGGGACCCCCCTCAGACGAAACTCTGGATCCGCCACTGCATTTGGTTATGTTCCAATTGGTTCTATTCCGTTCTTTAGTTATATGTTGAAGCTATTAGGAATCCTAGATATCTGGATGTTTTTTTTGTTTTGAAGTTGGAGCGCAATTTAGAAATCTCAAAAACAGAGGCTTTGTGATTTGATTTCCATGTCCAACAGATTTGCTGCAATTTCTAGTTTGGATTTCCATAAGTTGGGAAGAATACATCGTCAAAGGTCTCACCTCGGAATCATTGTGAACCAGGGATTCTATCTCATGGGCTTGTATTACACATCAGTCATCACTAACATTTGCATTTGCTATGCAAAATTCGGTCCCTGCAATTATTACCTTTCTGATGGCATCAACAAATAGGGTTGAATGTCACATAGTTTTATGTAAGGTTATAGAAAACGCTAGGGGCTAATCAGGCGGAAAGAGTATTCAAGGATTAATCCGTTTCGTATTTTTGATTTTTTAAATAATTAATAATCATATAAATATTATTATGATATATATTTTATTGTATTCTAATATATATAAAAAGTAATCTGATAATAAAAATATTTTAATATTTTATCAAAAATTTTAATATGAAAATAAATGAATTTTTTTATTTTGATCAAGAAGTTGGTCATCTGGTTAGCTTAGGCGGATTTAGAGGGCGATTAGGCAGGTTTATGTGGTGACTAGGCGGGTCTTGGCGGATCTAGACGGCAGCTCAACGCCTATAAATCACGTGACTTTCCAAACCTTCTAATGATCGATTAATCGGGCGGATTTGTGAATTTCACCTTTTAGGAGCCTAGGCGGGGATGTTTTAAACACTAGTTTTATGTCGACAAGCTTGCGTTCGCGTAGTTGTTAATTGACTTTTCGAAATGAATATGATGCGTGTTTTTGTAGTATATAAAAAAACAGGTCATATGTGGCCAAACTCCGTTATGAACAGGGACAAAACTACATGCAAATGGGAGTGACAAGTGTCACTCCCAAGTTTTTTCAAATACTTTTTTGCAATATAATATTATTAATCCATTACTTAAATAATTAGTTAAAATTAACAATTATTTATATAATTAAACTACATTGAATTTTATTTTTACAAGTGTATAAACTGCTCACCTTCAATTATAAATTTTTACAAGTGTATAAGTTTGTATTTTGAGCAAGTTATATGGTTTTAATATTTGATTTAAAAAAAAAGAACAATTATTAAAACTTTAGAACAAGACAGATTACATACTGAATAACATAATGTTCCAAAATTATAAAGACCTCAAACTAATCATGATTTTAGAACGTGACAAATTTACAGTAAAAATATGGAAGTATCTCATTAGCAAGCTTGACGATGTTCTTATATTAGTTTTGGTTGAATGGAAATAAGTAGAAGATGAATTTTTATCAGATTGCTTGGTTGTTAATATTGATAAAGAATTAGCTAAAATATTTGGTACGAATTTAATAACTGACAATTATTGTACTATACAAATATTTTTTTTTTAAATATAATTGAACTCGTCGCCCTCTATTCCAATTTCTGGATCCGTACTGGTTATGAAATAAAGTGAACTTGAGCTTTATTTTCTTTCCATGTTATTTTCTTCTGAACCAAACATGCTATCATTTTTCATTAGATTTTCCATTAAATTTTTCATGCGTAACAAAACACAAAAAAAAAACAAAATTTCACTTTCCATGAAAAAAAATTCCCAATGTTTTCTTTCCTCTTTACTTTCTCGCAACCAAACATAGCGTAAGAATTGTATGTATATTTCCTCGCTTTGGGAAATTGAAATATATTCAGGTATCAAAACTTATTTATCAACTTGCTACTCACAAGTAAGTTCAAACAGCATTTAGATAATCCGATTCAAGCCATCAGCAACTATCAGTGCTATACAGCAGAACCAGCAGAAGTACTTGACGCATATGCGGACAAGGATGATACATTATATGGTAACTTATAAGCTTCCAATGGTTTCGCTGTCAGGTGTAAAATTTCCATTTTGCTCTCCAGATTATAAATTGCAAGCATCGCGATAGAGAGTGGTCTGGCGTACAGGATCTGCAATAAGAGAAGATGAACAGTGGGTATTTAACATAAATATATCACTCTGTGTTCTATAAGAGGGATAGAGTACATGAGTACATATATACTCTGTTACCAGTCGTTCACATAACTAAAATAGGGTCTATGGTCTTTCCTACTCGGTCAAGGTATCTTTTCTCACCTACATTTATAGTGCGGACTAGAGCATTGGCAGCTGTATATTTAACCTAAATAGCTAAATACAGCATCAACAAGACCCAAATATACAGACAGTCACTCACCGAGCAGCATGCTATTAAGAAAAATAGTAGTATAAAGAATGGTGAATACAGGCGCTGCCTCTATAGCCAGGGGTACAACAAGAGTTCAGCAAATATAAAATAAGGAAATAGATGGCCAATGGGCCGCATGCAATACTCCAAATTGCCACTTTAGAATCTAGATACATAAAAAGCAGAATCCTCAATTTACTCTACACACAGAGATGAGACAAAAAAAAACCGTTGAAGAAAACAGAAACCGAACCTGTGCACGAGGGTCTTTATGCCACATCTTCAAACTGCTTCAACATGTCACAATGTGGAGCTTTGTTTGCCAGACCCCAATGCATTCTTTGCATCTCCACCCTACAGTTTTGTCCAACTATATTAAAGAACTCCCTCTCAATCTTTGATTCAAGAGACAGACGCTCTCGAGTACTTGGAGGATACTGTTGCTCAAAATTGGGCGACTTTACATAAAAAGGAACACCTTTTTGTGTTGAAAGTTTGTGTTCATACGGATAAGACTGATTAAGTGAATAGATAGGATCATTTGATGGCAAGAAATTCAATAACAGAATCAATATCACTGGAAGCAACTGTATCAGAGTCCTGAAACCCGATCCTCCTGGAGACCCATTGGCCGGCGTCCTATGTCCCATTCCAGTACCAAACTGAAAACCACGGAACTGAGTCTGCTGTGTAACTCCCATTCCTCCGAAAAAGAAGTTCCTAAATATCTCTTCCGCATCCACATCCCCTTCATAAAATCCGTTAAACCCATTTGCAGCATGCCTCGTCGGCCTCCTCTCATAAACTGGCTCATCAGAACCTGAAACATCATACTTTCGCTTACTATCTTCATTACTCAAGCACTGGAACGCCTTCGAAACCAACTTAAAAGCCTCCTCAGCTCCAGGAGCCTTATTCTTATCCGGATGGACCTTCAAAGACAATTTCCTATAAGCCTTCCTCACATCCTCAACGCTACAGTTCTTCTCCACCCCCAAAATCTCATAGTAATCCTTTTTCTTCCTTATCTGCCTAACAACCAATACCTGCTCCTCAGTATAATCCTTACTAGATGATGAAGCCGCAGCTCCACCTCCACCTCCCAAGCCACTCACACCATTCCTCTGACGAACAGTTGATTGACTAGCACCAATCTTCGACTCCTCCGCTGCCGCCGCGGGCGTGGCTTCTCCCTCCACCCGATCCCCATCGATCTTAGCCAACAACTCATCGACCGGTAAACTCGGATAAAGACGCCGCGCTTTCAACACAAATTTCAGCGCGCGAGCCTTGTCTCCAGTTTCCAGCGCTTCCTTCCCGATCCCCAAACACTTTAACGCCTCATCTTTATTCCCATCCATATCAAATTCCTAAACCCTACAACAACAAAATCAAACATCAATCACAATTCCCAGATCGACTCAATTCCCACAAAAATCAATCAAATTCGCATCAAAAACTTCACATACTCACCTTCAGATCCAAATCGGGATCTTGAGCCGAATCGATCGGCGAATCAAGCCGCGATTACTGGATCGTCGCGATCGGATTAGGGCTCGGAGTTGGTCGGGAGCAGCTCTAGCGCGTCGTCGAGTCGAAGCTCCTTGAAAGATAAAATAAACCATCAAACAAGCACCATAAACCGACCGATCCGATTTCGCGGATAGGATACGATTATTCTAAGTCGGAATAAGCTATCCGTGTTAAGGAATTGAGCCTGGGCCGAAAACCCAGTTGTCATGTCAGGCCCATAACCGAAGGCAAGGTATTCATAAACAACGGCGGCGTTTTTGAGTCTGTACGCTACTGCTAAACCCTAGTTGAAATCACACTACTACGATTTTATTCTGTCTTTACATTTTTCAATTTGTTGCAGCAAGCAGCAAAATTTTCATGGAGGCTGAAGGAAATCAGCCGCTAGTTGATTTGGGGAATTTGTTGGCGTACGATACCAATCATAGCTTCGCTTCTGCCCCTTCTTCAAGGTAGGAAATTGTTGCTTTATAGCTTTTTCTTGCTGAATCTCTGGCGTCTGTTGTTTGAGTCAATTAGGGGTTTTGGAGTCATTCGGTAGTGAGTATGTGACCTGGGGTGTGATAAAGATGCAAATTTGTGTGGTTTTGGAGATGGTTGGGGTTCTTCAGCTGAGTTGGTAGTGTTGTGAATCTCTTTTGAAGCATATTTACTTGTAGATTAAGCATTGAGAGATGCCATTTGGGGTTACTTCAATGTTATTGACTGTAATGGGAATGGTGATTGGAGTAGTTTTTGAAACTGTCTGATGAAGGGTTTTGGAATTGTGAAGTGAGGGGGTAAATTCAGCATTTATAAATGAAATTTATTGGTTAAGATCAAATTTGAATTCTTATTGGTTAAGATCAAATTTGAATTCCACTAAAGAGAGCGGAATTGTGTTTTAGAGTTTTTTTTTGGAGTCTAGGTGCTGAAGGATTTTGGAAAAGGCCTGTCACTTGACTCTTTAGTAGTGATTTTCACCATGTAATTGTTGATTTTTGCAAGTTTTTATTATCTTCTGTGGATACTTTCAGGGAGGAGTTAGTGAAGGAATGTTTAGAAAATGGTGCAAGATTGGTTCAAGCAATAGCGGATGCTCTATTCAACTTGCCCTCTAGGGAAGATATTGAGGGTCCTATAGTGACATTGCCTAAACCAACCACAAGATTGCCTAGAGAAAAGCATGTATGTCTTTCATGCTTTCATTACTATATTTGTTTTCAAGTGCTCGTTTGCTTGGAGTTTTTTTGACGGTGATTGTATTGCAGTTACCCAGACCGAAGCCTCCAACAAAATGGGAAGAGTTTGCTAAGAAGAAAGGTTAGCATTAGTCTGTATTGCATATTTCTCATAGAAAACTACATGGGGTTTGACTGTCATAGGATGAAAACTTTTGAAATGTACAACTAGATAATTGGATTTTGTTTAGACTTATCCTTTCATCGTTTTGCATGCCTGCTCATCTGTTGGAATTTTCCGCAGGTATCAAGAACCGCAAGAGGGAGAAGGTGCTATTTGATGACCAAACAGGTTCATGGAAGCGTCGCCATGGGTATGATCGTGTTAATGATGATAATGATGTACCGATCATCGAAGCAAAAATGACAGATGGTTAGTCATACTGCTGCCTTTCTTTTTTAATTTGTGTTCTGTGATATATGTTGATATATAAAATACGCTTATAAAATATTCCTTTCATTATGTGTTGTGCGTATATCTGTTAGCCTAATTGTGACAATATTGATATTAACAGAGCCTGGACAAGACCCTTTCGCTAAAAGGAAGGAAGACAAGAAGCAAAGAGTCGCAAAACAGGAGAGAAACCGAGTGCAGAACTTGAAAGAAGCAGCTAAAGTTGGTGCCTTGCCAAGGTTTTTTCCCCCAATCCCCATACATTTCTATGAGTCAAAATAAACTCGTTTGTCGTTGTCCGTTTTAACTGTCGGTTTCAAAAATTCGACAAATGGAACATAAATAAGTTAACCTTCTGAGTCAAAATAAAATAAAATTGTTCCTCTTATTAGTTTATATTAATAAGACTTCTTAATTTCTCATTTGAGGCCTATTTTATTACAGTCACATTCAACTAGCTGCAAGAGCCTTGCCGATTACTGGAACCCAGGCAGCTCCTCAAAAGATCAGTAAAGATGATCTAGGAAGTGTAGCTGGACTAGCGGCCACCTCAACAGCCAGTGGTGGTAAATTTGATAAAAAGCTTGCAGGAGAGAAACCTGAAAAGCACAAAGGGAAGTATCGCAAGGTCTGTATACCTTCCTTCCGTCCAGTTGAACTCACTGTGTATATATAAGCCGAATTGGCTGATTATCTATCCTTTTGCTTGCAGTTCTTGCCAACTGTTGAAGGTTCGGGCATGGGCTCACAGGAGAGAGCACAAGCCCAGAAGGTATTAGACAAGCTGCTGTCGAAGAATTCGCATGAGGTGCTTAATGTCAGCAAGGTAAGCTTGAAACCCTTACGAGGCTACGCCTCTCATAGTTAAACATTTGGCTTTATTTGGAAGCTTGAATACTGCCGATTGTCTAACAAATCTTCATGATCGAGAATAGGCCATTAACATGTACAACGTTAAGAGTGAGAAAAAACAAAGGAATAAGCAAGGAAAGTCTTCATCAGACAGTGCCGGAAAGCTGAAAGCTAAGGGCAAACCCATGAAAAAGTCTTTCAAGAAGGGAACTACCAAGAAAGGGAAAACAGCCTAAGATGATTTTTTCAGAGTTCCTTACAGTTTTGTTCTTCTTCTGCTCTTTAGGCCTTACAAATACAAAACCTGATGTTTGCTTGATATTATTGAATGAAAAATGTTAGTCTCTAGTCTACAAGTCCTTTTCTCCATTGCAAATGTGCAAGTGCAAGTTGCAAACTTTATTTGCAATAGAAGTGCAAAGAGATTTTTTTTTTCCGGTATAAGCTGTGAATTACAAAGACAACGGTAAGCCGAGGTCTTAAAGCTGGAACAAGTTAGTCAGCTGGGAACTGCACAGACAAGAAAAAACATAAAACGTGAAAAAATGAGAGTCCGCAGTTCCACTTCGCCTTGACGTGGACACGTCATCCCATCATTCACAGCTATAGAACGGCCGGAACACTCTGGAAAGCATTCTCCCAGTGTCCATCCGGCCTAAAACACTACCCGGATTTAGCCCGGCTACCCGAAAAAACCCGGCCTGACCTACAAACGAAACTTAAACACTGTACACCAAAACCGGCCGAAGCCACCCCACCTCAACCCGCCGGCGAAACCGCCGGCCCACAACAGCACTTCCAGCCGAGACAGCCGCCACCGTTCAACCCTAGCTGCGCCAGACCTCCACCAGCCCGACGACTGCTCCAGTTGACCTCGTTCAAACTGATTAACCCAAAAAACAACAGCCCCCACCTCTAATCTTCTCCCCCAGCCCACAACCCACGCAGGCGACGGCGCACCTAAACCCGCCGAGCACATCCCAACCAGCCGCAGCAAAGCCGAGCAGTTGAGAGGCGCCAGCAAGCCGACGAGAAGAGGAAAAGAAAAGGGACGGAGGCACGCACGCAACCGGAGAAACGCCTTCAACCGCCTTCAAAAGCTTCCATCGCCTTCCAGAGAGATCTTCTCTCTACCGAATTTTAGTTCTGGTTTGTGGGGTGTGCATTACGTACCGAATTTATGGATTCAAAATTCGATAAATGGTAGAAATTTATCGAATAATTTTTTGATAATTTTTTCCTAATTTTAAAATTCTTCAAAAAAAAATCAATTAATCACAAAATAACAAAAAATAAACTAAAAAATTCATCATTTAACATTTATGCAATTATAATATAATTGTCCTTGCTAAAAAAAATTGTAACATAATTGAAGTTTCCAAAAATTGCGGGTTGAAAGATTGAAATTTAAACAAGGGTTTGGATCAAATAAAAACCAAAGTTATAAATAAAAATTACAAACCCAACCAAATATTGACACGTGTAAATATCGACCAATAAGAATTCGTCCCGTTCGGGGTTCTTTTTATAAATATGGGAAATTAAATTGGACGTGTTTGTGATTACAAAACATAACCCAGGGGTAAAAATGTCCGTCTCTAATAACGGCGTTATAGTACGTTTTAATTAAACGTACAAAGAAAAATGAAAACCAAAATTTTAAGTCTGATCATTTTCTCTTTAAGTCTGATCATTATCAAGTCAAGTTTAAGTCTGATCATTAAGACTTTAAGTATGATCATTAAGCCTTTAAGTCTGATCATTGTTTTTTTAAGACTGATATTTGTTTTTTAAGTCTGGTCATTTAGTCTTTAAGTCTGATCATTAAGCATTTAAGTCTGATCATTAAGTCTTTAAGTCTGATCATTCATTTTATTTTAAGTCTGATCATTAAGTCTTTAACTCTGATTATTATGCCTTTTATCTGATCATTAAGACTTTAAGTCTGATCATTAAGCCTTTAGTCTGATCATTCATTTTATTTTAAGTCTGATCATCAAGCCTTTAAGTCTGATCAAAATCTATTTTAAATATGCTTTAAGTATGATCATTAAGACTTTAAGTCTGATCATTAAGTCTTTAAGTCTGATCATTAAGTCTTTAAGTCTGATCATTCATTTAATTTTAAGTCTGATCATTAAGTCTTTAAGTCTGATCATTAAACCTTTAAGTCTGATCAAAATCTATTTTAAATCTGTTTTAAGTCTGATCATTAAGACTTTAAGTCTTTAAGTCTGATCATTAAGTATCTAAGTCTGATCATTAAGTATCTAAGTCTGATCATTCATTTAATTTTAAGTCTGATAATTTAGCCTTTAAGTCTGATCGTTAAGCCTTTAAGTCTGATCATTGTTTTTTCAAGTCTGATCATTTAGTGTTTAAATCTGATCCTTTAAGTCTGAACATTAAGCCTTAAGTCTGATCATTAATTTTATTTTAAGTCTGATCATTAAGTCTTTAAGTCTGATCATTAAGCGTTTAAGTCTGATCATTTCATTTTATTTTAAGTCTGATCATTAAGTCTTTAGGTATGATAATTAAGCCTTTAAGTCTGATCAAAATCTATTTTAAATCTGCTTAAAGTCTGATCATTAAGCCTTTAAGTCTGATTATAATGTCTTTAAGTCTGATCATTCATTTAATTTTAAGTCTGATCATTTGCCTTTAAGTCTGATCAAAATCTATTTTAAGTCTGATCATTTAGCCTTTAAGTCTGATCATTAAGCCTTTAAGTCTGATCATTTGTTTTTTCAAGTATGATCATTTAGTCTTTAAGTCTGATCATTAAGACTTAAGTCTGATCATTCATTTTATTTTACGTTGATCATAAAGTCTTTAAGTCTGATCATTAAGCGTTTAAGTCTGATCATTTCATTTTATTTTAAGTCTGATCATTAAGTCTTTAAGTCTGATCATTAAGCCTTTAAGTCTGATCAAAATCTATTTTAAATCTGCTTTAAGTCTGATCATTATGACTTTAAGTCTGATCATTAAGCCTTTAAGTCTGATCATTCATTTAATTTTAAGTCTGATCATTAAACCTTTAAGTCTGATCAAAATCTATTTTAAGTCTGCTTTAAGTCTGATCATTTAGGCTTTAAGTCTGATCATTAAGCCTTTAAGTCTGATCATTTAGTCTTTAAGTCTGATCCTTGAAGTCTGATCATTAAGCCTTAAGTCTGATCATTAAGTCTTTAAGTCTGATCATTAAGCCTTTAAGTCTGATCATTAAACCTTTAAGTCTGATCAAAATCTATTTTAAGTCTGCTTTAAGTCTGATCATTAAGCCTTTAAGTCTGATCATTTAGTCTTTAAGTCTGATCCTTTAAGTCTGATCATTAAGCCTTAAGTCTGATCATTCATTTTATTTTATGTCTGATCATTAAGTCTTTAAGTCTGATCATTAAGCCTTTAAGTCTGATCATTAAGCCTTTAAGTCTGATCATTCATTTAATTTTAAGTCTGATCATTAAGCCTTTAAGTCTGATCATTAAGCCTTTAAGTCTGATCATTAAGCCTTTAAGTCTTATCAAAATCTATTAAGTCTGCTTTAAGTCTGATCATTTAGCCTTTAAGTCTGATCATTAAGCCTTTAAGTTTGATCATTGTTTTTTTAAGTCTGATCATTGTTTTTTGAAGTCTTATCATTGTTTTTAAGTCTGGTCATTAACTACTTCAGTCTGATTGTTTTTTTAAGTCTGATCATTGTTTCTTTAAGTCTGATCATTATTTTTAAGTCTGATCATTCCTAAAATCAGATTGAATGGGATACCTAACGAAGTTTCCAAATCAGGGACTAAATTGAAAATAACATTATTAGTTTTTATAACCCATTGTGGAATGACTATAATACCCCTCCGTGTATTTGTCCGGGATTTCGACTAAATGGGACACGTGTCAGCTTGAAATTGAGTTTGTAGTTTTTATATATAAATCGGTTTGTACCTGAACCGCACCCTTAAACAAATATTTCATTAAATTAAAAAAAATTAATAGTATTTTTTAAAAAAATAAAAAAATTCTTATTCAGTAAATTACCGAATTAGAAAATCTATTCTATTTACCGATAAAAATTTACCAATTTACCGATCGGTAAAATAATTTACCTGTAAGAACCTGAATTTTTTTTAAGACTAAGAAAGAAGATATTTCTAAAAGAAACAAATATCTAGTTGAAAGTATAGCATAATGAGGGCAAGTGGCTATATGACTCATCTATGCATTTATTGAAGTATTACATAATGAGGACAAGTGGTAGAAATTCTTAATCTCTTCTCTTAGTTTATGAGTTTTATGTTCATGTAAGTTGAGCTTGATATATATGGTACTTGTTTGATGTTTAATTGAATGATTTGAGGCTTTCTTTTGAGTTTTATTTACTGTTTTAGGTGTTGTCCATATGCTAAAATATGTGATTTTAATGCTGAAATTGTAGAGTTACATGGTAAACATCCTTATATAGTTGGCTAGAGTTAACCACAAGTGATAACCATGTTCCGTAATGATTTAATCAACATTTAGAAGCAATAATCAAGGTAAATAGACATGTATAATAGTCAGAAATATTGCATCTACATATGTAGCAAATCTGAAATCTTGAATTTAAGTCCTAAAATGTCTTATAAGCTAGTTTAGAAAGTAATCTTTCAAAGTATTTATATTGGTGCTTATCTTTGAAGTCAATTGTGAATGATTTGCTTATCTTTTATGATATTAGCCTTGTTCTAGTTTGTAAGTACGTTATTCATGATTCGTGTTTGTATTTCGTAGTACATGCTATATTGTGATACATATGCATATCATTACATAACATAAGCATTCACGTATGACATTCATGTATTTGAAAGGAAGATGTTAGTAATGAAAGGATGTGAATCGGGATACGAGATATCCTTGGGGTTAAAGTCCCTAAACCCTGCTGGAAGATCCCGCGAATGGGATGATGGTTGGTGCCAGATCGGTGTGAAACGTGGTCGGTAGCTTTCCGAGTTGGAAAGTCTACCAGTAGTGAATAATGTGACTCATGATTAAACATCAATCATTGCATATCATGTGCATCACTCAAACAACTGTTGATATGTGTTTGTATGTTGTGTGAGCATATAACTTATGGACTAACGGTTAAAATTAAGTTTTCCTACTGAGTTGGAAAAACTCACTCTTAAATATTTTACAGGAACTTTTGAGAAGTAAGTTAAAGTTTCAAAGAGTGTGAGGCTCTTGTAGAGCTTGACTTTTGTGTATTATAACGTGGCGTATGGCCTAGAGGTTGACTAGTTAAAAGTGGCTTATGTAACCCCATTTTTGTGTATATAAAGGTGGAGAGTTTAAAGTATGTTTGTAAGAAAGACAATGTAAGTTTGTATTAAAAGTAATGTAAATTTCTTACTCACGTCCTTGGGATTTCGGGGCTTGACATTACCGAATAGAATCAATTCGGTTCGGTAAATTAATTCTGTAAAATCGAAATTTAGCGAATAATGCTCTGCCCTAGTGGGCACTGAGCTCATACAGATATATGCGGCTCCAGGGGTTGGCCAACCCCTTGGTTTCGAATGATTTTGATTAATTATCTCCATCAGTTTAATCTCTGAATTTCGTCCTGGTGTTAAAACAATAGTTGTAGAACTTTTAACTAGATTTCCAATCATATATACATAGGCATGGCTCTTGAAGATTGACTGATCATTAGCGTAATTGAATCATAAAGCCTGTTTGAGTGTAGTTTTGATCACTTTAACGTTAGCCTTATGTTTAAGAGTTAAGTCTAGGTGATCGATTTAATTTCTCAAATGGTCTCAAACGTAAACTTCAATGAATGCTCTTTTTTATATATAAGAAAACGTCACAAGGGCTACAAACAGGAGCAACTGCCCACGAAAGACAACTGCCCACGAAGGGCAACCTACTCAAGAAGGGCACGACAACAAGCTGACCGGCTGACCGCAATAGCCGACACTACAATCCAAATGGAGAACCGCCGTGCCCTTCGAAAAGAACAAGAGTCGACCTCTTGGTTCCTAAAAAACTAAAAATACAACTAAAACAGCTCAGACCGAACATCGGCTGAGGGAATAGCTCAGACCAAACGGCTGAGATTACAACCCTCATAAAGTGAAGACAACACTTAGAGGGATCTAACCTACAATCTAACACACACACACAAACGCACAAAGCCGGACTAACACAACAAATATGTACACCAAAACAAACGCCCCAGATGGAGGCCGCCGCCCAGCCATCAAAACTGTACACACGTCGTTGGCCAAACACCGGCAGCTGCTTTCCTGCCCCTCCCCACCTCCGCAAGACGCTCTCCGGTCGCAACCCTCATTCCCACCAACACCAGCGCTGGATCCATCCACCGAAACGGCTCTGTGATGAGGCCTCCGCCGACCAAGTCGCTGTAGCAACCGCCACCACCGGGAGGAACAACATCCGCAACCGCCTCCGCGGACCAACCATAACTCCCAAACCTCACCACATCGCCGCAGCAAACTCGGAAGATAGGAAGGCAAGCGACTGGGAGGGAGAAGGGAGGGCGGCGTAGGAGAGGAGAGGAAGCGAGGAGAGAAAAACTTCTACGGTTTCGGGAGTCTTCGAGAGAGTTTTTGGTGAAGAGAGAGTTTTTGTTATTTCGGAGAATTCAACTTCTAGATTCAATGAATGCTCTTTTGAATATTGATTTTTTTTTTGTGATAAAGTCTTTTGAATATTGATTTTTTTATTAAGAGAAGTGCCAATTCACCTCTGTTTTCCATTAATGGTCATCGTTATTTCCTTTTGTTTATTGATGACTCCAGAAGGTTTGTTTGGATTTATTTCTTGTCCCACAAATCACAAGTTTTTTCCACCTTCGTGCAGTTTCGCACTATGGTCAAAACTCAATTTGATTGTGATATTAAGAGTGTCCAAACCGACTGGGGAGGAGAGTTTCGCAATGTATCATCTTTTCTCCAAACTTGTGGTATTAATCATCGGGTTTCATGTCCTTACACTCCCGAACAAAACGGTGCTGTCGAACGCCGAAATCGCATCATTGTTGAAAAGGGATTGGCTCTCTTAGCTCAATCTTCCCTTCCAAAGGAATTCTGGGAACATGCCTTCAAAACAGCCACTTATCTTCACAATCGAACAATCACTCCATTACTTGGCTACAAATCTCCTTATTCCTTGCTTTATCACAAAACTCCAGATTATGCTTTTTTGAAAACTTTCGGTTGCCTCTGCTACCCTTTTCTCCGGCCTTACAACTCACACAAAATGGATTTTCGCTCTCTCCCATGTGTGTTTCTTGGCTACAGTGCTTCACACAAAGGTTATCTTTGTTTTCACAAGCCAACATCTCGGATTTACGTCTCTCGCTATGTTGTGTTTAATGAGGAGATTTTCCCTTATGCTACTGAACAACAACACGCCCAACCTTCATCTCCCTTTGCTGAAGAACCCGCTTCCTCAGCTATCCTTGACCAGGCCATGTCTATGCCAACTCTGTTGCCTCCGACACAGCTCATTTCTACACCACCAGAGTCCCCTCAACCATCATCTCCTGCCCCCACCAACCCCACATACCAACAGTCCACCATCAGCTCTCATGCAAAGCAAACCGTCCCTCGATATTTTCGCCCTGCAGACAACAACCAACACTCCATGGTCACTCGCGCTCGCACCAATTCTCTCAGGCCTAAAACATATATCACAACTAACTCCAATGACTCTCCCATTGAACCCAAAACAGTCGCTCAAGCACTTACAAATCCTCTTTGGCAAGCTGCGATGGCAGCTGAATATGATGCTTTAATGAGAAATAACACTTGGTCACTTGTTACTCGTCCTTGCAATATTAATCTTGTGGGTTGTAAGTGGATTTTCAGGATCAAGAAGCACTCGGATGGTTCCATTGACAGGTACAAGGCTCGGCTAGTTGCCAAAGGCTTCAGCCAGGAAGAAGGAGTTAATTTCTTTGAGACATTCAGTCCTGAAATCAAGCCTACCACCATTCGCTTAGTGATTTTAGTTGCTCTTTCTCAACAATGGATAATCAGGCAGTTAGACATCAACAATGCTTTCTTGAATGGTGACTTGTCTGAAGAGGTGTACATGGCTCAGCCCCAAGGCTTTGAGGACCCCTCTCGTCCCAATCATGTGTGCCGTCTTCACAAGGCTCTTTATGGTCTCAAACAGGCACCTCGAGCTTGGTTTAATAAGCTCAAGCAACATCTTATCACACGGGGTTTTCGAGCCAAAACTGGTCGGCCGACCTCGGTGGCCGACACTACATAAACGATTGACGAGCCGTCATGCCCTTTGAGAAATAACAGGAGTGGAACTCCTGAAGCTAAAATACTAAAAGAGCTCAGACCGAAAACCGGCTGAGAAGAGTAACCTAAAACTAAGGAAGAGAACCTAATCTAAAAGCTACAAACGCGTAAATTCTAAAAGCTACAACAACTAAGACAAAAACTAAACTCAAAACAATCATCGGCATGTCAACCGGGAGCTTCCACCAGATCGACGCCGACAGCCCATCCACCGAGCGACACCATCCGCCACAACAGCAGCATCTCCACCTTCAACCAGCCAACGCCTCCAACAAACCAACCACAGGAGCTCCTCCGACCGCCACCCCACATTGACCACCAGACAACAAACCAACCACAGGAGCTCCTCCGACCACCACCCCACCACCACAAATCGCCGATCCGAGAAAAGAATGGAAACATCTAAACAGAGCAGACAGCGACCCGGAGGAAACCCACTCCACCATCACTCCATCAGTAACCAAAAGCCGGTCAGAAATCGAAGCCCCCAGCCCCCGCCGGCGGGCGAAATCGGTTGTCTTCGAACGGTGTCTACGAGCTTCGGGAGGCTTTTGAATATTGATTTAACTTCAAAGATAAGGCGTCTCAAATATTTTTTTTTCCATTTAGAGTCCCAACTTAGTAAAAGAGAAACATCAATAAATTGATAAACACTTCTGGAAATGCATCTTTTGTAATTACCATCTGGACCAAGTGAAATTACATTACTTATTAGTTAGAGACTAAGCAATATTGCAGCAACTTAAAAATTACTAAGCATTTGTTCGACGTATGGGGAGTAGTAATCCATTTCCTCTTCCAAAAAATAACAATATACCAATCGGTTTTTCTTCATTAGCCGAATTTGTAATAGTTTTTTACAACAAAAAAAACAAATTTATAAGAAATACAAGGAATTTGGAGATAAATTCATTTTCTAACCACCAGTTTGTAAAAGATGCTATAGCTGCAGGGAGGTTTGAAGCACTGAACACCTTCTTAACTCTGCTCCTCAGCTTCAAGGGCTGCCTTTTCTTCTGCTGCTGCAGCCATCAACTCATCGAATTTTTCTGATTTGCCAAGTAGTATCTCGATCTAAATAAATGGCAACCGGTTAAATTAGGAGGCATGTTGGAGTAAGTCTATAACACCACCACTTGTGGTTGTGTTTTGTAAAAAGGAAAGTTTTAGTTTTTGGGTATTATGCTCTAAATCCTTGTATTACTTGAGGCTAAACCGACAGAAAAACGAAAATTATGTACCTTGGCCTTCTGGACAGGTCGATATCTTGATTCATCTTTTATATCAACAGTAGAGGTAGCGATCTCTGTAAAAGAAATCGCAATGCAATTCAACAAGGGAAAAGTTAACTGCTTAACCGAAAATTTCATTCCAGATAGCTTACTTTTCTCAATAGCAAACCCGTTGTTCTTCAGAATCTCAGTGATCGTCACCACAGTGGAAATCGCTGCAAATGATATCCAGAATAAAAGAGCAATGTAATTTGTTAGCCTCTCGTGAAAGGGTGTTGTTAAACGTTCAAGCTAATCTTAAAGTGCACCAAGCAACAACGCAATTCAAACAGCCACATATGTGAATAGAAGCCTTCTCAGCAGTATTTCACTATTTTGGAAGTAAAAGGCCTCTATCAATCATAGAAACTACAAGGGACGCTAAAATATATACTATGAAAATCACGAGCATCTTAACGGTGATAAAGCTAAAGAATCTAAGCTGTTCTCTCCATAACAAGTTGTCTTACAAATGCATTCCTAATTTCCATATAGACTCAGCCCAGCACAATATAACATGGAGGTTCAAATTTCAGACGGAAACAATGCAACTATTTATCCAAACTGCCCTGTTTTGAGTTTGAACTTCCCAATTACGGCAAAAGAGTTTGACATATCTCGTTTGCCTATTTTTAATAATATTGATTTGTTGGATTTTCACAAATACTGGATCACGGGGATCTGGTATTTCACAAATCCCTAATTCGCAACATCGTCTTCTCAAATTCATCTCTCAGACCCAACTCGGACGGCCGGATCCAAAATGCGTTGACTTCTCAATTTTGCACTGTCGGTCGACTGTGGGACACGAATAAGCGATTTGTGAAATAGCTGATTGCTGGGATCAGGTTTGTTCATTTTCGTAGATAACCGGATCCAGTATTATTAAAAATAAGAAAAACGGGGCAATTTGAATAAAAACTCGAACATTTGGCACCTAACGGAGCAGTCTACAGTTAAATGTGCATTTCACATGGCTAATTATCCACGGCACAAAGTACTGCCTGATAAGCTATACTGAGGATATCACAAAGTTGACAGAATGCAGCCATCCATGTCCAAAGACCAAGCTGTACAAGGATGCACACAATAATCAATCGTTACAGAAATTTACACAACCATAACGATCTCTCCAACGAAGTATAATAAAGGAGTTAATGGACAATACCCATCCCAAGTGCACACAGCTCCACCTCATTATACTGCTGCATGTACCTCTGCAGAAAAAAAAAATACACAACTCACTTCAGTTCAATCAAAAACAATGAATCTCATAATAAACCAAATGTTCAGATTGTGAAACCCCTAAAATATGAAAAAAGATTTGACCTTGGCGAGATTGACATAGAAGAAAAGAGGCTTCTTGGTGTTGGACACTTGAATCCTATTCCTCTTCTGGGAGTTAATTTCGTCGATGCTGATTTTGTTCACCTTCTCCGTAATCTCTTCCATTGAATTTCGTCAGGCTATGGTTGGTAAATGCTGCTCAGCTAAAACCCTAATCCTAAGATTATATCAGCTGAAAACGATACCAGCTTTTTGTTTGTAGTTATATATTCTTCTAAGACCACCCAGAGTATTGTATTTTACACTTTCTCCCCTCTTAGTTTGTTTATATATTTCAATTAGCCAGATAGTTATGACTTTTTAAGTAAAGAATGCTTAACAAGCGAAATGAGAGGGCAGAAGCATATATTCATTATTGTTATAAATGGTCTGCACATTTGAAAAAAACATGTCATGTGGGACCCACACCAAAGAAAATGAAATGCAATTGAGTGAAATGCGGATGTAAATTGTAGTATAAATAGAAGCTTCGGGTGAAGGAAATAAACACACCTTCATCTCCTACTTCTCTCTAAACATTTCTGTGTATTTGAGCTCTAACGAGTCCCAAAGTTTTCCATATTTTCAAGATAATTATAACACGTTATCAGCACGAGGCTCTAACCAACTGAGATACCGTAAGTTTCGAATAAAGATTCGATAAAAGGTTAAGTGTTTTCCTCACTTGTCTCTCAAGCTTTCAGTAAAATCCTTTGTTTTTAGTTCTTCATCTGTCATTCTTAGATATCATAAGGGGTTCACTGCCTCAAAGGGAGTTCTTAATTCCCTATTTCACAATTTTCTGATTGTGTTGATATCTGAGTTTTCTGGATGAAAAACTAATATTACAATAGTTCTCAGTTCTATTCTGTAGTTTGTCTTTGGTGCGGATTACGCTTGAAACACAGCGTGCGACAACTCAAATACATGCTGTCAGGATCGTATTGAATACGATTGTAATCTTTTTTTTTTTTTTGATGGGGAAATACGATTGTAATCTTAAGAGGTTAAGAGATAGCAGTAGTTGCGATGATCCCTTAATGTATAACAACGTATTATTATGTAGTGCGGATTACCGCCCCATAATAAAGTGTTGTGATCTACAAAGTAATTATCTTTACTTTAAATACTTCATTTTCTTTGAATCATATTTGCACAATTTATTTGTTGATATTACATTGTTAATTTACCATTTTACCGTTAGTGCTCAACGGTAACAAACGGTAACATTGTGCCCAACGGTAACAAAAAAACGGCTATTTTTTCCTCTAT
Organism: Rhodiola chrysanthemifolia; assembly: GCA_033675395.1. Lineage (NCBI taxonomy): Eukaryota > Viridiplantae > Streptophyta > Magnoliopsida > Saxifragales > Crassulaceae > Rhodiola > Rhodiola chrysanthemifolia. The sequence goes on from CM066204.1 coordinate 15,285,368, forward strand.
AAATTCGATTTCATTCATCATACAAAATCACATTTTCTCTTCTACTTCACACTTCAAACACACTCAAAATTTCCAAAGCAATAAAATGTCTAGCTTACTATTGGTCTTTGTTGCAATAATTATTGTAGTACTCACTATTTGTAATTTCACCGGGGATCTAACACCGGATGAATTCTATCATAGTTTAGAAATGCTTGTAATAATGTATGTCGCCTTCTTCCTTACAATATTTGTAGAATTTTATGTTTTAAATTAATCTAATAAACTTTTTCTACTTTTAGTTAGCACCATGTCAAACCTCGCAAAACTTGAGTTCAGTCCACTCGACATCTCTGGAAAAAATTACATGTCGTGGACAATAGACATTGAGACACATTTGGACTCAATGGATCTTCACGAAACAATCATTGAGGGGAATACCTCATCGAAAGTGGATAAGGCAAAATCTTTGATTTTCCTTCGTCGTCATCTTGACGAGAATCTCAAAAATGAGTATCTCACTGTGAAAGACCTGAGTGATTTATGGAAAAATCTGAAAGACAGATTTGATCACCAAAGGATGTAATGCTTCCCTGATATCGGGATAAATGGGCCGCTTTACGGTTCCAAGATTTTGCGAAAGTCAGTGACTATAACTCTGAGATGATAAAAATAGTGAGCCATTTGAACTTTTGTGGAGATAAGACAACTGATGCTGAAATGATGGAACAGACTTTGTCTACATTCCACACATCAAATGTAACCTTGCAGCAGCAGTATCGTGTACGTGGTTTTGAAAAATACCATGAGCTGATTGGTACTCTCCTAGTGGCAGAAAGAAACAATGAACTGCTGATAAAGAACCACCAATCTCGCCCAACGGCCTCCAGAACATTTTCTGAGGTATATTTTGCCAACTCTAATGAGAATAGACCCATGAACTATTTTCAGGGTCAAGGGCAAGGCCGAGGTCGTGGACGTGGACGACGACGATTTCGAGGTCGTAGTTTTGGCCAGGGGCGCGGTCGAGGTGGTTATCCCAATAATCCACCTCATAAGATCGCCAATTATCACCAAAGGAGACAGCAAAATGAGTGGAACCATGAGAACTCCCACAAAAGGGGAGGTGGTCCAAGTTCATCAAAAGGCCCTGAGACCACTTGTTTTAGATGCGGTTGTAAAGGGCATTGGTTTAAAACCTGTCGAACCCCTGAACACTTATGCAAACTCTATCAAGAGTCCGTGAAGGGAAAAGGAAAGGAGGTCAACTATATTGACCAAACTCCTATGAATGAGTTTACTCGACTTGGAGAATCTGATTTCAACAATGAACATGTTGATACAGTTGGGGATTTTACAAATGCAAATGAGATCAATTTTATTGAGAATGATCCCGTGAACGAGTACACTCATCTTGGGGAACATAATCCTAGTGAGGACTTCCTTGGTGATATAACTGGAAAAATGACTGGTGGGAACTGAAAGGGGAAGTTGTGTAAACCCATGGGAATGAAGCCAAACGGTCCGATGTCTTAATTTGATTTTCTTATATTATATGTATGTTTTTCCTTTAAGCATAACTATGTTTTCTCATATGTAATAAAATATGTCTACCTTTTCATCTATCTTATCATTTTCTTGTTTACTTAAAGCTTTGAAATGGACAAAGCCAAAGTCAACCAAAGGATTAATATTGAAGAAATGTGCATACTTGATAGTGGAACAACGCACACAATCCTGAAGGATAAAAGGTTTTTCTTGATGATAAAACCGACACGAACCATTGTGAATACAATATCAGGTCCTGTAAATCTGATTGAAGGAATTGGCAAGGCAAACTTTGCATTGCCAAATGGCACAAAGTTTACAATACATAATGCCTTATTTTCGCCAAAATCCAAACGAAACTTATTGAGTTTCAATGATATTTATTCTCATGGATTCGAGACTCAGTCTATGACTGAAGGTAACATGAAATTCATGTTACTCACTATGTATAGATCTGGAAAGAAATACATAGTTGAAAGACTACCAATGCTTCCTACTGGATTGCATTACACACATATAAATGTGATTGAGTCAAATGCGGTAGTTATGAAATCTTCAATATTAACCATATGGCATGACCGATTGGGTCATCCAGGTTCAAGTATGATGCGAAGAATTATTGAAAATACGCATGGACACCCATTGAAGGGTCATAAAATCCCTCAAGGAAATATTTTTCCATGTAAAGCTTGTTCTCTTGGAAAGCTTATCATAAGGACATCACCGGGAAAGGTTGAAACAGAATCACCTATGTTTCTTGAGCGTATTCAAGGTGATATTTGTGGGCCTATTCACCCACCATGTGGACCATTTCGATACTTTATGGTATTGATAGATGCATCTAGCAAATGGTCACATGTATGTTTGTTATCAACTCGCAATATGGCATTCGCTAAATTACTTGCCCAAATAATAAGATTGCGAGCTCAATTTCCTGATCATACAATCAAGAAAATAGACTTGATAATGCCGGTGAATTCACATCCCAGACATTTGATGAATATTGTATGTCAGTTGGGATTGTGGTCGAGCATCCTGTTGCTCATGTCCACACACAAAATGGTTTGGCTGAATCATTGATCAAACGTCTCCAACTTATTGCTAGGCCATTGATAATGAGAACAATGCTTCCTACCTCAGTATGGGGTCATGCAATATTACATGCCTCTGAATTAATTCGCATCAGACCAAGTGCATATCATAAAAGTTCTCCACTACAACTTGCATTTGGTCCAGAACAAAATATATCGCACTTAAGAATTTTTGGTTGTGCTATTTATGTGCCTATTGCACCTCCTCAAAGAACAAAGATGGGACCACAAAGAAGCCTTGGGATATATGTGGGCTTTGAAAGTCCATCTATTGTTAAATTTCTTGAACCTCAAACTGGAAATATTTGCACAGCACGTTTTGCTGATTGCCACTTTGATGAGGAAAATTTCCCACCATTAGGGGGAGAAAGAAAACAGTTTGAGAAAGAAATTACTTGGTTTGTACCAACATTATTGCATCTTGATCCTTACACAAAAGATTGTGAAGGTAGAGTACAAAGGATTTTACATTTGCAAGAAATGGCAAATCAACTTCCTGATGCATTTACAGACACAAAGAGAGTGACTAAATCTCACATACCGGCTGAGAATGCTCCCGTACTAATTGAAATTCCAAAAGGGAGGCCGGAAAATAAAGTCATTCATGAAATCACAACACGGTTAAAGCGTGGAAGGCCACCCGGTTCCAAAAATAAAAATCCTCGAAAAAGAAAAGGGGAAGAAAAGCAAAGCGATCCTATGGTGGTGGAAAGTATTCCTGTAGAAATACAAAGTGAAAAGGATCGAGAAATTTCGATTAATTATGCTAAGACAGACATATTATGGAACCGAAAAGAGAACATTGAAGATGCATTCTCTTATAATTTGGCATGTGATATTATGAATGAAAATAATGGTGATCCCGAACCACGGTCTATTACTGAGTGTAAAAATAGACACGATTAGTTTGAGTGGAAAAAGGCAATTGAAACTGAACTAGACTCGCTCAATAAACGCAAAGTTTTTGGGCCTAATAGTACTCACACCTAAGTATGTGAAACCTGTTGGATACAAATGAGTTTTCGTACGAAAAAGAAATGAGAAAAATGAAATTGCGAGATACAAGGCTCAACTTGTTGCACAAGGTTTTTCTCAAAGGCCTGGAATCGATTTTGAGGAAACGTATTCTCCTGTCATGGATGGAATTACGTTTAGATACTTGATAAGTCTAGCAGTTCATGAGAAATTGAATATGCACCTCATGGATGTTGTTACCGCTTACCTATACGGATCGCTTGATACTGAAATTTACATGAAAATCCCTGAAGGTTTTAAAATGCATGAGGCATTAAGTTCCAAACCTAGGGAAAGATATTCAATCAAGTTAGAAAGATCTTTATATGGGTTAAAGCAATCCGGACGCATGTGGTACAATCGATTAAGCGAATATTTATTTCAAAAGGGTTATGTCAATGATCCCCTTTGCACTTGCGTTTTTATTAAGAAAACAACATCCGGTTGTGTAATAATTGCCGTTTATGTTGATGATTTGAATATCATTGGTACCAGTAAAGAAATTCTGGAAGTAATCTCTTATTTGAAAAAGGAGTTCGAAATGAAAGATCTGGGGAAGACAAAGTATTGTCTTGGATTACAGATTGAGCACATCTAGAATGGGATATTTGTGCATCAATCAAATTATACGAAGAAGATAATAAAACGTTTTAATAGGGATAAATCAAATCCATTAAGTACCCCAATGGTTGTAAGATCTCTTGATGTGAACAAGGATCCTTTTCGTCCATGTGAAGAATCTGAGGAGATTCTTGGTCAAGAAGTACCATATTTCAGTGCGATTGGAGCTCTTATGTACCTTGCTAATTGTACTCGACCTGACATAGCTTTTGCTGTTAATTTATTAGCCAGGTTTAGCTCAGCTCCTACCAAAAGACACTGGAATGGAATCAAGTATGTTTTTCGTTATCTTCAAGGAACGATTGACTTATGATTATTTTATCCTAACAATACAAAACCAGTTTTGATTGGTTATGCAGATGCAGGTTACTTGTCAGATCCACATAAAGCGAAGTCCCAGACTGGCTATGTATTTACATGTGGAGAAACTGCAATCTCTTGGCGTTCTTAGAAACAAACACTCGTTGCAACATCATCAAACCACGCCGAGGTCATTGCATTACATGAAGCAAGTCGTGAATGTGTGTGGCTGAGATCTATGACACAACATATCAGAACTACGAGCGGTCTTCTACCAGCAAATGATCCAATCACTCTTTATGAAGACAACGCTGCGTGTGTTGCTCAAATGAAGGAAGGATTTATCAAAAGTGATAGAACAAAGCATATCCATCCCAAATACTTTTCGTTCACCCAAGAGCTGGAAAAAGATAAAGTTATCAGCATACAATATGTTCGTTCCGATGAAAACTCAGCAGATCTGTTTACAAAGGCTCTCCCTACCTCAACATTCCGAAAACATGTCAACGACATAGGAATGCGAAAGCTGCAAAATTTATGAGCACATCACGCATGCCAATATGAGGGGGAGCTTCGCGTCGCTGCACTCTTTTTCTCTTAAGTTGGTTTTTATCCCAATGGGTTTTTCTAACTAAGGTTTTTAACGAGGCAGCCTAAAACGCTTAATGTGCATCCCAGGGGGAGTGTTATAAATGGTCTGCACATTTGAGAAAAACATGTCATGTGGGGCCCACACCAAAGAAAATGAAATGCAATTGAGTGAAATGCGGATGTAAATGTAGTATAAATAGAAGCTTCGGGTGAAGGAAATAAATACACCTTCATCTCCTACTTCTCTCTAAACATTTCTGTGTATTTGAGCTCTAACGAGTCCCAAAGTTTTCCATATTTTCAAGATAATTATAACAATTATCCTTTATGAGTTGTATTTTTTAATTGAATTAATAAGCATGAACCAACCGTCAACGTTCTTGTTATTCGATCAAACCGTTAGACCACCAGCCTTACATGGTGAAAATAAATTATCCGATCACAAAATATTTATAATATATTGATAAGTAGGGGCGCGTTCAAACGAAAATCACTCTTAGGTTAAGAACCATCGTGGATGATTTCATCCAATGAATCCACAAGCTGCCACGTGTCCCACTCTCACAAAGCACGGAGCCATTTGAGTGGATTTGTGAGGTGGCGGAGGTAGTGGGACACGTGGCAGCTTGTGGAGCTGTTGGATGGAATCATCCAACGACTGAGATTGGTTCCTAAGTGCTTAGACTAAAATTGATTTTCATTTGAGCGCTTCTTAGTATGTTAATTTTTCAAACTTGCAGGCTATCAAAAAAAATAATTTCAAACTTGCAGATACGACACTCCCCAAACAATGTGAACACGACATTCAAAAAAGTAATCTCCGACAACATAAATTTCACTACATCATTCTAAATTATACTTTTCTCAACAAAAAAAAAAGGAAAAGAAGAAGAAAAGAGCAGAAGGGCTGATAACAATTGTCATAGCTAATATAATAAATCAGAGTAATTCAGAGAGTTAAACAAAATCTATTATCCTGAGTAACCAAATTAAAAGTAGTAAATTTGTGCATAAACTAACAGAAACCTGCAAGTTAGACTATATGACCTATCTCATCTAATCAGCCATAAGTCTAGAACTACAACCAAACTGCAGCTAGCTCTTCTTCATTCCCAACCAGTCGCTGTCAATGATTCGCCGCCATAGGCATATCCGTGAGTCGGATAGAAGCCAGGATCCGGAAGATACTGAACACCGTAAGGAACTGGATTGTATGGAGCAGCAGCAGCATAGGGATTGCCGTATGAGCCTGAGTCGACGTAATGGTGGCTTGAGCTGCTGCTGTAGTTAACATTTCCTGCATCACTACGGTAGTCATAGCCACCAAACTTGCTGCCACCTGATCTGTACCTGTTGGAGCGGCCGCCGCCTCCATCACTTGGAGAGTGAGATGATGATTTGTTGGCGCAGTCTTTCAGCCAAGCAGGAACTTCTTGTTTTGCTTCCTGCATTAGTGTAACGAGGGCCCTTGCAATGGGGAGATTGTTGTCGTTGAAGAAGGCTGTTGCTACTCCATGTTTTCCAGCACGCCCAGTCCTCCCGATCCTGTGGACATAATCGTCTATACCTCTTGGCAAGTCAAAGTTGATAACGTGTGAAACATGAGGTATGTCCAGTCCTCTTGAAGCAACATCAGTAGCTACCATGATTGGAGTTGCCCCGCACTTGAAGGATCTCAAAGCTCGTTCCCTCTCCTAGAAATGCAATAATAGTATACGCCATGTTTAGTACATTAATTACTAAAGGAAGTGTATCCACTAACAATTCAACCAAACCCGTACGGAAGTAAGAAAATTGGATACAAGAAAAAAACCCGACCATTTGCACTTTGTCTCCATGTATCGCAGTGGCTGGGAAGCCATTGCCTGTCAGCCAGCTTTCAAGAGAATCAGCACCTCTCTTTGTCTCCACGAACACTAATGTCAGAGAATGCTGTGCTCGAGCCAATTGAATAAATAAGATACAGCTGATGGTATAACATGTACAAGTGATCCCAAAGGGTTGAGTTTTTGGAGAAAGAGAGTGTCTTCATTACCTTGCCATTCTTTCCTCTCGCCCGTTGGGACTGGAGAAGATCCATAAGTCGACTCCTCTTGTCCATATCCTCAACAGGCTCAACTTTCTGAGAAATTAAATCTGTACTAGATCCCACTCTCCCAACAGATAAAAATATGTAGTTCGAAAGAAAATCCGAAGCAAGTCTCTGAAATAGGAAAACAAAACAAAATCAAGCATGTTTAAAATTTAAATGCACTACACAAATATAGGCATTAAACATAAAAGTTGCAAAAATCTATGATTGCCCCATCAAAGGAAATGAACGCAATGAGAACTGTAGTTCCCGATGAGGAGAAGAATTCAAGGCAAAAGTGAGCAATTTGACCATCACGCATGATTTCAGGGTCATGTGTATTCCTCAATTCTTAAATGGTCATCTACTTGAGACCTAAGTCCGGCTCATACTCAATACAATAAACAGTGATGCGATAACGTAATGTGGCATCTTTTACACATTAAATCAATAGACCCAAATTTATAGAAAAACACAAGAAGAACCTGTATTTCATCAGGAAATGTAGCACTGAAAAGCATCGTCTGCCTGCTGCCTGGAGGAGGCATATCCATCTGCTGCACAATCTTACGAATCTGATGCTCGAAACCCATGTCCAACATTCGATCAGCCTCATCTAGAGCCAGATATTTTATCCTTTTCAGTGAAACCCTGTCTCTCTCAATCATATCAACAAGGCGACCAGGAGTAGCGACTAAGATGTCAACACCTCTTTCAATGTTCCGAAACTACAAATCATAAGCATACACAAGATAAGGCACATAATAAAACATATCGATTAAGTTAACATCATCAATTGATGTGTCAAATAAACTAATATGTTAAATGTAATGAACTCAACTCTCCGGACAGCAAAAACAACTAAGGATTATGCTAGCAACATCACAAAATGACATGTCATTTAGCAAAACTTTGCTGACAGTACCGCAATAGCTAAGACCAACTGGCTTGTACGAAACCGTGAGGTCCGTGACTTGAAAACATAGAGCCTCATAGCCCTTCATTAAATAGTGTCATTATCACACACACCAAGAAAATCAAAACACAATCTCGGACATCCCTCAGGGAATCAAATCATTCCAAGGAATATAAGCAATCTTAATCTCTTAATTTACGTGATGAGAAATTTGTAGACTAAATTCAAAAGGGTGGAAAACTACAGACCGAATAATCTCCCAGCCATGATGCTACGCAACAATGCCTAAACCAATTGAAGCTTTCGTAACAAAAAGCTCAGGCAGCTATAAATTAAAATACACCGCTGGTTCACAAAAATACACCGCAAAAAAATGAATCCTGAGCCATTTACATAAGAAGCCCTACAGTGCAACTTGTTAGTTTTTTAAGTGTGTGGCAAGAAAAAAAGTAATAAATTAGCAACAACTTGATGAGCTTATTAACTACAAACTGCCGTGTAAACTCGCAATATGGCAATATGTAGCATCTTTGTTTACTTTGTTCTACTATCTAAGCATCACAATACACAGTACACATGAATACAAAATCTGGATTACATTCATTACAAAGAACTTCAACAACAAAAATTATCGATCTGAGTTCTACTCACAATAATGCCTTCGAATGATCATTAATTAGCTATACAGACTTGACATGTCAAAATATAACTGTGCTGGATTCATAGATCACACTCACTGACTCACACTGACAAAAATTTGCACAAGCCACCATTCATAGACATACTTGCCGTAAACTACTAGACATCATCTCTTACAGCATGTTTCATGAGTGTCGTAGAACTTCTCAAGGCCAAAAAGCAAAAGAAACTAGAAACTAAATCAGTAAAGAAATTTGGAACCAATAACCACTGTTTGATAACGTCAAAGTCAGCAATTTAGATATTCCTAGGTAAAGGGTCGACCTATTTAATAGTAATCTTATCTTCCTTTCACCTTCTTCAATACGTATTTTCTAACTAAACAAAAGCAACATCAATAAACTATCATGAAACCAGGGACACATCAAATACTGTTGACATTTACATACATGAATAATGAGACAATGCTAGATCTCAGACGTAGCCACTAACCTGCTGGACTATGGGTGCACCACCATAAACCACCACAGCCTTCAACCCAGTCTGGTAAGCAAACTTCTTCACCTCATCATGTATCTACCTCACACCAAAACACAATATTAAGCCAAGAAACCCAACACCCAATCAATCCCAGCCAAAAGAATAAACTTGACAAAAACACATATATAGTCCAAAAGGTTTCACACATAACAACAAAAAAACAACAACAATGTGTTTATCCAAACTTCAACACTGTCAAGTACCTGGCAAGACAACTCCCTAGTTGGGGACAGTATGAGCCCAGTGGGACAGGCTACCCTCCCACCACCTCTAGGCATCACCATTCCACTAGACTGCCCATTCAAAATGCCACATATAATCGGAAAGCAGAAAGCAGCGGTCTTTCCCGACCCAGTTTGAGCACAAGCCATCAGATCTCTGCCAGCAATGGCTATTGGAATAGCGTGCCTTTGCACAGGCGTTGGCTTCACATACTTACACTTCTTGATGTTCTCATTCAACGCCTTACCCAAGTCAATCTCTTCAAACGTATTCACCGGCGGGGGCACATTCTCTCCACTCGACTCCACCGGAATATCCTCGTACGCGTCGAAGTTGATAGCATCCTCATTCTCCACACCGTCCTCCTCCACCACCATCTCCAGCTCATCAAACTTCTCTACAACCGTATCAAACGGGTTTTTCTCCATCTCAGAGCTCTGATGATGGAACTGACTTCGACCACGTCCGCCGCGACCTCCTCGGCCACGAACCGGTCCTCGACCGCGACCCATCTGGCCAGGCGAGCCGCGACCCATCTGCCTTCCACCACCATACCGTCCGAAGCGGGACTCGACCGCATACGGATCGTCGTGAAACCGGTGTCGCGACTCAACATCGAAGAAGCTGTTGGGACGGAGATGCGGTGGAACGTACGAAACTCGAGCCTGAACACCATCTCCAACACGATCACCCCAGTACATTGCCATCACTAACCTCAGTGTACTCAGAAACACGGCAACACTAACCGATTTATCAACCAAACGAAACCCTAACTCCACACAATCCGGAAATCGTACGGATCAAAACCCTAGAAACTCAAAACAAGCCACAACACAGAACCCAAAACACAACCCTAGAAATGGAGGTTTGTAAAGATGTGAACTTTGGGTTATAAAGAAAAAGAAAGTGCGGAGGAGTAAGAAGAAGTAGGCGAGGAGGCTTGCAATTGCATTGATGCGCGCGCGTGTGTGTGTGTGTACGGATTTGTTGGCAGGCGAAAGGCGGATTCAGATTGTTGTTGTTGCGGACTGGTTCTCGAGAAAGCTGCGAAATGGGGATGTAATGATGAGTGTGATCTTCTCTTTTAGTATCTATGTTGGTGTTGCCAGCGCTAAAATTACTATGCGCATGATAGGAAATATATTCATTATCATTAAGGAAATGACCATTAATATGGTGGTGGGGACGAAAATAATACATTCGCAAAAGATAAATAGAACATATCAAATGGGGAATCGAACACATCTGCAAAAGGAAGTGGACTTAAAGCTCAAATACATATCCAAAAGTAAGGGTCGACAATGGACAGGATAGGGCATGTCCTGTCCTTACTGAAAGGGTTTTGGATCGAATAAATGACATTTTTGGAGGGCTTTTAAAAAAGTTAGGGCCGGGTTTGATTCAAAAATTTTACCCTATGGCCGGTCTTAGGGCCGAACACTGAAAGGGCTTTTAGGGCTGAACCGATCCTTAATTTTAGGATCGGACTTAAAATAATTATTTATCAAGCATATCAATAAAAAATCACAATTTTTTATTAAGCACATCAATAAAAAAATTATAAAGTCACAAAATATCTGCAGCAACAACTTCATCCTATTCTTTTTTTGGCTGAAGTCTTCTTTACATTATGTACTTGTTATGGACGCTTAAGCGATAGATATTAGATATTAGGGGAGCACTCGATTGAGGCAGGATTGGTAGAATGAGGCACGCGTGAGTTGAGCCGTCATTTGCGTTCACACTACGAAGTAGTGGGTTTTACTATTTGGACACGTGGCGCGCCCACAAAGAACGGGGGGGTTAGATGTGTGGTTGAGATCGTGCCTCACGTGCCTCATTCTAATTTAGGTGCCTCATTTGATCGCTTCTCTTAGATAGTATACTTATATACAAATTTAAATTTACGTAGGTACCTCGTGTTATGTACACGGGTTATAGAAACTACTGTCATAGTCAATAAATGTAAATGATAGCATAAACAAGTGGTATGAACATGCATGACTTCAAGCAAATTGTCAATCCACTTGTTTGCCAGTAATTAGACATTGAAGAATGTCCTCTAGACTATGAATGATTAAGCTTACAGTATGAACAGCTTGTCATTTGTTAATCCTTATATTCAAGACAAGTGTATATTTCAATTTTTTTTGACTACGTGTTTATTTCAAAAAATATATAAACATTAATCTAATCGACTAAGTGTTTATTTCAAAAAAATTTGACTAAGTGTATTATAAATTAATTTATAGAATGTAAAATATGGAATGGCTTAAACGGTCGGACTTTTTAGGTCGAACCGAGTAGTACATTATTAGGTCATAATTAGGTCGGGCTTGTTTAGGGCGGACATGGCAGGACTTAATTAGGTCATAGTTAGGTCGGGCTCGAGGGCCGAACATGGCTTTGAAATCATGGCCTTTGTTCGACTTTGAGTCTTTAAGACTTAGGGCTCGAGGGCTTCAACTTGGGGCCGGGGCGGCCTTAAGGCTCGTAGGTCATAGGACTTTGTGAAGGGCTTTCGAGCCCTATGGCTGAATGTTGACCCCTATCCAAAGGGAACGATGACATCGATTGACTCTCCTACTATGTTGCTTTATAGCGTCCCTGCCAATACAAGAAATCACCAACACTGCAATGTCTCTTTCAATGAGACTATAAATGTGATTCGTGTTTCGGTTCGATCATATCCTAACTATGTTTGGTCTTAGTCCTTTTATAATTTTTAGGTCTATTTTTTTTACATCGAATAAAATAACTTTTAATTAAAAAAAATAATAATAAAATCGAACCATTGACCTCATGACCGTTCAAATAACTCAACCAAGACCCTTTCACGAATTAGAATTCCAATTGTAAAGTCTAAAACAATATCTATAAATCACGTCAATTTCCAGAGGAAAAAAACGTATTGTAACGATATTAAAATGATTATTGTTTTTGGAATCATAATCTTTTCCATTAAACTAATACAATGCTCGTAATTATGGTTCTGGACGTAGCAGTTTTCGGACTTGTAAATTGATTGTTTATTTTATTTGGTGTGGTTGTTATCTGCAAAAGTAGGAGAGTGGTGTCAGGGGGAAAAGTGTCCGCTGATGATGGGACTGAAGAGCGTGGTACACACGCTCCACTTTCTGTGAATATTGCACTCTGGCCCTTCCTTGATTTTTTTTTTTGCTTTTGTGGAAAAAGAAATATGGCCTAATTTTACACTTTCAGTTTCAAAAAATATCTTACATTTTGTTTTTTTTTTGATTACAAATGTTAGTGGGTTAGTAGTGTTAGTAGGTATGAGGAATCGAACCCAAGCACCCGAAGGTGTTGGGCGAGCGGATGGTCACTGGGCTAATATCTTACATTTTGTTGTTAAATCGATTCTACCAGATGTGTTCTGGAAGTATTTCGAAAATGCAGACAACAAAACTGTCACAATTTTTTTCCTCGATTAGAAACAGAACCATGCCCCGGAGGGACATGCAGACTTAGAAAATGGTACAACGAGAGAACTGAACAGTTTGGCCGACCGACCTCGGGGTCGACACTAAGGGATCCAGGCCCCACTGCCACACAGCCATACCCTTTTGAAAGTAACAGGAGGGAACCTCCTGAAATTACAAGACTGCAAACTATACAGCTCAGACTGGGAACCCTGCTGAGATAAACTAAGCTAAAACTACTACTAAACTACAACTAAAAATAACTAAACTAAACCCAAAACAAACACCGGCAATACAACCGGGACCTCCAAATTGGACCGAAGCCGAGACCCGAAGCCACCGTGCCACCAACCGCCATCCTCAGCGAAGCAACCTCCCAAGCAAGCCGACACCACCGACACGATTCCACTGGACCGCCGACCACCCCCGCCCGCACCAAACGCTGACCAGAAGAGGAGAAGAAGCCGCCACCGCAGACAGCCCTCAAACGACCACCAACCCCTCCAGCCGAACCACCCCCCGACTGGCCAACAACGCCATCAATCACTATCCATTCCTTTTCCCCCGCCAAACCACCCACCACATCGACCACCAGAAAGACCTTCACCGAGAAAAAAATAGAGCAACCCGGAGACCACCCACACCACCATCACCCCATCGGCTGCCAAAAACCGGCCCAAGTTGGAGCTCCCAGCTCCTGCCGACGGAAAGACCAAAAATCTTCTACTGAGTTCTCAAAGCTTCGAGAGAGAAAAGGAAAAAAAAACTGTCACAATTGGAGCGAACAAATCGATCCATGTATCCATTTTTAAAACAGATCGGTATTTACAGTATTTGTCTGTCGATAAATTTTAAAGAGACTTGTATAAAAATATTGATAAGGCAAAAAGTTGGACAAAATTTGCAAAACTAAAGCTCAAAATATGCCAGTTTTGAAACTGAAAACTGAAACTGGGGCAAAAAAAAGATATCATCTTTCTGGGATGAATGTATGGGGCGCGCTACCTTGAAATAGGGGTAGAATGAGGCGGCGAGGCACGTTGTGAGCCACTCATTATGAATATATGACAGGGAATAGTTTTTTACTGTTTGCTTTTTACTTTTGATGGATTTTTTTGTAGTGGAACACGTGTCATGAGGAGATGAGTTTGACGGCTAAGATGAGTGGATGAGATGGTGCATCATTGCCTCATTCTAATTTGGCTACCTGATTTGAACGCTCATGTATGTATTATATTATGTATAAGCTTACTGATAACAATAAAAAGAAACCTCACAAAAAATAAAGGGAAAACTACAAAAACATGACCTTAACTACCAGGTCATTTCAAATCTAGTACTGAACTACCAAAAGTTTCAATTTAAGTACTGAACTATTATCTCATTTCAAATCAAGTACTGAACTATCAACAATTTTCAATTTAAGTACCGAACTATCAATTCTTTTCAATTCAAGTACCGAAACATAAAATTATTATTGTTAATTTAATATTTGAATATAAAAAATATAAAAAAATCATAATACAATATTACATTTTATATTTTTAATGATGAGTATTTTTCACTAATAGTACCGTATTACTTATATAATAACTATTTTTTTCATTTTAACAAATATTTTAATTGATATAAATATCTTTACTAAATTAAAAACTATTTATCCGTTAAATTCAAATAATTGAATTGAAACACACAACCCAAAAATAAATGCATGTAAATTTAATTTAGTAGTTCAGGTTATGTTTTTTTTATAGTTTTCCCATAATTTTAATAAAAAATTAATGCATGTAAATTAATGCAGTACTTCAGGTTATTAAATGCATGTAAATTTTTATTAAAATTATGAGAAAACTACAAAAACATAACCCAAACTACTAAATTAAATTTGTATGCATTTAATAAAAATTTACATGCATTTATTTTTGGGTTGTGTGTTTCAATTCAATTATTTGAATTTAACGGATAAATAGTTTTAAATTTAGTAAAGATATTTATATCAATTAAAATATTTGTTAAAATGAATAGTTATTATATAACTAATACCGTACTATTAGTGATAAGTGAACTAAAAATACTCATCATTAAAAATATATAATGTAATATTGTATTATGATTTTTTAATATTTTTTATATTCAAATATTAAATTAACAATAATAATTTTATGTTTCGGTACTTGAATTGAAAAGAATTGATAGTTCGGTACTTAAATTGAAACTGTTGATAGTTAAGAACTTGATTTGAAATGAGATAATAGTTCAGTACTTAAACTGAAATTTTTGGTAGTTCGATACTTGATTTGAAATGACCTGATAGTTTTGGTCATGTTTTTGTAGCTTTCCCAAAAATAAAAGTAAGGAATGTGTCAAACAAAATTTTAACTGCAGACACATGATCTATAAATTATTTTATTAAACATAAACATAGAATTATTAAATTAATTTATTGAACGAAATTGAATGATTGTAATTCAACTCAGAAAATTTAACCGAAGAAAATTTTTGAAAACGGATCAAATAAAAATTAGGATTATAAATAAAAACTAAAAAACTAATAAAATATTACCACGTGTATATTTCGATCAATCGTAATTCGAGATATTTTTTGTAAATAAAAAAACTAAAACGGACTTATTTGAAAATACATAATAGATGCGAGGGTATAATCGTCCTAAAAATTTACATAGTAATATCCAGACTTAACTTAAGTATGGATATTGATGTTTTAAGTTTCTATATTGCTGTTTAAGTTTGGATATTTCTGTTTAAGTGTGGATATTGCTGTTTAAGTTTGGATATTGATGTTTTAAATCTGGATATTGCTGTTTTAAGTATGGATATTGCTGTTTAAGTCTGGATATTGCTGTTTAAGTTTGATCATTCCAAGTTAGCATTCCAATTAAGTCTGATTATTATGTCTGATCATTCCAAGTTAAGTCTAATTATTCCAAGTTAAGTCTGATCATTCCAATTTATGCCTGATAATTATGTCTGATCATTCCAAGTTAAGTCTGATCATTGTAAGTTAAGTCTGAATATTGCAAGTTAAGTCTGGATATTGCTGTTTTAAGTCTGATTATTAAATCTGATCATTCCAAGTTATGTCTGATCATTGCAAGTTAAGTCTGGATATTGCTGTTTTAAGTCTGAATATTACTGTTTAAGTCTGGATATTGCTGTTTTAAGTCTGATCATTCCAAGTTAAGTCTTAGCATTCCAATTAAGTCTGATTATTATGTCTAATCATTCCAAGTTAAGTATGATCATTCCAATTTATGTCTGATAATTATGTCTGATCATTCCAAGTTAAGTCTGATCATTGTAAGTTAAGTCTGAACATTGCAAGTTAAGTTTGGATATTGTTATTTAAGCTGGATATTGCTATTTTAAGTCTGATTATTAAATATGATCATTCCAAGTTATGTCTGATCATTGCAAGTTAAGTGTGGATATTGCTGTTTTAAGTCTGTATATTATTGTTTAAGTCTGGATATTACTGTTTTAAGTCTGATCATTCCAAGTTAAGTCTAGCATTCCAATTAAGTCTGATTATTCCAAGTTAAGTCTGATCATTCCAAGTTAAGTCTGATCATTCCAATTTAAGTCTGATAATTATGTCTGATCATTCCAAGTTAAGTCTGATCATTGTAACTTAAGTCTGAACATTGCAAGTTAAATCTGAATATTGCTATTTAAGTCTGGATATTACTTTTTAAGTCTTGTTATTGCTGTTTTAAGTCTGATCATTCCAAGTTAAGTCTGATCATTCCATTTTAAGTCTGATTTGAAATTCGGGATATGTGAAATGACTACAATGCCCCTCCGTTTAATATCCGAGATACGAAATTGGACACGTGTCACCTTGAAATCGAATTTTTAGTTTTCATATATAGAGTCCGGTTCCTGTGAGAAGTGACATTTTGGTGAGAAATGAAAACTAATCTCATCCATTCATCTTGTTAATCAATGACTAGTATTAGATCGAATTAATTTACATTATTCGCAGCGTTTCAAAGAATAATGTGTAGCATTACATTATTCGTAGGTTTTCAAAGGATAATGCGTAGTATTATGTATATGAATACTACGCATTATCCTTTGAAAAGCTACGAATAATGTTATGGTACGCATTATCCTTTGAAAAGCTACAAATAATACGAATAATGTAAATTAATTCGATCTCATTCTAACCATTGATTAACAAAGATGAATGGATGAGATTAGTTCTCATTTCTCACCAAACATGTCACTTCTCCTGTGGTCTTTATTCTTCATATATAATAGTAGTTTTACCTGAACCGCACTCTTTATCTTTTACGTTCAAAATAAAAATATATATATTAAATTCAATTAAGTACTTAATAAAGCACCAGAAAAAGAAAAAGAAAACCTTGCTAGACAAATGTAGTGCAAAGCAGATAAATAAAATGGATATAAAAACTGGGTATGGATACAAAGATAATCTCCAAAAGCCTCAGAGAAAATGTTACTATGTTTTGTTTCATGACACAACAAATGCATGTCAAAAGAACAAAGCAGAATAACACATTCCTAATCAACATAGATCACACTCAAGTCTCATAACAATGCGCATCCAAAATGTAGAAAATTTCGTATAACACTACCAATTATACGCGATGCAATCAAATATTCAAATCGGTATCTGAATCCTAATAAATACCTGTTGAATTGCACAGCAGGTGGAAGTGGAAGCGCGGAAGTTTCAAGTTTGCATGACTTGGCAGTGAATAATGTGGCTTTGGAGCCGGTTTCTCCCAGTTAGGCTAGACAGGAGATTGGTGATCGTCGTCCTGAAATCCCCTCTTCCAGCAATTGTCTCCCATAAATCTTCATCAGCAGCGTTGTTGCAATCTTCTCCTGTTTTGGATACATCCACTAGAGTGATGCTCATGTTGTTGCGGACAATGCAGAGCTTACCGTTAACCGGAATGAGTGCTGCAGCTTCTAAAGCACGTGAATTGCCCAAATGCATTCCACTGTCCAAACAAGTGCTCCAAGAATCGGTTCTCTCGTCATACACCCCGAGCTTGCATCCATCTTTGCACTCAAGTGCATATAATTTTCCGTCAAGGGACGCGCTAGGGTTCCTCCAGCCAGCAACCATGCCATTATAAACGGGGAACCAACTATTCATTTCGGGTTTGTACATTTCGCTCAGAACTTGTCGGCGAGTCCCAATCCCTTTCAAAAACCATTTGCCATCATAAACGACGCCGATGAAGGGTACCATCGCAGCAGTCATGTCTGAAATGTGCTCCCATCGGTTCTTGCTTGGGTCATAAACTTCAGCTGACTTCATGGTTCGTGGAGCCCCATCACTCTCTCCTCCAGCTACGTACAAACAATTGTTTATAACACATGATCCGGGGAAGATACGTCTACGTTTCATATCTGGAGCGCGGTGCCATTTATTAGTCCTGGCACTATAATACACAACAAGTCTCATGGAACCCTTTATGGGATCTTTGCCACCAAACAGGTAGAGATGGCATCCCCGAAGAACTGCACAGCCAAATCCAATTGCGTGGGTATACTCCTTGGGGACAGGAGGAAGCGGTTGCCAAACGTGGTGCACAGGATCGAAAGCATGCCAGGAGAGTTTCTTCTCTTTGTCCCTCTTCATGATGTATATCCATTCTTCACAGAGTCCCTGCTCCTTCCGAAGTGTAAAATAAAAACTTCCAGTCAAGAGGCGATACCACCTCTTCGAAACGAGCCGGAGCTTACAGTGATCAGCTCTTGGCACTCGGGTCAGGCAAGCGATAGCAAGATCATCAGGAAGACCTGGAAGCAGAGGAGAATGGTTTCTATTTTGGTCGCCACGTGATGGCTTCTGCCTGACAGGATGAATGGATGACTTGACTGCAGGCTGAAGACACATATTTGTGCGCGGCACATACTTTTTCGTTCCCGAAACAGTTTTGATGCCTGTGTCTACTCTGCACATACATGATGTATCAACCTGAAAATGCATCCAAATATTACGTCACAGGCAAGCATTCTCAATTCAACAAATCAGCTTTGTTCAAAACTATTTTTTTAAAGAAAAAATTGGTAAAGATTGGACAACCCCCAAACTCATACCGTAAATATAACACGGTGGGGCTCGACCCCTTGACTAACAAGGTAAAAACATTTGCACGATGCTGAATTTCCCATTCAATACTACATAACTATTCTATAGATCTAAGAAGTATTTTTCATTTATCAAGTGGGATATTCAACTTTTGCAAACAAATAACCAAACACTCTACCTTCTTCACATATGAGGTTACACGATTACACGTACTCTAGGATGGCCTTAGTTCATCTTACAAAGTTTAATAGCAATGCGGTCCTCTTTCTTGTATAAACATATTACCTTCAACATCGAACTAATTGAACTTAGCGTCATTTACAACTGATAAATCCAATTGGAACATCTCAACTTAGAACAATCCCAATTAGTATATTCCTACTTCGAAAATTAATCAAATTGTCTAAGCGATGCTATTCAAGAGAAGCCAACTTCCAGAAACCTCAAATCTCAACGATAAAACAATCCAAACAGCATATAAGAAAATAAGACAAAGGGAAGCACGTAAACATGGCAATCAAAAAAATTTACCAGGGGAGGCTGCATTGGTGTATCCATCTAAACCCGATCCAAAGCAGCCAAGAATAAAAAATCCACCTGCAGGAGAAGTCACATCTGAGCTCCAAGATTCACAGTCAATCATCAACAAAATTCATTTCAACCAAAAAACCAGATCAACCCAAATTCAAACCCCATCTAAGAAATCAATCAAATTCACACATTAGATTTATATATAAAAAACCAAATGATGAAAACCTAAGCTAGCATTCAAAAAAAGGGGGACAGCACCATAACATTCAAAGACTAAAATAGTAAACCCCAATATCAATCCAATCCAGTCCAACTCAATCACTAAACTCACCCAACTCACTAGGTGGAAAAAAGGGCCCGTTAGACCACCAAAATCAAACTCAACACAATAAAGCAGATGTTTCAGCTGCTGCTGATGATGATGGAAAAAAAAGGTGTGAAATTGGAGATGGGGGTGAGCGGATGACGGTGAAAATTGAGTGAGGGAGGGACGGACTGAAAGAGAGCAGACTGGTCGTGTAGGAGAATTGGGGATGATGTTTAAGAGAGAGAAGTAAACACTTCAGTTCAGAGCAAACTGGTCAACAAAAAAAACAGAGGAGAGGAAGAAGAGGGGTTATTTTCAAATTTCTTTTTTTTTGATTAATAATGATTTTCTAGTGATCAAAACTCCCAAAGTCAATTTTGAAACAAAGATTAAACAAAAAAAATGATTTTCATATTCAGACATTTGGAAAACAGTGGTATATGTATATGACTTTATTATAATCATGATTGTGTTTGTGGCTAACAATAAGTTCTTTTACAAGGAGAAATTTTGGTGGTGTTCTTTACGTGCCTACTGATTACATTT
The DNA here is from genome assembly GCA_033675395.1 of Rhodiola chrysanthemifolia. Taxonomy (NCBI): domain Eukaryota; kingdom Viridiplantae; phylum Streptophyta; class Magnoliopsida; order Saxifragales; family Crassulaceae; genus Rhodiola; species Rhodiola chrysanthemifolia. The sequence continues at coordinate 15,305,818 of CM066204.1, forward strand.
TAGAGAACAGGTCGCATTATTGGGCACGCGAGGCGAGACGAGGAAAGCATCCACACATGTGCGGGACGAGGAAAATGAAAAGGAAGAAGAAGAGAATCTCACAAAATTGTGAGAAATTGGTGACCCCAAAACTCGAACCCGTGATGTAAGGAATCATGTCTGATTCCTTAACCAACAGGTCACCACCCTGTTGACAAGTTTGACCATTCTAAGAATTATTAAAAAGTATACGCTAATTGATGATGACAATTAGCCCTAAAACACATCACATAAACGCGGCAAAATGACTTGGAAATATAATCTAAAACTATAGGAACGCCAACACCATTTCTTGTATGACATAAGCATATAAGTTTCTACACTAATGTTGAATTTTCAAGTAATCCGAATCAAGGACAACCTGTAAGTTATATCCTCAAGAGTCAAGTCTCAAGTGCCAGCCATTTAATTGCAACATTGACAATGTTGACTTAATCAAACCACTTAACTCAAAGAGGATAACAACAAAAGGAGACGTCCAAAGTCATGTTAGTCTTATCTTTGAGGCTTAACACTTTGGCCTATAAATATTGCCTCCACTTTCCCATTACAAATATATTCAAAATCCTCTTTTAACATCTAGAAGATCAAAATCCTCGTCGATAAATCTTCCTTTTGGCGCTAGAAGATCGAAGCCAAGAGTTCGCTCTTCATCCTCATCGTCGAAAAGGCACATTGCGAGCGATAAGTCCAATACTCTAAGTACTTAAGGATGAAATTCGAAGCACAAGAGGAAAATAATCCTTTGAGAATCACATCATTGAATCATATTTCTGTTGGCTGCAAGTCAATTGAAAAGTCTCTTGATTTCTACTCCAATATTTTAGGCTTCTTCCCCATAAAGAGACCCGGATCCTTCGATTTCGAGGGTGCATGGTAAGTAAATAAGCCTCGACGATAATGTGGATCGTTTTGATAGCAGATTGTGTAGAATGTTATTGATGTCTGTTTATTTTTGCAGGCTGTTCAATTATGGCATTGGCATCCATCTGATCCAATCGGACACTGTTGACCTTTCCAAAATCAGTCGTATTAATCCGAAGGACAACCATATATCTTTCCAGGTACATTTCCATCGCATATATATGACTTTCCTCCTCCTAGATACCTCGGAAAATATGTTAAAGAAAATCAGTGGCATTTTTTTATGTAGTGCGAGAGCATGGAGGCAGCGGAAGCGAAGCTGACACAAATGAAGATCAAATATGTAAAGGGTAGAGTCGAAGAAGGTGGCATTCACGTTGATCAAGTCTTTTTTCATGACCCAGATGGAACCATGATCGAAATATGCAACTGCAACGTTCTGCCTGTTGTTCCACTCGTTACACCGAAACAGACAATCACCAAGTCATACTCTCATATGAATCTCTTTCACGAATCACAACAACAAGCTTATCCTACGATGACAAGAACACCTTCATTTGTTGTAATCCATTCATGAAACTCCAAGTCAGACAAATTGGTTAGCTGCATTTTAGGATATCACCTTGTATTATGCCACAGTGGCAACTCTTATTTCATATTAAGGGCAAATGTCTGCCAGAAAAGAAAAAAAAAACTCTGAAGCAGTCGGGCAGTCTTCTCTAAATCTCACTTAATAGTTATCTTGTCAACGAAATCTGAAACTGTAAACAACAAACATATAACGATGCAACAAGTACAAGTTAATAACTGCTACTTCTTGGCAGGTTCAATTAGATATGAGGAGCAATGACAAATGGTTTGAAGAATAAAAAATAAAAGAGAGGTTCTGAAATTAAATAGATGCTCTTTATGGAAAAATATAGAAACCGGCTAGTAAGATATAACCAGGTTAAGTGAATAAGCAGTTCAAGAAAACTTATTTTTTTAACGCACCTTCCAAGTCTTCCTCATGGACATTTGCGGCAAATGATTGTGCATACGCATTGCATTACATGGTTTCCCCTTTAACACTGACATCAGAGACGTAATGTTGCATAAACCAGCTGCTTTAATCTTCAAAAGGAGAATTGGACAACCACAAAGTAAATTGCTGTTGTGGAATTTCTACTGTCACCTGCTTCACAAGAATATCAGTTGCACTTAAACAAATGCTTATTATCTTGTAGCCTACAAAAATATAAATGACAAGAAGAATTTCAATTTGCTCCTCAGGTACCAAAGAGTAAATAAACATTGGGCAGATATTAGAAAGAATAATAAAATAAATTTATTTATTCCCAACAAACATAAACATCAATAGCTGATTCCCAAATATTTGGATCGTTTATCTCGATTATCTAACAAATCGAGTCAAGACTCTAACATGATCATGTATCCTATATGCTGAACGGAATAAAAAATGAAAGCCAACTGTATCAGGACTTTCCCAATTATGGCAGGGTAATACGAAGCAACTAAACACATGAAATGTCCATTCTACTAGGTCAATGCTGAATCAAGTGGCAATCCATCGATCCAATCACCATAGATGCGATTAATCTTCTTTGACCCTTTCAGCTTTGAAAAATCCTTCATTCCCGTCCGTTGTTCATTTATAACTGCATTGTTCATAGTGCTAGAGGCCTGATAATATGGGGCACCAACAATAGGATTCACAGGTAAGGTAAAAGGCCCAATCCCCTCAGCTCGGCCAACAAACCTTTGCAACTCTGAGATGTAAACAAAATGCAAAAGTTCAAAATTGTAACCATCATTGAAAATTAGATGTCACGGCCAAAAAGTAAGACAAGTAAGATATTAAGTATACCTTCCAATCCATGAGCAAATCCACACTTGTCTCCAAAAGAACAAAAACCATTCGACTCAAACTTGCAGCATAGCTTTGTTTTCCAATGCTCGGTTCTCATATTCATTCTGTAAGCATCTGAACCAGCATTAGAAATACTCAGATCAGTCTGATTCAATCCACTTCCATGTCCTGACACAGCATTGAGCGGCGCCCCGATACTAATAGCTGAACTCTCCCGAAACCTCACAGAATCATCCCTAATCCTCTTCGGATCCTCATGAAGGAAGTTACACTTGTCCCCATAAGGACACACTTCCCCATTCGAAAACTTCTTGCACAGCTTCATCTTCAAAGCAATTCTCTGCTCATCATCCCAATTCCCCATCCCACCTTCTTCCCTCCCACCAACAAGTTCTTGCCAGTTAGGCGGAGGTTGTCTCAAGTCCTCAACACCATGCGCAAATTTACAACTCTCCCCATTGCGACAGAGCCCAAGTTTAAATTTTGCACAAACACGAGTCTTAAAGAAAATGTTGTTAATTCCTGTATTGATACGAGCACTAGAACAAGGCATCTTCTGAGGCATAAGTGTCACATTATCCGATTGATTCTCCTCTTCTCTAGGCCTCTTTAGAGAACGAGGATTCTCAAACTGGATATTATGATCATAACCCTGATTGCTAACAACTGGATACTGCGGCCAGGCGTTGATCGTGATTGCATCACTACTGGTGTCGAAACCAGGCGGCACAAATGGAGACTGGGAATCAGGAAAACTCATCCTATCCAATCAGATGCAACTTAAAAGTTAATTCTTCTCATTCAGAATCTCCAAAAAGATTGAGAAGCAAGATAAAACAATCAAACTGGTTTCGACTAATCAAAATAAATTACAAAACTTATCACCAAGATAATTAAATAACTAATCAATCATATGAAAAAAAGTCAAGAGAACAGTAAATCACACCTGTTAACTGCTATCCTCTTGATGAAAAAACCAATCCCAAATTGAGTTCTAACCCAGAAACCAGAACCGAGAAAGATGACGACTTGAATGACAAATCAACGAAAGGTGAGAACTTAAGGGATAATTTAAGAATCCCAGATGTTGGGTGTGGCGGCTACAACTTTTTTGATGGGATGTGGCGGCTACAACTTGAAACAGCAGAAACTTGAAATATACTTATATGACAAGTTTAGCGAAACCCTAGAAATTAAAAACTGTGGGATGCGATGGGACCAATGCGGAAAGAGCAGCAGCGGCCAAACAGCGAATTCTAATTGCTGACGATTCGGTTTGAGGGAAGGAAACGAGAAAGAGAGATTTTTTTTTTTGATGAATGAGAAAGAGAGATTTAAGTAACAGTCAAAACCACTAAAGGCGCTAAAACCCTAGTTGGACATCCTCGTCAGCATCAATCGTTGTCGTGTGGAGTTAGTGTTTTTTGGAGCGGATGTAAGAAGTTGCAATTTTGGGCTTTGTAAACTCAAGTTTTGTTATTGCGCTTGTAAATTGGGTTCGGGCCCAAATACGAAATCAGGTTTTTTTTTTTTGGGAAAATAACAAAGAGGGGGTATGAACTATTACTCATTGATAAATCACGGTCCGAACTATGAAAATTAATAATTAAGGGTAATTTCAAAATATTTTAATCCTCATATAACACTTAATTGACGGAATATCACTAACCTAAAAAAGTATTTGATTAATCAATAAAATCAGTGTTGATCGCTTTATATCTCCGACACACAAGGAAGGACGCGGTGGGAAGGAAGCTGCCCTAGCCTCTGTCCGGCCGATCATTCCGCTGGACTTTTCGCCATCGGGAAATTCTTCTTATTTGGCGAGAAAACAGGGCTCACCCAAGCATTCTGAAGTGGCAAGCTACGGCCCCAAAGCCACTGCTCTTCGGGGCGGTGAGGTGGACAATCCCTTACTCTAGCTTCAGAGGAGCATCTTTGCTTTGCTATTAACTATTCCTCTTGTGACGGAATACGTTTGAGTCGAACTTAGTTCATCTATATAGTTTCATAAGGTCCCCTTGTCGAAGATGTGCCAACCAAGGTTCACTCTTTCTTGGCTAGTGTAGTAGACTCCATTATAGGTCATTCTTTCTTTAGCAGCTCGTCCCATGAAAGTCAGTCAGTTGAACTAAGAAAGAGGGCTTTCAAAAGCTCCTAGCCTACCAACAACCAATTCATCAACACCCCTAAAATCGCGCCAAGAAGCTGCCAACGCCAACTGAAAAGGAATCTCCTGTCGTTCCGAAGGTCTCACAGTTTAGATAGCCCGGACTGGGCTGAACAAAGCATGCAGGCATGCACCCCAACCATTCTTAAGGCCCAAGCTCATGACTTTGAATGCGGCACAGAGGCCCAAGCACATGACATAATTATTTAGGGATCTTTGTTGGTTGTTGGTGGGGATTGAACACATCACACACCCTTTAACAAGACCTTGCAGGCAACATGTTAACCATATGAGCTGCAAGGTCATGTTAAAGGGTGTGTGTTATGTTCAATTCCCACCACCAACAACCGGCAAGAATCCCTAAATAATTATGTCATGTGCTTGGATTTCAGCCATGAACTTGGGCCTTGAGAATTGGTTGGAGTGCATGCCTGCAGGCTTTGTTCGAATGCTCGTTGGTTAACTCAGGCCCAACGAGCAATTTATAAATCAACAATCAAGCTTCTTTTATTCCTACATGGTCTCCACACTAAACAATTAGAATCTTTGTATTAAAAAAATTCGGTCAATTTGATTAATGATGATCCCAAACATCACATGGGAAAGTATATTCAATATGTAGTGATACATCTAAAAAGTGAAAGATGGACATAGCAAAATATGGTAAAAGTTAATCGAATAACTTAACACAACTTTTTTTTTTGATGAAAGAATAACTTAACACAACTTGGTAAAGATTAATTAGGAAAGATCAAGTTGTTTAGTTGTAGCAAAAAAAAAGTGATGGTATGGTGTTGTGAAAGGAGACAAATTGTGACCATGTTCCTATTTGTGTTTGACACTTATCATGTCCACACACAAAGAACATGACCGTTAGCCACAATGTCGAGTCAGTTATGGTTTTGTGGAGAGGAGAACCTTAGAAGTAGAGAGATGCTCTCTTAATAGTGGCACAAAAGCTACCCTAATTTGGAATCACTTTTTGGACATTTAGGAGAATGTCAAAAGAGTTATCATCACATGGCATTGGGGTATATGTTTGCCTCCATCACTTGTCTTGTAGAATACTAGTGTGCAAGAGGCCGGGAGACACAAATAAAATTATCGATAGTTTGAAAACTTATTTCGTGAGTAACCTAATTAATTCTCAACGTCAAGGCTTCTTATATAAACACTTATGGATGTGTGGAGCTTGATAATCCAGAATCCAATTATTATGAATTGGGCAACAATGTTTTTAGGCTCAAGTAGGTTCATGTTTCAGTATTTTTCCCATTTTTATAATTACTGTATGCAGTTATATCTCAATGAAACATAGTTGAAAAAGTAATATAGCTTCATTGCCCTCATACGTACGTAATATATATAATCACACTCGTCACGAACTGGGTGAACAAATATTGTATATATGAATATATCTATATATATTCGTTTTTCTCTGATTGATATTTTGTGAATTCTTAACGGTAGTAGTAACTTGATGGCTTAATTAGGCGAAGTCACTAAGGAGAACAATATATGTGCAATGAGCACATCTGGTCCATATATATTCATTCTTGAGAAGGACCTTTGATGCCCCAGAGGCCTCACATCAACTTGCCAAGCAAAAACATGCATGTCTTCATCTCAAGTAGTGAATTGGAGATTCATGGCTACGAGCGGAATCTTTTTTTTTTTTTTGATTAATGGGTTGATACGCACAGATGAGATCACCTCTTCCCACTTATGAGCGGAATCAAGATATATACATATATAAGAATAATCCCACGCTACATCTTTAATTAATTAACTAAAGTCCCCTCCGGAAAAAACTGAATTTCCAGTTTTGAATAGGCAGGTGAGACACTCAATAAGTTTGTAAAGTTGAATTCGTGGTGTTCGAAAAAAAAATTGAAGAACAAAATGAAAATCCAAAGAAGCTAAAATGGAAAAACCAGAACACGGAAAACTACAGTACCTATGCGAGTACAATAGAACTTTACCTTGGTTCGGCCAAATCAGTGTATGTCTAGCAATCCACTATTTACGGGGTTGTACATGCTGCTATAGATCGAGCGCAAGACTGCTCGAGTTGAGACTCAAGCTATCGCTACCCAAATAAAGTCCAAAGATGACTTCAAACCTAGCGATCAACTTCTAAGTATCTTCAAGTGAATTAAATGACCAGGAATAGAATTTAACAGAATAAATGGCAAAACCTTGAGAAGCAAGTTTAAGCCAAAAAATTCAAATATACTTGCTTCCTAAGCAATCTCATTTGAAGCCAAAACTACACAAAGTCTCATTCATTGATCAAGTAAATCAACATGCATGTGATTGGTGGTCCTGGAGTATTTTTGAGTTTGTTGCCCCACATATGGAACACAACTTTGGATCAAATTCACATCAATCAATTATCACTATCACAATTCGATCTCTCCAGGCATTTTGTTTAGGACCATCCAACAAAAGGGAGCATAGAACCAGCATCCAAAGTGTCAATTGTGAACTGGTCCTACATTAAACCTCAGTCACTCAAACTCAACCTCCATATATTCAAGTTAGCTAAAGATATCACATTTAATGTAAGAAAACGGGCTTCGAGTAGTAATAATTGATGCTAAAAATTTACTTCATGCTTCAGCTCGGCCCTGTGCTTAAAAGAAAGATACCAGTTATATTTGGTCTTGACCGTTTTGCATTTTTTTTAGAATTTCCTTTTCGTCGAATAAAAGAATATTTGAAAAAAAAAAAGTAGTACTAAATGTCCGTTTGGTTTATAGAAAGTTTGTGACACGATATAAAATTTGAAGGAAAATGTGTGTCGTCACAGTCAACGAGTAGGATATAATTTTGACCCTTCCGAATACAATGCTCAATGAAGTTCGGTCAAGGGGAGCGCTCGGTTGAGAATTCTTAAAAATTCGAGAACTTGAGAACTCAAATTTCACAATTAGATCATGATGCATCTTTGAATCTGCATGTGACACATGTCCAAAAAGTAAAGTAAAAAAATGGCTTTGACTTTGCGTTAAATGCATCTTGGAAAATGCACATGAGACACTTGTCACCACCAAAATGCATCTTGCATTTTGGAAGGTGAAGATTGGGATCTCAAGTTCTCGAAAAAATAAGGGATTCTCATTTGCGCGCTCCTAATTCGGTCAATGTATGTCACATTTCATTTTAAGGAAGAACTAAGTTGGTTTGTGAGATTGGAACTCCACACCATTGGAAGTAGAAGTTCATACATGGCTTAATTTTTTTTTTTTGGCAATATAAAGCTTTTACACTTACAACCACCCAAAAGCTCATGTAATGAGAAAATGTAGACAGAACATGGAATTCTCCTTAAATGAAGATCGAACGAAAAGAGATCAACAAGTCATGGTTTTCGCCGTTTGACTGAAAATGAGAGATTTTCATGGCACAAGGCGCCGCTGGCTGCATTTCTCCCTTTACATACCTCCACCTGAAAATATTCATTCTGCAACGCATCAGAACGTTATTACATTTTTTTAAGGCATGGACTAATGTAAGAGTGTCTGATCGCAAATATAGTTTCAGTCTCACCATATTCTCGTGGCGTTTTGCATTTGTAGCATTCCAACCTGCTCGCGTAGTTGTGCATTGCACACCCATATCTGTCATGACATCAAGAAATGAGAAAAATTGTCGAGCATTTGATCAAACAGGAATGTACTTTTTGGGGCTTAAAATAACGAAATGTGATCTGAAAATCTACCTAGCACAAATCCAGTCGCCGGTTTTCCATCCTGGGACAGTGCCGTTAGTATCGCAGTCATAACCTCCACAAGACGCCATCAAGCTAGCCCCATAACCAGCATAAGGGTCATCTTTCGCTGCACCACACCTAAAACAATTTGGTCGACTAGCGTAATTGTGTGATCCACAGTTCATGGCACAGCAGTACCAGTCCCCGGCTAGAACTTCAGTTCTGTTATGATTATAACCATATGCTGATGAGATGTCTGTAGGAAGCTGTCCTCCGAATTTTGAGTATCCGCATTTCTGACAAGAGTCTCTTTTCTTGAAATTCATGTGCTCACAGGCGCCGCACATCCAATCTCCTGGTCCCACCCAGCTCATCTTGAATCTCTTTTTTCCGACTTGTGATTAACTGCAAATACTAAAAAATGTTTCAGTAACATGAAACAAAAAAAATAAAAAATATCAAGTTTTTTTCGAAACTGTGGACAATGCAGTGCATTTTTAGCCTCATCAGTCAGTTTTTGGGCATTTCTGTTATGCTTTATTATCGAAAAATCATATCTCGTTTTCTTCGAAAAAGGAAAACATGTACTCATGTGAAAATTCTATGAAGGCATAAAAATAGAAACTGGAACTTCTGCTGAAATGTGAATATTGACTCAAAAGATTTCTCAGAAAAAGAAAATACGATTTCTATGAAAATGCGCTACAAGGACTAATTGGGTCCATTCAGCTTTGCGAGCAATGTTGATTAATGTGAGAAAAATACTGAAAACTGGTAGAAAGCTGAAAAAACAGACTACGTAATTTTGTAGTTATACGAAAAAGTTTTGAAGTGGGCAAAAACAGATTTGCTCAGGAGGACTTTAGGCAGCAGTTTTAATTCTGTTGAAGGAACCAAGAAGAAATTAACCGAAAGCAAAAACTAGAACAGCAGAACATAGGGATCACCTTGTGAGAAAATAAGGCCTCTGGAAGCGCAACACAGATGCAAATAAGGCGATCTGAATGAAACGACTGAGTGAATTTTTTCTGTAAGGTTTGGCCGGTATATATACTAGTTTGAGACCGAACTATGTGGGACCAAAAGCAAAAGCATTACTTATAAAAAAATTAAGATAAAACTATCTTAACTGAACTTCAATCTCACTCGCTTTTGTGCTGTGATGAGTTTAAAGGTTCAATAGTATGCTTGAACACATATCTTGAAGCCAAAATCTAGTAATGCCCACTCTTTATATGATTCCTCTTGCATTATTTGAGAGAAAATAAAGAGGAGCGAAAAAAAGTCTTCATATTCGCTTCCCTCTATATATCATTTCAAGTTAAAAAAGTTGAAGTTTCGGGCATTTTGGTTGGTGGATCGATGACATGTAACATGTCAGATTTGCTTCTGTTTTCAACCAGCAACTTGCAAGGAGATGCAGCCTTGTTACGGGTAGGCTGGACATAGTCGCGGTAGACATGGTAGAAACGATCGATTCAGGAAATATTTTCTGTTCTTTTCTGAAAAAAAAGGGATGATAAGAAGGCTAGGAAGAATATGTTCTCTTTGAATGCAAATCTGTTGTCAAATTCCAATTCATGTTTCTCTCTTCAATAATTCAAATTCCTTTAGAAGATTCATATCCTGGTGGCACTCAAGTCTAATACACACTGAAAAAACTCTGTTTGTGAAGCTTAGTGACCATTTATAGGAAGTAAAATCAGATATGTTACAAACTTTTCTTTGTCAGAATTTCAAGCCTGCAATAAACATGGGCTGCTTACTCCTTGTTAGGCGCCCGAATCAGAATAAAAGAGACTTAACCATACTTCTAAGCACGTCAACTTTGAAATTAAAAATCGACACTTAGCTCAAATAATATACAACCTGCAAATTCACTTATTCACATTTCAGTGATTAATTAGTTCATTGCAGTAATAAATTGAATATGTCACTGAAATTGTCTAGCTGGGGAAAGCATCTAATTTTTTAGATGACAAGTTGAGCATAGCATTATTTATTTATTTTTCGAGGTCTCAACCGAAGAATATTTTACTCGCAAGTGAAACCATACCCCAGATATGGGTGCACGAAAGGATAAAAAGTCACGATTATTAAAGATCAGAGAATATAAATCATTCTCCTCGTTATGAACTATGTAGCTCAGGATCAACCTAGTCCATTTTGATAATTTGTCACCAGAGTTGTCAACATTTTCCGAAACATATATAGGATCAATCAGCAGGTCGCAAGACATCGTAGTCGAAGATGACAGAGTTACAGGCTAAAACCTAGATAAGGAAGAATAATAAAGTGAAATATTTTAATTACATAATTTCCATGTTTATTAATTAACCAGACAAGATGAATATGCTGCTTCAGTGACTAAAAACCTTAGCCAGCAAGCATCTTCTTCTGTCTTCAATAATATTATCCAAAGAATAATCCCACATCCTGACACAACTAGCTAGTCGGGACGCGAAAAACATCCATTGGTTTTCCAAATTTTGAAGATTCTATTTCCTTTCTTTGTGACATGTTAGAAGAAACTTGCATATATGTTATTTTTCTTTTTAATAATAGCAGCCTATGTTTTTTTTGTGTAGCCGCCTTGGTCGTCAGGATTGACCAAGTAGATTCAGATTAGAGAATCACTACGAGTTTCTGCAAATGAGCTACCTGAAAATATGATTTCTGAACCCAGTCAGATTGGCAGAACATTATAGAGGAGATACAGTGAAATATGTTGTGCATATAGACCTTGGAAAATGTCTGTCATCCTGCTTGTGAAAAAGAGTAAATATTATAATAGATTGATATGCCACAACACAGCATGTAAGCAAAACACTTTATTCTCTATACACCTCATCCAGCTTACCCCCAAAATGTGTCTTTTATTCTATATTATTATTATTATTAGCACTGATTTGCGTCTCATATTCGCAAGATTAGCCTAGTATCTTAGTCTTACTACTAATCGACACTAAAGATAGATCATCTTTATCTTTGCATCTATCGTAATATGTTATTCTGGATGAGAGTCAGCAAGTCCTAATTTTGAATTCAACCAAGCACACAGGTCGTTCATTTCATCTGGAGAAGTATCATGAGAAAGCCTGCAAAAAGAAGTAGACACTATGAGAAGTTGTTGCCATACCAATTGAGTAAATATTAACGCTAAGGTAGTAATTAGTATACTTACTCTTGGTATTCTTTGAAAGTCACATCATCAAATCCATTGGCAGTCAAACTTTTGGAAGCTGCCTCGCCGTATTTATAAAGAACAATTTCATCACCTGTAGCAATGATTTAGCTAAATTCCAGTTACAATATCAAATATGGTAGACTGCTAGCGTAATGCAGTAAGTAGTTATGGATAAATGGCCTGCCAAGTATTATGTAGTACCTCGACCATGGCAAAGCAATATAGGCAAAGAAGAAGCACGAGTTGCAGCATCATTTATGCTTTCCATCTTCTTGTTCAGAACCCTGCAGACCAAATGAAAATCGACCCGAGCATTAGTAGATGCAATTATAAACTGGTGGACAAAAGAAATTAAGACTAACAGTAACTAACTTTGAACAAGGAAGCCAACCACTTAGCCCAATTACAACCCTCAATTGTGGGGAGTACAACTTCCCATTTCCATATTTGCCTAACACAAAACAAGTAGCGGAATATAGGGAGGTAGCTGCGCCCATGCTGAAGCCTCCAATACCAAGCTTGACTACAAGTTTAGGCACCAGCTCAGTGTGATACAATTAAAAGCTAAGATAACCGTCCTTAAAAGCTACCATCTAAATGAACCATTTCTGAAGTCAGTAAAGTTAGACATGTTATTTTATGAAATTCAGAGCACATACTGTTATCTGGCTCTGATAGCAACAAATTTGCTACATATGCTGCCGATGCATCCAACCCCTCAATATCATCTGGAGGATCTTGCGAGAGAAACCCCACATCGAACCCTGAAAAAGATCACACCCGATCAAGCACAATCAACAGTAGAAAGAGGCTATTCACAACAATCCCATGGAACTTACATGCAGTAGAAGAGGAACCACCAAGTACTGTGACAGGTCGGATAGGAGCAGTTGGACATATCCATTTTATCTGCAATTAAAATAACCATTAGAACAATCAGATTACATAATCCTGGGGCTTTAAAGCCCAGTATTTGGATAAAGGGTACAAATGGATATAGTTTAATCGAAAGGCACACAGCTATACATTTGGCAGAGGTAGAGCGCCCAGTAACTCGAACCAGCTGCCAGAACAAGCAAAATTCTTTATCAGAGCTTTTAAAAATGTCATGCAAGCAATTAGCCCTGCTTAGTACATGATTAAAATTTACACATACTTCTCAAAATCAGTTCTGTTTCAAATCTTCAAGTTGATTTACATTTAGTTAATAGGTGCACTGAAAACAGTATGCATGCCTTGATGTTATTGAATCAATAAATGTGTTCAATACTTCAATCATGCCATATCGGACTTAAAGACTTGATATTCTACTATCTCATTCTTACAATATGAGAACTCCGAAACTTATAATATAGCTTGATCTAGTCCCTAATAAATTATATACGACTGTTATATACATTTCATTTCACTTCGTGAACATAAAAACAATCGAGGATGGTTTATTGCTACCTTCCACCATTACCGCCAAGCCCATGCAGCCAAACTATCGTAGCTTCATGTTTACCCTTGGGCATAACAACATAGGTCTTTCCATATTCAAGTCCCATTCGAGCTGCCTCAAGCTAAACATACAAAGATCACATCACCCATAAAGACATTCCAGCATTCCCAAAACAACACATTAGCCAACTCTTTAATGTCAAAATAAACAACAACTTGGAGATTAGTTTAATATATTCAATTTTTCACCGTAGCTAATGATCGTAACTTCAAACCTCACAGCATCTAAACAAGCTGTGACCACACTAGATTCTGAAGTAGTATAAATTCAATCCTCAGAACCAGCTCTGATTACACACTTGTTTGATTTCCAACAACAGAGCATAAAACTATTGGCACTGTAAGAAAAAACAAATTTCCTAACATCAATTCAAAAAGCTATAAAACACATCAAACTGAATAATAGCACTCGTCCATCCAAACATATCGTATCCAATCTCAGATCTCAAAACCACGCCTCGACATATCACTATGTCTACATACAACAACCAATTCAGTAAAAAATCAAACACAAACATACAACACACGAACCGAAGCGATAGTGAAATCAACAAACGAATCCGATCAGAACCAATGAGGAATTGCGTATCGTTACGTACCGGAAGAGCAGGCAATTGTGACTGAAGGAAGAGATTAACGGAGGACAGTCGCGATTGGGAATCGATATCGGGAAATGAAGTGCAGTGAGATGCTGGATGGCCTACACGCTGAACGGATGCTTCGCTCGTCTTCTCAATTGTTCGCGTTCTGCAGCGCATGCGTTAATCAGTAGTTTGCATTTTTTTTTATTGAATTGACTTTTCCAGGTCAGATAGTTGAATTCTCAATTGAATAATGATTCAGACTAACAAACAATATCATTTATTATTATGTCAGACCAACCATCACAATAATGTAGACAATCTTAAGATCTTTCATCCAATTCGTTCATATTCCAGTGTTCAAAATTATGGCACGTCATCATTGTGCACATAGTGCAGCAATGTGAATGATGAAATACAAATATATTTTTTAAAATAATGGATGGGTACTTACTATGAGGGGCGCGCTCAAATGTGAATCATTCTTAGGCTAAGAACGTGTGAACCAATGAGGATGAGCAAAGTGTTGAAATAAGTGGTCCATAATGCGCCACCTCAAAAACACGGGCCCATGGACATGTGAGTTGCATGTGCTTGGGTTAGTGGGGCACGTTGCGCATCATGGTTGGTTGCTTGAGACACATGGCGCGTCCTCATTAGTGTTCAAACGTTCATAGCCTAAGAAGTGATTCACATTTGAGCGCTCGTCCTTACTATGAAATACAACTTTAAATATAGACGATTGAATGAAGCATATTAAGAGCATATGTAGTCATATAAAGAAGAGGAGCTGCTGCTGCCTGGAATAGCGGTTGCTCTTCATTTTAACCCCTAAGCCTATTTGAGAATAGATATTAGAAAGTCCTCAATAGGGCAGACCGTCCCTCCCTATTGTAGACATATTCAATTTATAAAACAAACACAAAACAGGAATATGACTCTTTCAAATTTCGGCATTCAAAACAATTACTCAACAGGATGGCATAATAAAAACGTGTCGTCGTTTGAATTCAAAAAAGAGCTCGAGCGCTTTGATCGGTTGAAGGCGGCTTTGTTGACGGTTCGACCGGCGACCGCTTGCGGATCCTCCCGGCTTGTGCTTCTCTATGTGTGGCTTGGCCAACTCTGCTAGCGATAGGGGTGCGGGGGATGAGGCTCGTGCGGTGCGGCTGCTGAGGGTTTTTTGGCGGTGGGGCGTGGTGGTGCCAGCTGCGACTGAGCTGGGGCGGCTGGTAGCTCGCGTCGTGCCGGTTGTACAGTGGCGCCGGTGGATGTTCTTCCCAGCGGGACTTCCTAGGCGGTGGTGGATGGCGGCTCCGGCCGGGGCTGTTTTTTGGTTTGTTCATATGCGTATGTACATGGTGTAGCATAGGCCGGATAAAACCGAGTGGCCGGGTAACACCGGGTTTATTGTGTAGGCCGGGTAACTCCGGATTGTCGAGTAGGTCGGGTAAAACCGGGTTTGGAATGGCAGGCTTTAGTTGCCGGTGCTCTTTATAGTAATGTGGCCGGGACTTCAGTGGTGCTTTGAAGTTTGGCTGTCGAGCCGCTTCGTCTGTTTGGCCACCTTGGAGTGATATGGATCTTGGCACCTCTCGTATGTGAAGACGGTTCAGCAGCTGAGGGATGAAATAGCTTAACACGGATCACGCTGTCATGTTTTCTGTGTTTATTGGTTCTCCTTTCGAGGTTGTTGTTCTTTTTCATATATATTGTGGTGTCCTGGTCTGTATTTACCTCTGTTCCATCACAAAAAAAAACAGGTTGGCTAATACTATAATAGCTGGGACACAAAAACATGGGCTTTAGGGACTGTATATTTTTTTTCATATACCAAGTGTTTTGTGCAGGCCCAGCCCGGCGTGGGAAATGGAGAGCCTTAATCGCAATGACATTATATAATATTGTTATAATTACCTTGGAAAATATGGAAAACTTTGGGACTCGTTAGAATTCAAATGCACTGAAATGTTATTGAATAACTAGAGAGGAGGAGGTGAAGGTGTATTTTATCCTTCACCCGAACACTTCTATTTATACTACAACTTACCCAACATACATCCGCATTTCACTCAATTTACATCTCATTTTCTTTGGTGTGGGCCCCACATGTGGGTCCCACATGACATATTTTTCTCCTTATGTGCAGACCATTTATAACACTCCCCCTGGGATGCACATTAAGCGTTTTAGGCTGCCTCGTTAAAAACCTTAGTTGAAAAAACCCATTGGGATAAAAACCAACTTAAGGGAAAAAGAGTGCAGCGACGCGAAGCTCCCCCTCATATTGGCATGCGTGATGTGCTCATAAATTTTGCAGCTTTCGCATTCCTATGTCGTTGACATGTTTTCGGAATGTTGAGGTAGGGAGAGCCTTTGTAAAAAGATCGCTGAGTTTTCATCAGAACGAACATATTGTATGCTGATAACTTTGTCCTTTTCCAGCTCTTGGGTGAACGAAAAGTATTTGGGATGGATATGTGATAGCGCTAAAATACATTCACTTTAGGCAACCTCTAAGCTTAATGTTTCGATCATTTTATCACGCGTTCACTTGCTATTTGATGTTTTGCGGTTCATTTCAGGGAAAATTCAGAGTTCAAGCTAAGAACACGAGTAAGCGGTGATTTTGGAGCAAAACCGAGCCTTTAGAGCAAAAAGTGCCCAAAGAATAGATCCAACCGGCCGGCTGAACATTGGCCTTCTTTCGAGCCGCCCGGTTGAAGTCGAGACCAGAAGAAACGATCTCTCTGAGGCATCCAACCGGCCGGCTGAGATTCATTCACAACTTGAACCGGCCGGTTCAACTCCTCCGAGAGCTTCATGACAACTTCCCCTGCTCGAGCCGGCCGGCTAAAACACCCTTCACCTTTTGAGCCGGCCGGCTGAAATACTCAGACAGTTCAAGGAAGTCTGCCCCTGTGCGAGCCGGCCGGCTGAGAATTCCTTCACGCCAGTGAACCGGCCGGTTGAAGACTGGATCTGGGCTATAAATAGAAACTTAGGGTTTCCATAGGGGGGGGAACTTTTTGGGGGATTTTCAAGGCAGATTTCATTGAGATTTAGAGCAGTTTTTCTTGGGGAAGAAGATAGAGATTTAAGGGTCATCAACAACACAAAGATCTAATCACCTAGTGTTATTGGATCTCCATATTGGTTCTAGATCTCTAAACTCTCTTTTCATATGGGTTTTTGCTCTTTCATGGATGTTTTTGTTTGTAACCTCACTATGAGTGAGTAGTGACCTTGGTTGGGGATCTATGAACCCCCTAGACATGTTTGTGACATTGTAAACACTATGGATGCTATTGATGAATGATTTGCACATGTTTCTTCTTCATTTGAACTTAACTCTTCAAGTTGCCTATAAGGTGTTTGTGAAATGTCCTCAATAGGAACTTTGCTTGATTTCATGTTTGATGTAGCTCACGTTGAAAAGCATGATTTCAATGAACTAAATGAAGAAGCATTAGGGTTTTTGTGTTACATGGCGACACTCTAATCTTAATGAGAATGGCTTGAACTTAACCAGAGCATGATTATCTAGCCAATAGAGCGCGAGTGTGAGGCTAGACATTCATATTCTATAATACCAATAGAGCGCGAGTGTGAGGTATTATGCGAGATGTAACCTCTTAGTACTAAGTTGTAGCGCGAGTTGAACTTAGCATTAATGTTGCATGGCTAGATTCTAAGAATGTGCACGTGATTTCATCAATGGTGTCCTATTTTACCGTCACAATAATTGTCTAGGTGGAGAAATAGATCCCTAGTCATCCCTTAATTGATTGTTAACCACGATTTGATAGCACTCTCAACTATAATTCTCTTGGAAGAACAACAAACCTCCCCAAACCTTAGACAATCTAGCTATATCTTTGGCATTATTAGTTTAATCACCTATCCTTTGGGTTCGACCTCGGTTCACCCGAGTCTTTACAAATGTTTTGATTAATCGTGGCTTAG
This sequence comes from Rhodiola chrysanthemifolia, assembly GCA_033675395.1. NCBI lineage: Eukaryota > Viridiplantae > Streptophyta > Magnoliopsida > Saxifragales > Crassulaceae > Rhodiola > Rhodiola chrysanthemifolia. The sequence continues at coordinate 15,323,710 of CM066204.1, forward strand.
CAATAGTGTTCGAATTCTATTTGAATATTTCCGCTATATTTACGAGTGATCAAATGGCGCCGTTGCCGGGGATAGGTTAATTAACTTGGTGCTAATTGAATGTTTAGCTTGTCTACCCTTTCCCTACTTGATAGTCATTGCTTGTTTTGCGCTTAATTGTGTTTATCTCCTTTGCCTTTCATTGCTAAGAATTTCCCATGTTCTTGTAGGCATTTGAATGAACACGAGATTCAAGGGGCAAAAGCACGTAGTGATAGAATCAACTTCAAGCACTTCTCACCCTTCTCACCCAACCGCTAAGAGAGGAAGAGGTAGACCCCGCAAGAGTCCTCTACCTCCCATTCCACCTCTTGCTCCTATTATTCCACCGGCTTTCCAAGGTCCTCGACCTCGCCCACCTCCGCTTTTAAACCCGCTACCTTATTTGCCACCGGGATTTAGAATGGAAGAGGAAGTAGAGAACTGCCCCGCTCCACCAAGGGATGACCGAAATATTAGATTGGAGGATGAAGTGGATGATCCTATCGCTAGACAAAACCAATTTGAAGATCAAAATCCTCCCGCTCCTCAAAGAAACAACAGAAATTGGCGATATGAGGATGAGGACAATGAGAGACCCGTTGGGGATTATATGATTCCTACTCTTGAAGGGAATGGCTCGGCTATTATGCCCCCGGATGAGGATGCCTTTGATTTCGATGTGAAATCTTCTCTAGTGCATATGGTAACCCATGATCAATATCAAGGATTCGGGAATCCTTCCACACATTTGGCAAACTTTCAAGAATATTGTCGCACTTATAAGCCAAGGAACATTCCCGTGGAATATGTCTACTTGAAGCTCTTTCCTTCTTCATTGTACGGAGATGCTAAAGAATGGTTGCAAAACCAAGAGCCGGGAACTTTCAGAACATGGGATCACCTAGCAAATTCCTTTCTCAACAAATTCTTTCCACCGTCAAGAACCAAGAAGTTCACTGATTATATATTGACTTTCTCCCAAAGAGACAATGAGCTATTTCATCAAGCATATGATCGGTTCAAGCACTATTTGAGGGAATGCCCTCACCACAACTTCAGAAGAGCCGATCTTATGAGATATTTCTATCTTGGTATGAGTAAAGAAGCTAAGAACCAAATGGACACGGCTAGTGGGGGAGCTATTATGGATTTACCGGCAGCCCAAGGGTTCAAAGTCGTTGATAAGATTGCTATCAACTCCGATAGATATCAGGGAGTGGACCACAAAAAGATGGCTAAGTCAAGAGATGACTCCTCGAATTCTGAAATGAAGAAGGAAATGGCTGATTTGACAAAGAAAGTTGAGAATATGATAAGTATGGTGAACGCCGTTGGGACAACGACGGCTAAAGCTGAAAAAGAAAAAATCTCGGCGCAACAATCATGTTTCTTATGTGCTAGCACGAGACATTCTACCAAGAATTGTCCTGAAGGGAAATATGAGGACGATTATGATGGTTATGAAGAGGCGCATTTTGTAAATCAACAAAGAAATTACAATCAAAATGCTAGTCCTATCACTAGAAATTATGAGCCTCCGCAAAAGAGAATGTCCGATGATTCCAACTTCCCTCCAAGGCCTCAAAGGCAAAACTCATATTCAAACCAAGGGCAAAATAATTACCAAGGGAATTACCAAAGGCAAGGATATGGCTCTAACCAAAACCAAGGGCAGAATTCGTATTCAAATCAAGGCCAAGGCTTGAATCAAAACTCGCAAAATTCCCAAGGGAATTATCAAAAGCCCTATCAATCCAAGTCCAACGTGAATGATCAAGGGAACCCTTCTTCTAGCACCCAAGATAACACTATGATGTCTATGATATCTCAAGTGCTAGAAAGTCAAAAAGAGACCAATAAGAGAATGGAGCAATTGGAAGCCCATAACAAGATGCTTGATAATCAAGTGGCTCAACAAGCCGTAGCATTGAAGCAAATGGGGAAACTCCCTTCTCAACCGGACGTGAATTCCATAGAACATGTTGAAGCCATCACATTGAAAAGCGGGAAAGTTCTACCTACCCCTCAAGGGAAGTCTAGTTTAAAGGGCAAGGAAGTGGAAGGAGAAGAGACCAAGGAAAATTTGGAAGATGAACCTCAAGCCCCTACCGAGGAGGAGAAGAAGGAAGAAGAGCCAATTCTAATGAGGAAGTATGTACCGATGGTTCCTTTCCCTCAAAGGCTACACAAAAGCAAGCTTGATGCTCACTTTCAAAGATTTGTGGAGATGTTGAAGAAGTTGTACATCACTCTTCCATTCCATGAGGTAATCACTCAAAATCCTACCTACGCGAAATTCTTGAAAGATATTGTGTCTAATCGTAGAGTTATCGAAGAATCTAGCATGGTAGCATTGAATGTTGAGTGTAGTGCCATTGTGCAAAGTAGAATGCCTAAGAAGATGCAAGATAATGGGTCATTTTCTATTCCTATCTCCTTAGGAAAAATTGAAATTGATAGGGCATTGTGTGATTTGGGAGCTAGCATTTCTTTAATTCCCTATTCATTGTTTGAGCAAATTGATGTGGGTGAACTCCATCCCACTACTATTTCATTGAAACTAGCCGATAGAAGCTCTAGAACCCCTAGGGGAGTTCTTAGGGATGTGCCCATTAAAGTTGGTAAATTTTTCATTCCCGTAGACTTCTATGTGCTAGAAATGGATGTTGAGCAAGAAATGCCCGTTATTCTTGGTAGACCTTTTCTTAACACCGTTGAGGCGGTCATTAGATGTGGAGAAGGGTCTATTGAATTGAAGATAGGGGATGAAAAGTTAAATTTTTTTCTGAAAAATGCCATGAAAGCTCCCACTTCATCTTTTGAATGCAATTTGCTTGAAATATCTTGTAAAAATCTTGAGCTAACATCTTTTGAAAGCGAGGTCATGGACTTAGATGATTCTAGTATGCTTTTTACCTCACTAATGGATATGGAAGATGAGGAAATGTATGCCTTGACTTTGGCCGAAGGAGAACAATTATTTGACGCTCACGAAGGTGAAGGAGACCAAATGCCAAGAGGTAAGGAATTCGAAGGAGAGTTAAAACCTCTACCTTCGAATCTAAGGTATGAGTTTCTTGGGTCTAATTCTACGCACCCGGTTATTGTCGGTGCAACCTTGAATGAGAAAGAAACGTCCAAACTTTTGCATGTCTTGAAAAATAATAGCAAGGCCTTGGGGTACTCTATTGATGATCTTAAGGGAATTAGCCCTTCGTTATGCATGCATAGGATAAATGTTGATGAAAATGCAAAACCCTCTAGGGAGTTTCTAAGGAGATTGAACCCAAACCTTAGCGAAGTTGTCTTTAAGGAAATTACTAAGCTAAGAGATGCGGGAATCATTTATTCGGTCCCGGATTCGGAATGGGTAAGCCCCATCCATGTCGTTCCCAAAAAGGGCGGACTTACGGTTGTGCTAAATGATAAAGGAGAGTTGGTCCCTACGAGAACCGTGAATGGATGGAGGATGTGCATTGAATATAGGAAATTGAATAAAGCAACTAAGAAAGATCACTTTCCCATTCCTTTTATTGATCAAATGCTTGAAAGACTTGCGGGACATGAATATTTTTGTTTCCTAGATGGTTATAGCGGATTTCATCAAATTCCCATTTTGCCTAATGACCAAGGAAAAACTACATTTATATGTCCTTATGGAACTTTCGCATTTAGACGCATGCCCTTTGGGTTATGCAATGCACCGGGAACGTTTCAAAGATGCATGATGTCTATCTTTAGTGATTACATTGAGAAATGCATGGAAGTTTTCATGGATGACTTCTCTATTCATGGAACTTCATTTGATGATTGTTTAACGAATCTTTCTCATGTTCTTGCTAGGTGCATTGAAACGGGTTTGGTGCTAAATTGGGAAAAGTGCCATTTTATGGTTCAAGAGGGAATTGTGCTCGGGCACTTAGTGTCTAAAAGAGGAGTGGAAGTTGATAAAGCGAAAGTTCAAGTAATTGAGCAACTACCACCTCCAAAAGATCAAAAAGGAGTTAGAAGTTTCCTAGGCCATGCCGGTTTTTACCGGAGATTTATTAAAGACTTCTCCAAAATTGCCAAGCCATTAACTCACCTCCTTTGCAATGATGTGGAATTCAACTTTGATGAAGGATGTTTAGAAGCGTTTGATAAACTCAAGAAAGCTCTTGTATCGGCACCCATAGTTCAACCACCGAATTGGGATCTTCCTTTCGAACTTATGTGCGATGCAAGCGACTTTGCTATTGGAGCCGTTTTGGGACAAAGAGTGGATAAGAGACTCCATGTAGTCTACTATGTGAGCAAGGTGCTTGACAATGCTCAATCGAACTACACTACCACCGAGAAAGAGTTGCTAGCCGTGGTGTATGCTTTTGAAAAATTCCGACCATACCTTGTTGGGTCCAAGACAATTGTCTACACGGATCACGCCGCTATTAAGTATTTGATGGCAAAGAAAGATGCAAAGCCGAGACTCATTCGTTGGATTCTTCTCTTGCAAGAGTTCGATGTTGACATCAAGGATAAGAAGGGGGTCGAAAATGTAGTGGCGGATCATCTTTCGAGACTTGAGCTTGAGCTCAATGATTCAAGTAGGCTCTCAACTCCTATCGAAGACTCTTTTATCGGAGAATATTTGCTAAGTGTCCAAGATGATGCCCCATGGTACGCGGATTACGTGAACTATGTGACTTGCCAAATCCTTCCGAATAACCTTGATTATAATCAAAAGAGGAAGTTCTTGCACGATGTTTCGAGGTATTTTTGGGATGACCCCTTCTTGTACAAGCTATGCAAAGATGGAATTTATAGAACGTGTGTTCCCGAGGTAGATACAAAAGGAATTATATCTTGTTGTCATTCTTCTTCTTATGGCGGTCATGGCTCCGCTTCAAAGACCACGGCTAAAATTCTTCAATCGGGATTTTATTGGCCGAGTATGTTCAAGGATACATACGAGTTCGTGAAGTCTTGTAATGAGTGTCAAAGAACGGGCAATATTGCTAGAAGGGATGAAATGCCCCAGAAAGGCATCTTAGAAGTTGAAATATTCGATGTGTGGGGCGTGGATTTTGTGGGACCTCTACCATCTTCGCAAGGGAATAACTTTATTCTAGTAGCGGTAGACTACGTTTCTAAATGGGTTGAGGCCATAGCTTCCCCTTCTTGTGATGCTAAAGTGGTAATCAAGATGTTTAAGAAAGTTATCTTCCCAAGATTTGGAGTGCCAAGAGTGGTGATAAGTGACAATGGTTCCCATTTCAAAGAAAAAAGATTCGAATCTATGCTTAAGAAGAACGGGATATTCCATAGATGTTCTACTCCTTATCACCCCCAAGCGAATGGACAAGTCGAAGTGTCAAACCGAGAAATAAAGAACATTTTGACAAAGATAGTCGGGAAATCCGGGAAGGATTGGGCGTTGAAGCTTGATGATGCCTTATGGGCTTATAGAACCGCTTTTAAGACACCAATCGGAATGTCCCCGTACCGTTTAGTTTATGGAAAACCTTGCCATCTACCGGTAGAGCTTGAATACAAAGCCATGTGGGCTATCAAGGAATTGAATCTCGATATGAGAACTTCAGGAGAAAAGAGACTACTTCAACTGAATGAGTTAGATGAAATCAGATTGGACTCCTACGAAAGTTCAAAAATCTATAAGGAGAAAACTCGGAGATGGCATGACAAGCTCATTCTGAAGAAACAGTTCTCGGTAGGAGACAAAGTCTTGCTATTCAACTCAAAATTCAAGCTATTTCCCGGGAAGTTCAAGTCTAGGTGGTTTGGACCATATAGAATCCATAGAGTTTTCAACGATGGCCACCTAGAGCTAATTGACAACCAAAAGAATGTCTTCATAGCGAATGGGCAGAGAGTTAAAATCTATCATGCTGCTGATGGAGATCAAGACGTGCTGGAAGCACCCTCGTGAATGCTATGCGCAATACCGCTAGAGAAGGGATCCCGCTCGGGACTTCTCTTAGTGTGCTTCTCGACATGTAAAGATTCGGCTCGGTCTTTGCCAAGACATTAAACTAGGCCCTCTCGGGAGGTAACCCGCTGTAAGTGTTCATTTCTGTGAAATATTTGGCTTGCTTGGGTATTTTGAGAGCTGACCTTCTCTGAGCATTTGAGCCGGCCGGGTCAATTTCGCTTTATACTCTCAACCGGCCGGTTCGCATCCGCGCTGAACTTCCTTAACTCTCTGAGGGTTTGAGCCGCCCGGCTCAATCTTCCCTTCCACTTTCAACCGCCCGGCTCAGCTCTAGGTTAGGTCACTCAAAGTTTCTGAGACTTTCAACCGGCCGGCTCCCAATCAGCCAATAACCTTAACCGGCCGGTTCAATCCATCCTCCCCAGCCTGATATTTATACAACTTCAAAAATGCCAAAATCCTTGGGAGATGAGTTGTTTGCTCATTGTCTTGGAGCTTGTGAGTGTCCTTGAAATTCACTTTAAGAGTCAATAAATGACTAGCATGTGAATAGAGGTGGAGACCACAATGGGAGAGTACCATTTGAATTCTCATGCATGAGGAAAGACTTCAAATGAGGGAATGCTTTGATCCAAAAGACCTCCATTGTGAGCATGACAATGAAGGAGTACTATTTGGCATATGCTCCATGCACTAGTCACACCATTACTCATTGATGCACCCATAGCTTGGAAATCACAATAATGCAAAGGCATTGCTCAATGGGTAACCAAAAACCACCTCCACACTTAGCCTATAAATGCAAGGCCATTTCCTCCCCAACCTCTCACACCACAACCAAGCAAACACACATCACTCCACCAAATATGAGCAACCAAGGAAGAGGAAGGAGATCAAGGGCTAGCCCTACTCCGATTGTGCTTGCCCTCCCGGGCAACTTGCCTTTTGCTAGACCCATGCCTTATCCTCCACCTAGCTTGGTGGTTCGTGAGCTCTCCCCTCCTCAACAAGCGAAATACCGCAATCTTGAAGGCTACTTCGAAGTCAAGGCTACTCCGTTCCCCAACCTTGACGATCTGCGAAATCTCGGTCTTTACTACGAGATTTTCAATAGGCTCATCGACCATGGACTGAAATTTTTCCTTGATGAAAACCCGGGCACCTACCCCCTATGGTTCTAGAGTTCCTATCATCTTTCGATGTGGGAACCGACGAACGAACCGGGGCGATCAACTCTTGGACCTTCAACTTGGGTGGAATCCGGCTCACTCTATCCAAGTTCGAGGTCAGCTATTTCATGGGTATACCCGATGAGGGAGTTGTCATGACCTACACCTACGATGAAAGGCGAGACTTCTGGCTAAAGATCGCTCATCCACCTCCCGAGGGCTACGAGCTTGACCTTCCCACTAGCTTGATATTCCGCCCCGTTTGGAAGATTCTCCATTACTTGGTGGTAAGCACGATCAGTGGAAGAGAAGATGGAGGAAGCCACGTCACAATGGAGGAGTTGGATATCCTCATAAGCATCTACGAGGGGAACGTGGTGGACTGGTTTAGCCTTCTCTCCAAGAAGTTCAAGAGCTACACCAACCCAAGGATAAGGCCCAGTCTCGTGATAGGAGGAAGTTCCCTCGTGACAAGGCTAGCGCTCGCCATAGGAATTCGGGTTGAAGGAGCAATGCTAGGGGAAGTCAAGAGAGCAATGGTGCGGTTTGTGGCCACGAACGCAGGGTTAGCAATGATTCCTTCATCCATCTAGTGGGGATATCTATGAGTTGAGAGAGGTTTCGCGCGAACAATGTTTGGCACGCTCTACACGTTCCTGCAAGAATGAATCGTGTGTTTTTCGTATGTGGTTGTTTGATCTTTAAAGTTAGGTTGGCCACCTTCAAAATGTAGTCTGAATAACTAAATAAATTGGCTTTTGTGTTAAAAATTTTAAGTGTGGAGTGTTTCTCTCTGAGTCATTGAGCCGCCCGGCTCAACTTTGCCTCTATTCTCCAGCCGGCCGGCTCATTCTAGTCTAATTCTCTCGAAGTCTCTGAGTCTATGAGCCGCCCGGCTCGAAATTGCCTATATATTCCAACCGGCCGGCTCGCATCTGCCTTTCACCTCTAGAACTCTCGGAGCATCTGAGCCGCCCGGCTCAACTTACTCCTCTACGACCAACCGGCCGGCTCAGATCTGCTTATCTGAACCCTAAGACTCTAATTTCGAAATCATTCTCCGCGCTCCTTCCCCTCTCTCCAGCCGCCGCTCACTCCCAGCCACCTCGATCGTCTCTCCAGCAGCCGCTCATTCCCGACCACCCCACCACATCTCGTCCGCCGTCCAGCCATCTCTCCTGTCCGCCCAGCCTCCCAATCGATCGCCAACCATCCCAACCGACCGCCCAACCCCTCGCCCGCAGGTAACCTCACTTCTCAAACTCAATTTTCAACTCCGATTTCGTTCAAATTCGAGCCACACACCATGGGTAGAAATGGTGCCCAAGATTCCTCCAAGTCCAAAAGCTCCAAGTCCAAAGCTCCATCCAAGCCAAATCCATTTGAAAATTTAGTCGAGGATGATAGAGATGGGCTGAGGAGCAATCCACACCGGCAAGCTACTAGGCGTCTTGTGCTTAGGGACGACACCCCTTCCCCTCCTAGGAAATCTCCTACACCTCCTCCACAAAAAAGGCACAAATCTTCAACCGGAGAATCATCGTCGAGAGCCTCTAAAGGGAAGGGTATAGCTCAAGCGGATGCAATCCCCAGTCAAGCCCCTCCGCCTGCACTCCGGATTGAAAGCCCTCCTCCAGTAGCTCAAGCCAATGAGGAATTGGCATTGGCATTGCCCCCAATGCCGTATCCATTCTCGGAGCCGCTGTATTTTCAGAATGAGGAGCATCAAGCTAGGCTCAATCGCATTGTAAATGCCAAGAAGAAAGCCATCCCGACCTCATATCCGGATTGGACATTGCTCGACAATTTTGGGATAGGGGATGAGGTGCGGTCTAAGCTACGTCGCTGTGGTCTTCATTTCTTTCTCGAGGATGATCCGGGCACTTATGAAAGGGTGGTTGAAGAATTCCTTTGTTCATTTAAGGCGGAGAGGAGAGACAAACACGTGGTCGCTTGGAAGTTCACATTGGGAGGTATTGAGTTTGAGGCAAGCGCAAATGAGTTACAAAAATGGCTTCATCTGGCTGAACCATTGGATCCCTTGCCGTATCGACATGATCATCATAGGACCAAATTCTGGAAGAAGATTTCTGAGCGGAATGAATGGTTCATTTCCTCATACAGCTCCACAGGAATCAAATCTCCGGTATGGAAGGTCATTCACCATCTTATTGCTATCGGAATTAACTCTAGAAAGGAGATAGCTCGCGCGGTGACAATCCCGGATATCGAGCTGATGATGGCTATTGATCGTGGGGATTTTCTGGATTGGATTTCTATTCTAACCGCAAGATTCGAAGGGTATGTGAAAGAGGGAGCACGAGTTGGCGGGTTAGGTGGAGGTTCGTTGATCACAATGATAGCTTTGAACTGTAACTTCAGTTTCAGCTATCCGGAATGTCCTAGGCCAGAAAAGAGGATTCTCAATGTCGACATTATGAGGCGCAGCCGCTTCCTTATACCCGGCACGATGCTTTGGGATCATGATGACAAACCACACCTCGAGGATATCCAAAAAGCGGCTAGAAAGAAGAAAAACGCCTTCATCTCCCGGAATCCTCACTACACCATCACACCATCGCCACCATCATCCCCCGTTCCATCTGCCCCTCCTTCCTCCGAGAGCATGCCGCCTTCTAATGCGGACTGGACTTAACAGTTTCATAGAATCTCGGCGGACATGGCTGATTTGAGAGTTGGATTCGGTCGCTTAGAAGAGTTTGCTCATCAGGAATCCCGATTTCATCGTCAGGAGGCTCAGTGGGTGCGCTCCACTCTTACCTCGACCGTCCAGCACATGGGTGCTCCATCCAGCAGTGCTTATGCCCCTCCACCATTTGAGCACGCACCTCCTCCTAGTGCTGACCCATCTCAGCCATTTGGCTTCCCACCTCCCTTCGCCCCTCCTTCACGCCATGCTCAGCCCCCTCAACCAGTTGGGTTTGCCCCTGCTCCATCCCGGGCCTCTCCTCTTGCCCCTGCAGCCAGCTTTCTAGCGGAGGTGGACCGTTTTGCGAGCCCGGACGACGATGATGATGATGATCCATTTTGAGGGTTAGCTTGTGATATTATTTCCACCTTATGACTATTTGCACTTTCATTCCTATAAGCATTGTCATATTTTGATACTTGGATATTAAAGTCGCCATGGTGCGCATTTTGGTTGTACGACTCCTATTTGTAACCTTGCTGGATATTTTATGTTATCATATGAGGAGGTTGATTTTCACTTGCGTCGTTGTCATACTCTTACTAACATACTCTTGCTAGTGCATATCAACTCTCTCTGTTTTATATTACCACCAAGGGGGAATTTCTACTCAAGAGGAGGCGAGTCATTTTAAGTGGACAACATTCTTCAAACGAGGGGAGTTTCCTTTGCGCCTTTACCTTTATTTTCAATATTTGTTGCGCTTAGGGACTAAGCTTCGTTTAAGTGTGGAGTGATTGATGATTTTGATTGGGGTAGGCGCATAATTCACATGTTTATACCATGCATACCTTTTGGAAGTGAACACTTACATTATGCTTTATTCCAACTTTTCTTGAGTGTATACTACCAAAGGCATGTAAATATCAGCTCCCAACTTCTATAAGTCACATCTAAGTTGCAATTCCCCTTAACACGATTTAGAGTCTAAAACTAAACTAGCTCTATTGAATGCTCATTCTTGTGGATCAATTCTCATTGCTATCTTGTGCCTATCTAGCAATCTAAGTATTTTTACGCATGATTTGAAAAGTTTCAGAAAACACGCTTTGAAAACTTCATGAAAACTTAAACCTCTCAATTGCTTTTAGGTGACTTTAGTTCTCTTGCCTCGTGCCGTGTTTGTGGTTGTTTCTCACACATTCCATATTTACATTGGGCATATTGTCAAGTTTAAAGTGTGGAGTCAAAAGAGGGCGAAAAAAATAAGCCCCATCAAAAATATTTTACTTGGTCAAAGAGGGCAAAGCCCCGACTAAAAACTTTCTCGAGTACTAGAGAAGTTTTATTGCAAAAGGTACAAATGCCGGGGGTTAGGAAGAAAAGTTCCCCCTCGAAAGCATTTGTAGGCCAAAGGCCATTTCAAAAAGAAAATAGAAGAACACTTAAACTTGACTTTATGCCTTTCCATCGTCCCTTATTTGTGTGAATTCACCATGTGCATTGTGTGCTAGCAAGTTGAGCTTTAGAACGACCCTTGTGATTTCACGTAAGCTAATTGATTGGTTTATGCCTATTTTAAGAACTCTTGTTGTCAAACTCCTCTTTCCTTATGGATTACGACTTTAGCGTCTAAAACTTGGAAATGAGTTTATATCTTGAGCCCGTGGACTAGCCCTAGCTAGCACAGGTGATCGATTGACATTTTTGTGCAAAAGCCTTAACCATATTTCAGAAACCTTGCAATGAAAATGAATAGACTTCTAGGTGAGGCACTTGATAGCTCTAATATTGACTTCCTTGAATGAGCACCCTCATGTGATCTTAAACGGTTTGAAAACTCTCTTGAATTGTATGGTGATTGCAATGCTAGTTTGGGATGTGAAGTTAGTTTTGAGAAATGCATGCCTTAATTGTTAAACACTCTTGCTTTGCACTCTTATGGGATAATTGCATGTGGGATTTGTGAGTATTCCCGGTTCTGAAAACTCTCACGAGACTATAACTCGTCCACTAGGGTAGCCTAGAGGTTTAAAGGCTTGGTGCATTCGCTAAATGCACTCGTGTCACCTACGAAAGTGGTTAGTTAGAAGTTGATTTGTTTCTTAGTATTTTTAGTTAGATTCCGGGACCATATGGAGTTTTCCTTGGGCCAATCCTAAGAGAGTGAAATACATTGATGTTGTTGATCTCTACGATTAGTTTGCTCGAGACGATCAAACATTAAGTGTGGAGTGATTTGATAGCGCTAAAATACATTCACTTTAGGCAACCTCTAAGCTTAATGTTTCGATCATTTTATCACGCGTTCACTTGCTATTTGATGTTTTGCGGTTCCTTTCAGGGAAAATTCAGAGTTCAAGCTAAGAACACGAGTAAGCGGTGATTTTGGAGCAAAACCGAGCCTTTAGAGCAAAAAGTGCCCAAAGAATAGATCCAACCGGCCGGCTGAACATTGGCCTTCTTTCGAGCCGCCCGGTTGAAGTCGAGACCAGAAGAAACGATCTCTCTGAGGCATCCAACCGGCAGGCTGAGATTCATTCACAACTTGAACCGGCCGGTTCAACTCCTCCGAGAGCTTCATGACAACTTCCCCTGCTCGAGCCGGCCGGCTAAAACACCCTTCACCTTTTGAGCCGGCCGGCTGAAATACTCAGACAGTTCAAGGAAGTCTGCCCCTGTGCGAGCCGGCCGGCTGAGAATTCCTTCACGCCAGTGAACCGGCCGGTTGAAGACTGGATCTGGGCTATAAATAGAAACTTAGGGTTTCCATAGGGGGGGGGGGAACTTTTTGGGGGATTTTCAAGGCAGATTTCATTGGGATTTAGAGCAGTTTTTCTTGGGGAAGAAGATAGAGATTTAAGGGTCATCAACAACACAAAGATCTAATCACCTAGTGTTATTGGATCTCCATATTGGTTCTAGATCTCTAAACTCTCTTTTCATATGGGTTTTTGCTCTTTCATGGATGTTTTTGTTTGTAACCTCACTATGAGTGAGTAGTGACCTTGGTTGGGGATCTATGAACCCCCTAGACATGTTTGTGACATTGTAAACACTATGGATGCTATTGATGAATGATTTGCACATGTTTTTTCTTCATTTGAACTTAACTCTTCAAGTTGCCTATAAGGTGTTTGTGAAATGTCCTCAATAGGAACTTTGCTTGATTTCATGTTTGATGTAGCTCACGTTGAAAAGCATGATTTCAATGAACTAAATGAAGAAGCATTAGGGTTTTTGTGTTACATGGCGACACTCTAATCTTAATGAGAATGGCTTGAACTTAACCAGAGCATGATTATCTAGCCAATAGAGCGCGAGTGTGAGGCTAGACATTCATATTCTATAATACCAATAGAGCGCGAGTGTGAGGTATTATGCGAGATGTAACCTCTTAGTACTAAGTTGTAGCGCGAGTTGAACTTAGCATTAATGTTGCATGGCTAGATTCTAAGAATGTGCACGTGATTTCATCAATGGTGTCCTATTTTACCGTCACAATAATTGTCTAGGTGGAGAAATAGATCCCTAGTCATCCCTTAATTGATTGTTAACCACGATTTGATAGCACTCTCAACTATAATTCTCTTGGAAGAACAACAAACCTCCCCAAACCTTAGACAATCTAGCTATATCTTTGGCATTATTAGTTTAATCACCTATCCTTTGGGTTCGACCTCGGTTCACCCGAGTCTTTACAAATGTTTTGATTAATCGTGGCTTAGCAATAGTGTTCGAATTCTATTTGAATATTTCCGCTATATTTACGAGTGATCAATATGCTTTGTTCTATCACTTTTGATAAATCCTTCCTTCATTTGAGCAACACAAGCAGCGTCGTCTTCATAAAGAGTGATTGGATCATTCACTGAAGAGAGGCCGCTTGTGACTCTGATATGCTGTGTTATGGACTTCAACCACACGCATTCGCGACTTGCTTCGTGCAATGCGATGACTTCGGCATGGTTTGATGATGTTGCAACTACCGTCTGCTTTTGTGAACGCCAAGAGATTGCGGTTCCTCCACACGTGATTACATACCCGGTTTGTGATTTTCCTTTGTGTGGGTCAGACAGATAACCTGCATCTCCATAGCCAATCAAAACTGGTTTTGCATTGTTAGGATAGAATAATCCTAAATCAATCGTTCCTTGAAGGTAACGAAACACATGCTTGATTCCGCTCCAGTGTCTTTTCGTAGGAGTGAAACTGAATCTCGCTAATAAATTAACTGCAAGAGATATATCAGGGCGAGTACAATTTGTAAGGTACATTAGTGCTCCAATAGCACTGAAGTAAGGTACTTCTGAACCGAGAATTTCTTCAGAGTCCTCGCAAGGGCGAAATGGATCCTTATTAACATCAAGGGATCTTACGACCATTGGGGCACTTAATGGATTACATTTATCCATATTGAACCGCTTTATGATCTTTCTCGTGTAGTTTGATTGATGGACAAGTATTCCACTCTGCAAGTGTTCAATCTGTAAACCGAGACAGTATTTTGTTCTCCCAAGGTCTTTCATTTCAAATTCCCTTTTCAAATAAGAGATCACTTCGTGAATCTCCTCATTTGTTCCAATGATATTTAAATCATCAACATAGACAGCGATAATTACACATCCAGATGTCGTTTTCTTGATAAAAACGCAAGGGCAAAGAGGATCGTTAACATACCCCTTTTGTGATAAGTATTCGTTTAATCGATTATACCACATGCGTCCGGATTGCTTTAATCCGTATAAGGACCTTTCCAACTTGAGTGAATATCTTTCCCTAGGTTTTGAACTTGATGCTTCAGGCATCTTAAAACCCTCAGGAATTCTCATGTAGATTTCAGTATCAAGTGATCCGTATAAATAAGCTGTAACGACATCCATGAGATGCATATTAAGTTTCTCATGTATTGCTAGACTTATAAGGCATCTAAACGTGATTCCATCCATGACAGGAGAATACGTTTCTTCAAAATCGATACCATGCCTTTGAGAAAAACCTTGTGCAACAAGCCTAGCCTTGTATCTCACAATTTCATTTTTCTCATTTCTCTTTCTTACAAATACACATTTGTATCCAACAGGTCTCACATTTTCAGGTGTGAGTACTATATGCCCAAAAACCTTACGCTTATTAAGCGAGTCTAGTTCAGTTTCAACTGCCTTTTTCCACTCAATCCAATCAGGTCGACTTTTACAATCAGTAATCGACCGTGGCTCGGGATCTCCATTATTTTCATTCATGATATCGGTAGCCACGTTATATGAGAATATATCATCGATATTCTCATTTCGGTTCCATATAATGCCTGTGCTAGCATAATTTATCGAGATTTCTTGATTTTCTTGGGGTTTGTAATTCTACAGGAATTTGTTCCTCCATTACAGAGTCATCTCGTCTATCCGTTGCTATAACTTTGCGAGGATTTTTATTCTTAGAACCAGGTGGCCTCCCACGCTTTGGGCGTGTTGTGATTTCATGATTCACTTTGTTTTCAGATTTTTCCTTTGGAATTTCAATCTGAACTGGAGCATTCACAGCTGGTATATGAGATTTTGTTACTCTCTTTTGTATCTATAAAAGCATCAGGAAGTCGATTTGCTATTTCTTGTAAATGCAAAATCTTTTCAATTTGTCTTTCACAATCCCTTGTATGAGGATCAAGATGCATTAATGTTGGTACAAACCAAGTAATTTCCTTTTCCAGCTGTTTTCTTTCATCCCCCAATGTTGGAAAATTTTCCTCATTAAAATGGCAATCAGCAAAACGAGCTGTGAAAATATTGCCAGTTTGAGGTTCAAGATATTTAACAATGGATGGGCTTTCAAAGCCAACATAAATCCCAAGACTTCTTTGTGGTCCCATCTTTGTTCTTTGAGGCGGTGCAATAGGCACATAAATGGCGCAACCAAAAATCCTCAGATGGGATACATTTGGCACTTGTCCGAATGCAAGTTGCATTGGAGAGTGATCATTATATGCACTTGGTCTGATGAGAATTAATGCCGCAACATGTAATATTGCTTGACCCCATACCGAAGTGGGAAGCTTTGTTCTTATTACAAGTGGCCTAGCAATAAGCTGAAGGCGCTTGATCAATGATTCAGCAAGACCATTTTGCGTGTGAACATGAGCAACATAATGTTCAGCACTTATCCCCACTGACATACAATAATCATCAAATGCCTGGGATGTGAATTCACCAGCATTGTCAAGTCTGATTTTCTTTATTGTATGATCAGGGAACTGTGCTCGCAATTTAATTATCTGAGCAAGCAGTCTAGCAAATGCCACATTCCGGGTTGATAACAGACATACATGTGACCATTTACTTGAGGCATCTATTAATACCATAAAGTATCTAAATGGTCCACAAGGTGGGTGAATAGGTCCACAGATATCACCTTGAATACGTTCTAAAAACGCAGGTGATTCTTTTTCAACCTTTCCCGGTGAAGGTCTCACTATTAGCTTTCCAAGAGAACAAGCTTTGCACGGAAAATTATTACTTAGATGGATCTTTTCATTCTTTAATGAATGTCCATTTGTATTTTTAATAATCCTTCGCATCATTGTTGTACCCGGATGACCCAATCGGTCATGCCACAAGGTTAACATTGAAGGTTTGGCAACTACCACCTTTGACTCAATCGCATATATATGCGTATAATGCAATCCAGTTGGAAGCATTGGTAGTTTTTCAAGTATGTGCTTTTTTCCAGATTTATCTGTTGTAAGTAACATATACTTCCTGGCACCTTCAGTTGTAGACTGAATATCAAATCCATGATGATATACGTCTTTGAAACTCAATAAGTTTCTTTTGGATCTTGGCGAATATAATGCATCGCTTATTTTAAACATCGTGCCATTTGGCAATGTGAAGTTTGCCATGCCAGTTCCTTCAATCAGGTCTACTGGACCGGATATTGTATTCACAATTGTTTGTGTTGGTTTTATCTTTGAAAAATATCTTTTATCCTTCAGGATAGTGTGCGTTGTCCCACAATCAAGTATGCAAATTTCTTCAATGTTAATCCCTTTGTTGGCTTGATGATTATCTTTGTCCATATTAAAACTTTAAATAAAAACAAAGAATATGTTAAGAAAGGTAATGGAATAAAGCATTGTACTAGTTTATTTCAGATCTTAAAAGAAAACATGCAGATAAACATCGGACAACTTGGCTTCATTCCCAAAAGGGGATTACATAGTCCCATCATCTGTTTTTATATCTCCGCAGAACCTCAAATGGGTTACAATTCTAAACATTGCAGAGTTGTATTCACTGACTTTTTTAAAGTCTTGGAACCGTAAAGCGGTCCATTCATCGCGGTAAATTGGGAGCATCACAGCCTTTTGATGGTCACATCTCTCTTTGAGATTTTTCCACAGTTCACATGGTTTTTTCACTGTGAGATACTCATTTTTTAGATCCTCATGTAGATGACGGCGAATGAAAATCAAAGATTTTTCCATGTCTATTTCTGAGGGTTTATTTCCCTCCTTGATTGTCTCAGAGAGACTCATTGATTGCAAATGTATTTCTATGTCCATTGTCCAGGACATGTAATTGGTTCCAGCAATGTCAAGGGGACTGAAGTCTAGTTTCACCAAGTTTGTCATGATGTTAACTAAAACAAAACAAGTAATTTTTTTATTAATTCAAGATATACAAGTCTACAAATAGTGTAAAGAAGAAAAAGACATACATTATTACAAGCATTTTTAAACAATGATAAAATTCATCCGTCGGAACATCTCCGGTGAGGACACAAACAGTAATTACAAAAATAATTATGAAAACAAAAACTAGAATTAGACGAGACATTTTATGGCAAGGTTTTCTTGAGAAGATTATGCAGTAGAAGAGAGAATGAGTGTGATTTTGTATGGTGAATGAAATTGAATTTATAGAGGAAAATATAGCCGTTTGTTACCGTTGGGCATGTTATGTTACCGTTTGTTACCGTTGGGCACTAATATTAACAACGTAATATCATCAAATAAATTATACAGTTCAAAGAGAATGAAGTATTTAAAGTAAAGATAGTTACTTTGCAGATCACAACACTTTACTATGGGGCGGTAATCCGCACATCATAATAATATGTTGTTATACAGTAAGAAAGTAAAACAAGTTGTAAGAAGTAGTAAAACATACATACCGTCGCCGTAATAGGATCGAATTCCAAACAAAGCAAAAAGTAAGGGAATTCTTAGTTTATTCATCCAGAAAAACCCAGATATCAAGTCACAATCTGGAATTGTGAAAGAGGGAGAGTAGAGCTCCCTTTGAGGTAGTGAACCCCTTATGATATCCAAGTAGAACAGATGAAGAACTAAGCGGAAGTTGAGAGACAAGTGAGGAAAACACTTAACCTTTTATCGAATCTTTGTTCGAAACTTACGGTATCTCAGTTGGTTAGAACCTCGTGCTGATAACTTGTTATAACTACCTTGGAAAATATGGAAAACTTTGGGACTCGTTAGAACTCAAATGCACTGAAATGTTATTGAATAACTAGAGAGAAGGAGGAGGTGAAGGTGTATTTTATCCTTCACCCGAACACTTCTATTTATACTACAACTTACCCAACATACATCCGCATTTCACTCAATTTACATCTCATTTTCTTTGGTGTGAGGCCCACATGTGGGTCCCACATGACATATTTTTCTCCTTATGTGCAGACCATTTATAACAAATATAAGATAAACCGTGAGGTTTCAATGCATGCACGCGACACATAATATTCCCCAATTACTTTCTAGTTGAACAAAAAAATGTGTGCTTGACGGCCACACATTTGTTATTCTTACTGCTTAATTATACTTGTGTAGCTAGCTAGTAGCATTTCACTTTTCTTGATTGAAAGCAGTACTGCATTCTCTTAACTTGCTCCAGAGATTGTTCGATTTCATAACAAAGTTTATCAGGATAAAAAAAAAAGAAAAAAAAAGAAACACTAGTTTCGTCCACTGAAAGAACCATCGTCATCTTGTTCACATATATAGCTTTGGAAGTTGATCACAATACCCTACAAAAACATCAGTTAATTATTAATTAATAAATAATACGATAATATATTGAGAGCTAGTAATTAATTGTGGAGGCTGAAATACTGTTATCTGTTCAAGACTAGATTCGGGAGGTGTTCAGACGAACTTGGAACACCTTGTTAGACAGTTAGCAGAACTGAACAATGTAGGCATATACGATATGATACCCAGTTCGGTCACTGCCTACTCTGGGGGTTTCCCACGCCCTAAAGGGATGCAAATCTTTATTGAAAAGTATAGAGCTGCAACGGGTCTTACTCTTACAATCTCCCGAAAGTAAACGTCCAGCCTCTATAACTTCTTCGCTTTGATTTGCAATCTTGGCTCCCCCTCGATCCCCTGGGTTCGAGACTCCCTCCCGAACTGCTCAAACTTCTCCCGAAGCTTGGTCGCCTTCTGCCGAATGCGAATGACAACAACTTGTGTGTGCAGCGGTTTGTTCCAGAATGAACAGTCTGATCAGCACATTGAACAGACTGTTTCAGCGCCGTTGATTTTCCAGTGGGGAAAACTCAATCGGTCGTCGCTCTTTTCTTCTCCAATCTCACGAATGCTCTCGTGTTTATTTCTCTCAGAAAAGCGATGCTGATATGGACGCCCTAGCATTCTATTTATATGCATTGGCGGTTCCCAAATCAGTCCTAGATAATCTGTCAAATATTTAGGAAATATTCCTAAATATTTGCTAGATATCTTTCCTCCAATCTTTAGGAAGATATCGTGTTTTCTTCCTTGCCAAAGCCATGACGAATCTTCTTAACTGACTTCTAACTGATCAGAGGATATTCATTTGAATATCTGATCCTCTAATTTATCGTTAGCCGACTCCACCAGATCATATCTTCAATCTTTAGAAACTTCCAGATTAGGAAACATTCTTGCGTCTGTTCCACACTGTACTCGAGTTTCAGTTGCTAATTGAACACTTCTTGACCTCTGCTTGAACACTCTGAAGTCATTTTGCCAAGACCATGCCGTACGTAGGAACATCAGAGGCTATCAAAGGTTGAGAGAGACCAGTACGCGTGTTTGCATTTTAGTCTCATGAATTTGATTCAGATAATTATTTTAAAGGTTTAATTTGTCACATGTGGTTGGCCATAGCAGCCAGGAGCTAAAAAGGACACTGGATACCCATAAAAGTTTACTTTCTTCCAAATTAGGTCCAACAACGTTTGAGAAGCTCCCAGTTGTGTGACGAACACTGCAGTGTGAGTCAAGTTGCATGCTTGCCCCACTGTTACGAAACAAACGAAAATTTTGGTTACAAAAAACTACAGAAGCATATGGCAGTTATGGAAGTTTGTGAATAGAGATTTTTTGAAGACATATATACTTTTGTGCCAAAGATCTTCAAAATTAAATCAGCTATACTTTGGAATTATTCCAGTAGCTTCAAGTGAATTTTTCTTTCGATCAACGGTGACTTTTTCTTCTCTAACATAATCCAATGGATCATCATGTAGATGTTGATTGGAAGGAATACGATCCCAACCCAATTTCCCCATTTAGCATCTGATTTTTCTTCCATCATTTCAACCATTTTCTGTTACACTTTTTGAGAGATTAAATTCATACCCCAGGATCGTAATACCCAATTCATGTTAATCGAGCATATAGAAAATACAGAAGAAGATCCAACCTTCGTTGATGACTCTGAACTCTTCTGGCCGTCGCCGGTAATGGATCTTCCAGTTTCTTCGTACGACCTTTTCCCAGTGATATTTGAGAGAAATAAAACTTCGATCGATACGTGAAACTGGGGACCACTACCTATTTATAGCAATGTACATAACTGCTATAAGTTTTCATAATTACGAATCCTTTCCCTCAAAAGAAACGTATTTACGAACTGGTATCTACACATATGTTTAATGTTCCATGATTACCTTAATTTATATACTCTAAAGTCATCTATATAATAGATCACTTTATTATTGACTTATAAACCATGATAATGTATACATCTTAAACTATTTACTTTATGATCCAAACATTAGATTATAAAATAATCTAACAATCTCCCACTGGATCATAAATGTAAATCCAACTAGATGTGTAACCTTAGTGATATCGAATGTACTATCATATAGAGTATATCCCAAACAATCTCGTCCATCAATTATACTAACATAGGATCAAGCCAGCACTCGTAGCAATAATCGTTAAGGGACCAAACTTGTCACGTATATTAGTACAACCAAATGACACAGATCAATCATGGATGTGTAGCATGGAAATTACATGGACTGTGATCTACACATGTCTATTTCCAACTGGTCACCTTTACATTACGGAGATCAATCCTTAAACCAAAATACAACAGAGTGCAATGTACACTTTATTTCTGCAGAACTTAAATGTATAGGATCCATATACAGCATAGAGCAAAACATAATCACAACACAAACTCCCACTAAATCCAGATATTCTCAAATTTTATTACACCCATATAAGCAGTACGCTAGTGAAAGACCTTGGGTGCTAATCATGGAGTTTTGTCTCAAAGTGCTCTATGGAAATATGACCACTCTGTACTTTGTTGGAATATACTACCTCCTTATTGTCACAATATCCTTAATGGTCTTTCAATACCTTCTATAAGTGCAGTCTTGTGACAAAATTTTGTAGTCATATTCCCTAATTAGATGCCTCACAACATGATGTGGATCTCTCACCAAATAGGCATCCTCTGAAATCGCAATCGGAATACATAATGATTAAAATTCATACCTCGGGATCGTAATACCCAATTCATGTTAATCGAGCATATAGAAAATACAGAAGAAGATCAAACCTTCGTTGATGACTCTGAACTCTTCTGGCCGTCGCCGGTAATGGATCTTCCAGTTTCTTTGTACGACCTTTTCCCAGTGATATTTGAGAGAAATAAAACTTCGATCGATACGTGAAACTGAGGACCACTACCTATTTATAGCAGTGTACATAACTGCTATAAGTTTTCATAATTACGAATCCTTCCCCTCAAAAGAAACGTATTTACGAACTGGTATCTACACATATGTTTAATGTTCCATGATTACCTTAATTTATATACTCTAAAGCCATCTATATAATAGATCACTTTATTATTGACTTATAAATCATGATAGTGTATACATCTTAAACTATTTACTTTATGTTCCAAACATTAGATTATAAAATAATCTAACACTTTTCACTCATCACAGTTGAGTTCACAATCACAGTGTAGTTAATAAGAGCGTGTTCTTTTGAACTGAATGACTAAACTTATTTTATGTACGTGACTTTGAAGCAAAAAATCAGACATTTGATTAAAAATAAAAGTGCTCGATCAGATCCCAAAATGACGTGCTGTGAACCAAACAATTAAAATTTTGAGTGCAAAAAAAAATGGTTGGAAGAGGCCGGGAGAAAACAGTGCAAACAGGGTTTACCAAACCTTTTATGCCCTGCTGGTCTTAGGTTCACTAAAAGTGCTGTTCGAAACCGAATAAAATTTGGCAAGTTATTTTGCTTTGTAAAATAGCTTAGTAATTCTAATGTACGTCTAGTGCAAGGCTTAGCAAGTCGAGCTAGAGCTCCCAGATATAATCTAGGTCTAGGTTAGAGCTGGGAGGGAGCTGAGATGAAGAGCAGCTGGTTCCAGCACAACAGGGCAAAACGCAGCCGTTTTGCTCAGGAGGGAAAACTGAGGTTTGGCTTCAGACTGAAACGCAGTCGTCTCTTCAAGGCCCGAAGTCCAGGTAAGTTGGACGACATCGTTTAGCTTGAGCGCGAAGTTTTGAACTTGGACGAGACGTCGTCGTTTGGACAACGACTTCGATCTCAAGTGGAACGTAGCCGTTTTGGGCGAGCGCGAGAAGGTTTTGGCTTTGTGTGGAACTGCGTCGTTTTGACGCGCAGCTCAGTTCAGTACATAAGGTGAGTTCTGGGTTTTTTCTAGGGTTCATCACAAAATCCGATTTCCGATTTGGGGCTTTCCTCTCGTCTTCGATTCTCAAGCATTCTCCCTCGACCGAAGCTTTCCGATTCATCAGTGAACATCTGCGACCGAGTTTTCATCCGATTGATAGTCAATTGGATAGTCATTGACTGCGCTTCACCGGTGGTGTCTTCAGCGCAGCAGCACGAGCGACGGCCGGCGACTCCGTGCTTCGTCCGACGTGTTTGATTCTTCTCTGCTACTCATAGAAGTCCTCTAGTCCTTTCTGATTCGCTTCTTGGTTGATAGTATCACCATTGGTGGGATTGCGGTAGAAATAGGCTTAGTCTTGCATATAGGATTGGTTTGTGTAATCCGAAATACCAAGCGCATAATAAGATAGTTCTCGGGTCTCTAAGAGGCTCAATTTTGAGGATTTAGGCATTGTCGAACCTCGTTACATCATTTGTCATTAGTCTAACATTTTTCGCAAGTTTTTCTGCAAAATTGACTAATTGACCTAAGTGAACCAAGAACTTGAATTGTGTGTTGTTTTTTGTGTTTGAATTAAGTAAGCAAGTGAATCTTGTTATTACATTGTGGTATCAGAGCAAATTATTGATCCTACGCTGTGTTTCTTGACATATCACCTTGCTATTTTGTGATATAACCCCATATAACATCTGTCTCTTATCATTCTTGTACCAAAAACTGACCTGTGTGTCACTTGCTACTCAGGTGACCCTCTGCTGAGTCATGAATGACACAAGGAATCAAATGTTTGATGGCACTCAAGCTACTCCATTTGGAAGGTTAAAATGAAAGTCATCCTCACTAAGGAGAAGTGCATCAAGGCTGTATCTGAGGAATGGGTTGCTGGGACTTCTGCTGATAGAAAGCTTGAGATGCAGGAGCAAGCCCACTCAGAGATTATGATGAGGCTAAGTGATGAAATAATCAGACAAGTGGTAACATTCTCTAACCCAAAGGAACTCATGGATGCTTTGGATAGTAAGATTTCTTTGCTATGCAGACTGTTTAATTTTAAGATGGATTTGTCTAGGACTTTTGAAGAAAACTTAGACAACTTACTCAAGACTTGACTAGTTGTAAAGAGAAAATTGATGAAACTCACAACGCTGTCATTATTTTAAATGCATTGCCATCTCAGTTTGATAACCTAAAAATGTTATACAATATGGTAGAGATGATATCACCTATACTAAGATCATTGAAGCTGTTGTTTAAAAGAATGAATCACTGAAAGTGTTTAAAATGAGGAATGGCTCTAAGACTGAATCTAGGCAAGAATCAAAGAATGAGGTGATGATGTTTAGGGGAAAACCTAAGAAGAAATTCCCTAAGAACAAATATGTGAGGCCTAATGCCCATGAAAAACTTGCTGAGAAAAATACTGATAAATCTGCTGTGAAATGTGAATATTGTCATAAACGTGGTCATTGGACCAATGACAGTTTTAAGAAAAAGAGGGATGAAAAGTATAAGAATGGTAACAAACAAGAATCTGGTTCTTCTAATGTTTTTGAGTCTGGTAAGCAGTATCAGAATGAGATCATGATGGCTGGTGAAGGAAATAGGACTGACCAGTGGATCTTGAACTCAGGCTGCACCATGCATGCCACCCCAGGTAAGCACCTCTTTAGCAGCCTAAAAACTTGCAATGGAGGAGGTAAGGCTAGGAGATCAGACTATCTTACTCATTAAGGGTATAGGTAGTGTCTCCATGAAAATGCATGATGGTATTACTAGAACTATCACAAATGTTAGATGGGTTCCAGATTTGAGAAGAAGCTTAATGTCTGAATCTATGTTTGATGACATTGGCTGTGAAATCAACACCTATAATGGCATAAGACAAGTTATTAAAAATGGCATTGTTTTAATAAAAGATGTTAAGGAAGGTGGCTTGTGCCATGTTGTCTCCTCTAATGAAATTTGCACCTAAAACTGATAAGAAGCTTGCAGAAACAAACATATGGCATAATAGGCTAGGACATATAGGAAATCAAGGGCTGAGCTGTTTATATAAGGCTGGTTTAATACCCATTGAACCAGTGAAACTGAGTTTTTGTGAAACATGCATCTTAAGTAAGAAAACAGCACATTCATTCCCTAGATCTTCTTTTACTGTTTTTAAGCCTCTTGAATATGTGCATTCTGATCTTTGGGGCCCTGCCCAAGTTTCTACTCTTGGTGGCAGGTCTTATTTCATTTCAATCATTGACCATTTCACGAGGAAGGTATGGATTTATATGCTGAAAAATAAGAGTGATGCTTTTGATAGTTTTAAAGATTGGAAGGCTTTAGTTGAGGGTCAATCTGGCCATAAGGTTAAGTGTCTTAGAACTGATAATGGGTTATAGTTTTGTAACAAAGACTTTAATCAATTCTTCATTAACCATGGCATTAAAAGAAACTTAACTGTCCCTAGAACACCACAACAAAATGGAAATGCTGAAAGAATGAATAGAACACTACTAGAAAAGCTAGGTGTTTGTTGTTTAGTTCTGGTATGAAGAGTTCAATGTGGGGAGAGGCAGTTATAACCTCAGCTTATTTGATTAACAGAAGTCCATCATCTGTTATTGATTTTAAAACACCTTATGAAATGTGGACTGGTAAAAAGCCTAATCTGAACTATCTAAAACCATTTGGATGCACTGCTTATGCTCATGTAACTCGGGGAAAGTTAAAGCCTATAGCCTTAAAATGTGTAATGCTAGGTTACCCTGAAGGAACAAAAGGATATAAATTGTTAGAAGTTCAACCAGGTGGATATAGAGTCATTACTGGTATTCAGTGACTTTTAATGAGACTGACTTCCATTTTAAGAGCAAGCTAACATCTTCCACTGAGCAAGCAGGTGCCCAAGAAGCCACTCAAGTCAACTTCATACCTCAGTGGCATGCCTACGCAGCAGGGGAGCAGGAGAATGACCCAAATGAAGAGGAATTTGACCATGGCCTGGTCCAAGAAATGGGGTCTTCTGCTCAAGGGGATGAGTCTACTGATGATCATCCCATCACTCATGCATCAGATGGAGTGGAAAGTAGCCATCACCCTCACTCTAATAGTGAGGGAGGTAACCCTGAACTCATCTCTTACAATTCCGTAAATATTGAAGCAACAGTGGATGATCATGTTGTTGATGATAATGTTGCTGTTGTGAATGCTGATATGCCGGTTGCAAATGTGCCTAATTTGTCCAACTATAGGCTATCTAGAGATAAGACTCCTAGAAGGGTTATACCCAATAGGAAATATTTCGCAAATTTGTCTGAAATTCTAAATGTTGATGAATTTGCTTTGATGGCTGCTGAGATTGTTAAGTATGATATACCTGATACTTATGATGATGTTGTGAATGGTAAAGAGTCTAAACTATGGCTGAAAGCTATGAATGAGGAAATACAGTCAATGCATGATAATCAAACATGGAGATTAGTTCCCAAACCTGAAAATGTAAAAGCTATAGACTGTAAATGGATCTTCAGAATAAAAGAGGGAAATGATAGTGGCGAACCCCCTAGGTTTAAGGCAAGACTTGTTGCCAAAGGTTTTCTACAAAAAGAGGGTATTGACTTCAATGATATTTTTGCTCCTGTGGTTAAATACAAAACAATGAGACGTTTAATTGCCATGACTGCTATGTTTAACTGGGAACTTGAGCAAATGGATGTTAAGACTGTATTTTTACATGGTGACTTGGATGAAAGACTTTGCATGAAACAACCAATTGGCTTTATTGATAAACAAAAACCTGAGCATGTCTGTTTTTTTACAGAAATCTATATATGGTTTAAAGCAGTCACCTATACAATGGAATAGGAAATTTGACTCTTGTATGTTGTCTTTGGGTTTCATGAGAAGTCAGTATGATTCATGTCTCTATCTGAAAAATGTTAAGTCTGCTACTCCTCTTTATGTTGTGCTATATGTGGATGATCTATTGCCGATTTGTCCTTCTTTACCTGTCATCCTGAAACTGAAAGATAGTCTTAATAAGGTTTTTGACATGAAAGACTTAGGTAAAGCACAGAAAATCTTAGGGGTAAAGATCATAAGGGATAGGAAGAACAAACAGATTTTTTGTGTGACAAGTGGACTATATTGATAAAGGTCTAACTAAATTCTCTATGAAAGATTCTAATCCCACTGTTGTACCCTTATGAGGGCACTTAGATATATCTAAGAATGATTGCCCTAAAACTGAACTTGAAAAACAGAAAATGGACAAAATTCCTTATGATGTTGTTGTTGGTTCTATCATGTATGCCATGTTATGTACTAGACCTGATTTAGGCTTTGCTATTAGTGTTTTGAGTAGGTATATGGCTAATCCAGGACCTAAACATTGGCAGGCTATGAAGTATTTACTAAGATATCTATCTGATACTAAAAATTTGGGACTAATATATGGTGAACATGCTAGTAAAACCAACCTAACTGGGTATGTTGATTCTGATTATGCAAGTAACAAAGACACTAGGAAATCTACTACATCTTTCTTCTTCACTTGGGCTGGAAACTGCACTACTTGGAAGTCACAACAGCAGTCCATAGTTGCACTGTCCTCAACTGAGGCAGAGTACATAGCTGCTGTTGAGGCAGCCAAAGAAGCAATTTGGCTCAAGGGTGTTTCGAATGAAATTCAAGGTGTTGTGTTTGTGCCTGTGATATTCATGGACAGTCAAAGTGCTTTGTGCTTGTGTAAGGACCCTGTTTATCATGAAAGATCGAAACATATTGATGTTAGATATCATTTCATAAGAGACATGGTAGAATCTAAGGAATTTGTGTTTGAGAAGATTTTAGGAGAGAAAAATCTTGCTGACTTTGGTACTAAAGTTGTGCCATTTAATAAGTTTGATTTTTGCAGGAGATCACTCCATATTGGGAAGGTGAGTTGATGAAGATCCAAGGGCCGATGACTAGTGACTCTTGAGAATTAGAATATTATGCGCTTAGTAGAATAGGATTGCACATTAGGCATAGGAGGGCAATTGTAAAATAGCTTAGTAATCCTAATGTACGTCTAGTGTAAGGCTTAGCAAGTCGAGCTAGAGCTCCCAGATGTAATCTAGGTCTAGGTTAGAGCTGGGAGGGAGCTGGGAGCAAGCTGAGATGAAGAGCAACTGGTTCCAACACAGCAGGGCAAAACGCAGCCGTTTTTCTCAGGAGGGAAAACTGAGGTTTGGCTTCAGACTGAAACGCAGTCGTCTCTTCAAGGCGCGAAGTCCAGGTAAGTTGGACGGCATCGTTTAGCTTGAGCGCGAAGTTTTGAACTTGGACGAGACGTCGTCGTTTGGACAACGACTTCGATCTCAAGTGGAACGTAGCCGTTTTGGGCGAGCGCGAGAAGGTTTTGGCTTTGCGTGGAATTGCATCGTTTTGACGCGCAGCTCAGTTCAGTACATAAGGTGATTTCTGGGTTTTTTCTAGGGTTCATCACAAAATCCGATTTCCGATTTGGGGCTTTCCTCTCGTCTTCGATTCTCAAGCATTCTCCCTCGACCGAAGCTTTCCGATTCATCCGTGAACATATGCGACCGAGCTTTCATCCGATTGATAGTCAATTGGATAGCCATTGACTGCGCTTCACCGGTGGTGTCTTCAGCGCAGCAGCACGAGCGACGGCCGGCGACTTCGTGCTTCGTCCGACGTGTTTGATTCTTCTCTGCTACTCAGGGAAGTCCTCTGGTCCTCCCTGATTCGCTTCTTGGTTGATAGTATCACCATTGGTGTGATTGGGATAGAAATAGGCTAAGTCTTGCATATATGATAGGTTTGTGTAATCCGAAATACCAAGCGCATAATAAGATAGTTCTCGGGTCTCTAAGAGGCTCAATTTTGAGGATTTAGGCATTGCCGAACCTCGTTACATCATTTGTCATTAGTCTAACATTTTCCGCAAGTTTTTCCGCAAATTGACTAATTGATCTAAGTGAACCAAGAACTTGAATTGTGTGTTGTTTTTGGTTTTTGAATTAAGTAAGCAAGTGAATCTTGTTATTACATACTTCTTTCTGTGGATCCAACACTCTTCATTTTAAGTTCTCCTGTCAAAAAAATTAGCACTTAAAAAGTGAGAGTAATAAAAAATAAATGTGTGCCCGAAATAAAATCAATCAAGAGGTTTACCATATTTTCTATCGAGACAACCCAGCCTGAGTTATTCCAAGTGCCACATCATTTATAGTCTGCAGAAAACTCAATATATACACATAACTAAACAAATGGTACGCCGGAGGCCATTTGATCTTTTCTTTATGATATGATCAATATGGTCGTAATTAAACAATTGATCAAACTCACCGCGTTGAGATGATTGATCTTAACTAGCTTCATATCATCAATTAAACAATTGATCAAACTCTAGCAGCTAACTTTAATGGAATTTTTAATTTTCCCGTAATTGTAAAAATTAACAGTTCTCGCCCTAACTTGAAAAATAACGATAATTCAGGGCCCCTATTTGGTACGTACTTTTTCTAGTTGATTTAATGGTGCATGCATATATAATGTGATTCAAGGATGCTCCAAAATAGTAACGGAATCAGTTGAGC
Organism: Rhodiola chrysanthemifolia; assembly: GCA_033675395.1. Lineage (NCBI taxonomy): Eukaryota > Viridiplantae > Streptophyta > Magnoliopsida > Saxifragales > Crassulaceae > Rhodiola > Rhodiola chrysanthemifolia. The sequence goes on from CM066204.1 coordinate 15,353,037, forward strand.
GATCCCCGTCACATATTTGTCAAGATGCTAGCTAATTGCAATTGCAATTACAATTTGCAATTAATGTCTCCCAGAGACGGATCTATTAAGGGCCGGGGGTGGCACATGTCACCCCCAAGTTTTTCGGAAAAATTTTCGGGCGAGCAAGTTTGCGTTCAAGAGGGCGAGGCCTGAGCGGGTTTCCAGCGGCTTTTTCACAATCTTCATGTCCGAATTAGGTCTTGGAGTCAACTGGAGAGTTGTAGCTCTTTGAGTTAGCGTTCCAACAAGCTTTGAATCAACCAATTCGGACACCGTATGCGATCTGGGCATGCAAAATACTCCGGCAAGGTCGGTTTGCCCTGTTTCGAGCAAGTTTGCGTCAAGAGGGCAAGGCCTGAGTGGGTTTCCAGCGGCTTTTTCACAATCTTAATATCCGAATTAGGTCTTGACGTCAACTAGAGAGTTGTAGCCTTTTGAGTTAGCTTTCTAACAAGCTTTGAATCAACCAATTCGGACACCGTATACGATCTGGGCATGGAAAATACGCCGGCGAGGTCGGTTTGCCCTGTTTTGCCCGAAACTCCATATTTGGCTCAAATTTAATCAACTTGTGCTCCATTTGATCTTTGAGGCTCCGAGTGAGACAAAATGGATTTTGGGACCTAATAGACCAAGAAGGGTATGAAATGACATCATAATTACTTGGAAACGAATCAAAACTACTAAGAAAAATAGAAGAAAATTAGTCAAGTATTTGACTCATCAATCTTATATTGACTTCATGACTCGGGCAGAGGTACGCTAGGAAGCATAACAACAAGAGCGATGAAGGATCTGCTTCTAAGGAATAGGCTGAGTTCATTGGGATATAACATGTTAGGCTCTCTCTGGTTTGATATATTCAGTTTTTGTATAAGTTGCATTTTGCTTCATGTTATTCTAGAGATACTTGTTTCATTTTGACAAACCAATTTTATTAACTTCGATTTCCAAAAAAAAATCTTGGGCTTTTGGCACCAATTTTTTTATATATAGAATTTGAAGTGTATTTTTCAAGAAATTTATACAATTTTTGTAAAATGCCCAAGTAATTTCAGAAAATTTTTTTTCATGATGCAATTATTTTTTTGTCTGTCACCCCCTACCAAAATTCCTGGATCCGTCCCTGATGTCTCCTGTCATGAACTTGTAAAAATAGATGTAGTTTTTGTCAGATGCTCCATTAAATTCTATTTTGTGTGCGGGAACTTAATATCTTTGTACCGCATCTTTTTCAATTGAAACGATGTCGCGTTTTGACATTCGTAACAATTTGACCGCGCTCCACGTGATCTTTTCCCCTTTATTGTTGAGATCACTTTCATAAATTAATTTTTTGGACGGTTTAATCTGATTCTGACTACACTATCAAAAAAAAAAAATAACAGATACAATTTGGTTAGTTTAGGATATCAAATTATAATGTGGAGCTCTGCTTTATAAGTAGTCCTTTTACACTTTCCCTCTTTTACTTTTAATGGTTATAAACGAAAAGATCACTTCTTAGCCTATTGCTTCCACTCCCAGCTAGCAGTGGCATGAAGATATATAACACTTCGTATATTATTTTAAGGAATAATATGTGAATTCCTGACAGAGTTGCGGCCACTTCACTTCAGGAACTTATTAATTCTGTGTTGGTGATCTGGGCTTTGATGTGTTTCACTTTGTTAGGGTTTAGGATGAACTTTAATATATATAGGGGCGCGCTCAAATGTTATGGCTTCTTAATGTGTTATGTGTTATGAGCTTCTGATTGGTTGATGAAAATCAAGGAACCAATCAGAGGCGAGTAACACGGGCTTACGACGCACCCTCAGAAGCACGGGGTTGTGTGGGTGAGGTTGCACCGTAGTTACGGTGTTCCTCGCTTCTGATTGGTTCCTTGATTTTCAATAACCAATCAGAAGCTCCGTAACACATAACACATTAAGAAGGCCATAACATTTGAGCGCTCCTCTATATATATATATATATACTTGTTCACAAAAGGAACAAAATTAAAGTGTTTTAATTAGCTTGTGCTGTATGAGTTGTAACTCAAAATTAAACATGACCTTAAACAACCGTTACATAGAATAGTGTTAAAAATAAGTGGCCATTTGACTACCCAAAAACAAAAGTAGGGCTTGCACAAATACAAAACTAGGGTTTAGGGGTTTTACAATTTCATTAGACTTTGTCGATCCAAATGAGGTAAAGTGTGATAATAGCGTCTTCTACCAGTCATCAAAGAGCATCTTGCTTGCAATCCTCATGATGAAGTAGTACTCTCTTTCCAAACTCAAACATATAAATGCATGCAGGCATGGAAAGGAAACTCATCAATAATGTCACAAACATCTGAGATGATCTCAAGCTAGTTTGGTTTTGATTTCCCATACATAGTTTGCCACAACATAGACCACTCACATACACACAACATTTAATCAGCATACACAGCTACATTATTATTTATGGTTGGAGAGTTTTAAAGAACACGTCATGAGTTTCAATTATATAGTAAGTGTTTTTCTTCGAATAGATAGACAGACTTTTGGCCTCTCTCTCACTGGAAACTGACTAGTAGAGAGTTTTATCAATATATACTAAGCATCCCACTAACACCCATCAACTTTAAGCTCATCATTTGACATGTATCAAGCATAACCTAAGACCCTTTTTCACATTAATTAATCTCCCCACAACTCTCTTTATTAATTCCCATATTATTGTGTGATTTAATATGTGCCACAATACAACTTATATCACAAACTTCGTTGATTGACAAATAAGAAGGATGATACTATTAAAAATAATAAGAAGGATGCATTGTCTGTACAAACTGATCAGTTTGTACACAATATGTAGGGATCTGTTGAGGATGTGTGGAGGTTGATAATGAGAATTCAACTGTACGTACGTACTTTTAAGCTAGCTCGGTTTTTGTGCTGTATTAGATTAGTATTTTTGTATTTTTCACAGTTTGTGACGGACTGGATGAACAAATCTTTATAACCCTTGCATTTGTTTTATGTCTGCTGCTTGAAAAGAATCTTTTTACCAAGATGCCTAACACTAACTTCTCACCAAACATATTTATCTTATGATCTTACTCAAATTTGCATAGAAGTGGTACACACGTGTTAGACCAGTTTGTATGTCCCCAGATTGGCTCTGGAATCTACAAGCCAAACATTCGGTCAGAGATGCAATACAAAAAATATACTTTGACACAAATAAAAATCATTTTAGCTATATATAACAACTAAATAGTATTCACCACAAAGCTTGACCTAACTCTTTTAACTTTTTTGCATGTATATAAGCATGCCAATCACACCTACATAAACCTCATCAAGTTCCTTGCAGCTCATAACAAAAGCTTCAAAGCTCAACAGCTAGCAGCTGCAAAGGGCTTTACTTCCGAATTAAGGCGAATCGAAGATGACTCTTTTCACCACAGAGCATCTTGCCTTTTTCGCCGGTCTCATGGGTAACATCATATCATTCTTGGTGTTTTTGGCACCTGTGTAAGTCCTTCGAACCACCGAACATCGATCATATTTCAAAATATTTCTATTTGCACCGTCGCGTCTAACTAGTTTTACTTTAACAGGCCTACTTTTTACACGATTTATAAGAAGAAATCGTCAGAGGGGTTCCAGTCTTTACCATACATTGTGGCGTTTTTTAGTGCCAGTTTGCTGCTGTATTATGCTTACCTCAAGAAAAATGCATACATGATCATCAGCATCAATGGCATTGGATGTGTGATTGAGCTCATATATCTTATGATATTCCTTGTATACGCAGCCCGAGAAGCTCGGGTAAATTAAGCACCAAGAGTGAATGATTCTGTATCAACTGTGATTATTTTTCTTAATTAATATACCTGATTAATTACTAACACATATAAATATGGCTTTTTCGAACGTTGTAGATGTTCACCTTCAAATTGATCTTCGCCAGCAACGTTGGAGCTCTTGGATTGATTGTGCTAATTACCCTCGTATTTATCAAAACTAACGCTTTGCGCGTCACTGTGGTTGGGTGGACTTGTGCAATCATCAATCTTGCTGTGTTTGCAGCTCCCATGAGTATAATGGTAACTAATTAACTTTTCATGAACCTGCAGCAAATTCAATGAAAACTGTTATCACATTCAAAATCTAACTTGGATAACATGATATATTGCAGAAGCAAGTCATTACAACAAAGAGCGTCGAGTTCATGCCATTCTCCCTCTCGTTTTTTCTCACCCTCTGCGCAACAGCTTGGTTCTTCTACGGGTTATTCGTAAAGGACATGTACATTGCTGTAAGTACAAACATATAGTCCATGCATATTTTATTTACTAATTACCGAATAATAATAGTGATGATAATTTGGGATACTCACAAATCTTCCTTGTATTTAACTTATCAGATACCGAATGTGATGGGATTCATCTTTGGCATAGCACAAATGACCCTTTACATGATATACAAGAATGCAAAGCCTGATGACTTCAAAATGACGAAGAGTTTCGAGCAAGACGAAGAGAAAGCCATGGATCAGAAGCCATCAACAAACGTCGAACTGCAGACCATTAATGTTGCTAACTAGAGAGTTATAAATCATGTTTCGAAGAATTGATGAAGTTGGTCCTGCTCAGATATGTTCCAGGAGAACATGCAGCTGTGGTATATGATGATCACCAACATAGATGTACTTACTACTTTTTGGTGTTGTCACACCCAAATAAAGCCAGTCATCAAGAGTCAATTGTAGTTGTGTAAAATTTGTGTTTTTACTTTTTAGGGTTTAATGGCAAAATTAAATAATATATATGTAATACTCTGGATGTATTTATTACATGGAGAAATGGGAAATTGTTATATAAATACTGTTAAAATGAATATTTTTAATTATTTGATTTTGTACTAGCTATAATAGGTTTTCTTAATAAAAAAAATTTAACTAAACATTGAAGTCGATCCTGCTCAGATAGTAATGTTTTATTTTTGAGATTCAGTTCATTCAATCAAAAAAACAAAAACATTGATGTTTTGCTAACAATATCGAAAAAGCTCAAACAAATTGCTAATTTGGTTTTTCAAGATCTTTTTTTTTTAAAGTTCTGATGATTTTAAAGAGAGTATGACGGTCAATTTCTTGAACAGTGCTGATAGTGAAGATGAAATTTTATCACTCACCATGCCATTTTCACACCAAATGTTTGGGAGACATGTCCAGGGAGAATCTTGTAACGCTTTACCCATTTAGCTTCCTATTTATCTACAACAATGCACCCACCCTCCAGAATCCGATGCAGCGCAATCAAATGCTAGCACCATCAAATGATGTAAGTGTCAAAACCGTTTCATTAGAACAACATCGTTTTAATTCAATTGAAAATTTTAACATAACAAAACGACGATCGTTTTGATTGAAATAACACTCGCAACATATGACTGTGTTGCACCAAATCTTATCCAAGTTGGATAATGCACAAGATGGACAAATAACATGGGCAACTGGGAATAGAGTAACCATTGCATTAGAACTACATATTTGGTCAGATAGGCCCTGGACGACAATTTTGACAATCCAAATCATATATGAACAGACAAACTACGTACGAACTATATAAGGATACACTCTATTTGCTGCTCCAACTTGGATTTAAGAATGCTTACCTTGAATAACTTAAAATGTTACTTACATACGGTACGAGTATCATCATCAGATAAAGTTTCTTCAGAAGATGCATCACTTTCCAAATTAACCAGCTCTCGGGGTCTCTTGAGATCACTTGCGTTCGCCGCACTTGATTGAGATTTTGGTAATGCCAAGTTCGGACAATCAGCAGTAGTAGCACTGGGTGAATGGATGACATTTCTTCTAGAGTTGAGTCCATTGTTGTTCGACTGGACATGGATTTGACTTGGATTACCCGAATGCGGAATGGAGAGAGATGGGATTGGCAGTGGTGGAATGGGGTGTGGATAGCTTAAGACATCATTTCTGGAAGTGGATGGAACCGGAGTGGGTAACAGAGGAGGTGACATGATTTGATTTCTCGCCTTGAATCTTTCCCAAGAGTTCTTCTCTGCATGCTGTGACCTTCGATGAGCTTTGACACGATGGCTGAACTGTCTGGTCCTATTTCCCGGAGCATTGGGGAAATTGTGTGGTGGCCTTGGCGGAAACAATCCTTGGCATGGATTGGTCAGATACGCATTACTGAGTGAAAGCTGTGTAGGATCTGTCAAGAATCTCGTCATGAAACCAGGATCAGGAGGCATGAATTGAGGCACTGCGCTTCTGTAGCTATTATCGAAAGGGAGTCGAATTGGCTTTGCAGATTGCAACTGTGGGGCAGGAGTGATTCCTAAAAGTTTAGTTTGCTCCATAATCCACTTTTCAGACAGATCCCTTGCTGTTCTCCAAGGTGCGAAACGCAGCTTAGGGTCCCTCAACAGTTCGTACCAGTTGTCCTTTCCATGCCTTCTTACGCCTACCCAGAGGTTATCCAGTTCTTCTTCAGACCAGAACGCAGTGAAAGGTTGAAAATTTTGATAAAAACCGTCTATGGCTTCTGTAGTAGGTTTCCAGCTTCTGATACTGTCCAGTATCAGCTTGCGCCTTGCTTGAGCTTGGCTAGATGAGGGTTCAAAGATCGTATCTTGGGTGAATTCTGGACAGCCAATACTTAAATCTGGCAGTCCCATTGTGACAGAACTGTTGTTCGAAATAACAGCAGGTACAAGTCCTAAAAAGCACAAACATTTGGTGAATACACAGCAGGTACAAGTCCTAAAAAGCACAAACATTTGGTGAATACACGCTTGACCACGCTCAACACAACTGTAACTTCAAATGGTTCGACAAAATATTCTACCTGAGCTTAAAGTACTACGAAGATGGGCATGATCCGTAATGTCTTCTGGAAATAGCTGCCAGTAAGTCTTAAATAAATTAGGTATATAAACAATACATATTTAGCTTTTTCAGCCTGAAAAGATAAGCAGAAGAGGCGAGATCGCAACATAATAGGACTAAGGCTAATAAACTACTGAAGCAACTTAATTGAAAGTTACATACCTGCAAAACTTTGCTTTGTGTTGAGCCATTTGGTAATGCTACTGAATTAACCATTTCGTTCTTTTGCGAAACCAAACCAGTTTCTTTAGAAGGCTGAATATTGATATCGGGAAGCCCGTTAGTTCCTGTGACCGCCCCCTCCATGGTTTCTAAGAGCTCCTTTTGGCTGGTCTTAGGAGCTTCTTCATGTGATGAGGTGACATGGTTTCTTTCCACACAGTGCTGATGCGATTTTGATTGAAGAGTTGCAGCTTCTTCACGACATTCAATGCTTGCAGTTAGGTTTCCCTCCACGTCGCCAGGCTTATCTGAGACAATGACTAGTATAAATCAATCAAGCTAATAATAGAGAGAAGAAGAAAAATCAAAAGCATAAAGAAACTTTGAAAACCGCCATGGAACAGGACTGAAAGAAACGCCTGAGATAAGAAGTAATACGGGTGGAGGGACCTGATGAACTGAACTATCTACAAAAACCGAATAACCTGAAAAATCTTTTGAAGCTACTCCGGCTTTCTCCTGCTCATTTGAATGGTTCTGTGAATTCTCAAGCGCAGACATAAATGTATCTTGCATTGCTACGGCTGTAGAAGCTTTCTCATATGCAGAATGCAAAGATAGGTCACAAATGTTGTGATGGGGTTTTATGGCATCATCAGGTTGTTGGCCGGTCACCGCTTCCTCATTTAATGACGGGATTTCACTTGCATTAGCATTGCCAGTCAATCGACAGCCGTTTCTTACCCTGCTCAGATTTGAGAATAAGGAAATTAATTAAATGTATCAAACAAAGTAACTAAACGACAAAGATGGAGTTCCGAGTTTCAGTTGGTGTTGGAAAAAGCATACTTTTGATTTCCTAGATCGGATATCATGGCATTGAATGCAGAAACTCCGGCATCCAGCTGTGAAAACTGAAAACCATAAAAGAAATAATTAAATCTTGAGCGAACATATCACGTGATGGAGTCACAAAAGTAATTACGGGATACCCTGTCGAGAGATGAAGAAAATGGAGGACTGCTTTCCGGAACAGCTTCTGAATTGCTAAGGTCAATTATTTTTGACATAGCTTTGTGAGCATGGCTTCCGATACTTCCAGAGATATTCTGGCCACTAACTGAAAAATTATCTCTTTCAGACAGTAAATGAGCATATGTCCGGTGAGCATCTTCATCTTTCCGTAACCTTCGACTATATGTAAACAATGGTGCAGTACATTTGGTTTTCACAATCTCGTGACAATTTTGGTTACTGCTGACATCCGCCCCATCCCTACCCTTAAAATCTGGGTTGTGCATCAAAGAGCCAACTGCGCAGTCTGACTCGCTATATCTTTTAGAAGATATATTATTGCAATCTCGATCCAAGGCATAGTCTCCCTTGTTAAATATTTGACTAGAGAAGCTTCCACCACAGCATCGATTAAGGTTTGGGGATCCTGAGTTAGGCTGTCTAGCATCAATTGTTGCAAGATCAATAGAATGGCTAAAGGAACAAGAATCATAACATAATGATCCAGCATTCTCCAATGCATCCAAGCATTTGTCAGTAATTTCATCAGGATTTCCAGGATACGGATTACCAAAGTAGGGGCTATTATCGTTATCAGGAATACCGTGATTCTGATTAACAAGGGATAATCTCTTTTGACAGGAATTGCAGCCAGTATTATCTGAATCTGATCGTATTCTGTTCACCTCTGATATCCTTTGATTTGCTTCTTGTACAAGTTGTAATGCAGCAACACGTTGCATACTGCTACAAGTGGAGCATAGTGCTTTGCGACGGCGAGTATATTTGAACTAGCAAACAAGAAATTTAGTGATCGTAATTAGGGGTAGGCGATCAACATGTATATAATAAGAAGGGATATTCCTAACATCGCATATCCTGACAGACAAATTTTCCACATACCTTAAGAGGTGGGGCTTCAAAGCGTTCCCAAGGTGGCGACTGAAGAACCACACTGTTTTTGGACAGGTCGCCGTCAAACAATGCTTCACATTTGGCCTGCAATAAAATAAAACTAGTGTATTACTTAATTTATCGTATATGAGCTGTGGGCGGGATCAGTCTTCATTTCAGTGGCATACAACTATAGATGACACTTCCATTGCAGTCACACAGTGCACTAATCTCATAACACATAAGACAAAATTAAAAATAACACATATAAATCAAAAGTTCCTCACTGTAGTGCGTAGATCTGATTTCAGCACTGAGTGTTAACCGATGTATTGTGGATGTCTAATCTTGAGTTGAAAAGTCACAAGAAAACATTTTTGCAGCAACCTCTTACGGACTAAAACATTGATGTAAAGGGTTTATATTCAGGAACAACAAAACACGATTAAGCTTATAGTTGTTCAGGAAATCCTTGCGAATATATTACAAGATATATGCACAGAATCGAAGAGAATACCGACGTCAGTAGCATTATCAGAAACGATTTAGAAAAGTAAAAAAAGAGTTTGAAACCTCTCTAACCTCTTTAGTTTCCCTTGAGCAGCAGCCATTTGGAATAATGTCTTCTACAGGCTTAGTTAAAGCAGAACATTCAGCCAATGAATCGCCAAATAAACGCTCATAAAACGAACATGACTGCAATGATGCCCTTTTTCGTTTGTACGTATGAATCATCTTGCAACACTTATAGACATGAAATGTAGTTCTTCAAGAACTTGAATGGTTTGAGTATCACATTATCAACAAGTACCTGCAATACCAACAGCTCCTCGCATCAGCCCATCCATCTCATCGAACTACATCCCACTTATCAACACAATAATGTCTTTATCTTTTTTTCAAGCAGGCATCGCAATGCTAGTAATGTTGCAACATAGATCCATCATACAATCTCTTCAACACGTTTCTCTAAAATTGAAAGCGGCACGAACTAAAAAATTTCAAAAGCATGGAATCGTTTAACAAAGGACTTAAAGAACTCCAACACTAACAAGAATAAGAGAAGCAAAAGATGCTAACATCACATTCATAAGTCAAGCAAGACAATCATCACACTCTACTACTCCCTCCATTAACATTTCTCCACCAAACCCCAACCTAGCAAAAAGCAAAGCAACATTTCTCCTAGGGTTCACCTCACCTCAAAATTCCACTATCTAAAAAACCGAAACAGCCACACTAAAAATTAGACACCCAATTAGACTTCAAACACCACTTCAGAACCACCCAGCACTGCAATTTCTGATACCATCTTGCACAGTATAACCGAAAGTCACTGACTTTACACTCAAAAAATTGAACATCAAAATTCAACTACACAGTAAGCTGAGCTCAAAACAAGACCTGCAACGATGACCCACCTTGAGAAATGAAGTCGGTCGGCGGTGGTCGGCTGGCCTTAGCTCTTCCTGGCGTCGTCTGGCGATACGGGGAAGTGTGCAGTAAATACGTGGAGAGAGAGAAAATGGCGTCAGTGGACTTGAATTTAAATAATGAAAAACTGCAAAACACAAATTGGGGAAAAAGAATTTTTGGCATCTTTTTTTATTTTGCGTTCATAAACAACGACACTGCCAAGAAGTATTTTTGTCAAATGATCGACATTGTTAGTGTGGAATTTTTTTTCTTCCTATCTTGTCTAAGACCATCGATTTGTTACCGATTGAAAACTACCGTTTTTATTGATTTTTAAAATATAATATTGATTTGTGAATTATAGCATCTTTAGGACATGTGCATCGGTGACAAGTGACAGCACCTCTCAACACCTTCTCCGATTAAAATATAAAATTAACGGGAGGTGTTGTTCCTCTTCACCGATGCACATGCTCTGATAAGGATCAAACTTAATAATAAGAGTCGAGTAGAATCAAATTTTTGTTAACTCAATGAATACTGAGCGGGGAGAGCCATTTTTTTTATATCCGATGGGTTATCCATGAAGATAATGATACTAGAATAAGGCAAGTTACCCAACAATTTTTTTTTGAAAGAATGATGATATCATTAATCAAAGATTTACAAACTAGCTAACAAACAAGCCATGCTACCGAAAACCGCAGCACCAAAACAAAGACACAAAACCTGTGAACAAGCTTGAAATCTTCCCCTGGTAGATGAGATGTTGTTCTGGTCGATGTCCAGAACAAATACTAAAACAACTTATGCGCTAAAATAAGTAGTGCGGAAATAAAAATGACACGCAAAGTTGTTACCCAGTTCGGCGTTAACGAGCCTACTCTGGGGGCGTTCTCTAGCCCGGTGGACAGCAATTCACTAGTATTGAGTATTGCGAGTACAGGAATTACCGTTTACAGAATCCCTCTTAAACTACCTGAGCCTCGGACACTCTAGTAATTGCAATCTAGGTCTCCCCTAGATCTTTGCTCCCGCTCCGTATCCACCACGATGATCCTCCGTGAGAATCACCGCCTTCTCCCGAATGCGCAGTTCAAAGCTTCAGTGCGTGAACCTTCAGTGTTGTCCTTCGATCAATCTGCTGAGCACCCGCACAGATTGAATCCGAGCGCCTTTGAGTAACCAGTGACGATTAACTCTCCGGCCGATTACGAGCTTAGTGAATAACCAGTTACGATTAGTTCACCGCCGTTAGCCTCCTCCTCCCTTCAATGAGTATGAGCGTGATTTAATATCTCCGTAAGTGCTAACTAATACCGATGCATTAGTCCTCCTTATATAGAGCGGTAGAAACCCTAGAACGAATAGGATTTCTAAGATAAACCGCCTATCTCTATTAGGGAATCTTTCCTAATCTTTTGCGCGAATCTCTTGTTGATAATCCTTCAATGAATATCTTCAATCTTGATTAGGCAACCTTCGATTATCTTCATAGCTAAGATAGCTTCATGCGCAAGCAAACCATAACCGACTTCTTGATATCTTTGATAAGCATATGCACCGACTTGCCAAAACTGATCGCGGAAATATCCTCAGGCGAAGTTGTGCTACGTCGGCTGAAACAAGTTTCCAAATCTGAATTTGGAAACTTCCAACTTCTGTCCATGCACCTGCAACCGCCTTGATCTCCAACGGTCGACTGTGTTTCCAAATCTGAATTTGGAAACATTCCATCTGCTTCAACTTGTTCCAGGACAGTTGTCTCTGCTAGACTCGAACAACAGCTTGAACAACTATTCTAAGTTTTGCCAAACTACATGCCATAAAACTAACAAAGCTAAACTAAAAACCTGACTAAACAAAAGGACCTGCCACCAAAACACAGCACCAAAACAATGCAAAAACTAGGCTAAACCAGAAAGCATCTAATTCAAAATCTGCATCTCCCGTAGCCAAATAAGGTCTGCCTCCGCACAATCATCAATCTTGATTGCCCCAAGCTTCATCTTTAGGTACCATATTGATTCTTGGACAATTTGAGCTGAGGAGATGTTTTCCTCTCGGAAGATCTTAAAATTTCTCGCCTTCCAGATGCCATTCATAACTCTAGTCGTGGCTGCTGCTATCATCTTCGTCTTCAACCTCCCTTGAGTAAGCCCTTTGAACCATGTAATTAGGAACTCCCATCTACAATCAGGCGGCACAACTTGGAGGAACCGCAGCACCTTGTTCCACACGTCATACGAGAAGATGCACTCGAAATGCAGGTGGTCTCTACTCTCCTCCAGAATCCCACAAAGCACACAGGCCTTATCTCCCATATAACCCCAATGGCTCATCCTATCTCTAGTCATCATTTTGTTCTGAACCACTAGCCACGCATTGAAGGAATCTCTCGGAGAGTTGAAGTCATTCCACACGAGCTTGTACCAATCCACCTTACTTTTGTGCTCTATAAGCGTATTATAGGTATCTTTCACAACAAAACCTTCTCCGTGCCCTCTCCACGTAGCTGTGTTATTTGTAATAGAGATGCACTTGAGACCAATTTCCTTGCACTGAGACAGGCGCTTAAGAACCCAAGAACTGTTGGAATTCACCTCATCTTCCCACCAATGTTTGCCTTTGCTCCAGTATTTCTCTAGCCAATCTGTCCATACGCTAGGCCTGGCATCCTTCTTCCCCGACATCTGATTTATGACCATGGCAGAGTTCATCACTTCAATATTTTTTCAGCCCAGACCACCCTCCTCCTTATCCATGCAAACATCTTCCCACTTCACCCCATGTCCTCCCTTCTTGTCGCTACCCCCTCTCCACAAAAACCTGGCACAAGTAGCATTGACCACCTGAATGACAGTCTTCGGAAGAAAACAAACCCGCGCCCAAAAGAAAACCATGGCTTGCAAAACAGACGACACCAGGACTCTCCTCCCTGCCCAGGAAAGAAATCTATTGCTCCAACACTCCAAACGGGCTGTGATCTTCTCAATAAGGCTATCACAGTCCTTCCTGCTCAGACTCCTCGACGTGAGAGGAAAGCCCAAATACCGGACTGGTAAAGGAGAAACTTTCGTGCCAATCACTTCTTCTACACAAGAGACTTTTCCAGCATTCATCCCTCCAGTAAAGAGCAGACTCTTCTGGAAATTAATGGATAACCCAGAATAGTTCAGGAAATTAGTAACCACATCTTTGATTGCTTTGATAGCTGAGGGTCTGCCACTGCTGAACAGAATAAGGTCACCCGCAAACATAATATGTGAGAGCTTGATGCGATGACACTTTGGGTGATAGTAGAAGCTTTCAGTTCTGTTTAACCGTTGTAGCATTCTAGAAAGACATTCCATTGCGATCGTGAACAGAAAAGGTGATAAAGGGTCACCTTGTCGGAGGCCTCGCTTACCCTCAAAGAAGTCAATCATCTCTCCATTAATCATGGCTGAATAGCTAGAGGTTTGCACGCACATGGCCATCTGATCAGTCGAGTTTTCGACTGATTTATGGTCATTCTTCACTATAGTTTTGGGTCGTTTCCGACATTATTTTGATGTCATTTGACCTCTATCTCTACATTTCCGGTAGAAAACAAGTTTCCCCCATGGTCAAGGCTTATATATGAAGATTGGTAGAAAAACAGAAGTTTCGGCGCAAAACAAGGAGTTTCGGGCAAAACCGAGCATATTGACCTTTGCAACTTGTTTTGGACTCCCAGGGCGCATACGGTGTCCGAATTGGTTTATTAAAAGCTTGTTGGAAAGATAACTCAAAGGACTACAACTCTCTAGTTGACGCCAAGACCAAATGCGGACGGAAAGACTACCAAAAAGGTCCCAGTCGGTCGACTGAGAAGTCCAGTCGACCGACTGTGTAAAAACTCAGCAGCTCATCAGATCTTGCACATCCCAGTCGACCGACTGGGAGTCAAGCTTAGCCCAGTCGACCGACTAGATGAAAAACTCAGATTTGAGGTCCAGATTTTAGCCAAATCTATAAATAGAAAGCAAGGGTTTTGGACCAGGCGTGGAGGTTTTTGGGGAGAAGAAGACCAAGAAAAGAGGTCAAACAAGGTCATCAATCATAAAAGATCCAACCAAGAAGAAGAAGAGAAGACTAAAGGGAGTTCAAGGATTAACATCCTCCTTCCTTTGCACTTTTCCTATTCTACTTGTTGTTGCCATTAAACCCTACTCACACCATGTTGTCTTACATGAGGTGTGAGTAGTGATCTTGTGTTTTGAGGGTCTTATGACTCTCCTTGGTACTCTTTGATCACATATATACATTGATATTCATATGGATGATTGTTCATTTCATTTTCTCTTGTGTTATGAATGTTATGCACTCTAGGTGTTTGATAAAATGCCTAAGTGACAATTTGGACTAAAACTTGAACCTAGGACTTGGAAACCCTTGGGAATAGTTCTAGGATGGAGAAAATGATCTATATCTTGAATCATGCAAGTGAACCTTAGGATATGGATGCTTGACTAAGGATTGAATGTTTGATTTATTGGAGTTAGTCATTAAGCGAATCATCAATTAATCCCATGTAATGGTGTCAAATTCATGTTCTCTATGCACTTCATATGTGACATGCTACTAAGTGTTTGATTAAATGCCTAGTTTGGATAATAGAGAATGTGATCCTATCCAATGTATGCATTTGTTGTTAACTAGGAGTCGAGTTCATAGTAGTTATTACCTTAGGAAGACATTCCAAGGATAATGGTGCTATGGAATGAACCAAATCGAGAGAGTGAGGTTCGAGCTATAAGAGAGCTTGGCTAAGACTAGATTAACATAAACATTGGTCTATCTTAGTCTAAGCTAGGTTTTCTACAATGCATGGATAGGAGTCGAGTTCATGGTATTTATTGCTATGGAATGAACCGAGAGGTTCGAGCTATAAGAGAGTTTGGCTATGAATAGATTCAAGTGACAGTTGGTCTATCCTAGTCTAAACTAGGTTCATTGCTATTTGACTACCATGAAATGTTTGAATATCGTGTATGTGATCATTGGGAATTTGCCAAGGAGGGGAGTAATCCCTCGAAACACCTCCTACTTATCTTTTACCCCTAATTACTCGCCACATAGGATTTAGATATATACACTCCCTTATACATTTTGGTTTAGAATAGCCGAAAGGAAACACGATCTTACATAGTGCATGTGCTTGGCTTGCTCCTTTGGGTTCGACCCGGTACTTTACCGGTCTTTATAAATGTTTTGACCTACTACATTCGATCCTCTCTTCATTGATACTATTTAGAGGCGAAAAAGAATAGTTCGTCAAATGGCGCTGTTGCCGGGGAGCAACTAGTTAGCACATCCCTAGATTAGATTGTGTGAAAGTTCCGACTATTCTTGTGAATATTTTTCCTTTTTCTTATACTTGTATATTCTTCTTTTTCTCTCATATCCCTTACTAACTTACTCTATTTTGTTTTGCGAGGATGGACCCCTACAACCAACGAGTCTTTTCTAATAGAGAATACTACCAAGAGGAGGTCTCCGAAGAAGAAGAAGACCTTGAATCTAATGCCTCAAGGGAAAAATGGGAACAAGAAATGGAGGATGAATTTTGGAGAACCGCCGCTACCGAAGCTTGGGTATGGAATGGTGAATCTTGTCACGAGGACGAGATGCCATGCGAAAGTGTAGCACCCTTCACTACTAGCACATCTCAAGATCATTCAAATGAGAATACACAAGAATTCACCATTCCATCAACGCCTCGGCTCTCCGATGAGGAATTCTTCAATGATGATGCCTCTTACATAGAGGAAACCCCTTTTATTGATGAAGAAGACTTCCTCCCTCCCGGTGTAAAAGAGCCTAAATGTGGATCTCAACTTCTTGGTGAGGATAAGATAGAGGAAGAGCTTATGGAGCAAAAAGGACTTCGAGGATACAAAGACTTTGTTGAGGCCTACATGGAAGAAACTAAAGGACAACCTCGCATACAAGAGAAAATAAGTATAGAGAAGGATATTGAGGGATGGTCACCCAAGGAAGCAATTGAAAACCTTAAGGAAGGGATGCCCATCATTCTCGAGACAAGTTATGAAGACCCTTTCTTCACTACTTCGTCTCGAGACAAGTTTTGGAGCTTCTTGCCCTATTTTCAAAGACCAATCGGAAAAAGCTCCCATGACCCCTTATTTCTTAAGGGATCTTCATATTTGAAGGGGTCATGCTCCCAAAGGAAAGTCCATTGTAGGCTTGATGGGAGGAAATTCAAATGGGACTTGAAGGTGGATTGACACAACCAAATCCAAGGCCCCGTGAGAAGGGATCCTAGCAAAGGACTTCTCAACGAGTGATTCTATGGGGCGCTTTGCTACGTCTTTGCCAAGACGGGAAAAACTAGGCCCTCGCGGGAGGTAACCCGGTTTGTAAGTATTTCATTCTTGTTCTTTATATGTTTAGATGTTTGGCATGATTTTGAGTGGCTTAGGCTCTAAAGTGTGGAATGTGATACGTATGATTAGTGGGTCAAATTTTAAGTGTGGAGTGAGGTCTACTCACTCCTATTCCACTTCACACCGCCACACCTCTCCAACTTTCCCTTGATCTTTCTATGCTTAATGATGTTGCCCTTAGTGCTTATGTGCTTTAATGGTGTTTACTAGAGTGAAACTAAATTGTTATACCATGCTATAACTCTAGTTTGACGTTTTCTTGGCACTTAAGATACCTTGTGCACATTATGGAGGATGTAGATTACTTTCCTTGCTTGTATTCTATGAAACTTATGCCATGATGTTATCATGTGACTTGGGATGCTCTCTTGCTCTTACTTGCGTTGCAAAACCTTGTATGTCACTTGTTACTTTTAACCTCTCATGTGTTCTTGTCATCACGGAAGTTATTTGCACCATGTATGATCACGTTTAGCACAATCACGTCTTTTCTATTGATAGGGCACATGTACAAACGAGGGGAGTTCCTATGCGCCTTTATCTCATTTTCTTGATTGTTTGCGCTTAGGGACTAAGCTATGCTTTAAGTGTGGGTGGGGTAGTCGCATAGTTCACTCATTTCATGCCATGTGTACCATGTTTGAATGAGCACTTACATTCATGTACCTTATCCCTAACATGAGAGTGTTTTTACCACATATGCTTGTGACTATCAACTCTAAATACCTATAGATCACATCTAGCCTATTTGTCACATTTATTGGATCTTGAACTTAGAACCGACCTAGTCCCTTGAATGTGTATTCTTGTGAATCAATATCATTGCTATCTCTTGTCTATCTAATTTTCTAAGTATTTTCGTTGAAATACCTTGGATTAAGTTTTAGCAAGCACTTTTAAAACTTTCCACGAAAAACTTAGACCCTTTGAATGCTCCTTGGTGACTTGAGTTTTCTAATTTAGTGTCTTGCATATGATTGTTTCCCGCGCATTCGATACACTTTTTGAACATATTGTCAAGTTTTAAGTGTGGAGTCAAAAGAGGGCGAAAAATAGGCCCCAACAAAAAAATGCTTCATTTTCATGGTCAAAAGAGGGCAAAGCCACGACTAAAAAACTTTCTCGAGTACTAGAGAAGTTTTGATCTTAAACATACAAATGCCGGGGGTTAGGAAGAAAAGTTCCCCCTCGAAAGCATTCGTAGGCCAAAGGCCATTTGAAAAAGAAAATAAGGAGCACTTAAAACTTGACTTTATGTTCTTCCATCATTCTACTTTTGTGCGGGTGCATCATTTGTATTGTGTGCTAGTTAGATTAACTCTTGAACGATCCTTGTGCTTGCACGGGAGCTATCATTTGGTCTATGCCCATTTTCTAAGAACTCATAAGTGTCGAACTCCTCTTCCCTTATGGATTATGGCTTAAGCGCCTAAAACTTGGAAATGAGTTTCATGTCGCGAGCCCATGGACTAGCCCTAGCTAGCATAGGTGAGCGGTTGACACTCTTTTGTGCAAAACTATCAACTTTGCTTCATTGTATTGTCTTGAAAATGAGTGGAACTTTGGATAAGACATTTGATAGCTCTAGTATTGATGAACTTGAATGCACAACCTCATGGGTACTCAAATGGTTCAAAAGTTCTTTTGATGATATTGTGATGGTAGTCCTAGTTTGGGGTGAGGGATTGGTTTTGAGAAATCCTCGCCTTGGTTGAGCACTCTTGCATTCATTCTCATGGGATATGTGCATATGGGATTTGTGAGTATTCCCTTTTCTGAAAACTCTCACGAGACTATAACTCGTCCACTAGGGTAGCCTAGGGGTTTAAGCTTAATGCATATGCTAAATGCATTCGTAACGCCTACGAAAAGGAGCTAGTTAGGTTGTACATCTTTGTCATTTACCTTTCAATAACATGATTAGGAATAATGATCGAGACCTTGTGAAATCTAGTGAGGCAAATAGACGAAAAACATAGCACCACTAGCATTTCGACATTTGCATGACCTTGACATATTTTCATACTTTGTTCGGGACGAACAAAACTTAAGTGTGGAGTGTTGATCAGTCGAGTTTTCGACTGATTTATGGTCATTCTTCACTATAGTTTTGGGTCGTTTCCGACATTATTTTGATGTCATTTGACCTCTATCTCTACATTTCAGGTAGAAACAAGTTTCCCCCATGGTCAAGGCCTATATATGAAGATTGGTTGAAAAACAGAAGTTTCGGCGCAAAACAAGGAGTTTCGGGGCAAAACCGAGCATATTGACCTTTGCAACTTGTTTTGGACGCCCAGGGCGCATACGGTGTCCGAATTGGTTTATTAAAAGCTTGTTGGAAAGTTAACGCAAAGGGCTACAACTCTTTATTTGACGCCAAGACCAAATTCGGACGGGAAGACCACCAAAAAGGTCCCAGTCGGTCGACTGAGAAGTCCAGTCGACCGACTGTGTAAAAACTCAGCAGCTCATCAGATCTTGCACATCCCAGTCGACCGACTGGGAGTCAAGCTTAGCCCAGTCGACCGACTGGATGAAAAACTCAGATTTGAGGTCCAGATTTCAGCCGAATCTATAAATAGAAAGCAAGGGTTTTGGACCAGGTGTGGAGGTTTTTGGGGAGAAGAAGACCAAGAAAAGAGGTCAAACAAGGTCATCAATCATAAAAGATCCAACCAAGAAGAAGAAGAGAAGACTAAAGGGAGTTCAAGGATTAACATCCTCCTTCCTTTGCACTTTTCCTATTCTACTTGTTGTTGCCATTAAACCCTACTCACACCATGTTGTCTTACATGAGGTGTGAGTAGTGATCTTGTGTTTTAAGGGTCTTATGACTCTCCTTGGTACTCTTTGATCACATACATACATTTATATTCATATGGATGATTGTTCATTTCATTTTCTCTTGTGTTATGAATGTTATGCACTCTAGGTGTTTGATAAAATGCCTAAGTGACAATTTGGACTAAAACTTGAACCTAGGACTTGGAAACCCTTGGGAATAGTTCTAGGATGGAGAAAATGATCTATATCTTGAATCATGCAAGTGAACCTTAGGATATGGATGCTTGACTAAGGATTGAATGTTTAATTTATTGGAGTTAGTCATTAAGCGAATCATCAATTAATCTCATCTAATGGTGTCAAATTCATGTTCTCTATGCACTTCATATGTGACATGCTACTAAGTGTTTGATTAAATGCCTAGTTTGGATAATAGAGAATGTGATCCTATCCAATGTATGCATTTGTTGTTAACTAGGAGTCGAGTTCATAGTAGTTATTACCTTAGGAAGACATTCCAAGGATAATGGTGCTATGGAATGAACCAAATCGAGAGAGTGAGGTTCGAGCTATAAGAGAGCTTGGCTAAGACTAGATTAACATAAACATTGGTCTATCTTAGTCTAAGCTAGGTTTTCTACAATGCATGGATAGGAGTCGAGTTCATGGTATTTATTGCTATGGAATGAACCGAGAGGTTCGAGCTATAAGAGAGTTTGGCTAGGAATAGATTCAAGTGACAGTTGGTCTATCCTAGTCTAAACTAGGTTCATTGCTATTTGACTACCATGAAATGTTTGAATATCGTGTATGTGATCATTGGGAATTTGCCAAGGAGGGGAGTAATCCCTCGAAACACCTCCTACTTATCTTTTACCCCTAATTACTCGCCACATAGGATTTAGATATATACACTCCCTTATACATTTTGGTTTAGAATAGCCGAACGGAAACACGATCTTACATAGTGCATGTGCTTGGCTTGCTCCTTTGGGTTCGATCCGGTACTTTACCGGTCTTTATAAATGTTTTGACCTACTACATTCGATCCTCTCTTCATTGATACTATTTAGAGGCGAAAAAGAATAGTTCGTCACCATCCAAGCTATGAATTTGCTTGGGAACTTCAGATGCTCTAACATAGATGTAAGGAACCTCCAGTCAATAGTGTCGTAAGCTTTCCTTAAGTCAATCTTCCAAGCCATCCTCTCGCTAAGATTTTTCCTCCCATAGCCATTGAGCAACTGCTGAGCCAAGCAGATATTATTTACTATAGAACGGTCTTTAACGAAAGCACCCTGGGCTGGGTTTATGATGTCCGGGAGCACATCCTTAAGCCTACCAGCCAACAGAGAAGACACGATCTTGTAAGTGACATTACAGCAAGAAATCGGACGGTAGTCCTCCGGTTTGCATGCCTGTCTGTTCTTTGGGACTAAAGCGATGTAAGCGGCATTCACTCCTTTGGGCAAAGCATTATGCCTGAGGCAAAAACTAATGAGGAGAGTATGTATAAGATAGATCGAATGAGTAAGGATCATTCTATGAACATTCTGATTTGCGAGTCGAATGTGATTTTGTAAATTTACAGTAAGGAACTACCGTATAGTTTGAGTAGGTGAACAAACAAAAGTTGCAGCGTATGGTCAACAACACTTCATGACTAATTTTTAAAATTGTTATTTTATTTATAGAATTTGGTAATTTAGAACTGTAGAGTTAAATAAATTTCTACGAAAAAAGACGTCATTTTAATATAGTATTAAGGTTTCGGATCTGAGTTCAGATCAAATACAAACCACAATTATAAATAAAAACTACAAATCCAACAAAATATTACCAGTGTAAATATCGACCAATCAGAATTCATCGCGTTCGGGGTTCTTTTCGTAAATAAAAAAAATTAACGCGTACTTATTTAAAAAAACTTAAAAGAAACGAGGGGTATAATCCTAAATTTTGTTTTAAGTCTGATCATATCAGGTTTAAGTATGATCATGTTGGTTACCGCGCCCAGCCTTAACATTAGCGCCGCGCCCAGCCTTGACATTAACTTGTTAATGTCTTAACCGGGCGCGGCGCGCTAATGTCAACGCTGGGCGCGCAGCAAGTACTGTTCATCCGTCGACTAAAAACACAGAAATCGACTTATGTCGACTGTGAGAGCATATGTCGACTGGGAGAGGAAAGACCGGCGATAAGGACTGATCATTGTCAAGTTTTAAGTCTGATTATAATATTTTTAAGTCTGATCATTACTGGTTTAAGTCTGATCATTGTTTTTTAAATCTGATAATTTCTGGTTTAAGTCTGATCATTTTTTTTAAGTCTGATCATTACCGGTTTAACTCTGATCATTGTTTTTTTAAGTCTGATCATTACTGTTTAAGTCTGATCATTGTATGTTTAAGTCTGATCATTGTTTTTTAAGTATGATCATTACTAGTTTAAGTCTGATCATTACTGGTTTAAGTCTGATCATTGTTTTTAAGTTTGATCATTAACTGTTTAAGACTGATCATTAACTGTTTAAGACTGATCATTGTTTTTTAAGTCTGATCATAATAGTTTTCAGTCTGATCATTGCTGTTTTAAGTCTGATCATTGTAGTTTTAAGTTTGATCATTGCTGTTTTTAAGTCTGATCATTGTAGTTTTAAGTCTTATTATTGCTACAATAATACTTTTAAGTCTGATCATTTTAGTTTTAAGTTTGATCATTGCTGTTTTAAGTATGGTCATTGTAGTTTTAAGTCTGATCATTGCTCCAATAATAGTTTTAAGTCTGATCATTGTAGTTTTAAGTCTGATCATTGCTGTTTTAAGTCTGATCATTGCTGTTTAAGTCTGATCATTGCTGTTTTAAGTCTGATTTTTATGTCTGATCATTCCAATTTAAGTATGATCATTGTTGTTTAAGTCTGATCATTATTGTTTAAGTCTGATTTTTATGTTTTATCATTCCAGTTTAAGTCTGATCATTGCTGTTTTAAGTCTGATTTTTATGTATGATCATTGTTGTTTTAAGTCTGATTTTTATGTCTGATCGTTCCAGTTTAAATCTGATAATTGCTGTTTAAGTATGATCATTGCTGTTTTAAGTCTGATCATTCCATGTTAAGTCTGATCATTGCTGTTTTTAGTCTGATTTTTATGTCTGATCATTCTTATATATGTGAAATGGCCATAATTCTCATCCGTGTTATAATCGAGATTTTGACGAACTTGGACACGTGTCAGCTTGAAATTCGATTTGTAATTTTTATAAATAAGAGTGGTTTGTACCTGAACCGCACTCTAGTATTAAAATATGTTATAATGTTTGATAACTAGCTTTAAATACATTATTATTATACCCTGCGTATCGAGCCCAAATTTAAAATGCCTAATGTTTTTACAAATAAGTTGAAATTGCCATAATATCCTTAAATTAATTAGCATCAATTAAATCATTATCTTTTTGAGTTCTGACAAAGGCCCACAGCGAAAGAAAAACCCCAATCAGGAATCTAGGGCTTGATTAGATTCTGAAATCGAAGCGGATTAGGAGCTTCTTTCTTCAATTCGCCGATCGGGCTATCCATACAATGACTGAATTTGCTATGGTAGGTTATCTCCACTTCGGAATTCTGTATCTGGGAGTTTTTATTGACGTGATGGATTTGTATTCAAGTACTATTTTCCGATTATTGTTAGTCCGTTAGGCGTGGATTGCATTAGAAATCAGAATTCTGGGAAATGCGAATTTTGGTAAAAAGAAAGGAACTTGGGATCTGGCATTGATTTTGTAAAATAGTATGTGATCAGAAGCTAATGGTTTAAATATTTCCAGAGTTGTTCTGAGTTCTTTTTCTGCTTAACGCTGAACATGTATAGTCATGTGGGGGATGCTTGGGCGGACTGACAGTGATGGGATTGAAACTTTTTGACAGTTTAGTTAGTTTCCTTCGCTTGAGTAAGGTTGTTTATGTGTTTTGTAAAATTAGTATGCTTTATGTCATGTATCAATGATCAGGTGCTGTTATGATTATTAATTTTTACAAGTAGTTGATTTTTATATGTCATTTACTCTATCAGTTAAGTTATTTAATCTTTTACCTTGGATCCTCGCAACATGTGTACCAGTAGGGTCAGAAGATTGCAGATTTTGGTAATTCTTTTGAGAAATTTGTCCTGTACAGGTTGAGGAATTGGCATGTCTAGTTAAGGATAATCTTCCATGCAAGCACCTAGTTCTTTCGATGGAAGAAGCCTTCGTTAACTTCCTCCAAGATGATACAAGGTAGCTTATTTAAGATGCTAGATTATAGTATTAGTTTGCTTATTAGTGGCATTACTTTCAGATCACTGTGGTATGGGCTAGTGTGTTTTCTGTTTGCATTCAGTTGACACTTAAACCAATCACGAAAGTGTTTTTGTACTTTGCTAGGTAACTGATAATATTAGTGTGAATTCGCGGTGCTAAAATTAACTGCCCTAGCGGATTTTAGTTTCCTGATAATCGTTTCTTCATCGCCCTGTCAAAGATTCCTAGTTCACATAATGAATAATAATATAAAAAATTTAAGGAAAAAATTGCATTTTGTGTCGTGCAAAATCTTATAAACACCCTTGAGGTTGCATTGAATATCTTAAATAACCCCCAGGCTGCTTGATTCTTACAATGCAGTCCGGATGGGTTGATGGAGCTAGAGCCTATGAACCCATACAACCGTCTTCTCTTGCACCGCCTTGCTGATATATTTGGGTAGCTGTTTTATCAACATTTCCTTTTTCATTATTTTTCTATGCTATAAAAATTCAAAATTACAGCTGCGGGTATATATCGTAGATTTGCTCATGAATCTGTCGGAGAAGGAGATGAAAGACACTTGATTTTGGAGAGATGCTCCGAGACATCAATGTAAGGTTACTTGAAACTTGATACTATGAATGCAAGTTCTATTTTATGGTATTCGAGGTGGACTCGCGCTATTCAGAATAGATTTGTCAAATCACGTTAGATATGAAAATTGTAGCATTTTATCCTAAGTTGGTATGCCGGCGGGCACCCTTCAGCTTTTATAACAATTCAATTATTAGATTGGCTAGGCTAGGCATTCTTCTACTTTGTTTCTTCCTTTCACGGTGACAGTTGTCGAGGTATGTTTCATTTTCAACACATAATATGACCACTGACTTTCTTGACCTTTTTTTTATGAAGAGTTATGTTTGGTTATCTGTCGGACCCCGTTGACGGTGATCTTTAGATTTCTTAGGCTGTTCTGTTTCAATTGCCAAAAAAAGAAGAAGAAGGTTTTGAACCAATAATTTGGTTTCGCATCTCCCTGCTACTCGGATTTTCACACTGGTCTGTGGAATTGGAAGTCAACTTATTCTAAAAGCAAATCTAATGCGTACTTTCTTTTTGTTTGCTGACAGACCCTCGATCCTTGTTAGTGATTTACTGTGGCAGTATGATGAATCTGAATCCCCAGTGGCAACTCACCAATTATTAAGGAGAATAGATGCATCGGCACCAGGTGTGGTTTCTATTAGATCTCAACTGAACTGTGATTTTGCTTATGTTCGGTTATATTGCATCTGTCATGCTGTAGATATAGTAACATTGAAAAGATGGACCTTCATTGATCATAAAATTGCGGGTATACCAAATAGTTAGAAATACTAGGTTTGATTTCATATTTTGTGTGGAAACAACAGAAATTCTAGGTCTTTAATCACCATCACTTTAAATTTTAACCTCTGTGAAGTCGCATATGTACTGTAATCATATCAATGTTTATAGCAATGCAGTGCATTTGTATTTCGTCATCTGATTTGGAAGCTGGTTGACACGGGATTCCATTGTTTCAGTAGTGCATTCAAAAACCCATAAATATACCTTGGAGGAGAGGGAAGCTGCATATCTTGCTGCTCGAGAGCGAATATTCGCCACAGACGAAGGTGAGATGCGGGAGTCTGTCAGACAGAAGCCACGAACTGATCCTGTGGTTGCTCGGCGAATGATTGTCCATGCTTTAGGCCAAAGAGCCAGGATGCTGAATCTAGATTCTGCGCTCCCAGATAATAAATCCAACAAAGGGCTATCAGCTAAACATAACATAAAAGAAGAAAAAGTTTGTACCTCAAGAGGTGAAGCCCAACGGAAAGTAGATTGTTCTTCTGTTCAGAACGTAAATATCTTTAAGACGACGAACTCTAGGGATGATGATCCTGCTACCGGTTCATCACATGACAACATGAATAAGGAACGTCAGAACAGTAAGCTTTCTAACAGCAGCATGCTTCAAAATGAGAAATCCATGCCCATATCGAAGGAGCGCGTGAAAGTTGAAAATTTCGGGGCTGCAAAAAGGATGTTCGCCAACGCCTTGGGGTTACCGTCAACAAAAGAGGGTCTGCACCCAAAGAAAGAAACCCTTCACGATTGCGGAAAAAATTTGTGACCGAAAGCTAGCGAGTGTGCAAACGTCTAGTCATCATGTGCCGTGCGGCTCGGGACTGATATGCAAGTGCAGTGGCAGTCATGCTGGTTGGACTACAACACTGTTCAAATGCAATTGTGTATTTTCATTACAGGCATTTTCGCAGAGACTAGTTGAAGAAGTGCACAGCAGTGGTTTAGAAGCCCAATCGATCTCATTAAGCTCTGTGAAAATAATATTGAATAATCAAAGGGAACATAAAGACTCTTTTAAGTTCTAAGAAATGGTTCTCATTTTGAATCCTCTTTTATCTACATAGATTATCTATTTTAAAATATCACATCTTTTACAAGTTATCAATCTAATGAAATACCATCAATTTTCCAAGCCCAAAAAAGTCACCATTCTACTTGCATTCCATACATGAAAAAGATATACATAATAACGAAACAAAGAACCAAATGGAAAAAAGAAACAACAGAACTTCAACTTCATATCCAAACTTAGGCATGTATGTAAAACAAAATGCTAAAGATTGATTTGGTTCCGACATAGCAAATCATATGTATCGTCCTCGTTCTTTCATCTGTTCACTGCAGAAGCGCAGATTGTTTTGACTATGTACATCAATTACTCAAACTTTCAGGAAGAGATCCTCCCAAAACGTATGATTGGGAATTATGTTTTCATATCAGTATTTGTCTCCTGCTACACCTTAGGCATCATAACTACTAACTGCAGTTTCCTCAGTTGGCATAGTCTTGCAGGATTCTTAAATATCGAGACTTTTGCCATGTTATCACTCTGCAAGACAACATGTGCAATGCTGAATGATTCCCCCTTCTCAATAGCATATTGCCACTCCCTTGTGGTTATAATAAACCAGTCCTTCCTCGCTGACCTAGTCGCTTTAACTTCTATGAACTCCACGTTATCCCCCCCTTCTCCTATCACAATATCATACGGCAGTCCGGTCTCATTATCTTTATTGACCCAGTTGACACCATCACCAGCTTTCTCAAGAAAATATCTATAAGCTACAGATTCCCCTAATCTGCCAGTTAGCAAAGCCTGCGCACTGTCAGGGTTTCCAGTATTGAGCTGAGTTCTCATGTCAAATTTCGTTGAAGTGGTGCCCCGACCTCCATGAACTACATTTGAGTGAATAGTATCAAGTGGTAAGTTGATACTCAAATCTGCCTGATTAAAAGCAAGATTAGGTTGAACTCCAAGTGCTTCCAAATCTAGTGAAGTCATGGTGCCATCACCCTCAGAAATCCATGTGGCACCAATGTCAGATACAGATGAAGGATAAGGATCTGAGTCGACATACTCTCGATGACCCTCAAACATATCAAGTGCACTATGGGAAGGCAGCGAAGCAGTCTGTGTCCGGTAGCCATTTTCTCTAGCAAATTTGAATCCGAGAGCAGTTTTCCAATCTGCAGGAGGCCAACATGAAACTGATCCGCTATTGTTTTTCAGCTTGAAAGATTTTTCAGCATCAACC
This sequence comes from Rhodiola chrysanthemifolia, assembly GCA_033675395.1. Classification (NCBI taxonomy): domain Eukaryota; kingdom Viridiplantae; phylum Streptophyta; class Magnoliopsida; order Saxifragales; family Crassulaceae; genus Rhodiola; species Rhodiola chrysanthemifolia. Next base: position 15,380,605 of record CM066204.1, read on the forward strand.
ATTTTTGAGGCACTTGCATTAGTTATCTCTTCAATTACATCTGTTGACGTCGATAAAAGTGACCAAATAATTTCATCAGATGGAAGTTTTGAGAACTTTTGGCTGTTCAATATAAAAAACTCAATGCGCTCCTCAGAAGAACCTCCTTCTGCCATTGTTGTTATCATGTGAAGAAAATTTGCCAAGTGCAGTTCACAGGTCCCTTCAAAAAAAAGCCTGGAAAGCTCCATGAATAAGGAATGTGTATCTGAATTCTCAGTAGTGTATACAGTATTGTCCTGCAGACGAGATTCCAGTACGAATTACTAACATAAAGTAACTATATGCGAGAACTGTAGAAAGTGATAGAAAGTGAATGTGCATTATCTTATTCCTACCTGCAGCAGATTATCACATTCGGACCGTTTTGCAGAGGCAAATGCACATCTCTTTAAAACATTTTTGTAAAACAGCTTTTCAACGACAATAACACGAAGAGTTCCCAAATCTTGACATATAGAGTTCTTCAGTCGATAATACTTCTCTGGATGCATATTATACATGTAACGCTGAGCAAAAGGTAGAGCCCAGTTTACCAATAATGATTTGATGTTGGAGTCCTTCACACCATAGAATACTGCTTCTCGAGTAACAACCTACATGAATGAAATGCATACAAGAGTTGAGGAATACTAGCCTTATTCTAATTGATCAAAAAATGTCACAAGGCACCAGTACTCTTCCCAGTCATTAATCAAAATGAAAATTTTAAGATAAAGAAAGAAACTAAGTGACTGAGATGAGAATTCTGTACAAATACACCCAAAAAGATATGTTTAAATATATGCAGAAAGGTCTCATCAAAAAACAAAAGGAAAAGTACAAAAGGGGGTAGCGAACTACCACCCATTTCCAATTTTTTGTCAGAACTATTAAAATTTCCAAAAAGGGATAGCGAACTACCACCTATTTCCAACTTTGTCAGAACTATAAAAATTTCCAAAATGGTTGCGAACTATATAAATTTTTTCCAAAATGGGTGCGAACTACAACCCATTTCCAATCTTTTGCTGTGAACATAAAGCGAGAGAAGTTTACCTGTGAGAGAGCAGGAATCCCTAGTGTATTTAGCAGCGCATGCACTTTTGTTTTGAGGACTTCATTTTTATCATCGGCATCTTCACCAAAACAAATAAAATCTATGTTTTCCAGATGCTTGAATTCCTTCTTCAAATTCTCATCATCAGACCAGCACAAGAGGCCAAATGATGGGTGCAACGAGACCCACTTATCTTGCTCAGTGGGAAGTATTTTGAATTCCATTTCTAAAAGGGACTTTTTTAGGTGATCAATTTCTTTAGAGCTTATGACTCCAGATTCATATTCATCAGCCCACTTTGTGAAGACTTGCAAAACCTGAGAAACACTTCTCGCTGTTAGCGACACAATTGGGACTACTTAATTCCACCGCTTTCGGTTGGCTTAACTTACAGCAGAGATCATTGTAACTTACTGAGTTGGCGGCTTGTGAGGGCAAAACATGTTTCGTAAACTGCAACAACATATCAAGGCAGTCGTGTAGAGGAGGAACCTCATTCACCCCACAATCTTTAACGAAGAAGTCATGAAGTCCTGGATATATGTTGCAAAGTACCTTTGGTGAGCGGCATAAAAATCCTTCATTCACTTTGCAGTTTTGGTTAGCCGATGTCAGGCTCATAGAACCAGAAAAGTCATGCCAATGGACCTCTTTTGCCGAAAAAAGTTTACCGGATACAAGATCTGCATGCTTGAAATCACAAATTTCTGGAACAAATATAAAAGGTCCAGAAAGGAGCTCTTCAAGAACCTTCAGCTTCGAAGAACAAGTTTCATTCCAGATGAGTGTATATAATCTAGACATTTGCTCAATGCTGGGCCAGCAAAATGTCAATGGCAGACCATCAGTGTTGCAATTAAAAGCGCTCAGAGAAGATTATTAAAAAAGTGTTAAAAATATAGCGTAATGTTATGCCAAAATGTTATGTTTTCCCATTTTTTAGTATGATTGGGTGGTGGAGAAGCTGTCATGTTAAAATAAACGATATAATGACATTGACAGTTTCAAAAATAAATAAAAATACATTAGCAATCATCACATAGCGTAATTACATTTTCAATAAATGCAAATGCAACACTGTGATACAAAATAACCTTGTAAAGTGCAACAAGCATGTAAAATACATTAACTAGATGTAGAAACGAAAGTGTTGGCCAAAAGTTGATCAAGAAAATTGTCAAACAGGGTGGCGCCAATGTGAACAATTAAAATTAATTATTTATATACAAAATGAAGCAGAGATGCCCTACAAGTGCCCAAGGAGACAATGCATTTTATATGGGTTAGCAATGTGTTACTGAATATGAGAAACGCAATATACCTGGCCTTGAAAGAGCCTGCAGATCTTCTCCACATCCTACAAACTGCCAGAATGTCATCCATAATAACTTGAGTTTTCAAACCAAGTACCTTTAGCAGTGCTTCACTGTTCACCTACATGGAAACATGAAGTGATCAAGTAACGAAATACGATAACTCGAGGCAACTATAGCAAGGAATAGTTGGAGCAGGCATGTGAAGCCTATTTAACGTCCTTAAGCAACCCTATATAACCTCTTTAAATCCAGCAAAACTTATAACTAGCACTTGCTTGCATTAAAATTTAAACCTATGAAAATCCAGGCATATATACATTATAATCAAGGATAAATGGAAAATGGGTGCTTGTATGCAAACAAGTAAATGAATGTAATACAAAAGGAGAAAAACTCTCTTTTTTTATAGATTAAATGCCATTTAATATAGCTAGATAGGCTGACAGCCATTTAATAGGCTAAAAGGGAGAAAACCCTTGATTAGCCAACTAACATGAAGTGTTCTATAATAGACTTACCCTAAAAAGGACTAACATAAAGTGCTAAAGACTAACCTTGGGGACAGCATAAGGAGCAAAAGTTCCAAGAATGGTGCGCACTGCAGCACAGTCATGGAAAAGATCTCTTGGATAATAAAGTACGTCATCCATGCTTGAAACAACCCATTGGTGATCACAAATACTTCTCATGAAGGAAGCTGTGAAAGGCTTTGTATCTTTAGCTGTATCGGTGTTCCAGTGACCAGACACTTTGTCAATATAATATTTATCCCACATGGTATCCAGTATCTTTAACATGTATATACAGTTATCACGACTCCCATTATTGGACAGCAAAGATAAAAGCTGGACCAACTCACTGGATTCCCAGTCCATGGCAAGTAGGCTAGTGGATTTAGGTTCATAATCTGACGTTACAATCTTAAGAAAGCTCGAAGGTATATCACTTAGATTTTTTCTAACCTGTGTAACACTAACAAAATCTGTAATTCCCAAATCAGAAAAGAATTCCCTCCATTGAATTTGACCACGGGGCAGTGACTCAGTGATTGAATGCTTCAGATAACTGCCATCAATTTCACACCACTCTAAGTCTCCAGCATTGATCAACTGTGTTACGTCCACAAGACTCCCATACTCCTTGCTGAAATGAATTGACACCTCATTTGGTCTTTTATAACCGTAATTTGTCAGAACAAGAGCTTTACAACGCAACTCAGAGATCAGGTACTGCTTTTCAGTAGTGCATTCTGTGCAGCTAGATTGTAAATGTACCATAACAAATGAAAGATATTCTGTCATCAAACTCGTGTTCTCATTGGCAAACTTCTCATCTGCTATAACTGGTAAAATATGGACCTTTATAATATCATGCCCAGACAACCGCTGAACTCCAATATTTCGAAGCAATATGCTAATTTTCTCAGCCAACATCATCTCTTTGCCCGAGACATTGCGATTTACCACAGAGAGAAAAGTAGAGCTTACTGTACGAAGTCTTGCATACAAGTAAGGAAAGTCTTGTGGTCCTGACTCTATGTTATGGCCAATAGTTGAGAAATCAAAATGCATCCATATGGCACCCTCGTCTATCGAGCTAAAAGTACCATTTGAAAGAGGAATAAATGGTATCTTTCGGAGTTTATCAATGACCTCCCTGTCCATACCAGCAGCAACAGACCCATGCAAGTGGAACATAACATCATATAGTTCACCTAAACAGGTACATAACCGCTCAAAGCCTAATGATCTAAGGCCACTTCCAGAGTAACATAAAGATGAAATAATTCTAAGTAAGATGTTAGGCCCATACTCCTCAACGCCTAGAGCCTCTGCCAGGGAATCAGACAGATGAATATCTCTATTTAGAAATGCTTTACCGAGATGATCATGAAGCAAGCTGTCGTGTAGAATATTGAGAGCACTGTCACTCCAGTTCCTCAATACCTTGCAAGGAGGAGTCCAGGTGTGCGTGTCTCCCTCTTTAAGTAAGCAATTAGATGCCCGCAGTTTAGAAATGATCATACGAGGAAGATTTGAGAAAAATCCGTGAACTTCCCCAACAAGTGGTATAAAACTCATGTAAGCTGTCACAGCTTGGCCCGGGTTATCCCTAAAACAAGGAATACCACAAAAGGACTTTTCTGCATCGACAAACAAGTTTGGGAACTCAGACAACAGCCACTGGTTCCAGAGACTATCTGCATCGACACCCTCCCTTGATGAAGGAAGGACAAAATCTCCTTGAATTATGAACTTCAGGCCATATGTTCTTAGAGGAAGAAAAGCAAACACTGGTTGTTGGTTCAAACATGGAATGTAGAATCCTTCTGATGATTCCAGTAGAGTAAATGCTATAGAAATTGATGTTGTTTTTGAATTAGCACCAAGAGCATTTGCTTGCATCTGCTGAGATACCACAAGCCATGTCGTTTCCTCAACTCCATGAGATACCTTGATGATCCCATTTCCAATGATTTCCTTTTTCATAACAATCAAAGAGTCATCAAGTGTGTTCCGGAGCTTGATGCACCGGAGACGGTGCAGGAAGAGAAGTAAAGATGGATGAAGCTCAGCAAACATGGGTAGTATACTGGTTGCAGTACCAGAAAACTTCAAACTGAATGGAAGCACAATACAAGTTCTCCAGCTATTTGAATCCTTCTTATCAGTGCCATCACATGCAAGCCTTGTAAACATCTCAATATCACAAGGAGGCACGACTGTAGGACATACAAAACCAATCCGGCCCTGCCTTATGTCGAAATTCACATGGAAATTATTCGAATGAATCTCAGGTGCATCAGTGACCTGCATATTATTAAAAATACAACTATTCTCAGAAAGCAAAATCTAACTGCAGAGAGCTAACAGTCCATTTGTAGTTATTAAAAATAGCTGGTAAATCATGATTGGATATATAACGAATGAAAACAGGATGACTATCAACAAGCTTTCCAAAGTATATTCAAGCATGGCATGCCAACTCATTCGTTGGAATTGCTATTTTGTTCTGCTCTGAACATTATTACCTTGGAACTGATAAAAATATCACAGACAATTCAGAAAAGGGACAAAAGAAAGATATCTTCAGTGGTTCAACTCCTACCATACGAAGTCCAACTGCAGAGCAGCGAATTGTTTTATACTATATTCTTTTGATAAATTAATTATACTGTGTCTGTAGGTTGCATAAATTTCATTTTTTGAGTACGAATGCTGCTTTGTTCACAGAAACTCTCAAATGGAGAATTCGTTCCATTTACATCGAGTTAACAAAATAAGTATTGATAGCTATCCCATGTTTTTGAAAGAATAAAAAACAAATTGATCAGTTTCCGCATTTATTTTGTTTTGCTGAATAAAATTCATCAACTTGATATGACATAATTTTAATAAACTTGTTGCTTGAGCTCTCATAAGACATTATTTTCTGGCTCCCTTAACCCATTCACTTTTGTAGAAATAGGATGTATATTAAGAAAACTCAACTAGCGAGTTGCATGGAAGGTGCTAAATCAATTTATTACCCATGGTATGTGTCATTGGAGATCTGAATCCTGAAAATTAGTGTTTTACCAATACTGTAACTACTACCAGCACTCAAGAGGTCCAGTTCATTAGATATGAATATAGAACATGACTTCAATAAACATTCAGTAAAAGAGAGCATACCCGAAACACAGATTTAAAACCAATGCCCTTTTTCCCAATATATTCAGCACCTGCAACCTTTTTCGTAGAATTAGCAATATCACAAAGTGCCCTGATGTTCTGAGAAGAAAAACCATGCTCGTTGTTTAGAACGATAATGCCCGTCTCCTGCAGGATAAATATCAGTGTTGGTTCCACATTCATTGGATATATGTTGTCATCGGCATTTTGCACCTGTAACAAAATGATCAAATTGCAAATAACAAACGTTAGTAATGAGAAAATTAGCAATTCATTGAAACGCACGGTTTGTTAGGGATTTTCTGCAGTATTTATTTAACTTCTGTAAGGAAAAATATTCAATGTTTGAGGCCACTTGCACTTGGAAATTTCCAAAACAACCAACGCGAGCAGGCAACGCACCCGCAATTTAATTTAAAAGTTAAAACCATACCAGATGATGGCTCAATTGAAACAACTAGGAACAAAACGAAAACGTAACAGTTAAGCTGCATAATTGTCCCTACAGTGAGCAAAACAGTAAAATCATCGTTTCATGGAATAAAAAAGCAGCTCAACAAGCCCTTCGATATACATTCTTGTTCTGACAGCCATATTTACTTAAATGATCCAAGTAATAACATCAACCACATTCAGACACTCGTGTATCCATTCAGTCATGGTAATGATGACTTGGCAGAAAATTAATCATCAATCCAACATGTGTTACGAGCAACTTAGTCAAAATTGACAACAACAAAAAGAAAGCCACTAATGAAATAGCAACATATTTGAAGTATTCGCATTGATGAGCAAAACAGAATGAGAAATTAGCCACACCATATATATTGTTCCTTCACATAACAACACCTACCAAAACAATTGGGAGTAGGAGATATTTTCCTTACCAGCTCGAGAAGGAAGTGAGAATCTTGAGAATATAGCTCTTGTGATAGGCATTGAAGTGCTCTGCCTAGTCGCTCATGCTGCTTGATCAACATCATATTTTCTGTTTCTGGCCTACTTGAATCAAGACCAAACTCTTCTCGCCTTATAGACTCAATGATCATTTCTGCATCTGCCATACTGTATAGCTCACCTGGGTTTTTTAAGGGCTTATTAATAGTTCTACCACAGGATACATTAGTGCAGATACTAGTATCAGGGAATTCTTCCATTTTCACACCACCTTTCTCTTTGGATGCTTCCAAAATTTTGCAAGGGATCTCCTCTGGCGTGCCTATTCCATAGTTCAAAAATTTACCAGGTTTAGCACTTTCTGGTTCTGAGATAGAACCATTGCACGAGATTTCAATGGTATTCAGGGAAAAGTGTTGATGGTCTTCTACCCATTCAGTGATACCAAGTGACAACCCAATCTCATGAAGCATGACAGACTCATACATTTTCTTACATTCATACAAAATGGGCAAATGAGCACTCTTTACAAAATATGAAAGTCCAGAAAGCAAAACATCTGCAACAAAATCTCGAAATTCTGAAGGCACAAAAGCCAGACAGTCAAGGATAAACCTTGAAGCAATGGTCACCGCTTTACATGGTTTGCTCAGTAAGGTCCTTGCTGTGGCATCGTCAAAATGTTCTGCTCCAGTGGGTGATTTTCCTAGATTGTCAAATATCTGCATGTCGGGCATATTAAAGTCATCTGTTGCATTCTTCAAAATAACTTTAAAAGCTTGTTGAGCATAATTCTTTATAAGAAACATGGGAACATGTTTTTTCCCTCCAATTAAACAAAATAGTGACATCAACTCCACCGATGTATGACATGCTGATCCTTGACGAGCAGCTTCGAGGAATGAACTGGTAGTAGCTAAATGATTTATCCGAATTACCATGCCACCATTTGTAACCAAACACAATAGCTTCTCTGAACGAACTTCATCCAATAACCATTCTACAAGAGGGCCAAGAGAAGGAGCAAATACAACATCCCAATGTGACCATGCATGTAAATCAAACAGCATAGGTGCTTTCAAGAGTGTTTCAGTTGCATCTTTTGATGTCTTGTGCCCAAGAACTCCTGAACTTCGAAGCAAGTCAGTCTTTAAATAAGTAAAATCTGGCAAATTATCATGATTAGTAACTGCATCCTCCTTGGTACCGGATATATCCATCAACGTCATAGAAAATAAAACGCATTTTGAGATCGCACTGTTTCTTTGCTCTCTCACCTTTTCTATCAAAAGATCAGCGGAACCATGCTGTAGAATGCTGAAACTGATTGATGGGAATTGCCTGGTAAGCAGCTCATTAATTTTCTGCCTTGTGAAAGTTCCATCTTCGCTTAAGCTGTTGAAAGCTTGCAGAAGGAATAGATCCAGCTGTTTTTTTAGCATAGAAACCTCCAATGAGGGCTTTGCAGATTCATCACCAACTAACTGTTTGAGCAATTTGCTTGGTATCAAAGAAGCATTTCTTTCCAAAAACTCAGAAAATTCCCCATGTCCAAGGTTTTTGAATTCTGTAACAGAAAATTGTTCACTTAGCCAACGCTCAAAACTGGATATATTCCTTAACATTCTAAATTTTGTTCCCAAATTTGAACTGCCACAGGTTGGATCCTCATTCTTTGGCACAAGATAGGTGATGATTTTCTTTATTATATCATCAACAGTGACATGTAGACCTGCAACAGAATAACTAAACATTTATCATACAGATAATAGCATCAAATCAATTTAATATGTGACTAAGATACCCTAAATAGACATACCCACACAAGCATGCCCAATGAGACCTAACTGGTTAGATATATGGTATGCTAGTCGCAATACTAGCGGTTGTTGAAATTCATCCTTTGGACTAAGTTCTTTAAAGTGACCAAATAAACATAGATAACAGACGACACTACCTGTTGGACTAGAACCAGAAAGCAAGGTGGAAATAACATGCAAGTGATTAAGAGGATAACAAAGTTTATGCATCATCAATCCTTTCATTGAAGGTAATTCTTGACTCGTAATTCAGTATTTAATATAGTTGACCAGGTTCCAAAAGCCAATCTTATTTATCTATCCACATCCAAAGAAGAAGAAAAAGATAGTTACTTGCATCTTATCATACGTACTTGCACAAACATAATAAAATACGCACGCATGGGCTCTGCATTTTTTTTGAGGTTATATAAAATACTCTGTCAGCGTTGTTTACTGTATTCTTTTGGTCATCAATATTTTCAGCAATAATAACAATTATTATTATTATCAAGAAAGACACTTAACGTTTATTACAGTATTTGAAATTGCTTGATTTGCCTGATCCGGACCTAAAGGAAAAATAAAGAAAAATTAAATGGAGCAGGTAATGAGTTATTTTATAAACAGCCATACCTCCTCCACCTTAATGGTAACCAGATTCATATTTTAGAAAGTGCCGAGATACTTTCCACAAAATAAAAAAGTTAACTCGCTATTTGAAAATAATCCGATCATAGTTGGTAAACTACATTACTGTGCAAGAACTATTTGCTATGTAAAAACAAACCACGTTACTGAATCATCCACCGTTCTCTAAATTTGACAAGGTTTGAGAGAAACAAGTTTAGCAGTAACTGTAGCAAATGGTTTGGGAGAAGAGATAACCGGAGTCGGAATGATGTTCTTGAGAGGATTAGTATTTAGTAGAGAACGTTAAGGTCTGGTTAACCTAGCTTAGTCAAAGAGGTTAATTACAGTCTAATGGGTGGAGCCGTAGAGCTGTCAACTTCTAGGGTGTCTGTTTTCTTAGGCTTAAAGCCAATTTTGACCTACACAGGTCCTTGGTATATAAAAAAAACAAATAGTTTAGAAGATGGCAACTTACTCTGGGTTTGCTCAGCCACGCATTTGGTCATGGTGAGAGCTTTCTTCACATTTGGTTCAATTTCAATGCTTTCGCAAGTAGAAAAAGACCCCAGTATTCCGTCACCAGAACCAGGTTTCCCAAAAGATTGACAGGCATCATAAACACTATCCCACATTCCAGATTTAATAGAAGCAATCTGCATGCACACCCACTCCATCATACACATATAATACCCAATTCAAAAAAAAAAAAGGATAATATATACGCTAAGGGGAGGTTGGGCTGACACAGACAGATGCGATGAACTTATAAAACCAACTGAAGTGCAGTAGCTGATTTGTGATACTGTTCTGGCTCCAATATAATTTAATCCCACCAATACTCCTCTAAACTAATCTACTAAATTAACATAAGATAAATGCAGGAACGGTTAATTTTATAATTGCAAGTTTAGTTCGCATATTTGAGCAAGTTCACATGCAATAAAACTGGGAGCAGATACATGTAAATTTCACTACAGTCCAGAATGTAAGTAAAGTCCAACCAACTTACAGCAACATGTAGTATAGCAGCACACGGGTTTGATGAAAACATCCTATGAATTTTTCTTCTTTGTCCTGACGTTGCATTATAATAAAGGAGCATCCTGTCAAAGACCTACAAGTAGGGAAAATGCATTCTTGATTTACTACTTTCGAAAAGGAGGTGGCTTAAAAAATAAAAAAGAGTTTATAAAAAATCTAACACAGGACAAGGCCATCGAGAAGTTAACATGGTAGAATACATTTTAATCCACACATACCTAGCACACTCAACCGTAGTAAGAGAAGATTCGAAATAAAATAATAAGAAGCACGACTTTTTAAAGAAAATTTGGGATATATGGATAACAGAACTGTACAAGATACAGTAATTGCATACGATAAGAGCTAAGGAAGACAGCAATGGCATTTGGTCACAATTGGTTAACACTACCTCTAGAGAGCTCATCAAGCTCAGCTGAAAAAAATTCATATTCGACACCAAGAATAATAAACAGCTGTTGGACAAAAGGATTGGCATCTGCCTACAAAACTACTGAAATAATGTCCGTTTTACTTAAAAATTGTCCATGTTGCATCTACAAAGCTACCCTAAGAAAGTTGTTGTGCTGGATGGGCCTTCATTTGTATCGATAAAAATTAGACATAAACATGATCACCATAAAGCACAATATTAGATTAGATGCATGCAGCGTTTTATATGTATTTTGGTCAAGTGAAAAGGTATCATAGTAATTGGTAATAGTAATGCGAAATAGAATAGCGATACAATATCGTAGTCATTACACAGGTAAGATAATAATAAAAATTAACCTCGGTGGCAGTTTGGCTGTGGCACGCTTCTTTCCATGTTGTGATGAATGCCCTAATGGAATTATTATCAGCTGTATTATCACATGCATCTGTAACTTTTATGCTTACCGAGTCATGTGTGGGTTTTGAAGCACTAAAGCACAATTCATCTCTTTTAGGCAATTTGGATGGATAAGGCAAACCGAGACCTCTACAACCAAACTTTCTCTTCTTTTTAGCTGAGGCACTGGCAGTGGACCCAATGTTGCAGCCATCAGCCGGCGGAGTAATATCCATTCCATCCTCCATGCCAAGCCGTGAGTTCGCTTCAGTTGCTGATGGATACGGACAGCTATTAAGTCGATCAGAAGCATCAGCACGATGCGGAAATAACTTAGAAGAACTATCATCTTCTGATTTCGTATCATCACTTTCTTCAGCTTCTAAGCTTGAAGAAGTAAATCTGAGCTTTCTATAATGATCATCATATATTGATGAAAATGACGTTAAACGTTGACTTAGAGCATGGAACCTTTCATCTAGCTCGGTCTTTTGAGAAGATATTATAGGGAGTTCCGTCTTTGTATTATCTTTCTTTTGTCCCAGTGCCTTAATTGTCCTCTTAAATGCAGATTTCTCAGTTCTCTTCGCTGCTCGTATAAAAGACATGTGCATCCTGAAACAATGAAAATAGATCTCAGCAGTTGGTTACAATTCTGAAAACAAAATAAATTACCTCATATATGTTGCTGCAGAATAAAGACAAATTTGTCAAATCAGCAGTCTTATGACAACTGGTAGGGGGTAACAGCCCCACAATTTTGATATTAAAAGCAGATAACTTTACAGCATATGAATGAATAGTTAGAAATATGAAGGCTATTTCTAGCAACGAATATACTTCCCTTCTAGGAGTTGTTTTACCATCTCCGATAGTTCAGTGAGATAAAATATTGTAACAAATGATTTATCTGACACCGCGTGTAAAAAACATGTGTTGCAATTCGAAGGCCAATACTTTTTAATCTTAATGAATAATAGCGGCCTCGTACATCTTATGACCACCAGAGTTAAATACATTCATGCTCCAAACTTAGATTTAAGAAACTTGCACCAAACTGCAGTAAACCAGTTCAACAGTCAAAGTCACTGTGATCTCATGCGTCAGTGTTTTGGTACAAAATGTATAGGCTTTCAAAGCCACTGATATCAGGGGATATAAGAGAATGTTAAGGGTAGTCAGTGTAGAAGTGGCCACCACTTTGATGAAGCCATACATTATTATGGAAATGAAAAGAAGAAAAAACATAAAGTCATGTTTAAGAATCCACTCAAAAGAATGATAAGGAAGATTAAGGCGGTAAAGGTTCACAACCCAACTAGTAAAGTCGTCAGTGCAATATTGTCTCATATATTGCTTAATATTCACAGATAACAAATAAACCTGGCTGAATTGACAGCTCACACACTGTTCTTAATTCATCAACGAGATTACAAGGCATGTATACATACACACTTTTGTTTAAAAAAATATGAATCTATAATCTCCTAAAAGATATAAATAGGCTACTAAATAAGTTCAGACTTCAGATATACATCTAACTGATTAGCTTTACACAAAATAGGAAATCAAAGAGAAAGGATTGTTAAACTAATCCATTTGGTACAAAATTATATCATAACCTCGACATCAAGAATCCAAACAAACATACCTCAAGTCTTGGATCCGGATACAAAGCATTTCCCTGCTAGTGACTGACCGCTTCTTAGCAAGAAAATCCAGGAATTCCAAGACCTCAAAATTTTGGTTACAATGAACATCCATATATGCGGAAAGGGAAAGAAGTATCTGTTTCGTATCTATTCGGTGAATGTGGGTTACATCAGGTCTCACTGAAAAGTAGTGCACAACAAGTGGGTGTCGGAGCAAAGGACCCAGATCAAGCTCATCAAAATGCTTTACACGCTCACTTTTGCATATCGCCAGCTCCAAATCACGCAGAGAAGTTACCCGTCGAACTCCAACAAAGCAATGGATAAATGCATTAATCTGAAACACAAAATATAAAATTAAAATCAAGTTGCATGCAAAATGTGACCAGAATTTTCTACATCAATAGCTGAATTCAATTTCAACCATATATAGTAGTCGAATGCTTGAAGCCAATGGCGTGGATGAACAATAATTATTCCATTCAAACCCCAGGAAAGGCACGAGTATTAACCCATATTTGCACATAACATACTACTTTCTCGCAATCAGAAAATTCAGTTCAGCTCTCTACATGATAGACCATCAGTTCATGGAGGCTAAGTTATATATGACTCGATGTATCAAACTACCAATTATGTAACTTTTGATGAGGGGCATGTGAATCTGTGAACCATTAACAGCTTCATTCCCTTTCTTTTCTTCCTAATAATTTAAACAGAAATTGTGTTTGAAGATGTTAAAACACATTGTTTATCGAATAAAACAATGGAAAGGTAATATAAAAAAAGGTAGACACCACAAATGAGCCTCAAGACATGATACAATTCAGGGGAAAAAAAGAAAAGCCACCAGCTACAATCTGCATGCAATAAACAGAAAGAAAGAAAAAAAGTGGTCAGGCACTACTTACCTTGCCTTCAATGGCAATAAGTTGGTTAAGTGATGGAACATCCTGCATCTGGAACCCTATGGATGACCAAGATTGCACATGTAGCTTCAAAAGCACAGCCTCCGAGACTTTCCATGACGAGACGCTCTCCCCAGCAGCCACAAGCTCCCGGCGAGCTTTAATCACAGCCGCATCAACTTGATCAACACTGTGCCTTTGTCTGGCCGCACCGCTTCTGCTACTCTCTCGACTTGTGTCGGCTGAGTAGTTAGGGCTTTGGAATGGCGGGACGGGGTATTGATGAAATAAATTGTTAGGATTCTGGAGATACGGATGATTGTAGTTTTGGTAATAGTGAAAAGCTGCAGTGTTCTGGTTCTGGTAGAAGTTGGGATTGAAGATCGGAGCCGGCGAATTCGGCGCCGGATCTCCGGGACGGCGGCCGTGTAAGTTCCGCCGCATACCTAATTTCCAAATCTCTTGCAATTTTAATTTTTTATTATTGAAAAGAAAATTTGATGATATGGAAAACGATGGGTAATATGGTAAAAGTGGGACGTATTTGGTTTTGTACGTTTTTTTTATGGAAAAAATACAGTTTATGTACATGAACTATCACCATTTTTCAATTTGTCGGTTAAACTATACAAAATTCCAAACAATTGGCGAACTATCAAACAATTTTTCAAATAAGGGACACTGTCTAACGTCGTTAGGATTTTCACTAATGTCGTTGGATGACATTAACTCAGTTCCGTTAATTAATAAAATTATAAAAATTATAAAAAATTAAACCAATTTATAAAGGATTCGAATCAAATACAAACCATAATTATAAATAAAAACTAAAAATACAATAAAAAACGGCCACGTGTATACTTCAACCAATCGTAATTCAGAACGCTTTTTGTAAATAAAAAAAATTAAAACGGACTTATTTAAAAATAAATAACAGATGCGAGGGTATAATCGTCCTAAAAATTGCTACAGTAATAATTTTAAGTTTGATAATTGCTACAGTAATAGTTTTAAGTCTAATCATTGTAGTTTTAAGCTAATCATTGTAGTTTTAAGTCCGATCATTGCTACAGTAATAATTTTAAGTCTGATCATTGCTACAGTATAATTTTAAGTCTAATCATTGTAGTTTTAAGTCTGATCATTGCTGTTTTAAGTCTGATTTTTATGTCTGATCATTCCAATTTAAGTATGATCATTGATGTTTAAGTCTGATCATTGCTATTTTAAGTCTGATTTTTAAGTCTGATCATTGCTATTTTAAGTCTGATTTTTATGTCTGATCATTCTAATCTAAGTCTGATCATTCCAATTTAAGTGTGATTATTGTTGTTTAAGTCTAATAATTGTTGTTTAAGTCTGATCATTGCTGTTTTAAGTCTGATTTTTATCTGATCATTCCAATTTAAGTGCGATTATTGTTGTTTAAGTCTGATCATTGCTGTTTTAAGTCTGATTTTTATGTCTGATCATTCCAATTTAAGTCTGATTATTACTGTTTAAGTCTGATCATTGTTGTTTAAGTCGGATCATTGATGTTTTAACTTTAAAGTGTGATTTTTATGTCTGATCATTTCAATTTAAGTCTGATTATTGTTATTTAAGTCTGATCATTGTTGTTTAAGTCTGATCATTGCTGTTTTAAGTCTGCTTTTTATGTCTGATCATTCCAATTTAAGTCTGATTATTGTTGTTTATGTCTGATCATTGCTGTTTAAGTCTGATCATTGCTGTTTTAAGTCTGATTTTTATGTCTGATCATTCCAATTTTAGTATGATCATTCCAATTTAAGTCTGATCATTGATGTTTAAGTCTGATCATTGTTGTTTAAGTGTGACCATTGATGTTTAAGTCTGATTTTTATGTCTGATCATTCCAATTTAAGTCTGATCATTGCTGTTTAAGTCTGATCTTTGATGTTTTAAGTCTGATTTTTATGTCTGATCATTCAAATTTAAGTGTGATAATTCCAAATTAAGTCTGGTTGTTTAAGTCTGATCATTCCATGTTAAGTCTGATCATTCCATGTTAAGTCTGATCATTCCGATATATGTGAAATGACCATAATATCTTTCCGTGTTATATCCGAGATTCCGACGAAATTGGACACGTGTCAGCTTAAAATTTGGTGTTAATTCTTGAAGAAACTAAAATCAGCCCAAAAAAATTCAATAGGCCCATAACTTTAACTAATGATGTTAATTCTTGAAGAATACTTTTTGTTAATTCTGATAATGTTTGAGACTTTTACTGTTGAATTATTTTTTTAAACATGTTTATTTAATTTATATGCATCAACTTTTTGTTTAACTAGTTTTTTTATATAGAAACGCCAGAAAGGTTACAAACAGGAGTAGCTGCCCACGAAAGGCACCACGTCCAAAAAGGACACGACCAACAAGCTGGCCGATCGACCGCAGTGGCCGACACTACATAACCAATTGAAACACCGTCGTGCCCTTCGACGAAAGCAGGAGTCTAAAGCCTGAAACCTAAAAACTAAAACAGCTACAGCTCAGACCATAACGGCTGAGATTACAACCCTCATAAGTGACGATAGCACTTAGAGGGACTAAACTAAAACTAACACCTAAAGAAACCGTAAACTAAAATATGTACAAATTGACATAAGGTCCTAACGACCGAACTATGAACACCAAAAAAACCCCAACCCAACCGGACTACATCCACCGGCCAAAACCACCATAGCATCAACCACAACCACCACCGGAACTCGAGAATCCAGCACAAACGACCGTCAACGAGAACCATCAGGTGGACAAACGAAAAAGGAGGGGATGAGGGGGCGAAGATATGGGCGGTTTCGGCAGGGAAAAGGGACCGGCTGAGGTGAGGGAAGACAAAACAGGGCTTGCTTTTCGAGTTTCTTCTTGTAGCTTCGGGAGGTTTCTGCTGAGGAGAGAGAAAGCGTTCTTCACTTTTTTTGTTTAACTAGTTAACTAGGGAGTTTTATAAACAAATAATATTTGTTTGAGCACATTTTTATTTTTTATATAATTTACAAAAATGATATAACTTTATAAATATATATATTTATATATAAAATAACAAACGTATCCGAAACGTATCGTATCCTGCTTTTTCTAAAAAAAATCGTATCCCCGTGTCATATCGTACCCGTATCCGTGCAACATAGCATATTAGTGACCAAGCTGGAGCATATAAACGTTTTAGTAGCACACGAGAAAATGTTAGATCAATTTGATGAAGTTATGATAATGTGAAGAAAATAAGTAACCAACTCGTCCCTGGAGAACTGCAGAACAATAAACAGTTAAAAGAATAAGAAGTAAGCTAGTATGGCTATTTGCCGAGTACATCCACTACACCATTTTACATCCTAAGCGACAAATTTTGAACATTGTCGCAAAAACTTTGTTGCATAAACCTGTTTATGGGACAACAGTTTGATATGTTTGTCGCAAAAACATTATTATGCGACACAGGTTTAAGCGACGCAAAAATGGTGTCACATAAAGAGATTAACCCGACATTAGTTTAAGCGACACGTTATTTATGTCACATTATACATTTTATGCGACTTTTGTTTAAGCGACACACCAGAAATGTCGCGTTACATGTTTTATGCGACTTTAATCTAGTGACAAATTTAATTATGTCACGTTAACATGGCAATTACATGGAGTCATCCATATAGCTAGCATGACATGCCTTCAAGTTTGAAAATGAACCTACTGTTTTACCTTTAAGCGACGTTGGTATTCAAAAGTATGTCGCGTAAAAAGAAAAAAATTAAATGCAGAACAGAATTGATCAAAGTATACCAGTGTCATTTGAGTCTTAGGCGACTTTTATTCCATAATAAGTCGCATAAACGTAATTTTTTTATGTAGGTTTTTAAAGGTTGTTGTTTATGCAATGTTTAAAGCAGATTGGGGGGAAATGAATTTTTGGAGCGGGAAACTAAAATTTTGTTTTAAAGTTTTAAGCGACATATATTACAAAAAAATGTCACTTAAATATACTTGTTTTGATTTTGACCCAAAAAAAAAAGTTCAATCTAAATGCTATGCCTCAAAATGTTATTTCACCCCCAAATACCAGAATCTATTTTTTCGCTAAATGCCATGCCTTCACCTCCCCTCCCCACCCTCCGCTCCAGTGGCGAATGATTGAACTTTGAAGGAGTCACTACAAAAAAAATGTTAATTTGCAACCAAAAATATTGATGACTTGAAAAAGTCATCGCATAATATTAAAAAATGTGATGACTAATACAATGTTGTCACTGATAACTAGTTAATGTGATGACTAAAAATGATTATCTCTGAATAATACATTTTGCGACCAAAAATAGTGATGACTTACAAAAATCATCACGTAATATTAAAAATTGTGACAACTAATTTAGAGTTATCACTCCATCAAAAAAAAATTAAAGTTATTATTAATTACCATTTATTGTTATGATTGAAAATAATTAATTAAAATTATAATGATACATCAGTTTTGCAGAAGGATCAGTAATTCGATCTGAATGGAGACTAGAGAGAACCGCTTCCTAGGGCTTCTCTTTCTCTCGATTTGGAAAAATCTTTGGTGACGGCTGTATCGATGGCTGAGAAGCAGACCGGCTCGGTCAAGTGGTTCGACGACTCCTATGGATTCGACTTCATCGCTCCAAACGATTGCAGCGAGGATCGATCTATTCGTGCGCCAGTCATCGATCAGTTCGGATGGATTCGGGAGTCTGGCAGAGGGCGAGATAGTTTGGGGTTAAAAGTGGGAGGGCTGGAAGGCCAAAGGCTGTGTATGTATCCCTTTCCGTTGGTCTTCTTAGTGATAAATTAGTAGGTTCTAGGTTTCTGAAAATTGAAATGTGCTTGATTATGAAACTTTGTTGTTGTTGTGAAGCAAGGGGTGATGTGAATGCACTTGATAAAGCTGAGCAGACAGCTTTGCATTGTGCAGCAGTTAGAGGTTCAATTTCAGTAGCGGATTTGTTGTTGCAGAATGGAGCCAGGGTTGAGGCTGCAGATGCAAATGGTTTCCGAGTAAGATTTTTTCTTTTCACAGTAGGCTTTTTAATTTTGTGCAAGTTGAATATGCAATATACTCTTAGTTGGGTCAGCAAGGCTTCATTGCTGATCAACTTTGGCTTCGATCTGGCTTTCTTAGTATGGTCAAACAGCTTTCTTGGATCATCTTATTTTCAAGTATAATGCCGTTATCAATGCACCTGATAATGGTGACGGAGTGAGTTTGGGTTTTCTAACCTATGTTTATCAGCAGTAAATAAACAAAAAAGATCAAGTGGATTGAGTAACATTTGGGATGGAGATTTGTCCGGACTATCATAAGTTCTTGACTTGAGTATCTCAATGTTTAGGTTTAGGATAACAAGGTCATGGTTTAATGACACATGTCAGGTCAATGGATTATTCAGACTGCTCGTTTCTTCTATTAGGCGTATAATTTGAAGTCGGGGCTTGTTTTGATGTCAATCAAGGTCATCATATTAGGACTCCGTTGTCCTGTTTCACACTTCAGAAAGAACTTCAATTGGCTAATATTTCAAGTTAAATATTTGGTTGAATGTTTGCCTTCCCCTTGCAGGCATTTTGGTCTTCTATTGCGATGAAGAAATGGCTAAATATTAAGCCAAAGGTGTTTGACTTTAGTGAAGATGAGAATTACATAGAAACTGAGAGCGAAGATGATGGTAATGAATCGTGTATGTACCATTTAATCTTTGTTCCATTCATTGTCAGATTTCTATGAAACTCATTCATCTCGTCTTTTGAAGGTGAAAGCTTGAATACGAAGGTGTGGCTATTAACACCGGAGTTCATGGAATGAGTAACGGAGTGTGGCTTGTTAAGTAGCAGCTTGAGTAATGAGTATTGCGTGAGATGAAGTAATTTTAGTATATGTATTAGTAATGTTTCTATAAATTTTTGGGATTCAAAATTTTGTATTGTTAGTTTTTTTATTACAATATTACATGTATTTTTGGATTCTTAAGGTGCAATGAAAATGTTGTACGATACGTATTTATAATTTTTATGTAATTTTAAATTTGAATGAAAATATTATTTAGATTATTTAATATATTGAAATACAGTAATAAATATATTTTATGCGACAATTCTGTCTGTTACTTTTGTCCCGTTAAACAGCTAATGTGACAAATTTTGGAAAATATGTTCATTATAAATGTAACATATGCCCATAAAGAGTACACCACATTCCTGTTTTATGTGACTAATTAAAGGAAATGTCGCATAAGAGGAAACACATTACGCGACATTTGCATCTTAAAAATGTCGCTCGACATTACGCTACTAGGCTTTGGCGACAAATTTTACGCGACATTTATTTGGTTGCATAAAGGTTATGCGACAAATATAGGACATTATGCGACAGAAAAAAACCATCTCCTAATCTGCAAAATGGTGTAGTGATCAGTCCAATGCGTGAGGTTCTTTCTGAATATATCCACCTAATACTTCAGGAGGGAGATAGCTTCGCTTCGTCTCTGCAATTAATAAGACCATGAAGTGCATGAGAAAAACAAACCAAAAGGCCGAATAGGCCGTGCAGGGTTACAAATTACAATGCAGTTGTTTGTGAAATCCATCCAAATTTGACACTTGCTATACTACTTTATACATCGAAAAAAATATATCCACCGGCTTACAAGAAATCGTAGTATTTGAGTCTACAGAAGCAGTTAATTTACTGCCAAATTCTACGGACAACATTAACAGTCATTGAGATATATTTCGTGTCGCGATGCAGTTTCTTTCTTACTTACCATGTATTGGACATAAGAGCTTCATTCAGATCAACATGACAGTCAACAGGTTTTCCAAGTATATCAAGCATGGCATGTCAGCGCATCAGTAGGAATTGGTATTTCGTTCGGTTCTGAACATTATTACCTTACGACTGATAACGTTACCATAGACACAATTCATAAATGGGACCAAAAAAAAGTACTTTCAGTAGTTCAATGCCTATCAAACAGAGTCCATCTCCAGAGCAACAAACTGTTGTATACTATATTCTTTCGACAAGTAAATTATACTGTGTATGTAGGTTGCATCAATTTCAATTTTCTGGTTTGCTTGAATAAAAGCTCAGATGGGCGGATCTTTTCATTTCCATCGGATTAAAGTATGAGTAAATTTTGTTAGCTAACATTTTGAAAGGAAAAAGAAAGACAACATAATCAGTTTTGGCCTCTGTTTTGCTGAATATAAACTCATCATCTTGACAAGACATAATTTTAATAATCTTGTTGTTTGAGCTCCTACAGTATATTATTTTATGGCTCCCTTAACATCACTCAACTTTCTAAAATAAGATATAAAGGCATCATGGAAGATCCGAACGCTAAGAATTAGTGGTTTCTCAATACTGCAACCACAACTAGCACTCATTATGTCCGGTTTCGTCAGTCTGAATGTAGAACATGATATCAACAAACATTCAGTAAAAGGAAGCATTACCCGCAGAAGGAATAGTTTTTTCTCTCTCTATAATACAGAGCAAAAGGAATAGTGGTCTAGAGGTCATAGTCTTTTGTTAAATGATCAAGAGGTCAACGGTTCAAACCGCATCATATGGCATGAGTTGAGGTTGTACATTCCTTGTCAATCATAGTATAATTTTAATTAAGAAAAAAAAGGAGCATTATAATTACTATGGACGAAGACATGCCCAATATCAAAATTCTAAAAAACATGTCACAAGCGTTCTATTATAATGTCTGGACAATAGCAATTTCACATATGGTGATGTTTCATGAATTGTCATTTACATTTGTTGGAGTTATTTAACTCGTTGATGAAAGAAGAGTCTCTTGAAATTAGAAAAATTCCTTGCACTACTGTGAAATCTGATTGCATGACTAGTTACCAGAATGAGAAAAAAAAGTTTATGACTTTGTTAAATTCAATAAAAAGATATCTATTACCACTGGTAGTTGGCGCTCTTGACAAAAGATTGAGTATATGATGACTTGTCATTTTGTGTGTGATTGGAAATTACATAAGATGGTGTTAAACTTTTATCATATTCCACCTCCACATAATGGACCTGTTGTTTGCGATGTTCTGAACCAATGTTTGATGGATTGCAATTTAAGTAATAAGTTGGCGACAGTTCCCATTGACAATGCTTCATATAATGGTGTTGCCGTTAGAAAACTGAAAGATATGCTTTCTTATCAAACAATGCAGTCATTTCATGGTATAAATTTTCATGTCCGTTGTTGTGCGCACATTGTCAATATTTTGAATCAAGAAGAATTATAAGAGACTGGAGATATTGTTTATAACGTTCGAGAAACTGTGAAGCACATTGATAAATCGTTGCGTAAGATTAAAATGTTCGGTGACGTTGTTAAAAGTTGGCGTTTGTCTGGAAATAAATTGATTCTTGAATGTCCTACTCGTTGGAATTTAACATATCAAATGCTCGCATGGATGTGCACTAGAGTTTAAAGATGTATTTAGAGATTATCAAGAAAAGGATGCATCTTAATTAAACAAGCCTTTGGACACGGATTATATCAAAGTTGAGAAAATTTACGTTTTTCTATAGATTTTTAATGATATAACGGAGATCATTTTATTTACGATGTTAATATTTTTTTTATATATTATACTCATTTTCATATGTACATTTTATTTTGGTTCCCCTATTACACATTTTAATTACACATTTGAAATGAAAACCGTTAGTCCCAAATACATTTTCTCACTTAGACCAATATTTTTTTCTGCTAGATATTGACGGGGATCGGGTTTTTTTCCCAAATATTATATTTTTTTCAATGAGGCATTCCTGATCCCATCAATTTCTAACAGAAAACATATTTGGGACTACCTGTTTTTCATTAAAAATGTGTAATAGGGGAACAAATTGAAATGTACATATGAAAATGAATATAATATATAAATAAAATAAATAAATAAATATTAACTTTGTACATATATGATCTCCATTATATCATTAAAAATATGTAGAAAAGAGTAAATTTTCTCAACTTTGATGTAATCCGTGACCAAAGTCTTGTTTTGTAAGATATCATTTTTTTTAATAATCTCCAAATACATCTTTAAACTTTAGCGCACATGCGAACATTTGACATGTCAAATTCCAACGAGTAGGGCAATCAAGAATACATTTCTTTCCTGACAAACGCCAACTCTTAACGATGTCACCAAACATTTAAATCCTATGCGGTGATTTATCAATGCGCTACACAGTTTCTCGATTGATATGAACAATATCCACAATCTCTTCTAATCCTTCTTTTTTTGTTATATTAAAATAGATCCATCAAGACCAGTGTGGTTTGGTCCACACATAATAGTTGTTAGCCTATATTACAAACTCTCTTAATCCTTCTTGAACCAAGATATTGACAATATGCGCACAACCACAGACATGAAAAAACATACCATCAAATGCTAGCTTACTTTGATAAGAAAGTACATCTTTTAATTTTTTTAACGGCAACATCATTATATGAAATCGTCTATGGTAACCGTCGATTGTTACTCAAATTTCAATCCATCAAATATTGATTTAAAACATTGCAAACAGCTTTATCAAAAAAAAACATTGCAAACAGTAGGTTCATTATGCGGATATGGATTATGACAAAAGTTTAACGCCCTCTTATGTAATTTTCGATCACAAAAAAAAAAAGACAAGTCACTATCATATACTCGATCTTTTGTCCGGAACGCCAAATATCAGTGGTAATAGATACATTTTCACTGAATTTAACAAAGTCATACGCCTCTTTTTTTCATTCTGGTAACTAGTCATGCAATTATATTTCAGAGTAGGGCAAGAAACTTTTCTAAATTCAGGAGACGCTTCTTTCGCCAACAAGTTATAACTCATAATCATACTCAGCGAATGTAAATGGCAGTTCATGAACTATCACCGTATGTGAAATGAGTTCTCTAATACGAGAGTGATCATACTTCTACAGCTTGGTTATAGAATCTTTGCATATTTAATTGTAATACCTTTCACTTCATCATCCACTTTATTCTTCAAGGTCATCACACACCTTCGACGAAAATTTACGAGGTCTTCGTCCATAGTCATTGTTTTCGGTAGCTTTTTGTTCATGACTTTGAGTGCTCGTATCATTAACTTCCATGTTCTGAATGGATGGAGATTCAGCACTTGATTCTATCACTTCGCGTGCCGGAGACAAATGATTTCATTACTTTCTTCCCTTATAAAATCATTCGTCATACTTGAAATTAAATTATGACGAAAAGGCGTAAGTTTGATACAGAAAAATTACCACAATTTGAAATCGAATCAGCGATTGTTTTGATACTTTGTTGTCGTCGACCGTCGTCAGCTCTCCGCTGTTGTAAACGAAGTCGATGTCGTCCACCGTCGACTGTTGCAGTCGAATCAAGGTTTTTCCCCGGCTGACGATTAGCACTAGGGTTTATGATTGTATTCATGAAATAAATTGATGATCTAATTCTAATAATAGGTAAATCTCTCTCTTCTCTTTTCTCTCCCCCTTCTCTCCTCCACCAACAACCCACAAACCCTCCTCCTCCCTCCTCCCTCCTCAACCCCTTCCCCCTCCTCTTCCTCCTCCCTACCTCAAATCTGGCCTTCTCCCTCTCCCTTCTTGCTTCATCCCTCACTGCCAATCTGATTCAATTTCAGCAACATGCAGCTGGTTGGATCAGATTTGGGATGATTTGTGGGTGGTGGAGGTGGAGGGGAGTTTAGGATGCGGTGCCGGCGATGGGTTGGGGGTGGTGGATGGGTGGGTTGGAGGGGGCTGTGTATCTGTGGTTTTTTTTGTTTAAATTATTGTAATTTTCTGTTTTTTTTCGTTGTTGTGCCCTGTGTGGCCAAATAATTGGAGACTGGATCGTTGGCGCATGATGCATGTATGATTTCCAAATGGTCCTGCCTTCTCCCAGCTGTGAATGACAGGACGATGTGCTCTGGCCAGAGGCGAAGTGAAGCGGCGGACTCCTGTTTATCCATGTTTAATTTTTTTTGTCTGTTTCTGTTCCCAACTGGTTAACTTGTCCCAATTTTAAGTCCTCGATTCGCCGTCGTTTTTGTAATTCACAGTTTTAATCGCACAAAAAAGTATTCATGAAATAAATTAAAAATATAGTTTTATTAGATTTGGGCCGACATACAGGCCAAAACATATTGTGACACTCCTTTAAAAACTAAATTATAAATGAGTTTCAAAATTGAGTTCTAATCAAGTTTATAAATGAGTTGTTCACAAGTATAAACGAATCGAGCACCGCTTTATTAGCTTGACTTGTTTAATAAACGAGCCTAACAATCGTGCTTGTACTTCGTTTATAATTGAGTCGAGCTTTGAGTATTGACCGAGTATATAAATCCTTATGCTCAATGATCACTCACCTGCAAACATAGAAACAGGTTGAATCAGTCTCATGAGGTTCCAAGAATGTCAAGAAATTAAGTAACCAACCTTAAGTAGTTGATCAAGATATGTTAAGCCTAGAAACATTCCTCACCAACTAAATAACAAAACAAAATCTGGATCACATAGAACAAAAATAATTAACAGAGAATAAGAAGTAAAACTATTTGATGAACACTTCTGTCAAATACGCGAGGATATTTTTTTTAATATGTTTGCATAATACTTCAGGTAGGAGATTTAGCTTCGTCTTTCCAGTGGATAAGACATCAAGTAAGGAAAACAAACCAAAAGGACGAGTCGTGCATGTTCAAAATGCAGTTATTTAAGAAATTCATCCCAATCGACTCTTACAATACTAATCTTTCTAGAATGAAAAATATATCCAACAGCTTACAAGAAATAAACGTATTTGACTCTACAGGAACAGGTTATTCTTATTTGCTGTCAAATTACTGGACAGCACTAAAACTGAGATATATCTCAGTCTACTTATACTGAATTGAGAATCACTGTTTAACTTCTTCTTCTTCTTCTTCTTTTTATTATACTTTTTAACTTAGCATGAATCGATAAAAGATATTCAATCTGAAAGAGTGCACAATCGATCTACTAGGCAAGTATGTATACTTAAAGTCAGGTGAATAATTTAAGCAGCAGTTGAAATGAAAAAACTTGAAAGAAAGATTTTTGTATGGAGTTGTTGGAGAAAGATTCAACCTAAGAAAACTTACAAACTTGTTAACACTCGTTGCTTACTAGATTTGCCTCCTAAACTTATATAAATAGCTATGTTCGTAATTAGAGTTAGTTCACCTCACATTCCGAATCATTTTCAGCTATAAGCTCATTATATCTAAAGCTCACTATGAATTTCTTTTACTTTCATGTTTGTATGACACTTCTAGCTTTTGCTTCTACTTTAACATCTGCTACAGATCCAGGTTCTTTACAGGACTTCTGTGTTGCCATTCCTGACCTTAAGAGTGGTGGTATGTATGCCAACTTGCACTCTAAAATTATAATATTTGAGGAACTTTTTCCGTCGTAAAAGCGCTAATGTACTCTTTCCTGCAGTGTTCGTGAACGGGAAGTTCTGCAAGAATCCGAACTATACAACACCAAACGACTTCCTATTTTCAGGTCTAAATAAACCAGGGAACACAAATAATGCAGTCGGGTCAAATGTGACACAAGTTTTTGTGACACAGCTACCAGGACTAAACACTCTGGGTATATCAATGGTTCGCATTGATTATGCCCCCAATGGTGGATTGAACCCACCCCACACCCACCCTCGTGCCACAGAAATCTTACTAGTCTTGGAGGGCACTCTTCGTGTTGGTTTTGTGACATCGAATCCTAACAATGTTCTCTTCACTAAAGACTTGAAAGAAGGAGATGTTTTTGTATTTCCTATAGGTCTGATCCACTTCCAACAGAATATTGGGAAGTATCCAGCTGTTGCTATTGCAGCTTTAAGTAGCCAAAACCCCGGTGTTATCACTATAGCCAATGCAGTTTTTGGTTCCAACCCCCGTATACAGGCTGATATACTTGCCAGGGCTTTCCAAGTGGGGAAGGATGTGGTCAACTACCTGGAAGCTAAGTTTTGGCAGAGCAACAGTTAATAACAGCACACATCACTCATGAGACTGCAACAGCTTTGCTTTATCTACTACAAGTTACATCTCTTTCCAATTAAACCCGTGACATGTATAACTGAAATAACTTTTTCAATGTGTATTCCTACAGGAGATGGGAATGAGTCTATCAAATTATTCTAAAGAGCTTTTCATTTGCTAATAAAAGAAAACTAAGTACTGGTACTTTTTTCAATCACATGTCTAAATACAATTACTATTACTTACTTACCGGTAGTTTTGTATGCTGGTGATGCTTGGTTGATTGAGGGCCCAGCGCCATACCTATATCTCAAGATATGTCAAATTATACAAGTGCAGAATTGCGATCCCTGCTCAGTCCTGTAAAACCGAAGCAATGTTAAAATTCACCAACAACATTAACGCACTTGAAGTGTCACTAGTTAAGATGATACCGAACTGCAATACCATGTTGCATAAGGAACAGTTGAGCTCCTTCTGATGAAGCTCGTCATTTAAGTTTACCAGCCACCATGCGCCATGAACTACAAGTCTTTAATTGTGTGCAAGGCAGCACTAGCAGATATGCGTGGCTGAAATAAGGCAGTCAGTTCATTTTTCCAATGTGGCGGAAATCTCTTGCTAGAATAACTCAGAAGAATCTACCACATGCTCAATTTTTTTTATCTGGAGTGTGATGTTGTCAAGCAGGACATTAATTTCTTTGATCTTTTGATGAGACTTATCCCCTTTCCGAAACTCATGCACTTTTCCATCTAATTCAATTGAACTACATCCTGGTGTTTTCTTCAATTTTTGTTCTTTCATCGACTTCCTCAACATCAGCGCATCCTTCCATCTATTAGCAGAGGAGTATATGTTTGACATAAGTATGTAGGCTCCATCTTTCCCAGGTTCAATTTTTATAAGTTCTTCAAGAACCCTTTTTCCTTGCTCCACTCGTCCATGAATTCTACAAGCTCCCAACAATGCTCCCCAAACAAATGCATCCGGTTCAATGGGCATTTTGTGGATAAACTCCTCTGCCTCGTCAATCAATCCTGATCGACCCAATATGTCAACCATACAGCCATAATGCTCACTTAGCGGCCTGAGATTGTACACACGGGACATATCCTCAAAATGCGTCTGTCCTTCCTTTAATAGTCCTGCATGACTACATGCTGTAAGAACACCAACAAAAGTCACCTCGTCTGGTTTTATGACCTTTTTAGGCATCTCAGCGAAGATTTGCAGAGCCTTTTCTGCTTGGCCATTCACAGCAAAACCAACAATCAGTGAAGTGTATGAAAACACATCTTTGCACTTCATGCCTGAAAATACCCGAACAGCTTCATCTATGTCTCCACATTTCGAATACATATCCACTAATGCATTCCCTATATACCCGTCTGCCTTAAACCCATTTCTATCTATATAAGTATTAACCCACTTCCCTAACTCAAGCGCTCCGGAATTGGCACATGAGTTGAGAACTGCCACCAATGTAATATCATCTGGCTTCAGACCCAATTTCTGCATCCTCCGAAATACATTCAATGCTTCCTTAAACTGCCCTTGCTGAGCCAATCCTGCGATCATCGCATTCCATGTCACCACATTCTTCTCATCCATCTCATCAAAAACCTTCCTTGCAAAATCCAAATCACCGCATTTCATGTACATATCAACAAGCGCATTACCAACAAACACATCCGCATTCACGTTATTCTCATAAACATATCTATACATCTTCCTACCAAGCTCCAAGTCCCCAAGCTTAGCACATCCCGACAACACAACCACCATCAACTTCTCATCAGCCCTCACATTCGCATCGCACATTTCAAAGAATGCATCAATCCCTTCCCTTGCCAGTCCCGACTTCACAGACCCCTGAATCAAAGTCGTCCATGAAACCAAATCTCTCTCCGGACTTCCATCAAACACCTTGCGCACATCGTTCACACACCCGCAAACCGCATACATCCTCATCAAAGTATTCTTCACATACAAATTCACCACCATCCCACACTTCACCCCAAATCCATGAACCACCCTCCCCATACCCACCTCCCTCATCTCCGCACAAGCCTTCAACACAAACGGCATTGTATAACCATCAGGCACAACCCCATTTTCCAACATCACTTTAAACGCCAAAAGCGCCTCAAAGCAGCTCCCTTTACTCCCAGCAAACTTCCTAATCGTCTCATTGTACACAAACACATCCAAGCTCTCCAACCGGGCCAGCACCGTGCTGGCATACCCAGCGTCCTCGTTTGAGCAATACGAAATGAGCTTTGCGTATAATAGCTTCTTCTGCTCCTGGGTTTGCGGCGGGTTGGTTTTGATGATGCTGGCGTGGATTTGCTTCAATTCGGGGATGGATTTGCAGGAGACGAGCCTGGTGAGGACGGAGAATTCCAGCGGCTTGAGTGGGTCGGGGAAGAGGAGTTGGTTGATTGGGGATGAGATGTAGAGTGAAGCAAAGTTCATGGCTTTGTGAATCTTCAGCAGCGAAGGCATCAGCGTATGAATCAATCAGCGACGTATCCGACCCAACATTTCGCGCTTCGATTAGCTTCCGAAGAATTAACAAATAATTTAACGATATCATCATAAATTGTTAGCGATCTTTCTTCTTTTAACGGCTGTAGATTTATTTTAAGGAAAAGTATAGTTTGAGAACCTGATCTGTCATCATTTTTTAATTTGAATTATAAAAACTTTTAAATAATATGCAAACTATTAAAATATTTTCCAAACAAGGAGCACCGTTCAATACCGTTAGAATTTTCACTAACGTTAACTTTTAAAATATTAAAAATAAAACAAATTTAGAATTTTTAAAAAAATTCCAAACTTTTCTAAAAATGTTAAAAATAATAATAATAAAAGTTACGAAAATTTATAGAAATTTATATTTAAAAAATTAAAAAATTATACTTTGTATTCAGAAAATTTTATAAATTTGTTAAACAATTGTAAAAAATCAAACAAATTTATAAAAGTTATAAAAAATAAATTAAAATTTTACCTTTTATAAAAATAGGAATATAAATTAAAAAAATAAAAACAGAAACTTTAGAAAAAATTAAACACAACATGAAAAATATTTTTGAATTTTTTTAAAAAGTTCCGTTTCAATTTAAATCTTTAAATTATTAAATTTAAATCTTTTCAACAAACCTTCAATTCCGTGTCAATTCTATCTGATGATTGAAGTAAAAACTTTCACTTTATGTGTAGTGAAACCAACCAAAATGTAAGACTTTGACATTACCATAGTATTTTTTTTTTAAAAATATTCCTTTTTATTAAAAATTAAATTTTTTATTCGCAATTTGTTAAAATTTTGGCAATTTTTTTTGTTATTTTTAAAATTTTTAAATTTATTTATTAATTAATGGTGTTAACGCCGTCCAATGGCGCTAGTGAAAACCCTAACGGCGTTGGACGGTGCCCCTCGTTTGAAAAATTATTTGATAGTTCCCTCCTTGTTTGGAAGTTTTTATAGTTCGGCCCACAAGTTGAAAAATTGTGATAATTCAGGTCCTCAAACTGTATATTTCTCTTTATTTTATTGAGCGATTATCAATTAATTCACATGAATGAGTAACAATTTAATCATGATATACTTATGGTGCATACAAAATTTTATCAATTTATTTTACCCTCATTTAAAAAATCAATAATTAGAACCTTTTATTGAAAAACTTTGTTGTTTCGTTTCCAAACTTTTCTTTTTTGCAATTATCATGGAAATACTTATCAAAAAAATATTATCATGGAAATATGTTTTATTGTTCTTTATTATTTTGTTTTTTTATACAATTTCGTTTTCTTTCAATCATATTATTAGTTGGTTCATGAAAATAAAATGGAATGAAAAAGTCATTACTTCCACGGAAAATAGCATGAAACGTCTATTTAGTCCGTTTATCTCAATATTACTCGTATTTTATTTTCTTAAAACATTTCATATCAAACTAAACATTACATTTTCCTCCAAAATTTTTTTTCCATTTCACAAACTTTACATAAATCAAATTATGTACAAGTATATAATTATAACCTCGAGTAAATGTGTTGAGAAATTAGACGAGTGTCTAATTCCTCGAATGATAAAAGCGAATAAGAATGTGCAAGAAAACAACAAAACGAGACATAATATTTTATACAGGTTCACCCAACAATGGATACGTCCTGTTTGTCGCTGCTATTAGATGATGTGTTTTTCCTTTTTTTTGAGATAATACATCAAATAGAAACTATGTCTATTTATAATTGTGAATTTTCCCAAGAGAAGACACTTTATCATCCTCAATTGATTAACCGGCATTCTCAATCAATTGAGTCCTTCCACATACCAATGGTGGCTCCATTCACATCCCCTCATCAATGAGAGACCTTCCACATCTCGCAATAATTAATTTTCATCCTCAACAAAATGAACATTCGTCATGAGCGGTGGTTACCTGATAATTAAAATGTTTATAAATAAAAAAAAAGTTATGGTACAGCGTTTCGAGTAAAATGTTTTTCTTTAGAAGAATGCTGTGAGTGTCAAAATGATATCGTTTCGATAAAAATAACGTCGTTTCGGTTGATTTTTTTTTATATAACAAAACGTCGTCATTTTGATCGAAACGACATTATTTTATTACTCGCAGCATTTTACAGCGCCGTACCTCCAAATCCTTTATCAATAAATCAGGTCCTAGGTTCAACTTGTTAAAGCTTTGCGCCAATGATCCTATTATAACATGTTTTAATCGGCTATGGAATTGATCTTTTTGAAAAAGATACATATCAAGTGTTGGAAATTACAGGCAGGCATCAATATACAAACACATCATATCCCAACTCACAAACTCTACTTGACGTAGTAAGGAAGGTTAAGTCCATACAGAAGAAAGTATGCCCAGATGACTCCAGAGATTCCTCCAAAGAAAAACCCTCCGGTGAACTTAGCCCAACCTTCAGCGGTCTGGAGCTGATCTGGTGTCTTCTTCCTCCCAGTCAATGTCAAAGCCGGAGCAATCGACGGCTCACCTTCCTTGAAAGATGAAATCCCGTAGATTGTCAAGCAAATGCTGAGAATGGCCACAAGGCCACCAGCAGCCAATGATCCTGCAGCACCAGCGTATTCAGTGTTCCTCAAAGGACCGGCTTTGACGAATGGGCCGACGAGGAAGTACCCGTGTGCTAAACCGACTTCTACGCCACGGAGAAGAGGACTGACTGCTGTCCTGTAGGCTGGGAGGTTGGAGAGGTACCATGCTATTAATGGACTTGAGGTCACTGGCGTCTCGAGACTTCCGATGAAGGGGTCTCCATTGATGGGTTGAACAACTTGGTAAGTTGGCTGCATACAATACAACCACTATATTAGTCACATTCACAAATGATCTATATTTTTTTCTTTCTAATTGTTAAGGACTGTTCAACCCAGACTCATACTAGCAACTAATATATATCAATATGAGACGATGTGACTCGAAACCTTAGTCTTGTAACTACAAGTCAAATGTTCACGCCATTACATCACTAGGTGTTTGTTATGAATAGAACAATTTGTAATGATACTGAACAGATACGGATATCAAATATACATTCATCAGATAACAATCAATTAATCAAATATACTAAATCTTAGCATAACCCTTACATTGATATCATTGTAGATATTATCAGTATCATTTGTGTCATCATCCATCATCTAAACCTATGCAGGAATCTATCTAAAAATTAAGTAATTGCAGTGATCAAGTTGGACAGACCTTTTCGCTTTGGATGGCTTTGACAGTGAAAGTGGAGACTCTTCTGGAAGGCAAGAGCTTGAAAGAGGAGCCAGAGAGGCCCTTAGGAGAAGCAGCTGCAGCAAGGACTCGGTTGGCAGTGAAGGTGCTCTTGAGCTGACTGGCCATTGGGGAGGCAGAAGCCATTCTGTATTATCTACTAAGACACACCAGTTGGGTTGAGTTGGAGGGTGTTTCTGAATTTTAATAGCATTTGAGAGAATCTGGGGTGTGATTTTGGGACATAGCTAACTGGCTGAGGTGTTGTGGTGGAGGTCTCATTGGATGGTTGGTGTTTGTTTCCTTATCTTTTGTTTATCCTCATTTAGATTTCCTGCTCAGCTTGGAATATCTTACAAGGTGTGGAGAGCTAAATGTAAATGAATTTTATTTATGGACACTGAATTTCTTGTGAATAAAATTAGACTGAACTGAATATCAGTATTTATTTTAATGTAAGTTGGAAAATATACTACTGACCGTTTTCAACGCCAATGTGAAATCTTATTGTCAGTCCACAATGTAGCAAATGTGTTTGTCATTTGGAGGAATAGTTTGGAAAGGATTTTGATTTTATGAAAAACTCCCAAGAAAGTATTACAGACAGCAATGAAGATTCAACAACAAGAGACTGGAGCTTTCGAAAGACAACGACTCAAACGACATGACAAACACGAAGAGAACACACGCCCAACTTACCAGCCCCTATGAGATGCTTTTATTTGAATTGAGTGAGATGCAGAGGATGATGTGGATTGGGGAAGTCTAGGGAGCTGGAGTAGCTGTGTATTCAGAGTTTGTGAATTGTTTTCATGTATGCAGCTTCATGAAGAGTGCCTTTCTCAACGTGATCCCACCATGTGTATAAGAAGTTGTCCACCACGAGTCTGAACCACGGTGAGAGTTTCAGGCCCTCTTCACCAGCATCTGCTTTCCTAAGGAGTTCTTTTAGTTGTTCCTTGTTCACGTATTTGATATCAGCAACTTCGTCGGGGTTCGGATTAACACTCACGTCCTTGACAATGAAGAGAAGGTAATCCACTGAAAACAATGAGAAATGTGAGAATCCAAACAGTGTTGCCATTTTATTTAGAAGGCTGGATTGATGTGAATTATACATATATTTCACATAATAGATGTGATAGTTGAAGACTGCTTACATTCATGCTCTCCCCATTTCCCATCAGATGGTGCCTTATATAGCATGCGTCCCAGAGGTGTGAATTGATCCAATGGAACATCTTCAGCAGGGATACCCAGTTCATCCAACAATTTTCTTTGAGCAGCATTTCTCACACCTAGCAAGTTTGTGGACATTAAATTGCACCCCGATTTTCCAACTGAATGTAAAAGTAAACTTCATTTAAAGAATCTTATACCTAGATAACTCTCATCAATGAGCTCGGATTCACGGTAGAGAGGATGGCTGCAACAGGTGTTTGTCCACACCAGAGGGAATGTTACCTTTGTCTTAGATCGTTGCTGTTCAGACCAAAAGAAGATCGTGATTCAACTACGATACAAACATGAACTATCGTATTAAGATGATAGATTATTCTTTCTGAGTCTGTTCAATCACTCATCAACTTAATACAAATATTTTCCAGTTGAATTCAGTTAATAAGGCACAGTTTCCACAACTTGCATTGCTTTTATAGCCATTGGACTATAACTTAAGAAACTATAAAATTCAACAATCTGAATGGCACAATCCATCATGTAGATCAGTAAGGAAAAGAAAACTGTCACTGCTTTCTTGGGTTAAGTCCTACATTATTTATAACTTTCCAGTATCAAGTAAAATTCACATACCTGGAGTAACAGCTCATACTTCGAGTTAAACAAAAATACACTGAAAGCTCTGTGCAGCATATGTTTGGTCTGAATATTTTCCCACAAATGGCCTGAGAATTGTCAATGCAATCATACAAATGCGTCAAACATAAAAAACAAGAGAAAAATAAGAACCAGTTGCTAACTAGTACCTTACATATTAAGAACTTATAGATACATAAAACTTGTTAAAATCTAGCTATCCATTTGGTTGACAATGTCTTTTTGAATTCAAAAAGTTCAAAATTCAAATCAGATATATCAAGATGGTTTCATCCAATTGTAAAATGGAGTGCATTTTCTGTTACTCCCCTGAACTGAACATATCATAATACTCAGCAATTTCAAAATGGAGTGCATTTACACTTACAGTTGTACTTGGATTCATGGCCAACCACACCATCATTTTCATCCACCAGAATACATCTACAAACAGTGACAAAAAAGACAAGCATAAGTTCGTAGTTTAGTTCCATAAGATGCAATAAACAACAATCACTGTATGAAAGCCGAGGTGTAAAACTGATTCAGCTGGATAGTAGTAGAACTCTTCAAATCTGTCAAGAGAAACATGCATCTACAAGACGAATTCAATCTCATTCGCACATCATAAATTACTGGAAACTGAAATCCAATTTACTCATTACAACCAAAATCAGCAAGTCTATTTCGCCAGCTAATTCCATTTTTAATACAAACAAATATAAATCTAACGATACAGAAAAATCAACAAAAGAAATGTCATCACCAATCAAACACACTCCTCCAATCAGAATCTAAACCGAACAAAATAAAAATCAAATCAAAAACTGAAAAATAAGAGAGGAGAGCAGCAAGCAATGAACGCACTCATCCTCGAACATGAGCTTGCGCTGCACAGCGTCCATTCCAGCATCAGGCGCGTCTCCCATAGCTCTGCTCGCGTAAAACGACGGCGATGATGACGAGGAAACCCCGAGCGAGATCGGCAATACGCGGCGCACGGCTCCGGAGATCGGATGGACGGAGGAAAAGAAACGGGATGAAGCGACAGGGAATCGGAGGAGGCGAGATTTGAAGGTGGTCGGAGAAGGAGCGAAGGGGAGTTTATGTAGAACGAGACGAGAAGCTAAAGACGGCATTCCAGCTCTGCGGAGTGACGGAGATCCTCGTCATAGATCGCATCTCATTTCATTATGCCTCACCATTTGGCCATGGGCCCAAAATAAACCTAACCTGACGCTAATCCTAATCCGGTTCTAGCCATTCGCAAGTGCTATGATGGTCCGATCGAAAGGGACTAGGGTCGGGTTAGAGTTTCGATTATTAGGTCAGATACGAAATACGAGTCCGATTTAAAATTACATATTCATTTATTTAAGGACGTTCTTGATATAAAAAAATGCGTTTTTTTCACATCCATCAAATCTCACACGTTTAAACTAGTAGCATGTGCGTTTAAAGAGTTATTTGTCGATAAATAAGTCATCCATTTAGGACCGATGAATTTTCTCATGGTCCGACCCGACCCTAATGTGTAAAAGACTAGAGCTAGGGTTCACCAAAAGCCCTACTCAACCCGACCCGTTAGGGCTAGAGCTTACCTGACACGGCCCTTTTGCCGACCCCTACATTTCATCTCCATTCTCCCTTTTTTCTTCTTCTTCTTTTTTTACATCTTTTTCTGTCTGCTTTTTTGTTGTTGTAAATATTAGGAGTATTCGGGCTAAGTTTTGGATCAAATAAAAATCACATTTAAATATAAAAATTATTTAAAAATAAATAACAGATACGATGGTATAAACGTCCTAAAAAAATTAACGCCGTTAACGCCAGTATGCTAAGTCTGAACTTTAACAAAAACAAGTATGAACATTAATAATAAGTCTGATTTTTGAGTCTGGACATTAATAAACAAGTCTGAACATTAACAATAAGTCTGATTTTTAACAAAATTAATTACGAAAATACCAAAAGACTATTTTACCCCTCCGCATTGGATTACAAAATTTCGACAAATATGATATGTATCAAATTTTAAGGAGGTTTATAGTTTTTATATTTATGTGTGCTTTTTACCTGACCTCTACCCTTTGAGTTAATGATGACAATTATACAGTTAATAACAATCATACAGAAAATCAAGTCTACTTACTAATTAAATTAATAGTAATAAATTTAAGAGTGTGGTTCAGGTACAAACCTACTTTATATATAAAAACTAAAAACTCAATTTCAAGCTGACACGTGTCCCATTTAGTCGAAATCCCGAACAAAACACGGGAGGGGTATTATAGTCATTCCACATATCCTAATAATTTTATTTTCAATTTTGTCCTCGAGTTGTTAATGATCAGACTTAACCTTGGAATGATCAGACTTAAAAACATCAATGATCAAACTTAAAAACAACAATGATCAGACTTAAAAAACAATGATCAGACTTAAACCAGTAATGATCAGACTTAAACTAGTAATGATCAGACTTAAAAAATAATTATCAGACTTAAACAGACTTAAAAAGACTTAAACAGACAATGATCAGACTTAAAAACAATGATCAGACTTAAACCAGTAATGATCAGACTTAAAAAACAATGATCAGACTTAAACAGACAAATGATCAGACTTAAACCAGTAATGATCAGACTTAAAAACAATGATCAAGCTTAAACAGACAATGATCAGACTTAAACAACAATGATCAGACTTAAACTAGTAATGATCAGACTTAAACCAGTAATGATCAGACTTAAAACTTGACAATGATCAGACTTAAAACTTGACAATGATCAGTCGTCATCGCCGTTCTTTCCTCTCTCAGTCGACATATCCTCTCTCAGTCGACATAAGTCGTTTTTCTTTGTTTTTAGTCGACAGATGAACAGTGCATGCCATGCCGCGCGCCCAGCCTTAATATTAGCGCCGCGTCCAGTTAAGACATTAACAAGTTAATGTAAAGGCTGGGCGCGACGCTAATGTTAAGGCTGGGTGCGACAACCAAAATGATCAGGCTTAAACCGATAATGATCAGACTTAAACCAAATTTTAGGACGATTATACCCCTCGTATCATTTTTTGTATTTTTAAATAAGTACACGTTAAAAAAAATTTATTTACAAAAAGTGCCCCGAACGCGATAAATTCATATTGGTCGAAATATACACGTGTCAATATTTTATTGGGTTTTTAATTTTTATTTATAAGTATGGTTTGTATTTGATCAGTTTCCTAAATTTAAAAGTATTACTTTACTTCTTCATTAGTTATATATAATTTTTGAGTTGAGTTGATCTAGTCACTATCACTGTTTCGTCAGAAATCAGAACTTTTATTATCCATTGATCTGATTATATTTTTTGATCTGATAATCTCAATGGTTAAAATTAATCAAAATTAATTCAAGTTAAATAATCTTTTAATCGTTTTTATGGCTAAAATGGTTTATTCGGAAATGACAATGTATATTTTAAATTTAAAATCCCCGAAATATTTAGTGAATATCCGTTTAGATATTACGAGCCCTAAATTAAATATATGTTTGCTATACTTAATTTCTTTTCATCAGTCGACTATGAAATCCGATTAGAGAACTTTAACATAAGATTTAAGATTTAAAAAAACACGAACATACTGACGAACATATGTATCGTGGTTTTGCTGTATTAATCAAAACCACAAACATATAAAGCAAAACCACGAACAATGATTTTGTTATATTTATCAAAACCACGAACATATAAAGCAAAACCACGAACATCAGGATCAATTGAGAATTTTAACGTAAGATTTGAGATCGAAAACACAAACATACTGTTGTCATCAACCGTCGACAGCGAAAATCACACGAGGATAATTCTGTTACGGATGAACGTATGACGTCATCAAATCTTGTTCGAAAATCTTAAGATTTTGTTGATATAAGATCGTGTGAATTGTTTTCATAAAATGACTAATATGCCCTTTCATCACACATATTGTAATTAAATAATTATTATATTTGCTAAAATTAAGGAACGGTGATGATTTAATCGTACATATATCAAAAGTTCTAATTTTTGACGAAAATTGATGGTTTTGACCTAATCTTTTCTCATAATTTTTATCTTATGAATACTTAATTTTAATGATTTGACCAGAATTTAAACATACAAATTGATACTGTATAATTTTTATTTGAAAAAAAATGATCAAATATAATTTATTATATAAAGTTTATTAATTTGTATGAATATTAAAAATGAACATACAATATGGATTGTAAGATCCACAAAATTATATGCAATGGACCTCGGTCTCCAAAAAAATTACATCACATGGATTCATTGTGATGTATAGATTAAGAAAACTAGATTGGTCGTCGATATTTATTCCAATAATAAATGGAAGATTCATATTTCATCCAACGTGAACGACAACAGATCCAACCAATCTTTGGTGTCATTAGGCCAGAATCTGCAGTGTGCTTTTGGGCCGCTGGACCCAAATGTTTGCCTTTCCAAGGCCCAAATGTGAAAAAAAATGTTGCCTTATTTTGTAGTTTTAGTTTCGTTTTTAATATGTTTTAAATTTTGAGTTTTTATATTTTCCCGTTTTCAATAAAATGATACTGACAGGTGACAGCGGAGGTTTCGTCAACATTTTCGTTGCCCCAGAGAGGTTTAAACAGTTGATTTCCCGGTCATTTGACCAAGATTATGAATGTTAGACTAATACAATTTTCTATTTAGCTAATTTACATGATGCATGCTAAAATATGTGAGACATCTTTTACACTTTTTTTTTTGTATAAATGAAGAATATGAACTCGTTTTATTTTTAATTTCCACATTTTTTTCATATGAAGATGGAAATCAAACATATCATTATCATCAACATTTTTTTCTTCTTCTATAAATGCGAACATTTTACATATACCAATTATTGCAGGAGCCTCCTTTCCGACCAGCTGTAGTTGCCATTTAATTTCCTTGTTGCTTAGCTCTTTATTACGATGTAATTAATTTGCAGCCCCAACATGACACTGATTTCTCCGGCAATAGAGAGTCGTTATTTATCCACAACTCCTTCAAAGCTCAGTGGCCGGTGACAAACAAATGGACCCAACATGACACCGTGTATCCAACCACTTGATTCAGACAATATCAAGGTTAAGACTCTCTCTCTATATATGTAGGTAAAATAACCATTTGAGATTTGTCGACGATTCACCAGTTTGGGACACACACAATGAAAGTGCAAAATCAGAGATACGTGACAAAACCTACAATATATTGTTTCTAAGAGGAATGCTCTGCTGCATCTATCTCCCTTTTACTTTAATTTCTTGCAACCCCTTGTTCAAGAATGTCAATTGCATTTAATGCACTTCTTGAACGTAAAAGTGATGTAACATATTTTTATCGTTTAATGGAAAATAACGAGCACTGCACGACAAAAATGTGCGTTTTGCACTTTTGCGTTCAAGAAGTGCAAAACGAGTTTATTGAACGCATCTTGCATTTCTTGAGCAGAAGATTACAAGTTAAAAGAGGTATGCATTTGAACGCTCCTCTTTATTTCTAAATATGCTAAGTTAAAGTCATAAATTGTTAGGTTATAGAGTTTGGATGAGGCCGTTAATCAAAACTTGAATTTGAGTCGGATAAGGGTTTTAATTTTTCTATATTATAAACATATATAATAGATCATTGTAATGTAGAACAAGTTAATCATAAATTTCAGTCTTGATGTTACCCTCTAGACACATTTATATATTCATAGCAAACTAGTTGAACACGTCATATTTTGTATTCGATTTCTCTAATTGGTGCGTTTGCCACAATCTATGTGAACTTAACTTGTTCGGTTGGGCATTTGACAGTCATTGCCTATACATTGCACTTGGGAGATAAAAGCAAGTCCTACACTCAAAATTCAAGTTTTGCACTCTTTGCTAGTAACAAATGCCATAGATTGTGCCTATCAAAAAAAATGCCATAGATTGTGGAAAAGGATTCATAATTGATTAATTGTCCTATCGG
This sequence comes from Rhodiola chrysanthemifolia, assembly GCA_033675395.1. Lineage (NCBI taxonomy): Eukaryota > Viridiplantae > Streptophyta > Magnoliopsida > Saxifragales > Crassulaceae > Rhodiola > Rhodiola chrysanthemifolia. The sequence goes on from CM066204.1 coordinate 15,421,113, forward strand.
AAATGTCGATTCTATAAAACTTTGTCTGATCCAATTTTTTTTTTATCACCACCATAATCCTTTCCGGGTTGACCCGAAGTTCGTCTTGAAAACTATAGAATGTTGGTGATATGTGTTGGTTTTACTTATTAACCTTTCATAATCACATCTCTTTAAGGATCGTGCCATCTACATACTCTGATACTATATGTAACGATATAGGAAAGACCGATCCGAATCGTTATAACTTATAACCCTAACATTACGTGTTATCTTGTTATCTAAATAAACTAAGTTTAATCCCATTTTTGCAAGGCATTTGTGTCACGCCAAATACTACATGATTAATTAGTTTTTTGTTTTGTTTTGGTAAGACTACATATGATTAGTTGATTACTTCAAGTTTGAACAAGGTTGTGAGATCAACTATATATATATATATATATAATATGAGATGATGTCTTGAAGTTTCAGTTCTATGAGTTGTAAAATATCCACATCAATGATTAATCAACATTAGGTTTCACATGGGATTTCTAATAAAAAAAATAAGGTCTCCATGTGTTACATGTGTGTCTATTTTAGTTAAAGAAAACAATTATTATATGTGGCGTAGCTGGCTACTGGCTACACCTAGACGCTTATGTTAAATTGTAAATGTATTATTGGAGTACTACTGATCGATGAAATAGAATTAAAAATATTGAGCATCTCTTTTTCGTTTTTAATTATTATTGTATTGTTGTCGTTGTGTGCTTCTTATGTGAGTATATATATATCCAATTATTGACATTCGATTTTCATTGTGTGCATATAGGAAATGCGGGATGATAAAAACATTCCAACACATGTACATTTTTCATGGTGTACAACTTGTTTAAGTAAGTCAAACCGTGAAATGTAACTTCTCAAAAGTTATATGGAACATACGTTGACTAAAAACACAGCTCGAAATAACGCTTATTTGCATATGCATATTTACATTGTCCATGACACCCAAATAATAGTCATGTTAATTTTCTTGAAAAAATCACGGGGGACAGTATTATGATATACATATATTGATCTTCATCAATCAAGTACAAGCATGAAACACGTACGGAGTATTTAAATAATTATGCAACAACTGAAATATTTTAACTTGGGGTGTGGAGAAAATTATGTCAAATGTCCATATGATTTGCTTAAAGGCTGGAACACCACAAGAATGTGTTGAATGAACAAATGTGATCACTAGTCTCATTTCTTTGCCCTAAAATGTCTTCTTAGGGCATAAAAGTTTGTTCCAGCCTCGAAAATAATTTAACAAGGCCTGTAATTTCTTTAGTTTTGCAACTTGCCATGTGTGCCTAGTTAAATTATAGTCATGTTAAGGGCGTGCGATTTATATAACGTTAATCTAACAAACCTGATCGAATATTTTATCTCAGTTCAATCAAGAATCAAATCCATTTTTTCCATTGACAGTAAAATATGATACCTATCCTATCCTATATCCGTTCCCACTGAAACTTTGTCTATGGAGGATTAGCCACTAGGTAATTATAAAAAAATTTGTCCTATTATGCCCGTCCACTGGGACGTAATCAGGAATCAAAATTACATAGGATTAGTATTTTCTTAATTCAAATTATACTTAAATTACTGTGGCTTAAAGAGAGGAAAAAGATCATGTACAAAGTTGATTTTTTGGTACAAAATACAAACTAATCATAGCTCTTGATCTTGTAATTTGAATGGATGAAATTAAATCCTGATTTTTTGTGCATTTTCTTGGTGACGAATTATAAAATGAAATCTCACCTGGCTGGGTCTGTTTGCAGGCTATGGGCCTAAACCATTAGGGGCAACCTTTTTTTAAAAAAATATTATAAAATGAAATTGACGAACTATGTCGTATTTTTCATTTTTCGGTTCAAAAAGTGACGAATTATAGGTTAATTTTGACGAACTTTGTATTTTGTACCAAAAATCAACTTTGTACCTGATCTTGAGCCAGAGTGGATAAATGAATTATTTTTTACATTACACATGAAATTACATAAAAGAATATATTTTTTTGAAGCAAAATTCACCGGGCTTAGCCCAATAAGTCATCCATGTGGCTCCGTCTCTGCTGCATTATTTATTGGATATTTTTTAAAATTAAATCACACTCTGATAGACAAGGAACTCCCAAATTCATGTCATAAGATGCGTTCGTAGGGTTTGAATCGTCGACCTCGTGATCATCGGCCAGGACTATGATCGATAGAGCACAACTCTTTATACTATTCATTGGGTATAAAAAATCACCTTACGCTACCTGCCCTTTTCGGACAGGATTATTCTTACCATGCCCCAACCCTTAAATTACCACTAGTCTAGTGTATGGATAGTCATGGCTCATCATTTGACCGTAGGGTCAAAATGACCAAAGGGTAATCCTGACTCTACCCTTACCCTACCCTACATGTACCATGCCCTGTAAATCTTAGGCAGGGTAAGAGTCGTAGAAAAAAAACCATACCCTACCCTATTATCCTACCCTGCCCTTGTCCTACCCTATTTTACTCTATCATTTTCATTCATATTATGATTTTTTTGCTTCAAATAATGCTTAAATTTACCCTACTTAACCCTACCCTAGCCGACCCGACCCTACCCTAGCTTATCCTAATATTACCCTACCTATGGGTACCCTACAGGCTTAGAAAAATTACTCTATCCTGCTTTGTGCTGTTCATAGGGTCAAGTAAAAATGGCCTTACCCTGCCCATTGCCGACTCATATGGATAGTCCAACATGATATATATATTAGAATTTAGGGTTTTGTATAGGCAGATATATATGTGTAGGTATGGTGTTGTCACAAAGGGTCGACAATGGGCAGAGCAGGGCCGGCCCTGCCTTTACTGAAAGTGCTTAGGGCCGAACAAATGACATTTTTGAGGGTTTTTAAAAAAATTAGGGTCGGGCAGGGCCGGGCTTGACTCAAAATTTTGACCCTAGGGTCAACCTTAGGGCCGAACACTGAAAGGGCTTTTAGGGCCGAATCGAATCGGCCCTTAATTTAAGGCCGGGATTAAAATAATTATTTATCAAGTACATAAATAAAAAATAACAATTTTTTATGAAGCACATCAATGAAAAATCTACAAAGTCACAAAATATCCTTAGCAACAACTTCATCCTATTCTTTTTTTGGCTGAAGTCTTCTTTACATTATGTACTTGTTATGGACGCTTAAGCGATAAATTTTAGATAGAATACTTATATACAAATTTAAACTTACGTAGGTACCTCGTGTTATGTACACGTGGTATAGAAACTACTGTCATAGCCATTAAATATAAATGATAGCATAAACAAGCGGTATGAACATGTAGGACTTCAAGCAAATTATCAATCCACTTTGCTAGTAATTAGACTTTGGAGAATGTCCCCTAGACTCTGAATGATTAAGCTTACATTATGAAAATTTTGTCATTTGTTAACCTTAAATTCAAGACTAAGTATATATTTTTAAAAAATGACTTAATGTGAATATTTCAAAAAATTTATAAAAATTAATCTAATCGACTAAGTGTATATTTCAAAAGTGTATTATAAATTAATTTATAGAAGGTAAAATATAGAAGGGCTAACGGTCGGGCTTGAACCGAGTAGAACATTATTAGGTCATAATTAGGTCGGACTTTTTTATAGCGGACATGGCCGGACTTAATTAGGTCATAGTTAGATCTGGCTCGAGGGCCGAACTGGGTTTTGAAATTATGGCCTTTGTTCGACTTTAAGCCATTAGGACTTAGGGCTCGAGGGCTTCAACATAGGGCAGGGTCGCCCTTAAGACTCATAGGTCATAGGGTTTTGCGCAGGGCTTTCGAGCCCTAGGACTGAATGTTGACCCCGTTGTGTAAGTATGGGAGACTATGAAACCTTATTCTTACTCACAATGCCAAACCTTAGTTACAACATCTCGATTTTTGTTTGTTTGTTGATAAAACCAGTACAAGATGAAACAAATGGGAAAATTAATTGTTGCAGCAAACTGAGACAACAACCCGAAATTTAATTATTAATAATTTCACAATCAAATTTTGATCGTACGCGTAAATGATAATAAAAAAATCTTCATTATAGCCACTTAACTTAAATAAAAGGTGCATGTTTCACGAGTTTGTCTAGATTGATTTACATCGTCAAACTATATAATAATTAATGTCACTTAGTTGTTAGCATTTTCAGACTAACTTTAATAGCAAATAATGATGGACATGCTAATTAAAGTTCGAGAGGGGCCAAATAAGAAGAATTAAATAGGACTTTCTATTTGTTGAAATTGAGTACATTAATTCCAATGTACTCGATAAGAAATTAATTTTCAAAATATTCACTTTCTTAAAAAATACTATTCTGAACGAGCATTGTGTAACACTGTAACTACTTGTAACTGTAAAATACTTTTAACAACGGGTTCAAGCTGGAATCGATGAAAATGTGGAAAGGACTTAGATGTGTTTTGTGCAAACCCAAATCATAAGTGTAGGCGCTCGACACACAACCGACTTACTTTTTTTTTTTCCGTTTTTCTCGCCGGCCGTCCCTCCCTTCGACCTGGCACCTACTCCCCGGCTTTCCTTCTTGTATGCGGTCCCTCTGCTGTTGGAATTTCTCTCCCACCAGGTTTGCTCCGGATTGCTCCGTCGCCGGTGGGGCAGTTTGGCTGTTTCTTCTTGTCTCGGCCGGCGTGGTGTTTAGGGTGGGTGGGAGTTGCGGGTTTGAGGCCGGAAGATCACCTGTTGTCTGGTCTGCTGTCCGGCGGTCGCGGGTTCGGGGGACGACGGTGGGGATGTGGATTTGGAGTGCGTGGTGGTGGTGCTGCTACGGGTTGAATGGTGGTGGGCGGAGGTTGCCGACTGAAGGGGTGGCGGCGGATGGATGTTTTGGCAGGCGGCGTTTGTGCGACTCATACGTCTCATTTTTTGAGCTTGTCTTGTCACCCTTATGGTGTGACCTTTTAGTCGCTTTTCTAGTTTTTTTAGTTTTTTAGTTTTAGTAGTTTAGTTTTTATGTTAGTTGTAGTGTTATTTTTTTGGGGCTGCGCTCGTTGTATTTGTTGATTTCCTGTCTTTGGTTGTTTGGCCATCCCATTCGGCGCGAGGCAACGTGGTGCAGTTGTTTGCTCCCAGCTAGTTAACATGTCCTAGCTCGAAGTCCTCCGTTATGCCTTTTTATGAATTCTGGGTGGCAAGCTGCCAGTGCAGGCGATCGTGGTTTCAAAGATCACTTGTGCAGTCTTCTCGTTTTTCAGGGGAAATGGCCGGAGTTTTAGTGACTTGCAGTTTGGCCGAATTGGCATGGATCGACTAGGAGTTTCGGCGTGATTTTTATTTGTGGTCTAGCAAGGCGTGGATTGCGGTTTTAGGTTATATGTTCTGGTCCTGTTTTGTTAGCCCTATGGTTGTTATTGTTGTCATGTTCGTTCTCTGAGTCGTTGTATGCCTCTGCTTGTATTATCAAAAAAAAAATCATAAGTGTAGGCGCTATTAAAAACAAAGTTTATAAAAAAGTCGACACCGCAACCCCGACCCAGCATAGTAAAAAGTTATATTTAGTTTACGACGGCCTTTTAACAACGATTTAGGCGTAAAGACGCCGTTTTTGAAATACATATTTTTAAATTAGAAAATTTTCAATTCAATCGAGTAATTTTTAATTCTGTATCAAATTTTTATATTTCAAAATACGGTATTATAGTTTCGTCTTGCTTTATTTTTAATGAGACCGATACGTAGCCTACCGATTTCTTACGGTTTTCGAAGAGACCGATACCTCGAGTACCGATCTCTTGAAATGTTAGAGACACACATTAAAAATATAACAAAAATAAAGAAATGGAACTCGTATAACAAAATAAGGAGGCAATACCACTCATTGAATGGTAATCAATGAGCTTAGACCTACTCATCCATTGGGTATATCTTTTACCTCTGATTACATCATTTACCCTTTTTTTTATTGTGTACATTCAACATATCAATGAATACAACGCATATATTGCATAACTCGGGTACATGTATATTTTTAGCACGTTTGAAGCACAAGTCACACCAAGGACACCAACCCGGAATCGAACTTGACATATTTCATTGAAGCACATGTCATCTTGGCACCTCTGACTTTAAAACCACGAGTCGACATACCCCCCATAGTACGACCTTAGCGTCTAAGCTTTCACGAGAGGGTAGACGATAGCACCTGCAAACAAGCAAGAGCGTCAGGAAGAGAAAAGGGAAGAGGAAAATATCCGGAAAAATCCACACCATAGGTGGGGACTAGGAAAATTCCACATAAAATGTGGAAAGGAAAGTCTCACGGTGGGGTTTGAACCCTTAATCTTGTCATTACAAGTCAATGAGTTCTACCAATTCAACCACCACCTTGTTGGTCCATTTACCCATTAATCTTATCCATAACATTAATCTAAACCCCAAATGAAATTGATCCAATTACACGAACCGTCCGGTTCAAATCGAATGAACGGTCAAAGAACCACAAAACGTGTCCGCTAAACAAAACCACGCGCCAAAATCGACCAGTGATTAACACGCGCACAAATTCCAACGTCGTCCTCATCTGTCTCGCTCTGTTCATACATAGATACTTTAACGTGTGTGTGTGTATATAAATCCATTCGTATGTTCTGACATTGCCATACCATACGATTCTCTCTGTAAACCAAATCATCATCTACTTCCATCTCCTACAAAGTTGCGCTTGGAGCTGAGCGAGTCTCCAGCTGTCTTCCTCACCTTGCTATTTTTCCGCTCTGATTTCCGCTAATTCATCGCTCCCTCTCCTCTTCGTTATCTTCCGAAACAGCAAAAACAACAACCCAGTTCGTACCACGCCGATTTGGGGATCCGAATGCGGTTAGTGATTTCAATTGGATAAACATGAATTGGGTTTCTGTAAAGTTGAGATTTTTTCCCTAAATTTGGTTATCTGGATGAGGTTTGTGCTTGTGGAATCTGCTGGTTGTATTTTAGGGTTGTGTTTTGTTTTGTGTGATAAATTGATTGTGGGATGTTTCAGCTTTTGTAGAATTTGATTGATAAAATGTTGCTCTTCTCTGCAGGTTGCATTTTTTTTGTCTTTCATTTGAGGTTGAGATGGAGATTATTCACTTTTAAGATTTGAATTGCTGGGAAAAATGGCCAGAAAATGAGTACAGCAACAGTTGGGAAAGCTGAACAAGGCACTGATCAGTCAATTCTCGGTTCAAAATTGGCTGTGAAGTTGTGAATAGAATACCTTTTTTGTGTAATCTTGAAGAGTTGGGGAGAGCCTTGGAGTGAAATTTTGTCTGTGTTTGCTCCAAGGTTGTAGTGACGGATTCGGCACGGGAAAATCGCTTGTGGTCTGTAAATACAGCTGGGCTGGATTGCCTGCTAGAAATAATCAGGGCCCTTAGGATGGGGTCCTGCTTTTCGGCAGAAAGCAGGAGCTCTCTCCCATTGTCGCCGTCCTCGTCATCAATGGGAATCAAGAAGAGGAAAACCGCTAGGAAAAAAATGGGTTCGAGGAATTCTTCATTTGAGTACAGGAATGAAGATTATCTTAATAGAGTCCCTGGTAGATTGTTTATAAATGGGTCTACTAAATTAGCTTCGCTTTTTACGCAGCAGGGAAAGAAAGGGACCAACCAGGATGCCATGATTGTTTGGGAGGTTTGTTTACCCTATACCATTATATTTGCGTATATGCTCTCATTTTCCGAGATCCCACTGTTTTATTACTTAGTTAAATTTGATGGTACTTTTATTAGATAGTGAAGATGGTTGGGCATTAACTATCCACCAATCGAATGTACTGACTTGTCATGAAAAGTCAGGCTGAGTAGTTTTAAACACTATCACTCTACGCAAGTGCTTACTCCATTTGACCTTATCAACATCCTGACCTTAGGTTGGATGAAATAGTTCAACTTATTTAATTGATTGAAATTTGGATGTCTATCCTAACTCGTCTACGATGAATGATGAATGATGAATCTACATAGCTTCAGAAAACTTATAGAACGCACGGTTGGCTGTGTATCATCTTACAGCATTTTCTCTCGATAACATGGACTTCTTGACATGTGGTTTACCATTTCACCTCGTACCAATCACTCCCTATACCGCTATTTTCTAAATTTTCTAATAATTAGATTCCTCGTTTCAACAGCTTCTGTTTTCTTCATTTACAGAACTTTGGGTCTAGGGCGGATACAGTTTTATGTGGTGTATTTGATGGCCATGGACCTTTCGGACACATGGTTGCGAAGAGGGTTAGGGATACTCTTCCACAAAAACTTAATGCACAATGGGAAGCAAATTCAAAAGGCGGGGATGCTCTTAGAGAAATTAGTCTGAATAACAATGGAAGCACAGTTTCCGAAGATGTGGTCTCAGCCGAAGATGAATCTAGGATGCCACTTCTTGAAACAGAAGATACCGATAATCATACTGAATTTTTTCATACGCTAAAAGAATCGTTTCTGAAGGCTTTCAGGGTTATGGATAGAGAACTTAAGATCCACACAAATATTGATTGCTTCTGTAGCGGGACAACCGCTGTCACTTTGGTCAAGCAGGTCTGCATTTATAACGTACATTGTTGGTTTTCTAGAAATTATGGATGTCCTTGGAATGGCGATAAAATATTGTTTATAATGTACAGGGCCAAAGTCTTGTTGTAGGAAATGTTGGCGACTCTAGAGCTGTGCTAGGTACCAGAGATGCAGACGACAATCTTGTTGCAGTCCAGCTGACTGTGGATCTAAAACCAAGTCTTCCAGGTAGGTTGTTTCCGCTTTCTCTCAGTTGATCAGTCAATTTTAAATAGGATTGAAATTGAATAATATTTGTGGCATACTCTTCACCGACGTAGCTCTGTAGTTCCCATGCTTCATTCAAGAGATTGTGTTGCCTTATCTTTATCCGTTTACAGATTTCAATTGTTTAACAACCAAGTTGTAAATATGAATAAAGACGATTTCTCTACAATTGGATCTGAAAGGTCTTATCGACAAACTTGGCACTGTTTTTAGGGTGTTAAATGAGAGACACTCTTGAATATAGCTGTTCAACCACCAATATGAATGCTTGGATAGTGATTTTTGACATGAAGTTTACTGCCTTTTACTTACAGCCGAATCAGAGAGGATTCAGAGATGCAGAGGTCGAGTTTTCGCCCTCAGGGATGAACCAGATGTGGCCAGAGTTTGGCTGCCGAATCATGATTCTCCTGGACTTGCAATGGCTCGGGCTTTTGGGGACTTTTGTCTCAAGGACTTTGGACTGATCTCTGTCCCTGAGGTTTCTCACCGACGTCTCACTGATAAAGACGAGTTTGTTGTCCTTGCCACCGATGGCGTACGACCCGAACTTTCCTAAAAAATCATTATTTAATTTCTGACAAGTGACAACACGGTACTATTGGACACAAATTAACAAGCTCTATAAATTTTGTTCTTATATGCAGATATGGGATGTACTTACAAACAAGGAAGTCGTAGACATTGTCGCATCAGCCACTGCACGTTCCTCAGCAGCTAGAACCCTTGTTGAGTCCGCCGTTAGAGCTTGGAGGTATAAGTACCCTACTTCCAAAGTCGATGATTGTGCAGTTGTATGCCTCTTCTTCCACAAAAACTCTGACGATGTAACCACTGTCTGCGCCAACAACAAACCCAAAGACCCCGTCACCTCAGAACAGCTTGATACCTCTGGTGATGAAGATTCCTCGGGCTCTAACATGCTAGGTCGGTCAGGAACCGTTCGAACTCCCCAAGACACTATCGATGAAAATAGTGAAGATCTCTCGCCAACAGATCATGCCACATCAGAATCGAAAATAGACTGGTCGGCTCTTGAGGGCGTGTCACGTAAGAACACGCTGAAGGCAATGCCAAAGTTTGTTCCTGACGACAACGATGAAAATGGGAAGGCAGGTGCAAACTCAAACATTCAGAAGTAATTATCCAGCTTTTCTGCTGATCTTCATTTTTGTCTCTCTTTTTTTGTTCTGTCCAGTGTTATTTTGTTGTATCATCACATATTTATTTTCAGAAGAGTGGAATCATATTTATTAAAATTTGTAACAAAAGAATCACAGGTGTAATTCTTGTCTGGTCTCCATGTAAGTAACTTCATTCATTTGCTTCTAAAATAAACAGCTGTTGTGTGGTTTGTATTTAACTTAAATACTAAACTGAATTTTAACTTAAATTTAATTCAAAGCCAGCTGCTCATTTTGGAATAAACCTTTCTCAGAGGAAGAGCAACTTGCATTTCCAAGCCCCAAATAACTGCTGTCACTGTAGAGATGGATAAAATAAGTGGAACAGACAAGTTTAGTGTACTTCTGTAAGAGTGGGAACAAATGAGTGTCTCAAATAACAAAAGGAGATGAGACATGAAAAACAATCACTCTATGAAGTTGTACAGAATTCGAAAAACAACTATACCCTGTGTATCCAGTAACTTTTTTTCTTTCTGTATTTTATCGTTTGGACGGACATGCATGAGCCTAAATGGGAGGGGTGTGTGTATAGACCAAAGCTCGTGGCAGGAACGGATGCTAAAAGGGGGTATGTTTATGACACACGACGGTTAATGGGAGCCTATTTGCGGGAAGAGCCTGGTTTTTTCATGTAGATAAACTGTGCAGCAACACGATCAGCACTAACATAAACAATGACATGTATCCGCCAGTTGGTCTGGAAGCTGCGTTAAGGTTGGTTGCTCCTACTGAATATGTTCCCCCAGACTGGTCGTCTTTCACCTTTATACTTGAAGAGCCTGAAATCCATCACAAATAATTTGAGAGTTTTGATTTTCGAATGAGCATGAGTGCTTCATAAATATTGTAATGAACATGTCTAATGTTGTATGATAGGTTGAAACACGATCAGAGCAACATTGTCTTGATACTCACAGTTGTACTCCGTCCATCCAATAGTTTGATTTTCCAAATCATATACCACAAGCCTATTTGATAACACCAGATCTGCAAAAGAAATACAGCCAGAAAAGAAAACGGTCACTAAATTTCACAGTTGTGAACTTGTGATAGGCATCAAAGGTTTTAAAACCGCATATAGCATTTTAGAAAGTCCAATCCTACACTTACCTCCCAAGAGGATAGTGTGAGTACCATCCTTGGTTTGGAACCCACCATTCATCCAACCCAAGCACCACACATCATTCTGTACAATTGCAACAACTAGTGAGCTCACATAATAAGTACTGGGATCTAAGTCTGCATAAAACCATTTTGGTTTATCAAAAGTTCAAATAATAAGTCAATATACGCATGAAACATTCTCAGCAATGCATGCACGTGAATAGTTTCATCAATAATAAGTAAAACTGACAGAATATGAACATTACTTACACGAGCTTGAAATAAATAGTCATGCGGGTACGTTCTCAAAGTAAGTGAATTCTCGAAATGAAAAATCACATCAGGAAAATCATCATCGACCCTGTCAAGGAGGCATAAACAGAAACGGAAAAAATGTGAGATCATAAAGACAGGCCAATGAGTCCTTTCATTGGGTACATCATAAAAGAGTCGTACATCGCCTGTCGTCAAAGTAATCAGTTAAGAGACAAATAAAAACGGAAGTGCTGATTCTTCTGTTTGTTTTGAGATCTTTTGATTTCAATATTAAACTTTAAAAAAAAGCTCAATAAGATTCTAAAACTTCTGCTATATAGAGAGTATTGGCAGCAGTCTTACTTTCCAGTATATTGAAAACACTGGAATAGGTCTTCAACAGTGTGGAGCTTCAAATCAGTATGTTGAGCCAGAATCTAGAGGACATTCATGAAAGAAAGAAAATCTAAGAATCAATGGATAGCTCATCAAGTTGTACAAAATAACAACTTCAACAGAACCATGGCATACCTTGTTGACTAGAGGCTCGTAAATCTCCTCTGGAAGATAGGCCAGAGTCGTACCGCTGTCAATTATCGTACCTTTCTGATCTTGAGTTTCAAATTCATCTGTGGGAAGTTGTAGAACATCACCACCAACTTCAATAGCCTTCATAATTACATTGTAATGTGCCCTAAGATAATTGACGAAGCAAAGAGTGACAAATGTTAACAAAAATGATTCATTGCTGCTAACTGCTAAGTAATGAATAATTTTACTGTTTACAGTTGACAATCAGTTCAGTACCCCAAACCAAACATAGTAACCCCGAATAACATTGAATGATAAAATAACAGAAAAAATCAATCCCTAAGCATTCTATGAGGATGACAGAATTGTAAGCGCTCGAGTATTAATTACCCTTGTTATGTACACATATCACAACATAAGACCCAATCATTGAAGATTTTTGCCGTGATAGCTACCCAAAGCCTGAGATTTTTTTTTTAATTAAAGCTGGTCGGTGCCAGCGTTTTTTCTAAACCCAAAGCCTGAGATGGGTTTAGCATAGGTATTCGATAGCACAGGAAGCTGAAAATAAGATAAAGAACACATACTGATTTGGCACCAACGGAGTTGTATTCACTTTTGGCTGCACAACTTGTCCAATGGTAAAAATTCCACCGCCGACCACATTATCCAAACAATGTGCAAATACTTTTTTCACCTTTCCAGCAGAAGCTAACTGCGAGATCACAGATGAATTACTTTGCCCAAATCCAAGTATTCCATCGGTTGCTTCACTAGCTGTACCTAGTGTCCCTGATTGCTTATTTCCACACCTGTCAGAAGGAAGTTTGTCAACATAAATATAGAATTACACAAAACAAATTTGGTTGAAAAATATGCTTCATATATTATTTAGGACGTAAAGTCACCAGTTGGCATACTGAACACCGGCGTAAACCAATCGTAGACTCACCCAAATGCGACGCTTCCATTAGTCGGCGAAGTTTGGAAATTTCCACTAACATGGTTAAGTTGTATAGTATCTTGGACAAAATATCCCGCAGTTGAGCTACCATCTCCATAAACAACATTATATTGACAGGACATATCAGGTTTGCATCCAGGAAGTTGACCATTGTAAGTAGCTTCACAGAAGTCTTGATCACATGTAACTATATTTGCTGACGAAGAGCTCGATGGGTTAAATAACTTCAAAGGCACCTGTAAGTGAAACCACAAATAAAATGAAAAGAAAATTTAAAGTTGAGAATCTAATCAAAGTTTTGCATATAAAAAGCTCGGGTTACAAATAAACTTCAGGATGATTATAAAAACTTACGCCTAGGTCGCTCTTTGTTGGGCATTTGGTGCAACCGACACAGTTCACCCACAGAATGTCGCTTCCTGTATCTACTTGAACATAATAGTCCTGGGAGGGAGTCCCAAGGCCAATCTTAGCAAAGTAGAGTCTGCAATAATGACAAGTCATATGTTGTGTAAGTTCTTTAAACACACACCCATAAGAAGGAGAGAACTAGAAACCAACTGATTGGGTTCTCTTTCCAGTGAGAATTCCCTTATCTGCTTGAACCTAGATTCCTTAGTTCAGTTTACTTAAGTCAAGGGTATTGTTGAAATTCAACAACAGCACCTAGTGGAACATCATGTCTAAAAGTATTCAATAAAATGCATTTATCATATTGAATTAGGGTTATGGTCCTGGATGCTCGTAATCATAATACAGTGACATCCACGGAGGTCAAATTTGTAGGATGCACAGCCCCAAGTAGATTATCATATTGAATTAGGGTTATTGTCCTTATGGATCGAGATATATTGAGGAAACTCACATCTTATGGATGACATAAGAACGGAAATCAATTCAAATCATCAGGATAAATTTTATTCCACCATAAATTCTTCACTAATTGATTCATAACTGACACCCAACCACTCCATCCCAAATGTAATTACCAGTTTCTGATGTTTTCCTTAAAAAGAAATATCTACCCCATCTTGCATGCATTCTCACATTAAAATTAAATAAACTATTAAGGCACATAAAAATCTTCAAAAAAATTCTCAGGCCTATTTATCCCTCCAGCTCAAAAGAAAAACCAAAACCCCTAGATTAACGACTCAGATCCACGACAATTTCATAACTCAAAAAAAACTTACCCAGCTTCGGAGGGCAAGCCGTTGCCGCCAAGGGGCAAATCAATCGCGGACAACAATCTGGCATGGCGACGTGCATCGTGGGCTCTCAGCTCCCCCAACCCTCGATTCCTACCGCCGAATTTATGTTTGACATCCAACACCAAATTGGCCGAACAGAAAAGGCATAGCTGCAAACTGATCAAAAGAATCACGCCGACCAACTCCGGTCTCCGGAGATCCATTCGAGATTACAGAATTTCTGAATCAAATCAAAAAAATTCAAACTGAAAAAAAAACGAAATCAAATTTAAATTTTGAAATAAAAAATCAATTGAATTTCGGTCAATTGGTTGAAGCGAAGAGGTTGAGGTTGGGATGAGGATTGTGGAGGGATGGAGATTGGAATGCGTTGAAGATTTGCGCGTTTTCAAATGCCGTAGACATTTTTAGAAAGCTACGTCTTCTTCGTCTTCCTCTTCACCGTCATCACTTTTTCTTTATTTAATGATTTTTCTCTCTTTAAATTTAATATATTTAACTTTTTCGATGTTTAAGATTTTAATCATTTCGAAAAGCATTTAATAGTTCTATCAAAAAAAAGAAGCATTTAATAGTGTGATAATAAAACTAATTTAAGTAAATATTTATATTAATGGAAGTGATTAATCTCTGTACGCTTTGGTTAAGATGAAAAAACTATTAAAAGAAGCATATTTATTTATTATTATTAGTTCATCATTTTGATAAATTTTAATTTTAATTTTCATCATTTTGATAAATTTTAATTTTAGTTCACATTTTGAAAAACAAATTTATTGTATTATATATTACAGTACAATATTCAAGGAGAAACCAAACAATGACAACTAAGAGATACGTCATTTTTAAATACTAAATTTTAATATTTATACAATTATCAAAAAATAAAAGTATAATTGTTGGAATATAATTCAAGAAATAATTTGACATATGCCATATTTTGAAAAGTTTGTTGGGAAATGTCACTCTACTAAATTTATTAGGGTTTTGCCACAAACCGCTAATGAGGATAGCGGTTTGTGATGAAGTCAAACCTAATGCCTATGTGGAGTTGACATGACGCCTACATGGAGTGATACGTCAACCTGCGGACCATAGTAGCGGTTTGTTCTAAAAGAAACCGAAGAAACAAATTTGCGATTATTATTTGGCAAGAAATCGCTAATAGGGATATCGGTTTGTTCTGATGTAAAAAATTCCTACGTGGATGCTACTTGGGAGTCACGTTGGCACTAAGTTTGATTTTGAAACAAATCGCTAATAGAATTAATGGTTTGTGGCAAAACCCAATAAAACATAAAATAGGTGACATTTTCCTAACAAACTCTTCAAAATGTGGCATATGCTAAATTATTTCATAATTCAAAGTAAAACCAGTTTTTAATTTTTATAGATGCAATCTTAGCACATAAATTCTTAAAATTTTATTATTAAAATTTAGATCTTATGGATGACTATAAAATAAAAAACATGAGACAAAATAAGAAAAACATCGCCAGGGATTTTCTTTGGCCGGCCTCTAATTCAACGCATTTGTTTGTCTCTGCACGGCAAAGTAGTTTTACATTTATTTTTGCCACCGGCTCAGATACATTTTGGCGATGAAAACTAGTTGGGATAAAATCCATATAAAATCCATATGGAATTTATCCTGTAGCCAAGAACATGTGTAAATCTAATTTTGGGTACAAAATGCAAACCGACGAATTATGATACACTTTCAACGAACAATGCCATAGTTTTATCCAAACGAATTATAAACCATTTTCCCGAACTATGACATAGTTCGTAGGAAGTGTACCATAATTTATCGGTTTGTAGTTTGCACGTTTGCACATGATTTTTTTTCCATTCATCAGAGCTATAATATTGTCTGAAATATTATATTTATATGTTTGGGCTCACGTAAGAAGAGTTAGGATCAAATGAGAAGTTGTATGTTTAATGAGAAATAAGAATTAATCTTAGCCGTACAATCTAATTTCTATTTATTTAAATCTATTTTTTTCCCAAAATATCAAGGGCATATGAGTCATTTAGTTCTTATCCTAACTCGTTATCGTTTCGCCGCTCTTCGCTCTCGACATGGTTTCCTGTTTTCACGATTACAAGACGCCGGAGAGAATGTTCGGCGAGAGGCCGCAATCAGAGTCGGCGGAGGCGAAATGGAGTTCAAGTTTGACGTTCTATTATTTGCTTTATTGCAAGATTCGCCATTCGTAACTCCCGGTTGTCCGGAGTTAAAGCTCTTCCTCAACTCTCCAACCAGCGCTACACCTCTCATTCATCAAAAATGTGCAGGACGATTTAAGATCTGAACTAGTGATGTATCCGACATTGCCAGCAGTTCTACTGATGGGAGGTGGTGAAAGAATGGGACTGGTCAACAAAACTGCCAAAGCTCTTGGAGAGACTCTTTTTGATAAAGAACTTGAAAGACCAATTGGGCAGCTGATCATCATTTGTGGGCGTAATAAAAATTAAATGCCTTGCACAGAGTCCTTAGAAGCCTTGGGCTAAAAAATCCCAGTGAAGGTTTTTGTATTTTTTTCTTCAATTTTTTCTATTTATGACAATGAAGGCCCGGCGTTAATTAGCACTAAGAAATTATGTACTTGAAATATTATTTCAGGTTAGAGGATTTGAGACCAAAGTACAGAAATGGATGGGAGCTTGTGATTGTAAGGTTACAAACAAAATTCGTAACAAAGAACAAAGTTTGTAATGTGAAAATCGTAGACTCAAAGAATAAAATTCGTAGATTTTAAAGAACAATATTCGTAACAAACAACAAAGTTTGTAAAATTCGTAACAGTTACGAACTAAATTCGTAGCAGTCACTGTGACCAAAACTCGTAACATTTACAAATAAAATTCGTAGCAGTCACCAATGACTAAAATTAGTAACATGTTGCCTTAGTGCACATGTTAAAGGGTGGCAAGGGTTCAATTCCCACCACCAACAACCCTACAAGGATTTCCCAATTATTCAGCCATGTGCTTGTGCCTTGTGTATGGGTTGGGGTGCATGCCTGCAGGCAACCCAATATGTTGGGGCGCGTCTGGCTAACTTGGCCCAGCGTTGCCCAGGTGGTGAACTGGATGTCCAGCCCCAACCCACCAAATCTAAAATTCAACATTTTCTTCCAATTGAGGCGTTGTTTTAATATTTGAGCTTCTTATTAAGGCGCTGTTGTTGGCAGCGGCTAAGTGTTGGACGATGTCACTAACAACGGTTTAAACTTACATGGCAATTTGTGTTAATCAGTTTTTTTTGGGTGGTTATATGCCACGAGACTTAAACCGCCACCCACAAGAGCGGCTTAACTCTAAGGCGCCGTTGGCAACGACGCCTTAGAAAACGTGAGTAAATTGTGAATGAAATTTGAAGATTGAGTATAAAGGGAACCCAAATCTGAATTTTGAATAAATTGGGAAATTTTCCCAAAAACAAGGTGCGAGGTTTAGATCTGAAATGTGTGGGTTGACTTGATTGAAGGGTTTAAGGAGGAGGTGGGTGATTGGGGAATGGGAAAGGGCTTGGTGGTCATGACGACCATTTTGATTTTGACCATGAAGATCGGAGGAGAGAGACGTTGATGAAAAGATCAGCTTTTAGTGTATTGAATTTCTTTTTGTTTCAACGGATGATTTTGGCCTAATTTGCCTTTTATGCTATAAGGGAAAAGATCAGTGGTATATAAAATAAGGGCAAAAATCATTTTGGCCTAGTTTGCCTTTTATGTTATAATCCTGGCTCTTGATGTATTAGGATGAAGGAATAAGATAATTTTTTTTATTTCTCATCTAAAAAGACCCTAATTCAAACGAGTAGTCCATTTTTTATAAAAAAAAAAAAAACGAGTAGTCCATTTAATGTTGAGAGACCTTGTTTACGCGTAAATCTTTGAGTTATTTAAGTTAAAATTAGCAATTAAACTATTCAGCTCATTTATTAATGTAATTGCAGCCTGCAAACGAGTTGACTCTTGACTTAGCCTAGCCAAACTAGGTCAGCGGTCAGCCACTGGAGGATGTATTGATTTGGAACTTGGTATACATGGAGTTGAAACAGTCTACCCTTCGAGCCCAAAATTCATTATCAACATAATTCAAACTACTGATTGGAATGATTACCGCAAATATTGAGAAATGAGAGTGAAAATAATATGATAAATTTGGTTCTACGAGTACTTAACTAACTAACCAGTAATTAGATCTAACAAAACAGTTGAGTGAGACGGATAATAGGCGGATCTTTAACGAGTTAAATTGATGATATGGCTTATGGGTAGCGAGTTCCGTTTAACTCATTTAACGCGTTTAATTGGTTTAGATCAAGGAATGAGATCTCGTGCACTCAAACTATTAAAAATATTTTAAAGAAACGACATAGTTTAATATGTTTTAACAGAAAATCACTCATTTTTAAGTCGAAACTGCGCAGTTTTAAAAATGGTTCAGTTATTAATATAATGGCTATAAATGATACAATATACTTTTGATGTTGTTTTATCAAAAACACGTTGCACTGAATATAAATATAAATGATCAGTTTAATAAATTAACAATTCCATTTGATGAGCCCACATAAAGCCCAATTATAATGCCCTTAATTGGGCCCAATCACCAGGGAAGCATCCCAATAGCAATTCCGAATCTTTTCCGACATTCTTATCTCACTTCTCCCCATCCAACCACACAATTCAAAAATTCACTCACGCCTCAATTCCACTCCTCACATATCCGCCAACCGAATTTCCCATTCTAATCCTCCCCAAAATCCATCCCGCCACAAAATTTAAGGGCAAATCCGTCTTTTTAGCACCACAGCTTCTGCTCCGAGCTCCACCTCAAAACCGTTTCCTCATCACAAGCTCTCGCTTTTCTGCAAACAGTTTCTCTCCAACAATGTCACTCCATCTCTCCATATCCCCTTCGATTTCGCGCTCACTTCCTTCATCTTCGTCGCCTTGCTGCGTAGCGAGGCGAACGGCGGTACCTTATGGTCAGTTGTTGAAGTCGTCGAGTGGTGATCGGCTGTCGGCAGGAGTGGTGAGAGTGAGGCGGTCGACGGTGAGCGGATGTGTGAGACCGAGCTTGGAGACGGCGGATACGGCGGTAGGAAAGGTGACGGAGGTTGATAAAGATACGTTTTGGCCGATCGTTGAAGCCGCTGGCGACAAACCAGTTGTCCTCGATATGTACACTCAGTGGTAATTCCGTTTATATAATTTCTGCTGTATCATCGGTTTCGATTTAATTTTGGTCTTCGAGAGAATTTGGTATGCGTATGAATTTGTGGCATTGGATTTTGTGGTTTGAATTACTACTTCAAGTTGCAGAAATGGATAGAAAATAGATGGTTGGATTAAGTTAGTTGTGATGGTTCTCTAAAATGAAGCTGTTATGTGTAAGGAGTTATTTGTCTTATTTGTATGTGAATCGGATATAGAAGCTCTGAAGGAAGTAGTTACGCGGAAAGCTTGGTTAGAGTAGGAGAAAAAAAGAGTGAGACTTACATATATTTTTATTTATTGCAAATTCATGACGCAATGCTGCTTGTATTTTAAGCTGGTTTTAGTTCAACCTAGTATTTAATTGTCGTATGGAGACACTTAAGAATGAATGTGAATTATGGTGTTTCTATCTTGTAGTTCCACAGTAGGTGTGTTCAGTTGTCTAAAGTTACTTTTGTTTTTCGTTCGGTGTTAGCTGTTGGGGGTAGTAAAATGGATGGGTGGGTGTTAATATTAACTCGTGTTACAATTTTGTCGTGGATTGAAATACATTTGGAGGTGCTGTACTTCTTCTGTACAGCGAGCCACTTATTTTAATGCCTTACAGAACAATTAAAAGAATGGTGATCGAAAGGATTGAAAACATAGTCTCATTTTTAGCAAGCGTACTAGGAGGAACATGATGTCTTGAAATCCTAATAGCTTAAGATAGGGTGTTATATTATTTATATTCATTAGTATAATTGTCAAGTCTTCAGTGGGAATTTTCTGTTCAGATGAATGCTTATGAGCTTGTTTTAGATGTGTAATGTAAGTAATAGTTCAAAAGATGTGATAGTTCAACATTTCCTTTCGATGAAGAATGATGTGCCTCTAATTTTTTATTCCAACTTGTTTGTTTCTGTATTTATCAACTATTTTCGGAAATAAATGAAAATGGACATTAGTGACATTATTAGGGTGCAACTTAGAACAATAATCTTAATGTTATTTATTGTAGTGTAACACACAGTAGCTTTTGTGTCTAGTTATCATTTATTCGGCCTACACTTCTTAAATGCTCACCGGCACAAGTACAATTGGACTTAATGTTTAGGGACCTCGATAATGTTGAAGAAAGTGAATGAATCATTAGGTAGATGCTTAACACCCATGCCTGACGGTGTTAGCTGAGCTTTGACCCATATCAACATATGAAGCATCCTTGTTACACATTAATTGCTTGCAAGTTGCAACGCGCAGGTGCGGACCATGCAAAGTTATGGCTCCAAAATTTCAAGAGTTGTCTGAGAAGTACCTTGATGTTGTTTTCCTGAAACTCGACTGTAACCAAGATAATAAGGTATGCAGCCATAGATTGATTAACTTTATATCAACCAAACACACCTCTTTTTTTTCTTTTTGTTTTTCCATTTTGCAGTTCTGATTTAAATTTCTATGCCATTTTTTCTTTTGCAGCCATTGGCAAAAGAACTTGGAATAAGAGTTGTCCCTACATTCAAGATACTGAAAGACAACAAGGTTGTAAAGGAAGTCACTGGAGCTAAATTCGAGGAGCTAGTATTTGCCATCGACTCTGTCAGATCCACCTGAACTTTTAATCAGCCACCTGCAACCATTCCTCCTCACATTCCCCTGTAAAATAATATTCATAATCCCCGCCTAGTCTGTGAGATCCCCATTTTAAGCTCCTACCAAATGATTCAAGTTGCAGCGCAAAGCCCCTTGAAATCGATCTACCACATTTGTACCACTCTACCACCATGAGTAATTGTATAGTCTGCACTGTGATATGGCTTATCAAATGTTGATTTGAGGGCATTTGTTATGCACAATGGACTTCGTAGCAGTTCAGTTGATACTTGGTTATGGTTTCATCTTTGGCTTTCACATTCTGAATTCCTTGTAAAAAAAACAGAACAAAGCTCAGGTACAAAACTTCCAGCAAGCTCTCTATCCAAAAAAAAAAAAACTTCCAGCAGGCTCTTCTATCAAACCCAATCAACATCCAGACACGTGGCAGCACGGGAGAGCGCGTCCACAACCCCTCAGTACGAACTCCATCTCGCGAGCTTTGGTTTCATCGACTCGTGAAAGCACAGCTTCAGTTTCTCCCACCCGATCCGCCGACGCTCTCCTCCTCCTCCCCGGCATCTTCGCTCCTGAAACCCTAATTCTCTCTCCAGTCGGCCGCAGTACATGGCTTCCTCCCCTCCAGCATCAGTCTCCGTCTCCGCGGTTACCAAGTCTTCCGCGTTCTCCCCGCTCCGGTACCGCAATGCGTACACGCTGCCTCATGGTTCATTCCGTCTACTATCGATGCCGAATCTCCGCGTCTCCACGGCGGTTAGTCCTCGTTCGGTTGTTAAACTTTGATTTGAATATATATTGTACTATTGCTGCTTTAGATTTCGACTGGAATGGAGTTCTTGAAGTTTGATTTAGTTTTGTTTTTTGAAATTGGTAGAGTTTGCTCGCTATGTGGTGGTAGCTCTACAACATAAGCTTATAATTGTTGTTGTTGCTTTGAATCTGAATTCTGAATCATAATTTTTTGAATGTATGATTGTTGCTTAAAATCGATCAAAATCAAACAAATTTAGGGAAGAAACCCCTAGACTCTGATACCATGTTATGAATGTATGAATCAAGAGTGTTATTGATATGAGGCCAATAACCTATATATATACAGTACAAGATGAAATAAGTATGAGACCAAGTCAAATATACACAGAATAATATCTAAGATAAGAATAGTAACGGAATATACGAGTATATCTCTAACATCTTCGACTTTGTAAAGTTTACTGTAATCTGCTTGTGAAACAGACGCCTCGATTAGTTTATTGGAGCAGCAGTGAACCATTTGCCTACAATGATTTGCTTCACAATATTATTGGAGCAGCAGTGAACCATTTGCCTACAATGATTTGCTTCACAATAATTAAGAATCTGAAAAGAAACTTACTCCGTATTTTCCTTAATATTTTAGTAGAGATGTTGTTTTTTTTTTCATGATTAAGTAATATTACTTATTGGTTATACACCAGAATAATTGTTTTTTAATGAAGTCAAAATGTGGACAGCATTTGTGCGAGAGAGATATTTTTATTTTTTAAATCTTGGAGTTGATTAGTGAACTACTTTTTCCAGTTTAGATCAGGTGGATGGTTTCTCATTTATCACACTGCTGCATTGGATGAACTATAGTGTCCAAGTTGAGATTTCGATATTAGGGAGTTGCTTTATGATATATGGATGGCCTGTTTTCGTTGCAACATCATTTGGAACTATATTTTGCAGGTCTCCTACTCAAGTTGGAGCCGCTCCATGATTTTAAGAGCTAATTTGAAAGTGGTATGATAACAGTTGTTTTAGAATTGAACTTGCTCTTCTTTGGCGGGCATGATTTGATACTTGTTTGTCACTTTATAGGTTGCTCTAAGTGGACCTGCAAATGATGCAGTCGTACCTACAACTAATTTCGTCACTGCTGTTCCAGCGGTTCTGCCTGTTGATGAATCAATATCTGAGTTCATCGTTCAAGTCTCAAATCTGATCAAGTAAACATATCAATGTCTAATATGAATAAGAACTTGCTTTTGACACAATGTTGGTGGACTTTGTTGGAATTTGTGTGTTAACAAGTGTGAAGAAAATGGTGGTGCGCCCCATTTTTGAGACCTAATTTGAGAGTGGAGAACTCCTCAAAATAAGTTAATAAAAATCGGATTAAAATACCTTGCAATGAGTGGTATGGAATCAAAGGTGGAATTGCCAAAATCGAATGGGTAATTGATGCTCAAAGTAGGACCAAAATCCATGTTCAAGTGATGATGGTAGGAATGGATGAGTAGATTGGTTTCATATGGGTGAAACCTTATATCCCACATTGGAACATTACGAGGATGATTATATGTTTATATATAATCATGGTTTCTTACATGGTAAGATAGTAAGCAAAGGTCTCTCATAGCTCTTACGCGCCCGCCCAGGGGAGTGCAAATCATCGCCTCGATGACGTCGAATTTGGCTTGATTTGTTTCCGCGCACGTGTGCGCTCGCTCAGCGGGTTGCGCGGTTTGATTTTGCAAAATTCGATTTTGGTTTTGTCCAACAAACCAATTGTGAAACCCTAAACTCCTCGAATTCCTTATGTGATTTTTTATTCTCTCAAGGTCTACTGAACGGCTGAGTCTCGCGAAATATTGAGGCATCTCAACGTTCTTCTTCTTGGAGTAATGCAGAGAGCTCAACGTTCGTCTTCTTTTAGTAATGAAGGACAGTCCGAGCGTTTCGGTTTCTGTCAATTCTCTTATAAAAAGAAGCTCGAGCTTCACTCCAAAACACAGAAAAAACAACCAACAGTCCTCTTCATTCGTGTTCAGCATGAGTCAGTGGTGATAGCAGAAGATCAGAACAAGTTCGATCGGCAGAGCTTGGTACAGTTGTTGTCGATGATCGTTTTATCCTAGGAGGCATATTGTTAGCGAGTCCCAGCACTTACGGGAGGCAATCTTGCTTTAAGGACAGTGTCTGACGTGACTCGATCCCCTTTCGGTTTGCGTTTGCTTTCAATTCGACTTTGCACTGTTTATACTGTTCTGTCCAATTGAATAGAGATTGTTGATGTTCAGTTTGTCTCAGTTTGTATTGCATATCTGTTAAACTCAGTTACTTAGAAAACAGTATATTTCCAACAGACTTTATACTCCGTT
The DNA here is from genome assembly GCA_033675395.1 of Rhodiola chrysanthemifolia. Classification (NCBI taxonomy): domain Eukaryota; kingdom Viridiplantae; phylum Streptophyta; class Magnoliopsida; order Saxifragales; family Crassulaceae; genus Rhodiola; species Rhodiola chrysanthemifolia. Next base: position 15,445,165 of record CM066204.1, read on the forward strand.
GTCATTCCTGTGCAGGCTTGTTAATTCTAAAGATATTGTGGAGCTGCACATGAAACAACTAGACTGCGAGCTTTTAATACGTAAAAAGGAGGCGTTGCCGCAACCAGCCACTCTTCCTCCCCCTCCCTCATACATAGTGCAGGCACCACCACCTCCCCCACCAGCAAACCAAACACCTCCACCTTCAACCTCACAAGCTCCCTCTTCTACTGCCCTGATACCAGCACCTGCTTCAGCTCCTGCAGCCAAGCCAGGAAAACCATCTCTACCACCTCTTAAATGCCCAATGGCTGGAACATTTTACAGAAGTCCAGGGCCTGGGGAACCTGCATTTGTGAAGGTGATTTCACATTAAGATTCCTGCTAATCGACAACGCAGATATTTTTCTGCGCTAACAATGGAGTTTTTGTGTACAGGTTGGCGATAGAGTACAGAAGGGACAAGTTCTGTGTATCATTGAAGCCATGAAATTAATGAATGAAATAGAGGTAGGGCATGCATCTTTGATTTTGATTTGGTTGTGCGATTGTCTTGGCTATAAAAACCCTTGGTAGGTGAAGCCATGAAGCTAATAAATTACCACCATGCATCTAAAATCAACAGTCTTAGTATCTTGTATCCAGTATGATAAGTGAAACTTCGATGTTGTGAAAAGCCGTATATAAATGTTATTGAGAAAATTCTGGACTATTTCTCAAAGTTCGACTTTGACCAGCAATTTGCGAATAAAGACACGTGTTCTTTTGAAGTTTATGTTCATCCAGGATTCCTGTCTGAGTTTTCATATTGTTTGATTAAATACCTCTGGCAGTCCATATTTATCAACTGTTTAGTGTTACCACTTGTTTTCTGTATGTATATTTGCGTTTTGCCCTGGCATCTCATGTGACAAATTACATGAAATTCTTGGTACTGTCATATGTCCCTTGCGGACACAATGTGTATCTTTATCCAAATGGTATCCTAACTAAACTAAACTCTACTGCTCTTGTATTAATAATGCAGGCTGATCAATCAGGAACGATAGTTGAAGTCCTCGCTGAAGATGGCAAGCCAGTGAGCGTAGACACAGTAAGCACATCTAAAACTCAGTATCTCAAAACTCTTTCACTCCCAAAATCAACCCTTAACTCTACTTCTTATCTTGTATCATTCCACAGCCTTTATTTGTCATCCAACCATAAAAACAGCTGCTCAAAAAATGCAACTAGTATTGAGCAAGATTAGCAGGAAGAGGGTCCTTAGCAGATTGCAATTAGTAGAGTTGTTGAGGGAAACCAATGCCATATCAAGTGTTCCAATTCTAGTTTGCAGAACGGAGATTGGGCATCAAATCCTGAATGTTGAGATGTTAATTCACTTCCGTATAGCAGAGTATACAAAGTTGTGTGCCGTTTGCAAAATGTCAAATCTCTTGTAGTATTAAACTTGCAGTACATGTCGGCCTTAAGGCCCTGTCCACTTTGACTTTATTTTTTGACTTGTAAGTTAAGATAAGTTAATATCAGTTACTATCAGTTAAGATAAGTTATTATCAGTTAAGATAAGTTAAGTTTCACTTAAGTTAAGATAAGTTACTTTTAATATATCATCATCATCCCATCATACTATTCATCATACCATCATCATCATCATACTATTCATCATCATCATACCATCATCATCATACTATTCATCATACCATCATCATCATCATACTATTCATCATCATCGTACCATCATACCATCATCATCATCGTACCGTCACACTATTCATAATCATACCATCAATATCATACCATCATACTATTCATCATACCATCATCATCATCATACTATTCATCATACCATCATCATCATACTATTCATCATCATCATACCATCATACTATTCATCATCATCATACCATCACACTATTCATCATACTATCATCATCATCATACTATTCATCATACCATCACACTATTCATCATACCATCATCATACCATCACCATCATCATACTATTCATCATACCATCACCATCATACCATCATACTATTCATCATCATCATCATCATAATATTACTATTCATCATCATAAAATTACTATTCATCATCATAAAATTACTATTCATCATCATCATCACCCCATCATCATCATCATCATCAGTATATTACTATTTATCATCATCATAATATTACTATTCATCATCATCACAACCATCATCATCGTAATATTACTATTCATCATCATCATAAAATAATACTATTCATCAGTCAATATAAGTTTCAGTTAAAGTTAAGATCACTTAAGATCAGTCACTATAAGTTAATATCAGTTAAGATAAGTTAGGCTCTGTCCACTTTGACTCTATTTTTTGACTTGTAAGTTAAGATAAGTTAATATCAGTTAAGATCAGTTAAGATAAGTTACTTTCAGTCACTATAAGTTAAGTTAAGTTTCAGTTAAGTTAAGATAAGTTACTTTTAACATACTATTCATCATCATCATACTAGTCATCATCATACCATCATACTATTCATCATCATACCATCATCATCATACCATCACCATCATACTATTCATCATACCATCATACCATCATACCATCATCATCATCATACCATCATCATCATACTATTCATCATACCATCATCATCATACCATCATACTATTCATACCATCATACCATCACACTATTCATCATCATATCATCATCATCATACCATCATACTATTCATCATACCATCATCATCATCATCATACCATCTTACTATTCATCATCATCATACCATCATACTATTCATCATCATCATCATACCATCATACTATTCATCATCATCATCATAATATTACTATTCATCATCATCATCATCATAAAATTACTATTCAGCATCATAAAATTACTATTCATCACCATCATCATCCCCATCATCATCAGTATATTACTATTCATCATCATAATATTATTAATCATCATCATCATCATAATATTACTATTCATCATCATCATCGGTATATTACTATCCATCATCATCATCGGTATATTACTATTCATCATCATCATAATATTACTATTCATCATCATCATAATATTACTATTCATCATCATCATCACAACCATCATCATAAAATAATAATATTCATCAGTCAATATAAGTTTCTGTTAAGTTAAGATCAGTTAAGATAAGTATCAGTTAAGTTAATATCAGTCAAAGTGGACGTGCCCTTAATATCAGTCACTATAAAGTTAACATCAGTTAAGATCAGTTAAGTTTCAGTCAAAGTGGACGCCCCCTAAGGGCCCGTACACTTTGACTGATATTAACTTAACTGAAACTTATCTTAACTGATATTAACTTATCTTAACTGATCTTAAATAGTGACTGATCTTAACTTAACTGAAACTTATATTGACTGATGAATAGTATTATTTTATGATGATGGTTGTGATGATGATGATGATGAATAGTAATATTATGATGATGATGAATAGTAATTTTATAATTATGAATAGTAATTTTATGATGATGATGGTTGTGATGATGATGAATAGTAATAGTAATTTTATGATGATGAATAGTAATATACTGATGATGATGGGGATGATGATGGTGATGAATAGTAATTTTATGATGATGAATAGTAATTTTATTATGCTGAATAGTAATTTGATGATGATGATGGTTGTGATGATGATGAATAGTAATATTATGATGATGAATAGTATGATGATGATGATGATGAATAGTATGATGGTATGATGATGAATAGTATGATGAATAGTATGATGATGATGGTATGATGATGATGAATAGTGTGATGGTATGAATAGTATGATGGTATGATGATGATGGTATGATGAATAGTATGATGATGATGGTATAATGATGATGATGAATAGTGTGATGGTATGATGATGATGATGGTATGATGAATAGTATGCTGGTATGATGATGATGGTGTGATGGTATGATGAATAGTATGATGGTGATGGTATGATGAATAGTGTGATGGTATGATGAATAGTATGATGATGAATAGTATGATGGTATGATGATGAATAGTATGATGGTATGATGATGAATAGTATGATGATGATGAATAGTATGTTAAAAGTAACTTATGTTAACTTAACTGAAACTTAACTTAACTTTACTTATAGTGACTGAAAGTAACTTATCTTAACTGATCTTAACTTATCTTAACTGATATTAACTTATCTTAACTTACAAGTCAAAAAATAGAGTCAAAGTGGACATGGCCTAAGTGTCCAACATATTTTACACCTAATTAACCTAAAGGTCAAGTAGAGTGGCCTGATAGAGGCACTCTCACTCGGCTCCAACGGGTGTGCGGGTTCAAATCCTTACGCTAACAAACTAACACCCCAAAAAAAACTCCAAAGCCCACTATTTTATCTCTCACAAAACACCTCCAAATATGGAAATTTCCTCTTCATACTCGATCTTCAAATTATATTCCCAATTTACATTACTTTTTTAAGGCGCCGTTGCCAACGGCGTTTTAGGTTTAGGCCGCTCTTGGGCACGGCTGTTTAACCCCTGTGGCATATTTGAGTCCAAAAATACTGAGTCAGCCAGCTGATTTGGCAATTTATATTAAGGCGTTGTTACAATAATAAGCTCGACTTTAGCTTCGTACCGTTGCCTGAATCAGACATTCACCTAATCCTCCATCGAAATCCGATTTCGAGCCGACATCCTCCGCCCTCGCTCGCCGTTCGACATTAACCCCAACCGATCGTTGTCGTCCCCCGCTCCGATTGCGCCTATTGCTTTCCGTTTTGTCGACCCGCGCCACTCATCAATTCCGGTAAGATTCCTTGTGATGTTTCTATCTTTTCGTGTATTGTTGTTGTCGATTTATAGGGATCATTGGCTGATGGTGTTTTTTCCATTGTGTCCTCGATTAGTAGGATTGTTATCGATGAAGCTTGTTGTTCCGGCAACGATACGATTGAAAGTAAAATCGAGCTTATTGTGACCTAAGGTGCTATTACAAGCAGCGCCTTAATAAAAATTGTCGGATCAACTAGATGACTCATCATTTTTGGGCTCTAATATGCCATAGGGCTGAAACCGCCGTACCTAAGAGCAGTCCAAATCTAAGACGCCGTTGACAACGACGCCTTAGAAAAGTAGTGTAAATTAGGAATGAAATTTGAAGATTTGAATATAAAGGAAACTCAAATTTCAATTTGAGCAAATTAGGAAATTTTCCTCCAAATATCCCTCTAATTTAAGTTCCTCATTCAGTATATTTCACCAGCAACAACCTTGCGCCATTTATCGCCGCCGCTTCATCTTCCTCTCCACCTTCTTCATCATAAAATAGCACATTTTATACATAAAAAAAGCACATTTTAGTAATCTCAAGCAAATTAAAAAAGTTGTTTAATTAATTTATTTTTAATTAAACATTTTATTTTAGATGGACACCCACAAAGAAAAAAGTAACGCAAATCATTTTGAGTGCGGTTCAGATACAAACCGACTTATATAAAAAAACTACAAACCATATTTCGAGCTGACACGTATCTCATTTAGTCGAAATTCCAAACAAACACACGGAGGGGTATTATAGTCATTCCACACTGAGAGGTATAAAAAAATAATAATGTTATTTTCAATTTAGTCATCGAGTTGTTAATGATCAGACTTAAACTTGGAATGATCAGACTTAAAAACAATGATCAGACTTAAAACAATAATGATCAGACTTAAAAAACAATGATCAGACTTAAACCAGTAATGATCAGACTTAAAAAATAATGATCAGACTTAAACCAACAATGATCAGACTTAAAAAACAATGATCAAACTTAAACCAGTAATGATCAGACTTAAAAAAACAATGATCAGACTTAAAAAACAATGATCAGACTTAAAAATAATGATTAGACTTAAAAAACAAATGAGGCTTTCTTCTCATGCAGCTGAGCATCCCAATAACCTTCCTTGTATCGGATTGCGAAATAGTCTGATGTGAACAGGAAGTCATAGTATCATTGTCTGACATATGCTCCTCAGAGCTTGATTCAGACAAAGTAACAATCAGAGGAGCAAGCGCGGAAAAAGCAGTAAATTGTTCACGACATCATATTTTTACGAATTTTCTGTTGACTAACTTGAGGGCCGCATGAATATTGTGAAAATATATCGCCAGTTTAGAGATTGCATACCTGAAAGAGACCTCAGAACATCCCAGCGTATCCAGCCTACTTCAATTCAAAGCTACGACAAGTATGAAATCTTAAAAATACCAAAAAAAGAAAGTCTATAAACCTTAATTTCAACCGTCTGCGTTGGTAATTCAATTGTGGAAAGAGACTGGAAGTCCGTCGACTGCCAAAGCACACAGTCGTACAACAGCTGCACGGGCGCGAGAAACTGGTTGCTAATCAGCACATCATTTCCCGACATGACTCGGCGTCAATTGGGCCAGAATAGCCCCAATCTTAAATCGATGGTTCGAACCGACCTGATCGGAGAATTTGCGGCATGTGTGGTTTGGATTTAAATCTTTGGTAGACCAATAGCGTTTAAATTAGGTTTTTTTTTTTTTTGCCAAGCGCTTAAATTAGGTTGTGGGAATTGAGAACATATCACTACAATATTTCATTGTTTAAAAGGTATTCAGCAAGGCCGGGTAAAACTTTGTTGTTAACCGCGTCCAGCGCTTTATCTTCCTCATCATTGTAGTCGAGCAGCTCCTCTTCGTAGTCCTCCTTCTCTCTCAACTCAGCCATGTTCTGCAAACCACCGCACATCAAACCGTCAGATCCAGCTCCAAATTCAAAACGTGAGCAACAGAAGTAGTTTGAATTTGAAGAATTAGGGTTTTGCAGAGGTTCAAGTACTCAAATTTACCTTCGAATCTGGAAGATTTGGGTTAGGGTTTGTTGGCAGAGAGATTGGTTCGTTGAAGCCGGAGAGAAATGCGAGATTCGACGCGAGAGCGTGGAATTTATAGCAAGGGAATATGCTGGCTATGCTAGGTATTCAATCTCTAAACTGGCGATATATTTTCACAATATTCATGCGGCCATCAGGTTAGTCAACAGAAAATTCATGAAAATATGCTGTCGTGAACAATTTACTGCTTTTTCCGCGCTTGCTCCTCTGAGTGTTACTTTGTCTGAATCAAGCTCTGACGAGCATATGTCAGACAATGATACTATGCCTTCCTGTTCACATCAGACTATTTCGCAATCCGATACAAGGAAGGTTATTGGGATGCTCAGCTGCATGAGAAGAAAGCCTCATAATGCATTATCATTCTTTAGGCAATTGAAGAAAAGCGGGTTTAGGCATGATATCTACACTTATTGTGCAATTATCAGAATACTTTGTGATAAGCGTTTGGATAGACAGCTCGATTCTTTGCTGTTGGAAGTTGTGAGGAATGAGGTTGATTTCGAGGCGTCAGATTTGGTAGAAATTCTAGCAGATAAAATCAACACTGAGGGAGTGAAATCCCTGCTCTTGGCAATTGACGTACTTGTAAAGGTTTATGTTTGTTTGGGTATATTTGAAGAAGCTATGCAGATATTGTTCCATGGTTTAACATGTGGCATTGTCCCTCATATATTTACGTGTAATTTTCTTATGAGTAGATTGGTTGAGCATGATAAGGCTGATACAGCAATGGTCTTTTTTCAACAGTTAATTGGACTAGGATTGAAACCCAATGATTATACTTACACAATCGCCATCAAGGCCTTGTGTAAAATGGGCAGCTTGGAAGTGGCATTTGGCCTTTTTCAGGAAACGGATGAAGTCGGTGTGAAGCTAAACCATTTTGCTTATTCCACATATATTGAAGGGCTTTGCTCCCATACAAGAGTTGAATTGGCTTATCAACTACTTCAAGAATGGAGAGCAGCAGGGAAACCAATTTGTTTGTTTTGTTATACTTATGTTGTTCATGGATTTTGCGACGAGATGAAGCTAAATGCAGCTGAAGGTGTTTTTCTTGACATGGAAGAACACGGGATAATTCCTGATGCACATACATACTGTTGTTTGGTTATTGCTTATTGCAAATCAGGTAATTTATCAAAAGCGATGACTCTACACGGTGATATGATGGCGAAGGGAATCAAAACTAATTGTGTTATCATTAGTTCGTTGCTGAAGAGTTTTTGTGAAAGGGGCATGGTTGATGAAGCATTGAAAGTATTTAATAACTTTCAACAATTAGGTGTATTCCTCGATCAGGCCGCTTACAATATCGTGATCTATGGCTTGTTTAGGACAGGGAAGGTACAGAAGGCCATGGATTTAGTCAATGAAATGAAGAGAAAACACATGTTCCTTGACATTGTTAGCTATACGACCATGATAGATGGCTACTTCTTACAAGGAAATACAGTGCAGGCCCTGAAGGTAGTCAAGCAGATGGAGGGAAACGGTATTGTACCAGACCTTGCTATTTATAATGTATTTGCTCGTGGTTTTTGTAGAAATGGTTTTGTTTCTGAGGCTAAAGATCTTTTGGATCACATGAAAGCCCAAGGGATAAAAATTAATCATACCATGCACACAATGATTATTGAGGGCTTGTTCGTTAGAAGAAAGGTAAAGGAAGCTGAAGTTTATTTTGAGAAGTTGGAAGACAAGTGTTTGGATAATTATACTGCAATGATAAATGGCTACTGTGAAGCAAACTGTGCGAGAAAAGCTTATGAACTTTTTATTAAGCTGTCTGCTAATCAGCAGATAGTGAGAAAAACGTATTTTAAAGTCCTCACTAGCATTTGTTTGGAGGCAGATGCTGAAAAGGCTTTAAAACTACTTGAGACTCTGTGGTCTAATAATTTGGAACTGACTAAAGCTGTATGTGGTAAATTGCTTGCTATTTTTTGTCAAGCTGGGGAAATGAAGGTTGCCAGATTACTCTTCGATACTATACTTGCGAAAGGAGAATCTGTTGACCTTATTACATACACAATAATGATCCAAGGTTACTGTGCAATGAATTGCGTGCAGGAAGCGTCTGTCCTGTTTGAAGACATGAAGCAAAGAGGGTTAAAACCCGATCTTATTATTTATACGGTTCTGCTTGATGGCCTTTCAAAAGTAAGTTTGACGAGAGCATGTTCGTCAGATGTAAAAAGTAGCAAGGAAGGAGTGGATGCTTTGTATCTGCTAAGAGAATTGAAGGATTTGGGGGTAAAACCTGATGTTATATGTTACACAGTTCTCATCGACAGAAATTGTAAGAGGGATAATATTGATAATGCCCTTAGTCTCTTTCGTGAAATGATTGATCAGGGACTGCGACCTGATATTGTGGCATATACTGCTCTCCTGGCAGGACTTTGTAGTAGGGGAGATGTGGTGGAGGCTGTAGACCTGCTTAATGAAATGGAACTTAATGGGATACAGCCAGATGAGAGGACACGAAAGGTTGTGGACCATGGGGTTCTAAAAGTCAGGAATATCAGATTCCGGCAGTGAATATTTTTCTGCGTAGGCCCATCGGTTTACTCAACCGGGTATTTGCTTTAGGAAGGTAATCTTGTACCTGAAGTAGATGAGCTACACAGCATATATGAAGACCTGAAAGTCCATCAGCCATGACACATATCATTTACATGCGGGTACAAACTTTATTTTTCATTTTTGTAACATCATTTTATACAAGTATCGATTGTGTCTCATTTTTCATTAGTTCATCACGCATAACACGAGATGTTGGCAAAGAGAGTTTGTCTAACAAAGCCTTAGGCACGCGATGCATCTTTGTGATGATCTTGTCAAGGTCCCTTGATTACCTTTCCCTGCTTTTCACTGAAGTTTGGTTTCGCTTGAAGGTGGAAGCATTGGATACCAAGACATGCATGAGCCCAATAGCCTAGATGAAGAAGAAGAAAAGGGATGATGAAAGGAGAATGAGGTTTCTTGCCAATGTTTTCACTCTGGAATTCAACTACTAAAGCAAACAAGTCATTGGAAGATGTGTCAGATCGATATCAGGGAGACTGGAGACATAGACTGTGGTGATTGAGTAAAGTAAAGCTTTCTTGTCTGCCAATTTTCGAACTTATATTTTTCACCACAATTTCTAATAGCATCATAATTTACATGCTTTCTCACTACAAGCTTTTCTTGTTCACAGCAGGAAACTATCTCTATTCTACCGTGGATTGGACGAAACAGAGCTTGATCTTCGAAAATTTGGAAACGACGAAGCATTCAATAACTCAAATGCAATCTTCCACAGCCTCCGCTCTATGGGAATCAATAGATTCCGCATATGACTTCGACCTCGCCAAACTCGACGAGCAGGCTCCCCTCGAGCTCCTCCTATTACAAACGATGCTGACACATGTAAACCGGAGAGCTCTAGCTATCTTAGCCTTGAGCTGACCCATGAACCCGACTGGACACCGATAATCGCTCCTCTGCCGTAAGCTGCCTCTGAGTATTCCGGATTTCGCGTCGTTGACAACTTCAAACTGTGTGTTGAACTGTGCAGGTGTTCACAACTCAAGTGTATATTGGCGGGTAATGTATGTTTCAATTGTGCAGGGTAGTCGGTTGTATTTATGGAAACTATGGGGGTTAGTGTACATTGGAGTTTTGTCTGTATATTGAGTCCTGTAACAGTTGTTTTTTGCTCAGAAAATGAATTCCCATTTTCTTCCATTTTTGCATTGCTCCGACCTTCAATCCGAAGTTTTTCGATCACCGAACTGCATCGATCCTCCTCGTCTTCATGGTATCACTCAATTGTTTGTCTGTGCCCTAGTTTTTCTTGGTTTTCCCCCTTTTTCGTTTTCATGGATACTGGTAGTCAATCTGGGCTTACTCCTATTTCTGGTAGCTCGAATGTGAGTTCCGGTGCTACTGATGATCCGTATGCTGTTAACAACAATGAAATCACTGTTAACTCGATTGTTAGTGAAGTGTTGGCTGGAAAACGAAATTTTGTAAACTGGAAGAAATCGATGGAAATCGCTCTGTCTGCGAGATCCAAATTAGACTTTGTGAATGGAAAATACCCCAAGCTTACTGACAGTCATATGGTTGATAAGTGGCAGCGATGCAATGATGCTATTATGTCTTGGTTGCTTGCTTCCGTTTCTCCTTTTGTCCATGGGCAAACCCTTCATGCTAAGGATGTTGCTACTGCTTGGAAAATTATACATACTAGATATGCTGGTAGTAATGTATCTAGGAAGTTTGCTTTGAAAAGAGACTTAGGAAATATGAAGCAAGGGAATTTGGATCTAGCTCATTACTATGCTAAACTAGCTAAGTTCTGGGAAGAGTTGGAGGCTATTAGCAGTGTTAGATACTTGAACTGTGTTATTGGAGATAAGTGTGAAAAGTGCACTGAGATGGAGGCGAAAGAGAAGAGGATAAGGTCATTCAATTCCTTATGGGATTGAATGACTCACAGGAATTGAATGACTCACATGCTCAAGTGAGGACCAATATTCTGGCTTTGAGGGTAATTCCCGATATGGATGTGGTATATGATATGGTGGCTGAGGATGAGTCTCAACAAAGCGTAACTAAGGCACCTTGTGAGGAAATTTCTGCTATGTATTTGCAAAATTCAGACAATAACTCTAGGCAGATGCAAGGGACAGTTAATAATGGTGGAAATAGACAACATCAAGGTGGTAGTAGAGGACCTCCAAGGCCTAGGTTATACTGTACTCACTGTCACATGGCTGGACATACTAAGGAGTTTTGCTACAAGTTAGTGGGCTTTCCTCCTAGCTCTAAGTTCCCAAGGAGTTCCAATGCTCAAGGGAACAAATTCAGCAATAGCTACAAAGGACCTATGAGCAATGTTGTTAGTACTAGTTCTGGTCAGTCCACTACAAACAATAACTCTGAAAAAGGTCATATAAATGTTGTTAAGGATGTCTCCATACCTCAGCTGTCTCAAGATCAATGAGATAAATTACTGACCTTAATTACTCCTTCATCAAAGGATAAAGACAGTGCAGACAACAAGGTGTATATGGCAGGTATTTGTGCTAATGTCTTTTCTAGTTTTGATGATAGTGATTGGATTTTGGATAGTGGAGCTACAAATCATTTTGTATCAAATGCTGATTTGCTACCTGGTTTATACAAACTTGCTGAAGAATGCAGAGTATCTTTACCTACTGGTGAAACTATTTTAGTTACATGTGCTGGAAAATGTGTTCTGAACAATGAGATAACCCTTGAACATGTGCTGCTAGTTCCTACTTTTAGAATAAATCTGATTTCAGTTAGCAAGTTGACCTTGGATTCAGTTTGTGAAGTTGTTTTCACTGGTTCCTCTTGCCAAATCCAGGACCCAACATCCAAGAGTATCCTGCTGACTGGTGAATCATCTGGAGGGCTATATTACTTGCATAATAAGGGACTGAAGCAGCTTGGTTCAGGAGCTGGAGTCTGTTCCGTTTCAATGAAGAAGAACACTATTTCATTAGATGTTTGGCATAGTAGACTGGGTCATATGTCTCTAAACAATATGTATCAGATTTTATGTTGGGTGTTTGTGTTATGTAAGCACCATTAAACAGTCAAGAGATAAGTTCGATCCAAGACCACACCATGTGTCTTTCTTGGATATCCTTATGCTTAAAAAGGATACAAGGTGTATTGTTTGACTACTAATAGGATTCTCATCAGTAGAGATATAATGTTCCATGAGGATAAATTTCCTTATCAGCAGACAAAGGCAACAGAAAAGCAAAAACCTCACTCAGGAAACACTGTTCATTTACCTAATGTTGAAGAAGGTTTATTCCCTGATGAGAACATTGATCATTTACCTGTTTCAGTTCCAAGATTATTTTCGGATGAAACTCTCAGCGCCAGTTTAAATGAGTTGGACTCTGTTTATGATGATGTACCTCATGATCCTGATATCACAAATACTACTCATGATCTGCCAAGTGATACTCATCTGGCTGATACACCTCAACCAAATGCAATAGTTAAGACCAAGAGTGGCAGAGTTGTCAAACCTCCTGGCTGGCAACAAGATTTTGTCTGTGGGTCAGCTAGGACATCTCTTCACAGTTTGAATAAAGTTCTGGGGTACACCAAATGTGCTACTCAATACAAGGCATTTTTAGCTCAAGTTGACTCCCAAAAAGAACCAAAAACCTATCTGCAAGCTTCTAAAGATCCCAAATGGCAACATGCCATGAACACTGTAATTGCAGCTCTTGAAAAGAACAACACTTGGACTATTATAGATTTACCTACTGGAAAAATAGTGGTGGACTGTAAGTGGATATTCCGAATAAAATTAAAATCAGATGGTACTGCTGAGCGATACAAAGCCAGACTTGTTGCGAGGGGTTTCTCTCAAGTTGAAGGACTTGACTATCATGATACATTTTCTCCTGTAGCAAAGATGAACTCAGTTAGGTGTTTATTGGCTATTGCTGCATCAAAACATTGGCCTCTCTATCAATTAGATGTAGATAATGCCTTCTTACATGGACATCTTGATGAGGAGGTATACATGACTTTACCACCTGGTTTTTATGAGTCTGCGAAGTCTGACGGGTAGGTTTGCAGGTTAATAAAAAGCTTATATGGACTCAAACAAGCCCCTAGACAATGGTTTGCTAAACTGAGTGAAGCTCTGCTAGCATTTGGATTCCGACAGAGTTTATTTGATTACTCTTTGTTCATTCTGCAAAACAGTGGGCATACAACCTTCTTGCTGGTATATGTTGATGATATTGTGCTGACTGGTACATCTGCAGCCATTATATCTGATGTTAAGCAGTTTATTTATGCCAAGTTCAAATTTAAGGATTTGGGGCTTCTCAGATTTTTCTTGGGTTTGGAGGTTGCAAAAGGTCCCAAGGGTATTCATTTGAATCAAAGAAAATACGATGTTGACTTGCTGGAAGATCAAAATATGATGGACTGTAAACCAGCGTGTACTCCCATGGACACCAAACAGTCTTTGAGCCTGTCTAAGGTCGATCCTATGTTTGAATCCATGGTATATAGGAGACTCATTGGTAAGCTTATTTACCTTACCATTACTCGACCTGATCTCTCTTACGCATTGCATGTTTTGAGCCAATTTATGCAGTCACCCAATGTTGAACATTTACGTGCTGCCCATCGAGTTTTGAGGTATATTAAGGCTGCACCTGCGCAAGGCTTTTTCTTTCCTGCTGGTTCTTCGCTTACTGCAGTGGCATTTTGTGATGCTGATTGGGGTGCATGCCCAATCACTCGACGCTCTATAACAGACTACTGTGTTTTACTTGGGGGATGTATTATTTCTTGGAAGACTAAGAAGCAAGCAGTGGTATCCCGGTCTTCAGCAGAGTCGGAGTATCGCGCTATGGCAATTGCTTGATGTGAACTTGTTTGGATTGCCGGTTTGATGACTGATTTGGGAGCACCTCGATCTACACCCATCTCCTTGTTTTGTGACAACCAAGCTGCACTTTATATAGCCCGCAATCCTGTGTTTCACGAAAGTACAAAACACATTGAAATGGACTGTCATTTCAACCGCCAACATGTTATCAACAAGTTCATTGAGCCACACCATATCTCTACTTTGCATCAGCCTGCCGATTTGTTGACAAAGCCATTATCTGCCGATCGCATAGCTCAACTGTGTGCCAATCTGGGAGTTTCGAACTTCCTTCACTCTCCAGATTGAGGGGGGTGTTGAACTGTGCAGGTGTTCACAGCTCAGGTGTATATTGGCGGGTAATGTATGTTTCAATTGTGTAGGGTAGTCGGATGTATTTATGGAAACTATGGGGGTTAGTGTACATTGGAGTTTTGTCTATATATTGAGGCCTGTAACAGTTGTTTTTTGTCTCAGAAAATAAATTTCCATTTTCTTCCATTTTCGCATTGCTCCAACCTTCAATCCGAAGTTTTCCGATCACCGAACTGCATCGATCCTCCTCGTCTTCAGGTTGGGGCTTGGGTAGCAGAGTTGGTTTTGTGCTGAAAGTCACGCGGCGGCAGGATTTTGTGGACATATTTCTTGCGTTTCTGGCGCAGTAGAGAAGCTTGGGTGCTTGCAGAACTGAGGCTACCTATTTATAATATTCATTTTTTATGAGAATATTTATAATATTCATTTGAATAAAGAAAAGTGAAGGAGGGTAGATTACTCCGTCTCTGAAAACGCTATCCTCTCTCTTCTTCCCAGAAGCTCCCAGAAGTTCCCAGACCAGCCGAGACCACATCTTCCAATTTTCCCCCTTTTCCCACCCTCCGGCCTCCTTCCCTTCGTCGTCCTGTCTTGTCCCTTCTCCTCTCCGTCGGCTCCGGTGCCATCAAGGTGGCGTCCTGGCGGGGTGGACAGCGACTACGGCTGCTGGGTGGGCTGTGGGGGTGGTTTGTGTTTGTGTATAGTTTGTTGTTTTTCGTTTGCGTTTGCAGGTGTTTTACAGCGGCGGGTGGGTGGTTTCCGGTCGAGAGTCTTCGAACTGGTTTTTGACGTTCCTCTTCCACTCCTTCACCTAGTCCTCTGATGAGTCGAATTCTCGATTATAATTCCTCTACTTTTATTAGATGTTTTGATCCGTTCCGAGTCTCTTTCGATGCCATTTGACCCTCTTGATTGCCATTTCAGGTTAGAAACCAACTTTACGGTTCATGGGTTCAAAAAGATCAACTCTCGAAGAAAACCGAAGTTTCGGAGCAAAAATATGGATTTTCGAGCATATTGACCTTTGCAACTTGTTTTGGACGCCCAGGGCTCATACGATGTCCGAATTGGTTGATTCAAAGCTTGTTTGAAAGGTAACTCAAAGGGCTACAACTCTTTAGTTTAAGCAAAGACCAAAATCGGACGTTAAGACCTTGAAAAAGTGCAAAAATCAGTCCAACCGGCCAAGTGAAATCCCCAGCCGGCCGGTTCCCAAAAGTGCCTCAAAAGCCATATTTTTCTGAGCATTTCAATCGGCCAGCCAATGCAAAAAACACCCAACCGGCCAAATCAAAGCCCCAACCGGCCGGTTGGCCCCTGGAGGTAGATTTTGCCTATAAATTCAAATCAAAATCAAGTTTCAAAAGGGAGATTCGAGCTAGGGTTTTAGAGCACGAAATATTGAAGGTTTCTAGAGAGAACAAGCTACCAAGGCTTCAAGGGGATCATCCATTGAAGATTGAAGATCCAATGGGGGAAGAAGATCATCTACACTAGATTGGTTCATTCCTTCCATTGTATTTTCATCTATGTACTCAATACAATTTGTGTTTATCTATGAACATGATTTGTGAGTAGTGTTTTGTATTCTAGGGTCCTATGGACCTAATGTGTGTTGATACTCCTAATCTATAATGAATCAATGTTAGAATAACATGTTTGGATGATTGTGAATCTAGTTTGAACAAATGTCAACTCTATGCCCACCAAGTGTTTGATAAAATGCATAAGTGGTCTAGAAACATGAATTTGAAGTTGAGTGTTGATGGACCATATTTATATGATTCATTAAGACAGTTAAACCCACCAAATTGAATGCTTTATCTTGACAACTTTTGCTTGTTAGTTCCGATATTTATCTACAGGGTATTTTGAAGTCCAGAAAGAATACAGGCTAAGGAGGAGTTTTAAAGCTGAAAATGGATTACGAGTCAGGACACGACCAGATTCCGACTGTACAACTTTCATGATCCTGACATGGAATCACTCAAAACAAGTCCAACCGAAGAGCAACCAGAGTCAGTCCGGAGCTAAAAGGGAACCGATGGCTTTTGGGAAAAGATCTCAAAGCCCATCCACTCCCCTCATGCCACCTTAGCCGGCGGCTAAGCCATCCACCACTCCCCTTCCTCCACCTAGACCGGCGGCTTTGCTCCTCTCCTCCCATCTTGAGCCATGTGTCTTCATCTCCTCACTTCCCTTAGCCTATAAATAGACACCTCCATTGCCTTTGTAATTCATCCCAAAATCAAAAACACAATTTACTTATCTCTCTAGAGTTTGGGCACCATCCATGTAATCACACTACTTTGATATTGAAGTTTGATCTTGAGTACTCTTGTCGGTTCTTGAAGTACTCAAGCTTTTCCTTACTGTTCCTGAGTACTCTTGTCGGTTCTTGAAGTACTCTCCTTTTACTTTCCTGTCTTTACTTTCGAAAACTTTACTTTACTGTCTTTCAAAAACCTCTACTTTTCAAGTACTTTGCTATGATGTCCTGTTCCATGGATATTCGTAGCTAAACCCTTCATTCGGTTGAAGGGGTGTACTAGTATCATACAATGTTTTAGACCCTTCTCTTAGTGCCTCTTTGTGTTCAAAACTTGTTCTATGTGCCACATATTAGGTTAGAACTTCCAAGGTTGAGTGGATGCTTTAACGGGCAAAACTCTTCCGTGGGGTTCGTGAACATACTCGGGTAAGTGGGTTCTTTAACGGGCAAAGCTTATCTGAGGAGTTCGACCTCTTTCAAAAACCATTTGGTTGATCGTAACTGAAGATCAAATGGATGCACATAAGGCTAAGATACTTCGAAAGGAGGAATTAGTCTAAGTAGAACAAGTGTTCTAAATGATGTTGCAAGTCATGTGCTAGAAATAGCCTTGATTCATCTTTGAACACATAGTATGATCATTAGAGGTCAATGATAAACAGACTATGATACAAGGCCCCTGATACCGAATCCTTCCTTCAATTGCAATATCACCTGTTACTTTACCTTCAGTACCCATATCAATTGTTTACTTTCAGTACCATATCAACTGCTTACTTTCAGCACTTTAATTTCTGCAAGTCTTGTCCTTCAAGCACTTTAATTCCTGCAAGTCTTGTCCTTCAAGCAATTTCTTTCTGCAAGTCTTGTCCTTCAAGCACTTTAAATTCTGCAAGTCTTGTCCTTCAAGCACTTTATTTTTCAGTTATTTACTTTCAGTACTAAAATCACAACCAACCCACGCTACTCTCAGTACTAAAATTACAACCAACCCCCAACTGTCCTACTTTAAGAACAATTTTTCATCTGACTCCCTTGGGTTCGACCCCTACTTACCCTTTACTACCCACTAGTAGAGTACGAGTAGCGGAGATATAAATTTATTTTTGCACAGAGACATTGCACCTTAACGACAGTGCAGTGCGCTCCGTCAAAATTGGCGCCGTTGCCGGGGAGTTAGCTTCAGATTAGTTGTTCTTTTCTTTCCCTTTCATTTCTTCATCACACTTTCCACCATGTATGGATGGATGGCTCAGCATCTTCCTCAGTTTGGAGGGACCACCAGAGAAGACCCAGTAATACACTGCCAACATTTCCACCATATAAGCCGTCACATGAAACCTGAAAATGTAACGTTAGAAGAGTTTCAATTAAAATGTTTTGAACACTCTTTAACTGACTTTGCGACAGTATGGTATTACACATCAACTGCTCATTGTGCAGGATATTATATGGACCTTCGCGCTAAATTCCTGAAAGAATTCTCCCCCCATCCTTACGATATGACACCAGTGAGAAAATCATCTGCCTTCAGCAATCCCGGGATGAGACTTTGGACGAATACTACACATACTATGACACCATCGTCTCACGCTGCCCACACCATGGATTCACGGAAGTGTTTCTTCTTCAAAAATTCCTCTGTGGAATGAGGGCTGATGAGCAGACAAGGTTTGACGACGCAGTAGGAGGATCAACCTTGCATTTAACCATAATTCAAATATGGGATATTATAGACGACTTGGCCGAAGCCACAAAACGAAGGCCAATGCCCCGAGCTAATAGAGGAATACAGATAGTAGAAGCTGGTCCAGAGACGAATGAAGAAGAAACTCCCGAGCCATCAGAAGAAACTCCCGAACCATCAGAAGAATCAGATGTAGAAAGCACCGGGAGCAACGAAAAAGAACCTATACGGGAGATCACCCCCGAGCCATCAGAAGACCCAGAGCCGGAAGCCGATTTAGAAGAAGAAATCCAGAACGCCACTGGCGAGCTGCCAGAAACATACCCAACCATCACCACCGAAGCAGTCGAAGAAATCAATCAAGACCAGTTCCTCACGGACAGTCTGGCCAATATGGATCCGGCGCTTATAATGGAAGCCTCGCAACTTTTCCCCTTGATCAATAGGCAAGTTGCAGGAAGCTATGTGATCAATGAAGAGCCTGAAAGAAGGATGGAAGAAGGGCCTAATCAGAACGACTCCTTGATGGAGCAATTCTTCGCCACAACTAGACAAGGCAGCCCTGAACAGAAGAGAACCCAATTCAAGAGACTAGTAGTGAAAGGTCCCTCGCCTTCTCAGAGACGATGGAAGGAGAAACCACCAGAACCATGGGAACTGGACCCAAGCCCATCATCCCCCAAAAACCCAGGAAAAGTCAAGGCTAGAATCAACGCAGGAGCTGCGGCGAAATTCGACCTCACACGCCCATGGGATCCCACCTTATGATCCAGGAATGAGGTACTGTCGAGCTAACGACGTTAAACAAAGGCACTGGTCGGGAGGTAACCCGACACCTATCTTACGTTCAGTCATTTTATTTTATGTCATTTAGTTTTTGCCTTAAGTCATTCTCACCTTGCCTGTATATATTTGCTTGCAATTGACTTTTGAACTAAGATGTGCTGCGAGGCACGCCTTCGTTCAAAAGTGTGGGGTGAGAACCGCCTTTGTACATAATTAGTTTAACATGTTTTTCTTTTTCCTTTTCCCTTAATATTATCTTTTTGAAAATATGAACTTGAGAATGTGAAAAAGATAGATCTAAATTCATGCATTTACCTTGTGAAATCTCAACTGTATAAAAACTTAGGATGTAACTTCTCATTTGTCCCTTTGTGCTGAGATATACAGGGGATGTGGAGTTGACATAAACTGCCCTAGAGAGGCTTGGCAAGCACTCGAAGGATCGAATCTAACTATATGGTTTTCGAAGTCAGTGGAGGCTGCACTTCGGGTTTCAGTAGAGATTGAAGTCATCTCCGTCATGCAGTGTTTATGCAAGAGGCGGGACGGGAATCAAACTGTCCTATCTCTAGTCAGAGTAGCCGGGAAAATAAATGAGCAACCCTCATTTTGACCCGCGCGAAACGGCGAGGATGAGAAAGAGCGGGGAGGTATTTCCATATGCTTGCGGGCGACGATTGGACCTCCCAAAAAGGCTGAGAAAATGGACTAGCAAGTCACAAAGAAGTAAAAGCTCAAAGAAGCTAATCAAAGGCCAAAGGCCAAAATTGTGAAGGTTTTAACCAAACAAAAGTGAAGAAACTCCAACTCAATATCAAAGGCCAAAGGCCGATTCACTACAGAAGCTGTCCCTCGCCAAAAAGAAATCAAAGTGCTCAACTCAGTGAAACCCGAACCGAATCACGTGCTAGAGAAAGCTACAAGGAAACCATATAGTGCGAGTCGATCCCGAGAATGCAGTCCAGGAGCCTGAAAAGGGCTATCTCCCGAAACATCCAAATTAATTTGCATCTCGGCCCGAAGGTACAAGTATCAAGTTTCTTCTAAGTATTTACACAGTTTAGTTTGGTAATAAGTAAGTAATGCATGAATAAGATAAATCTAGTCCCACAATCTCACTTTCATGTTTGAAGTTTTTACTTGGATTGTGTACCGCCCTTAAAAAGCATTGTTCGGGACGAACAACTAAAAGTGTGGGGTGATCTGATTGACCATATTTATATGATTCATTGAGACAGTTAAACCCACCAAATTGAATGCTTTATCTTGACAACTTTTGCTTGTTAGTTCCGATATTTATCTACAGGGTATTTTGAAGTCCAGAAAGAATACAGGCTAAGGAGGAGTTTTAAAGCTGAAAATGGATTACGAGTCAGGACACGACCAGATTCCGACTGTACAACTTTCATGATCCTGACATGGAATCACTCAAAACAAGTCCAACCGAAGAGCAACCAGAGTCAGTCCGGAGCTAAAAGGAAACCGATGGCTTTTGGGAAAAGATCTCAAAGCTCATCCACTCCCCTCATGCCACCTTAGCCGGCGGCTAAGCCATCCACCACTCCCCTTCCTCCACCTAGACCGGCGGCTTTGCTCCTCTCCTCCCATCTTGAGCCATGTGTCTTCATCTCCTCACTTCCCTTAGCCTATAAATAGACACCTCCATTGCCTTTGTAATTCATCCCAAAATCAAAAACACAATTTACTTATCTCTCTAGAGTTTGGGCACCATCCATGTAATCACACTACTTTGATATTGAAGTTTGATCTTGAGTACTCTTGTCGGTTCTTGAAGTACTCAAGCTTTTCCTTACTGTTCCTGAGTACTCTTGTCGGTTCTTGAAGTACTCTCCTTTTACTTTCCTGTCTTTACTTTCGAAAACTTTACTTTACTGTCTTTCAAAAACCTCTACTTTTCAAGTACTTAGCTATGATGTCCTGTTCCATGGATATTCGTAGCTAAACCCTTCATTCGGTTGAAGGGGTGTACTAGTATCATACAATGTTTTAGACCCTTCTCTTAGTGCCTCTTTGTGTTCAAAACTTGTTCTATGTGCCACATATTAGGTTAGAACTTTCAAGGTTGAGTGGATGCTTTAACGGGCAAAACTCTTCCGTGGGGTTCGTGAACATACTCGGGTAAGTGGATGCTTTAACGGGCAAAGCTTATCTGAGGAGTTCGACCTCTTTCAAAAACCATTTGGTTGATCGTAACTGAAGATCAAATGGATGCACATAAGGCTAAGATACTTCGAAAGGAGGAATTAGTCTAAGTAGAACAAGTGTTCTAAATGATGTTGCAAGTCATGTGCTAGAAATAGCCTTGATTCATCTTTGAACACATAGTATGATCATTAGAGGTCAATGATAAACAGACTATGATACAAGGCCCCTGATACCGAATCCTTCCTTCAATTGCAATATCACCTGTTACTTTACCTTCAGTTTCCATATCAATTGTTTACTTTCAGTACCATATCAACTGCTTACTTTCAGCACTTTAATTTCTGCAAGTCTTGTCCTTCAAGCACTTTAATTCCTGCAAGTCTTGTCCTCCAAGCAATTTCTTTCTGCAAGTCTTGTCCTTCAAGCACTTTAAATTCTGCAAGTCTTGTCCTTCAAGCACTTTATTTTTCAGTTATTTACTTTCAGTACTAAAATCACAACCAACCCACGCTACTCTCAGTACTAAAATTACAACCAACCCCCAACTGTCCTACTTTAAGAACAACTTTTCATCTGACTCCCTTGGGTTCGATCCCTACTTACCCTTTACTACCCACTAGTAGAGTACGAGTAGCGGAGATATAAATTTATTTTTGCACAGAGACATTGCACCTTAACGACAGTGCAGTGCGCTCCGTCAAGTGTTCTAGCGAACGAGACTAAGAGTTCTAGAATGCAAGTAGATTCACCCTTGCTAAGTGATGATCACTAGCGCGACTCATTTTGGCATTGAGATAGGCTTGTCCTTAAACCGCTCATTGGATATTGATCATTCAACTAGCGTTGATGATTGAGAAACTTGAGTAGGACGTGAGCTAACAACATCTAGCGATTGAAGCTCATGTGCGAGGTGCCTCTTCCTTAAATCAAGTAAAAACATCGAGAGATTGAATTTGGTTTAATAGTCGCACGCCTTAATCTAATCATCTAACATGATTGTTTTTGCATGAAATTGAACTCTTGGAGTCTAAAAACACATATGAGTGAAGTAGTTCCCTAGAGTACACCCTTTACCTTGGTGGTGACATTATCTCTAGATTCCTTAGATTGCTTATATTTGTTTACATACATTTGCTTAGTAACCACATCAAAACCAACCCTTCGCATTTAGGATAGACTTATCGGAACAAAATTGAATAGTGCTCATAAGTTTGGACTTGCTCCTTGGACGACCCGGTACTTACCGGTCATTATAAATTACTTTTGACTGTACTAAATCTACACGTTCAAAATGGCGCCGTTGCCGAGGAGCAATGAATTAACTAGAGCACTTGAGTAGATTTTGTGAGATTTGGACTATTCTTGTAAATATTTTTCCTTTTCTTTTGTACATGCTTTACACTCATATCCCTTGCTAACTTTTGTTATTTTTGTTTTCTGAGGATGGACTCATACAACCAACAAGTCTTTTACAATGAAGAATATTACCAAGAGGAGGAGCAACAAAATGCTTATAAGGAAGACCATGGCTATCCGACACATTCGTACTCTCCTTATTGGAATGATAGCCAATACTCATTTGAAGATGCCTCCTACCCTCAATATCATGTGGATCCTCAACCTAACAGTGGACCTTCCATCTTTGAAATACAAGCCATGATTCAAGCTTACCAAGCCAAGGTTACCCAAGACAATCTAGACATGCTACAAGCTTTCCAAGATTTGAACCATCGCATGGATGAACTTGATGCTCAAAGACAAGTGTTGGAAAGTACATTAGCGCAACAAATAATGGAGAATGGGAACATGGACGGGGAAGAAGATGTTCCCGAAGAAGAAGTCTTTGAATCAAAGGATGATAAATTGTTAAATTGCTCTTTTGAGAAGCCCGGCCAAGCTATCAAAGAGTTAGATGAGGATGATTCAAGTATAAAAGACTACACTCTTCGGACACTTTCACCTCCACTAGTGTCAAATGAGCTTGAATCCCTTGATGGTGATGCGTTAGAGCATATGGAGCCACGAGGATCCCAAGTGTACGAAGACTTTGTTGAGGTATTTATGGACGGAACTAAAGACCAACCTTGCACACAAGAAGACACAAGTCTAAAGAGGGAGATTGAGGATTGGGCACCCAAGGACATCATTGAAAAATTGAAAGAAGGTGTGCCCATCAAACTAGAGGCTAGCATTGAAGATCCCTTCTTTGCCACAACGTCTCGAGACAAATTTTGGAGCTTCTTGCCCTATTTTGAAAGATTAACTAGAAAAAGCTCCTATGACCCCTTAAATCTAAAGGGATGCACATACGTGAGGGGGTCAACTTCCCAAAGAAAAGTCCATTGTAGACTTGATGGGAAGAAATTCAAATGGGATTTGAAGGTGGATTGACACGCCAAATGCCCAAGGCCCCGTGAGAAGGGATCCTAGCAAAGGACTTCTCACGAGTGATTCTATGGGGCACTTTGCTACGTCTTTGCCAAGACGGGAAAAACTAGGCCCTCGCGGGAGGTAACCCGGTTTGTAAGTTGTCTATTCATGTTCTTAATGCTTAATTGTTTGGCTTAATCATTGCATGACTTGAGTGTGACTTGAATATTAAGTGTGGCGTGTGCTATGTCATTAGAGAGTGTGAGATCTTAAGTGTGGAGTGAGTGGAACTCACTCCAATCCTAATTCATGTCGCCCAAGCCCCTCCACCTCCCCTATATTTGTCTATGAATAATGATGTCGCCCCTTAGTGTTCATGTGCTTTATATTGTTGTATTGGAACCACTTTGTTGCTATAACTTAGACACCTTGTGCATGAAGGAAGATGTAGTTTACTTTCCTCGTTTGAACTCTCGTAAACATATATGCCATGATGTTATTTTGTGACCTTGTGATACCATATTGCTCATACTTGAGTTTGTTATTATTTCTATATCTATCACTTGTTACATTTAACCTCTCATGTTCTATTGTCATCAAGGAAAGTATTTGCATCATATATGATAAAGCTTAGCACATTGGCGTCTCTATTATTCAAGGGGACACATCTACAAACGAGGGGAGTTCCTATGCGCCTATATCTCATTTTCTTTATTGTTTGCGCTTAGGGACTAAGCTAGCTCTTAAGTGTGGAGTGGGTAGTTGCATAGTTCACTCATGTCATGCCTATCATTGTTGAATGGACACTTGCATTCATGTACTTTATCCCAATTTTATGAGTGTTATACTACTAAAGGCTTGTGACTATCATTTCTCAACTTCTATAAGTCACATCTAGCTTACATTTCACTTTTACTTGATTTAGAGTCTAAAACCAAGCTAGCTCTATTGAATGCACATTCTCGTGAATCAATTTTCATTGCTATCTTGTGCCTATCTAGTAATCTATATAATTTTCGCGCATGCTTGGAAAAGTTTTTAGCAAGCACACTTTAAAATCTTCATGAAAACTTAAACCTCTCGGTTGCTTTTAGGTGACTTTAGTTCTCTTGCTTAGTGCCTTGTTTGTGGTTGTTCCTCGCACATTCCATATTCACATTGGGCATATTGTCAAGTTTTAAGTGTGGAGTCAAAAGAGAGCATGGAAAAAAAAGCTCCATTCAAGAAAAAAATTATGGTCAAAGGGGGCAAAGCCCCGACTAAAAACTTTCTCGAAGTACAAGAGAAGTTTTGCTTCAAAAATATACAAATGCCGGGGGTTAGGAAGAAAAGTTCCCCCTCGAAAGCATTTGTAGGCCAAAGGCCAAGTAAAATCACTTAAAACTTGACTTTATGCCCTTCCATCATTTCTTATATGTGTGAGTTCACCACGTGCATTGTGTGCTAGCAAGTTGAGCTTTAGGACGACCCTTGTGATTTCACGTAAGCTATCGGTTGATTTATGCTTGTTTTAAGAACTCTTGTTGTCAAACTCCTCTTTCCTTATGGATTACGGCTTTAGCGTCTAAAACTTGGAAATGAGTTTATATCGTGAGCCCGTGGACTAGCCCTAGCTAGCATAGGTAATCGATCGACTTTTTTGTGCAAAAAGCTTTAACCATTTTTCAATAGCCTTGCTTCAAAAATGAATAGACTTCTAGGTTAGGCACTTGATAGCCCTAGTATTGACTTTCTTGAATGTGCACCATCATGTGATCTTAAACGGTTTGAAAACTCTCTTGAAATGTATAGTGATTGTGATGCTAGCTTGGGATGTGAAGTAAGTTTTGAGAAATCCATGCCTTAATTGTTAAACACTCTTGCTTTCACTCCTATGAGATAAACGCGTGTGGGATTTGTGAGTATTCCCTTTTCTGAAAACTCTCACGAGACTATAACTCGTCCACTAGGGTAGCCTAGGGGTTTAAAGGCTTAGTGCATATGCTAAATGCACTCGTAACACCTACGAAAAGGAGTTAGATTGTGAATATGTGTTAGAGTAGTTAGAAATAAAAGCTTGAGACTATAAATGGATGTGGATAGCAAATGTGCGACAAAACATAATGACTTAACTTTTCGACATTTGTTTCTCTTTGGTTTGATCTTATTGTTTGCTCGGGACGATCAAACTCTAAGTGTGGAGTGTTTTGATGAGTCGAATTCTCGATTATAATTCCTCTACTTTTATTAGATGTTTTGATCCGTTCCGAGTCTCTTTCGATGCCATTTGACCCTCTTGATTGCCATTTCAGGTTAGAAACCAACTTTACGGTTCATGGGTTCAAAAAGATCAACTCTCGAAGAAAACCGAAGTTTCGGAGCAAAAATATGGATTTTCGAGCATATTGACCTTTGCAACTTGTTTTGGACGCCCAGGGCTCATACGATGTCCGAATTGGTTGATTCAAAGCTTGTTGGAAAGGTAACTCAGAGGGCTACAACTCTTCAGTTTAAGCCAAGACCAAAATCGGACGTTAAGACCTCGAAAAAGTGCAAAAATCAGTCCAACCGGCCAAGTGAAATCCCCAGCCGGCCGGTTCCCAAAAGTTCCTCAAAAGCCATATTTTTCTGAGCATTTCAACCGGCTAGCCAATGCAAAAAACACCCAACCGGCCAAATCAAAGCCCCAACCGGCCGGTTGGCCCCTGGAGGCAGATTTTGCCTATAAATTCAAATCAAAATCAAGTTTCAAAAGAGAGATTCGAGCTAGGGTTTTAGAGCACGAAATATTGAAGGTTTCTAGAGAGAACAAGCTACCAAGGCTTCAAGGGGGATCATCCATTGAAGATTGAAGATCGAAGATCCAATGGGGGGAAGAAGATCATCTACACTAGATTGGTTCATTTCTTCCATTGTATTTTCATCTATCACTACAAATTTTCTCAAAATTTCCGCCAGCAAGAAAGTGACGGAAAAGTGATGGAAACTTGACGGAAAATTCGAAAATTCCGGCCAAATTCCGTCACAAACACAGATGACGGCATTTTTTCCGGCGGAAATTTGATTCCGTCAACATTCCGTCTCACAAATTTCCGTCACACGTCCGTCGAGTTTCCGGTGTAAATTTCCGTCTAATTTCTCACAATGTTCCGGCAGGCATAAATTCCATCTATATTCCGTCTATAATTAAATTCCGTCATTATTCCCATATGTTTCCGTCAATAATTAAATTCCGTTATTATTCCAGGAACATTCCGTCAGCAGTGATTTTCCCTCAAAATTCCGTCACCAGATACATTTTCCAATATAATTGAAATTTTGCTAATTATTATATTAATTGCATTTTAATTAAATAATTAATAATTATTTAATAATTAAAATACTAATTGGAAATTTTAATTCCATTTTAATTACATTAATTGAAATTTAATTGCGTTTTAAAACAAACACAAAATTTAATTGTCATCACCAGCTGGAACAATCCACGGTCGAGCGTCCTCTGACATGAAACCTTCCCGTATGATCTCATCTTTTCCGTCGGTACCTGATGGTTCTCCTATTTCAAAAGCCGGCAGCGGTGTGTAATGACCTCCTTCGTCATCATTTCCTGAAATTTCCTGAGATCCCTCATGATACTGGTCGTTGCCCTGCACATCCGCCTGGAACATCTATTCATTAAAATTCAGAAGTTCGTCCTCCTCATATTCATTGCGTGGTGGGAAAGTTCTCCCCTCGTCCATTTTCCTCATCCACCATTGCATCAGACCCATGTGCTTGAATCTGAAAAAATATTAACATATATCTCAAACCTTATGTGCATAAGATTACTATGGGAAACTAATTACTCGAAATGACAAGTGAAAAAAATCAAACGTAAAAGCAAAACATCTCACTTTATGAAACCCAAATGAACAATATAGGCCAATAATCAACTCAATTCAACCGAGAACTGTTGGACCCTTTGTGTTTTGATGATAACAAACACTTAACTAATAATCCATTTGAGTGTGCAGAAATCACTGTCTGACAGGCAAGCTTACTGGACATCCCTGGGAGAGAGCAAAGCTGCGAGAGAGATACGATCTGTCCGAGAGAGAAAAACCGACATGTGACCAGATCGGATCTGGGAAAATATATCGCAGATACATATCAAAGATGCACGGGGATATACGCACAATATATGACGAGAATCATTGATGGAAGGATATATACGGATACATGTCAAATAAATACACGAGGAGATGTCTGAATATTCGATAGGAAGATTGAAGCCAGATTTGGTAAGCATATATGTGACAGGGTCAAGATATGGAAATATCTTGACTGTATCATATCTGCGAAATAACTATCGGATCTCTGATGGAGATAGACTCAGCCGACTTGAAGATACTATAAAGAGAAGGAAAGTCTTCATTATCGAGTTCGGCTTTTGGAGAGAACGAATCGAATAAAGAAGATCAATCAATACCGGAGCTGACGAAGTGCTGCTGTGTGCGGACGAGACAGATCGTGTTAGTTGATACTTTGAGTTGAGTAGAATTGTTAGCTGTCCCTGAGTGAGACAAAGTGTAACAATCTACAAGCACACTCTTTTCATCAATAACATTGATCTTGAAGCCCTTCTGGAATTGTCCAGAAGGCAAAGTGGTTTTCAGCCTGCTGCAAAGGTTGCAGTAAGGTTTCCACTATAATTCTGTGAGTTCTTACTTTCCGTACGATTTCCTGTGTTAAAGTAAATTTCCACTGCCATCTGTCTGAGGGATACCGCTCTGGGATCTCCCTCACATAGTTGGCTAACCTAACGATCCAACAATTGGTATCAGAGCGAGGCTCTAGATTGTGTGTTAGCCTTTGCAGGAAATCATGTCTAACGGAAGCGATTCGTTTTGGAAGCCGCCGGTGCTCAGTTCGGGAGAGTATGACTGGTGGAAGGATCAGTTCGAAGCTCATGTGTGTTCTCTGGATGGGAAGCTGTGGCAGGTATTCGAAAAAGAGAACTTCCCTATTCTGGATGTGACAGATCCTGCCAAGCCGAAAGAGAAGGAGAAAGACAAGTACACAGATGCTGACTACAAAGCTCTCCAGCAAAATGCCAGAGCTAAGAAGGTCCTGTACATGGCCCTCTCTCTAGGAGATCAGGTGAAGATGGCTGTGTATAAGACTGCGAAGGAACAGTGGGACGGACTCGCTAGACTGTATGAGGGAAACGAAGACATAAAGAGAAACAGAATCCTGGCTGCCACAAAGGACTATGAAACAGTTGAGCAACGAAAGGACGAATCGCTGGAGGACTTCTATACCAGATTCCAAGTAATCATCGCTCAGCTGAACTCCCTGGATGAGAAACTTCCACAGTGGAAGATAACTCATCAGTTCATGCAAGCGCTCAGCCCCAGATGGGATACTGTAACTACAGCCCTCCAGGCTCAAAAGGGTATCAAAGACATCACTCTGGAAGAGCTGGTGGCAAATCTGCAGAGTCAAGCTGGAATATCAGAGAGAAAGATGGCCAGAAGACAAGCTGGAAAATCTCAAGCTATAGCACTGAAAGTGGAGAAAGCCTTGGACATAGCTCAAGTAAGTCTACCATCCAAAGGAGAGGACGAGGAGATAGCTCTTCTTTCAAAAGCCTTCAAGATGGCAACCACAGGCAGATTCCAAAACAGAGGTGGCTCTGGGGGAGGAAGAAATAACCAAAGGGGGAACAAGGGAACTACCTCAGAGGAAAGTAAAACAAAGGCAGGAACAAAGGAGGAGAGAACCTGCTATCACTGCCAGAAGAAGGGACATCTTGCTAAAGACTGCTACAGTAAGAAGAAGGGTGAACCTCCTGCCCCAAAGGAAGCTCAAGCCATGTTCGCTGCCTGGGGGGACTCAGACGAGGAACACAGTGATGGGAAGCGAGCTAAGGAGCCATGTCTGATGGCAAGATCCACGAACGATGAGGTAAATGATTCTGATTCCTTTGTCAATGAAGTCTTCAGTGAATCTGATTTTGCAGAAACCATTGCCGAACTACTGAAGAAGATCACGAGCCTTAAGGAACAGCTTGAAATCATGAAGGAAGAACATGAAGATGATATGGAAAACAACCGCCTCTGGTCAACTAAAGCTATGCGCCTCGAGAAAGAAGCAAAGGAACACATCTGCAGATGCCATACTTGCGACGTCGGAGACACACAAATGGACAGGTTGAGCAACGATCTGAGGTGCATGAAGATTGACGATACCAGGCCGACAGAGATCAGAACTAAGACAGCAGGCTCAATTGAAGAATCTGTCAGGATCCAGTTAGACAACGAGGAACTCCGTCAGACAGTCGCAGATCTCAGACAAAAGGAGACTGAAAGAAAGAAAATCTGGCTAAGAGAGCTAGAAGCTAAGAAGGCGAACGAAGTAAGACATGACTACGAAAGGAAGTTTGTCAGACCTGGACTCGGGTATATTGATGTGACCAACAAAGAAGAGGAAAACAGAAGGATTGCCAAAGGAAAGGGAGTGACGACTGAAGTCGGCGAGAGCTCGCACCAGGAGAAAAAGCTGGAAGCCACCAGACAGTCGGAGAAAGCGGCGACATTCCCAGAAGAGAGCCATCTCCTTGACAGAGACTCCGTGGCTTTCAAGGCTGGCAAAGCCTTTGAAATCTGGAAGAAGATGAGCTCCAACCCTCAACCACTCACTCTTGACCCTCATGCCAAAAGAGATAGGAGACCCACCCCCTTAGAAAGGAGAAGGAAAACTGGTGCCCTCTACTATCGAGTCTGCTGGCACTGTGGTCACACTGGCCACTACAAATCAAACTGCAGGGAACTTGAAAACTCCTACGAGAGGAATTACCGTTATCAGAAGGAAGTTCCCTCTCACAGCAAGGACGACAGGGGTAAACTGGGTCGCCCTTATCATAACACAGCAACCCACGGACGACCCAGGAGAACTCCTAGGAAGAAAATCGATCTCACAAATGATAACGATTCACACTCTCTAAAGTTTCCTTCTACTGTCAAAACTGCACCAAAGCCCAGTAAGCCCAAGCTTGTCTGGGTTCGTAAAAACTGATTTCTCTCTTGCAGGACGGAGTGAGGAGCAAGCCATGGTATCTGGACAGCGGATGCTCCAAACACATGACAGGAGATCCAGGATGGTTCATCTCACTCCAAGCCTACTCCGGAGGAAGCATTATCTTCGGAAACAAGAGTACAGGTAAGGTCGTTGCAACAAGAGAGGTACGAATTTCCGAAACAATCAAAGTTCGACAAGTCAGTCTTGTTGAGAATCTAAATTACAATCTATTGAGCATATCACAGTTGTGTCAGCATGGTAAAAATCAAGTGATATTCAATTCTAATGACTGCTTTGTGAAGTGCATTGAGACAGGACAGGTAATTCTCAGAGGCATTCGTGAAAACCAAATCTATACAGTGGACCCAGAGTTTGTTCCTGAGGGAGAACTGTGCCTGGCCAGCTTAGCTGCCAACACACTGCTGTGGCACAAAAGATTTGGACATGCAAGCACGAAACTGATTCATAAGCTTCATCAGAATGAGCTAGTGGATGGATTACCCAATATAGAGAACTCGATTGATCAGGTGTGCAGCGCATGTACCATGGGCAAGCAAGTACGCACTTCGTTCAAGACAAAACAATCAGTGAGTACGTCAGGTCCTCTGGACATGATCCACATGGATCTCTGCGGTCCAGTGAACGTCGTCAGCCGCGGAGGTAACAGGTATTTACTAGTCATTGTAGACGATTACTCCAGGTACACTTGGACAATTTTCCTATGCTCTAAAGATGAAACATACTCTGAATTTGTTTCATGGCTGAAATTAACTGAGAACAAGCTGAGTAAGAAGCTAGTATCCATTCGTACTGACAACGGAACCGAGTTCCGGAATTCCCAGTTTCTCTCGCTGTGCAGAACTGCAGGAATTGATCACAACTTTTCAGCACCACGTACTCCTCAGCAGAACGGAGTGGTAGAAAGAAAGAATAGGACGCTGGAAGACATGTCCAGAACAATGCTGATAGCCAGTGGCGTTCCCAAAGGGTTCTGGGCAGAGGCTGTGCATGCGGCCAGCTACATCCTGAACCGGGCATCTCTGCGATTTCTGATAGGGAAGACACCGTATGAACTGCTGCGAGGCAGAAAACCTAACGTTGCCCATTTGAAAGTTTTTGGCTGCAGGTGCTACGTTCATAACAACGGAAAGGACAACTTGGGAAAGTTCGATCCAAGGAGCGATGAAGGTGTGTTTGTCGGCTACTCAAGCCACAGCAGAGCTTATAAGGTGTACAACCTGAGGATGGAACGAGTGGAGGAGAGCATCCACATAACCTTTGATGAGAACTCTATGACAGGTCACAAAGTGAGTGATCCTTCTTCACAGGACGATGGAGAACTTCAGTTCACCGACAGGGATGACCCCGACTGGGAACCTCCTCAAAATGAGAACATGGAACAAGTTCAAGGGACTGCTCAGGGAGCCGGCCAGGAACTCACTGATGATCAAGCCGAGTTACCCGCTCAAGGACCTGGTCCTGATGTCCCTGTAACAGACATCGCTGCTGAGACTCACAACGAAGAGGTGACTGACAATAATCTCCCGCCTACAGATACAGCGGTGGAACCCAGAACTACAAGGAGCGGAAGAGTCGTCCAGCCCTCGTCCAGGATGAGGGACTACCAATGCTATACATCGCAGGATCAAGTAAGTCTAGATGCCCTATGTCATTTCTGTGAATTTGCATCCTTTGTCTCCGTTACAGAACCAAGGACAATTGCTGAAGCATTGAAGGATCCGGAATGGGTAAATGCCATGCAAGAAGAACTTCACCAGTTCGAGAGGAATAAGGTATGGCGCCTGGTCCCTAGGCCAAAGGACAAGAATGTGATTGGAACGAAGTGGGTCTTTCGCAACAAGATGGACGATAAGGGAGTCGTTGTAAGAAACAAAGCCCGCCTGGTAGTCAAGGGATACAACCAACAAGAAGGGATAGATTACGATGAAACCTTCGCCCCAGTTGCAAGGTTAGAAGCAATCAGGTTACTAATTGCGTATTCGACTTACCATGGCTTTGTTCTACAACAAATGGATGTGAAAACGGCTTTCTTGAACGGAGTCCTAAAGGAAGAGGTATACGTAAGTCAGACACCAGGATTCGAGGATCACACTCACCCAGATCATGTCCATATCCTCGAGAAGGCGCTGTACGGACTGAAGCAAGCCCCTCGCGCCTGGTATGAGAGACTGTCACAGTTCCTACTATCTCACGGATATATCAGAGGAGAGGTAGACAAAACTCTCTTCCTTCTGAAGGAAGGGAAGGACACTCTGGTGGTGCAGGTATATGTAGATGATATCATTTTTGGTTCAACTAACCCTAAACTTGTCAAGAAGTTTACAGATTTGATGTCAAGCGAGTTCGAGATGAGCATGGTAGGAGAGCTCAAGTACTTCCTTGGACTTCAAGTCTCTCAAGAGGAGGATGGAACCCGAATCCATCAGCAGAAGTACGTAAGGGAAATCCTGAAGAAATTTGGGATGGAATCCGCCAAGACATGTGCCACACCGATGTCCCCAAACGATGCCTTGACAAAGGACGAATCCTCAATTAGAGTGGATCCAACTCTGTATAGGGGAATGATCGGCTCACTACTCTATCTCACTGCTAGCAGACCCGATATCTTATTTAGTGTTTGTCTGTGTGCTAGGTTTCAGGCTGACCCCAGGGAGACCCACGTGAAAGCTGTAAAGAGGATATTACGATATCTAAAAGGAACAGATGACTTGTGCTTGTTCTATCCAAGAGGAGGAGAATTGCGCCTGGAAGCATATACTGACGCAGACTATGCTGGGTGCAAGACAGACAGGAAGTCCACCTCAGGGATGGCTCAATATCTTGGACCATGTCTCATCTCTTGGGCTTCAAAGAAGCAATCCTCAATTGCTCTCTCCACCGCAGAGGCAGAATATATTGCCGCCGCTGCTTGCTGTGCGCAGCTACTGTGGATCAGGCAACAGCTAAGTGATTACGGTGTTATTACTAATTGTGCTAAGATTCTGTGTGATAACACTAGTGCTATTAACATCTCTAAAAATCCAGTACAGTTCTCACGCACTAAGCACATTGAAATTCGATATCACTTCCTACGAGACTGTGTGGAAAAGGGAACAATTGAGATGGAATATTGCAGAACAGAGGAACAAATTGCTGATATATTCACAAAGGCATTGCATAGAGAACCCTACGAGAAGCTGAGGCTCGAACTAGGTATGGTTTCTCTTCCTTAGTGCAATGCTTACACGTTACTCCCTCGATGATTGGCTAGACAAGATGCATATGAGTCACGACTGATGGTGAGTTTAACATGCTATTTTATGCTAGTGAAAAAATTAAGCTGTGTTCATAATGTATCCATACATGCTTGCTATGTGATTGATGACGGCAGTAGGGACCCAAAAACATGAAATTCGGTTTTCTTTCTGCCCAAAAGAGACCTCCACAGTTGATCCCACACTATAAGCCCAGGAGGTACTCTAGACCCACCTTAGCCTCTCTTCATGTGGAATGCTCCTATGAGCCCGTCGATATGCCTCTTCTTCTGGAGTTATTCCACATGAGGTACGAAGACAATATGCTATGTTTGGATGATTTTCATTTATTTGTGCTCAACTGCGTGTGGTGTTATTTGTACCATTTGGGTAATGCTAGCACACCATACCAAAACCTTGTGTACCCTTGAGACAATCAGACTGAGCTATCACCTTGGAAAGTTCGACCTTGACTGGACCACAATCTGTATGGCAATTGTTGATGTGTGCTCTCCAGTAACTTGACACTGCCTTGGGACGACGCAAGTCTAAATAGAGGGACGTACGGTCTCTGCTGCAGACGGGTGTGCCAACAGTTGGCTGGTGGCTTTTTCGGCTGAAGTGAAATTGGCAAGTAATTAATGCAGATCCGTTTTTGGCAAGAAGAAAATTATGGCAAATTACTAAGGGCGGTTTATTTCTCAAAGGAAGGGGTGCGATGCTTCGAGAACATGTTCTAGGGTTTCGAGAAATATATAAGTAGGGAGAAGACCGTGTGCTGTGCCCAAGTCAAAGCAAAAAGCAATCCGTGTCTCTCTCATCAAAATCAAAGTTCCGAAAGCTTCGAATGGCTTCCTCAAACCCTAAATCCGGTCTCTCACCTGCGGCCGCCGCAGATCTTGCTGCCCAGTTGATTGCTAGGGGCGTCACTCCTCTCAGTTTGGAGACTATCCTCCAGTCCGTTACGCCACCTATCTCCACTCCGACGGACTCTGAGGTTGCAAGGGATCTTGCTATGCTCGAGGAACATCGAGATGATTCTCATTCCCAGCGCCGTATCAAAAGGGAGTCCTCGATTGCTGAGCGGTCCGCTGGCAAGCGAGCAAGGAAATCTGCCCCTCCCTCGTCCAAGAAAAGTCACAGATCTGCTCGTTCATCTGCTGTGTTGGTCGACGTGGATGGTGAGTCGGACGGGAGTGCAGGGGAATCAGAAGAGGCGGTTAAGGGTTTCGCTCAGGAGTTAGTGCTCGACCACGAGTGGCTAGTCGAATACAGGCTGGGAGAGGTTGTGGAGCTGCTGGTCGCCCAAGGTTGGGGTGACTTGTTCAGGAAGCCAGTCCTGGTAGACGAAAGGCTGGTAAAAGAGTTCTATTCAAAGTTCAAGCTGGAGGAGATAAACAAAGACAAGCTGGAGATTTGCGTAACCATGAAGGGTGAAGTGTTCACATTAAATCTAAGGGAGCTGGCCTCCATTCTGAAGGTGCCTAGGGCAGGGTACGCCGAGTACACCAAGGGCACTTGGCCGAGCTCAGTGGCTAAGCTTGATGTGTTTGCCCGGCTGGGGTTGGACCCTAATGCTAAGGGGATAAGGGAAAACGCTGCTATGAATGTGCTACCAAGGATCCTCCACCGGATCTTAGTATCCAACATCACCCCAAGGAAGCAGAAACACAATGTGGTCGTGTTTCAGGACATGTTGCTCGTAGATCAGCTCCTGCAGGGAAAGCCAGTCAGTCTGCCGGCTCAGGTGATGCGCCACATGGACAACAACAAGGACAATCCCTCGAATGGACTGCCCTATCCTCAGTTCGTAAAGCAAATCCTGCAATACTGGGAGATCTATTGCCCCACCTCTGAGAAAATGTTGTCGTCCGCCCTTGGTGATGATCAGCTTGTCAAGCTTGGCCTAGAGTACTCTGCGGGAGTCGGGTGGATTGTCCCAGCTGTTGATGAAGAGCCTGTGGAGGAGGATGTTGTTGAGATGACACCTGCTGTGGAACCTGTGGGTGAAGAAGTCCGTTTTCCCACTTCCGGTGCGTGTGAGACGCTGGCATTATTGAAAGAGGTTCTGTCTGAGCTACAAACTGTTAAGTCTGAATTGACGGCGGTGAAGGAGAAATTGGTTGCCCTAGAGGTCGCAATGGAAGTTGAGTCGGGTGCCGTGTCGACTGCTGTTGAAGGGTTTCCTGCGCAGATCAAGAGCCTTGCCACAGAGATTGTGGAACAGTTGAAGGTTCCAATACAGAGTGTTGCCCAGTCTGAGTAGTCTCACGGGTCCCCCCTCTTTGCCAACCGTCCCCCCACTCTCCCTGCTTTTATTGCTATGTTTCTTTGAATTTCATGTTTTCAGCTCTCTATGCTTTCTGAACTCTCTGCTGCATGTGTGGTGTCAACATGACACGCTTTTGAAATTGCCGGCATGAATGAAATGGTCTTCTTTCCGTTACTCTGTGTTCTTATTTGACTATCTTTTTGATGATGCCAAAAGGGGGAAGAACTATATGAGCATTACACTAAGGGGGAATAACCGGTATCGAAGTTTGAGCGGATGTCTATCTGAGGGGGAACTACGCCCTGCTAGACGATAAAATAAAATTTACTCAGAAGCAGTTAGCTGTCCTAGGGAAATGAATATGATAATCCCATGCCATAGCTACGTGTGATTTCTCATTTGTGAAGAAGTGTTTGTCATCATCAAAAAGGGGGAATTTGTTGGACCCTTTGTGTTTTGATGATAACAAACACTTAACTAATAATCCATTTGAGTGTGCAGAAATCACTGTCTGACAGGCAAGCTTACTGGACATCCCTGGGAGAGAGCAAAGCTGCGAGAGAGATACGATCTGTCCGAGAGAGAAAAACCGACATGTGACCAGATCGGATCTGGGAAAATATATCGCAGATACATATCAAAGATGCACGGGGATATACGCACAATATATGACGAGAATCATTGATGGAAGGATATATACGGATACATGTCAAATAAATACACGAGGAGATGTCTGAATATTCGATAGGAAGATTGAAGCCAGATTTGGTAAGCATATATGTGACAGGGTCAAGATATGGAAATATCTTGACTGTATCATATCTGCGAAATAACTATCGGATCTCTGATGGAGATAGACTCAGCCGACTTGAAGATACTATAAAGAGAAGGAAAGTCTTCATTATCGAGTTCGGCTTTTGGAGAGAACGAATCGAATAAAGAAGATCAATCAATACCGGAGCTGACGAAGTGCTGCTGTGTGCGGACGAGACAGATCGTGTTAGTTGATACTTTGAGTTGAGTAGAATTGTTAGCTGTCCCTGAGTGAGACAAAGTGTAACAATCTACAAGCACACTCTTTTCATCAATAACATTGATCTTGAAGCCCTTCTGGAATTGTCCAGAAGGCAAAGTGGTTTTCAGCCTGTTGCAAAGGTTGCAGTAAGGTTTCCACTATAATTCTGTGAGTTCTTACTTTCCGTACGATTTCCTGTGTTAAAGTAAATTTCCGCTGCCATCTGTCTGAGGGATACCGCTCTGGGATCTCCCTCACATAGTTGGCTAACCTAACGATCCAACAAGAACCTCTGTGATTAAATCTCATGACCAGTCTTTTATTCAAGGAATATTATTGTCAGGTTGGCACAATTTCCATCAATGATTCCTTACCACATAAATCTCCCGTTTAAACTCCGTCGCTAGGCATTCGATGGCTATATCATCCCCAAATGCAGCTGCATGCCCATTTCTGTTTTCA
Source organism: Rhodiola chrysanthemifolia (assembly GCA_033675395.1). Taxonomy (NCBI): domain Eukaryota; kingdom Viridiplantae; phylum Streptophyta; class Magnoliopsida; order Saxifragales; family Crassulaceae; genus Rhodiola; species Rhodiola chrysanthemifolia. The sequence goes on from CM066204.1 coordinate 15,483,137, forward strand.
TCAACAGATAATAAACCATCCTCAGTATACTGCAATGTGATGATATCATGCTCATCATCGGGAGACCCTGAAACAGACATATACTTCGCCCAACTCTCACCATCCTCGACTGCAATGCACCTCTCCTTGCAAATTGACTTTGCTGTGAATTCTCTTTAATCCACCAACAAACCACAAATAAATAACCCCAAAAATAAACACACAAAAAATACAATTTCACAAATCAATTACGCATTTCACACACAATGAGAATATCACAAATCTCGGAGATGAATGGGCGGGCTGGGTACCTCAGCATGCCGAACTGGACAAGCTCGTCAATGGCGGAATCGAGAGATTCACGATCCTCTTTCTTGGCAAGCAATTTGATCTCTTGAACGACATGAATCCCCCACCCAGATTTCAGATCTGGCAAATACATATGCCTAATCGCATTATCAATAACCTCACGTTCCGATTCACTCGCAGATCCGAAATCCTCCAAAAACCTTTTGACCGTCCGCCTCCTCAGCTCCTTCCCATCCACAATTTTTTTTGTGACAATTTCCTGGCTCAATGTTCTAGGTTGGCGCATGGCAGTTAACCTTGTTTGTGACAAACCACCTGAACCTCTACCTGCAGAACCTCTGCCACATCCAGTTCGTTTTAGTGGTGCCATAAGTTTGACCTGTGCAACAAACACAATCAATTTTGGAAGAAATACTTTCGCATTCACTACAAATTTCCACTGGCATACAGTCCACAATAAATCTACACGAACCACCCGGTCGGGAATCTAAACACATATATTGCATCCGAACGAGTATTAGGCAAAATTACAAATTAACTGATTACCGGCGGAAGAAGCGGCGGTACAATCGGCGGAAGATACAATGAAGATACGGTCGACCTAAACAACAAACCGGCGAAAGAAGCGGCGGTAGAATCGGCGGAAGATAGCTGATTACCTAAACCGACGATAGCTGCTTATTACGAAGAAAGAGAATGGAGGAGCAGTTCTAGATCTGAAATTGTGATTAAGCTTTTAGGTATCACATAGATAGCGCTTCTATAAAAAGCGCCAACGAAAGTAAGTAAAACACAGCGTTTTCAAATAAAACGCTTTCAAACAACCGTTTTATGACGGCGCTTTTATTTAAAGCGCTGTTATATGTGGAATATACTTCAGCGCTTCTTATGGAAACGCTGTCTTATGTGTAACATAAAACAACGTTTCTTAAGAAGCGCCGTTAATTACCTCTAATCACGCAGCGCTTTCATTTTGAAGCGCTTTCGTATTTTGAAATTACCATCCAAATTAGTTTTGAGGCGCCTTTTATTTAAATTTCGTATCGAGGCGCCTTTTCTTTTCTTTCCTTTTTTTAAAATTACTATCCAAATTACATTTTTTAACGGAATAAAGGGGGAATATTGACTGAAAATTATATAATGACGGAATATAGTGGGAATATTAACGGTAACATTAATGACGGAATACGGACGGAAATGACACGAATATAACAGACCCAGTATTTCCATCTAATTTCCCTCTACTTTCCGTCTGCTGAATTCCGTCAATGTTCCACCTCAATTGTGGAGACGGAATTTTTAGTCACGGAGAGTTGACGGAAATGTAACGAATATCATTTCAATGACGGAATATTGCCGTAAATGTAACGTATTTTTTTCCGTCAGCTTCACACGTGGCGTTTTACTGACAGAAATCTGAGACGGTAAATTCCCAGAAATTTGTAGTGTATGTACTCAATACAATTTGTGTTTGTCTATGAACATGATTTGTGAGTAGTGTTTTGTATTCTAGGGTCCTATGGACCTCATGTGTGTTGATACTCCTAATCTATAATGAATCAATGTTAGAGTAACATGTTTCGATGATTGTGAATCTACTTTGAACAAATGTCAACTCTATGCCCACCAAGTGTTTGATAAAATGCCTAAGTGGTCTAGAAACATGAATTTGAAGTTGAGTGTTTTAGCGAACTAGACTAAGAGTTCTAGAATGCAAGTAGATTCACCCTTGCTAAGTGATGATCACTAGCGCGACTCATTTTGGCATTGAGATAGGCTTGTCCTTAAATCGCTCATTGGATATTGATCATTCAACTAGCGTTGATGATTGAGAAACTTGAGTAGGACGTGAGCTAACAACATCTAGCGATTGAAGCTCTCGTGCGAGGTGCCTCTTCCTTAAATCAAGTAAAAACATCGAGAGATTGAATTTGGTTTAATAGTCGCACGCCTTAATCTAATCATCTAACATGATTGTTTTTGCATGAAATTGAACTCTTGGAGTCTAAAAACACATATGAGTGAAGTAGGTCCCTAGAGTACACCCTTTACCTTGGTGGTGACATTATCTCTAGATTCCTTAGATTGCTTATATTGTTTACATACATTTGCTTAGTAACCACATCAAAACCAACCCTTCGCATTTAGGATAGACTTATCGGAACAAAATTGAATAGTGCTCATAAGTTTGGACTTGCTCCTTGGACGACCCGGTACTTACCGGTCATTATAAATTACTTTTGACTGTACTAAATCTACACGTTCATCCTCTTGCCCTGTTGGCTCGCGGTGGAAGTGCCTTTGGACACGGCGTGGTGGGGCAGCTTTTACAGTAGGTTGGAGTTGAAGATGGCCGGCGGATCGGATTTCCACAGGGCGGTTGTCCCTGCTGCGGTGTGGTTGTTGTCGGGCTTGATTTTGCTGGTTCATATGTTGATGGTAGCCTCGGCGTCGCACGCGGTGGTGGTTTTTGCTGTATAGTGTTTGGTGTTAGGTTTTTTTTAGATTAGTTGTGTTTATTTTTTGTCCCTCTAAGTGTCGTCTTCACTTATGAGGGTTGTAATCTCAGCCTTTTTGTTCTAAGCTGTAACTGATTTTATTTTTTTTAGATATTAGGAGTTAGACTCATGCTCTAGTCGAAGGGCATGACGATGTTTAAATTGGTTATGTAGTGTCGGCCACTGCGGTGGGCCGACCAGTATTTTATCGTACCCTTTTTGGGCGTGGTGCCCTTCGTGGGCAGCTTGTCCTGATTGTAACCGTGTTGGCCCGTTCAGTAATCAAAAAAAAAAGTGAAGAAGAGTAAAGAAGGGACATTAATAAAATACGAAGACTGACTTGCTGAGGGAGACGTGAAGTGAGGAATGAGCGCGTTGGAATTGGTCAAAGCAGAGTAAAGCGAAAGTGCGGAATTGTTTTAAGGAGTATCCAAACATTCATACGTTTGTTTTGAATATTGTACTACTGACTTGCACGATGATTAACAAGAAAAAATAGAGTTTAATAGCAGCAGTAGTAATTTTTAGAAGTAAGATAAATGGTGAAAAAAGAGACAAATTGAGGGTTAGGTTTGGTTTAATTTTCTATGTTGACTAGCAAGTAGCAACACATGACTCACCATCTGATTGATTAACGGAGTGGTTGCTTATGTTATGGAGGTATGACATCACCTTAAAATAAGATATGGCTAAGAAAATTTGTTAGATTTTAATTAACTTGAGCCATTTTAGCGAAAGAGGTTTTGATCATTGACAAATTATCAAGAGGTCAAAGGTTCGACTCCTACGAGTAGCATTTTCTCCTCAATTTTGTGTAGGAAAGTTATTCCTCCCTTAGGGAGGTGTTTTCGCATCTCCATGTGCGCGTGGAAGTGTTGTGTTTATCGTCAATGTTCGCGGTTTCAAGCTAAAGATGCGGTTCAATGAACAAAATTCAAGTACATATTACGAGTTCTTGTCATGTGTGGCATGTGCTCTAAGAGTCTAAGCTCACATATACTGGATGAAGTTCTCATGCAATATGAATGAGATATAGTTGTGTGATAATTGACTTGTATGAGCTGTAAAAATCACCATCAAAAAATAATTTTTTATTTATTTAGGGCCATTTATAAAGTTTTTAAAAAACTATCTTTGAAATTAGGGGTGGACAAAACCCGACCCGACAACCTGGTCCGGTCCACTTAATGTCGGGTTAGAGTCCACTTAACCCAATCCGATATAAGTTTCGGGTCGGATTAGGGTTGAGGATCGGGTTATCCGATTTCATAAGTAATGTAAAAAATACTAGATTTTTAATAAGATTCAAACCTTATACCTCATCTGAATAAAAATTTATTTGTGTTCTCGTGATATATCACACTACATATGAATATGTAATTGATTTGCAATGAAAAATAAAACCGTAATACTAAACTTTAAATTACAAATAAGTGATTTAAGCATATATTTTTTGAGTATTTGTATTGCGATAGATGATATTGAAAGTGTTATGTCTATTATAAATTTTAGTTTTAGGGTCGGGTTCGAGTACATCTGATTCACTCGGTCTCTCGGATCGGGTTAGGATTTAAATAAATGACTCAATCACTATTTTGGACCGGATTAAAAACGAGTAAAATCCGTCCAAGCCCACCCCTATTTGAAATTACTTTTTAGAAAAAAGTCGGAGACAAAACAACTTGGGCTTAAGCCCAAGATGCGTTGTACATGCTAAGGATATTAGGCCCGTCTACAAACGGCTTTCTATCAGAAGAGCTGGATAAATTGAAAATCTGATTTCGAAAATTGAGATAAAAAAACAATCGAAAACAAAAAATTGAGATCAAAAAGGGAAGAATTTGTTATTGGTTTTGTAAACACGATTTTGTTTCAATATAACATTTGAAGTTTAGGTGTGGATTTTGCGGTGTTTTCAATGAATCGGCACTCACAACACAATGCCCATACGTGTTTATATGTATTATTATTTATAAAAAAAAGATCGGGATCGAGAGGATCGATCTCATTAAAAACATGGTAAAATCAAAACTCAAACTCAAATAGGGCAAAAGGCAAGAGAGAACATCAAATTTCAAGATTGAGGCAAAAAGAAAAACAATTCAGTTGTATCTCATAAGAGACTAGGATAAAACCCTAAATTAAGTTGTCATCCAACAAGCAGCAGCCACCTATCGATTACAACCGACCAAGCGAGCTATATAAAGGTCCAAAAGCTACCTAGTACCACTGTATTGTTTTTATCACTATATAATTGAGAGACACTACAGATGGAGAAAAAAGCGCTATCTAGCTAGTGACCAAAGTCCAAACGACACTTGCCATCTTGTTTTTGCGTTCATGCATCTTCTCTCAATTCACCCCGAGAAATCATTATTTCTTTATTTATTTTTTTATAAAAGAAAATCATTATTTCTTTATTGAGATAGGGACGGATGTGATTCACAAACTTCGGTGAGTGAGTCTAGCCTTATACCCGCGGCCACCATCATCATAAATGTTTATGTGATCCAACATGTGTCCAAACCATTCCTCACACTTCCATGTATTCAAATATCATACGAAAACTATCCACACAAAAAAAATATCATATGAAAAAAAATAATCCTAAAGCACTGGCCAGATCGAAGCAGCAGGTGTTTAAACCTGAACCTAAAACTAAAATCGAAAAAAACAAACATGTACACAAAGCGACTAAAAAGGTCGTCGCCAAGGCGCATAATACAAGCCCAAAAAGAGGTGTTAGAGCCGCGCCAACGCCAACTTGCCAAAACATCCACCACCAGCCACCCCATCAGGTCGTCGACGACCCACCAACCAACCGCAACTCACCCTAGCAGCCAACATCGACATTTCCCTGCTCCAATCCGCCGTCACCTTCCACCCAGTGACGGACCCAGGAATTATGACAGGGGGTGACAAACGGAATGTAATTAATGAAATTAAAAAAATTAAAATTAACGGACAACATTTTCCTACCATGCATGCCACGAAAATCATGTATGCTTGAATTAGCGCTAAACATTTCAATTATTTTACTTGATGTTCCGATATGAAATCATCTATCATTTTGTTGCGATATACACTCTTCACTATTTTCTTTTTTACAAAAACAAAACTCTTCGGTATATTCAATCAGTAATTTTATTTTATTTTTTGAAAAATGAATTAGTAGTTGGCATTTTCATCTAATTTTTTTAAATAAAATCAAATCTTAGAATCCCGATGTAATTGACTCGAATACAAACTTACAACACAAAACTACAACACAAATTTCCAACTTCAACGTGAGTTGTTTATACATTTACAGAGTTCAACTAATTTAATTATTTAATATAATTAACTCTTAGCGCAAACTAACAAATTCTAATTCCTGAAATACGCACAGATGAAATTTGAAAGTTAAAATAGCTTAAATCATGATTTCCAAAAACTACCACATATGGCTATCCACAACACAATTATAAACATTAGACTACATATAAATATTAAACTAAACTGATTTTATCATTTAAATAATAATTTAACTATACAATAAAAATAAGTTGGAAAATCTTGGGGGTGACAAGTGTCACCCCAAGACATATGTGGCTCCGTCCCTGCTTCCACCAGCACAACCACCGTCGGTTACAGCACCATACACCACTCGCTCTGCCAGCCACCAGTCCGGGTCACCCACCACCTTCCAGCAGCCAAGCAACACGGCGACAGTCGCATGGAGAAAGACGGCAAGAAGCCTCCACCGACGACGAAATCCGGTAAGAAGGACCCGTGGAAGAAGGAGAAGGCGCGGACGCGAGGAACAACGGCATGGGAGAAGACGACGACCCGAACTGGAGGAAGCTGCTAGCGAAACGAGAGAAGCTTGTCGGAGAATTCGCGGAGCTTTCTGGAGAAGACTAGAAGAAGAGAGAGAAATTAAAAAAAAAATCATACGAGAATATATGCAATCTTTACTTTATAATTTATTTTATTAAAGGTTGGTAGATAATAATAATCATTTACATAATCTTATATAATATAATAAAAAAATTACAGTTCAAATTCATCTAAATGCATCTAAAAGAGAAAGACTTTCGGAAGAGGAGAGAGAAATCTCTCGCTCTCTCTCGAAGTTTCCTACGACCGCCTCCTCCACCCTTTTTCGGCCAAGCTCTTCTCGCCACTGGTTGGTTCCTTTTGTTTCACCGCCTCCTCCTCTGCCAAGTCTCCGTCTCATCTCCTTCTTCGTTCCTCTTCTTTCCGCTGCTGTTGCGGATGGGTGGTTTGATTTGGGTTTTGAGACGGCCGGTTTGGTTCTGGTGGTAGATGTGTGGTGGGTGGAGGGGGAGTTGGGTGGTTTATTTTGGGTGTCCTTATTTTAAGGACCTTATGTAAATTTGGCTTAGTTCGTTTTGATTCTCTCTTAGGATTTCTTCCGCAGGTAACCTAAAGGGAGTGACTTTGTTTCGTTCGATTCTCTCGAATCAAAACATTTAGTCGTCTTTTTGTGTTCATATCTGCGTTGTATAGTTGTTTCGGGTTTAGTTCGTAGACTGCACTTGTTGCATTAGATGTTTTCTGTCGTCGGTGGTTTGGTCATCGTCCTTGGCGTGAGGCAAAGTGGAGCATCTCACTGCTCCCGGCTAGTTAACTTGATCTAGCTCTTAAGTCCTCGTTGATGTCTTTTTTGGAATTCCGGTGATGTGCTACCTTTGGCAGGAAGCTGGTTTATAAAGATCACTTGTGCAGTTTTTTCCAGTGTTCAAGGAAATTTGGCGGCACTTCATTGTAGCCTTGAAATTGACTGCGGAGTCACTTCTTCAATTTGGCCAGTTTGGCGTGCCTTGGTTTTGCAGCATGTTCGGTGTGAAGATGACTAAGCAGCGGAAGATCGACGAACTTTGCTTGGATTACTGTTCATGGGTCTATGTTATGTTCCAGTTTTAGTTGGTCGATTGTATTGCTGTTGTTATCTTTTACCTTGTCTTCAGGTCCTTGTATGTTTTTCTCTTATAAAAAATGCATCTAAAAGAGTAATTATGAGACTGTATATTTCTCTTATCTAAACTTGAACAAAAAATCTAACTTAGCCGCCCATCATAAAGTCAATAAACCTAACCAAACAATAAATCCATTAAACACATTATAATTTATGAGCACCACAAAAAACAAAATATGCCAATATGGTTAGTTACATGTTGGTTAAAGAGTCTCTTAAGATAATTAAATTTTTACGTACCGGATTCGAGTCCGGAGCCACCAAATTTCTTTTTTCATTTTCCTTTTCCTTTCCCTCTTCATTCCCATCTCGCGCGTGGTTACTTCCTACATACCTCGTGGATGCTTCCTCTTCACGCGTCGCGTGTGATGTGTTCTTCCTCCCTCGTGGAGACCTTCCCCTTCGCATCTCGCGCGTGGTGTATTCTTCCTTCCTCGTGGAGATGCGCTATTCCGTAAAGGTGCCCAAGATGATCTAGCGCTAAGTGTCAAACATGTACCGATGATTGGAGTGTATTGTGCGGATTCATAGTAAAAATGTCGAACATAGGTCCGCGCTTCAGAAGTGAAGAGATGTACCAAATACTTGCGAATCCGATTAAAATGACTTGCTTAGAGCGGTACAAATCAATGTATATATACCGAATAATAAAAACTCACGTGCAAAAATAGAAATAGACCTTTTATTTATAGCGACCAGTGCTCCACCACCAATTTTCCACCACAACCACTCCACTTTCTTCATTCATAGGCAACAATCAAACCAACCACTATACATACAACAAATATCTATAGATATTATTTAATTTAACCAATTACAAGCAGACACGTACTGCATGAACTCATAATCTCTCTCCAACCCTGACATCGTTTCCGGCGCCAAACACACCTCCAAGTCAACGCTACCGCCACCGTCCCTACCGGGGAACGCCGAGACCTTCCCATCAAACTTGTTCGCTTTCCCGCTCCGCAACGCCACCGGCCGCCCCCAACCGAAGTCGTCATTGTACATCGGAAACCTAGGATAGCTTCCTATCGTGATCATCGCGCCATCAAAGTTCCCCAAAGGAATTAAACAACCTAGGGTTACTCTCCCAGTCCTTCACTCCCCATCTTATCTTCGCGTCATCATGCGCCACTACGTTCTTGTGCAGCTTATTGGTTTGGAAGTAGGCAAGAAGGAGGTATAACATGAACGGGTTGGTTCGGAGGTCGGCCAGGAACAGGTTGGTTTGGAGCTGGTGGGCAAGGAGGAGGTATGCCAGGAATAGGTTCGTATGGAGGTATGCCAGGAGGAGGAGGAGGAATGCCAGGAAGAGGCTGGTTTGGAGGTCGGCCAGGAGGAGGCTGAGGAGGTTGGTCTGGAGGTAATTCACCTGTTGCTTTCAGCAGCACTTGCTACAAAAGATATCAGTCGCCCCTTTAAGTCCATGGTGTTGTCGTTATCATAAATCTATCACACCAGTGTGTTATACTACTTTGTCCCGCTTATTGATGGAATGGAACCATAGCGAATGAATGACAAAGTACCATTTCAAATAAAGACATCCATCATTCTAGCTTTATGCAATGTTAAAATGGATCCTCAAAAGAAAAAAATGTAATATAACAATGTGGATCACTCCCATTACTATTCGAAAACTTTATCTTCGATTGAACCAAGGGTGATTCGCTCTAGTAATTTTTTTAGAGGCTTAATGTTTTTTCTTCTCATCTCAAGCCCCTCATGACTCGATCTAGTCTTAAGGTTGCTCGTTTGAGTCAAGTCATTTGGTGGCTCCCTCAAGTCGGTGTATCTTTTTTGTTCTATTTTGACTCGAAATTTTATATTCTTGAGGACTTTGATATCGACGAAACGCGTATTAGGTCCTGAAATACGAAGGTGGAGGTCAAATAAACTCACAAGTTAGAGTCTGAAAAAAAAATCAAAATATATTAAGAATGAAACGGGTAATAATTAGACTTATCAAGAAGTATTATTTTACCGTGAAGGATGTCGAGACGGTGGCTGACAGTTTTCAACTTGCATTTTTTCATCCAAATTTTGTTCTTAAGAGATAACAATCACAAATCGCACAACTGGGAGACTGTCTTGAGCCATGACTTTAAGCCCATGATGAAAAAGAGTGCTTTGTGCTTTATTAGTCCAAAATATGCATAAACAATTATCTGAAATTGTATTACTCGTGACACATTAATCGAACATCGGAAGTGAATAAACACAAAGAAGACTGGCTAGCTATCCTAATTAATCCATTGATTGAACTTCGCTGGAAAACTCTCTGAAGTGTGTATCTTCTAGTCTTTCTACACATTTTTTTGTCAGTCAGGTTGACTTTTTAAACTTGCTTTGCATGCCAAGAATCAGTCGAGTCATAGCTCTGTGGCAAAATAACTAAAAGAACTACAACTTTTTAATTTACACTTAAAACCAAATTTGAAAGTTTAAGGAGTAAAAAAAATACTTCTGGAAGTTAGAACAACTGCGAACAATCGTAATGCTTGGAATCGTCACGGCCAATCATAATGGTCTAGACGGCAGTTTTTGCTTTGAATCAAATATTTTAGTCCAGAACAAAACATATTGACTTTAGTGTTCAACTTTGACCTAAATTGAGGAAGATGAGCTATAGGAGAGACTCAAAAAAGATCAAGATTCAATGCGAAGCACTTACTGAAGTACGGTTTCCTCGTTCTTGATTTTCTCTTATATGTATTATTTCATTTATAACCATGAATAGTGAGTAGTTACTTTATTTCCATGCTTTTGTCCAACACTTAGTGTGATTTATAAAAGTGTTTACGTGCTTCTGTCCAAAACAAATTTTAAAATCTTTTTACGATTTCAGTTACAAGAAAAAAAATAGATAACATAAAGCAGCATATGATCGGAGATATTTAATAATTTTGGATTTTGATTGTAATTGCCTTTAAGCATGTATTATCCACATCGCTCAAATCATAATGGTCGCAGTATCGACGTATAAGGGTATCCTTATATGATGCTCTTTAGTAAAGGAGAGCAATATATTGATGGATGAAAGGCAGTGGTTTAGTTTATATCAAGCCATGCTTAATTTATAAGCGACAAATATCATTTTTAATAACAATTATACTATTGTATTTACAAAAGCAGACCACACGTACTTGTTTTAATCGTGATGTATTCATATCCAAAATGTACAACGTGCATGTGCGATAAAATGACTTCCACGATAAATTTCTTACAAATGTGTGTAGTACATTGGGAAAGGACCACACTTTTTAATTGACATCGATAAGATGTATGTTTGTCAATGTGTTTACCAATGCGATATCATCCTTCACTGAAAATCATATTTTGAATGGTGTATTAATAAGTTATTTCATCAAGTATAATTATATTTAATAAGTGTTATGGAATAGAGAACTTGTTTGTATTCAAATTTATATTTGAATTCACTATCCAAAAAAAATTGTATTTGAATTTTGCTATCAAAAAAAAAAATTGTATTTGAATTTGGCAAGTAAGAATGCATAAAAGTATGATAAGGACAAATTTTCATAAACATATAATTTATATGTATTTTTCAATCTCCATATATAATTTATATGCATAGGGTTAAGATCAGGTGCAAAGTTAATTTTTGGTACAAAATACAAAATTCGTCAAAATCATTTTATAGTTCGTCAGTTTATTTTATAGTTCGTCAAAATTCGAGTCGAAAAATGAAAAGACGACATAATTCGTCAGTTTCATTTTATAGTTCGTCACCAAAAAATTAAGATTTAATCTCATCCATTCAAATCACAAGATCAAGGGCTATGATTAGTTTGTATTTTGTACCAAAATATCAACTTTGTACCTGATCCTTTTCCTATATGCATATAGAATGAGGAAATACAAATTTTAGTGATAAATTTTGTTGCTCAAGTTTATATGAAAAAATGGTTAATAATTTTTTTTGGGAAATGATTTCTCTATTTACATTAAATTTAACCTACATCGGAAACATATCATTCATTTTTAATTTATCATCCTATTTACTCCAAACATACAACAACCATGGCAAATAAAGGAAGAGATTGCTCTCGAATATTTTCTACATATTATAAATAGCACTCATAGTATCGACCAATTTCATAAAAAAAATTGAAATATAATTCTCAAGACCCTTATAACCATGGCGAAATCGTCTTCATTTACTACTATCCGTCTCCTTCTGATTTGCCTCCTATTAGCGACTGTTTTTTCTGACATCCATTGTTAGTAAAGTGATTATTCGTCGTTTGATATGGTGATTGTTAGACATTAATAATAGCTTATTATTCGTGTTATCTGACATTTACATATAATTTATCAGGTCAAGGGTTCAGTGCGGGTCAGTTTAAAAAAGGTTGGAAGGTCGGAAAAGCTATACACCGAGGGTTTGGAGGTATGGCATGAGGTTTCTAAAATGTGAAGGATTAATGAAGCGTGAATGAATTATAAAGAATGACACATAAACAATATAGTCTCATAATTGCAAGTTATGGAATAGAACTCGTGTTCAAATTATTTTATTTGAATTTGGCAAGTAAGAATGCATAAAAGTATGATCATACAAATACGATATAATTTGTATGTATTATAAGCGTATATAATGAATACAAATTCTACAGATAAATTTTGTTACTCAAGTTTATATGAAAAAAAATAGTTAATAAAATTTGTTGGGAAATATTGTTCTCTATTTGCATTGAATTTAGGGAAAAATGACAAAAAGGGGGTATGAAACTACCACACTCATTGACAAATCACGGTTCAAACTATAAAAATTGACAATTAAGGGCAATTTCAAAATATTTTAATCCTCAATTTCACAATTAAGGGCAATAAGGCTTTTTCAATTCATTCATTTAGTTAACTTTGTCAATTGACGGAGTGATATTTTGTTAGTTATGTGTTATATGGGGAGTAAAATATTTTGAAATTACCCTTAATTGTCAATTTTCATAGTTCGGACTGTGATTTGTCAATGAGTGGTAGTTCGTACCCCATCTTTGTCATTTTCCCTTTAAATTTAACCTACATTGGAAAACATTCATTTTTAATTCATCATCCTATTTACTCCAAACATACAACAAACATGGCAAATAAAGGAAGATATTGCTCTCGAACATTTTCTACATATATTATAAATAGCACTCATAGTATCGACCAATTTCGTACAACAAATAATTGAAACCATGGCCAAATCATCTTCATGTGCTACTATCAGTCTCCTTCTAATTTGCCACCTTTTAGCGACTTTTATTTCTGACATCCATTGTTAGTAGAGTGATTCGTCTTTCGATACGGTGATTGTTAGACAATAACAGCTTATTAATTATTCATGTTATCTGACATTTACATATAATTTATCAGGTCGGGGGTTCAGTGTGGATCAATATAAAAAAGGTTGGAAGGTCGGAACAGCTATATACGGAGGGTATAAGGGCATGTTAGGAAGAGGTAAGCAAGGAGGAGGTTTCCCAGGAAAAGGTTGGTTTGGAGGTGGGCCTGGAGGAGGTTTCCCAGGAAAAGGTTGGTTTGGAGGTAGGCCAGGAGGAGGCATGCCAGGAGGAGGTTTCCCAGGAGGAGGCATGCCAGGAGGAGGTTGGTTTGGAGGTAGGCCAGGAGGAGGCATGCCAGGAGGAGGTTTCCCAGGAGGAGGCATGCCAGGAGGAGGTTTCCCAAGAGGAGGTTTCCCAGGAGGAGGCATGCCAGGAGGAGGTTTTCCAGGAGGAGGCATGCCAGGAGGAGGTTTCCCAGGAGGAGGTATGCCAGGAGGAGGTTTTCCAGGAGGAGGCATGCCAGGAGGAGGTTTTCCAGGAGGAGGCATGCCATGAGGTTTCTAAAACGTGAACTAGATTGTCCCTGCCATTGAAGGAATCATCGTGGATGATAATTGTATTCAAATAAAGATATCCATCATTCTATTTGGAATGTCAAAAGAAAATAAAAATATAACAAAGTGGATCACTCTTCTTACAATTTAAAAACTTTGCGATAAATTGTCTGAATTAATCTAAACAGTTGAATGACGCTCAATCATGTATATTATCAACAGTCTTGATTTATTAAGCGTAAAAATTTCTAAACATTAACTATTCTATGACGTATTTGTGTTACCATCGCTGCGGATGTCCGTGTATTATCTACTATAGCTACCGTAGTCTAATGAAACATTAACTATCCTACGCTACCAATGTAGCTACCGTACTCTAATAAAACATTAACTATCCTACGCTACCAATGTAGCTACTGTAATCTAATGAAACATTAACTATCCTATTCTACCAATATTATAGAGTGATTTACCGCTACATTGGAAGATTTGACACTACAATTAATGAGTGGATGGTTTGTCTAATTTATTTCACTACAAAACAAAAACTCATTATTAACGACAGTTTCAGTTGAATTTAAGCTATTTCCGTTACACATAAAACCAGCGGAATTATTCGTTGCCCTAGAGTGGTGGGCGAATTTTAAAAAAAACTACATTTTTAACTACTATTTTTGTTGATTATATTTCTAATATAGATTTACTAATATGGATATTGACAAGTTGTAAGTGGTGTGTTTACCAATATGTAATCCTTTACTTAAAATTATATTTTGAATGATCTATTGATAAGTTACTAATATTAAGCATGGATTGTATTTTGATTTAAAATAGTCAAATATTTTGAGATTGATGGAAATGTAATTTATAAACAAAGTTTACATGAAAAAGAAAGAGAATTAATAAATATTTTTGGGAAATGATTTCTCTATTTGCATTAAATTTTTTATCTACATTGCATCCAATTTACTTCAAATATACAACAATCATGACAAATAAAGGATTTCTACATATTATCAATAGGACTATTAGCATCCACCAATATCATACCAAAAAAAAAAATCTGAAATAAAAGTCTGAAGACCCTTATAACCTGCATGGCCAAAATCATCTTCATTTGCTACTATCCTTTTTTTTTCCGCCATCCATTGTCAGATTCATCTTTTGATATAGTGATTGTTAGACAGTATTAGCTCTTTTTTTAAAAGAAAATATATTTTTATTTTTATGTTTTGTAATTTATCAGGTTGGAAATTAGGAGTTTGGAGAAGAGGAAGTTCACCGACATCTGCTACAAAAGACATAAGCGCATTACTCACACCCGTGTGCTATGCAAACAAAAACAAATGTAAAAAAACGCCCTTATATTGATTGCACCATCGCCCATGAAAATTGTATTTCAAAATCCTAATTTTAAATGTTAAAAATAAATAGGATTTGGATCAAATACAAATCATAATTATAAATAAAAACTACAAACCCACAAAAATAATGTCACATGTAAATATCGACCAATCAGAATTCATCCCGTTCGGGGTTCTTTTTGTAAATAAAAAAAACACACGCGGACTTATTTAAAAATACATAAAAGATATGAGGGGTATAATCGTCAAAAATTTGCTACAGTAATGATCAGACTTAAAAAACAATGATCAGACATAAACCAGTAATGACCAGACTTAAAAAAAACAATGATCAGACTTAAAAAACAATGATCTGACTTAAAAAAAAACAATGATGAGACTTAAACCTGTAATGATCATACTTAAAAAACAATGAACAGACTTAAAAAAATAATGATCAGACTTAAATCATTAGTGATCAGACTTAAAAAACAATGAACAGACTTAAAAAAATAATGATCAGACTTAAACCATTAATGATCAGACATAAAAAAACAATGATCAGACTTAAAAAAAACAATGATCAGACTTAAAAAACAATCAGACTTAAACCAGTAATGATCCGACTTAAAGATGGTAATGATCAGACTTAAAGATGGTAATGAGCAGACTTAAAAATAGTGATCAGACTTAAAGATGGTAATGATCAGACTTAAAGATGGTAATGATGATCATGCGTTAAGTCTGATCATTTTGCGTAAAATTTTAAAATTTGCTACTGTATGATTCTAAAATTTGATGTTTATGCGCCTGTGTCAGAATTTGATGAAATCCTAGTTTTTTTGGGTGGAAACGGCATTCTGAGCAGAACTCACAACTTTACAGTGAGCTCGGCGTTTTTAGGGCAAATTCGATCATCTAGAGGGTCAAATTTGCGTTTTAATCCTCTTTAGTTTTAAGTCTCATCATTGCTTTGTAAGTCTGATCGTTGCTTATTTTAAGTCTAATCATTGCTGTTTTTAAGTCTGATCATTGCTGTTTTAAGTCTGATCATTCTCAATTTGTAGTCTTTTAGTTACCAATGTTAAGTCTGATCATTCTCTCTATAAGTCTGATCATTATCGGTTTGTAGTCTTTTAGTTACCAATATTAAGTCTGATCATTCTCTCTTTAAGTCTGATCATTATCGATTTGTAGTCTTTTAGTTTCCAATTTTTAAGTCTGATCATTATCTATTTTAAGTCTGATCATTAAGTCTTTTAAGTCTGATCATTAAGTCTTTTAAGTCTGATCATTAAGTCTTTTAATGCTGATCATTGTCTATTTTTAAGTCTGATCGTTAAGTCTTTTAAGTCTGATCATTATCTATTTTAAGTCTAATCATTAAGTCTTTTAAGTCTGATCATTATCTATTTTAAGTCTGATCATTAAGTCTTTTATGTCTGATCATTAAGTCTTTTAAGTCTGATCATTATCTATTTTAAGTCTGATCACTAAGTCTTTTAAGTCTGATCATTAAGTATTTTAAGTCTGATCATTGCTGCTTTTTGAGTCTGATCATTTCCAAGTTTGAGTCTGATCATTAAGTCTTTTAAGTATGATCATTGCTGCTTTTTAAGTCTGATCATTTGCAAGTTTAAGTCTGATCATTAGCAACTCTTGGACTAAATTGAAAATAACATTATTAGGTTTATACCCCTCCGTGTGGAATGACTATAATACCCCTCCGTGTGTTTGTTCGGGATTTCGACTAAATGGGACATGTGTCAGCTTAAAAATCGATTTATAATTTTTATTTATAAATTGTTTTGTACCTGAACCGCACTCAAATAAATAAATGTTAATAACATGTATCACTCCACTTACTATTTAAAAAATATAATCACAGTGTCAAAAGAATATGACATTGTCATAACATGGTTGTTGAGACATATTGTTTCAACCTTCTTGCTTTTTAATCTGCACAAAATTGAGAAATAAATAATCAATCACATTTTGCTTTTGGGAAAGTATGTGCATCGCGGAGGACATGAGGAAAGAACCGGAATTCAATTTACCTTCAAGTACTTTTTCTGAAGCTTCAATGCTTCGTCGTATGCTTTCTTGGCATCAAGACTACCTGTAAGATCGCCCAAGATCTGTACCGACAATTTTAAGTCACGCTGATGTGAAAATAAGTTACATGTTTTGTGTATAAATTGTAAAAGAGCGATGACCTTGGCAACGTCGTTGAGACCCCTGGCCTCTTTCAAAAGACGTTTATTTTTGGCTTCGAGAACACTTGCAGCAAGAAAAACAGATTATCAACCATTCCTGTCTTGACATTGTGATAAGTACCACTGAATGTAAGTATCTCACACTCAGGAATTGTGCAGGAAGATCTCCTACGTTTTTGATATTAAACTGATTGAAAATAACATGTCCCTGCTAAGTGACTTCCTAGAACTTAAATACAGGTAAAACAAACAAGTAGTGGTTTAAGTACCACTTACACATGACTGCTAGTGGAAATAAACTAACTTTGACCAAAACAAATACTAACTTTAACCATCAAATAAAATTAATCTGCTTTCTTATTTCTCCTAGCATATGTTATCCATGATTTTGTCTTCGCATGAGTCGTATCATTGCACCCTCCCTGGAAAGTCGACTTGTCCTCAAGTCGAAAGTTAGGAAATTGTTTTTGCATTACATCATATGCTTCCCAGCTATCTTCTTCACTTGGTCGATTCTGCCAATGAATCAATAGTTCCAAAATGGCAGTAGTGCCTTGAAGCTGCCAGCGATGCGCGATAACTTTTTCAGGTTGGACAACTAGCTCAAATGAGTTACTAATGGGAGGTGGGACTGAACTGATGGTAGCAGGCTGTCCTTGTATAGGTCTGAGGAGTGACACATGAAATATTGGATGAATTTTAGAACCTGCAGGGAGTTCTAGCTCATAAGCAACCTTTCCGATGCGCCGCAACACCTTATAAGGTCCAAAAAATCTGGGTGACAGCTTCTGATTGCTGCGATGAGCCAAGGAGTGCTGCCTATAAGGCTGGATACGCAGCAAAACTAAATCTCCCTCTTTAAAATTGAGCTCACGCCGATGGGTATCCGCTTGTTGTTTCATGCGATGTTGAGCTTTCAATAAGTTAGCCTTGAGGGTCTGCAGCATTTCATCACGAATGATTAACTGTTCCTCCAGGTCAGGGAGTCGAGTTTCTCCACGAATAAATGGTTGTACAGCAGGTGGATCTCGTCCATAAACCAATTTAAATGGAGAAGTGCCGGCTGATGTATGGAACCCTGTATTAAAAGAAAACTCGGCCCATGGCAAAAACTGGCTCCAGCGCTGAGGTTGTTCCATGGAAAAACACCTTAAATAGGTCTCCAAACATCGATTTACTACCTCAGTTTGCCCATCAGTTTGAGGATGATAAGCCGAACTCATTTGCAGCGTTGTATGGCTAAGTCGAAATAATTCAGTCCAGAAAGCACTAAGGAAAACCGGGTCCCTATCCGAGAGCAGAGAGCGAGGAATCCCATGAAGGCGCACAATATCCTTATAAAATAATGTAGCCACTGATTTTGCAGAATAAGGATGAGCCATACCAATGAAATGAGCATACTTACTTAGCCGATCCACAACTACAAGAATCACATTCATACCTCCTGATTTTGGAAGACCAGTGATGAAATCCAATGAAATGTCTTCCCATATTCTCTCTGGAATTGGCAAAGGTTGCAGAAGACCTGCTGGTGCTAATGTCTGATACTTCGCTTTTTGACAAATTTCACAATTCTGCACAAAAACCTGAACATCTTTCTTCATTTGTGGCCAATAAAAATCTGCATTTAGCCTTTTTAATGTCTTTAGATAACCCCCATGTCCTGCTGCTGGAGAACTGTGGCACTCGGACAATAATTTACTACGCCAATGATGGTGAGCTGGAATTACCAATCGATTTTTGTAATAAAGTCTGTCGTTAACCAACTGAAAATCTGGATATGATGAGACATCACTAACCTTGGCGTCTACAATCTTTTTTGTGAAAGGATCCGCTTGCATCCCAGCTTCCCATCCTGAGAATTCCTGCGAAACTGGAATGGCAATGGCTAATAATTCAGCATGTTGTGGTCGTCTAGAGAGTGCATCAGCGCCAGAGTTATCTTTGCCGGGTTTATACTCAATGATGAAGTCAAAAGGTAACAACTTCAATAATAAGCGCTGCTGATCATTAGTAGTAACTCGCTGCTCAAGTAAGAACTTTAAGCTGCGATGATCAGTACGGACTATAAACTTTGATCCTAGCAAATAATGACGCCATTTCTGTAGTGCTAAAACCAATGCCAACAATTCACGGTCATATGTAGATTTAAAACGGTTTGAGAAGGAAAAACCCTTACTGAAATAGGCGATCGGATGACCAGATTGAAGTAAAATAGCACCTACTCCTGCAGAAGACGCGTCGCTTTCTACTATGAATTGTTTTGAAAAATCAGGAAGACACAGTACAGGAGCTTCGGACAGTGCTGACTTAAGAGTCAGAAATGAAGTTTCAGCTGCATCAGACCACTGAAAAGCACCTTTTTTGGTGAGGTCCGTCAATGGCCTTGCAATCAATCCATAGTTCCGCACAAATCTGCGATAGTAGCCAGTTAAGCCCAAAAATCCTCGTAACTCACTGACTGTTAATGGGCGAGGCCAGGTACAAATAGCAGACACTTTTTCTTGATCTACTGCAACTCCTTGAGCATTGACCACATGCCCCAAAAATGCTATTTCTGCCTGACCGAAAAGACACTTAGAGGGTTTAGCAAAGAAACAATGCGTCTGTAATAGTTGCAGCGTCATACCCAAGTGCTGCTGGTGTAAATCCTCCCCTTTGCTGTACACCAAAATATCATCAAAAAATACAACAATAAATTGACGTAAATATGGGCGAAATAAGTCATTCATAACAGCCTGGAATGTCGAGGGTGCATTAGTGAGGCCAAAAGGCATTACTAGAAACTCATAATGCCCGGAATGTGTTCGAAAAGCGGTCTTGTGGATGTCAGCCGACTCAACCCTTATTTGATGGTAACCTGAACGTAAATCAATCTTAGAAAAAATAGTTGCACCGTGGAGCTCATCTAGCAATTCATCAATGGTGGGAATAGGATACTTGTCGGGGATAGTAATCTGATTCAACTGGCGATAATCAACACACATTCTCCAGGATTGATCTTTCTTCTTCACGAGCAGAACAGGACTAGCAAAGGGGCTGGTGCTCCGCCGAATAAATCCGTGTTTTAGTAAAGTTGTGGTCTGTTGCTCAATCTCTGTTTTCTGATGATATGGATATCGATATGGTCTGATGTTTGGAGGTTTGGAGTTCGGAATGAGAGGTATGGAATGTGTTTGGGATCGAGGAGGGGGCAGTTGCTTCGGTTCCTCAAAAATTGACTTGTACCGTTGGAGGATTGGGCTTAGTGTTTTCGGCTGCGGGAGAGACTGCTGGTCAGTGTATAATAGTTGGAAAGAGCTAGGGGTGGACATGTTTGGATATGGCTTAATTCCCTGCAGCTTATGCTTCTTTCCATTGCTTTGAAATACCAAGTACATCTCCTTCCAATTCACCATAATTGTGTTTAGAGTTGCTAACCACTTGATTCCAAGGACCAACTCTGCCGCTCCCAAAGAGAACGGATAGAAATCTTGTGTAACGATCAGGCCTGAAATTTCAATGCTAAGATTTTGACAGATGTGGTTGCAAGAAATAATTGCACCGTTGCCTATTGTGACTCCAAATGCAGGGACTTCTTGTGTGGATAAATTCAACTCCTCTACGAGTTTGTCAGATATGAAATTGTGAGTAGAACCACAGTCGATCAATATCAATACCGGTCTATTCTGAATAATTCCACGGAGCTTCATTGTGGTTGTAGTTGATTGATCTGAAATCTGGTGGAAAGAAATCTCAGCTATTCCATCATCACTGTCAATGGTATCAGCCAGTTGAACTTCGTCCATGGACGTTTCGAGAAGAGCATCTTCGTTGCCGGATTCCAGGCTGGAAAATGTAGATCTGCAGTGATGGCCTGGCGAGAATTTATCTCCGCAACGATAGCATAACCCTTTTTCCCTCCTCTGTTGTCTCAGGTTATCCCCAGGTTTGGATTGAATCGATAAATTACCTTGTGGGCGAATCGGCTGGCTGTTTTGGTTGAGATTTCCCGATACGGTGGTTAGGTTTGGTCGCGGAAGTGGTGCCTGAGTGATTGAGCGAGCATAGGGATATGTATTTGAATTGGGCTTATTTGTTGGGTTAATGGATTTGGAGGATTGACCCACTTTGGCCTCAAATTCTAAAGCAAGACTAACAGCTTTAAAAATAGTACCTGGTTTGTGGATCCGCACTTCCGTCTTCAACTCCTCTTTCAAGCCAGTCATAAAAACTCCAAGTAAACAGTGATCCGGCCAATCCTTCACCCTAGCAACCCTTCGCGCAAACTCCTGACGGTACTCTGTGATAGATCCTGTCTGCTTGATGGCGCACAAAAATTCATCCGGATTTTGAAATTCAGGTGGCCCGTAATTCTCCTGAAAGATTTGGACAAGGTCGCTCCATTGTAAAATCTCATCTTCACCGTTTATCCAGGCATATAGATCTAGGGCATCGCCTTCGAGGTGCATGGCAGCCACCTCCACTTTCATCTCATCTGGAATTTGAAAATACCTGAAATATTTTTCGGCTTTTAGAATCCATCCGCGCGGGTCTCCTCCATCAAATTTTGGGAAATCAATCCTTGCGTTGGGCTGTTGATAAGGTTGGAATCCTCGATTATAGTTCTCATATTCATCGTAATTATCCCTCCATCGGGAGCGGCCTCGGTCATAAGGGCGTACTCGCACCCTTGGTGCTCCTCGATGAGAACTTTCTGGATTGTCGTCAGTTGCCTGCGGTGGGGCTGTCATCATAGAAACTTTTTCCGAGAGGGCTTGTATGGCTGAGGTAAGGTCATTTAAAATTTCTGGGGTCGGGTTTATGGGTAGGGTGGGATCATCTGAGGGAGGTCGTGGGGAGTTGATGTCGGGGTTTGGTGGTGGCGGGTTGTTGGTGGATGCTCGAGTGTTCACCATCTGGATCGAAAGGCTCTGAATACCAAATGATAAGTACCACTGAATGTAAGTATCTCACACTCAGGAATTGTGCAGGAAGATCTCCTACGTTTTTGATATTAAACTGATTGAAAATAACATGTCCCTGCTAAGTGACTTCCTAGAACTTAAATACAGGTAAAACAAACAAGTAGTGGTTTAAGTACCACTTACACATGACTGCTAGTGGAAATAAACTAACTTTGACCAAAACAAATACTAACTTTAACCATCAAATAAAATTAATCTGCTTTCTTATTTCTCCTAGCATATGTTATCCATGATTTTGTCTTCGCATGAGTCGTATCACATTGGCTCTTTCAAATTTTCCATATTGCTTTAACAGCTTTTCATCCATTTTGGCTCGGATGCTTTTGTCTGTAGCTGTGGCGGGGCTCTCGTAGTTTGCAAATATGTTCAGGTTGTATTCCATGGCCCACATCAACTGAAAATAAACTTCACTGGTGTTTATCTACAGCAGCAACCGCTAGTAATATTACTGTATTCAAGCCTATCTCCAGAAAGAATTCGGTTCTCTTGGATTTATCAAGAAATTAGAGAATAAAATGAACGAGCATTGGCATGGAAGAAATTCTTTATACCTCCCAAAGGTACAACGAGTCCATGAATGAAAACTCTCGCCGAAATACTACCATCAACATACACGGAACGCAAATAAATACTGCCCACCATCAAGATCCTCTGCGATACAAAATTACAATTTATCAAGCAGAAACTAATTCCATGGAACACTCACAAGGTGCACAGCCAAACATAAATCATCTTGTGGAAGCAAGTTAAGAAATAGTTTATAATAGTTGAGACAGGAGAGAATTGTTTATAAACATACCCAAATGTTGATGGAGCTTTGGATCAACGGCTTTAATTATCTCGGATAGTGTATGTACTTAATTGCTGTTGCACCCCCATAGAATTTGTGGTGCATTTGAAATTTTCTCTCTGCCAATGAAGCCCAATAACAATTTTTAGTTGTATCAATTTTCAAAGAAAAGCTGTTAAGTGGGACAAACACAAACAGCTGACTGCAGAATAAATTTTTTTGCGGTATTGCAAACATGAACCAAAGTCAATGCATACCAGTTTGCGCATAACACGCTCAAAACACCAAAAAGCCTCTGCCTCGTTCTCAAGAAGTATGGCCAGAGGAGAGCAAATGTCACTCATACCTTCAGTGAGCAGAAATAGGTTAGAGAATGATTTCCTGTATGAATTCTGTACAAGCATCTGCTTGTGATGACAATTGAAATGACAATAAACCGTATACCGCACCTTGTACGTAACCAATATCGTCATCCACCCAAGCATAGATGGCGAGAATATCCCACAGTTTAGCTTGATTTATTTCACTTTCATAAAAGACAAGTGATCGATCCGTACGAAGAACATCCAAACCTACAACCAACATGTATATCTCATATATGCCACCAGCACGATAAAAGATAATAAAAAGTGGATTTATGAAATGTGCCACATACTGATTTGGTATAAAATTTCTTTCCATTGCTTCACTTTCTTCTCATGTGATTCAATGTCGTTTTGTTCTACCTCTTTGGGAGAATTATAGGAGGACGATCTTCGGGTGAATTCATGCTACTTGATTGCTTAGCTGGTTGAGAACTTTCAACTGCAAGTGGTGTCATCATGATTCTACATTTTCCAATGATTGGGACCAACTTTTGACATTCGGATTTCCATGTGGCATATTGCTCCCTATAAATTTTAAATGCAACTACGTAGTTGTTTTGATGTATAAAAAAATTGCGAGTTTGATTTAGGGGGTTATCGAAAGGTAGCAGATGATTGTTGACCCCAACAACATTGAGAAATCCTGCCGCTGCTGATTAAGGGTAAAAACTGAAAGCGAAAAATTTACCTCCGAAGTTCCCTGAGATGGTTTCTATCGTCGTAAGTACTGTTTGGATCATAGCATCCCAGCAAGAACTCCCAAACTTCTCCTTTAATTGACGGATGAACACCCTGTCATAAATCCAGCAGTCAAGTCAATCACGTTTCTGAATTTAAATATAAAAAGATGAATTTTTCTCGCTTTCAGCAGTCTCAGTAAGTGGATGCATACTAGAGCGGCAGTACTTCTCAAGTCTACACACACTTATCAAGCACATATTCTTGAAATGATAAGAGATAACGAACTTGGGATGGATGTATCATAAGTTCATAATATATTTGAGATACGCGATGCAAGCATCAAAATTATTTGTATTGCATATAAATAGAGGACCGTACCCCTCGCTGAATCCTTCGAAGGACTTTAGCTATATCAAGATGACCATCCGGGGAAAATGCAGATTTCCATTTTCTCGCACTAAGTGTTTTACCAGCCTGTTTTAAAAGACGAAGAAAAAACACAAAAAAACACCTATAAAGATGTATCTAGGCTGAAAGTACTTTGTAAGTTACCATAGTGCACAACCGAACAAGTCTGACTCAATGAAGTAAATTACTTGTTCATTTTCTCTCTAAAAAAAGATTGCACTATTACTCGAAATGCAGTTACAAATACGACTGATACAAAAGCCCTACGTGACATGATCGAAATGAAGTAATAAAAAGAGACAACTCTTTTAATAAGCAAGAAAAAGCATACCCTGGGCTTGAAACGCGTCTTAGGAACATCGGCTAAACATTCATTTCGGATTTCATAATACTCATCCAACTCAGTCGCTCCAGTGTTCTTCATAAAACGCCCTCCTGCATTACACAAACAAAAATTTAAGACCAACACTCAAATATCCGAAGCTATCACTGAATCAAATGAAGGTTCATTCGTTCGTCAAATTCAACATCTACAGAAATCTAACCACCAGCAGCCCAAGGCCATTTACTCACATCCCAAGTCCCAACAACAGCTTGTAAAATAGTCACCTCGACGAAGACAACATAATCTCCATCCAAACTTCATTTCAGCACAACAACTAAACTAATTCTAGAAGCTATAAAACTCAATGTATATCGAAGTCGAACCAGCAAATCACCAATGAACAAAATTTTCAATCCGAAATTGAAATACATTATCAGATACCTTCTCCCCAAGCTCTTAAAAACCCAATCTTGTAATTTAATATCCACAAACTAACATCCAAAAAGGTAGATTCTTTCCCTATTTCCTCAACTTATTATGAAGATCTAATAAATGGGTATCAACAAATTTAACTTAATTACAAGAAAAAAGTTGCCAAATAACCAATGGTTTCATTACTGGCAATCGACAAGAGCCATGTCTTCTCCCGTCTGATCCGTTCCTTATAAATTTAGACAAAATCGAAAAAATAAGCAAAATGGAAATTTTAATCTCACCCATCGCAGTTTTGATCCCCATTTGAGAGGCTGAAAAACCCTCAACAAAAGTGCAATCGACGGACTTGTAACATCGTGTCGGATTGTATTGTACAAGTCTTCCACGGCGTGAGACATGAGAAAGCTTAACCGCGAAATCCTAAGAGCTCAGTATTGTAATTTGTTAATCAACAAGGACGTGAATATAATTATAATCATCTGGAAGTTGCAACAGCGTCGCATAAAAAAACTCTTCGAAGTAAAACCCTAGAAATCTGTTGCTGCAACAGCGTCAGTATGACCTCCTCGACCACTAACGGGCGCGTCAGGCTCAACGTCGGCGGAAAGTTCTTCGATACCACCGTCTCCACCCTCCGCTCCGGCGGCTCCGACTCTCTCCTCTCCGTCCTCTCCTCCCGCCTCTCCACAGACTCCAACCCAATCTTCATCGACCGCGATCCCGATATCTTCTTCGTCCTCCTCTCCTTGCTCCGCTCCAATCATCTCCCTTCCATCGCCCGACGCTTCTCCAACCAAGAGCTCGCTGAGGAAGCTCTCTACTATGGCATCGAAGCGCGTCTTAAATCGGCTCTCTCCCCGCCATCCTTCAAAGGAATCGACGCCTCCGTCGTCGGAACTATCAAGCCCGCCTCCGACGCATTTCCCTCCGCTTTCACCGCTAACGTCGGAGAAGGTTCGGTTTGGGTCGCTCACGGTGGTCAGATTTCCGGATACGACTGGAATTTGACGCACACGGGAACGATTCGGACGCACATGGAGAATATCACGTCGATTCGGAGGGTCTGGCCGGAGGTTGCGGCAGTTGGATCCACTTCTGTTGCCGGATTGCACTTTTACGACTTCGCTGGCGGACGGCACGTTACGTCTGCTCACTGGTCGGATCCGAGGATTTACAAAGCTCGAGTTCACTGTCTTGCTGACTCGGAAAGCTCCGTCTATGGATCGTTCGAATGTGGACATAAGGAGAATTGCATTCTGGTCGTTGATAAAGAGACTATTAAGGTCGTTTCGGAGATTGGAAGGCAGAATGGAGCTTCTGTTAAAACCTCAGCAGCTTCGAAAATGACATACCTTCCTGATCCGGGCGTTATTGTTAGTAGTTCTATCACTAGTGGCGCATTTGGATACTCCGGTTATATTAGGTTATGGGACCCGAGGTCTGGCGAATTGGTATGGGAGACGAATGAGCCTGGTTCAGGGCGAAGCAGTCGATTTGGGGATTCATTTGCTGACATGGACGTGGATGTGGAACAGAAGGCTTTGTTCAAAGTATGTTCTAAATCTGGGGACTTGGCGTTTGCTGATTTGCGTAATTTAAAGGAGGATCCTTGGGTTTACTTGAAAGACAAGAATCCGAGTTTGAGGAATATGAGCGGATCGATTAATACCGTGCTACATTGCTACAACAAGCAAGTGTTTCTTGGTAGAGGGGGAGGATTGGAGGTCTGGTCGAGAGTGGAGGAAGAAGAAAGAGGAGGTGGAGTGGTTGAGAGGATGATAATTGATGAAGGCTCGTATAGGAGAAACTATGTTGATAAGGAGGTGCATGAAGAGAGAGGGATTATAAACAGAATTGAAGGTGGAGGGGATAGGCTTTTTGTAAGTAGAGAAGGTGTCGAAGGAATTGAGGTTTGGGAAAGCTCTAATTTGTCGGGCTCTATTCCAGTTCTATAATCAGCTGAGGCTACATGTTAGTTGATTGAAAGTACTCGACACTTGACAGAAGCACAACGACTGATTGGGGCTATTCTGGCCCAATTGACGCAGTTCTCATCGAGAGAAATTGTAAGATGGATAATATTGATGATGCCCTTAATCTCTATCGTGAAATGATTGATCAGGGACTGAGACCTGATAATGTTGCATACACTGCTCTCCTGGCAGGATTTTGTAGTAAGGGAGATGTGGTGAAGGCTGTAGACCTGCTTAATGAAATGGAACTCAATGGGATACAGCTAGATGAGAGGACACGAAAGGTTGTGGAACATGGGGTTTTAAAAGTCAGGAATATCAGATTCCGGCAGTGAATATTTTTCTGCTTAGTGGTTGGTTGACTCAACCGGGTATTTCCTTCAGGAAGGCGGAACTGGTTTGTGTGGAATCTAGGTAATCATGTACCTGAAGTAGATGAGCTACACAGCATATTTGAAGACTCGGAAGTCTATCAGCCATGACACGTATCATTTACATGCAGGTACCAACTTTATTTTTCATTTTTGTAGCATCATTTTATACAAGTATCCCACATCATTTGAGGTAATGATAGAGGATGCTTAAACTATGTTGCTTGACAAATTTTGATCGAATCGAAATACGCACAGTGTCTCATTTTTCATTAGTTCATCACGCATAACACGAGATGTTGGCACTGAAAGAGACAGTTTGTCTAACAAAGTCTTGGGCACGTGATGCATCTTTGTGATGATCTTGTCAAGGTCCCTTAATTACCTTTCCCTGCTTTTCACTGAAGTTTGGTTTCACTTGAAGGTGGAAGCATTGGATACCAAGACATATGCATGAGCCCAATATCCTAGATGAAGAAGAAGAAGAAGAATAGGGATGATGAAAGGAGAATGAGGTTTCTTGCCAATTTTTTCGCTCTGGAATTCAACTACTAAAGCAAACAAGTCATTATAAGATCGATATCAGGGAGGCATAGACTGTGGTGATTGATGAGTAAAGTAAAGCTTTCTTGTCTGCAAATTTTCGAACTTACATATTTTTTACCACAATTTCTAAATAGCATCATGATTTACATGCTTTTCTCACTACAAGCTTTTCTTGTTTACAGTAGGAAACTGCCTCAAATTCAACGACATCAGAAAAAAATTGAGCTCCACCGATCTAAACTTTCAAAGCTATACATATGTGGTTTAAGCTTCTTCACTTACTAGATACTTAGAAACATTCGCAAATATCAGCACTAGTCATTGCAAGTACTTGAAATCCATAACATAAATATTTACCATGCAGAGCACACGAGTACATTCGAATTTGGTTGAAATGAGAAACCTACATGGTTTGATCAAATTAGTTTACTTTAAAATTATCATTTTGAAGTCAAGCCACCGACTCAATGTCAATAATCTCGTTCGAGTAATCTGGCTTTATGAATGTCCTAGGAAACAAATGCCGAGGAATTTGATATTTCTAAGTAAATGGCCGTGATTTCACCGAAAGAACAACCACTTAAAAGTGTGGTTAATTAAATAAACTTGGTGAAATGAATTTTAAACAAAATTTATCAATAAAATCAGATGACACAGCATAACCAACTTTGGTCTCAGTTTCAGCTCAAATTTCTAATCCTTTACACAGAATGTCAAATTGCATTGAAGGCATAAAACAGGCCATACCAAAGTATCGGCGCTCGTTAGCAGCCTTAGCTTTCTCAAGCATCTTGTCAAGATCCACCTTAAGCTGCTCATCCCATTTCACAAGCTGATTCACAAACACAACCCCTAATCCCATCCGCTCCGGCGGCTCCGACTCTCTCCTCTCCGTCCTCTCCACCGATTCCAACCCAATCTTCATTGACCGCGATCCCGAAATCTTCTCCGTCCTCCTCTCCTTGCTCCGCTCCAATCATCTCCCTTCCATCGCCCGCCGCTTCTCCAACCAGGAGCTCGCTGAGGAAGCTCTCTACTACGGCATCGAAGCGCGTCTTAAATCGGCTCTCTCCCCGCCATCCTTCAAAGGAATCGACGCCTCCGTCGTCGCTACCATCAAGCCCGCCTCCGACGCGTTTCCCTCCGCTTTCATCGCTAACGTCGGAGAAGGTTCGGTTTGGGTCGCGCACGGTGGTCAGATTTCCGGATACGACTGGAATTTGACGCACACGGGCTCGATTCGGACGCACGTGGAGAATATCACGTCGATTCGGAGGGTCTGGTCAGAGGTTGCGGCGGTTGGATCCACTTATGTTGCCGGATTGCACTTTTACGACTTCGCTGGCGGATGGCACGTTGCGTCTGCTCACTGGCACGATTCGAACGCACATGGAGAATATCATGTCTTAACTGGGCGCGTCGCTAATGTTAACACTGAGCGCGCGAAAACCAAAATGATCAGATTTATAGTAAATTTTAAGACGATTATACTCTCGTATATATTATATAATTTTAAATAAGTACGCATTAATTTTTTTATTTATAAAAGGAATCCCGAATAAGATGAATTCTGATTAGTCGATATTTACACGTGACAATATTTTATTAGATTTATACTTTTTATTAGGGGTGATCGTAGGACGGGTTAGGTTCGACCTTAACCCGACCCGAAACGACGACCGGGTCATTTAGGTCAACCCGAACCCGTCACTCAATATTGACCGGGTCACATTTGATAACCCGAACCCGTCGTAACGATAGATTTATAACATATCAAGTAGCTAAAAGCCTAAAACAAAATAATCTACGAAAAAAGAAAGTGAGCTTAAACATGTTAACCGCCCAACATTGTTGTAACAAAATGATGTGAAGCTCATATTGAAACAAAATTCAAGACAAAACGATAGACTTTTGTATTGAAGTTAAATTATTTTATTCTATATTAATATAGTTATAGGACCGGGTCACCCGAGGAGCAACCCGAACCCGACTTATTTAGGACCGGGTAACTCGAGGAGCAATCCGAACCCGACTTATTTTGGTACCGGGTTGGGACGGGTACCGGATCGGGACGGGTCATGCTCACCCTACTTTTTATTTATAATTGTGATTTATATTTGATCCGATGAGTTTCTAATGTAGTATGTAACTACAGGGTGAGTTTGTAATTAACAAAACTTGTCGGCTACCTTGAGTTTCAGGGTTTTCGATTTTCAAGCACAGATTATCTTTGAAGAGAAAGCTTCAGCAGCTCAACAATGGCGAACGCCGCCGCCGTCGGTGAGCTGTCGGAGAAATTAGAGAGTCAGAAACTCGGACAAGAAGCGGAAGAAGACGATCAAGTTGTGAATCCATGGACTGTGACGGCCAAGGAAGGAGGCAAAATCGATTACGACAAACTCATCGATAAGTTCGGATGCCAGAGGCTTGATCAGGCCTTAATTGATCGCATTCAGCGTCTCACTGGTCGAACGCCTCATGTCTTTCTTCGTCGTGGCGTTTTCTTCGCGCACAGGTCAGTCGGGCAGTCTTCCTTTGCTCTCTCCTCGTTCAATCGCGTCTCCAGTTTTGTGTTGTGTTGAATTGATTTTTTATCAGTGTTTGTTGCATTGTGGTAGAGATATGAATGAGATTTTGGATGCGTATGAGAAGGGGAAGAAATTTTATTTGTATACTGGGAGAGGGCCGTCTTCAGAGGCTTTGCATTTGGGGCATTTGGTGCCATTTATGTTCACAAAGTAAGCATTTCCACTTTCGAAGCGCTTGATTTCTACTTGTGGTTAAATTGATAACTGTGTTAATTGCCTGAAATCATAACATCAGATACTATCATTTTAAAAGTTGTTAGACCGAGTTAACTTGCATGAAATATTTTTTTCCATTCGTTATCCTGTTACATTTGCCTGTTGAGCATGCTCAGGTTTTGTTGAGGGGGCTTGTTAAGTTTTTTTTTTACCCCAGCCATATCATTCTCTATTTATGCAACTTGTGATGGAAATTATTGCATTATAAATCTCTTAATGTATCCAATCATATGAGTATACTTTTTTGATGTTTTTTGGTCTTATTCCAGTTATGAGATTATGCGTCAGCTTCTTTGCAAATGAACTGCCCATGACCCTGTTTGCAGATATTTACAGGATGCATTTAAAGTTCCCCTAGTTATACAACTCACTGATGATGAGAAATGTATGTGGAAGAATCTCTCAGTTGAGGAGAGCCAAAGACTTGCACGTGAGAATGCCAAAGATATCATAGCGTGTGGCTTTGATGTGACAAGAACATTCATCTTCTCAGATTTTGATTATGTTGGCGGGTGAGTATTATAAGAAGACTGAACATTTCTTTGCGAGTCTCGACGTGCTTGGGGGTTCTTATATAAAAGAGTATGTTATCTTGTTTGAGTTAACTCTCACCTCGAACACTTTTTACGCAGTGAATTTTACAAGAACATGGTGAGGATTGCCAAGTGTGTAACATATAATAAGGTACCTATAAGGATCTGAGATATCAGTTACATGTATCAATTAATTAAGTTCCTTAATTCCAATGTTATGAATTGCTGTATTGGCCATATACAGGTTGTTGGCATTTTTGGGTTCTCTGGAGAGGATCACATAGGGAAGATAAGCTTCCCTCCTGTACAGGTCATATTTGGTGCTTCTCCTCTTGTTCTGCACATGTTATGCATGTCTGATACATATGCCTGCAGACAGCTTTACATCCACTCTGTCTACACTTTAGTTGAACAATTTATGAGCTGAAAATGTGATTTGAAAAAGACGAGCACCTGCTTTGAGCAGAACACGAGATATAGCTATTGTATCATTTTCATTTGTGTGTATTAACTAGTCTTGAGTGCAATACTTAGCACCAACCCATTCCAACATATTATCGTGGTACTTGTTGTGATGTCTTACCAGAGTTTGTTCTGTCTGCAGGCAGCCCCATCTTTTCCCACTTCATTTCCACACCTCTTCAGTGGTAGAAATGATCTTCGCTGTTTGATCCCATGTGCAATTGACCAGGTTAAGCCCTTACCACTTGCACTTTTCATTTTGGCTGTATATCATTGTCTATGTTGCATTTTCATAATTCATATATATTTGAAACCAAAAACATTTCGATGAAATTCTCTGTGATGTCTGTAAATCACTGGAGAGTATCCAGTATGTTCTTTGCTTTTTCCAGGTTTCTCATGTAATGTCGAATTTCGGTGGCTTAAGACCACTTATGAATCAAAAAAAAAAAGTTCTTTGCTTTTGGACACATGTCATACAAAGGAGGATATATTTTTATAGCAGGATAGTGAATCTCACCAAGAAGACATGTATAAAATCTCATACATGATGCTATGTTTCCAGTTTCTGAGTTAATGAAGTGGAAACAAAATCTCCTAGTCCATTTGCTAAATCGATATCGAACTGAATCTGGTTACATGTCGTAATCTCCAAACGTTTTACGACCCTTGTTATTGACTACCATTTTTTCCTAGGCTGTCAGCCTATCAGCATACAATTAAATATGGTTCCAACTTTTTTCAGGATCCATATTTCAGAATGACCCGTGATGTTGCTCCTCGGCTTGGATATCATAAACCAGCGTTGATTGAGTCGTCATTTTTCCCTTCCCTGCAGGTTTGATCGCATATCTCATGTTTATGGTGTATTTTTCTGTCGAGTCTAGTTTGACTTCTTCATTTATGTGACATTTGTAAATAAGCATCAGTCATTTTGTACCTTCTGCAGGGCGAAAGTGGAAAAATGTCTGCTAGTGATCCGAATTCAGCTATATATGTGACTGATACTGGAAATAACATCAAGAAAAAGGTTAGACTTTTAACCATATTCTAAAACATTACGTAATGGTCCATACATTTATGTATGTTCATTAGTAAATTACGTTCGTAATTTACACATTCATTGGTATATGTAGATAAACAAGTATGCTTTCTCTGGTGGACAAGATTCCATAGAGAAACACAGGGAATTGGGTGCCAATCTTGAGGTATAAAGCATCGCTATCTTCCACTTTTTTTGTTTTATCATTACATATATCCTCTTTCTTTCTTGCGTTGAAATGCAACATGAACCATGAGTTTGCATGTTATGTGACTGTGAAAGGTTCTTTGTTAACCATAATCACTTAGTTTTTTTTTTTGCGTGTCACAACAATTAAGGTTGACATCCCATTCAAGTATCTGTGTTTCTTCCTAGACGACGATGATGAGCTTGAAGACATAAAACAGGTATGTTTCTGGCTACATTACCAAACAGCTCTAAAGTCTGTTGATATTGGTGTTTAGTTACCAAAGAATGGGATTAACTTGGGTATCAAATTGATATCTTTTCACAGAGATATGGTAAAGGGGAAATGTTGACTGGTGAGGTGAAGATGAAACTCACTCAAGTTTTGACTGAAATAGTGGAAAGGCACCGGGTAGCTCGAGCTGCCGTGACAGATGAGGTAATCGACCTCTCCTTTCCTTATCAGGACCACAATATCCTTCCTTCATATTCATAATCATAAGCCAGGGAAAACTGAACTGTCAAGTGTCAATTGTCAAGTAGTATGTGTTTACGTAAAGGAGGAAACAACAGAAAATTCAGAATTAGTTCTTTGATATGTATTGGCGTGCCACTTATCTATCCAGTTCATGTATTGGTAACACATTCCCTAGAAGGCGCCATTCTAATTTTGCGATCGTTGCAGATGGTTGATGCATTTATGGCAGTTAGGCCGCTTCCAAGTATGTTCGACTGACACAAGCCGCAATTCTCAGCAGCCAGCTCTCGTCTATCACAATTCACAACTGACGTGTTACATTGCCCAAATTATAAGTGTTTCCTAAGTACTTGCATTTTTGGTGTAATATACACAATGCAGGTTTCAATATATAAACCATATTGGCTGATACATCAAACGAAGTAGTTGCTTGGCAGGTCTCCCCCTTCTCTCTTTGGTTTCGCCTGTTCTCTTTAAATCTCGCCAGCAAGATTTCATTTTTCACAAGCGACGTGTAGGGGGACCAATGGATCCTCAAATTGGTCAAATTAGGGTTTTGTTTCTCATTCCCTCTAGGCGGATCCTGTCTAAGAGGGTTTATTTGAGTCGACCTGCTCAGACTGTATTGTTTGGAGCAAAGGAGTTGGATTTTAATTTTGTGTTGTTTTGCTTCGTCGGAAGCTGCTGCTTCATCCGGTCGAGTTCTTTGCATTGGATTTGTTTATCTCTCTCCGGCGTCGCTGATTGATTGAGGTGGTTGTCGGGGGAGGAGGTTAGGGCACAGAAGTAGTCTTTTTAGGCTTCTTTTTTATTTGTGTTTCGTTTGGTGGAGTTGATTTCAAGTTCCATCGATTTTATCTCTAACTAGTTTGCGTAAGGGAGTTGTTTCTCAGTCAAAATCGTCCAGTGTTCAGGCTGTTTATTTATGGTTTTCTTCATGCCTACAGTAGAAGTTGTGCTGCTAACATTGGGGTTTTTTCGATTTACTCCTAACCTAATGGTTCACGTTTCAGTGTGACGTAATGCTTCACAACTCAATTTTTGGTTGCGTTTTCGGACTACTCTCAATTCAGCATCTAGCGGAGTTTTTGATTGTCGGAAAAGATGATGTTCTCAACGGCTTGGTCACTGGTTCTATCGGCGGTTCATGATGTGCTTGGCATGAGGCCACGTGTTCCTTTTTTTTCTTTCCATATTCCATGTTTATCAGTTGCACCTACTTGCAACCAGCGTTGGGAGAAATGACACAGATGGAGCAAGCACAACCATCTTATATTTTATCGCCGCCACGTGGAGAGTGGAGGTGGCACACTTTGCCATCTTTGCACTTATCCTTTCTTTCATGTTTTTGCAAGTGAACCTTCAGGATTCTTTTAAGCGTGAGGTCAAGTGGACCAACTTCCAACTTAATTATTCACGTTCATTTTTTATTGTCATGACTGGTCCCAACTGAATCGTTTTTTAGTTTTTAAATCCTCTGTTTCACCTTGTATCTGCTATTTTCTTCTACAGGTTATCAAAAAAAAAGTGGAGAGATTTCGAACAGTGCTTCCTTTTTTTTAATATGGCATGATATACATCGGACATAGAAAAAAAATGTGAAATTTAGATTTATATTCAGGATATGTCGAATTTTTGTCATCTTTAGTCTTTCTTACAATTACAACCACAGGGTTAAGATCAGGTGAGAAGTGGACTTAAGGTGAGAAATAAGAATTAAAACAGTCCATTGATCTTGTTTAATGAACGGCTCAGATTAAACAGAAATTAATATTCAAAATAACCATAATCGACGCTTCCGAGGGTAATTTAGTCCCAAACAATCGCTCAAAACTCCCGATCCCGTAGATTTCGAAAATTGCGAAACCGAAAACTCTAGACCTAATCGACGATCAAATTCGTCACATCCGAATCGACGACGGCCATGGAAGATCGATCGAACCCTCCGCCAAACAAATCGACTCAAGTATGGCTCCGGATCTGCTACGGAGGATGAGAAGAAGCCGAATCGACGCCTGGCTCCGGAGCTGCTACGGAGGATGAGAAGAAGCCGATGGAGCATCACATCAATCTGAAAGGTGTTTGGTTCGATTCCCTGCTTGCGTCAAGTTGATTTGATTCTATTCGTTTTGAAGCTTTTTCTTTTCCCGTTCTTGGAGCACGAGAGAAGAGGATTGGAGTGATATGGAGGACGTGTCCAAGGAGGCGCAGATGTCGCTGGTGACAATTTCCGCAAGGTTTCCTGGCTTCAGATTTTCTCCAACGGATGAGGAGCTCATTTCGATTATCTGAAGCAGAAGACGTAGGGGTCCGAGAAGAGCGTGGATGTCATTCCTGAAGTCGAAATTTACAGATACGAGCCTTGGGACTTGCCAGGTTTATTTTTATCTATTTTAATTTCTTCTATCTTCCACCTGTTTGATGACATGCCTCTTTAAACTTGTGTTAAATTCGCAGACATCAAATTTGCTTTGTGTATTATGCATCAATGCATCAAATTCGCAGACACCAATGTGTTAAATTCGTAGACATCAAATTCCTGTTGGTTTTCTTTCTCTTCTTTTTGTTTGTGCCCATTGGTCATGCTCTCCTTTTGTAATGTTAGATTCACAGATAGTTAGTTTTTTAGTACCATCAATATTCATGTACTTTCTTCTATCACATTTTGCAGGGTCAGACATATCCAGTAAAAAGTCATTTCCTAGAGAACATTCTTGAAAAAACTAGATACAGATTAACTCACCATTATCCGTAGCATTAGAATCATAATCCGTAACTAATGGATTGGCTCATTATCCGTAGCATTATAGGCATAATCCCTATCTAATGGATCATAATCTGTAGCGTTGTACACATAATCCGTATTACAGTAAACAGTTGACATAACTTAATATATTTACTTCTTTGTAGCTGGTGCAAAAAAACCCTCCAAAATGATCAAACCTTGCTGACAACCACAGACCGAATCGACGAGCAACAAGCCATAATATCAAACCTTGTCCACGGTATGTTTCCTATTTACGTTCTAGGGTTTGATGGCAATAAGCACTTATATCAGAACAGTTAACATTTGTTGCCTAAAGATGACTAATTATATGTACTTTATTATAGCTGGTGCCAATAAGTCTCCCAAAAGATGCGCCAAAATACAGCAGAAAGTGATGACGATTTTGTGCCCGCAACTTCGCAAACAAAGCTCAAGAGCACTGACTGCTAGATGTTATGTTTTACGTATTTTGGCTAGTATGGCTAATTTGTACTGCAGATGTTATGTTCTACGTATATTGGATAGTATGTTGGTCAACCTCTTTTAATGTAATAATTAGATTCAGGGCAATGTATCTTGCTCATTTGTATCACACATGGTATTTATAATTTGTTGCATAACGCTCATAATCCGTAGCATCACGGCCATAATCCGTAGCATCACGGTCATAATCCGTAGCATCACGGTCATAATCCGTAGCAGCATGATCATAATCCATAGCATGACGATCATAATACGTAGCGTTTGTAAACATAATTCGTAGCAGCACCTCATGAGAGTATCAAATCGATTATGTATTTTCGAAATTAGATGATAAAAAAAATAAGAGAAGTTTATTGATATGAATCACGAATGTCATTCTACGAATTAAAAAGTCAAATGATGCATGTTTTGTCAAGTCAAGCAAAATTAACTCAGCTTGCTGCATTTTAGTTTCTATCAAAGTTATTGTTTATGTACACTGTTTGTGCTGTACAACAATAGCCACTTTCTCAGCTTGTAACTCAGCAAGTTCTTGCTTAAGTAGCTGGGCATCATTTTCAACGCATCCTGCTCAATCATTGGTCTCTTTGTCTGCCATCTCTTCACCCCCACCTCTTATTGCATGTTTTCCAAGCTTTTGCTGATATTGTCTATTGATTGATGGGAAGGCTTAATCAAGTTTCACTTCCAACTTTGGAGGCTCTAAGTCCAGATAGGTGTATGGCTCAGTCGGCTCCTCCCTAAAAGAATCAGATAACAGAAGAGTGTCAACATAAGATTTTGTAACAAACATTATTTGCAAAAGTTGATAAGAATACGTGGAAACCTGATGGTAACTTAACCATTTGAGTGCAAGTAACCATTTTACAAGGAAACATGACATTTTAATTTACAAATGTGAGATTGAACACAATCCAATACATTACTCAAACAACAAGATCTAACCATCAATTTTTTAAGGCTGGACTTACTTTAAGTAAAATAAAAGAGGAGAAAGAACAGATGACATACACAGGCTTAGATCGCATACAGCGCCAGAAGAGCTTTGAAAGGACCAGGAACAGTTTTGAATGGGTTTCCGTCAAAGCAAGCCTACAAGTAAGATTATGAATCATACTTGAGATACGGAAGGAAAAGTACAATGAACTATGATCATGTATTCGAGTGACAAGTGTGAAAACTGATCTCAGTGGCTTCTTTAAAGATCATGAAAATTGTACGTAAACGTACTAACTCATGAAAATTGACAAAATCAATAGGATCAAAACTTGATGAAACGGAACAATCTGCAGACTAAACCAGATGATATGTAGAAATTATCGCGCGTTACGACAAACATCAAAAGTAGATCAACAGAACATGAGACGAGAATCAATTAAACGTATGGATCAATCGTCGGATGAGTGTACCTGGATGGAGGACGTCGACCATATGCATCGTGAATGGTAGAATTGTGATCAAACGACGGAGACGGAATGAGCGACCTGGAAATTCGTATAATCGATATGCATGTAGGGTTTAGCGCACGACCAAAACGCACGAGGGGAATTCCGTTTGCGAAAAAATAGGATCGAAATCAGTCCATCGACTGAATATTCTTAAAAAATCTGTTATTGTATATTCCGAACTTACCCTTTAGCCATAATTATCTTTTAATTATATTCCTAATATGCTTAAAAAATCTGTTTAATATTAACCATTCGATCTTAAAAATCAATATACCAGATAAATTCTTATTTCTCACAAAAACAACCACTTCTCACCTGATCTTTTTCCTACAACCACATGTGAATTCCTTGCACAATTTTAATATTATTTTCTACATATATATTACTGTATATAATAATTCCAAAATTAAAATACCACAATAGACCCTTTTGACGGCACGTCATCCAAATCGACACGTAGCACAAGCGTCCAAACAATTCAGTCTACAGTAAAACACTGCGTTTTGATTGTGTATACAACTGCCTCGTAATTACACTCAACGGCACCGCCATTTCCACTCGTAAAGCTCTCGCTCACTTCGCCTATCGCTCTGCACAATGCTCGACAAAATATCTCAATGTTTCCGCCGCGCTCCGGAACCCGGACCCGACCTCGACCCGGTGCTGCTCGTTTCCGGAATCGGCGGTTCGATTTTGCATTCCAAGAGGAAGAAGTTCGGGTTTCAGACTCGAGTTTGGGTGAGAATTTTGCTCGCTGATTTGGAGTTTAAGAAGAAGCTCTGGTCGCTTTATAATCCTGAAACAGGTGCTTCTGATGTTCTTTTAGCCTGTTGAATTTCTCAATTTTCACTTAGCTTTAGAGAAAAATTGACAAAGCGTGGACTGATCGGTTTTAGGATTTTCGTTGATTTATTTTAAATATTTAATATTATGAATTTTCGTAGGCTATACGGAGCCACTGGACAAGAACACTGAGATTGTGGTCCCTGAAGATGACTATGGACTGTATGCAATTGATATTTTGGATCCTTCTACAGTAAGTTAGAAGAGTGTATACCAAGCAAAAAGTATAAAATTGGATTGAAGGGAGCATGTGTGTGCCAGGGATTGAAATGTCAGATTCTGACATGTTTCACTTCGTTTTGTTTGTAGATTGTGACGTGCTTGCATTTGACTGAAGTCTATCAGTTTCATGATATGATAGACATGCTTGTTGGATGTGGTTATAAGAAGGGAACAAACCTGTTTGGTTTTGGTTATGACTTCAGGCAGAGCAATAGGTAGGGTCTTTATAACCGATTCATGTGTTGTTTCATGAATCGAGTTCTGTGTGAAATCATTATTTGGGGAATTCTATTTTGGATATTGAACTGCTCTGTCTCTTTTCAGAACTGAAAAGTCAATGAAGGGATTGAAGGAGAGATTGGAGACTGCATATAAAGCTTCCGGGGGTAGAAAAGTTAATATTATCTCACATTCGATGGGTGGATTGCTGGTCTCATGCTTTATGGCTCTTCACAATGATGTGCGCATATTTCATTGTTAGTGGACTTTTTTTGTTTCTTGTAAAAATGGAAGTGGAAGAAATTACATAAGGATATTCTTTGTTCTGTTCTTGAGAGTTAATTTGCTGTTTTTTTGACAGCTATTTGCCAAGTATGTGAATAAATGGATTTGCATCGGTTGTCCATTCCAAGGTACTTGTTTCATGTTTAGTCATTAGCTATTATGTTCGATCAGCTGGAGGTACTGACTTTAAACTATTGTGATATATTAGGCCTGGAGCATATTTCCAGTAGACAAATGACGAACACTTATGGGTGTTTACCATTTAAAGTTTTGTGAGTAGGCAAAGAAATGCCAGTTCCTTAAGAAAACTTCTTTATTGAGATGAGACGGAGGTCTTGTATTTTTAATATAAAGCTCATATAGATGCAAACTAGACATATGCAAAAAGCCAAAATGCAAGGGTTATGTAGTTGTAGCTCTTATGAGTTAAGACACCTTAGGCTATAGAAGGAGGTGCAATTCAATTTTATATGATACGATCCGCGTAAAGCACTATAAGATGGCTAAATGAAAGAGAGAAATAGAGAGAGGACTAATATGGAGAACTTGAGAAGGAGAAGTCTCCATTATGTGCTGTATATTAATATATTGTTGACTATGATTGACAGGTGCGCCTGGCTGTATCAA
Source organism: Rhodiola chrysanthemifolia (assembly GCA_033675395.1). Classification (NCBI taxonomy): domain Eukaryota; kingdom Viridiplantae; phylum Streptophyta; class Magnoliopsida; order Saxifragales; family Crassulaceae; genus Rhodiola; species Rhodiola chrysanthemifolia. The sequence continues at coordinate 15,523,571 of CM066204.1, forward strand.
CGATTCTCTGCTGACTGGATTGCAGTTTATTGAGGGCTTTGAGAGCTACTTCTTTGTGTTGAGATGGACAATGCATCAACTGGTAAATAATTTTTCACAAAGGGCTCTTTAACATGTCTAATTACATCGCATCCATTATATACAGAAGCCAGAGCTTAGTCCTAAATTGTTAGTCTAATTTGAACTTAAATACTGTTTCCACCTCTGGAATTATGCAGTTGGTTGAGTGCCCGTCGATATACGAGATGTTACCAAATCCAGGTTTCAACTGGCAAAAGCAACCCCAAATTCAGGTTTGGCGAAAAACTGAGGATGCCTTGGTACAGATAGAATCCTATGGCCCAACAGAAAGCATCACTTTGTTTGAAGAGACATTAAAGAATAACGAGGTATTGTTGACTATGTTGATTCAGCTATTACAAAAGTTTAAAACGATCTTAAGGTTAACAATCCCAAGCAAAAAGTGATAAATGCATTGACCACTTTTCTGTTGTTCTTAGACTGAAAGTTTTTTTTGATTTATTAAAATGACCTTAATAGGTCAAATAGGCTATAAGCCCAAATTACTGAAAGTTGAATGCTTTGATTAAATAGTTCAGTTCGCTGCACTTTTCGCTATTCTCCCTGATGCTAAGCTTCAAAATGCTTTGATTATGTGGGGTTTCCTTAATCATGTGACAGAATTAAAATTCTGTTGACAGGATTTTGTAGTAGTTCTAATTGCTACTAAGCTTCACCTTCTCAATTTGTATCACTCGCGTTTTTTGTTCTTTAAGCTGTTTTGAAACAGTTTTCATATGGCGCAGCTGGACTATGATGGGAAAACAGTTGCACTTCCTTTCAACTTCTCTATTCTGAATTGGGCTTCTGGGACTCGTCAAATTCTCAACACTGCTCAGCTTCCAGAAGGGGTCTCCTTTTACAACATATATGGGATATCATTTGATACACCTTTTGATGTTTGGTAAGCTTTTTTTTACTAACCGAGGAATTAAAATGCCAGGTGAAAAGTCATAGCTGTTCAGATTAATTCGACTCTCCTTGTCTCCTTTTGTGAACTTTATCAGCAAATTTTATTATTTAAAGCTGGGTCAAGCGATAACTAAAATCTTCATTTTTGGGATCGGAAGCTGGATGTAAATTAAGATATGTTACATTAATTTTGATATCAGACCTTAATGCTCCACATGCCACAACTGACAAATCTGTTCATGCAGTTATGGTTCTGAATCTTCCCCAATTCAAGACACATCTGAAATATGCCACACTATGGTGAGTTTTCTTTCTTGCACGTGTATCTCTTCAGCAGGGCTGATTATCCTAAACACCATCCTATCAGTTTGCCCTTGTGTTGCTCTCAATTTGTTGGCCTCTGGTCAGGTCATGTATTTCTTATACACTACCTCCTGCTTTTACTAGTTTTATAACGTGTGTGCATAAGGATAGTAGCATACATGGATGGTCGGCTCAGTAGGCTGTAGTCGAAATCTTAAAAATAAACATACTGATTTTTTCCTGATAAAGATGCTTGCTATAAACAGTAGAGTAAAACATTGAAAGGCATCATGTTGGTTTCAGCCGCAATATTCATTTGTAGATGGAGATGGAACTGTTCCTGCAGAGTCAGCTAAGGTAATATATGATAACTTCTTCGCATATGCTTGCTTAAGTGTTTCAATTATACATGAGGAATTACATACTGTATGTCTGTATCACCCAATTTTCTTGACCACTGGAAACTGTGAGGGTTTCAGTTCACATTTCATGTATTGAACAGGCAGATGGGTTTAAGGCAACTGCGAGAGTCGGGGTTTCTGCTAGTCATAGGGGACTGCTGTACGACAAGGTAGTCTTTCAGCTGATCAAGAACTGGTTGGGGTTGGATAGTGATAAGAAGGCCAAAAACAATCACACCACGACTTCCAGAGTTATGAGTGCATCTTTGTATTAACAGGTATGTGGTATGTTCTGCATCTGATTTTCCTATGATGAATCACACATCATCACACCATGATTCATAACTCTGTGTTACCAATAAATAACTGCATGGTTAAATTTCCCCTTGACCCTGAACTGTAAATATCTTACTGCTTTTGTTTCTCTGTGATACTAGGTTTGCACCTGCCTGTAGTTAGCAGCAGCAAAGAAACTATTAGAGCTCCCGCGAACTTTAATTGCCTCCACTTAGTTCATGTATGCAACTAGGTTGCCCTAGTGCAATCTTTCTCATTGCTGCGCACGGGCTCTCAGCTACTTGCAATAACGTGCCTTCATGATCTGTTGTTGTAAACAGATCGACCTTGCATATGACTTTTGAGGGTGAGTATTACTTTGCAGAGATAGGAATTAGGAATCGACAAAAACAACACTCATGTATGCAATGACAACAGTGTCTGTATGTGCTACTTAATACTTTGCAAGGATGAATATCATGTAAAGAACTTATCACATTTCGCTGCATATATTTATGACGGAAAGTTGTGAAATACTCTTCAGATTCATGAATGTGCAGGTTATATGGTACTCCAGTGGAATCAGGCATTGATATATTTGGTTCTCATTTTGATTAAATTATCACCCAGGGTCGGTATATTTGCGAATTTTCAATCATTGGTATAAGGCTGGAATTAGCTTGATGCGAGCTATTGTTGCCAATCTGGCCATTTTCGGCATAGGGGCTCTAGATTGTGAAGCAGACCAGCTAGTCATTTTATGTAGCTACAATTAATACATTTCTATTGCATTCATTTTAGTTTCAAGGCTTTCATTTTCTTTAGTATTATCAAAGCTTATTAAGATGAATTATTCGCGAACATAAACTAGTCGGGCATCCCACTGCGCTCGGTAAAACTGCTCATACTTCGCTTGATAAAAATGTACCTGCGGATCAGTGAGCGTATGGCGTGGAAGATAGACCTCCGTAAGGCGTATGACACGGTCGATTGGCAGTTCCTTCATAATCTGCTGGTTCTCCTCAAATTTCCTCTGAAATTCATCTCTTGGATTGATATGTGTGTTCGATCGACTTCTTTTTCCTTGCAAATCAATGGGGAGCTGGTGGATTACTTTAAAGGGAAGCGGGGCTTGCGGCAGGGAGACCCGATCTCGCCTCTCCTGTTTACCATTGCTATGGACTACCTCTCCCGCTTGCTTAGAGGCCTATCGAAGAAGCATGGGTATTATCATCATCCCAAGTGCCACAGAGTGGACCTCAAGCACCTCATCTTTGCGGATGATCTTTTTCTGTTCAGCAGTGGGAGATGCTCTTCGGTTGCTGTGTTGAAGAAGGCCCTGTGTAGCTTTCTGCATTGTTCTGGGCTGGAGGTTAACTCGGAGAAGAGCCAGCTGTTCTTAGCAGGCATGAGCGAGGTCAAAAGGAGATGGGTGGAGAGTGTGCTGAGCTGCTCCGTCAGTGAGCTTCCAGTGAGATATCTGGGATTCCCGTTAAATTCCAAGAGCATTAGCTCGCAGGATTGCACTGCTATTACTCAGCGGCTGACTAGTAGGCTTAACTGTTGGAGCAACCGATTCCTGTCGAGAGCGGGTAAAAGGGTGCTTATCATCTCAGTGCTTCAGGCCATTGTGTTCTACTGGGCTAGTATTTGTATCCTTCCTAAGAAAGTTATTCAGGGCATTAATTCTATTTGTGCGAATTTCTTGTGGAATGGTAAGGCGGAGGGGAGAGGTTGTCACTTGATCAGTTGGAATGCGGTGTGCCTGGACAAGAGGGAGGGAGGTCTAGGGATCAAAAATCTAGAAGTGATGAACGAAGCCTTGGTCCTGAATCAGCTATGGGATCTGAACAGAAATAGCCAGAGCCTTTGGAGTTGTTGGGTGAGAGAGTATTGGACTAAGGGGATTCACTGGTGGGACAACCCTCACCTTATTAGCAGCTCCTGGGTTCTGCGGAGGCTGGCGTTCTGCAAAAATATCAGCAGCAAGTGCACTGAAGTGGTTGGCGGAGAGCTGAGGTGGTCTGGTGAAGGGAAAGGATTCACAGTTCATGACACTTATCTCACGCTCAGGAACAGAGCAGAAGAAGTGGACTGGTTCAAGCTTGCGTGGAATCGGTTCAACTCCCCTCGTGCTTCGCTGAATGCGGTGCTGGTAGCTAAAGATAGGCTGCTTACGAGAACGAGATTGAGAAATATGAGGATGAGCATTGTCCCAACGTGCGTGATGTGTAATGTTGAAGATGAAACAAGGGACCATCTGTTCTTCCAGTGTAGGGTGTCTCAGGATATATGTGGCAAGGTGCTGAGGTTCTTGGGAGTCTCGGGTGTGCCTACCCACTGGCATGTTCTCATCCCTTGGTTTAACAACCTCAACCAAGGGAGGATCCGGACGAGGTTGATCGCTGCAGCCATTACAGGGTCCATGTACGAGATTTGGAGAGCTAGAAACAGTATTATCTTCAGAGAGGAGAGTATTAACGAGGAAGTGGTGGCCAGAAGCATCATTTGGAATTTGAAAACAAAGATCGGTGGTATCATTGGTTCTGTTAATAGTTTACAGGATAGAAATTGGTTGGATAGCATAGGCATGAGATAGTGCTTAGTTTCGCTTGGTTTTGGTGTTTTTTTGGTTGGCGCCGTTTGAGGCTTGGTTGTACAGGTTTTGAGTAATGAAATCATCTCTTATTCAAAAAAAAATGTACCTGCGAACAAGCTTTTGGCATATTTTTGATCGACTATGTACACGATGGCTCGCTTACATCCCTACTTGCAAGTGAATTTAAAGACACTAAAAAATATAGCTTTAACATGCTGTGACTTCATTATTACTGAGAAGGCCAGGGCAACCTTTTTTTGCGGCACTTGAAACATGACTGTCAAACATCAGATACAAAGATCCACAAGCAAGTTTAGGTACGAACACAGATTACAGGGGAGGGTAAATGACAGCAGTCCTATGTACAACTACAGATTCGTAGAAACTTTTTCACCTCTTTCCACCATCGATTTCCTTCCCATGGCGACCACACTATTAGTCCAATGAAGAATATCTTTTGTATTGCTGTTGCAGAGTTTCACATACCTCTGCTTCCCTCTAGCAATGATCCGACACAACAGGTTAAAACAACAATGTGGGTGAACTAGTGAAATTCAAGCCTCTGTAGTAACAGGGAAGGAGCCTAGTGTCGTCGATTCTGACACATCTGACAAGTGTTGGTTGATGTGAGATTGGCAAAGGTACAATGCTCACAAGACCAGTGCGTGGCATCGTTGGTTGTGGCTTTGATGGATCGGGACGGAAGTGCCTTGCCTCTACTGCTTCGCCCTGCCTTAGACCCACCACCCAAGCTTTTGGAGCTTGTTGACCTGCTAGATGTTCCATGGGAATCCACGTCGGACAAACCATTCTCTAGTGCTCGTACCAGATTCTCAAAGTAATTGCGGGTCACACTGCATTACACCATTATTTTTCAGATAGACCCATTGAAACAAACAATGTCACATACAAAAGGGTAATAACACGGCAGCAGCAGTGATACATGTGGGTGGCAGAAAAGAATGATGAATAACAACATGAAGTGATAATTGTCAAGTTCTAAGGAATTGCTTATGCATCTTGGGATCCGCAAAGGATACGCAAAATTACCTGGTCAGACCAGCTAGCTTTGTCCTAAACTCATTGAAGTCCTTTGAAGGGCCCACGGCAGTTTGATAAACCTGTAGCTCTTTCTCTGCACACTGATGGAGTCGTTCTAAACCAGACTCAGCTTCACCTATGTATCAAAACAACATAATATAATAGCATGGTCTAGATATAGTGCGCAGCAGGACAACACAGGATGATAGCATACCTTGCAGGTACTCAAAGAACTGTCTTTTGGCATGTTCATGCTCTGGCAAATAATAACCATATGCGTAAGTCCATTTTAAAACTCTTCTGCATTCAACTATCTGCGACGAGAAAGAGAATTGAATGAAGTACGTGACGAGTCCGGTACGGTATGGACACAATATGATTCAGAATACATCGTCAATTACCTGCTGCCAAGCCTCTATGATGAATTTGAGTTGTGATTCTGGTTGGCATTGTATATCACTCAGCTTCTCGAGCTACAATAAAAAAGTAATAGGTAAGCATGAAGCTGAAAAATAAAACAACGGGATACACCAAGTACCTTTGTTTTACAAATCCCTATCAATAGAGAGTATATCTCAAAGACTAAAAGTAATTTACTCCATGTCATCTTTTTGTTTTTAAGTCTTTTTAGCTCAAATCGTGCAAAACAAGGAATGTTTATTTTCAATTAGCATCGCAGACATTCACTTACGCACCCTTGCTTATCAGTACACTAATTTATCAACATTTGCATTGAGTATACTAGGAATGATCAATAAAGAAATTACAGCTCTTCTCTCAATATGATAATCAATTAATCTTGGCCAAGCGTTATAAACTTAAACCTACGATTTGTTTTTGTTTTTTAAACAAAAAAGCATACGCATTGAAATAAAAGACATATTTGGCAAAACAGACTAAATCCTTGCCAAGACTAAATCCATAGGATTCATGAACAGATACCGCGTCAGTCGACAGTCATTAACATTTCACAATTTAAGTGAAACAACTGACAAATTTATATAATTCTGTTTCAGGAAACTGACAAGTGTTGCCTCTGAAAAGTACTGAAAAGTTCCACATAAAACAACAACAATTTGATTAACTGATACATAAGATAAGGTAAGGTAACTTCTGTCAAACTTTGTATAAAGGAGAGCAGATATGTCATACATTATGCAGGTGCCATGTGAATCCCATTAAAAACATGCCGATTATGATTCAGCTTAGATGAATCTGCAAGAAGAGTGAATACTTACATGCAAGTTCTGCATCTGTTGTAGATCAGCAATAGCTTTTTGTCGCGACTGCACACATGGGAAGATGAGGATAATTAGCAGGTAGAAGATTATATTTTCTTTTGAAATACTGGAACACATGTGTTACACATGTATAGAGAGCAATGTCCTACATATGTAGAATAGTTATGCATTTGTCAAACCATCTATGTTTCTTGTATGTAGAATAGAGGATGAAATTCATCTTCATGATTTGTCTGCATGGAACTGATGACACAAAGTGGGCTTCTATGTTTCTATAGCCATTTAAGAGTCATAACCTACAAACTCCCAAATTGGATTGTTGAAAGGCATTTTAATTAGGGATTATTTGTAAGATCCACCTAGTTAATTTTCTAAAAGCACAAACAGTCCCTTATTAATGATGCATCAACAACTAATAAGACCCAGAATCACTTACCGACTGATTGGTTGCCCATCGTTCATAATAGTGGGTATACCTCTCCAAAGAGTTTTTGGCCATTTCTCTGCGTTTCTCAGTCTCATCGTACTGCAGCCAATAGTTGCGATTCAATAAATCCTTAATTAGATGTGCAATCTAGTGTATTTGAAGTAAAGAAGACTGTGGCATATAGATTCACTACCACTCCCTCTTGCTTTGCTGTTTCATAGCGATTGCAGGCATAAAAACCACCGGTCCTTTCACCGTGTTCCGACCATGCACCAAGACAAAGCCTGCAAATGATTTAGCAGCGAAACAAGAAAGATGTAACTGAGACAAAAGCACCAACCAACAAAGGTACAATAATGACCGGACCAAATCATGCTTGGTCAAGAAAGCAAATAGAAATGATACTCTATCAGCCAAAATTATAGTCCCTCTTTTTATCATAGTAGTCACGAGTTCCGCATCCATTTAATGAATTAGAAATGTATTTATAAACAAAATCTATCCATTTTACCTTCATACAGGATAAATACATTTCAATGCATGGATAAGATACTGTAATTGTCAATAGCTAAAAGAAGTAAAACTGAATTCATGGTTTGAGGGCATAAACACGATTTGATTTGATTGCTTTATATGCAGTATACATGAGGGGGTCACATAATATGAGACGAATTGAGTCGTTATGTCATAATTCGGTTTTGTAAAACACACACTGGACTTCGAAATATATTTAAATCTGAGAAAGTATCGAGCAGACGACCAAAATATTAGAAGACTAGGGAAAACATCCAAAGAGAGGCTTACCAGCAGAACTCAAATTTACAAGGTGGAGTACATGTAATGTGCATGCAACCCTGGTTTTTCTCAATAGGCCGCTTGCACTTCGGACATGGCTTTGAATTAGCTAATATCCTACAATCATCCAATATCATCAGATAGGAAGATGATCGTTTACAAACCTCTTCTTACCATAAACATTTAGAACAAAACGGCCTATGATCTGATATGACTGGGATAATATTGATGATTAAAACTCAAATTAAATCAACTTAAAATCTCAGAGGATGGCGAGGAATTTTTTTTGCATGTTTCCGACATATTCATCATTCTATAAACGAACTTCACCGGTTCTATGGTGTAAATCTCGGCGGGGTATCTGAGAAAACATATTTTGCCAGTAAAACTCAAAGGTCTGCTTGCGTTGTTGATATATTTTATTGGTGTTAATGGCTTTTAATGTTCACTGTTTTGATGTGCTTTTTAATAGCCACAAGTATTTGTTATTTCGACCGGTTCACCAGTAGTTCTTTGATTCACAGTTCGTATGATGAGGGGGTTTTGTACCCAAACCTGACCCTCATTAGGTAAATGTAACTTGTAGATAAGTGTTTTTGGTGATATTTATAATTAAAGATCATCAGAATTTGAAATTTCAGATTTCAACAACTACATATCCTGTGACCAATAGATACGGAACATCCTGCTTATGCAAAAGTGCATTTGTGTGAGAATTTTGTACCACATTTTACCCAATGTATTTATAACAGCATAGTTAATTAAATCATATCGCATAACCTTCTAATATAGGCAAAACTAGGATAGATATTGACTCAAGTATATTAACAATACGAGTCGAGCATGAAGTTTCTGTATGAGCTCATTTGTCAACATTTGTAATAAAATGATCAGCCCGAAAGAGACCAACAGTATCACTGACAATGCCACACATCAGATTTCAACAACTACATAGCCTGTGACCAATAAATATGTAACATCCTGCTTATGCAAAAGTGCATTTGTGCGAGATTTTTGTACCACATTTTACCCGAAATATATATAACAACATAGTCAATTAAATCATATCACTTAACCTTCTAATATATTGATCGGAGGTTTACAGTATTCTTGTAATTAATTCAACCAAGTAAGCAAAGTACATGGCCGAAGGCGAGCCATACCAGTTCATATTCTCAGATTCAGCGCTGTTTTTTAAAATCCATTTTTCCACGGTGCCACAATCAACTGGACGATGAGCCTCCTCCGTACACTACAAGCGAAATTAGTTTAAGTAATATTTATGTGAGACAAGCTTATAAGTGGCACGAAGAACGTAAGTTGTATGCAAATTAAAGTTGTAGTGGTTCAGAGACGTACATTCCAACAAAAACCGTATGAACAGCGGCACGAGACATCATAGTTCCCACTGCCAACAACAAAATCCACGGCATAGTCACATCCTGGAGCAGGACACCACTTCGTCTGAACAGAAGATATATAAATTAGGAGTCACATAACAAGACAACAAATTCATATATGAAGACTAAAATCACCTTCACTCAACGAGAAAGGAATGCTAGAAAGGAAAACCCCAATTCACAATGCTGGTTCTTTACACATTAGATAATTATGCTACCTGCTAACTATGTCGTAATCAATTAAGGTGATAGAAAAAAATGGCTGCAGTTGAAACCATTTAATATGGAGCATCTATATTAGATCTGAGGCCATTAGTGACGCATTGGACCACTTGTTGGGAAATATTATCAAAGACAGTCTACGAGAAAAATATATTATGACCACTCTTCGTATAAAAGACATGATCCGCACTCTATAAGCAACAACAGAGTATGAAACTATGATACTCTCCCTTTTTTGCTCGAAAGCACTTAGATGTAGCACTATGAACTTCATATTCGATGTTTTCGCTTCATGAAGAATGCTACAGCCTGTATTTATCTGATTCAGAATTACCTTCCGGTTGTCCTCAACATAGGATCTAAGAAGATAACGAGAGTACTTTTCTCGGTCTTCTTCAGAAGTCAACAAATCTACCATGTCCTGGCCAACAGCTGCACTACATGATGGATCAGGACACCTCAGCATCAAGCATCCAGGACCATCATTTATCGAAGTGCTAATATAGCCTGTCAAAGAGTGTGAATCAGATAATGAGAATGCGCCTTTCGATTTTCAAGAACCCAGGGACCACTAACATTTGGATCAATAAAGATTACACATAGTTTGAATTCCAACCTGCCCAGCATGAAGTGCAAAAAGGGTGTCCACATGCTGCAGACTTAATCATATCACGAGGATATGTCTCGAAACATATCCCACAGGTGATCTATAATGTACAAGACGTGTTAGTAAACAAAAAAAGGGGTAGAAAAATTACCTACTGAGTAAATGAAAGTCATAAGCACCAAACTTTTCATCAAGTACTACTGCTAGCCTAGCCGCTAAGGATTAATTATCCTGAATGATCAGAAGGCTGGTCATCTTGCAAGTGTGGGATGCATGGAAAATGCCACGCGACCCACAATCGTTAGCTCTGTATAAAGCCCTTGTCATGGCAATCTCCAAATGGAGTGCTATGACTTTATCAGGTTTGGGTAGAGATTGAAGAGTCCAACCAAACACCCTATATCTTTCTCTCAGAAGGGGAATATTACATTTATACATTTAGTAGACATGGTGGGGTTGGAACACAATTTTTTTTTTGAGAAGTTGCTACCCCCTGCAGCACCTCGCGCACAGGTAATGTTCCATCAATCCATTATCAGTTTAAACCCTGTGTGGTACTTTCTAGTTTCAGAAAGATTAAGCACTTCTAATCAGGTAATCACTACTGTTTTAAGGCAACCTAGTGCTGGCTATAAACATTTAACAGGTCCTGTTATAGTAAGAATGTAACATTAAAGTTTTTTTTATTTTCCATCCTTTACTTCACATCCACTTATGTTTCTTAGTGTCAACAAAAGTTCAATCACAAATTTTTCGTAAAAGCGAGAAGAGCAAAAGGGGCATAGTTCCCAACTTCCCATTTATGGTATGAATGCAACATTAAAGTTTTTTTTATTTGCCATCCTTTACTTCACATCCACTTATGTTTCTTAGTGTCCACAACAGTTCAACCACTACTTTTTTTGTAAAAGCTTGATAAGCACAAGGGATATAGTCCACTTTAGAGCTGATCATATGCTATTTTTTTGGAAAAACTTATTTGCTCAAGGAAAAGGAGGTATCTCACTTCCTTTGAATCTGGAAACTCGAGAACTGGTTTCTCCAACAAGCCGACGACCTTACGAACCTTGTCCTCATTAGCAAACCATTCATCATGCACTTTACTGACACTCCTGCATCTCCAGAAGACATGAGTTACAGTAATACAACATAAAGTATGTCATATGCAGGGCATTCAACTCAAAAAAGACACGGGCAGTGTTGCACAAATTGAAAGCAGATAGTTATGCAACCCCATCAAAGTTACTCAACGCTTAGATCCATATAATTCATTACGTGACCCAGTAGCTGGAGTTTGAAGTATCACCAGTTGTACTGCCGAAGTAAAATACTAGCTGAAACCGGAGAAATAGAAAGCACGTTAGACACTCTCATAATGTCTTCCTCTTGTTGGCTCCGGATATCAGCTTCACTGAGAATGGTATAGCTCAACTGAAAAGAACAAGAAAACCACTTACTACGATGCAAGATGAGAATAACTAATCTCCAGCCAAAATCACTACAACAACATAAACTTCCAAATAATGCAAACATAATTTGATACTCCAAATTCAATTTAGATTAGCTGCCTTTAGTTAAAAAACACAAAAATGTGTTTAAAATTTTCAATAGTTTCTGAAACCACAGTTTCTGACCCGAGGCATAAACTACAACTAGGAGTCCAGATAAAAATGACATCGGACAAGCAAATCAGCCTATAGTCTATACTTCCAACCCATAACATTACAATGAATCTCAACAGCACCCAACTGGCACTATTACACCTCAAGGAAATCATTAAAACAGTTAGCAGAAAAGAACCTTCTGAATAAGGAGAAAACAGAATAAAAAAACAAAGCTTGAAGCTTCTAGTTTCTACAACCACATCAAACCACCTAAAATCAGGCAACAGAACAACTACAACTAATACCAAAAAGACAGCCAGAAATATTAAAAAAAGAACAACAACAAAAAAGCAGCTGACGCGACCTGATGTCGGCTTGAGATAATATCATCGGAATCATCAGAATTATTATCAATAAACTCATAATCCTCATCGGCATCAGCTTCGCTATCCATCCCACTGTAGAAATCCTCGTCGACGGATTCGGAGCCGTTGGCGTCCAACATATCGTCGTCCGAATCCATTTCTCCAGGCAATCAAATGCGACACGTTTCGGACGATTCCTGATCTCGAGAAAAGCGGCGGATCCGAATCGAATGGCGGAGATGAGAGTCAGAGTGGTGGTCGGAGGATAGGAGATTAGGGCACGGACGGGGTAGGTATTTAGAGAGAGAGTGGGTTTTGGCGACCGATGATTTCAAGTGGAGCTGTATGGATGGAAATGATGACGTGTGATGGACAAAAATGGAAATGAGAGAACAAAATTTTAAATTTAAATATATATAAAAAAAGAAATATGTGGAAAATGAATCGCTCAATTAGGCTTGGGCCAGAATGTTGTACCATGGCCATTTTTTTGTTTCTGATGAAGCTTAATTGGGCTTAGGCCATTTGCTCCGACTTCCAAATCAATCATGGCTTATAATAATAAAAAAATTCGGTCGAGCCGTCAATAGTGCAGTGGTGTGTTTCAGTGTTTGTATTATATTTACTATGGTCCACAGGTTATTGCGCTCACCCAAAATTTTATTATTGTTAGCATGGTTTATATGTTATTGTGCTCACCCCAAGAATTTATAATTATTAAAAAAAAAGATGATGAATATCAGTTATCACCTCGTTCATTCAATTGTTGCGAACTTTATTTAAAATTTTACAATTTCATTAAGACTATGAACACTACATTGTATTGTTGTGTTAAATTTTTTTTTTAACTGAGAGTTGAAAAAACAACGAACAAGGACTTTATATATGAAATATATTTCCTCACATTTTCTCATATGTCCTCTCTCCCGCTTACTACATTCCTAGCTAGAGCTAGTATATCCCAACTTATTTATCTCTCTTTTTTTATTAAAGTATCCACACTTCTGCCGTCTTTAATTCATAGTATTCTCTGCATCCCTTTTCTTTTAGTTTTGGCTGGAATTCCATAACAGTCTAAAAGATTAATAACACTACATTTTGGATCAGCAAAAGGCTTTGGACGAATGCCACTTCACTTAATTATTCTTAAGCAATGATTTCCCATTTTGTAAAAAAACATGCATCTTCAATGAAATGAAAAACCTCCGACATTTATTTGCAAGCTGCATTTAATTTGACCGGCCATTTGTAGTGGGAGAAGCTGACTTATATAATGAGAAGACCCGCCGGGGATTCTTGCAAAATGATTCAACCATTCATATTTTTCTTTTATAATAACACATCGGATATCATCAGAACTATGCAGATTTGACGAGAGAAACTATATATTCTTTTCTATGTTAATTTCTTTAACTGATTGGAAACTTGTCTCCTTGCTTAATTAATTTCCAATTTACCCCATCATATTGTGATCCTTTGATCACTTTAAAACTATCCTAAAGAAGGCAATCGAAATTCAACTACGTATATTTCATATTTCCCTAACTCAAAAGATAACAAAGAAAAATAAAGGGGTTCAAGTTGACCTATATATTTGCCAAGCATATATGGTTCAACACCAATAAGCCACGTGGTTCAATATATTAATAGATAACACTCACAAATGTACCAAGGAGATTTAAAAGGGAACAAATTGAATTCGATGCAACATGAATGTGGCAAGTGTAGGTATATATATGTGAGCGATGGATAATTTTCTGGATCCCTATAATATGCGAATCAAGAATAATCTTTCACGATATGTCTTCGTTGTGTAGTAAATTATATCAGATCTTATTCTTCATAGACAATCATACGTAGTATTCGGTCAGTAGTTAAAGTTTCATGTGCCTGGACAAACACTACCAAAATCTAATATAGGTTTATGATATTTCGACCATTATTTAGTTGGTTTAGGGGATTAATTAAATTAAATACTGGTAATTAAGTTATATATATATTATAATCAATATTTTTGTACTTTGTATTTTAGAAGATTCAACCTTATATAAACACATCCATCTCCATCTCCCATTGATAAGACCTCTCTAAACTCCGATATTTAACCGATCTTTTCCCTACCTCTCTAATTTATGTTCATTTTTTTAAAATCAATTTACAATATTCTTGAAAGAAAATTAAAAAAAATAAAAGTGTAACTAAAGCTGACATCAATAATGTAAAATATTGTATAGGGAAATTATGCATAAGAGATCAGCTGCATAAGATGAACATTATGCAGCTAGTTGAATCGCTACATGAGATCTAAACCGCTGTATATAAACATTTTTTTCAAACCACCATAATTACAGTTCTTAGTAGTGAGTGCATTGTCACATATAGGGCTTATAAATACATTTAAGAATTCAACAATTAAGTTAGTAATGTATGGATAGACACACTAAAAACACTAAATCAATATATGAAGAATAGGAATCTGTGTGTAGAGTTGAAGGAATAATGTTCCCTTCTCAATTAGGCTCACTGACATAAATACCGACGCATTGTATAAATATTTTCTCAACCATAGTGATAGCGCTAAAACATATGCATTTTAGGCGACCTCTATGCTTATTGTTTCGATCATTTTATTACGATTTCTCTTGCTATTTGATGCTTTGTGGTTCATTTCAGGCATATTACAGAGTTTAAGCTGAGAACACAAGTGAGTAGCATTTTGGAGCAAAACCGAGCAGTTTCGGAACAAAATATGGTGTTTCGGAGCCAAACCGAGCAATATTGACCTTTGCACCTTGTTTTGGACGCCCAGGGCTCATACGGTGTCCGATTTGGTCGATTCAAAGCTTGTGGGAAAGCTAATTCAAAGGACTACAACTTTGTAGTTTACATCAAGATCAGATTCGGAAGGTAAGAGGCTCTGAGGGTCCGAACCGGCCGGCTCAAATTCGTGCACAAATCTCAACCGGCCGGCTCAAAGGGTCCGAGAGTTGGAGTCCCTTGAAGCTCACCTCAACCGGCCGGCTCAACTTCAGGCCAAATCTCAGCCGCCCGGTTGGCCCCTGAAGGCAGATTTTGCCTATAAATTGAGATCTAGATCTAGTTTTCAAGGGAGACTTTTTTTTGGGGACTTTTGGGGGATTGGAGCTAGGGTTTTTGGGGCACATCATCAAGGGTTTTTGGGAGAAAGGATCAACTTCAACAACATCAAGGATCGAATCTCTAGGGTTATTGGATCTCCATATTGGTGCTAGACTTCTAAACGCCCTTTTCCATATGGGTTTTTGCACTTTCATTGATGTTTTTGCTTGTGAACTCACCATGAGTGAGTAGTGACCTTGGTTGGGGATCTATGGACCCCCTAGACATGTTTGTGACATTATAAATACTATGGATGCCATTGATGAATGATTTGCACATGTTTCTTCTTCATTTGAACTTAACTCTTCAAGTTGCCTATAAGGTGTTTGTGAAATGTCCCCAATAGGAACTTTGCTTGATCTCATGTTTGATGTAGCTCACGTTGATCATCATGACTTCAATGAACTAAATGAAGAAGCATTAAGGTTTTTGTGTTACATGGCGACACTCTAATCTTAATGAGAATGGCTTGAACTTAACAAGAGCATGATTATCTAGCCAATAAAGCGCGAGTGTGAGGCTAGACATTCATATTCTATAATACCAATAGAGCGCGAGTGTGAGGTATTATGCGAGATGTAACCTCTTAGTACTAAGTTGTAGCGCGAGTTGACTTAGCATTAATGTTGCATGGCTAGATTCTAAGAATGTGCATGTGATTTCATCATTGGTGTCTCATTTCATTGTCACAATAATTGTCTAGGTGGAGAAATAGATCCCTAGTCATCCCTTAATTGATTGTTAACCACTTTTTGATAGCACTCTCAATTTTAATTCTCTTGGAAGAACAACAAAACTCCCCCAAACCATTGACAATCTAGATATATCTTTGGCATCATTAGTTTAATCACCTATCTTTTGGGTTCGACCTCGGATCTCCCGAGTCAACATAAATGTTTTGATTAATCGTGGCTAGCATAAGTGTTCGAATTCTTATTTGAATATTTCCGCTATATTATCGAGCGATCACATAGAGACCTACAATAAAAGCATAGATACACCGCTTTGAAAATCATGCCGCCACGGCGGGATCGAGACCCGCTAGTAGTTGGGAGAGTTATTGGGGATGTCTTAGATCCATTTACCAAGTCCATTTCATTTAGTGTAATCTACAATGATAGGGAAGTTTGCAATGGGTGTGAGTTCAAGCCTTCACAGGTAGTGAACAAACCTAGGGTTCATATCGGAGGGGATCATGACTTCCGAAACTTCTACACTCTGGTACGTTCGTCGTCCCTTGAGCTTATCGATCCCTCTCCGACCACTTACGAATTATATTAAGTTTTGGAACAATAAAATATAAATGACGACGTTGCTCCTTCAATTATATATACAATTTGATATTAATTGGTGTTTGAGATCGGTTAGCTAGGGTTTAGAGTTATTTTGTAAGGTTTAGGGTGTTTTTAATAATTTTTGTTTCTGGATTTTTTTTTATATAGGTGATGGTTGATCCTGATGCTCCTAGCCCTAGTGACCCAAACTTGAGGGAATACCTGCACTGGTGAGCTCCCCAGTTTTACAATTTCGGTCTTCGTCTTGATCTAGTTAGAAGTTATTACAAAATTAGGGTTTTCGGTTAGGGGAGCGCTCGGTTGAGAATTCTTAAAATTTTGAGAACTTGAGACCTCAAATCTCACCATTAGATTATTATGCATCTTTGAATGTACATATGATAGATGTCCAAAAATTAAAGTAAAAAAATGTGGCTTTGACTTTGTATTAACTGCATTTTGGAAAATGCACATGGAACACGTGTCACCATCAAAATGACTTGATGATGCATTTTGAAATATGAAGATTGATGTCTCAAGTTCCCGAAAAAATAAGAAGTTCTTATTTGAGCGCGCTCCTCTTCCCGATTATATATTTTTCTCCGGCCAGTGCATTTTAGCCAGTGAATTTACACAAAACATTCTATAAAACTAATTGCGGGGTTGGTCAACGACATCAGGGGCGGACCCAGGATTCAAGTTAGGGGGTGACAGGCCGAAACTTACCACTAAAAAATTAACATACCACGAATCATCTATTACATAAATTAATATAATGGTTTTGAATTTCAATAGTTTTTCTTTTGAATAATGGGTCAATAGTATTATTTTCTTCTAATATTTAAGTATTTTTCATTAAACGCACACCAAACCCAAAAAGGCGGATTGAATCTGGGTCGTGAAACTCCAGAACGCACAAAATCGTTAAGAAATATCATTAACTAAAAAAAGAAGCAAAAAAATACTTTAATAAAGGAGAGGCGCCGTCAATGAGATGCCGACTTTGTGAGGATAAACGATATAGACGGACAATTTTATTGATGATAACCCGCAAATTTTAAAAATAAATATAAAGAGGAAAGCTCGCGTGCAAAGCATATTTTTGTGCAAAATACAAAGTTCGTCAAAACTAATTGTTATAATTCGTCACCAAGAAACGAAAAGTACGACATAGTTTGTCAAGAGCTTTTTATAATTCGTCGCCGAGAAATTAATCATAAACATGATTTAATACGAGATTTAATCTCATCTTTCTAAATGACCCAATCAAGAGTTATCATTGGTTTGTATTTTTTACAAAAATATACCATTTGCACCGGATTCTCTTTTTAAATATAAATTTAATTTAAGTGTTTGAGTATTAAGTTACAAATTCAAAAAATAGAAGTTACAAATTCATACAAATACTAATTATAAAATTAAATTTATTATATGTGTATGGATATTATTAATTTTTTTTAATAATTTCATTACATGAAAAAAAATTCAAAATAGTTTGGGGGTGACAAGTATCACCCCAAACACCTTATTGGTTTCGCCCCTGGACGACAAGCAGCGTTCCCTACAAAAGTATCCTTAGATCACATTTTGCCAAGATAATCCCGACAATCATTACCAAGTTAAGTATGATCATTATCAATTTATGGATGGACAGTATTGAGTCTGTTTTTAAGTCCGGACATTATCAATTTAAGTCTGATCATTACCAAGTTAAGTCTGATCATTACCAAGTTAAGTCTAATCATTACCAATTTAAGTTTGGACAGTATTGAGTATGTTTGTAAGTCAGGACATTATTATCAATTTAAGTCTGGACATTATCAATTTAAGACTGATCGTTAGCAAGTTAAGTGTGATCATTACCAAGTTAAGTCTGATCATTACAAGTTAAGTTTGATCATTCCAAGTTAAGTCTGATCATTCTAATTTAAGTCTAATCATTCCAAGTTAAGTGTAATCATTATGTCTTATCATTCCAAGTTAAGTCTGATCATTACTAATTTAAGTATGGACATTATCAATTTAAGTCTGATCATTACCAATTTAAGTTGGACAGTATTGAGTATGTTTGTAAGTCTGGACATTTTCAATTTAAGTATGATCATTACCAAGTTAAGTCTGATCATCACCAAGTTAAGTCTGATCATTCCAATTTAAGTATGATCATTCCAAGTTAAGTCTGATTATTCCAACGTACGGCTGATCATTACTAATTTAAGTCTGATAATTACCAATTTAAGTATGAACATTACCAAGTTAAGTCTGATCATCCCAAGTTAAATCTGATCATTTTAATGCTGATCATTGTTAAGTTTGATCGGACTTAACTTGGACATTGTTAAGTCTGAACGTAAATCCGGTTTATATGGAATGACTATAATGCCCCTCCGTGTTATATCCAAGATTTCGACGAAATTAGACACATGTTAACTTGAAATCTAATTTGCAGTTTTCATAAATAATAATCGTAATTTTTACCAGAACCGCACTATATATATATGTGGTGAACGGGGAGCACTCGGTTGAGGCAGGGTTGGTAGAATGAGGCACGCGAGGCACGATCTGGGACAATCATTCTGATGACGTGGCAGGAATAGTATCGAAATAGTGTTTTGCTTTTTGCTTTTTACTGTTGGTAGTGGATTTTACTATTTGGACACGTGGCGCGTCCACAATGCACGGGGTTGATGGATGGATGAGATTGTACCTCACGTTGCCTCATTCTTATTTGTCTTACCCCATTTGAACGCTCCTCTGTGGTGAAATGGTGATCTATTTGATGACTTTAATTTCAGGCTGGTGACAGATATTCCTGCAACAACTGGAACTGGAGCCAATTTTGGTTAGTACACAATTATCAATACATTTATTAATTATTTATATTTAATTGTTTCATAAAAATCAAATTGTGAGTTTTTAATTAATTTATCAAAAAATTATGTATGTATATATTGTATATTATTTTCGGACGGACAGGTCAAGAGATTGTCTGCTACGAGAGTCCAAGACCGACCGCTGGCATACACTGGTTTGTATTTGTGCTGTTCAAGCAGTTGGGAAGGGAAACAGTGTGTCTGCACCGGGGTGGCGCCAACTTCATTACAAGGGATTTTGCTGAAGTTAATAATTTAGGTCTGCCCGTCGCAGCCGTCTACTTCAACTGTCAACGGGAAAGTGGTTCCGGAGGAAGAAGACTCCCTCCCGCGGCCACCTCATAAAAAAGTGTACGTATATGCATGCATCACAACGATTAATATTATTATATAGGGAATAATAAAATGATATATAAGAAGTTCAAGGGGAGCGCTCCGTTGAGGCAATGTTGGTAGAATGAGCGGCAGTGATGCATAATATGAGTCACTCATTGTGGTGATGTGGTAGAGAATAATTTTTTACTGTTTGCTTTTTGATAATGGGACACGTGACGCGCCCACAAAGCACGGGGTAGATTTGTGGCTCACATCGTGTCTCACTGCCTTATTCTAATTTGCTTGCCTCATTTGAGCACTCCTCAGAAGCTCAAAAATAAATTTGCAACTTATAAAAAAAACAGTTTGAACAACTTGAAAATAAACTTTTAATAGTAATATGTCTAAAAATGATTATTATTATTATGAAATATGTCTAAAAATGATTTATTTATTTTGATTGTAAAAATGATTTTTTGAAATAGTATAATCAATCGAACTTAAAATATATTTCCACTTTATCGTTATTGTCAGTTTATTTTTTTATAGTGAGTTTACATAGTCATATCAAGGAAACATCACATATAAGATATTTCTCGGTTACATGTATATTTCTATCCTATTTGAGCACAGGCCACGTAAATGGTACCACCCGAACTTGAACTTGAGTGTCCCGATGAAGCGCGGGCCATATTAGCTTCTCTAACTTTGAAACCCACGAATCGACAAACATCTCCATGAAAGAATCTTTGCGCTGTTTAAGCACGCCTCCGCGAAAGAGAAGTACCTACAAACATCTACAAATGACAACATCCACAAAGGACGAGGAAAAGGAAAGAGAAGAGGAAGCAAAAAACATCCACAAAAGTTGTTGGAAGAATCCGCATCATAGGTGGAATTAGAAAAATCCATAAAATTTTAATTTCAGTTCAATTGATTCAGAATCATTACAAAATAAAATTAAAAATGGTTCAAAGAAGTCCATTTTATTTGTTTTCCTTTTCCTGAAAAATAAGTTAATATAAAAAAGGGATTTGCTCTCCTTTCTATACCGCTCCACACAGCTCATTTCCTTTGTAGCTCAAAAACCACACATAAATGGCGGCTGCAGCTCCCCTGTCTCACTACCCGACCTCCTCCGTCAAATCCCTCAACCACCCACCTCACAGAACCGAATCCATCTCACTCTTACTCAACAACAATTTCAGATTCGGCTCAGCATTGAGGAACACCTCGCAATTCCTCAATCACAAATCCCCCGTCGTCGTATCCGCCCTCGCCGAAAATGCTCTCGCATCTGCTGATTCTTCCACTATTGGGCTTAAAAAGTTAGTGTCTTTTTTTTCATTTTCCGCATTTAGGTTTTGTGTAATTGGGTGTGGTTGTTTTTAGATGATTTATGGGCATCTAGATTTTAATGTTTGTTTAAAAATTGATGTTAAAAGACTTTAATTTTAAGGGGAGGATGTGAAAGTTTTGTTGGTGGAATGATGTCATCAATATTGTATTTAAATGTTCAATTGATGTTTTATGAAAGTTGGTTTTCAACTTACTTGATTCGGTTCGGAAAGGGATGTGGAAATGAAATATTATCCTCTAACTGGGTTTGGTGGTGAGATGTGTTAAATGTTGTTTGTATGTTGACAGGGTGCAGCGACACACGATTTCAGTGTTTGTGGGTGACGAGAGCGGAATAATAAACCGTATTGCAGGGGTTTTTGCAAGAAGAGGTTACAATATTGAGTCATTGGCTGTTGGGTTGAATGAGGATAAGGCTCTCTTTACTATAGTTGTGTCGGGAACTTCAAGAGTTTTGCGGCAAGTGGTTGAGCAGCTGAACAAGCTTGTGAATGTCTGGAAGGTTGGGCTTTCATTTCCTCATTATATATCGTTGCTCTATAGAATTATTTTTTTGTAACACAGCACCATGTCCCCTCTCTTAGGGGGGTTTTGTGCTAATTAACTCGTTTTTACTGGTAAAGGAAAACTTTGGCAATTTGCAATTTATGATGTCGGCCAAAGTATACAGAAACATGAGTGAACAATTGACATATCTTTGTTAACAATGATTGACTACAACTATGTTTCCAAGAAATAAGTCGTTTCTTTTGAAACAGTGTAAAGACTACCTTTCTGAAGACCTTTTTAAGATATTTGTCTTGTATTCTGATCTCTATGGAACATCCATTTTGTCAACTGTTTGATAAAATATGTTCATGTGCATTCATGTTGGGTGGCTTGCTCTTTATATGAATATCAGGTTGAGGATCTCTCAAGGGAGCCACAAGTTGAAAGGGAACTGATGCTCATAAAACTAAACGCTGAGCCAAGCAGGCGTACTGAGGTAATCTAGTTAAGTCAATTCAGCGGGATGAAGCAGAGAAAATGGTCGAAGAGCAATGCTTTCTTTCGTTTTGACATTCATTTCAGTGAGCTTATTTTCTTTCCCATTCAGATAATGTGGCTGGTTGACGTCTTCCGAGCAAAAATTGTTGACATCTCTGACCACTCAGTAACTGTTGAGGTGCTTTTCTTCCTAGATATCTACTTTAATTTGGGGTTTTTTTTTATGTCTTTTGGTTATGCTTGGTGTCCTCTATGGACCTAACCAGTAGGTATACATGTTCTCAAATTTTTATTCGCTTTATTTCTGTCAGTCTGAGAAGAGTCGATGATTTTTTGAGATACTTGCTGTATTGCATATTTTAGAATTTGTCTTTTTCTGAACACCAAAAAAATTGTTTCAGTAAAAATGATGCACTTACATTGGTGGTGCCCATAGAAATTTTATTTAGAAAGTTTAGCATGCCCTACTTTCCAAACCTGGGGTAAAGCTTATTTTTACCTCCATTGGCATTATATACACATCCTGGTAAAGTAAGTAAGTAACAGTCTTTATTTATTTCCATGTCTTCTGAACTCAAGAGCTTCATAACCGGCTCATCATGATATTTTAATTGTCAAATGTGTTAGAAATGGTCTGCACATCAACATTGAAAATATGTCATGTGGGACCCACATGTGGGGCCCACACCAAAGAAATTAAGGTGTGAATTGAGTGAAATGCGGATATGTGTCGAGTGAATGCAGTATATATAGAGGTGTTCGGGTGATGGAGAAAACACCCCTTCACCTCCTCCTCCTCTCTAGTTATTCAATAACATTTCAGTGCATCTGAGTTCTAACGAGTCCCAAAGTTTTCCATATTTTCAAGATAATTATAACAAAATGTATATAGTTTAGAGCTCTTAATTGATCCATTTTAATACATAGGTCACTGGAGACCCTGGCAAAATGGAAGCTGTCCAAAAGAATTTTGGCAAATTCGGGATCAAAGAACTTGCTAGGACTGGAAAGGTACTCGCTCTTACATTCCAACTGCAACTAGATATGTGTATGGTTTTTCTCACTCCTTGCATATAGAATGATGGTTAGATCTCGCAAAAGATGTTGAAGGTACATGTGATGGAGTAAGAAGGAGCAGACTTACGTTATGCTCAATCCATCATTTTTATGTTTTTCTTGCACTACTGCTGGCTCTTAAGTAATACAAAATGCAATCCTTAGTAGCCTGACACTTCTCACCTGGAGTTAGTCAAATATAGAAGGCATTTGGATAAAATGAAATTAGGTGAACAGCCATGAATGCAAAAACTAATTCCAGACGTATTGGGTTTACTGTGTTTTTATATCCAGATTGCATTGAGACGTGAAAAGATGGGTGAGACTGCACCATTTTGGAGATTCTCTGCAGCTTCTTATCCAGATTTGAAGGATACAAAACTTGCAGAATCTTTGCCATCCAGTGTAGCAGAGCCTGTCAATGGCAACCTTAGTGGATCATCAAGGGTACTTGGAGATTAATCTAAAGTTCTTCTATTCAGCACAAAAGAATATATAAGATGGTCAATATATATGTTTTGTTGTTGAAGAATGAACTGCATTCAGATGAAGACCGTGTCCTGATATCGATTCCATTTATTCAGGGTGATGTGTATCCTGTGGAGCCTTATGAGGAAATCTACAAACATAAAGTACTTGATGCACACTGGGGTGTCTTAACTAATGAGGATGTAAGTGTTTGTTGTCGCTAAAACTCATTACATACTCATTATGCTAAGATTTTCAAGTAAGAAGTAACAGCCTCTGAATGTGAAAGATTGGCAGTATAATTTGTAAGTGACGAGGAGGTTGTTCTTTTGCTTTAAACAGTATGATGCTATTTGATTACTTCCGCCATTTACTTTTTCTTGGCTCTCTTGCATTATCAGTCAACAGGTATTCGATCTCATACGCTAAGCATGGTGGTGAATGATTTGCCTGGAGTGCTTAACATTGTGACTGGAGTTATATCTCGGCGAGGTTACAACATTCAGGTCTGACTTGACCTTTGTTGAGAAATATGATCCCCTGTTGATGTATGCATATAAATTTTGTATTATATTATTTCAGAGTCTGGCTGTGGGCCATGCAGAAATACCAGGAAGATCTCGCATTACTACTGTTGTTCCTGGAACTAATGAATCTATTAGCAAGTTAGTCCAGCAGCTCCAAAAGCTAGTTGATCTTCATGAGGTCAGTTGTTTGGTTAGGGATTCTTAAATTCAGGATCATGCATATATAGATTATCAGCATTATAACCCCTGTTGGAAATCATTTGTGTCACATATCTCTAAGCCATTTTTGTCAACTTTTACATGTAACTTACGCTTAGCTTGGAAATCGAATAGATTATTTTAGTACAGTCGCACGTCCCATAGTGCTAGTGGATTCAGATTCTTCCATTTGCTCACGATTTAACGCAGTGTCCAAGATATAACATAACAAAATGGACCTGAAAAATCTAAATTCATGTCGTGGGAATTGCCTGCTTCATGAGATGCCTTGTAGATCTTTCAAGGAAACATTGCATTAACTGGATTTCAAATTTTGGTTTGACCTTTTCAGGTTACGGATCTCACTCACATGCCATTTGCAGAGAGGGAGTTGATGCTGATAAAGATAGCTGTCAACAATGCTGCTAGAAGGGATGTCCTCGATATCGCCAGCATTTTCCGAGCCAAAGCTGTTGATGTCTCCGACCATACAATTACCCTTGAGGTCAGTATCATCTTTTATTTTACCACTATCAAACTTTTGAAACTAAAAGTTTATACTTTCTGTAATTCAATATAGTAAATGCTCTGAATATAGCTGCTCATTCAAGGTCACGTGTATCCTGCAGCTTACAGGAGATTTAAATAAAATGGTTGCGCTTCAGAGGTTACTGGAACCATATGGGATTTGTGAGGTGATATTCCAAAACTTAAATACCATGATTATCTGCATCTCTTCATGAACATATCGTCTTATGCTCTTAACTATGCAATTCCACATTTATACGCTCTTAGGCACTCTTCACAGTTCTTTCCCTTCCTGTACTTTTGTCAACTCTATCTTTTAACACACGAGTACCTTTTCTGCAGGTTGCACGTACTGGTCGCGTTGCGTTGGTGCGAGAGTCTGGAGTGGACTCCACTTATCTTCGTGGATACTCACTCCCAGCATAATCAGTTCAATCGGAGAAATGCTTGGAGAAAGAATATGTATCATTCCTCTGTTGTATCGTGCTTTTAGAATGCAAAGATGTAACTCGAAAAGAAAAAAAAAAGATTGCGTCTGCAGTCACTAGAGGATCAATGTTGTTTCGTCTGAGATTCAGTGAACCTTAGGGCTTTTAACATTATCTAAGAGTAATATAATCGAAATGAGACTGAAATTGAATACTCATGTTTAGCTATGAAAGTAAGCATAATACAATACCTGGTCTTGTTTTTTCCAAGCTTCATTTTTTGGATTGTGTTACTAATATTTTACAAGCCGAAAATGCATCTCAAAAAGCTACTCCTTGATCGTTTCCATGGCGACAATAAATTCATCTGCATGCACTGCATTACCTGTGTCAATGGGGATGCTGAGATCATCATCCACAGAAAAATTGTACTTCTCTCCAATGGCTCGGAGGAGCTGATAAACTTCAAACATGGTTGGCCGCTCCTTCGGAGTCAGGGAGACACAGTTGCAAGCAACTCGAATAAACTGATGTAGCTCGTTATCCGAGCCTTTGCTGATTAGGGTTTTGTCTACTGCAGTATGCAGCCTGGAATTTTTGGACAGATGCTGCACCCATTCAACCAAGCTCCCTCTGAAGTCGTCCGTGGGATTCGCTACACCAGTAGGTAATTCACAGGTGACCAACTCGAGAAGAACAGTTCCAAAGCTGAATACGTCGCCTTTAGGAGTGGCAACGAGTGTCCTTGGATATTCCGGGGCAACGTAACCAATATCTCCAAACTCGCCGTTAACAAACGTGCTCAGATGGGTGTCTAGCGGGTTCATGAGCCTGGCAAGTCCAAAATCTGCGAGCTGTGGCTCAAAATCCTTGTCCAGCAGTACACATTTTGAGCTTATGTTTCTGTGAATGATCCTAGGATTGCAGCTGTGGTGAAGCCAAGCTAAGCCTCTAGCCGTGCCAATCGCAATTTTGAGCCTCATTTGCCAGTCCAATCTCGATGGCTCGTTTTCAGAGGGGTGGAGATTATCATACAACGTACCATTTGGTATGTATTTGTAAATTAAAAGCCTTTCCTTCTTCGCAGTACAATAACCCAGTAGGGGAACTAAGTTTCGGTGCCGCACATTTCCAAGAGTGTTCATCTCGGCCATGAACTCTTTCTCAGATCGCTGATTATCTTGTAACCTTTTGATCATAAGGAAATAGTTCTCAGACACGACAGCCTTATACATTGTTCCTGTTCTTCCTGATCCGATAATGTTGTTCTTGTTGAAATTGCTTGTGGCCTTCATGAGATCTTTTAAGCTCATTTTCGACACCGATTTCTCAAACATGGAAACCTGAATGAAGATCATGAAAAAGTATACAGTTAAGAGAATATGGAGGGAAATCAGAAAACATATATACCAGTGAAAGTATGTTTCGAGTGAAAGCCTTGCCTTGACGCCTTTGAGTCCTTTGAAGCTTTTAGTCCACTCATTTCCATCAGGGTCGTCATTCTTCTTTAGTTTTTTCACTCTACGTGAGTAGAAAATAAACAATACGCCTAAAAGAATGGCTGCTACGCATACGGAAACAATTGCCGTTCCAGCAATTATTCCAGTTTGTATCTTCGTAGAATTCTGGCAAGCTTTGAGAGGACCCCCGCAGAGCCCTTGATTTGATGCGTAGCTGTTTTCTGTGAAAGTTGAGTTGATGAATGTAGGCACTTGCCCAAAAAGATAATTCTTCGCAACACTGAATTCCTTGAGCCTGCCAAGCAAGCCTAGTTGAGGAGGAATCCTACCCCTTAACTGGTTATCATTGAGCCTCAGCACGTTCAGATAAGTACAGTTCGCTAAACTTTCAGGTATCTCACCGGAGAAACGGTTCGACGAAAGATCCAGTGAGGTTACAAATTTAACCTTGCTAGAAATTTGAGCTGGAAGAGCCCCAGATAAATTGTTGCTTGAGAGATCAAGGCCGGTCAAGCTTGAACAATTCTCAAGACCTGATGGAAACAAGCCTGTCAGACCAAACCCAGCTAGCTTTATGTTGAGCACCTTGTTCTCGTCGTCGTGCCAACAATCCACCCCCACAAACTTACATATCGAGCCCTCAACAGTGCCATTGAATTTCCATGATGACAAGTAGCCTAATGGGTCACCAATAGACTCCTTCAAGGTCTTTAAGCAGTAAACATCCGTGATTGTACCATAGCTCAGTTGATAATTCAGCATCACAACCCAAATGACAAAACGCACCAAAGCAGCAAGCAAGCTAATCTTCATTACCAGACCAAGTTCTCAGCTTCAATCCCTCGGCTTCAAAATCTTAACACAGAAACTTCAACTGATCTGGAAATATATATATATTAAAATCAAGTACTCAATCAATCATGCTGTGGACTTGGATTGTGTTCTTCTGTCGCCTGATAGGTACTTCTCATCAGTCCACAAAATGCTCGCTCTGATACACAAAAAAACACATAGACCCATAAAATCAGACTCCAGAATCAGACCGTAAGACACCGAATTTTCCATTAAAAACAACTGGATGACTGAAACACCAACACACCGATTTTCATAAAAAACCAACTCAAAACAATTAATTAATTAATTAGTTACTTACACAACAGCACAAAATCACCTCTATCACAAAAAACCCTAAAATTACACAAAAAAATCAATCAGCTGAAATCAAAGTAAAGTTACGAACTTGAGACATACCCAGATAAAGAAATCAGCAAACCTAAACTTGGGTCTCGATGAAACACGAATCTAACAACACAAACGATTCGCAAAGCTGCAGCAGCAAGCGAGAGCGATGAGTTCCTCCGCTGATACTTGGAAGACTAGTATAAGAAGCAGGAAGTCAAGCAGTGAGAAATGTGAGGCTCGGACAAGGAATTCCAAAGGCAAGATTTTTCGAGAGTGGGAAAAGGACTGGGAGGTGGAAGTTGGAACGAGTCAACAGGTTAAAGAACTAAAAATTAAAAAAAGTGAGCGTTGATGCATTTATGTGAGTGTGTTTTTTTTTGCTCCGTGTATTAATTAATAAATGTTGGACTAAAAGACTCTATTTCTTCTTCTATTATTGTATATTTTTTTTCTTATGAATGGGTACCGTTTATAACATCTGATGTAGGGCCGTGCATTATTTGGTAATTTTCGATTACCGAATTAAATTTATCGTTCCCGAATTAATTCGGTTCGGTAATTCGGTAAAAATAATTCGGTAATCGGAATGATTTTTCTTATTCGGTAATTTACCGATTACCGAACAATATATTTTTTAATAATATTTTTTATAAATATAAAAATTACATATTTTAACTAGGTTATTTCTCATCTATTTTAATAATTTTTGTGATGAAATTTTGTTGATCAATCATTTTGATGTTGAATTTTTTTGATTTCTTTTATTTTTGTGTCACTAGATGATTAGTCTATCTTTATAGAATTTTTTTTTACATTTTTGCAAAAATATTATACAATAAATTCGGTAATTTATCGGTAATTCGGTAATTATCGATAATCTACCGAATACCGATTTACCGACTTAATCGGTAAATAGACTAATTCGGTTCGGTAATCGGAATCAATAAAACGAATTCGGTATTCGGTAGTCGGTAATTCGGTAAATTACCGAATACTCTGCCCTAATCTGATGCATATCGTGATAGGTTATCACTGATAACCTTAACCATTTAGTATATAAATATTATAAAAAAGTATAAAATGGGGTGGTGAACTATCATCCATTTCCAATATTTTGTCCGAACTATCCAAATTTCTAAAAAATTACTGAACTACCAATATTTTTCCAAAAACAGTAATATTGTCTAACCCCATTAAAGATTTCCATAACGGCGTTAACATTCCATTAATACCGTTAGTTAATAAAATTGGAAAAAATTAAAAAATGTTCTCAATTTTTAAAAAAATTAACTAAAATTGTATAAAAATATATATAATAATAATAAATTGGAAAAATTCAAAATTTATAAATAATTTAAATTTTTATAAAAAACTTAAAAACTTTCAGAAAATTTCAAAAGTTTTAAAAAATGTACAAATTCTCAAAAAAATGTAATTTTTTATTAAGTTCCGAAAAATTTCATTAAATTGGGAAATTTAGAAAAATATATAATTTGTCTGAAACTTTAGAAATTTAATTTATATAAAAATTAATTAATAAATAATCAAAATGAAAGTAATGGAAGGAAGATCAAACTTTCATCTTGCATAACAACAAAAATTGAAAATAAAATAAAATATCCTATTTGATTATTTATTAAATAAATTTTATTCTGTTGAATTTCTAATTTTTCAGAAAATTTATAT
The DNA here is from genome assembly GCA_033675395.1 of Rhodiola chrysanthemifolia. Lineage (NCBI taxonomy): Eukaryota > Viridiplantae > Streptophyta > Magnoliopsida > Saxifragales > Crassulaceae > Rhodiola > Rhodiola chrysanthemifolia. The sequence continues at coordinate 15,553,303 of CM066204.1, forward strand.
ATTTTTCTAATTTTTCTCATCTTTTGTAAATATTTTTTAAAATTGTCGGAAATTAATAATAAAAAATTTTCATTTTTTGAATTTGTTTTACTTTTTTTTAACATTTCTGAATTTTTTTAAATCTATTATCATTATTTTTATAAAATTTTCCAATTCTGAAGTTTTTATAAAAAAAATTAAATTCTTTTTTATCTTTTTTAAATTTTATTACCTAACGGTGTTAAAGGAACCCTAACTCCGTCTAACAGCGTTACGGAAATCGTGAACGGAGTTAGACAATATTAGTGTTTTGGAAATTTGGATAGTTCAGACAGAATATTAGAAATATAATGGATGGTAGTTCACCACCTCATTTTGTACTTTTTCCTAAATATTAATCTTCGAATCTCTATCAAGGCATCTCGAACAGATCCTGAAATCATTGGTACATATATCCCGAAATCTATCTTTGCTTTTTGATTGTTGTTTTTTTAGTATACCTTTAGTTTAAGGTTTTTATGAAATGAAACAATTTTATCATCGTTGTTGTTCAGTGATCGTGAATAATATATAATTGGATGATCACCAGTAATTTACTACAAAAATGTTTAAAGTACTTTGAAATTTTTGTTTGATTGATGGATTACAAGTTAGTACAGAAATCGTATTAATAAACAATATGTATATTTTATATCAGTTGAAGCGTAAATAGAAGTAGCAAAAGAAAATTAGTACGGTCATTAAGAATCGAATTTGATAGTTGTGTTATCAACTAACACATTACTCATCAGGCCACCACCCTAAATCAAAACTGAAATATTTTACGCCAGGATCCGATGGCGAATACTTGTTGAAATGTTTTACTACACATTTAAAAAAAAAACTAAATAAAGTTGTGATTGAAAGACCGTTTTTTGTGTTATCGTCTTATATGTTGATACACTTTCATAGAAATAAAGAGGTCATACAAATTAAACACTAAAAATTATTAAGAGTTTTTTGAATTTTGATAATTTAAGGATGTTTTTTTCAACCTGAACTGAAATTAAAATATTAATTTGATTATTAAGTAGGAGAAAGGAATTTGCGAACTTAACCTTGCAATTTAACTTAAGTACTTAATATAAGGGGAGCACTCGGTTGAGATATGATTATTAAAGTGAGGAGTGAGGCACATTGTGAGTCACTCATTTTGATGATGTGGTAGGGAATAGTGCAGGGAATAATATTTGTTTTTCTTTTTGCTTTTGATGAATTTTTTGTAGTGGGACACGTCACGCGCCCACAAAGCACGTGGGGTTAGATGTGTGGCTCAGATCGTGCCTCACTGTCTCATTTTTAGGAGGGGTGTCTCATTTGAACGCTCCTCTTTAATATAATATATAACTTTTGAGCTAATAAAATTAAACATTTAACCGAATTACTTAAATAGAGGTCTAAAACACGGTGTTGAACTGAAAAAATTAAAATTGAAGTTCAACAAAACAAATTGACACGTCATCAAATGTGAACAAAAGTTTTAAAAGATGGTGAAGATGAGTTAAATGTAAATTCTTACTTGATTTAAGGGAGTTCACATTGTGTGGGCAACTTGTCCATGACCATTGGATTGTGGACATTCTATGTCGACCAAATGCACCGTCAAATACACTTATACCTCTTGATCATGAGCCCATTTGTGCTTCATGTGAAAGCCACTACACCTTTAACAGTCACATTTTCCATCCCATTCTTCATCTGGCATATTTCCCTTTCACACACCAAAGCTCCACAGATTCTAACTAATACATCAAATTTTGTACCTTTTTTTCTTCTCAGTGTTTTGTCCTTTCTTAGGATCACAAAAAGTGGTGGAAAAAAAAAACAACTCGAAAAATATAGAATTTGCTATGAATTATGACTACGTTTGGGACACTATCAAGTCAGATATTTTCACTATTTAATGGAATCCGATTACAATATTCAACAGGTGGCCCAAACGGTTAAATCACGGAAAAACTTGAACTTATATTATCAGGCTCCATAACCCGACACTTCTAACTGGTTTTCTTGCTATAAGACGACGTCCCGACAATTTTTGTAAGTTTTTTTTGCGAATCTTGTATTCATTTTCAGATCGGTTGATATCCGTTACACACTTCTTGCTCCATTTCAAACACATAATGTGATACTTGTAAGAGACTTGACACATAATAAATCACTCTATAAAATTTCTTGTAGTCTATGTAGCACATTTGGACAAGTATATTCTTCACATGATCATGACCTTACAAGAAAATAAAGTTATGACGAATTTGCAAAGAGAGGTTCTTTCTTGTGCAGGACATCAGAGCTCAAGGCTTCCACGGCGGTGGTGGAGGCGGGCTATTCGGGTAGAACGGCGGAACCGCACTAAATATCGTATTCTTGTCAATCCCAATACTATTCTTGCTCGTCAGAGAAACAAGTGCTGCAACAAGTGCAGCATTTCCAGCCAACGTTGGCTCAGTGTAGTTATAATTGCTGCGAACATCACGAAAATTGTCCATCTTGTCAGGTCCTCCAACCATCGCTCCTGTAATATTATGAGGGTTAGGCTTGTTACTGTCCATCCACTTTGTCCACCCGTCTGAGCACGAGTACTTTTTACGATCGCTAGGTATTGACGCCCCGCGGTGGTGCACGTGGGTCGGGAACTTTTTCCCGTATCCTACAATGTAGCTCGTTTTCATCGGATTCTTCCCCATTATGTAGTCTATCTGCAGACACGCAACACAAAGTTAGAAAATGGTCACATTGCGGTTATTTAGGGGTAGGTGATGTTCTTTTAGGCTAAAATTAATTGAAACTGACCTGTGATGTAGCGAAATCCCTCAATTTTTCGGCAGACATGTATTTCGGTCCACATTGCCATCCCGGAACACCGGTGGCATTCATGTAGTCCGCGTAGAGCGAGGCCAAGAACGCGGCTCCTGCTGCATACTGTAGTGACTGTGGCTGTCCATGGTTTAGTTGTATAAGTCCACCTGAAAATGTGTTACGAAAATGGCGTTAATTTATTTACTTTTCTAAATTAGTATTTCTAGGTTGTATAAATACGAGCATAAAAAAATTGGTAAAGAAAATGATGATGATTTTTGACGTACCTTGAGTCCAGTTGAAGACGGGGAATTCGGGCAAGTACGAACACATGGTAAGGCCGGTGAGATTATGATACTGACTCAACATATCCTCGTAAGGATATCCGGGGTTCAAAAGTATCCTCAGTCGTGTCAGCAACAACATCGCCGCGGGCAACTTGTTGTCCCAACTCGGAACAAAGAAGTCCACACGTCCCGAAAAGGCCTTGGCATTTTTGGGCACTCCTTCGTTCGTTGCTAAAGATAAGTACGTTCTGTTTCCCGTTGCGTAGTATAGCCAGGCAGCGCCCCACATGTACTCATCGTAGTATCCCGACGAGTTGTAATACGTAGCTATATCGATAATCCCAGCACTGTACCGTGCTCTTTTCCCGTTGTCTCTAGCAAAGTCGAACACCGTTTTAGCTCCTTGGACTAGTTTCGTTGAATACGTCGCGTCGTCTCGGAAGACTATTGACGCTGCTGCTAATGCTGCTGCCATCTCCCCTGCCAAGTCTGGCCCTTGTGTTATTGGTATCACTGGTCTTTCATAATCCATGTCCTCTGGCCTCTGCCAACAATTGTGATCATCTGGCGTCGTCGTTGAATTTCTTCCAACACCAACCTATACAATTTTATTACTTTTCTAAATTAGCTTATTTATTTTTTAAATTAATATGCATTTATGTAATATAAATTATAAAACATACGCCAAATGTACTATTTCGTGCATTTGTCAAAACTATTACGTACACTTTTCATATGCAAAATTGAATCTGATCGCTGATGAATTGAATGTATGTATTGAAAAGCTATGCATAAACTTTAAAAGGAGCGCGAACCTGACTATAAATTTTATTGATTTTGGTGGAAGAAGAGTTGAAGGTGAGGAGCAAGTAATCAGTGCCCCATTTGATGAGCTCTCGAGCATGATTATACTCATCGAGGTTGCGATATTTTTCACTATACTCGATCACGCTCCAACTCAACATTGTCATTGCGTACGACATGGGAAAGTTAAACTTAATATTGTCCCCGGCATCATAGTATCCTCCGACAAGTCCTCCCTTCGTATCCGTTGTTCCATTTCCGTCGCTTAACCCTGAGTTTCCCCTCCAAGGTATTCCATTGCTCTTAGGCAGTTTTCCAGCTGCATTATTGTCATTCAATTAAAGCAATAAATAAATATATATGTTTGATTAGAGACATTTACAAGTTATAATTGCTTTATTTTAAACCTTTAGTTCATAGAAAAATTTAGTCCTTCATATTTCGAGACCAATGGTTATAATTTAATGTACATTATTTTTTAAAACTTAAAATATTTAAAATTATGCAATATTCCTAATAAATTTAAATGAATAGAATATTATAATATATGGGAATCAGGAAGGTGGGTTGCAACTAGTTAGTAGGTCAATGTCAAGCATAGTAGAATAATATAGAGCCAGCTAATACATGGATCAAAGTCTTAAATGCCTTCTTGCTAAACATAAACTAAATGGCAAGTTATATACTAATATAACTTGTCAATGTCAAATTAGCATCAATTAATAAGTAATAACAATTCTTCACATGTGAAGCTCAGTTTCGATCCACAAATAACACCATCAAATTAAGTCATAGTTGAAAATTTTAGACTTTCTAATTTTTTAAATCAAATACATAGATCGAAAAAATGTTAGAGAATTCTTTCGTATCAGCATCCAGCTTTATGCCTGAATTTCTCCAATCCGATCAAAAGATGCATCAATATCATGCAAAAATGCTCGGAAAAAAAAATCATATTTGAAAAAAAATTGAAGTTTTATTTTTTTTTCTTCTAAGTTTAGTTAGATAAATACTTATAATAAAATTGTAAATTGATTAAGAGAGGGCTGAACTTACATTTCTGGGCATTGAAGAACAAAAGAGCTTTTCTCAAAGCAACAGAGTACTCATCAGGAGGAGGTGCACTAGCCTTATGCTTAGGCAAAGTCTTCACAATTATGATCGGCATCGCCACGACGACGAGCAAGACCGCAATCGTGATAAGAGTCCATTTGAGCAACTTCCGGCTGACGATGATGCATCCCAAGTCAACGTACTTGTTCTTCTTATTGGCTGATTTGTCTCGAGTATCTAACAACCAGCTCTGTTGCGTCTCGTCGAGGTGGTGGTGGGAGGAGGGGATTATGGCTGCACGGTCGTAGTCTGATCGACGGTCGGAAAGGTCGTCGCTGTTGTGCATTTCTAAGGAGCCTCCCCAGTGATTGGCGGAGTGCATATTTGCGTGCTCCGGTTTGGGACACTGCTTGGTTTTTATTGACAAGTTTCATTTATAGTTGACCATTAAATACTTGAATGTTGTAACAAACATTTAGCAGCTGGATTAGAAAGAAGACTGTAAGCCTTTGAACCAAACGCGTCGTTTAATGATTGTAAGTCGATAATGTGTGCGCATACGGTGTCGTTTAGGTTTGTTAAAAAGCTTTTCTCTCCAACTTCGTCTCAAAAAAAAAACTTAGTCTCATTTTCCTTTTCATATTTTTATTTATATGATCAGATTGAATACAGTAGGTAAAATCTAATTAAACATGTAATATTTAATGAAATGATATGATTTTAATTTTGAATGATATAATATATATTTTTACGATCTTGATCTCATGTAACCGACATATTAGTATGTGGAGAGAAAGAGATGTTTGACTTTTTATTAGTTTCTAGCAAATTGTTTTATATTGAAAACTTGATAGCATGATTGAGGGTTCATTTCCTGTGCACCCAAATAAAAAAATAGCGATTTGAAAAATACGTAGTTTAAATAAAACAACATCAAAACTACGTCGTTTCATTAATTTACCCTAAGTTGAAAACTGCATCCTATTCAAAATTACGCAGTTTTATTTTGAAACTTACAAAACTACATCGTTTTTTGTTTTGATAACAAATTGATGCGCTGCCTGGATTTTAGTCCTATGATTGAATATTCAAATTCATTATGCATTGAACCAAATATAACTGAAAAAATTACATTTAAAATTATGGTAAAAAAATATATACATAGAAAATTCGATCTACCACTGGACGAAGGCCATTTAAAATTGTGTCATTGCAAATTGATAAAAAAAATTTGAAACCGGTGCATAAAACATGATACATAAATAGCATAGGATCATGCAAATATGCATGATATTAGCACAAGTTGAGGAAGCCAAGTTGATCCAATCCGAAAATATAATTTCTATGGTTGAATTTTTTTTCCGGTCCAATCTCAATACTAATGAAATTCGCAGAGCACATGTGATTGAATAAATCATAAATTAACAACAAAATAATGATATAAATCTCACTTTAGATTAATAACAAATGGCTGTTAGGGTTGAGCTTTCATGTTGCACTTCAAATCTCACTTTCAAGTTGAAATTAGCTAATAATTGATTAATGGTGCTCTGGACGGTGAGTTGTGAGGTCACTCTCATATGCTTCATATCATTTATTTATGGATTTTTTTATTTTGTGGTTTTCTTAAATGTATTATATTAACCAATTAAAGTAATAATTATATTAAATCAACAAGTTGTCACGCACTTCCGTGTTGCCAAAACATTTAAATTGCAATCAAGTCCTGGCTAGATTAAATTAGCTAGATATTAACAGCTATACGTTCTTTTTTTTGTACTTAAATAATTATTAGGTTGGCGGTGATTTGAGGTGTTTTTTTTATAGTGGTAATTTGAGGTGTTGATCAATAATGTTTCATGTTATAGGTTCGATTTTTAATGGCTGAATCAAATTTTTTTTTGACTTTTGTTATCTTTGTTGTTTCCATTACTTCTGTTTGGCCTATAAGCCTAAAAATATAAATTTGGGGAAAACATAAAAATAAAATTAATGATATTTTGATTGGCGAATGACAAAATGAACTTACCAAACCCCTTAATTCACTTAACAATCTAATAGATTCTAGATGGAAAAACTAAAAATCAATCAAATTCTAACTGGGGTGTTAACATTTGATGGGAAAAAGAGGTTGTACTAGAATTTGTTTGGTTTTATTTAGCTTGACTCCATTAGTTTGAGTAATGATGTTCATAATAAAGTTTATTAGATTAGATCCTTTGCCGATCAAAGTCCACTAATTTAATTTAATTTTACCGCTCAGAATTACAATTTTTGATAGTTCTGATCGTAATTTTAAAAATATTAACTAATTCATGACCTCTTTTTATTTTATTTTTCCCTTAAATTCATTAATTGACAATTGTGTATGGAGTTAGGATCATATGAGAAATGGTAATTCTCATGAGAAATAATAATAATCACTTGACTTTCATCTAAAGGCCCTTAATTTTCGTTATTATCAGCCCAATTTTATGCATTAAATTGGTATTTTAGGATAAAGTCGTCATTTGTGAATTGTGATTGATTCTTCCGAGATTGAGAACAAAAAAACCCATTGCCGTCGTGCTCATGTTCATGATCTCTCATCCCATCATAAGTTGCAGGGGGCGGATAAACACACTCGTCAATTTAGCATGTCAAACCTACGGATGAGGAGCGATTCACGCAATCTGTAACACGAAATTGATTCTCCCATCCCCATCATCATCTTCTATATCTCTCAGTGGTGGCGGCGCTATCCAGTATTAGGGTTTCGCTCATCCGCCAATTTGGACACAACCAATAACACTTCCGCCCCCTGCGCTTTATAATTTGATGAAGAAGCCAGATATATGTTTGAAAAGATGAAGAATTATGATATTTCTCCGAATGTTGTAGCCTATGGTTCGTTAATTGATGGGTTTGCCGAGCTGGTGAGATGGAGAGAGCCATACGATTGTATGGTGAAATGAGGAGTGCATGACTTGATCCGGATGTTTTTACTTATGGATCAATTATATATGGCTTTTGCCTTGCTGGTGACTTAAAGACATGCAGTCAAGTGTATGTTGTATGAGATGAAGAGTGAAGGAGTAATTCCGAATGTTGTTCTTTATAATTTGATGATGGATGGCTTGTGCCGCAGTGTTAGCCATGCTAGTGAAATTTTTTTAATTGATGGGTATAGCCTTGCTGGTGAATTTTTTTTTGAAAAGCTATGCTTTTTGATATCTTTACTACAAATAGTATGATACGCAGTTTGATATAGTTGCTACGAATTATAATGCGTAGCAACTACAAAATAAATTCGTAGCAATCATGTTTTGGTGCTTAACGACTAAAATGCGTAGCATTTACAACCAAAATTCGCAGCAGTCATGTTTTGGAGCTTAAGGACTAAAATACGTAGCAACTACAAACAAAATTCGTAGCAGTCATGTTTTGGAGCTTAACGACTAAAATGCATAGCAATTACAAACAAAATTCATATCAGTCATGTTTTCATGCTTAATGACTAAAATGCGTAGCAATTACAAACAAAATTCGTAGCAGTTACAAACAAAATTCTTAACAGTCACTGATGACTAAAATTCGTAACATTTACAAACAAAATTCGTAACAGTCGTTGATGACCAAAATTCGTAACATTTACAAACAAATTCGATGTTTTGATTTTAAAACTACGAATTTTATATACAAGGCTACGAATATCGTATACAAGACAACCAATTTTATGAGTACAGTAGTTATATACAAGACTACGAATGTTATATACAAGACTGCGAATGAGTATAGTAGTTATCTCCTGGAGGATTTCAATTTAAGGTTTTTGCTGCCGACTCTGCTGCAGAAGAGTAAGTGCGTTCATTGTCTTTCAATATCTTCTCCACATTGTAAGACTGTTTCGTAGTCAATGCCATGGTTTGTATCTTACTTTCATCCTAACAGCACTGTGAGAAATAATCCAAACTAACAGTTATTTAATCATGCTATTTGAGTTGGTAGTTTAGTGCATGCATGAGTTTGGATGCATTCACCGTGTGTGTATGTGTACATGCATATGTGCATGTAGCAGTTTCTTAGTAGGGTGGTTTAGTTGCAAGTCAAGTTATTTAGTGGTCGTGGAAGTTTGTCAGGTTAGTGGATCGGTTACTTAGATAGTGTATTTAATGAGTCAGTCTGTATTTGTGAGTAACTAAGCAAAATCAAGGAAACACAAAATTTCCACCGAGAGGCACTCAATTTTGCTTCCCACTGAAGCTTTGTTCTGTTGAGTCTTGTGTAGAGATCTAAGTGGGATCCAATATTTGGTATCAAGAGCTAGTTTACACAAGATCAATGGCCGGAGCTGCAGGTGCGCGCAACCAGTTAACAAATGTGCCCGTAGTGGAGAGGGCACTAATCCGGGAAGGATCAGTTTCGTTAACATATCCCATGTTGTCAAAGGACAACTACGCTTCATGGGCCATCAAGGTGAAGGTCTTCATGGAAGCTCAAGGCGTTTGGGTAGACCCACCCACCGGCATGGTGGTCGATAACTGGAGGGATAAGATGGCAATGGCGGCCATTTATCAAGGGGTTTCGGAAGATGTGTTATTGGCTATTGCAGAGAAGCAAACAGCAAAAGAAGTGTGGGAGACACTTAAGACCATGCATCTTGGTGCCGAACGTGTCAAAAGTGCAAAGGTGCAGACATTGAGAACTGAGTTTGAGATCATTCGCATGAAGGATTCAGATTCACTAGATGAGTTCGCCATGAAGTTGTCAAGCCTTGTCAACCAGATTCGCGGCCTTGGACAACAGATTGAGGAGGTCCATGTTGTGAAGAAATTCTTGCGAGGAGTGGGCAAGAGGTTTCTACCAATTGTGTCGACCATTGAACAATTTGGTGATATGAATGTGATTCCCCTAGACGAAGCGATCGGTAGACTGAAAGCGCACGAGGAACGTGCACGCTTAGCTGAAGATACTGAAGGAGAGCAACTTCTTTTAACCGAATCGGAGTGGACGTCTCGCATGAAGAAGCATGATAGAGACATGGTGAGTGATAAAGTAAATAATAAGTGTGGCAGAGGACATCGCCGGGAAGGGGAAACTAACCACGGTAGAAAACGAGACAAGTCCAAAGTACGCTATTTCAAATGTGACCTACTTGGACATTTTGCATCCGAGTGTAAGACCAAGAAGGAAGAGGATGAGGCAAATTTGATTTGTGCTCAAGATGATGAACCAGCCTTGTTGATGGCAGAAATGGCGAACTTGGTGATGTCAAATGAAGACCAAGCTACACCGGAGATATTCGGAGTGAAGAGTGTATGAACAAGTTTGGATTAAGGGGGAGAATGTGAGACATAATCCAAACTATAGTTATTTAATCATGCTATTTGAGTTGGTAGTTTAGTGCATGCATGAGTTTGGATGCATTCACTGTTTGTGTATGTGTACATGCATATGTGCATGTAGCAGTTTCTTAGTAGGGTGGTTTTGTTGCAAGTCAAGTTATTTAGTGGTCGTGGAAGTTTGTCAGGTTAGTGGTTAGTGGGTCGGTTACTTTGATAGTGTATTTAATGAGTCAGTCTGTATTTGTGAGTAACTAAGCAAAATCAAGGAAACACAAAATTTCCACCGAGAGGCACTCAATTTTGCTTCCCACCGAAGCTTTGTTCTGTTGAGTCTTGTGTAGAGATCTAAGTGGGATCCAACAAGCACCACAAAAAATTGAGAAGATGCGGTGCCTAAAGACCAACGGCTGTGATGAGCCGTATTTATACGACTCATCGAGTCATTAATTCCCACCATCGCAACGCAGTGGAAGACATTTTCATGCCAGAAACATCGCAGTGGAAGAAACATCGCAGTGGAAGAACATGCGACGGCATTTTCATGCCAGAAACATCGCAGTGGAAGAACATAATTCCGGCATGAACAGTAATTCCGGCATGAACAGTAATTCCGGCATGAATAGTACTTACGGCGTGAATAGTAATTCCGGCGTGAATAGTGATTTTGGGCCGTGAACAGTAACTTCGAAAAAAAGAAAGAAAGTCCAAGCCCTCAATCCAGCAGCCGGCCCACTCTACATTGTGATATTAGGGCAACATTCAAAAGCTAGGGTTTAGGAAGGTTCCAAGAAGATCAAAGGGTTTCTCAAACCCTATATAAGGAGGAGTCCACAAGCCATCTCAATCATCCCATTCATCACTTAGCCGTGTGCCCTAGACCTAACTTGGTCCGCCGCCCATCTCCTCCATCAGCCGCCGTGAGCTCCTCCTTGCTTCCGCCACTTCTCAGCCTTGCACGGCCAGCTTGTTCTTCATTCGGTTTTAGTGAGAATCCTTGTTTCCTTTTATTTATTGTATTGTTATTCCATGGCTATGTGTAACTAATCCGACTATTCGGGTTAGGGTTAAATAATTGTGACTATTGTTTTGAGATTCTGATCTTACTTATTATTATTGCATTCTATTTAGTTCTTGTGCCAATTATCAGTTTGAATTATTAGGCTAAGGGGAGATCCGAAAGGGTACAACTTAACCTAGTTATTCTTACTATCCATTCACTGCTTATTTGATACCGACCCAGTTAGAATAAGTAGTCGCACGAAACCTAATATAACCAGACCAGGAGTATTAGGTTTGCTAGAATTAAAACGGTTATAACCAGACCAGGAGTAACCCTAAGAAGCAAGAATAAACATTAGAAATCAAGGATGAACGTAGTCACAATTGAATAAAACCCTAACCTGAATATCTTCTCTGATTGATAAAACCCCCTCTTATTTTCGTGCCTTGCTTTTGTTCACTAACCTTTACTCTCACATTAGTTTCTTGTCTTTCTCCATTACAGAACAAAGTAGTAGCTATCTAGCTCCCTTGGGTTCGACCCTTGCTTGCCATTGTGCTAACCCACAGTTCATTGCGAGGAAATTATAAATTGTTTTTGCACAGGTACGACGACAGCCTGTTCAAAATGGCGCCGTTGCCGGGGAGCTAAGCACGGTGAAATTTGTTCTTTCTTTAATTTTTCGTTTATTTTCTCTTTGCTTATTTCGAAATTTGCCTATTTCGGTGTTATTCAAATTTCAACTGTTCGATTTCCGATTTCCATTCTATTCGATTTCCAATTTCTAGCTCTCAGAGGGTTCTGTCACCAAGACTTACGAGTCTAAGGATTTTGGGTTTTAAGTGGGACCGCTGTGACCCCTCCAATCTCCTGGGGACCCTTTGTTGCTAGTCTGTCTTTGCTATTACGGTGTTTGCTAGACCGGTGCTTGCTACTCTAATCCCACTTTACCATGTTGCTAGTTTGCGTTTTTTTCTAGTTTACTTACAGATTCGACATGACTTCCTACTATGGAAGTGAGCCGTGGAATTATGGGGAGTACTACCAACAACAAAACCAACCCCAACCGCAATATCCACAGTACCCACCACCACCATACCCTCAGTACCCACCACCATATCAGCAATATCCACCACCCTCCCGACAAGAAGTCCGAGAAAAGATCATGCACCTTGAGCAATCCCGGGATGAAACTTTGGATGAGTACTTACGGTACTTTGATTCCCTTGTGATAAGCTGCCCGCACCATGGATTCGCAGACTTATATCTTCTTCAAAGGTTTCTCGCCGGGATGTTACCACATGAGTGGAGTTGGCTCAATGAGGAGGCCGGAGGCTCGATCTACGACTTGACCATGAGTGCTACTTGGGACTTGATAGACGATTTGGCCGAGAGATCTAAACCAGTACAAGAGCAAACCAAGTCACTTGAAGATGTGATGAAAGAGCTGGCAGCTAGCAACCAGCAGTTGGCCGACACGTTTCAGCAATATCAGGCCAACATAGAGAGAGGCTCGGCCGAGATGTTAAGAGCAATGTCCAAGTTAAGGGGAAATCAGGAAGAAGATGTCGGTACAAAAACAGAGGAGGACGTGGAAGAGGCTCTAATAGAGCCTATCTTGGAGCCCATAGAACCGGCAAAGGATGAGGACCAATGGTTGAAGGAAGAAGAGCTCAAGTCGGACTACCCTGAATATTTGGAAGAAGACAGCCCGCTTGCACCTAAAGAAGAGCCGACCGAGCCACTCGAGTCAGACCTCATTATCGAGTTACCCGAGACGTGCTCGAACCTCGTTACGGATCTGCCCGAGGAAGAACCGGTCATCACTATCAAGGCAACCGAGGAAATCAAGGTCACGTCCATCGAAGATCCTACCTCAGTAAAGGGCGCGGATGCCTCTACAATATCTGCGCGGACGTATGAAGAATTACCAATAAATCAAGAGACGTCCGCGGCGCTTAAACAGGAGACGTCCGCGGGAATCATTAATTCAGGTGAGGACCCAGGTATTGTCACACTCACCCGTGATATTGATTCTTATATTTTGCAGACGGGAGATGCCAGTGGTCACAATCCTCTTACACTCATTCTGGGACAACCGGTCATCTCGGACCCAAGGACCAAGAATTACATTGGAACAAAAAGGTTGTCACCTACGCTTGCTGGAACGAAATCAAACTACCATGTTCACAAGGGTTCTGACCGTCCATACATGAGGAAGAGACCGAGACATGGCACGTTTGAGTGGAGACCAGGATGGAGAAACACTAGAGCACGACTCGATGGACCAATGACTAGGATAAAGGTGGCCTCGCCAGCTTGGAAGGATGTAAAGGCGAATCCGCCTGATCATTGGAAGGCAGAGCCGAATGGACAGCTAAAGAAGCAGTATGGACGAACAGAAGAAGAGGCCGAGCAGAAGTATGACCTCACACGTCCATGGGACCCTAACTTGTGATCCCTACAGAGGTACTGTCGAGCCAACGACGTTAAACAAAGGCGCTAGCAGGGAGGCAGCCCTGCACTATCTGCATTTCATTTATTGTCACGTGTCATTTTTTTATCATCACATTGTACTTGGGAAAGGAGATGATCTTTATGCAGGGACAGAGGCGAACGTATCAGAGATGTTAGCAACAGACTGTATCCGGCATGAGTAGTTCACACCTTGAATAAGTTGCGTCGAGAAACATGAGCGTTTACAGATTTTGTCACAAAGACTTACGAGTCTAAGGAGGTTGGGTTTTAAGTGAGACCGATGTGACTCCTCCAACCTCCTGGGAATCTGTTATTCGTCTTAATGCCATTGACGCAGACCTTTTGGTGTGCAACAAACTCACGCTACGATGCAAGCTCCAATGGTGCTCTTCGAGGACTCACAGGAGAATTATCAGTAGTCTCTGATTGTCACGCACGCACGAGGGAAGTGCCTGTCCTTACTCTATTCACTTTATTTATTGCATGCATTCGTGAGTCTAGATTTGAGTCGTGCCGTGAGGACACGGCTCATTTCAAAAGTGTGGGGTGGAAGAGTCAGTTATGAGTCAGTTATCGAGTCAGCATGCCCACCACACAGAGTCAGCACGTTTCGAGTCATTTTTAAAATTTTTGTACATGATTACTTCACTATTTCCTAGACTTGCAGAATTGGATAATGATATGGTGAAATAGATAGAGCCGATTACATGCATGTCTTTGGTGAAAATTGATTTGTGCGACTAACTTGTGATCTTAAAATTTTGCGAGCCTTTGTTAGTTGAGATAAACAGGGATGTGGAGTTGATAGCAATGCCCTAGAGAGACTTGACAGATCATTCAAAGACCGGACTCAGGATATATGGTTATGTGGAGCTTGTGGAGGCTAGCACTTCGAGGCAAACATAGTACGAGTCTGCTCCGCCACTGCGGCACACTTTGCGATGGTTGGGACGGGAATACTTCACACCGTCCAGACTCTAGTTCAAGTAGCCGGGAAAATAGACAAGCGACCCTTGGATTGACCCGCGCAAAAGGACGATGATGAGCGAGAGCAAGTAGGTTTGAGCAAGTCACAATCCGCACTACAAAGAAAAATCCACTACCATTGTGATAGTCCACACGTCCCACATGTGAAAAGCGTCATTGAGAATGCCAAATCATATGACGCTATAGCTAGCTGAAAAGCACTCCATTACTTGAGCCCGAATCTATCACGTGCAAGAAAAATCAGCGAGACATAACCATATAGCAGCGAGTTCGAGTCCGAGAATGAGGGTTCATGGGTCTAAACAGGGCTATCTCCAGATACATCCGAATTGATTTGCATCTCGACCCAAAGGTAACACGTATCTTTAACCCATGTTTTCGCACAAAGATATTAGTAGCAAGCATGCATAACAGGTAGGATCTATAGTAGCCAAGTCATGTCCATGTAGCTCGTCTAGGATGACCGAAGCATTGTGGTGTTTACATTAGTCGTTCCTCTTATGACCTTGTTCTTGTTCGGGACGAACAAGTTTAAGTGTGGGGTGGTTTGATGAGCCGTATTTATACGACTCATCGAGTCATTAATTCCCACCATTTCATTCACTTTATTATGCGAACAGTTACTTTTTAGTGTTGTTTCGTATTTCAGGTGATTTGGAAGCTCTAGGAGGAAACACGCTTAAAAGACGGCATTTTCATGCCAGAAACATCGCAGTGGAAGAACATAATTCCGGCATGAACAGTAATTCCGGCATGAACAGTAATTCCGGCATGAATAGTACTTACGGCGTGAATAGTAATTCCGGCGTGAATAGTGATTTTGGGCCGTGAACAGTAACTTCGAAAAAAAGAAAGAAAGTCCAAGCCCTCAATCCAGCAGCCGGCCCACTCTACATTGTGATATTAGGGCAACATTCAAAAGCTAGGGTTTAGGAAGGTTCCAAGAAGATCAAAGGGTTTCTCAAACCCTATATAAGGAGGAGTCCACAAGCCATCTCAATCATCCCATTCATCACTTAGCCGTGTGCCCTAGACCTAACTTGGTCCGCCGCCCATCTCCTCCATCAGCCGCCGTGAGCTCCTCCTTGCTTCCGCCACTTCTCAGCCTTGCACGGCCAGCTTGTTCTTCATTCGGTTTTAGTGAGAATCCTTGTTTCCTTTTATTTATTGTATTGTTATTCCATGGCTATGTGTAACTAATCCGACTATTCGGGTTAGGGTTAAATAATTGTGACTATTGTTTTGAGATTCTGATCTTACTTATTATTATTGCATTCTATTTAGTTCTTGTGCCAATTATCAGTTTGAATTATTAGGCTAAGGGGAGATCCGAAAGGGTACAACTTAACCTAGTTATTCTTACTATCCATTCACTGCTTATTTGATACCGACCCAGTTAGAATAAGTAGTCGCACGAAACCTAATATAACCAGACCAGGAGTATTAGGTTTGCTAGAATTAAAACGGTTATAACCAGACCAGGAGTAACCCTAAGAAGCAAGAATAAACATTAGAAATCAAGGATGAACGTAGTCACAATTGAATAAAACCCTAACCTGAATATCTTCTCTGATTGATAAAACCCCCTCTTATTTTCGTGCCTTGCTTTTGTTCACTAACCTTTACTCTCACATTAGTTTCTTGTCTTTCTCCATTACAGAACAAAGTAGTAGCTATCTAGCTCCCTTGGGTTCGACCCTTGCTTGCCATTGTGCTAACCCACAGTTCATTGCGAGGAAATTATAAATTGTTTTTGCACAGGTACGACGACAGCCTGTTCAGGCTGACACTACAAAATTTTGGTTTTTTTTCGTCTCAAAATTCCGTCACTGAAACGTCACCAGAAATGCCACGGAAAATAATCCGTTATTTTTTCGAAAAAATTCCGTCAACAAAAAAAATATCAATGTATTTCCGTCAACAATATTCCATCTCAAAATTTGATGCGGAAAATCGACGGAATTTTATTGACAGAAAGTTGACGGACAATGAGCGGAAATATTGGCAGAAATATTTTCGTGACATTTCCCCCTAGATTCCGTCATTTCTTTTACCGTTATATTTCCCCCTCGATTCCGCCATCCAAGCATTTCCGTTATTTTTCCCCTTTCATTCCGTAACCCGACACATAAATTTGTAATATTTATTTTTAGTTACCTTTCATTGAATTTTTAAAAAAATTCCATCAATATTCCATCACATTTGCGTCGACGTTGACGGAAATTTGATGGAATATTGACGAAAACTAATTGACGATGATTCTATCTGATAAAAAATTAAATTGTCTTATTTGAATCTTTAATAACGCCTACATTCTGTCAAATTTCAGTCGGTGTATACTGTAGCACAATTCCCTCCACATTCCATCACCATTCCGTCACCTGGAAATGGTAGAAATATTTTTTATTTTTTCCGTCTCATTTTCGTCACTATTCCATCTTCCAAAAAACATTTTTAATTTGCCACCATTTTTAAAAGAAGACGCAACCATTTTTAATCATTTTTAAAAACAGACCATTAGACAGCGCTTTTTAACAAAAGCGCTGTCTAATAGTCTGTTGCCAAACAGCGACTGTAGCCAAACGTTGTCTGAAGTTCTGTTGCCAAACAGTCCTGCTACCATTTTGAGAGGAATTACGTACGTTTGGAAAAGAATTAATATTTTAAAATTCACTAACGGTATATTGACGGATTAATGACGGTATTTTAAAGCTGATATGGTGGAATAATGACGAAATTTTGATGGGAAAATGTTATTTATTTTGAGCGGGATTTCGGACGTTTGGACAAAAATTTCACTTAACGCGGGATTTCGGTGTCAAAAGTTTTAGACAGTTTTATTTTGTGGAGGTCCGTTTGCTAAACGAGGAAGTTTTGGTGTCAAAAGTTTTAGAACTTCAATGTTCGATTTGTTTGGATGTTTGTGGTGCATTGCGCAGTTGCGATTCGTTCCGATGTCGGGCGGTGTGACGAAGAAAGCTTGGCAGTGGCTTGCGATTCTTCTGGCAACTATTGATCTCAAGGAGAAAATTGGTATTATATTGCAGGTATTCTTCTGCTTTGTTTTGTGATGTTTTTGTTGTTGTTTGGCAACTGAAAAGATTTTGGCTAGTAAAGAAATGCTGTCGTGGATCAGCGTTTATGCCGCGCTTCAGTTGCTGGGAACAATTGGGTCAAAGGACATTACACTAGGAGAGCGGGGCTGATTGATTCCGTTTTGGATGTTGTGAGTAAGTGGAGAACTTTGATGCGTTGCAAGGTAGTTTGTACTCCTTGATCTGATGTTCTTTTTTTCATTTGTGTCAAATTTTTTGATATTCATTTGTATAGGAAATGCAGTAACAAGTGTCAAATTATGATTGTTGATCTTCTACATATGCCAAAAGTGATCTGGCTGATTATTTTGGCAACTCATGTTTTCATTTTCCAGACTGTACCAAGCATCAGAATTCCTCTCCTCAAAAGGAAAAAGATGATTATAATACCTGAAATTAAAAAATAAATTATTAATACATTTTACTAGTTGTTAACTTGTTTTGTTTTTCTCTTGTTCGTTTCCACATATTATCATGGGCTCAATCACGTCAACATGTTTCCTTCCTTCCAGGTATATATTATTAACCATTAATTTCACACTTGATGTAATGTGCTTCACTTCAGTTTTGTTAATCACATCCCTGGAAGTTGTACTAGTACTAGTAGAATATATAGAAGAAAAAGTCTATTAATGTTGCATTTTGTTTTCTTTTTGGAATGTTTAAGATTGGAAACCCTCCACCTCCTAGTCAAAGTTCGAATGGAAACAACCGTGGTCCGCCTAGTCAGAGATCGAATGAAGACAACCGGGGACGTCACCAAGGCCAGAGCGAAAACGAAGAAAACCGCAGACATTAGACATTTTAAGTTCATTTGACTGTGCTTTTGTATTTTATTATTATACTCGACTTCTGTATTTTATTATCAGTACATTTATTATTAAAAAATATGTTTTAAATATTTTATAATTATTATTAAAATTAATATTTTATAAACATTAATTTCGAAAATTAAAATTTGAAAAAATAGAAAATAATATTGACGGAAAAATTAATACGAAATTATGACGGACTAATGACGGAATATATTATTGATGGAACATGGACGGAATGTAGACGGAAACTAAGATGACGGAATTTAGACGGAAAATAGACGATAAATATTGAAAACGGAAATCTGTTTGAATATAGACGGAAAATATTATTGACGAAATTCAGACGAAATTTTGACGGAGATTCTCGCCGGAATGACGACGGAATTTTATTTACCGGAAATGCGACGGAATGTCGACGAAACAATGACGGAAATGTTGACGGAAACTTTTTACCGTCGGGAAAATTTCCGTCACCGTCATTGTTGAAGGAAAAGTGACGGAAATTTGGATTTTTCCGTCAATTTTTCGTCACTATTCCGGCGTTTTCCTGACGTCGGAAATTTTTCATAAATTAGTAGTGTGATTTTACAGAACTAGATTGTGATTCCGATTCGGCGATAATCGATTGTTACGTAAAGATCCCATCTTTCGAATGAACCAACCTGTTCGCACCAAATTCATGTCGACCGTCGCTGCTCTGTTTGTATCCTAATTTGGTGAGATTAGGTTTTGATTGATTTTTTTCTTCCTAATTTTCCCTTTAGTCTAATTAATCATTAAATAATTACGAATTTTAATATAAATCACGTTCAATCATGACCGTACATTAATTAAAATAGATGGATGAGATTATTTCTCATCTAAAATGCTCTTGTCATGAGATCTCAACTTATTTTGTATGAACATAATTATTTCGATGGGTATCAGAAAAATTTATTATTAAAAGATTTGTTCCAAACCTTCTCCATTTACTTTGCACTATAAATTTTTCATGTAAAAAATTTCATAATACCACGAAATAATTTTCTAATTTTAAAAATATAAAAAATAATTTTACTCTTCCTCAACTTTTTCAAAAATAATTTCTCATATCATAAAAGTTGAACTCAGCTGACTAATAAATTCAAAATAAAAAAGCTCAAACTTTACGGGTAAATACTTGAAATACCTATTTAATATATAGTAGTCCATATTTATTAATCTATATGCCTTTTGTCCTTTACAAAGTCAATATGCATTTATAGTAAAATTGCTTTATTCGAATTACGACTATTCACTTTTTAAAAAGTTTTTAAAAAGCTATATATCAATTGTTAAAATTTGTTTATCTGAATACCATTGTAGATTTGTAGTATACAAAGGCCTCTATAATTCCTATGACATCCCAGAAGAGTAAATTTCAATGGCCAAAAAATTAACCATAGTAATTCCCTTGTTGACAATAATCCTCGTACAGTCCACATTCTCCGTCTCGATCTCTAGACATTTGTGGGATGGCTGTGCGGATTACATGATGCAGATCTACCATGATTGCAAATCGTATGCGACGGGCGAAACTAATCAGTTGACCAAAGAGTGCTGCCATGCTGCATGGATAATGCAAGACATGACCCGAACACAAATGAGATGGCCTCAAACTGCTTGGGCAGTTTGTGAGATTTATAAGCTTGCTGCGAATAAGAATAAATTCGTGCAAATACCGGCTGAGGAAATTCCAAAGTTATGCGGACTTCATGTTAACATCCCTTTCGTCCCCAACATCGATTGCTTCAAGTAAGAATCTTTATGCTTTGGATTTTAATATGTGTTTCCATAGTAATTTATGATTTTTTTTCTTGATTTTTTTTTTGAATTATCAGGTACTGGCCAACCAATTCGTCGTCGATAAATATAAATGTGAAGTGAGAAGAGGTTAAGAATCTCTTGGAGACATAAGTAAAAGATAGTAATATGTAATTTCTACTAGCTTTATCAAATGCAATAAAGAATGATACACTACAAATTTTGTCCAAATATGCGACAAGATTATGCTACGAAATTTAAGTGGTCGCAAAAAGTTGCGACGATTTTGCCACACATATGTGCCAAACAACTGAAATGTAAAATATTACGACAGTTATGCGACTATTTTGTAACGATAATGCGACGGTTTTCTGTGGTATTTGGGACAAAGGAGAACCGTGGTAAATCAATCGCAAAATGCGACAGCTTTACGCCCTTTTTGCGACGACATATGTTTTCGCATTATTAAAATCTTGGGAATATGCTACTTATTTACCACTGTTTTGTCACGATTTAAGCTTCTCACTTTGCGACGCAAATCCGTGACATTATGTGACAACTTTATCACATTTTTGCGGCGACAATTTTTTGGAATTATGCGACGCAGTTGAGTGCGAGAAAACCGTGACATTTTGCGACGATGTTGCCACGATTTTGCGACAACATGTTTCCCCTTCATAAATTTTCATTTTCCCCCTGACCTTTCCCTCTTAAGTGTTTTCACAAGCCACTATCAACTTTAAAAAAAAAATCTAATAAAAACTCATGAAATCCCTTAATTCACTCTTCACCTTCTCCGAGCCACCGTAAATTGTTCTAGGCACTGGAAGCTTCCATCGGCCGCCCACCATCCACCATCACCCTAAACGCTCCTTCAAACCGTTTTGTCACTTTCACCTCCAAACGGCGAGCGCCGACATCCCACAAGTAAGATTCAACAAATATGACTGACTTCACCGGTTAACGCCCACTCTACCCGCGACGTCAGAGGCTCCACTCCGTGAACAACAACTCTACCTCGCATTCAGGTACTCACAATTATCTTATACTCAGTTGGTTGTTTGATGTTTGGTATTTTTAGGGTTATACTCAGTGTTTGATGTTTGATACATGTGTTGGACCCTTTGTGTTTTGATGATAACAAACACTTAACTAATAATCCACTTGAGTATGCAGAAATCACTGTCTGACAGGTAGGTTTACCGGACATCTCTGAGAGAGAGCAGAGCTGCGAGAGAGATGCGTTCTGTGTGAGGGACACCGACTTTGTGACGAGATCGGATCTGGGAAGATATTCTCGAAGATACAAACCGAAGATACACAAGTATATAAGTGTAATATTCGATGAGGAATATTGATGTCAGAATATTCCCGAATATATGTCTCGTATATATGATGGAAGATGTGTGTCAGATTTGGAAAGGAAATAAGTGACATGGTTAAGATACGGAAATATCTTAACCATATCACATCTGCTGGATAGCAATCTGATATCTGATAGAGATCAGTTTCAGCCGACTTGAAGACAACTATAAAAGGAGGAGGAGTCTTCTGTTCGAAGCTTGGCTTTTTAGAGAGAGCAATCGGAGATTGAAGAGACGATCAATTCCGGAGCTAACGAAGTGCTGATGTGTGCGGACAAGAGAAGATCTGTTAGTTGATAGTTAAATTGAGTAGGATTGTTAAACTGTCACTGAGTGAGACAGGTTGTAACATTCTACAAGCATATTCATATTCAATAACATCGATCTTGAAGCCCTTCTGGAATCGTCCAGAAGGCAAGTGGTTTTCAGCCTGTTGCAAGGATTGCAATAAGGTTTCCAAATCGTAAGCATTTACTTTCCGCATTATTTCCTGTACTAGAGATAATTTCCGCTTCCATCTGTCCGAGGGATACCACTCTGGGATCTCCCTCACATAGACGGCTAATCTAACGATCCAACAATTGGTATCAGAGCAAGGCTCTAGATTGTGTGTTAGCCATTGCAGGAAATCATGTCTGGCGGAAACGATTCGTTCTGGAAGCCGCCAGTGCTCAGCCCGGGAGAGTACGACTGATGGAAGGATCAGTTCGAAGCCCATGTCTGTTCCCTGGATGGGAAGCTGTGGCGTGTGTTTGCAAAGGGTAACTTCCCTATTCTGGATGTGACAGATCCCGCCAATCCGAAAGAGAAGGAGAAAGACAAATACACCGAAGCTGACTATAAAACTCTCCAACAGAATGCCAGGGCCAAGAAGGTTCTGTACATGGCCCTCTCACCGGGAGATCAAGTGAAGATGGCTGTGTACAAGACTACCAAGGAACAGTGGGATGGTCTTGCTAGGCTATACGAGGGAAATGAGGACATAAAGAGGAATAGAATTCTAGCAGCCACAAAGGACTACGAAACAGTCGAGCAACGTAAGGACGAATCCCTGGAGGACTTCTACACCAGATTTCAAGTAATCATCACACAGCCGAACTCCCTGGATGAGAAACTCCCACAGTGGAAAATAACTCATCAGTTCATGCAAGCTCTCAGCTCCAGATGGGATACAGTGACTACAGCCCTCCAGGCTCAAAAGGGGATCAAAGACATCACCCTGGAAGAGCTGGTGGCGAATCTGTAAAGCCGAGCTGGGATATCAGAGAGAAAGATGGCCAGGAGACAAGCTAGAAAATCTCAAGCTATAGCACTGAAAGTGGAGAAGGCCTTGGACATAGCCCAAGTAAGCCTACCATCTAAAGGTGAGGACGAGGAGATAACTCTTCTCTCGAGAGCCTTCAAGATGGCGACCACAGGCAGAACACAAAACAGAGGTGTCTCTGGCGGAGGACGAAATAACCAAAGGGGGAACAAGGGAGCTACCTCAGAGGAAAGCAAGACAAAGGCAGAAGCAAAGGAAGAAAGAACTTGTTATCACTGCCAGAAAAAGGGACATCTTGCTAGAGATTGCTACAGCAAGAAGAAGGGTGAACCACCTGCCCCGAAGGAAGCTCAAGCCATGTTCGCTGCCTGGGGTGACTCAGACGAGGAACACAGCGATAGGAAGTGAGCTAAGGAGCCATGTCTGACGGCAAGATCCACGAACGATGAGGTAAATGAATCTGATTCCTTTATCGATCAAGTCTTCAGTGAATCTGACTTTGCAGAAACTATTGCCGAACTGTTAAAGAAGATCACAAGCCTTAAGGAACAGCTTGAGATCATGAAAGATGAACATGAAGACGACATGGAGAACAACCTCCTCTGGTTAACCAAAAATTTGCGACTTGAGAGAGAAATGAAGGAGCACGTCTGCAAATGCCACACTTGTGACGATAGAGACACACAAATCAATATTTTGAGTAATGATCTGAGGTGCATGAGAATTGACGACACCAGGCCGACAGACGTCAAAACCAAGATGGTAGGATCAATTAAAGAATCAGTCAGGATCCAGTTGGATAACGAGGAACTCCGTCAGATAATCGCAGATCTCAGACAAAAGGAGACGGAAAGAAAGAAAATCTGGCTACGAGAACTAGAAACCAAGAAGGTTGAAGAGGTAAAACAAGATTACAAAAGAAAGTTTGCCAGACCTGGACTCGGGTATATGGAGGAGACTGACAAAGAGGAAGAAAATAGAAGGATTGCCAAAGGAAAGGGATTGATGACTGAAGTCGGCGAGAGCTCGCACCAGGTGAGAAAGGCGGAAGCCGTAAGACAGTTAAGAAGAGCAGCCACATCTCCAAAAGAGAACCATCTCTATGACAGAGACTCCGTACCTTTCAAGGCTGGGAAAGCCTTTGAAATTTGGAAGAAGATGAGCTCCAACCGTCAACCATTCACGATTGACCCTCAGGCCCAAAGAAATAGGAGACCCATCCCCTTAGAAAGAAACAAGAAAACTGGGGTCCTTTACTATCGTGTCTGCTGGCACTGTGGTCACTCTGGTCACTACAGATCGGACTGTAAGGAACTGGAAAAAGCCAATGAGAGGTATCACAGTCATCAGAGAAAAGTTCCTCCCCACAGCAGGGACGACAGAGGTGAATGAGCTCATCCTTACCACGACACAGCCACCTACGGACGACCCAGGAGAACTCCCAGGAGGAGAATCAATCTTACTGATGATAACGATTCCCGTCCTTTAAAGTTTCCTCTTGTTGTTAAAACTGCCCCAAAACCCGGTAAGCCCAAGCTTGTCTGGGTTCGTAAAAACTGATTTCTCTCTTGCAGGACGGAGTGAGGAGCAAGTGATGGACCCAAATTATACGAATCATAAACACCGTAAAACCCCCTTAATTAGACTGTTGGTCTATTTAACTTCTACTTGTTAGTCCCGATATATTTCTACAGGGTATTTTGGCGCTTAGAGAGAAAACACGCTAAGGAGAGGAGTTTACGCTGAAAAGATATTAAGAGTCATTCCAAGGTCAAGATCAGACGCTGACTGAAGAAATCTCAAGGATCCTGACATGGAATCACTCCAAACAAATCAAATCGATGAGGAATTTGCATTGAAGACTCAACCAACCGGGTGGGAAAATGCCGCAGAAACCACCCGACCGGGTGAAGCAGTTCCAGGCCCTCCGCCGAGCTGACCAAACACTCAATTCAAGTTGCTCGAGCAAACCACCTCATCTGACAATTCCGCCTCGACCAAAATGTTCCAAATGGAAAATAAGGTGGAAGATGTCGGGAAACCAAGGAGAATGCTCGAGCAGATTAGCAGTTGGCTCAATTCCAAAGTAAAGGCCTCGCGCATAGGCACCAAGACCAAGTTGCTCGACCAAAACATGGAATTTGGAAATTCTGGCTCGACCATTAGTCTTAGAATCACTTGGCCATTCCAAATCAACTATCAAAATGCAAGTTTGGACAAGGTGACCGACCACTTGTTGAAGAGGTGGCCAAGGGAGGAGCTCCTCCCCATTCCACCACCTGCAACCGGCGGCTCTCCTCCATGGTGACCGGTGGCTTTGCTCCTCCCCATGTGGCAGCTACTCCTTGCTCCTCCTCCTCAACCCTTGGATCAAAAGACATGTGCCACCATCTCCACCACCCATCTCCTCCCCTTATGGCTATAAATACCATGCATCCCCTCCTCATTTGTATCATCCCATTCTCATCCAAAAATCACTTATCTCTCTAAAATTGTAAGTTTGGTTTTGGAAATAAAGATTGCTCCCTTGGCGCTTCAACGGTAGTAAGTATCTTAATATTTATTTACTGTTTTTAATTTCCAATTCCTAGTTATAATGTTTAGCGCGATAAATAGTAGCTAAACCCATATTCGGTTGAGGGTTCTCACCCTTGTGCCCACATCTTGAGACTCTTGCACCTTATGTCATTTTGCACTTCTCTAGTCTTTGAGATCTAGTTTGAGTAACACCTTTGTCGGGTTGTTCAAATTAGCGAAAGACTAGAAGCCTAAAGCTTTGTCAAGCTTGTTGTGGAATACCACCTTTGTCGGGGTATTTGGGTTGTCACCTTTGTCGGGACAACCACATCACAACTTGACAGGTTAAGGGTGTGGAGTACCACCTTTGTAGGGGTATTTGGGTTGTCACCTTTGTCGGGACAACCACACTTAGAAGTGTAAAAGAAATCATTTGGAGTCAATGATGGATGTGTCACAAGAAGAGTCCCAAAACCGAATGCTTTCTTTTAATTGTAATAATTATCAGTTACTTTCCAGTACTAAAACCAACCAACCAACCAATCAATCACTTAGCTGGTAGCTTTAAAACCAACCAACCAATCCCGAAATTGTCCAACTAAAAGAACAATTATCCCCCTAATTCCCTTGGGTTCGACCCCTACTTACCACTTACTACCCAGTAGTGTAGTCGCGAGTAGCGGACTATTATAAATTTATTTGTACAAATCGCTCCGACGACAAGCGATCTGTCAGCAAGCCATGGTATCTGGACAGCGGATGCTCCAAACACATGATAGGAGATCCAGGATGGACCATCTCACTCCAAGCCTACTCCGGAGGAAGCATTATCTTCGAAAACAAGAGTACAGGTAAGGTCGTTGCAACAGGAGAGATAAGAATTTCAAAAACAATCAAAGTTCGACAAGTTAGTCTGGTTGAAAACCTAAATTATAACCTGCTGAGTATATCACAATTGTGTCAACATGGTAAAACTCAAGTGATATTCAACTCTAATGACTGTTTTGTGAAGTGCATTGAGACAAGAAAGGTAATTCTCAGAGGCGTCCGTGAGAATCAAATATACACATTGGACCCAGAGTTCGTCCCTGAAGAGGAGCTGTGCTTGGCAAGCATAACCGCCGACACACTGCTGTGGCACAAAAGGTTTGGACATGCAAGCACGAGACTGATTCATAAGCTGCATCTGAGTGAACTGGTGATTGGATTACCCAAGGTAGAAAGCTCAATTGATCAGGTGTGCAGCGCATGTGCCACGGGCAAGCAAGTACGTACTTCATTCAAGTCAAAACTATCAGTAAGTACTTCAGGTCCTCTTGACATGATCCACATGGATCTCTGCGGTCCAGTAAACGTCGTCAGCCGTGGAGGTAACAGGTATATACTAGTCATCGTGGACGACTACTCCAGGTATACTTGGACCACTTTCCTGTGCTCTAAAGATGAAACATATTCTGAATTTGTCTCATGATTGAAACTGATAGAAAACAAATTGAGTAAAAAGTTAGTATCCATTCGTACTGACAACGGAACCGAGTTCCGGAATTCCCAGTTTCTCTCCTTGTGCAGGACTGCAGGAATAGATCACAACTTCTCAGCACCACGAACTCCTCAGCAGAATGGGGTGGTAGAGAGAAAGAGTAGGACTTTGGAAGACATGTCCAGGACAATGTTGATTGCCAGTGGCGTTCCCAAGGGGTTCTGGGCAAAGGCTGTGCATGCGGCCAGCTATATACTGAACCGAGCGTCTCTACGATTTCTGATAGGAAAAACGCCGTACGAGATGCTGCGGGGAAGAAAACCTAACATTGCTCATTTGAAGGTATTTGGCTGGTGCTACATGCATAACAATGGAAAGGACAATCTGAGAAAGTTCGATCCAAGGAGCGATGAAGGTGTGTTCGTAGGATATTCAAGCCATAGCAGAGCCTACAAGGTGTACAACCTTAAAATGGAACGGGTGGAGGAGAGCATCCACGTAACCTTTGATGAGTGTGCCATGACAGGACACCTAGTAAAAGATCCTTCATCACAAGATGATGGAGAACTTCAGTTCACTGATAGAGCTGACCCCGACTGGGAACCTACTCAAAGTGAGGTCATTGAAGCAGCTCAAGAGACCGCTCAGACAGCTGGTCAAGAACCCGTAGATGCTCAGACAGATATGCCTGCTCAAGAACATATTCCTGATGTCCCTGTGACAGACATCAATGCTGAACCTCCAAACGAAGAGGAGATCGCCAACAATCTCCCTCCCACAGGCACTGCGGAGGAACCCAGAACTACAAGGAGTGGAAGAGTCACTCAGCCCCCAGCTTGGACGAGGGATTACCAGTGCTATACATCGCAGGATCAGGTAAATCTGGATGATCTGTGCCATTTCTGTAAATTTGCATCTTTTGTCTCTATCATAGAACCAAGGACAATAGCTGAAGCATTGAAGGATCCGGAGTGGGTAAATGCCATGCAAGAAGAGCTACATCAGTTCGAAAGGAACAAGGTATGGCGACTGGTTCCTAGGCCGAAGGACAAGAACGTGATTGGAACGAAGTGGGTCTTTCGCAACAAGATGGACGACAAGGGAGTCGTTGTGAGAAACAAAACCCGCCTGGTAGTCAAAGGATACAACCAACAAGAGGGGATAAACTACGATGAGACATTCGCCCCAGTTGCAAGGTTAGAAGCAATCAGACTACTAATTGCTTATTCGACTTACCATGGTTTCACTCTGCAGCAAATGGATGTGAAAACGGCCTTCTTGAACGAAGTTCTAAAGGAGGAGGTATATGTGAGCCAGACACCAGGGTTCGAGGATCACACTCACCCTGATCATGTCCACATCCTTGAGAAGGCGATGTACGGGCTGAAGCAAGCACCTCGTGCCTGGTATAAGAGATTGTCACAGTTCTTACTATCCCACGGATATACCAGAGGAGAGGTGGACAAAACTCTCTTCCTTCTGAAGGAAGGGAAGGACACTTTGGTGGTGCAGGTATATGTAGATGACATCATTTTTGGTTCAACTAACCCTAAACTTGTCAAGAAGTTTACAGAGTTGATGTCAAGGGAGTTCGACATGAGCATGGTGGGAGAACTCAAGTACTTCCTTGGACTTCAAGTTACTCAAGGAGAGGATGGCACCCGAATCCATCAACAGAAGTACGTAAAGGAGATTCTGAAGAAGTTTGGGATGGAGTCCGCCAAGACGTGTGCCACACCGATGTCTCCAAACGACACCCTGACAAAGGACGAATCCTCACCTCGAGTGGATCCAACTCTGTATAGGGGAATGATAGGTTCGCTATTATATCTCACTGCTAGCAGACTCGATATCTTATTCAGTGTTTGTCTGTGTGCAAGGTTTCAGGCTGATCCCAAGGAAACCCACGTGAAAGCAGTAAAGAGGATATTGAGATATCTAAAGGGAACAGATGACTTGTGCCTATTCTATCCAAGGGGTGGAGAATTACGCCTGGAAGCATACACTGATGCAGACTATGCTGGGTGCAAGACAGACAGGAAGTCCACGTCAGGGATGGCTCAATATCTTGGACCATGTCTCATCTCTTGGGCTTCAAAGAAGCAGTCCTCAATTGCACTTTCCACCGCTGAGGCAGAATATATTGCCGCTGCTGCTTGCTGTGCGCAGCTGCTGTGGATTAGGCAACAGCTAAGTGATTATGGTGTTATTACAAATTGTGCTAAGATTTTGTGTGATAACACTAGTGCTATTAACATCTCTAAAAATCCAGTGCAGTTCTCACGCACTAAGCATATTAAAATTCGATATCACTTTCTACGAGACTGTGTAGAAAAGGGAACAATTGAGATGGAATATTACAGAACCGAGGAACAGATTGCAGACATATTTACAAAGGCATTGCATAGAGAACCCTACGAGAAGCTGAGGCTCGAACTAGGTATGGTTTCTCTTCCTTAGAGCTATGCTCACATGTTGCTCCCTCGGTGATTGGCTAGACAAGATGCATATGAGTCACGTCTGATGGAGAGTTTAACATGGATGTTCTATGCTAGTGAAAAAGTAAGTTGTGTTCATAATGTATCCATGCATGCTTGCTATGTGATTGATGACTGCATTAGGGACCGAAAAACATGAAATTCTGATTTCTTTCTGTCCAAAAGAGACCTCCACAGTTGATCCCACACTATAAGCCCAGGAGGTACTCTAGACCAACCTTAGCCTATCTTCATGTGGAGTGCTCCTATGAGCCCGTCGATATGTTTCTTTTCTGGAGTTATTCCACATGAGGTACGAAGACAATATAATATGTTTGGATGATTTCATTTATTTGTGCTTGATTGTGTGTGGTGTTATTTGTACCATTTGGGTAAAGTTTGCACACCATACCAAAACCTTGTGTACCCATGAGACGGTCAGACTGAGCTATCACTATGAAATGTTCGACTTTGGCTGGGAAACAATCTGTGTGACAGTTGTGAAGATAGTGAGTTCTATGTCCTCTAGTAAAGTTGGCTCGGCTTTGGGAAGAGGTAAAGATTGAATAGAAAGGTGAACAGTCTCTGTTGCAGGCAGTTGTCCCGTCGGTTGCTTTTATGAGAAGACTCGCATACCTACTGATGACACGTGTCGCTTCTCTCTCTCGGTTGGCGCATGCCTTTTTGGCTGAATTAAAATTGGCAAGTTATTAATGCGGAACCGATTTTGGAAGGAAGGAAAAGGTGGCAATTGCTAAAAAGTAGAGGGCGGTTTATTTATTTCTCAAAGGTAGGGAGGCGACGCTTCGAGAATCAACAGTGCACATTGTGTTCTAGGGTTTGGAGGGGTATAAGAAGAGAGAGGACCGAGTGTTGTGCCCAAATCAACCAAAGGCAATCAGTTTCTCTCTCACCCAAAATCAAAGTTCCGAAAGTTTCGATGGCTTCCTCAAACCCTAAATCCAGTCTTTCACCTACCGCCGCCGCCGAGATGGCTGCACAGTTGATTGCAAAGGGAGTTGACCCTCTCAGTTTGGAGACTATTCTGCAGTCTGTCACGCCATCTGGTTCTACTCCGACCGACTCTGCAGTGGACAGAAGAGTGGTCCGACTCGAAGAACTTCAGGAGGACTGTCACTCTCAGCCTCGCATCCGCAAGGGATCCTCGATAGCGGAGCGGTCCGTTGGGAAGCTGATGGACCATAATTATACGAATCAAAAACACAGTAAAACCCACCAAATTAGACTGTTGGTCTATTTAACTTCTACTTGTTAGTCCCGATATATTTCTACAGGGTATTTTGGCGCTTAGAGAGAAAACACGCTAAGGAGAGGATTTTACGCTGAAAAGATGTTACGAGTCATTCCAAGGTCAAGATAAGACGCTGACTGAAGAAATCTCAAGGATCCTGACATGGAATCACTCCAAACAAATCAAACCGAAGAGGAATTTGCATTGAAGACTCAACCGACCGGGTGGGAAAATGCCTCAGAAACCACCCGACCGGTTGGAGCAGTCCCAGGCCCTTTGCCGAGCTGACCAAACACTCGATTCAAGTTGCTCGAGCAAAACACCTCATCTGACAATTCCGCCTCGACCAAAGTGTTTAAAATGGAAAATAAGGTGGAAGATGTCGGGAAACCAAGGAAAATGCTCGAGCAGATTGGCAGTTGGCCCAAGTCCAAAGCAAAAGCCTCGCGCATAGGCACCAAGACCAAATTGCTCGACCAAAACATGGAATTTGGAAATTCTGGCTCGACCATTAGTCTTAAAATCACTTGGCCATTCCAAATCAACTATCAAAGAGCCAAAAAAAACACTGCTCAAAATTTGGTGACCGGTGGCTTTTGGTTGGAGGTAACCAAAGAAGCAAACTCTTCCCATTTGGTGACCTACTACCGGCTGCTATGACCTGCTATGGAGCTCCCTTGGATGAAAACCATGTGGTTTCATCTCATCCCTCCATTCCCTCCTCCTTAGCCTATAAATACAACCCCCCATCTCACTTGTAAATGATCCAATCCTCAAATCAATATTTCACTTATCTCTCTAAGTTTTGTAAAGTTTGGCTTTGGAAATAAAGATTGCTCCCTTGGCGCTTCAACGGTAGTAAGTTTTTAATATTTATTTTCCGTCTTTAATTTCTAGTTCCTTAGTTATAATGTTTAGCGCGATAAATAGTAGCTAAACTAGTCGTTCGGTAGAAGGGGTGGACTTGTATTATAAAATGTTTTAGACTATTAACTTAGTGTCTCGTCTTTGTATTCAAAACTTATTCTATGTGCCATATAACAAGTCAGAATTTCCAAGGTTGAGTGGACCATTTGTAACTGGACCAAAGGGACCAAATGGGCAAGCTCTTCCTTGGGGGTTCGTGATCATACTCGGGTAAGTGGACCATTTGTAACTGGACCAAAGGGACCAAATGGGCAAGCTTATCCGAGGAGTTTGACTTATCCTAAAAACCATTTGGAAACTGGACCAAAGGGACCAAATGGATGCACATAAGGCTAAGATACTTCGGAAGGAGGAATTAGTTGAAGTAGAATAAGTGCTCTACGACCTTATAAGGACTAGACCATGTTGCAAGTCTTGAGCTAGGAATAGCCTCGATTCATGGCTCTACGACCTTAGAAAGGCTAGACAATGTCGCAAGTCTTGAGCTAGGAATAGCCTCGATTCATGTTTGAATACTTAGAAGATTCACTAAAGGTCAATGATAAACAGGATATAATACAAGGCCCCTGAAACCGAACGCTTTCTTTTAATTGTAATAATTATCAGTTACTTTCCAGTACTAAAACCAACCAACCAATCAATCAATCACTTAGCTGGTAGCTTTAAAACCAACCAACCAATCCCAAAATTGTCCAACTAAAAGAACAATTATCCCCCTAATTCCTTTGGGTTCGACCCCTACTTACCACTTACTACCCAGTAGTTAAGTCGCGAGTAGCGGACTTATAAATTTATTTGTACAAATCGCTCCGACGACAAGCGATCTGTCAAATTGGCTCCGTTGCCGGGGAATTAGCCATCGGATTAGTTGTTCTTTCCTTTCCCTTCTCGTTTCTTCATCACGCTACACACTATGTATGCAAGAAGCAACACAGGAACAGTGGCAAAATACGACCTGAGCCACCCATGGGACCCAAACCAGTAATCCACAACGAGGTACTGTCGAGCCAACGACGTTAAACAAGTGCACTGGTCGGGAGGTAACCCGACACTATCTTACTTTCTGTCATTTAAATTCAGTCATTTAGTTTTAAGCTTGCATGACTTTTGAACTAAGGCACGCCTTCGTTCAAAAGTGTGGGGTGAGAACCACCTTTGTATATAAATAACATGCTTGCTGTTTTCTTTTTAGTAATAGTATCTTTTTGAAAATATGAACTTAAGAATGTGAAAAAGATAGATCATAATTCATGCATCAACCTTGTGAAAATTCAACTGTTTAAAAACTTAGGATGTAACTTCTCATTTGTCTTTTGTGCTGAGATTAACTAGGGATGTGGAGTTGACATAAACTGCCCTAGAAAGGCTTGACAGGCGATCGAAGGATCGAATCAAACTATATGGTTTTCGAAGTCAGTGGAGGCTGCACTTCGGGTTTCAGTGAAGATTGAAGTCATCTCCGCCATGCAGTGTTTATGCAAAAAGAAAAGAAAAAAGGCGAGGACGGGAATCAGACCGTCCTCTCTCTAGTTAAAGTAGCCGAGAAAATAGATGAGCGACCCTCATCTTGACCCGCGCGAAACAACAACGATGAGAGGAGCGGGGAGGTATTTCCATAGGCTTGCGGGCGATGATTGGACCTCCCAAAAAGGCTGGAGAAAATGGACTAGCAAAGCCACAAAAAGGCGAAAAGCTCGAAGAAGCAAATCAAGAGGCCAAAGGCCCAAAATTGTGAAGGTTTTAACCGAACAAAAAAAAGTGAAGTACTCAAAAAAGTCAAATCAAAGGCCAAAGGCCGATTCACTACAAAAGCAGTCCCTCGCCAAAAAATCAAAGTACTCAAACCAGTGAAACCCGAACCAAATCACGTGCTAGAGAAAGCTACAAGAAAACCATATAGTGCGAGACGGTCCCGAAGTTGCAGTCCAGGAGCCTAAAAAGGGCTATCTCCCGAAACATCCGGAATAATTTGCATCTCGGCACGGAGGTACAAGTATTAAGTTTCTTCTATTTATTTACACAGTTCAATTTGGTAATAAGTAGTAATGCATGAATTAGGATAGATCAAGTACCACAGTCTAATTTTCATATTTTAAAACCAAACTTAAGTGCCGCCCTTTAATAGCATTGTTCGGGACGAACAACTAAAAGTGTGGGGTGATCTGATGGACCATAATTATACGAATCAAAAACACAGTAAAACCCACCAAATTAGACTGTTGGTCTATTTAACTTCTACTTGTTAGTTCCGATATATTTCTACAGGGTATTTTGGCGCTTAGAGAGAAAACACGCTAAGGAGAGGATTTTACGCTGAAAAGATGTTACGAGTCATTCCAAGGTCAAGATAAGACGCTGACTGAAGAAATCTCAAGGATCCTGACATGGAATCACTCCAAACAAATCAAACCGAAGAGGAATTTGCATTGAAGACTCAACCGACCGGGTGGGAAAATGCCTCAGAAACCACCCGACCGGTTGGAGCAGTCCCAGGCCCTTTGCCGAGCTGACCAAACACTCGATTCAAGTTGCTCGAGCAAAACACCTCATCTGACAATTCCGCCTCGACCAAAGTGTTTAAAATGGAAAATAAGGTGGAAGATGTCGGGAAACCAAGGAAAATGCTCGAGCAGATTGGCAGTTGGCCCAAGTCCAAAGCAAAAGCCTCGCGCATAGGCACCAAGACCAAATTGCTCGACCAAAACATGGAATTTGGAAATTCTGGCTCGACCATTAGTCTTAAAATCACTTGGCCATTCCAAATCAACTATCAAAGAGCCAAAAAAAACACTGCTCAAAATTTGGTGACCGGTGGCTTTTGGTTGGAGGTAACCAAAGAAGCAAACTCTTCCCATTTGGTGACCTACTACCGGCTGCTATGACCTGCTATGGAGCTCCCTTGGATGAAAACCATGTGGTTTCATCTCATCCCTCCATTCCCTCCTCCTTAGCCTATAAATACAACCCCCCATCTCACTTGTAAATGATCCAATCCTCAAATCAATATTTCACTTATCTCTCTAAGTTTTGTAAAGTTTGGCTTTGGAAATAAAGATTGCTCCCTTGGCGCTTCAACGGTAGTAAGTTTTTAATATTTATTTTCCGTCTTTAATTTCTAGTTCCTTAGTTATAATGTTTAGCGCGATAAATAGTAGCTAAACTAGTCGTTCGGTAGAAGGGGTGGACTTGTATTATAAAATGTTTTAGACTATTAACTTAGTGTCTCGTCTTTGTATTCAAAACTTATTCTATGTGCCATATAACAAGTCAGAATTTCCAAGGTTGAGTGGACCATTTGTAACTGGACCAAAGGGACCAAATGGGCAAGCTCTTCCTTGGGGGTTCGTGATCATACTCGGGTAAGTGGACCATTTGTAACTGGACCAAAGGGACCAAATGGGCAAGCTTATCCGAGGAGTTCGACTTATCCTAAAAACCATTTGGAAACTGGACCAAAGGGACCAAATGGATGCACATAAGGCTAAGATACTTCGGAAGGAGGAATTAGTTGAAGTAGAATAAGTGCTCTACGACCTTATAAGGACTAGACCATGTTGCAAGTCTTGAGCTAGGAATAGCCTCGATTCATGGCTCTACGACCTTAGAAAGGCTAGACAATGTCGCAAGTCTTGAGCTAGGAATAGCCTCGATTCATGTTTGAATACTTAGAAGATTCACTAAAGGTCAATGATAAACAGGATATAATACAAGGCCCCTGAAACCGAACGCTTTCTTTTAATTGTAATAATTATCAGTTACTTTCCAGTACTAAAACCAACCAACCAATCAATCAATCACTTAGCTGGTAGCTTTAAAACCAACCAACCAATCCCAAAATTGTCCAACTAAAAGAACAATTATCCCCCTAATTCCTTTGGGTTCGACCCCTACTTACCACTTACTACCCAGTAGTTAAGTCGCGAGTAGCGGACTTATAAATTTATTTGTACAAATCGCTCCGACGACAAGCGATCTGTCAAATTGGCGCCGTTGCCGGGGAATTAGCCATCGGATTAGTTGTTCTTTCCTTTCCCTTCTCGTTTCTTCATCACGCTACACACTATGTATGCAAGAAGCAACACAGGAACAGTGGCAAAATACGACCTGAGCCACCCATGGGACCCAAACCAGTAATCCACAACGAGGTACTGTCGAGCCAACGACGTTAAACAAGTGCACTGGTCGGGAGGTAACCCGACACTATCTTACTTTCTGTCATTTAAATTCAGTCATTTAGTTTTAAGCTTGCATGACTTTTGAACTAAGGCACGCCTTCGTTCAAAAGTGTGGGGTGAGAACCACCTTTGTATATAAATAACATGCTTGCTGTTTTCTTTTTAGTAATAGTATCTTTTTGAAAATATGAACTTAAGAATGTGAAAAAGATAGATCATAATTCATGCATCAACCTTGTGAAAATTCAACTGTTTAAAAACTTAGGATGTAACTTCTCATTTGTCTTTTGTGCTGAGATTAACTAGGGATGTGGAGTTGACATAAACTGCCCTAGAAAGGCTTGACAGGCGATCGAAGGATCGAATCAAACTATATGGTTTTCGAAGTCAGTGGAGGCTGCACTTCGGGTTTCAGTGAAGATTGAAGTCATCTCCGCCATGCAGTGTTTATGCAAAAAGAAAAGAAAAAAGGCGAGGACGGGAATCAGACCGTCCTCTCTCTAGTTAAAGTAGCCGAGAAAATAGATGAGCGACCCTCATCTTGACCCGCGCGAAACAACAACGATGAGAGGAGCGGGGAGGTATTTCCATAGGCTTGCGGGCGATGATTGGACCTCCCAAAAAGGCTGGAGAAAATGGACTAGCAAAGCCACAAAAAGGCGAAAAGCTCGAAGAAGCAAATCAAGAGGCCAAAGGCCCAAAATTGTGAAGGTTTTAACCGAACAAAAAAAAAGTGAAGTACTCAAAAAAGTCAAATCAAAGGCCAAAGGCCGATTCACTACAAAAGCAGTCCCTCGCCAAAAAATCAAAGTACTCAAACCAGTGAAACCCGAACCAAATCACGTGCTAGAGAAAGCTACAAGAAAACCATATAGTGCGAGACGGTCCCGAAGTTGCAGTCCAGGAGCCTAAAAAGGGCTATCTCCCGAAACATCCGGAATAATTTGCATCTCGGCACGGAGGTACAAGTATTAAGTTTCTTCTATTTATTTACACAGTTCAATTTGGTAATAAGTAGTAATGCATGAATTAGGATAGATCAAGTACCACAGTCTAATTTTCATATTTTAAAACCAAACTTAAGTGCCGCCCTTTAATAGCATTGTTCGGGACGAACAACTAAAAGTGTGGGGTGATCTGATGGACCATAATTATACGAATCAAAAAACACAGTAAAACCCACCAAATTAGACTGTTGGTCTATTTAACTTCTACTTGTTAGTCCCGATATATTTCTACAGGGTATTTTGGCGCTTAGAGAGAAAACACGCTAAGGAGAGGATTTTACGCTGAAAAGATGTTACGAGTCATTCCAAGGTCAAGATAAGACGCTGACTGAAGAAATCTCAAGGATCCTGACATGGAATCACTCCAAACAAATCAAACCGAAGAGGAATTTGCATTGAAGACTCAACCGACCGGGTGGGAAAATGCCTCAGAAACCACCCGACCGGTTGGAGCAGTCCCAGGCCCTTTGCCGAGCTGACCAAACACTCGATTCAAGTTGCTCGAGCAAAACACCTCATCTGACAATTCCGCCTCGACCAAAGTGTTTAAAATGGAAAATAAGGTGGAAGATGTCGGGAAACCAAGGAAAATGCTCGAGCAGATTGGCAGTTGGCCCAAGTCCAAAGCAAAAGCCTCGCGCATAGGCACCAAGACCAAATTGCTCGACCAAAACATGGAATTTGGAAATTCTGGCTCGACCATTAGTCTTAAAATCACTTGGCCATTCCAAATCAACTATCAAAGAGCCAAAAAAAACACTGCTCAAAATTTGGTGACCGGTGGCTTTTGGTTGGAGGTAACCAAAGAAGCAAACTCTTCCCATTTGGTGACCTACTACCGGCTGCTATGACCTGCTATGGAGCTCCCTTGGATGAAAACCATGTGGTTTCATCTCATCCCTCCATTCCCTCCTCCTTAGCCTATAAATACAACCCCCCATCTCACTTGTAAATGATCCAATCCTCAAATCAATATTTCACTTATCTCTCTAAGTTTTGTAAAGTTTGGCTTTGGAAATAAAGATTGCTCCCTTGGCGCTTCAACGGTAGTAAGTTTTTAATATTTATTTTCCGTCTTTAATTTCTAGTTCCTTAGTTATAATGTTTAGCGCGATAAATAGTAGCTAAACTAGTCGTTCGGTAGAAGGGGTGGACTTGTATTATAAAATGTTTTAGACTATTAACTTAGTGTCTCGTCTTTGTATTCAAAACTTATTCTATGTGCCATATAACAAGTCAGAATTTCCAAGGTTGAGTGGACCATTTGTAACTGGACCAAAGGGACCAAATGGGCAAGCTCTTCCTTGGGGGTTCGTGATCATACTCGGGTAAGTGGACCATTTGTAACTGGACCAAAGGGACCAAATGGGCAAGCTTATCCGAGGAGTTCGACTTATCCTAAAAACCATTTGGAAACTGGACCAAAGGGACCAAATGGATGCACATAAGGCTAAGATACTTCGGAAGGAGGAATTAGTTGAAGTAGAATAAGTGCTCTACGACCTTATAAGGACTAGACCATGTTGCAAGTCTTGAGCTAGGAATAGCCTCGATTCATGGCTCTACGACCTTAGAAAGGCTAGACAATGTCGCAAGTCTTGAGCTAGGAATAGCCTCGATTCATGTTTGAATACTTAGAAGATTCACTAAAGGTCAATGATAAACAGGATATAATACAAGGCCCCTGAAACCGAACGCTTTCTTTTAATTGTAATAATTATCAGTTACTTTCCAGTACTAAAACCAACCAACCAATCAATCAATCACTTAGCTGGTAGCTTTAAAACCAACCAACCAATCCCAAAATTGTCCAACTAAAAGAACAATTATCCCCCTAATTCCTTTGGGTTCGACCCCTACTTACCACTTACTACCCAGTAGTTAAGTCGCGAGTAGCGGACTTATAAATTTATTTGTACAAATCGCTCCGACGACAAGCGATCTGTCAAATTGGCGCCGTTGCCGGGGAATTAGCCATCGGATTAGTTGTTCTTTCCTTTCCCTTCTCGTTTCTTCATCACGCTACACACTATGTATGCAAGAAGCAACACAGGAACAGTGGCAAAATACGACCTGAGCCACCCATGGGACCCAAACCAGTAATCCACAACGAGGTACTGTCGAGCCAACGACGTTAAACAAGTGCACTGGTCGGGAGGTAACCCGACACTATCTTACTTTCTGTCATTTAAATTCAGTCATTTAGTTTTAAGCTTGCATGACTTTTGAACTAAGGCACGCCTTCGTTCAAAAGTGTGGGGTGAGAACCACCTTTGTATATAAATAACATGCTTGCTGTTTTCTTTTTAGTAATAGTATCTTTTTGAAAATATGAACTTAAGAATGTGAAAAAGATAGATCATAATTCATGCATCAACCTTGTGAAAATTCAACTGTTTAAAAACTTAGGATGTAACTTCTCATTTGTCTTTTGTGCTGAGATTAACTAGGGATGTGGAGTTGACATAAACTGCCCTAGAAAGGCTTGACAGGCGATCGAAGGATCGAATCAAACTATATGGTTTTCGAAGTCAGTGGAGGCTGCACTTCGGGTTTCAGTGAAGATTGAAGTCATCTCCGCCATGCAGTGTTTATGCAAAAAGAAAAGAAAAAAGGCGAGGACGGGAATCAGACCGTCCTCTCTCTAGTTAAAGTAGCCGAGAAAATAGATGAGCGACCCTCATCTTGACCCGCGCGAAACAACAACGATGAGAGGAGCGGGGAGGTATTTCCATAGGCTTGCGGGCGATGATTGGACCTCCCAAAAAGGCTGGAGAAAATGGACTAGCAAAGCCACAAAAAGGCGAAAAGCTCGAAGAAGCAAATCAAGAGGCCAAAGGCCCAAAATTGTGAAGGTTTTAACCGAACAAAAAAAAAGTGAAGTACTCAAAAAAGTCAAATCAAAGGCCAAAGGCCGATTCACTACAAAAGCAGTCCCTCGCCAAAAAATCAAAGTACTCAAACCAGTGAAACCCGAACCAAATCACGTGCTAGAGAAAGCTACAAGAAAACCATATAGTGCGAGACGGTCCCGAAGTTGCAGTCCAGGAGCCTAAAAAGGGCTATCTCCCGAAACATCCGGAATAATTTGCATCTCGGCACGGAGGTACAAGTATTAAGTTTCTTCTATTTATTTACACAGTTCAATTTGGTAATAAGTAGTAATGCATGAATTAGGATAGATCAAGTACCACAGTCTAATTTTCATATTTTAAAACCAAACTTAAGTGCCGCCCTTTAATAGCATTGTTCGGGACGAACAACTAAAAGTGTGGGGTGATCTGATGGACCATAATTATACGAATCAAAAAACACAGTAAAACCCACCAAATTAGACTGTTGGTCTATTTAACTTCTACTTGTTAGTCCCGATATATTTCTACAGGGTATTTTGGCGCTTAGAGAGAAAACACGCTAAGGAGAGGATTTTACGCTGAAAAGATGTTACGAGTCATTCCAAGGTCAAGATAAGACGCTGACTGAAGAAATCTCAAGGATCCTGACATGGAATCACTCCAAACAAATCAAACCGAAGAGGAATTTGCATTGAAGACTCAACCGACCGGGTGGGAAAATGCCTCAGAAACCACCCGACCGGTTGGAGCAGTCCCAGGCCCTTTGCCGAGCTGACCAAACACTCGATTCAAGTTGCTCGAGCAAAACACCTCATCTGACAATTCCGCCTCGACCAAAGTGTTTAAAATGGAAAATAAGGTGGAAGATGTCGGGAAACCAAGGAAAATGCTCGAGCAGATTGGCAGTTGGCCCAAGTCCAAAGCAAAAGCCTCGCGCATAGGCACCAAGACCAAATTGCTCGACCAAAACATGGAATTTGGAAATTCTGGCTCGACCATTAGTCTTAAAATCACTTGGCCATTCCAAATCAACTATCAAAGAGCCAAAAAAAACACTGCTCAAAATTTGGTGACCGGTGGCTTTTGGTTGGAGGTAACCAAAGAAGCAAACTCTTCCCATTTGGTGACCTACTACCGGCTGCTATGACCTGCTATGGAGCTCCCTTGGATGAAAACCATGTGGTTTCATCTCATCCCTCCATTCCCTCCTCCTTAGCCTATAAATACAACCCCCCATCTCACTTGTAAATGATCCAATCCTCAAATCAATATTTCACTTATCTCTCTAAGTTTTGTAAAGTTTGGCTTTGGAAATAAAGATTGCTCCCTTGGCGCTTCAACGGTAGTAAGTTTTTAATATTTATTTTCCGTCTTTAATTTCTAGTTCCTTAGTTATAATGTTTAGCGCGATAAATAGTAGCTAAACTAGTCGTTCGGTAGAAGGGGTGGACTTGTATTATAAAATGTTTTAGACTATTAACTTAGTGTCTCGTCTTTGTATTCAAAACTTATTCTATGTGCCATATAACAAGTCAGAATTTCCAAGGTTGAGTGGACCATTTGTAACTGGACCAAAGGGACCAAATGGGCAAGCTCTTCCTTGGGGGTTCGTGATCATACTCGGGTAAGTGGACCATTTGTAACTGGACCAAAGGGACCAAATGGGCAAGCTTATCCGAGGAGTTCGACTTATCCTAAAAACCATTTGGAAACTGGACCAAAGGGACCAAATGGATGCACATAAGGCTAAGATACTTCGGAAGGAGGAATTAGTTGAAGTAGAATAAGTGCTCTACGACCTTATAAGGACTAGACCATGTTGCAAGTCTTGAGCTAGGAATAGCCTCGATTCATGGCTCTACGACCTTAGAAAGGCTAGACAATGTCGCAAGTCTTGAGCTAGGAATAGCCTCGATTCATGTTTGAATACTTAGAAGATTCACTAAAGGTCAATGATAAACAGGATATAATACAAGGCCCCTGAAACCGAACGCTTTCTTTTAATTGTAATAATTATCAGTTACTTTCCAGTACTAAAACCAACCAACCAATCAATCAATCACTTAGCTGGTAGCTTTAAAACCAACCAACCAATCCCAAAATTGTCCAACTAAAAGAACAATTATCCCCCTAATTCCTTTGGGTTCGACCCCTACTTACCACTTACTACCCAGTAGTTAAGTCGCGAGTAGCGGACTTATAAATTTATTTGTACAAATCGCTCCGACGACAAGCGATCTGTCAAATTGGCGCCGTTGCCGGGGAATTAGCCATCGGATTAGTTGTTCTTTCCTTTCCCTTCTCGTTTCTTCATC
Source organism: Rhodiola chrysanthemifolia (assembly GCA_033675395.1). Classification (NCBI taxonomy): domain Eukaryota; kingdom Viridiplantae; phylum Streptophyta; class Magnoliopsida; order Saxifragales; family Crassulaceae; genus Rhodiola; species Rhodiola chrysanthemifolia. The sequence continues at coordinate 15,595,378 of CM066204.1, forward strand.
ACGCTACACACTATGTATGCAAGAAGCAACACAGGAACAGTGGCAAAATACGACCTGAGCCACCCATGGGACCCAAACCAGTAATCCACAACGAGGTACTGTCGAGCCAACGACGTTAAACAAGTGCACTGGTCGGGAGGTAACCCGACACTATCTTACTTTCTGTCATTTAAATTCAGTCATTTAGTTTTAAGCTTGCATGACTTTTGAACTAAGGCACGCCTTCGTTCAAAAGTGTGGGGTGAGAACCACCTTTGTATATAAATAACATGCTTGCTGTTTTCTTTTTAGTAATAGTATCTTTTTGAAAATATGAACTTAAGAATGTGAAAAAGATAGATCATAATTCATGCATCAACCTTGTGAAAATTCAACTGTTTAAAAACTTAGGATGTAACTTCTCATTTGTCTTTTGTGCTGAGATTAACTAGGGATGTGGAGTTGACATAAACTGCCCTAGAAAGGCTTGACAGGCGATCGAAGGATCGAATCAAACTATATGGTTTTCGAAGTCAGTGGAGGCTGCACTTCGGGTTTCAGTGAAGATTGAAGTCATCTCCGCCATGCAGTGTTTATGCAAAAAGAAAAGAAAAAAGGCGAGGACGGGAATCAGACCGTCCTCTCTCTAGTTAAAGTAGCCGAGAAAATAGATGAGCGACCCTCATCTTGACCCGCGCGAAACAACAACGATGAGAGGAGCGGGGAGGTATTTCCATAGGCTTGCGGGCGATGATTGGACCTCCCAAAAAGGCTGGAGAAAATGGACTAGCAAAGCCACAAAAAGGCGAAAAGCTCGAAGAAGCAAATCAAGAGGCCAAAGGCCCAAAATTGTGAAGGTTTTAACCGAACAAAAAAAAAGTGAAGTACTCAAAAAAGTCAAATCAAAGGCCAAAGGCCGATTCACTACAAAAGCAGTCCCTCGCCAAAAAATCAAAGTACTCAAACCAGTGAAACCCGAACCAAATCACGTGCTAGAGAAAGCTACAAGAAAACCATATAGTGCGAGACGGTCCCGAAGTTGCAGTCCAGGAGCCTAAAAAGGGCTATCTCCCGAAACATCCGGAATAATTTGCATCTCGGCACGGAGGTACAAGTATTAAGTTTCTTCTATTTATTTACACAGTTCAATTTGGTAATAAGTAGTAATGCATGAATTAGGATAGATCAAGTACCACAGTCTAATTTTCATATTTTAAAACCAAACTTAAGTGCCGCCCTTTAATAGCATTGTTCGGGACGAACAACTAAAAGTGTGGGGTGATCTGATGGACCATAATTATACGAATCAAAAAACACAGTAAAACCCACCAAATTAGACTGTTGGTCTATTTAACTTCTACTTGTTAGTCCCGATATATTTCTACAGGGTATTTTGGCGCTTAGAGAGAAAACACGCTAAGGAGAGGATTTTACGCTGAAAAGATGTTACGAGTCATTCCAAGGTCAAGATAAGACGCTGACTGAAGAAATCTCAAGGATCCTGACATGGAATCACTCCAAACAAATCAAACCGAAGAGGAATTTGCATTGAAGACTCAACCGACCGGGTGGGAAAATGCCTCAGAAACCACCCGACCGGTTGGAGCAGTCCCAGGCCCTTTGCCGAGCTGACCAAACACTCGATTCAAGTTGCTCGAGCAAAACACCTCATCTGACAATTCCGCCTCGACCAAAGTGTTTAAAATGGAAAATAAGGTGGAAGATGTCGGGAAACCAAGGAAAATGCTCGAGCAGATTGGCAGTTGGCCCAAGTCCAAAGCAAAAGCCTCGCGCATAGGCACCAAGACCAAATTGCTCGACCAAAACATGGAATTTGGAAATTCTGGCTCGACCATTAGTCTTAAAATCACTTGGCCATTCCAAATCAACTATCAAAGAGCCAAAAAAAACACTGCTCAAAATTTGGTGACCGGTGGCTTTTGGTTGGAGGTAACCAAAGAAGCAAACTCTTCCCATTTGGTGACCTACTACCGGCTGCTATGACCTGCTATGGAGCTCCCTTGGATGAAAACCATGTGGTTTCATCTCATCCCTCCATTCCCTCCTCCTTAGCCTATAAATACAACCCCCCATCTCACTTGTAAATGATCCAATCCTCAAATCAATATTTCACTTATCTCTCTAAGTTTTGTAAAGTTTGGCTTTGGAAATAAAGATTGCTCCCTTGGCGCTTCAACGGTAGTAAGTTTTTAATATTTATTTTCCGTCTTTAATTTCTAGTTCCTTAGTTATAATGTTTAGCGCGATAAATAGTAGCTAAACTAGTCGTTCGGTAGAAGGGGTGGACTTGTATTATAAAATGTTTTAGACTATTAACTTAGTGTCTCGTCTTTGTATTCAAAACTTATTCTATGTGCCATATAACAAGTCAGAATTTCCAAGGTTGAGTGGACCATTTGTAACTGGACCAAAGGGACCAAATGGGCAAGCTCTTCCTTGGGGGTTCGTGATCATACTCGGGTAAGTGGACCATTTGTAACTGGACCAAAGGGACCAAATGGGCAAGCTTATCCGAGGAGTTCGACTTATCCTAAAAACCATTTGGAAACTGGACCAAAGGGACCAAATGGATGCACATAAGGCTAAGATACTTCGGAAGGAGGAATTAGTTGAAGTAGAATAAGTGCTCTACGACCTTATAAGGACTAGACCATGTTGCAAGTCTTGAGCTAGGAATAGCCTCGATTCATGGCTCTACGACCTTAGAAAGGCTAGACAATGTCGCAAGTCTTGAGCTAGGAATAGCCTCGATTCATGTTTGAATACTTAGAAGATTCACTAAAGGTCAATGATAAACAGGATATAATACAAGGCCCCTGAAACCGAACGCTTTCTTTTAATTGTAATAATTATCAGTTACTTTCCAGTACTAAAACCAACCAACCAATCAATCAATCACTTAGCTGGTAGCTTTAAAACCAACCAACCAATCCCAAAATTGTCCAACTAAAAGAACAATTATCCCCCTAATTCCTTTGGGTTCGACCCCTACTTACCACTTACTACCCAGTAGTTAAGTCGCGAGTAGCGGACTTATAAATTTATTTGTACAAATCGCTCCGACGACAAGCGATCTGTCAAATTGGCGCCGTTGCCGGGGAATTAGCCATCGGATTAGTTGTTCTTTCCTTTCCCTTCTCGTTTCTTCATCACGCTACACACTATGTATGCAAGAAGCAACACAGGAACAGTGGCAAAATACGACCTGAGCCACCCATGGGACCCAAACCAGTAATCCACAACGAGGTACTGTCGAGCCAACGACGTTAAACAAGTGCACTGGTCGGGAGGTAACCCGACACTATCTTACTTTCTGTCATTTAAATTCAGTCATTTAGTTTTAAGCTTGCATGACTTTTGAACTAAGGCACGCCTTCGTTCAAAAGTGTGGGGTGAGAACCACCTTTGTATATAAATAACATGCTTGCTGTTTTCTTTTTAGTAATAGTATCTTTTTGAAAATATGAACTTAAGAATGTGAAAAAGATAGATCATAATTCATGCATCAACCTTGTGAAAATTCAACTGTTTAAAAACTTAGGATGTAACTTCTCATTTGTCTTTTGTGCTGAGATTAACTAGGGATGTGGAGTTGACATAAACTGCCCTAGAAAGGCTTGACAGGCGATCGAAGGATCGAATCAAACTATATGGTTTTCGAAGTCAGTGGAGGCTGCACTTCGGGTTTCAGTGAAGATTGAAGTCATCTCCGCCATGCAGTGTTTATGCAAAAAGAAAAGAAAAAAGGCGAGGACGGGAATCAGACCGTCCTCTCTCTAGTTAAAGTAGCCGAGAAAATAGATGAGCGACCCTCATCTTGACCCGCGCGAAACAACAACGATGAGAGGAGCGGGGAGGTATTTCCATAGGCTTGCGGGCGATGATTGGACCTCCCAAAAAGGCTGGAGAAAATGGACTAGCAAAGCCACAAAAAGGCGAAAAGCTCGAAGAAGCAAATCAAGAGGCCAAAGGCCCAAAATTGTGAAGGTTTTAACCGAACAAAAAAAAAGTGAAGTACTCAAAAAAGTCAAATCAAAGGCCAAAGGCCGATTCACTACAAAAGCAGTCCCTCGCCAAAAAATCAAAGTACTCAAACCAGTGAAACCCGAACCAAATCACGTGCTAGAGAAAGCTACAAGAAAACCATATAGTGCGAGACGGTCCCGAAGTTGCAGTCCAGGAGCCTAAAAAGGGCTATCTCCTGAAACATCCGGAATAATTTGCATCTCGGCACGGAGGTACAAGTATTAAGTTTCTTCTATTTATTTACACAGTTCAATTTGGTAATAAGTAGTAATGCATGAATTAGGATAGATCAAGTACCACAGTCTAATTTTCATATTTTAAAACCAAGCTTAAGTGCCGCCCTTTAATAGCATTGTTCGGGACGAACAACTAAAAGTGTGGGGTGATCTGATGGACCATAATTATACGAATCAAAAACACAGTAAAACCCACCAAATTAGACTGTTGGTCTATTTAACTTCTACTTGTTAGTCCCGATATATTTCTACAGGGTATTTTGGCGCTTAGAGAGAAAACACGCTAAGGAGAGGATTTTACGCTGAAAAGATGTTACGAGTCATTCCAAGGTCAAGATAAGACGCTGACTGAAGAAATCTCAAGGATCCTGACATGGAATCACTCCAAACAAATCAAACCGAAGAGGAATTTGCATTGAAGACTCAACCGACCGGGTGGGAAAATGCCTCAGAAACCACCCGACCGGTTGGAGCAGTCCCAGGCCCTTTGCCGAGCTGACCAAACACTCGATTCAAGTTGCTCGAGCAAAACACCTCATCTGACAATTCCGCCTCGACCAAAGTGTTTAAAATGGAAAATAAGGTGGAAGATGTCGGGAAACCAAGGAAAATGCTCGAGCAGATTGGCAGTTGGCCCAAGTCCAAAGCAAAAGCCTCGCGCATAGGCACCAAGACCAAATTGCTCGACCAAAACATGGAATTTGGAAATTCTGGCTCGACCATTAGTCTTAAAATCACTTGGCCATTCCAAATCAACTATCAAAGAGCCAAAAAAAACACTGCTCAAAATTTGGTGACCGGTGGCTTTTGGTTGGAGGTAACCAAAGAAGCAAACTCTTCCCATTTGGTGACCTACTACCGGCTGCTATGACCTGCTATGGAGCTCCCTTGGATGAAAACCATGTGGTTTCATCTCATCCCTCCATTCCCTCCTCCTTAGCCTATAAATACAACCCCCCATCTCACTTGTAAATGATCCAATCCTCAAATCAATATTTCACTTATCTCTCTAAGTTTTGTAAAGTTTGGCTTTGGAAATAAAGATTGCTCCCTTGGCGCTTCAACGGTAGTAAGTTTTTAATATTTATTTTCCGTCTTTAATTTCTAGTTCCTTAGTTATAATGTTTAGCGCGATAAATAGTAGCTAAACTAGTCGTTCGGTAGAAGGGGTGGACTTGTATTATAAAATGTTTTAGACTATTAACTTAGTGTCTCGTCTTTGTATTCAAAACTTATTCTATGTGCCATATAACAAGTCAGAATTTCCAAGGTTGAGTGGACCATTTGTAACTGGACCAAAGGGACCAAATGGGCAAGCTCTTCCTTGGGGGTTCGTGATCATACTCGGGTAAGTGGACCATTTGTAACTGGACCAAAGGGACCAAATGGGCAAGCTTATCCGAGGAGTTCGACTTATCCTAAAAACCATTTGGAAACTGGACCAAAGGGACCAAATGGATGCACATAAGGCTAAGATACTTCGGAAGGAGGAATTAGTTGAAGTAGAATAAGTGCTCTACGACCTTATAAGGACTAGACCATGTTGCAAGTCTTGAGCTAGGAATAGCCTCGATTCATGGCTCTACGACCTTAGAAAGGCTAGACAATGTCGCAAGTCTTGAGCTAGGAATAGCCTCGATTCATGTTTGAATACTTAGAAGATTCACTAAAGGTCAATGATAAACAGGATATAATACAAGGCCCCTGAAACCGAACGCTTTCTTTTAATTGTAATAATTATCAGTTACTCTCCAGTACTAAAACCAACCAACCAATCAATCAATCACTTAGCTGGTAGCTTTAAAACCAACCAACCAATCCCAAAATTGTCCAACTAAAAGAACAATTATCCCCCTAATTCCTTTGGGTTCGACCCCTACTTACCACTTACTACCCAGTAGTTAAGTCGCGAGTAGCGGACTTATAAATTTATTTGTACAAATCGCTCCGACGACAAGCGATCTGTCAGAAGCGCACGAAGAAATCCTCTTCCTCTGCTCCTCCCACAACCCGGAAAAGTGTCAGGCCCACTAGGCCATCTGCTTCGATGATTGAAGAGGATGGTGAGTCGGAAGAGAGTGCTCAGAGGAAGTTGGGAGGGGGTTCGCGCAAGAGTTAGTGCTAGATCGTGAATGGCTCGGCGAATATAAGTTGGGAGAAGTTGTGGAATTACTGGAGGCCCAGGGTGGGGCGCACTGTTCAGAAAGCCAGTTCTCGTGGATGAGAGGCTGGTAAAAGAATTTTACTCAAAGTTGAAAGTGGTAGAAAAGGAGAAGGGAAAGGGCAATCTGGAGCTGTCGGTTGTCGTTGGTGGTAAGATGTTCACAGTGAGTTTGCGGGAGTTGGCCACCATTCTACAGGTGCCAAAAGGCGGGTACGCTACATACTCAAAGGGTACATGGGCAAGTTCCGTGGCGAAGTCGGAAGTATTCGAGCGGCTTGGGTTGGATCCCGCTGAAAAAGGACAGAGGGAAATCCACAACATGGATGTGCTTCCGAGGATTCTCCACAGAATCCTCGTGTCCAATATCTCTCCGAGACGTCACAAGCACAATCTGGTGACCTTTCAAGATATGCTGCTGGTAGATCAGATTCTGCAGAAGAAGCAAGTTAACTTGGCATTTCAAGTAATGCGTCACATGGAGAACAACAAGGCAAATCCCTCAAATGAACTCCCATATCCCGGGTTTGTGAAGAAAATCCTGCAGTACTGGGAGATTTATCACCCTGAATCTGAGAAGATGCTATCGTCTGCCCTGGGTGATGAGCAGATTATCAAGTTAGGTCTGGAGTACTCGGCAGGAGTTGGATGGATAGTCCCGGTTGTTGAAGAAGAGGCTAATGATGAGGATGTTATTGAGGTGACTCCCATTAATGTTGCTGCTCCTGTATGTGATGAAGCGGTCCTCCCCTCTGAGAGTTCGGGTGAGATGTTGGTGCTGCTGAAAGAGGTTAGAGATGAGTTAATGGTGATTAAAGCTGAGATGAAGGAGGTGAAGAGTGAGTTGCTGGAAGTGAGGACCGAGTTGAAGGTCGTGAAGGAGAAGATGGTTGCCCTGGAGGTGGCAATAACAGTTGACTCGGGTGCAATGTCGGTGGCAGTCGAAGGGTTCCCAGGACAGATGAAGTCCCTTGCCGCAGAGATTGTGGAACAGATGAAGGCTTCGTTCCAGATTGAAGCTTAGTCTGAACTGTCTCATGGAACCCCCCTCTTTGCCAACCCTCCCACATCTACCCCTATTTTTTTTTTGCTGTTTTGTTTTGAATTTCATGTTTAAGATCTCTGTGCATTTTGAATTCTCTGCTGCATATGTGGTATCCACGTGACACACTTTTGATTTGCTGCCAATGAATGAAATGTTTTTCTTTTCATTACTCTGTGTTCTTAGTTGCATATCTTTTTGATGATGCCAAAAGGGGGAAGAAATATATGTGCATATACTAAGGGGAAAATCAGTACCGAAGTTTGAGCGGATGTCTATCTGAGGGGGAACTATGCTAGCTAGACTTTAAATAAAAATTTAGTGAATAAATTCTGAAGTAGCTAGCTGTCCTAAGGAAATGTTGATGTGAATTACGTGCCATCGCTGTGTGTGATTTCTCATTTGTGAAGAAGTGTTTGTCATCATCAAAAAGGGGGAATTTGTTGGACCCTTTGTGTTTTGATGATAACAAACACTTAACTAATAATCCACTTGAGTATGTAGAAATCACTGTCTGACAGGTAGGTTTACCGGACATCTCTGAGAGAGAGCAGAGCTGCGAGAGAGATGCGTTCTGTGTGAGGGACACACCGACTTTGTGACGAGATCAGATCTGGGAAGATATTCTCGAAGATACAAACCGAAGATACACAAGTATATAAGTGTAATATTCGATGAGGAATATTGATGTCAGAATATTCACGAATATATGTCTCGTATATATGATGGAAGACGTGTGTCAGATTTGGAAAGGAAATAAGTGACATGGTTAAGATATGAAAATATCTTAACCATATCACATCTGCTGTATAGCAATCGGATATCTGATAGAGATCAGTTTCAGCCGACTTGAAGACAACTATAAAAGGAGGAGGAGTCTTTTGTTCGAAGCTCGGCTTTTTGGAGAGAGCAATCGGAGATTGAAGAGACGATCAATTCCGGAGCTGACGAAGTGCTGTGTGCGGACAAGAGAAGATCTGTTAGTTGATAGTTGAATTGAGTAGGATTGTTAAACTGTCACTGAGTGAGACAGGTTGTAAGATTCTACAAGCATATTCATAATCAATAACATCGATCTTGAAGCCCTTCTGGAATCGTCCAGAAGGCAAGTGGTTTTCAGCCTGTTGCAAGGATTGCAATAAGGTTTCCACTCTAAATCGTGAGCATTTACTTTCCTCATTATTTCCTGTACTAGAGATAATTTCCGCTGTCATCTGTCTGAGGGATACCACTCTGGGATCTCCCTCACATAGACGGCTAACCTAACGATCCAACAACATGTTCACAGCATTCACCATATGTTTGATGTTTTGATTTTTTAGGGTACTCACAACAACTCTCCGCCATTTCACAACATTCAATTTATGTTTGATTTTTGATTTTTTAGGTTATTTTGGTATATTTCATTTACAATATGTTTTGTTTTTCACTGTGTTGTTGTTTCGACCTTTGTGTAAATGACGTTGTATTTAATTGTTGAAAGTGTAGAAGACATGCCTTTTGTTGTAAGCAGATTTTAAATGAGTGAAAGGTGTTGATTTTTTGATAGTCCAAGGGGTGACTCGAGGAGTAACTTGTTGTATCATTCACATTCAGTTCCAGTTGTTTGCGGTTGTTCCTCTTCTGAAGCCAATAACACAAATGAAGAAGTGTCACAACACAATATGACATCGCCGCCAAGGATCCTGCCAACTGTAGGACGAGGATAGAATGGTCTTCATTAAACCAGTTGGGGAAAACCAGTAAGTAAACGTTTTTTGTGATATATATTGCATCTCCATCAGGGCCTCAGGGGAGATGAATATGGTAATGTTTAGTCATTAAAGTTGTCTGCTTTTTTTCATTTGAATTCCTCATATTTTGATCAGTAATTTGTATGCTTCATGAATTCAGGTTCCTTTATTGAAAACAAAATATTGCATCTGCATCAGCATCACCATAGGGGTTGATTTTCCGTTGGGGTGGAAAGGCATGAAGCATCTCGAGCAAGCTATTTTTGAAAAATGGTTTGAGCGTTTCGCGGTAACTATATAAATAAGTCATTAATTTTTTACTTCAATTATTGTGTACCTTCGATTTGTTAGTCTCGCCGGCCTTAGTTATGGCGCTATGCATAATTTCCAAGTTAATTTGCATTGCTGTTTCTCTTTAATTTTGATAACAGCTTGCATTTGATATTTTGGTTTGTGGTTGTAAATTGTTCAGACTTATATATACATGCATGTTTTGTTTCAAAAAAAATTATTAGTGTACCTTCACATGTTAATTGATATAAAATGCAGCAAATAGCTAAATGGGATCCGAAGCACGAGCTAGAGATTCACCATAACTTCAGAGTCAAATGCGGCGAAGGGCTGTCGGTGTAGTTGCGACCTTGACATCGGGAACCCGGTACTTCAGACAGTACATTGTGACATCAGAAACATTCTGCTCAGACCAGAATGCATCTCAGGAGGCGAACTTGGATGCTATGTTTAGGGAACTTACTGAGAGCTTTCAGAGAAACTTTGAAAATAATTTGACAAACAAGTTGATATCGGTGGTTGATGAGCGCATCAGCCAACAATTGAAGAGGAAGAGCACCAATCAGAATCCTAACACTTCCACACTAGCTAGTCTAGATGATGAAGAAAATAGCGAAGACGATGCATATTTTTAACTGATTATCTTTTTGGATATCGTATCTTTTGGTTGTTGTAATCCTTTGATTATTGTAATCTTGAATTACAATTAATAGTAATCTATTTTGGTACGTTTGTAATATTTTTTTAAATTATTAATTTCGAATTATTATTATTATATTTATTTCGAATTCATTTTTAGAAATATAATTATTTTTTAAAAAAGAACAAAAGTTTATACCGCTAACATGTGGCGCCTTTGTTACAATTATGTGTCAAATATTTTACCGTCATAAAACAGTGACATTACTGTGGGAAACTTGTGGTACAATTATACCACGAATATGCTACAGTTTGGCAACTACTTATTATGATGTGCTAAATTCGTTACATAACTGTGATAAAACGGTGGTAATATTTAAACTACCGTTATGCGACGGTTTGTTGACGGTGATCTTTCTCGTTGCATAGTCATCGCATATTTGTGGTATATATCGTCCCAAAATTGTCGCAAAACCGTGGTAAAAGTTATGCGACGTATCTTTTTGCGACTAGTAGTAAATGGTCGCAAAAGTGGTCGCAAATCTTGTTTTGCGACGATTCTACTACTCGCTTCTCACACAATTAATCTGTGGCAAATTTGAGCAAAATTTGTAGTGATAATGAATAAAATGTCGCTTCACAAAACTTTTTTATATCTCTATAATTATGGATCTTTTTTATTATATCACACTCAGACTATTACATAACAGATATATACATCGCTTAGATTTTGGGATGTTGTCCATTATCACACTCGCACACATAAATAATCGATATCCCAGGACCCGACTAGCTAGTCCAACTAACTGGGTCCTCAGATGCCAATTCTTTCAGCAGGGTCAGAATAAATAAGTGAAATTCATTCAGATTATTTGAGAAATCACCAAACTCAAAATGTTCATACTGAATAAAAACTCATAGCATCAAATGAGAAAACCTCACATTATATCCACACAAAAAAAATGAGAAAACACCTCACATGAAAATCTGACCTAAAAACAGATAAAATATACCTTAACTTGTCCATGTCTCCCTGCAAAAGAACATTGCTTGAAGTGAAAGCAACAATCACACGCCCAACTTTGACTTTGTGTCTAACATTGATTGACTTTAAATGTACCTGGCCGTCCGGTCCGAGCCTATTAACTTTCATGGGATTCACATAACAATTAATAAACTAATTAAAAGTACTCATCTTTAAAGTAATTTGGAGCTTATTATGTGAATTTGGACCTTCGGTCAAACTAAGGATAAAATAAATAGTTAAAAGAAAAGATTGAATTATTATTATGTATTGTTTTACTTTTATAGTCACTTTCCTCTAATATTTTTATGCAATTCTTTTTCTAATAATGAGCTTGGAGTAGCTTATGGAGTAAGAATGCCTCCATGTTTAGAAAATCTGACAACTCCACCTGCATTTTTGTACTGCATCATCAAGATAAAAGTCAAAGCGATCAAGTATGACTTCATTGGCGGGAAATATGTAAGTTATAGACTCGAAAATACTTGTTGATCAAATGACCAGATATAAGTTCTCGAGTTTTCGAATTATAAGAGGTTCTTAGACGAGCTCTGCCCTGATCAACAAATCTCAAATTACATTGCATATTACTTTCATAATTTGATTTCATGTTCTAAATTTCACAATTTGCGTTACAGTTACAAGTACACTTATGAGCAATTCACCAATAATTGTAATTTCAGTAAACACATAAAAATAATTCAGATTCATCAATATGTAAAATTCATCAAAATTATAAAAAAATCAACCAACTTGTACCTGTCATAAAACCCTAGGACGGATCTGGTCGTGCACAATGTTCATCATCTCCTTGTTCCTCCCTAGCAGATTGCTGGAACTGACTCAGCAGCCCAATGCTCTCCGTGACATTGTTTATGGCAAGCAAATCACCAACATTGAAATTATTACTGTTATTCAAATTAGGGTTACCAGACTGCTCATCAAATGAAGCACTTTTAATCATCTCTGGTGGTCCAAGAGCCGCAGCACCGCCATGATCTCTCGGAAAAAACTGGTGATGATAATGAGATGGATAAAAATGATGCCCACCGCGGTGGTGTATGGAAAACAATCCACCGGCTGTAACACCTGCGAAATTTTGGTACTTTGAAAGTTCTGATTTAGCGCAAATGAGATCCATCTGAAGCTGCTGGAGCTGGCGCGTGAGAAGAGAGATGAGACCAACGCAGCCGTAGACCGGATCACGGAGGCGCGCCTCTGCCTCGTAAGCCAATGAGTTTACTGCATCGTCTCGCTGTGAGGGGTGGAGCTCATTGAGTTGTTTGGTAACGTTTGCTGCTCCGAAGACCTTGTGGACGTTGGAAAATTTTTGGGGATTGTCTGGAGGGAAATAAGGTGCAAATACGCAATCCGGTTGACATTTTCGCCGGAGGAACTTGCAAGCGGCGCACGGAGAGGCGGAGGATGAGGCCATTGTGGCCGTGTATTATGACCTTTCTGAAATCAGGGCAAATTGATACATGTGTAAGTAGTACTACAGTCCGAGAACATTATGCATCAGCATTTTGTTTGAACATTAGCCAACAGTTTCTACGACAATATTTCATGAAATTGAAACTTTAATAATTTTACTACATCAACGTTTGCAAATTAATTTTTTTTTTGACTAAGCAAATTAATTATTTGGATAAATGTTTTTACACAAAAATGGCTTGTTCTGCAGTATGAAATACAGACAGACAAATATGAATAAAACAAACGTATTTAGATACCTGTGCAGGGTTTGTAAGAAGCAAAAACAGCGTAGGATTTGTGGAGGAAGACAAGGCCAGAATTGTGCAGGGAAAAAAGCATGAAGTGTGAGATTTATACTACATACGGTTCTCTATTTAGATGACTTGACATACTCGCAATGAAAAAATATAGCAACTATTGTGTAAAAAGGTAGTGTGTGAACCTATTTTCGGAAGATAAATATTTTAAAAATATTCACCCTGGTGATCTGATATTTGGGTTTTTATTCAAATCAAGAAACGATAAATCCCAAATAATTATGATTATACCATACTAAAAAAACTTCAGATAAAATGAAAAAAAAAAAGGAAAAAAAAACATTTTGTTAGATCACTCAAAAAGGTAAGAAAGTATGTTACGAAGATAATATATATATTCAAGGGTTTACCTGGTTGTAATAGAATCAAGAAATTAACCTATAGAATTTGATCTGTCTCTGAAATGAGATGATAAAATCTCCTCAAGTTTCTCAAGGTCTTAAAACTTTCTTTCACACACAATCTTTCTGTTATCCTCTCTCTAGTTCTTTGTTGCTGTAGCTCCAATATATCTGAATCAGTAGCTGCTTGATCTGGAGCTGCAAGAACTCAACAAAGAGGTTCCAATTAAGTTTGAGGCTAAGATTCAATCAAATACAAGTGTATATGAAATCTATGAATTGAGTTCATCAATTAAGCAAGTAAAAAGAAGTTAAGACCTAATTGGGAATATGAGAGGGAGAGAGAGTGTGAGAGTGAATTGGATCTGGCGAAATTGTGATGTGTCTGGGGGATTGAAAAGTGGAAAGATTTGGGAATTTCGAAGCAGATCCCTTTAATTCTTCCTCCACTTGTTATTTCAACCAAAGATTATGACTTCTTCAATCTAAAGTTCTCCTTCTTTTTAGAACCACAATAAATTAGTATGTATAGATCACAATCTTGGGATCATAAACACAATATGATCATCAGAACAGGTTGTTAAATGTGTACGTAGAAAGTATATAAAGATTATGACTTCTTCAATCTAAAGGTATCCTTCTTTTACATTTGAGCGGTATGCTGCTTCTATCATATGCTAAAAATATACGTAAAATAAAAGTGACAGCAGCACCTTCTCATTGTATCAGCAACCGATCGATGTACATGTTCAAAGCACCCCCCCTCTCTCTCTCTCTATCTCCCAATAATATTTATTTATTTTATATTTTGTGGTAAAATAATTAATACTTAGGATGTAATTTTATCAAGTTGGAGCGATATATGTTGTTGATTGCTAGGGTTTATTTGGTAGGGTTTCTTAATTTCAGCAATCTTCGGTAGATGTCTGAGACATGAGATGAGAATGATATTGATGGAGTTGCACCAGCAGTCTATTGTTTTAGGGTTGTCTGGATGCCAGTGAATTTATTGGATCTAGCTACAGTTAATGTATACAATGTTACAATCAGAATCAATGAATAGTTTTGTCCAAAATGTCATTCATCTGCTTGTTTCTGTTAACTTTCTCATTCATGCATATTATTATTGCTTGAGAAATAAGTCATTGACAAAAGCTGAATATAACTTCACCTATCAAATTATTGAAGTTCGGTGCAATAATTTCCAGTTCTATTAATAGTTTAATACATTCTTAATTCGTTCTGAAAATATATTTACAACGAATTAGACATAGTAAAATAATATGATAGTAAGTTTCTGGCTGTCATCGTCATTAAGTTCATCTGATCTTGAAGCCCGAATCCAATTACATTATTTACGTCAAGTAAGAACGGAGCTAGATGTAGGGTTTTAATTTGAGAGTTTTAATGAATATAATTTTACTAAATTACACAATCCATATGCCTGTCTCACGGCATATATACTTATAAATGTGTGTTATTATGAACTGAATCAAACTGAATTAAAATAAATGATACAGTGCTTGATCTTGAAATAAGCATAAGAATTGAACTGAAAAGCGGTTGAACTGAAAAGAAATAAAACGAATGAAACCATGGAGCAGTTACCGCCTGCCTCTTAAGCTTGTCTCAAAAAGTGTGTAAGAGAAGAATACAAGGAATGAAACTATGAAAGTATTATATATTTAGGGCATCCACACCAATGAGAGCAATAATAAACAATAATAGAGAAATTTTATTGCTCTCATGCAGCAAGTGAGCAAAAAACAATGTTTGATAGGTGAACAAAAAAAACAGTGAGAGTATTGGAAGGAAAATCAATAAGTGGAGCCCGCATGCATATATCAAGATATATAGAATAAAACTTAGTTTTTGTTGGTTTTGAAAGAAATAAAAATCAGAAATGTCATAAAATGAACGTTAGACAGACATTCAACTATTCAAATTCAAACTCAAAAAATAAAATATTTTAAAATAAAAAAACAAAAAATCAGAAAAAATAAGAAAAATTAAAGAATCTTGGGACAAAACATAAAAATGAAATAATAGAAGTTTGCTCCACAATAAAATAAAGAGAGATTGCTATTTTTGCTCATAGCTCTTTGCTCTCTTGCTGCGTTTAAATATATAGAGCAAATAGTCATTCTTTGCTCATTACTTTTTGCTCTGCTTGCTACATGACTTTTATAGAAAAATGCTATTTTTGCTTATTGCTCATTACCCGTTGCTCTCTTACTACGGATACCCTAATGTGAACAATGAATGGGTAAGGGCTTACTTAATTAAAGTCTTGACTTATTAACTACTATTAATGCAAAATGTGAAATGGAGAGGTGCATGCATGACATTGTCTGTGCTCATTAGTTGGTTCAGTTTTATTTGTCTTTCTTTTCGTGATGGCAGCTTGTTGCTGACCTGAGGATGCTTTTTCTTTTCTCGAGGACGGTAGATGCGCCTCTCGGAGGGTGATCTTTTGCTCGTTTTAGGCTCTTTGGCGCCAGGCTGTATTGTGTAAACAACACGAACATGAACCAGGCTGTATGCATGGTTCCTTTGCTCGTTTTAGGCTCTTTGGCGCTAGGCTCTTTTGCTCGAGAGTCTCCTTATCGTGTAAACAACACGAACCAGGCTGTATGGTTCCTTTAATAAATTATGGGCAAGTCCCCTTTTGAAAAAAGAAAAGAAAAGACATTGATGGTGTCTCTAAAAATAAAGTTGGGAAGAAGAAGAAGAGTTAAGAAATAGGCAAAAGGGTAGAAATCAATACACAAAATGTAATTAACACCAAAATTAAATGATGCGAGTATCAAAACCATATGTTTTAATTAAATTAATAACGTTTTCTTATATTGTAAAAAAAAATAATCAAATGTCATTTTAACATTCACGGCAGCCCATATGGTTAACATGTATCAAACAAGGGCATGTTAAAGGGGAGGTCATGGGTTCAACTCCCACCTCCAACTACCTACATGGAAATCCCATGAATTAGGTGGGAAGAACATGGGCTGCAGCCCTACCACTGAGAAGCCCGCATGAGGCCCAGTGACTATGGAGTGCAGGGTAGCCAGAGCGCCTGGTGCCTTGTCACAAAAGAACATGCCCTGAATGAACTGAATCTTTGTTTCGTTTATATTAAGGTTTCCTTTGATTGGGCCGACCTCCTGCAGGTTTCTAACCGTGCTTGGCTACGGGCCGAGCTAACCGACCGAACCAGATTTAAATGAAAAGATACTAACGACCCAAGTGGTGCTTATGTAATTTTTGGTAGTAAAGAGAGGTTGCTATTCGGTAAAGCCTTTCAACGTTCGGTAACACCAAAAATTCTGAATATCTGAGTCATCAAACGTCGTCGTTTCGTCACCTGCTGATTGCTGCCGTTGCGTTGATCTTTCTCGTGTTAATAATGGACTCCGAAAAGTCGATCCCAATGGCCAACAGAGATCGCGACCTCCTCATTCCCGTCTCCGACGCCGTTCATCGCGCCGACAATGAGGGCGCTTCCAAGGCCTCCTCCTCGGCCCCCTCCGCTTCTTCGTCCCATCACACCGGTAGAGAGGTTAATCACTTCATTTCAACTCAGTTTTTCGTTGAATTCATATCGGTTTCCTCCAATCGAGGTGTTTTTTTTATCGATTGTGGTTTTTGGTTGAGTTATTGAGTAGTTGATTGTGGATTTGGAGTGTTTGAAGCTCGATTTAGAGTGGTTTAGGGCAGGCAGAAATTAGGGTTTCGTGTGGTGATGGTTTGTGTATGATCTTCGATACTGACAGTTGGATGAGATTACTAATTGGGATTGTGTGAATTTGCTGATTTTGTCATTTGATCATTGGTACTAGTTTATAAGCTTTAAATAGCAGAAATGATTAGATTGACTGATCCGCTGAATTTTGAGGGCATGATCAGCTGTACCCAGCATGCTGCTCAAAATGAACATAATTATGGAACCCAAGCAGCGGCTGCTGGATGGGAGGTGCTGCTGCTGGGGTACTGCTGCACATGCTCTGAAGAGCAAAAGATAATTTGGAATCTGATAAGAGTAAGAGTCGTGGTATTATTGTCAACAGTAAGAATATCGACCTTGAGTAAGTAGGTAACTAATGTTAAGAGTTATTTGATATCTATCTCAGAAGGAACTCGTTAAACAATTAATAAAGGTGGCAATTCATTGATGATATTGTATTGATTTCCTTTGTGCAATTCTACTAGGGTACTTAAATGGAGTACCATGAATAAAAGATGCTACTCTTTGGTTAGTTGTCATGGAATACTATCTTAGATGTTACTGTGTCCCTTTTTATGTTGTTGTTTTGCATTTCTGACCGGGATGTCTTTTGTTGTGCCAATTTGCAGACCTTCTCCAAAGTTATTAGAAGCTGGGCCTCGAAAAAGTTTATGACCGGGTGGTGGGTTCATTCATTACTCAGTATCATTGCAGTGGTGTTGAATGAACTGCGTACACAGTTATTACATTTATGTTTAGAGTATAGACACACTTGGATGTAGAAACATCTAATGTTATATCTGTCTAAGAACGCTGGCTTCAATTTTACTGGGATTTCTTACATATTGAGATAGTTCTTCTTTCCTTGATGCCAATAAATGTGCATCTGCTGCTTGTATAGTTGTTTTGACCAACCTCAGTTTTCTTATATATCCAGCATCTTTACTCATGTGCGCATGCCATTTCCACCTAACATTATTTTTGTTTGTTTGGGGGATAAGTCGAGTTACACTTACAAGTTGTAGAAAATTGACAGTAATGTATGTTTTGCAATGTTTGCAGTGTCATCTTATTGCCAATTGCAATCACATTTTATATAACTTGGTGGTTCATCTGTTTTGTCGATGGATTCTTCTCTCCGATATATGCTCATCTTGGAATTAACATCTTCGGTACGCAAACAATCCCTCTTCAATATTTTAGATTGTGTTCAGTTATATTTGTCGACATGGTTATGTACAGTGTTACATATGGATAGTTTTTTAGTCTGCCTTATGTATTTTTCAGTCTTGAAAACTATGGTTAGTTATTTGTGCTAAAAAAACTTTTACCCAAATACAGTGTTAATATGTATTAGTAAGTAAAAAACTAGGAATACATTTATGATTTGACATTCGTGGGAGATTTTTAGTTTATGAATGCATCATCTTGAGCTTTCATTCACGTCATTTACTAATCCCTTATGTGTGCCTCCAACTCCAAGGTCTGGGGTTCATAACGTCTATAAGCTTCATCTTCTTGGTTGGGGTTTTCATGTCATCTTGGTTGGGGACATCTGTTCTTAGTCTAGGGGAATGGTTCATCAAACGGATGCCTTTCGTTCGACATATTTACAATGCTTCCAAACAAATTAGTTCTGCCATATCACCAGGTCAGAGTTGGACTGTTCTGATTTTTCCATTGCTTAGGTTCAGTGAGGAAATGTCTGATATTCTTTTATCATTGCAGACCAGAACACACAGGCATTCAAGGAAGTGGCCATTATAAGGCATCCCCGTGATGGTGAATATGCTTTTGGGTTCATCACTTCAACTGTTGTATTACAGGTATGATGTGTGAATTCTAGACTTTGGCTTTTGGCAACATGCCAACATCAAGTTGTGCTTCTTCCCCTTCTTTTTAATTATTGGATTTTGAGTATGTTTAGTCACATTACACTAAGTATTCATGCTGGTGACTCTAGAATTGGCTCCTAACAAGGATGGTGCAACTTATTTTCGTAAATATGGTAACCAGTTATCTAATGTGTGTCCAGACTTATGCCGGAGATGAAGAGTTGTGTTGTGTCTATGTACCAACGAATCATCTGTATATTGGCGATATATTTCTTGTCAATTCGAAGGAGTTAATCAGACCCAATCTTTCGGTCAGGGAGGGTATTGGTAAGGATGTTTTATGTCTCTTAATTATATTAGAGATCATTTTCTCCATGTTCCTCTTGTTTTCTCTTTATTTGCTTGTTAAATCATTCACAAACCTGCATGTTGTGTGGGCTCTAAGATAAGGCAAGTCGTTTATAGCCATATATTAGCACACATTGCTTAACATGTTTATTCTTTATAAAGTTAAAGCTATACTCAAAGTTGCATGGGTATAGATTTGAAGGGTTATCATTGTCAAACATTGATACGGGTGCTTGTTTTCCATTGCAGAAATCGTAGTATCCGGAGGAATGTCAATGCCTCAAATTCTATCTACATTGGATCAAAGAACAGCTCCACAGCGTAGGAGTAACTGACTAATAAATTTAGAAACCAGTCTTTATCATCTAGCTTTGCCGCCATTTCACATGGACACTAGTGTGATACATGAACATGGTGTATCCAATGTAAAATAGACAGAATGTCAGCACTATTTTCTTCATAGGTGTGTACCATATAGGATGTTTCAAATGAGACTCTTTACTTCCATTTACTTGAAATGCTTCATAGGTGTGTACCATAGGTCAAAATGGTTCATATTTTCATAGTTAGTCTCTTTAGATTTTCCAAGTTTAAAAAAAAGTTTCTTTAGAAATTCAGATGGATAAGTATTTGACAACCATTTCAATACTTAAAAGATGGAAAATATTCGTATCTAACATTTTGAATCAACTACTATCACAAATCGCCCCTCAGATTTACGGTAGAAGAAAAGATGCCTCTTGCGCACACCAACGGCATAAACGCTCGTGAAGATCACATAAATATATCCTCTTCCTCTAGATGACTATAAATGTACATATCATATCATATCATTATGTTATGAATTTGAAATTGTTCAATCCTTATCAAAATCTTTTTTTTATTATTATTATGTGGGGTGAGACAGAGATAGCTAGTGAGAAGTAAATAAATGCAATATCAAATTGAAATTAATGAAATACCACTTCCCAAATTCAAGTAAGGTCATTTCCAAGCAACCATAAAGTAAGATGATTCAATTTCCATCATATTGAAAATGAGCCACAACCTAATAAAAAGACAAATGAGGAAAAGATGCCACCATCCTAGTCCTGTCCTACACATAAATGATCATCAAAGTAAGCTTGTTTCATTCAATTAATGGCACACACTTCAAGCTTTATTGATTACTTGATAGTTTGAGTTGCGTCTGATTTATAAATTTGCAGACAAAAGAAACATCGAGAAGGTACCATAAATATATTCTCTTGGTATATGCTCACATTTATTATCACTAATGGTTAATTAACTCCTTCAGATGGGTAGTGTGGTCTAGTGGTCACAGTCTTAATCTAATGATCAAGAGGTTCACGGTTCGAACTCCTTCGAATGCACCGGCATGAGTTTGGGACTTGTCCATTCCTTGCTTATCATAGCGGAATTTATTTTTTTTTTTTTTAAATTACCTCCTCCACTTGTCATATTTGTTTTTTAAAAGAAAATATCCGATAATCCAGCACTCAATTTTTATATTTATTCTACCTCGTTTATCGTATCTATCAAAAGAAATCATTTTGGTTCATCAGAATTTGAACCCGTGACAGCAATAATATCTACTGCTCATACCTTTTTTTTTTAATTTCACTGCTCCTACCATTTGATCACACTGAGCACAAATTTTTTTTTTTGATAAACTTAATGTGCACAATTAGTATACTTGCACACTAAAGTCTATTTGGTCCAATTTCATTTTATCAAGAAGGAAGCCGAGAGAAGAAAAAAAATCTACTCCCTCCGTCACATAATTTTCTTCTCACTTTTCTTTTTGGGCGTCCCAAAATTTTCTTCCCATTTCCAAAATAACTTACTTTATCACACTCACAGCCACATTATTTAATCATTTATCTTCACACTTACTTTATCACACTTACTTTATCACACTCACAATAACTTACTTTATTATTTTTCTTAAAAACTGTGCAATATCACAAATGAGAAGTAAATTTTGGGACGGAGGGAGTAATATTTAAGTTCGATTTCACGATGAGTCAGAGTTAATGCTTTGATATATAAATTTTTATTTTTGAAGAGTTTTTGGAATGGAAAGAAAATTTGGGAAAATGTAGAGTCATGTTTGAATTGAGATGCCATACAAAATTTTCATGTGATATGACTTTTTCATCCAATTTCCATTTCATTTGCTTTCGCTCTATTTTCCATGCATGATCCCAGTTAGAATAAAGTCAAATTACTACCATAAATAAATGAGATACAAAAAGCAAACATTACATACATACAAAGTAAAAATATGACATTAAGTGAGGAATCATGACTATTAATGTACATATTATTAAAGTAGATATGAATTTCCTGAAAATTAAAAACAAGCTGAAAATCCATTATAATTAAGTAGTGAGATTTCTTGCAATCAAACCCATTAAAGTAGTTTTAGATTCCTGGACAACTAAAATACCGAATCTGATTTTTTATTATTAAGGACATGTTCGTTTTACCAAATAATGACAATTTTAATAGAAATCAGTTGAAATAAACTAAAATAACTGACACTATTTAAATGAAGTCAATTTCAAAAAAATATATTAAGCACATTGGATAATGCATGTTTTCACTTTTCATTTTTATTGTATTATTCCATTAATAAACTTGGACTTTGTTATGAAAACTTGTTGATCGTAGTGAAGATGAAGCTTAAGGGAGAATAAGAACTTAAGGAGAAGTAGTAGAGAGATTTGTGTTGTATTGAATTGTCTAAATATGCATTACATATAATCCCTTTATATAGGGCTAGGAAAAAGGAGAAAATATCTCATGGAGAAAATATCTCATGTTGAGTAAATCAATTTGATTTTGATTTCTTGTAGCAAGTTGATATGTCAGTAATCAACTCTCGTATTGTCACTTCCTTGTGGGTCATGGATGATAGATCAATATTCAACAATATTGTCGCTCTGTCGTTTTCTAGCTTGCTGGGACCCGGGGGAGAGTTTGGAGGAAGTCACCCGGGGGAGAGTGTGTAGGAAGTCATCCATTTTATTATATAATTTATAACACTCCCCCTTGGATGACTTATTACGTGTCTATGCTGCCTCGTTAAAAACCTTACTTGGAAAAACCCAGTGGGATAAAAACCAAGATAAGGGAAAAAGAGTGCAGCCACATAAAACTCCCCCTGATGTTGGCAACAGTGATTTCTTCATAAGTTTTGTAGCTTTCGCATGCCGATGTCATGAACATGTTTTCTGAGTACCGAAGTTGGGAGAGCCTTTGTAAGAAGATCCGCTGAGTTGTCACAGGAACGAACATACTGAAGGCTGATAACATTGTTCTTTTCCAGCTCTTGGGTAAATGAAAAGAACTTCGGAGGGATATGCTTCGTTCTGTCACTTTTAATAAATCCTTCCTTCATTTGAGCAACACATGCAACATTATCCTCAAAAAGTGTGATTGGATCATTTGCTGGTAGAAGACCGCTTGTAGTTCTGATATGTTGTTTCATGGATCTCAGCCACACACATTCACGACTTGCTTCGTGTAATGCGATGATCTCAGCGTGGTTTGATGATGTTGCAACGAGTGTTTGTTTCTGATAACGCCAAGACATAGCAGTTCCTCCAAATGTAAATACATAGCCAGTCTGGGACTTCGCTTTATGTGGATCTGACAAGTAATCTGCATCTGCATAACCAATCAAAACTGATTTTGTATTGTTAGGATAAAATAATCCTAAGTCAATCGTTCCTTGAAGATAACGAAGCACACGCTTGATTCCATTCCAGTGTCTTTTGGTAGGAGCTGAGCTAAACCTGGCTAATAAATTAACAGCAAAAGCTATGTCAGGTCGAGTACAATTAGCAAGGTACATAAGAGCTCCAATCGCACTGAAATATGGTACTTCTTGACCAAGAATCTCTTCAGATTCTTCACATGGACGAAATGGATCTTTGTCTACATCAAGGGATCTAACGACCATTGGGGTACTTAATGGGTTTGATTTATCCATATTGAATCTCTTGATTATCTTTCTCGTGTAATTTGATTGATGCACAAGTATTCCACTTTGCATATGCTCAATCTGTAATCCGAGACAATATCCCGTTCTCCCAAGGTCTTTCATTTCAAATTCCCTTTTCAAGTAAGAGATTACTTCATGAATCTCCGTTCCAATGATATTCAAATCATCGACATAGACAGCGATAATTACACACCCGAATCTTGTTTTCTTAATGAAGACGCAAGGGCAAAGAGGGTCATTGACATATCCCTTTTGCAACAGGTATTCACTTAACCGGTTGTACCACATGCGTCCGGATTGCTTTAACCCATATAAAGATCTTTCTAGTTTGATCGAATATCTTTCTCTGGGCATTGAACTTGATGCTGCAGGCATCTTGAATCCTTCAGGGATTTTCATGTAAATATTAGTATCAAGCGATCCGTATAGGTAAGCGATAACAACATCCATGAGGTGCATATTTAATTTCTCATGAACTGCTAGACTTATCAAGTATCTAAACGTAATTCCATCCATGACAGGAGAATACGTTTCCTCAAAATCGATTCCAGGCCTTTGAGAAAAACCTTGTGCAACAAGTCGAACCTTGTATCTCGCAATTTCATTTTTCTCATTTCTTTTTCGTACGAAAACCCATTTGTATCCAACAGGTTTCACATCCTTAGGTGTGAGTACTATAGGCCCAAAAACTTTGCGTTTATTGAGCGAGCCTAGTTCAGTTTCAATTGCCTTTTCCACTCAACCCAATCGTGTCTATTTTTACACTCAGTAATAGACCGTGGTTCGGGATCACCATTATTTTCATTCATAATATCACATGCCAAATTATAAGAGAACGCATCATCAATGTTCTCTTTTCGGTTCCATAGTAGGCCTGTATTAGCATAATTAATCGAAATTTCTCGATCCTTTTCATTTTGTATTTCTATAGGAATACTTTCCTCCATCATAGGATCGCTTTGCTTTTCTTCCCCTTTTCTTTTTCGAGGATTTTTATTTTTGGAACCGGGTGGCCTTCCACGCTTTAACCGTGTTGTGATTTCATGAATGACTTTATTTTCCAGCTTCCCTTTTGGAATTTCAATTTGTACGAGAGCATTCTCAGCCGGTATGTGAGATTTAGTCACTCTCTTTGTGTCTGTAAATGCATCAGGAAGTTGATTTGCCATTTCTTGCAAATGTAAAATCCTTTGTACTCTACCTTCACAATCTTTTGTGTAAGGATCAAGATGCAATAATGTTGGTACAGACCAAGTAATTTCTTTCTCAAACTGTTTTCTTTCTCCCCCTAATGGTGGGAAATTTTCCTCATCAAAGTGGCAATCAACAAAACATGTTGTGCAAATATTTCCAGTTTGAGGTTCAAGAAATTTAACAATAGATGGACTTTCAAAGCCCACATATATCCCAAGGCTTCTTTGTGGTCCCATCTTTATTCTTTGAGGAGGTGCAATAGGCACATAAATAGCACAACCAAAAATCCTTAAGTGAGATATATTTGGTTCTTGACCAAATGCAAGTTGTAGTGGAGAACTTTTATGATATGCACCTGGTCTGATGCGAATTAATTCAGAAGCATGTAATATTGCATGACCCCATACTGAGGTAGGAAGCATTGTTCTCATTATCAATGGCCTAGCAATAAGTTGGAGGCGTTTGATCAATGATTCAGCCAAACCATTTTGTGTGTGGACATGAGCAACAGGATGCTCGATCACAATCCCAACTGACATACAATATTCATCAAATGTTTGGGATGTGAATTCACCGGCGTTATCAAGTCTAATTTTCTTGATT
This sequence comes from Rhodiola chrysanthemifolia, assembly GCA_033675395.1. Taxonomy (NCBI): domain Eukaryota; kingdom Viridiplantae; phylum Streptophyta; class Magnoliopsida; order Saxifragales; family Crassulaceae; genus Rhodiola; species Rhodiola chrysanthemifolia. The sequence goes on from CM066204.1 coordinate 15,620,380, forward strand.
GTATGATCAGGAAATTGAGCTCGCAATTTTATTATTTGGGCAAGTAATTTAGCGAATGCCACATTGCGAGTTGATAACAAACACACATGTGACCATTTGCTAGATGCATCTATCAATACCATAAAGTATCGAAATGGTCCACATGGTGGGTGAATGGCCCACAAATATCACCTTGAATACGCTCAAGAAACATAGGTGATTCTGTTTCAACCTTTCCCGGTGATGGCCTTATAATAAGCTTTCCAAGAGAACAAGCTTTACATGGGAAAATATTTCCTTGAGGGATTTTATGACCCTTCAATGGGTGTCCATGCGTATTTTCGATAATTCTTCGCATCATACTTGAACCTGGATGACCCAATCGGTCATGCCACATGGTTAATATTGAAGATTTCATAACTACCGCATTTGACTCAATCTCATTTATATGCGTGTTATGCAATCCAGTGGGAAGCATTGGTAGTTTTTCAACTATGTATTTCTTTCCAGATCTATACATAGTGAGTAACATGAACTTCATGTTACCTTCAGTCATAGACTGAGTCTCGAATCCATGAGAATAAATATCATTGAAACTCAATAAGTTTCGTTTGGATTTTGGCGAAAATAAGGCATTATGTATCGTAAACTTTGTGCCATTTGGCAATACAAAGTTTGCCTTGCCAATTCCTTCAATCAGATCTACAGGACCTGAAATTGTATTCACAATGGTTCGGGTTGGTTTTATCATCAAGAAAAACCTTTTATCCTTCAGGATTGTGTGCGTTGTTCCACTATCAAGTATGCACATTTCTTCAATATTAATTCTTTGGTTGACTTTGGCTTTGTCCATTTCAAAGCTTTAAGTAAACAAGAAAATGATAAGATAAACATATTTTATTACATGTGAGAAAACATAGTCATGCTTAAAGGAAAACATACATATAACATAAGAAAATCAACTCAGGACATCGGACCGTTTGGTTTCTTTCCCTGGGTTTACACAACTTCCCCTTTTAGTTCCCACCAGTCATTTTTCCAGTTATATCACCAAGGAAGACCTCACTAGGCTCATGGTATTTTTCAAAACCACGTACACGATACTGCTGCTGCAAGGTTACATTTGATGCATGGAATGTAGACAGAGTCTTTTCCATCATCTCAGCATCAGTTATCTTATCTCCATAAAATTTCAAATGGCTCACTATTTTTATCATCTCAGAGTTATACTCACTGACTTTCACAAAGTCTTGGAACCGTAAAGCGGCCCATTTATCCCGATATAAGGGAAGCATCACATCCCTTTGGTGATCAAATCTGTCTTTCAGATTTTTCCATAAATCACTCGGGTCTTTCACAGTGAGATACTCATTTTTTGAGATTCTCGTCAAGATGACGACGAAGGAAAATCAAAGATTTTGCCTTCTCCACTTTCGATGAGGTATTCCCCACAATGATTGTTTCGTTAAGATCCATTGAGTCCAAATGTGTCTCAATGTCTATTGTCCACGACATGTAATTTTTTCAGAGATGTCGAGTGGACTGAATTCAAGTTTTGCGAGGTTTGACATGGTGGTAACTAAAAATAGAAAAAGTTTATAAGATTAATTTAAAAACATACAATTCTACAAATATTGTAAAGAAGAAGAAGACATACATTATTACAAGCATTTTTAAACAATGATAAAATTCATCCGTCGGAACATCTCCGGTGAGGACACAAACAGTAAGTACAAAAATAATTATGAAAACAAAAACTAGCATTAGACGAGACATTTTATGGCAAGGTTTTCTTGAGAAGATTATGTAGTAGAAGAGAGAATGAGTGTGATTTTGTATGGTGAATGAAATCGAATTTATAGAGGAAAATATAGCTGTTTGTTACCGTTTGTTACCGTTGGGCACTAATAGTAAATTAACAATGTAATATCATCAAATAAATTATACAGTTCAAAGAAAATGAAGTATTTAAAGTAAAGATAGTTACTTTGCAGATCACAACACTTTACTATGAGGCGGTAATCCGCACATCATAATAATATGTTGTTATACATTAAGAAAGTAAAACAAGTTGTAAAAAGTATTTAAAGTAAAACATACATAACCGTCGCCGTAATAGGATCGAATTCCAAAGAAAACAAAGCAAAAGGTAATGGAATTCTCAGTTTTTTTTTCATCCAGAAAAACCCAGATATCAAGTCACAATCTGGAATTGTGAAAGAGGGAGAGTAAAGCTCCCTTTGAGGTAGTGAACCCCTTATGATATCCAAGTAGAACAGATGAAGAACTAAGCGGAAGTTGAGAGACAAGTTGTAAATCACATCATTTTGTTATACGGTAGCGTAGCTCCGTTGTATAACAAAATGACGTTATACAATAATATCGAAGAGAGAAAATTTCGTTATGTACCTTTGTTCGGAACTTACGGTATGGAAGTGGAGAGCGTTCGTGCTGATAACGTGTTATGAAAACTTGTTGATCGTAGTGAAGATGAAGCTTAAGGGAGAATAAGAACTAAGGAGAAGTAGTAGAGAGATTTGTGTTGTATTGAATTGTCTAAATATGCATTACATATAGTCCCTTTATATAGGGCTAGGAAAAAGGAGAAAATATCTCATGGAGAAAATATCCCATGTTGAGTAAATCAATTTGATTTTGATTTCTTGTAGCAAGTTGATATGTCAGTAATCAACTCTCGTATTGTCACTTCCTTGTGGGCCATGGATGATAGATCAATATTCAACAATATTGTCGCTCTGTCGTTTTTCTAGCTTGCTGGGACCCGGGGGAGAGTGTGGAGGAAGTCACCCGGGGGAGAGTGTGTAGGAAGTCATCCATTTTATGATATAATTTATAACAGACTTGACTTTTACTTTTGCAATTTATAATATCATATTACTGAATTATTCATACCATTTGCGTGATAAATTTTTACTGTGTTAGGACTGCAGTATAAAATGCACTGTACTCAAAGAGAACTAAAGCCTTTTAATTTCAATATCATTCTCTTCGCGTGCTTCGAAATTAATTTTGTTCTATATTTCAAGTCATTAAAAAAAACATTTTCTCTCATATTTACTGTTCATGGTCTTTGCATCACACTAGCAGCATTATTTTATATAAAAGCAATATTATTGATATATATTTGACAAATGGCTCGTTTACAAAACAAGAAAATAATTAGTTAAAAAAACAATTAATAACGACAATGGTAGTTAGTAACGGTAGAACTGAAAATTCAACTTGAATATTAAAAATTAAAATGTAAGTGGTCTTTTTTTTTAAAAAAAATCTTACAAAACATCCATGTTTTTCGTGGACCAAAAGTATAGTGTCATTTATTTTATAATTATCTTTTTTTTGTGGATAATAATTTTCTCAAACCTACTTTGACTAGCGCTCTAAAATCCTATTTTTAGAAAAATAAGTTAATCCACAAAAAGCACAAAAATAGAACACTGTGTAAGCTGCAAGCAATTAAAAAATTAATAAAAATTCAATTCATATTTCATAAATATTAACTCAAAGCACACAAATAAGCACCAAGCAAACTGTCCTTAACATCCATTCACACCTTATCCATCTTCTACTAATCATAACTACGTGTTTTTAATCGCTTAAATAAATGCTTAACTTTTGCATGCATTCGCCACATCCAAACGCGCCCTTATTAAAACTCACATACACACTCCGCATCATTACAATTCACAACATCTTCATTCTCATTAAATCGCCGACTCTGTTTTCGTCAGTACAAAACAGCGACAAATTGGATCGATTTCGATCGAAGAATATGATGTCGGAGACCGAAGTGGAGGCTGCTAGGAACCGCGCCGTCGAGATCGAGCCGGCTGAGCGAGGCGCGGCTGGGAATGGGAAGAAGAAGAAAGGGCTGCTTGGGCTGAATAAGTACGCGTTCGCTGGGTCGATTCTCGCGTCCACTAACTCGATTTTGCTCGGATATGGTGAGTTGCGGTTGCTTAATTTGGTTGTAATGTTGTGATTTTGGCGATAAGTTGATGTTAATCTATTGTGAGTGGAGAGATTGGATCCATCCGTTTTTCTGGAGAGTTGTGTTTTTGAATTAGGGTTTGTGTTGGTAGTGAAATTGGGTGAATTTGAGTGGCGTTTTTGTGTTTTTGATCTTGATTTTCGGTGAATTTTAGTGCCATTTTTTTATTTAGATTTTTATCATGAATTCGGGTGAGTTTGAGTGGCAATTTTGTGTGTTGGATCGTGATTTTGTTGAATTTGAGTGACATTTTTGTGTTAATTTTTGGTAATTAATTTGATGCAGATATCGGAGTGATGAGTGGAGCGTTACTGTTCATCGGACCACAGCTAAACTTAACGAATTCCCAAAAAGAAGTGTTAGTAGGCTCACTCAACTTCGCCTCATTGATCGGATCACTTGCTTCCGGCAAGACTTCCGATTTAATCGGCAGGCGGTACACAATCGTTCTCGCAGCCGGTACGTTCCTCTTAGGAGCCTTGCTGATGGGCTTCGCGCCATCTTACATGTACTTAATGGCGGGGAGAGTCGTGGCGGGGATTGGTGTAGGCTATGCATTGATGATCGCTCCACTTTATGTCGCGGAGCTCTCTCCTGCGATGACTCGAGGATTTCTCGCCTCGTTGCCTGAAGTTTTCATCACGGTTGGAGTTCTCCTTGGGTACATTATGAACTTGGTGTTTGCTGGATTCCCCTCGTGGATCAATTGGCGCTTGATGCTCGGCATTGCTGGTGTTCCAGCAATTGGGATCGCGTTGGGAGTGATCCTGATGCCTGAGTCTCCACGCTGGCTCGTGATGAAAGGCAGAACAGCTGAAGCGCGCCGCGTTTTGGTTAGAACTTCTGACTCCGAGGCTGAAGCGGAGATGAGGTTACAAGAGATCATTAAAGCCGCGGAGGCTGAAGCGATGAAAGGTGAACAAGAAGGAGTTTGGAAGCAGCTTTTGATCCATCCGACGAAGCCAGTCCGCCGTGTCCTCATCGCCGCCGTTGGAATCAACTTCTTCATGCAAGCTTCAGGTAACGATGCGGTCATTTACTACTCGACCGAAGTTTTCAAGGAAGCTGGGATAGGAAAGCAAAAGAAACACTTGATCATGGTAACAATACTAATGGGCTTCGCCAAGACGTTTTTCTGCGTCGTCTCGGCTTTGTTCCTAGATAACTACGGACGCCGCCCGATGCTGTTTTTGGGCACGGGCGGCATGGCGGTCTCCTCCGCCACTCTTGCCCTGACCACAAAGGTACTGAAAAATTCAGTTAAGAAGCCTGTTTGGGCCAAAGTTATGGCGGTTTTTTCAGTTTGTGCTGACGTGTCATTCTTTTCGCTTGGGCTGGGGCCCATTACTTGGGTGTACTCATCAGAGATTTTTCCGTTAAGGCTGAGGGCGCAGGGAACAGCCTTGTCGGTATCGGTCAACCGGTTGGTCAGCGGAGCGGTGAGTATGTCCTTCTTGACTATATCGGAGGCTATCACATTTAGTAACATGTTTTTCATTTTCGCTAGCGCGATGGTGGCTGCCTTCGTGTTCGTGTACTTCTTCTTGCCGGAGACTAAAGGGCTGAGATTGGAGGAAATCGGTACTCTGTTTGAGAAGGACACTGATCCTAAAGAGGGGATCAGGGTCGGCAATAGTTAGCCACGATCACGACGCTGAACATCCTCATCGTGGTCACGGCCTTGGTTGCTACTAGATGATCTGATGTTAAGGTGGTCTTTCGGTGTCAATGTAATTAGGTTTACACAATGAAAGGAGCGAGGCTCGCATAGCATCATAATGTGATTAGGTGCACAAATTCATCTATACATACATTATCCTCAAACTTCATATCAAATTTGTTTAATTTTCTAAACAAAATGAAACTACTGGCCCCAAACAACAAAATCCCCTGCAAGCTGCTGCTACGAACCTCATTTGATAACTCAAGATCACCTGCAGGCTAAACTTTTTAGCCCATGAACCTCATTTCCACAAAAATATTACACTCTAATTAACCTCGCTTTCAGTACCCAATCTAACAACACTCTTGGCCTAAAAATCCATCATTTGATAACTCAAGAAAAAGGGCATTAAGCAGCAACGAACTTGTTCATATGTTCTCTATGTATCAACTAGTAAAATTCATCCCCATTATATACTCTTACTCTACATCAATATATCTGCACAAATTGACGATTACTCGAAACTTTTCTCTTTCACTTAATACAGTTTATACAGCCACGTAGTTACTGATGGTTTCCTCTTGCTGACATTTTCTTATTTGCAGCTTCGTAGTCTGCTTGCTATCCCCAGTCACAACTCCAAACGACACATTTTTATTCTCAGGAAATCTATTTGCAGCACAAATCAAGCCACTTTTCAAACCTTACCTCAACACTGAAATAAGTCACACAAACAACTTCACTGAAAGTTTAAACGTCTGATTCGAAATCGAAGACTCCGTCACCAATCGCAGCCGCTTACGAGTTACGATACGACTGAAACTTAAAAAAAAATTATTGGGCCAAATCAAGCCATTTGGAGATGTTTTCTTTTTTTCTCTTTCTCTGCGGTTATTCTTTGATATGTTACACGTAAAATCACAATAAAAAAAATATTATTTTCTAGAAAAATGAATCATATAAATAATTAATTGTGATACCATATATACACGAAAACCGAAATTAATACGTTATGAGTTCAAGTTATATCGTTATAACTCATTACCATTATCGTTAATGTCACGACCCAATATCTAGGCCGAGACCGGCACTTGATCCATTGCCAAACAAGCCTCTCACTTACTTCAAACCCGAATACTCACTCTCGCATACGTGCATTTTAAGTAACGTAGCCAATATGAAAGAAATAACTGAAAATATATTATAACAAGTCTCACTACTAACATCCCACCCAAAGTACAACGGAGCGACATGTCTAACAGAAAAGGGAATAACTAGATAAAATAAAATAACTCCAACGGGATGACTGGTTGTGTGGCACCATACGCGAAAAGAAAAGCTTCATCGAAAAGATGATAGATAGCTCCTGACTTAGCGACTCACTTACCTGAAAAAGAGGGGGTGAGTCATAATGACTCAGTGAATAATTAATACACTTAATCACAATAACCATATTCATAAGCACATGTCCACAGTCACATACTCCAAGTTTCACATCACATTAATAACATATGCAATAATGTATGAATGCATGAATGCGTGAAATGCAACCATGATGGGCAGTCGTCTGATGAGTCAAATATTTAACTAATATTTCCCCTACTTTTCTTAGTAGTTTGATTCGTTTCCAAGTAATTTTGATGCCAATTCACACCCTTCTTGATCTATTAGGTCCCAAAATGCATTTCGTCTCACTCGGAGCCTCAAAGATCAAATGGAGCAAAAGTTGGGTGAATTTGAGCAAAAAATGAAGTTTCGGGAAAAACAGGAAGAACGACCTTTGCAGCGTAATTTGCATGCCCAGATCGCATACGATGTCCGAATTGGTTGATTCAAATCTTGTTGGAAAGCTAACTCAAAGAGAATACAACTCTTCAGTTTAAGCCAAGACCTGATTCGGATGTTACGACATCGAAACAGCCGCCGGAAGCTCGCCCGAGTCCCACCACGCTCGCCCTAGTCTCGCATATGCAGCACGCTGAGTCCTCCACACTCGCCCGAGTCCCATTGCACCCGCCCGGGTCCCTAGTGCTGCTTGCTCTGCTCCATTTCGCCTCGACCGAGTCCCATCGCACCCGCCCGGGTCTTCCCTGAAAAATCAGATTTTTGCCTTTGGCTATAAATAGAAAGAGATGAATCGAAGACTTGAGCAATGGGGTTTTGGAGAGAAAGAAGAGGGTTTCTAGAGAGACAAAGACAAAGGCTTCAAAGGGAGGATCATCCATTGAAGATTGAAGATATCAACGATTGAAGAAGATCATCTACACTAGATTGGTTTATTCATTCCTTGTATTTTAATCTTTTATGTACTCAATACAATTTGTGTTTGTCTATGAACATGATTTGTGAGTAGTCCTTTGTGTTCTAGGGTCCTATGGACCTCATATGTGTTAATACTTCTCATCCATTATGAATCAATGCTAGAATAACATGTTTTGGATGATTGTGATTTACTTTGATTGAATGCTCAAATTATGCACTCTAGGTGTTTGAGAAAATGCCTAAGTGAATAGTTTTGGTATATGACTTGAGTTAAGCACTCTAGGTGTGTGAGAAAATGCCTAGATGATTAATTTCTATGGTTCTTTGGTCAAGTAGCCGAGAGGTGGACGCCACAGTACCTAGATATCGAGTCATTAAGGAATCCTAGGCTAAGTAACCGAGAGGTGGACGCCAAAGGTTCTCGAAAGCAAGTAAATCACCCTTGTTAGGTGGTGTTCACGAGAGTGACCCATCCTAGCATTGAGATAGGCTAGGACTTTATCTCCTCATAAACAAGTAAATCACCCTTGTTTATGATCAGTTTCAGCACGTTTTCATCCATTCCCGAAAAAATTGCATTCATAGCTTTTGAGTTTCTGATAGACGCCTTTTCATCTGCATCATCCCATAGAGCTTCTGGTTTAGAGACAACTTCACCCGTAAGACTTTCAATCAAGGGTTGAGTCCATCCAATCAAGACTGCCTTCCAAGCTTTTTCATCGAGAGATTTCATCTTGGGTTTCCAGGAGGCATAGTTTGAACCTTCGAGAAGCGGGGGTCTGGTTGCACGCTGAGTCCTCCACACTCGCCCGAGTCCCATTGCACCCGCCCGGGTCCCTAGTGCTGCCTGCTCTGCTCCATTTCGCCTCGACCGAGTCCCATCGCACCCGCCCGGGTCTTCCCTGAAAAATCAGATTTTTGCCTTTGGCTATAAATAGAAAGAGATGAATCGAAGACTTGAGCAATGGGGTTTTGGAGAGAAAGAAGAGGGTTTCTAGAGAGACAAAGACAAAGGCTTCAAAGGGAGGATCATCCATTGAAGATTGAAGATATCAACGATTGAAGAAGATCATCTACACTAGATTGGTTTATTCATTCCTTGTATTTTAATCTTTTATGTACTCAATACAATTTGTGTTTGTCTATGAACATGATTTGTGAGTAGTCCTTTGTGTTCTAGGGTCCTATGGACCTCATATGTGTTAATACTTCTCATCCATTATGAATCAATGCTAGAATAACATGTTTTGGATGATTGTGATTTACTTTGATTGAATGCTCAAATTATGCACTCTAGGTGTTTGAGAAAATGCCTAAGTGAATAGTTTTGGTATATGACTTGAGTTAAGCACTCTAGGTGTGTGAGAAAATGCCTAGATGATTAATTTCTATGGTTCTTTGGTCAAGTAGCCGAGAGGTGGACGCCAAAGTACCTAGATATCGAGTCATTAAGGAATCCTAGGCTAAGTAACCGAGAGGTGGACGCCAAAGGTTCTCGAAAGCAAGTAAATCACCCTTGTTAGGTGGTGTTCACGAGAGTGACCCATCCTAGCATTGAGATAGGCTAGGACTTTATCTCCTCATATGGACCGATTATGCAACGAGAGTTGACAATCGAGATATATGAGTAGGACGCGAGTCAAAAATATCGGGAGATTGAGACTCGTGTGTATAAGGTATATCTCCCTCAAGTCGGAGAAGTAACCGAGAGGTGGAATTCGACTTGATGGGTATACAGGCTTTAATCTAATCATCTAGGACAAGTATCTTGCATGGAATTGAACTCTTGGAGTCTAAAAACATATATGAGTGAAGTAGTTCCATAGAATACACCTTTAGCCTTGGTAGTGACATAATTCTCTAGATCCCTTGGATAGTTTATATTGTTTATAGAGTTTAACTTCACCAATCAAACCTTTCGCAATTAGAATACACTTATCGGAACAAAATCGAATAGTGCTCATAAGTTTGGACTTGCTCCTTGGACGACCCGGTACTTACCGGTCTTATAAATTGTTTTTGACCAAGTATTATTGCCTTCGATCACATCGATTTGAACTGTACAATTATTACCACGTTCAAAATGGCGCCGTTGCCGGGGAGCAATGAATTAATTAGAGCACTAGAGTAGATTTTGTGAGATTTGGACTATTCTTGTAAATATTTTTCCTTTTCTTTTGTACATTCTTTACACTCACATCCCTTGCTAACTTGTGTTCTATTGTTTTGAGAGGATGGACTTATATAACCAACAAGTCTCTTACGATGAACATTATTACCAAGAGGAGGAGCAACCAAATGCTTATTGGGAAGATCATTGCAATCCAACACATTCCAACACTCAAAATTTGGATGATAGCCAATATTTAATTGTTGAAGACTCCTACCCTCAGTATCCTTCAAATCCTCAACCCAACGGTGGACCTTCCATCTTTGAGATGCAAGCCATGATTCAAGCTTACCAAGCCAAGGTTACCCAAGACAATCTAGACATGCTACAAACTTTCCAAGACTTGAACCGCATAGACAAACTTGTTGCTCAAAGACAAGTGTTGGAAAGCACATTAGCGCAACAAATAATGGAGAATGGGAACGTGGATGGAGAAGAAGAGGTTGCCGAAGAAGAAGTCCTTGAATCTAGTGATGATAAATTACCAAATGGCTCTTTTGAAACGCTCGGCCAAGCTATCAAAGAGCTAGATGAAGATGATTCAAGCACAAAATACTACACTCTCGGGACACCTTCACCTCCACCAATACTAGGCGAGCTTGAATCTCTTGATGGGGATGAATTTGAACAAGAGCATATGGAGCCACGAGGATTCCAAGCGTATGAAGACTTTGTTGAGGTATTTATGGACACGACTAGAGAGCCACCTCGCATACAAGGAGATGAAAGTTTAATGAGGGAGATTGAGAATTGGGCACCCAAGGACATCATTAAAAAATTGAAGGAAGGTATGCCCATCAAACTAGAGGCTAGCATTGAATATCCTTTCTTTGTCACAAAGCCTCGAGACAAGTTTTGGAGCTTCCTACCATACTTTACGAGATTATTCACTACCATACTTTACGAGATTATTCAAAAGGAGCTCCAATGACCCCTTAATTCTAAAGGGTTCAACATTCTTGAAGGGGTCAACCATGCATTTGAAAGTCCATCGTAGGCTTGATGGAAAAAAATTCAAATGGGATTTGAAGGTGGATTGACACGCCAAATCCAAGGGCCCGTGAGAAGGGATCCTAGCAAAGGACTTCTCATGAGTGATTCTATGGGGCGCTTTGCTACGTCTTTGCCAAGACGGGAAAAACTAGGCCCTCGCGGGAGGTAACCCGGTTTGTAAGTTTTTCATTCTCGTTCTTCATGTTTAAGTGTTTGACATGATTTTGAGTGGCTTAGGCTCTAAGTGTGGAGTGTGATATTTATGATTAGTGGCTCAAATTTTAAGTGTGGAGTGAGTTCTACTCACTCCAATCCGATTTCACATTTCCAAGCCCCTCCACCTCACCCTTAATTTATCTATGAATTATGATGTCGCCCTTAGTGTTCATGAGCTTTATGTGACTTTATTGTATTGGAACTACTTTGTTACTATGACTTAGACACCTTGTGCATGAAGGAAGATGTAGTTTACTTTCCTTGTTTTAACTCTCTTAAACATATATGTCATGATGTTATTTTGTGACCTTGTGATACCATATTGCTCATACTTGAGTTGGTTATTATTTCTATATCTATCACTTGTTACGTTTAACCTCTCATATTCAATTGTCATCAAGGAAAGTGATCGTTCGTAAATATAGCAGAAATACTCAATAAGAATCAAACACTTATGCTAGTCACTGTGATCAAAACAATTTATATTGACTCGGGAAACTCGAGGTCGTACCCAAAAGATAGGTGATTAAACTAATGGTGCTAACGATTACGTTCGGAAAGTCTATGGTTTGGGGGGGGGATTTGTTCCTTTAAAAGGATGATAGCAGAATTTACTATCCCAAAAGTAAGATTTGAACAACTAAAAGATGGTAAACTTTCAATTCAAAGATGACTAGGGATCTAATTCCCCACCTAGACAATTATTGTGACAGTAAAATAGGACACCATTGATGAAATCATATGCATATACTTAGAATTTAGCCATGCAACATTAATACTGAGTTCCACTCGCGCTACAACTTAGTACGAAGAGGTTACATCTCGCATAGTACCTCGCACTCGCGCTCTATTGGTACTATAAAATATGGTTATCTAGTCTCACACTCGCGCTCTATTGACTAAATAATCATGTTCTTGTTTAATCCATGCCATTCTCATTAAGATTAGAGTGTCGCCATGTAACACAAAAACTCTAATGCTTCTTCATTCATTTCATTGAAGTCATATTGATCAACGTGAGCTACATCAAACATGAGATCGAGCTAAGTTCCCATTGAGGATATTTCACAAACACCTTATGGGCAACTCTAAACATTTAGTTCAAACGAACAAGATTCATGTGCAAACTCATTCAAATTTGGCATCAATGGTATTAACATCATCACAAACATGTCTAGGGGATCCATAATCCCCAACCAAGGTCACTACTCACTCATAGTGAGTTTACAAACAAACATAATGACAAAAGTGTAAACACACATGTGAAAGGTAGAGTTTAGAGCTTTTAAACCAATCGAGATCCAAGAGCAATGGAGAATTCTTGAAGTTCGTCTTCTTCTTCACTTAATCCACTTCGAAATCCGTGCCAAAGAAAACTCGAAATTCCTTCTGTCCGTCCTCAAAATCAGCGCCAAATTCTCTCCAAAAAGTCACACCCGAAACCCTAAAAATTCTGGGTTTTATAACATCTGCTATTGTGTGCGATCGCATACTAAAGTTTGTGCGATCGCACAATTGCCCATAACTGACCTTGTGCGATCTTGGCTTCCGAGTGTGCGATCGCATAGGGATTTATGCGACTGGTCCGATTTGTGCGAGCGCATGAAATGTTTTGTGCGATCGCATAGATGCCCATAATGTGACCTTATGCGATTGTGACTTCAAAATGTGCGATCGCATAGAAACTCATGCGACGGGTCTGATTTGTGCGCTCGCATGAATGCTTTTGTGCGATCGCACTCTTTTGGGGAGTTTGCGCTCCGACTTCTATTTTGCTCATTTTAGCTCCAGAATGCTCGGTTTTGCTCCTAAATCAACGCTAACTTGTGTTCTCAGCTTAAGCTCTGCAATTCTCCTGAAATGAACCACGAGGCGTCAAATAGCAAGTGAAATCGTGATAAAACGAACGAAACAATAAGCATAGAGGTCGCCTAAAATGCATATATTCTAGCGCTATCAGAAAGTATTTGCATCATGAATGATAAAGCTTAGCACATTGGCGTCTCTATTAGTAAGGGGACACATCTACAAACGAGGGGAGTTCCTATGCGCCTTATATCTCTTTTTGTTTATTGTTTGCGCTTAGGGACTAAGCTATATTTTAAGTGTGGAGTGGGTAGTCGCATAGTTCACTCATGTCATGCCATGCCCATCATTTTTGAATGAACACTTGCATTCATGTACTTTATCCCAATTTTATGAGTGTTTTTACTCTGTAAGGCTTGTGACTATCATTTCTCAACTTCTATAAGTCACATCTAGCTTACATTTCACTTTTACTTGATTTAGAGTCTAGAACCGAAATAGTTCTAATGAGCACATTCCTGTGAATCAATATTTATTGCTATCTTTTGCCTATCTAGCAATCTAGGCATTTTCGCACATGCTTGAAATTAGTTTTTAGCAAGCACACATCGAAACCTTTATGAAAAACTTAAACCTCTTGATTGCTTTTAGGTGACTTTAGTTCTCTTGCTTAGTGCCTTGTTTGTGGTTGTTTCTCACACATCCATATTCACATTGGGCGTATTGTCAAGTTTTAAGTGTAGAGTCAAAAGAGGGCGAAAAATAGGCCCATGAATCAAAAAAAATTACATGGTCAAAGAGGGCAAAGCCCCAACTAAAAACTTTCTCGAAGCGCAAGAGAAGTTTTGCTTCAAAACATACAAATGCCGGGGGTTAGTAAGAAAAGTTCCCCCTCGAAAGCATTTGTAAGCCAAAGGCCAAGTAAAACCCATTTAAACTTGACTTATGCCCTTCCATCATCTCTTATATGTGTGAGTTAACCACGTGCATTGTGTGCTAGCAAGTTGAGCTTTGGGACGACCCTTGTGATTTCACGTAAGCTATTGATTGGTTTATGCTTGTTTTGAGAACTCTTGTTGTCGAACTCCTCTTTCCATATGGATTATGACTTTAGCTTCTAAAGCTTGGAAATGAGTTTATATCGTGAGCCCGTGGACTAGCCCTAGCTAGCATATGTGATTGATTGACATTTTTGTGCAAAAGCTTTAACCATTTTTCAAAAGCCTTGCTTTAAAAATGAATAGACTTCTAGGTTAGGCGCTCGATAGCTCTAGTATTGACTTCCTTGAATGTGCATCCTCATGTGAACTTAAATGGTTTGAAAACTCTTTTGAATTGTATAGTGTTTGTGATGCTAGTTTGGGATTTGAAGTAAGTTTTGAGAACTCCATGCTTTAATTGTTAAACACTCTTGTTTTCACTCTTATGGGATAAGTGCATTTTGGGATTTGTGAGTATTCCCGTTTCTAAAAACTCTCACGAGACTATAACTCGTCCACTAGGGTAGCCTAGGGGTTTAAAGGCTTGGTGCATATGCTAAATGCACTCGTAACACCTACGAAAAGGAGTTAGATTGTAAATATGTGTTAGAGTAGTTAGAAATAAAAGCTTGAGACTTTAAATGGATGTGGAGAGCACATGGGCGACTAAACATAATGACTTAGCTTTTCTCCATTTGTTTCTCCTTGGCTTGATCTTATTGTTTGCTCGGGACGATCAAACTCTAAGTGTGGAGTATTTTGATGAGTCAAACACTTGACTAATATTTCCCCTACTTTTCTTAGTAGTTTGATTCGTTTCCAAGTAATTTTGATGCCAATTCACACCCTTCTTGGTCTATTAGGTCCCAAAATGCATTTCGTCTCACTCGGAGCCTCAAAGATCAAATGGAGCAAAAGTTGGGTGGATTTGAGCAAAAAATGAAGTTTCGGGCAAAACAGGAAGAACGACCTTTGCGGCATATTGGTTGATTAAAATCTTGTTGGAAAGCAACCTCAAAGGGCTACAACTCTTCAGTTTAAGCCAAGACCTAATTCGGACGTTAAAACATCGAAACAGCCCCCGGAAGCTCGCCCGAGTCCCACCACGCTCGCCCGAGTCTCGCATATTGATGGGGTGTATTTGTATGACTCATTATATCAGTTAAACCCACCAAATTAAACACTTAGTCCCTTGAACATGTACTTGTTGAGGTTGTTTTGTGTTTCAGGTAACGTTGAGAAGTAAAGTGGAAACGAGCTTAAAAAGGGATTTTTATGCTAAAAAGATCGCAAGTCTCAAAAGCGCCCGAGAAACCCAGGTCGCGCCCCAGCGCCAGCGCCCAGCGTCTCAGCGCGCCTGCCGAGCTATGCAAGTCCAAATTCAAGTTTCTCGAGCAAAACACCAAGTCTGATGAATCTACCTCGAGCAAACTATTCAAAATGACAAATAAGATGGACTTTGTCGGAGACTCAAGAAGGATGCCCGAGCCAATTGGAAGTTGGCCCAATGCCAAGCAAAGGCTCCGCGCACACTAGGCACCATGACCGCATTGCTCGAGCAAACCGATGAATCTAGCAAAACTGGCTCGACCAAAATGTTACAAATAGAAAATAAGATGGACATCGTCGAAGCTCCAAGGCGAACGCCCATACCGATTGGCATTTGGCCCTACTCCAAAGCAATGGACCCACGCGCTAGGCACCAAATCCAAGTCGCTCGAACAGAACGGCGAATATGGAAATTCTGGCTCGACCGAAGTGTTTTAAATGCCTAATAACTCGGCAAATATCACTGCCCAGACAAATCACTCGAGTGGAATTTGCTCAAGCCCGATCAAGACCAACTAGGGGCATTCCGGCCGAGACTCCAATCAAATTCCAGCTCCTTGCTACTCTAAATCCGGTGCCCTTTGGAGGCACACTGCTCAAGGCGCAGCTGGCCCTTGGAAGCACCTTGCTTGATGAGCAGCTAGCCTTGGGTGCAACTTGCTACATTGCGGCTAACCCATTGAGGAAGGAAAGCTCAAAGAACTCACCACTTGGCATCAACTTGCTTCTATGACGGCTAGCTTAAGGATGAAGGAAACCCATAGGGAGATGACACGCACCAACTAGCTTAAAGACGGCTAACCAATGAGAGGCCTTCCTTCTCCATGAAGCAACCGCCATTCTTGCCTATTTAGAGAAGATCAAACCTTGAGAATGTAAGTTTTTGGTGGTGGAAGTACTAGTGATTGTGCTCGAGTAGGTAGAGAGAGGCTTGTAGAGAAACCACTTGTTAGTTCGAATCCCATGCTTGTAACATCACTTGATATCAAAAGCTTCGACTACTTCCTACTCTTTCTTACGTTACTTTTCCTTGCAATGGCTATGATATTCACTTCCATGAGTATTCGTAGCTAAACCGTTCATTCGGTCAAGGGAACTCTTATACTATGAAACCGTTCTAGACCATTGTTTTTCATGTTACTATAGTGTTTCACTAGTTCTTGTGCCTTCGGGGTGAACACAACAAGGTTGAGTGGATGCTTGAAATGGCAAAGCTCTTCCAAGTAGTTCATGCCCTCTATAGTCGCTTGGTTTGTTCGGAAATGAGGGATCAAGCGATTGCACTTGGGCTAGCATACCTTGAAATGGGGTGTTAGCCTAGCTAGAACTAGTAGGCTTGTCTTGAAATGGACCGGATAGAGGAGCAAGTGCTTGAAATGGCATTGTTTGGAGTTATAGCTTGAAATGGAGTAACTCACTCGCTGCAACACTTAGTAAAATCCTTGGAGGTCGATGATGAACGGGGACATAATATAAGGTTCCTAAGACCGAATTCCTTCTCTTGAAAACACCTCGCTCATTTACTTATTGTCTTTATTTTCAAGCAATTTACTTTTCTTGCACATTTACTTATCGTCAAGACTTGGACCTTCAAGCACCTTTATTTTCAAGCAATTTACTTTTCTTGCACATTTACTTATCGTCAAGACTTGGACCTTCAAGCACCTTTACTTTTCAGTCATTTATTTTACGCTCTTTACTTTCCAGCACTAAAAAACAACCAAAAAAACCCCAATTGTCTTTACTTTATTTTCTTTCTTTTTCATAGAACAACTGTTTGAAACCATACTCCCTTGGGTTCGACCCCCTACTTACCACTTGCTAGTCAAATAGTGAGCCACAAGTAGTAGAAAATATAAATGTAAATTTGCGGGTCACAACGACAGCCCGTCACATATGCAGCACGCTGAGTCCTCCATACTCGCCCGAGTCCCATTGCACCCGCCCGGGTCCCTAGTGCTGCCTGCTCTGCTCCATTTCGCACTCGACCGAGTCCCATCGCACCCGCCCGGGTCTTCCCTGAAAAATTAGATTTTTGCCTTTGGCTATAAATAGAAAGAGATGAATCGAAGATTTGAGCAAGGGGGTTTTGGAGAGAAAGAAGAGGGTTTCTAGAGAGAAAAAGACCAAGGCTTCAAAGGGAGGATCATCCATTGAAGATTGAAGATATCAACGATTGAAGAAGATCATCTACACTAGATTGGTTTATTCATTCCTTGTATTTTAATCTTTTATGTGCTCAATACAATTTGTGTTTGTCTATGAACATGATTTGTGAGTAGTCCTTTGTGTTCTAGGGTCCTATGGACCTCATATGTGTTAATACTTCTCATCCATTATGAATCAATGCTAGAATAACATGTTTTGGGTGATTGTGATTTACTTTGATTGAATGCTCAAATTATGCACTCTAGGTGTTTGAGAAAATACCTAAGTGAATAGTTTTGGTATGACTTGAGTTAAGCACTCTAGGTGTTTGAGAAAATGCCTAGATGATTAATTTCTATGGTTCTTTGGTCAAGTAGCCGAGAGGTGGACGCCAAAGTACCTAGATATCGAGTCATTAAGGAATCCTAGGCTAAGTAACCGAGAGGTGGACGCCAAAGGTTCTCGAAAGCAAGTAAATCACCCTTGTTAGGTGGTGTTCACGAGAGTGACCCATCCTAGCATTGAGATAGGCTAGGACTTTATCTCCTCATAAGGACCGATTATGCAACGAGAGTTGACAATCGAGATATATGAGTAGGACGCGAGTCAAAAATATCGAGAGATTGAGACTCGTGTGTATAAGGTATATCTCCCTCAAGTCGGAGAAGTAACCGAGAGGTGGAATTCGACTTGATGGGTATACAGGCTTTAATCTAATCATCTAGGACAAGTATCTTGCATGCAATTGAACTCTTGGAGTCTAAAAACATATATGAGTTAAGTAGTTCCCTAGAATACACCTTTAGACTTGGTAGTGACATATTTCTCTAGATCCCTTAGATAGTTTATATTGTTTATGGAGTTTAACTTCACCAATCAAACCTTTCGCAATTAGAATAGACTTATCGGAACAAAATCAAATAGTGCTCATAAGTTTGGACTTGCTCCTTGGACGACCCGGTACTTACCGGTCTTATAAATTATTTTGACCAAGTATTATTGCCTTCGATCACATCGATTTGAACTGTGCAATTATTACAACGTTCATCGTCACTGCCGGTCCGCCGGACCCTGTCACGAGCGAGCTGAGCCACAACAGAAAAACCACAACTGTGCTAAGCCTCGCCAGAATAATCACAAGCGTGTTTTGCCTCGTCAGAATAACCACAAACGGGCTGAGCTATGCCAGAATAACCACGAGCTGGTTGGACCACGCCAGATTAACCACAAACGGGTCGAGCCACGCCAGATCTCATCTCATGTCAATATGATGCATGTCATGTATGCAATGATGTACATAAACATATCAAAGTCCTCCACATAAATCACGTATTCATATCAATCAAACACACGTCAGTACACACCACTTATATTTAACGTCTTCGCAAGACGAGGGATTTCGTTTTCATCACTTTCGTAATCACCCAAACAATTCAATATCACATGTCATATAAATAACGTATCATAATTAAGCATATTAACCACTCACCGACTTCCAATCTCAGTAGCGTTCTTAGGTATCCAAATTTGATTAATTTGCTCGATCTCTCACACCACCTGCCTCACCTAAAGCGACACATGAATTAACTCAAACTTTTCACGATTCGATTTTTATTAACAATTGTAACAAGCTAAATGAATGAATCTTATCAATATAACAACATCCCAACTCTGATTTAATATGATCAGTACTTAACGACAACACCTAATTAAATCTTTCATGACAATCCTAACCAAACCCTTTGATTATGATCGTGAATACTTAACAAGGTAATAACTTTTAATATCAATCCTTAATTCGATTTATAATTATGACAATAAAGATGAAGCTGAGATGTCACACACTCACGGCAACGACCATCATTCTTTTAAATGTTTACTAAAATTAAAATTTGTTATCAGTCAACTAGCTTAAGAAACACAATGCCATACACGTCCATAACTTAGCTATCATCTCCCATCATCTACGTCACAACACTGTATGCATCTCTCTCTCTCTCTCTTTTCCAATTGATAAAAATCCCAAGTGATTAAACAGCATAACATTAAGCGTATATATGGCAGCGCATCAGCTCACCTTCTCCAGTATTTCTCCCGCACTATATTCTCACTAAGCTTCCCAATGCTCAGGCGGCAGCTTTCCTTTTTCTTTTTCTCTAAACCCTAACAACTTGTATTTATAGTAACAAAATCCGTATTTATCTTTTTATTTATATTGTCCACTACTCCTACTTGTTCGCAACAACTAAACGTTCACCAAACTTTTTTTTTTTGACCAAATATTTCGATCAACAAAACCGAATAATCCACTAGAATAAATCCTTAATTTATACTTTTAATTAACTTTATAAATAATTCAGGAATATTACAGTTAAGAACATCGCAAAATAACTCCTATATATATACCATAAGCCAAATACACTTATGTATAGATAGCGATAATGATTTGGTGAGATATCCATTTAATGCCTCATTAGTTAGGTCCTACAAAATTTGAAAAGTGAGCCTCTGATGAAGTTTTCAATGAGTCAGGGAGATGTGGGCAAGAGAATTGGGATACTTAATTTCTTGTCATGTAACAAATTGAGTGATTGTAGAGAACAGAAACATGTTGACAAAAAAAATTCCAAACAACTAAAGTATATTGCTTTGTAAATTGTGTTGTTGAATGTAATTAATGGTATGACTTTTAGGTATAATGAGACATGTATAAGAGGACAACATAGATAATGTCACACTTGGGCATAGTCTAATTTTATTTCTTTCAAACTTAAAAAAAAGCGTTAATTGTAAAAATATAATTTGTACTACCACCTGATTTCAAATTAGGCACCGGACATTTTTAATTTTCAATTAAGTGATTTTGCATCAACTTGCATACATTTTGTTTACGAATTCAACATTTTTTGAAGAATTAAGGTCGAAAACTTATGAATTTGGTTCCATGGTTAACTAATTTGGTCAAATTTATTTTTATCATGATTGGTGATATGATCAATATGATGAAACATGTGCAAATATATATTAAGGAAACGTATCAAGAAGAATCTTTATAAGCAATAAGGTTTCCTCAAACATGTAATTTGATTTGTTGTATATTATTTGTGTGGCTGATGGTGAAGATGAATAAGGTTAGCACATATGGAGTTATGAAATCCAGTGTTCTAAAAATCCCCACATAGATCCGTCTAGGTCCCGAAATTTACGAATCCGTCCGATTAATTGATCCGTCTAGTCGTCGCCGCCTAGATCCGCCTAGTCGCCGCCTAGACCCGCCTAAGTGTTAACCAGATGACCAGCTTCTTGATCAAAATGAAAAAATTCCTTTATTTTTACATAGTTTACATGTATGTATATCATTTTAATATTTGATAAACTATTAAAATATCTTTATTATCAGATTGCTATATTAAATACAATAAAATATATACAATATTAATATTTATATGATTATTAATTATTAAAAATATAAAATTATAAAATCGATTAATCCTCAAGGACCGTTGCTGCCCGACTAGCGCCTAACGATTTTTAGAACCTTGATGAAATCTGTTAATGGTATGTAGGATTGTTGTTTATTATTTAAATTGTCTTAAGCTAGGGTTAATTCATATATGAATTTATGAAATTCATCGCTTCAATAAGGAGATTAAAAATATTGATTCTTACTACGACTATGAGATGTTACAAAATTTGTAATGTTTAAAACAAACTGTTTTTATTCCCATCAAAAAACAAAAAACAAACTGTTTTTATTGATCAAAAAAAAAACAAACTGTTTTTATACTCATCAAACAAAAAAAACAGTTTTTATAGGAAACAGTAGCATGTGCATGTCGACATGAACTAATTCGGTGTGTTAACACAAATTATGGCTTAATTCATAGAACTAGCAGATAAACAAATGATATGTGGCAACTTAAGATTAGAATAAATAGATCAGCTCAGGTGACATGGATGAGATGGGTTTTGCTCTGCATTGACGTTTTATGTGGTTTAGGTGACTTAAACTGTACACTGGGTTAGGCGAATTGACGACATTTGTGCAACTAAGTACCGCATTGAGTCGGAGAACTTGTGAGTAGTTAATATGCTTAATTATGATACATTATTTATATGACATGTGATATTGAATTGTTTGGGTGATGAAAACGAAACGCCTCGTCTTGCGAAGACGTTAAATATAAGTGGTGTGTATTGACGTGTGATTGATTGATATGACTAAGTGATTTATGTGGAATATTTTGGTATACATATTTGCATCATTGCATACATGACATGCATCATGTTGACATGAGATGAGATCTGGCGAGGCTCGACTTGTTTGTGGTTAATCTGGCGAGGTCCAGCCCGCTCGTGTTTTCTGGCATAGCTCAGCCCGTTTGTGGTTAGTCTGATGAGGTTCAGCACGCTCGTAATTTATTCTGGCGAGGCTCAGCGCAGTTGTGGTTTTTCTGCTGTGGCTCAGCTCGCTTGCGACAAGGTCCGGACCGGCAATGACGACTGCCCATCAATGGTTACATTTCACGCATTCATGCATTCATACATTATTGCATATGTTATTATTGTGATGTGAAACTTGGAGTATGTGATTGTGGACATGTGCTTATGAATATGATTATTGTAATTAAGTGTATTAATGATTCACTGAGTCATTATGACTCACCCCCATCTTCCCCATCTTTTTCAGATAAGTGATTGATTTGCTAAGTCAGGAGTCATCTATCATCTTTTCGAGGAAGCTTTTCTTTTCGCGTATGGTGCCATACAACCAGTCATCCCGTTGGAGTTATTTTACTTTATCTAGCTATTCCCATTTCTGTTAGACACGTCGCTCCGTTGTACTTTGGGCAGGATTTTGGTAGTGACACGTCACTTATTACATTATATTTCCAGTTATCTATTTCATTTTGGTTATTTTACTTAAAATGCACGCATGCGAGAGTAAGTATTCGAGTGAAGTAAGTGAGAGGTTTGCTTGGCAACGGGTCAAGTGCCGGCCTCGGCCTAGATTTTGGGTCGTGACACACTTATCATCTAGTATATGTAGATGATATTGATCTCTAACGCTCTAGCAAGGCATGCATTTTGATCGGATCTGAAATCATCTGCTACATTTTCTCCCCTTCTGAGAAGCGCATGTCAGGTTCGACACCTTTACCAGGCATAGATCCGTACATCCACCCCAAATCATCGGTACATTATTTAACACTTACCGCTCATACTACTTTAGACACCTTTACCGTTGCAAGATCATTATCGCTTAATATTCATGTTTAATTTTCCAGTTTGTGATTTATAACTCTCCAACTCGATGAACTATACTCACTAATCCTACGGAACTATATTCTCTAACCCAACGGACTATATACTCTACAACCCGACGAACTATATATTCTTTAACTCGATGAACTACCATTTAACCCGACGAATTATATACTCTACAATCCGACGAATTATATACTCTCTATAACTAGAGACGCATTATACTCTTTGTAACCAAACAAACTATAATTAATCTCTAAAACTAGACAGACTATACTCTTTGTAACTAAACAAACTACACTCTACAATCAGACGAACTGTACTCTCTCGATTTTATTATTTGTGTCAACCAAGAGCGAAAAATGTTGTCCCATACCTACTAGACAAAGCCTTTTATTTTTAATCTACTACATATATATATATATTCTTAATTTCGCATTTATTTGTAGTCCATATGAAAATATAATTTTCATTAAAAACATAATTTTCTCAGCTGGTGGTCTCTATTTATACACTCCACTTCAAACCACCACCAGTACAACCACTCTCTCTACGCCTCTCAAAATGGATAAAAACAACAACAAGTTCAAGCTCACAATCTCCACCATCTTCCGTTCCTCCTGCCGCGATCGCTCCGTCTCCGACACTACAAAAATCCCACCAAAGCCTCCCCCTACCCACCCATTCCCGGCCTCCATCCATAAACCAAAGATCAAACCTGACCCGGCCCGCCAGAAGCTCTCCGAGAGCTACTCCCTCTTCTACTCCGCCCACTCCGCTCCCCTCCTCGAAAAAAAATCCATCGAAAAAACAAGAAAGAAGAGCAGCAGAAGAAGAAGTAGGAGGAGGAGCAAGATCAACAATGTGAGCTGCTGCTGGTTGAGTTTTTTTTTTTTTAAAGATTATTTTATTCGATGAAAAATAAATATAACTGATATCTTTCTTTTTAGGTCAGGACAGAGCTGAAGCACGAATCGTATAGGGTGAGCAGTGAAGAAGAATTAGATGATGACGATGATGCATTGCTGTTGGGATCAGGAAGGCAGCGGCGGAGGGAGATGGAGAAGATTGATCGTCGTCATCATCATCAGCAGATGGAGAAGGCCGACGATAGTAGTTATGCGGTGGTGAAGTGCTCGAAAGATCCGTACATGGACTTCAGGACGTCAATGGTGGAGATGATAGTGGAGAAGAATATGAGAAGAGCGGAGGATTTGGAGAGGCTACTGCAGTGCTTTCTCAAGCTCAATTCGTATCGTCATCATCCCATCATCATCGAAGCTTTCATGGACATTTGGGATGCTCTGTTTCTCTGCTAGCGCCTTGAATTAATTACCCTAAACGCCGCGTTTTGTGTTTTCTGCATGAAATAAATGATGTATGAAATTTTATCCTTTAATAAGTATACTTCTTATCTTATTTGCTGTTATGAGAATGATTAAAGTCAGTCGACCTGATCTCTACCTCAAATCAAATTATTCAAACTCAATCAAATTAAATTGAACTGAATGAAAAACTTACTAACAACTAATTATTTACAATATAAAGATTTTGAACGCAAGTTTTTGTGCACGAAATGTATTCGATTAAGTTACTAAGCATAGCTCATTTTTATATGTTAATTTGAGTGGGCGTAACTAATAAACTGAACTGATTAACTTAACAAAACTAGCTGAGTAAAATTTTACCTTAGTCCTATTGATATGCTATCGTACCGGTTGTTTTTGAAACTGAATGTTGATTGTTGAATACGAAAATCGCTACTGTCATTATTTTTGCTTTATCAAAAATGCCTGTCAATAACTATTTTTATCAACATTATTAATAGAAATGAAAAGGAAATAGAAATTAAGATTTTACAATTTTGGCTCAAAAGTTCATGACTACATACATACTTAAGTTTCTAATTTTCAGGAGAAGTATATATAGAGTTCAATACATATTTTTATCAGTTTGAAACTTCATATGATTTAATAGAAAATGAATTGAATTAATTTTATTGTTAGTGTCCAAATCCTTACATGTCCAACCAACTGGGAAAAGGTAGTTGAGAGTTTTCAAAAAGTAGAGAGCATCAGATATCAGGCTGGCTATAGATTCAAACAACTTGTAGAAATGGAAGCAGGTCAACCAATGTCAAATTATTATATTAATCAACCGACAAATCAAATGGTTGATCAAATGATACTCAGAGACAAAGAAAGAAAAGACAAGAAGCATCGATCTCACATTGTGGCAAATAATAATCATCGTATGAACTAGTGTTACTGTTGTTAGGTTTGAGTACATAAAATTGATTAATGAAGCAACATTTGAAAACATGTTTGAATCAGTAATGTGCACATAAGAATAACGGTTAGTAAAACGACGTAATAAATTGAAAATATGTATGTTTGAAGAAATTATAGTATTGATACGGCGTCTGTTTAATATTGTTTTATCTGCATTACGTGGTTTTCAAATTATTATTTGTTGTTGCACTTCACAGTCCATTTAATTAACACATTGGAATATATATCATATATGAGACTAAATTAATTCAAGACAAAATTGCATCACCGGATATGACTCCGTTTTATTAACACATCGGTATATTAGATATGAGATTAAGTTAATTATAAAGAAAAAATCAAAAAAATTTGTATTAAATATTAGCTCTAAAAAAGTATGCATTCTTAAATTATTTTTCAAATGACAGTTTATTTTCTGAAACACTAATCCAAACTACTATATAATTTTAAAATTTTGCTATTCAAATGCATTTATTTTATATAAAAAAATGCATTTATTTGAATTTGAATAAAATTTATTCTTATATTTGTTTATGATGTGGCTGCTGTGATTGATAAATATTTTGCTTGGATTACATGGATCAATGAAGCAAGACAAAGGGGACCAAACAGATGGGAACAAACAAATACAACCAAAGTTTATGCACACATTGAAAAGAGCTTGGTTTTGTAGTATTGTGTGTCATTTTGTACATGGCATAACATAGCTATAAGTCAAGTATATCAGTATACAATTGATTAATAACCTCAACTAGCTGGTTTCAAGTTTCAACTAACCTTAAAACTAGGGTTTAACAAACGTTTTTTTCTTCTTCTTATTAATTGAGACTTCTCCTAAAAAGACCAACTTGTTATATGTGAACAGTGTGTATTACTTAAAATTAATGACCCAAAAATAGGGTTTAATCTCAAACATCTTAATTTATTGATCAATTGAGACTTAGGGCTGTCCGAACTGAAATTTAGCTTAGCTTATATTAGTTGAATTTAATTTATTTTAATTTATTTTAGTCTAACTTAGCTTAGTTTAGCTAAATTTATTTTATTTTAATTTAATTTAACTTAGCTTAACTGAATTTATTTTATTTTAACTTATAGTTTATACCAACTTAACATTACTTAACCACCACCACCACCATCATCATCATGATTAATATTATATTACACAATTCAATAATGTAAGACATGACAATGATGTTATATTACATTAATTTAAGTTTCATCGAAATCATAATATAAATAGGCTCAGTTTTCAGCCATGTTATCTTCGACTTCATTTTTAGTGTTGTTTTCCATAATGGCCGACTCTATCATATCTCGCACTTGATTCATTTGTGATTTTCGATGTACATCGAATAGGTCAGAATCTGCTGAACCCTGAACCTCTTCATGTGATTGAACATGAATTCTCAGTTTATGCATGCGAATAAAGTTGTGTATCGTAAATGTGACAAAATTGAAATGAATGGTGTAATTTAATTTAAATAAGAAATTTGACCAAGTACTTCATTTTTAGCTAAAATTACCGACATTTGATTTGAATTAAGTACTTTGAATAAATGGCATAAATGAACTGCTGAATTTAATGACTAAGTTAAAAGAAAACCCAAATTATGATTTTGATTCAGTATTGCTTTGTGACACACACAAATCTATAATGTAAGACTTTAGGAAGATATATGAGCTGATGAGCATGCAAATACAAAGACAAAGGACGAGGAGAGACAGTTCAAAGGGAGTCAGAGACACCTTTTACAGAGCAGAAAGAGATCGGACAGGATCTGACTTTACTTTGAATGTCAATATGGCCTGTCCTTATCATCAAGTGGTCTGTGTGTATGTAAATATTCATACAGCTAGAGAGAGACTCATTGAAGAGTCCATGTCAAAGCCTGGATGCTTGGCAGAGACAATGAAAGTAACTGAACAATATTAATGAAAGACATGGTGTGTTTGTAGACTTGTAGTATGAATTATTCTATATATCGATCAGAAGGAATTGTTGTAGGGTTGAGATATGGATGAAAATTAATTTGAGTTTTTGAATTTGGGTAATAAAGACAAGGAGAATGTTGTGGCTCATAGCCTTTATGATTTCGTAGTGTTAGTGATGCCATCTTTTGTTTGGAGATGTTTTGGAGGAGGATTCACATATATTTCCTTATAGATAATGGTGCGTGGTGTTCATTTTTAGCATATCAATCGATGACTGTTATTTGATCCAAAAAAAATCAATGACCGTTATTCATAAACGAGCATACAATTATTTCACAACACCAATTACGAGTGAAAAAGTACTAATTCATTTCATGCTTCACATGCTTTTAGAGAGATGCAGATCATATAGGGATTTTTTTTACTGCTGCGACTTATTGCTGCATAAATAATAGGGTAAATTATAAAAACATGACTTGGACTAACGTCTTATTTTAAATTAGGTATCAGACTTTTTCAATTTTCAATTTAGTGATTTTTGCATCAATTCACACATGTTTCATCTAATTAATCATATCTTCAACCACGATAAAAAATTAATTTGACCAAATTAGTTAACCATGTAACCAAATTCATAAGTTTTCGACCTTAAAATTCCTAAAAAAAAAGTGAATTCGAAGACAAGATGTATGCAAATTGATGCAAAAGTCACTAAATTGAAAAATGAAAAAGTGTGGTACCTAAATTGAAATCGAATGGTAGTCCAGGTTATGTTTTTGTCATTTACCCTAAATAATATGACCGTGTTTTCTAAGGTAAAATCGACGGATTTTGATAAAAGACATTGTACTGTTTTCTTGATAACAAAATTTTGGTTCGGTCATGATATGACATTTTCTATGATAAAAAAGGACTTTGTCCTCTTTTGAGTCGTAAAATCTTATAAATATATATTATTGAAACAACCTGAATATTCCCCATCATCATAAAAAAAAAACAACCTGAATATTCAGCAAATAATAATCTAACAATTCCATAACTTTAGGCTTTTGAAAAAATAGTCAATTAGTACCTGACCACTCATAATTGGAAAAATTTCCCAATTTGCTCAAAATTAGGAATTGCATTCCTTTTCTACTCAAATTTGAAATTACATTCCCAATTTACTCACGTTTTCTAAGGCGCTGTTGCCAACGGCGTCTTAAAGTTAAGCCGCTCTTGTCAACGGCGGTTTAAGTCTCGTGGCATAAATACGTCCAAAAATAAAGCTGAATGGGCACAAATTGTCATGTAAGCTTAAACCGCGGTTGTCCACCGCGTCCAACAATTACACTACTACAGATAAGAGATTAGGCAACGGTTCCAATATTAGATTACGCAACGGTTATTGTTTACGCAACGGTTCTATAAACAACCGTTGCATACGGTATAACTTATGCAACGGTTCTAACGAAACCGTTGCATAAGTTATAAAGTATGCAACGGTTCTGATAAACCGTTGCCTAAGTTATAACCTATGCGACGGTTGTTTAAAACCGTCGCATAAGTTATACCTTATGCAACGGTTGTTTATAGAACCGTTGCATATATCTATACCTAATGCGACGGTTTCGTTAGAACCGTCGCATAAATGAAAACCTAAAATTAAAAAACACAAGTCTTCTGTGTTCTTTCCAATCCCGCTCGAAGTAATTTGTCCATATCCTCCGCTCGCCAGTCGAACTCCGTCGCTCTCACCGTCTCCGCGCCAGTCGGTCCGTCGCTCTCAGCCCAGTTCGTCGCCCCTCGTACCTCGTGTCACTGCCTCCGCTCCGCGACGTCGAACTCCCTCGCCCAGTCACTGCCTCCGCGCCGTTGAACTCCCTCGCCCAGTCACTGCCTCCGCTCCCTCGCTCAGTTGAATCTGAACGAATTTCGGTTAGTTCCCAATATGCCAAATGGTTCATATTTGTCAGTCACTATACTAGGTTTATTCGATTGCTTGTTTGTTGATTTGGCATTGTGAATAGCAAGAGGAATATGCGTACTAGTTGTATTACTTGTTAGCCGAATAGCAAGAGGAATTTTAACAGCGTACTAGTTGGTTGATTTGGCATTGTGATTGTTTGGATATATGAAGGTGTATTATAGCAACATGTTAGCCGAATAGCAAGAGGAATCTGCACTGTTCTACGCAAGCTTCTATTTTAAGGTAAATTGCCCGATTAAACTAATTTCCTACTTATGTTTCCATTCAAATTGGATACTTGATATTTCTTCGTTTACTAACTTGTTGTTGTTTATAACTTTATAGAGTCGACGCTGCATCCAACCTTTGGCTATTTTCTCCGAGAGATTCTACTCTAAGGTAAAATACACTATTTCTACTAATAATTATATCAACCATAACAATATATCTTTCTAACTATGAGTATATAATGCTTTATGTAGTTATGATGAATTGAGATTGGGTATCCGGTAGTAGGTTAAGTGTACAGTACGACCAAGGGATTATAGATTTTTGTGCGTTTGCATCTTCGTATGCGTCCAGAAACAACATTGAACGTGTTTATTGTCCATGTATGGGTTGCTGGAATAACAAAAAGGTCAACCCCAAGAAATTACGGAAACACCTTTTGTTAAAGGGAATTGACCCACAGTACAAGTTTTGGTATATGCATGGCGAGGTTGAACCACAAAATGTTCAACCTCAGGCCGTTGAAAGTTTACCGGTGGATGATGATGATTGGGAGGAGGACAATATAATTGACATGGTCAACAATGTTGCCGATGATTTTGTTGCTAGACCTCAAGTTTTGGAGTCATTGAGGAACGATTCAGAATTACCATTGTACGAAGGGTGCTCAAAATACACAAGGCTATCTGCAACTTTGAAGATATTCAACTTGAAAGCAAAAAATGGATGGAGTGATGTAAGTTTCACTGAATTGTTAACTCTGGTGAAAGATATGCTTCCAGAGGATAACACCCTACCTAACCGTTGTTACGAGGCTAAAAAAGTTATGTGTCCAATGGGTATTGATTACGAGAAGATACATGCTTGTCCTAATGATTGTATATTGTATCGGAATTCCTATAAAGATATGGTTGAATGTCCGGTGTGCAAGTCTCCTCGTTATAAGTTAAACAAAGAACCCAAAAATGGTTCCAAAGGCACTCCTTCTAAAGTACTATGGTATCTTCCACCGATTCCCAGGTTTCAGAGATTGTTTGCTAGCTCGGAAGATTCTGATAATATGCGTTGGCATGCTGAGAAACGCGTTATTGATACGAAAATGCGTCATCCTGCTGATTCACTACAATGGGCAAAAGTAGATAACACATTCCCGACATTTGGAGCGGAGTGTAGAAATTTACGCCTTGGCCTTTCTACTGATGGGGTGAATCCACATGGAAACCTCAGTACTCAGCATAGTACATGGCCTGTGATATTGGTTATCTACAATCTTCCTCCCAGGTTAACTATGAAGCGTAAGTATATGATGCTTTCTCTGTTGATATCGGGTCCTCGACAGCCCGGAAATGATATTGATGTATACTTAGCTCCTTTGATAGAAGATTTGAAGCTTTTATGGAACGAAGGGGTACGGACGTTTGACGCATCAAGGCAGGAATATTTTAATATGCGTGCCATGCTAATGTGTACCATCAATGACTTCCCAGCTTATGGTAACTTATCGGGGTACAGTATTAAAGGGTACAAAGCTTGTCCAATTTGCGGGGAAGAGACACATGCACGCCATCTAAAGAATTGTCGAAAAATGGTTTACATGGGACATCGACGTTTTTTATCGAGGCATCATCCTTACAGGCGGAAAAAAGCTGCATTTAATGGTGAGACCGAACATGGAATAGAACCTCGACCGGCTTCTGGAGATGAAATACTTCAAAAAATTCAGAATATTACAAATCGATTTGGGAAGCCTAATGCACGTATTGAAGGTACTCCATGGAAGAAGCGATCAATATTTTTTGATCTCCCTTATTGGCATACACTCGACGTCAGACACTGCATTGATGTGATGCATGTTGAAAAGAATATATGTGACAGTCTTATTGGTACTTTATTAAACATTCCCGGAAAAACAAAGGATGGATTGAAAGCTAGACTGGATATGTTGGATATGAACATTCGTACCAAATTAGCACCTCAAACTCAAGGAAAGCGTACATATTTGCCTCCGTCATGCACAACTCTTTCTAAGAATGAGAAAACAATTTTGTGTGGATGTCTGAAAGGAGTTAAAGTTCCATATGGGTACTCTTCGAATATTGCCAGCTTGGTTTCAATGAAGGATCTGCGGTTGAATGGATTAAAATCTCATGACTATCATGTATTGATTCAGCAGTTGTTGCCTATTGCAATTAGAGGTGTATTGTCTCCTAAAGTGAGGTCCGCTGTACAAAGACTATGCGCCATTTTTAGCTCTTTGTCCGCTAAGGTTGTTGATTCATCAGAGCTTGATAAACTACAAGACCAGATTGTTGTTACACTATGCCAATTAGAGATGTTTTTTCCACCTAGCTTTTTTGATGTAATGGTGCATCTTACTGTTCATTTGGTGCGCGAGCTTCGCATTCTTGGACCAGTTCATATGAGATGGATGTACCCTTTTGAGAGGTACATGAAGATTCTAAAGAGCTACGTGAGAAATAGACATCGTCCCGAAGGGTGTATAGTGGAAGGATACATAACTGAAGAGGCTGTCGAGTTTTGCACTAATTTTTTGGGAAATACAGCCGCAGTTGGGATTCCCAGGCCACGTCATTTTGATCGATTTAATGGAAAGGGCATAAGTGGTCAGAAATTTTATAACCCATCATTTGATGAGTTGATGAAAGCTCATTTCTATGTATTGCAACATATGCCTGATATCACGCCTTTCATAGAGCAGCACCTAAACATATTAAGGAGTGCATTCTCAAAAAAATCCGAGCAGTGGTTGCAAAAAGAACATAGTCGATCATTTTGTAACTGGCTGAGATGTAATGAGAATTTAAATAATCAGGCCAACTCTGAAGAAGAGTCTGATGACTTGGTAAGGTGGCTCATGCCTGGTCCTACACCAACAGTATACACGTGGAATGCTTATGACATTAACGGATTTTGTTTCCACACAAAAGTTCAAGATGACCAAACCGTTGTGCAAAATAGTGGTGTCACACTTGTTGCTGAAACCACTCTTGTTTCTAGTGCCAGAGATCAGAATCCAATATATGCTCCTATTAATTATTTTGGAGTCATCGAAGAAATATGGGAGTTGGATTACGTAAAGTTTCAAGTGCCTGTTTTTAAATGTAAATGGGTTAACAATTCGGCGGTTCGTACTGATGAATATGGAATGACGTTTGTGGATTTTCGAAGAGAAGGGTCCAAGGATGAGCCATTCATTATGGCCGAACAAGCGAGACAAGTATTTTACGTCAAGGACCCTTCTGATAACAACCATTATGTTGTCCTCCACGGAAAACAGCAACTAACCAGTGATACATCTGAAGATCTAGCTGAGGATTGCATGCCCGTTTGTACGATAGTTCCCGTGGAGAACGATGATAGCGAAGCTGATAATGAAATACAACTACGAGAAGATCATGGAGAAGGAATATGGATTGATAAAGAAATTTAATTTGTGTATGTTATTTATTTATGACTTGTGTATGTTATTTATTTATGACTTGTGTATGTTATTTATTTATAACTTGTGTAGTTATTTATTTATTTCTGAGAAATAAGGTTTATTGATTAATTAATCTGACGTGTAATTTCATGTTTACAGGAACATGGCCATTTCACACAGCAGCAGCAGCAGCAGTGAGGATGACCTTAATGACACTTCTGGTCCGATAGTTCCAAAGAAGAGAGGCCTTGTATATATGAGCAAATTCATTAAGAGACACAAGGAGACTGGTACCAAGGCCACAGTTGAATGGAATAGAAGAGGGAATCCAATAGGGAAGGTTGCAGACAAATGGAGGAGCTACTTGGGTACATTGGTTCGATGTCGTGTTCCTATCATATACACTGATTGGAGGAAGGTCCCTCAACATTTTAAAGACATCGTGTGGAGAGAGGCAACTGTAAGAGCTTCTTTAATTCTAACATTGTATTTGTTTTAAACATGGTAACTAACTTTTGTATTAATTAGAACTTATTTTTTATTATTTCAGGCAATTTTTGATGGAGTCGAGGACCATAAAAATCGGGAGCTTAGCGCTGCGTGCAAGATGTGGAAACAATTTAAGTCACGCCTCGCACATGATTACATCTACGGTGACGGAACAGATGAAGATGCTTTGAAGATGTATCCGTATATTGACTCCAATCATTGGAAGGCTTTTAAGGAGCAGAGGCTCTCCGAAGCTGCAAAGAAATTAAGGGACACAAACAAGGATCTGGTCAAGAAGAATGTGTATAAGCACGTCTTGGGTCGAGGAGGATATAGAAAACTGGAAGAGGAAATGGCAAAAGAGAAAATAGCTGAGTTAATTTCTCAGGGGGCAATTCAAGAGGAACAAGCTTCTAATGTCTCTATAGAGAGGCATGATTTGTGGAAGAGGGGACGAATGAAAAAAAATGCCGAGTTCGTCTCTGAGGCATCTCAAGGAGTGGCTGCAAAGATTGTAAGTTCCTTATGTGTGTTTAATAGCCAAGTATTTTTACATTATACACTAACTATTGGTAATTTTCTGAAATAATAGGATGATTTAGTGGAACAAGCCTCTCGAGGAGAATTTTCTTCTCAAGGCCGACGTGACATACTGACAGAGGCTATTGGTACAGATGAGCACCCTGGACGTACCCGAGGACTTGGATCACACATTCCATGGAGGATTGGATTACCTATCTCTACCTCCTCGAGGGCGACACCCAGTTCTAGTGCTAGGATGGTTCAGCCGTCTGATCGACAGAGTGAATACGTCTTCACCGGTGCTCCCACAGAGAAGGACCCTTGGAAGAATATACCTGAGGTGATTTTCAAAGTCGTTATTTTCTTACTATTTGGTTTATATTTTTCTTACAAATGTAAACCATGGATTTATTTACGTTGACAGATTGGGCTACGAAGCCTATTATATATCGAAGAGGGACCTGATAATGAGAGACGACTAGTGGCAGTCGGTCGAGTCATGAAAGGTCGTTTGCTACGTTCCATTCCACTGCCCGAAGAAATGATGAAGGTGAAGGTCGATAGTTCTCTTGGTCAGAATGTTGGACTGCCCATTCCCTTTGGAGAGACATTAAAGACAACACGGGATGCAGAGGCGAAATCAGACTTGGTTGCATGGCCGAAGCACTTGATTGAATACAACATAAGGGTAATAAAATCAAATATTTGAATCATCTTTTCATAATTTAATTTATGAGATTTTATTTGACTTATTTACTAACATTCGAAATTCAGGCATATACCATGCAACTATACTTCCACTTGCCACCGGCTTCAAATGATGCAGTAGAGAATTATTCCATCGACTGTCGATTTCTACACGACATGTACTCTAACTTGGGCAGAGACGTTGTTAGAGTACGCATCACTGACGAAGTGTTCGGTGACGACTACACCTCCACAGTGGGCCCAGATGACGTCCGTGATATATATGCATTGGCACCGTTATCGAACTCACATTGTGATTTATACATATGGTAAATATTCTTGTCATTAGTTGTTCATCATTTGTTACTGAAGGTCTAACTTTACAAGTTTTTCATTGTGTAGTTCTTTATACAATCAACTGATTGATTCGGAGGTTCGATTCGGGTTCTTCAATCACACAGACGTGAGCCCTTCCAATAATATAAATGATAGGATGGAGGCGTTTGTATCAAGACTTCATATGCCAGACAAAGATCGCAATTATTGCTACTTTATGCCTTATATAAATGCTGCAGAGTAAGTACATAAATTACTTGTCCTATATTACCTGTTTTTTGAAATATGGGTTATATGAATTTAGTTTGTTGATGTAGGTTTCATTGGATGTTGTGCGTTATCTTCCCCAACCAAGGTGTAGTCCATTGGCTTAACTCCTCGCCATATCAGACCGTTATACACAGCGATGCGAAAGCTTTAGTGGACTCGTAAGTTTCCATCTTACTATTATTTTGTAACTTGAATTGATAGTCACTAATTACGTATTGTTATTTATTTTAGGGGGTTGCAACGATACTATCAAGGATCTAACCCGAGGATTGATCGTCGAGTCGAATGGAAGATAGTGACGGTATTCATAGATAAAGCATTCCTTTAATATATTCTTGTAATTTTCATTAATAAAGTGTTAACTGAGATTACTTATAATGCAGTGTCCGAAACAACCCGATGAATCTAATTTATGCGGTTATTATGTTCTGAGATTTATTCGGGACATAATAGAATTTGTTCGTGCTAATAACGGTGCATATGTGGAGAACTTTGACCAAGTAAGCATACTAGTCTCGTTTTACTCTATTAGAATGGTGACAAATGTTCTAATTAGGTTTGTTCTTAAAGCATGTTCTACGTACGTTTATTCTAAATTTATATTGTTCTAGTTAGGTTTGTTCTAACTCTATTTTTTTTTATATATTCATGTTTATCGTATTCTTATTTGTTATAGGTTTTTCCTAATGGGACACAAGCATATGAGTTGGGGAAGGTACAAGACGTGCGAGATGAGATCGTCGCCTACTTGTACAACTACTTATTCGAACATAGTGTTTACATGTGAATATTATTTATGTATGTGACGTTTGTATAAATCAATGTATATATGGATGGACTTGTATGAATGATTGTATGTTGAGTGAAATGAAAGTGTTTCCATGTTTGGAAATGTGTAAAAGCAGGGTACTAAATTTGGTTTAGAATTTGTATTCAATTTTCAGGGGGATTTTGAGCTAAAACTGCTGAAACCTGCCAAATTTTTTCCATATCTTATGCAACGGTTCCATAAAACCGTTGCATAAGAGCAACACTTATGCAACGGTTTGAGCACGAAAACGGTTGTATAAGTGTTGCTCTTATGCGACGGTTTTGTGTTGAAACCGTTGCATAAGTTCCATGCCTTATGCAACGGTTCTAACAACAAACCGTTGCATAAGTGTTGCTCTTATGCAACGGTTTTATGGAAACGTCGCATAAGGTATGGACCTTATGCAACGGTAGCTTATGCAACGGATGAGGAACCGTTGCATAAGCTATCCCAGAACCGTTGCATAAGGTCCCTTCTGTAGTGGTGTTAGCCGCTGTGGACAACAGCGCCTTAATAACACAATGGAAGTTGCTTGTTCTTTTATTTGGGCAACTGGCTGTCGAGGATGACTTCTTATAAGCCTCCAGAGGCTGTTCGTGATGATGTGCCGATATCCGATCCTCCAATGCGTAGGCCGCAGATGTTGAGGCATAATTCGTCAAGGCTGTCTTCCTCGTCGATGAACGGGAGGCAAGGGGAGGATGCGGGGCTGAGAGTGAGGTTTGCTGACCAACTGGCGGCGGAGAAGGAGCAGATAGAGAGGGTTGTTTCGTCGACGGAAGCGTACAGGAACAGAAACTCAAACTACTCGGACGAGGAGGAGCGTGGGGCGGGAGGTAGAGGTGGGGAGCCGGTAAAGATGTCGTTGATGGATCTGCTGGAGGATACGGACGATCAGATTGGGTGGGCGTCTTACATGGCGGAGCTGGAGGAGGATGAGGCGGAAGATGAAGGTGGAGAGGAACAGAGTTGCTGTATATGCATGGTGAGGCATAAGGGCAGGGCTTCGGCACCTTGCGGACATAAGTTCTGCAGGCTGTGCTCCAAGGAACTTTCGGTCGGTCGAGGGAACTTTGGGTAGAACAAGCAACTTCCATTGTGTTATTAAGGCGCTGTTGTCCACAGCGGTTTAAGCTTACATGGCAATTTGTGTCCATTCAACTTTATTTTTGGGCGTATTTATGCCACGAGACTTAAATCGTCATTCACAAGAGCGGTTTAACTCTAAGGCGCCGTTAGCAACAACGCCTTAGAAAACGTGAGTAAATTGGGAATGTAATTTCAAATTTGAGTAGCAAGGGAATGCAATTTCCAATTTTGAGCAAATTGGGAAATTTTTCAATTGTTGCACTTGAAAATTTTATTAAGAGCAAAAAGAGTGAGAACAGCATTATTGAGACGATATAGATGCGAAGAAGATTGAATCAAATGCAATTAAATTAGAAAGAAAAAAAAAATACTAATTCAGAATAAATAAAATAGGCTGAACCAAGTCCATACACATTCTTACTCGATTGAACCATGTTCGCCTGTTAATTGGGCTCAGAGCTCAATAATGGTTCATGAACCGAAACCATAAGCCCATTACGAATTGTAGTCTCCGTGGGACAGACATGCTGCCAAGAGGAGTCCATTATATTAAAAAAACCTTGTATGATAAGGTGGGAGAATCTCTTTTACTTAAATATATATATCTTTAGATGATTTTACGTAACGTTGAGCACCCCTTAAAAACCGACTTTTTTGTTGGCCTAGTCCGATATTTTCTCAGGCTGTCCCTTCCGAATGATTTTTACGACAACTTACTTTTGGACAGCTTTCACTCGGACCTCGTAAAACAATCAGATGATAGTCATTCCCCAAGTCGCTTCCTCCGTGTTGACTTTCAATGAAATGTATTAATATTAGATATCTTAGCCTAAAGAAAAAGCCCATCACAAAAACTAATGTGACAAGTGAGAGAATTCCTCATATTAAAGTATCACTTGATCGTTTTCGTCTAATCTGTATGTGATCGTAATATATCTATTTCATCATTTGAATTTGGATTTGCATTTTGCGTTCTATACATAAAATAGCAAAAGTAGATTGCATGCATTTTACTATGTGTCCAAGAAAGTGTAGGCAAAAATATGATTGTGTCCTTGTCTTCTTCTCTTGGATATCTGAAAGGCACCAAAAACAAAGATTCAACATGGGATTCCTTCCCACTCAATCCCCACTACTATTCTACTTGTCATTTTAATCTTGGTCATAGAAAAAGAAATCAAACCTTTCATCTTTCTACTATATATTTTGTCGCCCCAACGGTTATCTACACAATAAATTCACAAATCTATCCCAAAAACTAGTTATAGAAGTTCTTCCATTTAAGAAAAAACTTTTCATATGTGCCCATCTGACGTGTCATAATTTCATATTCCAGAAAGCATCATCTGTCAGTTTGATTTCTGATAGTCTCAAGGTTCAACCGTGTGAACCGGGGTTGAATGACAAAAAGAAAATTCAAGAAAAAATAAAGCGAGGAAATGTAGAATAAGTATGATCTGGGCAATTTATTTTTCTTTGCTTTTCTCAAATTAAACAGAATATTTAATTGGATTGATTTCATCCTAAAACCTCATTTCTAGCATGATATACAAACACTCATTTTTCATGGAAAATGATACGAGGCTGCGCAGCCAAATGTGACAAGCACAAAAATGACGTCGTTTCAATCAAAACGACGCAGTTTTTTTTGCTCGCGACATTTGACGTCGCAGCACCGTATCCCAATCCATTTTCCATATATACGCATTGTCGAAAAATTCCAATACATGACCAAGAAGATAGGAGGACCTAGCTTGATGAAAACCATGTATTGTAACAAGGATGTGGATCACACACAAAAAACAAGTAAGACGGGAGCCGATGACAAGGAAGGAGCGTGCAAAGACAAAAAGGAAGAAAATTTCAAAAAAGTAGAAGAAAAAGAAAAGAGAAGAAATAAATAAATAAAACTTCTTTCTTTCCCTCCCAACTCAAAAACTACTTTTTTTCTAAAACGGCTCCTCATTCACTCCTTTCCACAACTCTATAAGATTAGTACCTTCAAGCTTCATCAAGAAATCGATACGTATAACAAAGGTATAACCCTAAAAAACATTGAAGCCATGTTTCCAAAGAACCTCCTCCAACACCCCATCAAATGCTTCAAATCAATCTTCAGTGGAGAAACGAGATACCTAAAGGTCTTAGAAGCCGCCCCGTCTTACAATTCTTCGTGCAGCTCCACCATGCCTAGAGGAAAAAAGGGTTCATCTAGCTTCAAAAAGGGTTCATTCGACACTGCCGCTGCCACAATGGACAATAATGACACTAGACCTGAAAATGCTTCATCGAAAAGGAAAGGAATTAAAGCGGGCAAGAAAAAGGTAAAGATCCGAAATTG
Source organism: Rhodiola chrysanthemifolia (assembly GCA_033675395.1). NCBI lineage: Eukaryota > Viridiplantae > Streptophyta > Magnoliopsida > Saxifragales > Crassulaceae > Rhodiola > Rhodiola chrysanthemifolia. Next base: position 15,659,592 of record CM066204.1, read on the forward strand.
TGATCCAATTGTGAGCTTGGAAATCGGAAGGGAAGGCGATCAGGGACGAAATGATGGGAAAAAAGAGGAAGCCAGAGGAAGTTTTGTGGTGGAAAAGTTGAAGGAGATGAAGATGATGGATGAGAGAAACTCAGAGCATTTGATAGATATTGAAGATATTATCTACTATTATTCTTTGATCACTTCTCAAAGTTTTATGGAGATTGTTGATAAGTTCTTTGCGGATTTGTATAGTGAGTTCTCTGGTTCCCGGGGTTTTTCAGGATTCAGGGGCGGCGACAGGCTTGTTAAGGTGTAAGAGTGTTCTAGTTGTTTGCTTGTACTATATCTTGTTGGCTACGTCGATTAGTTTTGGAGTTCATTGAAATACAGACATTGTTGAAATCCACATTTTGGTGGGTAAAAATCTTAACTATTTCTTTTTTTTTTTAAAAAAAAACTATTTCATTCAAAACGCCCAAAACCGGCAAGAGCCGCAACCAAAACGAATGCCAAAACACAAGACAACCAAAACAGCAACAGCAACCACAAGAACCGACCCACCTGCACAACACCAAAACAACAGGTCATTGGCAACACAAACAGCACCAACAACCAGAGACTAGCACAACAGCAAAACCACAGACACATTACACAAAGGCTAAAAGATTGTTACACCAGCTATAACAAACACTCCCTGATTTTGTGTTTTTAATCAATTCAAGTTTAAGCTTCAGCATCCTCCCAATGAGCCCGAGACCGCATCCAAGCTAGAGATGTCTCCTTCAAAAATGGCTTTATTCTGGGCTCTCCATACCTCATAAGTGGCTGCAGTGATGATGAAGAAGGCCACCCGCTTCTGAGATCTGTACCTCCATATAAAAGCTATTCTTCCAGGCTATCACCTCGTCCCAAGATCTCCACCGCACTTTAATGCCGATGAGCTCCAGGAAACTAGAAATATGAGACGATACCCTGCACTGAAAGAACAAATGAGCACCATCCTCCTCCACCTCCAAGCACCAGCCACATCTTCTATCATTGATAACATTCCCCCGCAATCTAGCTCTTGTAGGAAGTCTGTCACGAATCGCCAGCCACGCACAAAAACTGTGCTTCGGATGCGCTAAGTCGTTCAAACTAAGTCAGTCCACTCCTTTTGATGGTCACCAGCCATCAGCAGCTCATAAGCACCCTTTGTAGAGAAAGGAACACTGTTAGACCGCCACACCATGGAGAAGGCATCCCCGAAATCAATACTGCATTGCATCTTCCCTAAGCGAGAGTAAATTCTTCAAAACCCATGACTGGTGCTTCTTCCACATCTTTTGCCACAGGGGGAGATCTTTGAAGAAATAGATGTTCATCCATTTAATCCACATCGAGACCTTTTTCTGAGCAACATCCCAAATCTGCCTCAACAGCAGTGCCTTGTTGAACAGATTCAGGTTTAAAATACCCAGGCCACCAACAATCTTCAGCTTGCAAACCTCTTTCCACGCAACCAGGTTTTTCTTCCCAGAGGCGTTCCCTGACCACAGGTAATTTCTGCAGATTGCTGAAATCTTCTGAATCACCCCTTTGGGAAAGGTGAGCACCCTCATCCAATAAGAACCGATAGAGCTCAGAACATGCTTGACGAGGACCAGTCTGCCAGCATAAGAAAGAAATCTTGACAACCACGCTTTAATCTTGCTCATCATCGTATCAATAATCAATAATCAAACTGAAATCTGCCCCTTTAAGCTGCTTTCCATGGAGAGGAACGCCAAGGTAGTTGAAGGGGAGATTCCCCCTCTGACAGCAGGCTAAAGACGCCAGATGGTTTTCTTCGCTCTCACTGCATCCACCAAAATACACCGCAGACTTTTCATCACTAATAACAAGGCCCGACCAAGACTTGAAAATATTCAGCGCCTCTCTAATCTTTATCAGCGAACTAGGGGAGGCTTTGGAGAAAATAATCACATCATCCGCAAACATTAAGTGATTTAGCTTAGTTCTCCCACATTTAGGATGAAAAGCAAAGTTCCCAGAACTGTTTAAATTGTCCAGCAGCCTACTCAAAACCTCCATCACTAACGTGAACAAGTAAGGAGACATGGGATCCCCTTGCCTCAGCCCTCCGCGACTACCGAAGTACCCCTCAAGGCAGCCATTCACTAGCACTGAAAACTTAACAGATGACACACATGCCAAAATCCACTCAATAAATCTCACAGGGAACCCAAACAACTCCATTGCTTGCTTAAGGAAATCCCACTCTACTGAGTCATACGCTTTACTAATATCCAGCTTCAGCATACATCTTTTGCTAATATGCTTCCGCTTGTAATTTCCCAATAACTCCTGCACCAGGCTAATATTGTACGCAATATTTCTGCCTTCAATGAACGCTGACTGGCTCTAATTAACAAGGTATTTGAGCACCGGCTTTAGCCTATTAGCTGAATGCATTACTCCCGTCCGCATAAAACAGCAGATACTCTTCACGACGTCTGGGCCAATAATATTCCAGCTAGCTTTGAAGAATTCAGCATCGCCCATCAGGCCCCGCGACTTTGCAAGACGGAAGGCTATTCATGATATCAGTAATCTCATTAAAAGAGACATATCTAACTAAGGCAGAGCAGTCTTCATCTTTTACTCTCTGACGTGCGCGCAGCTCTGCTTGATCAATATGCATTCTGTTGAACGAACCGTTGAAGGAGGCTTTGAAATAATTAACTAGAGTGGTTTTCAGAACACTCTGATCAAACGTGAACTCCCCTCCGTCAACCTTAAAACATCTGATAGCATTTCTGACTCTGCGGCCTTTGAAGACAGAATGAAAATATTTAGAGTTGAGGTCCCCTTCCTTTACCCAGTTCAGTCTAGCCCTTCGACAGTTAAAGATGAACTGGTACCTAAGAAGTTTTTTCAGCTCCAGCATCTCATGAGCTTCCTTACTCCGCAAGGAACCACAATTTGGGTTAGCTGCCAGGGAGTTTTGAACTGATAGCAGCTGATGTCTCTGCTGATCCACTCTTATGTTCATATCCCCTCTGAAATTCCTCAACCCATGCTTCACAACCCTTTTAAACCCTTTCAGTCTCATCTGCAGCTGGCCCAGATCACCCGCGCCACAATGCCATTGAGACAGACAGTCTCTAAATTCCTCTGTCTTGGTCCAAAAAGCTTGGAAACGAAACCATCTTCTGATCTGAGGCTTTTGACCAAGGAACGATATGGCAGGGCAATGGTCTGAAATACCCGGATCAGGGAAAACTCCATGGATGGAGGGGAAACTGGAGATCAGGTCATCGTTGCATAAGATTCTATCTAACTTACACCAAATCCTAGCACCCAAATCATGCCGATCAGACCAAGTATAAAGATTTCCACTAGCAGCCAGGTCGAAAAGCCCCGTCTGCTTGCAAATATCAGATATCTCACTGCCATCGCTATTTCGAACTGGGCGGCCATTTAACTTCTCACTTTGATTTTTCACACAGTTAAAATCACCACTGAAAAGCCAAGGACCTTGAACTCTCTCCATAGCATCTACCATCAACTGCCATAGCTCCCTTCTCTCTCTCTGAAAGTTCATGGCATACACAAAGCCAATCATAAACCTAGTATTATTCCATGTCACTTCACACACGATTAACTGCGCTGACGCATACCAAATGTTTAATGCATACACCTCCGGATCCCACAAAATCAAAATTCTGCTCTTGCCATCCAACCCATCATCATAACAAAAGCTCTTCCAGTTGTTCCCTGGACAGCAGCCATTAACAATCCTCTTACACCTATCTCTATTCATGAAAAATATGGTGCAAAGAAACCGGATTGAAAATAGTGGAAAAACATTGTTCCTATGAAAAATTATAAGGAAAATCAATATAGGAAACGCTGTGGATGAATCAAATGGAGTCGTAATCGGAAAAGGGTGTAGAAAAAAATTTAATTGGAAAATGAATGGAAAATGGCGAAGAAAATTTGATATTATATTATATTCTTTCTTCTTTTTTTGCTTGCAAACCAAACAGAGTTTACATTTTCCCTCAAGTTTTCTTTCCACCCCCAAAAATTTTCCACGAATCCAGATTTCATAAAAGTATATAAAGTCAGAAGTTTTTTTTTTTGTTTCAGGAGTGTCTCATATTCATATATCACAGCTTCATACAACACAACACACAGATGACTACGATATATGACCTGATGATTGATCAAAATCTTTGTGAAGTAGAAAAAAGAGTAGATGGCATTTTGGGTCATTTGCTCTGAGCCAACTTTCCAGCAAGTTATCTCTATATACTCCTGTAGACAAAATAATAGGGCCCTTGGAGCTGTGGACTGCTTACTGGCTTCACTGAGCAGAGGACACAAGGACATTGTGATCATTCAGGCGCTTCTGGAAGCCAGCCAGGCGAGTTTGGAGTTGCATAATACTGGTAGCTTTATGTTCTAGAACTGCGTTGAGTTTAGAGATGTAATCATCTAACTGCGTACCTGGTTTATCAGCTTCCACTAACAGGTTCATTTCCTGCATAGATAATGTATTAGTATTGATGAACTGAAGATGGTAACAAAATAAAAATCATTTTAACTTTTAGTAGAGCTCAAAAAGTTTGATTGGTGAAATGAAGCACAACAACTAACCTCCCTGACGATTTCCATAGTCTCTTCTACCTGTTTCCGATGAGCAGTAACAAGATCTTCTTCTTCCTGAAGTCGTGTAGAGTGGAATTTTTGTCATTTTAATTTATAACACAATTGTTAGGTGAACAACGTTCCTGTTAGTACTACAATTTACCTTTAGAAGAGCATCAAGCTCATCGTTATAATCCGCATAATTGATATCAGTATCTTGGGGGTTCCTCCCTTTCACTCTGGTGTCAAATTTTCGCACTTTATCATCTTTGGGCTTGGGTAGTCTTGCTGGTGTCTCATATTTCTCTTCATAATAGTCATAATCTTCATCCTCTCCAGCTTCTTGACCTACTATTTGACCTTCGCGATAATCTGTATACAAGGATGCGACCACTTTACTTTCCTCCCTTCCACTGGAAACACGGTCTACCTTAGAAGGCGGAGTAGGTTCTCGCTCTCTCTGTTTTTGCCATCCAAATCTGTTCTTTCCATTATATGCATCTGTTAATCCATCATCAAAGGTTGATTGATTCTGCACCACAGATGGCAAGGGCAAAGTGGTCGACTCCCTGAGGTTTGAAGATGAAGGTGCTGTCTCTTTCTTAGAGTTGTTCCCTTTGGATAGACTTTTCACCCTGAAATTATAATTGTATTATTAGTATCTACCCATCAATGAACACCGTCGACACAGGTTTAAGTGTTATGCTTACCTGTCAGCATATCTTAATGTGTTAAGTGTGTGCTCGCAGGATCCTGAGCCTGGTGAAATGCAGGATATCATGACAGTCCTCGAGTCGCCGACGAATGAATCTCTTAGTACTTCAGTCAGCTTACTTCCTCTAAAAGGAATATGGCCTTGGTCATTATCAAGTGCTCTGATGCATTCTTTCAAAGCAAGTAAGCTTTTGTTGATTTCAGCACCTTCCATCCTGGAAATATATACAATGTTGTAAAATCACTCTGCATTGTATACGCGACATACTAGATATGTGCGAGCAAAATCACTAATCAATTTAACTGTTTGTTCTCGATTTTTTTACTAACTCTGGCGCCTCCATGCCAAAAGATTTAGTTAATTTGTCAAATATGTTCAGGTAAATGAAGGATAAGTTCACCTAAACTAAGCTCACTTTCAGCAAAAGAAAGAATAATCAAGCAAACTAACCTTGTTTGCTTATCATTGTCAGTGGTATCAGCACCTCGTTCACTTCCTGCAAGATCTATAAATGATAGCTTGCCAACAGGCCTAGCAGGCTTAGACTCACTGCCATCTGCTGATCTCTTGATAACTAGTTGAAGAATAGCATGTGACCGAGATGATTCCTCATTTGCTCCGGTTGTGCCTGTACTCCTTGCGGAGCTTCCTTTTTCTATGAGATCCCTAATGGTCTCTACATCTGACACTTTGTACTCTTGCAAGCCAACAATGCAAACTTGTTGTTTCCCATCCTCCCTCATACAGAGTTTTCTACAGATGTACCAATCAGGTTTAATACCAAATAATAAGATGAAACTTTTTTAGCAGTAGACAAACTGGCGGAAACAGCATACCTCCTATCACCAAGGAGATCATACAATTTCCCTCCATATATTTCGAAAAAACTGAAATATAACTGAAAACCTTGGTTATGATAGTTGTGTTGCATCAATCTTAGGATATCTTGGGCTGCTTTGAGCGGCAGAGGCTGCATGGTAAATGTTTTCCCACTTCCTGAATTACACAGTCAACTTATTTCACTCAAAAGCATTTATCGAATATAATGAGAAGCTTTATCAAAACTAAAAAGAATATACTGAGAAGCTGAAAGCAGAAAATATCTTAAAACAAACATAAAACAAGCCCTGGCCAGAGAAAGTGACATTCACGTTCTATTTGATACTCTTAAAGGGGTCAATACACATCTGTGATTTCTTTTGACAGAGTACACGAGTTCATTTGATCAACATCAGAGAACTAGTATCATTTTACGCTCTCAGACGGCCTGAACAAATTCATCCTTGAGGGGCTACGAGTATTGCCTTCAATGTTCTCATTGTTTAGGCTACCCTGAGAAACTCATGCTACATTCTACTCCTGCCTATTGCAAAAGGCACCCAACAGCTTAGCCTAGAGAAAAAACTCAAGCAACTTACCTGTTTGTCCATAAGCGAAGCAGGTGGCCTTTGTTCTTCGAAAAATTAATGGAACTATTGGTTGCACAGTCTCTGAGTAAACCTATGAAGTGGAACAAACATTTTATTGTTAGGAGACAATTTATGGATCCTATAGAGAAATCTGAAGCACAATCAGTCATATACTATTATGGTCTAGATATTTTAGAAAGTCCAATAAGTCTAGAACAAACTTACTTCTTCGTTTGAAACTCTCTCATCCAACACAGCGTCAAAAACAAAATCATGCTTCTCCACATATTCTGTCAGGTCAACCTGCGATAAATCACTACTACTATTAACAACTGTTGACACAAAGTGGAGTAAACTGATCTAAGACCCAAATGGACTTATCCACAACATGCAAGAAAATGAAAGATTACATTCCACTAAAACAGTTCAAGGTTCAAACCGGTATGAGCCAATAGCACACATAAAGAAGCATAAGCCAACTTGTACTGTACAATTGAATAGAAAATTTTGATGATTGCCTCCAGAACATCAACTTGAAAAATTTCGATTCATATTTCCCCCATAATCACGCCAACGTCATAGACTGCCAATGTCATTTCATAAGTCAAATGGAAGCTACCTTGAACTTAGTTTCATGAACTGTCAGAGCGTTTAAGTGATCAATGGTTATAATGTCATCTTCTTTCTTCACTATTTCCTTCTTATTCAGGGGTCTCTTGCGGACCTGTAATGGAATATAATTACTGCATCAGGCCAGGTGCTGAAATCTGAATATGATTATTGACTAATAATGTTTAAGTCAACTATCTCGTATATAAGACTGGCGAAAAGTACAATAAGGTAAGCCAAAAAGAAGAGAGGATACAAGACTAACCACTACTTTAATCTTGGCAACATTGTTGGCCTTCTCTTTGTCTGCGGCAAAACTTTTAATGAGGCTGTTCTCGGAAGGCCCACGAGCTTTGTTCACAAGTTTCTCAGCAGAGGGATATGGCTCGAAATCATCGTAACTTTTTCCACGCATATGGTGCTGAAATGCTGTTTTTTCAAACAGGCTAGGAGCTGACATCTGAGATGAGTAAAACAATTAAAAACTAAATACAAGTCTTCACATCATCTAGGTTTGTACTCGCAACCATTGAAAAAAACTGAAGATGTTAAAATATATGAATTCCACGCCCAACATCTCTTATTAAATAGGAGTACTAAAAGAGCAAAATAAATGGCAGATGTACCAATGGGAAGTCAAGGATGAAAAAAGTTTGAAACTGATGGATTAGGGTTCTCACAAAAATCTCAAATTCAATACCTCAGAGAGCAACTCAGTGTCAAATGAATGAATATCCAACAAGCCCGAAGGGAATTGTCCAGATAAAAACTCTTCCCCGGTCATCATCCTCAAGCTAGAGGATCGTATCTTGGGCGATGATGATGGATCCAGAAACATCTCGCTCCCACCTCCTCCCTGCACATTCCTGCTCATTCTCGTTCCACCCTCCTACACATTAAAAATTAAATTAAATTTATAAAAAAAATGCACAAAGCTTGCAATGAGCAGAACTAAATCGAAATCAGATTCAGAAGCGAGCAGTACCTGAGAAGTCTGAATCCATCGACCAGTGGACGAAGAGGAGTCGATGAAGTTATCGGAGTGTTGGCGCTGGTGATGCACCGTCGATCCAGCACCAGATCTCTGCATTTGCCGCCCGCCCAAGCTCATAGCTTTACTTTTTGCTTCAAATCGGAAGCTGGATACTCCTCTCTGCTGGTAAACCACCAGCAGCGGCGCCGGTGGCGGTTTGAATCCTAATCCAAACAGGTGAAAAGGAGGTGGTTGAGAGTTGAGATTGGGATTGATCGGATGGAGAGGTTGAATTGCTGGAGAAGTTTGAATTTTGGGGGATTTTTCTGGCAGAGGAGATGAGTGTGTGAAAGAAAGGGGTTTTTTTTTTTTCGAAAATGACTAAAATCGGTTTTTTTTTTTTTTTTTTTTTTTGTTTGTTGTTGATGACGACTCAAATCGGTTTGAAGATATCAAAAATGACCTATTTGAGTTTGGCATTTCCATTTTGATTTGTTTTTAATAAAATTGGATCTTCCTTCTTCCGTATCCGATTTTCTGTGTTTTTCGTAAATCCCCAGAATCCGATTTTAGTTTTTTTTTACAAAATCGGATCCTCGGAATCCGGTGTTATGTGCAAACGAAAACACGTGGAGTTCTCTCATTATAACGTGCACATAATACACACCGGATCATGGAGATCCGATTTTATTAAAAATAGATGAAAACTGAAGTAGCAAATTCAAATAGATCATTTTTTATATCTTAAAACCCATTTGGATCATTTTCAAAAAAAAATACCCGTGAAAGAGACGGATTGAAATTGAACCAGACGACGACGAGAAAGGTGATAAATGTTTTCAAAGGGTCGGAAGGAACGTTTTAACTCACGCGCGCGAGTGGGGGTTTGTAATACTGTGTCTGACTGTCTGTCCATCAGTACTTTTTTTTTGTCTAATCTCTAATGTTTTCAAATTGTTTTGCGCCTTGAAAATTTCATATTTTAGACAAGTGTAGGGTTGGATTGAGTTATTAGTTATTACGGTAGGGTTGGAAATGGTTCTAAGAGTATTTCATTATGATTTTTTTAACCATGAGATTTGATCATCAATGACCCAAAAAAATAGAGTCATTATTATGATTTTTTGGAACACAAAAAAAAAAAAAAAAAAGGTAATGAGAAACAACCAATGTCCTGTTTTAAAAGTTATTAGTGCTTTTTTACCTTTTCAAAATTATGAACTGATCAAAAATTATTTCACCTTTTGGCTTAAGAACTGTGAAAGATATTTCACATTTTCTAAATAAAATTGCATGTAATGTATTCCAAAACTTAACATGAAATCATATGATATATCCTGATTTTTGTTACGGAATTTTATGGTTAATTAAATTCTACTGTTATAATTTTCCAAAAATAATATTAAAAGATAACAAAAAAAACATACATTTTTTTTACCCATCAATATTGTCAATACTATTTAAATAATCAAATGTATTCACTTATATTGATAGAGAGATGATGCATACGTACACACAAGGTTTTTTTTAAACCAAATAACAATTCATCCAGCAACACGCCCATACAAGTTACGATCATACAAATGCAAAAACTCACCAGCATTATCATCGAATTTCAAATGTGTAATTTCTGTTTTATGGACTGAATTCTGAACAAATATGTATTAAATATTTTTGGAAAATGGTAACTAGTCTATGCTTTGAGGTTGAATGTTTATGGTGTTAATTCTTAAAATTGATCGAATATAATCACAAATGTCAAAATTGAATGTTAATGACTGAATAGTCTATCTGTTTTCAAGATTATTGGAAATGTGAGTCCACGAAAAATTGAAAACTATACATTGACTATTACAAAATGTGTTTAATTAAATGCTTGTATAAATTTATATTTATAAATATACATTTAATTATTCGATGGAAAATAAGATATTATAAATAAATCTGAATCGAATGTCATCCATAGAGAGCAGAAAGATTTTGAGGAAGTTAGCTTTCATTATCAGGGAATTCATTTTCCGGTTCATAAATGCCTAAAGATGACTGATATCAGTATTTAGTTTTCGTCAAAATGATAAAATCCAATTCAGAAAAAATTAACAAAGGAAGAACCAAACAAGTTGTTTCATCAAAAAAAAAATAGTGACCCAAATTGTTATTTCTTAAGGAAAATTAGGACCATGGGAGAAAAATATACAGAATAAAAATAATGAACTACAAATTTCGGGAAAAAATTACGATAACACGAATTACGATAACACGAATTTATAGTAAAGTTATCGCAAGTTGCTTAATACGATAACTTTACGTTAAAAATTGATGTTATCGTAAAATTCCTTGACGTAATACATTTTACGATAACTTTGCGAGAACTTTACGATAACGCTGTCAATGTTGTCGTAGTGTTATCGTACAACCTATGCGATAACAATACAACAACTATACGATAACAGTATTAATTTAATAATTTGTATATTATATTCTTTTCTTTTTTATAATTAAATTTAATAAATTTAATAAAATATAACAAAAATATTTGACGCCAAATAAAAATATTTTGATTCTATAAAATAAAATATTCTGATTTCAAAAATAAAATATTCAAAAATATTCATTTTGATTTATTTTTAAATAATTGAATTAAATTATTAAAATTAATCGGAATTTAAATGATGAAATTTTGTTTTTCATTTCACAAAATTGGAGTGTATTCAACAAATACAATAAAATATTCAAAAATGTAATACATATCCAGGGAATTTCTATGTTTTCTACTACTAGGAGCTGTAGAAATCCTCATTAAGAAGAAATCTCTGGGTGCTTCTTCATCATATCTTTTCCATCCATTTTAATCGGCAACACTTCACACTTCACCACTTCCTGCATTGAAGAATTAAAAATTTACTGTTATATGATAGTTGCTAATTGCGAAATACATTAAGACCAAACTTAGCATACATGGAGAAGACAATACTAATAATGTAACATACAATAGCCATTGGTATCACAGTTAAATATAACAAGATGCAAAAGCGTAGTTTAAATAAGGTAAAACGAGTAAAACCAAAATTACTACTTTCTCAGCTCCCCTGTCCCCAGAGTGGCTGCCCTTCTGATGAAGCAGTGTGATCCAATATGTCTTCTGCAACCTCACATATTTGTTAAAAAGGAATACATTAGTAGATGCATCTACATGGGTAAAACGAATTAGCAGACATGAAAATAGGTGCACTACATGGGTAAAACGAATTAGCTGACATGAAAATAGGAGTGAGTAAGCTAAGAAGTTACAATAGTCACCTACTTGCAGAGAAAACAAATTACAAATTAATCCTTCAGCCAAATAAAATAACACAGACATCCAAACCCATCAAACAATTCAGAAATCAGATCATAAGAAATGGCACAAAAAATAGGGGCTATGTAAATTTCCCACGGAGACAATGGGAGACGAACATACCTGTCAAGCAAATCAGCACAAAGTTCCTCAAACTTGGCTCTTGTCAACGTGGTATCAATGTGTTTAGGGCCATCAGCTGTCGCTGTAATGAAGGGAAGACTGCAAACAGGAAGCACTTACAAATAATAACATAATCACACATACATTCAGGACTTTAAAAACGAAGAGATAGTCAATCAAGTGGACTTCATATCTGATAGTAATGAAGTGGACTTTACAAACTTGCATTGCGATCGACATCACAGGTCGACTCATACATATCTACGGATCTAGTAATATTAGGCAACTACGACTCAAAACTAGCTGAGACCGCATTAAGACCAAATTGCGAAAGTCAACATATATATATATATATATATATATATATATATATATATATAGGGGCGCGCTCAAATGTGAACTCCTCTTACACTAAGAACATATGAATCATCTTGCACCTTTGGATCTTGAGATCTAAAGGTGTAGATTTGTCCAAAAAGTGTTTTTTTGGCATTTTGCACTTTTGTCTTTTAGGTAAAAGACAAAAGTGCAAAATGACAAACAACTTTCACTTTTTGGATTGATTGTGCACCTTTAGATCAAATGATCTAAAGGTGGAGATGAATTCATAGGTTCTTAGTGTAAGATGTGGTTCACATTTGAGCGCTTCTCTATATATATATATATATATATATAGGGGCGCGCTCAAATGTGAACTCCTCTTACACTAAGAACATATGAACCATCTTGCACCCTTGGATCTTGAGATCTAAAGGTGTAGATTTGTCCAAAAAGTGTTTTTTTGGCATTTTGCACTTTTGTCTTTTAGGTAAAAGACAAAAGTGCAAAATGACAAACAACTTTCACTTTTAGGATTGATTGTGCACCTTTAGATCAAATGATCTAAAGGTGGAGATGAATTCATAGGTTCTTAGTGTAAGATGTGGTTCACATTTGAGCGCTTCTCTATATATATATATATATATATATGTAAAGCTTAGCTCTCTGAAAGCATATACATGATTACACGGTATAAAATTGACGACTTGATCTGACATATTTTGTATGAGCATGAACCCAATAACACTGCCCAATTTCATTGAGTGGAATACATATCAAGCAAAGGAAAGTATTACCGTAGTGTCTTATACCTTAAACTCTCGAACCGACTCCTCCTTTCCTCCTGTTAAACAGAAGAACATTGCAACCAAATCTGCTGCAACCAGAAGGAATGAAAGAAACTGAGATTAGTGAATGTCCATTATCACTCTTTTCCAAGGCGCATCACATTTATAAAAAACACAACGTCATTGTACATGAGTCAGCTTGTTAATCATTTATAAAATGTCGAGCACAGGGCACAAACAATGGCATTAACTACTACCCAAATAAAATCACTCTTGATCCTCTTTCCAGGCTCTAGCAATCCTGCCAAAATTACCAAATTGGATCAGTCCACTTCACGCTGAATCAAACAACCCACTATTTTCAATCAAAAGAAATAATGGCGAAGGGAATAACAAAGAAGACAAAAAACGCAACAACAATATATATAGCTGATGTAGTTGGGAACACATTAACAAACATGAGAATTGAAACTTCATCACGGATACAAACAGATTGGAGGACTATCACTCCACACCGGCACAAACCTAGACCAGTATAAACATCCATGTGTCGAAATCGCCCGTAACCGTATTGAAAGAAAAACGAATTCACAGAATAGGGAATGACAAACCCTAGATCTAATATACTGTGAAATCGATGGGATGAAACTACCTGCCCGGTTAGTAGACGGCTGGTCAGGGAAACGACGGCTGCACAAATGAACGAGTGGCGAATCGCAATTTCGTTCCATCGAAGTGAGAGTTGATGAATGAAATTTCGGCAAAGGACTTGAGCGGTGAAATGGAAAAACACCAATGAGTTGGCGGTGAACCAAAAAACAACCAAGTTTTTTTACTAAAAGAATTTTTACGATGACAGTGGGTGAATCTTACGATAACCGTAATGTTATCGTAAACTTATTGCTGCTTCATCGCTGAGGTAATCGTACAGAATATTACTATTTTTGTTTGTCGTAAAACTTAACGCGTTGTTATCGTATAAATTTGTCGATAACGGCTGTCATCGTAAGACGGTTCTCGCCAATATTTCCCAAAATTTGTAGTGAAGAAAATAGGTTTAAATTTCTTGTTCTTATAACATTAGATGCGTGTAAGCCAAACGTGGTCTGGTGATTAAAATAAAGATTAAAGGTGGGATTTTTTTTTGATATAGTAAAAATGGCATAGAAAGGCATGAAGAATAAAGAATACAACAACAGTAAAGCAACCGACTAACAAGTACAGTGACAACACGTCTAAACAAGAAAAACATTCCGTGCAAAGGTAATCGATCCATCTGCTGTTATTGTCAAGAAATCTTGAAATCACCCAAGCCAATCCATGCCAAACCAGCTAAACAGAAGAAGCGACTCACCAGCCAACTTCAAAGTCATAATGAGGCTCCGGCCGGATTTCCAATGAAAATTTGGAAAGGCTACACTCATGTCCTTCACAGCTCAGTTTCCCAATGAAGGCTACAAAGAAGACTTAATAGCTATGACAAGTTAACTAGCCGGAAGCAGAAATAAGCTCCACTTAGCCCACGCCAAGGAAGGTGACCAGACCAGCAAAGACAGAAAACATCTATTGCAACAAGTGCAGCCGAAAAAAGTAAAAGCAAGAAAACAGGAAAAGACAAACCAAGAAAAACCTATAAACAATGTCAAAAAACAAACACCGACAAAACACCAACGCCTCCCGTCCACGACTGAGACGTCAAAAACACCTATAAACATCTTTAAAACAATCACCGGCATCGCGCAAAGGCCCCCAGTCCAAGGCCGTGTCGTTGACAACCACCATCAAAAGAGAAGCAGCAACCCCACCATGGAAACCCACCTTACCACCAAAGACCACGCCCCAACCACACTACCATACAACCAAACCTCACAACCCACAACCACTACATACCCACAGCCGCACACCTCCTACACAGAGCGCTGGCCCCATCTCCGGTGCGACAATCCTCAACCAAACCGCCAGACCCGCAGCAACAGGGACGACACCATCGCATCTCAAAAGACCAACCGGATCTCGGAAGAGGAGACAGCAAAGCGGACGACAAGGGAGACTGAGATGATAGGCGATAGGCCGATGCTAAGGAGGCGCCGGAACAAAAGGACAGCGCTAGGGTCGAAGGCCGCACCCACCGGCGGGCAGATCAGAAAGTTGCTGAAACTTCTCGAGGTTTCTCTCGGTAGGAGGTAAAGGTGGGATTTTGATATATGGGGAATGTTAGACCATGTGCATCGGTTAGCATGTCTGTCGACGACTGCTTCTAAAATTGGACATGAAATTGCTTCCCACACAGTAGTAACTACTAGAGGAGAAATGCTACCGCTGCATATGCCTTTAGAATAGAAAGATCTTAGTTCGGATTTGTCCAATCTATTTTTTTTCTTTTAAGAAAAATACGTATAAGTCTACACATGTAACGATGTTTGCAACTACCATCCATATTATTTTTTTGATGAGGGGTTGGGAACAATGCCCTTGTTAGGACTCGAACTCAGGCACCTTCCACTAGGCCACTCGCACTCGTCTTTTTTTTTTTATATTTAAACTACCATCCATGTTAAATGAAGCAATAAATGCAGTCAATGCATGATTGTAAACTAGGACAAGGTGGATACTGGATATATACATGTTTCATGTTGGGCACGTTCATCTCCTTTTTATTTTGTAATTTAGCTCAAAATTGTGAATAAAAGTTGAGATGGCCGAGTTGGTCTAAGGCGCCAGATTAAGGTTCTGGTCCGAAAGGGCGTGGGTTCAAATCCCACTCTCAACAATAAAATTTTCTGTTGAATTTTTTCTTTTTTGAAATTATCTCATTAATCTGAAACTAGGCTGTCCTTAAATTTTATTTACAATTCTAACTTGCAACTCAACCAAGGCTCGTTCTAAATGCGCAAAACTTTGTCGCGTCCTATGCCTTGTTCTCTTCACAGTTCTTAGTGTCACTGATGCTTCAAACCGGTTTCATAATGTTCTATATCATCCTTCTCTGATCCTTCTTTTTCTTTCACATTTTCCATTCTGCTGATATGTCCGCAACCGCTTCCCCTGTCGTCAAGTAAAGTCCGCTCGATTTGAATGACTCGAGTGTTTTTGACTTGTGAAGCTTCTCAATCACAGCTCCAAGAGGATTCACTAGCACAAGCTACAAAAACAATGATGAAAATACCAAACAAAAAAAACGAAGTTAGTTGTTGTACAAAATGACCCGAAATAAGTACATTGGTTTATCATCTCAGTCTGAATTTAAGTTCTTCAGACGGCATATGATAATTTTACTGAGTCTCACCTGTAGCGATTTTTTGTCCAACACGCTTTTCAGTTCGCAGACTATATCGATCCCACTAGCATCTATGGCTGTCACAGCTGAATTATTTTCCGAAAGGTAAAAATGTCAGATTACAAGGATTTACCAAACTTAGCGCGATCAACAGTAGATATATTAAAAGTTAATAATACCTGATAAATCCAGGATCACGCATCGAAGCGGAGGATCACTGAGAGACTGAATCCTTTCGTCTTCCTCGCGTACCCATCTAAGTATTCTACATAATGAGAAAATACGATGACTTTAATTCAGGCTCCATGGCTGATAGTTACTCGGCGATATGAGACTAAGAATGAGACAGTCTGCAAAGTAACCTTTCTAAAAGATACGTTGAATTTGTGAAATAAATCGGTGACTCGATGCCTATGATGAGGAACGATGGGAGTCTTAGCGCTTGCTCGTATCGAGCAAAACATTGGTATATCTGTGTCCCTGGGAGCTTCCCTAGTTGAGTCGTGTTCGGTCTTGTCACATTGAGCAAGATCTTCAACAATGATACACCAATCTACAAAATGAAGCCGTTACTTAAATTAATTCCATTACCAAAATGTGATATTTTCGGGGAATTTGATCGAAAAGAAACATTTTACCGATATGCCAAGACCCATGGGGACGGAGATGAACAAGACACCGAAAAAAGAGCATAAAAAGGCAAGAAAATCGATCTTGTCAGTTTTCAAAAGGTGGTATGCTGCCTTGAAGTCAACCAGGCCTATGACCGCCACAATGATGATCACCGAGAGTATCGTGTTGGGCGTGTAGTGAAAAAGTGGCATCAGAAACAGCAGAGTCACTAAGACTGCAACGGCCATCACCACGTTGGAGATCGCAGATTTAGCCCCAGCGTTGTAATTGACAGCAGACCTCGAAAACGCTCCTGCATTGCCCACAGTCTTACTACTAGTAAAAAAAATAGTACCCGGTAACTCGAAATCTCGAATCCTTCACTTTTAATGATTTTTTCTTCTTCTGAATTTTTTTTAAAAACATAGTACCTGACGTAACGTAACAAGATGCACAAGAGCCGCACAAGTTCATGATGCCAATCGCCAGCATTTCTTTGTTTCCATCTATCTGGTAATTCTCCATACTCGCAAATGTCCTCCCAACTGCAATCCCTTCCTGAAAAATTACCCCCAAAAAAAACCTTCCAACTGTCACTCCCAGCAAAATGCGAACAAGTTTTTTTCTTTCAAGACGGCTCTTGTAGCACGAATAACTAACCGTGAGAGACAAAATCCCGGTGATAATGCCGGTCTTTATTGCAAGCATGAAATGCGAGCCACCGAAAATAATTAAATGACTGGTTGATGGATTAATACCCTCTGGCAATTTACCTATCTGTATTTAGCTACACTGATCAAGCACAAATGTACCAAAAAAACTTCATACAGAAAGAAAAAAAAAACTTCGAGTAGAAATATTTATTTCTGCTTACATATTTAACTTGGGTCAATTTGGATTTCAGAAAGTATACTAATGCGGTTGAAATTATAACGGACGTCAGCGGAGCTGCAGCTGACACCCAGAATAGTTTCGGTCTTCTGGCACTCTAAAGCAGACAGAACGTTAATATTTCGATCGGGACCATTCTCAAAGCAAGAATGAAACGTTTAAACTCGATAAGAAATCGTAACGTCTTACTATGTTTTTAGCTATAAATAAGAACACAAGGAAACTGGATCCCAGAACAAATGTTTGCCAAGACCACTGACAACAGGAAACAAAAAAAAATGTTAAACTATTTTTCGGGTTAAGTTCGTGTAAAAATTAAATCGGAATGTTTTTAGGAAAATTTGTGTGTCACCTCTTTTGTATGATGAAAAACAGATGACATAACAGGAACCACCTGCATCTTGGAAGTGAAATGAACAATGCCTAATAAGCCTTTAAGTTGCTGCATCGACACGATGATGGCTGCGCCTGCCATAAACCCAACTAGCGTAGGCTTCGAAAGAAAATCTATCAGAAAACCCAACCTGAACGAAAATTCCAAGAAATAAATACCTAAAAAAAATGATCTTTCATATGTAATTAAAAGCGGTTATTTACAAGGTTGGGATAGGAGTTGGATACCTGAATAGGCCTAAAGCGGCTTGGAGCAAGCCAGCGATAAAAGTCGCAGTGAATGCGAGTTTCAGGTAAAGCTCTTGCTGGTCTATGGGATTAATAGACGCGCTTAGCATTGTACCCATAACTAGAGACGCAATCGAGACTGGACCGACTCCTAAATGCCTTGAGCTCCCAAAAACCGCGTAGATTAGCGGTGGAACGAAACTTGAATCTGTAGAATTTCAAGTCATTTTTCAAAAATGTTAAAATCTTCAGTCATCTGATCACGTGCTGATAGACATTAGTCTAAGTTAACTGATCAAACTTACATAATCCGATTATCGGAGGCAATTCGGCTAGCTTGGCATAACTTATTCCCTGCAAAAACACACGATTGAAGGAGAAAAAAAATGAAATTGTTCGAAAATTTATCGAACTTTTGTGCGAAAAATGTGACCTGTGGGATGGCCAAGCTGGCGATGGTGATGCCCGAAATGAGATCAGAGCGGAACATTTTCAATCTATATCTAGGGAGCCATTTAAGTACAGGAATGAAGTACTGCAAGCTAAAAAGCACCTTTCCGCAAAAGCTATGATTCTTAACTTTAAAAAAAGGATCGTCGGGGAAAAATATCTCCGACAATCTGCTTCTAAACTTTTGAAAAGTTGACACGTCCGGTGGCAACCGGACATGGTGCACCTCAACTCGACTCTGCCTCATGTCAGAGGCGGAGTCAATGTTGATACGTGACTCATTTACATTCTCGCTTGAACGGTCGGACGAGGTGCGGTAGAGGTTGTCAGAATTGTTGGAAGTCATGGAATTTGGTTTTGGGAGGGAGGGAGATGAATGATGGAGGGAAAGTAAGAGGAAGGTGTGTGAATAGGTGATGAAATTGTTGTTGTGCGGAAATTTATGGAAACAGTTGGGTGGTAGTTATTTGCGGTTAAGTTTAGTTTGTGTTGTAGCGTATGAGATTCTGTGGGCCGCGTGATTTCTTCAGACTTCATACTCAGATTTAATCAGTTTTTTTTTTATATTTGTTTTTGAGGTTAATATAATAAAAAAGTTTATATACAATTTGTCGGGAAAATGAAATAATATACCTTTTTCATGTTCTTTACTTTACTTGCCATTTTTCTTAAATCATGGATCGAACAAATCGCGGATTCCAATCATAATTGAATTGAACAAATCTCATACTCGACTGAGAATCTAGATGCATTTAGAGAGGGCTGACCAAGATGTTGACGGGTAGACTACTATCTCATCTACTCTTTTTTATTTTATTTTATATAATGCAAATTTCATCCCGATCCCAATCTCAATTTTCATTATGTTTTCTCTGGATAGATGTGCAACACATCCAGATTTCTTAATGACATTGGTCAACTCCAAAACATTAAAATTGAAGTTTATAATAGTTAAAAAAATTATAAATTTTTTTCTAATAGATAAATATTTACATATTGATCCTCTTGCACACCCATTATACTTTTTAGGGTTAATGACAAATAGTGGGTATGAATTATCACACATTGACAAATCACGGTCCGAACTATAAAAATTGACAATTAGGGGCAATTTCAAAATATTTTAATCCCCATAAAACACTTAATTGGCGGAATTTCACTCCGTCAGTAAACAAAGTTAACAAAACGAATGAATTGAAAAAAATCTTTTTGCCATTGATTGTGAAATTGAGGGTTAAAATATTTTGAAATTACCATTTTGTCAATTTTCATAGTTCGGACTGTAATTTGTCAATGAGTTGTAATTCATACTCTCTCTTTGTCATTTTCCCTACTTTTTATTTTCATTGAAAACCATCATTATACAAAGTCGAACATTCTTCAATAAAATCATTTTTCACCGTAATGGAGTCTCTTGATTCTTGAAGATGTTTACATCCATAAATTTAGAAAACTCACATGTCACATGGACCAACTTGTTTAAATAGAAAAGACACTTCATCTAACACACATCTACGAGACCACAATAATTGAACACTTCTGTCGCTCACTATCACTGAAGAATTCTCATCGAAAGGTTTCGTTGCTAAATATCGTAGCTCCGTTGCTAAATGTAAATCCTTGGAATATTGTTTCGTGTTCAATACTGCGCATTCATAAAACAAGATTTTTATTTCATATAGTTCCCATCTTCTTTATCAAACTTCTCTTTAACAGTCAAGACCTAATTTTGACAAAATTGTCATTGCTACTAATTGATGGTGAGATGCGCGACTTTAGCAATCTTTTTGTCCTCATTTTCACATGAAATGAGCTTAGCTGGCTACATGTGATGTGCGTGAGAAATTTATACTTGGAATGAGCTAGGAGATGCTTCTTATTCAGATGTAGCTACTTACTCCATCCAACACCCTTTTGAGGTTTTATCATTAAAAAAAACCTAAACATAGCGCCGCTTCCTTACATATGCAGCAACCATGCATCACTTTTAGTTGTTTTGTTTTTCACATGCTCCATTATGAGCCAAAAATGTTTCTTAAGTAACACATTTTGATCATTAGATATATGCTTTTCAATGAGAATATAAGCATATCATATATCTATACTGTGGGTTGGGTTTATTTATAGGATAATCAACCTTCATACAATGTGATTGATTATTTTATTTCAAGTAACTACAAACAAATCTCACCTCGAAATGATTCCGTATTTCAATATATCAGATCATTAAGGTTGATATCTAGTGATAATTAGAGGAGGTGTCACAAAAATCAAATTCTCAAAATCTTGGAATGATGTCTGATATGAATCTAAGTCGAAACTTTGATGTAGATAATGATCGAATTAAATAAAAAAAGTTCATCAATATATATACTCTCTTTCTTTCTCTTCCTCATTCATTTTCTATATATGTACCCCCATCACATTACTCTGCCTTAGTTTTGGGGTCATAATTTGCTCTTCAACGCTTCAACAAGAGACAACAACATTAAGAGTGTCCTCTACTCATGGTCTACTTGCAGTGTGCTTTATTGATAAAAGACAGCATAGTCCAGCTTCATTTCATCCCTGTCCTTGTTTGTACCTAGTTGGCTATAAGTGTGATATTAAACTGAAGAAGGGATCATCTTGTTGAAGAGAGGCACTTGTGCTGAGATCATTGTGGAGAAGCTAGCTTTCTATCCATCTCTGACTGGAGTTTAATTATTAAAAATGGGGAAGCTGAGTATTGGAAGAGTTCTTGACCACTTCTGCATGTCATCGGATCTAAGATCGTCTTGCTTCTGTATCGGCGACGGGAAAAAGGAGGAATTTGAGCTCGAAAGAGATCGGTTGATCGCAGAAAGCGAAGATGGTGGGAAGAAGGAGGATGTTGTGTGTCCAAAGCAAACCTTAGCCTTTCAGTTAAAACCCAAGGTCAGTTTGTATTATCCATCCTCTCACTGATTTTAATGTATCACACTTTTTATTTATTAAATGGCTATAAAATTGCATAAAAATGAGGTGATTTATATCATATATGTTCTGTAGATGGTGGTGCTAAGGGTGTCAATACATTGCCATGGATGTGCAAAAAAGGTGGAAAAACACATCTCAAGGATGGAAGGTAATCAGGCACATATAAGTATATAACATAATTAAACCTTACACACTATTGCAGAACAATAATTGTACAGCGGTTTAAAAAAAGGCTTATGTATTGGCTTCAAGTTTATGTAGCGTTTAGAACCAGTACATAGTGCCTCATTTTATTCATTGCTATTTATGCAGCGAAACCAAAAACCTGCATAATACCCCAAAAAAAAAACTACTACACAATGTCCGATATTATTTAGTAATAACAATTTTTACGGATATAAAAAAAAAGGTATCAATTTATATATCCTTTGGAGGGTGAGCTTACATATTTTGTTTAATGCTTATAGAAAATTTCAAAGACCAAAATACACACTAAAATAAGAGGTTCTAATTGGTGTGTATGTATGTTCTTTTTTTTGTGATATAGGAGTGACATCTTATGAAGTGGACATTGAGAAGAAGATGGTGGTGATATTTGGAGACATTATGCCATATGAAGTCTTGTTGAGTGTCTCCAAAGTAAAAAATGCTGAGTTTTGGTCCTCATCAAAATCATAAATTCATGTTTGTTTTTTCATTTGAATAATCATCGAAAGTAATGTGTATTATTAGTTATGTTTGCCCATGCCCCAGCCCCACTTCTTTCTTATTTTATCACTCGAAATTTATATAATGCAATAAGCCAAGATTTAGATGTGACTCCTTGAAGAAATAAATGGCGGAATATAATAACACTACTTATTGTTATAACAATGTTATCTTTGTGCACACTAGTGTTTGTATGCATACTGTATTTATAAACCAAAACAAGTTCAAAGAAATAAAAACGGCTGAATCCATGTGGCTCCAATGATGAATGTCAAAATGCTCAAAATTGAAATTTGATTTCCTAATTTACACTACTTTTTAAAGCGTTGTTAGCTACGATGCCTTAACACTTAGCCGTTGTACCCAACGGCGCTAAGGCCTCGTGCGTTTTTCGCGCAAAAAAATATAGCAGGAATGCGATAATTCACCAACTGAGCTGCCTAAGCCACCGTCGAAGAGAGCGCTCAATTTATAAGGCGTCGTCCCCACATGAGCGCCTTATTAAAACTCAAACCTCAGTGACTCCTCAGGAACTTTGCTTGTTCTAGGGTTGGGGTGGTTCCCTCAACCCTCGTTTCCGATCAAAAAACAACCATCTTCTTCAAACCCTCAAAATAATATAACAGTGAAATTCTTACCGACATGAACACAATAGAAATTTGGAGGAGGGCGGAGGTCGAAAAGGATAGTGATGGGCAACGGGAGATTGAGGGCGGAGTGGATTCCGGTGGAGGAGGGAGGAAGCGTTGCAACGGGAATGAAATTTAAACAAAACCCGACTGTATTGTGCCCTTAGGCGATGTTCCTAACAACGCTTTAAGTTAAAATGCCACATCAGCGAGCTAAGTCAGCAATCTATGAAGGCAAAACGCTATGAGAATTAAAGCGATGTTGCCCATATCGGCTTAATGTTATAGCGTCGTAGGCAACGACACCTTAGAAAAGTAGTGTAAATTGGGAAATCAAATTTGGAGTTTGGGTAGAATAGAAACTCAAATTTCAATTTTGAGCATTTTGAAAAATTTCCCTCAATTGTGTGGATCCGTGCAGTGAGATGTTGTGTGAGTTTTAAAATGACGTCGTTTCGATTAGAACAACGTCATTTTGTTATATATTAAAAAAAGAAAAAGATCAGGTTAGAATCTATAGATTTTGGTCAGAACTTAGCGCTTTTCCTATCCGTTTTAAATCATCTATGGTGCTTAAATTAGCGAATAAAGTAATGTTTTAATTACAATATATCTTATTTGAGGGCATACTAGTCAATTACAAAATGTATCACACGATCTTATCCCATAAAATCCCATGATTTTAGAACAACCGTATTCATTTCTATGAAAATATTTCGATATTTTGCAAAAGTCAGCCTGCACACAAATGATACTTCTGTTTCAAGCAACGATAGAGCATAAAAGAGTAGTTGCAAAAGCCTGCATGTGTTGCTTACCATTATGATTGATCAATTCAATACATGATGTTAGTGTTTTTATTTTCAACGTTCGTGTTTTGCTGGACATATGTGCAGACAACAATGCTCGTGGATAAAATCACGATGTTCGTGATTTTGAGCACCATTATTTTTATCTTATTGCTAGTTTGTTCATGATGTTGGTGTTTTTGTTGTCAACGTTCGTGTTTTTGCTGGATATATCCACAGACAACAATGCTCGTATTTTTGTTCATAATATAACAATGCTCATGGATAAAGTTATGATGTTCGTGACTGAGCACCACTGTTTTGTTCTCATTGTTAGTTTGTTCATGATGTTTGTGCTTTTTTAATCATTCGTATTTTTGTTAGATATATGCGCAGACAACAATGTTTGTGTTTTCTCTAATTGTTTACTGTAGAACTTGTCGAATCTCTTAGTAGACATTGAAATCAAGAGAAAATCTAGGGTTTGGGTTGTGCGTAACGGAAGAAACATATCTGGATGCGATATAGTCGTGATTTTCTTTATTAAAATATATTTATCATTCCATTTATACCCTTGTAACGTCATTAAACTGATTAAATTATTTATTAATTCGTAAAAAAACATGATTAATCGTAACCATTTAGATAATATGATTAACGAACGTAATGAGTTCTAAGTCTGACCTAAATACTGGTTCTGATCAGAGCTCAACTCTCCAAGAAAATATCAATCGAAACGACTTCGTTCTTCTTGTAAAAACACCGTCGGCTCGTCGCAACATTTAGCTGCGATGCACTGGACATTTATCCATGGCTCCAACTCCACATAATAAATAATAATACCACATATAGCTACTACTTTAATTATAGACATTATGCATGGTTGTCGGAGTCTAGAAGAACATGTTTAAGCATGGCGCTTCTACCTAAGTTTGCGTCTTTGGGCTCACTAAAACATAATTAAAAAATTGCATGCGCCCTTTAATAAAAATTGCGAAAGACAATTGTAGAAACCCATCTTGTTATGTGAACATCTATTTATGATCGTAAATATCGATGTTTTGATATGTGCACCTCTTCCCTTGGACTATCCAGAAAGATATCGGATCAATGTTTTAGCCTTTAGGGCAGTCCCATTTTCGGATTTGGATTTGGTGTTGTACTGTCAAATACTGCGAGTAAAACAACAGCGATGTTTTAATATGTTTTGAAAATTGCTCCAACACGAGTTTGATTGAAACGATTTCCATTTTTGCTCACAGTATTTAGCTGTGCAAGCACCAAATCTTTCCCCCGCACTCCAATAGTTGCGGGCCGAGCTGATCGATTTCGGTTATTAATCTCCACTAAAGTTACTGTTTGGGCCATTATTAGACATGAAACAAAGATTCCAAGAGGTTCGTTCCCAACTGAAAGTTAGTTTTTTTATTTAGTTTGAGATGGGAAAAGGATACGAATTTAGAAGAATATAAAAGACATTTTTGATGTATTTTTTGTAAAACTTTTTAAGTTTTATAAATGAACAGATCACTTAAAAGAAAAAAAATAAATTTATGTTTTTTTTGGGTTTAAAAATACATAAAACTATTCCGTTTTGAAACTAGGCAAAATCATGGTTCAGCACGTTATTGACAATCAATGTTAAAATTAAGTTTTAAACAAATATCCACGAAATCAGAGAGTCTAACCGACTTAAACTAACTTATTTACACCAATAATCTATAGAAGAAATTTAGTGTCAACCAATTTCCTTCCCAATCCAACAAAGGGACAACATATATACAAAAAAAATGCAGAGTTGATCAGTTTTGGCCTTCCTTTTAATCTCAAAGGGCACACAAATTGGGTTGCACATGCACTAATGTGCTCAGATATGAATATGAAGAGTTGATCAGTTTTGGCCTTCTTTTTGATCTCAAAGGGCACACAAATTGGAGTGAAATGAGAACAAATGCCATGAAACCTAACACACCCAATATTGGAAATTTTTTGAATAAATAGCACCTGTTATCCCATTCACTTTCACATGTGTTTGGTTTGGCCTAAAAAAGATCTCCCCTTGTGTCAGGTTTGTCTGAATCTTTTGCTTTCTGAATAAGTCTCTGATTTGTTCCTCAAATGGAAAAGGAGCATCTCAAGAAGTGGGTGACACATCTTTGTTGGTGGGAATGATTTTAGTTGGTTGAGAAAGAATAAATGTATTTAAAGAGTGATTTATCATTAGCATTTTATAATCTGTTGCATAACTGAGACAAATTACACTTATAATCAGTGTTATTAAAACCGGACCCGATCGGCCGGTTCGATCGGTTGGACCGGGAACCAGTCACCGGAGGTACGGTTCTGTAATCGAATGGAAATGCATCGACTCGGTCAAAACCGGTTAAGACCCGGTCGACCCGATTAACCCATTTTTTCATTAAAACGTGATTTGATCGGTTCAATCGGTTCGATTTGGTCTGAAAAAATATATATTTATTTT
The DNA here is from genome assembly GCA_033675395.1 of Rhodiola chrysanthemifolia. Taxonomy (NCBI): domain Eukaryota; kingdom Viridiplantae; phylum Streptophyta; class Magnoliopsida; order Saxifragales; family Crassulaceae; genus Rhodiola; species Rhodiola chrysanthemifolia. The sequence goes on from CM066204.1 coordinate 15,685,897, forward strand.
GACTTTGACAAGAAACCTAGTCTTCCTCTATAATTATCCCCTCTCATTCCACCAAGCTAAACATGATTCTTGTTTTATTATTTGTTTCAATAATGTATATTCATTTATCAAATCTATAAAATTTATTACTTACTATCAATTTAGCTAGAAATTCAATTAGTCTTATAAATCTCTTATTGTTGTGACTTACAAATTAAGACTAAAATTGTTATTGTTGTATTATTGATTTGTACTTTATTAAATTCTAAATTTGTTATGGAATGTTATTGTAATCAGAAATCAGACCATAAACATGTAATATTTATTCAAGTCATAAATATGTTAAATTATAATATCATATATAAGTATTTTATTTTTATTGTTTAATTTGTGCAGGTCAAACCGGTTCGACCCGGCTGAACCACTGATCCATTGACCCACTGACTTGACCGGTTCGATCACCGGTCCGGTTTTAATAACACTGCCGGTTTTAATAACACTGCTTATTCAGATCCAACGATTCATTAAATTTGTTCTTTTGATCCTAATTACGACGGAAAGTATTAAAGTATAAAATATCATGCTTATAACTATCCGAATTTGATCATCAAACAAAAAGAGGACAATCCAAGTAAGGGGCCTGGGTGTACTTGAATCCTTATGCTTGTGATTACAAAACATGTGTATTTCACTCAACTATATTGTAATTGCGGATTAAGGTTAAGATAAGATTTTATTGAATGAGCAAATGATACACAAGTGTTCAAGTGTAACTCATAGAACCCTAGGTTCACACTCAATCCCAATTATAAAAACCAAGCAATGAAAAACGAATTTACAAGAACTGAAGCTTCCCTGAACGAACGCGACCAGAATCCCTTTGTCGGCAAGCCGAAATCACCATCGGAATCACTCCGACGACTTGAATCCTTAGCTCCAATCCCACGCACTTGACCTCGAATCACTCTGGTCTGTCAATCACTGATGCTCAGTGTATGCAATCGCTCGAACTCGCTCTCAAATCAGAAATCTCCAAATCGAAACTCGTAAACCCTAGAATCGAACTCCATACGCTTAAATCCCAATACTCGAGCTGTGTCAAAACGCAGAGTTCGGCAGTAACTGAAATAACGAACCTGGCGCGCGTTTGGCTTTCATGGAACGACGCCGCTTCGGTCTTCAGCCAAAAACTTGAGTTTCCCTCTTTATCGAAACGCCGTCGTTTCTCCTTGTGTTCAGACTAAGCGACGCCGTTTGGTTGCTGGACTGACTTGAGCTTAAGATGCATTTGAGACTAACGGCCCGTCCACTTTGACTGATATTAACTTAACTGAAACTTATCTTAACTGATATTAACTTATCTTAACTGATCTTAACTTATCTTAACTGATCTTAACTTATAGTGACTGATCTTAACTTAACTGAAACTTATATTGACTGATGAATAGTATTATTTTATGATGATGATGAATAGTAATATTATGATGATGATGAATAGTAATTTTATGATGATGATGGTTGTGATGATGATGATGAATAGTAATATTATGATGATGAATAGTAGTATACTGATGATGATGATGGGGATGACGATGGTGATGAATAGTAATTTTATGATGATGATGGTTGTGATGATGATGATGATGATGAATAGTATGATGGTATGATGATGCCGATGAATATGATGATGGTATGATGATGATGATGAATAGTATGATGGTATGATGATGATGATGATGGTATGATGAATAGTATGATGGTATGATGGTATGATGAATAGTATGATGATGATATGATGATGAATAGTGTGATGGTATGAATAGTATGATGGTATGATGATGATGGTATGATGAATAGTATGATGATGATGGTATGATGATGATGGTATGATGATGAATAGTGTGATGGTATGATGATGATGAGATGGTATGATGAATAGTATGATGGTATGATGATGATGGTGTGATGGTATGATGGTGATGGTATGATGATGATGATGGTATGATGAATTGTGTGATGGTATGATGAATAGTATGATGGTATGATGATGAATAGTATGATGGTATGATGATGAATAGTATGTTAAAAGTAACTGATCTTAACTTAACTGAAACTTAACTTATAGTGACTGAAAGTAACTTATCTTAACTGATCTTAACTGATCTTAACTTATATTAACTTATCTTAACTTACAAGTCAAAAAATAGTCAAAGTGGACATGGCCTAAGTCCCAAAACCTGCAACTTAAAACTAACATAGCACCAAGACCAAAAAATAGAACTTGCCAAAATACAAACTTCATAATTCATTGCTTGATTTATACATGTTCAATCACCATGTGAGGATTAACATAAACTCAATAAATGCCCTCCTAATCCTAACATGACCAATCTTAACCAGTAAGGGACTAATGACCAAACTGAAATGAAAAACAACAACAGAACTGGAAAGAGTCAATACCTGACCTTACCATTCAGGCCAGCTTCAAGTTCAAGTCACTGAGCCAATATGCAACATATCTCTGCAAAAACAAAACTTGGCAGCAGTAATAATTTTAGTACCAAAGTCAGCTGGGTTCTTTTCACCTAGGATTTTCCTGATTTCAAATTCCTTTGATTCAATCATGTCTCTTATAAAGTGATATCTAACATCAATATGTTTACATCTCTCATGATAAACTGGGTCTTTACACAAACACAAGGCACTTTGGGAGTCCATAAATATAATAGGTAAATAGGCATACTTATCAATTTTCTGTAAGATACCTTTCAACCACATTTCTTCCTTGGATGCCTCAGTAGCAGCTATGTACTCTGTCTCAGTTGAGGAAAGAGCCACAATGGGCTGCAACTGTGACTTCCAAGAAATAATGTTTCCTGCCCAAGTAAAGAAAACACCAGTGGTGGATTTCCTATTATCCTTGTTACTTGCATAATCAATATCAACATAGCCATACAACTCAGTTTTAGGGGCATGAGAACCATAGATCAAACCTAGATTCTTAGTACCAGATATGTACTTAAGCATATATTTCATTACAGTCCAATGTTTGTCCCCTGGGTTGGACATAAATCTGCTAAGAACACTAACACCAAAAGCAAAATCTGGCCTAGTACAAAGCATAACATATATAATAGAACCAACAGCCACATCATAAGGTACTTTGCTCATTTTCCGTTTTTCAATATCAGTTTGCGGACAATCACTCATAGACAATTCAAGATGCCCTCCTAAGGGGACTAGGGAAGGCTTAGCATTTTAAGTTGAAACTTATCAAGCACTTTGTCTAAGTAGTCAGTTTGAGATAGAACAATAAGCCTTTTATTTCTGTCTCTCATTATCCTAACACCAAGAATTCTTTGAACAATACCCATATCTTTCATTTCAAAACTCTTTTTCAGATCAGATTTAATAGCATAAACAACAGTTCTGGACTCAGAAATAATAAGCATATCATCCACATAAAAGAGTACAAAAGCAGGAAACTTGGCATTCACACCTTTCAAATAAAGACAATGATCATACTTGCTTCTATAAAAACCAAGCTTAGTCATGCAAGCATCAAACTTCTTATTCCACTGTCTAGGGGATTGTTTCAAACCATAAATTGATTTTTCAGATAGCAAACAAAGTCAGGGTGTTTAATATCAACAAATCCCTTAGGTTGCTTCATAAAAATAGTTTCATCAAGACTACCATTCAAGAAAGCAGTTTTGACATCCATTTGATCAATCTCTCAATCATAAACAGCAGACATAGCAAGCAATAACCTCATGGTTTTATATTTAACAACTGGAGCAAATATATCATTATAGTCTATTCCCTCCTTTTGTGAAAAACATTTTGCAACAACCCTTGCTTTGAACTTTGGAGGTTCAGCAGGGCTGTTACCATCCTTTATTATGAAAATCCATTTACAATCTATGGCCGTAGCATTTTGAGGCAAAGGGACTAAATCCCATGTGTCATTATCATGCATAGATTGTATTTCCACTTGCATAGCATTAATCCAATAAGGTGCTTGTCTAGAATTAACAGCAGATTCAAAGGTTTCAGGCACTGATCAGTTAATATTTTGACTAGTTATTTGCTCCATACGATGAAGGATAACACTTGTTCTCCCGGAAAATTGTCATCATTTGATCCTTTTCTCCTAGTGTTTTAGGTCAATCGACGCGATGAGCACTTTGGATTCCATCCGAAGCAAATCAACGCAAATAAGCAAAAAAGCACACAAAGGACAGCCAGCCGATCGGCTTGCGAAATGGTCCAAAAACCAGCCGACCGGCAGGGGCCAAATCAGCAGAAAACACTCTCCCGAACAGAAGAAGGCTCGACCGAGCCTGCACTAGACCCGTTGAACATGCTAGATTTTGCTCGACCGAGCTCCCTTTAGCTCGCCCGAGTTCTGAGGCCATGATCGAGTCGACTTAAGGAAACCAAGCCCGAGCTTGGCGAGGCTCGACCGAGCCTTGATTCCTCCATATCACACTGCCGCATTTTGCTCGCCCGAGCTCGGAAAGGCTCGCCCGTCGCGCAACCTTGTGAAGCTCAGCCAGCCGGCCTGCTGGATTTCTTCACTCAGTCAGCCGACCGGATGACCGTTAAAAGCAGAATTTTAAGTTAATTCCAAAATTCATTTTTGGGCTTTTTGGCCCTTTTTCGGAAATAAAGAGAGGGCGATCATGACCTGGGCAGGTCTGCGACATTGACGAGAAGTTTAGAGCTTGATTTGGAGAGAAACCCCTAACTTGGAGAAGAAGACAAAGTCGAACATCGCGAGAGATTGTGGATTCAACGAGCTACATCGTCTACACGGTTTTGTCGTCCTTAATTTCTTTATCTACAATATTTTTGGTTAACTTACCATGAATAGTGAGTAGTCTTCTTAATTCCGGGATCCTACGGATCCCGTGCCATGTACACAACTCTTCGTGTGATCAATTAAACGTTTTTCATTAATGCAATTCGAATATTCAATTTCATTGTGCTTAATTTTATCGTTCTTGCAAGTTTTACATTGAATGAGATGTTTGTATGCTAGAACGTATCTAGGTTAATTACCAAAAGATGAATGAGTTCTAGGTATTAACCAGATCATATGAAATTGATATTAGGTCATGGTAGCTATAATGGTAGTACATGAATTAATAGGAAAGTTGACTTTTGTCTGAAAAACCCTAAGCTTAACTAATCGAAATCGTTGATAATCCGTGGATGGGTGTCGTTCAACGATTGAGATTAATCTAGACAACAATCCATGGATGGGCGGCTTGTCTAGTGTTATTTTGGTTTATTTCCATATTCGATAGCGTGATGAATTTACGTGATATTGCTGCATGATTTGTGGTTTGGCACGGGTGAAGTTTGATCCAAGAATTCTTTCTCTGATCAAGTCAAAACCTTTATATTTTTCTATGTATTTAAATTTCTGTAATTTTCATTACAACAAAACCTTTCATTGTTTGGAATAGCTGAATAGGTCACCCGTTAGCTAGTAATCGCACACGTTGTTCCTTGGATCGACCATTGGCTTACCAAGGTTTATAAATTATTTTTTACTACAATTTGACCCCTAAAACATATAACTTGACAACTATAAAGGGTTAAAATACGCTTGTCAGACACATCATACTTGACAGTTTCAAACATGAAGAGCATATCTGATAGCGCTAAAACATATGCATTTTAGGCGACCTCTATGCTTATTGTTTCGATCATTTTATTACGATTTCTCTTGCTATTTGATGCTTTGTGGTTCATTTCACGCATATTACAGAGTTTAAGCTGAGAACACAAGTGAGTAGCATTTTGGAGCAAAACCGAGCAGTTTCGGAACAAAATATGGTGTTTCGGAGCCAAACCGAGCAATATTGACCTTTGCACCTTGTTTTGGACGCTCAGGGCTCATACGGTGTCCGATTTGGTCGATTCAAAGCTTGTTGGAAAGCTAATTCAAAGGACTACAACTTTGTAGTTTACACCAATATCAGATTCGGATGGTAAGAGGCTCTGAGGGTCCGAACCGGCCGGCTCAAATTCGTGCACAAATCTCAACCGGCCGGCTCAAAGGGTCCGAGAGTTGGAGTCCCTTGAAGCTCACCTCAACCGGCCGGCTCAACTTCAGGCCAAATCTCAGCTGCCCGGTTGGCCCCTGAAGGCAGATTTTGCCTATAAATTGAGATATAGATCTAGTTTTCAAGGGAGACTTTTTTGGGGACTTTTGGGGGATTGGAGCTAGGGTTTTTGGGGCACATCATCAAGGGTTTTTGGGAGAAAGGATCAACTTCAAAAACATCAAGGATCGAATCTCTAGGGTTATTGGATCTCCATATTGGTTCTAGATTTCTAAACTCCCTTTTCCATATGGGTTTTTGCACTCTCATTGATGTTTTTGCTTGTGAACTCACTATGAGTGAGTAGTGACCTTGGTTGGGGATCTATGGACCCCCTAGACATGTTTGTGACATTATAAATACTATGGATGCCATTGATGAATGATTTGCATATGTTTCTAATTCGTTTGAACTTAACTCTTCAAGTTGCCTATAAGGTATTTGTGAAATGTCCCCAATAGGAACTTTGCTTGATCTCATGTTTGATGTAGCTCACGTTGATCATCATGACTTCAATGAACTAAATGAAGAAGCATTAAGGTTTTTGTGTTACATGGCGACACTCCAATCTTAATGAGAATGGCTTGAACTTAACAAGAGCATGATTATCTAGCCAATAGAGCGCGAGTGTGAGGCTAGGCATTCATATTCTATAATACCAATAGAGCGCGAGTGTGAGGTATTATGCGAGATGTAACCTCTTAGTACTAAGTTGTAGCGCGAGTTGAAATTAGCATTAATGTTGCATGGCTAGATTCTAAGTGTATGCATGTGATTTCATCATTGGTGTCCCAATTTACCGTCACAATAATTGTTTAGGTGGAGAAATAGATCCCTAGTCATCTTTTAATTGATTGTTCACCATCTTTGATATTTCAAACCTCTCTTTTGGATAGAAACCCCCCCCCCCCAACCTTAGACATTCTAATCACATTGTTAGCACTATTAGTTTAATCACCTATCTTTTGGGTTCGACCTCGGTTCACCCGAGTCTTTACAAATGTTTTGATTACCGTGACTTAGCATAAGTGTTTGGATTTTATTCGAATATTTCCGCTATATTTACGAGCGATCAAATGGCGCCGTTGCCGGGGATAGGTTAATTAACTAGGTGCTAATAGATTGTTTAGTTTGTCTATTCTTTTGAATATTTTCCTTTTTCTTATACTTGTATATTCTTCCTTTTCTCTCATATCCCTTGCTAACTTCGTTAATCTTGTTTTGCGAGGATGGATCACTATAACCAACAAGTCATGCACCATGAAGATTATTATGAAGAGGATTTTTCCAATTATGCGACAAAAGATCAAGTTAGTGATTTGGACAAGAAAGTGGATAGCATGATAAGTATGGTTAATGCTTTGATTGACAAAGGGAAGTACAAAGATGATGAGGATGGATATGAAGATGATCAACCAAATGCCCATTGTGAAGACTATTGGATGTACAACCATGACCAACAAGTCTATTCTAATGAGGGATACTATCAAGAGGAGGAGCACATAAATTCTTATTATCAGGAGCATGGCTATCCGACAAGTTATTACACTCCAAATTGGAATGATGGCCAACGCTTTGAAGTAGAACACTCCTACCCTCCATACCCTCAACCTCCCCAACCATCAAATGAGCCCTCCAATATAGAAGCCATGTTTGCCACATACCTAGCAAACCAAAAGGAGATGGATGCTCGCATGGATAAGCTTCTAGCTGAAATGGCACAACAAGCAATTGACCTTAAGAACTTGGCTGAGGAAGAGGAGGTCTTCGAAGAAGAAGAAGTCCTTGAATCTAATGCCTTAAGAGAAGAATGGGATCAAGAAAGGGAAGATGAATTTTGGAGAGTCGGCACCGTAACTCATTATTACAACCAAAGGGATGGTGAATCTTGTGACGAAGACGAGGTGGAATGCAAGAGTGAAGCATCCTTCACTACTAGCATATCTCAAGATCAATTGGACGAAAACACACAAGAGCTCACCATTCCATCAATACATTGACTCTCCGACGAGGAATTCTTCAAGGATGATGCCTCTTGCATAAAGGAAATGACTTTTATTGATGAAGAAGAACTCCCCCCTCCCGATATAGAAGAGCCTAAATGTGAATCCCAATTCCTTGATGAGGATAAGATAGAGTAAGGGCGTATAGAGACTAAAACTCTCCAAGGATATGAAGACTTTGTTGAGGTTTACATGGACCAAGCTAAAGGGCATTCTCGCATGCAAGAAGACACAAGTTCAATGAGGGATATTGAGGAGTGGGCACCCATGGACGTCATTGATAAACTCAAGGAAGTGATGCCCATCATTCTCGAGACAAGTTATGAAGACCCCTTCTTCACTACGAAGTCTCGAGACAAGTTTTGGAGCTTCTTGTCATATTTCCAAAGACTATTCGGAAAAAGCTCTCATGGCCCCTTAATTTTTAAGGGATTTTCACACTTGAAGGGGTCATGCGCCCAAAGGAAAGTCCATTGTAGGCTTGATGGGAGGAAATTCAAATGGGATTTGAAGGTGGTTTGACACAATCAAGTCCAAGGCCCCGCTTGAGGAGGGATCTTAGCAAAAGACTCCTCAAGTGTGCTTCTTATCTCCTAAGAGGAGAATCGGCTCCGTCTTAGCCAAGACGTTAAACTAGGCTTGTGAGTGTTTTCTCTCCCGATCTTTAAGTATATCTATTTTGATTGGATTTCTATTTGCTTCAAGTATGTGGTGTTGAAATGGCTACCTCCAAACGAGAGAAGTTTTTCTTAACTTTCTCCTTGTTTTTCATTCTATTCATTGCTTAGGGACTAAGCAATTTCTAAGTGTGGGGTGGCCTATGTTTAGACATGTTTTGACTACATGAGATGTTTTTGCTTACTTGACGTGCTTTCATGTGTGGAATCCAATCAACTTGTATGTTTAAGGGAAAACATTCACACTACTGCACAATTCATCCAAAAATTTCAAATTATTAATGAAAACAAAAAGTCTAGGCAAGGCTACATTTTCGAAAAATTTCATCTCCAAATTCAACTAGTCGTGCATGATTTCACTTGATTGACCCTTTAGATGACTAATGGATTGGATTGTTGACTTTCATTCTTGAGGATCAAAGCATCTACTAGCACTTCTTTATATTTTATTCTAAGCTTTTTCTCGTTGAGACTAAAGAGTTGATCTTTGAAAGCATAAAATCGAAATAATTTATAACTTTGAAACCCTTGCATGCCACGATTGCCTTTAGGTGACCTTAGTGACCTTGCTTATCTTGTGGATGTGTCTTGTTGGTTTGTCATGCTCCATTTTTAACACTTAGCCTTTGTCAAAGTTCTAAGTGTGGAGTCAAAAGAGGGAGAAAAATAGGCCCCAACAAAAAAAAATATATACTTCATTCTTATGGTCAAAAGAGGGCAAAGCCCCGACTAAAAACTCTCTCGATGTACACGAGAAGTTTTGATCAAAGTATATAAATGCCGGGGGTTAGGAAGAAAAGTTCCCCCTCGAAAGCATTTGTAGGCCAAAGGCCATTTGAAAGAAAAAAAGAAAAAGAAAAAAAGAAGCACTTAGACTTGACAATCGGCTATTCCACCATCCTCTAGCATGAAAACCAATGAGACAATTGATACTTCCAAGCAAGAATTCACCAAGGGACGAACCTCGTATTCTTTTATACTTAGGCATGATATGACTTGCAAGTATATACAAAAACTTGAATGTTGGAACTCCTCTTCTCTTAGGACTAAGTGACCCTTGCGTCCTAGGCCTGAGAATGAGTTCAAAGCTCACGAGCCAATGGACTAGCCTCCTTGCTAGCATTTGTGATTGATCCAACACGATTTCTTTGCGACTATTAGATTGTTTTCTTGAAGTCACTAATATAGAAAATGACTAGAATCCTTGATTAAATGTTTGTTAGTCTTTGCTTTGATTTGCTTGAATGTCATTATTCATGAATTTCCATAAATATTTGAAGAGGTTTCATGTAGTGATTGAAATGCACATATCTAGTTTGAATACATTATGAACTTCATGGAAAACACCTTGCCTAGTACTTTGAAAATTGTGAGCTTAAAATGCCTATTTGGATGGTTGTTCTCTTTGTGGGATTTGTGAGTATTCCCGTGTCTGAAAACTCTCAGGAGACTACAACTCCTCCACTAGGGTAGCCTAGGGGTTTAAAGGCTTGGTGCATTCGCTAAATGCACCCGTGTTGCCTACGAAAGTGGTTAGTTAGAAGTAGAATTTGTTCCTTAGTGTTTTTAGTTAGTTTTCGTGACCATATGGAGTTTTCTTTGAACCAATCATGAGCGAGCAAAATGCATTATTGTTGTTGATCTCTATGATTAGTTTGCTCGAGACGATCAAACGTTAAGTGTGGGGTGATTTGATAGCGCTAAAACATATGCATTTTAGGCGACCTCTATGCTTATTGTTTCGATCATTTTATTACGATTTCTCTTTCTATTTGATGCTTTGTGGTTAATTTCAGGCATATTACAGAGTTTAAGCTGAGAACACAAGTGAGTAGCATTTTGGAGCAAAACCGAGCAGTTTCGGAACAAAATATGGTGTTTCGGAGCCAAACCGAGCAATATTGACCTTTGCACCTTGTTTTGGACGCCCAGGGCTCATACGGTGTCCGATTTGGTCGATTCAAAGCTTGTTGGAAAGCTAATTCAAAGGACTACAACTTTGTAGTTTACACCAATATCAGATTCGGATGGTAAGAGGCTCTGAGGGTCCGAACCGGCCGGCTCAAATTCGTGCACAAATCTCAACCGGCCGGCTCAAAGGGTCCGAGAGTTGGAGTCCCTTGAAGCTCACCTCAACCGACCGGCTCAACTTCAGGCCAAATCTCAGCCACTAGGTTGGCCCCTGAAGGTAGATTTTGCTTATAAATTGAGATCTAGATCTAGTTTTCAAGGGAGACTTTTTTGGGGGACTTTTGGGCGATTGGAGCTAGGGTTTTTGGGGCACATCATCAAGGGTTTTTGGGAGAAAGGATCAACTTCAAAAACATCAAGGATCGAATCTCTAGGGTTATTGGATCTCCATATTGGTTCTAAATTTCTAAACTCCCTTTTCCATATGGGTTTTTGCACTCTCATTGATGTTTTTGCTTGTGAACTCACTATGAGTGAGTAGTGACCTTGGTTGGGGATCTATGGACCCCCTAGACATGTTTGTGACATTATAAATACTATGGATGCCATTGATGAATGATTTGCATATGTTTCTTATTCTTTTGAACTTAACTCTTCAAGTTGCCTATAAGGTATTTGTGAAATGTCCCCAATAGGAACTTTGCTTGATCTCATGTTTGATGTAGCTCACGTTGATCATCATGACTTCAATGAACTAAATGAAGAAGCATTAAGGTTTTTGTGTTACATGGCGACACTCCAATCTTAATGAGAATGGCTTGAACTTAACAAGAGCATGATTATCTAGCCAATAGAGCGCGAGTGTGAGGCTAGGCATTCCTATTCTATAATACCAATAGAGCGCGAGTGTGAGGTATTATGCGAGATGTAACCTCTTAGTACTAAGTTGTAGCGCGAGTTGAACTTAGCATTAATGTTGCATGGCTAGATTTGTATGCATGTGATTTCATCATTGGTGTCCCAATTTACCGTCACAATAATTGTTTAGGTGGAGAAATAGATCCCTAGTCATCTTTTAATTGATTGTTCACCATCTTTGATATTTCAAACCTCTCTTTTTGATAGAAAACACCCCCCCCCCCCCAACCTTAGACATTCTAATCACATTGTTAGCACTATTAGTTTAATCACCTATCTTTTGGGTTCGACCTCGGTTCACCCGAGTCTTTACAAATGTTTTGATTACCGTGACTTAGCATAAGTGTTTGGATTTTATTCGAATATTTCCGCTATATTTACGAGCGATCAATATCCAAGCACATTAGTAAAACTGTCATTGTACCTCCTATTAGAAATCCTATTTCTAGGTACCTTATCTCCAGACAACACATAATCTTACAATGGATTATCATAAACAACTTGTTCAGCATCATCAGCAATAACAGTGGTTAAATTCTCTGGTTCAGCATCATCAACATCATCAACAACAGCACTATTTTAGCAATTTCAGCAGTAGAATAGGTATTATTAGGCTAAGAATTTCTAACCTCTCCCCCACATAATTGGTGAGGGTGCTGACCTTCATTTTCAGGCGAGGTGTTTGGGGTACACCTTGATCAAAATCATCCTGATCAGGCACATCAGTCTCAAGGTCCAGCATGTAAGTTCTGGGAATAAAATCTGCTTCACTAGAATTTGCAGTACCTGTCAGTTGCTCATTTTCAGAGGTTAGTCTTGACTTAAAATGAAAATCACTTTCAATAAACCTAACTGGCCTATAGACAATGACCTTGTACCCACCAGATGAATTAAAAGCAACTAATAGCCTTTAGTACCTTCAGGATAACCTATCATAACACACTTAAGAGCTTTTGGCTTGAGCTTGCCCTGGCTCACATGGGCATAAGTTGTACAATCAAAAGGCTTTAAGTATGATAGGTTTGGTTTCCTGCCATGCCACGTTTCAAATGAAGTCTTGAAATCAATAGCACAACAAAGGCTCATATTGATCAAGTAAGAGGCAGTGATCAATGCCTCACCCACGTGGAATGTTTCATGCCAGAACTGAAGAGAAGGCACCTAGCCTTCTCTAGTAAAGTTCTGTTCATCCTTTCAGCAAATCCATTTTGTTGTGGAGTGCAAGGAACAGTTAACAGTCTTTTAACACAATTCTCTTTACAAAACAAGTCAAAAACATGGTTACAAAATTCAAGACCATTATCTATTTTAAGGCTAATAAATTTCAATCCAGTTTAACTTTCAACTAAAGTTTTCCAGTACTTAAAATGTTCAAAAGCATCACTTTTAGCTTTCAAAAGATATACCCAGACCTTCCTAATATAGTGATCAGTTAGCAACAAGAAATAATACCTTCCTCCAACTGTTGGGACCTTTGATGGCCCACATAGATCTGCATGGATACACTCAAGTGGCTTGACAACCTTATAGTTAGATTTAGGAAATGGGAGAGCAGTAGACTTACTTAAAACACATGTTTCACAGAAAGTCAAATTTGCAGGGGAAATATTCCACCACCATCACACAAAGTTAAAGATTCAAACAGATTTTTGCAAGGAGAAGCATGCATAGTACAACGAGAGTCCAATATCCAAGAATCACAGTCTTTTGATGTGGATACAACAAGCAATTCATTTTTGTATTGTTTGTCTTGTTCACAAATGTTAGAAAAACCATTTTGCTTGGTGTTCTGGCTCTTATTCTGATCCCTATCATGCTGTTTCTTATTACAAGTATTAGCATAATGACCATTCTTTCCATAGTAAAAACACTTTACTTAGGAAAGAGGTCTTAGGTTAGCCTTATCGTTCCCATCAGAATTAGGCTTAGCAGGGGATTTCTTCTTAGGCCTGTGTTTAGTTTTACCTTTAAACATCATCACCTCGCTTTTACTTTCTGACTTATGATCATTTCTACTAGTGCCTTTAGCCTTAAACACTTTCAATGACTCATTTTTCTGCACAATACCTCAGTGATCTTGGCAAGGATACTTTCATCTCTACCATATTGGATAACATCTTTCACAATATCAAACTGTGGAGGCAATCAGTTTAACAAATAACAGCCTTATGAGTCTCTTCTATTGTATCCTTACATCTAGATAAATCCTGAGTCATCTTAAGAAATGTATCAAGATTTTATTGAATGGACAAAGAACTGTCCATTCTGAAGTTAAACAATTTACTCAACAAAGAGATTCTACTAGACAAGGATTTAGTCAAATAGATAGTCTCAAGAGTATCCCACAGTTCTTTAGGTTCAGAACTGTTTACCACTTGTCTGAGGACTTCATCACTTAGCCTGATCTTGATTTCGAATGAGCAATATCTGATACCTCCATCTGTTTCTCAGAAGATGTAGGATCCAGCCGTTCTCCGATAATAGCTCTATAGCACTTTTCCTTGATTAGGATTGCCTTCATTTTGGCTCTCCAAAGGCAATAATGTGGTTTCATCGTAGGGCTTCAAGTTGATACTGTCACCCATTAGACAATGAACTACAAACTAGTCCCTTATAAAATAGGTAAGAACTCAGTCAATGGGGACAAGAAAGAACACTTCTTAATGCCCAAGGATCACAAATTAATCAAGATTAAACTAGCTCTGATACCAATTTGTAATTACGGATTAAGATTAGATTTTATTGACTGAGCAAATGATACACAAGTGTTCAACTGTGACTCATAGAACCCTATATTTACACTCAATCCCAATTATACAAACCAAGCAATGAAAAAGAATTTACAAGAACTGAAGCTTCCCTGAACGAACGCGACCAGAAGCCCTCTGTCAGCAAGCCGAAATCACCAACAGAATCCCTCCGACGACTTGAATCCTCAGCTCCGACTCGACTGGCTCATCTCTGATGAAAGCTCGCACTCATTGCGACGATCCCACGCACTTGACCTAGAATCACTCTCGGTCTGTCAATCACTGACGCTCGGTGTATGCAATCACTCGAAATCGCTCTCAAATCAGAAATCCCCAAATCGAAACTCGTAAACCCTTGAATCGAACTCCATGCGCTTAAATCCCAAAACTCGAGTTGCGTCAAAACGCAGCGTTCGGCAATAACTGAAATAACGAACCAGGTGTGCGTTTGGCTTTATGGAACGACGCTGCTTCGGTCTTCAGCCAAAAACTCGAGTTTCCCTCGTTATCGCAACGCCATCGTTTCTCCTTGTGTTGAGACTAAGCGACTCCGTTTGGTTGCTGGACTGACTTGAGCTTATAATGCATTTGAGACTAAGTCTCAAAACATGCAACTCAAAACTAACTCATCATCGATAAAAAAAACTGACTCAGCACCAAGACCAAAAAATAGAACTTGCCAATATACAAACTTCATAATTCATTGTTTGATTTATACAAGCTCAATCACCATGTTAGGATTAACATAAACTCAACATATATCATCATGTAGCTTTCAAAAATTGTTCGAAATGATCCATCACATACGGTCGTGTTGATAGATGAGCACTCAATGCAATCCATTTTTACTTGCCAACATTTTTCAAGAAGTGCAAAATGCATTAAAATGTATTCAATGAATACGTTTTGTCAGTGTTGTGAAAACCGGACCGGACCGGTACGGTTCTGTCATCGGACCGGAATGCAATCGAATCGGTCAAACCCAGTCAAACCCGGTCAAGACCTGGTTGGTTGACCCGATTTTTCATTAAAATCGTGAATTGATTGGTTCGATTTGGTCTGCAAAAATATTTATTTAATTTTGACTTGGACAAGACTCGAACCTAATGCCCATTAATAGTTATCTCCTATCCTTCCACCAAGCTAAACATGATTCTTGTTTTATTATTTGTTTCAATAATGTATATTCATTTATCAAATCTATAAAATTTATTATTTATTGTCATTTTAGCTAGAAATTCAATTAGTCTTAGAAATTCATTATTGTTGTGACTTACAAATTAAGACTAAAATTGTTATTGTTGTATTATTGATTTGTACTTTATTAAATTCTAAATTTGTTATGGTGTGTTATTGTAATCCGATCATAAACATGTAATATTTATTCAATTCATAAATATGTTAAATTATAATATCATATATAAGTATTTTATTTTTATTTTTAATTTGTGCGGGCCAAACCGGTTCGATCCGGTTGAACCACTGACACATTGACCCAGCACTACAAATTTTGCAAAAAAATCCGGCAACCAAATTTGGCCCGATATGCGCCGGATTTCAACCGGAATAAGGACAAAAATCGGCAAAATTCCGGCCAAAATTTTGTCTCCGGCAAAACGTCCCCCGAATTATTGTTTCGGAGAAATTCCGGGGACAAATTCCGGCGACACTCTTGCTAAAATCGGGCGCATTTTTGGCCAAAATAAATTACGGGGAAATCTGGGGAGCAGAAGGCGGGGAAAGTCTTGCGAATCTCCGGGGACGAAATATGAGGGGAAAGTCCTGCGGAAATTCGGAGACAAAAATATGTGGGGAAAATCCGGCGAATCTTCGGGGAAAAAATATGCGGGGAAAGTCCAGCGGAAATCCGGGGACAAAAATATGTGGTGAAAATCCGGCGACAATTCGGGGACAAAATATGTGTGAAAATCCTGCGGAAATCCGGGGACAAAATATGTTTTTTTTGAAGTTCTCATTCAATGTAGTTTTTTAAAATTAATCAACAATTTTCACATGAATTTCAAAAACCACCGAAATACAAATTTAGGGAAGCTTTCACCCCAGTTCATAGCCTGCTTTCTCCCAATTCTAAAATCTGAAGAAGCTTCAAAAGTCATTCTATTATAAATTGGCGCAAAAGATCACACCTCAACGGCGACATAAAAGAAGACAACAACGAGATAGACCGGAGCACCAGTCAGAACAGCACGAAGAAACTATACCATGGATGGTGATGGTCGGAAAATGGTGAAATCGAAAACGAAAGGTGGGTTCGTTTCGTTCTGCACCCAATCAAACTAAATGGAGATTAAGAGACTATGAATGCCCCATTGGCTTGGATCGCACAAGGAGAGAAGAAGCAGCGACGTCTGAGTAGCTCTCCTTAATTGGAACAAGTTTCACAAAAGGGTTTTAGAAAACAATGAGAAGTGATTTTGCTATAAACCCGACTAGATCTGCTTTTGCTATAAATATTTCGGCAGCAATTAGGGATAACTTCGGCGACATATATAATTTAAGTTATAAAAATCCGGCGATAGTTAGGGACAACTCCGGCGACATATATAATTTAAATTATAAAAAATCCGGCGATAGTAAGTGACAACTCCTAGGACATGCAAAATTTAAATGGAAAATATTATTAATGCAATTTATCATTTCCGGTGAAATTCCGGGGAAATCCAACAATATGGATTCGGGCATCAGAATGTCCCCGGAATTCCGCAGGAATTATTTCGGGGGCATTCCAGGGGATATCCGGTGACATCACCTGATTGGCCCCGGAATTGCGCAGGAATTATTCCGGGGACATTCCGGGGATACTTTGTCGCCGGAATTTGAGTGGCCGGAATAACACCGAATTTTGGCTTTAATAACTTTATTTCCGGACCGTTGTCGGAATTTCGTCGGAAAAAATTCCGGCGATACTCACGTCGCCGGAATACCGTCGAAAATTATGACCGAAATTTTTTGCAAAATTTGTAGTGCAGTGACTTGATATGTTCGATCCCCGATTCGGTTTTAATAACACTGCATTTTGTACTTATTGAACGTAGAAATGCAACCGTCATCATAACATATTTTTATTGTATAGTGCTCGTAACTTTTCACGACGATACAAATACACTACAATACTTTTAAATTCGAGAAGCGCAGAATGCATTTATCGAATATAATTGAAGCATTTTACAGGTGTCCTTAGGTTTTTTTTTTTTTTTTTTTTTTGATTCACAGGTGTCCTTAGGTTTAGTACTACATCCAAGTGGACCGGAGCCTAGTGGTGACAAAATTTCTCAAAAAAGCAACCAATAACATGAATGGTCTTCTAGCATAATCAAAGCTCTCCACGTGTCCCTCTAGCCTATCTTATTATACACGATTGAAGTTTTGTTTTGTTTGGTTTTTTATGTTATGGAGTTAAAATTATTGTTATGGAGTTAAAAAATTAAAATTACTCGTTTCAGGTGCAAACTGAGTAATTTTAAAAAATTTAAAAACTAAAATTAGTCATTTGTTCCTGTAGTTTTGTTTATTTTATAAAAATTAAAAGGCATTTAGAACCATTTCCTTAATAAAAATGGTGAGGTGCATTTGATAGGTGCCTAGTGCCTTTACAAACTTTCATGCCTAAAGCATTCTCTTTATGCTGCAACTTTCTCTTTTCCAATATGCATGGTACTTTCATTAACGGACAACCGTTTAGTGTGTAAGTTCATTGATTCTTTCCCAATGCTAGTCATATTGAAGGGCATATTCATGCAAATTTTATATTTGAAATCTATCTCACCTTTTCAAAAACTATTTGGAATAATGGGTCACCTTTTCTTTATTTTTTTCATCAAGTCACGCCCTGACTTGTGACTTAAGATTTAAGAAGGTATCTACTAAACGATATGACGGATGCGGAATTTAATTTTCCTGGAGCCATGTTAAACTTTTAAAATTATAAGAAATATAGCGAAAAGAAAATGAAATGTAAAAAATGAAAATAAATATTTTTTGTATCAAATAGTTTTTTTTTGGATTTTCCTTAATAAAACAAATATAAAGTTACATATTTCTCAAAAAGAAATGTGCATTACAATAACTAAAACGTGCTTTCTTATTATTCTTTTATTTTTGCATTGTGTTGATTAAAGAATGTTTTTTTAGCAGAAACAAAATATTTTTAGTTTTTTACGGTAAGAACTGGACAACCTCAAATTTATATACTTAAATGTATCCATGGTGGGATTTGAACCCTTACGTTTATAGTATTAAATAAAGCGTACATACCTATAAACAACGTATTTAGCTTGATCAAATAATCTACTCTTTTTTTTCTTCATAAAGAGAGCTTTTTATGTGTGATTCTTTTGTAGCTTATTTGAGACCTTGGCTTATACTTGATATAATTCTGTATTGATTTTTCTCTTTATCCTTGTTGGATTCATCACATCAGGAGCAATCAAGTGAAAAAAACTCTGCCCAAATGCTGGTGTATGATTGGTGAATAATCCACCAATATTAAAATAGAAAACAGAATAAAATCACACAACTTATTTTCATTTTTCAATTAAACAATTGTCCCTCACTACTCCCACTCTCCAATTCCGCGCGTGTAATCTTCCCCTCCAATCACGTCACGATAACCGCGTCTCGCACTTTAATCTTCACGCGCTTCTCCTTCACGCGTGATTCACACACACATCTCAAAACACGTACACAACGACTCTTTATCGCTCTCTCTCTCTCTCTCTCTCTCTTCGTGACAATTCCCAGATTCTGCTTCTCTCCTCCCTTCTCATGGTCGCAGCCACCAAGCCCTCCCTCCAGCCCTCCGAAATCCCATCTCCGCTGGTAAATCTTCAGTTGACTTCTGTGTGTAATTCGTTTTTTGCCAGTTTATTTTTATTTTTCAAAGTTTGGGTTGGTGGATGAATTTGGACGAGGGTTTGTGAATTGGTAAATTGTTAATGCTGATTTTTGTTAAAAAGTTTAGGCCTTTTTTGTTAATGGCATTTTAATTGAGTGACAGGGTTGAGATAGGATGAGGCTTTGGTTGTTTGGTGCGTGTCCGTGTGCCCAGATCCGTTTTGGAATTTCTGGGTTTGTGAATTAGCTTTTTGGACGACGGAATGGTTGAAAGATTGGAGCTTGTTTGCATTTTGTAATGTGGTGATTTGTTTGCAGTTTTTGGTTGTTTTTTAGTTCAACATTTTTTATACTTGTTGACTTTTTGCATTGTGGACATTTTTGTGGTCTGAAGAATGCTGTCGTTAAGGTTCTCAGTTTGAGGGGCTAGTGATATTTGATGGAAAAGTGTCAGGTTTGGACTTAGAGTTGGCTGGCGGCCGATAAGCAGTGCGGGTAGGCTAGTTTGTTATTGTTACCAAGTGCATTTCGTTGCAAATTGTGTTAGAGTGCTAGAGAACTTACTTTAGTATTCTTTCGTGAAAAAGCGTCACGTCTCTAATGTTATGAAGTAGGACAGTTGGTCATGTGGGTTATTTGGATGCCGGTGATGACAGTCTAGGCAAAATTTGTGAACCACAATTGTTGAATGAAAGTTTGTAGTGTGGATTGATTCATTGAAGTTCTGAATTATCTATTTCTATAAGGGATTCATGAATGTTAAGTTTTTTTTTATACTCACGTGCCGTGTTTTGTAGTGATGAAACAATTTCCATCTGATGTCAACAAATGAGTCTCTTTCCATCTTGGGTGCATCCTGCGCTTAGTATCATGACTGAAGTTGCAAAATATGATTTTTCTTGGTCGAGCGGTTTGCGGATTTTGGATCACTGATTTTATGGTGAGGGCGGGGTTCGAATAATTACTTAACTTTGCAAGGAAATGGATTTGGATGAACAGTCTCTTGCCAAAGGTACACCTTGATCTGAAATAGCGCTAACAGTTTGTTAACATGGGCGCAAAAGGAAATTTCAACATCGAAATTTTTCTTAAATCTTTTTTAAATGTTTTGATAAATATATTATGTCATTGGCTTCGGCGGTAACAGCTGTAGCTTATCTTAACATTTAAATGTCATATTGAATGCGGTTCTTTTTTTAGCTTGTTGAGTTCACATTGGAATTTGATTTTCCCTGACATAGTTTCTTCATAAAGTTGAATGTCACTGCTAAAGGTGGTACTGTCGCTTACATAATCACTATTGTAAATCTCACCATTTTCGGGTTGTGTATATCTCACAGCTTGTGATATTCGAAATCTATCCAGTGTGCATAGCACCCCAGAGAAAAAGGGGTGCTCAGAACTCGCCTTAAAAAGTCACAATCTTGTTGAAAACCACTTGGAATCTGTTAGAAGAAATGCTATAAAGCGAATGGTTCCACCAAACTTCAGAACGATGGAACATCTGAAATCCGAGTTACTTGCGAGGCCAGATGAGAAGGAACTTGCCATTTCTTCAATGAAAAGGCAACAGAGAAAATCCGGGAATCCTATTCACCTTCCACCATCAGCTGTTCGATGTACAGAAGTAAAATCCTCAAGTACTTGGATATGTAAGAACTCCGCTTGTAGAGCTGTTTTGTCGATTGATGAGTCGTTTTGCAAGAGATGTTCTTGTTCCATATGTCATTTGTTTGATGAGAACAAGGATCCTAGTCTGTGGTTGGTCTGCGCATCGGAATCTGGTCATGGATTTTCATGTGGATCCTCTTGTCATTTATTATGCGCTCTTCAGCATAACAAAGTTGGTGTAGTTGATCTTGGGCGAGTGATGCAACTCGATGGAAGTTATTGTTGTGCTAGTTGCGGAAAGGTTTCTGGAATTCTTGGGTAAGTGAATCTCTTACATTTATTCTAGAATGTCGTTCTAGGAGGGTGACTAAACGGGTCTGATTAATTGAGCTGAATTTGTTGCAGATGTTGGAAAAAGCAGCTTGTAATTGCGAAGGATGCTCGTCGAATTGATGTCCTTTGCAAGAGAGTACACTTAGCTTACAGTCTCTTCGACAGGACCTCCAGATTTTTACATTTGCATGAAATTGTCAAAGATATGAAAGACAAGCTAGAGACAGAAGTTGGCCCTGTAGATGGCATCTCAGCTAATATGGCACGTGGTATTGTCAGCCGGCTTTCTGTCGCTTCTGAAATACAGAAACTAATATCTCAGGCTACTGAAAAGGCCGATGAGTGGCTGGCTAACCCCTCTAATGCGAATGGCGTCTCTGAAGGTTATCAGGGACATCATTTAACATGTTTCTTTGAAATTTTGGAAGTCAATATTCTGAAATTTTGTTTCTTTTTCATTTTTCAGACGATTCACTTCCTGCTGCATGTAAGATCCTGTTTCAAGAAGTGACTTGCTCCGCTGTAATCGTTCTTTTGTGTGACGTAGCTGATGCGCCACCTGAGAATATCAAAGGCTACAAACTATGGTATTACGAAAGCAAGTGCGAGAATCAAATTGGGGAGCCTTCATATGTCCTCGCAAAATCTCAGAGGAGGGTATTGATATCCAATCTTCAGCCGTGCAAGGAGTATATTTTCCGAATAGTTTCATTTTCGGATTTTGGTGATTTGGGTCATTCCGAGGCCAAATGCTTCACGAAAAGCGTGGAGGTCATCCGAAAGGATCATGATTTTGTAGGGAATACCGATCGAGTAAAAGAAAATGGTCGTTCAGATAGGAGGTCTTGTATGGACAAGGAGCGAAAAAAAGAAATGGGTGCAGGGTCTTCTTCAGATTTCCGGATAAGAGACCTCGGAAAGTTTCTGCATTTAGCTTGGACTCAGGAAAAAGGTTGGTCTAATGAGTTATGCGCTGCTGATATGGAAAAGTGTTACGGGCCAAGTAAAGTGGTCAAATCAGAAACAGTGGAAGATGAGTTGCCTGTAGCAGCTGCAAGAGGAGGCCTCGACTTGAATGTGGATTTAGTGCCAGATTTGAATGAAGAGCTGGTTCCCTATTTCGATTGCAACAGAGATTATCGTACTGGACCAGAAGATGGATCTCAAGATATAGAGAAAAGTGACATTGCGAAATCTCTCGACAGCGGCAACTCTCACACCCAAGCCCCTATCCCATCCGCCAATGGTCTACTAGTCGGTCCTTGCAAGAAAAGACTCTCAAACGCAAAAGATGACAACCACGACTGTCACAGCTCTTTGATACCTGGGCCGCCACTTCAAACTTGCAACGGGTCTAGTAACTTAGACGGCAGTTTTGAGTACTGCGTAAAGATTATAAGATGGCTTGAATGCCAAGGCTACATTAACAAGGATTTCAGATTGAAACTACTCACATGGTTCAGCTTTAAATCTACAAAACAGGAACGCAAGATCGTCAACACCTTCATCCACACTATGGTGGACGATCCTTGCAGCTTGGCAGCTCAGTTGGTCGATTCCTTTTCTGAAATCTTACCCAACAAAAAGCAATGCAACGGCGTCGGCGTCTCTAACTAGCTTTACATCCATCATTGAGCTCAACCTCGGCTATGGGGGTAACAAAATCTCTCTTATTCATGGATTTTCATTAACATAATTATTATCTCTTTTGTTCCGACGGGGTCATTTTCATCTCATCGCCTCCCGAAGCTGAAATTAAGTTCCTAACGTCAGGGAGATGAGAGCCTCTGCAAATTAGACACCGCCAAAGACTTGCGACTACTTACATTATTGAAGTCTTTAGCAGTAGAATTAGGGCACCCATTGCTGCAAGATATTATCAGTTGCCATTGTTGCCTTCTGTCAATTCAAGGAAGGTCTATTGGAAATGATTAATTCATATTCGTGGTTCAGACTGTTCTTTTGTTGCAGGGACTGAAATGCAATTTATCTAAATTCCGTACTTAGCTATATACGTATTCAGGGGGCGTTCGGTTGAGGACGCCTCCAGAAATGAGGACGTAGGGACACATCTCATCCAACGGCTCCACAACGCGCCACATGTCCTACTCACCCATAACGTAATCACACTGCGTTTGGCACTTGGACACGTGGCGCGCCACAAATGCACGGGGGGTTTTAGTGGGACGTGTGACGCGTTGTGATTGGTCGTACTCACGTACTCATTTCTGGAGGGTGTCCTCAATTGAACACTCTTCTACGTATTCATTTACCTGTTCTTTTATGTACTCGTAGGGCATCCACACCAATGCGAGCAATAAGCAATTATAGAGAGACTTTATTACTTATTGCTCTCATGCAACATGTGAGTAAAAAAGAGAGCAAAAAGCAATGCTTGATAGGTGATCAATAATGGAGAAGGTATTGGAAAGGAAAGCAATAAGTGGGGCCCGCATGCATATATCAAGATATAGAGAATAAAACCTACTTTTTATTGGTTTTGAAAGATAAAAATCAGAAATGTCATAAAATGAACGTTAGACGGATATTCAACTATTCAAATTCAAACTCAAAAATCAAAAATAAAAAAATTTTAAATAAAAAAATCAGAAAAATTAAAGAATCTTGAGACAAACAAATGAAATAATAGAAGTGATAGTACCGGATAAATGTTATGAGTATTGTTTTTTGCTTTCAGTGCTCCAGAATAAAATATAGAGAGGTTGCTATTTTTGTTCATAGCTATTTGCTCTCTTGCTGCGTTAAAATATATAGAGCAAAGAACTATTTTTGTTCATTGCTTTTAGCTCTGCTTGCTATACGACTTTTATTGAAAAATACTATTTTTACTTATTGCTCATTGCACATTGCTCTCTTACTACGGATGCCCTTAAAGTCTTAATTGACAATGACGCTCAATTTGTTAGCAACAGGTCCATAAAGAACAGACCCCTACGCACCGTGCTTCTGTCAGGCACAATCCCTTTTCAATTGGAAATTTCAAGCATTCTGGATTTTTTTAATAGTGGGTGGGTACAACAATTCAGAACATTATAATATAATGATGCCTTATCATATGAAACATTACATATATAGTATGACATCTTTATCGGATCCGAAATCATTTTGTACATTTTCTTCACTTCTGAATCTCAGACCAAGTTCGACACTTTTACCATGCATGTATCCGCACACCTTCTTAGGGTGGTCTACCAACAGGTCATCACCCCTATTGGCGAGCCTTCGGGATTTTAAGTATTCATTTTTCTATTGATATAGTTCAGAATTCAGATATACTTAGATTAAAACTATGTCGTTTCAATACTAAATTTGAAAATAAAAAATCTTTTAGAATTACATAGTGTCATTTTATGATTATTTTTCGCTTGAATGGGCCGGATCTCATTGCTACAAACTATATAATTTTATTTGGTATGTGAATTTTAATTTATACTAAAAAATATCTTTTTTTGTAAAAAATACAAATTAATGACAGTCCTTGATTTGTTTATTTGAACGGATGAGATTAAATCTCGTTATATGATTAATCTCGGTGACGAATTATAAAATATTTTTGACGAACTATAACGTACTTTTAATTTCTTGACGACAAATTATAATCCAATTTTAACGAACTTTACATTCTGCTATCTATTGATAACGAAATACAACAAGTTACATCCTTTTTCACTAAGCAATTGCATTACCTTTACCAAACGAGAAATGAATTGGTCATAATGCTGAGGGCAAATCGGTAGTTATCGGATCGGGAAAATAGCAGCATAATTTTCCTGCTAGAAACAAAAAAAAAACGAAAATAAAAGAAAAAAAAATCTACAAACGTGCATAAAATGGGAAGTGTGATGATTGGAGGAGCATCCCGAGCTCTACTCAGATCATCATCTTCGCATCGTCCTCGCTTCGCATCCATTCGATCGATCGCTTCGATGGCCGGCAACGACGAGTTCGTCAAGGGAAAAGTTCATCCGAACGGCGTTGCTGTGATCACGCTCGATCGTCCCAAGGCGCTCAACGCTATGAACTTAGGTTTGGATTTGATTTGATTTGTTGAGCTTTATTTATGTGGAGGATTGAAGGAATTGAAGTGATGGATTTGTTGTGGTTTGGTATGTGTGAGTGAGTGAACTGGAATGAATCAAGTTAGGGGTTTAATTGGAGTTTAATTCCAGTTCGTAGAGTGATTTTAGGGTCTGTAAATTTTCTGGCCGTGTCGAGTATTTGGTAAATTGGTAATTTCTAAGAAAATATATCTGAACAATGAGTCTTATAAGTTATTAAATTGATTGATTCTATTGCTCTATTGATGTGGTTCTGTTTCAGTTTACTTGCGGCTAGAGTTTGTGAACCACATGTATATGATATAAAAATACTCGGGAAAGATTGTAATGTGAGAAAGCTTCAAACATGTATGCAAAGATGATTGGTGTTTATCCACATTCATGAATATGAAGTGAATGCAGAAACACAATAAATTTGTATGTCATGTGTGTGGGCTCACATGTGCTAAATGCTATGACTGGATTAATGCTACTTGGTAATTTTATTGACATAATGAATTTAATTGGATTAATGATTGTGCTGACTGTGAAGTTTCATTGTGCAGACATGGATATAAAATATAAGAATTATCTTGACGAATGGGAGTCAGACCCAAAAGTTAAATGTGTGTTGGTTGAAGGCAGCACACCTCGCGCCTTTTCAGCTGGTATGATTGTGTGAAATTAGATCTGTATCAGTTGTCACTCATGCAGTTTTTTTTACATTTGGCTTCTCGTGTGAAATGCTTTTATTCTCTTCTTACCTCGGGGTAAGGTTTGAGAGGTAACTATTCACGGCCGGTGCAGGGATGGATATTAAGGGAGTAGCAGCTGAAATTCGACAAGACAAGTCCACATCTCTTGTGCAGAAGGTTTTTTTATACTGCATGTTCTTCGCATGAATGTGTAGTATTGGTGTGTGTGTGTGTGTGTACAGCATGTTTTGTGTTTCTTGAATTCTTATTGTATTAACGACAATGTTAGCATAATGATTTGCTTATTTCTTGAAAGTGTGTCAATGTGTAATAATAACCCAAGTGTTAGTTTATCTGCAGGTGGTGATGTGAAGCAGATAACAATCAGAAACCACCTGTCAGATATGATCGAGGTCTTGTTGGCTTTTTATAAAAATTAAGTGAATTCAGTGTAGCCATAATTGGGGTACCAGGACTTGGTTATCCAACTCATACTTTATGAACTGGAAATCTCTTAATTCGACATGTGCATTGATTGGTCTTTCAACTTCCACTGGACTTGTCACCTTAGGTGTTGGTTGTCTGGGGCATCCATATTCTTTTTGTTTTTATTTTCAATGGAAATTCCTTTGCTTATTATGTGGCAGTCCTTGAGACATTTTCGAGATGATGCCCTTTTATAACTCTATTGTTTGCTCTATCTCTTATCATGTTTAATTAATCATGTTCGTTTCTCCAGACATCAACGAGAAAACCTTCCTTATTTTTAGAAACATTAAGTAGTCCGTGTCGATATGCATAGTTCTCTAGTTTTCTGTTCTATACGATGAGGTATTTTTGGTGCGGGTAATTGATTATGACCTTATTTTTTATTGTCTCTAGGTATTTACTGCTGAGTACTCTTTAATTTGCAAGATATTTGATTACAAGAAGCCATACATATCCCTCATGGATGGCATAACAATGGGGTTTGGGATAGGCTTATCTGGACATGGTTGTTTCCGTGTTATAACAGAGGTAACGTTCCCTTTGAACTTTAGTCTGCAATCTCATTGAAACAACAAGTTAATTAATGTCTTGTTGATTATTCAGAAAACAGTTCTAGCTATGCCCGAAAATGGAATTGGTCTATTTCCAGATGTAGGCTTTTCTTATATAGCAGCAAAAAGCCCTGGAGGAGGATCAGTGGGTAAATTTCTTAACTTAGTTTTCAAGTTTCTTGGATTAATTGATTTACCAAGGAGTCATGAGTTCCATAATTAAGCATCTCATGTGTCCATAATGACTCAGAATTTAGTTCTTAATGCAGAAATCACATATCAGCATTCTTTAAGGAATTTTTCAGAAGCCAGACCCATCCCTGTTGATTATACTTAAAACATGTTGTAGTTCCGATGGGTCCATTTGAGTAGTCTCCTTGATCATACAGCCATTTTACCTGATGTCACAGTATACTGGCATTGAATGCTGCAACACCATACTGATCTTATCTGCCTTCTCACTATACTTTATGCAGGTGCTTATCTTGGACTAACTGGTAAAAGAATCTCCACTCCTGCTGATGCTTTGTATGCAGGACTTGGTTCTCACTATGTACCATCTAGCAACATTGCTTCACTTAAGGAAACCATTTTGGCAACTACATTGTATGTGTTCTTCCCATATTCCGGCTGCAATTTATGTATTTGAATTTTGACCTCTTGATATTCATTAAAAAACATGGAGGGTACATTGAGCATTCTTGACTTCTAATATTTAACTAGTTGTATTTTGATTTTGTGACAGTTCCGATGACTCGCATGACACAGTCAAAACTATCCTGGAAAAATACAGTGCTGAGCCTGAGTCGGATGCGCAGCTTAAGCAACTTCTGCCTCAAATAAGTTCTTGTTTTGGTTCTAACAAGTCAGTGAAGGAGACAATAGAGGAGCTGAAGAAGCACGAGGCTAGTACCGATGCTGCAGGTAGAATAATGGATGCTTGTGTTGACCTCTTGGTGCATATCAGTTCGCTAAATTGTTTAAATGATCAGTGGCAGGGTGGGCTAAAGAAGCCCTCCAAGGCATTGGGAAAGGTGCCCCTTTCTCTCTCTGTGTAACACAAGAATACTTCTCAAGGGTTGCATCAGCTTATGGGAAAAAGGGCAATACACTGTCTTCGGTAGGCCTCCTCTCCTATCCTTTCTCTTATTGCCCGAAAACTGAGGGCACAATGTGATGACTTATTCACATATCCATTCAGCTACCTGGTGTGATGAAAACTGAATATCGAATTGCCTTGAGATCTTCGGTACGAGGTGACTTTACTGAAGGAGTTCGTGCAGTCCTTGTAGATAAGGATCAGGTATCTCATGGATGCACCTTAAACACTGGATTTTGGTTTTGTTGCTGTAAATGTACTCATATGTAGATTCAATTTTTAAGTATCTGATGTTCAAATTGCAGAACCCGAAGTGGAATCCATCATGTTTAGAAAAGGTCGATCCACAAGAAGTGGAGGCTCTATTTGCACCATTGAGCGCAGAAGTTGGAGAACTGAAAGTTTGATTGTTCTATGTCAGTTGCAACGTCTAGTTACCTCAGGAGTGTGTTAAGTAGGCTCTCTCCAGTAGAGACTGATGCATCATCAGTTCAGTTACTCAAAAAGCTGGCAACAGCTCGACCAAAATTTGGGCACAAATAATAGTATTAGCCACCTTTAGGTGACTTTGTATAACTTCTGCTCCCAGGATTGTTTCCATGTCTGAAAAAATGCTAAATTTCAGACTTATCTCATCATTCAAAACGTATATGCAACAGTAAGCTCATATAGTTGAAGTAAAAGTAATTCAATTCAATTCAATTCAATTAGACAGTTATTCACCTTGCACGACTTTAGTTCCAACTGAAACAGCTTCCTCCTTCCTTTTACCAGTGCAAGAGAAATTTTTAGTTTAATAGTGGTGG
Organism: Rhodiola chrysanthemifolia; assembly: GCA_033675395.1. Taxonomy (NCBI): domain Eukaryota; kingdom Viridiplantae; phylum Streptophyta; class Magnoliopsida; order Saxifragales; family Crassulaceae; genus Rhodiola; species Rhodiola chrysanthemifolia. The sequence continues at coordinate 15,714,747 of CM066204.1, forward strand.
TTAAAATATACGTGTGAGCTAACATTTCTTTTTTTTCTTTTTCTGGTAGTGTGTGAGCTAACATTTCTTTTTTTTTTTTTTTTTGATAAACACACGCCAACTTGGCTACAGAACAGTACAAGTCGCATGTGAGCTAACATTTCAAGCACCCTAAAAGTTTTACTTTCATGATTGTTCAATCTTCAAAGTGCCTTAAATTATGCTCACTAAAAGCCCACACCTTCTAGGAAAATTTCGCAATATACTTAAATTCCAAATTTGAGTTCCAATTTTACTCAATCTCTAAATTTGATTCTCAATTTACTCACATTTTCTAAATCGCCGTCAAGGACGGCGCCTTATATCTAAGTCGCTTCTGGGAATGGCACCTTATGCCTCGTGGCATATATTTTAAAACGATATTGAGTAAAATTGTTGACGTGTGTATTTAAATTTAAGATGTTTGAGACAGCGCCTTAGGTCACAACTTTTTCGAAATTCTCTTCCAAAATTGAAGGTTATGATTTCAATCGCCCAAGCTGCCAATCTCGGCGACGACAGAGTTCGTTGTTACTGTGTTTTGTTTTGTTATTGTTGCCGAAATTGGATTTCGGTCATGAATGAATTTGTTCTTCTCTGCCGGGGTTTCAAGTTAGATTGGAGGCTGTCTTTGTTATGGATGATTGGTTGTGGCTGCCTTGACAATCGTAAACTTCTCTACTCTTTATCAGTTTTGTTGCAAAATTTGACAATTGTTATGATGATGTGAACGCGGCAGATTGGGATGATGAATTGCAAATTGTGTTATAAGGCGCTGTTACAAACAACGTCTTAGTTAAAAAAAAGTCTTATTAGCAATCTGAATTTTAAATATATGCCACGAGGCATAAGGCGCCGTTCCCAGAAGCGACTTAAATATAAGACGTCATCCTTAACGACGACTTAGAAAACGTGAGTAAATTGGGAATCAAAATTGAAATTGAATAAAATTAAAATAAATTGGGAAATTTCCACACCTTATACAGGTCTCAATAGCTTATACAGGTCTCAATAGGACAAATAAATTATATAAAATATACTGTCAATATTTATTTGCATTTTCCATTAAAACATATTTAAGTTAAACTTTGCACAAAATTGACGCTACTATAAACTCTGAATCACTTTTTTACAGAAATTACTGAATGTGTATATGTGGGCGAGTAATTGGTTATCAATATGTAATCAACAAAAATAACACATTAATGACACCTTTTAATCATATTTTGCTGATGGAAATGTTAAGGTAGTGTCGACACCATTTTGGAAATGTTATGTGTCATAGAGTGTGAGATCTCATCACTTCCAGATCTTGATGCACTTGTCATAACTTGCAGATGCTACTATGCCGCCGCCCGCTTTTGATCCAGCCAGAGAAGAGATCATGTCGCCGTGGGCTTTAAGGGTCATCATCTGGTTCTCTGACATGTTCCACAGCTCCAGAGACTAGAATGCGGATAAGCATTAGACGATTCGATTTAGGATGTTAACCGCAGGCAATAATTAGATGCATAAAAAGTGTACCTTGTAACATCCAATAATCATCATGGAAGGACAGGTTGGGTGAAAAATGCAGGTATGGAATTCGCTGCCGGTGCATTTTAGCTCGTATACACAGTCCCCTTTCCCAGCGCTAAATGACCAAACTTTCACAACCTCCTCACTCACGGATGCCAGCAACTCACCGGATGGATCCCAACATAAGGAAGTGATGCGATTTTTATGACCCTGTCATGTTAATGTACAAGACAAGTTGAACATACAGTTTCATGTTTTGAAGAAATATAGTGCACAGTGTTACTGCAAGATTATAGTGTTTTCCCACTCGGAGTAAATGGCAAGTAGTAACAAAAAAGCAAATTAAATATGAAGCATAAAAGCACCCTTAATTATTGTATTACTAGCTTATGCTTAGTAGTGAGAAGACGGCTAGGAACAATAACGGAATTTCAGAATTGGCAGATTCCCGATGAGACTATTTCCGGAGACTAACCTGTAACTTCACCCTAAAAACTTGAGTTTCCGCATCAAAAATGGATACTACGTTATCAGCAGAACCAGCTAAAAGCCTTCCATGACGAGGCTGAAACCTTATGCGTGTAACACCACCCTGCCCAAACAACCATGAATAGTTTCTCGATGAGAGGGATAAATCATGTTGGCACTTACTGCGCACTGCGTGAAACAACGCCAAATTCCACAAATCATTACCTTGAAGAATCTACAACATTTCCCATTAGTAATACTCCAATAGTTTATCTCTCCATTAGCGTCAGCTGAACATACGATGTCATCTTTGCAAGGGTGAAAATCCAATGAAGTCACTTTTGTTGAATGTCCACTGAAGGTTCGAAGAGAGTATTCCGGCTACACAGGGTCATCCATTTGGATTAAGGGTAAAAATGAAAGATTAACTTTGAAGCAATTAAAACACAAAATGGATGAGCAAGAATAGACCACAAGATTCAGATACATGAGCTGCTATCTAAATTTCTAATGGTTACTTATTACCCTAATTAGTCATGCATGTGAAGCAGACGTCATCAATATAAAATATTACAAATAGAGTAACAAATGATAACGCCAAAAGCCAAAAGTCTAGTTGATATGTATGATCCTCAGTTGTTCAAATAAGGGGACCCAGTAATTTGTTTCCAAATTACGTCGCTTAACGAATAAGATCTGGCAACCATGCACAAAGAAAGAACATTGCTTACGTTATCGGCATCCCACACCCGTACAGTTCCGTCAGCAGAAGATGTAGCAAGCCTAGGCATGCTTGGACTAAAACGGACATCGGTAATCACATTAGCATGCTCTTCGATTGTAGACTTGACAGTATAGGAATCCGCACACCATAACACAACCTAGAAAAAGAGCGGAAACACAAAATAAGTTATATGAACATCGACATCCCTCCAAAGATTAGAGATTTCCTTAACACAAACCTTTTTATCATGCCCGCCGGTGGCAAGAAGTTTTCCATCTGACGAAAAATGACAACACTCAACTTGTGTATTTGCAGAAAACGCTCGAAATTCTGCAAACGCTGAACCTAGTGCAGCACCCAACACTATATGGAGGTCAAGGGTCACAAAATAACAAATATAGGCTATGATGATGGTGCTGAAACAATTCCAAAAGTGAGACAACTTTATTACCTTTGGCATCAACACGGCCAGTTGCATCTCTAGGGTCTCCATTATCAGGTGATATAATATCATCCAAAGCTTCATCGTTTATGAAATCGTCAATATCAGCCTGATATACTGTCACATTAACTTCCTCGCAGGGCAAGCTAAATATTCTACCTAATGGATCTCATTCTTAGAATTGCTGATCAATCAAAATAGTTAGACGAACTTATATTCTAAAAATTCCTTCATATTGCTTTCGTATGTGTTGCTTAGTGCTAAATGCACCCCAAATACTTAGATTAGTTCACACTTCACACTGCTCGTCCAACTAACTGCTAATTCAGATTAACATCAGATAAACAAGAAGGAAGGCCGCTAACGTCGTAAGCAATTCTTGATAGAACAACTTACTGTATAGAAGGTATTTAAAAGGGTAACATAAGCCAAGAAGTTTACCGCTTCCAATGTAACGACTGATTCAATCAAAATACCAACAGAATTTTCAAAAAAAGGACAATACGAAAACGTACCAATTGATTAGGCGCCGCTGATAGATTGCTCATTCGATCAGAGGTAAACATTGGCATAGATTTAGAGGACGCAGCATTAGTAGGTACAGGTAAGTTTGGGATTGATAATCCATCTCCTGGAGTGTGTGTTGAAGGAGTTGAGGGTGCTGAACCAGGAGATGGTTCAGTATTGTTTGCAGTTCCAGAACTATTAGCAGGGCCTGAAGATGATCCAGGATGTTTCCTCTTTTGTCCAGCCGGAAACTTGGATACCTTGTAAAAGAGGGAAAAAATATATATAAAATACAATGTTGAATTGTCAATCCACAAATAGGTATCATTTCAAATTAAAGAAATGTTTAAGAAATCTGCCGCCTAGGTGTCACTTTATTTTTGCTAGCTGGCGGCGCTCGGAGAAATTTTTAAAATTGAAAACTTTGGAAATTAATAAAAATACTGATGTTTGATAAAATTTTGAAGATGTGTTTTCTTTTCAATATGTTATTTATATAATTTTTTTAGGTGTGAATGGTGTTTGTATGATTATTTTTCATTGATAAACAAATAAAATAAAAAACCCATTAATCCCCTATTGTCTTCAAAGATACTTTCCGCCCAACTAACACCTAGCCTCTTTTATAACCTTTGGTTTAAGTTAGTGTGCACATATTAAGCAGCTTATTAAAAAAGACTGAATTGTCCTCCTAATGAATGAGGTTATCCACTAACAAGCACATATTAATAGGTAATCATGAAATTCTATTCACTTTGGGTACCTCAATATTGTTTGACTATCGAACATTTGATTATGACATTTTATTCACTTTTAATGCCTTGAATTTTAAAACAGAAGATACTATTTAAAAATGATGTCATCTTAATCGACTGATAACAGTGGAAGGAGGGTTAAAAGGTAGCTAACCTGATCATTTCCACGTGAAGTATTTGACATGCTTCCATCACCCATGATTCCACCACTTATTTTATCATGATGCTGGATACCACGGTTGGAATTCTGAGACTGCTGACTAGAGAGTGGCTGCTGCTGCATGTACTGTTGAGGCATTTGATTGTTTCCCTGCATTTGTTGCTGCTGAAACTGAAAGTTTTTATGGACGCTTGCACAGTAAATTTCAGTAACTTAATGATGCGACAACGCAAATACAGAAGCCTTTTCCCCTGAAAAGGTTTAAGAGAAAGAAATCACCTTCATTAACATATCATTTCCCTGAGACATACCAGGCGAACCAGCTTGCAATGGTGATCCAACATTCGAAAGTGCATCGCCTACAGGGTTGCCATCTCTGCCAAAGCTCTGTCGCTGGTTACTCAGAAGCGTCCTAAGTCTTCTGTTTTCAAAATCACTGGACGAAGGAGAACCCAAATTTTGCTGCTGGAGCAGAAATTGTTGCTGCAGCTGAAGCTGATTGAATGACTGCGGAGATTCGATCAAAGACTTTTGCTGAAGCAGACCAGAGTGCAGCTGATCCAGTCCCTGTAATAAGATGCCGTTTAGAATCAGTCATTCAACTTGCTTAAACACATTGTAATGAGTCACTGGCATAATGAGATCACTATTGACTAAGTATTGACTTCACGGTTTTTAAAATTAGTAGAACTAAATGAAATTACAAAGCTCAGTAATCGAGTGACTTGGCCATTTAACACAAAAGTTACGTGAATAATAAATGTGCTTAATAGAAAAGCAATGCTGGTGTGTGATAAAACCCACCGTCAGTGGCCACCCTTTTAGAGTCATATTGCTTCCCCCTTGATTTAGTCCTACACAAAGAATAAAAAAATTGAATATGCAGATCATAATCATATTATTTCATAATTCAAGATAGTACACAAAAACCACAGATATTTTATTGGAGGAGCAACTCATAAGTGACTAGCCTCCATTAAGTTGTAATGAGGCCTCAAGCCACATGTTTTTGGTCCAATGTTCTTTTGGTGCGATCGTTGTATATTTGGCTTCTTCAACTAATATTTTAAGAACCGAAAATAGTAATATCTTTTTCATTATCAGCGAGGGATTCAAAGCTACCATTGAGGGCTTTATATCTGTGTGGGCCTCAAGGAAACTGTGCAAGGCATATAAAAAATAATCCAAATTTCTTTACGTCAAGTAACCATCCATAAAGTTGTTAGTATGTTATTCCATTTTCCTTATGACGTGGAATTTGAAGTAGTTAGTAATGATGTCATCATCTGAAGCATCAGGTCACGCGATATGAATGTTTCCGAAGTCTACAAGCACTGACAAGTTCATACCGTTGACTCCCATAGAGGGGCCTTCCAGACGAGCACCAAAACAACCAGCATTCATCATTGGGTTGAGTTCAGGTTTAAGGTCCTGGCGCAAGCACCACGTTACACAAGTATTAGCCTCTGAGTTAGAATCAAATGGGTAATATGAATGTAAATGAAAGATGCAATGATATTTTACTTGTGTTGATACTGGAATCTGCTGATTCCGATTCTGAACTTGAGCGTGATTTCCTGAGATGCCTCCAGGGACCCCAACTAAAGTTTGTCTGCAGTGAAAATAGACTTAAGTAGTATGTTGGACAAGTGTGTTGCACAGAACGTGTGAACTTAAAATTTAAATAAATCATGGGAAATGATGATAGACATCATCAATTACCCTGGAGGCGGACCACCAACACCTGACGATTTCAGAATGGGGATATTATTTGGATCTAGAAGCTGCCTTGTGTTTTCGCCAAATCTCTGGTGGATAAGAAGGTTATATCGTACATAAGAAAAAGTGTCTTAACAAATTATAAGTAACAAAAAGGATATAATAGCAGCACCTTCAAGGCCATGTCATCAGAGGCATCTCTCTTATGTGGAAGCTTTATGGTATCCTCATACATCTTTGTAGCCATAGCATTTGCATTTCCAGCGTTCTGCATCATCAGAGAACCATTTCCTGCAAGACCACTTGGGTTACCATTGGCAATCTGAGGCCCATCTCGGCGTTGCTGCTGTAACCCTTGGGCATGTCTTTGCATTAAAAGCTGCTGCATTTGAAGTTGATGTGGCTGCTGTTGCTGCTGAGGTTTTTGTTGGTGCTGCTGTTGTTCCCGGGCTTTGATCATCTGAGTCTGACATCAAAAGATGAAGTGTACTTATGAAGCACATTGATTTTCATCATATCTATGTTGGTAGCATCAGATAAAAACTCGAACTAGTGATTTTTCAAGAAAGAATGACTATCAAAACTTCTTTCCCATTCTGAATTGGCATGTACCTTTTTGAAGATTACATCTTTTTATTTATTTAGTTAGAACCAAATATAAAATTAAATACAAAACTAGACAAGCATGCATATTTATATACCTCAATGTAAGATGCGGCTGCCTCAGAATGCTTTTCATTGGACCGAGCTATGAATATGTCCCAAAATACAGACCACCATTCAAATAGAAAGCCGCCAGGCGCATCAATAGCTGTTCATAAAGAAATAGTAAATAAGTGAAGACGTGATATACGAGAGTTTTCACATTGCTCATCAACGAAAAAATATGGTGTTATACCCATACCTACAGGATCCGTTGAAACTTCTCCTTCTTGTTGAAATGCCTTTGCAGAATTGTGAAATTTCCTCTTCATGAGGTAGTCATAGATGTACACGTCCAGCCTGTCATACAAACACATAACATCATAACACAATCATTTACCAGGAGCCCGACCTAAGCAAATAATTCTCGTAAAAATCATGTCAACCTAAGTTTCTTCCTTGTCTTGCCCAACAATTCTCATCAAAACCAATGGACACTCCACGGGCCGTGATAGAGAGTCAAACAAAACCTCTGCCGAAGCACCAACTTCCCAAACAAACAAGCAAACACCGGAGTCTTAAAGAACAATAAAATCACATAAAACACCACAATTTCAACAACAACAGAAAAAACGAACTAAACCTCAATCAAATGGATACTAAGCCAACCAATCGAGAGATCAAAAATAAAACTTTACTCGAACAAAGCTGGTCAACATAGCATCAAGAATGAGCCAATTCCGATCCCCCAAAAAACTATCACACAGATCTATAAGAATACTAAACCTCACATCCAGATAAACACACAATTCCATTCTGAATTCAATGAAACCTCAATCAGATCAGCATAAAATCGAAAATCAAACAACCTGACCAGCTGGCCACCGATTCGAAAATTCAAGCAAGCGACGAATAATTACGCGAATTGAAAACTAAGAAAGTCAAACCGGATGATCAGAAAAGCGATTGCTTACATCTTATCAGCCTCCCATTTAGTCTGCTGATTCTGATTTTGTTGTTGTTGTTGTTGCTGTTGCTGCTGTTGCGACATGGCTGCGGAGCTGTGCTGGTTCGGATCTCAGAAGGGAATCTCGGAGATGATTCGGTCGGATTGAATCGAAATTGAACTTTGGGTGTTCAGTCGAAGTCTTTACGAATTCTTCATCGCGATGATGACGAAAGGCGACGTGCGTTGAAAGCCGATGTAAATATAGTTTTCTCTGATTTCTGATTAATCCGAATATTTACCAATATAACATTTTTTTTTCGTTGTAAATGTAAACCAACGCATCATTTAAAAAAATGCGGCGTAAAAGATATATTTTTATAAAAAAAATACAAGTCATTCATAGTCCTTAATTTGATCATTTGGATGGATGACATTAAAATTTCATTTATGGTTAATTTCTCTACGACGAATTATAAATTATTCGTGACGAAGTATATCGTACTTTTAATTTCTCAACGACAAATTTTAATTCTTTTTAACGAATTTTAACTTTTGCATCAAAGGTTTCGGATCAAATACAAACCACAATTATAAATAAAAACTACAAACCCAACAAAATATTGACACGTGTAAATATCGACCAATCAGAATTCATCGCGTTCGGGGTGCTTTTTTAAAGTCTGATCATTAGTGGTTTAAGTCTGATCATTGTTTTTTTAAGTCGGATCATTACTGGTTTAACTGATCATTAACTGTTTAAGTCTGATCATTGTTTTTTAAGTCTGATCATAATAGTTTTAAGTATGATCATTGTTTTTTTAAGTCTGATCAATACTGGTTTAAGTCTGATCATTGATGTTTAAGTCTGATCATTGTTTTTTAAGTCTGATCATAATAGTTTTAAGTCTGATCATTACTGGTTTAAGTCTGATCATTGTTTTTTAAGTATGATCATTACTGGTTTAAGTCTGATCATTAACTGTTTAAGTCTGATCATTGTTTTTAAGTCTGATCATAATAGTTTTAAGTTTGATCATTGTTTTTATAGTCTGATCATTAATGGTTTAAGTCTGATCATAATAGCTTTAAGTCTGATCATTGTTTTTTAAGTTTGATCATTACTGGTTTAAGTCTGATCATTGTTTTTTAAGACTGATCATTGGTGTTTTAAGTCTGATCATTACTGGTTTAAGTCTGATCATTGTTTTTTAAGTCTGATCATTGTTGTTTTAAGTCTGATCATTGTTTTTTTAAGTTTGATCATTCCAAGTTTAAGTCTGATCATTAACAACTCGAGGACTAAATTGAAATAACATTATTAGTTTTTATACCCCCTCAGTGTGGAATGACTATAATACCCCTCCGTGTGTTTGTTCGGGATTTCGACTAAATGGGACACGTGTCAGCTTAAAATTCGGTTTATAGTTTTTATATATAAATCGATTTGTACCTGAACCGCACTCTTACATCAAAAATATACTTTGTAGTTGATCTTTAATCCAAGACATTATTATCATTTTAATATACAAAAAAAAATGCATATTGGTATTTTTTTAGCTATGAAAGTTTTTAGTGTTTTAGACTAAATAAATTTACCATTTAGATAAGATCAATTCGGGGAGCACTCGGTTGAGGCAGGGTTGGTAGAATGAGGCACGATCTGGGCCACTCATTGTTCGCCACGTGAGTTGACCGCCATTTGTGTTCACACTACTATTGGTAGTGGGTTTACTATTTGGACACGTGGCGCGCCACAAATGCACGGGGGGGTTAGATGTGTGGCTCAGATCGTGCCTCACGTGCCTCATTCTAATTTTGGTGCCTCATTTGATCGCTTCTCAGATCAATGATGTCACAGTACATATATTCAAATCTGTAAAAACAGATTAACACAATGTATGTTGATTTCCCCCAAATTCCCTTAGTCCAATTGTTAAGACTTTAGCTTCTATCACACACAAAAATTGTTAAGACTAGTCTTATCAAAAAAACTGTTAAGACTTAGTTGATTAATGATCAAGAATTGACCTAATGTAATTGGGCAAACCGAAAGTAAAGGACACAATCGATTTTTACGTGGTTCGGGGACTGTCCTACTCCACGGAGTCTCGGGAACGAGGAGACTCAACCCAATGTTCCACTATAAGTCAAATAAGGTTACAATGTTTGGCACAAAGTTCTGATGGTGATCTTGCAAACATATACTAAGGGTTATGAGTCATATACACCACAGTAAACCAAAGAACAAATAGCAGAAGGACTTTCCTGGCAATCGCAGGGACGAACTCCAACCCAAATAACCTGGCTTTGGCTTCAATCAACAGCTACTGGCAACCTTCACTGGCTGACTGAGACTTCGCTCAAATTGATGATGACACTCGGCTCGCCACAGTCTCACGAACTCGTTTGGGATGACTCCGTCGATGAATCGCCGGTATAGCTCGTGAATCGCTCTCGGAATCGCTCGTTCTTTCTTTTTGCCCGAATTCCCAATTTGGGAATCCAGCTCGTTATATGCGAACCCCAGAAGATGACCAAAACGGCTGCGTTTTCGTCAAGTCGAAAACTCCACTCGCGCTCGTCTCTGCGACGTCATCTTTGACTCAGCCCAAAAACTCGCGCGCTGCACTGAACGACGCCGTTCTGTTTAGCTCGAGAACTCCCACTACGCTAAACGTCGTCGTTCCACTAAACCTTCGAAAGACCCACTTGGCGCCTTGGCAAAGCTACGTCGTTTCGGTTGAGGCTTGCTGAACTTAGGCTAAGGGAAATCCTAGTCATACCCAGCTCTAAACTAACCTAAAGCCTGCATTACAAACATCACCAAAGGGCACTTTCCATTTCACAAAATGGATTACAACTTAACATAAACTTTCATATAAGGCATTACATTCACCGAGAACGTCATATGAAAATCATCTCTTTCCACAAAATTTTACGGATGCACATCAAATAGTTCTGCTGAACGGGCTAAACAAGTTTCTTACGAATAGAAAGAAGAAAGAATCCTCGTTGAAACGTGATTAGTCACGAAATTCTTGTCGGCTTAAACCAAAAAAAATGTTTTTACACACATTACGGTCCGAACCATGAAAATTGATAATTAAGGGTAATTTTAAAATATTTGAATCCTCAATTTCACAGTTAAGGACAAGAAGGTTTTTTCAATTCATTTATTTAGTTAACTTTGTTAATTGACGGAGTGATATTCCGCCAGTTAAGTGTCATATGGGGATTACAATATTTAAAATTTGCCCTGAATTATCAATTTTCATAGTTCTGATCGTGATTTGTCAATGAATGATAGTTCATACCCCATCTTTGCATTTTCCCTAAAATATATGATGAACAATTGATAAATAACCTATACAATACAATTGTTGTTTCTTATTCACTATTTATTAGAATATTTTATTGTTAATTAATATTTTATAATGAGTATAATTATCGTTCTGCAGTCTGTAGTTTTCATTTTCATGGGAAAAGATCACGTAGGAAGTGGGTGTTTTGGTAAGAAATAGGAATTAAACTCAGCCATTAGATTTAAGATCCAACGCTTTATAATAATCAACAGATTAGGCTTTTAATTAAACAATAATTATGATTAAAGGGTAGAATCGGCACAGAAATAATATTCAACCCTGCCCAATCCCGCTGATCGATCCTGTTTTTTCGTTAACCGATCTCGTCAGTCGTGTGCAATCCCACGGATCTTGTCAGGCGATCGTGAGCGGAGATGGTGAAGATGATGGTAGCCTGCTTGATTTGATAGATAAGGCGAGAGATGTGTTGTGTTCGATTAGGGATTTAAGGACGAAGGGGAAGAGATCGTCGTCCGAGATGGACGTGAAGTGTTCGGTTCCTGATGAGTTTCCGTTTCTAATTATATAGGAAAACTTGAAATTAATTACAACCTTGTAGAGAGCGTCATCGTTCAGCAGATCTTAGCCATCATCGATTCAACGGCCGGCATGCTTCTCCACTGTTCTTCATCAACGACTTGTATCGCTTCCGCTGCCCCCACCTTACCTTCATCTCTCCAGATTCAGGATCCATGAACTGGATTCAGCGGAAGATTTATCTGTACAACCTACAACGTCACTTTTGGGCTCTTCATGTTGGATCCATGGGAGCGCTATCTATTCAATGCTCTTGTTCTTGTGTTGATGTGGTTTGTTTTCTACAATGGCTCAAGATATGCAACTGAGTTCTACACCAGGTAATATTCATAAATCAACACTTTGAAGGGATATGTAGATCACTCGCGTGCATTGTCGAGTTCCATATTTTATCATGACTGACTGCTAGTATTGGGATGTAAGCTATGATGATTATATACACGACATTGTGCATTTGTGTTGTCTAGATTTGAGGCTGCTCATGATGGTGGGTCGTATCAACTCATTCTCATTATTACTTTAACTGAACAATGGTAAATATTTGGCTAGATTGGTGAAACTCGAAAGAGACACAACTCTTGCAATTTTGACTTTTTGTGGGTGTTCAAATGAGGCAAGCCAAATAAGAATGAGGCAGTGAGGCACGATCTGAGCCACACATCTAACCCCCCATGCTTTGTGGGTGCGCCACGTGTTCAAATAGTAAACCCACTACCAACAGTAAAAAGCAAAAAGCAAATAGTAAAATCTCACTACCACATCTTTAAATCTCAACCATTAGATCAATATCATCAATGTCCAAGATCATGCCTTACTGCCTCATTCTTACAACATTGCCTCAACCGAGCGCTCCCCTTGACTTTTTGTAGGCATCTTGAGATATGTTCAATTATTTCTGCAGAGTGTAGCTATGAAAGAATTCAAAATTTTCTTCGTGATATGAAGAATTTGTTAATCAAAAAGAAAATAACTTATGTGGACATATATGATTCTATTCACCTAGTTCCATTAACCAGTGGTTGTAGCACCAAATTCTTTGAGCTTGTTGACTTCTTAGTGAATCTCAAGCTTTTGTTTTGATTATGTCTGATATTTGGTTGATTGGCGCAGGGTGGAGCCAAGAAGATTGTTATCTCTGCTCCCAGCGAGGATGCTCCTGATGCTACGGATTATGCTTATAATGCTACGGATTATGCTTAGAATGCTACGGATAATGCTTAGAATGCTACGGATAATGATTACCGTGTTACGGATTATGATTACAATGTTACGAATTATACATACAGATTATGTTTACCCTCTGTGATACACATTAACTTAACTATTATAACTTGTGGATTATGATTTCAATGCTACGGATTATGATTACAATGTTACGGATTATGGTTACAGTGCTATGGAATATGATTACAATGCTACGGATTATAATGCACATGAATAAACTATTATAACTTTTATATCAATAACTTTTTATCAATATTTTGCAACATGTCAACTGCTAACTGTGCTACGGATTATGATTACAATGCTACGGATTATACATATCCTCTGTGATACACATTAACTTAACTATTATAACTTGTATGCTACCGATACCCATTGATGCTCTGCTCCGCTCTATGCGTTTACGGCTCCTTCGAGGATGGATCGTTAGTGCGTTGAACATTCATCGGAGGAATAGGGGTTAGGGTTCAACGATAATCGTGCGATGTGATTTTTAGAAGTTAGGAACATGACTATTTTGCCCCTAATTTCAATTTAATATGATTAATTAGGCAGTTTTGTATTATTAATTACGTTTAATCTGGTTCGTTAATTACACAAGATGAATGACCAGATTTAATTCTTATTTCTCACCTAATATATGCTTCTCACAGGAACTCAACCCTCATTTTCATACATAGCTCTCTCCTTGAACAATTTTTACTTATCAATTAATATCTAACGTGCTCAAAATTACTAGACTTGGAAAATACATTAGCGTCAATCCGAAAAGGATGTGATTCAAAATAAATAAATAAACAGAACGAACCATGTCATTGTAAATTTAAGCGATTTGTCGTGTGGCCTTTTACAAAATCGGGAGTGATCTAATAAGTAACCTACTTCTCAAATGATCAAAAGATTGATGGCTCAAGCCTATATGAGCATAAGTTATTTGGACAACTTTGAAAATCAATTCAGATTGAATCAGATTCATCAAAAAAATTTTATTGAATCAAATGAAAAAAAAAAACAAATCCGAATCTTCACTAATATATGGTTGTGATCGTAATTTTGACTCCAGCATAACCACATAGTATAGATTCATGCTTCATGTTTTTTTTTTGAAACAACAAGGCGTACAAAAACCAAGAAACAACTCCACAAATGAAAATAAACAACAAGACTGAATATGTAGCTAACAACCACAGAAAACTTGGCAACGTAATTCGTGTAAAGCGAATCCAGTCATCAAATGCTGCAGTATCTTCAAAACAGAGATGCTTCAAGATCCAATGTACGCCAGGGTGGTCAAACAGATGAGGCAGCTCGGAAAACCACCATCAAATCATTCATGGAGCGCCGACCACATTTCTTCAAAGAAGTCCAGCAAGATAGGAGCCTGCCACTCCAGCTAGACCTAGCCAATCGACATCACATATATGGCAGGAGGAAACCTATCCCTAGGTACAACAAAATAAGCCGGACCAAGCCGACCAAGCTACTAACCGGGCAAACCCTAAAGGCTACACCGATACAAACAGTTGAGTACATAAAACATGTACAAATTTACACAAGGTCCTAACTAGAAGGACATCCAAAAAAAGAAACCAAAAAAATTCCTCCCCGCCGGTCAAAACTCGCCGCGCAAAGCCAGCCATGGCACCACCACCACCCACAACCCCAGCACCACCCCAACAGTCCATCCCGAGCGTCCAGAGCACACCAGCGGCGCTGGCCGACGGGGGAAGAGGACGAAGAGGAAGTGGGGAAATAAAAAGCGAGCAAGGAGGGCCATGGATGGGTTTGGTGGGAGGAGTTGGACAGGCGGGGGCGTGGGGGAAAGGGTGGCTGTTTGGGGTTTTTCTTGGAGCTTCCAGAGGCTTCGGGAGGAAATTAGAAGGAGAGAGAGAGAATAATGACATTCGATTCATGCTTCATGTTAATCATCTCAACATCATCACAATGTGGACTAAGGGGGGTTTGTGTTAGAATAGGGTTAGGTAATCTAGCCATGCTTAGCACCTTTAAACCTCATGCCCTTGAAGATTGAAGACATGAGGAATACTGAAGAAGAGTTGCAGCTCTGCTGAAGTGTGTCTCAGGCCAGGGTAAAGCTACGTCGTTTAGGTCAAGCGGGAAGCAAGTGTTTTTGAGCATCAAAGGAAACGACAGCGTTTGGATTAAAAGAGGAGCTGGAGTTATTAGAACGATAGCGTTTGGAGAAGAGAGCTGAGGCGCGAGAGTTCGTTTCTTCCGTTACTCGAGCTGCGTCGTTTTGAGCTGAAGACCGAATTAAGTGGACGTCGTCGTTTTCCAGCCTCGAGTTCGTTATGTTCGTTACAGCTGGAACACATCGTATTGGACGAACTGAGGAGCGGGTTTATAAGGTTTGAAATTGGGGATTAGGGTTCGTCAGACAAAACCCAGAACTTGAGTGCGACGGAGCATCTTTGAGAGCGACGGAGCGATTCAAGTCAGGAGGAGTCTCAGAAGGGTGTTCGGACGTCGTCTAATTCAGTGGTATAACGAATTAGCCGACGGTCTCTCATCTGAAGGCGGTCTAGCCAGTTCGAGTCCGAGCTTCCTAGAATTCGAGAAGATCAATCGGAGTTGGTCAAATCAAGGGGGTTTCGAGTGCGTGGCGTCTGCAACGTTTCTGCGCATCCCAGAGGCCTCGGAGGGGGCTTTAATCCCTCCATTCCCTAACCTCTGTATTTTAGGATTCCCGATTAGCATAGTTCTAGCTTTTGCCCTAAATCTGAACTTGTGATGTTTGTACTTGACTGGTTGATTGCTTATTGGATTGTTGAGACGGATCTCCTTGTGTTGAGGTCCCGTGGAGTAGGGTTTACCCGAACCACGTTAAATGTCTTGTGTGCTCCCTTTACATTCTTGTTGTGTTTGAACACATTTACTTGAATTGAACATTAATCTTGCATACAAGTTGAGTTTAAAATATTACAAGTGGTATCAGAAGCTAGGTTTCTTGCTGCATCCTGCTGGGTGGCTTGTTTGGATTTGTGCTTCCCCCTGTTTTTTGAGCCTTATTTCTTGCTGAATTCTGCTGAGTTCTGCTGTTTGCTTCTGTGGTATGGCTGATCCTACCAAGCTTAGGCCGTATGATGGCACTACTGATTTCTCTATGTGGAAACTAAAGATGAAAGCCATTTTGATAAAAGAAAAATGTTATAGGGCTATATAGGATACATGGGTAGCTAACACCACTGATGAAGTTAAGAAAGAAATAAGGGACTTAGCTCATTCTGAAATTATCATGAGGTTAAATGACAGTGTTGCTAGACAGGTCATGACCATAACTAACCCTAAGGCTCTTTGGGAAAAGTTAGAAGAAAAATATCTGTCAACATCTCTCCCTAATAGGATTTCTCTCTTAGGTAGATTGTTCACTTTTAAAATGGATATTCACATGACTATTCAAGAAAACCTAGACATCTTTCTTAGGATTACCCAAGACTTAGATAGATATAAAGACACAATTAAAGAGGAACATCTTGCTGTGATAATCCTACATTCCCTGCCAAATCAGTTTGATATTGTTAAGGATGTAATTCAATATGGGAGAGATGAGTTAACTCTAACTAAAATCACTGAAATGATAATTCAGAAGAATGAGGCTTTGAAGGTGTTTAAGACTAGGTCTGGATCTAGAACAGAAGCTAAGAATGAAGTAATGATGTTTAAGAGCAAAAGAAAGTTTTCCCCTAAAAACAATAGGTCTGAAAAACCTAATAATGGCTCTAACAATGTCCCTAGGCAGTCTGATAAATCTGGTGCCTCCCAAGGCTCCAAAGTAAAATGCTTTTATTGTAATAATGTAGGACATTATGCAAACCATTTCTAAAAGAAAAAGGATGACATTAAGAGTGAAAAATATAAGGGAAACCAACAACAGAATGGTCAATCAAATGTGTGTGAATCTGGTTCTGGTTTTGATAATGAATGCCTTGTTATTTCTGGTGCTTTTTCTGATAGTTCTTGGATTTTGGATTCTGGGTGTACAATGCATGCAACTCCTCATAAACACTTGTTTGATAAACTTGATTTATGTGATGGAGGTGAAGTTAAACTAGGAGATAAAACTGTTTTGAAAATAAAAGGTATATGAACTGTCCCTATTAAAATGTTTGATGGTAAGGTTAGAACTCTCTTAAAGGTAAGTTGGGTTCCTAATCTTAGGAGAAATTTGATATCTGAATCAGCCTTAGAAGATGTAGGTTGTGAAATTAATTCATCAAATGGAATTAGACAGATTTCGAGAAAAGGGACTGTTCTGATAAGAGCTACTAAAACTGGTGGTTTATACTTTGTTATTTCATCTCCTGAGGTTAATCATGCTAGAAAAGATGATAAGGAACTTAAATGCACTAAGCTATGGCATGCCAGACTAGGTCACATAGGTAATAAGGGCCTGCATAAATTGTTTGAACATGGTATGTTGCCTGAAAACCCAGTAAATCTGCCATTCGGTGAAAATTGCATCTTAGGGAAGAAAATTGCTCATTCTTTTAGATCTAATATGACTGCATCTGCTCCTCTTGAATATGTTCATAGTGATCTTTGGGGCCCTGCCCAAGTGCCAACAGTTGGTGGTAGACTGTACTTTATGTCTTTGGTTGATCATTTTTCTAGGAAAGTTTGGGTTTATTTGCTTAAATCTAAAACTGAGGTATTTGATCACTTTCAGAATTGGAAAACTCTTGTTGAAAACCAAACTAACTCTAAACTTAAATGCTTAAGGACAAACAATGGTATGGAATTCTGTAACAAAGAGTTTAATGATTTCTGTAAAAACCATGGCATTAGAAGGCATTTAACTGTTCCAGGGACCCCTCAGCAGAATGGTATAGCTGAGAGGATGAATAGAACTTTATTAGAGAGAGCTAGATGCATGTTAATCAGTTCTGGTCTTAAGAAATCTTTGTGGGGTGAAGCTGTGATGACTGCTGCATATTTGGTGAATAGATCTCCTTGTTCATCAACTGATTTTTAAAATTCCCCAAGAGCTATGGTCTGGTAGACAAATCTTTTTTAGGCCATTTGAAGCCCTTTGGTTGCACTTGCTATGCACATTCTGTGCAGGGCAAGCTCAATCCTAGAGCTGAGAAGGCTGTTTTGCTTGGATATCCATTGGGTGTGAAAGGATATAATTGATGTTAGTTAGGCCTGGTCCTTACAAAGTTATTACTGCTAGTTCTGTTACTTTTAATGAAGATGAGTATCATTTTAAGGCCAAACTAACTTCAGATTCTGATGGTGCAGGTACCTCTAGTACTGACCAGGAAAATGAGTCTGAACATCAGAGTTTTGTCCCTGGTGGCCAACTCTGGTGGACTCCAGATGCCCATGAGGATAACCAAGATGATGGTGGACATAACCATCAAGGAAATGAGGTGCTTCCACCTGTTGAAGATTTGGAAACACCTCCTCAAACTCTAGTTCCCAATTCTCCGCAAGAAGTGGACAACTTTGCGGAAAATTCCCCAATTGCGGAAAACACTCCACCTCAGTTTGAGGACCAGATAAGTCACACTTCCCTCATTCCTGATAATGTAGTTCACATGGTTGACACATCTATATCATCTGGTAGTGATGTTGTGACTGAAAATGCTGAGTATGATGCCCCAGATTTAACTGATTATGTCTTAGCAAGAGATAGAACTCCTAGAGTTAGAAAACCCAACAGGAAATATGTTAACATGGCTGAAGCTGTGAATTTGTTTGAATATGCTCTGTTAGTTGCTGGTGATGTGAAGTATGTAACTCCTGAAACACTTAAGGATGCACTAACTAGTAAAGAGTGTGATAAATGGAAATTAGCCATGTGTGAAGAAATTGAATCTATGCATAATACTGGTACTTGGAAACTAGTTAAGCAACCTGAAAATGCTAAGATCATTGGTAGTAAATGGATCTTTCGGATCAAGGAGGGCAGTTCACCAACTGATCCTCCAAGATTCAAAGCTAGACTAGTTGCTAAGGGTTTTAATCAAAGAGAAGGCATAGATTACAATGAAATATTTGCTCCTGTTGTTAAATATAAAACACTCAGATTATTACTTGCTATGACAATAGTTTATGATTGGGAATTGCATCAAATGGATGTTAAAACTGCCTTTTTACATGGGAACTTAAATGAAACTATCTATATGAGTCAACCCCCTGGTTTTATTGATAAAACTAATCCTGATCATGTTTGCATGCTTCAAAAATCTATTTATGGTTTAAAACAATCACCAAGGCAATGGAACATTAAATTTAATTCATGCATGTTAGCTTTAGGCTTTATAAGAAGTAAGTATGATGCTTGCTTGTATTTGAAAAGGCCAAAACCTGATTTGAATGTCTATCTGCTTTTGTATGTTGATGATATACTCATTATGAGTAATTCTAAAACTGAAGTAGAAAAGATGAAAAGGGACCTTAAAGCTAATTTTGACATGAAAGACTTGGGACTTGCTAAGAGAATCCTAGGCATTAGTATAATCAGAGATAGGAAGAAGAAGAAAATGTATTTGTCTCAGCATGATTACCTTGTAAAAGATCTTGATAAGTTTGCTATGAACTGTTCTAGGCCTACTGTTGTGCCCTTAGGAGGGCACCTAATGCTATCCAAAGATGATTGTCCTAAGACTAAAACTGAACAAGAAAATATGGCTAATATCCCCTATGATGTGGCTGTTGGCTTAGTCATGTATTGTATGTTATGCACAAGGCCTGACTTGGCCTTTGGCATTTCTGTTCTAAGCAGGTTCATGTCTAACCCAGGTGAACCTCACTGGTTGGCCATGAAATACTTGCTTAGATACATGTGTGGAACTAAGTCATTAGGTTTAGTTTATTCTGGATATGGACTGAAATCTGAATTGTTTGGCTATGTTGATTCTGATTATGCTAGCAATAGGGACAATAGAAAGTCCACAAGTGGCCTGTTCTTCACTTGGTGTGGAAACTGCATATCATGGAAGGCTCAGCTCCAGTCAGTTGTGGCACTCTCCTCAACTGAGGCAGAGTACATAGCTGCTACTGAAGCAGCCAAGGAAGCCTTATGGCTTAAGGGTCTATTGTTTGAACTTGAGAATGAATGCTATGTGCCTATTGTTTACACTGATAGTCAAAGTGCATTGCATTTGTGCCATGATCCAGTTTACCATGAAAGAAGCAAGCATATAGATGTAAGGTTGCATTTCATAAGAGATAAGATAGAAATGAAAGAGTTTGAAATGAAGAAAATCTTGGGTGATGTCAATCCTGCAGATTTTGGAACCAAGGTTGTGCCTACTAACAAGTTTGAATTTTGCAGGAACTTCCTGCATATTGAGGAGGCACAATGTGACCCTTGATGAAGGGTTGGACCAATGATTCATGGGTGATGATCCTTCCAATGATCCAATTCTGCAATCAACTTAGATTAGGTACTCAGCACACCTAGATTAGGAGGGCAATTGTTAGAATAGGGTTAGGTAATCTAGCCATGCTTAGCACCTTTAAACCCCATGCCCTTGAAGATTGAAGACATGAGGAAGACTGAAGAAGAGTTGCAGCTCTGCTGAAGTGTGTCTCAGGCCAGGGTAAAGCTACGTCGTTTAGGTCAAGCGGGAAGCAAGTGTTTTTGAGCATCAAAGGAAACGACAGCGTTTGTATTAAAAGAGGAGCTGGAGTTATTAGAACGACAGCGTTTGGAGAAGAGAGCTGAGGCGCGAGAGTTCGTTTCTTCCGTTACTCGAGCTGCGTCGTTTTGAGCTGAAGACCGAATTAAGTGGACGTCGTCGTTTTCCAGCATGGAGTTCGTTATGTTCGTTACAGCTGGAACGCAGCGTATTGGACGAACTGAGGAGCGGGTTTATAAGGTTTGAAATTGGGGATTAGGGTTCGTCAGACAAAACCCAGAACTTGAGTGCGACGGAGCATCTTTGAGAGCGACGGAGCATCTTTGAGAGCGACGGAGCGATTCAAGTCAGGAGGAGTCTCAGAAGGGTGTTCGGACGTCGTCTAATTCAGTGGTATAACGAATTAGCCGACGATCTCTCATCTGAAGGCGGTCTAGCCAGTTCGAGTCCGAGCTTCCGAGAATCCGAGAAGATCTATCGGAGTTGGTCAAATCAAGGGGGTTTCGAGTGCGTGGCGTCTGCAACGTTTCTGCGCATCCCAGGGGCCTTGGAGGGGGCTTTAATCCCTCCATTCCCTAACCTCTGTATTTTAGGATTCCCGATTAGCATAGTTCTAGCTTTTGCCCTAAATCTGAACTTGTGCTGTTTGTACTTGACTGATTGATTGCTTATTGGATTGTTGAGACGGATCTCCTCGTGTTGAGGTCCCGTGGAGTAGGGTTTACCCGAACCACGTTAAATGTCTTGTGTGCTCCCTTTACATTCTTGTTGTGTTTGAACACATTTACTTGATTTTTTTTTTTATTACAAGTTGTTAGAGTTAGAATGTTAGGATAGGAATCGAACCCCGGACACCATTGGGTGCCGGGTGAGCTCCAACCATGTGGGCTATGACTTCGTTCCTCACATTTACTTGAATTGAACATTAATCTTGCATACAAGTTGAGTTTAAAATATTACAAGGGGGGTTTGAACCACTCGATTAAATTATTATGAGAATGACTGCCATGTCAATATCGTTTGTGCAAAAAAACATATTTGAGTTTTGAGCAGATAAAAATAAATCGATATCAATTGGCGAAAGATTGGATTGAAATTGAAAAAGATATGAAAACGAAGAAAAAGATGTGTAAGGAATTTGAAGATTTAACTAAAACTGAAGGTCTTGAGAGTTGAGAGAGAAGTCATTTTTTATATTTTTGGAACGGTTTTACGAGTTCAAGGCTTCAAGCTATCTCAAGAATTTCTAAAGTAAGGGGCTGTTCTTTTGCACTTCGATATAGTTTTATTAAGTTCAGTACAGTTAAGTTAAACTCGATACAGTTTAATTAAGTTCAGTTTCAAAAATCGTAAGATATATATGATGTAACGGTTTTTCAAGTTTGTGTACACACCTCTTCGAAACTATTGCATTCGTTTTAAAATGGAAGTAAACTTTTTTGCACTTGATATGAATTTAGAGAACATATGGAAATAAACATATGAATACGATATATATTTTACATAGAAACGTACAATGACGTTCATGTGATGTGCAGTACAAATGGAAACATTTATATATCATCATCTTCATCCATGTTCATTAACACTACATCATCTGGACAATTCTCAATATTTGAAATGCTATTATGTTGCGTACTTGATTCATCTGCTCTTTTCGCTGTTTATCAAATAAATTTGAATCAGCTCTTCACAGCACGGTCTCATTAGGTAAAATGGGTATTGAAAAATTAAGCATGTGAATGAAGTTGTGCAAAGTGAAGGTGGCCGTAATTATATCATTTTGGCGCTCATCTAACACTTGAGGCATGACTCATGTGCAATATTTTATTACCTAATATTATATTTTGTACTTTCTAAAATATAATCATAAAAATATACTTAAAATATACTGAATAAATAAATATATATATATATAGATATATTTGTCAATTTTAGTAAAATTAAGTTAAATTAAATTCGATACAGTTGAATTAAGTTCAGTACAGTTAAATTAAACTCGATACAGTTTAATTAAGTTCAGTACAGTTAAATTAAACTCGATACAATTTAATTAAGTTCAGTACGGTTAAATTAAACTCGATACAATTTAATTAAGTTCAGTATAATAAAATTCCAGTGCAATGAAGCTCAAAAGAACCGCCCCTAAAAGGAGAGGTTTCATTTCAATAAAACTACAAGCATGAATCAATTAGCATTACTTTTCATTTTCTTTCCACCAAAATAAAATTACGCGTCCCTTTATTTTCGAACACGCCCTTGTTGTCCCAACTCCCAAAGGCCAAGTACGCTCACAATTCAATGACCATTATTATTATTTGTAGTTTTTTGTTCTATATTGATTTGATCCAACAACGTTGTCAAGTTAAAAAAAAATGAATGTGCTCTCAATTAAGTGATTATGTTCCCAAAAGGATTAAAGAGAATAAATACACTTGAGAATAAAAAAATCATCATCTATAATTCATCAACTGATAAATTAGAAATTTCTATGTCTCCATCACCTGATTAAAACAGACACACTTAGTGGCTACCTTAACTAGGATTAAATAAGTATAAACTCGCCAGCAATATAAAAGCATTGACTAACTACGTTTTAGCCTACATTCAACGCATACATTTGCAAGCATCATATTCAAAGTAAAATTCGAATGAAAAAATAAAATGTGAAATTATAATGACTTGTTCCTCAGTTATGTATATGCATTGTTTTATACTGAAGCCTGAAGTTAAGCCGAATGTAACAACATCTATCCATTGTTACAAAATCATTGGTGATTTCTTGTTTTACAAATGTCCTATTTTCAAATTTTACTTCCCAATTTGTCTTGATTTTATAAATATTTTTGACATGTCTTTTTATAATCTAAATATAAATAAAATACAACTGTTATGTTTTAATATCAAACTAGGAAAATAGTATATTAAAAGAAAAAATGTTAAGTTGCATTATTTTATAATCTTAATACCTAAAATTAATATAATTTATCATAAAAATTAGGAGTATTAAAAGTGATCTTGAAACCACATAAATAAAACAATATCAAAACTATGTAGTTTTAGTATACACCTCTTACTTAAAACACAAAAAACTATATCATTTTATAATAACCCTTTCTTTGATTGGTTGCCATGAAATTTATTCCAAAAAGCGATATTAATTTTCACATTTGACATCAAAACATGTTTCAATAACCGATTGTCAATTAAGCAAAAATATGATGGAAAACACGGCTCCAAGTAAACAATTTAGCACGACCCTTGCAGAGAAATTATACTCATAAATCCAGTTTTTTTTTTTTTTGGGATAGAGATCAATACTCATGAATTGATACTGCATTTGTGGTCAGTAAATTCCAATTTAATGCTGATAATATTTGGTGCATGGGAGAAGGTCATATTAATGTAAGGACACGAATTTTAATTAAAACCTTCACAAAATGATCTCTTTCCAAAAACAAAATTAATTAATCCACCCCCTATCACAACTAAAATACACAATTGAAAAGAAAAAACAAAAACAAATTACCTTTTAGATTAGAAAACATGCTCTGACTCTGTCGTCTTTCTTCTTCGTTACATCTTCGAATTTCAATCCGTCAACGAAAAATAGAATGTTGCAGATACTCATCCCATTAATCCCCTGACCGTTTCTCTCCCAGAAAACTCGTTACATCTTCCTAAAAACCCTAATCCCCAGCTGCTCTGTTTTACAACCCCATCAGAAGATAAAAAGCTTCGACTTTCCTCCTCCAATGGCGGATGTCACGAGGAGAAGCCGAAGCGGCTTTGTTAACCTCGTTTTCATCATCTGGATCGTGACCGGGTTTTCAACACTTCGATCCAGCGCCGAGCCGACGTCAGACAAGCAAGCGTTGATCGACTTCATCACCAGAATCCACCACAGAAGAAACCGTCCCGGATGGGACTTATCGACCTCCGCCTGCAACTGGACCGGCGTCGTTTGTGACCCCTCGCAAACCCACGTCCGCGTGCTTCGGCTTCCTGCCGTTGGACTAGTTGGTCAAATCCCGGTCAACACGATAGGCCGGTTGACTCAGCTCCGCGTCCTGAGCCTCCGGTCCAACTGGTTAACAGGATCACTGCCGGAGGATTTTGGGAACTTGGTTACTCTCCGGAGTCTCTATTTGCAGAATAATCTTATCTCTGGTGCGTTTCTTGTGAAGTCGAAGAAGCTGATTAATATTGATGTTTCGAGTAATCAGTTTGAGGGAGCGATTCCAGCGTTGGTTGGATCAATTTTTTTGCGGACTCTGTTTCTGCAGAGGAACAGATTCTCAGGTGCGATTCCGCCGATTTTGAATACGTCGGGGTTGTTAGCGTTTGATGTTTCGAACAACTTTCTCTCTGGCGAGATTCCACAAACCCTAGCTAAGTTTCCAGAAGCTTCTTTTTCTAATAATCTGCAGCTCTGCGGCACGCCGCTGCCGCCCTGCTCAATTCCATCCCCGTCTCCATCTCCGTCGAGTGGGAAGAGACCGAAAAAGCTCTCCACCGGCGCAATAGTTGGCATTGTCGTCGGCGTCGCAGTCGCTCTCCTCCTCCTCATCTTACTCCTCTTCTGTTTCTTCAAGCGCAGCCGCCGTCAGCCTCGGAGGCAATCTTCGAGAGGGTTGGACGAGGTCGTCGAGTCATCGTCGAAGGAAGAAGTCCTGGCGGAGGATCCGAAGCACAAACACAAACTAGTGTTCTTCGAAGGAGACGAGTACGGATTCGACTTGGAGGATCTGCTGAAAGCTTCGGCGGAGGTGCTCGGAAAAGGAAGCACAGGCTCGACGTACAAGGCGGAGATCAACGACGAGACGACGGTGGCTGTGAAAAGATTGAAGGACATCGTTGTGGGGAAGAAAGAGTTCGAATCACAAATGGCCTTGCTTGGTCAACTCCGCCATCAAAATGTGGTCAAACTCATCGCTTATTACTTTTCAAAAGACGAGCAGCTCGTCATCTCCGATTACATCCCCGCCGGCAGCTTATCTTCTCTTCTCCACGGTTCGCTTCAAAAACCCTAAATCCCCAAATCTCAATTCCTCATCAGTTTTTTTCGATAAAATTTAATTTTTCTTGATACAAAAATTTAATTGTTTATTTACAGTGTTTTTTTTTTTTTTTGATGGGTGTTTATTTACAGTGTTTTTGATACTCTGTTACTGATGTTGTGAACAGCGAGCAGAGGATCGGGTCGGGTGCCGCTGGACTGGTTGACCCGGTTTAAAATCGGGTTAACCGCCGCGAGGGGTTTGCACCACTTACACACGGCGGCGAAGACGCCGCACGGAAACGTGAAATCATCCAACATTTTGATAACAAAGTCTTTTGAAGCGTGCATTTCGGATTACGGTATGTTCGCGCTATTCGGACCGTCGGCGATGCCGAACCGGGTCACGGGTTACAGAGCTCCGGAGGTGCAGCAGGAGGCGAAGATGGTGAGCTTCAAATCAGACGTGTACAGCTTCGGGGTGTTGCTGCTGGAGTTGTTGACGGGGAAGGCGCCGAATCAAGTGGGGTCGTTGGGGGAGGATGGGATTGATCTGCCGAGGTGGGTGCAGAGTGTGATGATGGAGGCGTTTGATGGGGAGGTATATGATGCGGAGGTGGTGGGGAGTGGGGTGGAGGAGGAGATGGTTGCGGTTTTGCAGGTGGCGATGAAATGTGTTGAGGTGGTGTCGGAGAGGAGGCCGGAGATGGGGGAGGTGGTGAGGATGTTGGAGATGGTGGAGAGCAGCGCGTTTCATTCACCGTCAGATTTGAAAAAGGGAAAGATCTGACGTATGAGATTGATTTGAATGTTTTGTGGATTTTGTTTGACATTTACATTCCCCATTATTTTTATTCCTTTTACTTGTCTTAACACAAATTGACACATCGGTTGTAAATTGCAACTTCTTTTCTGTGATGGTTCAATTTTATATGAAATGGTTGATTCTTTGCTACTGTTTTCATGATTTCTGATAGATCCAGATCGGATGGAAAAAAAGATGAGACTGATAAATGTTGTAGGTGTCAAAACGATATCAGTTCCTAGTCACTAACTGCCCCCTGCACTAGATCCGAATTAAGAATCCAACTTGTTGGTCGGATATTTTCGAGCATAAGTTGGTGAGCCAATAACTCTATCGTTGGACTAATAAGTTAAGCTAGGTAATGCTACTAAACAAATATTTAAAACTTCGAAAGGATCAAAGTACCTAGCATTACAAGTAATCGAAGAAAAGCAAGATAATCATGTAGTGCAAAACATACGGATTTCGTATGGTTCTTATATTGTAAAAAAGGGAGTTCCTCAACAAGTAATACAGACTGATTCAAGCAACAATGCGAGACGAAAATGCAGAGAAGCAAAACTGAAAGACTTCAAAAATCCCATCATACAGCAGCATGTTTACCTGATGTTGCTTTGCCATCAATATTACTAACAAAGTCCTCATCAACGTCGTCCTCGCTGTCCTTATGCTTGGCTGTAGTAGACTCTTTAAGTGATGGGGCAGGCCCAGTAACAGATTGCTGATAAAGCACTCCTCCAGCTATGGTAACAAGAAGACACAACAAGCCAAACTGAGTCGCATGCTTATCCCAAATGAGTACATTGATCGCAACCGTTAGAAACTTGTTAACAACGCCCGTCACTGTAAATGCTGTAGCTGAAACAGCCTTCCTTGCCGCGAATCCAAAGAAGCTTATCAGTAACCCGAACACACACGACAATCCAACAGCAAAAACGGCATTGTTGTTGATGACAGGACTGGATCTCAATGCAGTGATCACCTCACCAGACTCCCCAGTAAGAACCCAAAAGAAAGGAGCCATCATAAGCGATAACAAATTGTTATACAACACAAAACCCCAAGTATTCAACCCAAGATTCGTCACCATATGCTTGATATACACCATTTCGGTAGTAATAGTAATCAAGTAAGCAAACGCCCACGAATAAGCAGTTATAGTAAATCCATAATCAGTAGCAACATACCCAACCGCGCCACCCAATATAACCAACAGTGACACAAACGTCAGCTTCGAAGGACATGGCTGTTTCCTAAATGTAGTATCGGCAATTGCCACCAGCAGCGGCGTCAATGACCTGAACACGATAAAAGTATCGACATTGGCATGTCTCAACAGATTGGTGTTAGTGAAAATAGCCAAGTAGAACACAAATGCAGCAGGCAAGAACTTCTTAGCAGTCTCCCAATTAAAAGCGTCATGATGCAGAAACCCTAATTTGCCCAAAATCCACACCCCCAATGCTGAGGTGAGATACTGCAACGCAGTCAACAAGCCAGGGTAGTTGAAAGTGGTGATTGCGAGCTTGTTGATCACAGCTAGCAAGCTCGAACACAGAGCGTATCCGATCACCAAGCTGCTGGTGGCGTAATACTGCTTTCCTGAATCCAACCTAATCGAAGCCATAGCTGGAACAAATCGCACAAAAAAGAAGAGATATTGAGCTACTTACGCAGCCATTTTCAACGATTCTGACTAAAACAATAAATCTGGGTATAAAGTGAGATCTGAAACAAGTGACTGGTCAACTGAATGGTACGAAATCTAAACCCTAGTTGGAGATGAAACTTAAAATTCGCGCAACTCAGTGAAACTTGAAATTCGCGCAACTCAGTGTGAATCGAGGGTGAAAATGGAGGAGATCAGATGAAATCTAGAATTGAAATATGCAGGAAGGAGAGGAAATGGGGAATCTCTTGGTCGGAGCGATTTAGAGTTATCGAAGGTGTGTCGGTGCCCAGTAGAATATTCAACGGGGTATATTGGTAATTTTGACATTCCTCTCGATGAAGGAAATTTTGTGCATTTCAAAATTTAATTCCTCATATGCCACACCTAAATACAATTCGTGGGGACGCTCAATTATTTTTTTTTTCCGATAGAGATTACAAGGCCAAACAGGCAAACAGAAGCCTACACAATTGGACAACAAACATGAGTACAAGAAAACACTACGCCGATTTGCACCTTAGACGACAGAATTTGTGTCAGTCATATAAGTACCAGTCACATAAGGGCATGTAAATGACAGAGAATATAAGGTCAGTCGTATAAGGACTCTTATGTGACTGGTACTTATATGACTGACCAAAGTTAGTCACCCAAGGTTCCTTATGTGACAGGGACTTATATCACTGACATAACTCAGTAATATAAGAGTACTTATGTGACTGCATCTTATATGACTGTATAAAGTTAGTGACTTAAGAGTTCTTATATGACTGGTCCTATTTGCGTAATCAAGGTGAGTCACATAAGTAAATAGTAAAAATGCCACGTCGGACCTGACATTTGAAAATGTTGACTTTTTTTATTGTTCACCAACTTTTATTTAATTTGAATGTGGTAGGTGCTTAAGCGACTGAGATACGCAAAGTTAGTCGCAATAGAACGCAGCATTAAATGAAAATAACTAAACACTCCACCAAACTTAGACATTCGTTCTTCATCTTCTTCCTTCAAGCTACGGCCGAAAAGAGTTTCCGGCGCCCTGGTTCTCCTCCGTCGAACACTCCCAGGCATATATATATAGTTCGTGTATGTTGCTTTAAGTGATGTTACTTTGTTGCTTGTTGATCATGTTTGCTCCACCAAACTTAGACATTCGTTCTTCATCTTCTTCCTTCAAGCTACGGCCGAAAAGAGAGTTTCCGGCACCCTGGTTCTCTCCTCCGTCGAACACTCCCAGGTATATATAGTTCGTGCATGTTGCTTTAAGTGATGTTAATTTGTTGCTTGTTGATCATGTTTGTTGCTTATCTTTTGTTAATTTGTGTCCATTGTTACATTATGAAGTAGTCGAAGATTCACAATGGATAAAACTTGGATGGAGTTGGAAAGGAGTGACACACGGTACATTCAAGGCATTGTTCAGTTTGTTGATTTTGCAAAGCAAA
This sequence comes from Rhodiola chrysanthemifolia, assembly GCA_033675395.1. Taxonomy (NCBI): domain Eukaryota; kingdom Viridiplantae; phylum Streptophyta; class Magnoliopsida; order Saxifragales; family Crassulaceae; genus Rhodiola; species Rhodiola chrysanthemifolia. The sequence continues at coordinate 15,744,303 of CM066204.1, forward strand.
ATGGAGCAAATTCACATATATGTCCTTGTAGAAGGTGTTTAATGATTAGAGGAAGAATTACAACAAATGAAATGTTTATCCATTTGATCAACAATGGTATGATGAATGGGTACCACACATGGACTTCCCACGGTGAAGATAGTGCTGAACTTTCCCCATACATGTTGAGACAACAATGGCTTGCGGAGAGGTATGGAGAAACAAGTAGTGGTGTGAAGAATCATCAATCAAACCCGACTGAAGATATTATTCGAGATGCATTTCCCTTTCAATATATGGAGCATGAGGATCTTCAGATGAACATGGATACAGAGAGTGGTGATTTAGATAGTAGGGTGGTTTTTGAAAGGTATACAAGTCTCGTGGGTGAAGCTCAGACACCTCTATACACTGGTTGTAACAGAACCGTTCTTGAAACTATTCTGAGGGCAGTGCAAGTGAAAGTAGAGAGCAGAGTGTCGGATAAGGGCTTCAATAAAATTCTACAGATCACAAAAGAAATTCTGCCTCTCGATAACAACTACCCTAGTTGTTATAATGATGTGAAAAAGGTTTTAAAGAATATGGGGTTGGGTTATGAGACCATACATGCTTGTGAGCATGGTTGTATACTGTACTACAAGGAGCACAAAGATCGTATTACTTGCCCCGTGTTCGGTGAGGGAAGGTACAGAGAAAATGAAAGGAAAAGCAAGGTTCCAAAAAAGACACTTAAGTACTTCCCTTTGACTCCAAGATTGCAGCGTCTCTTTATGTCACCGGATATTGCAGGCCAAATGAGGTGGCACGCTTTAAGAATTGTTGATGATCCGGAATACATTCGACATCCGGCTGATTGTGAATCATGGTAATTATTTGACAAGGAATATCCAGAGTTCTCAAGTGAGATAAGGAATGTACGACTTGGCTTAGCAATCGATGGTTTTAATCCATTTGGGTCTTCGGGACTCTCACACAGCACATGGCATGTCGTTGTTATACCTTACAATCTTCCACCCCATATGTGTATGAGAAAAAAGTTGAATATACTCTGTATGTTGATATCTGGACCCAAATCTCCTGAAAAATGCCTAAGTGTTTTTATGAGGCCTCTTATCGACGAGTTGAAAGTACTACGGAATGAGGGAGTTCGTACTTTTGATAGACATGATCGGTCATCTTTCATTATGAAAGCAGCGGTGATATCGACAATTAGTGACTTTCCTGGTCTTGGTATGTTAGGAGGCCTTAAGACAAAAGGGTACAAAGCTTGTCCCTTATGTCTAGATGACATTGACGCTACCCATTTGACTGGAAGAATGTCGTATCAAGGGCATCGAAGATGGCTCCCAAAAGACCATGACTGGAGGTTTGCATCACATAGATTTAATGGGAAGATTGAGTCTAGAGACCCTCCACCACCACTTGTCGGTCATGACGTATTCAATGTCATTATGTCACACGAGTATCCTACTCTTAGTCTACATCCTCAATTGAAGGCGAGAGCCAGCAGTGAGAGGCTTTGTTGGACACACGTGTCTATATTTTACGAGTTACCATATTGGAAGTCATTCTCTTATCCATATTCACCCGATGTTATGCATATTGAGAAGAGTGTTTTTGATAACATCATTGGGACCATACTTGGGATTGAAGGTATGAAAACTATTGGTACATATTATACATTAACATATATTTGAAGTACTTTTTCACGTTTGTTTTAAATTTGCAGGTAAGACTAAAGATGATATCAAGGCTAGAAAGGGTTTGGAAGAGCAGGGGGTACGTAGAAAATTATGGTTCAAACCATCCAGGTCAAACTCAAGGAATAAGGAAAAGGTGACTAAAGCACCCTATACAGTGACTTCAAATGAGAAGCTAGAGATACTTGAGTACATAAAGGATGCTAAGTATCCATCTGGGTATGCTGGAAGCTTGAAGAATAAGATTAATCTTGAAGACAAAAAGTTTATTGGATTGAAGACACATGATTGTCATGTTATGTTACAGAGACTGCTGCCGATTTACATTAGACCATACTTGCCTAGAAATGTGGTTCACCCTCTCATTGGTTTTGCAGAATCTGTTGCAGAGAGATCAAGAAGGATGAGGTGCATCACATGAAGCTAGAGATAGTTCAGATTCTGTGTCAGTTAGAGAGGATTTTTCCACCGGCATTCTTCACTATAATGGTACATCTCATGGTTCACCTTCCAGATCAAATTTTGTTTAAGGGGCCGGTACACTACAGTTGGATGTATCCTATGGAAAGGTATGGAAAAACTCGATTAGTACATTATATTGTAATTATATTTATTGTGCGCAAATTATAAATATATGTTATATGTAGGCAACTTGGAAAGTACAAGAAGTTTGTGAGAAACACAAGGTACCCTGAAGGTTGCATTGTCGAGGATTATATTGCCCACGAGTGTGTGATGTACTGTAAGTTGTACATGGGTGAGATTGAAGGTAAATCTCAGATTGATGATGAAGATGAGGAAGATCACTTTAACATATCAGTGGTCTCGAATGTCATAAAGCCGACGGGCTGCTGTGATAGGAGGTTTAGGCTCAACAATAATGACATAGACGTGATACATTGGTGTGTCATGGAAAATTGCGAAGAGGCAAGGGAGTATATTCAGGAACATGCAGAGGACTTTTACAGTGACAATCCCTACGGTGACAATGATTCCCGTATTGAACATTTCCATCCTCATTTACTTAATAAGGTAACACTTTATTTAACACACATAGATTCATTTGTAGCAGTGTATATAAACTTTGTGTCATTGATTTAGTATACATTGATCATGATGTGTAGATGATACAGTTACGCGAAGAGGGATCTGATGCGTACTCTATCGAGCTTCACATTTTGGCATGTAAACCACAGTTTCACTCATGTTACACTCACTGTGTTGTAAATGGGTTGAAATTTGTTGTATGGGATAAGGACCAACATTTGACGACGCAAAATAGTGGAGTCATGGTACACGCTGGTTAGTAATAATTTTGCTTCATTTTGTTTATCAACTCTCATATTGCAGTCTGCATCATGGTTTTTATATATGATATCATCTACAACCAACTTTGTGCATCATTTCATTTTTTGGTTAGCAAATCTGCATCATTTTTATTAATCTGCCACATCATTTGGTTCATCAGACTTGTTATATGTTTCTTCATATTCTTGTTTCATTGTTTTATGATTTCCAGGAGAAAAAAACTATTATGGTCTTCTACAAAATGTTATTGAACTCAAGTATGCCAAGGGAATGCCGGTAGTCATATTCCAATGCAAGTGGTTTAATACTGATGAATCTGAGGGTGGAAACATAAAAAGGGAGCATGGAATTCTTTCGATTGACACATCTAACACGTGGTATGAAGATGCTCCTTATTGTCTTGCAAAACATGCACAACAAGTGTTTTACTTGGAAAATCCTAAGTTTGGAGATAATTGGAAAGTTGTTAATGTCGTCGCTCAAAGAGGCACTTATAGTCACTCATGTGTTGGTACATCAGAAAATGCATATCAAGAAGACAACACACTAAATATTCCCCCTTACAATAATTGCAATGTAATTGATGACGAAGTTCCCGCTTCATATAATGATTTTTTCGAAGTAGATGAAGAGCAGGATGATGAAGAAAGTGAAGATGATGAAGGGGAAGCTGAATTTGATGAAACAGATGATGAAGAGGAAGATGTTGATGAACTCCATTATTATTACAGTGATCATGAAGTAAGTGAGGAAGATCATGAAGATGAGGAAGGGTTTGATGATATTGACGAGGAGGACTGAAGATTATCATGTGTTTCAACATCATGTGTTTTCCAAACTTGGATGTTGTGAAATATTTTGTCCATTTTGGAATATGCAGAGTATGTGAACAAAGTAAAATGTTAGTTTCATTTTCAGGTTGACTTTCACTTATGTGACTGCACATATGTTTATGAGTTACGTAAGTGCTGTTTACTGAAGGTGGGAAATTCCAAAACCATTGGCGGGAAACCAAAATCTGAATGGGAAATCAAATTTTAATGAGCGCGCTTCTGTATACACTTATGCGACTGACTTTATTATGTATGTCATTTAAGAGAAAATGCGATCGGTGGCCAACACGTGTCCAAAAACGCGATCGGTGCCGACCACGTGTCCGAAAAACCAACACTTGTATGTTTTGGTTCAAAACATACATCCACTTCACTTTGCTTCTTCTTCACTTCCTCTCTCACTGCTGGAAACGTTTAGGGTTTCCCGATTCGTTCCATACGACACTCCAATTTCGACCTTCCATCATGCCGGCAAAGAAGAAAACTTTGAGCGACGTTGTAGCCGCAACCAGCGACGGTCGTAACATGAAGCTGCGCTCTCTAAGTACTCGGCGTCCGGCCAAAATACATACGCCGGAGCCTGCGGTGAAGAAGAAGGACCAACCGGCCAAACCTCCAAAGAAGGATCAATCGGCCAAACCTCCGAAGAAAAAAGTCCGTGTTGAAGGTAATATTACTGACCTCACTATCCCTAATATGGACGATGTTGTTCCAGATCCGGTTAGTACTCCTAATAAAAGGACTGTTTCAGTGCAAACAATATTGCGTAGAAGCCCTAGATGTTCTACAAAACTGATAGTAGAGAAACCCCCCAAAAAAGCCCTAACATACCCTGTTACTGAGTCTGAGACCAAAACTGATGTACCCATGCTAGTTGATCCCCCTGCTGCTTCTAAATACCCAACAAGAACTGTCTCATCCTCTCACCAAACCATCAATCGCTACCCCTCACTTACACCATCACCTGCAGTTTCTGAAAACCCTCCTGTTCAAACTCATAGTAATCCCTCAAATGAAGAACCTCCTGCGAATCCCCCTAATGAAGTACTCAATGATTCACCAAATGAAGAACAGCCTGCTAATCCCTCAAATGAAGATCTTCCACCTAATCCCTCTCAAGTGCCAAATGATGCTGACTATACTGATGACAACACCCAAGAGATGGAGGAACTGCCTCTGAGTATCCGCTTGAATACGAAGGATAATCATTCTTCCGGTATAACATTAATATTGTTTATTTACTAATTTTCTGTTATCAATACATCTTCTCATACTAATATAAATTGTTTGATACTTGATGGTAGATGACGAGGATGGCAATGTAAGTGAAGCTGAAACCTCAAAGAAGAGAAAGCGCCGGGGAGTTGTGTGTGGCAGCAAGATTGCGACTTTGGTGAACTCATTGGGGACTAAGATCAAGGTTGAATGTTCTGAAGAGGCAAATGGCCCAGTAATAAGGCAAATAAGAAGTATGATGTGCCACAAAATCGGGGCGTGTGTGAGACAGAAGGTGCTGATGTTAGCACCGGCATACAGTGAGCTAGAACGTAAGCATTGGGATGTCGTGGTGAACTATCTCAGTGTAAGTTGTGTATGTATTTAATTACAATGTTTATTTTTGTTTATCTCACTGCAACTTTCACACGCTGATTTCATATTTATTGCAGCCTCATTTCTTTTTGCCAAAGAAAGATGTTCTACTTTGGGAGTACATTACACGAATAGCAAATAACCGCTACAAGAATTGGAAGTCGTCTTGCCAAAGAAAGATGTTCTACTTTGCTGAGGTCTATTCCCAAGAACCTGAATGTGCTGAGATAGTGGTATTTCTTTACTCTGTTTCTTTTTTATTATGTCTTACTAAATATATGGTCCAATAGTGTCAATCTATTGTCGAATATATGTCACTCATGTGTTCGAATGTGTAGATTAATTGTTGGAATGTGTATGGACAAGTATTGAAGTATGCGTGTCGATTAAATGTTGTATTGTGTAATCAATTTGATCTGATGAATTTATTGTGGACTTGTGCATGTTGGAATGTGTAAGAACAGTTATTGAAGTATGAATGTGGATTAAATGTTGGATTGTGAACAAGTATGACTGTTTATGAATGTGTGGATTAAATTTTGGATTTTCTGAATATGTGTAAACAATGTGATGTTTTAATTTATTTTGTACTTGGGCAAAGGAACAGATGAATGCCGAGGTGAAGAGACTTCTTGATGAGCAGCAGTCCGATGACCTCAGTAGCATTGCTGACCCTATCCCGACGAGCACTCAGTTGGAGATAATTTCTAAAGCTGTTGGACAGAAGAAAAGAAAGGAACTCAGATATCTGGAGTTGGGGGAAATATAAGGAGGCCTCCTCGCCCTAGAGGCGGGGCTTCAACACATGCCCTGAAGGAAGAGATCATTAGGGCAAAGGAGGAGGCTGCTATGAAGGATGCTGAGTTCGAAGACAGGCTGAGGGCGATCGAAGAAATGTTGAGTTCGAAGACAGATGGAGGTGGTGGCACGGGAAATGGTTGTAACGTCTCTGATGGGGCGAGTATCGGTCTCGGTACTCTTTGAATTCTCTATCACTTCAAACTTTAGTTGGTGAACATGTTTTGCTACGTTGTGCTGTTGGAAACTTTTGTTGGAATTGTTGTAATGCTGGAAACTTTTTGTATAAATCCTGAAATGTTTCAGGTACTTTGGTGTAGGTGATGAATTTCAAATTAAACATGGTTGTTTGGTTGTACTCTTATGTGACACAAAACAATTATTAAATTATATGTCCAACTTACGTGACTGGATTTCCAACTTACGTGACTGGATTTCCTAATCGCCAGATCTTTTACATACTCTTACGTGACTGATATTCGTTACCACACATCGTCGTCTAATCTAACTTATGCGACTGTGTTTTATGGCCGCTCATGCTTCTTACGTGACAGAGATTGTAAACTATAGTTTACGTGACTAACCGAACTGCACCGTTGACTATTTTCCTGGTACCTCACTTCAAACTTATACGACTGACCTGTGTTCTTATGTGACTAGTTTGTCCACTGTCGCATAAGGTTTTATGTGACTGGTGTGATTTAGATCAGTCACCCCAGACTTAATGCCACACAACTTATGTCACTGGTCCTTATGTGACTGAGTCGTGTCACATAAGGGTTTATGTGACAGAAAACGAACGTATGTGACAAATTTGGGTCAGTTACCTAAGATGTAAAATGGCGTAGTGAAAACATCCAATTGTTGTCTGCTAGGAGAGAAAATCCACAGCAACGAAGCTTCTTGTCTTAGTAGATGACCCATCCCAAACTTGCAGGCCGATTATGATAATTTCCGAGCGAAGGCAATTTTCACTGCGCCTTACCTATCCAGCACTTGAAACCTTTCCCCAAGTCCGTAAGACTTGTACCCAGGACAGCCACATGTAACCTCCTTGAACGAAGGAGTAGCATTCCGGGCGAACCCGACACAGAGAAGCGTACCAGCCAACAGGCAAAACCTAACAATCCGGGCGAACCCGACAAATAAACTAACCGAAGAAAATCCAAAAAGACAAACCGGGTGAGAATATACACACAAAACAAACTAGCTAACAGCCCCCTACCCCTACCCCTCCCACTCAGACTCACCCTCCACTACCACCGCCAACACCCCACAAGTGTCACCTCGTCCTCCAGCTGCCACAAGGTGCAAATCAGATCCGACCAATCTAGTGGAAGAAGAAGGAAGAGGGGAGTGGGAAAAAGCGATGGAGAGGGAGAGGAGGAGGAAAGACGGGCTGAAAACGGCGAAGAGGTGGCTAAACGGAAGTCAGTAGAAGGTGCTGGAGAAAACAAGAGAGAGAGAGGTCTAAGAACAGTGGCATTTTGTGGGGACGCGCAATTAAGAATTATTCTTTTTTGGAAGATTATAACGTTCATTGTGTATTTTTAGATCAAATTAATTTGCGCAAAAGGTGTAAGATGACACGAGAATTTGCGCAAAAGCCTCTGGAATGTCAAAAATAAAGTTAGTCAGTGGATAACTCTTGCAGATACGACCCAACAGCCACTATGGACGAGGCAGGGCAGTGGTGAATTTTCAGTTAGGTCGTTGTTGTAAATCAGGACTACAATATTAATCCAATTATGTTGTTGTTGTTCAATTATCAAACCCTAAATTCAATTAGAGATTGAGAATTTGCGGAAAGTAAAGTGACACACCAGATTTATAGTGGTTCCCTTCTAGGTGAGAAGGTAGTCCACTTGAGCTCACTAGCTCTGCCGGTTTCACTATGAAGAATCGTCGGAATCGACCTTAAGTCGCCGGAGTACAAAATCTCGGTTACAAGCTTTTGAATAACACCACGAATCCGATCTCTCTATGGACCGAACGTCTTGCTCCGATTGAACGCCGAACTGAGCGGAAGCACCTTGCGGACGAAAGCCCTCAACCAATTTCTTGAACGGATCTCTCTTGGACGTCGAACAGAATCAATTTGTGTTTCTCGCAAAGATCAACCCTAACAGCTCGAAAACACAACTTAAATACTTGTTTGCCCTGATGCAATCCAAGCTGTTCATCTCGCCTAATCTCGAGCGTCCATTTTGAATCTGTTACGCGCCACGGATCGGGCTGAGGTGGCACGCTCCTATTCGTCGCTCTTCAACGAACATAACGACCTCTCGAGCATCAGCGACGACCTTCGGATCTTTAGCAACGGACTGAACTCCTTCAGCTTTCACGCCCGTGACAGGGGAACTGGTCACGGGTACAAACGGGTGTTATGGGCTCCCTCAGTAGCAGCTCCATTCCTCACACATCGGACACGCCCGTGACGCCCTGAGCCGCCCGTGACCCAAGGCGAGTCACGGGACTCCTGAACTGGAATAGCAGCTTTAATTTCTTCAATCCTCCACCTAAAGCAGCTATTCCTTTAAGCCACTTTAGGCCTTCAACTTGATTCCAACAAATCCTTAACATAGTGAAAACCGACTGAACCCATTCATTGCTCCACCTGCAAAACAAATCACTCCAAATGCAAAAGTTTCAAGCAAAGCTTGAACTTGGGGTAAGTGACAACTTTGGTGCCCATATCAGCAGGATTAAATTCAGTTCCTACTTTCTCAATCACAATATCACCATTCTCTACCTTATCTCTAACAAAATGATACTTTATGTCAATGTGTTTCGACCTTTCATGGTAGACAGGATTTTTACTTAAACAGATGGCAGACTGACTATCACACTTAATCACAGCAGTACCATTAAACAATTTAGCTTCACTAAGCATACCCTGCAACCACATAGCCTCTTTCACAGCATCACACAATGCAATATATTCAGATTCAGTAGATGAAATGGTAACAATAGATTGAAGTTGTGACTTCCAGGAAACACAGCAATCACCAAGAGTATAATATATAGCAGTTGTAGATTTTCTCGTGTCCCTATCACCACCAAAGTCGGCATCAACATACCCAGTTAATTTAAATTCATCATGCCACTTTGATGGACCCAAATTATACGAATCATAAACACCGTAAAACCCACCAAATTAGACTGTTGGTCTATTTAACTTTTGCTTGTTAGTCCCGATATATTTCTACAGGGTATTTTGGCGCTTAGAGAGAAAACACGCTAAGGAGAGGATTTTACGCTGAAAAGATGTTAAGAGTTATTCCAAGGTCAAGATCAGACGCTGACTGAAGAAATCTCAAGGATCCTGACATGGAATCACTCCAAACAAATCAAACCGAAGAGGAAATTGCATTGAAGACTCAACCGACCGGGTGGGAAAATACTGCAGAAACCACCCGACCGGTTGAAGCAGTTCCAGGCCCTCCGCCGAGCTGACCAAACACTCAATTCAAGTTGCCCGAGCAAACCATCTCATCTGACAATTCCGCCTCGACCAAAATATTCCAAATGGAAAATAAAGTGGACAATGTCGGAAAACCAAGGAGACTGCTCGAGCAGATTGGCAGTTAGCTCAATTCCAAGGCAAAGGCCCGGCGCGCTTAGGCACCCAAACCAAGTCGCTCGACCCGACCGATGCATCTGGAAAATCTGGCTCGACCAAGATGTTTGGAATGCCCAACAAGTCGGACAATCTCGCTTCCCAGACAAAACGCTCGAGCAGATTGGCAGATTGGCCCAATTCCATAGTAAAGGCCCCGCGCGCATAGGCACCAAAACTAAGTTGCTCGACCAAAACATGGAATTTGGAAAAACTGGCTCGACCATTAGTCTTAGAATCACTTGTCCATTCCAAATCAACTATCAAATGCAAGCATGGACCAAGGTGACCGGCCACCATGCTTGGAGGTGGTCAAGGGAGGAGCTCCTCCCTCCATGGTGACCTGCAACCGGCGGCTCCTCCTCCCTTGACCGGCGGCTTTGCTCCTCCCCCATGTGGCGGCTCCTCCTTGCTCCTCCTCCTCCTCCATTGGATCAAAGACACTTGCCCCTCATCTCCACCCTCCATTTCCCCTCCCTTAGCCTATAAATACAACCCATCCATCTCATTTGTAAATCATCCTCAAATCAAAATTTCACTTATCTCTCTAAGTTTTGTAAAGTTTGGCTTTGGAAATAAAGACTGCTCCCTTGGCGCTTCAACGGTAGTAAGTATTTCAATATTTATTTTCCGTCTTTAATTTCCAATTCCTTAGTTATAATGCTTAGCGCGATAAATAGTAGCTAAACTAGTCGTTCGGTAAAAGGGGTGGACTTGTATTATAAAATGTTTTAGACTATTAACTTAGTGTCTCGTCTGTGTATTCAAAACTTATTCTATGTGCCATATATAAGATTAGAATCTCCAAGGTTGAGTGGACGCTTTGACGGGCAAAGCTCTTCCTTGGGATTCGTGATCATACTCGGGTAAGTGAACCATTTGTAACCGGACCAAGGGGACCAAATGGGCAAGCTTATCCGAGGAGTTCGATCTATCTAAAAAACCATTTGGAAACTGGACCAAAGGGACCAAATGGATGCACATAAAGCTAAGATACTTCGGAAGGAGGAATTAGCTGAAGTAGAATAAGTGCTCTACGACCTTAAAAAGGCTAGACGATGTTGCAAGTCTTGAGCTAGGAATAGCCTCGATTCATGTTTGAATACTTAGAAGGTTCACTAAGAGTCAATGATAAACAGGATATAATACAAGGCCCCTGAAACCGAACGCTCTCTTTTAATTGTAATAATTATCAGTTACTTTCCAGTACTAAAACCAATCAACCAACCAACCAACCTAAACACGCTCCCTCGCTGTACAAATTCCTTAGAGAACGACTATCCCCCTAATTCCTTTGGGTTCGACCCCTACTTACCACTTACTACCCAGTAGTTAAGTCGCGAGTAGCGGACTTATAAATTTATTTGCACGTTTTGCTTCGACGACGAGCATCTCTGTCAAATTGGCGCCGTTGCCGGGGAATTAGCCATCGGATAGTTGTTCTTTTTCATTTCCCTATGACACTACCCACTACGCATGCATGGACAACGCAATATCTGCCCCTGTTCGGAGGAACGGAGGGAGAAGACCCAGTACAACACTGCCGAAACGTCCACCATGTCTGCTACCACATTAAACCTGCTAATGAAATGTTAGAGGAATTTAAGCTTAAATGCTTCAAATTCTCTCTAACTGATTTCGCCACGATCTGGTACTACACATCCACCGCTTGCAGTGTAGAACGTTACGTAGATCTCTGCGTTCCATTCCTGAAGGAATTCTCCCCACCATCCTTACGCCAAGAAACCCGTGAGAGAATCATGTGCCTTCAACAATCCCGGGATGAGACCTTGGACGAATATTACACGAACTATGATGCCATTGTCTCAAGCTGCCCGCACCATGGATTCACGAAGAAGGTTCTTCTCCAAAAATTTCTTCGTGGGATGAGGTCCGAAGAGCTAGGAAGAGTTAACGAAGCAATGAGAAGATCAGCCAGAAACTTCACCATTGCAGACATGTGGTACCTCATAATTGGCCTAGCCGCTGCCACAAGATGAGTACCCCAAACTGACGAGGAAATGCAGATAAATGAAGCTGACCCTGAGGCAGACAAAGAAGAAACTACCGAGCCGTCAGAAGAGACTCCTGAACCGTCAGAAGAATCAGATATGGAAAGCACCGGAAGCAACGAGGTTGGAGTCCAGAACACCACTGACGAACTGCCCAATTCATACCCGACTATCATTACCCGGGCAGCCGAGACTATCTATGACCAGTTTCTCACTGACAATCATAATGAGGCAGAACCAAGCCTTAAGATGCAAGCTTCCCGACTTTTCCCTTCGATCAATAGACAAATCGCCAAAAACTATGTGATCCATGAACAGGCTGAAAAGAGGATGGGAAAAGGGCCTCTGCAGAATGACTCCTCGATGGAGCAGTGTTACACCGTAGCTGGACTAGACAGTCCCAAATACAAAAACTTCAAAGGACTAGTAGTGAAAGGTCCCTCACACCCTCCGGGGTCTTGGAAAGAAAAGATCCCAAAACAAAGGAGTCCTGACCCAAGCACATCATCTCGCAAGAAATCGGGAAAAGGCAAGGCAAGAAGCAACACAGGAACGGTGGCAAAATTCGACCTGAGCCACCCATGGGACCCAAACCAGTAATCCACAACGAGGTATCGTCGAGCCAACGACGTTAAACAAAGGCACTGGTCGGGAGGTAACCCGACACTATCTTACTTTCTGTCATTTAAATTCTGTCATTTAATTTTCTGTCTTAGTAATTCTCACATATATATATTAGCTTGCATGACTTTTGAACTAAGGCACACCTTCGTTCAAAAGTGTGGGGTGAGAACCACCGTTGTATATAAATAACATGCTTGCTGTTTTCTTTTTTAGTAATAGTATCTTTTTGAGAATATGAACTTAAGAATGTGAAAAAGATAGATCATAATTCATGCATCAACCTTGTGAAAATTCAACTGTTTAAAGACTTAGGACGTAACTTTTCATTTGTCCTTTGTGCTGAGATTAACTAGAGATGTGGAGTTGACATAAACTGCCCTAGAAAGGCTTGGCAGGCAATCGAAGGATCTTATCAAACTATATGTTTTCGAAGTCAGTGGAGGCTGCACTTCGGGTTTCAATGAAGATTGAAGTCATCTCCGCCATGCAGTGTTTATGCAAAAAGAAAAGAAAAGGCGAGGACGGGAATCAGACCGTCCTCTCTCTAGTTAAAGTAGCCGAGAAAATAGATGAGCGACCCTCATCTTGACCCGCGCGAAACAACAACGATGAGAGGAGCGGGGAGGTATTTCCATAGGCTTGCGGGCGATGATTGGACCTCCCAAAAAGGCTTGAGAAAATGGACTAGCAAAGCCACAAAAAGGCGAAAAGCTCGAAGAAGCAATTCAAGAGGCCAAAGGCCCAACATTGTGAAGGTTTTAACCGAACAAAAAAGTGAAGTACTCAAAAAAGTCAAATCAAAGGCCAAAGGCCGATTCACTACAAAAGCAGTCCCTCGCCAAAAGAAAAATCAAAGTACTCAAACCAGTGAAACCCGAACCAAATCACGTGCTAGAGAAAGCTATAAGAAAACCATATAGTACGAGACGATCCCGAAGTTGCAGTCCAGGAACCAAAAAAGGGCTATCTCCCGAGACATCCGGAACAATTTGCATCTCGGCACGGAGGTACAAGTATTAAGTTTCTTCTATTTATTTACACAGTTCAATTTGGTAATAAGTAAGTAATGCATGAATTAGGATAAATCGAGTCCCACCGTCTAATTTTCATATAATCCAAAACCAAACTTAGAGTGCCGCCCTTTAATAGCATTGTTCGGGACGAACAACTAAAAGTGTGGGGTGATATGATGGACCCAAATTATACGAATCATAAACACCGTAAAACCCACCAAATTAGATTGTTGGTCTATTTAACTTTTGCTTGTTAGTCCCGATATATTTCTACAGGGTATTTTGGCGCTTAGAGAGAAAACACGCTAAGGAGAGGATTTTACGCTGAAAAGATGTTAAGAGTTATTCCAAGGTCAAGATCAGACGCTGACTGAAGAAATCTCAAGGATCCTGACATGGAATCACTCCAAACAAATCAAACCGAAGAGGAAATTGCATTGAAGACTCAACCGACCGGGTGGGAAAATACTGCAGAAACCACCCGACCGGTTGAAGCAGTTCCAGGCCCTCCGCCGAGCTGACCAAACACTCAATTCAAGTTGCCCGAGCAAACCATCTCATCTGACAATTCCGCCTCGACCAAAATATTCCAAATGGAAAATAAAGTGGACAATGTCGGAAAACCAAGGAGACTGCTCGAGCAGATTGGCAGTTAGCTCAATTCCAAGGCAAAGGCCCGGCGCGCTTAGGCACCCAAACCAAGTCGCTCGACCCGACCGATGCATCTGGAAAATCTGGCTCGACCAAGATGTTTGGAATGCCCAACAAGTCGGACAATCTCGCTTCCCAGACAAAACGCTCGAGCAGATTGGCAGATTGGCCCAATTCCATAGTAAAGGCCCCGCGCGCATAGGCACCAAAACTAAGTTGCTCGACCAAAACATGGAATTTGGAAAAACTGGCTCGACCATTAGTCTTACAATCACTTGTCCATTCCAAATCAACTATCAAATGCAAGCATGGACCAAGGTGACCGGCCACCATGCTTGGAGGTGGTCAAGGGAGGAGCTCCTCCCTCCATGGTGACCTGCAACCGGCGGCTCCTCCTCCCTTGACCGGCGGCTTTGCTCCTCCCCCATGTAGCGGATCCTCCTTGCTCCTCCTCCTCCTCCATTGGATCAAAGACACTTGCCCCTCATCTCCACCCTCCATTTCCCCTCCCTTAGCCTATAAATACAACTCATCCATCTCATTTGTAAATCATCCTCAAATCAAAATTTCACTTATCTCTCTAAGTTTTGTAAAGTTTGGCTTTGGAAATAAAGACTGCTCCCTTGGCGCTTCAACGGTAGTAAGTATTTCAATATTTATTTTCTGTCTTTAATTTCCAATTCCTTAGTTATAATGCTTAGCGCGATAAATAGTAGCTAAACTAGTCGTTCGGTAAAAGGGGTGGACTTGTATTATAAAATGTTTTAGACTATTAACTTAGTGTCTCGTCTGTGTATTCAAAACTTATTCTATGTGCCATATATAAGATTAGAATCTCCAAGGTTGAGTGGACGCTTTGACGGGCAAAGCTCTTCCTTGGGATTCGTGATCATACTCGGGTAAGTGAACCATTTGTAACCGGACCAAGGGGACCAAATGGGCAAGCTTATCCGAGGAGTTCGATCTATCTAAAAAACCATTTGGAAACTGGACCAAAGGGACCAAATGGATGCACATAAAGCTAAGATACTTCGGAAGGAGGAATTAGCTGAAGTAGAATAAGTGCTCTACGACCTTAAAAAGGCTAGACGATGTTGCAAGTCTTGAGCTAGGAATAGCCTCGATTCATGTTTGAATACTTAGAAGGTTCACTAAGAGTCAATGATAAACAGGATATAATACAAGGCCCCTGAAACCGAACGCTCTCTTTTAATTGTAATAATTATCAGTTACTTTCCAGTACTAAAACCAATCAACCAACCAACCTAAACACGCTCCCTCGCTGTACAAATTCCTTAGAGAACGACTATCCCCCTAATTCCTTTGGGTTCGACCCCTACTTACCACTTACTACCCAGTAGTTAAGTCGCGAGTAGAGGACTTATAAATTTATTTGCACGTTTTGCTTCGACGACGAGCATCTCTGTCACACTTCTTATAGCACAAACCAACATCTAGTGTACTCCTGATATATGCAAATACATGTTTCAAAGCCAACCAATGTTCAGGTCCTGGGTTGGACATAAATCTACTTAACAAAGATATGACATAAGACAAGTCAGGTCTGGAACTAATCATGGCATACATGACTGATCCTATGGCATTGGCATACGGAACTTGTTCCATTTTAGCACATTCAACATCAGATTTAGGACTTTGAGACTTAGACAGGATAAAGTGGGGAGCTAATGGCACTTGTACAGGTTTACAATCAAGACTACTAAACTTAGATACTATTTTCTCTAAGTAAGGCCTTTGATGTAATTTTAGAAAACATTTACTCCTATCTCTATCAATAACCATGCCTAATATTTTCTTAGCCTTTCCTAAATCTTTCATGTCAAATTCTGAACTTAATTGAGATTTCAGCATGTTAACCTTATCAACTGACTTGCTTATTAACAATATATCATCCACATATAACAGCATATAAACAGGGCACTCATCCACAGATGCATAATAAAAGCATTGATCAAAATTGCTTCTCACATAACCAATTTTCAGCACATAGGAGTCAAATCTCTTATACCAAAGTCTGGGACTTTGTTTTAAACCATACAAAGATTTTTTCAAGTAACAAGCATGTTCAGGATATTTCTTATCAACAAAACCAGGGGGTTGCTTCATATATATTTGCTCATCTAATTCTCCATGAAGGAAAGCAGTTTTAAAATCAAGTTGTTCAAGTTCTAAGTCATTGATAGCAACCAATGCAAGCATGATTCTAATAGTCTTAAACTTGACAACAGGTGCAAATATTTCATGGTAATCAATACCTTCCTTTTGGGTGAATCCCTTAGCAACTAGCCTTGCCTTGTACCTTGGTGGATCATCATCCTTGATCCTGAACAGCCACCTGCAATCAACCAGTTTATGGTGTTCTGGCTTCTTGACCAGAACCCAAGTTTGGTTAGTCTTATGAGACTCCATCTCATCAAGCATAGCAGTTTTCCATTTCTCACTATCCCTACCATCAATGGCTTCCTGATAAGTATCTGGTTCATTTTTAATTTCCTTAGCAGCTATTAGGGCAGTGGATACTAGATCAGCTTCAGAATATCTAGGGGGAACCCTGGGCACTCTTCTAGGCCTATCTCTGGCAAGCTGCCAATCTGCTAACACATCCTGGGTAGCTAACTCATGTTCCTCCACCTGATCTAAGTTGTCAGCTTGTTCATTAGGTTTATTCTGGTCATTGCCTGGTTCTGGTTGGGGCATATCTTGTTCTACCTGGTTTTCTACCTGATCTGGTTGCTCATTATTTACAGGAGGGTCTATATCAAATAAGGTCCTATCAGATGGTGGTGCAGGGGAGCTATCAGAGTTGGCTACAATGTTATTCTTATATGGAAAAATGTTCTCATCAAAATAACATCTCTACTAATCAGTATTTTAATTCCCCTAGCATTCATATCCCACAATCTATAGCCCTTAGTTCCCATTGATCTTTGATAAACTAAGAAAATACACTTGGTTGATCTAGGATCTAATTTTCCCTCCCTAGTATGAGCATAAGCAGCACATCCAAAAAATTTCAGTTCATTCAAATCAGGTTTCTTACCATTCCACATTTCCATAGGACATTTAAACTCAAGCATCCTGTTAGGACTTATATTAACAAGATAAGTAGCAGTATAAAGAGCTTCACCCCAAAAAGACTTAGGTAAACCAGAAGTGAATAACAAGCATCTCAGTTTATCAAGCAATGTTCTATTCATTCTTTCAGCCACTCCATTTTGTTGAGGAGTTAATCTAACAGTCTTATGTCTCAAAATACCATGATCATTGCAAAAGTTATCAAACTCAGCATTACAGAATTCCAAACCATTGTCAGTTCTTAATGCCTTAACCTTTTTATTTGTCTGATTTTCCTCTAACATTTTCCACTCTTTAAACTTAGTGAAAGCCTCATCTTTTGTTTTCATAAGGAAGGCCCAAACTCTCCTAGAGTAATCATCTACAATGCTCAGAAAATACTTATTTCCACCATGAGTTTCATTAGACTCTGGTCCCCACAAATCAGCATGTAAATATTCTAAGATTGTCTTGCTTGAGTGAACTCCACTAGTGAACTTCAGCCTGTGCTGTTTGGCTAGGACACAGGGCTCACAAAAGGGTAGCTGGGTCACCTTTTCAGCAAGGATACCTTGCTTATTCAGGCACTCCAGTCCCTGTTGACTCATATGCCCTAGTCTAAGATGCCACTTTACAGTTGCATCTTCACAAACAGCAGGGCAGGCTTCCTTAGTTTCACCATGGTGTGAACCATCAAGAATATACACACTGCCAGTCTTATTTCCAGTTAACACTTGCCTATCATTTTTAAGCACAGCAAGCACACCATTCTTAGCATTGTAAGAGCAACCAGAATCATCAAGAGCACCAAGGGAAATCAAGTTTCTTCTCAAGCCAGGGACATATCTTACCTTAGTTAAGGTCACTAATTTGCCATTAGTTAATTTCAGGTTTATACTACCCATTCCCATGACTTTACACATATTGTTATTTCCCATGTACACATTTTCACTGGCAGTGTGAGCTAAGTCCTTGAACCAATTTTTGTTGGGACACATATGAAAAGAACAACCTGAATCCAATACCCATTCATCACTGAGATCCCCACTGGTGACAGTTAGAACCTCAGATGATGAACTGGCCTTATCAGATGTCAAGGCTAAGTTGGTTTCAGAGTTCCCATTGGTCTTAGACTTAGCTAACCATTTATAACAATTTCTCCTTAAATGACCAACCTTCCCACAATGATAACACTTAGTTTGTGAGGACTGACCTTGTTTAGAACTGTTATCATTTGAGCTATTATCATTCTTATCAGACTTAGGTTTAGACTGGAACTTATGTTTGTTATTCTGAAAAGAAGATTTATTAGACTTAACAAACAACCCAGAAGCAGATTTAGCTTTTTGACCTTTTAGTTCTAACTCCCTGGTTTTCAAAGCAGTGCAAAATCTATCATAAGAAGGCACATCACCAGTATATTGGAAAGCATCTTTCACAACATGATAAGACTCAGGTATATCATTCATCAATATCATCACAAGACTAGTCTCATCAAGAGCATGTGCAGTATCTCTAAGCATCAAAGACATTTTCAAGAACTCATCAAGATTTTCATCCATAGTTCTAGCAGAATTCATCTTATATGCAAACATAGATGCTTTCACATATGACAAGTTTGGGGCAATCTGATTAGCATGCAATGTTTCTAACTTTTTCCACATTGCAAGAGGAGTTTTACAATCACATACCTTTCTGATAATGCTGTCCCCAAGGCTCGGTATTAGCAGATTGTATGCTTCAACTTCTATATCAGATTTCCTCTTCCTTTCATCCTCAGTCCACTTGGTGGCTTCCTCTTCTAGTGCTACCAGAACCTTGTGCTGAGACAAGACAGCCTTCATCTTGAGGCACCAGACTTGAAAGTCTCCTTTCCCATCATAGGGAATCTCTATCCTTGCTTGCACCATTTTCACCTCGCAAGTGAAACAAACAAGCACAAGGATCAATTCAGTCAAGATATAACACAACCAGCAACAACAACCAAGAATAGATCGACTAAGCTCTTGATACCACTGTTGTAAATCAGGACTACAATATTAATCCAATTATGTTGTTGTTGTTCAATTATCAAACCCTAAATTCAATTATAGATTGAGAATTTGCGGAAAGTAAAGTGACACACCAGATTTATAGTGGTTCCCTTCTAGGTGAGAAGGTAGTCCACTTGAGCTCACTAGCTCTGCCGGTTTCACTATGAAGAATCGTCGGAATCGACCTTAAGTCGATGGAGTACAAAATCTCGGTTACAAGCTTTTGAATAACACCACGATCTCTATGGACCGAACGTCTTGCTCCGATTGAACGCCGAACTGAGCGGAAGCACCTTGCGGACGAAAGCCCTCAATCAATTTCTTGAACGGATCTCTCTTGGACGTCGAACAGAATCGATTTGTGTTTCTCGCAAAGATCAACCCTAACAGCTCGAAAACACAACTTAAATACTCGTTTGCCCTGATGCAATCCAAGCCGTTCATCTCGCCTAATCTCGAGCGTCCATTTTGAATCTGTTACGCGCCACGGATCGGGCTGAGGTGGCACGCTTCTATTCGTCGCTCTTCAACGAACATAACGACCTCTCGAGCATCAGCGACGACCTTCGGATCTTTAGCAACGGACTGAACTCCTTCAGCTTTGCACGCCCGTGACAGGGGAACTGGTCACGGGTACAAACGGGTGTTACGGGCTCCCTCAGTAGCAGCTCCATTCCTCACACATCGGACACGCCCGTGACGCCCTGAGCCGCCTGTGACCCAAGGCGAGTCACGGGACTCCTGAACTGGAATAGCAGCTTTAATTTCTTCAGTCGTCCTATGCTATGTTGAAGAAATTGTCAGAGCTGCCACAAATCAACATGATGGGAGAACAAGCTAGCCTTTACAGAGTCCAAGATTTCTGGAAGAGGATTTGGAGACTCAAAGTTCAACCGAAGGTTAAGATATTCGCATGGAGAGTTTTCCATAACTTCCTTCTCTCGGCTGAAAAGTGAAAACCTGGTACGAAGGCATTGTAGCGTAGGGATGGATTGTCAGATTTGCGGATGGAGGAGAGAGTCTACAACTCACACCTTGTTACAGTGTTGGTGGGCTAAAGCATACTGGGAATCAAGCAGAATTGATTGTCGCTTCATGGACTTCGACTTCAGCGACCCAGGGGACTGGTTGTGGTTCTGTGCATAAAAGTACTCGGACCAGGAGTTATCAATTATTCTGCATGGAGCAAGGCAAATTTGGTTTAACAGGAACCTAGTTGTGCATGGAAGTAGTGCTCTGAACCCATATGCAGAGGCTGCAACAATGTTTGAAGTTGTCCAGTGGAGTCTGAAGCCGGAGAATACGTTTATTGTTACCTCTTTGGTTGGCGATGGCGGATGGAAACCTCCAGAAGATGATTACGTAAAGTTTAATGTGGATGGAGCTTGGGATCGTGACACAAGGAAAGCTGGTGGTGGGATGTGTTGCAGGGATAGTGCCGGAGTGTTTTTTTGTTTGTTGAGGCTGAGCCGAACTCGCATTTGTCCTCTAGTTTTGAAGCAGAGTTGTGGAGTATGCATAGGAGTTTGGTTACAGCCGAGAGAATGAACTACAAAAATGTTATCTTCGAACTCGATAGTGCTGAGGTGTTCCATGCCTTACAGAGTAGATCCACTACGGTAGGGCGAGATGCAGGATGGCTTACAAGCAGCAGGTACTTGTTGGGGGAGGAATCCTTGCTGGTTTCTGTCTTATTCCGAGAGAGGCTAACTTGGTGGCTGATAAGCTTGCAAAGAAGGCTAAACAAGAAGGCTGGTATTGGAGAGACCGTGATGCTATCCCTTTTAGTGTCTTTAGCTTGTTTGTTTCCTGTCTTGGTTCCCTGAGCTGTGTGTGCTCAGTGTTTGTTATCTGGTTTCCCTTCACAAAAAAAAAAGTAAATGAGAAATATAGGATCATTTGACCTAACGCTCCGAAAACGACCTTAAAACCTTCTAATAAATAAGAAATTCACATTTAAACGTTATTTTGTATCAAAAAAAAATGTATATGTAATCGTGATTATAAGACTTCACCTCTTTTGATAAATTATATGTCCCGATAGAAGAAGTAAAGGTTGATAACATCAATAACGAAAGAAGTGCATTTTCATCTTCTTTATTCGAGCATAAGTGCCTTTTCAACTAACTCAAATTGATATTCAAGATCAAGACGGACTTAAAAAAAATATAAGAATTAAAAGAATCTCAAATTTTTACTCAATTGTCATTTCTTGAATGTAATTCTAGTTTGATTATCGAACATTAAACTCGTTATGAAACTCTCTACCCTTGAAACCTCTTTGATTTCTTGCCTTTTGAAGATGTTATTCATGTTTATTTTTTGATGGAAAGATGTTATTCAAGTTTAAAACTTGCTATTTCAAATGATATATTTTTTTCTTATAAAAATATTGGTGAAAACTGTTGATCCCAATTGACCAATAGTCGGTCTTGGCGCTTGTTTAACCTACGAGTAACCGAAATTGGCGCGGATTATATTCAAACGTGAGGACACAAAACTTCATCTTAAATTTTTAGAGAAAGAGAAGACACAGAGGTGCCCGAATCTGAGAGCCCCTTTGTGTCTCTCAGACCTGTCCCACCTTCATCTCCGACGAAACCCCGGCCAAATCCCATCACATTTTCTTTTAAAAAATCTCCCTTTACAACATCTCAAAATTTTATCAATCACGAGTCTCCATTTGTGTTCCGCTTTTTCGTTCAAACGGACACCGGCCTGGTCGGTGTCATTACATCTGGTGGGTATTAAAATCGATCGTCTTCGAGAAACTTGTGATATTGCATTTTAATGTGATTCGTTTCATTTTTTCCAGTAATGGGAATTCCATTCAAAGGAATCATCAACGATTTCAAACAGCGAAAACCTTACTACAAGGATGATTGGTCTTCGGGACTCCAATTCGGTATCAGGTTCTCTTACATCCCTCTTTTAGGCTTATATAGCTGAAATGTGAAATGTCTCGGCGTTTCGATTTCAGTGACTTGTAACACAAGTAATGTACAAAAAATGTGTCAGGATCTTGGCTCCAACCACATACATTTTCTTCGCATCTGCCCTCCCCGTGATCGCTTTCGGAGAACAGCTGAGCAGAGAAACAGATGGAAGCTTGAGCACCGTTGAAACCCTTGCGTCCACCGCCTTGTGTGGCATCATACACTCGATCCTCGGAGGACAGCCTCTGCTGATACTAGGAGTTGCAGAGCCCACAGTCATAATGTATACTTACTTGTACACTTTCGCTAAAGGGAAGGAGGATTTAGGACCTCATTTGTTCCTGGCTTGGGCCGGATGGTAAGATAAATTCTCTTATTTCACTCTTTGTAGGGTACATAGTGTTGAGTTGCACAGCTTACAAAACACAAATTTTATTATTTGATGGAGAAAATATTAGATAAGTCCATATATAATCTCTGGTACATTTTCTTAAAATGCATTTGATTTTCTCTTAGGGTGTGCGTCTGGACAGCCATTTTCCTGTTCCTGCTCGGCATATTCAACGCTTGCAACGTCATCAATCGGTTCACAAGAGTGGCAGGAGAGCTCTTTGGCATGTTGATTTCAGTTCTTTTTATGCAAGAGGCTGTCAAGGTATAACAGCCAATAGTGTTATAGCGCGATAATTTTCAGCCTGATTTTATGATTTTTACTAATAAATTGCTCCTACTGACGCGTCACAGGGTGTGGTCAGTGAGTTTCAAGTTCTGCAGGAAGTCGAGGACGCGACAGGGGAGGAGAACAGCTTCCAATGGCTGTACGCCAACGGGCTGCTCGCGGTCATATTCTCCTTTGGTGTACTCTTTTGTTCCATGAAGAGCAGAGGGGCCAGGTCTTGGCAATATGGGTTAGGTTTGTCATTTGTGAGCTCTTATTTTCCTTGGCACGATTTTAATTTTTAGCATAACAAAACGACGTCATTTTAACACTCACAGCTCTTTTTTTCGTTACAAATAGAATAACTTGTACTATAGTATGCCAAATGACCTTTAAATACGACGAAGTGATGATTACAGATGTATCTGGATATATCTCTAACATGTCGAGCCTGATACAATGCAGGTTGGCTCCGCAGCTTCATCGCAGACTACGGAGTCCCTTTTGCAGTTTTAGTTTGGACAGCATTGTCATTCTGTGTGCCAAAAGCAGTCCCAAATGGAGTTCCTAGGAGGCTGTTTAGCCCTCTTCCCTGGGATCCTGAATCTTTGGCACATTGGGGAGTTATGATGGTACAAAATTTATTTACTTGTACAAAAAATCAGTCTCTTCATCGAGTCCGGTGTGATAGATGTGACCTTTTGATTCCAGGACATGGGGAAAGTCCCGGCCGGATACATCCTTGCTGCAAGTGTACCTGCTGTCATGATCGCCGGTCTCTACTTCTTCGACCACAGCGTTGCTTCCCAAATGGCACAACAGAAAGAGTTCAATCTCAAGAAGCCGTCTGCATATCACTATGACATGTTTGTTCTTGGAGTTATGGTACTGGAAAAAGTTCCCTTGTGCATTGGCTCATACATTCATCCCTCATTTCAGACTACTTAGTCAATCTTTGAATGAAATATTCACTGCAGACTTTACTTTGCGGACTGCTCGGTCTCCCTCCTTCGAATGGCGTGCTACCCCAGTCCCCGATGCACACCAAGAGTCTCGCCGTTCTTAAAAGACAGGTCAGTATGCCACGGTGGGATTCAAATCCTTGACTTTGTAAATACTGATCATGTGTTCACACAAGTAGACCGCCACTCTACTGACACTAATTTAGTCATTCGAGTCGTATCTTATATGCTCACTCATGATGCAGCTTATGCGAAAGAGGATGGTAGAAGGTGCTAAAGAATGCATGAGCCGGGATGCAACCAAGTCTCAGGTTTACGGCCGGATGCAGGAAGTCTTCTTGGAAATGGAGCCATCCCCGACTGTAAGTAACATATGTCTAATTATTTCGTATCAGAGAATACATAACGAATATATTATTTGATAATAATTACAAATTAATATCAAAATTGTCATGACATTCATATATAATGATTTTGTGACAGCCTCAAGTAACGAGAGAGCTGCAGAACTTGAAGGACGCGGTGACCAACCGCAGCGGCAACACGGAAAACAATATTGGCCAGTTCGATCCGGAGAAACACATCGACGCATACTTGCCAGTGCGTGTGAATGAGCAAAGACTGACTAACCTGTTGCAGTCAGTGATGGTAGGAGCATCGTTGATTGTGATGCCAACCATAAAGAAAATACCCACATCTGTCTTATGGGGATACTTTGCTTACATGTCCATCGACAGCCTCCCTGGGAACCAGTTTTTCGAACGTATTTTGCTTCTCTTCATCACGCCAGCTCGTCGACGAAGGTCAGTTTCCTCTCTGCTCTGCTCTGCTCTGCATCATGTGAATTTGGTTATTTAAAGTTATCTGTGAAAGTTATTTTGTTAATGTGAAATTTAGAGAACAAATTAATTAAAAAAATAACATGAAAATATATATATGGAAAATTTGCATCATCTAGTTTTTTCTACTACTATGAACATTCCATTTTGTTATTGAAAGTGTTTGAGGACTTAAACCAATATTGAAAGAAAATGAAGTTTTATGAGAAAAATGGGAACACCCTAATATACGTTACAAACATTTTCATATCAATTTCTTTCATAAAATTTTTCATGATCTCAACAGAGGTCAAATGTGCAAAAAAACAAAAACAAATGGGTGAATAAATGTGAAGTTTTGAATTAGGACATATTCTTTTGAATTGAAGTGAAACTAAACTTTAAGTTTAATATAAATAGGAGAATTGAATTAAAGATTCAACAAGATATCTTTAAATTTTTTTTGTTTGAATATGTCACTATTTGGAGAGTAAAGAATATGTGCAAACCATTTTTTGGTGCAAACGGTAAAATTCGTCATAAATAGTTTATAATTCGTAGCCGAGAAACAAAAAGTACGGCATAGTTCGTCAAAGTGATTTATAATTCGTCACCAAAAAACGATCCACACGACGAGATTTAATCACATCCGTCCAAATGATCAAATCAATCGATGTCATTTGTTTGTATTTTTTACAAACATATGTCGTTTGCACCGGATCTTTTTTCCTATTTGGAATAACAAATTTCAGAATAACATTTTTTTTTAAAGTTTCTTTGTATTTGTAACTTTTTACACAAACTACTTTTGGCAAAAATGGTACTTTTTAAATTACCTTTTAACAAATGTCATTAAATTTTGTAAGATATTTTGGTATAAATTAAAATATTTATGTGAAAAAACTGTGTTGCAGAATTTTGGAAGGAGCTCATGCATCATATGTGGAGCTTGTGCCATTCAAGCAGATCGCCTACTTCACACTCCTCCAACTTTTATATTTCATCATCTGCTTTGGCATCACATGGATACCAGTGGTTGGAATTCTCTTCCCCTTGCCTTTCTTTTTGCTCATAACCATCAGGCAGCATTTGCTCCCTAGAATGTTTCATCCTCAGCACCTCCGCGAGCTCGATGCCGCTGAGTACGAGGAAATCGCTCCTTCTTACAACTACACCCGCCTCGGTGTCTCATTTAAGGTACATTCATCAATTCCATAAACTCAAATTAATTAGACTTCTGCCGTGGCCTGGAACATGTTCTTATCCATATCTGATGTGACAGAGCGAACCCGAGTTTGAGGACGAAGAGGCTGAAGCGGACGTCTGTGATTCGGAGATACTCGATATATTGACAACTAGCAGAGGAGAGTTCAAGCGTAGAACTATAAGCTTCTCTAAAGACGTCAGGACTCATCATGTAAGCTCGTCTTTTTTGTTGTCTGTCTTTTTTGTATGTGAGAAATGTGATCAGATGGTTGAGACGATGTCTGAAATAACTTCATGTTGCGTATTTCTGCAGTTACATCCTGACGGAGGAGCTACCTGAAATAAAATGGGCAAATTAAATTTTTGGAACGACACTTACTGACCTAACTCTATCCAGATTCAGCTCAGGGCCCAACAGGCCGGAGAAAAACGAAGCAAGCAGAGGTCGAGAAGGAAAGCGTGTTACCCAGTGGCTGTGAGATCTCTATATTTAACATAGCCTAAAATCGATATGTACTCTACAATGCTAGGATCCATCGTCATAACCTGACTGAAGAAAAATCTTTGAGATTTTTCAAGATGGAAAGTACAACATCTTATAGAAGAAGAGTAAAATTACTGAGAAATCTGATACAATCTGTTTTCTTATTGATATTTTCCTCACAATGACATTTTGAGAGAACCGGTAAAAAATTGATCTATAACAACCTGAGAGATATGATACACAGTGACACAGCTTGAACCTCTAATATTGCACAATTGCTGCTGTATCGAAGCTAATAAGATTTTTTAGTTCAATGTGAAGAATGAACATATACAGAAATGTACTTACTTCTCATCGGCCGAATTCACCGTTGAGTGTATCATCAATAGTGAAAACCAGGTGATCACCATCACGAATCAGCTCTATACTATCAATCTCAGCTTTGTCTTTTGTCAGAACTATTGTGGGCAAAAACCCGTATTTTTTTGCTCCAAGCTCGAGCAATTCCTTGAATGTCTCAGGAAGTAGCACGAGCTTCCCGGTGAAATCTCCTCTCTCGGGCCAACTTATTGTCACTCTTTTAATAGGATGGTGGCTTGTTTCGCTCTCGGGGGTTTTAGTCTCTGCCACCGGTAAGAGAAAGTCTCGGTCTACTGAGTGAGCAGAAGAGATAATCCCGAATATCGAGTTGCTGAAGTTAATATTCCTGCGTCTAGGACGTGTCTGACTCCACGACCCGTCTAAAAATGAAGGCGGACCATCTTGTTCCGTGGGAACCATTACTGGCTCACTTCGGAATTTCCCTAGGAAGCTTCTGTTGCCCTTAGGCTCCTCATAAATTGATACGTTGGATTGAGATTTTGTGAGTTTATTAGACTGGAATAGAGCTTTTATGTCCTCGTGTCCTTGCTGGTCCGCTAAAGCTCTTGGTGTCCAACCATGCATATCGGGTCTGCCAGCGTCCGCTCCCTGAGCCAAAAGGTACTCAACAATGTCTATGCTTTCTTCGCAAACTGCAGTGTGAAGGGCCGTAGTCCCGTTGCCCTTAGGCCGTGTCACGTCCCCACCGCATTGTACGATTTCTTTAAGTAAGTCCAAGTTTTTCTGCTCGACCGCTGCACAAGCATATTGCCCGATATCACCACTGGTCAAAGTTGCGCCATTATCCATTAGAAGATTTTTTATAGAACTGTGCCCGTTTGATAATGCTTCCCACAACGGCACATTCCCCTCTGAGTCTGCATATGACATAACGATATTCCAATAGTTAGCCTTCGTTTAAACGCTAGAGGCTTCCTTATATTATCATTCATTATCTGAATTTCAATCAGTTAATGGACTTAAGATCTACGTTTCACACGGCATAACTTCATAACGAGCTACTTTAATTCAACACCACGGGAATTAATTCAAAGTCCCATCTTGCAACATGTGAACTCATTCATGTTACAGATGGGATCCCCATGATATCAAGCGACTATAAAGATTATGAAGCCAATGTGATACACTGACCTATGCACGCACACCAGAGTAGGCTCACATTATTGTATTGCGTGTATAACTGAATCAAGTCAACGAATGCAACTATTATTTTTTTGACACTCATAATTGAACTAAAGTCAACTTCATTGGCAACGACGTGGAGGACCATTAAATCTAACTCGGAAAATTATATAAGAATCCTAAATCGGCAAGTAGTTAAATTTTCCAATCTTTAATGAGATAAGAAAATGTGGCTTATCACCACACAGTGAAAACCAATTGAGGGAAGGGTATTAACTTGGCTGTTATCGAGTATTCTAATTATAATCTAATCTCTAGTGTAAGAACTTCATCAAAAGTCCAAACTGTTAATACATAAAACTTTTGATTTTGATTTTTGATCGTTTAATTTTCCATGCAAGTTTAAAACTATGCGGCTGAAAGAAAAGATATAATAAATTGTGACAGAATGTACCTCGGCTATTAGGATCTGCGTCATGATCTAGAAGTAGAAGCACACAGTTTTCGGATCCACTGGCAGCAGCAATATGCTAAAAATGACAAATGTAGGAAAAACCTCATTAGTGTGTGAAATTTTCGTTACTAAGGAAAAAAAGGCCAAAAAGGAAATCATAATGTTGACTTCCAGCCTACCAGAGCTGTCCTCCCATTACGGTCAGACTCGTTTGCGTCCATACCCCGCTTCAACAACTGCCCCAATAATGAGTCGTCTCCACGCATGGCCGCAAAACAAAGACTAAGCGGTAGGTCCATCTGGCCATGCTTTAGCATGTACTCCGTCTCAAGCAATATGTGCTCCATAAATGGATCCTGTTGCTCCTTCAGATGCTGTACCGACCAAAGAGCTTGATATAAATTACTTAAATTTGTTTAAACTACAAATCAGAAAAGAAGCTTGCATATTTACGAAAGAAAAGTGAGGATTTGCAGAGTACTAACCTTTAGAAGATTATTCATGATAATTGTTCCATCTCCAATATTAGCTTGGATAATATTCATGAATGATGTTCGATTGAGACGCAGCAGTTGGCTGAGTCGCTTCGTCCGCACTGTGAAGGCTTGAGGCCTATAACAAAGTACTCCAATCTCACCAACAATGTCACCCGTTTTTGCCTCCCCGACAGTTACGTCAGTCTTGCTATCGATTAAATCCTATTAAAAAAATTGAGAGAGAAAAATAAGCATATCAGGACTAAAAGAAAACGAGCACAAGCTAGAAACTGACTTCAAATTGTCAGTATATTTACCACTGCACCATTCACAAGTATGTAAAAGTCCGTTGGAGCTTCATTTTGCAAGATGATATCTTCCTTTGGAGGGAAATACTCGGCTTTCATTTCCGACACCTTCAAAAAGTAAAAACAATTGTTTGTATCAGAAAACAAGAGTTGGAACATTTAGTATAATTTCATTGTTCTGAAAAAATTACCAGCTGAAATAGTAAGTCATTTGAAACGCCCTCAAACAGGTAAACTTTGTCTACTAGAGAGTAGAAAAGGAAATCGGAAATGCTTGTGCGGATGGCTTTGGGAAGAGCCTCAAGAGTCTCTTGCTGCTGCAGCCCCTCAGAATTAGTTCTGAATTTCAGAGACAAGTGTGCATTTATTTGATCCTGCAAGCGTAGCGGTAGTTTGTTTCGTTTGCAAAAGTTTGTCGCAGCTTGGATTGTATCCCTCTGAGGCAAAGGGAAAAAAACAAAGACAATATGACAATCTCGAGCTATAGGCATATCATTGACTGTAATGAAATAGTCTGAAGTGATACTTACAAACTTTCTGGTTCGACTTGTACCATGGACAACCAAATTCGTCATGTTTCCGATGAGGTAAGCTGTTAGTCCGAGATTAAAGAGCATATAGAAGACGGCAAAAATCATTTCTCCTGTATTTTGAGCATGCAGATCTCCATATCCAACAGTTGTGAGAGTCGTAATGGACCAGTATATAGATGTCAAATAACGAGTCCAAAGGCTCCGTGTATGAAAATCAGGCATAACAGCGCCAATCCACGTCTTCTCTGGGACAGGATAATGTGCTGCGAGCAGATAATAGAAACATCCAGCACAATGAACGGCAAATATCGTGACCTGTTAACAATACAACCTTTTGTAAGAAAGCAGGATATTAATTACCAAGTTTAAACGTTTTATCTAAAGCTAACGGCAAAGGTCAATTTACTCACACATGTAAGCTTTACGCAGCGAACCCAAAAGTAGTTGAAGTGCGTGTCTTTTTCCAATCTGTGAAACCAACACACATGAGAAACCCATCTACGAAAGTAACATAAAGATAGCTTTTGGGTCGTTCACAATTTAAAAATGATAAATCATGCACGTACCGTGAAAATAGGGCACTGACTCTGCGCAAACGCCAGAGCCGAAGCATATTAAACAGGCCATAGGAACTGACAGATGAAGAGGAGATCTTCACAGCGAGTTCAGATGGAATTGTGGAAAGGACATCAAAGATGAACCACGTACTTAAGTATTTCCAAGCGATCTGTTTGCGATTATCAACTAGAACAAATGTTTTCTTATCAAGATATGCCACAAAGAATGTCAATATAATGTCGATTGCGAAAAATCCATTGACTATATTGTCCGTAATGGCCAGAGGTCCTTTTGGTTTAGTAAGGAACCCAAACTCAAATGGTGAAACCCAGGCAGTGTACACAACTAGAATAACCAGAAAAGCCTCCCATATCCTGCGGTGAAAAGTTTACGATGCTTGGTCAACACACATACCATATACATGCAATATAATCTACGAGCTGAATCTGAAATATCATCAAGCAAACGGGTAGTTTATAAACATTTCAAATAAAAGCTACAGACTAGTCATGGAATATTCGAAAGTCTTAAACAAACTGAGACTAGCACAAAGGAAAGAATTGACATTTTACATCCCTTTTCACATCTTTACGAAGAAAAAAACATAAATACTTGCGAAACTGTACAAATTTTGGCTCACCATGGAAACTCAATCTATGAATCAGATCAAGCAGTTGCAACAAATTACAAAATTACCAGAAACAAATTGGATACCTTTTTTCATGGAAAAACACTCAAAAGTGTAAACATAAAGATCAAATCAATAGTTTCTCACAAGCCATCAGGAACAATAACCTCATTTTAAGACAAGCACTGATCACCTACACAAAACCAACAAGAAGAACCCATAAAGGCAAAAAGATTTTACAATTCTAAAGCTCAAAAATCTTCTGAAATTGGTGGAAAAAGATTCAAACTTTCAGACAATAAGACAAACCCCATGAAAAAAGGAGCAAGCTTTGATAAGATTTAGCAACTTTAGCGAGATTCCTGATGATTCTGAGGAAGGGTATCACTTTTACCTGTAGTTGGGATCAAATGGTGAGATAATGAAGTGGCGGAGCTTGACTCTCCGGGTGCTCCGAGCACCGAGCGGCGGTAAGACTCCGGTGGTGAGACTGAATTGACTTCCTTCTCTAGATAGCATCTCAATCTCCTCTACTGATGCTGCTCTCACCATTACTCCTCCATTAACACCCATCATTTCTGCCATTTTCGGAACCTCGCAGCTCCGAAATTTTCTGCTTAATCACTGCGTTTGTAGAGAGCTCTATTGTGTTTGTGTTTGTGTTTTAATATAAATACAAAAAACGTCTCACAGACAGTTGAACGACAATATTTAATATTTTTTAATAAATTTTTATGGGTTTTATTGGAAAATTTATCTTGTCCAAATGCCATGTTTTTGTAAAAATACAAACTAATGAAAGTATTTGATTTGATCATTTGAAGGAATAAGAGTAAATTCTGTATTAAATTTTATTTATTGTTAATTTCTCGGCCACGAAGTATAAAGTACTTTTGACAAACTATGTCGTACTTTTGGTTTCTCGGCGACGAATTATAATCTATTTCTGATAAACTTTACATTTTGCACCAAAAATATGATTTG
Organism: Rhodiola chrysanthemifolia; assembly: GCA_033675395.1. NCBI lineage: Eukaryota > Viridiplantae > Streptophyta > Magnoliopsida > Saxifragales > Crassulaceae > Rhodiola > Rhodiola chrysanthemifolia. The sequence goes on from CM066204.1 coordinate 15,776,049, forward strand.
CACCTAACATTTCCTCGGTTTTATTGTTTATTATCAGAAAGAAAAAGGATCATGTGCAAACTAAAAATCGATGAATTATGATACACTTTCTATTATGTTATCTTGTTATGTAATAGTTCGCGAAAGTGACATATAATTCGTTTGGATAAAATCATGACATAACTCGTAAGAAGTGTATCATAATTTGTTGATCTGTATTTTGCACCAAAAATCAGATTTGCACTTCTTCGCTCTTATTATAAATATATTATTTTGCTTTTGTAATATTTGAGTATTCCCTCCAACAGTTGCAATTAGGACATACATGACATTGACAGATATATTTAATCATAATGAAAGCTTAATAAAATATAACTCACTAAAGTATGAATAATAGTTATTGTCATATAAATATTTAAGATCATTTTTTTAGACTGGTAAATGTTTAGATCATGTAATATGTAAGATCATAATGAGCTACTATCAAACATATTAAAGATTACATAATAATGAGCTGGGGAGCGCTCAGTTGAGGATCCCTAAAAATTGATCTCAAATCTCACCATTGGATCAAGTTGCATCTTTGAATGTGAAGGTGACAAGTGTCCCACTCACTTTTTTCCTTCATTGTGCAGTTTCAAGCATTATTTTTGCCTAGATGCATTTTCAAGTTTCGCAAACTGCACTTAGACAAAAACGAAAATGCATAAAGAAGGTTTTCAAGATTCTCGAAAAAAAAAAGATTTTCATTTGACCGCTCATCTACTATCGAACATTATAAAGAACTGAAGATTTTTTTAAACAAAATTTTTTTTTGAAAACTGTCCCAATGCAAATACATCTAGTACATTTTCTTTAAGAAGTTTAACGCGTCCAAATCTCTCGACATCACAAATTTACAACTGAAACGTAAGTCTAATCAGACATATGTGCGCCACTCAGTCCATAACATTCAAAATCACCTGAGGTATAATATCAAAACTATTAGACAAGTTAAGCAAAATAAACAAAAATGATCGAATTGTGAATAAAACTGTGGGGCTGGCTGCCCCACTCACTCGCCTCTGTCTGCTAATGAGTTGAAGGCTGAAGCTTGAAGGGCTGTCAATTTTGCTTGGAGCCAAACAAATTGGCCAAGTAGGCGAAACTGACTCTCCTTAATTAAGGCCACCATACGACAATAATTCAACAAGACTATTCTTTATCACCAAATTAGACCTCATACCGACTACCGAGTGGACTTTTTTTAGTAATAAAATCTAACCCTATGCGTAGGGACATATAATTATGTTTTATCACATAACCATAAGGGAAGAGTTCAAATGAATAATTTTCTAATATATCGAGAATTTGAGAAATTATTCTTGTGATCGATCCAGAAAACTAAAATTGATATTAATATAACGGTAATTTTTATGTACTTTCTAAATTAGTGGTGGCATAATATTAAAATCAATGGGGCAAAATCTAAAACTTATTGGGATATTAACCTAATTTTATCTAAGATTAAGTTAAAATTCAAAAAATTACCGGAGGCGGCTGCCCCCACAATCATCAACATAGATCCGCCGCTGCTTGTGCGTTGACACTTATCTCATTTACTTTCATTTAATTAAAAGTCAAATTTATCAAATTTGACTTTACTATCAAGATACATGTCAGATGCAAAATTATTCTCAAATTTTCGAATTATAAAGAAATTTTTAAACGAACAATTCTTTAACAAATAACGCCTATAATTATTAATAAAAAGCAGTTGTCGGGTTTGAAATGCTAATTAGTGATAGGTGGTGCAGATGATGTACTTATTTTTGTTATCTTCGATCATTCGTGATAGTCATGATCGTGGTGACGAGCTCTAGAGCTAGGAGTATCAATATTATGGGAATTAAGTATGATAGAATTGTCTGTATTGTGGAATAAAGTAATGGACGTGCGTTATTAGATCATTGTCAACTAAAATCAGTGTTATTAAAACCGGACCGGTGATCGAACCGGTCAAATCACTGGGTCAATGAGTCAGTGGTTCAACTGGGTCGAACCGGTTTGACCCGCACAAATTAAATAATAAAAAAATATACTTATATATGATATTATAATTTAACATATTTATGACTTGAATAAATATTACATGTTTATGATCTGATTACAATAACATACCATAACAAATTTAGAATTTAATAAAGTACAAATCAATAATACAACAATAACAATTTTAGTCTTAATTTGTAAGTCACAACAATAAGGGATTTCTAAAACTAATTGAATTTCTAGCTAAATTGATAATAAGTAATAAATTTTATAGATTTGATAAATGAATATACATTATTGAAACAAATAATAAAACAAGAATCATGTTTAGCTTGGTGGAATGAGAAGGGATAATTATAGAGGAAGACTAGGTTCGAGTCTTGTCCAAGTCAAAATAAAAATATATTTTTTCAGACTAAATCGAACCGATTGAACCGATCAAATCACGTTTTAATGAAAAATTGGGTCAATCGAGTCAACCCACCGGGTCAACCGGGTTTGACCGGATTTGACCGAATCACTGCATTTCCGATCTGATTACCGAACCGAACCGATCGGTCCGATCCGGTTTTAATAACACCGCTCAATTAGTCGAGAATCGCTCTATAATTCGAGATTTTTTGTTGACTCTTTCAGGATTCGAACTCATGACCACTTAGACATCAGAGATTTTACGTCTTAGCCCTTGATTGATGGGCTATAATTCGAGAATTTGAAACCTCTAATTTTACCATCCATTTCGTATGATTTGTTCAAACACAAGTTGCTGTCACGTGTCTCCCTAATTTTATTTCTCATGATGCATTTTCAAACAAGTTTTTTGTTGTTGTCTATATACACTTTCAAAACTTTACTCACATATCAAAGTTTAAAAATGCATCACGTAAGAAATGAAAGTCGGTGAGACATGTTGGCATCCCCAATTTTTTTCTTTTCAAATGTACAATTCAATTCAATAATCATATTTGAGTTTTCGTATTCTCGAATTATCAAAAATTCTAAATCAAGCACCCTTCAATAAATAATACTACAAAAATGTGCATGGAATCATACAGAATTATACGTTCGTAACGGGCGTACTAAAGGATTTGACGATAGAGAGTCAAGCTTCAAGTGGAAGTGTGTTGAAGATTGTTAAAAGGATATGAGTGTCGTAAAGTATGTGCGGATTCGATGAGGAAGTCAACATGAGTATCAAGTGGTCAAATACAGTCGAAGTAAAAAAAATTTTGTTTTCCCGATGGGGATTACAAACCGACCAGACACAGACACGATTACAAGTTCGAACACACATATAAATGACATAAGAGCAGCCAACTTTGAGGAACAAATCCTCAGTAAACGAATCGACATGCGCGAGGAAACGGCGAATCCCTAACAAACAGGCATTTAGACAGTTCCGAACAAAGACACCATCGACTGTGCCTTTCCATCCTGCATCGAAAAAACTTAGTGAACGTTTTAGTTTTAGGTACAAGTCAAAAACAATTTATAATGACCGGTAAGTACTGGGTCGTCCAAGGAGCAATTGTAAACCTGGGATCACTATTCAATTTTACTCAATATGTCTATTTCCAATCGGTTGTGAGAAATGTGATTGTCAATTGTCAAATAATGATTAATGCAATGTAAAAGGTTGTTTTCAAGGTTTGCATGTATTGTACAAGACTATTGAAATTTTCAAGCTAATCTAGTAAATTAATCTCCATTGAAGCGCAAGCCTTGCGTCTTTACTCATCCACTTCGAAGCATATCTCCGAGCAATCAACTGCACGGGCGAAGCCTTTCTCCAGAGCCGTGGCGAAGGCGAAGCCACCTCGAGCACCTCCTGCGAAGGGAGGGAAGCACCTCCTGTGAAGGGAGGAAAATTCCTCACCAAATATTGGTGGGAATGATGCATTTGTGGGGAGTTGAACTCATGACCACTTGGTTATGAAACCAAGTGGTGAGCCAACTCGGCTACAACCCCACATGCTACTAATGCTTTTTTAAAGATCCACAAACACATGGGTCTTGACGTAAATGATCTTGCGGCAGAGATCAAATGATCCACAAGCATGAGATGATGATCGGAGCAGAGATCGGAGTGGTTTGCCGGAGATTGCGATGGAGAGAAATTTTGGGAATAGCTAACCCTAACTTTTTCATTAAGTAACAAACTGAGATCAAAAGTCGGTTATAAACAAACTTTTTAAAGTTTACATGAATTACAATTAAGCCCATGAACTAAGACACAAGACAAACTACAAAATACATAAGAGACCCCAATGATACTGAAAATACACAACGAACCCCTAAACTGGTTTTGTACATAATGAAGCCTTTTGGACAGAATCGTTGAGTAGCTTCAACAAATAATTCACCTACTATCATTTATAACACTTTCGAATCTTCTTACATGGATCCTCCACAGTCCACCCGTGTCGGCTTGACTGATAATATCCATGAGGAAAAAATTGGTTCAATAAAGGCAGTTGTAGACCTATATACACATGCTGAGAAGCATCAAAGTAGGATTTTGGTCAGAATATTCAGCCTAGTAAAGTCGCTTCAACTGCCTTTTGGTGGGGGCATAATGAGCCTCATCTTGGGCCTGATGTGCGGCCTAGTAAGGTCGAATATTAAAATTGCTTCAAATTTTTGAACATTTTTGTATTCAACCAAAAGTTAAAAGGTTACAAAAGATTGTCAAAATGTCGTACCATTTGGCTGTGCTGCAACGAATTTTTTTTTTCGTTTGTTATTATGAGTTGACATATTTAAGTTGAATAAATGCATGCCTCATTTGTGCATAACTTTATTTCATAGATATCCTTTTATAGGAAGCATATGATTTTAATACATAAAATATAGTGAAGGAAACAAAAGATTTGCCAATTGCTCCTAAATCTTTTACGCCACCTGCAACAAATTGGCCGGAGTCGCCGGTGCAGGACGGTGGTCTACCAAGTGAAGCTAATGGCCTCGAAGTGCAAGTTCTTCGCCGGACTAGCTGAGCATATTTTCGCAACCTCGTGACGCATTTTTCTTGGTCCGCAAACAAAGACTCCAACATCCGCCTCTTTTCGAACGAACAATATCTCTGCAGTATTCGATCATAAAATATCACATTTGAAATAATAATTCAACCGGGCAAAATATTAACATATCGAATAAAAAATGATCAGTAAAAATGACGTCGTTTTTTAAATATATTTTTTAAATATAACAAAACGACGTCATATTGATCAAAACGGCGTCGTTTTGGCCCGGATATGAACCGAATGTAATGTTGGTTTTGGGTGAAGTACTCACTCTTGAGATCTGGTCTTGATCCGTAATGCACATTGGTAGACTGAGCAATGCACTCGCGTGGTAAGCTTTCAACATCGGCTATGGACATTGCGGCAGCAGGAGATGTCGTTGGCGACCCGAGGTCCGTAATCTTTACCTGGATTGTATTGGCGCCATTTTGTTTCTTGCACCACAAGAAAACAACACTAGAGGAAATGAAAATGCAGAGACAAGCAAGAAACATGTCCCATAAACATCTGTACGAGTAATGATAAGTTTTGCTTTTATCCTGATCGATCGGGTAGATGTAGTATCGCGTTATGATGCCCAACAAGAGGAGGAACATAGCGAAAGATGAGGAGAGGATTGCCCCGAGCCAGAGCCAGCTGTTCGGACCAAGCGTTGGGGAAACTGGCATGTCCAACGGGTTTGGCTTAAACTGGATTAATGTTGTTGGGGCAGGTTTGTCGAAATTCGTCGCAGGTTGTTCGGTTTCTTGTGTAACGTAGGCTTCGATTTGGAATTGTACTTTGGAGAGATCCAATGAGGCGTCAGATGAGGGGAGCAATAGGGCTAGTGATGAGAGATCAGCCGCATTTTTGAAGGCGGATATGAAGAGCAATCGAGGTACATGGCGGCCAGGTTTCGTGCTTTGATGAATGATTTCTCTGAATATGGAGATGAACGGTGTAATGCCGCTGCCTCCGCTCACCATGACTAGCAACTCATGCCTGTTTTTCCAAAACCAAATTCGAAATGAAAATTTAAAAAGAAGTTTTTTGTTGTTGTTAAGAAGTTCCAATAAATAAATTTCTCGGTCTGAATCACCTGAGGAAATGGGACTTGGAAGGTCCGTAAGGTCCCTCAACCGAAGCTTCAATGAGATCAGGAGCAGATGAGAGCTGCTGACAAAGCTTCCCGGTCCAGACTCCTTTGTTTCTTAGGACGACACTGATCGTGTCCGGTTCGAGGTTGCAGTTAGAGGTCACTGTAAATGGATGCCACTGTAACCTGGAAATACTAGGCAAATTCACAAACAAGATGCTGCCTGGATTATACTTGAGTCCTGTCAAAAACAGTTAAAGATGTCAGTCCATCTCCTAGGACAATAATCGAAACACGGATTCAGATCTAGTGCCGCACTGTCAAACAATGTGAGTGTCAAATGATATCGTTTTGATTATAGTAAAATTTATAACATAATAAAATGACATCATTTTGATTGAAACAGATCAAGTGTTAACTGCAAAGCCGTTTTTTTTTTCAACATCATGGTACCTGGAGATTTGGCTAAGTTGAGCTCAGCAAAGCCACAGGGAAGAAGGCGCGCAGACACAAGCCTGACCCGTTGGCGCGACTGTAAGAATCTGAGGTAACGGTCGATAAGGAAGAGGAAAATTCCAGGGAGGATCATGCATAAATAGGCCGGACCAACGTGCAAAATGTAGAAGACAATGTAAAAGGCGTATAGATGGTGACTGTAGAAGAAGAGTTCGAACATCTTGCGTCTGATCCGAGGGATGCTCGTTGCCCATATCACAAGGGACGCCGCGAATGCTATTACCCCGGCTACATTTGATACGTAGTCTTTGCTCCATTCCAATGCCTGTAAATTTCACATATTTGATACATCAGTGTATTTGATTGTTATTTGACACGTGACAAAGTTTCAAAAGGCCTCACGAAAATTTCAAAAAGTGCATACCAGGACCATTTGATCAGTCATGAACCAATGGATGAAGAAACCAACGCTATGAACTGCGAAAAGGAAATTCGAAACATGTCCGAGCCAAATGTGGTACTTAATGCTGGACTCGGATGTAAGGCCAACGAGTGGCAAAAGTGATGAGCCCCGTGTGACCGGGAAGAACAAAAATGCCCAACATATGTTTCCAATGTATCCTAGTCGCAACGAGACACTACGAAACTTAGCCTGCCCCCTGCCAAACAAAATAAGCACCCATTTTAATTTTTTTGTACCATTTTTTTCCCGAAACAAAAAACATGCGTTTGGCAATGCGCGACAATGGCCTAAAAGACGTACACTGTCTCTCCAACTTTATGCATATGGAGATGGAGGAAGCTAACATGTAAGTAATTTGCGAGAGACCAGGCAAGAAGGGCTATGAACATTGCTGCAAATGTGAGCTCCATTGCTGTCACAATTCCGATTGGGGCCATTACAAGGACCGGCCTTCTCCAAAAGCTCTTACCCGAACTGACCAAAATGAACCACAAGTTGAAATTGTCATACATTTTTAAGAAAATAAAATGGCGAAAAAATATATTGAATTTATATCTTGAGATTTGATTGATCAGTCTGAACTTTTGAATCAGAATTGTGCTAGAATTCAATTATTTGAATCCTAATATGTTGACAAAAATTAATGGTCTAGCGGTGTGAGTCAAGATTTCGAATCCCATCGTGACATATTTACAGTATAGGGTTGTCCAGTTACCTTTGAGAAAGTGTATTAGGAGAAATAGATTGCATATGGAGATGAACGCAGCCTAACGCAGCAATCAGCATGATGGGAAATGAGAGGAGCAACAGATTGGTTCCTGGCACAACAACATCCATTTTTACCTTCATAGCTCAACAAAAAAAAAACGATCGAATGTCGCTAGCTTTATTGGACTCGAGCATTCAAAAATATAAGCAACTCATTCGAACAGGAATAAGGAAGCTAGGATTCAAAGTGAGTAAACCTTGGGACTGAAAATACGTCGAGTTGAGCTTGAGAGTCAGATCAGGGTTCCATTTGAGCTTGTAGTAGTTGGTTGGCAGCATGATCCAAATCATAAGCCAGCCAAGAAACACAACCAAGAAAATCGCATTAAACGCCTTTCCGCTCCCCATTCTATTGCCAAGACGATAAACCAGAGCGATTAACCTGAATGTTCAGTTACATTAATATCAGACATGTTTATATAGACTAATGTCATCCTCCCATCATATGGAAGAAACAGCAGAATGCATGCTTTTTACACAATTCAGTTGAGTCCACTCATTTCCACATCAAATTCGCTAGATAAGAGTTATCTCAAAAATGTTGGTATAGCGGTAATAGTCTTAATCAAATTATTAAGAGGTCGACGGTTCAAACTTTTTAAAATTAATTTTTTTTGAAAAACTGAAAAAGAAATCTAAAAATTCAGTAAGTACTAAATACTGTCTTCTGTATTTACTCATGCTAATTTTTGCAGTGTACGTACAGTTGACTTTTAAGTAGCAGTACATGTATGTAGTACGAAGATAAATTTATACAAGTTGTTTTTAAAGAATATTAGGAAAGTCAAAGATTTAATATAGTCCCATAAAAAGACCACGTCAAAAAAAAAAGTCAACCAAAAATCCCAATTCAGAGAAAACGAGAGAATGTTTAGAAAATTGATTATTAATGGAAGATCTTGGAACCACGCAAAGCTGAAAAAATCATGACAAGTCTAGTCTGTTATATATATATATATACCACCTGTTTACGAAGCCACCATCTTTGAGGTGATCACAACTAAAACATTTCATTACGAAGTTACTAATGTCTTTGAAATTACGATTTGACGCGAAGGAATAAATGATTTCATTTAATTGTTGTGATTAATTCCTCTTAAGAGTGTATTCTTTTTCCTGCGGACGTTTTTTTGTTGATGATGAGTAGATACAATACTCAAAATATTTCAGTACATATCGTGATGCTTTTATTATCTAGTATATAAGGTTAAGATCAGGTACAAATTTAATTTTTGGTACAAGCAACAAAGTTCATCTAAATCGACCTATAGTTCATCCCCGGAAAACGAAAAAGACGACATAATTGGTCACGTTTCCATAAAATTCGTAATCGGAAAATGCAACAAAAAATCAGAATTTAATCTTATCCATACAAATCACAAGATCAATGACTATGATTTGTTTATATTTTTTATCAAAAAATCAGCTTTGTACCTGATCTTCTTCTCAAGTATATATATAATTTAAAGAAAATTAGTGACATGAAATTTAAACTCGGGCATAAAGATCCAAAGGACTCCTTAATCATCAAGCCAATGCCCTTAATGACAAAAATCTTAGTTGTGGGATTGAAATATTTAGCTTTAGTTTTAGTTTTAGCTTTTAGCTGTTAGGTGATAGTTGTAGAGGGCTGTTGTTGTGGACTTAGTTTCCACCAACTGGCTTTTCGTGTTCAAGGAAATGCGGCCGGAGCTCTAACGGTGTTTTGAAGTGGACCGGTTTGCTACTTCTTCAGTTTGGCCGCTTTGGCTCTCCTTGGTGTTGGAGTTCTCAAAGGTGTGATGAACGTTACAATGGACGCCTGACTAACTGTTCTTGAATTGTGGCGTAGGTGACTAATTTTGTGTTCCAGGGTTGTTAGTTATAGATTCTGTTGTTGTTTGTCTATCCTTTTTTCCGATGCCTTGTATGCCTTCTATTGCTATCAAAAAAAAAAAATAAGCAAAGCCAATACCATTCTCACTTCTCTTCCATATCCAATGGGCCTGGAGGCCCAGTGAGCTTCCTAGTCCAAGTTGACTCGATGGAAGAACCGTTCCGTTCACAATTTCATCATTCTCCATTTGCTCTTTGGCACAAAATCGATAGAGAGAGAAGGGGAGAGATAACTACTAGCGATTCCGATGTCGTTGCTATGGTCCTTTCTGGATCCGAAGAAGAACTGGCTCACCGCAATGCACATGAAGTCCGTCTCCAACCGCCTTCGTAGATACGGTTTGGACCTCTCTTTTATTTTTCACCAAACAAAACCCTAAACTCTCTCTCTCTCTCTCACTTTTTGTTTTATTCGATCTTTTATTTATCGATTGATTGATTCATTCGATTGAGTTTTCGTTAATTAGGGCTGAGATACGATGACCTGTACGATCCGATGTACGATCTGGATATCAAGGAGGCGTTGAATCGGCTGCCTCGTCCGATTATTGACGCTAGGAACCAGCGTCACAAGCGCGCTATGGATCTCTCCATGAAGCATCTCTACCTCCCTGAAGATCTCCAGGTCAGCTATCCGCTTTCCTGCACTCTGGAAAGTTTGTATATATTTTGTTGCCTGTGTTAGTAATTATGTGATCTCAATTGGAATTATGGATTGGTGTCACGTTTGATTTCTTAAGCAACCTGGATTATATATGTTGTATAGCTGCTGAGAGGGTTTTGAGCAGTAGACTATCTGTATCTTTTAAATCATAGATTTTTATCTGTTTGTTTTTTTGGTAGAGTTCATTTTATGTGAATAATGAGCGGCTTTTAGTAGTATATAGTTTGTTCGGTTAACACTCGATACCATTTATCAGGAAACTGAGTAACTGTGATTTTGCGTAAGTAAAATGAGGTTATTGATTAACCTGGATTTCATGATACCGTTAACTAAGTGACAAATCCTATATTATTGTTATGGATATGAACTTGGAGGTGGTACTGCATTTCATGTTCTCTTAATCTTATCACCTTGTGCAGTGTGGCATTTTGTAGAGTCATTGGAAGGTTTTGAGAAGTGGATTATTCAGGCATCTAGTAAATTATAGGTTTTGGTTCTGGTCCGTTTATTGGAACTATTATACAGTGGGTCATATTAGTTGCCTGCAGCTTTTTTAGAAAAAAATTTCTTCTGTTTATCCTCAGCATTCTTATGTAATATTGCGCATCAGGGTAGCTATTGCATTTAGACCGGTATATCCAATCAGTGATTCCTATGAATTACACCCAATTGTATCATTTGTAAATGCCATCTTTCCTGTGCCAATGCAATTCGTGAGTTGTGATTCAAGCAGTTCATGTACGAAATGAAATTGATTGGCGGGGAACTCACCATTGCTTTCCTAATTGTTAGGCAGCTATTGCGTATAAAGCAAATATGTTCATATGCAATTGATGTGCTGGCGCGAACTACTGTGGTTTACTTTAAATGAAAGCATATCGGGCATTTAGTAGATGATGCTAATTTTAAGTTTGTTTTTACCTTGTTTCTCGATGGTATCTGAATTATTTGACTTCGGCTTGCCATATCGTTGTCGTGTCCTTGGTTTCAGTGTGTTATCTTGCAACTAATTGTTGATACTTGATGATGTTGTAGGCAATGCAAACACCATTCAGGAGCTATCTCCAAGAGATGCTGACCCTGGTAAGTCCTACTTGATCATTAAGTGTCATTACCATATTTGTCGGACTTAGTTATAGTTGTCCTTTAGTAAATGTAAATATGTTAGCTGCTAAGTGCTAGCGCTGGCAAAATGTGTCATTACCTTTATGTTTGGCATAGTTATAGATGCTCCTTTCGTGGTTAAGAAAATGTTAGTTGCTAGGTGCTTACTTTTGTGCTCCTTGCCCGAAAGTGTTTACTTTTAGTGAGCTGCTGAGCTGGCAGTAATACCACCAATACCGCGTTGTTTAAGATAGTACACTAACTGGTCATATCGATCATCAGAGTTTTCTTATCAAGCTTATGTTCCACAGTGTCCTTGATTTATCCATGACATAGTTGATTAAAAATAGGGTTAATTGCAAAAACATAGCCTGGACTACCGGCTGATTTCAAATTGGATACCGGATTTTTTTTAATTTTCAATTTAATGATTTTTGCATCAACTTGCATACATTTTGTTTACAAGTTCAATGTGGTTTTTTTAGGAATTAAAGTTGAAAACTTATGAATTTGGTTTTATGGTTAACAAATTTGGTCAACTTTATTTTTATCATGGTTGGAGATATGATCAATAGGATTGAAACATGTGCGAATTGATACAAAAATCACTAAATTGAAAAAGCTCGGTACCTAATTTGAAATCAGGTGGTAGTCCAGACAATGTTTTTGTAATTTACCCTTAAAAATAATGAACATATTATACATGGCAGGTCAAGAGAGAGAGGGCAGAACGAGAAGCACTTGGAGCTCTGCCCCTTTACCAGCGCTCATTTCCGTAAACATTCATGCCCTTCACTCTGTGACCTTGCAACAACACCAACATCAATCTTGTGAGATGCCAAAATCTTCACCAAGGTTAAAAGGACATTCCTAGCATCACCTGCACCAAAATAATCCATGTACTCTTCATGTGTGCCTTGTTTTGTTTAAATGCTCTAATCGCTTTTATAATGCCACATATTTTGTTAACCAGAATTTCCAGGCCTTAAGGGCAAGTTTTTTTTTATTTTTAGTAAAGCTGCAAACATCATCCTTAGGCTGGTTTTCGACTAAGAGTGTTTTCATCAGCAAATAGTTGTGGGTTTGGCGTTTGTAGCTTTTTATAGTGACCAAGGTAGTGGCAGTTTCAAGTTCATAGATAATTTCTTACGAATATGGTAAGCTTCAATTCTTTTTATACCCACTAGAGCAGTAGAGCTCACTTGTGGCGCATATCAAAAATGAAACACAAGATTTTACAAATTGTGTGCTTTAATGGTCTGATAGCATCAAACTCGGTGCTTGTGACCTTGTTCTCATTAATTTTGAGAAAAAACTGAAAATAGTTTCTGATATTTCTGCGTCCAAATGCATACATGATTGAACACCAAAATCAATCATAAACATTTTCCCAAAGAATTGGAAATATGCAATTCCATCATGCAACACATGTCAGATTACCAACAAGCTCAAGGATGACAACCTCGTCCTGTTGCGCACGCATCACTCTCTGTCCCTATTCAGTGTTCCTGCGTTTAGGCAGTTCCATCTGTTGTTTTGCGTCCACTATCGGACGATACAACGCACTTGTTCAAACTCGGTTGCTCTCCGTCCAAACATGACGACGTGCACGCTGCTTGCTAATTCATTCAACACACGTAGCACGTGTACGAACTCAGAAACGTTAACGGCATCGTTTCACCGTACGGCTTTGGTTCGTAGTGCGTTTTTAGTGACGCGTTGAACACCGAACAATTATTGTTGCGGATGCGACCAGACCACGGTTGTAAACTATTTAACCACGTGCCACGCACGTTATCCGAAACCACTTGGAATCTTCTTGAGCCTTCCAACCTGCAATACAGTTATAACAAAGTGAAACGACGCCGTTCAAATTCTTATCCACAAAAAGACTTATGAAATCAACGAGGGCCACATGACAAACTGTTACTCACACAATAATTTTTCCATTTTATCTATTATTTTTGTACGCAATAAATTAAACAATTAAATCATTGAAAGGGTAAAGTAAAAACTATTAATATTTATCTTTTTTTATAGGAAACTATTAATATATATTTTTTTCGGGGTAACGAAACTATTAATATTTCTTTTTTTGATTAGGAAACTATTAATGTTTCTTAACTATACATTTCCTTCCTGCAGCATATTTTGTAAGAGAATCACGTGACGTGCACGAGAACCGTATCTATTCTGACAGGGGCAATTTCGTCAATATAAAACCTTCTCCCTATAAAAAATGCAAAATCCCCAAACAGTTACACATTATCAAGTCTCGTTCTGGAGTCTCTCTTCGTCCTCTGAGATTCCAAAAGCCCTAATTTCCACCTCGAAATTAAAACCCTAATTTCTCAAAGCCAAATCGGAAAATGGCGACTAGCCTGGTGACATTCCAGTCCATGGGAATCTCCGCCTCATCCTCCAACTCTGGCTCCTCATCATCATCCAGAAAATCGTCAACACAAAGTCGGAAGAGCAGCAGCAGCGGCGGCGGCCGATCGCTGTCTACGGGATGGCTTAGTCCGATCTTCGGATGGTCAACGGACCAGTCTGATTACAGTGACTCGAGAAGATCATCATCATCAACAGAGAGGTGTAGCAGCAGCAGCGGAGGAGATGCGGCGGAGGAGAGGAAGGGGAGGTTGAGATACATGGCGGGGAATTTCACCGAAGAGAAGGCGAGGCAGCTGAGGATGATGACGACGGGGCTGGAGATGAGCCACGAGAAGATGTATCACTCCGCCATCGCTTCCCGCCTCGCCTCCGATTTCTCCGATCGCTTTGTAGATGACTTTTAGATCGAACGAGTATTTGCTACTATTATAAATATGTAATTATTGTATTAAATATACAAGAAAATCAAATAAAGACACATAAACGGGCAATGTCCGTCCGATACAAAACCATGTCGTTTAAATTTTGTAATCCTGAAAAGAAGACATGAAACGGCGTCATTCGGCAATTTGCCGTGAGTATAAAACAAGATTCAAAGAAATAAGCTGCGTAGATTAAAGATACAAAATTTATAGATTTAAAGAAAAAATTCTTAATGTAAAAATAGTAAAACTTAAAGAATCAAAATTTATTAACTTAAAAATAAAATTCGTAACACCGAAAATTACATGGGATACAAATTTATAATAATAATTAATACCCTTACAAATATATAATATAGATATTTAAATTTAAAAATTTTGGAAAATAACAGTGTTTTTTTTTGTTTTGATTGGGAAAATAACAGTGTTTAGATCAAAAAATTTGTTGTGATTACTTTGACTAAATTTATCCCTTTTTATATAATTCTTTTCCCACAAAACACTTTCGCAAAAAACAGGTTTGTGCAACTGATTTGTGAACTAACTAAAAAGGATACAATACAACCGAGGAGCGTTCAAATGAGGCAGGGCAAATAAGAATGAGGCAACGTGAGGCACGATCTCATCCATCCATCCATCAACCCGTGCATTGTTTGCGCGCCACGTGACAAATAGTAAAACTCACTACCAACAGTAAAAAGTAAACAGTAAAATCCCACTACCAACACCTTTAAATCTCAACCATTAGATCAATATGATCAATGGCCAAGATCATGCCTCACTTGCCTCATTCTTACAACCTTACCTCAACCGAGTGCTCCCCCAATACAACCTCTCTAAATATAATAATACAATTAGCCGATGAAACGATGCCGTTTCCTTTAAGCTTTAAACTTTATATCTGGCCAAAACGTCCACCAAGCATATTTGAACTTGGGCAAAGCCCATTAAAGATTAAATGGGCTGTCTTCAAGTCTAAAAGCTACGAAATAAGATGGCTTAACCTTCACATAGTGGCTTTTCTGTGTATTGGTATTGGTTACTTACAGAAAATGCAGGATGTGAATTTCTACAACATGTTCTTTTTCAAGAAATACGAGACATCTAAGTCATACAAGTAAAGAGATCTATTCATTGATAAGAAAAAGAAAAAACGTGAACAGTGATTGGATTGATGATAAAATGGAATCCTGGGTTGCGAACAGTGATTCGATTGATGATGAAGACGTTGTGTATCTATGAATGTGAATTTCTAAGACTAACGGGAGATTATTTCGATAACATCTCTATGAAACCAATACATAAAACACGTCATATAAAGAAATTGGGTAAATGAATCTCACATATCTTGTCTATCCTCTTTTTAATAACACGGTATATGAGGAATCGATATTCCCTATTTTCACATAGTACTGGATTCTCCCGTATCAGTATTATGTTGAAATGAATGCACGACCCATTTGTTGGAAAGAATGCTTTAAACAGCGGCGTATGAAACTGAAGCTACTGAACAAATACACGAATAGAACTATGAATCAAAACAGAACAATCGCAAACCGTTGGTTGTGGATAGAGTCACGTTAGACGTTGTCCTTAAAGCAAGATTGCCGCCGTACTGGTGCTGGGACTTGCTGGCAGTATGCTTCTCAGGATAAAACTATCCTCGGCAAACACTTGAACACCAAAGCTTTGCCGATCGAACACTGAATGATCTTTAGCTATCACCACCGAATGACTACGAATGGAAAACCGGAGAAGGAAAGTTGTTTGTGTTTTAAGTATGTTTCAAATGAGCCACAATACTCCTCATTTTATAGGAGAGTATTATTCCTTTGGAAATCAACGGTCTTAGTCATTAAGACTAGACATTATGAGTCCGTACGTATACCAAGACGTCTCTTGGTATTTCTAATGCACCATAAATTTTATTAAATGCGCACACTTAATACTCTTGTACATCCAAGCTCATTTAAATGATTTTAACCATCATTTTCTTCACACATATTTCATACAAATTCCAACAATCCGCCACATGAAGAAAATTGAGTAGTGAAAACGATAAAACAAATAAACTCGATAATCAAAACTCAACTCAATGTGGTGATAGCTTCTACAGTTGATATCTGCATAGGATAGGTAGGCTTTGCCCTTGAACCTTCCCTTGGGAAGTCATGTTCTCTTTACTGACTATTCACTAGACGTGATTGTCTTTGAACTGTTCGTCTTATAATGTAAACGAAAATCATGTCCCCCACAGATATCTTCCTGACCATACTTGGTTCTTACTGGTGGGTTCATTTTGGCCATGATACCCTTTCCTGCTTTTGCAAGAGTTTCTAAAGAATTAAGCCCTTTGAATTCTCCTTTGAAGCGGCCCCACTTCTCTCTTACATAGGTGATTTCTTCTCAAGGTAATCATGCGTTACCCATTTGAATCTCACTGTTCAAATTACTAGAATCATTAAAAGCTTCGAGCTTAGCCTCGTGCATGAGTCACTGTTTTATCTGGGAATAGGATTTGGTTGTTAACCCCCACAGTGACCTCATAGTCTTAGCAGTTAGGTTGCCCTTTGAACCAAGTTCTTGGGATCTCCAGTCATCATGGTAGGGTTTTCCGTTGCCTCGACTTTATTGCCCTAGGGCTTAAGCCTATATTTTGATATTAGCAATCAAACGGCTTCAGTCCCATTCCCTTTGTCGTCTTCTCTACTTGGTCCCTATTTAACCCTTTGGTTAACGGATCCGCTATATTTTCTTTGGACCTGACGTAGTCAACGCTTATGACTCCGGATGAGAGAAATTGTCTAATGGTATTGTGTCTTCGACGTATGTGTCTAGACTTACCATTATACATGACGTTCTGTGCTCTACCAATAGTTGATTGATTGTCACAATGTAAACATATTGGTGGCACAAGGTTTTTCCAACCAGGAACATCCTCTGCAAAATTCCTTAACCACTCTGCTTCTTCGCCGCATTAATCTAATGCTACGAACTCAGCTTCCATCATGGATCGGGTTATGAGAGTTTGTTTCGAGGATTTCCAAGACACGGCTGCACCTCCCAAAGTGAATACATATCCTCTTGTGGCCTTTGAGTCTTGTATACCAGATATCCAACTTGCGTCAGTGTATCCTTCAATGACTTCGGGATATCTGGCATAGTGTAGACTGTAATTACGAGTAAATCATAGATACTTAAGTATTCTTACGATTGCATTCCAGTGTTCTATTCCTGGATTACTCGTATATCTTGCAAGCCCACTCACAGTATAGGCAATATCAGGTCTTGTACAATTCATCAAGTACATTAGACTGCCTATAAATTCTTAGTACTCTACTTGGGAGATGCTTTCTCTTTTGTTTTTAGACAAGCGTTGATTCATATCTATAGGAGTTCTACATACTCCAAACTTGTCTAAGAATTTATCAACATAGTGTGATTGGCCCAATACACATCCATCTGCCGTTCTTGTAATATGAATCCCTAAAATCACATCAGCTAGTCCCATATCTTTCATATCAAACCTTGAGTTTAATATGCCTTTTGGATTTGACCAATATTTCATTGCTTCCTACAATGAGAATATCATCGACGTATAGACACAAAATCACATATCCACATTCAGTGGTTTTGATGTATATACATTTGTCACACTTTTTGATTTTGAATCCGTTTAACAACATTACCTTGTCGAATTTCTCATGTCACTGTTTAGGCGCTTGTTTCAGACCATATCACAGGTTTACAAACTTTCCTCTCTTGTACTGGTACAATACAACCCTCAGGTTGTTCCATATATATCTCTTCCTCAATGTCTCTATTTAAGAAAACAGTCTTCACATCCATTTGATAAACTTCTAAATTGCGCAATGCTGTAATGTCAATTATCATTCTAATGGTAGTGATCCTTGTCACAGGTGAGAATGTATCAAAGTAGTCTAGACCTTCTTTCTGTCTATACCCTTTGATCACGAGTCTCGCTTTGTACTTTTCAATAGTACCGCCTACTTTCATTTTCTTAGTGAAAATCCACTTGGAATCAACTGGTTTGCATCTTTGAGGTAGATTAACTAACTCCCAAGTATGATTCTGCAATATAGAATCTAATTTACTCTTTATGGCTTCTTTCCATAACGGACCCTCAACAAAGTTTATTGCTTCATTATACGTATGAGATCCTGCCTCTACCATGAAGGTAAGAAACTCAGGTCCAAACGAAGTTGAAATCCTAGCTCTTTTGCTTCGTCTTGGTTCCTCTAGGTTTGTATCCTCCTCGGATACTTCCTCTTGTTGTTGAGACATGTCTCTTATATCGTCACCTATCTCATAAGGGGAAGTAGGACTTATTTCCTTAGGTTTATAAGGAAATACTTGTTCAAAGAACGAAGCTGTCTTAGATTCCATAATGGTGTTCTTGTGTATCTCAGGAATTTTCATTCATACACAAGAAATCTATAACTTGTACTGTTTGTGCATATTCAATAAACACACAGTCAATTGTCTTTGGTCCTATTTTCATTCTCTTAAGATCGGGAGCCATTACTTTAGCTAGACACCCCCACACTCGCAAGTGTGTATTAGAAAGGCATCGTTTCCTTAAGAGACTTATACTCCTTGCGAGGCATCTTACTCACAAGGATAAGTTGCTGATAAGATGGTCTCCCCCCACATTCCTTGAGGTAACCTGGAGCTTACCAGCATCACATTCATCATCTCTTTCTGAATGCAGTTGTTCCTGCTTCGAAACATTGTTCGTTTGAAGAGAGTATGATGGAGTGATCATGTTCACTTCCAATATCACTTTTCTCACTCATCAAGTTGCTACTCAACCTCTCAAGTTGATATTCAACTTTACATGACATGTTTTTCCTCAATTGTCACAGTTTTGCTATTAAGCAAATATTCATAATAATATTTTGTACTATGCTCAATGAAAGTCACAAAATACTTGTTACAACCTCATATGTTAAATCACATACTTCACCATGGATTAACTCAAGGGGGTTTCTCATCGCTTTCAACACTATGAAAGGATTTACTATTACATTTGCTTCAATCCGAGCATTATCACCAATTTCTGGAATGGGAGTAGACAGTACATAAACCACCTTCAAGTTCGTCAACAGAAATGCATCTTTTGTTGCCATCTCCTGAAGTTCACTCCTTCGAACTTCTCCAGTTTCCCAAAGTTCTTCGTCATCTCTTTCACCGAAGCAGCAGACATCATGAAAATGTTGAATTAGATTGTAGTCCCTGGATCGTCTTGGAAGCTTCGAACAATGATCAAAAAACCTTGGATTCTACTTGAGTCACGAACTATTTGTTGCTTTCCTAATTCAACATTTCACCCAGGTAGGGGTTTACCGAAATGCTTGAATTGAGATAAAACAAGTGAATTTGCAAAGGAATAAGAGGTCGATGAGTTAGCAATCGAAAAATCAATTAAAAATGAAGGAGGAGATCTTTTTCACATGTACCAAGAGCACTCAAGAACTCATATCTGTCATCTGTGTTTTTCCAGTCGAAAACCATTCAAGAACCAAGCCAAAAACTGCCTCGAAACTGCCATAAACTGACATAAACTGTTCTGAACTGAAGCCTTGTGCATTCACACAGTTCTCCTTGTGCGTTCGCATGACCCACACCAGTCGCACAAGATTCTCGTGTGTTCGCATGACATTGAGTAGTCGCTATCGGTCGCACAACCTTGTGCGTTCGCACAGTTCACCTGATGCGTTCGCACAGTTCACCTGATGTGTTCGCACAACCCAAACCAGTCGCACAAGATTCTCGTGCGTTCGCATGATATTGAGTAGTCGCGTCGCGATCGGTCGCACAACCTTTTGCGTTCGCACACATGGCTCTGTGCGCTCGCATGACTCTCGTGCGATCGCACGCATGACTTACAGATGCACTGTTCCAGTCGACCGACTGACCAAAACACAGATAAACAAGAGTTGTAAAATGATTCATTTCATTCAAACAACACTTTTACAAGGTTTTATACATGTTTCACATC
The DNA here is from genome assembly GCA_033675395.1 of Rhodiola chrysanthemifolia. NCBI lineage: Eukaryota > Viridiplantae > Streptophyta > Magnoliopsida > Saxifragales > Crassulaceae > Rhodiola > Rhodiola chrysanthemifolia. The sequence continues at coordinate 15,796,325 of CM066204.1, forward strand.
GTATAAACCTAAAATCTCCAACAATCCTCCCCCATTTTAGGGTTATACTCTTGAATACCATTAGTATTCATTCCGATCAAAACATTGTGCATAAACGAAGTGTCCCATTCGATTGAACTTCACATAGTGTAGAATCTTCTAATACTCGAGAATCAGGGTGTCCTACGGATTGAACCCATCTTCTCATTTGAGTACGAGAAAATAAAACACACACAAGTTTACTACTATTCCAGTACAACTTGACACTATTTCAGCCATGTGTCCTTATCCATTCATAAGTGTATACATAGCCAAGCACAAGCTACTTGAAGTGGCTCACTTCACACTTACATAGGTGGATTCTTTTCGCATGCACCTGCAATGCACTTTTCCAAAAGATCCATTAAGAAGATATACTTCAACCTCTCTTTCTCTGCAGGAAATAAGCACAACTTTGGGATGGATATAACCATGTGCTACAAATTTCTTAGAATAGGCTTGTACTTAACTCAGCTCATAGCGTCATACTAAGAGGGAATTAAGGTGTCCTACGATAAGAGATTTAGATGTGCTTTAAGCCCATCCCTAAACATGACTTCTTAACTAAGTCATTCGCTAATCCCTTTGTGAAGTGATCAGCTAATTTATTCTGGGTCCGAACATAGTCAATCGATATCACCCCGTGAGTGATCAGTTCACGGACCGCGCTATGTCTAACGCCTAGGTGTCTCGATTTACCATTATACATTTGGCTATATGCTTTAGCCAAAGTCGCCTTACTATCACAATGGATAGAAATAGACGCTATCGGTTTCGGCCACAGTGGAATCTCATATACTAAATTCCTTAGCATACAAGCATACACCAAGCCATGATTCATGGTTCCTTTAAGGTATTTGAGTACCCGCCTAATTGCTTCCCAGTGTTGAGTACTAGGTTTACTAGTATACCTACTCAATTTTCCCACTGCATAAGCAATATCAGGCCTTGTGCTCGTCATTGCATACATAAGGCAACCAATAACTTGAGAATACTCAAGTTGTGAGACTGCTTCACCCGCGTTAGGTAAGAGTTTCACATTTGGGTCCATGGGAGTGCTAACTGGAGAACAATTCAAATAATTGAATTTCTTAAGCACTTTCTCAATGTAATGAGATTGTGACAGTGCTATACTCTTGTTCTCACGCTTGATCCTAATACCAAGAATCACATCCGCTTCTCCCATATCTTTCATGGCGAAATTAGATGATAAGAAGTCCTTAGCAAGGTCTACTTGATTTTGGTCAGTACCAAAAATCAGCATATCATCTACATACATACAAATGATTACTTCATTACCGGAGTTGTCAAATTTGCTGTAAACACACTTGTCCGCTTGATTCAACTTGAATCCACTAGACAAGATTACTTCATCAAACTTTTGATGCCACTATTTGGGTGCTTGTTTAAGCCCATACAATGATTTGATTAGCTTACAAACCTTGTTTTCATGACCCGGCATGATGAATCCTTCCGGTTGCTTCATATAGATTTCCTCATCGAAATCACCATTCAAGAACGCTGTCTTGACATCCATTTGGTGCACAATCAAGTTGTTAATTGCATCAAGTGCAATCAACAACCTAATAGTAGAAATCCTTGCAACCGGAGCATAAGTATCGAAAAAATCAATACCCTCCTTTTGCCTAAAGCCTTGGATAACCAATCTGGCTTTAAACTTATCAACCGATCCATCAACCTTCATTTTCCGTTTGAAAATCCATTTGCAACCTAATGGTTTGCAACCCGGTGGAAGATCCGATAATACCCATGTATTATTCCCAACAATAGAATCCATCTCATCGTTTATTGCCTCTTTCCAGAAGGACACGTCTTGAGACCTCATAGCCTCATCATAGGTTCTAGGATCATCATCAATATGATAACAATATGAGTATTGATACTCAATATCCTTTCTAGAACCTTCAATCAAGTAAACTTGATAACCCGGTCCGGATGATTTTTCAATCCTTCCTCGTGTGCTTCTACGAGGCACAAACGAAGTACTATTAGAAGATGTGCTAACATCATCTTCCAACGCAGCTCTAGTAGAACTAGAAATCAAATCTTGTGGTCTAGATATCGACGAGAAATGATTCTCATTAAAAATTGCATCTCTTGATTCAATTATGGTGTGAGCCGAAATTGAATCATTTGTTCCAATTACATAGAACCTATATGCTTTAGAGTGTTCAGCATATCCAACGAAAATGCAATCGACACATCTTTCTCCCAAACTAGTTATTTTGGGAGCCGGTAGTCTCACTACCGCTCTACATCCCCAAACTCGGAGATAATTCAGATTTGGTTTCTTTTTGTGCCTAAGCTCATATGAGGTCACATCATTCCTTTTGTTAGGAATTCTGTTAAGCAAATAACAGGCCGTTAACATAGCCTCACCCCAAAATCCGTTACTCAAACCAGAGTAGGATAACATGGAATTAACCATTTCCTTCAGGATTCTATTCTTCCTCTCAGCTACACCATTTTGTTGTGGTGTATAAGGTGCTGTAGTCTCATGAATGATACCATTCATCTGGAAATATACCGGATCGTAGTATTCCCCACCTCTATCAGTTCTAAGTTTCTTAATCAAATCATGCATCAATTCTACTTCAGCTTTATACACTTTAAACTTGTCTAAAGCTTCATCTTTAGCATGCAACAACTACACATAACAATATCTAGAACAATCATCAATAAAAGTTATGTAGTACTTTTTATTTCCTAAAGATGGAGTAGAATGTAAATCACCCAAATCACTATGAACAAGTTCAAGCAAGTTTGATGATCTAGATATACTTTTGAATGGCAACCTAGTGATCTTTGTTAGCATGCAAGTAGTACATTTATCGCCACTTAGGTGAACTTTAGGTATTAGACCTTCTTAGACATTGTATTCATGCGCTCATAATGTACATGTCCTAATCTAGCATGCCACAAAGTCAAGTCATCACTAGCAGAAGACATGTAAACACAGTTCACCACTTTATTCACATTTAACATAAACATGCCATTACAAAAGTAGCCAAATCCCACAAAGATACCACACTTCGACAATACATATTTGTCGGATTCATACACTTGCTTAAAACCAAACTTGTTCAACAAGCTACCGGAAACTAAGTTTTTCCGAATTAAAGGTACATGCAATACATTTAACAACTCAAGGGTTTTTCCCGAACTGAACTCTAACACTACAGTTCCTTGGCCAATAATTGGTGCGGTTGACTCGTTTTCCATGTAAAGGACAACTCTTTCTTTCACCGTTTCATACGTCTTGAAACTATGACGGTCTTTGCACACGTGCTTGTTAGCACCCGAGTCAATCCACCACGCCACTTCATCATCCTTGAAGATTGGAAGGGCATTTATCTTTGCCCTTATCCCCAACATTCATTTTTCCTTTTCCTTTCTCATTCTTGGCCATCCTACAATCATTTTTGTAGTGTCCTGGTTTCCCACAAATCCAACAGCAACCCTTAGGTTTTTTGTCAAACTTGCTACCATGTTTCTCATTGAAACGTTTCTTCCCCTTGAATTTCCGAAGACCTCCCTTGTCTTCCACCACATGCACAGAAGACGACTCAGTAGTCTCTTTCTGTTTTGCATTCTCTTCTTGAATCCTAATTGATTCTTCAACTTGTAACTCTCCACCGAGTTCCTCAAGAGACATCTCCTCCTTCTTATGTTTAAGCTTGTGCTTGAAATCCTTCCACAGTGGTGGTAACTTATCAATGATGCTAGATACTGCAATGGAGTCATCCATCTTCATTTTGTACTGAGCAAACTGCCCCAAGATGCGAGTCAATTCATTGAATTGCTCCATCACTGGTCTAGCATCGACCATCTTGTAACTATTGAAGTTACTCACAAGAAATTTCTTGCTTGATGCATCTTCCAGCATGTATTTTGCCTCAAGAGCATCCCACAGTTCCTTTGCGGATTCCACAACTTGATAAAGATCAAATAGGGGATCAGACATACCATTGAGAATATGACCATGGCAGATGTAGTCATCATTCTCCCATTTACTCCTCTTCCTGATTGCTTCAATCGGAGCATTATCACCAATTTCTGGAATGGGAGTAGACAGTACATACACCACCTTCAAGTTCGTCAACAGAAATGCATCTTTTGTTGCCATCTCCTGAAGTTCACTCCTTCGAACTTCTCCAGTTTCCCAAAGTTCTTCGTCATCTCTTTCACCGAAGCAGCAGACATCATTAAAATGTTGAATTAGATTGTAGTCCCTGGATCATCTTGGAAGCTTCGAACAATGATAAAAAAAACCTTGGATTCTACTTGAGTCACGAACTATTTGTTGCTTTCCTAATTCAACATTTCACCCAGGTAGGGGTTTACCGAAATGCTTGAATTGAGATAAAACAAGTGAATTTGCAAAGGAATAAGAGGTCGATGAGTTAGCAATCGAAAAATCAATTAAAAATGAAGGAGGAGATCTTTTTCACATGTACCAAGAGCACTCAAGAACTCATATCTGTCATCTGTGTTTTTCCAGTCGAAAACCAAGCCAAAAACTGCCTTGAAACTGCCATAAACTGACATAAACTGTTCTGAACTGAAGCCTTGTGCGTTCGCACAGTTCTCCTTGTGCGTTCGCATGACCCAAACCAGTCGCACAAGATTCTCGTGCGTTCGCATGACATTGAGTAGTCGCTATCGGTCGCACAACCTTGTGCGTTCGCACAGTTCACCTTATGCGTTCGCACAACCCAAACCAGTCGGACAAGATTCTCGTGCGTTCGCATGATATTGAGTAGTCGCGTCGCGATCGGTCGCACAACCTTTTGCGTTCGCACACATGGCTCTGTGCGATCGCACGCATGACTTACAGATGCACTGTTCCAGTCGACCGACTGACCAAAACACAGATAAACAAGAGTTGTAAAATGATTCATTTCATTCAAACAATACTTTTACAAGGTTTTATACATGTTTCACATCGTATAAACCTAAAATCTCCAACAGGAACCACACTCACGGATTAGCCTGCACAGTCAAACAAATCATAGTCAGTATGAGTTCAATAAATAACGTAGCCTCCATTGAATTAAACGACTAAAATTCGAGCGAGATGTTAGATCCAGGTGGTGTCAGAATCCTCAATGACTTTCAACTGGCCACTGCCTATGTCGAAGTTTCCAAGACTGGCATCTCGGTCATGCCCACAACATGCGCATTGTATGTCCAAGACTCCAATTGCCTGTCTTATAAATCCTCCTTCTCCTTCATCTGTTCTGATCTGATCATGTAAATCATTTCATCATAGAGACAAAAAAGGTCAGAGAATTGTGTAAGTTACTATTGTATAAACTCAAAATTCTCCCTTTTTCATCAGAACGTTCTTTTCCTTCCACCAGTTCTGATTTCATCCCAGACTCTTCGTTAAACATCAAAGCTAATGTTTTAGTTAGTAACTTCATAACAAAAATTTTTTGCTTTAAGATTGTTGGAAATAATGCTTTAAACAGCTGCGTATGAAACTGAAGCTACTGAACAAATACACGAATAGGACTATGTATCTGTTAGTTTTATGGCATGTAGTTTGGCAAAACTTAGAATAGTTGTTCAAGCTGTTGTTCGAGTATAGCAGAGACAACTGCCCTGGAACAAGTTGAAGCAGATGGAATGTTTCCAAATTCAGATTTGGAAACACAGTCGACCGTTGGAGATCAAGGCGGTTGCAGGTGCATGGGCAGAAATTGGAAGTTTCCAAATTCAGATTTGGTAACTTGTTCAACCGACGTAGCACAACTTCGCCTGAAGATATTTCCCAGATCAGTTTTGGCAAGTCGGTGCATATGGATAATCGAGGAGTTCCTTGGAGTCGGTTGCTTGCGCTTGAAGCTATCTTAGTCGAGAAGATAATCGAAGATTGCCTAATCAAGATTGAAGATTCAAATAGAGGATTATCTACAAGAGATATGCGCAAGATATTAGGAAAGATTTCCTAATTGAGATAGGCGGTTTAGAATAGAAATCCTACTCGGTTTAGGGTTTCTACCGTCCTATATAAGGAGGGCTAATGCTTCGGTATTAGTCAGCACTTACGGAGATATTAAATCACGCTCATACTCATTGAAGGGAGGAGGAGGCTAACGGCGGTGAACTAATCGTAACTGGTTATTCACTAAGCTCGTAATCGGCCGGAGAGTTAATCGTCACTGGTTACTCAAAGGCGCTCGGATTCAATCTGTGCTGGTGCTCAGCAGATTGATCGAAGGATTACACTGAAGGTTCACGCACTGAAGTTCTGTTACTGCGCATTCGGGAGAAGGCGCTAATTCTCACGTAGGATCATCTTGGTGGATACGGAGCGGGAGCAAAGATCTAGGGGGAGACCTAGAGTGCAATTGCTAGAGTGTCCGAGGCTCAGGTTGTTTAAGAGGGATTCTGTAAACGTAAGATCCTGTACTCGCAATACTCATTATTAGTGAATTGCTATCTACCGGGCTAAGGGACAGCCCCCCAGACGTAGGCTCGTTAACGCCGAACTGGGTAACAACTTTGCGTGTCGTTTATTTTCCGCACTACATTTATTTCTGCGTAAGTTGTTCTAGATATTGTTCTGCACTCGACCAGAACAACATCTCATCTACTACGGGAAGATTTCAATTGGTATCAAAGCAAATACTCGACGTACAGAGTAAGATCCAGAAGTCGGTGAGATGGATTTGAGAGAAGGGCAGAACATCACGCGACCTCCTCTGCTTAAAGGAAATAAATATGGCTATTGGAGAGTTCGAATGAAGGCGTTTCTGAAGTCTCAAGATGAATCAGTTTGGGATGCAGTTGAACAAGGATGGACACACCCAGTGACTATCGACAAAGAAGGTAAAGTTTGCCTCATTACTAAAGACAAGTGGACTGAAGATCATAAGCATGCTGAAGCGGCAAACTCTAAAGCAATGAATGCCATATTCTCCGGAGTTGATGGAAAGAATTTCAAGATGATCTCTACCTGTGAAATAGCAAAGAAGGCTTGGGACATTCTCCAAACTGCTCATGAAGGTACAAACAAAGTTAAAGTATCCAGAATGGAGACGGTCACATCAAAATTCGAAAATTTAAGAATGCAGGAGGATGAGACCATTGCTGACTTCAATACTCGGATTCTCGATATATCTAACGAAGCATTCGCCTTAGGAGAACCAATGACCGAAGAAACAATGGTAAGAAAGGTTCTGAGATCTCTTACAAAGCGGTTCGCCATGAAAGCTCTTGCCGTTAAGGAAGCCAATGATGTGAAAACCATGAGACTGGATGAACTGATGGGCTCCCTGCAGACCCATGAGATGGACATGAATGAAGAAGACCGACTTACAAAAGTCACCAGCATCGGTCTGAAGGCTGAAGTTGTTAAAGACAAGACAGAGGAAGCGTCAGAACAACAGTATGCCATGTTCGCCAAAAACTTTGGTAAGTTTATGAGGAGGCAGTACGGTAAAGGGACTGAGTCCGGTCAGCCATCTAACTCAAGATTCCAGAATAATGATAGAACTTATAAGAGGAATCAATCTGGAGACTCCGATCTTGACAACAAAAGCAAAGGAATCCAATGCAGAGAGTGTGAAGGGTATGGACATATTCGAGCAGAATGTATCAACACTCAGAAGAAGAAGAATGCTTATGCCGTCAGCTGGAGTGATAGTGAATCTGATCAGGAGGGTGAGACTAATAACTTTGTCGCCCTAGCTTCCTATGTTAAAGAAGAAATAAGCAACGAAGTAGGGTCAGAGTCATCCTCGGAGAATCCCACACAGTACTCAAGCTGCAGTAATAATGAAGAAGTCACTGATGAAGATGTTGCCAGCAAAAACAAAGAATTGTTCCAGGAATGGGTGAAAGAAGTTGAGCAGAACAAGTTACATCACAGCATTCTGGCAGATATGAGAAAAGAAAAAGAAGAGCTTTGGGAAGAAGTTGCTATTCTTGTCACTCAGAACGTAGAACTTCAACAGACGATCACTGATCTTCAAGTCCAGCTGGTTAAAACAAAAGGTGAACGAGCTGAACTCATTATTCAAAAGGCTAAGCTATTGGCAGTTGTGTCATCTCTGAAGGTTCAGATTGAGAAAAGTCAAGGCATACATCCAGGGGATGTAGATGATCTAAAAAGAAAGAATGCGGCTCTAAGACGAGGAGAGGTAATCCTTCTCAATACTGTGGATGCCTTGAGATGTGAACTTGAAACAGATAAGCTTGTTCAGGCGGATACTCTTGAAGAACTAAACACCCTGAAGAATTCCGTGATGCTGCAAAATTCGGGAACTAAAGATCTCGATGATCTTCTGGAGGCTCAAAGAACATCTGGCGGAAGCAAGGGGAAGACAGTGTTTGTAAAAGCTGAGTCAATCGTTTCCCAGTACCCGCCAAGAAAGCAAGATAGACGAAGGTGCTTTTACTGCAACCATACAGGTCACATCAAGTCAAGATGTTCTGAGTTCCACAAGTTCCTCAGAAAGATGAATCAAGAAAGGACATCTCACAAGAAGCAAGTCTGGAAATCCAAACAAAGAGGCGAGACATGTCACGTTGCATTCAGTTCCACGAGCCTTCCGGAGAAGCAAAGATGGTATTTTGACAGTGGATGTTCTAGACACATGACAGGAAATCCTGAGTTCCTAACTAAAGTGGAAAGACTCAAAGGCAAATCTGTGACTTTTGGAGGTGGAGTAGAAGGTAGAGTTCTTGGAAGAGGAACATTGAAGGTTCCAGGCCTCCCTAGATTAAAGGAGGTGCTTCTCGTCGAAGGCTTACAGGCAAATCTGATAAGCATAAGCCAGCTGTGCGATGGGGCGAATCATGTTCAGTTCACACAGGACAAGTGTGTTGTGCAGAACTACCAAAATGAAACTATTCTCACTGGAAGGAGAGCCTCAAACAACTGTTATCTGGTAGATCTTGTTTTACCCACTGCTACGACTACTCGTTTTCCAAGGAGCTGTTATCATCGTGTGAAGACGCCCACAGCATGGGTTGATTATCTCAACCATGGCTATGTTCGAAGGGGAGTTAACACGAAGAGAGGCTCCGTCAAACTTGCAAGATTCAAGTATGAGAGCTGCTACACCAAGTTGCTGTGGAAGAAGTCGATACTGAACGAACTCGATATTGAGAATTGTTACACCAAGAAGCTGTGGAACAAGGGTATTCTGGAAGAATGCAGGGTGGAACAAGATATGATAAAGCAGCAAACAAATTTCAGCTTCAGAGGCTTGAACAACATTCGGGTTCGGACACCTAGATCCCTACTGGATCTGTGTGTCACCAACAACTAAGTTGCTCCAGCACAAGTCCGTCAGCAAGAGCCTCAAGGAAATATGTTTTAGGGCTGACGTGGAAGGCAGGGTGTGGTGCTAGAAGAAACGGTTGGACTACCAAAGATTTTCAAAAATATTCAAATTATTTCAAAAATAGTGGAAAGTGTCACGTGGCAGCATAGGGAGTTTTCAAGAAGATATTTATGGCTTGCCAAAATAAGATAGTGCTTCTAAACTTAAAAAAAATTTCGCTCATATATCGCAGTTCTCTCTCGACGAAACCCTAAGGCAAAGCTTGTCGAAATTCAACAATGGTGAACACAAGGAAGAACAAGGCAGCAACAGTTGACGCAGCACAGATGCCCGTTATCGTACCACAGATTATCAAAGAAAACCCTAAAACGGCTAGCAACCAAGTACCTACAGGAAAATCAACATCGGATGCCGTAGAGAAGACGACTGTTCTGAAGAATCCTAAAGCCCTTGTTTCTGAGAAGAAGAAGTTGGTTAAATCGGTGAAGGAAATGGAAACCGTTGTCCAGATGAAAGAAAAGGAGATTCCTAAATCTATTCCGGATCAAATTCCCAAAAAGGCGACTTCTTTGAAACCTGCTTCAGATCAAGAACCAACAAAGAAATCGACACAAGAGGTAATTTCTAAAATCTCCAAATCTCTTAAATCAAGGAGTCCTAGTAAGGATGGTGTGTCGATGGAGGGGTCGAAAGTTGTTGGAGATAAGCCAAAGGTTGTGGCTAGTGTGCAGGGGGAGGATTCTCCTGTGTTGAAAAAGGTGAGAGTTAAGATGGTTGCTCATAAGAAAACCCCTATGAAAGAAAAGTTTAGAATTGTGAAACGTAAGGTAGTGGTGTCTGAGTCAGATAATGAAGAATCTGAGGAAAGAGGTGTTATAGGTGAGGATATTGAGGAAGTAAACACTAATATTCCTATGGAAGAGTCTAGTAAAGCTGATGAAGAGGAAGAAAAGCTAAGTGAAGATTCTGTTGAGATTCCTGAAGAAGATAGTAATGGCTCTGATGCAGAGGAGCTGAATGATGATGTTTCCGCTCAAGATACTGTTAAGGAACCATTCGCTGAGGATGAAGCTCATTCGCAGCATGAATTAGATGAAGTGGATGAGTCATTGGAAGAATTGTTTGATGCTGTTGAGGACTATGTTGAAGAAGAGTTTGCTTCTAAAGCCGTTGATGAGGAGATGGAGGCCCTGTCTAAGGATTCAGTTGATGAATCAATCAAATTGTCAGACTTGGCAAAAGAAATTCAGAAAGATGTTCCAGTAAGTAAGGAACATGTCACCAAGACAATGCCAGCAGTCACAAGAAAGAAGGCAGTGCAAAGACAAGTTGCTGATGTGAGTGTTCCCACAGTTCCTGAGAAGAAAACTCTAAAGAAAAGAAAGGTTTCTGCTCCTACCCCAGCAGAAAAATCAGTTGAGATTGAAGCTCCTGGCCCTGAGAAGGTGACTTCACCAGTTGCAAAGAAAGCTAAGACAAGTTCTCCTGCTGGGAAGATAAAAGAAAAGGGTAAGGAGGTCCAGTTTGATTCTGGAGTTATGGCGAATGGTGTGTGGTTTATGTCAAACGATCATGCAAAGAAGTGGGAATATGTTCAAAAGAGGAAGATCGTGGCTGAAAGGGTGTTGGAGGCTGACAAATATGCAGCTAAAGAGATTGTAAGTCTGATCAAAGAACTCGACTTGTGGCCGTCAGTGTCAATGGCAAAACCGTTTTCAGCTAATCTGGTGAGGGAAGTGATTGTAAATCTACCAGAAGGATTCGCAGATTGTGAGAACGCCTCCTTCGGTATGGCTAGTGTGAGAGGCAAAATGGTGGTTATCACTCCAGATGGTATCAATGACTTCTTTGGAATTGACGCCGGACCTCTGAATATTGAAGAAAACCCCAATTGGCACAAGATTGCAGCTGCTCTTACTGGCGGTGTTCGTTCGAAGTGGTACTCAATGACCTTTCCAGTGAAGGACCTATCTACAAAGCACTCCCTGCTCCACAGCATTGCAGTTCATAACTGGCTGCCGAATAATCACCATACTACTCTTGGCCATACAATGGGTGCTTTTCTGAAGACTATTGGAGCTGGGAAGAAGATTGATCTTGGACGGCTTATTTTCGATCAAATTGCTAGTCATGCAACTTCTATCAAAGTCAATCATCCGATTGGATTCCCGTCGCTGATTCACCAACTTGTTCTGGGCCAACATTCAGATATCTTAACAAGTCAGGACGTGTTGACTGGAATTCCCAAGGTTTTTCTTGCAGATCATAAACACTTCTCTGGAAAACATATTGTAGATCTGGACCTGGAGGCACCTATTAAGCCAAAGAAGAAGTTGTCTGAGACATCCCTGGAAGAGTTGAGTGCTCATATGCCTTCTGCCACTCGAAGAAAGATTATCTTTCACCTTGAAGAGGAGCTCGCTGATGCAAATGAAAGGATTGTGCAGTACATGGCAAGGAAGAAAAAGATCACTAAACTTCTGGTGGGTCTCCGTTATCCTGAAGAAGAAGATGACATTGTCTCGGATGATGCAGCAAGTGCTGAGTCTGACTACTAGTTCCTGGTGATACTTTCTGCTCCCCTTTCGTAAACAATTCTATATTTTGTTAGACTCTTGTCATCTTTTTGTTGAACTGGTTGCTGTTTTTGAAACCCTTGTCATTTTGTGACAAAAAGGGGGAGTAGTTTTGGAGTTTGAAAGCTCCTTAAAATATTCATTTGTGCTTATTGTTAGAACTGTTATTTGGAGTTTGAAATCTCCTCAAAGATTCGCTTGGTAGCTTAGTTCGGAGCACAGCTTGGGAGTTTGAAACCTCCTTCAAAGATTCAACTGTAATTGTAGTACAGGTAGATTACAGTAGGTAGTTTTGCCAAAAATGCCAAGGGGGAGATTGTTAGTTTTATGGCATGTAATTTGGCAAAACTTAGAATAGTTGTTCAAGCTGTTGTTCGAGTATAGCAGAGACAACTGCCCTGGAACAAGTTGAAGCAGATGGAATGTTTCCAAATTCAGATTTGGAAACACAGTCGACCGTTGGAGATCAAGGCGGTTGCAGGTGCATGGGCAGAAATTGGAAGTTTCCAAATTCAGATTTGGTAACTTGTTCAACCGATGTAGCACAACTTCGCCTGAAGATATTTCCCAGATCAGTTTTGGCAAGTCGGTGCATATGGATAATCGAGGAGTTCCTTGGAGTCGGTTGCTTGCGCTTGAAGCTATCTTAGTCGAGAAGATAATCGAAGATTGCCTAATCAAGATTGAAGATTCAAATAGAGGATTATCTACAAGAGATATGCGCAAGATATTAGGAAAGATTTCCTAATTGAGATAGGCGGTTTAGAATAGAAATCCTACTCGGTTTAGGGTTTCTACCGTCCTATATAAGGAGGGCTAATGCTTCGGTATTAGTCAGCACTTACGGAGATATTAAATCACGCTCATACTCATTGAAGGGAGGAGGAGGCTAACGGCGGTGAACTAATCGTAACTGGTTATTCACTAAGCTCGTAATCGGCCAGAGAGTTAATCGTCACTGGTTACTCAAAGGCGCTCGGATTCAATCTGTGCTGGTGCTCAGCAGATTGATCGAAGGACTACACTGAAGGTTCACGCACTGAAGTTCTGTTACTGCGCATTCGGGAGAAGGCGCTGATTCTCACGGAGGATCATCTTGGTGGATACGGAGCGGGAGCAAAGATCTAGGGGGAGACCTAGAGTGCAATTGCTAGAGTGTCCGAGGCTCAGGTTGTTTAAGAGGGATTCTGTAAACGTAAGATCCTGTACTCGCAATACTCATTATTAGTGAATTGCTATCCACCGGGCTAAGGGACAGCCCCCCAGACGTAGGCTCGTTAACGCCGAACTGGGTAACAACTTTGCGTGTCGTTTATTTTCCGCACTACATTTATTTCTGCATAAGTTGTTCTAGATATTGTTCTGCACTCAACCAGAACAACATCTCATCTACTACGGGAAGATTTCAGTATCAAAACAGAACAATCGCAATCCGTTGGTTGTGGATGGAGTCGCGTTAGACGTTGTCCTTAAAGCAAGATTGCCGCCCTACTGGTGCTGGGACTTGCTGGCAGTATGCTTCCCAAGATAAAACTATCCTCGGCAAACACTTGAACACCAAAGCTTTGCCGATCGAACACTGAATGATCTTTAGCTATCACCACCGAATGACTACGAATGGAAAACCAGAGAAGGAAAGTTGTTTGTGTTTTAAGTATGTTTCAAATGAGCCACAATACTCCTCCTTTTATAGGAGAGTATTATTCCTTTGGAAATCAACGGTCTTAGTCATTAAGACTAGACATTATGAGTCCGTACGTATACCAAGACGTCTCTTGGTACGTATTTCTAATGCACCATAAATTTTATTAAATGCGCACACTTAATACTCTTATGCATCCAAACTCATTAAAATGATTTTAACCATCATTTTCTTCACACGTATTTCACACAAATTCCAACACCATTTAGAGCCAATGGAGACTACCTTGATTTGTAACATTCAACCTAATATTAGATCTCCCAAACTGGTTATGTGAAAACAGGAAATACTGATTACCCTTGACCGGTAAAAAGAGAGCAATTTGGGTATGCGACACTTATTTTATTTGCAATATTTTGAAAACTTGAATTTTAAAATTGGACCATATAGATAAAAAAAAACTCAAAAAACTATACATTTATGTCTTTTAGGACCTTATCCATTATGCAATTTCGCTTTCGTTATCCCCTTTTGAAAGTCTACAGATTTCGGTTTGAATGTGTTTTAAGGGAAAGAGCTTGTCTTGTCCGGAATGCTAAAGTTTGACATGATACTTTTATTAGTATTATCTAAGAATGCCGCACTTTTCCACAAGCAATTTCAATATATATACAATTTATCTATAACACAAAGGTGTAAGAAAATAATATTACATTGTAAAAATAAATAAAAATTTCTGTGATTGCACTGAATATCAATGAAATGGATGAACATAATTAGTCTCCAACTGAAGATAAATACAGTAACAACTATAATGTAATGAAAGTCAATCTGTTACAACAATGTTGTCATGTAAGAAGATGACACCTAAACTTATGAAGATATGGTACAATCAATCTACCAAGAATTGTACTGGGGAGCTGTCATCTGGAGGATGAAGACGAAGACGGAGCTTGGTGGCTACCGTCTCTACAATGCGGGTCTTGAAGCGATGAGCCTTGTTGCCGGAATCTCAGTACCAAATTACGGCGCTGCACAGATCTGTCAAGTGCAGCTGCTTGCCGTCTCTTACGTAAAACAAAGATACGAGGTAGATTTCCAGGTTTAGGAGTTGCCGCCACGTTGCAGGACTCAGCATCACTGACACTTTCGTCGGAGCAGCCATGTTTAGCAGATTTTGTAGGATACTGATGGTTTGAGGAGTCAGTATTCATGCTGCAGCTACCAACTGATGACAAGCGGCTGTCTTCATGTTTCTCATGTGCTTCGTTCAGGGTAGAATTTGCGGGTGGACCGCTCCTGCCTTGGAGTTCTTCGGTGAGTCTTGATCTCATTCCTGTCCCGGTGCATGCTTCAGTCTGGTTGAGAGTGCAGGGTGAACTCTTTTCGATTGTTTTACTTAACTTAGCCGATTTTCTCCATGTTTCTGTCTGATCTAGTGTGCTTGGGGCACTCCTTTTGATTGCCTTGGTGGGCACATTGCGAGATTTCTCACGAGTGATTTTCCTTGGAGCCCGAGCATTAATATTCCTTTCCGGAACTTCTGAGTCTGAAGTCAATTTGTAGCGGATCAATGGTCGTTTTACATCTGAAATTGATGGTCCCTGAGGGAAAAGAATCAAAATGTAGGTTTAATTAGAACTCAGCTACCAACACATTCAATGTTTTAAAGAACAATTTACAGCGAATCGATTGAAAATCCATACCATAATCGAGCAGAAATAGTTTCTAAGAATACATCTAAACAATGACTACAATCTACAACTGCTACAAATAAGTCTACAGCCAAATAATGAAACAGAAATAACATAAAAAATTACATACCTTGCCAACAATAGTCCACTGATTATCTTTCCAGTAGTGCCTGACTCTAATCCTAGCAGCGCCAACATTAAGATCCAGCATAGCCCCAACCACCCGAACCAGAAATTGTTTCTTGTCCAGCACTTGCAGCACTGCGGCCAACTTCCACGCAAAGTTATCGTAAACATGCACAAGATCTCCACGACTCCAATCTGAAAACTCAACTACTGGAGGACGAGGTCTGATGTACTTCACCAACACCACCTCCACGACCATCCCATTCACATGTCCATCATACATAATAGTGAACGCATCTCCATCACCCTCAACTATCCGCGCAGGATGCCAGGAGTACTCCAACGTGCTACTCAAAACTTCCACTTTATCTCCTTTCACATAACGCATTTTGACTACTAAGATGCAGACACTGAACAATAATCTCCACAGTAAGGATTCAGCTTATAGCTGCACAAGCGCGTAAACACAGGCATAAGCAACAGATTGTAATCATAATGAGAAAAAAGCTGATAAAAACATTCACAGGGAGTTTCTAAACAAGGAAAAAAGTACTCTTCAAGAAAACCGCAATCCGAAATCCTACACGGAAATCAGTCAGCCAATCAAAGAAGCAACATAATTCAGTGCAATCAATTAATCAAAAAAATTATAACAAGTTTCAGTTAACCATCAAAACCAAGCAACACAACGCTCTTATAACAATCCAACCACAAACTATGTATCAATACAAAACAGAAAACCTAACGATTAGCAACAACATACATTCATTATCGGCGACTCAAAACCTTGACTCAAATCAACGCAAATTCATAACTTGGCTTTACTTCAAATAATCATCAAACCCTACTCAACACATCCGATGCAGAAATCAAACAAAAACAGACGATCGAACGACAAATGCTGAACGTAAATAATACTGAGCTGACATAATCATCAACAGAATTGAATCGGATGAAAGTAGATTAAAAATTTATAAAATTAAAAGAGAAAAAAAGGGAAAGTGGAATTGATCGGAGGATTGTAGCTTACCTAGGGATTTCAGAGCGAAGGAGACGATCAAGGAGCAGAAGCAGCAGCTGTGATGTTTGTTTCGATTTTCGGAAAAAGAATATTACGAATGTTGCTTGATTTTGTGTTGTCTGGGTTTGATGAGGAAACCGCTTTGATTTTTATTATTAATATTTTTGTTAGATAATTAATAATGGGATTAACGATGTTAACCCTGGAATAAAATGACAAGCAACGCAGCTATTTGCTGCTATAACAAAAACGATGCAGTTTCGTAGGTAAACGAAATAGTTTTGGTATTGTTTTATCTAAATTACGTCTTTTTTTTAAATCAATGTTTTTTACTTGGTTGAACGGGATATGAATCATGTTAACCTTATCATGAGTCGCTCTTTAACTATTTTTATTTTTCAGAAATTATTTAAAAATTTCCATATAAATTAAACAGTTTATTCTTGATAAATAATCAATAATTAGATATTAAATGGTTATAACTTCTAATTATATGTTCCGATCGGATAGGGGAGATTTTGAAAGAAAAAGAACCGATTTTGAAATGAATAAAACTAACACATTTGACATATTATTAATAAAAAACTTTCTTTAATTTTGTAATAAACCAATCAAATTCTAAAAGTCATAGTATTCAATTTCATATAATCTTTTTTTAATCCAAAGACTTTTATATATTATTTTTTAAACAAGAGAATACACCTCTGACAGACACAAGTCATCAAAAGAGAGCTTCACCCTCAAGTGGAACGCAATCCCTATCACTGGGTACCACTAAAAGAACAAAAATACCAAATAGGGACCTGTCAAGACGAACAAGAATCAAGAGCCAAATCATCTTGAACATTAGTTGGTAAAGTTGGGAAGGAGGAGTCATCCAAGTGATTACAAACCTGATGATCACAATAACTTTTGCCAACATTTCTGTCGCTGTTGATGGAATTTAAAACGAAGGCTGGAGGATTGTTATCATCCGCACCCTGGGCAACAGTCGAAACCCAAGCAATAGCTGCCCCATTCACCATGGGACAAATTCTCACAAATCTAATCACACCAAACTCATTCCTGAACACCCGTTGTCGACAGAGCTCATTCCAAGGCACTTCGTCCCCACAACCATCAGCAATCCATCTCATGAAGGGGTCGGAGCACACAACCAAATTAATATGAAACCCTTTATTGCTAGCTGTAGCTATAGCTATAGCATCACGACAAAGGCACAGCAGGTCATATAATCAGGAAAAGCAAAAGCTGCTTAAATTTGTGTATCATAGTTTACTGGGATGAGAGAAAAGCCAGAGAATGAAGGCACAAGAAAACAAAATGACAGGAATTAAATGTATGGTATTATCGCCTGGGTTGAAATCCTTCTTTGAATCCTCTACGGCAACCGGACTGTACACCGCAAGATCTTCTGATGAAGATAATCTGTCCATGGATTGGTATGCTTTTGCTGCAGGCATGAAGTTGACGAGAAACTCGTCAGGGGAGGCTCGAGCTGTTGTGTTGGCAGATCTCTGCATGTTGGACGAGCAGCTAGCTTCAAATATCAGGTTGAGGAGCAGAAGAGGTAGATGAGCTGAAAATCAGAGAATATGTTTATATATATATATATATATAGTGTGAAAATGGAAAAGCTTGGAATGACAGCAAAGTGCCAGCTGAAAGTCAATGAGAAACTAAGTTTAAAAATAGGCATAGTCATTAGATAAATACGTGTTAACCATTAATGCGAACAAGTTGCATAAGAAACAAAAACTGGCGCAGAAATGTATCGTAGTGGACTAGCAGATTAGCAAGTTGGCAAGATCAACTAGGAGTTTGTAGCAGAAAATGGTAAATAGACGGCAACAAGGCACTAATAAATTAGGACGGAAATCTTTATTGGTAAGTATGAGACGGCAATTTATGTAAAGAAGTTATGGAGTACCTGTCGATTAGATGCTGATAATAAACCTTCCGCGGCTGCTGCTCGTCATTGGGAGAGTCCAAGAGCCTAATTCAATCTTTTCGAACAAACAACAAAGGCATAATTGTTTTACTATTTATTCACAACAACGGAGGAACGATAAGGATGAATAAATTTCTGTAAGTGATAAATAAACACAAAACTAATTGTATAAACTACGCCAATCATGAAGTTAATCACAAACATCAAAATTATGAATATCATAAAGTCTAATACGTGTGGATATCCATAAGCTATTAGGGTATTGATTTAACACCAGATAAAAATAAGTACAACAATAGCAGGCCAGGACATTAATTTCCTGCCATCAACTGAAGAGTTGAATAACCGAAAAGACAATTTTTTGAAAGGCATTCTCTTTGCATTCCTTCAGCAAGCTCCATTTTTTGAATCTTTTGAAGGCATACACACACTATAGGTTGAGATAAAAGAAAGCAATTCATCAGGAGTGTGTACATGTTGCAAGTTAAATAAAACATTGATTGTAATAGTAAACCAACATGATATGAGAGTATTGTTTTGATACGAACAACATGACTGGTTGCAGACTGTCATTTAGATGCCCACTGCAAAGAGTCAATTTGTGTCATCACTCTATGAAGAATTTCTTTCTAATAGGCTGTAGTGATTTGCCTGACACTTGTTTGAATTCACAATCCAAGTCAACTTCCATAAGTCGATGGTTCTCCTTGGAGCGTATCATTGTGAAAGAAACACTTAGTTCATCTCCTTTAGAAACATTAACTGCCGGGTGCAGTACAAAAACCTGCACGGAAAAAAAGAGAAGTCAAAGGAAGTATATTGACAGGAACGAAAAACACTAAATCATAGGACGTTACACTATCAGACAACTTTTTGTTGTTCAAAAACCAAACCCAGCAAGTTCCAACTAATAGTTGGTTCCTTCTTTTATTTATCCATGTTTTGAATAAAAAGCAGTAAAGCTGTATTAACAAACACATACCTGCTGGCCCCAATGTGTTCCTTGGTCCACACTCGGGGCTGTTGTTAACTCGATATCTTCTTGAGCCGGATTCTCCTTGCTGCCCTGAGTTATTAGATAGAAAATTGTCAGTGACTGAACATCGCATGCCACACAATACATGCCACAATGAACAACAGAGAGCAATATCATAGCATACCCGAAAATGAACGTCAAACCATCCACCGAGTGCACTAAGTCTTGCTTCCTCTTCTGTGATTTTGGAGGAAAATTTTGATCTAACTTCAAGGATCTCATTCACAGTAGCAGTTGAACAGTCAATTTCTTTTACAATAGCAGGAGTTCCTATAACTTGATTCGGCTGAAGATTGCCCCAAAGTGTAGTCTGCACCATATATCACATCACTTCGTAAGGAAACAAGAAAACAGCGTAAAAAAATGGAGAATCAACTTCAATCCTAAATGAATAGCTTATAACTACGTTATCATCAAGGCCATACCGAGAGAACAGTCAGCAAGAACACATTGATTTTTTTGACTTTTAGCGGTTTTCGTAAAACTATGGTCCAGCAAATCCCAAGAATTAAGTATGAGAAAAAAATAGTTCATGAGAGAGCAGTTCCACAGTAAAGTTAATAACATTTGCTAGCCTGAATGAATGAGAAACTGCAAACAAATTAATTTTGAAAACCCTAAATATGTTTTAGAGAACTAATGTAGTGACACTAAACAACGCTACAGAAAATTGAAATTATCAAATCAAAAGCGCCAAGGTGCTTAAACTTTTCTGTATCCAAAAAAAAAAGTTGCTTAAACTATTATATCAGAAGCACATGACCTTATAGCTAGATCAAATAAGTTTTAGACTTGTGAAGAGAGAGAGAAAAACATTTTTTTCACATGCAGAAAACTGACAGCATGTATATCACTCACCTGAAGAAAGTATTTCTTCTGCTCTTCAGAGTAAGAATTTGTTAAAACATTCATGTTAACACCGTAATCATTTTTCATCTCATCAGCAAAATAGTGCCAGTCTTCCATCGAACCATCATACTCATCAAACTTTTGATCAGTCAATCCGGACACAATTGGAGCCATCCACATGCGAGCATGACTAGGGTACCTATGACCATCAAATAATGTCAGATTTAGAAAGAGTCACGCTCTTTGTGTCATGCCACTAGATTGGAGAACAAACATGACAAGCTACTTACATCACCCCATTTGGTTTCAGCCAGCGGTCACGAGCACAAATTACAGAGTCAAACATAGATTCACGAAGTAAAAAATATCCCATCCACTCAGAAATGATCACATCAACTGCAAAGTAAAATCAGCTTATGAAAGACCATTACCAAATTACAACAACGGAAGTTTAGAGTTTGATAACAAAAATCCAATACTCTCAAAGTCTCAATAGCTACCTTTTTCAGGCAAGCTAATATCTTCAATTGACCCTTCAATCACCTCAACCACATCCTCAAGGTTATTTGCTTTTACTAGAGCCCTAGCATGCTCTGACATCTTAGTCGCCTCCACCGCATAGACCTTCCTTGCACCAGCCTGAGCAGACCAGATTGCGAGAATGCCACTTCCAGTTCCCACGTCCAAGACACTCTGAGAAACAAATAACATATACACTTTTATCAATTTCTCCATATGCCTTCGGACAACACGAACCAATCATAAACAAATATTTCAAGGAAAACACTTATCAAGAAACTACTTCACATCAATATCTTTCAAATTTAAATACTAATCTAAACACTGCAATAAAAACACTTCTAACAAATAACCCATTGGCTTATATAGAAGCCTATATTAGCAAAAGTGATGCAAATGGCTGTAAACTATGAACTCCTCAAAAGTGCTACAAATAGCCCACCCCTGACAAACCGAACACCATAAAATTAGAATGAAAAAAAAAATCAACCTTTCCGACAAAATGACGTTTGTTCAGCATAATGGAATTGTAATATGCATCCATACGAACTCGGTCAGACAGCATCTCTTTCTGGTGATATAAAAACGCATAAGTGCAGAAATAGTTAGCAAAGTCTACTTCTTTGTCAACTCCTCCACCACCAATACCCATCCTGCCTCCTGCGCTGTTGGAAGAACTCCCCATTATATTCCGGTTAAGCGTCGACTTCCGGCGAGAGAGGAGCAAACGGAGAGAGGGGAATTGAGGATTGAAATGGGGGCGAGGGTTTTGAATTTAGGGTTTTATTGTCTGAAATTAGAAATAGCAATAACATTTTATAGCCCCATAAGTTTTATTTGCGTCAAAAGGCTCCCCAAGTAGTACTCAATTAAAGTAATTTACCGCCAAATTTGTTCCTGTCAGTTTCTTGTTTGTTTCTCTCTTCAGTATCCAATTTAAATTTGCCTAAAATATATATTTATCTGTTTTTGGAGGGCAGTTTACTCATGGTGGCATTTTACTATCAAAAAAAAAAATAACACAAATCTCTCTAGTGGCATTTTACTATCCGTCTTTGGAGGGCAGTTTATCTCTCTAGTGGCATTTCACTATAAAAAAAAAAAGAGGAAAATTAGGTCGTGAAATTTAAGTTCTCTTATCAGATAAGACAAATCCCGGTTTCAAGCGAGTGAACTTAAATTGTCAATCATTTGGTGATTTAACAAAGAGATTGACCGCTGAATAAAAAAAGTAAGAGACAACCAATAATTCACTACTTTTTTTTTGATTACATGGGTTAGTAGGGTTAGAAATTAGACAGTTAGCAGAGGGCTTCGAATCTGGGTCATTTGAGACTCGCATGTGTGGTGCTCCACTGAGCCACCACTTGGCCTCTCAATAATTCACTACTTGATAACAAGTGTTCTTTAAAAAAAAAAGATTTTACCCCTCATGGTTGACTCAATAGCCTGTAAACCAAGACAATCATGTGTGATCACCTCATTACAAGGTGACACGCTCCATCGAGTTACCAATGATTTTTATCTCCTTGTAAGTATTTAGTGAGAATTGAACCTGAGACCTTGCCCAAGTCAATTGCCCACCCACCCACTCGGCCACCAACTATGTTGGCATAACAAGCGTTCTTACTGACAACATTATGATTGTAATTTAGTCGAGCTTAGAATTGATGTGCTCAACTAGAAGCTTCTCTCCCAGTTCCACCGCCTCACCAAGCTCACCCTCGCCGACACTTCAAGCCTCCGATTGTTTTTGCTCTACCCACGTCCAGTGTTCAAGAAAACGCTAGGTGGGAATCGGGCGGTCAGGTTTCTGAAAGAATTAATCGGGGATTAATCGGCGACTAATCGGTTTCGATTTATATGTATTTTTAATATATAAGCATTAACATATTAATAGTACTGTATTAATATTATTTTAATTTGATTTTTGATATATTAATTTTACTAATAGTACTGCATTAATATTATTTTAATCGGGGATTAATTGACTAATAGGCGGTCATTTTCTTCAACACTGCCCACGCCTCTCCTTCATTCTTCTTCTCCTCCCCACCGTCGCGACTCATCGCGGCTTCCCTCTTTTCCACTCCTTCCGCGATTTTCGTGAATTTGGTCGATTCATGCCTTCCTGCTCTTACAAGTTCTCTCGCCTTACTTGGTGAGCTTGTGGTGGATGGTCGACTCAGCTCTGGGTCTCGGGGGTGGTGGTGGAGTCGGTGAGTTCGTGGTGTGGACCGTGTGGTGATGGTGTTGGGTGGGTTGGAGGGGATGTGGTGTAGTCATCTTTTTGTGTTTATATTTATATTTGCCTTGTTTCTTTCAAGCTACTTTTTCTCTCTAAGCGGTTTCGCTTATGTTGTCCGTGCTGCTCCCAGCTAGATGATATTTCATAACTTTAAGTCCTTTATTATGCCTTTTATAGAGCTGGCGTGTGTGTCTTAGCAAGAAGTAGATCGACTGCCGACGACTGGAGTAGCAGGACCCAGTCTTGTAGGATTACTCTATGGTAGTTTTGGCCAGAGCTTGATTGTTGTTTTGAAGTTGGCTGACGAGCCACTTCTTCTGATTGGCCAGTTTGACATGGACTGAACCTTGGAGCATTTCCTGTGTGAAGATAACAAAGCAGTAGATGAATTGACTAACTTTGCACGGATTACTTTTCATGTTGGATGTTCTGTCCTGTGCTTGTTGATTAATTGTTTTGTTGTTGTTGTTATACCTTTGGTACTTCCCCGTGCTCATAAGTCTTGAATTATGTGTTAATTCTGATTCTGGGGTTGTGCTATTGTTTCCGACTCTTTGTATGCCATCTTTTTCTATAAAAAAAATTGCAATTTGTTTTTCGAGGACTTCAATTGACCTCGTTTCATCCATATACTCCACATAATCAAATGTATGGAAAATTACAATAAATAAATAAATTGCGTATTTAACAAAACATGTCGATCGCAACAAAATTTTCCAGAAGAAGGAGCGCCTCAGCAGAGCCGACCACGATCGTCAAACTTCACATCCATGGCCGCTTCCGCTCCTTCATTTACTCTCTCGGAGCCCTACTCCGCATCGATCGACGGCCGAAGTCACACACTTATTCCATTCCTTCCCTCGCTGCTTCATCATCCCCGGTCTCGTTCCCACGCTCGACCGTCCGTGCTCCGGCTGAGTTCAAGGATTCGAGCGAGTTCGGCTGCCATCATAGAACCGGTAAAATTTGAAACCCTAGTCCCATTGGCTACTTTGATTGCTTAAAGTATTGATTTTTATCAACATTGTGATGTCAGCTGTCGAGGAATTAAAAATTGATTTAAGTCTCTGTCAAATGTATTTAGAAATTATTCTAATTTATGCTTGAATTGATTTTTTTATATGATCAAGGAGGTTATTGTTTGAAATTTCCATGTAATATTAGTAGAAATTCAAACTGTTAATGGATGGATTTCTAGCGTCTTGGCCTGCTCGTCATGTGATTTCATTTCTTGTGTCCGGAGAGTACCAAGAACTGTCTTGATGGGAAATTTTGCTCCTTTTTTCCTTCCAAATTGTTAGTTAATTTATATTTAGCAAACTCATGTGGAGCATCAATACAAATGTTCTTAAGTTTGATTACGTTTATAGGAAATAAAAAGTCAGCGTAACAATACATTGGAAAGTTACCCCTTTGCTTGCCCGGTGTGCTATGAGCCACTGATTCGAAAAGGTCCTCCAGGTCTTAACGTGTAAGCTGAAATGGTATTTACCGTTTGAATATGATTGGTTTCTTTATCAAGGTATTTGACTGGAGATTGAGTCCGTGGTTGTTGAACTATTTAGGCCTGCCATTTATAGATCCGGCTTCAAATGTAAACTGTGCAACAAGACTTATTCAAGCAAGGAAAATTATCTGGATCTCACTGTTACTGCTGGAGCAAAGGAATACACCGAAACCAAGCCTACTGGGACCGAGTTATTCCGGTAAGTTCCTTGGTGCTTTCATTATGATCCATACTTAATATAATGTTGTTGCTTTTATCTAGGAGCCCACTTGTTTCGTTCTTGTACGAACGAGGTTGGCGTCAGAATTTTGCTCAAAGTGGCTTTCCAGGCCCTGATGAAGAGGTACCTAGTCATTCGTGATTTTTTCTTATTGTTTGGGAAGCTTGTTGAGTTTATGGAGTGTGTGGATTTCTCTAATTCCTAGTTTCTGTGAAATTTACTTTCCTTTTACCTGAAATCTGAAAATTACTGGAATGTATGATTTTATTTTGGTTGAAAAATCCCAAGTTCCCGAGCCCTGACTCATATGCCAAAAACATTATTGAGTACAGTTCAGGATGGCTCAAGAATATTTCAAACCTGCAGAAGGTGGTCTTCTTGTCGACGTTAGCTGTGGCAGTGGCCTGTTCTCCAGAAAATTTGCTCAAGCTGGAACCTACTCTGGAGTAATTGCGCTTGACTTTTCTGAAAATATGCTCCGTCAATGTTATGAGTTTATTAAGAAAGAGGAGGCATTATTGAATAGGTAGTTCTTTTTCCACCCTTTTCTCAACATATTAAGCTGCAGATTGAATTCACTAGAAAACTTGCTGTTCCCAAACTTATTTATTCTGCCTATATTCGTGTGGAAAATATCAAGCAATCTCGCCCTTGTGAGGGCAGATATCTCTAGGCTTCCATTTCAAACAGGCACAGTCGATGCAGTTCATGCTGGTGCAGCTTTACATTGCTGGCCTTCTCCCTCTAATGCAGTAAGTCACCAGTTCAACCAAACTAGCTTCGTACTGAAAGTTCGTCGCTGTATGTGACTTGATAACCAATAACGGTGACTTGATACTGCAACCAATAACAGAGGCAGTATCAAAATAACCTCCTTCTCATTTATATTGTTTGACGGGATTTATTTAAACATTTGAGTACATTTTCTGAACTCTTGTGAAGTGGAGAGATATTTCCCTAAATTACATGTTCAGATTGCAGAAATAAGCCGAGTGCTGCGAAGCGGTGGAGTCTTTGTAGGCAGTACATTCTTACGCTATACACCAACCACTCCCCCTTTACTAAGACCTCTCAGGGAGGTAACTGTTATTTCTCGTCGTGTAGTAAAACAGCAACATGTATAGTAATAATTAGTGTAAAATTACTGTCATGAAATCCCTGACTAATAATTGACTAATTGTCAATCTGTCATACAGAGAGCGTTACAGAGCTACAATTTCTTGCTGGAGGAGGAGATCAAAAGCCTCTGCTTGTCATTGGGGCTCACCAACTATTCCAGCAAAGTTCAGCAGGCCTTTATCATGTTCTCGGCTCAGAAGCCTTAACAGGCCGCGAATTCAGATCCACTCAGTGAATGGTAACACACTGCACACTGCACACTGCACAGTGCACACTGCTCCTATTCATACACACGATTCATTTAAAGTATGTTCGTTAAATCTGTGAAATTCACAGGCTAGATGCTAAACAGAAAGCATGAAACAATATACAACAGATTAAAATTAAGTAATAAATCACCACAGATTTTATTTCTCATAGTAAGATATATGCAATGTCAGCTTGCGACAGAAAGAATCTGCGTTGTTGTGCTGGTATAATACTATTAGGGTGTTGTGTGGTTACTCGATGACACTGCATCTAGCAGCCAATAAACTCGCTATATATTTGTGGTCCTGAGATTCCGAAACATGTTTAGTTATTTTAGATTCTTCTGACAGTTTGTGTTGATTAGGAGGATTATGCGACAACTTTCCTTTCATCTTTTCTTCAATCTTTTTCCATGAAAAGACAGTATATAGTTTGATCGACTACAGGATGATACTAATTTTATATCTTTGCACGGTGTGTATCATTTCGCCAGGTTTTGGGATTTTATTCATCAGATTAAGATTGAATTATATGAATTGGGTTGAATGTGAAGAGCATGTAAAGTATCAAACTTCTGTGTTTAAATTCAAACAAGTAGAAAGTGTCATGTGGAAGAACCTTAACCAACACATAATCAAATACAGTAATAATTAAGGTTAAATAAATAAGGTTGTCAGAGTTGCAGGTTGCACCAGAGAGATCCCCTCGTGCGGGTCACGTGCTGACTCACTACCACACTTTCCACTGTTTCTGTACTTGTATATTTATGTTGACCATTGACCACACCACACTCAAGCACAACCACCAAACCTGGTTTAATTAGTTTAGTTTAATTGTGATTAACTGATTATTGTACTAACGATAATCCATCAAGTATTATGATTCATTTTAGTTGTTGATCAACTAAAATGAGAGTAAAAATCAGGCACAATACAACACATAATTTTGGTGCAAAATGTATAGTTTGTCAAAACTGAGTTATAATTTGTCGCCGAGAAAATAAAAATAAGACTAGTTTGTCACGAATAAATTATAATTCGTCACTAAAAATTAAACATAAATGAAATTTAATACATGATTTAATCACATCAGTTTAAATGATTAAATCAATGTCTGTGATTAGTTTTTATTATTTACAAAAATATGTCCTTTCCATCGAATTTTTTTCCAGTAAAATGAATCGTAATCTTACTGTAAACACATATATTATACACATCAATTTCCTATTAAGTTTTTAACTTTAATTTGACTTTCATAAAGCTAACCTTCTGAAGCCGATCTTTCCCCATTTTTTCGAAAAAAGAGACGCACAAATGAGAAACTCTATTGATCAAAAAAAAAAAAAAAAGAAGAAGAAAGAAACCCTAAACCTCAAGACCCGACTTCATTCAAAGATCGTATGTTTGCATCAGAAAAAAAAATTATGATGTGGCACAGTTAAATTTGTTGCAAATGTTAAAACGGTATTGTTTTAATAAAAAGGTTATCACTTCAATTGATTTTTATCCTGAAATATGATTATAATGGTGTCATTTTATCGAAATAATATCGTTTTAAGACTCGCAGCACTTTTACTACCCTACTGCTACACCCAATCTGTTTCATCTACATGGCAAGTGGGGATAGGAGAGACTAGGGATAATAATGTTACTTGTTTAGAAATATGTTAGTTTGAATGGTTATAGTTAATTACTTAATTTACTTAATTACCTTGTGAACTTATGCTCGTGATGCTGGTTCAACTTTTCATGGCAAGTCGTGTCGATCATGTTGGTGTTCTGATCTTATCTGAATTGAACGCTTAACCTGACTACAAAAAAAAATAACGAAATCCTCACACAGTTCTTTTACTTACATTTTCATTTAATTTTTTTTATAAAAGATTGGAAATTGATATGTTCACACTTTCTTTAAATATGTTTTAAGAAACCCTAATTATTGGGGGTTTTAGTGGTCTATGAGTCGTGCTTGTCTCTAGATGTTCGCCACAAGCAAAGTTTTGTTTGTTTTTCTTTATGATTGGTGGAGTTACATATGTGTGTTTGTGCTGTGATCGATGCGAAGCCATGTTTTGTTCCATAGAAACCGGGTTTCAAATCCCAAATGTCTCACTAAATAATTGTAGTAGAAGGCGTACCACTTGTACTCAATTCCAGGAAAAAGAAGTGAGCTAAGGTTTATTCACCTAAGACATAATCATCCAAGAAAAATTTAGCTCAAAAAATATATGAGAAAATAAAATTTTCATGGAAAATTGCAGAATTCTCATATTTTGTTTTAAATTTATCATCACAACCAAATACAAAGTTCATCGAACATAGTCTAGTGGTTGAGGGATTTAAAGGAAAGATATTGATTAAGAGCATGTGCAGCGGTTGCCACAGGTGTTGCTTGTTTGATGGGAGGTGCGCATATTCGATCATGGAGTTTCAAGATAGAGGTGCCTTATGACCTGTGTGCTTGATCAATGTGGACGATTCAATTAAGTATCAATCCGGGTTGGTGTCTTTGTGGCCATGCTTCAAAGTTCAGTGATTGTACCCGAGTGAAAAAGTGTTCATGTAATATATACTAAATGTATTCGTGTAGTACTTGATTTGTACGAGATGATGTAACCCCCAATCAAAAAAAAAAGAAATGGAGCCGTGCGCAGGTGGACAGATACGAGAAGTAATTACTAATTAACATATGTTTAGCTCACAGTTCAAGGTAGTTTTGTGCACTATGTTTGCTAAGTGACATGAGAGGTTATGTGTAATTAATTAGGGTTGGAATAAAGCTGATAAGCCAACAAGATGGTGGTGCATAATCTTTAATATTTCATGTTTATACTTGATTTGTAGAGAGAGAAAGCTACAATGAGAGAATTAGAGGTTGATAAATATGTGGTTCAAAGTTGTATGGGAGACATTTAGACAACATCCCCACGTTCTTCTCTTCATTTCTCTCTCTAAGAGCACCAAACCATTTAAGGACTCGGGTTCCGCGGAGGGTGGCAAAACGCTGCGAGTGCTAAAACGGTGTGATTTCGACTAAAGAGACGCCGTTTTGCTTAATTGTAAATATGAGCCGTTATTTATAATTTGAGATTAAAAATTATATATTAAATTTTGTTTTTCAGTTTGAATAACATCAGTTTTTCGGTATGGGAGAGGAGATGAGTGTTCAATTGATGACACCCTCCAGAAATGAGTACCTGAGTACAACCAATCACAACGCGCCACGTGCCCCACTAACCCCCCCGGTGCTTTGTGGGCGCGCCACGTGTCCCACTACCAAAATCCATCAAAAGCAAACAGTAAAATCTCACTACCTTTAAATCTCAACCATTGGATCAACAAGATCAATGGTCCAGATTTGTTTCTACGTTCTCATTTCTAGAGGCGTCCTCAACCGAACGCTCCCCTGGGAGAGGAATACTATATATAAAGCTATAGCCACTCAAGTTGCCATCAACCATTTAACCTCACATCCATTGTTGTGTGACAAAATAACGAAATTAGAAATCAATTAAAACATCAATTATCTCATATACATGAACACTACCCAAAATCCAGTGACTCACTCATCACACAAAGAGAATGTATCTCTATTCACTTCCCTTCTTCCAAAATCAATAACTATATATGCATACATGAATATCACTTATTAACTAAAAACCCTCACATCTCTCTTGTGAATCTCCATAAATACTCCTTCACCCAACACACTACATCTCTCTCTCTCTCCCTCCTTGTCTCTCTCTCTCTATCTCTCTCTTACTTCACTCTCAGCGCTTATCTTTTAAAGACCTCTTCATACATCAATTATGGTATATATGCATACATGATCATCCTTCTGGTGCTATTCACAATTATGTTTGTTAAAAGGGCCTTTCTTGTTTCATCAGAATTATGGGTTCTTCATACCTTTTTTTTGGGTTTTCTGCTTATTGAATTATGAGCTTGTGTCTTACTGCTTGGAATTATGGAATTTGAGAGGTGAGATTGGCTTGTAATTTTGTGCAGGGAATTATTCAAAGGCCAGGATGGCTGGATGCACTCTACACCGAACAATTCTTCATAGGATGCCCGGATCATGAGTATGCCAAGAAGAACGAGAAGAACGTCTTGTGTGTGGATTGTTGTAGGAGCATATGCCCACACTGCTTACCCTCCCACTGGTCTCATAGGCTCCTCCAAGTGAGGAGGTATGTGTATCATGAAGTCATCCGGTTGGAAGATCTCGAGAAGCTCATCGACTGCACCAACGTTCAGGTAACACAATTACTACGTACCCTTACAATCAGTTGATCGATATGAATAGTCCTCTTCAGTATACTAGAATTTTGATTCTTAATTAACAAGAGTGAAAATTTTGTGTAGAATTATGGAAAGATGATAATCTTTAAGAGATTAGTGTGTCTGAAAATGAAAATTGTGGCGCAGGCATATACTATAAATAGTTCAAAAGTGGTGTTTATAAAGAAGAGAAAGCAAAACAGGCAGTTCAAAGGGTCTGGAAATTATTGCACTTCTTGTGATAGAAGCCTCCAGGAACCTTACTTTCATTGCTCACTTGGGTGCAAGGTAAATTATGCTTACTTCTAGGCATTATTTGATGCTTTTATTGAGTATATGTATATATGAGATCATTCTATCACCATTATAACATTATTGATTATCGCGATTCAGATTTGATACAATCAAGTTAAATGTATGTTAAATGTATGTTTTGTTATAAATCGATATATATAGTTTTTGTCTGCGTACACGCAATTCATAATTGAAGCTTCGATCATTTTATAGAACTAAATCATATTGTTATTGCAGATTTGATTTCACAATATTTGTTACCTTAATTTCTAATTTATTCAGGTTGAATTTGTCCTAAAACACAACAAGGACCTTTCCCCATACTTGAAAAAATGCAAAACACTTCATCTAGGTCCAGATTTCTTGCTCCCCCAAGACATGATGTCAATGATGGGAATCATCCGTAACGATGACCATGACGATGACGAGGAGCTAGACACCACCACCGCCAACGACCTCCCTCTCTCTACGATCGTGGACTCGTCATCAGACGAGCGCATGAGCACCTCGTCTGGATCGGAGAACACGAGCTTCTTCTTCTCCTATACTCGTATTGTTCGAAAGAAACGAAGCGGCCTGAGCTACGTTCGTTCGGCATCACCAATCAATCACAAAAATGGCTTGCAAGAAGAGCATCAAGACATGATGATGATCAATAGAAGGAAAGGCATTCCTCAAAGATCACCACTCTACTAATTCTCACTAGTGTCTAACAATAAGTCCAAGAATTAAACCTTACTCTTAACTGTTTCTACCATAAAACATTGTATAACATAAATCAGTGAAGCTTTATTTTTTAACCAACTTGATCCATTTTCTTGATAGTTTTTTACAGTCATATTTTCGATATTCGAGAAACTATTAGAGTTAATTATTATTGATCATTTTTATTAACAATTAAATGATTCCATATTCCTAATTCCAAAGTTGACGGTACCATTTTTATTTTTGAAAAACATTTGGTTGGAAAAAAATTACTTGGATGGTCCGCCTAGAACACTGTTCCCAATGAGATTACTTAACTATTAATTAGCATATTTATATTTAGAGACAAAGTCTTAGCAAACAGCACCTATAGCTATATAGATATATCACTTGGTCCAATGAATGAAATTAAATCTAATGCAGGTTATGACCAGTCAAATTAAGCACAGTAAAACTAAATTATATATGATTGTTTTCGATGAATAAAAATGTTCAATAAATCACACACTCGCCAAAAAGAGAAGTAAAATTAGAAAGATAAATGTGAGTAAATATAATGATTTAGACTAGACAAAGCTCAATAATATAATGATTGTTTCCAAATTCAAAATAACTTCAAAACAAATGTTCGTGTCCCGTTCTTTCTCTCCCGACGAAACCCTAGGCGAAGCTTGACGAAGTTCAACAATGGTGGACACGTGGAAGAACAAGGTGCTTAAAGTAGTGACGGTTGAAGCAACATCGAAGTCCGTTGGTGAACCAAAGACTGTCAAAGAAAACCCTAAACCGACGAGCGACAAAGCAACAACAACAAAATCCAAATTGGCTGCCGTAGAGAAGGTGACTGTCCCGGAGAAATCTAAAGTAGCTGTGGCAAAGAAGGCGTCAGTTCCTAAGAAGACTATACCTGAAAAGTCGGAGAAGGAGAGGAAAACTGCTGTCCAGGCAAAAGAAAAACAAATTCCTAAATCTGTTCCGGAGCAAAACCCCAAGAAGCCGATGCTTCTAAACCCACTTCGGTCAAGGAACCAATAAAAAAGACGGCACAAGAGGTAATTGCTGAAATTTCCAAATCTATTAATGCAAATAGCCCTAGTGTGCCTGGTGTGTCTATGGAGGGGTCGAAAGTGGTTGTAGAAAAGCCAAAGGGTGTGGCCACAGTGCAGGGGGATTAGTCCTAAGAAGAAGGGAACTAGGAGAAAGGTTGTTGCTACAAAGAAGAAGGGTGTTAGAATTGTCAAACAGAGAGTTGTAGTTTCCGAATCAGATGAAGAAGGGTCTGATGAAAAAGGTGATGGAGTTGATGTTGATGAGAAGGTTTCTGTAGAACATCAAGATGGAGTGTCCAACAAAGCTGATCAAAAGGAGAAGGGTACAGTCTCTAAAGAAAAAGTTTTAGAAAAGAATGTAGAGGTGGCTGAGAAAGATGTTAGTAATCATGATGAGGAGGAAGTTAGTGAAGATAAGCAGAGTGAGGCTTCTGCTGAGAGTGCTGATGAGGAAGAACCTGAAGAAGATGAAGGTTCTGCTACGGAGGAGCAGGCTGAACCTACAAAAGAAGATGTTGAGGTGCCCAACAACGAGGAAGAAGAGCTTTCGCAGAATGAGTCCAACCAGGTATATGAATCCCTACAAAGTTTGTTCGATGTTGTTGAGCAATATGTTGAAGAAGAATTCAATTCTAAAGCTACTAAAGAGAGTGAAATCAACCAACCAGATCGAACCATTGTTGATGAAGAGAGGGAGGAGCTAACTGAAGGTTCAAGAGGTGAATCAATCAAGCTGTCATACCTGGTAAAAGAGGTTCACAAGGATGTTCCAGTTAGTAAGGAACAAGTTCACAAGTCAAAGCCAGCTGCTAAGACAAAGAAAGCAGTACTGAATCAAGATGCTGATGTGGAAGTTCCCACATTTGCTGAGAAGAATGCGTCAAAGAAGAGGAAGGCTTCTGCCCCTGTAGAGAAATCTACTGACAATATGGCTTCTTGCTCAAAGAAGGCTACTACACCAGTAACAAAGAAAGCTAAGCCAAGTTCTCATACTGGCAAGGCTAAAGAAAAGAGGAAGAAGGTTCAGTTTGAGTCTGGAGTTGTTGTTGAAGGAGTTTGGTTTGTCTCAGACGAACAAGCTAAGAAGTGGGAATCTATTCAGAAGAGGAAGATTGTGGCCGGGAGGGTGCTGGAGGCTGACAAATATGCAGCCAAGGAGATAGTGAGCCTGATCAAAGAGCTGGATTTGTGGCCGTCCGTGACAATGGCCAACCATTTGCAGCAAATCTTGTGAGAGAAGTTATTGTGAATTTACCAGAAGCTTTTGCTAATATTGAAAGTGCGTCTTATGGAATGGTAAGTGTGAGAAGTAAGGAGGTCATCATCACTCCAGAGAATATAAATGATTACTATGGGATAGAAGGAGGAACGTTGAGTATTGGAGAGAAACCCAATTGACATAAAGTCACTGAGGCAATTACGAGTGGAGTACGTACGAAGTGATACAGGTTGACCTTCCCTAAGAAAGATCTGTCAACAAAGCATTCATTGCCCCACAGCATTACGGTTCATAACTGGCTGCCAAATAATCACCACACAACGCTTGGGCATACCATGGGAGCTGTACTGAAGACTCTAGGAGTCAAGTCAAAGATTGATCTTGGACGTTGATCGGTCGAATTCTTGACCTACTATTCACTTCATTCGATGATGGATTAGGTTTGTTTTCCGGATATTTTGTTATCATTTAAACTCTTTTCTAGTGTTTCAGGTCAAATATCACATACTTAAGACTTTTGGATTGATCTGAAGCAAAACAAATCATTTAGAAGAGATTTGGGTAAAAACAGGGCACATTGACCTTTCCGACTTATGTTGCACGCACAGATCGCATATGGTGTCCAAATTGATTGATTCAAAGCTTGTTGGAAAGCTAATTCAAGGGGCTACAACTTTTTAGTTTACGTCAAGATCAAATTCGGAGCTTAAGACCATGAAAAATCCGTCCGAAGTCTCTGCCATTTTTCATGGCCGTGACAGCCGTGACAAAACACAACGTCACGGGTGTCACATCCCCCTTATCTCCCAGTGCACTTTTTCTTAGTCCGTGACAGCCGTGACACACTTGAATGTCAAGGGTGTCACGGCCCCGTCGGAGACAGTTTCTAAAAACGATTTTGGGCTGATTTTGGGAATAAAAACAGGGTGAGCAGATCGAAATTGGGGGTGGATGAATTGTGAGATTATACGCTTGAATTGAGATCGAAGAACCCTAACTTGGGAGAGAAGACAGAGAACATCGCGAGAGATTGAGGATTCAACGAACTTCATCGTCACTACGGTGACCTCGTCCTTAATTTCTTTATATACACTACGTTTGGTTAACTTACCATGAGTAGTGAGTAGTCTTCTTAATTCTGGGATCCTACGGATCCCGTGCTATGTATCCAACTCTTCATGTGATCAATTGAACGTTTTTCATTAATGCAATTCGAACATTCAATATCATCGTGCTTAATTTTATCGTTCTTGCAAGTTTTACATTAAATGGGATGTTTGCATGCTAGAACGTATTTAGATTAATTACCGAAAGATGGATGGGTCCTAGGTATTAACTGGATTGCATGAAATTGATGTTAGGTCATGGTAGCTACAATGGTAGTACACGAATTAATAGGAAAGTTGACTTTTGTCTGAAAAACCCTGAGTTAAATAATCGAGATCGTTGATAATCCGTGGATGGGCGGTGTTCAACGATTGAGATTAATCTAGACAATGATCCGTGGATGGGCAGCTTGTCTAGTGTTATTTTGGTTTATTTCCATATTCGATAGCATGATGAATTTACGTGATAATGATTGCATGATTAGTGGGGTGAGCACGGGTGACGTTTGATCATGGAATTCTTTCTCTGATCAAGCTAAACCTTTTATTTTCTGTACATTTAATTTCTGCTACTTCGTGTCTCATCACATCAAAACCTTTAATTGTTCGGAATAGCTAAATAGGTCACTTGTTAGTTAGTACTCACACACATTGTTCCTTGGATCGAGTGGCTTACCAAGGTCATACATTTTGTTTGACTGCAATTCGACCCCTAAAACTCATAACTTGACGACTATAAAGGGTTAAAAATACGCTTGTCGAAATGGCACCGTTTCCGGAGAACAACGCTTAGTGTGATATTAGATTTAACGTGTGTAGTTTAGACTATTCCCTTTTCTTTTTCGTTGCTCATCTCTGACTGCTTTTTCTTGCTACATTCACTCTTCCCTTGGCTTTATGCAAGTACTGTTTAGTACATGCCAAGGAAGGTGCCTAGGAGCAAGAAGAAGGCTCGAGCAAACGATCAAAGCGACTCGAGGGATCAACAGACACCTCGGGTAGACAGAGAACACGTTCCCTTAACCAGGTTACGAGTTCGGCAACTGGCTGAGCTAAGGGTTCCAATCTGCCGTTGCACCACCTGGTGTAGACAATAATAACTGGGAGATCAAAATCGGGCTCATTCAGATGGTGCAGAACAACCAGTTTTCGAGGAGGATGAATGAAGACCCTCACCAGCACCTTAAGCGGTTTGTCCAGATGTGCAACACAGTGAAGACTAATGGTGTTCCTCCTGAGTCCTACTACTTGAGGCTATTCCCATTCTCACTCTCTGACAAGGCCAGTAGGTGGATAGACAGTCATGCAGATGGTACCTTCACTACGTGAGATAAATTGGCTGAAGCTTTTCTATAACAGTACTTCCCACCATCAAAGACAGCACATTTCAGGAACAAGATCATCTCGTTCCACTCTATGGATGGTGAGACTCTCTACGAGGCTTGGCAGAGGTACAAAGAGCTGATGAGACTGTGCCCTCACCCCAACCTGGAGCTGTGGCAGATCATAGACACTTTCTATCAGGGAATCGACCAGGGGATGCGCACCTTGATAAATCAATCAGCTGGTGGAGGACTTAATGGAGTTCCACTGGAAGAGACCTATGACATCATAGAGAAAGCAGCTCAAGATTACCACATCTGGACGAGTGATCGAGGTAATCCTAGGGACATGAAGGGTGTGCAAGATCTCTACCTTGCTGATAGCACCAATAATATAACCGAGCTAACCAACACAGTGAAGATGCTAGCGGCTGAAATCAAAAATCTGAAGACAGACTGCTCTATGAAGTCATCTGTTGTTGCTAATGTGGTTGTCTACTGTCAGATATGTGGCTCTCCTTCTCATTTTGCAGATAGCTGTCCGGTGATGGGACAAGATAATAACGGTGGAAACCAGGAGGATGCCAATTATGTAGGGCAATACAATCAAGGAAACGGTTTCTCCTCTGGTTCAGGCATGAATAGGTGGGACAACCAGAACAGGAACAATCCTAACCTCTCTTATAAGCCGCAGAATCAGGTAGCACCAGGATTCCCTTACAAATAGCAGCAAGACAATGCTCCCTACCAGCCGAGGAATCAGTACAATAACCAAGCTCAACTCAACAACAACAAAATCAGAATTCAGGGCGCTATAACAATCCAACTCAGCCACGTCAAGCTCCGAACTCCGGGCCGACGTCAAACATAGAAGCCATGCTAGCTAGCTTCATAGCCGAACAGCGAAAGACGTCCGATGATCAGCGAAAAACATCTGAGGATCAGCGAAACGCATCTGAGCAAACCGTCGCTGAGGTAAGAGACATGCGAAGGACTGTAGAGCAGCTCGCTATTCATTGCAGAATGTTGGAAAATCAGATAGCTCAGTAAGCAAGCTCGGCAAGTAGGGAGCATGGGAAACTCCCATCGAAACCAGATCCGAATCTTAGGGAATCAGTGAATGCCATCACACTCCGAGGAGGAAAACATATTGAAATGGTGCAAGCTCAAGCCACTCAGTCTCCAGCTGCAAAATCACCATCTGATTCTACACCTGCTGAAGCGGAAACATCAAAGGAGGCTCAAAACCGAGCTAAAAATTCTGTGCAGACAGTGGAGCCAGCTCCTTATAGACCTCCAGTTCCATTCCCTCAGCGGCTAGTGGCTATAAGGAGGGATAAAGAGTTCAAGCAGTTCGTGGATAACATTCGCACTCTATACATCACTCTACATCTCACCGACGCAATCACCCAGATTCCTACCTATGCGAAATTCATGAAGGAGATTCTGACGGGAAAATGAAAAATGGACGGGACCGAGACAGTGGCTCTGAGTGAGGAGTGCAGTGTAGGCATGCACCCGCCCATGTCACCCAAACTTAAAGACTCAGGGAGTTTTTCTATCCCTTGTGATATTGGTGGTATTACTGTTCGTCGTGCTCTATGTGATCTAGGTGCTAGTGTGCTATCATGCCATATTCTTTGTATGCTAAACTGAATTTGGGTGATCTCTGTCCTACTAATGTCACTATTCACCTTGCGGATCGTTCTTGTAGACTCCTGAGAGGGGTTCTAAAGGATGTACCCGTCAAGGTGAAGCACATTTACCTTCCGGTTGATTTCATAGTGCTGGACATCTCTGAGGACATAGATATCCTAATTATTCTTGGTAGACCATTTCTTTACACGGCTAAGGCAGTCATTGACATGTATAGAGGTTCCTTAGCCTTGCGAGTAGGCAGCGAAAGAGTTGTTTTTAATTTACATGACTGTGATGTACTGGACTCTGCTGATGTTGATGACCCTATTACACTGACCTCTATTGAGCCTTACAGAGTTGTACCAGGCTACCCGATACCGATGAATATATGCGCAGTGAGCACTGAGGGAGCAGCTGAAGCTGAGCAGACCACCAGCTCAAGTAAGGAACCTTGCAAGGTAGAGCTGAAACTTCTTCTTGACCCCGGTGATATCCATAAGGAGTGGACGAAGACCTGGCTTGATAAGCAAATAGTGCGCAAAAAATTTAGTCGAGGCGAGAGAGTTCTGCTCTACAACTCACGCCTTAGATTATTTCCCGGGAAGCTGCACACCAAGTGGAGTGGTCCATACATAGTGGAGAGAGCATACCCAGACGGCCACGTAGAGCTTAGCATTGAGGGAGGAAAATCAATGGTGGTCAACGGGCAGCGCCTTAAGGATTACCACGTTCTGAAGCACCTGGCACCACCTGACGGCATAGACGATAACCTACTTCTCGGGAAGGGATCTCAGCAAGGGACTTCCCGAGAATGTTTCTAGTCCTACCTCCCTCGCTATGTCTAGCCAAGACGTTAAACTAGGCCTCTTCGGGGAGTAGCCCGCACTGTAAGTATTATTTCCTTGCATTCTTCATTTGCATTGTGTGATGTGTGTGTGTGCTCACTGTAGGAATCTAAGTGTGGAGTGTGTCATGCTCAGACCAGCAAACATGGTCCTAATACGACAAATACCCACTGGGGTTTATTCGTGCCGTGACACCCGTGACACAATGAACTTGTCACGGCAGGCAGAAAAGGCAGTGAGTTTTTGAAGGGGTCGTGACACCCGTGACACAATGGATCTGTCACGGCAGGCTTATTCCTCAGTCAGTTTGGGGGGGGGGGGGGTGCCGTGACACCCTTAACATTCTCGGATGTCACGGTTGTCACGGCCAAATCAGTTTCTTCTTCCCAACATTAAATCAGAACCCTATCACTTGCCTTGTTCCTCCACGATTTTTGATGCTAACCTATCACTTGTGATGCTCTATGTTCTTATATATATATCTACCAGCTCATGAGTCACATATCACTTCCCGGGCATCGCTTAATCTCCATGGATATCGCGCCATCACACACGAGTGAAGTTCATGTGCGCCTTTTTCTTATCTTTTATTTCTTCGCTTAGGGACTAAGCTCATTTTTAAGTGTGGAGTGGGTAGCGCATAGTCACACACATCACATATCACATTCACTCTTGCATATGCTTAACTGTCTATGTATTGCGATTGAAATCCTCGTTTTTCTACGATACTCCTTGATTGATTGTCATTCTTTTGGATTCGAAGTCTAGGACTTGAAATAGTTTTATTCGTGTGTGTATTCTCTCGTGTCAGTATCATTGCTAGCCTTTGCCTATCACGTGTTTTACGTATTTCTTGAAGCATGTTTGAGACTTGATACTAGTAGACACCGGTACAAAATGTCAAAAACTTAAATTGCATCTTTTTGTCTAGGTGACCTTAGTACTAGTATGTGTTTCTCTATACTTGTTGCGATTTGCATGCACCCGCCTTTATTCATACACTATGTCAAGTTTTAAATGTGGAGTTAGAGAAAAAAATCAGTTTTTCAATCAATAACAAAGTTCTGAATTTTCAAAAGAGGGTGAAAAATTGACCCCAAGCATAGTTTTTTTTTAAGAAAAAAAACAAACAGAAAAATGCCAAGGGCAAAGGGAGAAAAGTCACCCCTTGTGAATGAAAAAAAATGATGAAATTTCTGCCCCTTTTTACTTGACGTAGTGTAATTCCACCTTTTCATTGCGTGCAATCATGACTTGTCTTGTGAATTTATGTACTAGAAACTAAGGGACGATCATCGTCCTTGCAGTGAAATTTTGATGTCATTTTCGTACTATTTTAAGCTCTTAAGCCAGACTCCTCTTCTCTTACGGGTCATTGCTTAGTCCTTGACACTTGAGAATGAGTTTTGCGCCTAGAGCCCGTGGACTATCCCTAGATAGCATAGGTGAATGGTGAGCATGTTTTGTGTAACTATTCTTGTTCTTATTGCGTTGTT
This sequence comes from Rhodiola chrysanthemifolia, assembly GCA_033675395.1. Taxonomy (NCBI): domain Eukaryota; kingdom Viridiplantae; phylum Streptophyta; class Magnoliopsida; order Saxifragales; family Crassulaceae; genus Rhodiola; species Rhodiola chrysanthemifolia. The sequence goes on from CM066204.1 coordinate 15,836,374, forward strand.
ATTGAACTATTTAGAACATGTGATGAGTCGCTTGCTAGCCGTGTGTACTGACCGTTTGAATGCATAACTCGTTTAATCTATGATTGCCTGACAATTTTGATGAAGATGTTTGACTTGAAGTCGAGGTAACACGATGAATCCGAGGTATGACATGACTTTACTGTGACCCGTTGAGCATCATTTCATGCATACACGTTAGTTAGTTGTACATGAGATTCGTAGGTAGTCCCATTCCTGAAAACCTTCACGAGACTATACTCGTCCTACTAAGGGAACCTAGAGGTTTAAAGGCGTGATGCATATGCTAAATACATTCGTGTCCTCTACGACAGTGAGTTATTGACGAACTAATTCTTTTTCACCTCTAGAATAAGTATCAATGAAGAGAGGATCGAATGTAGTAGGTCAAAACATTTATAAAGACCGGTAGGGTACCGGGTCGAACCCAAAGGAGCAAGCCAAGCACATGCACTATGTAAGATTGTGTTTCCGTTCGGCTATTCTAACCAAAATGTATAAGGGAGTGTATATATCTAAATCCTATGTGGCGAGTAATTAGGGATAAAAGATAAGTAAGAGGTGTTTCGAGGGGTTACTCCCCTCCTTGGCAAATTCCCAATGATCACATACATGATATTCAAACATTTCATGATAGTCAAATGGCAATGAACCTAGCTTAGACTAGGATAGACCAACTGTCACTTAAATCTAATCCTAGCCAAACTCTCTTATAGCTCGAACCTCTCGGTTCATTCCATAGCAATAAATACCATGAACTCGACTCCTAGTTCACTTCCTACCTATGCATTGTCGAAAACCTAGCTTAGACTAAGATAGACCAATGTTTATGTTAATCTAGTCTTAGCCAAACTCTCTTATAGCTCGAACCTCACTCTCTCGATTTGGTTCATTCCATAGCACCATTATCCTTGGAATCTCTTCCTAAGGTAATAACTACTATGAACTCGAGTCATAGTTAGCAACAAATGCATACATTGGATAGGATCACATTCTCTACTATCCAAACTAGATTCAACATGTTACTTAGGCATTTTCACAAACACTTAGTAGCATGTCATATATGAAGTGCATAGAGAACATGAATTTGACACCATTAGATGAGATTAATTGATGATTCGCTTAATGACTAACTCCAATAAATCAAACATTCAATCCTTAGTCAAGCATCCATATCCTAAAGTTCACTTGCATGATTCAAGATATAGATCATTTTCTCCATCCTAGAACTATCCCCAAGGGTTTCCAAGTCCTAGGTTCAAGTTTAAGTCCAAATTGTCACTTAGGCATTTTATCAAACACCTAGAGTGCATAAAATTCATAACACAAGAGAAAATGAAATCAACAATCATCCACATGAATATCAATGTATATATGTGATCAAAGAGTACCAAGGAGAGTCATTAGACCCTCAAAACACAAGATCCACTACTCACACCTCATGTAAGACAACATGGTGTGAGTAGGGTTTAATGGCAACAACAAGTAGAATAGGAAAAGTGCAAAGGAAGGAGGATTGTCAATCCTAGAACTCCCCTTAGTCTTCTCTTCTTCTCCTTGGTTGGATGAAGATTGATGACCTTGGATGGACCTCTTTTCCAATCTTCTTCTCCCCAAAAACCTCCACACTTAGGTCAAAAAAACCTCTTTCTATTTATAGCCTCGGGTGAAAAAACATCACTGTAGCAGTTCAGCCGGTCGGCTGGTTTTAGGGTCGAATCCCAGCCGGTCGGCTCAAACCGAACGATTGCATTGTTTGTGCAGGGCAGGGCCCAGCCGGTCGGCTGAAGTTGGACGATTGTCATCAAGTTCTGCCGCTTTAGTCAGCCGGTCGGCTGACTGATTTCAGTCGGTCAGCTGGCACTTGCCAGGCCTTTTGGTGGTCTTCCCGTCCGAATTTGGCTTTGACGTCAACTAGAAAGTTGTAGCCCTTTGAAATACCTTTCTAACAAGCTAAAGATCAGCCGAATCGGACACCGTATGCGCCCTAGACGTCCAAAACAAGGTGCAAAGGTCAATATGCTCGGTTTTGCCCCGAAACTCCTTGTTTTGCGCTGAAACTTCTGTTTTTCAACCAATCTTCATATATAGGCCTTGGCCATGGGGGAAACTTGTTTTCTACCTGAAATGTAGAGATAGATGTCAAATGACATCAAAATAACGTCGGAAACGATTCAAAACTATAGTGAAGAATGGCTATAAATGAGTCGAAAACTCGACTCATCAGTTATGTTTTTATTATTTTTGTTTTTATTTTAGTTAGGATTGATCAAATGATACTTGAGTGGGTAACTATTCTGCGATTTATCGACTTGTGCTTAATGTTTTTGTTCGTGACGAACAAATCCTAAGTGTGGAGTGTTTTGATCGGTCGAATTCTTGACCTACTATTCACTTCATTCGATGATGGATTAGGTTTGTTTTCTGGATATTTTGTTATCATTTAAACTCTTTTCTTGTGTTTCAGGTCAAATATGACATACTTAAGACTTTTGGATTGATCTGAAGCAAAACAAAGCATTTAGAAGAGATTTGGGTAAAAATATGGCAGATTGACCTTTCCGACCTATTTTGCACGCACAGATCGCATTTCGTCTAAATTGATTGATTCAAAGCTTGTTGGAAAGCTAATTCAAGGGGCTACAACTGTTTAGTTTACACCAAGATCAAATTCGGAGGTTAAGACCATGAAACATCCGCCCGAAGTATCTGCCATTTTTCATGGCCGTGACAGCGGTGACAAAACACAACGTCACGGGTGTCACGGCCCCCTTATCTCCCAATGCACTTTTGCTTAGTCCGTGACAGCCGTGACACACTTGAATGTCACGGGTGTCACGGCCCGGTCGGAGACAGTTTCTAAAAATGATTTTTGGGCTGATTTTGGGAATAACAAGAGGGCGAGCAGATCAAAATTGGGGGTGGATGAATTGCGAGATTATACGCTTGAATTGAGATCGAAGAACCCTAAGTTGGGAGAGACGACAGAGAACATTGCAAGAGATTGAGGATTGAACGAGCTTCATCGTCACTACGGTTACCTCGTCCTTAATTTCTTTATATACACTACTTTTGGTTAACTTACCATGAATAATGAGTAGTCTTCTTAATTCTGGGATCCCACGGATCCCGTGCTATGTATCCAACTCTTCATGTGATCAATTGAACGTTTTTCATTAATGCAATTCGAATATTCAATCTCATCGTGCTTAATTTTATCGTTCTTGCAAGTTTTACATTGAATGAGATGTTTGCATGCTGGAACGTATTCAGGTTAATTACCGAAAGATGGATGGGTCCTAGGTATTAACTGGATTGCATGAAATTGATATTAGGTCATGGTAGCTACAATGATAGTACATGAATTAATAGGAAAGTTGGCTTTTGTCTGAAAAATCCTGAGTTTGATAATCGAGATCGTTGATGATCCGTGGATGGGCAGCGTTCAACGATTAAGATTAATCTAGACAATGATCAGTGGATGGGCGGCTTGTCTAATGTTATTTCGGTTTATTTCCATATTCGAAAGCATGATGAATTTACGTGATAATGATTGCATGATTAGTGGGGTGAGCACGGGTGAAGTTTGATCCTGGAATTCTTTCTCTGATCAAGCTAAACCTTTTATTTTCTGCACATTTAATTTCTGCTACTTAGTTTCTCATCACATCAAAACCTTTAATTGTCGGAATAGCTAAATAGGTCACTTGTTAGCTAGTACTCACACACGTTGTTCCTTGGATCGACCCTTGGCTTACCAAGGTTATAAATTTTGTTTGACTGCAATTTGACCTCTAAAACTCATAACTTGACGACTATAAAGGGTTAAAAATACGTTTGTCAGACGTCTCATATTCGACCAGATTGCAGCTCACGCAACCTATGTCAAAGTCAATCATCCCATTGGATTTCCTTCTCTGATTCATCAGCTTGTGGTAGCACAACATCCAGACATCATTACAAGTCAGGACAAGTTGACTGGTGCTCCTAAGGTATTTCTTGCCGATCACAAGCACTTCTCTGGAAAACATATTTTGGATCTGGACCTGGATGCACCTGTCAAGCCAAAGAAGAAGTTGTCTGAACCAACGCTGGAAGAACTTAGTGCTCATGTTCCCTCGGCCACTCGGAGAAAAATTATTTCACATCTTGAAGAGGAGCTTGCAGATGCTAATGAAAGAATTGTGCTGCTCGTGGCGAGGAAGAAAAAGATCACAAAGCTATTGGTGGGACTTCGCTATCCCGAGGAAGAAGATGAAGTTGACTCGGCTGGTGATGAAGAAAGTGAGGAGTCCGACTACTGATCATGGTGATGAAATCCCTGCTCTCTCTACAAACAATTTTATCTTTTTGTTGAACTCTAGTTTTATTGACGAACTATTGCTACTGTTTTTTTGTACTCCCTTGTCAATTTGTGGCAAAAAGGGGAGTAGTTTTTGGAGTTTTAATTCGTTTGTGCTAGATGTTAGACATGTTTTGGAGTTTGAAATATCCTTGAAAGATTTGTTTGTGCTTACAATTTTCTGAGTTTGAAATCTCCTCAAAGATTCATTCGGTAGCAATTAGTTGGTAGTAGCACAGCTTGGAGTTTGAGACCTCCTTCAAAGCATCAACTGTAATAGTAGTTCAGGTAGATTACAGGTAGTAGTTTTGCCAAAAATGTCAAGGGGGAGATTGTTAGATTTATGGCATGTAGTTTGGCAAAACTCTGTGTAGTTGTTCAAGCTGTTGTACAAGGAAGAGTTCAAAGCAGGCAGAGACAACTGTCCTGGAACAAGTTGAAGCAGATGGAATGTTTCCTAATTCAGATTAGGCAACATAGTCAACCGACGAAGAACAAGATGGTTGCAGATGGAAGGACAGATGGAATGTTTCCTAATTCAGATTTGGCAACATGTTCAACCGACGTGGAACAAGTTAGACGCATCCGAAGTTTCCTAAAACAGATTAGGCAAGTCGGTGCTGTGACACATTGAAGATATGATGCAGATCTTGTGTGTCGGTGGATGAAAATATACTCATGCATATCTAAGAAGTCGGTTGAGAGAAATTAGGGAAGACTTCCGCTTGAAGATAACTTGGCAAAGAAGATAATCAAAGGAGTTTCTTAAAAGGAGTTGAAGATATATGAAGGATTATCTACAAGAGATATGCGCAAGATATTAGGAATGTTTTTTAAAAGATTTAGGAAAGATTTCCTAAAGAGATAGGCGGTTGAACATAGAAAACCTAGATACTTCAGGGTTTCTACTGCACTATATAATGAGGGATGATGGACTCGTTCTACTCAGCAGTCACGGAGATATTACTCACGCTCATAATCACTGAAGGGAGGTGGAGGCAAACGGCCGGCGAACTAATCAATTTGATTATTCACGGCGCTCGGATTCAGTCTGTTCTAGTGCTCGTCAGAATGATCGTAGAACAACTTGAGATACACGCACTGAAGATGTTACTGCGCATTCGGGAGAAGACGCTGATTCTCGTGGAGGATCATTCTGGTGGAATCGGAAGTGAGACTCGGATCTAAGGGGAGACCTAGTTAGCGATTGCTAGAGTATTAGAGGCTCGGACTATTTTAGAGGGATTCTGTACACGTAAGCTCTTGTACTCGCAATATTCATTATTGGTGAATTGCTATCCACCGGGCTAAGGAGACAGCCCCCAGACGTATGCTCGTTAACGCCGAACTGAGTACCAACTTTGCGTATCGTTTATTTTCCATACTTCATTTATTTTTTCATAAATTGTTCTAAAAATTGTTTTACACTAGACCAGAACAACATCTCAACTAGGGGAAGATTTTACACATTTTGAACCTTCTGGGATTATTCCACTTATCACGGTACTGACAGAGATCAGGAGCACGAAATGTGTCTTTATACCAATCAACGACGACAGCAGAATCATTCTTGGTATTTTCTCTTCTTTCCTCATCCTCATGCCCAATCACGTCATCAGTATTCATGCCTTCTCTACTGCTGCTGCTACTGCTACATGTCTGCATTGCATTGTCCCTGTCAACATCTTCCGCCTTGTCTTCTTCTACCTCCTCATATAGAATTTTAATTCCACATGTTAATGGATATCCACGGGAAGAAAAACTGAATGAAACTTCAAGCTGGTCACCAGGTCTTAACTCCCTATGCTCGTCCACACGCCAATGGCTTAACCATGTCAGTTCACAACTCACTTCCGAACCCATCCAATGGGCCACAAATTTGACCGGCCCATAAAGGAAATTCCAGTTGCAGCTCACATTTTTCACTCTGATAGTTCCCAACGTAATAGAATATAATGGACGAGACTCACATTTGAACATGCAACCGACATTGAAAGCTCGAATCACACAATTAGGATTCAGAGGCACAATATATTGTTGGAATCCTGATGATGTTACCTCCGTGAACCAATTTGCAATGTGGTTTCCGCGAAGGAGTACGCTATAAAGTCCATACTCCCACAGGTACATTCCCTGTTGAAAATTGAAGGCAAATCTCAGTGGTAAACCTAGCTATCTGCATCCCTGAGAGATGGTAACACTTGATAAATAAAAGTATCAAACTCATATATAGGTGTCACATTCATGTCTCTATATATGAAACACAAAATCGGGGGAAAATCAAAATGATTAATTACCTTTGAACCATCAAATCCATACAAGCCCGAATAGCCCATAAATTTCGCCCTATCAGCATCCATATCCCCAGTCGCTTCTAGTTTGCCCAAACCTTCAATTTCAGTTAGTTTTCGACAGCCTCGTGTTAACAACACTCCATGATGATTTTGCATTCCAAAATTAAAGTTTATTCTTTCCAAGGAAATACAGTTCCGAAAAGATATTAATCCTATCTTTGGCAACTGTGAGACGGACTGGAGGTTCTTGCAATTCTCCAAATTCAAGGAATACAACATCGTTACGTAACCCAAGTTTTCGTAGTAATTGGGTTACCACTAAGATCCAGTTGTCTCAATGAGGAACAACATCTTAAGTGATAGAAAATATCATCTTGAGATATACCGCAGTTTCTCATTCTCAACCTTGTCAAGGATCGGAAAGAATCAAATGAACAATAGGGAGATGTTGGAACCCGAAAGTGTGATGAAGACGATTTAGGATTTGTTGTGGTTATGCGTGTTGTACCTAAGTTGCTCCAAAGGAAGGTGGACAATAATCTAAATTTATTTGGGACCGTAAAAACACATGGACATCCTGAAAGATCAAGAACCTCAAGAGTACTAAGCTTATATATGCCATCAGGAAGCCTCCTAAGCTTTTTGCAGCCATTTAAGTTTAAATACTTGAGCTTAATTAAGCCTCCTATGGACTCATGAATCTTAACCAAACTTACGCAATCTTCAAAACTCATCCATTCGAGCTTAGGAGCTAATGAGAAATCGGGAGTATCGACAAGGTGGTGTGAATGACTTAGATTCAAGACGCTCAACGCTCCAAGGAACTGCATATGTATAAGAAAACAACAAAATGTATGTATCTTAGTGAATTGTGCATGCGAATAAGACCATTTAAATTTTTAACAGTAACCACAAGAAAGCAATTGAAAATTTTTCAAGCTCATACCTTGCCAGCCTCCCAAGCATGCACCAGCCTGCTATTGCACATCTCAAGAACTACTAGTTCAAACAGATCGAACTCAATTGGTAAAGACTCCAAATTACCTCCATTCCACTGTAAAAATTTTATTGCCTTCGGAAATTTTCCGAAGCCTCCTTCGAGTTGTACGTTATTAACCTGAAGAAAGTTCAGACTTTTCATCTCTGTAAATGCATCTGTACTCACGGGCCTTGAATTTCCAGTAATGGATGGTGGAGTTGGCTGGAAAAAGGGCAGCCAACCTATACGTTTAGGAATTTGTCGAGTATTTTCACAATTTAATGAGCTATCAGTATGTGGCATTGGAAAGCCAATGCGTAAACCTCGAATCCGCATTGTTCCCTGTTACAAAATATGATGAGATTTAAAAACCAAGATGCATTGTAGAAATCATTCAGGAGATGAAAAATTACCCTTCCCTCACCTCATTGTTTCGTAATACACGGTACGCATCCTTTGAGCTCCATAGTCTGCTTCGTTTTCCAGGTTCCCTCTGATCCTCCTGTTTAACAACATCTTTCCCCATTTCTTGAACTATATGATGCATCGTGAGCCTGTCATAACGATCTACTGTGACAAGACACCTGCTATTCAGATTTTCCAACCCAATCTTTGGGTGCAGCTCACAACTCTCTAAAATCCGAATAGCGAGATTTTTATGCATCCCAACCAGAAAGAAAGCTACATGAAGAAATATATCTTTGTCATTGTCGTCTTCTAAAGAATCAAAACTCAACTTGAGTATGTCCAAAAGTTTTCTATTGGAAAAACTCTCCAATTTGGCTAATTGACTTTCCCACATTTCTAACTTCAAACCACACAAGGATAATGCCAAAACTTCAAGTGCTAATGGAAGCCCGGCACAGTATTTTACAAATCTCTCTGAGATAACCTCGAAGTTCGTCGGAGGAACACCTTTACCAAAGGCATGCTGGCAGAAGATCGAAACTGATTCATCGCGATCAAGTGGATGGACTTCGAAGTCACGCTTGAATGATGCATAATTTCCAAATACTTTGTTTATAGTTGTCATGATAATTTTACTTCCTGGATGAAGCAATTTCAAAATTTGGACAAATGGATGAATTTGCGTCGACGAGTCCACATCATCCAGAACAAGTAGAATCCTCCTGCAACGTAAAACTGCTATCACGTCCATCATGCCCTTCTCAACACTGTATATTTTGTTTGATGTTTTCCCCGTTATATCTGCAATCAGTTGTTCCAGGAGAAGGAGAAAACCATTCCCTTGCATTAATTTTTCTTTAAACCCCGCAAGAAAACTACGACCATCAAATTTGTCTAAGTTGTTGTTATAAGCAATCTTGGCAATGGTTGTTTTCCCAATTCCACCCAATCCGTAAATCACCCCAAGCTCGACAAACTGAGATCCATCTTTCAACCAGTTGCTTATCTCTTTAACAATAGAATCTGTCCCAACAAGGTAAGGGGGCAGATATAAAAGCCGAGGATCTACTATCTTCCTCACCTCGTTAACAATATTTTGGATAAACTGGGCCTCGTACCTGTAACAAAATTAGCAACATCATACTGGATAGCAACAGCAAAATTAGCTAAACTGGATAAACTGGGCCTCGTACTTAAACAACTCAAAAAGGGAATTTCTTTTTGTTTTTCTTTTTGTATTGTACCCATCAACATCTTCGGAAGACATTCCCTTAAGATTTGCAACTTGTTCTAGAGCCAACCTCCAGTTGTTCACTCTGTCCATCTCACCTCCGAACCGCAGCTCATGCGCCTTGAAATACTTCTCAAATGGCCCTGATTGATGCCGAACATGAGTTGGCTCCATATCGAAGAAGATGGGCAAGACAGTATGCCCAAGAGTAGACCTGCAGTCCATTATTTTTACAAGTTCGTCAAGACACCATCGAGAATCAGCATACTTGCGCGATAAGGTGACTATGGATAGTTGTGATCGCTCTATAGCTTGATAGAGCTTTGACTGAATGTCCTCTCCATGATCCAGTCCATCATTGTCCCTAAACACATTAAAACCTGATCCTTTCAGAGCATCATACAGGTGATCTACAAATGTTCTGCGAACATCTTCTCCTCTGAAACTCAAAAACACTTGATGCTCAAAACTGTTTCTGAAGCTCCATGACTCCCTGTGACAATTTGTTCCAGCCATAGAGCTAAGTAACTTTTCTGCAAATGAGAGTTGAGAAGACTTTCAAGAATGTATTTGAGGCTAATTTAACATAAATATGCAAGTTGTCTGAAGACCAATCCAAGTCGTGATAAAAAATTTTTTTTTGATAAAATGAAAATTGACTAGGTCATGAGATTCATGATTTGGATGCTCTTTCTTATTGTTATTTTGTTTATTTCTTTGGACTAACTCATGAGGTTCATGGGGTGGGTGGGAATTTAACCCAGTTTGAAACAGTTTATATATAAAACTCATTTCACAAATTACACCGAATAATCGAAGTTATTCAATGTATTTTGTGAAATGAAATTGAAGCAATTAAATATTTCTTACTCATATAGGTCAGGAATAAAAAAACAAATTATTTAAGTATACGACTACGGAGGAGCGCTCAATTGAGAACCCTTTATTTTTTTGAGAATTTGAGACCTCAATCTTCACCTTCCTATGCATCATCAAGTCATTTTGGTGGTGACACATGTCTTATCTGCATTTTTTAAGATCATTTAATGTAAAGTCAAAGTCACATTTTTTTACTTTGCTTTTTGGGCATCTGTCACATGCAGATTCAAAAATGTATCATGATCTAATTGTGAGATGCGGGATCTCAAGTTCTCGAATTTTTAAGGATTCTCAACCGAGCGCTCCCCTCTCACTACGTGCTCACAAATAACTCAACTGCAAAAACTGAAGTGCAATTCGGAACAAAAACCGGATCTGAGTGGAGTGAAAACCCTAAATTCATGTGCTTAGCTGAACACAGAAAGAAATATACAAATGCACAGAATAAAATTGGTGCATTATAACAGCTATACAGCGAGTAATTTTAAGGGAGCGAACCTGCCGCGGCTTGGGATAATGAGCGGAGGAGACTCCGCCGGACAGGGAGGGTGAGATGATGACATTGCTGTCTGGAGTCGGAATAGCGGAGAGGGCGATGAGGTGGTGCGCCGATCGAGGTCATCATCTTCGTCGATCTTCCGTGACGAATTGAATTGAAGTTGTCAGGCCGCTTTTTCTAAGAAAATTTACCAAACTAACCCAAATCCAAACTCAAATCACCACAATACACCAAATCAAACTCAAATCACCAATCTACTCCACTTTTTAATAATTCCGGTACCACTGGAACCGGAACTAAGAATTTCGATTTTTCCCAAACCGGAATTATTCGAAAGTGATGATAGTGGGACAGAGTGGACCAAGTGGCGCTGACTTGTCATACACGTGGATTCCGGTTCAAGGGAAACCGGCATTATAATAATTCAGGTTCCTCCTAAACCGGTATTATGTGAATACAAAACACGAGAGTTTCTTCTCATTAATTCCGGTACGTCCTGCACCGGGACTCTACCTGGCTTGCCACCTCAGACTATTCGGTCCACATAGGGCCACGTAGGCCCCGATCCAAGCCACGTCTCCATTTTTTGAATAATTCCGGTTTGGGAAAAATTGGAATTCTTAGTTCCGGTTCCTGTGGTACCGAAATTATTAAAAAGTGGGGTAGATTGGTGATTTGAGTTTGGTTTGGTGTATATGTGTGATTTGAGTTTGAATTTGGGTTAGATTGGTAATTTTTCCCTTTTTCTAATGCATAAAAAAAAGGAAAGGTCTGGCAAAAAAATAAAAGGAAAGGTACATACTGTCCCGAATAATAGACATTTTTTTATTGATGGTGCAAACTATATTGATAAATTACCGAACATCCATTACTGTAGCTACATCGTTATAAAATTACGAACTCAATCACGTAAATCCATTTTAAAAAACCATATGATATCCTAAACCCCAGACGTATTGAGATATTTCTTCTAACACCAATAGACTTTTTTTATTAAGTTCGTTAATAACAAGTTCACATGATTGAGTTCGCAATTAATCACAGTGAAGTTACGTTGCTCGATGTTCGAAATTTAGTTAATTTATTTTTTGTTTTACCCTTGATTGGAAAATCAATAGTTTGGACATTCAGTCGAAAAAGTTCGATAATCCGGGTTATCGATGTGTATTTTTCCCTAAAATAAATATGTACAATTTTACATTTTTCTAATGTAATAACAATTTTACATTTTTTAATGTAATATTTATAGCATGCATCTTAAGCATTGAATTAACTAATGCATGACACGGTACTTGTTGAGAAATTGTTCCTAAGCCTGAATAATATAATAGTTCTTTAAGTTTGAACAATAGTTTTTATGTGGGTATATATTTTTTTTAAGCTTGACCAATTTCTATTACGTCCCAAATAGTTACTTAAATTAGCAAATTCAAATCAATTTAGACCAATCTGTTATATTCTTGAGTAATTTGGTGAACACTAGTTTTATACATGAATAGTTGTTTCATTCCTGAGCAGTATGAGTTATGTTTGAGAAAGTAATCGAGCATTTCAGAAATACAGTGAATAATCTGGGTTTAGACTGAGCATAATTCTTAATACTTGAACAATAGTTTTTAAACCTGAACAATAGTTCTTATGCCTAAACATTTTCTCTTAAGCCTGAGCAATTACTCTTAAATCGAAACAATTTATTTTATGTTTGAACAATTTCTTTTACGCCTGAGATAATGGCTCAAATTAGCACATTTAAATCACTTTAAGAAAAAGGATCCGGTGCAAAGTGCATATTTTTGCAAAAAAATACAAACCAATCCCATCCCTTGATTTGATCATTTGAACGGATGAGATTAAATCTTATGTTAAATCCCGTTTATGGTTAATTTTTCGGTGACGATTATAAATTATTCGAGACAAACTATGTCGTACTTTTAATTTCTCGGCAACGAATTATAATCCAATTTTGACTAATTTTACATTTTGCACCAAAAATATGATTTTTACAATCCGTACTCTTATTTCTAATTAATTCACCCCTGAAAAGAAAATATGAAATGGATCTGCCGCATCTCTAACACGGCCTGTACATGCAAAATGACACCAAGAGCCAAGTTGGACAATGTAGCAATATGCAATAGGACATAGTTTATACATCCACTTATATAAACTTTAATAACGTCAGTTCTTTAGCACTAATCTTATAATAATCCGCATTTGCATCATGTGCTAAAATGTATGTTGCAAATTGTACTCATCAAAATGTGAATGTTTCTTCCTCAAATCTCACACAATCATCTGTTTCCGGTCGGTCCATGTATGAAACAATTATATAAAATAGCAAGTTGTTGCGACGTTCATTAACGGTTATATTACTATAATGTGATCATATAGTGTATTCAAGCCGATTAGGGCGTTCTCATATTGACTATTTGTAATAGCCGGAGGTACATAAGCATTACACAAATACCTTCTTCTAGGGTTATCTCACCATGTATAAAATAAGGAAAAGTACAAAAGGTGGTATGAACTATTACCCTTTTACAAACTCTTGTCCGGACTACCAACATTTGCAAAACACAGTCAATTTCTACTTTAAGGACCAAATTGCAATTACAATTAGGAGTTTTTCTCAGAAATGACCCAAAATGAGTTTGAAATATTAGAAATGACCTATGCGAGTTTGCTCTTTCAAAAATGGCCCATTTTTAATAAAACCGGATTCCCGGGAACCGGTTTTTGTCATTTTTTCAAACACCGGATGTCCATGAACCGGTTTTATGTGAAAAATTATAAAACCGAATTCCGAGGTTCCGATTTTTTAAAAAAATGATAGGTGAACGAAACGTGAATTTTAAGTTACGTGGATGCCGGGTGGAAAAAAAATTAACATTTTTTAAACACCCGTTTGTGAGAACCGGTTTTCTTTTTTAAAAAAGCATCTTCTCCAAAGAGGGCTCTGCTCCTTCCAAACTGCATCCATTAAACGTAAAAAAAAACAGAGCATTTCGATGTTTAAACTGCATCCCTCAACTCATCTTCTCTATACATCTCCTTCTCCAACACCATCTGCAGCATCAAGTCTTTGAAATCCAAAAACGGATTCTCCGACACCTTCTCCACCGCCATCCAATCCCAACTTCTTCCATCCAACCTCAACTCAGGCGATTTCACAGCTGCTGGTTTGTTAGTCGAGGTGGTTTGTTTTGGTTTGGGGCTGAAGAACTTTGTCAGGTTTAGCTTTCTGCACTGCTGCTGCATCCTAGCGTTGATGGTGTGAGGATTAGAGATTGATGGTGTTGAGCTTGAGTTGTCGTGATGGTGTGAGGATTAGAGGATTAGAGGATTAGAGATTGATGGTGTTAAACTGCATCTTAGCGTTGATGGTGTTGAGCTTGAGTTTTCGTGCTTTCATGGTGGATATGATAAGAGTTGATGTTGTGAGGATTAAAGATTTGTTAACGGACAAGAAGGATGCTTTTTTTCCACCCGGCATCCACTTACACTTAAAATACACGTTTCGCCCACCTGTCATTTTTTTGCAAAAATCGCTCGCAGGAACCGGTGTTTGAGAAAATGGCAAAAACCGATTCCCGGGGATCCGGTTTTATTAAAAATGGGTCATTTTTGAAAGAGCAAACTCGCATGAGTCATTTCTAATATTCGAAACTCATTTTGGGTCATTTTCAAAAAAAAAACACACTACAATTAGTGCCATAACCCAAACTATAAAATCTACAAAACACAGTCAATTTCTACTTTAAGGACCGAATTGCAATTGCAATTAGTACCATAAAGTACCCAAATTAAAAAAAATATGCGTATATGTATTTAGTTCAATTTAAATGTTTATTTTGTTCTAAAGTATTTGGTTCGGTCTAATGATAAATTTTTTGAATCAGTCAATTTTTTAAATTGCTTAAATTTATACAATAAATTTCTAATTTTACAATAATTTATACCATAAATCTCTTTTAGAATAATTTATTATACCATAAATCTTAAATATATAAATTTCGATCTAAATTTATACAATAAATGTTAAAATCAAAACTATTTTCGTACAAACGTATCAAATTACCTAATTGTACGATAGACATCTACAATAATAAAATTGCTTGAAAATATATATTATCATAAAAGTTTCACAATTGATATGAAAATATATTAATTTAACAGAAGATTAACATGGATCAACATCCATCATAATAATAAATTATTGATATTTTGACTTATTTGTGAAACTTTTATTCTAATATATATTTTGAATCAGTAAATTTCTAATTTTCAGATAAGGGTGCGGTTCAGGTACAAACCAAATTATATATTAAAACTACAAACCGCTATTCAAGCTGACACGTGTCCCATTTAGTCGAAATCCCGAACAAACACACGGAGGGGTATTATAGTCATTCCACATCGAGGGGTATAAAAACTAATAATGTTATTTGCAATTTAGTCCTCGAGTTGTTAATGATCAGACTTAAAAAAACAATGATCAGACTTAAACAGTTAATGATCAGACTTAAAAAAATAATGATCAGACTTAAAAAACAATGATCAGACTTAAACAGTTAATGATCAGACTTAAACGTTAATGATCAGACTTAAACAGTTAATGATCAGACTTAAACCAGTAATGATCAGACTTAAAAAACAATGATCAAACTTAAACAGACAATGATCAGACTTAAACAGTTAATGATCAGACTTAAACAGTTAATGATCAGACTTAAACGTTAATGATCAGACTTAAACAGTTAATGACCAGACTTAAAAAACAATGATCAGACTTAAACAGACAATGATCAAACTTAAACAGTTAATGATCAGACTTGAACAGTTAATGATCAGACTTAAACGTTAATGATCAGACTTAAACGTTAATGATCAGACTTAAACAGACAATGATCAGACTTAAACAGTTAATGATCAGACTTAAAAGACAATGATCAGACTTAAACGTTAATGATCATACTTAAAACAACAATGATCAGACTTAAAAAACAATGATCATACTTAAACCAGTAATGATCAGACTTAAAAAACAATGATCAGACTTAAACAGACAATGATTAGACTTAAACAGTTAATGATCAGACTTAAAAGACAATGATCAGACTTAAACAAGTTAATGATCAGACTTAAACGTTAATGATCAGACTTTAAACAGCAATGATCAAACTTAAAACAGCAATGATCACACTTAAACAGTTAATGATCAGACTTAAATAGTTAATGATCAGACTTAATTGTTAATGATCAGACTTAAACAGTTAATGATCAGACTTAAACGTTAATGATCAGACTTAAAATAATAATGATCAGACTTAAACAGTTAACGATCAGACTTAAAAAACAATGATCAGACTTAAACAGTTAATGATCAGACTTAAACGTTAATGATCAGACTTAAACGTTAATGATCAGACTTAAACTAGTAATGATCAGACTTAAACAGTTAATGATCTGACTTAAAAGACAATGATCAGACTTAACTAGTTAATGATCAGACTTAAACGTTAATGATCAGACTTAAATCGGTAATGATCAGACTTAAAAAACAATGATCAGACTTAAACAGTTAATGATCAGACTTAAACAGTTAATGATCAGACTTAAACGTTAATGATCAGACTTAAACGTTAATGATCAGACTTAAACCAGTAATGATCAGACTTAAACAGTTAATGATCAGACTTAAACAGTTAATGATCAGACTTAACCAGTTAATGATCAGACTTAAAAAACAATGATCACACTTAACAGTTAATGATCAGACTTAAACAGTTAATGATCAGACTTAAACAGTTAATGATCTGACTTAAACTAGTAATGATCTGACTTAAATTTGATGTTTCTGCGTCTGTGTCAGAATTTGATGAACGCCTAGTGTTTTTTTGGGTGGAAACGGCATTCTGAGCAAAACTCATGGCTTTGCCATGAGCTCGGCATTTTTAACGCAAATTCTTTCATCTGGAGGGTCAAATTCGCTGTTTTTAGTCGACAGATGAACAGTACGCAAAATTTATTTTAAGTCTGATCATTAACCTCTTAAGTCTGATCATTTTGGAGCGGCTTTATTGTCAAGGCTGGGCGCGCGGATTTTAGGACGCCTCGCGTCTTTTATGTATTTTTAAATAAGTCCGCGTTAATTTTTTTATTTACAAAAAGAACCCCGAACGGGACGAATTCGTATTGGTGGATATTTACACGTGTCGATATTTGGTTGGATTTGTAGTTTTTATTTATAACTTTTGTTTGTATTTGATCCAGATCATTCAGATAAAATATAATAAAAGTTTCACAAATAAATCAAAACAGTGTCGTTTTAGTGCTGGGAGTGTCCGAGAAATTTCTTTAATAGCGGCTAGAGTAGCTATAAGCCTATAACCTATAACAGAATATTGCAAATTTCTAATTAATTCACTGCTGAAAAAAAAGATATGAAATGGATACGCCGCATCTCTGTCTTACACGGCCTATACATACAACAACATAACCGTTCTTCTTTTTTTTTCGTGTGCCACATTATGTATGCAAAATGACACCAAGAGCCAAGTTGGACAATGTAGCAATATGCAATAGGACATAGTTTATACATCCACTTATATAAACTTTAATAACGTCGGTTCTTTAGCACTAATCTTATAATAATCCGCATTTGCATCATGTGCTAAAATATATGTTGCAAATTGTACTCATCAAAATGTAAATGTTTCTTCCTCAAATCTCACACAATCATTTGTTTCTGGTCGGTCCATGTATGAAACAATTATGTAAAATAGCAAGTGGTTGCGACGTTCATTAACGGTTATATTACTATAATGTGATCATATAGTCTATTCAAGCCGATTAGGGCGTTATCATATTGACTATTTGTAATAGCCGGAGGTACATACTACATAAGCATTACACAAAAAACCTTCTTCTAGGGTTATCTCACCATGTATAATTTATAAAATAAGCTCATAATATTGAAGCTAGTAACTAGTACATTAAACTAAACCTTAAAACCAAAGGCGTGTTAGGCCTGCAAATAACTGCTGACATGGACTCCACCAAATCCCCATTTTGCCTACGTGGCCTTCCCCCTTCTCCCACTTGTTTACTTCCTACTGGTTGATCAGTCCACATACCTGAGCCTCCAACCACATTTTTCTCATTTCAACATTTTCAACCTTTAGTTAGGTCCAAAAAGAAAGCCTAAAAGTTTTGTATACAAGTAACTAAGCACTGTTTCATACATTCATCCAAACCATCTCTTTTCACTTTTCACCTCTCTATTCCAGTAGTCTATTTTGGGTTTTTTGTTGTTGAATCTGATTTAAGGTCCTCTTTTTGGCGACATGGGGTTGTGCTATATGAACAAAAGATTCAAGCTTTGGTGTTTATCAGTCATTTTGATGGAGTTAGTGCTCATGGGTCATGCAGCTCAAATAGCTAAAGATGAAGCTTCTCTACTGTCATTCATGGCAGGTATACTTCAAGACCCAAATCAGGTCTTGGCTGAGTGGAACAACACCACCTCTTCAGAAACTCAAGTTTGCAGTTGGTTCGGCGTAAAATGCAATAATGAGAGTTCAAGAGTTACAGAGCTTGATTTAAGTGGATGTTCCCTTGCAGGGACAATCTCATCATCTCTTGCATCACTTTCTTATCTAACAGTGCTTGATTTATCAAGAAATTTCTTTGAGGGCCGAATTCCATTAGGCCTTGGTCGCGTTTCGCATCTCAGGCAGCTGAGCTTATCTTCAAATCTTCTCACAGAGGACATACCAGAAGACTTGGGTATGCTGAAGAATTTGGTTTATCTTGATCTTCGGAGCAATAGCTTGAGCGGCGAAATCCCTTCGACGATTTTCTGTAACATGTCATTGGAGTACATTGACATGTCTAACAATTCTTTGAGTGGTGAAATCTCATTAACAAGCCAATGTGAGCTTAAGGAGCTGAGGTTCTTGCTTTTATGGTCTAATAAGCTCGTTGGTCGAATCCCTTCGGGACTTTCCAATTCGACGAAACTCGAATGGCTTGACTTGGAGTCCAATTTATTAACTGGGGAGTTGCCTGCAGATATGGTGAGAAGAATGCCTTATCTTCAGTTTCTTTACTTGTCATATAATGACTTTGTAAGCCATGATGATAACTCCAACCTGGAGTTGAACAACAGGAGTCAAAGACATCATGGAGTGATGGCACGTCTCCACAACGCATCAAGGAGATCATGGGATGTCGGTTACAGACCATGATCTAGGGCAGTTATCTGACAGTTACTGAAGAACCTATATAAGGCAGATCCAACTCTTCAGAAGGCTGCGCCTTCCACATACATCCGAGACAGCTTTCCAAGTGGGGTTTCCCAGAGTGAATATCGAGCGAGCTGTGCGAGTGAGCTATATTCAAGTGATCGAGCTAATCTTGATCTGTGCCGGAAAGCGACGGAGGTGCCACGACTACGTGACGTCTTGGAGATAGTCAGGGAAGTAGTCAGGTCTTGCATGTGTAAATCTAGGTTAGATTTATACATCATAGACAAGTTTTGTACCGATTGAGTGTACAGGTTAAATAGTAATAAAAAGCTATTTAAGTTTAATCCGATGCGTACTTTGATTAAGTATTTATCTGCATACAAAGTTAGGTTCTTAACAGTTCCGACCTTTGTTAAGTCTCTGACTTTCAATCTTAAGTCTTTGACTACTAACCACGGTCCTATCAATTGGTATCAGAGCCGCAAGGTTCTAGATTTTGGTTAGCTTTGCAGGTATGACAGGTGATTCGTTCTCAAATCCTCCGAAGTTGAAGCCCAGCGAGTATGAGACCTGGGCGGTCAGATTTGAAGCACATGTGATGTCTTCAGATGGAGAGGTTTGGCAGATCATAGAGCAAGGGCAACAGCACATTTATCTTGAGGGAAGTCAGACAGAACTTAAGCCCAGGATTATGTACTCGACTGAGGACTATAAGAAATTGGAGAAGAATGCAAAAGCATTACGGGTTCTTCACAGTGCACTGGAGCCTGGAGACCTGAAGAAGGTGATACAGTTCAAAGACCCGAGTGACATCTGGGATTCACTGAAGAAGATCTATGAAGGATCGAAGGATGTGAAAAGAAACCGGATTCTTGCTGTTCAGTCCGAATTCAATTCCCTGAGACAAGTGAAGAACGAATCAATGCATGAATATCATTCCAGATTCCAAGGATGTCTAGCTACACTGAATAATCTCGGAAAGAGGTACAAGAACTGGGAGATTACTCACAGATTCATGCAGGGACTGGGTCCAGAATGGGATGATATCTCAAGGACGTTAGCTGCTCTTCCGAGCACGAAGGAAAATTCTCTGGAGAAACTGGTTGCAAGCTTGGTCAGTAATAAGGCCATTGAGGATGTTAAACTGGAAAGTCGAGAACCTCAGAAGTCTGCTCGACAAGTTGCTCTGGTTGGAGAAAGTTCTAGGTACAAGAAGTATAACAGGAATAAGGGAAAGGAAACCTCAAAGACTGAGGAACTGAATGTGATGACTAAGGCCCTTAAAGTCTCTGATGAAAAGAACTCAGGTAGCAGACCAAGTAAAGGAAAAGACCGGAAGGATGTGGAATGCTTCTACTGCAAGAAGAAAGGTCACTTCAAAAGGGACTGCTACAAACTCAAGAATGATGAGGCTGAGACAGAAAAGAAACAGAAAGAGGATGACAAAGGAAAGCAAGCAATGTTTGCTTGGGGGGATTCAGATGAGGACAATAGCATGGGAGACGTAAGAAGAAATGTGTGTCTGATGGCACAGGGAAATTCTTCAAGTTCGCAGATTTCGTCATCATCCTCACTGTCGAGGAAGACACCTTCAAAGGAATCATCCACTGAGGTAAGCTCAGATGATTCACAATCTGGCTATTATTCACGTTCTCAATGCATTGCAGTTATCAAGAAACTAGTCATCAAGTGTGAGGAGCTGAACACTGTTGTTGCTGATCAAGACAACCGAATTGGGCAGATGTTCGAAGAGAATCATCAACAGGCCATTACAATTCAGAAACTTGAAAAAGCAGCAGGCAAAAGAGTGATTGACTCAGATGATAAATTTTTTGATTTACCGATGGGAAAAGAAAAACAGAAGTCAAAGACCAGGCCAGGTCTTGGATATGGCGAAGTGTCTATTGCAAAGCCTATGCAAAGACAGGGACAGCCAAGGACTACTCCTAGACAGAAGGTGGATTTGGATGATTCCAAAACCTTTGGGAAAGGTTACCACATCTGGGAGAAGCTTAATCGCAGAAACAGTCCAGTACCTATTGATTTCGAGAATCAGAAGAAGAAGGTTTCTGAGTACAAGGTGATAGATTTCAGAAAGCAAAAGATCTGTTTTCACTGCGGGAAAGAAGGACACAGTCAGAAACAATGCAAGAAATGGCAGAACGTCTCTGAGAAAGATTCAAAGAGCTCAAGTTTCGAGTCTGGAACATGCTCAGTTTCCAAAAAGAGTGGAAAACCTGGAGAAGTCAGCGATCCTTCAAGTTCAGGAGCAGTCAAGAACTCTTCTGACTCAAAAGGAGTTTCAAGCCCTCATGTTTCTAACTCTAACACTTCATCTACTTCACAGCTTAAATCCAGAAAAGCTAAGCTTATTTGGGTTCCTAAGACCTAATTGTTTATGTGCAGGTCGGGAGAGGGACATGTTCATGGCTTGTAGATAGTGCATGCTCGGGTCATATGACCGGGAAAATGGAACAGTTCTCCTCTCTGCGACATCATTCCGGTGGCTCCATTACTTTTGGAAATGAAAGTAAGTGCAAAGTCATCGGGTCAGGTAAGGTACATTTATCCAGCAAGGTTAGTGTAGATAATGTGAGTTTAGTTAATGGTTTGAAGTTTAATTTGCTCAGTGTTTCTCAGTTGTGTCGTGGAGGTAAAAACGAGGTTGTTTTTACAGCTGATAGTTGCTTTATTAAGTGTGTCTCCACAGGTCAAGTACTTTTGCGTGGAAATTGTGCAAATAGAGTGTTTTATGTGGATCCTACGTTTGATCCGGAACAGTATCTCTGTCTGTCCTCTAGATCAGATGAATCGGAGATGTCATCGTCGGATGGGACATGTGAATTTCAGATTATTGAAAAGGCTGCATAATCAGAATTTGGTAATTGGATTACCGAAAATCAGTGAAGTCCCTGATCAAGTCTGCAGTGCATGCACACAAGGGAAGCAGTCTAGAGGATCTTTCCACTCAAAGAATGGAGTCAGTACAGCAAGGGCGTTTGATCTAGTACACATGGATCTGTGTGGACCGATGAGAGTACAATCTCGTCAAGGTAATCGGTACGTGTATGTGTTAGTTGATGATTTTTCAAGATACACGTGGGTGATTTTTATCAGGTCAAAGGATGAAGTCTTTGATTGCTTCAAGACTTGGGTGAAGCTCGCTGAAAGGAAATTCAGTCTCAAGGTGAAAAGTATCAGATCGGATCATTGTACTGAATTCGAGAATGGGATGTTTACTACCTTCTGCACTGATGAGGGAATCGATCACAATTTCTCAGCGCCAAGGACTCCACAACAAAATGGAGTAGTGGAAAGGAAGAACCGAACTCTGGAAGACATGACGAGGACGATGCTTATTGAAAGCAAGTTGGCTAGAAGTTTCTGGGCAGAAGCAATGAATTCCACTTGCTACGTTCTCAACCGATGTTACTTGAGACCAATTCTCGATAAGACTCCGTACGAGTTGCTGAACGGTCGGAAACCAAACATTTCGCATCTTCGAGTATTTAGGAGTAAATGCTACGTTCACAATAATGGGAAGAATCAGCTTGGGAAGTTTGATCCAAGAAGCGATGAAGGAATCTTCGTGGGGTATGCTCTGCATAGTAAGGCCTACAAAATATTCAACAAAAGGACCAAACTAATTGAGGAAAGCGTTCATGTCATCTTCGATGAGGAATCCATGGGTAACGATTCTGGACATGTTCCTGATGTTCATGTTGCTGAAGAAGATGATGATTTTGAGCTGATTCGTCCGAGGGATGTTGCAGCAGTTGATGTTCCAGAGAATCTGGAAACACCTGAACAAGCCAATGCTCAAGTCCCTGAGATTGATGTACTTGAAGAACAAACTGAAGTGAATGGTCAAGTCCCTGAAGCTGGTGAAGTTCATGACGGAACTGAGGAAATCCAAGAGACTCAGGAGGTCACTGAGTTGAGGAGAAGCTCACGTGTGAAACAGCCGAGTGTTGCTCTTCGTGATTATTTCTGCTATTCAGCAGTTCAGGGGGAAAGAGTTCTGAATGCATTTGTGTCTCTGATTGAACCAAAGTCAGTTGAAGAAGCACTGAAAGACCCGGATTGGATCCAAGCAATGCAAGATGAACTGCATCAGTTCGAGAGGAACAAAGTCTGGAGACTTGTTCCAAGGCCAGAGCATAGGAAGGTGATTGGCACTCGCTGGATCTTGAGGAACAAAAGGAATTCCGAAGGAGAAGTAGTCAGGAACAAGGCCAGGTTGGTGGTGAAAGGCTACAGCCAGCAGGAGGGCATTGACTATGAAGAAACCTTTGCGCCAGTGGCAAGGTTGGAGGCTATCAGGTTGTTGATAGCATATTCAGTACAGTTTGGAATCAAACTCCATCAGATGGATGTTAAAACGGCGTTTCTGAATGGGTTCCTGAAGGAGGAAATCTTCGTGGAACAGACTCCTGGGTTTTAGGTTCCTGAGCATCCAGATTATGTGTATGTTCTTGACAAAGCCCTGTATGGATTAAAACAGGCGCCTAGGGCGTGGTATGAGCGCTTATCGGAGTATCTGCTAGCTCATGGATATGAGCGAGGTAAGGTAGATAAGACTCTATTTTTGTTGAGAACTGATAAGCATTTTCTCATTGTGCAGGTGTATGTCGATGACATCATCTTCGGATCCACAAGTGACGAGCTTGTGAAGTCCTTCACGAAACTCATGGAGAACGAGTTCGAGATGAGTATGGTCGGGGAACTGACGTTCTTTCTTGGTATTCAAGTTAGACAGCTGGAGAATGGTACTGAGATTTCACAGCAGAAGTACCTGGGTGAAGTCGTGAAGAAGTACGGGGTTGGAGGTTCAAAGCATGTGAACACTCCTAGTTCTCCGAATGAGTCCCTGACAAAGGATGATGCGTCTCCAAGGACAGATGCTACAAAATACCGTGGCATGATAGGTTCTTTACTGTATTTGACTGCATCTAGACCTGATATAATGTTTAGTGTATGTCAATGTGCCAGGTTTCAAGCGGAACCAAGGGAATCTCATGTAAAGGCCGTGAAGCGGATACTGAGGTATCTGAAGGGCACTGAGAAACTGGTTCTGTGGTATCCGAAAGTGAAGTCTCTCAGTTTGGAGGGATATACAGACGCAGACTTCGCAGGAGATAGGACTGATCGTAAATCCACATCCGGGATGGCTCAGTTCCTCGGCTCTTGCTTAGTATCTTGGGGATCTAAGAAGCAGAACTCAGTGGCGTTGTCAACGGCAGAGGCTGAGTATGTGGCGGCAGCAGCTTGCTGTGCTCAAATCCTATGGCTACGGAATCAGCTAAGTGATTTCAATCTGCATTTTGATCAAGTTCCTATACTTTGCGATAATACTAGCGCAATTAGTATTGCTAAGAATCGGGTGCAGCATGGTAAAACAAAGCATATAGAAATTAAACACCATTTTCTTAGGGATTGTGTTGAAAAGGAACTGGTAACTATCAATTTTTGTAGAAGTGAAGATCAGGTCGCTGACATCTTTACCAAGGCTTTACACAGGGAAGCATTTGAAAAATTGAGGATGGAGCTCGGATTAATGACTCCACAGTGAGGTACTTCGAACCTTCTCTCAGTGATTGACTAGATGATAGAGTTCATAACATGCATGTGAGTCACTTACATGAGTGAATGTTTGAAGTCCCTGAGTAACGAGTAATGTGTGTGCTATTACTTCTTTGCTAAATCTGATATAGTACATGCACTGTTGAACATGTTTTTTCTTGATGCCGTACATAACTTCCGGATTTTGTTGCCCAATTGCCCCATGAAGGAAGTATGTGAAACCACCTAACCCTAGTATAGGCTATGTGTGTCCGATTAACCTCTTTTATACACTTTCTGGACATGCGTGATTATCTATATGTGTGATTGAGTGACTTGAATTGTGGTGATTTTATATTATATACCCTTATGGTAAGCCGACCCACCACAATGTCCCTTGTGAAAAATCCATAGTCAGGGAACTGGTCTGGTATTCTCTCAGTCAAGGATTAAATGTCTCTGGGACTAAAGAACTTAACGAGGTGTCTGACAGATGAAATAAGTGGTTCGGATAAGTTATGAGAAGAAGAAAAGTCAAGGACTACAGTCGTGGAAGTTAGACGGTTTCGTTTTGATTCATGAACGAGAAATTAACGGAGATTTTTACGGGATTTCAAATTCTAAAGGGATTTAAAGATTATCTCTCAACACACGTCCACTCAAAGTTAGAAACCCTAAATCTGAGAACTCAAAATCGTCACGTCAGCTCTCCTCAATCCGCCGCACTCTCACTCACAACGCAACACACATGGAGTCATTCATTATCTCTGGTGTTCGATATGAAGTTCCAAAAGCAGTGGCTGAGTTGCTTAACTCAAGTAAGTCGAACTTTCAAATTACTGTCTATAATCCTAAATCCGCTAGATTTGTTGAATACTGTGCTGGGATTGGGAGTATTGGTGAAAGGGAGGTAGTTGATGTCTCTGGAGTTGTTAGTGTTGTGGAGGTTGACGGTGTGATAGAAGAAGTAAAAGACGGAAGTTGTCTCTGTGGCGTGGGTCTCGTTGGCGAAGCAGAAGAGGAGATAGATATTTTGGATGATATATTGGTGAAGAACCCAGAAGGGATTACTCAAGGTGTATTATGCTCTATGAAGACAGGTGATGTATCTATGGATGGTGACTTGCATGTAAAACAAGCTGTTCGAGTGATGGAAGTTTTTCTAGAAAGTCTAGAAACTTCAAAGATTGCTGTAGCAGACTCTGAGAAATCTGGTGAGGCTATTGCTGATGTGTTGAAGAACTCTGAAGGAGTCGAGGACTCAGAAAATACAGCAGATCTGTTTGCATGCTCTCAGGAAAAAGAGGAAACTGAAAAGGATGGAGGTGAGTCATCAGTTGGTTTAGATAATCCTGACGTGAATCAGCTGTTGGATGAGCTGGTGGAGATGGGCAAGATTGCCCAGTTCAAAGAAACTGCCAGTGGTAAAGACATTGACTGTGAAATCATTGATACGCCCTCAACTGACAAAAAGAAAAAGATGAAGAAATCTCTTCCACTGAGAATTCAACCGACTAGAAAAACTGGTAAGAGGAAGTTGGAGGTGAAGGAGGAAGATGTTCCAAAAAGCTCTGTTAAGAGATCCAAAAGATCAAAGTCTGGAAAAGAAATTCTGCTGGAAATGGAGTGCTCTGAGGAGTTTTTGTTGGAGGAAGGCCTCACTGAAGTACTAGACATACTGAAAGCTCAAGGATGGGAGAAAATCTGTGAGACTCAGGAATACGTTTGTCCGGAAGCGGTTGAAGAGTTCTACAGGAACTTGAAGTTCATTGAAGGAAATGTTCCTGCCTTGGAGGTGAAATTCAAGGGACACAAATTCAATCTGTCAAGTATTGAGCTGGCAATGATAATGAAAGTAGATCATCAGGGGTTTGACTCATTCTGCAAGAACAATGTTTGGCCAAAGGAAGCCGGGGACAAGCAAGAGTTTGTTAGGAGAATCTGCAAATTAGACAAGGTTCCAAAAGGGTCGGCCATCAGCACTCAACTAATGGAACCAAATGTGAAGATTCTGCACAAATTGCTAGTGAGCAATTTTATTCAAAGGGGAGTAAAACCTTCATACGTCCAGCATCAGGATCTGATTGTCTTGGACAAACTGCTGAAGAAGGAAAGAATCAATCTGCCAAAATTAATAATTCATCAGATGGACCATCTGAAAAAGTTAACTCAGATTGGCTTCTCAAGGATTATTAAGAAGGTTCTTCAGGCTCATGGGTTATATGAAGTCACTTCTGAAGGTGAGGAACAAGTGGTCAGGGAGTTTGATTCTGATGTGTTCAGAAAAATGAATCTGGTAAAAGATCAAGTAGAAGGATGGATCAAAGCTCCAGTCCAAGAACCAAAGCTTGGAGCTACACCAGATCTGTTGGATGCTGAGGAAGAAGAAGATGATGAAGTTGAAGAAGGCAATGCTAAGTTGATGGCAGTGTTCGAGAAGGTCGTCTCTGATGTCAAGACTGAATTAAAGGAGATAAGGACAGAACTCAAGGTATTTAAAGAGGAAATCAAAGTGGAAATCAAAGGAATGCAGGATGCAATGTACGCCTTGCTTGAGCGGCTCTGAAGTCCCTCAGATCGGAATAATCTCTTTGGTCTCTGAGAATGCAATGACCAGTTCCTGACATGAGATTTCCCATCCTTGCTATCCCACCCATCTATTTCCGTCTGTTATTTCTGAGTGTTATCAACATGTGTTCAAACTGCGTGCTATGACTATCCTATTTATCCCTGAAGTTTTATGCATGCCTTGATTCACTACTCTGAAGTTCAAAATTTTACTCATGTCTCTGACTGCTGTATGTGCTTTACTCTTCTTTGATGATGTCAAAAGGGGGAAGGGTAGAAGTATCAACTGAGGGGGAATGCAATCTGAGGTTCATCAGTAGAAATACCTGTGTAGGAAGTTGACTTAATAGGATGTTTATCTAGTTTCTGAGTCTGCAGGAACTTAGGGGGAATTTGTTCCCAAGGAGAATATGTTCTCAACTGATGCTGTGTGCATGTCTAAACATCTACTAAGTGCTGCCTTGGTATTTATCTTGTCAATGGTTTGTCATCATCAAAAAGGGGGAAATTGTTGAGGCATTGGCCTCACACGTTTTTGATGATTGACAAACCGGTTTAATGGGTTGCTTGAGTTTCTGTTAGTCAGGAACTTACTGGAGCATTCAAGGACATCATGCGGGACTTGAGTACCTGCGGAAGTCTCCGAGTAACCAAGAACCTGAGTATTGGTCAAGTCAACGGAGCAGTTGAGCAGTTGAGGTCAACAGAGCAGTTGACAACAGGAGTCAAAGACATCATGGAGTGATGGCACGTCTCCACAACGCATCAAGGAGATCATGGGATGTCGGTTACAGACCATGATCTAGGGCAGTTATCTGACAGTTACTGAAGAACCTATATAAGGCAGATCCAACTCTTCAGAAGGCTGCGCCTTCCACATACATCCGAGACAACTTTCCAAGTGGGGTTTCCCAGAGTGAATATCGAGCGAGCTGTGCGAGTGAGCTATATTCAAGTGATCGAGCTAATCTTGATCTGTGCCGGAAAGCGACGGAGGTGCCACGACTACGTGACGTCTTGGAGATAGTCAGGGAAGTAGTCAGGTCTTGCATGTGTAAATCTAGGTTAGATTTATACATCATAGACAAGTTTTGTACCGATTGAGTGTACAGG
Organism: Rhodiola chrysanthemifolia; assembly: GCA_033675395.1. Lineage (NCBI taxonomy): Eukaryota > Viridiplantae > Streptophyta > Magnoliopsida > Saxifragales > Crassulaceae > Rhodiola > Rhodiola chrysanthemifolia. The sequence goes on from CM066204.1 coordinate 15,864,516, forward strand.
TTAAATAGTAATAAAAAGCTATTTAAGTTTAATCCGCTGCGTACTTTGATTAAGTATTTATCTGCATACAAAGTTAGGTTCTTAACAGTTCCGACCTTTGTTAAGTCTCTGACTTTCAATCTTAAGTCTTTGACTACTAACCACGGTCCTATCAATAAAAGAAAGTGGCACCTCCGTCGCTTTCCGGCACAGATCAAGATTAGCTCGATCACTTGAATATAGCTCACTCGCACAGCTCGCTCGATATTCACTCTGGGAAACCCCACTTGGAAAGCTGTCTCGGATGTATGTGGAAGGCGCAGCCTTCTGAAGAGTTGGATCTGCCTTATATAGGTTCTTCAGTAACTGTCAGATAACTGCCCTAGATCATGGTCTGTAACCGACATCCCATGATCTCCTTGATGCGTTGTGGAGACGTGCCATCACTCCATGATGTCTTTGACTCCTGTTGTCAACTGCTCTGTTGACCTCAACTGCTCAACTGCTCCGTTGACTTGACCAATACTCAGGTTCTTGGTTACTCGGAGACTTCCGCAGGTACTCAAGTCCCGCATGATGTCCTTGAATGCTCCAGTAAGTTCCTGACTAACAGAAACTCAAGCAAACCATTAAACCGATTTTTCAATCATCAAAAACGTGTGAGGCCAATGCCTCAACACTTTCCAATTCGACGAAACTCGAATGGCTTGACTTGGAGTCCAATTTATTAACTGGGGAGTTGCCTGCAGATATGGTGAGAAGAATGCCTTATCTTCAGTTTCTTTACTTGTCATATAATGACTTTGTAAGCCATGATGATAACTCCAACCTCCATCCATTTTTCGCCGCGTTGGCCAACTCCTCAAATCTTCAAGAGCTAGAGCTAGCAGGCAATAGCCTTGGTGGGAATTTGCCTCATGTTAGGCAAACTCTCCGCAAAGCCCGTGCAAATTCATCTTGATGATAATCTCATCCATGGCTTAATACCTCCCCAAATTTCAAACCTTGTGAACCTCACTTTACTTAACTTGTCAAGCAATCTTCTAAACGGGTCCATCCCGTCGCAGCTTGGAAAAATGGCGAAGCTGGAGCGGCTTTATGTGTCAAACAATTCACTTTCTGGCTCAATCCCTGACGACATTGGCAACATTCCTCATTTGGGTCTGCTTGATCTCTCCAAAAACAGGCTTTCAGGCTCTATACCTGACAGCTTCGCGAATCTGTCTCAGCTCAGGAAGCTTCTGCTGTACCAAAATCAGCTTTCGGGCACGATTCCAACGGGTTTAGGAAACTGCACTAACTTGGAGATTTTAGACCTTTCTCAGAACTCAATTGTTGGGATGATACCGAACAAGATCGCAGGACTTAGGAGCTTGAAATTGTACTTGAACTTGTCTAGCAATCACTTGCACGGCCCCATACCCTTAGAGCTAAGCAAAATGGATATGATCCAAGCCATTGACCTCTCGTTGAACAATCTTTCAGGCTCGATCCCAACGCAACTTGGCAGCTGCATCGCATTGGAGTACTTGAACATTTCGAATAACTTCTTTGAGGGGCCTCTGCCAGACTCATTAGGCCAGCTGCCTTACCTTCAAGTTCTTGACATGTCTTCCAACAATCTGAGTGGCCAGATACCTCAAACCTTCTTGAGATCCTCAAGTCTTAAACAAGCCAACCTCTCTTTCAACGACTTCTCAGGCAATGTATCGAATGAGGGAGTGTTTTCCTTGCTGACATTTGAATCATTTTTGGGCAACAGAAGGCTGTGTGGGATGATCCATGGCATGAAAACGTGTCGTAGAAGACGGCCTCATATTCTCCTACTGCCTGTTCTTCTTCCTTTGTCTATAACATTCATGGTCTTCATATTTGGGTACCCTTTAGCGCGAATGAGGAGGCCAGTGATGATACTCGGCGGTGGGAGAAACTTAGAAGACCCCGGCGATGGAAATAGCGAGTACAAGTACCCAAGGCTTAGCTACAACCAGCTCGTGGAAGCCACTGGTGGGTTCTGCAGCTCGAGCTTAATCGGGTCAGGCCAGTTCGGGCACGTCTATAAAGGCGTCCTCAAAGACAACACAAGGGTTGCCGTTAAAGTTCTAGACCACTCAAAATCAGGAGGTGACCTTTCAGGGAGTTTCAAGAGGGAATGCCAAGCTTTAAAAAGGACTAGGAGAGGCAAACCCGATTTCAAAGCGCTGGTATTGCCTCTGATGTCGAATGGGAGCTTGGAGAGGCACTTGTATCCAAGTGATCATAACTCGGGCCCTAGTCATTTGACCTTGGCTCAAGTCATCAGCATTTGCACTGATGTGGCCGAAGGAGTTGCCTATCTGCATCATCACTCCCCTGTCAGAGTCGTGCATTGTGACCTTAAGCCTAGCAATATTCTTCTAGACGACGATATGGCTGCTCTAGTTGCTGATTTTGGAATCGCGAGACTGGCAAAAGGCGCGGAACAAGACACTTCTGCTAATGAACCATCCTCTTACAACTCTACTGATGGCTTGCTGTGCGGATCAATTGGTTCTATCATTACCCCTTTTCCTTTGGCGGCCTTCTCCTTTGCTGCCTTTTCTTCTTCATAGCCAAGTCCAGGTCTAACAAACCTTCTCTTGTAATCCTTCTTTTCTTCTTCAGCACTCTTAGCTTCCAACTCACGAAGCCATTCTTCTTTCCTTACAGCCTCCTCGCGTCTAAGGTTTTCCACTGTCTGAAGGAGTTCTTCATTGTTTTGTCTGAGATTGATCAGTTCATCATTCAACTCTTCATCCTTTGTTTTGAAGTCGACCAACTCAGTGTTTTCGATCTTCATACTTCTCAGTTCATCACTTAGCTCATTGATCTGTCTCTCTCTTCCTTCACAAGTACGACACCTACAAACATGCTCTGCCATCTCTTTCTCAAGACGCATGGCTTTGGTTGACCAGAGACGGTTCTCTTCTATGTCATCGTGATGATCCTGTTGCATGTCTGCCAGTCTGTCCTCCAGATCTTGGTTTTTGGCTAAGAGCTTGGCTAGACGTGGGAGTTAGTATCAATTACCTCACTAGACGTGGGTTTTCGGTGAATACTTTATCAACAAGGGAGTTAATATCCATTACCTCACTAGACGTGGAATGAGCCATCAAGCAGGGCTCCTTGGAACGCTTTCCATCGTCACTATCCTCATCCGAGTCTCCCCATGCAGCAAACATAGCCTGCGGTGGCTTTGGGGCAGGTGGTTCTCCTTTCTTTTTGCTATAGCAATCTTTAGACAGATGCCCCTTCTTTTGGCAGTGGTAACATATTCTGTCTTCTTTTTCTCCTGGGTTCCCCCCGTCTTCACTTAACGTAGCACCTTTGTTCCCTCTGGAGGAGTTGCCACGACTCCCTCCTTCTCTGAAGTTTCTTCCACCTTTGCCGATATTGGCCATCGTGAGGGCTCTTGTTAATAAGGCTATTTCATCGTCCTCCTTCTTTGGTGACTCATTTGCTTGTGCAAGATCGAGAGCTTTTTCTACTTTCAGAGCAATGGCCTGGGATTTGTCAGCCTGTCTCCTGGCCAGCTTCCTTTCCACGATTCCTGCTTGACTCTGAAGGTTGGCTACCAGCTCTTCCAGTGTAGTGTCTTTAATGCCTTTTTGAGCCTGCAGTGCTAATGTCACGTGGTCCCATTTTGAATTCAAGGCTTGCATGAACTGGTGCATGATTTTCCATTCAGGAAGCTTCTCGTTCAGGTATTCCAGCTGTCCAACTATGACTTGGAACCTGGTGTAGAAATCTTCCAGGGATTCATCCTTCATCTGCATGACCGTCTCATAGTCCTTTATGGCAGCTAGAATCTTGTTTCTTTTGATGTCTTCATTTCCACCATATAGTCTCACCAGTCCATCATACATATCTTTAGCAGTTTTGTACATCGCCACTTTGATTTGATCTCCGGGAGAAAGGGCCATGTAGAGAACCTTCTTCGCTCTGGCATTCTTTTCAAGACATTTGTAGCCCTCGTCGGTGTATTTGTCTTTGGCTTTCTCTACTGGTTTAGCAGCAACTGTTTTATCAAGGATGGGTAATGGACCTGTCTAGAATATCCTCCAAAGCTGTCCATCCAACGAGCAGACATGAGCCTCAAATTGATCTTTCCACCAGTCAAATTGTCCGGGCTTTAGCAGCGGCGGCTTCCAGAACGAATCATTGATTGCTGACATGATTTTCCTGCTAGGCTAACTAAACAAAATCTAGAGTTCTCGGCTCTGATACCAATTGATGGATCGTTAGTGTTAGCCTTTCCTTCAGACGGTAAGTCACGAAGTGCTTTTCCGTCAGATGGTCAGACAGCAGCGGAAATATGAATATGCAGGAAAGTAAATGACTGAAAGTAATTGCACACGAATTTAGAGTGGAAACCTTATCACAATGGTGACAGGATAAAAACCACTACCTTTTAGATTTCTCTGAAAGGATTTCCAAACCAGATTATTTCTTATTCAGATATGCTTGTAGGGTTTACAAACTAGGTCTTTACTCAAGACACTTTTTGATGACCTCTACTCAACCCGACTCTCAAATAATCTGATCCGAACCTTGAACCTCAATACGTGCAATCCCAGCAGTGTCGCTCTTCGAATGCAGTCGCTTGATTCTCCCAAAACTGCCGAACTCTTCTTGGCAAACCCTAATGCCTTATATAGGGTTTTAGCATATATCGAAATCTGAGCCTAGCGATTCGGCCCAATCCGACTTTCCATATCCGATGGTTAATAACTGATTAGTAAAGATTCGGATCGTAATCTTTCCTAAATTAGTTCCTTCATATATTCGAACCTTCCAAATCTGGTCTGCAGATGATTATACTGAATCATCTTTAATCAATTAAATCTTCTTTGGATCTTCTTGAATCTTTCTTGATTTCCATATCTTCAATCAATATCTCCAATCATATCTTCAAGATCTTCCAAATTGGGCGCACATAATCTTTGCGGATCTTTATTTTCGATCTTCACATGCCAACTCAGCCTTAGTTGCGTGATTCTTCAAAGCTGTGCGTTTGGTTCAGTTTGAATCTTCTTGAACAACAAAACTCTGCGTTTGGTTTAAACAATGTTCAACGCTGCGTTTCCTTACATGAAACTTGCATCAGTAAAACTGTCATATGGATTTCTGCACACTTAGACAAAATGTCAGCTAAGTGTTTGTAATCATCAAAACCAAAGGGTTCCAACAACAACAGTACCACCTCTTCAGAAACTCAAGTTTGCAGCTGGTTCGGCGTAAAATGCAATAATGAGAGTTCATGAGTTACAGAGCTTGATTTAAGTGGATGTTCCCTTGCAGGAACAATCTCATCATCTCTTGCATCACTTTATTATCTAACAGTGCTTGATTTATCAAGAAATTTCTTTGAGGGCCGAATTCCATTAGGCCTTGGTCACATTTCGCGTCTCAGGCAGCTGAGCTTATCTTCAAATCTTCTCACAGAGGACATACCAGAAGACTTGGGTATGCTGAAGAATTTGGTTTATCTTGATCTTGGGAGCAATAGCTTGAGCGGCAAAATCCCTTCCACGATTTTCTGTAACATGTCATTGGAGTATCTTTCATTTGAGTGGTGAAAGATTACTTTGAGTGGTGAAATCCCATTAACAGTACATACAGTACATATCCCATTAATAGCTTGAATCGTTTTCCAAGTTGGGAGATTCTATATACTATGAAGAGGAGGGGGACACTCCGGGGATTTATATCATACAGTACATATCAAGCTCACTTCAACGGAAATCTGGATTGTCAATAAATATGAAGGTCGATCCTGTAACTTCGTACGACCCGTACCTTAATGTGACGCTTACACTTTCTGTAAAAGAGGTACTTCTTACGATGATTTCATTTGTCATGTTGATCTTTTCTTCGGATAGACCTTTGCTCTTTGCACCTATTTTCTTCTTCTTAATTCAAACAGTTCAATGCTTTTGACAATCAGGATGCAAGTCAGACATCCACTTTGAATTTGCGCATACCATCTTGGGTGTCAGGTGATGCCGAAGCATTCTACAATTCCGAAAAGTTGGATGTACCATCTCCAGGTACACATTACCTCTCGTTATGGATATTTGGTCGTTAAATTTTGCTGTCTCAAACGGTTGAAACATTATATTTTCTATAGCTGCATCATTCTTCATCAATCTAACAACAATGTGGATATACTTCTCAAATCTCGATGCCAGGTAGTTTTTTAACAGTCACCAAAAACTGGAATTCAGGCGACAAACTGACACTCGAATTGCCAATGGCTCCGAGATTGGAGGCTATCAAAGGTGCTTTCTCCACATAGTTATAAGTTGATTTCCTGCTGTTACATTATCATCAATTGCATGTTTGTTCATGAAAATGAAAGTAATCTTTGCCGACGATTTTCATTAAGTTCTCAATTCTTAGGGCTTAAACTTGATATTGAATCAAATTAGGATTTGCTAGTAATCTGAATTCGATCCTAATAACATCATAAGGAATTACTACAAAATGGAATATTTATTTTTTGAAGTTTGGTTTTGTTTTTTTTGGCTTGTTTCAATTTTCACTTTCAATCTCGTCATGCTTTTGACACAATCGGCACTTGGTCTCACTAAAAACAAGTCATAATTGAAGTTCATTGACAATAATAAAACCGAATTTCGAAACAGGGCAAAAAAGTTCTTCAAAAATGAAATACAAATGTGCTTCCTATTTAATTTTCAATATTCATGAATTCCAGTTTGACATCCGACCCCTCTTGTCATTAGACCAAGGTCCTGAGATGATCAGCGAAGTGATTTTTCCTATTCTGCCTTTTACTCACCAATATTCCAGTATTGACCCATCAGATATTAAAATATTTGATTCTTTATCATTTAACTTCGCCACGTATATACAATGGCGAGACGCCCTAATGGACGATTTAAACACTTTCATCTTTTGGTCAATAAAAAGAGAGGTTTGAGTTATAACATCATGTAAGGACCATTTAGATAGAAGCGTTGTACAGCATTACCGCACTTAATTATGTTTTTGTGTTGTCGACCCAATGCAAACCCTCATCCACGCGGTTTGGCTAAGGGCATGTTCTTTAGAGGTTGGGGTTTGAGTGTTGGGAGTTTAGATTAGTTTAGATTGTGTTTGATGAGTTTAGATTGTGTTGGGTGAGCTTAGGTGAGCTTAGGTTGTGTTGGATGAGCTTAGATTAGATTGTATTAGGTTAGGTTGTGGGTGAGTGAGTGGAGAGTTCTTTAGGTGAGTGTGTCCTACTTTGGTTTATGTGAGTGTAGTTTATAATAAATATAATGAAAATAATAGATGAGTGGAGAGTGGTTTAGATTGTATTAGATTAAAATTAAAAAAAATGATAGATATTTATAAAAAGTTTGAATAATAATTAATTAAATTATTATATGAATTTCTATTAATATTTATATAAGAAATTTATAAAATTTGGTTCAAAAAGAAAATTGTTATTTTCAAATCAAGGCAACTATTTTTATAGGACAAATCAACGTCGAAAGGATCAAATGAAGAAGTGGTAGGGATAGCTGATTCCGACTTATACAATCAACGTCGAAAGGATCAAATGAACACTATGAGAAATTTCATAGCCCATCAAATTATGGAAGTTGATCCTGATGAGTGACCCCGATCTATTTAAGTTGAATACGAAATATGTGTAGATATAGTATGTTTAAAATATTAGTTCAAGTATTAAAAACTTTAACTGTAATGTTACATTATGAATCTTTTTTTACACGTTTGTAGATATATAATGTTCGTAACCTTGAATTATTAAACTTTTATTTTTAGTGTTTTTATAAAATAGGTATAAATAAATATATTTGTCATTTATAAATATAAATGGAAATAAATAGATGAGTGGAGAGTAGTTTAGGTGAGTGGGTCCTATTTTAATTTATGTGAGTGTAGTTTATAATAGAAATAATAGGTGAGTGGAGAGTAGTTTAGGTGAGTGGAGATTAGGTTGTATTGGATGAATTTGGGTGAGTTTAGATTGTGTTGGACGAACTTGGGTGAGTTTAGATTGTGTTGGACGAACTTGGGTGAGTTTAGATTGTGTTGGATGAGCTTAGATTGTGTTGGGTGAGATTGGGTGAGATTAGATTAGATTGTATTAGTTTAATGGAGATTGAGTCAATCTCCAAAGAACAGGGCCTAAGGGCGGCCGGCCATAATGAGAGAGCAACATTTGATCATCCATGGAAAGGAAAAGAGAGCTTAAGGAGCTGAGGTTCTTGCTTTTATGGTCTAATAAGCTCGTTGGTCGAATCCCTTCGGGACTTTCCAATTCGACGAAACTCGAATGGCTTGACTTGGAGTCCAAAATAGCAGTTGGTGCGAGAAGCCATTGCTAACCTACCAAAATATTTTGGTGTTACTGGTGACAAAGATTATGGAGTAGTCTACGTATGTGGGAAGAAAGTCGAGATAGACCCAGAGCTCATTAACACATATTATATCATGAATGATCCAGCTGTAGATGAGGAAGAGCCAGACTTTGACAAGATTGCCAACTGCATTACTGCTGGCTCATATCCGTTTTGGAGAGACAATGCCATTCCTGTAGCAGATTTAACCACTTTCTACTCCATGTCGTTCTTCATTGCCATCGTGAACTGGAAACTGACATCTCACCGGACCACAATCAACAAGGATATGGGGCAGTTGCTGTACCAAATTGGGAACAGACTGCACTTTAACATGGGGAGACTAATGTTCCAACAGATTGCCGAACATGCCACCTCCAGCAAATCTCTGCACCAGATTGGGTTTCCATCCCTCATCTATGAGCTCATTACCTACAAGAACCCAGAGCTGAAGACGTCCCAGGACAGTCTCTCAAATGCCCCGCAGAAGCTAACTGTTGACCACAAATTATTCAAGGGTCGTCATGTGAATGGCCTACAAGAACCCAGGCTGAAGAGGAAAGATGCCCCTGAGTCGTCAGTAAGGAGAGCTGGTGATGGGAAAAAGATGCCTCGTGCTGAGAGAGGAAGATTGCTGAAGGAGCTGGAGAACATTCTGAAAGTGCACCAGGAGCAGAAGAGCCGAATCAACCAGCTGGTACGTGCGCTTCGATATCCCAGTGATGACGAGGATGAAACTAATGATGATAATGCTGGTGTCTCTGAAGAAGACTCTTCTGTATGAAGGTCCATGCTGCGAAAACCTTGACTCTGAAAATGTTTTGTTCTTTTAGTACTTGTTCTAGTACTGTTTCAGTTTCTGGTTGAACTAGTTGAACCCTCCTTGCCAATTTTGTGGCAAAAAGGGGGAGTAGTTTTGGAGGATGGTTGTTTCCCTCGATTGTCTCTTAAGTCTAGTTAGTTACAATTAGTAGATTTGATTTTGCCAAAAAATGCCAAGGGGGAGATTGATGTTCCTACGTATGGCATGGTCTAGGCAAAATGACTTCAGAGTTGTCAAGCAGAGGTCAAGAGGTGTTTAACCAGCAACCGAGACTCGAGTACAGCGTGAAGCAGACGCACAGATGTTTCCTAATCTGGAAGTTTCTAAAGATCGAAGATCTGATCTGTTGGAGTCGGTGACGGAGCCCACTGCACTGTCGTTAAGGTGCAATGTTCTCTGTGCAAAATAAATTTATAGTTTCCGCTACTCGCGACTACACTACTGGGTAGTAAGTGGTAAGTAGGGGTCGAACCCAAGGGAATTAGGGGGATAATTGTTCTTTGAGGGGATTATTCAGCGGGAGGGCGTGTTTTAGGTTGGTTGGTTTTAAAGCTACCAGCTAAGTGATTGATTGGTTGGTTGGTTGGTTTTAGTACTGGAAAGTAACTGATAATTATTACAATTAAAAGAAAGCGTTCGGTTTCAGGGGCCTTGTATTATATCCTGTTTATCATTGACCCTTAGTGAATCTTCTAAGTATTCAAACGTGTATCAAGGCCTTTTCCGGCGCTCGATTTGCCACACTGTCTAGTCTTTTGCAAAAGTGTTCGAAAGTGAATCAAGGCCATTTCAAGCACTCGACTTGCAACACTGTCTAATCTTTTGCAAAAAACGTAAAGCCCTTGTTCTACTTAGACTAGCACCCCATTTCAAGGTATACTAGCCTATGTGCATCCATTTTGGGTTGTCTTTTCCGATTTACCCAAAATGGTGTTTGAGAGAGATCAAACTCCTCAGATAAGATTTGCCATTTCAAGCATCCACTTACCCGAGTATGTTTGCGAACTTCCACAGAAGAGCTTTGCCATTTCAAGCATCCACTCAACCTTGGAAGTTCTGATCTAATATATGGCACATAGAACAAGTTTTGAATACAAAGACGAGACACTAAATTAATAGTCTAAAACATTTTATAATACAAGTCCACCCCTTCTACCGAACGACTAGTTTAGCTACTATTTATCGCGCTAAACATTATAACTAAGGAATTGGAAATTAAAGACGGTAAATAAATATTAAAATACTTACAACCGTTGAAGCACCAAGGGAGCAATCTTTTATTTCCAAAGCCAAACTTACAAAACTTAGAGAGATAAGTGAATGTTGATTTTTTGGATGATACAAATGAGAGGAGAATGGCTTGTATTTATAGCCAAAGGGAAGAGAAATGGAGGGTGGAGATGGCTTCCATGTGTTTTTGATCCAAGGGAGGAGGAGGAGGAGGTGAAGATGTGGTGGAGGAGCCACCACATGGCAAGCTTTCCATGGAGGAGCAAAAGCCGCCGGTCACCATGAGGGGAGGAGCCGCCGGTGGCCGGTCACCATGAGGGGAGGAGCCGCCGGTGGCCGGTCACCATGAGGGGAGGAGCTCCTCCCTTGGCCACCTCCAAGCAAGGTGGCCGGTCACCTTGGTCCATGAGTGTATTTTGACAGTTTTGTGCAGTCTTTTCACAAAACTATCAGTCCAATTTCGCTCCGTCTGACTTTGATTCCTCTTCTTCTTAATTTGTTATGAGTGATTCAACGTCAGGATCCTTGATATTTCTTCAGTCGGCATATGATCTTGACCTTGGAATGACTCGTAACATCTTTTATGCTTTAAAAGCTCCTCTTTAGCATGTATTCTCTCTAAGTTCTGAAATACCCTGTAGAAATATATCGGAACTAACAAGCAAAAGTTAAATAGACCAACAGTCTAATTTGGTGGGTTTTACTGTGTTTTTGATTCGTATAATTATGGTCTATCAGTCGGCCAAGCGACAAATTAGAGGATCAGATATTCAAATGAATATCCTCTCATCAGTTAGGAGTCGGTTAAGAAGATTCGGCATGGCTTGGGAAGGAAGATATCACGAGATCTTCTTGAAGATTGTAGGAAATATATCTAGCAAATATTTAGGAATATCTCCTAAATATTTGACAGATTTCCTAGGGCTGATTTGGGATCCGCTAATGCATATAAATAGAGTGCTAGGGTGTCCATATCAGCATCGCTTTTCTGAGGGAATAAAACACGAGAGCATTCGTGAGATTGGAGAAAAGTAGAGCGACGGTCGGCTGAGTTTTCCCCACTGGAAAATCAACGACGCTGAAGCAATCTGTTCAGTGTGCTGATCAGACTGTTCATTCTGGAACAAACGGCTACACACACAAGGTAACCAACACACGTTTTCGGGAGAAAGTGTCTGAGCTTCGGGAGAAGTTCGTGTAAGTTCGGGAGGGAGTCTCGAACGCAGGGGATCGAGGGGGAGCCAAGATCTCAAATCAGAACGAAGAAGTGATAGAGGCGTGACGTTTACTTTCGGGAGATTGTAAGAGTAAGACCCAATATTGCTCTATACTTTTCAATAAAGATTTGCATCCCTTTAGGGCGTGGGAAGCCCCCAAGAGTAGGCAGTGGCCGAACTGGGTATCATATCGTGTGTGCCTGCATTGTTCTGTTTTGATTACTGTCTGCTAAGGTGTTCAAGGTCCATCTGAACACTACCTGGAACTGGTCTTGAACAAACAATAGAATTTCAATGATAACTCCAACCTCCATCCATTTTTCCCCGCGTTTGCTAACTCTTCCAATCTTCAAGAGCTTGAGTTAGCAGGCAATAGCCTTTGTGGGAACTTGCCTCATGTTATAGGTATTCATCTTGATGATGTTGGAAATATTGCTTAATAATACAGGCGAATATCACTGAAGTTACTGAATAACAGATACATAATACTAAGATGTGATTAAACAGAACACTATGTAATACAGATTGAATTACTGAAAAATAATCACAAATCGTAGTGGATCGAGTCACGTTGGACGTTGTCCTTAAAGCAAGATTGCCGCCCTACTGTGCTTGGGACTCGCTGGCAGTATGCTTCCAAGGATAAAACGATCGTCGACAATAACTTAGCACCAAGCTTTGTCGACCGAACCTTTCTGGCCTTCAACTATCACCGTAACACACGCAAAGGAATACAAAGAAACATGCCGGCCGGCTTAAGCCTCCATGCCATAATGCTAGAAACGCATTTAGGGTTTTTCTCTTTTCTCTCTCAAATAACGTATCCTGGTTTTTCTTATATAAGAAAATCCACGGTCTTGAGACCACCAATAATGGGCCCACTAATTAAAATCAGCCCATAGTGAGATGATAATAATATTAATTAAATAATTAAATCAATATTTAACTATTTAATTATCTCTACCCATAAGGTGTCACATTAGTCACACTAATGTACAATTAAGCCATTTCTTGCTTAATTTTCTTCACCCTTAATAACACTTTTCCAACAATCCCCCACATGAAGAAAATCAAGTAATGAAAATAAAAATCAAAACTTAACTCAATGCGGTGATAGCTTCTGCGGTTGATAACTGCATAGGATAGGTAGGCAACGCCCTTGAACCTTCCCTTGGGAAAATATGTTCTATTTACTGACTATTCAGTAGACATGATTGTCTTTGAACTGTTCGTCTTATAATGTAAACGAAAGTAATGTCTCCCACAGATATCTTCCTGACCATACTTGGTTCTCACTGGTGGGTTCATTTCTGTCCATGACACCCTTTTCCTGGTTCTGCAAGAGTTTCTAAAGAATTAAGCCCTTTGAATTCTCCTTTGAAGCGGCCTCACTTCTCTCTCACATAGGTAATTCTTTCTTAAAGTAATCCCGCATTACCCATTTGAATCCCACTATTTAAATTACTAGAATCATTAAAAGCTTCGAGCTTAGCCTCGTGCGGGAGCCACTATTTTATCTCGGAATAGGACTGGGGTGTTACCCCCACAATGACCTCATAATCTTAGCAGTTAGGTGATCCCTTTGAACCAAGTTCTTGGGATCTCCAGTCATCATGGTAGGGTTTTCCGTTGCCTCGACTTTATTTCCAAAAGGGCTTAAGCCTGTATTTTGATATTACCAATCAAAAGGCTTCAATCCCATTCCTTTGGACAACTTCTCTATTAAGTCCTTACTTAACCATTTGGTTAGCGGATCTACAATATTCTCTTTGGACCTCATATAGTCAAAATGACTCATGTACAAAGAAGTTGTTTAATAGTATTATGTCGTCGATGTATACGTCGAGACTAACCATTATACATAACAACATGTGCCCTATTGATTCTCACAATGTAAACACATTGCTGGCACAGGTTTTGTTCTTTTAGGAATATCCTTCTCTATATTCCTTAACCACTTAGCATCTTCGCCACATTTATCTATTGTGACGAACTCAGCCTCCAAAATGGATTTGATTCTCACAATTTATTTAGAGGATTTCCAGGACACATCAGCACCTCCCAGTGTTGAAACATAGCCACTCGTGGCCTTGGAATCTTGTATATCACATATCCAACTCGCGTCAGTGAAACTCTCAGTGACCTCCGGATATCGGGTATAATGCAGACTATCATTACGAGTAAATCGTAGGTACCTCAGTACTCTCACGACAGCCTTCCAGTGTGCACTTTCTGGATTACTCGTGTATCTCGCCAGTCTACTCACAGAGTAAGTAATGTCTAGTCTAGTACAATTCATCAAGTACATTAGACTGCTTATCACTCTAGCATATTCCATTTGGGAGATGCATTCACCTTTATTCTTAGACATGTGTTGATTCATATCAAATTGGATTCTATACAGTCTTGAACTGTTTCCTTTAAATTTGTCTAAGAATTTGTCAACGTAGTGTGACTAACTTAAGACAAGTACATCCAACCTTCGTGTAATTTTCTCCTAAAATTACATCGGTCAGTCTCAAAGCCTTCTTATTTAACTTCCAGTTCAATAAGCACTTGGTGGACTTTTTTATTTTCTCATTGCTTCCCACAATGAACATGTCATCAACATTAAGACACAAAGTCACGTATCCGTGTTCAATATCCTTTATGTATGCACATTTGTCACACTTGTTGATCTTGAACCCATTTGACGTCATTATAGTGTCAAATATTTCATTTCACTACTTCGGTGCTTGCTTTAGGCAACAGAGAGATTCACAAACTTTATTCTCTTGCCCAACAACAACAACTTAACCCTCAAGTTGTTCAGTGTAAATCTCTTCCTCAAGTTTCCATTGAGGAAGTCTATCTTTACATCCATCTGGTGAATTTTCAGATTGCGCTAAGTAGCAATGATCACTTCCATCCTTGATATTATTCTCGTTACCAGAAAATAAGTATCAAAGTAGTATAGACCTTCCTTTTATCTATACTCCTATATTACAAGTCTCGTCTTGTATATAGATGCAGATCCATATGCATTCATCTTCCTCTTGAAGATCCACTTTTATCCGTGTGGTTTACATCCAAGAGGGAGGTGAACCAACTTTCAAGTATGGCTCTCAAGGATTGAGTCTCAGTCGCATCTTATGGCTTCTTTCATAAGAGACCCTTCACTGCACTGACGACCTCTTTACACGTTTGAGGTTCATCCTCAAGCATGTAGATTAGAAAATCAAGTCTATATGATTTATCTATCCTTCCTCTCTTACTTTGACTCAATTTCTCCGAGTCAATCTCATGTTCAGGTTCTTCCTCATTCTCTTGTTTTTGGAATATTTCTTTAATATCCTCCAACAACTGAGAAGAACTCGACACACCTTCCTTATTGTTATAAGGAAATACATTCTTGAAGAACGACACGTTCTTTAATTCTATTTTAGTATTCTTGTGTATATTTGAATTTTCCGATTCACACACAATGAATCTATACGCATTACTCTTTTGCGCATAACCAATGAAATCATAGTCAATGGTTTTCGTACTATCCTCATTTTCTTAGGACCAGGGGTCATGCCCATAGCTAGGTGCCCCCCACATTTGCAAGTATTTATAGAAATACATCGTTCCCTTAAATGACTTATAAAAAGACTTATACTCCTTGCGAGGTAGCTTACTCAAAAGATAATTTGTTAATAAGATGACCTCCCCCACATTCCTTAGGGTAACACGAAGCGTACCATCATTACAATAATCATCTCTTTTAAAGTACAATTTTTCCGTTTCGAAACACTGTTCGACTTAAGAGAGTATAATGGAGTGATCATCATTACAAATTTTGTTTGAGTTGTTCGACAGTTCGAATTCGACGCAAAAGTGTCGAATAAGTATCGTAAGTTCGTCGATGCTACGACAAAAAGTAATGGCGTCGCACAAACATATGTCGCAAAAGGTGTGCGACAGCCTTACGTTACAATGTGTGCGACACTGGTAAGTCGATAATACGTTATTGCGTCGCACAACTATTTAACATCTGTCGCACAATTTGTGCGACACACTTTTGATAACCATACGACGCCATTGTCCTAAAAGTGAGGCATCTGAGTCGCACAATGTATGCGACATATATGTGAGATTTGTACGACACTTAGAATACAACTAATATTATAATAATCATATTTTCTATTAATTTATAATATATTAATTTTTTAATATACATTTAAATAATAATAATTATTACCAAATTAACAAAACGTTTCGAATTTACAAAACAAAATATTTTATAAACTGTTTCAATCAACAAAAATACAATACATTTACAAAAAAAATGGAAATACTAAACTAATTGTTCGAGGTACTCGTTAATGTTCTCATCGTCGATGCACGACCTCTACGAAATGCTGCTCCTCCATAACAACTCGTCACTATTAAAGCTGCATCTGCTTCAATCAGGCGAGTGGATCGAATCTATTTCAATAACTGTACAAGTGATAAATAAAAATTTAATTATCACAGACGAAAATGAACAAGTGATAA
Organism: Rhodiola chrysanthemifolia; assembly: GCA_033675395.1. Lineage (NCBI taxonomy): Eukaryota > Viridiplantae > Streptophyta > Magnoliopsida > Saxifragales > Crassulaceae > Rhodiola > Rhodiola chrysanthemifolia. The sequence goes on from CM066204.1 coordinate 15,880,673, forward strand.
ATGAACTACTTTCACCACGGAGGAAAATGAACAAGTGATAAATGAAATGTGAACAATTTGAATTCATCACCTAGGAAAATGAACTCACCGTGAACATCTTCAAATCTGGATCCGAAAGAGAGAACATTTTAGGAGTTGATTTATCCAATTTCTATACTTGAAACATCAAAACAGATGAATACAATCCATTTATACGGTTAATAACATCGATGTATAATATCATTGGACGGCTAGACATGATGTGCCTTACCTTAAATGCAATTATCTCGTATGGTTCAGCAGCAAATAGAAGATACTGATAACTTTTGTCGAAGGACTCCTTCACTGTGATGAAAATAACAAACAAGAATTAGCCTACCAAATAAGCCAGCTTGAAATAACGTGAGCGGAGCAATAAAATGTAACTGAGAGAAAACAAATGAGTATAACCTGATCACAAGTGTACCTACTCGTTATAAGATACTACTGATTTGCAAGTGTACCTACAAATAGTAAATAGGCAACAATCCTAAGCTGTAACTGATGGTGTAAACACATCGAAAGAGGCAAAAATTTCATTGCACAAGTAGCTGACCACCGGATCATTAACATCTATAAGTAGCTACATGTAGTCGATGCATCTAATAATTTGCTCCTTTGAAACTCATTTGCCCATGAAGAATTATTGAGCCACATATCAAGCAACTGAAACCCATGTACCACAATGGCCTGTATAAGACCACACCAAAAAATCCAACCGGCTTGTTATTAAACAATTTTATAATATTGTACATCAACAACAATATGGTACCTGAAGTGTCTCAAATGAAATACTGCATGGCACAAAGAATAACAGCAACAATATAGATGGATTTAGTATTAAGTATGCCTTCAGACACAAGACCAATTGATATCAAGATGAATTGCATTTCAGTTTCAAACATAACTTTAAAAGCTGCTTACAAGTTGCACACTGCATTTTTCTATTTGTTACTTTTTTTTATAAGTTTTCTAATTGTTACTTGATTCTTCTCATTAAGTGACTAAAACCTACATTTACTAAACAGTAGGGACAAGTTCTTTGTGATAAAAGAAGCATAGTGACAGATGCTTGTCGTCAGAGCAAATGTACAAATAAATTTGAAATCTACTTGTCTTAGTCAAGACGAGTTCCAGATGGTGTTCGAACTGCGTCTCGAACACTTGTTTCAGCTTGTGTTCAACCAGAGGCTGGAACACCTTAGCAGACAGAACGTGAACAGAACAAACAGGAGCACACACGATATGTTACCCAGTTCGGCCTCGCCTACTCTGGGGGGTTTCCCACACCCTAAAAGGGACACAAATCGTATTACGAGAATAGAGCTACAAGTGGTCTTACTCTTACACAACACCTTGTTTGTAATCGCCTAGCCTCTACTTCTCCGTCTCTCGGATTTGCAATCTCGGTTTGTCGCTACTCCCCTCGATCCCCTTGTGGGTAGGACGAGACTTCCCTCTCGGCCTAGTCTTGAACCTCTCGGAGGTCCAGTCACCTTCTCTCAAAGACGTAGCTTGATAGCTGTGTGTGTGTACTTTGTTGATCTTCAGGAACAGTCTGAACAGCACACTGAACAGACTGTTACTTCCCCGTTGATATTCCGGTGTGGAATAGTCAGCCGGTGGCCGCTTCTCCTCCAATCTCACGAACTCTCGTGTTTTTCTTTTCTCTCAGGAAGCGACCCAGATCTGGTTGCCCTAGCCATGTATTTGTATGTAAAGGCGAAGATCCAAATCTGTTGCAGATCACATCATCAAATATTTTAGGAAATATTCCTAAATATTTGATGTGTATCTTTATCCAATCTTTAGGAAGTATCTTCGAAAACTTCCTTCCCAAGTCAGCCACGTCGCCTTTAATCTGATGTGTAGATATTCGTTTGACTATCTGAATCTTCGAATTCCTCGCTGGCCGACTCCAATCAGAATATCCTTGTCAAATATTTCGGAGATACTCCTAAATATTTGATCGATATTCAATCTCTTCCATATCCAATCTTTGGAGATTACTTCCGTGCCAAGCCATCCAATATTCTCGAATCCAAGCTGAAGATATTCATTTGAATATCTGATCTTTAATGATGACTCGTCAATTGATCCCAATCAAATAATCTCGTCGATCTTCTGGATACGCAAATCTTCCTGCGTCTGCTGTACGCTGTACTTCTGTTCCAGTCCGTAGTTGAACTCTTCTTGAACTCTAGCTCGAACTGTCTAAAGCCGTTTTGCCAAGACCATGCCATTCATGGGAACATCAATCTCCCCCTTGGCATTTTGGCAAAACCAAATCTACGCTTTAGACACAACTTGAGGAACCAGAACGGTTACCTCAACATACTCCCCCTTTTTGCCACAAACTGGCAAGGGGTCCAATCGAGCAACGTGGTCTCTTCGGCAACTGAAATCTTGTCAACTCCCCCTCGAACATAGCCTGGGACAGTGACACATGCTGTGAGTCTGTCGGACCATGGTGTCTCCGCAGCTGTTCGACCACGGGTCAGCAACTGATAGGTTTTTGATGATCTGGTTCAGCTTGTCCAGTACTGCCGCGTGGTAGACCTTCTCCAGGCATATCTCTCTTTGGCTCATGGCAGCATATCTTTTCTTCAAGCAGGACATCAGTGGGATATCGCAGAGCGCGCACTAATAACTTGATTCTTGTCCTCTGCGCCTGTTCGACCTCCAGTATAATCTTCATCTCCTCTAGTAGCTGTCCGCGTTCAGCTCGGGACAACTTCTCACTAGCAGCTCTCCTTATGGAAGACTCAGGTGCGTCCTTCCTGTTAAACCTGGGGCCCTTCAGATCATTCTTATGTCGACCCTTGAACAGCTTGTGATCAACTACCAACTTCAACGGAGCACTTGATAGTCTGTCCTGGTCAGTCTTCACATCTGGATGCTGGTTGATGTTCAGCTCATAAATAAGCGATGGGAAGATTATCTGGTGCAGAGACTTTGTAGATATGGCGTGTTCTGCAATCTGGTCGAACATAATTCTTCCCATGTCAATGAGAATTCTGTTTCCAATCTGGTACAGCAGCTGTCCCATCTCCTTTCTGTCCGTGGCTCTATGAGATGTAGGCTCCCAATTGACTATGGCGATGAAGAACAACATTGAGTAGAGAGTGGTCAGATCTTCAATAAGGGTGGAAGTGTCTTCCCACCGCGGGTATGTTTCAGCAGTTGTACAGCTCGCAATCTTGTCGTAGTTCTCCTCTTTCACCACCTCGTAAGGATCATCCATTGCAAGGTACACATTGATGATCTCAGGATCAATCTTGACCTTCTTTCCTCTTACAATAACTATGCCACAGTCTTTATCACCAGCAATCCAAAACTATTTTGGTAGATTTGCAATAGCTTCTGGCACCAACTGTTCATCAAATGATTTGCATCTTTGGACGATCCAAATCAGATCAGTATCCTTCAAGATCTGAATAACCTCTTTCCTTTGTACTTCTTGTCATCAAGCAGCCTCTCAGAGATGATCTTTCTTTTCTGCACTGCCTTCCACTTGGCTGCTGCTTCTGTACTGGCACACTACATTTCATGCTTAGACACTCCAGTTGTTACACTAAGCGAAACAGATCCTGGAGCACTCCTCTTCCTTTTCTTGGATGCACTTGCTCCCCCTGCATTTGTGTTCCCATTCATCTTGATAGTTGCCTAGATGAGCATGCTTGGAAGGTCACTTTCTTCTCGGGTATCTTCTTTTTATCGACTACCTCAGCAGTCTTTTCTGCTAAGCATTCATCTGTCTCTTCATCCAGTACCAGACTTTTCTTGCTAGAAGGTTCAACAACCTGCTCAGTTGCAGAGTCTGTCATAGCAATTTTTCTCCCCCTCACAGCACTAATTCGTGCAGCATATTTCCTGGGAGTTCCATTCCTTCTAGGCATGACTTTCCTGCGGATTCCTGTCTTCTTCAGCACGAAGCCAATGGCATCTACCTTTGCATTCAACAGCTTCTGCTTATCAGAACCACAATGTTACCCCTACTGGCTTCACCTTCTTCTGCATCATCAGCCACAGAATCTACAGCAGGTTTCAATTCCTTTGGCTTCTCATTAACCCCTTCGTCACCCTTATAACTCACTGAATCTTTACTAATCGCCCATACTTCCTCATCACCGGAATTGAGTGCAGTAGCATGGGAGTGAGAACAAGGGATTACCTCATTGAGGGGTGGTTCAGCCATCGCCTGATTTTCCTTCGCAGTCTGCACACTCCCTTTAGTTGGATTAGGATCAGCTTTTGACGCCTTTGAATTAGCTTCTTTAAGATCTGTCACAGCTGCCTCGTCTCCCTTCTTTTTCCCTTCTCCAATCTTAGGGTTTGCTGATATTCTATCCTTATCCAACTTCGATTCAACTGCCTTTTTGATTTCTCACTTCCCATTGCAGTTGTCTTCGCCTCATAAAACTGTAGATAAGCTGAATTTAGTAATCAGTTCCAACTACGTATCATCTGTTCCAGCCCTCTTCTTTGGCAGGTCAGCCCATTGGGTTTGCTGGGGCTCTGCTCTTGGCTGACCTCCGTCTGGAAAACTTAGTTGGCGAAAACACGCAGACCCAGAAAGGATCTAAGTGTTTCGAACTGAGCAGCGTCTAGTGGCATGGTGAGTACGACAGTTACAGTTGTCATGTGTTTCGATGTGATGACCTTCTTCTCCACTAGCTCTCTGATGAAGTGATATCTGCTCATGGAGTGTTGTACTGGGTTCTTGGGCAGAACCTTCTTCACCCGTTCCATTCCGTGTTCAGACAGATTCTGCTTCATACATAGGAACTGAGTGCAGCAGCTCCCTGCAGCGATGCTCTCCTGCTCTCCCAGCAAGGTGGTAACATATGTTCCAGGAGGGTGTTTCATCTCTCCCACCATGGTCAGCTGGACCTCCTTTTGCATCTGTCTCACGAACTGGCCAACCAGCTTCTGTGTACTTGTGACGAACATATGCTTCTCTTCTCCCCCTCGCTCATAGCCATGGTCGATGAGAAAAGTCTCGTACCATGCTCTGGGCGCTTGTGTGAGTCCGTATACAGTCTCCTTCAGTTCGTGACTGTGCACAAGATGATATAACTTCCATGCTTCATATCTGGTGAGCTCTTCCAGTTCCACGTGAATGGCCACCACCCAAATCTTATCAATAAATGCTTTGTTGACATTCTTCGGACTGGATGAACATGCAGTCAGTTCTCGACACTTGGCATTCGCTCGACTCTTCATTACTTCAGATGGATCTTCAATAGTTTCCGTGGTCGGATAATGCTTGATAATTCTCCAAGAGGGTTGCAGCGCTGGTGCATTGTCAAGTGTCCCAGCTGGAGTAGGTGCGGCTTCATCAGCTAGGCCTCCCTCTGCAACTGTAGACTTGGTCTGAATGGGTGTTTCAGACGATGTCCCACCTCTAACTTTATCACCTTCTGGAACTGAGTTTAGGGCAACTTCGTCTTTCACCTTTCCAGAAGAGGACACCATACCTGTCCCTTGCAATTCCATCTCATATATCGTGTTTGTCGGACAGACATTGGCAGCTCCTGTTCCAACTATGCCTAGGAAGTAGCTTTTATTGGATGACCTACTTCCTTCCATCAGTGTGTCTCCATTCCTATCCAGTACTGTCATATTGAGATGAACTTCTTTGCGACTCAACTCAGCATTCTTTCTCCTTAGCCCCACTAAGCCTGCAGGATGTGTTTCTCTATTTTTCTCCATCATTGTATCACGGACGTTTGGGAGATCTGCCTTCACCTTTTCACCACGAAAAACATCTTGTACAATAACTGGGACGTCAGCTGTCTCCTCTACTGAGACTGCCATTGGGGCAACAACTGTCTCAACTCTCTGCTGATCTCCTGGTTCATCTGCTTGAACACTTGCCTCCTTCACAGCTTCTGGATTGAGGGCAGGTGCAGAGTCTACCACCCCTACAGCCTGGGCCTGAGACGACTTCTCTGAACTTGTCACAGCAGACACATGGACCTTGTAGATTCTGTCCAGATCATCATCCTTTTCAGCACGATCAGATACTTCCGCTATTGTATCATAAAACCCATCAACCTTCTCTGATGGATTGACCTCCTCGGTCACAGATTCAACATGCTTTCTGAGATGTTCACCACCTGCTCCTCCAAGCTTTTTACCACACCCATCGTTAGATTCACTATCTGGACCCTCATAGGCTATTCTGAGAATATCCCATGCTTCCTTGGCCACCTCACATTCAGCAATCAATTTGAACACATTCTCGTCTACTCCATAAAATATTGCATTCAGGGCCTTTGAATTCCCAACAGCCGCTACATCATCTGCTTCAGACCACAGGGCTTCGGGTTTTGGCATAAAAGCTCCTTCAGGGTTGGCCATCATGGGTTCTGTCCATCCTATCATTACAGCTCTCCAAGCACTTTCATCGAGGGATTTCAGAAAGGTTTTCATCTTGGATTTCCAATAGGCATAATTCGGCCCTTCAAGCAACGGTGGTCGGTTAGTGCTCTGTCCTTCCTTCAAACTCATCTTGAACAGTCGCGGATCACACTCTGTATGTCGAGTGCCTGCTCTGATACCAATTGAAATCTACTTGTCTTAGTCAAGACGAGTTCCAGATGGTGTTCGAACTGCGTCTCGAACACTTGTTTCAGCTTGTGTTCAACCAGAGGCTGGAACACCTTAGCAGACAGAACGTGAACAGAACAAACAGGAGCACACACGATATGTTACCCAGTTCGGCCTCGCCTACTCTGGGGGGTTTCCCACACCCTAAAAGGGACACAAATCGTATTACGAGAATAGAGCTACAAGTGGTCTTACTCTTACACAACACCTTGTTTGTAATCGCCTAGCCTCTACTTCTCCGTCTCTCGGATTTGCAATCTCGATTTATCGCTACTCCCCTCGATCCCCTTGTGGGTAGGACGAGACTTCCCTCTCGGCCTAGTCTTGAACCTCTCGGAGGTCCAGTCGCCTTCTCTCAAAGACGTAGCTTGATAGCTGTGTGTGTGTACTTTGTTGATCTTCAGGAACAGTCTGAACAGCACACTGAACAGACTGTTACTTCCCCGTTGATATTCTGGTGTGGAATAGTCAGCCGGTGGCCGCTTCTCCTCCAATCTCACGAACTCTCGTGTTTTTCTTTTCTCTCAGGAAGCGACCCAGATCTGGTTGCCCTAGCCATGTATTTGTATGTAAAGGCGAAGATCCAAATCTGTTGCAGATCACATCATCAAATATTTTAGGAAATATTCCTAAATATTTGATGTGTATCTTTATCCAATCTTTAGGAAGTATCTTCGAAAACTTCCTTCCCAAGTCAGACACGTCGCCTTTAATCTGATGTGTAGATATTCGTTTGACTATCTGAATCTTCGAATTCCTCGCTGGCCGACTCCAATCAGAATATCCTTGTCAAATATTTCGGAGATACTCCTAAATATTTGATCGATATTCAATCTCTTCCATATCCGATCTTTGGAGATTACTTCCGTGCCAAGCCATCCAATATTCTCGAATCCAAGCTGAAGATATTCATTTGAATATCTGATCTTTAATGATGACTCGTCAATTGATCCCAATCAAATAATCTCGTCGATCTTCTGGATACGCAAATCTTCATGCGTCTGCTGTACGCTGTACTTCTGTTCCAGTCCGTAGTTGAACTCTTCTTGAACTCTAGCTCGAACTGTCTAAAGCCGTTTTGCCAAGACCATGCCATTCATGGGAACATCAAAATTTATAAGTCCGCTACTCGCGACTTCACTACTGGGTAGCAAGTGGTAAGTAGGGGTCGAACCCAAGGGAATTAGGGGGATAAGTTGTTCTTTGAGGGACCGCACAGCGGGGGAGCGTGTTTTTTTGGTTGATTTAGGTTTTACTACTAACAGCTAAGTGATTGGTTGGTTGGTTTTGGTTTTTAGTGCGGAAAAGTAAATGACATAAAAGTAAATACTGAAAGTAAAAAGAAGACTTACAGCGGTTGTTGCGTGATCGGCAAGTCTTGCGGAACGTCAGCAGTTGAAAGGGCAGTTTATACTAAGGAAGTAAGTGCAGGTAGTGTTTTAATCTAAGGAAAGCATTCGGTTTCGGGGGCCTTGTATCATAGCATGTTTATCATTGACCTTTAGTGATCCTGCTAAGTATTCAAACGTGTATCAAGGCCATTTCAAGCGCTCGATTTGCCACACTGTCTAGCCCATTTCAAGGTCGTAGAGCACTTGTTCTATTTAGACTAGCACCCCATTTCAAGGTATACTAGCCTATGTGCATCCATTTGATCAATCATTTCCGATCAAACCAAATGGTGTTTTAGAGAGGTCGAACTCCTCAGATAAGCTTTGCCATTTCAAGCATCCACTTACCCGAGTATGTTCACGAACCCCCACGGAAGAGTTTTGCCATTTCAAGCATCCACTCAACCTTGGAAGTTCTGACCTAATATATGGCACATAGAACAAGTTTTGAACACAAAGAAGAGGCACTAAGAGTATAGCCTAAAACATTTTATGATACAAGTACACCCCTTCAACCGAATGAAGAGTTTAGCTACGAATATCCATAGAGGTGGATACCATAGCTAAGTACTCGAGGGTTTTTGAAAGACAGTAAGTAAAGGAGAATACTCAAGAACCAACAGGAGTATTCTCAAAGACTACTAGAATACTCAAGAACCAACAGGAGTATTATAGATTTCAAACAAAGCTTACAAAAGTGCCAAAATCTAGAGAGATAAGTAACTTGTGGATTGTGGGATGTTGGAATTGTGGATGGGATGGGATGATTTACAAAGGGAAGGGAAGCTTGTATTTATAGGCATGGAGGATGGATATGAGTCATCCACTTGGCAAGGGAGGAGAGGCTTGTGGCTTGAGATCTCAACACATGGCATAAGGAGAGCAAAAGCCATCGGGGTGAGTCACCACTCCAAAAGCCATCGGAAGATATTTGTTTCTCAAAAGCCATCGGTTTGACCGGAGCTTCTCGGATTTTGGAGAGTGTATTCTGAATGAAAATGTCATTCTAAGATGATCTCAAGAAGGAACCTAAGCCAAATTCTGCTTGGAACATGGTCGAAATCCCAAATCGACTGAAATTGCCCTTGTTTGGTTTTTACCGGGCTTGGTGCCTTTGCATTGCGTTCTTGTCCAAACGCCGACTGTTCTAGCATATTTGAATGATTCCAAGTCGGTTCCATGAAAGTTGTACAGTCAGAATCTGGTCGTGTCCTGACTCGTAATTCATTTTCAGCTTTAAAACTCCTCCTTAGCCTGTATTCTCTCTAAACTCCAAAATACCATGTAGATAAATATCGGAACTAACAAGCAAAAGTAAAATAGACAAACAGTCTAATTTGGTGGGTTTAACTGTGTTTATGATTCATACAATTATGGTCCATCACATAGAAATTAAAGAAGGATTCATTTCCTGTTCTTACATATTAGCAACTCATCATACTAATGGAATTTGTAAAGACTCACCGAATTTCAAACCTTGACCAACTATACGGAATATCATATCAGCATTCAGCACCAATAGATGTACGCCAACAAATCCCAACTATATAAAATTCTCAAATAAATAATTATCACACTCTATAAATCAATTGGAAAGCAAATATTAAACATCATTTGACACCAAACGCTGCAGTTTGGAAAAAGTCCTAGCCACCAATAATAACCACTAACCTTGATTAGACGAGGGAATAGCAGTTGTTGAGGAATAGCAAGTATCCAATAATCACAAATTTTGGAGAGCGAACAACCAGCCCTAGCATCGCCACCGTCTTCGGTTCGATTGAGCTGAGATCTGGACAATTGAGAGGTCGAGCGAGCATAAGGAGTCCACTGTTGTCTCTTGGGTTCCGCCGCAGCTTACAATCGGCTCCGCGCTCTACAACAATTGACGCCGACAACAAACCCACGCACACCAACCTCGACCCGACGGCCGACAGCCACCATCCAACATTCACACCCAAATTCATTTTTAATTTCAAAAAACCCAAAAATTAAAAACTCGAGATTTAACGTGATAATACCTTGAAGATAAGTGCGGCGGCTGGTGGATGGAGAAGGGTGCGGGGCTGGGGGCAGGCGGTGGATACAATGGAAGAAATTGGGAGACTGAGAGTGTTTTGTTTGAAGAAAACAAAGGAGAGAAGTCTGAATGAGAAAGAAGTTCTATTTTCTTATTTTTAAGTTCAACGTGTGTCCAATCAAAAAAAAAATTCATTGTCAGAAAAAAAAAAATCAACGTGTGCGACTCATATAAGGTAATAGTGCGATGGTAAAAAGTAAACGGACGCACATATGTAATGCGCCTGTCGCAGGCCTGCCGTATAAATTGTGCGACGTCAATGTGCCTGTCCCAGGCCTACCGTATAAATTGTGCAACAGCAGATGTTGTCGGACATTTTGCGTCGTAAAATTGACCCAAAATTTGTAGTGCATGCTCACTTCCAATATCTCTTTTCTCAACTCATCAAGTTACTATTCAACCTCTGAAGTTGATATTCAACTTCACATGACATGTTTTTCTTCAAGTGTCACAGCTTTGCTATTTAAGCAAATATTCATAGCAATATTTTGTACTATCATCAATTAAAGTCACAAAATACTTGTTATCCTCCATATCTCAAATCACATAGCTCACTATGGATTAATTCAATGGATTTCATATCGCTTTCAATACTGTGAAAGAATTTACTATTACATTTGCTTTAATATAAATTGACATTTGTGCTTTTAAATTGACATTTGGATACACAATCCAACTTCGCCAAGCACTTCGGCGGGCACTCATGTCGCACAACAGTTTGGAGCTATACTTGCAAGTATACTCTTGGAACTAGACACGCATGTCTATTTCTGACCGAAGCCATCATTCAAGTGGTGTGACACCCCATCATGTGTCTCCGTCGACGCTAGGAGCCATCGAGATAACACATTCTGTTCAATATCTCATTATATCGAGATCATATTGAATCAAACCAAACTGGTTTAATTCATCAAACTTAAGGGCATCCACAAATGCAGCAAGCATTATCTGCTGCTTTAAACTTCTTTTGTCGCTGCGGATGGGTTCAAGTCACCCAATCCAATCCAATCAAATTCACGTGGGCCCAAGCTAAATTACTAGCCAAGTATAATTGGGGTTTTCAAACTGACAAGAAACCATCTGCATTGAGCCTCCAATTTGAATAGCTACTATTTTAAAGATCAAAGTTACACTACAAATTTTTCCAAATTTTCCGTCAAAAAATTCCGTCTGAATAACGTCAGAAGAAACGACGACGGTATATAAAACGGTACATTTACGACTCCAATCAGTCACCAGCAACATTTTCGAGATATTTCCGTTATAATTCCGTCAACACTAAATCCGTCAACACATTTCCGTCATTGTTCAGTTACTTGAAGACAGCGCTTAATTTGTAAGGCGCCGTCTTCTTTGCGAACCATATTTTTCGGAGAATTTTTTTATATTACTTTGTAGTATATTATCAATTAATTTTAACGTATAATCAATCTGCGTTACACAAATGATTACAAATATAATTTATTATATAAAAAACATTACTTAATTAGGGGTTAATTGTCAATTTGCGTTACGAATTCAGTTGGAAAGCACTATATTTTATTTAATTCATTGAATACAAAGTTGTCACTGATTGATTTGTAACAACATCGTGAGCAGTCCAACATTATGCAATCTACGGGTTGGTTGAAAAAAACAAAAGTGAATTCCTTCCTGTCCTTCGCATCGTACGATGATTATCGAAGATCATCTTGCACCTCCTTATAAAATTACCCCGAATGCGACTGTCATATTGTGCATCCCAGGTAGCTATACTCTACAAGCAAATCATTTGTAAGACCCGTTAACTTTTGTCATCCAAAGGAAAGTAAAACATTTTCTGAGTTATCGTTTTGTACCTGAAACTCCTGGAACCATATTTCCTTGCTGCTGTCTGGGATTGACAGCACGTCGTTGTGCGCTGCAAAATTTGCATTTATAGTTCCACTACTCGTGGCTCACTATTGGATTAGCAAGCGGTAAGTAGGGGTCGAACCCAAGAGAGTCAGTGTGGATTAGTTGTTCTTTAAAAAGAAAGAAAATGAAAGTAAAGACAGATTGGGTTTTTGTTGGTTTTTTTATACAGGAAAGTAAATGACTGAATTTAAAGTGCTGAAAGTAAAGACTGAAAGTAAAGTGCTGAAATGTAAATGACAGAAAAGTAAAGACTGAAATGTAAAGTGCTGAAAAGTAAAGTGCAGAAAGTAAATGACAGATAAGTAAGGACGAAAGATATTCAGTCTAGGGTCTCTTCTTGTGAGACATCCATCATAGACTTCAAATGATCTTACTTTGTGTTCATAAGTGTGGGTTTATTCCATTTCAAGACATAAACCCTAAAGTAAGGCCATTTCAAGCACTTACACCACAATCTACTCCAAAATCAAGACATAGACTTCTAGTTCTAGCTAGACTAATTCCCCTTTTCAAGGTATATTAGCCTAAGTGCATCCACTTGATCTCAAATTTCCGATCAACCAAGTGGTGTTAAAGAGAGGTTGAACTCCACGGAAAAGCTTTGCCATTTCAAGCATCCACTTAACCGTGTATGTTCACGAACCCCACAGAAGAGCTTTGCCATTTCAAGCATCCACTCAACCATGTATGTTCTACCCGAATGTATGGCACAAAGAACTAGTTGAAACACAAAATAGCATTAAGTTCAAGTCTCAAGATGCATACACAAGTATGAACACCCTTTGACCGAATATGCTTTAGCTACTTGTATTCAGGTCAAGGAATACAAGCACCGTACTTAAGAAAGTAAAGGAAATCAAGGAAACAAGAACTTGTAAAAGAAAGGACTCGGTTTTGACAAGAAAAGTAAGGAAGCCGTGGCTTAACAAGAAAGTAAAGGAGAGGAGCTCCAAATCAAGAACTTGACAAGAAAGTAAAGAGTGCTTGCTGGAAAGTAAAGAGCTTTGGAGCTCAAGAACAAGTGCAAGAAAGTAAAGGTTTTCAAGAACAAAGTAGAGAGCAAATTGTGTTTGTATTGAAAATGAAGAGAAGAGAGTTAAGCTCTCAACTCTCTAAGGACTTGGGACTTGGGACTTCGAAGCACCTTTCATTACATGAGGCAAGCCCTCTATTTATAGGCAAGGGAAGTCGGTTTAGGGAGGGGAAGATAAGCTTTGGCTTTGAAATATCCCAAAAGCACTTCATTTTGATTGGTTTAGCCAAAAGCCATCCACATGCCTTGCACTTGCACTCCCAACCGACTTGAGCTTGGCTTCATCCAAAGGGCAACTAGCTTGGACTAGATAAGGCCAACCGACCTGGCTTGGTTGAGGCCAACCGGACTCCAAAACCAAATCGAAATGAATAGTAGAAGCCAACCGGAATATTGGGAATTCGGTTCTTGGTTGGAACTTCTTGGCCGGAACTTGGTTGGACTTGGTTGTTCATGATCAGAGCCTGATCGGAGCTTGATCGGAGTTTGGCCGGAATTTGGCCGGAATTTTGGTCGGAGGCCTTTGGCATTTGGATTGCAGATTTGGATTGCTGAGGCAATTCTAAGCCTAATGGTCGAAGTCGTTTTGCCGGAATCCGCCCGGAACCTGGTCGGAATCCCAAAACGGCCGGAATTGCCCTAGTTTGGCCTTGATCGGGCTTGAGCTGGTTCCACTCGGGCGTTTTGTCTGGGAAGTGAGATCACCCGAGTCATTTGGCATTTAAAACAACTTGGTCGAGCCAGATTTGCCAGATTCGCCCGTCTGGTCGAGCGACGTCGTTTCGGTGCCTATGCGCGCGGGGCCTTTGTTTTGGAATTGGGCCAACTGCCAATCTGCTCGGGCATTCTCTTTGGTTTTCCGACATTGTCCACCTTATTTTCCATTTTGATCACTTTGCTCGAGGCGGATTCGTCAGATCAGATGGTTTGCCCGAGCGACTTGATTTTGGACCTGGGCAGCTCGGCTGGTGCGCTGGAACGCTGGGGCGCGGCCTGGACGATGCCGCGGCATGCGCTCGCATGGTGCACCCTGTGCGATTTCACAAATGGCCTTGTGATGATTTTGGCTTGAAATGCCATCTTTTAAGCCCGATTCCTCTTTAGACTCCAAAATTGCATGTATACATAAAACGACATCAACAAGCACATGTTCGTATGACCAAATGTCATATTTGGTGGGTTTTGTGTACTTGATAAATCGTATAAATACGTCCCATCAGGGATCATGGTCCATGATGCCCACGTTGCGTCCCAACATTTTAAGATGCATTCTTGAGCAATCCTTCGATGAACAAGGAATGGGAAGAAACTGTTACAAAAGTAGGGATTACATAACGGCCGCGTTTATCAAAACAGACAATATGAAGAGAACAATAGTAAGTTGTTACACGTGTCTGCCAATCGGTACAACGTGATCTCTACGAGCAAATCCGCGTGGATTGTCAGGGAAACTCACACGGTCAAATGAAGGACACATGTTGACGATTGAAAGGAAGTATGTTGCTAATGAATGTGGTGGGATGAATTATTTCAAGAGTTCTCATTTATATATAGCGCAACAATGAAATATGGTTGCATAAATTGTTCCGTCTAAATTCCGTCAATTTTCCGTCATCTCTTGACGGAAATAACATGTTATAGCGGCGGAAATTCAGCAACGGTCTATAATTAACAGGAACTTTGTAAAGGAATAATGACGGCAATATGACGGACAAATGCAACATATGCTGGAAATTGCCAACGAATTAAATAGATTTGTGATTTGCAACGTCTTACAATTATGTCATAAATTTTATATTACAATCATATATGTGTTCGAATTGAATTTGTACTTGGAAATTCCCAACGGATTAAACGGCTGCAAATTTATGTTCGAAATCGGGAGTCGTATAATAAAATTTATACGAAATGTGTTAAGGCATACTGATTATATCTTTAAAAAATTGATTATTACCAGAAATCCAAATTGTATAATTGAATTGATTTGAAATTTTTGAAATCGGGACTCTATAAACAGCGCTTAATTAATACGCGCTGCGTCAGGTATACTTAAAACATCGCTTACCCATAAGGTGCTGCCTTAAGTACATTATACACGGCGCCTAACAAACGAAGCGCTGTCGTAATTGACATTATAAACGGCGCCTTCCACATTAAGCGCTGTCGAAAGTGTGAATAAAAATTGATATTTTTGATTGTTCCAAACAATCCCGTGCACAATACCATTTCCTTAATATACATTGACTCCCGATTACATTGCTCAATATTATCAACAAAAACAAACAAATTACATTGCCCAGCATTATATATATACAAAACATTTGTATTCGTTTAAGTCCGCATTCGTTGATTTACACTGGATATGACGTGATTTACACTGGATTATCTGATTGTCGCAAGTAATCTATCAATTCATTAGCAAAGTCGCACCTCATATCATTCAGGACATTGTTACCATACGAGTCCTCTCCTGTTGGGAAAGACTGGGAAAAAAGCGCACAGTTATCAAATTTAACGATACGTAGACTAATGGTTGATGATCTATTATTATCGGGGCATATATTTACCTGTCTGATGTCGTCATGAAGAGATCCATTCGTTTGATGAACGAACTTCATTATGTCGCGAATATATTGCAACACGTAGTAGCCACACACTTCGGTGTTGAAGGGTTATCTGGGGCACTGAAATAAGAAATGATTTATAAAATTAAATCAAACGTATTAAGTAAAGGAATAATCTTTTCTGCTGTTATTTGTTAAGTCCATACCGTTACAGTCCTCCACTGTATAGGTGAATCTGACGGGAGATTGAAGTATGTACGCATGGCCCTGTAACATTAATGTAATTAATATAAGTTGTAGCACATATAGTACTGGTAAGAAATAGCGGATTAGCATAGTCGTAGTTACGTGTTGACGAACTTGATTGCATCATCCACCGGTGGGTTTGCGAGTGGATCAAGCCAAAGGACAAAGCGCTTCTCAGGGAATATGACAATTAACATCCAATGCCACCTAATAAATAATTATGTCAATGTTATATTCGTATACAATGCATTTCATCGAAAACACAGAACACTACGATAAATATCAACTTACTTTTTGACATGGACGTAGGGGAGGAAGTAGCAAAAATTATGAACGTAGTCTGGCATTTGCAATCTCCTCTCGAAGCAACCCACCCTCGTTTCGAATGCGACGGACGGAGTCATATGACTCGGTCTGAAGTATCCAAACCTAATGCCCGGTAGGATCTTATCGTGTATAAATCTGTTGCCATTTGAATAACTAAGTGAGCCAGTCAAAAAATTTCATTGTTAACAACAATTAATAATAATAATAATAATATTTACCCTATGTACACTTCAACTGCGGTTGCACTCAAAGCTTCCAACGAGGTGAACTCCAAAATGTCAGATTTTTCCAGCTGGATATAACAATCTTCACCGAAAACTTCGCTAGCAATGTACACCGAATAGACAGTCGACGTGGCCATCATTTTCGCGTGTTCGTACAAAAAACGGCAATTCATTGTCATTCCTTCAAGAGTTTCGTTGTCAAAACTGCTGCATTGAAGTTTGAAAAATCTATACTCGTCATATCCCTGTACGGGAAACAAAAAAATCGATGAACCTATTCACATTACTATAGTTATAGGTGTTTATTGTCATATAACTGAATTTACTCATCAGCTACCTTTTCATCAATGTCTACCAGACATTTCGGCCATGCCACAAAATCACCCAGTGCATCTGATACTTTTTCCTTGAGCCCCAACTTCATTGGAAGCTCTGCCGATGGTTCAAGATCAATCTCAACAACCACCTTCACCATCTCATCAGGCAGCTCTTGACACTGGACGAAGCGTCCTCGCATCACTCTGCCAAGTGCTACAAGTATCCTGCCCTGATCCGAACCTCCTCCTTCCACGTGCAGCAAGCATTTCTTCCCAACCTGAAATGGAAAATTTCAGACACAGTAACGAAGTAAATTGAAATTTCTTCGTAATTTAAAATTATGCCTGAATATTACCTTGGGTATATCTCGAAATGGGTCATCATTGGAACCAATTTGAGGGCTATGAATCGTAAGAGCGTGCGAAGTGACAGTGGACTGTGTGGTCGACGAAGATGACTGCTTCCCAAATACTTTCTTCCAACCTACCAAACACCCCACCCCCCGTGTTCATCCAGGGTACTCGTCCTTTCCTATGGCCTCTGTTAATATGTCACGTCGACCATGGCATATAAATTTTCCGTTCCTCACTTGCTTCTCCAATTCATCCTGATACCGAAGTGAATGGACGTTCATCACAGTCACAGAGAGTTACATAATTATTTACTGTAATCATAGAACTTACAATTTTTTCGGTAACCTCCCTCATATGGTCATTCACGTACTCTTTATTAGTCCTTTGGTGCCCCCTCTTCCAAACCTCATGCCTTCCAACATCGATTTCAGGGTCATCCCCCGGGGATATTAAACCCTGAGCCTCCATCTCCGCTAATTTTTCTGCGATGATATCCGCTTTTGCCTTCTTGTACCCGCCCCTGGACGTAGTATGCGGATACCGGTTCAATTTGGCTCGCGCAATGTTCAACTCCCTAAGTTGTAGTGCCTCGGGAGTCAGACGTTGTTCCACAAAGGACTTCCATTGATCCGTATCAATGAACGGATACATCTGTCGTGGGTCCTCTCCTTCTTTCGGACCAAAAATGTACTGTATCTGATTTCCCTGCATATACAATGTTGTCGGGGTGGTCAACTCAAGGAAAACTTGGCTGCCCCTATTGTATGGACGACACGAAGACATTCGTGTTGAAAAATGGAAGAAAAGTATCGTATTTTGGCTGTCACATACGATTTTTATCGGAAAATCATCCATATCGGGGTGATGATAGGAAATTTTACAGAGATCGAACCGACTTTGATGGTCCAGTCCAATTTCGATCTGGTCAAGCAGTTCATGACAGGTTAGGAACGTAAAATATATATGGGAGAAGCATATCAATGAGGTTTGCGACGGCTTCGGTGTGGAACACAACTGGACAAAGAAGTCAATATTTTGGGAACTACCTTACTGGGTGGACGTGAAGCTTAGACATAATCTAGACGTCATGCACATTGAAAATAATGTTTTTGAGAATTTATTCAACACCATAATGGATGTAAAGGGGAAAACAAAAGATGACGGTGTGAAGTGTAGAAAAGATATCGGGTTGTACTGTCGAAGACCAGAATTGGAACTGAAAACTTGCCGCGGTCGTTTGGTAGCGAATAAGGGTAAGTATCAACTTACGAGAGAACAACAGAAACTTGTTCTTATTTGGGTGAAGTCTCTGAAGTTTCCTGATGGATTTTCATCTAATTTGGGGAACAAAGTAGATCTGAGTGCACTAAAACTTGTTGGTTACAAGTCACACGACGCACACGTATTTATAGAGCGACTCATACCGATTGCTTTCAAGGGGTTTTTACCAAATAAGATCTGGAAAGTTGTATCCGAGTTGTGTACATTTTTCCGAGATATATGTGCATCTTCCCTTCACGTTGAGCGGATGGAACACTGACAGAACAACATATCGGTGACACTGTGTAAGCTGGAGTCCATATTTCCCCCTTCATTTTTCGACTTAATGGAACACCTACCAATTCATTTGGCTGATGAGGTCCTACTTGGTGGACCAGTACACTATCGTTGGATGTATCCGTTTGAGCGTTTCATATACCGTCTTAAACAGTTGGGCCATAAGGGAAAACAGAGCTGTGGTGGAAGCAAGTATTGTTAACGCATACATACAGCTGGAGACTTCGTATTTGGGGTCCGACTACCTAGGTCCGGATTTAACAACAACCGGCATACGATACAAACGAAACGAAGTTGGGACATCAGATTTCGAGGACCCTCAGATATCTATTTTCAATTACCCAGGAGTTGGTGGCAGCAAAAGTAAAAGGAGGGTATTAGACAGCCGAGAATTTAAAAAAGCAACTCATTACATCTTCAGCAACACCCCTGAACTTGAACAATATTTGGAATTATTTGAGACCGGCTTAAGACAAAGACGCCCGCGACTTAATGATCAGCAAATATACGATGCCGTATTAACGGAATTCCCAGAATTGCTGAATTCCCATGTAAGTAGAATCAACTCAAATTTCGTTCCATTATCTAGCAAATTAAAATGTACTTGCATTTCATGAACACCGCTTAATATTATGTGCAGGTTTGGGAGCTTGGAGAAACAATAGGACTACCACAATGGATTCACTACTTGTCCGCTGGATTCCAATCCGACGTTGCATGTTCGGCGACATACAAAGTGAACAACTACAAGTTTCACATTGAAAGCCATGGTGAAGGGAGGAACACGGTGAACAGTAATGTTTACGTGAAGGGAACAGAGGGTACACACTACTACGGGGTGATTGAAGAAATAATTCATATGAGATGTAGAAGCTACCATCGCCTAAAGATTGTCTTGTTCAAGTGCCGTTGGTACGACCCTCAGTTTGTTAGGTCATACCCGTCTAACGGAGTTGTCATCGTGAACACTCATAGACCATACCCCCATTACGACCCTTACATTCTTGCCCAGCAAGCTGTTCAAGTTTACTATGTTACATTTCCGGGATTAGCAGGACAAAATAATCAGGGTTGGGTAGCAATTTGTCCTGTGAAACCAACAAACGCAATCGACATGGAGGTAGCAAATGTTCCGTTCCACGATGAGGGTGAAATGGGAACTGAAATGCCTGTATTGGTCAACAAAATCGGATCCTTAGGGGACCTCGCTGATGATGAGGTGAATGAGTACGACACCGAAGAAGAAGACGGGAACGACGACCACGTAGCTGATAATCCAGATACCGAAGAAGAGTCTGACGAATCATCGTGAGTGAATCCTGATCATTAATTGAGGCATTGAGCCATTGTGCCTAGTCTGATCATTCATTGTATTTTAAGTATGATTTAACCTAAGCTTCTCGGCCAATACTTCATGAACTTCTCGTGACTAGGCACAATGGCAACACAAGAAGTTCATGAAGCGTTGTGCGGAGAAAATTAAGCTTTTTACACAAATATCCGAAGGGCACTCAAGAACCCAAAGACCAAGGATTAGTGTAGCCCAAAAGTTAGGATTTTGGTGTTGTAGATGTATTTGGGTTTTACTCTCCCCTTTTATAATCACTTGTGAATCCAACTCGTTGACATCGAGCAATGTGGGATATTAGGATTTTAAAATTTCAAAATCTCGCAATGTGGGATATTAGGATATTAAAATTTCAAAATCTCAAAATAATAGGTGGTATATTAAAATTCTTTATTAATGTATGGTTTACATGGTAAATAAAATGTGAATGGGAATCAATACATATTTATTACGCAAGGAAAAAGGTTATGTATTTGTAATCATCAATTTTGTGTTTTTATTAATGCAAAGGGATGGAACGTTTTGTGTAATGTAATTTTCTGGAAATATGGTAAGTAAACAGCGCTTAATATATATGCGTTGTTAAAAGGAACTCAGAA
This sequence comes from Rhodiola chrysanthemifolia, assembly GCA_033675395.1. Classification (NCBI taxonomy): domain Eukaryota; kingdom Viridiplantae; phylum Streptophyta; class Magnoliopsida; order Saxifragales; family Crassulaceae; genus Rhodiola; species Rhodiola chrysanthemifolia. The sequence continues at coordinate 15,901,242 of CM066204.1, forward strand.
ACAGCGCTGCTTAAATAGACGATGTCATAATGTAATAAAAACACAGCGCCTTTCTGAGTACCGATGTTATATGTCACACCTATAACAGCGCGTTTATGTTAATCGTCGTATCAAATCAGTAAACTACAACGCTTATGTTAAAAAGCGCAGTAATATGTAATTAAGACAGCGCTTATAAAACCAAGCGCTGTCGTATCCATATCTAAAAAAACCCCGCCGTATTCGCCCGCGTAGACAAGTTAAATAATTTTGGCAAAAATAGACTAAATACATTTTTTTTGGACCAAGCGAATTGAAATTACATGCGCAGTGGAAAACCCTCATTATCCGTCTGCGAACACAATCGTCCGCCGTACGCCGCCTAGGTCGACATTCGATTTTGTGCCAATTGTATAAGCAGCCCAGGTATGCTTTCTGTGCGCTTCAGTTCAGTTCGTGATTCTATTGTTCGGCTGCGGTTGTTTGTTTGTTCGAATGCAATTTGTATAAAAAGTGTGTCTAATGTTATGCGCGTGTGTCCGATTTCGGAAGAAAATTTGTTTGTTCGGCGTGTCTTCGTGTGTGCTTGTGTGTCTGATAGAATTTCTGTACAAAAAATGTTCCAAACTGGTCGCCTGACAAATTGTGTTTATGTCCTCTGTGTTAGCTGTACATGTTGTGACCTTGTTGATAAAATCTGTTGATACAATCTGTTGACCTTGTTGTCATATTCTGATAATGAAATGCCTGTAGCTCATCGACCTTAGGTACAATATTGCTTTGATAATCTTGATACTATTTGGATTAAATTAAAATTTGTCATACAGATACTGGAATACTTGCTGTTTTGGTTGAAAATGTGGTTACATGAACAATGTGAACAGGGGGAATGGCTTGCTGTTCTATTTGTGTTAAGCTTGCTGTTCAATGTGAACAGGGTAAATGGTTTAAAATTAATATTACACTCAGCTTGCTGTTCTATTTGTGTTTTGAAAATACTAATTTAAACTTTGTGGCAGGGTAAATGGCACCACTCAAGCGAAATGTACAGGGTAAAAGGAATATCGTGGCTGGTAGAGGGGCTTCATCACAAACGTGGCTAACTGAGATACGCCAACCAAGACAGTTGAGTCAGGACATGCAACAGCAGCCATCAGCTGGGGAAAACACTCAAAATCGAGATCCGTACAGCAGACCTTCTGTTCCGGTACAGGATCATACCCCTGCGAGACAAGGGGGTGAGGACAGGCAAAGTACACCATCGTCAACCGGGGACAGATGTCCAAGTCCAGATTTTTACAGGCCTTCTATGCATGTACTGGACCCTACTGTGGATCCTATGGATGATGACAGAGTCTTACTAGAAGTGGATGATTACTCAATCGACGACCTGTTTCATATGGCGGGGTGAACAGGGAGGTTAACGAGGATGCCGAAGAGAGGGCCTCACCTTCGGCATATGCTGACGATCATGATGACGCAATTCGGCCAGAGTTCGTTAGAGGAGGGACTTCGGCCGGTGGCGGAGTCAGTGAGGAGACACCGTTGGGTTCAATGCCACATGATAGTCGGCCTTGGATCACTCCAGCTGGGGATGACAAGTGAGTAACTTTATTGTACATAAATTTGTGCAGCTTGTTTATACTAACCATATTATAAATGTTACACCTTGTATTTTTTTCAGCTTTGACCCCCCTGCGGCTGTTAACAAAATCGGGCTTCAATGTATTGGACCTGGCTTTAAGATTGGTTGGACGACAATGGAGACGTGTGATCCACAAGCTCCGATGAAGTGGTTTCGACACTTCAAGGTAAAATGTAGTAAAATTGTAGCAGTTGCATTATTTTTTGGGTAATTTGTTTTCGATTACATAGTTTTGTGATTCTAATACATTGTTCGTAACACAACTATGTAATGTATATGTAGAGCTTGTACGGGTGGGATTCGATCCACACCGACCAAATTGAGGCCAACTTTAGGAAGAAGGCGGCTAAGATTCTACAAGATGCGTGGAGAGGTTTGCGAACCGGGAAAACTAAAGGGCCGAAATGGTTGACCAAAGATCACATAGATGCGGGAAGAGCTCGATTTAATACGGACTCATCATTCATAGCCCGCGGTGAAAAGAACAAGCAAACTTATGCTGCCCACCTTGCCAGAAACGGCCCGAGATTGCACGCATTTGGGTCTAGACCGGCACACTTTCACCATGCGAAGATGGTAATAATTCAATTTTTACGCTTAAATTTTTACACTTAAAATTTTCACAACACATTTATCATTAAATTTGGACACTTAAATAATTCAATTTTTACACTTAAATTTTTCACAACACATTTATCATTAAATTTCCAGGAAAAGGACAATAAAAGACAAGTGTTGCTAACTGATCTGTTTGACAAGAAATACAAGCGGAAGGATGGGACGTATCTGATACCCGACTGGGAGAACAAAAGGATATTACACTTAACAAATTATATTTGTTTATTACATTTGTTTATCTTAATATGTATAATTAGTGTTGACAACTAATATGTTTCTTATTGTATTTTTTTATTACATATATTTGGGAATCACAACTTTTTTGTTTCATTTGTACAAATGTGCAGAAACTGCTTGCTGATGCTGAAGCTCTGGTCCTGAAGGATCGCGTTGCAGATGAAAGGGTACCGGATGAAAAGCTGGTAGAGGCCGCTGCAACTGTCATGGGAGTTCACCCAAGGTCGGGGATACCGTATCTGTATGGTCCTGCAGCAACATTAGTGTCGGACAAGTACTCTTCAACGGGCAGCCAGTCGTGTGCCAGCATGCAAGGAGCAGCAAGGAGCCAATCATCGAACGATTACACTCAGGAGCTTGTGCCGCGTTTAGAGCGCATAGAATCCCGACAGGAGGCTGATTTAAGGACCATGCAACAACAACGGGAGTCCCTGAGGGAGAGCATGGACCAAATGATGCAAATGCAAGCTGCTATGATGAGGATGCTCAGTACTCCTGGATACCAGCCGCCCTCCGGTCGAAGCTCGGATGGAAACCATGATGGCCATCAGGGATCGAATGAAGACCGCAGAAATTAGACATTTTAATTATTGTTTGGCTCGAATTATTTGGAAATTTCGAATTTTAATAGTTGATTTTGTTAATTAGACATTTAATTTTGTCGAAATTTTATTTTACTTTTGTCTAAACCCTAAACCCTAACCCTAATTAAATTCAAAAATAGGTAATTTATAACTGTGCCGGAAAAAAGACGGTATGTAGACGGAAAAATAAAGATGAAGGAGTGTAGATGGAATATTGACGATAATAATATTGACGGAAATTGCCGGAACAATGACGGAACTAAAAGTATCGTAAAAATGACGGAACTACGACGGAGTAATGATATTGATGGAATATTGACGGAATTTGGACGGAAAATAAGGTTGCCGTACTGTGTACGGAATGTAGACGAAAAATAAAGCTGACGGAGTATAGATGGATTATTGGCGATAATATATATTGACGGAATTATGCCGGAACAATTACGGAAATGTGAGTAGCGTAATATAGACGAAAGATGGACGGAACAAAGAATACGGAACTACGACGGAGTAATGACGGAATATAATATAGATGGAATATAGACTGAGAATGTTGACGGAAAATATTCTAACGTAATGTGTACGGAGTGTAAACGGAAACGTTTTACGTAACTATGACGACATATCAACGGAACGTACACGGAATTATATGTACCGGAACTATGACGGAATAGAAACGGCACGTTGACGGACTAAAACGACGAAATGTCGACGAAAAAGGTTTACCGTCGGGAAAATTTCCGACATCATCGCCGTTGAAGGAAAGTTGACGGAAATTCACGTTTTTCCGTCAACTTTCCGTCCCTTTTCCGGCGGATTCTTGAAGACGAAAATTTTGGATAAATTAGTAGTGTTATTGGCAAGTTGAAATGAAGAACCATCATTCATGGGTGCGGAAAAAATTAGTATCTATTAGGGAAGATGCTTTGAAACAGGGGCGGATGCACTAAGGAGGGAGGAGGGGCAGTTGTCCCGGGTCAATTTTTCGATTTTTCTTTAATATTAGGCTAATGCAGTGTATTTTTGAATGATTTTTACATCTTGACCCTAGTCATTTTGATTATATGCCCCTTCTAGTATGAAAATAAATTGTTGAATCCGTCCCCGGTCCGAAAATATTTATCTTGCCCCTGGTCCGAAAAATTTCTGGATCCGCCCCTGCTTTGAAATGTATTGTTGTGGTGGATCATCATTCCATAGTGTGGCGCTCTGGTGGTGATTTATTCTCTCTAAAGGGGCTTATGCTCTTATGGATAGTAGGCAGCCCATCCAAAGCATAGCTTCAGTGCTTGGCTGGCTGTGCAAGATCGCCTACCGACAAAGGCTAGGCTGCACGGACTGGTTGATGCTGATATGATCTGTTGTTGGTGTGCTGAAGAAATAAAAAGTGGCAATCATCTGTTTTTCCAGTGCGGAGTGACAGTTCCTATCTACCATTATTTGGATTAACTCATTAGCATTAAAACACAATGGCACAATTGAATGGAAGAACAACAAAAGGTGGAGGTGTGGGGCTGAAAGGCTCATGGCCTTCTTAATTATTACAGCCTCGATTTATGAGACTTGAAGAGCTAGAAACAGACGCATTTTTAATGGACATGACACAAGCTCAGATCGCATAAGGAGCCATATTTGGAAGTTGTTGTGTTTGAAGATTAATCTTGTGAAGTTTAGTAAAACAGGGAAAATAATTTTACATTGGTTTACTAACACATGCTGTAATGTTTGAAGTTTGTTTTTGTAGTCAGTTTGGGAGTCTCAGATAGTTGCTTGGGGGGTCCCAGCGTTTTTGTTATCGATGTGTCGCTGCATTTTTTAGTATAACAGGACCTGTTTTGGGCATTTTGCATGAAATCACGCTTTATTCAACGACAACAAAAAAGCGAATAACCTCAAACAATTCGGCCACAATGGTTAAGGGTGTATACTAAACCACTACATTCAGTTTTTACATAAAAATGAATTAGAAAAGTAAGTTGAACTGAAGTGTACAGAATTTCATTTTTGTAAAGTCTTGAATCAAATCAACAATCCTATTCGTAGCTCTCATCTGCTTTGTCCGGTGTTAGTAAAGTGCACAGTTATGCCCGCAACCATAATACCTGCTTGGATGGTTCTTCATACGTGGCTCACGGAAAAAAAATTCACCAATTATGTCTTCGCGCCAGTCGTTGTGGGACCACGCGTTGTTCCGGATGCAGCCCTGACACTGACAGAGATCAACTGCATAAAATACGCTCATGAACTCTTTGTTCTCCATGCAGTGCTGAGAGAGATCAACCCCACGAAATGCGTTCTTGTACCAGTCAGCAACCCTATTCTTAACTCTTCTTTCTTCATTCTCATAATCAATATCCATGCCTCTTCTACTGCTGCTGCATGATTCAATTGAATGCATCGCATAGTCTCTGCCAAAATCTTCTTCTACATCCTCATATATAATTTTAATTCCAAATTCCGAAACATTAACTTCCGAGAAAAAACATCTTCTCATCCCACTGAATCTAAGTTCCAGTTTTAGCTCATCTCCAGGTCTTACTTCCCTATGTTTGACCACACTCCAATGGCTTAACCATGTCATTTCACAACTGTCTTCTATACTGTCTTGATCGGATACAAAAACACATCTTGGTTCATAGAAGCATTCCCACTTGCAGCTCATATTTTGTATGCTAATCACAAATGGGAAAACTCGGCTAGAGTCATATTTGAACATACAACTGACATTGAAAGCTCGTATTTCACGATCAGGTAGCAGAGGCACAGTGTAGGATAGTTCAAATCCGGATGTTACCGTTGTGAACCAGTTTGCAATGTGGTTCCCACGAACATGTACACTATAGAGTCCATACTCACTCGGGTAGACTCCCTGTGGAAATTGTATGCAGTTGCAAATTACTGAAAAATAATCTACCAACATGCTTAAATATGGAAACATTTCATAGCACATTTAAGCCAGTAAGAAACATGAAACTGACTGAATACGGATTAGGGAGAAACTCAAAATGATACCTTTGAATCACCAAACAACTCCAAGCCAGGATAGCCCATGTATCTCGCTCTATCAGCATCCAAATCCTTAGCGGCTTCTATCTTGAGTAAACCTTTAATTTCAACTAGTTTTGGGCAGAAGTGTGCTTGTAAGAGTACACGATTAGGAAATGGCACTCCAACAGAATAAGTTATACTTTCCAAGGAAATGCAGTTTTCGAAAGACACGAAATATACGTTCGGCATTTGTGACACAGACTGTAGGTACAAGCAATCCTCCAAAGTCAACTCACGCAAATTAGGTAAAGAACCAACTTTTATATTTATCACGGTGAATGAGTTACCACTAAGATCCAGTTCTTTCAACGATGAACAACTCCCTAAGTAATCAAAAATATCATCTTGAGCTATACTGCAATTTCTCAGACTCAACTTTCTCAATGAGGTAAAAAGTTTGAATGAACAGTAGGGAGATGTTGGAACCCGAAAAGATAAGTTAGAATTATTTGTGGTGGTGGGTTTTTTACCTAAGCTGCTCCTAAGGATGATGGATGATAATTTGGATTTGTCTGGAACCTTAAAAACACATGGACAGCCTGAAAGATCCAGAACCTCAACAGTACTTAGCTTATATATGCCATCAGGAAGCCTCCTAAGATTTTTGCAGCCATTTAAGTTTAAATACTTGAGCTTTGTTAAGCCTCCTATGGACTCATGGATCCTAACCAAACTTACGCAATCTTCAAAATTCATCCATTCAAGCTTAAGAACTAATGAGAAGTCAGGAGTATCGACAAGGTGATGCGAATGACTGAGGTTCAAGACACTCAGCGCTCCAAAGAACTGCATGTATAGTAAAACAACAAAATTAATGTTATCTTGTCAGTTGGATGTGCATGTGAATAAGACCATACAAACAAAACCCGAAGAAAAGCAATTGAAAAAATCTCTAATTCATACCTTGCCAGCCCCCCAAGCATGCACCAGCCTGCTATTGCACATCTCAAGAACCACCAGTTCATACAGATCAAACTCCATTGGTATGGACTTCAAAGGACATCCATTCCACCGTAACCATTTTATTACCTTGGGAAATTTTCTGAAGCCTCCTTCGAGTTGTACGTTATTAAGTTGAAGCAAGTTAAGTTTTGTCATCTTTGTAAACGCATTTGTTTTCAAAGACCTTGAGTTTGCAGTAATAGGTGACGAAGGAGTTGGAAGCAAGTAGGCCATCCAATAACCTATACGTTTAGAATTTTCTCGTGTATATTCATCCTCCAATGAGCTATTGCTACAGGTCACTGGAATGTCAAGATGTAGAACTTTGATTGTCTTTGTTCCCTGTTACAGAATTTGATGAAATTTAGAACACGGTGATGCATTTTAAATAAATATTCATTACACACAAAATTATGGTTTCGCACCTCATTGTTTTGCAATACACGGTAAGTATCCTTGAAACTCCATAGTCTGCTTCGTTGTCCAGGTTCCGTTGGCGCCTCCTGGCGGACAACTTCTCTTCCCATTTTCAGAATTAATTGATGCATCATGAGCTTTCCGTGGCGATCTTCTGTGACAAGAAGCCTGTTACTGAGATTCTGCAACCCAATCTTTGGGTATAGCCCACAACTCTCTAAAATCCTAATAGCAAGTTTCTTTTCCGTCCCAACCAAAAAGAAAGCTACATGAAGAAATATATCTTTGTCATTGTCATGTTCCAAAGAGTCAAAACTCAATTTGAATATGTCCAAAAGTTCTTTATTGGGAAAACTTTCCAATTTGGCTACTTGAAATTCCCATATTTCCATCTTCGAACCACGCAAGGATAATGCCAAGACTTCAAGTGCTAATGGGTGACCACCACAATATTCTATAAATCTCTCTGAGATAATCGTGAAGTTCGTAGAAGGAAAATCCTTATTAAAGGCAAGCTGGCAGAAGAGAGATCTTGATTCATCATGCTTGAGAGGATGAATAGTGAAGTTGCGCTCAAATGATGCAGAATTTCCTATGTCTGCATTTGTAGTTGTGATGATAATTTTACTTCCTGGATGAAACAATCCTGGGATTTGAAGCCAAGGATGAATTTGTATCCATGTGTCCACATTATCCAGAACAAGTAGAATCCTCCTGCAACTTATAATGACTCTCACTTCAATCATACCTTTATCAAAATTGTATATTTTGTTTGGTTTTTTTCCCGACACGTCTGAAATCAGCTGTTCCAGGAGATGAGCAAAGCCACTCCCTTGTGCTGACAGCCCTTTAAAACCCGCAAGAAAACTACAAGCATCAAATTTTCCTAAGTTTTTGTTATAAGCGATCTTGGCAATGGTTGTTTTCCCAATTCCACTCAATCCATAGATCACCCCAAAACTGACAGATTTTGATTCATCTTGCAACCAGTTGCTTATCTCTTTAACAATAGAATCTGTCCCAACAATGTATGGGGGAAGATTTAAAAGCCGAGGATCTACTATCTTTCTAACCTCTTGAATGATATTTCGGACAAGTTGGGCTTCGTATCTGTCAAAATTTTAGCAACACACCAACACCATAATTAGGCAGCTTGGACTGGGAATTTCCACACATGCCATATAAACGAAAAAAGTTGGAAGAACTTTCGAGAATCATTTGGGAATACGGAAACCTCTTTTGACAAGAGCAATTCTTAAAAAGAAATTAATTTTACAGTCTAAATCAGCAAAGAGCTGGCTACCTTGTGGTGTCCAAGTAGGCTAATGGAACAAAGCCTGGATGGTATGATGGTACGGAAAAATATGATCAGCCTTAATTAAATCAAATTTCAGAAGAGTATTCAATCAGTAAACAAATTGCATGGGAAAGATGTATACCCATCAAAATCATCGGACGACATTCCCTTAAGATCTGCAACTTGTTCTAGCGCTAACCTCCAGTTGTTCACTCTGCCCATCTCGAATCGCAGCTTATGTGCACTGAAGGCCTCCTTATATGGTCCTGATTGATGTCGAACATGAGTCGGCTGCACATTGTAGAACACAGGCAAGACAGTATGCCCAAAAGTAACCCTGCAGTCCATTATTTTTACAAGTTCATCAAGGCACCATCGAGAATCAGCATACCCGCGTGAGAAGGTGACTATGGATAGCTTTGATCGCTCTATAGCTTGATACAGCTTTGACTGGATGTCCTGTCCACGCTCCAGTCCATCATTGTCCCTAAACACCTTAAATCCTGATCCTTTCAGAGCATCATACAGGTGATCAACAAATGTTCTGCGCACATCTTCTCCTCTGAAACTTAGAAAGACTTGATGTTCAAAACTGTTTCTGAAGCTCCATGACTCGCTGAGATATTTACTTGTTCCAGCCATAATGAAGTAAATTTCTGCAAATGAGAATGAGAGTTCAAAGACTATGAAGAATGTATTTGAGGCCGATTTAACAGAAATATGCAGAATGATTACTATGAGCTCTCTGAAGACCAATCCAAATTGTGATAATAAAAATATATATATTTGTGATAAATTTTAAATTGACTAGACCATGAGATTCATAGATGCTCTCTCTTTCTTTTTGTTTATTTCACTGAACTAGATCATGAGATTCGTGAATGCTAACTATGTCATGGTAATATATTTTTATTTTTTGTTTACATATTTTATCATAAATTGACTTTGACTTATGCGCATGCAACAAGTGGCTAGGTGTATAATGTAATGACATAACATTTTTATATGCAACTAATTCAACAACTTTGGTTGAAAATTATGTGTATCTAATAGAATAACAACCACAATTCAGATAGAAACACTACACCAGTTGATCACTTATGTAACATAGTTAGTATCAGTTATACAAGGACTAGTCGCATAAGTACCCTTGGCGACTTAGAAAAATCGGTTTGTCGCCTAGGGTGACTTATGCGACTAGTGCTTGTGTAACAGACCGAAGTGCGTTACATAGGTGTACTTAAGCGACACGTTCTTATGTAACAGACCTAAGTGCGTTACATAGGTGTACTTAAGCGACAGGTGCTTATGTAACTCACTCAAACTGTGTTACATAGGTGTTCTTATGTGACTGGGCTTGGTTTGCCCGACATAGTGAGTCGCGTAACTGATACATAAAGTGCCACGTAATCTCCGATATTTGAAATCGTTTGACCATCGTACTATTGTATTTAAGTGGACCGGTACACCAACCATATGCTTAAGCAACTGATATTGGCAAAGTAAGTCGCGAAAGGACTTAAGCATTTAATGAGGAAACATAAACTTTCTTCACCTATCTTTCTTCCTCTCCTTCACTCCCACATTTCGTCACTCCCACTGCTGAAAACGTACGCAACAACTCCTCCATTGGAAAAAGCAAGGTAAATATGTTTTGATTTGTGTTTTGAGTTTTACATTTGTTAGTTGCAAAGCACCATCTGTTGATTTGCTTTAAAAAGATTAGTTATGAAATACCTTGATGTTTGTAATATTATGTTGATTTTGGGTTTTTATGATTATGAAGGTGGAAGTTGATAATGGATAAAAGTTGGATGGGGTTAGAAAGGGGTGATTCACAGTATATTCAAGGGCTTGTTGCGTTTGTTGAATTTGCAAGGCAAAACGGAGGAAATGCACATTTGTGTCCTTGTAGAAAGTGTTTGTTTGTTAGAGGAAGAATTTCTACGAAGGAGATGTTTGTCCATTTGATTAATAACGGTATAATTAATAGTTACAATACATGGACATCATATGGTGAAAAGAGTAATGAATCTTCGGCATATCAATTAAGATAAGGATGGCTTGCGGAGAGGTACGGAGAAACAAGTAGTACTGGTGTTACGCATCACCAACCATATCGAACCTTGGAGATTCTTCATGATCAATTTCCTTTTCGACATATCCATGAAGAGGATCATATGAATATGAATACAGAGGATGGTGATTCAGAGAGTATAATGGCGCATGAAAGTTATAACAATCTTGTACGTGAAGCCCAGACTCCTTTGTACAAAAGTTGTGACCATACCGTACTTGAAACAATTTTGAGGGCAATGCAAATGAAAGTTGAGAGTTGACTATCAGACAAGGGGTTTGATAAAATGCTACATGACACCAAGAAAATTCTTCCACCGGATAACAATTACCCTGGTTCCTATAAAGATGTGAAAAAAGTTTTGAGGAATATGGGGTTGGGTTATGAGACGATACATGCTTGCGAGCATGGATGTGTGTTGTACTACAAAGAGTTCAAAGATCATCTTAGTTGCCCCGTGTGTGGCGAGGCAAGATACACCCAATGTGGAAGTAAAAGCAAGGTTCCAAAAAAGACTGTGAAGTACTTCCATTTAAAGTGGCAGTGATGTGTTATGGGACGAGGGATGTTGTACATTCGATCGACATGTCTTATGGAAAGTGCTTGAATGTATTTGTGAGGCCGCTTATTGATGAGCTTAAGGTGTTATGGGACGAGGGATGTTGTACATTCGATCGACATGTTGGGTCACCATTCATTATGAAAGTGGCAGTGATGTGGACTATAAGTGACTTTTCGGGTCTAGGCATGTTGGGAGGCCTTAAGACAAAATGGTACAAAGCTTGCCCGTTATGTTTAGATAAAATCAATGCTACTCATATAACAGGTATAATGTCTTATCAGGGCCATCGAAGATGGCTCCCTAGAGATCATGATTGGAGGTTTGCAGCTCATAGATTCAATGGCCGAATCGAGACTAGGGATCCCCCTACATCATTTTCGAGTCCTCACATATTCAACCAAATAATGGCTCATGATTACCCCACTCTCATTTTGCATCCGCAGTTTAAGCCTAGAGGAAGCGCTGAGAAACTTTGTTGGACACACGTGTCCATCTTCTATGACTTGCCATATTGGCAATCAATTTCTCATCCTTATTCGCTTGATGTCATGCATATATACTTGGGCTTGAAGGTAAGACCAAGGACGACATCAAGGCTAGAAAAGGTTTGGAAGAACAATGTACGAAGAAAGTTATGGTTCAAACCATCCAGGTCAAAGAAAGAGAAGGTGAGTAAAGCACCTTACACTGTAACTCCGAATGAAAAGGCTGAAATCCTTAAACTTATGAGAGACGTCAAGTATCCCTATGGGTACTGATGAGCCGTATTTATACGACTCATCGAGTCAACAAATCCCATCATTTCCGACACTTTATTATGCGAACAAGTTACTTTTGGTGTTGTTTTGCATTTCAGGTGCTTTGGAAGCTCTAGGAGGAAACGCGCTTAAAAGATGGCTTTCTGAGCTAAAAACATCACAAGGAGTCGAGCTGACCAACACTAAACTCAAGTTGCTCGGGCAAACGAGCTGATCTGACGAATCCACTTCGAGCAAAGTGATCAAAAAAGCAAATAAGGTGGACAATGTCGGAGAACCAAGCAAAACGCCCGAGCAGATTGGCAGTTGGCTCAATTCCAAAGGTCTCGCGCGCGCTGATAGGCACCGAAATCATGTTGCTCGACAAGACGGAATCCGATGACAAATCTGACTCGCCCAAGTTGCTCAAAATGGACAACAAGTCGGACAATGTCACCAACTCAAGGAGAACGCACGGGTGGAATGGCCCATGAGCAGCCGAGCAGGTTCCAGGCCGCGCCCGAAGGCCCTGTCGAGCAGACTAGCGCTGAATTCGAATTGCTCGACCAGATGAACGAATCTTGCAAATCTGGCTCGACCAAAGTGATCGAAATACCAAATGACTCGGACGATACCACTAGCCAAGCAAAACGCACGAGCGGGATTGGCCGAGATAAGCAAAACGGCGTTGGAACTGCAAAAGGCCCCGCGCGCTGGGCCAAGTCGGTGGGCTCAAGTGAGGAGGTTCAAGCTTACTTGCTCACCAAGCAAAAACGATTATGGACCAGGCCCAAATAAAAGCTTCGAAACCCTAGGACTTGTCCTATAAATAAGACCTCTTGGTCTAGGGTTTCAAGCATCCAAAAATTCGAGATCCACATTCATCCCATCAGAGCCGATTCGAGTATCCATCATTCATCCAGCGATCATCCATCACCGAGCGGCTACTTCGGCATAGAGAAGAATTTCCACTTTTATCATGTCTTTTATTTCCAGCATGTGTAGCTAAACCGCTCGTTCGGGCTAGGGCTAATTTATTGTGACGAATGATTTGAGATTCCATGCTTAATATTATTCTTGCATTCTACTAGTTCTTGTGCACATTAATTTCGGTTTGAGTTGCAAGGTTAAGTGGAGACCCGAAACGGTAAAGCTTAAGCTGGGCAATTCATACCCTCTATTTACTGCTTATTTGATACTGACCCGTTAGAATAAGTAGTCGCACTAAACCTAATATAACCTGACCAGGAGTATTAGGTTTGCTAGAACTAGAATTCTATAACCTGACCAGGAGTAGATTGTGGCGTAGTGACTTGAAACGGTCCTACCTTAGGTTATAACCTGACCCGGAGTAACCACACTTAAGGACGCAGAATTAGATACTTAGAAATCAAGGACAAACCAAGTCACAATTAGAACCCCTAGCCTGAATATTCTTCTCCGATGACATCTTTCGTTTATTTCCTATTTACACTTGTTTCCCGCAAAACCCAATTGTTTCCTTTTTACAGATCAACAAGTAACCATCTAGCTCCCTAGGGTTCGACCCTTGCTTGCCGCTGTACTAATCCATAGTCAAGAGTAAGGAATTATAAATACAAATTTGCAGGTACTGACGACGCCTGTCAAATTTTGGCGCCGTTGCCGGGGCGCTACGCACGGTGAAATTGTGCTTTTCTGTTTTCAGTTTTTGTGTTTTTTCAGTTTTTTTGGTTTTGCAGCGAAACAGCAGGTTTCGAGTTCTAGGTGTCCGGTTTCAGCCCATAACACCTTGTTCAGAGCAGAACGACGAGGAGATCACAAATCACGAGCTTTGCTCGTGACATACGGTGTTTTTAGGCCATCCGGAGTCGTTTACTATTTTATTTCGAATTTTTTGTGTTTTTAGAAATTTTCTATTCTGTCACCATGTCTCACACAGGTAGCCGAGTTGGCGATAATATCCACAACGAAGAAGTCGAACAGGTCGTTCGAGACATGGAAGGGGCACTTCCACCACATGACGAGCAGGGCCCGATGGGCCAGAACGGAGAAATCAGGGGGGCTGCCCGAAGACAATACCAACCGGTCCAGCCATTCCAACAACAGCCACCACCACTCCAACAATACCCGATGCTTCCACCACACCAGCACCCGATCCAACAGCAGGTTCCACCGGTCCAACCGAGACGACAACCACCGGTCGCGCTACGACAGCATGTCAGACAACCACGACAGCCGGTCTTCGACAATGAGGATTACGAGGAGCACGACGATCAGGAGCCCACCATGGGAGAGCTGTCAGCCCCCAACTTCCGCAACCAGTCTTGGTGCATCTACCAAGGGCCAGACCTAGAACAATAGCCATCAACACGGCGGTCTTGCACCACCTACCCAAGTTCTCAGGGACCAAAGGAGAGTCGGCCACAGCTCATCTGCAGCGCTATCATGGGATATGCAAAAACCTCAGGCCATACGGAGTCGAAGTCGAGGACTTCAAGTTAAAAGCTTTCTTTTTTTCACTTATAGACTCTGCTAACGACTGGTTTCTATCCTTGCCTGCAGGCAGCATCCATACATGGGATCAGATGCAGAAGAAATTCCTCAACAAGTACTATCCCGCAGGCCGAGCCATGCAAGTCAGAAGGCAACTGCAAGAACTCCGACAAGGGCCCAACGAGACGATGTACGAGTATGTGGAGAAGTTCAACGCCTTAGAACAGAGCTGCTGCAACCTCGGGCTCCCTGAGAAGCTGATAGTGGAGTACATGCTCGATGGACTGAGGAGACTCGACCGAAAACTACTAGATGCCTCTGCTGGAGGCACCATTATGAACCTGTCCCCAGCTGGAGTACGGAGGAAGATCATGGAGGTGGCCGAGAATGCTAGGTTCCAAGATGAGTCAAAGAAGGAGGAAGAGTTCAGCCAGTCCAGGAACGTCTCAAAGGCCGACGCTCCATCAAGCTCAATGGCCGAAGAGATCAAGCAACTCAAAGAGATGATGCAGCAGGTCATCAGAAGGCAGCCGGTCCAGGTCAAGTCGTGCGGTTTTTGTGCCGCCACAGATCACAAAACAGACGAGTGCCCAACTATAGTGGAGGACGACCAGGCCGAGATCAACGCGGTAGGCGACTACCAAAGCTATGGCAACCAGACCGAGCCAGTCCGACAGTATGGCGCAACCGCGACCAGGCAAGGGGCGAACGTGCAGCACTGGCGGAACGACAACCAGAATAATCACTTCCAGAGAGAGCCAGCACAGCCGACCGCACCCCAGCAGGCCCAGCAGTACTACAGGCCCCCATATCGCCAGCAACAAGGGCAGAACGGGCCGGGTCAGTATCAACAGAGGTAGGACCGCAATCAGTCGGGCCCGAACCAGCACAGCTCGAGCAAATCCTTGGAGGATATAGTGAAGGACCTGGCCACCTCAGTACACCAGTTCCAGGCCAAAACTGACGGGGCCATTGTCGACTTGTCCAAACAGATGTCCCAGATCGCCACGACAGTCTCCGAGCTCAAGAACGACCCAGGGCGACTCCCCTCACAAACTATTCAGAATCCAAGGGGGAACGTCAATGCAGTAACACTCAGGAGTGGGAGACGAGCACCATCAATACCCAGGCCATCCGAAGGCAGCAGCCCGCCAGCAGTCGAAGACGAAACAGCCGGGCCGGGCCCTCTCGAATCCAGCGGCCAGGGCACTCTCGGACAGGACCCGGTTCCCGTAACCGAAAATTCTAATGCCCGAGCTCCTTTACCTTTCCCTGTGCAGGTTCGAGTTCCCAAGCAGTACGTAATGGACAAAGAAGTATGGAAGCTATTCAGCAAAGTGGAAATCAACATCCCACTCCTCGAGGCCATCAAACAGATACCGAGGTACTCGAAGTTCTTGAAGGAACTCTGCACCAACCGGAGACGAGGTACACAGCCCGACCAGGAGCTCATGAGCCGGAATGTTTCTGCTGTCATTCAGCGCAAGGTGCCTCCTAAATGCGGTGACCCAGGCACCTACACCATACCTTGCACGATCGGTAACATTAGAATAGAGAATTGCATGCTTGATCTCGGTGCATCTATTAATGTCTTGCCTTATTCCATATATTCTTGCATGCGCATTGGTCCTCTAGAACCTGCAGGGCTCACTATACAGTTGGCGGACAGATACTGCAAGCAGCCCGAGGGTAAGATCGAAGATGTGCTCGTACAAGTAGGAGAGCTTGTATTTCCAGCCGATTTCTATGTGCTGAAGATGGAGAACTGCGGTCCGACCGACCATGCCCCCATCCTACTCGGCCGACCGTTCCTTAAGACGTCGAAGATGAAGATCGATTGTGACAGTGGGACTCTCTCCATGGAAGTTGAAGGAGAGGTGTTCAGCTTTGACATCTTCCGGGCCATGAGGCATCCGATGGAGTACGAAGCGGTCCATGCCCTAGACACACTGGACGACCTAGTCTAGGAGGTGCAACCGGAGAGAGTAGCCGACCCGCTCGAGCTCGCACTAGAGAGCAGTATACTCGGCCGAGGACTCCTATGAGCTCACCGAGACTATCATAGATGCACTAGCCCAGCTGGAGATTGCGCAGCCACTCACCCCGAGATGTGAGGTTAATGAAGTTCGCTTATTTAAATCTAATGTGTGTTTGCCTTCTGTTGTGCAGGCACCTACAGTAAAATTGAAGCCTCAACCCGAGCATTTGAAGTATGCATTCCTAGGAGAGAATGACACACTTCCGGTCATTATCAAGAGCAGACTCGCAGCAGATCAGGAACGACGGTTGATCAAGGTGCTGACCGAGCACAAACTGGCCATCGGATGGACACTGGCCGACATCAAGGGAATCAGCCCGGCAATTTGTATGCATCGGATTTTGCTGGAGGATGGAGCGAAGCCTTCGAGGGAACCTCAACGGAGATTGAACCCGATCATGATGGAGGTTGTCCAGAAGGAAATACAGAAGTTGCTGGATGCGGATGTGCTCTACCCGATCTCAGATAGCCAGTGGGTGAGTCCAGTCCATGTAGTCCCGAAGAAGACCGGGATCACGGTCGAGAAGAATGCCGAGGGCAAGATGGTGACGACCAGAGTCAAGAACGGATGGCGCATGTGCATCGACTACAGGAAGCTGAATGCAGTCACACGCAAGGATCACTTTCCTCTTCCGTTCATTGACCAGATGCTCGACCGGTTGGCAGGTAAGCCTTATTTCTGCTTTCTTGACGGTTTTCAGGTTATAATCAGATTCCCATAGCACCCGAGGATCAGGAAAAGACGACCTTTACATGTCCATTCGGTACGTTTGCTTTTCGCCGAATGTCGTTTGGTTTATGTAACGCGCCCGGCACCTTTCAGCGGGTCGTTACAAGTATATTCTCAGACATGATAGGTACGTTTATTGAGGTGTTCATGGATGATTTCACGGTGTATGGTGACACTTTCGATCCATGCTTAGACAATTTGAGTACGGTATTAGCACGTTGTGTTTCTATGAATTTGGTGCTCAATTATGAAAAGTGTCACTTTATGGTTACTCACGGTGTAGTCCTAGGACATGTCGTTTCACATGAGGGTATAGAGGTTGATAAAGCTAAAATAGACTTGATTGTTACTCTGCCCTATCCCTCCACGGTTCGTGACATTAAATCTTTCCTTGGGCATGCTGGTTTCTATCGTAGATTTATTAAGGACTTCTCGAAAAGGGCCTTGCCCTCATCTAACCTCTTGCAAAAAGTTGTCCCTTTTGAGTTTACAGATCCATGCAGGGCAGCTTTTGACGAGCTAAAACAGGCCCTCACCAGCACACCCATTATCTGCGCACCAGACTGGAGCCAGCCATTCGAGGTCATGTGTGATGCGAGCGACTATGCAGTAGGAGCGGTCCTCGGCCAGAGGGTAGACAAAAAACCCGTAGTGATCTACTACGCTTCGAGGACTCAGGACGTGGCCCAAAAGAACTACTCGACCACAGAGAAAGAACTGCTAGCCGTCGTCTTTGCCTTAGAGAAATTCAGATCTTATTTGCTCGGTACTAAAGTTGTTGTCTATTCTGACCATGCAGCTATCAGGTACTTGATGACGAAGAAGGAGGCGAAGCCGCGGCTCATTAGGTGGATTCTGCTCCTACAGGAGTTTGACTTGGAGATCAAGGACAAGAAGGGCACAGAGAACACTGTAGCCGACCACTTGAGCCGACTTGTCCGAAAAGAAGAGGCCGGGCAGATCACTGAGACGTTCCCGGACGAGCAGTTGTATGCTCTCACAGGTAAGATGCCATGGTATGCTTCCATAGTAAACTACCTGGTCGGAGGTAAGTTCCCGCCTTCTTATTCTAAAGCTCAATGTTTGAAACTGAAGCATGATTCTAAGTTTTATTTGTGGGATGACCCGTACTTACGGAAAATAGGCGTAGACCAAATTCTTAGACAGTGCATTCCTAATGATGAGATTGCTTCAGTTATCAGTTTCTGCCATGAACATGCATGCGGTGGCCATTTCGCTCCTAAGAGAACGGCTAGGAAGATATTAGATAGTGGATTCTTTTGGCCTACAACCATTGTAAGAGATGTGATAAATGTCAGCGTGTAGGTAATATTTCGGCTAGGAATGAGATGCCCCAAGTACCCATACTTGTTAATGATGTTTTTGACATATGGGGCATCGATTTCATGGGTCCTTTTCCGGTATCGTGTGGGTATGCTTATATACTGGTTGCAGTTGACTATGTTTCTAAGTGGGTAGAGGCTAAGGCCACTAGGTGTGACTATGCTAAAACTGTCATAGATTTCTTGCGCACTAACATCTTTTGTAGGTACGGAGTGCCTAAGGCCATAATCAGCGATCAAGGGACACACTTCTGCAACCGGATGATGGCTTCTACCTTGAAGCACTACCACGTTCACCATCGGACGTCCACAGCTTATCATCCCCAGACGAATGGGCAAGCGGAGATCTCCAACCGCGAAATCAAAGGGATTCTCGAGAAGATGGTAAGTCTGGCCCGGAAAGATTGGAGCCAACGGTTGGACGAGGCTCTATGGGCGTACCGGACAGCCTACAAAACACCGATAGACACCTCGCCTTTTCGGTTGGTCTATGGGAAAGCATGCCATCTGCCGGTCGAACTTGAGCACAAGGCATACTGGGCACTGAAGAAGTGCAATCCGGACTTACAGGCAGCCGGACTAGACAGGAGATTACAGCTATGCGAGCTTGAGGAGCTGCGCCTCGAGGCTTACGAGAGCCAATCAGACTACAAGGCGCGGACCAAGCTCTATCACGACAAATTCATCCTTCGGCGCACATTCGAGGTCGGTCAGCAAGTGCTCCTGTTCTCATCGCGCCTTCGATTGATGCCCGGGAAATTACGATCTAGGTGGACGGGTCCTTACACGATTACGAGGATATTCAACCATGGGGCACTCAAGCTAGAAAGCCCGACGGGAGGAGACCGGTTCAAGGTCAACGGACAACGGGTCAAGCATTATCACGGTGAGGTCGATCTGACCGTCCAGCAATTCGACCTAGACGAGCCTCCCAACGACACATAAGCGAGGTATCGTCGAGCCAACGACGTAAAACAAAGGCGCTCGCAGGGAGGCAGCCCGGCATTTCTTTTCGTTTTTCAGTTTATTTTGTTTATTTGAGTCTTGAGTCTTATTTGTCACATTGTATTCGGGAAAGAGATGCTCTTTTTGCAGGAAACATGCACCTCAGTGCGGAGTCATCAAGAGGTCCCGACCAACCGAGCCTTGTGCGCGCAGAGTAGCACTTTGGCTTGTTGTTGAGAGACCAACCCGCTATCCTTCTTTGCGTAAGACTGCTATCCATCGGGGGTAGTTTCGCACTTTGAATACATTGTGTCAAGAAAAATAAGCTTTTAAAGATTCTGTCACCAAGACTTACGAGTCTAAGGAGATTGGTTCTTAAGTGAGACTGTTTGTGACTCCACCAATTTTCTGGGAATTTTTTATTTGTCTTAATTTCTTCGACATAGTCCTTTCATTTTGTGACGAACTCACATTGCGATACAAGTCTCCACCAAAAGAAGGCAGGCGCAATGGTGCTCTCCTTGGACTCAGAGGAGAATGGCCCACCCAGTTGCGAGCCATGTGTGCGCAGAAGCGGAGCATTGGAGGAATCCTCGACCAAACTTGCCCAACTTGAGATTCTGACTCGGCCATTAGTCTTAGAATGGCCAATTTATCAAGACATGTGAGAATCCCATAGCGTTCTGGCGAAGTCGTCCGGAGGCCGCCCAACCGTTAGGGGCCCTGTGCGCACAGAATGGGCACACTGCCAGAATCCTCGACCGAAGTTCATTATCTGGAAATTCTGGCTCGACAGAAGTGTTTAAAATGTCCAATAACTTTGGAAGGGCGAGCCAACTTTGCAACCACACGAGGGAAGTGCCTGTTCACTCTTAACTCTCTCTTATTTCCCTATTGTTTGTTTGCTTGCATAGTCGTGTCTTTGAACTTAAGATGTGCCGTGAGGACACGTCAGTTCAAAAGAGTGGGGTGGGAGAGTCAGTATGTCGTGTCAGCACGTCTATTTCCTTGCACCTACATAGAGTCAGCACGTTTCCCTTAAAATTTAAAATTTTTGTACAGATTTCTCTCTATTTTCCTAGACTTGCGGTATTGAATCTTGATGATGTGAAATAGATAGAACCGATTAGGCATTTTTCTCGTGAACTTTGAGTTGTGCAAATACATGTGAACTTACCCTATTGCGTGCTTTTGAGTTGAGATAAACAGGGATGTGGAGTTGATAGAAACGTCCTAGAGAGACTTGACAAAGCATTCAAGGGACCGGAGTCAAGCTATATGGTTATATGGATTTCGTGGAGGCTAGCACTTCGAGACAACATGGTTAAGAGTCTGCTCCACCACTGCAGTGCTTATGCGGTCAGGTGGGACGGGAAAACAGACGAGCGACCCTCGGCTTGACGAGCAGGGAAAATAGACGAGCGACCCTCGGCTTGACTCGCGTCAAAAGGACGAGGATGAGGGAGAGCATGGAGGTATTTTCATATGCTTGCGGGCGATGATTGGACCTCCATCAAAAGAGCAGAGTCACGGACAAGCAGTCACATTCAGTAGCAAAAGAAAAGAAAATCAGTTATTTGTGAAGTTTTACACGCAACAAAGTGAAGTACACCACTGATCCATCAAAAGACAACTCACTACAAAAGCTGTCCAAGCAAAAGAACTCAACACCTTGAAGCTCGAACAAATCATGTGCAAGAAAAAGCAATGAAGTGTAACCATATAGTGAGAACCCGGAACCGCGAGTGTCGATCATGGGTCTAATAAGGACTATCTCCCATTCATCCGAATTGGTTTGCATCTCGGCTCAAAGGTAACACGTATCAATTACTTCCATGTTTGAGCACAATACTTTTAGTAACGATTGAGATATGCATAGAAAGGCGAAGTCTAGACTAGCAAGTCATATTCATGTAGCAATATATAGGATGCCGAAGGAATTGTGATGTTTCAGTTTATTTTCCTCTTATTACCTAGTTCTTGTTCGGGACGAACAAGTTAAAGAATGGGGTGGTTAGATGAGCCGTATTTATACGACTCATCGAGTCAACAAATCCCATCATTTCCGACACTTTATTATGCGAACAAGTTACTTTCGGTGTTGTTTTGCATTTCAGGTGCTTTGGAAGCTCTAGGAGGAAACGCGCTTAAAAGATGGCTTTCTGAGCTAAAAACATCACAAGGAGTCGAGCTGACCAACACTAAACTCAAGTTGCTCAGGCAAATGAGCTGATCTGACGAATCCACTTCGAGCAAAGTGATCAAAAAAGCAAATAAGGTGGACAATGTCGGAGAACCAAGGAAAACGCCGGAGCAGATTGGCAGTTGGCTCAATTCCAAAGGTCTCGCGCGCGCTGATAGGCACCGAAATCAAGTTGCTCGACCAGACAGACTCCGATGACAAATCTGACTCGCCCAAGTTGCTCAAAATAGACAACAAGTCGGACAATGTCACCAACTCAAGGAGAACGCACGGGTGGAATGGCCCATGAGCAGCCGAGCAGGTTCCAGGTCGCGCCCGAAGGCCCTGTCGAGCAGACTAGCGCTGAATTTGAATTGCTCGACCAGATGAACGAATCTTGCAAATCTGGCTCGACCAAAGTGATCGAAATGCCAAATGACTCGGACGATACCACTAGCCAAGCAAAACGCACGAGCGGGATTGGCCGAGATAAGCAAAACGGCGTTGGAACTGCAAAAGGCCCCGCGCACTGGGCCAAGTCGGTGGGCTCAAGTGAGGAGGTTCAAGCTTACTTGCTCACCAAGCAAAAACGATTATGGACCAGGCCCAAATAAAAGCTTCGAAACCCTAGGACTTGTCCTATAAATAAGACCTCTTGGTCTAGGGTTTCAAGCATCCAAAAATTCGAGATCCACATTCATCCCATCAGAGCCTTCGAGTATCCATCATTCATCCAGCGATCATCCATCACCGAGCGGCTACTTCGGCATAGAGAAGAATTTCCACTTTTATCATGTCTTTTATTTCCAGCATGTGTAGCTAAACCGCTCGTTCGGGCTAGGGCTAATTTATTGTGACGAATGTTTTGAGATTCCATGCTTAATATTATTCTTGCATTTTACTAGTTCTTGTGCACATTAATTTCGGTTTGAGTTGCAAGGTTAAGTGGAGACCCGAAACGGTAAAGCTTAAGCTGGGCAATTCATACCCTCTATTTACTGCTTATTTGATACTGACCCGTTAGAATAAGTAGTCGCACTAAACCTAATATAACCTGACCAGGAGTATTAGGTTTGCTAGAACTAGAATTCTATAACCTGACCAGGAGTAGATTGTGGCGTAGTGACTTGAAACGGTCCTACCTTAGGTTATAACCTGACCCGGAGTAACCACACTTAAGGACGCAGAATTAGATACTTAGAAATCAAGGACAAACCAAGTCACAATTAGAACCCCTAGCCTGAATATTCTTCTCCGATTGACATCTTTCGTTTATTTCCTATTTACACTTGTTTCCCGCAAAACCCAATTGTTTCCTTTTTACAGATCAACAAGTAACCATCTAGCTCCCTAGGGTTCGACCCTTGCTTGCCGCTGTACTAATCCATAGTCAAGAGTAAGGAATTATAAATACAAATTTGCAGGTACTGACGACGCCTGTCAGGTACGTAGGAAGTTTGAGAAATAAAGTTAATCTTGATGACAAAAAATTTATTGGACTGAAGACACATGATTGTCACGTGATGTTGCAACGCCTGCTACCGATTTTCATTCGACCTTATTTGCATTCAATGTGGTAGACCCTCTTATATCATTATCGCACTGGTTTCAGAGACTATGTTGCAGAGAGTTAGTAAGGGAGGAGGTGAATAACATGAAGTTGGAGATAGTTAAGATTCTGTGTCAGCTAGAGAGAATATTTCCGCCGGCATTCTTCACAATAATGGTACATCTCATGGTTCATCTACCTGATCAACTAATCTTGAAGGAGCCTGTTCACTATAGTTGGATGTACCCCATGAAAAGGTATGCAAATACGGCATTAATTAATAGATCATCATTATACATATTTATTGCATAGCTAACATTTTGTATGTTTATTTACTTTATGCAGATAACTTGGAGAATACAAGAAATATGTGAGGAACACACGTTATCTGGAAGGTTGTATTGCGGAACAATATGTTGCTCACGAGTGTGTCATGTATTGTAAGTTGTACATGGGGGAGATTGATGATGGAATGGCAGATCAAGAAGAGGAAGAACCTTGGGACATATCAGTTACGTCACATGTTATCAAGCCGATGGGGTACATTAGACGGATGCAGCTCCAAAGAGATGAGATAGATGTTGGTCATTGGTCAGTGATGGAAAATTGCGAAGAGGCAAGGGTGTATATTTACAAACATGAGAACAAATACTACAAGGAAACCCCTCCGTTGATAATGATTCACGGGTTGAAGATTTTCACGTCTATTTGCTTGATCTAATAATTTGTTACATCATCATTTTTATATATTCATTGGTAAAAGTGCACCAATTTTTTGTGTTTTCCTATATGAAGATGATTGATTTACGCAGCAGAGGATCTGACAAGTATTGTAAACAACTTCACATTTTAGCTAGTAAGCCACAATGTCACAGTTGCTACACACATTGTCTTGTTAATGGCTTAAAATTTGTGATTTCGGATAAGAACCAGCATATGAAAACCTAAAACAGTGGAGTAATGATTTTGGCGGGTAAGTGTGTTTTATTGACTATTACATACAAGTAGTGCATTTCATTTATTCCAAAAAAATTTGACATGACTTGTTTATTCAGGAGATGTTAATACTACGGAGTTCTGCAAAATGTCATCGAACTTAATTATGCCGAAGGAATGCCGGTAATCATATTCAAATGTAAATGGTTTAACACCGATTCGTTAGAGGGAAACATAAAGACGGACAATGGAATAGTCTCGATCGACACTTCCACCACATGGTATGATGATGCTCCTTATTATCTTGCGAAACATGCCCAACAAGTGTTCTACCTAGAAGATCCTAAATTAGGCGACAGTTGAAAAGTTGCATAAGGGAGAAAGTGTCGATGTTAGCCCCAACCTACTCCGAATTGGACCCGAAGCACTGGAATATAGTCACCAATTACTTAAGTGTAAGTTTCAGTTGTTTACTCATGAGCATTAGAATGTTTCTTATTACTTATGTTCAAAAGTTATGGAACTAACATATTTTTTTGGGTTGGTACACAGCCTCATTTCTTCTTGCCCGAAGACGATACTATGCTATGGGAGTATATAACTAGGCAGGCCAACTCTCGCTACAAAGATTGGAAATCTGATTGTCGCAGTCACTATTTGGCTCATGGTGAAAACACCCAAGGAATTCAAACACAAAGAAGAAGAAAGGAAATGGCTCATGCAGCACTTTCAATCACCTGCTCAGCAGGTGATGTTTCATTATAAGTGACATTGTTTTTCATTAACTGGCCTATTTTTGTTTGGCTAATTTTTTACTTTGTTATGTAGGCAATATCAGCTAGAATGAAAGATGCAAGGAAAAAGAAAATGAACCACCATTCGGGCAAAACTCCATTCACCATCAGAGCGGTGAAGCACATGCAAAAGGGACATAAGGCACCCCATGTTGCCGCATTTGAAGAGGTGTACTCCCAGGAGCCAGAGAGTCTTCCCTTAGTGGTAATGTTCTAAGTCCCACTTTTCAATTGCATTTTCGGTAAACTGAATAAATTGTTGGATATGATGAATATGTTGCTGGTATATTGTCTATTAGGACTATGCAAACTGTTTTATGTTTTGTTGTTCAATAATTATAAGTGTTCTGTTTTATGTTTATGTTGCATTTCAGCTGTTTAAGTATTAAATCTTACTGGTATATGTTTATGTTTATGTATGTTGCTGGTATGTGTTGATGTTTTATGTTTATGTTTATGTTTATGTTTATGTTTAAGTACCTAGATGATGATTGTATCAAAGTTCCTTTTCTGAAATCCTCCATGAGCAACCAAACCATCAGCCACTTCCTTCTTTGGCTTCTTTTCCAGTTGCTTCTGCTTCAGGGTAGCCAGCACATCATCCATGGACAAAGTTTCTCTAGAGTATTTCATGGTATCCACAAATGTAGCATATGAAGGAGGAAGAGCATTTAAGATCCTAATAGCCTGATCTTCGTCCTCTATCTTTTCCTTGATATTCTCAAGATCAATCACAATTTTCGCAAAATCATCAAGATGCTCTTCAATGGATTTACTACCATCCATTTTGAATCCGAAAAGCTTACCTTTCAAGTAGATTCTGTTTGTGAGAGTTGCAGTCATGTATAAGGATTCCAGCTTCAGCCAAACCCCAGCAGCTGTCTTCTCCTTTGAGACCTCCCTCAAAACCTTATCTCCAAGATGCAAGATTAGGGTAGAGTAGGCCATCTCCTGCATCTCCTCCTCATCTGCAGCGGACACAGTATCAGGAATGTCATTGACGACCAGTGCCTTTGCCACCTTCATCTGTACCAGAATCGCCTTCATTCTTTGCTTCCACAAGGCAAAATCGCCCTTGCCATCAAATCGCCCTCCACCTTCGTTGACACCATTGCTGCAACCTCGTGGCTCTAGATACCAATTTGTAGAGATTAACGCAGCTAATCTTGCAACAATGATCGAAAACTAAACTATCAACACAAGGTTTATACTGGTTCGGATCCGGGTGATCCTACTCCAGTCGAGAAGAGGGGCGGTTCTTTTATTAATCAATTGATGATGGTACAGCAATAAGCATACACAGACGAATCTACTCTCCAGTTCTCGTCACTCAATTTGATCTCACTCGACTAATCGAATCAAATTTCTCCAAGAACCCTAATTCACTTTCTGGTAAATTTGGGGAAGAACAAGTGAGTCGAATCAGCGATCCAACTCGGCTTTATATCCGTTAGAGCGAGTCCAACTCGAGCCGAAACCAAAACGCTGAGCTCCCTTGCTTCCAACACACGAAACGCTACCGTTCCATTTAATCCTCTGGCATGCACTCCCTTGGAGTTGAAACGACTACGCTTCGACCAACTGCTGAAACGGTTACTCGCACCTTGCTCATGACGACGACGTTCCATTAAACCAGAACTCGCACCTCTGCTCAACGATGTCGTTTTCTTTTGTCTTCAAACAACCAACTTGGCACTCCCTCAAAACGACACAGCTTGACTTCCACTCAAGACCAAACGCCGCCGTTTAGCCATGTATCCTGTAAACTGACCAGATTGATTTTCAGCTCCTCCAGGTTATACTGACCTCTTCAAGCCCCTGCAAACCCCATGTACCATCATCAGAAATCCTCAAGCAGTTCACAACCAAATATTACAAGCTCCGCATAGAGCTTGTGTAAAAGCTGTTGTTGGGCATTTAACGCCTCTTTCAGAGCTGTTAGATCAGCTCCTGATTTTCCAGAAAATACTCCACTTTCCGCCATATCACATCGATCTTTCAGCTGCTGCAACTGATGCAACAAATCAAATTCTGCAAAAAAAATATCAAACTTTTGACCCACCAAGATCATTTCTTTATCTACTTCAAATCTCAAATTTTCCATGGCAAACCTCGCATCGAAACGAAATACCGAAACTCAACCGACCCGATACATATTGTGAAATTTGCTTCCAGGAACACCAATACACAAACATCTAAAGATCTATAAATTCCTCAAATCAACCGAGAAAACAGAAAACAACCCACTCAGGATTTCAAGCAACCATGGATTAAACAATCTCGTACAGAAGCTTGTAAAGATTTGTGCAGGGAATTATGCAAAGGCCAGGATGGCTGGATGCACTCTACACCGAACAATTCTTCATAGGATGCCCGGATCATGAGTATGCCAAGAAGAACGAGAAGAACGTCTTGTGTGTGGATTGTTGTAGGAGCATATGCCCACACTGCTTACCCTCCCACTGGTCTCATAGGCTCCTCCAAGTGAGGAGGTATGTGTATCATGAAGTCATCCGGTTGGAAGATCTCGAGAAGCTCATCGACTGCACCAACGTTCAGGTAACACAATTACTACGTACCCTTACAATCACTCGCGATCGATATGATTAGTCCACTTCGGTATACTAGAATTTTGATTCTTAATTAACAAGAGTGAAAATTTTGTGTAGAATTATGAAAGATGATAATCTTTAAGAGATTAGTGTCTGAAAATGAAAATTGTGGTGCAGGCATATACTATCAATAGTTCAAAAGTGGTGTTTATAAAGAAGAGAAAGCAAAACAGGCAGTTCAAAGGGTCTGGAAATTATTGCACTTCTTGTGATAGAAGCCTCCAGGAACCTTACTTTCATTGCTCACTTGGGTGCAAGGTAAATTATGCTTACTTCTGGGCATTTTTTGATGATTTATTGAGTATATGTATATATGAGATCATTCTATCACCATTATAACATTATTGATTCTCGTGATTGAGATTCGATACAGTCAAGTTAAATATATATTTTGTTAATAAATCGATATATATAGTTTTTGTCCGCGTACACGCTATTCATAATTGAAATTTCGAAAAAAAATCATATTGTTATTGAAGATTTGAGTTCACAATATTTGATACCTTAATTTGTAATTTATTCAGGTTGAATTTGTCCTAAAACACAACAAGGACCTTTCCCATACTTGAAAAAATGCAAAACACTCCATCTAGGTCCAGACTTCTTGCTACCCCAAGACATGATGTCAATGATGGGAATCATCCGTAACGATGACAATGACGATGATGAGGAGCAAGACACCACTGCCAACGACCTCCCTCTCTCTACGATCGTCGACTCGTCATCAGATGAGGGCATGAGCACCTCGTCTGGATCGGAGAACACGAGCTTTTTCTTCTCCTATACTCATATTGTTCGAAAGAAACGAAGCGGCCTGAGCTACGTTCGTTCGGCATCACCAATCAATCACAAAAATGGCTTGCAAGAAGAGCATCAAGACATGATGATGATCAATAGAAGGAAAGGCATTCCTCAAAGATCACCACTACTAATTCTCACTAGTGTCTGTCTAACAATAAGTCCAAGAAACCTTACTCTACTGTTTCTACCATAAAAACATTGTATAACATAAATCAGTAAAGCTTTATTTTTTTAACCAACTTGATCCATTTTCTTGATAGTTTTTTACAGTCATATTATCGATATTCGAGAAACTATTAGAGTTTATTATTGATCATTTTTATTAACAATTAAATGATTCCGTACTTCTAATTCCAAAGTTGAGGGTACAATTTTTATTTTTGAAAAACATTTGGTTGTAAAAAAATTATTTGGACTTGGATGGTCGGCCTAGAACACTGTTCCCGAAGGGATTACTTAAACTATTAATTAGCATATTTATATTTAGAGACAAAGTCTTAGCAAACAGCACCTATAGCTATTATAGATATATCACTTGGTCCAATGAATGGAAATTAAATCTAATGCATGTTATGACCAGTCAAATTAAGCACAGTAAACTAAATTATTTATATGATTGTTTTCAATGAATAAATATGATGTTCCTTAATGACATGTATTTGGCAAAACGCCTTTAGACAGTTTGAGCAGGAGTTCAAGGGGAGTGCAAACACATTCTGGCACTCAAGTACAGCATGGAGCAGACGCAAGGATGTGTTCCGGAAGGTTCTAAAAGATGGAAGATCTTTTCGAACTAAAGTCGGACAGCGAAGATTTCGAGCTACAGATATTCAATCGAATATCTTCTCTTCCGTTTGAAGAAGGATGGCTGACTTCTCGTGGAAGGTATCTCCGGATATTTCCAAAGATTGGTAGAGATAATATCCAACAAATATTTAGGAAATATTTCCTAAATATTTTGATGATTATCAATAGCAGATTTGGTCTTCACCGCCCTATAAATACAAGAGCTAGGGTGACCTAATCTGCATCGCTTTTCTGAGAGACACACACGAGAGTGCATCTGTGAGATTGGAGAAGAGCGACGACTGTTTGATCATTCCACACCGGAATATCAACGGCGCTGATACAGTCTGTTCAGACTGTCTGTGATTGATCATACCGCTGCACACATCATTGATCACTGCTGGCTTTCGGGAGAAAGCAATCGAGCTTCGGAGAGAAGATCGAGGACGTTCGGACAGGAGGTTCGGACAAAGGGGTCGCGGCGAACTGCGGTGAGCCGAGGTTACAAATCTGAGAGACGGAGTATTAGAGGCTAGGCAATTACAAACGAGGAGTTGTGTAAGAGTAAGCCCACATTGTTGCTCTATACTCGTAATAAAGATTTGTCTCCCTTTTAGGGTGTGGGAAACCCCCCCCAGAGTAGGCGTAGCCGAACTGGGTATCATTCTGTGTGTGCTCCTACTTTATTCTGCTTGCTGCACTGTCACAAAGGTGTTCAAGGTCTGTCTCCAACAGTCCCTTGAACAGTAGCTTAAACAGGTTACTATATTTCAATTGGTATCAGAGCAAACACTCGACACACTGAGTGGGATCCTAGAACTGTTCAAGATGACTCTGAAGGAAGGACAAAGCATCACCTGACCCCCGTTGTTAGAAGGATCTAACTATGCGTGTTAGAAGCCCAAGATGAAATCCTTTCTGAAATCTCTCGATGAAAAAGCTTGGAAGGCTATCTTGGTTGGATGGACTCAACCCTTGATGGAAAGTCTTACAGGTGAAGTTGTCCCTAAACCTGAAGCTCTATGGGATGAAGCAGATGAAAAGGCGTCTATTGGGAATTCAAAAGCCATGAACGCTATCTTCTCTGGAGTGGACGAGAATGTGCTGAACTTGATCATCAACTGTGAAATCGCAAAGGAAGCTTGGGATATCCTTCAAACAGCTTATGAAGGTACAGACAAGGTTCGCAATTCTCGAATGCAGATTGTGACAACCAAGTTCGAGGATATGAAGATGAAGGACAGTGAAACTATCCCTGAGTTCTATGCAAGAGTACTAGATCTGTCCAACGAAGCTGCTGCCCTAGGAAAGCCCATTGACGGTGAAAGAATGGCCAGCAAGGTTCTTGGATCGCTCCCTCCGAGATTCGCTATGAAAGTCACTGCCATTGAGGAAATGCACGACATCTCCAAGCTGAAACTAGACGAGCTCATGGGCTCACTCAGAACTTACGAGATGAATCACGAAACTGAGTCCAAAGAGGGAAAAGGAATTGCTCTAAGAGCAGAAGTGTCTGAAGGCTTGAGTGAAACAGACTGCAACACTGAACAACTGGCTATGATGGCTCAAAACTTCGGCAGAATGGTTCGGAAACTCAACAGACGTGGCCCTGAACAAGGTCAGTCATCCTCAAGTAATTCTCGCAATTGGAAAACAGTCAAGATGAGGCTCAGTGAGAAAACGGATGATGCTTCTGAAAAAGGGAAAGAGGTTCAATGCCACGAATGCAGGGGATTTGGTCACATCAAGGCGGAATGTGCTAATACCCTCAAGAAGAATAAGGCATTGGTTGCAAACCTCAGCGACAGTGATGAGGAGGAATGTGATGAAACTACCAGCTTTGTAGCATTTGCTGCAATCACAGAAGAATACAGTGAATCCAGCAATAACAAGTCTCCTCAACCTGTTCTCCTGACTGAAGACTCCTCAGACAGCGATGATGAAGAACTCACGCAAGAAACCCTGGCTGAATCTTACAAAGACCTGCATGAGAAGTGGCTATTGGTAATCAATCTCAACAAGAAACTCAACGACTCAATTGCCACCATGACTGATGAAAAGGACAAGGTGTGGCAGGAGGTCGAGATTTTGGCTACAGAGAAGGTGGAACTCCAAGGTAAGGTCGATGTGTTGTTTACCCAACTATCCGAAATTAAACAGGAAAGGTCATGTCTGCTTGCACAGAAAACGGAGCTCCTGGGTACCATCTCATCACTGAAAGTCGACATGGAGAAAGATCGTGAAACTCCTGCTGGAATGGCGGGTCTAAGGAAAATGACTACGGATCTGAAACGCAAGGAGGTGTACCTCTTGAGGCAAGTAGAGTCTCTGGAACTCCAGATAGAATCTGAGAAAATGGATCACTCAGCCACCATGAAAGAGCTCAACCAGCTCAAACAGTCGGTGAAGATGTTGAACTCTGGGACTAAGGATCTAAATGAGATTCTCAGGTCACAAAGAATGGAGTCTGGACACCGGGGACTGGGTTTCACAGAAGAAGGATGCTCAAAAGGTACAACGTTTGTTAAAGCGAAACCAGTGGTTGAACGAAACCCGGAACAGAAGGTGAAACAGAAGCGGAATCAGCACCAGGGAAAGAAGGTGAAACAGAACATGGGAGAGAAGGTGAGACAGCACCCGAGACAGAAAGTGGATCTATCCCAAGAAAAGATCACGGCTGGTCAAAGAAGAACTCGCAATGATCGAACCAGCTCCTTCTCAGAACAGAAGGAAGATCTCCGCACATGCTGGTACTATTTCAAAATCGGACACATCAGACCAAGGTGTCGCCTGTTTCTTGCTGAGCGAAGAGCTATGAGACACAAGAATAAACCTCGAATGCAACAGATCTGGGTACCAAAGGCAAGCAAGACCGTATGTCTGGCTGCGATCAACTCATCACGTTTCATAGAGAAAGATCACTGGTTCTTCGATAGTGGATGCTCCGATCATATGACAGGTAACTCTAAGTTTCTTACTCATGTTCGACCTGTTATGAAGAAGCAATTTGTCACCTTTGGTGATGGAGGAAAGGGTCAGGTGATCGGCTGTGGGACATTGAAGGTTCCGGATCTTCCTGCACTCAAGGACATTCTCTTGGTTGATGGATTGAAGATGAATCTCTTTAGCATTAGTCAACTATGTGATGATGGACATCTTGTCACCTTCACCCACGACTCATGTCACGTGTTGAATAAGGAAGGAAGCACATTAATGAAAGGCGACAGGACTCCCAACAATTGCTACCTCATTGGTTCAGCTGGACCTGTTGGTGCTTCGGCCTGCCTACCAAGTCGACGGAATGAGATGGGTTTGTGGCACAGGCGCATGGGTAATCTTACTCTCAAAACCTCGATGATGCTCGACTCAACTGAAATCATCCGAGGAAGGCCCAAGGAGACAGGTGATATTGATGCACTAGGTGATGCATGCCGAATCAGGACTCAGACAAAAGACTTGTTCCCCGACAGCTGTAAGTTCAGTGCTAGCAGACCGGTAGAACAGATTCACACAAATGTAAGTGGACCGATAAAAGTTAGGAGATATGGCAGCTCAAAGTGTGTTCCAGCTTGCTTGGATGTTTTTACCAGTCTCACACGGACGAGTTATCTACGAAACAGGGGTCCTACTGCTCAATAGTTCATCCATACTCCCCAACAGTCGTCCGGAGCTCGGTGTAAGCGCCTCTACGGGCCCCAACAGTTCATCCATACTCCCCAACAGTTCATCAATCATGGATATGTTCGAGGGGGAGTAAACAAGACACTAACACAAGTCGCACACACCCATGTTGATGATTATAGATCTGTCAGATACCCTCTACGCCGGGCAACACAAACGGATGCTAGCACCCTCCCCTTCCAGAGCGAGTATGCCTCGAAGCTAGCTAGTCTCCAAAGAACGCTACAGGAGAAGGTGATCCGTATGCGATTGAATGCTACAGAGGTTGAGACCCTTAGATCCGCCCTGGGTCTAGGTGGTATCAATCACTAAGCCTGCCAGGCAGTGGTCAGTCAGAGTCGCAACTCCAGCAAAATAGTTGGACTGACCACTTAAGGAAGTGAGCTGGATCAGAAGGAACATTTTTCAGATGATGAATATTGGTTTAAATTTGTTTTGAAGCTTTTGCACCGTTATGAGGAAAGAGGGAATATTCTCGAAGGCTCGTTTAGGAAGTTGAAAAGGTCGTCCTTGATTTGAAAATCAAAATTGCCTCGCCTTTTGCTCGTCTCTCTCTCTTTCCAAACCCTAGAATGACTAACTGCTGCGTAATCTCCCGATCTTTCTTCTCTGCGGTGTTAATGGTGAACACCAGGAAAACCTCCAAGACCGCTGTCACATCCGCTCCAGAAACCAAGAAAGCGGATATGAAGTCTTCCAAAGCTATGGCGGCAAAGATCCAAATCTCGAAATCAAGGAAGCCGAAGATCCCGAAGGAGAAAAAGGCGTCATTTTCAGACGCCGACACTGCCACGGCGACGATTGTCAGTGTTGCAGACAGAGGAGGCGTTCCAGCAAACCCTAAAGATGGAACGGTGGAGATGAAGAAACCAGAATCTGCTGCAATAAAGAAGATGGTGGGCTCGCTAACCACGGAGATTACTTCTAAGCAATCAGATGTTGTTTCATCGTCAACAAGTCTTTCTCCTCCACCGGCTATGCCCCCATCTGAGGTAATCCAAATCTCTAAGGTTCCGGTTGTTTCTTCCATGCATGTGTTTGATGAGGCTGCTGTAAATAAAAAGGGTGAGAAAGGAGTGGTTGATAAAAGTGATGAAGCCAGTAGGGTTGTTGTCGGTAAGATTGCTGCAGGTGGTATGAAGAAAGGGGCTTCAAGCAAGTCGGTTGCCAAGATTCCACTGGTTCATCCGTTTGGAGGGACAAGATCCATGCCTCTGGGTATGTAAGGCCATCCGGTCTTCGCAGAAAATTAGTCAGTCGTCGAAAGGACTCACCAAAAAGTTATCTTGGTAAGATCACAGCTGTAAGAGGGCGTCTCATTGCCATGACTTACTCAAAGACTGAACAGTTCTTTGAATCATCAAAACCGAGAAAGCTGGTGATTGAGAATGAGTCTGGAGAGGCTGCAGCAGAAAAGGCT
Source organism: Rhodiola chrysanthemifolia (assembly GCA_033675395.1). Taxonomy (NCBI): domain Eukaryota; kingdom Viridiplantae; phylum Streptophyta; class Magnoliopsida; order Saxifragales; family Crassulaceae; genus Rhodiola; species Rhodiola chrysanthemifolia. The sequence goes on from CM066204.1 coordinate 15,935,677, forward strand.
GAAGACTCTGTGATTAATAATAAAGCTAAGCAAGGCGTTGCTGAGACGGGAGAGTCGGATCCGTCCGAAAAGGATGAAGAGCTGGATGATTTGTTCAAGGATATTGATGATGTTGTCAAAGGTCGGCAAGAGGAAGAGGTCTCAGTACCTGCTGTGTCAAGACCAGATCAGACCCCTGAAGCCCGGGGTGTTGAAATGGCAGATAATGTACCTGCTATCTCCTCACGAGCTACAGAGGAGGCGTCTGTGCCAGCAGATGTTGTCCCAGGTGGTCAGCCAGGAGTCGAGACTGTTATACTTCAAGTGTCCTCTGGCTCTGAAGCTGCTTTGGTGGGAGACTCAGATTGTGCTCCACCCAGTCTTGAAACAGAGAAAGTCCGTATGAAGGAGGTTACCCCAGCTCTCTCTGTTGACGAGATGGAGTTTGTTGATCAGACTGGTCTCTTATCAGACTCCGCCTCAGAAGATGCTCAAGATGCCATCCCTCTGGCTGAATTCAGGAAGGCAAAGAAGGACAAAGGGAAGAAGAATGTTTTAGTTGAAAGCCCTACCAAGAAGACCACTGCCAAGGATTCAGAGGGGAGCAAAGCTGCATGGGGAGCCAATGGTGCCAAGAAGAGAAAACGCAAGGCTCCTGCTTCGGTTGCAGAGGATCTCCCAGTCGGTATCGTAAAGAAAGGAATTTGGTTCGTGACCAAGGATGCTGCTCGAAAGTGGAAATATGTTCTGAAACGGAAGATTATCCCGGAAAGATTCATGGATGAAACTCGATACAAAGGAAAGGAGGTTGTGCATGTTCTGAAACAGTCATGCAAGATCTGGACTCTAACCAAGTGCAAACCGTTTAATGAACAGCTGGTACGTGAAATAATGGCAAATCTCCCTCCACAGTTTGGGGTGATTGGTGACAGAGACCACGACGTATTCTATGTGAGAGGTAGAAGAATTGAAATCAATGCAGATCTGATCAATAAGTTTTTCCAGATGGATGATCCTGAAGTTGATGAGGAAGAGGCAGACTTTGACAAAATAGCAGACACTATCACTGCGGGATCTGTCCCATGGTGGCCTGAGACTGTCGTGCCTACGGCTGACCTTTCAACGTTCTACTCAATGTTGTTCTTCATCACTGTGTTCAACTGGAAGCCCTCCTCTCACCATTCCTCGGTCAGCAAAGATGTGGCTCTTCTCATATACCAGATTGGGAACAAGATGATGTTTAACTGGGAAGAGTAATGTTCAAACAGATTGCGGAGCACGCCACCTCTAAACGATCTCTTCACCAGATTTGCTTCCTGTCTCTGATTCATGAACTAATTATCTCTCAAGCACCTGAACTGCAGTCTTCTGCTGGTCACCTATCCAAGGCCCCACAAAAATTCTCTGTTGCTCATAAGCTGCTCAAAGGACGTCATGTGAACGATCTCAAGTTGCCTAGACAAAGAGGTAAGGATTTCCCAGAGTCGTCAAAGCGAGGGGGAGCTCGCATGGCTTGTGATGAGAGGTCCAAACTGATGAAGGAGCTGGATGCAATCATAGCGGGTGACAAAGAACAGCGCAAGCGGATCAACAGGCTGGCCCGTACTCTTCGTTACCCAACCGACGATGAAGTGGAGGATGATGAATCGGATGATGACTCGGAGGATATGTCTTCTGTCTAAAGGTCCATTGCTAAAAACTCTATGACCTCTGAACAATTCCTTTTGTTTTTGTTTCTGTGCTTGTTCTGGCACATATCTAGTCTTGTTTGGACTTAGATTGGACCCCTTGCCAGTTTATGGCAAAAAGAGGGAGTATGTTGAGGTAACCAATTTTTGATTCCTCAAGTCGGTCTAAAGTCTAGATAGATCTAGCAGATTCGGTTTTGCCAAAATGCCAAGGGGGAGATTGATGTTCCCTTAAATGGCATGTATTTGGCAAAACGCCTTTAGACAGTTTGAGCAGGACGAGTTCAGGGGGAGTGTGATGAGTCGAATTCTCGACTATAATTCCTCTACTTTTACTAGATGTTTTGATCCGTTCCGAGCCTCTTTCGATGCCATTTGACCCACTTGATTGCCATTTCAGGATAGAAACCAACCTTACGGTCCCAGGGTTCAAAAAGATCAATTCTCGAAGAAAACCGAAGTTTCGGAACAAAAATATGGATTTTCGAGCATATTGACCTTTGCAACTTGTTTTGGACGCCCAGGGCTCATACGATGTCCGAATTGGTTGATTCAAAGCTTGTTGGAAAGGTAACTCAAAGGGCTACAACTCTTCAGTTTAAGCCAAGACCAAAATCGGACGTTAAGATCTCGAAAAAGTGCCAAAATCAGTCCAACCGGCCAAGTGAAATCCCCAGCCGGCCGGTTCCCAAAAGTGCCTCAAAAGCCATATTTTTCTGAGCATTTCAACCGGCCAGCCAATGCAAAAAACACCCAACCGGCCAAATCAAAGCCCCAACCGGCCGGTTGGCCCCTGAAGGCAGATTTTGCCTATAAATTCAAATCAAAATCAAGTTTCAAAGGGGGATTCGAGCTAGGGTTTTTGGGGCACAAAATTGAGGGTTTCTAGAGAGAACAAGCTACCAAGGCTTCAAGGGGGGATCATCCATTGAAGATTGAAGACCCAAAGGAGGAAGAAGATCATCTACACTAGATTGGTTCATTCCTTCCATTGTATTTTCATCTATGTACTCAATACAATTTGTGTTTGTCTATGAACATGATTTGTGAGTAGTGTTTGTGTTCTAGGGTCCTATGGACCTCATGTGTGTTAATACTCCTAATCTATAATGAATCAATGTTAGAATAACATGTTTGGATGATTGTGCATCTACTTTGAACAAATGTCAACTCTATGCCCACCAAGTGTTTGATAAAATGCCTAGGTGGTTTAGAAACATGAACTTGAAGTTGAGTGTTCTAGCGAACGAGACTAATAGTTCTAGAATGCAAGTAGATTCACCCTTGCTAGGCGGTGATCACTAGCGTGACCCATTTTAGCATTGAGATAGGCTTGGTCAAGACCGCTCTTGGATATTGATCATTCAACTAGCGTTGATGATTGAGAACCTTGAGTTGGACGTGAGCTAACAACATCTAGCGATTGAAGCTCACGTGGGAGGTGCTTCTTCCTTAAATCAAGTAAAAACATCTAGCGATTGAATTTGATTTAATAGTCGCACGCCTTAATCTAATCATCTAACATGATTGTTTTTTCATGAAATTGAACTCTTGGAGTCTAAAAACACATATGAGTGAAGTAGTTCCCTAGAGTACACCCTTTGCCTTGGTAGTGACATTTCTCTAGATTCCTTAGATTGTTTTTATTGTTTATATACATTTGCTTAGTAACCCCAATCAAAACCAACCTTTCACAATTAGGATAGACTTATCGGAACGAAATCGAATAGTGCTCATAAGTTTAGAGTTGCTCCTTGGACGACCCGGTACTTACCGGTCAATATAAATTGTTTTTGACTGTACTAAATCTACACGTTCAAAATGGCACCGTTGCCGGGGAGCAATGAATTAACTAGAGGACTAGAGTAGATTTTGTGAGATTTGGACTATTCTTGTAAATATTTTTCCTTTTCTTTTGTACATTCTTTACACTCATATCCCTTGCTAACTTTTGTTCTTTTGTTTTGCGAGGATGGATTCATACAACCAACAAGTCTTTCACAATGAAGAATATGACCAAGAGGAGGAGCAACAAAATGCCTATTGGAAAGATCATGGCTATCCGACACATTCATACCCTCCTTATCCGGATGATAGCCAATACTCATTTGAAGATGACTCCTACCCTCAATATCCGTTGGATCCTCAACCTAACAGTGGACCTTCTATCTTTGAAATGCTAGCCATGATTCAAGCCAAGGTTACCCAAGACAATCTAGACACGCTACAAGCTTTTCAACATTTAAACCACCGCATGGACGAACTTGTTGCTCAAAGACAAGTGTTGGAAAGCACATTAGCGCAACAAGTAATGGAAAATGGGTACTTGGACGATGAAGAAGAGGTTTCCAAAGAAGAAGTTCATGAATCTAATGCCTCAAGACAAAATTGGGATCAAGCAATGGAGGATGAGTTCATGAGAGCCGCTCGCCAAGCTTTTGATGAGGCGTGGGATGGTGAATCTTGCACCGAGGATGAGTTGGAACATGAAAGTGCACCACCCTTCACTACTAGCACGTTTCAAGATCAATCGGTTGAGAACACACAAGATATCACCATTCCATCAACGCCTTGGTTCTCCGATGAGGAATTCTTCAACAATGATGACTCATGCATAGAAGAAATACCTCTTTTGGATGAAGAAGATCTCCTCCTCCCCGCTACATGTGAGCATAAATGTGAGCCCGATTATCTTGTTGAGGATGGTTTAGAGGAAGAGCATATCGAGCAACGAGGAATTCAAGGATATAAAGACTTTGTTGAGGTTTACATGGAGGAAGCTAAAGAGCATTCTCGCATAAGAGAAGACAAAAGTTTAGAAAAGGAGATTGAGAAATGGGCGCCTAAGGACATCATTGTAAAACTCAAGGAAGGTATGCCCGTCAAGCTAGAGGCTAGTGTCGAAGATCCTTTCTTTGTCACAAGGCCTCGGGACAAGTTTTGGAGTTTCCTACCATATTTCACAAGATTATTCAAAAGGAGCTCCAATGACCCCTTTGTTCTAAAGGGATCTTCATATTTTAAGGGGTCAACTTCCCAAAGAAAAGTCCATTGTAGACTTGATGGGAAGAAATTCAAATGGGATTTGAAGGTGGATTGACACGCCAAATGCCCAAGGCCCCGTGAGAAGGGATCCTAGCAAAGGACTTCTCGCGAGTGATTCTATGGGGCACTTTGCTACGTCTTTGCCAAGACGGGAAAAACTAGGCCCTCGCGGGAGGTAACCCGGTTTGTAAGTTGTCTATTCATGTTCTTAATGCTTAATTGTTTGGCATAATCATTGCATGACTTGAGTTTGACTTGAATATTAAGTGTGGCGTGTGCTATGTCATTAGAGAGTGTGAGATCTTAAGTGTGGAGTGAGTGGAACTCACTCCAATCCTAATTCATGTCGCCCAAGCCCCTCCACCTCCCCTATATTTGTCTATGAATAATGATGTCGCCCCTTAGTGTTCATGTGCTTTATATTGTTGTATTGGAACCACTTTGTTGCTATAACTTAGACACCTTGTGCATGAAGGAAGATGTAGTTTACTTTCCTCGTTTGAATTCTGTTAAACTTATGCCATGATGTTATCGTGTGACTTGTGATGCTATCTTGCTCATACTTGAGTTTTACATTACCTTGTATGTCACTTGTTACTTTTAACCTCTCATATGTTATTGTCATCAAGAAAGTATTTGCATCATGTACAATCAAGCTTAGCACAATGACGTCTTTTCTATTGGTGGGGCACATCTACAAACGAGTGGAGTTCCTATGCGCCTATATCTCATTTTGTTTATTGTTTGCGCTTAGGGACTAAGCTAGATTTTAAGTGTGGAGTGGGTTAGGCGCATAGTTCACTCATACCATGCCATGCCTAACATTTTTGAATGGACACTTGCATTCATGTACTTTATCCCAACTTTCATGAGTGTTATACGACTAAAGGCTTGTGACTATCATTTCTCAACTTCTATAAGTCACATCTAGCTTACATTTCTCTTTTACATGATTTAGAGCCTAAAACCAAGCTAGCTCTATTGAATGCACATTCTTGTGAATCAATTTTCATTGCTATCTTGTGCCTATCTAGCAATCTAAGTATTTTACGCGCATGCTTGGAAAAGTTTTTAGCAAGCACACTTTAAAATCTTCATGAAAACTTAAACCTCTCGGTTGCTTTTAGGTGACTTTAGTTCTCTTTCCTCGTGCCTTGTTTGTGGTTGTTTCTCACACATTCCATATTCACATTGGGCATATTGTCAAGTTTTAAGTGTGGGACAAAAGAGGGCGAAGCCCCATTCAAAAAAAAACTTGGTCAAAGAGGGCAAAGCCCCGACTAAAAACTTTCTCGAAGTACAAGAGAAGTTTTGCTCCAAAAATATATAAATGTCGGGGGTTAGGAAGAAAAGTTCCCCCTCGAAAGCATTTGTAGGCCAAATGCTAAGTAATAACCACTTAAACTTGACTTTATGCCGTTCCATCATCTCTTACATGTGTGAATTCGCCACGTGCATTGTGTGCTAGCAAGTTGAGCTTTAGGACGACCCTTGTGATTTCACGTAAGCTATTGATTGGTTTATGCTTGTTTTAAGAACTCTTGTTGTCAAACTCCTCTTTCCTTATGGACTATGATTTTAGCGTATAAAACTTGGAAATGAGTTTTATATCGTTAGCCTATGGACTAGCCCTAGCTAGCATAGGTGATCGATTGACACTTTTTGTGCAAAAGCCTTAATCGTGTTTCAAAAGCCTTGCAATAAAAATGAATAGACTTTTAGGTGAGGCGCTTGATAGCCCTAGTATTGACTTTCTTGAATGTGCACCATCATGTGATCTTAAACGGTTTGAAAACTCTCTTGAAATGTATAGTGATTGTGATGCTAGCTTGGGATGTGAAGTAAGTTTTGAGAAATCCATGCCTTAATTGTTAAACACTCTTGCTTTTCACTCTTATGGGATAGGTACATATGGGATTTGTGAGTATTCCCTTTTCTGAAAACTCTCACGAGACTATAACTCGTCCACTAGGGTAGCCTAGGGGTTTAAAGGCTTGGTGCATATGCTAAATGCACTCGTAACACCTACGAAAAGGAGTTAGATTGTAAATATGTGTTAGAGTAGTTAGAAATAAAAGTTTGAGACATTAAATGGATGATAGGATCAAATGGGCGTTAAACATAATGACTTAGCTATTCGCCATTTGTTTCTCTTGGGCTTGATCTTATTGTTTGCTCGGGACGATCAAACTCTAAGTGTGGAGTGTTTTGATGAGTCGAATTCTCGACTATAATTCCTCTACTTTTACTAGATGTTTTGATCCGTTCCGAGCCTCTTTCGATGCCATTTGACCCACTTGATTGCCATTTCAGGATAGAAACCAACCTTACGGTCCCAGGGTTCAAAAAGATCAATTCTCGAAGAAAACCGAAGTTTCGGAACAAAAATATGGATTTTCGAGCATATTGACCTTTGCAACTTGTTTTGGACGTCCAGGGCTCATATGATGTCCGAATTGGTTGATTCAAAGCTTGTTGGAAAGGTAACTCAAAGGGCTACAAATCTTCAGTTTAAGCCAAGACCAAAAGCGGACGTTAAGACCTCGAAAAAGTGCCAAAATCAGTCCAACCGGCCAAGTGAAATCCCCAGCTGGCCGGTTCCCAAAAGTGCCTCAAAAGCCATATTTTTCTGAGCATTTCAACTGGCCAGCCAATGCAAAAAAAACACCCAACCGGCCAAATCAAAGCCCCAACCGGCCGGTTGGCCCTTGAAGGCAGATTTTGCCTATAAATTCAAATCAAAATCAAGTTTCAAAGGGGGATTCAAGCTAGGGTTTTTGGGGCACAAAATTGAGGGTTTCTAGAGAGAACAAGCTACCAAGGCTTCAAGGGGATCATACATTGAAGATTGAAGACCCAAAGGAGGAAGAAGATCATCTACACTAGATTGGTTCATTCCTTCCATTGTATTTTCATCTATGTACTCAATACAATTTGTGTTTGTCTATGAACATGATTTGTGAGTAGTGTTTGTGTTCTAGGGTCATATGGACCTCATGTGTGTTAATACTCCTAATCTATAATGAATCAATGTTAGAATAACATGTTTGGATGATTGTGCATCTACTTTGAACAAATGTCAACTCTATGCCCACCAAGTGTTTGATAAAATGCCTAGGTGGTTTAGAAACATGAACTTGAAGTTGAGTGTTCTAGCGAACGAGACTAATAGTTCTAGAATGCAAGTAGATTCACCCTTGCTAGGCGGTTATCACTAGCGTGACCCATTTTAGCATTGAGATAAGCTTGGTCAAGACCGCTCTTGGATATTGATCATTCAACTAGCGTTGATGATTGAGAACCTTGAGTTGGACGTGAGCTAACAACATCTAGCGATTGAAGCTCACGTGGGAGGTGTTTCTTCCTTAAATCAAGTAAAAACATCTAGCGATTGAATTTGATTTAATAGTCGCACGCCTTAATCTAATCATCTAACATGATTGTTTTTGCATGAAATTGAACTCTTGGAGTCTAAAAACACATATGAGTGAAGTAGTTCCCTAGAGTACACATTTTGCCTTGGTAGTGACATTTCTCTAGATTCCTTAGATTGTTTTTATTGTTTATATACATTTGCTTAGTAACCCCAATCAAAGCCAACCTTTCGCAATTAGGATAGACTTATCGGAACGAAATCGAATAGTGCTCATAAGTTTAGAGTTGCTCCTTGGACGACCCGGTACTTACCGGTCAATATAAATTGTTTTTGACTGTACTAAATCTATAGAGGCTAGGCAATTACAAATCTGAGAGACGGAGTATTAGAGGCTAGGCAATTACAAAAGAGGAGTTGTGTAAGAGTAAGCCCACATTGTTGCTCTATACTCGTAATAAAGATTTGTGTCCCTTTTAGGGTGTGAGAAACCCCCCAGAGTAGGCGTAGCCGAACTGGGTATCATTCTGTGTGTGCTCATACTTTATTCTGCTTGCTGCACTGTCACAAAGGTGTTCAAGGTCTGTCTCCAACAGTCCCTTGAACAGTAGCTTGAACAGATTACTATATTTCAAAATATGTTCAATAAATCACACACTCGCTAAAAAGAGAAGTAAATTATTTATATGACTACTGTTTCGAGAGCTTTGTTGATCTTGCTGGCTCTGAGAGAGAGTAAAAAAGTCTGGCTCTTCCGGTGGTCAACTGAAAGAAGCGCAGAGTATCAACAAATCTCTTTCGGCCCTCGGAGACGTGATCAGTGCTTTGGCATCTGGTGGACAGCATATACCCTACAGGAATCACAAGTTAACTATGCTAATGAGCGACTCTTTGGGTGGTAATGCTAAAACTCTCATGTTTGTAAACATTTCACCAGCTGAGTCAAATTTGGACGAGACTGCTTACAACTCCTTGACGTATATGCATCGCGCGTGCGGTCGATTGTGAACGACCCAAGCAAAAACGTAGCCTCAAAAAGAAGTCGTTCGGCTGAAAAAGTTGGTGGCCTACTGGAAGGAACAAGCAGGAAGGAGAGGAGATGAGGAAGATCTTGAAGAGATACAGGAAGAAAGAGTGACAAAACAAAAACCAGATGGCAGACATTCAATGTAGACTCGGTCATGTTACACTAACATCTATTAGGCATTATGTTGGAGAATCACTTGGTATGTAATTATTCGAGTATCATCAACGGTTCAGTGTGGCTATTTTTGCGCTAAAAAAAAAGAGAAGTAAAGATAAATGAGAATAAATATAATGATTTAGACTAGACAAAGCTCAATATATGAAGGTTCTTAATTTACAAATTGCATATATCTGAAATGATGTAATTTTCTCTCCAAAATAATAAAAAAAAATGATGTAATTTATTCATAAAAAAAAATGATGTAATTTACTAACTACTCTTCATTTACCTTGAAATTGAATAATCCTTATATCTGATATATATTTTGATAGATAATTATGTAAGAATTTTTTTTTTTGATGATAAGAAAATTATGTAAGAATTGAAGCTTATAATATGTATTATTATCAACAGACAAAATTTTTGTATTAGTTCTGAATGCGAATATGGCCAAGGTAGATGGAAGAAGATCCATAGTGTAATTTTGATGTCAAAACAATGCACATTTTTAATCCGATTTTTTTATAATAAAAAAAAACAATCTGAACTTCTATTTTTGGTGAGCTGATAATGCTGCTCTGTGTTAAGCGTTAACAAAAAAAAGTAATGACTGATTTTAAGCCCTTGCATCATCCTTTGCTTCAAAATAATCATTATATTCGCATTCATATTCTGTTTTTCAACTTCCAGACATGGCTATACAATCAAAACAACAGCTCCCCCAGACACTTTTGGCTTCAACAAACCTGACTTCGATAGGGCCGGTATGCCGTTGATTGTTCTTTGCCGAAAGAACCCCCCCTTGATCCTCACCTCAACATTAAGTAGCATTTAAAATCTAATCGCCGAATAAATAACCCCCCTTGAGAGAGATCAGCAGCACGAATTCTGTCTTTAAACCAATCAACGACAGCAGAATCATTCTTGGTATTTTCTCTTCTTTCCTCATCCTCATGCCCAATCACGTCATCAGTATTCATGCCTTCTCTACTGCTGCTGCATGATTCAAGGGTCTGCATTGCATTGTCCCTGTCAACATCTTCCGCTTTGTCTTCTTCTACCTCCTCATATAGAATTTTAATTCCACTTGTTAATGAATATCCACGGCAACAAAAAAAGAATGAAACTTCAAGCTTGTCACCAGGTCTTAACTCCCTATGCTCGTCCACAAGCCAATAGCTTAACCATGTCAGTTCACAACTCACTTCCGAACCCATCCAATGGGAGACATTATTAAAATAAACTGGCCCATAAACGCATCTCCAGTTGCAGCTTTTATTTATCACGCAGATAGTTCCCGTCAAAACAGGATTTGGACGACACTCAGTTTTGAACATGCAACCGACATTGAAAGCTCGAATCACACAATTAGGTTTCAGAGGCACAATGTATTGTTGGAATCCTGATGTTACATCCGTGAACCAATTTGCAATGTGGTTTCCGCGAAGGAGTACGCTATAAACTCCATACTCCCACATGTACAATCCCTGTTGAAAAATGAAGGCAAATCAGTGGTAAACCTCTCTGCATCCCCTGAGAGATGGTAACACTTGATAAATCAAAGTATCAAACTCATATATAGTAGGTGGCAGTGCCACATTCATGTCTCTATGAAACACAAAATCGAGGGGAAAATCAAAATGATTACCTTTAAACTATCAAATCCACACAGGTCCGAATAGCCCATAAATTTTGCCCTATCAGCATCCATATCCTCAGTGGCTTCTAGTTTGCACACACCTTCAATTTCAGTTAGTTTTGGGCAGCCTATTGCTTTTAATAACGCTTGACCAGGATCTTGCACTCCAAAATTAAAGTTTATACTTTCCAAGGAAATACAGTTCTCAAAAGATATTAATCTTATCTTTGGCAATTGTGAGGCGACGGACTGGAGGTTCTTGCAATTATCCAACGCCAAGACGTGCAACATCGTTAAGTAACCCAAGTTTTCTTCTATAGCAGTAATTGGGTTACCACTAAGATCCAGGTGTTGCAATGATGAACAACATCTTAAGTGATAGAAAATATCATCTTGAAATATACCACAGTTTCTCATACTCAACTTTGTCAAGGATCGGAAAGAATCAAATGAACAATAGGGAGATGTTGGAACCCGAAAGTGTGATGAAGACGAGTTAGGATTTGTTGTGGTTATGTGTGCTGTACCTAAGCTGCTCCAAAGGAAAGTGGACAATAATCTAAATTTATTTGGGATCGTAAAAACACATGGACAGCCTGAAAGATCCAGCTCCTTAAGAGTATGTAGCTTATATATGCCATTAGGAAGCCTCCTAAGATTTATGCAGCCATTCAAGTTTAAATACGTAAGCTTAGTTAAGCCTCCTATGGACTCATGAATCTTAACCAAACCTATGCAATCTTCAAAACTCATCCATTCAAGCTTAGGAGCTAATGAGAAATCGGGAGTACCGACAAGGTGGTGTGAATGACTTAGATTCAAGACACTCAACGCTCCAAGGAACTGCAAATGTATAAGAAAACAACAAAATGTATGTATCTTAGTAGATTGTGCAAGCGAATAAAACCATTTAGATTTTAAGCAATAACCACAAGAAAGCAACTGAAAATTTTTCAAGCTCATACCTTGTCAGCCTCCCAAGCATGCACCAGCCTGCTATTGCACATCTCAAGAACTACTAGTTCATACAGATGGAACTCAATTGGTAAAGACTCCAAAGTGCATCCATTCCACTGTAAAAATTTTATTGCCTCGGGAAAATCTCCGAAGCCTCCTTCGAGTTGTACGTTATTAACCTGAAGAAAGTTCAGACTTTCCATCTTTGTAAATGCATCTGTTCTCACGGACCTTGAATTTCCAGTAATGGATGGTGGAGTTGGCTGGAAAAAGGGCAGCCAACCTATACGTTTAGGAATTTGTCGAGTATTTTCACAATCTAATGAACTATCAGTATGTGGCATTGGAAAGCCAATGCGTAAACCTCGAATCCGCATTGTTCCCTGTTACAAAATATGATGAGATTTAAAAAACAAGATGCATTGTAGATGTTATTCAGGAGATGAAAAATTACACTAATTCCCCACCTCATTCTTTCGCAATACACGTTTTGCATCATTTGAGCTCCATAGTCTGCTTCGTTTTCCAGGTTCCCTCGGATCCTCCTGTTGAACAACATCTTTCCCCATTTCTTGAACTATATGATGCATCGTGAGCCTGTCATAACAATCTACTGTGACAAGACACCTGCTATTCAGATTTTCCAACCCAATCTTTGGGTGCAGGTCACAACTCTCTAAAATCCGAATAGCGTGATTTTTATGCATCCCGACCAGAAAGAAAGCTACATGAAGAAATATATCTTTGTCATTGTCGTCTTCTAAAGAATCAAAACTCAACTTGAGTATGTCCAAAAGTTTTCTATTGGGAAAACTCTCCAATTTGGCTAACTGGCTTTCCCACATTTCTAACTTCAAACCACGCAAGGATAATGCCAAAACTTCAAGTGCTAATGGAAGCCCGGCACAGTATTTTACAAATCTCTCTGAGATAACCTCGAAGTTCGTCGGAGGAACACCTTTACCAAAGGCATGCTGGCAGAAGATCGAAACTGATTCATCGCGATCAAGTGGATGGACTTCGAAGTCACGCTTGAATGATGCATAATTTCCTAATACTTTGTTTATAGTTGTCATGATAATTTTACTTCCTGGATGAAGGAATTTCAAGATTTGGACAAATGGATGAATTTGCGTCGACGAGTCCACATCATCCAGAACAAGTAGAATCCTCCTGCAACATAAAACTGCTATCACGTCCATCATGCCCTTCTCAACACTGTATATTTTGTTTGGTGTTTTCCCCGATATATCTGCAATCAGTTGTTCCAGGAGAAGGGGAAAACCATTCCCTTGCATTAATTTTTCTTTAAACCCCGCAAGAAAACTGCAACCATCAAATTTGTCTAAGTTGTTGTTATAAGCAATCTTGGCAATGGTTGTTTTCCCAATTCCACCCAATCCGTAAATCACCCCAAGCTCGACAAACCGAGATCCATCTTGCAACCAGTTGCTTATCTTTTTAACAATAGAATCTGTCCCAACAACGTAAGGGGGCAGATATAAAAGCCGAGGATCTACTATCTTCCTAACCTCTTCAACAATATTTTTGATAAACTGGGCCTCGTACCTGTAACAAATTAAGCAATATCATACTTAAACAACTCAAACAGGGAACTTTGACATATGTCACAATTTCCAAGAAGTAGTAATTGGCAAAACTGTGTTGAGCACCAACCAACTACAATGATTTCACTGAGACTAGATTCAGTTTAGCACTATGTGATATCAGCTTGAAAAAATTCGATCATCAGATGCACCAAGTTCCAAAAGAGTAGTTATTCAGTAAACAAAATTGTAATCTTTTATGTTTTTCTTTTTGTACCCATCAAAATCTTCGGAAGAAATTCCCTTAATAGCTGACACTTGTTCTAGAGCCAACCTCCAGTTGTTCACTCTGTCCATCTCACCTTCGAACCGCAGCTCATGCGCCTTGAAATACTTCTTAAATGGCCCTGATTGATGCCGAACATGAGTTGGCTTCACATTGTAGAACACGGGCAAGACAGTATGCCGAAGAGTAGACCTGCAGTCCATTATTTTCACAAGTTCGTCAAGACACCATCGAGAATCAGCATACTTGCGCGATAAGGTGACTATGGATAGTTGTGATCGCTCTATAGCTTGATAGAGCTTTGACTGAATGTCCTCTCCATGATCCAGTCCATCATTGTCCCTAAACACATTAAAACCTGATCCTTTCAGAGCAACATACAGGTGATCTACAAATGTTCTGCGAACATCTTCTCCTCTGAAACTCAAAAACACTTGATGTTCAAAACTGTTTCTGAAGCTCCATGACTCCCTGTGACTATTTTTTCCAGCCATAGCTAAGTGTAATTTTTTTGCAAATGAGAATGAGAGTTGAGAAGACTTTCAAGAATGTATTTGAGGCTAATTTAACATAAATATGCAAGCTGTCAGAAGACCAATCCAAGTCATTTTTTTTGATAAAATGAAAATTGAGTAGGTCATGAGATTCATGATTTGGATGCTCTTTCTTATTGTTATTATGTTTATTTCTTTGGACTAACTCATGAGGTTCATGGGGTGGGTGGGAATTTATCGCCAGTTTGAAACAGTTTATATATAAAACTCATTTCACAAATTACACCGAATAATACAAGTTATTCAGTGTATTTTGTGAAATGATATTGAAGCAATTAAATATTTCTTACTCATATAGGTCAGGAATAAAAAAAACAAATTATTTAGGTATATGACTACGGGGGAGCGCTCGGTTGAGAACCTTTAAAAATTCAAGAACTTGAAAACTCAAATCTCACCATTAGACCATGATGCATATATTTGAATATGCATGTGACACATGTAAAATAATGTGCTCACAAATAACTCAACTGCAAAAACTGAAGTGCAATTCAGAACAAAAACCGGATCTGAGTGGAGTGAAAACCCTAAATTCATGTGCTTAGCTGAACACAAAGAAAGAAATATACAAATACACAGAATAAAATTGCTGCATTACAACAGCTATACAGCGAGTAATTTTTGAGGGAGCGAACCTGCCGCGGCTTGGGATAATGAGCGGAGGAGATACTGATGCAAACCACAATTTATAATTTGATAATTTGGGATTGAGATGAAATGAGAATTGGGATAAGAAGAATTTGGGTGAGAAAATATACGAAGTTTGAGATGAGAAGAAACTTGAGTTGAGAAATTTGACAGTTTTACTAATTCATGCTTGCATTTCTCTAGAAACTACCCACTAATTCCACTAATTATGAATAACTTCCCCACTAACCTTAACTCCTAATTAAACCTCCAACTACTGCATTACACTATTAACTAAGAACCAAGTTGGACAATGCAACAATTTTAACTCTATGCAATAGGACATAGTTTATACATCCACTTATATAAACTTTAATAACATCGGTTCTTTAGCACTAATCATATACTAATCCGCCTTACAAAAAAAATCATATACTAATCCGTATTTGCATCATGTGCTAAATGTATGTTGCAAATTGTAATCATCAAAATGTGAATGTTTTTTTCTCAGTTTCTTCCTCATATCTCATCCAATCATTTGTTTTCGGTCGGTCCATGTGTATGAAACAATTATATAAAATAGCAAGTCGTTGCGATATTCATTAACAGTTATATTAATGTGATCATATAGTGTATTCAAGCCGATTAGGATTATCATATTGACTATTTGTAATAGGGAGGTACATAAGCATTACACAAAAACCTTCTTCTAGGGTTATCTCACCATGTATAAAATAAGC
Source organism: Rhodiola chrysanthemifolia (assembly GCA_033675395.1). Lineage (NCBI taxonomy): Eukaryota > Viridiplantae > Streptophyta > Magnoliopsida > Saxifragales > Crassulaceae > Rhodiola > Rhodiola chrysanthemifolia. The sequence goes on from CM066204.1 coordinate 15,951,298, forward strand.
TCATAATATTGAAGCTTGTAAGTACTAAACCTTAAAACCAAAAGGCGTGTTAGGCCTGCAAATAACTGCTGACATGAACTCCACCAAATCCCATTTTGCCTACGTGGCATTCCCCCTTTTCCCACTTGTTTACTTCCTACTGGTTGACATACCTGAGCCTCCAACCACATTTTTCTCATTTCAACATTTTCAACCTTTAGTTAGGTCCAAAAAGAAAGACTAAAAGAGAATGCAAAAACTCTATTATTTTAAAATTGATGTTCAAAATTGTTTCTGAAGCTTGGTTACTCCTTGTGATAATTGTTTGTTCCAGTCATAGCTAAGTAATTTTCTGCAAATGAGAATGAGTTCAAAGACGTCCAAGAATGTATTTGAGGGCGATTTAACAGAAATATGCAGAATGATTAGGATGAGACGTCTGAAGACCAATCCAAATAATGATAAATAAATTGTGATACAATTTGAATTGACTAGATCATGAGATTCATGATTAGGATGCTCTGTCCTTTTTTGCTTTGTTTATTTCTTTGGACTAAATCATGAAGTTGGTGATTGCTAAATTTTAAGTGATGGTTACAATATTTTTATATTTTGTTCATCTATTCACTGCAACTTGACTTATACAATCCAAAAGTGGGTGGGAATATAAAAAGGACATTTGGTTGTAGAAAATGACTTTGAAGGTCTGCAGAAAAAGCAATTGATGTATTGATAATATATTAGTACTAATTACTACTCCTCCGTCCTTATTTGTTTGTCCTTGGACAAACGGCACGTTAATTAAGAAAAGTAAATAAAAGACGATGAGAGAAGGAGAAATATGATAAGAGTGTATGTGGAGGTGAGTCCGCATACAAATTATTACTTTTTATGATTGAAAGTACAATTTTTGTAATAAAAATAATTTTTTTGATAGGAAAGAGATGATTGATTTGATTATTGGGTCGTATATAAAAAGGAAAGTGGACAAACATTAGGGGACACCCAAAACGGAAAATGGACAAACAAATAGGGACAGAGGGAGTACAATATATTATTATATGTGAAAGTTACAGTACAATTATGGTAAGCCCAATTATGAAAAGAAACTGGGCTCGACACTAGTTTAGAAATATAGACATTGTGTTGCAAGTCTGCCAGAACACATAAAAAGCACAGGTCGTAACATACGGATCATAAAAAGTGTACACCTACTGGAGAGGTGCATACTGCATAGGTAAGCGCAACATTAAAGTGCGCAGATCGGCTAATAATAGGGTGTATTCTTGTGAATTGGAATTGAGTCAATATGAATGGAACTGAAATGATGAGATCACTATACCGCAGTGAAACTCTTGGCTTAGATTAATGAGTAGATAACAGACGACAGACCTGACCACTTAATGGCTACTTAAAATAGATACAATTTTGCAATGTAAAGACATAACATTTTTTTATGTCTCGAATTCAATAAATTTTGTTGAAAATTATGTGTATCCAATAGAATAACAAGCACAATCGTGACAGAAAGAGAGACTAAAATGTGAAAATGAAAGTAGTTAGAGCATCCCCACTATGCTTTTTTGAACCATAGAAAGTGATCATGGGAGATGATCAAAAAAACCATGCACTCCCACCATGATTTTTTTATCATCAAAAAGATCATCCCATGGTTTTTTCTAAAAAAGATCATGGATGATCTTTTTTTGTGTTTTGATCATGAGAATGAGTCAATCGCAACGCGACACGTGTCCTGTGTAAGAAACATTACAATTTTTATTTTGATCTTGCAACGAATATATCTTCTAAATTACAAATTAAAAAAATCAAAATAAATACCAATATTCATAATTTTTGGAGCTCTATAAAACGAGATACACTTTGATATATTTTTATTAATCTTAACATTTATGAGCTATAATTTATGTAGTGATGAAAGAGATTGATGATAAACTTTTTTTTGAATCATGAGTGGGGTGCATGTAATAGAAAAAATCATGAGAGATGATTAGATGAGAGAGAAAAAGGATGAGAGAGATGGATGGTACTCCCTCCGTCCCATATTTTTCTTCTCACTTTCCTTTTTGGAGCTCTACAAAATTTTCTTCCCATTTCCAAAACTTACCATAAATACTCATTCACATCACACTCACAATCACCTTATTTAATCATTTATCTTCACACAGATTGTACTTGCAATGATAAAATTGTACTTGCAAATACAATTAAGTGACATACTATATTGTTTTTCTTAAAACCTGTGCAAAAACACAAAGGGGAAGAAAAAATTGGGACAGAGGGAGTATGATTTTTTTGATTATGGTGGAGGATGCTCTTAGGGATGTTTCAAAGGTACCTTAAACAGTGGAAACAGAGTGAATACACTCGAACAATTCCCCCCACAGAAGCATGCTAATGGGTTACAAAGAAGTTGCATCTGCTGGAGGAAACATCAGATCCACCATCTCACTGAGTTCGGGACATAATTGATCAGTGCTGGATTGACATTTTAATTTGCTCAATAATCAATCAATCAAAACAAGCAACTTCAACCTGCTCGACATAATAATATCTCATAGTACAAACCTTTCCGAAAATCTGCCAGCGATTCGCAATGTCATAGCCATCGTTGGTCTCGCATGCATCTCCACCACAAAACGGAAGACGAACGCAAGCAAAAATCTGAACAACGAACGAAAGACATTGGAAAACCCTAATCCCCAATCCAACGGATCGGAGTTGGTCAAAACAATTAAAGGCGTCTCAGCCAACCGGAGCATAGACGATATCGAGAACGAAGAATACTCTGATTTATGTCTCCGGGCATGGGCCATGCTGCATGGCAACAGTTCGAGTTCGCGCTGGAAAGAGACGGAAGAGAGCAGTCAATCAGATCAGAGTGAAGTTTTGTCTATGTTGCATCACGTGCATTTCACGTGACAAGTGGCTGTCAGGCTGTGTTTCGTCTCTGAAACGACATCGTCAAGCAATAGAACAAAATTCTAATATTTGTTAATAAACGGTGTCGTTTTAGTGCGTGTCCGAGAAATTTCGTTAATAGAGGCTAGAGTGGCCATAACAGAATATTTTGACACAATATTACAAATTTATAATTAATTCACTGCTGAAAAAAAAGATATGAAATGGATACGCCGCATCTCTGTCTTACACGGCCTACACACACAACAACATAACCTTTCTTTTTCGTGTGCCACATTGTGTATGCAAAATGACACCAAGAGCCAAGTTGGACAATGTAGCAATATGCAATAGGACATAGTTTATACATCCACTTATATAAACTTTAATAACGTCGGTTCTTTAGCACTAATCTTATAATAATCCGCATTTGCATCATGTGCTAAAATGTATGTTGCAAATTGTACTCATCAAAATGTGAATGTTTCTTCCTCAAATCTCACACAATCATCTGTTTCCGGTCGGTCCCATGTATGAAACAATTATATAAATTAGCAAGTGGCTGCAACGTTCATTAACGGTTATATTACTATAATGTGATCATATAGTCTATTAAAGCCGATTAGGGTTATCTCATATTGACTATTTGTAATAGCCGGAGGTACATACTACATAAGCATTACACAAAAAACCTTCTTCTAGGGTTATCTCACCATGTATAATTTATAAAATAAGCTCATAATATTGAAGCTAGTAGTACATTAAACTAAACCTTAAAACCAAAAGGCGTGTTAGGCCTGCAAATAACTGCTGACATGGACTCCACCAAATCCCCATTTTGCCTACGTGGCCTTCCCCCTTCTCCCACTTGTTTACTTCCTACCGGTTGATCAGTCCACATACCTGAGCCTCCAACCACATTTTTCTCATTTCAACATTTTCAACCTTAGTTAGGTCCAAAAAGAAAGACTAAAAGTTTTGTATATAACCATTGTTTCATACATTCATCCAAACCATCTCTTTTCAGTTTTCACCTCTCAATTCCAGTAGTCTATTTTGGGTTTTTTGTTGTTGTTGAAATTGATTTAAGGTCCTCTTTTTGGCGACATGGGGTTGTGCTATATGAACAAAAGATTCAAGCTTTGGTGTTTATCAGTCATTTTGATGGAGTTAGTGCTCATGGGTCATGCAGCTCAAATAGCTAAAGATGAAGCTTCTCTACTGTCATTCATGGCAGGTATAGTTCAAGACCCAAATCAGGTCTTGGCTGAGTGGAACAACAACACCACCTCTTCAGAAACTCAAGTTTGCAGCTGGTTCGGCTTAAAATGCAATAATGAGAGTTCAAGAGTTACAGAGCTTGATTTAAGTGGATGTTCCCTTGCAGGGACAATCTCATCATCTCTTGCATCACTTTCTTATCTAACAGTGCTTGATTTATCAAGAAATTTCTTTGAGGGCCGAATTCCATTAGGCCTTGGTCGCGTTTCGCATCTCAGGCAGCTGAGCTTATCTTCAAATCTTCTCACAGAGGACATACCAGAAGACTTGGGTATGCTGAGGAATTTGATTTATCTTGATCTTGGGAGCAATAGCTTGAGCGGTGAAATCCCTTCGACGATTTTCTTTAACAACATGTCATTGGAGTACATTGACATGTCTAACAATTCTTTGAGTGGTGAAATCCCATTAACAAGCCAATGTGAGCTGAAGGAGCTGAGGTTCTTGCTTTTATGGTCTAATAAGCTCGTTGGTCGAATCCCTTCGGGACTTTCCAATTCGACGAAACTCGAATGGCTTGACTTGGAGTCCAATTTATTAACTGGGGAGTTGCCGGCAGATATGGTGAGAAGAATGCCTTATCTTCAGTTTCTTTACTTGTCATATAATGACTTTGTAAGCCATGATGATAACTCCAACCTCCATCCATTTTTCGCCGCGTTGGCCAACTCTTCAAATCTTCAAGAGCTAGAGGCAAACTCATGTTATAGGCAAACTCTCCGCAAAGCTCGTGCAAATTCATCTTGATGATAATCTCATCCATGGCCTAATACCTCCTCAAATTTCAAACCTTGTGAACCTCACTTTACTTAACTTGTCAAGCAATCTTCTAAACGGGTCCATCCCGTCGCAGCTTGGAAAAATGGCAAAGCTAGAGCGGCTTTATATGTCAAACAATTCACTTTCTGGCTCAATCCCTGAAGACATTGGCAACATTCCTCATTTGGATCTGCTTGATCTCTCCAAAAACAAGCTTTCAGGCTCTATACCTGACAGCTTCGCGAATCTGTCTCAGCTCAGGACGCTTCTGTTGTACCAAAATCAGCTTTCGGGCACGATTCCAACGGGTTTAGGAAACTGCACTAACTTGGAGATTTTATACCTTTCTCAGAACTCAATTGTTGGGATGATACCGAACAAGATCGCAGGACTTAGGAGCTTGAAATTGTACTTGAACTTGTCTAGCAATCACTTGCACGGCCCCATACTCATTAGGCCAGCTGAGTACTTGAACATTTCGAATAACTTCTTTGAGGGGCCTCTGCCAGACTCATTAGGCCAGCTGCCTTACCTTCAAGTTCTTGACATGTCTTCCAACAATCTGAGTGGCCAGATACCTCAAACCTTCATGAGATCCTCAAGTCTTAAACAAGCCAACTTCTCTTTCAACGACTTCTCAGGCAATGTGTCGAATGAGGGAGTGTTTTCCTTGCTGACATTTGAATCATTTTTGGGCAACAGAAGGCTGTGTGGGATGATCCATGGCATGAAAACATGTCGCAGAAGACGGCCTCATACTCTCCTACTGCCTGTTCTTCTTCCTTTGTCTATAACATTCATGGTCTTCATATTTGGATACCCTTTGGCGCGCATGAGGAGGCCAGTGATGATACTCGGCGGTGGGAGAAACTTAGAAGACCCCAACGATGGAAATAGCGAGTACAAGTACCCAAGGCTGAGCTACAACCAGCTCGTGGAAGCCACCGGTGGGTTCTGCAGCTCGAGCTTAATCGGGTCAGGCCAGTTCGGGCACGTCTATAAAGGCGTCCTCAAAGACAACACAAGGGTTGCTGTTAAAGTTCTAGACCACTCAAAATCAGGAGGTGACCTTTCAGGGAGTTTCAAGAGGGAATGCCAAGTTTTAAAAAGGACTAGGCACCGGAACTTGATCAAAATTATCACAATCTGCAGCAAACCCGATTTCAAAGCGCTGGTATTGCCTCTGTTGTCGAATGGGAGCTTGGAGAGGCACTTGTATCCAAGTGATCATAACTCGGGCCATAGTCACTTGACCTTGGCTCAAGTCATCAGCATTTGCACTGATGTGGCTGAAGGAGTTGCCTATCTGCATCATCAATCACCGGTCAGAGTCGTGCATTGTGACCTGAAGCCTAGCAATATTCTTCTAGACGACGATATGACTGCTCTAGTTGCTGATTTTGGAATCGCTAGATTGGCTAAAGGCGCGGAACAAGACACTTCTGCTAATGAACCATCCTCCTACAACTCTACTGATGGCTTGCTGTGCGGATCAGTTGGCTATATCGCTCCCGGTTAGTCCCCCTTACCAAAAGATATCTTTGTAATATACTTGCGAATTTTTTTTCCTGATCTTATTTCCTGATGAATGTGCAGAATATGGAATGGGAAAGCGAGCCTCGACGCAAGGGGACGTGTTCAGCTTCGGGGTCTTACTGCTTGAAATAATCGTGGGAAGGCGCCCAACTGATGTCCTAGTAGACCAAGCTTCAAGTTTACCTGAATGGGTGAAGAGTCAATTCCCAAGCATGCTAGATCCTATTATTTCACAGGTACTAATAAGGTACACTCCTCCACCTGTAGAGTCAGATCAGACTTGGCGCGACGTGGTTGAGGAAGTCGTCGAACTCGGTCTGCTGTGCACCCAAAGCAATCCCTCTACTAGACCTAACATGATGGATGTATGCATACAAATGAACAGTGTGAAGCAAAGTGTAACTACTAACCCTTCATTGCAAGTTACCCTTGATTCTTGAATGAAAAATCATGTACAAAATGTTATGTCTATCCCATTTTATTCATCTTAGTTTTTTTTATACCTTTGTTTCAAGAAATGTAAAGCTCTATTTCAAGAACTTGTCAGAACAATATGAAATATAGCTATCTGTTCAAGTCTCCTAAGATTTTTGCATCCATTTAAATTTAATTAAATCTATAATTAAAAACATCAACAGGGACCACATTTTGTAACTACTCGGATTATTCTTATCGTCGTACTGAGAGAGATCAGCAGCACGAAATGTGTCTTTATACCAATCAACGACGACAGCAGAATCATTCTTGGTATTTTCTCTTCTTTCCTCATCCTCATGCCCAATCACGTCATCATTATTCATGCCTTCTCTATTGCTATATGATTCAATGGTCTACCTCCTCATATAGAATTTGAATTCCACGTTTCAGTGGATGTCTTCTGGAGCCAAATTCGAATGAAACTTCAAGCTGGTCACCAGGTCTTAACTCCCTATGCTTGACCACACACAGTGGCGGATCCAGAGCTTCATTTGAGGGGGGGCCTATAATTTTTTTTTCTAACAACAATGATATAAGTCGAATCGGGCAAAAAAAAAGGGTCTACTAATCATCCGGCAATTTCTTTCGAACAAAAAGGTCCGCTAATGACAAGCCAACCTTCTGAAACTCATAAAGGTGTCATCTGATGTCCATTGAAGATGATCTATATATGGATCGAAAGCTAATTGAATGTTCTATAACTTTCATGTTTAACTCAAGATGAAATTTGGAGGTTAAGTCGATAAAAATAACGATCAAAGATAGATAAATAATTGAAATTTGCCGAAATCGAGGGGTCCGAGCCAATCTTCTAAATCATAGAGGCGTCATCCGATATCCGTTGAAGATGATCCATATATGTATAGAAATCAAATTGAATGCTCTACAACTTTCGTGTTTACTTTAAGATGAAATTTGACAGTTAAGCAGATAAAAACAGTCACTAAAGATGGATGATTGATCGAAATAGCCAAAATCGAGGGGGTCCGAGCCAACCTTCGAAAGCTCATAGAGGCGTCATCCAGTGTCCGTTTAAGATGTTCTTTATATGGGTAGAAAGCTAATTGAATGTTCTATAACTTTTATGTTTACTCCAAGATGAAATTCGGAGGTTAAGCTCCCAAAAATAATGACTAAAAATACATGTTTGATCAAAATTTCAAAATACATATATATGTATAAAAAAAATTTCTGAGAATCGAGAGGGGTCGCCTGAAAGATCCAGCTCCTCAAGAGTATGTAGCTTATCTATGCCATTAGGAAGCCTCCTAAGATTTATGCAGTTGATCAGTCGATATTTCGACTAATTATTCACTACATTCGATGAAGGATAATACTCGTTCTCCGGGTAAATTGTCTCTATTTGATATCTTTCTCTAGTGTTTCAGGAAAATAACACATATCCTTGCTCCGTGAGCCCATGAGATTGAAAGAACGGAAAAATCGACGAAAAAGACCAACAAAGAGATCTGAGTCTGTAACAGCCCGTGACAACCGTGACACCTCCAACTGTCACGGGTGTCACGGTACCTGTTTTCCCCCGAGAGTTATGAGGCAGCCCGTGACAAGCTGAGGCACCCGTGACACATTGGACTGTCACGGGTGTAACGGGTGCCATTCTTCCCAGTGAGTTTCAGCTCAGCCGTGACAGCCGTGACACACCCGTCTGTAACGGTTGTCACGGCCCCGTCGGCAGGCAAATCTTCATGTTGTTTCTAAAAATCGTTTTTGGGCTTTTGGCCCCGTTTTGGGCGAGCTATAAAAGGAAACACGACCAGATTAGACAAGTGTGCTGATTTTGGAGTAAAGAAACCCTAACTTGGGAGAAGAGGAAGCTTTCATCGTGAGGATCATCGAGCTTCATCGTTTACGGTTTACTCGTTTCTTTCTTTCAATACCACACTGTTTTTGGTTTAATCACCATGAATAGTGAGTAGTCCTCCTATTCCGGGATCCTACGGATCCCGTGCTATGTAACCCTAACTCTCATGTGATCAATTGAAGTTTTTATTTATGCGATTCGAATATTCAATTTCATTGTATGCTTAATTTTATCGTTCTATGCATGTACTTACATCAAAGGGTATGTTTGCATTGGTAGAACGTACTTAGGTTAATTACCGAAAGATGGATGGGTCCAAGGTATTAACCGGATTACAACGAAATTGATATTAGGTCATGTTTACATGAATTAATAGGAAAACCTTTACTTTAATAAATCGAGATCGTTGATAATCCGTGGATGGGCGGCGTTCAACGATTAAGATTAATCTAGATAATGATCCGTGGATGGGCGGCTTGTCCAGTGTTATTTCGGTTATATTCCATATTCGATAGCATGAATAATTAACGTGACATGATTGCATGATTAGTGGGGTTAGCACGGGTGAAGTATGGATTCTGGAATTCTTTCTCTGATAAGTACAAAACCATTTAATTTTCTGTTATTTAATTTCCGCAATTCTCGTGACAACAAAACCTTTTTACAAAATTCATTCGGAATAGCTATATAGGTCACACTGTTTGCTAGTACTCACACACGCACTGCTCCTAGGATCGACCCTTGGCTTACCAAGGTTTACAAATTTTGTTTGACTGCAATTGAACCCCTAAAACTTATAATTTGACGACTATAAAGGGTTAAAAATACGCTTGTCAAAATAGCGCCGTTGCCGGGGAGCAGCGTTTAGTATGATATTAGTGTTAACGTGTGTAATTTAGACTATTCCACCCTTTTTGATATCTGTTTTTCTGCTGTGATTTCTTCACTCACGGTGTTTCTTGGCTTTTGCAGGTACTAGGTAGTTCATGCCAAAGAAAACACCCCGACGGAAGAAGCAAATTCAGATTTCAGACGACGACACACCGGACCAACGAAAGAACAATCGTCAGGCCCAGAACGAAGCTCGGAAGCTACGAGCGCTGAACCGCAACTTCGCAGCATGGCTATGAATCAAAACAACCCAGCATTGCTGAATGGAGTGGTCGAAGACGACCAGCAGCATCCAGTGCAGCAACCAGTGCACAGGACGCTTGGAGACTACACTACTCCGCGTGTTACTGGATTCCAGTCCGCCATTGCACCACCGGGGATAGCTAACATTACCTGGGAGCTCAAAACAGGTCTCATTCAAATGGTGCAAAACAATCAGTTTTCTGGACGAATGAATGAAGATCCTCACCAGCATCTCAAGCGATTTACTCAGATGTGCAACACGGTGAAAACCAACGGTGTCCCTCCAGAGTCTTATTACCTCAGGCTGTTCCCGTTCTCACTGTCCGACAAGGCTAGCAGATGGTTAGACAGCCATGCTGAAGGTACTTTTACCACCTGGAACAAGCTGGCCGAAGCCTTTCTCCAACAATACTTCCCACCATCGAAGACAGCTCATTTCAGGAACAAAATCATCTCGTTCCGCTCTATCGATGGTGAGACTCTGTACGACTCATGGGAGAGGTATAAGGAGCTGACAAGGATGTGCCCACACCACAATCTAGAGCAGTGGCAGATTATCGACACCTTCTATCAGGGGATCGATCAGGGGATGCGTACTGACAGATGCTTATCGTCAGAGCAAATGTACAAATAAATTTATAATAGTCCGCTACTCGCGACTACACTACTGGGTAGCAAGTGGTAAGTAGGGGTCGAACCCAAGGGAATTAGGGGGATAGTTGCTCTTTGAGGTGATTTGTACAGCGAAGGAGCGTGTTTTTAGGTTGATTGAGGTTTTAGCGCTAACAACTACGTGACTTTTTGATTGGTTTTGGTTTTTTTGTGCGGAAAAGTAAATGACAGAAAATTAAATACTAAAAATACAAAGAAGACTTACAGCGAGTGATGCGTGATTGGCAAGTCCTCCGGTTGATGAGTGCAGTTGATGAAGGCAGTTATACTAAGAAAGTAAATGCAGGTGGTGTTTGATTTCAAGGAAAACATTCAGTTTCGGGGGCTTTGTATCATAGCCTGTTTATCATTGACCTTTAGTGATCCTTCTAAGTATTCAAACGTGCATCAAGGCCATTCCAAGCACTCGATTTGCCACACTGTCTAGTCTTTTGCAAAAATGTTCGAAAGTGTATCAAGGCCATTCCAAGCACTCGATTTGCGCACACCGTCTAGACTTTTTCAAAATACATAGAGCCCTTGTTCTACTTAGACTAATACCCCATTCCAAGGTATATTAGCCTGTGTGCATCCATTTGATCAGTCATTCCCGAGCAATCAAATGGTGTTTAAGAGAGGTCAAACTCCTCAGATAAGCTTTGCCATTCCAAGCATCCACTTATCCGAGTATGTTTACGAACTTCCACAGAAGAGCTTTGCCATTCCAAGCATCCACTCAACCTTGGAAGTTCTGGCCTAATATATGGCACATAGAACAAGTTTTGAATACAGAGAAAAAAAATACTAAAACAAGTCTAAAACATTTTATGATACAAGTACACCCCTTCAACCGAATGAAGAGTTTAGCTACGAATATCCATAGAGGTGGATACCATAGCTAAATACTCGGGGGTTTTTGAAAGACAGTAAGTAAAGGGGAATACTCAAGAACCAACAGGAGTATTCCCAATTCCTACTTGAATACTCAAGAACCAACAGGAGTATTCTCTAAAACAGTTATAATACTCAAGAACCGACAAGAGTATTATTTCCAGACAGTTATAATACTCAAGAACCAACAAGAGTATTATTTCAAAACCAAACTTACAAATTGCCAAACTTAGAGAGATAAGTGATTTATGATTTTTGGGATTGGATGATATGATACAAATGAGGAGGAGATGGCTTGTATTTATAGCCAAATGGAGGAGGAATGGAGGGTGGAGATGGTGGCATGTGGTGTTGCATCCAAGGGAGGAGGAGATGGGGAGGAGCTTGTGGAGGAGAAGGCCACCACTTGTCATTTTCTTGTGGTGGCTCATCTAGCCGCCGGCGGCTTTGGGAGGAGGAGGAGGTGGAAGCCGCCGGTGGCCGGTCACCATGAGGGGAGGAGCTCCTCCCTTGGCCACCTCCAAGCAAGGTGGCCGGTCACCTTGGTCCATGAGTGTATTTTGACAGTTTTGTGCAGTCTTTTCACAAAACTATCAGTCCAATTTCGCTCCGTCAGACTTTGATTCCTCTTCTGCTTAATTTGTTATGAGTGATTCAACGTCAGGATCCTTGATATTTCTTCAGTCGGCATATGATCGTGACCTTGGAATGACTCGTAACATCTTTTCTGCGTAAAATCCTTTCCTTAGCGTGTATTCTCTCTAAGCTTCAAAATACCCTGTAGAAATATATCGGAACTAACAAGGAAAAGTTAAATAGACAAACAGTCTAATTTAGTGGGTTTAACTGTGTTTTTGATTCGTATAATTATGGTCCATCAGATCACCCCACACTTTTAGTTGTTCGTCCCGAACAATGCTATTAAAGGGCGGCACTCTAAGTTGGTTTTGGAATATGAAAATTAGACTGTGGTACATGATCTATCCTAATTCATGCATTACTACTTATTACCAAATTAAACTGCGTAAATAAATAGAAGAAACTTAATACTTGTACCTCCGTGCTGAGATGCAGATTATATTGGATGTTTCGGGAGATAGCCCTTTTTAGGCTCCTGGACTGCAATCTTGGGACCGTCTCGTACTATATGGTTTTCTTGTAGCTTTCTCTAGCACGTGATTCGGTTCGGGTTTCACTGGGTTGAGCCTTTTTAATTTCTTTCTTCTTTGGCGAGGGACTGCTTTTTTGTAGTGAATTGGCCTTTGGCCTTCGATTTGACTTTTTTGAGTACTTCACTTTTTTTTTTGTTCGGTTAAAACCTTCACGATGTTGGGCCTTTGGCCTCTTGATTTGCTTCTTCGAGCTTTTTGCTTCTTTGTGACTTGCTAGTCTATTTTCTCAAGCCTTTTTTGGGAGGTCCAATCATCGCCCGCGAGCATATGGAAATACCTCCCCGCTCCTCTCATCGTTGTCGTTTCGCGTGGGTCAAGATGAGGGTCGCTCATCTATTTTCTCGGCTATTTTGACTAGAGAGAGGACGGTCTGATTCCCGTCCTCGCCTTTTCTTTTCTTTTTGCATAAACACTGCATGGCGGAGATGACTTCATTTTTTACTGAAACCCGAAGTGCAGCCTCCACTGACTTCGAAAACCATATAGTTTGATTCGATCTTTTGATTGCTTGCCAAGCCTTTCTAGGGCATTTTCTATCAACTCCACATCCCTAGTTTATCTCAGCACAAAGGACAAATGAAAAGTTACATTCTAAGTTTTTAAACAGTTGAATTTTCACAAGGTTGATGCATGAATTATGATCTATCTTTTTCACATTCTCAAGTTCGTATTTTCAAAAAGATACTATTAAAAAAGAAAACAGCAAGCATGTTATTTATATACAACGGTGGTTCTCACCCCACACTTTTGAACGAAGGCGTGCCTTAGTTCAAAAGTCATGCAAGCTAATATATATATGTGAGAATGACTAAGACAGAAAATTAAATGACAGAATTTAAATGACAGAAAGTAAGATAGTGTCGGGTTACCTCCCGACCAGTGCACTTGTTTAACGTCGTTGGCTCGACAGTACCTCGTTGTGGATTCCTGGTTTGGGTCCCATGGGTGGCGCAGGTCGTATTTTGCCACCGTTCCTGTGTTGCTTCTTGCCTTGCCCTTTCCCGATTTCTTGCGAGATGATGTGCTTGGGTCAGGACTCCTTTGTTTTGGGATCTTTTCTTTCCAATACCCCGGAGGGGGTGAGGGACCTTTCACTACTAGCCTTTTGAAGTTCTTGTGTTTGGGACTGCCTAGTCCAGTTACAGCGTAACACTGCTCCATCGAGGAGTCATTCTGCAGAGGCCCTTTTCCCATCCTCTTTTGAGTTTCTTCATTGATCCTATAGTTTTCTGCAACTTGCTCATTGATCAAGGGGAAAAGTCGGGAAGCTTGCATCTTAAGGCTTGGTTCTGCCTCGTTATGATTGTCAGTGAGGAACTGGTCGTAGATAGTCTCGGCTGCCCGGGTAATGATAGTCGGGTATGAATTGGGCAGTTCGTCAGTGGTATTCTGGACTCCGACCTCGTTGCTTCCGGTGCTTTCCATATCTGATTCTTCTGATGGTTCAGGAGTCTCTTCTGACGGCTCGGTAGTTTCTTCTTTGTCTGCCTCAGGGTCAGCTTCATTTATCTGCATTTCCTCGTTAGTTTGGGGTACTCGTCTTGTGGCAGCGGCCAGGCCAATTATGAGGTACCACATGTCTGCAATGGTGAAGTTTCTGGCTGATCTCCTCATTGCTTCGTTAACTCTTCCCAGCTCTTCGGACCTCATCCCACGAAGAAATTTTTGGAGAAGAACCTTCTTCGTGAATCCATGGTGCGGGCAGCTTGAGACGATGGCATCATAGTTCGTGTAGTATTCGTCCAAGGTCTCATCCCGGGATTGTTGAAGGCACATGATTCTCTCACGGGTTTCTTGGCGTAAGGATGGTGGGGAGAATTCTTTCAGGAATGGAACGCAGAGATCTACGTAACGTTCTGCACTGCAAGCGGTGGATGTGTAGTACCATATCGTGGCAAAGTCAGTTAGAGAGAATTTAAAGCATTTAAGCTTAAATTCCTCTAACACCTCATTTTCAGGTTTGATGTGGTGGCAAACGTGGTGGAAGTTTCGGCAGTGCTGTACTGGGTCTTCCCCCTCCGTTCCTCCGAACAGGGGCAGATATCGTGTTGTCCATGCATACGAAGGGGGTTGCGTCATGAGGACATAGGAGGGAAAGAACAACTAATCCGATGGCTAATTCCCCGGCAACGGCGCCAATTTGACAGATGCTTGTCGTCAGAGCAAATGTACAAATAAATTTATAATAGTCCGCTACTCGCGACTACACTACTGGGTAGCAAGTGGTAAGTAGGGGTCGAACCCAAGGGAATTAGGGGGATAGTTGCTCTTTGAGGTGATTTGTACAGCGAAGGAGCGTGTTTTTAGGTTGATTGAGGTTTTAGCGCTAACAACTACGTGACTTTTTGATTGGTTTTGGTTTTTTTGTGCGGAAAAGTAAATGACAGAAAATTAAATACTAAAAATACAAAGAAGACTTACAGCGAGTGATGCGTGATTGGCAAGTCCTCCGGTTGATGAGTGCAGTTGATGAAGGCAGTTATACTAAGAAAGTAAATGCAGGTGGTGTTTGATTTCAAGGAAAACATTCAGTTTCGGGGGCTTTGTATCATAGCCTGTTTATCATTGACCTTTAGTGATCCTTCTAAGTATTCAAACGTGCATCAAGGCCATTCCAAGCACTCGATTTGCCACACTGTCTAGTCTTTTGCAAAAATGTTCGAAAGTGTATCAAGGCCATTCCAAGCACTCGATTTGCGCACACTGTCTAGACTTTTTCAAAATACATAGAGCCCTTGTTCTACTTAGACTAATACCCCATTCCAAGGTATATTAGCATGTGTGCATCCATTTGATCAGTCATTCCCGAGCAATCAAATGGTGTTTAAGAAAGGTCAAACTCCTCAGATAAGCTTTGCCATTCCAAGCATCCACTTATCCGAGTATGTTTACGAACTTCCACAGAAGAGCTTTGCCATTCCAAGCATCCACTCAACCTTGGAAGTTCTGGCCTAATATATGGCACATAGAACAAGTTTTGAATACAGAGAAAAAATACTAAAACAAGTCTAAAACATTTTATGATACAAGTACACCCCTTCAACCGAATGAAGAGTTTAGCTACGAATATCCATAGAGGTGGATACCATAGCTAAATACTCGGGGGTTTTTGAAAGACAGTAAGTAAATGGGAATACTCAAGAACCAACAGGAGTATTCCCAATTCCTACTTGAATACTCAAGAACCAACAGGAGTATTCTCTAAAACAGTTATAATACTCAAGAACCGACAAGTGTATTATTTCCAGACAGTTATAATACTCAAGAACCAACAAGAGTATTATTTCAAAACCAAACTTACAAATTGCCAAACTTAGAGAGATAAGTGATTTATGATTTTTGGGATTGGATGATATGATACAAATGAGGAGGAGATGGCTTGTATTTATAGCCAAATGGAGGAGGAATGGAGGGTGGAGATGGTGGCATGTGGTGTTGCATCCAAGGGAGGAGGAGATGGGGAGGAGCTTGTGGAGGAGAAGGCCACCACTTGTCATTTTCTTGTGGTGGCTCATCTAGCCGCCGGCGGCTTTGGGAGGAGGAGGAGGAGGAGCCGCCAAGTGGAGGGAGGAGAGTGGAGGAGGAGGAGGTGGAAGCCGCCGGTGGCCGGTCACCATGAGGGGAGGAGCTCCTCCCTTGGCCACCTCCAAGCAAGGTGGCCGGTCACCTTGGTCCATGAGTGTATTTTGACAGTTTTGTGCAGTCTTTTCACAAAACTATCAGTCCAATTTCGCTCCGTCAGACTTTGATTCCTCTTCTGCTTAATTTGTTATGAGTGATTCAACGTCAGGATCCTTGATATTTCTTCAGCCGGCATATGATCGTGACCTTGGAATGACTCGTAACATCTTTTCTGCGTAAAATCCTTTCCTTAGCGTGTATTCTCTCTAAGCTTCAAAATACCCTGTAGAAATATATCGGAACTAACAAGCAAAAGTTAAATAGACAAACAGTCTAATTTAGTGGGTTTAACTGTGTTTTTGATTCGTATAATTATGGTCCATCACGTACCTTGATCAATCAAGCAGCTGGTGGAGGGCTTAATGGAGTCCCGCTGGAGGACGCCTATGGTATTATAGAGAGAGCAGCCCAAGATTACCACCTCTGGACAAGCGACCGAGGTAATCCTAAGGATAGAAAGGGGGTGCAGGATTTATGCCAAGCCGAGAGCACTAATGACATAGCTCGGTTAGCTGATACAATGAAGATACTCGCCACCGAGATTCAAAGTATGAAGCTAGCGACCACCGTGAAGTCCTCAGATGTCGCTCACATTGGCGTGTACTGTCAGATTTGCGGCTCCCCTTCTCACTATGCAGATAGTTGTCCAGTGATCGGATCAGATGATAACAACGGTAATCAGGAGGACGCAAACTTCATCGGGCAAAATAATCAAGGGGCTGGTCCCAGCTATGGACCACCCACGAACAGATGGGATAATCCGAACAGGAATAATCCTAACCTGTCCTACAAGCCCCAGAATCAAGCACCTCCGAGTTTCCCTTACAAACAACAGCAGGGCAATGCACCGTATCAGCCACGAGGCCAATACAACGTTCGAGCTCAAGAGCAGAATAATACTTCCTACCAGCCGAAGCCTCAGTACAACAATCAGTCACAAGGGCAGCAAAATCAGAATTCAGGGAGCTACAACAGTAGAGACCAACCACATCGAGATCAGAATTCTGGTTCAACTTCAAACATCGAAGCCATGCTAGCAAGCTTCATAACCGATCAGCGAAAGACATCTGAGGACACCGCTGCCGAGGTAAGAGAGTTACGAAGGACTGTTGAGCAGCTCGCCATCCAGAACAGAATGCTGGAGACTCAGGTGGCTCAGCAGGCAAATTCAGCAACGAGAGAACATGGGAAACTCCCTTCAAAACCAGAGCACAACACTAGGGAATAGGTCAATGCTATCACACTACGAGGTGGCAAACAGCTTGAGATGCTACCAGCTCAGACCACTCAATCCCAGACCTCAAAATCAGCAACCGATTCTGCGCAAATTAATGAGGAAACGTCCAGAGAAGCTGAAAAGCGAGCCGAAAATTCTGCTCCAACAGTTGAGCCGACCCCCTATATGCCACCAGTTCCATTCCCTCAGCGACTAAAGGGTGCAAGAAGAGATAAAGAGTTCATGCAATTCGTAGATAAAATTCGAACTCTCTACATCACAATGCCCTTCACCGATGCAATCACCCAGATCCCCACCTATGCGAAATTCATGAAGGAAATTTTGACTGGGAAACGGAAAATGGACGGAACCGAGACAGTACCGAGACAGTAGCTCTGAGTGAGGAGTGCAACCCTGCCATGCACCAGCCCATGCCGCCTAAGCTTAAGGATTCAGGGAGTTTTTCTATCCCTTGTGACATTGGTGGTCTTACTATCCGTCGTGCGTTATGTGATTTAGGTGCTAGTGTGTCTATCATGCCATATTCTCTGTATTCTAAACTGAACTTGGGTGATCTATGTCCTACTAACATCTCCATTCGCCTTGCGGATCGTTCTTGTAGACTCCCGAAAGGGATTCTGAGAGACGTAGCCGTCAAGGTGAAGAATATTTACATCCCTGCTGATTTTATTGTGCTAGAGATTTCAGAGGACACTGACATTCCCATTATACTTGGTAGACCATTCCTTTACACGGCTAGGGTAGTTATTGACATGGATAGGGGATCTATAGCTTTGCGAGTAGGCATCGAACGTGTTGTCTTTTATTTACCTGACATGTGCAGAACTCCTAGTCTTTTAGCTGATTGCGATGTGCTCGACTCTGCTGATATTGATCAGCCCATTTCTCTAACATCTATTGAGTCTTACAAAGTTGTACCAGGCTGCCCGATACCGATGGATGTCTACGCTATAAGCATAGAGGGCGCGGACGCAGCTGATGCCGCATGAGACGCAGGTAAGGAATCTTGCACGGTAGAGCTGAAACCTCTACCTGCAAGTCTCAGGTATGAATTTCTGGGCCCTAACTCAACCTACCCGGTGATTGTTAATGCATCCTTGACTGATGTAGAGACCCAGAAGTTGCTTGATGTCTTGCGAAAACATAGACCAGCCCTAGGATATTCTATAGACGACCTCAAGGGAATTAGCCCAGATTTATGCATGCATAGAATTAACCTTGAGGACGATGCTAGACCTAGTAGGGATACCTTGAGACGCTTGAACCCCAAATTGAATGATGTTGTTAAGAAAGAAATTTTGAAATTATTAGATGCCGGCATCATTTATTCTGTTGCTGATAGTAAGTGGGTAAGTCCTGTGCACGTTGTCCCTAAGAAGGGAGGTCTGACTGTTGTACGAAATGAAAACAATGAATTAATTCCTACTCGTACTGTAACTGGCTGGCGTATGTGCATTGACTACAGGAAATTGAATAAGGCTACCCTTAAGGATCACTTTCCTTTGCCTTTCATTGATCAGATGTTAGAGCGTCTTGCTAAGCACAAGTTTTTCTGCTACCTCGACGGTTATAGTGGGTTCTTTCAGATCCCTATACACCCCGAGGACCAGGAGAAGACCACATTCACTTGCCCTTTCGGGACATTCGCTTACAGACGCATGCCCTTCGGGCTTTGTAATGCACCAGCCACATTTCAGCGTTGCATGATGGCTATCTTCTCTGAATTTTTAGAGCACACCATGGAAGTCTTCATGGATGATTTTTCGGTGTATGGCTCTTCGTTCGATGCATGTCTCTCTAACCTCACTAATGTTCTGCGCAGGTGCGTTGACACTAACCTGGTCTTGAACTGGGAGAAGTGTCACTTTATGGTGCAGGAAGGAATTGTGCTGGGACACATGGTCTCTCATCGTGGCATCGAGGTCGATCGCGCGAAGGTGGAGGTGATTGAGAAGCTGCCCCCTCCAAAGGATGTGAAAGGAATCAGGAGCTTCCTTGGGCACGCTGGATTTTACAGACGATTCATCAAGGATTTTTCGAGGACAGCGAAGCCGCTCACTGACTTACTTTGCCAGGAAGCTGAGTTTAATTTTAACGATTCATGTTTAATCGCTTTCAATAATCTGAAAACTGCTCTTACTTCAGCTCCGATAGTGCACCCTCCCGATTGGGAGCTGCCATTTGAACTAATGTGTGATGCAAGTGACTTTGCAGTAGGAGCAGTCTTGGGGCAGCGCATCGACAAGAAACTACACGTAGTTTACTACGCCAGCAAGGTCCTCGCCGGAGCAGCGGTTAATTACACTACGACAGAGAAAGAAATGCTGGCCATCGTCTATGCTTTCGAGAAGTTCAGGCAGTATTTAATTGGTTCGAAGACCATAATGTACACCGATCACGCTGCAATCAAATACCTGCTGTCCAAGAAAGACTCGAAGCCTCGTCTCATACGATGGGTCCTCCTCCTCCAGGAATTTGATATCGACATTAGAGACAAGAAGGGAGCAGAAAATCTGGTTGCAGATCACTTGTCACGCCTCGAGCTAGGAGGGCTCGAGCGCGAAGAGGACACGCTCCCGATAACTGACTCTCTAGCAGGAGAACAGCTGATGCGCATTGATGTGGACACCGTGCCGTGGTACGCAGATTTTGTTAATTTCTTGGCCTGTGGAATCCTCCCTCCCGACCTCTCGCACAATCAGAAGAGGAAATTCCTTTCCGATGTTAAAAGGTACTTCTGGGATGACCCTTTCCTTTATAGATTATGTGCTGACGGTCTCTACAGGACTTGTGTCGACGAGGACCAGATCCCATATATTCTGGAACGCTGCCACTCTTCTCAATACGGTGGACATGGAGCTGGTTCGAAAACAGCTACAAAGGTTCTGCAGTCCGGTTTCTTTTGGCCTTCGCTATTTAAGGATGCACAGGACTTCGTCAAAGCCTGTGATCAGTGCCAGATGACTGGAAATATCTCGAAGCAGCAGGAGATGCCACAGCAGAGCATTCTCGCAGTAGATTTATTCGATGTTTGGGGGATTGACTTCATGGGACCATTCCCACCTTCTTATGGAAATCAGTACATCTTGGTAGCAGTCGACTATGTTTCCAAGTGGGTTGAAGCTGTGGCTACTCATACTTGCGACGCCAAGGTGGTTATTAAAATGTTTCAGAAGGTGATCTTCCCTCGGTTCGGAGTACCCAGAACAGTTATCAGCGACGGTGGCTCTCACTTCAAAGAAAGAAACTTCGAAACGCTCTTAAAGAAGTATGGTGTCTACCACAAGATCGGCACTCCTTATCACCCTCAGACTAGTGGGCAGGTAGAGAGATCAAGAGCATATTGGGGAAGACAGTCTCCAGCCACAGGAAGGATTGGGCGTCCAAGCTAGACGACGCGCTGTGGGCATACAGGACTGCATTCAAAACTCATATCGGGATGAGTCCTTTCAGACTTGTCTATGGAAAGACCTGCCACCTGCCAGTTGAACTCGAGTACAAGGCTTTGTGGGCTATTAGAGAGCTGAACATGGACATGAAGGCAGCCGACGAAAAGCGACTATTGCAACTACACGAGCTTGACGAAATCAGATTGGATTCATATGAGAATGCTCGTATTTATAAGGAGAGGACCAAAAAGTGGCAAGACAAACGAATAGTACGCAGAGAGTTCAATGAAGGCGAGCGAGTTCTTCTCTACAACTCTCGCCTTAGACTATTCCCTGGGAAGCTGCGCACTAAATGGAGTGGCCCTTATACAGTGGAACGAGCATATCCAGACGGGCATGTGGAGCTCAGCGTAGAAGGAGGAAAACTATTGTAGTGAACGGGCAACGCCTCAAGCACTACCACGTACTCAAGCATCTGGCACCTCCCGAAGGCGTTACCGATAACCTGCTTCTCGGGGAGGGATCCTAGCTACAGGACTCTCCGAGAATGTTTCTTATGCACTGTGAGTCTGTCTTGACCCAGCTATGTCTCGCCAAGACGTTAAACTAGGCCTCTTCGGGGAGTCACCCGCGCTGTAAGTTCAATCATTTGCATTTTGCATTGTACAATTTGTGTGTGAACCGTGAAGGAATCCAAGTGTGGAGTAAAGAGCAGTCAGATTTCTTGGCCAGAAAAACATCACTGGCATTTCAAGGACCCGTGACACCCGTGACACCATGGACTGTCACGGGGGGTCAAATTGGCAGAAACTTTCAAAGGACCCGTGACACCCGTGACACCATGGACTGTCACGGCTGTCACGGGGGGTCAAATTGGCAGAGATATTCAAAGGGTCCGTGACACCCGTAACAGGCTCGGGTGTCACGGCTGTCACGGGTCGTCTTCTTCTTACAAAGCCCAAATTCAAATCAGATTTTGGCAAACCCTAAACACAACTCCTTGCGCAGCTCTCGTTCCCACTCGCCCCCGACCGAATCCTCCACTTTCGTCTCCGATCCGAGCGCCCGCCGTGCGTCCACCGCCGTTGCCCGCCCAATCCCGCAAGCCCAGCCGCTCACTGGTCCGTCCGCTGCTCCACCCGACTCAGCCATTCGCTCCTCCACCAACTAGCTCGGAATTCCAAACCCTAAATCGCCATGGCTCGAAAATCAGCCCGCTCGACTGCCTCGTCCTCCCGTGCTGCTCCACAAACCAACCAGGAGGCAATCGTTCCAGCTCCACCGCCTGATCAGCCACGCCCC
This sequence comes from Rhodiola chrysanthemifolia, assembly GCA_033675395.1. Lineage (NCBI taxonomy): Eukaryota > Viridiplantae > Streptophyta > Magnoliopsida > Saxifragales > Crassulaceae > Rhodiola > Rhodiola chrysanthemifolia. The sequence goes on from CM066204.1 coordinate 15,973,528, forward strand.
TACCCTACCGCAAATGCCTGCAGATTTGGTGCCGAGGCTGAGCACCGGAGACGATACGACAGTATTCTGTCCTTAAAGAAGGTAAAGCCTACTATCGTCCCTTGCATTACATCCTTCGAGAATTTGGGATTGGATATATTGCCACAGTGCCGTAGAATGTTTATTGCATCCGGGCTTGATATATTATTCAATCGTCAAGTGCCTGCATATCCTATATTGCTCAAGGAATTTCTGGCTACATTTGAGATTGTGGGCAGCCCCTCGAAGGTGACGCATTGGAAATTCAGAGTGGGGCAGAGATATTACACCATGGCCAAGGACGAGGTTTGAGAGGTTTTGAATTTTCCCTTGGAGGGTTTCTGTGGTGAATACAGTGTGGACGAGCGGTATGAGTTCTGGAAACTCATATCCAGCTTTGATTACTATTTCCGGTCTGGTTGGAGCGCCGCTGGCATCAAAGAGCCGATGTGGAAGATTATTCACCGTTTAGTGGCAATGAGCATCAATTCCCGCGTTGAAGGCGCAACCGTTGTCACTAACCCCGACTTGGACATCATGATTTCGATGCACATAGGGGTGCCAGTCGATTTCTTTCAGCTCCTCAGTGGGATGATGTCGAAGTGGAGCACTTCTTTGGGGAATAAAGCCATGGGAGGCGGCCTGTTTATCACTTTACTCGCCCAGTCCAAGGGTTGGGACCTCAGCACACTGGACTATTCTCAGGAGTCTCCACTGCTCGATCTCGAGAAGATTCGTGAATGTAAGCTAATCGAGAAAGATGGGGAGTGGACCCAAAACCCCGAGCTCCCAAGTGGAGCGAAGAGACGCCGCATTGATAGAGCACAAGCCAGGGTAGCCTCCCCTCCGCGCGAGCCAGCATCAGTTGAGCCCGAGGATCAGCCTCCACCTGAGGACGTTGTCATGGGCGAGGCACAGGAGCCCCAGGTCGCTGCGCCTTATGAGATGGATCACCCACCACCCGCTCCGCCTGCCCCAGCAGCTCCAGCGCAGCCTCCTTCTGTTGACCAGCTCCCGAGCTCTTACTTGGAGCGCTTAGAGCGCCTGGAGACCTCTCACTTGAGGCTTTTCGACCAGCAGTACCAGATCATTCGGGCACAGGAGCAGATCCTAGCGCAGCAGAGCCAGATGATGACCTGGCAGATTCCGATTCACAGATCATATGGTCACCTCACCCAGCTCACTGCCGATTTTGCAGAGTTCAGAGTTCACACTGAAATGTAGTAACCTGTTCGAGCTGCTGTTCCGGGGACTGTTTGTGACAGGCCTGGAACTCACAACGCCTTGTTTGTAATTGCCTAGCTGCTAAACCACCATCTCTCAGATTTGCAATCGAGAATCACCGCGGGTCAGCTCGATCCCCTTCGTCCGAAACCTCAGTCCGGACGTGCTCGATCTTCTCCAAAAGTCGGTAGCTCTCCTACGAAAGCCGGTCGTGTATCGTGGTGTGCTGCAGATGTATAGCTTCCAGGCAGTCTGAGTAGCACGTTGTTGAGACTGCACATGCACCGATGAATTTCCAGCAGGGAAATACAACCGGTCGTCGCTTTCTTCTTCTCCAATCGATAGTGTGTACTCGTGTATATTGATATGGAAAGCGCCCTTCGTTTGGTCGCCCTAGCCTCGTATATATATGCATGGGAGCTGGCGTCCAAAACTGATGAAGATAATCCCATCAAATATTTAGGACATATTCCTTGATATTTGATGTATATCTTTCTAAAAACGGTTGGAAGAATATACGAAATCTTCTTGCCTAAGTAAGCAGCGCTGTCTTCAATGTAGATATTCATTTGAATATCTCATGCTCGAATAAGTCGCTGGCCGACTTACCTTGGCGAAATCTTCGCTGTTCAATATCCTTCCGGAGAATATCCTTGCGTCTGCTCCACGCTGTACGTGAGTGCTAGAATGTGTTCGAACTCCCCCTGAACTCCTGCTTGAACTGTCTAACTACGTTTTGCCAAATACATGCCACTCAAGGGAACATCAATCTCCCCCTTGGCATTTTGGCAAAACCAAATCTACTTGATAACTAGATCTATCTAACTATCTAGACATTAGACAACCTTGAGAGAACCAAAATTGCCACCTCTCAAAATACTCCCCCCTTTTGCCACAAACTGGCAAGGGGTCCAATCGGAGTTCAAACAGCCAATCAACCAGTGCCAGAACAAGCACAGAAACAAAAACAAGAGCGACCGTTTACGAGTGCGGAAATAAAGGAGATAGTTTTTTCAGGGGACCTTTAAGTTGATGACTCATCATCAGTGTCATCCTCAGAGTCTGCATCATTAGATTCATCGTCACTTGGGTAGCTGAGGGCACGAGCAAGCTTGTTTATCCGTCTGCGCTGTTCCTTGTCCGCCTCCATGATGGCATGCAAGTCCTTGAGGAGCTTGCTCCTCTCATCACCCCCCATCCTGGCTCCCACTCGTCTAGACGACTCCGCAACGACTGTTCCTTTCTTGAGATCATTCACGTGACGACCTTTGTACAGCTTGTGGTCAACAATGAATTTGCTGGGTGCTTTTGAGAGAGGGTCAGTCGAGGACTTCAAATCGGGTGCTTGAAGGATGATCAACTCATAAGTCAGAGACGGAAAACAGATCTGGTGAAGAGTCCTCTTTGAAGTAGCATGATCAGCGATCTGTTTGAACATCACTCTGCCCAGGTTAAACTTCAGTTTGTTCCCTATCTGATAGATCAGTTGGGCCACGTCTCGGTTGACCGTGGAGCGGTGAGTTGAGGGTCTCCAGTTAGATACTGCAATGAAGAACAGCATGGAATAGAACGTGGAGAGATCAGCTGTATGCACAACAGAGTCAGGCCTCCATCGAACCGATCCTGCAGTGATGGTATCAACAACCTTTTCGAAGTCTGATTCTTCTTCATCAGTAGCGGGATCATCCATGCAGAAATAGACATTTATGAGTTCTAGATCGATCTTGATTTTCCTTCCTCTAACGAAGAAGATTCCATAATCCGCATCTCCGATAACCCCAAACCGTGGAGGCAGATTAGCCATAGCCTCACGAACTAGCTGTTCGTTGAACGGTTTGCATCTGTTCAGCGTCCAGAATAGATCAGATTGCTTAAGTACTTCGATGACTTCCTTTCCCTTGTACCGGGACTCCTCTAAGACTCTTTCTGGTATGATTTTTCTTTTCTGAACACAGGACCAATTACTCGCAGCATCTTTATTGACAAACCACACACTTTTCTTGACAATACCCACTGGCGCAGTATCAGCCTCAGGGGATGGGACTTCGCGTCTTCCATCATCTTCAGAGACGGGGACCGCAGCATCGCGCTTCTGTTTCTTGGATGAGCTGACTCCCCCTGCACCAATGCTGACCTCAGCAACCTTCTGAACTGATCCCTTTGTAGACTTTGCAAAATCTACCTTCTTCTTTTCCTTCTTTGTCCTTTTGAGATTGACAAGAGGAACAAGGTCCTGGTCATCTTCCGAAAGAGTAACTTCCTTTGACACTGGCTTCGCAGACACCCCACGAACTGATGTACCATCCTCCTCCATATGATCATTAGGAAGATCACCTTGAATGACTGCTGGTACAGCCACTGTCTCCTTAGCCATAACTACCTCTGGAGCTAGTGCAGTTTCAGCTTCAGTCTGAACACTTGGTTCCATAGTTGGAACACTTGCAACTTTCTCGGCAGCAGACCCTTCTGCCCCAACACTCTGGGCATGCTGAACTTCCTCTGAACTTGCCATTCCCCGATCCTTCTCTTTTTCCAAATCTTCCAGGACATCATCAATGTCTTTGAACAGATTTTCCAATTCTTCATCCTTTTCAGAAGGCGCAGATTCTTCTACTATGGCTTCCTTCAACAAATCTTTCTTCTCTGATGGATGAACCATCTGGGTCACAGGCTCATCTAGCTTACTGATTTGTTCCCCCTCTGAAACTCCAAGCATCTCATCAGAGCCATCGACAGATGCCTCATTAATCACTAGCTTCCTCTTCCCCGAGGCCTCAAGAAGTTTCTTTGTCTCATCATCAGACATTGCTATAAGCTTTCCTCTGATTGTATTAATCTTGGCTAGACATTTTCTTGGAGAAACGACTCGGCGAGTCTTCGTCTTTCTTCGTAAGCCACCCGGACGAACATACCCAGAGGCATGGATTTTCTCCCTCCATGTTGCTGACCCTCCAGGCACCTTGCTGGGTTCACCATCTTCAACATGCTTGACAGATTTATTACCAGTGACAGTACTACTGGCCTTGTCACCAACAATCGTCTTATCACTAATAGCAACACCACTAGTATCAGTACCAATAACAGTCCTACTAGCTTCATCACAGTCTGCAGACTTACCCTCCTTCTCAACACCCACATTCAGATCTTTGTCCGCCACAATCTTTTCAACAATAGGAATATTTGCAGAAACTGAAGGGACAGTTGGAATTACCTCAGATTGGGGACGAACTTCTTGAGACGTACCAGTATCTAATGAGACGGACGAGTCCACCGTGGTCGACTGAGGGATTTTAACTGTTACTCCTCTGGCAGTCTTCTTTGCTTCGGCCAAGGATTTGGTGACGGAGCGTAAAGGCGACGCCTTTTTCTCCTTTGGAGCTTTTGCTTTCGGAATTTGGGGTTTTGCCTCCAGAGCCTTTGAGGACTGCATGTTCTTCTTCTCAACGGATTTGATGCCGGACTTTGAAGACTTTCTTGTGTTCACCATCGCCGTCGGAGTGGATGGGTGGTTGAGAGATTGCACTGTTTCGAATTAGGGTTTTGGGACAAAGAGAGTGGAGACGCAGACCAAACTGATTTGATTTTTTTTTAAAAATTGAGTCGGTCGATTCAACTTCCCAAAAACGGCCCTTAAGAATAATTCCTTCCTTTCCTTATAACGGCATGATCAAATCTTTGAAATATTTAAAGAATATTTAGTAAGCAAAAATCACCTTCTGTTCCAGCTCCCTTGCATAAGTGATCAGTCCAACTGTTTTGCTGGAGTTTAGCCTGTGACTGATCACACGTGGAGCACTTCAGGCTTTGATGACACAAAGACCCAAAGAGGATCTGAGTGTCTCGAACTGAGCTGCATCCAAAGGTTTGGTAAAGATATCTGCTAGCTGCTTGTCCGTTGTCACATGCTGGAGAGATACCACCTTCTGTTCAACCAGCTCTCTAATGAAATGATGTCGGATATCAATGTGCTTTGTCCTGGAGTGCTGTACTGGATTTTTGGAAATGCTGATAGCACTCATGTTATCGCAGTATAGCGTCATCTCCTTTTGCTCTACTCCGTACTCAGTCAGGATTTGCTTCATCCATAGCAGTTGAGTGCAGCAGCTTCCTGCAGCGATATACTCTGCTTCGGCCGTGGAGAGAGAGATACTGTTTTGTTTTTACTGAACCAGGAGACCAAGTTGTTTCCTAAGAAAGAACAGCCACCAGAAGTACTCTTTCGATCTTCAGCGTTTCCTGCCCAGTCTGCGTCACCAAAGCCAACAAGGTGCGAGTTGGTATCTTTGGTGTACCAGATTCCATACTCGACAGTTCCGCACACATATTTTATGACCCTCTTGACTAGCAGAAGATGGCTCTCCTTGGGATCCGCCTGGTACCTAGCACATACCCCAACTGCATACGCGATATCCGGTCTGCTTGCGGTTAAGTACAGAAGACTCCCAATCATACTCCTATAGAGAGTCTGGTCCACCTTTGTTCCCGTATCGTCTTTAGTGATCTTTAAGTGGGTTGCAGCAGGTGTTCGTTTGTGACTTGCTTTCTCGAGGTCAAACTTCTTTATCAGAGTTCTGGCATACTTGCTTTGAGAGATGAAGATGCCATCATTTTTTTGAGTAACCTGGAGTCCTAGAAAGTAGGACATCTCCCCAACCATGCTCATCTGAAACTCTTTCTGCATCTGTTCAACAAATAGATCTACCAGTTTCGGTGTGTTGGACCCAAACACAATATCGTCAACATAGATTTGGGCGATGATAAAATCTGACCTTGTGTGCATTACGAACAGGGTCTTGTCAACTCCCCCTCGCACATATCCATGATTGATGAGAAACTCGGAGAGACGCTCATACCAAGCACGAGGGGCCTGCTTGAGTCCGTAAAGAGCCTTTTTCAGGCGAAACACATGGCCAGGGTGATGTGGGTCTTCAAAACCTTTCGGCTGAGCGACAAATACTTCCTCATTAAGACAGCCGTTCAGGAACGCACTCTTCACATCCATCTGGAACAGTCGGAACTTTAAGTGACATGCCAGAGCAAGGAGTAGCCGAATGGCCTCAAGACGTGCGACAGGGGCAAAGGTTTCGTCAAAGTCTATTCCTTCTATCTGAGTGTAGCCTTGTGCTACAAGCCGAGCTTTGTTCCTCGTGATATTTCCTGATAAGTCAGACTTATTCTTGAAGATCCACTTGGTCCCGATGACATTGACATTATCAGGTCGTGGAACTAAATCACAGACGTCATTGCGAGCAAACTCCTCCAGTTCCTCATGCATGGCCAGGACCCAGAACTCATCTAGCAGAGCTTCCTTTACGTTCTTTGGTTCAATAGTGGACAGAAAACATGAGCCAGCAGCTAGGTCTCTGAAATTAATCTGTTTTCCACGAGTTCGTATACCGTCACTTGGATGTCCAATGATTTCAGAGAGTGGGTGATCTCTAGTGACTCGTCGAGAGGGTTGTAAAGCAGCAAGGTCCTCTTGAACAGTGGAATCCGTTTCGACAGATGCCGTGACAGTTGGATGATCATCAGTTGTTGGAACTTCGTTCGTAGAGGCATTCTGGTTTTGTGAGGGTGTCTCAGGAGTTGTACCAGTGCTTATGTCAGCGTCGTCTGAGACAGATAGTTCAACAAACTCATCCTTGACTCTAATATTAATCGATTCCATGACAGTGCTAGTGCGTTTGTTAAACACACGGTATGCCCTACTATTTGAGGAGTACCCCAGAAAGAATCCCTCGTCACTTTTTGGATCCAGTTTCTGCCGATACTCACGATCATTTAGGATGTAGCACTCACTCCCGAAGATGTGAAAATACTTGACAGTGGGCTTCTTCCCTTTCCAAAGTTCATAGCAGGTCATCTCAGTTCCTGTTCGAATAGTAACTCGATTTATAATGTGACATGCCGTATTCACAGCTTTTGCCAAAAACTTCAGAGGAATCTTCTTGGCATGGATCATGACACGGGCCATCTCCTGAATGGTGCGATTTTTGCGTTCCACAACTCCATTTTGTTGAGGAGTGATTGCAGACGCGAACTGATGGGCCACACCATTCTCTTCACAGTAGGAGTCCAACATGGAATTTTTAAATTCTGTTCCGTTATCACTTCTGATACTTACCAGACGTTCTCCTTTGTCCTCCCTTTCTCTCTGGAGTAAGGTGACCAGTTGGATGAATTGTGGAGCAGCTTCAGTCTTGTCTCGGACAAATCAGGTCCAGGAAAATTTGGAATTGTCGTCCACACAAACAAGGACATATTTCTTACCACCATAGCTTTCCACCTGCATTGGACCCATTAGATCCATGTGGATCAGTTCCAATGGTCTGCTAGTACTGATCTGAGTGGTATTGGAATGAGAGGCCTTTGTCTGTTTCCCGATCTGACATTCTCCACAGATCACATTATGGACACCCGTCACGTTTGGTAACCCTCGAATGAGTCCAGTTGAGGAGAGCTTTTTTAAGGTTTTGAGGTTCAAATGTCCCAACCGTCTGTGCCACAAATCCATTTCATCAGCTTGGCTTGTCAGGCAGTTCGATGCCCCCACTGTCCCAGAGGAGCCTATGAGGTAGCAGTTGTTGGCCGCTCTGCACCCTTTCATTAGAGTCCCTCCATTCGCATCCATCACTTGACACGAGTCATGAGTAAATCTGACATGATATCCGCCATCGCACAGTTGACTGATGCTGATTAAGTTAACTTTCAATCCTTCAACAAGTAGGGTGTCCACGAGGACAGGAAGATCTGGAACCTTCAATGTCCCACAGCCGATCACCTGTCCCTTTCCTCCATCACCGAAGGTGACAAATTGTTTCTTTAGCACAGGGCGAATATGTGATAGATAATTGGAGTTACCTGTCATGTGGGCGGAGCAGCCACTGTCGAAGTACCAACGATCTTTTTCCATGTGGCTTGAAGAGCTGAATGCAACCATGCATACCGTCTTGTTGCATCTGTAGTTTTCATTCGTGGAAGCAGTAGATGCAGCGAAGTCAGTGGATTTGCCAGCCCCACCTTGGTCAGAGCAGCGTCTGTTGAGTTTCCGAATTATTCTACCGAATTTTTTAGCCATCATTGTCAGTTGTTCTGTGCTGCAATCTGTCCCAGTCCAGTTATCAGACACTTCTGTTATTAGACCAAGTTCTTTCTTCAGAGTCATCTTGAACAGTTTAAGGATCCCACTCAGTGTGTCGAGTGTTTGCTCTGATACCAATTGAAATGTAGTAACCTGTTCAAGCTGCTGTTCCAGGGACTGTTTGTGACAGGCCTGGAACTCACAACGCCTTGTTTGTGATTACCTAGCTGCTAAACCACCGTCTCTCAGATTTGCAATCGAGAATCACCGCGGGTCAGCTCGATCCCCTTCGTCCGAAACCTCAGTCCGGACGTGCTCGATCTTCTCCAGAAGTCGGTAGCTCTCCTACGAAAGCCGGTCGTGTATCGTGGTGTGCTGCAGATGTATCGTTTCCAGGCAGTCTGAGTAGCACGTTGTTGAGACTGCACATGCACCGATGAATTTCCAGCAGGGAAATACAACCGGTCGTCGCTTTCTTCTTCTCCAATCGATAGTGTGTACTCGTGTATATTGATATGGAAAGCGCCCTTCGTTTGGTCGCCCTAGCCTCGTATATATATGCATGGGAGCTGGCGTCCATAACTGATGAAGATAATCCCATCAAATATTTAGGACATATTCCTAGATATTTGATGTATATCTTTCTAAAAACGGTTGGAAGAATATACGAAATCTTCTTGCCTAAGTAAACAGCGCTGTCTTCAATGTAGATATTCATTTGAATATCTCATGCTCGAATAAGTCGCTGGCCGACTTACCTTGGCGAAATCTTCGCTGTTCAATATCCTTCCGGAGAATATCCTTGCGTCTGCTCCACGCTGTACGTGAGTGCTAGAATGTGTTCGAACTCCCCCTGAACTCCTGCTTGAACTGTCTAACTACGTTTTGCCAAATACATGCCACTCAAGGGAACATCACAGACCACTAGACATCAGCAGTGGGCAGAGGATGCCATTACGGTTGTACTAGACGAGACTGCGTTCGACGTCCCTCCCCCGCTAGGCACCCTGGGAATGAGGATGATGGTGCTGGCGACGCTATTTAGCCACACATGTTTATTGTCATATTGTTTGCGTGGATTTTGTCAGTTGTTATGATCTTCATGTTCATCTATTGTACATCGCCTTTTTGGATGCTTTTCACTATCTCCATGTTATTCGATGTTTGATTTATTTTGACTATGTTATATATCTTTACTCACATCGTTTACCTCTTTCTTCATTGGCGTCCCCTTACCCAGGTTTCTTCGCGATTCACGATGACTAAGCTATTACTTGTGAAGCTTTCTATGTCATTCTTCATATCTACCAGCTCACAAGTCGATTTTCACTCACCGGTTATCGTTCAATCTCTATGGATTTCGCACTCGCACACAGGGAAGTTCCTATACGCTTATTTTCTCTTTTATTTCTTTGCTCAGGGACTAAGCTCATTTTTAAGTGTGGAGTGGGTAGCGCATAGTCACACGCATTGCATCACACATTTACTCTTGCATATGCTCAACTTGTCTATGTATTGCGATTGAAATCCTCGTTTTCTACGATACTCCTTGACTGATTGTTACTCTTTTGGATTCAAAGTCTAGGACTTGAAATAGTGACAAGCGTGTGCGTATTGTCTTAAGTCAGTATCATTGCTAGCCTTTGACTATCACATGTTCTACGTATTTCTTGAAGCATGTTTGAGACTTGAAATTAGTAGGCACCGGTTCAAGAATCTCAAAAACTTAACTATGCATCTCTTTTTCTAGGTGACCTTAGTACTAGTATGTGTTTCTATACACTTGTTGTGGTTTGCATGCACCCGCCCTTACTTATACACTATGTCAAGTTTTAAGTGTGGAGTTAGACAATTGGCCTTCAAGTTTTCCCTCAAGAACAAAGTTTTTAATTTTCAAAGGTGGGTGAAACATTGGCCCCAAGCATAGTTGTTTTTGAAAGAAAACCAGTTTCAAGAAAAGGAAAAATTTCGTGAAAACAAAAGCTTTGAAAAATATTCTGCGAGAGCAGAAAAATACCAAGGACCTGGTGAGAAAAGTCGCCCCTTGTGTATTGGAAAACACTTTTGAAACAATTACTGCCCCCTTTTTGCTTGATGTAGTGTAATTCCATCTTCTCATTGCGTGCAAATCATGACTTGTCTTGCAAATTCATGTACTAGAAACTAAGGGACGATCCTCGTGCTTGCACTGAAATTTTGATGCAAATTTCTGTACTATTTTTCAGAAAAATCTTTAAGCCAAGCTCCTCTTCTCTTACGGGTCATTGTCTAATCCTTGGCACTTAAGAATGAGCTTTGCGCCAAGAGCCCGTGGACTATCCCTAGATAGCATAGGTGAATGGCGAGCATGTTTTGTGTAACTGTTCGTGTTCTTTATACGTTGCTATAGAACTATTTAGAACTTGTGATGAGGCGTTTGCTAGCCGTGTGTACCGACCGTTTGAATGCATAACTCGTATAATCTATGATTGTCTGAAAACTTTGATGAAGATGTTTGACTTGAAGTTGAGGTAACACGATGAATCCGAGGTATGGCATGACTTTACTGTGACTCGTTGAGCATCATTTCATGCATACACGTTAGTTAGTTGTATAGGGGATTTGTAGGTAGTCCCAATCCTGAAAAACCTTCACGAGACTATACTCGTCCTACTAGGGCAACCTAGGGGTTTAAAGGCTTGATGCATACGCTAAATGCATTCGTGTCCTCTACGACAGTGAGTTATGAGTTTTTCTTTTTATCATTGTTTTAGTTAGAATTGATCGCATGTCACTTGAGTGGGTAGCTTTGAAACATATGGTTGGTGAGCATTACATTGACTCATGTATTTATTCTGCCATTTGTTTGACATTTGTTCGGGACGAACAAATCCTAAGTGTGGAGTGTTTTGATCAGTCGATATTTCGACTAATTATTCACTACATTCGATGAAGGATAATACTCGTTCTCCGGGCAAATTGTCTCTATTTGATGTCTTTCTCTAGTGTTTCAGGAAAATAACACATATCCTTGCTCCGTGAGCCCATGAGATCGAAAGAACGGAAAAATCGACAAAAAAGATCAACAAAGAGATCTGAGCCTGTAACAGCCCGTGACAACCGTGACACCTCCAACTGTCACGGGTGTCACGGTACCTGTTTTCCCCCGAGACTTATGAGGCAGCCCGTGACAAGCTGAGGCACCCGTGACACATTGGACTGTCACGGGTGTAACGGGTGCCATTCTTCCCAGTGAGTTTCAGCTCAGTCGTGACAGCCGTGACACACCCGACTGTAACGGTTGTCACGGCCCCGTCGGCAGGCAAATCTTCATGTTGTTTCTAAAAATCGTTTTTGGGCTTTTGGCCCCGTTTTGGGCGAGCTATAAAAGGAAACACGACCAGATTAGACAAGTGTGCTGATTTTGGAGTAAAGAAACCCTAACTTGGGAGAAGAGGAAGCTTTCATCGTGAGGATCATCGAGCTTCATCGTTTACGGTTTACTCGTTTCTTCCTTTCAATACCACACTGTTTTTGGTTTAATTACCATGAATAGTGAGTAGTCCTCCTATTCCGGGATCCTACGGATCCCGTGCTATGTAACCCTAACTCTCATGTGATCAATTGAAGTTTTTATTTATGCGATTCGAATATTCAATTTCATTGTATGCTTAATTTTATCGTTCTATGCATGTACTTACATCAAAGGGTATGTTTGCATTGGTAGAACGTACTTAGGTTAATTACCGAAAGATGGATGGGTCCTAGGTATTAACCGGTTTACAACGAAATTGATATTAGGTCATGTTTACATGAATTAATAGGAAAACCTTTACTTTAATAAATCGAGATCGTTGATAATCCGTGGATGGGCGGCGTTCAACGATTAAGATTAATCTAGACAATGATCCGTGGATGGGCGGCTTGTCCAGTGTTATTTCGGTTATATTTCATATTCGATAGCATGAATAATTAACGTGACATGATTGCATGATTAGTGGGGTTAGCACGGGTGAAGTATGGATTCTGGAATTCTTTCTCTGATAAGTACAAAACCATTTAATTTTCTGTTATTTAATTTCCGCAATTCTCGTGACAACAAAACCTTTTTACAAAATTCATTCGGAATAGCTATATAGGTCACACTGTTTGCTAGTACTCACACGCACTGCTCCTAGGATCGACCCTTGGCTTACCAAGGTTTACAAATTTTGTTTGACTGCAATTGAACCCCTAAAACTTATAATTTGATGACTATAAAGGATTAAAAATACGCTTGTCAGCAGCCATTTAAGTTTAAATATGTAAGCTTAGTTAAGCCTCCTATGGACTCATGAATCTTAACCAAACTAACGCAATCTTCAAAACTCATCCATTCAAGCTTAGGAGCTAATGAGAAATCGGGTTTATCGACAAGGTGGTGTGAATGACTTAGATTCAAGACACTTAATGCTCCAAGGAACTGCAAATGTATAAGAAAACAACAAAATGTATGTATCTTAGTAGATTGTGCAAGCGAATAAAACCATTTAGATTTTAAGCAATAACCACAAGAAAGCAACTGAAAAATTTTCAAGCTCATATACCTTGCCAGCCTCCCAAGCATGCTCCAGCCTGCTATTGCACATCTCAAGAACTACTAGTTCATACAGATCAAACTCAATTGGTAAAGACTCCAAAGTACATCCATTCCACTGTAAAAAATTTATTGCCTTCGGAAATTTTCCGAAGCCTCCTTCGAGTTGTACGTTATTAACCTGAAGAAAGTTCAGACGTTTCATCCCTGTAAATGCATCTGTACTCACGGACCTTGAACTTCCAATAATGGGTGGTGGAGTTGGCTGGAGAAAGGTCAGCCTCCTTCGTTTAGGAATTTGTCGACTATTTTCACACTCTAATGAACTATCAGTGTGTGGCATTGGAAAGCCAAGGCGTAAACCTCTAACCCTCATTGTTCCCTGTTACAAAATATGATGAGATTTAAAAAAACAAGATGCATTGTAGAAATCATTCAGGGGATGAAAAATTACCCTTCCCCCACCTCATTGTTTCGCAATACACGGTACACATCCTTTGAGCTCCATAGTCTGCTTCGTTTTCCAGGTTCACTCTGATCCTCCTGTTTAACAACATCTTTCCCCATTTCTTGAACTATATGATGCATCGTGAGCCTGTCATCACGATCTACTGTGACAAGACAACTGCTATTCAGATTCTCCAACCCAATCTTTGGGTGCAGATCACAACTCTCTAAAATCCGAATAGCGTGATTTTTATGCATCCCAACAAGAAAGAAAGCTACATGAAGAAATATATCTTTATCATTGTCGTCTTCTAAAGAATCAAAACTCAACTTGAGTATGTCCAAAAGTTTTCTATTGGGAAAACTCTCCAATTTGGCTAACTGGCTTTCCCACATTTCTAACTTCAAACCACGCAAGGATAATGCCAAAACTTCAAGTGCTAATGGAAGCCCGGCACAGTATTCTACAAATCTCTCTGAGATAATCTCGAAGTTCCTCTGAGGAACACCTTTACCAAAGGCATGCTGGCAGAAGATCGAAACTGATTCATCGCGCACAAGTGGATAGACTTCGAAGTCACGCTTGAATGATGCATAATTTCCTAATACTTTGTTTATAGTTGTCATGATAATTTTACTTCCTGGATGAAGCAATTTCAAGATTTGGACAAATGGATGAATTTGCGTCGACGAGTCCACATCATCCAGAACAAGTAGAATCCTCCTGTGACGTAAAACTGCTATCACATCCATCATGCCCTTATCAATACTGTATATTTTGTTTGGTGTTTTCCCCGATATATCTGCAATCAGTTGTTCCAGGAGAAGGGGAAGACCATTCCCTTGCATTAATTTTTCTTTAAACCCCGCAAGAAAACTACAACCATCAAATTTGTCTAAGTTGTTGTTATAAGCAATCTTGGCAATGGTTGTTTTCCCAATTCCACCCAATCCGTAAATCACCCCAAGCTTGTCAAACGGAGAATCATCTTGCAACCAGTTGCTTATCTTATTAACAATAGAATCTGTCCCAACAACGTAAGGGGGCAGATATAAAAGCCGAGGATCTACTATCTTCCTAACCTCTTCAACAATATTTTTGATAAACTGGGCCTCGTACCTGTAACAAATTTAGCAATATCATACTTAAACAACTCAAACAGGGAACTTTCACATATGTCACAATTTCCAAGAAGTAGTAATTGGCAAAACTTTGTTGAGCACCAACCAACTACAATGATTTCATTGAGACTAGATTCAGTTTAGCACTACGTGATATCAGCTTGAAAAAATTCGATCATAAGATGCACCAAGTTTCAAAAGAGTAGTTATTCAGTAAACAAAATTGTAATCTTTTATGTTTTTCTTTTTGTACCCATCAAAATCTTCGGAAGACATTCCCTTAAGAGCTGACACTTGCTCTAGAGCTAACCTCCAGTTGTTCACTCGGTCCATCTCGCCTCCGAACCGCAGCTCATGCACCTTGAAAGTGATACGGTACGGCGTATCGAGAGAGAATGAAAGGAGAGATTGAGCAAGAAGGAAGATAGAGATTTGGGAGAGAAATCAGATTAGGCATGTAAATTGTGTTGTTATTCATCTCACCGCCAGCTATATACAGCCAACTAGCAATACATCACAGGACAGCTGTCAAGCCAGCTGTCGACTACTCATTGGTCCAACACACCTATGCATACTAGCTTGTCAAAGAGCATCTTACTGGTACTTCTTGTTCGGCTTAGGCTGACGAGTACTGCTCCTCCTGCTGGGCGCAACATTACCCCCCCATTATCTGTGGCCGAGTCCTCGAGGGCGAATTGTGGAAAGTCTGTTCTAAATTGCCCCACATCTTCCCAGGTTGCATCAGCTGCGTCTTCGCCATGCCATTGTACCAACACCTGCGGAACTTGTTGTTTGAGACGCTGCACCACACGAGACCCAATCACCTCAGCTGGTTGCACGACTGGTTGTGCGCCAACAAAGCAGTCTGGCCAATAACCTTGCTCAAACGGAGGCTCAGCTCGACATCGCTTCAGTGTTGAGACATGGAAAACATTATGCACCTTCCCCTGTTCCGGCAAGGCCACTCGATATGCAACACGCCCCACTCTCTCCAAAACCTGGAACGGCCCATAATAGCGCTTGGCTAGCTTATGTGTGCGATTCTGGCGCAGCGATGTTTGACGATAGGGTTGCAGGCGAACAAATACCCAATCTCCAACCGCATACTCGACATCCGTGCGGTGTTTGTTAGCCTGTTGGACCATTCGATTCTGCGCTCGCAACAAGTTCGCCCTAAGGCGCTGCAACACCAGATTTCTGTCCACTAGCAGCTCGTCGACTGCAGCCACCGTAGTTGCACCCGGCTCATAATCTAACACCGTCGGTGGGGTACGACCATACACTGCCTCGAATGGGGAGATGCCTGTGCCCGAGTGTACTGCTGTATTATAATGATATTCTGCCGATGGCAACATTGATAACCATCTGGACTGATTCTCCGCCACAAAACAACGCAAATAGTCCTCCATAATGCGATTAATCACCTCAGTTTGGCCATCCGATTGAGGGTGATAGGCAGTGCTATTAGCCAACACCGTTCCATGTCGACGAAAAGGCTCCTTCCAAAAGGCGCTCATGAACACCGGATCTCGGTCCGATACAATGCTGGCCGGCACTCCATGTAAACGAACAATGTCTCGAACGAAAACTGCAGCCACTGATTCCGAGGTAAAACCTGCCGCCATGGGACAAAAGTGAGCATATTTAGACAGCCTATCCACCACCACGAGCACCACCGTTTTGCCTTCTGTCCGCGGCAAATGGGTCACAAAATCCATTGAAAGATCCTGCCATACCTGGTGTGGAATAGGTAATGGTTGGAGCGTACCCGGAGATGCCGTGTTTAGCACTTTGGCTTGTTGGCACACTGTGCAGCGATTCACATATTCAGCCACTGCTGTCCGCAAACATGGCCAATGAAAGTTGGCCGAAATCCTTGCAACAGTTCGACGGATTCCGGCGTGACCACCTATCGGCGTAGCATGAAACTCATGCAATAAAAGAGCTTTAATGGTGATATCATTCGGCACCCACAGCTTATTCTTGTATACTACCAAGCCATCACGCACTTGGAAATGCTCATGTTCGTTCGGCTTGTCCAAAATAGATGTTATCAGCTCACGTGCTTCAGCATTATCTTTGTACAAAGCCCTCAGAGCATGCAACACTCCCAACACAGGTCGAGAAACATTCTCCAAAGTCATGCAAGCACCCTCTTCCTGCAGCGTGCTTGATTCGGGCAACCTTGACAAGGCATCTGCGGGACCATTGTCACGGCCTGGCCTATATACCACCTCAAACTCATATCCCATCAACTTACTAATCCACCTCTGCTGGTCCGGTGTATGCATTGTTTGAGTGAAAATGACGCGCAGAGGCTGGTGATCCGTCTCAATAATGAACTTACTGCCGAGGAGGTATGGTCTCCACTTTGCCACAGCCATTACAATAGCGGCCAACTCACGATTATAAGCTGAAGAACGCTGCAACGTTGGTGTGAATTGCCTACTGTAAAATGCAATTGGATGTCCATGTTGAGTCAAAACTGCCCCCATACCAGTACCAGACGCATCTGTTTGGATAGTAAACGGATGAGTGAAATCCGGTAGAGCCAGAATTGGTGTAGTCGTCAATGCTTCTTTCAACTGGCCAAATGCCCCATTGGCCTCACTTGACCAAATAAAAGCATCTTTACGTAGCAAGCAAGTTAATGGCTCAGCTATCTTTGCATAGTTACGCACAAAACGACGATAGTACCCGGCCAGGCCTAAGAACCCCTGGAGCTGCTTCACTGTCGTAGGTTGTGGCCACTGTTGGACCACCTCTATCTTGCTAGGGTCGACCCCCATTCCGTCAGCTTGAATGATATGACCCAAATATTGAACAGAAGCCTTACCAATATCACATTTAGATGCCTTAGCCACAAATGAATGTTCTGCCAGCTTTGTAAAGACTGCATCTAAATGCCTTATATGGTCCCCCCAAGACCTGCTGTATATTAGTATATCATCCATGAATACCAAGGCAAACTTCCGCAAAAAGGGTCTCAACATCTCATTCATAGCAGCCTGGAAAGTCGATGGAGCATTCGTCAAGCCGAATGGCATGACCAAAAACTCATAGTGCCCGTCGTGAGTACGAAATGCCGTCTTATGTACATCCCCCTCATTCATCCTTATCTGATGATAACCTGAGCGAAGGTCTAGTTTAGAGAAAATGGTGGCGCCATGTAACTCATCAAACAACTCATCTACCGTTGGGATAGGAAACCGATCTCGAATCGTAACGGCATTTAAAGCACGATAATCAACACAAAATCTCCATGTACCATCTTTCTTTTTCACTAACAATACCGGAGACGAGAATGGACTAGTGCTCCTCTGGATGATACCCTCGGCTAACATCTCTTGAATCATCTTGTCAATTTCGCTGGTCTGGAATCGTGGATAATGATATGGTCGTACTGTAACTGGTGGTGCTCCTGGGATCAGTGTGACTTTCTGATCATAAGAACGTGTAGGAGGCAAACCCCCTGTGAGTGCAAACACTTGTGCATGGGCCTGCAACAACTCATGCAACTGCTCACGCTGCGCATTATCTAGCTCTTCTGAAATTATTGGTAATTTCGGCAAGGCCGGATGGGATTCATCACTGGGTAACTGGACAGTGAGCTGAAACATGGAGGCAACTGCATGGGAATTTGTGGCTCTTCGCAACTGCCCTACTGTGAATTGTGAGAGCTGCGCACCCCTGGGCAAGCCATGCAACTTCACTTGTATGCCCTGGTGCATGAAACTCATCCACAGATCCTTAAAATCAAATAAGGTTGGGCCAATCTCCGCCAACCATTGCGCCCCTAACACCACGTCCGCACCATAAATTGGTAACAGATGAAAATCTACTCCGAACTCATGCTCAGCTAGCTTTATCAGAACGCCTTTACAAGTCCCCTCGCAACGTAGTTGCTCACCATTCCCCACTGTCACAGTGAGGTACCTGGCGTTCTCCACTGCTAAACCTACATGTTTAGCCATACGCGACTGCAAAAAATTATGAGTTCAGCCAGAGTCTATCAGAACAAGTACCTTTCGGCCATGCAACAGGCCTTGCAACCTCAGCGTACTCGGCATCATACTACCTTGTAAGGCATGGAATGAAATATTTGGTGGCAGATCTCCATTCACAGCTTCCTCGCAAGGTTCTAGTACTTCTTCGCACTCCTGCTCAGAGTCTTCTGCCTCCTCCAACACATAACATTGGAACTTCAGCTTACACTTGTGACCCGGCACAAACTTCTCATCACAATTAAAACATAAGCCTTGTGAACGTCTCACATTCATCTCTGCCACAGTTAGTTTCTTGTATGGGATAGTGGTGCCTGGGCTAGGCAACTTCAACTGAGATTGTGGAGGCACGCTTGCGGGATTATGAGGTATGCGTGGACTAAAAACTCGAGATGCTGCGCTACGGAACGACTGGATTTTCTGCTCAGCAATCCGAGCCATTCCCATGGCTGATTGCAGCGATTGTGGTTGAAACAGCACTATCTCCCTGTGTATATCCTCCCTTAATCCAGCGACAAAACGACTGAGGAGATTACCACCAGTTAGGGTCGGTGTACGTGTCGACAAACTTTCAAACTCCGCAATATAGGCCTCTACTGATGACGTTTGGCACAATTGGTTTAAACGTACCTCCGGACTGAGATACACTGACGGTCCAAAGCGTGCTGTCAAGTCACGAGTAAATGCTGGCCAATCCGTCACCTGATGCGTAGAATGCATCCAGTGAAACCACTTCAACGCCTCGCCATTCATGTGAAATGCAGCAAACGTGATTTTCTGTTCCGGATGCATAGAATAGTGATGAAAATAGCGCTCCAATTGGAACAGCCAGTCCTCCACACCAGTTCCTGAAAATTGCTGAATATCGATCTTTGGAAGTCGCACTGAAGCTTATGTCTGATCAATATGTTGCTCGAACTGCGCATGATTCATCACCGGCTGATGCGCACGAGGCATCTGGTACATCGGCGGCATGGCTGGAGTCGGAAGCAGCGGAGCTTGCGATGACGATCCTTCTCCGACCTGGTCCCTTCTCCGATCAACACTATGCACTGCCTGTACTGATCCCTGGATCGCACGCATCATACTCTTCAACTCGTCGAACTGCGCGGCGTTCTTGGAACTTTCCTCTGCAAACTTTGCTTCCATGACCTGCGACCGTGCACTGAGATCGGCGAAGCCGGCTGTCAGCGCCGCCACATTCTCTGCCGTCGAATTCCGAGTGTCAGGCATGGTTCGGTGAAAGCACCAAATGATACGGTACGGCGTATCGAGAGAGAATGAAAGGAGAGATTGAGCAAGAAGGAAGATAGAGATTTGGGAGAGAAATCAGATTAGGCATGTAAATTGTGTTGTTATTCATCTCACCGCCAGCTATATACAGCCAACTAGCAATACATCACAGGACAGCTGTCAAGCCAGCTGTCGACTACTCATTGGTCCAATACACCTATGCATACTAGCTTGTCAAAGAGCATCTTACTGGTACTTCTTGTTCGGCTTAGGCTGACGAGTACTGCTCCTCCTGCTGGGCGCAACAGAAAGCCTCCTCAAACGGTCCTGATTGATGTCGAACATGAGTTGGCTCCACATCAAAGAAGACGGGTAAGACAGCATGCCCAAGAGTAGACCTGCAATCCATTATTTTCACAAGTTCGTCAAGACACCATCGAGAATCAGCATACCTGTGTGATAAGGTGACTATGGATAGTTGTGATCGCTCTATACATCTTCTCCTCTGAAACTCAAAAACACTTGATGTTCAAAACTGTTTCTGAAGCTCCATGACTCCCTTGTTCCAGCCATAGCTAAGTAATTTTTCTGCAAATGAGAATGAGAGTTCAAAAAACTTTCAATAATGTATTTGACAGAAATATTCAAGCTCTGAAGACCAATCCAAGTCGTCTACCTGACAACAACAGTTTGTGTATGTGGCTGGTAATAAGGAATGTTTTCATAAATATCCAAAGGGCTTTTGTTCTAGGTCGTGATAAAAAGAAATAGGTCGTGGGAATTTAAAAATAAATAAATAAAAAGAAGACCAATCCAAGTCGTGATAAAAATTTAAAATTGACTAGGTCATGAGATTCATGATTTGGATGCTTATTGTTATTTTGTTTATTTCTTTGGACTAGCTAACTCATGAGGTTCATGGGGTGGGTGGGAATTTAACCCAGTTTGAAACAGTTTATATATAAAACTCATTTCACAAATTACACCGAATAATCGAAGTTATTCAATGTATTTTGTGAAATGAAATTGAAGCAATTAAATATTTCTTACTCATATAGGTCGGGAATAAAAAAACAAATTATTTATGTATATGACTACGGAGGAGCGCTCAAATCAGAGCCTTTATTTTTTTCAAATATTTGAGACCCGAATTATCACCTTCCAATATACATTTAATGCAAAGTTAAAGTCACCTTTTTTTTTTACTTTACATTTTGGATATGTGTCACATGCAGATTCAAAGATGCATCAGGATTTAATAGTGACAATTGGGTTCTCAAGTTCTCGAATTTTTAAGGATTCTTAACTGATCGTTCCCTGTGACTACGTGCTCACAAATAACTCAACTGCAAAAACTGAAGTGCAATTCGGAACAAAAACCGGATCTGAGTGGAGTGAAAACCCTAAATTCATGTGCTTAGCTGAACACAAAGAAAGAAATATACAAATACACAGAATAAAATTGCTGCATTACAACAGCTATACAACGAGTAATTTTGAGGGAGCGAACCTGCCGCGGCTTGGGATAATGAGCGGAGGAGACTCCGCCGGACAGGGAGGGTGAGATCATGACATTGCTGTCTGGAGTCGGAATAGCGGAGAGGGTGATGAGATGGTGCGCCGATCGAGGTCATCATCTTCGTCGATCTTCCATGTTTGGGATTTGATATGACTTGTTATTAGTTGACGAATTGAATTGAAGTTGTCAGACGGCTTTTTCTAATGCATAAAATAAAACGAAAAGTACATACTGTCCCGAATCATAGACCATTGATGGTGCAAACTATATTGATAAATTACGGAACATCCATTACATCGTTATAAAATTACGAATTCAATCACGTGAACCCATTTAAAAAAATCATATGATATCATCCTAAACTCCAGACGTATACATTTTTATTGAGTTCGTTATTAACGAAGTTTACATAATTGATTTCGCAATTTAGTTAATTTATTTTTTATTTTACCCTTAGTTCGAAAATCAATAGTTTGGACATTCAGTCGGAAAAAGCTCGATAATCCGGGTTATCGATGTGTATTTTTCCCTAAAATAAATATGTACAATTTTACATTTTTTTAATGTAATATCATTTTTGCATTTTTTTTAATGTAATATTTATAGCATGCATCTTAAGCATTGAATTAACTTATTTTGTACGGTACTTGTTGAGAAATTGTTCCTAAAGCCTGAATAATATAATAGTTCTTTAAGTTTCAACAATAATTTTTATTTGGGTATATTTTTTTTAAGCCTGAGTAATTTCTATCACGTCCCAGATAATGGCTTAAATTAGCAAATTTAAATCAATTCAGACCAATCTGTTGTATTCTTGAGTAATTTGGCTATTTGTGAACACTAGTTTTATGCATGAATAGTTTGTTTCATTCCTAAACAGTATGAGTTATGTTTGAGTAAGATTTTGTACTCAGCATTTCAGAAATACAATGAATAATCTGGGTTTAGACTGAGCAATAATTCTTAATGCTTGAACAATAATTTTTAAACCTGAACAATAGTTCTTATGCCTACACATTTTCTCTTAAGCCTGAGCAATTACTTAAATCGAAACAATTTATCTTATGTCTGAACAATTTCTATTACGCCTGAGATAATCGCTCAAATTAGCAAATTTAAATCACTTTAAGAAAAAGCATCCGGCGCAAAAAAAAAAATACAAACTAATCACAACCCTTGATTTGATAATTTGGACGGATGAGAATAAATCTTATGTCCAATCCCGTTTATGGTTAATATTCGAGACAAACTATGTCGTACTTTAATTTTCGGCGACGAATTATAATCCAATTTTGACGAACTTTACATTTTGCACCAAAAATATGATTTTTACTATCCTTACTCTTATTTCTAATTAATTCACAGCTGAAAAGAAAATATGAAATGGATCCGCCGCATCTCTAACACGGCCTATACATACATAACCTTTTTTTTTTTGGGTGTGCTACATTGTATATGCAAAATGACACCAAGAGCCAAGTTGGACAATGCAACAATTTTAACTCTATGCAATAGGACATATATAGTTTATACATCCACTTATATAAACTTTAATAACGTCTCGGTTCTTTAGCACACTACACCATTTTACACCATATACGACTGTCATTGCGTATGTCGTATATGCAGTAGTCGCATAAGCCCACCTATACGACAGTGTTTGCTATGTCGTTTTAGATGGTGTCGTGTAAGAAAATCCTACGCGACACCCGTAAAACGACATAGCAAAGCGTGTCGCATATGAGTACTTACCCGACACCATCTAAAACGACACATCAAACACTGTCGGGTAGGTGTACATACGAGACATACGCTAAAGCGGCACATCGAATGATGTCCCTTAAGAAGACATGTTTGAAATTTTTGGCACCGTACTTTTTGAATAATAAAGGCAACGAGGGACATTTACTGTGTCGTCCATTTGTTCAGTCAACCACTTTACACTTATACGACAAATTTCTTTGTGTTTTTTGAATCCTAGATTTAAATTAATTTGAAAGTTCTTTAAGTTTTGTAAGCTTTGTCAATGTATTGAAATTAATTAATCTAATTTTATTTGTATATATTTTTTTGATAATGGATATAATTAACAAAAACTATGCTCTAATTGTAACATTAAAGCATAGAGATAGTATATTGGATAAATGAATGAAAAAAAAGACCAAGTTTCTATGCTTATTGCAAATTAAAAAGACCAAGTTTCTAAAACAAAACCTAAGTGTTACTAAAACGACATGCGTTTTTGCAAAAGTTTAAAACAAATAATTCCTTCTCCTCCTTAGGGTTTCATCGCTTCACTTCTAATTTCCTGCTTCTCTAGACCTCGCGCAGCCGAACACTCTCACTCTCTCCTGCTTGTCTTCTTCTCATTTGCATCATGTGCTATAAAATGTATGTTGCAAATTGTACTCATCAAAATGTGAATGTTTTTTTCTCAGTTTCTTCTTCAAATCTCATACAATCATCTGTTTCTGTCGGTCCATGTGTATGAAACCATTATATAAAATAGCAAGTAGTTGCGACGACATTCATTAACGGTTATATTACTATAATGTGATCATATATATAGTCTATTCAAGCCGATTAGGGCGTTCTCATATTGACTATTTGTAATAGCCGGAGGTACATAAGCATTACACAAAAACCTTCTTCTAAGGTTATCTCATTCTCACCATGTATAAAATAAGCTCATAATATTGAAGCTAGTAGTACATTAAACTAAACCTTAAAACCAAAGGCGTGTTAGGCCTGCAAATAACTGCTGACATGGACTCCACCAAATCCCATTTTGCCTACGTGGCATTCCCCCTTCTCCCACTTGTTTACTTCCTACTGGTTGATCAGTCCAGCATTGGATAAGTTCAAGTAGCGGAGAGCGGAAAGGTCAGCCAATCTGTTCGGAATGGAGATTGATTCAAATTCATTATAAGCAAGGTTCAGGCTCTGTAGATACTTGAGATGGAAGATGCTGCTAGAACTGTTGAGGCCATCAGACAGTGATTCACTGCTCAAATCCAGCTCAATAATACGCCCGTCGGAACACATCACACCTGGCCAGGAGCAACAATCTCACTTGCAAACTCTGGAAATTCCTTGTCAAAATTTTGCCATGATTCCCCATCTGCAGGACGCCTAATGTACTCTAGATCAGTTTCATTTCTATTGGCGTGCCACCTCATTTGGCTTGCAATATGGGATGACATATACAGACGCTGCTATCTTGGAGTCAAGGGGCAGTACTTCACAGTCTTTTTTGGAACCTTGCTTTTACTTTCAAATTGGGTGTATCTTGCCTCGCCACACACGGGGCAACTAAGTTGATCTTTTAACTCTTTGTAGTATAACACACATCCATGCTCCCAAGCATGTATCATCTCATAACCCAACCTCATATCCCTCAAAACTTTCTTCACATCTTTATAAGAACCGGGGTAGTTGTTATCCGGTGGAAGAATTTTCTTGGTGTTATGTAGCATTTTATCAAACCCCTTGTCCGACAGTCGACTCTCAACTTTCATTTGCATTGCCCTCAAAATAGTTTCAAGTACGGTATGGTCACAACCTTTGTATAAAGGAATCTGGGCTTCACCTACAAGATTGGTATACCTTTCATAAGCCAGTATACTCTCTGAATCACCATCCTCTGCATTCATATTCATATGATCCTCTTCATGGATATGTCGAAAGGGAAATTGATCATGAAGAATCTCCAAGGTTCGGTTTGCTTGATGATGCGTAGCACTACTACTTGTTTCTCCGTACCTCTCCTTAAGCCATTCTTCTCTCAATTGTTATGCCGAAGGTTCAATACTCCTTTCACCATGTGAGGTCCATGTATTGTAACTATTCATCATACCATTATTAATCAAATGGACAACCATCTCATTCGTAGAAATTCATCCTCTAACCAACAAACACTTTCTACAAGGACACAAATGTGTCTTTTCTCCGGTTTGCTTTGCAAATTCAACAAAATCAACAAGTTCTTGAATATAGCGTGAATCACCCCTTTCTAACCCCATCCAACTTTTATCCATTGTCAACTTCCACCTTCATAATCATATAAAACCAAAATCAACATACTATTACAAACACCAAGTATTTTGATTGATTTATAACTAATCTTTTTAAAGCAAATCAACATTTGGTGCTTTGCAACTAACAAATGTAAACTAAAAACATAAATCAAAACATATTTACCTTGCTTTTTCCAATGGAGGAGCAGCTGCGGACGGTTTCAGCCGTGGGGATGAGATGTGGGAGTGAAGGAGGAAGAAAGGTGGGTGAAAAAGTTTATGTTTCTTCATTAAATGCTTCATTCCTTTCGTGACTAACTTTGACACTATCAGTCGCTTAAGCGTATGGCTGTTGTACCAATCCATTTAAATACAATTGTACGATGGTCAAACGTCAAATAGTCAACAATTTCAAATATCGGAGATTACGTGGCACTTTATGTATTTCACTTACGCGACAAACGATTTTGGTCAAACCAAGCCGAGTCGCATAAGAACACTTATGTCGCGGAGTTTGCGTGAGTTACATGAGATTATGTCGCGTAAGTACACTTATGTAACGCATTTATGTCAGTTACATAAGATTATGTCGCTTAAGTACACTTATGTAACGCATTTATGTCAGTTACATAAGTATCAGTCGCATAAGAACACTTATATGACCAACCTGTTTTTCTCAGTCGCTCAAGCATACTTATGCGACTGATCCTTTATGTAACTGATACTAACTGTGTTACATAAGTGACCAACTGGTGTAGTGAATGATGGGAATCCTCCGTAACGATGACCATGACGATGACGAGGAGCTAGACACCACCGCCAACGACCTCCCTCTCTCTACGATTGTGGACTCGTCATCAGACTAGCACATGAGCACCTCGTCTGGATTGGAGAACACGAGCTTCTTCTTCTCTTATACTCATATTGTTCGAAAGAAACGAAGCGGCCTGAGCTACGTTCGTTCGGAATCACCAATCAATCACAAAAATGGCTTGCAAGAAGAGCATCAAGAAATGATGATGATCAATAGAAGGAAAGGCATTCCTCAAAGATCACCACTCTACTAATTCTCACTAGTGTCTGTCTAACATATTCGCAATCGAACCCTGAATAATCCTTATATCTGATATTTTGATAGAAAATGATGTAAGAATTGAAGCTTATAATATGTATTATTATCAACAAACAAAAAAATTGTATTAGTTACTTCGAATGCGAATATGGTCAAGGTAGATGGAAGAAGATCCATAGTGTAATTTTAATAATGTCAAAACAATGCACATTTTTAATCCGATTTTTTTTATAAAAAAAACAATATGAACTACTATTTTTGGTGAGCTGATAATATTGCTGCTCTGTGTTAAGCTTTAACAAAAAAAAGAAAGAAAGTAATGACTGATTTTAAGCCCTTGCATCAATCATCCTTGTGTCCTTTGCTTCAAAATAATCATTATATTCGCATTCATATTCTGTTTTTCAACTTCCAGACTGGCTATAATCAGCTCGCCCAGACACACATTTGGCTTCAACAAACCTGACTTCTTAGATAGGGTATGCCGCCGTTGATTTTTCTTTGCCAAATTGCCGAAAGAATCCCCCTTGATATATCCTCACCTCGACACCAGGAAGACTGGAAGATGAAATTTGTACCTTCTCGGATTATTCTTATCGCGGTACTGAGAGAGATCAGCAGCAAGAAATGTGTCTTTATACCAATCAACGACGACAGCAGAATCATTCTTGGTATTTTCTCTTCTTTCCTCATGCCCAGTTACGCTATCAGTATTCATGCCTTCTCTGCTGCTGCTGCTGCTGCTACATGATTCAATAGTCTGCACTGCATTGTCATTGTCAACATCGTCCGCTTTGTCTTCTTCTACCTCCTCATATATAATTTGAATTCCACATTTCGAAACTGAATTCGGTGGATGTCCTCTGGATCCAAACCTGAATGAAACTTCAAGCTGGTCACCAGGTCTTAACTCCCTATGCTCGAGCACACACCAATGGCTTAACCATGTCAGTTCACAACTCACTTCCGAACCCATCCAATTGGAGACCAAAAAATCGGTCAAAACAAAATTATCTGGCCCATAAACGAAATCCCAGTTGCAGCTCACATTTTTTACGCTGATAGCTCCCATCACATTAGAATCCAGACGAGACTCCAATTTGAACACGCAACCGACATTGAAAGCTCGAATCACACAATTAAGTTTCAGAGGCACAATGTATTGTTTGAATCCTGATGTTACCTCCGTGAACCAATTTGCAATGTGGTTTCCGCGAAGGAGTACGCTATAGAGTCCATACTCCCACTCCCACATGTAAGGTTGTAATCTCCTTTGATCAGTTTATTACAAGCACAAACCAATAGGATTAGAATAGACATAAAGCAAGCATGAAGAGAGCAGCTGAGTTCTTGGTCCAAGCAGAGAGGTCACGGTAGTGACAGAAGGATCACGGGAGTCACGGCAGGGCCGAAACCTTCTGAGGAATTTACCAGCCGTGACTGCCGTATCGTTGCCAAAAGGTCACGGCAGGTCTAAGGGTCACGGCACCTGAAGGCTGAAGTGTTTCTAAATGGAACGGTGCAGTTTTGGCTTGGCGCGAGAAGCGGTTAGGTTCGTTACAATTGAAGCGACGCCGTTCAGCTTAATGAGAAAGGGAAAACGCAGCGTTCTTCTCTCCTCCTGCATATATGGAATCAAATTGGGGATTAGGGTTCCTAATCTAAAATTCGAATTCGAAGTGCGACAGAGCGATTCTCCAAGAACTTCGTCGAGTTCGTGATTGGTTGAGCGATTTGAGTTGCCAGAGCGTCGAGCGTGATCAGAGTGATCACAGAGTGTTCGATTGAAGCTTGGCTGGAGCGTGGAGCTGCTGGTAGCCGTGGGAGTCGACTGACGGAGCGTCGCCGGTTGTCTGCGCACAGGGGCTATCGGAGGGGGCTGAAATCCCTCCAACATTCATCTCTTCTGCGTTCTTTAATGCTTGATTGGATGTTTGATTGTATAAGACATTTGGTTTGTGCTTGATTGAACATTAGGAGAGTTACTCCTATGCTTGTATATTTTGATTCAATCAATAAAGATAACCATTCCCTTATACGTTTCCGTAACAAAGTGGTATCTAGAGCTTGTTGTGTTCATCGATCAGCATTGATCTTGGTGGACATTGGGTGATCTTTGGTCATTGATTGAGTCTAGTGTCATTGTCGGCTCCGCCCCGTGGCATGTTGAGCCCGGACTGACACTGGATCATATTTCTGTATGCTATCTTGCATGAACTGTGGCCTGAGATTGTGATTCTTGTGGACTGTGGTGTGGTGCCTGAATTTTGCTCCTTGAATTTGGATTGTTGAGTGGTTTCTTGCTGTTTATTGTTCTTCTTCATGATGACTGACATTAGACTTAAGGCCTTTGATGGACAGATGGATTTTGCTATGTGGAATATGAGAATGAAGGGTATTTTTATTAAGGAAAAGTGTTGGAGAGCCATTAGTGAGGAGTGGTTGTGTCCCACCTCAGATCAGGCTAAGAAAGATCTTAAGGAAGTTGCTTTAGCTGAGATTATGATGAGATTAACAGATGATGTAGCTAGACCTCTAATGAAGATAACAGATCCTAAGACTCTATGGGATACCCTTAAGGCTACCTATCAAACTAAGTCTCTACCCAATAGGATATTCCTTCTTAAAAAGCTTTTCACCTTTAAGATGGATCTATCCCTAAGTATCCAAGAAAACCTAGACATGTTTCTTAGGATGACCCAAGACTTAGAGAGGTGTGAGGACACCATTAAAGAGGAACACCTAGCTGTGATTCTCCTTAGTTCCTTGCCCCACCAGTTTGATAGCCTAATTGATGTAATCCAGTTTGGTAGAGAGGATTTGACCCTAGCTAAGATCACTGAGTTCATCACTCAGAAAAATGAATCCTTGAGAGTCTTTAAGCAGAAAAATGGTCTAAAACAGGAGGTTAAAAGTGAGGTAATGTTTGCCAAAACAAAGCCTAAGTTTAATCCCAAATCCAACAAATCCATTAAGTCTAAAACCAATAGCAAAGAATCTGAGAAAAAGCTAGAGAATGTCAAGTGTTTTCACTGTGGTGAGATGGGTCATTATATGAATGGTTGTCCTAAGAGAAATAAAAAGGACCATAAGAAGAAGGAACAAACTAAAACTGATTACACTAATGTGTGTGAAACTGATGATCAACCTGAAATTCTTGCTGTTGCAAATTCTGATAGTATGAATACTTGGATTCTAGATTCTGGATGTACTATGCATGCTTCCCCTCATAAATCTGTGTTTGATGATATTAAACTCTGTGATGGTGGTAATGTTAAGTTAGGGGATACCACTACTCTGAAAATCATGGGAATTGGGACTGTTCCATTGAAAATGTTTGATGGTAAAATAAGAATACTGCAGAATGTTGCTTGGGTGCCTCACTTAAGAAGAAATTTAATTTCTGAATCTGCATTAGAAGATAAAGACTGTCACATAATTTCTAAGAATGGAACTAGAGATGTCATAAGAAATGACCATGTTGTGATTAGAAGCATAAGGCTAGGAGGCTTGTATCATGTTTCTCTATCCCCTGAACTGAACATTGTGCATGCTAGTAATAAGAATCTTGATGAAACTAAGTTATGGCATGCTAGGCTTGGACACATTGGTAACAAAGGCTTGTTTCACTTGTTTAAAAATGGATTAATCAAGAAAAAGCCTTGTGATATTGAATTCTGTGAAATCTGTATACTTGGGAAGAAAAGTGCACATGCTTTTGGTAAATCAAAGATGACTGTTAATGAAAAGCTTGAATATGTGCATTGTGATTTATGGGGCCCTGCCCAAGTATGTTCTGCTGGTGGTAGGAGTTACTTTGTCTCATTTGTTGACCATTTCACTAGAAGAGTGTGGATTTATTTGCTGAAATCTAAAACAGAAGCATTTGATAGTTTTAAGGCCTGGAAATTATCTGTTGAAACTGAAACTGACTTGAAAGTTAAATGCTTGAGAACTGATAATGGCTTAGAATTTTGCAATAAACTGTTTGATGATTTCTGTGTTGCAAATGGCATCAAAAGACACTTAACTGTTCCATATACACCACAACAGAATGGAGTGGCTGAAAGAATGAATAGAACACTTTTAGAAAAGGCTAGATGTATGCTAATTAGCTCAGGCCTTAAGAGTTCTATATGGGGTGAAGCTGTAACTTGTGCTGCATATTTGATTAATAGATCCCCATGTTCTGCCATTGATTTTAAAGTGCCCCTTGAGATGTGGTTAAATAAGAAAATTCACTTAGATCATTTGAGACCATTTGGGTGTACTGCATATGCTAAAGTATCTGAAGGAAAACTGGAACCTAGGGCTATAAAAACTGTCATGTTAGGCTATCCTAGTGGTTGTAAGGGATATAAGCTGCTTGTTATACAACCTGGTGCTTATAAAGTTATTAGAGCCAGATCTGTTACCTTCAATGAGAAGGACTTTCACTTTAAAAATCTAATAAATGATGCTCACTGTTGTTTCAGGCTCCTCCCAAGACACCACAGACTTCATTCCAGCTGGGTATTTCATGGGAAACCAAGGAGCACCAAGTGGAGATGAAGCAGGGGAGGCTGACTCAGCAGGAACACAAGGATCAGGAGGGCATTTGGACTTGCACACCCCTCCTCAGGTAAGCTTGGGAAACCAAGAGGAAGGAGGGAGTGATCAAGATGAGGACTATGGGAGTAACTTACCCCATCAACCTGATGGGGACCAGCTAAGTCTTCCTAGTTCTAGTACTAATAGAAATGCTAGTCATTCTCCTATTAGTCATAATGATATTGATGTGCAAGGTGCCTCCCAAAGCAACAGTGGATGAGGCACAAATGCTGTTAGCACTGATCTTGTTGTGTATAATCCTGCTGTGTCTGCTGCCATGACTGATGACATTGCTAGTGCTCATGTTGATAATGACTTATCTGATTACATGCTCACTAGAGATAGGGTGCCTAGGACTAGAATTCCTAACAAGAGATATGCTCATGTTGCTGAATTTGCTAACATTGCTGAATATGCTATTAATGTTGCTGAAAAGGTGAAGTTTGTTGTGCCTGAAACTTATGATGAAGCCATGAAAAGTAAGGATAGTGATAAATGGAAACTTGCAATGAGTGAGGAGATTGAGTCTATGTTTAATAATGGGACTTGGGAACTTGTTCCTAAACCTCCCGGAGCTAAAATCATTGGTAGTAAATGGGTGTTTAGGATTAAAGAACCTAATTCCCCAACTGAACCCCCTAGATTTAAGGCTAGGCTTTGTGCAAAGGGATTTTCACAAAGGGAGGGCATTGACTATAATGAGATTTTTGCACCTGTTGTGAAATATAAAACATTGAGACTTCTCCTTGCTATGACAACTGTTTATGATTGGCATTTACAACAAATGGATGTTAAAACTGCTTTTCTACATGGAAACCTAAATGAAACAATTTACATGTCTCAAGCTATAGGTTATGTAGATCATAAACTGCCAGATCATGTTTGCCTGTTAAGAAAATCCATTTATGGCTTGAAACAATCACCTAGACAGTGGAACATTAAATTCAATGAATGCATGATGTCTCTTGGCTTTACTAGAAGCAAATATGATACTTGTTTGTACCTGAAAAGACCCAAGTCTGGTCTGATTCTTTACTTGCTGCTATATGTTGATGACATACTTATTATGAGCAATTCTGAATCTGAAATATCTAAGATGAAAAAGCAATTGAGCTCAAATTTTGACATGAAGGACTTAGGCATTGCTAAGAAAATCTTAGGCATAAACATTGTGAGAAATAGGC
Source organism: Rhodiola chrysanthemifolia (assembly GCA_033675395.1). Classification (NCBI taxonomy): domain Eukaryota; kingdom Viridiplantae; phylum Streptophyta; class Magnoliopsida; order Saxifragales; family Crassulaceae; genus Rhodiola; species Rhodiola chrysanthemifolia. The sequence goes on from CM066204.1 coordinate 16,005,593, forward strand.
AAAAGAAACTGATGTTTTTGTCTCAAGCTGAATATATTGATAAGGTCCTTGAAAAGTTTAGTATGCATGATAGCAAACCTGCCATGATACCCTTAGGAGGGCACTTAATCCTTAGTAAAGAAGATTGTCCTAAAAATGAAACTGCTAGGAAGAAAATGAGTTTGATTCCTTATGATGTTGCAGTCGGTAGTGTGATGTATTGCATGCTATGTACTAGGCCAGATCTTGCTTTTGGGATAAGTGTGCTAAGTAGATTCATGTCTAATCCAGGGGAAAGTCATTGGAATGCTATGAAATTTTTGCTGAAATATTTAAACCATACTAAGAACTTGGGACTTGTATATTCTGCCTATGGGAATAAGCCTGATTTAATTGGATATGTTGACTCTGATTATGCTAGCAATAGGGACACTAGAAAGTCTACATCTGGACTGTTTTTTACTTGGCATGGTAATTGTGTGTCATGGAAATCCCAATTGCAATCAGTGGTAGCTTTATCTTCAACTGAAGCTGAATATATTGCTGCTACTGAGGCAGGTAAAGAGGCTATTTGGCTTAAGGGTCTATTATCTGAAATTGAACAATGTGCTTATGTACCTTTGATCTATTCTGACAGCATGAGTGCTTTGCATCTTTGTAGAGATCCTGTTTATCATGAAAGAAGTAAACATATTGATGTTAGGCTTCATTTCATTAGGGATATCATTGACAAAGGTGTTATTAGAATTGACAAAGTTCTTGGTGATGAAAATCCTGCTGATTTTGGAACTAAGGTTGTGCCTTATGTTAAATTTGAGCATTGCAGGAAAGCCCTGAATATGGGCAAGGTGACCTGAGCTGTTGCTGGTCAATGGGAATGGAACAATGGCTGATGGAATGCAACTGTTGGAGAGCAAAAGATGATTGAATGAAGATGAACAAGATCAAGCAGATTAGGAGGACAATTGTAAGGTTGTAATCTCCTTTGATCAGTTTATTACAAGCACAAACCAATAGGATTAGAATAGACATAAAGCAAGCATGAAGAGAGCAGCTGAGTTTCTGGTCCAAGCAGAGAGGTCACGGTAGTGACAGAAGGATCACGGGAGTCACGGCAGGGCCGAAACCTTCTGAGGAATTTACCAGCCGTGACTGCCGTATCGTTGCCAAAAGGTCACGGAAGGTCTAAGGGTCACGGCACCTGAAGGCTGAAGTGTTTCTAAATGGAACGGTGCAGTTTTGGCTTGGCGCGAGAAGCGGTTAGGTTCGTTACAATTGAAGCGACGCCGTTCAGCTTAATGAGAAAGGGAAAACGCAGCGTTCTTCTCTCCTCCTGCATATATGGAATCAAATTGGGGATTAGGGTTCCTAATTTAAAATTCGAATTCGAAGTGCGACAGAGCGATTCTCCAAGAACTTCGTCGAGTTCGTGATTGGTTGAGCGATTTGAGTTGCCAGAGCGTCGAGCGTGATCAGAGTGATCACAGAGTGTTCGATTGAAGCTTGGCTGGAGCGTGGAGCTGCTGGTAGCCGTGGGAGTCGACTGACGGAGCGTCGCCGGTTGTCTGCGCACAGGGGCTGTCGGAGGGGGCTGAAATCCCTCCAACATTCATCTCTTCTGCGTTCTTTAATGCTTGATTGGATGTTTGATTGTATAAGACATTTGGTTTGTGCTTGATTGAACATTAGGAGAGTTACTCCTATGCTTGTATATTTTGATTCAATCAATAAAGATAATCATTCCCTTATACGTTTCCGTAACACCACATGTACGTTTCCTGTTGAAAAATGAAGTCAAATCAGTGGTAAACCTATCTGCATCCCTGAGAGATGGTAACACTTGATAAATCAAAGTATCAAACTCATATAATAGGTGGCACATTCATGTCTCTATGAAACACATATCTCACTAAATCAGGGGAAAATCAAAATGATTACCTTTGAACCTTCAAATCCATACAAGTCCGAATAGCCCATAAATTTCGCTCTATCGGCATCCATAATATCCTCAGTGGCTTCTAATTTGTGCACACCTTTAATTTCAGTTAGTTTTGGGCAGCCTCGTGCTCCTAACACTACACAATCATTATGAAATCCAAATCTAAAGTTTATTCTTTCCAAGGAAATACAGTTCTGAAAAGATATTGATCCTATCTTTGGCAATTGTGAGACGGACTGGAGGTTCTTGCAATTCTCCAACGTCAAGTTATCCAACATCGTTAAGTAACCCAAGTTTTCGTCTATAGCAGTAATTGGGTTACCACTAAGATCCAGTTCTCGCAATGATGAACAACATCTTAAGTGATAGAAAATATCATCTTGAGATATACCGCAGTTTCTCATACTCAACCTTATCAAGGATCGGAAAAAATCAAATGAACAATAGGGAGATGTTGTGGTTATGCGTGCTGTACCTAAGCTGCTCCAAAGGAAGGTGGACAATAATCTAAATTTATTTGGGACAGTAAAAATACATGGACAGCCTGAAAGATCCAGCTCCTCAAGAGTATGTAGCTTATATATGTCATTAGGAAGCCCACTAAGATTTATGCAGCCATTTAAGTTTAAATACGTAAGCTTAGTTAAGCCTCCTATGGACTCATGAATCTTAACCAAACTTACGCAATCTTCAAAACTCATCCATTCAAGCTTAGGAGCTAATGAGAAATCGGGAGTATCGACAAGGTGGTGTGAATGACTTAGATTCAAGACACTCAACGCTCCAAGGAACTGCATATGTATAAGAAAACAACAAAATGTATGTATCTTAGTAGATTGTGCAAGCGAATTAATAAAACCATTTAGATTTTAAGCATTAATCACAAAAAAGTAACTGAAAATTTTTCAAGCTCATACCTTGCCAGCCTCCCAAGCATGCACCAGCCTGCTATTGCACATCTCAAGAGCTACTAGTTCATACAGATCGAACTCAATTGGTAAAGACTCCAAAGTCCAAAGTACATCCATTCCACTGTAAAAATTTTATTGCCTTCGGAAATTTTCCGAAGCCTCCTTCGAGTTGTACGTTATTAACCTGAAGAAAGTTCAGACGTTTCATCCCTGTAAATGCATCTGTACTCACGGACCTTGAACTTCCAATAATGGGTGGTGGAGTTGGCTGGAGAAAGGTCAGCCTCCTTCGTTTAGGAATTTGTCGACTATTTTCACACTCTAATGAACTATCAGTGTGTGGCATTGGAAAGCCAAGGCGTAAACCTCTAACCCTCATTGTTCCCTGTTACAAAATATGATGAGATTTAAAAAAACAAGATGCATTGTAGAAATCATTCAGGGGATGAAAAATTACCCTTCCCCCACCTCATTGTTTCGCAATACACGGTACACATCCTTTGAGCTCCATAGTCTGCTTCGTTTTCCAGGTTCACTCTGATCCTCCTGTTTAACAACATCTTTCCCCATTTCTTGAACTATATGATGCATCGTGAGCCTGTCATCACGATCTACTGTGACAAGACAACTGCTATTCAGATTCTCCAACCCAATCTTTGGGTGCAGATCACAACTCTCTAAAATCCGAATAGCGTGATTTTTATGCATCCCAACAAGAAAGAAAGCTACATGAAGAAATATATCTTTATCATTGTCGTCTTCTAAAGAATCAAAACTCAACTTGAGTATGTCCAAAAGTTTTCTATTGGGAAAACTCTCCAATTTGGCTAACTGGCTTTCCCACATTTCTAACTTCAAACCACGCAAGGATAATGCCAAAACTTCAAGTGCTAATGGAAGCCCGGCACAGTATTCTACAAATCTCTCTGAGATAATCTCGAAGTTCCTCTGAGGAACACCTTTACCAAAGGCATGCTGGCAGAAGATCGAAACTGATTCATCGCGCACAAGTGGATAGACTTCGAAGTCACGCTTGAATGATGCATAATTTCCTAATACTTTGTTTATAGTTGTCATGATAATTTTACTTCCTGGATGAAGCAATTTCAAGATTTGGACAAATGGATGAATTTGCGTCGACGAGTCCACATCATCCAGAACAAGTAGAATCCTCCTGTGACGTAAAACTGCTATCACATCCATCATGCCCTTATCAATACTGTATATTTTGTTTGGTGTTTTCCCCGATATATCTGCAATCAGTTGTTCCAGGAGAAGGGGAAGACCATTCCCTTGCATTAATTTTTCTTTAAACCCCGCAAGAAAACTACAACCATCAAATTTGTCTAAGTTGTTGTTATAAGCAATCTTGGCAATGGTTGTTTTCCCAATTCCACCCAATCCGTAAATCACCCCAAGCTTGTCAAACGGAGAATCATCTTGCAACCAGTTGCTTATCTTATTAACAATAGAATCTGTCCCAACAACGTAAGGGGGCAGATATAAAAGCCGAGGATCTACTATCTTCCTAACCTCTTCAACAATATTTTTGATAAACTGGGCCTCGTACCTGTAACAAATTTAGCAATATCATACTTAAACAACTCAAACAGGGAACTTTCACATATGTCACAATTTCCAAGAAGTAGTAATTGGCAAAACTTTGTTGAGCACCAACCAACTACAATGATTTCATTGAGACTAGATTCAGTTTAGCACTATATGTGATATCAGCTTGAAAAAATTCGATCATCAGATGCACCAAGTTCCAAAAGAGTAGTTATTCAGTAAACAAAATTGTAATCTTTTATGTTTTTCTTTTTGTACCCATCAAAATCTTCGGAAGAAATTCCCTTAAGAGCTGACACTTGCTCTAGAGCCAACCTCCAGTTGTTCACTCGGCCCATCTCGCCTCCGAACCGCAGGTCATGCGCCTTGAAAGCCTCCTCAAACGGTCCTGATTGATGTCGAACATCAGTTGGCTCCACATCGAAGAAGACGGGCAAGACAGTATGCCCAAGAGTAGACCTGCAGTCCATTATTTTCACAAGTTCGTCAAGACACCATCGAAAATCAGCATACCCGCGCGATAAGGTGACTATGGATAGTTGTGATCGCTCTATAGCTTGATAGAGCTTTGACTGAATGTCCTCTCCATGATCCAGTCCATCATTGTCCCTAAACACAGTAAATCCTGATCCTTTCAGAGCAACATAAAGGTGATCTACAAATGTTCTGCGAACATCTTCTCCTCTGAAACTCAAAAACACTTGATGTTCAAAACTGTTTCTGAAGCTCCATGACTCCCTTGTTCCAGCCATAGCTAAATAATTTTTCTGCAAATGAGAATGAGAGTTCAAAAAACTTTCAATAATGTATTTGACAGAAATATGCAAGCTCTGAAGACCAATCCAAGTCGTCTATAAATGAAAATGGTCGTGTGTCCCCCCTACCTGACAACAACAGTTTGTGTATGTGGCTGGTAATAAGGAATGTTTTCAATGTGGCTTTTGTTCTAGGTCGTGATAAAAAGAAATAGGTCGTGGGAATTTAAAAATAAATAAATAAAAAGAAGACCAATCCAAGTCGTGATAAAAATTTAAAATTGACTAGGTCATGAGATTCATGATTTGGATGCTTATTGTTATTTTGTTTATTTCTTTGGACTAGCTAACTCATGAGGTTCATGGGGTGGGTGGGAATTTAACCCATGTGAAATGATATTGAAGCAATTATATAATTTCTTAGTCATATAGGTCAGGAATAAAAAACAAATTATTTAGGTACACATATGACTACGCGTGCTCACAAATAACTCAACCGCAAAAACTGGGGTGCAATTTGGTACAAAATCGGAGCTGATTGGAGTGAAAACCCTCGGTTCATGTCTTTTTTTTTCTTTTTCCTTTCTTTTAAGGGGATTATTGGGTTTCACTCCTATCCCTGGGGTGACTCGAATCCGGGATCAACAGGACCAGATAGTGAGCGCCTCTCCACCAGGCCAACTCAACTTAGCTGAACACAAAGATAAAATATCTTGCTTAGCTGTCTGAAGACTTCCTTCTTTTTTTTTTAAATTACACCATTTTATTGATGAGACCAATGGTCGGAGAACAACCGAAAAAAGGCCAGCGAGCAGCAGCTCTACAAGGGAAACAAGTCAGATATATGTGTCATCTTGAAAAAAAGCCTGGTTGAGGTGCGGACAACGCCATCGTCTTGCACAAAGGGCCGAAAGCTGTGAGAAGAGGACTCATAGTCTCCGTGACATTGCTGGGGAAGGTGATTCTTGTCACCACTGACAGCAGTACGAGTGGCAAGCGGAATCAGGTCAGGAGTGAGCACCCCTTCCCTGGGGGCTAGGCAAGCGAGGGAGAGGGCTGCGCCATTGGCTGACACGCAAACTTTCTGAAAGGCGATGATCCCAAAGCGCTGGACTAATCTCTTCCCCATGTAAACCACCTCAACCGGCGCTTCCTCCCAATTAGAGTTAGAAAGGTCGTGGATAGAGGGGTGGGAACTCTGCACAGACCAAGAACGAGGGAGCTCATTGCTGCTTGTTATGGCCTTGTCAATGAGCCAAGGAAAGCCATGACCCACGCTGGTAGGGATCCGGAAGGCACCTCCAAATATCTAGACCCCGACATGATTTCTTCCGACAAAGTCGCCCCATAAATCTGCCCCCTTGACAACGATCGCAACATTTAGGATGAAACTACCGATACGTGGTTTCCATCGGCTCCAGTGGCTGGGAAGGAGGGACCGCACTCCGTGAATGCCCAGCAGACGAAGACACGAAGCGTCCACGGTTTCTGTATGAGGGATGAGGCACGCCAGTCTCCGAGCCCAAGCATGCATGCATGTACCGTTTCCAGTCACGAGGTCTGCCTTCAAAAATCAAGGAATTGCGAGCCTTCCAAATCTCCCACAAGCCACAACAAGCAAGGCCCATTGCCAAACACTCCATGAATCCTCTTGGTTTATGGTTCAGCCACTCATGAGCCAACCCTTTTGTTCCGTGAACCCAGGGCTTGTTGAAGCGCAACCCTAGCCATCGCCAGAAGGAGCTTCGCATGTCTCCTTCGAAAAAAAGATGAACTAAGGATTCTTGGCGGTGGTTAGGGTTGCGAGGGGAATGCCGAGCTTGGTGATGGCATCATCCACTGGGAGAATGTGATAGAAGACTTTCCGGACAAAGCACGAAATCTTGGGAGGAAGCCAACGATGCCACAAGTGCTTTGCCCAAAAAAGAGTGGGGTGCTTCGTCTGTCCATGAGGCCATAAACAACGCACTGAGAACTCTTGATGTTCCCTTGAGTGGCATGTATTTGGCAAAACGTCTTTAGACAGTTCGAGCAGGAGTTCAGGGGGAGTTCGAACACATCCTCGTACTCATGTACAGCATGGAGCAGACGCAAGGATGTTTTTCGGAAGGTTCTAAAGATCGAAGATCTTTTCGAATTGAAGTCGGCCAGCGAAGAGTTCGAGCAGGAGATATTCGAATGAATATCTACACATCAGATTAAAGGCGGCGTGGCTGACTTGGCAAGGAAGTCTTCGAATATTCTTCCTAAAGATTGGATAAAGATACACATCGAATATTTAGGAATATTTCCTAAATATTTGATGAGATATCTGGAGCAGATTTGGAGAGCACCCTTGCATATAAATACAATGCTAGGGCGACCAGATCTGCATCGGTCAGAAAAAGAAAAACACACGAGTTAATCTTTTTATCGGAGAAGAAGAGAGCGACGACCGGTTGATCTTTCCTCACTGGAAAATCATCGGCGCTTAGACAGTCTGACCAGTGTGCTGTTCAGACTGTCTGAGAGTGAAATTGCTGCTGCACACGCAAACAAACACTGCTGGCTTTCGAGAGAAAGCAACCGAGCTTCTGAGAAGATCGAGCACGTTCAGACGGAAGGTTTGGACGAAAGGGATCGAGGTGAACCGAGGTGAACCTAGATTGCAAATCTGAGAGACGGTGGTTTAGAAGCTAGGCAATTACAAACGAGGAGTTGTGTAAGTATAAGTCCATCTGTAGTTCTAAATCACGTAATAAAGATTTTTGTCCCTTTTAGGGTGTGGGAAACCCCCCAGAGTAGGCGAGGCCGAACTGGGTATCATTCTGTCTGTGCTCCTACTTTCTTCTCTTTTCTATACAGTTCCAAAGATGTTTAAGGTCTGTCTCAAACAGTCCCTTGAACAGTAGCTTGAACAGGTTACAGTATTGCAACTCTCGTTGGCCATTATTCCCTGTCCAAAGACAGCGATCCTTCCCAAAACCTACTGTGAAGAGGGACAAATGCTGGGCTTCTCTCGCTGGAAGGACCGAAGACAGCTCTGCCAAACGCTTTGCATGACTGACGACGTCCCTAACACTCAAGGCTTTGAGCTGGTCAGGGGGGATGACTCCAACCCTCCTGCAGAAGGTTTCCACTGGCGTATCACCGCAACCCAGACTCCATAAACAGTTGCCTTGAATAGCCGGAACCAGATGGCTGAAGGCATTCCAAAGACCTGACCCACGCTCTCTAAACCGGAATCTTGCTTTGTTGAACCTAGCCCAAAGGGTCCGCTGTTCTAAATAGATCCAATCCATCTTCCCATGCAGAGCAAGCATTATGGATTTAGGGTCCCGAATGCCAAGACCGCCACAGTGTTTAGGCTTGCACAGGTCCTGCCAACACTTCCAATGATGTCGCTTGGAACCTCCACTGTCCCATACAAAGTTGGCCATCAGAGAAACAAGCCTGTTGAGGATAGTGATTGGGATCGGAAGTACCAACATACAGTGAAATCCGATCGCATTAAGGACTGAATTGACAAGAGTCACCCTCCCTCCCATACTCAAAAACCGCTTCATCCAATCGCATATGTGATCATGAACCTTGCTCACCAGCGCGGAGAACATATCAATCCGAGTCCTCCCTCGCAAAAGCGGAGCACCTAAGTAGGACACTGGAAGGCTGCCCTGTTGAAAGCCTGTCAGCCTGATGATTTCTGATTTCCGTGTGACTGGGAAGTCTGAAGGGAAGAAGATGGTGCTCTTGTCCGGATTGAGCCGTTAGCCTGAAACCATGCAAAAGTCGCTGATAATCTCCATCAGGTTTCGAATAGAGTTCTTGGCTCCATTTGTGAAAATAAGGAGATCGTCCGTGAATAAGAGGTGATTCACTTGCACCCCTCGACGCTTGGTGATGTAGGCTTGAAGGACTTTGTGCTCCACCGCCGCATTAAGGACTCTGCTAAGCCATTCCATTGCTATCACAAAAAGGCTGGAGGATAGTGGGTCACCTTGCCGAACTCCTCTAGAAGAATTGAAGTATCCGAACAACTTCCCATCCCATTTCACCGAGTAATGACAGTTGCCTACGCATCTAGAGACCATGTCACACCAATTTTCCACGAATCCCATACTCCGGAGAATGGCGAGGATGAAAGCCCAGGACACCCTATCATAAGCTTTGGCCATGTCAAGCTTAATGATAAGATTCCCTCCGAAAGTTTTGTTATTCAAATCATGGGTAAGGTCATGAGCGAGGGCTATATTCTCGTGGATAGCGCGCCCTTTAATGAAGCCAACTTGTTCTTCACTAATGATGCGAGGCAGCCAGCTAGCCAGTCTCGAAGCAAGGATTCGGGAGATGATTTTGTGACAGAAGTTGCACAAGCTGATGGGACATAGCTGAGAGATGGAGGTTGCATGAGCCACCTTAGGGATCAGAGTTAGGTAAGTCGAGGTGAAGCTGCGAGGGAGGTGAAGGCCCCCGAAGAAGCCCCCAACTGCAGCAAGCAGATCAATCTTGATTACGTCCCAGAAACGTAAGTAAAATTGGCCTGTAAATCCATCTGGACCAGGAGAGCTATCGAGAGCCATGCTTTTAATCTCGTTCCTGATCTCCTCTTCATCCGGTTCTCGGAAAAGGCCCTCGTTATCTTCTGAAGCGACAATAGGTTGAAAGACATCAAAAATGCCATCAGGAGGAGGTGCAACGGGGCCACCGAAGAGCTCGAAGTAATAGGTCACTGCAGCATTCCCGATGGCCTCCCTATCATCTGTGAAGGTGCCGTCCGGTAACTCAAGGTGAACTTTGTGCTGAACTCTTTTCGCTTTAAGGGCAGCGTGAAAGAGCTTGGAGTTATGGTCCCCATGCTCTAGCCAACTCAGCCTGGACTTGGCCTTGAGCATATCGTGATGCACATCTGAGAGAGCTTGATATTGCCCTTTGCACCGGGCCACTTCGTTAACAAGGTCGCTATTCCAACCCTGTTGAAGCCTGGCCTCCAGGACACCTACCTTCAGGAGAATGTCCCGCAACTTTACTCGAACGTCACCAAAAACCTCCCAGTTCCACTTCCTAAGGTGCACCCTCAGCCTTTTGAGTTTTAACCCAAAGTTCACTAGCGGGTCTGAGTGCAAGCTTCCTTCCCAACAACTGGCCACCGTGGAATGAAAACCGGGATGAATCTCCCAGACCTTCTGGCAGTGAAAAAAGGATGTGTTCTGTTGAGGCGAGGAGAGATCGACCAGCAAGGGACAATGATCCAAAAAGATGCGCTCTAGATGCGTGACTTGGAACATGGGAAATTCCGACATAGCCAACCCATTAAGGATCGAGCGATCTAATCTTTAACAAATGCGCCCAGGGCTACTTTGATTGTTGGACCACGTGAACTGAGATCCCTTGTACCCACCGTCCGAGAGGCCGGCCTGAAGCCGGAACTCGTTAAAGGCGAGCATGGGGCCATCATCGGAGCTATTACCTCCCATCTTCTCGCTCCAAGAGGAGATGACATTGAAGTCACCCGTCACGAACCAAGGCCTATTGATAGAGTCCGAAGCGGCAATGAGATCTTCCCACAGTTGCTCCCGGATAGTAGCGTCACAATCTGCATACACAAAGGAGAGGAAAAAAAGCTTGTTAGAGCCGCGACAGTGGATGCGGGAAGTGACTTGCTGAGCTGACCACACCGGCTCCTGGACCTCGATCTCTTCCCGCCAGTAAACCCAATTATGGTCGTTTGAGTCGCCTCCATGCATGTAGTGATCCATCCCTATACCGTGGAATAGCGCAGGAAGCCGATCATGGTTGATCTTGGGCTCCAGGATTGCCACTATAAAGGGTTTATGCAGAACACAAAGCGCCTTGAGGTGAGCTGAGGTGCTCTTATTTCCCACTCTACTGGCGTTCCAGCAAAGGAAACTATTCATGAGGACCGCATGAATGAGATCTAGTTTGTTTCGCGTGCACACGCCCGCTACGTCGAACATTACCTCTCGAGTTCTGACTAGCTTCGTTCCGAACTTTATTGAGAACTGAAAGAAGTGCCTTAGAAGCCTGGAAGCCTTCGTCATGACTGGGAGGACCATCCTCTTGGAAGGTCGAAGCGGTGGGACTTCTGATCACTAAGGCCTGATTGTCCGGAACTAAGCTATCGTCCTGGCTAGCATCTACCGACGGATCGCCGTCAGCTGTTCTAGGGAGTGTTTCAATGCTTTCCCCGGATCCATCGTGATCACATCCTGGGTTGGTGTGAAGGACCAGAATGTTATCAGAGTTACTGTTGCGCATCTTGCTTAAATTCAAAGCGTTGCATGGCACGATCACGACGTTGCATGGCTCGTCTGTGTCGCCCCCTGGGTTGGCGTGAAGGACCAGTGTTGGATCGTTAGGTTAGCCAACTATGTGAGGGAGATCCCAGAGTGGTATCCCTCAGACAGATGGCAGCGGAAATTAACTCTCGTACAGGAAATAAACAACCGAAAGTAAATACTCACGATTTAGAGTGGAAACCTTACTACAACCTTTGCAGCAGGATGAAAACCACTTGCCTCCTGGACAGTTCCAGAAGGGCTTCAAGATCAATGTTATTGATGAAAGAGTATGCTTGTAGTTTGTTACACTTTGTGACAGTTAACAATACTACTCAACTCAAAGTATCAACTAACACGATCTGTCTTGTCTGCGCAGCAGCACTTCGTCAGCTCCGGTGTTGATTGCTCTTCAATCTCCGTTTTCTGTCTCCAAAAAGCCGAACTTGATAATGAAGACTTTCCTTCTCTTTATAGTATCTTCAAGTCGGCTCAGTCTATCTCCATCAGTGATCCGATAGTTTTCCCGCAGATATGATACAGTCAAGATATTTCCATATCTTGACCCTGTCACATATATGCTTACCAAATCTGGCTTCAATCTTCCTATCGAATATTCAGACATCTCCTCGTGTATATATTTGACATGTATCCGTGTATATCAATGATTCTCGTCATATATTGTGCGTATATCCCCGTGCATCTTTGATATGCATCTGCGATATATTTTCCCAGATCCGATCTGGTCATATGTCGGTATGTCTCCCTCGGACAGATCGTATCTCTCTCGCAGCTTTGCTCTCTCCCAGGGATGTCCAGTATGCTTACCTGTCAGACAGAGATTTCTGCACACTCAAGTGGATTGTTAGTTAAGTGTTTGTTATCATCAAAACACAAAGGGTCCAACAAATTCCCCCTTTTTGATGATGACAAACACTTTTTCACAAATAAGAAGTTACACACATAGCTATGGCATGGAATTTTCATATCATATATCAAATTTCCCCTATTAACGTCTAGCAGGCATAGTTCCCCCTCAGATAGACATCCGCTCAAATTTTGATACGGTTTTCCCCCTTAGTGTATGCACATATAGTTCTTCCCCCTTTTTTGGCATCATCGAAAAGATAGGCAAATAAGAACACAGAGTAATGGAAAGAAAAACATTTCATTCATGCCGGCAAGTCAAAAGCGTGTCACTTGGACACCACACATGCGGCAGAGAATTCAAAGAGCATAGAAGTCTAAAACATGAAATTCAAAGCAAAACACGTCAAACAAACTGGGGGGCAGATGTGGGAGGGGATAGCAAGGATGGGAGTTCCATGAGACAGTTAAGATGAGGGATCAATTGTGAACGAGGCCTTCATCTGTTCAACAATCTCTGATGCAAGGTCCTTCATCTGATCAGGGAAACTCGCTACTGCCACCGACATGGCACCCGAATCAACAGTGATGGCCAACTCCAGGGCGATCATTTTGTCCTTCACGTTGGTCACCTCCATCTTTGTATCTACCAACTCGGTTTTCGCCTCCCTCAATTCATCCTTGGCATCTTTCAACTCAGCTTTCAACACCTTTAACTCATTAAGGACCTCTTTCAGCATTTCCACCAGCACATCGGAACTCTCAGTGGGGGGAACCATTCCTTCACGAACAGGAGCAACAGCATTCATAGGGACCACCTCAACAACATCCTCATCATCAGCCTCTTCTTTAACAACCGGGACAATCCAACCAACCTCTGCCTTGTACTCAAGACCTAATTTGACAATCTGCTCATCACCAAGGTCAGACGATAGCACCTTCTCAGACACGGGGTCATATGTCTCCCAGTACTTCAGTATTTCCTTAACAAATCCAGGAAAGGGTAGTCCGTTGGATGGGTTCTCCTTGTTGTTCTCCATATGGCGCATAACTTGGAAGGCCAGATTGACTTGTTTCTTCTGCAAGATCTGATCTATGAGCAGCATGTCCTGAAAGGTCACCAGATTATGCTTGTGACGTCTCGGAGAGATGTTTGACACAAGGATTCTGTGGAGAATCCTCGGAAGCACAGCCATGCCGTAGATCTCCCTCTGACCCTTGGCAGCAGGATCCAGTCCAAGTCGTTCGAACACCTCCGATTTTGCCACGGAGCCTGGCCACGTCCCCTTGGAGTAAGTGGCATACCCACCTTTGGGGACTTGTAGGATGGTGGCCAGCTCCCTCATACTTGCTGTGAACACATCACCACCTATGACAGCCGACAGCTCCCAGTTTCCCTTTCCCTTCTCCTTTTCCACAACTTTCAGCTTTGAGTAGAATTCCCTCACCAACTTCTCGTCCACTAGGACAGGCTTCCTGAACAGTGCGCCCCACCCTTGGGTCTCCAGTAACACAACAATATCCTCCAGCTTATACTCCACCAGCCACTCATAATTTAACACCAACTCTTGAACAAAGCCCTTCCCGACTTCTTCCGACTCATTGGCACTGTCGTCCGACTCACCTTCTTCGTCAACCAGTGGAGCGGAAGATTTAATAGATCTTTGACTTTTCCGGGCAGAGGGAGTTGTAGATTTCCTTGCACGCTTGCCAGCGGACCGAGCAGCAACGGAGGAGTCTGGTCGGACAGGGCGCTGAGAGCAGGAGTCACCCCTATGTTCTTCGAGCAGAGCGCGGTCCCTGGCCACTGCAGAGTTTATCGGAGTAGATTCGGTTGGCGAAACCGACTGTAGAATGTTTTCCAGACTTAGAGGATCTACTCCCTTTGCGATCAATTTTGCGGCCATAGCTGCGGCGGCGGTAGGAGAAAGGCTGGATTTAGGGTTTGAGGAGGCCATTGAACCTTTTGGAAACTCAAATTTGGGTTCTGCCTTCAATTTGATTGTCAGAGTTTGAGAGACGAGGCACTCTACTGCGTGCTTTAAGTAACCTTTTCAAACCCTAGGAGTTGTGAGACACCAGAGACCCCAAACGTCGCCTCTTTCCAATAAATAAGCTGCGTTCAATTTTTGGTAATTTCCATCTTTTTCTTCCTTCCAAAAGCGGTTTCGTAATAAACACTTGCCAAAATTGAAACAACTGAGAGGGCATGCTCTAACAGTCAGGGGAGTGACACGTGTTCCCAGGCCCAACTTCAACAGAAAACGCATACTACCTCTCTTCACAACTGGCACAAAGACCGTATCACAGCCAAAGGTGATCCGCTCACAGGGATACCTCAATCTTACTGTCTCATGGATACACAAGGTTTTGGTATGGTGCGCGAATTTTACCCGAATGGTACAAATAACACCACACACAATCAATCAGAAAGAAATCAACCAAACATGTTAAAATGTCTTCATACCTCATGTGGAAGGGCTCCCGAAATGTAACATCACGACGGGCTCATAGGAGCATTCCACAGGAGGATAGGCTAAGGTTGGTCTAGAGTACCTCCTGGGCTTATAGCGTGGGATCAAATATGGAGGTCTCTTTTGGGCAGAAAGAATTTAGAATTTCATGTTCTTCGATCCCTAATGCAGTTATCAATCGCATAGCAAGCATGCATGGCTACATTATGAACACAACTTAATTTCTTGCTAGCACAGAACAGTCATGTTAAGCTCACCATCAGACGTGACTCATATGTAACTAGTCTAGCCAATCACTGAGGGAGCACTATTTGAACATAGCTTTAAGGGAGAGAGACCATACCGAGTTCGAGCCTCAGCTTTTCGTAGGGTTCTCTGTGCAAAGCTTTTGTGAATATGTCAGCAATCTGTTCCTCAGTTCTACAATACTCCATCTCAATTGTTCCCTTTTCTACACAGTCTCGTAGGAAGTGATATCGAATTTCAATGTGCTTAGTGCGTGAGAACTGCACTGGATTTTTAGAGATGTTAATAGCACTAGTGTTATCACACAGAATCTTAGCACAATTAGTAATGACACCGTAATCACTTAGCTGTTGCTTGATCCACAGCAGCTGCGCACAGCAAGCAGCGGCGGCAATATATTCTGCCTCTGCGGTGGAGAGAGCAATTGAGGACTGCTTCTTTGAAGCCCAGGAGATGAGACATGGTCCAAGATATTGAGCCATCCCTGACGTGGACTTCCTGTCAGTCTTGCACCCAGCATAGTCGGCGTCAGTGTATGCCTCCAGGCGCAATTCACCTCCCCTTGGATAGAATAGGCACAAATCATCTGTTCCCTTCAGATATCTTAATATCCTCTTTACAGCTTTCACGTGGGTTTCCCTGGGGTCAGCCTGAAACCTAGCACACAGACAAACACTAAATAAGATATCGGGTCTGCTAGCGGTGAGATAAAGTAGTGAACCGATCATTCCCCTATACAGAGTTGGATCCACTCTAGTTGAGGATTCGTCCTTTGTCAGGGCATCGTTTGGAGACATCGGCGTGGCACACGTCTTGGCGGACTCCATCCCAAACTTCTTCAGGATTTCCTTCACGTACTTTTGCTGATGGATTCGGGTTCCATCCTCCTCTTGAGTGACCTGAAGTCCAAGGAAGTACTTGAGCTCTCCCACCATGCTCATCTCGAACTCGCTTGACATCAAATCTGTAAACTTCTGGATAAGTTTAGGGTTAGTTGAACCAAAGATGATATCATCCACATATACCTGCACCACCAGGGTGTCCTTCCCTTCCTTCAGAAGGAAGAGAGTTTTATCCACCTCTCCTCTGGTATATCCGTGAGATAGTAGGAACTGTGACAGTCTCTCATACCAGGCGCGCGGGGCTTGCTTCAATCCGTACAGCGCCTTCTCGAGGATATGGACATGATCCGGGTGAGTGTGATCCTCGAACCCTGGTGTTTGACTTACATAAACCTCTTCCTTTAGAACTCCGTTCAAGAAGGCCGTTTCACATCCATTTGCTGTAAAACAAAGCCATGGTAAGTCGAATACGCGATTAGTAATCTGATTGCTTCTAACCTTGCAACTGGGGCGAAAGTTTCATCGTAATCTATCCCTTCTTGTTGGTTGTATCCCTTGACTACCAGGCGGGCTTTGTTTCTCACAACGACTCCTTTATCGTCCATCTTGTTGCGAAAGACCCATTTCGTTCCAATAACATTCTTGTCCTTCGGCCTAGGTACCAGGCGCCATACCTTATTCCTCTCAAACTGATGAAGTTCTTCTTGCATGGCATTTACGCATTCCGGATCCTTTAATGCTTCAGCTATTGTCCTTGGTTCTGTAACAGAGACAAAGGATGCAAATACACAGAAATGACATAGGTCATCCAGACTTACTTGATCCTGTGATGTATAGCACTGGTAGTTCTTCATCCTGGACGGGGGCTGGACGACTCTTCCGCTCCTTGTAGTTCTGGGTTCCACCGTTGTAACTGTAGGCAGGGGAATATTGTCAGTTACCTCTTCGTTGTGAGTCTCAGTAGTGATGTCTGTTACAGGGACATCAGGGACAGGTTCTTGAGCGTGCAACTCTGCTTGATTATCTGCGGGTTCCTGGCCGGCATCCTGAGCAATCTCTTGAACTGGTTCCAAGTCCTCATTTTGAGGAGGTACCCAGTCGGGGTCATCCCTGTCGGTGAACTGAAGTTCTCCATCGTCCTGTGATGAAGGATCTTTCACTTTGTGGCCTGTCATAGAGTTCTCATCAAAGGTTATGTGGATGCTCTCCTCCACGCGTTCCATTCTCAGGTTATACACCTTATAGGCTCTGCTATGGCTTGAGTAACCTACGAACACACCTTCATCGCTCCTTGGATCGAACTTGCCCAAGTTGTCCTTTCCATTGTTGTGAACGTAGCACCTGCAGCCAAAAACTTTCAAATGAGCAATGTTAGGTTTTCTGCCTTGCAGTAGTTCATACGGTGTCTTTCCTATCAGAAATCGTAGAGAAGCCCGGTTCAGGATGTAGCTGGCCGCGTGCACAGCCTCTGCCCAGAACCCTTTGGGAATGCCACTGGCTATCAGCATTGTTCTGGACATGTCTTCCAGCGTCCTATTCTTTCTCTCTACCACTCCATTTTGCTGAGGAGTACGTGGTGCTGAAAAGTTGTGATCAATACCTGCAGTTCTGCACAGCGAGAGAAACTGGGAATTCCGGAACTCGGTTCCATTGTCAGTACGAATGGATACTAGCTTCTTACTCAGCTTGTTCTCAGTTAATTTCAACCACGAAACAAATTCAGAGTATGTTTCATCTTTAGAGCATAGGAAAATTGTCCAGGTGTACCTGGAATAGTCGTCTACAATGACTAGTATATACTTGTTGCCTCCGCGGCTGATGACGTTCACTGGACCACAGAGATCCATATGGATCATGTCCAGAGGACCTGACGTACTTACTGATTGTTTTGACTTGAACGAAGTGCGTACTTGCTTGCCCATGGTACATGCACTGCACACCTGATCAATCGAGCTCTCTACCTTGGGTAATCCATCCACTAGCTCATTCTGATGTAGCTTATGAATCAGTTTCGTGCTTGCATGTCCGAACCTCTTGTGCCACAGCAGTGTGTCGGCAGCTATGCTAGCCAGGCACAGCTCTTCCTCAGGAACGAACTCTGGGTCCACTGTATAAATTTGATTTTCACGGACGCCTCTAAGAATTACCTTTCCTGTCTCAATGCATTTCACAAAGCAATCATTAGAGTTGAATATTACTTGATTTTTACCATGTTGACACAATTGTGATATACTCAGTAGGTTGTAATTCAGATTTTCAACTAGACTAACTTGTCGGACTTTGATTGTTTCTGAGATTCTTACCTCTCCTGTTGCAACGACCTTACCTGTACTCTTGTTTCCGAAGATAATGCTTCCTCCGGAGTAGGCTTGGAGTGAGATGAACCATCCTGGATCTCCTGTCATGTGTTTGGAGCATCCGCTGTCCAGATACCATGGCTTGCTCCTCACTCCGTCCTGCAAGAGAGAAATCAGTTTTTACGAACCCAGACAAGCTTGGGCTTACTGGGTTTTGGAGCAGTTTTTACAACAGAAGGAGACTTTTGAGGTCGTGAATCGTTATCATCAGTAAGATTGATTTTCTTTCTGGGGGTTCTCCTTGGTCGTCCGTAGGTAGCTGTGTCGTGGTTGGAGTATCCCCATTCACCTCTGTCGTCCCTTCTGTGGGGGGGAGCTTTCTTCTGATGGCTGTGATGCCTCTCGTTGGGATTTTCCAGATCCTTACAATTCACCCTGTAGTGACCAGTTTGACCACAGTGCCAGCAGACCCGATAGTAGAGGACCCCAGTTTTCTTGTTCCTTTCTAAGGGTGTGGGTCTCCTGTCTCTTTTGGCGTGAGGGTCAAGAGTGAATGGTTGAGGGTTGGAGCTCATCTTCTTCCAGATTTCAAAGGCTTTGCCAGCCTTGAAAGCTACGGAGTCTCTGTCATGGAGATGGCTCTCTTCTGGGAATGTCGCCGCTTTCTCCGACTGTTTGGTGGCTTCCAGCTTTTTCTCCTGATGCGAGCTCTCGCCGACTTCAGTCATCACTACCTTTCCTTTGGCAATCCTTCTGTTTTCCTCTTCTTTGTTAGTCACATCAATATACCCGAGTCCAGGTCTGACAAACTTCCTTTCGTAGTCCTGTCTTACTTCTTTCGCCTTCTTAGCTTCTAGCTCTCTTAGCCAGATTTCTTTTCTTTCAGTCTCCTTTTGTCTGAGATCTGCGACTGTCTGACGGAGTTCCTGGTTGTCTAGCTGGATCCTGACAGATTCTTCAATTGAACCTGCTGTCTTAGTTCTGATCTCTGTCGGCCTGGTGTCGTCAATGTTCATGCACCTCAGATCATTACTCAACCTGTTCATTTGTGTGTCTCTATCGTCGCAAGTGTGGCATTTACAGACGTGTTCCTTTACTTCTTTCTCGAGGCGCATGACTTTAGTTGACCAGAGGCGGTTGTTTTCCATGTCATCTTCATGTTCATCCTTCATGATCTCAAGCTGTTCCTTAAGACTCGTGATCTTCTTCAGTAGTTCGGCAATGGTTTCTGCAAAATCGGATTCACTAAAGACTTCATTGACAAAGGAATCAGATTCATTTACCTCATCATTCGTGGATCTTGCCATCAGACATGGCTCCTTAGCTCGCTTTCCATCACCGTGTTCCTCGTCTGAATCACCCCAGGCAGCGAACATGGCTTGAGCTTCCTTTGGGGCAGGAGGTTCGCCCTTCTTCTTGTTGTAGCAGTCTTTAGCAAGATGTCCCTTTTTCTGGCAGTGATAGCAGGTTCTTTCTTCCTTTGATCCTGCCTTTGTTTTGTTTTCCTCAGAGGTAGCTCCCTTGTTCCCTCTTTGGTTATTTCTTCCTCCCCCGGAGCCACCCTTGTTCTGGAATCTGCCTGTGGTTGCCATCTTGAAGGCTTTTGAGAGAAGAGCTATTTCCTCCTCCTCTCCTTTGGATGGTAGACTTACTTGAGCTATGTCCAAGGCTTTCTCCACTTTCAGTGCTATAGCTTGAGATTTTCCAGCTTGTCTTCTGGCCATCTTTCTCTCTGATATCCCAGCTTGGCTCTGCAGATTCGCCACCAGCTCTTCCAGAGTGATGTCTTTGATCCCCTTTTGAGCCTGGAGGGCTGTAGTCACAGTATCCCACCTGGGGCTGAGCGCTTGCATGAACTGATGGGTTATCTTCCACTGAGGGAGTTTCTCATCTAGGGAGTTTAGCTGTGCGATGATAACTTGAAATCTGGTGTAGAAGTCCTCCAGCGATTCGTCCTTCCGTTGCTCAACTGTTTCATAGTCCTTTGTGGCAGCCAGGATTCTGTTTCTCTTTATGTCCTCATTTCCTTCGTACAGTCTAGCAAGTCCGTCCCACTGTTCCTTGGCGGTCTTGTAGACAGCCATTTTTACTTGATCTCCTGGAGAGAGTGCCATATACAGAACCTTCTTAGCTCTGGCGTTCTGTTGGAGGGACTTGAAGTCAGCTTCTGTGTACTTGTCCTTATCCTTCTCCTTCGGGTTGGCGGGATCTGTCTCATCCAAAATGGGGAAGTTGCCCCTTTCAAACACACGCCACAGCTTTCCATCCAGGGAGCAGACATGAGCTTCGAACTGATCTTTCCACCAGTCGTACTCACCCGGGCTGAGCATTGGAGGCTTCCAGAAGGAATCGTTTCCGTTAGACATGATTTCCTGCAAAGGCTAACACACAATCTAGAGCCTTGCTCTGATACCAATTGTTGGATCGTTAGGTTAGCCAACTATGTGAGGGAGATCCCAGAGTGGTATCCCTCAGACAGATGGCAGCGGAAATTAACTCTCGTACAGGAAATAAACAACCGAAAGTAAATACTCACGATTTAGAGTGGAAACCTTACTGCAACCTTTGCAGCAGGATGAAAACCACTTGCCTCCTGGACAGTTCCAGAAGGGCTTCAAGATCAATGTTATTGATGAAAGAGTATGCTTGTAGTTTGTTACACTTTGTGACAGTTAACAATACTACTCAACTCAAAGTATCAACTAACACGATCTGTCTTGTCTGCGCAGCAGCACTTCGTCAGCTCCGGTGTTGATTGCTCTTCAATCTCCGTTTTCTGTCTCCAAAAAGCCGAACTTGATAATGAAGACTTTCCTTCTCTTTATAGTATCTTCAAGTCGGCTCAGTCTATCTCCATCAGAGATCCGATAGTTTTCCCGCAGATATGATACAGTCAAGATATTTCCATATCTTGACCCTGTCACATATATGCTTACCAAATCTGGCTTCAATCTTCCTATCGAATATTCAGACATCTCCTCGTGTATATATTTGACATGTATCCGTGTATATCAATGATTCTCGTCATATATTGTGCGTATATCCCCGTGCATCTTTGATATGCATCTGCGATATATTTTCCCAGATCCGATCTGGTCATATGTCGGTATGTCTCCCTCGGACAGATCGTATCTCTCTCGCAGCTTTGCTCTCTCCCAGGGATGTCCAGTATGCTTACCTGTCAGACAGAGATTTCTGCACACTCAAGTGGATTGTTAGTTAAGTGTTTGTTATCATCAAAACACAAAGGGTCCAACAACCAGAATGTCATCAACGTTGTCGTTGCACGACTTGCTTGGACTCAAAGATTTGCATGGCTCGTCCGTGTTGCTCAGATCACGTTGGAGAGTTTTGGGCTTTTGCGGATCAGGTCCTATTGTTGGCCCACTAGGATGAAGGGTTTGCATGAGAAGGACCTATGCTAGTAGGATTTTGCAAGATCTTGATCTGCTGGATAATCGCTGCCTTACTTTTGACAGCTGGTTTTGGAACCTGACGAGAAATTGTGAGAGGTTTTCGCTTTTTGTGCTTAACCACCTGCCACTCTTGCTTGGATATCGTCTTTTACAGCATTTTTGGAGAAGGCAGAGCGTCTGTTTCCTTAATATGGGTACTCGATGTTTGTGCCTTGGGTTGACTCCGAGCTTCACCCTCCTTTCTAGTCACCAGACTATTGATTTGAGGAGCCTGCGTCTTTGTACTTTTGAGCAAAGTACTCTGTTTTTCTTTCCTCCTTTGCGCAAAGGTTTTTCCCATTTCCTCCTCTCCTGTGAATGTTGCTTTTTGGCTAATGCTACTGTCTTGTCTGCTCCCTCTGGTTTCTTGGAAGCTGTGATCAGAGAAGAAGCTGTCGGGAAGCCGTGTTCATCACGCGCCGCCCAAATTTTCTTCTCCTCCAATTATTTTTGCTTCACCTTCCGGCAGGAGGAAAGTAAATGTCCATGGAGATGACACTTTGAGCAATATTGTAGTCGATTCTCATAAACAATCTCTTGCCAAAAGCCACTCTCAGCCCCTGTTGATATCCACACCTCATTGGGGAGATCCTTCGAAATGTCAATTTCAACACAAGCTCTAGCGTAGCTCGGGTTGCTGAACCACACCGTTCTGTTGTCTACAGCCATGAACCGAGCAAAGGATGAGACGATGGTGGCAATGTAGCCTTGATTGTACAGTTCCGGAGGGAGGCTGTTGAGGCGAATCCAGGCCGTTGTGATTCTTGCCTGGTACTGAAATCCTTAGTCCACCGGAACACCCTGAACATGGAATGGCCGAGTTTCCTCATGGGATGGGCTAGAACCTTACACGCATCTTGATCTGAATCTAACACTTCCCATGCACCTATGGAGACTTGGCCGTCTAAGGACCAAGCTGCAAGAAATGCTTTGCGAACGTCATCTATGGAAGGACGACCGCTCAGGAACTTTGCAACAAGAGAGTGTTTGAGATATTCGACCCCGACTTGAAGCTCCGCTGAAGTGAAGGAAATGGCTGGTTTCCCCTCTTTGGATCCGTATTGGCGAGGGGCGAGATGTATAGACGGGAAACGGCTTCCTCCTTTCGACTTGGCAACAGTCACAAAGGAGCGACCGCCTGAAGACCATGCGCCACCAACTGAAGATCCTGCATCTTCCTTCCGTCGGACGCCAGGCGGGTCTGGTGGCCTTACATGGCCAGGGTCGGCCATGCTGCCGCCAAGCTAGATTAATGAGAGGAGAGACGCTTTTCTAGAGAGAGAGAGTTTCCTTCTCGAGTATTTTTACCTTCTGGTATTGATGTAAACCAACAATAAAATAATAGGTTTTATGTGGGTATATTTTTTTAAGTATGAATACTTTGTCTTATGCCTGAGCAATTTCTGTTACATCCCAGATAATCGCTTAAATTAGCAAATTTAAATCAATTTAGACCAATATGTTGTATTCTTGAGTAATTTGGTTATTTGCGAGCACTTAAGTTTTATACATCAATAGTTTGTGTTATTCTTGAACAATATGAGTTATGTTTGGAAAATGGTGTCGACGAATTGTCGAGCAGTGCGATGCGATTTCCATGGCGATGATGAAGGTTCACTTTCCGATCGTAGCCAGCCGAACACAAAGGGGATTGATTAACGATTATGTTTAAGCTAATTACTAATTTACCCTTAATCGTAATTAAAAACGACGATTGTCTGAATAAGTTAGAGTTAAATAACAGCCATTAGATTATTAATCTAATGGTCATTAACAGTTCTCATTTCTCATCAAAGATCACACTTCTCATGTGATCTTTATTCTTATTAGTACATCAAAAGATCATGTAACAAAATTTCTTCTTTAAATTAAAACTCGAAAAAGAAATCGTTAACAGTTAAAATGAAGACTTATTAAATTTAGTATATTGAGAACCACCTTATTTTTCGAGAATTTGAAAACTCAAATCTTACCTTGGAAAATGCATCATCAAGTCATTTTGGTTGTGACACGTGACCCATCTGCATTTTCCAAGATGCATTTAATGCAAAATCAAAGCCACCAACTTTGACATTGATTTTAGGACATTTGTCACATGCAGATTTAAAGATGCATATCACGTGTTCTAATGGTTGAATTAGGGTTTTCAAATTCTCGAAGTTTTGAAGGTTTTCAATCGAGCGCTTCCCTTATAGTAAGTATATAATGAAATGAAACAAATAGATTCAAAAAAAATATCAGGGATTGTCCACTTTTGAATCGTACATTTAGGTCATTATAAATTGACTTTTTCTTTTTTTATATAAAAATCTACGGAAGATGAACTATGATTTATTGAAAGTATAATTTATTTAGATAAATTACCCTTTAATTTTTGTACTCATAATAACTTAGATACTTGATCATTTTCGTCCTTGGTTTCGGGGAAAAAGATCACATGAGAAGTGTGATCTTTGGTAAGAAATGAGAACTGTTAATGACCATTAGATTAATAATTTAATGGCTGTTATCTAACCCTAACTTATTCAGACAATCGTCAGTTTTGATTACGATTAAGGGTAAATTAGTAATTAGCTTAAACATAATCGTTAATCAATCCCCGATGTGTTCGGCTGGCCACGATCGGAAAGTGAACCTTCATCATCGCCATGGAAATCGCATTGCACTGCTCGACAATTCGTCGGCATCAGTTGACACCAATCGACATTTTTGGGAAAGATGAATAGTAATATGACTTACCGCGCGCCTAACCGTTACATTAAGGTCGCGCCCAGCGTTAACATTAACTTGTTAATGTCTACGTTGGGCGCGGCACACTTAATATGAGCGTGGGACGCGCGGGTGACTGTGTAAATGCTACGAATAATCCTTTGAAAAGCTACGAATTATGTATATAATTACTACGAATTATCCTTTGAAAATGTACGAATTATCCTTTAAGTCTGAATAAAACATGATTGCTACGAATTATCCTTTAAAATGTACGAATTATCTTTTGAAAAGGTACCAAATAGAATACTACGAATTTTGTATGTAATTACTACGAATTATAAATTATAATTCGTAAGTTTTCAAAGGATAATTCGTAGCATCTCAAATGACCACGCCCAGTCAAGACATTAACGTCGCGCCCAAAGAAGACATTAACCAGCTAATGTCTTCTTTGGGCGCGGAGAACTTAATGTCAGTGTGGGGCGCGCGACACCTTCATCTTCCCCGGGGGAAATCGGATCGGACTGGTTTTTCTCCGGCAGCGTAGCGATTCTAATTGGGAGTCGTCGCCGAGTCACGGAGCCACCGTTCACGTCGAGAGTTTGATTACGAGATTACCCTTTAACAATTATTTAATTGTTTTTAACGACGAATTCGGCCGAATAACGGGATTAATGTTGGCCATTGATCACGCCAAATGTCTGGTCCAGATGTGTTCTCATTTCTCACCGTAGATGGTCTTCTTTCGAGAACCGGAATCTGGTTTCGGAGCTATCAGGATTCGAATTCGGAACATTTAAATGCTTTCTAAGACACTATTTAACAAGTTTGTTAAATTTGCTTGTTAACTCGTAAATTCGTACGATTTTATGTTTTTACCTATGTAATTTGAGTTAAATCGCATGTAAAATCGTTTTGGTGTAAAATCAGACATCAATACGATTTTACCGATTTTAAAATCGGAGTAAAATCGGGTAAAATCGCATAAACTCGGGTAAACTTGGTAAATAGGGTAAAATTTGGTAAAATTATATAAAAGTCAAAATCTTTTTTTTTAAAATTTGATTCTTAAGAATCTTTCACATGTTTATCCTTCTTAATTAAATTATAAAGTTGAAATTTGATTCATTTATATTTTTATAGTGTTCAAAAAATATATTTAATATTAATTTAATATAAGGTAAATTATGCAATTTTACGAGTCGAGTTTATGTTTCGATTCCACCTGTGCAAAACGAATCAAGATAAAAATTCGATTCTGACAACTTGCTATTTATGACATTAGAGAAAAATGTTGAACACGGCCTACACTACACATAAGTGAAATGGATAATGATTATGATATAATATTAAAAATTTCTAATTAATTCACTGCTGAAAAACAAATGTGAAATGGATCCGCAGCATTCACAACCGTTTTTTTGGGTGTCCTACATTGTATATGCAAAACGACACATGAGCCAAAAAAAAGTTGGAAAATGTAACAATTTTAACTGTAACAGGACAAAGTTTATACTTCCCTCATATAAGCTGCAACCTACAACCTACAACCATTCTTTTTTTTTTTTTTTGATGGAACATGCATTCATTCAAGGAAAGAAGCCACAAAGGCTTACAAACAGGTGCCCCAGAGGGACACAGCTACAAAGCAAAAGGGTACGACGAAACAAACTAAAAAGTCTGGCCGACCGACCTCGGTGGTCGACTCTAAGGGACCCAGGTCCCAAATACGCACACTCGTACCCTTTTGAAACTAAAAAACTAAAATCTAAAAAACTCAGACCGATAAGCGGCTGAGAGAAAACAGCTCAGACCGGAAGCCCAGCTGAGAGAAACTAAATTACCCAAACTAAACTATCGAACTAAACGAAACATAAATTAACTAAAACTAAAACTAAACCCAAAACGATCACCGGCATGTCAACCACCGAGCAATCAATCTGCCACCCTCAGCAGCTCCATCCTCTCAGCAAGTCGACACCTCCTTCACCCACCACTCAACTGCCAGCTCCCACCCGCCCTCAAAAGCACCGATCGGCCAAGAAGAAGAACCAGCCGAAGCCTCCACGGCGCCAGCAGATCGACCATCCCAACCAATCAACGCCACCTCCAACAGCACCACCCGGTCCCCGTCTACAACCATCCAGCCACCACGCCACCGTCAACCGCAGAAAGGACATCAGCCGAGAAGAGCAGAAGGAACTCCGGAAGCCACCCACGCCACCATCACATCATCGGCAACCAAAATCCGGTCCAGATCGGAGCTCCCAGCTCCCGCCGGCGGACAGATCCGAAAGCTTCTACTAAGTTCTCAAGGCTTCGAGAGAAGAGGAGAACTACAACCTACAACCATTCTAAGATCTTTATTTTATTATAGAAAACCATTCTAAGATCTTAGTCTAATGTAAAAGTTGTTTACACTTGGCGCATTATATCTATGCTGATGTGACCAAAAACAAAATGTTGGTCACTGATGATCGAACTTTAGTTTAGTCATTTTTATGATTCTTTTTTTGTGTGATATAAGTCATTTTTATGATTCAAAAAGTCATTAGTGGTCATTAGCGGGCATAGTGGATCGTTAGGTTAGTCTTCTGTGTGAGGGAGATCACTACGTGGTATCTCTCAGACAGAAAGCAGCGGAAAATATCTTTAGTGCAGGAAATAAAGTGCAGAAAGTAAGTACTCGTAGTTTTATAGTGGAAACCTTATTGCATCTATGCATCAGGCTGAAAACCACTTACCTTCTGGAAAGTTCGAGAAGAGTTTCAAGATCGATGTTATTACTTGACGAATATGCTTGTAGAATGTTACAATCTGTCTCACTCAGTGACAGTGAACCAATTCTACTCAATCCGAATACCAAATAACTTGATCTTACTCTCGACCGCACACAGCGAGTACTCCGTCGACTATCGGAATTGGTCGCAGCTTCCAATCTCCGTTTACACTCTCTAAACAGCCGAACTTCAACCAGTTGAGATGCCCTCTCTTTTATAGTGATCCATCAGATCTGATTTACATCAGAGATTCGATCTATATCTTGCATATTTGATTTAGTTAAGATATTGCCATATCTTAACTAAATCAGTTATTTCCATTCCATATCCAGCTCGCTCGTATCTTGATATATCTCGTCAGATCTGATCTATATCAGAGATTTGATCTTTATCTTGTAGATTTGTTTTAGTTAAGATATTGCCATATCTTAACTCAATCAGTTATTTCCATTCCATATCCGTTCGCTACTGGGCTTTGCTTCCGGCCCACTCCGCAGAGCTGATCCAAGCACGATCTCGGTACTAATCTCGTCCCTCACGCAGATCTCATCTCCCTCGCAGCGCCAAGCTCTCTCAGGGATGTCCAGTCATCGTTTCTCTCAGACAGTCTGGACCTTGCGACATATCAGACAGATTTGTGATTTCTGCATACTCAAGTCAAATATTAGCTAAGTGTTTGTTATCATCAAAACACAAAGGGTCCAACAAATTTCCCCTTTTTGATGATGACAAACACTTCTTCACAAATGAGAAATCACACCCAGCTATGACAAGGAAATCACATCTACAATTCCATACAGTAGCTACTTCAGACTACTTCAGATTTCAATTTATTCACTAAGTTTTTATTTTAGTCGAGCAAGCGTAGTTCCCCCTCAGATGGACATCCGCTTAAATTTTGGTAATGATTTCCCCCTTAGTGAATGCACACATATATCTTCCCTCTTTTGGCATCATCAAAAAGGTTTGCAAACAAGGACACAGAGTGATAGAAAGAGAAAACATTTCATTCATGTTGGCAAGTCATAAGTGTGTCACGCGGACACCACACATCCAAGCAAGGAAATCAAAAGGCAAGGAAACATCAAACATGAAATTCAAAAAAAACCGTTCAAAGAAGCAAGGATAGATGTGGTAGGGTTGACAAAGATGGGGGCCATGAGACAGTCCAGACTAAGCATCATTCTGGTACAGAACCTTTAGCTGTTCCACAATCTCTGCAGCAAGGTTCTTGATCTGCTCTGGGAACCCCTCAATCACAGCAGCCGCAGCACCCAAGTCTTTCACCCAATTCTCCTCTGGGACTTTCAGAGATTTCTCTGCTGCAACCTCCAGGGCTGCTAACCTCCCTTTCACATCCCGAACCTCAGACCGAAGCTCCCTCAACAACATCATCATCTCACCCAGTCCTTCAGTGGGGAGAACATTTTCTTGACGCATAGGGTCAGCAATGGGAGACATCTCAACAACAACTGGTTCTGCAGGTGGTGGTGACTGAGCGCGCGGTTATATCCATCCTTCATCTGTAGAATACAGCAGACCTAGCTTGATGATGTGCTCATCACCCAAGACGGTGGAAAGTGCTGTCTCAGAGACAGGATTGTAAATCTCCCAGTACTTCAGAATCTCCTTCACAAACTGAGGGTAGGGCAGACCATTCGAGGGATTCTCCTTGTTATACTCCGTCTGACGCATCACCTGAAATGGCAAATTGACTGGCTTCCTCTGCATAATTTGGTCCACAAGCAACATGTCCTGAAAGACGACCAGATTGTGCTTTTGTTTCCTCATGGTGATGTTCGACACAAGGATCCTGTGAAGAATCCTGGGAAGCACATCCATGTCGGAAATCTCCTTCTGCCCCTTCGCGGTGGGATTCATCCCAAGCCTTTCCAGCACATCGGACTTTGCTACAGAACTCGGCCATGTGCCCTTGGCGTACTCTGCGTACCCACCCTTTGACACCTTCAGAATAGTCGCCAACTCCCTCAGATTCAGCGTAAACACTTCTCCTCCCATGGTCGCAGACAATTCCAGATTTCCTTTTGTCTTCTCCAGCAGATTTTTCGCAATTGCCAGAGTAACCAAACATTGCATCCCTTCCAAAATCGGTTCCTCATAAATAATTGCCTAAATGCACCCAACCACACATTAATGTAGTCCAGATGTGAGAAACGCTTCACGTGGCCCCATCTGGAGGCGTGCATTTCACGCTATAAATGCCACAGACGGGACAACTGCGTGTCACATTGACTGTTCATCTCTCTGTGCTGAGAGCCAACAGAGTGAAACTCTTCCCAATGCCAAACCATCAATATCTGAGGTCACAGATCTCCTTATCTCCACAACTGTCACAAAGATTGTTTCCCAGCCAAAGTTGAACCTTCCAAAGTGATAACTCAATCTGACTAGTCTCATGGGTACACAAGGTTTTTGGTATGGTGCGCTAACTTTACCCAAATGGTACAAATAACACCACACACAATCAAGCAGAAATAAGATCATTCTAGTAAATTTTAGCAATTTCTTACTTCATGTGGAATAACTCCCGGGAAATAGAACAGCAAATCAACGGGCTCATAGGAGCATTCCACATGAAGATAGGCTAGGGTTGGTCTAGAGTACCTCCTGGGCTTATAACGTGGGATCAACTATGGAGGTCTCTCTTGGGCAGAAAGAATTCAGAATTTCATGTTTTTCAATCCCTAATGCACTCATCAATCACATAGCTAGCATGCATGGATACAATGTGAACACAACCTAATTTTCACTAGCATAGAACATCCATATTAAATTTCCCATCAGACGTGACTTGCATGCATCTAGTCTAGCCAATCACCGAGGGAGCAACATATGAGCACATCGCTAAGAAAGTGAAACCATACCTAGTTCAAGCCTCAGCTTCTCGTAGGGTTCCCTGTGCAATGCCTTTGTGAATATGTCTGCTATCTGTTCCTCAGTTCTGCAGTATTACATTTCTATTGTTCCCTTTTCTACACAGTCTCGCAGAAAGTCATATCGAATCTCTATATGCTTAGTGCGTGAAAACTGCACAGGATTTTTAGAGATATTAATAGCACTAGTGTTATCACACAGAATTTTTGCACAATCGGTGATAACACCATAGTCACTTAGTTGTTGCCTGAGTCATAGCAGCTGTGCACAGCAAGCAGCAGCGGCAATGTATTCCGCCTCAGCGGTGGAAAGTGCAATAGAGGACTGCTTCTTTGAAGCCCAAGAGATGAGACACGGTCCAAGATACTGAGCCATCCCTGACGTGGACTTCCTGTCTGTCTTGCAGCCCGCATAATCTGCATCAGTGTAGGCTACCAGGCGTAAGTCTCCTCCCCTCATATAGAACAAGCACAAATCATCTGTTCCCTTCAGATATCTCAGTATCCTCTTCACAGTTTTCACGTGGGTCTCTCTGGGATCTGCCAGAAACCTTGCACACAGACAGACACTGAATAAGATATCAGGTCTACTAGCAGTAAGATATATACAAGTGAACCAATCATCCCCCTGTATAAAGTTGGATCCACTTGTGGGGAGGACTCATCAATGTCAAGGTATCATTTGGAGACATCGGTGTGGCACACGTCTTAACGGATTCCATTCCGAACTTCTTTAGAATCTCCTTTACGTACGTATTTCTGCTGATGGATCTGGGTGCCATCCTCTCCTTGAGCTACTTGAAGTCCAAGAAAGTACTTCAGCTCTCCCACCATGCTCATCTCGAACTCGCTCGACATCAAATCTGTGAACTTCTTGACAAGTCTAGGGTTAGTTGAACCAAAAATAATATCATCCACATATACCTGAACCACTAGAGTGTCCTTCCCTTCCTTCAAAAGGAAGAGAGTCTTGTCCACCTCTCCTCTGACATATCCGTGTGACAGTAGAAACTGTGACAGTCTCTCATACCAAGCGAGGGGTGCTTGCTTCAACCCATACATCGCCTTGTCTAGAATATGGACATGATCGGAGTGAGTGTAATCCTCAAACCCTGGTGTCTGGCTCACATATACCTCTTCTTTCAGAACTCCGTTCAAGAAGGCCGTTTTCACATCCATCTGCTGTAGAGTGAAGCCATGGTAAGTAGAATAAGCAATTAATAGTCTGATTGCTTCTAACCTTGCAACTGGGGCAAATGTCTCATCGTAGTCTATCCCCTCTTGTTGGTTGTACCCCTTGACTACTGACGGAGCGCACTGCACTGTCGTTAAGGTGCAATGTCTCTGTGCAAAATAAATTTATATCTCCGCTACTCGTACTCTACTAGTGGGTAGTAAAGGGTAAGTAGGGGTCGAACCTTAGGGAGCCAGGTGAAAAGTTGTTCTTAAAGTTGGACAGTTTGGGGTTGGTTGTGGTTTTAGTACAGAGAGTAGCGTGGGTTGGTTGTGATTTTAGTACTGGAAAGTAAATGACTGAAAGTAAAGAAAGTAAATACGAGACTGAAAGTAAATACTGAAAAGTAAAGTGCTTGAAGGACAAGACTTGCGGAAATTAAAGTGCTTGAAGGACAAGACTTGCAGAAATTAAAGTGCTTGAAGGACAAGTCTTGCAGAAATTAAAGTGCTGAAAGTAAGCAGTTGATATGGTACTGAAAGTAAAGTAACAGGTGATATTGCAATTGAAGGAAGGATTCGGTATCAGGGGCCTTGTATCATAGTCTGTTTATCATTGACCTCTAATGATCATACTATGTGTTCAAAGATGAATCAAGGCTATTTCTAGCACATGACTTGCAACATCATTTAGAACACTTGTTCTACTTAGACTAATTCCTCCTTTCGAAGTATCTTAGCCTTATGTGCATCCATTTGATCTTCAGTTACGATCAACCAAATGGTTTTTGAAAGAGGTCGAACTCCTCAGATAAGCTTTGCCCGTTAAAGCATCCACTTACCCGAGTATGTTCACGAACCCCACGGAAGAGTTTTGCCCGTTAAAGCATCCACTCAACCTTGGAAGTTCTAACCTAATATGTGGCACATAGAACAAGTTTTGAACACATAGAGGCACTTAAGAGAAGGGTCTAAAACATTGTATGATACCAGTACACCCCTTCAACCGAATGAAGGGTTTAGCTACGAATATCCATGGAACAGGACATCATATCTAAGTACTTGAAAAGTAAAGGTTTTGAAAGACAGGAAAAGTAAAAGGAGAATACTCAAGAACCGACAGGAGTAAACTCAGGAACTAGTTCAAATACTCAAGAACAAACAGGAGTTTTGATTCAAAGCGAAAGTATTACAAGGATTGTGTCGTAGAATCTAGAGAGCTTCTCTCACTACAAGAACTATGGATGTTGGGATTGAATGAGGATGATATACAAGTGAAGAGAAGATGTCTATTTATAGGCTAAGGGAGGCAAGGAGATCACAACACATGGCACAAGATGTGAGGAGATGTGGAGGAGATCACAACACATGGAAAGAGGAGAGCAAAAGCCATCGGGGTGAGTCACCACTCCAAAAGCCATCGGAAGATATTTGTTTCTCAAAAGCCATCGGTTTTACCGGAGCTTTGGCCGGAGCTTCTTGGATTTTGGAGAGTGTATTCTGAATGAAACTGTCATTCTAAGATGATCTCAAGAAGGAACCTAAGCCAAATTCTGCTTGGAACATGGTCGAAATCCCAACACGGTCGAAATTGCCCTAGTTTGGCTTTTACCGGGCTTGGTGCCTTTGCATTGCGTTCTTGTCCAAACGCCGACTGTTCTAGCATATTTGAATGATTCTAAGTCGGTTCCATGAAAGTTGTACAGTCGAAATCTGATTGTGGCCTCGAGTGTCTTGTAATCCATTTTCAGCTTTAAAACTCCTCCTTAGCCTGTATTTTCTCTAGACTTCAGAATACCCTGTAGATAAATATCGGAACTAACAAGCAAAAGTTAAATAGACAAAGAGTCTAATTTGGTGGGTTTAACTATCTTAATGAATCATATAAATATGGTCCATCAGATCACCCCACACTTTTAGTTGTTCGTCCCGAACAATGCTTTTTAAGGGTGTGCACACAATCTAAGTAAAATATGAAAGTGAGACTGTGGGACTAGATTTATCTTAATTCATGCATTACTTACTTATTACCAAACTAAACCGTGTAAATACTTAGAAGAAACTTGATACTTGTACCTTCGCGCCGAGATGCAAATTAATTCGGATGTTTCGGGAGATAGCCCTTTTCAGGCTCCTGGACTGCATTCTCGGGATCGACTCGCACTATATGGTTTCCTTGTAGCTTTCTCTAGCACGTGATTCGGTTCGGGTTTCACTGAGTTGAGCACTTTGATTTCTTTTTGGCGAGGGACAGCTTCTGTAGTGAATCGGCCTTTGGCCTTTGATATTGAGTTGGAGTTTCTTCACTTTTGTTCGGTTAAAACCTTCACAATTTTGGCTTTTGGCCTTTGATTAGCTTCTTTGAGATTTTACTTCTTTGTGACTTGCTAGTCCATTTTCTCAGCCTTTTTGGGAGGTCCAATCGTCGCCCGCAAGCATATGGAAATACCTCCCCGCTCTTTCTCATCCTCGCCGTTTCGCGCGGGTCAAAATGAGGGTCGCTCATCTATTTTCCCGGCTACTCTGACTAGAGATAGGACGGTTTGATTCCCGTCCCGCCTCTTTGCATAAACGCTGCACGGCGGAGATGACTCTGATCTTCATTGAAACCCGAAGTGCAGCCTCCACTGACTTCGAAAACCATATAGTTAGATTCGATCCTTCGAGTGCTTGCCAAGCCTCTCTAGGGCAGTTTATGTCAACTCCACATCCCCTGTATATCTCAGCACAAAGGGACAAATGAGAAGTTACATTCTAAGTTTTTAAACAGTTGAGATTTCACAAGGTAAATGCATGAATTATGATCTATCTTTTTCACATTCTCAAGTTCATACTTTCAAAAAGATAATATTAAGGGAAAAGAAAAAAGAAAAACATGTTAATTAACTATGTACAAATGTGGTTCTCACCCCACACTTTTGAACGAAGGCGTGCTTCACAGCAAGGCTTAGTTCAAAAGTCATGCAAGCAAATATATACAGGTAAGGTGAGAATGAAAAAACTAAATGACAGAAATTAAATGACTGAAAGTAAGATAGGTGTTGGGTTACCTCCCGACCAGTGCATTTGTTTAACGTCGTTAGCTCGACGGTACCTCATTCTCGGATCATAAGGTTGGGTCCCATGGGCGTGTGAGGTCGAATTTCTTCTCGGCTGCCCTTTTGCTCCGAGAGGGTGAGGCTTCATTGACCATAGCTGCTGGTCCAATGAGTCGTGCTCGCTTGTTACTCCTTCCGGGTTTCCATTCTTTCGGCCCATGTCTTTGCCGCTTCTTCATGTTTGAATAGTTGGCACCTTTGCGAGTTTGGAAGTTTGGTTTTGTGCCATTAAATGTAGGCGACATTAAGCATGCGCCCCTGCCAAGCTTCTTTTTTGTGGCAGCGGAGATGGGTTGTCTTGGAACAAGTGAGTTTTCAGGCGGCTTTTCTTGGCTCATGACGAGTGGGTGCTCCATCTTCGGCTCTTCTGGCTCATGTTTTTCCTCCAACTCCCCTAACTCCCCTTGCACCTCATCATCATTGATTCCATGATCTTCGGTGGCTATGATCTGCATAAAACATGAAGGGTTAAGTTGAGGTTTCTTGGCCATGAAGACCGGTTCTTTCTCGACCAGCCCGTCCGTGAGGACCGGGTCTATTTCGGGCAGCTCGGGCGCTTCGGCCATGAGGACTGGGCTCGTCTTGGGTGGCTCCGCTATGAGGTGTGGGACTGGCGTGATTTCCTTGGGCAGATTGGTGATGAGGACCGGGGCTGAATCGGGCAGTTTTTCTTCTAACTCCCAGGGGTAATCTGAGTGGAGCTCTTCTTCAGGCAACCATGGGTCCTCATCCTCGTCATTTATATGGTCTCCGGGGGCAATCACACTGAGGTCTGGGTCTGATTTGGGCAGCTCGGCAGTTAGGTCCGGGTATGTCTCGGGCAACTCGTCAGTTAGGACCGGGACTTTCTCGGACAGATTGGAAATGTGTATCGGGCCAGCCTTGGACAGTTCGGCAGTGAAGTCTGTTGTAAGCTCTTCCTCGATGACTCTTGGTTTGAGCATCTCATTGACCAGATATGCCGTTTCTTTTTGAGCCGCCTCAACTATTGCCCATGATTTCTTGGTTTCGGCCTGGTTTTGGTGCATCGAGGCATTCAATTGCTGTATGTCTGTGGCCAATTGCTGGGTGCTAGCTGCCAGCTCGTTTGCTGCCGCCCATAATTCAGTTTTGGCCCTGATTTGGTGCATCGTGTTGTCCAGTTCTTCGCGCCGCATGGCCTGATCTTGTCTTGGTCTTGACCTCGCGGCCAAATCATCTATTAAGTTCCAAAGATCATCTATGTCTAAGTTGTTCACCGAGCCTCCCGCTGCATCATTTAGCCAATTCCACTCTTGTGGCATCATCCTATTGAGAAACCTTTGAAGAAGATCGTGGTTGGTGAATCCATGGTGCGGGCAGCTCGTCACAATGGAGTCAAAGTACGCCAAGTACTCGTCCAAAGTTTCATCCCGGGATTGCTCTATGTTGTTGATCTTCTCGCGGACTTCAAGTTTGAAAGGTGGTGGGGAAAACTCCTCATTGTTCCAAGGCTCGCATCCATAGTAGAAAGAATTTGTGAACTGCATGGCAGAACTAAAACAAAACAAATAGAACAACTAGTCCGATTTCACAACTCCCCGGCAACGACGCCAATTTTGACGGAGCGCACTGCATTGTCGTTAAGGTGCAATGTCTCTGTGATAAATAAATTTATATCTCCGCTACTCGTACTCTACTAGTGGGTAGTAAAGGGTAAGTAGGGGTCGAACCCAAGGGAGTCAGGTGAAAAGTTGTTCTTAAAGTTGGACAGTTTGGGGTTGGCTGTGGTTTTAGTACAGAGAGTAGCGTGGGTTGGTTGTGATTTTAGTACTGGAAAGTAAATGACTGAAAGTAAAGAAAGTAAATACGAGACTGAAAGTAAATACTGAAAAGTAAAGTGCTTGAAGGACAAGACTTGCGGAAATTAAAGTGCTTGAAGGACAAGACTTGCAGAAATTAAAGTGCTTGAAGGACAAGTCTTGCAGAAATTAAAGTGCTGAAAGTAAGCAGTTGATATGGTACTGAAAGTAAAGTAACAGGTGATATTGCAATTGAAGGAAGGATTCGGTATCAGGGGCCTTGTATCATAGTCTGTTTATCATTGACCTCTAATGATCATACTATGTGTTCAAAGATGAATCAAGGCTATTTCTAGCACATGACTTGCAACATCATTTAGAACACTTGTTCTACTTAGACTAATTCCTCCTTTCGAAGTATCTTAGCCTTATGTGCATCCATTTGATCTTCAGTTACGATCAACCAAATGGTTTTTGAAAGAGGTCGAACTCCTCAGATAAGCTTTGCCCGTTAAAGAATCCACTTACCCGAGTATGTTCACGAACCCCACGGAAGAGTTTTGCCCGTTAAAGCATCCACTCAACCTTGGAAGTTCTAACCTAATATGTGGCACATAGAACAAGTTTTGAACACATAGAGGCACTTAAGAGAAGGGTCTAAAACATTGTATGATACCAGTACACCCCTTCAACCGAATGAAGGGTTTAGCTACGAATATCCATGGAACAGGACATCATAGCTAAGTACTTGAAAAGTAAAGGTTTTGAAAGACAGGAAAAGTAAAAGGAGAATACTCAAGAACCGACAGGAGTAAACTCAGGAACTAGTTCAAATACTCAAGAACAAACAGGAGTTTTGATTCAAAGCGAAAGTATTACAAGGATTGTGTTGTAGAATCTAGAGAGCTTCTCTCACTACAAGAACTATGGATGTTGGGATTGAATGAGGATGATATACAAGTGAAGAGAAGATGTCTATTTATAGGCTAAGGGAGGCAAGGAGATCACAACACATGGCACAAGATGTGAGGAGATGTGGAGGAGATCACAACACATGGCAAGAGGAGAGCAAAAGCCATCGGGGTGAGTCACCACTCCAAAAGCCATCGGAAGATATTTGTTTCTCAAAAGCCATCGGTTTGACCGGAGCTTTGGCCGGAGCTTCTTGGATTTTGGAGAGTGTATTCTGAATGAAACTGTCATTCTAAGATGATCTCAAGAAGGAACCTAAGCCAAATTCTGCTTGGAACATGGTCGAAATCCCAAAACGGTTGAAATTGCCCTAGTTTGGCTTTTACCGGGCTTGGTGCCTTTGCATTGCGTTCTTGTCCAAACGCCGACTGTTCTAGCATATTTGAATGATTCCAAGTCGGTTCCATGAAAGTTGTACAGTCGGAATCTGATTGTGGCCTCGAGTGTCTTGTAATCCATTTTCAGCTTTAAAACTCCTCCTTAGCCTGTATTTTCTCTAGACTTCAGAAGACCCTGTAGATAAATATCGGAACTAACAAGCAAAAGTTAAATAGACAAAGAGTCTAATTTGGTGGGTTTAACTGTCTTAATGAATCATATAAATATGGTCCATCAACTACCAGGCGGGCTTTGTTTCTCACAACGACTCCCTTGTCGTCCATCTTGTTTCTAAAGACCCACTTCGTCACTATAACATTTTTGGCCTTTGGCCTAGGAACCAACCGCCATACCTTGTTCCTCTCGAACTGATGTAGCTCTTCTTGCATGGCATTGACCCATTCTGTATCCTTGAGCGCTTCTGCTACTGTCTTTGGTTCTGCAAGAGAGACAAAGGACGCAAATCCACAAAAATGACACAAAATACCTAGATTTACCTGATCCTGGGATGTGTAACACTGGTAGTCCCTCAGCCTTGTTGGGGGTTGTATAACTCACCCGTGGCTTATAGTCCTGGGTTCCTCCTCAGTGCCTGCAGGAGGAAGATTGTCAACTACCTCTTCCTCGTTGGGGGGCTCAACGTTGATTCCGGTCACAGGGACATGCTCTTGAGCTAGCATCTCCGTCTGAGCATTCTCAGCTGTGGTCTCCACCGGTTCCTGACCTATTGTCTGAGAAACTCCTTGGGTTAGTTCTGTGGCCTCACTTTGAGTTGGATCCCAATCAGGGTCAGACCTGTCCGCAAACTGAAGTTCTCCATCATCCTGTGAGGAGGGATCTTTCACCAGGTGTCCGGCCATGACGCGCTCGTCAAAGGTTACATGAATGCTCTCCTCCACCTATTCCATTCTCAGGTTGTACACCTTGTATGCTCTGCTATGGCTCGAATAGCCAACGAATACGCCTTCATCGCTTCTCGGATCGAACTTGCCCAGATTGTCTTTCCCATTGTTGTGCACATAGCACCTGCATCCAAATACTTTCAAATGAGCAATGTTAGGTTTCCTTCCCCGCAGCAACTCGTATGGCGTCTTCCCTATGAGAGATCGTAGAGATGCTCGGTTTAGTATGTAGCTGGCGGCATGAACATCCTCTGCCCAGAACCCCTTGGGTACACCACTGGCAATCAACATCGTCCTAGACATATTCTCTAGTGTCCTATTCTTTCTCTCCACCACGCCATTTTGCTGAGGTGTCCGCGGTGCAGAAAAGTTGTGATCTATTCCACCAGTCCTGCACGGGGAGAGAAACTGGGAATTCCGGAACTCGGTTTCATGGTCAGTACGAATAGACACCAATTTTTTACTCAATTTATTTTCTGTCAGTTTCAACCATGTGACAAACTCAGAGTACGTTTCATCCTTAGAGTTTAAGAAAATGGTCCACGTATACCTGGAGTAGTCATCCACGATAACCAATCTATACCTGTTTCCTCCACGGCCGATGACATTCACTGGGCCACACAGATCCATGTGGATCATGTTCAGGGGAGCTGACGTACTTACTGATTGTTTTGACTTGAATGAGGTACGTACTCGCTTGCACGTGGCATAGGCACTGCACACCTGATCAAATGAGCTTTCCACCTTGGGTAGACCAACCACCAGCTCATTCTGATGCAGTTTGTGAATCAGCCTCATGCTTGCATGCCCAAACCTTTTGTGCCATAATAGAGTGCCCTCGATTATACTTGATAAGCACAGTTCAACCTCATGGACGAAATCTGGATCCACTATGTAGATTTCGTTCTCACGAACACCTCTGAGAATTATTTTTCCTGTCTCAATGCACTTCACAACACTGTCATTAGAGTTAAATATCACCTGATTTCTACCATGTTGACACAGCTGTGATATACTCAGCAAGTTGTATTTCAAATTTTCAACCAGACTTACTCGTCAGACTTTGATAGTTTCTGAAATTTTTACCTCTCCTGTTGCAACGACCTTACCTGTGCTCTTGTTTCCGAAGATGATACTTTCTTCGAAATAGTCTTGGAGTGAGATGAACCACCCTGGATCTCCTGTCATGTGCCTAGAACATCCGCTGTCCAGATATCAGGGTCGAGACCTCGCTCCTACCTACAAGAGAGAGATCAATTTTTACGAACCCAGACAAGTTTGGGCTTACTGGGTTTTGGAACAGTTTTAGCAACAGAAAAAAACTTTAAAGAACAGGAATCGTCATTGTCAGTAAGATTAATTTTTCTTCTGGGGGTTCTTCTGGGTCGTCCGTAGATGGTTGTGTCATGGTGTAGACGAGCCCACTCAACTCTGTCTTCCCTCCTGTGGGAAGAGATTTCTCTTCTAGGGATGTGAGCAGTACTGACTTTTCTCTGCCGGTTTTCCTTTGGAGATATGCATGTGGTATTTTCCCAATTGTAATTCCTTTCGTAGGTTTCTCTCAACCTCTTACAATCCCGTCTGTAATGGCCAGAGTGACCACAGTGCCAGTAGACACGATAGTACAAACCAGCAGTGTTCTTATTTTTCTCTAAGGGCATGGATCTCCTGTTTCTCCGTGCCTGAAAGTCAATCGTGAATGGTCGACGACTGGGGTTCTGCTTCTTCCAAATTTCAAAGGCTTTCCTAGCCTTGAAGGGCACAGATTCACTGTCGTAGAGGTGACTTTCCTCCAAAGAGGTGACTACTCTTTCCAACTGTCCCGTGGCTCTTGGTTTTCCCCCTTGACGGGAGCTCTCACCAACTTCAATTATTACTTCCTTTCCTTTGACAGTCCTTTTATTTTCTACCTCTTTGTCAGTGCCTTTCTTTCCTTCACCATATCCAAGTCCTGGTCTAACAAACCTTCTTTTGTAATTTTCTCTTTCTTCTTCAACCCCTCTTGGCTTCTAGTTCTCGCAGCCAGATCTCTTTTCTTTCAGTCTCCTCTCGTCTGAGATCTGCCACTGTCTGATGTAGTTCCTTATTATCCAACTGGAGCCAGGCCAATTCTGCATTTAATTCTTCTATTTGAGTTCTGAAATCTATCAACTCGGTGTCATCGATTCTCATGCGCCTCAGCTCATCATTTAGATTATTGATTTGCGTGTCCCTTCCGTCACATGTGGGACACTTGCAAACGTGCTTCTCCATCTCCCTCTCAAGTCGCATAGCTTTGGTTGACCAGAGGCGATTGTTTTCCATGTCGTCTTCGTGTTCATCTTGCATAATCTCAAGCCGTTCTTTAAGACTTCGATTCTTTTCCAACAGTTTAGCAACAGTCTCTGCAAAATCAGATTCACTGAAAACCTCATCCACAAAGGAGTCAGATTCATTTACCTCATTGTTCGTGGATCGCGCCATCAGACATGGCTCCTTAGCTCGCTTCCCATTGCTGCGTTCCTCATCTGAGTCACCCCAGGCAGCGAACATGGCTTGAGCTTCCTTTGGAGCAGGTGGTTCACCCTTCTTTTTGCTGTAGCAATCTCTAGCAAGATGCTTGACAGATGTGCTCGTCGTCGAAGCAAAACGTACAAATAAATTTATAAGTCCGCTACTCGCGATTTAACTACTGGGTAGTCAGTGGTAAGTAGGGGTCGAACCCAAAGGAATTAGGGGGATAAGTTGTTCTTTAAGTTGGACGATTTTGGGATTGGTTGGTTGGTTTTAAAGCTACCAGCTAAGTGATTGATTGGTTGGTTGGTTGGTTTTAGTACTGGAAAGTATACTGATAATTATTACAATTAAAAGAAAGTGTTCGGTTTCAGGGGCCTTGTATTATATCCTGTTTATCATTGACCCTTAGTGAATCTTCTAAGTATTCAAACGTGTATCAAGGCCTTTTCCGGCGCTCGATTTGCCACACTTTCTAGTCTTTTGCAAAAGTGTGCATAAGTGAATCAAGGCCATTTCAAGCACTCGACTCGCAACACTTTTTGCAGAAAACGTAAGACCCTTGTTCTACTTAGACTAGCACCCCATTTCAAGGTATACTAGCCTATGTGCATCCATTTGGTCCCTTTGGTCCAGTTTCCAAATGGTTTTTTAGATAGATCGAACTCCTCGGATAAGCTTGCCCATTTGGTCCCTTTGGTCCAGTTACAAATGGTCCACTTACCCGAGTATGATCACGAACCCCCAAGGAAGAGCTTGCCCATTTGGTCCCTTTGGTCCAGTTACAAATGGTCCACTCAACCTTGGAGATTCTAATCTTATATATGGCACATAGAATAAGTTTTGAATACACAGACGAGACACTAAGTTAATAGTCTAAAACATTTTATAATACAAGTCCACCCCTTCTACCGAACGACTAGTTTAGCTACTATTTATCGCGCTAAACATTATAACTAAGGAACTGGAAATTAAAGACAGAAAATAAATATTAAAAACTTACTACCGTTGAAGCGCCAAGGGAGCAATCTTTATTTCCAAAGCCAAACTTTACAAAACTTAGAGAGATAAGTGAATTTTGATTTTTTGGGATGTTTGAAATGAGGAGGAGGAGGTTCGTATTTATAGCCATAAGGGGAGGAGATGGGTGGTGGAGATGGTTGCAAGTGTCTTTCATCCAAGGGAGGAGGAGGAGGAGCAAGGAGGAGCTGCCACATGGGGGGGTGGAGGAAGCCACCGGTCACATGGAGGAGGAGCCGCCGGTAGCAGGTGGTGGAATGGGGAGGAGCTCCTCCCTTGGCCACCTCCAAGCATGGTGGCCGGTCACCTTGTCCAAACG
This sequence comes from Rhodiola chrysanthemifolia, assembly GCA_033675395.1. Classification (NCBI taxonomy): domain Eukaryota; kingdom Viridiplantae; phylum Streptophyta; class Magnoliopsida; order Saxifragales; family Crassulaceae; genus Rhodiola; species Rhodiola chrysanthemifolia. The sequence goes on from CM066204.1 coordinate 16,047,703, forward strand.
TGCATTTTGATAGTTGATTTGGAATGGCCAAGTGATTCTACGACTAATGGTCGAGTCATAATTTCCAAATTCCATGTTTTGGTCGAGCAACTTGGTTTTGGTGCCTATGCGCGCGGCCTTTACTATGGAATTGGGCCAACTGCCAATCTGCTCGAGCGTTTTGTCTGGGAAGCGAGATTGTCCGACTTGTTGGGCATTCCAAACATCTTGGTCGAGCCAGATTTGCAAGATTCGTCGGTTGGCTCGAGCAATTCGGTCATGGTGCCTAGTGTACGCGGAGTCTTTGCTTGGCATTGGGCCAACTCTCAATTGGCTCGGGCATTCTCCTTGGTTTTCCGACATTGTCAACTTTATTTTCCATTTTAAACACTTTGGTCGAGGCGGAATTGTTAGATGAGGTGGTTTGCTCGAGCAACTTGAATCGAGTGTTTGGTCAGCTCGGCAAAGGGCCTGGATCTGCTTCATCCGGTCGGGTGGTTTCTGCGGCATTTTCTCACCCGGTCGGTTGAGTCTTCAATGCAAATTCCTCTCCGGTTTGATTTGTTTGGAGTGATTCCATGTCAGGATCCTTGAGATTTCTTCAGTCAGCGTCTGATCTTGACCTTGGAATAACTCTTAATATCTTTTCAGCGTAAAATCCTCTCCTTAGCGTGTTTTCTCTCTAAGCGCCAAAATACCCTGTAGAAATATATCGGGACTAACAAGTAGAAGTTAAATAGACCAACAGTCTAATTTGGTGGGTTTTACGGTGTTTATGATTCGTATAATTTGGGTCCATCATATCACCCCACACTTTTAGTTGTTCGTCCCGAACAATGCTATTATAGGGCGGCATTCTAAGTTTGGTTTTGGATTATATGAAAATTAGACTGTGGGACTCGATTTATCCTAATTCATGCATTACTTACTTATTGCTAAATTGAACTGTGTAAATAAATAGAAGAAACTTAATACTTGTACCTCCGTGCTGAGATGCAATTTGTTCCGGATGTCTCGGGAGATAGCCCTTTTTAGGTTCCTGGACTGCAACTTCGGGACCGTCTCTCACTATATGGTTTTCTTGTAGCTTTCTCTAGCACGTGATTTGGTTCGGGTTTCACTGGTTTGAGTACTTTGATTTTTCTTTTGGCGAGGGACTGCTTTTGTAGTGAATCGGCCTTTGGCCTTTGATTTGACTTTTTTGAGTACTTCACTTTTTTGTTCGGTTAAAACCTTCACAATGTTGGGCCTTTGGCCTCTTGATTTGCTTCTTCGAGCTTTTTGCCTTTTTGTGGCTTTTGCAAGTCCATTTTCTCAAGCCTTTTTGGGAGGTCCAATCATCGCCCGCAAGCCTATGGAAATACCTCCCCGCTCCTCTCATCGTTGTCGTTTCGCGCGGGTCAAGATGAGGGTCGCTCATCTATTTTCTCGGCTACTTTGACTAGAGAGAGGACGGTCTGATTCCCGTCCTCGCCTTTTCTTTTCTTTTTGCATAAACACTGCATGGCGGAGATGACTTCAATCTTCACTGAAACCCTAAGTGCAGCCTCCACTGACTTCGAAAACCATATAGTTTGATAAGATCCTTCGATTGCCTGCCAAGCCTTTCTAGGGCAGTTTATGTCAACTCCACATCTCTAGTTAATCTCAGCACAAAGGACAAATGAAAAGTTACGTTCTAAGTTTTTAGACAGTTGAATTTTCACAAGGTAAATGCATGAATTTCGGTCTATCTTTTTCACATTCTTAAGTTCATATTTTCAAAAAGATACTATTACTAAAAAAAAGAAAACAGCAAGCATGTTATTTATATACAACGGTGGTTCTCACCCCACACTTTTGAACGAAGGCGTGCCTTAGTTCAAAAGTCATGCAAGCTAATATATATATGTGAGAATTACTAAGACAGAAAATTAAATGACAGAATTTAAATGACAGAAAGTAAGATAGTGTCGGGTTACCTCCCGACCAGTGCCTTTGTTTAACGTCGTTGGCTCGACGATACCTCGTTGTGGATTACTGGTTTGGGTCCCATGGGTGGCTCAGGTCGAATTTTGCCACCGTTCCTGTGTTGCTTCTTGCCTTGCCTTTTCCCGATTTCTTGCGAGATGATGTGCTTGGGTCAGGACTCCTTTGTTTTGGGATCTTTTCTTTCCAATACCCCGGAGGAGGTGAGGGACCTTTCACTACTAGCCCTTTGAAGTTTTTGTATTTGGGACTATTGACAGATGCTCGTCTGCTTCGGATGAGTTGCTCCGGATCATCCATAAATGGAAGTGGCACCTCATTGTTTCGATCGTACAGGTTTATCTCGTCGTCATCCTGGTAGTCATGATGACTTTCTTCGCGAGACATGGTTGTTTCGAGCGCGTATTGATTTAAAGAACTTATCCGATGGATAATTCCCCGGCAACGGCGCCAATTTGACAGATGTGCTCGTCGTCGAAGCAAAACGTACAAATAAATTTATAAGTCCGCTACTCGCGACTTAACTACTGGGTAGTCAGTGGTAAGTAGGGGTCGAACCCAAAGGAATTAGGGGGATAAGTTGTTCTTTAAGTTGGACGATTTTGGGATTGGTTGGTTGGTTTTAAAGCTACCAGCTAAGTGATTGATTGGTTGGTTGGTTGGTTTTAGTACTGGAAAGTATACTGATAATTATTACAATTAAAAGAAAGTGTTCGGTTTCAGGGGCCTTGTATTATATCCTGTTTATCATTGACCCTTAGTGAATCTTCTAAGTATTCAAACGTGTATCAAGGCCTTTTCCGGCGCTCGATTTGCCACACTTTCTAGTCTTTTGCAAAAGTGTGCATAAGTGAATCAAGGCCATTTCAAGCACTCGACTCGCAACACTTTTTGCAGAAAACGTAAGACCCTTGTTCTACTTAGACTAGCACCCCATTTCAAGGTATACTAGCCTATGTGCATCCATTTGGTCCCTTTGGTCCAGTTTCCAAATGGTTTTTTAGATAGATCGAACTCCTCGGATAAGCTTGCCCATTTGGTCCCTTTGGTCCAGTTACAAATGGTCCACTTACCCGAGTATGATCACGAACCCCCAAGGAAGAGCTTGCCCATTTGGTCCCTTTGGTCCAGTTACAAATGGTCCACTCAACCTTGGAGATTCTAATCTTATATATGGCACATAGAATAAGTTTTGAATACACAGACGAGACACTAAGTTAATAGTCTAAAACATTTTATAATACAAGTCCACCCCTTCTACCGAACGACTAGTTTAGCTACTATTTATCGCGCTAAACATTATAACTAAGGAACTGGAAATTAAAGACAGAAAATAAATATTAAAAACTTACTACCGTTGAAGCGCCAAGGGAGCAATCTTTATTTCCAAAGCCAAACTTTACAAAACTTAGAGAGATAAGTGAATTTTGATTTTTTGGGATGTTTGAAATGAGGAGGAGGAGGTTGGTATTTATAGCCATAAGGGGAGGAGATGGGTGGTGGAGATGGTTGCAAGTGTCTTTCATCCAAGGGAGGAGGAGGAGGAGCAAGGAGGAGCTGCCACATGGGGGGGGTGGAGGAAGCCACCGGTCACATGGAGGAGGAGCCGCCGGTAGCAGGTGGTGGAATGGGGAGGAGCTCCTCCCTTGGCCACCTCCAAGCATGGTGGCCGGTCACCTTGTCCAAACGTGCATTTTGATAGTTGATTTGGAATGGCCAAGTGATTCTACGACTAATGGTCGAGTCATAATTTCCAAATTCCATGTTTTGGTCGAGCAACTTGGTTTTGGTGCCTATGCGCGCGGCCTTTACTATGGAATTGGGCCAACTGCCAATCTGCTCGAGCGTTTTGTCTGGGAAGCGAGATTGTCCGACTTGTTGGGCATTCCAAACATCTTGGTCGAGCCAGATTTGCAAGATTCGTCGGTTGGCTCGAGCAATTCGGTCATGGTGCCTAGTGTACGCGGAGTCTTTGCTTGGCATTGGGCCAACTCTCAATTGGCTCGGGCATTCTCCTTGGTTTTCCGACATTGTCCACTTTATTTTCCATTTTAAACATTTTGGTCGAGGCGGAATTGTTAGATGAGGTGGTTTGCTCGAGCAACTTGAATCGAGTGTTTGGTCAGCTCGGCAAAGGGCCTGGATCTGCTTCATCCGGTCGGGTGGTTTCTGCGGCATTTTCTCACCCGGTCGGTTGAGTCTTCAATGCAAATTCCTCTCCGGTTTGATTTGTTTGGAGTGATTCCATGTCAGGATCCTTGAGATTTCTTCAGTCAGCGTCTGATCTTGACCTTGGAATAACTCTTAATATCTTTTCAGCGTAAAATCCTCTCCTTAGCGTGTTTTCTCTCTAAGCGCCAAAATACCCTGTAGAAATATATCGGGACTAACAAGTAGAAGTTAAATAGACCAACAGTCTAATTTGGTGGGTTTTACGGTGTTTATGATTCGTATAATTTGGGTCCATCATATCACCCCACACTTTTAGTTGTTCGTCCCGAACAATGCTATTATAGGGCGGCATTCTAAGTTTGGTTTTGGATTATATGAAAATTAGACTGTGGGACTCGATTTATCCTAATTCATGCATTACTTACTTATTGCTAAATTGAACTGTGTAAATAAATAGAAGAAACTTAATACTTGTACCTCCGTGCTGAGATGCAATTTGTTCCGGATGTCTCGGGAGATAGCCCTTTTTAGGTTCCTGGACTGCAACTTCGGGACCGTCTCTCACTATATGGTTTTCTTGTAGCTTTCTCTAGCACGTGATTTGGTTCGGGTTTCACTGGTTTGAGTACTTTGATTTTTCTTTTGGCGAGGGACTGCTTTTGTAGTGAATCGGCCTTTGGCCTTTGATTTGACTTTTTTGAGTACTTCACTTTTTTGTTCGGTTAAAACCTTCACAATGTTGGGCCTTTGGCCTCTTGATTTGCTTCTTCGAGCTTTTTGCCTTTTTGTGGCTTTTGCAAGTCCATTTTCTCAAGCCTTTTTGGGAGGTCCAATCATCGCCCGCAAGCCTATGGAAATACCTCCCCGCTCCTCTCATCGTTGTCGTTTCGCGCGGGTCAAGATGAGGGTCGCTCATCTATTTTCTCGGCTACTTTGACTAGAGAGAGGACGGTCTGATTCCCGTCCTCGCCTTTTCTTTTCTTTTTGCATAAACACTGCATGGCGGAGATGACTTCAATCTTCACTGAAACCCTAAGTGCAGCCTCCACTGACTTCGAAAACCATATAGTTTGATAAGATCCTTCGATTGCCTGCCAAGCCTTTCTAGGGCAGTTTATGTCAACTCCACATCTCTAGTTAATCTCAGCACAAAGGACAAATGAAAAGTTACGTTCTAAGTTTTTAGACAGTTGAATTTTCACAAGGTAAATGCATGAATTTCGGTCTATCTTTTTCACATTCTTAAGTTCATATTTTCAAAAAGATACTATTACTAAAAAAAAGAAAACAGCAAGCATGTTATTTATATACAACGGTGGTTCTCACCCCACACTTTTGAACGAAGGCGTGCCTTAGTTCAAAAGTCATGCAAGCTAATATATATATGTGAGAATTACTAAGACAGAAAATTAAATGACAGAATTTAAATGACAGAAAGTAAGATAGTGTCGGGTTACCTCCCGACCAGTGCCTTTGTTTAACGTCGTTGGCTCGACGATACCTCGTTGTGGATTACTGGTTTGGGTCCCATGGGTGGCTCAGGTCGAATTTTGCCACCGTTCCTGTGTTGCTTCTTGCCTTGCCTTTTCCCGATTTCTTGCGAGATGATGTGCTTGGGTCAGGACTCCTTTGTTTTGGGATCTTTTCTTTCCAATACCCCGGAGGAGGTGAGGGACCTTTCACTACTAGCCCTTTGAAGTTTTTGTATTTGGGACTATTGACAGATGCTCGTCTGCTTCGGATGAGTTGCTCCGGATCATCCATAAATGGAAGTGGCACCTCATTGTTTCGATCGTACAGGTTTATCTCGTCGTCATCCTGGTAGTCATGATGACTTTCTTCGCGAGACATGGTTGTTTCGAGCGCGTATTGATTTAAAGAACTTATCCGATGGCTAATTCCCCGGCAACGGCGCCAATTTGACAGATGTGCTCGTCGTCGAAGCAAAACGTACAAATAAATTTATAAGTCCGCTACTCGCGACTTAACTACTGGGTAGTCAGTGGTAAGTAGGGATCGAACCCAAAGGAATTAGGGGGATAAGTTGTTCTTTAAGTTGGACGATTTTGGGATTGGTTGGTTGGTTTTAAAGCTACCAGCTAAGTGATTGATTGGTTGGTTGGTTGGTTTTAGTACTGGAAAGTATACTGATAATTATTACAATTAAAAGAAAGTGTTCGGTTTCAGGGGCCTTGTATTATATCCTGTTTATCATTGACCCTTAGTGAATCTTCTAAGTATTCAAACGTGTATCAAGGCCTTTTCCGGCGCTCGATTTGCCACACTTTCTAGTCTTTTGCAAAAGTGTGCATAAGTGAATCAAGGCCATTTCAAGCACTCGACTCGCAACACTTTTTGCAGAAAACGTAAGACCCTTGTTCTACTTAGACTAGCACCCCATTTCAAGGTATACTAGCCTATGTGCATCCATTTGGTCCCTTTGGTCCAGTTTCCAAATGGTTTTTTAGATAGATCGAACTCCTCGGATAAGCTTGCCCATTTGGTCCCTTTGGTCCAGTTACAAATGGTCCACTTACCCGAGTATGATCACGAACCCCCAAGGAAGAGCTTGCCCATTTGGTCCCTTTGGTCCAGTTACAAATGGTCCACTCAACCTTGGAGATTCTAATCTTATATATGGCACATAGAATAAGTTTTGAATACACAGACGAGACACTAAGTTAATAGTCTAAAACATTTTATAATACAAGTCCACCCCTTCTACCGAACGACTAGTTTAGCTACTATTTATCGCGCTAAACATTATAACTAAGGAACTGGAAATTAAAGACAGAAAATAAATATTAAAAACTTACTACCGTTGAAGCGCCAAGGGAGCAATCTTTATTTCCAAAGCCAAACTTTACAAAACTTAGAGAGATAAGTGAATTTTGATTTTTTGGGATGTTTGAAATGAGGAGGAGGAGGTTGGTATTTATAGCCATAAGGGGAGGAGATGGGTGGTGGAGATGGTTGCAAGTGTCTTTCATCCAAGGGAGGAGGAGGAGGAGCAAGGAGGAGCTGCCACATGGGGGGGTGGAGGAAGCCACCGGTCACATGGAGGAGGAGCCGCCGGTAGCAGGTGGTGGAATGGGGAGGAGCTCCTCCCTTGGCCACCTCCAAGCATGGTGGCCGGTCACCTTGTCCAAACGTGCATTTTGATAGTTGATTTGGAATGGCCAAGTGATTCTACGACTAATGGTCGAGTCATAATTTCCAAATTCCATGTTTTGGTCGAGCAACTTGATTTTGGTGCCTATGCGCGCGGCCTTTACTATGGAATTGGGCCAACTGCCAATCTGCTCGAGCGTTTTGTCTGGGAAGCGAGATTGTCCGACTTGTTGGGCATTCCAAACATCTTGGTCGAGCCAGATTTGCAAGATTCGTCGGTTGGCTCGAGCAATTCGGTCATGGTGCCTAGTGTACGCGGAGTCTTTGCTTGGCATTGGGCCAACTCTCAATTGGCTCGGGCATTCTCCTTGGTTTTCCGACATTGTCCACTTTATTTTCCATTTTAAACATTTTGGTCGAGGCGGAATTGTTAGATGAGGTGGTTTGCTCGAGCAACTTGAATCGAGTGTTTGGTCAGCTCGGCAAAGGGCCTGGATCTGCTTCATCCGGTCGGGTGGTTTCTGCGGCATTTTCTCACCCGGTCGGTTGAGTCTTCAATGCAAATTCCTCTCCGGTTTGATTTGTTTGGAGTGATTCCATGTCAGGATCCTTGAGATTTCTTCAGTCAGCGTCTGATCTTGACCTTGGAATAACTCTTAATATCTTTTCAGCGTAAAATCCTCTCCTTAGCGTGTTTTCTCTCTAAGCGCCAAAATACCCTGTAGAAATATATCGGGACTAACAAGTAGAAGTTAAATAGACCAACAGTCTAATTTGGTGGGTTTTACGGTGTTTATGATTCGTATAATTTGGGTCCATCATATCACCCCACACTTTTAGTTGTTCGTCCCGAACAATGCTATTATAGGGCGGCATTCTAAGTTTGGTTTTGGATTATATGAAAATTAGACTGTGGGACTCGATTTATCCTAATTCATGCATTACTTACTTATTGCTAAATTGAACTGTGTAAATAAATAGAAGAAACTTAATACTTGTACCTCCGTGCTGAGATGCAATTTGTTCCGGATGTCTCGGGAGATAGCCCTTTTTAGGTTCCTGGACTGCAACTTCGGGACCGTCTCTCACTATATGGTTTTTTTGTAGCTTTCTCTAGCACGTGATTTGGTTCGGGTTTCACTGGTTTGAGTACTTTGATTTTTCTTTTGGCGAGGGACTGCTTTTGTAGTGAATCGGCCTTTGGCCTTTGATTTGACTTTTTTGAGTACTTCACTTTTTTGTTCGGTTAAAACCTTCACAATGTTGGGCCTTTGGCCTCTTGATTTGCTTCTTCGAGCTTTTTGCCTTTTTGTGGCTTTTGCAAGTCCATTTTCTCAAGCCTTTTTGGGAGGTCCAATCATCGCCCGCAAGCCTATGGAAATACCTCCCCGCTCCTCTCATCGTTGTCGTTTCGCGCGGGTCAAGATGAGGGTCGCTCATCTATTTTCTCGGCTACTTTGACTAGAGAGAGGACGGTCTGATTCCCGTCCTCGCCTTTTCTTTTCTTTTTGCATAAACACTGCATGGCGGAGATGACTTCAATCTTCACTGAAACCCGAAGTGCAGCCTCCACTGACTTCGAAAACCATATAGTTTGATAAGATCCTTCGATTGCCTGCCAAGCCTTTCTAGGGCAGTTTATGTCAACTCCACATCTCTAGTTAATCTCAGCACAAAGGACAAATGAAAAGTTACGTTCTAAGTTTTTAGACAGTTGAATTTTCACAAGGTAAATGCATGAATTTCGGTCTATCTTTTTCACATTCTTAAGTTCATATTTTCAAAAATATACTATTACTAAAAAAAGAAAACAGCAAGCATGTTATTTATATACAACGGTGGTTCTCACCCCACACTTTTGAACGAAGGCGTGCCTTAGTTCAAAAGTCATGCAAGCTAATATATATATGTGAGAATTACTAAGACAGAAAATTAAATGACAGAATTTAAATGACAGAAAGTAAGATAGTGTCGGGTTACCTCCCGACCAGTGCCTTTGTTTAACGTCGTTGGCTCGACGATACCTCGTTGTGGATTACTGGTTTGGGTCCCATGGGTGGCTCAGGTCGAATTTTGCCACCGTTCCTGTGTTGCTTCTTGCCTTGCCTTTTCCCGATTTCTTGCGAGATGATGTGCTTGGGTCAGGACTCCTTTGTTTTGGGATCTTTTCTTTCCAATACCCCGGAGGAGGTGAGGGACCTTTCACTACTAGCCCTTTGAAGTTTTTGTATTTGGGACTATTGACAGATGCTCGTCTGCTTCGGATGAGTTGCTCCGGATCATCCATAAATGGAAGTGGCACCTCATTGTTTCGATCGTACAGGTTTATCTCGTCGTCATCCTGGTAGTCATGATGACTTTCTTCGCGAGACATGGTTGTTTCGAGCGCGTATTGATTTAAAGAACTTATCCGATGGCTAATTCCCCGGCAACGGCGCCAATTTGACAGATGTGCTCGTCGTCGAAGCAAAACGTACAAATAAATTTATAAGTCCGCTACTCGCGACTTAACTACTGGGTAGTCAGTGGTAAGTAGGGATCGAACCCAAAGGAATTAGGGGGATAAGTTGTTCTTTAAGTTGGACGATTTTGGGATTGGTTGGTTGGTTTTAAAGCTACCAGCTAAGTGATTGATTGGTTGGTTGGTTGGTTTTAGTACTGGAAAGTATACTGATAATTATTACAATTAAAAGAAAGTGTTCGGTTTCAGGGGCCTTGTATTATATCCTGTTTATCATTGACCCTTAGTGAATCTTCTAAGTATTCAAACGTGTATCAAGGCCTTTTCCGGCGCTCGATTTGCCACACTTTCTAGTCTTTTGCAAAAGTGTGCATAAGTGAATCAAGGCCATTTCAAGCACTCGACTTGCAACACTTTTTGCAGAAAACGTAAGACCCTTGTTCTACTTAGACTAGCACCCCATTTCAAGGTATACTAGCCTATGTGCATCCATTTGGTCCCTTTGGTCCAGTTTCCAAATGGTTTTTTAGATAGATCGAACTCCTCGGATAAGCTTGCCCATTTGGTCCCTTTGGTCCAGTTACAAATGGTCCACTTACCCGAGTATGATCACGAACCCCCAAGGAAGAGCTTGCCCATTTGGTCCCTTTGGTCCAGTTACAAATAGTCCACTCAACCTTGGAGATTCTAATCTTATATATGGCACATAGAATAAGTTTTGAATACACAGACGAGACACTAAGTTAATAGTCTAAAACATTTTATAATACAAGTCCACCCCTTCTACCGAACGACTAGTTTAGCTACTATTTATCGCGCTAAACATTATAACTAAGGAACTGGAAATTAAAGACAGAAAATAAATATTAAAAACTTACTACCGTTGAAGCGCCAAGGGAGCAATCTTTATTTCCAAAGCCAAACTTTACAAAACTTAGAGAGATAAGTGAATTTTGATTTTTTGGGATGTTTGAAATGAGGAGGAGGTTGGTATTTATAGCCATAAGGGGAGGAGATGGGTGGTGGAGATGGTTGCAAGTGTCTTTCATCCAAGGGAGGAGGAGGAGGAGCAAGGAGGAGCTGCCACATGGGGGGGTGGAGGAAGCCACCGGTCACATGGAGGAGGAGCCGCCGGTAGCAGGTGGTGGAATGGGGAGGAGCTCCTCCCTTGGCCACCTCCAAGCATGGTGGCCGGTCACCTTGTCCAAACCGGCATTTTGATAGTTGATTTGGAATGGCCAAGTGATTCTAAGACTAATGGTCGAGTCATAATTTCCAAATTCCATGTTTTGGTCGAGCAACTTGGTTTTGGTGCCTATGCGCGCGGCCTTTACTATGGAATTGGGCCAACTGCCAATCTGCTCGAGCGTTTTGTCTGGGAAGCGACATTGTCCGACTTGTTGGGCATTCCAAACATCTTGGTCGAGCCAGATTTGCAAGATTCGTCGGTTGGCTCGAGCAATTCGGTCATGGTGCCTAGTGTACGCGGAGTCTTTGCTTGGCATTGGGCCAACTCTCAATTGGCTCGGGAATTCTCCTTGGTTTTCCGACATTGTCCACTTTATTTTCCATTTTAAACACTTTGGTCGAGGCGGAATTGTTAGATGAGGTGGTTTGCTCGAGCAACTTGAATCGAGTGTTTGGTCAGCTCGGCAAAGGGCCTGGATCTGCTTCATCCGGTCGGGTGGTTTCTGCGGCATTTTCTCACCCGGTCGGTTGAGTCTTCAATGCAAATTCCTCTCCGGTTTGATTTGTTTGGAGTGATTCCATGTCAGGATCCTTGAGATTTCTTCAGTCAGCGTCTGATCTTGACCTTGGAATAACTCTTAATATCTTTTCAGCGTAAAATCCTCTCCTTAGCGTGTTTTCTCTCTAAGCGCCAAAATACCCTGTAGAAATATATCGGGACTAACAAGTAGAAGTTAAATAGACCAACAGTCTAATTTGGTGGGTTTTACGGTGTTTATGATTCGTACAATTTGGGTCCATCAATGCCCCTTTTTCTGGTAATGATAGCAGGTTCTTTCTTCCTTTGCTCATGCCTTTGTCCTGCTCTCTTCTGAGGTAGATCCCTTGTTCCCCCTTTGGTTATTTCATCATTTGCTAGAGAAACCTCTGTTCTGCGCTCTCCCTGTGTTCGCTATCTTGAAGGCCCTCGAGAGAAGAGCAATCTCCTCATCCTCACCTTTAGATGACATACTAACCTGGGCTATATCCAAAGCCTTCTCAACTTTCAATGCTATAGCTTGGGATTTACCTGCTGGCCTCCTAGCCATTTTTCTCTCTGCTATCCCATCTTGGCTTCGCAGGTTCGCCACAAGTTCTTCCAAGGTGGTGTCTTTGATGCCCTTCTGAGCCTGGAGGGTTGTAGTCATTGTATCCCATCTGGAGCTAAGAGCTTGCATGAACTGATGGGTTATTTTCCACTGTGGAAGTTTCTCATCTAGGGAGTTCAGTTGTGCGACGATTACTTGAAATCTGGTGTAGAAGTCTTCCAGAGATTCGTCCTTTCGCTGCTCGACTGTTTCGTAGTCCTTCGTGGCTGCCAGAATTTTGTTCCTTTTTATATCCTCATTTCCCTCGTACAGTCTAGCTACACCATCCCACTGCTCCTTTGCAGTTTTGTATACAGCCATCTTCACCTGATCTCCTAGTGAGAGGGTCATGTACAGAACCTTCTTAGCCCTGGCATTCTGCTGGAGAGATTTGTAGTCAGCATCTGTGTACTTGTCTTTCTCCTTCTCTTTCGGTTTGGCAGGATCTGTCACATCCAGAATAGGGAAGTTACCCTTTTCAAATACTTGCCATGAGTTTCCATCCAGAGAGCAGACATGAGCTTCGAACTGATCCTTCCACCAGTCAAACTCTCCCGGGTTGAGTGGCGGTGGCTTCCAGAAGGAGTCGTTCATGGCAGATATGATTTCCTGCAAAGGCTAACACGCAAAATCTAGAGCCTTGCTTTGATACCAATTGTTGGATCGTTAGGTTAGCCTTCTGTGCGAGGGAGATCACTACGTGGTATCTCTCAGACAGAAAGCAACGGAAAATATCTTTAGTGCAGGAAATAAAGTGCAGAAAGTAAGTACTCGCAGTTTTATAGTGGAAACCTTATTGCATCTATGCAACAGGCTGAAAACCACTTACCTTCTGGAAAGTTCCAGAAGGGTTTCAAGATCGATGTTATTACTTGACGAATATGCTTGTAGAATGTTACAATCTATCTCACTCAGTGACAGTGAACCAATTCTACTCAATCCGAATACCAAATAACTTGATCTTACTCTCCACCGCACACAGCGAGTACTCCGTCGACTATCGGAATTGGTCGCAGCTTCCAATCTCCGTTTGCACTCTCTAAATAGCCGAACTTCAACCAGTTGAGATGCCCTCTCTTTTATAGTGATCCAGTAGATCTGATTTACATCAGAGATTCGATCTCTATCTTGCATATTTGATTTGGTTAAGATATTGTCATATCTTAACTAAATCAGTTATTTCCATTCCATATCCAGCTCGCTCGTATCTTGATATATCTCGCCAGATCTGATCTATATCAGAGATTTGATCTTTATCTTGTAGATTTGATTTAGTTAAGATATTGTCATATCTTAACTCAATCAGTTATTTCCATTCCATATCCGTTTGCTACTGGGCTTTGCTTCCGGTCCACTCCGCAGAGCTGATCCAAGCACGATCTCGGTACTGATCTCGTCCCTCACGCAGATCTCATCTCCCTCGCAGCGCCAAGCTCTCTCAGGTAGGGATGCACACTTTCGGACCGAACCGAAAAATCGGACCGAAACCGACCGAATTTTACGGGTCGGTCCGGTCCTCGGTCCATACATATCCGGTCCGGTCCGGTCTTCGGTCCACACTTTTCAGAAATTTCGGTCCATCGGTCCGGACCGAACCGTAAATTTCGGTCCGGTCCGGGTTCGGTCCGGACCGTAAAATTACAGGTATTCGGTCCGAATTTTCACAAAATTTTGGTCTCGGTCCGGTCCTCGGTCCATACATACCCGGTCCGATCCGGTCCTCGGTCCATACTTTTCAAAAATTTCGGTCCTTCGGTCCGGACCGACCCGTAAAATTCGGTCCGGTTCGGTTCGGTCCGGTCCGGACCGGATGTGCATCCCTACTCTCAGGGATGTCCAGTCATCGTTTCTCTCAGACAGTCTGGACCTTGCGACATCTCAGACAGATTTGTGATTTCTGCATACTCAAGTCAAATATTAGCTAAGTGTTTATTATCATCAAAACACAAAGGGTCCAGCAGGGCATTACACAAAAACCTTCTTCTAGGGAAATCCCCATATGGATAGGATTAACCTCATAATATTGAAGCCAGCAGTACATTAAACTAAACCTTAAAGCCAAAGGTGTGTTTAGGCCTGCAAATAACTGCTGACATGGACTCCACCAAATCCCATTTTGCCTACGTGGCATTATCCCTTTTCCCTCTTGTTTACTTCCTATGCAACTTCTGGCTAAATCACATATTCTAAACTGCTCCTCGTATATTATTTGAATTCCACATTGGTGTGTAGTGGATTTCCTCTTAAGAGAAATTGGAATGAAACTTCAAGCTGGTCACCAGGTCTTAATTCCCTATGCTCCACAACACACCAATGGGTTAACCATGTCCGCTTACAACTCTCTTCCAAACCCTTCGGATGGGAGACAGTAAAAGCAAATGTCGTGTTGGAAATTAAAGCAGACATTTCTGGTCATAAAGCAGAAGCCGTCGCTAAAGGTCCAGGAAGTCGTCGCTGAAGACCGAAAGCGTCTGTTGCTGTTTCCAGAAGGATATCCGAGTTCGTCGCAAAAGACTGGAGTTTCGTTGCTGAAGGCTTAAAGCGGTAGCTGAGGGAAAGTAACGCGAGCCAATGAGAGAGCGCCACGTCGAGGCACGAATCCGTATTCAAAAGTTGGTTTTGTTCGTTGGCGAGGAACGGTCGAGATTAGAAAGCCGTTTACTTCATCCGACGGACGAGGATTAATCTGGGAAAATCAGGCGGGCGTATTTAAGCTTCAAAGCACAGAAGCTAGAGTTTATCTTCGCAAATACGTTTCTCTCTCGTTCGACCATCAAGTGTGATCATCTTGGGCAATTAGAAGAGGGCTTCGACTCAGCAGGCGTCGGTGAGTAGTTCGGCGTTCAATCGAGTGAAGTGGTGTTCGTTTGCGTTGTAATCAGTTCAGTCCGGTCACTATTCATCTATAATCTTCTCCGGGCAATCTTGGTGCGATTCCGACCACCCATAGTGCATACGGGGCTCCGACAGTGAGCCGAACTGGATTAACCCCTCACCTAGGGGCGAACTAGTATAAAATCCGGTTGTTCTTTGTCTTTACTTTAAGTTCTCAATTTTAGGGCTTAATTGACATTGAATTGAACTAGGGTTAATTGCTAGTAATCTGATCTGATCCTAGGAATAACATTAAGGATTTACTTCAGTGGTATCTAGAGCTTTGTTGTATTGATTGCTAGCTGTTTCTCTACTTTGTGAATCTTGCTTGTGCCCATTGATACTCTTTCATTCTGGTTTTATTTGTGAGGTATCATGGGGACTGGGAGAATGGAGATAGCGCCATTTGATGGCAAGACTGATTACCAAGTGTGGAGCATCAAGATGAAGGCTCTACTGGATCATCACAAAGTAGCAGTTGCTTTGGAGAAGGATGTTGGACTGTGGACTGAGGATGAAAAAAAGAGGAAGATGGACATTGAAGCTGATGCATACAATCTGATAATACTTAGTCTTATTGACAATATTATCAGGAAGGTATGTACCCTCAAGACTCCTCTTGAAATGTGGGATAAACTGAAAACCCTGTTTGAAAATCAAGTCACACCAAATCTGAGTTACTTAAAGGCTTCCTTTGCTTTCAAAATGGATTCAAATAAGTCTATTGATGATAACTTGAATGATTTCTTGAAGATGACTTTGATGTTGACTGGAACTGCTCATGCCTTAGATGATACTAGCACTATTATGATCTTAATGAATTCTATTCCTGATGCTTATCACGTAGTCAAGGATGCTTTTCAATATACTGGAACTGTCCCTTCTTTTCATCAGTTTTGTACAGCCTTGAGGACTAGGGAAATGGACCTTAAGGGTTCCAAGTCCAAGGCTGTGTCAGGTTTGTTTGTCAAAACAAAGTCTGGCCAGTTTAATTCATATAAGGGTAAGTCACATGCTAGTAATGGATCATCTGAATACAAGCCTAAAACTGACCAGAAAAAGGATTTTAAAAATCAGGGACCTCCAAGAAAATGCTATCATTGTGGTAAAATTGGTCATTTTAGAAGAAACTGTCATAAGTTCCTTGCTAAGAATAAAACATAGAAAAATGAAACAAATCTTGCTGTTGTAAAGGACCAAAAGCCCAATTCCCCCGAAGTTCTCAATGTGACTGATAAGCCCATAAGTGATCAATGGGTTCTTGACTCAGGCTGTTCCTTCCACATGTGTCCTCATGAGTCATGATTTCAAAACTACAAGCCTTGTAGTGGAGAGACTGTGTTCATGGGGAATGATAATGTGTGTAAGGTAAAGGGTCAAGGATCAGTCACACTAGAGATGTCAAATGGTAAGATGGTCACTCTTACCAATGTTAGACATGTTCCTGGTCTGAGGAGAAATCTGATTTCTCTTGGTGTTTTGGATGATTTGGGATGTTCTTATACTGCTAAGAATGGTGTCATAAATGTGTTTAAATCTGATAAGCTTGTTCTGTGTGAAAAAAAAATGGCAATCTATACTACTTGGATGGTTATTTCCCTGATAAGGGTGTGCATGAGGCTAACATTGTTGATGCAGATAAAAGGTCCACATTGAGGTGGCATCTTAGGCTGGGGCATATGAGACATTCCCTTAACATCTGCAACTTGTTCTAGCGCTAACCTCCAGTTGTTCACTCTGCCCATCTCAAATCGCAGCTTATGTGCACTGAAGGCCTCCTTATATGGTCCTGATTGATGTCGAACATGAGTTGTCTGCACATTGTAGAACACAGGCAAGACTGTATGCCCAAGAGTAACCCTGCAGTCCATTATTTTTACAAGTTCATCAAGGCACCATCGAGAATCAGCATACCCGCGTGAGAAGGTGACTATGGATAGCTTTGATCGCTCTATAGCTTGATACAGCTTTGACCGGATGTCCTGTACATGCTCCAGTCCATCATTGTCCCTAAACACCTTAAATCCTGATCCTTTCAGAGCATCATACAGGTGATCAACAAATGTTCTGCGCACATCTTCTCCTCTGAAACTTAGAAAGACTTGATGTTCAAAACTGTTTCTGAAGCTCGATGACTCGCTGAGATATTTACTTGTTCCAGCCATAATGAAGTAAATTTATGCAAATGAGAATGAGAGTTCAAAGACTATGAAGAATGTATTTGAGGCCGATTTAACAGAGATATGCAGAATGATTACGATGAGCTCTCTGAAGACCAATCCAAGTTGTGATAAAACAAAATTGATAAATTTAAAAAAGAATTAAAAAAAAGATCATGAGATTCATAAATGCTCTTTCTTTCTTTTTGTTTATTTCACTAAACTATATCATGAGATTCGTGAATGCTAACAGTCATGGTTATATATTTTTATATTGTGTTTACATATTTTATCATAAATTGACTTTGACTTTGACTTATGCGCATGCAACAAGTGGCTAGGTGTATAATGTAATGAAATAACATTTTTATATGCAACTAATTCAACAACTTTGTTTGAAAATTATGTGTATCTAATAGAATAACAACCACAATTCAGATAGAAAGAGAGGCTAATAAGTGACCACCAGTATTCAGCATCTGAACAAAAAAAAGTCTCATTAAAAGTTAAACATTGCTAGTCAATTGAAAAAAAATTTAGATTGTTTCAAAGGGAGGAGCGTTCAAATGAAGCACGCTACAGTAAAGTGAGGCACGTGAGGCACGATCTCAACCACACATCTAACCCCGTGCTTTGTGGGTGCGCCACGTGTCCAAATAGTAAACCCACTACTAACAGTAAAAAGCAAACAGTAAATCCCACTATCACACTTTTAAATCTCAATCATTAGATCAATATAATCAATGACCAAAATCATGTCCTACTGCCTCATTCTTATAACCTTGCCTCAACCGAGTGCTCCCCGTTTCAAAGGTACCTTAAATAGTGGAAACATAGTGAAGTGAACACCCTCAACCAATTCTGCCGCACAAGCATGCTAAAGAACATTAAATCAACTATGTCACTGAGTTGAGGACATGAATGATCAGTGCTGGACACAAAAAATCTGAACTACGAGCAACCAAAGGGAAACCCTAATCCCCAATCCAACCGATCGGAGCATCGTCAAAGCCATTAAAAGCGTCTCATCTCAGACAATTGGAGCAAACGCGATGTCGAAAAGGAAGAGAATTTTGGAGAATAAGGGCTCGACAGCGATCGAATACTCTGTCACCGAAAGTGGCCACGGTTCGTTTTTTTCGCGCGAAGAAAAATGGAAATAGACAAATGAGAGATCGAAGTTTGTCTATGGTTTCACCACGTGCATTGTACGTGGCATGTGAAGGAACGGCTGACCTTCGTCAATTGCGGATTCAGAAATAAAACAATATTATATTTAAAATATAAATTTAGCTTTTTTTTTCTTTTTTTCTTTGATGATGGGGTTTGTACATGTTGTACGAGAGCAATATCTCTCGAATCTAAGCATATCTAGTACATTTTTTTTGTCTACTGAAGCACAAGTCATGCGGCGTCTTGACCCATCCACTTTGAAGCATATCTTCAATCTTGCTCACGGAAGAAGCCATCTCCGGCACCGTGGCGAAACTATCTCTAGCACCTCCTGCGGCGAAGCTACAAAGCCTTTTCTTCAAGTGTCTTCAAGTCCTCTTTAAAATGGGACCTAAATTCCTCACCAAAGGTGGGAATGGTGCATTGTGGGTGTCGAGTATATGACCTCTTGATTACAAAGTCAAGAGACTACCAACTCAACCAAACCCCACATGCAAAATATAAATTTAGCTTTCAAATTACATCTTTGATTTAAAGCTTTCACTTGTCCCACATGCCTTCCTTCCTTAGATATGTATCAGTTATCTGATATGTATCAGTTATCTGTACGTAGAATTTCCATTGTGAATAATAGAGACCAAAATGCATCAGGTAGGAATCTCATTATAAGAAATTAAAATATAGAATGGTTCTCATTTTGAATGCTCTTCTACGTATTTATTATATAAAATTAATTAGTTGGAACTGAAATATACATAATTTCATCTTTGCAAAATGTTTCAACAGTTTTATCAATACAATCAAACTCTGGATATTTGCTGTTTTAAGTATGTATATTGCTGTTTAATTGCTATTTAAGTCTGGATATTGCTATTTAAGTCTGGATATTTGCTGTTTTAAGTCTGGATATTGCTGTTTAAGTCTGGATATTGCTGTTTTAAGTCTGATCATTACTGTTTAAGTTTGATCATTGCTGTTTTAAGTCTGATCATTGATGTTTAAGTCTGAATATTGCTGTTTTAAGTCTGATTATTAAGTCTGATCATTCCAAGTTAAGTCTGATTATTAAGTCTGATCATTCCAAGTTAAGTCTGATCATTGCTGCTTAAGTTTGATCATTGCTGTTTAAGTCTGGATATTGATGTTTTAAGTCTGATTATTAAGTCTGATCATTGATGTTTAAGTCTGATCATTGATGTTTAAGTCTGGATATTGTTATTTTAAGTCTGATTATTAAGTCTGAACATTCCAAGTTAAGTCTGATCATTGTTGTTTAAGTCTGATCATTGCTGTTTGAGTCTGATCATTGCTGTTTAAGTCTGGATATTGATGTTTTAAGTCTCATTATTAAGTCTGATCATTCCAAGTTAAGTCTGATCATTTCTGCTTAAGTTTGATCATTGATGTTTAAGTCTGGATATTGATGTTTTAAGTCTGATCATTGATGTTTAAGTCTGATCATTGATGTTTAAGTTTGGATATTGCTATTTTAAGTCTTATTATTAAGTCTGAACATTCCAAGTTAAGTCTGATCATTGCTGTTTAAGTCTGATCATTGCTGTTTGAGTCTGATCATTGCTGTTTAAGTCTGATTATTAAGTCTGATCATTCCAAGTTAAGTCTGATCATTGCTGTTTAAGTCCGATCATTGTTGTTTTAAGTCTGATCATTGCTGTTTAAGTCTGGATATTGCTGTTTCAAGTCTGATTATTAAGTCTGATCATTGTTGTTTAAGTATGATCATTGTTGTTTTAAGTCTGATCATTGATGTTTAGGTCTGGATATTGCTGTTTTAAGTCTGATTATTAAGTCTGAACATTCCAAGTTAAGTCTGATCACTGTTGTTTAAGTCTGATCATTGCTGTTTGAGTCTGATCATTGATGTTTAAGTCTGGATATTGATGTTTTAAGTCTGATTATTAAGTCTGATCATTCCAAGTTAAGTCTGATCATTGCTGTTAAGTCTGATCATTGCTGTTTAAGTCTGATCATTGTTGTTTTAAGTCTGATCATTGCTGTTTAAGTCTGGATATTGCTGTTTCAAGTCTGATTATTAAGTCTGATCATTGCTGTTTAAGTATGATCATTGATGTTTAGGTCTGGATATTGCTGTTTTAAGTTTGATTATTAAGTGTGATCATTCCAAGTTAAGTCTGATCATTCCGAGATATGTGAAATGATCATAATGCCCCTCCGTGTTATATGCGAGATTTCGACAAAATTAGACATGTATTAGCTTACTATCCGATTTTTAGTTTTCATATATAATAATAATTTTTACTTGAACCGCACTCTACAATTTATATGTTCCACGTGAGTAACAACATTTAGGTTCTTGCAATTTTGTTCATGAGGAAATCAACCTTAGCCAAAAGGTATTTTACATTTATATGAATGGGAAAATGGATAACAAGCATAATGCGATCCATACATTACATATGACATTTTGCGGTCTCATCGTTGCCCAATCTTCAATAATTTCCAGGGATTGTGGGTTAACTTTGCGAAGGATCAAGTCAAGTGTTTTGCCTTATTGGACCCAATGGAGCAGCTTAAAGCAGATCGACTAATAACATGGTCTATTCGTTTGAATTGAAAATGAGTCAAAATGAATAGAAGTAGATCACTATACCTCAGTAAAACTCTTAGCATACATTGACGAGAAGACCACAGAACACTTAAAGGCTACTTCAAAGTTGAAATAAATAAAATCTCGCAATGTAAAGATAGAACAATTTTATCTGTACCGAATTCAATAATAATTTTCGTTTGAAAATAATGTGTATCTAATAGAATAACATGCACAATTCTGATAAAAAGAGAGACTAACATGTGAAAAATCAGCATTAGAAATTTAACATTGCAAGTCAACTGAAAGTAGTCAAGGGTGTTTCAAAGGTAGCTTGAATAGTAGAAATAAAGCGAATAACCTCAAACAATTCCGCCACAGTAGTTAAGGGTGTAGACTAGACCACATATAGGCGTAGTTTTGAATTAGAAAAGTAAGTTTCATCTGAAGTTTACAAAATTTATATTTTTGCAAAGTCTTAAATCAAAATCAACAACCCTGTTCTTAACTCTCATCTGCTTTTTCTGTTGTTACAAAAATGTATAGATGTACCCACAACCATACCTGATTGGATCGTTCTCTATGCAGTGCTAATTGAGATCAACTCCACGAATTGGCCTATTATTGTGCCAGTCGCTCCTTAGGCAGTGCTGAGAGAGATCAGCTCCACGAAATGTGTTCTTGTACCACGTACCAGTCAGCAACCCTATTCTTAACTCTTCTTTCTTCATTCTCATTCTCATTCTCATGCTCTGTCACATATTCGATATCCATGCCTCTTCTCCTGCTGCTGCATGCTTCAATGGACTCCATCTCATAGTCTCTGCCAACATCTTCTTCTACATCCTCATATATAATTTTAATTCCAATTTCCAAAACATTTGCTTGGTAGTGGGAACTGATTGAAACATTCAGATTTAGCTCATCTCCAGGTCTTAATTCCCTATATTTGACCACACACCAATGACCTTTTTTTTTTTTTTTTTGAAAGGAAAACAACCTTGTTACAACAGCGAAAGCCAACAACACAACAAACCAGCTACAACCAAAACTGAACTACGACAAAACGAAGAACAAAATTCTACAGCGCTTTCGGCAAACCCAGAGGGATAGCTGAAGAATACAATGTCATCTTTTCAACATCTTTTGTACCGTGTTGATTGGATACAAAAAAACGACTTGCGTTATACAAACATTCCCACTTGCAGCTAATATTTTGTATGCTGACAGTTCCAATCACGAATGTATATCGTTTGAAGTCAATTTCGAGCACGCAACCGACATTGAAACCTCGTATTGCACGATCAGGTAGCAGAGGCACAATGTAGAATAGTTCAGATCCGGATGTTACCATTGTGAACCAGTTTGCAATGTGGTGTCCACGAACATGTACATTATAGAGTCCATACTCACTTGGGTAGACTCTCTGTGGAAATCGTAAGCAAATTAGTGAAAAATAATCTACCTGCATGCGTAAGGATGGAAACATTTCATAGCACATTAAAAGCCAGTAAGAAACACGAAACTGACTGAATAGGGATGAGGGAGAAACTCAAAATGATACCTTTGAATCACCAAACGACTCCATGCCAGGATAGCCCATGTATCTCTCACTCTATCAGCATCCAAATCCTTAGTGGCTTCTATATCTTGATATAACCTTTAATTTCAACTAGTTTTGGGCAGTTTTCTACTTGTACGAGTACATAATTATTAGGAATGTGCACTCCATCTACATGAGTTATACTTTCCAAGGAAATGCAGTTTTGGAAAGACACAAGGTTTATATTCGGCATTTGTGACACAGACTGTAGGTGCAAGCAATCCTCCAAAAGCAACTCTTCCAACATAGTTAAAGAACCAACTTTTATATTTATCACAGTGAATGAGTTACCACTAAGATCCAGTTCTCGCAACGATGAACAACTCCCTAAGTAATCAAAAATATCATCTTGAGCTATACTGCAATTTCTCAGACTCAACTCTCTCAATGAGGTAAAAAGATTAAATGAACAGCAGGAAGATGTTGTAACCCGAAAAGATAAGTTAGAATTATTTGTGGTGGTGGTGGGTTTTTTACCTAAGCTGCTCCTAAGGATGATGGATGATAATGTAGATTTGTTCGGAACCTTAAAAACACATGGACAGCCTGAAAGATCCAGAACCTCAAGAGCATGTAGCTTATATATGCCATCAGGAAGCCTCCTAAGATTTTTGCAGCCATTTAAGTTTAAATACTTGAGCTTTGTTAAGCCTCCTACGGACTCATGGATCCTAACCAAACTTACGCAATCTTCAAAATTCATCCATTCAAGCTTAAGAGCTAATGAGAAGTCAGGAGTATCGACCAGGTGATGTGAATGACTGAGGTTCAAGACACTCAGCGCTCCAAAGAACTGCATGTATAGAAAAAACAACAAAATTAAATTATTCTTGTCAGTTGGACGTGCATGTGAAAAAAAATCTCTAATTCATACCTTGCCAGCCCCCCAAGCATGCACCAGCCTGCTATTGCACATCTCAAGAACCACCAGTTCATACAGATCAAACTCCATTGGTAAGGACTTCAAAGGACATCCATTCCACCGTAACCATTTTATTACCTTGGGAAATTTTCTGAAGCCTCCTTCGAGTTGTACGTTATTAAGTTGAAGCAAGTTCAGATTTGTCATCTTTGTAAACGCATCTGTTCTCAAAGACCTTGAGTTTGCAGTAAAAGGTGACGAAGGAATTGGAAGCAAGTAGGCCATCCAACCTATACGTCTACGTTTAGAATTTTCTCGAGTATATTCATCCTCCAATGAGCTATCGCTACAGGTATTGTAGAGACATCATCAACATAGTACAAACCCTCTCTCTTAGTACCACGCCCAATTATCTCCCCGCTGCTGATATTCTGAAGAAGGCAAAAATTTGGATAAATTAATACTAAACAATTTAATTGTGAGGTTACTTGGGGAATAGATAATAGATTATTAGAGAGAGTAGGAATCAGCAAGGTGTGCTCCAAGGATAACGATGGAGTTAGATCAATTTTTCCAGCTCCAGTAACAGGGTATGATACTCCATTAGCATTGGAGATGGAAGAACATTTAGGTAAGCACTGATCACGCAAAATAGTACCATCAAAAGTCATATGATTTGTGGCACCGGAATCAAGAATCCATCCATGATCCCTTACTGAATTACTTGCAACCAAAGCTTTACCTTCATTACCTGAGTGCTGCAGAAGATTCAGATCGACCACAGAATGAGATACACTTGTGGGATCTGTCTCTAAGGAAGAGGAAGATGTCATGGTACACAAGGCTGCTTTTCCTTTTCCTCTTGCCTTTAGTCGCTCTTTATGTTCATTCCACCATTCGGGATACCCAATTTTTTTGAAACATGACTCCATGAGGTGTTTGTCACTTCCGCAATGAGAACATTTTCCACTTACAGACATTGAAGAACCTTGCTTGAGAAGGGAAGGTTGAACAAATTTCTTAGCCGCCATAGCTACTTGAGAGATATCTCCTTGATTCAGCATAGTATTACGACGCTGCTCTTCTCGTCGCACTATTGAAAAAACTGCTTCAGTACCGGGAAGTGGATCGGTACGAAGAATTTCGCCTCGAATTGAATCATATACATCATCAAGACCGGCAAGAAACACATAGACTCGTTCTTCTTCAATTTCAGTTGTCCGCACTTTGATAACTTCTATTTGGGTGAACGGTATTGGTTTACGATGATCAAGCTCTTGCCAGATAAATTTCAGATCTGAAAAATATGTGGATACATGTCGTCCTGCCTGTTTTATTGACATGGCTTTACGAGATAAATCATATATTATTGATTTATCGGCACCTTCATAGAAAGTGCGGGAGGCAGCATCCCATACATCTTTTGCAGTAGACAGGCGAATGAATAACATCATCACATCTATTTCCATAGAATTGATAAGCCATCCTTTCACAATAGCATCATTCATGATCCATTTATCGTATGTTGCATCACTTTCATCAGGTTGTTGAGTTGCACCGGTAATATATCCCTTCTTGCCTCTCCCAACAATAAACATTGTCACAAATTGTGACCAGACATCATAGTTAGAACCACCTTTCAATTTGATCCCACCAGGAATTGACATGGGTTCAGATGCCATTGTCAAGTTCATAGCTGATGGAATAACAAGAGCATTCGGTGTTTCCATTGTAAGGTAGAATAAACAAACAATATGTTTGTTAAGGGTAGAGCAGTAGGCTCGTTTGGCTCTTGATACCAAGTTAAAAGGAAGATAGAGAAGTTGATGTATTGTATGTATTGAATGAATCGTGAGTTACATATGAGAAGAAGTGTTTATAAAGAAAATAAAGATACAAGACAAGATAGTGAAGTCCATGGTGTTCTCCATTGCTATCCATTATGTCCACTAGTGAAAGGTGCTCCATTAGTGAAGGTGAGGTGTTCTCCATCATGTACAATGACATGTTCTTCATTATGTACAATGACATGTTCTCCATTATGTATAATTAATCTACACTCCCCCTCAAGGTGGAGCGTATATATCATATATGCCCAACTTGACAATAGATTCCACAAATGTCGGTCTTGGTAGTGCCTTTGTTAATACATCCGCAAGCTGACCTTTAGAGCTAACATACGGAACTTCAATTTCCTTTTTATCCAACTTCTCATAGATAAAATTTCTATCAATTTCCACATGTTTTGTTCGGTCATGTTGGATTGGGTTTTCTGCAATCTTAATTGCCGACTGGTTATCACAAAATAATTTTATAGGCCTTTCAGAAAAGAAACCCAACTCCCCCATAAGCTTCTTCAACCATAATAATTCACAAATTCCTTTCACCATTGCTCGATACTCAGCCTCTGCACTTGACAAAGAAACGACCTTTTGTTTCTTGCTCCTCCAAGTAACAAGATTACCTCCAACAAATGTAAGATAACCCGACGTTGATCTTCTATCTCCTTTTCCAGCCCAATCCGAGTCACAATATCCAAAAATATCTGTATTCCCATATTTTGAGAACAAAAGACCCCTTCCTGGTGCCGACTTTAAATATCTCAAAATCCTTATAACTGCATCCATATGTTGTTTACCCGGATTATGCATAAACCTGCTTACCACACTTACGGCGTATGCAATATCGGGTCTAGTATGAGATAAATAAATTAATCGCCCCACTAACCTTTGATATCTCTCTTTGTTAGTTGGAGTTTGATCAGTACATTCTTCCAGACCATGATTTTGCTCCATAGGGGACATGATCGGCTCACAACCAAGCATCCCAGTTTCCTCTAACAAATCAAGCACATATTTACGTTGTGATAGAAAGATGCCTTGATTGGAGCGGCTAACCTCAATACCTAAGAAATAGTTTAGCTTTCCTAGATCCTTCATTTCGAACTCGGTAGAAAGATGATCCTTTAATGATTTCATCTCCGTGAAATCATTTCCTGTTACTATCATATCATCTACATATATTATAAGAGCTGTAAGTTTCTCACCCATTTTCTTCAGGAATAAGGTGTGGTCTGCATCACACTGTTTATAACCATACTTCTTCATAACAGATCGAAATCTATCAAACCAAGCTCTTGGGGACTGCTTTAAACCATATAAAGCTTTCTTCAACTTGCACACCAAACCACTAGAATTTTTGAGAGTATCATATCCCGGTGGTAATGACATATATACTTCTTCTTTTAGATCTCCATGAAGAAAAGCATTTTTTACGTCGTATTGTTGTAAGTGCCAGTCGAGATTTGCAGCCAATGACAGTAAAACTCGTACAGTACTGAGTTTTGCCACAGGAGCAAAAGTCTCAGTGTAATCAATGCCGTAAGTCTGAGTAAAACCTCGAGCTACAAGTCTAGCCTTGCGTCTATCAATCGAACCATCTGAATTCTGTTTGATGGTGAACACCCATCTACAACTTATTGTTTTCTTCCCTTCTGGTAGTGGTGCTAATTCCCAAGTTTCATTTTTTTGAAGTGCTGCCATTTCTTCTTCCATAGCTGCAGCCCATTTTTCATCCATTAATGCCTCACTGACCTTATTAGGAACATGCATTGCTGACAAAGCATTGACAAATTTCTTCGAAGACTCGGATAGTCTATGAGTTGACACATAATGGGCAATTGGATATTTGACTTTCTTTATAGGTTCCGGTGAATATTTCTCTGCTGGTACTCCACGATTACTCCGTGGTGGTAGCTGATATCTATCACAATCAGCAATCTCATAATTATTGTTAGTATTAATTATGAAATTTTTACTTACCTCAGAGTTATCAGATTGGGGAGAATTAGGCATGGAGACTGCTACTGAGAGAGAGGGTTCGTTAGTGAGAGAAGGTTCTTCAGCATCATTACCCACATCAAGATCAGTAACATGAACATCATTGATGGTACTAGCGACATCAACATCTTCACCCAATCTTTCAAGATTGTTAGTTGAACCAATTTCCACCATCATATTATCTGGAAACAATTTGATCCAATCCACATCTTCTGCATCTTTATTCTCCCCCGGAAGATGTGAGTCCAATATGAGTGAATCAAAAAACATCTCATGTTCAGAAAATGTGACATCCATGGAGACATAAAATTTACGGCTTGTCGGATGATAGCACTTGTATCCCTTTTGAAAAGGATGATAACCCACGAAGACACACTTTAAGGCACATGGATCAAGTTTTGTACGTAGATGCTTTTGCAAGTTAACAAATGCAACGCACCCAAAAAACCCGAGGAGGAATGGTGAGATGAGAGGGAATGGCCACAAAAGATGCAAGTTTGTCTAATGGTGTTTGAAATTTCAAAACACTTGTGGGTACACGGTTAAGAAGATGGATAGCAGTAGTGATGGCTTCTTCCCACCAATGCGGTTTCATATTTGCTCCTATCAAACTCGCCCGCGTGATTTCAAGTATTTGTCTATTTTTTCTTTCGGCTACACCATTTTGTTGTGGGGTATTAGGACAAGTGGTCTCATGAAGAATGCCATGCTCCTGGAAATATTCTTTCAAACACTTGTTAATAAACTCTCCGCCATTATCAGAACGAATAACTTGTAAGATAGCAGAGAATTGTGTCTTGATCATCTTATGAAAATCTTTAAAACGGTCAGCCACCTCACTCTTATGTTTCATCAAATAAAGCCAAGTCATGCGAGTGCAATCATCTACAAATATAACAAACCATCGAAAACCGGAAGTGGATGTAATTGGAGCTGGTCCCCAAACATCTGAATGTATCAATGAGAAAGGCACAAGTTTCTTACTGGAACTGGGTGGATATGGAACACGGTGACTTTTTGATAAAATGCAAGTTTCGCATTGAAAATCTGAAGGTTTGTTTTTGGTAAATAAAGAAGGAAACAGATATGCTAAATAGCCAAAAGAAACATGGCCCAACCTTTGGTGCCATAACCAAATTTGATCTTGTTCACCATAAGCAGAACCTTTTGTGGAAAGAGAACGATTTGTAGAGACATCATCAACATAGTACAAACCCTCTCTCTTAGTACCACGCCCAATTATCTCCCCGCTGCTGATATTCTGAAGAAGGCAAAAATTTGGATAAATTAATACTAAACAATTTAATTGTGAGGTTACTTGGGGAATAGATAATAGATTATTAGAGAGAGTAGGAATCAGCAAGGTGTGCTCCAAGGATAACGATGGAGTTAGATCAATTTTTCCAGCTCCAGTAACAGGGTATGATACTCCATTAGCATTGGAGATGGAAGAACATTTAGGTAAGCACTGATCACGCAAAATAGTACCATCAAAAGTCATATGATTTGTGGCACCGGAATCAAGAATCCATCCATGATCCCTTACTGAATTACTTGCAACCAAAGCTTTACCTTCATTACCTGAGTGCTGCAGAAGATTCAGATCGACCACAGAATGAGATACACTTGTGGGATCTGTCTCTAAGGAAGAGGAAGATGTCATGGTACACAAGGCTGCTTTTCCTTTTCCTCTTGCCTTTAGTCGCTCTTTATGTTCATTCCACCATTCGGGATACCCAATTTTTTTGAAACATGACTCCATGAGGTGTTTGTCACTTCCGCAATGAGAACATTTTCCACTTACAGACATTGAAGAACCTTGCTTGAGAAGGGAAGGTTGAACAAATTTCTTAGCCGCCATAGCTACTTGAGAGATATCTCCTTGATTCAGCATAGTATTACGACGCTGCTCTTCTCGTCGCACTATTGAAAAAACTGCTTCAGTACCGGGAAGTGGATCGGTACGAAGAATTTCGCCTCGAATTGAATCATATACATCATCAAGACCGGCAAGAAACACATAGACTCGTTCTTCTTCAATTTCAGTTGTCCGCACTTTGATAACTTCTATTTGGGTGAACGGTATTGGTTTACGATGATCAAGCTCTTGCCAGATAAATTTCAGATCTGAAAAATATGTGGATACATGTCGTCCTGCCTGTTTTATTGACATGGCTTTACGAGATAAATCATATATTATTGATTTATCGGCACCTTCATAGAAAGTGCGGGAGGCAGCATCCCATACATCTTTTGCAGTAGACAGGCGAATGAATAACATCCTCACATCTATTTCCATAGAATTGATAAGCCATCCTTTCACAATAGCATCATTCATGATCCATTTATCGTATGTTGCATCACTTTCATCAGGTTGTTGAGTTGCACCGGTAATATATCCCTTCTTGCCTCTCCCAACAATAAACATTGTCACAAATTGTGACCAGACATCATAGTTAGAACCACCTTTCAATTTGATCCCACCAGGAATTGACATGGGTTCAGATGCCATTGTCAAGTTCATAGCTGATGGAATAACAAGAGCATTCGGTGTTTCCATTGTAAGGTAGAATAAACAAACAATATGTTTGTTAAGGGTAGAGCAGTAGGCTCGTTTGGCTCTGATACCAAGTTAAAAGGAAGATAGAGAAGTTGATGTATTGTATGTATTGAATGAATCGTGAGTTACATATGAGAAGAAGTGTTTATAAAGAAAATAAAGATACAAGACAAGATAGTGAAGTCCATGGTGTTCTCCATTGCTATCCATTATGTCCACTAGTGAAAGGTGCTCCATTAGTGAAGGTGAGGTGTTCTCCATCATGTACAATGACATGTTCTTCATTATGTACAATGACATGTTCTCCATTATGTATAATTAATCTACACACTGGAATGTCAAGATGTAGACCTTTGATCGTCTTTGTTCCCCCTGTTACAGAATTTGACGAAATTTAGAACACGGTGATGCATTTTAAATAAATATTCATTACACACAATATTATGCTTTCGCACCTCATTGTTTTGCAATACACGGTAAGTATCCTTGAAACTCCATAGTCTGCTTCGTTGTCCAGGTTCCGTTGGCGCCTCCTGGCGGACAACTTCTCTTCCCATTTTTAGAATTAATTGATGCATCTTGAGCTTTCCGTGGCAATCTTCTGTGACAAGAAGCCTGTTACTGAGATTCTGCAACCCAATCTTGGGGCATAGCCCACAACTCTCTAAAATCCTAATAGCAAGTTCCTTTTCCGTCCCAACCAAAAAGAAAGCTACATGAAGAAATATATCTTTGTCATTGTCATGTTCCAAAGAGTCAAAACTCAATTTGAATATGTCCAAAAGTTCTTTATTGGGAAAACTTTCCAATTTGGCTACTTGAAATTCCCATATTTCCATCTTCGAACCACGCAAGGATAATGCCAAGACTTCAAGTGCTAATGGATGCCCACCACAATATTCTATGAATCTCTTGTTGGATATTTCTATATCTGAATATTAATGTAACTCATGCAATTTTAATGAAACGAAACATTCATATCAGTAACCAGACTGAGCAGGCATATGTTTCAGAGTAAACTGTGCAAGCATATATAATAGTAAGCAATTTCAAACTGTGCAAGTAGATATATCAGTAAGCAAATAGTTCAATTTAAAACTGTGCAAGCATATATAACAGTAAGCAGACTGTGCAAGCATATATAACAGTAAGCAGATTGTTTAAGCATATATAACAGTAAGCAGACTTTGCAAGCATATATAACAGTAAGCAGACTGTTCAAGCATATATAACAGTAAGCAGACTGTGCAAGCACATGAACTTAAAACAGAGCAGGAGAAAGGACAACAAACCGAGATGTTGATTCAGTCACGTCGATGACGCTCGTTGGCAATGTTGATTCAGTCACGTCGAAAAACACCCAGAAAACACATCCTTCACATCAAATTTGTCTAAGTTTTTGTTATAAGCGATCTTGGCAACGGTTGTTTTCCCAATTCCACTCAATCCGTAGATCACCCCAAAACTCACATATATGGATTGAGTGGAATTGGAAAACAACCGTTGCCAAGATCGCTTATAACAAAAACTTAGACAAATTTGATGTGAAGGATGTGTTTTCTGTGTGTTTTTCGACGTGGTTAACATTATTGAGTTCGCAATTTAATCACGGTGAAGTTACAGTGCTCGGTGTTCAAAAATTAGTCAATTTATTTTTGACTTTGCCCTTGATTGGAAAAATCGATAGTTTGGACCCTCAATTGGAAAAGACTGATAGTTCAGAGCACCAATATGTACTTTTCCCTAAATACAATGACTAAATTCAATTTATTACTGGATGGTATAATGGTACGAAAAAATCCGATCAGCCTTTGATTAAATCAGATTTCAGAAGAGTAGTCAATCAGTAAACAAATTGTACCAGGAAAATGTATACCCATCAAAATCATCTGACGACATTCCCTTAAGATCTGCAACTTGTTCTAGCGCCAACCTCCAGTTGTTCACTCTGCCCATCTCATATCGCAGCTTATGTGCACTGAAAGCGTCCTTATACGGTCCTGATTGATGTCGAACATGAGTTGGCTTCACATTGTAGAACACGGGCAAGACAGTATGCCCAATAGTAGACCTGCAGTCCATTATTTTTACAAGCTCATCAAGGCACCATCGAGAATCAGCATACCAGCGTGAGAAGGTGACTATGGATAGCTTTGATCGCTCTATAGCTTGATAGAGCTTTGACTGAATGTCCTGTCCATGCTCCAGTCCATCATTGTCCCTAAACACCTTAAATCCCCATCCTGTCAGAGCTTCATACAGGTTATCAACAAATGTTTTGCGCACATCTTCTTCTCTGAAACTCAGAAAGACTTGATGTTCAAAATTGTATCCGAATCTCGATGACTCGCTGAGATATTTACTTGTTTCAGCCATAACAAAGTAAATTTCTGCAATGAGAATGAGAGTTCAAAGACTATGAAGAATGTATTTGAGGCCGATGTAATAGAAATAAGCTGAATAATTAAGATGAGCTGTCTGAAGACCAATCCAAGTTGTGATAATAAAAAAAATATATTGTGATAAATTTAAAAATTGACTAGATCATGAGATTCATAAATGCTCTTTCTTTCTTTTTGTTTATTTCACTAAACTAGATCATGAGATTCTTGAATGCTAACTAAGTCATGGTTATATATTTTTATATTTTGTTTACATATTTTATCACAAATTGACTTTGA
Source organism: Rhodiola chrysanthemifolia (assembly GCA_033675395.1). Taxonomy (NCBI): domain Eukaryota; kingdom Viridiplantae; phylum Streptophyta; class Magnoliopsida; order Saxifragales; family Crassulaceae; genus Rhodiola; species Rhodiola chrysanthemifolia. The sequence goes on from CM066204.1 coordinate 16,080,029, forward strand.
CTTATGAGCTGCATGCAACAAGTGGCTAGGTGTATAATGTAATGACATAACATTTTTTATATGCAACTAATTCAATATCTTTCGTTGAAAATTAAGTGTATCTAATAGAATAACAAGCACAATTCAGATAGACAGACAGACAAATATGTAAAAATCAGTATCCAGGATCTGAAAGAAGGAAAAAGTCTCATTAGAAGTTTAACATTGCGAATCAATTGAAAGTGTTTAGATTGTTTCAAAGGTACCTTAAATAGTGGAAACATAGTGAGCTCCGTCAACCAATTTGTTACGGCCTGGGATTTAGACCTCGTGACAGGAGCCGTTGCGAACGATACTAGAATATGAAAACGTTGCAGCCTTGTCAACCTAAGCTCTCTTCTTCCTAGAGAGGTTAGATTGATTCAGCTTCAAGATGTCTTTTTATTAACCAGAAAGACCTACTTATATGTAGGTCGATACAATCAGCTTTAATGGCTGAATTATTGATTAACAAAATAAACTCAAATCAAATAATAGAAATATCTTAGACTGTGAGCATTATCTCAGTCATACGATTACGATTCCTTCGCTGAAATGTGTTACCATAAAAGGGATCTGTATCATTACTCCCGTCCTCTGCAAAGAGCTTGTCCTCAAGCTCGAACTCAGGATATGCCTCTACAAATGTCTCAAAATCCTCCCAAGTTGCCCCTTCAGGTGCCTCAGCCCGCCACTGGACAAGAAGCTGACGCTGTCCACGATTCATCCTAGAACGGATGATGGCATGGCGTGCCACTAGTGTGCGGCCCTCATGGACTAAAGGTAGCTCTGACAGAACAGTGGGTCGTGGTCCCTTGTGAGCTTATAATAAGGAGACATGGAACACGTTGTGAATACGACTTTGCTCGGGCAATTTAAGTCGATATGAAACTTCTCCAACGCGCGCAAGAATTTCAAACGGACCATAAAATTTTGGTGATAACTTGGTCAAGGAATGACGTGCCACTGTAAACTTACGGTAAGGGTGAAGTTTAAGCCATACAAAATCACCCACTGTAAATTCAACTAAGCGATGACTGCCGTCATAATGGGCCTTCATTCGTTGCTGGGCTTGTGCTAATCGAGCACGTGCCTCTCGTAAAAATTCAGACCGCTCGTTCAAGGCTCGATCGACTGCCTCTACTAGTGATGTTCCTGGTACATAATCCAAAAGTCGAGGTGGCTCACGCCCATATACTAGCTGGAAGGGAGTAGTTTGGAGTGCGGTGTGATACGAGGTGTTGTAACAATACTCCACCCATGGGATCCAGGAGAGCCATTTCTTTGGTTTGTCCCATGTCAAGCACCGAAGATACATCTCCAAAGTTCGATTCACTACCTCGGTTTGCCCATCAGTCTGTGGATGATAAGCAGTGGAGAAAGCCAATGTCGTTCCGGATAAGCGAAAAAGCTCTCGCCAAAAATGTCCACGAAATATCTTATCACGATCTGTAACGATGGACTCTGGCAGACCGTGTAAATGAAACACCTCTGAGAAAAATGCATTTGCCACCGAAATCGCCGTATATGGATGGTTTAGCGGAAGGAAATGAGCATACTTTGAAAGTCGATCGACAACCACCAAAATAACAGTCTTGTCGGAAGCTTTGGGGAGAGCCTCAACAAAGTCCATCGAAATATCAGCACAAATGGTCGTTGGTACTGGTAGGGGTTGTAAGAGGCCAGTCGGTCTTTGTGTCTCCCTCTTATATTGTTGACACACCTGGCATTCTTGGACATAGGTGCGAATGGTCTGCTTCCACCCTTTCCAATAAAAATCGCGACGGATACGCTCCATGGTCTTTTGAACTCCTTCATGAGCCAAGTTATGGAATCCGGACACAACTTTCTCAACCAAGGGAGATGTAGGCAAAATATATACTCTATCGCGAAACGAGATCAGTCCGTCACGCACTTGCCAGCTGTTACCTTCTTCGCCATGAATAATACTATCACGAAGATTGAGTAGTGTAGCATCAGTTGTAATTTCGCGTCTTAGTTCTTCGAAGACACCAACTCGGGCCTGCGTTATGACAAATAAAGTCTTTGATGTCCCTCTCATCTTGACGTGAGAATGCATCTGCTGCCAAATTAAGTATTCCTGCGCGGTACTCCACACCAAAGTCGAACCCAAGAAGCTTACTAATCCAGTGTTGTTGTGGAGATGTTGTAAGCCTCTGCTCTAATAAAAACTTCAAACTGAAGTGATCTGTCCGGATAAGAAAACGATGACCCCATAAATAAGGCCGCCAATGAGTGACAGCTTTAGCAAGCCCAATCAACTCGCGCTTGTAGGCAGCAAGCTTATGGTGTCGATCGGCCAATTTCCGGCTAAAAAATGTAATAGGGTGACCTTTTTGTTGGAGAACAGCACCAATTCCAATCCCTGAAGCATCACATTCTACAACAAACTCTAATGAAAAATCGGGCAAAGAAAGAACAGGAGATTCTGAAAGTGCCTTTTTCAGAGATGAGAATGATGTCGCTGCCTTATCATCCCAAGTGAAACTATTACGCTTGAGGAGACTCGTTAAGGGTGCTGAGATGATACCATAGTCTTTGATGAACTTTCGATAATATTCCGAGAGGCCCAAAAAACCTCGCACCGCCTTCACTGTATGTGGTAGTGGCCACTCAATGATAGCTGCAATCTTATTTTGGTCAACTGCAACTCCCGAGTGTTGAATAACATGCCCCAAATAAGCGACTTGAAGTTGGCCAAAGGAGCACTTAGAACGCTTCAGAAATAATCCATGAGAACGAAGGAGGCTTAGTGATGTTTGTATGTACTGTAGGTGAGCTGCCCAAGATTGACTATATATTAAAATATCGTCAAAGAAAACGAGAATATACCTTCGAAGGTGGTCCTTGAATACTGTATTCATCAGACTCTGAAATGTAGACGGTGCATTGGATAGCCCAAACGGCATCACGAGGAACTCAAAATGACCATGATGAGTGCGAAAAGCTGTTTTCTCAATATCCTCCGGAGCCATGCGCACCTGATGGTAACCTGAAGTCAAGTCCAGCTTGGTGAAATATGTAGCTCCATGGAGTTCATCAAGCAGCTCGTCCACCACTGGGATAGGAAACTTATCTTTAATGGTTTTAGCATTTAAGCGAAAACGACATGATCCATCTGTCTTCTTCACTAGGAGCACTGGTGACAAAAACAGTGAATGACTATCCCGTATAATTCCATTATGAAGCATCGCGGTACACCGACGCTCTATCTCATCCTTCTGGAGGTGCGGATAACGATATGGACGAACCGCCACTGGATCCGAGCCTGTTAGCAAACGAATACGATGATCGCAATGGCGTGCAGGTGGCAGGCCCTTAGGAGCAGCAAAAACATCATCAAAGGCGTCTAGAAGATGCGTCAAATCTGTCTCGGGACATCGAGTACCATTCAAGGCAGTAAGATGTCCTCTCTCGTCACAGGTCTCCGCATACCAGACGACTGGTGCGCCATTTAACTTGAATTCCATTTCGCCTCTTGTAAAGTCCCACATAATTCGTCCCAGTGTGTTCAACCAATGTATACCAAGCACGATGTCAAAGCCCCTTGAACCGCCAGACAAAGATTTTCATACACCCCGCTACTCGACATGGACCCTCCATTGGGTAGTGCCACATATGCTCCTGGGCGTTGCTGGATTGGAAGGTTAAGGTTGGCAGCCACGCCCTCCCGAACAAAGTTGTGTGAGCTCCCAGAATCAAGTAAAGCCCAAACAACTTTCCCAGATATCACTGCTTGAACTTGAAAGGTCTCATTTGTTTGCTTTCCCCGCATGGCGTTGAGTGAGAGCACTGGGACCTTATCATTTTCTTCCTCACTCTCAACTTCAGCTTCCTCACACCGCATCCCAATATGAAACAAAGTTTTGCACCGATGGCCTGTAGTGAATAATTCATCGCAATTGAAGCATAGGCCCCTTGCCCGACGATCTGCCATCTCTTGGTTGGTTAACCTCTTAAGAAAAGGTTTAGGGGCAGCCACTTTTGATCCCTGAAGGCGCCCACTTTGAAGCTCTCCCCCACGTGGTTTACTAGTAACTGTGTGTCTTGACGAGCGAGCTTTCGGAGCGGGCAGACCACCAAATGTGTGCATTTCCTTATCATCTGGCAACTTAAATTCATGTTTACGAGCCAAGTTCATTGCGATATACAACGACTCAGGCTTATGATACTCGACTTCTCGGCGAAGAACATCAGAAAGCCCTGCACAAAAATACTATATGGCTGAATCCTCTTTTACCTTTGAAGTGCGGCCCAAACATGCTTCAAATTGGATGCAGTACTCATCCACAGAGCCCAACTGTCGAAGATATGTTAGTTCTCCAAGCGGATTTAGGCCTGATGGGGGACCAAATCGATGTACACATCGTTCGGCAAATTTAGCCCACGATAAATGATGATTCACCAGTCTTCGGAGAGTACGAAACCACCCGGCTGCTGCGCCAGTAAGACAAAAGCTAGCTTGGCGCACTTTACGAGCTTCAGCCGTTCCTTGATCTTCAAAAAAATCCTCAGCCTTCTGGAGCCATTCGGTGGGATCAGATAATCCATCAAAAGTTGGAAAATCCATCCGCTCGGGTTTTGAGTCAATCGGATAGTTCTCATAGCGTCCTTCTGTGTCCACATGACCAGCTTCATTGATCTCATTGGCTACGCTGTCATCAAATCGGCCATCCCCAACACAGTTCTTATTGTGGGTATATTGTGAAGGTGCGTTTTGAACCCCATCAACTTGTCCGATGCTGCCATGTTGTCCTCGACCACCCCGAAAACCATCGACTGGCCATCCTTCATAGTGCATCTGGTCACTTCCAATGCCACGACGTTCCTGCCCTCTTCCCCGTCCTCGTCCTCTGATTGGAGGGACGTCGCGGTTTGGATTGTCATCTTCCTACACAATTTCAGACGGGATGGTCAGTGCGCGGAGCTCCTCTAGATTCGATTGGTGTGCTCGGAGCTCGTCTCGCAGAGCTGTGAGAGCTGCTGCTTGACCTCCGCTGCTGCTAGATTAGCAGCCGCCAGCTCCTCCATAAATTTCTTCATCCGCTCCATGAATTTGTCCGCCATTACAGTTCCCAACTCGAGGCTTGAATCTGATACCAATAATGTTACGGCCCGGGATTTAGTCCTCGTGACAGGAGCCGTTGCGAACGATACTAGAATATGAAAACGTTGCAGCCGTTGGATCTGTATCACAATTCCACCGCAGAAGCATGCTAAAGAGCATCAAATCAACTATGTCATTGAGTTGAGGACATGAATGATCAGTGCTGGACACAAAAATCCGAACTACGAGCAACCAATGGGAAACCCTAATTCCCAATCCAATGGATCGGAGCATCGTCAAAGCCATTAAAAGCATCTCTTCTCAGACAATTGGAGCAAACAGATGTCTAAAATAAAGAGATTTTTGGGGAATGAGGGTTCGACAGCGACCGAATACTCGCTCGCTGTCTCCGAAAGTGGCCACAGTTCGTTCTTTTTCGCGCGAAGAAAAATGGAAATAGGCAAAATGGGAAATCAGTGAATCAGAGTGAAGTTTGTCTATGGTTGCACCACATGCATTGCACGGAGTTTCTCTATAATCCACCCATTTTCCAAACTCACATATCCAAAATACATCGTCTTATACTCAAATATCTGAAATACTTCCTGGTACAATGCAATTTTTACACTCCCGGTACAATACAAGGGGAGCTGAAAAATTCGATTTTTAAAATACCGGTTTCCAGGAACCGAAATTATATTTAAGAAAAAAGCAGATATATCACATTTCAACGGATAAGGGTTTGTCCAAGTAGGTTACAAACAGAGCCCTAAGCAATTTTTACTCTTATCGATTCCTGGGAAATCGGGATTGTATAAAATGCATGATACCGGATCCTAAGAAACCTATATTAATTCAAATGGGGTATTCTAGATATTTGAGTTTCAGACGATGTATTTTGAATATTTGAGTTTGTAAAAGGGGTAGATTATTGAAAAACTCCATTGTACGTGATAAGTGAAGGAATGTTGAACTTCGTCAATTGCGGATTCAAAAAAATAAAATAGTATTATATTTAAGGGAAAAGTATATATTGGTGCCTCGAACTATCAGTGTTTTCTAATTGAAGGACCGAACTATTAATTTTTCCAATCAGGGGCAAATTCAAAAAAAAACTAACAATTTTCCTAATTGAATCTAACGGCGTGAAAATAACATTTAACTTCGTTTACTCTTACATGTAATCTTGGTTCAATTGCCATTAATAAATATAAATTTAGTAACATTAGTACTTTTTTTTTTGATAGTCCACTGGTACTTTATTTGATAATCAGTTTTTTTGCCGAAAACAACCGGCGGACACCATGTTGCTCTGATAGAAGATCCGACAGGCTCTTCTCATACTTAAAAGCTGATTTGAATTTTGAGGCTTGCTGTAAATGCAGAGATTAGTAAACAAAGCAGCAGCCACAAGCAACACCCAGATGGACTACAAAACCCCGCTGGTGATCCTCGGAGATTGTCCTGACTTCTGTAAGAGTAGTTTTAATAGATTTATTAATGGCAATTGAACCAAGATTACATGTAAGAGTAAACGGAGTTAAATGTTATTTTCACGGCGTTAGATTCAATTAGGAAAATTGTTAGTTTTTTTTTAATTTGCACATGATTGGAAAAATTAATAGTTCGGATCTTCAATTGTAAAACGCTGATAGTTCGAGACACCAATACATACATTTTCCCTATATTTAAAATATAAATTTAGCTTTCAAATTGCATATTTGGTTTAAAGCTTTCACTTGTCCCACAGGCCACACTTTTTTTCCTTAGATATGCATTTTTTGAGCATGAATTTTTCCTAGATACATTTTCGATTATCTAAAATTATATGGAGTATTTAGACAAAAGTCAATATAATTTCAACAATGCATAACGAACAGTGTTGTTAAAACCGACCCGTTGATCGAACTGGTCAAGTCAAGTGGGTCAGTGGTTCAACCGGGTTTAACCGGTTTGACCCGCACATATTAAAAAATAAAAATAAAATACTTATATATGATATTATAATTTAACATATTTATGAGTTGAATAAATACTACATGTTTATGATCTGATTACAACAACATATCATAATAAATTTAGAATTTGATAAAGTACCAATCAATAATACAACAATAATAGAACAACATTAACAATTTTAGTCTTAATTTGCAAGTCACAATAATAAGGGATTTCTAAGACTAATTGAATTTCTAGTTAAATGATAATAAGTAATAAATTTTATAGATTTGATAAATGAATATACATTATTTAAACAAATAATAACACAACAATCATCTTTAGCCTAGTGGAAGGAAAGACAATAAGGGGTATTGGGTTCGAGTCTTGTCCAAGTCAAAATTAAATAAATAAATTTTCAGACCAAATCGAACCGATTAAACCGATCAAATCATTTTTTTAATGAAAAACTGGGTCAACCAGCCGGGTCAACCGGGTCTTGACCGGATCGATTGTAAAACGGTTCAATTACAGAACCGACCGGTCCGGTCCGGTTTTAATAACACTGATAACGAAGACGAAAATGCATTATATAGGAACCTTGTTGTAAGAAATAATTCAAATATAGAATTGTTCTCATTTGAATACTCTTCTATGTATTTATTATATAAAAAATAATTAGTTGAAACTGAGATGTACATAATTTCATCTTTGCAAAATGTCTCAACAGATTTATCAGTACAATAAAAAAAAATCATGTAACCAATTTTCTTCTTTCGGTAAATTATAACTCTAAAAAGAAAAAGAGTGCGGTTCGGGTACAAACCGATTTATAAATAAAAACTACAAACTGAATTTTGAGCTGACACGTGTCCAATTTAGTCGAAATCCCGAACCGCACACGGAGGGGGTATTATAGTCAGTCCACACTAAATGGTATAAAAAATAATAATGTTATTTTCAATTTAGTCCTCAAGTTAAGAATGACTAGACTTAGGAGAGAATTACCAGACTTAAAAATTGATAATAATCAGACTTAAAATTAAGAATGACCAACTTAAGGAGAGAATGACCAGACTTAAAAATTGGTAATAATCAGACTTAAAATTAAGAATGACCAGACTTAAGGAGAGAATTACCAGACTTAAAAATTGGTAATAACCAGACTTAAAATTAAGAATGACCAGATTTAAGGAGAGAATGACCAGACTTAAAAATTGGTAATAATCAGACTTAAAATTAAGAATGACCAGACTTAAGGAGAGAATTACCAGACTAAAAAATTGGTAATAATCAGACTTAAAATTAAGAATGACCAGACTTAAGGAGAGAATTATCAGACTTAAAATTTGGTAATAATCAGACTTAAAAATTAAGAATGACCAGACTTAAAGAGAGAATGACCAGACTTAAAAATTGGTAATAATCAGACTTAAAATTAAGAATGACCAGACTTAGGCCCTGTCCACTTTGACTCTATTTTTTGACTTTTAAGTTAAGATAAGTTAATATCAGTTAAGATAAGTTAAGATCAGTTAAGATAAGTTACTTTCAGTCACTATAAGTTAAGTTTCAGTTAAGTTAAGATAAGTTACTTTTAACATACTATTCATGATCATCATCATACTATTCATCATACCATCATCATCATCATACCATCACACTATTCATCATCATACCATCATCATCATCATACTATTCATCATCATACCATCATACTATTCATCATACCATCACACTATTCATCATACCATCATCATCATACCATCACCATCATACTATTCATCATACCATCATACTATTCATCATACCATCACAATCATCATCATCATACCATCATCATCATTATACCATCATCATCATACTATTCATCATACCATCATCATCATCATAATACTATTCATCATACCATCATCATCATAATACTATTCATCATACCATCATACTATTCATCATCATCATAAAATTACTATTCATCATCATCATCATAAAATTACTATTCATCATCATAAAATTACTATTCACCCCCATCATCATCATCAGAATATTACTATTCATCATCATAAAATTACTATTCATCACCATCATCACCCCCATCATCATCATCAGTATATTACTATTCATCATCATAAAATTACTATTCATCATCATCATCATAAAATTACTATTCATCATCATAAAATAATACTATTCATCAGTCAATATAAGTTTCAGTTAAGTTAAGATAAGTTAAGATCAGTTAAGATAAGTTTCAGTTAGTAAAATAGAGTCAAAGTGGACGGCCCCTTAATGAGAGAATTACCAGACTTAAAAATTGGTAATAATCAGACTTAAAATTAAGAATGACCAGACTTAAGGAGAGAATTACGAGACTTAAAAATTGGTAATAATCAGACTTAAAATTAAGAATGACCAGACTTAAGGAGAGAATTATCAGACTTAAAAATTGGTAATAATCAGACTTAAAATTAAGAATGACCAGACTTAAGGAGAGAATTACCAGACTTAAAAATTGGTAATAATCAGACTTAAAATTAAGAATGACCAGACTTAATGAGAGAATTACCAGACTTAAAAATTGGTAATAATCAGACTTAAAATTAAGAATGACCAGACTTAAGGAGAGAATTACCAGACTTAAAAGTTGGTAATAATCAGACTTAAAATTAAGAATGACCAGACTTAAGGAGAGAATTACCAAACTTAAAAATTGGTAATAATCAGACTTAAAATTAAGAATGACCAGACTTAAGGAGAGAATGACCAGACTTAAAAATTAGTAATAATCAGACTTAAAATTAAGAATGACCAGACTTAAGGAGAGAATTACCAGACTTAAAAATTGGTAATAATCAGACTTAAAAATAAGAATGACCAGACTTAAGGAAAGAATTACCAAACTTAAAAATTAGTAATAATCAGACTTAAAATTAAGAATGACCAGACTCAAGGAGAGAATTACCAGACTTAAAAACGTACTGTAGCGAAAGTCGAATTTTACTGTAGCGAATTTTAGGACGATTATACCCCTCCTATCTTTTATGTATTTTTAAATAAATCCGCGTGTGTTTTTTTTATTTACAAAAAGAACCCCGAACGGGATGAATTTTGATTGGTCGATTTTTACACGTATCAATTTGTTTATGAGTTTGTAGTTTTTATTTATAATTTTGGTTTGTATTTGATCCAGATTCAAAGAAAAATCATTAATAGTTAAAAATGAAGACTTAAAAAATCTAGTAAATTATAGCGTGTAATTCCATTCATATATTCCACATGAGTAACAACATTTAGGTTCTTGCAATTTTGTTCATGAGGAAATCAACCTTAGCCAAAAGGTATTTATACATTTATATGAATGGGACAATGGATAACAAGCATAATGCGATCTATACATTTGACATTTTGCGGTCTCATCGTTGGCTAATCTTCAACAATTTCCAGGGATTGTGGGTTAACTTTGGGAAGGATCAAGTGTTTTGCCTTCTTGGACCCAATGGAGCATCTTAAGGCACGCAGATCGACTAATAACAATGTCTATTCTTTTGAATTGAAATTGAGTCAAAATGAATAAAAGTAGATCACTATACCGCAGTAAAACTCTTAGCATACATTGACAAGAAGACCACAGAATACTTAAAGGCTACTTCAAAGTTGAAATAAATAAAATCTCGCAATGTAAAGATAAAATTTTTTTATCTGTACCGAAAATAATGTGTATCCAATAGAATAACATGCACAATTCTGATAAAAAGAGAGACTAAACATGTGAAAAATCAGCATTATAAGTTTAACATTGCAAGTCAACTGAAAGTAGTTAAGGGTGTTTCAAAGGTAGCTTGAATAGTAGAAACAAAGCAAATAACCTCAAACAATTCCGCCACAGTAGTTAAGGGTGTAGACTAGACCACATATAGGCATAATTTTGAATTAGTAAAGTAAGTTGCTTCTGAAGTCTACAAAATTTTATTTTTGCAAAGTCTAAAATCAAAATCAACAACCCTGTTCTTAACTCTCATCTGCTTTTTCTGTTGTTACAAAACTGTATAGATGCACCCACAACCATACCTGATTGGATCGTTCTCTATGCAGTGCAAAGAGAGATCAACTCCACGAAATGTGTTATTGTACCAGTCAGCAACCCTATTCTTCACTCTTCTTTCTTCATTCTCATGCTCTGTCACATATTTGATATCCATGCCTCTTCTCCTGCTGCTGCATGCTTCAATGGACTCCATCTCATAGTCTCTGCCAACATCTTCTTCTACATCCTCATATATAATTTTAATTCCAATTTCCAAAACATTTGCTTGGTAGTGAGAACTGAGTGAAACATTCAGAATTAGCTCATCTCCAGGTCTTAATTCCCTATGTTTGACCACACACCAATGACTTAACAATGTCATCTTTTCAACATCTTTTGTGCCGTGTTGATTGGATACAAAAAAACGACTTGCGTTATACAAACATTCCCACTCGCAGCTAATATTTTGTATGCTGAGAGTTCCAATCACGAATGGATATCGTTTGAAGTCAATTTCAAGCACGCAACCAACATTGAAACCTCGTATTGCACGATCAGATAGCAGAGGCACATTGTAGAATAGGTAAAATCCGGATGTTACAGTTGTGAACCAGTTTGCAATGTGATGTCCACGAACATGTACATTATAGAGTCCATACTCACTCGGGTAGACTCCCTGTGGAAATCGTAAGCAAATTAGTGAAAAATAATCTACCTGCATGCTTAAGGATGGAAACATTTCATAGCACATTTAAGCCAGTAAGAAACAAGAAACTGACTGAATAGGGATTAGGGAGAAACTCAAAATGATACCTTCGAATCACCAAACGACTCCAAGCCAGGATAGCCCATGTATCTCGCTCTATCAGCATCCAAATCCTTCGTGGCTTCTATCTTAAGTAAACCTTTGATTTCAACTAGTTTTGGGCAATTTTCTGCTAGTAAGTATACATAAGCAGGAAATGGCACTCCAACAGAATAAGTTATACTTTCCAAGGAAGTGCAGTTTTCGAGATTCACAAAATTTATATACGGCATTTGTGAGACAGACTGTAGGTGCAAGCAATCCTCCAAAATCAAGACATCCAACATAGTTAAAGAACCAACTTTCATATTTATCACAGTGAATGAGTTGCCACTGAGATCCAGTTTTCGCAACGATGAACAACTCCCTAAGTAATCAAATATATCATCTTGAGCTATACTGCAATTTCTCAGACTCAAATCTCTCAATGAGGTTAAAAGATTAAATGAACAGTAGGGAGATGATGGAACCCGAAAAGATAAGTTAGAACTATTTGTGGTGGTGGTGGTGGGATTTTTGCCTAAGCTGCTCCAAAGGAAGGTGGACAATAATCTAAATTTATTTGGGACTGTAAAAATACATGGACAGCCTGAAAGATCCAGCTCCTTAAGAGTATGCAGCTTGAATATGCCATTAGGAAGCCTCCTAAGATTTATGCAGCCATTTAAGTTTAAATACGTAAGCTTAGTTAAGCCTCCTATGGACTCATGAATCTTAACCAAACTTACGCAATCTTCAAAACTCATCCATTCAAGCTTAGGAGCTAATGAGAAATCGGGAGTATCGACAAGGTGGTGTGAATGACTTAGATTCAAGACGCTCAGCGCTCCAAGGAACTGCATATGTATAAGAAAACAACAAAATGTATGTATCTTAGTAGATTGCGCAAGCGAATAAAACCATTTAGATTTTAAGCAATAACCACAAGAAAGCAACTGAAAATTTTTCAAACTCATACCTTGCCAGCCTCCCAAGCATGCACCAGCCTGCTATTGCACATCTCAAGAACTACTAGTTCATACAGATCGAACTCAATTGGTAAAGACTCCAAAGTGCATCCATTCCACTGTAAAAATTTTATTGCCTCGGGAAAATCTCTGAAGCCTCCTTCGAGTTGTACGTTATTAAGCTGAAGAAAGTTCAGACTTTTCATCTTTGTAAATGCATCTGTTCTCACGGACCTTGAATTTCCAGTAATGGATGGTGGAGTTGGCTGGAGAAAGGCCAGCCAACCTATACGATTAGGAATTGGTCGAGTATTTTCACACTCTAATGAACTATCAGTATGTGGCATTGGAAAGCTGTAAAGATCGATTATAGGAATGTGCTAGTCGAACCTTATTCTTTATTAATTATCGGGACCAAATGTTAGGTTTACAAACAAGGATTGACTCAATCCAAAACCAAAACAAATAACAAATAACAACAATTAATCCAGTCCAAACAATCGAAACTAACAGCATAAACGAAACACCAATCCAAGCAACCAGTAAGGATGACTTTCCTGATGAATCGCTGCTCGAGTTCTCGCCGGAAACGTCACAGCTCCGCCTGGGTGTCCAAGAGTGCTCCTCCACGCGTTCGGCTTGCAATCCTTGCAGTCGAGCCACGTCTGAGATCGCCCACACCAGTCGGATGCTTATCAATCAAGAGCGCTCGCCAATTTCGTCTCACGCTGAGAAGAATCGCTCCAATCGAATCGGAGAGAAGATGGAATGATTTCGTGCCCTAAGCCCCAATCTGATTTGAGCTTATATGCTCAGCTGGATACGCGTTGAAACGACGCCGCATGGAGGAGTAACCGTATTACCGAACTCTCGCGCGTCCTCAGAACGACAGCGTTCAATTAAAGCCGACTTGAGCTTCGTTGAAACGACGCAGCTTCAGGAGACACGGACAGCCGATCGGGTATACGAGATGCCAAGCCAGCCGATCGGGCACACGAGCGGCCAACCGGTCGGGTACACGAGCGGCCACCCGATCGGGTACACGAGCGGCCACCCGATCGGGTACACGAGCTCAATACTGCAAACTTAAACACAGATACATGGACTGGAAAAACAAAACAATATGGTCCCAATATCATCACAATATACAACTGGGATTATATATATATTTCTCAACATATGCCCTCCTAAGACTAGTTGTAATATTGAATGAAAGAAAATAAAAGAGGAAGTCAGATACATCTGACCTCAAACTTCAGGTTCAACCCAGCCTGTTAAGGCTCAAGACTTGCTCAGGCCAGACTTTCATCCAACCTCATCAATATGCAAGCTTTCCCTGCAGAAAACAAACTTGTTAGCAGGTACAATTTTAGTTCCAAAGTCAGCTGGGTTTTTCTCTCCAAGGATCTTGTCTACTCTTATGGTTTGTGTTTCCACTAGATCCCTAATGAAATGCATCCTAACATCTATATGTTTTGACCTCTCATGGTAAACTGGATCCCTACACAGACATAAGGCACTTTGACTATCCATAAAGATCCTAGGAGGCTCACTAATCCCACTGATCTCCTTCACTATCCCACTTAACCAAATGGCTTCTTTTGCTGCCTCTGTAGCAGCTATGTACTCAGCTTCTGTAGATGATAATGCAACTATGGGTTGCAACTGACTTTTCCATGACACACAGTTTCCATTCCATGTGAAATAGAAACCTGTGGTGGACTTCCTATTATCCCTATTGCTGGCATAATCTGAATCTACATACCCTACAATGCCAGCTTTTGGTTCATGGTCTCTATATACTAATCCTAACCCTTTAGTCCCTAACAGATATCTTAACAAATATTTCATGGCTTCCCAATGCTTTGTGCCTGGGTTAGACATGTATCTACTAAGAACACTAATAGAGAAAGCAAGATCAGGCCTTGTACATATCATACCATACATAACAGAACCAACAGCAACATCATATGGCACATTCAGCATGTTTTTCTTTTCTAGCTCAGTTTTAGGACAATCTTCCTTAGAGAAAACAAGATGCCCTCCTAAGGGTATAGCATTAGACTTTCCATTCACAATAGCAAATTTATCTAACACCTTAGCAAAGTATTCAGACTGAGATAAACAGATTTCTCCATTTTTCTTATTTCTGGTTATCTTTACCCCTAAGATCTTTTGAGCAATTCCTAAGTCTTTCATGTCAAAATGTTTTTGCAAACCAGACTTAGTCAGTTTTATGTCATGCAATGAGGGACTAATCAGCAGCAGATCATCCACATACAGCAGCACAAACAATGGGGCATTATTTTTCACTCTTTTCAGATAAAGGCATGTATCATATTTGCTTCTTAAAAATCCTAAGTCAAGCATGCAACTGTCAAATTTCTTATTCCACTGTCTAGGTGATTGTTTTAGTCCATAGATGGATTTTCTAAGAAAACAGACATGATCTGGTTTAGTTTTATCAACAAAACCTTCAGGTTGGCACATATGAATTGTTTCAAGCAAATCACCATGCAAAAAGGCAGTTTTCACATCCATTTGTTCAATGTACCAATCATAAACAGCAGTCATTGCAATAAGTAATCTTAAAGTTTTATACTTGACAACAGGAGCAAATATCTCATTAAAATCAATGCCCTCTCTTTGGTGAAACCCCTTAGCCACTAACCTAGCCTTAAACCTTGGTGGATCATTAGGTGAATTACCTTCTTTTATTCTATATATCCATTTACATGCCAAAGGTTTCACATTAGCAGGCCTAGGTACAAGTTTCCAAGTATTGTTTTCATGCATAGATTGAATTTCTTCTATCATGGCAGTTTTCCATTTTTCAGCTTCATTACTAAACAAGGCTTGCTTATATGTATCAGGTATTACATATTTTATTTTCTCAGCAGCCATTAGAGCAAACTCAACAATATTATAGCACTTTCCATCATGGTTCTCATCATACTCAGCTATGTTGGCTTTATATTTTGGATTAGTCTTTCTAATCCTAGGTTCCCTGTCTCTAGTCAATTGATAATTAGCAAGACTAGGTTCAGTTTCATGCACAGGGGACTCAGAAATATCAGATATAGCACCAACATTTTCATGCACATTTTCAGGCACATTCACACTATGATCAACATACAAATCATCAGGAAGATTTGGCAAATCAGGTATAGCAGCAGAAGATGTATTAATGCCTAAATCAGATGATTCTATAGCAGCATTTTGATCAGTAGTGTCCATAGAAATTGAGGCTGAGTTTGAGTGAGTAGGACTTACAGTGCTAGCTCCCCCACCTAATTGGTGAGGTAGCTCATTACCTGAAACAGCAGGGGAATTTGACCCCTCATCTGTTACCTCCTGCAGTCCAGCACTTATGTCCAGTGACTGTCCCATCTCAGCTGCTTGGTCTCCATTGTTTCCATCATCATTACCCTGGTTCAAGTTGAATCCTGATGGAATAAAACTGGTCACACCTTCAGGTGTGCCATGAGACTCAATAGCATGGTTTAGTTTAGACTTAAAGTGGAAATTCAGTTCATCAAAGGTAACAGAATGTGACACTATTACTTTGTACCCTCCTGGTTGTATCATTAATAGTTTATAGCCTTTAACTCCTTCAGGATACCCAAGCATAACACATTTAGCAGCCCTAGGCTGGAGTTTACCATCAGACACTTTGGCATATGCATTGCAGCCAAAAGGTCTGAGGTGGGAGAGGTTTGGAGGTTTCCCAGTCCAAAGCTCTTGGGGAGTTTTGAAGTTAATGGCTGAGGAAGGACATCTGTTAATCAGATAAGCAGATGTCATCACAGCCTCTCCCCAAAGAGTTGGTTTAACTCCAGCATTAATCATCATGCATCTAGCTTTCTCTAAAAGGGTCCTGTTCATCCTCTCAGCAGTTCCATTCTGCTGAGGAGTACCAGGTACAGTGAGGTGTCTTTTTATCCCATTCTTAGTGCAAAATTCATTAAAGGCCTTGTTACAAAACTCCAACCCATTATCTGTTCTTAAGCATTTAACTTTAAGCTCAGTTTGACTCTCAACCATGATCTTCCAATTCTTAAATTTTTCAAAAGCCTCATCCTTGGTTTTTATAGGAAAGACCCATACTTTTCTAGAGTATTGATCAATTATAGAAAGGAAATATGACCTTCCTCCAATTGTAGAGACCTGAGCAGGTCCCCACAGATCAGAGTGGACATACTCCAAGGGGTTTTTGACAGTAAAAGAAGATTTGCCAAAAGGATGAGCAGATTTTTTACCAAAAACACATGTTTCACAGAATTTCAGATCAATAGGTTTACAGTCAATCAAACCAGATTTAGACAGATAATGCAGTCCTTTATTCCCTATATGTCCAAGCCTTGAATGCCAAATTTTAGTGTCTAACAGAATTTTATGTTCATCAGCAAGATTAACTTCAGTAGGAGAAGAAATAACATGGTATAGCCCTCCCTTTTCAATGCTCCTCATCACAATTCTGTTATCCCTTAACACTTCTCTAACTCCCTTAAAGGTTGTTATTTTGCATCCAAGTTTATCAAGGGCTGATTCTGACATCAAACTTCTCCTCAAATGGGGAACCCATCTCACATTTTGGAGAGTTCTCACAACACCATCAAACATCCTTAAGGGGACTGAACCAATTCCCTTAATTTGTAATGAGGTGTGATCACCTAACATGACCTCCCCACCTTCACAAACCTTCAGTGAACTGAAGAGATGTTTGTGTGGAGTGGCATGCATGGTGCAGCCAGAATCAAGTATCCATGAGTCACCCTCATGCCCATCAGACATGAGGAACATCTCATTAAGATACTGGGGATCTTCTTCACATACATTTGACTGTCCAGATTTTTGGTTGTCTTTGTTTCCTTTATTTTTCTTATCTTCAATTCTTTTGTAACAAGAGCTAGCATAGTGGCCCAACTTGCCACAATAATTGCACTTGACAGGGGTATTTCTCTGGGAATTATTGTTGTTTTGAGTGGATTGAGAAGACTTGTCTAAGGAATTTTTATCTGAAGAATCATTGTTATTCTGAAAACTATTGTGGTTCTTTTTCTTTGGTTTAAATTTGTTCTTCCCCTTAAACATCATTGCCTCAGATTTTACTTCAGATTTAACACCATTTTTAGTCTTAAAAACTTTTAGACTGTCATTCTTGGAAGTAATAGCTTCAATAATCTTGGAGACTGTTACTTCATCATTCCCATACTGAATAACATCCTTAAGGGTGTCAAACTGTGGTGGGATTGAATTAAGGAGAATGACACAAAGGTGTTCTTCTTTAACTTCATCCTTACACTTTTTCAAATCCTGAGTTACTTTTAGGAAAATGTCAAGGTTCTCCTGCAAACTCATAGACACATCCATCTTGAATGTGAATAATTTTGTTTGCAAGGAGATCCTATTGGGGAGAGATTTAACCAAATACATGTTATCTAATTCATCCCACAATTTCTTAGGTTCAGTGTGTTGCATTACTTTCCTAGCAACATCATCAGTTAGCCTCATCATGATTTCAGAATAAGCAAGTTCTTTCATGTCTATTTTCTGCTGATCTGAGGTTGGAGCAATCCATTCCTCAGTTACAGCCCTATAGCATTTTTCCTTAACTAATATAGCCTTCATCCTCATCTTCCACATACTGAAATCAGAGGTCCCATCGAAGGGCTTGATTTTCATGGCATCAGCCATCCCAAAAGAAAATCAAGTCCAAGGGTTAACAAAGAAAGGTAGGCAAGCACAGATGATGATCAAGATGAATCAAGATCAATCAAAACAGGCTCTAGATACCACTTTGTAAAGATCGATTATAGGAATGTGCTAGTCGAACTATTCTTTATTAATTATCGGGACCAAATGTTAGGTTTACAAACAAGGATTGACTCAATCCAAAACCAAAACAAATAACAACAATTAATCCAGTCCAAACAATCGAAACTAACAGCATAAACGAAACACCAATCCAAGCAACCAGTAAGGATGACTTTCCTGATGAATCGCTGCTCGAGTTCTCGCCGGAAACGTCACAGCTCCGCCTGGGTGTCCAAGAGTGCTCCTCCACGCGTTCGGCTTGCAATCCTTGCAGTCGAGCCACGTCTGAGATCGCCCACACCAGTCGGATGCTTATCAATCAAGAGCGCTCGCCAATTTCGTCTCACGCTGAGAAGAATCGCTCCAATCGAATCGGAGAGAAGATGGAATGATTTCGTGCCCTAAGCCCCAATCTGATTTGAGCTTATATGCTCAGCTGGATACGCGTTGAAACGACGCCGCATGGAGGAGTAACCGTATTACCGAACTCTCGCGCGTCCTCAGAACGACAGCGTTCAATTAAAGCCGACTTGAGCTTCGTTGAAACGACGCAGCTTCAGGAGACACGGACAGCCGATCGGGTATACGAGATGCCAAGCCAGCCGATCGGGCACACGAGCGGCCAACCGGTCGGGTACACGAGCGGCCACCCGATCGGGTACACGAGAGGCCACCCGATCGGGTACACGAGCTCAATACTGCAAACTTAAACACAGATACATGGACTGGAAAAACAAAACAATATGGTCCCAATATCATCACAATATACAACTGGGATTATATATATATTTCTCAACAAAAGCCAATGCGTAAACCTCGAATCCGCATTGTTCCCTGTTACAAAATATGATGAGATTTAAAAAACAAGATGCATTGTAGAAATCATTCAGGAGATGAAAAATTACACATCCCCACCTCATTGTTTCGCAATACACGGTATGCATCCTCTGAGCTCCATAGTCTGCTTCGTTTTCCAGGTTCCTCCTTATCCTCCTGTTTAACAACATCTTTCCCCATTTCTTGAACTATATGATGCATCGTGAGCCTGTCATCGCGATCTACTGTGACAAGACACCTGCTATTCAGATTCTCCAACCCAATCTTTGGGTGCAGCTCACAACTCTCTAAAATCCGAATAGCGTGATTTTTATGCATCCCAACCAGAAAGAAAGCTACATGAAGAAATATATCTTTGTCATTGTCGTCTTCTAAAGAATCAAAACTCAACTTGAGTATGTCCAAAAGTTTTCTATCTGGAAAACTCTCCAATTTGGCTAATTGACTTCCCCATATTTCTAACTTCAAACCACGCAAGGATAATGCCAAAACTTCAAGTGCCAATGGAAGCCCGGCACAGTAATCTACAAATCTCTCAGAGATAATCTCGAAGTTCCTTGGAGGAACACCTTTACCAAAGGCATGCTGGCAGAAGATCGAAACTGATTCATCATGCACAAGTGGATGGACTTCGAAGTCACGCTTGAATGATGCATAATTTCCCAGTACTTTGTTTATAGTTGTCATGATAATTTTACTTCCTGGATGAAGCAATTTCAAGATTTGGACAAATGGATGAATTTGCTTCGATGAGTCCACATCATCCAGAACAAGTAGAATCCTCCTGCGATGTAAAACTGCTATCACGTCCATCATGCCCTTATCAATACTGTATATTTTGTTTGGTGTTTTCCCCGATATATCTGCAATCAGTTGTTCCAGGAGAAGGGGAAAACCATTCCCTTGCATTAATTTTTCTTTAAACCCCGCAAGAAAACTACAACCATCAAATTTGTCTAAGTTGTTGTTATAAGCAATCTTGGCAATGGTTGTTTTCCCAATTCCACCCAATCCGTAAATCACCCCAAGCTCCACAAATCCAGATCCATCTTGCAACCAGTTGCTTATCTCTTCAACAATAGAAGCTGTCCCAACAACGTAAGGGGGCAGATATAAAAGCCGAGGATCTACTATCTTCCTAACCTCTTTAACAATATTTTCGATAAACTGGGCCTCGTACCTGTAACAAATTTAGCAATATCATACTTAAACAACTCAAACAGGGAACTTTGACATATGTCACAATTTCCAAGAAGTAGTAATTGGCAAAACTGTGTTGAGCACCAACCAACTACAATGATTTCATTGAGACTAGATTCAGTTTAGCACTATATGTGATATCAGCTTGAAAAAATTCGATCATCAGATACACCAAGTTCCAAAAGAGTAGTTATTCAGTAAACAAAATTGTAATCTTTTATGTTTTTCTTTTTGTACCCATCAAAATCTTCGGAAGACATTCCCTTAAGAGCTGACACTTGCTCTAGAGCCAACCTCCAGTTGTTCACTCGGCCCATCTCGCCACCGAACCGCAGCTCATGCGCCTTGAAAGCCTCCTCAAACGGCCCTGATTGATGTCGAACATGAGTTGGCTCCACATCGAAGAAGATGGGCAAGACAGTATGCCCAAGAGTAGACCTGCAATCCATTATTTTCACAAGTTCATCAAGACACCATCGAGAATCAGCATACCTGCGCGATAAGGTGACTATGGATAGTTGTGATCGCTCTATAGCTTGATAGAGCTTTGACTGAATGTCCTCTCCATGATCCAGTCCATCATTGTCCCTAAACACATTAAAACCTGATCCTTTCAGAGCAACATACAGGTGATCTACAAATGTTCTGCGAACATCTTCTCCTCTGAAACTCAAAAACACTTTATGTTCAAAATTGTTTCTGAAGCTCCATGACTCCCTGTGACAATTTGTTCCAGCCATAGCTAAGTAATTTTTCTGCAAATGAGAATGAGAGTTGAGGCTAATTTAACAGAAATATGCAAGCTGTCTGAAGACCAATCCACGTGATAATAAAAAAATATTTTGATAAAATGAAAATTGACTAGGTCATGAGGTTCATGGGGTGGGTGGGGATTTTTGATTCATGATTTGGATGCTCTTTCTTATTGTTATTTTGTTTATTTCTTTGGACTAACTCATGAGGTTCATGGGGTGGGTGGGAATTTAACCCAGTTTGAAACAATTTAATCGCAGTGTATTTTGTGAAATGATATTGAAGCAATTAAATATTTCTTACTCATATAGGTCAGGAATAAAAAAAACAAATTATTTAAGTTATTTGTGACTGTTATTTGTGAGTCACAAATAACTCAACTGCAAAAACTGAAGTGCAATTCAGAACAAAAACCGGATCTGAGTGGAGTGAAAACCCTAAATTCATGTGCTTAGCTGAACACAAAGAAAGAAATATACAAATACACAGAATAAAATTGCTGCATTACAACAGCTATACATCGAGTAATTTTTGAGGGAGCGAACCTGCCGCGGCTTGGGATAATGAGCGGAGGAGACTCCGCCGGACAGGGAGGGTGAGATGATGACATTGCTGTCTGGAGTCGGAATAGCGGAGAGGGCGATGAGATGGTGCGCCGATCGAGGTCATCTTCTTCGTCGATCTTCCTTGTTTGAGATTTGATGACTTGTTATTAGTTGACGAATTGAATTGAAGTTGTCAGGCGGCTTCTTTTTTTCTATCATGCATAAAATAAAATGAAAAGTACCTAATGTCCAGAACAATAGACATTTTTCTCATTGATGGTGTAAACTATATTGATACATTATGGACATCCTTATAAAAGTACGAACTCAATCACGTGAAACCATTTAAAAAAAATCATACGATATCATCCTAAACTTCAAACATATTGATATATTTCTTCTAATATCAATAGACTTTTTTTATTGAGTTCGTTATTAACGAAGTTCACATGCACGAGTTCACAATTAATCACAGTGAAATTATGTTGCTCGATGTTCGAAATTTAGTTAATTTATTTTTTATTTTACCCTTGTTTAGAAAATCAATAATTTAGACATTCAGTCGGAAAATCCCGATAATCCGGGTTATCGATGTGTAGTTTTCCCGAAAATAAATATGTACAAATTTACTTTTTTTTTAATGTAATATTTATAGCATGCATCTTAAGCATTTGAATTAACTAATGCATGGTACTGTACTTGTTGAGAAATTGTTCATAAGATTGAATAATATAACAGTTCTTTAAGTTTGAACTAAAGTTTTTTTGTGGGTATATTTTTTTTAAGCATGAGCAATTTCTATTACGTCCCAGATAATGGCTTAAATTAGCAAATTTAAATCAATTTAGACCAATCTGTTGCATTCTTGAGTAATTTGGTTATTTGTGAACACTACTAGTTTTCTACATGAATATTTTGTTTCATTCATGAGCAGTATGAGTTATGTTTGAGAAAGATTTTGTACTCGAGCATTTCAGAAATACAGTGAATAATCTGGGTTTAGACTGAGCAATAATTCTTAATGCTTGAACAACACTTTTTAAACCTGAACAATAGTTCTTATGCCTAAACATTTTCTCTAAAGAGCAATTACTCTTAAATCGAAACAATTTATCTTATATTTGAACAATTTCTATTACGCCTAAGATAATGGCTCAAATTAGAAAATTTAAATCACTTTAAGAAAAAGGATCCAGTGCAAAGTGCATATTTTTGCAAAAAAAAAAAACGAATCATAGCTCTTGATTTGATCATTTGGACGGATGAGATTAAATCTTATGTTAAATCTCGTTTATAATTAATTTTTCGGTGACGATTATAAAATATTCGAGATAAAATATGTCGTACTTTTAATTTCTCGGCAACAAATTATAATCCAATTTTAACGAACTTTACATTTTGCACTAAAAATATGATTTTTACAATCCTTACTCTTATTTCTAATTAATTCACCCCTTAAAAGAAAATATGAAATGGATCTGCCGCATCTCTAACACGGCCTATACATACATAACCTTTTTTCTGGTGTGCTACATTGTATATGCAAAATGACACCAAGAGCCAAGTTGGACAATGCAACAATTTTAACTCTATGCAATAGGACATAGTTTATACATCCACTTATATAAACTTTAATAACGTCGGTTCTTTAGCACTAATCATATACTAATCCGCCTTATCAAAAAAAATCATATACTAATCCATATTTGCATCATGTGCTAAATGTATGTTGCAAATTGTACTCATCAAATGTGAATGTTTTTTTCCCAATTTCTTCCTCAAATCTCATACAATTATCTGTTTCCGGTCGGTCCATGTATATGAAACAATTATATAAAATAGCAAGTTGTTGCGACATTCATCAACGGTTATATTACTATAATGTGATCATATAGTCTATTCAAGCCGATTAGGGCGTTCTCATATTGACTATTTGTAATAGCCGGAGGTACATAAGCATTACACAAATACCTTCTTCTAGGGTTATCTCACCATGTATAAAATAGGGAAAAGTACAAAAGAGTGGTATGAACTACAACCCTTTTACAAACTCTTGTCCGGACTACCAACATTTGTAAAACACAATCAATTTCTACTTTAAGGACCAAATTGCAATTACAATTAGTGTCATAAAGTACCCAAACTATAAAATCTGCAAAATACAGTCAATTTATACTTTAAGGACCAAATTACAATTATAATTAGTACCATAAAGTACCCAAATTAAAAAAAATTGTGTATATGTATTTAGTTCAATTTAAATGTATATTTTGTTCTAAAGTATTTGGTTCGGTCTAATGATAATTTTTTTGAATCAATCAATTTTTTAAATTGCTTAAATTTATACAATAAATTTCTAATTTTACAATAATTTATACCATAAATATTTTTTAGAATAATTTATTATACCATAAATCTTTAAATATATAAATTTCGATCTAAATTTATACAATAAATGTAAAAATCAAAATTATTTTCGTACAACCGTATCAAATGACCTAATTGTACGATTGACTTTGTAGATTTTTAGCAATGCAATTAGTCAAAAACAATTTGTAATTCAACCGGTAAGACCGGTGTCGAACCCAAGGGAGCAAACGGATTACACGCTAGTTCTATCAAATTTTCTTACTCGGCTAAATCCTAAAAATTCAAGTGTGATTGAGTTATCAATGATTCAAAACAAGAATGAAGTGGTTTTTAGGGGATTAAATTCAATTAAAAGCGAGTTTCGAGAGATCAATCCCCTCCTTGGCAATTTCCCAATGATCATGCATACAAGAATTTAGTTAATTATGAGTTGATAGGTTTCAAACCTAGCTTAGACTAGAATCGAACAAACCATGCATGTTTAATCCTAGTCAAGCCATCTTAGCTAGGATCTCACTAATTAAAGAGTATTGATCCACTATATAGCATTTACTCTCATAAATGCCACATGCATAAAGTTCTAGTTCACCTCTCACCATGCATTTACTCTCATAAATGTTGGTTAAGTTCAATTTTACTACATCCAAACCATCACTAAGCTCTTTCAATACTTAGATCATAGTTCTAACATAAACATGTCACTTAGGCATTTTATCAAACACTTAGAGACATGTCTAACATGAAGAGCATAGTAAAATGAAATCAACTTCAATAGATCCATTCAAATGTGTATACAATGATCATTGAGTACCAAGGAGGTTCATAGAACCCTCAAAACACAAGGGGGACTACTCACACATCAAGTAAGACAACATGATGTGTGGGTTTTTAGCAAAAATCTAAGAGAAAGGAAGAGGGAAAAGAGTAGGATTGATGATCCTAATAAACTCCCTTGATCTTCAATCCTCCTTGATTAGATGATGTTGAAACCCTTGATTTTTGGTCACTTTCTTTTGTCTTTTCTCCCAAAAAGTCCAGATCCCTAGGTCAAAATTGCCTCTTTCTATTTATAGCCTCGGGTACAAAATGCACTGTAGCAGATCTCAGCCGGTCGGCTGATATGAAGTGGGAATCCAGCCGGTCGGCTGAACTTGGACGTGTCCATTGATTATGATGAGCAGAGTCCAGCCGGTCGGCTGAGATGAAGTGGGGATCCAGCCGGTCGGCTGAACTTGGACGTGTCCATTGATTATGATGAGCAGAGTCCAGCCGGTCGGCTGAGATGAAATGGGGATCCAGCCGGTCGGCTGAACTTGGACGTGTGTCTTCAGTTCATGATCATCAATCCAGCCGGTCGGCTGGTACAGGGGAATTTCCCAGCCGGTCGGCTGAACTGCTTTTTGCTCACTTCTTCGGTTTTTCCCCGGGTTTCCGTATCGTGGCTTTGACACTGGGAATATATTGATTTGTACCTGAAACGTACCAAAAGGGATCAAATGACATCAAATTACCATCGGAAGCGAACAAAAGCTATAGTGAAAATGGCTATTAATAAGTCGAAATCTCGACTTATCAACACTCCACACTTAAGCTTTGTTCGTCCCGAACAAAGTATGGAAATATGTCAAGGTCATGCAAATGTCGAAATGCTAGTGGTGCTATGTTTTTCGTATATTTGCCTCACTAGATTTCACAAGGTCTCGATCATTATTTCTAAACATGTTATTGAAAAGTAAATGCAAGTATATACAACCTAACTAGCTCCTTTTCGTAGGCGTTACGAATGCATTTAGCGTATGCATTAAGCCTTTAAACCCCTAGGCTACCCTAGTGGACGAGTTATAGTCTCGTGAGAGTTTTCAGAAAAAGGGAATACTCACAAATCCCAAATGCACCTATCCCATGAGAATGAATGAAAGAGTGCTCAACCAAAGCGAGGATTTCTCAAGACCAATCCCTCACCCCAAACTAAGACTACCATCAAAATATCGTCAAAAGAACTTTTGAACCATTTTAGTATCCTATGAGGTTGTGCATTCAAGATCATCAATACAAAAGCTATCAAATGTCTCATCCAAAGCTCTACTCATTTTCAAGGCAATACAATAGAAGCAAAGTTAATAGTTTTGCACAAAAGAGTGTCAACCGCTCACCTATGCTAGCTAGGGCTAGTCCATTGGCTCACGACATGGAACTCATTCCCAAGTTTTAGGCGCTTAAGCCATAATCCATAAGGGAAGAGGAGTTCGACACTAGAGTTCTTTAATAAACAAGCATAGACCAAATGATAACTCCCGTGTAAGCACATGGGTCGTCCAAAAGTCATTCTAACAAGTACACAATGCAAACGATGAATCCCGCACAAATGAAGAATGGAGGAAAACATAGAGTCAAGTTTTAAGTGCTTCTTATTTTCTTTTTGAAATGGCCTTTGGCCTACAAATGCTTTCGAGGGGGAACTTTTCTTCCTAACCCCCGGAATTTGTATCATTTTTGAAGCAAAACTTCTCTAGCGCTTTGAGAGAGTTTTTAGTCGGGGCTTTGCCCTCTTTGACCACAAAAACTTTTTTTTTTTTTGTTGGGGCCTATTTTTCGCCCTCTTTTGACTTCACACTTAAAACTTGACAATATGTTCAAAAATTGTATGGAATGTGCGGGAATCAAACATGAGCAAGGCACCGAGTTAGAGAACTCAAGTCACCAAGGAGCATTCAAAGGGTCTAAGTTTTTCACGAAGATTTTAAGTGCTTGCTATAACTTGATCCAAGGTATTTCAACGAAAATGCTTAGAAAACTAGATAGACAAGAGATAGCAATGATATTGATTTTCAAGAATACACATTCAAGGGACTAGGTCGGTTCTAAGTTCAAGATCCAATAAAAAAAAGGAAAAGTAGGCTAGATGTGATTTATAGGGATTTAGAATCGATAGTCACAAGCCTATGTGGTTAAAAACACTCTCATGTAGGGATAATGTGCAAGCATGCAAGTGTCCATCTAGAAATGATATGTATAGCATGCAATCATGTGAACTATGCGCATCAAACCACTCCACACTTAATTCAAGCTTAGTCTCTAAGCGCAAAGAATGATAAAGTAAAGGCAAAGGCGCATAGGAACTCCCCTCGTTTGTAGACCCGGTGATAAGACTCTTGGGAGTGAGAAATAACCTTTTGGTTGCAATATGTAGATAAAGACGGTGAATATGGGCATGATGATAATATGGAAATATATATCCTGTGGATTGAGCAACATAAATGGTAAACACCGTCAATATCATAGAAAATGTAGCATACAACCAAAGGCAAGTCAATAGTATATCACACAAAATGGCATACATCATCCAAAATTGCGCCAAACGGCGACTTAACATCCAAGTACATGATCAAAGCAAGAAAGCATCAAAACATCGATATAAGTATGATCAAAATGTACTAGAAGATGAAGATGTATCCTCGACGTCTCCCGGAGTGGTCTCTCTAGTGGCGGCTCTGTCGTCCTCCTCCATAGCATCGGTAAATGGTGTGGGAGATAAGGGAGAGGCGACACGAGGAGCAGAAGGCCCTGGATCATCTGAAGGAGGAGCGCCTCTGATCATGGACAAAAGTGTAGTACGGAGCCACTCCGACTCCTGGCGAGCTCTCATAGCCTCAGCTCTAGTGAAGGCCTCAAGACTGGCCAGCCCGCTCCTCAAATCAGCTATATCAGAGGAGACTCGCTCTCTCCATGCAGTCAAATCATCTGTGGCAGGAGGGGGTCTCTCGACAGCGGGCTCCTCGGGGGGTCTCTCGACAGCGGGATCCTCGGGGGGCAACTCCTCATCAATGTGTGCCGCGTGCTCATCAACCGGAGGAGGGGAATGGATAGGGGATGAAGGAGGGGATGGAGTGAGGTTGGCTTGGCAATAGAGGTAATTCCTTGTTTTGAAGGCTTCTCTCTTCTTCCTCGCTGCAATTAGGAGCTCGCCTTTGTGAGGCCTCTTGTCCTCCGCCCAAGTAACTCCATCCGCCTTGAGTAGGCGCATAGATTTCATAGTCGGCAAATCAAGGATTCTCTTGGATGGCTCGGGGCATCCCTCATGGCCGAAGGTGAAGTTACACCCCATGGCGATCAAAGTAATGAAGGAGCCTCCTCCCAAAGAAAGGTTCCGAGAGGACTTGCTAACAAAGCTCTCAAACCGGGAGGCGAGGACGTCCATCCACTCAATAGTGTGTCCAAAGTCAATTTCCATCATCAAATTAAGGTCAGGATAGGACACCGAGCGAGCTAGCTCCTTACGGGTATTGAACCCGATGGCGATAATGTGGTGGATCACCTTCCAAACTGGGGCAGTAATCGCTGAAGAGTTGTAGGAAGGGGCAAACCACTCTTGCCGTCCCGAGATCTCCTTCCAAAACCTACTCTGTTGGTGCTCGGTGAAGTGACTGAGCTTATGGAAAGCAACTGGGAAATGTAGCCAATCCCGAATCATATCCTCCCTGATTTGGAATTCCCGACCACCCAATGTAAACCTCCAAACTTTGTGTTCTTCCTCATTTCTACCCTCCGCAAATGAGCACAAAAACTCTTCCACTACCCTTTGGTAGGTCCCCGGATCATCAAAGAACACATACTCAACGCCAACATAATGCAATTTAGCGCATACCTCATTTGCCACCGCATCTCCAAGTATACTCATGTCGGGGTAGAGGATCGGTACGGCTACTTTTCCCTTCTCCTTGATGCGTTCATAGTTCTCCACGTGCTTGGCATTTGTGAATGCTATAGGCTCGGAAAAGGGAAAAGGAGTGGGGAATGGTAGTGGTCCAGTCAATGGCCCCTCTCTTGCCACGACGGGCACAATGGAGGTAGTGGGAGCAGCGGCTGGTGGTGGTGAGGGTTCTCGAGGCATAGGTGGTGGTGATGGCACTCGATGAGTAGGAGGATCCGCGACCTTCTTCTTTGATTTCTTGGTAGAGGAGGGAGTTCCCTTCGAAGTCGTGTTCTTCTTAGGGCGTGGAGGTGAAGGCGGAGGAGAGTCCACTTCCTCGTCCGAGCTAGAATCTCTCAGTGAAGCTCTCAATTGCTTCCTTTTGCGAGTTATGAGTGGCATGTCATCCCCATCACTATCGTGCGGCTCTTCTATTCGAATGCCCCTTGACGGTTCTTTGGCAATTTCTTTGCCTTTGGCCTTACACTTGGAGGTTGAACCACCTTGAGGCATTGTGGAAATGAGCTGAGCAACTGAGTACTTTGGGAGCACAGAACTGAGCCGGTCGGCTGGGAGGAACTGAATCTCAGTCGGTCGGCTGAAATCGATTTCTAGGGCAGAAATGGGGTCGATTTTCGGAGGGCTTCTTCGATCCAAATTGGAGCTTGGGGTTTGTAGGCGGGAGGATTTCGAGTGGTTTGAGCAGTCGGCCGGTTGATTTGGATGGCGGACGGAGGAGATCTGCTCCGTGAGGTCTTCCGATCGGAAATGGAAGTGCGGGAGGAGTTGGCGACGGGGCGGTGCTTGGGTGATGGAAGGGCGACGGCGGGGCGATGGCGAGGTGAGGGTGAGGCGGACGAGCGGTGAGGGTCGGTCGCTGGGGTCGGAGTCGGGGTCGGGGTCGGCTGGGGTTTTGGTGCTCGGCTGAAATGAAAATGAAATGGAAGGGTTGCTTGAATAAGCAGATACCAGCCGGTCGGCTGAACTCAGACGATTTGGGTTATTTCTAATGGAAAACGCCAGCCGGTCGGGTCAATTCACAGCCGGTCAGCTGAAACCTGACGAGTCAATTGATATTCAACGGTTCTGTCAGCCGGTCGGCTGGATATGTGTGATTTCTCAGCCGGTCGGCTGGAAACTGGGTTCAATGATCTCCGAATTTTGATTTTAACGATCCTTCCACTCTAGCTTGAACCCCACTCCACACTTAAACCAAATCACCGATAAATCATAAGCATTCATACGATTTTTGACAAAAGGACAAGCTACGATTACACACCCCACACTTAAACCGTCACCCTCGTCTAGAGTTTTCATGCAAGCACAATTCCACACCAAGCACACCTAATCATGCATTGTAGGCCAAACTAGCACCAAGTTCACATCTAAAGTTCAATGGGCGCATGCCAAACATATGTGAGGTTAATTGTGTAGAGATGGACAACTCACAACCGGGTACCTCCCGTGAGGTGCCTAGTTTAACGTCTTGGCAAAGACCCAGCCGAATCTCTTCTTAGAAACACACTTGAGGAGTCCATAGCTAGGATCCCTCCTCAAGCGGATAGAGGCTCTCTAAGGGTCGGTCAAATGGTGAGTCACATTCTTCTCGTCCCGAACGCCTTCTCTATAATGCTTTAGCCTTTGCCCGTTTGCCGTGAAGGTAGTCCCATCGTTGTTGAGCAATTCTACGTGTCCATCCTCGTGAGGCTCGTGGACAATAAATGGACCACTCCACCGGCTTCTCAATTTACCCGGGAATAACTTGAGCCTAGAATTGAAGAGTAAGACCTTCTCTCCCTTCTTGAATTCACGACGAAATATTCTCTTGTCGTGCCATTTCTTGGTCTTTTCTTTATAGATCCTAGCACTTTCGTAGGCTTCATTCCTTATCTCTTCCAACTCATGGAGTTGAAGCACCCTATGGTCTCCCGCCATTTGTAAGTCCATATTTAACATCTTAATTGCCCACATCGCCTTGTATTCCAATTCCACCGGCAAGTGGCATGGCTTCCCATAAATAAGGCGATAGGGAGACATGCCAATAGGGGTCTTGAATGCCGTACGATAGGCCCATAAAGCGTCATCTAGCTTCGATGACCAATCCTTCCTTGAGCTTCCCACGGTTTTCTCCAAGATTGCCTTGATTTCTCTATTCGAATTTCCACTTGCCCACTAGTTTGTGGGTGATAAGGCGTAGCAACCTTGTGACTAACTCCTATTTGCGAAGCAAGGCCTCAAAATGTTTTTCCTTGAAATGTGAATCGCCATCACTAATGACGGTCCTTGGAACTCCAAATCTAGGGAAAATAATCTTCTTGAAGAGCTTGGTGACCACCTTGGCATCACAAGTAGGGGAAGCGACGGCCTCAACCCATTTGGAGACGTAATCAACCGCGACCAATATGTATTGGTTCCCATATGAGGATGGGAAGGGACCCATATAATCTATGCCCCATACATCAAATATCTCGACCGGGAGGATGCTTTGTTGGGGCATTTCATGCCTCTTTGAGATGCTTCCCATTCTTTGGCATTGATCGCATGCTTTCACAAATTCGTAAGTGTCACCAAAGAGAGTTGGCCAATAAAAACCGCTTTGTAGAACTTTGGACGCCGTCTTTGCTCCACTACCATGTCCTCCATATTGGGAAGAGTGACAATGGTAAAGAATATCTCTCATTTCTTCTTCGGCGACGCAAGTTCTATATAAACCATCCGCGCAAAGCCTATATAGATAGGGCTCATCCCAATAGTACCTCTTGGTCTCGGATAAGAACTTCCTCTTTTGATGGTGGTTCATGTCGTGAGGAATAATCCCACAAACCACGAAATTTACGAAGTCCGCATACCATGGGAGGGCCTCCGCCTCAACTCTCATAAGTTGCTCTCCAATAAATGAGTCGTCCACGGGCCTAGTATCCTCTTCAATCTTTTCATTCCCCTCTAGCCTTGATAGGTGGTCGGCTACCACATTTTCTACCCCCTTCTTATCTTTGATTTCTATGTCAAATTCTTGGAGCAATAGAATCCATCTTATCAATCTTGGCTTGGAGTCTTTCTTTGCCAAGAGGTACTTGATCGCCGCATGATCTGTGAATATTATAACCTTCGATCCCACAAGGTATGAGCGAAACTTGTCAAAGGCGTACACGATAGCAAGAAGCTCCTTCTCGGTTGTAGTGTAGTTCAATTGGGCTCCATTTAGAACTTTGCTTGTGTAATGAATGGCATGGAGTCTCTTATCAATCCTTTGCCCAAGAACCGCCCCAATGGCATAATCACTCGCGTCGCACATAAGCTCAAAGGGCAAGTCCCATCTTGGAGGTTGGATAATTGGGGCCGAAATCAATGCTTCTTTCAACTTCTCGAAGGCCAACAAGCACTCTTCATCAAACCGAAACTTGGTGTCATTGCATAGAAGGTTTGTTAAAGGCTTTGCAATCTTCGAGAAATCCTTGATAAATCTCCTATAAAACCCCGCATGGCCTAGAAAACTCCTTATGCCTTTCACGTCCTTTGGGGGTGGCAATTTTTCCATAACCTCTATCTTTGCTTTGTCCACCTCAATTCCTCTCTTGGAGACTAAATGACCAAGAACTATCCCCTCCTGCACCATGAAATGACATTTTTCCCAATTAAGTACAAGGTTCGTCTCAATACACCTTTTCAACACTTTAGCCAAATTAGCTAGACAATCATCAAAAGACGAACCATAAACAGAAAAGTCATCCATGAATACTTCCATAATCTTTTCAATAAACTCGGAAAAAATGGCCATCATGCATCGTTGAAAGGTACCCGGCGCATTACATAGTCCAAAGGGCATTCGCCGATAGGCAAATGTTCCATAGGGACATGTAAAGGTGGTTTTCTCTTGATCTTGTGGATGAATAGGGATTTGGAAAAATCCGCTATATCCATCAAGATAGCAAAAATAGTCATGCTTAGCTAGTCTTTCCAACATTTGGTCAATGAAAGGGAGGGGAAAGTGATCTTTTCTAGTGGCTTGGTTTAGCTTCCTATAATCCACACACATACGCCACCCGGTTACCGTTCTTGTGGGGATTAGTTCATTCTTTTCATTTTTAACTACGGTCATCCCTCCCTTTTTGGGGACTACATGAATGGGGCTCACCCATTTAGAGTCCGCAACGGGGAAGATGATTCCCGCATCAAGCAATTTAAGAACTTCCTTTTTGACTACTTCCCCAACAATAGGATTCAACCTCCTAGCTCTCTCCCTAGATGGCATGCTATCACTCTCTAAATTGATTTCATGCATGCATAAATTTGGGCTTATTCCCTTCAAATCATCAATAGAGTAGCCAATAGCATCCTTGTGTTTTCTAACCACATCAAGCAATTTAGAAGTCTCATCATCATTCAAAGAAGCATTCACAATGATAGGCAAGCTAGAATTTGGGCCTAAGAACTCATACCTTAGGCTTGTTGGTAGAGCTTTAAGCTCTACCGAACAAGACTCCTTACCTTTGTCGCTTAGAGTTCCTTCTTCGTTTTCTTCCTCCAAGATAGCCCAACAATTGGCAATGTCGGAAAGCTCATTATCAAGGTCAATTCCACTCATGTAAAGGTTAGGCACATCATACAATTCATATGCATCAACTAGGTCAAGATAATTACAAGTCATTGTAGGACTAGGACCTTTTTGTGCCTTTTCAAGATTAAACTCAATTTCCTCATCTCCTACTCTCATGGTGATTGACCCCTTAGTAGTATCAAATATAGCCCCCGCGGTGTAGAGGAAAGGCCTTCCCAAAAGAATGGGAATTTCATTGTCCTCTTCCATCTCTAACACCACAAAATCCCCCGGAATATAGAAATTCCCTACTCTAACCGGGACATCCTTAAGAACCCCCCTATGGAATCTTGAGGAGCGGTCCGCGAGCCTTAGAATCATGTTAGTTGGTTTAGGCTCACCCATATTCAACTTTTTGCACAAAGAATAAGGCATCAACGATATACTTGCACCCAAATCACACATAGCACGTTCAATCTTAATATCATTAATAAAGCATGAAATGGAGAAGCTACCGGGATCCTCAAGCTTTGGGGGCATGCGCGGTTGGAGTATGGCACTACATTCGCCATTGAGAGACACCGTGTCAACATCCTCGATTGTTCTCCTGCACGTAATAACATCTTTTAGAAATCTTGCATAAGATGGAGCTTGAGTTATTACCTCGGTGAAGGGCATTGTGACATAGAGCTTCCTCATCATCTCGGCAAACTTGGAGAATTGCTTGTCATTGCTCTTCTTCTTTAGCCTTTGGGGAAATGGAATAGGAGGAGTGTATACTCTAGGTTCGTCTTTCTCCTTTTCCACTTCACCCTCTTTCTCAACTTGAGGGTTAGGAACCTCTTCATCTAACTCTTCAATTTCGGCACTAGCTTGGCCTCTTAGATCAAAGGAGACTTTCTTCTTCTTTGGTAGCTCTCCCTCTAGCTCTTTCCCGCTTCTCAAAGTAACCGCATTACAATGCTCCCTTTGTCCTTGCTCGGGTCTAGCCGGTAATTTTCCTTGTGCCCTTGTAGAGGATTCGGCTTGTTGAGCTATTTGAGTTTCTAGCATTTTGTTGTGGATTTCTAGCCTTTGATTCGATTGCTTAACCTCATTCAACTCTTGCCTCATCTCATTTTGGTTTGCTAAGAGCTTTGCAAACATTGCCTCAACACCGGATAGTTCATTAGAAGGTTGTGGGGGAGCTTCAACTTGTTGGAAAGGCCTTTGAGCTTGAGCTTGGTATTGTTGCCCTTGGTTTTGATTCCTTTGAAGCAAAGCCGGTCCTTGACTTTGATATTGGTTCCTAGGTTGGAACGCTTGATTCGATTGAGTAGGCTTAGGACCAAATCCGGGAGGTGTGGGTCCAAAGTCGGGGCGAGTGGGGTTAGTGGTCTTGTAGGAGAAGTTGGGGTGATTTCTCCATCCCGAAGAGAACTTTGGTGTAGTATAGTTGGCTTGAGAGCTTTGCCCTTGATTGGCATTCCCTCCATAGTCTCTTCCTTGGTTTCCTCCCACAAAATTCACTTCTCCATAGCCTTGCACATCCCTTTGAACCAAAGGGCAAGAAACGGTCTCATGCTCGTAGACCTCACAAATATCACACCCTTGCTTTGTCGAAGATTCTCTTTCCGGGTGTTTCAACTTGAAGACTTCATCCGAGAGGCTATCAAAGTCCTTCCTCAAAGCATCATAGTCGCTTGTGCTCACCGCTTTCACCTCATGCCTTTCATGTCTCCTTCTTGGGTTTCCTCTTTCACTTCCCCACATGAAGTAGTTTTTCGTGATTTTCTCTATCACCGCATATCCTTCATGCGGTTCTAGTTCCATAATAGCTCCGCCCGAGGCGGTGTCAAGTGCAAGTCGAGAGGCACCATCGACACCGTGGTAGAAGGTGTGGAAAACTTGGAGATCATCGAGGTTGTGGTGGGGGCAAAGCCTTTGGTATTCTTTGTATCTCTCCCACGCTTCATAGAGGTTTTCCTCATCCAATTGTGAGAAATTTGTAATTTGACTCCTATAGTAGGCCGTCTTGGAAGGAGGGAAGTATTTGTTTAAGAAAGCCACGGCGAGCTCCTCCCAAGTCGTGAAGCTATCGGGAGTTTGACTCAACCAATCCTTTGCTCTCCCCGTGAGGGAGAAGGGGAAGAGCCTTAGGAGCTTAGCGTCTTCCGAGAACCCATTGATCTTGAAGGTGTTACACACCTCAAGAAATGTTGTCAAGTGAGAGTTTGGATCTTCATTGTCCCTCCCCGAGAATTGGTTAGATTGAACCATTTGAATAGTGGACGTCTTCAAGTCAAAATCTCGGTTATCAACCGTCGGTACGAGGATTGGGGAACGATATCCATAAGCCGTAGGAGTAGCATAATCCTTGAGAACCCTTCTAGCTTGAGGGACTTGTGGTAGGTAACCTAGGGGTGGGGGAGGTGGAGGAGGGAGTCTATTATCTCTATCTCCCATGCCTTGAGTAATGGTCTCTTGGTTTCCTTGAGGGTTCGATGTTGTTCCCTTGTCTTTCGTTGTTTTACTCCTTGTAGGGTAGGGATTAACGAATTCTCTTATCGGTTGATTCAAATCTCTATCCACAACTTGAGTAACCTTCTTTGTCTTTGGTGGCATAAACAAGATTTCCCTACAAGAGGAGGACAATTAAAACAAGTGAGAATACCGAATATGCTCAAGAATCGCAAGTAGCAAAGTAAATAAAGTAAACCATGGAATAGTCGGAGTACTAAATGATTTTCCTAGGGGTAATCTAGCTATTGCTCCCCGGCAACGGCGCCATTTTGACTTTGTAGATTTTTAGCAATGCAATTAGTCAAAAACAATTTGTAATTCAACCGGTAAGACCGGTGTCGAACCCAAGGGAGCAAACGGATTACACGCTAGTTCTATCAAATTTTCTTACTCGGCTAAATCCTAAAAATTCAAGTGTGATTGAGTTATCAATGATTCAAAACAAGAATGAAGTGGTTTTTAGGGGATTAAATTCAATTAAAAGCGAGTTTCGAGGGATCAATCCCCTCCTTGGCAATTTCCCAATGATCATGCATACAAGAATTTAGTTAATTATGAGTTGATAGGTTTCAAACCTAGCTTAGACTAGAATCGAACAAACCATGCATGTTTAATCCTAGTCAAGCCATCTTAGCTAGGATCTCACTAATTAAAGAGTATTGATCCACTATATAGCATTTACTCTCATAAATGCCACATGCATAAAGTTCTAGTTCACCTCTCACCATGCATTTACTCTCATAAATGTTGGTTAAGTTCAATTTTACTACATCCAAACCATCACTAAGCTCTTTCAATACTTAGATCATAGTTCTAACATAAACATGTCACTTAGGCATTTTATCAAACACTTAGAGACATGTCTAAAATGAAGAGCATAGTAAAATGAAATCAACTTCAATAGATCCATTCAAATGTGTATACAATGATCATTGAGTACCAAGGAGGTTCATAGAACCCTCAAAACACAAGGGGGGCTACTCACACATCAAGTAAGACAACATGATGTGTGGGTTTTTAGCAAAAATCTAAGAGAAAGGAAGAGGGAAAAGAGTAGGATTGATGATCCTAATAAACTCCCTTGATCTTCAATCCTCCTTGATTAGATGATGTTGAAACCCTTGATTTTTGGTCACTTTCTTTTGTCTTTTCTCCCAAAAAGTCCAGATCCCTAGGTCAAAATTGCCTCTTTCTATTTATAGCCTCGGGTACAAAATGCACTGTAGCAGATCTCAGCCGGTCGGCTGATATGAAGTGGGAATCCAGCCGGTCGGCTGAACTTGGACGTGTCCATTGATTATGATGAGCAGAGTCCAGCCGGTCGGCTGAGATGAAGTGGGGATCCAGCCGGTCGGCTGAACTTGGACGTGTCCATTGATTATGATGAGCAGAGTCCAGCCGGTCGGCTGAGATGAAGTGGGGATCCAGCCGGTCGGCTGAACTTGGACGTGTCCATTGATTATGATGAGCAGAGTCCAGCCGGTCGGCTGAGATGAAGTGGGGATCCAGCCGGTCGGCTGAACTTGGACGTGTGTCTTCAGTTCATGATCATCAATCCAGCCGGTCGGCTGGTACAGGGGAATTTCCCAGCCGGTCGGCTGAACTGCTTTTTGCTCACTTCTTCGGTTTTTCCCCGGGTTTCCGTATCGTGGCTTTGACACTGGGAATATATTGATTTGTACCTGAAACGTACCAAAAGGGATCAAATGACATCAAATTACCATCGGAAGCGAACAAAAGCTATAGTGAAAATGGCTATTAATAAGTCGAAATCTCGACTTATCAACGATAGACATCTACAATAATAAAATTGCTTGAAAATATATATTATCATAAAAGTTGCACAATTGATCTGAAAATATATTAATTTAACAGAAGATTAACATGGATCAACATCCATCATAATAATACATTATTGATATTTTGACTTATTTGTGAAGGTTTTGGATCAAATACAAACCATAATTATAAATAAAAACTATAAACCCACAAAAATAATGCCACGTGTAAAAATCGACCAATCAGAATTCATCCCGTTCGGGGTTCTTTTTGTAAATAAAAAAAACACACGCGGACTTATTTAAAAATACATAAAAGCTATTAGGGGTATAATCGTCCAAAATTTGCTACAATAATGATCAGACTTAAACCAGTAATGACCAGACTTAAAAAACAATGATCAGGCTTAAAAAAACAATGATCAGACTTAAAAAAATAATGATGAGACTTAAACCAGTAATGATCAGACTTAAATCATTAATGACCAGACTTAAAAAAACAATGATCAGACTTAAAAAAATAATGATCAGACTTAAACCAGTAATGATCCGACTTAAAGATGGTAATGATCAGACTTAAAGATGGTGATGATCAGACTTAAAAATGGTAATGATCAGACTTAAAAAAAACAATGACCAGACTTAAAAAAAACAATGATCAGACTTAAACCAGTAATGACCAGACTTAAAGATGGTAATGATCAGACTTAAAGATGATAATGATCAGACTTAAAGATGGTAATGATGATCATGCGTTAAGTCTGAGCATTTTGCGTAAAATTTTAAAATTTGCTACAATACGATTCTAAAATTTGATGTTTATGCGCCTGTGTCAGAATTTGATGAAAACCTAGTGTTTTTTTGGTGGAAACGGCATTCTGAGCAGAACTCACGGCTTTGCCGTGAGCTCGGCGTTTTTAGGGCAAATTCGATCATCTGGA
The DNA here is from genome assembly GCA_033675395.1 of Rhodiola chrysanthemifolia. NCBI lineage: Eukaryota > Viridiplantae > Streptophyta > Magnoliopsida > Saxifragales > Crassulaceae > Rhodiola > Rhodiola chrysanthemifolia. The sequence goes on from CM066204.1 coordinate 16,118,799, forward strand.
GGGTCAAATTTCCGTTTTAATCCTCTTTAGTTTTAAGTCTGATAATTGCTTTGTAAGTCTGATCGTTACTTATTTTAAGTCTGATCATTGCTGTTTTAAGTCTGATCATTCTCAATTTGTAGTCTTTGAGTTACCAATATTAAGTATGATCATTCTCTCTTTAAGTCTGATCATTATCGATTTGTAGTCTTTTAGTTACCAATTTTTAAGTCTGATCATTATCTATTTTAAGTGTGATCATTAAATCTTTTAAGTCTGATCATTGCTGCTTTTTAAGTCTGATCATTAAGTCTTTTAAGTCTGATCATTATCTATTTTAAGTCTGATCATTAAGCCTTTTAAGTCTGATCATTGCTGCTTTTTGAGTCTGATCATTGCTGCTTTTTGAGTATGATCATTAAGTCTTTTAAGTCTGATCATTTAGTCTTTTAAGTCGGATCATTAAGTCTTTTAAGTCTGATCATTAAGTCTGATCGTTAAGTCTGATCGTTAAGTCTTTTTAGTCTGATCATTAAGTCTTTTTAGTCTGATCAGTAAGTCTTTTAAGTCTGATCATTGTCTATTTTTAAGTCTGATCATTAAGTCTTTTAAGTCTGATCATTATCTATTTTAAGTCTAATCATTAAGTCTTTTAAGTCTGATCATTATCTATTTTAAGTCTGATCATTAAGTCTTTTAAGTCTGATCATTAAGTCTTTTAAGCCTGATCATTGCTGCTTTTTGAGTCTGATCATTTCCAAGTTTAAGTCTGATCATTAAGTCTTTTAAGTCTGATCATTGCTGCTTTTTAAGTCTGATCATTTCCAAGTTTAAGTCTGATCATTAACAACTCTTGGACTAAATTGAAAATAACATTATTAGGTTTATACACCTCCGTGTGGAATGACTATAATATCACTCCGTGTGTTTGTTCGGGATTTCAACTAAATGGGACACGTGTCATCTTAAAAATCGGTTTGTAGTTTTTATTTATAAATTGGTTTGTACCTGAACCGCACTCATTTGTGAAACTTTTATTATAATATATATTTTGAATCAGTAAATTTCTAATTTTCAGATAAAATATAATAAAAGTTTCACACATTTCGTTAATAGCGGCTAGAGTAGCAGTGGCGGATCTAGGCTGTAGCTAGCCCAGCTACAGCCCGGTAAAAATTTGAAAGCTTGTTGGGAACAAGGAAAATAGCCCGATCAAAAAAAAGGGGAGAAGGGAATTTCGGGAAGGTGAAGTACGCCTTCGACGAAATAAAAATCAAGACGAGGTCGCGGCAGTTAAGAAGATGTGCATCCATATCCCTAAATCTTCGACGAAAACCTAAGCTATAAAGCATAAGTTAATCGTCTTCGAAAACCCTCATCACATATCACCCTTCAGCCGAAATCCCTAAGAGTAAACTTTCACCTCGTCCAGATCCGATTGATTTAAAGGTAGCTGAAGCCGCAGATCTTGATCTAGGAAGCCAGCGTCTCAGCGAGCCAAACCGTCAAGACAGAAGGAAGCAGCAGGTTGAACTGTCGCCGGCAAGAATTAAGGGTTGTGTGTTAGAGGGAAGTTGGAAACAGTGAAGAAGAAGGGTGAGTTGTTATTTTATTAAGTTTTGGTGTTGTACATTGAATTACCAGAGGATGAGTTGAGTACACGTGTGCGGTCCATTGGATTCCCTGGAAAAGAGACGCACACCAACAAAAAAAAAGGGGAAACCTCAAATGTGTATGATGTAGTCAGTCTATGGTGATGGAGTTAAATGACTTCAATTAAGTTGTGGGCATGTTTCAGCACCATTTGGTGCCTGGGTTCGATCCTCACTAACTCTCCTAACTTACTAACAAATATAACCCCCATCAAAAAAGAAAGAAAGTTGTGGGCATGTTTGTGGACCGTGGGTCCTTGTTTTGACTTGTATTGATATTGGTTGAATTGGTGAAGGGCTAAAACCTTTTTTTTATTTGGGTAGGAGAATCTGATTAATGGCAGTGACTTCAATTCGCTTTTTGAATTGAAAGTTATTTGTAGGACATCAAGTTTGAGGTGAGTAAATAATATACTTATTTATTTATACCATTAATGCTATACGTAATAGTACTTACGTATATCATGATATTATTATGTGGGTAATGATGTGGGATTGAACACGAATCCCCATAGTCTTTACAAAGACATTATATGTTGTATGTGATACAAAAACATGACATAAGTATAGTATAAGTTGAGGTGGAGACATACGTTATACATATATACATCTCAGCATACACTACATGCATTATCATGGAGACGATATGTTTTTTTTCCGCTTACCTAGTTTTTAAACCCTAGATCCGCCACTGTAGAGTAGCTATGACAGAATATTACAAATTTCTAATTAATTCACTGCTGAAAAAAAAGATATGAAATGGATACGCCGCACCTCTGTCTTACACGGCCTACACATACAACATAACCTTCTTTTTTTTTCGTGTGCCACATTGTGTATGCAAAATGACACCAAGAGCCAAGTTGGACAATGTAACAATTCTAACTCTATGCAATAGGACATAGTTTATACATCCACTTATATAAAATTTAATAACGACGGGTTCTTTAGCACTAATCTTATAATAATCCGCATTTGCATCATGTGCTAAAATGTATATATGTTGCAAATTGTACTCATCAAAATGTGAATGTTTTTTCTCAGTTTCTTCCTCAAATCTCACACAATCATCTGTTTCCGGTCGATCCATGTATGAAACAATTATATAAAATAGCAAGTCGTTGCGACGTTCATTAACGATTATATTACTATAATGTGATCATATAGTCTATTCAAGCCGATTAGGGCGTTCTCATATTGACTATTTGTAATATAGCCGGAGGTACATACTACATAAGCATTACACAAAAAACCTTCTTCTAGGGTTATCTCACCATGTATAAAATAAGCTCATAATATTGAAGTTAGTAGTACATTAAACCAAACCTTAAAACCAAAGGCGTGTTAGGCCTGCAAATAACTGCTGACATGGACTCCACCAAATCCCCATTTTGCCTACTGGCCTTCTCCCTTTTCCCACTTGTTTACTTCCTACTGGTTGATCAGTCCACATACCTGAGCCTCCAACAACATTGTTCTCATTTCAACCTTAGTTAGGTCCAAAAAGAAAGACTAAAAGTTTTGTATATAAGTAACTAACCACTGTTTCATACATTCATCCAAACCATCTCTTTTCAGTTTTCACCTCTCAATTCCAGTAGTCTATTTTGGGTTTTGTTGTTGTAGAATCTGATTTAAGGTCCTCTTTTTGGCGACATGGGGTTGTGCTGTATGAACAAAAGATTCAAGCTTTGGTGTTTATCAGTCATTTTGATGGAGTTAGTGCTCATGGGTCATGCAGCTCAAATAGCTAAAGATGAAGCTTCTCTACTATCATTCATGGCAGGTATAGTTCAAGACCCAAATCAGGTCTTGGCTGAGTGGAACAACACCACCTCTTCAGAAACTCAAGTTTGCAACTGGTTCGGCGTAAAATGCAATAATGAGAGTTCAAGAGTTACAGAGCTTGATTTAAGTGGATGTTCCCTTGCAGGAATAATCTCATCATCTCTTGCATCACTTTCTTATCTAACAGTGCTTGATTTATCAAGAAATTTCTTTGAGGGCCGAATTCCATTAGGCCTTGGTCGCGTTTCGCGTCTCCGGCAGCTGAGCTTATCTTCAAATCTTCTCACAGAGGACATACCAGAAGACTTGGGTATGCTGAGGAATTTGATTTATCTTGATCTTGGGAGCAATAGCTTGAGCGGTGAAATCCCTTCGACGATTTTCTTTAACATGTCATTGGAGTACATTGACATGTCTAACAATTCTTTGAGTGGTGAAATCCCATTAACAAGCCAATGTGAGCTTAAGGAGCTGAGGTTCTTGCTTTTATGGTCTAATAAGCTCGTTGGTCGAATCCCTTCGGGACTTTCCAATTCGACGAAACTCGAATGGCTTGACTTGGAGTCCAATTTATTAACTGGGGAGTTGCCTGCAGATATGGTGAGAAGAATGCCTTATCTTCAGTTTCTTTACTTGTCATATAATGACTTTGTGAGCCATGATGACAACTCCAACCTCCATCCATTTTTCGCCGCGTTGGCCAACTCTTCCAATATTCAAGAGCTTGAGTTAGCAGGCAATAGCCTTGGTGGGAATTTGCCTCATGTTATAGGCAAACTCTCCACAAAGCTTGTGCAGATTCATCTTGATGATAATCTCATCCATGGCTCAATACCTCCCCAAATTTCAAACCTTGTGAACCTCACTTTACTTAACTTGTCAAGCAATCTTCTAAACGGGTCCATCCCGTCGCAGCTTGGAAAAATGGCGAAGCTAGAGCGGCTTTATATGTCAAACAATTCACTTTCTGGCTCAATCCCTGATGACATTGGCAACATTCCTCATTTGGGTCTGCTTGATCTCTCCAAAAACAAGCTTTCAGGCTCTATACCTGACAGCTTCGCGAATCTGTCTCAGCTCAGGAAGCTTCTGCTGTACCAAAATCAGCTTTCGGGCACGATTCCAACGGGTTTAGGAAACTGCACTAACTTGGAGATTTTAGACCTTTCTCAGAACTCAATTGTTGGGATGATACCGAACAAGATTGCAGGACTTAGGAGCTTGAAATTGTACTTGAACTTGTCTAGCAATCACTTACACGGCCCCATACCGCTTGAGCTAAGCAAAATGGATATGATCCAAGCCATTGACCTCTCGTCGAACAATCTTTCAGGCTCGATCCCAACGCAAATTGGCAGCTGCATCGCATTGGAGTACTTGAACATTTCGAATAACTTCTTTGAGGGGCCTCTGCCAGACTCATTAGGCCAGCTGCCTTACCTTCAAGTTCTTGACATGTCTTCCAACAATCTGAGTGGCCAGATACCTCAAACCTTCATGAGATCCTCAAGTCTTAAACAAGCCAACTTCTCTTTCAACGAATTCTCAGGCAATGTGTCGAATGAGGGAGTGTTTTCCTTGCTGACATTTGAATCATTTTTGGGCAACAGAAGGCTATGTGGGATGATCCATGGCATGAAAACATGTCGCAGAAGATGGCCTCATACTCTCCTACTGCCTGTTCTTCTTCCTTTGTCTATAACATTCATGGTCTTCATATTTGGATACCCTTTAGCGCGAATGAGGAGGCCAGTAATGATACTCGGCGGTGGGAGAAACTTAGAAGACTCCAACGATGGAAATAGCGAGTACAAGTACCCAAGGCTAAGCTACAACCAGCTCGTGGAAGCCACCGGTGGGTTCTGCAGCTCGAGCTTAATCGGGTCAGGCCAGTTCGGGCACGTCTATAAAGGCGTCCTCAAAGACAACACTAGAGTTGCTGTTAAAGTTATAGACAACTCAAAGTCAGGAGAAGGAGACCTTTCAAGGAGTTTCAAGAGGGAATGCCAAGTTTTAAAAAGGACTAGGCACCGGAACTTGATCAAAATCATCACAATCTGCAGCAAACCCGATTTCAAAGCGCTGGTATTGCCTCTGATGTCGAATGGGAGCTTGGAGAGGCACTTGTATCAAAGTGATCATAACTCGGGCCATAGTCACTTGACCTTGGCTCAAGTCATCAGCATTTGCACTGATGTGGCCGAAGGAGTTGCCTATCTGCATCATCACTCACCGGTCAGAGTCGTGCATTGTGACCTTAAGCCTAGCAATATTCTCCTAGACGACAATATGACTGCTCTAGTTGCTGATTTTGGGATTGCTAGACTGGCTAAAGGCGCGGAACAAGACACTTCTGCTAATGAACCATCCTCTTACAACTCTACTGATGGCTTGTTGTGCGGATCAATTGGCTATATCGCTCCCGGTTAGTCCCCCTTACAAATCGATATCTTTGTAATATACTTGCGAATTTTTTTTCCTGATCTTATTTCCTGACGAATGTGCAGAATATGGAATGGGAAAGCGTGCCTCGACGCAAGGGGACATGTTCAGCTTCGGTGTCTTACTGCTTGAAATAATCGTAGGAAGGCGCCCAACTGATGTCCTAGTAGACCAAGCTTCAAGTTTACATGAATGGGTGAAGAGTCAATTCCCAAGCATGCTAGAGCCTATTATTTCACAGGCACTAATAAGGTACACTCCTCCACCTGCAGAGTCAGATCAGACTTGGCGCGACGTGGTTGAGGAATTGGTCGAACTTGGTCTGCTGTGCACCCAAAGCAATCCCTCTACTAGACCTAACATGATGGATGTATGCATACAAATGAACAGTTTGAAGCAATGTGTTACTAACCCTTCATTGCAAGTTATCCTTGAATGAGGAATCATGTACAAAATGTTATGTTTTTCTCATTTTATTCATCTTAGTTTTTTTTTCTTTTTTCACTTGGTTACAAGAATTTGTCAGAACAACATCATCTGCGACTACGAGAAACTCTGTCGTCGGGGAATATACTGTATAAATATACATGAACCCGACAAAGGTTTGAGAATGTAATCTAAAAAAAAAATTTCTCAAAAGAGAGACCATCATGGTTCTTCTTTATCCAAGTGACCCTTTAGACTTATAAAACTAATGAAGGTACCTCGACCATTTGAGGCTCCAAATCTTCATCAAATCTGTAAAGCATAAAGCCATAAACACTAACAATTTCTAAAACACTCAGTTGGGATAAGCATTAAACACTTGAGATGTGCTGTAACTTGCAAACAGGTAGTTTCAGTAAGTCAAAAAATGTAGGTGAATTTTGATATGGATTTTTCGAAAAAGAAGTATTTGTTGCTTTTACTCATCTGTGGAGTGCTGAAATGAAGACGAGGTAAAAAAAATTGGCATGAATCCATAAGTGTTAGTGAGTGTCACAATCAGATTTCGCCTATAATGCTCAACTTTCTGGTTAGTTAAACAACTAAAATATTTACAGCTTTCAGATTCAAAACAATGAATTCGGGCACAGTTTTCAGACAAAAAGCATCCTACCGAGGAACAATTCCGCTCCTGAAAATTTCCCCTGACAAAAAATGCTGAACCATCTGTAGATCCAAAAATGTGATAATATATAATCTAACAAAGCCAACAGTAATAAAGACGACTAACAAAAATACATGAAGAAATAGGCACCACTCTCCGTAAAATATTTTTACTCATAACACTACTGCCAATTATATTCAATAACGAAACACAGTGAATCTTAAGCTGCATATGTCAGTTTAGCCTCTGTCAATATGTACTTCGTTTGTGATTAATCCTCATCTTCAAATGCTTTTTCGTTTTTAGCACTCAGATTTTTAACTAGAAAAGGCTACTTCTCCATGGAATATGATGGGTGTATCATTTTATTTCCATGCTACAGATTAAACAGCATGTTTAAGTTTCTCTTTATTCAATCCAAAAAAAAAAAGTTTCTCTTTATAATTTAGTGATTTTTTATAACTTTTTTCCTTTTGGGGAAAAACTTGAGTCCACTGTTCCGTGACTAAATCATAGCTATATTTGCAATCGTCGGTCACATGAACGATATTAGCAATTTTTAGCCTTTCTTCAATTTTTTGTTTACAGAAGAAAAAAAGAACTACCGGAAACAGACAGAACTTATTTCTGAAGTAGTCACAAAATGACTTCAGAAATAAGTTTTGCGACTACTCAACTTAATCACAAGAAAAGTGTTGAATCTTGTGAGAAAAAGCAAATACAGTAGGATTTATTTCTGGTGTATGTGTGACAATCATTGCTCATATTTACAACTATTCATACGAGAACCCGTTTCTCATATGATGACTGTAAAATGTATAATGTGCTATTTACACGACTCTTTCTGCCTTGTGTAAATCAGCAAGAGCAACATAAAACCAATCCTGTACGAAATCTAACAAAATTATGTGCACTATTAAAAACACACTGAAATCCACTCATGAGAATATTCTTCGAAAAATGTATTGGTAAATGCATACTGAAGGATTCAGGCAGCAGACCCATTTGCGAAGCGAGGCTCAGTTCCTTACAGCCAGAAATGTAGCAGTTCCTGAAAAGGCGATGAGACTGCTTTAAGAACATTTTAGTTTAGTATGACTGAGAAACTACTTTGATAAGAACTGCAAATGCGATTTGAGTGTATTGTGGTTATGCTATTATGCATATATACCTCTTGGACTGTGCATAGAGCTGAGTCATCGTGTTTCTTGGACTTCCTGGTTTTTAAGGACTTGATATCAAATTGTATTGTACTCAAATGTGTCTGTATCGCATTCAGAACCTCCTTGAGAGACTCGAATTCTTCAGCTCTTAGTGGAGTGATTTCCTGTCTTACATTGACACCATTTGTCGCTTGCTCAAGTCGCTCCATTCTCTTACTAAGTTGTTCAACCCCCAGTTTCGATTCAGCATTAGTGATCGCAGAATGAGCGCATGCCAAGTTGTAATGATCGAGATTCTTCCTGCCACTCGATTTAAACAGTTTGTTCTCAGGGCTCAAGGTAAAACCTGCTTTAGGTTCTGGCTTGAACCGAGACTTGATTATAGTTGGAGAATCAGGCTTCTCAAGTCTATTTTTTCCTCCTGCAGTTTCTTCCTCAGGCTCTATGTTTCGCTTCCCGCCAACATTGTGATTCACCGACACTTCAGGCACTTCAAAGATATCTTGCACTTTACCTGAGCATAAAGAATCATCCATTGTTTTACATGCCTGTAAGATTTCTGGCTGCTTTTTAACCGCGTCAAGGCATGAATTTAGTGCAGTTAGGCTTCCTTGGGAAAGTAATGGACCCAACGAGTTTCGCCTGTTCTTCCTTCCGAATTCTTTTACATTTGAAATTCCCTTCACCCTCTCATCAAGCTTTTTTATCTGTTGCCAGTAAGTTTCGATCTCCGGTGTGTCAGCACTGCCAATTTTCATCTCTTGATCAACTCCAATATTTTTACTTTCTTCGTAAAGATTGGAATCAGCTCGAACTTTCTCTCTTTCGGGTAATCCCATAGGGTAAACCGGTGGCAACGTGATATTATTCCTTTTCACATCTTCCACCATGCTATTTCCTTCCCCGCCGTACAAAGTCTCGATCTTCTGAAGAAACGTGGACTCGTGATTTTCAGTTTCACCACAATCAATTTCGTTACAACCAAGGCTCAGTAGCTTATACTTATAGGCCTGAATTTGGCACTCTAGCGCGGCAATCTCCATATCTTTCTGATAAATCACGTCTTCGAATATTGCAACGCATTCATCAGCATGGAACATTTTCTCCTCAGCCATTCTCTTGTACTGTTTAGCCTCCATTTCCACAGCAGCCTTTTCTCCCTGCAGACGAAGAATCATCGAAAGTGCCTCACTGGCAGCTGTCTCCGAGGCTTCCCTTTCCTGATCTAGCTCCGCATAGAGCTTGTGTAAAAGCTGTTGCTGCGCATTTAGCGCCTCTTTCAGAGCTGTTAGATCAGCTCCTGATTTTCCAGAAAATACTCCACTTTCCGCCATATCGCATCGATCTTTCAGCTGCTGCAATTGATGCAACAAATCAAATGCTGCAAAAAAAATCAAACTTTTGACCCACCAAGATCATTTCTTTATCTACTTCAAATCTCAAATTTTCCATGGCGAACCTCACATCGAAACGAAAGACCGAAACTCAACCGACCCGATACATATTGTGAAATTTTCTTCCAGGAACACCAAATACACAATCATCTAAAGATCTATAAATTCCTCAAATCAACCGAGAAAACAGAAAACAACCAACTCAGGATTTCAAGCAACCATGGATTAAACAATCTCATACAGAAGTTTGTAAAGATTTGTGCAGACAGTTTCTGATGAAATTAAATAATATGAAAATACTTGCCTTACAAAAACGCTTATGGATTATCTTCTCCTGAAGCTACGCAATCTACACCCAGAAGAAACCCTAGAATTCCCAGAGATGATTAATCCACCAAAGATTTAAAAAAAGTTCTAATTTTGAGCACAGCCCATAAAAGAAAATACAAGATGAGAATATGAGATGAATACAGCAACTTTTCAAGTTGGAATACCAAGGAAAAAATACAGCTTTCTGAAAAGTGAAATTGCCTGTTTTCAGATATATCCCTTGTTTTTTTTTATGTGTCTAGATTCACAAGATCAAAACTTTTCTGGGACGGATTCAAAGGGGTTGCTGTAAATGTATAAACAATCATTGGATATAAATTTCAGGAGAAAATGTTATCTTCTTCTTTCTTTCTTTATTTGATTTGTGGCTTTGATATTGATCCATCCATCCAGCTCCAAGAATTGTTTATTAATTTTTATTTGAATCAGGTAATTACCCATTTTTGATGCGCGTGAGCATCTTAATTTTATGATTAAATGTCATGAAAAAAATTTAATTAATTAAAGAGGAAGCTTTTTCAAGGTTGCTGCTTTTTTCAGGAAAGCATAAATAAAGCAGAGAATGAGTTTTTTTTTTTTTTGATAAAAAGAGAATGAGTATTGGTATTTTTTAAAGGTAGCTGGAACTTTAGAGTTGTAACGGCTATATGTGTGGGCCCTTGGGCCCTGGTTTTTGAATCTACCATTTCTTATTACAAGGTTTTTATTTTTTTTAATTATATATTTTTTTCAATATTTTTGATAGAAATTTTTTTGGATCTTTTAATCTTAGTGAAAATGACAAAGAAGATGTATGAATTATTATTCATTGACAAATTACGGTCCGAAAATGAAAAATTGACAATTAAGGGCAATTTCAAAATATTTTAATCATCAATTCACAACTAAGGGCAAGATGATTTTTTCAATTCATTCGTTTAATTAATTTTCTTAATTGACGGAATGATATTACGTCTGTTAAGTGTTATATAAGGATTAAAATATTTTAAAGTGTTGAGGAAGTAGTATGGTCGACAAGCTACAACACCATGTTGAAATGATAATGGTACACGAAGTTGAAGTGTTTTATTTAATACTGTACTTTAAAATATGAAAATTATAAAGTATTTTTGTAAAAATTTGAATATTAAATTAGCTCAATTCATAAAATTAGTTTTTTTATACACAAAATTAGTTTTTTTTTAAATTTAACACATTCTTTTCATAAATTCACTTAAAACGGCCCTATACAATTTTTAGTTTTTTTTAGTGGAAACAATTCATAGAATATTATGCTGTCCGTGATTAGTATTTCATATGTAAAGCAATCTAAATGATTAATCAATTTTTAGTTTCGTCGATTTGTTTGATGACAAATCATCATTAACTTCAAATTAAGTTTCTTTATTTTATAGAAAAACGATGTAGCAATGGATCACATTATATTCACACTTAAAACGAGGTTCGTGGGTTTGTATGATCTATTTCGGTGGTGTACTATGGCTTCAGACTGCCATTTGCAGATAGTTGTTTCCGACAATGGAACTTAAAGGTATGTGTTATTGTTTATGTTCATCATAAGCATCATAACACCACAAACCCTAACATCTTCCGATTTTCATTTTTCTTTCATCTTTCTTGTTCCGAACTTCATATTTGATGTTATGGCTTCAAATGATTTTCAAATATTCAATGAAGATCAAATCATCTACATGACAAATAATTTCCAAAAGAGCAACCATTGAAGGATGGTAGACGAGCTTGGGAGGTAAATTTACATTTGAACTTTTGGTATTTATAGTCTTCATGTTATGAACCAATATTATGTTAGTGGTTCTTATTCGGTTAGTGATTTTGGTAGTTTTTTTTTGTTTCTTTTGACACGATTGCACATATGAACGTGACCAGGAAGATACGGATTATTTGGGGTGATGAGGAATTGGCATTGAATGGCTAGTTTAGTAGTATGATTGACGTAATATCATACTACTAAGAAAATTATGGTTGACAATCGACAACAAATGATAATGATAATGGTACATGAAGTTGAAGTGTTTTATTTAATACTTTAAAATATGAAAATTATAAAGTATTTTTGTAAAATTCGAATATTAAATTAGCTCAATTCATGAAATTAGTTTTTTATAAACAAAATTAGTTTTTTTTAATTTAACACATTCTTTTCATAAATTCACTTAAAACGGTCCTATACAATTTTTAGTTTTTTTAGTGGAAACAATTCATAAAATATTATGATATCCGTGATTAGTATTTCATATGTAAAAGCTGATTAGTATTTCATATGTAAAAGCAATCTGAATGATTAATCAATATTTTGAGGTTCGTGGGTTTGTATGATGACAAATCATCATCAACTCCAAATTAAGTTTCTTTATTTTATAAAAAACTGATGTAGCAATAGCTAGATCACATTCACACATAAAGAACTAATTAAGGTTAATAATGATATGATCCGCCATATGGTCGGTGGGTCGGCCTTGTCATATTTTTTTTAGTGGAAACAATTCATAAAATATTTGAAGCATGCTCTAACATTAATACATCACATGGATCGATCACTCTATTGGGATGACTTCGAATCCGTTGGAGCATAACAAAAAATTGTGAGTGTTAAACAATATTGTTCGTTTAAAATAGTATCATTTTGTTATATATCGAAAAAAATATTCTAATCAAAATAATATCGTTTTTACTGAAATAATGCTATTTTTGCCGCGACCAATCTTTTTCCTCAGTGGGAGGCCTCTCATTTTGCTAAGTCAATTCATTATTCAATGCTCCATTTAATTCTTAGGAAACAAGACTTGCTTAATTGTAGAATGTGATGATAATTTCATGTAAAATAAATAAATGTTGGATCACTTGAGCTTAATCATAGAATATGATGAAAATGCTATTGGGAAAACTGAATATGATCTAAATGCAATTTAAGCTAAATGATATATGTAAAAAGTAAAATCATCTTAAATAATTAATTTAGAAAATCAAATACTATTGAATTATTTTATTTGTTCTCTCTAGATTGTAGAGAGAGGGGGACTAAAATTTCTTAATTTAAAAGTTTAATATTTCAATTGTATGACGTGTGACCCAATATGATTTCATTAAATAAAACTTAATCTCATCCAAAACCAGGAGAGAATATTTTATTAGTGACAAATGTAAATTTAAAAATGATGTTCTCAACTCATGTGGCGTAGGATTGTGTCAATAGAAGACACGCCATGAGATGGAGTCCAGTAATACAAAATTAGAAGACTAAAAAAGAACCTGTAATAATGAGTTTTCAATAATTAAAGATACATGTCACTTGGAAGAAACTCCAAGTTAAATTTGAATAATCAGATGATAAATGATGATTAGAAAAAGTATTAAATGAGTTTCTTCTCATAATTAGTTTAACAGGGAAATAAAAGTTGACAAGTGGGCCCTAATCGGGCTTGATTTTGGGCTTGGCTTCTCTTTCCAGCGGCTTTTTGAAGAGTTGGATATATAAGGTTTATTTTATATTAAGAATTGGTCTTAATGGAAAGGTTGTTAAGGTTTGATTTAATATATCATCTGTCACTTCTAATAACAATTCGCGTTTTTTTTTATCGAAGATTTGTGGCTTTTGCTTAGCAAATCGAAATCGTCAATAGATTCTTTTCTTGTTACGATTTCGGTTGTATGGGCAATCGTCAAACAATACTTAAGCATAAAATATTCTTCCACTCATCAGATTAATTTTTTGTTGTGTGAGTTTTTCTCTTTGGCCTAAGTACCTAATATTTGATGCACCACGATAAGAAGCAACATAAAGGAATGACCTTTAAAACCTGATTGTCCAACGAGTCCAGAATAAAAACCGCTCAAAGTAAATGGTTTAAAATAGACTGACGAGGAACCAAAGGATTCAGATGGACAACCATCTAACAATAGTTAGACGTTAGATTGAATGCCAAGTTATAAAGATATGACAGATATAATAGTAAACTAGAATGTATGACGACATTCACACTTTGTACGCGTTTGAATGTAAGAAACGATAAAGTTGCCTTTGCCTCCATTTTCATTCAAATATCATATAAGACTTCTATTTTTAATCTTTAATTATTTCAAACTAAGCACAGGAAAAGTTGCTCTTAAATGGTTCAAACATACCCGGTGCCAAATTTGAATTTTCTTTCATCTAAACTGTTGGCTAAACACACTTCTAGACTTGAACTATTTCATTCTAACAAGTAACATATTTTTTTGACTCGTCTTAGAGCATATACACCGGTGAGGAGATAGAAAAAGTCAAATTATTTAATTACGCGGTGTATATGCTCTTAGAACCTCATTAATCAAATAAAACCAGGATGATACCCAAACCAAATATTCTATCATAATCATCGGAACATATGGAGAAAAGTCAAATTATTTAATTACGCGATAAAATATTAATAAATAGAGAAGATAGAAAAAGATGAAGACATGCAAACATCCCTCGCCATCATCGAACAAGAAATCGACAGAGACCGATTTGTCACGATCATGCTAGGTCGTGTATAGAAATCATCCATGTTATTTTGCTTGTGTAAATGTGTAATTGCGATACGATATAATTAGGTCTGGGGCAAATTTAAGTTAAATTGATTAAGTGGGAAAAAATCACTTTGAAAAGCTTGATCAATTGACAATCAATGTATAGCAAATGAAAACATTGATCAGTAATCGATCAACGAATCTGAAAATAAATAGAAAAAATTATGATCTATTATTGATTTATGAATAATCTGAAACTATACATATATTTTTTTAGTCGGATCTATTTCATACATAGATTTAGTAGGTTGTTCAACAATTCATTCTAAATTTGAAGATATTACCGAGCCCAAAGAAACCAAATTATATATAAGATATAAAGGGAGTGAGAGATTCGGTAATGCACCAAAAATAATAATTAATGAAGTGATATAGTTTTATGTAATTCAAGTTAATACTGTGTTTGGAAAATAGTTTAGTTTTCGTCAACTGAGGTGGTAGCATGTTGGTTAAGGAGTCCGTTATGCATTTTTATACCCCGAGTTCGAATCATGAGGTCACCAATCTCCCTCACAATTTTGTGAGATTTTCTTTCATTTCTTCTTTTTTTTTCCTCTTTCTCATCCTGTTTCCTCTTCACGCCTCGCGCATGTATGTGTTCTTCCTCCCTCATGGAGGTGTCTTGCAACGGTAAAGGTGGCCTGAACTCCAAGTGGCGAAGATTGTATCGATGGTGTGGATATGTGGATCCATGGTAAAAGGTGCCGCCAACGCTTCAGAAGTAGAGAGATATATCAGATGATTTTCGATCCGATCAAGATGCCTAGAGCTTTACAAGATCAGTATATATACATATATGAAAGCGTTTTAGTGATATGCAATGTAATATTTTGAGTTGTTGTATCCATTACAAAAAAAAATGTTTATTTTTCAAAAATAATAATTAATAAAATGATATAATTTAGATAAATGACTATTTTTAACTGATTTGTTTTTGTTATAAAGCTTGTGTGTAATTCAATATCCCTTTTACAAAATTCTTACATAAAATATTGAAAACAAGGTTTTAAGTCACCTCATCTAATTTTGTTAATAAATCATCTTCTCGAAAAGTATTGTCATTCCCTATCAAAAAAAAAAAGTATTGTCATTAATTATTTAATTAGGAAAACAAATCTCCTTTATATAGCTGCCCTGCGGATCAACTTCCATATTTATTATCAATAATAAATTTTCCTCGAATTGAAATTTTCTCCTTATTCTCAGTCCTCGCCGCCAGTTACTCCGTGCCGGAAAAATGGCTTCCCGGTAACCGCGCGTCCAACTCACCGTTCAATCCATATTTAAACTCTTAGTCCAATCGCCGTAGCATCAGAGCAGCAATCGTCCCAGCCTCCGCATCGCCTCGCCAACTCCATTGATCGGTGAGTTAAGCGATCGTCGTTGTAATCCGGAGTACTTAGGGGTTGATTTTCTCGATTGTTTCAATGTTCGGTTATCACGTCTTCTTTTAGATCGTTGATTTCGAGATTTTGGTGTTTGTGAGAAAAATATTAATCTACTGATAAATCGAAGGTGAGCAATAGTTAACGATGCATTTTGGCGGTATTGAGATGCGTTCGATTTGTCTAGAAATTTGAGTTATGGCTGCGTGGCCGAAGCGCGAGTCGCTGTACGCTTGTCTGGAAATTTGGTGACATTAGTCAGTAAATTATAATTTTCCCGTGATTTTTAGTTTGTTTTGCTATTCTATAATTTTCATTGAAACGTGCAGCGCTGCAAAAAAAATTGGATGTAGATTTGTTGATTGTTTTCATGCCTTGTATTTTTGTGATGGTGTAAAATACGAAGAGTGGAAGTTTCATGGAGGTAGGAATTGAGGAGGGACAATGGTCCTCCACTACACGTGGGGCCAACATCTCTTTTGAACTCCTCAAGTAGTTGTTTAATTTCATTTTGTTGATAAACTAATCTTGAAACTTGATTGATTTCATCTTCAAGAAGTTCACAAGTACTTTGTTTTGTTGTTTGCTGAATGTTTGTTGTTGTGTAATATTTGATCTGCTTTGTTTTTACTATGACGGTGAGTTATGATAGGGAGTTGTGTAGTTCAATGGTGATGCATACGCAGCCCAGCCAACGATGGCAGTCCCGTGAGAGACCGCAAAAACAGACAGTGTAGGACCATAAAAGTGAGAATCATCCATTACTTTATCCTGTGCATCCTTGCTTGCTTTATCTTGTGCACCCATTATAGCGAGAAGGCTTAAAGTCTCCATCCATCTTCCTTGTCTCTTAAACAATCCCTCTTTCTCTTTTTCTTTCTCTGTGTGTCTGTCTTTTGGTCTGATAGATGTTTTAATCGACGCGGGTAATTTGGATGCAACTCGAATTGGTGGCCTTTGTGAGATGCCCTGATCTGATTGGCTGTGGGGGTCTGTTTATGAAGAATCAGAATCAATGCTTATTTGCATTGAGTCACTTTAATCATCTAGTTTGGTCTGGATCTGATATCCATTGCTGTAAAGATGTAATTCCTTTTTGTGCTTTGATGCTCTTTTTTTCTGTGTTTTCATTTTGACTGGTATGATGGTCTTGTTTATTCACTGGTCTGCGCGTGCTTTGATGACCTAACTTTTCTCCGGGTTTTGGTTGTTGGCAGATTTTACAGCAGGGAAAGGGAGGTCTTTTTGGTGCAAATTAAGGGACTCTTAAGATAGGATATTGCTGTTTCAGAATTGGTTTTGTCGTTCAATTCATCAATGTGGTATGGTGTGGATGGATGCAAATGAGCCAGATAGAGTAGTGAAGAAGCAATCAGCTGTGGAGACGGTTAGACAGCCTTTGGTTACTGCTGAAAGGAGCAATGGAGTTGCTGCCCATAGAACTAGAATCAGGGAGGTTAGTTCCAGGTACATGTCCACTTCGATTTCCACACCCTCAGCTGCCAAGCGTTGCCCATCTCCCGTGTCTAGATCAACTACTTCACCAGCTTCAGTGGCAGTTCCTAAAAGAGCCGTGTCTGCTGAGAGGAAGCGCCCCTCAACACCTACTTCCCCATCTAGCTCATCGACACCCGTAAGAGATATAGATGTGAGTTTGGCATCAAGGAAAATTGTGCCTACCACACAACCAAAAACCTTATGGCCTTCCACAATGAGAAGTCTCAGTGTCTCTTTTCAGTCTGATGGGTATCCCATTCCCACCAGCAAGAAGGAAAAACCTGTTACTCATTCTCTTGCTGATCGCAGCTTGAGGCTTTCTTCAAATGCATCACCCAAGCAATCTGATTCACCTCCAAGCACCAGGAAGGCAACTCCTGAGAGAAGGAGAAGTCCTCTTAAGGGGAAGAGCTTGTTAGATCAGGCTGAGAATGCTAAGCCGGCTGATAGTTCACATGCTAGATCCGTAGATCAGCATCGATGGCCAAGCAGAATAGGAGGGAAGATCTCATCCGGTTCTTTAAATCGAAGTGTTGATTTTACCGATAAGATTATCAGAAACCCTTCTGCACCATTATCGAGAATTGGGATTCATTCAGTGAGGAGATTATCTGATGGCATGAGCAAGCCTATACAGAAAACTTCTAGTGACGTGACGAATCAAATATCCCGTGATCTAAATATACTAGAGAAAAAGGTGCCTGGATTGGGTTCAACAACTGATCTTAGTAACTTGCTAAAATTACCTGAGTTGAGAAAGCCAACACCATTAAACTCATCTGACCGAAATAGATTACCCACTCCCGTGGTCAGATCTCAGTCTTTGCCAGGGTCACGAAATCCATCACCAGTCCGAACTGCCTCTCAGTCTAAGGTTTCCAGTCCATCTTACTCCAGACCAGCTACGCCTCCCAGAGGGCTCAGCCCATCGCGCATAAGACCTCTTAGCTCATCTAGTCAGTCCAGCTCTTCTACTTCAGTTCTCAGCTTTATCACAGATTTTAGGAAACCAAAGAAGAACAACCAGCTTGAAGATGCTCATCATTTGCGGCTATTGTACAACAGACATTTACAATGGAGATTCGCTAATGATCGAACAGATGTTGCTTCAAGAATTCAGAAAGTAACAGCAGAGGTAGAAATTCGAAATTTATTGCTTACTCAAATTGCACTGCTTTTAAATGATATTTCTGCATTATCCTCAAGAAATGGGATATGACTGAAGTTAGTGTCCTATATATTGTTTTGGCATTTCACATTATTAGTCTCTGCCAGGTTTACGAAGTCTGTTTTATACCACAGTTTCCTCAAAATAGAAGCAAATTATATTTATAAAATGATTTTGCAGAGAAGTCTAAATAATGTATGGAGAACTAACCTGGCTTTGTGGGATTCGGTAATCGAGAAAAAGATCCGCGTACGGCAAATGGGACTGGAGTTGAAGCTCAATTTAATTCTGAATGAACAGGTAAAATATTCATTCTTGAATAATTTCTGCAACTTGTTTTGTGGATTGAAAAATAATTTTCTCTAACTTTAATGTGTGAGACGATGGCAGCTTATCCTTTTTCTGGACAAACTTGAAATGAATAATTCTATGTTTGTAAGAGATTGTTATTCATGACATTTGTGCTACTATTAGCTATATTCTCTCTCAATTGCACTTGGTCATTTTCTTACTTACTACAATATCGCTAGTACAGCTGCGCTATCTGGATGACTGGTCATCGCTTGAAAGGGATCACTCCTCATCATTGGCTGGGATTGTTAAAGATTTAGAGGCTAGCACGCTTCGGCTTCCATTGACTGGGGGAGCACGGGTATATCTAAATAACAGTGATAACAGAAAACTATGATCTCGTCTTCCTGAGAAGCTTGAATTTCAATATTAATTTGTTCTTTACAGGCTGATATTGAATCTTTAAAACTCGCCATTGGCTCTGCTATGGATGTCATGCAGTCGATGGGCCCCTCAGTCGTTACTCTACTCTCAAGGGTGCGTATGGCAGAAAGACAGGATTTGGATTTGGATTTGTGCTATGAACGTTTCGGTTAATTTTTTTGCTTGCTATCATACATTTATATTGATGATGTTCCATGTTACAGGCAGAGGGCATGAACAGCCATGTGTCGCGCTTAGCTGATTTAGCAGTGCAGGAAAGAACCATGCTTGATGAATGTGAAGGTTTGTTGGCTCTGAACCAAACTATGCAGGTGAGATATTACAGCTGATGTTGTCAGAAAAATAAAGTAGAGGATGTTGCATATGTAGTTTTGTAGCATGCTAAACCCAATTGCAAGTGGAACAATTTTTTTTGATAATCAATTTTAATATCCATTGCAGGTAGAAGAGAGCAGCCTTCAAACCCATCTGATACAAACTAATGCGAGAATCGACAGATACTGATTACCACACATTGCTGAAATAAGGCGACATCTATAACCCCTGTACAGCTGCCAAACCAGAACTAATAACTCTTGCCTGCCTCAGCCAAAGCCTCAAATACATATCCTCGAAGCTTTCATGGTCAGGCAACTGTACATCGATTTCCCTTCACCTTTTACCTCTCATGAACTATATTACACCATTCCATTCTTTTATTCTTTCCAGACTCTCTTCTCATTTCGAAGTGCACATTTTCCATATCTACACTCAAGTGAGAGATTTCAAGGGGAGCCACAAGAGTGTGAAAAATGTATTTATCTCGCTTATAAAGGTAGTGAGCTAGAATTTTTGATTTTAGGTCTATTGATACTGGTTTTCCAACCATCTGGTGTGATAGATGTAAACCATTTTGAATCTTACTAGGTAACGTCCGGCAGCTAGATGGAAGCTCATATAGGTTTTTGGATAGCCAATCTTTTAGCATTGATTTTGCAGGTTTTACATGAATAAGAAAATTTTGGCTGTTTATTTGTGCAATAAGCTACTGGTAGTGATTCGGCACTGCTTTTAGCCCTTTCCGCCACAAGGGGTCTATTTTCACCGGTGATGGCTAAATGCACTAAAAATTTAAAATGAGATAGTGGGATCGTTTTCAATGAAGTTTTAGTGATTGAATAAGCGATTTAATCAGAGTGAAAATGTGGAGCTCGTAGGAGGCGTGGGGAGCTCGGAACAATCGAGTGTTACGCAATTGGGAGATGTTGAGGAGTCAAGTTATGGAACATGTTGAAACTCAAATTGGGACACTTATCAATCATAGGCACAGGTGTATATTTTTATTTTCTATTTTTAAAACGAATCTACATTATTGAGGATTGAGTTGTGGCCTGGTGGAGGCACACTCGCTCGACACTGCTGGTGCTCGGGTTCGAATCAACTAACCCATGTATCAAAAAAAAAAAACGAATCTACATTATCGCTAGCGGTTTGTGTGGCTCTAAATCCCATTACTAATAGCGGTTTGTGATATAATGATAAGCACAAGTGATACGCATTATGTTTAATTTAACTATAAATCACTACTACTATTACCAATTTGTGACAAAGCCCAATTAAATTTGAATTAGATGACATTTCCCCAACAATTTTGTGGCAAATCCCAAATAATCTATAAAAATTTACTAGTAGGTGTGGTATCTGTATTGGTGGCTGTGGTTTCACTCGGCGGTGTTGGTGAGTAGTTGGGTTTAGATGTGTGTTGGGTCGCGCTCAAATGAGAGCCCTTCTTAAAAGAACTAAGGTATGATCCTTTAGATGTGTTTCATCTAAGAGACCACAAAGTGACACATGAGGTGACATGGCAGATGAGTTGGCACATGTGAGGATGACCGTCGGCATTTGAGTCCAATTAATTTTCCCCCCTAAATTGTGTCTAATCTAGGGATGCACATCCGGTCCGGACTGGTGTACCGGAATTTTTTAAAATTTTGGACCGTGGACCGTACCGGGGTATATATGGATCGGGACCGGATTTTGTGTAAAAAGTGGACCGGACCGAAATTTTACGGTCCGGATCGGACCGATGAACCGAATTTTATGAAAAGTATGGACCGTGGACCGGACCGAAATTTTACGGTCCGGTCTTGGACCGACCCGTAAAATTCTGTCCGGTCCGGTCTGAAAGTGTGCATCCCTAGTCTAATCCAACCACTGACAAATTTTATGTTTCTCTCATCAGAGCACGACCCATTCATCTCTCCGCATCTCTCTCCTCGTCGATTGATCGATGTCGTCCACCGACGCCTCCTACCTTTTCTGCTTCGACGACCTTAATTTTTTCCTCTTCACCGCGCCTCACTCACCTTCCATAGCCGCCGCCGCTCGTCATCACCTCTCAGCTTTCAACCCTACCTTCGAATACTCCGCCTGTGATGCCTTCTCCGTGTTTTGTGTCCGAACTTTTATCTGGTCTGGCGAAAGTGGTTGTTGATCTCGAACCCCATTGATTTTGAACTTCGCATCCAGATCTGTGAAATTCAGCAGCTAAAACCCTAATGTCGAAGGAAGAAAGGGTTGGGGAAGGTGATGCCGTCTGTGACGGCGTCAACGATAATT
Source organism: Rhodiola chrysanthemifolia (assembly GCA_033675395.1). Taxonomy (NCBI): domain Eukaryota; kingdom Viridiplantae; phylum Streptophyta; class Magnoliopsida; order Saxifragales; family Crassulaceae; genus Rhodiola; species Rhodiola chrysanthemifolia. The sequence goes on from CM066204.1 coordinate 16,140,589, forward strand.
CAAATTTGTTTTGGCCTGAGCGTTATTGCAAACAGTTACGACTGATTTGTGGGTGAAGCATTGTGCAATTAATCGTATGATAGTTTTAAGTATTTAGGTATGACATTCTTTTGAATAAAGCTTTAGACTTGTTGGTTGATTTATTGACTGCAATTCTTAATTTGTTCTTAAATGCAGAACAGACAAATAAGTTGTGAGATTTGTATTTGAGTTTCACATAATTTGATTGTTTATTCAGATATTGGTGTCAAACTGTCAATTGGATTGGATGAATAGTTGGAGAGGAAAAATTGTGTTCTTTTTAACTTAATATGCTTGCATTTACAGGAGATCTGTTGATGGCTCCCACAGGAAGAGCACTTCGCAGGGAACTTTGATGTCTCCTCATCTACAAAAATTTAGCAGAACTTTTTAGTAGGGGGGTCGCATTCAGCTGTGAAGGATTTAAAGCAGCCATTTCTGCCAACCCAGAAGGTCGTCGCTAAAGGGTCGAGGAATCCGTCGCTGAGAGCAAGAATAACTGTTGCTAAAGGCGTGTTAAAACCAGGCGGGAATTGCGTGTGGTTGCTAAAGCTCAAGATGGTGTCGCTAATAGCTGGAAAGTCTGTTATGTGCTAGTGGAGTTCGTTGGAGCTCGACGAATGGGAGCGTGACACGGAGGCTCGATCTGTGGCGCGGAACGGATTCGAACTGGATGGACGGGATTAGTCGAGATGGACGGACAGGATTGCGTCTGGACAATTGCATATTTAAGATGGGTTTCGAGCTCAGTTAGGGTTCATCCTTGCAAGAAACACAATCCGACTTCGTTCGACATCCGGGAGAGATTCGTTCGTGAAATCGATTGAGGGCTTTGGTTCGCACGGTGATTCCTCTCAAGTCTGTGTTCGATTGAAGCCAGTAGTGCGGTCCACAGAGAGATCGTAGTTCGTAGGCATTGTTCAAAGAGTGTAATCGGATTCTTATACTCCGGCGGCTTTTGGTCGATTCCGAGGCGTTTTCATAGTGAAATCGGCTGAGCTAGTGAGCTCGAGTGGATTAGCCTCTCACCTAGAGGTGAACCACTATAAATCTTGGTGTTGTTTACTTTTCCGCAAATTCTCAATTTCTCAAATTGAATTTAGGGTTTGGTAATTGAATTACAACAACGGAATTGGATTAATCATTTAGTCCTGAGTTACAATAGTGGTATCAGAGCAAATTCTATTGATTCCTGGTTGTTGTTGTTATTGATCTTGCCATATTCTTATTGTTTGTACTCATACTTGCTTGATTGTTGCTTGCGAGGTGAAAATGGTGCAAGCAACGATAGAGATCGCTTCTTATGATGGGAAGGGAGACTTCCAAGTCTGGTGCCTCAAGATGAAGGCTGTGCTATCCCAGCATAAGGTGTTGGTTGCCCTTGAAGAGGAAGCCACAAAGTGGTCCGAGGATGAGAAGAAAAGAAAATCCGATATAGAGGTTGAAGCATACAACCTGATCATACTGAGCCTTGGGGACAATATAATCAGAAAGGTATGTGATTGTAAAACTCTTCTTGCAATGTGGAAAAAGTTAGAAACATTGCATGCTAATCAGATTGCTCCTAACTCTTCTTGAAAATGTCTTTGATTCTTAGAGATACACCACATGCTCTTGATGAGACTAGTCTTGTGATGATATTGATGAATGCTATACCTGAGTCTTATCATGTTGTGAAAGATGCTTTCCAATAAACTGGTGATGTGCCCTCTTATGACAAGTTTTACACTGCTTTGAAAACTAGGGAGTTAGAGCTTAAAAATCAAAAAGCTAAATCTGCCTCTGGTTTGTTCGTCAAGTCTAATAAGTCTTTTTTCAGAATAACAAACATAAGTTCCAGTCTAAGCCTAAGTCTGATAGATATGATAATAACTCAAATGATAATAGTTCCAAACAAGGTCAGTCCTCACAAACTAAGTGTTATCATTGTGGGAAGGTAGGTCACTCAAGGAGAAACTGTTATAAATGGTTAACCAAGTCTAAGACCAATGGGAACTGTGAAACTAACCTAGCCTTGACATCTGATAAGACCAATTCATCACCTGAGGTCCTAACTGTCACCAGTGGGGATCTTAGTGAGGAATGGGTCTTGGATTCAGGCTGTTCCTTTCATATGTGCCCCAACAAAAACTGGTTTGATGGCTTGGCTCACACTGCCAGTGAAAATGTGTACATGGGAAATAATAATGTGTGTAAAGTCACGGGGATGGGTAGTATAAACCTGAAATTAACTAATGGAAAATTAGTGACCCTAACTAAGGTAAGATATGTCTCAGGCTTAAGAAGAAATTTAATTTCCCTTGGTGCTCTTGATGATTCTGGTTGTTCTTACACTGCTGAAAATGGTGTTCTAGCTGTGTTTAAAAATAAGAGGCAAGTGTTAACTGGAAATAAAACTGGCAGTGTGTATATCCTTGATGGTTCATACCATGGTAGAACTAATGAAGCATGCCCTGCTGTTTGCGAAGATGCAACTGTAAAGTGGCATCTTAGACTATGACACATGAGCCAAAAGGGACTGGAGTGCCTGAATAAGCAAGGTATCCTTGCTGAAAAGGTGACTCAGCTACCCTTTTGTGAGCCTTGTGTCCTAGCCAAACAGCACAGGCTGAAGTTCACCAGTGAAGTTCACTCAAGCAAGACAATCTTAGAGTATTTACATGTTGATTTGTGGGGACCAGAGTCTAATGAAACTCATGGTGGAAATAAATATTTTTTGAGCATTGTTGATGATTACTCTAGGAGAGTTTGGACATTCCTACTGAAAACTAAAGATGAGGCATTTACTAAGTTTAAAGAGTGGAAACTGTTAGAGGAAAATCAGACAAATAAAAAGGTTAAGGCATTGAGAATTGATAATGGTTTGGAATTCTGTAATTCTGAGTTTGACAACTCTTGCAATGAGCATGTTATTTTGAGACATAAGACTGTTAGATTGACTCCACAGTAAAATGGAGTGGCTGAAAGAATGAATAGAACATTGCTTGATAAACTGAGATGCTTATTGTTCACTTCTGGTTTACCTAAGTCTTTTTGGGGTGAAGCTCTTTATACTGCTACTTATCTTGTTAATAGAAGTCCTAATAGGATGCTTGATTTCCTATGGAACTGTGGAATGGTAAGAAACCTGACCTGAATGAACTGAAGATTTTTGGATGTGCTGCTTATGCTCATACTAGGGAGGGAAAACTAGATCCTAGATCAACCAAGTGTGTTTTCTTAGGATATCATAGGTCAATGGGTACTAAGGGCTATAGATTGTGGGATATGAACGCTAGGGGAATTAAAATACTGATTAGTAGAGATGTTATTTTTTATGAGAACACTTTCCCATATAAAAATAACTTTGTAGCCAATTCTGATAGCTCCCATGCACCACCATCTGATAGGACCTTATTTGATATAGATCCTCCTGAAAACCATGAGCAGCCTGAACAGGTAGAGCACCATGTAGAACAAGATATGCCCCAACCAGAACCAGGCAATGACTAGAATGAACATAATGAACAAGCTGAGAACTTAGATCAGGTGGAGGAATATAATGTAGCTATCCAGGATGTGTTAGCTGATTGACAACTTGCCAGAGATAGGCCTAGAAGAGAGCCTAGAGTACCCACTAGATATTCCCAAGCTGATCTTGTATTCACTGCCCCAATAGCTGCTAAGGAAATAAAGAATGAACCTGATACTTACCAGGAAGCCACTGAGGGTAGGGATAGTGAGAAATGGAAGGCTGCTATGCTTGATGAGATAGAGTCTCATAAAACTAACCAAACCTGGGTTCTGGTCAAAAAGCCAGAACACCATAATCTGGTTGATTGCAGGTGGCTGTTCAGGATCAAGGATGAGGATCCACCAAGGTACAAAGCAAGGCTGGTTGCCAAGAGTTTCACCCAAAAAGAAGGTATTGATTACCATGAGATATTTGCACCAGTTGTTAAGTTTAAGACTATTAGAATCATGCTTGCATTGGTTGCTATAAATGACTTAGAACTTGAACAACTTGATGTTAAAACTGCTTTCCTCCATGGAGAGTTAGATGAGCAAATATACATGAAACAACCTCCTGGTTTTGTAGATAGAAAATATCCTGAACATGCCTGTTACTTGAAAAAATCTTTGTATGGTTTGAAACAAAGTCCCAGACTTTGGTATAAAAGATTTGACTCCTATGTGCTGAAACTTTGTTATGTGAGAAGCAATTTTGATCCATGCTTTTATTATGCATCTGTGAATGATTGCCCTGTTTATATGCTGCTATATGTGGACTAAACAAAAAGTATATAATGTGTTACCTTACTTTATACAAGCATTGACATCAAACTGATATCTAGCCTAAAACTCAAATGAGCTTGTTTGACACATAAACTCGATCCACCCAGTTTCTTGACAAGGAAATATAAAAAAAAATTGTACTTATAAATGCACAATCAAACATATTTCAATCAAAGAACAGTATACAATCCATGAAGCAAAACTGCAAAAGTCCTCCCAAAAAAAAATAAATTAAGCTCACACTTGCTAACAGAATATGCATAAGATCAAACAATCTTATGGATGATCGAAAAGGTACTTCTTTATTAGATTCCAACCGGAATTTTCAATACCCAGCTCCTCTGAAGTAAAGTACTCCCAAATCAAAATGTTTCTTCGCTTTTTGATTCAAGCCCTGGGCAATCAAAAACTAACTAGGCAAAATTAATTTGGAACTTCAACTGATAAAGGATAATCACTAAAAGCTCATACAAATAAAATCCAAAGGGTAATTGAATCCCCAGAAATCGAAAACAAAAGCTGACAAATCAGGTTTGACTTCCATTGAATCACAGAGCCAGGGCTTGAATGACGACTCGTTCACCAACGACTACTTCATCTAGTAGACTCACCCGCAGGAGCGGGATATACATGGCGGAAGAGCTGTTTAGGTTCAACCAAACCCAGATTCTTTTACAAAAACAACAAACTATTTACAGCTTTCCGATGACCGAAGAATGACTGCCCAGATTGATGAGACGAATAGTATAAAGTAAATAATCTAATTTGTCTTCGATCAAAAAAATAAATCTAATTGTCTAAATTGCCCTTCACTCTTGCGTTTTCAAATAAATGAATTAAAAAAATTCAATGAGATAATTACAGGGGGACACGTGGCTAAATGTTAGGGCTTGGTTTCCTAGGTTCGAAGAGTTCTTATTTGTTATACATCCACTTTTAATGAAAAGCACCTGAAAGACGACATGGACCACTACTACCTGATCCTCTGTGTAGCCATCATCCTCGTCTCAAGCATGTTACTCAGCAAGCAGCTTAACAGAATCTCCGGCCGAAACCTCCCACCAGGCCCACGTCAGCTCCCGATCGTAGGCAACTTGCACCAGCTAGGCAAAACCCCTCACCGATCCCTTCACCGCCTTTCCGCCACATATGGCCCCATCATGAGTGTCAAACTTGGAACCATTCCCACAGTCATCATCTCCTCTCCAAACTTGGCTAAGCAAATACTCCAAACCCACGACCACCTCTTCTCCTCGCGTCACCTAACCGACGCCATCTGCATCCTCGACCATGAAAATACCTCCGTTGGCTTACTCCCTGTATGCCCTAAATGGAGAAACTTGCGTAAAGTAATATCTATGGAGGTCTTCAGCCAGGCCCGGCTCAAGGCGAGTCAAGACATTAGATTTAAGAATGTCCAGCAGTTGGTAGATCATGTTGGTGAAAATATCGGTAAAGTTGTTGATGTTGGTTTTGTTGCTTTTATTACTATGATAAATTTTTTGTCAAACACTTTGATGTCTGTGGATCTTGCTGATTATGATTCTGAATCATCGTTGGAGTTTCGGGAGCTCGTGGTCAGGGCATTAGAGCTGGTCGCAAAACCAAACTTGTCAAATTTCTTTCCCGCATTGAGTTTTCTTGATTTACAAGGACTTCGGAAAGAAAATGAATATAACCTGACCAGAATTCTCGCCGTCATTGGGAGCTTTGTTGATCAACGAGAACGTTCTCGGATTGAATCTGATCAGGAGAGAAACCGTGATGCCCTTGATGCTTTGCTTCACAAGCAAATCGAGTATGAATTAAGTTCAAAGGACATCAAGCATCTCTTCGCGGTTAGAACTTTTAGTAGTTGCTTGGTAGATTATTGTTTTTTTTGCTTGTTTCACTTATTGTTTGAGAGTTATCACTTTGTTGTGTATGATATGTTCAGGATTTATTTTCGGCGGGATCAGATACATCATCGACCGGCGTGGAGTGGGCAATGACAGAGCTCTTGCGCAATCCTGACAAGATGAAAAAGGCCCAATCAGAAATTAGGAGTGTCCTTGGTGATGAGAGACCTGTTCAAGAATCAGACATTCATAAGTTAAATTATGTACAAGCAGTTGTAAAAGAAACCTTCAGGCTCCATCCGCCAACCCCATTATTAGTCCCACATAAGGCCATAACAGATGTAAACATAGATGGCTTTTTAGTGCCAATGGACTCCCAGATTCTCATCAATGCCTGGTCCATGGGGCGCGACTCGAAGACATGGCCTGATCCTGAGTCATTTGAGCCCGAGAGGTTTGTGGACTCGGAGATCGAGTACAAAGGTAGAGACTTTGAGCTGATACCGTTTGGAGCTGGAAGACGGATATGCCCAGGTTTGTCGCTGGCCCATCGGATGGTTAATGTGGTACTGGCGTCTCTAATTCATTCATTTGACTGGAAGATGGAGAATGGGATGAAGCCGGAGGACTTGGACATGAATGACAAGTACGGCCTCACGGTCCATAAGCTCGTTCCTCTACTTGCCATCCCAGTACCAAAACAACACTTGGCCTGACGTAGGGTAACTCAAGAGTCATAAATGAAATATGAAACATGAATAACTCCATTTCTAAACGTTTTGTTTGTTTCATGGGAAATGTATTTTCATATTTGGTTATAAGAAAAGAGTTGGGAAAGAAAATTAAATGGAAATTTTGATGTAAAATCATCGAAAATTTTCTTTAAAAGAATTTGAGGAAACTGAAAATGTACGATTCTTTCTTGTAATCGAATCAGGTACTTCTTCAATATTGAATAACACAGCGTACACAATATAAATTTTATTATTGAATAGAGAAACTGTTAGAACAGGCACTTACTCACACCTTTATCTCACTTCACTTCGCTCTTAATTTAAGTGCATACAACTCATACAACTCGCAATGTGTTTCTTCATTTGAGTTAATTTTCTTTAGGCTTAACTTAATGTGTTATTCGGGCCAATTTTGATCAACTCCAATTAGGCGTGCATGATTGGTTTCTTGACACCCGATTAATCTATTTTTTCTTCTTGATCGTCTCTCCATGCTTGCTCCAATATCCATCTTGTCATGAATATCTTGATCATATATGGTCTTTCGTGATCAATTAATTAGTCTTTCTTGAACCTTCGTCTTTGACTGCACTAGAGACTTTCTTTGTTATTCTTTCTTGCATCATATGAGTTTGAGGTATTCTTCATCTTTACTTGGGCTACTCTTTGACAGTATCATCATGGTCGAAGTAGTAGTCTACCTCAACTCCCCTGCTTTTGAGCTCTACCTACCTTGTGGGCTTCTCTTCAAGTGTGGTAAACATTTTGCATATACTTTTTAAATTTTGAATTTAGTAATGTCCAGGACGGTTGCATTCATTCAGTTGGATTTCCAACAACATTAGGTCGATCGAAATTCCGTCCACATTCCAATGACAAATTATCGACGGAATTATTCGCGACAGAATAGTAATGGAAAATCATCTGTGTTACTGATACCAAATTTTATAGATGGAAGCGTCATGGAACGTCGACGGAATATATTCCGTTCCGATGACTGTCCTTAGAAACCCGACGGAATTTTGTGACGGAAACTATTTTGTAGTGTATGTGACACCAGCTATACCAACAAGTTTGTATTGGATCTCACCATCATCTACCACCTGCTCTCGTATATCTGGTTGTGTAGTCATCAACACAATCTGAATCTAGTCTATTCCCGACATAAGTTCAGTAGTTACATTCTTTCTAAACTTATCTTGCTCATCTTCAAACTTCATAGGCACATCTTCCGATCCATGCTACTTTCGTGAGCACATAGCCAAGGATTCTCAGTCGCAAAATCACACGTTGAATGTCAGCCTTAGCATCCTTTATATAATGGGTTCTCTGCCAGGCATCCCTAGATTTTCTTGTTCGAAAATCTCTCATCTTGATCACCAAATCAGTACAAGATCTTCTAGATGATTCGTACATCACATACCGGCTTCATCAGCTCGCCAATTAGTTCGTTCCATACCGATCTAATTGGATATACACTAGATACTTAGTTTCCTAAAATATCTCACGCAATCTTCCCAAATCTTTGATCACTTCTTAATCTCATAACAAGAATATTTGAACTGATCGTAGGCATGATCCAGCATATATTATTGCTGGATCACAGATCTTTGGAACGGGAAGATCCTCCGAGAATATCTGAGAGATATTCTTGCCCTCAAGCAGTCTGCCGAGGTAGCGTTACCTTCGGAGTATCAGTGCATCTACCTGCACACTCAAGTAACTATTAATTCCAGAGTACCTGTACATCGACCTGCACACTCAAGTAACATATCAGTAGGATGATTGTCACATCAAATACATTGGAGTACACATACTCCAGGAGTATGCGTACTCCAATAGTTTTATTTATCTTCATGAAGTTGTTATGAACCTTTTTCACATTCTTCCCGATAAGTTGGATTCTCGACTTATCCACCTTTGCTTTTGTTAGAAGATTCAATTTGTTTTCAGATGCTTTTGATGTTAGTTAACCATCTTCTTGGTCTTATAGGTACTACTTTGCATTCCATCTTGATCGAAGACCTTAAAGGTTGAAATTGAGCAAAGTCGATTTTTTTAATCAAAATAAAGAAAAAGAGAGCTAAATAACTCGCCCTGGTGTTAATTTTCTCATCCTTGACCATCTCCTCCCTACATCGTCTAGGTCGTCTTTGGCACCCGATAAGTTCACCTTTGAGTGACTCGCCCGAGTCAATTTTCTATCACATTCGAGACCCTGCCCGAGACAATCTTCTGTTAGCAAATGCCTCAATATCTTGTCCGAGGCACTGCTGACTCGACCTTCCAAGTTGTTGTCTCGTCAGAGTCGTTCGAGTCACTTTAACTGGGGCGATTAAAAACTTGAAGACTAGATCTTTTCTCCTTGTTATAAATAGAAAGCTCAAGGTGGAGTGAGGGTTTTGAGAGAGAAAAAAGATCAAGGTTTAAAATGAAGGATCATCCATTGATGATTGAAGATACCAAAGGTTGAAAAAGATCATCCACACTAGATTGGTTCACTCTTTCCTTGTATTCATCTTTTGTAAACTCATTACATTTGTGTTTGTTTATGAGCATAATTTGTGAGTAGTCCTTTGTATTCTAGCGTCCTAAGGACCTCATGCGTGTAACGAGTCCTTATATATTACGAATGAATGCTAAAATAACATATTTTGGATGCTTGTGGTTTACTTTGATCGAATATTCAAACTACGTGCTCTAGGTGTTTAAGAAAATGTTTAAGTGTGTAGTTTTGATATATGGCTTGAGTTAAACACTCTAGGTGTTTGAAGAAATGCCTAGATGATTAATTTCTATGATTCTTTGGTTAAGGAACTGAGAGATGGACGCCGAAGTATCAAGATAGTGAGTCAATAATGAATCCTAGGCTATGGAACTTAGAGGTGGACGTCAAAGATTCTAGAAAGTAAGTAAATCACCCTTACTAGATGAGGTTCACGAGAGTGGCCCATCCTAGCATTAAGATAAGTTATAGCGTCGCAAATTCACACAACTTGGTCATGCAACGAGAGTTGATAATTGATGAGTGTGAATTTGAGCGTCAATAGACCGAGAGATTGAGACTCGCGTATTGAAGGTATATCTTTTTCAAATAAAATAAGTATCTGAGAGGTGGAATTCGATTTGATAGATAAGCGAGCCTTAATCTAATCATCTAAGACAAGTATGTTACATGAAATTGAATTCTTGGAGTGTAAAAATACTTACGAGTGAAATAGTTCCCTAAAATACGACATACGCCTTTAGCCTTGGTAGTGATTTGTCTTTGCACTATTTAGATAGCTTAGGGTTAGTAACTTTACTAACCAACCTTCCGCAGTTAGAATAGTTGAGTCGAAACACAATCATATATAGTGCATGTGCTTAAAACGCTCCTCTGGGTCTAAATGGTAAATGATTAAAAAATACACCTTAGATTACACCAATTTAAGGGTTACAAAAATTACAACATCACTTCCCAATACTCTCTCCTCTCTATCGTTATTGTCACTCTTAACTATAGTCCTGGTACTAAAGAGAGGTTCCGTTGTCTGTGATTTAATTGTCACTTTTGCCATTTGTTGTGCTAAAGCCTCTTGAAATGCTAATAGATTGTCGCATAGTTATGAAACTCGGACCGAACCGGCCGGTTGGACCGAGAATCGGTTCGGTTTTGTTATCGAATCGGAATGCAGTTCACCCGGTTGAATCGACTGACCCGATTTCTCATTAAAATGGTGTTTTGAACCGTTCGATTTGGTCTGAAAAATTATTTATTTAATTTTGACTCTGACCGACCGGCCGATTCGACCGATTGGACTGGGAACCCGTCACCGAACCGGTTCGGTTTTGTTATCGAATCGGAATGTAGTTGACCCGGTCAAGACCCGGTTGAACCAGCTGACCCGATTTTTCATTAAAATGGTGTTTTGAACGGTTCGATTTGGCCTGAAAAATTATTTATTTAATTTTAATTTGGACATGACATGAACCCAACCCCCACTAGGCTAAAAATGATTATTGTTTTATTATTTGTTTCAATAATGTATATTCATTTATCAAATCTATAAAATTTATTACTTATTATCAATTTAACTAGAAATTCAATTAGTCTTAGAAATCCTTATTGTTGTGACTTGCAAATTAAGACTAAAATTGTTATTGTTGTTCTATTATTGTTGTATTATTGATTTGTACTTTATCAAATTCTAAATTTGTTATGGTATTTTGTTGTAATCAGATCATAAACATGTAATATTTATTCAAGTCATAATTATGTTAAATTATAATATCATATATAAGTATTTTATTTTTATTTTTTAATATGTGCGGGTCAATTCGGTTCAACCCGATTGAACCACTGACCCATTGACCCAGTGACTTGACCGGGTCAATTTTAATAACACTGGATTCTCGAATCCTGTTATCGACTGTTGTTTTGACCATCCATACATTGACGCGACGAAGCCATTCCATTTATTATGATCCTATGTACATGATCATCTTCAAATTTAGCGCCAACATCTAATTATTCAATCTTGCGGTATAAAATCTTTATTTTGAAAAAATACTTCTTGATAGAAAGGTTACTTTGAGTCAGGTTCATCACTCTCCTTCTATTAGACAATATTTAAAGTTGAGCGAGATTCTTCTTCAAATAGAGTGAAACCAAAATATCTAAACCTTCTATATAGCATACAAAGTCTTACCATCTTTCATGTTACATTGCTTATGTGACTTATCATGTGGAGAGTTTCACAGTTATCAACATTATTTCATGTCTTTACCTCTCAAGTAAGAACTATTACATATTCTTCATTCTTGATAATTATATTCATTTAGTTCCTCTATCGCTCCAACCCTTAAAAATTTCGTCATCTAGCGCAAAAGATGAGAATGTTCTTGTTTGGTCCCCGACCAATAACTTTTACAGTCCCCGACTGTACTAGAAACTATTACAAGAAACTGTTGAAATTTGTGTTTGAAATGTGTGAACAAAGTAGAGATGCGCCTCATTTTGAGACCTAATTTGAGTGTGGAGAACACCTCAAAATGAGTGGATAAAAATCGGATTAAAATACCTTGCAATGAGGGGTATGGAATCGAATGTGGAAGTGCCAAAATTGAAGTTAAATCGAATGAGTAATCGATGCTCAAAGTATGACCAAAATCCATGGAAACATGATGCTGGTAGGAATAGATGGGTGGATTGATTTCACTTGAGTGAAAGCCAATCTCCCACATTGGAAGCCAAATGGGAACATTGTATGTTCATATATGATTTCAATATCAAGCATATTGAGTTATTAAGAGAAACTCTCTCCCAACGCCTACGCGTGCGCCCAGGGGGAAATCATCCGGTCGACGACGTCGGAATGTAGCATCAATTTCTCCGCGGTTATCGCTGTTTGATTTTGCAAATTTCAATTCTGATTTTGAGTATTAAAAACCAAATCAAAAACGATTTGGTCTTTCCATTATTATCAACTTCCAAGATTTTCGGAACTGTTTAGATTCGAACTTATCAAACTGTTGAATTATCAACATGCGTTATTTTCAGAAATAGGCGATTATCTTTGGAAACAAAAGATTATTTTTCACGATATCTTTGGAAACTGAAGTCGTTGCCGAGGATCTTTGGAAACCAGAAAGTTTCGATCGGCAAAGCTTGGTGCTAAGTTGTTGCCGACGATCGTTTCATAGCATCGATTTCTCCGCGGTTAGCGCGGTTCGATTTTGCAAATTTCAATTCCGATTTTGCGTATTAAAAACCAAATCAAAAACGATTTGGTCTTTCCGTTATTATCAACTTCCAAGATTTTCGGAACTGTTTAGATTCGAACTTATCAAACTGTTGAATTATCAACATGCGTTATTTTCGAAAACAGACGATTATCTTTGGAAACTAAAGATTATCTTTCACGATATACTTGGAAACTGAAGTCACTAGTGTCATCAGCAACGTCATATTTTTAGTTTTAATCAATTCGAAAGATTCGTTTTCGACTAAGCTCACTCATCAGTCGAAGTTTGAATACTCGAAGTCGAACGACACAGGAGAGACGGAGAAGAAGTTCGTGTTTTGTTTTTATGTTTATTTTTAATATTAGTTAAAAGGATTCTTAAAGGATTGGAGGTTATCGGGTAAAAATCCTTAAACCCGTTTATAAAAGGATTCTTAATGGACAAGAGTTTGATCAACAGTTTTATTAAAAGGGCGGGCTAACGGGCGGGTTTTAAAGGGCGGGTAACGGATGTGTTGAAGGGTTTATGGTTTATTTGTCGGGCCTACAACGAACAGAGCTTGGTCCGCGCCATACGACACTAATTTTTTTTTGAGGATTGGCGGATTAAGTCCGAAGAAGACTAGGTCCTGTGACATCATCTTTGGCACTCGCCATCGAGAGGAATGGAGTTGGAAGATTCAATGTCATCAAGGTGTCTCAGTGTGAGAAAAATCTTATATTTGAATGAGATTTTGGGTTGATGAACGGAACCACTTCAGTTCATTCAGTTTGTTTTCATTTTAATTTTGATTCAATTTAAAATTTTGAATCATATTATTTTGTGGCCTCAATTAAGCATAATTGAGATTACTGAGTTTGGTGTGATTCAAATATTGGATCGTTTTGGTGAAATTCCAGTTTACTTGATTGATTTAATGCGGTTAATTCTGATTTGGTGAATCAATTACTTTTTATATTGAACCGTTATGTGTGGATTGATTCAATGCAGTTTATGCTCGTTGATTGAATCAATCAAATATTGAACCATTATGATTTTGGATTGGTTCAATGCAACTTATACTGCATAAGTGGATCAACCATTTTCGATATTGAACACTATGGTTGGGTTGATTTAAAATGGTTTATTCCGTTCGATAAATCAATCAAAGGTGACTACTGAACTAGTACGATTTAAATGCTACCGAGGATCTTTGGAAACCAGAAAGGTTCGATCGGCAAAGCTTGGTGCTAAGTTGTTGCCGATGATCATTTCATAGCATCGCGGTTAGCGCGGTTCGATTTTGCAAATTTCAATTCTGATTTTGAGTATTAAAAACCAAATCAAAAATGATTTGGTCTTTCTGTTATTATCAACTTCCAAGATTTTTTGGAACTATTGAGATTCGAACTTATCAAACTGTTGAATTATCAACGTGCATTATTTTCGGAAACAGGCGATTATCTTTGGAAACTAAAGATTATCTTTCACGATATCTTTGGAAACTGAAGTCGTTGCCGAGGATCTCAAATCAGCAAGGTTAGATCGGCAAATCTTGGTGCTAAGTTGTTGCCAAGGATCGTTTCATCCTGGGAAGTATATTGTCAGCGAGTCCCAAGGCACATTAGGGCGCCAATCTTGCTTTAAGGACAGCTCCAACGCGACTCGATCCACTCCGATTTGCGATTATTTTTCAGTCATTCAATCTGTATTGCGTAGTGTTTTGTTTAATCGCATCTCGGTATTCTATATCTGTTATTCAGTAACTTCAGTGATATACACCTGTTAATTCAGCAATATATCCAACATAAACATTCACTCATATTTTTATATTATTGGATCTCCGTAAATTATTGAACCTCGGTTAATATTATTCTGATCTTACAAATATGGCTTAATAATTTGGATTGTTTTTTATTTTTGGATTTTATCTTATCCTATAAGTTATTTGGCCCAATTTTGTTCAAACTCAATTATGCATTATTTCTTCACATTCAATGGCAAAGGACATTCAGTTTGAACACAAAATCAAAAAGACACTCCAAGACATCAACGTTCCATAAAGATGCCTATCTTATACAGACAGTAATACTACCGCTTTTGGTTACATTAATACAAAAAATTGTGATAGTATTTGGTGCAACAAGCTTCACCAATTGTATGATGAGCTGCTTTTTTTAGCAGTTGATTCCGCATTGCTTAACATCAGGCCCCTTAGTTTTCACCACAAAAGGATCAATCCTCACCCAAAGCAATGAGAAGATGGAAGCCAAGAGCACCGACCAGATGACCACAATGGTGGGAGTCCTGTTCTGTCTCCCCATCAAACCTTTCAGGAATGGATACAGATGCACAATCACCCAAAATGAGAAAAACAGCTTCCCGAACAGCGGCCCCCACGACTGGTATCCGTTGCTTATAGCATCAGAGATCCCAGCCACAACTCCAATGATGTTTATTATCAGAAGCGTCGTTGGCGGGATGAGAAGTGTTGTCCATTTGAATGCGTAAAGCTCCCCAAAGTCCCCGTCTTCTGATGCTTTTGATGTAACTGTGAAGTTTGTGTCAATTCCTGCCAGGACTTTGAGTAGACCTTGGATAACCGCGAATAAGTGGGCTGACACACCGCCGATGACCCAAAACTGCTCGTTTCTCCACCACTCCTCGATGCTCACCCCGCTCCATCGTAGCTCCAGTATCCCCGTAGCGAAGATTGAGATGAAGAGAGCTATGAAGAACAAGCTTGCAAAGGTACTTATCTGGTCAAAAAACACGGAACAAGTCACATTACATTAATATTGGAAATATGTTAGACGTAACGAGTAAGTTGATGTTCAGTTTTGGACTTACTGTAGGCATGATGAACTTGCCGGTGAGGAGGCAGATGGCGGGGAGGGTACAGTAAGCGAGGAGAGGCAAAGATGTGAAAGGATAGATCGTCGTATTGATGTAAGCAAGTCGCTCGAGCCATTTAAGATTTCCTCCCTTGTAACCATACCACATAGGGCTGTGATGACTGAAAAAAATTTCAACTGATCCGAGAGCCCAACGTAGAACCTGGTTGAGCCTGTCTGACAAGTTGATTGGGGCTGAACCCTTGAATGCTGGTCGCTTTGGCATGCAGTAGATAGACCTCCATCCTCGACAATGCATCTTGAAACCCGTTAAGATGTCCTCAGTGATGGAACCATAGATCCAACCCAACTACATATTTAGCATCGAAAGGTTTAGTTATTTGGCACAGGCTGAAATCCATAGACAAGTCTTTAAATGAGAAGTTTCATAGTTACCTCTGTTCCCCACTCGGTTTTGTCTTCGTAGCCGCAGCTAATGACATGGATGGCTTCTTTCAGCAGTGCAGCAGGGCTAGAGGAAGGAGGGATGCCGCCTTCCTCCATCAACGTGGAGGTGACAAAAATGGCTGATTGCCCGAATTTCTTTTCGAAGTTCATTTGGGACATGAGAAGTTCCTTGTCCTCATCATAACCTAATCAGAAAAAATTGCATAAAGTTCAGCATTTGTGCTCAACATAAATGGAGAGTTAAAATTGGTCGGAGGAAAGAACGAAATCGTGACCTTGTAGGCTCAAGCCGTTACTATCACCACCGTGTTTTGAGGACTTGGGTAGCTTCTTGCGTCGACCAAAGCAAGGACAGCAATCACAGCTGACCATCTTGGGGCGCTTAGGACCCTTAGGAGGACTGTATCCATATAAAGCCTGCCGCTTAAAGACGCAGCCAGTGCCCACATAGACTGGTCCTTGAATTCCATCCAAGCCTTTCATGTTGATCTGAAGAAAACAGAGGCTTCTGTTTAATATGTTGACAATGATGCAATGAAAGTGATAACCAGTTCATAACTTACATCGAAGAAAACTGTGTTTCGGTTGGCATAACGATCATGTGCGTCTATTCCATCGAATCGCTGAGGGAACTGGACGTAACAAACTTTTCTACCTATCTGGGGATCCATCAGGAAACACATTGCTTCTTTTGCAGCCTTGCTGTTGTTTATGTAGTGATCACAGTCCAAATTCAGCATAAATGGTGCATTTGTCAGCACAGCAGACACTCGAACCTGAAAAATTGATCCAGAGAAAACAACGAACGAATTGAGTTAAAAGTGTCAAGTCTATTTTGTGCAAGAACTCGGGGAAGGTCAGGGATGTTTTACCAAAGCATTCATGGCACCGGCTTTCTTGTGATGCTGAAAACCAGGCCTCTTCTCACGAGACACATAGACCAGTCGAGGTAGCTCATGTCCCTCTGCATCTAAACCTCCACTGTGGCCAAGAAAGACTTGGATCATACCGGGATGATCTTTAGTATTGTTGCCAGGCCATGGAGTGCCATCTTGCATTATCCAGCCTTCTGGTGGCACCTTTGTTGCCTTAGCAACCAGTGCATTGATCCTAACCTTAAACTCCTCATACTCTCTCTGGCAACAAGCAGAAACATTTGTGAGAAGTTGTAGCATTGAAAGTTTTAGAGTTTCGATAGCGAATGAGAATGAGATGTTACCTTCATAGCACGCCGTTCCTTGACGAAAGTGGGCTGAACTTTATCTTTCAAGTAGTCGATTTTCTGAGAAAAATACATCTCCGGCGCACGAGGCTCTATGGAGAATTTTTTACAAAAGGGTACCCATTTCCGAGCAAATTCAGCAGTCTCGGATAATGACTCGAAAGTGAGCATGGATGCCCCATCATCAGAAACATAGCATGAGATCTTGTCCACTGGATAGTCCATTGCCAAGATTGAAAGCACTGTGTTTCCTGTCACTAGTGGTGGCTCCTTCATCGGATCCACAGTGCTGACGAAGATGTCAACTGGTGCAAGCATGGATGGCTCGCCCTCTCGTTCATACCTACATTGCATTGCACGACGATATATAACTGAATCTTAGTGACCTCTAGACCCGATTGTACTCAAAGTCGAAGAAAAATGATTTGAACCATACCTAAGGGAAAGGCGATCAAGATAGGTCTCACGGTCTATAGGGAACCATTTGGGAAACTGGTCAAGAATCCAGGAAACAGCGAACCATATCTCACAGATAATAGAGGTTAGCCACAGGCCAACGGCATCATGCACAGGGTTGAGAATTCTATAACGCAGAAAGAACGCAAGAATGACCAGTCGAGCTACAATGACCATCCTATAAGGATTGATTTTACTGGATGCTATAGGTACTTTACGCGAGAGTGGCTGCCTTGCCTCATCTATCCTGCAATATATGGAAAAGTGAAGTTATATGATTAAACTTCAGCATTAGGAAATAGAAAAAGGTTCAGTTGAGACTTGAGAATGAGATTCAGTATTTACATGGCCATGTCGTCATTGACATCGTCTTGCTCAGGGCCTAAATTTCCTTGCTGCATCAACTTCCAGTCATCCATTCTTTCCTTCCATCCACCATCTTTCCTATCATCCCATCTTTCAAACTCATTTCCTGAAATCAGAATCCTGATTGACTAAGACTAACAAACTCATATGCTTCTTAATTCTTATAAGACCAAAAAGTTAAAAAGATATTAACGAGAGCCATGGGTGGAGCTGTAGGCCTTGAAATTATTTTTTCACATACCAGGTTCCGATACTGGGTAAGGATGTATACGCTTATGGAGAGCTGAAGTCATGGCATGCTCTCCATCTGTGCGCGAGGATATTGGAAACTCTCCGCTTACCTACAGGACACATGATGTTAAGTAAACGCAACTTGAGTAGGGATATATGTTGTTGTATCTGATTCAAAAAGTCTAGCTTTGTGCTTTGTTGGTTATTTTTTTCATGGTTTACAATTCTTACAGGCCTTGATCTGATGCCAATGGATGGAAAATGCCCATTCTCATCATCTTCGTGCCCTCTGCCGTAGCTCATCTTTCCATGCAGCAATGCATCAACCATGTGTGTCTGCTTGCTTGGCTGATCATAGTTGAACTCATGTTCAATATCATCTATATCCTCCTCATCTTCATCTCCCTCAACTCTAGCACTCCCTGAAAATAAAAGTGCAGGAAAATATAAAATTAAATCCAGTAACAAATCTCAAATTTATTGATCACTTTGACATGACTGCATCACTGCAATATGAAATGGATGCTATGAGTATCGACAAGTATGTCAAGTTTTAGTACCTTTAAGGCGCTTGTATCGAGTCTTGCACTGTGGACACACCTGGTTTCCCTCTCTTCGCTCATACTCATAGCAAGTGCGGCATACAGGGAAGCCACATTCATTGCAAGCCACGAAAAGATCTCCATCAGCCGTCAAGCCAATATCATCTCCACAAATTTCACATACCTGACCGTCTAATGGCTTCAGTGGCTTTGGCTGCACATCATAGCTCATACTCATTAAAATCTTAACTACAGTACTCCAACAATGATCCAAATTGCAAATATTTCTTCAACTTCGATACTTACCTCCTCGTGCCCATGAATGACGACAAGCTCATTCCGGTTATGGGATCCTGCCACGAGTCCGGCACTGGCTTCCATGGTAGTGTCCAGTGAGAGATAAGAGGAGGATCACTGCAAGCAAAGTCAGATTTTAAAGGAATAGACATATAAATGTAATCTAGTATTGTATTTCAATATGTGCCTCACCTAATTGATTGGTACAACAAAAGAGATCAAAGTGGATCTGAAACAGAAGGTGAAGAGCTGCTGCCATTTTGGTGGCTGGTTGGTTTGTTGCAGAGTCTCCATTGTTGTTGTCTCTAAGCTAAGCCTTCTTCTTTGCTTCAAACTGCAGCATGAATCAAATGTGTCTTCATGCCAAAATAGTTATCTTATTATCATTATATGATTCATAAGAACAAAAGCTTACTGCCATGGCGTCAAAGAAAGAAAAAGTTCACAGAAACCAAAGATTGACTAAAATACAAGGAACCATTACAGAGTCAGGCATACCTATCCAGAAGGTTGGTACCTCAACATCAATTCATCAGCAACTGGTTATTTAAATTGTGAATATAATTAACAAAGCAGGAGATTACTCGTGTACATTCAAAATCGGCTATTAGACATCCCCCATCAACTGTGGACACAATAAGACTTAAGCTATACAGACTGCACAATAAATAGTTTTGATTATTCCAATGGCCATTCTAGTAAATCAAGACACCATTTCTAGCAGCCAGCCAGCTCTCAGAAACGATCTAGTCCCCCTCTTCATATAGGATATCACATGTTTGCGGGGTTGTCGGCCCTACGAGGAGCAGGGAGATGAGGGATACTGCCATACTGGTACCTTGTCGGTGCTCTAGTCCTCTTCTAGTGTAAGTTTTAAGGGTTCACGCTTGGGCTTGGACTTGGACTCCAGCAGGCACTTCAGGGATTTCTTCCTTCTCCTTCTTCTTAGGTGCGTCTTGAGCTTTTTGAAGTGTAGCCTTATTAGGAATCATAACTATGAACAAATTCTTGTCTTTGAAGTTTTTGCTTTCTTCTGTCCCAAGCTGCAGAATAGAAAACAAATTTGAATCATTAACTAACTGTTCGCACCATTTGGATTGACAGTTGATAGATAAGATCATAGTCAATAGCTAAAGAGTTGAGACACATCACAATAGGCTACAAGTACGCAGGTACTGGTTACTTTGGCCTTACAAATCTTTAACTATATGTCACTGTAGTTAACAAGCATACCTCCCCTATATCTGCTTGAAATTTTCTGAGTAGCTCAATTGCTATGTTTCGGAACTCAACATCACGACCTTTCAAGTTCACAATGATTTTCACCTACATCAAGGAAATCTCAGTTAGAAAAAATTCACAGCTATGGATATTGTAGATTAGCAAGAAATGTAGCGTCAGTAATGAGAAAACAATATGTACCTTATCTCCATCAGCTAAGAACCTTTTTGCAGCTCTCAAACGCACATCATAATCATGCGTATCGATTCTGTACCTGTGACATACGCCAAGTATAGAATAACACATACATGAGGAACAGGGCACACAAACTTAAATTGTCAATGTATAAAACAGACGAACATGAATATCAGTGAGAAATAGATCGAGTAACAAGAGAAATAAACCGTGCTTACCCCATTTTGAGTTCCTTCAAGTCCATGCGAGTGGCTGTTTTAGGGTATACTTATATTAGTATCTGACATTAGTATATATTAAAAAACACGAAGTGATATATGTAAATAGAAATTAGATTCACCAAGACTTTTCTTCTGTTGCTCTCTTTTTCTCTTTTGCAATTCATATCTATATTTGCTGTCAGATTTGAACAAATGTGTCAATAAATAGGGAGGTACAAAACTTCATACTACTTAATACAGCACTATCTACTGCAAACATGCAAAGACTTGCTGTGATTTTTGTGACAATAACTAATCATCCCCAATTTTTCAAAACTTAAGAGCTAAAAGCCACGACACTGGTTAGCCTCTAGAGTGAAGTGTAATTTGGGCCTCAAAACCCGACTGATTCGAACGAATTTTGACTTTAAAAAAAAAGCCACGACACTGTTAAATTCCTAAACTAACCAATTCGATATAAGCGAAACAAAACTGCTCACATAGTCTGATCCATGCTAATGTTCACAAACGGAATACCCTAATTAAGTATTGTAGTCTATATGGCGCTTTGATGATAAAGAAATACTTGGTAGAAGCTTCTGAGATAATAAATCAAATACCTATAATCCATTAATCTCACAACTGGAGGGTCAGCATCAGGTGATAAAATTACCTGTATCATTATTAAACAGTATCAAGCTAAATTTCTACAAATCCAAAAAAGCAAACTAAGAACAGCATTGTTTACAGGACCAAGACACTAATGTCCTACTGGAAACTGGTGATATCCACTTAAATCGATGAGCCCAACCTTAAGTCATCAAATATCACAATACCATCGGCTACAAGTGTAATTAACCCAACATTGAAACAAATAGTTGAAAATCCCATTTTGAACATAGCACTCGCCTAAGCAGAAAGCATAATTACACAGCATTTTCGAATGAAAAACATTAAAACAAGACATTTATTTCTTGTTAAAGAACGCTCACCAGATCAAGTTCCGCATCCTCAGCCATCCTAACTGCCTCATTTTTTGAAACTAATCCAACCTGCAACAAATAGTCAAATTCCCACAATGCACGTCAATAGGATACTAACACCTTTAAATAAGTAAAAAGAGAAAGGATTAATGTCACTTACCATGTTCTGCTCCGCATCAATCAGCCTCACAGTAGCTGACCTGTTAACAACAAGCAGGTGCACAAAAAAAACAAATATCAATTATCTCAAACAGCCACTAATCAAATCTCAAATTCACATAAAATGCTGACCACATAAACAATTAATTTTAAAAATAAATTCCAAATTTACTTGATTGACGAAATATCCAATGCTTGATCATCTTCATCAACCGGCTGAGGAGGTCGCCGACCACCATACGAACCTCTCGAACCCCCGCCACCACCACCACCACCGAACCGCATCACAACTGAACTCACACTCAAACCACCTTTCAAAGAAGTAGAAAAACAAGCTCGCAAACGTAATCCGAACAGCTTCGAATCGATCGACGACACAGACTGCTGTAGCTGCGTATGCGACGAGCTACTCGAATTCGAAGTCCTCGTCATAAACGATTTCAATGGAAATCCTGCGGTTATTCCCGCCATCTTAACGCCGCCGCTGATAGATACCTCTCAGCTATAATTGCTGACGTCAGCAATGGTGGTACGTCGCTGAACTCCTCTTCGACCTTATCCGCTCTTCTCCGATAGCTCGCACTACTCTGCTGATTGTGGATTCCGTAACAAGACGACGCTGACTCAAATGGGCCGGATCATAATTGGCCGTCTGAATCGGCCCAAACAAGCCCAGTCGATTAGTAGTCAACGCTATTTCAATGACACGTGACTTCCACGTGTAAAGAAAAAGCAACGAAGGAAGCCAGCTATCTAGTCTCGAAACCACGAGAAGCTTCCGGTGTTGGTCTGATCCACTGGTATTATCGTAAATATATGTAACTTTCGTGACGGTTTACTAACAGAGTCTCGAGACTCCTCTGGTAGCTTCTTGACCGCCTTATCGTCATCCACTTCTGAAACCGTCGAAAAAAGCCTCGCTCATTTCATCTGCTATAAATACTAACCTTCTCCAACTTGTCAACTCAGATTTTGAAACACAAAAAGCAAGCAGTTTTTGAGCAATACATAGTTTTGAGAGCTTTCTTGATCTTCTGAAATCGTTTATAGAGTGAGTATCAAACAATGGCGAAAACGGAAGGAAAGGCGATCGGGATCGACCTAGGGACGACGTACAGCTGCGTTGGCGTATGGCAGAACGACAGAGTTGAAATCATCGCCAACGACCAAGGCAACCGAACCACGCCGTCTTACGTAGCCTTTACGGACACTGAGCGGCTGATCGGCGACGCGGCGAAGAATCAGGTCGCGATGAATCCGCACAACACAGTGTTCGACGCGAAGCGGCTGATCGGGAGGAAGATCACTGATCCGTCGGTGCAGAGCGATATGAAGCTCTGGCCGTTTAAAGTGGTGGCGGGGCCGGGTGACAAGCCGATGATCGTGGTGCAGTACAAAGGCGAGGAGAAGAAATTCTCAGCCGAGGAGATCTCGTCGATGGTGCTAACGAAGATGCGCGAGATCGCTGAGGCGTATCTTGGTCAGGCGGTGAACAACGCGGTGGTTACAGTCCCGGCGTATTTCAATGACTCGCAGCGACAAGCGACGAAGGACGCTGGAGTTATCGCGGGACTGAATGTTATGAGGATCATCAACGAGCCGACCGCTGCTGCGATTGCGTACGGGCTGGACAAAAAGGCTTCGCGGAAAGGTGAGCAGAATGTCTTGATCTTCGACCTCGGTGGAGGCACCTTCGATGTGTCGCTGCTGACGATCGAGGAGGGGATATTCGAAGTGAAGGCAACTGCCGGAGACACTCATTTAGGTGGAGAGGATTTTGACAACCGGCTGGTGAACCATTTCGCATCGGAGTTCAAGAGGAAGCACAAGAAGGACATAAGCGGGAATGCGAGAGCGCTGCGGCGTTTAAGAACTGCGTGCGAGAGAGCCAAGCGGACTCTCTCATCCACCACGCAGACCACAATTGAAATTGACTCTCTGTATGAAGGAATTGACTTCTACGCGACGATCACTCGAGCAAGGTTCGAGGAGCTGAACATGGACTTGTTTAGAAAGTGCATGGAGCCGGTGGAGAAATGCCTCCGCGACTCGAAGATGGATAAGAGCAAGGTGGATGAGGTTGTCCTCGTGGGAGGTTCAACAAGGATTCCGAAAGTCCAGCAGCTCTTACAAGATTTCTTCAACGGGAAGGAGCTTTGCAAGAGCATTAATCCTGATGAGGCTGTGGCGTATGGCGCTGCGGTCCAGGCAGCAATCCTGACCGGAGAAGGAAATGAAAAGGTCCAAGACCTACTTCTGCTGGATGTCACTCCATTGAGCCTCGGACTCGAGACGGCTGGTGGGGTTATGACCGTGTTAATCCCGAGGAACACTACCATCCCAACCAAGAAGGAGCAGGTCTTTTCGACATATTCAGACAATCAGCCTGGTGTCCTTATCCAAGTATACGAAGGGGAGCGAGCTAGGACGCAGGACAATAACTTGCTTGGTAAGTTTGAGCTAACGGGCATCCCACCTGCTCCTCGAGGCGTGCCGCAGATCAATGTATGCTTCGATATCGACGCAAATGGAATCCTGAATGTCTCGGCGGAGGACAAGACGGCAGGGGTGAAGAACAAGATCACTATCACTAACGACAAGGGGAGGCTGAGCAAGGAGGAGATTGAGAAGATGGTGAAGGACGCGGAGAAGTACAAATCCGAAGACGAGGAGGTAAAGAGGAAAGTAGAGGCCAAAAACGCTTTGGAAAATTACGCTTACAATATGCGAAACACCATTAAGGATGAGAAGATTGGTGGGAAGCTTGACCCGGTTGACAAGGAGAAAATTGAGAAGGCTGTGAATGAAGCGATCGAGTGGCTGGACAAGAATCAGCTGGCGGAGGTGGATGAGCTGGAAGACAAGTTAAAGGAACTGGAGGGGCTTTGCAATCCGATCATTGCGAAGATGTATCAGGGCGCCGGAGCTGGTGGCGATGTGCCCATGGATGGTAACGGGTTTGGCGGGTCGGGTGCGGGTGCTGGTCCAAAGATCGAAGAGGTTGACTGAGAGTCGTGTTGGATATCGTTTGACTCATAGT
Source organism: Rhodiola chrysanthemifolia (assembly GCA_033675395.1). Classification (NCBI taxonomy): domain Eukaryota; kingdom Viridiplantae; phylum Streptophyta; class Magnoliopsida; order Saxifragales; family Crassulaceae; genus Rhodiola; species Rhodiola chrysanthemifolia. The sequence continues at coordinate 16,165,377 of CM066204.1, forward strand.
TTGTTCTTGTTGTTTTGATTCTGGAAATGCGTGTTTTAGTTGGGCTCGACTTTGGGCCTGATCGAGCGAGTATGTGGGTAGTTTTGTTTGTTCTGGTTACTTTTTCGTTTCGTTATTAATAAATGTGTACAAAAAGTTTTCCAGTGATTTCTTTTTCCTCAACTTTAACAATTTTTTTGTTGACATTATTGGAATTGTGATGCTAAATATTTAGCATAAAGAATGAGGACCTTTGTACAATTGGAAAAACTTTATCCGGTGACAGCAGTAGAAGTTGTCTGAAACGGCTAGGGTTTTCCACTCTTCCTTCAAATAAAGCCTCAGCATTCCACCGGGACTTTGCTTTCCATAATCTTAATCTCTGTTCCAAAACATTTCATCTGCTCCTGTGGGTTTATAGTGAGTTGACCAATGTCGGATCGACCAGGTTTGAATCTGAGGCCCGGCGGCGCAAATAGAGGCGGGGCTGTTAGAGCTGGTGGCGCTGATGCTCCTGCGTTGAGACCCCACGTGGCTGCATCGCCTGCTTTTTCTGCTGAGGCTTGTAGACTTCACCTCGTCTTGAAATTGGATCTGTACGCCTTTGACATGTTAGATTAGTTGATTTTACAGGGTGAAGCTGGAGTTAAACTTGAACCCGATGTTGGCTTAGTGTTTACATTGCTGAGTCAGATGAGTTTGGATTGATTGTTTCTTGCAAAGATTTGACTTGGCTTGGCACTTGTGCCAGTTCATGGATTGATTAAGCATATGAAGAACGTATTAAGTGGTCTCATGTTGTTTTAAAATGCACATTCTTACATCTGGCTTCCGCATTTGGTAATTTAGAACTGTCCTGTATTGCTGGTTCCATGAGTTTCTACATGAATGCCAATTTCATTTCTGTAGATTCATGCATTTTATTTTATCATCAGCGGCAATCGATTTCCTCATCTCGATCTTGGGATTTGTCCTAATTCTTGGCAGGGCGTTTAGAATTGCGTGCCTGCTGTAAATGTGGACTTAAAAGTAAAATTTAGGCTTTAGGTGGGCATTCTTTGAGTTTCAGTTTGCCCGCAAAGGACCTACTGATATTTCCGTGTTTTCATACAAAGCATGCTGTGAATTTCAAATATGGATGTTCATTACTTTTTGTTACAGGATCCTCTTTTTGAAGGCAGAGTCTGTGTGAAGTACACTCGAAACCAGCTGATGCAATTTCGTCTGGTAATTTGAGAAAAGCAACCCTGAAGGCCTGAACGATATAACAAATGTTGGTGCATTATAGACTTTTTTTAACCGTCTTATTTATTCGCTTAGGCTCTTGCAGCTATTGAAGAAATAATGAAAATCAAAAGAGAGATTGATGCTGAACTTTTTGGTGAAGAGCAGCAGCAATGGGGGTGAGGAGAGAGTTTCTCTAAATTATTTATGTGCTTCTTGAGTACTCGTGAGGATATATGGTTTCATGGTATTTTTGTTAGGGATGCAAAAGATTTCTGTGTTTCGTTTGAGCCTCATCGATTTACCTTTTTTTTTATTGTAAACGTCCAGGTACCTTATTCACCTCAAGGTTGCTATATTGAGCCTGATAGCCGTGACTGGCGTGGAAGATCTTCAAATCTTCCATCACCAGTAGAGGAAAGGTCATGGGATGCTGGTAAAGAGAATAGGGGGTCTAGTAACCGATATGATTCCAGAAGAACGGAAGGGAACTAAATTCAGAAGACACGAGAGTTTCAACTCCCATTTCTCAGGAGCTCAAATATCTTGGATTTAAGGGGTATGGATATTGCTATTGATCAATATTATGTGAAGGGCACTCGTCATCCGTCCACTGACAATACCGATAAAATCCATGGCATTTTTATGAGTCATTACATGATGTGCATGCTGACCGTTTAGCTCGTAACAAGAAGCTACCTCCTTTCCCGTCGGATGAGCCTGGCGGTAAAGATATTAACCTTCAAGCGTCTTCTCTTGAATAGCTGCCACGAGGCATTTGAAGGCGATGACAAGCTAATTAAGACAGGAGGTCAAGCTAATGACTGGTGCTGGGCAAGAAGCTCAGAGTCGGGATTCAGAAAGGATGCTAAAACTTCGCACTCTTGGAAATATCCAGTTGATTGGAGAATTGTTAAAACAAAAGATGGTTCCTGAGAAGATAGTTCATCATATCCTTCAGGTAATAAATTAAATTTTTTATATAAATCTCCATTATTTCGACATCGTAAGTTGGTTATAGCTCTAACAAACTCTCATTTTCGTCTTGCAGGAACTGCTCGGACCAGATAACACGATTTGCCCGGCTGAGGAAACTATTTCTCATTTCTTTGTTACCATCGGTAAGCAGCTGGATGAGGGCCCAAAATCAAAACGGATTAATGATGTATTTCAACTGGTTGAAGGAGCTGACAACCAACAAAGAGTTGGCTCCTCGTTTGAGATTTATGGTTCGTGATGTCAGTGATCTGCGGGCTAATGACTGGGGTCCTAGAAGAAAGGAGGTACTTCTATATGTTTCCATATCGTAACCCCCAATTTTATCGGCTAGTACTTAGTTCTGATAGTTTATTATCATTTATAATTCAGATTAAAGCAAAAACTATCAGTGAGATCCACACAGAAGCAGAGCAAGACATGAAGTTGCGTCCAAGTGCTACTGCAGGCATGAGAAACCGGCCTGCAGGGGCTCAAGAGAGTACCAGGACATGAGGATTTTCTATGATGCGGCCTGGCTCTGGAGGTATGATGCCAGCCCAGGTATTATGCCCGGAGCAAGGAAGATGCCTGGCATGCCGGGAAATGACAATGATGATTGGGAGGTACGAAGGAACCGCTCGGTGCGACTAGGCAATGGATCAGTTTCCATAAATACAAAAACGCTACCCCAAGGTTGCCCCAACCCTGTCATCCAGAGCAACACTCCATCTTCTGCGCAACTTTGTCTCAGATCAGGCTTCTCGTAATACAGCGGCGACAAGGCCTCAGACTCCTCCGACATCATCACAGTCAGCTGAATTAGCTATGAAAACCAAGTCCCTTCTCGAGGAGTACTTCAACGTCAAACTCGTGGACGAGGCAATACTCTACATTACAGAACTCAATTCCCCTGCATACCACTCCAAGGTCGTTAGCCAAGCCATGTTGCGCCCTAGACAAAGGCTCGTCTTGCATCGAGCCACTCTCCAACCTCTTGCAACACCTACACAATAAAAAGATATTCACAAGCACAGACATAACATTGGGATTCATCCACTACGCGTCCATGCTGGACGGCATTGCAATAGCACCAATAAATTTCGGGCGTAGTTATTGGCAGAGCAGTTCTATTAACCGGAGTAGATTTCAAGCTTGTCTTCGAAGTGCATAATAGGGTTGAAGATAAAATGTTCCAAAAGACCATTTTTAATGCCACAAGGCAGACAATCGGCTCCAACCCTGCCGCTGCCGGACAAGCTGTGCTAACTTCACAAGCATCTAACATTAGTGCCTGCCAGAGCTTGTTCCTTTAAACCTTCCCGCCTTTGTTGGACGCCTTGTTAGACGAACAGAGAAACCTTGTGTCTTTGCTACATTAGGATGACGATGATTAGATCCTTGAAGCTTCACCAGATCAGGCTTTTCGGTAAATTGTTTTTAAGATGATCGGTTGTATACTTGGGGTTGAGTGAGAAGTGAGTTTTTGGTGAGAAATAAAAATTAATTTCAACCCTGCATCTCATCAAATTTATTGTTGATTTTAAATCATATTTTCGTAATAATTCGTAATTAATAACCGGGTTGAGATCACATGAGAGCTTAAATTTTATGAGAAATGAGAATTTTTTTGTTCCGTGTATATCATTAAATTAACGGTTCAGATTAAATCATAATTAATACTAATAATTCGTTTTTTCAACCCTAATAAGGGTATTATCGACACATAAACTTTCTCATTCTGAATTACTTCGTTCGAATTTTCACTTTCGGCTTCGACAATGTATTTCACTGGAGCCCGACACAGCGGACAAGTCGAGTGAGAAGCAAACCAAATATTGATGCAGTGAAAGTTGTGCTTGCATTTTGGCAAAGATCGCCCTTTTCACCCTCTTCAAACCCGACAAACAAACAGCACACTCAAATCTAATTTTTATTTTTATTTTTTTGTTTAGACACCTCTTTCTGAATTTGTTTGATACCTCTTCTTGATTTGAGCGTTGACAAATAGCACAAACAAATAGCACACTCAGATCGGCCTCCCACCTAGAAATTGAATAGCTTTTTTCCTTAGAAAAAAAGAAAATTAAAATTGGTAACATTTTAAAAAAAGATTTGTGATAAAATTCGTAGTCACAAAAATAAAATTCGTAGTTTTTACTGATCACTATTGTTTCTTGATTCATGATAAAATTCGTAGTGAATAAATCAAAATTCGTAGCTTTTGTTGAACAACATTAGTTGTGGATTTATGATAAAATTCGTAGTTACTAAAGCCAAAATTCGTAGCAGTCACCAATTACTAAAATTTGTAACAGTTACGAACAAAATTCGTAGCAATCATTGTGACCAAAAATCGTAACAGTTACAAACAAAATTCATAAAAGTCACCAATGCCTAAAATTCGTAACACAAATAATCAAAATTCGTAGTTTCTGAATTTATGATAAAATTTGTAGTTAATAAATGAAAATTCATAGCAAATACATTTGATAGTACTGAAAATGTATTTCATGACCGTCCCTTTTTGTCCCATGAAACAACAATTTTTTTTTTTGAAATAGGACATAAGTATTTAAATTAAACGTAACATACTGCAAAACTGTCTGTGTAGAACAATTTCAGTAAATTGAAGGAGTAAAATTCCTGCATGGATTTAACATCTTACTACCATAATGATATTCAATGATAGAGCACAAAATGGCGCAAGGGAATGAGTAGTACAGCAAGGCGAAGTTATATGATTCTTGTAGAAAATATATTAGAGGCCTTCTGATGGGTCGGTTCCATCGAACTGGATTATAAAAGGATTAGAAATTTCATCGGTTCCTTCAGCTGGTGAAACAAAGCGTGACCGCAGTGCCCCTACACACAATTAATCCCAAGCATGTGGTTTGATCAGTTGTCTTCAAAGGATCACGATCATCAATGTCTCCCAGGGATTCTACTGCTTCATCTAGAACAAGGTTTAAGAGCTGATCATATCCTTTCAGTGTTCCGGTCACTTGTCTGCCAACAGTAAGCTTAACTTGGACCCTTGTCGACAAACTTGGCCAGGTCTAAAACAGTCTCCTTCCTGCTGGACATTGCTCTCCTTTGAACTCAATTGGAAGAAAGTAGAGCATGTACCTCTCAGTACAGAAGCAATTGTATTCGAATCAAACAACTGTCTGTGCTGAATCTCTTAACATAGTTGGTCAAGCGACGACGATCACGAAAAAGCAGTGATCTTTTATGGCAGAGTTTAGGATTTTTGCTCATGAGGGTTGTAATCTTAATGAAAGTAATTGACTAACATGCCCTTAATACGTTATAAAATTGATTTGTAATTTTAAATAAACATTAATTATTATGACCGTTGATATTAAGGTTGTATGATTAAGATTAATTCTCATTTTTCATCAAATCTATCACTTCTCATTTGATCCTAACCCGTACTTATGATGTGTTATTCTGACCTGAAACCGCATTTAACAATCAAGTTTAATTTTTTTACTTGTGGGGTTTTTATCTTACAAATATCTTATGAACATCTGAATACATCGCACATACATTGAGAATTATTTAGGTACATGTATTTGTCGTGACTATTTAGAGCCCTGGCTACGCAATGAGCACCATCCTGAATATGAGGTTTTGAATCTTCAATTGAAGCACATATCATATGACATCTCGTCTCTTACATGTCACACGAATACGACTTCTACAACTTGGGGAGAGCAAGAAGCGGTAATTTACCGTTTATCGAAATTAATTTACCATTCCGAATTAATTCGATTCAGTAAAATTGGTAAATACACCAACGGTAAAAATCATTCGGTACGGAATAAAATTTATTGTCGGTAAATTTACCGATTTACTATTTTACCGAATATATATAAAAATACAATAATGAAAAAACTTCAAATCTTTTTAGAAAAATATATATTATAAAATAGGAAAAATGACAAAGAGGGGGCCGGTATGCACTACTACCCATTGACAAATCTCGGTCCGAACTATGAAAATTGACAATTAAGGGCAATTTCAAAATATTTTACTTCTCAATTTCAAAATTAAGGGCCAGAAGATTTTTTCAATTCATTCATTTAGTTAACTTTGTTAATGGACGGAGTGATATTCCGTCAATTAAGTGCAATTAAGTGTTATATGAGGATTAAAATATTTTGAAATTACCCTTAATTGTCAATTTTTATAGTTCGGACCGTGATTTGTCAATGGGTGATAGTTCATACCCCCTCTTTGTCATTTTCCCTATAAAATAATACATTTCGGTATATTTGGTAAATTTACCGAATTATCGGTAGATCGGTAACGTAACCGGAATAAACTTTTGCAATTCGATAATTCCGAAAACGGTAAAACAGTAAATTACCGTTTGTTCACCCCTCTCAACAACTCTTTACAATCTGACTACTAAAGCTTAACTTAAATTGATTACTTGAATATTTAAAATCCTAGTGCAAAAGTACATATCCTAGTCAAAATTATGGCAGGACAATTTCAATTAGGGGTCGGCAAAGGGCCGGATCGTGCAAGTCCTAGTGCTATTGGGCTGGATTGAGTAGAGCTTTTGGTGAACCCTAGCCCTTTACACATTAGGGTCGGGCCCTGAGAAAATTCATCGCCATAAAATAGTTATCGAGCCTTCGTTTCATAAGGCTTTTCGGGTTAGGGTCTGGCTCGGGCTAATTTTGGCCATAAATGAATGCCTAATTAATCGAAAAATATATCTTTAAACGTAAATACTACTAGTTTGAACGTGTGAGATTTAATGGATGTGAAAAAATACAATCTTTTTATATCAAGAATGTCCTTAAATTAATAAATATACGATTTTAAATCGGACTCGTATTTCGGACAGGACGAATAATCGAAACCTTAATCCGACCCCAGGGACGGACCCAGGAATTTTGACAGGGGTGATAGACAATTTTTTGTTTTAACATGTAGCACTTCCTATTACTATTCATCGAAAAATATTACAAAAAAAATTGTTTCAAAGACGAACAGAATGTTCATTTTTCTCTACCTATTTGGTTAGGATCTGCTCCATGGTCTAGCAAAAGAAGCACGCAATTTATGGTTCCATTTAAGGCTGCGATATGCTGTGAAATGGTGAAAAGTAGTCCGATTGTGATAACTCTAGCTGCAAAACAAATTCTGTTGGCATAAACAACTGATAGGTACATGCAAACGAGCAACTCAAAATAGCTAAACACTGCAGCATGGTTCAAGAGAGTGGAAATAGCACAAACTAGATGACAAGTCTAAAAGATTACCAAGCGAACAGCTCTCAAATTATCGATTTCTGTTGAAAAAATTGCATGTTAAAGGACTACCCCTGCTTACACTCGACTTGCAAAGAATATAATACCTTCAATTAGTAATTACTTCCCCATAAGTTGAAAAGGCATCCTTGAGTGACTGGTCATCAGTTCCCCAGGATAGACCTACATTTCAGAAAAATCATTTTAGAGCCTATGTATAAGAATTCAATCAAATGATACAGTGTTGAACACTTCCCACCAACAAAAAGCTTGCTAGACATATCACCGAACATCAGTCAACATGGAAGCCATGGGTACAACATTTGAAGCAGAGCTCTGGTAGAGGCCGTGCCTTGCAAGACCACCAAATCTTCCAGCGAAAGCCATAATAGTCACCTACTTGCAGAGAAAACAAATAACAAATTAATCCTTCAGCCAAATAAAATAACACAGACATCCAAACCCAGCAAATAATTCAGAAATCAGATCATAAGAAATGGCACAAAAAATAGGAGCTATGTAACCAGCTGATGACACATCACAATTCACACAAAGCTAAGCTATATACAAAAACTATGAAGCATCAGAAAACAGAAATTTCTAAAACAATACTTCAACTAAAATCACACAAATCAAATGAATCAGACAGGACTCTCACAATCAGACGAGTCGAACCGATCTGCTTTGAAAACATCTAAAAACCACAAGCTAACAGCTAAAAACCACGAGCTAAAAATAACAAAGAAATTGTAGAGATTAACGCAGTGTAACCTTGCAAAGATTGAATGAAAACGAAGCAAACACGACACAAATTTTATACTGGTTCGGATCCGGGTGATCCTACTCCAGTCGAGAAGAGGCACGGCTTTATTAATCAAATTGGTAACAGTACAATGATCGCAACACTATATCGAAGCTATACACTTGAAATCAGAACTCAATTCCCTCTCAATCGAACGAATTTCTCTCTGGACGCTCAAGAACCCTAAATCCACTCTTGCTGGAAAAACAAAGAAGATGATGAGCTGACTCAGAGAGTCAACTCGCTTAAATATCCGTTGGAGCGAGTCCGACTCGAGCGCGAAACCAAAACGCTGTGCGCCACACAAATCCTTGACTAAAACGCTATCGTTCCAATAAAACAGAGGCGTGCACTCCTTTGCTTCAAACGACACCGCTCAGTCTCAACCGAAATAACCGACGCTCCCGCTTTGCTTGAACGACATCGTTCCATTAATCCGAAACTTCCGCTTTATCCAAAACGTCGTCGTCTTCGCTCGTAACAAATACTTCTCTTATTCCCGCCTGACCAAACGCTGTTGCTTTGACTCCAGCTCTGTCCAGACGCCGTCGTTTAGCTCCTCTGCACCAGGACTTAGCCAATTGCTTCCCAGCTCCTCCAGGCTTTCCAAGCCTATTCAAGCCCCTGCAAATCCCATGTACTATTACCAAAATCCATATGTGATTGAAGAACCAAAAACTACAAATCTCCACCTTGATTCTCAATCACCCAAAGCCACTGATTGTACCTCTCCTCTCATCCTGCTCTAGGGTTCATCCTTCAACCCAATCAGCTCCAAGCAATACTCAAACTTATCACTTGGCACTGATTTTGTCAACATATCAGCAGGGTTGTCCTTTGTACCTATCTTTACCACTTGAACCTCTCCAGTGTCAGCCACATCCCTTACGAAATGCATCCTTACATCTATGTGTTTGGACCTCTCGTGAAACATTTGATGCTTAGAAAGATGTATAACCCCTTGACTATCACTATGAACCTTCACACAGCTCTGTCCATGACCCAGCTCTGTTAGTAGTCCCTTCATCCACAAAGCTTCCTTGACAGCTTCTGTTATTGCCATAAACTCTGCCTCAGTTGTAGATAAAGCTACCACTTTCTGAAGGTTGGCCTTCCAAGACACTGCAGTCCCAAATACTGTAAAAACCAGTCTAGTCTGCGACTTTCTTGTGTCCACATTCCTGCATAGTCTGAGTCCACAAATCCTTGTATTATCTCAGAACTGACTTGCTCTTTTCCAAACAACAGTCCTTTTCCCAAAATACCTTTGAGATACCTCAATAGCCACTTGACTGCCTGCCAGTGATACTTCCCTGGATTAGCCATATGCCTGCTGATCAAGCTTACTCCATGGGCTATATCAGGTCTGGTGCAGACCATTGCATACATCAAGCATCCTACAACATTTGAATAAGGCACCTTGTCCATATAGGCCTGCTCCTCTTTGGTCTGAGGTTCCTGATCCTTACTCAGCTTGAAATGTCCAGGCACTGGTGTGAGAACTGGCTTTGCACTACTCATCTCAAACTTCTCTATTACCTTTGTCAGATAATCAGTTTGGCATAGAAACAATTTCTTCTCTTTTCTGTTCCTCTTTATCTGCATTCCCAGTATCTTCTTTGCTCCACCAAAATCCTTCATCTCAAAATTTATACTTAACTGCACTTTCAAGTTGTTAATGGCAGCAATATCATGACCAGCAATTAGCATATCATCCACATACAAAAACAAATAAATTTTAGATTCACCTTGTACATGTTTACTGTAAATACACCAATCAAAGTCAGACCTTTTAAAGCCACAATTAACCATGAACTCATCAAATCTCCTATACCAAAGTCTAGGTGATTGTTTAAGTCCATATAATGATCTTTTCAGCAAGCAAACTTTATTTTCAGGATCACCAACAATAAAACCCTCATGTTGTCTCATGTATATAGTCTCATCAAGGTTACCATTCAAGAAAGCTGTTTTAACATCAAGTTGTTCTAGTTCATAATCAAAATATGCAACCAAAGACAACATGATTCTAATTGACCTATGTTTTACCACTGGGGAAAATATTTCATTAAAGTCAATACCTTCCTTTTGTGTAAAACCTCTTGCAACCAACCTGGCTTTGAGCCTTGGCAGTTCCACTCCAGGAATTCCTTCCTTCCTTGTGAAAATCCATTTGCTCCCAGCCAGTCTTGCCTTGTGAGTACTATCAACAATTTCCCAAGTCTTGTTCTTCCACAAGGAATCCATCTCATCCTTCATAGCCTTTAACCACTGCTTTCCTTCTCTACTATCAACTGCATCTTTATAATTCTCAGGTTCTGGGTTAGAGATATTCTCAGCTACATTACAAGCATAACTTACCAAATCCTCATAACCATATCTAACAGGAGCCCTTCTATTTCTGGCAGGTCTGTCCCTTGTCAACCAAAAATTATTTCCCTCATCTGCTACTGGGTTATTCTCATTAGGAATATCTAAGTTACCTTCTACCTGATTTTTAGCATTAACAGTTGTAGTCTCATATTGTTCAAGCTCCACCTCAAGATTAGTACTATCAGTTCTAGGCACAAATTCAGTTTCATCATTCTCAGCATTTCCAACATTTTCAGTATGGACATCATTCTCAGTATTAACAGTATTTTCAGCATGTTCAGCATTTTCAAGGTTTAGTTCCAACTGTTTAGCATTTTTACTATAAGGAAAATTGGATTCATCAAATCTAACATCTTTACTGATAATAACCCTTTTATGCCCATCTTCTAAACACCAAAGCTTATACGCTTTCACCCCATCAGGATAACCCAAAAATAAACATTTTAAAGCTCTAGGTTCTAGTTTCCCCTGCTTCACTGTTGCATAAGCAGCACAACCAAAAATCCTAAGCCTATCATAATCATCTAAACAACCAGTCCACACTTGCATAGGAGTTTTAAAATTCAAAGCAGAAGAGGGACTTTTATTTATCAGATAACAGGCAGTATGAGCAGCTTCTGCCCAAAATACTTTAGGCAAACCAGATTGTAATAACATACATCTTACTCTTTCTAAGATAGTTCTATTAAATCTTTCAGCCAAGCCATTTTGTTGGGGATTACCAGGGGCAGTATGATGTTTAACAATGCCACATTCTTTACAGAAATTAAGAAAGGCACCATCTAAATATTCAAGGCCATTATCAGTCCTAAGGTACTTTACCTTCTTACCAGATTGATTTTCCACCATCATTTTCCAGTCCTTGAAAGTTTCAAAGGCCTCTGATTTCTGTGCTAAGAAAAATACCCAAGATGTTCTGGTAAAATCATCAATGAGTGACATAAAATATCTTTTACCACTATGGGATTGAACTCTTGTTGGTCCCCAAAGATCAGAATGTATATAATCAAGTTTTTCTTTGGTAACATGTTTACCTTTACCAAAACTTAATTTTGTTGATTTACCTAGAACACAGTTTTCACAAAACTTAAGTTTGTCTACATGGTCATTACCAAAACAGCCTTGATCATGCAACTTGTTTAAGCCAATTTGGCCTAAGTGTCCTAGTCTTAAATGCCATAATACAGTTCTATCTTTATCAGACTCAGTGTAATTTATACTATCAATCACATCAGGGTATCCTTCTAACACATATATACCATTCTGCCTTTTTCCTTTCAATTTCATCACATCACCCTTATACACTTCTATTTCCCCATTTCCAGCCTTAAAGGTGCAACCATGTGCTTCTAACATGCCTAAAGAAATTAAATTTCTTTTCAGTTCAGGAACATACCTTACACCTGAGATTTTTACCTTAGGTCCATCTTCCAATTTCATCCAGATGATGCCTATTCCCATCATCTTGCAAGCTTTATCATTTACCAAATGCACAGTTTCTTTGTCTTGAGATTGAAACTCCATCAACCACTCCTTGTGAGGTGTCATGTGTATGAGCACCCACTATCCAATATCCATCTACTAGATGATGAAGTCTGAGTCACAGTAAGGGCCTCAGCAGTCTCATAAGAGTCCTCAGCCAAAGCAGCATCACCCTTTGGAGTCTCCTTTTTCTTCCTCTCAGGGCAATCCTTCCTCCAATGACCAGGCTTGTGACAGAAGAAACAAATGTGCTTCTTCTGTTCTTGTGCAGAACTGGAGCTAGGACTGGCCTTACCCTTATCATTGAACTTCTGATTTTTATGTCTCTTTTGAAAACCTTTCTTATGAAAGCCTCCATAAGCCACCATACCATATCAGCAGTTTCCTTCTTGGGTTTCATCTCCAATTGCTTCTGTTTTAAGGCTGCCAGAACTTCCTCCATAGATAGAGTTTCCCTTGAATACTTCATTGTATCCACGAGATTAGAATATGAGGGAGGGAAAGCATTCAGCACCATTATGGCCTGATCCTCATCCTCAATCTTCTCCTCTATATTCTCAAGATCAATGACTATTTTTGCAAAATCATCAAGATGCTCATCAATGGACTTACTTCCATCCATCTTAAATCCAAACAGCTTGCCTTTCAAGTAGATTCGATTTGTCAGCGTGTTGGTCATATACAAGGACTCCAACTTCAACCACACTGCTACGGCAGTCTTTTCCTTTGACACTTCTCTCATAACTTTATCACCAAGATGTAGGATCAATGTGCTATAAGCCATTTCCTGCGTCTCTTCCCTCTCGGCTTCAGGCACAGTCGCTGGGATACCATCGGTGACCAATGCCTTCGCGACTTTCATCTGAACCAGGATCGCCTTCATCCTTTGTTTCCAAAGAGCGAAATCACCTTTGCCGTCAAATCTTTCAAGCTTTACTTTCGTTGACACCATCTCTGCACCTCGTAGCTCTGATATCAATTTGTAGAGATTAACGCAGTGTAACCTTGCAAAGATTGAATAAAAACGAAGCAAACACGACATAAATTTTATACTGGTTCGGATCCGGGTGATCCTACTCCAGTCGAGAAGAGGCACGTCTTTATTAATCAAGTTGGTAACAGTACAATGATCGCAACACTCTATCGAAGCTATACACTTGAAATCAGAATTCAATTCCCTCTCAATCGAACGAATTTCTCTCTGGACGCTCAAGAACCCTAAATCCACTCTTGCTGGAAAAACGAAGAAGATGATGAGCTGACTCAGCGAGTCAACTCGCTTAAATATCCGTTGGAGCGAGTCCGACTCGAGCGCGAAACCAAAACGCTGTGCGCCACACAAATCCTTGACTAAAACGCTATCGTTCCAATAAAACAGAGGCGTCCATCATCATCATATCATCATCATCATCATCATCAGCATACCATCATCATCATAATATTCATCATAGTACTATTCATCACCATCATCACAACCATCACCATCATCAGTATATTACTATTCATCACCATCTTACTATTCATCACCATCATCATCATCATCATCAGTATATTACTATTCATCACCATAATATTATTATTCATCATCATATTACTATTCATCACCATCATCACAATCATCATCATCAGTTTATTACTATTCATCATCATAATCATATTACTATTCATCATAATCATATTACTATTCATCACCATCATCATCATCATCAGTATATTACTATTCATCATCATAATATTACTATTCATCACCATCATCAGTATATACTATTCATCATCATAATATTACTATTCTTCATCATCATGTTACTATTCATCACCATCATCACAACCATCACCATCAGTATATTACTATTCATCACCATCATCACAACTATCATCATCGTCAGTATATTACTATTCATCATCATCATATTACTATTCACCATCATCATCATATTACTATTCATCAGTAAATATAAGTTTCAGTTAAGTTAATATCAGTCACTATAAGTTACTTTCAGTCACTATAAGTTACTTTCAGTTATGATAAGATAAGACACTATAAGTTAGAGTTCAAATGGACACACCCTAAATGTCGACCCCTAATTTCAATGAAGATGGAAGAATTTAATGAAGTATCTGGTTAGTAAAGGTTGCTTTTTGTGCGTATAAAATGAGTTTAAACAAAACACTAACACGATTTGTACAACGTGTGTGGACTTTTCAAACATGTACACTGACACGGTTCATTAGAGGCGTCACATTAAACAATTGATAATGAGTCAAAGCTGAAAGCCTACATGCTCGCTCCACTCTTCTCCAAATCCTATAAAAAGCTCTCATGACACAGCTCCACCTCCTTCCATCACAACATTTCCACATCCAAAAAGGCAAAAACTCTCGACTCCTCTACAAAAAAAATATTCTTAAAAATACATCGTAACAACATCATGAGCATGAGCTACACAAGGCTTCTATGCACAATTTGCTTAGCAACTCTTCTGTTGCTGTCCCAGCTCCACCTCAACTCTGCCTCGCCGTCTTTCGAAAGCGCGCCGACTCATCCTCAGGGGCATGGAAATGAAGCCAGAGTTGGGTCGTCAGCTCATAAGCTTAGTATCAGCATTAAGAGAAGATCGCGCAACACTGGGATCGTTCGTCGCACAAACACAACCTCAGTAGCGACGGACATGGTCATCCCGAACTCGGTCCGGGCTGTTTCGGGTTTGGGGCTGTCCGTGCTGTTTAGTTTGCTCTTTGTCTAGCTTTGTGAAATTCCATTTGATATGTTATGTTGTTTATAAATAATAAAACTGTGACATGTGATTAATGAGAGATGTAATTTGAATAGTTTGATATGTTTCGGTTTCATTTTCCACTATCCAGGACAACCATTGTTATAATTATGCCGAATTCTGATAATTGTTTCATATACTACGTTTGAATCGACCGTATTTGATTTTATTGATATGGAATCTGAAACTTGATAAGAACTCGTGCTACTGATAACAGATCAATAAATCAGAA
Source organism: Rhodiola chrysanthemifolia (assembly GCA_033675395.1). Classification (NCBI taxonomy): domain Eukaryota; kingdom Viridiplantae; phylum Streptophyta; class Magnoliopsida; order Saxifragales; family Crassulaceae; genus Rhodiola; species Rhodiola chrysanthemifolia. The sequence continues at coordinate 16,180,488 of CM066204.1, forward strand.
GAAAGATTGGGTGCAAACTGCAAAATTCGTCAAACGTAAGTTATAATTCGTAGCCGAGAAATCAAAAGTACGACATAGTTCGTCAAAAGTGATTTATAACTAGTCGCCGAAAAATCATCCATACAACGAGATTTAATCATATCCGTCCAAATGACCAAAACAAGTGCTATCACTGGTTTACATTTTTTACAAAAATATATTGTTTGCACTTTGGAGCGGATCCATTTTCGAGTAAATCCTAATATAATGATGTACATGACACATTTAATGATTCCATTATACAATAATCAGTTGCATTTAAGCACTTTAGGCGTGAATTGGCGTCCAAAATCCAACAAGTTCATAAACAATTTAATGAATTTCATTGCACATTGGCATGTGTTGTCTTAATGTCTTAGGTATGCATTACTTAAGTTTCAAACTGATTCTTCAATCAAAAACCATCAACAAAGTCTTCTAGTTATCATTGGATATCAAACCCACAAAAAGAACACATTTTTATTCACCTTGACACAACCATGAGCTGCAAAAGGATTCTGTACGCAATTTTCTACGTAGCTCTTCTGCTGCAATGCCATCTCCACCTCAGTTCTGCCGATGGACCTGCCTAGACGACTTTGGAAAAAGCGCCTACCCCTATTGTGCAACACGGAGCAAATCCGTCTATCAGTGGACCCATCGTAGAGACGAGCCATAAGTGCGGATCTAGGCATAAGACAAACCATAAGCACGGATCGCCCGACACTGTGATCAACGTCACACCCTCAGTAGCTACCTACATAGTCCCGAACTTGGTCCGTGCTGTTTCGGGCTTGGGGCTGTCCGTGCTGTTTAGTTTGCTCTTTTGTCTAGCTTTGTGAAGTTCCATTTGATCTGTTAATGTTTATAAAACTGTGATATGTGGATTAATGAGACATGTAATTTGGATAGTTTGATATGTTTCGATTTATTACTATTCGAGTATTTTAGTTTATTGTTATACTACGTTTCACCACTTCCGAGAGGTAGTTTTTGATTTTAGGGAAAATGACAAGGATGTGGTATGAACGTACTATTTATTGACAAATTACGGTTTGAACTATGAAAATTGACAATTAAGGGCAATTTCAAAATATTTTAATCCTCATATAACACTTAACTCACAGAATATTACTCCGTCAATTACCAAAGTTAACTAAACGAATGAATTGAAAAAACCTTATTGTCATTAGTTGTGAAATTGAGGATTAAAATATTTTAAAATTGCCCTTAATTGTCAATTTTCATAGTTCAGATCGTAATTTGTCAAAGAGTGATAGTTCATACTCCCTCTTTGTCATTTTCCCTTGATTTTATTGATATGGAGTTTTAAATTTCGTAAGAACTTTTGTTACCGATAACATGTCAATATATCATTGTATAATATGTTAAATCGACAATGCAACACAAAACAATCAACAGAATCGAACAACACAGATCAATTTATCCTTTACCCAAAAAAAGATTAATTTATCCTGGTTCGACCAGTTGATGTGACTGTACATCAAGTAACCGATGGAATTCCATCAAACGGAGCCTTCACCGTACACGACCAAACTTATAGCATCAAGCAATTGTAGAACCAAGCCTTTATTAATCGCTAATTTAGCTCATAACACTCTCATACACTCATAAAGAACCCTAATTCCCAAATCTGGAAATTTATATATAAACGAATTCGGGATGCCTTATAACTCGGTCCCTAAAGTTATACTTTATTACACAACGACCCCCTAAGATACAGACTTGACAAACGAAGCAACTAGCCGTTAGCTCAACTAACAAGAGTCAAGACCTTAACATTCAAATGCTTCTCTTGATCCATATTCACTTTAAGTAACGGTCGAGTGTACCACTTCAACCACTGATCTCAATTGTGTCTCCGCCCGTCTCGCTGCGCTATCACTCCAATTTCTATCAGAGATCTCCGAATCACATTTACACATAATGTACATGACAAATTTAGTAATCACGGTTATCATTGTACAGGGGCGGATGCACGTTGGGTGGACGGGGGCATATGCCCCTAGTGATTTTACGAAAATATCCTTAAATGTAGTGTATTATACGAGTATGTCCTCACTAAAATTTGTAATTTGCCCCTACTAAAACAGATATGTAGTGTTGTCATGTTTAAAATTTCAAGCTTTAGGTTTATATGTTTAAAATTTGCCCCTACTAAAATTTGTAAACACTAAAATGATAGCAAACACCAAACAGGGAAGCTCTTTAACCGTTCTCTCCAGCTCACAACAGCAAAAAAAAAATTCCATGTACAATGTTGCTCCTAGTCATAATAAATCCTGGATCCGCCACTGTCATTGTATATTCTCTAACACAAATATGCGAGAGGGATATATAATCAGTTGCATTTAAGCACTTTAAGGCGTGCAAAGTCCTACATGTGCATGAACAATTAATGTGTTTCAATGCACATTGGCAAGTGTTGTGTTAATGTCTTAAGTTATAAACTGTTTTGCAACCAAAAACCATGAACATAATCTTCTAGTTTCTCTCTGTCCTGTAAGTTCGGTCGATGAATTTCAAACCCACAAAAAAACATTCTTATTCACCATGATCCGCAAAAGGATTCTATACGTAATTTTCTTCGTAGCTCATTTACTGCAATGCCATCTCCACCTCAGTTCTGTCGATGGACCTGTCTCGACGACTTTGGAAAAAGTGCCAACCCATCACGGGCAACATGGATCAAATGCGTCTATCAGTGGACTCATCGTAGAAACGAGCCATAAGCGCAAATTCAAGTTTGAGAAAGGAGGGGGAGGCATTATTGGCAGAATTACCTTCAATCGTTCTGCAGCCTCATTCAGCGTAGTATCTAGTCCTTTGCGTGTATTTTCAGGGCTTGGAGTTGCTGCATCAATGTTTTGTTTGATCTTTGGTTAACTTGAGAAATTTCATTTGCTTCAACTAATTGCCTTGTGTCCTCGATTTGGTTGAATTTATTTTCACAAGAATCACACGAATCTCAATATAGTATTTGTAGCTATAACTAAGCTAGGGTTTAATTCGTGATTCAAAGGCTTGATAATAAACGACTTACCTGAATATTATTGCATGATAAAAAAAAAAATACTCACACATGACGTATAGTAATGTTTACATATTTATAATGTTCACATAAAAAGATTTATATTTGAACCTGACCGACATATTTACGCTTGAAAGCAACTAAAATGTTTCGAATTGTGCATATATATTTGTTCAAGAGAAGTAATATTTTCAACAGTAAATGGTCTGCTCGTTTTATACCTATTAGTGCAAGATCCGGCACATTGAGTTATAAATGTTGGATAACTTGTTATTCTGTTCAAGTGACCAAAAAATTGAAAACAGTACGACTCGCCTTTTCCCTTATTTACTCATTTCTAAGGTTCATATCTATCTCTTGCTTTCTTGAACAATACTAGTAGCAGCATGTCTCTTCTTTGATGCCAAGCAACTGAAATCCAATTCCATTATATGCATTAATTTACACGCACATGCATGGATTAGGCCAATAAACACTGTGATAAACGTTTGCAACGCCTTTTCGAAAGTGAAAGAGACATCAGTAGTACTTGCACGTAAAGGATTATAATTCGCAGAGCTCTGCAATGGGCTAGCTCTGTATATTATACCTGTATCGAGTAGTAAGGCAACTGTCTCAAGTATTCCCTTCACTGCAGAAGCTTATTCAAGATGTTTTCGATAAATTTGGTTATCTGCACGCATCCCTTCACTACAGAAGCTTATTCAAGATGTTTTTGATAAATTGGTTAGCTGCACAAGTCCCTTTTGTTAATATGAATATTGTACTTGTTATTGATATTAGGCTAATAGTTTATATATAGCCTACAGGAGAATCAAATAAGATTAGATCAACATATAACATATGGTTAAAAAGGGGGCGCTCAAATGAGGTTGGCTACTATTGGTGAGATCGTGAGGCCCAATCTCACACCTTATCATTTTGATCTAATAGTTGAGATTTAAAGGTGCATGGAATATTGTTTTGCTTTTTACTGTTGATGAATTTTGGTAGTGGGACACGTGGCGCACCCACAAAGCACGGGGTTTAGATGTGTGGTTAAGATTAGGGCCTCACGACCTCACCAATAGTACCCGACCTCATTTGAGCCCTCCTCTGGTTAAAAATATATATACAGAATATATCTTAACCATATCCTTATATTCCTTTAACTCCTTTAACTACAACTTTATTTAAAGCGGCTTGTGAGTGATCAATGGTCATTTATTTTCTATTCCTTCACCAGACGCCAGGGCCGGATCCAGGAATTTTTCGGACCAGGGGCGAGATAAATATTTTGGACCGGGGGCGGATTCAGCAATTTATTTTCATACTAGAGGGGGGCGTATAATCAAAATGACCAGGAGCAAGATGTAAAAATCATTCAAAAATACACTGCATTGGGCAGCTGCCCTCTCCACACCATGTGCATCCGCCCCTGCCAGACGCAACTGGTTCCTCAAGTTGTAAGTCGCCCTTATTATGATTGAGAGATGTCCAAAAGTGATTAGTTGAAATTACATCCACAGACTGAAAGATATACAATGGATTACTTGAAAAGTTGAAATACGGTGAACTTAGACTTTGAGCAGTTTCCTATTCTTAAATAGATATCTTGTAGTTTCATCAAAAAAAATAAAATAAAATAGATATCTTGTAGAGATTATCATAGTCACTTGGAATTAGATACAGCTTGACGTAACTTTCAGGCATTAATGTTAGTATACCGTATAAGCGTGTGTTTGGACTTTTCTCACCCATTTCCATCAACTTTGCTGGAGATGAAAATAAAAATCAACACTGCTTTCTCGTATATATATATATATGTGTGTGAGCAAGCCAACCATAGAACAAACAAATACAGGTCAAAGTTGGCAGTCCTTGCTTAATTATTTTATGTCAGCTTCAACATCCCAGCTACTATAGTCTATATATATGGTCAACCTTAGATTACAAAACCATATCAATACCTCCACACTTTGATTCAATAATTCATTATTCATCGACTCTCCCAAGAATTTTTTTTCTTTGCTCATCAGAACCGATGAATCGCATAAGACTTGTGTTCTCCATATGCCTCATAACCCTTCTGATCATATCCCAATCCCACCTAAATTATTCTGCCCAGCCCGGCTTACCTTCTCTGAAAAATGATCTGCTGTCCCGTCGTCCATTGGAACATAGCAAAGATATCACCCCGACGACTGAAGCCAGCTTTGATTCTCTGCGCAAGCTTAGGATAAACATTAAGAGAAGAGCGCGCGGAGGAGGTCGTACAAATGGAACTTCAGCAGCCACGTCCATCACCCCTAATTATGTCCATGTTTTTTCTGTTTCAATGCTTTTTAGCTTGCTATTCGTGTAGCATTTGTTTTAGTTATAAGCTTGTTTGAGTGATTGAAGGGTAAGTGTTAAGTTGTTTAGGAAATTTGTTCTTGTAGTGTTACTAATGTACTGTGCTATATTTGGCAAGTGTGATTGGTTTGATCAGTATCTCAGACCTAAGTGTCTTTTATCTGCTTTCTGATTCAGCTTTGTGAATGTGATCATTTTCCTTTCAGAAAGATACATATACGTTAGACTTCTTGTTCAGTACATGTTAAAATATGATATTGTTATTGGATATATAGTTGATCTAATTTATATTAGAGATACTAACCTCATATCATCAATACATGCACTTTAAAAAAAACCAAAACATTTGGATAAAAGAAACTGAACATATGTACGTACGTGTATTCTTGGCTTTGTCAAGGATGCTAATATTGCTTTGATCTTAAGCATCTCCTTCAGCAAAGGTGGAATAGAATCGTGTATATATTCTCCAAAAACACGAGCTGCAGAATACATATAGCATAAGAATTAGAAGAACGTATACAAGGCAGAACTTTTTTCTGTGTGATTTTATTCAAAAAGGCTCAAAACTGCCTCAGACAAAACACAATCAGCACCTTCTAACACCAATAGCCACTTGACTCTCAACACAAAAACTCCAACACAGGACAACCAAAAACAATCCTGCTCCACTTGGCTCTAATCTAATTTCCTCGGCATTTATCACAGGTTCATCAATCATATACCTCAGTTGTTTGATTTAGAGCTACTTGTGAATTGATTCTGATCTCAGGACTTGAACATAACCTTGATACCTGAATACAATAGACATGAATAGATGCTTCATGCTCATCTCTATTCACTGTATCCCTTCTGATTCAGGTGATTCAAATATAGCCTACTTCATGACACGCTTCAAAAAAGTGATATAAGACAAATATTATCTTTGTTTAATTGCTGGGCAATAATACTGTTGCTGGTCAGAAAAAATGATGAGGCCGGCTGGTTTTTATAATGTGAGAATCTTGCTAACATCTGTAAAGATAACTTCTGCAACTGTGGCTAATTTCAAACGAATATTTTTATCACAAAAAAAAAACTGTGGCTAATATTCTAGCATATGAACCTTGGCCTCTCCGAGCTATTCACTGACAGTAGAAACAAGTAATTCGGCTACTCGACCTTTGCAAACTTGGTTAGCATCTGCACTGCATATGAACTTACACGACTCATCAAGTTCAGCCACTCAAACAAATCTGAACAAGGAATGAATTTCGGCTGGAAGAGAGGTGGGAACGCGCTCGCGCGTGGATCTGAGATCTCAATCCAGATTTTGAATTTCGGCTGCTCCGACAGTTCTGTCCGTCAGGGTTCGCCTCTCCTCCATGGCCAGTTCGGGTTCCAACTCCGTTCGCCCCCCTCGTCCCGCTGCTCCTCCCTCCGTCGGCCGAGATGCGTCGGTAATGGAGTGTCGTCGGCAGCGCGATTCTCGGGCGTCTAATCCCCTGGTAAGTCCGAAGCGTTTATCGCCTCGTTTTCCGCCATTGATGCTGTCGCCTCGTCAGGTCGGCATTAAGGACGGAAAACCTTCGATTTCGTTCTCCGCCAAAGAGTATGCTGCTGGTGCCAAGCGCTTTGAGTTCTTTCTCGTGGCGAAATTTTCAGGAGGTCGCCCTCCAATTTCCGAGTTTCAGATGGCCTTCCAGGCGTGTTGGAAGGTTGAGGGTAGAGCTACCTTCAGTGCTATATGGGACCCGAGACATGTCCTCATCATACTGGACTCGGAGGCTGATGCAACGTCCGTTCTTGCTTGTCCTTTGCGCAAAATAGGTCAGTTCAGGTTCCGGTTGTTTAGATGGACTGCTGATTTCAATCCTCGGACAGACCCGAAGACGGCTACGGCCTGGACGAAGTTTCCCGACCTTCCCCTGCCCTTATATGATAAATGTTTCGTCGATGTCATGGTCTCGACTTTCGGCAGGCTCCTGGATGTGGCCGACCGTTCAAAGGCTTGTTCTGATCTGAGCAAGCTTCGTGCTTGCGTTGAAGTTGAAGTGGATGTGACGCTCCCCATCCCAAAAGAGATTTGGGTGGACCTGCCAAACAACAATGGATTCTGGCAAGCTGTGGTGGTAGAGACCTGCCTATCCTACTGCTCCTTCTGTAAGAAACAGGGCCATGTGGAGGAGGAGTGTAGGAAAGCGGGACTTAAACGGGAGAAGAAGAGAAGTCAAGTTCCCCCTTCAGAGCATATCGTCCCTCCTGAACAGTCCCTCCCAAAGGCTGCTACAGGTTCAGAGCAAGTTTCCAAGATGGACAGCGATGTCCATGACCCGTCGGAAAAGGAAGTTTGGGTGATAGTCTCTCGGCGACATGCTACAAGGCCTGTCGTTTCTTTGTCAGTTGAAAGAATCAGCAGTGTAAGCTCTCAAATCCAGGGCTCAGAATCATCCTCTAATGAGCGTATCCCGCCTTCACATGCTGTGAAAGATGCGATTCCGGTGCAAGGGGTTAAAGAGGAGGTCATCGCCCCTGTTGCAGTTGTGGCTCGGTTAAACAGCAGTCTTGAGGAAGAATCTTTAGGTATTGAAGGGAATCTGACCTCCAAATTGAATTCCAAGGTATTGAAGAAGAGGAAAGACAAGAGAAGAAAGAAGAAGGAACGCCTAGAAAGTCTAAAAAAAACTATGTAGAGGCGCTGGTTAAGTTGAAGGTTGCGCCCTCTGTTCCGATTCAAGTGAAGGAAGTTTCAAGGACAGGAGAAGCTGTGGTGGGAATGGTCCACAGGAAAAAAGCAGAGGACATTCTTAAGATTCTCAGGTTGGCAGGGCTTAAAACCAGAGTGTCGGGTGAGGAAACAATCCAGATTCTATCGGCCAACGTAGGAGAGAAGATGGGGAAAGAAGCAGAGGGTGGAAAGGGAGACTTTAATAGTCAGAGGAGCGTAAAAATCTTGTCTAAGAGGGGCGAGAGAGGTGACCTTTAGCTTCTATAGAGGTGTCGGCCAGAGATTTTAGTGCGGAGTGTGGCTGGACTCCTTCGGCAGGCTGAGTAGAGGTTTCAGAGATAGCAGCGTTGTTTTCGGACACGCCAAGTGTGTTAATGTTCCTAGTGGTCGAGAGAGCTCCTTTGAGCTTCTTCAGAGGGTTGTTCTAGAGTTTTTAGCGTAAAAGACACGCGCAGTGTTTTAGTGTTTTGGTTCTATAGACCGCAGTGTATTTTTAAGAGTATTGGTCCTATGGACCTTAGTGTATCGAACCTTCACAGGTTCCGTTTTTTGGTGACTAAATACCACTTATGAATCAAAAAAAAAAAGAAAAAAAAAAAGCTCCACACTGTTGGAATGAAGCAGCTTTTCAAGGAGCAGGAGACGTCGTCGGTAAAGGAAGTTACAAGCCGTCGCTGAAGAGCTATGCTTGTGGTCTATGATGGAGTGGCGCGTATGACTCGTCGCTAAAGAGTTTACATGGACCGATCAGAACGCAGTTCAGCAGGACCGAATTGTCAGATCGGTTCCTATCAAAAAAAAATAAAAAAAAATGAATTGTCAGATCGGACGGACGAAACTAAATTGGGTGGCTGAGATTGAATCTGGAGAAAGTACAAGGATTCGCCAGGTTTAGGGCTCCGTTCGTTCTTCGATTTCTAACCCTGAATTCTCCCTTTCTTGCGAATATTGACCTCGGTTAGTTTAGGGCTTTGTATCATCACGGTCTCGTGCATGACTGTGAGCGATTCATTGAGAGTGTGAGAACTGAGAACTCGACGTGTGAGTTTCCACCGGTGATGGAGTTTGAAGAAAGGTGTAATCGGCTACTTTTGGGTTTGGCGATATTCAGGCGATTCTGTCAGTGTTCATTGTGCAATTCAAGGCCACTGAGTGAGCTCAACGGGGACGCAGACCTTTGTGCTGAACCACGGTATAAATCGGTGCATAACTGTCTTCAATTTCTTGCATTTCGATTTTAGGGTTCTTGAGTTGTTTTCAAATTAAAATCAACCTAATTGGAATTCGTATAAGTATTAAAATAATCCCTATGTGCACATTTCAATCCATTCCCTGTTTTATTCACCCAACTAATCCGGTAGACTGTTAATCCGGCCACGTCTGGTATTTCAGCACTAACTTATATAACCTTATCACCATAATAGTGTGGTTTCAAACAACACTTTTCAAAATGTCCTGGCTGCTGAAGCCGGCTTTGATTCTCTGCGCAAGCTTAGGATAAACATTAAGAGAAGAGCGTGCGCAGGAGGTCGTACAAATGGAACTTCAGCAGCCAAGTCCATCAGCCCTAGTTATGTCCATGTTTTCTCTGTTTCAATTCTTTTTAGCTTGCTCTTTGTGCAGCATGTGTTTTAGTTATAAGCAATGTTCAAGAAAACGCTAAGCGGGAATCGGGCGGACAGGGTCCCGAAAAGACTAATCGGGGATTAATCGGGGCCTAGGCGGGGATTAATCGGTTTCGAATTTTTTTATATTTTTAAATATATATATATGCATTAACATATTAATAGTACTGTATTAATATTATTTTAATTTAAATCATTTTGATTTTTGATATATTAAATTTACTAATAGTACTGTATTAATATTTTATATTAATATTATATTAATCGGGGATTAATGGACTAATCGGGACGGATTGAAGAAAATGACCGCCTAAGCGCCGCCTAGGCGGCCTAGGCGGGCGTTTTCTTGAACACTGGTTATAAGCATGTTTGAGTGATTGAAGGGTAAGTTAAGTAGTCAGTTGTTTAGGAAATTTGTTCTTGCAGTGTTATTTATGTACTGCTATATTTGGCAAGTGTGATTGATTTGATCATCATCTCAGTGCCTTTTATCTGCTTTCTAAATCAGCTTGTGAATGTGATTTTCCTTTCAGTAAGATTCATATATATTAGAATATTGTTCATTACTGTACTTGTTAGTTGTTATACTCTTAACGAGAGTGGAAACTATTATTAGACCAGAGCAGTATCAGAAATATGATATTACTTCTAAATCAGCTGGAGGCAACTTTCGACGAGTGCTCTCGCCTCTCTCTTACTTTCGGCGCGAGAGAGAAGACTGGATCAACGATGACCCACCCCGGCCACGCCAAACCCCCTGATGAGGGCGGTACGGTTCCCCAGTCACGTTCGCTTCTGTCGCTCGTTCGCAGTCAGGACCAAAGTTCGCGGTCGTCAAGCTCGCACCTCGGCAATATGGGGTTTAACGCCTCCAGCACTCCCTTATAGCCAAGTTCTCGGCTGGTAGACCAAACATTGACGAGGTTCGTCGACTCTTCCCGATCCGCTACAATTGGCGCGTTGGATGCCAGACACATTCTTATCATTCTCCCCTCGGTGGCGGAGGCCAACAAGGTATTAGCTAATCCCCTACGCAAGATTGGCAACTATCTGTTTCGCTTGTTTCGATGGTCTCATGACTTAAAAAAGAATAGAGAACCCACTACAACAACCTCTTGGGTGAAGCTGCCGGGATTACCAGCAGAGATGTTCGAGTTCGACGCTGGATATATTGAAGCCATCGTCTCTACCATTGGTCGGTTCCTGGCGATTGACGAAGGGACTAGGTCTTACAGGAATCCTAGCTACGGGTGGGCTTGTATTGAGATGGACCTCCAAAAACCTCTTCCAGGAGAAATATGGGTGGCCACGGGCAACAATGGAGGTTTTTTGCAGCAAGTTACATACGAAAACAAGCTGTTTTACTGTGGTCATTGCAAGCTGCATGGACACCAGTTGTCTGATTGCCGGAGGATGCAGCGCGTGGCCGGAAATGAAGATGGAGGCCGGCCGCTGGCGAAGCAAATACCTCAACCCCACGGGGCTAAAACTCCGGATCTAGACCCGGATAATCAGTTGGTTGTTTCGAAAAATTCCAAACGGTATGGGTCAAGCTAAATATTCTGGTGACATTCAGAGAGGCAGACCAGCTCACCTAACGGAAGAAAATATGGGCTGGACTGTAGCCTGTATGGCTTGTTGGTTTATCAGAAAAAAAAAATTAGGAAAAAAAAATTAAAGATCGAAGGATGAAGGTTCGTGAAAGACGACTGATTCCACGAACTTCATGAGAGCATGCCGAGTGAACACGTGGTTAAGTTTCAATGATATTAATTATATTGACACCTTGAGTATCGAAGCATTAGCTATAAGTGGAGCATGCAATCGGGGGCTAATGGCTGCCCTGGTTCGATTCCTCATTCCCCTTAACAGATACTAACAATCCTAATCCAGCCCAATAAAAAAAATATATTGACACCTTATTGGTAAAAACATAATGTTATTTAAAGGAAAAAGTTCAAAATGATGGTATGAACTATCACCCTTTTACAAATTCTTGTTCGGACTATCAACATTTCTAAAACACAGTCAATTTCTACTTTAAGGACCAAATTGCAATTACAATTAATATCATAAAGTACCCAAACTAAAAAAATCTACAAAACACAGTCAATTTCTACTTTAAGGACCAAATTATAATTACAATTAGTACCATAAAATATCCAAACTAAAAAAAAGCTGTGTATATGTATTTAGTTCAATTTAAATGTATATTTTGTTCTAAAGTATTTGGTTCGGTCTAATGATAAATTTTTTGAATCAGTTAATTTTTTAAAATGCTTAAATTTATACAATAAATTTCTAATTTTACAATAATTTATACCATAAATCTTTTTTTAAATAATTTATTATACCATAAATCTTTAAATATATAAATTTTGATCTAAATTTATACAATAAATGTTAAAATCAAAATTATTTTCGTACAACCGTATCAAATGACCTAATTGTACGATAGGCATCTACAATAATAAAATTGCTTGAGAATATATATTATCATAAAAGTTTCACAATTGATCTGAAAGTGTATTAATTTAACAGAAGATTAACATGGATCAACATCCATCATAATAATAAATTATTGATATTTTGACTTATTTGTGAAACTTTTATTATATTTTATCTGAAAATTAGAAATTAATATATTATTATGATGATAGTTCATATCACCCTTTTGTATTTTTTCCTAAATTTTAATAACTTCAAAAGTGAAATATTTGTGTAGTTTTCCCTTAATTTCTAATTTTTTCTACCATCACTTATTAATATGTTATTAAATAATATTTCATATTATTATGTAGTATGAGAAATGAAATTATAAGTTTGATATGTGATTTTGTGAGGGGTTGATAAGAGATAATAAATATGGGTATAGCAAAAAAAATTACAAGAAAAGAAGAGTGATGATCTTTTTTCTTCATCATTGTTAAGAAAGACTATTGGGAAAAATAAATAAAAAAGAAGATGGTTGACGATCTTTTGTTTTTTAAAATGAGAGTGAAGCTATGGATGATCTTTTATAAAAATCATGAATTAGGGCATCCGCACTCATTGCAGCATATTATCTCCAAGAGAACTTCCTTACGGAGTAATTTCTATTACTATTCAGTGAACAGTAACAACATTTCTGCATATTCTGCACAGTAATGCCATCCTGCGGAGAACTTCCTATTACTATTCCTGAATAAAAAATTATTATTTTTGAACTTTTTTGAATTTTTTTAAAAGGAATTGAAATTAGATTAATGCAAAATACATAACTGAATGGAAATAACATTTTAAGAAATTGAAAAATACATGAACTAAAAGTTCGGACGGTAACAGTCTGAATAATCTCTAGGAGGATCTTGGTCATGGTTAGGTTCGTCTTCCTCGTACGCTTGAAGTATGGCAGTCTTCCTCTTCGAAAAATATCTTTTGGACTTAAGAGTCATCACATCTGTATTCATTTGCATGATCTTCGTTTCTTTCTCCAATTTTGCAAGGTTAAAAGCTTTTTCTTGCAATTTGAAGTCATTCTCCATTTGCTTTTGGTTCAAATCGAAAAATTTCTTTTGATTTCTGCAATGGTCATCAAAGCCTCATTTGTCAAAGGATTTGCTACTTTCTTACCTTTTCTTCTAGCTTCCTTGGCCGCTTTCACTCCAGGCGGCCTAATCGGACTCGTGGAACTTCCAGGATTGCTTTCGGGTGTAGAAAATTCCGGAACTTCACAGGACGGAGTTGGAGGCACGTCAAGTGTATGCACTTCTTCGACTACCGGACTTGCTTGATATGTGTAAGATGGGGGGGGGGGGGGTACTTGCTTCAATAATTGTAAATGTTGGATGATCTTTTACTTGTTCCCAACAATCAAAATGTATGAATGTTTTCTTATTTTTGGACACATAGCGTATGTGTGCTTTCCTTATCTATCAATTAAATATTCAAAATTTAAAATCATAATCAATATATTGTAAAGTAAAAATTGCATTTAACAATTTACGCGAATAATTTACCTCATCTTGCAAATTGCATCCCGGTTCCGGATTTCTTCTAGCGTACGCAATACAAGAGCCCCAAAGAACCAAATTTTGCTTCAGCTTAGCGAAACGTGATTGAAGAGTAGTTTTAGAACGAAAATCGGTCGTCATTATTTCATCCTCTCCCCTTACCCAATTTGAATGAAAATTGGTGTCAACTTTTTCCCACAACTTATCAACTCTTTGTTTGGCGCCGGTAATTGGATCAACCGATTGACGGCAATAAGATATGCAAAGTTGCACATCTTCGGACATACACGACATGTTGAAATGAAAAATAAATATTGTCGGAACCAATTTTGGTGTGAATTGTTGTTGTGTTGAGTGATGTATTTATAGGCAATTGTTGATCACTTTTTTTAGAAATGTTGCCGTTGGTGAGAATCAGACCGTTAAGATCATATTTTTTTTTGAAGTTCACTGCATGCTGCGTCGTCCTTCGACGTTATCAGCCGCACCTACTTCAGACATTACGTCTAATGTCAACGTGGAGCGCGGTCATAACGTAGTTTGCGATCGCGCGAAACTTCCCCTACGCGTTCAGTCTAAACATTATGAATTTGTCGCGTTTACTTCAGACATTATGCCTAATGTCTCTGTCGGACGCGACGATAATGTAGAAGCCGAACGCGCGGCAAGTCTAGTACTGTTAATCATCTTCTCAAATCTGTCGATTGTTCGATCGGCTGGTTTTTGAATGATCCATTGATGTCGAAAAGCTTCGCAAATGAGTTTTGAGGCCTCAATTTAATCGATTTTGTTCAATTAGTTTTCAATTTCACGCGAGTCACGCGCGAGATTTACTCGCGGAGATCGTCCGCTCAGCCAATCTCGTGGAGAATTTCTCGGAGGATGATCTCGTCCAGAAATCTTCACCTAACATACGACCTCGTCGAGCATTCCTCGCTGCACAAGATTTTGCTTGAGAACATCCCCAAATCCTTCCCAACCATTGCACCGGTGCATATGCCCTTATAAGGATGCCCTTAGGTTGGGAAGTCGTCCGAACTTCAAAACAAGAAAATCAAGCAAAAGCATGTTAAAACAGGCTGTAAAGCTGCCAACAATGCAGCAAGACAAGTCTTGCCAGACATCAGGGGGAGATTCCGAGGAAGGAGCATATGGTGGGAAAACAAATTGTAGTGGGGTATGTGGTGGACCAACTTTTTTTAGAAAAAACTTCAAAAGAAACTGAAGTTATTCTCCACAATTGTCAAACTGAAGTAAGTATGGTGATCGTGGGACGGGTTAGGTTCATTCTTAATCCGATCCGAAACGATGATCGAGTCATTTAGGTCAATCCGACCTCGACACTAAATATTGATCGGGTCGCATTTGATAACCTGAACCCGTCGTAACGATAGAGTTATAACACATCAAGTAGTTAAAAGCCTAAAACAAAATAATCTACGAAAAAAGAAAGTGAGCTTAAATATGTTAACCACCCAACATTGTTGTAACAAAATGATGTGAAGCTCATATTGAAACAAAATTCAAGACAAAACGATAGACTATTGTTGAAGTTAAATTATTTTATTCTATATTAATATAGTTATAGGACCGGGTCACCCGAGGAGCAACCCGAACCCGACTTATTTAGTACCGGGTCACCCGAGGAGCAACCCGAACCCGGATTATTTAGTACCGGGTTGGGATGGGTCACCGGATCGGGACGGGTCATGCTCACCCCTAAACTGAAGGACGCAGTCCTTCTTAAGTTTCCGATGATAGAGGCCTTGAGCATAATGCATGCAAAGAGATCTTGGACAGTTCGAGTACTCAAGTAGAGGAATTTGTAAGAGGTGAGAAGATCACGAAGTGAGTGATAATAGTAGGATGAGATTGTTGGATATTATGTTGGTTTTCCCTCCATAATACTAGCCAAATTTATTCTACAAAGAATCCGTCACCGTAAATTTTTTTTCAACGAGCCTCAAAGGGTGTCCCGGTCATCAGCTAGATCGTGCCCTAAAAAGAAAGATAATATCTTCTTTTGGTCGTGATCCCTTATATTTTCTTCTGCTTTTACTTTTTCAATAAAATTTCCTTAAAGAAAAAAAAGATATTGTTATCAAATTGGTTTTTAGTATTCACAGAAATAAGAGGTTTGTATATGATATCGGATACGAAACATTTGGATAAAAGATTTTTTTTTTGATAGCAATAGATGCATATAAGGATTCGGAGAAAAGGATAAGACAAACAACAGCTAAGCCAACAACTAACAACACAGGAACATAAAACTTGTCACATAAAACTGTAGTCCAAGCACAGTTAGCCAAGGCGTCCGCTGTAAGTGATCATCACACCTTACAATACTCCAAAACCGAGTAATGCCAAAGCGGCCAAACTGAAGAAGTAGCTCAACAGTCCACTTCAAGACGTCATTGAAGCTCCGGCCGCATTTCCTTGAAAATGAAATAGGCTACCCTTGGAGGCTCCGTATACCATATTCCGATCAAAGGTGGGAAGCCACTGACGAGAAAAGTGACCGGACCACCAAAGATTGGAAAGCAACCAAGCCCACAACAACAGCCAATCTAAAGCTATTACCAAATTATAAACTGAAAACTAAAAAATGAAACAAAAGCTACGACTAAACCGTAGAGCAAACTATACACAAATTCCAAAACAATCACCGACGTCGCGCAAAGGCCCTCAGTCCAAGGCCGTGTTGTTGACAGCCACCAAAAGAAAAGCAGCAACCCCACCATGGCAATCCACCTCACCACCAAAGACCACACCCCAATCACACTACCATACAACCAAATCACACAACCCGCAGTCACTACCCTCAACCGCACACCTCCTACACACAGCGCCGGTCCCATCTCCGGTGCGATAGCCCTCCACCAAACCACCAGACCCGCAGCAACAAGGACGGCACCATCGCAGCGCAAAAGACCGACCGAAACTCGGAAGGGGAGACAACAAGGCGGACGGCGAGGGAGACTGAGATGATAAGCGGTAGGCCGAGACCGAGGGGCGACCAGGCGATGAGGATCACTGCGAAGGAGGCGTCGGAACCAAAAGACAGCCCCAGAGCCGAAGGCCGCGCCTGCTGACGGACAGATCTGAAAGTGCTTCCTGGACCTCAGTTGTATGCTTCCTGATTACTATTCATTGTATCCCTTCTTTTTTTCGATTAGCACGCCAACAGGCTACAAACCAGGACCAAATGCCTGAAACAGACACAACATACAGCTGGCCAACACCAGAAGCCGACACTGAAGACACAGATAAGAGCCCAACATGTCCGGTAAACAGTCCAGTCTAACCTAGCTAGAACAACCGAAAAAACAACAACCACCCGGTCAGAGCCGGCCAACACTACAACCTGTACAGACAACTATGTACTGCAAAACAACGGCCACCCCACCGGGGCCGTTGCTATCCAAAATTTCCGCTGGGGAGGAACCACCAGCGCAAACCCCAACGAAAATAAATACAGAAAAAAGAACAATAAAACAGAACAAAACGACCTCCCCTCAGCCCAACCGCCGGTCCACCAGCCTCCGATCGCTCCTGCCACCACCATCTGCCAGCAAACCGACCACCAGCGCCGCTCGCGCTTCCAAACCGTCAACCCTCACCATCCACACCACGCACCCGGAGAGGCCAGAGCTTCGAGCAGGAAAAGGGAGAGGAAGGAGGGAACGCCATGTCAGCCGCGGAGTAGATGTGGGGGAAGGAGAGGAATGTGAGGAGGGCGGGGGAGGGAGGCGATGAGATTTAGGGCTTGGGGGTTCGCTGCTTCTATTGTATCCCTTCTGATTTTCCTGATTCATTCAAATATAGGCCACTTCATGACATACTTAGAAATTTGTTTAAACATTCTCCACCACCACCGGTCAGTATCCGTAAATGATTAATTGTTTGGATTGCCTTTTGATTAAAAAAAAAAGAGAACATTTTGTTTGGAAACAGACCACGTTCCTCATCCAACCTCTGCCAGAACTAATTTAACACTGATACCACTAGCTGGGGTAATGTCCCAGGACTGGCCTACAATACATTAAATGACTTACAGTAATGTATGAGCCAAAAGTCATTATCAGCCAGTGCTGACTGCAGAGATGACTCATAAAACCATCCTGTAACCAAAATTTTAATTTGGGCTCTGGCCAATTTTATTACAAAACTATTATCCGTACTCGTTACGTAAGATAAATACGAAATTTTGGAGGACAAAATTTATAAACAAAGGGAGTGAAAATTTAGTCCCAAAAATTTTATTTGGAGTCCCGTCAATACTATTGTAACGCCATTATCTGCAGTCATTGCGTATGACAAATATGAAATTTTGGGAGGCAAAATTTATTAAAAGGAGGGAGTGAAAATTTAGTCCCAAAATTTTCATTTGGGGTCTCGCCAATTATACTATTATCTTTATTCGTTGCGTAAGGCAAATATTAAATTTTGGGAGCAAAATTTAAAAAATGAGGGGAATGAAAATTACTCGTAGGTGGGAAAATGAATATTAAGGAAATTTTGTTACTTTTGTATTCCCGCCAATTTTAATGGAACATGTACATATGCAATGCAACGGCGGACGCAAGTTATAAGGTATGGGGGCAACTGCCCCAATGATTTTTTCAATTTTTCTTTAATGCATAAGTAATTTGATTAATATCCTGTTAATTTGTACATTTTGCCCCCATTAAAATTTTTACTCTCGTCCAAATCGTCTACTTTTAGTTTAGATTGGTGCCGGAATTTCTGTAATTGAAAACATTTTGCTGGAATGAACTAGGATTTCTTTTGTGGAAGATGATGAATAGTACTAACAGTTTTAAAATTTTCACTTTAACCCTTAGAGTTTGAAACTTTACTTTTAAACGCTTGTAGTTTCATAAACACTACAAATTTTGCAAAAATTTCCGACACAAATTTCCGTCGCATGACAGTCGACAGTCAAAATGACGAAAAAGAAAACGTCACATTTCCGACTTAATTCCGTCACCAGCAACTTGTCGTTGATATTCCAGCACAATACCGTCAATATTTATCCGTCATATGTCCGTTGGCAAAAAATATTCAATGATTCAGTCATTTGTCCGTCAGTGTTCCGTTACGGATTTAGTTACCGATTATTTTGACCGTTGGTAATTTCAGTCGAAAATTGTAAACTGACAATATAGACATCGCTTAATAATAAAGCGTTGTTTTACGTGAAGTCACAACAGCGCTTACTACAAAGGCGCTGTTGTAAAGTTCCGTCACATTTCCGTCATTACTCCGTTATAAAGTTCCGTCACATTTCAGTCATTACTCTGTTACAAAGTTCCCGTTAATTATAGACCGTTGCTGAATTGCCGTCACCATAACATGTTATTTCCGTAAACAAGTGACGGAAAATTGACAGTATTGTGAACGGAATAATTTATGCAACTTCATTGTTGCGCTATATATATATGAGAACTCTTTAAATCATTCATTAACAACATACTTCCTTCCAATCGTCAACATGTCTCCTTCATTTGACCTTGTGAGTTCCCCTGACAATCGACGTGGATTTGCTCGTAGAGATCACGTTATACCTATTAGCAGACACTCGCAACAACTTACTACTGTTCTCTTCATATTGTCTGTTTTGATAAACGCGGCCGTTATGTAATCCCTACTTTTATAACAGTTTCTTCCCATTCGATGTTCATCGAAGGATTGCTCAAGAATGCATCTCAAAATGTTGGGACGCAACGTGGGCATCATGGAACATGATCCCAGAAAGCAGCAAGAAAATTTGGTTCGAGGAGTTTCAGGTACAAAGCGGTAACTCAGAAAATGTTTTACTTTCATTTGGATGACAAAAGTTAACGGATCTTACAAATGATTTGCTTGTAGCGTATAGCTACCTGGGATGCACAAGATGACAGTCGCATTCGGGGTAATTTTATGAGGAGATGCAAACTGATCGTCGATAATCATAGTACGATGCGAAGGACAGGAAGGAATTCACTTTTGTCGTTGTCAACCAACCCGTAGATTGCAGAATGTTTGACTGCTCACGATGTTGTTATAAATCACTCAGTGACAACTTTGTATTCCATGAATTAAATAAAATATAGTGCTTTCTGAATGAATTCGTAACACAAATTGACAATTAACCCCTTGATCATAAATAATGTTTTTTATATAATAAATAATATTTGAAATCATTTGTGTAACGCAAATTTATTATACGTAAAAATAAAGCTATAATACACGACATTTTAATATAATAACATTTTCTAAAAATATGTTTCGCAAATAAGACAGCGCTTAAATAGTTAAGCGCTGTGTTATAGTATATTTCAACAGCGCCTGCTTTGTTAAGCGCTGTCTAAAGGCTGAATCTAAATTTATTATACGTAAGAATAAATTTATAATACACGACATTTTAATATAATAAAATGTTCGAAAAAAATGTTTCGCAAATAAGACAGCGCCTAAATAGTTAAGCGCTGTATTATAGTATATTTCAACAGCGCTTGTTTTGTTAAGCGATGTCTAAAGGCTGAATCTAAATTGATTCCATATACGTGTAAATATTTATACAATTTATTTGCTTCATTTAAATGTATTTGGTTGACACGTATACACGTATAAGTTACAAAAATATTCGAACAATAATGCGTGACATGACTAAGTGTTGTAATATCTTGATAAACAACATGTTTACAACACGTTTCAATTCATAAAATGTCGACCAATAATGTACATTTTATAATCCTTCAAGTTTATACATTATGATACACTTGTCGTATGTAAGTAATCAAACCATCGGCAAAGTGCTCCCTCATATCATCAAGCAATGCGTCATCATATGGTCGTAGCCCTGTAGGGAAACACTATAAAAACATAATTACAAAGATTAGTAATAACCTCAATTAATTGTTAATGCCTAATTAAATGTCGCTATACACCTACTTGTCTGATGTCATTCTCAAACGTTCCATTTGTGTCTTGGACGAACTTGATTATGTCCAGAATACATTGCATGACATAGTAGGCACACAGTTCAGTGTCCGGGGGCTGATGCGGGCACTGAAATAAGAATGCATTTGTAATGAACGAAATTTATTAATTAATGAAATATTCAGTTGTATAACAATTGTTATATGTTAAGTAAATACCGTCACAGTCTTCCATTCTACTTCGTCACCTGACGGGATGTTGAAGCACAGACTCATGCTCCTGCAACAATAAGGTAATTTTTACATAAGAAATTTGTAGGTCATGTTATATCGGTAACTAAAGTGCACTACCATAGTACTTACGTGCTAACAAAATTTCGTGCATCAGGCCGCGGTTGTTTGTCCAGCGGATCGAGCCAAAGGGCCACTCGCTTCTTTGGGAATAGGACAACTAACATCCAATGATATCTAACATAGATTTAACGTAACCATTGTAGATTAGTGAAATAGCCACCACATTGAAAATAGACAAAAAAGTTTATATAATATTAACTCACTCTTTCACATCTATATAGGGAAGGAAGTAGCAAAAATTATATAGTCGGGCATTCTCAATCTCTTCTGGAAGTACTCCACCCTGACATCGAATTCCTCGGACGGAGTCATATAACTCGGTCTGAAGAATCTAAACCGTATGCCCGGTGGTATCGTATCGTGGATGAATCTGCTGGCATTTGGTTTAATTAGTACAATTCTTATAAACTTAAGAAATCATTTTATAATGATTTCAATACTTACTTCATGTAAACTTCTGCTGCTGATGCACCCAAAGCTTGTAAGAGTGTGAACTCAGTAATGCAACTATCATTCAAAATGACGAACTCATCATCACCAACACTTTGCTACTAATGTACACCGAATATGTGGTTGACTTGCCCATCGTGTTAGCGTGTTCGTGCAGAAAGCGGCATTGCATTTTCATTCGGCTAATCACTTCGTCGTCGAAACTGGAGCTTAGCATTTTGAAATATCTGAACTCGTCATATCCCTGTTGAAAATGAATAATGTCGTTAGAATGAGTATATATGACAAAGTGATAGGTGTTTAGTGTGGAAGACATGAATATACGTAGTTACCTTTTCATCAATGCGTACTAGAGATTTCGGCCATCCCACAAAACCACCCACTGCATCCGAAACTGTCCATATTCCCAAACTTCTTTGGCAGCTCCCTCCATCCTTCAAGCGCCTCGTCTACCATCACCTTCACCATATCATCATCCAACTCTTGATATTGCACGATTCGTCCTTCCATCACTTTGCCAAGTGCCACGATTACCAATCCCTTATCGAAACCTTCGTCCACGTGTATTAAGCATTTCTTCCCAACCTGATATTTGGCGAAAAATCAAACGGATTGACATTATGAATGAACAGCATACACCTTAATTTGTTTCTCGTTAAACTACTGCATAATACCTCAGGTATATCTCCGAATGGGTCTGGATTGGTACCACCATCATGGGTCTGAAGTGTCGGCGCGTGCGATGTAACTGTGGATCGTGTTGATGAATATGAAGTAGACTGCTTCCCGAATACATCCTTCCAACCTACAAAACTACCTACTCCACATGTGCGTCCAGGGTACTCATCCTTCCCTGTGGCCTCCGTCAAAATGTCTCTTCGACCCTGGGACGTAAATAATCCCTGTCTAATTGTTCCTGTTACCAATCATTTTACGTCCATCATAATCACAAATGAGTCATGAAGTTTTGAGCGCTGATGCTTTGTACAAGTAACTTATAATTTTTTCCGCCACCTCCCTCATTGACTCGTTCACGTACTCTTTATTCTTTCGGATATGACCCTTCAGCCATACCTCATGCCTCTCAACGTGGATTACAGGCTCATCCCCAGACGATGTTAACCCTTGAGCCTCCATCTCCGCTTTCTTCGCTGCAACGATATCCTCCTTCGCCTTATTGTACCCGCCTCGAGACAATGTATGCTGGAACTTGTTTGATTTTGCTCGAGCAATGTTCTTCTCCCTAATTTGCAGTGCCTCGGGAGTCGATCGATGTTCCACGAACCTCCTCCAGTGCTCCGGACTAAGGTAAGAATACTTCTCTCTTGGGTCATGTCCTTGTTTGGACCTAAATATGTACTGATTTGCGAGTTTGCTCTTGAAGTTTCTCCACATAGTCGCGGCCGCTCGCATCTCCTTCTTCTTCAACTTGATAGTCCTGTCATTTTGGGGCACATCAAAGTATCTCTACAAGATAAAAACAAAATTTTGTTAATAATTTGTTACATGCAGAAATTATCATCTATATTTCATTTTAAAATATACCAGTGTCTCGTCCCACACATAATCCGTAAGCTCTCTAGGTACCAACTTCCAATCAGCGTATGTAATTGGCACTCGAGATTTAGCAACTGTTCCTGCATATACATAATATAGTAATTAATTTTCCAAGGCTTGTTATTCATTACGTAAACAAATACATAAAATACTATTTAATTACCAATGTATGTCCTGAATGATGTCCTTATTTTGTGCGTAGCAATTGTTCCATCTGCCTCAATCTCAACCTGCTCTTTAGTCCCATCCTTATGCTGATTGATAAAATTCGTCATAGATGTTGGCCTCCTGCTCTTACGGTTTGATGATGAGCCTCCCTCCGTGCCACTATTGCTAACCATATTCCTTCGACAAGTAACAAATAACACAAATTACATTACACTGCACTACTAATTCCTAACGAAAATGCATAAGGCTGTACAATGTAATAAACAAATTCCTTACATACCGGCACAAACACGAAGATACATTAGTACTACAAATAAATTAGCATTTGCTTCGCACAAGTTGGGACAACATGGTGAAATATCAAATCAGGAATCGGTTTATTGAACTACGGACAATCGAATCTCAACAACTGGCTATCGTAACAAAATGAAACCAAAACTAAGGTTAAATCCGGACGCCAGTCGGAAACCTATACATTTACTTGAACGGTGACATGGACTAAAGCATAAACGGGAAATTAAATCAACATACCCTCGCGACTGCTAAATCGTTTTCTATGATTCGGCGGGCTTAGTCGGCAGTAACAATTCGAAGGCGAGGTGAATTAGAGTATCCGAGCGAGTGAAAGAAAATGTGGAGTTATTTTTTTGTTGAGTTAATTAACCTAGTAAATTTGGCACAGCGTTTTTTAGGCGCTGTCTTTACTAAGATTATAACAGCGCCTCTTAACAAAATCGCCGTCGTAAGTTATATATAACAGCGCCTATGAACTAAAGCGCTGTTGCACTTCTCGTAGAACATCGCTTTCATTAAAAACGCTTTCTCGGTTCATAATTGAATTTGTTTAATTTCATATTTTAAATGAAACATAGCTTATACGTAAAGCCCTGTTACACGCATAACGGACTAATAGCTGAAATAAGACGGAATCAGACATGGTCCACCCTATAAGTACAAGACCTAGCTTGTCTTTAACATTTTATCCCTACAATTTCATATAATGAGTTTGAATTCTACAGTTGAACGTTTTTCGCTGACATGTCTGAAGAAGAATCAAGCGGTTCTGAAGGATATGTTTGTTCCGCTCAAGACCCATTTTATCCTTGTGATAATGGCTCGAACTGTTTAGGAGAGCATAGCTTCAGTCGGGAAAAATACAGACATGACGAAGACAATAGTATACAAAGTACTTCTTCAAAGCCAAACCAACTTGAAGGTGACCAAGAAGTTGACCAGCCATCCCCCCGTGGCTCACCCGGAAATGAAGGATCTCAACCGCGTTGAGTTTATGAAATTAGCGTTGCGAATCATATGAAATAAAAACTTGTCTGTTGTTGATGTTGAACGTATCTAATGAAGTTAACTTTACTTTAAGTTGTTTAATTATTTCTGTATTAATGCAACTAAAATAACATAATGTATATAATACAAAATAATACAAATTCTGATATACTTTTATATCAGAATTTGAAGATAATTGTAAATACTTGCGCACGTGTAGTTTGTTAGGTTGTTTAATAGTAACATTTTCTTGTCGTGTTCTAATACATATTGACAACATTTATAAATTAATTTCTACATGATGTGACGATTCGATGTCGGGGGACATTAATCACAATTTTTATTAACTGCAACCTTACCGTCTGCATTACCTTACAAATCCGTCAACGTTGACGGCAATGTAACGCTAAACTGACTGAAATTTGTTTTCTAAGAGACATTATTTAATTAAACAAGCCGACATAATTTACCTATATTTCCGGTTGCAATACCATAGTAATGACGGAATTATAACGTATACTTGACGCTTTTCATGCCACCGACACGAGATTCACATTTAATCTTTAGGTTCAGGAAACATTCGTCGATAATTCGTTGTATTTCCGTCACTTGGTGACGGAATCTAGCTGCTGTGTTGACGGAAGAAGGTCTTGTAATTATTAACTTATTACCTACAGAACATACAACCTGTGCTATAAATGTGGACATTTGCAAAACACAAATGTATTCCTACCATATTTCTATATTAACGCTTACAATCAGTTGTTACATTTTTACCAACTGTCTTGTTTAAAATGCTCTGAGTTTTTCCGTTTAAAGATCTTTTTGGATTTCTTGTGTAGGTCAGTGAACCACAGAAATTTGGTTTTGTTTCATGATCGGGCCCATTCTATTCTCCTCCGTCTTATTCAGAATTATTCGCTCATCGTGACAGACAAATTCTGCACAAGACCAATGAGAACAGACATTAGCTTGTCATGAAACATAATCATATAATGTCGTTGACGAATCTGCACAAGAAATCCAAAAAGATCATTAAAAGAAAAATCTCGCTTACATCTTCATTCCGTCAATTTACCGTCAACAATAACGTATATGCATCGCAATTATAAAGGACTTATTTTCAGAAGACCTAATGACTACCACAGCGCTTATCTTATTACGCGCTGTCGTTTTCTGGCTTACAGCGGCGCTTATGTAATTAAGCGCTGTTTAATGTTACTGTACAACGGCGCTTTTTAATTAAACGATGTCTTTTGGGGACATACAACAGCGCGTAATCATGAAGCGCTCGATTTTTTTTAAATAATTGTACCAATAATATTTAACCATTGTTATAAAACGTCGAGAATTCGTTGTTATTCCGTCACTACGTGACGGAATGGTCCCACCGTTTTGACGGAATACTTACCATCACCATTCCAGTACTATTCCGTCAATTTTTTTTAATATTAAGGCAATGAACTGACGTAATCAAACCATCTTTTTATATGCACGCTTACAAAAAAAATTATAGGAGGGACAAGATGGCTTGTTATCAATGTCTAAGTAATAAGGCATCGGAAAATTCTACCAACCACCCGTGATGATAGTTGCTTACCTCAGTCACGACTTGAGGTACTCTATTTCAGTTTCAGTTAAAATCATACTGCCTATAAGTATAAATGGCATATTTATATCACGAAAGGAGATGGATGTACGAAGCGTTTGCTCATGGAGAGTCATACACCAATGATGTTTTCATCGCCGGAGTCAATAATTTTATTGAAACAGTTGTGGCAAAAGGTTTTCTAGACAGCCACAACAAAATCCGCTGTCCATGTATGAAATGCAAAAACCGGCGATTCATCAATATAAGAATGATGGAGGAGCATTTGTACAAATACGGTTTCACACCAAACTACTTCAATTGGACACTACACGGCGAAGATCTTGTGGAAATGGAGTACGTAAATACTTACCCAACCATACCTCAACCGATCACAGTTCACCCAGTTCCTGATTCTGAAGAAGAAAATTCCAATCATGATCAATCGGCCTTCCCAGATATAGTTCATGATTTTGCCAGTCCTGCTGATATTCCCGAGTCGTCTAACTTTGGTGAACATCATACAGAGAATTTTGAAGCAAATAGATTCTTCAATCTCCTTAATTCATGTTCAGACCCAGCTTACGAAGGATGCACGACAGAGACCGAGCTTTCGATTAACATGAAAATACTGGCAACAAAAGCTAACTATGGATTATCTGAAGGCGCATTTAATGCCGTCTGTGGCACGATGAAAAATCTAATTGGGGGGGGGGGAGAACAATATCCAGTCTTTCAAACAAGCAAAGAAACTCATAGCTGATCTCGGAATGGGGTACCAACGGATTGACGTTTGTGTAGGAGGGTGTATGATTTACTATGGCTGTGATGAAAGTAGGACCGTATGTCGTTTCTGCTCAGAACCAAGATACCATCGTCCAAGACGCGCAGAAAGTTCGTCATCGTACCAACAGAATGCGAGATGCCAAATGTTTTACTTGCCAATTATACCGCGTCTACAGAGACTTTTTTATCGCAAAGTCTGGCATCAGAAATGTGCTGGCACGCTACACCCAGAGCAGACATGCATCACATGGTTCACCCTTCGGACGGGGAATCTTGGAAGCATTTTGATCGCTCACATCCAGACTTTGCAGCGGATGCACGTAATGTAAGATTGGGATTATGCACAGATGGATTTAATCCATGGGGTATGTCAATTAAACAGTACTCCGTTTAGCCTGTCATGGTAACACCGTACAACTTACCACCGTGGCTGTGCATGAACACGAGATTCATTTGGTTAACTATACTAATCCCTGGGCCATCTAATCCGAAGAAGCGTTTGGACATATATCTAAGGCCTCTTATTGATGACTTGGTACATCTTTGGAATGTTGGGGTTGACACGTACGATGCTAATCGGAAACAGAGTTTTACATTGAGGGCAGCTCTCATGTGGACTGTATCCGATTTCCCTGCATATGCAATGTTATCGTGGTGGTCAACTCAAGGTAAACTCGGCTGTCCATATTGTATGGAAGACACAAAGACATTCGTGTTGAAGAACGGAGAAAAGTTTCATATTTTGGCTGTCACATACGTTTTTTATCAGCAAATCACCCATATCGGGGTAATGCCAGGAATTTTTACAGAGATCGAACCGAATTTGACGGTACATTCCAATTTTGATCAGCTCAATAAGTTTATGGCCGGGTGCAAAACTTGAAGTATATATGGGAACAACGTATCAATGAGGTTTTGCACGGCTTCGGGGTCGAACACAACTGGACAAAGAAATCAATATTTTGGCAACTACCTTACTGGGTGGACGTGAAGCTTAGACATAACCTGGACGTCATGCACATTGAGAAGAATGTTTTTGAGAATTTATTCAACACCGTCATGGATGTGAAGGGAAAAACAAAGGATGATGGTGTGAAGTGCAGAAAAGATATCGTTTTGTATTCTCGAAGACCAGAATTGGAACTGAAAATGTACCGTGGCCGTTTGGTAGCGAACAAGGGTAAATATCAGCTTACAAGAGAACAACAGAAGCTTGTGCTTATTTGGGTGAAGTCTCTTAAGTTTCCGGATGGATTTTCATCTAATTTGGGAAATAAAGTAGATTTGAGTGCACTAAAACTAGTAGGTTACAATTCACACGACACACATGTAGTCATCGAGCGACTCATGCCGATAGCCTTCAAGGGTTTTTTACCAAACAAGATCTGGGAAGCTGTATCCGAGTTGTGTACATTTTTCCGAGATATATGTGCATCTGCACTTCACATTGAGCGAATGGAACATTGGCAGAGCAACATAGCGGTCACACTGTGTAAGCTGGAGACAATATTCCCCCCTTCATTTTTTGACTCTATGGAACACCTACCAATTCATTTGGCTGATGAGGTCCTACTTGGCGGACCAGTACACTACCGTTGGATGTATCCGTTTGAGCGTTTCATATACCGTGTTAAACAATTGGGACAAAAGGGAAACAGAGCTGAG
Source organism: Rhodiola chrysanthemifolia (assembly GCA_033675395.1). Taxonomy (NCBI): domain Eukaryota; kingdom Viridiplantae; phylum Streptophyta; class Magnoliopsida; order Saxifragales; family Crassulaceae; genus Rhodiola; species Rhodiola chrysanthemifolia. The sequence goes on from CM066204.1 coordinate 16,208,991, forward strand.
GTGGAAGCCAGTATTGTTAATGCATACATACAGCTGGAGACTTCGTATTTGGGATCCGACTACCTAGATCCGGAGTTAACAACGACCGGGGTACGCTTACAGCGAAATGTCAGATTTCGAAGATCCTCAGATTTCTATATACAATTACCTGGGAGTCGGTGGTAGAAAAATTAAACGGAGGGTATTAGATAGCCGAGAATTTAAAAAATCAACTCATTACATCTTTAGCAACACGCCTGAACTTGAACAATATTTGGCGTTATTTGAGACCGACTTAAGACAAAGACGCCCGCGATTCACTGATCAACAAATATACAATGGTATATTAACGAAATTTCCAGAATGGCTGTGTTCCCATGTAAGTGTAATTAATCAACTTAAATTCGTTTCATTATGTAGCAAATTAAAATGTACTTGTACTTACATGTTTATGAAAAATATTATGTTCAGGTTTGGGAGCTTGGTGAAACATTGACACTACCTCAGTGGATTCACTACTTGTCCGCTGGCTTTCAATCCGACGTTGCATGTTCGACTACATACAAAGTGAACAATTACAAATTTCACATTGAAAGTCATGGTGAAGGGAGGAACACGGTGAACAGCCATGTTTACGTGAAAGGAACAGAGGGTACACACTATTACGGGGTGATTTAAGAAATAATACATATGAGATGTAGAACCAACCATCGCTTGAAGGTTGTCTTGTTCAAGTGCCGTTGGTACGACCCTCAGTTTGTTAGGTCATACCCGTCTAACGGGGTTGTCATCGTGAACACGCATAGACCCTACCCCCATTACGACCCTTACATTCTTGCCCAACAAGCGGTGCAAGTTTACTATGTGACGTTTCCGGGATTAGCTGGACAAAATAATCAGGGTTGAGTTGCAATTTGTCCTGTGAAACCAACAAACGCAATCGACATGGAGGTAGCCAATGTTCCGTTCCAAGATGAGGGTGAAATGGGAACTGGAATGCCTGTATTGGTCAACGTAAACGGATCATTAGGGAACCTTGCTGATGATGAGGTTTACGAGTACGACACCGAAGAAGACGGCAACGACGAGCACGTATCTGATAATCCAGATACCGAAGAAGAGTTTGACGAATCGTCGTGAGTGAATCAAGATATTCCAAATACCGGACGTATATGTTTTACATGTTCAATAAATTGCAAATGAAAATCAACTAATAAATATTAAATAAGGGAATTTTATTTTTTATTTGTGATCATTAATTTTCTTTTTTATTAATGCAAATGGCTGCAAAAAATAATAATATAATAATGCAACTGGCTGGAACGTTTCGTGTAGAATAATTTTCTGAAAAATTGATAAGTAAACAGCGCTTAATATATATGCGCTTTCTTAATGTTAACAAATAACAGCACGTTAGTGATAAGAGCTGTTATATTTCACACCTAGGACAGCGCTTAATGTGTATGCGCCGTTAAAAACCAATAAATATAGCGCCTCAATTATATGCGCCGTAATAATTAACATGTACAACAACGCTTAATATATAACGCGCTGTCATATGTTAATACAAAAGCGCTTATTTATAAAAGCGCTGTAATATTCGTATCTAAAAAACCCCGCCGTATTCGCCCGCCTAGACAAGTAAGGAAATTTTGGCTAAAATAGACTAATAGCATTTTATTTGGACGAATTGAAATTACATGCGCAGTGGAAAACCCTCATTATCCGTCTTCGAACACAATCATCCGTTGTACGCCGCCGAGTTCTGCAACCGATTTTGGCTGATTGCATAAGCAAGGTTCGTTGCTTCATCGTCTTTCTCCTGTCAGCTTCATTTAAATACTCCGGATACTCGGCGTTTGTTTGTCGTTGTAGTATAAAGTGTGTGTCTTTCTCCTCTCCGGTTTCGTTTGTTTGTTTGTTCGAACCCAGATTATCAAAAGTTTGGCACAGTATATGCGCGTGTCTCCGAGTTCGGCAGTAACAATTTGTTTTTTTCGGCGTGTGGTGTTGTGTGTTTGTTTGTTCGAAATTGTGTTTATGGCCTCTGTGATAGCTGTACTTGGTCAGGTATGAATGATTTGGAACTCACAATAGATCTGTGTAAGTGTATCCGTGTAACCCTTTTGGTACATTTTGTGATTCTTCTCATATTCTGATAATGAAATGCTTGTAGCTCATCGTATTTTGGTACATTGTTGGCTTTAATGTCACACTTTTGATACAATTTGGTTTAAATTGTAATGTTGATACAATTTAAATTTGGTGGCAGGGTAAATGGGACCATTAAAGCGCAATGTACACGGTAAAAGGAAAACTGTGGCTGGTAGAGGTACTGAGACTTCATCAAAAACCCAGCTAACTGACGTACGCCAGCCAAGACAGTTGAGTGAGGACATGCAACATCTGCATTCGACTGGGAACACCAGTCAACATCGCAATGCGTACAGACATTCTAATCCGGTACAGGATCATACCCCTGCGAGAGAAGGAAGTGAGGACAGGCAACGTACACCGGCGTCAACCGAGGACAGACGTCCAAGTCCAGACCATTACAGGCCTTCTATGCATGTACCGGACCCTACATTGGATCCTATGGATGAAGACAGAAACTTACCAGAAGTGGATGATTACAACTTCTAGGAACTCATGAATTTGGTGGGGGGGGGGGGGGGGGGGAACAGGGAGGTTGACGAGGATGCCGAAGAAATGGCCTCACCTTCGGCATGTGATGACGATCTTGATGATACAATTCGGCCAGAGTTCGTAAGAGGAGGGACTTCGGCCGGTGGCGGACCCAGTGAGGAGACACCGTTGGGTTCGATGCCACATGATACTCGGCCTTGGATCATTCCAGCTGGGGATGACAAGCGATTAATTTTTATATTATAAACTAAAACTATAAAGTAATATTTTTTATTTAGTGAATAGTGGGAGGAGGTGCAAATTTTTTTGACTGGTGCATAAACTGCAATTTGAGGAGGTGTTGATTATCTAGAAGGTGCTCCAGCAGCTCCTCCTCCCTCGATTCAGAAAGTGCTCGGGTGCATATGCTGATCTTATGTTACGAGTGAATTGTTAGATCAAACAATGCATGATAGGGTTATGCATTAAGAGCATCCCCCACCATGATTTTCTTTTATCATGAAAAGAGTCCTGAAAGGTGATTGAAAAAATTATGCATTCCCACCATGATTTTTTTGATCATAGAAAAGATTATCTCATGATCAAACTAAAATTTGATCATCTCATGATCTTTTTTTAGTTTTGATCATGAGAGTTGAACCAATCAGAATGCGACACCTGTCACGCGTCAGAACTTTATCAGTTTAATTCCAGATTTTGTAACGAATATATCTTAAAAATTACAAAGTATTTAAAAATAAAATTGTCACCAATATTCATAATTTTTGAAGACCTATAAATAGAGATACATTTTGATATATTTTAATATTTATATACTTGTATTTATGTGGAAATAAGAGAGAGAGAGAGAGAGTGATGATGAACTTTATGTTTGGTCAGGAGTGGGATGTCCATGACCAAATAGATCATGTGGGATGACTAAATGAGAGATAAGTGAATGAGAGAGATGAATGACATATTTTTTAAATCATTATAGGGATGCTCTAATGACAATTGTGGATAATGCCTATAAGGGTTACGTTCATGAGTTGAAGGGAAGATCACAAATGCATAAGGTGGAACTTAAAGAGTAGTTATGTTATGAGTTGTTTGAATTAGATTGATCAAATGCACACGGATGTTAGATTTAACTTGGTTTAAGGGGTGATGAACTAATGAGAGCTAGTCTTCGATTCATGTCACACGTTCTACTCACATTATAAACTATGACAGACAAATATGAATGACAATAAGTTATACGTAAGGGTCAAGTTAATGATTTAATGGTAAGATCACAAATGTATAAGGTTGTACATAAGGCTATTTATATTATGAGTTGTGTGGGGCGCGCTATTTTGCGGCAGAGTTGGTAGAATGAGGCAGTGAGGCACGATCTGAGCCATTCATCTCAGCCGTCAAAGTGATCTGGTGACGACACGTGTCAAACGTGTTCACACTACTTTGTGAGTGAGACACGTGGCGCGCTCACAAGCACGGGGTAGATGTGTGGCTCAGATCGTTCCTCACTGCCTCATTCTAATTTGGCTGCCTCAGTTGAGCGCTTCTCGAATTGTGTGAATTATATTGATCAAATATATATATTGTTGTTTGATTTAACTTGGTTTGATGATAATGCAATAATATGAGTTAGCAAAACACTAAGGCCATCCTCATTGATGATTTTTTAATAAAGATCATCCACTATTCACAGCACAATGTTACTTGCTCACAATCTTATTTTATAAATTCATGTTAACAATCATCAACAACAAAAAAAAAAAAATCATCCGCCACTCTTATACTTTATATTTTATCAAAGTAGGAAAAATAGTATATTCAAAATGGGTGTCTAATTAAAGGTATTAAATTTTTTTTATTGGTAATTGTTATAAAAATATTTGCTTGTTATTTTTTGTATGCAACATTAATAATTTTTGAAATTCTCATATTATAGACCCATATTGACAAACTTATTTCTGGCCAATAAAAAACTTGACACATGTCAAGTAAATCTCAGTATTGGATCGTCAATTTGGTCGTCCCATACCAAATTTCTATGAACTTGCGATCTTTTTATTTCAACCTATTAAGGACTAAAAATAAAAGGTTGCATCTATAATCTTAAAAAAGTCTACTTATCAAGGATGCCCCTAATAGAGTTAAGTCATAAGGCTTAAATTTTAATTATGTTATGTAAAAATGTTTCGTGTATGTCCAAAGCTTAATTTATAGCAAATACACATAATAATGTTCAAAACACTATATTTTATATTAATTTTGGTAATTAGATTGAAGTGTTGCCGTTTAGTTGAAGGTTTCATTAAAGTGTGGCTGTTTAATTCAAATGCTTCCCTGAAGTGTTGCCGTTTAATTACTCAATTATATCTCAAATACGCACCTATTTCATATCTCCTTCTTCGATTCACACAACGAACCTCTAGCTCCACACAACCTCTCGATTCACACATCAAGCGGAACGAGGGAATGCCTATCATGTGTGACCTCCTCCTCCTCCTCTCCAAGACTCTTTCTTCTACCTGCTTTCTGAATCAGCTTGTGAATGTGATTTTCCTTTCCCAAGTAGCTAGACGACGACTCATTTTAATTTCTTCATAATACCTGAGACTAGAAAAGTAAGAATAAACTAGGAACCTGAACATGTTCGTTTCACTATTAACTTTCACACAAAGTTAATATGATATGATGGGGCTTGCGCGATGATGTGAACACTTGTTTTGGATCCATACTAGCACCTTCCTTGCCTTTTATTTTACTCTAGTGTCGGTGGAGTGGACTAATAAAGGCTCCCCTACCCCCATTCGTTTTTCCCAGTCTGCAAAATTTCAACTTCCCTCTCATAACTTTTATCTGTAAGAAATTTTGATCAACCATGTCTGGTAGATATCACGGAGAGTCATCTGACTCCAGAAACAAGTTCGTACATCAAGTATTTTTGAGCTTCAGAGGAGAGGATGTCCGTAATGGATTTGTAGGTCACTTGTTTAATGGCTTGCGACGAGAAGGCTTTAGAGTGTTCATGGACAATGATGGACTAGAGCACGGCAGGGACATCCAGATAAAGCTACTAGAGGCAATTGAACGGTCTAAAGTATCCATTGTGACCTTATCACCTCGATATGCTGACTCTCGATGGTGTCTAGATGAGCTAGCAAAAATCATGGAGCTTAATAATGTTTCTCCAGATCGCTTTGTTCTGCCTGTATTTTTTGACATGGAGCCAACTGATGTTCGAAATCAGACTGGACTCTACGGTACGTATTTTGAGGCACATGTGAAGAAGTTTGAGGGTGAGATGGGCAGAGTGGATAAATGGAGATGGGCACTGAAGGAAGTTGCCGCTCTCAAAGGACCCTCTTTGAAAGATGCCAACAGGTGAAGAATATATGTACCTCACTTCTTCTTCGTCCATTTCCTTAGTTTGTTGTTCAACTTTTTCATGGTATTTTTCATAAACAGACATGAAGCGCAACTCATTCAGAACATCATTAAGGAGGTGAGGAAGATGCTGCCTATCCAAAAGTTAGCTCTTCCTCCTAACATCATTGGGGTGGATTCAGTTGTTGAGGACATTTGTGACTGGATAAAAGATGGATCTCAAGATGTGAGAATGGGGATGATCCATGGACAAGGTGGCGTTGGGAAGACAACAATTTCACAGATTGCTTTCAACGCAAACTTCAATGACTTTGACGGCTCTAGCTTTCTTGAAGACATTGCAAGAGTTTCAAAACAAGACAATGGCCTGATTCGTCTTCAGAGAAAATTAATCTCAGACATTTCAAGGTATAAAGTTGGTGAAATATATAGTGCTGCTGAAGGTATGGCAAAAATCAGAGATGTTATTGGTCCCAGGAGGATTTTACTAGTTCTGGATGATGTTGAGGAAATGGAACATGTAGGTGGACTGTTTGATCATCCTGAGTGGTTCTGTCCAGGTAGCAAGATTATCATAACAACTAGGAACCGACAACTGCAGAAGATTCGTTTGTTCCAACGCGAATTCAAGATCAACAAGTTAAATGAAAAGGAATTGTTGAGAAATATATATATAATCCCAGTTGTATATTGTGATGATATTGGGACCATATTGTTTTGTTTTTCCAGTCCATGTATCTGTGTTTAAGTTTGCAGTATTGAGCTCGTGTACCCGATCGGGTGGCCGCTCGTGTACCCGATCGGGTGGCCGCTCGTGTACCCGACCGGTTGGCCGCTCGTGTGCCCGATCGGCTGGCTTGGCATCTCGTATACCCGATCGGCTGTCCGTGTCTCCTGAAGCTGCGTCGTTTCAACGAAGCTCAAGTCGGCTTTAATTGAACGCTGTCGTTCTGAGGACGCGCGAGAGTTCGGTAATACGGTTACTCCTCCATGCGGCGTCGTTTCAACGCGTATCCAGCTGAGCATATAAGCTCAAATCAGATTGGGGCTTAGGGCACGAAATCATTCCATCTTCTCTCCGATTCGATTGGAGCGATTCTTCTCAGCGTGAGACGAAATTGGCGAGCGCTCTTGATTGATAAGCATCCGACTGGTGTGGGCGATCTCAGACGTGGCTCGACTGCAAGGATTGCAAGCCGAACGCGTGGAGGAGCACTCTTGGACACCCAGGCGGAGCTGTGACGTTTCCGGCGAGAACTCGAGCAGCGATTCATCAGGAAAGTCATCCTTACTGGTTGCTTGGATTGGTGTTTCGTTTATGCTGTTAGTTTCGATTGTTTGGACTGGATTAATTGTTGTTATTTGTTTTGGTTTTGGATTGAGTCAATCCTTGTTTGTAAACCTAACATTTGGTCCCGATAATTAATAAAGAATAAGGTTCGACTAGCACATTCCTATAATCGATCTTTACAAAGTGGTATCTAGAGCCTGTTTTGATTGATCTTGATTCATCTTGATCATCATCTGTGCTTGCCTACCTTTCTTTGTTAACCCTTGGACTTGATTTTCTTTTGGGATGGCTGATGCCATGAAAATCAAGCCCTTCGATGGGACCTCTGATTTCAGTATGTGGAAGATGAGGATGAAGGCTATATTAGTTAAGGAAAAATGCTATAGGGCTGTAACTGAGGAATGGATTGCTCCAACCTCAGATCAGCAGAAAATAGACATGAAAGAACTTGCTTATTCTGAAATCATGATGAGGCTAACTGATGATGTTGCTAGGAAAGTAATGCAACACACTGAACCTAAGAAATTGTGGGATGAATTAGATAACATGTATTTGGTTAAATCTCTCCCCAATAGGATCTCCTTGCAAACAAAATTATTCACATTCAAGATGGATGTGTCTATGAGTTTGCAGGAGAACCTTGACATTTTCCTAAAAGTAACTCAGGATTTGAAAAAGTGTAAGGATGAAGTTAAAGAAGAACACCTTTGTGTCATTCTCCTTAATTCAATCCCACCACAGTTTGACACCCTTAAGGATGTTATTCAGTATGGGAATGATGAAGTAACAGTCTCCAAGATTATTGAAGCTATTACTTCCAAGAATGACAGTCTAAAAGTTTTTAAGACTAAAAATGGTGTTAAATCTGAAGTAAAATCTGAGGCAATGATGTTTAAGGGGAAGAACAAATTTAAACCAAAGAAAAAGAACCACAATAGTTTTCAGAATAACAATGATTCTTCAGATAAAAATTCCTTAGACAAGTCTTCTCAATCCACTCAAAACAACAATAATTCCCAGAGAAATACCCCTGTCAAGTGCAATTATTGTGGCAAGTTGGGCCACTATGCTAGCTCTTGTTACAAAAGAATTGAAGATAAGAAAAATAAAGGAAACAAAGACAACCAAAAATCTGGACAGTCAAATGTATGTGAAGAAGATCCCCAGTATCTTAATGAGATGTTCCTCATGTCTGATGGGCATGAGGGTGACTCATGGATACTTGATTCTGGCTGCACCATGCATGCCACTCCACACAAACATCTCTTCAGTTCACTGAAGGTTTGTGAAGGTGGGGAGGTCATGTTAGGTGATCACACCTCATTACAAATTAAGGGAATTGGTTCAGTCCCCTTAAGGATGTTTGATGGTGTTGTGAGAACTCTCCAAAATGTGAGATGGGTTCCCCATTTGAGGAGAAGTTTGATGTCAGAATCAGCCCTTGATAAACTTGGATGCAAAATAACAACCTTTAAGGGAGTTAGAGAAGTGTTAAGGGATAACAGAATTGTGATGAGGAGCATTGAAAAGGGAGGGCTATACCATGTTATTTCTTCTCCTACTGAAGTTAATCTTGCTGATGAACATAAAATTCTGTTAGACACTAAAATTTGGCATTCAAGGCTTGGACATATAGGGAATAAAGGACTGCATTATCTGTCTAAATCTGGTTTGATTGACTGTAAACCTATTGATCTGAAATTCTGTGAAACATGTGTTTTTGGTAAAAAATCTGCTCATCCTTTTGGCAAATCTTCTTTTACTGTCAAAAACCCCTTGGAGTATGTCCACTCTGATCTGTGGGGACCTGCTCAGGTCTCTACAATTGGAGGAAGGTCATATTTCCTTTCTATAATTGATCAATACTCTAGAAAAGTATGGGTCTTTCCTATAAAAACCAAGGATGAGGCTTTTGAAAAATTTAAGAATTGGAAGATCATGGTTGAGAGTCAAACTGAGCTTAAAGTTAAATGCTTAAGAACAGATAATGGGTTGGAGTTTTGTAACAAGGCCTTTAATGAATTTTGCACTAAGAATGGGATAAAAAGACACCTCACTGTACCTGGTACTCCTCAGCAGAATGGAACTGCTGAGAGGATGAACAGGACCCTTTTAGAGAAAGCTAGATGCATGATGATTAATGCTGGAGTTAAACCAACTCTTTGGGGAGAGGCTGTGATGACATCTGCTTATCTGATTAACAGATGTCCTTCCTCAGCCATTAACTTCAAAACTCCCCAAGAGCTTTGGACTGGGAAACCTCCAAACCTCTCCCACCTCAGACCTTTTGGCTGCAATGCATATGCCAAAGTGTCTGATGGTAAACTCCAGCCTAGGGCTGCTAAATGTGTTATGCTTGGGTATCCTGAAGGAGTTAAAGGCTATAAACTATTAATGATACAACCAGGAGGGTACAAAGTAATAGTGTCACATTCTGTTACCTTTGATGAACTGAATTTCCACTTTAAGTCTAAACTAAACCATGCTATTGAGTCTCATGGCACACCTGAAGGTGTGACCAGTTTTATTCCATCAGGATTCAACTTGAACCAGGGTAATGATGATGGAAACAATGGAGACCAAGCAGCTGAGATGGGACAGTCACTGGACATAAGTGCTGGACTGCAGGAGGTAACAGATGAGGGGTCAAATTCCCCTGCTGTTTCAGGTAATGAGCTACCTCACCAATTAGGTGGGGGAGCTAGCACTGTAAGTCCTACTCACTCAAACTCAGCCTCAATTTCTATGGACACTACTGATCAAAATGCTGCTATAGAATCATCTGATTTAGGCATTAATACATCTTCTGCTGCTATACCTGATTTGCCAAATCTTCCTGATGATTTGTATGTTGATCATAGTGTGAATGTGCCTGAAAATGTGCATGAAAATGTTGGTGCTATATCTGATATTTCTGAGTCCCCTGTGCATGAAACTGAACCTAGTCTTGCTAATTATCAATTGACTAGAGACAGGGAACCTAGGATTAGAAAGACTAATCCAAAATATAAAGCCAACATAGCTGAGTATGATGAGAACCATGATGGAAAGTGCTATAATATTGTTGAGTTTGCTCTAATGGCTGCTGAGAAAATAAAATATGTAATACCTGATACATATAAGCAAGCCTTGTTTAGTAATGAAGCTGAAAAATGGAAAACTGCCATGATAGAAGAAATTCAATCTATGCATGAAAACAATACTTGGAAACTTGTACCTAGGCCTGCTAATGTGAAACCTTTGGCATGTAAATGGATATATAGAATAAAAGAAGGTAATTCACCTAATGATCCACCAAGGTTTAAGGCTAGGTTAGTGGCTAAGGGGTTTCACCAAAGAGAGGGCATTGATTTTAATGAGATATTTGCTCCTGTTGTCAAGTATAAAACTTTAAGATTACTTATTGCAATGACTGCTGTTTATGATTGGTACATTGAACAAATGGATGTGAAAACTGCCTTTTTGCATGGTGATTTGCTTGAAACAATTCATATGTGCCAACCTGAAGGTTTTGTTGATAAAACTAAACCAGATCATGTCTGTTTTCTTAGAAAATCCATCTATGGACTAAAACAATCACCTAGACAGTGGAATAAGAAATTTGACAGTTGCATGCTTGACTTAGGATTTTTAAGAAGCAAATATGATACATGCCTTTATCTGAAAAGAGTGAAAAATAATGCCCCATTGTTTGTGCTGCTGTATGTGGATGATCTGCTGCTGATTAGTCCCTCATTGCATGACATAAAACTGACTAAGTCTGGTTTGCAAAAACATTTTGACATGAAAGACTTAGGAATTGCTCAAAAGATCTTAGGGGTAAAGATAACCAGAAATAAGAAAAATGGAGAAATCTGTTTATCTCAGTCTGAATACTTTGCTAAGGTGTTAGATAAATTTGCTATTGTGAATGGAAAGTCTAATGCTATACCCTTAGGAGGGCATCTTGTTTTCTCTAAGGAAGATTGTCCTAAAACTGAGCTAGAAAAGAAAAACATGCTGAATGTGCCATATGATGTTGCTGTTGGTTCTGTTATGTATGGTATGATATGTACAAGGCCTGATCTTGCTTTCTCTATTAGTGTTCTTAGTAGATACATGTCTAACCCAGGCACAAAGCATTGGGAAGCCATGAAATATTTGTTAAGATATCTGTTAGGGACTAAAGGGTTAGGATTAGTATATAGAGACCATGAACCAAAAGCTGGCATTGTAGGGTATGTAGATTCAGATTATGCCAGCAATAGGGATAATAGGAAGTCCACCACAGGTTTCTATTTCACATGGAATGGAAACTGTGTGTCATGGAAAAGTCAGTTGCAACCCATAGTTGCATTATCATCTACAGAAGCTGAGTACATAGCTGCTACAGAGGCAGCAAAAGAAGCCATTTGGTTAAGTGGGATAGTGAAGGAGATCAGTGGGATTAGTGAGCCTCCTAGGATCTTTATGGATAGTCAAAGTGCCTTATGTCTGTGTAGGGATCCAGTTTACCATGAGAGGTCAAAACATATAGATGTTAGGATGCATTTCATTAGGGATCTAGTGGAAACACAAACCATAAGAGTAGACAAGATCCTTGGAGAGAAAAACCCAGCTGACTTTGGAACTAAAATTGTACCTGCTAACAAGTTTGTTTTCTGCAGGGAAAGCTTGCATATTGATGAGGTTGGATGAAAGTCTGGCCTGAGCAAGTCTTGAGCCTTAACAGGCTGGGTTGAACCTGAAGTTTGAGGTCAGATGTATCTGACTTCCTCTTTTATTTTCTTTCATTCAATATTACAACTAGTCTTAGGAGGGCATATGTTGAGAAATATATATATAATCCCAGTTGTATATTGTGATGATATTGGGACCATATTGTTTTGTTTTTCCAGTCCATGTATCTGTGTTTAAGTTTGCAGTATTGAGCTCGTGTACCCGATCGGGTGGCCGCTCGTGTACCCGATCGGGTGGCCGCTCGTGTACCCGACCGGTTGGCCGCTCGTGTGCCCGATCGGCTGGCTTGGCATCTCGTATACCCGATCGGCTGTCCGTGTCTCCTGAAGCTGCGTCGTTTCAACGAAGCTCAAGTCGGCTTTAATTGAACGCTGTCGTTCTGAGGACGCGCGAGAGTTCGGTAATACGGTTACTCCTCCATGCGGCGTCGTTTCAACGCGTATCCAGCTGAGCATATAAGCTCAAATCAGATTGGGGCTTAGGGCACGAAATCATTCCATCTTCTCTCCGATTCGATTGGAGCGATTCTTCTCAGCGTGAGACGAAATTGGCGAGCGCTCTTGATTGATAAGCATCCGACTGGTGTGGGCGATCTCAGACGTGGCTCGACTGCAAGGATTGCAAGCCGAACGCGTGGAGGAGCACTCTTGGACACCCAGGCGGAGCTGTGACGTTTCCGGCGAGAACTCGAGCAGCGATTCATCAGGAAAGTCATCCTTACTGGTTGCTTGGATTGGTGTTTCGTTTATGCTGTTAGTTTCGATTGTTTGGACTGGATTAATTGTTGTTATTTGTTTTGGTTTTGGATTGAGTCAATCCTTGTTTGTAAACCTAACATTTGGTCCCGATAATTAATAAAGAATAAGGTTCGACTAGCACATTCCTATAATCGATCTTTACAGGAATCAATTAAGTTGTTCAGCCTGCTTGTGTTTGATCAGACTCTTCCTTTGAAAGGATATGAGGAAGCGTCATACAAATTCGTAAAGTACAGTGGAGGGCTTCCTTTCGCACTACAAATTCTGGGACCTCTGTTGCGCGGTGAAGAAGATATACAAATATGGGAAGATAAATTACAGAAACTGGAAAAATACCCTAATCAAAGGATTCACGGAGTTCTTAAACTGAGCTTTGATTCCCTTGAAGATGAGGATGACAGGAACTTGTTTCTTCACATAGCTGTCTTTTTTGTTGGAATAGAAGAAGAATATGCATTCAAGATTCTGAAAGCTTGTGGAGTGTACACAAAGGCTGGATTTCAAAACCTGGCCAATAGGTATCTGGTGAGTGTCAGACGTAAAAGACTAATGATGCATCAGCTAATTCAAGAAATGGGAAGAGAAATTGTGCGTCAAGAATCAGTCAACGAGCCCGGACTCCGTAGCAGATTATGGGATCATAAGGAAACACTCTATATGCTTCAAAAAAATAAGGTGAATGCCTGTGTCTGACATTCAAAAATCTTGTTCATTGTTCAAATCTTCTACTCAGACTGTCATGTTTTCTGATAGGGGACAATGTCAGTGAAGGGATTGAAGCTTGCTTTTCCAGAACCCAAAAGTGTTACATTTAAGGAAAATCACATTCAACCTGTTTCAAGTGGCATTGGTTTGGCCAGCATTCTCTCACCGACTCCTTTACGGCGCGTTGCCTCAAACTTAGAGTCAATACAAACTGATGCGTTTGCGAAGCTTGAAAACTTAAACTTGCTCGAGTTAGGCTATGTACAGCTTAAGGGAGGCTATGCAGATTTTCCGAAGGAAATAAAATGGTTACAGTGGGGAGGTTGTCCTTTGGAATCCATGCCTGAGGACTTGGAACTGTATGAGATGGCCGTACTTGACATGCAGAATAGTCAATTAATAAAAGCCTGGGAGGATAACAAGGTACTAAAGAGGTAAAATGTTTTCAATTCATCCAGTGTTAGTAGGGCATGCTAACATTTTTTTTCCATGCAGTTCCTTGGGGCATTGCGAATCTTGAATCTCAGTCATTCTTGTTGCTTAAGGAGTACTCCTGACTTGTCAAATGCTAATGGGCTGGAATGGATTATTCTTGAAGGCTGCGTAAATTTGGTTAAGATACATGATTCCATTGGAAGCTTGAGAAATCTCTATAAATTAAACTTAAAAGGTTGCAAGAATCTTAGGAGGCTTCCTAGCACCATAGACAAGCTTGTTTCTATTAAGAAGGTGAATCTTTCTGGCTGCTGTCTCCTTTTTAGCCCTCCTAATCTCATGGAATCTTCCATCATCCTTGCTGGCAACATGAATCAGAAAGTATCACGGCTCCCAGTTGATATACTTTCGTATCCGTTCTCTTTGATCAATTGGTTCCCCTCCATCGTGAAGTTGAACTTGAGTAATTGTGGCATATCACTTGATGATGTTTTTGATAGCTTAAGAGGCTTATCTTCACTGGAAAAATTGGATCTTAGTAATAACCCATTTAGAAGAATAAGAAAAGACCTGAGGACCTTAGCTCGGCTGCAGACACTGATGTTAAGCAATTGCAAGTATCTTCGATCGATATCACAATTGCCAGGGCGGGTACACTTATTTGCGGATGATTGCCTTTCACTGGAAAGAATTGAATATCAGAAAAATCCATTTCTGGAAGGAGAATATGTAACTGCACATAACTGCCCAAACCTAGCTGTGATTGAAAATGTGCTAATGCTAGAACCCATAACAAAATTGGATGCAGACAAGGCCAAATATATGGGCTACTCTAAGTTGGAGTCTTTTCAAGGCAGAATCATACGTCCCGGTAGAGGTGTCGATTATGGAGGCCTCAAGGTTTGTCTTCCTGTCTTTCTTTGAATATGAATGCTTATTTTGAAATTGTGTGGTTCCTTAACTCAAGAAGGCCGCATGATGATATTTTGAATTCCCTGCAGGGAGCGTACCAATGTGGAATATATAGCATTTTCCTTGATGGAGATCACCTATTAGAAGATAGGTTCACCGTGACAAATCTTGGATCAGAAATACTATATACTGTCCCTCGCCTTCCTGATCATCCGATTCGAGCATTCAATGTATGTTGCGTGTTTGAATGTGGCAGTTTTCGTATCAGCGGAAATCTCCAAATTGAAAACTTAACCACCATGAGCAAATGGTTGTATTTTCCAACGGTGTTTCCATTACATCCTAAGCTTATTAAAGGAAAAGAAATTACCTGGTTAACTCACTGGAGTGTGATGCTACACAGAGATATAAGACCTGGCGATGAGCTGAAGGTTTCAATTAAATCGTGTGTAGATGTTCCAAGAAAATTTGGGATTAACATTGTCTATGAGGTCGACGAAGAAGACACTGATATTGAGACGAGTAACCCATACCCAATCATGTCAGATAATTGCCTCACCTCAGTATATCATGCCATTTTTCGTATTGTTGATCTCTCCAAGTTTAATAGACGGGCTGAGTTAAGAAATTACATTCTTGGTTGTGGCGCTGATATACGTAACCCAGAAGCGCCACGGTTGTCTGAAGGGTTTGATCTTTCACCTCTTTTTGAAGAGAATAAGAGGGAGGAGAGGCAGGAGTTGAGATTTGCCACTTCCAGGCCAGCGAGCAGTGTGATTTCTAAACTGGAGGAGGTGGCCAAGGCTGGGAAATTCAACTTCAACAGAAGTGATTCAATTGTAAGGCTTCAAGGGCGGTTGGCTATTGAGGAGGCTGATGAGGATGCTATTCGGGTGGCTGAGATGGCTATTGAGGAGGCTGAGATATTTTCTACTGGGCGGGCTTTGCGGGCTGTGAGAAAGGATGGTGGTGATACACTGGAGTATAATCAGTTCTGCATTCAGGAGCTCGGGCGAGCTCTTAAAGATATTGTTTGGACTTGACCTGCTGATAATTCTATGCCTGCTTGAAGGAAAACATCCGGATTCTCCTATCTGAATCATTTTGATCAAAACATTGAGAGCAACCCCTCAGGTGTGTGGGGTTTACATTCGTAATTATTTGGCTTGCTTGTGTTTAGATCAGTCTCTCTATTTAGTGTCTGTTATATATCATCATCAGTCCTATTACCAGTTATTATTAGATGGAATTCGAATAGAAAAGACTTGGTTTAATCGTATCATTTCCAGTGTATATATATTACCTTAACTGTTAATTAAGCTTCTTCATTTTTTTATGCCCAAGGGTTGTTTCCATTCTTTGTTTGTAACTTGGCTGCATCCCCTTCGGAAAAGAACTGTTGCTTTCGATCTGAACCGATTTGACCCGTAAATATTAAAAAATAAAAATAATATATATGATATTATAATTTAACATATTTATGACTTAAATAAATATTACATGATTATGATCTAATTATAACAACATACCATAACAAAATTAGAATTTGATAAAGTACAAATTAATAATACAAAAATAATAGAACAACAATAACAATTTTAGTCTTAATTTGTAAGTCACAACAATAAGGGATCTCTAAGAATAATTAAATTTCTAGCTAAATTGATAATAAGTAATAAATTTTATAGATTTGATAAATGAATATACATTATTGAAACAAATATTAAAACAAGAATCTTGTTTAGCTTGGTGGAAGGAGAGGGGATAATTACAGAGGAAGATTAGGTTCGACGCTTGTCCAAGTCAAAATAAATAAATATTTTTTCATACCTAATCGAACCAATCAAATAACGTTTTAATGAAAAATTGGGTCGATCGGGTCAACCCACCGGATTTTGACCGTGTCGCTTGTAAACCGATCGGATAACAGAACCAAACCGATCGGGTCGGTCCAAATTTAATAACACTGCTTTCAATAGAGAAATGAATCGAGATGGCTAGTTACCATCATCCTAATCAAGAAAAGCAATCAATTACTATTGTTGATTAATATGTGAAGAAAAGAGGCACGTGGACCATAAACCTGCCACATAGACCCTGTTTAATGCTACCATTTATCAAACCATTTTTTTATAGAATTATCAAACCATTTTTTTGACAGTATTATCAAACCATTTTAACTACAAAAAAAAAACTCCTTGTTTTTTTTTTGATGCAAAAACTCTCTGTTTTGAAACATCATCATCTCTTATGAAAGCTCACTGTCAAAAAAAATAAAAAAAATCCTACTACCAAGAAGTTTCGACAATTGTACTAAAAAAAATTACATCATATACTAAATGTGCAAGTCTTCCTATTATGCCCCATACCACGACATTTAGAGCATTCTGAACTCTTTGACTTGAAGTCTGTCCTTGGCTTCCTTGGTCCATCTCGTTTCTTCGGCGCTTTGTACGATTTCTTCCTAGTTTCATGCGCCTATATGCAGAGTTTGGTATGTGAGCTGGGCCTTCATATGGTTGCCAATAATCTTTGTCTGGCACAGGATAAAAGTTATAGCTCCATGTTGCATTATAAGCCGCCACAGTGTATTCGGAGACAACAACTTGAAGGTGACTCAGATTCTCCATCTTGCATACCGCTAACACATGAGAAAACAGGTAGTCAAATGCCTCCCACTTACCACACGAACATGTCCTAGCACTTAAAAGAGAACATAAAGCGAATAAGAACATAAACCGAACATGTCTTAAACTCTCTTCTCTCTTCTATCGGTTTCATTCCACTCCCAAGAGCAATCTGATTTTTTTTTCTTCCCCTGCATGGTGCTTCATCATCCAAGTAGAAACAATCAAGGATTGTGAACGTGTTTTGGTGAGTTTCTTAAGCCTCCATCACTATCAAAGTTGTGAGTAGTTTTGAACAAGGTTTGAGTACTGTGAACTGTTTGTTTCAGACCTAGACAGCCAATAAACTCAGCTTAAGGACAGATAAGGGGTGCCTTCAATCCGGTAAGTAATAGACTCGTGTCCTTGGCTTGTTTGTCAAGTTTCATGTTCCTGTCGACTGATTTTCGGATTGCTATAACTTGTGTTTCTGTTGTGCGAAATGAGTACTTCTCAATTTTAAGATGTTCTACACAAAAAGATCTTTCATACGATATAAAGTACAAAATCTAGTTCAATCTGAGGAATTAGTTATGAATTTTTAAAGTTACAATCTGAATCTGCCAGTATGGATTTTGGCAGCACTGCTGACAGACTTTAATGAATATTTTCACTAAAATTCTTATATCTGAATTGGATGTCTCATATTTTTCTCATATTCTAGACGAAGTAATCTTTCTAGCGACATAGGATAGGTAATCAAATTCTTTCAGGATAAAAAGATAACGATTTTAGAAGTACGTTCTCTAATCTGAAAATTCTGCAGAAATCTGGCGGTACTGTAAGCAATCAACTGAACTTGAAAACTCTGTAATTTATGTTTCTGGAATCCGAATTAAGGAATTCTTGATTCTATTTTGTTTAGATTGAAAAGATGTTCTAAATATTTAAGGATCAGCAATTGGTTAGTTTTTGGTAGAAAGATATAGCATTGATACTTTAAGGGCAAAATCAGAATTTATGAATTAGGCAATAGTTAATTAAAGGGAAAAGTTCAAATTGATTACCTAAACTACCACCCTATTTCAATATAAGTACCGAACTATCAATTTTTTCAAATTAAGTACTTTGGGGTGAAATTATAATTAAAAAAAGTTATAACATAAACGCCGTTGAGTCTTTTGACGATTTAATTTTAACCTAGCGATCTAAAGCCACTTCTGCGTTCGGTGTAAAATTGTAAACGAGAATCAATCGTCGACCGAAGGAGATAATAGGCGCATGGATGACGCAAACGAGAGAAACAATCAGGAGTTGCAGCCCGAAAGAATTGATGACACTGATAGGGACACGCCTGCGGAAGGTTCAGGTAAGTTTATATGTGTATCATCCGTGGGTAAAGGGCGTTCTACTGGAATTGAAGATTATCAAGTGAAATCATGTCGTATTGAAAGGGTCGGTATGGACATAGTTGTTGATGTTGATAAAGAGTTGAATGCTGGTCATGATATGGACAACACCATCTATACAAATCAGAATAATGAGGAAACTGTAACGCCTTACTATACAGCCGGGCAGCTTGTTTATGATGGGGTTGTTGCGGATAAAGATGATGAAAATGCAGCGGCTAGTGATGTTAGTGAGCATTTGACAGACTTTTCTGATACAGACCTGACATTAGACAAAAATGATTTGTTCCGTCAAGATGAGAATGATATGAATCAACTGAGAAAGTATTTAGAGGAGTCTTTGAATGAGTTGGCTGGAGATGTAACAAATAATGAAGTTGATGATGCATTCGAAGATGAGGAAATTGCAGCAGATCTGTTTCGGCTTCCTCATGATTCTAGTGATGATGAACAATCACTTTGTTCAAATAAATATCCATATTTCAACGAGACTACTGGATTTTGTAAGGATATTGAGCTGATAACGAGTCTACAATTCAGAAACAAACAAGTCTTCAATAAAGCATTGAGATATTATGCCGTGATGAAGGGATTCGACTTTTATTATGTAACTAACGGTTTAGAAAAGGTGGCTGCTCATTGTAGAAATCAAGCATGTCCTTGGAGGGTTTATGCTTCGTGGTACAAAGATGGATATGAAAATAGAAGTTTTATGATCAAGACATTGGTGCCTCATCTCCAATATTGTCCACATGTATTTGACAATTCTAAGGTCACTGTTAAGTTTTTAACAGAGTACTACTTGGATGCATTCAGAAAAAATACTAAATGGAATGATCAGGCTTTCCATGCACATGTGAAGGATGATTTGAAAGTGAATGTGCACCGTATGAAGTGTTTTAGAGCTAGGCATGAAGCTCTTCAAATTTTAGAAGGGGGAGTCGGTGAGCAATTCAAAATATTAAGACAATATTGTGCTGCAATCTTAAAATGGAATCCTGGTTCAACAGTTGTGTTAAAAACTAATGATGGTATGTTTCAAAGAGTTTATTTTTGTTTAGATGCGTGCAAGCGAGGGTTCTTAGCTAAATGTAGACCAATTATCAGTTTAGACTCTTGTCATTTGAAAGGGCACTATAGTGGGCAAATACATTCGGCTGTTGGTCGAGATGGTAATGATAATATGTTTCCTATTGCTTGGGCTATTTGTGAAGCGGAGACAAAAGACACATGGACTTGGTTTATAGAAAGTCTTTTATTAGATATTGGGATGCCAAAGGAACATGGATGGTGCTTCATTTCTGATCAACAAAAGGTAAAAAAGGGATTTTATTATGTTTAGTTATGCTGCCTTAAATCTGAATTTTTTTACCCATCAGTGACTAACAAAATATTCATTTTATATGTGAAGGGTCTTCGTGAAGCATTGAAAGAGCTCGTTCCGGAAGCTGAACACAGGTTATGCGTTAGGCACATCTACGCAAATTATTGTAAAAAATTCAAGGGTCAAGAATTAAAAGATGCAATGTGGGCTTGTGCTCGTGCAAGTACTAGAGGACAGTTTATTGAGAAAATGAAAGCTTTGAAAGATCTAGATGGTGCTGCGCATTCATACATGGAAAGGTTTGAATATGTACTTTGGGCTAAACATGCGTTTAGAAACTTCTCAAAGTGTGATTGTCTCTGCAGTAATATTTCAGAGTGTTTCAATGCTTACATAAGAGATGCAAGAGATCAACCGATTATAACATGCTTAGAGACAATCAGATTGTTGCTCATGAAAAGATTCCAAGAAAAGCATTCGGGAACAGTGAACTACCCAAATGAAATAATGCCAAGAATTTTATAAAAGCTAGTGGATAACAAGAAAAAAGCATTACAATACATTGTTAATTGGAATGGGACAGATCGTTTTCAAGTGGCACACAGTGGCTGGGATGGTCATATGGTTTCTTTGGATCAGTTTTCATGCTCGTGTAATATGTGGAACTTAACTGGCATTCCTTGTGTTCATGCTTGTGCTGCAACTTTTCATATAAAAAGAAATCCCGACGATTATATTTATCATTCTTATAAGAAGGAAACATATATGAAAATATATGATGCTGTTATACTGCCCATTCCCGGACCAAATGAGTGGCCACATGCAGATGGAGATGTTGTGTTACCCCCTTTATTTAGAAGACAACAAGGCAGACCTCGAAAAAAAAGAATTAGGCCAGTTGAAGAACCTCGCAACCCACACCGAATAAGAAAAATGGGCACTCAAACCAAATGCTCCAGATGTCGTAATCTCGGACACAATTCTAGAAGATGTACATCACAAGTCGTTGATTCAAATGCAGCTGCTACTGGAATCAAGGATAAAGAAAGGGCTGCACGAAACCGAAGAAAGAAAAAGGAACAATCACAACCACATTACCCACGACCTACAAAGCCAAAGGTTATTCTCATAATACATTTATCGATTTTCATCATGTCATTTAAATATATGTTAATTATCTTTTATATACGTTTTGCAGCTAAGAAACAAAGTGAAGATCAACACTCATGTCAATATTCGTGAGAGCCAGGTTATTACGTAAATGTTGTTGTTTGTTGTTATTTTATGGCAGGTTGCTAAATACAAACTTCATGTTATTGTTTGTTGCTACTTCACAGATGATGGTGTCTGCTACATTTTCTAGTATTCATAATTGATTCATTACTTCTATACAAATAAACTTTACAATAAAATTTCAATTGACAGGATGTAATTCAAGGACCGGCTGTGAGACAATGGAGCAATGCATATGATGTTAGTGACAATGACAACACAAATAAGGGTGATCAGCGTGCAGGGCCTATTTTCATGGGACAAGGCATGTTTATGAGGCCAATTTCTGCTGCAAGTTTTGCCACTTCTTCAAGTGCAGAAAAAAATAATTTACGTGCTCCTGATGATCAGCAATGAATATTTAGATTGATGTTGAACATGAATTTGACGTTTTTTTAGTTGGACATGAATCTCTTGTAACGCAAACAATTTCCCTTTTGGTTGGGACTTGTTTGGTAATTCTGAGCTTTCATGGATTATATGGAACCAAGTAATATTTTTATATTTTGTTGTATATTCAGATTTTGTGATATGTATTTGATCAAAGGAGAGGTACACTTTAAAATGAAACAAAATCATTATTTTGTATACATTCCTGCATCTTTTACAACCTGCATCTGTTACAATATTGTTTCAGTGAAAGAAAAAATAAACTACCCCATCATCATAACACTTGCATTTGCACTCAAATGAGTGAAGCATATTTTCTCATATATCAGAACAAGCTTCCTACAAATGGAGCCACTCATCAATCTTGATATCTTCAATGTGGTTCTTTTCTATAGAGCCACTCATCAATTTTGATATCTTCACCAGAAAGTCTTCGGCAGATACGAAACCTGCAAAGCCAGCTCTATCAAAAAAGAATCATGTAAATTTGCTAATGCTAACCAGGTTTTTCACTACATAGGATATCCACAGCATGATAGCACAACATCCAGAATTCCAATCACAGTGCCATCCACAACCAATTATTGCCACCCCACTTCCCACACCCTAAATCCACATATAGAAATTAGAATCATCATCTCCAAAACTAATCACCAATCTGGAAATCTCCAATTTTTAAGTTAAAAATAGGAATTTTTCCCTCATCCAGGGATCTACCATCCTCACAAACCTCCAACCATCATTCAAGCTCCTCCAAATTCCAATGCCTCGCCAATAAAATACAAAAACCATTACTTGAAGAAAATAAATTCCAGAATCAACTACTCACATGTACAAATAATTCTGACCTGTGCAATAACTTAGAAAATAGAAAAATAGGTACATAATCAACAACCGACTGCACACTCAGATACAACATCTAAGGCAGCATAATATCACCGTCCATACCGACCCTTTCAATACGACATGATTTCACTTGATAATCTTCAATTCCAGTAGAACGCCCTTTACCCACGGATGATACACATATAAACTTACCTGAACCTTCCGCAGGCGTGTCCCTATCAGTGTCATCAATTCTTTCGGGCTGCAACTCCTGATTGTTTCTCTCGTTTGCGTCATCCATGCGCCTATTCTCTCCTTCGGTCGACGATTGATTCTCGTTTATAATTTTACACCGAACGCAGCACCGGCTTTAGATCGCTAGGTTAAAATTAATTCGTCAAAAGACTCAACGGCGTTTATGGTATAACTTTTTTTAATTATAATTTCACCCCAAAGTACTTAATTTGAAAAAATTGATAGTTCAGTACTTATGTTGAAATAGGGTGGTAGTTCAAGTAATCAATTTGAACTTTTCCCTTAATTAAATAATGTGTGCATGTGATTGTAGGATCTTCGTGAACTTGGTTGTTGTGCTGTGTTCTTGCTTTGCAGTAGTTCTTGAGTTAAGTAACTTTAACTCATTCTGGTTACCTTGTATCTCATCGTGGTTGTTGTTTCACAAGCCTTGTCTTTCATACCTATTTTTCTCCTTGGATCATGGAATGTGTACTCTACTTGATGTCATAGGCTCTTTTGATTTGTTTCGGAAAATACCCTGAAATCGAGTAACATCTTTGATTCGACATGCTACTCTTCGACCTTGTTCGTGCAACTTTTGAAATCTTGATCTGGAAGGACCGTCAATCCACCACGTGAGTTTGATGCCTAGTTGTATGAGTTGGATACATCTTTTGTTGCCTCGCCATATAGGCAAGAATATGGTGCCTAGTTGTATGTGATGGATACATCTTTTGTTGTCTCGCCATATAGGCAAGAATATGGTACCTAGTTGTATGGGTTGGATACATCTTTTGTTGCCTAGCCGTAAGGAAAGAGTACGGTGTTCTGTTCTGGGGCCCGGTTGGATTGGCAAGCTTCTTCCCTCTGTAACCTTTTATTTATTGCGAACTCTGTCCTCTGTAACCTTTGATTTGTTGCGAACTCTGTCCTCTGTGACCTTTGATTTGTTGCAAACTCTCTCCTCTGTGACCTTTGCTTCGTTCCGAAACCCCTTTGTATAAGCTTTGATTGTGATATCCGTTTTGTACTGTCTCTTTGTTGTTCCTCTTGTTATGTCTTTTCACTCATGATCCAGCTAGTTTGGTTTACTGTTACTTATTGAGCCGTGGAACTCACCCCCCTCCACACCGTTATTTCAGGTATTGAATGATCAGCTTGCTTGGGGGATCTGTGTGCCGGTGAGGACGTTAGTAGATTTGTTCATTCAAATAGAAAACTGAACTTTATATTTGATAATTATTAGTAAGGTTTCGCTACTTAGTTTTATTTAGTCATTTAAAGATTTTTAGATGATATGTATTATTTTTATTTAAATTCATTTTAGTAACGTTATGCTAGAGGCTTCGTGCGTTCCAAAAATGGTTTTAGGGAATGCACGGCCGATGTGACGTCATTTTAAAAGTTTTAAAAATTTGGGGCGTTACATATCTAGGTGCTAGATTGCATTTAGTTGATCTTACCGGAGCAAGACGATCGGAGAGAACTGGTTCTGATGGTATGCATTTTAAGCAAGGGATTCATATTCGTAAAGGCCTTCTGGTATTATATTAGGTAACGTGATCAGTGCACTTGGATATGACAAGAAGCGGAAAGAAACTTTTCATGTACCTTATTGAGACAGTAAACTTTTTTTTATTTTTTTTTGATGGATCGAGACAGTAAACTTAACAGGCCTCTGCAAGACCCTCTTGGTGGCAATTACTCAATCTGTAAGCGAGGTTTTTCGAGCTGGCGAACTGGAGAAATAGGACCGAAATAAAACATAACGAACAAGGCACCAATACAGGAGAGATGGAGGTTCGCTGGATTGGACTATCTTGACAACACTTGCTTTATGAATAGCACATCGGTAGTTAGAGATGCAACCGAGAAGTGTCATGCTAAATTAAATGATGATGCGGAAATTACACAGTGCGATTTAGAAGTGGAATTTGCTTACAACAGTTCAGTTCATTCAGTGATAGGGAAGTCATCGTTATCTCTGGTTTATGGGTTTGTGCCCAAGCATATTGGTTAATCCAGTTAAGCTACCTAAGGCTCTTGGAGTCAATACAGTGATTGAGAATATGGCTGAAGAAATTATAGCTATCAAGGGAGCTGTTAATTAAGTTTAGATCGGAGGGTACGAGGAAGAAGACTAAGGTTGTTGCTGATAAACGCAAGAGGGTCAAAGTGCCGAAATAATATCCGGCTTGCTGGCTGAATTCGTTTATCCGGTTTGTCCCGCTGCGTCAGTTCTACAAATAGAAATCCACATTGTCATATTTTGATGTATGTTTAAATAATTTATTTTTTCATTGATAAGGTTATATGGGTGTGGGAGTGGGATGAAGAACTTTTTTGGTTGGTCATCATGAGTAAGGTGTACATGACCAAATTGGTCATGAGTCATGACTAGATGAGAGATAAAGTGAATGGGAGAGATGAATGATATAGTGCTGGATTCGGTTAAAAAATCGAACCGAACCGACATTTACCGAACCGAACCGACATTTCGGTTTTGTCAAAATCGGAGCCGAAAACCGAACCGATATGTCGGCAAGTCGGTTTTGTGTTTTTTTTTCAATTTTCAAAATTTTCATTTCCTATAACGGTTACAGTACCCTGAAAAAGGATACAAAAACAAAGTATGTTTTTTGTTCTTATAAATACAACAACAAACTTAAAAACAGTACCCTGAAAATGGATACAAAAACAAAAAGCATTACAATGGAACAAAAGGTTTGGGAAGACATCGTATTTAGGTCGAATGGAGGGAAGAAAACATAGATCTTCATGACTCAAAATTCAGTGCTGCAATCCTGAAAAAAAACCACGCAAAGCATTAGCATTTAGCATGATGACTGAAGAGTGCATAAATGATAAAACAATTAGCCAAATGAATGCCAAATGAACAATTTAGATCCAGAATGCCAAATGAACAATTGTAATTTAGATCCACAATGCCAAATGAACAATCATATCACAGTATGATGGATGCATACATTTGAGGACATTCATATATCACAGTATGATGGAATATGGATGCATACATTTGACTTTGAGGACATTCAATAATAACTTGAGGCATATAAAGACAATCATATAAAGGTACATACTGAATATAATTATCAAGCAAGTAAATATGTTTATCACAAACCAAACAGCAGAATATAACAATATATATTATATACTAGTGCCTAACTTGACTTGGATCAGAATAGCCTTGACTAAAATAAAACTACAAGTTCTTACATCAGTTTGTGTGCACGACTATCCCAATAATTTGGTCCTCCAAGCAAGGTACATACTGAAATCAGAAAAGAGAACTCAGTTACACAAAATGATAGGCTCAAAAAGTTAAAATTTTGAACATTGAAATGAACACAAAACAGAAGTGTGAACAAGTTGCATACCAATGATCCCAACCTGGCCTGCCGAGCTCATTGGCTAGCACCTCTAATAACACCTCTGCCTCTACCTCGACCTCGACCTCTACCTCTAGTACTAGGATCCATTGTTGATGGTCTTGGAGGAGGAAGGAGAAGAAAATTCATTGATGAAGTAAGACTCATTGAGGAACTACTCATTGATGAAGTACTTGCAACCAAAGAAGGTGTAGGAGGAAATGTAGGCAATTGAGTATAGTTCACATCTACAAAAAAAAAAGGAGAACATTAGTAAAATTTAGAAACATAAAAATTAAAATGAATAACAACTAACATATATAAAAACTCTTATAAATAAAATAATCCATTACTTACATGTTTCAATTTCTTCAAGTTCCTTGTACATTTCGAACTCCTCATCCGTTGGCTCCTTGAAAAAATCAAATTCTTCAGCCCTAAGCCAATCACTAGTGCAAACTAGTGCCTCAACCATGAGTGGAGTCAAAGAAGCTCTAAACGGATCAACAACCCTCTTGCCCAAGCTAAATGCCGCCTCACTAGCAACGGTGGAAGATGGTATTGCAAAGATATCCTTGGCAATCTTTGACACGATTGGATATTTAAATTGATTTACCTTCCACCATTCCATTAGTTTGAACTCTTTGTTCAAAGCGGCCTCGGGAGCATCGGCAAAGTAAGAATCCAAGTCATTAGTTATCTCATCGGTTTGCATAGCATGCCTTTGCCTATCAAGTTGTCTCAACAAATCATTAGCACAATCATCATCATCATCATCATCATCAATGATGGCCACACTGCCAAAAGGTTGGGTAGTATCGGGAACACCTCCTTTGTAGGCTTTATGTAAATCTTGCGAGCTTACTTTCACCATGCTAATAACACCTTCAACTTCGGTCCTTGATTGACCAAGACTAGACAAAGTCATCTCAAGCATTGAAAGTTTGAATCTTGGGTCAAGTACATTGGCAATAAACACGATCAAGTTTATTTTATGGCCATTTCCTCCTCCATTGCTTTGTCCCCAATATTTGTCAAACTTTGTCTTCATTGATTGAGCCACCTTCCTCAAAATGGGATTACTCCAATCACGCATCTTCTTCTCAATAAGTTGTTGCAATGCCACCATTTCATTGAATATCAAATTTGAAGTGGGAGTTTTACTTGCACTAAGCTTTATGGTAGAATCATAAAACCTCTTAAGAAAAAGAGTAAATGCTTGTGCATCCAACAACTCTTCCTCCATTGGTGGCCCTATTCTTTTGGAAAACACCCCATCCTTCTTAACCTCTTCATTAAAGTAAGCTCGAAAATTCACATCTTCCTCATTCATCCTACTGAACACCACCTTATACTTGAATGCACCTTCAAGCATTTTATAAGTTGAATTCCATCTTGTAGGCACGTCCATGGGAATGTTTGACATCCTATCCATATTCTCCAAGATAGCTACATTTCTAAATGCATCTAAACTTGCCGATGAAGAGTGAATGTACTTGACAGAATTCCGAATACCCTCAATTGCCTTCTCTAGTTCACCCAATCCATCCTTCACAATTAGATTGAGGATGTGACAAGCACATCTCAAATGCAAGTACTCCCCACTAAGTACTAGATTTCCTTGTCTATCAAGCTTCTTCTTCATATGTGCAACCGCCCCTTCATTTGCCGAAGCATTATCAACGGTAATGCTAAACACTTTCTCAACTCCCCAATCACGTAGACAACGCTCAAGGCACATGCCTATGTCTTCACCTTTGTGACTTGTGATTTTAGTGAAGTTGATGATCCTCTTGTGCAAGTTCCAAGAATCATCTACAAAATGGGCGGTGATCACCATATAGTTGATGTTTTGGATAGATGTCCAAGTATCCGTTGTGATACTTACCCTCTTATCACATATTACCGACTTTATTTTGCCCTTCTCAAGCATGTACAATTCCCAAACTCCACGAGCAACCTTTTTCTATCAGGGATCTTAAACCTAGGTTGAAGTCCATGAAGCAAGTTCACAAAGCCAGCTCCTTCAACCGCCCTAAATGGTTGCTCATCTCTTATGACGAACTCCACCATCAACAACTCACATTTCTTCTGATTAAAAGCATGTGGGACTAAAGCTCCACCCATGGTCACATTAGTCAAGCTTGGTTGAGTAGATTTAGCTCCATCTCCTTCATAAAGAGGGCAAAGTACACATTTTTTCAAGTGATTGAGCAACCCTCTTGTCCCATTTTTTTTAGAATGAGCCGGCATCTCCAAATTGCAATAGTTGCATATCCCGGTAACCTCTATTTCGCCTTCACTATTTTTCTTTTCTTTTTTCGAACAATGCTCCCAAGCCGGTGAAGGTTTCTTGCTGTTCCTACTCCTCCCGTCCCTATGGCCACCTCCTCCACGCCCTCCTCACCGCCATCCTCACCACCCACTACACCATCATTATCAGCATCACCACCTGCCGCAATCTCCGAATCTACATAATCCTCTGCCAACATCTCATAGTCATGCGCTGCTTGGTCCATCTTTATATTTATACTACAATTGAAGAAAAAAACAAAGAACTATCACATATCGGGATATTCAATATACAATCATCAAATCATGCATCCAACATTCACAGATCAAGCATTGAAGCGGCTGAAGATGAAATTTCATTTTCAAGCAATTTCGTTTTCAAGCATAGTGAAGATGAAATCAAAATTCAAAGTTCAAACAATCAAACCTATGCTGTCCAATTTCAAAATCAAATGATTCAAAGTTCAATTCAAACCTATGCCAGAAGCGGATGGTTGAAGGTTGAACCGTTGAAGCGGCTGGTGACCGGGAAGTCGATTAGAATTGGAGACGGATGCAGTCGTTCGGACTGCGGGCTGCGGAAGCAGATGCGGATGTAGTCGTTCGAGGCTGCGGGCTGCGGAAGCGGATGCGGATGCAGTCGTTTGAGCAAGGGTCGTTCGGGGCTTCGAGCGGAGTCAGACTGTCGGATGAGGGAGATAGAAAATAGAAATCAATAATTGGGGTGGTTGGCTTCGGTTCGGTATGTATTATTGAAAACAAAAATTAATTTCGATTCGGTTCGGTAAACCGATAAAATTCAAAATGCAAACCGAAACCGAACCGAAATAAGTCGGTTCGGTAAAATAAACCGAAATTCGGTTCGGTTTTAGATTCGGTTCGATTTTGGTCGGTTCGGTTTCGGTTCGGTTCGATTTTTCGGTACAAAAACCCAGCCCTAGAATGATATGTGTTTTTTAGTCATTGTGAGGATGCTCTTATACATTTTTATTTGCATCACTTTTAATAGTATTTGTGGTTAGAATTATATTTCTGTCATTTTAGTGCATGTGTTTACAAACATATTAATTAGGGAAAAGTATAAAATAGGTCCCCGAACTACCACTACTTTCCCAATTCAGGTCAGAACTACCAACATTTCCAAATTGAGGGCAAAATTAAATAAAAGTGAATTTTAACATATTATAAAATTTTTATTATTTTAACATAAAGTGAATTCAAAACAAAATAATCAAAAAAATTAGAAGCTGAAAAACTATATTTATTTATTTAAAATTGTATTTTTAATTAAAAATTACACTACAAACGTAAGTCAAACAAGCTTACTGACGGTGTTAACGTACTTTATCAGTTAAGTTTTACGGAATAGTTACTTTTATTTAATTTTGCCCTCAATTCGGAAATGTTGGTAGTTCTGACCTGAATTAGGAAAATAGTAGTATTCGGGGACCTATTTTGTACTTTTTCCTTATTTTTCTTTGATTTTGCCCCCAATCTGGAAATGTTGGTAGTTCGGACCTGAATTGGGAAATTAGTGGTAGTTCGGGGACCCATTTTATACTTTTCCCTTATTTTTATTTGATTTTGCCCCCAATCTGGAAATGTTGGTAATTCGGACATGAATTGGGAAATTAGTGGTAGTTCGGAGACCCATTTTGTACTTTTCCCTATTAATTAATTGTGGTAAGTGATAACCACCCCTTATTATATTTAATTTTCTAATTTTTATTAAATTTCAAAGAATTTTTTATTCAATACACGAGCAGTATGAGAAGAAGTGTTAATCGCGTCAGATATTGAATCCATTGAGGAGTGAACTTTGATGTTTGATCCACTCCCAAATGAAAATTAAAAATCCAAACAAGGTGAAATGAGATAATTTTAAAATCCAAATTATATTTTTTGAAAATAATAATAGTAGTAGGAAATAGGAATTATGACCAAATGGATAATTATTGGGCCGATGGTACTCCATTTCGAACAACTTGCCGATGATTTGTAGCCCAATGTTTGGGCCGTTCATCTTAATGACTTGGCCCATAATCAATCTGGGCCATATACGCCTTGCCATACGAACGTGAGAAGCTCGTCTGCAGAAGCAACAGGTAGAAGCAGGAGATCGGCGTCCATGGCGGTTGAAGTTCAGTCGCATAACCAACTCGGCGAAGTCCGTACCGATGTGCTATCCGATGCCAGACTTGCCTGTTACAAGGTCGTTACTTTGCCTCAATTTCAATCGTTTTTCGCACTTGAACTCCGCGAATTTTGTCATTAGAAACCCTAACGCTGCTAACTTGTGGCGCAATCGTCGTGTGTTGATGTGTGATTAGGCTCGAGATGCGTTCTACGCGTGTTTAGAGAAGGAGTCGAGCAAGAATCCGACGGAGATCGCTACGGTTGGGCTGCTGTATCCTGCTGAATGTAAGAAAACTAGGGCTGCGTATGAGAAGCAATGCCGTAGCTCTTGGGTGAGGGGCTGTTCTTTTGAACTTAATTTAATTAGAATTTTAATGAACTTAATTAAACTGTACTGAACTTAATTTAACTTTATCGAGTTTAATTTAACTATACTGAACTTAATTAAACTGTATTGAACTTAATTAAACTGTATCGAGTTTAATTTTAACTATACTGACCTTAATTTAACTGTATTGAACTTAATTTAACTGTATGGAGTTTAATTTAACTTAACTTTATTAAAACTGAAAAAATTGTATATACACTTTTTAAAACTTAAGTATATTTTTAATGATTATATTTTATAAAGTATATTTAGATATAATGTAGTGGAAATGAATATGGATGAAGATGATGCTATGTAAATGTTTCCATTTATACTACTCTTGAATGTCATTCTACATTTCTATGTAACATATGTATTGTATTTATATGTTTATTTTCACATGTTCATTTGATTTATCAAGTGCAACAAATTTTACTTCTTTTTTAAAATGCATGCAATAGTTTCTGAAGAGGTGTGGGCACTGTGGGCACAAACTTGAAAAACCATTAAAATCATATATGTCTTTAAGGTTTTCTAAAAATTATTGAGGAACATCAAGAAGAGCTGATGAATCAAGTACGCGACATAATAGCGTTTCAAATTATTGAAGATTGTCCAGATAATGTAGTGGAAAGGAACATGGATGAAGATGATGATATGTAAATGTTTCCATTTGTACTACACTTGAATGTCATTGTACGTTTCTATGTAAAATATATATTGTATTCATATGTTTATTTCTACATCTTCTTTAAATTCATATCAAGTGCAACAAAGTTTACTTCCATTTTAAAACGGATGTAATAGTTTCCGAAGAAGTGTGGACACAAACTTGAAAAATCGTTAAATCATATACATCTTACGGTTTTCCAAAAATTATTTAAAAAATTAAAAATAAAATAAAAGTTTTGAAGAATAGGGTTGGAAACTATAAAAATTAGATTGACTTTAAAAAATTATATTAATTTTTTAAACTTAATTTATTTTAAGTATATTTAACTGTACTGAACATAATTTAACTTTATTGAATTTAATTTAACTGTACTGAACTTAATAAAACTTTATTGAACTTAATTTAACTGTATTGAACTTAATTTAACTGTACGGAACTTAATTAAACTGTATTGAACTTTATTTAACTGTACTGAACTTAATAAAACTGTATTGAAGTGCAAAAGAACAGCCCTTGAGAATTTGATCTAATTATGTCTTTATGAGGTTTTTTTGAAGTTTCTAGATTCTAATTTGTGTCTATGCTTTCATTTTTCGGGTTGGTGATGACTGATGATTTGTGAGGATTGGGATTTTTGGCAGGTGAAGCATTTTGATAGGGATTATTGTGCTAAAAAGAAGGTGAAGAGGTTTTTGGATGATCCGAATGCGAAGAGAGGTCCGTTTTCTCTTCGTCAGCCTTATACTTTCAAGTCGATTGAGTCTGATAGGTAGTCGGTAGTTTAAGGGTATTCATTGATGCAGTTCTGTAAGAATAAGAATTATGCGGAACCATACGCTTTCATTCATATATTAACAATTACTAGGTTGTATACTTGGATGTTGCTGGAGATTAATGCGTGCATTTTGTGTTTGAATGAATTGGTGATGATTAATCAAGCTTGTTTTAAAATTGTCAGAGATTGGTCCTATTGTATGGGTTGGTTAATTGAGTGAATAATTAAAGATTTTAGCATAAGGGAGAGGTCCGGCGGTGGCGGCCGGAGGTCCGGTGGCGGCCGGAGGTGACTGCAGTGGCCTGAGGTGGCTGCGGTCGGTGGTGGTGGTGGTGGCGGCGGTGGTGGTGGTCTAACTTAACTTAACTTAATTGAAATTTATATTAATTTATATTAAATGAAAATAACTTGTATTAACTTATATTGATTGAAAGGAACTTGTATTAACTTAACCGTCAAAAATTTAAGTTCAAATGGACAGGGCCAATATCCGTGCAGTTGGAAATGAAAGTAGATTGTGATTTATCATTCTATAAAAATGGATTTTAAACAGGCAGACCGGCAGACAGGGGGTGAGGTAGTTTAAGTGGTTGGCAACTGGTGTCATCTCATTATTTGAACAACATTGCCTAATTTCTACTTTTCATAAGACTTGTGTTATGAAGATCTAGTAAAAAAATTTCGGGTTTCAGTTATTTTGAGATGCAGTTTTTTTTCTGGGACTCTTACCCTTCATGGTATTGCATAGTTTAGATGTCCTCCACATAGCTCTAATATCCCATGGTTAAGAAGACTGTTCCGAAACAGGGACCAAATCCTTGGTTGTTAAACTATGTCAATCCTTCATAAAGGAAAAAAGCCAATCTGGAAAAGTATTCTACTCTTTACAAAAGAAAGAAAGCCGTGAAAAGAAGTGTTATTGTCACAATTATTGTTGATTGCTGGGAAGATGGCAACAGTCTCCTCCAAAATTCCTCAGCCCACCAGCATTTTAGGAAGAGATGAACCGCATTTTCTTCCTTATAGGTTACAACCTTGAGTCGACTCTACAACCTCTCTTTATTAGGTTACTTGCCACCGACATCACGTTATGGTACATCACATGAATATCTTAGCCATGTTAGGGACTTTAATCCTTCAGAATTTTTTCCAGAACAACTTTAACTTATTAGTGTCAGATACCTGCCCTTGGTTGTCAGCTACTCTTTTGAATTCTTCATGGAGAAGGAAACCATAGGCTGCCTTCGTCGAAAATTCCCTATCACTCATCAGCAGTTTCTTCACATAGCTGTCTTTTTTGTTGGAAGAGGTGAAGAATATGCATTCAAGATTCTGAAAGCATGTGGAGTGTACACAAAGGCTGGTTTCAAAATCTGGTCAATAGGTGTCTGGTGAGTGTCAGTGGTAAAAGACTAATGATGCATCAGCTAATTCAAAAAATGGGAAGAGAAATTGTGCGTCAAGAATCAGTCAATCAGCCCGGACTCCGTAGCAGATTATGGGATCATAAGGAAATACTCGATATGCTTCAAAAAAAATAAGGTGAATGCATGTGTCTGACATTCAAAAATCTTGTTCATTGTTCAATCTTATACTATGACTGTTATGTTTTCTGATAGGGGACGACGTCAGTGAAGGGATTGAAGCTTGCTTTTCCTGCACCCAAAAGTGTTACATTTAAGGAAAATCACATTCAACCTGTTTCATGTGGCATTGTGAAATCTTTCCCTAGTAGTTGAGATGTTGTTCTGGTCGAGTGCAGAACAAGTACTAGAACAGCTTATGCGAAAATAAATGCAGTGCGGAAAAATAAACGACACGTAAAGTTGATACCCAGTTTGGCGTTAACGAGCCTACGTTTGGGGGGCTGTTTCTTAGCCCGGTGGATAACAATTCACTAATAATGAGTATTGCGAGTACAAGATCTTACGTTTACAGAATCCCTCTTAAACTGCCTGAGCCTCGGACACTCTAGCAATTGCTAACTAGGTTTCCCCCTAGATCTGAGCCTCGCCTCCGATTCCAGCAACATGATCCTCCGTGAGAATCAGTGCTTTCCACCGAATGCGCAGTAAGAACACCAGCGCGTGTAGCGTTAAGTTGTTCTTCGATCAGTCTGCCGAGCACTAGAGCAGACTGAATCCGAGCACCGTGAATGATTAATTCACCGGCCATTTGCCTCCACCTCCCTTCAATGAATGTGAGCGTGAGTAATATCTCCGTAAGTGCTGACTAATACCGAAGCAATAGCCCTCCTTATATAGTGCGGTAGAAACCCTAAATCGAATAGGATTCCTAAACTCAATCGCCTATCTCATTAGGAAACTTTTCCTAATCTTTTAGGAAATCTTTCCTAAATCCTTGCGCATATCTTGTTGTAGATAATCCTTCAGATATCTTCAACTCCGTTTAATAAACCTTCGATTATCTTCTTTCCTAAGTTATCTTCAAGAGCAAGTAATCTCTCAACCGACTCCTTTGATATCTTCGATATTCATCAAGCACCGACTTGCCAAATCTGTTCTAGGAAATATCTGCTGCGTCTAAGTTTTGCTACATCGGTTGAACAAGTTGCCTAATATGAATTAGGAAACTTCCATCTTCTGTCCTTCCATATGCAACCACCTTGATCTTCCACGGTCGACTATGTTGCCTAATCTGAATTAGGAAACATTCCATCTGCTTCAACTTGTTCCAGGACAGTTGTCTCTGCCAGTCTTGAACAACAGCTTGAACAACTACAATGAGTTTTGCCAAACTACATTCCATAAATCTAACACATTGGTTTGGCTAGCATTCTCTCACCGACTCCTTCACGGCGCGTTGCCTCAAACTTGGAGTCAGTACAAACTGATGCGTTTGCGAAGCTTGAAAACTTAAATTTGCTCGAGTTAAGCTATGTACAACTCAAGGGAGGCTATGCAGATTTTCCAAAGGAAATAAAATGGTTACAGTGGAGAGGTTGTCCTTTGGAATCTGATGTTCCTATGAATGACATGGTTTTGGCAAAACGAGTTTAGAGATGTCAAGCAGGTGTTCAAGGAGAGTTCAACCAAATCATGGAACAGAAGTACAACGTGGAACAGACGCAAGGATAACCGAAAGTTTCTAAAGATCGAAGATCTGTTCGATGGAAGTCGGCCATCGACAAAATAGAAGATCAAATATTCAAATATATATATTCTCACATCAGTTAGAAGAAGATTTGGAATGACTTGGCGAGAAAGGAAGATCGGAATCTTCTTAAAGATTGGAATGGAAAAATCTAACAAATACTTAAGGAATATTTCCTAAATATTTGACAGATTTTCTAGGGTTGATTTTGATTCGCCCATGCAAATAAATAGAAGGCTAGGGCATCCATATCAGTATCGCTTTTCTGAGAGAAATAAACATGAGAGCATTCATGAGATTGGAGAAGAAAAGAGCGACGGCCGGCTGAGCTTTCTCCACTAGAAAATCAACGGTGCTGAAGCAGTCTGTTCAGTGTGCTGATCAGACTGTTCGTGTTGAACCAACCGCTGCACACACGGAAGACCATTTCATGCTTTCGGGAGAAGATCGAGTACGTTCGGAAGGGAGTTTCGAAACAAGGGGATCGAGGGGGAGCCGAGATCACAAATCTGTGTGAAGTAGTGATAGAGGCCAGGCGTTTACATTCGGGAGATTGTAAGAGTAAGTCCACGTGTAGCTCTATACTATTCAATAAAGATTTGCATCCCTTTAGGGCGTGGGAAGCCCCCCAGAGTAGATTGTTGCCGAACTGGGAATTACATTATGTGTTCGCTTCGTATTCTGTCTCAGTTACAATTCGCTAAGGTGTTCAAGGTCAGGCTGAACACCACCTGGATCTGGGCTTGAACAGATAACAGAATTTCAATTGGTATCAGAGTAAACACTCGACATACAGAGTGTGATCCTGATCTGTTCAAGATAAGTTTGAAGGAAGGACAGAGCACCAACCGACCCCCGTTACTTAAAGGGCTGAATTATGGATATTGGAAATCCAAGATAAAGGCATTTCTGAAATCCCTGGATGAGAAGGCATGAAGTGCCGTTCTGATTAGTTTGACACCCCCCATGATGACCAACACAGAAGGGGCAGTGGTGGTGAAACATGAAGCCCTATGGACAGACGCAGATGAGAAGCCGTCGGTTGGCAATGCTAAGGCCATGAATGCAATCTTCTCTGGAGTGGATGAGAATGTGTTCAAATTGATTGCTAACTGTGAAGTTGCCAAAGAAGCATGGGACATCCTCAAAACTGCTTATGAAGGAACAGACAAAGTAAGACACTCGTGATGCAGATGGTAACTACCAAATTCGAAGATCTCAGAATGAAAGAAGAGGAAACTGTTCCTGAATACAATGCTAGAGTTCTAGACCTGTCCAACGAAGCTGTAGCACTGGGGAAACACATTGATGAGGAAAGAATGGCCAGCAAGGTTCTAAGATCACTGCCTCCAAGGTTTGCCATGAAGGTCACTGCAATTGAAGAAGTCCATGATCTTACTACTCTAAAGCTGGAAGACCTCATGGGATCATTGAGAACCTACGAGCTCAACCAACTGCAGGAATATCACCCCAAGGGAGGCAAAGGAATTGCCCTGAAGGGAGAAGTGTCGGATGACAAATATGAATCTGGTTGTTCAACTAAACAACTAGCAATGATGGCTCAGAACTTCGGCAGAATGGTAAGGAGAATCATTAAACGTGGTCCTGAGCAAGGTCAGTCATCCTCTAGCGACTTTCGTAACTGGAAGAAAGGGAAGACTAGGACAAGTGAAAACAGGTAGGAGTTCTCTTCTGAAAAAAGGAAAGACATACAGTGTATGGAATGCAGAGGCTTCGGTCACATTTAGGCAGAATGCGCCAACACCCTCAAGAAGAAAAAGGCGATGGTTGCAAATCTGAGCGACATCGAGTCTGATGATGAGACTACGAATTTTGTCGCATTCGTTGCAATAATTGAAGACTGCAGTGAATCCAGTGAGAGTAAGTACTCTAGCCCTCTGTCCGAACAGCTAGCTGACGACGCCTCAGACAGTGATGATGAAGAACTCACTCAGGAGACCTTGGCTGAGAAATACAAAGAACTATATGAGAAGTGGTTGATGGTGATTGATCTAAATAAAAAGCTGACTGAAACAGTGTCTAGTCTGACTGAAGAAAGGGACAAGACGTGGCAAGGGGTCGAAATCATGGTAACTCAGAAGGTGGAACTACAAGGTGAGATTTCAAACCTAAAAATTCAAATAATTGAGATGAAACAGGAAAGGTCTTCACTACTTGCACAGAAAATTAAACTTCTGGTCACTATGTCCTCACTAAAAGTTGAGATGGAGAAAAATCGAGATATGCACCCAACAGGCATGATAGAGCTGAGAAAAACATTCACTGATCTAAACCGCAAAGAAGTCTTTCTCTCAAATAAAGTAGAATCGCTAGAACTCCAGATGGAGGCTGAAAGAATGGAGCATGCAATCACCATGAAGGAACTCAGTCAGTTCAAGAGATCAGTGAAGATGCTGAACTCTGGATCATCAAATCTGAATGCTATTCTCAGGTCTCAAAGAATGGAGGTTGGACACAGAGGGCTTGGCTTCACGGAAGAAAGCAACTCAAAAGGAACAACATTTGTTAAAGCCAAACTAGTGGTGGTACAGACACCTAGACAGAAGGTGATTTAGAACCGAGGAAGGATCCCAGTAAATCATACAAAGGTTCGAAATGCTCAAACCGCACCTTAATCAGACCCGAAACGAGACACCCGCACGTGTTGGTACTGCTACCAGATTGGACACATCAAACCGAAGTGCCGTTTGTTCCTTGCCGAACAAAAGGCTATCATGATCAGAGCCAAACCTCGAATGCGACAAGTCTGGGTCCCAAAAACCAGTGAGAATGTGTGCATGGTCGCTTTCAGTTCGTCCAGTCACATGGAGAAGGATCGCTGATACTTTGACAGTGGATGCTCAGCCCACATGACAGGTAACTCTAAGTACCTTACACTTATTAGACCTGTTAAGAAACGTCAGTTTGTCACTTTTGGGGATGGAGGAAAGGGCCAAGTGATCGGCTGTGGGACATTGAAGGTTCTGGATCTACCTGTGCTCAAGGATACTCTTCTTGTTGAAGGATTAAAGGTGAACCTGATTAGTATTAGTCAATTATGGGATGGCGGATACCATGTAAAATTCACTCACAATTCATGACTAGTCCTGGATAAGAAAGGAGGTACACTGATGAAAGGAAGCAGGACAGCCAACAACTACTATCTCATAGGATCTGATGGTATAGTTGCCACCTCTGCGTGCCTGATAAGCCAAACGAATGAAATGGAACTGTGGCATAAACGACTGGGGCATCTGAATCTCAAGTCCCTGAGGAAGATTTCCACAGCTGGACTTATCCGAGGAATGCCCGCGGTTAAGGGGGACCTGGAAGTAATCTGTGGAGAATGTCAGATTGGCAAGCAGACGATGGCCCCTCATCCAAAGACCTCTCAGATAAGTACTAGCAGACCAATGTAACTCATTCATATAGATCTGATGGGTCCTATGCAAGTTGAGAGCTACGGGGGCAAGATGTATGTTCTCGTATGTGTGGATGACTACACCAGATTCACGTGGACCCGATTCCTTCGAGATAAGTCTAAAGCCGCACATCAATTCATTGATCTAGCTACCTTGCTTCAGAGAGAAAGGGTGGATAAAGGAGAACGTCTGGTGGCTGTCCGAAGTGATCACGACAAAGAATTCGAGAACAACACTATCGCACACCAGTTTGCATCTCCTATTACTCCACAGCAAAATGGTGTTGTGGAACGTAAGAATCGCACGATCCAGGAGATGGCTCGAGTAATGCTGCATGCCAAGAAGGTTCCTCTCAAGTTCTGGTCAGAAGAAATGAACACGGCATGTCACATCATTAACCGTGTTACAGTTCGCACTGGCACAGAGATGACTTGTTATGAACTTTGGAAGGGGAAGAAGCCAACTGTGAAATACTTTCACATCTTTGGGAGTGTGTGCTACATCAAGAATGATAGAGAGTATAGACAGAAGCTGGATCCGAAGAGTGATGAAGGATTCTTTATTGGATACTCCACGAACAGTCGCGCGTACCGGGTGTTCAACAAACGTACATGTTCTGTCATGGAATCAATCAACGTCAAGGTGAAGGATGACATGCTCGAGAAATCTGTCTCAGACGATGATGACTGTGGCAGTGGAACTGTAACTGATACACCATCGTCCTCTCAGTCGGTTGGAGAAGATGAACCAGGAGGAGTGCCAGCGGAGGATAATCACACCTCGGACTCCTCATCAGACGACGCAGAGGATCCCAGCGACCCCTCCAGCACATAAGTGGATATAGCTGATTTACAGTCATCCCGACGGATTGCCAAGAACCATCCTATTTCTGAGGTTATAGGTGAACCAAGTGCAGGGATGAAGACCAGGGGCAAGGAGATTAATTACCGAGACCTGGCAGCTTGCTCATGTTTTCTGTCTATGATCGAGCCAAAGAATGTCAAGGAAGCATTGCTTGATGAGTACTGGGTCCTGGCAATGCAGGAAGAACTGGAAGAGTTCACCAGAAATGATGTGTGGGACTTAGCTTCGCGACCTGACGACGTTAATGTCATCGGAACAAAATGGATCTTCAAAAACAAATCCGATGCGACGGGCAACATTACCAGAAACAAAGCCAGATTGGTAGCACAAGGCTACTCTCAGATTGAGGGCAACGACTTCGATGAAACATTTGGTCCTATTGCACGCCTTGAGGCCATTCGCCTGCTTCTTGCTTTGGCCTGTCATCTGAAGTTTTGTCTATTCCAGATGGATGTGAAGAGTGCGTTCTTGAACGACTTCCTGACCGAGGAGGTATTTGTTGCTCAACCCAAGGGTTTTGAGGATCCACATCACCCTACTCATGTGTATTGGCTGAAGAAGGCCTTGTATGGTCTCAAACAGGCCCCCAGAGCATGGTATGAGCGTCTCACGATATTTCTCGTCGACCATGGCTATGTGTGAGGGGGAGTAGATAAGACCATATTTGTCAAACGCACAAGGTCAGACTTCATTATTGCACAAATATATGTTGATGATATAGTGTTTGGATCCAGCACACAGAAGCTGGTGGACCAGTTTGTGGAACAGATGCAGAGGGAGTTTAAGATGAGGATGGTTGAAGAGCTGAACTACTTTCTGGAACTCCAGGTGACTCAGAAGGAGGATGGTATATTCATTTCTCAAAGTAAGTATGCCAAAAATCTAATCAAAAAGTTTGATCTCGAAAAGGCAAGTCATAAGAGGACACCAGCGGCCACCCACTTGAAAATCACCAAAGACGACGCTGGAACAAAGGTGGACCACACTCTATGCAGAAGTATGATTGGAAGTCTTCTGTACCTAATGGCCAGCAGACCGGATATCGCCTATGCAGTAGGAGTCTGTACAAGATACCAGGCAAACTCGAAAGAAAGTCATCGAATGCAGGTGAAACGGGTTATCAAATACGTCTGTGGAACTGATAATTTTGGGATCTGGTACACCAAGGACACAAATCCATTCTTGGTCGGCTATTGTGACGCAGACTGGGCAAGAAATGCTGAAGATTGAAAAAGCATGTCGGGAGGCTATTTCTTCTTGGGCAACAACTTGGTTTCCTGGTTAAGCAAGAAGCAAAATAGCATCTCTCTGTCTACGGCTGAAGCAGAATATATAGCTGCCGGAAGTAGTTGTACTCAACTACTGTGGATGAAGCAGATGTTGTCTGAATACGGAGTGGAATAGGAAGAGATGACCTTGTACTGTGACAATATGAGCGCTATTAGCATATCAAAAAATCCAGTACAGCACTCCCGGACGAAGCACATAGATATCAGACATCACTTCATCAGAGAGTTGGTGGAACAAAAAGTGGTTACCCTGAAGCATGTAACAACTGACAAGTAATTTGCTGATATCTTCACCAAGCCACTAGATGCAATTCAATTTGAGACACTTAGATCCTCATTGGGTCTATGTGTTGTCACCAACTAACTGTTCGAAACAATGGTCACTCAAGAGCAGAACACCAGAAAAATAGTTGGACTGACCAAACGAAGAAAGAA
Organism: Rhodiola chrysanthemifolia; assembly: GCA_033675395.1. Lineage (NCBI taxonomy): Eukaryota > Viridiplantae > Streptophyta > Magnoliopsida > Saxifragales > Crassulaceae > Rhodiola > Rhodiola chrysanthemifolia. Next base: position 16,250,630 of record CM066204.1, read on the forward strand.
CCTGGAATAGATGGTGTATTTCTAGAAGGTATTTCTTTTATTCAAAATCTTTCCAGAGATATTTTCGAGCCGTTATGAGGAGAGAGGACAAAATATCTCAAGCAAATATTTTCAAGTCGGTTTTGGGGAGGTGAGCAGTCCGTATTTTTGAAAATCAAATCACTCATCTGTTGCTGCTCTCACGCATGCTTCCGAAACCCTAGAAGCAACAAATCCCTCCGAAATCTCTCAAATCATCAGCATATCGGCAACCATGGTGAACACAAGGAAAACTGCCAAGAATGCTGTCAAGACACCATCAGAACCAAAAGGGGCAGACAAGGCATCGACTAAAGCGTTAGCAGTAAAATCCCAAATCGCGAAGCCGGAGAAATCGAAGGTGCCAAAGGAGAAAAAGGCGACATTTTTAGCCTACGAAACTCCAACGACAACTGTTGCTGAAGAAGCGGCTAAAGCATCAGTTCCAGTAAACCCTAAGATCGGTGTGGAGAAAAAGAAAGAGAAGGGAACTGCTGCAAAGAAGAAGGATGTGCCTTCAAAGGCATCATGGGGAGTCCTAAGCCTAACGATGATAGTTCACCGTAAAAGGGGCAAAGTCTATTAACGACTGAACCGGCACGAACTGAGATAATCTTTGATCCTAAAACTCAGAGTTCTGTTCCCCTATCTATGGAAGTTACGAATGTGAAAAATAAGAAGAGTGATAAAGGAGAAACAGTTATGGATGGTGAGTTGGTTGAGAATGCAGCCAGTAGGTCTGCGGGGAAGAAGACTGGGCTGAAAGATAAATTGCATGCGACCGGATTTGTGTTACAAAAGGAGGGTCTGCGTAGGAAACTGGTGGTGAAAAGAAGATTTTCTCCACGAAAGTCTGTGGCAAAGATTAGTTCCGTCAGAGAATGGATGAAATCTACATCCGAATCTGAAAATGAACGGCTTGTGGAAAGTGCTGGCAAGAGAAAACTAGTTCTTGATGAAGTGACTGACGAAGGATTAGTAGAAAAGGCAGAAGGTTTAGTTGATGAGCAGCAAGAAAAGCAAGACGATGCTAAGTCTGATCCTTCTGAGAAGGACGGCGAGCTTGATGACAGGTATAAGGAGATTGATGAAGTGTTCTCTAATCTGCAGAAGGAAGGGTCTCTTGAAAAGGATGCCAACGAGCCTGGCAAAAGTCCTGAATCTAGGGAAGCAGATGCTGAAGAAAGGACATGTCCAGAGCAAGCATCCGATAGAGAGCTAGTTGGTGTACAAGCCCGTGTTGAACCAGTAATTCAACAAGAAGATGAGCAATTCAATGTAGAAATGGCAGAGGCTGCTCAGTTTCAGGCTAAACCATATGATGAACAAGACTCTATCTTATTGTCTGAATTAAAGAAGGCTGAGAAAGAAAAGGCAAGAAGAAAGTTCTCATTCAAGAACCAGTAAGCAGAGATTGCATCGGACATGCTGAAGAAAGTCTAGTTGCAGGGGGAGCAAGTGAAGTCATGAAGAGAAAACGTGAAACTCCATCTCCTGTACCAGCAGATGTTCCAACAGGAATCACAAAAGGTGGTATATGGTTCGCAAGTAAGGATGCCTCAAGAAAGTGGAAGGCAGTACATAAGAGAAAGATAATCCCTGCGAAACTCCTTGATGAGAAGCATTACAAGGGAAAAGAAGTGGTTCATGTTCTGAAGGAGACAAATCTGTACTGGTCCTTGACAAAGTGCAAACCGTTCAATGAACAGCTGGTAAGAGAGGCGATAGCTAACTTGCCACCTCAGTTTGGAGTCGTTGGGGACAAGGATGACGGAGTGGTTTTTGTTCGAGGAAAGGGGTCGAGTTGGATCCTGACCTCATTAACATTTACTTTGCTATTGATGACCCAGCAGTGGACGAGGAGGAACCTGACTACGACCATATTGCCTACTGTATTACGGCATGTTCGTATCCTTTCTGGGGAGAGGCTGCCATTCCTGTTGCAGATCTGCCCACGTTCTACTCTATGCTCCATTGCCAACTGGAAGCCGACGTCACACCGCTCTTCAGTCAGCAAGGACATGGGTCAACTGCTGTATCAAATTGGGAACATGATGCATTTTAAGATGGGGAGAATCATGTTCCACCAGATCGCTGAATATGCTACGTCCAGCCGTTCCCTGCATCAGATTGGTTTTCCTTCCCTCATCTTTGAGCTTTTTATATACAAAAATCCAGAATTGAAGACGCCGCAAGATAGTCTATCCAAACCCCCGCTAATGTTTACCATGGATCACAAGCTATACAAAGGGCGTCATGTGAATGACCTTCAGGCCCCGTGGCAGAAAAGGAAGGACCATCCAGAGTCGTCGATGAGAGGCTCAGCTGCTGGCGTGAAGCTGTCCCATACTAAGAGGGAAAAACTACTAAAGCAGCTGGATATTTACCTCGCGCTGGAACTGGAGCAGAAGAAGAGCATCAACAGCTTGGCTCGTGCACTGAGGTATCCCAACAATGATGAAGAATATGCTGTCGCAGCAGAGGACGATGACTCCATTGGAATCTCGTCTACATAAAGGTCCATGCTTTGAACACTCTGAACGATGACAATTGTCTTTTTGTTTCCGCACTCGTTCTGGTACTTTTGTTTTTTTTAATAAAGATTTTTTTCGATAAAGAAAGTCAACATTAGATAGTACAAGGGATCATGACCAAAAGAAGATGGTAACTTTCTTTTTGGGACACGATCGAGCTGAGGATCGAATAGCCCTTTGAGACTCATTGAAAGAGTTTTTGCGGTGACAAGTTCTTTGGAGAATAGCTCTAGATGGTATCGGGGAGGAATCATACACAAGATCAATATGATCGCCTAATGGGTGACTTGCTTGAGTCAAAGTGAGAGGGATGCTATCCTTTGGGATTCGTCTCCGGTGCTGCGCAGCTAAATGCTGCCAGCCTCGGAACGACGTCGTTTGGCATTTAAAGAGAAAAACAGCACTCTAGTCACGTGACCATCTTAAAAACTCTCCTCTTCGTTTCTTGGTTTGACAATTTCTTATCCATGGCGTTTTCATCTTCTTCGTTGTCCCGTCAACAGTCGGCCTGACGTTATTCAAGCCGACACAATACATTCTTCAGTCAGATTTCGAAATTCCGACAGGAAAAGATGTCCGATTTGTCTAGTCGCCATCAGCAGCCTTAGATTGGCGATACTCTTGCCTCGTTTGCACGCCTACTGCACAGCTTGCATCCGAAAATAGAGCAGGTCGAAGCAGACCTGCCTGCTAAGCAATTTTAGCTTTTAATGTTAGCTCCATCGTGTCGACTTTCGGAGAGATATTCAGCCGGTGTAGCGCTCCTTTCAGCCTTGGTGCAGAAGTGGCAGTGGTTTTGGTGATAAATTCAGGCATTCGATGAGAAAAAAGGTTTGATTTCGGCCGATGTCGTTCCGTGGAGGAGATCCATTCGGCTGTAGGCGTCAGAGGAGCTTGACATAGTGGCTGAGAGTCATTTAGTGGCGTGCAACTTGTACGGTATGATTTTTTTATTGTCCGTTGCCAAATAATGAAGTTTGTTTTTTTATCAGGTTGAATTTGATAGATGTGATTATGTGAATTGGAAATGAACAGTTTTTGTTGCATCTTATATAGGCAGAAGTTGCGAGCTCTGCATTTCAATTGTCTAACTCTCGCCCCAGCAAATCCTGCAATTGTGTGAAAGAAGAGGAGAGTTTCTAGGATGGTCACGTGACTGGAGTGCTGCTCTTCTCTTTAAATGCAAAACGATGTCGTTCCGGGGCTGGCAGTATTTAGCTGCGCAGCACCGGATACGAATCCTATCCTTGGGAGGGCAGGCATAAGAGCATATACACCGGTGTTCATTTTGAGAACTTCCTCACCCAGAACTTTCTCCTCGATTCTCGTAAATAAGCACAAAAAGTTTGTATTATGTTGTAGGATGTTGTATGAGAAATGCTAGCATATACACCGGTGAGGATTTTGAGAACTTCCTCACATAGAACTTCCTCTCTCGATTCTCGCACCCACTCACAAAAAGTTTGAGGAAGTTCTACCAGAAATCCCCAAGACGCATTCTTTTGAGTATATGCTCTAAGAGGAAATTCTTAAGAGAAAGTTCCACTCTGGGTGAGGAAGTTTCTCAAAATGGACACCGGTGTATATGCTCTAAGAAGCAAGTGACTTAGTCATAGAGGGAGGTTTGCTGCAATCTTTTGAGTTAATGGTAGGCGTGTGAGCACCTTGGGGAGTGGACCCCTCCTTCCTCTTGTTTGTATCATCTTTTAGGCTAACATTGTTTGCCACATTGACAAAAGGGAGGGTTTGAGAGTTGTGTTGCAGGAGGCTAGACTGCTGAGCTGTCCGCCGAAAGTTGGTCTTGTGTCCTTTCTTTATTTTGAAAGACTTCCATCCTGCCTCGATATCGTCAATAGGCAAGGACAACGACCGGACATCATTTTGCTTAGACTTGGGAGCCATGTCTTGAGGGTTGGGAGTAGGGGTGTTATGTTCCATTTTCTATCAATTAAGTTAATTTTTGTAATGTCCAAAGCGCCTATTTTTATCTTGAGATACCATATAATTCTCTTTATAGTACCGGGTATGGATGGAACCTCTCCTCTAACGATTTTAAAATTCCTGGCCCTCCAAATTTCGTAAGTTGACATGGATATATCAGCTGCCAACATTCTTGTTCTCAAGGCATTAGAATTCAAATTTTTGAACCAAGAAATCAGAAGGTGCCACTTAGTAGGCATCCCGCGCATCTTAAGGAAGCCTGCAGAGTTCTTTAAAACTTGGTTGGCAAATTGACAATCAAAGAATAGATGATCTCTAGACTCCTGGGCTTTTCCCCATAACACACAAGAAGCTTCCACAAATAACCCATGTCTCGCATCCTGTCCCTGGTGAGCAGCGACAAGCGTATTTTTAACCTTTTATAGTCGTCAAGTTATGAGTTTTGGAGGTCTAGTTGCAGTCAAACAAAATTTATAGCCTTGGTAAGCCAAGGGTCGATCTAAGGAACAACGTGTGTGAATACTAGCTAACAAGTGACATATTTAGCCATTCCAATTAACAGTAAAAGGTTTTGGCGTGATGAAAATAAAAGAAATTAAATACAGAAAAATAAAGGTTTTGAATTGATCAGAGAAAGAATTCCAGAATCATATTTCACCCGTGTCAACCCACTAATCATGCAACGTAATTCAATCATGCTATCGAATATGGAAATAAATCGAAATAAAACTAGAAAAGTCGCCCATACACGGATGATGGACCCAAATTATACGAATCATAAACACCGTAAAACCCCCTTAATTAGACTGTCGGTCTATTTAACTTCTACTTGTTAGCCCCGATATATTTCTACAGGGTATTTTGGCACTTAGAGAGAAAACACGCTAAGGAGAGGATTTTACGCTGAAAAGATGTTTAGAGTTATTCCAAGGTCAAGATCAGACGCTGACTGAAGAAATCTCAAGGATCCTGACATGGAATCACTCCAAACAAATCAAGCCGAAGAGGAATTTGCATTGAAGACTCAACCGACCGGGTAGGAAAATGCCGCAGAAACCACCCGACCGGTTGAAGCAGCATCCAGCGCCCAGTGCCCAGCGTCCAGCGCGCCTGCCGAGCTATTCGAGTCCAAATTCAAGTTGCCCGAGCAAACCATCTCATCTGACAATTCCGCCTCGACCAAAGTGTTTAAAATGGCAAATAAGGTGGACAATGTCGGAAAACCAAGGAGAATGCTCGAGCAGATTGGCAGTTAGCTCAAATCCAAGGCAAAGGCCCGGCGCGCATTGGCACCCAAACCAAGTCGCTCGACCCAACGGATGCATATGGAGATTCTGGCTCGACCAAGATGTTTGGAATGCCCAACAAGTCGGACAATCTCGCTTCCCAGACGAAACGCTCGAGCAGATTGGCAGATTGGCCAATTCCATAGTAAAGGCCGCGCGCATAGGCACCAAGACCAAGTTGCTCGACCAAAACATGGAATTTGGAAATTCTGGCTCGACCATTAGTCTTAGAATCACTTGGACATTCCAAATCAACTATCAAAATGCACGTTTGGACAAGATGACCGGCCACCACCCTTGAAGGTGGCCAAGGGAGGAGCTCCTCCCCATTCCACCACCTGCTACCGGCGGCTGCTCCTCCATGGTGACCGGCTGCTCCTCCACCCCCCATGTGGCAGCTCCTCCTTGCTCCTCCTCTCATCCATTGGATCAAAGGACACTTGCCACCATCTCCACCACCCATCTCCTCCCCTTTTGGCTATAAATACAACCCTCCTCCTCCTCATTTCAAACATCCACAAAAATTGTAAAATCACTTATCTCTCTAAGTTTGTAAGTTTGGTTTTGGGAATAAAAGTTCGCTTCCTTGGCGCTTCAACGGTTGTAAGTCCTTCTTTGTATTTAATTTACTGTTTTTATAATGTTTAGCGCGATAAATAGTAGCTAAACTAGTCGTTCGGTAGAAGGGGCGGACTTGTATTATAAAATGTTTTAGACTATTTTAGTGTTTATTCTCTGTATTCAAAACTTGTTCTATGTGCCATATATTAGATCAGAACTTCCATGGTTGAGTGGATGCTTGAAATGGCAAAGCTCTTCTGTGGTAGTTCGTAAACATACTCGGATAAGTGGATGCTTGAAATGGCAAAGCTTATCTGAGGAGTTTGATCTCTCTCAAACACCATTTTGGGTAAATCGGAAAAGACAACCCAAAATGGATGCACATAGACTAGCATATCCTGAAAGGGGTATTGGCGCTAGTCTAAATAGAACAAGTACTTACGTTTTTTGCAAAAGATTAGACAGTGTTGCAAGTCGAGTGCTTGAAATGGCCTTGATTCACTTTCAAACACTTTTGCAAAAGACTAGACAGTGTGGCAAATCGAGCGCCGGAAAAGGCCTTGATGCACGTTTGAATACTTAGAAGACTCACTAAGGGTCAATGATAAACAGGATATAATACAAGGCCCCTGAAACCGAACGCTTTCTTTTAATTGTAATAATTATCAGTTACTTTCTAGTACTAAAACCAACCAACCAACCAATCAATCACTCAGCTGGTAGGTTTAAAACCAACCAACCAACCTAAAACACAACCAATCCCAAAATTGTCCAACTTAAAGAACAACTATCCCCCTAATTCCCTTGGGTTCGACCCCTACTTACCACTTACTACCCAGTAGTATAGTCGCGAGTAGCGGACTATTATAAATTTATTTGTGCAAATCGCTCCGACGACAAGCGATCTGTCAAATTGGCGCCGTTGCCGGGGAATTAGCCGTCGGATTAGTTGTTCTTTCCTTTCCCTTCCCGTTTCTTCATCACGCTAGACACTATGTATGCAAGAAGCAACACAGGAACAGTGGCGAAATACGACCTGAGCCACCCATGGGACCCAAACCAATAATCCACAACGAGGTATCGTCGAGCCAACGACGTTAAACAAGTGCACTGGTCGGGAGGTAACCCGACACTATCTTACTTTCTGTCATTTAAATTCAGTCATTTAGTTTTAAGCTTGCATGACTTTTGAACTAAGGCACGCCTTCGTTCAAAAGTGTGGGGTGAGAACCACCGTTGTATATAAATAACATGCTTGCTGTTTTTCTTTTTTAGTAATAGTACCTTTTTGAAAATATGAACTTAAGAATGTGAAAAAGATAGACCGAAATTCATGCATTTACCTTGTGAAAATTCAACTGTCTAAAAACTTAGAATGTAACTTTTCATTTGTCCTTTGTGCTGAGATTAACTAGGGATGTGGAGTTGACATAAATCGCCCTAGAAAGGCTTGGGAAGCAATCAAAGGATCAGATCAAACTATATGGTTTTCGAAGTCAGTGGAGGCAGCATTTCGGGTTTCAGTGAAGATTGAAGTCATCTCCGCCATGCAGTGTTTATGCAAAAAAGAAAAAAGGCGAGGACGGGAATCAGACCGTCCTCTCTCTAGTTAAAGTAGCCGAGAAAATAGATGAGCGACCCTCATCTTGACCCGCGCGAAACAACAACGATGAGAGGAGCGGGGAGGTATTTCCATAGGCTTGCGGGCGATGATTGGACCTCCCAAAAAGGCTTGAGAAAATGGACTAGCAAAGCCACAAAAAGTCGAAAAGCTCGAAGAAGCAAATCAAGAGGCCGAAGGCCCAACATTGTGAAGGTTTTAACCCAACAAAAAAGTGAAGTACTCAAAAAAGTCAAATCAAAGGCCAAAGGCCGATTCACTACAAAAAGCAGTCCCTCGCCAAAAGAAAAATCAAAGTACTCAAACCAGTGAAACCCGAACCAAATCACGTGCTAGAGAAAGCTACAAGGAAACCATATAGTGCGAGACGATCCCGAGAATGCAGTCCAGGAACCTAAAAAGGGCTATCTCCCGAAACATCCGAAATAATTTGCATCTCAGTACGGAGGTACAAGTATCAAGTTTCTTCTATTTATTTACACAGTTCAATTTGGTAATAAGTAAGTAATGCATGAATTAGGATAAATCGAGTCCCACAGTCTAATTTTCATATAATCCAAAACCAAACTTAGAGTGCCGCCCTTTAATAGCATTGTTCGGGACGAACAACTAAAAGTGTGGGGTGATATGATGGACCCAAATTATACGAATCATAAACACCGTAAAACCCCCTTAATTAAACTGTTGGTCTATTTAACTTCTACTTGTTAGCCCCGATATATTTCTACAGGGTATTTTGGCACTTAGAGAGAAAACACGCTAAGGAGAGGATTTTACGCTAAGGAGAGGATTTCTACAGGGTATTCAGACAAAAGTCAACTTTCCTATTAATTCATGTACTACCATTGTAGCTACCATGACCTAACATCAATTTCATGCAATCCGATTAATACTTAGGACCCATCCATGTTTCGATAATTAACCTAAATACATTCTAGCATGGAAACATCTCATTCAATGTAAAACTTGCAAGAACGATAAAATTAAGCACAATGAAATTGAATATTCGAATCGCATTAATGAAAAACGTTTAATTGATCACATGAAGAGTTGGGTACATAGCTCGGGATCCGTAGGATCCCAGAATAAAAAGATTACTCACTATTCATGGTAAGTTAACCACAAATAGTGTAATAATGGAAATTTTGGACGAGTTACCCGTAGTGACGATGTATCTCGTGGAATCCTCAATCTCGCGATGATCTCTGTCTTCTCCCAAGTTAGAGTTCTTCAATCTCAATTAAAGCACACCTAGAATACTCTGATCGTTGCCCTTTTATAGTTCAAACATTGATCAATTCCCAAAAAGGACCAGAACTTGCCAAAAACGGATTAGGAAATCTGTTGATAATTCTACCTTCGAAGGTGCCGTGACACCCGTGACATTCGAACATGTCACGGCATGTCACGGCCTGGCCAAAAGCTACTGAGTTGTAGAGGTGCCGTGACACCCGTGACACTAGGAGGATGTCACGGCATGGACAAAACTCCCCGAGCTGGAAAAGTGTCGTGACACCCGTGACATATATACATGTCACGGTAGTCATGGCCATGCTGGAAAGCACTTGATTCCTTCTGAGAAGAACACCTGTCGTGACACCCGTGACACTAATGAGATGTCACGGCTGTCACGGTGCTATGTTGGTGCAGAGTTCTTTTTCGATCTTTTTTGGTCGATCTTTTCGTTCTTTCAGCACTTCGAGTCCAAGGAGCGATGATATGTCTGTTTTACCTGAAACACTAGAGAAAGACATCAAATACGGATAATTTTCCCGGAGAACAAGTGTTATCCTTCATCGAATGTAGTGAATAATTAGTCAAAGTATCGACTGATCAAAACACTCCACACTTGGGATTTGTTCGTCCCGAACAAATGTCAAACAAATGGCAGAATAAGTGAAAGTAATGCTCAACGACCATAAGTTTCTAAGTTACCCAGTCAAGTGTTATGCGATCAATTCTAACAAAAACAAAAACAAAAACAAAAGATAACTAACTGTCGTAGAGGACACGAATGCATTTAGCATATGCGTCAAGACTTTAAACCTCCAGGCCGCCCTAGTAGGACGAGTATAGTCTCGTGAATGTTTTCAAGAATGGGACTACCTACAAATCCCCTGTACAACTAACTAACGTGTATGCATGAATGATGCTCAACGAGTCACAGTAAAGTCATGTCATACCTCGGATTCATCGTGTTACCTTGATTTCAAGTCAAACATCTTCATCAAAGTTGTTAGACAATCTTAGATTAAACGAGTCATGCATTCAAACGGTCGGTACACATGGCTAGCAAGCGACTAATCACATGTTCTAAATAGTTCCATAGCAACGCATTAAGAACACGAGTTACACAAAACATGCTCGCCATTCACCTATGCTATCTAGGGATAGTCCACGGGCTCTTGGCGCAAAGCTCATTCTCAAGTGCCAAGGAATAGACAATGACTCGTAAGAGAAGAGGAGCCTGGCTTAAGAATTTTCTGAAAAAATAGTACAAAAATCACATCGAAATTTTAGTGCAAGCACGAGGATCATCCCTTAGATTTTAGTACATGAATTCTCAAGACAAGTCATGATTGCACGCAATGAGAAAATGGAATTACACTACATCAAGCAAAATGGGGCAGAAATTTATTTTTTTTCATACACAAGGGGTGACTTTTCTCACTTTGCCCTTTGTAGTGTTTTTCTGTTTTTTTTCTTTCAAAAACGACTATGCTTGGGGTCAGTTTTTTACCCCCTTTTGAAATTTCAGAACTTTGTTCCTTATTGGGGGCCAATTTTTCGCCCCTCTTTTGACTATATTTTTTCTAACTCCACACTTAAAACTTGACATAGTGTATGGATAAAGGCGGGTGCATGCAAATCACAACAAGTATAGAGAAATACATATTAGTACTAAGGTCACCTAGAAAAAGAGATGCAATTTAAGTTTTTGACATTTTGTACCGGTGTCTACTAATATCAAGTCTCAAACATGCTTCAAGAAATACGTAAATCACGTGATAGGCAAAGGCTAGCAATGATACTGACACGAGAGAATACGCACACAAATAAAACTATTTCAAGTCCTAGACTTTGAATCAAAAAGAATAACAATCAGTCAAGGAGTATCGTAGAAAACAAGGATTTCAATCTCAATACATAGACAGTTGAGCATATGCAAGAGTGAATGCGTGATATGCAATGTGTGTGACTATGCGCTACCCACTCCACACTTAAAATTGAGCTTAGTCCCTAAGCGAAGAAATAAAACATAGGAGAAGGTACATAGGAACTTCCCTCGTGTGTGATGGTGTGATATCCATGGAGTTCAAGCGATGCCCGGGGAGTGAAATGCGACTCATGAGCTGGTAGATATATAAAGAAAAACATAGAGCTGCACAAGTGATAGATTAGCATCGGTAATGATGGGTAGGCAATAGCAAGAAGTGCCAAATAGAAGGTATGATATATGATGCGAGCAAAACGTAGATCGCATAAAAATATGGCTCAAGCATCATGTAGCATGTAGAATGAAAAGTCATGGCAAAAAGTCAGCGTACAATAAGAAAGTCATGAATCGTGCAACAACTGACAAAATAACCAAAAGTCATGAAGAGAAATGCATGAGGAGCTAAACAGCGCCATCGTCCGTAGCATCATCAATACCAAACAGATCTGCTGTATCATCAGAGCCCTCGGCATCGTGAGAAGGACCGGCCTCGTGGTCATTGCGGGTAGGAGGTGCCGTGCTAGGAGAGTTGAGATCGACTGCTCTAGTGAAATCAGCCTTGAATGGATTTGGGGCAGACGACACGGCGGATGGCGGAGGAGGATAGTCAGAGTGGCCCTGCCCCTGAAGTAATGTCAACAAGGCAACATGTGCCCACTGATGCGCCCTTCTGGCCTGATCACGAAAATCTGAAAAATATGTCGTGTGCTGGGCATGGGCTCAAGTAAGGCGACCCTGCGCTCCCATTATCACACCATGAGTGGCCAATAGCTGGCGCTGGTACTCTAGAATCCGACTCTGGTTCTCTAAAATCTGGTGCTGCTGCGCGAAGAGCGGATTGTGGAAAGTGTCCAAGTGCGGTCTCGGGATCTGGGCATCAGTAAGAGGTTGCGGCGGAGGGGCCGGCGCAGGCACTGGAGGCTCATGTGCCTCATCCGAGTCATGGTCCTCATGTTGAGGGTCGCCACTTCTAGCTTGCTCGAGCGTCCTCTGTCTGCTCTCGACTCTACGACGCTTCTTCCCTCGGGGAAGCTCGACTCGATGCTTCCACTGACGGTCCCGGTCAATCATCTTAATATCTGCCATCTTGTCAGTGTCCAGGATGGACCTGACCGCCGCTGGGAGCTGACTGAATTTCCATCCCGCTGATTCGGCGAGAATGGTGACAAATAAACCGCCACCTAAAGCAATGTTCCTGTCTAGAACGGAGCCCCAAAATACAACTTGGTCGGTGAGAATCTAGAAGAAATCAACTGGGCGGTGGCGGTGCATTGATATCATAACATCGAGCTCGGGGTTGCCTATGTTCGTGGCACCCTCGCCACGTGGAAAAATGCTCATGGCAACTAGTCGGTGCATGATCAGTCGAGTTTTCGACTGATTTATGGCCATTCTTCACTATAGTTTTGTGTCGTTTCCGACATTATTTTGATGTCATTTGACCTCTATCTCTACATTTCAGGTAGAAAAAAAAGCCTCTCCCAAGGTTGAAGCCTAAATACGAAAACTCGGGGAAAAACTAAGGATTTAGAGCAAAACCGAGCAGATTGACCTTTGCATCTTGTTCTGGACGCGCAGGGCGCATACAGTGTCCGAATTGGCTGATTCAAAGCTTGTTGGAAAGATAACTCAATGGGCTATACCTTTCTAGTTGACGCCAAAGCCAAATTCAGACGGGAAGACCACCAAAAAGGCCTGGGAAGTTCTAGACGGTCGGCTGAAATCAGCCAACCGACCGGCTGAATAAAGATTCAAGGAGGCTTGCCCACGGCCATTCCCAGCCGACCGGCTGGTCCCCGCTCATCACAAACAATGCAATCGGCCAATTTCAGCCGACCGACTGGATTTGCGACCCAGAATCCAGGCGACCGGCTGAACTGCTACAGTACCAGAATCTTCTACCCGAGGCTATAAATAGAAAGATGGCTTTTGACCTAAAGTGGGGAGGTTTTTGGGGAGAAAAAGCTTGGAGAAGAGGCTCATCCAAGGTCATCAATCATCATCCAACCAAGGAGAAGTGAAGATCAAAGGGAGATATTGGGATTAACCATCCTACTTCTATCCATCTTCTATTCTCTTTGTTGTTGCTATAAACCATACTCACACCATGTTGTCTTACATGATGTGTGAGTAGTGGATCTTGTGTTTTGAGGGTCTTATGACTCTCCTTGGTACTCTTTGATCACAAATATACATTGATATTCATATGGATGATTGTTGATTTCATTTTCTCTTGTGTTATGAATGTTATTCACTCAAGGTGTTTGTTAAAATGCCTAAGTGACAACTTAGACTAAAACTTGAACCTAGGACTTGGAAACCCTAGGGAATAGTTCTAGTATGGAGAAAATGATCCATATCTTGAATCATGCAAATGAACCTTAGGATATGGATGCTTGACTAAGGATTAAATGTTTAATTCATTGGAGTTAGTCATTGAGCGAATCATCAATTAATCTCATCTAATGGTGTCAATTCATGTTCTCTATGCTCTTTATACATGACATGCTACTAAGTGTTTGATAAAATGCCTAAGTAACATGTTGATTCTAGTTCGGATAATAGAGGATGTGATCCTATCTAATGTATGCAATTATTGTTAACTAGTCCTCGAGTTCATATCATTTATTACTTTAGGAAGAGAATCCTAGGATAATAGTGCTATGGAATGAACCAATTACCTCGAGAGAGTGAGGTTGGAGCTATAAGAGAGCTTGGCTAAGACTAGATTCACATGAGAATTGGTCTATCTTAGTCTAAGCTAGGTTAGAAACAATGCATGGGTAGGAAGTGAACTAGTGCGTATGTTCATTGCATTTATCTCCCACCCATAGGATGATAATGCAATGGAATGAACCGATATCCTCGAATGGACTGAGGTTCGAGCTAAGAAGGTTCTATACTATTTGACTACCATGAAATGTTTGAATATCGTGTATGTGATCATTGGGAAATTGCCAAGGAGGGGAGTAACCCCCTAGAAACACCTCCTATCTATCTTTTATCCCTAATTACCCGCCATTTAGGATTTAGATACACCCCTTTATACGTTTTTGGTTTAGAATAGACGAACGGAAACGCAATCTTATATAGTGCATGTGCTTGGCTTGCTCCTTTGGGTTCGACCCGGTCTTACCGATCATTATAAATTTCTTTTGACCAAGTGTTAAAAATTGCAACGTCAACGGCGCCATTTTGAGAATTGTATTTTGTATAGTCAAAAGAATTTATAATTTGACCAGTAAGACCGGTATCGAACCCAAGGGAGCAATTGGATTATGCGCTAGGAGAATCAAGTTTTCAACTCAGCTATTCCTTCAATATTCAATGGTGAGGTGATTATCAATCAAGAAACAAGTAATGAAATGATTTCAAGGGGTTTCAATTCAATTAAAGAGAGTTTGGAGGGGATACTCTCCTCCTTGGCAATTTCCCAACGATCATGTACACAAGAGTTAAATTATCTTTAGGGAGTTGATTGGTTCAAACCTAGCTTAGGCTAAGGTATACTAACTATCGTGTGATCTATCCTAGCCAAGCCATCTTAATTAGGATCTCACTTTTTCAAGATATTGATCCACTCTATAGCACTATTATCCTTGGAACATCTCCCAAGGTAATAAATGCCACAGGCAATAAGCTTTAGTTGACCACATACCCATGCATTTGCTCTCATAAACACTAGATATGTTCATGTCCACTGACAGGCGTCGTCGGTACCTGCAAATTTAAATTTATAGTTCCTTACTCTTGGCTATGGGTTAGTACAGCGGCAAGCAAGGGTCGAACCTAGGGAGCTAGATGGTTACTTGTTGATCTGTAAAAAGGAAACAATTGGGTTTTGAGGAAACAAGTGCAAATAAGAAATAAACGAAAGATGTCAATCGGAGAAGAATATTCAGGCTAGGGGTTCTAATTGTGACTTGGTTTGTCCTTGATTTCTAAGTATCTAATTCTGCGTTCTTAAGTGTGGTTACTCCGGGTCAGGTTATAACCTAAGGTAGGACCGTTTCAAGTCACTACGCCACAATCTACTCCTGGACAGGTTATAGAATTCTAGTTCTAGCAAACCTAATACTCCTGGTCAAGTTATATTAGGCTTAGTGCGACTACTTATTCTAACGGGTCAGTATCAAATAAGCAGTAAATAGAGGGTATGGATTGCCCAGCTTAAGCTTTACCGTTTCGGGTCTCCACTTAAACTTGCAACCCAAACAGAAATTAATGTGCACAAGAACTAGTAGAACGCAAGAATAATATTAAGCATGGAATCTCAAAACATTCGTCACAATAAATTAGCCCTAGCCCGAACGAGCGGTTTAGCTACACATGCTGGAAATAAAAGACAATAATAAAAAGACAGAAATTGCTACTCTATTGCCGAACGAAGAAGGACTTGAGAGAGAGGAGTGGAGAGCTCGAATTTTGGATGATGGGATGCTTTGAAAGGTTGAGGAGAGGCTGTATTTATAGTGTAGAATGGGGCTTCGAAGTTTCCAAATTGAGGTTGGCCCAAAAACGGTTTTAGGAAACATGTCCTAAAACCGACTTTGCTTGATCTTCAAGTTAACTTCTTGTGCAAGTCTTACAGCGTCTTCTAGGGCCTTCCAGGACATTCTAGGAACTTCATAGAAGCCTCTAAACCGCCTCACTCGAGCCCACTGATTTGGCCCAACGCGCGGGGCCTACAACGTCGTTTTGCTCATCTCGGCCAATCCCGCTCGTGCGTTTTGCTTGGCTAGTGATATCGTCCGAGTCATTTAGCATTTCGATCACTTTGGTCGAGCCAGAATTGCAAAATTCATTCGTCTGGTCGAGTAACTTGGATTCAGCGCTGGTCTGCTCGACAAGGCCTTCGGGCGCGGCCTGGAACTCTGCTCGGCTGCTCCTGGACCATTCCACCCGTGCATTCTCCTTGGCTTGGTGACATTGTCGGACTTGTTTTCCATTTTGAGAAACTTGGTCGAGTCAGATTTGTCACTTGAGTCCGTCTGGCCGAGCGAATTGATTTCGGTGCCTATCAGTGCGCCCGGGGCCTTACTGGGGTTGGGCCAACTGCCAATCTGCTCGGGCGTTCTCCTTGGTTCTCCAACATTGTCCACCTTATTTGCTATTTTGATCACTTTGCTCGAAGTGGATTCGTCAGATCAGCTTGTTTGCCCGAGCAACTTGAATTTGGTGCTGGTCAGCTCGGCTGGGGGCCTGGATCTGCTCGGGCCAGCGTGGCCAAAAACTGCCATGCGGTGTCTTTTGGCACAAAATGCCATCTTTAACGCGCGTTTCCTCCTAGAGCTTCCAAAACACCTGAAATACAAAACAACACTAAGAAGTAACTGTTCGTATAATAAAGTGCCGGAATTGGTGGGATTTGATGAGTCGATGAGTCGTATAAATACGGCTCATCAAACCACCCCACACTTAAACTTGTTCGTCCCGAACAAGAACTATGTCATAAGAGGAAAACAAATGCAACATCACAATACTTCGGCATCCTAGATATTGCTACATGAATATGTGTTGCTAGTCTAGACTTCGCCTCTCTATGCATATCTCAATCGTTACTAAAAGTATTGTGCTCAAACATGGAAGTAATCGATACGTGTTACCTTTGAGCGGAGATGCAAACCAATTCGGATGAATGGGAGATAGTCCTTATTAGACCCATGATCTACACTCGCGGTTCCGGGTTCTTACTATATGGTTATACTTCATTGCTTTTTCTTGCACGTGATTTGTTCGAGCTTCAAGGTGTTGAGTTCTTTTGGTTGGACAGCTTTTGTAGTGAGTTGGCTTTTGATGTAACAGTGGTGTACTTCACTTTGTTGCGTGTAAAACTTCACAAATAACTGATTTTCTTTTCTTTTGCTACTGATTGTGAACTGCTCGTCCGTGATTCCTCTTTTGATGGAGGTCCAATCATCGCCCGCAAGCATATGGAAATACCTCCCTGCTCTCCCTCATCCTCGTCCTTTTGACGCGAGTCAAGCCGAGGGTCGCTCGTCTATTTTCCCGGCTACTTGGACTAGAGATTGGACGGTGTGTTATTTTCCCGTCCCACCTGACCGCATAAGCACTGCAGTGGTGGAGCAGACTCTTAACCATGTTGCTTCGAAGTGCTAGCCTCCACGAAATCCATATAACCATATAGTTCGAAGCTCGGTCCTTTGAGTGCTTTGTCAAGTCTCTCTAGGACGTTTCTATCAATTCCACATCCCTGTTTATCTCAACTTACAAAGGCACGTAAAGGGTTAGGTTCACATGTAATCGCTCAATTCTAATTTCACAAGAGACACGCATGTAATCGGTTCTATCTATTTCACATCATCAAGATTCAATACCCCAAGTCTAGGAAAATAGAGAGAAATCTGTACAAAAATTTTAAATTTTTAGGGAAACGTGCTGACTCTATGCAAGTGCAAGAAAATAAATGTGCTGACACGACATACTGACTCTCCCACACCACACTTTTTGAACTGACGTGTCCTCACGGCATATCTTAAGTTCAAAGACACGACTATGCAAGCAAACAAACAATAGGGAAAATAAGAGAGTTAAGAGTGAACAGGCACTTCCCTCGTGCGGTTGCGAAGTTGGCTCGCGGCGAGTGCGAGCTCCATTGTTGGCTTTTCTAGCTCATGCTTTGCCTCCAATTCGCCTTGCACCGCATCATCATTGATTACATGATCTTTGGTGGATGTGATCTGCATAGAAAATGAAGGGTTAAGTTGGGGCACTTTAGCCACAAGGTCCGGGCTTTTCTCGGCCAGCTCGCCAATGAGGACCGGGCATGTCTCGGACAGCTCCGTAATGAGGTCCGATTCGATTGGCTCGGTCGGCTCTTCTTCAGGTGCCAGTGGGCCGTCTTCCTCTAAATGCCCGGGGTAATCTGAATTGAGCTCTTCTTCAGTCAACCATGGGTCCTCATCCTCTGCCGGCTCCGTGGGCTCCATTGTAAGCTTTTCTTTGATGACCATTGGCTTGTGGGCCATATTGGCCAGTTCGGCCTGAATTTGGTGCACCATGTTGGCCAGTTCTTTGAGCCGCTTGGCCTGATCTTGTTTCGAGCTTTCTGCCATATCTTCTATCAAGTCCCACAGATCGGACATGGTTAAATTATTCACCGAGCCTCCTGTCGCAGCATCATTAAGCCTAATCCACTCATGTGGCATCATCCCACCGAGAAACCTTTGAAGAACATAGAAGTTTGTGAATCCATGGTGCGGGCAGCTCGTCACAATGGAATCGAAGTACGACAAGTACTCGTCCAATGTTTCGTCCCGGGATTGCTTGAGGTTGATGATCTTCTCGCGGACTTCAAGTTGGAAGGATGGTGGGGAAAACTCCTCGTCGTTCCAAGGCTCTCTTCCGTAATAGGAAGACATAGCGAACCATAAAGCAAAACTAAATTAAAAAATAGAAAAATAAAGAAAACAAAAAGAACAACTTCACCGTGCGTAGCTCCCGGGCAACGGCGCCAAAATTTGACAGACGTTGTCGGTACCTGCAAATTTAAATTTATAGTTCCTTACTCTTGGCTATGGGTTAGTACAGCGGCAAGCAAGGGTCGAACCTAGGGAGCTAGATGGTTACTTGTTGATCTGTAAAAAGGAAACAATTGGGTTTTGAGGAAACAAGTGCAAATAAGAAATAAACGAAAGATGTCAATCGGAGAAGAATATTCAGGCTATGGGTTCTAATTGTGACTTGGTTTGTCCTTGATTTCTAAGTATCTAATTATGCGTTCTTAAGTGTGGTTACTCCGGGTCAGGTTATAACCTAAGGTAGGACCGTTTCAAGTCACTACGCCACAATCTACTCCTGGTCAGGTTATAGAATTCTAGTTCTAGCAAACCTAATACTCCTGGTCAGGTTATATTAGGCTTAGTGCGACTACTTATTCTAACGGGTCAGTATCAAATAAGCAGTAAATAGAGGGTATGGATTGCCCAGCTTAAGCTTTACCTTTTCGGGTCTCCACTTAAACTTGCAACCCAAACCGAAATTAATGTGCACAAGAACTAGTAGAACGCAAGAATAATATTAAGCATGGAATCTCAAAACATTCGTCACAATAAATTAGCCCTAGCCCGATGATGGACCATAATTGTATGAATCATAAACACAGTTAAACCCACCAAATTAGACTGTTTGTCTATTTAACTTTTGTTTGTTAGTTCCGATATTTATCTACAGGGTATTTTGGAGTCTAGAGAGAATACAGGCTAAGGAGGAGTTTTAAAGCTGAAAATGAATTACGAGTCAGGACACGACCAGATTCCGACTGTACAACTTTCATGGAACCCACTTGGAATCATTCAAATATTCTAGAACAATCGGCGTTTGGATAAGAACGCAATGCAAAGGCACCAAGCCCGGTAAAAGCCAAACAAGGGCAATTTCAGCCGATTTGGGATTTCGACCATGTTCCAAGCAAAATTTGGCTTAGGTTCCTTCTTGAGATCATCTTAGAATGACATTTTCATTCAGAATACACTCTCCAAAATCCGAGAAGCTCCGGTCAAATTCCGGTCAAACCGATGGCTTTTGAGAAACAAATATCTTCCGATGGCTTTTGGAGTGATGATTCACCCCGATGGCTTTTGCTCTCCTCTTGCCATGTGTTGTGATCTCAAGCCACAAGCCTCTCCTCCCTTGCCAAGTGTATGGCTCATATCCATCCTCCGTGCCTATAAATACAAGCTTCCCTTCCCTTTGTAAATCATCCAAAAAACATCCCAAAATCCCACAATCCATACAACACTTATCTCTCTAGATTTTGGCACTTTTGTAAGCTTTTTTTGAAATCTATAATACTCCTGTTGGTTCTTGAGTATTCTAGTAGTCTTTGAGAATACTCCTGTTGGTTCTTGAGTATTCTCCTTTACTTACTGTCTTTCAAAAACCCTCGAGTACTTAGCTATGGTATCCACCTCTATGGATATTCGTAGCTAAACTCTTCATTTGGTTGAGTGGATTCTTGAAATGGCAAAACTCTTCCGTGGGGGTTCGTGAACATACTCGGGTAAGTGGATGCTTGAAATGGCCAAGCTTATCTGAGGAGTTCGACATCTCTAAAACACCATTTGGTTTGATCGGAAATGATTGATCAAATGGATGCACATAGGCTAGTATACCTTGAAATGGGGTGCTAGTCTAAATAGAACAAGTGCTCTACGACCTTGAAATGGGCTAGACAGTGTGGCAAATCGAGCGCTTGAAATGGCCTTGATACACGTTTGAATACTTAGCAGGATCACTAAAGGTCAATGATAAACATGCTATGATACAAGGCCCCCGAAACCGAATGCTTTCCTTAGATTAAAACACTACCTGCACTTACTTCCTTAGTATAAACTGCCCTTTCAACTGCTGACGTTCCGCAAGACTTGCCGATCACGCAACAACCGCTGTAAGTCTTCTTTTTACTTTCAGTATTTACTTTTATGTCATTTACTTTTCCGCACTAAAAAACCAAAACCAACCAACCAATCACTTAGCTGTTAGTAGTAAAACCTCAATCAACCAAAAAACACGCTCCCCCGCTGTACGACCCCTCGAAGAACAACTTATCCCTCTAATTCCCTTGGGTTCGACCCCTACTTACCACTTGCTACCCAGTAGTGAAGTCGCGAGTAGCGGACTTATAAATTTATTTGTACATTTGCTCTGACGACAAGCATCTGTCAAATTGGCGCCGTTGCCGGGGAATTAGTTACCTAATCGGATAAGTTCTTTGAATCGATACTCGCTCCAAAACAACCATGTCTCGCGAAGGAAGCCACCATGACTATCAGGATGATGACGAGATAAACCTGTACGATCGAAATAATGAGGCTCCACCTCCATTTATTGACGATCCGGAACAACTCATCAGAAACCAAAGAGCTCGTAATAGGGAGGCCGTTCGAAGAAACCAAGTACCACCCGAGGATCGAAATGCAGCTGGTCCAGTGCAACCCCCTATACGTCCCCCACACCCTCAACCTCGACAAATGCCTAGGCAAGAACCTGTCTTTGACAACTATTATGGGAATAACAACGACCGCGCACCTACGATGGGAGAGCTGAATGCCCCAGATTTCGAAACGCAACCATGGTGCATATACGAGGGGCCTGAACTGGAATACATTACCATCAACGCATCAGTGGCCCATAGCTTGCCCAAGTTCTCAGGAGCAAACGGAGAATCTGCGACAACTCACCTCCAACGCTTACACGGCATTTGCCAGAATCTAAAACCCAATCGAGTGAGTATAGACGACTTCAAGTTGAAGGCGTTCTATTTTTCCCTCATTGACTCGGCAAACGACTGGTTCCTTTCATTGCCTTCAGGAAGCATCAGAACATGGGTTTAGATGCAAAGGAAATTCCTGGACAAATATTACCCGGCAGGAAGGGCAATGCAAGTAAGGAGGCAATTACAAGACATCAAGCAAGGGCCCAAGGAAACCATGTACGACTACCTGGAAAAGTTCAACCACCTAGAAAGAAGCTGCTGTACCCTTGGACTGCCCGAGAAACTCATCATCGAATACCTCATTGATGGATTAAGACCCTTAGACAAAATGCTCCTGGATGCCTCAGCTGGAGGATCCATGATGAATCTATCATTGAGCGGCATAAGGAACCTCATCGCCAACGTTGCTGAAAATGCCCGATTTAGAGAAGAGACAACTCGGCAGGAAGAATTTTCCCGAACAAGGAATGTGGCACAAGCTGAAACACCAATGAGCTCTATGCCAGAAGAGATAAAACAATTAAAGGAGATGATGATTCAGATCCTACGAAAACAACCAGTGCCGGTAAAACCTTGCGAGTTTTGTGGCTCTACAGACCACAAAACTGACGCATGCCCAACATTAATAGAAGAGAACCCGGCAGAAATAAAAATGTTAGGAGGATACCAAGAAACACAACCAGCTGTCTCTCAACTAGCCTAGTCATTCTATCAACCTCTCCACCAACAGTACAACCAGGACGCCCCGTCAGCTGGACAGTACCAAGCAAGCTCGAGCAACCAACAAGAGGGACCAAACAAATCTCTTAAGGACATGTTAATGCAATTTTCAGGTACTGTGCAACAGTTGAATACTACTATGCATCAAAACCAAGCCGAAACAAAGGACTTAAAGAATCACATCTCTCAACTCGTTGCCTCAGTGTCCGCACTCGCTAATGAGTCCAGCAGACTCCTTTCACAAACCATTCAAATCATGCAGAAAGATGTGAGTGCCTTGACTCTTAGGAGTGGAAAAACGCTTGTCGGCAAACCTTTGGAGCAAGAGGAGGACAAAGACCCAAGGTTGCCTGGAGAAGAGCAAAGAGGACCAAATCAGTACCAAGCCGGCTGATGGACCCAAATTATACGAATCATAAACACCGTAAAACCCCTTAATTAGACTGTTGGTCTATTTAACTTTTGCTTGTTAGTTCCGATATATTTCTACAGGGTATTTTGGCGCTTAGAGAGAAAACACGCTAAGGAGAGGATTTTACGCTGAAAAGATGTTTAGAGTTATTCCAAGGTCAAGATCAGACGCTGACTGAAGAAATCTCAAGGATCCTGACATGGAATCACTCCAAACAAATCAAGCCGAAGAGGAATTTGCATTGAAGACTCAACCGACCGGGTGGGAAAATGCCGCAGAAACCACCCGACCGGTTGAAGCAGTTCCAGGCCCTCCGCCGAGCTGACCAAACACTCAATTCAAGTTGCTCGAGCAAACCACCTCATCTGACAATTCCGCCTCGACCAAAATATTCCAAATGGAAAATAAGGTGGAAGATGTCGGGAAACCAAGGAGAATGCTCGAGCAGATTGGCAGTTAGCTCAATTCCATAGTAAAGGCCCCGCGCGCTTAGGCACCCAAACCAAGTTGCTCGACCAAAACATGGAATTTGGAAATTCTGGCTCGACCATTAGTCTTAGAATCACTTGGCCATTCCAAATCAACTATCAAATGCAATCATGGACCAAGGCGACCGACCACTTGTTGAGGAGGTGGCCAAGGGAGGAGCTCCTCCCTCATGATGACCTGCAACCGGCGGCTCCTCCTCCCTTGACCGGCGGCTTTGCTCCTCCCCCATGTGGCGGCTCCTCCTTGCTCCTCCTCCTCCTCCCTTGGATCAAAAACACATGGATGCCATCTCCTCCATCCATTCCTCCTCCCTTAGCCTATAAATACAACCCTCCTCCTCCTCATTTGTATCATCTCAAATCATCCACAAAATCATAAATCACTTATCTCTCTAAGTTTTGTAAGTTTGGCTTTGGAAATAAAGATTGCTCCCTTGGCGCTTCAACGGTAGTAAGTATTTTAATATTTATTTACCGTCTTTAATTTCCAATTCCTTAGTTATAATGTTTAGCGCGATAAATAGTAGCTAAACTAGTCGTTCGGTAGAAGGGGTGGACTTGTATTATAAAATGTTTTAGACTATTAATTAGTGTCTCGTCTTTGTATTCAAAACTTGTTCTATGTGCCATATATTAGATCAGAGCTTCCAAGGTTGAGTGGATGCTTGAAATGGCAAAGCTCTTCTGTGGAAGTTCGCAAACATACTCGGGTAAGTGGATGCTTGAAATGGCAAAGCTTATCTGAGGAGTTTGATCTCTCTCAAACACCATTTTGGGTAAATCGGAAAAGACAACCCAAAATGGATGCACATAGGCTAGTATACCTTGAAATGGGGTGCTAGTCTAAGTAGAACAAGGGTTTTACGTTTTTTGCAAAAGATCAGACAGTGTTGCTAGTCGAGTGCTTGAAATGGCCTTGATTCGCTTACGAACAACACTTTTGCAAAAGACTAGACGGTGTGGCAAATCGAGCGCCGGAAAAGGCCTTGATACACGTTTGAATACTTAGAAGATTCACTAAGGGTCAATGATAAACAGGATATAATACAAGGCTCCTTAAACCGAACGCTTTCTTTTAATTGTAATAGTTATCAGTTACTTTCCAGTACTAAAACCAACCAACCAACCAATCAATCACTTAGCTGGTAGCTTTAAAACCAACCAACCAACCAACCAAAAACACGCCCCCCCGCTGTATGACCAATTAAAGAACAACTTATCCCCCTAATTCCTTTGGGTTCGACCCCTACTTACCACTTACTACCCAGTAGTGTAGTCGCGAGTAGCGGAAAATATAAATTTATTTGTACAGAGAACATTGCACCTTAACGACAGTGCAGTGTGCTCCGTCACCGGCCCGAACAATCAGCAAGAACCAACCAAGTCCCTCGATAACACAATGAAGGAGCTCGCAGGTAGCATAAATCAATTGGGTACTTCGCTACACTAATATCAGGCGAAAACTGACGGGGCAATTTCAGAATTGACCAAACAAATGTCCCAGCTCGCCACTGCAATGTCAACACTCACTAATGAACCTGGCAGACTTCCTTCACAAACCATCCAAAATCCAAAGGCAAATATCAGCATGATAAGGAGGTCGAACATAAAGGCGACACTGGAAGAAGTAGCACGATCCCCAACTTACAAACTTACAAACAAGCACTTCACACGTAGGCATCGTCCTGATTGGAATCAAGAGGAAGACCGACCCAATAATGGCAAAACATGGGTCACGCATGCTGACAATGGACGGTATGCATTCACCGTCTGCATAACACCACCACCGATCATACACTCTGACATACCAGCATCTGGATGGGATGACAATAACAATTTAAAATGGGACTCCCCAACTAATATCTATGCTTCGAAGCAAAATATTAAGGGGTCCGATTATACAAATCCTAAGCCAAGGAATAGGGAGAATGGCCCGACAATAGAAAGAACCCTCACTTCAGATCATGAGTCACAACCGGAAAGAGATAAAGACCCAGGGGCCTTCACAGTCACCTGCGGTATTGGTGAAACCCAGATTCATAAGTGCTTAGTTGATCTTGGGGCTGCTGTCAATGCCATGCCTTCCTCCTTATACTACTTATTAGGACTTGGTCCATTGAAGCCACCCAGGTCAAATATCGAGCTAGGAGATAAATCGTGCATCCGTCCGGTTGGAGTGCTGGAAGATGTAATACTCCATGTGGGAGAGCTCGTCGTTGCTGCAGACTTTTATGTAATACAAACGGGAGAGACCAGCGAAGACGACCCTCCACCAATAATATTGGGACGACCATTCCTCTACGCTACTAAAGCAAGAATCGATGTGGGCAAGGGTTCATTATCGCTTAAGTTCGGCGGTAAAATTGCAAATTTCTACATTGATAATAGCCGCACGAATACAAAGAAACCGCCAGACATTATACCTATCTCAGATCGAGGTACACAGATTTCTGACCTGCCAAAGGAGACCGAAAAGGCAACAAGACCAACAGCTATGGTCAAAGGTTCCCCGCCTTCTCAGAAACAATGGAAAGAAAAAACACCAAAACCATGGAGTTCTAACCCAAGCAAGAAATCAGGAAGAGTCAAGGCAAGAAGCAACACAGGAACAGTGGCGAAATACGACCTGAGCCACCCATGGGATCCAAACCAGTGATCCAGGAATGAGGTACTGTCGAGCCAACGACGTTAAACAAAGGCACTGGTCGGGAGGTAACCCGACACCTATCTTACTTTCAGTGCTTTTATTTTTTGTCATTTAGTTTTTTCTCCAATAAGTCGCTCTCACCCACTTGGTGCATAGAATGAAATGACTATTCAGGAATCGATTATGGGTGCAACATCAAGCCAGTCAGGCCTATGCCAAGAGTTCAAAGCCCCTGCCGAACTCCCTCGATTATCCAGCCTCGAGCCATGTCGTTCACTCGACACCTTAAAGGGAGTTCTGTTCTTCCCTTTTCCTTAATGTCATTTCCTTCTCGTATAATACCTGCTTGCATGGCTTTTGAACTAAGTCATTTCGTAAAGAATGCATTCGTTCAAAAGTGTGGGCTGAGAACCACCTGTGTACATTAGTTAAATAACATGTTTTTTTAATATTATCTTTTTGAAAATATGAACTTGAGAATGTGAAAAAGATAGATCATAATTCATGCATTTACCTTGTGAAAATTCAACTGTTTAAAAACTTAGAATGTAACTTCTCATTTGTCCCTTTGTGCTGAGATAAACTAGGGATGTGGAGTTGATAGAAACTGCCCTAGAGGGACTTGGCAAGCACTCAAAGGACTGAATTTTGCTATATGGTTTTTGAAGTCAGTGGAGGCTGCACTTCGGGTTTCAGAGAAGATTGAAGTCATCTACGCCATGCAGCGTTTATGCAAAAAAAAGGCGGGACGGGAATCAAACCGTCCTATCTCTAGTCCTAATAGCCGGGAAAATAAATGAGCGACCCTCATTTTGACTCGCGCAAAACGGCAAGGATGAGAGAGAGCGGGGAGGTATTTCCATATGCTTGCGGGCGATGATTGGACCTCCCAAAAAGGCTTGAGAAAATGGACTAGCAAGCCACAAAAAGGCAGGCCACAAAGAAGCAAAAGCTCAAAGAGCTAATCAGAGGCCAAAAGCCAAAATTGTGAAGGTTTTAACCGAACAAAAGTGAAGAACTCAAAGAGTCAAATCACCCGAACGAGCGGTTTAGCTACACATGCTGGAAATAAAAGACAATAATAAAAAGACAGAAAGTGCTACTCTATTACCGAACGAAGAAGGACTTGAGAGAGAGGAGTGGAGAGCTCGAATTTTGGATGATGGGATGCTTTGAAAGGTTGAGGAGAGGCTGTATTTATAGTGTAGAATGGGGCTTCGAAGTTTCCAAATTGAGGTTGGCCAAAAAACGGTTTTAGGAAACATGTCCTAAAACCGACTTTGCTTGATCTTCAAGTTAACTTCTTGTGCAAGTCTTCCAGCGTCTTCTAGGGCCTTCCAGGACATTCTAGGAACTTCATAGAAGCCTCTAAACCGCCTCACTCGAGCCCACTGATTTGGCCCAACGCGCGGGGCCTTCAACGTCGTTTTGCTCATCTCGGCCAATCACGCTCGTGCGTTTTGCTTGGCTAGTGATATCGTCCGAGTCATTTAGCATTTCGATCACTTTGGTCGAGCCAGAATTGCAAAATTCGTTCGTCTGGTCGAGTAACTTGGATTCAGCGCTGGTCTGCTCGACAGGGCCTTCGGGCGCGGCCTGGAACTCTGCTCGGCTGCTCCTGGACCATTCCACCCGTGCATTCTCCTTGGCTTGGTGACATTGTCGGACTTGTTTTCCATTTTGAGAAACTTGGTCGAGTCAGATTTGTCATCGGAGTCTGTCTGGCCGAGCGAATTGATTTCGGTGCCTATCAGCACGCCCGGGGCCTTACTGGGGTTGGGCCAACTGCCAATCTGTGTGGGCGCCAATTTGACAGATGCTTGTCGTCAGAGCAAATGTACAAATAAATTTATAAGTCCGCTACTCGCGACTTCACTACTGGGTAGCAAGTGGTAAGTAGGGGTCGAACCCAAGGGAATTAGGGGGATAAGTTGTTCTTCGAGGGGTCGTACAGCGGGGGAGCATGTTTTTGGTTGATTGAGGTTTTACTACTAACAGCTAAGTGATTGGTTGGTTGGTTTGGTTTTTTAGTGCGGAAAAGTAAATGACATAAAAGTAAATACTGAAAGTAAAAAGAAGACTTACAACGGTTGTTGCGTGATCGGCAAGTCTTGCGGAACGTCAGCAGTTGAAAGGGCAGTTTATACTAAGGAAGTAAGTGCAGGTAGTGTTTTAATCTAAGGAAAGCATTCGGTTTCGGGGGCCTTGTATCATAGCATGTTTATCATTGACCTTTAGTGGTCCTGCTAAGTATTCAAACGTGTATCAAGGCCATTTCAAGCGCTCGATTTGCCACACTGTCTAGCCCATTTCAAGGTCGTAGAGCACTTGTTCTATTTAGACTAGCACTCCATTTCAAGGTATACTAGCCTATGTGCATCCATTTGATCAATCATTTCCGATCAAACCAAATGGTGTTTTAGAGAGGTCGAACTCCTCAGATAAGCTTTGCCATTTCAAGCATCCACTTACCCGAGTATGTTCACGAATCCCCACGGAAGAGCTTTGCCATTTCAAGCATCCACTCAACCTTGGAAGTTCTGACCTAATATATGGCACATAGAACAAGTTTTGAACACAAAGAAGAGGCACTAAGAGTATAGCCTAAAACATTTTATGATACAAGTACACCCCTTCAACCGAATGAAGAGTTTAGCTACGAATATCCATAGAGGTGGATACCATAGCTAAGTACTCGAGGGTTTTTGAAAGACAGTAAGTAAAGGAGAATACTCAAGAACCAACAGGAGTATTCTCAAAGACTACTAGAATACTCAAGAACCAACAGGAGTATTATAGATTTCAAACAAAGCTTACAAAAGTGCCAAAATCTAGAGAGATAAGTGTTGTATGGATTGTGGGATTTTGGGATGTTTTTGGGATGAAGATTACAAAGGAGGGGAGATTGTATTTATAGGCATGGAGGATGGATATGAGTCATACACTTGGCAAGGGAAGAGAGGCTTGTGGCTTGAGATCACAACACATGGCAAGAGGAGAGCAAAAGCCATCGGGGTGAGTCACCACTCCAAAAGCCATCGGAAGATATTTGTTTCTCAAAAGCCATCTGTTTGACCGGGGTTTGACCGGAATTTGACCGGAGCTTCTCGGATTTTGGAGAGTGTATTCTGAATGAAAATGTCATTCTAAGATGATCTCAAGAAGGAACCTAAGCCAAATCCTGCTTGGAACATGGTCGAAATCCCAAATCGGCTGAAATTGCCCTTGTTTGGCTTTTACCGGGCTTGGTGCCTTTGCATTGCGTTCTTGTCCAAACGCCGACTGTTCTAGCATATTTGAATGATTCCAAGTGGGTTCCATGAAAGTTGTACAGTCGGAATCTGGTCGTGTCCTGACTCGTAATTCATTTTCAGCTTTAAAACTCCTCCTTAGCCTGTATTCTCTCTAGACTCCAAAATACCCTGTAGATAAATATCGGAACTAACAAGCAAAAGTTAAATAGACAAACAGTCTAATTTGGCGGGTTTAACTGTGTTTATGATTCATACAATTATGGTCCATCAGCGTTCTCCTTGGTTCTCCGACATTGTCCACCTTATTTGCTATTTTGATCACTTTGCTCGAAGTGGATTCGTCAGATCAGCTTGTTTGCCCGAGCAACTTGAATTTGGTGCTGGTCAGCTCGGCTGGGGGCCTGGATCTGCTCGGGCCAGAGTGGCCAAAAACTGCCATGCGGTGTCTTTTGGCACAAAAAGCCATCTTTAACGCGCGTTTCCTCCTAGAGCTTCCAAAACACCTGAAATACAAAACAACACTAAGAAGTAACTGTTCGTATAATAAAGTGCCGGAATTGGTGGGATTTGATGACTCGATGAGTCGTATAAATACGGCTCATCATCCACCATATCCAAATCATCACTAAGCTTTTTCAATACTTAGATCACGATTTTAAGATCAACATGTTACTTAGGCATTTTATCAAGCACTTGGCAACATATCATGAATAGAACACTTAATGAAAATGAAATCAACTCCATAGATTGCAAATTGAATGTGTATACATGATCATTGAGTACCAAGGAGGGTTGTAAAACCCTCAAACACAAGGAGACTACTCACACATCATGTAAGACAACATGATGTGAGTAGGGTTTAAGCACAACCACAAAGAGAATAGAAGAGGGATAGAAGAAGGATGATTAATCCTAGTTTCTCCCTTGGTCTTCACTCCTCCTTGGTTGGATGATGATGGATGACCTTGATTTGATCTCTTTCTCTTGTATTTTCCCCCCCAAAAACCTCCCCACTTTAGGTCAAAAGCCATCTTTCTATTTATAGCCTCGGGTAGAAGATTTCGGTATTGTAGCAGTTCAGCCGGTCGGCTGGATTCTGGGTCGCAAATCCAGCCGGTCGGCTGAAATTGGCCGATTACATTGTTTGTGCAGAGCAGGGACCAGCTGGTCGGCTGGGAATGGCCGTGGGCAAGCCTCCTTGAATCTTTATCCAGCCGGTCGGTGGGCTGATTTCAGCCGACCGGCTGAAACTTCCCAGGCCTTTTTGGTGGTCTTCCCGTCCGAATTTGGCTTTGGCGTCAACTAGTAAGTTGTAGCCCATTGAGATATATTTCCAACAAGCTTTGAATCAGCCAATTCGAACATCGTATGCACTCTAGGCGTCCAGAACAAGATGCAAAGGTCAATCTGCTCGGTTTTGCTCTAAATCCTTGGTTTTTTCCCGAGTTTTCGTATATAGGCTTCGACCTTGGGAGATTCTTTTTTTCTACCTGAAATGTAGAGATAGAGGTCAAATGACATCAAAATAATGTCGGAAACGACCCAAAACTATAGTGAAGAATGACCATAAATCAGTCGAAAACTCGACTGATCAGTGCACCACCTTCCACAATTTATCCTTAATACACGAAGAAGGCCAACTAGACGTGAAATAGCAGTCAAAATTGGATATGAGTTTCAAAAACTCGTATTGCTCCTCGTCATTGTACTGACCACAGAAACCTTCCAATGGAAAACCTAACAAGGTGCACACCTTGGCCTTAGTCATAGTGTGATCCCGGCCACTAAGACAGAAATACCAATGAGTGGCCTGTCCCGGATCACCTTGGTATTGAAATGACGCCAGAAATTATTTTAAAACTTTAGGATAAGTTGGTGCCGGTCTAGCAAACAATATGTCACGGCCAGAAGCCACACGTAATTCACGACAACTATCCAATAAACCAAATGAGAGGGATGTATCGTGACCGGGAACTAAAGTTGGTTTCACCTTTTTCACTGAGACGATGTCGTCGTATTTCCTCATTTGGTCTGGTGAAACTAAAATTGGGCGTCGGTCCTGGAAGGGTTTCTGAGTGGGAGGTGGTGGTGATGCATTCCGAGTAGCGCGGGATAAGTCGGCTACTGAGCGAGTGGACTTGCGAGCCATTGGAATCGGGAATTGGGAAATTAGAACTGGGAGTTGGGATTTAGGGTTGTGTGGAGAGGGCTTATGGCACTTGGTGGAGGGGATGAGAGGTTGGCGGATGGCTGGTGGACGATGGCAGACGGCTGGTGGACGACGGTCGAATAGACTAGGCGGACGTTTGGCTGGTCGAAATAGAGATGCGGCGGTCGAAATGAAATTTGGGAAACCCGACTACCCTAATTTTTTTCATAAACTGACGACCATGTCGTGACATGCCGTGACATTCACGGGTGTCACGGCACCTGCGAAAACTGTTGCAATTTTACCCTGCTGTGACATGTCCATTATGTTACGGCATGTCACGGCACCTCTGAAAATCACTGCCAAACTACCGTGCCGTGACAGCCGTAACATGTCCATTATGTCACGGTGTCATGGCACCTCCGAAACTCTCTGCCTATTTTACCTACCGTGACAGCCGTGACATGTCCAATGTGTCACGGGTGTCACGGCACCCCTGAAAAGTTCTGCATGAATACCCTGACGTGACTACCGTGACATTCCATTGTGTCACGGGTGTCACGGCACCTTGAACTCCCAGAAAAAATTATCTCGTCCTGAAACCGTTGTTTGTCTGAAATCGGCGCCCTCCACACTTAGGTCTTGCAATGATCACACACAAAGCGTACAATGCAAAAATGCAACTAACGAAAACTTACAGCGCGGGTTACTCCCCGAAGAGGCCTAGTTTAACGTCTTGGCGAGACATAGCTGGGGAGGTAGTAGTACTAGAAGTATTCTCGGGGAGTCTTTTGCTAAGATCCTTCCCAAGAAGTAGGTTATCGTCAACGACTTCAGGAGGTGCCAGATGCTTTAGTACGTGGTAGTGCTTAAGGCGTTGCCCGTTCACCACCATAGATTTGCCTCCCTCAATGCTAAGCTCTACATGGCCGTCTGGATATGCTCTTTCCACTATATAAGGGCCACTCCATTTAGTGCGCAGCTTCCCAGGAAATAATCTAAGGCGGGAGTTGTAGAGAAGAACTCGCTCGCCTTCATTGAATTCTTTGCGCACTATGCGTTTGTCGTGCCATTTCTTTGTCCTCTCCTTATAGATGCGAGCATTCTCGTAGGAGTCTAATATGATCTCATCGAGCTCGTGTAGCTGCAGCAGTCGCTTTTCCCCAGCTACTTTCATGTCCATGTCAAGTTCTCTGATGGCCCATAGAGCATTGTATTCGAGCTCGAATGGTAGATGACATGTTTTTCCGTAGACAAGCCTGAAAGGACTCATTCCGATAGGAGTTTTGAATGCAGTCATATATGCCCATAGTGCGTCATCTAGCTTGGACGCCCAGTCTTTCCTGTGGCTTGAGACTGTCTTCCCGAGGATGCTTTTGATCTCTCTATTAGAAATTTCTACTTGCCCACTGGTCTAAGGATGATATGGAGTGCCAACCTTGTGATAAACACCGTATTTCTTCAGCAATGTCTAGAAATTTCTTTCTTTGACGTGGGAGCCTCCATCACTGATAACCGTTCTGGGTACTCCAAACCGAGGAAAAATAACCTTCTGAAACATCTTCATGACTACCTTGGCGTCGCAAGTAGGAGTAGCCACTGCTTCAACCCACTTTGAAACATAGTCGACTGCTACCAAGATATACTGATTTCCATAAGAAGGTGGGAATGGTCCTATGAAATCGATGCCCCATACATCAAATAAGTCAACTGCAAGAATGTTATGCAGGGGCATCTCCTGCTGCTTAGAAATATTTCCAGTCCTCTGGCACTGATCACAAGCTTTGACAAATTCGTGGGCATCCTTAAATAGAGAAGGCCAAAAGAATCCGGACTGCAAGACTTTTGTAGCTATTTTCGAACCAGCCCCGTGACAACCATATCGTGATGAATGGCAGTGCTCTAAGATCCATATGATTTGGTCCTCGTCGATATAAGTCCTGTAGAGACCGTCAACACATAATCTGTATAGAAATGGGTCATCCCAGAAGTACCTCTTTACATCGGACAGAAATTTCCTCTTTTGGTTGTGCGACAGGTCAGAAGGAATGATACTGCAGGCCAAGTAGTTGACGAAATCTGTGTACCATGGGGCAACGTCTACATCTACACTCATGAGCTGCTCGCCTGCTAGAGAGTCAGTCATCGGGAGTTTGTCCTCTTCGCGGTCGAGCTCTCCTAACTCGAGGCATGACTGGTGGTCTGCAACCAGATTTTCAGCTCCCTTCTTTTCTCTAATCTCGATGTCAAATTCTTGGAGGAGGAGAACCCATCGAATCAGTTTAGGCTTCGAATCCTTCTTGGACAGAAATACTTGATTGCGGCGTGGTCAATGTACACTATAGTCTTCGAACCAATCAGATACTGCCTAAACTTCTCAAAGGCATAAACGATGGCCAGTATCTCTTTCTCAGTAGTCGTGTAATTTGCCGCTGCCCCGGCTAGTACTTTACTCGGGTAGTAAACCACGTCTAGCTTATTGTTAATGCGCTGCCCTAGGACTGCTCCTATTGCGAAATCACTAGCATCACACATTAGTTCAAATGAAAGCTCCCAATTAGGCAGCTGCACTACAGAAGAAGAAGTAAGAGCAGATTTCAAAGTGTGGAAAGCATTAAAACAAGATTCGTTGAAATTAAACTCAGCTTCCTGACACAGTAGATCAGTGAGTGGCCTTGCTATTTTCGAGAAATTCTTTACGAAGCGCCTATAAAATCTTGCGTGCCCAAGAAAGCTCCGGATTCCTTTCACATCTCTTGGTGGGGGCAGCTTTTCAATCACCTCCACCTTCGCGCGATCGACCTCGATGCCTCGGTTGGAGGCCATGTGTCCCAACACAATACCTTCATGCACCACAAAGTGACACTTCTCCCAGTTTAAAACCAGATTAGTGTCAACTCAACGACGAAGAACATCAGTAAGGTTAGAAAGGCACGAATAAAACGATGAGCCATACTTCGAAAAGTCATCCATAAATACTTCCATGGTGTTTTCTAGAAAATCAGAAAAATGGCCATCATACAACGCTGGAAAGTGGCTGGTGCATTGCCAAGACCGAAAGGCATGCGTCTATAAGCAAATGTGCCCAAAGGGCAAGTGAAAGTGGTCTTTTCCTGGTCCTCGGGGTGTATAGGGATCTGAAAGAACCCACTATAACCGTCAAGGTAGCAGAAGAACTTATGCTTCGCAAGACGCTCTAACATTTGATCGATAAAAGGCAAAGGAAAGTGATCCTTACGAGTAGCCTTATTCAACTTTCTATAATCAATGCACATACGCCAACCAGTCACAGTACGAGTAGGAATCAAATCATTATGCTCATTACGTACAACAGTCAAACCTCCCTTCTTAGGGACACCATGCACAAGACTTACCCACTTACTATCAGCAATAGAATAAATAATGCCAGCATCCAATAATTTCAGAATTTCTCTCTTCACGACATCATTCAGTTTAGGATTCAAACGTCTCAAAGCGTCTCTAGTGGGCCTAGCATCGCCCTCTAGATGGATTCTATGCAAGCACATATCTGGGTAATCCCCTTAAGATCATCGATTGAATAACCTAGGGCTGGTCTATGCTCTCTCAGGATATCTAGCAGTCGATGGGTCTCTACATCAGTCAAGGATGCATTCACAATCACCGGGTAGGTTGAGTCAGGGCCGAGAAATTCATACTTGAGACTTGCAGGTAGAGGTTTCAGCTCTACCTTGCACGGTTACTTACCTGAGCCGATCCTTTGTTCCAAAGGTGGTAATCTTGAGCTGCTTTTTCCACGATAACATAGGTCTCTTCCAGGGGAACTCTAGTAAGGCCTCCACCAGCCGTTTGATTTATCAAGGTACGCATCCCCTGGTCGATTCCTTGATATAAGGTGTCCATGATCTGCCACAGCTCTAGGTTATGGTGAGGGCACATCCGCATCAACTCTTTGTACCTCTCCCAAGCCTCGTACAAAGTCTCACCATCCATAGAACGGAACGAGATGATCTTGTTCGTGAAATGAGCTGTCTTTGATGGTGGGAAGTATTGTTGGAGAAAGGCCTATGCCAACTTATCCCAGGTAGTAAAAGTGCCCTCTGCATGACTGTCGAGCCACCTACTAGCCTTGTCAGATAGTGAGAATGGAAAAAGCCTTAGGTAGTAGGATTCAGGAGGAACGCCATTAGTCTTCACTGTGTTGCACATCTGGATAAAACGCTTGAGATGTTGGTGAGGGTCCTCATTCATCCTTCCCGAAAATTGGTTGTTCTACACCATCTGAATGAGTCCTGTTTTGAGTTCCCAAGTGTTGTTGGCTATACAAGATGGTGCAAATGGCAGATTGGAATCCCGAGACACGTGGGGCAATGTAATCTCCAAGGGTCCTGCGCACTGGTTGCTGCACAGGACGCTGCTGGTCATCTCCGACTGCCTCATTCAGCAGTGGTGGATTTTGATTCATATTAAGTGCTGCGAAATTGCGATTCTGTGCTCAGAGTTGTCGAGCTTCGTTTTGGACCTTGCGAAGAGTTCTTCGTTGATCCGGTGAGTCCCCGTCTGATACCTGAGCTTGCTTCTTCTATCGGGGTGTCTTCCTTGGCATAAACTAGCTAGTATCTGCGAGAGCCAAGAATCCCCGTGAGTGAAGAAAAGGTCGAGTAATAAACAAGGTGGAATAGTCTAAACTACACACGTAAAATCTAATATCACACTAAACGCTGCTCCCCGGCAATGATAAGTCGATTTCTCGACTATCTTTCTCCTATATTTACTAGATGTTTTGATCCGTTCCAAGTCCCTTTCGATGTCATTTAACCCTCGTGCTTGCTATTTCAGGTGAGAAACCGATTTTATGGTCCATGGACTTAAGAGCATCAATTCTCGAAGAAAATCGAAGTTTCGGACCAAAAATGAAGATTTATCATTTAAAGTAAATGGAGCTCGCCCGGGCCAAAGAGAGCTCGACCGAGCGTCCCATACCCAAAACTCTCTGCCATAATTCGCTCGACCGATCTCAGACTCGCTCGCCCGATCTTCAGCGCCATGGGAAAAGATCAAGATGGTTTAAGGAATTTCACACCCGAGCTCGGGGAAGCTCGACCGAGCCTCGCAATCATGAATGCACACTGCCAAGTTAAGCTCGGCCGAGCACGAAGTGGCTCGCCCGGGTCTTCCAGCCTTCATCTCATCTGTCCAAGCGCGAAAGTGCCCGAGCGCCAAAAGGCTCGACCGAGCCTCGCACTCATGGAGTCACACTGCTCGATTCCGCTCGACCGAGCCTCGCTGCGCTCGCCCGGGATTCCTCTCATCAATCTCATATGTCCAAGCAAAACCCAAGCCGAGCTCGAGGAAGCTCGACCGAGCGTCATCTTCATGGTAACATCCTGCCCACTTCCGCTCGGTCGAGTCAAGCCACGCTCGTCCGAGGCTTTGCGCGCTCCTCAGTCACTTTGCCATGTGCTCGACCGAGCTCAAGAAAACTCGACCGAGCCTCGACACAAGGTCTCACACTGCCGAATTTAGCTCAACCGAGCGCCACTTCACCCGTCCGAGCTCAGCCCATATTTGCTCCCCTGCTGCACGAAGCTCGCCTGAGCTCGCCCGAGCGTTTTCCCAAAGACTGGATTTTTATACTTGGGCTATAAATAGAAAGTTTCGTTTTGAAAGAAACCAATCGAGGGTTTTGGAGGGTTTTTGGAGAGAAGGTGTTTGAAGATCATCAATCAAGCTTGAAGCCACTCTAAGGATAGAAGGGAGACTTTCATCCTAGTTTCTTCATTTTCCTTGTTTCTACTTCATCATCTTTGTAAAAACTACTATTGATCACTAATGAATATGACTTGTGAGTAGTCTCTTCTAGTTTCTAGGGGTCCTATGGACCTCCTTGGTGTATGAAATTCTACAATCTATTGAATATATGCTTGAATGAAGCTTGGTTATGATTTTGAATCTACTTTGATCTAATATCAACTCTATGCCCTCTAAGTGTTTGATAAAATGCCTAGGTAGTCTAGAAACATGAACTTGAAGTTGAATATTCTAGCGAATGAGACTAATAGTTCTAGAATGCAAGTAGATTCACCTTGCTAGGTGACAATCACTAGCGTGGTTCATCCTAGCACCGAGATAGGCTTGGTCTTCACTAACTCTTGGATTTTGATCACTCAACTAGCGTTGATGATTGAAAGACTTGAGTTGGACGTGAGCTAAAAACATCTAGCGATTGAAGCTCACGTGCGAGGTGCCTCTCCCTTAAATCAAATAAGAATATCGAGAGATTGAATTTGGTTTAATAGTCGCACGCCTTAATCTAATCATAACATTGCTTGTTCTTGCATGAAATTGTGCCTAAAGAGAGTCTAATACACCAAGGAGGGAAGTAGTACCCTAGGAACGCCTTTAAAACCCTGAAAACAATCATTTTATTGCATTAATCATTGTTTGATAATTGATAATCACATTTCACACAATCGTTAGGAAATAGACTTATTAAGTAAAATCGAATAGTGATCTTAGGTTTACAATTGCTCCTTGGACGACCCGGTACTTACCGGTCATTACAAATTGTTTTTGACTGTACTAAATCTACACGTTCAAAATGGCGCCATTGCCGGGGAGCAACGCATTAACCTAAGGAACTAAAGTAGATTTTACAAGATTTGGACTATTTCACTAGGTGTTCTTGCTATTACTTGTGTTGCATTTGTGGCTTAATGGATTCCTTTGTTCTTGTAGGTTTCGGTTGAATGCAAACGAGGTCTAAGGGCAAGGAAAAAGTGAACGCTAGCTTTGATCAAGCTTTAAAACATTTCTTGAATCAAGAAAAGGCTAAAGGTCAAGCCTCTCGCAACAAAAAGCAACCTCGTAAGAGAAGACCAGCACCAATGGCCAACAACCTTGCTCCCAATGGGGAGAAACCCTTGAAGGATTATTCCACCCCAAGCCTAACCGGTTTTCGGTCACCAATAGCTCCGCCGGGGGTAGATGCCTGATGGACCCAAATTATACGAATCATAAACACCGTAAAACCCCCTTAATTAGACTGTTGGTCTATTTAACTTTTGCTTGTTAGTACCGATATATTTCTACAGGGTATTTTGGCGCTTAGAGAGAAAACACGCTAAGGAGAGGATTTTACGCTGAAAAGATATTAAGAGTCAATCCAAGGTCAAGATCAGACGCTGAACGAAGAAATATCAAGATCCTGACATTGAATTACTCAAATTAAATCCAACCGAGGAACAACCAAAGTCAGTCCGGGGTAGGAATGGACCGATAGTTTTGTGAAAACTTCACAAAACTCACAAAAAGGGAGGCTCCTCCTCACATGGGCGGCTCCTCCCTCACAACTCCTCTCCTCCACTCCTCCTCCTCCACTTGGCGGCTCCTCCTCCCTCCTCCCAAAGCCGCCGGCGGCTCCTCCTCCTCACCATAGGAATGTGACATGTGGTGGCTCCTCCACCACATCTTCACCTCCTCCTCCTCCACCCTTGGATCAAAGGACATGTGCCACCATCTCCACCACCCATCTCCTCCCCTTATGGCTATAAATACAACCCTCCTCCTCCTCATTTCAACATCCACAAAATTGAAAATCACTTATCTCTCTAAGTTTTTATAATGTTTAGCGTGATAAATAGTAGCTAAACTAGTCGTTCGGTAGAAGGGGCGGACTTGTATTATAAAATATTTTAGACTATTTTAGTGTTTATTCTCTGTATTCAAAACTTGTTCTATGTGCCATATATTAGGCCAGAACTTTCATGGTTGAGTGGATGCTTGGAATGGCAAAGCTCTTCTGTGAAAGTTCGTAAACATACTCGGATAAGTGGATGCTTGGAATGGCAAAGCTTATCTGAGGAGTTTGACCTCTCTTAAACACCATTTGATTGCTCGGGAATGACTGATCAAATGGATGCACATAGACTAGCATATCCTGAAAGGGGTATTGGCGCTAGTCTAAATAGAACAAGGGCTTTACGTTTTCTGCAAAAGTCTAGACGGTGTGTGCAAATCGAGTGCTTGGAATGGCCTTGATACACTATCGAACACTTTTGCAAAAGACTAAACAGTGTGGCAAATCGAGTGCTTGGAATGGCCTTGATGCACGTTTGAATACTTAGAAGATTTACTAAGGGTCAATGATAAACAGGATATAATACAAGGCCCCTGAAACCGAATGATTTCTTTTAATTGTAATAGTATTCAGTTACTTTCCAGTACTAAAACCAACCAACCAACCAATCAATCACTTAGCTGGTAGCTTTAAAACCAACCAACCAATCCCAAAATTGTCCAACTTAAAAAACAACGTATCCCCCTAATTCCCTTGGGTTCGACCCCTACTTACCACTTACTACCCAGTAGTATAGTCGCGAGTAGCGGACTATTATAAATTTATTTGTGCAAATCGCTTCGACGACAAGCGGTCTGTCAAATTGGCGCCGTTGCCGGGGAATTAGCCATCGGATAAGTTCTTTAAATCAATACGCGCTCGAAACAATCATGTCTCGCGAAGAAAGTCATCATGACTACCAGGATGACGACGAGATAAACCTGTACGATCGAAACAATGAGGTGCCACTTCCATTTATGGATGATCCAGAGCAACTCATCCGGAGCAGACAAGCTCGTGATAGGGAAGCCATCAGAAGAAACCAAGAACCACCCGAGGACCGAAATGCAGCTGGTCCAGTACGACAACCCCCTAGATATCCACCACCCCCACAACCTAGACAAGTGCCAAGACGAGAACCCGCTTTCGATGACTACTACGGAGATAACAACAACTACCGTACACCTACTATGGGAGAACTAAATGCCCCAGAATTCGAAACGCAGCCATGGTGCATTTGCCAGAACCCTGAGCTGGAAAACATTGTCGTCGACATCAACAGTTTGCCCAGGTTCTCAGGAACTAATGAAGAATCTGCAACAACTCATCTCCAACGCCTACATGACATTTGCCAAAATCTAAAACCCAATCGAGTAAATATAAACGACTTCAAGTTAAAGGCGTTCTATTTTTCCCTCGTTGACTCGGCAAGCGACTGGTTCCTTTCACTACCTTCAGGAAGCATCAGAACATGGGTTCAGATGCAAAGGAAATTCCTGGACAAATACTGCCCAGCAACAAAAACAATGCAAGTAAGAAGGCAATTACAGGACATAAGGCAGGAACCCAACGAAACCATGTAAGATTACCTGGAAAAATTCAACCGCCTGGAGAAAAGCTGCTATACCCTTGGACTGCCCGAGAAACTCATAATGGAATATCTCATTAACGGACTAAGTCCCTTAGACAAAATGCTCATGGATGCCTCAGCTGGAGGATCCATGATGAATCTATCATTAAGTGGCATAAGGAATCTTATCACCAACGTTGCTGAAAATGCTCGGTTTAGAGAAGAGACTACTCGTCAAGATAAATTCTTCCAAACAAAAAACGTCTCACTAGCCGATGCACCAGTAAACTCTATGCCTGAAGAGATGAAGCAGCTAAAGGAGATGATGATTCAAATCCTACGAAGGCAGGCAGTTCCGGTAAAACCTTGCGAGTTCTGCGGTTCTGCAGACCACAAAACTGACGCATGTCCAACATTAATAGAAGAGGAACCGGCAGAAGTGAATGCAGTAGGAGGATACCAAGGATATAACAACAATCAGCAAGAACCAACCAAGTCGCTCGATGACACAATAAAGGAGCTCGCAGGAAGCATAAATCAATTGGGTACTTCGCTACACCAACATCAGGAAAAAACTGACGGGGCAATTTCAGAATTGACCAAACAAATCTCCCAACTCGCTGCCTCAGTATCCACACTCACTAATGAGTCCGGCAGACTCTTTTCACAAACCATTCAAATACAGGAAGATGTGAATGCCTTGACTCTTAGGAGTGGAAAAACGCTTGTCGGCAAACCTTTGGAGCAAGAGGACAAGGACCCAAGATTGCCCGGGAAAGAACAAATGAGGCCCGAGTCTCTCGAAGCTCTAGAAGAAGAAGCAGCCGATGAAGACGACGACATGTATGAGGAAGAGCAGGACGTAACCGAAGAAGGGGATACGTCCAAAGAACACATACCTGGCCCGGTGCCTAGAACTGAAGACCCTAGAAGCAGCGCAAAACTTCCATTCCCAGTACCTGCTCGCATGCAAAAACAGCATGTCATGGATAAGGACGTGTTTGAATTATTCAGCAAAGTCGAAATCAACATCCCCCTCCTAGAAGCCATTAAGCAAATTCCTCGGTACGTCAAATTTTTAAAAGAACTTTGTATCAACCGGAGGAAGACTAGAAACGATCAGGAGCTGATGAGTAGAAACGTATCGGCTGCCATACAACGAAAAATGCCCCCCAAATGTGGAGATCCAGGCACTTACACCATTCCATGCACAATTGGCAACATCAGGATCGAGAACTGCATGCTAGATCTTGGAGCATCAATCAATGTCCCCCCTTCTCTATCTACTCATGTCTTAAGATTGGGCCACTAAAACCCACCGGTCTCACTATTCAACTAGCAGATCGGTCATGCAAACAGCCAGAGGGGAAAATTGAAGACGTCCTGGTTCAAGTAGGCAAATTAGTATTTCCAGCAGACTTCTACGTCTTAAAAATGGAGAATGGCGGACCTACAGATCATGCACCCATCCTTCTCGGCCGTCCATTTCTCAAAACATCAAAAATGAAGATAGATTGCGGAAGTGGAATGCTATCAATGGAAGTAGAAGGAGAAGTCTTCAGCTTTGATATATTTCAGGCAATGAGGTACCCTGTGGAATTCGAGGAAGTACACGCTCTCGATGCTCTGGACGACCTGGTCCAAGAAATTCAATCAGAATCAAGATCAGATCCTTTAGAAGCCATACTTAACGGAGCCGAAGGATCATACGAATTAACCAAAGACTTGCATGAAACAGTGGCTCACTTAACAATCTCGGAGCCTCTCACACTAGGATATGAAGTCAACGAGGTAAAATTATTCAAATCAAATACCTTTTTACCCTCGGTGATGCAAGCCCCCAAAATAGAATTGAAGCCCCTGCCTGGACATCTGAAGTACACCTTCCTCGGGGATAATGACACACTCCCAGTAATCATCAAGAGTGGTTTGGAAGCAGGCCAGGAACAAAGGTTGATAAAAGTACTAAAACAGCACAAGTTAGCTATTGGATGGACACTAGCCGACTTAAGAGGAGTCAGCCTGGCTGTATGCATGCATCGTATTTCACTTGAGGACGGAGCAAATCCATCAAGAGAACATCAAAGACGACTCAACCCAATCATGATGGAGATCGTCCAAAAGGAAATACAAAAGCTTCTTGATGCGGACGTTATCTATCCCATATCAGATAGCCAATGGGTGAGTCCTGTCCACGTGGTCCCAAAGAAAAGTGGGATCACAGTCGAAGAAGATGCCGAAGGAAATATGGTAACGACAAGGATCAAAAACGGCTGGAGAATGTGCATCGACTACAGGAAATTAAACGCCGTCACAAGGAAAGACCATTTCCCCATGCCATTCATCGATCAAATGCTAGACAGACTGGCAGGCAAGCCATATTTCTGCTTCTTGGACGGGTTCTCAGGATACAATCAGATCCCTATAGCACCTGAGGACCAAGAAAAGACTACATTCACCTGCCCATTCGGTACATTCACCTTCAGAAGAATGTCGTTCGGCCTATGCAATGCCCCGGGAACTTTTCAAAGGGTAGTAACCAGCATCTTCTAAGACATGATCGGGGAATTCATTGAAGTCTTCATGGACGACTTCACAATCTATGGCGATACATTCGACGCCTGCCTAGATAATTTGAGCACGGTTCTGGCACGATGTGTCTCAATGAACCTTGTGCTCAATTATGAGAAATGCCACTTCATGGTAACTCATGGAGTGGTCTTAGGGCACGTCGTCTCACAAGAAGGCATAGAGGTAGATAAATCTAAGATAGACTTGATCATGACTTTACCATACCCTTCCACTGTCCGAGACATC
Source organism: Rhodiola chrysanthemifolia (assembly GCA_033675395.1). NCBI lineage: Eukaryota > Viridiplantae > Streptophyta > Magnoliopsida > Saxifragales > Crassulaceae > Rhodiola > Rhodiola chrysanthemifolia. The sequence continues at coordinate 16,293,699 of CM066204.1, forward strand.
CAATCCTTCCTTGGGCATGCGGGATTCTACCGACGATTCATCAAGGACTTCTCCAAAAAGGCGTTGCCTCTATCCACTCTTCTCCAAAAAGAAGTTCCTTTTGAATTTACCAATACATGCAAGGAAGCCTTTGATGAGCTAAAAAAAGCCCTCACTAGCACACCCGTCATCCAAACTCCGGATTGGAAAAAACCATTTGAGATCATGTGCGACGCAAGTGACTTTGCTGTAGGAGCAGTTCTCGGCCAAAAGATTGACAGGAAAGCGGGTGTGATCTACTACGCCTCACGAACCCTAGATCCTGCCCAACGGAACTACTCCACCACCGAGAAGGAACTCTTGGCTGTAGTATTCGCTCTAGAAAAATTCAGACCCTATTTGCTTGGAGCAAAAGTAATAGTTTACTCTGACCATGCTGCCATCCGTTACCTGATGAAGAAAAAGGAGGCCAAGCCAAGACTCATTCGGTGGATATTACTACTACAAGAGTTCGATGTGGAAATAAGGGACAAAAAAGGGATCGAAAATACTGTGGCCGACCACCTCAGTAGGATTGTCCGAAAGGAAGAAGAAGGACACATAACTGAGTCATTCCCAGACGAACATCTCTATGCAGTCTCTGCCAAGGTGCCATGGTACGCGTCAATCGTCAACTACCTTGTAGGAGGTACATTTCCTCCTTCTTTTACTAAAGCACAATGCATGAAACTTAGGCATGATGCTAAACATTACTTATGGGATGATCCTTACTTATGGAAAATAGGAGCAGATCAAATACTTAGGAGATGCATCCCCGATAATGAAATAGCTTCTGTTATTAGCTTTTGCCATGAGTTTGCATGTGGAGGACACTTTGGGCCTAGGAAAACGGCTAGAAAAATCTTAGATAGCGGTTTTTTCTGGCCAAGTATATTTAGTGATGCCAATAAAAAGAGTACAGAATGCGATAAGTGTCAAAGAGTAGGAAATGTGTCAGCTAGAAGTGAAATGCCTCAAGTTCCCATACTAGTCAACGATGTTTTTGACATTTGGGGTCTTGATTTTATGGGACCATTTCCAGTTTCATGCGGTTACACTTATATTTTAGTTGCTGTAGATTATGTGTCAAAATGGGTAGAAGCCAAGGCCACAAGGTGCGACGATGCAAAGACTGTCATAGAATTTTTGCGCACTAACCTGTTTTGTAGGTACGGGGTACCCAAGGCCATAATAAGCGACCAAGGAACTCATTTCTGCAACCGCATGATGGCTGCTACTTTAAAACGCTTCCATGTCCGCCACCGAACATCCACGGCATATCACCCTCAAACCAATGGTCAAGCAGAAATCTCCAACCGCGAAATCAAAAGTATTCTAGAAAAAATGGTGAAGCCAGGTAGGAAAGATTGGAGTCAGAGACTAGACGAGGCTCTTTGGGCTTATCGGACGGCATACAAGACGCCAATTGGGACCTCTCCATTTAGACTTGTTTATGGAAAAGCATGCCACCTTCCGGTGGAATTAGAACATAAAGCCTATTGGGCGCTCAAGCAGTGCAATCCAGATTTAAAAGCTGCAGGACTGGATAGGAAGCTTAATCTATGCGAGCTTGAGGAATTACGACTTAAAGCCTATGAAGGGCAAACGGACTACAAAGCTCGGACAAAATTATATCATGACAAATTCATCCTCCGACGGTCATTTAAGGAGGGACAACAAGTGCTGGTCTTCTCCTCGTGACTGAAATTAATGCCCGGGAAGCTTAAATCTAAATGGACAGGCCCTTTTACAATAACTAAAGTATTCAACCATGGGGCAGTTGAGTTGGAGAGCCCGGACGATGGAAGAAAATTCACAGTAAATGGGCAGCGAGTCAAACATTATCACGGCGAAGTCAACTTAGCCCCACAAAAATTTGACCTGAGCCACCCATGGGACCCAAACCAGTAATCCACAACGAGGTACTATCGAGCCAACGACGTTAAACAAGTGCACTGGTCGGGAGGTAACCCGACACTATCTTACTTTCTGTCATTTAAATTCTGTCATTTAATTTTCTGTCTTAATTATTCTCACATATTTATAGTAGCTTGCATGACTTTTGAACTAAGGCACGCCTTCGTTCAAAAGTGTGGGGTGAGAACCACCGTTGTATATAAATAACATGCTTGCTGTTTTTCTTTTTTAGTAATAGTATCTTTTTGAAAATATGAACTTAAGAATGTGAAAAAGATAGACCGAAATTCATGCATTTACCTTGTGAAAATTCAACTGTCTAAAAACTTAGAACGTAACTTTTCATTTGTCCTTTGTGCTGAGATTAACTAGGGATGTGGAGTTGACATAAATCGCCTAGAAAGGGCTTGGGAAGCAATCGAAGGATCGAATCAAACTATATGGTTTTCGAAGTCAGTGGATGCTGCACTTCGGGTTTCAGTGAAGATTGAAGTCATCTCCGCCATGCAGTGTTTATGCAAAAAGAAAAGAAAAAGGCGAGGACGGGAATCAGACCGTCCTCTCTCTAGTTAAAGTAGCCGAGAAAATAGATGAGCGACCCTCATCTTGACCCGCGCGAAACAACAACGATGAGAGGAGCGGGGAGGTATTTCCATAGGCTTGCGGGCGATGATTGGACCTCCCAAAAAGGCTTTAGAAAATGGACTAGCAAAGCCGCAAAAAGGCGAAAAGCTCGAAGAAGCAAATCAAGAGGCCAAAGGCCCAACATTGTGAAGGTTTTAACCGAACAAAAAAGTGAAGTACTCAAAAAAAGTCAAATCAAAGGCCAAAGGCCGATTCACTACAAAAGCAGTCCCTCGCCAAAAGAAAAATCAAAGTACTCAAACCAGTGAAACCCTACAAGGAAACCATATAGTGCGAGACGATCCCGAAGTTGCAGTCCAGGAACCTAAAAAGGGCTATCTCCCGAGACATCCGGAATAAATTGCATCTCAGCACGGAGGTACAAGTATTAAGTTTCTTCTATTTATTTACACAGTTCAATTTGGTAATAAGTAAGTAATGCATGAATTAGGATAAATCGAGTCCCACAGTCTAATTTTCATATAATCCAAAACCAAACTTAGAGTGCCGCCCTTTAATAGCATTGTTCGGGACGAACAACTAAAAGTGTGGGGTGATATGATGGACCCAAATTATACGAATCATAAACACCGTAAAACCCCCTTAATTAGACTGTTGGTCTATTTAACTTTTGCTTGTTAGTACCGATATATTTCTACAGGGTATTTTGGCGCTTAGAGAGAAAACACGCTAAGGAGAGGATTTTACGCTGAAAAGATATTAAGAGTCAATCCAAGGTCAAGATCAGACGCTGAACGAAGAAATATCAAGATCCTGACATTGAATTACTCAAATTAAATCCAACCGAGGAACAACCAAAGTCAGTCCGGGGTAGGAATGGACCGATAGTTTTGTGAAAACTTCACAAAACTCACAAAAAGGGAGGCTCCTCCTCACATGGGCGGCTCCTCCCTCCCAACTCCTCTCCTCCACTCCTCCTCCTCCACTTGGCGGCTCCTCCTCCTCACCATAGGAATGTGACATGTGGTGGCTCCTCCACCACATCTTCACCTCCTCCTCCTCCACCCTTGGATCAAAGGACATGTGCCACCATCTCCACCACCCATCTCCTCCCCTTATGGCTATAAATACAACCCTCCTCCTCCTCATTTCAACATCCACAAAATTGAAAATCACTTATCTCTCTAAGTTTGTAAGTTTGGTTTGGGAATAAAAGCTTGCTTCCTTGACGCTTCAACGGTTGTAAGTCTTCTTCGTATTTAATTTACTGTTTTTATAATGTTTAGCGCGATAAATAGTAGCTAAACTAGTCGTTCGGTAGAAGGGGCGGACTTGTATTATAAAATGTTTTAGACTATTTTAGTGTTTATTCTCTGTATTCAAAACTTGTTCTATGTGCCATATATTAGGCCAGAACTTTCATGGTTGAGTGGATGCTTGGAATGGCAAAGCTCTTCTGTGAAAGTTCGTAAACATACTCGGATAAGTGGATGCTTGGAATGGCAAAGCTTATCTGAGGAGTTTGACCTCTCTTAAACACCATTTGATTGCTCGGAAATGACTGATCAAATGGATGCACATAGACTAGCATATCCTGAAAGGGGTATTGGCGCCAGTCTAAATAGAACAAGGGCTTTACGTTTTCTGCAAAAGTCTAGACGGTGTGTGCAAATCGAGTGCTTGGAATGACCTTGATACACTATCGAACACTTTTGCAAAAGACTAGACAGTGTGGCAAATCGAGTGCTTGGAATGGCATTGATGCACGTTTGAATACTTAGAAGATTCACTAAGGGTCAATGATAAACAGGATATAATACAAGGCCCCTGAAACCGAATGATTTCTTTTAATTGTAATAGTATTCAGTTACTTTCCAGTACTAAAACCAACCAACCAACCAATCAATCACTTAGCTGGTAGCTTTAAAACCAACCAACCAATCCCAAAATTGTCCAACTTAAAGAACAACGTATCCCCCTAATTCCCTTGGGTTCGACCCCTACTTACCACTTACTACCCAGTAGTATAGTCGCGAGTAGCGGACTATTATAAATTTATTTGTGCAAATCGCTTCGACGACAAGCGGTCTGTCAATGCCCCTCAATTCGAGCTCAAAACGGCATTGATTAACATGGTAGGCAACAATGCCTTCTCCGGGATAGGAAATCCCAATGCCCATTTGACATATATCTAAGGCTTTCCCCTTTCTCTTTAATGGGGAAAGCCAAAGATTGGTTGTGGAGCCACGACGCGGATACCTTCACAACATGGAACGAGCTAGCCCAAGCCTTCCTTCTCCAATACTTTCCACCGGCTAAAACTCAAAGGCTCAAAAATTTAATCAACTCATTCGAGCAAGGGGAGGATGAGACATTCTATGAGGCATGTGAGCGATTCAAGGAGCTACAAAGAGAATGCCCACACCACAACATAGACACGCCAACTTTGATCCAAATCTTCTATCAAGGCGTGGATAATGACTCTAAAAGGCAAATGGACCAAGCCGTCGGTGGTGCATTCATGGAGGTTCATCCCACCGATGGGCAAGCTATTATAGATAAAATTGCAAGAAATTCTCACCATTGGGGAAGTGATCGGAACGTCCCTAAGAGGCAAGGCAAGGCGAGGGAGGTAAATGAGGTGGACTCGAGAGAGGAGGTTCGTGCCCTCAACAAGAAGATGGACGCTATAGCCACTTCACTTAGTGCGCTTCATGTGAAACAATCCCAAAAGCAACCTCGAGTATGCGCCATTTGCACAAGCCCCTCTCATAAAGAAGATGATTGCCCTCACATTTTCCCTCAAGAAGAGAACCAAGATGATGAGGACGTAAATTTCTTGCAAAGAAATCAACCAAGCTATGGGAGAGACCGGGATCATCCGAATTTTTCATACAAAACCACCGAACCAATCAAGTATGATCCCAATTGGCGTCAAAAGAACAATGCTCCTCCCGGTTTCACCTCAAAGAACCAAGATTACCAAGGGCAAGGGCAAGGCTATCAAAGGCAAGTCCAACAAGGTCAATCTAGCCAAGTACAACAAAGAACTCAATATCAACCAAGGGCAAATTATCAAGGTAATCAACAACAAGGGAATTATCAAGGAATGAGCCCTCAACAACCACAAGCCCCAACTCATCAAGGTGCACAAGATCAATCCATGACCGATATCTTAGCCAATCTTTTGGCAAATCAAGCAATAGCCGCCCAAGATAACGCGATGATGTACCAAGCACTCACCCAAAGAATGGACGAGATGGCTACTCATAGTAAAATGTTGGAGACCCAACTTGCTCAACAAGCTAGCTCATCATCGAGACAACAAGGGAAGCTTCCCTCCAAGCCGGATTTCCACCAAAATGAGCACGTGAATGCTATATCATTGAGAAGTGGAACCACTTACAAGCCCCCTTCACCCAAAGAAAAGGATGCGAGCACAAGGATGCCCATCATTGTTGAAGAGGGCGAGGAGGAGGTCGAAGAAGAAATTCCCACACCAAAGGAAATTCCCTCTAAGAGCTCAACGAGAGAAATCACTAAAGATGCAACTAAGGAGCCTTTACCATACAAACCCCCAATGCCATTTCCTCAAAGGCAACTAAAGAAAAACAATGAATCACACTTCCAAAAATTCGCGGAGATGATGAAGAAGATCAACGTGACACTACCAATCTCCGAGGTAATATCCCAAATGCCCCTTTATAGTAAATTTCGTAAGGATGTTATCTCTCATAGGCGTGAAATTTCTGAAATTAGCTCGGTAAATCTAAATGCGGAGTGTAGTGCTATTGTGCAAAATCCCATGCCTAAGAAAGAGAAAGATCCGGGGTCATTTTCAATTCCTATTACTATTGGTGATGTTAACATAAGCAAGGCATTGTGTGATCTTGGTGCTAGTATTTCATTAATGCCCTACTCTCTCTATAAGAAACTTGATATGGGAACTCTCGTTCCTACCTCCATTAGTCTACGCCTCGCGGATCGCTCCTCTAGGACCCCTAGTGGAATCCTAGAAGATGTGCCCGTGAAGGTTGGGAAGTTTTACATCCCCGTGGATTTCTTTGTTCTAGTGATGGAGGAGGAGCGAGAGATCCCAATCATTTTGGGAAGGCCATTTTTGAAAACTACTAAGGCGGTGATAAGTTGCATAAATGATTCACTAGAGTTTGAAATAGGGGGAGAGAAAATCAAGTTCTATCTAAGACAAGCATGTAGTGCCCCTAGTGATTCATTGGATTGCAACTTGCTTGATGTTTATGATGATTTCTCTTGTGATGAACTAACTTCCATTGAGCAAGAGCTTTTGAGTGATGAAAGCATAGGTGATTCTATGATGGGCTTATTGATGATGGATGAGGAGGAACAAAAAGAGGAAAAAGATGATGAGAAAGAAGAAACGGAGAAAGGAGAAGGTAAGGGACCTTGTGAGATAGAGCTTAAAGATAGTCGGGTATGAATTGGGCAGTTCGTTAGTGGTGTTCTGGACTCCAACCTCGTTGCTTCCGGTGCTTTCCATATCTGATTCTTCTGATGGTTCAGGAGTCTCTTCTGACGGCTCGATAGTTTCTTCTTTGTCTGCCTCAGGGTCAGCTTCATTTATCTGCATTTCCTCGTTAGTTTGGGGTACTCGTCTTGTGGCAGCGGCTAGGCCAATTATGAGGTACCACATGTCTGCAATGGTGAAGTTCCTGGCTGATCTCCTCATTGCTTTGTTCACTCTTCCCAGCTCTTCGGACCTCATCCCACGAAGAAATTTTTGGAGAAGAATCTTCTTCGTGAATCCATGGTGCGGGCAGCTTGAGACGATGGCATCATAGTTCGTGTAATATTCGTCCAAAGTCTCATCCCGGGATTGTTGAAGGCACATGATTTTCTCACGGGTTTCTTAGCGTAAGGATGGTGGGGAGAATTCCTTCAGGAATGGAACGCAGAGATCTACGTAACGTTCTGCACTGCAAGCGGTGGATGTGTAGTACCATATTGTGGCAAAGTCGGTTAGAGAGAATTTAAAGCATTTAAGCTTAAATTCCTCTAACCCCTCATTTTCAGGTTTGATGTGGTAGCAGACGTGGTGGAAGTTTCGGCAGTGTTGTACTGGGTCTTCTCCCTCCGTTCCTCCGAACAGGGGCAGATATCGCGTCGCCCATGCATACGAAGGGGGTTGCGTCATGAGGACATAGGGGGGAAAGAACAACTAATCCGATGGCTAATTCCCCGGCAACGGCGCCAATTTGACAGATGCTTGTCGTCAAAGCAAATGTGCAAATAAATTTATAAGTCCGCTACTCGCGACTTAACTACTGGGTAGCAAGTGGTAAGTAGGGGTCGAACCCAAGGGAATTAGGGGGATAATTGTTCTTTGAGGGGATTATTCAGCGGGAGGGCGTGTTTTTGGTTGGTTGGTTGGTTGGTTTTAAAGCTACCAGCTAAGTGATTGATTGGTTGGTTGGTTTTAGTACTGGAAAGTAACTGATAATTATTACAATTAAAAGAAAGCGTTCGGTTTCAGGGGCCTTGTATTATATTCTGTTTATCATTGACCCTTAGTGAATCTTCTAAGTATTCAAACGTGTATCAAGGCCTTTTCCGGCGCTCGATTTGCCACACCGTCTAGTCTTTTGCAAAAGTGTTGTTCGTAAGCGAATCAAGGCCATTTCAAGCACTCGACTAGCAACACTGTCTGATCTTTTGCAAAAAACGTAAAACCCTTGTTCTACTTAGACTAGCACCCCATTTCAAGGTATACTAGCCTATGTGCATCCATTTTGGGTTGTCTTTTCCGATTTACCCAAAATGGTGTTTGAGAGAGATCAAACTCCTCAGATAAGCTTTGCCATTTCAAGCATCCACTTACCCGAGTATGTTTGCGAACTTCCACAGAAGAGCTTTGCCATTTCAAGCATCCACTCAACCTTGGAAGCTCTGATCTAATATATGGCACATAGAACAAGTTTTGAATACAAAGACGAGACACTAATTAATAGTCTAAAACATTTTATAATACAAGTCCACCCCTTATACCGAACGACTAGTTTAGCTACTATTTATCGCGCTAAACATTATAACTAAGGAATTGGAAATTAAAGACGGTAAATAAATATTAAAATACTTACTACCGTTGAAGCGCCAAGGGAGCAATCTTTATTTCCAAAGCCAAACTTACAAAACTTAGAGAGATAAGTGATTTATGATTTTGTGGATGATTGTGTGTGTTACAAATGAGGAGGGGATGCATGGTATTTATAGGCTAAGGGAGGAGAAATGGATGGAGGAGATGACATCCATGTGTTTTTGATCCAAGGGAGGAGGAGGAGGAGCAAGGAGGAGCCGCCACATGGGGGAGGAGCAAAGCCGCCGGTCAAGGGAGGAGGAGCCGCCGGTTGCAGGTCATTATGAGGGAGGAGCTCCTCCCTTGGCCACCTCCTCAACAAGTGGTCGGTCACCTTGGTCCATGATTGCATTTGATAGTTGATTTGGAATGGCCAAGTGATTCTAAGACTAATGGTCGAGCCATAATTTCCAAATTCCATGTTTTGGTCGAGCAACTTGGTTTTGGTGCCTATGCGTGCGGGGCCTTTACTATGGAATTGAGCTAACTGCCAATCTGCTCGAGCATTCTCCTTGGTTTCCCGACATCTTCCACCTTATTTTCCATTTGGAATATTTTGGTCGAGGCGGAATTGTCAGATGAGGTGGTTTGCTCGAGCAACTTGAATTGAGTGTTTGGTCAGCTCGGCGGAGGGCCTGGAACTGCTTCAACCGGTCGGGTGGTTTCTGCGGCATTTTCCCACCCGGTCGGTTGAGTCTTTGACAGACCGCTTGTCGTCGAAGCGATTTGCACAAATAAATTTATAATAGTCTGCTACTCGCGACTATACTACTGGGTAGTAAGTGGTACGTAGGGGTCGAACCCAAGGGAATTAGGGGGATACGTTGTTCTTTAAGTTGGACAATTTTGGGATTGGTTGGTTGGTTTTAAAGCTACCAGCTAAGTGATTGATTGGTTGGTTGGTTGGTTTTAGTACTGGAAAGTAACTGAATACTATTACAATTAAAAGAAATCATTCGGTTTCAGGGGCCTTGTATTATATCATGTTTATCATTGACCCTTAGTGAATCTTCTAAGTATTCAAACGTGCATCAAGGCCATTCCAAGCACTCGATTTGCCAGACTGTCTAGTCTTTTGCAAAAGTGTTCGATAGTGTATCAAGGCCATTCCAAGCACTAGATTTGCACACACCGTCTAGACTTTTGCAGAAAACGTAAAGCCCTTGTTCTATTTAGACTAGCGCCAATACCCCTTTCAGGATATGCTAGTCTATGTGCATCCATTTGATCAGTCATTCCCGAGCAATCAAATGGTGTTTAAGGGAGGTCAAACTCCTCAGATAAGCTTTGCCATTCCAAGCATCCACTTATCCGAGTATGTTTACGAACTTTCACAGAAGAGCTTTGCCATTCCAAGCATCCACTCAACCATGAAAGTTCTGGCCTAATATATGGCACATAGAACAAGTTTTGAATACAGAGAATAAACACTAAAATAGTCTAAAACATTTTATAATACAAGTCCGCCCCTTCTACCGAACGACTAGTTTAGCTACTATTTATCGCGCTAAACATTATAAAAACAGTAAATTAAATACGAAGAAGACTTACAACCGTTGAAGCGCCAAGGAAGCAAGCTTTTATTCCCAAACCAAACTTACAAACTTAGAGAGATAAGTGATTTACAATTTTGTGGATGTTGAAATGAGGAGGAGGAGGGTTGTATTTATAGCCATAAGGGGAGGAGATGGGTGGTGGAGATGGTGGCACATGTCCTTTGATCCAAGGGTGGAGGAGGAGGAGCAAGGAGGAGCTGCCACATGGGGGAGGAGAAAGCCACCGGTCACATGGAGGAGGAGCCGCCGGTAGCAGGTGGTGGAATGGGGAGGAGCTCCTCCCTTGGCCACCTTCAAGGGTGGTGGCCGGTCATCTTGTCCAAGCGTGCATTTTGATAGTTGATTTTGAATGGCCAAGTGATTCTAAGACTAATGGTCGAGCCAGATTTTCCAAATTCCATGTTTTGGTCGAGCAACTTGGTTTTGGTGGCTATGTGCGCGGCCTTTACTATGGAATTGGCCAATCTGCCAATATGCTCGAGCGTTTTGTCTGGGAAGCGAGATTGTCCGACTTGTTGGGCATTCCAAACATCTTGGTCGAGCCAGAATCTCCATATGCATCCGTCGGGTCGAGCGACTTGGTTTGGGTGCCAATGCGCGCCGGGCCTTTGCCTTTGAATTGAGCTAACTGCCAATCTGTTCGAGCATTTGCCTTGGAGTCTCGACAACTTCCACCTTATTTTCCATTTGGACCATTTTGGTCGAGGTGGAATTGTCAGATGAGGTGGTTTGCTCTGGCAACTTGAATTTGGACTCGAATAGCTCGGCAGGCGCGCCTGGAACTGCTTCAGCCGGTCGGGTGGTTTCTGCGGCATTTTCCCACCCGGTCGGTTGAGTCTTCAATGCAAATTCCTCTTCGGCTTGATTTGTTTGGAGTGATTCCATGTCAGGATCCTTGAGATTTCTTCAGTCAGCGTCTGATCTTGACCTTGGAATAACTCTAAACATCTTTTCAGCGTAAAATCCTCTCCTTAGCGTGTTTTCTCTCTAAGCGCCAAAATACCCTGTAGAAATATATCGGTACTAACAAGCAAAAGTTAAATAGACCAACAGTCTAATTAAGGGGGTTTTACGGTGTTTATGATTCGTATAATTTGGGTCCATCAGTCTTCAATGCAAATTCCTCTTCGGTTTGATTTGTTTGGAGTGATTCCATGTCAGGATCCTAGAGATTTCTTCAGTCAGCGTCTGATCTTGACCTTGGAATAACTCTTAACATCTTTTCAGCGTAAAATCCTCTCCTTAGCGTGTTTTCTCTCTAAGCGCCAAAATACCTTGTAGAAATATATCGGAACTAACAAGCAAAAGTTAAATAGACCAACAGTCTAATTAAGGGGGTTTTTCGGTGTTTATGATTCGTATAATTTGGGTCCATCATTATTCCATTGATGATTTGAAAGGGATTAGCCCCGATACATGCATGTATAGAATTACATTGGATGATGATGCTAGACCAACCCGTGAGAGGTTGAGGAGGTTGAACCCTACGCTAGGGGAAGTTGTCTTTAAGGAGATAACTAAGTTGAGGGAAGCAAGAATCATTTATGCCGTTCCCGACTCGGAATGGGTGAGCCCAATCCACGTAGTCCCTACACGCACCGTCACGGGGTGGCGGATGTGTGTGGATTACCGTAAGCTAAACAAAGCCACCAAAAAGGATCACTTTCCCCTCCCTTTCATTGATCAAATGCTTGAGAGACTAGCCAACCATGAATATTTTTGTTACCTTGATGGATATAGCGGATTCTATCAAGTCCCTATTCACCCTCAAGATCAAGAGAAAACCACCTTCACGTGCCCTTATGGAACCTATGCGTATAGACGTATGCCCTTTGGGCTATGTAATGCGCCGGGAACCTTCCAAAGGTGCATGATGGCCATTTTCTCCGAATTCATTGAAAATACAATGGAAGTATTCATGGATGACTTTTCGGTTTATGGTTCTTCCTTTGACTCTTGTCTAGAGAACCTTTCAAAAGTTCTCGACAAATGCATTGAGACCGATTTAGTCTTGAATTGGGAAAAGTGCCACTTCATGGTACAAGAAGGAATTGTGCTTGGGCATCTTGTCTCTAATAGGGGAATTGAAGTGGATAGGGCTAAGATTGAAGTAATTAAAAAACTTCCACCCCCTAGAGACGTTAAGGGAATTCGAAGCTTTCTTGGGCATGCCGGGTTCTACCGGCGCTTCATTAAGGATTTCTCTAAGATTGCCAAGCCATTAACCGATCTCTTGCATAATGATACATCCTTTGTATTTGATGATCCTTGTGCCAAAGCTTTCGAGAAGCTAAAGTTTGCCCTCACATCCGCTCCTATAATCCAACCTCCCAATTGGGAGCTCCCCTTCGAGCTAATGTGCGACGCAAGTGACTATGCCATTGGAGCCGTTCTAGGGCAAAGGGTAGACAAGAAGCTACATGTGATCTATTACACGAGCAAGGTCTTGGACCAAGCTCAATCAAACTACTCCACCACGGAGAAGGAAATGCTAGCTATTGTCTACGCCTTCGAGAAATTTAGGCAATACTTGGTGGGATCAAAAACCATAGTTTATACCGATCACGCCGCCATCAAGTACCTAATTTCTAAGAAAGATGCTAAGCCTAGACTCATAAGATGGGTACTTCTACTTCAAGAGTTCGACATAGAAATCAAAGACAAGAAGGGAGTAGAGAACTTGGTCGCCGATCACCTTTCTAGACTTGAACCCCTGAGGGAGAAAGCATCAAGTGAGGAATTGCCTATTGAGGACTCTTTTGTTGGGGAAAACTTGATGAGGATAGAAAATGTCCCTACTCCATGGTACGCCGATATAGTGAACTTCAAAGTTTGTGAAGTGCTTCCTCCAAACATGAACTACAATCAAAAGAAGAAATTTGCGCATGATTCAAGACGATACTATTGGGACGAGTGATCAGTCGAGTTTTCGAATGACTTATGGCCATTCTTCACTATAGTTTTGGGTAGTTTCCGATATTATTTTGATGTCATTTGACCTCTATCTCTACATTTCAGGTAGAAAACAAGTTTTTCCCATGGTCAAGGCCTATATATGAAGATTGGTTGAAAAACAGAAGTTTCGGCGCAAAACAAGGAGTTTCGGGGCACAACCGAGCATATTGACCTTTGCAACTTATTTTGGACGTCTAGGGCGCATACGGTGTTCGAATTGGTTGATTCAAAGCTTGTTGGGAAGCTAACTCAAAGGGCTACAACTCTCTGGTTGACGCCAGGACCAAATTCGGACGGGAAGACCACCAAAAAGGCCCCAGTCGGTTGACTAAGAAGTCCAGTCGACCGAATGTGTAAAAACTCAGAAGCTCAGCAAATTGTTTTTCTTCGTGACCTTTGCGACTTGTTTTGGACGTCTAGGGCGCATACGGTGTCCGAATTTTTTTTTTCGTACACAAGGGGTGACTTTTCTCACTTTGCCCTTGGTATTTTTTTCTTTCTTTTTTTTTCACACAAGGTGTGACTTTTCTCGATTTGCCCTTGGTATTTTTCTGCTCTTTTTTTTTCAAAAACAACTACGCTTGGGGTCAATTTTTCACCCACTTTTGAAAATTCAGAACTTTGTTCTTGATCGAAAACATTGAAAACCATTTTTTTTTTCTAACTCCACAATTAAAACTTGACATAGTGTATGAATGAAGGCGGGTGCATGCAAATCACATCAAGTATAGAGAAACGCATATTAGTACTAAGGTCACCTAGAAAAAGAGATGCATATTTAAGTTTTTGACATTTTTGAACCGGTGCCTACTAAATTCAAGTCTCAAACATGCTTCAAGAAATACGTAAAACATGTGATAGGCAAAGGTTAGCAATGATACTGACTCAAGAGAATACACACACGAATGAAGCTATTTCAAGTCCTAGACTTCGAATCCAAACGAGTGACAATCAATCGAGGAGTATCGTAGAAAACGAGGATTTCAATCGCAATACATAGATAGTTGAGCATATGCAAGAGTGAATGTGTGACATGTGATGTGTGATGTATGTGACTATGTGCTACCCACTCCACACTTAAAAATGAGCTTAGTCCCAAGCGAAGAAATAGAAAATAAGAAAAGGCGCATAGGAACTTCCCTCGTGTGTGATAGCTCGATATCAATAGAGATTAAGCGATGCATGGGGAGTGAAACACGACTTGTGAGCTGGTAGATATATAGATAAAAACACAGAGCTTCACAAGTGATAGGTTAGCATCGAAAATCGAGGAGGGGCACTCCACACTTAGAACCTTGAAATGTCCACACATAATGCCAATAACAAAACTTACAATGCGGGTTACTCCCCGAAGAGGCCTAGTTTAACGTCTTGGCGAGACTCAGCAAGGGAGGTAGTGTCAGTCCACCTTCAAATCCCATTGAAATTTACGTCCATTTAGTATGACATGAACGTTGAGTAGAGCATGCAGTCCCTTCAAAAATTCGAGACCCTTAAGAATCAAGGGACTGTAGAAGCTCCCTAATAACAGTTTCAAGACGTAAGGCAAGAACTGTTGAAACTTGTCTGGAGGCGGTGTATCAAGATATATATCTTCAGAGCTAGCACCAGCAAGAACACTTCCTTTATACCCTTTAGATAAGATCTCAGGTGCATATAATTCAGAATTTTCCTTCACCATCATATTTAGGCGTATGCGAGGGTCCTCTTTAAATGAGCTCATGTACACATCAACAAAGTTTTCGTATCTACGATCCCTTGATGGCTCTTCAGCGTCCAGAAAAACTGAAAGAATGAAACTCTCTTCCATCTGCTCATGTAAATGACCTTTAGAGGCGCTCGTAACAGAGGGAGATGCATCTTCATGTTCTGAGACGTCGTCAATACAAGACTCATCATCCTCCAACTCAGTGTAAGCCCTGTCAACCGTTATCAATGCCTTAAAACCATCCTCACAAACTGGTTGTTCTGGTTTAGAGAGCATTCTCGTATCCTGATCATCTTCGACGTGGATTGGAAATAAAACTGAAGATGAATATGCTTCATAGACTTGAACTTCTTGATGATTGGCCATTGTCATCTCGATGTCCTCGTCTTCACATGCACTGGTGGCTGCAATAGCTTATTGCTCTAATTGGTCCATAAGTATTTTGTTCCGGATGCCGATCTGCTCGAGTGTCTGCTCCAATCCTTTCATTCGCCTATCCTGCTCAGCCATAAAACTAGCCATCATGGATTCCATGCTAGATGAGCTGCCAGACTCCTGTTGCTTGGGCTACTGCGGCTGATAGTTGTACTGTTGATCATAAAACTGATGTTGCTGCTGCGACTGGTCCTCATAACTCTCATGGTAGTGGTCATTTTGATAAAAGGGTCCTGGTAATTCCACCGTCTTCCGAAGGTCACTTATTGTCGCAGCATGCTCCCGAGACGGCCTCTCTTGCTCCGCTAAGTAGCTAGCCAACATAAACTCTATACGCGATAATCCATTAGTGTCTTGAGACTGTTGCTGCTGCGAGTGATTCTGGCAGCTCTCATAATAAGGATCATTTTGATAATAATGTTGATCGTAGAACTGATTTTGATTTCCTTCCCAATTTGCATCATATGAATATGTCTGATAATAAGGGTCTTCCCTTGGGTGGTCGTCTTGATGACCAAAAGAGAACATCCTCGCAACATTCAAAATAAAAGTGATTAGTGAAGGTCAGAAGTATATATAGAGTATGTACAAGGAAGTAATAAAAAAATGGAATAGTCTAAACTACACACATTAAATCTAATATCACACTAAACGCTGTTCCCCGGCAACGGCGCCATTTTGACAAGCTTATTTTTAACCCTTTATAGTTGTCAAATTATATGTTTTAGGGGTCAAGTTGCAGTCAAACAAAATTTGTAAACCTTGGTAAGCCAAGGGTCGATCCAAAGAACAGGTGTGTAATTATTAGCAAATAGTGTGACCTATTTTAGCTATTCCGATTAACAAGTGGTTTGGTTGTGAAACAAGCAGCAGAAATTAAATGCAGAAAATTAAAGGTTTGTACTTATCAGAGAAAGAATTCCAGGACCATACTTCACCCGTGCTAACCCCACTAATCATGCAATCATTATCATGTAATTCATCATGCTATCGAATATCGAATTAAACCAAAATAACACTAGATAAGCCGCCCATCCACGGATCATTATCTAGATTAATCTCAATCGTTGAACGCCGCCCATCCACGGATTATCAACGATCTCGATTATTTAAACTAAAGGTTCTCATACCATTTCATACAATCCGGTTAATCCCTAGGGCCCATCCACCTTTCGGCATATAACCTAAATACGTTCTAGCATGCAAACATACCCTTTGATGTAAATACTTGCATAGAACGATAAATTAAGCACGATGAAATTGAATATTCGATTTGCATTAATGAAAAACATTCATTGATCACACGAGAGTTGGGTACATAGCACGGGATCCGTAGGATCCCAGAATTAAGAAGAATACTCGCTATTCATGGCGATTAAACCACAAACAGTGTAATAAGAGAGAAATAAGGACGAGTCAACCGTAGACGATGTAGCTCGTTGATCCTCTGTCTTCTTTCCCAAGTTAGGATTCTTCAATCTCAAAATAAGCACTCGCCAATCATCCACACTGATTCAAGCCAGCTAATCCTCTATTTATAGCTTTCCAAATGAGCCAAGAGCCCAAAAACGAAATTAGGAAACTTCCCCAAAAATCAGTCCCGAAAAGCCCAAAAATCGTTTTTAGAAACTGCTCCGACGGGGCCGTGACTACCGTAACATTTAGACATGTCACGGCATGCTCCAAAACTGCTCTGGGACAAAAGGGGGCCGTGACACCCGTGACGTTGTGTTTTTGTCACGGCAGTCACGGCCATGCAAAATGGCAGAGACTTCGGGCGACTTTTTCGTTGTCTTAACCTCCGCATTTGATCTTGGCGTGAACTACAAAGTTGTAGATCTGTGAATAAGCGTTCCAACAAGCTTTGAATCAATCAATTTGGACACCATATGCGATCTGTGCGTGCATAACAAGTTGGAAAGGTCAATCTGCCCTGTTTTGTCCTGTTTTCGCCCAAATCTTCGCCAATTGCTTTGCTTTGCTTCGGATCAATCCAAAAGTATTAGATATGTGATATATGACCTGAAACACTAGAAAAGAGATTAAATGATAACAAAATATTCGGAAAACAAACCTAATCCATCATCGAATGAAGTGAATAATAAGTCAAGAATTCGACCGATCAAAACACTCCACACTTAGGATTTGTTCGTCCCGAACAAACATTATGCACAAGTCGATGAATAGCAGAATAGTTACCCACTCAAGTATCATGTGATCAATTCTAACTAAAACAAAAACAAAAAGATAACTCACTGTCGTAGAGGACACGAATGCATTTAGCGTATGCATCAAGCCTTTAAACCCCTAGGCTGCCCTAGTAGGACGAGTATAGTCTCGTGAAGGTTTTCAGGAATGGGACTACCTACAAATATCATGTACAACTAACTAACGTGTATGCATGAATGAAGCTCAACGAGTCATAGTAAAATCATGTCATACCTCGGATTCATCGTGTTACCTCAACTTCAAGTCAAACATCTTCATCAAAGTTGTCAGACGATCATAGATTAAACGAGTTATGCATTCAAATGGTCAGTACACACGACTAGCAAACGCCTCATCACAAGTTCTAAATAGTTCTATAGCAACGTGGTAAGCACATGACTAGTTATACAAAACATGCTGGCCATTCACCTATGCTATCTAGGGATAGTCCACGGGCTCTTGGCGCAAAGCTCATTCTCAAGTGCCAAGGACTAGGCAATGACCCGTAAGAGAAGAGGAGCTTGGCTTAAGAATTTTTCTGAAAAATAGTACGAAAATTTGCATCAAAATTTCAGTGCAAGCACGCGGATCGTCCCTTAGACTCTAGTACATGAATTCTCAAAACAAGTCATGATAGCATGCAATGAAAAGGTGGAATTACACTACATCAAGCAGAAGGAGGCAGAATTTCAAAAAAAAAAATTCGTACACAAGGGGTGACTTTTCTCACTTTGCCCTTGGTATTTTTTTCTCTTTCTTTTTTTTTTCACACAAGGGGTGACTTTTCTCACTTTGCCCTTGGTATTTTTCTCCTCTTTTTTTTCAAAAACAACTACGCTTGGGGTCAATTTTTCACCCACTTTTGAAAATTCAGAACTTTGTTCTTGATCGAAAACATTGAAAACCATTTTTTTTCTCACTCCACACTTAAAACTTGACATAGTGTATGAATGAAGGCGGGTGCATGCAAATCACATCTATAGAGAAATGCATATTAGTACTAAGGTCACCTAGAAAAAGAGATGCATATTTAAGTTTTTGACATTTTTGAACCGGTGCCTACTAAATTTAAGTGTCAAACATGCTTCAAGAAATACGTAAAACATGTGATAGGCAAAGGTTAGCAATGATACTGACTCAAGAGAATACACACACGAATGAAGCTATTTCAAGTCCTAGACTTCGAATCCAAACGAGTGACAATCAATTGAGGAGTATCGTGGAAAACGAGGATTTCAATCGCAATACATAGACAGTTGAGCATATGCAAGAGTGAATGTGTGACATGTGATGTGTGATGTATGTGACTATGTGCTACCCACTCCACACTTAAAAATGAGCTTAGTCCCCAAGCGAAGAAATAGAAAATAAGAAAAGGCGCATAGGAACTTCCCTCGTATGTGATAGCTCGATATCCATAGAGATTAAGCGATGCATGGGGAGTGAAACATGACTTGTGAGCTGGTAGATATATAGATAAAAACACAACTCTATGCCCTCTAAGTGTATGAAATTCTACAATCTATTGAATATATGCTTGAATGAAGCTTGGTTATGGTTTTGAATCTACTTTGATCTAATATAAACTCTATGCCCTCTAAGTGTTTGATAAAATGCATAGGCGACAATCACTAGCGTGGTTCATCCTAGCACCAAGATAGGCTTGGTCTTCACTAACTCTTGGATTTTTATCACTCAACTAGCGTTGATGATTGAAAGACTTGAGTTGGACGTGAGCTAAAAACATCTAGCGATTGAAGCTCACGTGCGAGGTGCATCTCCCTTAAATCAAATAACAATATCGAGAGATTGAATTTGGTTTAATAGTCGCACGCCTTAATCTAATCATAACATTGCTTGTTCTTGCATGAAAATTGTGCCTAAAGAGAGTCTAATACACCAAGGAGGGAAGTAGTACCCTAGGAACGCCTTTAAAACCTTGAAAACAATCATTTTATTACATTAATCATTGTTTGATAATTGATAATCACATTTCACACAATCGTTAGGAAATAGACTTATTAAGTAAAATCGAATAGTGATCTTAGGTTTACAATTGCTCCTTGGACGACCCGGTACTTACCGGTCATTACAAATTGTTTTTGACTGTACTAAATCTACACGTTCAGGCAACGACGCCATTTTGATAAGCGTATTTTTAACACTTTATAGTCGTCAAGTTATGAGTTTTAGGGGTCTAGTTGCAGTCGAACAAAACTCATAACCTTGGTAAGCCAAGGGTCGATCCAAGGAACAACGTGTGTGAATACTAGCTAACAAGTGACCTCTTTAGCCATTCCAATTAACAGTGAAAGGTTTTGGCGTGATGAAAATAGCAGAAATTAAATACAGAAAAATAAAGGTTTTGAACAGATCAGCGAAAGAATTCCAGAATCATACTTCACCCGTGCCAACCCACTAATCATGCAATCATGCAACGTAATTCAATCATGCTATCGAATATGGAAATAAATCGAAATAAAACTGGACAAGCCGCCCATCTACAGATCATTATCTAAATTAATCTTAATCGTTGAACGCCGCCCATCCACGGATTACCAACGATCTCGATTATTAAACTTAGGGTTTTTCAGACGAAAGTCAACTTTCCTATTAATTCATGTACTACCATTGTAGCTACCATGACCTAACATCAACTTCATGCAATCCGATTAATGCCTAGGACCCATCCATGTTTCGATAATTAACCTAAATACGTTCTAACATGCAAACATCCCATTCAATGAAAAACTTGCAAGAACGATAAAATTAAGCACAATGAAATTGAATATTCGAATCGCATTAATGAAAAACATTTAATTGATCACATGAAGAGTTGGGTACATAGCATGAGATCCGTAGGATCCCAGAATAAAAAGACTACTCACTATTCATGGTAAGTTAACTACAAATAGTGTAATAATGGAAATTAAGGACGAGTTAACCGTAGTGACGATGTAGCTCGTTGAATCCTCAATCTCGCGATGATCTCTATCTTCTCCCAAGTTAGGGTTCTTCAATCTCAATTCAAGCACACCTATAATACTCTGGTCGTTGCCCTTTTATAGCTCAAACATTGATCAATTCCCAAAAAGGACCAGAACTTGCCAGAAACGGATTAGGAAATCTGTTGATAATTCTGCCTTCCGAAGGTGCCGTGACATTCGAACATGTCACGGCATGTCACGTCTGAAGAACTATTCTTTTTCACCTCTAAATAATATCAATGAAGAGAGGATCGAATGTAGTCAAAACATTTATATTAACCGATAAAGTATCGGGTCGAACCAAGAGGAGCAAGCCAACCACATGCGCTATTCAAGATTGTGTTTCTGTTCGGCTATTCTAAACCAAAAATGTATAAAGTGGTGTATCTAAATCCTAAATGATGAGTAATTAGAGATACAAGATAAATAGGAGGTGTTTCAAGGGGTTACTCCTCTCCTTGACATTCCCTAATGAGCATGTATACAAGAATTAAGCAAATCATGGCATCAAATAGTTTTGAACCTAGTTTAGACTAGGGTAGACCAACTCTCATTGAATCTATTCCTAGCCAAACCTTCTTAGCTTGAAACTCACTCTATCAAGATATTAGTTCACTCTATAGCCCTTACTAGCCTTGAAATGTCTTCCTAAGGTAATAAGTGAAATAGGCATGAAGGACTAGTTCACTTCCTACCCATGCATTTACTCTCATAAACACTAGATAAGATCATATTCTCTATATCCAAACCATTCCTATGGTCTATCGATGCTTAGGTCAAGTTTTGAGATCAACAATGTCACTTAGGCATTTCGTCAAACCCTCTTAGTAACATGTCATAAATGAAGAGCATAGAGAACATGAATTTAACATCATATATTATTGAATCTAATGTGTATACATGATCATAGAGTACCAAGGAGGGTTACAACACCTTCAAAACACAAGATCACTACTCACACATCATGTAAGACAACATGGTGTGAGTAAGGTTTATAGCATACAACAAAGTGAATGGAAAAGAGTAAAGGAAGGAGGATGGTTAATCCTTGAACTCTCTTCTTCTCCTTAGTTGGATCTTTGATGATTGATGACCTTGCTTTGACCTCTTTTTTTGATCTTCTTTTCCCCAAAAACCTCCACACTTTAGGTCAAAAGCCCTCTTTCTATTTATAGGCTCGGGACTAAAATTTCTGTGTTTTTAGCCCAACCGGTCGGCTGGGACTTGAACCGGTCGGCTGGGACTTGAACCGGTCGGCTGGGAATTGAGCTTGGGCAAGCCTCCCTGAATCTTTATTCAGCCGGTCGGCTGGCTGATTTCAGCCGACCGGCTGGGAATTTCCACGCCTTTTTGGTGGTTTTCGGTCCGAATTTGGCCTTGGCGTCAACTAGAAAGTTGTAGCTCTTCAAGTTAGCTTTCCAACCCGCTAAAGATCAGCCAATTCGGATACCGTATGCGCCCTAGGCATCCAGAACAAGCCGAAAAGGTCAATTTGCTCGGTTTTGTTCTAAATCTTTGGTTTTTCCCCGAGTTTTTGTATTTTGGCTTCGACCTTGAGGGAGACTTGTTTTCTACCTGAAATGTAGAGATAGAGGTCAAATGACATCAAAATAATGTCGGAAATGACCCAAAACTATAGTGAAGAATGGCCATAAATGAGTCGAAAACTCGACTCATCAACGGCCTGGCCAAAAGCTACTGAGTTGTAGAGGTGCCGTGACACCCGTGACACTAAGAGGATGTCACGGCATGTCACGGCCTGGGCAAAACTCACTGAGCTGGAAAGGTGTCGTGACACCTGTGACATATAGACATGTCACGGTAGTCACGTCCATGCTGGAAAGCACTTGATTCCTTCTGAGAAGAACATCTACCGTGACACCCGTGACACTAATGAGATGTCATGGCTGTCACGGTGCCATGTTGGTGCAGAGTTCTTTTTCGACCTTTTTTCGCCGATCTTTCCGTTCTTTCAGCACTTCGAGTCCAAGGAGCGATGATATGTCTGTTTTACCTGAAACACTAGAGAAAGACATCAAATACGGACAATTTGCCCGGAGAACAAGTGTTATACTTCATCGAATGTAGTGAATAATTAGTCGAAATATCGACTGATCAAGCAGTTTATTCCAGCCACAAGTGAAAGGAGCTTCTAGGGGAGTTGAATCTATTCCACACTAGCTTATACCACTCCATCTTCTCCGAATGTGCCACTAGATTATCATAGGTGTCTTTAACCGTGAAACCATTACTGGATCCCTTCCAAATTAATCTGTTCTGGTGGATGGAAATACATTTAGAACTCAACAGCTTACAATCTTCAAGTTCTTTGATAATCCAGATTGTTTTACTAGCATTCTCAGTTTCCCACCACTCCTTAACTTAAGTCCAATAGGCTCTGGTCCAAGCTTTCCACACACTATCTGCATCCTTACTCATCTCCCAAAGTTGATTAAGCCTCATAGCTTCATTCATAGCAGAAAGATCCTTGATACCTAGACCTCCCTCGGCTTTATCCTTGCACACCTCTTTCCAGCTCACAAGAAAACCACCCTTGCCTGTAGCATTCCCTTTCCACAGAAATGTTGCACAAATGGAGCTAGCTGTATGCAAAACTTTCCTAGGAAGGATGCACATCCTGACCCAGAAATAATCCACTGATTGAAGGACTGATTGTATAAGTAACCTCCTACCAGCTCTAGAAAGAAATGTGTTGCTCCAAGAATGAATTCTGCTAGTAATTCTGTCTATCAAACAACTACAGTCTTGTGAGTTTATGGCTTTCGAGTTCATGGGGATACCGAGGTACCTCCTAAGGAGCTTGGCTACGGCTATACCAAGAACATGCTCCACCCATGCTTTCTTGTAATCAGACATGCCTGCAACAAAAACCTGACTCTTGTCCAGATTGATAGAGAGCCCGAAAGATCTAAGGAATCTCTCCACACAATCTTTCAAAGCAATAATAGATGAAGATCTGCCGCTGGAAAAAAGAAACAAGTAATCTGCGAATAGAATGTGCTTCAAGTCGATTAAGTGGCACTTAGGGTGATAATAAAACCCTGCTTTCCTGTCCAACCTGGCCAGAAGGCGCGAGAGATACTCCATAGCTATCAGAAATAAGAAGGGCGAGATCGGATCCCCTTGATGAAGTTCCCTTTTGCCCTCAAAATATTTCACCATCTCCCCATTGATGAGGACTGAGAAGGAAGGGGATCTCACACACATTCTGACCCAAGAAATAAACTTCAACGGAAATTTGAGCTCTTGAATCATAGAATCCAAAAAATCCCAACTAGCAGTGTCATAAGCCTTCCTTAAGTCAATTTTCCAAGCTATTCTCTCGCTGATGGACCTTCTCCCATAACCTGCCATCAACTGCTGAGCAACACTCACATTACCGACTATGGATCTCCCCTTCACGAAAGCCCCTTGAGCCTGGTTAATGATTTTAGGCATGAGGTCCTTTAATCTCCCCGCTAAAACCCCTGAAATAACTTTGTAGACCACGTTACAGCAAAAAATAGGTCTAAACTCTTCTGGGTGCATAGCTGAGTTATGCTTCGGAATAAGAGCTAATGCAGTCGAGTTAAAACCCTTCAGGGAGAGCATTATATCTTGATCGGTCAAATTCTTGACTAATTTTCCTCTACTTTTATTAGATGTTTTGATCCGTTCCGAGTATCTTTTGATGTCATTTGACCTCTATCTCTACATTTCAGGTAGAAAACAAGTCTCGCTCAAGGTCGGAGCCTAAATATGAGAACTCGGGGAAAAACCGAGTTTCGGAGCAAAAATGTGGAATTTCGGCTAAACGGGGCAGACTGGCCTTTGCGGCTTATTACGCACAGATCACATATGGTTTCCGAATTGGTTGATTCAAAGCTTATTGGAACGCTAACTCAAAGGGCTACAACTCTTCAGTTCAAGCCAAGACCAAATTCGGAGGGTAAGACCTTGTAAAAGTCACAGGAAGTCTGGCCAGTTCAAAAGCTCCGAGAAATCACAGCTTTGACTCGGATTTTGGAACCGGGCGGTTCGGCTGCTTCTCGGCTGAACTTGGAGTGAGCCGGCCGGTTCAAATGCTCAGAGAGATGAGCTTATTTACTCACATTTGAGAACCGGCCGGTTGGCCACTGAAAGCAGATCCAGATCTGGATCTCCCCGAGCTTATAAATAGAAAATGATGGTTTTGACCTAAGTGTGGAGTTTTTGGGGAGAAGAAGAGTGAGAAAGAGGCTCAAATCAAGGTCACAAATCAACCAAAGATCCAACCAAGGAGAAGAAGAGAAGATCAAAAGAGAGTTCTACTTCTTTTACCATTTTCAATTCTCCTTTGTTGTATGCCATAATTCCTACTCACACCATGTTGTCTTACATGATGTGTGAGTAGTGATCTTGTGTTTTGAGGATTTTATGATCCTCCTTGGTACTCTTTGATCACAATATACATTGAAATTCACTTGGATGATTGTTGATTTCATTTTCTCATGTGTTTTGACATGTTTAGCACTCTAGGTGTTTGATAAAATGCCTAAGAGACAACTTAGACTAAAACTTGGACCTAGGACTTGACACCCCTAAGAGAATAGTTTTAGGATGGAGAAAATGATCTATATCTTAAATCCTTGAAGTGAACTTTAAGAAATGGATGCTTGACTAGGAATTAAGCGAATCATCAATTAATCCCATCAAATTATGTCAAATTGAATTTATAGATCTCCTTGGTGTACAAACTCTATGCTTGATTGAAGTTATGCCATGGTTGTGAACTACTTTGATCGAACGTTTTTTCTATGCCTTCTAAGTGTTTGATAAAATGCCAAGGTGGTTAGAAACATGAACTTGAGGTCAAAAATATCGAGAGATTGAGACTAAGAGTTATAGAAAACAAGTAGATTCACCCTTGCTAGGTGGTGAACACGAGAGTGACAGAGTGAGACCCATCCTAGCATTGAGATAGGCTAGAGCGTAATAAACTCACATGACTTGGTCTTGCAACGAGAGTTGATGATTGGGGAGTGTGAGTTACGCGAGTCAAAAATATCGAGAGATTGAGACTCACGTGCGAGGTGCCTCTTCCTTAAATCAAGTAAAAATATCGAGAGATTGAATTTGATTTAATAGTCGCACTCCTTAATCCAACCATTAGCGTACTTGTTCTTGCATAATATTGTGCTTACTTGAGAGTCTTGTACACTAAGGAAGGACGGATCATGTGATCATTGGGAAAATGCCAAGGAGGGGAGTAACCCTCGAAACACCTTTTATCTATCTTTTATCCCTAATTTCCCACCACGTAGGATTTAGAATATACATACCTTTACACAATTTTTGATCTAGAATAGACTTATCGGAACAAAATTGAATAGTGCTCATAAGTTTAGAATTGCTCCTTGGACGACCCGGTACTTGCCGGTCTTTATAAATTGTTTTTGAAGTGTACTAAAAACTGCACGTTCATATCTCAAATAGTGACGAATGCTATTACAAAATTCAGTACCAATTAAATTCCAGTTACTCCTAAAGAAACTGGCGGAAAACCCATCAGGACCTGGAGACTTGTCCACTCCGATAGCGCTGAGCGCCTTCCAAATCTCTGCATCAGTAGCTTCTTTTATAAGGCCCCAAACCAATCATCTTCCACTAACTTCCCTGAAGAAATAGTTGTCTTACAAACAGGTTCTGGATCAACCGATTGGCCTAACAAGGACTAAAAATAATTCGAAAAAACTGAGTGAATCAGATTCTTCTCTGAGGAAATACTGCCATCCGCAAGCCGTATTGCCTTTATATTGTTTCTACTCCTTCTACCCTGAATAACACTGTGAAAATATCTAGAGTTGACATCGCCATCCTTTAACCATTGAATCTTGGTTCTTTGCTGATAGAAAATCATCTGATATCTTTTCAATTTCTTAAACTCTCTTGCTGCCTCAATTTCTTGGAATAATAAAGTTTCGTCACAAGGGTTACCATGCACTAACATCTGATAATTGAGAAGGGTTTCTCTAGCATCCTCTACTCTTTTGTCCAAGTTGACAGTCACTTTAACAAACCTCTCTTTTAACATAGCCTTCATCTTCTTTAACTTGGCTTGCAACAAAAATAAATTGTTGCAAGACCTAGAGCTCCTCTAGCAGCCCTCAACACAGTCTTTGTACATATCTATGGCTTCCCAAAACCTGCAGTATCTGAAGCGTTTCTTATAAGTCTCTCTGGCACCCCGAGAAATCAAAATTTTACAATGATCTAAAATGCTCGAAGGAGAAAAAATGGCCTTGGCATCTAAAAACTCATCGAACCAACTGTCATTGTCCATAGCCCTGTCCAACTTGCACCAAACTATATTAGCTAGATTTTTATTATTGTTGTTCCAAGAATAAAAACAGCCACCTTGCTCCAGGTCTAAAAGCCCTGTTTGATTAACAAAGTTCTTTAGATCCTGAATATCTCTATCACTCACCATCGCACCATTCCTCTTTTCTTTTCTACTAAGGACACTGTTAAAGTCCCCTGTGAAAAGCCAGCTTCCTTGAAAACCACTAGTTTCTCTATACATCGTCTCCCACATAGAAGCTCTCTCGGTATAGTTATTACTCGCATAAACAAAAGTGACTCCAAAGTTGGTAGAATTTGATTTCACCTCACAGCACATAAAGTGGGAAAAGTTCTTCAGCACTTTAACTTCACATCTAGCAGAATTCCATAGCACAAGAAGAATTCCATAGCACAAGAATACGAGACCAGCCATTATGATTTATACTATAACTTCCCTTCCAATCCCCATTAGGACTGCACTTGACAATAGCTTCCTTGCACTTATCCTCATGCAATTTTACTTCCAATAAAGCTATACAATCAGCTCTACTGTAACTAATTCAGTTCTTCACTTCGAACATTTTCATGGGACTGTTCAAACCCCTTAAATTCCAGCTTGCTAAAATAAACATTAGAAGTAAGTATGGGTGTTACCTCCCTCCTTCCTTCCTTTGTCAACTTTCTTCCCCTTAAGGTCTTTCGATCTCCTGCTCATGACTTCATCATTCTGCTTCGAAACTGAGTTACTGTTCACGGCACTCTTAGAATTCCTACTATCAGCAGCCCCTGCTAACCTTTTCTCCTTCTGTCTAGCCCTCTTTTGTGCACTTTTCGAATGATATATTTTATAAACTCCTTGTACCCCCATACTTGCTTGTTTCCCCATCTTTAATCATTTCCTTTCTACCTTTTTCAGCCCCTGTTGCCACTTTCTCAGAGCTGCATTTTTCAATTTCATCTTCTTCCACTTCTCCTGCCACTTCGAGCGGAGTTTCTTCCACAACCTCTATATCCTCCAGATCATCCACAACTTCCCTTTTGTCTTTCTCCTTGGCCGCTGCCAACTCTTGCTTTTTTCAAGCAGCTATCATTTGATCCAAATTAGGTTCCGGGCATTGATCTTTACGGTGACCAAAAAATGCAGCAATTGACGCATCTCGGTGGCCTCCATTCATACAACACAGGTTGAACGTATTTGTTTCCATAGGGGTCCTCATATTCAATGTCATCTGCTAGCCCTACATCTCCAAAAACCTCTATACAAACCCTTGCAAAGCTGAAACTGGTTCCGTCTGCTGTTATACCATCCGTGCAGATAGGCCTGCCCAGTTTGGAGCAAATACGACTCAGAATTCTGAGGTCCATCACATGAGCTTTTGTAATTATATCCCCTGTTCAATCAAGTGTCCAAGGAGGAGTTCCAATAGACCTTGAACTCTCTACACAACAGTTCAACACAACAGAACAAACAAAGACAGGAGCACGCACGGAATGATAACCCAGTTCGGCTACGCCTACTCTGGGGGGTTTCCCACACCCGGAAAAGGGACAACAAATCTTTATTACGAGTTTAGGGCACAGGAGGTCTTACACTTACACAACACCTTTGCTTGTAATGGCCTCACCACTAACACTCCGTCTCTCAGATTTGTAACCGAGGTTCGTCGCAACTCTCCTCGATCCCCTTCGTCCAGATCTACTATCCGAACGTTCTCGACCTTCACTTGAAGCTCGGATGCTTCCTCTTGAAAGCAAGTTGTTCCCCTTTGTTGTGTGCGCAGTATGATCACTTCCAGGCAGTCTGAGATGCACTTGCTAAGACTGCACTTACACCGATGAGTTTCTGGTAGGGATAACTCAAACGGCTGTCGCTTCTTCTCCAATCAGTAGAGTTTTCCTCGTGTATATTTTCTCAGTAGAGGCGACGAGAATTAGGGTTGCCCATGCATTGTATTTATGCTTGGACGAAACCCTAATTCACACAAGATACACCCCATCAAATAATTCGGGAATATTCCCAAATATTCTGAAGCGTATATCTCAAAGCGGAAGAAGGAAAATATGTGAAACCTTCTTCAACAAGACAGCCACGTCCTCTTCATGCAAATATTTGACGCTCGAAAAACTTGCTGACCAACGAATCTAAAGATCCTCGATCTTTCAGAATCTACCACGAGATAAGACAAACACCGGTTTAGAGTAAATATCCATTCGAATATCTGGAGATCGAATGCATCGCTGGCCGTCTTCAAATCGAAAAGATATTGGATCCAGAACCTTCCGGAGAATATCTTCTGCGTCTGCTCTACGCTATACAGAAGAGTCAGAAAGTGTTCGTACTCCTCCTGAACATTTCCTCGAACAGTTCTAAAGCCGTTTTGCCAAACAGTATGCCATTCAAGGGAACATCAGCTTTGATTGCTGGCAGTCTCACCCACACTAGTAGCGATGCCACACGTGTAGTCCTCATGCTCCAACCATTATTTTAGAATCAACGGACGATTATCGAATGTCCATGGGTCGCCTAGTAAAATTTCCAATTTCTTCTCTTCCTGGGCAAAATTCAACAAGAAGATGCCGTTGTTCAACAATGAAACCTTAACAACAGACTCATCCCCCCATTTGGCCCTGATAACCCCTCTCAATATTCTTCCCAAATACGGTTTCGATCAAAAAACGAACCCTACTAGGGCATTCTTGAATTTTCCCGTCACACTCTCCCACTCGTCCGCCGGTATAACTACTCTGTCCGCACCTTGAATTTGGGCCACAAATTGAAGCGGCACCCCCTCTCACTGTTCCGATTGGCTTGAGTCTTCGCAGCCCCCAAATTCTTATTTCGTTTTGTCAGATCCGCTCCCTTCTCCACTTGAGTTGCTCCCATCAAATTCGAGCTTTCGATAGCCGGTACCTGTTGCTTCTTGCCTCTTTCGATGGTCACAGTCTCCATCTTCCCCCTGCGCCGGAGGTCGCCATTAAGAAACCCTTGATTCGCACACGCAGTGGGCGCGTGGTGTTCTCTCTTAATGTTAGTATACATCTTGATGTAACTTGGGCTTCAACAATATTTTAGTTTTAATAGATATTTTGTAGAGGTTATCATAGTCACTTGGAATTAGGATACATCTTGATGTAACTTTTAGCCTTCAGCTTAGACCCGGCAAAATGGACGGACGGATGGATTAATGGACGGATGAAACGGTTAGCGGATTAAACGGATCCAATCCGTTACAATCCATTAGTGTTAATGGATTAAACGGACGGATCACTAACAGTTGGCGGATTAACGGATAAATCCATTTGATCCATTTAATCCATTTGATCAATTTAACTCATTTGATCCATTTGATCCATTTAACCCATTTAGTTCATTTAACTCGTTTACTTTAAATGTGGGTCAATTTTTTTTATGAATGGTGTGATGGATAAAGATCATCATCTCATGTATTCGTTCTTTGACATGTATAACCACAAAAATCATCCTCTCAGGAATAGTAGCGTTAAAACTGTGAAGTAAATAATTCTTCGATACAAATCACTCACAAAAAGTAATTATAAGTCATGTAAAATGAAGCACTTGATTCCCTCCAGGACATCATCCACATTCGTTTCCTCGATCAATAGTCAAATCCAAAACATCTTCAACGAGCGAGTCTACAACTGACGAGTCTTGAACTGAAAAGAAATTAAAATAAAATTAGATTACTCTTTTAGTTAATAAAATAAAGAGTTTAAACTTTTTACCTTTCTTGCTAAATAATCAATCTCTAGAGCACAATAATGCATGCAGGGTTTCTGGTAGCAATGAACTACGGTACTGATCAAGTACTCTACCGGCAGTGCTAAACGCAGACTCAGATGCAACCGTTGAAACAGGTATCATTAACATGTCACCCGCCAAACGAGAAAGAATGGGGTACCTAAACTCCTCTTTCTTCCACCAACTCAACACATCTAGCTCCATCTTTCTATCTTACCTTTGCTCATCCAAGTAGCTTTGCAATTCATTTCTAACACTTGAACTAGTGGCATTATTGTATGAAGAGTCAAAATCCTACATAAGCAAATTATCATTTTTCAGAGTATGAATAAATATAACACAACTTCAACTAACATTAATTTTATAACTCTAATTTGTCATGAAAATAAATGTAAACATAATTTGTACCTGAAATAATGTATCTTCATCTTGAGAATATGAGCATCCCTCATTCACATGATCTCTTGAACTAGTTTGACTCGACCATCTATCCACATATGCATCGTATAAGGAATTTAGAGTATCCTTGAACATCACAACCTCTAAAGAATTTTCACCATGTAGCTTAATGTAGGCCCACTCTACAAAGCTCATCTTGTAACGAGGATCCATAACTACCGCAATACCAAGAGTCGTCAAACTATAGTCTGACCAATACTTTTGAAACTTAGCACTCATTTCGTTTCCCATGTGTCTCATAAAGTCATCCTTATGCATCATGCTCGAATCGAATGCTGGATCTTAAAGACCTTTGGAAAAAACAAGTTTGAAGTAGCATACTTACTTCCAGAGAACAAAGAAGTCACTTCATAAAACTCTCCAAGAAATTTGGCTATCATCTCAATCCGACCCCATTCTTCAGAGGTCGGGCAAGTCTTAAAATCTAAGTCAAACAATGCAAAGTAGCCAAGGACTTGGCGGTAGTAAAGTGCACTATCAAGCATAAGAAATGTGGAGTTCCACCTTGTAGGGACATCTTGTCTCAAAGCCCTTCTATTTCCAACCAGCCCCACTTGCTCAACACATATTGCAGACATTTAAAATGGTCTGAATTTGATCAAGGGATCAGATATAATGATTTGCTTGATACTAAGCATCTTGACATGGCTAAACTAAACAGCATGATAGTTTACCCAAAACTTATGTAGACCAGTTGAGGTTGTCGTTGCCTTAACATCACTGATCACACACCATGTGTTATAAACAAGCTTCATCAGAACTACAAACATGAAAATGCTGGTGCCAAATAACTAAGATGCAGAGACTCACATGCCTAAGACCTATGATTACTTCAACCCATTGTTGTACCCAACTCCCAAAGATTAAATAGTATTATGTAAACTTACATATAACCACACAGATGCTAATGAGCTCAATACAATTCACTTGACATTTTCAGTACACGTTAAAGAAAACTTTCATTTCAGACTATAATCAACAAGATATGGGTAAACACAATTGACTAATAATCAATTTAAAGACAAAATCTATACAACCAAAACAACCCCATAAAATTTATACATGCTTATCGACTGCAGTAGAGCAGTGGAACATACAACTATGTAATATGCATCATACTGTCCAAAAGGCTATTGAATTGAATGTACATTAGTTCAAGTCTGCCACCGTGCTTGTGGATGAGGCTTCTCAATTTGACCTACTGCTCGCAATCTTGCAAACAACCAATACAAGATCTCAATCTCAAAGTCTACATCCAAATCCAATCAGGTCAACCAATAATACCTAATGGTCCTAATCCACGGATCCAATTTCAACCTCTGAAGAATCAATAACCCAAAATTGCCGGCGAGGTCGTTACCTGTCGACTGTTGAATCGGAGCAAGGAGATGCGGAGGGAAGTTTGGGCTTCGGGAGTCGCCGAGTCGGCTTCAGCTTCGTGCGTTGTTTAACTTTGTCAGTTTTAGAAAGAAAAAAAATTTCATTAATGGTTGGTTACTGGATTTAATGGTTGGTTAATGGATTAATGGATTCAACTATTTAATCCATTTATTAATGGATTGTGATGTTCCCGTGAATGGCATGTATTTGGTAAAACGATTTTAGACAGTTCAAGCAGGTGTCGAAGGAGAGTTCAATCACATGGTGGCACTCATGTACAGCGTAGATCAGACGCATGAAGAGATCGAAGATCTTTTGGGTAAAGTCGGCCAGCGAAGTAGTCGAGATCCTGATATTCATTCGAATATCATCTCCATGGAATGAAGATCTGAATGGCTGACTTGTCGTGGAAGATATACGTTTCTTCCCTAAAGATTGGTTCAAAGATACTAATCGAATATTTAGGAATATTTCCTAAATATTTGATAAGGTTATCTGCACCAGATTTGGACGCTCGGACTCTGCATATAAATACCCACCTAGGGCGTCCATATGTGGATCGCTTTCCATATCAAATACACACGAGTATACCCTATCAATTGGAGAAGAAGAAAGCGACGGCCGTTTGTTTTTCCCCACTGGAAATTCATCGGTGCAAGAGCAGCCTCATCAACGTGCTACTCAGACTGCCTGGAAGCGATCCAACTGGTGCACACAACAAAGGCCAACACGCTTTCGAGAGAAAGCTCCCGAGCTTCCGAGAAGATCGAGCACGTTTGGAATGAGGTTTCGGACGAAGGGGATCGAGCTGACCCGCGGTGATTCTCGATTGCAAATCTGAGAGACGGTGGTTTAGAAGCTAGGCAATTACAAACAAGGCGTTGTGTAAGCATAAGTCCTTCTATTGTTCTAAATCACGTAATAAAGATTTGTGTCCCTTTTTAGGGTGTGGGAAACCCCCCAGAGTAGGCTTAGCCGAACTGGGTATCATTCTGTGTGTACCTTTACTTTGTTCTGCTTGCTGCACAGTCACAAAGGAGTTCAAGGTCTGTCTCAAACAGTCCTTGGAACAGTAGCTTGAACAGGTCTCTATATTTCAATTGGTATCAGAGCAAACACTCGACACACTGAGTGGGATCCTTGAACTGTTCAAGATGACTCTGAAGGAAGGACAGAGTATTTCCCGACCCCCACTTCTGGAAGGATCAAATTATGCCTAATGGAAGCCGAAAATGAAATCTTTTCTGAGATCCCTCGATGAGAAAGCTTGGAAGGCAGTGTTGGTTGGATGGACTCAGCCCATGATGGAAAATCTCACAGGAGAAGTCGTTCCTAAACCTGAAGCTCTATGGGACGAGGCAGACGAGAAAGCCTCCATCGGAAATTCAAAAGCTATGAACGCTATCTTCTCTGGAGTGGATGAGAATGTACTGAAACTGATCATCAACTATGAAGTCGCTAAGGAAGCTTGGGATATCCTTCAAACTGCTTATGAAGGTACTGACAAGGTTCGCAATTCACGTATGCAGATTGTGACAACAAAATTCGAGGAGATGAAAATGAAGGACAGTGAAACTATCCCTGAATTCAATGCGAGAGTACTAGATCTGTCCAACGAGGCTGCTGCACTGGGCAAACCTATTGATGAAGAAAGGATGGCTAGCAAAGTTCTGAGATCGCTCCCTCCAAGATTTGATATGAAGGTCACTGCCATTGAGGAGATGCATGATATCTCCAAGCTGAAACTGGACGAGCTCATGGGTTCTCTCAGAACATACGAAATGAATCACGAAGCTGAATCTAAGGTAGTCAGAGGAATTGCCCTGAAAGCAGATGTATCTGACGGTGTGGCTGAAACAGACTGCAACACTGAGCAACTGGCAATGCTGGCTCAGAATTTTGGCAGGATGGTTCGGAAACTCAACAGACGTGGCCCTGATCAAGGCCAGTCTTCCTCGGGTAACTTTCGTAATTGGAAAAATGGCAAAACTGAGGACTCTTCGGAGAAAGGGAAAGAAGTTCGATGCCATGAATGTAAGGGTTTCGGACACATCAAGGCTGAATGTGCTAACACCCTCAAGAAGAAAAAGGCAATGGTTGCAAACCACAGCGACATTGATGAGGAGGAAGGGAATGAAACTACCAACTTTGTTGCATTTGCGGCTATCACAGAAGTATGCAGTGAATCCAGCTACATGAAGTCTCCTCAACCAACTCTTCTGGCTGTTGACTCTTCAGACAGCGACAATAAAGAACTCACGCAAGAGTCATTGGCTGAATCATACAAAGACCTGCACGAAAAGTGGCTGTTGGTGTTCAATCTGAACAAAAAACTCAACGACACTGTTGCCACCATGACTGAAGATAAGGACAAGCTATGGCAGGAAGTTGCTATTCTGGTCGCACAGAAGGTGGAACTCCAGGCTGAAGTCAATTCGCTGAACACTCAACTTACAGAAATTAAACAAGATAGGTCGTGTCTGCTGGCTCAGAAAACGGATCTCCTGGGAACTATCTCCTCCCTAAAAGTTGACATGGAGAAAGATCGTGAAACTTATCCAACTTGGATGGCGGGTCTGAGGAAAACTATTACGGATCTGAAGCATAAAGAGGTGTTCCTCTTGAGGAAAGTAGAGTCTCTGGAACTCCAGGTAGAATCTGAGAAAATGGACCATTCAGCCACCATGAAGGAGCTCAATCAGCTCAAATAGTCAGTAAAAATGCTGGACTCTGGGACTAAGGACTTGAATGAGATTCTCTGGTCTCAACGAATGGAGTCTG
This sequence comes from Rhodiola chrysanthemifolia, assembly GCA_033675395.1. Lineage (NCBI taxonomy): Eukaryota > Viridiplantae > Streptophyta > Magnoliopsida > Saxifragales > Crassulaceae > Rhodiola > Rhodiola chrysanthemifolia. The sequence continues at coordinate 16,328,881 of CM066204.1, forward strand.
GACATCGAGGGCTTGGGTTTACTGGTGAAGGAAGCTCAAAAGGTACAACGTTTACTAAAACGAAACCATTGGGTGAACTGAACCCAGAACAGAAGCTGAAACAGAACCAGAAACAGAAGAAAGATCAGTACCCAAGACAGCATCCAAGACAGCACCCGAGACAGAAGGTAGATCTGTCCCAACAAAAGAACGCGGCTGGGAGAACTCGCGATGATCGAACCAGCTCTTTCTCAGAACAAAAGGAAGACCGCCGTACATGCTGGTACTGCTTCAAGATCGGACACATCAGACCAAGGTGTCGTCTGTTTCTTGCTGAGCGGAGGGCTATGGGGCACAAGAGTAAACCTCGATTGCAACAGATCTGGGTACCAAAGGCAAGCAAGACCGTATGTCTGGCCACGCTCAACTCATCATGTCACATAGGGAAAGATCACTGGTTCTTCGATAGTGGTTGCTCCGCTCATATGACAGGTAATTCTAAGTTTCTTACAAATATTCGACATGTTATAAAGTAGCAGTTTGTCATCTTTGGAGATGAAAGAAGGGGTCAGGTGATCGACTGTGGGACATTGAAGGTTCCGGATCTTCCTGCACTCAAGGACATTCTCATGGTTGATGGATTGAAGATGAATCTCTTTAGCATTAGTCAACTGTGTGATGATGGACATCTTGTCACCTTCACTCATGACTCATGTCTCGTGTTGAATAAGAAAGGAAGCACATTAATGAAAGGTAACAGGACCCCCAACAATTGTTACCTCATTGGTTCAGCTGGATCTGTTGGTGCTTCAGTCTGCCTACCAAGCCATTGGAATAAGATGGACTTGTGGCACAAGCGCATGGGTAATCTTATTCACAAGACCTCGATTCTCGCCCAAGGAAGGCCCAAGGTGACAGGAGATTCTGACGCTCTTAGTGATGCATGCCGAATCAAGTCTCAGACAAAGAACTTATCCCTCAACACCGGTCAGCACTGTACTAGCAGACCGGTAAAACAGATTCACATGAATGTAAGTGGACCGATAAAGGCAGGGAACTATGGGAGCTCCAAGTATGTTTCTACGTGCATGGTTGGGCAGTCGTCCGGCGTTCGGAATAAACGCCTCATCAATCATGGATATGTTCGAGGGGGAGTGGTCGAAACAGCCAAAATCGCACACACCCATGTTGATAATACCGTGTTCAGGTGTCCCTATTCCCTACGCCAAACGAAATTCGTGCCCTTACAGAGCAAGTATACCGCAAAGCTAGCACGTCTCCAACCTCCCTACCCTCTACGCCAGACAACATTCGTGCCCTTACAAAGCAAGTATGCCGCGAAGCTAGCAAGTCTCCAAAGAACGCATGTTGCTACTCCCCTCAAACTTTCTAAAAACGGAGGGAAACAAGAGAAGGTGATCCGTATGCGATTAAATCCTACAGAGGTTGAGACCCTAAGATCCTTGCGGGGTCTAGGTGTTATCCGTATGCGATTGAATCCTACAGAGATTGAGACCCTTAGATCCTTGCGGGGTCTAGGCGCTATCAAACACTAAGCCCGACAGGCAGTGGTCAGTCAGAGTCGCAACTACAGCAAAACAGTTGGACTGACCACTAAGGAAGGGAGCTGGATCAGAAGGTACAACTTTAGGAGATGAATATTTTTATTATTTCTAGGAGATTTTTTCGTGCCGTTATAAGGAAAGAAGAGTTTTTTTTAAAAACAAAACCGTGTTTGGGAAGTTGAAAAGGCCGTCCTTGAGTTGAAATTCAATTCAGTCTCGTTGCTTCTTCTTTCCTGCTTCGATAACCCTAACACAGTCGTCCCTCGTAAGTCTCCCAAATCTTCATCTCTGTGGCAACAATGGTTCACACCAGAAAATCCTCCAAATCAGTCATCAAGGGTTCTTCGGAATCAAAGAAGGTGGACAAGAAATCATCTGATTCTATGGCGGCAAAGGCTCAAATTCCAAAATCGACTAAGTCGAAATTGCCAATGAAGAAAAAGGCGTCGCCTTTAGTTGCAGAAACTTCGTCATTACCTGGTGTCAAAGTCTCAGACGGCGTAGCGGTTCCTTCAAACCCGAAAGTTGGGGTGGTGGAGAGGAAAGGACCAGAACCTGCTGTGAAGCAGAAGGAAGTCTCTTCGCAACCTGTGGAGGAACTCCCTAAACTAACCGGTGCTAGTTCGACACCATCAAGTATCGCTCCTCCACAAATCTTTGCCCCAATCTGAGGTATCTTCAAACCCTACTGCTCCGGTTGATTTTTCTTTGCATGTTAAAGAGGCGGTTGTTGAAAAGAAGAAAGTTGTTGATTGTGGTGAAGCCAGTAGGGCTGGTGTTGGTAAAATCTCTGTTGATACTATGGATGTTGTTAGACCGAGAAAGTCTGCTTCTAAGGTGTCTGTGTGTTCGAAATCATTGAGGGAGAAAATCCATTTGTCTGGATATGTGCGTCATTCTGTTCTACGAAGGAATGTGGTAAATCGTCAGGGTGAGACTGCACAAAAGCTTCTTGCCAAGATCAGTGCGGTAAGAAGACTCCCAGATGCGACGTCAGAACCAGTGGCTGATCAGGGTCCTGCTCCCACCACTAAAGGAAAGGTGACTGTTGGTGAAGTTACAGAAGGTGGCACAAGGGATGTGCATGAGTGTTCAGGTGGTAAACCGCAAACAAAGGAACATGACAGTCTGACTGAAGCATCTGTGTCATCTAAGCAGGATGATGAGCTTGATGACCTTTTCAATGACATCGATGCGGTCGTAGAGAATCTACAGAAGGAGGTTGTCACTGATGTGCCAATGGGTGCTCAGTCCTCTCATGCCAAGGAAGCCGTGCTTGAAGTTGCTACTCTTGCCAGCAGTTCGGAAAGTGGAAAAGAGGCAAGTTCTGCAGAAGGTGTTCCATCTGGGTGTCAGCTCGATGCTAAGACAGTCGTGTCTCAAGAGATCTCTGGCTCGGAGGCTGAGTCAGTTGAAAAAGCAGTTCCAGTCAGTATACAAGACAAGGCTGTGAATGATGTGGTGGTGGATGTTGCCCAGACTGTCTCTTTGTCAGACACATCCTCTGAGGATGCTCAAGATGTTGTTCCTCTTGCGATGCTCAGCAAAGAAAAGATTGTCAAAATGAAGAAGAAGAATGTTGTTGAAAGCCCCGCCAAGAAAGTCAGTACCATTAAGGCAGATGTTAGTAAGGCTACAGGAGAGGTCATCAGGGCTAAAAAGAGAAATCGTGAAACCTCTGTACCTGCTGTTGAGGACGCTCCAGTTGGGATTGTGAAGAAAGGGATCTGGTTTGCTTCCAAGGATGCAGCTCGAAAGTGGAAGGCTGTCCTGAAACGAAAAATTATCCCAGAACGTCTTCTTGATGAGTCTCGATACAAAGAAAAGGAGGTGGGGCATATTCTGAGGCAAAATTGCCAGATCTGGACTCTCAGCAAGTGTAAGCCGTTTAATGATCAGCTGATTCGTGAAGCCATGGCGAACCTTCCTCCGCAGTTTGGCGTTGTTGGGGATAAAGACTATGGGGTGGTCTACGTGAGGGGGAGAAGAATTATAATCAATTCTGAGCTTATCAACACTTTCTTCCAGATGGATGACCCAGAAGTTGATGAGGAAGAGGCGGACTATGACAAAATTGCGGACACTATCACTGCTAGTTCTGTCCCATGGTGGCCTGAGACCGTCGTGGCCACAGCTGATTTGTCAACCTTCTACTCCATGCTTTTCTTCATTGCTGTGTTCAACTGGAAGCCCTCCTCCCACCGCTCTACAGTCAGCAAAGATGTGGCTCAACTGATTTACCAGATTGGGAACAAGAAGCTGTTCAATCTGGGTCGAGTCATGTTTAAACAGGTCGCTGAACACGCCATCTACTGCCGCTCTCTTCACCAGATATGCTTCTCATCTCTCATCTATGAGTTGATCATCAACCAAGCTCCAGAACTGAATGATCCGAATTGTCATCTCTCCAAGGCTCCACAAAAATTCTCTGTCGATCATAAGCTTTTCAAAGGGCGGCACGTGAATGATCTCAAGGAGGCGGGACAGCGAGGAATGGACATTCCAGAGTCCTCAAAGCGAGGGGGAGCCAGGATGGGACGTGATGAGAGGTCCAGGCTGATGAAAGATTTGGATGCCGTTATTGCAACTGCTAAGGAGCAACGCAAGCAGATCAACAAGCTGGCCCGTGCTCTGCGTTATCCAAGTGACGATGACGATGTGGAAGAGGAATCTGATGGTGATTCCGTTGAAAGGTCATCTGCGTGAAGGTCCACTACTGTCACTCTTAAACTCTGAACCTTGTTACTTTTCATTATGTCTTGTTTTAGTGCTTGTTCTGGCACATTGATTCGTACTATTTGAACTCAGATTGGACCCCTTGCCAGTTTATGGCAAAAAGGGGGAGTATTTTGAGGTCTTTTGTATTCCCTCAAGTGTGTCTAAAGTCTAGATAGTTAGATAGATAAATAGTTCTAGTATCTAGTAGATTTGGTTTTGCCAAAATGCCAAGGGGGAGATTGATGTTCCCGTGAATGGCATGTATTTGGCAAAACGACTTTAGACAGTTCAAGCAGGTGTCGAAGGAGAGTTCAATCACATGGTGGCACTCATGTACATCGTAGATCAGACGCATGAAAAGATCGAAGATCTTTTCGGTAAAGTCGGCCAGCGAAGTAGTCGAGATCCTGATATTCATTCGAATATCATCTCCATGGAATGAAGATCTGAATGGCTGACTTGTCGTGGAAGATATACGTTTCTTCCCTAAAGATTGGTTCAAAGATACTAATCGAATATTTAGGAATATTTTCTAAATATTTGATAAGGTTATCTGCACCAGATTTGGACGCTCGGACTCTGCATATAAATACCCACCTAGGGCGTCCATATCTGGATCGCTTTCCATATCAAATACACACGAGTATACCCTATCGATTGGAGAAGAAGAAAGCGACGGCCGTTTGTTTTTCCCCACTGGAAATTCATCGGTGCAAGAGCAGTCTCATCAACGTGCTACTCAGACTGCCTGGAAGCGATCCAACTGGTGCACACAACAAAGGCCAACACGCTTTCGAGAGAAAGCTCCCGAGCTTCCGAGAAGATCGAGCACATTCGGACTGAGGTTTCGGACGAAGGGGATCGAGCTGACCCGCGGTGATTCTCGATTGCAAATCTGAGAGACGGTGGTTTAGAAGCTAGGCAATTACAAACAAGGCGTTGTGTAAGCATAAGTCCTTCTATTGTTCTAAATCACGTAATAAAGATTTGTGTCCCTTTTTAGGGTGTGGGAAACCCCCCCAGAGTAGGCTTAGCCGAACTGGGTATCATTCTGTGTGTACCTTTACTTTGTTCTGCTTGCTGCACTGTCACAAAGGAGTTCAAGGTCTGTCTCAAACAGTCCTTGGAACAGTAGCTTGAACAGGTCTCTATATTTCAGATTGTTAATGGATTTGGATCAATTCAATCCATTAACTAAATGGATGGATAATGGATGAATTTTCGCGGATGGTTAATGGATGGATAATGGATAACTGATAATTTTGTCACCTCTACTTCAGGCATTAATGTTAGTATACTATATAAGCGTGTGTGTGGCTCTGTCGTGTGTTTGTTATTAGTCCCCCTTTTTGAATGAAATCACCTTTAAAATTTAGTATACTATATAAGCGTGTGTGTGGACTGTTCTCACACGTACTTTCAACTTTGTTGGAGATAAAATGAAAATCAACACTGCTTTCTCGCATATATATGTGTCCACAAGGCATCCACAAACACACGTCAAAGTTGGCAGTCCTTGCTTAATTATTTTTGTAAGGTCACAATATTTCGTATCAAATACAAAATAATGTTTTACAAATGATTTATGCTTGAAGCGGAAGTTGTGTTCGAAATCTCAAATGCTCCTCTGATTCTACTGTATTGCTTGCTTCGGTCTACTCAGCTTGATGTGTGCGGATAAAGGCGTAGTGCAACGTGTCTCGCGTAGCGAGGGTCTTGATGACTTGATCTCACATGCGCAGCGAAGTAAGGGTCGCGGGGACTTGGTCTCACGTGCTTGCGTTGCGGTTGGATGCTCTAGTAGATGACGGTGGATGAAGGCGTAGTGCAACGTCTCTTGCGTAGCGAGGGTCTTGATGACTTGATCTCACGTACTTGTCGGTTGCTGGCGGCTGACGCTTCCTTTTAGAGCTCTCTTCTCTCTGTTTTCTTCTCCAACTTCAGAATATCTCTCCAATTTCAGAATGCCTTCTTTGTGAAGTGAAGTGCTCTATTTATAGAGTTCACTAGTGGGCTTGAGATTGGGCCCGTGCTTTGGGTTGAGTCTGACTCATGGACCGGGCTTGTAGCTTTGACCCAAATATCACTTGTGGGCCAGCCCATTTATACTTTAATAATTTTGATTTGGTCCTTAAACTTTTAGTGCCTACAAATTGCCCCCTCATGATCATGTTGTGCGACATAATTTGAGTGTCTCAGCGCGACGTGATCGTGAGTGATTGACTTGAGAGTCTTGTGGATGTCGAACTTGTCGTAAGAGCTTCCACGTAATTTATTTTTTGAGTCACCATGTCGTTCTCCAACTTGACGGTTGACTTGAGAGTTTTGTGAATGTCGAACTTGTCGTAAGAGCTTCACTTTTTTTTTCGTGTTTGTCATCTGTTGTTTTCCAACTTGGCGAATGACATCTCTTCGAACTTCAAATGGGAATTTTTTTTTATTGATCCCTTTTTTTTTACCGTGAACAGTAACTTCGTCTCGTGAACAGTATTTCCGGGATTAACAGTAATTTCGGGATGAACAGTACTCCGGGATGAACAGTAATTCCGGGGTGAATAGAAACTCCGGGAAGAATAGTAATTTGGGCCGTGAACAGTAATTCCGTGCGTGGCGATTCTGGAATCTTCTGGAATGACTTGCCAACTAAGTTAGCTTGAAGATAATGCAAAGTCGGTTGGATGAGATTAGGAAACCTTTCCTAAATCTACTTGGTTTGATAATCTTTAGGAATTTTTCAGCCATAATCCCCTCTATAAATAGAGTCTCATGTCGAGAGTTTCAAAGCACCCCAAAGCCGAGAGCCTCACTCTTCTCTAAAACGTGCTTGCTAATATCTCAAACCGAGAGCCTCACCAGCGAAGTAAACATCGACTTCATCATGCTTTTTTTTTAGCAGGTTGGTTATCAGCCCCATCATCATCACTGTCACTCTCATCAGAAGCCAAGAACTCAATGAGTTCCAACGTATCAAGTTCATCAACATCAAATTTTCTTTTTAATGGTTTATTTTTTTCGTTCCGACTCGTCTTCATCCCAAGTAAGAACCGGCTTACTAAGTTGCAAAGCTTTTTTTTTTGTAAAGAAATCTGACGGTCTATACTCAGCAAGCATCGACAAGACGTTTAGTGGAATTTATGTTTTTCTTGATTTCTGCTCCTTTTTTAAGCAGTTCCTTGCGTCTGGCTCTCTTTTTTTTTTTGAGCAACGTGACTACATCTTTTCTCACTGATTTTCTTTTCCTTGTTCATGACTAGGCCCCCTTCTATCTACAGTTGCCGATTTTTACTGCACTGACGTTGATGCGCTGTTGTTGACGGTACTCTGGCTTGTTGTTGAGAGACCAACCCGCTATCCTTCTTTGCGTAAAACTGCTATCCATCGAGGGTAGTTTCACACTTTGAATTCATTGTGTCAAGAAAAATAAGCTTTTGAGGATTCTGTCACCAAGACTTACGAGTCTAAGGAAATTGGTTTTTAAGTGAGACCAATAAGTTTTTAATTTTTTTGACATAGTCGTTTCATTTTGTGACGAACTCACGTTGCGATACAAGTCTCTACCAAAAGAAGGCAGGCGCAATGGTGCTCTTCTGCCGCTGAGGAGGTTCAGAGGGATGTTGTCCCAGTGCCAATTGGTGATGTCTCGGATGAGACACTTGCCGATACTGGAGGGCAGAGCTCTATACGGTCGGTACGACATAGCCAACAAGTCTCCGATGCTTCATCTTCCTCCGGGCGACCGCAGGGTAACAAAGTACCAAGTGCTGAAGCTGTCACCGTTCCACCTTCCTCATGCCAAACTGTCAAGATGACTGACCAGCTCGTGAGGTTCTCCTTCAGAACCTTACGGAAGCTCCCCATGCAGAAGTCAGCGGTGTAGTTGCGCATGTTACCCACTTCCTTGCTAGCCTTCGAAATGTTGGTGATGACACCTCCATTCTTCAGGTGGCCGTTGATGCATATGTAAAGAGCGTTGCCAAACTCCTTGCAGTCCAGCATGGTGCTGCTAGCAACTCTGCCCGTCATGCCTGTGAGATTTCTGCGGTTGAGGGCAGTCTACGTTCTGCTCGAGCGACTTATAAAGGCGCCCTCCAAACCAGCAAGAGCTTGGAGAGACATGGAGAAGTAGTGGCGCAGGCAATAGAGGGAGCTGAAGCCAAATTACGCGCTTTGCATGATGAGGCAAAGAGCGTAAGACACAAGCAAAGCCGACAAGTGGAAGTAATTGCTGCGGCCGAGTCGAACGTTGGTGCACTTCAACAAAAGTTGGACGAGCTGAGAACTTTTCGAGCAAGCTCTGATGACTTGGTACAGGTGAAGCGTGAGCTGGTGCAATGCACGAAAGCTATCCAGGCAGCTATGCGTTAGAACAGTCAGACTGCTTTATTTTTTTTATTTTTTTTTGGAGACTGCACTTGAATATATATTTTTTTTATAATCAAGCTACCTACGTACTTGCAAAGCCACGTGCGTGGCACTTTGCAAGATCAAGTCAACGTAATTCATTTTTTTCATTTTTTTGAGCCGTTCACAGTTTATATTGCGGGCCAGGAGTGTCTCTCTTTTTTTTGTTACAAATTTTTTGAGTCGTTCACAGTTTATACTCTTGCGGGCCAGGAGTGTTGATCTGCAGCTTTAGGAGTAGTAGCGTTTTAAGAACTTTCCATTGATGGGTCCGACGCGTAATCCTTCTTGATCCACGATCTTGTATGCCCCATTCGTGTAAGCTTCTTGCACCACGTAGGGACCGTCCCACCTTTCTTTAAACTTGCTTCCCGTCTTCTGCGAGGTGATGATTGGCCTTCTTACCGCTAGAACCAAGTCTCCTTTTTGAAAGGAGCGAGGACGCACCTTCTTATTGAATGCACGTGAAAGTCTTGCCTGGTAGCATTGTAAGCTCTGTTGTGCTTGCAATCTCTTCTCATCGAGGGCTTCCAACTCTGCTAAGCGTAGCTTGTCGTTTTCGTCACTGCTAAGTCCTTCTTGGATGGCTATGCGCATGGATGGAATTTGAAGTTCAAGTGGCAATACTGCTTCCACTCCATATACTAGAGCATACGGGGTTGCTTGGGTCGGTGTTCTGTATGTTGTTCGATACGCCCACAATGCTTCACCGATTTTCTCGTGCCAATCACGTTTTGACTTCCCAACCACCTTTTTCAGCAAATTGCACAAAGTCTTGTTAAATGCTTCGGCCAATCCATTTGCAGGAGCGTTGTACATCGACGACTTGTACTGCTTGAATTTGAACGTTTCGCAGAGGCTTGTCACGAGTTTGTTGAAGAACGACTTTCCATTATCGGTTACAATTCTTTGTGGAACGCCATGCCGGTAGATGATATGCTTTTTTATGAAGTCGACCACGTTTTCTTTCTTCACCTCACGTAGCGTCACTGCCTCTGCCCACTTGGAGAAGTAGTCGGTTGCAGCAAGAATATACGAGTGTCCGTTGGATGCCTTAGGATTGATTGGTCCTACTACGTCGAGTCCCCATGCTTCGAAAGGCCACGATGCCACTGTCGGATGTAGAGGTTCTGGAGGTTGATGTATGAAATTTGCGTTGAACTGACATGCATCGCATTTCTTTGCAAAATCTATGCAGTCATGCACAATGGTTGGCCAATAATACCCCATCCTCTTGACGCGATCATAAAGTTTCGAACCAGACTGGTGAGCACCACAAATGCCGGCATGAGCTTCTTGCATAACTTCTGCGGCTTCTTCTTCGCTCAAGCACCTTAACCATTGCCCCAGGAACGAGCGTCTGTATAATGTCCCTTTGTAGTGGATAAACCTTGGGGCACGTCGACGGATTTCTATCTTGTGTCTTGGATCGGCTGGTAACTTTTGATGATCCAAGAAGTCGATGATAGGTTGACGCCAATCTTCTCTTTCGATTTCATAGGCATATATCACGTTTGACGACTCCATGTTTTTTTCATTTTCCTCCAACGGCGGGACTACCCAACGATTGCAAACTGGAATGGACATGGTCTCCTCTGCCCCCAGTGCCAAATTGGCTGCGAGGTTAGCAAGCGCGTCAGCCAACTTGTTGGCACTTCTCGGGACATGTCCTAAACTGATGGAGTCAAACTCGTTAAGCAATTGTGTCGCATGTCTATGATAAGGGATCAAGTCGTCCTTCCTAACTTCATAATCGCCAAGCACTTGATTGATTACTAGCTGTGAGTCTCCGTAGATATCCATTTTGTCGATACTTATCTGTCTGGCCATTTGAAGTCCCAAGAGAAGTGCTTGATACTCAGCCATGTTGTTTGAACATAGTTGAGTGAGTGTGAATGAAAAGGGGAGAAGATGATTCTCTGGTGATACAAACACAACTCCAGCTCCATCGCGTCTTGCAGCTCCGTCGAAGAACATCTGCCATGGAGGTAGCACATCGATGTAGAATATGTCTTCGCCTGGAAGGTCGATGGAAAACTCCCATTCGGCAGGAACTGGGTGGTCAGCGAAGAAGTCTGCTATGGCTTGCCCTTTTGTTGCCTTCTGAGGTACGAACACTAGGTCATATTGTTTGAGAAGTACAGCCCACTTTGCTAGTCGACCTGACAAGACTGGTCTTAAAAGTATGTATTTGATGGGATCAGCTTTGGAAACTACGTGTACTATATGTGCTTGCATATAGTGCCTCAGCTTCTGTACTGCAAACACCAGTGCAAGACATATCTTCTCGATTGGAGAGTAATTGAGTTCAGCTCCCACCAAAGTTCGGCTCAAGTAATAGAGGGGTCTTTCTTTTCGTTCGTTGGTTTCTTGTGCACACATTGCCCCAAGTGACTTCTCTTGAGCGGCGACATAAAGTATCAGTGGCTTTCCTGGAGTTGGTGCCCCAAGCACTGGTGCAGTAGACAAGTACTTCTTTATGTTAGCAAAAGCTTTGCGACATTTGTCATCCCAAACGAATGGAGCATCCTTTTTCATGAGATGACTGAATGGTTGACAATGCCCTGCGAGGTTGGAGATGAATCTTCGTATGTAAGCCAGTCATCCTTGCAATCCGCGCAGTTCTTTTAAACTTTTTGGTTCGGGCATTTCTTGAATAGCTTTGATTTTTGTCTGGTCTATTTCGATGCCCCTGTGTGTGACTACGAAGCCAAGGAATTTCCCCGATGTGACGCCAAACGCACATTTGAGTGGATTCATTTTGAGCTGGCACTTTCGGAGTCTTTCGAAGACCGTACGAAGATCTTGGACATGGTCACTCCTGGCTTTTGACTTGACTACCACATCATCGACGTAACATTCTATCGTTTTATGCATCATGTCCTCGAAAATCTTTTGCATCGCGCGCTGATAGGTGGCTCCCGCATTTTTTAGGCCAAAAGGCATGACTTTGTAGCAAAAGATCCCTTTCGGAGTTCGGAATGCTGTAGCATCTTGGTCTTCAGGCGCCATGTGTATCTGGTTGTATCCAGCCGTGCAATCCATGAAGGAGAGAGCTTCATGCCCAGTTGTTGCATCTATCATGAGTTCCGTAACTGGTAGGGGGAAGCCATCCTTTGGACATGCTTCGTTGAGATCTCGAAAGTCCACACACACTCGCAGCTGCCCATTCTTCTTCCTTACTGGAACAATGTTGGCTATCCACGTTGGATATTTAACTTCGCGAATAAAATCTACGTCGATGAGTTTATTAACTTCTTTCTCAATTTCAGGAACCAGCTCTGGCCTGAATCGCCGTTGGGACTGCTTCTTTGGTCTGACTCCCCTTTTGATCGCTAAATGGTGCAAAGCTATCTTTGGATTACGCCCCGGCATTTCTGTGTAGTTCCAAGCGAAAACGTCTTTGTATTCTGCCAACAATTTGAGGTACTGCTCCTCTTCTTCTTCGGTTAGGAGGGTGCTAATATATATTGGACGTGGAGTTTCAGCGGTTCCGAGATTCACCTCTTTCAAGTCGTCAACAGTTGATTGCCCCCCCATCCTCGAGTACCTCCGGAGCTTGATCAGCCTCTACTTCTTCGACTTCATTTGGAACTTCTTCGGCTGTTATGTGGTAGGATGTCGCTACATCATATTCTTTGACTTTATTATTTTCGATTTCATCTGCAGTGATTTGGTGAGCTGATGTAGAATCTTTTTGGCGACGAACGGAAATTTTCACAGGTGGTGGAGGCTCGTAACCCAGACCAGCATGTTTGTGAGCCGTTCCGTGCATTTGGCCGAGACTGTAAGGATGAGGTTTGATCACTTCTCCGAGCATAGCTGGTCTTTTGAAATCGTATCCTGCCTTCCCCATCAACTTATAGGCGTTTGGATCGAATTTTCCCTCCAGACTTACATTCCCCTCATGTGGTTCGATTGACTCTGAAATGAATCCTTCTGGTGGAGGCCTCAGAACCTGTGTTGTATTTGCGCTGGGTAATGGAATGACTACTTTTGCCACACATTCTTGTTTGACCATCCTTTTGACCTTCTTTTGATCTGCAAAACTTGTCTCTGATTTTTGACAGTCTTCCAAAGGTCTTTGTCCTGCTTTACGTCGAGATTTAGGTATATATCGCAAGATAGGGAGCGTGGTCTCAGGAGTCGGCCTTTGCGCTTGAACAGGTGTTATGACACATGGCCTGTTCCTAGCTTTTGATTCAATTTCTGATTTTATTTTCGGCCGGTTTTGGTTTGCTTTCGGTCTTTCCTTATCGTTTTCTCTAGTGGAAGGGATGATTGATGGCAGTAGTTCACTTGACACACCTTCTTCTTCAAAGAACTTAGCATCTGCAAAAAATGAATCTGCCTTGGTAAATGGTTTGACGTCCCCATTTATCTTTCTTTCACCGTCACGATAATACTTCAAGCATAAGTGAAGAGTCGATGCAACAACTCCATTCTCATGCTTCCATGGTCGACCGAGTAACAACTTGAATGAAGTTCTAACGTCAATGACATGAAACAAGGTATCAGCAGATAGCTCTCCCATTGCTAGATTGACGCGGATCATGCCAATCGCACGTTCAGTTTTTAGGTTGAATCCGTGAATTAAAAGCTGGCTATTAGAGAGTTCGTCCATAGTGATTCCCAATAAGTCCATGGTTTCTTTTGGCATGAGGTTTACTCCAGAGCCTCCGTTCACCAAGATTCTTCCCACCCTTTGTCCTCGAATGTAGCCTGTGACATACAGAGGTCTGCTGTGAGGTTTGGATCCAAGGAGAAGATCTTCGTCAGAAAATGTCAAGGTCGTGTTGCAGGAGGTGCATTTGGCTTGACTTTTCTTTAGCTTTTCTGCATTGTTGATGATGTCCTCCTTCAGCTTTGGATGTAGGAGTGCTTGCGCTATTTGTTGTCGTGATTCCTCTGGCAAGTGGAAAATCTGCTCCCACTGCTCGTGTTTAGGGAGAGCTTCCAGGATATCAAGCACATCAGTGTCATCTTGAGGATCCGAAGGTGGTTGTGTCTTCGTGGTTGGAGCTTCATTCCTTAGCTCAGCTTTCTGTTCTTCTTCACTTCCTTCGCTTATTGCCCCTGAGGTTGTGTTGACACCAACTTTATCGAAGTAATTCTCCGGAAGGAAGTCTCCTAAGATAATGGGATTTGGTGGAATCTGCTTCAAAGGATCAACGGACAGTATATGTGACCTCAGACTCCTCTTGAGTCTTTTCTTCCCTCGTGGTTTCTCCTTGGTCACCTGCTTCTCCTTTCGGCGCACAGGTTCTGGTTGTGGACTGACTTGCTTCTTTGATCTTCTTCGAGTTACAAGAGTCCATCCTTCATCATCCTCCATGCATTCAACCTCTTTCATGATCTCATAAGTTTCGATTCTTTTTGGGTTATAATCGCATCTCAACTTCTTTGATTCAGCTTCAATAGATGGCTTTGATATCCACACTTTTGTTGGCTCAAGGGTGCCAAATTGGATTTGTTGCATGCACCATTCTTGTGGCTTGCAAAGTGAGTCGCAACTAGTCGTTACGGAGGCGTGGTTTGCTTCTATTATTTCATCTGTGTCGAGCTCGATGCGTCCTTCTTTGACTAATCTCATTATAAGCTCCTTGAGAGTGACACAGTTTTCGATACTGTGGCTAACCAATCTATGATAGCGACAGTATTTGGGATCATTCGTCCTGTTGACCTCGTCTGGGCGTTTTGCTTCTGGTAAGTTGACGATGCCTTTCTCCAACAGGTCATCGAGCATGCCTGACAAATCAGAGTCAGGGAATGGATACTTCTTGGCTTGTAATTCTTTCAGTGTAGGCTTCGTGCGCTTGAAGTCTCTTGAGGTGACTTCTTTCCTCTTCTCCTGCTTTGGTTTCGATGATATCTTCACAGGAGCGTCGTTGGTGCTGATGGTCATGGCCTCTTTTGGAGCATTTTTGATGACCTTCTCGGACTTCTTGTACTCCTTTTTATCGATGATCGCCTTTGACGAGGATATGTGATTCCTTCCATGTCCTTTCACGGTGATTTCCATGTCGTGTGCGCGTGTGGCTAACTCTTGAAAATTCCTAGGTTTGATACCTTTAAGGATGTATAGCAAATCCCAGTTCATTCCATCGATGCACATCTCTACAGCTGACGTCTCGCTGATGCGATCTTTACATTCAAGGCACAATGAACGCCAGCGGTTGATATAGTCAACCACAGGTTCCTCTTCCCATTGTTTCGTATTTGTCAGTTCACTCATGCTGACAACCCTTCTGGTGCTATAGAATCGGTTGAAGAATTCGTCCTCCATCTGACTCCAGCTGTCAATAGACTCTGCCTCCAAGTCAGTGTACCAATCGAAAGCAATGCCCTTTAGAGACCGCACAAATTGTTTGACCAGCAGATCCCCTTCAGTTCCCGCGTTGTTACACGTTTCTACGAAGTGGGCAACATGTTGCTTTGGACTTCCTTTTCCGTCAAACTGTTGGAGCTTGTGGGGCTGATATCCCTATGGCATGCACAGACCGTCTATCCTCTTGCTGTAGGGTTTGGTACAGCGTGCACCACCGGAAGAATCTCCACTTAGCTGGCTCTTGACCGCGTTGGCTATCAGCACTTGAAGTTGGCCTTCGTTGCACGCAACACCTCCGTTCCTGTTGGTTTCTACAGGGATCATTGACGGAGCCCACTGCACTGTCGTTAAGGTGCAATGTTCTCTGTACAAATAAATTTATATTTTCCGCTACTCGCGACTACACTACTGGGTAGTAAGTGGTAAGTAGGGGTCGAACCTAAGGGAATTAGGTGGATAGTCGTTCTTTGAGGGATTTGTACAGCGAGGGAGCGTGTTTTAGGTTAGTTGATTGGTTTTAAAGCTACCAGCTAAGTGATTGATTGGTTGGTTGGTTGGTTTTAGTACTGGAAAGTAACTGATAATTATTACAATTAAAAGAAAGCGTTCGGTTTCAGGGGCCTTGTATTATATCCTGTTTATCATTGACTCTTAGTGAACCTTCTAAGTATTCAAACATGAATCGAGGCTATTCCTAGCTCAAGACTTGCAACATCGTCTAGCCCTTTTAAGGTCGTAGAGCACTTATTCTACTTCAACTAATTCCTTCTTCTGAAGTATCTTAGCTTTATGTGCATCCATTTGAATTCTTTGGTCCAGTTTCCAAATGGTTTTAAAGATAAGCCGAACTCCTCGGATAAGCTTGCCCATTTGGTCCCTTTGGCCCAGTTACAAATGGTCCACTTACCCGAGTATGATCACGAACCCCCAAGGAAGAGCTTGCCCATTTGGTCCCTTTGGTCCAGTTACAAATGGTTCACTCAACCTTGGAAACTCTGACTTGTTATATGGCACATAGAATAAGTTTTGAATACAAAGACGAGACACTAAGTTAATAGTCTAAAACATTTTATAATACAAGTCCACCCCTTTTACCGAACGACTAGTTTAGCTACTATTTATCGCGCTAAACATTATAACTAAGGAATTGAAAATTAAAGACAGTAAATAAATATTAAAATACTTACTACCGTTGAAGCGCCAAGGGAGCAATCTTTATTTCCAAAGCCAAACTTACAATTTTAGAGAGATAAGTGATTTTTGGATGAGAATGGGATGATACAAATGAGGAGGGGATGCATGGTATTTATAGCCATAAGGGGAGGAGATGGGTGGTGGAGATGGTGGCACATGTCCTTTGATCCAAGGGAGGAGGAGGAGGAGCAAGGAGGAGCTTCCACATGAGGGAGGAGAAAGCCACCGGTCACATGGAGGAGGAGCCGCCGGTTGCAGGTGGTGGAATGGGGAGGAGCTCCTCCCTTGGCCACCTCCAAGCATGGTGGCCGGTCATCTTGTCCAAGCGTGCATTTTGATAATTGATTTGGAATGGCCAAGTGATTCTAAGACTAATGGTCGAGCCAGAATTTCCAAATTCCATGTTTTGGTCGAGCAACTTGGTCTTGGTGCCTATGTGCGCGGCCTTTACTATGGAATTGGGCCAATCTGCCAATATGCTCGAGCGTTTTGTCTGGGAAGCGAGATTGTCCGACTTGTTGGGCATTCCAAACATCTTGGTCGAGCCAGATTTTCCAGATGCATCCGTCGGGTCGAGCGACTTGGTTTGGGTGCCTCAGCGCGCCGGGCCTTCGCCTTGGAATTGAGCTAACTGCCAATCTGCTCGAGCATTCTCCTTGGTTTCCCGACATCTTCCACCTTATTTTCCATTTGGAATATTTTGGTCGAGGCGAAATTGTCAGATGAGATGGTTTGCTTGGGCAACTTGAATTTGGACTCGAATAGCTCGGCAGGCGCGCTGGACGCTGGGCACTGGGCGCTGGACGCTGCTTCAACCGGTCGGGTGGTTTCTGCGGTATTTTCCCACCCGGTCGGTTGAGTCTTCAATGCAAATTCCTCTTCGGCTTGATTTGTTTGGAGTGATTCCATGTCAGGATCCTTGAGATTTCTTCAGTCAGCGTCTGATCTTGACCTTGGAATAACTCTAAACATCTTTTCAGAGTAAAATCCTCTCCTTAGCGTGTTTTCTCTCTAAGCGCCAAAATACCCTGTAGAAATATATCGGTACTAACAAGCAAAAGTTAAATAGACCAACAGTCTAATTAAGGGGGTTTTACGGTGTTTATGATTTGTATAATTTGGGTCCATCATATCACCCCACACTTTTAGTTGTTCGTCCCGAACAATGCTATTAAAGGGCGGCACTCTAAGTTTGGTTTTGGATTATATGAAAATTAGACTGTGGGAATCGATTTATCCTAATTCATGCATTACTTACTTATTACCAAATTGAACTGTGTAAATAAATAGAAGAACCTTAATACTTGTACCTCCGTGCCGAGATGCAAATTGTTCCGGATGTCTCGGGAGATAGCCCTTTTTAGGTTCCTGGACTGCAACTTCGGGACCGTCTCGCACTATATGGTTTCCTTGTAGCTTTCTCTAGCACATGATTTGGTTCGGGTTTCACTGGTTTGAGTACTTTGATTTTTTTTCTTTTGGCGAGGGACTGCTTTTGTAGTGAATCGGCCTTTGGCCTTTGATTTGACTCTTTGAGTTCTTCACTTTTGTTCGGTTAAAACCTTCACAATTTTGGGCCTTTGGCCTCTTGATTTGCTTCTTCGAGCTTTTCGCCTTTTTGTGGCTTTGCTAGTCCATTTTCTCAAGCTTTTTTGGGAGGTCCAATCATCGCCCGCAAGCCTATGGAAATACCTCCCCGCTCCTCTCATCGTTGTTGTTTCGCGCGGGTCAAGATGAGGGTCGCTCATCTATTTTCTCGGCTACTTTAACTAGAGAGAGGACGGTCTGATTCCCGTCCTCGCCTTTTCTTTTCTTTTTGCATAAACACTGCATGGCGGAGATGACTTCAATCTTCACTGAAACCCGAAGTGCAGCCTCCACTGACTTCGAAAACCATATAGTTTTATCTGATCCTTTGATTGCTTCCCAAACCTTTCTAGGGCGATTTATGTCAACTCCACATCCCTAGTTAATCTCAGCACAAAGGACAATTGAAAAGTTACGTTCTAAGTTTTTAGACAGTTGAATTTTCACAAGGTAAATGCATGAATTTCGGTCTATCTTTTTCACATTCTTAAGTTCATATTTTTAAAAAGATACTATTACTAAAAAAGAAAAACAGCAAGCATGTTATTTATATACAACGGTGGTTCTCACCCCACACTTTTGAACGAAGGCGTGCCTTAGTTCAAAAGTCATGCAAGCTAATATATGTATGTGAGAATGACTAAGACAGAAAATTAAATGACAGAATTTAAATGACAGAAAGTAAGATAGTGTCGGGTTACCTCCCGACCAGTGCCTTTGTTTAACGTCGTTGGCTCGACGATACCTCATTCTTGGATCATAAGGTGGGATCCCATGGGTGCTTGAGGTCGAACTTCTTCTCGGTAGCTCTTTTGACTTGCCCAAAGAACACATATGGCAGCGGACTTAGTTCTGCTCTCCCTTGATCCGGAGGCTTCTTTTTCACATATCCCCGAGAAGGCGAGGATTCCTTGACCATAGCTGCTGGTCCATCAAGTCGAGCTCTCTTACCTCTCCTTCCGGGTTTCCATTCCTTTGGCCCATGTCTAGGCCGTTTCTTCATGTTTGAACGGGTGGCACCTTTGCAATTCTGGAAGTTTAGTATTGTGCCATTGAACACAAGCGACCTTGAGCTTGTTCCCATGCCAAGCCTCTTCTTTGTGGCAGAGATGATTGGCCATCCTAGAACGAGTGAGTTTTCAGCCGGCTTTTCTTGGCTCATGACGAGCCAATGTTCCATCTTCGGCTCTTTTAGCTTATGTTTTGCCTCCAACTCCCCTTGCACCTCATTATTGATCACTTCATCTTCAGGGGCTGTGATCCGCATACAAACCGAAGGGACAAGTTGGGGGACTTCCACCACAAGGGCCAGGTCTTTCTCGAGCAGCTCTTCAGTGAGGTCCGGGCATGTCTCGGGTGGTTTGGTAGTGAAGTCCGGGATTTCATTTGGCTCGTCAAGTAGGGCCGGGACTTCATTTGACTCGTTGGTGATGAGGATCGGGCCAGATTTAGGCAGTTTTTCTTTGGTCATCCAAGAGTCCTCATCCTTTGTCGGCTCCGTGGGTTCCAATATTGGCTCCTTTAGGGTCGCCTCCACATCCATTACTGCCCTTGTACTGATGTCCTCTCTCGGTTTTGTTGTGGGCAAGCTCATAATGGTTGTGGTGTCGGGCTCGTTCTGTACTGAGTCCACTTCCATCGTTGGTGCCTTATTATCAGTTTGGTGCCACTGACCCTGTTTTGTGTTCTTTGCCAAATCATTTATGAGGCGCCAGGCTTCAGTCACGGTTAACTTCATGAGTGAACATCCCGCTACATCATTAAGTCTTTTCCGCTCAAGTGGCATCATTCCTCCGAGAAACCTTTGAATAAGATTGAATCTGGTGAATCCATGGTGTGGGCAGTTCTCCACAATGGAGTTAAAGCACGCCATGTACTCGTCCAAAGTTTCGTCCTGGGATTGCTTAATGTTGATGATCTCTTCGCGGAGTAGCGAGAAAAACTCCTCATTTTTCCAAGGCTCGTTTTCGTAGTAGGAAGACATGGCGGATTATGTATAACGGAAAAAAGAACAACTATCCGATGGTTAATTCCCCGGCAACGGCGCCAATTTGACGGAGCCCACTACACTGTCGTTAAGGTGCAATGTTCTCTGTACAAATAAATTTATATTTTCCGCTACTCGCGACTACACTACTGGGTAGTAAGTGGTAAGTAGGGGTCGAACCCAAGGGAATTAGGTGGATAGTCGTTCTTTGAGGGATTTGTACAGCGAGGGAGCGTGTTTTAGGTTAGTGATTGGTTTTAAAGCTACCAGCTAAGTGATTGATTGGTTGGTTGGTTGGTTTTAGTACTGGAAAGTAACTGATAATTATTACAATTAAAAGAAAGCGTTCGGTTTCAGGGGCCTTGTATTATATCCTGTTTATCATTGACTCTTAGTGAACCTTCTAAGTATTCAAACATGAATCGAGGCTATTCCTAGCTCAAGACTTGCAACATCGTCTAGCCCTTTTAAGGTCGTAGAGCACTTATTCTACTTCAACTAATTCCTTCTTCCGAAGTATCTTAGCTTTATGTGCATCCATTTGAATTCTTTAGTCCAGTTTCCAAATGGTTTTTAAGATAAGCCGAACTCCTCGGATAAGCTTACCCATTTGGTCCCTTTGGCCCAGTTACAAATGGTCCACTTACCCGAGTATGATCACGAACCCCCAAGGAAGAGCTTGCCCATTTGGTCCCTTTGGTCCAGTTACAAATGGTTCACTCAACCTTGGAAACTCTGACTTGTTATATGGCACATAGAATAAGTTTTGAATACAAAGACGAGACACTAAGTTAATAGTCTAAAACATTTTATAATACAAGTCCACCCCTTTTACCGAACGACTAGTTTAGCTACTATTTATCGCGCTAAACATTATAACTAAGGAATTGAAAATTAAAGACAGTAAATAAATATTAAAATACTTACTACCGTTGAAGCGCCAAGGGAGCAATCTTTATTTCCAAAGCCAAACTTACAATTTTAGAGAGATAAGTGATTTTTGGATGAGAATGGGATGATACAAATGAGGAGGGGATGCATGGTATTTATAGCCATAAGGGGAGGAGATGGGTGGTGGAGATGGTGGCACATGTCCTTTGATCCAAGGGAGGAGGAGGAGGAGCAAGGAGGAGCTGCCACATGGGGGAGGAGAAAGCCACCGGTCACATGGAGGAGGAGCCGCCGGTTGCAGGTGGTGGAATGGGGAGGAGCTCCTCCCTTGGCCACCTCCAAGCATGGTGGCCGGTCATCTTGTCCAAGCGTGCATTTTGATAGTTGATTTGGAATGGCCAAGTGATTCTAAGACTAATGGTCGAGCCAGAATTTCCAAATTCCATGTTTTGGTCGAGCAACTTGGTCTTGGTGCCTATGTGCGCGGCCTTTACTATGGAATTGGGCCAATCTGCCAATATGCTCGAGCGTTTTGTCTGGGAAGCGAGATTGTCCGACTTGTTGGGCATTCCAAACATCTTGGTCGAGCCAGATTTTCCAGATGCATCCGTCGGGTCGAGCGACTTGGTTTGGGTGCCTCAGCGCGCCGGGCCTTTGCCTTGGAATTGAGCTAACTGCCAATCTGCTCGAGCATTCTCCTTGGTTTCCCGACATCTTCCACCTTATTTTCCATTTGGAATATTTTGGTCGAGGCGGAATTGTCAGATGAGATGGTTTGCTCGGGCAACTTGAATTTGGACTCGAATAGCTCGGCAGGCGCGCTGGACGCTGGGCACTGGGCGCTGGACGCTGCTTCAACCGGTCGGGTGGTTTCTGCGGTATTTTCCCACCCGGTCGGTTGAGTCTTCAATGCAAATTCCTCTTCGGCTTGATTTGTTTGGAGTGATTCCATGTCAGGATCCTTGAGATTTCTTCAGTCAGCGTCTGATCTTGACCTTGGAATAACTCTAAACATCTTTTCAGCGTAAAATCCTCTCCTTAGCGTGTTTTCTCTCTAAGCGCCAAAATACCCTGTAGAAATATATCGGTACTAACAAGCAAAAGTTAAATAGACCAACAGTCTAATTAAGGGGGTTTTACGGTGTTTATGATTCGTATAATTTGGGTCCATCAATCATCTTATTAGCGTCATCATCTTCTACCGTCGGATTGACTTCTTCAACCTTTTGTTTCCCGAGCCCAACCACCTCTCTCTGGAGCTCTTCAAGCTTCTTGTTCTTCTCCTGGTTGTCTTTCAGGACTAGCTCAAGCATCTCTCTCAGTTCTTGCATCTGCTCCTCCATGGTCTTGGTGCCTATGGTCATGACAGAAGCTACACAGGGTTTGGGTGTCTCGGCTTGTTTTGGCAGAGCCACCTTCGTTTTTGGTGAGGGTGTTCCGTCAGCCTTCGCACTTCCCTTGCGTGGAGAGTTGGAGGCAATCAATGATGTAGCTGCAGCCATGATGTAAGCAACGGTATATGTGCGTTCCCTCCTTGGCACTTGAGAAGCTCGTAGGCTTGCAGCAGCGGCATTGACAGCCATCCTCTGAGTCATCCCTCTCGTGCAGATGCCGGTTGGTTGAGCCACAGTTGCGGCATAAGTCTTCTTGGGAGTTTGTGGACTGGTAGATTGAGCAGACATCTTAGCTTTAGCGTAGGGATGAGAGGTAGAGATTTTCACGTCGGGTTCACCAAAATTTGTAAGGTCACAATATTTCGTATCAAATACAAAATAATGTTTTACAAATGATTTATGCTTGAAGCGGAAGTTGTGTTCGAAATCTCAAATGCTTCTCTGATTCTACTGTATTGCTTGCTTCGGTCTACTCAGCTTGATGTGTGCGGATGAAGGCGTAGTGCAACGTGTCTCGCGTAGCGAGGGTCTTGATGACTTGATCTCACATGCGCAGCGAAGTAAGGGTCGCGGGGACTTGGTCTCACGTGCTTGCGTTGCGGTTGGATGCTCTAGTAGATGACGGTGGATGAAGGCGTAGTGCAACGTCTCTTGCGTAGCGAGGGTCTTGATGACTTGATCTCACGTACTTGTCGGTTGCTGGCGGCTGACGCTTCCTTTTAGAGCTCTCTTCTCTCTGTTTTCTTCTCCAACTTCAGAATATCTTTCCAATTTCAGAATGCCTTCTTTGTGAAGTGAAGTGCTCTATTTATAGAGTTCACTAGTGGGCTTGAGATTGGGCCCGTGCTTTGGGTTAAGTCTGACTCATGGACCAGGCTTGTAGCTTTGACCCAAATATCCCTTGTGGGCCAGCCCATTTATACTTTAATAATTTTGATTTGGTCCTTAAACTTTTAGTGCCTACAATTTTATGTCAGCTTCATAACATCCCAGCTACTATATATATGGTCAACCTTAGATTACAAAACCATATCAATACCTCAACACTTTGATTCAATAATTCACTATTCATCGACTCTCCCCAAGAATTTTTTTTTTTCTTTGCTCATCAGCACTTAAAAAAACCGAAACATTTGGATGAAAGAAACTGAGCATATGTACGTACGTGTATTCTTGGCTTGGTCAAGGATGTTAATATTGCTTTGATTTTAAGCATCTCCTTCAGCAAAGGCGGAATAGAATCGTGTATATAATCTCCACAAGCACAAGCTGCAGAATACATATAGCATAAGAATTAGAAGAACGTACGCCAGGCAGAAATTTTTTCGTATAAAGAGTGATTTTACTCAAAAAGGCTCAAAAACAGTCTGAGACAAAATACAAAACCAGCACCTTCTAACACCGAGAGCCACTAGACTCTCTCAACACAAAAACTCAAACACGAGACAACCCAAAAAAAACCCTGCTCCACTTGACTCTATTGTGGCTCTAATTTCATCAGCATTTTCAGTTCTTCACAGGTTCATCAATCATATACCTCATCTATTTGATTTAGAGCTACTTGTAGCCAGTGTGAACTGATACTGACCCTAGGATTTGAACATAACCTTGATACCTGAATCAAATAGACCCGAATATATGGTTCCTGCTAATCACTATTCATTGTATCCCTTCTAATTTAGATGATTCATTCAACTATGGGCTACTTCATGACATGCTTGAAAAAGTATATGTCATTCACTTGATCTTTATAATATGTTGTTGTCTAGCGCGTTCCACAGTAGTGCGAAAACGATAATTGAAAGTGTTATTAGAAAAAACATAAACATCCAACGAACATGCGCGTTTTACTAAAATATCACTGTCAGACTAGAAATTGTAAAAAACCAAAGAGAGTCAAATTTCTACTAAGAAAAACAATAAGTATTTTTTTTCTTCATGTCTATCAGTTTTCAAATCTCTTGGTCATAAATATGAATACACAACAACAAATGCAAACACTCAATTGAAGAAAACTCTCACATAATGAGAAACACTCTTAACACATTTGTGCGGTAAAATATAGAGAAGATCATTACTTGGAATTAATGATACACTGCCTTGCCTATGGACCGTTTTAAAACTGAAGGCTGCGAATAGAATAATAAAAGGAATATGAATATCACATGTCATGTAAACAGGCCAATTGCACATTTTGTCAAATGAGTTACAAAGTGATATTAAACAAATATTACCTTTGTTTAATTGCTGAGCAATAATTGTGTTGCTGGTCAGAAAAAATAAATGAGGCCGGCTGGTTTTTATAATGTGAGAACTGAGAATCCTGCTAACATCTGTAAATATAACTTTTGCAACTGTGGCTAATATTATAGCATATGAATCTTGACCTCGGCAACTGCTCCATCTGAAATATAGCCACTGGTCTGGTTGCTATTACCATCTCTTAGGATTTTGTTTAACAATTTTTATATGGCCAATAAATATTAAACCATGATCCGCTCTTGAGTCTTGACTTGACAAAGACTACCGTTGTTCACTGTTCATATCTTTCTTGGAACACTTTTCAAATCCTTCTGCATCTCCCAGCCAACTGCAGATAAGAAATTGTTAGTTTGCTTTACAGTCACAAAAAAACCAGTTCATATCTGGAAACTGACCACCTTCCCCCTTGGGAGCTCTGCCAGACTTAATAACAATACTAATGACAGCTGGAGTTGAGCGGAAACATGTTAGGACTGGCTTACAGTATATTTATATAAGTAAAAATCTCTATTAATAAAAGGAAACATGCGGTTTGAAATTTTGATTAGTGTAAAACTTACAGTAATTTATAAGTAAAACTCATTAGCAGCCTGTGATGACTGCATCTGCATACATGGTTTAATAATATTTTTGTCCTTGTCTGGCTATGGGTTGGCTGGGTTTGCAAATAAATTCTGGGGACATCAGAAAATTCCTTCAGAACCTGAATCAGGCAATAACTCAGTTAGTCATTCATGGTGTTAGAAAATTGTGAAACCTGTTTCAACTACTGGATCTCACACAATAGGTACATGAGCGGCTATCAGTACATGACACGAGATCAGCACATTCCTGAAGCTCACCATCGTTTGAGACCTGAGGGAGTAGGCTCGCCAGTTGCTGCACTGCAGACTCCATCAAATACTGTTATTGCCACAGCTGGTGAACTGCAAGAGAAGCTAAACAAACTGAACTCGTATGTTGGGATGCTGAAGAATATTTTAGATGATCGTAACATAAGTTACCCTCCTGCACCATGAACTTTATTTCTCGTGTTTGGTATTGAACTGATTTCTGATTTCAGGAATTTGATATCCTTTTGATGCCTGAATATAAAAGACCTGCATATCAATTTGTCATTTTTGCATCTTGTTAACTGAGAAATTGCAACTCAGAATCTCTATGACCCAGACGCCTGACAGGCAACGCACGTCCAACCACATACATAACCACACATACGATTTAAATGCACGTCAGTCTGGAACCTTTCATCATATAACTATAACTCCCAATGTCCATGCCAGATGATATCTATCACTTCTGATTCTTTATCGTACATTTCAGATTTTAGCTATACACTGACCTCAAAAAAGTAAGAAAATTTGCTTCAAGTCCTTCATCAACTTGGTTATAGCTTCTCCACTGCGTCTGCAAATTACTTCACTGGTCAAGTTCAGCCACTAAAACAAATCCATGTCCAGGTTCACCCAAATCATGAGAGATTGCACCTCAGCATTTTGAGAATAGGGGAATTCTTAAGTTCTTACCAATCACCAACAGTGATTCATAAGGTAGCATGTGGTACAGACTTCAACATACATTTTGATACATCCCCTGTTTTATTCCCCCAACTAATCCGTTAGATCGTTCATCCGCGAACATCACATACTTTAGAACTAAATTATACAACCTATTCATCATATTCAGGTTTCTAACAACAACTTTCAGATTAATGTAGCCAAAGTTCTGGCATATGACATTAGTGAACCGACTGATCCCACACATCCTGATTGCGACTATTTAACAATTTGCTTCATAGACTGGCTAGACCTGGATCGCCAATAAATATATAACGAGCATCAGCACTGAGTTTGTTTAACATAGGATACCTTTGTTCATCCATCACATCCTGATTGGAAAATTATTTAAACCTTCTCCATCGGCCAGTGGCTGTAAATGAGAAATTGTTGGATTTTGATTAAAAAAAAGACCATTCCTTTTCCTTCCTCATCCAACCTCTGCCAGAACTAATTAACAATGAAACCACTAGCTGGAGTAGAGGGTAACGTTCCAGGACTGGAGCAGGTGGAGCAGGCTCATCAGTCGCTGTACAGCAGACTCAGTTACCTACTTTTATTACCACAACCATTGAATTGCAAGAGGAATTGGACAAACTGAACTCTCTTATAAAGGGACACTGAAGAAAAATTTAATTAGCTGATGATAACATAAGTTACCCACCTCCTGCACCATAAAATTTATTTCCCTAGTTGTTGTTGCATGGTTTTTGTGCTTGTGTTTGTACTATCTCTGACTCCATATTTTTGTACAACTTCTTTGCTTCTAGGTGTCCATATTTTTTGTTATCAGCAATTTAACTGTTAGGTTTTGTATAATTACATTGTAATTTGTTCCTAATTCCTATGCAGTTATGAAAGCATATGTTTTTAAACCAGAAAGTTTTGTTACTGCAACTAAAAGGACGGACATCTTCTCTATGCCTATCACCATGTTGCATAATCGTCCATTATAGGCGACACCAAATCGGCCAATGGCTTTTGAATTTTTTTTTTTTGAAAGCTTTGTCTCTTATGCCTCAACAAACCATTTTCTTTTGAAAGGCTGGAATTCCATATCACAATAAAGTATGATCAAACTCTTGAGATAAAAGTGTGGATGGAGACAGCTTCCTAACCCATCATGTGACAGTTTTTAAGGAAATGTGATTTGATAGGGTGCTGCTGTATTGGAGCAAGTAAAGAAGAAGATTCTGAGGTGTTACTTGCCTTTTATTTTACTCTCGTGGAGTGTACTAAAGGTTCCCCCTACCCCCATTCGTTTTTCCCAGTCTGCAAAATTTCAACTTCCCTCTCATAACTTTTATCTGTAAGAAATTTTGATCAACCATGTCTGGTAGATATCACGGAGAGTCATCTGACTCAAGAAACAAGTTCATACATCAAGTATTTTTGAGCTTCAGAGGAGAGGATGTCCGTAATGGATTTGTGGGTCACTTGTTTAATGGCTTGCGACGAGAAGGCTTTAGAGTGTTCATGGACAATGATGGACTAGAGCACGGCAGGGACATCCAGATAAAGCTACAAGAGGCAATTGAACGGTCTAAAGTATCCATTGTGA
Organism: Rhodiola chrysanthemifolia; assembly: GCA_033675395.1. NCBI lineage: Eukaryota > Viridiplantae > Streptophyta > Magnoliopsida > Saxifragales > Crassulaceae > Rhodiola > Rhodiola chrysanthemifolia. The sequence goes on from CM066204.1 coordinate 16,356,304, forward strand.
CCTTATCACCTCGATATGCTGGCTCTCGATGGTGTCTAGATGAGCTAGCGAAAATCATGGAGCTTAATGTTTCTCCAGATCGCTTTGTTCTGCCTGTATTTTTTGACATGGAGCCAACTGATGTTCGGCATCAGACTGAACTCTATAGTACGTATTTTGAGGCCCATGTGAAGAGGTTTGAGGGTGAGATGGGAAGAGTGGACAAGTGGAGATGGGCACTGATGAAAGTTGCTGCTCTCAAAGGACCCTCTTTGAAAGATGCCAACAGGTGAAGAATATATGTATCTCACTTCTTCTTCTGTCCATTTCCCTAGTTTTTTGTTCATCTTTTTCATGGTATTTTTCATAAACAGAAATGAAGCGCAACTCATTGAGAAAATCATTAAGGAGGTGAGGAAGATGCTGCATACCCAAAAGTTAGCTCTTCCTCCTAACATCATTGGGGTGGATTCAGTTGTTGAGGACATTTGTGACTGGATAAAAGATGGATCTCAAGATGTGGGAGTGGGGGTGATCCATGGACAAGGTGGCATTGGGAAGACTACAATTGCACAGATTGCTTTCAACGCCAACTCCAATGACTTCGACGGCTCTAGCTTTCTTGAAGACATTGCAAGAGTTTCAAAACAAGACAATGGCCTGATTCGTCTTCAGAAAAAATTGATCTCAGACATTTCAGGGTATAAAGTTGGTGAAATATATAGTGCTTCTGAAGGTATGGCAAAAATCAGAGATGTAATTGGTCCCAGGAGGATTTTACTAGTTCTGGATGATGTTGAGGAAATGGAACATCTAGGTGGACTGTTTGATCATCCTGAGTGGTTCTGTCCAGGTAGCAAGATTATCATAACAACTTGGAACCGACAACTGCAGAAGATTCGTTTGTTCCAACGCGAATTCAAGGTCAACACATTAAATAAGAAAAAATCAACTGAACTTTTCAGCCTGCTTGTGTTTGATCAGACTCTCCCTTTGAAAGGATATGAGGAAGTGTCATACAAATTCGTAAAGTACAGTGGAGGGCTTCCTTTGGCACTTAAAATTCTGGGACCTCTGTTGCGCGGTGAAAAAGATATAGAAATATGGGAAGAAACATTACAGACTTTGGAAAAATACCCTAACCAAAGGATTCACGTAGTTCTTAAACTCAGCTTTGATTCCCTTGAAAATGAGGTTGAAAGAAACTTGTTTCTTCACATAGCTGTCTTTTTTGTTGGAAGAGGTAAAGAATATGCATTCAAGATTCTGAAAGCTTGTGGAGTGTACACAAAGGCTGGATTTCAGAATCTGACCAATAAGTGTCTGGTGAGTGTCAGTGGTAAAAATCTGATGATGCATCAGCTAATTCAAGAAATGGGAAGAGAAATTGTGCGTCAAGAATCAATTACTGAGCCAGGACTCCGTAGCAGATTATGGGATCATAAGGAAACACTCCATATGCTGCAAAAAAACAAGGTAAAGGGATTGAAGCTTGATTTTCCATTCAATCTTGTACTCAGACTGTCATGTTTTCTGATAGGGGACGATGTCAGTGAAGGGATTGAAGCTTGATTTTCCGGCACCCAAAAGTGTTACATTCAAGGAAAATCACATTCAACCTGTTTCAAGTGGCATTGGTTTGGCCAGCATTCTCTCACCGACTCCTTCACGGCGCGTTGCCTCAAACTTGGAGTCAATACAAACTGATGCGTTTACAAAGCTAGAAAACTTAAACTTGCTCGAGCTAAGCTATGTACAACTCAAGGGAGGCTATGCAGATTTCCCAAAGGAAATAAAATGGTTACTGTGGAGAGGCTGTCCTTTGGAATCCATACCGCAGGATTTGGCACTGTATGAGATGGCCGTACTTGACATGCAGAATAGTCAATTAATAAAAGCCTGGGAGGATAACAAGGTACTAAAGAGGTAAAATATTTTCAATTCATCCCGTGTTAGTAGGGCATGCTACTAACATTTTTTTCCCATGCAGTTACTTGGGGCATTGAGAATCTTGAATCTCAGTCATTCTTTCTGCTTAAGGAGTACTCCTGACTTGTCAAATGCTAATGGGCTGGAATGGATTGTTCTCGAAGGCTGCGTAAATTTGGTTAAGATACATGATTCCATTGGAAGCTTGAGAAATCTTTATAACTTAAACTTAAAAGGTTGCAAGAATCTTAGGAGGCTTCCTAACACCATAGACAAGCTTGATTCTATTAAGAAGGTGAATCTTTCTGGCTGCTGTCTCCTTTTTACCCCTCCTAATCTCATGGAATCTTCCATCATCCTTGCTTGCAACATGAATCAGAAAGTATCACGACTCCCAGTTGATATACTTTCGTCTCCGTTCTCTTCGATCAATTTGTTCCCCTCCATCGTGAAGTTGAACTTGAGTAATTGTGGCATATCACTTGATGATGTTTTTGATAGCTTAATCCGCTTATCTTCACTGGAAAAATTAGATCTTAGTAATAACCCAATTAGAGAAATCAGAAAAGACCTGAGGACCTTAGCTCGGCTGCAGGAACTGAAGTTAAGCTATTGCAAGTATCTTCGATCGATATCACAATTGCCAGGGCGGGTACACTTATTTGCGCCTGATTGCCTTTCACTGGAGAGAATTGAATATCTAAAAACTCCATTTCTGGAAGATGGATATGTAACTGCATATAACTGCCCAAAGCTAGCTGCGATTGAAAATGTGCTAATGATAGAACCCATAACAAAATTGGATGCAGACATGGCCAAATATATGGGCTACTCTAAGTTGGAGTCTGTTCAAGGCAGCACCCTACTTGCCGGTGTCGATTATGGACTCTTCAAGGTTTGTCTTCCTGTCTTTCTTTGAATATGAATGCTTATTTTGAAATTGTATGGTTCCTTAACTCAAGAAGGCCGCATGATGATATTTTGAATTCCCTGCAGGGAGTGTATCAATGTGGAATATATAGCATTTTCGTGGATGGAGATCACCTATTAGATTGGTTCACCATGACAAATCTCGGACCAGAAATACTATATACTGTCCCTCTCCTTCCTGGTCATCCGATTCGAGCATTCAATGTGTGTTGCGTGTTTGAATGTGACAGTTATCGTGTCACGAGACATCACCAAATTGAAAACTTGACCACCATGAGCAAATGGTCGTATTATCCAGCAGTCTTTCCATTACATGATAGGCTTTTTGAAGGAACGGAAATTACCTGGTTAACTCACTGGAGTGTGATGCTACACAGAGATGTAAGAGCTGGCGATGAGCTGAAGGTTTCATTTCAATCGTGTGGACAGGTTCCAACAAAATGTGGGATTAACATTGTCTATGAGGTCGACGAAGAAGACACTGATATTGAGACGAGTAACCCATACCCAATCATGTCAGATAATTGCCTCGCCTCAGTCTATCATGACATTTTTCGTACTGTTGATCTTTCCGAGTTTGAGAGACAGCATGAGCCAAGAACATACATTTTTGGTGAAGGCTTTGATATGGCTACACCACTGTATATTTAAATAGGTAAATCTCGATTAATAAAAGGAAACATGGTTTGAAATTTTGATTAGTGTAAGACTTACAGTAATTTATGAGTAAAAGTCATTAGCAGCCTGTGATGATCGACTGCAGACATGGTTTAATAATATTTTTGTCCTTGTCTGGCTATGGGTTGGCTGGGTTTGCAAATAAATCATGCGGACATCAGAAAATTTATTCAGAACCTAAATCAGGCACTAAACTCAGTTTAATTATCAATCATGGTGTTGGAAAATTGTGAAACCTGTTCTAACTACTGGATCTCACACATTAGGTACATGAGCGGCTATCAGTACATGACACGAGATCAGCACATTCCTGAAGCTCACCATCGTTTGAGACCTGAGGGAGTAGGCTCGCCAGTTGCTGCACTGCAGACTCCATCAAATACTGTTATTGCCACAGCTGGTGAACTGCAAGAGAAGCTAAACAAACTGAACTCGTATGTTGGGATGCTGAAGAATATTTTAGATGATCGTAACATAAGTTACCCTCCTGCACCATGAACTTTATTTCTCGTGTTTGGTATTGAACTGATTTCTGATTTCAGGAATTTGATATCCTTTTGATGCCTGAATATAAAAGACCTGCATATCAATTTGTCATTTTTGCATCTTGTTAACTGAGAAATTGCAACTCAGAATCTCTATGACCCAGACGCCTGACAGGCAACGCACGTCCAACCACATACATAACCACACATACGATTTAAATGCACGTCAGTCTGGAACCTTTCATCATATAACTATAACTCCCAATGTCCATGCCAGATGATATCTATCACTTCTGATTCTTTATCGTACATTTCAGATTTTAGCTATACACTGACCTCAAAAAAGTAAGAAAATTTGCTTTAAGTCCTTCATCAACTTGGTTATAGCTTCTCCACTGCGTCTGCAAATTACTTCACTGGTCAAGTTCAGCCACTAAAACAAATCCATGTCCAGGTTCACCCAAATCATGAGAGATTGCACCTCAGCATTTTGAGATTAGGGGAATTCTTAACTTCTTACCAATCACCAACAGTAATTCATAAGGTAGCATGTGGTAGAGAGGTGATACTTCAACATACATTTTTATACATCCCCTGTTTTATTCCCCCTAATTAATCCGTTAGATCATTCATCCGCAAACATCATGTACTTTAGACCTAAATTATACACACAACCTACTCATCATATATTCAGGTTTCTAACAACAATTTTCAGAATAATGTAGCCAATATTCTGGCATATAAATCCTTGACATTAGTAAGCCGACTGATCCCTCTGTCTGAATTGCACCCACGCATCCTGATTGCGACTATTTAACAATTTTCTTCATAGACTGGCTTGACCTGGATCGCCAATAAATATATAACGAGTGTTGAGTTAATAATCCAAACATGTTGATTAAGTATGTTTAAGATTGAGTTAATATGGATGAGACATGTGTTTGGAGGCAGCTGGTTTTGTTTTTGTGTTGGTTTGGTGCAAAAATGGTTTTGGATGAGGACTGAAACTGAGCTAAGTTGCATTTGTACTGAAGACCAAACGGCGTCGTTTCAACCAGCGGGAATTTTGTCTGTGAAGCAAACGGCGACGTTGCACAAAAGGGAGTTTGAGTTTTGCCTCGACGACGTCGTTCCATTAAATGGACACATAGGGAATAAGGGATTAAACAACTTAGCTAAATCTGGGATATTGACTTTTCCCCTGCTGAGTTGACTTTTTGTGAAACTTGCATTTTGAGCAAGAAAACGGCTCATCCCTTTCCTAAATCATCTTACAAGGCTGTCAAGCCTCTTGAGTGTGTCCATACAGATTTATGGGGGCCATCTCAGGTCCCAACCATTGGAGGAAGGTATTATTTCCTGTCTTTGATAGATCAGTTCTCTAGGAGAGTCTGGGTCTATTTGTTAAAGCATAAGAATGAAATTTTGATCACTTTAAACACTGGAAAGCCATGGTAGAGAACCAAACTGGTTTGAAACTGATTGCACTAAAAACAGATAATGGCTTAGAATTTTGCAACAATGAATATAATCAGTTTTGTAAAGAACATGGTGTTAAAAGGCTCTTAACTGTTCCTGGTACCCCACAACAAAATGGCACAGCTGAAAGAATGAATAGGACTTTGTTAGAAAAGGCTAGATGCTTATTACTTAGTTCTGGTATGAAACATTCTATGTGGGGTGAAGTTGTCATAACTGCATGCTATTTGATCAATAGGAGTCCCTCATCTGCCATAGATTTTAAGACCCCTTTTGAGATGTGGTTTGGCAGGAAACCTAACTTAACTCACTTAAGACCATTTGGTTGTACAGCTTATGCCCATGCCTCACAGGGTAAGCTCCAACCAAGGGCTCTTAAGTGTGTGATGATAGGGTATCCTGAAGGAATAAAAGGTTATAAATTGTTGCTTATTCAGTTTGGTGGCTATAAGGTGATAGTGTCTAGGTCTGTGACTTTTAATGAGAGTGATTTTTATTTTAAGTCAAGACTAACATCTCAAAGTGAGTAAGTTTCAGGTTCTCACAGTGACTCTGGTGAGGACTTTGTGCCCAGAACTTACCTAGCAGATCCAACTGATGGAGCTGATGATCAAGGAGAGTTTGATCAAGGAGTGTTGCAGAATGTTATCCCAGAAGATCAAGGTTAGCACCCTCGCCAATTAGGTGGGGGAGAGGTAACAAATTCTGAACATGATCAGCCTTTAAATTCTGAAAATATTGGGAACAGTGGAATTGTGATGAATGATGGTGTTATTGATCATGTTGCTGATGATTTGAATGATGAAATTGCTGTTGATGCTGACCATGTTGAGAATGATAATCCTTTAGCTAACTATGTCCTATCTAGTGATAAGGAACCTAGAACTAGGATAGCTAATAAGAGATATGATGATTGTGTGACAAATGTGCTTGAGTATGCATTGTTGGTGTCTGAAATGATCAAGCATGATATATCTGTTCCTGAAACTTTTGAAGAAGCTATCAATTGTAAGCATGCAACTGAATGGATTAATGCTATGCATGATGAAATTCAATCCATGTATGATAATAACACTTGAAAACTAGTTTCATTGCCTAAGAATGCTAGAGCTATTGCTTGTAAATGGATTTTCAGATTAAAAGATGGCAACAGCCCTGCTGAACCTCCAAGGTTTAAAGCAAGGCTTGTTGCTAAAGGTTTTTCACAAAAGGAAGGGATTGACTATAATGAGATCTTTGCACCAGTTGTTAAGTATAAGACATTAAGACTTTTGTTAGCTATGTCCACTGTTTTTAACTGGGAAATTGATCAAATAGATGTTAAAACTGCCTTTTTGAATGGAGACCTAGAGGAAACTATCTACATGAAACAACCAATAGGTTTTGTAGATAGGAAATTTCCTGAACATGTATGTTATCTGAATAAATCTATATATGGCCTAAAACAATATCCAAGGCAATGGAATAGGAAGTTTGATGCTTGCATGACTGATTTGGGTTTTTCCAAAAGCAAATATGATTCTTATCTTTACTTGAAGAATATGACTGCTAAATATCCCGCCTTTGTCTTGTTATATGTTGATGACATGCTTATCATAAATGAATCTAGACCTATTGTTAATAACATTAAGTCTGATTTGAAAAAACACTTTGATATAAAGGACATGGGTGAAGCCCAAAGGATCTTGGGTGTTAGGATAACTAGGGACAGAAATAAAAAGATCATGCACTTGTCTCAAACTGATTATCTTGATAAGGTGTTAGACAAGTTCCAACTGAAAAATGCTAAATCATCTCTAGTGCCCTTAGGAGGGCATCTTGAATTAACCAAGCATGATTGTCCTGTGACTGATGAAGACAAACTGAAAATGAGTAAAGTTCCATATGATGTTGTTGTGGGTTCAGTTATATATGTTATGCTATGTACTAGACCTGATTTGGCTTTTGATGTGAGTGTTCTTAGTAGGTTTATGTCTAACCCAGGAGATAAACATTGGATTGCTATGAAATACTTGCTTAAGTACATTTCAGGAACTAGAAATCTAGGTTTGATTTATGGTTCACATGCCCCTAAAACTGAATTATATGGAAATGTTGACAGTGACGCTAGTAACAAGGATAATAGAAAATCCACAACTGGTTTTTTCTTTACATGGGCTGGGAATTGTATTTCTTGGAAATCTCAGTTGCTGCCTCTATCCTCAACTGAGGCTGAGTACATAGAAGCAACTGAGGCATCCAAGGAAGCTATTTGGTTAAAGGGTATTTTGCAAGAAATTGATAGAAATACTTATGTGCGTATTATCTGTATGGATTCCCAAAGTGCTTTATGCTTGTGTAAAGATCCTGTCTACCATGAACGGTCCAAACATATCGATGTTAGGTACCATTTTATTAGGGATATGATTGAATCAAAGGAGTTTGAAATCAGGAAAATCCTAGGGGAAAAGAACCCAGCAGATTTTGGGACTAAAATTGTTACTACTAACAAGTTTCAGTTTTGTAGAGATGCTTTGTTCATAGGAGCTGTGACTTCAAGCAGTTCTCCTCCAGCATCTGGTAAGGTCAGGTTTGTCCTGCCCTCAGTTCAATTTTTCTCAGTCTTTTGTCATCACAGTTTTTGTTTTTAAAGCCATATATGTTGTATTAGCTTTATGAGAACATGTTAGGATTAGGAGGGCATTTGTTGAGTTTAATAATCCAAACATTTTGATTGAGTATGTTTAAGATTGAGTTAATATGGATGAGACTTGTGCTTGGATGCTGGTTTTGTTTTTGTGTTGGTTTGGTGCAAAAATGCAGGTTTTGGCTGAGGGACTGAAACTGAGCTAAGTTGCATTTGTACTGAAGACCAAACATCGTCGTTTCAACCAGGCGAGAATTTTGTCTGTGAAGCAAACGGCGACGTTGCACAAAAGGAAGTTTGAGTTTTAACTCGACGACGTCGTTCCATTAAAGTCCAGACGCGCCGAAGTTCGGTAAAGCCGTTACATTGAGACGCTGCGTTTTGACGCGAGCTAAACTTCCTTCTTAAGCCAGACTGAATTCAAATTAGGGTTCCGAGTTCGATATTGGGATTTTTCATATACGAGAGCGATTCGTGTTGATTGAAAGCCGAGAGCATCTGCGAGTGATCGACGGAGAGTGATTTGAAGTCGAGCAAAGGCGATTGGTGTTGTGTGTGCGAGAACGAGTCAGAGTCGTCTAGCTGGAGTGCTGTTGCAGGGGAAGGTCGTCGGAGGGATTCCGGGACCGATTGCGGCGATTCAACAGAGGGCTTTCGATCGTCTCAGCATAGGGAAGTTCCTGTTATGTTTAATTTGAATTCTATTACTCAATTTGTGTAATTTGGATTGGGTGGGAACCTAGGGTTCATATGAGTCTCATCTTAAACTCTTTTGTATATTTTTCTCTCAGACAATAAAGCTAATATTAACCTAATTCCGCAAGTAACAATTGGTATAAGTAGCTTGTTCAATCTTGATTGATTCTCTTTTCGATCTTGATTAGTTTGTGATCCTTGTGCATTACTCTGAAATTCTTCTTATTGATTGAGTTCTAATTAGAACTGATCTGTGCTTTCATCTTCTCATGGCTGACAGTGTCCACTTGAAGCCCTATGATGGAACCACAGACTTTTCCATGTGGAAACTTATTTAAACCTTCTCCATCGGCCAGTGGCTGTAAATGAGAAATTGTTGGATTTTGATTAAAAAAAGACCATTCCGTTTCCTTCCTCATCCAACCTCTGCCATAGGCCCATAACTAAATTACAATGATACCACTAGCTGGAGTTGAGGGTAACGTTCCAGGACTGGCCTACAGTATATTTGATTATGCAAATCTTGATTAAAAAAATGAAAGCCTGAATGATTATTTAATGACTCACAGTATATAAGTCAAAAGTCATTAGCAGCCTGTGCTGACTGCAGAGATGATTTACCAACAGTTTTGTCCTCGTCTTGCACCGCTTGCTAAGTAAATTTTGGGGTCATCAAGAAAATCTCTTCTGAACCTGTATCAGACAGTTAATCAGTCATGATACGAAAAAATTACAAAATCTGTTTCAATTATTGGATCTCACACAGAAGGTTGCATGAGATTAGCACATACCTGAAGCTCACCAACATTTGAGACCACATGGAGCAGGCTCATCAGTCGCTGCACAGCAGACTCAGTTACATACTTTTATTACCACAACCATTGAATTGCAAGAGGAATTGGACAAACTGAACTATCTTATAAAGGGACACTGAAGAAAAATTTAATTAGCTGATGATAACATAAGTTAGCCACCTCCTGCACCATAAAATTTATTTCCCTAGTTATTCAGTTGTTGCATGGTTTTTGTGTTTTTACCATCTGACTCCATTCCATGTCTACCTCGTCCAAGCTTGTGAAGCTTTCACAACTTCTTTGCTTCTAGGTGTCCATATTTTTTGTTATCAGCAATTTACCTGTTACGTTTTGTATGGGATGTAATAATTACATTCTAATTTGTTCCTAATTCCTATGCAGTTATGAAAGCATATGTTTTTTAAACCAGAAAGTTTTGTTACTGCAACTAAAAAGACGGATCTCTTCTATCACTACACCATTTTACATCCTACGCGACAAATTGTGAACATCGTCGCAATAGCTTTGTCGCATTAAACCGTTTATACGACTACGATTTGAAAGGTTTGTCGCAAAAATACAAATATGCGACAAAGTTTTATGCGACGCAAAACATGTTGTGACATAAAGAGGATTATGCGACTATACTTTAAGCGACACGAAATTTATGTCCCATAAGATGGTTATTGCGACAGTAGTTTAAGCGACATCGAAATTTTGTCACGTTAAACATATTATGTGACTTAATTTTTGCGACAAATTAAAATATGCCGTATAATAGTACGAATTAAAATCCCCAGGCAGGATGTTGGCATGCATGTTTCAAGTTTTCTGTGCATTAAAGAGAGGTGACCTAACATGTCTGGATTAAGCGACCTTTTTATCCAAAGTAGGTCGCATAAGGTCCAAATTAAAAGCAGAAAAACAGAACAACCCAGGTGCCGTACTGTGCCTTCAATTCCCCTTCAACAACCTTAAATCATGTCTCAAAACACCATTTGTCTGAAAATATTCTGTCTGCAAGATCCATGGTGGGGTTTGGCATATGTTGCTGCTCAGATCTTCACGTGTAAATTGAAGGCCACACTTTGTGAAGGTAATATATATAGATCCAAACTCTCACACTCACAATTTCGCATATTATGTTTTTTATTTCAATTCTCGTCACACTATTTTGTTGGAGTTAAAAGTACTAGATCTGTAATGATGTGTTGCCAATATGTCAAATTTTGGGGGCGGGTGTATATATATATATGTGTGTCCGAGCAGATTCAGGTAGTGTAGAGATTTCAGAGCGCAGCTATAGCAGCAGGGAAATGAAGGCAAATGTGTGTGTACGAGCTTCCCTTTTATGCTGTCTTCCTTTTGGTATAAAGCAGCTAGCAGCAGCAGCATTTTGCAATTTGCAATTTGCAATGCTGCTAATCTGGGGTATATAGAAGCAGAGCAGGGGCATTTGGGCGTTAGGCAGCAGCAGCATTTTGCAATTTGGGCGTTAGTGATCAGTAGCAGCATTTAGATAGGCATTTGGGCTAAATTTGCATGTATTTGGGCGGTTAATTATACCATAGGCAGCAGCAACATTATTGGTGGGATTTGTGTGTAGACTGTAGAAAAAGCAGGGCATATATATTACTGTTTTGCTAATTAACTCATCATCTCCTTTGGCTTAAATTAAATTAACTCCACTAATTTGTGTCTCATATTTTGAAAATACAGGGTATACAATTAATCATGGACAAGAGTTGGATGAATTTGTCGGACAAATGTGATCCGCGTTTTGGACAAGGTATTCTGGATTTCATAAACTTCGTCAAGCAAAACAAACCCCGGAGTACTCTGCACAAATGTCCATGTAGGCGTTGTAGGTTGCACCATGCGAGATTGTCATTGGATGAAATCCAAAGACATTTGTTTGTTAATGGTATAATGCTAGACTACACGACTTGGACTTATCATGGGGAAGTAGCATCTGAGGCTTCATCATCATCATTATACACACAACGACACCAATATATTATGGAAAAGAGTCACGGCACGGTTGAGGAAAGTGGTGCTTATTACATGGATCCTACAATAGAGATGCTTAACGACGCTTTTCCTAATTTCGAAGCACATGAGGATACTGAAAATGAATATTTGGGCAAGGAGGCATATGATAAGTATCAAACACTTCTCAAAGAAGCACAAACTCCCGTATATGTGGGGAGTGACAAAACTGTGTTGGGTACCATATTAAGTGCCATGAAAGTTAAAGTTGAGAATGGATGGTCTGATAAGAGCTTTAACGATCATTTGAGAATCACCAAAGAACTCCTTCCGAGCCCAAATAGTTATCCCGGTACATATCGTGAGGTTAAGAAACTTTTGAAGAATATGGGGATGGGATACGAGATCATTCACGCATGTGAATATGGTTGTGCACTATTCTATAAAGAGAACAAGCACCTACTGAATTGTCCGGTGTGTGATGAGTCAAGATACTTGGACGACGACCGTGATAGAATGATTCCAAGGAAAGTTGTACGATACTTTCCTATAACTCCAAGATTGCAACGTCTCTATATGTCAGTGCATATAGCTAAGGAGATGCGATGGCATAAGGAGAGAAAAGTGAAAAATGGTCTTATTAGACATCCCGCTGACAGCGAGGCATGGCATGAGTTTGATAACAAATATCCCGATTTCGCCCGAGACTCCAGAAATGTGCGTCTTGGATTGGCCACAGATGGCTTCAATCCATTCGGGGCAGCTGCTCTTTCTCATAGCACGTGGCCAATTGTCATGATGCCTTACAATTTGCCACCTTCAATGTGCATGAAGAAGGAATTTAATATTCTTGCTATGTTGATTTCGGGTCCGAAATCTCCGGGCAAGTGCTTGAATGTGTTCATGCAACCTCTTATAGATGAATTGAATATACTATGGGAAACTGGAGTACGCACATTTGATCGACATGACAGATCCATATTCAACATGAAAGCTGCAGTGTTATGGACTATCAGTGACTTCCCGGGTTTGGGAATGTTAGGAGGTCTAAAGTGTAAAGGATACAAAGCGTGTCCAATGTGTTTAGATGATGTTGATTCTATACATTTGGCGGGGAGAATGTCATACCAAGGCCACCGCCGATGGCTTGATACAAATCATTCGTGGAGGCATCAAACTACTAAGTTCAATGGGGAAGTAGAATTAAGAGATGCCCCACCTTCATTATCAGGTGAAGATGTTTTGTCCTCTATACTTAGCCATGAGTACCCCGTACTTAGCTTGCACCCAAATTTCAAATATAAAGGTGCGAACAGGGAGAAGTTGTGTTGGACTCATGTGAGCATTTTCTACAATTTACCTTATTGGAGCATCTTGAGACAACCTTATTCGTTGGATGTGATGCACATAGAGAAGAATGTGTTTGATAACATCATTGGTACTATTCTTGGTCTTCAAGGTAAGACAAAAGATGATATTAAGGCTCGAGAAGGTTTGGAGCAACAAGGGATTCGTAAGGAACTGTGGTGGAAGAAGATAGGGGCATCTTCCCGAAAAGATAAGGTTTCACAAGCACCTTATACCGTTTTACCTAATGAGAGGGCAGAGATACTTGAGTTCATTAGAGATGCTAAGTATCCTCATGGCTACGCCGGTAGTTTGAAGAACAAAATCAATGTGGAAGACAAAAAGTTTAATGGGCTAAAAACTCATGATTGCCATGTCATGTTGCAGCGACTACTTCCAGTGTTCATTAGACCATATTTGCCACATTATGTAGTCGAGCCCCTCATATCATTGTCACGATGGTTCCAGAAGTTATGTTGTAAGGAGTTGACTGTCAATGACGCAATGCAAATGAAAGATGATATAGTCATCATACTATGCAAATTGGAGATGATTTTTCCGCCTGCTTTCTTCACCATCATGGTTCATCTATTGATCCATCTTCCAGACCAAGTTATGCTTAAGGGACCTGTACACTATAGTTGGATGTACCCTATAGAGAGGTATACAACTTTTTCGTTATGTCAGTCATTTTTTGTTTATTGCGTCATTTTACACGTAAACTAACTACATTTTATTACTCTTGCAGGCAATTAGGTGAGTACAAGAGATATGTTCGGAATGCCAGATATCCAGAGGGATGCATCGCTGAGCAATACATCACACATGAGTGTGTGACGTATTGTAAATTGTATATGGACGATCAAGTGGAGGTTGAATCACCTAACGATACTAAATTATATGTCTTAAACGTGTACTCACCTCTAATCAAGGTTGGTGGTTATTGCCCGAGGATCAAGTTGAGTCCGGCACAAGTTAATATGGCTCATTGGTGCGTGTTGGAACACTGTGAACAAGCAATGGATTATATTGTCAGACATGGTGAAAAGTTTGCGAGAGAATGCCCAAACCGATCGAAAAAGGAACGTGTGAAGCATTTTATCAAATATTTTCCTGGATGGGTATGAATATTAAACTATGTATCTACTTTATTCATTTGAATCTATATGTATATTATATATGCTTCTCTTTTTGAAACACAGATGGACAATTTGGAAATGGCGTGTAGCAAATCATATTGTCCCGAACTGCATAGTTTAGCACGCATGCCTCAAACATATGCGTGCTATTCTCAGTGTTATGTTAATGGTGTGAAGTTCGTTGTTTGGGATCGGGATCGGGATCGGAAGAAGAGGACTCAAAATTCTGGTGTGATGGTCGAAGATGGTGAATTAACTTATTATGGCATTATAAATAACATTATTCAGTTACAGTACGCAAATGGAATGCCGGTGGTAGTTTTTAATTGCACATGGTTCAATACCGATCCTAAAGAGAGGGGAAGCACAAAGAGGGATTATGGACTTCTTTCTATAGACACATCCACTACTTGGTATGAAGATTGGCCTTATTGTCTAGCTACTACGGCAAGACAAGTTTTTTACTTGGATGATATAAAAGCGGGTGACAATTGGAAGGTTGTAAATGTTGTATCACATAGAGGGGTATATAGTGATAGTTCGCTTGCACGAGAAGATGAACTTGAAATACGAAATGCCGAAGAAGATGATCCTTATCAAGAGCAAATGCCCACTTACATTACAAGTGATGTACAACCTGCAGATCAATTACACTCGAATGACGACTACATTGATAATCAAATTCCCAAAGCGAGGAGGCAATTATACTTGGATGAAGAGGACGATACGAGCGAATCATGGGACGATGATGATGATAATCTATGTGATGGAGATGCTGAAATGTTCATGGAACAGCAAGATGATCAAGTGGAAGAAGGTGATGAAAGTGATGATTCAATGGGGGAGTCCAATTATGCAAGTGATGACTCAATGGATCATGAAGCCACAACTTCTGGTGACGATGATATGATGTGATGAAGCTAGTTCTGTTTTCCTTTGTTTGAAGACACAAATTCAATGTTTCTGTTATAATTGGGATATGCTTAACTTGTGTTTTGTTTGTTTGAAGACACAACTTCAATTGCATGGGATGAAATTAAGCTGCAGTGTTTTTTGTTTGATCTGTTCTGTATGTTTTATGTGACAAACTTAGGTAGAACAGTCGTTTAATACCATTTGGTTTTGGGGGCAAAAGTAAATTTCATATTGGAGGGAAATGGATTTTCATTTTCAATTTTTTCCAGATACCTTTAAGCGACGTTTTCGTGACTAATAAGTCGCATAATAACAAGGCTTGGCCCAAACATCGAAGGCCCAAACCGAGAAACCCTAATTTGCTCACTACTCGCATCTGGATCTCTATCTCTCTTCCATCTCCTTGTGCCACCGCGAACTCGATCTCATCCATTCACTCCGTCGCCATTTCATCTCGCCTATGTTCCAATCCGTCCGGCATGGCAAAAACTAAGAACGCTACACCCACCAGACGTCCAGACGATGTCGAAGTTAACAGTCGAAGGCCGAAGATGAAACTCCGATCTCCTTCGTGCCGTCGCCATCCACAAAGCTGATGAAGACTCCCCCGCCGAAGCCAACCACAGATGCTGTGTATGCTCAGTCGCCACAGTTGTCGTCCCCACCGTCTTCACCGGAAAGGGCCATTAATCCGTTGCCTGCAATAATGGGTCCTGAGGTCCGACAGACTGAGCGATCCAAAGCTATCCTCCATGCAATGGCGGATGAGTCCAGACGGATGAAGAACCTGGATGTAATTCGTACTCCTCCGCTGCCGACTACGAAAGCCACTCCACCGCGGAAGAAGAAAACTGACCCTCCTCAAGCAGTTCGTCACACTCCTCAGCGCAAATCAAAGGCCTCTCGTCAAAACCCACCACTGCAATCCCAGCCCGAGTCAGAACTACCAGTTATTGATCCGGCGAGAAAAAAGAATGCTACTGCCACAGTCGCTCAGAATCCACTAGAAAACCCTCCTGCTATTCCAGTTAAAAGAAAGAACACTTCAGTTCATACCCGTCCACCGGAGAAACAAAGGAAAACCACCTCAACCACAAACAGTCATGATCAACCCCAAGCCATCATCAACAACCCTCCACCGCAACCCTCCATCATCAACAACCCTCAACCACAAACAGTCATGATCAACCCTGCACCCCGTAGGTCTCCTCGGTCTTTACAAAAGTCTCCTCATTGTCGACCTAATTCCAAATCCAATAACCCTCCTCCACCTCCTCCACCACCACCACCACCGGATACCATATCCCACCCTCCAGAACCTGCACCAGTGAATGTTTCAGAACATCCAGCTGCTCCAGATTTCGAACCAATGCTCTCGTTCGATTATAGCTCATCTGATGATGATGATGATGGCGAAGACAATTTGGCTAACATTCCGAGCATCAGGTGTAAGAGCTCTGGTTTTGTGGAAACAGGTAAAACTTTTTGTTATCTTGTCTGTTATGTCATAATTATTGCTGATTACATTGCTTCTTATTTTTGTTTAGGCAGTTGTAACTATATCGATTAATTTTTATGTAACAGAGGATTCATATGGAGGGAAGAGGAAGGTACGTGGCGTGGTGAATGGATCAACGGTGGCCGGTTATAAGCAGACCCATAACAAAGGCAAACCAATCATGGTCGAGTTTTTTCCAGACGGTACTGGGCCAGCTATTCGATCAGTGGGGAGCCTACTTGGGCATGAGATTGGCAGTGCTGTGAGGGATAAGGTTCCAATGTTAGCATCTTCATTCAGAAAGCTTGAGGAACGGGATCAACGTGTTGTGTATGATCACCTAAGAGTGAGTGCTTCGTCTTTTTTAACGTTGCATTAACTTCAACATTTGTCTGAAATTTTGTAACCATATTCATTCTCTTCTTTGCAGCCAAACTTTGTTATTAAATCGAATGATGACCAGCTGTGGCATTTCATCTACAAGAAAGCCGCGAAGAGATATCGTGACTGGAAATGCGAATGTAAACTCTTCTACACGAAGCATGGCCCTGATGTAACACCCAGGGAGTTTGTACATAGGGCTGATCAGTGGGAATGGCTTAAGGGTCACTTTAGCGAACCCAGAAACCAGGTTACTCATTCACTTCAATTACCACATTGCTTATTCTTATAGTTATTAGCTCCATTTATGTCTTATAATTTATAAGTACTCTTTAACTTGTATACTTTTTATTATAATAGGAGAAGGGTAAGACAATGTCTGGCGTGCGCAATAAGGAAGATAGAATGAACCACCGTGGGGGGAAATGCCCATTCTACATGAGGGCTGCAACACTCGCTGCACAGGGAGAACAGGCGCACTATATAGCCACGTACTCCCAAGTCTACTCTGCTGATCCCGCCGGTGCTGCCCTTGCTGTGAGTTTCTTTCTATTCCTTAATCATGTACTTGCTATTTATATATGTTCATGTTTGGTTGCACATGTTCAGCAAATTTGGCAGTTATGTTCATGTGTAGTTCATATAGCCACATGTTCATCTATTTATATATGTTCATGTGTGGTGCTTGTGAAACACATGTTGGCAAATATTATCTGCCATGTTTATATGTTTGTGAAACAGTTGCACTCTTGTTATGTGACATTTTTAACTGTAACGATTAATTGGATCGTGTTCATGTTTTTTTTCATGTAATTCATGTCCACTCTTGTTATCTGTCCAGTTTAACTTTAACGTTTGTATATGTTGTCCACTCTTGTTATCTGGGAACTCTTCATGTTTACCGTTACATTGTATCGCCCTGAACATAAACTATGCACTGTGATTTTGTCATTTTATTTATGCTTTTCAATGTGTACATGTAGGCGAAGATGCAAGATAGGGTTCGTCAAGTTTTGCAGGAGCAGAATGGTGATGAATCAGAACACAGTGTCCTCGATGAACCTATCCCAATCGCAACTCAACTAGATATCATAACCGAAGTGTTGGGGCAGCAGCATGGAACTTATGTTTCCGAGACTGGTACGGCCTTCAGGAGACCACCCCGCCCTAGAGGGGGTGCAAGGAACTCTGGACTGAAAGTTCAACTAGAAAAGCAGAAAGATGAGTTCCAAGAAATGAAGGCCGCATTTGAGGAGAGGATACGTGTTCTGGAGGACTTGGTGGTTCGAGGTGGATCAGCTAATCTGGCAAGCCAAAATGCTTCTGAAGGCGCAACAAGCTATGGACCTGCTCGGTAACTGATGTATTTGATATCATTTTCGAAACTTTTCTACTTTTTGAATGGGTACACACCTGGACAAGTGGTGTTGTGTTTGTACCCTTATGTATGATTGCTCCTGCTTGTGTTTCGTTGGACAGACTGTGGTTGTTGATTTGCAGGATTATGTGTTTTGTTTGAGTGAAAACAATTTCAGGTTTCGGTATTCAGATATCTGTTTGCAATTTTAGTCCTACTTTATACTACTGCAAAATGTACAATATTGGCTGCGTAAGCTATTTTATACTACAACTACGTTTCCAATATTGGTCGCGAATAACCGATTATACGATATATATGGTTCAATGTTAGTCGCGTAATAATATATACACGACAATCACATATTCTATATTAGTCGCGAAATAATGTTTATGCGACATATATGTTTCAATTTTAGTCGCGAAATAATGTTTATGCGACATATATGTTTCAATGTTAGTCGCGAAATAACGTTTATGCGACATATACGTCATCAAAGTTCGACGTGAAAGACCTTTTATAAGCCACATTTAAGTTCAACATTAATCGAAAGACCCTTTATACGACAAGTATATATTCAATATTTGTCAGGCAGTCTCTGTTAAACGACTCCTCTATATTCAATATTGGTCGCAAAATAAGCTTTATACGACACTATCATGTTTGGATTATGAAGCGTATGATATATGACGCTCATATATGATGGAACTCAACTCATCAATAACGTGACTAAATGTAACAATTGTCGCATAAGAGTTTAATTTAACGCGACATGCGCTTTTGTATTTTGTCGCGTATACTTTTCCCTACTCGGATTTCGCGACCGTTTTTTCGCGACATTTTTATTGTCACATAAACTATATGCGACTTATTTAGGGGTTTATGCGACGCCAACAAAATGTCTCCTAATCTGAAAAATGGCGTAGTGTATATGCCCATCACCATGTTGCATAATCGTCCACTAGGCGATACCAAATCGGCCAATGCCTTTTGAATTTTTTTTTGAAAGCTTTGTCTCTTATGCCTCAACAAACCATTTTCTTTTGAAAGGCTGGTCTTCCACTCTTGAGATAAAAGTGTGGATGGAAACAGCCTCCTAAACCATCTTGTGACAGTTTTTTAAGGAAAAGTGATTTGATAGGGTGCTGTATTGGAGCAAGTAAAGAAGAAGATTCTGAGGTGTTACTTGCCTTTTATTTTACTCTAGTGGAGTGGACTAAAGGCTCCCCTACCCCCATTCGTTTTTCCCAGTCTGCAAAATTTCAACTTCCCTCTCATAACTTTAAGAAAATTTGATCAACCATGTCTGGTAGATATCACGGAGAGTCATCTGACTCCAGAAACAAGTTCATACATCAAGTATTTTTGAGCTTCAGAGGAGAAGATGTCCGTAATGGATTTGTGGGTCACTTGTTTAATGGCTTGAAGCGAGAAGGCTTCAGAGTGTTCATGGACAATGATGGACTAGAGCACGGCAGGGACATCCAGATAAAGCTACTAGAGGCAATTGAACGGTCTAAAGTATCTATTGTGACCTTATCACCTCGGTATGCTGACTCTCGATGGTGTCTAGATGAGCTAGCAAGGATCATGGAGCTTAATGTTTCTCCAGATCGTTTTGTGCTGCCTGTATTTTTTGACATGGAGCCAACTGATGTTCGGCATCAGACTGGACTCTACAGCACGTATTTTGAGGAGCATGTGAGGAGGTTTGAGGGTAAGACAGGCAGAGTGGACAAATGGAGATGGGCACTGAAGGAAGTTGCCGCTCTCAAAGGACCCTCTTTGAAAGATGCCAACAGGTGAAGAATATATGTACCTCACTTCTTCTTCGTCCATTTCCCTAGTTTGTTGTTCATCTTTTTCATGGTATTTTTCATAAACAGAAATGAAGCGCAACTCATTCAGAACATCATTAAGGAGGTGAGGAAGATGCTGCCTATCCAAAAGTTAGCTCTTCCTCCTAACATCACTGGGGTGGATTCAGTTGTTCGGGACATTTGTAACTGGATACAAGATGGATCTCAAGATGTGGGAGTGGGGGTGATCCATGGACAAGGTGGCATTGGGAAGACAACTATTGCAAAGATTGCTTTCAACGCCAACTCCAATCACTTCAACAGCTCTAGCTTTCTTGAAGACATCGCAAGAGTTTCAAAACAAGACAATGGCATAATTCGTCTTCAGAGAAAATTAATCTCAGACATTTCAGGGTATGAAGTAGGTGAAATATATAGTGCTTCTGGAGGTATGGCAAAAATCAGAGATGTTATTGGTCCCAAGAGGATTTTACTAGTTCTGGATGATGTTGAGGAAATGGAACATCTAGGTGGACTGTTTGATCATCCTGAGTGGTTCTGCCCAGGTAGCAAGATTATCATAACAACTAGGAACCGACAACTGCAGAAGATTCGTTTGTTCCAACGCGAATTTGAGGTCAACAAATTAAATGTGGAGGAATCAACTAAGCTGTTCAGCCTGCTTGTGTTTGATCAGACTCTTCCTTTGAAAGGATATGAGGAAGTGTCATACAGATTCGTAGAATACTGTGGAGGGCTTCCTTTCGCACTACAAATTCTGGGACCTCTGTTGCGCGGTGAAGAAGATATAGAAATATGGGAAGATAAATTACAGAAACTGGAAAGATACCCTAATCAAAGGATTCACGGAGTTCTTAAACTCAGCTTTGATTCCCTTGAAGATGAGGATGACAGAAACTTGTTTCTTCACATAGCTGTCTTTTTTGTTGGAAGTGGTGAAGAATATGCATTCAAGATTCTGAAAGCTTGTGGTGTGTACACAAAGGCTGGATTTCAAAATCTGGCCAATAGGTGTCTGGTGAGTGTCAGTTGTAAAAGACTAATGATGCATCAGCTAATTCAAGAAATGGGAAGAGAAATTGTGCGTCAAGAATCAGTAAATGAGCCAGGACTCCGTAGCAGATTATGGGATCATAAGGAAACACTCTATATGCTGCAAAAAAATAAGGTAAATGCATGTGTCTGACATTCAAACATCTTGTTCATTTTTCAATCTTGTACTCATACTGTCATGTTTTCTGATAGGGGACGACGTCAGTGAAGGGATTGATGCTTGCTTTTCCGACACCCAAAAGTGTTACATTCAAGGAAAATCACATTCAACCTGTTTCAAGTGGCATTGGTTTGGCCAGCATTCTCTCACCGACTCCTTCAAGGCGCGTTGCCTCAAACTTGGAGTCAATACAAACTGATGCGTTTACAAAGCTAGAAAACTTAAACTTGCTCGAGCTAAGCTATGTACAGCTCAAGGGAGGCTATGCAGATTTCCCAAAGGAAATAAAATGGTTACTGTGGAGAGGCTGTCCTTTGGAATCCATACCGCAGGATTTGGAACTGTATGAGATGGCCGTACTTGACATGCAGAATAGTCAATTAATAAAAGCCTGGGAGGATAACAAGGTACTAAAGAGGTAAAATATTTTCAATCCATCCGGTGTTAGTAGTGCATGCTAACATATTTTTTTTCCATGCAGTTACTTGGGGCATTGAGAATCTTGAATCTCAGTCATTCTTGCTGCTTAAGAAGTACTCCTGACTTTTCAAATGCTAATGGGCTGGAATGGATTTCTCTTGAACGCTGCGTAAATTTGGTAAAGATACATGATTCCATTGGAAGCTTGAGAAATCTTTATTACTTAAACTTAAAAGATTGCAAGAATCTTAGGAGGCTTCCTAACACCATAGACAAGCTTGATTCTATTAAGGAGGTGAATCTTTCTGGCTGCTGTCTTCTTTTTACCTCTCCTCCTAATCCCATGGAATCTTCCATCATCCTTGCTGGCAACATGAATCAGAAAGTATCACGGCTCCCAATTGAGATACTTTCGTCTCCTTTCTCTTCGATCAATTGGTTCCCCTCCATCGTGAAGTTGAACCTGAGTAATTGTGGCATATCACTTGATGATGTTTTTGATAGCTTAAGCGGCTTATCTTCACTGGAAATATTGGATCTTAGTAATAACCCAATTAGAAGAATAAGAAAAGACCTGAGGACCTTAGCTCGGCTGCAGAAACTGACGTTAAGCGGTTGCAAGTATCTTCGATCGATCTCACAATTGCCAGGGTGGGTACGCTTATTTGCGGATAAATGCCTTTCACTGGAAAGAATTGAATATCAGAAAAAACCATTAATGGAAGAAGCATTTGTAACTGCAAGTAACTGCCCAAAGCTAGCTGCGATTGAAAATGTGCTAATGCTAGAACCCATAACAAAATTGGATGCAGACAAGGCCAAATATATGGGCTACTCAAAGTTGGAGTCTTTTCAAATTCCTGGTGGTGGAGTCGATAATGGATTCTTCAAGGTTTGTCTTCCTGTCTTTCTTTGAATATGAATGCTTATTTTGAAATTGTGTGGTTCCTTATCTCAAGAAGGCCGCATAATGATATTTTGAATTCCCTGCAGGGAGTGTACCAATGTGGAATATATAGCTTTTGCCTTGATGGAGATCACCTATTAGAAGATTGGTTCACCGTGACAAATCTTGGATCAAAAATACTATATACTGTCCCTCGCCTTCCTGATCATCCGATTCTAGCATTCAATGTGTGCTGCGTGTTTGAATGTGGCAGTTTTTGTCTCCCGGGATGTCTCCAAATTAAAAACTTGACCACCATGTGCAAATGGTCGTATTATCCTGCTGTCTTTCCATCACATAGTAGGCTTATTGAAGGAACAGTAGTTACCTGGTTAACTCACTGGAGTGTGATGCTACACAGAGATGTAAGAGCTGGTGATGAGCTGGAGGTTTCCTTTAAATCGCCTAAAGAAGTTCCAATAAAATATGGGATTAACATTGTCTATGAGGTCGACGAAGAAGACACTGATATTGAGACGAGTAACCCATACCCATTCATGTCGGATAATTGCCTCGCCTCAGTATATCATGACATTTTTCGTACTGTTGATCTTTCCGAGTATGAGAGACCGAATAAGCCAGGAAAATACTTTCTTTGTGATGGCGTTGATCTATGGGACGTAGGGTTACTGTTACAGGCTTAGTTAATGGGAACAGTAATAATGGTGAAGTTAATGAGAACATTCTGACTGGAGAGAAAGAGACCAAACGGAAGAGAACAAGACCAAAGAAATATGAGGAGTTTTATCCATAACCATTATGGATGACAATAATGATCAGTTTCCAAGTACGCTTCAATTCCTGTACTAAAACTACTATAAGTAGCTTCATGTCACATGTCATTTCTTCTCCCATCTTTTCTCCTTCTCATCTCCTTTCCTCTATCCCTTGCCCAGTTCACATCGGCTGGTGCAACATTGGTGCTTTCACTGAGTTGAACTATGCCAAAATTCAGGAATTGTCTGCAACAGTTCACCAACACTCAGATCAATTTATGTCAATTCAGGATGCCTTAGCTGGCATTAACCAGAAGCTCCATGATCTTGCTGTTGCTAACGCCAAAGCCGATAAACAACCATTGCTTCCAACACCTCAAAACCCAGCGTTTCCACCCCAACCATCCGAACACCCACACTAACACACCTCGCTTACCGAAATTAGAAATTCCTTTGTTCACCGGCGAAAATGTCACCGGATGGATTTTTCAGATCGAACGTTTTTTCCATCTACATGTCACACCCCCCCCCCCCCCCCCGACCAGCGGCTCGTCATTGCAACATTTTATATGGCCGGACCAGCACTTCTTTGGTTTCAATGGATGCACTCAACAAAGCAGTTGACCTCTTGGGATTCTTTTAGACGTGACTTGGAGCTTCGCTTTGGACCCTCGACATTCATTAATCACGAAGCGGCATTATACAAACTTCGTCAAACGTCATCTGTCTCCAGTTATGTCTCTGACTTTGAGTCGTTATCTACATGTACCCCAGGCCTTACTACCCACAATCTGTTGAATTGTTTCATTTCCGGACTTCGGGAAGACATCAAACGGGAGTTGTTTGTCCATCGGCCGGTCCTTTTGTCGGAAGCAGTTGGTCTAGCAAAACTAATCGAATCCAAAGTAGATGCACAACGTTTTCATGGTCGACCACCAGCACAGCGCTCTGGTTCTGCCATCGTTCCAAACCATCCTCAGCATTCAACCCCAACATCGACGCAAAATAACTTACCTATTCGCCGTTTGACAAAAGCTGAAATGAGCGAACGTCGTCAGAAAGGTCTTTGTTACAACTGCGACGAGCATTACACCCCCAGTCATCGCTGCACGCCAAAATTTTTGTGCATGTTAATTGAGTCGGACGTGGAGGAATTTCGCAACAAGTGGAATGTAGATTGACGAGAGTGACGAATTGATGTAGGAGGTTGACGAATTGACTGCACCGTTGTATCAGCCACCACTCTATCATGAACAACAAGTGGAAACCGACCCGGATTCTGCCAATGTCTCTCTCACTACTGCGCCAAATATTTCCCTTCATGCATTAGAGGGTCACTTTGTACCATCCACTCTTCGACTCTCAGCACTCATTTCTGGTCGTCGAGTTATGGTTCTCATCGATGGTGGTTCGACGCATAATTTTATGCAAACCACTCTAGCGTCTACACTGCAATTACCTATTGTGTCGTCACCTCATCTCAGCGTCACAGTGGGCAATGGGGATTCACTATCTTGCGCAGGCCTATGCTCTAACGTTCCACTTGCACTAGATGATAATATCTTTCGGGTGGACCTCCATCTCTTAGAGCTGCATGGTGCGGACATAGTCTTAGGTGTCCAGTGGCTTGCAAGTTTGGGGCCTATAGTTTTTGACTATAAGGACCTATGGTTATCCTTTGACCATCATGGAAAAACCATCAAGCTACATGGCATACGCCACGCATGCCTCGCCCAGATGTCACTAGGCCAGTTCTCTAAAGTTGTTCAAGGAAACACTGATGCTTCCTTGTTTATTTTATCAGCAATTGGTCCCACGGATGATTCAACTTTATCTCACAGTTCATCCGAGTCTATACTGCTACCATCTACTCAACATATATCTACAGAGTCCCCTGCTTATGAGGCTCCACTTCGCAACCTCCTACATCAATTCGTCACAATCTTCTGTGTCCCTCACGGCCTCCCCCCTCAGCGACCTAAAGATTATTTCATCCATTTATGGCCTGGATCGGTACCAGTGAACGTTCGGCCATACCGTTATCCACACAGCCAAAAGACTACCATTGAACGTCTCGTCGCTGACATGCTTCAGGAAGGCATAATCCAACCTAGCAGCAGCCCTTTTTCTTCACCAATTTTGTTGGTTAAAAAGAAAGATGGAACATGGCGATTTTGTGTAGATTATAGAGCCTTAAACGAATGCACAGTGCGCGATCGGTTTCCGATTCCAACAGTTGAGGAGCTTTTGGATGAACTTCATGGAGCCGCTCCGGTTATCACCAAGTTCGAGTTCATCCAGATGACACTCACAAAACAGCCTTCAGAACACATGAGAGCCATTACGAATTTCTTGTGATGCCGTTCGGACTCACTAACGCCCTGGCAACATTTCAGAGCATTATGAACACTGTCTTCAAGCCGTTTTTGCGCAAGTTCGTATTGGTTTTCTTCGACGACATTCTTATTTATAGCAGCTCATGGGAACATCACTTACATCATCTGCAACAGGTACTGTCACTTTTGCAAGCCCATCAATTTTTTGCTAAATCAAGTAAATGCGATGTCGGTAGGCTTTCATTGGTTTTCTTAGGACATATTATCTCAGCAGAGGGGGTAGCCGTGGATCCAGCAAAAATTCAAGCAGTTCAAGAATGGCCTCAACCTACTAATGCTAGACAACTTAGGGGTTTTCTTGGGCTGGCTGGGTATTATCGCAAATTCGTGCGTGCCTACGCACAACTTGCTAGTCCATTGACATCTTTGCTTTGTAAAGAGGCCTTTACTTGGACTCCGGAAGCAGAGAAGGCATTTCAATCACTAAAGCTGGCACTGATCACTACACCGGTTTTAGCCCTACCCGACTTTTCTAAAGCATTTACAGTTGAAACTGATGCTTCGGGCATGGGCATAGGCGCTGTCCTATCCCAAGATCGTCATCCATTGGCGTACTTCAGCAAGCTTTTGGCTCCGAAACTCCAACGGTCATCAGCATATAATAGAGAACTTTACGCTGTGGTTCAAGCTGTGCTCAAATGGAGGCCTTACCTCATTGGTCGACGATTCACCATTATTTCCGATCACCAGCCATTACGTGCATTACTCACGCAAACCATCAACACTCCAGAACAACAACATTGGATTGCGAAGCTGCTCGGCTATGAATTTGACGTTGTTTATCGTCCAGGAAAAGCAAATGCACCAGCAGATGCTTTATCTCGAATACCATCTGCTTCTCACATGGCACTACAAGCAGTCAGTCGCCCAATTTTTGGAATCTTGGAAGCTTTACGACAATTCTTTTCCACCAACCAAGCTGCTATTGACCTTGTCAGGGCCATCTCACACAATCCTTCAGCTCATCCGAAGTTCACCATTCGTGATGGATTAATCTTATATGATAATAAGTTGAGGGTTCCTGAAGATTCAGCACTGCGTCACCTCATCTTGCATGAATTCCATAATGGAGTTGTTGGCGGCCATGCTGGCATGCAACGTACTGTTGCTCGTATTGCG
The DNA here is from genome assembly GCA_033675395.1 of Rhodiola chrysanthemifolia. Classification (NCBI taxonomy): domain Eukaryota; kingdom Viridiplantae; phylum Streptophyta; class Magnoliopsida; order Saxifragales; family Crassulaceae; genus Rhodiola; species Rhodiola chrysanthemifolia. The sequence continues at coordinate 16,383,156 of CM066204.1, forward strand.
ACTAATTTTGCATGGCCAGACCTACGAGACTCAGTGCGAAAGTATGTTCAACAGTGCACCACTTGCCAGCAAACCAAGTCACTAAACTCAACACCACCTGGACTAGTTCTCCAGCCGCTTCCAATCCCCAGCGCCATTTGGTCAGAAATTTCAATGGACTTCATCACTCATTTGCCGCCATCGAACGGAAGGACGGTCATTATGGTTGTAGTTGATCGTCTCTCAAAGTACGCCCATTTTATTCCATTAAGACTTGGTTTCACAACACCCTCCGTAGCAGAAGCATTTATAAAAGAAATTGTGCGACTCCATGGATTTCCGACAGCTATAGTTTCTGACCGAGATTCAGTTTTCATGAGCCACTTCTGGCAAGAGTTGTTCCGTCTTCAAGGCACTGTTCTCTCCACCAGCAGCTCCTATCATCCGCAGACGGACGGTCAAACAGAAGTGGTGAACCGCTGCTTAGAGGATTACCTCCGTTGTTTTGTGGCTGACTCCCCTAATCGCTGGACGCAGTTTATCCCATGGGCGAAATTCTGCTATAATACAGCTTGGCATTCATCGACAAGTACATCCCCTTTGAAGCCGTGTACGGCCGAGCCCCTCCTAAGGTCATGGATTACATAACAGGTGCAGCTGACAATGCACAAGTTGATGACTTGCTTGCTACTAGAACTGCAGTCATCAAAAAGCTCCGTGAAAGCCTTCATCGCGCACAACTACGTATGAAAAACAAGGCTGACAGTCATCGTACAGATAAGGTTTATGAAGTGGGAGATTGGGGGTGTTTGTCAAACTTCAACCGTATCGTCAACTTTCAGTCCGGATTCATGGCATGCATAAGTTGTCAAAACGATACTTCGGCCCGTTCAAAGTAATAGCCAAGATTGGCGCCGTGGCATACCGAGTCGCCCTTCCGGAATCCTCGAAGGAAGATTCATAATGTGTTCCATGTCTCTCTTCTTAAACCATGCCGAGGAGACCCCTTACAATCTCCAGTGTCTCTTCCACCTACATCAGTGGCCTCTCATCCTGTGTTACATCCTACTGATCTTTTGGGATTTCGTTCTATTGTCGTCGGGTCTCAGCAAACTCCACAACTCTTGGTTAAGTGGGAAGGGTTGCCAACATCAGAAGGCATCATGCACTACACCATTTTCCGTGTCAAGCGACTGAATCAGGCCGACACTTTGATCAAGGACCATCATGCTTTAGAATGATGCATTAGGTGTGAGAGGATTGCCTGTGCCTATCTGACACCAAAATCAGGCCGATATCATACCATCCCATTCAACTGCATATGCAGTGTAACTCTTCATTCTTCAAATTGCAAAGCTACTTGTCATCTTCAATTATTGATGCGATATATTATCGGGATGATAAAAGGAGTTTAAGATTTCCTTGTTTCTTTTCAAGCTGAGCTCAATCCGAATCGCTAAATTCGAAAAAGTTTGCACCGGTAATACAGTTAACCAGCCGTTGCTAGACTATTTGTGTATCAGACTGGGTACATGTACATCTTCGGAGTGAAGCTGTTAAAGTATACTCTCCAACAATGCTATAGAAATATAGCTTTACTTGGAATGTTAGAGCATACCAGACTGGATACAGCTCGGGAGTGCATTTGTATATATTACACTCCAATGATTCAATGGAGATGTGTCTCAGCACAGTGGCACTGGACATACTTTCAGAGCTAATCTGTTTCAGTATTTAATCGAACGTATACTTCAACTGTTCACCAGCGCGACAGAGATGTATCCAAATCATGTTAGTTGCTAGCACCAAGCCAGAGCTAAATTGTTAAAGCTATATCAGTCATGAAATGAAAGCACAACTTGAACTCTAACATCATAAGTAAAATAAACAAATTTGTAATAGCCGGAAAAAAAAGAGAAGGAATTTAATAGGATTTTATTTTAAAAAGAAAATAAAGATATAATGGAATTAAATTAAAGAAAATTAACATCAAATTAATTTGAGTCAAAAAAACCCTAGCGTTACCTTCTTTTTATTTCCATTAGCCGTTTTCACAGAAAATCCTCTCGTTTTTAGAGCATCCCCACCATGATCTTTTGAGTATGAAAAAGAGTCATGAGAGGTGATTGAAAAAATCACGCACCCCCATCATATCATGATTTTTCTAGTCATAGAAAATATCATCACATGACCAAACCAAAATTTGATCATCTCATGATCTTTTTTTAGTTATGGTCATGAGAGTTGAACCAATCATAATGCGACACCTGTAGAAAATTTTGGCTTAGTTAAAGTGCGAATAACTTATGTTTCGCTTACTGGAATTCAGAAATTCTTGATGCTATGTTGTAGTAGTCAAAACGAGCTTTTCAACCATGTATAGATTGTTGTCTAATTCAATCGGATGTGAGAGTAATTTAATTTTGAAGTTGGTGCTGAAATCTGCCTAGTAAATCTGGACAGGTTCGTTGAGCGATTTTTAAGTCAAAATAAGTTCTGTTTTTGGTGACCAAATTGTGTGTTTCAAGAGCCTATTATGTTTTGCTTGAAAAGATCTTTACAACAACATGCTGAGCATATTTTAGTTATTCATGGATAGTAGTAAGTTATCTGAAAACTGCAGAAATTGATATTTGAGATTTTCGACGATTAACTTTCAACGTTAATTATCTATAAGCTCAGACGTCGGAATTAAGCGATTCAAAATCCTAAATTGTAGTTCTCGAAATTATCTTTCTGATAACATATGTTTGGTAATCTGATTCTATCTATTTTGCGATAAAAACATTTTTGAAAGTCGCACATGAAATCTGAATTTTATGCATAAAAATGACAGATTTGATTTCTTGAATAAAATAGAATTGTGGCTGTATTGTGAATGAATGCTTAGATCCAAATCGGAATTCTCTAATGTTAATGATTTGATATTGGTGAAATGAACTGGAATAATATGTAGTTTGATATTCGATAGTGAGTTTTAATCGGCCTGATAGTTTAAGTGTGTTTGTTTATGACTTCTAGGTGACTCTTACTTGATTTCAGCATGATATAAATAGTATTGAAGGTTATGTAATACGGATTCGAGGTAAGTAATGTAGACCCGTTCTGGTTATTCGTTTTGAATATCTTGGATAGTCATGCTTTGTTGTATTCTTCTCTTTCGAGTCATGAGTGCTTTTGCAGCTTTGCCATTTAAAATCATGTATCATGTCATCTTTGATGCCAAGCAACTGAAATCCAATTCCATTATATGCATTAATTTGCACACACATGCATGGATTAGGCCAATAAACACTGTGATCAACTTTTGCAGGTCCTTTTCGAGAATGGATGACATCAGTACGTAGTTCTTGGTTCTTGCACGTAAAGGATTATAGCTCGCAGAACTCTGCAATGGGCTAGCTCTGTATATTATACCTGGATCGAATAGTAAGGCAATTGTCTCAAGTACATCCCTTCACTGCAGAAGCTTATTCAAGATGTTTTCGATCATTTGGTTATCTGCACACGTCCCCTTAACTACAAATTTATTTAATGTGGCTGCTGATCAGCGGTCATTTATTTTCAATACCTTCACCAGACGCCACTGGTTCCTCAAGTTCTAAGTCCCCCTTATTATGATTAAGATATGTTCAGAAGTAATTAGTTAAATCCACTGTTAAGGGTACGTCTTTTCTAATGATGAGTACAGATCCACAAACCGATAGATATAATTAAAAAAAAGTTTTCCAGCCATAAAATGTATTTAGGAATTTGCAGCGTCGACCTCCTGATAGTTTGACCAAAACTATAACTGCCAGACCACTAGGCTTCAACAATTTTTTAGTTTTAGATAGATACTTTGTAGTATGGGGCGCGCTCAAACGAGGTCCACTCTTAGAGTGAGGTCTAATGTGCACCTTTAGATCACATGGTAAATTTTTTTAACTTTTAATTTTATTATAATATTTTAATTTTCTTTAAATTTCATATGGTAAATTGTCAAACTATATAAATTTAAAATAGTATAGCCACCCATCATGCCTATTAGGGAAAAAACTTGAAAATTTTACAATATGAATCAAGAAAAAAAATTATTTTATTTTTATTCATACATATTGTATGATAAAAAATAATACTCATTCGTAGTATGAAATTTAAAGAAAATAAAAATATTACAATAAAATTAAAAGTTAAAAATATACCATGAAAAATATATATAATTAAAGAAATAGTATTTACTTTGACTTTGACTAACGGAGTTAACTCCATCCGTTAACTTTAACGGATTTCTTGAATTTGCCTCCTAATTGAAAATTGTGGTAGTTCGGACTTCAAATTGGAATTGAGTGGTAGTTCGAAGCCCCTATTTGTATTTTTCCCTAAAAATAAAAATCAACACTGCTTTGTCGCATATATGCGCAGTCCTTGCTTAATTATTTTATGTCAGCTTCAACATCCCAGATACTATATATGGTCAACCTTAGATTACAAAACCATATCAATACCTCCACATTTTGATTCAATAATTCACTATTCATCGACACTCTCCCAAGAAATTATTTTCCTTACTCATCGGAACCGATGGAATCACACTAGACTTCTATTTTCAATATGCCTCATAACTCTTCTGATCATGTCCCAATCCCACATAAATTCTGCTGCACAACCCGGCTTACCTTCTCTGAAAAATGATCTGCCCCCTTTGTCCATTGGAACATAGCAAAGATATCAACCCGACCAATGAAGCCAGCTTTGATTCTCTGCACAAGCTTAGGATAAACATTAAGAGAAGAGTGCGCGCAGGAGGTCGTACAAATGGAACTTCAGAAGCCACGTCCATCACCCCTGATTACGTCCATGTTTTCTATGTTTCAATGCTTTTTAGCTTGCTATTTGTGTAGCATGTGTTTTAGTTATAAGCTTGTTTGAGTGATTGAAGGGTAAGTTAAATAGTTTAGGAAATTTGTTCTTGCAGCGTAATTTATGTACTGCTATATATATTTGCCAAGTGTGATTGGTTTGATCAGTATCTTTTATCTGCTTTATGAATCAGCTTAATTGTGAGTGTGATTTTTTCCTTTGAGAAAGATTCCTATACATTACACTCTCGTTCATTACTTAGTAATATATCATATTGTTATCGGATATACATACCTCATATCATATCAATACATGCACTTAAAAAAACCGAAACATTTGGATGAAAGAAACTGAGCATATGTGCGTACGTGTCACTACGCCAATTTATAGATTATGAGACATTTTTATTCCGTCGCATAAACCCCTAAATTAGTCGCATATAGTTTATGTGACCAAATAATGTCGCTTAAAGTAGGTCGCAAAATCCAAGTAGCGTAAAGTCCAGGCGACAAAAAAATTGACGTATTGTCGCGTAAACCGTAACTCTTATGCGACATTATTCTCTAAATGTCCCAACAACATCAGAACGAGTTCGACTCGGTGTAAGGCATACGCTACATTTCCAATCCAAATTTTGCCGGGTTAACTGACTTACGTGATCGAATTTACAGAAGGTAGGTTCTCCAATTGTCTCGTAAACGTTTATACGCTTCAAACATTTACATCTTATTGTCGTATAAAAGTACATACGCTACGACATTCAAATATATGTTTGTCGTATAACCGTCCTTACGTTACAAACTTGAAATTATAGTTGTCGTATAAACACCCTGATGTTACAAATGTTAAAACATATTTGTCGCTTTAAGGAACATACGCTTAGAACTTTAAATATATTGTTGTCGTATAAACTGACTTACGTTACAATCATGAAGTTATAGTGTCGCGTAAAGGAACAGACGATTTAAAATGTAAATTTACTATTGTCGTGTAAAATAGCTTACGTTAAGATGTGGATACTTATTTGTCACATAAAGATACAGGTTTCAGTCTTCATACACAAAAAGGAAATTGTTTTACAGAACATCATTCCGGCCAACAAAATAGAATTCCGGCCAATAACAAAAGGGTACACACAAAAGATGTTCAGGTGTGTACCCGGCTAGAAGAGCACAACAGTTATTCAACATTTGTCAGGCTAGATTTTCAGTTTCACACAACATGTAATTAAACAACAGGTGCATAAGACGTCGCACCTTCCGAAGCATTATTATTTGCTGATCCACCCCGTACCACCAGCTCCTTGACAGAGATGCTCGTCGTCGAAGCAAAACGTGCAAATAAATTTATAATGTCCGCTACTCGCGACTACACTACTGGGTAGTAAGTGGTAAGTAGGGGTCGAACCCAAAGGAATTAGGGGGATAAGTTGTTCTTTAAGTTGGACGATTTTGGGATTGGTTGGTTGGTTGGTTTTAAAGCTACCAGCTAAGTGATTGATTGGTTGGTTGGTTGGTTTTAGTACTGGAAAGTAACTGATAACTATTACAATTAAAAGAAAGCGTTCGGTTTCAGGGGCCTTGTATTATATCCTGTTTATCATTGACTCTTAGTGAACCTTCTAAGTATTCAAACATGAATCGAGGCTATTCCTAGCTCAAGACTTGCAACATCGTCTAGCCTTTTTAAGGTCGTAGAGCACTTATTCTACTTCAGCTAATTCCTCCTTCCGAAGTATCTTAGCTTTATGTGCATCCATTTGGTCCCTTTGGTCCAGTTTCCAAATGGTTTTTTAGATAGATCGAACTCCTCGGATAAGCTTGCCCATTTGGTCCCCTTGGTCCGGTTACAAATGGTTCACTTACCCGAGTATGATCACGAATCTCAAGGAAGAGCTTTGCCCGTCAAAGCGTCCACTCAACCTTGGAGATTCTAATCTTATATATGGCACATAGAATAAGTTTTGAATACAAAGACGAGACACTAAGTTAATAATCTAAAACATTTTATAATACAAGTCTACCCCTTTTACCGAACGACTAGTTTAGCTACTATTTATCGCGCTAAACTCATTGGAAATTAAAGACAGAAAATAAATATTTAAATACTTACAACCGTTGAAGCGCCAAGGGAGTAATCTTTATTTCCAAAGCCAAACTTACAATTTTAGAGAGATAAGTGATTTTTGGATGAGAATGGGATGATTTACAAATGAGATGGATGGGTTGTATTTATAGGCTAAAGGAGGAGAAATGGGTGGTGGAGATGAGGGGCAAGTGTCTTTGATCCAATGGAGGAGGAGGAGGAGCCGCCACATGGGGGAGGAGAAAAGCCGCCGGTCAAGGGAGGAGGAGCCGCCGGTTGCAGGTCACCATGAAGGGAGGAGCTCCTCCCTTGGCCACCTCCAAGCATGGTGGCCGGTCACCTTGGTCCATGCTTGCATTTGATAGTTGATTTGGAATGGCCAAGTGATTCTAAGACTAATGGTCGAGCCAGTTTTTCCAAATTCCATGTTTTGGTCGAGCACCTTGGTTTTGGTGCCTATGCGCGCGGGGCCTTTACTATGGAATTGGGCCAATCTGCCAATCTGCTCGAGCGTTTTGTCTCGGAAGCGAGATTGTCCGACTTATTGGGCATTCCAAACATCTTGGTCGAGCCAGATTTTCCAGATGCATCGGTCGGGTCGAGCGACTTGGTTTGGGTGCCTAAGCGCGCCGGGCCTTTGCCTTGGAATTGAGCTAACTGCCAATCTGCTCGAGCATTCTCCTTGGTTTTCCAACATTGTCCACTTTATTTTCCATTTGGAATATTTTGGTCGAGGCGGAATTGTCAGATGAGATGGTTTGCTCGGGCAACTTGAATTGAGTGTTTGGTCAGCTCGGCGGAGGGCTTGGAACTGCTTCAATGCAAATTCCTCTTCGGTTTGATTTGTTTGGAGTGATTCCATGTCAGGATCCTTGAGATTTCTTCAGTCAGCGTCTGATCTTGACCTTGGAATAACTCTCAACATCTTTTCAGCGTAAAATCCTCTCCTTAGCGTGTTTTCTCTCTAAGCGCCAAAATACCCTGTAGAAATATATCGGAACTAACAAGTAGAAGTTAAATAGACCAACAGTCTAATTAAGGGGGTTTTACGGTGTTTATGATTCGTATAATTTGGGTCCATCATATCACCCCACACTTTTAGTTGTTCGTCCCGAACAATGCTATTAAAGGGCGGCACTCTAAGTTTGGTTTTGGATTATATGAAAATTAGACTGCGGGACTCGATTTATCCTAATTCATGCATTACTTACTTATTACCAAATTGAACTGTGTAAATAAATAGAAGAAACTTAATACTTGTACCTCCGTGCCGAGATGCAAATTGTTCCGGATGTCTCGGGAGATAGCCCTTTTTAGGTTCCTGGACTGCAACTTCGGGACCGTCTCGCACTATATGGTTTTCTTGTAGTTTTCTCTAGCACGTGATTTGGTTCGGGTTTCACTGGTTTGAGTACTTCGATTTTTCTTTTGGCGAGGGACTGCTTTTGTAGTGAATTGGCCTTTGGCCTTTGATTTGACTTTTTTTGAGTACTTCACTTTTTTGTTCGGTTAAAACCTTCATAATGTCGGGCCTTTGGCCTCTTGAATTGCTTCTTCGAGCTTTTCGCCTTTTTGTGGCTTTTGCAAGTCCATTTTCTCAAGCCTTTTTTGGGAGGTCCAATCATCGCCCGCAAGCCTATGGAAATACCTCCCCGCTCCTCTCATCGTTGTTGTTTCGCGCGAGTCAAGATGAGGGTCGCTCATCTATTTTCTCGGCTACTTTAACTAGAGAGAGGACGGTCTGATTCCCGTCCTCGCCTTTTCTTTTCTTTTTGCATAAACACTGCATGGCGGAGATGACTTCAATCTTCATTGAAACCCGAAGTGCAGCCTCCACTGACTTCGAAAACCATATAGTTTGATCTGATCCTTTGATTGCTTCCCAAGCCTTTCTAGGGCGATTTATGTCAACTCCACATCCCTAGTTTATCTCAGCACAAAGGACAAATGAAAAGTTACGTCCTAAGTTTTTAGACAGTTGAATTTTCACAAGGTAAATGCATGAACTTCGGTCTATCTTTTTCACATTCTTAAGTTCATATTTTCAAAAAGATACTATTACTAAAAAAAAGAAAACAGCAAGCATGTTATTTATATACAACGGTGGTTCTCACCCCACACTTTTGAACGAAGGCGTGCCTTAGTTCAAAAGTCATGCAAGCTAATATATATATGTGAGAATGACTAAGACAGAAAATTAAATGACAGAATTTAAATGACAGAAAGTAAGATAGTGTCGGGTTACCTCCCGACCAGTGCCTTTGTTTAACGTCGTTGGCTCGACGATACCTCGTTGTGGATTACTGGTTTGGGTCCCATGGGTGGCTCAGGTCGAATTTTGCCACCGTTCCTGTGTTGCTTCTTGCCTTGCCTTTTCCTGATTTCTTGCGAGATGATGTGCTTGGGTCAGGACTCCTTTGTTTTGGGATCTTTTCTTTCCAATACCCCGGAGGATGTGAGGGACCTTTCACTACTAGCCCTTTGAAGTTTTTGTATTTGGGACTGTCTAGTCCAGCTACGGTGTAACACTGCTCCATTGAGGAGTCATTCTGCAGAGGCCCTTTTCCCATCCTCTTTTCAGCCTCTTCATGGATCACATAGTTTTCGGCGATTTGTCTATTGATAGAAGGGAAAAGTCGGGAAGCTTGCATCTTAAGGCTTGGTTCTGCCTCATTATGATTGTCAGTGAGGAACTGGTCGTAGTTAGTCTCGGCTGCCCGGGTAATGATAGTCGGGTATGAATTGGGCAGTTCGTCAGTGGTGTTCTGGACTCCAACCTCGTTGCTTCCAGTGCTTTCCATATCTGATTCTTCTGTCGGTTCGGTAGTCTCTTCTGACGGCTCGGTAGTTTCTTCTTTGTCTGCCTCAGGGTCAGCTTCATTTATCTGCATTTCCTCGTCAGTTTGGGGTACTCGTCTTGTGGCAGCGGCCAGGCCAATTATGAGGTACCACATGTCTGCAATGGTGAAGTTTCTGGCTGATCTCCTCATTGCTTCGTTAACTCTTCCCAGCTCTTCGGACCTCATCCCACGAAGAAATTTTTGGAGAAGAACCTTCTTCGTGAATCCATGGTGCGGGCAGCTTGAGACAATGGCATCATAGTTCGTGTAATATTCGTCCAAGGTCTCATCCCGGGATTGTTGAAGGCACATGATTCTCTCACGGGTTTCTTGGCGTAAGGATGGTGGGGAGAATTCCTTCAGGAATGGAACGCAGAGATCTACGTAACGTTCTGCACTGCAAGCGGTGGATGTGTAGTACCAGATCGTTGCGAAATCAGTTAGAGAGAATTTGAAGCATTTAAGCTTAAATTCCTCTAACATTTCATTAGCAGGTTTAATGTGGTAGCAGACGTGGTGGAAGTTTCGGCAGTGTTGTACTGGGTCTTCTCCCTCCGTTCCTCCGAACAGTGGCAGATGTCGTGTTGCCCATGCATACGAAGGGGGTTGCGTCATGAGGACATAGGGGGGAAAGAACAACTAATCCGATGGCTAAATCCCCGGCAACGGCGCCAATTTGACAGAGATGCTCGTCATCGAAGCAAAACGTGCAAATAAATTTATAATGTCCGCTACTCGCGACTACACTACTGGGTAGTAAGTGGTAAGTAGGGGTCGAGCCCAAAGGAATTAGGGGGATAAGTTGTTCTTTAAGTTGGACGATTTTGGGATTGGTTGGTTGGTTGGTTTTAAAGCTACCAGCTAAGTGATTGATTGGTTGGTTGGTTGGTTTTAGTACTGGAAAGTAACTGATAACTATTACAATTAAAAGAAAGCGTTCGGTTTCAGGGGCCTTGTATTATATCCTGTTTATCATTGACTCTTAGTGAACCTTCTAAGTATTCAAACATGAATCGAGGCTATTCCTAGCTCAAGACTTGCAACATCGTCTAGCCTTTTTAAGGTCGTAGAGCACTTATTCTACTTCAGCTAATTCCTCCTTCCGAAGTATCTTAGCTTTATGTGCATCCATTTGGTCCCTTTGGTCCAGTTTCCAAATGGTTTTTTAGATAGATCGAACTCCTCGGATAAGCTTGCCCATTTGGTCCCCTTGGTCCGGTTACAAATGGTTCACTTACCCGAGTATGATCACGAATCTCAAGGAAGAGCTTTGCCCGTCAAAGCGTCCACTCAACCTTGGAGATTCTAATCTTATATATGGCACATAGAATAAGTTTTGAATACAAAGACGAGACACTAAGTTAATAATCTAAAACATTTTATAATACAAGTCTACCCCTTTTACCGAACGACTAGTTTAGCTACTATTTATCGCGCTAAACATTATAACTAAGGAATTGGAAATTAAAGACAGAAAATAAATATTTAAATACTTACAACCGTTGAAGCGCCAAGGGAGCAATCTTTATTTCCAAAGCCAAACTTACAATTTTAGAGAGATAAGTGATTTTTGGATGAGAATGGGATGATTTACAAATGAGATGGATGGGTTGTATTTATAGGCTAAAGGAGGAGAAATGGGTGGTGGAGATGAGGGGCAAGTGTCTTTGATCCAATGGAGGAGGAGGAGGAGCCGCCACATGGGGGAGGAGCAAAGCCGCCGGTCAAGGGAGGAGGAGCCGCCGGTTGCAGGTCACCATGAAGGGAGGAGCTCCTCCCTTGGCCACCTCCAAGCATGGTGGCCGGTCACCTTGGTCCATGCTTGCATTTGATAGTTGATTTGGAATGGCCAAGTGATTCTAAGACTAATGGTCGAGCCAGTGTTTCCAAATTCCATGTTTTGGTCGAGCAACTTGGTTTTGGTGCCTATGCGCGCGGGGCTTTACTATGGAATTGGGCCAATCTGCCAATCTGCTCGAGCGTTTTGTCTGGGAAGAGATATTGTCCGACTTGTTGGGCATTCCAAACATCTTGGTCGAGCCAGATTTTTCAGATGCATCGGTCGGGTCGAGCGACTTGGTTTGGGTGCCTAAGCGCGCCGGGCCTTTGCCTTGGAATTGAGCTAACTTCCAATCTGCTCGAGCATTCTCCTTGGTTTTCCGACATTGTCCACTTTATTTTCCATTTGGAATATTTTGGTCGAGGCGGAATTGTCAGATGAGATGGTTTGCTCGGGCAACTTGAATTGAGTGTTTTGTCAGCTCGGCGGAGGGCTTGGAACTGCTTCAATGCAAATTCCTCTTCGGTTTGATTTGTTTGGAGTGATTCCATGTCAGGATCCTTGAGATTTCTTCAGTCAGCGTCTGATCTTGACCTTGGAATAACTCTCAACATCTTTTCAGCGTAAAATCCTCTCCTTAGCGTGTTTTCTCTCTAAGCGCCAAAATACCCTGTAGAAATATATCGGAACTAACAAGTAGAAGTTAAATAGACCAACAGTCTAATTAAGGGGGTTTTACGGTGTTTATGATTCGTATAATTTGGGTCCATCACTCCTCAAGAACACGAATCCTCTCTTGAAATTCTTTCTTCATTTCCACTAGCTCATCCTTTTGCTTCTGGAGTTGGTCTTTCAGCTCAGCGTTCCTTGCACCTCCTCTAGGGAGGGGTGGCCTCTTGAAGGCTTTACCAGCTCCAGAAACGTAAGTTCCACGCTTCTGCCCCATCACTTGAGTTATAATGTCAATCTGCGTAGCAACCGGGAGAGGTTCTTGGTCATCGAGGACAATGCCATCACCAGCTTCGTCGCCTTGCATGTCTCCCATCACCTGACGAACCCTGTCTCGCATTTGTGCCTACATATAAATATACATTGTTAAATGTAAATACAATGGCAGTGATAATATACAAAGCAACTTTACAAAGCCGATTTACATTTATATCACTATTATACTCAAAAGTGATCACAGTTATCACAACACAAGTCTGCTTCAATCTCAGTTATCACAACACAAGTCTGCTAGTCTCATATGACCATGGAAAAAAAACCAACATTATTTGTAACAAATAAAATTGATCACAAGTCTGGTTACTGTCTTTGAAAATACAATGGCAGTGACATATGTGGCAAAATGCTAATCTTCAAAATACTAATCTTCATAATCAGATTAAGACTTAAATGTAAATACAATGGCAGTGACATATGTGGCAAAATGCAAAATATAGTTTGGCATATATAACAAGAACAAAAGCATGACAGATAAGACCAAGAACAATATATAACCACAACAAACATATACAATGTCATATATAACAAGAACAACAGCATGACAGATAAGAACCAACCATTATTCACAAACATCAAACATAACATATATAATAAAACTACTTGAGATGTACTGAAGAACGACATAAATATTTTGCAGAAGAATATAGAACATACGAATAACGATATATGATAGATACATACCAAGAAGAACAACAGACAACTCACATTCACCAACCAATATTCACCAACATATATATCAACAAAATATTATAGAATTAATGGAAACTTAACTGCCAAGGCGGCACCGGCTGGGTCAGCAGAGTAGACCTGGTCATATGCAGCTATGAGGTGTGCCTTATCTCCTTGCGCAGCGAGTTTTGCAGCCCTTTGATAGAACGGGACCTTTCCAGAGTGGTGGTTGATGCGAACAGAGTCCTTGCGCACCCTCGACATTGTCTTACCTCTCTCCTTTTATAACAAAAATTAAAACAAGTTAAAGGTCACTGAATAAATACAAATCAGTTAAAGGTAAACATGTAAATACATTATAGAATTAATATAATGTCCATTGATAAAAAAATGAATGCATTGTTGACCTGATTTTTTGGTACAGTGAAGTGGCTCAAAAGCCATGCCCATTTGTCACGGCGCTCCAAAAACTCCTTAGGAATTATCTCAGTTCCATACTCCAAGAAGAAGACTTTGCAATCGGCTTTCCAATCACGATACCTCTCGCTGACCTTATTGAAAATGTAATTCCACAGCTGGTCATCTTTAGGATCAATAACAAAATTGGGCTACAATGAAAAACAAAACAATGAATTAAAGTTATAAAGACACACCTTGCATGAAATGAGAAGTAAGAACAGTTGTTTGTACTTACATACAAGTGATCATACACTACTTCTCTATCTTTCTCTGCAAGCTTTTTGAACGACGGGGCAAGCATGGGAACCTTGTCTCTGATGGCACTACCAATCTCGTGAACTAAAAGGCTATTGACTGTTTGGTATGCTGGCCCAGTTCCATCAGGAAGGAACTCCACCTTGATCGGCTGTCCCTTATTAGAGCCTTGCTTATAGGTGGCCATCGTTGTTCCATTGACAACCCCCCTGACCTTCCTTTTATCTCCGCGCTCATCCCCTGTTAAACACGAGGAAAATAGCATAAATAATTACCTAATGAAACTATCATCAAAACTGAACTTTCACGCACAAAAAAATTACCTGTTTGCACAAAACCAATGCTCTTGCATCCGATACTTGGAACATTATCCAAACTTTCTTCTGCCTCATCATCAGACGCACTATCGTTATCGAGTGAATGGTTGGGATGAAACTCAGGAGCTGGGGGTTCAAATAAGGGCATCGGTGGGGGCTCATCAGGGGAGGGCTGGGTCGCGGGTGGTGGATTAAAACTGGGCATGGGAGGTGGATTATTGCAGCCTTCAGTATTGGCTCTACCAGCGTACTTAGACAAGCATGTAGGAGACCTCCGATACACTACAGGATTTGACTTTGGGGTGCCAAGTTCTTTATTAGTCAGAGCTGGTGGTGTAGGAGTTTGAGGTAGTACATGTTCTGTAGGCGGGTTTGAGGTAGCTACAGGTTCATTGACGACATGAGGTTGAGGAGCTGGTACAACTGGTGGTGTAGGCCGGTTTTGACGTGCTCTTTTCTCAGTCGGTTGAGGAGGATTGTTGGACTGCTTCTGTCTCTTCTTCTCAGGTTGAGTAGGTTTGGTAGTCTTCTTCACCGCACGCGGAGGAGTATGTCGAATGGGTGGAAGCGGCGGCGGAGGCGGTGTTTTAATGGCATCCAGCTTCCGAACCCGCTTGACCTGCTTCATCCCGGCAAGGACTGCTTGGGAACGCTCAGTGCGGACCACATTCAGACCAAAATCAGGCAGCGAGGTAGAGGACGGGGACCCTGGTGGAGTGTTAGCGGAAATATAGCCAGATGTTGGCTTCATCGGAGGCGACCGGAACTTGTTGGATGGCTTAAGCACTGATGGAGACCGTAATTTCATGGATTTCCTGCAGCTCGTCACTTCCACTTCGTCTGGACGTCGAATGGCTTTGTTCTTCGAGCTGGCCATCGGTGAATCGGCGTGAAGGATGAGAGAAGCACGACGGATGTGAGCGGAATGAAGATGAGAAGCGCAGTTAGGGTTTGGAGAACGCTCAGTTGGGCTTTTGTGTTTTTGACCCACATCATACGTATACGCGACAAATAATGTAAAAATGTAGCTTAAACTCAATTGTTGCATTGGATGATCTCAGTAGCAGTTTCTGGTACAACAAGACTTAAGAAAAACATGAAATGGCTTCACTGAGACAACATTTTTCAGACTCCATTTCATCACTGAGGCAACATATCAGTTTCTACTACATAAGCTCACAAGTTTTAGCTTACACATACACAACTCAATTCTCATCATCGGTTGATTCTTCCATTGGATCATCAACACTTTGATCTTGTTCTTCATCCGACTCCATTTCATCATCATCCTCATCACCTACACTTTGATCATCCCCTGATGCAAACATATCAGCTCCCTCATCATCCAAGTACAACTGCCTCCTCGCTCTTGGAATTTCCACCATGTTATTGTTGTCTATGGAGTTGTCATAAGGTTCTACATCATTTGTGATATCAGTGGCCATTTTCTCTTGATAAGGATCGTCTCCTTCTGCCGGTATTAATATTGTCTCACTTTCATTTTGATCTTCTCGTGCAAGGGAAGTATCACTATAGGTCCCTCTATGTGAAACAACATCTACCACTTTCCAATTGTCGCCGGCTTTTAGATCATCCAAATAAAAAACTTGTCTTGCGGTAGTGGCTAGGCAATAAGGCCAATCTTTATACCAAGTTGAGGAAGTGTCTATAGATAAAAGTCCATAATCCATCTTGGTCCATAATCCACTAACCTTGATTAGAGGAGAGTAAACATTTAGGACATATGCTCGAGCTTCATTTGGTGAGTCCATCTCGGTTGGGTTAGTCATCATATATAATTTGCAATACGTTACACACTCATGTGTAACGTAGGACTCGGCGATACATCCCTCCGGATATCTGCTATTCCGAACTGATCGCTTGTACTCCCCTAATTGTCTGCATGAGGAAATAATTAAAGTTACTTTATAAATACATGTGTATGTGTGTCTTCTATTCTCGGTAAATAACAGAAGCACAATTAATATTTAGTAGATATCAACCTCTCAATAGGATACATCCAGTTGTAGTGTACTGGTCCCTTAAGCAAAACTTGTTCGGGAAGATGGATCAATAGATGCACCATGATGGTGAAGAAAGCAGGTGGAAAAACCATCTCCAATTTGCATAGAATCATAATGATATCGTCTTTCATCTGAGTTACGTCGCTAACCATCAACTCTTTGCAACACAACTTCTGAAACCATCGTGATAATGATATAAGGGGCTCCACAACGTAATGTGGCAAGTAAGGTCGAATGAAAACCGGAAGTAGACGTTGCAACATTACATGGCAATCATGTGTTTTCAACCCATTAAATTTTTTATCCTCAACATTGATTTTATTCTTCAAACTACCAGCATAACCGTGCGGATATTTAGCATCCTTGATGAACTCAAATATCTCAGCCCTCTCATTAGGTAATACCGTATACGGTGCTTGTGACACCTTATCTTTTCTTGAAGATGACCCTTTTTTCTTCCACCACAGTTCCTTCCGAATCCCTTGCTTTTCCAAACCTTCTCGAGCCTTAATGTCATCTTTTGTCTTCCCTTGGAGACCAAGAATAGTGCCAATGATGTTGTCAAATACATTCTTCTCTATGTGCATCACGTCCAACGAATAAGGTTGTCTGAATGTGCTCCAATAGGGTAAATCGTAAAAAATGCTAACATGAGTCCAACACAACTTCTCCTTGGTACCTTAAGCTTTCAAATCCGGATGCAAGCTAAGTATGGGGTACTCATGGCTACATACAGAACTAAAAGTCTGTTCTCCTGTTAAAGAAGATGGGGCGGCTCGTAATTCCACTTCCCTGTTAAATTTAGTAGCCAAATGTCTCCATGGATGATTTCTATCGAGCCATCTACGATGGCCTTGGTAGGACATTCTCCCAGCTAAATGTTGGGAATCAATCTCATCCAAACACAAAGGACAAGCTTTGTATCCTTTAGACTTTAGTCCTCCCAACATTCCCAAACCCGGAAAGTCACTGATTGTCCACATGACCGCAGCTTTCATGTTGAATGAAGATCTAGTATGTCGATCAAATGTCACTGCTCCGGTGTTCCACAGCATATTCAATTCATCTATCAAGGGTTGCATGAACACATTCAAGCACTTTCCCGGGATTTGGGACCCGATATCAACATAGCTAAACTGTTGAATTCCTTCTTCATGCACAATGAAGGTGGCAAATTGTAAGGCATCAATACAATTGGCCAAGTACTATGAGAAAGAGCAGCTGCTCCGAAGGGATTGAAACCATCTGTAGCTAATCCAAGACGCACATTTCTAACGTCTTGTGCAAAATCAGGAAAGTTTAAATCAAACTCTTGCCATGCTTCGCTATCTGCAGGATGTCTAATGAGACCCTTTTTCACTTTTCTTTCCCCATGCCATCACATCTCCTTAGCTATATGCGGTGACATATAAAGGCGTACGTACCGAGATTCGTGACACACCGAACACTGCTCTAGGTTCTCAAAATCTTTATAGTAGAGAACACAACCGTATTCACATGCGTGAATGACCTCATATCACATACCCATATTCTTCAAAAGTCTCTTTGCCTCACGATAAGAACCAGGATAATTATTTGGATTCGGAAGGAGTTCTCGAGTGATCCTCAAATGATCATTGAAGCTCTTGTCGGACCATCCATTATCAACTTTAACTTTCATCGCACTTAAAATCGTCTCCAAAACAGTCTTGTCACTCCCAACATAGATGGGAGTTTGTGCTTCCGCTAAAAGTCTTTGGTACTTATCATATGCATCCTTACCCAAATACTCGTTTTCAAGGTCCTCATCATCTGGATCTGGAAAATTGGGAAAAGCGTAGTTAAGCATCTCTATTGTAGGATCCATGTAATAAGCATCACTTTCTTCATCAACCTTCGTTGCACGACTCTTTTCCATAACATGTTGGCGTCGTTCTGTGTATAATGATGATGAACCCTGGGGTTCTTCCCCATGAGAGGTCCAAGTTGTGTACTCTTGCATTATACCATTCCGAAACAAATGTGTTTGGATTTCATCCAAAGGTAACTTCTCATGGTGCAGCCTACAACGCCTACATGGACATTTATGCGTAGTACTACAAGGTTTGCGTTGTTTGACGAAGTCTATGAAAGCCCTAATCCCTTGAGTAAATCTCGGATCACATTTGTCCGACAAATACATCCAACTCTTGTCCATGATATCCCTACAAATTGGAAACAGAATATACAAAAGAGTTAACATAATTTCATACAAATTTAACATGGCCAACAGCCAAAAATCAACTCCATCCCCTGCTTCCATTTTCACCATTTCAGCCAAAAACCAGCTTAATCTTTCTCATAATGGTATGTAATAAAGATCGAGAAGCAAGCAAAGCTAGCTGCTGCTCATACATTTGACAAATTTGCAGCAAAATGAAGCACAGATTCTCTGACCCAAACACTTAACAAAAAGTTCAAAAAAATGGCTTGCAAAATGACAAGATAACTATGAATATGAAAGTATTTAACCTTCAAAACGTGTGGCTTCTTTCACTTGAAAATCTGGCCAAAAACTTTAGAGCAAATGTATCCTTGGAGCTGCAGAAGAATCTTCGAGAAAAATGGCATTTTGCTGTGTTTCAGTCGCAGGTATCAGTGTGATGTCCCCCATATTCCCCTGCTTCTGTACTTGCATTTTGCTTTGCATTTAATTTCTGACGTTTAAGCGACATTTTTTGCAACAAATGTCGCTTAAAACACAAACGGTAGGTCGACCCCCTTCAATGCCCGAGTCAATTTAAAACAAAACAGTCGAGTCGACTCAATCAGCTGACATATCGCTTTACTTTTCATTATTAAGTGACAAAAGTCCAGTTGTCCCATAAACTTAATCGCGTAAAAGGTTAAAAGGGACTTATATCACATGTCGTGTAAATATATTTAAGAGACATTATTTCCGTTTGTCGCTTATACAGAGTCGTGTAAAGGAGTAAACGAGACGTAATTTAGAAGTCGCGTTTAACAATGTCGCTTCATGATGATTATAAGACATGACTGTTGTGTCGCGAAAAGAGACGTCGCAAGAAAACGTTTATGAGACATAGTTTTGGTTTCGCATAAAGTTTTGTCGCATTTACATGTAATTGCGACAAGCGTTGCGAGGTCATGTAGTATAAACATTCTTATGTGACAAATCTTTTGCGACGCTTTTCAAAGTTTGTGCCGTAGCATGTAAAATGGTGTAGTGTGTATTCTTGGCTTGGTCAAGGATGCTAATATTGCTTTGATTTTAAGCATCTCCTTCGGCAAAGGTGGAATAGAATCGTATATAATCTCCACAATAACAAGCTACAAAATACATATAGCATAAGAATTAGAAGAACATACACCAGGCAGGAAATTTTTTTCGTATAAAGAGTGATTTTATTCAAAAAGGCTCAAAAACAGTCTGAGACAAAACACAAAACCAGCACCTTCTAACACCAAGAGCCACTAGACTCTCTCAACACAAAAACTCCAACACCAGACAATCCAAAAAAAAAAACCTACTCCACTTGACTCTACCGTTGCTCAAATTTCATCAGCATTTTCAGTTTTTCACAGGTTCATCAATCATATACCTCAGTTGTTTGATTTAGAGCTACTTGTAGCCAGTGTGAACTGATTCTGACCTCAGGATTTGAACATAACCTTGATACCTGAATAAAATAGACCCGAATATATACTTCCTGCTAATCACTATTCATTGTATCCCTTCTGATTTAGATGATTCATTCAAATATAGGCTACTTCATGACATGCTTTAAAAAGCATATGTCATTCACGTGATCTTTATAATATGTTGTTGCCTAGCGCGTTCCACAGTAGTGCGAAAACGATAACTGATAGTGTTAATAGAAAAAACACAAACATCCAATGAACACGCGCGTTTTACTAAAATATCACTGTCAAACTAGAAATTGTAAAAAACCAAAGAGAGTCAAATTTAATTTCTACTAAGAACAACAATAAGTATTTTTTTCTTCATGTCTATCAGTTTTCAAATCTCTTGGTCATAAATATGAATACACAACAACAAATGCAAACACTCAATTGAAGAAAACTCTCACACATAATGAGAAACACTCTTTAACACATTTGTGCGGTAAAATATAGAGAAGATCATTACTTGGAATTAATGATACACTGCCTTGCCTATGGATCGTTTTAAAACTGAAGGCTGCGAATAGAATAATAAAAGGAATATGAATATATCACATGTCATGTAAATAGGCCAATTGCACATTTTGTCAAATGAGTTACAAAGTGATATTAAACAAATATTACCTTTGTTTAATTGCTGAGCAATAATAGTGTTGCTGGTCAGAAAAAATAAATGAGGCCGGCTGGTTTTTATAATGTGAGAACTTGTAAATATAACTTTTGCAACTGTGGCTAATATTATAGCATATGAATCTTGACCTCGGCAACTGCTCCATCTGAAATATAGCCACTGGTCTGGTTGCTATTACCATCTCTTAGGATTTTGTTTAACAATTTTTATATGGCCAATAAATATTAAACTATGATCAGCTCTTGAGTCTTGACAAAGACTATCGTTGTTCGCTATTCATATCTTTCTTGGAACACTTTTCATATCCTTCTGCATCTCCCAGCCAACTGCAGATACGAAATTGTTAGTTTGCCTTACGGTCACACAAAAAATCAGTTCATATCTGGAAACTGACCACCTTCCCCCTTGGGAGCTCTGCCAGAACTTAATAACAATACTAATGACAGCTGGAGTTGAGCGGAGACATGTTAGGACTGGCTTACACTATATTTAAATAAGTAAATCTCGATTAACAAAAGGAAACATGGTTTGAAATTTTGATTAGTGTAAGACTTACACATTAATTTATAAGTAAAAGTCATTAGCAGCCTGTGATGACTGCAGACATGGTTTAATAATATTTTTGTCCTTGTCTTGCTATGGGTTGGCTGCGTTTGCAAATAAATCCTGCGGACATCAGAAAATTTATTCAGAACCTGAATCAGGCACCAACTCAGTTTATCAGTCATGGTGTTGGAAGATTGTGAAACCTGTTTTAACTACTGGATCTCACACAATAGGTACCAGAGCGGCTATCAGTACGTGATACGAGATCAGCACATTCCTGAAGCTCACCATCGTTTGAGACCTCAGGGAGTAGGCTCGCCAGTTGCTGCACTGCAGACTCCATCAAATACTGTTATTGCCACAGCTGGTGAACTGCAAGAGAAGCTAAACAAACTGAACTCGTATGTTGGGATGCTGAAGAATATTTTAGATGATCATAATATAATTTACCCTCCTGCACCATGAACTTTATTTCTCGTGTTTGGTATTGAACTGATTTCTGATTTCAGGAATTTGATATCCTTTTGATGCCTGAATACAAAAGACCTGCATATCAATTTGTCATTTTTGCATCGTGTTAAATAGTGTACTCTCATCCGAAAAATTGCAACTCAGAATCTCTATGACCCAAAAGCCTGACAGGCAACGCATGTCCAACCACATACATAACCACACAAATGATTTAAATGCACATCAGTCTGGAACATTTCATCATATAACTATAACTCCCAATGTCCATGCCAGGTGATATCTATCACTTCTGATTCTTTATCGTACATTCCAGATTTTAGCTATACACTGACCTCAAAAAAGTAAGAAATTTTGCTTCAAGTCCTTCCTCAGGTTATAGCTTCTCCACTG
This sequence comes from Rhodiola chrysanthemifolia, assembly GCA_033675395.1. Classification (NCBI taxonomy): domain Eukaryota; kingdom Viridiplantae; phylum Streptophyta; class Magnoliopsida; order Saxifragales; family Crassulaceae; genus Rhodiola; species Rhodiola chrysanthemifolia. The sequence goes on from CM066204.1 coordinate 16,405,115, forward strand.
CGTCTGCAAATTTACTTTACTGGTCAAGTTCAGCCACTAAAACAAATCCATGTCCAGGTTCACCCAAATCATGAGATATTGCACCTCGGCATTTTGAGATTCATAAGGTAGCATGTGTTAAAGAGGTGATACCTCAGCATACATTTTGATACATCACATCAGGTACTTTAGACCTAAATTATACACAATCTACTCATCAAATTCAGGATTCGAACAGCAATTTTCAGAATAATGTAGCCAATATTCTGGCATATAAATCCTTGACATTAGTGAACCGATTGATCTCTCCGTCTGAATTGCACCCACGCAGCCGGATTGCGACTATTTAACAATTTTCTTCATAGACTAGCTTGACCTGGATCGCCAATAAATATATAATGAACATAAGCACTGAGTTTGTTTAACATAGGATACCTTTGTTCATCCATCACATCCTGATTGGAAAATTATTTAAACCTTCTCCATCGGCCAATGGCTGTAAATGAGAAATTGTTGGATTTTGATTAAAAAAAGACCATTCCTTTTCCTTCCTCATCCAACCTCTGCCATAACTAATCAACAATGATACCACTAGCTAGAGTTGAGGGTAACATTCCAGGACTGGCCTACAGTCCTATTTGATTATGCAAATCTTGATAATAAAAAAAAATGAAAGACAAATGATTATTTAATGACTCACAGTAATTTATGTCATTGGCAGCCTGTGCTGACTGCAGAGATGCGATTTACCAACAGTTTTGTCCTTGTCTGGCACGGCTTGCTAAGTAAATTTTGGGGTCATCAAGAAAATCTCTTCAGAACCTGTATCAGACAGTTAATCAGCCATGATGCTAAAAAATTGCAAAATCTGTTTCAATTATTGGATCTCACACAGAAGGTTGCATGAGATTAGCACATACCTGAAGCTCACCAACATTTGAGACCACATGGAGCAGGCTCATCAGTTGCTGCACAGCAGACTCAGTTATTGGATTGCAAGAGGAATTGGACAAACTGAACTCACTTATAAAGGGACACTGAAGAAAAATTTAGCTGATGATGACATAATTAGTTACCCTCTCCTGCACCATAAAATTTATTTCCCTAGTTAGTCAGTTGTTGCATGGTTTTTGTGCTTGTGTTTGTACCATCTGACTCCACTCCATGTCTTCCTCGTCCAAGCTTGTGAAGCTTTCACAACTTCTTTGCTTCTAGGTGTCCATATTTTTTGTTATCAGCAATTTACCTGTTAGGTTTTGTATGGGATGTAATAATTACATTGTAATTTGTTCCTAATTCCTATGCACTTATGAAAGCACATGTTTTTTAAACCAGAAAGTTTTGTTACTGCAACTAAAAAGACGGACATCTTCTCTATGCCCATCACCATGTTGCATAATCGTCCACTAGGCTATACCAAATCGGCCAGTGGCTTTTGAATTTTTTTTTTGTTGTTGAAAGTTTTGTCTCTTATGCCTCAACAAACCATTTTCTTTTGAAAGGCTGGAATTCCATATCACAATAAAGTATGATCAAACTTTTGAGATAAAAGTGTGGATGGAGACAGCTTCCTAAACCATCATGTGACAGTTTTTAAAGAAATGTGATTTGATAGGGTGCTGCTGTATTGGAGCAAGTAAAGAAGAAGATTCTGAGGTGTTACTTGCCTTTTATTTTACTCTAGTGGAGTGGACTAAGGCTCCCCCTACCCCCATTCGTTTTTCCCAGTCTGCAAAATTTCAACTTCCCTCTCATAACTTTTATCTGTAAGAAATTTTGATCAACCATGTCTGGTAGATATCACGGAGAGTCATCTGACTCCAGAAACAAGTTCATACATCAAGTATTTTTGAGCTTCAGAGGAGAGGATGTCCGTAATGGATTTGTAGGTCACTTGTTTAATGGCTTGCGACGAGAAGGCTTCAGAGTGTTCATGGACAATGATGGACTAGAGCACGGCAGGGACATCCAGATAAAGCTACAAGAGGCAATTGAACGGTCTAAAGTATCCATTGTGACCTTATCACCTCGATATGCTGACTCTCGATGGTGTCTAGATGAGCTAGCGAGGATCATGGAGCTTAATGTTTCTCCAGATCGCTTTGTTCTGCCTGTATTTTTTGACATGGAGCCAACTGATGTTCGGCATCAGACTGGACTCTACAGTACGTATTTTGAGGCACATGTGAAGAGGTTTGAGGGTGAGATGGGCAGAGTGGACAACTGGAGATGGGCACTGAAGGAAGTTGCTGCTCTCAAAGGACCTTCTTTGAAAGATGCCAACAGGTGAATATATATACCTCACTTCTTCTTCTGTCCATTTCCCTAGTCTGTTGTTCATCTTTTTTGTTGTAATTTTCATAAACAGAAATGAAGCGCAACTCATTCAGAGCATCATTAAGGAGGTGAGGAAGATGCTGCCTACCCAAAAGTTAGCTCTTCCTCCTAACATCATTGGGGTGGATTCAATTGCTCGGGACATTTGTACCTGGATACAAGATGGATCTCAAGATGTGGGAGTGGGGGTGATCCATGGACAAGGTGGCATTGGGAAGACAACAATTGCACGGATTGCTTTCAACGCCAACTTAAATGACTTTGACAGCTCTAGCTTTCTTGAAGACATCAGACGAGTTTCAGAACAAGACAATGGCTTGCTCCGTCTTCAGAGAAAATTAATCTCAGACATTTCAGGGTATAAAGTTGATGAAATATATAGTGCTTCTGAAGGTATGGCGAAAATCAGAGATGTTATTGGTCCTAAGAAGATTTTACTAGTTCTGGATGATGTTGAGGAAATGGAACATCTAGGTGGACTGTTTGATCATCCTGAGTGGTTCTGTCCAGGTAGCAAGATTATCATAACAACTAGGAACCGTCAACTGCAGAAGATTCGCTTGTTCCAACGCGAATTCAAGGTCCACACATTAAATGAGGAAGAATCAACTGAACTTTTCAGCCTGCTTGTGTTTGATCAGACTCTCCCTTTGAAAGGATATGAGAAGGTGTCATACAGATTTGTAAAGTACAGTGGAGGGCTTCCCTTAGCACTTTGCATTCTGGGACCTCTGTTGCGCGGTGAAGAAGATATAGAAATATGGGAAGATAAATTACTTAAACTGGAAAAATACCCTAATAAAAGGATTCAGGTAGTTCTTAAACTCAGCTTTGATTCCCTTGAAGATGAGGATGACAGAAAGCTATTTCTTCACATAGCTGTCTTTTTTGTTGGAAGAGGTAAAGAATATGCATTCAAGATTCTGAAAGCTTGTGGAGTGTACACAAAGGCTGGATTTCAGAATCTGGCCAATAGGTGCCTGGTGAGTATCAGTGGTAAAAATTTGATGATGCATCAGCTAATTCAAGAAATGGGAAGAGAAATCGTGCGTCAAGAATCAGTCGACGAGCCAGGACTCCGTAGCAGATTATGGGATCATAAGGAAACACTCCATATGCTGCAAAAAAATAAGGTAAATGCCTGTGTCTGACATTCAAACATCTTGTTCATTGTTCAATCTTGTACTCTTACTGTCTTGTTTTCTGATAGGGGACGACGTCAGTGAAGGGATTGAAGCTTGCTTTTCCAGCCCCCAAAAGTGTTACATTTAAGGAAAATCACATTCAACCTATTTCAAGTGGCATTGGTTTGGCCAGCATTCTCTCACTGACTCCTTTACGACGCGCTGCCTCAAACTTAGAGTCAATACAAACTGATGCGTTTGCGAAGCTTGAAAACTTAAATTTGCTCGAGTTAAGCTATGTACAGCTCAAGGGAGGCTATGCAGATTTTCCAAAGGAAATAAAATGGTTACACTGGAGAGGCTGTCCTTTGGAATCCATACCTGAGGATTTGGAACTGTATGAGATGGCTGTACTTGACATGCAGAATAGTCAATTAATAAAAGCCTGGGAGGATAACAAGGTACTAAAGAGGTAAAATATTTTCAATCCATCCAGTGTTAGTAGGGCATGCTAACATATTTTTCCCCATGCAGTTCCTTGGGGCATTGAGAATCTTGAATCTCAGTCATTCTTTCTGCTTAAGGAGTACTCCTGACTTGTCAAATGCTAATGGGCTGGAATGGATTGTTCTTGAAGGCTGCGTAAATTTGGTTAAGATACATGATTCCATTGGAAGCTTGAGAAATCTTTATAACTTAAACTTAAAAGGTTGCAAGAATCTTAGGAGGCTTCCTCACACCATAGACAAGCTTGATTCTATTAAGAAGGTGAATCTTTCTGGCTGCTGTCTCCTTTTTACGCCTCCTAATCTCATGGAATCTTCCATCATCCTTGCTGGCAACATGAATCAGAAAGTATCACGGCTCCCAATTGAGATACTTTCGTCTCCGTTCTCTTCGATCAATTTGTTCCCCTCCATCGTGAAGTTGAACTTGAGTAATTGTGGCATATCACTTGATGATGTTTTTGATAGCTTAAGCCGCTTATCTTCACTGGAAAAATTGGATCTTAGTAATAACCCAATTAGAGAAATAAGAAAAGACCTGAGGACCTTAGCTCGGCTGCAGAGACTGATGTTAAGCGGTTGCAAATATCTTCGATCGATATCACAATTGCCAGGGCGGGTACACTTATTTGCGCCTGATTGCCTTTCACTGGAAAAAATTGAATATCAGAAAAATCCATTTCTGGAAGATGCAAATGTAACTGCATATAACTGCCCAAAGCTAGCTGCGATTGAAAATGTGCTAATGCTAGAAGCCATAACAAAATTGGATGCAGACAAGGCCAAATATATGGGCTACTGTAAGTTGGAGTCTTTTCAAGGAAGCACCCTACTTCCTGGTGGAGGTGTCGACTATGGACTCTTCAAGGTTTGTCTTCCTGTCTTTCTTTGAATTAGAGTGCTTATTTTGAAATTGTGCGGTTCCTTAACTCAAGATGGCTGCATGATGATATTTTGAATTCCCTGCAGGGAGTGTACCACTGTGGAATATATAGCATTTTCCTTGATGGAGATCACCTACTAGAAGATTGGTTCACTGTGACAAATCTCGGATCAGAAATACTGTATACTGTCCCTCGCCTTCCTGATCATCCGATTCGAGCATTCAATGTGTGCTGCGTGTTTGAATGTGGCAGTTATCACAAAAGTGTCAGGGGAAATCTCCAAATTGAAAACTTGACCACCATGTGCAAATGGTTGTATTTTCCAGCAGTCTTTCCATTACATCCTAAGCTTATTCAAGGAACACAAGTTACGTGGTTAACTCACTGGAGTGTGATGCTACACAGAGATGTAAGAGCTGGTGATGAGCTGAAGGTTTCACTTCAATCCTGTGGAGATGTTCCAATAAAATGTGGGATTAACATTGTCTATGAGGTCGACGAAGAAGGCACTAATATTGAGATGAGTAATCCATACCCAATCATGTCGGATAATTGCCTCGCCTCAGCATATCATGACATTTTCCGTACTGTTGATCTTTCTGAGTTTGAGAAACAGCATGAGCCAGGAACGTACATTCTTGGTGTGGGCGCTGATATGCGTAACCCAACAACATGGTAGATTGATGCATTATGTGTTAGAGGTTTGCCTGTGCCTTTTTCTGTTTTTCACTTCCTTACTATCTGACACAAAAATCAGGCCAATATCATACTCATACCATCCCTTTAAAGTTTAAACTGCATATGCAGTGTAACTCTTCATCCTTCAAATTTCAAAGCTACATATCATCTCCAGTTGTTGATTCTGATTATTGATTGAGATGATTAAAGGACCCAGTCTCTAAAGGTTTAAGATTTTATCTCTTTTAAATCTGAGTTCAATCCGAATTGCCAAATTCGAAAAAGTTTGCATTGGTATACACTTAACCAACTGTTGCTAGAATGTTCGTGTATTAGACTGGGTACGTCTTCGGAGTGAAGCTGTTAAAGTATACTCTCGAACAATGCTACAGAAATCTGGATACATCTCGGGAGTGAAATCGTATATAGATACACTCCAATGATTCAATGGAGGTGTGTCTCAGCACAGTTGCACTGGACACATCTTCATAGCTACATTGTTTCAGTATATAATCCAACATATACTTCAACTGTTCAACAGCGCGACAGAGATGTATCCAAATAATGTTAGTTGTTAGCACCAAGCCAGAGCTAAATTGTTAAAGTTATATCAGTCACGAAAGCACAACTTGAACTCTAAAATCATAAGTTTCAGTAAAAAAAATTAATCAAAATCAAAATCCATTAAAGACCAAATTAGGGAAAATGTACTTGGAAATTTTCAAATGAAGCTTCTCGTTTGTAAATTAACAGCCGAATTAGGGCAAAATGCGATCGCACACATAATCCATCAGCAGATCCGACCAAAGAAAAAAAATACATATCAAACGAAATAAAGGTAACTGACCGATTGATCGGAGAAATGGAGCCGTGATCATCCGTAATAGAGCGGGCGTCGGCACTCGTCGAAGTAAGCATCGCGATCGACGAAGACGATAGCGTAAATCGCGTAGATAATCCCAGGGACGTAACCGAGTATCGTCAGCACCAAGCAGATGAAGAACTCAACCTGCACAACAAATTCAATCAATAATCTCATGAATTTCACAGCTCCTAAAATCATCAGCATCAAGCAGCAGAATGGAAAGGACTTACGGTGCAGCAGCCGTGGCGGAGGCAGACGCCGAGAGGAGGGAGGATGATGGCGATCAGGATCTCGCAGAGAATCGCGCATTTGCTCGGCATCGCTGTTGACCGTTTTGGCTGATGAGATTTGGAAAGTCGTGGTAGCAAGTCAAGTTGAAGAAGATGAAGACGTTGGTTTGATGAGGGTAGAGGTTTTGAATATTTGTAGATAAGTCCTCCAAGTTTTACGGATAATTATATAAACATTTTATTGGAAATTTTAGAAGGAAAATTGATATTTTAGATGAGAAGTAAATGTGACGTTGAGGTGTAGGTGATGTCATTATTGATGATAAGGATGGAAGTTTGACAAAGGTTCTTCAGCTAATGTTGCCAAGTTTATGTCACATTTGCTTGTACTTTATTGTTGCTGCAAATAAATCAATATCAATGAATTTCCAAAGGCGGAGGACTATCTTTGCTATCATGGGCCACATGCCCCTATTATTTATCACAATATTCTAATGAATTAAATAAATTAAGCTAAAAATATGGAAGACTTTTATATAGAAATGTCCCCATCCCCACTAATACTTCCGAAAATTTTCGCCGCCCTAATAAATACAGTGTTCATTATAAGAAATCTAAAAATATAAAATAAAGAAAATACGTATGTCTCGTTAGATCTTTCTAACATAAAAACAATAGTTTTTCTTAAATTATTTAAAAGTATGAAAACTCTCTCGACTTTGAAAACCAGATACGCTTGAAGATTATTTTTGTATTCGTTACGATCCAGACTTTTTGGATTCTATCAATAAATAGTTGAGGCCATTTAAAAAAAAACAAAAAAAGAGTCTTTATATATGTATAATTGTTTAATTTGTAAGTGATACAATGAAAATGACATAAATGTATTGAAAAAGAAAACATTCCTATACGCCGGCCGCTTTCATCCATTGGCCTTTCGGTTGCTTATATAAATGCTTATATATTTTCTCCATATTTGCATAAATTTGTAGTAAATTATTCTTTTATTGGGAGATTTTTTTTATAGGATTTTATTGCGGAGATTTTGTAGAAAGTTTGTTGGGTAAATTCTACCAAAATAAAAATATCCAAAATGACTTTTTTCATTCATTTTCCAATCCGTCACATTTTTCATGTTCCAGAGGTAAATAAATCTACTTTAGTGAAATTTTTTTTGATAAACGGAAAAGAGACAGACAGCAAACAACCTGGGGAGGCAACACACGAAAACCTAAACACAAAACTAATCAGAAACGAAAAATGAAACCACACAACTAGACAACTGCTAAACTAAGAACGATGACGGCACAATAGACTGAGCAAAATAAACAAAGATACAAACCAACTACAGGACCAGTAGTCGGACAACAACTATATACAAACAAACAAGATACAATACAAAACTCCCCAATAGTTTCCTGCAAACCTCAATGCTTGCCAGGCCCCACAGAGATAGTAGCTCTTATGCAATCTTCATATAAGCTCCGGCCCCATAACTTGATGTGTCTACACCTGAAATCTTCATATCATCAGCTTCCTGGCAAGGAAAGCACGTCAACTCAATATAAAGCGTAACAGAAGACTTAAAAGCTAGGAAAACTCATCTAGTTGGGAACAATCAGTTCTTCCACTTTGCCTCACACTGATCGGTTGTAATTTAGCGTCAATATTCGAATAGAATTCAAATACTATTGCTAGTCACGATTAATCAAAACAATTTATATTGACTCGGGAAACCCAAGGTCGTACCCAAAAGACAGGTGATTAAACTAATGGTGCTAACGATTAAATTCGGAAAGTCTAATGGTTTGGGGGGGATTGTTCCTCTTGAGAGGGTGATAGCAAGATTTTACTATCCAAATTAAAGGTTTGATCGAGAGAAAGGGTAAAAATCAATTCAAAGATGACTAGGGATCTAATTTTCCACCTAGACAATTATTGTGATAGTAAATGGGGATGCCAACGATGAAATCACATGCACATGTTTAGAATTTGGCTATTGCAACATTAATACCAAGTTCAACTCACGCTACAACTTAGTATAAAGAGGTTGCATCTCGCATAATGCCTCACACTCACGCTCTATTGGCATTATAGAATATGAATATCTAGTCTCACACTCACGCTCTATTGACTAGATGATCATACTCTTGTTAGGTCCGAGCCATTCTCATTAGAATAAAAGTGTCGCCATGTAACACAAAAACCCTAATGCTTCTTCATTTAGATCAATTGAAATCATGCTTTTCAACGCAAGTTACATCAAACATGAAATCAAGCATAATTGCTATTGAGGACTTCTCACAAACACCTTATAGGCAATTCGAAACATTAGGTTCAAATGAAGAAGAGTCATATGCAAATCATTCATCAATAGCATCCATAATATTTACAATATCACAAACATGTCTAAGGGGTCCATAGATCCCCAACCAAGGTCACTACTCACTCATGGTGAGATTACAATCAAAAACAACAATAGATGAGTAGAAAAACATGTAGATGATGGAGTTTAGGAATCTAGAACCAATATGGAGATTCGATACGAAGGATGATCCGATCCAAGTGTTGTTGATGACTCTAGAAAATCTGGCTTCTTCTCCAAGCTAACTTCTCCCAAAATTCCCAGCAAAATCCCAGAAGTCCCAGCTCTTTCGGCTGAAAAACCCTACCTTCCTATTTATAGTTTTTCCGTAAAAATGCAACTTTACGACGTCATGCGCTCGCATGAATGGTTCATGCGCTCGCATGAATGCCTAAAAGTCGGTCCTGTGCGATCATGGTTTGAGATGATGCGCTCGCATGACTTTCTTATGCGACTGGTTTGTGTCATGCGCTCGCATGAATGATTCATGCGAACGCATGACCTCTTGCGTGTCCGAATTTGGCCTCGGCGTCAACTAGAGAGTTGTAGCCCTTTGAGTCAGATTTCCAACACGCTTTGAATCGACCAAATCGGACACCAAATGAGCTCTCTAGGTCCAAAATACTCCAGAGAAGTCTGCACGTCCCGTAATGCCCGAAAAACCATATTTTTGCTCCGGAACGCTCGATTTTGCTCTAAAATCACTGCTCACTTGTGTTCTCAGCTAAAACTCTGTAATAGGCCTGAAATGATCACAAAGCATCAAATAGCAAGTGAAATCGTAATGGAATGATCAAAACAATAAGCGTAGAGGATGCCTAAAATGCATATATTCTAGTGCTATCAAATCACCCCACACTTAACGTTTGATCGTCCCGAGCAAACTAATCATATACACCATCAACAATATTACATTTAGACTCCTCTTTTCAAAAGAGACTCCATATGGTTATGACACTAACTAAGAAATAAACACTACTTTGGATAAACCACTTTCGTAGGTGACACGAGTGCATTTAGCGAATGCACCAAGCCTTTAAACCCCTAGGCTACCCTAGTGGAGGAGTTGTAGTCTCCTGAGAGTTTTCAGACACGGGAATACTCACAAATCCCAGAAAAAGAACAACCATCCAATTAGGCATTTTAAGTTCACAAATGTCAAAGTACTAGGCAAGGTGTTTTCCATGAAGTTCATAATGTGTTCAAACTAGATATGCGCATTTCAATCACTACATGAGTCCTCTTCGAATCCTTGTGGAAATTCATGAATTAGGACATTCAAGTAAATCAAAGCAAAGACTAATAAATCTTTAATCAAGGATTCTAGTCATTTTCTAATTAGTGACTTCAAGAAAACAATCTAATAGTCGCAAAGAAACCTTGTTGGATCACTCACAAATGCTAGCAAGGAGGCTAGTCCATTGGCTCGTGAGCTTTGAACTCATTCTCAAACCTAGGACGCAAAGGTCACTTAGTCATAAGAGAAGAGGAGTTCCAACATTACAGTTTTTGTATACACTTGCAAGTCATATCATGCCTAAGTATAAAAGAATACGAGGTTCGTCCCTTAGTGAATTCTTGCTAGGAAGTATCAATTGTCTCATTGGTTTTCATGCTAGAGGATGGTGGAATAGCCGATTGTCAAGTCTAAATGCTTCTTATTTTCTTTTTTTTTCTTTCAAATGGCCTTTGGCCTACAAATGCTTTCGAGGGGGAACTTTTCTTCCTAACCCCCGGCATTTGTATATTTTGATCAAGACTTCTCGTGTACATCGAGAGAGTTTTTAGTCGGGGCTTTGCCCCCTTTGACCATAAGAATGAAGTATATATATTTTTTTGTTGGAGCCTATTTTGCTCCCTCTTTTGACTCCACACTTAGAACTTTGACAAAGGCTAAATATTAAAAATGGAGCATGACAAACCAACAAGACAAATCCACAAGATAAGCAAGGTCACTAAGGTCACCTAAAGGCAATCATGGCATGCAAGGGTTTCAAAGTTATAAATTATTTCGATTTTATGCTTTCAAAGATCAACTCTTTAGTCTCAACGAGAAAAAGCTTAGAATAAAAGATAAAGATGTGCTAGTAGATGCTTTGATCCTCAAGAATGAAAGTCAACAATCCAATCCATTAGTCATCTAAAGGATCAATCAAGTGAAATCATGCACGACTAGTTGAATTCGGAATGAGATTTTTCGAAAATGTAGCCTTGCCTAGACTTTTTGTTTTCATTAATATTTCAAAATTTTGGATGAATTGGGCGGTAGTGCAAGTGTTTTTCCTTAAGCATAAGTTGATTGGATTTTAAACGTGAAAGCATAACAAGCAAGCACAAACATCTCATGTAGTATAGACAATGTCAAGCACGTATGAAAGTTGTGCGAGCTTGAAGAACGAGGATTTGACCTGGCATGCGACCGCACAAAAGGTTTGTGCGAGCGCATGAAACTGGACAGAGGTATGAAAATTTTGTGCGAGCGCACGGAATTTATGCGATCTCAACCGAATGAAGGAAATGCTCTTTGTGCGAACGCACGAAAAATCTGTGCGAACGCACGGAGTTATGGAAAGAAAATTCTAAGCCGATTTCAAAACGTATATCAACATTCCTGCACAAAATTTCGAAACCCCACACTTATGTCCTATTAAAACATCCAGTCCATCAAGCACACTATCATAAGGACGCCCCAACCTTCATCAATCATCAAATATATGCTCACGCACATTCATAGTTCAAATTTTCACCGTTTCACATGAATAGCTCAATCAACGAGGCAAATAGAAATCCAATCAACATAGACATTTTGAGGAACATGGGAAAGACACTTACAAGCCTAGTTTAACGTCTTGGCTAAGACGGAGCCGATTCTCCTCTTAAGAGATAGGAAGCACACTTGAGGAGTCTTTTGCTAAGATCTCTCCTCAAGCAGAGCCTTGGACTTGATCGTGTCAAACCACCTTCAAATCCCATTTGAATTTCTTCCCACCAAGTCTACAATGGACTTCCAATTGCAAGTTTGACCCCTTCATAAACAATGAACCCTTTAGAATTAAGGGGTCATTGGAGCTCCTTTTGAATGATCTTGCAAAATATGGTAGGAAACTCCAAAACTTGTCCCGAGGCTTTGTGTCAAAGAAGGGATCTTCAATGCTCGCCTCAAGCTTGGTGGGCACACCTTCATTCAATTTTTCGATGATGTCCTTGGGTGCCCAATCCTCAATCTCCCTCATTAAACTTTCGTCTTCTTGTATGCGAGGTGGCTCTCTAGTCTCTTCCATGAAAGTCTCGACAAAGTCTCTATACCCATGAAGTTCTTGTGGCTTAATATCCTCTTCCTTGATTCCATCATCAACAAGAGAATCGGGTTCACTATCAAGCTTACTAATAGCGGGAGGGAGGTCTTCTTCATCCAAAAGAGATATCTCTTCAATGCATGAGTCGTCATCGTTGAAGAATTCCTCATCGGAGAGCCAAGGCTTTGATGGAATGGTGAGCTCTTGTGTGTTCTCGTCCAAACGATCTCGAGGTGTGCTAGTGGTGAAGGATGCTTCACTTTTGCATTCCATCTCTTCTTCGTTACAAGATTCACCATCCCTTTGGTTGTAATGAGCTTCGGTGCCGGCTCTCCAAAATTCATCCTCCCCTTCTTGATCCCATTCTTCCCTTGAGACATTAGATTCAAGGACTTCTTCTTCGAATACTTCCTCTTCCTCGTCCAAGTTCCCAATTTCAATGGCTCCTTGAGCTATTGTGCTTTCTAACTCAAGACTTTGAGCCACCAATCTATTCAGTCGAGCTTCCATCTTCTCTTGGTTTGCTAGAAGTATAGCAAACATGGATTCTATATTGGAGGGCTCACTTGAAGGTTGAGGAGATTGAGGGTATGGGGGATAGGAGTCTTCAACTTCAAAACATTGGCTATCATCCCAATTTGGAGTGTAATAACTTGTCGGATAACCATGTTCTTGCCAATGAGAATTTATGTGCTCCTCCTCTTGATAGTATCCCTCATTTGAGTAGACTTGTTGGTTGTAGTTGTACATCCAATAGTCTTCACAATGGGCATTTGGTTGATCATCTTCATAGTAATCACCATTGTGCATGACTTGTTGGTTGTAGGAGTCCATCCTCGCAAAACAAGATAGAGTAAGTTAGTAAGGGATATGAGAGAAAAAGAAGAATATACAAGTATAAGAAAAAGAAAAATATTCACAAGTAGACAAACTAAACAATCTATTAGCACCTAGTTAATTAACATATCCCCGGCAACGGCGCCATTTGATCGGTTGTAATTTAGCGTCAATATTCGAATAGAATTCAAATACTATTGCTAGTCACGATTAATCAAAACAATTTATATTGACTCGGGAAACCCAAGGTCGTACCCAAAAGACAGGTGATTAAACTAATGGTGCTAACGATTAAATTCGGAAAGTCTAATGGTTTGGGGGGGATTGTTCCTCTTGAGAGGGTGATAGCAAGATTTTACTATCCAAATTAAAGGTTTGATCGAGAGAAAGGGTAAAAATCAATTCAAAGATGACTAGGGATCTAATTTTCCACCTAGACAATTATTGTGATAGTAAATGGGGATGCCAACGATGAAATCACATGCACATGTTTAGAATTTGGCTATTGCAACATTAATACCAAGTTCAACTCACGCTACAACTTAGTATAAAGAGGTTGCATCTCGCATAATGCCTCACACTCACGCTCTATTGGCATTATAGAATATGAATATCTAGTCTCACACTCACGCTCTATTGACTAGATGATCATACTCTTGTTAGGTCCGAGCCATTCTCATTAGAATAAAAGTGTCGCCATGTAACACAAAAACCCTAATGCTTCTTCATTTAGATCAATTGAAATCATGCTTTTCAACGCAAGTTACATCAAACATGAAATCAAGCATAATTGCTATTGAGGACTTCTCACAAACACCTTATAGGCAATTCGAAACATTAGGTTCAAATGAAGAAGAGTCATATGCAAATCATTCATCAATAGCATCCATAATATTTACAATATCACAAACATGTCTAAGGGGTCCATAGATCCCCAACCAAGGTCACTACTCACTCATGGTGAGATTACAATCAAAAACAACAATAGATGAGTAGAAAAACATGTAGATGATGGAGTTTAGGAATCTAGAACCAATATGGAGATTCGATACGAAGGATGATCCGATCCAAGTGTTGTTGATGAGTCTAGAAAATCTGGCTTCTTCTCCAAGCTAACTTCTCCCAAAATTCTCAGCAAAATCCCAGAAGTCCCAGCTCTTTCGGCTGAAAAACCCTACCTTCCTATTTATAGTTTTTCCGTAAAAATGCAACTTTACGACGTCATGCGCTCGCATGAATGGTTCATGCGCTCGCATGAATGCCTAAAAGTCGGTCCTGTGCGATCATGGTTTGAGATGATGCGCTCGCATGACTTTCTTATGCGACTGGTTTGTGTCATGCGCTCGCATGAATGATTCATGCGAACGCATGACCTCTTGCGTGTCCGAATTTGGCCTCGGCGTCAACTAGAGAGTTGTAGTCCTTTGAGTCAGCTTTCCAACACGCTTTGAATCGACCAAATCGGACACCAAATGAGCTCTCTAGGTCCAAAATACTCCAGAGAAGTCTGCACGTCCCGTAATGCCCGAAAAACCATATTTTTGCTCCGGAACGCTCGATTTTGCTCTAAAATCACTGCTCACTTGTGTTCTCAGCTAAAACTCTGTAATAGGCCTGAAATGAATCACAAAGCATCAAATAGCAAGTGAAATCGTAATGGAATGATCAAAACAATAAGCGTAGAGGATGCCTAAAATGCATATATTCTAGTGCTATCACACACCTATAGAATTGAGCGTACCATCTATGAAGGAAAGCAACGCGCAACAACAAGTGCATCAACCTGTGATCAAACCCTAAAAAACCCAAGCAACTATACATTTCTGCTGGATAGTCACAGTCTCCTCGACGAAGCAAAGGAGAAACAACAGGAACTACAAACCCAAAAAAGAGGCTTTTACGCCATACAAACAGCAGCAACCAAAAAATCAATCAGCCATCTCGCTGTAAGCCACACCCTCCATCGTCATCTCCAGACTCCAAACACCGTCAACTTCAACACGAAACAACCTCCACCGAAAAAACAGCTGCCAAGACCCGCACAACCCTCCAGCCATCAGAACCGGACCCCCAAGACCGCCCACGTACGGCAAAAGCGACCACAATGGCACGTGAGGCAGAATATCGAACAGGGCGACGCCGTTAGTGAATTTTGATATACTTTATTAGTTATTACCACTAACCCACTCCATTGAAAATGTGATAGAAAGAAAACCAATTGAGAAATGGTAAGTATGTACATCGTAAAAAAAATGTTAAGTATATGTACTGGGATCAAACGGCCGCCTAATTTGCGAGAGGGGTCATAGTTATTTCCTAATATATCATAGATGTATGAACTGATATCTGATAAAAAATATATTTCAATAATCTTATTCAAATTGTAACCATCAATAAAACGCCTAAAATTTCACATTAATTGCATCCAATGAGAACCATTTACTACCATTTTTGTGTGCTGATAATGGGGTACAACAACTCAGAATATTACAATGCATATTACGGTACATCTAGTACATATATAGGGATGTATGAATCATCCACACGCGAGGTGGGACGAGATGGAGATGGAGAGGGAAATGAAGAAAATCTCACAAAATTATGAGGAAAATTGAATTGATGACCCTAGGATTCGAACTCGAGTGTAATGATCCATGACGGACTTCTTAATCAACAGGCCACCAGCCTAGACAATTAATCTACTTTTCCTTCTATAAATATGTTTTTTTATTAAGTATAGATTCTGGCTCCATTCATGATGGCAAATACCTTAGTTGTTTTGGTTGTTTCTTTTTCAATCTTGGCTTTCTTTAGGTCATTAATAGTAATTGATGATGCTGGGAATCCAGACGCATCTGCTTTTGCTTTAAGTAGTAGGATTTCCTTCTTAAGGATATCTGCTTCTCTTCTTTCTAACTCAAGTTCTTTTTCCAAGATGGAAATTTGAGTAGCGTCCATTTCTTTTTCAGCTGCGGTTGTTCCTGCGTTATTAACATTACGTTAGTTTCGTTAGTGTTAACTAGAAAATCTTCTTTGGTGTTATTAAGTTCTCTTGTTAAGCAGTCTGCTAAACAATTTTTTATTCCTGCAATGTGTTCTACTTTAAAAGTGTAGTAATTAAACCATTGTTGCCATCGTAGTAATCTTCCTTGTTTATAGTCTTCTGATATATTTGTCCTAAGAAAATACCCAAAGTTTTTACTGTCTGTTCTAATTAGAAATTCTTTGTCTATAATATAAGCTTTAAATTTCTTGATTGTTTTCTTTACAGCTAGATATTCTTTTTCATTTGAGTGATATCTTGTTTCTGATCCCGTAAATGTGCCTGAAGCATATCTACATAATTTCTCTTTATTGTTAAGGTTTCTAGCCTTTAAAATACCTCCCCAATATAGGTCACTAGCATCTGTTTCAATTTTCATATAATCCTCTGGTAGAGGGTGATATAATGCTGGTAAGTGGTTGAATTTACTCTTAAGTTTTTTAACGTAATTTGTATCCGCTTCTTCCCAAGACCATCTTACTTTATCTTTTAACTTCTTTTGTAAGGGTTTTCTTAATTCTGATAATTTGTTAACATACATTTCTGCATACGTTAGAATTCCTAAAAACCTTTGTAACATTTTCTTATCTTGGATCTTATCTGGAAATTTCTTTATATGATCTAGTATATGTGCTTGTAATTTTATTTGTCCTTCTTTAATTTCAAGTCCTAGGAAAGATATTTCTTTTTGGCACAGCTTTGCTTTTCTTTCAGACAGTACTATACCTTTTTCTTTGCATTTGTTAAGTATATGCTCTAGGTGAGCGTAGTGTTCTGACTCTGTATTTGAGTAAATAAGTATATCGTCTACGTAGATGAGGCAAAATTCCCTAAATTGTTCGAAAGTTTTATCCATAAATCTTTGGAAGATTCCTGGGGCTTGTTTTAATCCGAAAGGAACTACGTTCCATTCGTAATGTCCTTGAGGGCAACTGAATGCCGTAAGTGGTCTAGATTCTTTATTTATACGTATCTGCCAAAAACCTGATTTGCAGTCAAGACTAGAGTAATACTTTTTTCCTCTTATTTGTGATAGAAGGGTTTCTTTATTAGGTAGGTAATAACCGTCGTCAATCGTTTCATTGTTGAGAGCTTTGTAGTTTATAACCATTCTTTTCTTTCCTCTTTTTCGTTCTGCTTCATTTTCTACCATAAAGGCTGGTGAACTATGAGGACTTTTACTTGGCGTAATTAGTTTCATTTCTAAAAGTTCCTTAATTTGTTTCTCAAATTCTTCTCTATCTGTTGGTGTATAACTCATTGGTCTAACTCTTATTACTTTGTTTTTATCTTTAAGTTGTATGTTGGCAACTTCTTCTGATACGTTAATCTTTTTGTCTAACGGGTTTTCACTAGCGACTTCTAATAGTTTCGTTTTGATTTTATCTAACTGGTATATGCTTAACATGTATTCCTGTTCATCTACTTCTAAGCCAATATGTAAATTATTTAAGCATTCTATTTTTTGTTGCGTTACTATCCCTCCCCCTTGTTTTTGAGGCGAAAGCTTTTTAAATTGTTTGGTAAATTCCGGATTTGCAATTGTCTGTATATTGTTTTCTAATGGACAAAAAACTCGTTTTTTAGTTAGATGATGCGTTAAGCATATCCATTCTATTTCTTGAATAAATGGGTGATTTAATCTTAAAAAATTATTTCCTATGATGAAATCCATTCCTGTTTCTTGTTGATAAATTGTAGGGAATGTAAATTTTTCTCCACTTAAGTGAATTTCTATGTTTTTAGCTACCTTGTTGATTTCCGTCTTAGTGTTGTTTGCAATTAAGACCTTGAATGTTTTATTTGTCTCTTTCCAATATTCTTGTGGGAGAATGTATTTGCTAGCGATGCAGATACTTGCTCCGGTATCTATATATGCGTATAAGTGATATCTTTTATAATCTTTTAGTTTTATTTCTATTTTAATATAACTTGAATTAGAGTTAACTTGATTACTCAGAATCTGAGGAATCGTCATTACTGGATTCGTATTCGGAATTGGTTTCAATTATATATAATTGTTCATTATCTGATAAGTCAGAATCTTCATTTGGTTCGAAATTTAAGTTGTAGCAATATTCAAGTAATTTAACTTGTTCTTTCTGGGTTTTTCTTATCTTTTCTTTATTCGGGCATTTATTTGCATAGTGTCCTTCTTCCTGGCATAACCAACAAGTATATTGTTTTTTGTTTGTAGGACAATACTTATTTTTTCCTGGTTTGTATGGTTTCTTTTTTCTAAAGTATTTATTTCTGTACTTAGGGTGTTTATATTTTGATTTATATGGAACCGGTCTAAATCTATATTTCTTCTTATAGTGTTTATTTTTATATTTTGTTTTCTTATAAGTATTACTTCCATATCTTCCTGGTACATCAATATTTAAATTATTGCAACAAATTCTGTTATTATAAGTATTATATTTTTGCTTATATAAATGTTTTTTAACACATAGATCTTGTAGATATAATTCTACTGTCCTTATTCTACCTCCTAACGTTTCTGGTACATCATTAGGTCTGCTTTCCCACATTTTCTTAATTTGATCTACATGGGGTTTTGGTAGTTTATTAAAGAATGTTTCGTTGTAGATTCCTTTACTTGTAGTATTTATTTTATAGTAATATTTTTCGTATTCACATGCAAAGTTATTAAAATAACACATATCACTAATTGTGATATTGTCTAGATACCATCTTGCGTTATTTTGTTCTACCGTTTTTACTTCTTCTGCATGGTTAACTTCATCTCTTCCTAGGAATTCATTATACATGGCTGTAATGACTCTTTTTAAGTATTCACTTCCCGTAGTAATTCCATTTTCAAGTATTATTAATTCTTCATTTGTTAAGTTTTGATACCAAGCCTTAACATTTCCTGTGAGCTTATGTGCAAAGTATGCCTTTGTTGCGGCAATATTGTTTCTAAGTCCTTCGTTACTTTGGATTATTACGTCTATCATAGCTCCCCATTCGTCTATTCTTTTAAGTCTATTTCTAATACAGTCTAAATCTAAACAGTCACTAGGTTTTGCTTCTTTAATTTCGAATTCAGATTGTCTTAGTGGTATAGTTTGATATTTATGTTTATACGGTTGTTTTCTTTTATCGTAATTTCTACTACCCTCGTTTGTACTACGTTCATGATATCTTCTCCTATAATTCATGGGTTCGTTTTCATCAATAGATTCGTCTTCATTTATATAGAGGAGTGTTCAAATGAGGACACCCAAATTTGGTAAGGACGTAGGGACAATTCTCATCCATTAGATCATCATCCATCTAACCCCCCCGTGCTTTGTGGGTGCGCCACATGTCCAAGTACCCAAAATCCAATAAAGCAAATAGTAAAATCCCACTACCAAAAAGCAAACAGTAAAATCCACTACCACATGTGACACGTGGCAGCTTGTGGATCATTGGATGAACCTCATCCAATGGCCCAGATTAGTCCCTACACCCTCACCATAAGACCCGTCCTCAATTGAACGCCCCCCATGACTCGATTATAAACTATCAATCTGTATATATTTATTTTCCCGTCTTAATATATAAAATCAATAAGGAAAAGATTTTTGGTTTGGAAAAGATTTGATATATGAAGGAATTAATTGGAGCATTTAGGCTTTAGTAACCAAATATGTTGATTATGTTCAATCAATATTTTGCTTCACATCTCATCCAAAATTAAATGCTAGACTTACATTGTAGGAAAAGTACAAAAGGGTGGTTTGAACTACCACCATTTTACAAATGCTTGTCCAATTTATGCACATTTTTAAAAAACAGTCAATTTTTAACTTATGGACCAAATTGCAATTATAATTAATACAATAGACATCCAAATCTTTTTCAGATTATGTATTTGGTTCAACTGAAATATATTTGGTTTGATCTAATAATAAATCCTTAAACCAATATATATTTTTCTGATAAAAAAACCAATATATATTTTACATTGTTAAAATTTTTACAATAAGTTGTTAATTATACCCACCATAATTTATGCCATAAATCTTTTTTTTTGAAGAAACAAAATTTATAGAAAAGGAAATACATAACATAACTGATATGAAATGGTAACTAGGAAGTTAGTAGGAAGCAGGTAGCACAAATATGAGGAAACATGTCTCAAAATAAATAAATAAACAACTTGACAACACCCCTAATGTAGTTCTAAATTTATATTTTCTGTGGCTAAATTCGATGGCTCAGATGTTGTTGATTCTAGTATATAATTGTACGGCCGATGTCATTCTCTGTTTTGCTCCTATTGAGTGGCAACCTACAAGTTCAAAAAAGAAGAATATATTTGATTAATTGATCATTACCAAATTCATATCTTATGAATTAGAAACAAAAATCAAACTAATGAACAATAAAACAAAATAGGCAGCAACATAAGCATCTGAATTGTAGTAAAATCACAACTAATAAAATCACAGCTAATAAAAAAAGCAAACAACAGAGAAACCCTCTAACATCAACAGTGAGTCACAAGAAGCAACAAATACCTAGAAAAAGAAAAGAAAGCACTCCAAGTTGAAGATGATGGCCTGACACCAAGCAAAAAGGACAAGAAAAAGAAAGTTAAAAGTCAGGATTTAGAAAATATTCAAAGATAGCCGAGTGCAATGCGCTTTCAAATTTCGCCGCAATTTTAGACAATATTAGTAGTAACTGGCCTGTAAAATTTAGCAGCATTAAGGTGATTCTCTCAAAGTAGTAGAACTGTATTTGATCTCAACAGACCAGCTTTTGAATTTTCATGTGAACTTTTGATCTCAACAAACAAGCTTTTCATGTAAAAGTAAAAACGGAATGCAGTGCACCAGAACTAAAACCACAATACGCCTTGGAAATGTGATTAAAATCACATCGCAATCTGCAGCCTACTTCTGAAACCGAAATAAAATAGTTCAGAAACAATTATGTCGCAATATATGCATTCATCATAACCAACCAAAAATGAAATACAAACAAAAGATAATCAACTTGACTTTCTCTCATCGCATTTGGGGTGTTCTAACATAGACTAACCTACCACTCGAGAATTTCACAACATAGACTAACTTGTCACTCGAGAGACGGCCACAATCTAATCTACCACTCAAAATCACATTTAGAGAATACAATCTCCCACAATCTTACTACTGTTTTGCAAGGGAAAAGAATAGGGCTGCAAACGAGTCGAGTCTCGTTAAGCTCGAACTCGACTCGAATAGGAATATACGATACTCGAACTCGTCGAGCCTAAGTATTGCATGTTCGAACTCGACTCGTCTATAATTTCAAGTACTCGAACTCGACTCGAAAATTCTAGTTTTATTGGGTTGGGCCCATAAGTAGCCCAAAAACATGTTTAATACTCAAATTGAAAATTATATTGATATAAAGAATGGGAAATAAATAAGTATTAAATTATAAACGAGTAATAAATCGAGTTCTAATCGAGTAATAAATCGAGTATCTAAACGAGTTGTTCACGAGTTTAAACGAATCGAGTATCACTTTGTTCGTGCTCGACTCGTTTAATAATCGAGCTTTGACCGAGTAGTCTCACGAATTGTTCACGTGTACATCGTCTCATTTGCAGCCCTAGAAAAGAAACACTTCACTAACTGCAATCTCGGTTGAATAATAGCAGACAAAGAAAGTTGACCTTTAATAGCTCAAACTGAAGTATGAAGGATTACGAATCAAATGTATAGTAGGAACGGAACAAAGTTCTCTAATTGGTGTCGAATTAGTAAGATTTTTAAGCTGATTCTGCAGATTAAGAATTGTTGATTCTATGCGATAAGTATGGAGCCGATGCGGTTGGGGTGGAGCCGGTGATGGAGAACGAGAACGCAGTTAGAGTTTCAAAACCCTTTTCGGGCTCATCTCAAAAAAAGAAAAACCTTATCCGATCTATTTGGTCCAACCAAAAAATATTTTTAGATAAAACCCAAATATAATTTATAAAATATTTGGATGCCTATTGTTATAATCATAATTGCAATTTGGTACATAAGTTAGAAATTGACTGTCTTTTGAAAATGTGCATAGTTCGGACAAGAATTTGTAGAAGGGTGGTAGTTCATACATTTTTGTACTTTTCCTTACATTGTAAGGTACGTAATTGGCACGTTTATATTCTCTCTAGAAATTGAATTTTAAATTTGTGTAATTTCTTATAACAGAAAGTACAAAATCGACTTTCCCAGACAGGTCTGCTGACTCATAACATATCAAATGAAATATATGATAAAATAAATTGACTCGTGATTTTAAAAACTTCAACAGAATGGGATGGTGTCATGGTGGTCCAATCTCGCATGACAAGAAAAAGATCTCATAATAAAATTTATTTTCTCCGCTGAATAATTTATTCTAGTATAACTAATAATAAAAATTTAAACATATTTTTATTATTAATATTTGAACATTGAAATCTCGTTTTAGAATAAAATCATCAAGTATTCCTAAAGCTGTTGGAATTTCATGTTATGTTCTTCTATTAATTTATCATAATTCAATTTGAATGAGCAGTTAAAATTATATGCGCATATGATTATGATGCAACTAAATGTTACAGTGTACATTAAAATTATACATTAAAAATAAAACAAAATAATAATAATGCAAATTCTTTGTATATGACATATTATTTAATTTCAATCATTCATTCAAAGTAAATGTGTGATTAGAACTAAATCTTAGACCATGTGTAACGGTTGCTGCAAGGAGGAGGTTCTGCTGTCATTTCCATTTTAAAATTTTTATTTGAGCGGCTCATACTCATATGCTACTTGAACACGTGACCGAGGAGGTGTTGCTAAAAAAATAAGTTTAAAATGAAAATAACAACAACACATTCTATTGCAACCATTGCACATGCTCTTAAAACCTCACCCAATTAAAGAGCGATTCAGTTGAGCACATAGAGGGATTCAGATACGTTGCAGCGTAGCAAAATGTTGCGAATGTCAAATGAAATCGTTTTATTCAAAATATTATCATCTTATTCTATTTCAAAAAAATAATCAATCAATACAAACGTCGCCCTTATTGAAAAGACACC
The DNA here is from genome assembly GCA_033675395.1 of Rhodiola chrysanthemifolia. Taxonomy (NCBI): domain Eukaryota; kingdom Viridiplantae; phylum Streptophyta; class Magnoliopsida; order Saxifragales; family Crassulaceae; genus Rhodiola; species Rhodiola chrysanthemifolia. The sequence goes on from CM066204.1 coordinate 16,428,325, forward strand.
GTTTCGAAACTAATAACACTTTCCCCCAAATCTTTTCTCACACAGACACAAACATCCTATGGTACATTTTATTACCGTTATCACCGTCAAGTTATTAATTAGCGACAAAAATGTGAAACTTATTATTTTTATAATTAATGCAAACAACCAATAGGTGAGACAAATGGGATGACTCTTAGTTTGTTTCGCGTTATGGTTTTCACACATTTAAAAACACCTCTTCATTATCCATTTCACTATTTATAACCCCAAACCTCACCCTCAGATCAGATCACATCCCATTTTTAAAAAACTTCGTCTTAATCCATTCTCCATTCTCCATCCTCTCTCTCAATTTTCGGTCCATTTAATCCACACCCAGATTCCAATTCATCCGATTCAGCCGGTTTTGTATCTGGGTTTTGCTTTGATTTTGATTTGAAGATGGCCAGCAGTTTCAAAACGGTTGATGTCAATGGAGGATTTTTAGGTTTAGGAGTGTCAAATAGACTCAGGGAACGCAAAAGGGCTGATTTTTCTTGTTCTTATTCCGGCACGCAGACCGGGTTGGCTGATCATTACAGGACGCTCCGGCTTCAGCCTGGTGCCTCAGAGGCCGAGGTCAAGAAATCCTTCAGAAAATTGGCTCTACAGGTTTGTTGATTACTTAATTAAATGCCTTTAGATGTTGATTATTAGATGGAAATTTGTGTTGGATTTTATTGAATTTTGTTGGTTGAAATTTATGTGTGTGCAGTATCATCCAGATGTGTGCAAAGGGAGCAATTGCAAGGTGGAATTCCAAAGCATCAATGAAGCTTATGATGTATGTGATCCAAAAAACAACCTTTTTTCGAGTTTCATGTCATGTAGTTTTTTAACTTGTAATCATTGGTGGGTGTCCATTTGAGTCTATATTTGATGCTATTGTAACGAATTAGGAGATTTAGATTCGAATATCCATATGCTGATCACGTAAAGACATGTGGAATTGAGAATGTACACAACTAAACATGGTTGCACAAAGTGTAGGCTTATCAAAGCCCATGTCTTTTTGTCGTGGTCAATTAAGACGACATGTTGTGTGGTCCATTCTTGAATACTAGTGTCTGATTTGTGATTGGTTTGTACAGGTTGTGATGAGTAGTTTAAGGGAGGAGTCCATGGAAAATGAGGTATATGGCGCGTACAATGAAGTACCGAATGAGAACGAGGAGATGAGAGGAATGTTTGATCCGGATTATGATTTGTGGGAGGAGTGGATGGGTTGGGAAGGTGCAGGAATTAGAGACTACACGTCACATATTAACCCTTATATTTGATCATCTTTCGATTCCTTTAGACGAGCTAGGTATTTCACTAGCTCAAACTTGCGCCTACATGTCTTGATTTTCGAAAGCGGTGTAGAAAACACAATATACTAATGTGGCATGAAGCCCTTGTATATATATTCAGTGTAAATATGTGAATATATTGAATCAAGTGATTATGCAGTTTATCAACAAAAAAAAAAGTGATTATGCAGTTTTAGCTACAAATGACAAATTCATCTTCTTGATTGAGTTGTGAAAACCTGACACTTTGCAGCATTGATCAAACTACTAAACATATGATGTCATACATATATCTGCGCTGATACTGAGGTGTTACTGAAACTCATAAAGACTAACATTGTGAATCATGTCAGGATAAGCAGTGGCTACCATGTTGTCGGATATAACTGTTATGTTGTCCGGCATGACGTTACCCATCTCAATATCACAATCAGTGAAGAAAAAGGCGAGCGCCTCGCCTAGGCGACCAGGCGTTAGGCAAAACGCCTTCAATGGCTTAAGGCGGGCGGTGTCCAAAAGGCGTGCGCCTTTGTCGCCTAGGCGGAGAGGCGAGAGGCGTTCGCCTAGGCGACAAAGGCGCAAAACTATGTCGTTTCTTACTAAACCCTAGAACCTAAAATTGATTTTCTAGTACTAAATGACGGCGTTTCATGACTTAGCATATGTGTACATGTTTATTTACTAATTAATGATTATAGAATAGCTAATTACATCGTTATACACTTCTAGATTTATTTTTCGTGAGTTACTTGACATTATTTTAATATAGAAAAAAGATTTACACTAAAGAACGCCTTAATCCAAAAGGCGTTCGCCTTTCGCCCCTCGCCTCTCGCCTAGGCCATATGACCCATTTCACCTTCCCTCGCCTTTCCCCTTTTTCTTCACTGATCACAATCTACTTCGTCCACGTCCACCCTGTAGAAAATGTTCATCTTACATTTGACTGGAATACAAGACTGAAATGATACCTTAAGGATATCACAAGCTCTTACATCTCTCTGTCGAACGTGCATCACTCTCCAATAATTACCAGGTAACTTTGGTTCCTTTATAAAGTTTTGGATGCACTGGATAAATTTATGAGAAATACAACCATGTACTCTTCCTAGTCAAGTTTTCGACTTAGAGACGTCCTCTAATGCTTTTGTGATATCTGCGCCATTGATACACATATCATCAAACTACTACACACATGATGTCATACTGAGAAGAATAGAAAGACTTCTTATTGAAGAATGATTTATTATTGATAGTAGTTAGCATCTCATTATACAAGGATGTATATGACAAATAATATAGAAATTACATGGCGTAAGCTGCCAACAATAGAATATAACAACCTACTAAAGTCGACATATAACAACTTACCAAAGACACCATAAAATAATATACTAATAAGAGGCCACATCTGGTGCAAAGCCCAAAAATGGTGCAAAATACAAACTAATCTAAACCATTCATTTTTGTAATCCTATGGCTGATATTAATAAGATTAAATGAATTAATAAAACAAATTTATGCATGTATATCTACATACAAGAGTATAATTGACCCCAAAATTAACAAAATTCAAAACAACATCTCTCCTCAGACGAACGACAACCCCGACGGCGACGATTTGGGATTCGTCGGACCGATTGGAGGTAGGATTCATCGGACAATAGATCAACCGATTGGAGGATTCGTCGGAACTGACCTGCCGATCTCAACCGGAATGACCTGACTCGAGATACTTTCGATTCAATTGCGATATCGACCGGACTCGTTCACAAAACAATTCGTCCAGTGTATATTCTTAACAGGGTGCACAATCACCCTAAAATCACCACGTCCCAGTGTATAATTCGTCCAAAGTAATACATAATTCGTCATCCTGGTCATGACGAACTATAAAATGTTCATGACGAACTATAAAATGATTATGACGAACTATAAAATGATACTGTCGAATTCTTGTCGAATTTTAGTTTATTTTTGACGAATTACGAAGTGCACTACAATTCGTCAGAATTCTTGACGAATTATAGTCCAATTTGACGAACTATGACATAATTCGTCAAAATTGGACTATAATTCGTCATCTCCGGCAGACGCGACACAACATCTCTTCCTCAATTCGTTATCTCCGGCAGACGCGACGCAACATCTCCTCCTCTTGCTTCGTCCTTCCATCATCGTCGTCCATGAAAAACTTGACCTCTGCAATCCCCACCTCCACAGCCATGGCGAACACCTTATTATCATCGCCGTCGTTCTCCGGTACGTCGCTTCAGTCCGTCGTCCGCCATGAACTCGACAACCGCAGCCAATTAGTCCGTCGTCCGTCGTCCGCCATAAGACAGAGAGCTTATTGTCGACGATGAAACAATACTAGGTTAATGGTATACCATATTTGCCCCTGACCCCTATTTATATTAAAATTTGAATTTAAACAGATTTATACTCAATTAATCCTGATCATCCAAATAATAAATGAAGGATTGAGATGATTTTGTATTTTTTATAATAATTAGGGCTTTGCACCTGATCCCTTCTCATACTAATATATCTTAATACCCTCCCTCAAACTCATAGTGGATAAAGCGATAAGTTTGGAATGACAGGAATCGCACTGTAAAAGAGCGCAACAGGCGCGATAGAGGCCAATGGGCATGGCAGATGCGCAACATGCATGTTAGAAGCGAAACAAGCGCAGTAGAGGTGCAACAGACACGATAGAGGCGCAACATGCGTATTAAAGGTGCAACAGTCACGGTAAGGACGCAACATGCATAGTAGAGATGCAACAGGCGTAGTAGAGACGTAACAGACACAGTAGAGGTGCAACACGCGCAGTAGAGGTGCAACAGATACGGCAGAGGCGTATCTTAAAAGAGTTGAATATAAGCAGAATCAATGTGGAAAATGCATATGTATACAACGAGGAGCGCTCAAATGAGACCTCATCTTTTTTTCGAGATCTTGAGACCCCAAAATTTACTATCCAAAATGCATCATCAAGTTATTGTGGTATGAAGAAACATTAAGTTCCATGATTTTTGCTAGCTCATCTAGACACCATCGAGACTCAGCATACCGGCCTGACAAGGTCACAAATCACAATGGATACTTTAGACCGTTCAATTGCTTCTATTAGCAGCTTTATCTGGATGTCCCTGCCATGCTCTAGTGTCCATCATTGTCAATGAATACTGTAATGGCTTCTCGACGTAAGCTATTAAACAAGTGACCCACAAATCCATTGGGGACATCCTCTCCTCTGAAGGTCAAAAACACTTGATGTACAAACTTGTTTCTGGGTTTGGGAAGCTCGCTATGAGATGAAACAGCCATGTATGCTCAAAATTTCTGACAGAAAAATATAGTATGGGATTGGTATAGATCAGGAAACTGAAAGGTGAGCTGCATCACCAATCAAATCACATTTCTTTAAAATTGCAACATGATGGGAATTCGAGGACCAGACCAGACATGCTTCTTAATGTCTTTTGTTTTCTCTTCGTTTTGCCGCAAGGGAACTATCTGGTTTAAATATTCTTCAGCATCCCGTTATTACAGTGTTCAGCTTGTCCAGTTGCTCTTGCAATTCAATGGCTGTGGTAATAGTATCTGACTGAGTCTGCATCACAGCAACTGCCAAGGAAAAAAAAACATTGTTAAATCATCTCTGAAATCAACATAGGCTGCCAATGAGATGCAAATTATATAAGAGCGAATTCACATTTTACTTATAAGTGTCAACCCTCAATTTATTTTGTTCATCAATAATTATGATACTAAACTCCCAGACATCAAAGTTGAATTCAAAGAATCACCAGAATGTTAGTATCAAAACAAAGTAAAATGAGTACATGATCACACATTTAAAGCCAGCTAAGCTATGTGCATTTTTTATAAAATATGATCACAGACATGAAACCATCAAATTAGGGTTTGAAGCCAAAACCAATCCAAGCACTAATTGAAAATGGCAGTAATATTAAAGACAAAACTTTGATCAACAAAAACAAGAACAATGAATCCATGAAAGTCAACCGACAACTCAACTTAATCCAAAAATCACACAAACGAAGTACAGTGACCGAAAGAGAAGCTTACAGATTGAAGTAGCCAAGGAAATCATACCTTTTTGCCAGTCGTCCATTCCTTTCAGCTTACGTCATTGCTTTTAGAAATAAGAAAAGCTCCGGACACGACGCCGTTACTGACCGTATAGAACGCAGCGTTTTGGACAGGTCAGAAGAACTCGGAATTTGAAAAAGTCAAACGTGCGTCGTTATCTTCTTCTTTTATCTTCTCTGCAACTGCCTCCCAGACAACGTAAAAATCGAGCCCTTCACCGATTTGCATTATAAATATTTTTTTTACTTTTAGGGTCATCGTTAACAACGTTTCCAAAGTCACAGATGTTGATGGTTGGGTATACCAAACGAGCGACTAGTCTCTGTTTCTCTCTATCCTGCACAGCAGCGCTCGCTATCTTGCACGGATTAGGGTAATGGCGGAGGCGTCAGGGACCGATTTGGGAAATGGGTTTTCGATTTAGGTCGATTTCAATCCGAAAGATTCGATCTTTCACTTCCAGATTTTGATGACACATAGGGTTTGGTGTCTGGCTAGTGTGAAAAAGTCTACATGTTTTTGGCTTCTTTTGCTTTTAAAGAATGTTGGAGGTGTTAATTTTGAGTAAAGATTCCTACCTTGGTGAGTGGTAGTGGTCATTTGAGTTTTTTTGAATTGGGTTGATTGAGATCAGTTGGTGGTGGTTCAAAGATGGAGACTTTGAGACTGGAATTTGAACATTTTGAGTGTTTGATTCAATTTCTCAGCTTTTTGCTCCACAACAGTTTGATGTGTTGATTGTTGTCGTTATCTTCTTGAATTTTGATGTAAATAAAGAAGTTGAGATAACAAGGGATAAGAGTTGGAATTGTATCCCATTCAAGTCTTGTTTTGTTTTTTTATGTGTGTGTGAGTGACGGAGAGCTTTGAAAGTCATGATCAATTCTGAAATTGAGCAACCAAGGTCCACCAAAGAGTGAGCTTTTAAAATTGAGGAAAGCACAAGACTTTATTATCTTACCTTTTGAAGACTCACACTCACATCTTTACAGGGGTTTTTAAGTCATTTGGTGGACTGCCCATGGGGTTTTGAATTTTGATGATGAGCGGAGGTTCTGATACAATTGTAAAATTTGAGGTTTTAGATTTTCAAAATTTTAGGAATTCTCAATCGAGCGGTCCCGGTCCTGTAGACAAAAAGGTTACGAGAAAGCAGAGAAGAAGCAAGGGAAAGAAAATATTGTGGAAAATAACAAGACAAAATTTCATGCAGATTGGAATTCTTTTTCTTTTGTTTGGTTATACATGGAGAATTGAATAGAAAACTTGATGAAAAATGAGAGCATATTTGGTTGATAAGAAAATAATATGAAAAGAAAATAACAAAATTATATACTGTCAACTTTAACAAATGCAACTCATGGGGTGCACTCGGTTGATGCAGGGTTGGTAGAATGAGGCACGTGAGACACGATCTGGGCCACTCATTGTGACACGTGGCGAAACCACGTGAGTTGAGCCGCCATTTGCGTTCACACTACGAAGTAGTGGGTTTTACTATTTGGACACGTGGCGCGCCCACAAAGCACGGGGGTTAGATGTGTGGCTCAGATCGTGCCTCACTTGCCTCATTCTAATTTTGGTGCCTCATTTTATCGCTTCTCTACAACTCATTATATATATAAAAAAATAACTTTAACAAATGCAACATCAGAACTGGGCAAGCAAAAGACAGCAACATCATAACTGGGCAAGCAAAAGATAGTATCATCTGTTGTATAAATAATTGAATATACATGCGGAATTGAAGTTACTGAACTAAGAATATGAACATAAAATAAAAGGACAGCAAATCGTAGGTGATTCAGTCACGTCCTAGACGCTGCCTTAAAGCAGAATTGCCGCCCATAGGTGCGCTGGGTATTAACGACAACATACTTTTCAGGATAAAAGAATCTCAGTAAGCGCTCTGTGCACCAATGCCTTGCTGATCGAACTTATTCTGGTCTTCTGCTATCACCAACTCTAAAACGAACTCGAAAATCCGTAGAAGATTTGTTTTCTGTGTATTTTTAGTGGATCATCGAACATCAATTTATAGGAGAGATTCGGTAACCACCCATGATGCCATGATCCCATAACTCCCCATGATGTGGAAGACCCGGTCAAATTTGACTTGGTTTTCTTCACACCCATAGACACATTCCAATAATCCCCACATGAAGAAAATGGAGTAGTGAAAACGATAAAACAATCAAAACTCGACTCAACGTGGTGATAGCTTCTACGGTTAATACCTGCATAGGATAGGTAGGCAGCGCCCTTGAACCTTTCCTCGGGAAAACATGTTCTCTTTATTGACTATTCAGTAGACGTGATGTCTTTGAACTGTTCGTCTTATAACGTAAATGAAACCATGCCCCCCACAGATATTATTCTGACCATTATTCAGTTTTTACTGGTGGGCTCATTTCGGTCATGACACCCATTTCCTGGTTCTGTAAAAGTTTCTAAAGAATTAAGCCCTTTGAATTCTCCTTTGAAGCGGCCACACTTCTCTCTCACATAGGTAATTCTTTATTAAGATAATCCCGCGTTATCCATTTGAATCTCACCATTCAAATTCCTAGAATCATTAAAAGCTTCGAGCTTAACCTCGTGCGGGAGTCACTGTTTTATCAAGGAATAAGAATGGGGGTTACCCCCAGTGACCTCATAGTCTTAGCAGATTGGTTGTCCCTTTGAACCAAGTTCTTGGGATCTCCAGTCATCATGGTAGGGTTTTCCATTACCTCGACTTTATTTCCCAAGGGCTTAAGCATGTGTTTTGATATTGGCAATCAAAAGACTTCAGTCCCATTCCCTTAGTCGTCTTCTCTACTTGGTCCCTATTTAAGCCTTTGGTTAACGGATCAGTTATATTTTCTTTGGACCTCACGTAGTCAATGTTTATGACTCCGGATGAGAGAAGTTGTCTAATGGTATTATGTCTTCGACGTATATGTCGAGACTAACCATTATACATAACACTATATGCCCTACAAATCGATGATTGATTATCAAAATGTAAACATATCGTTGGCACTTATTTTGTCCATTCAGGAATATCCTCCTCTATACCTTAACCACTAAACTTCTTCGCCACATTTATCTAGTGCGACGAACTCAACCTCCAAAACGGATTTGGTTCTCACAATTTGTTGCCATTTATGGAAGTCAAGTGGCGTGCAACCCTTGACAGGAAGCCGTTATATGGAGACTACGAGTGTAGCCTTGTTCAGTTTTCAGTGAAAATTTGGCCAGAGCTTCTTTGTGGCTTCGAAGTTGACTGACGAGTCACTTATTCTGTTTGGCCTGTTTGGCATGAATTGGCCCTTGGAGCATTTCCTGTGCGAAGTTAACAAAGCAGCAGATGGATTGACTAACTTTGCATGGATTACTTTTCATATTTGAATATTCTGTTCTTGTACTTGTTGATCGATTGCTTTGTTGTTGTTGTTCTATTTTTTCTCCAGCTCTTTGTATGCCACTTTCTTGGATAACAAAAAAACTAATTTCAATTTTTTGTTTCTATGTTTATACCATCATCAAACTAGGGTTTGAAGCCAATGCAAGCACCAACCATCGATCGCTACCTCAATCCAAAAATCACACAAACTAAGTAAAGTGACCGAAAGAGAAGCTTACAGATTGAAGTAGCCGAGGAAATCGACCTTTTTTGCCAGTCGTCGATTCCTTTCAGCTTACGTCATTAGCTACGGAGCCGATCTAATACTCGGAGAATGAGAAACTATGTCAACGCGGTCCATGATACGACGCCGTTATTAAATACTCATTGTATAAAACGCAGCGTTTTGAATGGTCAGAAGAACTTGGGAGTTTTTGAAAAAGTCAAACGTGCGTCGTCACTTTTTTAAATTTTTTTATCTTCGTTTGCAACTGCCAAGTGCCAACCACGTAAATCGAGCTATTCACAGATTTACATTAAATTTTCTAATTTATTTACTTTTTGTCTTTTAGGGTCATTGTCACTTTTTCAGAGTCGACAGATGTTGATGGTTGTATACCGAACGAGCGACTAGTCTCTGTTTCTCTATCCTGCGCAGCAGCGCTCGCTATCTTGCACGGATTAGGGTAATGGCGGAACTCGACAGGAAATGGGGTTTCGAGTTAGGTCGATTTTAATCCGAAAAACTCGATCTTTCACTTTCAGGTTTTGATGACACGGTGCACTAGGTTTGGTATCTGGCTAGTGTCTACATGTTTTTGGCTTCTTTTGGTTTCAAGAATGTTGTTGGAGGTGTTAATTTTGAGTAAAGATTCTTCCTATCTTTGGTGAGTGGTAGTGGTCATTTTGCTCAATTGAGTTGAATTGGGTAGATTTAGATCAGTTGGCTGTGGTTCAAAAATGGAGACTTTTATTTAATTGTTTTCTCAGCTTTTTGTTCCTCGAGGGTTTGATGTGTTTGGTTGTTGTTGTTGTTGTTGTTGTTTATCTTCTTGAGTTGAGATGTTTCTCATTAAATAAAGAAGTTGAGATGACAAGGGATGAGAGTTTGGAATTGTATCTTATTCAAGTCTTGTTCTGTTTTTTATGTGTTTGATGGAGAGCTCTGAAGTCATGATCAATCCTCAAATTGAGCAACCAAAGGTGGAATCATGTCCACAAAAGAGTGTGATCTTTTAAAATTGGAGGAAAGCACAAGACTTTATTACCACACCTTTGAAGACTCGCACTCACATCTTTACAGGGTCATTTTGGTCATTTGGTGGACTGGCTTGCCATGGGTTTTGATGAGGTTGTGAAATGCCAGGCCAGCAACATGTGACACCTCAAATAAAAAAGATTGAACCCTATCCAAAAAAAAAAGAAAAAAAGATTGAACTTTATGAGACCCAAATAGCACAAAAAACAGCATCATCCCATTTCAGCTCCCTTTCTCTCTCTCTCTATATCTCTATCAGTCTATCTTTAGTCACCTGCTCTGTCTGTATCTCCAACAATGGCCCAGCTGTACCAGAAATTTGTAAGTGGGAGAGAAAATATAGAAAAAGAAATAGTAGGGAATAAGAGAAGAAAGGGAAAATTGAAAGGAGAGGAGAGACAGACAGACAGATATGTCTTCCAGCAAAAACCTCCACCTCTTCAAAAATCATCAACAAGCAATAGCAACAGCAATACCAGCACCATCTACTGCTCCTACTACTTCAACAATAGCCTCAACTCATAAAGACATGTGGTTTCCTATAATGCCCTTCTGCAATTCCCATCATCATCAACATCATCAAAATAACCTTCCTCACCTCCCCCCCTCCTCATCTTCCCATCACTGTATCTTTTTTCCTGCCCTGATTTATGTGGTGGCCTTTTTTGGGGACTCATCACTTTTGTCTTTGGTCATAGTTTTTACACATAATTTAGAATTTCAGGGAACCTTCTTGCCTATATTTCTCTTATTGACCTTTCCCATTCCTCCCCACCCAACCCAACTGCATCTACTCACCTTCCTCTCTTTTCATCTCATCCTTCTCTCTTGTTTGTTCACTCAATTTGATGAAGAAGATCATGAAGGCAGGTGTGAAAAGGGAGAGTCTTGATGATGCTAGGGCCAGGTTCAAGCATCAGAGCCTTCTGCAGGACTATCAGGAGCTGCAAAAGGTCCAAACTTTTATTTCAATTTGCTTTGTTGATTCATCATAGATCTGATCTGGTGTTTGATTCAAGTTTTGACTTGATGCGTCTTTAGCTGTTTGTTGATCTGAGTTCATCATGATTGCTGATTGATTTATCAGATTATTGAAAAATTACATGAGATACAGCCCTAGAGCTTCGATTTGTTGTTTTCACAATTTCACTGGATTTCAAGACATATTACATATAACCAAAGTATGTGTGTAAATCTAGACTATTTGTTCAGACTGGTTAATCTAAAGTTCTAGGAATTCGCTGGCTTTCAATTGTAGGATCAAACGTTTTGACTACTTATGATACGTCTCTCTGCACATGATCCGAAGTTCACAGCTGTTAACTAATTGTCGAGCAATATATGGAAATGATCAATAGTTTATAAAATAGAAAACTTATAGAATGATTTAGGTGCTTTATCTTGAACTCTTCTTCGATTGCATAATTTACTTGGTTGGTCGCTGTTGTTCGTTCTCACTTGTAGTATGTCAGTATCCCCCCGATTGCGAGGTTCTCACTTTACTTCATTTTTTTCAGGAGACCGAAGTTGCTCGTACAAGACTAAAGAGCGTAAAGGATAGGAAGCTAACCCTAGAAGCCGAAGTGAGGTGCGCTAATATATGCTTATTGCTAAGGCGTGTATTGAAAAAAAGTCTTTTTTATGCTTGTTGCTAAGATAAGCTGATAACATGCGATCTTTCCATGTGTTACAGATTTTTGAGGCGTAGATATAACTTCTTGCTAAAATTCCCTGCTCAAAGCCATCAGCCGAAGCAGGACTCTGCGCTACCACAGAAGTTGAAAGCGCAATCCAAAAACAAGGCACGACCCCCGGTTCCTAAGTTTGAGACCAGTCAGAAAGGAAGAGTCGGTAAAAAATGGGAAACTACTCCGCTCAATCAAAAACCGTCTCTTTCTATCGATTTGAACCAGAACATCACAAATCACAACATGCACGAGTCCACTTCAAGAAACCCGGTTCATCAACTCGACTTGAATCAAATTGCGGTAAATCCTATCACCCACTCCTCAGAACTCTTACTTTTATTCATCTTCTTTAACAATCGCAAACCTATCATTTTGTGTTGCATCGACAGAATGATGAGGATGAGTTTCAGCCATCCTTCGAGCCTATAAGGATTGAAGCAGGTGCTTTTGTCAAAAGCCTCACCGACGAACAACTCAAAGACATGAAACTCTCAGCTTGTCGAAACATAGGGAATGCTACCTCGAACCGTACTGGTAAGAGGAAAATATCGTGGCAGGATCAGGTTGCCTTGAGGGTCTAGAACAGCATAACTGCTCGGAAATTACCCTCATGTGCGATAATATCGTTACAAGCATATACATGGGAAAAACGTCCAACCCGAAGAATTGTATAATGCAGGCAATGTGTTTCACATAGCTGTATCATCTCCCCATTTTGCTTAAAAATTATATCTTCCTTGTACTCGGAATTATATATGGAAAAACATTAGCTTGAAATGTAATCATTTTACCAGGAGATCACAGATCACACAATCTACAACATTACATGTATTATCTTCATTTTGTCTAATATATTCCAACCTGACCGATCTTGAGTATTTGGCATAGTCATGTTCAACATTATAGCCATCAAAATAATTAGAGCAGTAGAAATAAATTCAATAACTTTTTGTCCAAATTTTATATCTATTCAAGCACATTTCTCTTTTTCCATTCAAATTTTAAACTTAAGCGAAGTATTAAAGTACGCAACGGGCAGCTTCAGAATTTCACAGTCACCATTAAAGTCTTGAGCTCGAGCACAACTGATAAAAGGTCTACATTATATCGAACGAAAGTTGATATGGTCATCATCATGACTTGAACATGAAATCCGAAAATTTGTTAACAACCACCTTAAACATCAAACCATCAAATGAGTTGGAAAGAAAATTAAAATCAGTTCAAAAAAAATAAAAAAAGAGTCTCAATTAATCCATATCCATTTTCGTTTCCAGTCGAATGCGTTCAGACTGTTTTTATGGTTTTCGTGGATTTCGTTCAGGTTTAGTTCTATATGTATAGGGTTGCTATTTCGTTTATTATGCGGCAAATGATCTAGCTGGAGAGCCCACCATCTGAGGCGTGAGGCCAAGCGGAGCAGTAGTCCATTTATCTAATACGCAGGTTTATATTGTTTGATCTGGTTCCAGCTAGAGTTTTCTCTAACCGTAAATCTTCTGTAATCGGCTTGGTAACTGTTTCAATCGGTTAATAAAAAAACCATATCCATTTTCAATTCGCAATTTGTATTTTGTTTTATTTCTTTTTGTTTTTCTTTGAATTAAAAAATAATAATATTTGATCAGGAGGCAGAAGAGAGGTGCAGGCAGGACATGGGCGACTCTTGAAACTGATGAGACTCGGTGCCTCGAAATTCTCCCACCAGAAAACCCTAAATCCATTTCACATCCACCAATCACAACATCAATATTCTACCCACCAAATTATCTCCCTCTTCCCCAATTCGACGCGTCGCTGCTAATCAAATCAATTTGATCGTAACCGATCACTGCGAACTTGTTTGTTAAGTGCAAAACATCCCATTTCTATAATCCATTCATGGAAGTCCGTCTTCGGCCTCAGTTCAGCTCCTTCTCCGGAATTCAGTCGCCATCTTTACATAGTAAAGACGCGATCTTGACCGTTGAATTCGTGTTTTTTTGTTGTTGTTAGGGTTTTATGATTTGAGTTGATTTTGGTTTGTTAATTTTTGGGGTTTAGGTCAAATGGTATCGAAGAGTCTCCTCCTATCGTCGTCTCTACCGGTACGTTGTTCAAAGCTGCTTAATTAGTTGAAAATTAGATTATTTTTTTATAAGAATTATATGATTGAGGTTGTGCTTATTGGTTAGGAATTTTTCGTAGTTTCTTATGTTGCTTGTAACTTGTTCCTCAGTGGGGTATAGATTTAAAGTTGTGACTTGTGAGTTATCAGCAGTTTTTTGTCCTAACATTTGCAGCTGTGCACGTATGGAAATTTTTCTCGCAAATACTCAACAAATAGAGCGTTCCTAAGAGCGTCAAATACTTGTGAGTAATTTATTTACATCTCCGCTTGTGATAGTGTAGATAGTATCAATACATCTATTTAGTTTTGAAACTAAAGTTTGCAGTCTTTTTTCTGTTTTATTCTATGTAATCTGTTATGAAAATGGATATAGGATTTCGCTGTTTTTCAGTTGCACTCGATAAAAATGCTGGATGTTACCTTAGCCCCAAAGTGGATATTTGGAGAAGTGGCTTCAGTCATAGGTTCCAGAAATTTAACAATGTCTCCAGATGTATAATAGTAAGATCTGAACTCGCGGAAGCTGGGACTCCCGCTGACTCATATCCAATTTCAGGTTTGCTTTCCTTTTTATAGTCACAACTTGCGTCAAACAAATGATGCATTGACATCTTCTGATTGAGTTCCTTTTGCACGTTTCAGATCTCAAATTGGGCTCCAAAATTAGAGGCATTTTATTTTACGCTGTAACTTCTCTGAGTGCAATCGTTCTTTTTGTCATCATGCTGGGGGTACATCCGTTTGTGCTTTTGCTTGATAGATATAGGAGAAGTGCTCATCATCTTGTTGCAAAAATTTGGTCAACTTGCACCGTGAGTCCATTTTATAAGGTGCAATTTGAGGGATTAGAGAACTTGCCTAATCCCGACACTCCTGCTGTCTATGTTTCCAATCACCAAAGCTTTTTGGATATATACACTCTTCTCACTCTTGGTAGAAGTTTCAAGTTCATCAGCAAGACTGCAATCTTCCTCATACCTATTATTGGCTGGGCCATGTTTCTGATGGGTACAATTCCTTTGAAGCGCATGGACAGCAGGAGCCAGTTGGTGATTACTCTTGAACTTAGGATTTCCCTTGGAACCTCAATTAGTCGATAAAAATAACACCATCAAATACTGAATGCAGGAGTGTCTTAAGCGATGTATTGCTCTTGTCAGAAACGGAGCGTCTGTATTTTTCTTCCCCGAGGGGACAAGGAGCAGAGATGGAAAACTTGGTGCATTCAAGGTAAAAATATTGATCTATGAGAATTGTATTATTTGATCAGATGTTTCCATACCCATCATAATGACCTTAACCATTCGTATTTTTTTAATATTCAGAAAGGGGCGTTCAGCATTGCTGCGAAGACCGGAGTGCCTGTGGTTCCTATTACACTTGAAGGAACTGGCAAGATAATGCCTACCGGAATGGAGACTATATTGAATCCAGGTTCAGTTAGGGTTGTTATTCACAAACCCATTGAAGGAAATGATGCCGAAGCCCTCCGTAATGAAGCTAGAAAAATAATTGCTACTGCACTCGACAAAGATGTTTAAATACAGGATAGTAGTCAAGCTAGTCCCTTTTGATGCGGGTAACAAAATATAGAGTTCAATAGGTAAGTACCAGACTTGTCACTTTTCCCATGGCCGGTGTGTTTATTTTTCTTGAAGTCCTCATTTTTGGATATTGTTATCCTGCAGACACCTTCAAGTAAATTTTCGAGGCGGGAGCTGCGCGTTAAGTATACTTTATGGCTAGCAATTGTACAATTTCAATACAAAATAAATCCACCAGACTGAGGCTCCTTCGGCATAGATTGGACCAGTTTTTTTTTTATGTTGAGGGCTATTTTATGGCTAACCATTACTCCTGTTTCTTCCACCAGTTGAACTTAATTTACAAAAATATCTAGCAAGGGAGCATAACCCAAAACAGCATTGACCCAAATCAATGACAGCTTTTTTTTAAAAAAAAAATCCCTTTCACTGACAAAGTTTGGGGAACCTACATATTCACATAACCATCGGAACAAGCTAAATGTTATACAAAGCGTGCAACAGCAATAACAGCAAGCAGTGGGGGTCCTTGCTTTTATATCAATTTCATATTAACTTTCCTCACGAGTTGATGGCTCGACCAACCTTACCGTACGGGGAAGAGTGAACTCAGCAAATATGGGATAATGTGATGAAGGGTAGTATCCGTCCATGTGGTCATTAACCACATCACAGGAAAAAGGAACAAGGGCTCTGCCTCTAAAAAGAATCCAGTCTGTATGTAGATCCTGAGTATGACGATCCCAGCATAGGCACAATGCTCTAAATATCAACTTTACAAATTCAAGTGTACCTTGTTTGTCACCTGGGAAATATTATTTAGGAAAATCAGGCAATGAAAGTAGGAAAGGCACTTGTTGTGGTGGATAAGAAATTGAATTGTACCTTTGAAGCCATGGTAAGTTCGGATTAAGGACACATTTTTTCTCATTCGAGCATTTGGCCAGACATCTCGCATGTCACCCACCACACCGTGCTCTCTGCAAAATGGATTACAGATCTAGGCTAAAGCATGTTCTCATTTATTGTAGTGGCAAATAAATGATAGAAGGGAACAAGGAAAATGATACCTTGATCTTCCAAGAAGAAACCGTCCCGTTGTTGATTCTTTCTGCGTGTTGAATCCTCCACTGTAGACAACAGGTAGGTTCGGAGGCAAAGAGGCGATATGCTGCCATGTCAGCAGAGCACTCCGTCTTCGAGCACGGGGACTGAGTTCATCTAAATTTGTATTTACTATCTGAAACTGAAAACCTGGCGGCTCTGTTCCTTTAAGCTGGAACGTGTGGGTATCATGTCAAGGAAGATATTTTTTATCTTCTACCATTTATTTTTGCATCTTCAATAAAGTAACTGAATGATGGAATTCAGAAAAGGATATCGCCCATGTTGCTATACACGGAACTTCAGAACCCCATGAGGTGCTTCCCGGAACGGATGGTGATTCTGATAGCCAAAACGTTCCACCTTCCAGTAGTTCGACCTTGAATATAACCAAAAGATGGATGTGAAGAGTATAACCTCATCAAGTATGAAGAAAACTGAGTTTTCAGCGTGAAATAAGGAACGGTAAGATACCTTTTCTTTGTCATAAAATATAGTGCAGTGTTCGTCCGAAGAGTCTTCAGGTCCTTTTCTTGAAACTCCAAATTGGTCATAACCTTAAAAAAGTTGAAGAAATTCCTTGTTTTACCAACTTTTTTAAGATGAAATAAACAAAGCTTAAATGTTATCTCAACCTGATATGACTGACTCCATCACTTAAAACAAGTTTTCTTATAGGTGAAAAAAATGAAAATAATCAGAGTCGTCAAGCACCAAAACATAATGTCTCCAGAAAACATATTCAAGTCCGAATTTGACATCCGACCTTCAAAAATGATACACATCCAGCTCAAATCACCCTAAAAGGCACTAAATCCAGTTAAGACATAATCATTTAAGATGCTTAAACCTTAACGCTAAGTTTCATTCGAGGAAAATTATGAAAAACGGAAATGTCAAGAAAAATTAATGAGATTCTTTGTTTCAGTTACATTGGAATGCTTCGAGAAAAAAGACATGATGAAATATGATATGGAAAGTTCTGAACAATCTCTATCCAGTTAATGAATCGAGCATGCCGGCAGAGCACACATCGAAGACCACTAAATCTCCATGGATACGAAATGAATTTACAAGATATTTTGTAAGTACTTTACATAATAATCAACATGAAAGATGAAATGAACTCCTTGTGAAAATCAGATTTCCCTCCAAACTAATTAAAGCGTGAAAACATCAGATACAAACCACTAATCACTAAAACCAACTCACCTGGCAAACCCTGCTGCAGAAAGTCCAGTTGGGTCTTCACACCTACAACAAAAACAGTGAGCAAAAGAAGCTAAGCAATATCATATTCGACAAATCATAGCAAAAAAGCAAGAACCAAAGCAGGAAGATTTGACCTTGTTGGGTGCATAAAATGGTTGGGGAATAGCTGGTAATGACGCTAACGCATAGATCCCGCCTCTTATCCCACTTGTTAGGGCCGTCCTCTTCAGCTGGATCTTCGTGTAGATTGAATGTCATCACAGTCAATGACAGACTCATTTTCGTCAAAACGACAAGCTTTATATATTTTAATCCTTCACTCGGAATTGGAATTGCAGACTAAAACCCTAAACTCACCAATCAGTTGAATAAAGAGAGATTACGGGTAGGGCTTGAGTGATGATTTTGTAAAAAGGGAGCTTTGAAAGCTGACGATTTAAGCGAGATGCTGTGTCGATGCTTGATCGGGAAATTGGAAGAAAAGTGTCGGGACAAGTGAAAGAACTTTTGTTATTACAAATTCACCCCTGGAGTTTGTAACTTTATTTGATTTTGTTTACCGAATTGACCTATTTTTTTTAGGGAAAAGTACAAAAAGGGACCTCGAAGTACCACTCAATTCCAATTTAAGGTCCGAACTACCACAATTTTCAATTAAGGGGCAAATTCAAGATATATTTTGGAAAAGTATAAAAAGGGGCTCCGAACTACCACTCAAATCCAATTTGAGGTCCGAACTACCACAATTTCTAATTATGGAGCAAATTCAAAAAATATCATCTATATATTTTTCATAGTATATTTTTTACTTTTACTTTTATTGTTATATTTTTATTTTCTTTAAATTTCATGAGTATTATTTTTAAATTAATTATTCACAATTTTATAATTTATCATATAACATGTATGAGTAAAAATAAAATAATTTGTTTCTTAATTCATATTGTTGAATTTTCAAGTTTTTTCCCTTATATGTGTGATGGGTGGCTATACTATTTTAAATTTATATAATTTGACAATTTACCATATAACATGTATGACAAATCAAATTATTATTTCTTGACTAAGAAAATGAATATAATGAAGTATATATATATATACTCATTTGTAGCATGAAATTTTAAAAAAATTAATATATTATAATAAAATTAAAAGTTAAATCATTTAAATGAAAAATACATAGAATAAACTAAAGAAAAATATTTAATTTTACTTTGACTAACGGAGTTAACTCCATCCGTTAACTTTAACGGATTTATTGAATTACCCCATAATTAGAAATTGTGATAGTTTGGACTTCAGATTTGAATTGAGTAGTAGTTCGGGACCTCTTTTTGTATTTTTCCCTTAAGTTAAATAATCCATATTAGATTTGGGACTTCCGATTAATACGCATACCATATTATACATATATATCATTAGAGGAGCGCTCAAATGAGACAAGCAAATTAGAATGAGGCAGTGAGGCACGATCTCAACCACACATCTAACCTCCCGTGCTTTGTGGGCGCGCCACGTGGAGTGAGTGGTAGTTCGGAGCCCCTATTTGTACTTTTCCTAAAATATATCTTGAATTTGCCCCCTAATTGGAAATTGTGGTAGTTCGGACCTCAAATTAGAATTGAATGGTAGTTCGGGGACCCATTTTGTACTTTTCCCTTTTTTTTATATAGAAAGATATGACATACAAAGATCTGACCTTGAAATAATAACACAATCCTAAAATTAGACCTAATACATAAAGTAAGACGTTTGAAACTGGGGAGGTACTTAAATTAGAACAACAACAGCAAAACAATTAACCAACAAACACTTGACAAAAATATCCAACATCCCAAGTGGTTCGTGCATGGCTAGCCAATCCATCTGCCGCTTTGTTCCCTTCGCGCAGGATAAGCTTCATGGTCCAGTGCGTGCCAAACTGGCCCAAACAGAAGAAGTGGCTCATCAGCCAACTTCACAAAGACAATTAAGCTTTGGCCAATTCGTAACTTAAGGTGGCTACACCTGAATCCTTAAAATCAATAGCTTCCAGACAAGGATAGCACGTCAACTCAATAGAAGGCATAATAGAGGACTTAAATCTAGGAAACCCATCTAGCTGGGAACAAACAACTGTTTTACTTTGCCTCACACTCTGGAATTGAGCGTACCACCGGTGAAGGAAAGCAACACGTGTTGGAACCCTTTGGTTTTGATGATTACAAACACTTAACTAATGTGATGTATTAGTGTGCAGAAATTCATGATCATATTTAATGGTGCAAGTGTTGCGCATTAATTGAAGTATGAAGATCCATGAAGATATGAATTGAGATATCGAACAAAGTTTCAAGACCCATGAAGATGTCAAATTGAGAACTCACGGAGCTGATTGAAGAAAATATATTGCAGATATGAATGCAAATATTGATTGTTGATTGAAGAAAATATATTGAAGACATGATTGGAAATCATTGAAGATATGAATCAATCAAGGAATATCTGCATGCCAGATATGGCAAGTTCAATCAAGGAATATCTGCATGCCAGATATGGCAAGTTCAATCAAGGAATATCTGCAGGCCAGATATGGCAAGTTCGATTTAATGGGGAAATCGATCTAGGAAATATTGTGCATTCAATTATGGAAGATCTTGGAGTTATCTTTGAAGATATAGATTGAAGAGAATATATGCAAAGATACACTGCTGGCTTAGGAGGATCTCGAAGAAATATTCAAGGATATTGATTCATGAGATAAAATCTAAAGGAGATAAATCTGGACACATAATATCAAGGAGAATATTCTGCTAACCAGATTTGGTAAGATCGACTCAACCAGAATAGACAAGTATGATGGACTACGAATAAGATCTTGATAGATTAGGCAAGTATCTATCAAAGTTGGAAAGTCGGTTGGGCCAGATCTGTAAGGCTCAGATTCGAAGATATGCCGAGTACCTATATAAGGCATTAGGGATCGGCAGAAAGACGCGCGGCGATTCAAGAAGAAAAAGCAAGTCTGTTCAAGGAGAATCAGGAGCTTGCATACAAGGAGAAACGCTGCCGGTATTGCACGCACTAAGGTTCGACGTGAAGAACAGATTATTTCGTGTCGGATTGAGTAGAGGTCATCAAATAGTGTCTAGTGAAAAGACCTAGTTTGTAAACCCTACAAGTATATCGGAATAAGAAATAATCTGGTTCGAAAATCCTTTCGGAGACGAAAGGTAGTGGTTTTCACCTTATCATAGTTGTGATAAAGTTTCCACTATATATTTGCGTGCAGTATTTTTCAGTTCATTATTTTCCTGCTTAATTATATTTCCGCTGCCGACCATCTGACGGAAAGCACTTTGTGACTTCCATCTGACGGAAAGCACTTTGTGACTTCCATCTGACGGACGGCTAACACTAACGATCCATCAACACGCAGTATCAAGTGTATCCATATGTGATCAAATCCTAAAAAGCACAAAAAACCTGCTTTGCTTCATTTGCTTAGTGAGGAGTTTGTAGCTTTCCACTTGCATTATATAGTTGTTTGTGTTTTTTTTTAGCGAGTTGACCTGTTTAATGCAATATTTTTTTTTAAAAAACATGTTGGTTCAAAAACACCGTCGGAAAAACGCGTTGTTGGCTGCGGGTTGCGACTTCGCTCTGAGCTGCATTGCTGCGACTTGCGAGCTTACGACCAGCGACTGCAACTACTTTAAACCCTAAGTTTGACAAGGAGGTCCAGTTCAGCAACGGTAATCATCTGCTCGTCTTTTGAATTTCTATTTGATGAACACTTAAGCAGTTGATGATTGAGTTTAGGGTTTTGTTGAATTACATTTCCTTAATTTTGGAAGATTGATTGAGATGGGAGAGTGTAGTAGGATCAGTTGCCCTAATTTTGAGGTGGGAAGGTGTATGATCGATTGCCCTAATTTTAAATTATAATTATAATTTTATAGTGAAATGCAGTCTTCAATTTAAATTAATCGATTCATTTATTTTATATTTAAGTTGAGACTTTTTATGCAAAAACTCGTTTCAAGAAATTCATCTAGAATGTTCAAGGGCTATACTGAGCATCATTTAGATATTATTGCAACCATTTGTAAGTGTGTGATGATAATGAATGATTGATCAATATAATGAGAAGATCGTGAAATAATTCATACATAGAAAATAAGTTCACATTTTATTTTCTTTGAATCGCTTCAATATTAAAGTACATTTAAGGGCGCGTAAACATTTCCAAAAACGATCTAGTGAAATATGTCTTGTACAAAATTAACTTGTTAATATATTAAACTGATAAAGGTATGTACTACACACAACACACTTGATTAGAGATGCACAAATTGAGACCGGACCGGGTTTTACGGGTCGGTCCAAGACCGGACCGTAAAAATTTCGATCCGGTTTACGGTGCATAATTTTCATAATTTCCGGTCCATCGGTCCGACCTGGATCGTAAAATCCCGGTCCGGTCCGGACCGTAAAAATAATTTGGTCCGATCCGATCTCGGTCCATATATACCCCAGTCTGGTCCACTGTCCAATATTTTAAAAAATTCTGGTTCACCGGTCCGGTTGTGCATCCCTACACTTGACCGTTTTTCTTCCTCAGGAATTAAATGACTATTGTAGAGAAGTGAGCTGGATAAGTACAAACTCAAAGCCAATAGAAGTGAACTGGATAAGTACAAAATCACCATACATATTTTTTTTTTGGATAGATTAAAATGGATCCTTCAAGGATCAATGTGCTTTGGAAAACACAAATAACTCTACAGGTCCACTCACTAAACCTCGGCCCACTCTAAAACAACTACCAATACCTCACTCACACTACTAACTCCAAAAACAACTGAGAAATCAACTAGAAACTGCCGGCGATTTCCTCTTCCTGAAGCCCTCAACTTCAAAGCCACTAGGATCAGAACCACCCTGATCCTCCACTGCTCTAACTTGTAAGAGCGCTCAACTTCTTACCTTACAAATCACCATACATATTGCTCCTAGAACATAATTTAGTGCAGAGAAGAACCTCAAATAAAAAGTTTTACATACCACAAATCGAATGTGCAATAAATATAATTTTATGGGATTGTGATCAAGAAACCCTTTTATATGTATAGAGTACTGTGAATCATCTAAAATGCTGTCACGTGGAAGTTTTGACCGATTACAAGGTGGTATTGACCATTACACAAACATTATACAATGTTTCAGAAGTTATGACATAAATCCGAAATATTATTGGTCCTAAGAGAATTATTCTACTTGTTCTGGGTGATGTTGAAGAAATGGAAGATCTAGGGAGGATTGCTTGATCACCCTGAGTGGTTCTGTCCAGGTAGTAAGATTATAGTGACAACTGGAAACCGACAAATAAAGAATATTCCTATGTTAAACTAAAGAGTTCCGCCATTTGAACTATGAGGAATCAAGTAAGCTGTTCAGCTTGCTTGTATTATTTGATCAGAATCATCATCCCTTGAAAGGATATGAGGAGCTGTCGTCACACAGTTTAAACTTCTGTGGATTCACATGACTGGTGGCATGTCACAACCTCCACTCACCATCAAACCCTTGTGGAACAAAAAGCTCCAGAAATTGAATCAAACACTAAAATGTAGTCTCCATCTTTGAACCAACACCACCTTATCGCAATACACCCAATTCAACTCAAATAGGCAAAATGACCAGTACCACTCACCAAGATATATATATATATATAGGAATCTTAACTCAAAATTAACCCCCGTCTGTTCTTAAATGCTAAACAAGTCAAAAACGTGTAAACTTTTTCACACTACCCAGCCCCCTCCAGTGCACATTGTCATCAAAATCTGAAAGTGAAAGATGGGGAGTCTTTCCGATTAAAATCCACATAACTCGTAACTTCATTTCCCAAATCAGTCCATGTAGTTGTCGAGTCAATTTAACGCGTCCCCTAATACATGCATGATAGCGAACGCTGCTGCGCAGGATAGAGAAAGAGAGACAAGTCGGCTCGTTTGGTCTACCCCAACCATGCATCAAGTCGAATCAAAACGCTACGTTTTACACTATCTGTGAGGGCGTCGTGCCTCGAATTTGGCCATTTTTAAGGAAATGTGATTTGATTGGTTATGATGCAGCTGAGTTTCCTTGCCTTCACCAATCTCACTCTGCCGCTCGCTGATATTTTATTTTTGTCTAAGAAAGTTTGATCATCAATGGCTGGTAGACCTCACGGAGAACTGTCTGACACCAGAAACAAGTTTGTACATCAAGTCTTTTTGAGCTTCAGAGGAGAGGATGTCCGCAATGGATTTGAGGGTCACTTGTTTTCTAGCATGCAAGGAGAAGGCTTTAGAGTCTTCAGGGACAATGATGGACTAGAGCATGGCAGGGACATCCAGATAAAGCTACTAGAAGCAATTGAACAGTCTAAAGTTTTCATTGTCACCTTATCACCTCGGTATGCCGAATCTCGATGGTGTCTAGATGAGCTAGCCAAGATCATGGAGCTTAATAATGTTTCTCCAAATCGCTTTGTTCTGCCTGTGTTTTTTAATGTTGAGCCAACTGATGTTCGGCATCAGACTGGCCTAAACAGAGAGTTCTTTGAGGCACATGAGAAGAGGTTTGGTGTTGAAATTAGCCGAGTTGACAACTGGAGATGGGCACTTAAGGAAGTTGCTGCTCTCAAAGGACCATCATTGAAAGATGCCAACGGGTGAAAATATATATACCTTACTCCTTTGTCTTTGTCCATATCCTTTGTCTGTTGTCCATCTTTTTCACAGTATCTTTATTGACCAGGAACGAAGCACAGCTCATTCAAAACATCATTAAGGAGTTGAGGAGGATATTGGCTACCCGTGATTTAGCTCTTCCTCCAAACATCACTGGGGTAGACTCTATTGTGCGGGACATTTGTACGTGGATTCAAGATGGATCTCCAGATGCGGGAGTAGGGGTGATACATGGACAAGGTGGTATTGGGAAGACTACCATTGCAAAAATCATTTTCAATGCCAACTATGATGACTTTGAGGGCTCCAGCTTTATTGAAGATATTAGAAAAAGGTCGGAACAAGGCAACAGCTTTCTTCGCCTTCAGCGAAAATTAATCTTAGACATCTCAAGGTATGAAGCTGGTGATATATACAATGTTTCAGAAGCTATGACCAAAATCAGAAATGCTATTGGTCCTAAGAGAATTCTACTTGTTCTGGATGATGTTGAAGAAATGAAACATCTTGGAGGATTGCTTGATCACCCTGAATGGTTCTGTCCAGGTAGTAAGATTATTGTGACGACTAGAAATCGCCAAATAAAGAATATTCGTATGTTCAAACAAGAGTTCAAGATCCGCCATTTGAACTATGAGGAATCAAGAAAGCTGTTCAGCTTGCTTATATTTGATCAGAATCATCCTTTGAAAGGTTATGAGGAGCTGTTACACAGGTTTGTAAACTACTGTGGAGGGCTTCCCTTAGCACTTTGTGTTTTGGCACCTTTGTTGAGAGGGATAAAAGAAGGAGAAATATGGAGGGACAGATTACATAAACTAGAAAAATACCCTAATCAGAGGATTCAGGTAGTCCTCAAGTTGAGCTTCAATTCCCTTGAAGACGAGGCTGATAGGAACTTATTTCTTCATATAGCCCTCTTTTTCGTTGGAAGAGATAAAGAATATGCATTCAAGATTCTGAAAGATTGTGAAGTATACAGTATGGCTGGGTTTCAGAGTCTCGCAGATAGGTGTCTGGTGAGTATCAGTGGTGATAAGCTCACGATGCATCATCTAGTTCAAGAAATGGGAAGAGAAGTTGTGCGGCAAGAATCAGTCAACGAGCCAGGACTCCGTAGCAGATTATGGGATCACAAGGAAACACTCAATGTGCTGCTAAAAAATATGGTAAATGCCCGGCCTCACATTCAAACATCTTGTTGTTTATTGAGTCTTGAACTCAATCTGCCATTTTTTGTGATAGGGGACGTCGTCGGTAAAGGGATTGAGGCTTGGTTTTCCAGCACCCAAAACTGTTACATTGAAGGAGGACAGTCATACTCAACATGTTGGTAATGGCAATGGTTTGGCTAGCATTCACCCACCCATTCATTCACGACGCATGATCTCAAATTCGAGGTCTATTAATACTGTTGCATTTACGAACATGGATAACTTAAACTTGCTTTTGCTAAGGTATGTACAACTCAAGGGAGGCTTTGATAATTTTCCAAAAGAATTAAAATGGTTATGGTGGCAAGGGTGCCCTTTGGAATCCATACCTCAGAATTTGGAGCTGCGTGAACTAGTGGTACTTGACATGCAGCATAGTCAGTTATTAAGTGCCTGGGAGGATAAGAAGGTACAAAATCTGAAACTATTTTCAATCCAACTAGTGCCGTAGGATTTGGGTAAAGCTAATATTTATTTCTAATGCAGAAGCTTGAAGCATTGAAAATCTTGAAACTCAGTCATTCTTATTGCTTGAGGAGCACTCCTGACTTATCGACTGCCAATAATCTGGAATGGATTATTCTTGAAGGCTGCATAAGCTTGGTTAAGATGCATGATTCCATTGGACGCTTGAGAAAACTTACCTACTTGAACTTAAAAGGTTGCAAAAATCTTAGGAGGCTCCCTAAAAGCATATGCCAGCTTCAGTCTATTAAGAGGGTGGATCTTTCTGGCTGCTCTCGTCTTTTTACCGAGTTATCACTGTCTCAAAGTCAGATACTTCCGTCTTTTTTCACCTCCACTGTGAAGTTGAGTTTGAGGAATTGCGGCGTACGTGTATCGCTTGATGCTATTCTTGATAGTTCAAGCTGCTTTACTTCCCTGGAAGAAGTGGATCTAAGTTATTATTCATCTGAAGAAATAAAAAACGACTTTTGGCACTTCACCAGGCTGTATAACAAGCGTTTACAACGATTCAAGAATCTTCGATCGATATCACAATCGCCATCTGTAAACATATTTGCACCTGAATGCCTCTCACCAGAAAGAGTTGAATATCAGCAGAATCAATATCTTGAAGATGCATATGTCAGTGCATACAACTATCCAGAGTCAGCGGAGACTGAAGGTTTGCTAAAGTTAGAAGCCGCAACAAAACTGGATGTCATCAAGGACCCTAAGTTGGAGTCTTTTCGAAGCAGCATCCCATTAGCAAGCGGAGGTGTTTATTATGATCTCCGGAAGGTTTGTCTTCACATCCTTCTCAGAAATGGAATTATGTCTTGTAATTTTAGATTCCATAGTCAATAATGTGCATTTAACCTGCAGGGAGTGTGCCAACGTGCAATATACAGCGTTATCCTTTATGGAGACCACATTCGAGAAGATTTGTTTGCTGTAAAAAGACCCGGATCAGAAATTTCGTATACTGTCCCTTGGCGTCCTGATCATCCAATTCGAGTATTTAACGTGTACTGTGTGTATCAATGCGGCAGATATCAGAAAAACATTAGGGGACGTCTCCAAGTCGAAAACTTAACAAGGAAGCGTACATGGCTGTATTTCCCAGAAATTTATCCAATGCATCCAGAGCTTGATCAAGGAACTAAAGTTACCTGGTTGAGTTATTGGAAAGTGATGGAAGTGCAACACAGAGATGTAAGAGATGGCGATACCCTTAAGGTATCATTTCAGTCAGGTGGAAATATTCCAGTCAAATGTAAGATGAACATTTTCTACAAGGTGGGCGAAGAAGACATGGATATTGAGATGAATGAAGTCATGCCGGACAACATTGTAGCCACTGTTAATCTTTCGGAGTTTCAGTAAGTGCTGATATATGTATGTTGCAGAGGTTTTTCACAACTCAATCAGGAAGGTGAATTTGTCACTTGTAGCTACTAAAAACTGCAGAATCACTTTGATTCAATATATTGATATTCACATATTTACACTGAATATATATATACAAGGGTTTCATGCCAAATTAGTCTATTGTGTTTCTTACGCCAGTTTCGAAAATCAAGGCATGCAGTCGCAAGTTTGAGCTAGTCAAATGCATAGCTCGTCTAAAGGAATCCTGCACCTTCCCAACCCATCCACTCCTCCCACAAATTATAATCCGGATCAAACATTTCTCTCTTCTCCTCATCCTCATTCGACACTTCATTGTAAGTGGCGCCATATACCTCAAATTTCCATCGACTCCTCCCTCAAACTACTCATCACAACCTGCACAAACCAAGCACAAATCAGACATTAGTATTCAAAAATGGACCACACAACATGTCGTCTTAGCTGACCACGACAAAAAGACATGGGCATTGATAAACCTAGACTTTGTGCAACCATGTGTAGTTGTGTACATTCTCAATTCCATATGTCGATCTGCATATGGATATTCGAATCTAATTCGTTACAATAGCGTCAAATATAGCCTCAAATGGACACCCACCAATGATTAAAAGTTTAAACTACATGACATCCGACTCTCAAAAAAATAAGTTGTGTTGTTTTTTTTTGGGATCACATACATCATAAGCTTCATTGATGCTCTGGAATTCCACCTTGCAATTGCTCCCTTTGCACACGTCTGGATGATACTGCACGCACCAATTTCAATCAATAAAAATCCAACACCAATTTTCATCTCATAATCAACATCTCAGGCCATAGAATTAAGTAATCAACAAACCTCTAGAGCCAATTTTCTGAAGGATTTCTTGACCTCAGCCAGGCTGAAGCCGTAGCGTCCTGATCAGCCAACCGGGTCTGCGTGGCGGAATATGAACAAGAAACTGCTGGAACTGCTGGCCATCTTCAAATCAAAATCAAGGCAAAACCCAGATACAAAACCGCCTGAATCGGGTATATCTTGTTTCTGGGTGTAGATTAAATGGACCGGAAGAATGGGTAAAGATGAAGTTTTTTAAAAATGCGATGTGATCTGATCTGGGCGGGACTCTTGAGGTATTGGGTTAATATAAATAGTGAATTGGATAATTAAGAGTAGCTTTTAAGAGTCGTCGGCTATTGCATTAATTATAAAAACAGTATTGTAAGGATGCGGTTTCGATCGAGCAACGAAATTAAAGAATACAATTAATTTTTACCCTGAATTGAACAACCGGAGCCTTCAAAGATCACGCACGAACCTCTAGCTTCAAGTAATTACAGTCACTCGCCTTCAAGCGCTACTGGTTGTCTTGTACACTCGTATGAACCCTAATCCCTATTTGGGATGGAGCTCAAATACCTAAGCACCTTTCACATCAGTCCTCCAGATTCTGACTAATTACAAATCAGCTCCTAAAGTTACAGTCTTTACAAACCTTACACTAGCCTTAGGATAACAGAAATAACTTTTTTTTTTGATTAAAACTGTGAATTACAAAGACAACGGCGAACCGAGGACTTAAAGCTGGGACAAGTTAACCAGCTGGGAACAGAACAGACAAGAAAAATAAACATGAATAAACAGGAGTCCGCCGCTCCACTTCGCCTCTGGCTTGAGCACATCGTCCAGTCATTCACAGCTGGGAGAGGCAGGACCACTTGAAAATCGTCAATGTATCGTCCGCCGGCGATCCAGTCTCCAATTATTTGGCCACACAGGGCACAACAACTAAAACGAAAACAGGAAATTACAATAAATAAAACAAAAATCTAAAAACACAGATCCACAGCCCCCTCCAACCCATCCATCCACCTCCCCCAACCCATCGCCGGTACCTCATCCCAAACTCACCTCCATCTCCACCTCCCACAAATCCAGATCTGATTCAAACAGCTTGCATGTTGCTGAAATTGGATCAGATCGGCTGTGAGGCATGAAGCAAGGAGGGAGAGGGAGGAGGTCAGATTTGAGGAAGGGAGGAGGAGGAGGAGGAGGAGAAAGGGGCTGAGGAGGGAGGAGAAGGGGGTTTGTGGGTTTGTGAGTTGTTTGAGGGAGGAGAGAAGGAGGAGAGAATGAAAAAGAAAAGAGTCCTTGAGGTCCGCGGATAACAGAAATAACTAACTATTAAACTCTGCTTCTCAAACGCTGTGTTTCACGTCAGGTCTTCAGACTTCAGCTTTATCTAGGCTAGTTTACTTTGCCACCTTCAGATTATGATCTTGGTCGCCTTGCTCCACCGTCTACGGCCCAGCTTCACCCCGGTTGTTAACCACGATCACCAATTCATTTTTACAATCTCCACCTTGAAAATTCAGCACCTCCATGCGTCCATGGAAAGAAGAGACAAAGCAGCACCACCAACACGTCCACAAGGGACGAACAAAACGTCCACGAGAACGAAAAACATTCCACCACAAAGTGAAGAAAATTATGTTACTCAAGGGAGTCAAACCCTTGACCTCTTGACATTATGTAAAGGGTACAAGTCACTCGACTAAACCCTTTTTCGCGATGCATGAACTCTTAAACTGCGTCTTTTTGTACATATACACATCAAAACGACACCGTTCTCATTTTGGCAGCAAATAGTTGCACTGCTTGGGATCTCATTCCTTCGAGGAAATATGACTAGTGGTGAATTAGTCGTAAAACAAAATGTAAATCTTATATTGTGTTTTATTTTTATCAAATGTACAATATAAATATAGAAATTATGCACCAGCAAGGGGTGGTGGCCTATTGGTTAAGGAATCTACCATGAGATGGTTGGATCCTTATGCCCTAGGTTCGAATCCCAGGGCCATCAATTTTCTTATAATTTTCTCTTCCTTTTGCTTTTCCTCTTTCTATTTCTCGTCCCGCCTTGTGCGTGGATGCTTCCTACATCCCTTGTGGATGCTTTCCTCTTCACGCCTCGTGCGTGATGCTTTCTCTCTCGTGGAGGTGCGGCTGTCAAGAAGGACGTGCCAAATCTTACAACGGTAAAGGTGCCCAAGGTAGACTGAGCTCCAAATGTCGAATAATGTACAGGTGATTTGTGGTGGATATGCGGATCCATATACATGGTAAAATGTATCAAATCTGGCATGCGCTTCAGAAGTTGAGAAAAATGTACCCGATGATTTCGGATCCGATCAAGATGCTTTGATAGAGCTACATAGATCAATATATATGTACTAGATGATAAAATGTCATTTGCATTGTAATGTTTTGAGTTTTTGTACCCACCCGTTATTAAAAAATAGAAATTATGCATAATGAAATTAAGTATTAAAATTCCACTAAACTAAAGTTTTTTATTTTATGGGATATCATGGCTTATCGTGTACATAGATTGCATTTTTTGTCTTCAAATTTGGTATATAATATAAGAGTTGAGATCATGTGAGAAGGGGTTATTAGATGAGAAATAAGAAATTTTAAGAATCATTGGATGAAACTAATAAATGGTTAAGATTGTTACTTATTCTCATTAAAATTCGTAATTATTTTATTACTAAATATGGTTGAGGGGCAAACTAGGAACTGAAAATCATTCTAAACCGTCATCCCGCTAATCAAGCACCGAATATCAGTAAAAATTTGAAATTCATATCAATCGCTATACAGGAGCGATTCTCTGCGAAAATACCCGACCAAGGGCGACGAAAGGTTGACTGAAGGTTAATGGCGTAGCGGAAGAAAGCCAACCAAGTTTACGGTACGCCGTAAACGCATTATAGAGTTTATGCCGGAAACTTAATTCAATTACGGTGCTGTCCACGAATATTGAGGCTGTGTTTACGAATGTTAGGGTTTCCGTAGAGTTAAAATAAATACGGTGGTGACTATGAATGTTGCTTTTAGAATTACGAATTTTAGGTTACACATACACAAATGTATCTACGAATTTACGGTTTTATGAAATACTTCAACTGATGTTAAAATGCGTAGCATCTTATACAAATATGTGTACCCACTGCTATATAAGTCACTGACTGTCAAAAAACGCATTGTTTACATGAATCTGTCAATTTAACAACTTTTATCCGGGATTACCAATTTTTTCTATATGCTACGCATTATAGGGTGGATGTTTCAGTTGCTTATGCATACAGCATTGATGTTTTTGGACTCCCTTAATCTCACGAAGTTAGCTCATTCATGCTTGTTTTCGTGAATGTCATATGTATAATTGGTACCAAATTTCGAAACAAAATAATTTGTGCAGCTTCTTATTTTCAGAGCGTAAAAGAAAGAATAATGAAAACATCATTAACTCGGAAGGAGAAAAAGTACCAGATAAAGCCCCAGATGCGAAAAAAGTAAGAGACGTTACTTACCATACGAGCACGTAAACATTTAAAGGTATGTGATTTTTTTATAATAAAGTAGCTCGGTCTTTTGAAAACATAATTGGTAATAACACATTGGTATTTAAATCATCACAGTTGGAGGTTATGATTCGACAAACATTAGAAATGATGAAGATGCATGTGGAATAAATTCTACAGTCTGAAAAAGATGGCAAGTACTGTTGGTTCAATAAGAGTTTATAACTACAAAACTGAAACACACTATAAATTATAATGCGTATCTTTATATTCAAAATGCGTAACAGATACGTTACTTTTGCTTAAGATTAATGCATATCCTTTTTAAAACTAATCATTAGCTATGGTTTATTAACTTTATGTTTACAGTGTTTAACAATAATTCAATCTGTTCACTGGCTTATGCACTAATAATTTTGTATGTCTCTATTTTTGCAGCAAGTAGAAGTACACAGCCAGCCAACAATGAATGCTGTTCTGCAAACAGCGATGATGATTTCGTACAGAACAACAATTGTCAAACATTACATATCGCGTAGCATCTCTTATGAGCTTTTTAACTTCTGAAAGTTTTTATAAAAATTAAAGAATTCCACTCTAGTTTTGTCAGGCTACGGTAAACTTTAGAATATGGTTTACTTAATTGAACAAAATTGGTTTGTTGGACTATTATCCTTGTTTTGTTATTGTAAATTTATGTTTATGAAGTACTGGAGTCACTTATTTGACCAGATTTGTGTTTCAGAGAGTCGAGAGAGGAGATTCATAGAAGCATATTTCCACATTTATCTTGGCTGCCGAAAATGCCCAGTAACAAAAAAATCAGTACTATCCTCACATGACTTGATCCCTGATGATGCACTCCGAGTCCAGATCAAAAGGTGGCACGAAAATCAATCAGTTAACGACGAAAGAAGAGAATATTTCGGGATGCGGCTAAGTAGATTATCCTCACATGACTTTTGCAATGTATGGTGATAGAGCTGCGAATCAGTGACATCTTGGCTCATGTTTGTTTGTTTACTTATGTTGTTGTAACATTCGTAGTTCTTGTATCAAAATTGATTGAAACATTGGTAATTTAGAAAAATTTGGTAAACTTGTATATGACATTCGTAGTTCTTGTATTAAAATTGGTAGTCTTGTATATAACATTCGTAGCCTTGTATATAACTACTATAATCATAAAATTGGTAGTCTTGTATATAACATTCGTAGCATTGTATATAGAATTTGTAGTTCTTAAATCAAAATAGGTAGTCTTGTAAAGTGGCGGACACAGGATTTTTGTTGACTGGGGGTGAGTTAATATAAAATAAAGATAAAATAAAATTATATTATAGTTGCTCTCTGCGAGTTCTCATTTTCATAAAGCGTTCTATCACATCATCATTACTAACGGTATGAAATAAATCTTTTTCAATATAAAAAATAAGACAACCATACAAAAAAGAATCTGCCATACAGTTGCGTAAATTGTTCTTCACGATCTTCATGGAGGAAAAACATCTCTCAACAGTTGCAGTGGCAACGGGCAATGTCAACACTAGCTTCAAGAGTCGAAATATCAAAATATATGTGCGGTGTTTTCTAGTATCCATCATCGCTCTAGCAAGAGCACTAAGATCATTCAAATTCATAAATCTTTCATCTTGTCGAACGTTATCAATATAAATGTGTAGTTGATGCTCAAGAGTCATTCGATCTCCAAAATCGAAGTCATTTGGATAAAATTCGGCCAATCTCATCAACTTCAACATATCAAAGTGCTGAAATAATTCAGTGGGACTCAAAGAAGCCATACAAATAAGTAATTCAGAATTAACCTCATTAAACCGATCGTTGAACTCTTGAAGTATCAAATCCACCAACGTATAAAAACAATCCACTTGAAGATGTTGTAAATTAGTAATATTGGTTTTTTTCCTTGGCCTTCGAGCATCGACATATTCTTCCTCCATCTTTAAAATTTGAATATCATATTGTTCACAAAATGAAGAGACCTTCACCATAAGTG
Organism: Rhodiola chrysanthemifolia; assembly: GCA_033675395.1. Lineage (NCBI taxonomy): Eukaryota > Viridiplantae > Streptophyta > Magnoliopsida > Saxifragales > Crassulaceae > Rhodiola > Rhodiola chrysanthemifolia. The sequence goes on from CM066204.1 coordinate 16,462,227, forward strand.
AATCCCACTCATAATCTCTAACTGTTTATAAATGCCATTTAGTTGATGCTACCACAGACATAGCATTCAAAATATCTTGATCATTTCTTTAAAGTGCCATTGATAAAGATTCTGTGGGTCCTAGAATAAGCAATGTCAATTGCAAATAAAATGCAAAATCAAATGATTGTAAATATTTAAGGAGACCATTTGCTTGGCGTCTTTTCACAGCATCTAAACCTTCTTCCTCAATATATTCAAGCACTTCCAAAACGATTGGAATTCAGTCAAACGTAGAAGTGTCCTGTAATGAGAACCCCAACGTGTATTTACCTGTCTCTAAAAAGTAAGTTCCTGATTCAGTCCACTTCCCGTTCGAATCTCATGATCTTGAAACATCGATAGAAGCATTCCGTCGGATCCGATGTTCATTCTTTGTGATTTCGCTCTGTTTATTAAGAGCAACAACAATAGACTGAACTTGTCTCATCAAATCATCACCTCTGTTGACTAATCTATTATGAAAACTATTGATGTTTCCCACATGTGAGACTAGTCTTTCAGGCTTGTTCCAACTAGAGAAACCTTCGGTCACAAATGCATCTTTACCAGAGTCTTTAAATAAGTAGCAACACAAACAAAATGCTTTATCCCCCTTTATACTGTACTCCAACCAATTACCATACTGATCAAACCACTCAACATTAAATCGTCTCAACGAACCCGCTATTAATTTTTGTGGAAAAGAATGACCACGCGACTGACAAGGTCCTCTCAGCAAATATTTTCTTCTTATCTCATCACGTTGATTTGGATGATATTCTTTAATTTTTTTTTCCTGTCTGCAGGATTGATGAGTCGAGCTTTCGACTCGTTAAATGCCCATTTTCACTATAGCTTTAGCTTGATTCCGACTACTATTAGATGTCATTTGATCTCCTTTTCGTGCGTTTCAGGTGCAAAGCAAGATGTCTATGTGTCAAGAGCCATTGGAAGAAAACTCGGGAAAATCGGTGTTTTAGAGCAAAAAGTGGCAGTATTTGGTCTTCAGTCGATCGACTGGGAAGCTCCCCTGCTCCAGTCGATCGACTTAATGGAGACTCAGGAGGTGCTGCAAATCAAGTTATTCCAGTCGATCGACTGAGAAGCTCCCCTGCTCCAGTCGATCGACTGGCGAGTCCCCTGTCCAGAGCATGCAGATCACGTGACCATCAGTCGATCGACTGGATCTCAGTCGATCGACTAAATGGACTCTCAGGAGGGGCTGCATATCAAGTTATTCCAGTCGATCGACTGGGAAGCTCCCCTGATCCAGTCGATCGACTGAGAATCCACTTTCCAAGCAACTCATCTACCTCCAGTCGATCGACTGGGCCAACAGCCCAACGCCAGTCGATCGACTGGACTGCTACAGTACCGAATCTTTTCCGAAGCTATAAATAGAAAGAGGCAAAGTTGACCTAGCATCTTGGATTTTCCTGGAGAAAAGACAAAAGGAAGTGAGCTAAATCAAGGGTTTGAACATCATCTAATCAAGGAGGATTGAAGATCAAGGGAGTTCATTAGGATCATCAATCCTACTCTTTTCCCTCTTCCTTTCTCTTAGATTTTTGCTAAAAACCCACACATCATGTTGTCTTACTTGATGTGTGAGTAGTCCCCCTTGTGTTTTGAGGGTCTTATGATCCTCCTTGGTACTCAATGATCATTGTATACACATTTGAATGGATTTATTGAAGTTGATTTCATTTTACTATGCTCTTCATGTTAAACATGTCTCTAAGTGTTTGATAAAATGCCCAAGTGACATGTTTATGTTAGAACTTTGATCTAAGTCTTGAGAGAGCTTAGGGATGGTTTTGATGTAGTAAAAATGAACTTAACCAACGTTTATGAGAGTAAATGCATGGTGAGAGGTGAACTAGAACTTTATGCATGTGGCATTTATGAGAGTAAATGCTATGTAGTGGATCAATACTCTTTAATTAGTGAGATCCTAGCTAAGATGGCTTGACTAGGATTAAACATGCATGGTTTGTTCAATTCTAGTCTAAGCTAGGTTTTAAACCTATCAACCTCTTAAATGATTAAACTCTTGTATACATGATCATTGGAATTTGCCAAGGAGGGGAGTAACCCCTCGAAACACCTCCTACTTATCTTTTATCCCTAATTACTCGCCACATAGGATTTAGATATATACACCCTTTTACACATTTTTGGTTTAGAATAGCCGAATGGAAACACAATCTTAAATAGTGCGTGTGCTTGGCTTGCTCCTTTGAGTTCGACCCGGTACCCTACCGGTCATTATAAATGTTTTGACTTACTACCGACCCTCTCTTCATTGATACTATTTAGAGGTGAAAAAGAAGACGTTGTCAAAATGGCGCCGTTGCCGGGGAGCAACTAGTTAGCACATCCCTAGATTAGATTGTGTGGAAGTTCCGACTATTCTTGTGAATATTTTTCCTTTTTCTTATACTTGTATATTCTTCCTTTTCACTCATATCACTTACTAGCTTTTGTTTACCTTGTTTTGCGAGGATGGACCCCTACGACCAACAAGTCTATTCGAATGAGGGATGCTATGAAGAGGAGGAACGACCATATTCTTATTTTCAAGAGCTTGGCTATCAAACAAGTTATTACACTCCGAATTGGGATGATAGCCAATGCCATGAAATTGAAGACTCTTACCCTCCATACCCTCAACCTCCTCAACCTTCAAGTGAGCCCTCCAATATAGAATCCATGTTCGCTAGACTTCTAGCAAGCCAAGAGAAGATGCAAGCTCAATTGACTAGATTGGAGGCTCAAAGCCATGAGTTAGAAAGCACAATGGCTCAACGAGCCATTGAATTTGAGAACTTGGAAGAGGAAGGAGAGATTTCCGAAGAAGAAATCCTTGAATCTAATGCCTCAAGGGAAAAACGGGATCAAGAATCGGAGGATGAATTTTGGAGAGCCGCCACCGAAGCTTATTACAAGACAAGGGATGGTGAACCTTGTAATGAAGACGAGATGGAATGCAAAAGTGAAGCATCCTTCACTACTAGCACATCTCGTGATCATTTGGATGAGAACACACAAGAGCTCACCATCCCATTAACGCTCTCCGATGAGGAGTTCTTCAATGATGATGCCTCTTTCATAGAGGAAATACCTTTTGTTAATGAAGAAGAACTCCCTCCTCCCGCTATGAGTGAGCTTGAATGTGAACCCGAACTTCTTGATGAGGATAAGATAGAGGAAGAGCATATAGAGACAAAAGGATTTGAGGGATATCAAGACTTTGTTGAGGTTTTCATGGAAGAAACTAGAGGACAAACTCGCATTCAAGAAGACAAAAGTTTAGAAAGGGAGAATGAGGGATGGGCACCCAAGGGAATAAATGAAAACCTCGAGGAGGTGCCCATCAAGCTTGAGACGAGTTATGAAGACCCTTTCTTCACTACTTCTTCTCGAGACAAGTTTTGGAGCTTCGTGCCTTATTTTGCAAGATTTTTGGAAGGAAGCTCCCATGACCCCTTTGTTCTTAAGGGATCTTCATATTTGAAGGGGTCATGCTCCCAAAGGAAAGTCCATTGTAGGCTTGATGGGAAGAAATTCAAATGGGACTTAAAGGTGGATTGACACGACCAAATCCAAGGCCCCGTGAGAAGGGATCCTAGCAAAGGACTTCTCAACGAGTGATTCTATGGGGCGCTTTGCTACGTCTTTGCCAAGACGAGAAAAACTAGGCCCTCGCGGGAGGGAAACCGGTTTGTAAGTGTTTCATTCTTGTTCTTATATATGTCTAAGTGTTTGGCATGATTTTGAGTAGCTAAGGCCCTAAAGTGTGGAGTGTGATATGTGTGATTAGTGGGTCAAATTTTAAGTGTGGAGTGAGTTCTACTCACTCCAATCCCACTTCACATCGCCAAGCCCCTCCACATTTCCCTTGATTTCCCAATGTATGATGATGTTGCCCTTAGTGCTCATATGCTTTATTGGTGTTTACTAGAGTGGAACTAAATTGTTATATCATGCTATGACTCTAGTTTGATATTTTCTTGGCACTTAAGATACCTTGTGCACATTATGGAGGATGTAGATCACTTTCCTTGCTTGTATTCTATGAAAGTTATGTCATGATGTTATCATGTGACTTGTGATGCTCTCTTGCTCATACTTGTGTTGCATGACCTTGTATGTCACTTGTTATTTTTAACCTATCATGTTCTTCTTGTCATCAAGGAAAGTTATTTGCACCATGTATGATTACGTTTAGCACAATGGCGTCTTTTCTATCGGTGGGGCACATCTACAAACGAGGGGAGTTCCTATGCGCCTTTATCTCATTTTCTTCATTGTTTGCGCTTAGGGACTAAGCTATGCTTTAAGTGTGGAGTGGGTAGTCACATAGTTCACTCATATTATGCCATGCCTAGCATTATAGAATGAGCACTTGCATTCATGTACTTTATCCCTAACATGAGAGTGTTTTTAAAACCACATAGGCTTGTGACTATCGATTCTAAATTCCTATAAATCACATCTAGCCTATTTATCACATTTATTGGATCTTGAACCTAGAACCGACCTAGTCCTACAAATGTGCATTCTTGTGAATCAATATCATTGCTATCCCTTGTCTATCTAATTTTCTAAGCATTTTCGTTGAAATACCTTGAATTAAGTTTTAGCAAGCACTTTTAAAAAAAAAAAAAAAAAAAACTTCATGAAAAACTTAGACCTTTTATATGCTCCTTGGTGACTTGAGTTTTCCAATTTAGTGCCATGCTTATGATTGTTTCCCGCGCATTCCATACATTCCTTGAACATATTGTCAAGTTTTAAGTGTGGAGTCAAAAACCAAAAGAGGGCGAAAAATAGGCCCCAACAAAAAAATGCTTCATTTTCATGGTCAAAAGAGGGCAAAGCCCCGACCAAAAACTTTCTCAAGAGCTCGAGAAGTTTTGTGCAAAAACATACAAATGCCGGGGGTTAGGGAGGTAAGTCCCCCCTCGAAAGCACTTGTAGGCCAAAGGCCATTTGAAAAGAAAATTAAAGGCACTTAAAACTTGACTTTATGTTCTTCCATCATCCTACATTTGCGCGGGAGCATCATTTGTATTGTGTGCTAGTTGGAATGACTCTTGGACGATCCATGTGCTTGCACGGGAGCTATCATTTGGTTTATGCTTGTTTATTAAGAAACTTAAGTGTCGAACTCCTCTTCCCTTTATGGATTATGGCTTGAGCGCCTAAAACTTGGGAATGAGTTCCATGTCGCGAACCAATGGACTAGCCCTAGCTAGCATAGGTGAGCGGTTGACACTCTTTTGTGCAAAACTATTAACTTCGCTTCATTGTATTGCCTTGAAAATGAGTGGAATTTTGGATGAGACATTTGATAGCTCTAGTATTGATGACCTTGAATGCACAACCTCATGGGATACTTAAATGGTTCAAAAGTTCTTTTGATGATATTGTGATGGTAGTCCTAGTTTGGGGTGAGGGATTGGTTTTGAGAAATCCTCGCCTTGGTTGAGCACTCTTGCATTCATTCTCATGGGATAGGTGCATATGGGATTTGTGAGTATTCCCTTTTCTGAAAACTCTCACGAGACTATAACTCGTCCACTAGGGTAGCCTAGGGGTTTAAAGGCTTAATGCATACGCTAAATGCATTCGTAACGCCTACGAAAAGGAGCTAGTTAGATTGTACATACTTGTCATTTACCTTTCAATAACATGATTAGGAATAATGATCGAGACCTTGTGAAATCTAGTGAGGGAAATAGACGAAAAACATAGCACCACTAGCATTTCGACATTTGCATGACCTTGACATATTCTCATACTTTGTTCGGGACGAACAAAACTTAAGTGTGGAGTGTTGATGAGTCGAGTTTTCGGCTCATTTATCGTCATTCTTCACTATAGTTTTGAATCGTTTCCGACGATATTTTGATGTCATTTGACCTCTATCTCTACATCAGGTAGAAAACAAGTTTCCCCCATGGTCAATGCCTAAATGTGAAGATTGGTTGAGTTTCGGCGCAAAACAAGGAGTTTCGGGGCAATACCGAGCATATTGACCTTTGCAACTTGTTTTGGACGCCCATGGCGCATACGGTGTCCGAATTGGTTGAGTCAAAGCTTGTTGGAAAGCTAACTCAAAGGGCTACAACTCTCCAGTTGATGCCAAGACCAAATTCGGACGGGAGGACCACCAGTCGATCGACTGGGAGTCCAGTCGATCGACTGTTTAAACAACTCAGCAGCTCCTCAGACTGTGTTCTTCGTGACCTTTGCGACTTGTTTTGGACGCCCAGGGCGCATACGGTGTCCGATTTGGTTGATTCAAAGCTTGTTGGAAAGCTAACGCAAAGGGCTACAACTCTCTAGTTGACGCCAAGACCAAATTCGGACGAGAGGACCACCAGTCGATCGACTGAAAGTCCAGTCGACCGACTCGATTGAAACTCAGGAGCTCATCATATCTTGCACATCCCAGTCGACCGACTGGGAGTCAAGCAAAGCCCAGTCGATCGACTGGATGAAAAACTCAGATTTCTGCACCCAGATTTCAGCCGAATCTATAAATAGAAAGAGGGCTTTTTGACCAAAGTGTGGAGGTTTTTGGGGAGAAGAAGATTAAGAAAAGAGGTCAACCAAGGTCATCAATCATCATCCAACCAAGGAGAAGTGAAGATCAAGGGAGTTCAAGGATTAATCATCCTATTTCTATCCCTCTTCTATTCTACTTGTTGTGTAAAACCCTACTCACACCATGTTGTCTTACATGATGTGTGAGTAGTGGATCTTGTGTTTTGAGGGTCTTATGATCCTCCTTGGTACTCAATGATCATTGTATACACATTTGAATGGATTTATTGAAGTTGATTTCATTTTACTATGCTCTTCATGTTAGACATGTCTCTAAGTGTTTGATAAAATGCCCAAGTGACATGTTTGTGTTAGAACTTTGATCTAAGTATTGAAAGAGCTTAGTGATGGTTTGGATGTAGTAAAATTGAACTTAACCAACGTTTATGAGAGTAAATGCATGGTGAGAGGTAAACTAGAACTTTATGCATGTAGCATTTATGGGAGTAAATGCTATATAGTGGATCAATACTCTTTAATTAGTGAGATCCTAGCTAAGATGGCTTGACTAGGATTAAACATGCATGGTTTGTTCAATTCTAGTCTAAGCTAGGTTTTAAACCTATCAACCTCTTAAATGATTAAACTCTTGTATACATGATCATTGGAATTTGCCAAGGAGGGGAGTAACCCCTCGAAACACCTCCTACTTATCTTTTATCCCTAATTACTCGCCACATAGGATTTAGATATATACACCCTTTTACACATTTTTGGTTTAGAATAGCCGAATGGAAACACAATCTTAAATAGTGCGTGTGCTTGGCTTGCTCCTTTGAGTTCGACCCGGTACCCTACCGGTCATTATAAATGTTTTGACTTACTACCGACCCTCTCTTCATTGATACTATTTAGAGGTGAAAAAGAATAGTTCGTCAAGGATCCCACGGAAGATCATTAAATCAACATACTCAAGAGCAAAAGAACCTTGAGGAACAATATTTGATGTATTTGCAGTTGAATCACGATCCTCACTAGCCGAAGATGGAGTTTTTCGCTTTAAAAAATAGTCAAACTTTCTTTCTGCAAACATATTTAACTAAAATTATAAAGGCATCAAAAATGTAACTAGATTAATCAGAAGTATGTGAAAAATGGTATATAAACTTATGTGACATATTGGCGTACGTTTAAAACCTTCCAAATACAAGTTTAAAACCTTAATCTGCCTTTGGATGCTAGTCTAAAATCAAAGACATACGCTGGTCAGAGAACACTGTTTGGTTATAAGGTTAGGTTTGTTTTTAGTAAGAATAGAACTTAAAATATATTTTTAAATTAATGAATGAGGGCAGAAGTTAAAAATTAATGGGGACACTAATTTAATTAAGTATATATTAATAGAAAAAAGCAAAAAATGATTGGTGGCAACTGCCCCCTACTTGATAGGGTGCCTCCGCCCCTGGTATTGTATATAAAATTCGTAGCTTTGCACATAACTTTCGTCGCACTGTTTGTTTGTAATGTTTTATTTGAACTACAATACAATTCTGTTTAAGTTAATCAAAATGCGTAGCATTATATTGCTGGCATATGAGTAATAATGCATAGCGTTTTAGGGTACACTCGCTAGCTACCCTTCCATCTACATTCAAATCTCATACATTCTTCATCATAAAAAAAATAAAAAAATCTCATACATTCTTAATTACATTTTATTTCATGTTTGTGCAGATGGGCTCAAATAGTTGCCTGGAAGAACATTGATGAGTCGTATTTATACGACTCGTCGAGTCAATTACTCCCATTTATTTCGACACTTATTTATGCGAATAGTTACTTTTTAGTGTTGTTTTGCATTTCAGGTGTTTCGGGAGCCTTGGAAGGAATACGCGCTTAAAGACGGCATTTCGGTGCCAAATACATCACATGGAGTTCGTGGAGATCGACTCGAGAGCCCGAGCCAAGAATGACGAGCTGTCCAAGGCAAGCTACTCAGAGAGGATCGCGGACGCAGGCAAGTTTAAGAGGGTCGTCCGCGGATGGTAACCTTCTCGTGACCCGCGGAGCTAAAATGTGCAGCGTCCGCGGCTGACGTCAGCAAGTCGAGATTTAGAAGCCTGGCCCGAATGAAATTGGAAACTAAACTTTCTTAAAAATTAGGGTTTTTGATCGAAAAATCAATCCTCCAGAATCCCAGAATTGAAGAGACGGCTCGAGAGAAGATCAAGCTTTCTACAAGAGAGAAGAGAATTTCTACTACTTTCATCGCAAAAAAAATATTTGTTTATGATTCCCATGACTATGAGTAGCTAAATCCCATTGTATTCGGCTTAGGGTTAATATATTGTGACGAACGTTTTGAGGCTTGTGCTTAATGCTATTTATGTTCTACTAGTTCTTGTGCTTATTTTCTTGGATTATATTGAGAAGCTAAGTAGATACTTGCAATGGTGAAACTTAGTTGAATGATTTAATCCTCATATTTGCTGCTCGTCAATACTGAAACGTTGAAACAAGTAGTTGCACATTAACTTGATATTGCCTGAAACGAATGTATCAAGTTTGCTAGAACTAGAAGCCTATGCCCTGAAACGGAATTAGGTTGTGGTGTAAGTGCTTGAAACGGCCTTACTTTAGGTTATAACCTGAAACGGAAGTAATCACGCTTAAAAACATTAGTTAGATCATTCATAGCCGAGGATAAACAAGTCACAATATAAACCCCTTAAGCCGGATACTTTTCTCTCATAGAATTCTCTCAGTATTATTGCTTTTATTTTCTCGTGCACTTTTCACGACAACTGCTTACAAACCCCAATCAATTTTGTTCACAGAACGACTTGACCAACACCAGCTCTCTAGGGTTCGACCCTTGCTTGCCACTTTACTAGGGTTCTCGCAAGGAAACTATAAATTCAAATTTGCAGGTCAAACGACGCCTGTCAAATTTTGGCGCCGTTGCCGGGGAGCTGCGCTTCGGTGAAGTTGTTTCTTTTTTTTTTGAATTTAACATGTATCGAGGTTAATTCTTTAGATGCCTGTCAAAAAGCGATGAAGTATAACCATATAGCTAGAGTTCGGGACAGCGAATGCGGATCATGGGTCTAAAGAGGACTATCTTCCATTCATTCGAATTGATTTAAATTTCGGCTCAAAAGGTAACATGTGTCTAGTAATCAGAATTCCAACAAGTCTTTGGGGGATATAGTGAAGGAGCTGGCAGCTAGCACCCAGCTGTACCGTGGTGGCTAACTGCTGGGTGCTAGCTGCCAGCTCTTTCACTATATCCTCCAAAGACTTGTTGGAATTCTGATTACTAGGGCCTGCCTGATTGTAGTTCTGTCCTCTCTGCTGATATTGTCCCTGATTCCCTGGATTATTGTAGTTGCCCTGCTGCTGACGGTACGGAGGTCGATAATACTGCTGCTGCTGTTGGGACTGCTGAACTGGTTCCTTTGTCGTGTTATTGTTGTTGTCTCTCCAGCTGAACCCATTAGCTGCTAGCCCGAATTTTCACTGTTGTGGGCGGTCGTTGAAGTTCTGATAACCTCCCACAACGTTGACGTCTCCATGCTCATCCTCCTGTAGAATAGGGCACGAATCTGTTTTGTGATCGGTTGCAGCGCAGAATTCACAGGCCTTCACCTGAGCTACCTGATTGGTTACCAGCAGTTTCATCATCTCCCTCAATTCCTTCATCTCATCGGAAGCTGGTGCAGTTTCGGCCCTTGAGATGTTCCTAGTCCTGCTGCATTCATCTTGACGTCCTACTGCTTCTCTGAACCTTGCGTTTTCAGCCACGTCGGCGATCAGCTTCCTGATTTGACCTAGGGGAAGGTTCATGATTGTGCCTCCAGCTGAGGCGTCTAGCAGCATGTTGTCCAGGGGTCTCAGGCCATCGAGCAGGTACTCTATGATGAGCTTCTCTGGGAGTCCGAGGTTGCAGCAGCTCTGTTCCAACTTGTTGAACTTTTCTAGGTAGTCGTACATTGACTCGTTAGGCCCTTGTCTAAGCTCCTGTAGCTGCTTGCGAACCTGCATTGCTCTAGCGGCTGGGTAGTACTTGGCCAGGAACTTTTTCTGCATCTGGTCCCATGTCTGGATGCTACCTGAAGGCAAAGAAAGAAACCAATCGTTAGCTGCATCAGTCAAAGAGAAGTAAAAGGCTTTCAGCTTAAAGTCCTCCACTTCGACTCCGTGTGGCCGAAGGTTCTGGCAGATGCCATGGAAACGCTGCAGATGTGTGGTGGCCGACTCTCCCTGGCTTCCCGAGAACTTGGGTAGATGATGCACGACTGCCGTGTTAACCACTATTGCCTCTAGCTCAGGCCCTTCGTAGATGCACCATGGCTGGTTCCGGAAGTTCGGGGCAGACAGTTCTCCCATGGTGGGCTCTCGATAGTAGTATTCTTCGTCATACTCTTCCCTGATGAGAGGCTGCCGTAGCGGGTGTTGTGGAGGAGGCGGCTGCCTTGGTGGTGGCGGCTGCCTCGCATCAGCACCATTCTGCGCAACAGGTCCCCTCTGGTTCAGCTGTTGAGCTAGCCTTTGCTGCGTTATTCGCCCTGTTGCGAGCATGTAACTCTCGTTCCGGCTCATTATAGAATGGAGGAATTACTTCCTCGTTTTCATTGACTGGCTCGATCTCATTGTTGCGGACGTTCTCACCAATCTGGCTACCTGCACGAGACATTGCAAACGAGTAGCGAAGCACAAAAAAAAACAGAAAATAAAAAGAAAAAGAAACAACTTCACCGAAGCGCATCTCCCCGGCAACGGCGCCAAAATTTGACAGGCGTCGTTTGACCTGCAAATTTGAATTTATAGTTTCCTTGCGAGAACCCTAGTAAAGTGGCAAGCAAGGGTCGAACCCTAGAGAGCTGGTGTTGGTCAAGTCGTTCTGTGAACAAAATTGATTGGGGTTTGTAAGCAGTTGTCGTGAAAAGTGCACGAGAAAATAAAAGCAATAATACTGAGAGAATTCTATGAGAGAAAAGTATCCGGCTTAAGGGGTTTATATTGTGACTTGTTTATCCTCGGCTATGAATGATCTAACTAATGTTTTTAAGCGTGATTACTTCCGTTTCAGGTTATAACCTAAAGTAAGGCCGTTTCAAGCACTTACACCACAACCTAATTCCGTTTCAGGGCATAGGCTTCTAGTTCTAGCAAACTTGATACATTCATTTCAGGCAATATCAAGTTAATGTGCAACTACTTGTTTCAACGTTTCAGTATTGACGAGCAGCAAATATGAGGATTAAATCATTCAACTAAGTTTCACCATTGCAAGTATCTACTTAGCTTCTCAATATAATCCAAGAAAATAAGCACAAGAACTAGTAGAACATAAATAGCATTAAGCACAAGCCTCAAAACGTTCGTCACAATATATTAACCCTAAGCCGAATACAATGGGATTTAGCTACTCATAGTCATGGGAATCATAAACAAATATTTTTTTTGCGATGAAAGTAGTAGAAATTCTCTTCTCTCTTGTAGAAAGCTTGATCTTCTCTCGAGCCGTCTCTTCAATTCTGGGATTCTGGAGGATTGATTTTTCGATCAAAAACCCTAATTTTTAAGAAAGTTTAGTTTCCAATTTCATTCGGGCCAGGCTTCTAAATCTCGACTTGCTGACGTCAGCCGCGGACGCTGCACATTTTAGCTCAGCGGGTCACGAGAAGGTTACCATCCGCGGACGACCCTCTTAAACTTGCCTGCGTCCGCGATCCTCTCTGAGTAGCTTGCCTTGGACAGCTCGTCATTCTTGGCTCGGGCTCTCGAGTCGATCTCCACGAACTCCATGTGATGTATTTGGCACCGAAATGCCGTCTTTAAGCGCGTATTCCTTCCAAGGCTCCCGAAACACCTGAAATGCAAAACAACACTAAAAAGTAACTGTTCGCATAAATAAGTGTCGAAATAAATGGGAGTAATTGACTCGACGAGTCGTATAAATACGACTCATCAAACATACAATGAGGTGAATAATTTTTGGAACTCAAGGATCAAAAATAAATTGATCATCTCCTCATCTTCACCATCATCTAATTTTTACATCACTTCTTCCGCTACACCTGCATCCTCATCTTGTTGGGTATGGTGTGATCCCTGGGACGTCCTCGTTGTTTATGAAGTATTGGAGAGTCACTAATTGTTTTGGTGATGTTGTCCGTGTAGGGTTAATAGTTATATGGTCGTTCACCTGCACACTGCGATACGAATTATGTATAAATCTACGCATTTTACTCAATACAAATTTAAGTTACACATCTACGCATTTTAAAATTACATGCTCAGTTCAACCGTGTCACTGCGCTACGAATTATATGTAATACTCTATGCATTTTATACAACTTAGACTGCTACGAATTCTAAGTAGACACCTACGAATTAAACAGTTACATGGTCGTTCACCACACTGCGATACAAAATATATGCGTTAATATACGCATTTTAGTCGAATGCTCAGAACATGAATTTGAATTAACAGATGAGATGAGATGAGATGAGATGAGATGAGATGAGATGAGATGAGATGAGATGTGATTGTGATGTTGTTACATGCTCAGAACATGAATTACATGCTTAGAACATGAATTTGAATTAACATGAATTTGAATTAGCAGATGAATTTGAATTAACTGATGCGATGACAGTAACGAATTTGAATTAACAGATGCGATGACTTTTGCGTGCCGAAACTTCCGAATTACAAAATCGACGAGTCGATTAATATTGACTCAAAACATTCTAATCAAAACGGTTATGTGATGTTTGAACAAACCAATTAATTACCTGCAACGGTATCGACGAATGTGCTCATACTTCACACGGGGACGTAGATCGGAGAGTTAAGAAATCAAGTTCGAACGACTTTTGAGATGAAACATAATTAGCGTAGATCGAAACCTAATCGCACCAACATGTGCGATAAAATAGTATCTTAATTAACTAAAATTAGTAAATTCAAATGACGAAAATAACCCGATTCTAAATTTTATTCCTAAAATAGATGCAAATATATTGGACAAATCAATACTGTAGGATGACAAATCGGATGGTTTTTAATTTTTCTTATTTCTCACCAAAGATGTCATTTCTCATATGATCCTTTCTTTATAATATAATACAATATGAAAATTACGATTTTCATATTAAAACAATTTTTATTTCAGTAAACGAAAACAACACTTTTATTGATTACTAGAAATTTACGACGCGGTGAACTTTGTAGTGCAAAATCTTGTATTGAAAATTGAACTAATAAGTGTGTATTCATTATAAAATTTTGCAAATTTAGTAAATACATCATAAATGGGCGGCACATACATTTATTCAATGCAACTTTCGATAATACATTTTGCGCAATCTTGTATTGAAATTTGTAAATGTGTGTACCGCACATTTATAATACATTTACTAATCTTTTCGTACGTTACAAAATTTGTAATGAATACTTGATATATTTTTCATTACAACTTTTCATTTTTGTTTCAATAGCTCTATAAATACATAACATTAAAGTCATTATATATCCGCAATAAAGTCAAACAAGAGCAAGCAAAGAGAAAAGAATAACAATGGCTTTGTTGACATCTCCACACCTTTCAATCAGCTTGCTCATTTCCGTACTCTTTACTTGCATCATTTCTCGATCAACGTACTCTCAATCAATTTATTTATGATATCTGTAACAAAACAGACTTTCTAGAGGACTGTGAAAGATATTTTAGCTCTCATCCAGATAGTACCAGCGCAACCACAGAACATACGATTGGAGAAATCGCTTTTAATCTTACAGAAAAATTTACGAGCACAACGATCGATATGTTGACACATATGATTTCTATATATTCTGAATCGCATGATCTGGCTGATAGGTTGGACATGTGCAAGACTAAATACGAATTTATACTTCGAACAACAGTACGGATGCATCGCTTCTGGACGAACATGTTGAGAACTGCTCGCGAACGTATATGTGAATTGAAAAGGTCAAACAAGAGTTCGGCGAATTTCTGCTCTAGAAAAATTAAAAGAAAATCATTCATAATGTTCAAGGTGTATACTAAAGCAACCCATCATTTTGATATCATTGCAACCATTTGTAAGTGTGGCTTAATTGGCACATAGAAAACCAGTTAGATTTCATTTTCTTTGAATCGTGTCAATATTAAATTACATCCGAAGGTGCGTGAACATTTCCAAAAACGATTTATTATAGTGAAATATTTCTTGTACAAAATTAACTTATTATTATTCTAAACTGATAAAAATATGTACTGCACTTGATCTTGTTTATCTTCTTAATAAGATCTTCCTCAAGAATTACGTGCCTAACACTTCAAACTCAAAGCCAATAGAAGTCAGCTGGATAAGTGTAAAATCATCATACAAATTGCTTGTAGCACATAATTTAGTGTAGGGAACAACATGAAATAACAAGTTTTACATACCAAAAGCTGAATATGAAAATTATATTGTATAATTTTATGGAATTGAGATCAAGTGTAAAACCCCTTTATATGTATAAACTATATAAATCATCTAAGATGCTGCTACGTGGCAGCTTTCAATAATTAAAATCCGAGACTATTTTCTATTAACACATAAATTATATGTACTTAACTGCATAATTAAAGATATTATAGTACAAGAAAAAGTAGCTCCTTCAATAGTGAGCCTCTCAAGAACAAAGTCGTTATTTTCGTAATAGGGTTGGCTCGTTGATTGTCGGATTTGAATCGGATTAACTGAACTTGTTTTTCTCATATATCAATTGCTAAGCCTCTAGATTTTCACTATACCAAACATAAACTTGTACTATTTGGTGACGGATGTTGATAATGAGGATTTGATATGTAATGAATTTATGGGACGTTTAGAAGATGTGTTTACTGTTTACTAGTTGGTGACGGATGCAACGTTTTTTGTTAAGGTTCAACCCATCATTTTGATACCATTGCAACCATTTGGAAGTGGGACTAAATTCACGCATAGAAAATCAGTTTACATTTCATCTTCTTTGAATCGTGTCAATATTAAATTACATATGAAGGCATGTGAACATTTCGAAAAACGATTTATTATAGTGAAATATTTCTTGTACAGAATTAACTTATTTTGGTGACAATTTATGAATGCATGGAAAATATCATTCACATGTTGGATGATTCGATGAGTATAATTATCAAGGTTGAATATTTTCAGTACACAGTTGGAAAAAAAACTTGGTGGTTAATAAGAAACCAATGATTCGAAGTGGGAATTCTTGTAAAAAAAATTATATGTGATTTTCCCAAAGGAATTATGAAATTTGAATATGTGATGAGAGCGATCCCGTGATTCATTGGAACTCGGAAAATTGGAGATGTTTGCTTCGTGAAATAATTCATATCGTGTGAAATTCTCCACTTTAGAAGTCTTTGGAACAGCTCCATGCTGATGCTCACACACCTCTGCTGCCCAACTCCTACCACGTTCCCCCTTGGAGGGTCCAAATTGCCCCGGTGTTGTCCGAGATGAACATGACCTCGCTTCAGTTTAGCATGATACAACAAAATAGTTCCAATACAACAAAGTCATATAAGATACGTGAACACACTCAGGGGTGACATCATTACTCTTAAGGGAGGTGAAGGAGTTTGGAGTGAGTGGAACTCACTTCATATTTAGAATTGGACCCACTAATCACAAATTTCACACTCTACACTTATAAACTAAGCCATACAAAGTCACAATATCACGCCAAACAATTAAACATTAAGAGCATGAATAGACAACTTATAAATGGCGTCATTTTACTGTAAAATTACGTAGTTTTGTGTTTCTTATACATGGAAAAAGATCAGGTACAAAGTTGATTTTTTTTGTACAAAATACAGTTAATTCATAATAAACCTAAAAATAGATGCATGAACCCTTAAACTGCATCTTTTTGCACCTATACAAATCAAAACGACACCGTTCTCATTTTGGCAGCAAATAGTTACGCTCCTTGGGATCTCATTCCTTCGAGGAAACAAGACTAGTGGTGTAGTCATAAAACAAAATGTAAATCTTATATTGTGTTTTATTTTTATCAAATGTAAAATATAATTATAGAAATTATACATAATGAAATTAAGTATTAAAATTCCACTAAACTAAAGTTTTTTATTTTATGGGATATCATGGCTTATCATGTACATAGATTGCATTATTTGTCTTCAAATTTGGTATATAATATAATATGAAAATTACGATTTTCATATTAAAACAATTTTTATTTCAATACCCAAAAACAACACTTTTATTGTTTACTAGAAACTTACGACGCCATACAATTTTTGTAAGTTTTTCTCTCTCCTCTCTAGAATCCTCCTCCGAAGTTCGGAACTTTCGCGCAGAAGTCGTCCATTTCGCCTTTCCTTCCACAGGCGGGCGCCTGCGTCAGGTCCTCTGACTGTCTTTTGCTACGCTGATTCCACCGTGCCTCTCCATCTCGCTCTTTGCCCTTCGCGTTGTCTATGACGACGGCCTCCTGCCGCCTTTTACCCATGCCATGCGCTTTTCCCGTTATCTAATCGGCCTCTTGGGCTGAGCTTCTGCTCGTCTCCGGTGCTGCTATGGCTCTAGAGGGGATGTTGGTGGATTGTGGTTCGTGGATCCGCACTGGTGTTTTGGGGTGGAGGTTGGCGGTGTTGGGAGGGTGTAATTGGGCGGTGGGGCGCTGGTGGTGGTGGTGCTTTGGGTTTTCCTGGTGGACTTGGTGCTTCTTTTTGATTGGTGGTGTTTGAAGACACTACTTTGGATTGGAGGCCAGTGGCGTGAAGCTGGTGATTTTTTTGAACTTGTGTATAGGTTTTTATTGGTTTTCTTTTCTTGCTTTTAGTTGTCTTCGGCTTCACTTGTTGCAATTTTCGTTTTCTATATTTGGTGGTCTGGTCATCTTCCGCGGCGTGAGGCGAAGTGGAGCATCTCACTAATTCCGGCTAGCTAACTTGTTCTAGCTCTTAAATCCTCTTTGATGCCTTTTATGGAGTTTAGGTGGCGTGCTACCTTAGGCAGGAAGCCGGCTTATGACACTCACTTGTGTAGCCTTTTCCAGTGTTCAGTGGAAATCAGGCCAGAGCTTCTTTGTTGCTTCGGAGTTGACTCACGAGTTGCTTATTCTGTTTGGCCAGTTTGGCATGGTGTAGACCTTGGAGCGTGAAGATAACTAAGCAGTGGATTGTTTGACTAGCTCTGCCTGGATTACTTGTCTTGTTTAAATATTCTGTTCCAGTGCTAGGTGGTCGAGTGTATTACAGTTGTTGTTATTTGTTTTTCTTCAGGTCTTTGTATGCCTTTTCTTCTATAAAAAAAAGAAACTCACGACGCAGATGAACATTGTATAGTGCAAAATCTTGTATTGAAAATCGAACTAATAAGTGTGTATTCATTATAATTTTTTTGCAAATTTAGTAAATACATCATAGAAAACGGATCAAATACAAACCACATTTATAAATAAAAACTGAAAACCTCATAAAATATAGCCACGTGTATATTTCGACCAATCATAATTTGAGGCGCTTTTTGTAAATAAAAGAAAGTAAACGACTTATTTAAAAATACATAACAGATGCGATGGGTATAATCGTCCTAAAAATTTCTATATTAATATCCAGACTTAAGTTAAATCTTGATATTTGTAAGGTAAAAAAACTTACTGCGGAGAGAGAAACTCCCAAGGCGAGGAGAAGAAGGTTTGCGAAAGGGGTAGACGTTTCCTCCATTTTCCTGCCATCTGCTCCTCCCCCACCACTTCTCCTCCTCCTTCATCCTCTCTTGCAGCTGGATGTAGTCGCTGGGGGTGTGGTGGGTGGCTGTTGGGTTGGCGGTGGGGTAGTGGGGTTTTTTTGGGGTACATCTACTGATGTACGGTTTTGGGGGTAGGGTGGTCGCCGGTCAGGATGGGAGTCGACGGTGGTTGGCTTGTTCTGGTGGTGGCCTGCTTTGTCCCGGTTGCTGATGAAGGTCGGCGGATGCTTCTTCTGACCGAGTTGCCTTTGCTGGTGGCTCAAGGTGGTGGCTTCGCTGGCGGGTGGATGGTGGGCCCGGTTTCGACCGGGGTTTGTGTACAGGTTTTAGTAGGTTTTAGCATGGCCGGCTCTTGCCGGGTTTAGTGTAGGGCGGGTTTATCCCGGCGCTGGCGGCGTCTCCGACTGGGTTCGCTAGATTTTGTTGGTTACCGATGTCCTGGCGGTCGGTTTTCAGATTTAATACCGGGCCTGTTAGTTCGGTGGGTATTGCCGGGGTGGGATGGTTGGCCTTAGTTGCCGGTATTTTTATTGAAATGCGGCTGGGACCTCAGTGGAATGTTGAAGATTGCTGTCTTCGTCGGTTTGGCTGCGTGGCGAACTACGGATTTGGACTCGCGTGTGTGAAGAAGCTTCAACAGCTGAAGGATGGCACTCTTAACACGGATCACGCAATCACGTTCTTCTGTGTTCATTGCTTGTTCTTGTTTTGTTGTTGTGTTTTCTTCATGTATGTTGTTCTGTTCGGGTCTGTACTTGCCTTATTCCATCAAAAAAAATCTTGATATTTGCTGTTTAAAGTCTCGACATTGTTGTTTAAGTTTGGATATTGCTGTTTAAGTCTGGATATTGATGTTTAAGTCTGGGTATTTGCTGTTTTAAGTCTGGATATTACTGTTTAAGTCTGAATATTGCTGTTTAAGTCTGGGTATTGCTGTTTTATGTATGATCATTGTTGTTTAAGTCTGATCATTACTGTTTTAAGTCTTATCATTGCTACTTAAGTCTGGATATTGCTGTTTTAAGCCTGATTATTAAGTCTGATCATTTCAAGTTAAGTTTGATCATTCCAAGTTAAGTCTATCATTGCTGTTTAAGTCTGTTCATTGCTATTTTAAGTCTAATCATTGTTGCTTAAGTCTGGATATTGCTATTTTAAGTCTGATTATTAAGTTTGATCATTGATGTTTAAGTCTGATTATTTAGTCTGATCATTCCAAGTTAAGTCTGATCATTGTTGTTTAAGTCTGATCATTGCTGTTTAAGTCTGATCATTGTTGTTTGTCTGGATATTGATGTTTTAAGTCTGATCATTCCAAGTTAAGTCTGATCATTGTTGTTTAAGTCTGATCAATGTTGTTTAAGTCTGATCATTACTGTATAAGTCTGATCATTGCTGTTTAAGTCTGATCATTGCTGTTTAAGTCTGGATATTGCTATTTTAAGTCTTATCATTGATGTTTAAGTCTGGATATTGATGTTTTAAGTCTGATTATTAAGACTGATCACTCCATGTTAAGTCTGATCATTGTTGTTTCAGTATGATCATTGCTGTTTAACTCTGATCATTGATGTTTTAAGTCTAATCATTGCTATTTTAAGTCTGGATATTGCTGTTTTAAGGCTGATCATTTCAAGTTAAGTCTGATCGTTTAGAGATATGTGATGAACATAATGCCCCACCGTGTTATATCCGAGATTTCAACAAAATTAGACACGTTTCAGCTTGAAATCCGATTTTTAGTGGTTTTTACCTGAACCGCATTCTACATCATAAATGTGAGGCATGATCAGTCAATATTCTGACTAATTAATCACTACATTCGATGAGGGATTATACCCATTCTCCGGGAAAATCGTCTCAATTTGATGTTTTCTTTGACTGTTTCAGGACAAAAACACATATCATTGCTCCTTGGACTCGAAGTGTTACAGAATGAAAAGGCCGAAAAAAGAACTCTGCACTAGCAACAGGTTGTGACGGTCGTGACATCATATACGTGTCACGGGTATCACGACACCTATTTTTCACAGAAAGATTATGTGCCTCCCGTGATAACCGTGACATATTGGACTGTCACGACTACTCAAAGGATCAAAGAGTTTTTGCCATATCGTGACGCTATGACATCCCTTGACTATCACGGGTGTCACAGCGCACTTATTGCTCAGTGAGTTTTTACTCATGCCGTGACATACTGGACTGTCACGAGTGTCACGGTCCCGTCAGGTATTTCAAATTATAAATAAGGAAATTCGGAATCTATTTAAGAGGGCTTGATTTTGGGATTTGAAAGAGCTAACTTGGAGAAGAAAACAGAGCAGAACATCGCCAGAGATCAAGGATTCAACGAGCTACTTCGGCTACACGGTTTCCTCGTTTTCATACTATTTTTGGTTAACTTACCATGAGTAGAGAGTAGTCTTCTTAATTCTGGGATCCTACGGATCACGTGCCTTGTACCTTACTCTTCATGTGATCAATTAAACGTTTGTTATTTATGCAATTCGAATATTCAATTTCATTGTGCTTAATTGTATCGTTCTTGCAAGTTTTACATTGAATGGGATGTTTGCGTGCTAGAACGTATTTAGGTTAATTACCAAAAGATGAATGAGTCCTGAGTATTAACCAGATTGCATGAAATTAATATTAGGTCATGGTAGCTACAATGGTAGTACATGAATTAATATGAAAGTTGACTTTACTGTCAGAAAAACCCTAGGCTTAACTAATCAAAATCGTTTATAATCCGAGGATGGGCGGCGTTCAACGATTGAGATTAATCTAGACAATGATCCATGGATGGGCGGCTTGTCTAGTGCTATTTTGGTTTATTTTTATATTTGATAGCATGAATAATTTACGCGATATAATTGCACGATTTGTGGGTTGGCACGGGTGAAGTTTGATCCTGGGATTCTTTCTCTGATCAAGCCAAAACCTTTTTATTTTTCTGCATTTAATATCTGTAATTTTTATTACACCAAAACCTTTCACTATTTGGAATAGCTGAATAGGTCACTTGTTAGCTAGTAATCAGACACGTTGTTCCTTGGATCGACCCTTGGTTTATTGATCGGTCGAATTCTTGACCTATTATTCACTTCATTCGATGATGGATTAGGTTTGTTTTCCGGACATTTTGTTATCATTTAATCTATTTTCTAGTGTTTCAGGTCATATATCACATATCTAATACTTTTGGATTGATCAGAAGCAAAGCAAAGCATTTAGTAGAGATATCGGTAAAAAAAGGGCAGATTGACCTTCCCGACTTGTTTTACACATACAGGTCGCAATTGGTATCCAAATGAGTCGAAATTTAGCTTTTCGGAAAGCTAATTCAATGTCCTACAACTTTGTAGTTGGCACAAAGAGCAGATTCGAAGGTTTAGACCTCCAAAAAGGTAAAAGAAGGTGACCCGTTACAATCTTCAGCAGCCGTTACACCTTGAGCTGTAACGGCTGTGTATTTCATCAGAGATTTGGGCTCAGGCCGTTACAGCCGTTACACCCAGCTGTAACGGGCCCGTCGTGAACAGTAATTTCGGGAAATTTCCAAAAATCGTTTTGGGCTTTCTTCGGCCATCTTTTTCGAAGCTTATAAAAGGAAACATGACCAGATTGGATTGATGTGCTTATTTCGGAGAGAAAACCCGAACTTGGGAGAAGATATCACGAGAGATTGAGGATCATCGAGCTCATCATTTACGGTTAACTCGTCCTTACTTTCTTTCATTACACTGCTCTCGGTATTTTACCATGAGTAGTGAGTAGTCCTTTAATTCTGGGATCCTACGGATCCCGTGCTATGTAACCCTAACTTTTCATGTGATCAATTAAAGTTGTTATTTATGCGATTCGATTATTCAATTTCATTGTGTGCTTAATATTATCGTTCTATGCAAGTATTTACATCAAAGGGTATGGTTGCATTGCTAGAACGTATATAGGTTTAATGCCAAAATGTGGATGGGCCCTAGGGATTAACCGGATTACATGAAATTGATATTAGGTCATGTTTACATGAGTTAATAGGAAAACCTTTAGTTTAATAAATCGAGATCGTTGATAATCCGTGGATGGGCGGCGTTCAACGATTGAGATTAATCTAGACAATGATCCGTGGATGGGCGGCTTGTCTAGTGTTATTTCGGTTATATTCCATATTCGATAGCATGAATAATTTACGCAACATGATCGCATGATTAGTGGGGGTTAGCACGGGTGAAGTAGGATTCTGGGATTCTTTCTCTGATTAAGTACAACCTTTAATTTTCTGCACTTTTAATTTTGCTATTAATTTCTGCAATTTACAAACAACAAAACTCTCTTCAAATCGGAATAGCTAAATAGGTCACTTGTTACCTAGTATTCACACGCATTGCTCTTTGGATCGACCCTTGGCTTACCAAGCTATAAATTTTGTTTGACTGCAACTTGACCCCTAAAACGTATAAATTGACAACTAAAAAGGGTTAAAAATACGCTTGTCACTTATCAAGGTTTATAATTTGTTTTTGACTACAGTTTGACCCCTTACACGCACGCGTATTTTCTTTGGATCGACCCCTGGATTACACAGGATTATAAATTGTTTTTACTACAATTTGACCCCTAAAACATATAACTTGACAACAATAAATGGTTAAAAATACGCTTCTCCCGGCACATACATTTATTCAATGCAACTTTCGCTACTAAATTTTTTGCAATCTTGTATTAAAATTTGCATTGAGTAAATGTGTGTGCCGCACATTTATAATACGTTTACTAATCTTTTCGTACGCTACAAAATTTGTAATGAATACTTGATATATTTTTCATTACAACTTTTCGTTTTTGTTTCAATAGCTCTATAAATACAGAACACTAAGGTAATTATATATCCACAACACAATCAAACAAGAGAAGGCAAAGAGAAGAGCATAGCGATGGCTTTGTTGACATCTCCACACTATTCAACCAGCTTGCTCATTTTCGTACTCTTTACTTGCATCATTTCTCAATCATCGTACTCTCAGAATCCATTTGTCTATGATATCTGTGGCAAAACAGACTTTCGAGAGGCATGTAAAAGATATTTTAGCTCCCATCCTGATAGTACCAACGCAACCACAGACTATGCAATTGGAGAAATCGCATTTAATCTTACAGAAAAACTTGTGAGCGACACGATCGATATGCTGACGCATATGATTTCTAAATATTCTGAATCACATGATTTTGCTGATAGGTTGGACCTATGCAAGACTCAATACAAAAATGTACTTGGAACAACAGTACCGATGCATCGCTTCTGGACGAACAAGTTGAGAACTGCTCGCGAACGTATATGTGAATTGAAAAAGTACAACATGAGTGCGGTGAATTACTGCTCTAGAAAAATTAATAGAAAATCATACAGAATGTTCAAGGTGTATATTAAAGCAACCCATCATTTTGGTATCATTGCAACCATTTGTAAGTGTAACTTAATTCACTCATAGATAGTTTATATTTCATTTTCTTTGAATAGTTTCAATATTAAATTACATCGAAAGGCGTGTGAACATTTCCAAAAACGATTTATTATAGTGAAATATTTCTTGTACAGAATTAACTTATTATTATTCTGAATTGATAAAAATATATGTACTACACTTGATCTTGTTTATCTTCTTGATAAGATCTTCCTCGAGAATTGCGTGCCTATCACTTCAACCTCAAAGCCAATAGAAGTCAGCTTGGATAAGTGTAAAATCATCATACAAATTTCTTGTGGCACATAATTTAGTGTAGAGAACAACATGAAATAACAAGTTTTACATCCCAAAAGCTGAATAATATGAATAATATATTATAAATTTATGGGATTGAGATTAAGTGTAAAACCCTTTTAAATGGATAAACTGTGAATCATCTAAAGATGCTGCTACATAGCAGCTTTCACTAATTAAAATCCGAAACAATTTTCTAATAACTCATAAATTATATGTACTTAGCTGAATAATTAAAGATATTATAGTACAAGAAAAAGTAGTTCCTTCAATGGAGAGCCTCGCAAGAACAAAGTCGTTATTTTCATATATAGGTCAATTTTTGTTTCCGACTGGAAACCTGAGGCTTAACGCCCAAACAACAAAACAGAGCATCAACAGACTCTGCATTGAAACAACGCTGACAGCACAAGTAAGAGAACACCCATACACACCTACGAAAAACCATCTTGGACACTGTCTAGAATTTGGTGGCACTGCAAGGTCCTCTGAATGGCCTTCAGCTCCTCCCATTTCAGCGCTCTTTTTTCGATTTCTACGCCATAAAATCCACGGCCACATTGGCTTCCTTCATATCGTGTGAAATTCTCCACTTTAGAAGTCTTTGGAACAGCTCCATGCTGATGCTCACACACCTCTGCTGCCCAACTCCTACCACGTTCCCCCTTGGAGGGTCCAAATTGCCCCGGTGTTGTCCGAGATGAACGTGACCTCGCTTCAGTTTAGCATGGTACAACAAAATAGTTCCAATACAACAAAGTCATATAAGATACGTGGACACTTTGGGGTGCAATCATTACTCTTAAGGGAGGTGAAGGAGTTTGGAATGAGTGGAACTCACTTCACATTTAGAATTTGACCCACTAATCACAAATTTCGCACTCCACACTTATAAACGAAGCCACACAAAGTCACACTATCACGCCAAACAATTAAACATTAAGAGCATGAATAGACAACTTACAAACGGGGTATCTCCCGTCAGTGTCTCGTTTAACATCTTGACAACATGGACAAAGCGTCCCATAGAATCACTCGTGAGAAGTCTTTTGCTAGGATCCATTCTCACCGAGTGGTGGGTGCTTGAGGTGTCAATCAATCTTTAAATCTCATTTAAATCATCATCCATCAAGCCTACAATAAACCATCAAGCCCACCATGGATAGAGCATGAACATTGGCGATCCAGCGACTCTCGACAGAGGATCCTAAGTTTACTATAATGGTAAAAGATATTTAATTAAAATATTAAATCAAATTATACTTTACTATAATATATTATCTTAACTAAGTCAAAGTACAAACATGAAACAACTCAACCGGTGCCCAATATACCAGTGAACCACATCAACGTTCAAATTTTCCTTCATATCCAATCATACATCATCTATTTGTAATCCATCTGATAAGTTTAAAGTAATTTATGTTTGATATATTATAAATTATATATGATATTTTTACTTTTATATTTGCGTTAAGTCTGATCATTGTTGTTTAAGTCTGGATATTGCTGTTTTAAGTCTGATAATTCCAAGTTAAGTATGATCATTGTTGTTTAAGTCTGATCAATGTTGTTTAAGTCTGAGCATTGATGTATAAGTTTGATCATTGCAGTTTAAGTCTGATCATTGCAGTTTAAGTCTGGATATTGCTGTTTTAAGTCTGATTATTAAGTCTGATCATTGATGTTTAAGTCTGGATATTGCTGTTTTAAGTCTGGTTATTAACAGTGATCACTCCAAGTTAAGTCTGATCATTGTTGTTTAAGTGTTATCATTGCTGTTTTAAGTCAGATCATTGCTATTCTAGGTCTGGATATTACTGTTTTAAGTCTCATTATTAAGTCTGATCATTTCAAAATATGTGATGACCATAATGCCTCTCCGTGTTATATACGAGATTTCGACAAAATTAGACACGTGTCAGCCTGAAATCCAATTTTTAGTTTTCATATATAATAGCAGTTTTTACTTGAATCGCACTCTACATCATAAATGTGCGGCGTGATCAGTCAATATTCTGACTAATTATTCACTACATTTGATGAGGGATTATACTCATTCTCTGGGAAAATCGTCTTTATTTGATGTCTTCTTTGAGTGTTTCAGGACAAAAAGACATATCATTGCTCCTTGGACTCGAAGTGTTACATAAACGGAAAGATCGATGGAACAAGGCCGAAAAAAAGAACAATGCACCAGCAAAAGGCTGTAACGGCCGTGACATCCTATACGTGTCACGACACCTGTTTTTCAAAGAAGGTTTCTGCGCCTCCCGTGACAACCATTACATATTGGACTGTTACGGGTGTCACGACTACTCAAAGGATCAGAGAGTTTTGGCCATACCATGACAGCCGTGACATTCCTTGACTGTCACAGGTGTCACGGCGCACTTATTGCTCAGTGAGTTTTTGCTCCTTCCGTGACAGCCGTGACATACTGGATTATCACGGGTGTCACGGCCCCGTCGGGTATTTCGAATTATAAATGAGGAAATTCGGGATCCATTTAAGAGAGCTTGATTTTGGGATTTGAGAGAGCTAACTTGGAGAAGAAGACAGAGCAGAACATCACCAGAGATCAATGATTCAACGAGCTACTTTGTCTACACGGTTTCCTCGTTCTTGATTTCTATTTCTACACTATTTTTAGTTAACTTACCATGACTAGTGAGTAGTCTTCTTAATTCTGGGATCCTACGGATCCCGTGCCTTGTATCTTACTCTTCATGTGATCAATTAAACGTTTGTTATTTATGCAATTTGAATATTTAATTTCATTATACTTAATTTTATCGTTCTGGTAAGTTTTACATTAAATGGGATGTTTGCATGCTAGAACGTATTTAGGTTAATTACCAAAAAGATGAATGAGTCCGAGGTATTAACCAGATTGCATGAAATTGATATCAGGTCATGGTAGCTACAATGGTAGTACATGAATTAATACGAAATTTGACTTTATTGTCTGAAAAACCCTAGGCTTAACTAATAGAAATCGTTGATAATCCGTGGATGGGCGACGTTCAACGATTGAGATTAATCTAGACAATGACCCGTGGATGGGCGGCTTATCTAGTGTTATTTTTGTTTATTTCTATAATCGATATCGTGAATAGTTTACGCGATATAATTGCATGATTTATAGGTTGGCACGGGTGAAGTTTGATCCTGAGATTCTTTCTATGATCCAGCCAAAACCTTTTTATTTTTCTACATTTAATTTTTGCAATTTTCATTACACCAAAACCTTTCACTATTTCAAATAGCTGAATAGGCCACTCGTTAGCTAGTGATCGCACACGATGTTCCTTGGATCGACCCTTGGCTTACCAAGGTTTATGAATTGTTTTTTACTACAGTTTGATCCCTAAAACTAATAACTTGACAATTATAAAGGGTTAAAAATACGCTTATCAAAATTGAGTTAGGTTTGCATGTTAGTTTAGTTTGAATTGATGACTTGATATTTGAATGGGTAACTATTCTGCGATTTATTGACTTGTGCTTAATGTTTGTTTGGGACGAACAAATCCAAAGTGTGGAGTATTTTGATCGGTCGAATTCTTGACCTATTATTCACTTCATTCGATGATGGATTATGTTTGTTTTCTCGACATTTTATTGTCATTCAATCTCTTTTCTAGTGTTTCAGGTCAAATATCACATACCTAAGACTTTTGGATTGATCTGAAGTAAAATAAAGCATTTGGTGAAGATTTGGTCTAAAACAGGCAAACTGGCCTTTCCAACTTAATTTTCATGCACATATCTCATATAGTGTTCAAATAAGTCATTCTATAGCTTGTTGGAAGGCTAATTCAAATAGTGACAACTATGTGGTTTACTCCAAGACCAAATTCGTACATTACGATCGCGAAAAAGTCATGCGAAGTCTCTGCCAGTTTGCCATGCCATGACAAAACAATATGTCATGGGTGTTACGGCCCCTAAATTGCGCAGAAACATTTAGAAGGGTCGTGACACCCATGACAAAATCATATGTCACGAGCCCCGCAGATATTTTGGGCTTTAAATAGCAGCTTCAGACCAGATTTTGAGTATGCTGACTTTGGGAATCGATTTTGACCTACATTGAAGAAGAAGGATGACTAAGAGCTTGAGAAAGACCAAGACTCGAGGCTACACTTCATCAAAACACGGTTTCCTCGTTTCTAATCTTTTCATATATTTTTTTGTGAATGATAGCCATGAATCGTGAGTAGTCATTTTATTCCGGGATCCTACGGATCACGTGCTTGTACCCAACTCTTCATGTGATTTATAGCAACACTTTCATTATTTCAATTCAAGTACTCAATTCTACTATGCTTAATTTTATCATTCTTGCACGTTATACAATGGTTTGATGTTTTCTTGTATGAACGAAATTAGGTTAAACACCGATGGGTCTGTGGTAGTTAACTGGATCGAGTAGAATTGATGTTAGGTCGTAATAGCTATGCTGAAAGTATATGACCTAATAGGAGAGTGAATATTAATTATTTCACTAAACTACGGTAGCTAGGCTTGTAGTACATAGGTATCTGTGAGTACAACGCTCGCACATCTGCGGCAATGGTATAACAAGTAAGTAGTGGAATAGTTAGTATTTGGAAAATCCTAGACTCAATAAATCGAAATCGTTAATATTCCGTGGATGGACAGCGTTCAACAATCTAGGTTAATTTAGACAATGATCCGTGGATGCGGCTTGTCTAATTTTATTTTGGTTTATTTCCATATTTGATGGCATATTTGGATTGCATGACAATCACATGAATTGTATGGCATGCACGGGTGAAGTTTGATCTTGGAAATATTTCTCTGATTGAATCAAACGTTTCCTAATTTCAGTGTCACTTGGGAGTTAGTAATTACTCAAACCTTTTTTCTATAGGAGTAGGTGAACACATTACTTGCACACTAGTACACGCACGCGTCTGTTCCTAGGATCGACCCTTGGCCTACACAGGATTATAAATTGTTTTTGACTACAATTTGACCCCTAAAACATATAATTTGACAGCTATAAAGGGTTAAAAATACGCTTTTCACGGCACATACATTTATTCAATGCAACTTTCGATACTAAATTTTGTGCAATCTTGTATTGAAATTTGCATTGAGTAAATGTGTGTGCGCAGATTTATAATACATTTACTAATCCTTTCGTACGTTAAAAAATTCGTAATGAATACTTGATATATTTTTCATTACAACTTTTTATTTTTGTTTCAATAGCTCTATAAATACAGAACACTAAGGTAATTATATATCCACAACACAATCAAACAAGAGCAAGCAAAGAGAAGAGCATAGCAATGGCTTTGTTGACATCTCCACACCTTTCAACCAGCTTGCTCATTTTCGTACTCTTTACTTGCATCATTTCTCAATCATCGTACTCTCTGAATCCATTTATTTATGATATCTGTGGCAAACCAAACTTTCGAGAGGATTGTGAAAGATATTTTAGCTCCCATCCTAATAGTAGTAGCGCAACCACAGACTACGCGATTGGAGAAATCGCATTTAATTTTACAGAAAAACTTGCGAGCGACACGATCGATATGTTGACATATATGATTTCTAAATATTCCGAATCGCATGATCCGGCTGATAGGTTGGACATGTGCAAGACTCAATACCAAATTATACTTGAAACAACAGTACGGATGCATCGCTTCTGGACGAACATGTTGAGAACTGCTCGCGAACATATATGTGAATTGAAAAGGTCAAACAAGAGTGCGGCGAATTACTGCTCTAGAAAAATTAAAAGAAAATCATCCAGAATGTTCAAGGTGTATACTATAGCAACCCATCATTTTGATATCATTGCAACCATTTGTAAGTGTGACTTAATTCACATATAGAAAACCAGTTTACAAATCATTTTCTTTGAATCGTGTCAATGAGAAAGGATCCGGTGCAAAGTGATAATTATTGTAAAAAATACAAAGTTATTCCAACCGCTCCTTTAATCTTTTGGATGGTCCTGATTAATTGAAGATAAATATGTTTAATTTTAATTTTTAATGTGTCGAGGGCAATTTTGGCATACGTTAGGAAATTCAGTTTCACGTAACCTCCCTGTTTCCTAAACTGTCGCGTTGTTTCAAATCAAATCTGTTGTGATTTCCAGTCGTTCTCGAAAAACCTTGAACTCGATTCATCGTACTGCGGAAGTAATGAGGAGGTCGGTTCTGGAGCAAAACCTAAATCTGAAAAATACAAAATCGGGAGGCTGGTGTGGGAGCAATGATTGTAGTACAACCCAAAATCGGAAGGCTGGTGGGGGAGCGATGGTGCGGGAGCAAAACCCAGATCTGAATTGGATGGACCAGAGGTTGGTGCGGGAGCGATGGTGCCGGAACACTGGTGCATGTGGCTGGTGCGGGAGCGATGGAGCAGGAGCAAAACCCAGATCTGATTTGAGTGTTGTCGCTTTCAGTGGTGGCTGGGCTGCGTGACAAACTAACAGAGATTCGATTTGGATTATTCACTCTTGCGGAATTATTTATGAGTTATAAAACTGAAGACTGCTACTGCTTTTTTCAGGTTTCTGAACACAACAGCAAGATTGTGAAAAAGATGACAGTGAAATAGAAATGGGGGAGATGGTGCGGGGAATGTGATGAATGGTTTAGAGTATGAGATGACGAATTCTTAACGAATTATAGTCCAATTTTGACGAAATATGTCATAGTTCGTCAAAAGGGGACTATAATTCGTCAAGAATTCTGACGAATTGTAATACACTTTGACGAATAATACTATAATTCATCAAATGTAAATTAAAATTCGTTCAGAATTCGGCAGTATCATTGTATAATTAGTCATGACATTTTATAATTCGTTACAGCCAATTTATAGTTCGTCATGTTCAGTTTCGAATTTTTCTTTATGAAAACTGTTGATTTGATTTTGGGATGAGTTCCATTGATGTCGAAGATGATCCAGAGTGTGAACAACTGAGTTCGACGAAGTTTTACTCCTTCAATTTGATCGAATTAAGTCCGATTTCTTATAATTATTCATGCCAATTTATAGTTCGTCATGACTTTACACTCTCAAACTTTTATTATTTGAAAATTCGTCAGAATTATTAACGAATTATAGTCCATTTTTGACGAACTATGACCTAATTCGTCAACATTAGACTATAATTCGTTAAGAATTCATTCATGAGTTCCCAGTTCTTCTCCCATAATTCGTCCAGCTTCCATTATTGAAATCAGCTTCTGAATTTTTCAACAACATCCAGTTCAAAATATATGAAACTGGCTACGCATCAATATTGCAACTTTTATAAATGAAACTAAAAAATTGAAGCTGTTTTACAGATTGAAGTTGTGAGATTCCGAACCCTAATTTTACGAAGTTGTGAGATTCCGAACCCTAATTTTACAGATTGAAGCTGTTTGATTACCTGAAAAGCATTCGATTTGTGCATAAAATTGGAACGGATATGTGATGGAACGAATTCGATTTTTGGCAAGCAAAATTGAACGGCGACCAATTGATCTGGGTTTCAGATCTGGAGGAGAGAGGTTTTGGTTTTTTGTATGTGGTCAATTATGCCCTTTCAAAGAGTCATATACGCCCAAAATTAATTTATTAATTGTTTTATTCTCATTTAATCTACACCACATGATTATCCAAATGAACGGTGGCCATGAGTTTGTATTTTGCACCATATTTGGGCTTTGCACCAGATCTGACCTCTCGTGTCAATATTAAATTACATCTAAAGGCGTGTGAACATTTCCAAAAACGATTTATTATAGTGAAATATTTCTTGTACATAATTAACTTATTATTATTCTAAATTGATAAAAATATATGCACTACACTTGATCTTGTTTATCTTCTTGATAAGATCTTCCTCGAGAATTGCGTTCCTAACACTTCAAACTCAAAGCCAATAGAAGTCAGCAGGATAAAATCATCATACAAATTGCTTGTAGCACATAATTTAGTTTAGATAACAACATGAAATAACAAGTTTTACATACCAAAAGCTGAATATGAAAAATATATTATAATTTTATGGGATTGAGATCAAAGTGTAAAACCCTTATATATGTATAAACTGTGAATCATCTAAGATGCTGCTACGTGGCAGCTTTCACTCATTAATATCCGAAACTATTTTCTATTAACACATAAATTATAGGGAAAAGTACATAAAGGGTACCTGAACTATCGCCTAATTCCAATGTGTGGGCTTAACTATAAAAAGTTCCAAAGAGGGGGCAAACTTTGGTTAGTCTTTCCAAAGAAGGGGCACGGTCAAACCTGAACTATCGCCTAATTCCAATGTGTGGGCCGAACTATAAAAAGTTCCAAAGAGGGGGCGAACTTTGGTTAGTCTTTCCAAAGAAGGGGCACGGTCAAACACGCCGTTAACTCCGTCCAATTCCGTCCAACGCGCCGTTAACTCCGTCAAACGCACCGTTAACTCCGTTATTCTTGTTTATTAATTTATATAAATAAATGTAAATTTATAATTTGATTTTAAAAAAATGATAGTAGGAAAATTTAATTCCTTTTACACATTTGCATCAATTTATAGGGAATATAAAATTCAATTTTGTAGTAGGGATATAAAATTCAGATTTAATTCCTCTTACACACTAATTTATATAAATAAATCTGAATTTTATATTCCCTAATCCCTACTACAAAATTGAATTTTATAAAATTCAGATTTATAAATTCAGATTTTGTACAAAATTCAGATTTATAAAATTACGTTATTCTTGTTTATTAATTCTGTTACAAAATTGAATTTTATATTCCCTAATCCCTACTACAAAATAACGGAATTTTATAAATCTGAATTTTGTACAAAATCTGAATTTATAAATCTGAATTTTATAAAATTTAATTTTGTAGTAGGGATTAGGGAATATAAAATTCAATTTTGTAGTAGGGATTAGGGAATATAAAATTCAGATTTATAAAATTCCGTTATTCTTGTTTATTAATTTATATAAATAAATTTAAATTAATGTTTTGATTTAAAAAAAATGATAGTTCAAGTTTTTATAGTTTGCCCCTCTTTGGAAAGACTAACTAAAGTTCGCCCCCTCTTTGGAACTTTTTATAGTTCGGCCCACACATTGGAATTAGGCGATAGTTCAGGTTTGACTGTGACCCTTCTTTGGAAAGACTAACCAAAGTTCGCCCCCTCTTTGGAACTTTTTATAGTTAAGCCCACACATTGGAATTAGGCGATAGTTCAAGTACCCTTTATGTACTTTTCCCTAAATTATATGTACTTAACTGCATAATTAAAGATATTATAGTACAAGAAAAAGGTGCTCCTTCAATGGAGAGCCTCTCAAGAACAAAGTCGTTATTTTCGTAATAGGTTTAGCTCGTTGATTGTCGGATTAACTGAACTTGTTGTTCTGATAGATCAATTGGTAAGCCTCTAGATTTTCACTCTACCAAACATAAACTTGTACTATTTGGTGACGGATGTTGATAATGGGGACTTGATATATATAATGAATTTAAGGGACGTGTAGAAGATGTGCTTACGGGGAGCGTTCGGTTGAGAATTCTTAAAAATTCGAAAACTTGCGAATTCAAATCTCACCATTGGATCATGATGCATCTTTGAATCTGCATGTGACACATGCCAAAAAATAAAGTAAAAAAGGTAGTTTGGACTTTGCATTTAATGCATCTTGGAAAATACATATTGGACACGTGTTACCATCAAAATGACTTGATGATGCATTTTATAAGGTGAAGATTTGGATCTTAACTTCTCGAAAAAAAATAAGAAATTCTCATTTGAACGCTCCTCTATTGTTTACTATTTGGTTTCCTGTGATCTCTGTGGTCATAATTTAGGTTTCGGAGTTTCTGTACGTACAATGCACATTTTTAGATGTGGGTTGACAAGGATAAGGATCATGCAATTTTGTTGTTTGAGATTTGTATTTATGTTTTCATTCAGAACCTATTGTTTTCCTACTAATAAGTAATTTAATTGTATTATATGAGACAAACGTTGATGTTAGAATATAGTCGTAGCATCCTTTATATAGTTTGTACTCGAACCGGATAGTCCTAGATTTTCTTGGAGAAAATCTCTCTATCTTGCACGCCAAGTTCGCACAAAGTCTTCCGGCTGATTCATTCGTCCCAT
Organism: Rhodiola chrysanthemifolia; assembly: GCA_033675395.1. Taxonomy (NCBI): domain Eukaryota; kingdom Viridiplantae; phylum Streptophyta; class Magnoliopsida; order Saxifragales; family Crassulaceae; genus Rhodiola; species Rhodiola chrysanthemifolia. The sequence continues at coordinate 16,496,529 of CM066204.1, forward strand.
GCTGGCTTCATCAGCCTTCCAGTTAGATTGTCTCATACCGATCTAATTGGATATGCGGTTGAGATATTGTTTCCTAAAATCTCTCATGCAATCTTCCATATCTAGACCAAGTCCAAATCTCGTTACAAGTATCCATAACTGATCCTGGATAATCTTCCAGCATATATATGCTATTTTCGATCTTGGGAGCGAAAGATCCACCGAGAATATGTATGGAGATATTTTCGTCCTCAATCAAAGGTACAACTACTTCCAGAGATCCGCGCAAGCCCTATACATTCAAGTAGCCGTTACTTCCAGAGTACCCTGTACTTAAAATTTGTGCATGCACTCAAGTAACACATTAGCATGATGTTTGTCCATCAAAACACACCAGAGTATACGTCCTCCAAACGTACGCCTACTCTAGGGTAATCGTACTCCAACAGTTAAGTATTTCATTCAATTGCTAACTAATATGGTAAAATGTTTAACGTTTTTGTTAATGTTGAATACTTTTATCAAATGCTGAATATTTTTGTTCAAAATTTGTGACATGTTTCCATTCAACTCCAGCTGTCAGTCATATTGTTATTGAGTTCTTGCAGAGATCCCAACGAGGAAGGTGGTCAGTTTCAGATATCAATTTATTTTTCTGTGACCCTAACCTCCTGTTTGGTTGCAGGAAAATTTAAGGAAAAGTAAAATTTTAGGGATAGAAATCAATTCAGTCTGTTTGGTTAAAACAAAAATGAATGAGAAAAAAATAATCAGAAAATAAGTTGGAAAATTGACTCAATTTTCTTCAAATCTTTTCCTCCAAAAACGAGAGGAAAGTCAAAATCCAACATCGACCCAATCTCCGACCACAGCTGAAACAGCCACTGTTGATTTATATAGCGTCGGATTAAGCGTTCAACAGTTGCCTGCAGGCCATGCACTCCAATCCATTCTCAAGACACTGGGCCGGATTAAGTACAACAGTGGGAAACCTTGTTGGTTGTTGGTGGGGGATTCGAACCCAAGCCATCCTTTATCATGGCATTGCAAGCAACATGATAACCATATGGGCTACAGCTCGGAACACGTTCATTGATTCTTGAAGTTATACGCCTCAAAGCATTGCCCCAATCCACTGAATCTACTTTTTTTATAAGGAAATGCCATTAGGCTACAAACATAAATAAACTGCTCACAAAGGACAAGTCACCCAAGAAGGACACGACAAAAACAGCTGGCCGGTCAACCTCAGTGACCGACACTACTTGACCTACTGACGCGCCGTCGTGCGCTTTGATAACAACAGGAGGGAGACTCCTGAAGCCTAAAAAGTAGAGAAAACAACATTAGCTCAGACCGAAATCGGCTGAGGGAAAAGCCCTCATAAGTGAAAGGCACTTAGAGGGACGAAGCTAACCTAGACCAAACTAAACCGATCCGACCCTATGTACAAACCTAACAAACTAAACAAAAATAACAACAACAGCCATCCGCAAGCAAAATCGAGAGTCCGCCACTGCCACACCAAAACGACTTTGCACACCACTGGCAATACCTCCGGCAACCGAGATCTAAGCCATCGTCTGCTATGTAGCAGCCTAGTCGACGCACTCAGTGCCACCATCCAGCCAGCAGCCTCACCGTGACAGCCACCTCGCAGCCCAACCTCCAGCGAAGCCGCAGGACAGCATCGAACATCGAACCCATAAATCTTCAAAAAAAACAGCATTGCCCTTCAAAAATCTTGTATTTGCGTCCCCTTCCTTCAACCATTCCTCCAACTCCCTGTTTGCTCTAGCCTCCCTCTCGATTACTGCTGGTGTTCTAAACTGGCATTTGATGCTTACCAGTTCTTCTTTCAGTTTAGAGATCTTCTCATTCACTTTCCCAAATGTTATTTTATTCCAGGTAGCTAGTCTTGTTGATTTATATAGCGCCCATCTAGGCGCTCAACGAAGCCTGCAGGCATGCACCCAACCCTTCTCAAGGCCCAACTGCACATGACTTGATATGACAACTCTTGGCCCAGCACATGACATGATATTTGTGATAAATCCTTGTGGGTTGTTGGTGGTGGGAATTGAACCCTTGCCACCCTTTAACATGGACTTAAGTTAACCATGTTAGCCATATGAGCTGCAGCCCATATGGTTAGCATGTCACATTAAGGTGCATGTTAAAGGGTGTGTGAAGGGTTCAATCCCCACCACCAACAACCCACAAGTTTCCCTAAATAATTCGTGCCATGTGCTGAGGCCACAGTTGCCATTCAAAGCCATGAGCTCGGGGACTTGTCAATGGTTGGAGTGCATATCTGCAGGCATTGTTCGAAGCTGTGTCCCGGCTCTATAAATCAACAGTTTGTCCCTACAACCCTTTAATTTACTCAAGAAATCCCCCTCCCTGCATTCTTCACTCCAGCAACTCTTAATCAAATCTGCATATCCTTCGTGTCTCATCCACATGGATTCCTAAGGAAATCAACGAGTAACGACAAATGGTCTGATACTGTCGAAATCAAGTGTCTAATCTCATAGTCCGAATATTGACTCCTCCACTGTGTGTTTCCAAAAGCCATGGTCTAGCCGAGCCCTCGTCTCAAATACTCCCCGCTTATTTGAATAAGTGAATGGAAGCCCTCTGTACCCTAGATCAACCAAGCCGCACTCCTCAATTGCTTCCCTGAACCTTCTCGTCTAAGTCTTCTACCCCTTAGATTCCCATCCAAACAATATTTCATTAAAGTCTCCTAGTACGAGCCATGGATCATCCCTTTGAGCGCTTAGTGATTTCAATGTTGGGATCGAGAGAAGAAATACTCTAAAAGTGAATTGTTATTGTCGAATGAAAAGACATAGGCATATATTGCCTTTACATAAGTAACCGATTCATTATTTTGGTAACGACTAAACCATTAACCCACTACTAATTGACTAATTATACGCATAATAAAACATATCTTTAACACCCTCCCTTAAAATGAATATGCTAACATTCAGTTTACAATGCGATCTCGATACTCCTTGGCTGAGCTGCTCAACTGTTTCTTGTTGATTGGTTCTGTTGACCGTCAATTCTCTCATGGTTTCTTCTTCTAGGCTGCTCCTCTAGCGCCACTCCTCGATACCGCAGTATCAGTCATCTTCTCAACAAGCAAAAGTCATTGCTTTCCTTCACTGCTTGTTGTATGACTAGAAACCAAGTCTACTTCACTCATAGACTTTACTTACCGTACTAGGTAAGTAACATATCTTCCTCATATGTTTTCACTCCAAACAGTTCCTGAGCACACTCTCAATTGCACATTAGTCAATCTTCGCATCGTCTCCATTTCGATATGCATGATAACTACTGGCTTGTTTCCGGTAAGCGACTCGCACCCACAAAGGCAACAAAAATTGTTACCAGCAACTTAATGTCATAAGCTCTCCATCCTTTCATAACCAAACTTCAGAAATCACACTCATAATTAAGAGCAGTGAGATCACCAACTGCGCTACAGGGCTCAGGATCTTCTCCTCTTAATATGTGTGACAAACTCATCATCACTTAGGCTGCTACTGCAGCACTCATGGAACATAGTCCATGCCTCCTCTTTTTGCGACGGCAGCGACAAGACTTTCATCTTAGCTCCTCTTGGGTTCGCTCTCCAACCAATCACACTGTTTTCTTTGACATTTTTGAAATGTCCTTCCGAATTCCGAAAACCTGTTGGGACCATTCTCAATGCTCCTCTGAGAATGCATCAAGCTCCAAGCTCCAAGCTGTGAGCCAACCTTCTCATAATCAGCCTCCACAATGCACAATGTGCCCATCTTTTGCGTCACAAATAACAATGGTGGCCATTCCACCACTCTGACAGTACACCGTCATCTTTAGTGATCATCAAATTGCTTCACAAACCTTCCTAGCAACAGTGTGCATACCACATCTTCTTCTACTACCTTTGATCAGTTCGCAACCTTCGAGTCCTCTGTAATCACTGCAGACCCCTGATCCAGCGTGCTCTCCAGTCTCCACACCTGCTTCCAACTCCAACTTCAGCTTCATTGAGAAGCTTCTCTCCTGATCTCTCCTATGAGCAAGGCGCCAACCCTCTTATTGTGTGGACAGCCGATGCCTCCTCATAAGCTCCTTTGATCTGATTTTAGGACGTTTTACCAAGTGATGCATTTGCCAATGTAACACAATGCAAATCTTCCTTCCTTTTCTGCAGCTCGGTACCAGGGACGACTGCTGCCTCGGCTCCGCCTCTGTCAACGACAACTTTCTCATGATTATACTGTACTCATTCTCACCCAAATTACTGATCTCAACCGGCATTAATTGCTCAGCCTCTACATCACTCAGCATCTTCACATCAACCCTCATTCGGCTCAAATCCTCTCAAAGCGCGTGCCTCAACTTTAACTTCGATACCAGCGACAACAAAAATCTTCCCGATTAAGATCTCCCCTGAGTCTGCTACCTTATGAGTCACCTCATCGTACTTGAGCATCAAACTATCCAATCTTTTCTTCACCATTGAGCCAATAGCTATCTCAATTCTCAGATATCTTTACATAGTTAAACATACAACCCTTCTTCTCTTAAGCAATACACCAAGCACCTGGTGTGCCCTTTCAGAAGCTCCTGCTCAGTGCTCACTTTCTCTGCCAAACAATGTCAGGATTCCACACCATGTTTATTTTAGCATCATTGACATTCTTCTCATCCACAGTAACAAAGACTTTATCTGGTGAAGCCACAACAGCCAAGGCCAACTCCCTTCTCAATTTCAGATACACCATTTGTTGCTATCAGTCTCAGCTACCTCTTGTCAATATCTGAGCTTCAACCAGCGGAATCAATGACTCATCCTCACCACATCATCTGACTGGCACCTCACTAATGCAGCCTTCACAGCAGGCTGATTGGCCACTCTATACGTTCTTATCTAAAACCAACGAACCTCTTCTTTAAACCGGTGGCTCTAGACACGCAACCAGATCCTCTCTCCACATTCTAAACTTTAAGCTTCGATCGACATCTTCACAGTTCGCACCGAATGGTCGGGCAAACCGTCGGTAACCGTCTACCATCATGTAGTCACTTGGAATCACCAGCGACGACTCACGCCCCTTCATCTCGAATCACCGGCCACTAGCATGACAGCCACTGTCGCCGGACGATTGATCGATTTGCTCTGATATCACTTGTTGGGATCGAGAGAAGAAATACTCAAAATGTGATTTGTTATTGTCGAATGAAAAGACATAGGCATATATTGCCTTTACAAAAGTAACCGACTCATTATTTTGGTAACGACTAAATCATTAACCCACTACTAATTGACTAATTATACGCATAATAAAATATTTCTTTAACATTCAAGAGCTCTCAGGATTCAATCCCTTTCAACTGAGAAATCGCTGACCAAACCTAGCTAATTTTCTTATTATTCCTTCCAGCTTCCTGCTCTCCATCTTCGCTTCTATCATTCCCACAAATTTGAGGCTTAAAGGACCTTACCATCTCGGCAAGGTTTTGAACTGACCCGAGCTGCCCCAAACCCGGGCAGTTCCAGGAAAGGATCCTCATTGCGCCCGGCGACGCCGATATCTCATTCGCCATTGAGCCTGATGAAAAGCCATTATCTTGCGATACCACCTCTTTCAACGATTCAATCGCTGTTGTACTTAGACTTCGAGCCCTCGCCTTCTTTCTTCAATTCGTAAACATCTGATTCTAACCTGATTTCCTCCTGTCTTCGCGATAACTTTCGCCTACCCTTTCTCAATTCTGTCACTGTTTCCCTGGGCATGTCTGGGTTTACACGATTTTGGGCCAGTTGTACACTAGCGGCCTGCTCACCTGATTCATATTCCATTTCATCAGCCTCGCTTTTAAACTTGAAATTATCATTATTATCCACTCCTTGACTCCTTCCAAAATAATGTTGGTTAATTTTTGGCTAGGACACTGTAGCCAACTTTTCAGTAAATGAAACGTTTCTGTTCCTTTCTGGCTCTTCCCTCTACATGTGTACCTGTGACTCTCCAACTTCCTTGCTTTTATCCATCAGTTTTCTCCGCTATCGAACAGCCGCTGCACCGCCGGTGTCTTTTCTCCTCCCCGAGCCATTCCGATGTACGATTGCTCCCCATAATCCTCCTCTGCCTTTGCCATCACATCCCTTTTTCAGCCATGCCTCGTAGTAAACCGACTTTGATCCAAAATTCATGAACACATCTCCCGAAGTGAAGGCAGTTCTGTGGAAGTTTTTTTACAGTTCCACAGACTCATCCTGTTGATGCTTCAATAAATTGGGACTTGGAATCTGCTTGAGTCACGAAATACTTTTCGCTTTCCAAATTCTGTATTTCTCTCGGCCAGGAATCTGAAATAAGAACCGGATAAAACAAGTGAATAGTACTAGAATAGCGAATAAACCGAAACGAGCAAACAGACGATTGATCCATATTGGCTCTTTTTTCGGCCTCCCGAGATAGAATCCAGTCACAATCGGCTTAGTGGGGTCAATCCAAACACGACATCTGATGAAATCGCACTTTAATTTATATCGGTCCCTTCCGCTTGATCCAATTTGCAGAACTCTCCTATCATGTTCTATTGAGAATCAATGCCTAAATTGGGCTTAAGAAATAAACTTAAGAATAAGCCCAAAATTAAGAATATGGGTCAAGTAACAAGCCCAAAGAAGATGAATGAATAATGGAGAAGAATATGGAGAAATCTAGAAGATTATGGAAAATGGTAGAGATAGGATATTTTGTGGATAGAATTCTAGATGAATGATCTCCACCATTAGATCAAGTTAATCACCACCGTTCATTGAGAAGGTGAAGTAGTATAAATAGGAGAGTCTTGTAGTAGAGTTATGCACTTGAGTTAGAAAGTGAGAGTGAAGTGTGAGGTGTGAGAGAGTCCTCTTGTAAAAGTTTCTCCATCCAATAATAAAATTGCTGTTTTGTACGCTGCGCAACTCAACAATTTGGTATCAAGAGCGAGGCGGTCGGGGACCGGTGAGGAGCGTAGGAGCATCGCTTGAGGAGGAAAGCGAGGAGTACAGTCAGGGACTGTGAAGTGATTTTGGTCGGGGACCAAGTAAGGTACGCTCTCATCTTTTGCTCTTAGATGGCGGATTTGGGTAGTGTTGGAGCTATGAGATACTAAATGAGTATAATTATCGAGAGTGGAGGTCTTATATGAAGTCTTATCTAAGAGGTCAAGACTTATGGGATATTGTTGATGGTTGTGAAATCTCACCACCTTCTAAAGATGATAAGTCGTTTAAGTCATGGAATATAAAGGCTGGTAAGGCTTTGTATGCTATAAAAATAAGTATCGATAAGAGCATGCTCGTAAGGATAGAAGACGCGGATACGCCAAAGGAGGCATGGGATATTTTGGCGTCACTCTTTTCACAGAAGAACCCCGCTCGACTTCAACTACTGGAAAGGGAGTTGATGAACACGAATCAAGGTACGCTCTCTATCAATGAATACTTTTTCAAAATTAAGAATTTGTGTCGTGAGATAGAACAACTAGATGCGGATGCTAAATTTGGAGATGACCGGATAAGAAGAATTATAATTAATGGACTAAGGCCCGAGTATAATAGTTTCATAGCGGCGCTACAAGGATGGCCCAAACAACCATCGCTAGTAGAGTTGGAAAATCTATTGGCGAACCAAGAGGCCCTAGCACAACAAATGTCAAAAGTAACAATCAAACCAGAGATAGAAGAGGCTTTGTTCAGTGCTGGGAGATTAAGTCAAGGACGTAAGAGAGACACTGAAAGAGAGCATTGGAGAAGTAAGTGCAAGCAATGTGATCACAAATCAGATAGTGAATATGAAGACGATTCTGATAGAGAAGAGCGTCATGGATCACATGATACTAAATACAAAAGAGTAGAGTGCTATAAATGTGGTCGTAAAGGTCATTACGCGAGAGACTGCAACTCTGGAAAGAAGGTTCACAATAATTTCATTAAGACAAACAAGGCCAATGTTCCAAGCGAGGAAGAATGGGACTTCGAGGCAACTTATGCGGTTGTGGAAGACATGTCCGAAGAAGAAGAATGGGACTTTGAAGCTACATATCCAACTAAAGAAGATGTATCTGAAGATGAGTGGGATCTTACCGAGCATAAAATCGATGATGTGTGGATTGAAGACTTGGTGAATGATGAAGGCTCTGACAATGCAGCAAGTGCTATAATCATGGGGTAAGATGTTGAAGAGCATGGTGAAGATCAATCTAAGCAAGAAGACTCTGGAAAGAGGATGCTTCCTGAATTCGTGCTAGGTCACGAAGAGATAGATTTGGTGGCTACACAACCTGATGTGCGAGAGTGGTTGATGGATGCATGCGTGATAAAGTATAATACTGAGGACACGCCCAAATGCCTAACCTGTTAAATACATACTCACTCGGTGCACTGTCAGTCTCACATCTTTTCATTAAAATCACAGTGTCGCCGAACTCACATCTTCCCTCATCTGAAATTTCGCGATAACTTGTCCCTTCGCAATCTGAACAAATGACACCATTCCTTTCAGACTCGATAAGCCTAAATGCCGCTGTTAATCCTTTGAAGTTGACATCTTCCTTTGTCGCCAACTTTAAGACCAAAGCGTTAAAGAAGTCTCGTTCTGAATCCTCCCACTCTTCTTTCTCGACGGACACATATAACTCTCCTTGGAACCTCTCCACCAATCTGTCGATGTTCTCCTGACTCATCTTCACCACAGCAATTGCAGTAACAAACTCGCTCTCACAGATAAAAATGTCTGAATGACGCTCTCTAAGGATTCCTTGAGAGAATTAAACCACATGCACTTCCCTTACTTCTCTCTGATTGGTTCATCAAATTAAAAACTACTTAAATTTGAGCAAGATATTATTTACATAGTAAGGAATGTCATGATATAAAACAGGGTTGGAATAACAATTTAGTGAATAGTGCGCTTCCGAATGAAATGAAAAACGATTTATTAGCGGATTGTTTGGTTATCAATATTTAAAAACAATTAAATTAAATTGTTTAGCAAAAATTTCAATAGTTAATATTTTTCATGAAATGGAAACAACACATAATTTATTTTACTGTAATGAATTTTTCTAAAGCCTATTGGTTTTTTTTTAAATGACACGGTGTATTTTTAACTGTCATCCCTATGCTAATTCCTAAGTCCGTCACTGAGGGCTTGTTCTTTAGGTGATAGAATCTTAGCTTAGGAATTTAGTTTAGTTTAGCTTGTGATAGGTGAGCTTAGTTTAGCTTTAGTGAACTTAGTTTATGTTAGGTGAGTTTATATGAGCTTAGATTAGTTTGTGTTGGCTGAACTTAGTTTTACTTCGGTGAATTTAACTTTTATTATAAAGAAAGTATTTAACTTTTTATAATTAAATTAGTTTAAATTATATCAATATTTTCTAAAATAAATATAAGTTTATTGTGGATGTACGAGCTTACTGTGCACCTTCAAAATATATAAAAATATGTAAAATAAATATAAAAACTTAATAAATAATAACAAGGAAGCTCATGATAATAGCAAAAAGAGTAAGGTTCACGTATAAGAGTTGAGATCAGGTGAGAAATGCATCTTAGATGAGAAATGAGAAAATATATTATCCATCCGATCAAATTAATATACGGTTCAGATTAGGTCTGATTTAAATTAAAATGCATATTTATTTAATGATTAATTACATTAAATGGTAAATTAGGAATTAAAATATGGGAAAAGTACAAAAAGGGGTACCGAACTACCACTCGTTTCCAATTTCTTGTCCGAACTATTAAAATTTCCAAAAGAGGGACGAACTATATATAACTTTTCCAAAATGGGGTAAAAGCTAACAGAGACTAACGGATTAATAACACCGTTAACGGTGTTATTAACTCTGTTAAACTATCACTTTTTCATTTGTTTGTATTTTTTTGATATAGATATTAGTTTATAGTTACTTGACTGAGTTTTAAACTGTAATCGGGTTTTCTTCTCTCTTTTTTATCATCGTTAACGGTTGTCTTACAAATAAGTTATTTACATAAATTTTTCAAAAAAAAAATGAACATCACTATGTTACATGGACCAAGCTTCTTTCCTTCCCAGCAAAAATCAGTTACAAAATAAGGTAAAGTTCCAGCATCTTTATAACTAAAAAAAGCAGCACATCCAGCTATAAGAGAAACACTCCAATAAAATTGAGGTACAAAATGGCTTTTGACTTGCTTCGCCGACAGCTGAAATAAGGGCCATCTGTTTACCTGGTATGTTGAGATTATTAACCCTAAGCATGTTGATTGAGGTTATCAAGTCGAGTCATAATGGATGAGATTCATGTTTGGGAAGCTGGTTTTTGCTTGTCAATTGTGTTGGTGTTTTCAGTGAACAAATGCAGGCTTTTTGGTTAAGGCACAAAGCAGATTTAATCTGTTTTTGTACTGGGAACCAAACGACGTCGCACAGAGCAAGGCGGGAATCTGAATTCAACCAAACGACGACGTTGGACCAACGGAGGAGTTTGCGCCTCAGCTCGACGACGCCGTTCCACTAAACCGAAGATCGCGCCAGTGACCGTTTTGTTCGTTACGATCGAACGGCTGCGTTTTGGCTCTCTTCCTCATTCGTTTAAAACCAGTCCGAAAGCCAGCTAGGGTATTATTCAGTCCGACTTTGGGGTTTTCAAGTCCAAGAGCGAATCGATTTGATTACGAGCGCGAGGAGTCAGAGATTGACCGGCATTGAGTAATTCGAAGCTGAGCGTGCGTGATTGAAGACTCGAGTGCGAGGATTGTTCGACCAAAGCTGTTGTTCGTGCTGCTGCAGGGCAAGTTCGTCGGAGGGATTCCGGAAGCGTAACCAGGCCAACGGCAGAGGGCTTTGAGTCGTAATCGCATAGGGAAGTCACTGTTCTTTTGAATTTGATTTTCATTGGCTGATTTGTGTAATTCGGATTGGGTGGGAACCTAGGGTTCATATGAGTCTCAACTAAACTCTTGTGTATTTTTCCTTCAATCAATAAAGCTAATAATTAACCTATATTCCGCAAATAACATGGTAACAATAAACTAACCCTGTCACGATCTTCTGTTTCTTGCGATAAATCTAAGCCAGCCACTAAAATGACATATTCAATTTCTTCTGCAATGTGAACAGCTTCATCAATTTTTTCCTCTGAAGAGCATGCTACGCTGGAACAGCCAGTTGCAAAAAATGTTTTATTTACATATGCTTCAAATCCATCCAATAGACTCTGTGGATTGCATGGTATGCCTACAACAATCGAGAAATTTACAAATTCGTGAGTCGGAGCTGATATCATAAAACTCTGTGAAATGTGAAACTTCGTTTGATCACGACCAAATCAAAATCCTGTCAAGAACTAAATCACATACATCACTTTGAATGCTACCAAACATAAAATGTTTTTCCTTACCGGAATAGCCGCCACTGAGTTTGGCTGAGTCATTTCCCATTGGGCCGATAACAGCTAATGAAGAAACATAATTCCGATGTAATGGAAGAAAAGTCTTTTCATTTTTTAGAAGTACAATACCCTGCTGCGCCGCTTCAAGTGCCAAATTCTTGTGTTTTCCGTGCAAACATCTTGACTACCCAATTTTCCATATTTCCCTTTGGCTGGATCTCCATTGTAAAGTCCAAGCCGTAGTAACACAGAAAACAAGTTGAAACGAGCTCGATTCAAGTCTTCCTCTTGCACCTTCCCTTGCTCTATTGCCGATTTCGTGTTGTGCAGCATGTATGTTCCGCAATTAATATCTACTCCTGCATAAGAAAAGAAAATATCAATTCCTTGCCAGAGCCAGCAATAAACGAAAACAGCATAATGTCAGACATTAATATGTGGTCATACAAGAAAACCAAACCTGCTTCAAGGACATCAGATTGACGATTTTTTCAAAATCTTAAGGATATACATATAAGCAATACCATTACCAAACATATTATTCACTTTCCTACTCTGCTACTGATGTTACCAAAGGGAGACACAAATTCGCTTACTGTTTCGATTCCAATTAGACGACGCCCGATTTGGCTGTTTTGATGAGAAATTGAAAAAATCGATTGATTCACACCCTGAATAATCCGGCTGGAGCGACTTCTTATTCAGCAAACATCGATGGATTGAGAAGGTGGGAGACGATTTTTTTTTGAGTTAGGGCTTCTTAGTTCTCACGAATGAAGAAACTGTGTTTTTTGTTTGGTTTAAATTTTTTTTTTTGTTAACATAACGACGTAGAGTTAGCAGGATTTAATTTGTTCATAGGAGATTAACAGAGTTAATGAAACAGTTATCTCAGTTAGTTTTTACCCAATTTTGGAAAAGTTAAATATAGTTCGTCCCTCTTTTGGAAATTTTAATAGTTCGGACAAGAAATTAGAAACGGGTGGTAGTTCGGTACCCCTTTTTGTACTTTTCCCTTAAAAAATCAATCAAAACTCAAATCACGCATTTCACTCGCCCTAATCACTAAACAACCTCCGAAAATCAAAACTCCCAAATCAATCTGATCCCATGGCGAGTGGCGACACTGGCGAATCGGACCAGGCTAATGCGTATGATGAGAACACAAATCGTCGGCGATCTTGAAGCCTCCGCCGCAGCTTGCCGCAGCACTGGTAAGGAGTGGAGTGCCAAGCAGCTTTTCGGCGATCTCGAAGCCTCCGCCGCCACTCCCTTCAAGCTTCAGAGGAAATTGGTCCAGTCTGCACTTTCTTCCGAGTCTCCGACTCCGATGTTGTTCAGTCCACCTTCTCCCACGTCACTCTCTCATCCGCGTGCCAAGTAATTGTTGGTGGATCTATTGGTGGCGGACCTGCAGCAACCTCTGCTCCTTCTGGTGGTGCTAAACACGGTTTGCTGTTGGATCGACAACCCAAAGTCACAAACATGGGCTTCTTCTTATTTTTTGGTGCGTTTCAGATGAGGTGAGAATGTGGGTTTTTGAGGAGAAGTTGCCAAATGGAGAGAAGCTATCTGATGCCATCAACAGAACCAAACTCCCGGCTTGAAACTCTTTTCGCAAACCTCCAATCGTTCTTTACTGTCACAACACAAACAAAATAATACGACGTAATGTGATAATGCGTATCTTTCTATTCAAAATGCGTAATTTTATAATGCGTATCTTTCTATTCTAAATGCGTAAATTTATAATGCGTAATTTTATAATACGTATATTTCTATTCAAAATGCGTAACTTTATAATGCGTATCTTTCTATTTAAATAAGAATTAATTAAAATAACCGAATTTCCGGTGTGAGACAAAATAATGTGAGACAAAATAGAAATTAATTAAAGAAACCAAACGAACGTGTGCGACTTTCTAGGTATTAATTAAAATTAGATAGACAAAATAATGAGAGACAAATTAGGAATTAATTAAAATAACCGAACGAACGTGTGCGACTTTCTAGGGATTAATTAAAATTAGATAAATCAAATGACTAATACACCCCCAATCTCGTATTTATTCCGAAAATAAATGGAAATAAATTGGTAAAATCATATCCGTTGGATGATAAATCGGACGGTTATTATAATTTTTCATTTCACCAAAGATGTCATTTCTCATTTGATCTCAACTCTCACGTATAAACCAACTTTTTAAATATAAAATACAAACCTTTATAAAGTTGGCACATAGTCCAAAACTTTGATTTTTTGTAATTTTACCCAAGGGATCTTGTCTTTTCGATTTTTGTAATTATTTTAATTTAATTTAGCCCTTCGTCGCTTTAAAAGAGTGTTGGCAGCAAATGAAAAATCCGATAGAGGCAATCTATATATCGTTGTGTAGCTAACCAAAGGTCCTACAACTCTCTACTTCACACCTAGAGCAGACGAGATCGTTTAAAAGGTCGAAACACGAATTGAAGTCATTTACACCACAATGGAATATTAGTCCTTCACTGTTTCAAATCAGTGCAGGGAACAAATGAAAACACCGATGGAGGCAAAATATATATCGTTGCGTAGCTAACTCAAAGCCCTACAAGTCTCTAGTTCACAACGAGAGCAGAAAAAGTCGTTTAGAAGGTCAAAAAACGTGTGGAAGTCAATTACACCACAATGACATATTAGACCTTAATTGTTTCAAATGAGTGATGTGGGCAAACAAAAAATCCAATGAAGGTGAGTTATATATCTTTCCGTAGCAAACTTAAAGTCCTACAACTCTCTATATCACACCGAGAGCAGACGAGATCGTTTAGAAGACCGAAACACGAGTGAAGGCATAATGTTCACACTTTATGCATAATGTTCATACTAACTGGCACCACAAATGGCATATTAAACCTTTGTTGTTTCAAATCAGTGCTGGAAGCAAATAAAAAATCTGATGGATGCGAGCTATACATCGTTGTATCGCTAACTTAAAGTTTTACAACTCTCTAGTGTACACCGAAAATAGACGAGTTCGTTTAGAAGGTCGAAACACGGGTGAAGGCGAAATGTTCAGACTTAACACATAATTTTCAGACTTAATTGGCACCACGAATGACATATTAGACCTTTGTTGTTTCAAATGATTTTTGGGAGCAAATGAAAAATTCGATGGAGGCGAGCTATATATCATTGCGTAACTAACTCAAAGTCCTACAACTCTCTAGTTCACACCAAGAGCAGAAGATGTCGTTTAAAAGGTCGAAACATGAGTGAAGGCATAATGTTCAAACTTAATGCATAATACAAATGACATATTAGAACTTTGTTGTTTGAAATGATTGTTGGGAGCAAATATAAAATCTGATGGAGGGGAGCTATAAATCGTTGCATAGCTAACTCAAAGTTCTATAACTTTCTAGCACACACCGAGAGCAGAAGAGGTAGTTTAGAAGGTCGAAACACTAGTGAAGGCATAATGTTCACACTTAATGCATAATGTTCAAACTTAATTGGCACCACAAATGGCATATTAGCCCTTTTTGTTTCAAATGAATAAATGGAGCAAATGAAAAATCCGATGGAGGCGAGATATATATCGTTGCGTAGCTAACTAAATGTCCTACAACTCTCTAGTTCATACTGAGAGGGGACGAGGTCGTTTATAAGGTCAAACCACGAGTGACGGTATAATGTTAAGACTTAAATGAGTGATGCGAGCAAATGAAAAATCTGATGGAGGTGAGCTATTTATCGTTTGTTTCTAATGAGTGATGCAGGCAAATGAAAAATCCGATGGAGGCGAGCTATATATCGTTGCGTATCTAACTTAAAGTCCTATAACTGACTAGTTCACACCGAGAGCAGAAGAGGTCGTTTAGAAGGTCGAAACAAAGTGAAGGCATACAGTTCAGACTTAATGCATAATGTTCATACTTAATACCACAAATGGAATATTAGACTTCTGTTGTTTCAAATCAGGACGGGAGCAGATGAAAAATTTAGTGGAGGGGAGCTATATATCGTTGCCTAGCTAAGTCAATGGCGTACAACTCTCTGACTCACACCGAGAGCACGCGAGCTCATTTAAAAGGTTGAAAAACTTGTGGAAGTCAGACACCAGTGTAACACGCTACGAATTTTGCAGATATGATCACTTGGACTTGTGTTTCGATCTTGTAAACGATCTTTTCTGCACTTGGTATGAACTAGAGAGTTGTAGAGCTTTGATTTAGCAACGCAATGACGTATAGCTCGTCTCCATCAAATCTTTAGTCTGTTTCCGGCACTCGTACGAAGCATCAAAGGTCTAATATGCCGCTAACAGCATTTTTAAGACGTTTATACCCTCACATCTGTTAAGTTTTTTTAAATTAGTCCGTTTTAATTTTTTTATTTACAAAAAGTGCCCCAATTATAATTGGTTGTGAGTGCCACATGTCGAATTCGTAGATAGTTTATAGTTTTTATATTTAGATTTGGTTTGTATTTTATCCAAGGCCTAGCAAAAAAAATGGCACAATTTTTTTTTTGTAAATATACTTTGATATTTTATTTATATTTTTTAAAATGATTAAAAAAATTTGAACTATAATTTTATCTTTCTATTAGTAATTATAAATATATTTAATTTGTTTAATTTCATGCATTACAATATATTTTATAATGAGTTTAGTTTACTTTAGTTTTTGTTGATTTGGATTAGTTTAAGTGAGTTTAGTTTCGCTTGACTTAGCTTAGTTTGTGTTGGATGAATTTAGATTGACTTAGGTTGTATTAGTTTAGGTTATATGAACTTAAGACAAGCTCTAAAGAATAGGGCCTGAGAATGAGACACCTTGTGTGCAAGAGCTTCGATTCTGCCTTCTCACTCTGCACTTTTTCTTAACATAACAAATATTGTGAATAGACACATAAAAATTATAAATTAATTTTGCACCAAAACTAGATCCACTAGTACAGAACACACAAAAGACAATGCTTCAAATAAACGATGTCTTTAAAAAACGAACAACTAGACAACGCTTAAAATTAAAAGAGAAGTGTTGTCTACTGTGGACTTTAGAGAGCGCTTAACAACAAGCGTTGTTTATAGGTGACTTTAGATAGCTCTTGCTTAAAAACGATGTCTAATGTGTACACTTTAAACTGCGTTTTTAAACAAGCGTTGTCTTATATACACATTAGATACTGCTTGTTGAAAAAGAGATGTCTAATGTGAACCTAAAATTCAAATCTAATTCACAATCGAAATGGCCTCTCTCACTTTTTTACTCGAGAAATCACAACGTCGTCCAAATTACCTCTCTCACCTACGAATTCTCGCTGTCGTCTTCGAGTGTCTTCGAGTGCGTCATCGAACAGACTCCTCCTTTTCGTTGTCTTCTTCGCATCGTCGCCAGGCGAGTTTCTGATTTCGTTTGTTAATCGTCGTCAAAAGCCCCCATCTCATATCACCCTCCACCCGAGATCCCTGTGAGTTTAGAGGTGAAGCACTCAAGTTCAAAAAAGTGAACTTCACCTAAAGTGAGTGAGTTCTAGTGAGGTTTTTTTGTAAGTGAGTTTTCGTTCAAAAAAATTCTCTATTTTAGGCATACCGCATGTACAGGTAATTGTTTGCATTGGAATAAGATTAAACCTTATCTTTCATCCAATTTAAAAGTGTGCATCTTCTACAATTAGCATTGAAAAAGGACTTCATCTGGACCAGGTGGATGAATAGCTACTTATTTAAAGACCATCCAATTGAATTGTAGAGGAGAAAGGCCACTTCTCTTGGGTTCCGAAATTAATATTGGCATTAAGAGAGAGTGCTTTAAAATGTATAATTGTGACGGACAATCAGTCTTTGGTATGGCTAGGTAGTGATGATCCGTTTTCTGCAAAGGGAGCTTATGACACTTTAAAAACCAGAATGCCGGCTAGGGATTGGAATGACTTGGCGCACCTGAAACACAGCTTTTGTACACGACTGACTGCAAGACCAGCTGCCGATGAGGACCAGATTAAGAGGTTTGCTGCTAGAGGAGGTTAATCATTCGTTCGGTCCCTACTCATCATTCTTTTGTCATTTCTTCTAGACCAGGAGTCCTCCACATACTCATCCCTGTAATCAGGAAGCTTCTTTTTCTTCTTTCTTGCCTTCTGATATTCTTCCTCTTCTCTCTATTTTCTAATGGCTTCCTCGAATCTTGCAATCTCAGCCACCCTCTCTTGCTCCTCAAACACTCTCATCTCTTCTTCATAAATCATACGTTCCCTCTCTATTCTCAATCTCTTTGCATTCATCCTTTCCTCCTCTTCCCATAACTGAGCATTGAGTCTAGCTGACTCCTCCGCTAGCTTCTTGTTTTCTTGCTTCCGCCGATGATCACCATTTGACAATTCAGCTATTTTTTTTGTCTTTCTGTACTCGAAGCCAGGGGTTTCGTCAATACCCACCATGTCCAAGTCGATTACCTCTTTTGGACGCTTAATAACTATCTTTTTGCGAGACTGTTCTTTATCGATTTCTACAGGTGGTCGTATCACAACAGAAGGTCTAAGGGAATCAAAGTGATCTTTATGTGCATCTTCTGGCGTTGATGGGAGAGCCTTCTGGAATTCAACATTATCCTTATTCGAAACAACAAAGGAAGAACTATGCGATTCGCTCAGCATGTCGTCAGCTGTACTTTTGCTTGTGATGATTATCTTGTTAACCTTGACATGATTGTTTCCTGTTTCACCATCAGAACCAGTAGTTTTTCCCGCGCTCAGTGTGTCAGGATTTTTTTTATCCAAACCACACTTAAACTTCAATGTTTTTGCCTTCAAACTCGACTTATCGTGATCCATAGTCTCCACTACAGCAATTTTCGTAGCAGTCTTAGCTATGAGTTTCTTCGTCATTGTTTTCTGCATGGGCTGGCTTGAGAGGTCCAAAGAACTGGTCCCTACTAAATGCCTATCAAACTCTGCAGATTCAGGCCTAAAGTCCGTATTTTCTCTGTACTTTGGACAGTTCTTGTTAGTTCGCATATGTCCAAGCTGGGATGCAAAAAACATCGAGTCAATAATAAAATAGTTGTCGGTTCCAATTGTTCATAGAAGCATATTACTAAACAACACACCTGGCCACAAGCTCCACAAATAAAACTTTCTCGTGCAGATTTTTTTTCTTTGATAGACTGCTCAGGTGCAAAAAAATTGAAACAAGTTATATTGCACACACTATAAAAAATAGACTAAACGAACTAAAAGGTTAAAGTTTGATTTTGGAAGAGACGCATATTACATATAGTATCTCAAGGACAACACACAAAACTTGCGTGCAACTAGAGCCGTGCGGCTTTCACCATCTCAGAACACTCATTTCTGTTTACATGGGTTCACATATAACAAATGGACACTAGTAAAACCTATAAAGCAATTGCTGTGTCAGCTGGCAAAGCAGGCAAGAACGTAACGTACCTTTACCACGTCCCCAATTATTTTTACTTTCTTATTGAATGTGCCAGCTTGCATAGTATAATCTTTCTTCAAGTGTTTCACTTTCGGCAAAATACTTTTTTTTGTCATAAAACCATCCACCTAATAGCACAAGGCGTTAACAATATAAGTTCCACATATGTATCAGCATTTTACAGCAGATGAGTTGTCCAATAGTTTTTCCGATGAAGTACTGAGTAGATGAAAATTACAGGGATTAACCTTCTTCGAGTCTCTGAAAACATCATTTTCACTAACGTAATGCTTGACAGCAGGAACATGTCTTTTGGAAAGCTGGGCAGTCTCCGAAAGAAAACCTACATGAACCCCTGTAGCCAATCCTTGTTCTGCCAGTAAAGATTTATTCTTTCGCTCAACTTCATCATCTGTGACAGTACTTTTGAGAATCAAGTTGAATTGAAGTGTTTAACAAAGAGAGGTTTTCTTACCTCCAGTAAATACTAGATGCAAAAGAAAATAGAACCTAGTCCTTCCCAGCAACTAATAAATAATGATTACTCCAAATGAAAAACAAGCACATTGGAAGTCATACATATATACTTATAACTTTCTTTTTTTTTGATACTAAAGTGGACAAAGCCACTAAAAAGGAACAGGAGCCCTGAAAGACGCAAAGACTACACCACTATTACAGAGACTCTAATTATAGCAACTAAAGGAACAACACTAATGAAAACTCTTGGTGCGAAATTTCCACTCTGCAAGCCAAATAAGAATGAGGCAGTGAAACTTTCTTAGATATATTATGTTTGAGGAGCGCTCAAATGAGGCAAGCCAAATAAGAATGAGGCAGTGAGGCACGATCTGAGCCACACATCTAACCCCCCGTACTTTGTGGGTGCGCCACGTGTCCAAATAGTAAACCCACTACCAACAGTAAAAAGCAAAAAGCAAATAGTAAAATCCCACTACCACATCTTTAAATCTCAACCATTAGATCAATATCATCAATGACCAAGATCATGCCTTACTGCCTCATTCTTACAACCTTGCCTCAACCGAGCGCTCCCCTATTATGTTTTATTTAAAAAAAAACACGATATACCTGTACATGCAATCAGCGCGTACTTGACTCGCTTGTAAACAAAAAAAAGATATAATATTGTAAGTAACTATAAACAGACTCCACCTGCATGTACATAACTTCTTTTTCATTACTGATTTTCAAACAAAAGAATTATATTATATATTTGCCAGATTTTTCAACAGTGTCATCTGATTTTTATTTGCTTAAACATGGGCTGTACCCCTTCCACGTCCTACTAAAAGAAGAAAAACATCATAAGTTTGAACTGCATGCCACAATGGAACTATTCACATATGCAGCCATGGTATAAATACACAATGAAAACCTCTGCAAACTTCGAAACTGTTAAGTTTTTTCTTTCTTTTTTTGGTAAGCCTCAAGTTAAAAGGTAATAAGTACACACTAACATTGCCAAGATAATTGAAGAAAATGGCTGCTGGTAGCACACCAAGAAACACACATACCATCCATGAGCATCCTACATAGTTCAGCAGCTTCGGCTGCCTCATCTTCTATCTCCTCTTCTGCAAGAGGTTGTGTTGGATGCCTCCTCATTTTTAATCCTCGGACCCCATCTGGTCTGTCCGTTTTAGCCTCGTAGTTATTTTCTTCTTCTTCATACTCCTCTGCATCTAGCAGATTTTCTAGATCCCATGCAAAGGAATCCAGATCACTGTTGGCTTCGGATTCACTATCATTCTCATCTCCATCGACAACAGAGAGGCTTCGAAGCTGCTTATCCCATATTTCCTGGCATTTCTCTCTAGTCTGCTGTTGAAGCTGAAGGAAAGACATCCGTTGACCACGAGCATATTTACCAATAGTTGTCGCATCTACCTTCATCCCAGATGCAGCTTGCTCACTGGATAGCTTGCGAATCATGGCTATTCGGTGCCACCTAGTCAGTTTTGCAATCTGCTCCTCAGGAACATTGAATTTTAAAAGAACCTACACAGGGAAAAAACTAAGATTAACAATATAACCATTTATTTTGTTAAAAAAATATGGAATCGGCCGTTTAAAGAAGATGATACACATAAGACTGTAATACCCAGCCCACCGAAAGTTCAACCAGAAAAACAAGAGCCAGACACGGCCTATTCTGGTTCTATAAAACAATCAGAGATATTTTAAAGCACAGGTTATACAGAGCACAATTTGCCACAAGAACATGCAAAAAGGAACAAATAATATCATCAAAGAAACTGTCTCACTTCTCGTGCAGCCTCCATGCTCAGTCTACGCAAATCAGCATCTGTTCCAGTGACAGTTGTTCCTCCCCGTGGAATGGTTGTCTTTTTCTTTACCGCTGCATTCGAAATAGGTGCCTTTGGAGCTGTACGAACATAGCTAAATCCTAAGCCCCTTCCAGATGGATCACCGACACCAGTGATTTCCAAGCGCTCAATATTATCTCTATCCTGTGATGGAATTAAGATGTTGAGGCCTGAGGGCATAGGGAAGTCAGATGTATGTATCATGTAAACAGTTCAGCAGCTATTGAGGTTTCTATACTTCCATACAATGAAACCATTCACATATTTCATGATCTAACAAACCTCGTAATACCCACAAGTCCGTCAGCTATTTAGGTAAGCTATTATAAACTTCCATACAATATAATCATACACATATGACATGATCTAACACCTAACAGAGCCCAATAACGTCAGGATGCATAATAACCAACTTAGAAGCAAGTCCCTTGGAAACAAAAGCACTCACTTAATAATACGACTAGCGTTATTTGTAAATATTATAATTTTATGAACGGATAAGAACGGGGGTGGTCTAGGCATTAAGAACTTGGAGCCCATGAGTGATGCTATGTTAATTACCAGCTCTGGATATGCAGAAAGACAATAATTTGATTGGAACAGGTTGGTTTGAATGGTTAGCAACAATTGGAAAAATATCGTAATGGCTCTTTTTGTTTGGCTTTTTAGTCAATCTGAGGCTTTTTGTTACATAGGTGGTGTTAACCTGTTTGCCGTTGATATGGTTGCCTTGAACAGTCATTTCTAATGAATGATATCTCATTTCTATTTAAAAAAAAGAAGGTGATATTACCTGGTTTGTACAGCCAACAAAATTGCTGCTCAAGGTCCAAGGAGTTATTTGCAGCTCTCTTTCAATGTGTGATGCCGCTGCAAGTGCTATTGCTTCATCAGGGAGCTGATTCATTGCAGAGGATATACCAGTTGGATGTGTCAACTCCATAATTCCTAAATGTCTGAGTCGATACAAGCCTGCTTGCATACTCTCATAGGCACAAACCTGCAGTCAAAGAAACGTGAAAATTGCACGCACACAAAAGCTTACAGGTTTTTATTCTTGATAAAATGGGACGAAATTGTTCAGAAAATATGGCACACATTTGCAACTCTTAAAGAGAGCAGAATACAAATGAACGGCGTGATAAGGAACCAGATGGGTAAGCCGCCGATTCAATGCAGGCAGTCTAACACACATAAGAATGTTATTATCACCTACTAATTTAAAGTGGGCGGCCGAAGATGAAAAATCAGATGTTCCAACTAAAAATTTTATTTTGACCTTACACCTCATCAAGAAAAAATTGACAGGAAAACTCACATGCTCAGGTGGCACCAATCTCCTCAATTCCTCTTCCGATGGAAGGCGAAAGTTTTGCCTCATTGCCCAAAAAAATTGTCCATTGGGTCCTCGCTGTGAAGTATTCGTACAAGGCAAAAAAGAGATGAAACATCAAACAAGAGCAAGAACACTCTGCAAAATCACGGTGGTCACTATCCTAAACACTCCATTAGGAAAAAGAGCGAGGATTTATTTTTAAATGATAGCGTTTTGTAACTATTACTCACTAGTAAAAATATGCTGAAACTTCTACCTGATAATCAGCACAATGTTTTAGTAACTTTCGTACATGAGACTCCTTCAATTGAGGAAACTGTGCAGCTAGTTCATCAGCACGAGTTCGAGGGTACAATCCACGCTTTTCATTAGCAAGAAACTCCCGATAAATGTAAACCAATAATCTGTTAGAAATATATTTTGGGAGTGGACCCTTAACTCCTTCTCCGGGAGACATTACTTCCATATGTGGCTCCTACACATGTAAATTTATCAAGTTGCAAAACCATTTAGATTTCATCATATTTGCTAACAGAAATTAATTCTACCAAGCACTACATCTAATATCACCCATTACGGTATACCATACCACACCAATTCAAAACGAATTTAAAATTTTGCAAAATGGCAGATCCAAAGAACCCACCGCCAGATAACCTAAATGTGTCATGCAGCATTGCCGAAGGCATATCATTGTGTAGCTTTGTGGGAAAAAAAGTTGCCATTATATTTCAACACCTACTTGCAAAGTCTTCTGCGTGCGAAGGACACATCATTAAATTTCTATCCTCTATTTTTCTCTTATACTGTTATCGCTATTATTCTCTTCTCATATACAAATGTGATTATCTGACAAATCAAGTTAATTTAAACTACCCCTATGGAGAGACTCTTCTAGCATGTCATAGTGCAATTGAGATGCATTGAAGGTTAGTTTACCGAAAGTTTTCATTTGAAGCTCATTACTACCCATGAACTGACCATTATTTTTGCCCTAGAGACATGCATCTAAAATGAACAATGAATTTCCAATTCCTCGAAAAAAAATTTGACGGTAAAAACCTGTTGCCCAACAGCATCAACTCTGTCTATTCGTCGTATGGATAGCCTTCCTTTGGCAGACCGGATCAAAAGATAGTCTGTAGAAGCAACCTTATGTGGAAATACTGGTGCTCTATACATGTTAGTTTCAAGAGATGACTGGTAGCAAACCCGGTTTGATCTCTCCAAGAAAAGGAGACTTGTCAGCAGGATCAAGTACTATGAGACTCCCCAAGGTTTTGTTGCTGTTTTTCAGTGTTAAGGCAGTTTGGTCATTGGGGGCTGACTTTTGGTAGTACGTACAAAGCCTAGCACCCATTCCTGCATTTCCTAACAGCAGAGGTCTTTCCTCACAATACCTGAACCAATACAAGTTAGGCACCGAACACTACTACAGCAAAGAGAAATGAACAAGAGAAAAAGATAAACAAAGCATGTTGTAAGCATATGGTTCACACAATGGATGCTCATTTCGTCATTGCAATAGGCAACATCCAAATACAAACCGTTCTTTAAAAATTCTCAACAGCAATGGCGACGTCAATGGCACACCAAGAAGCGCATACGCATTAAACTCATGTGTCCTCCTACGATGTCCTAAAGATCTACATCATTCCATAAAAACCCGCAGGTGGGAAACTATCTTAACACATGTTATACAAGCTTGTCTGAACTATGTATTATGCATTAACACCATTGAGCTTCCACTTGGCAGATTTCTACGGATAAATTTGTGCCAATGAGAAGCTCAGCATGTATCAAATACAAATATCCATGCAAATTGGTTTAATAGCAAATTCGAGTTCTTAGTATTCACAAATGCTGCAAATACTTCAAATTATCTGCCAGCTAGGCAACGAACAATGATAAGTTTTTTTAGTGCTTCGCACTAAAGTGTTGACTCACTCCATAAGGAAAATATGGCCATCTTTGGCAGAAAGATCAGCTTTCTTCTTAAAGGCACCAGGAGGCCGTAAAGGCTTGTTACCACCGGGGAGCTTTTGAGCCCTGGGCAATAAATGGATTTTCGTACGAACAAGATGAAGCAAAGAGTTGGGTTGAACATTTTGTTCTGCCAAGGTCTTATCATCTTCTAGCTCTTTTCCACAACAGTAAATTCTTACGATTTCTGAAGGTTTGAAATCTACAAGAACACAAAAATATATAAATGTAAAATTCAATATGAAATTTATTTTAAATTGCCACTTCTATGACCTATTCCATCAGGCTCAATCTAGAAGTAAAACATAAAACAAGTCAAGATTTAGTGAACAAACCTAATTTCTTTGAAGCTTTTGCTTTAACAGAAAATGTGGTCTCTTGAGTATCTACATGAAGCTTTGTTCCTTTCCCACCCAAACTCTTCAGTATAATCTTCATGGGTCCTTGTGTAGAGAGCTTTTCTTGTTCTTTGATAACTACTTCATTGACATGGGGATACCATACAGCTTTAGGCCTATGAAAGTTGGCAATATCTTTGCTGCAAAACATTCAAAGTGAAACTGAAAGGTCCGCATGACATGTACCAATAAACATAGATCATGATTTATTGGTAAAAAACACGTTGCCCAACAAAAGCATATAAACTTTTAACAATCAAGCCTTACTAGCTTAGCCTCAGTTTCATTGTCTGCAACTTCTGTGCAGGCGTTGAATGCAAAACCTTGAGGCCAGGTGTTGATCTTTTTTTGGAATGTGACTTTAATTGCTGAGATGTTTTCCTGTTTGAGTAGAACTTGTCATTGGCAATGTTAAACCCAGCTACTGATAAACTACCGCGACCAGATTGCTCAGCAGAATCGCCTCCAAAAGACTTCAAAGAACGACTAACGATCATTGCCCCAGCATGTTCCTTTAGATGCTTCCCTTCCTTATTGTCTAAAATTTCAAATAGCATCTCCTCATCTTGAAGATCAAATATCAATTTCGGCTTTGGAATGCAAGAATGCAGTTCCCATAGTATACTGTCCAACCAAGATCCATCTGCAAGTTCTCTATTTATTAAAGTTAATTTACTTAAGCCTCTTATGGTATCACTCCGCCGGAAATCTTCTAGCTCAGTCTCCACTCTTGCATCTGCATCGGCAGACTTGTGTAGTTCTATGGTTGACTCTAACCTCAAAAGCTGAGGATGATATGTCCTTCTATTAAAGGCATCATCAGATAGTTCCATAGAACCTCTTGAACCAAAAGCCTCTACGAAAATAGAACCCTCAGATAAGATAGGACCAGGGTCCTTCTCATCAGAATATGTGTGAGACTTCAACCAATCATTTACTGGGTGACCCTCTAATCCGGTTTCATTGGTTGGTGGAGTATCTGCATCTGTTTCAGAAGTATCATAACTGCACGAAGAGCTAGCAGATGGTGCATCCGAATCACCCCAGATAATTTGATCTTCCCAATTTTGCTGCTCAAGAGGGTAAAATACCGGGCTAGGGAGTCTTTCAACCATACTTGCATTTGTGTCCTCGGTAAGTGGTCGAGCACTTAGACAATAGTCACTTTGAGTGTTTTCATGCATTGTGGGAAACCCTCCCACATCATGGAACTTAACTGATCCGAAGCCTTTGCTTGGAAAACTAGTAACACTATCATTAAATGCAT
Organism: Rhodiola chrysanthemifolia; assembly: GCA_033675395.1. Taxonomy (NCBI): domain Eukaryota; kingdom Viridiplantae; phylum Streptophyta; class Magnoliopsida; order Saxifragales; family Crassulaceae; genus Rhodiola; species Rhodiola chrysanthemifolia. Next base: position 16,522,718 of record CM066204.1, read on the forward strand.
GCACTTGTCTCATGCCAGAGTAGTCTTGATAGGAGCCTTTCAAGAATATTTCCTCATCTTCTTCCACATTTTCGGAAGCATTGATAAATTTATACCTATCTGAAAAAAATTAAGTAAGGAGAACAGCACAAAAATCTACAAGTAGCCACATTCAAAAGATGAATTATACCTTTTGTGATAGGATACCTACGACTTCTTTTTTCAACTTTCTTGGGAGGCGCATAAATGCAAAAAATTTCGGAGAATCTTAAGATTGAATGACCATCCTCGACACATAATACAGGAAGTGGCATGGAGCTTTGAACACCCAACTTATCTTCAAATAGTTGCTCTTTTGCCACTTCACATGTATGCTATAAGGTGACAGCAGGAGAAAATTCAATAAGGACCGGTGGGAAAGTTGCACATTCTCCTACTAGAGCAAGTAATCGGTATGTAATTCTTTGCTCAATTCTTGGACAAATATTCAAGAAATGATAACCAAAAGTATATAGTTAACAGAACGAAGAGGTTGTTTTCATAGACAACAATCAAACAAACAAAACATAAAAGAACATAGTAAAAGTTTATCAGAAAAAAAACATATTAAAAAGTCAACTGAATGCAAGAACCATTATGAGAAACTCACCGCTTGAGAATCTGTTCTGTCGACATCCGTCACTTGAGTATCACAAGCATCAAACTTCGTAGGCTCATCAATAGGTTTAGTGGCAATGTCAAGAAACTCACACCTCTCAACTGGAAAATCAAAATAGTAGACAAATAGAACAAAAAACTTTGAGAAGAAAGGGACAAAATATAATACTGAGAAGATGGTTTAAAAAACGATGTACGCCCCTCACTGTCAAAGTGGATCATTAGCTGCAGTTGCGTAAAAGGTGTATGTTTAGCATGTATAACGTAATTCTATTGTTCCTCCCTCCAAGATCGCAACCCATTTATGTAAACATATTGAATTGATCATTTGATCATCAATCAATTGTAAATGTCTCAACAGAGCCAGCAATAAATTGTCACAAGCAGTTGCTAAGACACCTCGACATTCGCCAGGCAATAACAGCGTGTAAACAAACAATGCGGAACTTTGTATTACAGAAAACAACCTGACACGGAGATGTTTTCACTTGGCAGTGCATTTTCCATGAGTTGAGGCTCATTCCCAACTTCTTCATCCTCATCATAATTTTCATCGTCAAATAAATTAGAAGGCTGCTCTATCGCAGCCACTGAAACTTCAGAAGTATAGAAATCCTTTCTGGGGAGTAAATGGTCTTCCTCAGTCGCGGGCTGGATTTCAGGTCCTTCATATTGCTCATCAATGTCTTCATAGTCAATGGCATCTTCCGCCTTTTCATCGTAGTCTGAGTTCAAGATTCTCATTAAAAGATAAACCAGAACAAGCAAGCATCATTTCAGAAGCAGAAAGGCAGAAACGAGTGAAATTAAGTTTTTAGTATATCTGGGGTCTTTAGTGTAAAATAATGACAGATACTAGAATAACAGTATTTAAAGGATCTAACAAACAATTTCCACTGAACATCAAAAGCCTCAATATCCAGAAAATAGTATTGCATGAATAAGGATAACTGATCAAACTATCTAGTAACTAACTACTTATCATAATCAGGAAAATTTAAAGTATGTCACCTTGATCAACAGCACCGCGGAACCCTTGGCGTGCTTTGACTGACATCTGAGAATCATATAATTTCATTAGTGTTCCATATTATGTACAAAAAAGCATACCATGCAAACTTGTTTGCAAATTCAGCAGGAATTAACAAACAAAACTTTTCTTCTATCAAAAAAAAAAAACAAACAAAACTTTTCTAATCACACATTATATCATGGGAGTCTCGATATTTTCTTTGACCGCTATGATATAGGAGACAATTGTTGATGCATACTTCTATATCTGTCAGAGATGGGCCAAGCTTGTCAGCCAATGCAGCAAGGTGTTCTTTGGCATCCTGTACAGAGAATCATAACCACTTATTAGCCCAGGTATATCGCATTCACCAAATATTAAAATGTTCTTGTTGTAAACCGATGGAGGAAATCTTATAGCATTTATGTGGACAAATTGCCAGTTTCATGTATCTTCCATCTGAGTTGATGAGTGCCAGGCTGATTTCACTTTTGAGTGATACTTTAAGAATAAGTTTATGAAGCTGATCAAAATATATCCACTAACTTAAGGTCACGTTTGTTAGGCCTGATATTCCCAATCTTTGACTAAAATACTAAAAACAATATTACAGGGGCACTAAAAGTGTCAGGGGCATCTAATTTTCTAGCTTCTCATTAATTTCATAACCAAATATGAAAGATGGATAAGTCTAAACAACTAGGCAAAAACATTGATAACACAGAACTAAAAAACCTTGATTTTAATGTTCTTATGGTTCAGTATTCTTCTGCTTTTTTTCTTTTTGTTTCTGTTGGCATTATAGACAGAAGAAAATATATATTCAAAAGCAAATTTTAGCCTTTTGTTGTGATGATTTAACTGTTGATACTGGTTGTTTAGCAAATGTAGTCGCTAACAGGCAGAAGCAAACGACTAGTTCTTGGTGAGGAAAATGATACGAGATAGGTTATAAATTTTACGTACTGTAGGAACAATTTTTTGGCAGCTTATCTAATGTATAGCAAGTAAATTATTTTTTATCTTTTGATAAGTAAAGACAATAGGCAGAATATGTGAAGGATTGATTTTTTTGCTTCTGTATCCCTAAACAACACGATGGAATAAAATCAAGAACACTTATCGATATGAAAGGGTTGAGGACCAAAGAAATACCTCATCCAAGTAATCCACATCGAGATCACCAGAGTTATCAACATTGCCAAACATAAATCCCAACAAACGACTTCCCCCATCATTATCATCATAGTCATCTTCCTCATCTACGAAAAGAAATGAGATACAAGCAATTAACAAGGTTCAAAGACAGAGTTAGTTTCTCTTTCCACTTTCCAGCGCTCTATCTCACGGACATGCATTTAGTGAGGCAACATAACCACATCAACAGTAATTACGCTAGTTAACAATGATATAAAAAAATTGCTTAGACTAGAAGGATCAAAATATTGTGCTGCCCCATCTCTAGTCTCCCCATTGATTATAATATAAGAAGCCATGAGGGGGTTTTCCGGGAAGTTGTCAAAATCGCGATTTAAAACTTAAACTCGTCCGATTTTACGTTTCTAGATTTGAGTTTCGTGTTAAATTGCAGTCAGACTCGTTTTTGTCTAAAATCAGACCTCAAAACGAGTTTACACGATTTAAAACGCTTTAAAATCAGTTAAATCAAGTAAAATCGTACGTTTTTTAGGGTTTAAAATCGGAAAGGTTAGGGTTTGAAACAGAAGAGGAAAAGAGGGGAAGTGTGAGAGGAGCTTACCGGAGGAGCTGGGGATGGTGTAGAGCTCGAGCTCGGCGGGAATCGACGAGTTTAAACTCATGGCTTCTTGTGTTGTGCTGGTATCCATATCTCAGGGCGAGCGAGTCGTCAACTCGTTCCTTCTTTCTTTCCTCTCTCTATAAACAAATTTAAACTTGCTGTGAATGAAGTTGAAATTAATTTTAATATATACAGTGAATTAAAGACCGTGGTGAAAATAAAAAAGGAAAAGACTAGATGGGCTTTTCCGCCCAATATTTGAAACGGAGTTGATTGCTTGAAGGATTTGGGAGCATAACCGAATGATTGTAAATGTGAGGAGTGGAAGTCCATGGCTGGAGGTGCAGGCAAGAATAGAGTTCCATTTTCCGTTATCTTTATAAAATACATATACAATATTTGATTTTTTTTATCTTTATGAAATACATATACAATATTTGATATTATTTTAATATGAGGTAAAATCGCCGGATTCGAGTTTACGTTTCGATTCTACCTAGCCAAAACGAGTCAAGGTAAAAACTCGATTCTGACGACCTTCCCACTTTATAGAAGCGAAGTAATGACTAAGCGTGTACCCAATGTTCGCTAAAACAACTTAATTCTATAACCATAAATTATTGCCAACAACTCAAGTCATATAAGCCTTCTGGCTCAATGTCTTCAGCCACTCCTTCAAAAATTGAAAATTGAGTTTTTGAGTCAGATTTTAAAATTTTGTCTGTTTCAATTTGACTGATAAATAAAAAGATAATTTCTAGTGTGCCCAATCTGAAACAAACAGCACGACAAGAAGATGTGCAAACTTCAGGATACATAAAATTGACATATACAGAAACCCACTCACTTGGAATCCCTTATCAAATTTCAAGAAAACAGAGGCATTTTATTTATTTTCACAACAACCAAAGACTTCAGCTATAACAAAAACCCCTAAAAGAAGTAAATTTGAAAAGCATGACACACACCTTCATCCCAGCTATTCTCAGAAGCCTCGTCAGAATTGTAACCCATCTAGTTCCGGTATTCCGTAAAAGTCAAACAACAAAGAAAGAGCTGATCTTCCAAACCAAGAAGGTCTGCCTCCTTATAGTTCACCTCCTTAGCGAGGCGGCTGGCGGAGAAGTTTGAGATGGCGCAACTGATTCGAAGATGAATCCAATGGTCGACTAACTCGCCCGTCGCCCCCTTCTTCGCTCAAGAAACCCTCACGATACCTAAATAAGGGTTGCGCAATAACCAGCCCAAAAGTAAAACCTAAATCTTCTTTAATCAACGGATCTTGAACGGTAGGCCTCTCCGGACCGGCGACCAATATATCGATTCCCAGCAGCGGTCACCCCCTCCTTATTTATTCCCTTCAATAACGTCAGTGTCTTTTAATCGGTGTTACGATGTAGTTTGGATTCGGAACCCCAGGTATATATATACTTCTGATGCAGCTTAACAGAAATTAACATGTTATTTATTTATTCATTATTTTCATACTCCTACCGTCTCAACAAAATATACAGGGGAGCCTTATCCGAGCCGCCGTGGAATAGTTATAGTATTTGTACTAGATTTATCACATATCTTCTTTATGATATTTTCTTTCAGAAACCAAAAAATGGTTAAGAACAAATTAAAAGAAAAATATGAACTTCCGACAAATCTAAATGCACTTAATAAGTGGACTATCCCGAGAATTAAACCCAGTTTAATTTATAAACTAGGTACTTTTGATAAAATTGGTCTCAAACAGGTTGTTAAAACAACTGAAGAAACAATTCCGTTGAATTCTGATGATTTGACGATTAGACTTCTTGAAGAAAGTGATTTACTTTTATATCGTCATTCTCATAAATTTATTCATATTGGTTTAGTGCAAATTGCTTTTAAACCATTAACTCTTGAAGGTTTGCCAGAAAGCTTTATCGCAGCTTTGCGTGATGGTAGAAACCTTAACTAGAAACAATCCTTGATAGGAATTGTCCAGACTAGCCTAGCTCATGGTCCAGTCTACTTTGATGTTTATCCAAATATTCAACTGTCTTTATCTGATGTTAATAATTTGGATTCCTTAACGTTAAATGTCAAAACCAATGGTTATAATTATAAATCTGGAATAGAAGTAATAGCTATCTGTTATAGGATTTATTATAAGCCTCTGTTTACTCTTAATCCCCAGTGTAAGATTATGGATAAACAGAACAATGAAACTATTATTATTGAATCAAACTTTAGTAAGTCGTGTATTTCGACCAGGAGAAAGATTAAGTGGGAAGAAATAGAATTTCCAACAGAATGAACTTTGGCAGAAGTAGTTCCTCCTCAGCCAATAAGCCATGACAACTTAATCAATTTGATTCAAACTCCAAAAGGAACTGTCACCCTTGAATTTGATAATACTAATAGACCTTCAACGTCTTCTAGGCCCAGTTCTAGACTTAGTAAGTCAAGTACAATGAGAAATTACATTTCACCCTTTGATTATAGGATCGAGCGACCTCTTGAATCTGCTAGAGCCTCGACGTCTCAATTTAGAGAACCTCTTAAATCTGCTAGAGCTTCGACTTCTCGAATTAGAGAAAATGAAAGAATTGATAGGCTAATAATGGATCATAACATCGTTAAAGGCCTTAGCATTAAAGATCCGGAAATAACCGAATCTGAAATGGATTTTAATATTTGATTATGATGTCTGACACAAAAATAGATTTTAGTCCAGGTTCCCTGGCAAGAAAATTTGTCCAAAATGATTTTGAGTCAGATAAATGGAAACCGTTTAGAAAATGGTTCTTTGAGTCTTATGATTCAGAAGAGTTAAAAACTCTTAGTAATGAATTTTACAAGTTGTGTGAGCATAAGAATATAATCTTGTTCTTTGTTCCCTGGTTTATTTCTGCCTACGTTGAAAAATATATTTCAACTCTTGAAAGAAAATGCAAGTTGAGTTCGGGTAAGAACATCACCCAGGTTTATCCTTCTCAACAGCCTTTTCAGATTGAAAAGAATAATTTAAGGCATAGTTTTGCTGTCTTTGCTAAGTTATTGAATGATGACACCCTCACTACAATATGTCAACAAATCAATAGTTGTGCTGATCTGTACTTAAATGAATAAATAAATTCATTACAGGACAGAGTCGATAAATTAATTAGGATCATGAAAACTCAGTCAGTAATATCTGAAAAACCAGTAGAAATAGCTACGCCCAAGACTATAGGATGGCTATTCCCAATTTACAGCCACCTCCTATTAGTACAGATTTTAAATTAAAAACTTGGTGGAATTCAAACAAGAATAATGTTTTTACTGAAATCAAACAGAAAAGTGGTAATATCATAAATAATGCATTTAGTATGATTAAATACTTCACTAAGAAATGTTCTGAAAATAAAATACTTTCACAGGAACCTACGTGTAATACACTTATGGATTCCAAATGTTATAAAAACACTTTTCTAAGCAGAATAATTAGCCTGCCAGATTACGATAGCACTTGTTGGAAATCAAAATTTATAAATAGTTTGCCCAGCTTATTTACTCAAAAGGTTAGGAATATCCTTAGACAAGATTGTCTTTCTATTAAGAGTTTTTATAAAAGACTCAGTAGGATTTGTATTCAAAAAATTAAAACTATCTGCAATAAAATTAAGTTGAATCAACAGAGTTTAATGGAAAAATCTCAATTAGGTAATTTTTATGGCCAGTCTATTACTGACAAACCCTTTTCTAGTAAACCTAGAAAATTCAGGAAAGATTATACCCCTTATCACAAAAGAAAAAGATTTTCTAATAAGAACATGGAGGGGCAGATTGATAGGAAAGAAGAGCGTCAATACGCTAGGAAAAATAAATGGCAGAATAGGAAGTCAATGACTTGTAATAAGTGTGGCAAAAAGGGCCACTTTGCTAATAATTGTTGGGTTAAGAAAAAGATTGATAATCTTAAAGAATCTGATAAGATTAAAGAAATTATTTCTAAAATCTTACTTAATCCAGATGATAGTTCAGAACCAGAATTAACTAATGAAGATCTTAAGGTTTTAAGAAATAAAGACCTAGATACTAGTTCAGAATCAGAATGTGAACCTTGTGTGAAAGGTCAAGATTGTCTGAGTAAAAAATCTGATAATGAAGCATTATATAAAATGCAGTCTCAATTCCAAGACATGGAAATTAATATGTTAACCTTTAAAACTGCTATGAAGCTTCTTGAGGAAATAAAAGATCCCAAGTTAAGATTAGAAATTATGGAAAAGCTTAATACCCAGCTTGATTCCACATCTGAAGCTTCTAAATCACAAGAAGTTCGTAAAAAATTTATCAACCCTAAGCCTTATCTTATGGATGAAGTCTATAGGAGAATTAGGCAGAAAACAGAGGTAGAAAGCCATGCTTCTACCCAGAATTTAATTTCAGAGATTAATGATCTTAAGATAGAAATTCAAGACATTAAAACAAATAATCAACGTCTTGGTCAAAGAATTTCTAGGATTGAAAAAGGGAAAGAAGTTATGACTTCTGACGAGACCTCCTTTACTGATCAGGAAATACCTTCATATCAAAATCTTAAAATAGATGATGATCATTTCTTGTCTACTTTAGAAATTTTTGTTACATAGAAATGGCTGGTTAAAATCACTTTGTTAATAAACAATGATTTTTCAAAGGATTTTGTTGGTCTTATTGATAGCGGAGCAGACTTAAATGTCATCCAAGAGGGATTAATTCCCACTAAGTATTTTTAAGACTACGCATACATTATCTCATGCAGGGGGAGATAATCTCCAAATTAATCATAAATTGCCTGAAGCTAAGGTATGCATTAATAAAAAATGTATACAAACTAGCTTTTTGCTTGCTAAAAAATCACTAACCAAGTAATACTTCGAATACCTTTTCTTACAAAAATTTACCCTTTAAGAAAAGTTGATAGTAAAGGAATAATAGGAACCTTTGAAGGTAAAAATATTATGTTACCGTTTATATCTGAACCCTTAATTAAAGTTTTACAGGATGTTTATGACAATAGGATTAAAGAAAATAAACAATCCTGTTCCTCGAAAAATATGTAGGAATGAACCTAATACTTTCTGGGATAAAAGAAGACATGTTATTTCCATTCCTTCAAAGGAAGGCTTTGATAAATATCAAATTAAGACTAGATCTTGCCAAACAAATCCTGCATACATAAAAATGTGTAGGGAAGAGATTAACCTTTTATCACATAAAGGATTAATTGATCCCTGGAAAAAAATCATCCTGGTCTGGTACGGCCTTCTATTTTAGAAAAAATAGCGAGCATGGAAAAGGAATTTCCAGATTAATTATTAATTACGAACCCTTTATCAAAATCATTGATCGAATCAGATCTCCTTTAATATGGATAAGACACCCAGGTCTTCATAATAAAAAGAAATTGATTGATAATCTTTATACTTCCATCATTATTTCAAGATTTAATTTGAAAACAGGTTGCTGGCAAGTTCAAATTACCAAACTTGATAAGTTTAAAACTGCCTTTAATATTCCTTTAGGACATTTTGAATGGGAAATATTCCCTTTTGGTCTCACCAGAATTTCCTATGACTTCCAGGAAATCATTGACAATATTTTTGCTTTCTCAAAAATTCTTGAGATTCATCTTAAACATCTAAGGATGCTTCACAATAACTTTGGAATTAGTCCTAAGATATCAAAATTAAAAATGTCTTTGTTCCAAATCCCAATTAAATTTCCCATGAACACAAATGATAAGATCTCAGTAAAATTAAAAATTGATTTTGCTAACCATTGTTTGACTTCCAATACAGGAGAAGCACAATTGCGGAAGATTTACTTAACAGATCTTCATTTTGCAGGAATGACCCCTCAAGGAGAGGATCCTCCTCTAATAAGGTAGGGCGAGGTCGGGGAAAGAAGCCAGAAATTCTGGCCCAAGTAGGAAATAAAACCTTAGTTAATATGCAACAAGATAAGGAATACCAGAAATATCTGGAGTACAAGAAGCAGAATATTACTGCAGCAGACAAGGAAGTCCCAACCTATGCAAACATTGTTGCAACAGAGGACAGTGAAGCAGGCCATGCCGCTTACATCTTAAACCAGAAACAAGAAGTTATACTTCTTCTGGAAGAGAGAGACTCCCAATGGAGCGATGAGCCATGGACCCTAATGAGGAAGTACATGGGGGAAGAATCTTTCCCCTCCCGAACCTACAAAAGTCGAACTTTCTATGAGAATATTCTCAAAGAAACGGGTTGTGAGGTTACTCATTTCTTCCATCCAGCACAGCCCGAAGTCTTCAATTACAGCAAGCTTACAATCAAAAGGATAATATCCCTTCAAGATTGGGGGATCTCTCCCCTAAGCACCAGAGAATTCTTTTATGACCAGAACAAGACCCCTTGTCGTTATAATTTCTGGGACTACATGGATGCTTTCAATAAAGCCATTCTCTACGATAATCCCAGGCGTAAACATTCGTGGTTCATAAAAATCTGCTCGGCTGTTTACAACTCTGACATCACGTCTTGGTTTTTTATCTGGTGGCAACACTTTGGCACCACGGAAGAAATTCTTCCGGAAAATTTCAGAGAGAAGTTTCATAAATGGGAAAAAATCTCTCCAAAAGTCTTGGAATACCGGGACAAGAGTATGAAGCTTAAAGAAATATCTTCGCTCCTCTTCTTCATCGAATTTTTTATTCCTTACATCTGGAAATGGATGCCGTCTTTCGGATCCACTAATGACATGATCCCTTGTTTAAAAAGGGACTCTTATTCAAAAATTTGGGAGAAGATGTTCAGAATCGATCCAGACACCAAGCAAATAAATGGCTATGATACAGTCTGCGACATTGACAAGAAGATGGCGTTCTATGAAGAACAGCAACAAAAAACCAAGGAAATATCCTTACAGGCCATTTCTCAGAAGCTGAAGTCTAGGACCCAAGCTCTTAATCAAAAAGAGTTAATTGCGACTTATATCCAAATCATGAAGAATGACTTCTTAGAACGTGATGAGGAAGTAATTTCTCATACTTCAGATAAAACTGATGCCTCTATGGCCACGTCAGGACAAAACGTCTTTCAGGATTCCCAGAATTTGGAACCTGAACCAGACTTTGATGATATTTTTGACAATCTCCAAGCCGATCTTGAGAAAAGACTGGCGCAAAGGACGGTTCATTTGAGAGAATCATCCCAGGCTAAGAACAGAATGTGAAAGGTCTCGTATCTCTAGTGGCTTTCATATGATGAAAGGTCCCCATCCCTTTAGCGGCTTTCATTTCAAGCCTGAAGAAAGATCAACTGAAGACAAAAACAAAAGATGAAGGGTCCCTGCTCTCTAGTGGCCTTTAAGGCAAATAAATGCCGACATAGAGAATCTCCACTGTTCATAAATAGTAGTTTGGGTCCCATATGTTTTGGACCATGTCCTTTCCTTTTGCTATAAATTAGCATGTCGTGTGTAAGAGAAAAAAAGCCTTCGGAAGCCTTAGAAAAGCTCCTCCTTCTCTCTACTTTTGTAAAATATTTTGAAGTTCAATATACAAGTTTGAAGTATCACTGGTGCACAAACGTAGTAAGTTCTTTCTTTTCTGTTCTTCCTCCATTTTCTTTTTGTTTCTGATGGGTAGCCTAATAGGCTAAACCCTTGATATGTGGTAAATCAAAGACAAGTTCCATGGCTATTCATATTGTTGTAAAGATCTGGATTTGAGAACAACGGACTGGTCTGGGCATAGTACAGTTACACATCACCAATACTGTAAGGTTTGTCTTAGTTCCTTCAGGGCCTACTGGCATATGTTAACTACTCTCTGATGGTCCCGGTTTTATGCGTGTAAGTCCCGCTGAGCCGGAGTTGGCGTTAGGGCAGCCTTTTTTGGCCGTTGGTTTAGTCAGAGAGTGAATCATATGTAGTAAGTGGTGACCGTTTGGAATGACAGCAATTAAGGGCTAGTTGTCTTGTAAGGTTTGGATCCTTTCTCGACGCGCCTACTTCTGTAGCGACCGTTTGAGAACTGCCTATAATCGGAGCTGCATAGCTTCAGTCCTTACAAACCTAGAGCCGATACCCTTGGACTCAAATACGGCGATGAAGTAGCCAGTGCTATACCCCGGAACGGTGTATCCGGTTCTCTCTTTTGGTATAATATATATATAGGGGCGTTCGATTGAGGACATGGTTTTTGGTGAGTACGTGGGGACAAATCTGGGCCATTGGATGAGGTTCATCCAATGATCCACAAGCTGCCACGTGTCACATGTGGTAGTGGATTTTACTGTTTGCTTTTTGGGTAGTGGAATTTTACTATTTGCTTTTTGCTTTTGATGGATTTTTGGTAGTGGGACACGTGGCGCACCCACAAAGCACGGGGGGTTAGATGGATGATGATCTAATGGATGAGATTTGTCCCTACGTCCTTACCAATTTTGGGTGTCCTCATTTGAACACTCCTCTATAGGGGGCGTTCAAATGTTATAAGTTCTTAGAGTGTTATGTGTTATCTTGATTCTGATTGGTTGATAGTGGCAGGAATAGTACCGGAATAGTGGATTTTTGGGTAGTGGGTTTTACTGTTTGCTTTTTGCTTTATTGGATTTTGGGTACTTGGACACGTGGCAAGCCCACAAAGCACGGGGGGTTGAATGTGTGACTGAGATTGAAGTAACACATAACACCATAAAACACACATAACATTTGAACACTCCTCTATAGAGGAGTGTTCAAATGAGGACATGTGTTTTTGGTGAGGGTGTAGGGACAAATCTCATCCATTAGATCATCATCCATCTAACCCCCGTGCTTTGTGGGTGCGCCACGTGTCCAAAGTACCCAAAATCCAATAAAGCAAAAAGCAAACAGTAAAACCCACTACCATATTCTGTATACGTGGCACGTTGTGATTGGTTGTACTCACATCCTTACCAATTTTGATGTCCTCAGAAGAACGACCCCTCCTCTATATATATATATATATATAGAGGAGTGTTCAAATGAGGACACCCAAATTTGGTAAGGACGTAGGGACAAATCTCATCCATTAGATCATCATCCATCTAACCCCCCGTGCTTTGTGGGTGCGCCACGTGTCCAAATACCCAAAATCCAATAAAGCAAATAGTAAAATCCCACTACCAAAAAGTAAACACTAAAATCCACTACCACATGTGACACATGGCAGCTTGTGGATCATTGGATGAACCTCATCCAATGACCCAGATTAGTCCCTACACCCTCACCATAAGACCCGTCCTCAATTGAACGCCCCCTATATATATATATATATATAGGAGTGTTCAAATGAGGACACCCAAATTTGGTAAGGACGTAGGGACAAATCTCATCCATTAGATCATCATCCATCTAACCCCCCGTGCTTTGTGGGTGCGCCACGTGTCCAATTACCCAAAATCCAATAAAGCAAATAGTAAAATCCCACTACCAAAAAGCAAACAGTAAAATCCACTGCCACGTGTCACATGTGGTAGTGGATTTTACTGTTTGCTTTTTGGTAGTGGGATTTTACTATTTGCTTTATTGGATTTTGGGTACTTGGACACGTGGCGCACCCACAAAGCACGGGGGGTTAGATGGATGATGATCTAATGGATGAGATTTGTCCCTACGTCCTTACCAAATTTGGGTGTCCTCATTTGAACACTCCTCTATATAGAGGAGCGCTCAAATGTTATGGCCTTCTTAATGTGTTATGTGTTACACCAATCTCATCCTTTAGATCAAATGATCTAAAGGTGCAAAATAAAGTCAAAGTGCAAAATAAAAGTCAAAAAGTGACCAAGTTGTTTGTCATCTTGCACTTTTGTCTTTTACCTAAAAGACAAAAGTGCAAGATGTAATCTGGACCTTTAGATCAAAAGATCTAAAGGTGCACAATAAAGTAACACATAACACTTTAACCACCCATAACATTTGAGCGCGCTCCTATATATATATATATATATATATATATATATATAGAGGAGTGTTCAAATGAGGACACCCAAAATTGGTAAGGACGTAGGGACAAATCTCATCCATTAGATCATCATCCATCTAACCCCCCCGTGCTTTGTGGGTGCGCCACGTGTCCAAGTACCCAAAATCCAATAAAGCAAATAGTAAAATCCCACTACCAAAAAGCAAACAGTAAAATCCACTACCACATGTGACACGTGGCAGCTTGTGGATCATTGGATGAACCTCATCCAATGGCCCAGATTAGTCCCTACACCCTCACCATAAGACCCGTCCTCAATTGAACGCCCCCCTATATATATATATATATAGAGGAGTGTTCAAATGAGGACACCCTCTTAGGGTGAGGACGTAGGGACAAATCTCATCCATTAGATCATCATCCATCTAACCCCCCGTGCTTTGTGGGTGCGCCACGTGTCCAAGTTCCCAAAATCCAATAAAGCAAATAGTAAAATCCCACTACCAAAAAGCAAATAGTAAAACCCACTACCACATGTGACACGTGGCAGCTTGTGGATCATTGGATGAACCTCATCCAATGGCCAAGATTAGTCCCTACACCCTCACCATAAGACATGTCCTCAATTGAACGCCCCCCTATATATATATATATATATATATATATATATATATATATATAGGGGGGCGTTCAATTGAGGACATGTCTTATGGTGAGGGTGTAGGGACTAATCTTGGCCATTGGATGAGGTTCATCCAATGATCCACAAGCTGCCACGTGTCACATGTGGTAGTGGGTTTTACTATTTGCTTTTTGGTAGTGGGATTTTACTATTTGCTTTATTGGATTTTGGGAACTTGGACACGTGGCGCACCCACAAAGCACGGGGGGGTTAGATGGATGATGATCTAATGGATGAGATTTGTCCCTACGTCCTTACCCTAAGAGGGTGTCCTCATTTGAACACTCCTCTATATATATATATATATATAGGGGCGCGCTCAAATGTGAACTCCTCTTACACTAAGAACATATGAATCATCTTGCACCCTTGGATCTTGAGATCTAGAGGTGTAGATTTGTCCAAAAAGTGTTTTTTTGGCATTTTGCACTTTTGTCTTTTAGGTAAAAGACAAAAGTGCAAAAAGACAAACAACTTTCACTTTTTGGATTGATTGTGCACCTTTAGATCAAATGATCTAAAGGTGGAGATGAATTCATAGGTTCTTAGTGTAAGATGTGGTTCACATTTGAGCGCTTCTCTATATATATATATATATAGGGGGCGTTCAATTGAGGACGAGTCTTATGGTGAGGGTGTATGGACTAATCTGGGCCATTGGATGAGGTTCATCCAATGATCCACAAGCTGCCACGTGTCACATGTGGTAGTGGGTTTTACTGTTTGCTTTTTGGTAGTGGGATTTTACTATTTACTTTATTGGATTTTGGGTACTTGGACACGTGGCGCACCCACAAAGCACGGGGGGTTAGATGGATGATGATCTAATGGATGAGATTTGTCCCTACGTCCTTACCAAATTTGGGTGTCCTCATTTGAACACTCCTCTATATATATATATATATATAGAGGAGCGCTCAAATGTGAATCACTTCTTAGGCTAAGAACATGAGAATCATTCTCAGCCACTCATTTTGTTGAAATGAGTGGTCCAAAATGCACCACATCATGTACTATGCATTTTCTGCTTTTTACTATGCACTTTCTGCTTTTACTATTTTGCACTTTTGTCTTTTACCTATAAGACAAAAGTGCAAAATCAATCTACACCCTTAGATCATTTGATCCAAAGGTGCAAAATGGTTCTCATGTTCTTAGCCTAAGAAGAGTTCTCATTTGAGCGCGCCCCTATATATATATATATATATATAGAGGATTTGGTTTAAGTACAAACCCCATAAGTATATACAAACTACAAACTAATCAACACCATTGGATTATATTATTTAATGGATCAGATTTAATCATAATAAACCAGATTTTCATATTAATTATAATTGGAAAGGGATTTGATTGTCATTTTACTATCTAATTACACACCGTCAACAATAGTTAACTATCGTTAAATCAAATTGAAACCTAATGTGTTCTTCACAAGACGATGGGCGATGCTCCAGTCGGCCGCATCGTGACGAAGCTTTACGCCGACATCACTCCCGCGAATCGTCGTGCGTACAACCGCATCCGATTTACTCCGTGACGACTAGCCCTCACTCGGTGAACTATTTTCTCTTAGATGTTTTTAGTTGGCGATGGCAAGGAGAAGCTGTCGGATGTGGCGTCGTTATGGTAAATTCACCAGTTTACCCCACTTCCAAACTCATATCACCAATATACACCAAACCAAACTCAAATCACCAATCTACCCCACTTTTTAATAATTCCGGTACGACAGGAACCGGGACTCTCAATTTTCATTAATTCCGGTTTCCCAGAAACCGGAACTCTACAAAAGTGAAGACGTGTTCGCACCCTTTTGGTCCACGTATGCCCTAAACCGAGCAACGTCTTTATTTTGTAGAGTTCCGGTTTCTGGGAAACCGGAATTAATGAAAATTGAGAGTCCCGGTTCCTGTCGTACCGGAATTATTAAAAAGTGGGGTAGATTGGTGATTTGAGTTTGAGTTGGTGTATACGGGTGATTTGAGTTTGGAATGGGGGTAGATTGGTGTTTTTTCCCGTCGTTATCAGGCGGCGGTTTGTGACTCCATTCGCTGCATTTATGATTCTTCTTTGATGTAGTTTTCGAATTTGGAATTGGAGTTGGTACAGATATGATTGAAAAGTTTCTATCTTTGCGCGGGGTTATGTTATTCAAGTAGACTCTTCGGCAAGACTTGGTTTATATCTGATTTTTCGTAGTCTTAAAGGCTTGTTTGTGAGGAATGGTGTTGCTTATCATCAATCCAAATTTGTGAATGACATATAATACTCCTCAGTTTCTTTGTTACCATCCTCATTGTTAACACTGGTGGAAAAATGATGACGTGCTGAAAATGGGGGTACCATCTAATGCCCTCATACACGGATGCATGCTAAGCTGCAACATAATCAATGAGAACAAATTACGTAATGGATCAAAAAAACTGTTGGAATGGCCACAAAAATGCGTGAACTAAATTGTAGACATTGTAATAGGCATATTAAGTAACTTGCCCACCAGTGAGAAACAAAAGAAGAAGAAATAACAATGCTGAAGAAAGACCACCGAAATTAAAAAAGGCATATCAATTCAGTGGCTCATATATAAGGTAATGCAGTGACTAGAAAGAAAAAAAGCAGACCATCCATAAAACTTACAAGCTTGTGAATATATCGACTTGTAGGCCTTGTCGACCTTTGCAGTCCAGTCGTTGACATACAAATGCCTCCTATAAACAACATAACCTTGATTATGAGCATTCATTGACAAAATTACAGACAGCATAGGTGTTGATTTATATAGCGAGGACTTCGCTTCAGACAATGCCTGCAGACATGTACTCCAACCAATGACAAGTTACCGAGCTCATGGCTTTGAATGACACCCATGCCCTCAGCACATGGCACGAAGCCCATATGGTTAGCATGTCACATTAATGTGCATGTTAAAGGGTGTGTGAAGGGTTCAATCCCCACCACCAACAACCCACAAGTTTCCCTAAATAATTCGTGCCATGTGCTGAGGCCATAGTTGCCATTCAAAGCCATGAGCTCGGGAACTTGTCATTGGTTGGAGTGCATGCCTGCAGGCATTGTTCGAAGCGAAGTCCTCGCTATATAAATCAACAATAGGCTGTTCTCAGTCATCTGTAATGAAATGAGTACACTTGATCAAGAACAGTTAAAGATGCTCTAATATACAATTTGAGTCAACGGCCCTCACCAAATAAAATGACTGGGATATTTTTAAAAAAAAAATAAAAAGTCTGTTAGCTGACACGAATATGAGGCAATGCTTCACTGAGTTTCATTACTAAACAATTTTGTACTTGGAGTTATTTAGTTTGAACTGGCGTGCAAGAGGCACTCAACCGCTTAACCACAAATAGATATCACTTATCAGGCAGTGACCTGTAGAGTACGAATTACTTATCAGGCAGTAACCTGTAGAGTACGATCACTAAAACAAGAGTACATACCTCTGGCGAGCCACCTAAGGAAGCAAAATCCGCACCTCGAAAGACTAGACATTGCTCTAGTTGACTGTAAAACTCCACAACAACTATCAGAAATAAAAAAAAAACAGTTTATTTAATGCAACACAAGGTTCGAAAAACTGAAAATATCAATTGACCAACTGAACCTTAATTTGAAGACACAATGAAGTCCACGGGAGAGATGGCAGGACGGGATATTTGATGGTGGGAAAGCTTTACTGGACCCAAATTAAAACACTGACCATCTACGAGCTACAACAACCAACAAAACCATTTCGGTCTATAGATATATGAGAAAAATTCTGACTTTCACTTGTTATCAAGTAACCAGAATCCCCTCCCAACTATGACATTCTTGCTAATACAAATTGGTTATGCAAAAGCAACAATAAAAAAATAGCCTCGACAAACCGTAAACCCACAAACACAAGGAGATTCAAATATGCAAATTGAATAAGAAATAATACCTCGAGACATAGAAAATTACTAGCGACTACGAAACAATATCATTTTCGTAAACTTACCTTGAAATCTCGTCGATTTCGGTTGTTTGTCGAATTCAGTTGTCTGACGTCAGCTAATCTGAGATTTTTTATTATGATTTTTTTTTGTTTCTTCTTGTCGAGGAGCGAGTGGTTGTCTTAGGTTTTTGTCAGTCTGCATTGTTTATGATGTTTCATGGACTTCGGTTTGCGTTGCTTTTGGGGGTTCTGGGTCGGAACTGCGTCGGATTCTTTTCTGAAATGTATTTTATTTATTGGAAATACAAAGAATTTCTTTTATATTTGGTTAGAAAATCTCATTCTCTTTTTATTTTTCAAGAAAAATTACTAATTCCGCGGTATTCTATTTCGCAAGCTCAATTTCATCATTAAATCATCAAGTAATTCATCACATTAATTCAATATTCTTAGATATTGAAACACATAATAATATTAATTAATTAATTAAGTTGGATTTTGAATTCTGTACTTTTTTTATTCTTATTCTTAGTCTTCGAGTTGTTAATGATCAGACTTAAAAAACAATGATCAGACTTAAACCAGTAATGATCAGACTTAAAAAACAACGATCAGACTTAAACAGACAATAATCAGACTTAAACAGTTAATGACCAGACTTAAAAAAATAATGATCAGACTTAAAAAAACAATGATCAGACTTAAACAGTTAATGATCAGACTTAAAAAACAATGATCAGACTTAAACAAAAAATGATCAGACTTAAACCAGTAATGATCAGACTTAAAAACAATGATCAAACTTAAACAGTTAATGATCAGACTTAAACCAGTAATGATCAGACTTAAATAGTTAATGATCAGACTTAAACCAGTAATGATCAGACTTAAAAAACAATGATCAGACTTAAACCAGTAATGACCAGACTTAAAAAAACAATGATCAGACTTAAATAGACAATGATCAGACTTAAACCAGTAATGATCAGACTTAAAAAACAATGATCAGACTTAAACAGACAATAATCAGACTTAAACCAGTAATGATCTGACTTAAAAAATAATGATCAGACTTAAACAGACAATGATCAGACTTAAACAACAATGATCAGACTTAAACCAGTAATGATCAGACTTGAAACTATTATGATCAGACTTAAAACTTGACAATGATCAGTCGTCATCGTCGTTCTTTCCTCTCCCAGTCGACATATCCTCTCTCCGTCGACATAAGTCAATTTTCTGTGTTTTTAGTCGACAAATGAACAGTACATGACATGCCGCGCGCCCAGCCTTAACATTAGCCAACCGCGCCCAGTTAAGACATTTGACGTTAATGAAAAGGATGGGTGCGTCGCTAATGATAAGGCTGGGCGCGACACCAAAATGATCAGACTTAAACCGATAATGATCAGACTTAAACCAAATTTTAGGACGATTATACCCCTCGTATCATTTATGAATTTTTAAATAAGTACACGTTAATTTTTTTTATTTACAAAAAGTGCCCCGAACACGATAAATTCTGATTAGTCGAAATATACACGTGTCAATATTTTATTAGATTTTTAGTTTTTATTTATAATTATTGTTTGTATTTGATCTGTTTCCAACTTATAAATATATATATCACTATCAAAAAACAAAACTTATAACTATAGAGGAGCGTTCAAATGAGGCAAGCCAAATAAGAATGAGGCAGTGAGGCACGATCTCAACCACACATCTA
Source organism: Rhodiola chrysanthemifolia (assembly GCA_033675395.1). NCBI lineage: Eukaryota > Viridiplantae > Streptophyta > Magnoliopsida > Saxifragales > Crassulaceae > Rhodiola > Rhodiola chrysanthemifolia. The sequence goes on from CM066204.1 coordinate 16,542,413, forward strand.
ACCCCCCCGTGCTTTGTGGGCGCGCCACGTGTCCAAATAGTAAACCCACTACCAACAGTAAAAAGCAAAAAGCAAATAGTAAAATCCCACTACCACATCTTTAAATCTCAACCATTAGATCAATATCATCAATGGCCAAGATCATGCCTTACTGCCTCATTCTACCAACCTTGCCTCAACCGAGTGCTCCCCTATAACTATATATATATATATATAGAGGAGTGTTCAAATGAGGACACCCAAATTTGGTAAGGACGTAGGGACAAATCTCATCCATTAGATCATCATCCATCTAACCCCCCCGTGCTTTGTGGGTGCGCCACGTGTCCAAGTACCCAAAATCCAATAAAGCAAATAGTAAAATCCCACTACCAAAAAGCAAATAGTAAAATCCACTACCACATGTGACACGTGGCAGCTTGTGGATCATTGGATGAACCTCATCCAATGGCCAAGATTAGTCCCTACACCCTCACCATAAGACCCGTCCTCAATTGAACGCCCCTATATATATATATATATATATATATATATAGGGGCGTTCAATTGAGGACATGTCTTATGGTGAGGGTGTAGGGACTAATCTTGGCCATTGGATGAGGTTCATCCAATGATCCACAAGCTGCCACGTGTCACATGTGGTAGTGGATTTTACTATTTGCTTTTTGGTAGTGGGATTTTACTATTTGCTTTATTGGATTTTGGGTACTTGGACACGTGGCGCACCCACAAAGCACGGGGGGGTTAGATGGATGATGATCTAATGGATGAGATTTGTCCCTACGTCCTTACCAAATTTGGGTGTCCTCATTTGAACACTCCTCTATATATATATATATAGGGGCGTTCAATTGAGGACATGTCTTATGGTGAGGGTGTAGGGACTAATCTTGGCCATTGGATGAGGTTCATCCAATGATCCACAAGCTGCCACGTGTCACATGTGGTAGTGGGTTTTACTATTTGCTTTTTGGTAGTGGGATTTTACTATTTGCTTTATTGGATTTTGGGTACTTGGACACGTGGCGCACCCACAAAGCACGGGGGGGTTAGATGGATGATGATCTAATGGATGAGATTTGTCCCTACGTCCTTACCAAATTTGGGTGTCCTCATTTGAACACTCCTCTATATATATATATATATATATAGAGGAGTGTTCAAATGAGGACACCCAAATTTGGTAAGGACGTAGGGACAAATCTCATCCATTAGATCATCATCCATCTAACCCCCCCGTGCTTTGTGGGTGCGCCACGTGTCCAAGTACCCAAAATCCAATAAAGCAAATAGTAAAATCCCACTACCAAAAAGCAAATAGTAAAACCCACTACCACATGTGACACGTGGCAGCTTGTGGATCATTGGATGAACCTCATCCAATGGCCAAGATTAGTCCCTACACCCTCACCATAAGACATGTCCTCAATTGAACGCCCCCTATATATATATATAGGGGGGCGTTCAATTGAGGACATGTCTTATGGTGAGGGTGTAGGGACTAATCTTGGCCATTGGATGAGGTTCACCCAATGATCCACAAGCTGCCACGTGTCACATGTGGTAGTGGGTTTTACTATTTGCTTTTTGGTAGTGGGTTTTACTATTTGCTTTATTGGATTTTGGGAACTTGGACACGTGGCGCGCCCACAAAGCACGGGGGGTTAGATGGATGATGATCTAATGGATGAGATTTGTCCCTACGTCCTTACCCTAAGAGGGTGTCCTCATTTGAACACTCCTCTCTATATATATATATATAGAGAGGAGTGTTCAAATGAGGACACCCTCTTAGGGTAAGGACGTAGGGACAAATCTCATCCATTAGATCATCATCCATCTAACCCCCCCGTGCTTTGTGGGCACGCCACGTGTCCAAGTTCCCAAAATCCAATAAAGCAAATAGTAAAACCCACTACCAAAAAGCAAATAGTAAAACCCACTACCACATGTGACACGTGGCAGCTTGTGGATCATTGGATGAACCTCATCCAATGGCCAAGATTAGTCCCTACACCCTCACCATAAGACATGTCTTCAATTGAACGCCCCCCTATATATATATATATATATATTTAAAGTGGGCCTCTTGAATCAACGGGCCCCTTGAAGGGAAATTTCTCAATTTGCTTAAAATTGGACATTGGTTTCCCAAATTACTCAATCTCTAAATTGATTTTTCAATTTACACTAGTTTTTTAAGACGCCGTTGACAACGGCGTCTTAACATTAAAACGCTCTAGCCAACAGCGGCTTAAGTCTCGTGGCGTTTTTACGTCAAAATAAACAATCATATGGCATAATATTGCCAAACAAGCCTAAATCGATGTTGGAGACATCGTCTTAACTTAAAACGCTGTTGGAGACCGCGTCTTAACTTAAATGTAAAATTAGTTCAGCTACACGTCATTCGCAGGAGATGGGTTCAAGGTTTTCTTCGCTTCCATAACCATAAATTGACTTGCCAAGTGAAAGATGTGAATTAAAAAAAGTTGATTTTTTCTCGGCATCGGGCTTACTAATTGAATCGAGAAAAATTTTGAAAAATTTATCATAGGACGCCAACATCGAATCATGGCTGGATGGGTGGTTTTACACTTATGTAACTACATAGTAACCATGTAAAAAATAATAATTAAAATGACGCATTTTTTAGTTTAAGTTGTTCAATTTAAAGTGAGGAAAATGATCAGGTACAAAGCTAATTTTTTTTGATACAAAATACAAACTAATTATATGCGTTGATCTTATGATTTTAATGGATGAGATTAAATTCTAATTTTTATTGTATTTTCTTGGTGACGAATTATAAAATGAAACTGACGAACTATGTCGTCTTTTTCATTTTTCGGCTTAAAAATTCACGAATTATAGGTTGATTTTGACGAATTTCGTATTTTGTACCAAAAATTAATTTTGTACCTGATCTTGATCCTTAAAATGATATTAATGAATTTTTTTGAAGGATGTTAGCGCCTTAGCGGTTGCGTCAAACTCAAGGAAAGTAAAAATACCCTCGAGATGGTGTAAACTGTAGTGTGTAAAAGTTGAAACAAGATCCAACAAAATTGTAATTGTTTATTTTCTATAAAAAAAACTAATTATTAGAGTAAATATCCGGTACATATTTTTGGTGTAAAATGTAAAGTTCGTCAAAACTGGGTTATAATTCGTCATCGAAAAACCAAAAGTACGACATAGTTTGTCAAAACTGGGTTATAATTCGTCACCGAGAAATTAACCATAAACGAGATTTAATACGTGATTTAATCTCATTCATCCAAATGACCAAATTAAGGGATGTGATTTATTTGTATTTTTTTTACAAAAATATGTCTTTTGGATCGGATCCTTTTTCCTAATTATTATTCAAAATGGCACTATTCTTTATTTAATTTCCTTAATTGAACATATACGTACCGCAGAGAAGTAATAGCCTGATTCAAAGAAAAACGTGATAAAGAAAACAATTTAGAAACATCAGCCCTCCCACTTCAATCAACATATGAAAGTCATGACAGACCAAAGATATGCAATCTAACGCTTGTTTTTGCCTCTCTTTCTTTGCCTTCACAGGCCCAGGGAGGAACTATAACTGACACAGAGGAGGCCCTTTAGAGCCACGGACTGCAATGACTTCCAACCAACACAGGTTTATGCTAGGGACATAAACTAAACCTATTAGCATGTATATCAATATGATTATTTTACAGTTCTTGCCAGCCTCAGGCCTTTATTGTATCCTTCTGCAGCTTTCTTCTTTCCAATTTTAATCTGGAATAGGGATAGAGTATACCGGAATCAAATGTTTTGATGGAGTTCAGCGTGTGTGCTTTATACCTTGATCTTATTAATAGAAGTTTAGCAAATTTTTTTGGATGTAGCTTCTATGTTGAAACAATTGAAATTCTGTTGTCTGTTCAAGACTAGATCCAGGAGGTGTTCAGACGGACCTTGAACACCTTAGCAGACAGTCACCAAAACAGAATATTGTATGCACACACGATATAATTCCCAGTTCGGCAACCAGCCTACTCTGGGGAACTTCCCACGCCCTAAAGGGTAGCAAATCTTTTAAAAGCTTAGAGCTACAGATGGTCTTACTCTTACAATCTCCCGAATGTAATCGCCTAACCTCTAACACTTTTCTCCACGATTTGCGATCTCGGCTCCCCCCTCGATCCCTTATGGGTAGGTCCGAGACTCCCTCCCGACCTATGCTATGACATCTCCCAAAGTCTAGAGCCTTCTCCCGAAGACAAATGCGTTCTCCCGAATGCGTAGCGTCAGTGGTGGTGTGTGCAGCAATCTGTTCCACTGACAGGTTTGATCAGCACACTGAACAGACTGCCTCAGTGCCGATTAGTTTTCCGGTGTAGAAAACTATCCGGCCGTCGTCTCCTCCTCCTCCTCCTCCTCCTCCTCCTCCTCGGTTTGAGTGTATGAACGTGTATAACTTCTCCAATAGACGACTTACTGATTTAGGAGCCCTAGCTACTTATTTATACTCCTCAGTAGCTTCCCAAACCAGTCGAGATACTCTATCAAATATTTAGGAAATATTCCTAAATATTCTCTAGATATCATATCCAATCTTTAGAAGATCTTTGATAATCTCTTTGAATATCCTCTTGATAACTTTGGCGTCTGGATAATATAGCTCGAATATCTTGCCATCCAATCTGATCTTCAACTGATTCCAATCGGCATATCTTCGATAATAAGAAATTCACATATTAGGAAACTTCCTATCTTCAGTTCTGCGCTGTATGCGAGTTCCAATATTCGGTTGAACAGTTCCTGACCTCTGCTTGAACACTCTGAAGTCGTTTTTCCAAAACACATGCCACATAGGAACAACAATCTCCCCCTTGGCAATTTGGCAAAACAATCCCATAGCTCACTAGACTTCAGAGATCACTCTCCCCCTTTTTGCCACAAAATAGGCAAGGAGGATTCAAATCGACTAGCTTGGTCTCCTCGGCATCTGGAATCTTGTCTACTCCCCCTCGAACATAGCCAGGGTCAGTGATACATACTGTGAGTCTTTCGGACCATGGTGTCTCAGCAGCTGTTCGACCGCGGGTCAGCAAAGAACATGTTTTTGATGATCTGGTTCCCTTCATCAGAGATTCTCGGCCCACTTTCTCTTTTTGCTTCACTCTCCATTTTCGTGTCATCCTAGGAGTAGTTCCCTGCTGCAACTTTCTGCGCACAGCCATGAACTCGTGACACCTTGGCTTGATGTGCCCCTTCTTGTGACAGTACCAACAGGTTCTTGAGTCTCTTCTAAATTCTCCATTGGAACTCATCATGTTGGCCAGAGGGTACCTGTTCATCTCTCTGTTCAACGGCTGTTCAGCTTTGACAAACTTAATCTTTCCTGAACTGCTCCCATCAGTGTAGCCAATGCCTCTACGTCCTCCACTCATTCTCTGGGACTTCAGATTCGTATCTAGGTCTTTTGATCCAGAGTTTAGCATCTTCACTAATTTCTTGAACTGATTCAGCTCGTCCAATACTGCCGCGTGGTAGTCCTTCTCCATCTCAATTTGTAATTTCAAGGACTTGATTTCTCCTAGATTACATATCTCTCTTTGGCTCATGGTAGCATGTCTTTTCTTCAGTTCTTCCATGTCTCTAGCGTGCATGTCTTTGTCTTTCTCCATCTGCATCTTTAACGACGAGATAACATCAAGGAGTTTTGCCTTTTCTTCAATCAGGACATCAACTCTCTCCCTTAGATTTTCTTTCTCATCTTTCATGCTTGTCACGTTGAAGTTAAGTCTATTATTCAGATCTATCACTTCCTCGCACTTCTCATATAGAGCCTTGTAGTTTTTGAAGACACATTCATCTGTGACTTCTTCATCATCACTGCTGTTGGAGTGGTCAGCAGACTGTTCAGACATCGTTTCGAAACAAGTGATGTCAGGCTCTTCACCTCTACGATCAGTTACGCTGGTGAATGCAACGAAGTTGTTCGAGTCATCCTCCTTCGAGTCACTGTTGCTCCGATGAATAGTGTAAGCCTTCTTCTTCTTCTTCTTCTTCTTCTTCTTCTTCTTCTTCTTCATCAGTGTGTTGGCGCATTCAACATGAATGTGACCATAGCCTCCGCATTCTCGACACTGGATTACTTTTCCTTTATCGCCCTTGAACACGTTGTTGGTCTCTCCAGGTCCGTTTCTCTTCTGAGAGTTTTCTCCTCTTCGACCGTGCGAGTTAGACGTGGATTGCTATTCCTGATTGTATCCTCATCTATTCAGCCTTTTCACAATCCTTTCAAGGTATTTGGCTATTATGGCGAGTTGTTCAGACTCGTCCTTGACGCTGTTCCACTCTTTAGTTACATCAGCCTTCAGTGCAACACATTTTACTGCCCTTCTTTGAAAATCATCTGGAGAATTCATCTCATATGTCCTTAGTGACCCAATGAGCTCGTCAAGCTTCACCTTGGTTATATCTTGCATTTCCTCAATGGCAGTCACCTTCATAGCAAATCTTTGGGGTAAGGATCTCAAGACCTTGATAGGTTTTCCAAGTGATGCAGCTTCATTTGCGAGATCTGGGACTCTTACATGGAACTCAGCAAGTTTCCTCCTCCATCATCTTTAGATCCTCGAACTTTGTAGTGAGCATTTGTATCCGAGAGTTCCTTATGACAAGCGTATTTTTAACCCTTTATAGTCGTGAAGTTATGAGTTTTAGGGGTCTAGTTGCAGCCAAACAAAATTTATAAATCTTGGTAAGCCAAGGGTCGATCAAAGGAACAACGTGTGTGAATACTAGTTAACAAGTGACCTATTTAGCTATTCCAAACGATTCAAGGTTTTGTTGTGATGAAACAGCAGAAATTAAATAGCAGAAAAATAAAGGTTTGTACTTAACAGAGAAAGAATTCCAGAACCATACTTCACCCGTGCCAACCCTACTAGTCATGCAATCATGTCACGTAATTTATTCATGCTATCGAATATGGAAATAAACCGAAATAACACTAGACAAGCCGCCCATCCACAGATCATTGTTTAGATTAATCTCAATCGTTGAACGCCGCCCATCCATGGATTATCAACGATCTCGATTATTAAACCTAGGGTTTTTCAGACAAAAGTCAACTTTCCTATTAGTTCATGTACTACATCGTAGCTAACACGACCTAACATCAATTTCATACAATCCGGTTAAAACCTAGGACCCATCCATCTTTTGGTAAATAACCTAAATACGTTCTAGCATGCAAGCATCCCATTCAATGTAAAACTTGCAAGAACGATAAATTAAGCACAATGAAATTGAATAATTCAAATCGCATAAATAAAATTGTTTGACGGATCACATGAGAGTTGGGTACATAGCACGGGATCCTACGGATCCCGGAATAAGAGGACTACTCACTATTCATGGTAAGTTAACCAAAAATAGTGTATAAAGAAATTAAGGATGAGGAAATCGTAAAGACGCGGTGGCTCGTTGAATCTTTGATCTCTCGTGATGAATGCTCTGTCTTCTTCTTCAATCTCTATTCAAGCACAAGTCCCCCCCCCCCCTTAGAACACTCTGGTCGTTTCTCTTTTATAGCCCAAAAATTGCTCTATTGCCAAAAAACACCAGAACTTGCCAAAACGGATTAGGAAATCAGCTGATAATTCTGCCTTCCGACGGTGCCGTGACACCCGTGACATCGAAACATGTCATGGAATGTCACGGCCTAGGCAAAACTCACTGAGTTATAAGGGTGCCGTAACACCCGTGACGTTCTGTTTTGTCACGGCTGTCACGGCCATGAAAAATGGCAGCGACTTCGGGTGGATTACTCGTGGTCTTAACCTCCGAATTGGATCTTGGCGTAAACTTCAAAGTTGTAGCCCTTTGAATAAGCTTTCCAACAAGCTTTGAATCAACCAATTTGCGCTCTGTGCGTGTAACGTAAGTCGGAAAGGTCAATCTGTCCTGTTTTTAGAAACTGTCTTCGACGGGGCCGTCACATATGATTTTGTCACGGGTGTCACGACCGTCACAACCCCCTGAAACGCTCTGGGAAATTTAGGGGTCGTGACACCCGTGGCATATGATTTTGTCACGGATGTCACGGTAGGGCATACTGGCAGAGACTTCTGTTGCCTTTGTGGATGTCCAAACCTTCGAATCTGCTCTGGTGTCAACTACAAAGTTGTAGGCCTTGATGCTGTATATCTGCAATGATGATCAAACATTGGAATTCAAATTTTAGCAATATTGGTCCGAATAATTAGCACCGAGTATCTGAAGCGTCTTATTTTAAAAATTCGAATTTTGGTAACTATGTGTAGATAGACCTGCACAAATGCGGGTTCGGGCCGGGTTCGGACCGGGCTTTTTGCTATTTTATAGTCCATGTAACCGAGCCGGGCTAAACCCGCCCGTTCAATTCGGGCTCAAAATTATGTCCAAGCCCGCCCATTTACTGGATCGGGTTACCCATCGGGCCAGCCCGGTACAAATATGTGTCAATACATATTTAAATTTCCTGTATAACTTGAATAAAAATAAACCATTCCCTATGCAAAAACAACACCACAATCTAGTTCTAGAATGTGGCATCTGCTATATGAAATCTGTTTATCATACAAATAAATTACCGAGCTATGAGCTTATTGAGATGCTTAGTGTGACTGTACTTTTATATCTTCAATGGGCAATGGCACTTAGTATATTAACTAGAATATAAGAACTATCAAGAAGTATTTCAAAAGAAAAAAAATGGAAGTGTTTGTGAAAGTAAATAATTTCCTCACTGTCACAGTACATGAAACAAGCTTATTGCATGTATAGTCTCGGTGAAGAATATGCTCTATTTAACAGAAAATTATGTTTGAATTTTAAATGTTTCAATTCATTCACTCCACTATTATCAAAAAAAAAAAAAAAAATTCATTCACTCCACTTCATTCAATCAAACTCATTCACTCGTACATGGGGATATGGAGTATGGACGGCCTTATGTTTGTGCACTTGATTGAATGAGCCAATTCCAATTTGTTCCTTTTATTTTAAGTACAATATATATTAATCATTATGTTTATTTTTTTTGCGGGTTAACGGGCGGGCTTTTTAGCCCGGTCGGCCTAAAATAAGTGTCCAGGCCCGGCCCTAATAGAAATACGGTCCGGGTCGGGCTGGCCCGTAGGGCTATAATGTATGTCCAAGCCCGTCAAAACGACCGGGCGAACGGGTCGGGCCGGTCGGGCTGACCCGCATTTGTGCAGGTCTATGTGTAGACTGCTATATAAGGAGGAGGAGAGTACTGGGAGACTCATAATTCTCAAACCCTAAAAGCACCAAATTCCTCTCACTCAAAACTCTGACATTAGTTCAATGGCTTCCTCCACAAACACACCCGCTGCCGCCATCTCCGACGACTCCATCTTCAACGAGTCCGCAGACATCTCCTCCACTGCCATCGTTCTCTTTGACAAGGTAAACACTCCTGCCCCTGCAGCAGACCTGATGGAGGTCTGTTCCACAGAGGTCACCCCTCCTCCCAAGAAAGGCACAAGCATCGCCTCCCGAGTCTGGAGCCTTGCCAGAATTGCCAAAGAATCACATGTGCCTTCCTGCGACTTCACACCTCCGAAGTCCAAGAAAGCCAAGGCGTCATCCTTTCGTGCCAAGAAGAGTGCCCCAAAAGGAGAAGGGTGCTACTCTGAAAGGCAAGGGACGTGTGGTCAGGCATGTGGTGAAAGAATTCATCACGGATCTAGGTTTTCTGGAAAAAAATGGGCTGAAGGAGGTTTATGACGTAATCGATGCTCAAGGCTGGGGCTCCGTGTTCAATAATGACGAAGGGGTCAGTGAAAGCTTGTTGAGGGAGTTCTTCGAGTCCCTAAAGGTGGTCGATGAAGGATATACTCTGTTTACTCACTACAAACTAAGTGGTCGGGATTACCAGCTGCCCAGTCTCGATCAGCTACATTCTCGACATGCCCCATGACGGTTTCGATGTTTATTTTAAGGGGAGTTGGTCTCAGGATGTTGTGTGACGCGTGTCGTCTGACGCGTCAAACTTAAATTTATATTTCTCCTGCTATTGGCTAGTAAAGCGGCAAGCGGGGTCGAACCCAAGAGAGCTGGTTTGTGAAGCTGTAACTGTAAACAAATAAAAAGTGGGGTTTTGTGAGCAATTATTGTAAAACACAAGAGAAAAGATTAACGAAGACAATCAGAGAAAGCATTCAGCTTAGGGTTTCTATTGTGACATGTTTATCATCGACTGCTAAATATCAATTTCAAGTTCCTAAGTGTGGTTACTCTGTTTCAGGTTATAACCCAAGGTATTTCGTTTCAGGTAATACACCACAATCTAATCCGGGTATGTCATTAGACTTCTAGTCTCCTAAACCTAATAATCCGGTGAAGGCATTATCAAATCTAGGTATTACTACTTGTTTTTACGAGTAAGTCTCAAACAAGTATTAACGATAGGGGTTGAATTGTTCAGCTAAGCTTTACCATTGCAAGTATCCACTTAGCTTCACAATTCAATCCTTGAAATTAAGCATAAGAACTAGAGAAACAAGAAATTACATTAAGAATAAAGTCTCAAAACGTTTGTCACAATGAACGAAACCCTAAATTGAAACTAAGAATTTAGCTACACATGATGGAAATAAAACACACAATGAAAGTAGAAAATTCTTCTCTCTCGTCGAATGCTTGCGTCTTCTCCAGAGCCGTCTTCTGAATGGTAGAATATGAGATCATAGAAACCCTAACCCAAAGATCTTATTTATAGCAAAAAAAAATAGGGTTTGCAAGTCTGTTTTTGGGCTCAATTTCCAAGTTTCGGGCTTGCTGACATCATCAAAACGTGTGCTGGTAGCGACCACGCCCTCTTTAGACAGTAAAGTCGCGTCCTCTTCAGACATTAGTGTTATGCTAATGTCTACTGTGGGCGTGGTCCCCACTTAGTCCCGACTTCGGCTCTTAATTTGACCCTCTAAATGACCTCGGATGCTCTCGGTGTGAACTAGAGAGTTGTAGAGAATTGAGTTAGCGCAGCGGCATTTGGCTCATATTTTTCTGATCAGCGGTTCATTCCCAGCACTCCGTCGAATGTCCAAAGGTCTGATCTGCCATTGTGATGTTTTTGGCATAAAATGCCATCTTTTATGCGCGTTTCCTCCTAAAGCTTCCGAAACACCTGAAATGCAAAACCATAGTAAAAAGTAAATGTTCGCATAACAAAGTGTCGAAATACATGCGATTAATTGATTCGGCGAGTCGTATCAAATCACCCCACACTTAAATTTGTTTGTCCCGAACAAGAACTAAGTCATAGAAGAAAAATAAATGTAACACCACAATTTCTTCGACGTCCTGAATAGATGCACATGAATATGAGTTGCTAGTCTAGACTCGCTTTTCTATGCATAACTCAATCGCTACTAAAATCATCATGCTCAACACAGAATTCACTTTGATACATGTTACCTTTTTGAGCTGAAATTCAAACCAATTCGGATGAATGGGAGATAGTCCTCTTTAGACCCATGATCTGTATTCGCTATCTTGAATTCTAGCCGTATGGTTATACTTCATTGCTTTTTCTTGCACGTGATTCATTCGAACTTTAAGGGTTTTGAGCTTTCTTTCTTCTTTTGTTGGACAACTTTTGATGTAGTAAACTTTCTTTGGCCTTTGGCTCTTGTGTAAGAATGATATACTTCACTTTTTGTTGTATAAAACTTCACAACGTGGCTGATTTTTTCTTGAGCTTTGCTCCTTCATTGTGAACAGCTTGTCCTTTTTCTTCTTTTCTTTTGAAGGAGGTCCAATCATCGCCCGCGAGCATATGAAAATACCTCACCGCTCTTTTTCATCCTCGACCTTTTTGACCCGAGTCAAGATGAGGGTCACTCATCTCTTCCCGGTTACTTCGGACTAGAGATAGGACAGTCTGTTTTCCCGTCGCGCCTACCTACATAAACACTGCAGCGGCGGAGCTAACTCTGAACCATATCGTCTCGAAGTGCTAGCTCCACGAAATCCACATAACCATATAACTCAAAATTTGGTCCTGTGAATGCTTCGTCAAGCCTCTTTAGGACATTTCTGTCAACTCCACATCACTGTTTATCTCAACTCAAAAGGACACGCAGTAGGTTAAATTCACATATAGTCACATAATTAAAATTTCACGAGAGAAAGACATCTAATCAGCATCATCTATTTCACATCATCAATATTCAATACTGCATATCCAGGAAATAGAGAGAAATTTCATACTTTCAATTTTTTAACGAAACGTGCAGACACTATGCAGGTGCAAAAAATAAACATGCTGACACAACAGACTGACTGACTCTCACAACAAAGTCGTGTCCTCACGGCACCACTTAAATTCAAAGACAGAAACAATGCAAGACACACAAACGTTGGGAAAAACAAATAGAGAATAAAAAAGAACAGGCACTCCCCTCGTTTCGTCGGGTGATGGTGTAAATTCTGGTCAAACGAGTCGATCTACGTAGGTCAATGGTCCACTGCACCCAGTGTAAACGTTAGGTGCGTTTAAGTAGTCGTTCGGCGCGGCACTAACGTTGCCTGTTAGCGCGATACTAATGTTAACGCTCGGCGCGATCTGCACTGAGTTGCACCTGTTTCCTGCATAAAAAACATTTCTTTTCCCAAAAGACAATGTAAAAAACATGACTCAAGACTCAACTAAACATAAACGACATAAAAAAATGAAGAAACAAAAATTTGTCTGGTTGCCTCCCTGCGAGCGCCTTTGTTTTACGTCGTTGGCTCAACGATACCACTTTAGGGATCACAAGTTAGGATCCCATGGGCGTGTGAGGTCATATTTCACCTCAGCTACTCCTGCACACTGCTCAAAGCCCTCGTGGAGTGGTGTGTTCGTGTCTGTTTCTTGGTTTCCATCCACATGTGTCATGTCTCGATAGGTCGAATGAAACTACTGTAGAGACATGCTTGCAAGACCTAGCTCGTTTTTTCTCCTTATGATGCTTCAAACTCACGAATGTGTTTTTGAATGACAGTTTGTGGTTGGTGATCCAGTTTCTAGTCCTGCACAATGAGATACTAGCAGCCACATTGTAAAGTGAATCAAACGCCTTTTCCTGTAATTTTTTAGGTTCACCATCCTGCAAGTACAACACAAGAGGCATATGAGTCATATGTAATTCCATATTAAATTCAGCGCTTACCTCAGAATTTTTAGTAATCAAGTCTGTGCAAAGGTAAGGAGTGGAGTTTTCTTCGCTAAAACATATTTCCTCCTCGTATGTGGCTGGCACTATTCGGCTGAATTCGTTCTCATCTTCTTCTTCTCCTGCTTCTTCTTCTTTTTCTTCTAGCTCTTTATGATCTTCTTGGATGATGTTATCCTCAGACATGATTCTTTCTTCCTCCGTGTGCAACTCTCTGGTAGTGGTGGAATTATCCTCTTCATCTGAAGCTTGAGTCTCTGTTGCGGTAAGGTCGTGATGGAGGTGTTGCATATGATGTCGGGCACGATCTGCACTGAATCAACTTCTACGGTCTGTGACTTATCATCCATTTTGTGCATCTGACATCGTCTCGATCTCTGTGTCATATCATCTATCAGGTCCCAGATATCATACATGTGTAAATTCATTACTGAACCTCCTGCTACAGCATCAAGCATAGAACGCTCTAGTGGAATCATCCCATCAAGAAAGCTCTTAAGAAGAAATAAATCTGTTAATCCATGGTGTGGAGAACTTCCCTCAAGGTCATCGAAGCACAAATAGTACTCATCTAATGTTTTGCTCTGGAATTGCTCAATGGTAGAAATTTTCTCACGAATTTCAAATCGAAAGGATGGCGGAGAAAACTTCTTTAGAAATCGGGCTCGTAGATCCACATAATTACTTTCACAAACTGCAGATGATGAGTGATAAGTCGTAGTTGTACGACTATTTTATGTGTTAAAACCCCGTCTCTTAGTGATTGCATGCATATTATTTCACTACCTGTGTGTAGTTTTCGTTCTCAGGTGCATTCGGAGACCATGGAAGGAATATAGGCTAAAGAGAGCCTGTAGAAGAGGTTTTGCATCGAAGGAATGAAGTCCAAGTGTTTGAAGGCTGACTCAGTCTTGGGGGCGGGCGTCTGAAGAATTAAGGGCACGGACGTCTGCTGATTTAAGGAAATTGTTGAGACCTCCGCGGAGACTAAATGAAGAAGACGTCCGCGGATGACAGCTGGCAGTCGAAATCATTATTGCACATTTGCAATCTCGAAAGGGAAGAACACAGAACACGAGGGGACAGAGAAACCAGGCGGCTGGATCTGGAGAAAGGGAGAAAAATCAGATTCATCTAGGGTTAGCTCTCACGTTCGAAGCTCGTTTTTGGAGAGAAGAGTTCTTGGAGTAGGATTCCGATTGAGGATTCGTTGCTGGATTTGAGTGTTGGAGCAGAGCTGCAGATTGGTGGAGGATTCGTCAACATAAGTATTTTCGTTTCATTACATTCAAATACTTGATGATGTATTCCATTACGATGAGTAGCTAAACTCATTTGTGTAGGCTAGAACTCCAAACTGTGATGTATTGACTTGAGACCTATATTGATTTCTATGTTTTGCGTCATATTACTGTACTATGTTCATGGAATTGATGTGCTAGCATGAGTGGAACCCTAGCGGGGGAGCTTTTGTTTGTTTGTTGATTTCGATTGTCAAGTTTACTAGCAACCTAGCGGGGATAGCAAACTAGAACACGAGTAATAGACCACTAGGATTAAACACCCTAGGACAACTTGTTTATATGTTCATGCAACTCTAGCGAGTTACGGTCTTGATTATCGCTAGTGCGAGATTAAGTACTAGAACAAGAACGGAGAGTGTAACCCTAGCGAGGAAGCTCTAAGTTGTAGAACATTAGGAATCAAAACGGATTTGTCAATGATTTAGTCTTGCATCACAGTCGAATGTTCTAGCTTGCACTTCTCATTGATATTACATACCTGAATTCGTGTGACGATTGCTCTCTTGATAAGTGATAATTGTTGCTTGTGTTTCTTGTTTTCCATTTACTGGTTTGAATATTTAGTGAACAAATTCTCATATCAATCTCTGTGGATACGACCCGACTTACCACTTGCTAGTCGGAGATAAAAGAAACAAATTATTTTTGACGGGTACAACGACGCCCGTCAAATTTTGGCGCCGTTGTCGGGGAATGGTAACGAAGAATCTCAGTAAGTATTTCTTTCTTTTATTTTTTTTATTGTTTTTGTTTGGTTTTATGGGTCGCTATGTATTCCTATTATAGTGAACCAATTCATGACGACGCTGTTAATCGAAGACTACCACCCCCCAGAAATCAGAAATTTGTGAATGAGTATGCTAGATCTTGTGCAGCTAGACACGAGGATTACGAGGATGAGTTGGATCGAGAATACCTCGGTAGAGGAAACCGAGATGGACAGTTACCTAGGCGTCGGGATTCGGGACGCACTATGAGAGGAGTTTATGCGCCGTATAGTGATGAGACACCTTGGTGCATTAGGATGGACGAGGACCCGATCAAGGAATTTAGAGAGGAAATGAGAGGCATGTTCAAAGAACTCGCTCAAAAGATGGGCCAACAAGCTGGAGTCATTAACGAGCTAAAGGAGCAAGTGTCTCAAATGGCAGCGCCGTTTACGAAAGGCGAGAAGAAGAGCTGAATGAAGATTCGCCCTCAGTGGAGCAGGCGGACGTCTCAATAATTAACGCGCGGACGCCTGATGAATTACAACAAAATACAGAGACGTCCGCGGAAGATACTCAGGAGACGTCCGTGGGTTACTCAGATTCTGGTAAGTAAATTCCAAATTCTAACACCCCTATACTATTCCCAATGCAGGTGATATTTCCTAAGGACCACACGATCGACAAAGATGAGCTAGGAGGCAGATTGGAGGCGAGGAATGAGCAAAACAATCCAACGATGGAGCGCCCAGTTGCAGCAAGTCAAGTAGCACCACCCAAAAAGTGTAAGGACCCAGGTACTCTCACAATCACCCGTGACGTTGACTCTTATATTTTGCAGATGGGGAGATGCCAGCGCTAACGGTCCTCTTACACTCATTCTGGGACAATCAATCCTCTTGGCCAAAAGGACCAAGAATGACATGGGAACACGCTTGTTGTCGCTTGCGTTTGCTGGCAAGACATCAAACTTCCATGTTTACGAGGATTCCGACCGTCCATACATGAGGAAGCGACCGAGACATGGCACGTTTGGATGGAAACCAGGATGGAGAGACACGAGAGCACTACTCGATGAGGGCTATGAGCATCACAAGGGAGTAAAGAAGTTTGACTTGGAGCAGCCTTGGGATCCTAACTTGTGATCCCGTAGAGGTAACGTCCAGCCAAGGACGTAAAACAAAGGCGCTTACCGAGAGGCAACCCGGTGTGTTTTTACTTTACACATGTTTTGAGTAGATTAATTAGTGGAATTGGTACATTGATAAGGCGCCCCAAGCGCATTTTTTATTTCTGGTGGTTTCAGGTGATTGAAGGAAGAAAGGAATTCAACATCAGTCGCGCAGGCTTACGTCTGAACAATAAGAGCACGTACGTCTTAACAATTATGATAAATCATAAGACCTCCGCGGAATGAAATGATAGAGACGTCCGCGGGATAGTGCAGAATTTAAATCAGGCTCATTTTCAAGATCTGAAACCACCACCACCGGACTACTAGGGGAGTACCCGTTCTTTCTTTTATTTTTATTTGAGTCTTTTTTGTTTGTCCACCTTATCTCTTGAGTTATACCGTGAGGACACGGGTCAAACTAAGTGTGGGGTGGGATGTTATAGAGTTAGTCGTGTGATGTGTCTGTTTGTTTATGTTTCATGTTATGTGTCTTGATGAACTTGTATTGAACTGATGATGTACTGCTATGTTTTTCTCCTTTGTCGAAATCTTATTTCCAGCTTTATATGACTATTGTGCTAATTTGACTAAAAATGCGAAATTTCAAAATTTTCGATGCTTTGTTCTTGTGAGTTGTGATATGCAGGGATGTGGAGTTGACAGAAATGTCCTAGAAAGGTACGGCAAATTGCAGGAAGTTCTGAGTTTTGGTTCTGATGATTGAGAAAAGCGGTGGAGGTTGACGCTTCACTAGCCTAGTCCTGAGAGTAGCTCCGTCACCGAGTTATACAAGTCTATTCATGCGTTCGCAGTGGTGGCGGGACAGAGAAAACAAACTTTCCATCTCTAGTCGGAGTAGCTGGGAATGGGTGGGTAACCCCTACCTTGCCTCATGTAGAAAGGACGAAGATGAGAAAAGAGCGGGACGCACTCCTATGATGTTATCCGAAGGCTATGATTGGAGTGGTTCAAGGGCGCAAACGATTATGTGGACAAGAAACAAATTCAAAAGCCAAAGGCAAACCATCAAGTAAGAAGAAAATCAAAATCTGATTGACTCAAGCAAGATGTGTCGTTTATCAAAGTCCACACAACTTAAGGAAGTCAAGACTCAATGGTACAAAAGCGGTGAACTACTCATGTGTCAGAGAAAGCCGCCGACTCAATCGAAAGACCAAAACTCAGAAAAGAATGCAATGTCCGTGGTACCTATAGGGGACTATCTCCCAATCATCCAAGGTCATTTGAATTTCAACTCGCGAGGTAACAAGTGTCGAAAAATCTATCTATACTCGCATTGTTAGAATCTTAAGCATGATAAGATTATTAGCTGGACTTGGGTTTGAGATGTAAGGATAGGCATGACTAGTACGTTGTAGTTCTTTCTATGGCTTTGTTCTTGTTCGGGACGAAAAAGTTCAAGTGTGGGGGTAGTTTGATAAGTCGTAGTTGTACGACTATTTTATGTGTTAAAACCTCGTCTCTTAGTGATTGCCTGTATATTATTTCACTACCTGTGTGTAGTTTTCGTTCTCAGGTGCATTCGGAGACCATGGAAGGAATATATGCTAAAGAGAGCCTGTAGAAGAGGTTTTGCATCGAAGGAATGAAGTCCAAGTGTTTGAAGGCTGACTCAGTCTTGGGGGCGGACGTCTGAAAAATTAAGGGGCCTCCGCGGAGACTAAATGAAGAAGACGTCCGCGGATGACAGCTGGCAGTCGAAATCATTATTGCACATTTGCAATCTCGAAAGGGAAGAACACAGAACACGAGGGGACAGAGAAACCAGGCGGCTGGATCTGGAGAAAGGGAGAAAAATCAGATTCATCTAGGGTTAGCTCTCACGTTCGAAGCTCGTTTTTGGAGAGAAGAGTTCTTGGAGTAGGATTCCGATTGAGGATTCGTTGCTGGATTTGAGTGTTGGAGCAGAGCTGCAGATTGGTGGAGGATTCGTCAACATAAGTATTTTCGTTTCATTACATTCAAATACTTGATGATGTATTCCATTACGATGAGTAGCTAAACTCATTTGTGTAGGCTAGAACTCCAAACTGTGATGTATTGACTTAAGACCTATATTGATTTCTATGTTTTGCGTCATATTACTGTACTATGTTCATGGAATTGATGTGCTAGCATGAGTGGAACCCTAGCGGGGGAGCTTTTGTTTGTTTGTTGATTTCGATTGTCAAGTTTACTAGCAACCTAGCGGGGATAGCAAACTAGGACACGAGTAATAGACCACTAGAATTAAACACCCTAGGACAACTTGTTTATATGTTCATGCAACTCTAGCGAGTTAGGGTCTTGATTATCGCTAGCGCGAGATTAAGTACTAGAACAAGAACGGAGAGTGTAACCCTAGCGAGGAAGCTCTAAGTTGTAGAACATTAGGAATCAAAACGGATTTGTCAATGATTTAGTCTTGCATCACAGTCGAAAGTTCTAGCTTGCACTTCTCATTGATATTACATACCTGAATTCGTGTGACGATTGCTCTCTTGGTAAGTGATAATTGTTGCTTGTGTTTCTTGTTTTCCATTTACTTGTTTGAATATTTAGTGAACAGATTCTCATATCAATCTCTGTGGATACGACCCGACTTACCACTTGCTAGTCGGAGATAAAAGAAACAAATTATTTTTGACGGGTACAAGACGCCCGTCAATGAGTAATACCAAGATCTTGTGGAGCCAGTTAAAGAAAAGAAAAATATTTTTAACTTAAACCTCTCTAATGACTCTTCTTTAGGCTTTACGCGGCAGCAGACGGAGTGAAACGTTTTTACATGTGTCACGGGGTCTTCTCTGATGACACCTCCAAATTTGGGAAGACGCCGAATAATCCAAAACTTAACTTCGCTGCCATCGTATTCATCTTCCTCATCGTCACAAGTTGCTCCACTATAATAGGAAGACATGGTGAATCACAAAAAACCAGAAAAAAAATACTGGAAATAAATAAAAAGAAACAACTTCACCAAAGCGCAACTCCCCGACAACGACACCAAAATTTGACGCACGTCGCCCGACGCGTCAAATTTGTTATTTATATTTCCCCTGCTATTAGCTAGTAAAGCGGCAAGAGGGGTCGAACCCAAGAGAGCTGGTTTGTGAAGCTGTAACTGTAAACAAATAAAAAGTGGGGTTTTATGAGCAATTATTGTAAAACACAAGAGAAAAGATTAACGAAGACAATCAGAGAAAGCATTCAGCTTAGGGTTTCTATTGTGACATGTTTATCATCGACTGCTAAAAATCAATTTCAAGTTCCTAAGTGTGGTTACTCCGTTTCAGGTTATAACCCAAGGTATTCCGTTTCAGGTAATACACCACAATCTAATCCGGGTATGGCATTAGACTTCTAGTTCTCCAAAACCTAATAATCCGGTTAAGGCATTATCAAATCTAGGTATTACTACTTGTTTTTACGGGTAAGTCTCAAACAAGTATTAACGATAGGGGTTGAATTGTTCAGCTAAGCTTTACCATTGCAAGTATCCACTTAGCTTCACAATTCAATCCTTGAAATTAAGCATAAGAACTAGAGAAACAAGAAATTGCATTAAGAATAAAGTTTCAAAACGTTTGTCACAATGAACGAAACCCTTAACTGAAACTAGGAATTTAGCTACACGTGATGGAAATAAAACACATAGTAGAAAATTCTTCTCTCTCGTCGAACGCTTGCGTCTTCTCCTGAGCCGTCTTCTGAATGGTAGAATATGACATCCTAACCCAAAGATCTTATTTATAGCAAAAAATAGGATTTCCAAGTCTATTTTTGGGCTCAATTCCAAGTTTCGGGCTTACTGACGTCATCAAAAGGTATGCTGACAGTAGCGACCGCGTCCTCTTTAGACATTAGTGTTATGCTAATGTCTACTGTGGGCGCGGTCCCCACTGTGTCCCGACTTCAGCTCTTAATTTGACCATCTAAACGACCTCGGATGCTCTCATTGTGAAATAGAGAGTTGTAGAGAATTGAGTTAGCTACGCAGAAGCATATCGCTCGTATTTTTCTGATCAGCGGTTCATTCCGAGAACTCCTTCGAACGTCCAAAGGTCTGATATGCCATTGTGATGTTTTTGGCATAAAATGCCATCATTTATGCGCGTTTCCTCCTAAAGCTTCCGAAACACCTGAAATGCAAAACTATACATAAAAATAAATGTTCGCATAATAAAGTGTCGAAATACATGGGATTAATTGATTCGACGAGTCGTATAAATATGACTCATCATTGTGCCCCTGGAGTTGGTCAAACGGGTGAGTGAAAACCCTAGCCCACCCTCCAAGGACGTCAACAATGGAGCAATGGGGGCGGTTAACAAGGTGCTGTATGCCTACTTCATCAGTAACGTTACTCCTCACGCTCAAAAGTGCTCGATTCTCTTCATCCAGGATTGCGTGCTCTTGGACAAGCTCTCGGAAATGGAGAAGATTAGCCTCCCACGGATGGTCCTGAAACATCTGTAGCATGTGCGCAAACATGATGTACACTCCCTCCCCTACCCAGGACTCTTTAAGAAAATCATGACTTTTCAGAAGTCTATGGCAAGGTCGATGATGAGGTTGTGTACTTTCGCACGCTTGGGGTGAGCAATCTGAAGCAGATGCAATTTATGCGCGAAGAGGGCGATGGTTGGGTTAAAATCCTGTTGGCCGAAACTGGTGTTGATGTTGGTGGTGGTGTCGGTATTGGTGTTGGTGCTAATGTTGGTATTGGTGCAAACGTTGGTGTTGGGCATGTGAGTGATGGAGACGCAGAGGGTACTGCGGATTTCGTACCTGATGCTGGTCTGAAATTGGAGGACCTTCAGAGGGAGCTGGTGGCTCTGAAGGAGTTGGTTGGTCGCAAGGACCTTGAAATAGAGGTTGGACAGTTGAAGGCTGATGTTGCGCTCATCAAGGATATAGTGAGTGTCATGATGTCGCAGCTATTGTAGGTGAAGAGTGCGGTGGAGGCTCTGGCCACTCCTGTTGCTCAAGTTCCCGCCAGTACTACTCCCTCCGAGACTACTCCCGCTGACTCTCCAAATCCCTAGCACATCAATCCCCCTGTTTTTTTGTTTTGTTTTTTTCAATTTTTCATTCATCATGTTCTCTACTCGTTTTTTTATGCTTTCAATTAATCAAAGGGGATCTTAGTACTCGTGCATATTCTGATGGTGTGATGGTTGAAGTGCACAATGGACTTACTCACTATTGCTCTAACAATACTATTTGAGATTTTTGATGATGCCAAAAGAGGGAAGATAAGAGGAAGCGTACTCTGAGAGAGAATGCAGTCCACGCCCATCATATGGCTATTTAAAAGGGAAACTTGACAAGTGCTGAATGAATTTTCAGTGATCTGTGGTCCCCGTTGTATGCACAGGAATAGGCTACGTATGAGGGGGAACTACTTACGCTGAAGGTAGTTGGGAGTTTGAAAACTCCCTCATCAAAGATTCATTAGCTTAAATGTTGTTCGAGATTAACTGAGAATATGCTGCTTGGTTAGACTAGTTGGGAGTTTGAAAACTCCCTCATCAAAGATTTGTTAGCTTAAAGACTGTGTAGAGGTTAATATATACATGTGTTTCATGTTGTTATTATCTCTTGTAAAGAGGATGTTTGTCATCATCAAAAAGGGGGAAATTGTTGGAATACGATACCCCTGGGGTAGACGTACGTCTGAAGGACGTATACTCCAGTGTGTTTTGATGGACAAACATCCTACTGATATGTTACTTGAGTGTGCAGGTCTAAGTACAGGTACTCTAGAAGTAACGACTATTTGAGTGTGCAAGGCTTTGCGCTAATCTCTGAGAAGTAGCAGTACCTCGGATTGAGGAAGAGAATATTTCCATAAATATTCTCGGTGGATCTTTTGCTCCTAAGATCGGTTCCAGCGTTGATATGTTGGAAGATTCCCTAAGATCAATATTGGATGCTTGTAACGAGATTTGGAATTGGCTTTAATATGGGAATATTGCGTGAGACATTTTAGGAAACTTTATCTCAAACACATATCCAATTAGATTGGAATGGGACGACCAAATTGGAAGGCTGATGAAGACATCGTGGATGGACAGATGAACTTGTACGATCTTGTCGGACAAGTTGGAGAGATTTTCTCCTAGAAAATCTAGGGCTACTCGGTTTGAAGAACATCTTTATAAAGGATGTTATGTCTGCCTTTTAGAGTGTGCTTCAACGTGAATACTTGGCTGAGTAATTATGAAGGTAATAACGGCCGGAGATCGCTGTTTCGAAGGAGTTTTGAGTCGGAGGATCAAGAGTGTACTTCGGAGGGAGCCAGTGAGCGATCGGAGCCAGAAGTGGAAGATCACTTGCGGTGCGATTACAATCAGATTACACCTTCACTAAGTCGGTCTGAAAGAAAGACGGAACACCGCTGAGTGTGGTTGGGTGAGAGTATAATCCTTGTAATCGAAATACATCAATATAAGTTTGTTTCGAAATCCTTCTAGGAAACTAGAAGGTAGTGGTTTTTCCCAGATACTTGCCTTGAGTATCTGGGTTTCCACTATATATTGATGTCTAGTACTTACTCTTACGTTTTATTTATTTACATCCGCTGCATACATATATGAAGAGTATCAGTACTTTGCAAGTACAGCTAACTAACGATCCTAACAGATTCCAACTTGTCAGTTTGATCCGTTTTAAAATCATCTGTTATGTTGACACCAAATGTATCCATATGCATGAGTTTTGTTTCTATGTGTTTCGGATGCTCCTTTACATGGTTATGTTATGTGGTAATACTAGTTGTGTTGTTGAGTTGATGATTCAGTGCCCAAGTGTTGAGTTTTGTACATTGCAAGTATATAGTTTGAGTTGATGATTCACTGTCCAATTGTGTCCATTGAAGCACCATTCACTTCATCCGCGAGGGATGAATAATTGAGGAGAAATATGATACTCAAGGGAGTCGAACCCTTGACCTCTTGACAATTTGTCAAGAGTTCAAGCCAACTCGACCAACACCCCTTTCGATTTTATCAAATGTAAAATATAAATATAGAAATTTCGCACAATGAAATTAAGTATTAAAATTACAGTAAATAAAAGTTTGTATTGTAGTAGAATAGCATGGTATATGATTATACATTACCTGCATTTCTTTCTTCCGGACGGTACCGGGTCGGTCCACGGTCCATATATTTTTCAGATTCTGGGTGTCGGGTCGGTCCGGTCTGGACCGTAAATTTGTATTTTTTTTTATTTTTTAATACTCTATTACTATTTACTAATAACTAATTTAATTATGAATTGTAAATAAACTACAAACAGCCAACAGGAACAAGAACCCTAGATCTAACATTCAGAATTTAGAAACAGCTTAGTGAATGTGAAACTGACTTTGCATTGACTGATGTTCAAAAAAAAGCATCAAAAAGCATTAACATTCATAAAATGATAAAATTGAAGTTTGAACTTGGCTGAAGTTTGATGAAGTTTGATCAAATGATCAAAAAGCATTAGCATCAAGCACAACTTGGGCTTGAAATCTTGCACCAAACATTATATCTTCTTTTCTTCTTCTTTTTTCAGCACAAGCATATTCATTTTTCATTTTTCTGGGTTTAATCCGGTCCATCGGTCCGACTCGATCCGTATATATCCGGTCCGGTCCTCGGTCCGCATTTCTAGAAAAATTCGGCCCATCGGGTCCGACCGGACCGTATATATCCGGTCCGAATCGATCCACGATCCAGTTTTTTTTTAAAATCTGGTCCATCGGTCCGACCCGGACCGGATGCACACCCCTAGCACCGTGGACCGACCCGATACCGGTCCGGGTTTGATTTGTGCATCCCTATACAGTAGAATACAATATGAAAATGATGATTTTCATATTAAAACAATATTTATTGCACTACACAATAACAAAAATTTTATTATTTACTAGACATTTACGACGCGGAAAGCACATTGAATAAATGCGTGTATTCATTACAAAATTTTGTAAATTTTAAGACGCACGAAACAAGATTTTGCACTAACTTTTTTAATGAATACTTATATATTTTTTATGAGAACTTTTTTTTCTTCAATGGCTCTATAAATACACAACACTAAGGTAATTATATATCACAACAAAATCAAACAAGAACAACCAAAGAGAAAAGCTCAGCAATGACTTTGTTGACATCTCCACACATTTGAACCAGCTTGCTCACTTTCATATTATTTGCTTGCATCAATTCTCAATCAATATATTCACAGTATCAATTTATATATGATATGTGCAGTAATACGTACTTTCCAAAAGCTTTCTGATAGTACACCACAGAACACACGTTTGGAGAAATCACATTTAATCTTACAATATAACTTACGAGCGACACAATCGATGTATTGACACATATAATTTCTAAATATTCCGAATCGCATGATCTGGCTGATATGTTAGAAATGTGCAAGACTCAATACGAAATTATACTTAAAACAATAGTACGGATGCATCCCTTCTGGACGAAAAGGTTGAGGACTGCTCACGTGTATATGTGAATTGACAAAATCAAGCAAAAATGTGTTGGTTACATGCTATAATAATGAAAAGAAATTCATCTAGAATGTTCAAGGGCTATACTGAAACAGAGCATCATTTAGATAATATTGCAACCATTTGTAAGTGTGATGCTAATGTGTGATTGATCAATAAAATGAGAAGACCGTGAAATAATTCATACATAGAAAATAAGTTTACATTTCATTTTCTTTGAATCCCGTCAATAGTACATTTTAAGGGCGCGTGAACATTTCCAAAAACGATATGTCTTGTACAAAATTAACTTATTATTATATTAAACTGATAAAGGTATGTACTAGAAAAAGATCTAATGTGGCGCATCAATTTGATGCGAGTTAAAAACGGCGTCGTTTTAATCAATGCAATGTCGTTTTGGTTTTCTAAAAATAACAAATGACGTCGTTTACCTCTCGCGACAAAATGATGCGCTGCACCGGATCCGAATCCGGTATGTACTACACTTGACCGTTTTGCTTTCTCAAGAATTATATGAGTGAAATACTCATGTGTATGTTGAGATGTTGTTCTGGACGTGTATTGAACAACTAACTAGAACAACTCGTGCCGAATATTAAGTTAACGAACTTAAAAGCAGTAACGTAAACAAAGACACGCAATATGTTTACCCAGTTCGGCATTAACGAGCCTACGTCTGAGGGAGGCTTCTCCAAAGCCCGGCGGAAATCAATTTACTATGATGAGTTTAGAGTACAAGGAGCTTACGTTTACATAATCCCTCTTGAACAGTCAGTACCTCTAACACTCCAATGATTGTTATCTAGGCTCCCCTAGATCAGAGTCTCCCCTCTGTTTCCACCAGATGATCCTCCACGAAGATCAGCGTCTTCTCCTGAACGCGCAGTAGCCAAGCAGCAGTGCGTGTGTATTCAGTTGTTCCACGATCAGTATGGACAGCACCCAATACAGACTGATTCCGAGCGTCGTGATCTTATCTGAATAATAAGTTCACCGGTCGTTTGCCTCCACCTCCAAGACCTGAGTATATGAGTGAATTATATCTCCAAGAGTGCTCAGGATTTGAGAACCCTACCTCTCTTTATATATGGCTGTGAAATCATAAGAGATCAAGATTTCCAATCTTCAACCGCCTAACTCTTTAGAAAATATTTCCTTAGAATTTTTAGGAAACATTCCTAAAAATTCATTCACTTCCTTCTTTTGATAATCTTCGATATATATCTTCAAATCTTCCAAATAGATCTTCGATTATCTTCTTCCCAAAAATCATCCAGCGCCAATATTTCCTAATTTGACTTCAACCGACTTCAAGATATGCATCGTGTCTTCAATATATGCAACACCGACTTGCCTAATATGAATTAGGAAACATATGCTGCGACAATTCTTTTTCCACGTCGGTTGTCTCTCTCTGGCCTTGAACTCCTCCTTGTACAACAACTTGAACAATTTCACACGAGTTTACCAAAACACATGCCACTAAGGGGCTGTCCACTTTGACTGAAACTTAACTGATCTTAACTTAACTGAAACTCATATTAACTTAACTTAACTGAAGGGCCACACCATCACCACCACCGCCGCCACCGGACCTCCGCCGGATAGTGGCCGGACCACCGCCGGACAGTCGCCCCACCGCCGGAAAGCCGACGGACAGTGGCCAAACCACCACCGGAAAGCCGTCGGACAGTGGCCGGACCACCACCGGACAGTCGCCCCACCGCCGGAAAGCCGACGGACAGTGGCCGGACCACCGTCAGACAGTCCCCGGAAAGCCGACGGACAGTGGCCGGACCACCGTCGGACAGTCGCCGAAAAGCCGACGGACAGTGGCCGGACAGTCGCCGGAGGTGGCGGCGGTGGGTGGTGGTGGTCCAACTTAACTTAACTTGACCAGTGTTCAAGAAAACGGCCGCCTAGGCGGTCATTTTCTTATTTATTTAATATATTTTTTTATTTGGCTGTTTTAATTTTAAATTGGCCTAATTTAGGCTCATTACCTTATAACATACAATAAATCAAGCATAATACCAATTATAAAAATTTAAATTCTTTAAGTTTAGAAGTTTATGACTCATATTTGAAACTACTATATTAAACTATCCTTTTAAGTATTAATTTCAAATTAAAGTAGTATTTATACAACACTATATAATATATTTTTGTATATATATTTAAAAATATAAAAAAATTCGTAACCGATTAATCCCGGCCTAGACCCCGATTAATCTCCGATTAGTCTTTTCGGGACCCTGTCCGCCCGATTCCCGCCTAGCTTTTTCTTGAACATTGAACTTGACTGAAAATAACTTAACTTATCTTAACTGAGCTTAACTGATAGTAACTGATATTAACTTATCTTAACTTAACCGTCAAAAAATAGAGTCAAAGTGGACATGGCCTAAATCTAACAATGACTAACACTTCAAACCCAAAGCCAATAGAAGTGAGCTGGATTAAGTACAAAATCACCATACATATTGCTCCTAGAGTCCTAGCACATAATTAATTTAGTGTAGATAAAAAGTTTTACATACCATAAATCGAGTGTGAAAAAAATATAATTTTATGGGATTGGGATCAAGAAACCCTTTTAATATGTATAGAGTATAAACTTTGAATCATCTAAAATGGAGTTTTATTAGAAATGACTCAAAATGAGTTTCACATATTAGAAATGACCCACGCGAGTTTCATATTTCAAAAATGACCCATTTTTAATGAAATCGATCGGATCCCCAAGATCCGGTTTTCTGTTTTGTTACAAAACCGGATCCCCAGGATCCGGTGTTATGTGCAAACTCAACATGTGGAGTTCTCATTCGAACGCGCACATAATACCGGATCCTGGGATCCGATTTTTGAAAAACACAAAAATCGATTCCTGGGGATCCGGTTTCATTAAAAATGGGTCATTTTTGAAATGTGAAACTTGCGGGGTTTATTTCTAATATTTTGAAACCCATTTGGATCATTTCCGAGAAAAACTCTCTAAAATGCTGTCACGTGGAAGCTTTGACTGATTAAAAAATAGGTGGTATTAGGAAGGTGACCATTACACAAACATTATACAATGTTTCAGAAGTTATTACCAAAATCCGAAATATTATTTGTCCTAAGAGAATTCTAATTGTTCTGGATGATGTTGAAGAAATGGAAGATCTAGGAGGATTGCTTGATCAGCCTGAGTGGTTCTGTCCAGGTAGTAAGATTACAGTGACAACTGGAAACCAACAAATAAAGAATATTCCAATGTTAAACTAAGAGTTCAAGATCCGACATTTGAACTACGAGGAATCAAGTAAGCTGTTCAGCTTGCTTGTATTTGATCAGAATCATCCTTTGAAAGGACATGAGTGCACTCATGTAGAATTTCAGCAGGTGGTGGTGAGCAATTTTTGATATTTTAGCATATTTTTGAGCAGCATGTGCTTCAAAAATAAGCTAAAATATTATCAATTGAACATCACCTTCTCACCAACACCTGAATTTTTATATGGGTGTAGATGCCCTGAGGAGCTGTCACACAGTTTAAACTTACTGTGGATTTTATTTGGGTTCACACATGATTGGTGGCATGTCACAACCTCCACTCATCATCAAAGGTTAGATGAAGTCTTGGTTGCTCCATTTGAGGATTGATCATGACTTCAAAAACTCTCCATCATATATACACACACACTCACTCACACTCAATATATAAAAGAAACAAAACAAGACTTGTATAGGATGCAATTCCAACTCTTGACCCTTGTCATCTCAACTTCTTCATTTAATCAGAAGCATCCAAGTTCAATAAGATAACAACAAACCATCAACACATCAAAGCCTTGTGGAACAAAAAGCTCCAGAAATTGAATCAATCACTAAAATGTTCAAATTCCAGTTTCCATCTTTGAACCAACACCACCTAATCGCAATACACCCAATTCAAAACTCAAATGGGCAAAAATGACCAGTACCACTCACCAAGAGATGTATAGGAATCTTAACTCAAAATTAACCCCCGTCTGTACTTAAATGCTAAACAAGTCAAAACGTGTAAACTTTTTCACACTACCCAGCCCAGACACCAAACCTCTAGTGCACATTATTGTCATCAAAATCTGAAAGTGAAAGATTTCCGATTAAAATCCACATAACTCAGTAACTTCATTTCCCAAATCGGTCCATGTAGTTGTCGAGTCAATTTTAACGCGTCCCCTCTCTAATACTTGCATGATAGCGAACGCTGCTGCGCAGGATAGAGAAAGAGAGACAAGTCGCTCGCTTGGTCTACCCAACCATGTCAAATCGCTTTGTTCTGCCTGTGTTTTTTAATGTTGAGCCAACTGATGTTCGGCATCAGACTGGCCTAAACAGAGAGTTCTTTGAGGCACATGAGAAGATGTTTGGTGCTGAAATTAGCCGCTGGAGATGGGCACTTAAGGAAGTTGCTGCTCTCAAAGGACCATCATTGAAAGATGCCAACGGGTGAAAATATATATACCTTACTCCTTTGTCTTTGTCCATATCCTTTGTCTGTTGTCCATCTTTTTCACAGTATCTTTATTGACCAGGAACGAAGCACAGCTCATTCAAAACATCATTAAGGAGTTGAGGAGGATATTGGCTACCCATGATTTAGCCCTTCCTCCAAACATCATTGGGGTAGACTCTAATGTCTTCGATACATTTGTTATTCGCATTAATGTCTTCGTACGAAATGGCAATGGGGCACTAGAGACTACTAATAGCAATTTCTGATCTCTTGGCCTGTTATAATCTTCTTGACCTTTTCACACAAATACAAAATCAAGCCTAATATCATCAAGCACCAAATCAACCAGAAATCTCATCAACAGATCAACTTACCAAGCACCCAAGTTCAAATGAAACATGAAGAAAGCTATGCCTGCTCTTAATGAAAACAATATAATAATAACAACATGATAACTAGATAGGTGATAGTAGCTAAAACTCAGCAACAAATATTCAGCAGCAGCACATCACTAGCATGTTCTCCTATTGCTCGATCTGTCCCATAAACAATATCCATTTTTTTCCCAATGATGAGCTGGTTTATAACGATATGTTCCCGCTGATGGATGAGCCTACATAAAAATACAATAGTTCTCATAAATATAACAATCTGATTGAACATACAATCATGCTCACTTGTTGGAAATGGAACATATAAAAATTGATATTGTTGAACATATAAAATCTGATTCAGAGAGTGTAATTATCAGCTCATACAAGAATAAGTGTTTGCGAAACAAGAGGAAAGCAGCAAATGGAAACAGAATAATGAACCATTCATATGTTGATACTAACACAAGCACATACTGATACACTTCTGCAGAGAAACACTATAATCATATAAAAGCTCAGTTCATAAGCCATCTATATTAGATAAGTGATGAAAATTGAGTAAGATTTACCTAATCATTGTTTTCAAGCTATGAACAACAAAATTGGAGATACCATAAATATGATAAGTGTAAGATTTACCTTAATGTAAGAGTCCCAAGTCGATGCACTAGCTTCTATCATGTATGTAGAACTGTTGAAACCAAATCCACTTCCATACTGCCCGGATAATATTTCTTTGGCAGCAAAGTAATTTTTTTTCAACTTGTCGACATAAAATGTCAACTTATGTAGCAAAGACATAAGACCATTAGAAATCTGGCCAGGTCGTTGACGCATATATGCTCAATGAAGCAAATAAGGTCACATGTTCTCGAACAAATGCCTCTGCAAAAAAAATCATAAACAAACTATGACAGCAAGAAATGGAGATATTCTGTACAAATGTATCAAAGAATAAAAAGAAGTAACCAAATCGTTACTCGCAGGATCCTTTGAAAATAGACTTGAATGGCGCAGCGATGACATTCCCAAGTGTGTTCCTAACGCTGGCTGCTGCTGAGCCTAATGCATTTCCCATCACAATCACTCATTAGAGTTTCTACCGGTGCTGGAAAAACAGAAGGAAACACAGCATTAGCATTCCAATTTGAAACTCAGAGTTTCCACAAAATCAAATTACATGAAATTAACATACTACTGAAAAGACTCTTCTCAAAAAAGTAAAGAAAAACCCAATACCAACCATCGAAATTCACTACAATGTAATAATACATTGAAACTCAACAAATATGGTGAAACCTTAGTCCACTAAAAAAACAAAACCTCAAATCCTGAAAACCTCTACAAAAATCAAAACACCAGATTCAGTTTACCAATCTCAACCCCATTTACCAAATCAGAAATGTGAGATTTTTGAAATCCCGAATCAGATACATACCCAAATCGAAGCAATACCTGGTGAAGGATAGGAGATTTCGGACTGGACGAGTAGAAGGCGATCCAGCGAGTAATCGTCGTCGGAATGAGTATTCTTTTGTGCGGTTTTGTTAATCGCTAATTTCTTTTTGTTCGAAACATCCCTCGGCGGCTTCCCGAGTGGCTTCAATTTGCTCGCATCTTCGACTTCGCAGCAGTATCCCTCTCGGCCATGGTCGGAAGATCTCTCTTTCAATTAGGGATTGAACGTATGGGAGGTGGTCGACTGGTTTCGTCATTCCGTGGATGGGAAAGAAATCGAATCGAAGTCGACGATCCGTATTCGTCGATCATGGATTTCCACTTTCCACTGATTTTTGGGTGGAAAAGAATTAAGCAAAATGAGATGAATTTTCCGACCAATTTTTTCATTTGTTTTCTTTCTTATTCATTTTCCCTGTAACCAAACGGCCTCATTTTCTTTTCCATCCTCCAAACTTTACTTTTCTCTCGATTTTCATGTAACCAAACAGGGGTTAAAAATTCGAAAATTTGTGAACCCAAATCTCACTATTAGATCATGATGCATCTTTGAATCTGCATGTGACACATGCAAAAAAGTAAAGTAAAAAGATGGTTTGGACTTTGCATTTAATGCATCTTGAAAAATACATATTGGACACGTGTCACCACCAAAATGACTTGATGATGCATTTTATAAGGTGAAGATTTGGGTCTTAAGTTCTCCAAAAAAAATGAGAAATTCTCATTTGAGCGCTCCTCTACCGTTTACTATTTGGTTTCCTGTGATCTTTGTGGTCATAATTTAGGTTTGGGAGTTTCTGTACGTACAAAGCACATTTTTAGATGTGGGTTGACAAGGATAAGGATCATGCAATTTTGTTGTTTGAGATTTTTATTTATGTTTTCATTCAGAACCTATTGTTTTCCTACTAATAAGTAATTTAATTGTATTATATGAGACAAACGTTGATGTTAGAATATAGCTGTAGCATCCTTTATATAGCTGTACTCGAACCGGATAGTCCTAGATTTTCTTGGAGAAAATCTCTCTATCTTGCACGCCAAGTTCGCACAAAGTCTTCCAGCTGATTCATTCATCCCATGCTGGCTTCATCAGCCTTCCAGTTAGATTGTCTCATACCGATCTAATTGGATATGCGGTTGAGATACTGTTTTCTAAAATCTCTCATGCAATTTTCTCATATCTAGACCAAGTCCAATTCTCGTTACAAGTATCCAAAACTAATCTTGGGCAATCTTCCAGCATATATATGCTATTTCGATCTTGGGAGCGAAAGATCCACCGAGAATATGTATGGAGATATTCTCGTCCTCAATCAAAGGTACTGCTACTTCCAGAGATCCGCGCAATGCCCTGCACATTCAAGTAGCCGTTACTTCCAGAGTACCTTGTACTTAAATCTTGCGCACTCAAGTATCACATTAGCAGCATGTTTGTCATCAAAACACACAAGAGTATACGTCCTCCAGACGTACGCCTACTCTAGGGTAATCGTACTCCAACAGTTAAGTATTTCATTCAATTGCTAACTAATATGGTCAAATGCTGAACGTTTTTGTTAATGTTGAATACTCTTATCAAATGCTGATTATTTTTGTTCAAAATTTGTGACATGTTTCCATTCAACTCCATCTGTCAGTCATATTGTTATTGAGTTCTTGCAGAGATCCCAACGGGGAAGGTGGTCAGTTTCAGATATCAATTTATTTTTCTGTGACCCTAACCCCTGTTTGGTTGCAGAAAAATTTAAGGAAAAGTAAAATTCTAGGGATGGAAAACCAATTCAGTCTGTTTGGTTAAAACGAAAATGAATGATAAAAAAAAATCAGAAAATAAGTTGGAAAATTGACTCAATTTTCCTCAAATCTTTTCCTCCCAAAAATGAGAGGAAAGTCAAAATCCAACATCGACCCAATCTCCGACCACCGCTGAAACAGCCACCTTGCAACACGGAAGCGCTGATCATTCGTCACAATGCGTTGCGGAGGGTCAAGGAGGTTTGACTAGCTAGGATTTCGCAGTTTTGAACGCTATTTGACTCTGGAGTGATTGGCCGATCGGAGTGATGGGAATTTGAGGAAGGCGAATGGAAGAAGAAGAGGAGGATGACGGCCAGAGAGACAGAGAGGCCGATATTGATGAAAGAGGCATAACTGAGCCGAGTCTGGTAATGCGATTTCTCGATCTTGAATTTGTCGGGTCCGGGTGTGGACGGAATGTCGTCGCGGTGGGAAAACATCGGTATAAGCAAAACCCTAGATCGACAGCAAGATGACACCTTTCTTCCCAACCCTGACGACGATCCTGATGCTGGGGCTACGAGATTGAATGCAATTCTTCAGGAATGTCACCAGTTTGAGTGTGTGGATGGCGATGGTGGTGGCAAATTTGAGATGAGAAGATTTTTGTAGGAGGATTTGATTCTGGGCCAAGTGAGTAATCTGTCGCCCAATTCAGATTTTGCATTTTTTAGTTACATTTTCTAATTTTGTTATCTTCTTTCTATTTTATTTTCTTATCAAACAAACATAACCTCATTTTTCATTAAACTTTCTATTCAATTTTCTACGCATAACCAAACAGAAAAAAAGAGAAAAAATTATTTTCCATTAATTTTGTATTACTATCTTCCACAATATTTTCTTTCCCTTTTGTTTTCTTGCAACCAAACATAGCGTAAGAAAAATTAACAATTTCGTATTTGTAGTTCGCTGTGAGAGATGCAGAAGGATTTAAACAGTTTTCCAAGAAAGATATGAACAACTAACAACAGTAGTAGTCTTTGTGAAGTCAGGACTCAAGAGATGATTATGGTTTAATATTTACTAATTATAAGATGGTAATAGCCACCAGACCAGTGGTTATATTTCAGATGTAGCAACAGCGGTTTAGGCTTATTTGAATATTATGTTACCATGTCTGGTATTTGGGGCGCGAAAGACCACCTCAGCTTAAGACGCCCTCAACAGGAGCGTCTTAATGTTAAGACGCCGTTGACAACGGCGGCTTACAAAACTAGTGTAAATTGGAAAATCAATCTAAAAAATGTGTAGAATGGGAATTGAATCTAAAAAAGTGTGTAATTTGGAAAATTATCCTGTAAAATCATCATACAAATTGCTTGTAGCACATAATTTAGTGTAGAGAGAACAACATGAAATAAAAAAGTTTTACATACCAAAAACTGAATATGAAAAATATATTATAATTTTATGGGATTGAGATCACGTGTAAAACCCCTTTATATGTATAAACTGTGAATGATCATCTAAGATGCTAGCTACATGGCAGCTTTCACTAATTAAAATCCGAGATTATGTTATGTTAACACATAAATTATATGTACTTAACTGCATAATTAATAACATAATTAAAGATATTTAGTACAAGAAAAAGTAGCTACTTCAATGGAGAGCCTCTCAAGTAAGGTTGTCAAAATCGCGTTTTACATCGTAAAATCATCCGATTTTACGTTTCTAGGTATAGTTTTCGTGTTAACTCGGAGCTGGACTCGTTTTTCTGTAAAATCGGACCTTAAAACGATTTTACCCGATTTTATACTGTGTAAAATCGTTGAAATCGTGTAAAATCGTCCGATTTTAAAGTTTTTAATTTTTGGGCTTGGGCCGGTCAAAGCCTTAATTTCAGTTTTTTTTTAACTATATAAAACCCTAATCTAAAAACATGACATCAACACTGTGGACGGCAATGGACGGCAAAGCTCAGTCACAACCAATGTGCGCGGAAGAAGCATTGGATCTCCTCAACTGCGTTGCGTCGCTGCGTCGGCGTATGATCAGGACAAGTGCCTGCTGCTTCTCACCAACTTGCATAACTGCGTTTTGAGCAAAGTCAGCACCTTCATCTTTTTGATTGGTGTTATTATTGAGCTGAAAGTTTTGCTTTGGATTTCATGACTGATGATTAAAGTTTTCCTACTGAATTGGGGCATTTTGTTTGTTTGAATATGTTGGGTTATGGTGCTATTGGCCATGTTGTGCTTTTCAATATCTTTTGACTTGAAGTGTTAACTTGGTTGTTTGGTTGAGGGGTAAAAATTAAAATTATTCGTTACGGTTAGGATGTTAGAAAATAAAGCCACAATTCAGATTAGATTTCTTAGGCCGTGGGAAAAGCAATGGCAGTCAAGTTAAGTATGATTGTTTGCCTCCTTATTGGAATGAGCTGGTCACTGCTGATCTTAAAGAAACTTTCTTTCATATGTTTACGTGACTTTAAAATTAAAAATTAAAATACATATATAATATTATTTTAATAAAAGGTAAACTCGGCGATTTTACAAGTCAATTTTACGTTCCGATTCCACCTAGGCAAAACGAGTCAAGGTAAAAACTCGATTCTGACAACCTTGCTCTCAAGAACAAAGTCGTTATTTTCGTAGTAGGGCTGGCTCGTTGATTGTTGGATTTGAAACGATTAACTGAACTTGTTTTTCTCATAGATCAATTGCTAAGCCTCTAGATTTTCACTCTACCAAACATAAACTTGTACTATTTGGTGACGGATGTTGATATTGGGGATTTCATATATAATAAATTTATGGGACGACGTGTAGAATATATGCGTTTACTAAATGGTTTCCTGCGATCTTTGTGGTCATAATTTAGCTAGGCTTGGGAGTTTCTGTACGTACAACGCGCATGTTTAGATGTGTGTTGACAAACGACAAGGATAAGGATCATGATTCACTCTTTTATAACTCGATCGTGGTCGTTCGAGGTTTTTTCATCTTCAATTTTCTTGCAATTTTGTTGTTTGAGATTTTTATTTATATTTTCGTTCAGAACCTATTGTTTTCATACTAGTAAGTAATTTAATTGAATTATAAAACAAATGTTGAGTATTTTGTTCAATAGCTAACTAATATGGTCAAATGTTGAACGTTTTTGTTAATGTTGAATACTTTTATCAAATGCTGAATATTTTGTTCAAAATCAGTGACTTGTTTTCCTTCAACTCCAGCTGTCAGTCGTATTGTTATTGAGTTCTGTCAGAGATCCGAACGGGGAAGGTTGTCAGTTTCAGATATCAATTTATTTTTCTGTGGCCCTAAGGAAAACTAACACTTTCGTATTTGGAGTTCGCTGGGAGAGATATGCAGAAGGATTTAAACAGTTTTCCAAGAAAGATATGAACAACTAACAACATTAGTCTTTGTGAAGTCAGGACTCAAGAGCTGATTATGGTTTAATATTTATAAATTATAAGATGGTAATAGCAACCAGACCAGTGGTTATATTTCTTTTTTTTTATTGGAGACCAGTCTTTATATTTCAGATGGAGCAATCGCCGAGGTCAAAATTTTGTGTTGTATTCAAGCAATCGCCACTATGCCAGTTTGCCCCTTATGTGACTAAGTTTGCGTCAGTCATATAAGCAACAGTCACATAAGTTTCCTTATACGACTGAGAAATAAATGTTAGCCGGTTAAGGGAACTTATGCGACTGATACTTATGTGTCAGACCGAAGTAAGAGACATAAGTACACTTATGCGACTACACCTTATGTGACTGACCTAAATCGGCCGTATAAGTATACTTATGCGACTGAACCTTATGTGACTGAAATAAATATGTCGTATAAGTGTCCCTATATGACTGAACCTTATATGACTGTCTCAATATAGGTCACGTAAGGGGACTTATGCGACAGTTGTTGGTATAACCATGTTAGCTAGTCGCATAAGAAAAATTTGAGAAGTCGAGTGAAAATGCGATATTTGAAAAACGTTGACTATTCAACTGTTGACCAACTTTTTGTTGCATTGAAGGCGGCAATTGGGATAAGGCTTACTTATGTGACAATGTATACTCAAAGTCAGTCGCATAAGTACTCGACATTAAATGAAAAACATAAAGACTTCACTCACCTATCTCATCTCCCCCACTCTGCCTTCTGGTTCTCCCCACGGCTGAACAGCCGAAAAACGATTTTCTTCATCTCCAAGTACACTGTTCGAAGAGCAAGGGCACCGGTAAGAACTTTGAAATGTTTTGATGAATATCCAATTGTTTTCTCACCATATACGTACACGTTGAGTTGTTTGCAAAAATGAGCTTATTCAAACACGATGCGTGCAACAACTCATGTGTATATATAGCTATATGTTTGGCAGATTTACACACATTTGCCATCATCACAAATTTGCTACATATATAGCTAACTGGTTGATCTTTGTCTTGTTTAAGGATCATTTGAAGGTGAATTTCAACTCACAAGAATGGATAAAAGTTGGATGGGGTTGGAGAGGGGTGATTCACGATACATTCAAGGCATTATGGATTTCGTTCAATTTGGAAAGGGACATGGGGAATCCGTACATGTATGTCCTTGTAGAAAGTGTTTGATGATCAGAGGAAGTATTAAAACGGAGGAAATGTTCGTCCATTTGATTAACAATGGCATGATGAATGGTTACTATACATGGACTTCACATGGTGAAGAGTCAGGGACGAAGCCAGGAATTCAAAGTTACCAGGGCTGGAAGTTAGTGGACGTAAAAAAAAATTTGAGGTTTGGAACCCAGTGGGAGGCTCATCCTCACGCCTTTTTTATTACACTTGCCAAAGCACATTACAAGTACAACTAGCTAAATTTGACTCTTCGAGGTCCACTCATTTCAAACTCAGCAATTACGTCCTGAGCAATCATTAGCAGGAGCTACGAAGCATCCCAAAAAATTAAGAGAGATTCGAAGTCTCCCCATCTTCTCTTTACCGGCTTTTGTTTCAATTAAACCAAGTAGTTGGGGGCGCGTAGTCTGAACTAGATTACGAAGCTCTCGAATTGTCCGATGATTCCCCACTCCTCGGCAATTCCAAACCATTGTCGTCATGGTGTTGGGCGGGGCTGGCCATCCGCACACGCCTGTTCACTCCTTATGTCTGCTAAGTTGAAGAGGTCGCTGTTGATGTGTGTTAGTGGAATCGGCCTAGACTCGTGACTCAGATTGCATTTATTGATCGATTTTCCTCTTTTTGACTGCCTAGCCCTTAATTTCCAGTCGTATTTATGCTTGCGCTTCTCCTCTGCCTCTGTTGTTGGCTCATGCCATGTACTAACAACTCGTTTTAAAGTGTTTGGCCTGTCGGTTGCTTGTGCTGGGGCTAATATTGGAATAAACCTGTTTGTTCAAAACAACGTCGGAAAAATGCGTTGTAGGCTGCGGGTTGCGACTTCGCTCGGAGCTGCATTGGTGTTGTTAACTAATCTAACCCAGTTTCAAACTGGAATCACCCAAATGCATCAAACGAAACTCAAATAACCAATCTACCCCATTTTTTTACAATTCTGGTTTTTCAGGAACCGGTACTGCTAATCCCGATTTTTCCTCTACCGAGACTCTTTGAAAATGAAGATTTGGCTCGATATCGTGTGAAGTGGCATCTAGGTGGAGTCTTGGTTTTGGGGCAACCGGCATCACAAAAGCTTTTTTTTTATAAAGCAAAAGTATTGTACGGCATTTTTGTAGTTTTATAAAGCAGAAGCATTGTACAACCAAAAGCATTGTATGGCAAAAGCATTGTACGACATTTTTACATTTTATAAAGCAAAAGCAATAGTGACACGTTGCATTTTTTTATAAAGCAAAAGCATTGTACGACATTTTTGCATTTTTTTTATAAAGCAGAAGCATTGTACAAGCAAAAGCATTGTACGGCATTTTTTTGACAGTTAAGGTGTCACGGGACCTGCTCAAATCGTTTACCTCTTTATTCATTTGGCTTCCCTTATCCAGGTTTCTTCGCGATTATCGATGCTAACCTATCACTTGTGCAGCTCTATGCGTTTATCTGTATATCTACCAGCTGACAAGTCGTATTTCACTCAACGGACATCGCTTAATCTACATGGATATCACACCATCGCACACGAGGGAAGTTCATATGCACCTTTTCTTATCTTTTATTTCTTCGCTTAGGGACTAAGCTCATTTTTAAGTGTGGAGTGGGTAGTGCATAGTCACACACATTGCATATCACATTCATTCCTGCATATGCTCAACAGTCTATGTATTACGATTGAAATCCTCATTTTCTACGATACTCCTTGATTGATTGTCATTCTTTTGGATTCGAAGTCTAGGCCTTGAAATAGTTTTATTCATGCGTGTATTCTCTCGTGTTAGTATCATTGCTAGCCTTTGACTATCACGTGTTTTACGTATTTCTTGAAGCATGTTTGAGACTTGATATTAGTAGGCACCGGTACAAAATGTCAAAAACTTAAATTGCATCTCCTTTTCTAGGTGACCTTAGTACTTGTATGTGTTTCTCTATACTTGTTGTGATTTGCATGCACCCACCTCTATTCATACGCTATGTCAAGCTTTAAGTGTGGAGTTAGAAGAAAAAAAATAGTCAAAAGAGGGGCGAAAAATAGGCCCCCAATCAAGAACAAAGTTCTGAAATTTCAAAAGATGGTGAAAAATTGACCCCAAGCATATTTGTTTTCAAAAAGTAAAAAAAATAGAAAAATACTACCAAGGGCAAAGTGAGAAAAGTCTCCCCTTGTGTATGAAGAAAAAAAATATATATTCTGCCCCTTTTGCTTGATGTAGTGTAATTCCACCTTCTCATCGCGTGCAAATCATGACTTGTCTTGCAAACTCATATACTAGAAACTCAGGGACGATCCTCGTGCTTGCACTGAAATTTTGATTTCGTACTATTTTTCAGAAAATTCTTAAGCCAGACTCCTCTTCTCTTACGGATCATTGCCTAGTCCTTGGCACTTGAGAATGAGCTTTGCGCCAAGAGCCCGTGGACTATCCCTAGATAGCATAGGTGAATGGCGAGCATGTTTTGTGTAACTATTCATGTTCTTAGTATATTGCTATAGAACTATTTAGAACTTGTGATTAGTCGCTTGCTAGCCGTGTGTACTAACCGTTTGAATGCATAACTCGTTTAATCTATGATTGTCTGACAACTTTGATGAAGATGTTTGACTTAAAGTCGAGGTAACACGATGAATCCGAGGTATGACATGTCTTTACTGTGACTCGTTGAGCATCTTCATGCATACAAGTTAGTTAGTTGTACAGGAGATTTGTAGGTAGTTCCATTCCTGAAAACCTTCACGAGACTATACTCGTCCTACTATAGGGCAGCCTAGAGGTTTAAAGGCTTGATGCATACGCTAAATGCATTCGTGCCCTCTACGACAGTGAGTTATCTTTTTATTTTCGCTTTTAGCTAGGTTTGATCACATGACACTTGAGTGGGTAGCTTGGGAACATATGGTTGCTGAGCATGATATTTACTTGCGCATTTATTCTGCCATTCGTTTGACATTTGTTCGGGACGAACAAATCCTGAGTGTGGAGTGTTTTGATCAGTCAATATTTTGACTAATTATTCACTACATTCGATGAAGGATAACGCTCGTTCTCCTGGTAAATTGTCCCCATTTGATGTCTTTCTTTAGTATTTAAGGACGAAAGGACATATCATCGCTCCTTGGACCCGGAGTGTCGAAAGAACGAAAAAGATCATTGAAGAAGACCGAAAAAGAGCTCTGCACTAGCAATGGGTCGTGACAGCCGTGACATCTCATTAGTGTCACGGCAGTCACGGTAGGGTTTTTGCGCATAAGGAATTGGGCGATCTCAGACATGCCGTGACATGTTTATATGTCACGGGTGTCACGGCACCCATATAGCTCAGTGTGTTTTTGCCCATGTCGCGACATGCCGTGACATGTCTATATGTCACGGTATGTCACGACACCGTCGGGCATAACTATCGGAAATTTCCTAATTTGTTTTTGGGAGTTTCTGGGGCCTTTTTGGGAATTGATCGACTTTTGGGCTATAAAAGAGCAACGACCGGAACGAATTGAGTGTGCTTAATTAGAGAGAAGAGAACCCTAACTTGGGAGAGAAGACAGAGATCATCGCGAGATATTGAGGATTCAACGAGCACCCGCGTCATTACGGTTCCCTCGTCCTTAATTTCTTTACATACACTATTCTTGGTTAACTTACCATGAATACACCCGCGTCATTACGGTTCCCTCGTCCTTAATTTCTTTACATACACTATTCTTGGTTAACTTACCATGAATAGTGAGTAGTCTTCTTAATTCCGGGATCCTACGGATCCCGTGCTATGTACCCAACTCTTCATGTGATCAATTAAACAT
Source organism: Rhodiola chrysanthemifolia (assembly GCA_033675395.1). Classification (NCBI taxonomy): domain Eukaryota; kingdom Viridiplantae; phylum Streptophyta; class Magnoliopsida; order Saxifragales; family Crassulaceae; genus Rhodiola; species Rhodiola chrysanthemifolia. Next base: position 16,583,826 of record CM066204.1, read on the forward strand.
TTTTCATTAATGCGATTCGAATATTCAATTTCATTGCGCTTAATTTTATCGTTCTTGCAAGTTTTACATTGAATGGGATGTTTGCATGCAAGAACGTATTTAGGTTAATTACCAAAAGATGGATGGGTCCTAGGTATTAAACGGATTGCATGAAATTGATATTAGGTCATGGTAGCTACAATGGTAGTACATGAATTAATAGGAAAGTTGACTTTTGTCTGAAAAACCCTAAGCTTAACTAATCGAGATCGTTGATAATCCGTGGATGGGCGGCGTTCAACGATTGAGATTAATCTAGACAATGATTCGTGGATGGGCGACTTGTCTAGTGTTATTTTGGTTTATTTCCGTATTCGATAGCGTGATGAATTTACGTGATATGATTGCATGATTAGTGGGTTGGCACGGGTGAAGTTTGATCATGGGATTCTTTCTCTGATCAAGTCACAAACCATTTATTTTCTGCATTTATTTTGAACTATTTTCATCACAACAAAACCTTTCGTCAATTGGAATAGCTAAATAGGTCACCTGTTAACTAGTACTCACACACGTCTGTTCCTTGGATCGACCCTTGGCTTACCAAGGTTATAAATTTTGTTTGACTGTAACTAGACCCCTAAAACTCATAACTTGACACTATAAAGGGTTAAAAATACGCTTGTCACACAGCAAGCTTCCTCGGTCTACCATTAATCAAATGCTCCCAAGCCCATAGCTGAAGGAGAATGGCACACCTGCTGAGTTGCGTCGCCTTTGATTCACACGCATTGCACAAACTACGGTAGAGGTATGCTAACACAGCACCACCCCAACTATAGCACGAAAGAGAGTCGAGGTCCGCCAGTAGTGGTAGAAAGTGGAGGGATATCTCACTTCCTGAAGAATCCGGTAAGAGTGATGACCCCAACATGGCAAGAATGTACGCCCTCGAACCTCTACATCCGTGGCCTATGCTGGCACGATCTACATATGCTCTCTGAGCCACGTACGTCTAACGGTGGTAGGTCTCTTCCCGTGCGGGATCACTCCTAACAATTGAAAACACAGAGGCCTATAATCGACAACCTCCTGCTGCGTAGTCACCGCTCGACCCTCTATTGGGAGTCCAGTCAGGATACCAACATCCTCTAAGGTGATCGTCATCTCCCCTTGACGTAAATGAAATGAATGCGTCTCGGAACGTCATCTCTCCACTAACGTTGTCATAAAAGACCAGTCAACCTCATAGTTCTGTATGTAATACCATGGTCCGAAGCCCGCCCTAATGATGTAAGGTAATACACGCTCGTCTGCAGCCCAGTCAATGCCACGGTGACGAACTATTAACACATCCGTATCCTACACAGTAGAATACAGTTTGAATAAATTAAATCATAATGCATTAAAAATTGACATGAAATTTAATTTACGAATTTTCAACTAATCGATGATTCCCAGATCATCGTAGATCGATGAGTGGCCTGCTTGTACAACAACGTGCAGGACATGGGACCTGGATGAAGTAGGTGTGTCACATCCGGTAAAAATGTACCTTCATCGTCTGAGCTTCCTGCTGGAGATGGCACATCAGGGATCGCCTCTGAACGACCACGTCGTGGCATATCTGTAACACAATATACAATACGCATAAGTTGTAACTATAACAAAAAGATAGAATAAAACAAAAACTTAGCCGAGACATGTATAGTTGAAAACTAAATCGAGAAAACAACTACAAACAATGAACCAACTAAATACAACATGAGACATAACACCACATTGATTTTCAACAAACACCAAGAGCTAAAATCAACAAATAAAAAACAACCAATCAAACACCAAGAAGAGCTCACACTGATTTTCAAATACAATACCAAAATACAACATTGTGTCAAGAAGCTTACTGGAGATGGTGGAGTACAAACAAGCAATGGAGCAGAGCAGTCTGGCGGACGGAGCAGAGCAATCCGACGGACGGAGCAGAACCGAGCGATGGCGCAGACGAGTCGGACGATGGAGCAGTCGGGCGGAGATGGAGCAGAGCCGAGTGGTCGGACGATGGCGATGGATCGGTTGGTCGGAGCAGTGCGGCGGACGGACCGGAGCGAGGACAGAGAACGAACGGAGCGAAATCGATTTGGGGAAGAAACAGCGCGAGGAAGAGAAAAGTTAGGGCTCGCAACTTAAATCAACTAAGCTGCTTTTTGGAACGGCGTCCAAATAAAAAAATAAATTCAAATCATCCACATCAGCCTGCTGACTCATATAATAATCCACCTCAGCTTACGACGTTGTCAACAAGAGCGTCTTAATGTTAAGACGCTGTGAGCAACGACGGCTTACAAAACTAGTGTAAATTGGGAAACCAATCTAAAAAATGTGTACAATTGGAATTGAATGTTGATTTTGATGCAATTTGGAAAATTTTCCCCGTTTTAATGAAAAATTTGGTCAATCGGCCGGGTCAACCAAGTTTTGACCGAATCGATTGTAAACGGATCGGATAACAAAAACCGAACCGATCCGGTGACCGGTTCCCGGTCCAATCGGCCGGTCCGGTTCGATTTTAATAACTATGCGTATATGTGAATTGACAAAGTCGAGCAAAAATGAATTGGTTACATGCTCTATAATAATGAAAAGAAATTCATCTAGAATGTTCAAGGGCTATACTGAAACAGAGCATCATTTAGATATTATTGCAACCATTTGTAGTGTGATGATAATGAATGATCGATCAATAAAATGAGAAAGACCGTTCATACATAGAAAATAAGTTCACATTTCATTTTCTTTGAATCGCTTCAATATTAAAGTAAGGGCGCGTAAACATTTCCAAAAACGATCTAGTGAAATATGTCTTGTACAAAATTAACTTTTTATTATATTAAATTGATAAAGGTATGTACTACACACTTGACCGCTTTTCTTCCTCAATAATTATATGACTAGTGTAGACTGTAGAGAAGTGAGCTGGATAAGTACAAAATCACCATACATATTGCTCCTAGCACATAATTTAGTGTAGAGAATAACCTCAAATAAAAAGTTTTACATACCACAAATCGAATGTGAAAAAAATATATAATTTTATGGGATTGGGATCAAGAAACCCTTTTATATGTATAGAGTACATCTAAAATGCCGTCACATGAAAGTTTTGACTGATTACAAGGTGGTATTGGGAAAACGACCATTATACAATGTTTCAGAAGTTATGACATAAATCCGAAATATTATTGGTCCTAAGAGAATTATTCTACTTGTTCTGGGTGATGTTGAAGAAATGGAAGATCTAGGGAGGATTGCTTGATCACCCTGAGTGGTTCTGTCCAGGTAGTAAGATTATATATAGTCATGACAAATAAAGAATATTCCGATGTTAACATAAGAGTTCAAGATCCGCCATTTGAACAAATGAGGAATCAAGTAAGCTGTTCAGCTTGCTTGTATTTGATCAGAATCATCCCTTGAAAGGATATGAGGAGCTGTTTAAACTTCTGTGGATTCACATGACTGGTGGCATGTCACACACCATCAAACCCAAATGATCAAAATGCCCCTGTGAAGATGCGAAGGTTAGATGAAGTCTTGGTTGCTCAATTTGAGGATTGATCATGACTTCAGAAGCTCTCCAACATACACGCATTCACACTCAATATATAAAAGAAACAAAACAAGACTTGTATGGGATGCAAGTCCCAACTCTTGACCCTTGTCATCTCAACTTCTTCATTTAATCAGAAACATCCAATTTCAATAAGATAACAACAAACCATCAACACATCAAACCCGTGTGGAACAAAAAGCTCCAAAAATTTAATCAAACACTAAAATGTTCAAATTCCAGTCTCCGTCTTTGAACCAACACCACCTCATCGCATTACAATACACCCTATTCAACTCAAATAAGCAAAAATGACCAGTACCACTCACCAAGATAGGAATCTTAATTCAAAATTAACCCTTTTTCTTAAATGCTAAACAAGTCAAAACGTGTAAACTTTTTCACACTACCCAGCCCAGATTCCAAACCTCTAGTGCACATTATTGTCATCAAAATCTGAAAGTGAAAGATGGGCACATAACTCGTAACCCCATTTCCCAAATCGGTCCCTGTAGTTGTCAGAGTCAATTTAACGCGTCCGCCATTTCCCACATAATACGTGCAAGATAGCGAACGCTGCTGCGCAGGATAGGGAGACAAGTCGCTACCTAACCATGCATCAAGTCGAATCAAAACGCTACGTTTTACACTATATGTGAGGGCGTCGTGCCTCGAATTTGGCCATTTTTAAGGAAATGTGATTTGATTGGTTATGCAGCTGGCCTTCACCAATCTCACTCTGCCTCGTTGATATTTTATTTTTGTCTAAGAGCACCAGAAACAAGTTTGTACATCAAGTGTTTTTGAGCTTCAGAGGAGAGGATGTCCGCAAAGGATTTGAGGGTCACTTGTTTTCTAACATGCAACGAGAAGGCTTTAGAGTCTACATTGACAATGATGGACTAGAGCACGGCAGGGGACATCCAGATAAAGTTGTTTAAACCTTCTCCACCGGCCAGTATCCGTAAATGAGTAATTGTTGGATTTGCCTTTTGATTAAAAAAAGAAAAAGAAGACCATTAAATGTCCCAGGACTGGCCTTCCTCATAATGTCCCAGGACTGGCCTACAGTACATTAAATGACTTACAGTAATGTATGAGCCAAAATTCATTAGCAGCCAGTGCTGACTGCAGAGATGACTCATAAAACCATCGTGTGACAGTTTCTAGGAAATGCAATAATTTGATAGGGAAGTCAAGAAGAAGTTTCTTAGGTGTTTACTTGCCGTTTGTTTTACTCCAGTAGAGTGAACTTAAGGCTCCCCTCCCCCGTTCTTTTTTCCCAGTCTCTAAAATTTCAACGTCCCTCTCATAACTTTGATCAACCATGTCTGGTAGATATCACGAAGAGTCATCTGACTCCAGAAACAAGTTCATACATCAAGTATTTTTGAGCTTCAGAGGAGAGGATGTTCGTAATGGATTTGTAGGTCACTTGTTTTCTAACTTGCAACGAGAAAGCTTTAGAGTCTTCATTGACAATGATGGACTAGAGCATGGCAGGGACATCCAGATAAAGCTACAAGAGGCAATTGAACGTTCTAAAGTATCCATTGTGATCTTATCACCTCAGTATGCTGACTCTCGATGGTGTCTAGATGAGCTAGCGAAAATCATGGAGCTTAATAATGTTTCTCCAGATCGCTTTGTTCTGCCTGTGTTTTTTGACATGGAGCCAACTGATGTCCGGCATCAGACTGGACATTACAACACATTTTTTGAGGCACATGAGAGGCGGTTTGAGATGGGCAGAGTGGACAGTTGGAGATGGGCACTGAAGGAAGTTGCCGCTCTCAAAGGACCCTCTTTAAAAGATGCCAACAGGTGAAGAATATATGTACCTCACTTCTTCTTCATCCATTTCCCTAGTTTGTTGTTCATCTTTTTCATGGTAATTTTTCATAAACAGAAATGAAGCGCAACTCATTCAGAACATCATTAAGGAGGTGAGGAAGATGCTGCCTATCCAAAAGTTAGCTCTTCCTCCAGGGGTGGAATCAACTAATTGAAGAAAATGGTGGTTGGTGTCCAAGGACAACCTCCGCGTTGAATGTATGCAACGCATGAGCCTCAGAGCTCTAGTTTCTTCAGATGTTGATAATGACTACTAGTATGGAAATAAAATTTGAACTATCATAGTTTCAGTTTTGAGTTTCAACTTTTACTTTGTCCTAGTTTTAATAATTCCGATCTTAGCAATATCGAGATCCTTCATCTTCCCACCAGACCTATCCTTCAGGAAAATTGTTATGAAAAAATTTACGCAAAATTCGATTTTACTTTCCAATTGTACACATTCTTCAAAGTTGAATTTCCAAAATACACACCATTATTTAGGCGCCGTTGCTAAGGGCGCCTAAGACATAAAACAGGTGACAAGCGTATTTTTAACCCTTTATAGTCGTCAAATTATAAGTTTTAGGGGTCGAATTGCAGTCAAACAAAATTTATAAACCTTGGTAAGCCAAGGGTCGATCCAAAGAACAGTGCGTGTGAATACTAGTTAACAGGTGACATATTTAGCTATTCCGATTGATAAAGGTTTTGTTGAGGTGAAAATTGCTGAAATTTAATAGCAGAAAAATAAAGTTTGTACTTGATCAGAGAAAGAATTCCAGAATCATACTTCACCCGTGCTAACCCCACTAATCATGCAATCATGTCACGTAAATTAATCATGCTATCGAATATGGAAATTAACCGAAATAACACTAGGCAAGCCGCCCATCCACGGATCATTGTCTAGATTAGTCTTAATCGTTGAACGCCGCCCATCCACGGATTATCAACGATCTCGATTATTAAGCTTAGGTTTTTTCAGACGAAAGTCAACTTTCCTATTAATTCATGTACTACCATTGTAGCTACCATGACCTAACATCAATTTCATGCAATCCGATTAATACCTAGGACCCATCCATCTTTCGGTAAATAATCTAAATACGTTCTAGCATGCAAACATCTCATTCAATGTAAAACTTGCAAGAACGATAAAGCACAATGAAATTGAAAATTCGATTCGCATAAATAAAAACGTTTAATTGATCACATGAGAGTTGAGTACATAGCACGGGATCCGTAGGATCCCAGAATAAAGAGACTACTCACTATTCATGGTAAGTTAACCAAAAACAGTGTGTAGAGAAATTAAGGACGAGTAAACCGTAAAGACGCGGTGGCTCGTTGAATCTCTCACGATGAATTGCTCTGTCTCTTCTAAAGTTAGGGTTCTTTAATCTCTATCCAAGCACACCCACTTCAATCTGATCGAATTTCCTTTTATAGCTTGCCCAAAAAGGCTAAAAGCCCAAAAAACGATTTTTGGAAACAAGTTGATAATTCTGTCGCCGACGGTGCCGTGACATACCGTGACATCCGAACATGTCACGGTAGTCACGGCATGCTCCAAAAGCCACTGAGAAGAAAGGGCGCCGTGACACCCGTGACATATAGACATGTCTCATGGTCTATTTGGTCATGTGATTCGTTCAAATCTAATGACCAAAACTAAAAAAAAATCATAAGATGATCTTTTCTATGACTTCAAAAATCATAATGGAGTGCATATTTTTTCAGTCATCTACCTGACTCTTTTTCATGACCCAAAATATCATGGTGGTATGCTCTTAGGCTCCGTTCGTTCTTCGATTTCTAACCCTGAATTCTCCCTTTCTTGCGAATATTGACCTCGGCTAGTTTAGGGCTTTGTATCATCACGGTCTCGTTCATCACTGTGAGCGATTCATTGAGAGTGTGAGAACTGAGAACTCGACGTGTGAGTTTCCACTTACAAGTCGTCGCTAAAGAGATATGCTTGTGGTCTATGATGGAGTGGCGCGTATGACTCGTCGCTAAAGAGTTTACATAGACCGACCAGAACGCAATTCAGCAGGCGCGAATAGTCCGATCGGACGGACGAAACTAAATTTGATGGCTGAGATTGAATCTGGAGAAAGTACAAAGGATTCGCCAGCTTTAGGGCTCTGTTCGTTCTTTCGATTTCTAACCCTGAATTCTCCCTTTCTTGCGAATATTGACCTCGGCTAGTTTAGGGCTTTGTTTCATCACGGTCTCGTGCATGACTGTGAGCAATTCATTGAGAGTGTGGGAACTGAGAACTGGACGTGTGAGTTTCCACTGGTGATAGAGTTTGAAGAAAGGTGTAATCGGCTACTTTTGGGTCAGGCCTATTCAGGCGATTCTATCAGTATTCATTGTGCAATTCAAGGCCACTGAGTGAGCTCAACGGGGACGCAGACCTTTGTGCTGAAACACGGTATAAATCGGTGCATAACTGTCTTCAATTTCTTGCATTTCGATTTTAGGGTTCTTGAGTTGTTTTCAAATTGAAATCAACCTAATTGGAATTCGTCTAAGTACTAAAATAATCCCTACGTGCACATTTCAATCCATACCCTGTTTTATTAACCCAACTAATCCGGTAGACCGTTCGTCCGGCCACGTCTGGTATTTCAGCACGAACATATATAACCTTATCACCATAATAGTGTGGTTTCGAACAACGCTTTTCAAAATGTAGCGAATGTTCTAGCATATGAATCCTTGACATTAGTGATCCCTTCATCTGAAATACACCCACACTGGCCTGATTGCTAGTGCTACTGCCCTGAGCTTGTTTAAAATAGGGTGCATTTGTTCATTCATCACCTTCTGATTGGAAAATTGATTAAACCTTGTCCATCAACAATGCATTGAAGGATGGGTGCGGTTCAGGTACAAACCTGTTTATAAATAAAAAATACAAACCGATTATTAAGCCGACACGTGTCTCATTTTAGTCGAAATCCCGGAGAAAACACGGAGGGGTATACTAGTCATTCCACACGGATGGGTATAAAACCTAATAATGTTATTTTCAATTTAGTCCAAAAGTTGTTAGTGATCAGACTTAAAATGCTAATGTTCAGACTTAAAATACTAATGTCCAGACTTAAAAATACTTAATAATCAAACTTAAAATACTAATGTTCAGACTTAAAATACTAATGTTCAGACTTAAAATGGTAATGTTCAGACTTAAAATACTAATGTTCAGACTTAAAATGGTAATGTTCAGACTTAAAATACTAATGTTCAGACTTAAAATGGTAATGTTCAGACTTAAAATACTAATGTTCAGACTTAAAATACTAATGTTCAGACTTAAAATGGTAATGTTCAGACTTAAAATACTAATGTTCAGACTTAAAAACTTAATGATCAGACTTAAAAATAGGCAATGATCAAACTAAAAATACTTAATAATCAGACTTAAAATGCTAATGTTCATACTTAAAAAAAAAGCAATGATCAGACTAAAAATACTTAATGATCAGACTTAAAATGGTAATGTTCAGACTTAAAAATAGGCAATGATCAGACTAAAAATACTTAATGTTCAGACTTAAAATGGTAATGTTCATACTTAAAAATAGTCAATGATCATTACTGGTTTAAGTCTGAACATTGTTATTTAAGTCTGATCGTTAATGGTTTAAGTCTCATTATTATTTTTTTAAGTCTGGAAATTGTTTTTTCAAGTATTGTCATTACTGGTTTAAGTCTGAACATTGTTTTTTCAAGTATTGTCATTACTGGTTTAAGTCTGAACATTATTTTTTTAAGTCTGAACATTGTTTTTTTAAGTCTGAACATTGTTTTTTCAAGTATTGTCATTACTGGTTTAAGTCTGAACATTGTTTTTTAAGTCTGAACATTGTTTTTTCAAGTATTGCCATTACTGGTTTAAGTCTGAACATTGTTTTTTCAAGTATTGTCATTACTGGTTTAAGTCTGAACATTGTTATTTAAGTCTGAACATTGTTATTTAAGTCTGATCGTTAATGGTTTAAGTCTCATTATTATTTTTTTAAGTCTGAATATTGTTTTTTAAGTCTGAACATTGTTTTTTCAAGTATTGTCATTACTGGTTTAAGTCTGAACATTGTTTTTTAAGTCTGAACATTGTTTTTTCAAGTATTGTCATTACTGGTTTAAGTCTGAACATTATTTTTTAAGTCTGAACATTATTTTTTCAAGTATTGTCATTACTGGTTTAAGTCTGAACATTATTTTTTAAGTCTGATCATTAATGGTTTAATCGCTATATTATTTTTTTAAGTCTGAACATTGATTTTTTAAGTCTGATCATTGTTTTTTCAAGTATTGTCATTACTGGTTTAAGTCTGAACATTGTTATTTAAGTCTGAACATTGTTATTTAAGTCTGATCGTTAATGGTTTAAGTCTCATTATTATTTTTTTTAAGTCTGAACATTGTTTTTTCAAGTATTGTCATTACTGGTTTAAGTCTGAACATTGTTTTTTTAAGTCTGAATATTACTGTAGCAAATTTTGGACGATTATACCCCTCCTATCTTTTATATATTTTTAAATAAGTCCACATGTATTTTTTTTATTTACAAAAAGAACCCCGGCTGAATTTTGATTGGTTCATTTTGACACGTGTCGATTTTTTATGGATTTGTAGTTTTTATTTATAATATTGGTTTGTATTTGATCCAAACCTTTGAAGGATTATAAAATTTTAATTTAAGGTACATTATTTCTTTGAAGTCAATTCTTTCAATTTCAAGTATATCATTTATATTTATCCTGCAAAATTAAAATAGAGAATCCAATTTGCATCTAGTTTATATTGAATTTACATAAAAATGAAAAACATCTACCTTTTTTTAAATTTAAAATAAGAAATCCAAGTATATAAATAAACAAAAATATCATGTTTCGTTAAATCAAAACCTCCACCTTGATTCAATAATTCAGTATTCATCGAGACTCTCCCAAGAAAATTTTTCTTTACTCATCGGAACCGATGAATCACATAAGACTTATGTTCTCAATATGCCTCATAACACTTCTGATCATGTCCCAATCCCACCAAAATTCAGCTGCACAAACTGGCATACCTTCTCTGAAAAATGATTAGGCCCGTCCATTGGAACATAGCAAAGATGTCCCGGCTGCTGAAGCCAGCTTTGATTCTCTGCGCAAGCTTAGGATAAACATTAAGAGAAGAGCGCGCGCAGGAGGTCGTACAAATGGAACTTCAGCAGCCAAGTCCATCGGCCCTAGTTATGTCCATGTTTTCTCTGTTTCAATTCTTTTTAGCTTGCTCATTGTGTAGCATGTGTTTTAGTTATAAGCATGTTTGAGTGATTGAAGGGTAAGTTAAGTAGTCAGTTGTTTAGGAAATTTGTTCTTGCAGTGCGTTATTTATGTACTGCTATATTTGGCAAGTGTGATTGATTTGATCATCTTTCTTCTTCTTTTTTTTTAAGCAAAAACTTTTATTGAAAGATACTGAAAAAACAAAACAAAATACAATAGATCAAGAGCAAACAAAGTTGGTGTCTTTTTTTTAGGACAGGATCGAACGGAAGAGCGGGACCCCTTTTTTTCCGGTGATGGGATTTTTTGCAGAACGAGTATGGAGGGATTTTTTCCGGTGATGGGACCTCATGGAGGGATCGATAGAGTCACCCTGATCACATAACTCAATATCACTATTATGAAACACTTCGTGATCATCACAACCTCTTTCAACTTCCTCAATAGGAATACCTTCCTGCTGGACCTGACTAGTTCCATTAACAAGACCGTCCAAGGCTTGAAAAATAAGTTTATCATCCTCACTTCCTGTCTTAAAATGCATGTAAATGTCTCTAGGCTCAACCTGACCACCAAGCTCTTCACAATAAAACTAAACACTACCATAGGAATAAATTTTTTGAGCAATTTCTTCGAGCAAGTGTCTCCACCACTTCATTGATACAATCATTTTTATTTCCAGCTTGATCAGTGGGGACAATCAAAGCTAATGTTGAATTAGCAGTAGCAGCCTTGTCCTGGGTGAGAGCAGGGTTGGGCAGGAGGTCCAGATCCGAACTTAGAGCAGCTTGGAGAGGGCATGTGATATCCTGTGGGGCAACATTATCTTTTGTAGGTCCTTTATTGGGAGATTCCCCGTAGTGGGTGCATGAGAAATTGGACTGCTCCTTACCATCTTTTTGAAAAGTAATGCTTTTTCCTTTTTTTCTTTTCTACACAGTAATGCTTTGATCATCATCTCAGTGCCTTTTAGCTGCTTTCTAACAGCTTGTGAATGTGATTTTTCCTTTCAGTAAGATTCATATACATTAGACTATTGTTCATTACTTGTTAGTTGTTATACTCTTAACGAGAGTGGAAACTATTATACCAGAGCAGATCAGAAATAAGAGGTTTGTATATGATATCGGATACGAAACATTTGGATAAAAGATAGTGAGCATACATATGTACATGTTTACTTGGTTTGGTCAAGGATGCTAATATTGCTTTGATTTTAAGCATCTCCTTTGGCAAAGGTGGAATAAAATCATGCAAGTATTCTCCAAAATTACAAACTGCAGAATACATATCGCTCCACTTGACTCTACTGTGGCTCCTATTTTTTCAGCATAGCCAATGTGAACTGATTCGGATAACTAAATATAATAGACATGAGTCTATGCTTCCTGCTAATTACTATTCATTGTATCCCTTCTGATTTACCTTTTTTTTTTTTTTGATGGGATCCCTTCTGATTTACCTGATTCATTCAATTCAAATATAGGCCACTTCATATGACATACTTGGAAAGTTGTTTAAACCTTCTCCACCGGCCAGTATCCGTAAATGAGTAATTGTTGGATTTGCCTTTTGATTAAAAAAAGAAAAAGAAGACCATTAAATGTCCCAGGACTGGCCTTCCTCATAATGTCCCAGGACTGGCCTACAGTACATTAAATGACTTACAGTAATGTATGAGCCAAAATTCATTAGCAGCCAGTGCTGACTGCAGAGATGACTCATAAAACCATCGTGTGACAGTTTCTAGGAAATGCAATAATTTGATAGGGAAGTCAAGAAGAAGTTTCTTAGGTGTTTACTTGCCGTTTGTTTTACTCCAGTAGAGTGAACTTAAGGCTCCCCTCCCCCGTTCTTTTTTCCCAGTCTCTAAAATTTCAACGTCCCTCTCGTATATCTTTTTTCTGTAAGAGATTTTGATCAACCATGGCTAGTGGGGAGTTTTCTAAGCCCAGAAACAAGTTCATACATCAAGTATTTTTGAGCTTCAGAGGAGAGGAAGTTCGTAATGGATTTGTGAGTCACTTGTTTACTAGCTTGCGACGAGAAGACTTTAGAGTGTTCATGGACAATGATGGACTAGAGCACGGAAGGGACATACGGATAAAGCTACAAGAGGCAATTGAACAGTCTAAAGTATCCATCGTGACCTTATCACCTCGGTATGCCGAATCTCGATGGTGTCTAAATGAGCTAGCCAAGATCATGGAGCTTAATAATGTTTCTCCAGATCGCTTTGTTCTGCCTGTGTTTTTTAATGTTGAGCCAACTGATGTTCGGCATCAGACTGGCCTAAACAGAGAGTTCTTTGAGGCACATGAGAAGATGTTTGGTGCTGAAATTAGCCGCTGGAGATGGGCACTTAAGGAAGTTGCTGCTCTCAAAGGACCATCATTGAAAGATGCCAACGGGTGAAAATATATATACCTTACTCCTTTGTCTTTGTCCATATCCTTTGTCTGTTGTCCATCTTTTTCACAGTATCTTTATTGACCAGGAACGAAGCACAGCTCATTCAAAACATCATTAAGGAGTTGAGGAGGATATTGGCTACCCATGTTTTAGCTCTTCCTCCAAACATCATTGGGGTAGACTCTATTGTACGGGACATTTGTACATGGATTCAAGATGGATCACCAAATGCGGAAGTAGGGGTGATTCATGGACAAGGTGGTATTGGGAAGACGACCATTGCAAAAATCGTTTTCAATGCCAACTATCATGACTTTCAGGGCTCCAGCTTTATTGAAGATATTAGAAAAAGTTCGGAACAAGACAACAGCTTTCTTCGCCTTCAGCGAAAATTAATCTTAGACATCTCAAGGTATGAAGCTGGTGATATATACAATGTTTCAGAAGCTATGACCAAAATCAGAAATGCTATTGGTCCTAAGAGAATTCTACTTGTTCTGGATGATGTTGAAGAAATGAAACATCTTGGAGGATTGCTTGATCACCCTGAATGGTTCTGTCCAGGTAGTAAGATTATTGTGACGACTAGAAATCGCCAAATAAAGAATATTCGTATGTTCAAACAAGAGTTCAAGATCCGCCATTTGAACTATGAGGAATCAAGTAAGTTGTTCAGCTTGCTTGTATTTGATCAGAATCATCCTTTGAAAGGTTATGAGGAGCTGTCACACAGGTTTGTAAAGTACTGTGGAGGGCTTCCTTTAGCACTTTGTGTTTTGGAACCTTTGTTGAGAGGGATAAAAGACAGAGAAATATGGAGCGACAGATTACATAAACTAGAAAAATACCCTAATCAGGGGATTCAGGTAGTCCTCAAGTTGAGCTTTGATTCCCTTGAAGACGAGGATGATAGGAACTTATTTCTTCATATAGCCCTCTTTTTTGTTGGAAGAGATAAAGAATATGCATTCAAGATTCTGAAAGATTGTAAAGTATACAATAAAGCTGGGTTTCAGAGTCTCGCAGATAGGTGTCTGGTGAGTATCAGTGGTGATAAGCTCATGATGCATCATCTAGTTCAAGAAATGGGAAGAGAAGTTGTGCGGAAAGAATCAGACAACGAGCCAGGACTCCGTAGCAGATTATGGGATCACAAGGAAACACTCAATGTGCTGCGAAAAAATAAGGTAAATGCCCCACCTCACATTCAAAAATCTTGTTGTTTATTGAGTCTTGAACTCAATCTGCCATGTTTTGTGATAGGGGACGCCATCAGTAAAGGGATTGAGGCTTGATTTTCCAGCACCCAAAACTGTTACATTGAAGGAGGACAGCCATACTCAACATGTTGGTAATGGCATTGGTCACCCACCTATTCCTTCACGACGCATGACCTCAAATTTGGAGTTTATTAATACTGTTGCATTTACGAACATGGATAACTTAAACTTGCTTTTGCTAAGCTATGTACAACTAAAGGGAGGTTTTGATAATTTCCCAAAGGAAATAAAATGGTTATGGTGGCAAGGGTGCCCTTTGGAATTCATACCTCACAATTTGGAGCTGCGTAAACTAGTGGTACTTGACATGCAGCATAGTCAGTTATTAAGTGCCTGGGAGGATAATAAGGTACAAAATCTGAAACTATTTTCGATCCAACTAGTGTCGTAGGATTTGGGTAAAGCTAACATTTATTTCTAACGCAGAAGTTTAGAGCATTGAAAATCTTGAATCTCAGTCATTCTTATTGCTTGAGGAGCACTCCTGACTTATCGAATGCTGATAATCTGGAATGGATTATTTTTGAAGGCTGCTTAAACTTGGTTAAGATGCATGATTCCATTGGATGCTTGAGAAAACTTACGTACTTGAACTTAAAAGGTTGCAAAAATCTTAGGAGGCTCCCTAAAAGCATATGCCAGCTTCAGTCTATTAAGAGGGTGGATCTTTCTGGCTGCTCTGGCCTTTTTACCGAGTTATCACTGTCTCAAAGTAAGATACTTCCGTCCCTATTGTCTTCACTCAATTTGTTCACCTCCATTGTGAAGTTGAGTTTGAGGAATTGCGGCAAACGTGTATCGCTTGATGCTATTCTTGATAGTTTAAGCTGCTTAACTTCCCTGGAAGAAGTGGATCTAAGTTATAATTCATTTGAAGAAATAAAAAAAGACTTTTGGCACTTCACCAGGCTGTATAACAAGCGTTTACAAAGATTCAAGAATCTTCGATCGATATCACAATCACCATGGGTAAACATATTTGCACCTGAATGCCTCTCACCAGAAAGAGTTGAATATCCGCAGAATCAATATCTTGAAGATGCATATGTCAGTGCATACGCAACAAAACTGGATGTCATCAAGGACCCTAAGTTGGAGTCTCTTCGAAGCAGCATCCCATTAGCAAGCGGAGGTGTTTATTATGGTCTCTGGAAGGTTTGTCTTCACATCCTTCTCAGAAATGGAATTATGTCTTGTAATTTTAGATTCCATAGTCAATAATTTGCATTTAACCTGCAGGGAGTGTGCCAATGTGCAATATACAGCGTTATCCTTCATGGAGACCACATTCGAGAAGATTGGTTTGCTGTAAAAAGACCCGGATCAGAAATTTCGTATACTGTCACTTGGCGGCCTGATCATCCAATTCGAGTATTTAATGTGTATTGTGTGTATCAATGCGGCATATATCAGAAAAGCATTACGGGACGTCTCCAAGTCGAAAACTTAACCAGGAAGCGTACATGGCTGTATTTCCCAGAAATTTATCCAATGCATCCAGAGCTTGATCAAGGAACTGAAGTTACCTGGTTGAGTTATTGGAGAGTGATGGAAGTGCACCACAGAGATGTAAGAGATGGCGATACCCTTAAGGTATCATTTCAGTCAGGTGGAAATTTTCCAGTCAAATGTAAGATGAACATTTTCTACAAGGTGGGCGAAGAAGACGTGGATATTGAGATGATTGAAGTCATGCCTGTGAATCGAACTCGCCAGAGGTCGGAGGACACATCGAAGACGTGCCGGAGTTCGAAGAAACTGCGATTAGACTCGATCGTGGATATTGAGATGACTGAAGTCATGCCTGTGAATCGAACTCGCCAGAGGCCGGAGGACACGTCGAAGAAGTGCCGGAGTTCAAAGAAACGGCGATCAGACTCGATCGCAATCGAGTGAGGGAGAGAGCACCTTTAGCGACGAAACCAAAACTAATTGCGATAAAACTCGCGTTGCTATTTTCCATTCAAAACACAGTTTATATAGTTACAAAATATTTGCACAATAACCCCACATCTATCAACTGCTACACTAAGCAGCCTAATCATTCAAATTAATTATAATCATCTCCTTCCCTCCATAACCTTCATTTCTTCAGCTGGTCTTCATCCATAATATCTCCCCTCAAACGAGGCGTATGTAAGAAGTTGTTGACGCCAAGTTTGCTATCGAATGCTGAAGAAATCAGCTGGTTGTTCATTGGTATGGATCGGATGAGGTTCCACAAAATCCTTGGTGACCAGCTGTCTCACAAGGTGACAATCAATCTCAACATGTTTTGTCCTCTCATGAAACACTGGATTTTTGGTAATATGGATGGCAGCGTTGTTGTCACAGTATAGGGGAATACGAGTGTGCACTGAAACATGAAGATCTTCAAGTAAACCCTTGAGCTAAGTCAATTCACAAACCACTTGAGCCATAGATTTATACTCAGATTCTGCTGATGATCTGCTTACTGTTGTTTGCTTCTTGGTTTTCCAACTGATTAAGGATGAGCCAAGGGTCACATAGTAAGCTGTAATAGATCTTCTCGAGATAGGGCATGCAGCCCAATCTGCATCACAATATGCATGCAACTGAAGTGTAGAAGTGGAGGCAAAGAATAGACCTTGTGCAGGAGCCTGCTTGATGTATATGAGTACCTTGTGGGCAGCATTGAGATGGTCCAATTTGGGGCTACTCATAAACCGACTTAAGATGTGAACAGAATAAGCCAAGTCAGGTCTGGTCACTGTGAGGTAGATTAACTTGCCCACAAGTCTCCTGTAGCTGCTAGGATCTGGAAGAGAATCTGAAGTGGACAAACTGAGTTTATGCTTAGTATCCATTGGAATGGTACTAGGCTTCCACCCAAGTAAACCAGCATCATTTAAGAGATCAAGAGCATATTTTCGTTGGTTGATGAAGACAACATCATCTGATCTTGCAACTTCAATACCAAGAAAATATTTGAGAAGGCCCAAGTCTTTGATTTTGAAGGCATCATGAATGAACTGTTTAACCTGGTGAATCATAGTTGTGCATGTGCCTGTAATCACCACATCATCAACATACACCAGTAGGATGAGAAATATGCCATCAATTTCATAAGTGAACAAGGAGTAATCATAAAAACTCCGCTTGAAACAAAAGGAAATGAGGGCATCACTAAATTTACTGAACCATTGTCTGCGGGCCTGTTTCAAGCCATACAAGCTCTTCTTCAGTCTACATACTTTCCCTTGCGATTTCAAGCTCTTCATGTGACCAGGAAGCATCATTATGTACACCTCTTCATCAAGAGTACCACGAAGAAAAGTATTGTTGACATCCAGTTGGTAAAGGGGGCAGCTTCTTGAAGAGGCAAGTGTGAGAACTGTCCTTATGGTGGTCATTTTAACAAGTGGAGAAAATGTCTCATGATAATCCAAGCCTTCCTCTTGTGTAAAGCCTTTGGCAACAAGTCTGGCCTTGTACCTTTCAATGCTACCATCTGAATGCCTTTTTATTTTGTAGACCCACTTGCATCCGCATGTCTTCCTTGAGGTAAATCTGTGATTTCCCAAGTGTCATTGAGTTGTAAGGCATCAATTTCAGCTTGCATAGCGTGTTGCCATTCATCATATTTGCATGCTTGAGTATAAGATGAATGTTCAGTCAAGAGTGTAGTTTGTAGAGCATATGACTTGTAGCCTTCAGAACACTTCTCATAAGTCACAAAGTTTGCAAAATGGTAAGGAGTGGATTTACCAACTGCAGTATTGCAAATAAAATTCTTCAGTAAAGAAAAAGGTTTTGGTAACATTGCAGACCTTCTTGGCTGATCAGGACTGATAGTAGGAACTAATGATGCCAAAATCAGATCAGGCTGTTGGTCTTCATCACTCCTTCAGAAACATCTTCAGCTGGTGTAAAGGCATGTGCCTCTGGCCAAAAATCAGGATTATCAATATCAGAAGTAGCTGAAGCAGTATTAGAAAACTGTGGTAAAGGAACAGTATTTTCAGGCAAATGAACAGTAAAATCAGCAACTTCTTTGATTTTCTTTGCAAAGGGAAATATGTTCTCATGGAACACCACATCTCTACTCACAAAACTATGATCATCCTGAATGGAGAGAACCTTATATTCCTTTTGGCCATATGGATATCCCAAGAAGACACCAGCAGTGGCCCTTGAATCAAACTTTCCTTTATTAGGATTTGTATTAGTTGCAAAGCATAAACAACCAAATATCTTCATCTGATCATAACTAACCACCTTCTTCATCAAAACTTCAAAAGGTGATTTTCCATTTAGTATAGCAGATGGAAGTTTGTTGCATATGTAAGTGGCTGTGAGGACACTATCACCCCAAAATTGAAGTGGTAAGTGAGACTAAAACATGAGGGACCTTGCTATCTCAAGGAGATGCCTATGTTTTCTCTCAACTCTTCCATTCTGCTGTGGTGTATAAACACAAGAAGTCTGATGTAAAGTGCCCTGAGCTATCAAAAAATCATCCACTTTGAAGTTGCAAAATTCTGTGCCATTATCTGTTCTGAGGACTTTTATTCTCTGGCCAAACTGAGTGAAAATCATGCTAAAAAACTGAGAAATGTGATCAGCAACCTCTGACTTGTGCTTCATCAAGAAGGTCCAAGTAGTTCTAGAAACATCTTCTACAACTGTGAGAAAGAATTTTTCACCAGTGGTGGTAGGTGTTTGAAAAGGCCCCAAAACATCCATATGCACTAAATCAAACATATGCGAAGAGTTTGAAACACTGTTTTCAAAATGAAGCCTGGTCTGCTTAGCCAAAGGACAAATTGTACAGATAGGTAGTTCCTTACATTTCAAACCTACCATATGCTTGTTCAAATCAGAAAAGATTGTTTTGTAAGAGACATGCCCCAATCTTCTGTGCCATAGAGCTGCCAAGTCACTTGAAGATCTGCTGTGCAAGGCCTTATTCTATAGCTGAAACAAGCCATCAGTGAGAGCACCAATCCCTTGCAAAGTCTGCTTGAGATGGTCTAAGCTCAGTCAATAGATCAGCATTAGATGTGATATGGTCTGTAGCACCACTATCTATTGTCGAAATACTTTTACTAGTTTTGTAACTAGTGAAACAAGCAATACCGGCTATGTGTTGAGTCCCTTCATTGCTAGGTCCATTCAAGAGGCTGAACAACTTGGTCAACCGATCATTAGTAAATTGAATGGAGCTCATTGAACTTGATCCTTCTCCACTAGCATCATTCTTGTTCTGATTTCCAGAATCTCCACCTGCATCACTAACAGTGCAAGTGACATCATTAGCCACAATTTTATTTTGATTTTTGAAGCCTGAAGCCTGAGAATTCTGATTCCTTTGAAACTTGTAGTTGGTAGGGTATCCATGAATCTTGTAGCATGTTTCCTTGGTGCGGCCTTGAGTGTTACAATAAGTACAAAAGGAAGTTCTTCTGTTCTTGTTGACAGGATGACACATCTATTTTTACCCTCTCGATTTGTCAATAAAGAGGATCGTCGTAGAGTCAAACAAGATTTATAAATTCGGTAAGACCAAGTCGTACCCAGGGGAGCAATGTAAACTCATGCACAATGTAAAGTTGTGCTTCGATTTAGCTATTCTGATTCGAATGTTTCTAAGTGCTATTGTTATCGAATTTCTAATTCTATCAAGTTCAATTCAAAGAGATATTTCAAGGACCTACTTCACCTAATTGTGCACCAAGTCATGCAACATAAAATGTCATGTGATTCATGCTAAAGCCGAATGGAAAAGACTATGCATAAACACGAGCAAGACCAACCTTCGTTGCGCCTAAACTCGTCAACTACGCATATGGTTTGCCTCTTCTTCGAGCCGACAAACCAATCTAAGCTACTTTGATTTTCTACCAACTGACGTTGTGTAATAACCAAAATAGTTAGTTATACGAACTAGTCTTCTATTCCATTGAAACACGAGTTACCTTTGTAAACACCTTATTTCAATGAAGTTCTATCGATTTCCGGTTCTAGACTTCACCCTTTCAGTTTGTTAGTCCTTTACCTTAATGTTAACATAGGCTAAGCATTTCGTCAAACACCTAACATGCATCAACTTATAACGATATCTCAAATAGAACAACATTCCTACATCAACACAAGGAAACATAATTTCATAAACATAAACAACCTATTATTGCATAACATTGAGTTTGTGAGCAATAGGATCCGTAGGACCCTGAAATAGGCTCACTACTCACACACCATTGTTCGGGTTGAAATACACATATGAGTAAAAATCAATAAGAGAGTACAATTCGAATCAACGAAGAATACAAACTTTCGTAGTGTATCTTCACTTCTTCTTCTCTTCTTCTCCTCTTCAAAAACCCTAGATGGTGGTCTTCGTGTCTCCAAGAATGTCTCCCGTGATAGAAAAATCAGATCCCTTTCTTTTCCACGTTTTACATTATAACCTAGAGTTGGGCTGTTTGCATTCTAGTTGTGCACAGCCAAATTTGCTTCGCACAGGCAGATTCTTGCACAACTTCAGCGAGTTATCACAGATTGTGCAAGATCAAAACAACCTCATCCTTGCACAACTTCAGTGAAAATATTTTAATTGTGCATTTTCTTGGTTGTGCATATCAAAATTGACTCATTTTTGCTTCATTCTTTTGTTGCGCTCATTCTTCTTTTGCTCAACTAAATCTGACATAAAGCGCTAAGAAAATGGATAACAAAGCATAAAACGTTCGAGAAACGAAAGGAACTCTACAAGGAAAGGAATAGAAAATCGGTCGAACTATCGACCGATCACAGGACCAATTTGGTTGTCAAATTTCCCTTTGTACTGCTTGTTTTGTGAATGGATCACAAACATAGCAGATATATCAGATAAGGTAGTCTTCTTGGCCTTGAATCCAGACTCTTCCCTTATAAGTGTACTATAAACCTCTTATAAGATAGGAGCTGGCCTCATATGTAAGAGTTGAGACTTGGCGGCATTATAAGACTCATCAAGACCCATCAGTAACTTCATGATTATATTCTTCATCTTCCTGTCATTGGCACATTTAGTAGCCATGCAAGCCACGCCAAGAGTACATGGTTCTTCATTGATCAATGCATCCTCATTACCCCAAAGATGAACAAGTTTTCCATAATAGCTAGCTACGGTGGAACCATTCTGCCTAAGTTCAGTAATTTCTTGTTGTACTGACGCAGTGTGACAAATATAATAAGCGAATTCACCAGCAATGAATTTTTAAAAGCTTGGAATCCACCAAGAAACGAAAACTAGGGTTTATTGATACGAAAAAAAGATGTTTAACAAAAACCCTAAGGTGGGTTTAAATAGGAAAACAAAGAAACGAAATTAGGAAATAAAATAAACAGAAAATCTAAAAGATAATAAAACCCTAATTCGGCCTGCTAAACGAGCCCGGATGGCTTAAAAAGCTCATATGTCACAGCATTTACAGTGAGTTGCGTTCGTTAGCCCGTATCCACTCGAAATAAGGTCTTATGGTGGATTTCTAGACGCCGAACGCCAAATCTGTATTTTCCCAAGCTCTGCCGATCGAACTTGTTTCTGATCTTCGGCTATCGCAACTGACTCACGAATGGAAAACCAGAGAGAAGGATTGAAGTGTTTCTTTTCGATGATTTAGAAGTGAGGATCACCCTTCAATTTATAGTCGACGTCTGGAGAAGAAGAATCAGTTCGTCTGCTCCTCTTTACTCCATGGATATGAACGTTCAGTGTCCGTCATTACTTCGTGTGACTGAATCGTTCAGTTCCAGACATTTGAGAAAATAAAAAGCCCAATAGGGAAATCGAATAGTTCTTCAAAAACCAAAATTGAATTTTGCAAAACCGAACCGCGCTACCCTCGGAGAAATCGATGATGCATTCGTGTCCACATGATGCGGGCGCGCACAAATCAGGCCAAATCCGACGTCGTCTAGCCGATGATTTGCACCCCCCTGGGCGGGCGTGTAGGAGTTATGAGAGACCTTTGTTTATTATCTTACCCTGTAAGAAACTATGATTATATATAAACATATAATCTTCCACACAATGTTCCAATGTGTGATATAAGTTCACTCAAGTGAAATCAATCCTCACATCCACTCCTACCAAAGTCATCTTACCATTAGTTTTGGTCCAACTTTAGCCATCGATTTCTCATTCGATATCATCTCGAATTTTCCATTTCCGCATTCGATTCCATACCTCTCAACAAGGTATTTTAATCCGATTTTTATTAACTCATTTAGAAGTGTTCTCCACTCTCAAATTGGGTCTCAAAATGGGGCACACCACCATTTTCTTCACACCTTCACACCTTTTTCAACAATCCCCCACATGAAGAAAATCGAGTGGTGAAAACGATAAAACAATCAAAATCGATTATCATGACTCGACTCTATGTGGTGATAGCTTCTACGGTTAATATCTGCATAGGATAGGTAGGCCACGCCCTTGAACCTTCTCTTGGGAAAACATGTTCTCTTTACTGAATGTTCAGTAGACATGATTGTCTTTGAACTGTTCGTCTTATAATGTAAACGAAAGCCATGTTCCCCACAGATATCTTCCAGACCATACTTTAGTTCTTACTGGTGGGCTCATTTCGGCAATGGTACCCCTTTCCTGGTTCTGCAAGAGTTTCTTAAAGAATTAAGCCCTTGAATTCTCCTTTTGAAGCGATCTGACTTCTCTCTCACACAGGTGATTCTTTCTAAAAATAATCTCGCGTTACCCATTTGAATCTCACTATCCAAATTACTAGAATCATTAAAAGCTTCGAGCTTAACCTCGTGCGGGAGTCACTGTTTAATCTGGGAATAGGACTGGGGAGTTACCCCCACAGTGACCTCATAGTCTTAGCAGTTAGGTGGCCCCTTTGAACCAAGTTCTTGGGATCTCCAGTCATCATGGTAGGGTTTTCCGTTGCCTCGACTTAATTCCCAAAAGGGCTTAAGCCTGTGTTTTGATATTAGCAATCAAATGGCTTTAGTCCCATTCCCTTTGTCGTCTTCTCTACTTGGTCCCTATTTAACCCTTTGATTAACGGATCCGCTATATTTTCTTTGGACCTCACGTAGTCAATGCTTATGACTCCGGATGAGAGAAGTTGTCAAATGGTATTGTGTCTTCGACGTATGTGTCTAGACTTACCATTGTACATGATATTCTGTGCTCTACCAATTGTTGATTGCTTATCACAATACACACAGATTGGTGGCATATGGGTTTTCCAATCTAGAATATCCTCTACAAAATTTCTTAACCACTCTGCTTCTTCGCCGCATTTATCTAATGCCACATACTCAGCTTCCATCGTGGATCGGGTTATCAGTGTTTGTTTAGAGGATTTCCATGATACAGCTGCACCTCCCAAGGTGAACACATATCCACTGGTGGCTTTTGAGTCTTGTATATCAGATATCCAGCTTGCGTCAGTGTATCCTTCAATGACTTTCGAATATCGGTATAATGTAGAACATAGTTACGAGTAAATCGTAGATACTGAAATATTCTCAAGATGGTATTCCAGTTCACTGATCCTGGATTACTCGTATATCTAGCAAGCCTACTTATAGTATAGGCAATATCAGGTCTAGTACAATTCATTAGGTACATTAGACTGCCTATTACTCTCGAGTACTCCACTTGAGAGATGATTTCTCCTTTGTTTTTAGACAGGTGTAAATTCATATCAATTGGAGTTTTAGATACTCCTGAATTACCTTTTCCAAACTTGTCTAAAATTTTATTAACGTAGTGTGATTGGCTCAACACAAATCCATCTGCCATTCTTGTAATTTTAATTCCCAAAATTACATCAGCTAGTCTCATATCTTTCATAATAAACCTTGAGTTTAATATGCCCTTAGTGGATTTGACCAATATTTCATTGCTCCCTACAATGAGAATATCATCAACATATAAACATAAAATCACATATCCAAGTTCAGCGGTTTTGATGTATATACATTTGTCACACTCGTTGATTGTGAATCCATTTGACAACATTACCTTGTCAAATTTCTCATGCCACTGTTTTGGCGCTTGTTTCAGCCCATAGAGAGACTTTACAAGTTTACAAACTTTCCTCTCTTGTCCTGATACAATACAACCCTCGGGTTGCTCCATATATATCTCTTCATCAAGGTCTCTATTTAAGAATGCAGTCTTTACATCCATTAGATGAATTTCTAAATTGCGCAATGTTGCGATGACAATTATCATTCTAATGGAAGTGATCCTTGTCACGGGTGAGAAAGTATCAAAGTAATCTAGACCTTCTTTTTGTCTATATCCCTTGATCACAAGTCTCGCTTTGTACTTATCAATAGTACCGTCTACTTTCATTTTCTTGGTGAAGATCCACTTTGAATCAAGTGGTTTGCATCCATGAGGGAGATCAACTAACTCCCATGTATGATTTTGCAAAATGGAGTCTAGTTCACTTTTTATGGCTTCTTTCCATAAAGGACCTTCCACAGAGTTTATTGCATCATTATATGTGCGAGGTCCTGCCTCAACCATAAAGGTGAGAAACTCCGGACCAAATGAAGTTGGAATCCTTGCTCTTTTGCTTCGTCTAGGTTCCTCTACGTTTGTATCCTCCTCGGAAAATTCACCTTGTTGTTGAGACATGTCACCTATATGTTCAACTATCTCATGAGGTGAACTAGGAGTTATTTCCTTAGACTTATAAGGAAATATTTGTTCGAAGAACGAAGCTGTCTTTGATTCCATAACGGTGTTCTTGTGTATCTCAGGATTTTTCGACTCGTACACAAGAAATCTATAGTACTGTTTTGCGCATATCCAATAAACACACAGTCAATTGTCTTCGGTCCTATTTTCATTATCTTTGGACCGGGAGCCATTACCTTAGCTAAACATCCCCACACTCGCAAGTGTGTGTATGAAGGTTTTCTCCCTTTGAATAGTTCTTAAGGAGATTTCTCCTTCTTCTTGCGGGGTATCCTATTTAGGATATAGTTTGCTGACAAAACTGCCTCCCCCCACATTCCCTGAGGTAATCCTGAACTGAGCAACATCGCATTCATCATTTCTTTGATAGTGCGATTCTTACGTTCAGCTATACCATTCGATTGAGGTGAATAAGGTGGTGTGACTTCATGTATGATTCCGTTTTGTGCACATAGTGTCCCAAACTGTTCTACATATTCACCACCACGATCACTTCTTAGCCTCTTGATCTTTGTATTTAGTTGGTTTTCCACTTCCAACTTATACATGGCAAACTTATCTATTGCTTCATCCTTGCTCTTAAGCAAGTATATTGAACAATATTTTGAACTATCATCTATGAAAGTTACAAAATATTTATTCCCACCTCTTGTTGGCATGAATTTCAAGTCACATAGATCACTATGTATTAAGTCAAGGGGTTCATTATCTCTTTCAACATTATGAAAGGATGTTCTCGTTAATTTTGCTTCAACACAAATTTCACACTTGTGTTCGGAATCAAATTGAAGTTTTGGTGTACAATCCAATTTCATTAGATTCCTTATTGAGTCATAATTCACTTGACCTAATCTACCATGCCATAAATTTGAAGACTCAAGCAAGTAAGCAGAAGAACTTTCTTTATTGATAGACTTGATAGCAATTACATTAAGTTTCCACATGCCATCTTTCATATAGCCACGTCCCACATACACACAGTTCTTTGACAGAACAACTTTCTGGGACTCAAACACCATCTTAAAACCATGCCCATCAAGCAAAGCTCCAGATACTAAGTTCTTCCTAATGTCTGGCACATATGAGACATTAGTCAGCTTCAGCTCCTTGCCTGAAGTCATCTTCAACATCACAGTGCC
Organism: Rhodiola chrysanthemifolia; assembly: GCA_033675395.1. NCBI lineage: Eukaryota > Viridiplantae > Streptophyta > Magnoliopsida > Saxifragales > Crassulaceae > Rhodiola > Rhodiola chrysanthemifolia. Next base: position 16,610,066 of record CM066204.1, read on the forward strand.
TTTCCCCTTGACTTTTGAGGTGGCCGCGTTGCCCATGTAAACCTTTTCTCCGACGTCAGTCAATTTCAGTTCTGAAAAAGCATTCTTATCAGAACAGATGTGGTGGGTAGCTCCAGTATCCAGCCACCATTCCTTTGGATTAGAATCCGCCAGATTCAGCTGAGAGATAACAACCACTAGAAAATCTTCATCCATCTCGGCAACATTTGCCTTCTTCTTCTTTTTCAATGGCTTCTTACAGTCAGCCGCTCTGTGACCCTCTTTGTCACAGTTGAAACACTTGCCAGTGAACTTTGGCTGCACCTTCTTCTTGATAGCCCCACCTTTGGGTCTAAGTTTGTTGAAGGGCTTCTTCCCTTTGGAGCTACCACCATGCTCCACAACATTTGCCCTCTCAAAAGGGAGCTTCATTCTCTTATCAGATAATCGATTATCCTCTTCATTCTTGAGGCGAATCACCAGGTCTTCCATAGACATTTCCTTTCGCTTGTGCTTAAGGTAGTTCTTGAAGTCCTTCCATTCCGAAGGCATCTTCTTAATGACTGCAGGTACTTGGAACGGTTCATTAACCTTCATTCCTTCAGAATTCATCTCGTGCATAATCAGCTGCAAGTCTTGCACTTGACTGTTCACAGTCTTCGAATCCACCATCTGGAATTCGAGGAAACGCCCCACAATATACTTCTTGGAGCGGGCATTCTCAGTTCGGTACTTCCGATCAAGTGCCTCCCACACCTCCTTAGCTGTGTTTTTGGTTTCGTACACCTTGTACAATACGTCATTAAGGCTGTTCAGCACATAATTCCAACACAAATACTCGGAATCTTTCCAGGCATTGTATGCCATGAGCAATTGTCGATCAGACTCATTCTCAGCCAGCCTAGGTGTCTCCTCGGTCAGATACCGGGCAAACCCTAATTGGGAGATAGAAATGCATCTTTGGCTGCCATGTACTGAAATTCAATCCATTGAACTTCTCAGGCTTTTCAGCTGCCATCACCGCAGCCGGCACATGTGCCACAACATTGGTTGGCACTAGACCCGGAGGTCCATTCCCGGCCGTAGCCGTCATTGCTGGTGGAGTTGTCCCTGTGGACTCAGCAGCGACAACAAGAGGAGGGTTCTGGAAACCGCCCATGTTCACTGACTGGTTATTCTCAGTATTCATTCTCTACACAGAAACACAAATCTGTCAGTAACTTCAAACGAATGAAACAGTACAATCTTGCTTTAAGATTGTTGGACTTTATACTGAATAAACAAGCGAAGTTACTAAATTTAATAGATATGCAATTGTAACTGAGTAAAGATAAACATCAACAATTTATATTCAATCGGACAAACCAGTAAAATAGTGTTAAGTCGAATTGAAATAAACGCAAACCGAAAGGGGATCGAGTCACGTCAGACGCTGTCGTTAAAGCAAGATTGCCGCCCGTAGATGCTGGGACTCTCTGACAATATGCCTCCCAGGATAAAACGATCCTCGACAGCGACTGCACCGAGCTCTGCCGATCGAACTTGTTTCTGATCTTCGGCTATCGCAACTGACTCAAGAATGGAAAAACCAGAGAGAAGGATTGAAGTGTTTCTTTTCGATGATTTAGAAGTGAGGATCACCCTTTAATTTATAGTCGACGTCTGGAGAAGAAGAATCAGTTCGTCTGCTCCTCTTTACTCCATGTATATGAACGTTCAGTGTCCGTCATTACTTCGTGTGACTGAATCGTTCAGTTCCAGACGTTTGAGAAAATAAAAAGCCCAATAGGGAAATCGAATCCAAAGAGTTTAGGGTTTCGCAAAATATTGGTTAGTTCTTCAAAAACCAAAATTGAATTTTGCAAAACAGAACCGCGCTACCCGCAGAGAAATTGTTGCGGGCGCGCACAAGTCTGGCCAAATTTGACGTCATTGAGCCGATGATTTGCACCCCCTAGGCGGGCGCGTAGGAGTTATGAGAGACCTTTGTTTATTATCTTACCCTGTAAGAAACTATGATTATATATAAACATATAATCTTCCACACAATGTTTCAATGTGAGTCTTGTGAGATATAAGGTTTCACTCAAGTGAAATCAATCCTCACATCCACTCCTACCAAAGTCATCTTACCATTAGTTTTGGTCCAACTTTAGCCATCGATTTCTAATTCGATATCAACTCGAATTTTCCATTTCCGCATTCGATTCCATACCTCTCAAAGCAAGGTATTTTAATCCGATTTTTATTAACTCGTTTAGAAGTGTTCTCCGCTCTCAAATTGAGTCTCAAAATCTGTGACATGTTTCCATTCAACTCCAAGTGTCAGTCATAATGTTATTGAGTTCTTCTGGCAGAGATCCCAACGGGGAAGGTGGTCAGTTTCAGATATCAATTTAATTTTGTGTGACCCTAAGGAAAACTAACAATTTCGTATTTGGAGTTCGCTGGGAGAGATGCAGAAGGATTTAAACAGTTTTCCAAGAAAGATATGAACAATTAACAGCAGTAGTCGTTGTGAAGTCGGGACTCAAGAGCTGATTATGGTTTAATATTTATTAATTATAAGATGGTAATAGCAACCAGACCAGTGGTTATATTTCAGATGGAGCGTTCGCCCAGAATTTGAGGCGTTACAACGAGGAAATTAGAGCCACAGTAGAATCAAGTAAAGCAGGATTTTTGTGGTTGTCTTGTGTTGGAGTTTTTGTGTTGAGAGTCATGTTGGCTCTTTGAAATTCCGTTATCAGTTCAAGCCTAGATCCAGATGGTGTTTAGCCGGTCCTTGAACACCTCAGCAGACAGTAATTGGGACATAATACGGAGCAGACAAGCAATGTAATTCCCAGTTCAGCAACAACCTACTCTGGGGGGCTTCCCACACCCTAAAGGGATTCAAATCTTTATTGAATAGTATAGAGCTATACGAGGACTTACTCTTATAATCTCCCGAATGTTAACGCCTAGCCTCTATCACTACTTCACCCAGATTTATGATCTCGGCTCCCCCTCGATCCCCTTGGTTCGAAACTCCCTTCCGAATGTGCTCGACCTTTTCCCGAAGCTCGGATGCTTTCTCCCGAATAACGTGCAATGGTCACCTGTGTGTGCAACGGTCAGTTCAACACGAACAGTCTGATCAGCACACTGAACAGACTGTTTCAGCGCCGGTGATTTTCCAGTGGGGAAAACTCAGCCGGACGTCGCTCTTCTTTTCTCCAATCTCACGGATGCTCTCGTGTGTATTTCTCTCAGAAAAGCGGTGCATGATATGGACGTCATAGCCTTATATTTATATGCATGGGCGGAACCAAATCATCCCTAGAAAATCTGTCAAATATTTAGGAAATATTCCTAAGTATTTGCTAGATATTTCCATTCCAATCTTTAAGAAGATTTTGATCTTTCTTCTTCGCCAAGTCATTCCAAATCTTCTTCTAGATGATGTGAGAATATTTATTTGAATATTTGATCTTCTATTTCATCGTTGGCTGACTTCACCGAACAGATCTTCGATCTTTAGAAACTTCCGGTTTAGGAAACCTCCTTGCGTCAGTTCCAGGCAGTACTTCTGTTCCAGGATTTGGTTGAACTCTCCTAGAACTCCTGCTTGACATCTCTAAACTCGTTTTGCCAAAACCATGCCATTCATAGGAACATCAATCTCCCCCTTGACATTTTTGGCAAAACCAAATCCTCTAGAACTATCTAGGACTTTAGAGATACATGAGAGAACAAAACAGCCACCTCAAAATTACTCTCCCTTTTTGCCACAAATTTGCAAGGGGTCCAATCATAGTTCAAACTGAAAGAAAATTGTGCCAGAACAAGTACTAGAATGAACGAAAAAGAAATGTGTCAGAGTGCAGAGTTTTCAAAACAAGGACCTTCATGTAGACGGAGAATCATCGGAGGCACTATCGTCTGCTTCAGCAGCATCATCTTCATCATCACTAGGATATCTTAGCGCACGAGCCAAGCTGTTGATGCGCTTCTTCTGCTCCAGTTCCACCGCGAGGTAAGTGTCTAGCACTCCAGCTCCAGCTGCTTCAGTAGTCGTCCCCTCTCAGTGTGAGACAGCTTTATGCCAGCAGCTGATCCTCTCATCGACGACTCTGGAAGGTCCTTCCTTTTCTGTCCAGGGGCCTGAAGATCATTCACATGACGCCCTTTGTATAGCTTATGATCCACTGTAAACTTTAGTGGGGCTATGGAGAGACTATCCTGGGCCGTCTTCAGTTCTGGATTCTTGTAAATAATGAGCTCATATATGAGGGACGGAAAACCAATCTGATGCTGGGATCGGCTGGAAGTGGAATGTTCAACAATCGGTTGGAACATGACTCTCCCAATATTGAAGTGCAGCCTGTTCCCAATTTGATATAGCAGCTGTCCCATCTCTTTGCTGACTGAGGATCGGTGCGATGTCGGCTTCCAGTTGACAATAGCAATAAAGAAGAGCATTGAGTAGAACGTTGTCAGGTCTGCGACAGGAATGGAGACATCGTTCCAGGAGGGATATGAACCGGCAGTGATGCAGTTGGCAATTTTATCATAGTCAGCTTCCTCCTCATCTACCACTGGGTCATCCATAGCAAAATAAACATTGATGAGCTCAGGATCAAGCTTGACCCTCTTTCCTCGTACATAAACCACGCCATAATCCCAATCTCCAACAACACCAAATTGTTTTGGTAAGTTTGCAATAGCCTCATGGACCAGCTGCTCATTGAAAAGCTTGCTCTTTGTCAATGTCCAATACAGACTTGTCACCTTCAGCACATGCACAACTTCCTTGACCTTATAGCGTTTCTCGTCAAGAAGTTTCTCTGGGATGATCCACTGTCACCTTCAGCACATGCACAAGTTCACCCTAGTCTGTGTCACAGTAACCAACCAGGTAGGGGTTGGTGTCCGTGGTGTACCAGATGCCAAAATCAACAGTTCCACAGACATACTTTATAATTCTTTTCACCTGCAGTAGATTACTGACAGATGCTTGTCGTCAGAGCAAATGTACAAATAAATTTATAGTCCGCTACTTGCGACTACACTACTGGGTAGCAAGTGGTAAGTAGGGGTCGAACCCAAAGGAATTAGGGGGATAGTTGCTCCTTGAGATGATTTGTACAGCGAAGGAGCGTGTTTTTAGGTTGATTGAGGTTTTAGCGCTAATAACTACGTGACTTTTTGGTTGGTTTTGGTTTTTTTGTGCGGAAAAGTAAATGACAGAAAATTAAATACTGAAAATACAAAGAAGACTTACAGCGGGTGATGCGTGATTGGCAAGTCCTCCGGAAGGTGAGCAGTTATACTAAGAAAGTAAGTGCAGGTGTCGTTTGATTTCAAGGAAAACATTCAGTTTCGGGGGCTTTGTATCATAGCCTGTTTATCATTGACCTTTAGTGATCCTTCTAAGTATTCAAACGTGCATCAAGGCCATTCCAAGCACTCGATTTGCCACACTGTCTAGTCTTTTGCAAAAATGTTCGAAAGTGTATCAAGGCCATTCCAAGCACTCGATTTGCACACACTGTCTAGACTTTTGCAAAAAAAACGTAGAGCCCTTGTTCTACTTAGACTAATACCCCATTCCAAGGTATATTAGCATGTGTGCATCCATTTGATCAGTCATTCCCGAGCAATCAAATGGTGTTTGAGAGAGGTCAAACTCCTCAGATAAGCTTTGCCATTCCAAGCATCCACTTATCCGAGTATGTTTACGAACTTCCACAGAAGAGCTTTGCCATTCCAAGCATCCACTCAACCTTGGAAGTTCTGGCCTAATATATGGCACATAGAACAAGTTTTGAATACAGAGAAAAAAACACTAAAGCAAAGTCTAAAACATTTTATGATACAAGTACACCCCTTCAACCGAATGAAGAGTTTAGCTACGAATATCCATAGAGGTGGATACCATAGCTAAATACTCGGGGGTTTTTGAAAGACAGTAAGTAAAGGAGAATACTCAAGAACCAACAGGAGTATTCCCAATTTCTACTTGAATACTCAAGAACCAACAGGAGTATTCTCTAAAACTGTTATAATACTCAAGAACCAACAGGAGTATTATTTCAAAACTGTTATAATACTCAAGAACCAACAGGAGTATTATTTCAAAACCAAACTTACAAATTGCCAAACTTAGAGAGATAAGTGATTTATGATTTTTGGATGTTGATGAGATGATACAAATGAGGAGGGGATGGCAAGTATTTATAGCCAAAGGGAGGAGAAATGGAGGGTGAGGATGAAAGCACATGGCTTTCATCCATGGAGGAGAGCTTGGAGGTCATAGCCGCCGGTTGGAGGTAAGGGGAGGAGGAAGGGAGGTGGCTTTGGCTTCAAATCCGCCGGTCATGGAGGAGGAAGGAGGGGGAAGGCCACCCATGAGTCATCCCATGACTCATCACTCTCCAAAGCCGCCGGTCACCATGGGGAGAAAAGGAGTTTTTGTGAGTTTTGTGCAGTTTTCACAAAACTATCAGTGTATTTCAGCTCCGGACTGACTTTGGTTGCTCCTCGGTTGGATTTGTTTTGAATGATTCCATGTCAGGATCTTTAGATTTCTTCAGTCAGCGTCTGATCGTGACCTTGGAATGACTCGTAACATCTTTTCTGCGTAAAATCCTCTCCTTAGCGTGTATTCTCTCTAAGCTCAAGAATACCCTGTAGAAATATATCGGAACTAACAAGCAAAAGTTAAATAGACAAACAGTCTAATTTAGTGGGTTTAACTGTGTTTTTGATTCGTATAATTATGGTCCATCAGATCACCCCACACTTTTAGTTGTTCGTCCCGAACAATGCTATTAAAGGGCGGCACTAAGTAAGCTTTTAAAATATGAAAGTTAGACTGTGGGACTAGACTTATCCTAATTCATGCATTACTACTTATTACCAAATTGAACTGTATAAATAAATAGAAGAAACTTGATACTTGTACCTCCGTGCTGAGATGCAAAGTATTTTGGATGTTTCGGGAGATAGCCCTTTTTAGGCTCCTGGACTGCAATCTCGGGACCGTCTCGCACTATATGGTTTTCTTGTAGCTTTCTCTAGCACGTGATTCGGTTCGGGTTTCAATGGTTTTGTCTTTGATTTTCTTTCTTTTTGGCGAGGGACAGCTTTTTTGTAGTGAATCGGCCTTTGGCCTTTGATTTGACTTTTTGAGTACTTCACTTTTGTTCGGTTAAAACCTTCACAATTTTGGGCCTTTGGCCTCTTGATTTGCTTCTTCGAGCTTTTGCCTTTTTGTGGCTTGCTGGTCCATTTTCTCAAGCCTTTTTTGGGAGGTCCAATCATCGCCCGCGAGCATATGGAAATACCTCCCTGCTCCTCTCATCGTTGCCGTTTCGCGCGGGTCAAGATGAGGGTCGCTCATCTATTTTCTCGGCTACTTTGACTAGAGAGAGGACGGTCTGATTCCCGTCCTCGCCTTTTCATTTCTTTTTGCATAAACACTGCATGGCGGAGATGACTTCAATCTTCACTGAAACCCGAAGTGCAGCCTCCACTGACTTCGAAAACCATATAGTTTGATTCGATCCTTCGATTGCTTGCCAAGCCTCTCTAGGGCATTTTCTATCAACTCCACATCCCTAGTTTATCTCAGCACAAGGGAACAAATGAGAAGTTACATTCTAAGTTTTTAAACAGTTGAATTTTCACAAGGTTGATGCATGAATTATGATCTATCTTTTTCACATTCTTAAGTTCATATTTTCAAAAAGATACTATTACTAAAAAAGAAAACAGCAAGCATGTTATTTATATACAAAGGTGGTTCTCACCCCACACTTTTGAACGAAGGCGTGCCTTAGTTCAAAAGTCATGCAAGCTAATATATATACGTGTGAGAATGACTTAAAACTAAATGACTGAAATTAAATGACAGAAAGTAAGATAGTGTCGAGTTACCTCCCGACCAGTGCACTTGTTTAACGTCGTTGGCTCGACAGTACCTCGCTGTGGATTACTGGTTTGGGTCCCATGGGTGGCTCAGGTCGAATTTCTGTGTTATCAAGTTGATCTCGCTATGGTAATGTTTGACTCGCTGCCCATTTACCGTGAATTTTCTTCCATCATCCGGGCTTTCCAACTCAACTGCCCCATGGTTGAATACCTTAGTTATTGTAAAAGGGCCGGTCCATCTAGATTTAAGCTTCCCGGGCATTAATTTCAGTCGCGAGGAGAAGACCAGCACTTGTTGTCCCTCCTCAAATGAGCGTCGGAGGATGAATTTGTCATGATATAATTTGGTCCGCGCTTTGTAGTCCGTTTGCCCTTCATAGGCTTTAAGTCGCAATTCCTCAAGCTCACACAGATTAAGCTTCCTATCCAGTCCTGCAGCTTTTAAATCAGGATTGCAATGCTTGAGCGCCCAATAGGCTTTATGTTCTAATTCTACCGGAAGGTGGCATGTCTTCCCATAAACAAGCCGAAAGGGGGAGGTTCCAATTGGTGTCTTGTATGCTGTCCGATAAGCCCAAAGAGCCTCGTCTAGTCTCTGACTCCAATCTTTCCTACCTGGCTTCACCATTTTTTCTAGAATACTTTTGATTTCGCGGTTGGAGATTTCTGCTTGACCATTGGTTTGAGGGTGATATGCCGTGGATGTTCGGTGGTGGACATGGAAGCGTTTTAAAGTAGCAGCCATCATGCGGTTGTAGAAATGAGTTCCTTGGTCGCTTATTATGGCCTTGGGTACCCCGTACCTACAAAACAGGTTAGTGCGCAAAAATTCTATGACAGTCTTTGCATCGTCGCACCTTGTGGCCTTGGCTTCTACCCATTTTGACACATAATCTACAGCAACTAAAATGTAAGTATAACCGCATGAAACTGGAAATGGTCCCATAAAATCAAGACCCCAAATGTCAAAAACATCGTTGACTAATATGGGTACTTGAGGCATTTCACTTCTAGCGGACACATTTCCTATTTTTTGACACTTATCGCATTCTTTACACTTTTTATTGGCATCTCTAAATATACTTGGCCAGAAAAAGCCGCTATCTAAGATTTTTCTAGCCGTTCTCCTAGGCCCGAAGTGTCCTCCACATGCAAACTCATGGCAAAAGCTAATAACAGAAGCTATTTCATTATCGGGGATGCATCTCCTAAGTATTTGATCTGCTCCTATTTTCCATAAATAAGGATCATCCCATAAGTATTGTTTAGCATCATGTCTAAGTTTCATGCATTGTGCTTTAGTAAAAGAAGGAGGAAATGTACCTCCTACAAGGTAGTTGACGATTGAGGCGTACCATGGTACCTTGGTTGAGACTGCGTAGAGATGCTCGTCTGGAAACGACTCAGTTATGTGCCCTTCTTGTTCCGTTCGGACAATCCTGCTTAGGTGGTCGGCCACAGTATTCTCGATCCCCTTTTTGTCCCTTATTTCCACATCGAATTCTTGTAGTAGCAAGATCCACCGAATGAGCCTTGGCTTGGCCTCTTTTTTCTTCATTAGGTAACGGATGGCAGCATGGTCAGAATAAACTATCACTTTTGCTCCAAGCAAATAGGATCTAAATTTTTCCAGAGCGAATACTACTGCCAGGAGTTCCTTCTCGGTGGTGGAGTAGTTCCGTTGGGCAGGATCCAGGGTTCGTGAGGCGTAGTAGATCACACCTGCTTTCTTGTCAATCTTTTGGCCGAGAACTGCTCCCACAGCAAAGTCGCCTGCGTCGCACATGATCTCAAATGGTTTTTTCCAATCCGGAGTTTGGATGACGGGTGTGCTAGTGAGGGCCTTTTTGAGCTCATCAAAGGCTTCCTTGCATGTATTGGTGAATTCAAAAGGAACTTCTTTTTGGAGGAGAGTGGATAGAGGTAATGCCTTTTTAGAGAAGTCCTTGATGAACCGTCGGTAAAATCCAGCATGCCCAAGGAAGGATTGGATGTCTCGGACAGTGGAAGGGTATGGTAAAGTCATGATCAGGTCTATCTTAGATTTATCCACCTTTATGCCTTCTTGTGAGACGACGTGCCCTAAGACCACTCCATGAGTTACCATGAAATGACACTTCTCATAGTTGAGCACAAGGTTCATCGAGACACATCGTGCCAGAACCGTGCTTAAGTTGTCTAGGCAAGCGTCGAATGTATCGCCATAGATGGTGAAGTCGTCCATGAAGACTTCGATGAATATTCCGATCATGTCTGAGAAGATGCTGGTCACCACTCTTTGGAAAGTCCCCGGAGCATTGCATAGACCGAACGACATTCTTCTGAAAGCAAATGTGCCGAATGGGCAGGTGAATGTAGTCTTTTCTTGGTCTTCAGGCGCTATGGGAATCTGGTTGTAGCCTGAGAATCCGTCCAGGAAGCAAAAGTATGGTTTGCCCGCCAGTCGGTCTAGCATTTGATCGATGAATGGCAGAGGGAAATGGTCCTTTCTTGTGACGGCGTTCAATTTTCTGTAGTCGATGCACATTCTCCAGCCAATCTTGACCCTTGTTGTCACCATTTTTCCTTCGGCATCTTCCTCGATTGTGATTCCAGTTTTCTTCGGGACTATGTGGACTGGACTCACCCACTGGCTATCTGATATTCGATAGATTACATCTGCATCCAGGAGCTTCTGTATTTCCTTCTGGACGATTTCCATCATGATTGGATTGAGTCGTCGCTGAGGTTCTCTTGATGGCTTAGCTCCATCCTCGAGTAAGATGCGATGCATGCAAACTGCTGGGTTGACTCCTCTCAAGTCGGCTAGAGTCCATCCAATAGCCAACTTGTGTCGTCTCAGCACTTTTATCAAATGACACTCTTGGTCTGTTTCCAAGCCACTCTTTATGATTACCGGGAGCGTGCTATTTTCCCCAAGGAAGGCGTATTTCAGATGTCCGGGCAGGGGCTTCAATTCTATTTTGGGAGCTTGAATCACTGAGGGTAAAAAAGTATTTGATTTGAATAATTTTACCTCGTTGACTTCATATCCTGGTGTGAGAGTGATCGGTCTAATTCTTGACCTATTATTCACTTCATTCGATGATGGATTAGGTTTGTTTTCCGGACATTTTGTTATCATTTAGCCTCTTTTCTAGTGTTTCAGGTCATATATCACATTCCTAATACTTTTGGATTGATCCGAAGCAAAGCAAAGCAATTGGCGAAGATTTGGGCGAAAACGGGACAAAACAGGGCAGATTGACCTCTCCGTAGTATTTTGCATGCCCAGGGCGCATACGATGTCCAAATGAGTCGAAATTTAGCTTGTTGCAAAGCCATTTCAAAGGGCTACAACTTTGTAGTTTACGCCAAGATCAAATTCAGAGGTTAAGACCATGAAAACGCCGCCCGAAGTCTCTGCCAGTTTCCATGGCCGTGACAGCCGTGACAAAAACACAACGTCACGGGTGTCACGGCCCCCTTTTGTCCCAGAGCCATTTTGAAGCATGCCGAGCATGCCGTGACATGTCGTGACATGTCTAAATGTCACGGTAGTCACGGCCCAGTCGGAGACAGTTCTAAAAACAATTTTTGGGCTTTTCTGGATTGATTTTTGGGAAGTTTCCTAATATCGTTTTTGGGCTTTTTGGCCTTTTGGAAAGCTATAAATAGAGGGTTGGCTGACTAAAACCAGTGTGGACGAATTGACGAGAATTGTGTGCTAATTTTGGAGAACCAAGAACCCTAGCTTGGAGAAGAGACAGCAATTTATCGTGAGAGATTCAACGAGCCACCGCGTCTTTACGGTTATTCGTTCTTTATTTCTCTATACATTGTTTTTGGTTTAATCACCATGAATAGTGAGTAGTCTCTTCATTCTGGGATCCTACGGATCCCGTGCTATGTAACCCTAACTCTCATGTGATCAATTGAAGTTTTTATTTATGCGATTCGAATATTCAATTTCATTGTGTGCTTAGTTTTATCGTTCTATGCATGTATTTACATCAAAGGGTATGTTTGCATTGGTAGAACGTATTTAGGTTAATTACCGAAAGATGGATGGGTCCTAGGTATTAATCGGATGACATGAAATTGATATTAGGTCATGTTTACATGATTTAATAGGAAAACCTTTAGTTTAATAAATCGAGATCGTTGATAATCCGTGGATGGGCGGCGTTCAACGATTGAGATTAATCTAGACAATGATCCGTGGATGGGCGGCTTGTCTAGTGTTATTTCGGTTATATTCCATATTCGATAGCATGAATAATTTACGTAACATGATTGCATGATTAGTGGGGTTAGCACGGGTGAAGTACGGACTCTGGAATTCTTTCTCTGATTTAACCACAACCACTTAATTTTCTGTTATTTAATTTCTGCTTGTTCTCATCAAAACAAAACCTTTCAATCATCGGGATAGCTAAATAGGTCACATCGTTTGCTAGTACTCACACGCATTGCTCCTAGGATCGACCCTTGGCTTACCAAGGTTATAAATATTGTTTGACTGCAACTTGACCCCTAAAACTTATAATTTGACAACTATAAAGGGTTAAAAAACTTATTACTTCTTTGTACATAGTCTATATACTTCTGACCTTCACTAATCACCTTTATTTTGAATGTTGCGAGGATGTACTCTTTTGGTCATCAAGACGCCTACCCAAGGGAAGAGCCTTATTGTCAGACATATTCGTATGATGCAAATTGGGAAGGAAATCAAAATCAGTTCTATGATCAACCATATTATCAAGATGACCACTACTATGAGAGTTACCAAGACCAGTCGCAGCAGCATCAGTTTTATGATTCACAGCCTTATCAAGATGGTCATTATTATGAGGACTACCAGAATTACTCGCAGCAGCAACAGTCTCACGACCACCACCTCTGGACGAGTGATCGAGGTAATCCTAAGGACAAGAGGAGTGTGCATGATCCTTACCTCACTGATAGGAAAAAGGATATCGCTGAGTTAACCAACGCAGTAAAGATGCTTGCTGCTGAAATAAAAAATCTGAAGAAAGACTCCTCTATGCAGTCTTCTGTAGACGTCAACTTTGTAGAGCGAACCAGTCATGGTAATCAGTACAACAACCAGCCCCAACAACAACAAAGTCAGAATTCATGGCATTACAATTATCAGCAACAACCACAAGACACTGGAGAATTATCACGTATAGAGTCTATGCTGACTGGTTTCATGGCAGAGCAAAGTAGGCGAGCTCAAGAGCGACAAGCCAGACTCGATAATATTATAGGGACGGTGGAACAACTCTCAATTCAGCAAAGAATACTGAAAGACCAGTTAGAAGCACAAGCTATTGCAACCACCGATGAATGCAGAGATGAGGACATTGAGATGGTAATTGCCAACCATCAAGAAGTTGAAATCTATGAATCATATACATCTTCAGTTTTATCTCCAATCCATGTGGAAGATGATCGGGATAAGAGAATGCTTTCTAAACCAGAACAACTTGTTTGTGAGGACGATTTTGAGGCGTTTAGCACAGTTGCCAAGGCTTACATTGAGTTGGAGGATGATGAGTTTTATACTGATGACGTCTCGGAATATGAAGATACATCTCCCTCCACTACGACTGCTTCACCGGGTCATTTCGCTGAACATACAGAAGAGACCATCATTCCACCGGTTCCTCTGGATGCTGAAGAGCCATCAAAGGATCACACGTACGAAGACTTTGTTGATGTGTACCTGAGTTCAATCGAAGAGGACCCTCGCATACGCCTAAATACGATAGTAAAGGGAAATTCTGAAGTATATGCATTTGAGATCTTATCTAAAGTGTATAAAGGAAGTGTTCTTGCTGGAGCTAGCTCTGAATATATATATCTTGATACACAGCCTCCAGACAAGTTTCGACAGTTCTTGCCTTACGTCTTGAAACTGTTGTTTGGGAGTTTCTACAGTCCCTTGGTTCTTAAGGGTCTTAAATTTTTGAAAAGACTGCATGCTCTACTTAACGTTCATGTCATACTAGATGGACGTAAATTTCAATGGGATTTGAAGGTGGATTGACACTACCTCCCTTTTTGAGTCTCGCCAAGACGTTAAACTAGGTCTCTTCGGGGAGTAACCCGCGCTGTGAGTTCTATTTCATTGCCTTTTTCTTTTGCATTTTGTACATTGCGTATGACCCTTGCAGGAATCCAAGTGTGGAGTGCCCCTCCACGATTTTTCGATGCTAACCTATCACTTGTGAAGCTCTTTGTGTCATTCTCTATACCTATCAGCTAAAAGTCGTGTTTCACTCACCGGTCATCGTTTAATCGTTTGGATATCGCGCCATCACACACGAGTGAAGTTCCTATGCGCCTTTTCTTTTCTTATACTTCTTTGCTTAGGGACTAAGCTCATTTTTAAGTGTGTAGTGGGTAGCGCATAGTCACATGCATTGCATTTCACGTTCACATGCTCAACAGTCTATGTATTGCGATTGAAATCCTTGTTTTCTACGATACTCCTTGACTGATTGACATTCTTTTGGATTCGAAGTCTAGGACTTGAAATAGTGAAAATCGTGTGCGTATTCTCTTGAGTCAGTATCACTGCTAGCCTTTGCCTATCACATGTTTTACGTATTTCTTGAAGCATATTTGAGACTTGAAATTAGTAGGCACCGGTTCAAAACGTCTAAAAACTTAAAAATGCATCTCTTTTTCTAGGTGACCTTAGTACTAGTATGTGTTTCTATATACTTGTTGTGATTTGCATGCACCCGCCTTTACTTATACACTATGTCAAGTTTTAAGTGTGGAGTTAGACAATTGGCCTTCAAGTTTTCCCTCAAGAACAAAGTTCTTTATTTTCAAAGGTGGGTGAAACATTGGCCCCAAGCATACTTCTTTTGAAAGAAAACCAGTCTCAAGAAAAAGAAAAATAATTTCGTGAAAACAAAAGCTTTGAAAAATGTTCTGCGAGAGCAGAAAAATACCAAGGACCTGGTGAGAAAGTCGCCCCTTGTGTATTGGAAAACACTCTTGAAACAATTTCTGCCCCATTCTGCTTGATATAGTGTAATTCCATCCTCTCATTGCGTGCAAATCATAACTTGTCTTGCAATTGCATATACTAGAAACTAAGGGACGATCCTCGTGCTTGCACTGAAATTTTGATGTGATTTTAGTACTATTTTTCAGAAAAATTCTCAAGCCAAGCTCCTCTTCTCTTACGGGTCATTGCCTAGTCCTTGGCACTTGAGAATGAGCTTTGCGCCAAGAGCCCGTGGACTATCCCTAGATAGCATAGGTGAATGGCGAGCATGTTTTGTGTAACTATTCATGTTCTTATTGCGTTGTTATGGAACTATTTAGAACATGTGATTAGTCGCTTGCTAGCCGTGTGTACTGACCGTTTGAATACGTAATTCGTTTAATCTATGATTGTCTGAAAACTTCGATGAAGATGTTTGACTTAAAGTTGAGGTAACACGATGAATCCGAGGTATGACATGACTTTACTGTGACTTATTGAGCATCATTCATGCATACACGTTAGTTAGTTGTACAGGGGATTTGTAGGTAGTCCCATTCCTGAAAACCTTCACGAGACTATACTCGTCCTACTAGGGCAGCCTATAGGTTTAAAGGCTTGATGCATACGCTAAATGTATTCGTGTCCTCTACGACAGTGAGTTATCTTTTTATTTTTGTTTTAGTTAGAATTGATCACATGTCATTTGAGTGGGTAACTATTCTGCGATTTATCGACTTGTGCTTAATGTTTGTTCGGGACGAACAAATCCTAAGTGTGGAGTGCTTTGATCGGTCTAATTCTTGACCTATTATTCACTTCATTCGATGATGGATTAGGTTTGTTTTCCGGACATTTTGTTATCATTTAGCCTCTTTTCTAGTGTTTCAGGTCATATATCACATTCCTAATACTTTTGGATTGATCCGAAGCAAAGCAAAGCAATTGGCGAAGATTTGGGCGAAAACGGGACAAAACAGGGCAGATTGACCTCTCCGTAGTATTTTGCATGCCCAGGGCGCATACGATGTCCAAATGAGTCGCAATTTAGCTTGTTGGAAAGCCATTTCAAAGGGCTACAACTTTGTAGTTTACGCCAAGATCAAATTCAGAGGTTAAGACCATGAAAACGCCGCCCGAAGTCTCTGCCAGTTTCCATGGCCGTGACAGCCGTGACAAAAACACAACGTCACGGGTGTCACGGCCCCCTTTTGTCCCAGAGCCATTTTGAAGCATGCCGAGCATGCCGTGACATGTCGTGACATGTCTAAATGTCACGGTAGTCACGGCCCAGTCGGAGACAGTTCTAAAAACAATTTTTGGGCTTTTCTGGATTGATTTTTGGGAAGTTTCCTAATATCGTTTTTGGGCTTTTTGGCCTTTTGGAAAGCTATAAATAGAGGGTTGGCTGACTAAAACCAGTGTGGACGAATTGACGAGAATTGTGTGCTAATTTTGGAGAACCAAGAACCCTAGCTTGGAGAAGAGACAGCAATTTATCGTGAGAGATTCAACGAGCCACCGCGTCTTTACGGTTATTCGTTCTTTATTTCTCTATACATTGTTTTTGGTTTAATCACCATGAATAGTGAGTAGTCTCTTCATTCTGGGATCCTACGGATCCCGTGCTATGTAACCCTAACTCTCATGTGATCAATTGAAGTTTTTATTTATGCGATTCGAATATTCAATTTCATTGTGTGCTTAGTTTTATCGTTCTATGCATGTATTTACATCAAAGGGTATGTTTGCATTGGTAGAACGTATTTAGGTTAATTACCGAAAGATGGATGGGTCCTAGGTATTAATCGGATGACATGAAATTGATATTAGGTCATGTTTACATGATTTAATAGGAAAACCTTTAGTTTAATAAATCGAGATCGTTGATAATCCGTGGATGGGCGGCGTTCAACGATTGAGATTAATCTAGACAATGATCCGTGGATGGGCGGCTTGTCTAGTGTTATTTCGGTTATATTCCATATTCGATAGCATGAATAATTTACGTAACATGATTGCATGATTAGTGGGGTTAGCACGGGTGAAGTACGGATTCTGGAATTCTTTCTCTGATTTAACCACAACCACTTAATTTTCTGTTATTTAATTTCTGCTTGTTCTCATCAAAACAAAACCTTTCAATCATCGGGATAGCTAAATAGGTCACATCGTTTGCTAGTACTCACACGCATTGCTCCTAGGATCGACCCTTGGCTTACCAAGGTTATAAATATTGTTTAACTGCAACTTGACCCCTAAAACTTATAATTTGACAACTATAAAGGGTTAAAAATACGCGTGTCAGAGAGGCTCCGAGATTGTTAAGTGGGCTAGTGTTTCATGCAGGCCTTCGGCCAAGTCATAAGAGCTCTCGGCTCCATTGAGTATGAGTTCTAAGGAATCCGCTCTTGGTTCTGATTGAACTTCTTGGACTAGATCGTCCAAAGCGTCGAGAGCGTGCACTTCCTCGAACTCCATGGGATGCTTCAGTGCTCTGAATATGTCGAAGCTGAAGACCTCTCCTTCTACTTCCATTGATAGCATCCCACTTCCGCAGTCTATCTTCATTTTTGAGGTTTTAAGGAATGGACGGCCGAGAAGGATGGGTGCGTGATCCGTAGGTCCGCCAATCATTTTTAAGACGTAGAAGTCTGCTGGAAATACTAATTTGCTTACTTGAACCAGGACGTCTTCTATTTTGCCCTCGGGCTGTTTGCATGACCGATCTGCTAGTTGAATAGTGAGACCGGTGGGTTTGAGCGGCCCAATCTTAAGACATGAGTAGATAGAGAAGGGAAGAACATTGATTGATGCTCCAAGGTCTAGCATGCAGTTCTCGATCCTGATGTTGCCAATTGTACATGGAATGGTGTAAGTTCCTGGATCTCCACATTTGGGGGGCACTTTTCGTTGTATGACAGCCGACACGTTTCTACTCATCAGCTCTTGATCGTATCTAGTACTCCTTCTCCGGTTGGTGCAAAGTTCTTTTAAAAACTTGGCATATCGAGGAATTTGCTTGATAGCTTCCAAAAGGGGGATGTTGATTTCGACCTTACTGAACAACTCAAATACGTCCTCATCCATGACATATTGTTTTTGCACGCGAGCCGGTACTGGAAATGGAAGTGTTGCGCTGTTTTTAGGGGTTTCGGTTCTGGGCACCGGGCCAGGCCTGTGTTCCTTGGATGTATTTTCTTCTTCTTCGGTTACGTCTCGCTCTTCCTCAAATAAGTCGTCGTCTTTATCGGCCACATTATCCTCTAGAGTTTCGAGAGATTCGGGCCTCATTTGCTCTTCTCCGGGCAACCTTGGGTCTTTGCCCTTCTCTTGCTCCAAAGGTTTGCCGACAAGCGTTTTTCCACTTCTAAGAGTCAAGGCACTCACATCTTTCTGCATGATTTGAATGGTTTGTGAAAAGAGTTTGCCGGACTCATTAGTGAGTGCGGATACTGAGGCAACGAGTTGAGAGATGTGATTTTTCAAGTCCTTTGTTTCGGCTTGGTTTTGATGCATAGTAGTATTCAACTGCTGCATAGTACCTGACAATTGCATTAACATGTCCTCAAGAGATTTGTTTGGTCTCTCTTGTTGGTTGCTCGAGCTTGCTTGGTACTGTCCAGCTGGCTGGGCGTCCTGGTTGTACTGTTGGTGGAGAGGTTGATAGAATGACTGGGCTAGTTGAGGAACAGCTGGTTGTGTTTCTTGGTATCCTCCTAGCATATTTATTTCTGCCGGGTTCTCAACGAGTAGTGTTGGACATGCGTCAGTCTTGTGGTCCGTAGAGCCACAAAACTCGCAAGGTCTTACTTGAACTGGCTGTCCTTGAAGGATCTGAATCATCAACTCCTTTAACTGTTTCATTTCTTCAGGAATAGAGCTCATCGGTGTTTCAGCTCTTGCCACATTCTTTGTTCGGGAAAATTCTTCCTGCCTAGTTGTCTCTTCTCTAAATCGGGCATTTTCAGCAACCTTGGTGATGAGATCCCTTATGCCTCTTAATGATAGATTCATTATGGATCCTCCAGCTGAGGCATCCAGGAGCATTTTGTCTAAGGGTCTTAATCCGTTAATGAGATACTCAATGGTGAGTTTCTCGGGTAGTCCAAGAGTGCAGCAGCTTCTCTGCAGGTGGTTGAATTTCTCCAGGTAGTCGTACATGGTCTCATTAGGTCCTTGCCTTATGTCCTCCAGTTGTCTTCTTACTTGCATTGCTCTTCATGCTGGGTAGTATTTGCTCAGGAATTTCCCTTGCATCTGAACCCATGTTCTGATGCTTCCCGAAGGCAATGAAAGGAACCAATCGTTTGCCGAGTCTATGAGGGAAAAATAGAATGCCTTCAACTTGAAGTCGTCCATATTCACTCGATTGGGCTTTAGATTTTGGCAAATTCCATGCAGGCGTTGGAGGTGAGTTGTGGCAGATTCTCCTTGAGCTCCTGAGAATTTTGGCAAGCTGTGGGCCACTGATGCGTTGATGGTTATGTTTTCTAGTTCAGGGCCCTCGTAAATGCACCACGGCTGTGTTTCGAAATTGGGGGCGTTTAATTCTCCCATAGTAGGTTCATGGTAGTTGTTATCCCCATAGTAGTTATCGTAGACAGGTTCTTGTCTTGGCATTTGTCGAGGTTGGGGGGGGGGGGGTGGTGGATAACTAGGGGGTTGTTGTACTGGACCAGCTGCATTTCGATCCTCGGGCGGTTCTTGGTTTCTTCTGATGGCCTCCCTATCACGAGCTCTTCTGTTTCTGATGAGTTGTTCCGGATCGTCGATAAATGGAAGTGGCACCTCATTATTTTGATCGTACAGGTTTATCTCGTCGTCATCCTGGTAGTCATGGTGGCTTTCTTCGCGAGACATTGTTGTTTCGAAGCGCGTGTTGATTCAAAGAGCTTATCCGATTAATTAACTAATTCCCCGGCAACGGCGCCAATTTGACAGATGCTTGTCGTCAGAGCAAATGTACAAATAAATTTATAGTCCGCTACTCGCGACTACACTACTGGGTAGCAAGTGGTAAGTAGGGGTCGAACCCAAAGGAATTAGGGGGATAGTTGCTCCTTGAGATGATTTGTACAGCGAAGGAGCGTGTTTTTAGGTTGATTGAGGTTTTAGCGCTAATAACTACGTGACTTTTTGGTTGGTTTTGGTTTTTTTGTGCGGAAAAGTAAATGACAGAAAATTAAATACTGAAAATACAAAGAAGACTTACAGCGGGTGATGCGTGATTGGCAAGTCCTCCGGAAGGTGAGCAGTTGATAGAGCAGTTATACTAAGAAAGTAAGTGCAGGTGTCGTTTGATTTCAAGGAAAACATTCAGTTTCGGGGGCTTTGTATCATAGCCTGTTTATCATTGACCTTTAGTGATCCTTCTAAGTATTCAAACGTGCATCAAGGCCATTCCAAGCACTCGATTTGCCACACTGTCTAGTCTTTTGCAAAAATGTTCGAAAGTGTATCAAGGTCATTCCAAGCACTCGATTTGCACACACTGTCTAGACTTTTGCAAAAAAAACGTAGAGCCCTTGTTCTACTTAGACTAATACCCCATTCCAAGGTATATTAGCCTGTGTGCATCCATTTGATCAGTCATTCCCGAGCAATCAAATGGTGTTTGAGAGAGGTCAAACTCCTCAGATAAGCTTTGCCATTCCAAGCATCCACTTATCCGAGTATGTTTACGAACTTCCACAGAAGAGCTTTGCCATTCCAAGCATCCACTCAACCTTGGAAGTTCTGGCCTAATATATGGCACATAGAACAAGTTTTGAATACAGAGAAAAAAACACTAAAGCAAAGTCTAAAACATTTTATGATACAAGTACACCCCTTCAACCGAATGAAGAGTTTAGCTACGAATATCCATAGAGGTGGATACCATAGCTAAATACTCGGGGGTTTTTGAAAGACAGTAAGTAAAGGAGAATACTCAAGAACCAACAGGAGTATTCTCTCAAACTGTTATAATACTCAAGAACCAACAGGAGTATTATTTCAAAACTGTTATAATACTCAAGAACCAACAGGAGTATTATTTCAAAACCAAACTTACAAATTGCCAAACTTAGAGAGATAAGTGATTTATGATTTTTGGATGTTGATGAGATGATACAAATGAGGAGGGGATGGCAAGTATTTATAGCCAAAGGGAGGAGAAATGGAGGGTGAGGATGAAAGCATATGGCTTTCATCCATGGAGGAGAGCTTGGAGGTCATAGCCGCCGGTTGGAGGTAAGGGGAGGAGGAAGGGAGGTGGCTTTGGCTTCAAAGCCGCCGGTCATGGAGGAGGAAGGAGGGGGAAGGCCACCCATGAGTCATCCCATGACTCATCACTCTCCAAAGCCGCCGGTCACCATGGGGAGAAAAGGAGTTTTTGTGAGTTTTGTGCAGTTTTCACAAAACTATCAGTGTATTTCAGCTCCGGACTGACTTTGGTTGCTCCTCGGTTGGATTTGTTTTGAATGATTCCATGTCAGGATCTTTAGATTTCTTCAGTCAGCGTCTGATCGTGACCTTGGAATGACTCGTAACATCTTTTCTGCGTAAAATCCTCTCCTTAGCGTGTATTCTCTCTAAGCTCAAAAATACCCTGTAGAAATATATCGGAACTAACAAGCAAAAGTTAAATAGACAAACAGTCTAATTTAGTGGGTTTAACTGTTTTTTTGATTCGTATAATTATGGTCCATCAATTACTCTCTTTCGAATTTACCTGGTACCTTGCACATACTCCTATTGCATAAGCTATATCTGGTCTGCTGGCTGTTAAGTACAGGAGGCTCCCAATCATACTCCTGTACAGTGTCTGATCGACCTTTGTTCCAGCATCGTCTTTAGTGATCTTCAAGTGCGTAGCAGCTGGTGTCCTCTTGTGGCTAGCCTTCTCAAGATCAAAATTTTTTATCAAGTTTTTCGCATACTTGCTTTGTGAGATGAAGATGCCATCCTCCTTCTGTATCACCTGGAGTCTAAGAAAGTAGTTCATCTCTCCAACCATGCTCATCTTGAATTCCTTTTGCATCTGTTCCACAAACTGATCCACCAGCTTCTGTGTGTTGGACCCAAACATTATATCGTCAACATAGATTTGTGCGATAATAAAGTCTGACCTTGTGTGCTTCACGAACAGGGTCTTATCCACTCCCCCTTGCGCATATCCATGGTCGACGAGGAACACGGTGAGACGCTCATACCATGATCTGGCTGCCTGTTTGAGACCATACAGCGCCTTCTTCAGTCGGTACACGTGAGCAGGGTGATGTGGGTTCTCAAATCCTTTTAGCTGAGTAACATAAACTTCCTCATTCAGAAAGCCGTTCAGAAACGCGCTCTTCACATCCATCTGGAACAGTCGAAACTTCAAGTGACGGGCCAGTGCAAGTAGTAGGCGAATGGCTTCAAGACGTGTGACAGGAGCAAAGGTTTCATCAAAGTCGATGCCCTCTATCTGAGTGTAGCCTTGTGCCACTAGGTGTGCCTTGTTTCTTGTGATGTTTCCTGTTGCGTCGGATTTGTTCTTGAAGATCCATTTTGTTCCGATGACGTTCACATCATCAGGTCTAGGAACTAAGTCCCATACATCACTTCGAGCAAACTCGTCCAGCTCTTCCTGCATAGCCAGAACCCAATACTCATCAAGCAAGGCTTCCTTGATGTTCTTCGGCTCTATAGTGGACAGAAAGCATGAGCATGCAGCTAGTTCTCTGAAATTGATCTCCTTGCCACGAGTCCTCATACCTTCACTCGGTTCACCAATGACTTCAATAATTGGGTGGTTTCTAGAAATTCGTCTAGAGGGCTACAGATCTGCTATAGTATCTTGTGTCCCGGTGGTTGGGTAGGTGTCTTCAGCTTCATCAGATGAGGAGTCCAAGGTGTGATTCTCCTCCGAAGGTAATCCCCCTGAACCGTCATTGCCAACAGTCTGAGACGGAGAAGATGTGGCACTGGGAGTTCCACCTCCGCAATCGGCATCGTCTGAGGTAGATTTCTCAGGAACTTCATCCTTCACCTTTACATTAATTGAATCCATGACAGATCATGTACGCTTGTTGAACACTCTGTATGATCGACTGTTTGAGTAGTATCCAAGAAAGAAGCCCTCATCACTCTTCGGATCCAGCTTTTGTCTGTACTCTCTATCATTCAGGATGTAGCACACACTCCCAAAGACGTGGAAGTATTTCACAGTCGGCTTCTTCTCCTTCCAAAGTTCATAACAGGTAATCTCTGTTCCAGTGCGTACTGTAACACGATTAATGATGTGACACGCCGTATTCATAGCTTCTGACCAGAACTTAAGAGGTATCGTCTTGGCATGTAGCATTACACGGGCCATCTCTTGAATTGTATGATTCTTACCTTCCACTACGCCATTTTGCTGAGGGGTGATGGCAGAGGCAAACTGGTGAGCTATGCCATGTTCTGCACAGTAAGTAGTCATAGTGTGGTTCTTGAATTCAGTACCATGATCACTCCTGATGGCCACCAGGTTTTCTCCTTTGTCCTCCCTCTCTCTCTGAAGCAATGTAGCTAGTTCAATGAACTGTGGAGTGGCTTCAGTCTTGTCTCAAAGGAATCTAGTCCAGGTGAATCTGGTGTAGTCATCCACACACACCAGTACATACTTCTTTCCACCGTAGCTCTCAACCTGCATTGGACCCATTAGATCCATATGAAGCAGTTCCAGGGGTCTGCCGGTGCTGATCTGCGAGGTCTTTGGATGAGAGGTTTTCGTCTACTTGCCAATCTAACACTCTCCACAGACTACATCTAAATCACCTTTCACCGCGGGCATTCCTTGGATGAGTCCAGCTGTGGAAATCTTCTTTGGGGTTTTGAGATTCAAATGTCCCAGACGTCTATGCAACAGCTCCATCTCATCAGTTTGACCGGTCAAGCATATAGACACTGCAACTGTTCCACCAGATCCTAGTAGATAACAGTTGTTGGCTGCCCTGCTGCCTGTCATCAGTGTACCTCCTTTCTTATCCATAACTTGACAGGAATCGTGAGTGAATTGCACATGATATCCGCCATCACACAGTTGGATAATACTAATCAGGTTCACCTTCAAACCTTCAATGAGGAGGGTATCCTTGAGCACAGGGAGATCCGGATTCTTCAATGTCCCACAGCCGATCACCTGGCCCTTTCCTCCATCGCCGAAAGTGACAAACTGTCGTTTCGTAACAGGTCTAATATGTGTAAGTTACTTAGAGTTACCTGTCATATGAGCAGAGCATCCACTGTCGAAGTACCATCGATCTTTCTCCATGTGACTTGACGAACTAAAGGCGACCATGCACACGTTCTCACTTATTTTTGGTACCCTGATTTGTCGTACTCGAGGTTTAGCCCTGAACTCCTTAGCCTTCTGCTTAGCAAGAAACGACGACACTTAGGTTTGATGTGTCCAACCTGGTAACAGTATCAGCACGTGCGAGAGTCTCTCTTCTGTTCTCAGTGAGGTCTGGTGTGAGCATTACGAATCTTTTTTGATTCGCTGGGGTCTTTTCTTGATTCTGAGTCACCTTCTGTTTAGGAGGCTGTACCACCACTGGTTTTGTTTTAACAAACGTTGTTCCTTTTGAGCTGCCTTCTTTCGTGAATCCCAGACCTCGGTGTCCAGACTCCATTCTTTGAGACTTGAGAATGTCATTCAGATTCTTAGATCCGGAGTTTAACATCTTTACTGATCTTTTGAACTGGCTGAGATCCTTCATGGTGGTTGCATGTTCCATCCTTTCCAACTCCATCTGAAGTTCCAGCGACTCTACTTTGTTTAAGAGGAAAACTTCCTTGCGCTTCAGATCTGCTATCGTTTTCCTCAGACCTACCATGCCTACTGGGTGCATGTCTCGATTTTTCTCCATCTCAACTTCCAGGGAAGAGACGGTACCCAGAAGTTCAGTTTTCTGTCCAAGAAGTGATGACCTTTCCTGTTTCATCTCCATCAATTGAGTTTTTAGAGTTGTAATCTCACCTTAGAGTTCCACCTTCTGAGTAGCCAGGATCTCTACTTCTTGCCAAATTTTGTCCTTTTCTTCAGTCAAACTGGACACCGTTTCAGTGAGCTTCTTATTCAGATCAATCACCATCAGCTATTTTTCATATAACTCAGTGTACGTCTTGGCCAAAGCTTCCTGGGTGAGCTCTTCATCATCACTGTCTGACAGATCGTCAGCTGGCTGTTTAGACATAGTGTTGGAGTACTTGCTGCCACTTCCGCTTATTTCACTGCAACCTTCTATGGTAGCAACAAATGCAACGAAGTTGTTAGTTTCATCATGGTCCTCATCATCATCAGACTCGCTTCGCTCAGATTAGCAACCATCACCTTTTTTTCTTGAGGGTGTTGGCGCACTCTGCTTGAATGTGGCCGAAGCCTTGACATTCTCGACACTATATGTCTTTTCCTTTTTCAGTAGAGAACTCCTGTCTGTTTTCACTCATCCTGGTCTTCCCCTTTTTCTAATTACGAAAGTTACTGGAGGATTACTGACCTTGCTCAGGACCACATCTATTGATCTTTCGTACCATTCTGCCAAAGTTTTGCACCATCTTAGCCAGTTTTCAGTGGAGCAGCCTGACTCAAACATGTTTTCCGACATTTCTGCTTTTAGTGCAATTCCTTTCCCATCTCTGGGTTGGACATCTTGCTTTTGATTCATCTCGTAAGTTCTGAGTGATCCCATGAGATCGTCCAGCTTCAGTTTAGAGCAATAACTTTCATGGCGAACCTCGGAGGGAGCGATCTCAAAACTTTGCTAGCCATTCTTTCTCCATCAATCGGTTTTCCCAGTGCTGCCGCCTCGCTGGACAGGTCTAGAACTCTTGCATTGAACTCTGGAATGGTTTTATTTTCCTTCATCTTCATGTCCTCGAACTTTGTTGTTACTATCTGCATTCGAGAGTTTCGAACCTTGTCTATACTTTCATAAGCTGTCTTGAGGATATCACAGGCTTCCTTAGCGACTTCACAATTAGCAATCAATTTGAACACGTTCTCGTCCACTCCAGAGAAGATTGCATTCATTGCCTTTGAATTTTCAACAGCCGCCTTTTCATCAGCATCAGTCCACACAGCTTCTGGTTTTGGAACGATTTCGCCTACAAGGTTCTCCATCATGGGTTGTGTCCATCCAACCAATACAGCCTTCCAGGCCTTTTCATCGAGAGACTTCAGGAAAGCTTTCATCTTGGACTTCCAGTAGCCATAGTTTGGTCCCTCAAGTAACGGGGGTCGGGTTGTGCTTTGTGCTTCCTTCAGACTCATCTTGAACAGATCTAGGATCACACTCGGTATGTCGAGAGTCTGCTCTGATACCAATTAAAATTCTGTTATCTATTCAAGCCTAGATCTAGGTGGTGTTCAGACGTTCCTTGAACACCTCAGCAGACAGTAACTGGGACAGAATATGAAGCGGACAAGTAATGTAATTCTCAGTTCGGCAACAGCCTACTTTGGGGGGTTTTCCCACACCCTAAAGGGATTCAAATCTTTATTGAATAGTATATAGCTACATGTCGACTTACTCTTACAATCTCTCGAATGTAAACGTCTAGCCTCTATCACTACTTCACCCAGATTTATGATCTCGGCTCCCCTCGATCCCCTTTGTTCGAAACTCCCTTCCGAACGTGCTCGACCTTATCCCGAAGCTCGGATGCTTTCTCCCGAATAACGTGCAATGGTCACCTATGTGTGCAGCGGTCATTTCAACACGAACAGTCTGATCAGCACACTGAACAGACTGTTTCAGCGCCGGTCATTTTCCAGTGGGGAAAACTCAGCCGGCCGTCGCTCTTCTTTTCTCCAATCTCACGGATGCTCTCGTGTGTATTTCTCTCAGAAAAGCGATGCATGAAATGGACGCCCTAGCCTTCTATTTATATGCATGGGCGGAACCAAATCATCCCTAGAAAATCTGTCAAATATTTAGGAAATATTCCTAAGTATTTGCTAGATATTTCCATTCCAATCTTTAAGAAGATTTCGATCTTTCTTCTTCGCCAAGTCATTCCAAATCTTCTTCTAGATGATGTGAGAATATTTATTTGAATATTTGATCTTCTATTTCGTCGATGGCCGACTTCACCGAACAGATCTTCAATCTTTAGAAACTTCCGGTTTAGGAAACCTCCTTGCGTCAGTTCCAAGCTGTACTTCTGTTCCAGGATTTGGTTGAACTCTCCTTGAACTCCTGCTTGACATCTCTAAACTCATTTTGCCAAAATCATGCCATTCATAGGAACATCACTCTTGGTGTTAAAGGTGCTGGTTTTGTGTCATGATGTTTTTGCGCCTTATTGAATGAAATCACTCTTTGTAGTTTGTACGAAAAAAGTTCTGCCCGGTGTACATTCTTTTAATTCTTATGCTATATGGATTTTGCAGCTTGTGATTTTGGAGAATATGTACATGATTTTAGTCCACCTTTGCCGATGGAGATTCTTAAAATCAAAGCAATATTAGCATCCTTGACCAAGGCAAGAAACTCTCAGATTCCAACTTGTCAGTTTGATCCGTTTTAAAATCATCTGTGCAATGGGTGTCGGCTTCGAGGAATAAGGCTTGCTCGTGCGCCAGTGAGGCTGAGGGTAAGGCTCTTCTCCAGGCGTTCAAGTTGGCGGCTCTTTTAAATGTCAACGAGGCTTGTTTCGAGATGGATTCTGTGGAAGTGTATAAGGTGATCTCGACTGGTCTAGGAGTTGTGGATTGGTGTGGCTCGTGGCTGGAGGAAGCTGTGGAGCTCTTTCGTTCTCATCCATCTTGGTCCGTATCTCTAGTGCCTCGAGAGCTTAACGTTTTGGCTGACTTGATGGCTTCTAAGGCAAGGAAAGAGGCTTGGAGCTGGAGTAACCTTTCTGCAATTCCTAGATGTCTGTCTTTAATTGTCTAGTTTCGCTCTGTTTTGTTCCTGCGTCTGTTTGTTTCTGTGTTTTGTTGTGGTCAGTGTTTTGTTTCCTCTTTGCTGTTTTTGGTTACACTCTTTCAATCAAAAAAAAAAAACCATCTGTTATGTTGACACCAAATGTATCCATATGCATGAGTTTTGTTTCCGTGTGTTTCGGATGGTCCTTTACATGGTTATGTTATGTCGTAATACTAGTTGTGTTGTTGATTCAGTGACCAAGTGTTGAGTTTTGTACATTGCAAGTCTATAGTTTGAGTACGCAGGTTTTTGGTCCAAGTCCTTGGCTCATTTCTGAGTTTTGAGCTGAAAAGAACAAAACGGCGCCGTATAGACAAAGCAGGAGATGCAGTGTTTGAAGGTAGCTCAACACGTCGTCGTTATGGCCCGAGCGCGGCCGTTTAGGCTAAGCGCGAAGGCTGGCGTATTTGAAGTTTAATAGGGCGACGTCGTTCACTTATGGAGTTCGTTATTGGCTCAGTTCGTGACGGCAGCGTTTTGATGCATACTGAAGAATCGTGTAAAGGAGCTCAAATTTGGGGATTAGGGTTCAATTCGCAATCCCAGCAAAATTCGAGTGAGTTCTTTGAGCGTTTCGGAGTAATTGAAGATCGATTGAAGCTATCCGGGTTCAGCCGAGCACACTGGAGTGCACGGGCGTATCTCAATTGAGGCTGTTCGTCGGTTGAGCGTCAAGGTAGTCCTGGTGGAGTCCCCATCTCGGTTAGAGCTGTGTGGACGATTGTGTTCGGCTTCAATCTTTCAGGGAAGCGACTGAACTTGTTACCTGGATTGTATTGGGTTACGATTTGTTCTGTAATAATTTGATTTTAATTCTAGGACTTGATTGACTAGGTTTTGCATTTACAAACACTTATGTTTATTGATTAATGAAGGAAAGGGTTAAACTAGAGTTGGTAGATTGGTTAAACGATTAAATCGATCCTACAGGTTGATAGTGACCAACTCAAAAAAAACAAAAGTTATGGTAGGGATGTTCTAATACGACCAACTTCGTAAATTAAGATTAATAGCAAAAAGATAAAGTAAAAAAAGAAACAGAGGATAGGAGAACATGGAAACAGAGAAAATAGAAATTGAAGTTTAGTAACGTTGCCTAACCATAGTTTTTTCGGTGGTGCAAATCCACTTATGAATCAAAAAAAAAACCGAGCTGCTAGGTACAGCCTTGATGTTGTAGCCCCCGCTGACATGACGAAAGAGGGAAAATTAGTTTGATCGAGCAGAATAAAGTGTATATAACTATATATAAGTTTTAGAGAAGGAACTTGAAAAGGTACTTCAAATATTCAACCAATATAACACGGCACGGCAAATATGAGAAATGGAGTTTTTTTTTTTCAGTGAGAAAAGTTCACTGAAATAGAATGTTGGAAAATCCCAGAATGCAAGACAGTCCTTCGACTCACAGGCATGAGGCATGGGAAGAAAAGATGAATCAATCAAACGTCAGATACTTCAGAATTCAATGTTTCAAAAACGAGATGTATACCTGTCGAAAGTCAATCCCTTTCCAACTAAAGCCAACTTGGCATCAACAGGTCCAAACATAGGCTTATATGTCAAATGGATGAAATAAGGAGGATTGGCCGAATAAGAACCCATTTTCAACTCTTTGCATTGCTCAGCATCCAGAATTGTTGCAGTGAAGACGTCGCTATATGTAGCAGCAAGAGAATCAAATCCGCAGTAATAAAATTTCCGATATAGTTGAGAGATTACATGTTTGAGTATGATCCTGCAAATTTTAAAAGTCCATAATAGAAAGATATCAGCTACTATGCCAGTTGTTTCCTGGCTTTTTACAGTTTATGTTACCCTTTGTGGTTTGTATATGCACTCATATAAGTCAGCTAGCCGGCCTTAGAAATGTTCAAAAGGGAGAAAAAATCAACTGCAATTGGAAAGAAAGTTAAGGTGAAGAATTAGGTGGGAGAGTTATTTACCATATATTTTAATCCTCATATAACACTTAATTAACGAAATATCACTCCGTCAATTAACAAAGTTGACTAAACGAATTTATTGAAAGAATTTTCTTGTTGTGAGATTGCGAAGTAAATTATTTTAAAATTGCCCTTAATTGTCAATTTTTATAGTCGAACCGTGATTTGTCAATAGGTGGTAATTCATACCCTTATTTGTCATTTTTCCTTCTTTTTTTTTATTCAAAGAAGCCTGAAATAAAAGAAATAAAAAAGCCCTAAGTACCAAAACACCAGACCCACTAAACTCTAAAAAAACAACTCTAAAGATGAAAACTCCCAACCACCCTCTCTCTCTCGACGGAGCCATCGCCCACCCAAAAAAAGGGAACCAACTCTGGCAACTACCCTAAACACCGGAGGAAAAGACGCTGCTGTAAACTTGTCTCTAGTGTTTGCTTGCAGTGATGAATCATTTACACTCAGTTCCAGATTGGGTGCAGTCACCCTGTTTATGGGAGGAAATCAGCATATTTCCGCAGCTCGGCTTCCTTGCAATACTAGCATGTCAGCTTCTAGGAGGAGGAACATTGAGACAACTATGGAGGAGGAACCTGATAGAAGATGAAAGTGTCAATAAGTGCCAAAGTGAAGTAAAACTTGGACTTGCTTACATAGCCACCATAATCAGCTCCATAACAATGTTGGCCACTGCATTGACCACAATGTTACTGAAACAACTAAATGGAGGCTGCGTGGAGAATCTTGTTCCAGTATTTTCATCAGCCATCATTCAAGTGTTATGCTGGGTTATCACTCTGATCATTCTTCAACAAGTCAGAAACAAAAAGCTCACCGAATTTCCTTGGACTCTTAGAGCCTGGTGGCTTTGCAGCTTTGTCTTATTCTCTATCAGGACAGTTGTTCACAGTATCCATTACCTTATAATGTACCATGAACACGTTAGAATGAGTGATATTGCGGACTTCATCAGACTTGCTGCATCGACATGCCTTGTGATTGTAGCAGTCATTGGAAAAACAGGCCTTCTGATTGTAGCAGTCCCAGACCCAGATGGCATCACAGAACCACTCATTGGTGGTAAAATTGATCAACAGTCTAGAATTAACAAAAGGGAGACGCTTTATGGAAAAGCTACAATTTTTCAACTTATCACCTTCTCCTGGGAGAACCCATTATTCACTGCTGGGATCAAGAAACCACTGGAACAAGATGATGTTCCTGACGTTGATATCAAAGACTCTGCAGAATTTCTCTCCTGCTCATTCCAAGAAATCTTAAAACAATTCATGGAAAAAGACGGAACAACAAAACCTTCTTCAATCTATAAGGTTATTCTTCTGTTTGTCAGGAAAAAAGCAGCTATCAATGCATCGTTTGCGGTGGTGTCAGCATGTGCATCATATGTAGGTCCATACTTGATCAACGACTTAGTCAGTTTTCTATCTGATAAGAGTTGTAGGAGCATTGAGAGTGGATACCTGCTTGCATTAGCTTTCTTAAGTGCTAAAATGATAGAGACGATTTCAGAGAGGCAATGGAGGTTTGGGGCACGCCAGCTAGGCCTTCGTCTAAGAGCAGCGCTGATATCTAAAATATACCAAAAAGGATTATTATTATCTAGCAAAGCACGTCAAATCCATGGAAGTGGAGAAATCATAAACTATATGAGTGTTGATGTTCAAAGAGTTATACATTTAATGTGGTATGCAAACATCATCTGGATGTTACCTATACAAATTACCTTGGCAATATTGATTCTACGCACGACTCTAGGCTTGGGGTCAGCTGCAGCTTTAGCTGCGACATTAATAGTCATGGCCTTCAACATACCCATCACAAGATTTCAGAGGAAGTATCAATCAAAAATCATGGACGCAAAGGATGCCAGAATGAAAGCCACTTCAGAAGTTCTCAAGAATATGAAGACTCTCAAGCTTCAAGCATGGGATAATCAATATCTTGGAAAGCTAGAAGTTCTGAGGGGAGTGGAATATATTTGGCTTTGGAAATCCCTGAGACTGGCGGCACTGTCAGGATTCATTTTCTGGGGCTCGCCAACATTTATTTCTGTGACAACATTTGGAGTATGTATGGCAATGGGGATTAAACTCACACACGGGAGAGTGCTCACGGCGTTAGCAACATTCCGAATGTTACAAGACCCAATATTCAGCCTTCCTGACCTACTCTCTGTCATCGCACAAGGAAGGGTTTCAATAGACAGAATTGCTTCATTCCTCCGAGAAGACGAAATTCAAGGAAACTCGGTTGAGCTTATTCTTGATGAGGAAACAGACTATGCTATTGATATTGAAAATGGCATGTTTGGCTGGAGTCAAGAATCGAATCAACCAACTCTGAGAGAAATACAGCTGAAAGCAAAGAAAGGGATGAAAGTGGCAGTTTGTGGGACTGTAGGATCTGGAAAATCTAGCCTTCTATCCTGCATACTCGGGGAGATTGAGAAGAAGTCGGGAAGCGTAAAGGTAAGTGGCACAAAAGCTTACGTTCCACAATCTGCATGGATACTCACAGGCAACATCAGAGACAATATTCTATTCGGTAGTCCATATGACAAGGACAGATATGCCAGAACTGTTAAAGCATGTGCGTTGGAAAAAGATTTTGAGCTATTCTTATGGGGTGATCTTACTGAGATCGGAGAAAGAGGTATCAATATGAGTGGAGGCCAGAAGCAACGGATACAAATTGCCCGTGCCGTATACCAGGATGCAGATATATACTTACTTGATGATCCCTTTAGCGCTGTAGATGCGCATACTGGAACTCAACTTTTTCGAGTAAGTTATATTTAAATAGTTTTCACTCAAAAGTTAACTACTGCTGCACTCTATGTTATTCAAGTTCACTATAGAAATAATAAATTTTCAGAAACAAATTAACATAGCAAGTAGCAACTGACCTTTTTTCCTGCGATAATCCAGGAGTGCTTGATGGGAATTCTGAAGGAGAAGACTATACTGTATGTTACTCACCAAGTTGAATTTCTTCCAGCAGCTGATCTCATTCTGGTTAGTTTGTTTTATTTTCCATAAATTCTGGAAAAAAATGAAAATATACACCTGAGAGGCCTCTCTTACATGTAATGGAAAGAGTATGTAAGCTTATCGCTTAGCCTGCAAAAAGTGTATAAATGAATTTAATGTTAGAACTGGAAAATGAAAGTGGAATGTCAAAGATGAGGTAGCTAAATTCAATGAAGTTGTCTGTAACCATAAATAAATGATATAAATTTACATGCAGCTGATTCAAATCTTTTGACAGGTGATGCAGAATGGAAGAATTGCACAAGCTGGGAAATTTGAACAACTCCTAACAGAAAATACTGGGTTTGAAATTTTAGTTGGTGCTCACAGTCAAGCTCTTGAGTCAATCCTTACAATTGAGAGCACCGGCAAAGCATCTCAAACTCTTATACCACAAGATGAGTCGGATATAAGCGCAAATACAGGCATATCACAAACAAAGCAGAAGTCAGAGTTGAATCTTTCTCAAGAAATAAGAGAAAAAGCAGGAAGGTTGACAAAAGATGAAGAAAGGGAAAAAGGAAGTATTGGAAGAGATGTTTACTGGGCGTACTTGACAACTGTGAAAGGCGGGGCATTAGTGCCAATCATAGTCCTGGCACAATCAACGTTCCAGGTTTTACAGGTAGCAAGTAACTACTGGATGGCTTGGGCTACACCCCCAACTACTAAATCAGAGCCAGTAGTTAAGATGCAGATGGTGCTTCTGGTGTATGTGCTTCTTTCAGTTGGAAGTTCTCTTTGTGTGCTGGTACGATCTAGTCTTATGGCAAGGGCAGGTCTTGACACAGCTCAAAAGCTGTTCAGAAATATGCTCCACAGTGTATTACGTTCCCCAATGGCATTTTTTGATTCAACCCCCACTGGAAGAATTTTAAGTCGGGTACGTCTTGTTACACTGTTTGGCATATCTTTCATACGATGTACACATGAAGTCGTCAGTAATAGCAGCCAGAAGTCTTTTTCAAGTGTAGAGAGCATTACTTTTACATTAAGACACTCTTCGCTTGACCAGTGTGCAACTTGGTTTTCTAAATAGTGTTTTTCAAATGTAGTTATGCACCTGAGACATTCAGTTTGGTGATAGGCAAATAATTTCAAAGTTTCTTTGTTTATCTTGAGCAGGCTTCCTCGGATCAAAGTGTACTAGACTTGGAGATGGCAACAAGATTGGGTTCGTGCGCCTTCTCAGTAATACAACTTCTGGGAACAATTGCTGTGATGTCCCAGGTAGCATGGGAAGTATTTGTCATCTTTATCCCAGTTACTGCTATCTGTATATGGTATCAGGTACAAAACCTTCCGACTTTTATAAAACTCATTGAAGCTTATCACTTCCCTTATGGTTCATGACTTTTGGTTTCACTTAAAAACTGAATTCATAATGTCTCAGCGGTATTACATACCAACTGCAAGAGAGCTTGCCCGGCTATCACAAATCCAAAGAGCTCCAATCCTACATCATTTTGCAGAATCATTAGCTGGAGCAGCTACAATCCGTGCTTTTGATCAAGAAGACCGCTTTTTTTATGCCAACCTTGGTCTGATTGACAACCAATCAAGGGCTTTGTTTCACAATGTATCTGCCTTGGAATGGCTTTCTTTCAGGCTCAACGTACTTTCCAACTTTGTGTTTGCGTTCTCATTAGTTTTACTAGTGTCTCTTCCTGAAGGAATTATCAGCCCAAGTAAGCAGCAACACACCAGTATGTAATTGACAATTCAATATTTGCAACAAACTTTAACAAAGCTGGATAATATGCAGGCTTGGCCGGACTTGCTGTTACGTATGGGATAAACTTGAATGAGCAGCTGGCCTCAGTCATATGGAATATAAGCAATGCAGAAAATAAAATGATATCAGCTGAAAGAATTCTTCAATACTCAAAACTTACCAGTGAAGCGCCACTCGTTGTTGAAAGCTGCAGCCCACCTCCAAATTGGCCAGATAATGGTAGTATATGCTTCAAAGATTTACAGGTGATGTGATTGTCATTTTTTTTATTTATAGACACAGAATACACTAAATTAATTTAAATTGAATAGTACCGTGTATGTATCTGCTCTGAACATTGTGACGCTGTTACAGATTCGTTACGCTGAGCATCTCCCGCCAGTCCTCGAAGGTATTAGCTGCACCTTCCCTGGAAAAAAGAAAATTGGCATAGTTGGAAGGACTGGAAGTGGAAAATCAACCCTTATTCAAGCAATATTCAGGATTGTTGAACCCTGGGAGGGTAGAATCCTTATAGACGGCGTAGATATCACAAGAATAGGGCTACATGACTTGAGATCTAGACTTAGCATCATCCCACAGGATCCAACATTGTTTGAAGGGACAGTTAGGGGAAACCTTGATCCACTGGAGCAATACTCTGAGAAAGAGATTTGGGAGGTAATAATTTTACAGTTTACATTATTTCACTGAAATATGGAGAGAATTAGAAGCTTAAGTGACCAAATGATCTGGATGTTCATATACCTTGCAGGCTCTGGATAAATGCCAGCTAGGGGATATCGTACGCGCAAAGGAAGGAAGGTTGGACTCAGTAGGTATGTAAACCGTACAGTTGTTGCATATACGTACATTATCCCCATATTTTAATCTATGAAGCAGATTCATTTATCCACCACAGTGGTTGAAAATGGAGAAAACTGGAGTGTCGGGCAAAGGCAGTTGTTCTGTCTGGGCAGGGCCTTGCTGAAGAAAAGTAGCATTCTGGTTTTAGATGAAGCAACTGCATCAGTCGACTCAGCAACTGATGGTCTAATCCAGATGGTAATTAACCAAGAATTCAGGGACCGAACAGTTGTAACAATAGCGCACCGAATCCACACAGTCATAGATAGTGATCTAGTTCTAGTCCTCAGTGATGGTACGTAAGCAAAGTTACTTTGCAAAAGTCACGCATGTCAATAGTAGTTAGTATAAATGGAACTGTTGAGCAGCCTCACTTTTAAATTTATTTCCTTCCATGATGATCACAGGGAGGATTGCAGAATACGATTCCCCGGTAAAGCTGCTAGAAAGAGATGATTCTCTCTTCTCAAAACTGATAAAGGAATACTCCATGAGGTCAGAGGGTTGCAATAATGTCAAAGATAATTCCTAAAATTAAAAGAGTCATGAAAGTTAGAGAACAGTACTTAAGGAACCAGCAGTGGGCTCGCCTCAAAGCAAATGCACATGATAAAACCATGATCTCAGTAACAATGAGCTGACATCAGTACACCTACTTTAGTTTATTCTGGCCATTGTCGATTTGTTTGTGTGGAACACAACATAGTGAATAATAAAAATGCATATCCAAGCAGCATTCAGATTCATATCATTCTTGTGAAACTAATTAAAGCAATGCGAATCAATTTGAATTTTTAACAGGAGATGGGGCAACGCATATAAGAGTGAAAGTACCAGAATGATTAAATTGGCCGTTATCACAATACATTAATACAATCGTACTGGTTAGGTTAACATCGTCTTCCACTCCGACGACCTGAAAATTAAAATAGTGTAGAGGATCCGCGGTCATACGACCTAACCGACAATTGCATTCGGTTTTGATTGCAGATGTATTTATTTTAATTATATATTATCACGGGAAAATGTTTTTAGATACAAATTTGATTGGAAAATATTATATATATAAAAAAGGTCTTTTTTTTTTATGGATAAGTAGTACAAGAGTTGGACAATGCTAAGACACTGATTCAATTTAGTACATAAATACAACTGAAGCCCAGCCGAAGACGGCAACTCATCCTAAACCAAAACACCACCAATAAGGTGGGAGCAACACCGCCAGACTAGCGGGAGTACATAACCAAAATACAGTGAGAGACACCAACCCAATAAGGGTGGAAAGCACCATCAAACAAGATGGAATACACCACCAAAAGGTGGAAAACGCCACCAATCCCAGTGGAACACGCCGAACACCTAAACCTAAGACTACCACTAAACTGCTCCTTGAACCGTAATAAACTAATGCCGAGCCATCAACGGGGCCAACCACTCCGGCAGCTAAGGCAAGACCACGCCCGCCAGAGCCCCCACCTGACCCGAACCGACCTAAACGGCCAATGCCAGATCGGGCAGGGCCCAAAAACCCCGCAGAAGGAGCACCCAGTTCCGAAGCTGCTAACGTCGCTACCATCCATTCTTCCTTCAAGCCGATGCCGCCCAACCAAACAACCTGCACAAGCCATTCAGCAGCCCGCACCCCACCAACACGCCTCCGACCCAATCTGCTCCTCCCCGACCCAGCCGAGAGACGCCCGGCACCGGAGACGCGAACAGTTGGACTCGTCTCCGACCCAAGCTGTGAATGTCACCAACACGCCTCCGACCCAAAGCTCCTCCCAACCTGCTTCTTCCCAACCCAGCCGAGAGACGTCCGGCACCGCACTAGGCCAACTGAAAATCGGAGCCCCGCCACACCAATCTGCTGCTCCCCAAATCCATCACCCAGGAGACCACTCCCACCTCCCTACGACACTGATAGACCGCCTACACCCCACCTGAGCAATCCAGATCTGAAACGGATCAGCTCCCACCTTCGACCGACGCCCTCCTTTCCCAAAACGCAGCTCCGCTAGCACCAAAACAGAAAACAAAACCTACCTACAACCAAACTAAAATCAGCCCTCCCGCCAGCACCGCCCCCCGTCACCACCCCGCAGCCGAACAGCACCGTTCTCGAATCAGTCACCGGAGGGACGGAGGCCTTCCGAGAGATGGATAAGAGAAGAAGGGAAAGAAGATGCAGCTGCAAGGGGTTTCGGGGAGACGACGCCAGAGGGAGGCGGGGGAACCGATCGGCAAACTGTCGGAAGCTTCTGGAGAGAACTAGTTTCCTTCAGAGAGAAAAAGTAAAATTGACTTCCATTTGAAAGAAAAAAAAAAGGTCATTTTGTTTTTGTTTTTTTTTTATACCTTCGGGGACATAAAAAAGGTCATTTTGGAGCATCACGAATTCAGGATTGGAAATGTTGATAAGCATATAGGTGAAATGAAATAGGAGAGAGCAAGGTGCAAAATGATAAGGAAGTTGGCGTCTATGATCTTGTGAGTAATGGATTTTTTTAATTAAAAAAAAGGAAAATTACAAATTGATGTAATTAAGGGAAGTTCGAATTTCCTTTCGGCTCGGGCCGCTATATCTGGCCTTAATGTGCTTTGGTTATGGGGATGGGCTTTGAGCTTCTTTGGGCCTATTATTGGCATGATTTTGAAAACGAACTGCTTGTACAAGCCTAAAGCCCAAAATAACTAATATCTTGTGGAGGTTGCTTCTAGTTTGTATCCAGACAATAGCCAATGTGGAGGTTGCTTCTAGTTTGTATCATTAGGAAGAAGAAGAAGGCGCATGTTTTACATATGCTTTGTCAGCGACAAAATAACGATACAAAGCTTCCCAAAGACCTAATTGTCCAATTTAGTCATCAATTGAGAACACAAAAGTTGCACACACTATTGTCGATTTGCCTGATTATAATTGGCTACCATACCTAAAAGAAAACATAATTGACGTGCTGAAATTGCTAACCGATCAAATGGAGTTACTTTCCCATATCGACTCAAAAGCCAAGGTTTAAGAGTCATGGTCTAGTAATCCAATATAAGTAGATCTGTACAAATGCGGGCTCGGGTCGGGCTAAACTCGTCCGGTCAATTCGGGCTCATAATCTTGCCCAAGCCCGCCCTATGTACCGGGCCGGATTACCCATCAGGCCAACCCGCTACAAATATGTATCACTACATTTTAATTTTCATGTATAACTTAAATAAAAATACAATAATTTTTTTGCACAACAACAATATATTACAATGATGTAACATAATAGATGGATACAAAACAATCGCCACATTAAAGTAAAATATTTCCAAAGCATCATAAAATATTTCAGAAAAGTTTTTAACGTGTGGAATGTTGGGAGTAATTTTAATTGTTAAAACTTTCAACTATTTTATTTTTGGAGTCTATTTCTTTTCGATTTCAAGAACACAGATTAGAAATATTTTTTTATTTCTTACTAATTACAATTAAGTATTAGTTTCCTTTTTAAAAAATAAAATAAAATAAAGGTTTAATTTGTAGCGGGTTAATGGGCGGACCAATTAGCCCGGTTCGGGCCAAAATGTGTGTCCGAGCCCGACCCTAAAGAAATACGGGCCGAACCGGGCCCGGTCCGTCGGGCTAGTATGCTTGTCCAAGCCCGTTTCATTGACCGGGCGGGCGGGCCACCCCGAATTTGTGCAGGTCTAAATATAAGCTAGTAATTCTTCACCTCATTTAGCAATGTGGGACATTTTCTTTAAGTGCACATTCCCAACATGACGCAACCTATATAAAAAGAAGGAATCAAAAAAGATTCTATGCAGCTTAATCGATTGCTAATAGTGTCGTTTTTTCAATAAAATGGACATCTTTTCGATTGATATTTTTCTATAAATTTAAAAAAAAATTGTGTCGCTGCACTGGATCGGAATCCCTAAAAAGAAATCAGAAATGAGAGAGAGATCCAGTTCCTGATGAGGACATATACATATAGTATATGATTCAAGAGGAGTGCTCAAATGAGACCCCCCATATTGGTGAGGTCGTGAGGCCCCCCATGTTGGTGAAGTCGTGAGGCCCCAATCTTAACCATTAGATCAACTCCATCAAACTCATCTGGTGACGACACGTGTCCCACTACCAAAATCCATCAAAAACAAAAGGCAAAACAATATTCCCTGCACCTTTAAATCTCAATCATTAGATCAAAATGATCTAAAGGTGTGACATTGAGCCTTACGACCTCACCAATAGTACATAACCTCATTTGAGCATAAATTAATGACTAAATTGGACAATTAGGTCTTTGGGACGCTAATCAAAGGTGACTTTAAGGTTAACCAATCTGATCAACCTCCACTATAATCCCATTCTTCCCTTATCAACTTTATTCTTATAAGTTGTTTATATAGTGAATTTCATAGTTTTTTGGACCACACAAGTAAAATTAGCTAGGGTTAGGTTTTGTTTGTCTTGAGAGTGACTCACTGCTAGGTTTACATGAGAGTCTGAGGCTGATGCAACTCTTATTGCTCAATTTGTTTGGCATGAAGGAATAATGAGTAGAGCTAGAAATCAATGACAAACTATGCGATGAAAATGATAGATAACTGGACGATAATAATTATATATAACCAGTAGGATAAGTGTATAGCAAATATTACGTGAAATGGTCACCACGTTATTGAGAGGAACAACAAAGTATCGAATAAGAGTAAAGGACCGTCCACTTTGACTCTATTTTACTAACTGAAACTTATCTTAACTGAATTTAATTTATCTTAACTGAATTTAACTTATCTTAACTGATCTTAACTTAATTGAAACTTATATTGACTGATGAATAGTATTATTTTATGATGATGATGATGGTTGTGATGATGATGATGATGATGAATAGTAATATTAAGATGATGAATAGTAATTTTACAATGATGATGGTTGTGATGATGATGATGATGAATAGTAATTTTATGATGATGATGAATAGTAATTTTATGATGATGATGGTTGTGATGATGATGAATAGTAATTTTATGATGATGATGAATAGTAATTTTATGATGATGATGATGGGGTGATGATGGTGATGAATAGTAATTTTATGATGATGATGGTTGTGATGATGATGATGAATAGTATGATGGTATGATGATGATGATGATGGTATGATGAATAGTATGATGGTATGATGAATAGTATGATGATGATGATGGTATGATGATGAATAGTGTGATGGTATGATGATGATGATGGTATGATGAATAGTATGATGGTATGAGTATGATGAATAGTATTATGATGATGATGGTATGATGAATAGTATGATGATGATGGTATAATGATGATGATGGTATGATGATGAATAGTGTGATGGTATGATGATGGTATGATGAATAGTATGATGGTATGATGATGATGGTGTGATGGTATGATGAATAGTATGATGGTGATGGTATGATGATGATGATGATGATGATGGTATGATGAATAGTATGATGTTATGATGATGATGAATAGTATGATGGTATGATGATGATGATGAATAGTATGATGATGATGATGAATAGTATGATGATGATGATGGTATGATGATGAATAGTGTGATTGTATGATGAGGATGATGGTATGATGAATAGTGTGATGGTATGATGGTATGATGATGAATAGTATGTTAAAAGTAACTTATCTTAACTGAAACTTAACTTAACTTATAGTGACTGAAAGTAACTTATCTTAACTGATATTAACTTATCTTAACTTAGAAATCAAAAAATAGAGTCAAAGTGGACAGGACCTAAGGTGCGTGAATATACATTCCTCCAAATGATCAATGAAGCTTGAAGCATTTATGAATATCGATTTTACACCTCATTTTATAAGTTAGATTGTAAGTCATGGCACTACATTAAATATATATGCGTCATAATTATATTCTCTGTAAGATAAGAAAAAAGATTCGGTGCAGCACAGTCAAATATTACGAGTGTCAAAAATTAGTTGAAATTTTAACATTATTACATAAGACATCTGGTGCAGTGCAGCCAAATACTGCAAGTGTCTTACATAAGACAATACAAATAAATATATCTTAACAGTATTATAAATACATTAATCACCGTCGTTGAAAATTTGAAAGGACATCGTTTCAATTGATTTTTTTAAATATAATAAAACGTCACCGTTTTGACATTCACACAATATTTTACTTTGCTGCATTGAATCCGAATTCATATATGGTATCGTCTAAAAAAAAGGAATACTTCCAACTTATAGAGGCTTCTCGAAGTGGATCGAGGGAACTTGAAATGGACAATAAAGCAAGGTTTTTGTATGAATTACACGCTCATCTAATTGGATGAGAAAAATATATAATGTGGACAATTATACAATCATCTTCATTATAACATCCTCGAACATTATTGGGGGGACCTTGGCCACCATATATGAATGTCATACAAAACGATGATAAACAGATTCCTTCAGATTTGTTTCTTGAAAAGTGTACGTACTGACTAAATAAGCCTATCAAAAATATTAATACTTATCTAATTTCCTTTGGTCTCTTTATATCACTTTTCAATTTTATTATGGAAACATATAGTTACTGATCAGTCATTGAAAAAGAAGGTTAAGTATGATTTAAAGTTTTGCGAACATTTTTTAAATCATTTTTTTACATATGCCAAATGATTTTGCGCGAGGTGTTGAGCAATGTGTAGTGAGTCATTAAGCTTTATCACTATGATTATAATATTATTCTTTTGTTAATCATGATTAGTTTCATCCTTTTCTTTAGCTATCAACATGTGTTTGATATAATAATAGATTTGAAACCCTATTGTTCAGATCCAAGCTGAGTTTTTTATTGATACATTCGATTATAATTTTCTCAATAAAATTATGGCGCTAGAGTAAATCGTATCCTATACTCATTATTCGTAAACTTCGATAATTATTGAATTAAAATTTACTATTTAAGGTCTATAGTATAATTATTTATGTCCTAGTTTTTCAATCAGTTGTTTGTTTTTTTTGAATGTTCTAGCCACAACCAATAATATTATATATACTCTGCAGTTTGCACATCATTCTCACGAGATGAAGACCATGAGAATGATGACATTTTTGTTTTTTTAGGGCAACCAAATTCTTCTCCAAACCTTTGCCCTACTTCGACTAATGACTCATATGTTTTTATTATTCTAAAATGGTGATGCATTATTCGTGCTGGAAAAGACTTCATGATTGTCAGAATTCAGAGATTGAGCAATAATTTTGAGTGAAGAGGAAGAAGTTTGTCTTGTGAATTATCAACTTATGACGATGGGGAATGTTTATGCTCTCGGTTTGTGTTATGCCCCGTTCTTCATGTGAAGAATTTGTAGTTATGTGCATGAGGTAGTGTGCTTTGATTCTTTATGTCTTGTTACTTTGATAAGTTAGTTTTGAAGAGAATCCCATGAAAAAAATGTAATATGGCTTAGTGAACAAGAGAGATAGAGATGAGCACTACTAAAGTTTGAGCACCTTATGCATTATTTCAATTGGACATTATGCAACGGATTTTACTAAGAAATGATGCATAATGTTCAAACTGTACCATGCTGAATTTTGCTAGATCATATATATAACTATAACTCCATTATATAATGATTGTATATCTATATATTAGGTAATATTTTGCCACCAAGCGATGTGAACATATTTCTTTATTTAATAATTTATATTATCTGACATTCAGCTAACGCAAGATAAATGAGCTCTTGACAAATCCAGTAAATTTCATTTCGATGAACCAGTTGGTATCATATGAAAAACGTTACGACTGCTCCGAAGAAAGTGAATTTTTGGTGAATGGTCTAATATAGTTTCAATAATCAAGGCTTATAATATCCTTAAACAACAACACACTGTATATTATTATTCACCTACTGATGTACATACATTATACCAAACAACTCCAACACAACCAAACTAAACCAATTACAACGAGAGTACTCAAATCTATCATTCATGTCCCTCTCCCTCAACGCAACAACATGCATGATTTCGAATACGGAATGCAATTTACAGCTTGTATGGTATCATGATTAGGAAAGCGTTAGTTAGACTCAATGAGAGCTCATATGTACGCTCATTATTGGAGGATAACACTACTAATTTTTGGGATTTTACCGCCTCCATTTTCCGTCACTAAAACGTTACCTAACGCGGTGATGGAAAGTAATCCGTTATATTTCCGGCACAATTCCGGCAGCAAAAAAATATTCGTTATATTTCCGTCAAATTTTCGTTAACAGATATTCCGTCTGCAGAATTGAGGTGGAAAGTTGCCGGAATTCAGTAGACGGAATGTTGAGATAAAATAAAGGGAAAAATTGGGAGTGTTAATTTCGTGCCATTTCCGGCTATATTCCGTCATTTTATTACCATTAGTTGTCTCACTATATTCCGTCATCAAAAAATTTCAGCCAATATTCCCGCTTTATTCCGTCACAAATTTGTAATACCTCGGTTGAATAATTTGACAATTTCGTTAATGTTGCTTCACAATTCCGTCATCCTAAACGGAAATGTAATGGAACAACAACGAAATTTTTTGCCGACCATACGTATTAAAAAAATTGAAAATGTTAATATATTACAGCCCTTTCAGTAAAAGCGCCGTGAAAATGTTAAATATAAAACAGCGTTTTTCGAAAAACAGCTGTGTTAAATATTCTTAACAGCGCTTAAAAGAAAGGCGCTGTCTGAAACGAAAAAGAAGACGGCGCTTATTTTGAAAGAGCTGTCTCATTGTATTTTTAACTGCATTTTATTGTAAAGCGCTGTGGAAAAAGACCCGTACGACAGCGCTTAAGGGCTGTCTTATGTCCAACATATTTTCAATTTGCAAACTGGTTACATTGAAAAATAGATTCGTAACTAATTAAAATACATTTATCTTTGAACAAAGACCTTCACTCACAATTTTTCATATAAAAAACGAATGGCCATGATTGAATTGTATCGTTCATCTCACACGGATCGGTCATCTCTACCGTCAATCACCTCCAAAATCACCGAGCGCCATTACTCCCGCCAAACCCAAAATTTCAAAACCCACCCAAGTTCAAACAGTTAGTTATATACACATCTCATTCCACGCAACATCAACATCAACATCATTACTCAGCCAAATCCCTGAATCCTCACAACTTCTTTAAACCCCAAAATACCAAAACAATGTCTGGCCATGGAAAATGAGGCAAGGGACTCGGCAAGGGTGGTGCCAAACGACATCGCAAAGTTCTTCGTGACAACATCCAAGGAATCACAAAGCCTGCAATCCGTCATTTGGCCATAAGAGGAGGCGTGAAGCGTATCAGCGGCTTGATATACGAAGAGACTAGAGGTGTGTTGAAGATCTTTTTGGAGAATGTTATTCGTGATGCTGTTACGTACACTGAGCATGGTAGGAGGAAGACTGTTACCGCAATGGATGTCGCTTATGCGCTCAAGCGTCAAAGCCGCACTCTCTA
This sequence comes from Rhodiola chrysanthemifolia, assembly GCA_033675395.1. NCBI lineage: Eukaryota > Viridiplantae > Streptophyta > Magnoliopsida > Saxifragales > Crassulaceae > Rhodiola > Rhodiola chrysanthemifolia. The sequence goes on from CM066204.1 coordinate 16,654,975, forward strand.
CGGCTTCGGCGGTTAATTCGTGGATGCTTTTGTTTGATTCCGATCTGTTGATGTTGATTATGCAGAAGTGCAAAACCAAATGCTGAATAAATAAATATCGTGATTATCTTTTGGAATAATGATGGAATTAATTTGCCGAATAAATGATGGAAACTATTGCTGACGATATTGTGCTCGAATAATGATGGAATTAATTGGTGACTGAATGTTATAGGAATAATGACGCATTTTATCTATGAAGGAAATGTGCGGGAAAAATGATGGAAATAATTCGTGAAGGAATTTTGCCGGAATAACGATGGAATTAACTGATGACGGAAACTTATGGGAATAATGAGGGAAAATAATTGGTGACGGAATGTAGAGGGAATAATGATGAAAATTATGCATGTCGGACTTTTGTGGGTAAATAGACGGAAATTTACATCGGAAAATTGACGAACGTGTGACGGAGTTTTGTGTGACGGAAGTTAGACGGAATGTATACGGGAATGTGACGGAAAATGATGACGGAATTTTGCTGGAATCAAATTTCCGTCGGAAAAAATGCCGTCATCGGAGTTGTTGACGGAATTATGCCGGAATTTTTGTGTTTTCCGTCAACATTCCATCAATTTACCATCACTTTTCTGCTGACGGAATTTATCAAAAAATTTGTAGTATAAGGAGCCCTCAAATCATGTGCAATGTTATCTTCAAGCCACCTTTATTATTTGGCTAATCGGTCAGATTTGTCGATACTAGTGTGATAATGCTTGCCCAAATTATACATGGACGAGACTCAACCCGATCGTCATCAACATTGTTCTCATTGTTACAACTTACATCATTCTTGTACAACCTGACCTTAAAGGCTCAAACTCATGCCTTCATATGCATTAAGATTTAAGGGAGTTTGAATCGTCTACATTTTAATCATCCGACCAAGAATATGACGTTAAATCAATGTAACATATCACGCAATAAAAACTCATCACATTTGTAAATGCGAGCCGCTAATTATAGCTAACGCTTAACAAAGACACAACTCGAATGATTTCTATATTAAAAATGTTTTTTCTCCACACTGATAGGAAGATGTCGGGCACGTGAGAGGAACGTGTTGTGGCCGAATAGGTAAATTATAAAGGGCAAACTATATACTGTTATAATTACCTTGAAAATATGGAAAACTTTGGGACTTGTTAGAACTCAAATGCACTAAAATGTTAGAGAGAAGTAGGAGGTGAAGGTGTGTTTTTTCTCTTCACCCGAACGCTTCTATTTATACTACAATCTACTAAACATACATCCGTATTTCACTCAATTGCATTTCATTTTCTTTGGTGTGGGCCCCACATGTGGGTCCCACATGACATATTTTTCTTTAGATGTGCAGAGACCATTTATAACACTCCCCATGGGATGCACATCAAGCGTTTTAGACTGTCGTCTCGTTAAAAACCTTAGTTGAAAAAACCCATTGGGATAAAAACCAACTTAAGGGAAAAAGAGTACGTGCAGCGACGCGAAGCTCCCCCTCATATTGGCATGCGTGATGTGCTCATAAATTTTGCAGCTTTCGCATTCCTATGTCGTTGACATGTTTTCGGAATGTTGAGGTAGGGAGAGCCTATGTAAAAAGATCTGCTGAGTTTTCATCAGAACGAACATATTGTATGCTGATAACTTTGTCTTTTTCCAGCTCTTGGGTGAACGAAAAGTATTTGGGATGGATATGTTTTGTTCTATCACTTTTGATAAATCCTTCCTTCATTTGAGCAACACACGCAGCGTTGTCTTCATAAAGAGTGATTGGATCATTTGCTGGTAGAAGACCGCTCGTAGTTCTGATATGTTGTGTCATAGATCTCAGCCACACACATTCACGACTTGCTTCGTGTAATGCAATGATCTCAGCGTGGTTGATGATGTTGCAACGAGTGTTTGTTTCTGAGAACGCCAAGAGATTGCAGTTCCTCCACATGTAAATACATAGCCAGTCTGGACTTCGCTTTATGTGGATCTGACAAGTAACCTGCATCTGCATAACCAATCAAAACTGGTTTTGTATTGTTATGGTAAAATAATCCTAAGTCAATCATTCCTTGAAGATAACGAAGCACATGCTTGATTCCATTCCAGTGTCTTTTGGTAGGAGCTGAGCTAAACCTGGCTAATAAATTAACAGCAAAAGCTATGTCAGGTCGAGTACAATTAGCAAGGTATATAAGAGCTCCAATCGCACTAAAATATGGTACTTCTTGACCAAGAATCTCTTCAGATTCTTCACATGGACGAAATGGATCTTTGTCTATATCAAGGGATCTAACCACCATTGGGGTACTTAATGGGTTTGATTTATCCATATTGAATCTCTTGATTATCTTTCTCGTGTAATTTGAATGATGCACAAGTATTCCACTTTGCATATGCTCATCAATCTGTAATCCGAGACAATATCCCGTTCTCCCAAGGTCTTTCATTTCAAATTCCCTTTTCAAGTAAGAGATTACTTCGTGAATCTCCTCATTTGTTCCAATGATATTCAAATCATCGACATAGACAGCGATAATCACACACCCGAATGTTGTTTTCTTAATGAAGACGCAAGGGCAAAGAGGGTCATTGACATATCCCTTTTGCAACAGGTATTCACTTAATCGGTTGTACCACATGCGTCCGGATTGCTTTAACCCATATAAAGATCTTTCTAGTTTGATCGAATATCTTTCTCTGGGCATTGAACTTGATGCTGCAGGCATCTTGAATCCTTCAGGGATTTTCATGTAAATATTAGTATCAAGCAATCCGTATAGGTAAGCGGTAACAACATCCATGAGGTGCATATTTAATTTCTCATGAACTGCTAGACTTATCAAGTATCTAAACGTAATTCCATCCATGACAGGAGAATACGTTTCCTCAAAATCGATTCCAGGCCTTTGAGAAAAACCTTGTGCAACAAGTCGAGCCTTGTATCTCGCAATTTCATTTTTCTCATTTCTTTTTCGTACGAAAACCCATTTGTATCCAACAGGTTTCACATCCTTAGGTGTGAGTACTATAGGCCCAAAAACTTTGCGTTTATTGAGCGAGTCTAGTTCAGTTTCAATTGCCTTATTCCACTCAACCCAATCGTGTCTATTTTTACACTCAGTAATAGACCGTGGTTCGGGATCACCATTATTTTCATTCATAATATCACATGCCAAATTATAAGAGAACGCATCATCAATGTTCTCTTTTCGGTTCCATAGTATGCCTGTATTAGCATAATTAATCGAAATTTCTCGATCCTTTTCATTTTGTATTTCTACAGGAATACTTTCCTCTACCATAGGATCGCTTTGCTTTTCTTCCCCTTTTCTTTTTCGAGGATTTTTATTTTTTGGAACCGGGTGGCCTTCCACGCTTTAACCGTGTTGTGATTTCATGAATGACTTTATTTTCCGGCCTCCCTTTTGGAATTTCAATTTGTACGGGAGCATTCTCAGCCGGTATGTGAGATTTAGTCACTCTCTTTGTGTCTGTAAATGCATCAGGAAGTTGATTTGCCATTTCTTGCAAATGTAAAATCCTTTGTACTCTACCTTCACAATCTTTTGTGTAAGGATCAAGATGCAATAATGTTGGTACAGACCAAGTAATTTCTTTCTCAAACTGTTTTCTTTCTCCCCCTAATGGTGGGAAATTTTCCTCATCAAAGTGGCAATCAGCAAAACGTGCTGTGCAAATATTTCCAGTTTGAGGTTCAAGAAATTTAACAATAGATGGACTTTCAAAGCCCACATATATCCCAAGGCTTCTTTGTGGTCCCATCTTTGTTCTTTGAGGATGTGCAATAGGCACATAAATAGCACAACCAAAAATTCTTAAGTGCGATATATTTGGTTCTGGACCAAATGCAAGTTGTAGTGGAGAACTTTTATGATATGCACTTGGTCTGATGCGAATTAATTCAGAGGCATGTAATATTGCATGACCCCATACTGAGGTAGGAAGCATTGTTCTCATTATCAAGGTCTAGCAATAAGTTGGAGGCGTTTGATCAATGACTCAGCCAAACCATTTTGTGTGTGGACATGAGCAACATGATGCTCGACCACAATCCCAACTGACATACAATATTCATCGAATGTTTGGGATGTGAATTCACCAGCGTTATCAAGTCTAATTTTCTTGATTGTATGATCAGGAAATTGAGCTCGCAATTTTATTATTTGGGCAAGTAATTTAGCGAATGCCATATTGCGAGTTGATAACAAACATACATGTGACCATTTGCTAGATGCATCTATCAATACCATAAAGTATCGAAATGGTCCACATGGTGGGTGAATAGGCCCACAAATATCACCTTGAATACGCTCAAGAAACATAGGTGATTCTATTTCAACCTTTCCCGGTGATGGCCTTATGATAAGCTTTCCAAGAGAACAAGATTTACATGAAAAAATATTTCCTTGAGGGATTTTATGACCCTTCAATGGGTGTCCATGCGTATTTTCAATAATTCTTCGCATCATACTTGAACATGGATGACCCAATCGGTCATGCCACATGGTTAATATTGAAGATTTCATAACTACCGCATTTGACTCAATCACATTTATATGTGTGTAATGCAATCCAGTGGGAAGCATTGGTAGTTTTTCAACTATGTATTTCTTTTCAGATCTATACATAGTGAGTAACATGAATTTCATGTTACCTTCAGTCATAGACTGAGTCTCGAATCCATGAGAGTAAATATCATTGAAACTCAACAAGTTTCGTTTGGATTTTGGCGAAAATAAGGCATTATGTATCGTAAACTTTGTGCCATTTGGCAATACAAAGTTTGCCTTGCCAATTCCTTCAATCAGATCTACAGGACCTGATATTGTATTCACAATGATTCGTGATAGTTTTATCATCAAGAAAAACCTTTTATCCTTCAGAATTGTGTGCGTTGTTCCACTATCAAGTATGCACATTTCTTCAATATTAATCCTTTGGTTGACTTTGGCTTTGTCCATTTCAAAGCTTTAAGTAAACAAGAAAATGATAAGATAGATGAAAAGGTAGACATATTTTATTACATATGAGAAAACATAGTTATGCTTAAAGGAAAAACATACATATAACATAAGAAAATCAAATTAAGACATCGGACCGTTTGGCTTCATTCCCATGGGTTTACACAACTTCCCCTTTCAGTTCCCACCAGTCATTTTTCCAGTTATATCACCAAGGAAGACCTCACTAGGCTCATGTTCCCCAAGATGAGTGTACTCGTTCACGGGATCATTCTCAATAAAATTGATATCATTTGCATTTGTAAAATCCCCAACTGTATCAACATGTTCATTGTTGAAATCAGATTCTCCAAGTCGAGTAAACTCATTCATAGGAGTTTGGTCAATATAGTTGACCTCCTTTCCTTTTCCCTTCACGGACTCTTGATAGAGTTTGCATAAGTGTTCAGGGGTTCGGCATGTTTTAAAGCAATGCCCTTTACAACCGCATCTAAAGCAAGTGGTCTCAGGGCTTTTTGATGAACTTGGACCACCTCCCCTTTTGTGGGAGTTCTCATGGTTCCACTCATTTTGCTATCTCCTTTGGTGATAATTGGCGATCTTATGAGGTGGATTATTGGGATAACTACCTCGACCGCGCCCCTGGCCAAAACTACGACCTCGAACTCGTCCTCGTCCACGACCTCGGCCTTGCCCTTGACCCTGAAAATAGTTCATGGGTCTACTCTCATTAGAGTTGGCAAAATGTACCTCAGAAAATGTTCTGGAGCCCGTTATGCGAGATTGGTGGTTCTTTATCAGCAGTTCATTGTTTCTTTCTGCCACTAGGAGAGTACCAATCAGCTCATGGTATTTTTCAAAACCACGTACACGATACTGCTGCTGCAAGGTTACATTTGATGCGTGGAATGTTGACAAAGTCTTTTCCATCATTTCAGCATCAGTTGTTTTATCTCCACAAAAGTTCAAATGGCTCACTATTTTTATCATCTCAGAGTTATAGTCACTGACTTTCGCAAAATCTTGGTACCGTAAAGCGGCCCATTTATCCCGATATAAGGGAAGCATTACATCCCTTTGGTGATCAAATCTGTCTTTCAGATTTTTCCATAAATCACTCGGGTCTTTCACAGTGAGATACTCATTTTTGAGATTCTCGTCAAGATGACGACGAAGGAAAATCAAAGATTTTGCCTTATCCACTTTTGATGAGATATTCCCCTCAATGATTGTTTCGTGAAGATCCATTGAGTCCAAATGTGTCTCAATGTCTATTGTCCATGGCATGTAATTTTTTCCAGAGATGTCGAGTGGACTGAACTCAAGTTTTGCGAGGTTTGACATGGTGGTAACTAAAAGTAGAAAAAGTTTATTAGATTAATTTAAAACATAAAAGTTTACAAATATTGTAAAGAAGAAGACGGCATACATTATTACAAGCATTTCTAAACTATGATAGAATTCATCCGGTGTTAGATCCCCGGTGAAATTACAAATAGTGAGTACTACAATAATTATTGCAACAAAGACCAATAGTAAGCTAGACATTTTATTGCTTTGGAAATTTTGAGTGTGTTTGAAGTGTGAAGTAGAAGAGAAAATGTGATTTTGTATGATGAATGAAATCGAATTTATAGAGGAAAAAATAGCCTTTTTTTTTTGTTACCGTTGGGCACAATGTTACCGTTTGTTACCGTCACTAAGGGTAAAATGGTAAATTAACAATGTAATATCAACAAATAAATTGTGCAAATATGATTCAAAGAAAATGAAGTATTTAAAGTAAAGATAATTACTTTGTAGATCACAACACTTTATTATGGGGCGGTAGTCCGCACTACATAATAATATGTTGTTATACATTAAGAAAGTAAAACAAGTTGTAAGAAGTATTTAAAGTAAAGACAGTTACTTTGCAGATCACAACACTTTACTATGGGGCGGTAATCCGCACATCATAATAATATGTTGTTATACATTAAGAAAGTAAAAAGCAATGGAATTCTCAGTTTTTTCATCCAGAACGACCCAGATATCAAGTCACAATCTGGAATTGTGAAAGAGGGAGAGTAGAGCTCCCTTTGAGGCAGTGAGCCCCTTATGATATCCAAGTAGAACAGATGAAGAACTAAGCGCACTTAACTTCTTATTGAATCTTTGTTCGAAAACTTACGGTATGGAAGTGGAGAGCGTTCGTGCTGATAACGTGTTATAATTACCTTGAAAATATGGAAAACTTTGGGACTTGTTAGAACTCAAATGCACTAAAATGTTAGAGAGAAGTAGGAGGTGAATGTGTGTTTTTTCTCTTCACCCGAACGCTTCTATTTATACTACAATCTACTAAACATACATCCGTATTTCACTCAATTGCATTTCATTTTCTTTGGATGTGCAGACCATTTATAACATATATTAGTTAATTGTAACATTGGTTTGTAAGATCCAAAATTTCAAAAAAGATGTTTTAAATAAATCGTTTGTCTGCTAGTAATTCAAATGATTCAATTAAATAATTTCTGACTCTAAAAATTCGTAATCAATCAATCCAGACAATTATTGAACATACAAAAAATAATTATCTATGAGTTCATGCATGTGTGTAGCTAGGGCTCAATCAATCATACACATTTTTACTTTCCCTCTTTGGCCTCTCCAAAGGGTGACCTAAAAGGATCAATAATTGAATATTCAATGCTCAAGGATCTCCAATAGTAAAAAAATGGAATATCATAATAAGTTTGAGTAAACTAGAGAAAATTAGTATCGGATAGTTTGGGCGCGTAATTGGACGTTGCACTATTTGGTGGGGTTTTCAATCTCCACGTTGCACTTTTAGATCAAATGACCTAAATATTTAGAAAAAAGTTTTAAATACAGATATATAATTTTGCACATTTTAATTTTTAGATAAAAACGTAAAAAAACAAAAGTATTGCACTTTATATGTTTATTCTTTAGGTATAACACAAAAGCATTCCACTGTTTTTACAATGAGATTCATTGAGTTGAGGGCTTCATTTGAGTGTTTGATCTTTGTGTAGTTTTAATTTACATTCTTAATATTTATAAAAATAGGTAATTTTTGTTATTATTTTGACATTTTCATTTTTTTTATGATAATTCAAATTTATGTAATAGTATAAAGTTTGTTGTCTAAAAAATTCGAAATCAAAACAACATATGATATGATGATGCAAACAAACAAATTTTCTCTCGTCCTATTTTGCTTTAGTAGTCTTAATTTAAATCACTTTTAAGTTCATATTCACTTGCCTTCATTAGAATTTAAAAACACCAAAATGAGACAAAATTTCTTTCAAATGCTAAACCAATAAAAATCGGACAACTACAAGGTTGCATGGTTGACTCATATTGACCTGGTTTGGGTAAGGTCTTGACACGCGTATTTTTAACCCTTTATAGTTGTCAAATTATATGTTTTAGGGGTCAAGTTGCAGTCAAACAATATTTATAACCTTGGTAAGCCAAGGGTCGATCCTAGGAGCAGTGCGTGTGAATACTAGCAAACAGTGTGACCTATTTATCTATTCCGAATGAGTTTTGTAAAAAGGTTTTGTTGTCACGAGAATTGCGGAAATTAAATAACAGAAAATTAAATGGTTGTGTTTAAATCAGAGAAAGAATTCCAGAACTCATACTTCATCCGTGCTAACCCCACTAATCATGCAATCATGTCACGTTACATATTCATGCTATCGAATATGGAATATAACCGAAATAACACTAGACAAGCCGCCCATCCACGGATCATTGTCTAGATTAATCTCAATCGTTGAACGCCGCCCATCCACGGATTATCAACGATTTCGATTTATTAAACTAAAGGTTCTCCTATTAAATCATGTAAACATGACTTAATATCAATTTCATGTAATCCGGTTAATACCTAGGACCCATTCATCTTTCGGTAATTAACCTAAGTACGTTCTACCAATGCAAACATACCCTTTGATGTAAATACATGCATAGAACGATAAAATTAAGCACACAATGAAATTGAATATTCGAATCGCATAAATAAAAACTTCAATTGATCACATGAGAGTTAGGGTTACATAGCACGGGATCCGTAGGATCCCAGAATTGAGAAGACTACTCACTATTCATGGTAGTTAACCAAAAACAGTGTAAAGAAAGGAAGAAGCGAGTAAACCGTAAAGACGCGGTGTAGCTCGAGGATCCTCACGCTGAAAGCTCTGTCTTTTCTCCCAGGTTAGGGTTTCTTCTCCAAAATAACAGCAGCCTGTCTAATCTGGTCGTGTTTCCTTTTATAGCTCGCCCAAAAAGGCTGAAAAGCCCAAAATTGATTTTTGGAAACAACTTGAAGCCAGCCTGCCGACGAACCCGTTACACCCGTGACAGCCACGTGTGTCACGGCTGTCACGGGCTAAGCCAAAATCTCGGTTCAAGAGGAAAAGTGCCGTGACACCCGTGACAGGTGAGTGTGTCACGGTTGTCACGGGCTGAGCCAAAATCTTGGTTCAAGAGGAAAAGTGCCGTGACTCCCGTGACAGGTGAGTGTGTCACGGTTGTCACGGGCTTGTTCTGGCTCAGATCCCTTTGATGGTCTTTTTCGCCGATTTTTCCGTTCTTTCGATCACACAGGCTCGTGGAGCAAGGATATGCGTTATTTTCCTGAAACACTAGAGAAAGACATCAAATAGAGACAATTTTCCCGGAGTACGAGTATTATCCTTCATTGAATGCAGTGATTAATTAGTTGAAACATCGACTGATCAGGTCTCCATCAGATTCCCTGTTGTTTGGCCAATAATTATTGGAAAAAAAAAGAAGAAGAAATATTTCACTTGTTAATATCAATCAGAAAATGAAATAAAAAAACAAAATGTGGCAAAACAGGGGACCAAATAAATAAATTAATAAACGTACATATGATTGAAACAAATGCGTTATATATAGCTAGCTAGCTAGCTAGCCCACAGGCGGGGACATGGAATTCAATTATGAATGGTGACATTACAATGACAAATTCTAGCTAACACTAGACCCAACCTGAACCAGATGCAGCCTTTCTAAAACCTGTCATTTTGTATAACCGCCTATGGTTTCCAGATAGTTTGGATTGGAATTTGGTGGAGCGTGACAGTGTCAAAATGATATCGTTTCAATATATTAAAACGGAATAATTTTGTTATATTTAAAAAAAAATCAATTAAAACGATGTCATTTCGAAACTCGCAATATTTAACCGCAATGTACCGAATCTTTCCCATATATTTTTATGAGAGTTTAGAAATTATTCAAACTGAAAAAAGTAAATTATCAGTGTATTTTTTTGATAGTGGGTAGATACAACATCGAGGAACATTACAATGCACATGAGCTTTTATCATCTAGTACATATATATTGATCAATGTAGCTCTTAGCAAGTCATCTTGATTGCATCCGTAAGCATCTGGTACATCTCTCCACTTCTGAAGCGCAAGCCACGTTCGGCACCTTTACCATGAATCTGCACACATCCACCCAAATCATCGATACATCTTTGACACTTAGAGCTCAGACCATCTTGTGCACCTTTAACGAATAACACCTCCACGAGGAAGGAAGAACACATCACGCGCGAGGCGTGAATAGGAAGGCATCCACAAGGAATCTAAGAAGCATCCATGAGGGATGTAAGAAGCATCCACGCGCGAGGCGGGACATAGAAGAGGAAAATGAAATAAGAAAATTGGTGACACCGGGACTCGAACCCAGGGCGTAAGAATCCAACCATCAAACAATGTATATATGGTCTATGAAATACTCTTTTTTTATTGTGGGTTTACATCGAGCATTACAGCGAATACATTATTTTTCGAGTACACATATATTTCTAAGGTCCATGGATTACTTAAATACATTTTCAAACAGAAAATCAGCTGAAATTTATGTGCATACAAATTTAGTAAATAGTCTATTAACTATTTACTATTTTAACACCAACATTATGATTCTTATTATGATATTTAGTGGCGACTTAGAATGAGTTAATAATGTTGAGAAAAAAAACGGTCAATTTTTTTGATAACAAGTCTAAAATTTTCATTTTTTTTGTATTTTCAGTTTTGTTTCCAAGTTGAGATTTATCATAAAATTTGAAACAAAACTCAAACATAACTATAGAGAATGATAATTTGAGACTTTTAAAAGAATCGGAATTTATACAATAAAATTATTTTAAATTAATTGATTTGAGATATAAATTATGTTCCAAACTAATAAGAAATAATTTAATTTCTCCTTTAAAATAAAGATACTTATTTATTCACACCGCCAACAGGGGTGGTGGCCTTTTGGTTGATGTGTCCATCTTAATACGGTTGGATCCTCACTCTCTGGGTTCGAGTCCCGGGATTCATGGTAAGAAAGTGTCGAACGTGGCATGCGCTTCAGAAGTGGAGAGATTTACCAAATACTTGCGGATCCGATAAAAATATCTTGCTAAGAGCTTCGGAGATTAATATATATACATTATATGATTAAACTTATACGCAATGAATTATTCTTAATTCTTTTATCCATCCACTATAATAAAAAATTTTTTATTTATTCCCACCTATTTAAAGAGAATTGTTATATTTCTTTTTGAAAACAGTACATATTAAGATAAATAGAAATCAAAAAAGTAATATGTCTTTTAGTGGCCGCCAAAAACGAGGTATGCTGCCATTTGTTTACTACTGCTTTGTCTGTTGTTTGCGAAGTGAGCAGCTCATTGCCAACGACTTTCGCCAACGGAATCAGAATAATTTCTAGCAAACTCATATATACCACTTATTTTATTTTATTTTGATAAACTCATACCACTTAAATTGACTTTTTGTATAGTTTTAATTTGTGATTAATCATGTTAATATCAGGTCAAGTGTTAACTATTTTCATAGACCCACTTGGATATAATTTAATAATTTCGTACTTGTAATGATGGTCAAGTGTTAACTATTTTCATAGACCCACTTGGATATAATTTAATAATTTTTTTTTGATAGGGTGCTTATGTTAGTGGGTTAGTATCTGTATTAAGATAGAGATTTGAGCCCTTGACGCATCGTGGTGCAGGGAGAGTGCTATCACAGAACAACTCCGCTTGATCTCATAATTTAATAATTTCGTGTACTTGTAATGATATGGAAGATATGAAACTAGTGGCGTGGGATTGAACCCACTTGTAATTTACCTTATCATCCTAGAAAATAGTATTAAATATATAATAAAAATAGTATTTTCAATTCAAAGAAACTGTTCCAGCAAAAAAAAAAGGAAGAGAAAACTGATGGAAGAAGCCAACAGGAATGATGTCATGTGGTTAAGGAGTCAGTTATGGATCTTTACACTCCGGGTTCGAATCCTGGAGTCAACAATTTTTCTCACTATTTCGTGAGATTTTCTTTCATTTTCCTTTATATTTTCCTCTTCCTTTTCTTCTTCCTCGCCCCATCTCGCGTGTGGATGTTTCCGACATCCCTCGTGGATGCCTTTCTCGTCACGCCTCGCGCGTGGATGTTTTTCACATCCCTCGTGGATGCCTTTCACTTCACGCCTCGCACGTGGATGTGTTCTTCCTCCCTGGTGGAGGTGTCTTACAACGGGAAAGGTGGCCTGAGCTCCAAGTGTCGAAGAATGAACCGTAGCGGTAAAGGTGTCCAAGGTGGCCTTGAGAGATCCATGGTAAATGTGTCAAACATGGCCAGCGCTTCAGAAGTAGAGAGATGTACCAGCTGTTTCGGATCCGATTAAGATACCTTGCTAGAACTTTTAAAAAATATCATTATATATGTGTACTAGGAGGAGTGTTCAAATGAGGACACCCAAATTTGGTAAGGACGTAGGGACAAATCTCATCCATTAGATCATCATCCATCTAACCCCCCGTGCTTTGTGGGCGCGCCACGTGTCCAAGTTCCCAAAATCCAATAAAGCAAATAGTAAAACCCACTACCAAAAAGCAAACAGTAAAACCCACTACCACATGTGACACGTGGCAGCTTGTGGATCATTGGATGAACCTCATCCAATGGCCAAGATTAGTCCCTACACCCTCACCATAAGACATGTCCTCAATTGAACGCCCCCTGTGTACTAGATGGTAAAGCTTTAGTAATATGCATTGTAATGTCTAGGTTGTTGTACCCCATTATTAAAAAAAAATCGATGGAAGAAAATTGAATAAACAAATATATATTTTTAAATTTTATACAATTTTTTTACATTACATTCGATTATTTATTTTGATTTTAATCTTTGATTTTATCTTTATCTGTTAAATTTCTAGGAACCGTGCAGAATCTAAATATATGTGGAATATTCAAAAACTCAACCTGCGCCAATTCTATAAGACAGCGAGCAGTCAATTTAACGTTGGCTCATGATCGAGTTGCAGGACCATTTTTAAGAACATTAGCAACTTGCTCACGTACCCTATGTAAAAGAAACTGATCTTCATTAAATACTATTGACACCAATTTGGACCGCAACAATTTTTATTTATTTATTTTTCTAAATATTTTTAATAAGATACATCACATAAGTTATCATATTTTCTAGTAACTGAATTGCATCTAAAAGCGAATAGAGATTTAATTGAGTGACTTGAACTCTTAATAAATTAGTCAAGAGGTTAAGAGTTCGATTCTCCTGGGCAATATTTTTTTCTCACTTTTGTGTAAGAGTGTTGTGTTCCATTACGAGTGAAGATGCTGAATTTCAAATTTATTCTCGTTGATTTCAAGTTAGAGGTGCCCACTATAAAAAAAATTGCATATAAAATCTTGTTTACCTAAATTTTATCCCATACACAACTAACCTCCACTTGGATCTCAAGAATTTTAGTAGAAAATTAAAATAGAAAATAAGAAAAATAAGCGGGCCCTAAGAGTGAAACTTGTCGCCAGGTGATTCTTTTTTATTTTACTAACTTGTATATAAATAAATCTGTTTTACACAAATATTTAGTTTATAAAATTGGATTTATAATTAGTTAATGAAAAAGACAGTTGTACCCCTACTCATACACCAGCCCAATAATTCAAGGCCCAATGACCCCCACACAAACGTCGCCATAAAACAACCTCGCCGTCACTAACGTCACCATTAACCCCAATCACGGTCTCCTCCATATGATCACGACACGTGTCGTCATATCATTTGGCTAGAAACACATGTGTCATCTTCCAATTGCAAGCCAGAAACCGCAGAGAAACCAAAAAAAAAAGAGAGGGGCAAAATCGTAATTTCAAGCCACCGAAGCGGTTATATTTATAATCGCTCGAACCAGGGTCTGAAAAAAAAATCCCCAAATCGCAAAAAACTTCATCTTCTGATTTTTCTGAAAAACCCTAACTAAGAGATTTTCAGCATTTGCTGGTTTCGATTAGCGTTTCGGGAATGCAGAGAGATGAGAGGTCATTCGGTTCCGATCACTGAGCTTGCTTCGAGATTTTACAGATCAGCCGACGGCCGGAATAGCCATCGGAAACACGTCGAGGACGGGTAGCCTTTTCGCCATTTTCGCAACCTTCTCCTCTTTTTTAGCCTGTAAAATTTCACTCGATCGAATACTGACTTGGTTCTGAATCGGAGTGTGGTGGAGTTGTTGGACCGGATTGATTCGATGGCGGAGAAGGGAGACAAATTAGACGCGGCGTCGTCGGTGCTGAACGGGAAGTATGAGTTAGGGAGGCTGTTAGGAACCGGGACGTTCGCGAAGGTGTACCATGCGAGGAATCTGCAGAACGGGAAGAGCGTGGCGATGAAGGTGGTGGGGAAGGAGAAGGTGATTAAGGTTGGGATGACGGAGCAGGTGAAGCGTGAGATTTCGGTGATGAAGATGGTGAAGCATCCGAACATAGTGGAATTGCATGAAGTAATGGCGAGTAAATCGAAGATTTACTTCGCGATGGAGCTGGTGAGAGGCGGCGAGCTGTTTTCCAAAATCGCGAAAGGAAGGCTGAGGGAGGATGTGGCTAGGGTTTATTTCCAGCAGCTGATTTCAGCGGTGGATTTTTGTCATAGCAGAGGTGTTTATCACCGGGATTTGAAGCCGGAGAATCTGCTGTTGGACGATGATGGGAATCTAAAGGTGACGGATTTTGGACTGAGTGCCTTCACGGAGCATTTGAAACAGGATGGGCTGCTGCACACCACATGTGGAACTCCGGCTTATGTGGCGCCGGAGGTTATTGGGAAGAAGGGGTATGATGGAGCCAAAGCTGATCTTTGGTCCTGTGGAGTGATTCTGTATGTGCTCCTTGCTGGATTTCTCCCTTTCCAGGATGATAATTTGGTATCTATGTATCGAAAAATCTACCGAGGAGACTTCAAGTGTCCGCCTTGGTTTTCGTCTGAATCGCGGAGGCTGGTAACTAAACTACTTGACCCCAATCCCAACACCAGAATCACCAGCTCAAAAATTATTGAGTCTTCCTGGTTCAGGAAATCAATACCGAAATCTGTTTATGGGGAGCAATTAGACAATGATATTTCGTCGAAAGGGAAGGAATCTGAGAAGCTGAATGCATTTCACATCATATCCTTGTCTGAAGGGTTTGATCTTTCACCTCTTTTTGAAGAGAATAAGAGGGAGGAGAGGCAGGAGTTGAGATTTGCCACTTCCAGGCCAGCGAGCAGTGTGATTTCTAAACTGGAGGAGGTGGCCAAGGCTGGGAAATTCAACTTCAACAGAAGTGATTCAATTGTAAGGCTTCAAGGGCAGGAAAGAGGAAGGAAAGGGCGGTTGGCTATTGAGGCTGAGATATTTTCTGTTACGCCGTCTTTTCTGGTGGTTGAAGTTAAAAAGGATGGTGGTGATACACTGGAGTATAATCAGTTCTGCATCAAAGAGCTCCGGCCAGCTCTTAAAGATATTGTTTGGAATTCACCTGCTGATAATTCTATGCCTGCTTGAAGGATAAAATCCGGATTCTCCTATCTGAATCATTTTGATCAAAACATTGAGAGCAACCGTACCCCTCAGGTGTGTGGGGTTTACATTCGTAAATATGTGGCTTGCTTGTGTTTAGATCAGTTTCTCTATTTAAGTGTCTGTTATATCATCATCAGTCCTATTACCAGTTATTATTAGATGGAATTCGAATAGAAAAGACTTGGTTTAATAGTATCATTTCCAGTGTATATTACCATCACTGTTAAGCTTCTTTTTTTATGCACAAGGGTTGTTTCAATTCTTTTGTTTGTAACTAATTGGCTGCATCCCCTTCGGAAAAGATCTGTTGTTTTTCAATAGGGAGATCTGAATCTGGCTAGTTACCACATCATCCTAATAAAGAAAAGCAATCAATTACTTAGTGTTGATTAATATGTGAAGAAAAGAGGGATCTGTTGAGTTCATGAACATTCACTTTAATTTGTTTATTAGAAATCTGTCATGGGGTATATACCTGTTCACCTTTATTTATTCTCTTATGTGGCCCAAATCAATTCAGAATTTAAAGTGAATTGATTAGCTTTGGTTTCATAATTTTCTGGAATAGTGTTTCTTGGCATATTGTTGTTTTCTCTATAGCTATCAGAAACACAGAGGGACAGGAATGGAGACCACCTACTGTTCAATTAAAATGAAGATATATCAATCATAGAGTGCAAAGAGGTACTGTAATTGGACTCCTGGCTGCATGTATAATATAACCACTATTCTTTTTTAGGGTATAACTCCTTTAACCCTTTTTTTAAATCTAAGAAGGCAACTTTTGTTGAAGATAAAGATATTGTTTATTTTCAGTTTTGTTTCCTTGTTGTAATTAATTTTGGATGGTGGCAAGTTGCATTGCAGGAGTGGCTGTGGCTGTGGTAGGTCTTGCTTGGAAGTTGCTCCTCACAGCTTTCAACTGTGATGAAATATTGCAACTAATTTTAGAGCCCAAAATATTGACTGAGGAATAAGCTTCTGGTTATTCAAGTGCTAGTAGTCCCTTTGTGCTTGTCTTCCTTTCTAATTGGCTCGAGAAGATTCTTTTCTTCCTTGACTGACTACTTTTTATGCACATTGTAAATACGAATTACTCTGTTTTCTCTCGTCTGTATTTAGTTTAGCATGTGTAAATATACAGATGACTGAACATGTATGATGATGGTACACAGGAATCTATGAAGAGTATTTTGACGCTTGATCACGACGCATAAGTTGCGGTCCACCTTGTTGAGACCGATGTGTCCATGTTACAATATGTCGATTTTGGGCGGTAGGATATATTAGGATATTGCATGAGAAACGACGAGGAAAGCTTCGCCCTTGCAGCCAGCAAGTGGGGGTCATTTGGAGGTTTGCTCAAATTTTCTACCCATTGGATTGCTCAGTACGTAGTTTGTTTTGAGCGAAACACATCTCTATTATTGTTCTATCATGAAACTTATCTTCTCTGCTATGTCTACTAAATGTGTTTAAAGCCAGATCCATTGCACATGTTTTCTTTAATTTACCTTGTTTGTGACATTTTTTGTACTTGAAAAGCAGGTGAGAAAGTTATTGAGGAGGCCTATATTACATTGATGAATGATCGTACATTCGTTGGTGACTTGACTTCATCCGCATTAATTAAGAATGTTTGGTCCCAAAGTCGATCGTAGTCCATATGTCTCTCGCTCGTCCAATTCCTTATTTGCTTTGACAAGTCACAAATTAGATCTGAGGGCACAACCACAACCCTGCAAATACAATAATATAGATCAGTTAACAGATTGCCTAAAATTAATCTAAACAATATGTTAGCCAAAACCAAAATCATCACCAGCATGCGGTCTAAGTGGTTGTAAGTTTCATGAATCTGGCCTGTACCTACAGAAAGTCAAAGAATAAGTAGAGAGAAATAAGCAAGCATCTTCATATTCCTTTCATATCTAGTTGCACTAAAAGACTAATTAGGATGGTGCCTCAGCGGTGGTACACATGAGAAAGCAAAAAAAAAAAGTTACACTACAGCAATTTCATCTGTGTTTCTGGTCCCGTAATAATTAATATTTAAATTCGAATCTCAAGTATAAAGC
This sequence comes from Rhodiola chrysanthemifolia, assembly GCA_033675395.1. Taxonomy (NCBI): domain Eukaryota; kingdom Viridiplantae; phylum Streptophyta; class Magnoliopsida; order Saxifragales; family Crassulaceae; genus Rhodiola; species Rhodiola chrysanthemifolia. The sequence goes on from CM066204.1 coordinate 16,673,005, forward strand.
CTACAGCTATGCCTTCATTCGACCTTATTGATTTGAGCTGATCAACAACAGAATATGGCTGAAGAACCAAGTCGGTATGATCTCATTGATCACAGCTACACACAGTAGGATGATGATCGGAGCAACAACAAAACTTAATTTAATCAAAACTTCTCCCCATATCTACAGTTCTGTTCTCTACACATGCATAAACAACATGTCCAATCACCGCTTCAAAATGCAGCTAGGCACAGGATTATAATCTTGTGGAACATTCTTCATGTACTGGCCTGTGCTTGATAAATTAAGCATCATTTTCAGCTTTGAAGCGCTAGCTGGCAGCAAGCTTCTGGAACATTCTTCATGTACCCAACACCAATATATATATGCTGCAAGCAAGTGGTTAGATTTCCATACTTTCACATGCTGTGGAGAGTGAAATTCAAGTCTACATAAATACCTTTACTACCTACATGAGCAATGTGACATGGATGCCCCTCATCTGTTTCTCCTGTAAAAAGTGTGCAGCGACAATAAAAACAGACGTAATGACATGGCACTGTGAGATCAGCACACTCTTTCTGTGTATTATATAACTAATTCCCAGTTTGCAAGAAAGTTTTAACTTGGCAACAACAAAACATTTCAAAAGGAGGTTAAAAAAATTGTATGTTGTTGGAGAAATAATGCTACCTTATAGCAGGACGCGCAAATGCAACACTTGCTGTATCCCCCCGCATAGCCTTCTATGGATAAATGATCCGGTTTGGCAACATGAGTGAAGCTAAATAATAGAAAAAAATGATTGTGGAGCATATCTATGGCACATTCTGCGGGCATACAAAGAACATGCCAATGATTTATGATGGTGCTGGTTATTTATATAAAAGATGCAGTCAAGTACCACAGGTTGATCAGAGAATAAGATGAAGCAAAAGCTACTTTTGTGTAAAAACTGCCCATGATGATCTAGTTTATGCAAGTATATGATCAGTTCATCAACAAGAGCTCAAGTATAAATTTGAGGCTATGAAAGAAGAGAATATGAAGAAACATGAAGTCTGTCTATATAAGGAGGATACATAACTATTGAATGCATTCTCGACTTAAATTAGAGATGCATATATACAAGTTGCGTGTGCAGTATTACTAAGAGATGTTTTAAAATATCATTAAGAGAATGAGAATGGGAAAACAACTAGTAACACATATACACCACACAGATAACACATACCAGAAGTGTTAATAGATAAACGTAAAACCTTTTTCAGCGGAAGACAGAGATCACTAAGAACATAATTTTGACTATATGAATGAAAGAATAAGAATCGAACTGGACTCGGGAGGGAGGATAACACAGTAGTTAAGTATCGATTTGAAGGGCTTATGGACTACTCATAAGCAGAATAATTAAGGAACAAGTAACAACTGATCAGAAAAGCACTAAGATTGCCAATTCTCAGTAACAAACTAAAGGGCTTTAGATGACAGAAAAAGCTCACTTGTAGAATTCCTGATAAAGAGACAAAGGTCAATTTTCACAGATTGAAGAGCATCACAAAGTCAGGATGGCGTAAAGAAAAAAGAATCAAACTATTTGAACATAAACTTAAAGAAAGGGGCGCCATGACAAGGAATTGTGGAGTAACTGTAAAAATTAACATCATACATGAGCCAATCCTTTTCACAGCAAAAATTAAAACGCTAACCAAAAGCACAAAGATTCATGTTGAGAAAATAATATACCCATGCATCTTACCAGTGTGAGATTTCATTGTATGGTTCCCATTGAGAATACTCAGAAACAACATCAGCCAACATAACTTAACAACTGAGAAATGATTGTAAGGCTAAGCCCTTCACTTAAATGATTGTAACATATCAAATGCCATGAAAATAGTTAACAGGCGGAATGCATGTATTAAAATTAACACTCATAATTTAAAAAAAGAAGATCAAACGAGAGTACAATATATCCCAGTTTATGATTTAAAGATTTGTACATACCTTCCAAAATTCCAAACCCCCAAAATCTGTCTTCTCCAAAGAGAGTACCATTAGGCTCCATAAAATAATGTCAGATAAGAATGTTCACTCAAAACAAAGAAAGTGAGAATCAAAACACTTGCGCTTCTAATCATTATAGCAGGTAGCAACAAGCAAACAACATTATTCCTCCAAGCTCCACTTCATCAAAGTCTAAATATAAAAGCTCAATTACAAATAATGAAATACTAAATCTTCAAATTCGAAAGAAAGAGACAGGCAAAGATAAATGAGGCACAACGCACAAATGACAAATCAAATAGTGAATGTGAAATGTGTACTCCTCCGTCTTAAGCCCATTCAATTCATGGCTCATCATTTTACTCTTACACATCTGGACAGAAAGAGACCGACGATGGTGATCAGAGCAGAAGAGGGGGGTGACAGACAGAGAAGTAAGCACGCACCGGCATATGGTACTTCTTGTACAACTGACTGCGTGTGCTCACTCTCTTCTGTCAATCTCTCTCTCCTTCTCCAATCTGTCGTCGTCTCTCCCAAAAAACATATTTTTTTTAAAAGAAATTCAAAACCCTAATTATTAAAGACAACGAGAGATCGAGAGCGAGACACCATTATTTCTCCCTAGGTCAGAAAATGGCCAGATCTGAGAATCACACCAGTACTCCCAGAAACTCAGCTCTCTGGCTCTCTGCAATCTGCTTCTTATAATATCATAAAAACGACAGACAGACACCAAAATTCGTATCGATTTCATCCGCTCACAAAACCCTAATTCAAAAAAAAAAAAAAATCAATCCATATGCTCTCTCTCCCCTAAACGGCCACTGTTCCATTTGACGCCGTGCAGCAGTCTCCACCACATGCAAATTAAAACAGTTAGTCCTCCAACACACACAGTAGCCAGCATCGCAGCGGAACTTTCGGATGACATGATGACACGGACCGGATATGATCGATCGCTCGCTGTCGCGTATAACTTCAATTTTCAATCGCTCTACGGCATTCAATCAGCCTGCAGGAGCAGAAAGTCGCGAAGCAAAAGCGTTAATTAAACAGAAGACGGACGGACGGACGGACGGACGGATGGATGAGGATGACGCGTAGAGAGAGAAAGCTGCTGTAGCTGTGTGTCGATGGAGGATTGGTCGGCAGAAGATGAGCACGTCTTCTGATATACTGACTTGCCTTTCTACAGTTACGATTATATGCCGTTGGATCCGATAAGGTGTTCAGATCGGACGGCTGTGGGTTCTTTGTTTTTTATGGTAGATTAGGTCAAGATTTGGATGATTTAATTAGCAATATAAATATATTTAGGCTAATGACGTTCCAACATATGCGGAGGCTATATTCTACTTATTAAGTTATTATCTGTATCCAAAATACGTTTTTAGCCCCTGTACATTTTTATTTGCGTCACTTTTAATAGTAATTGTGGTTAGAATTATATTTCTGTTATTTTAGTGCATGTGTTTACAAACATATTAATTAATTGTGGTAAGTGATAACCACCCCTTATTATATTTAATTTTCTAATTTTCATTAAATTTCAAAGAATTTTTTATTCAATACACACTACTACAGAATGGGGATTATGCATCGGTTCCGTGTTCAGCCTTTCGCATCGGTTTTGACATTATGCATCGGTTTTAGGCCAACCGATGCATAAGCTCCCTCTTATGCATCGGTTTTGGGTTAACCGATGCATAAGGTCAGGATTATGCATCGGTTAGTCTAAACTGATGCATAAGCCTCGACATTACGCATCGGTTAGTCTAAAACCGATGCATAAGCGTCGACATTACGCATCGGTTAGTGTCAAACCGATGCATAAAGTCGAATACAACCCTAATTTCATTTTTACATCTGCAGTTTTCATCCTCCGATGCGAAATCGATCGATTTACTGGAATTTCAAACTCTCAGTGCGCGCCTTCCCGTCGACCTCGCTTCGCTCGTCGTCGCTCCGTCTCGCCGTCGTCTTCTCGCCAGTCTTCGCTTCGTCGACCTCGCTCACGTCTCGCCAGTCTTCTCGCCTGTGGTCGCTCGTCGCCAGTCCTCCAGGAACACTCCACTCCTCACTCACTCGACAGTCCTCCAGCAACACTCAAAGGTATGTATGGATGATGGATTTATTAGGGTTTACTCCTCACTCACTCGCGTAATCGAAATGCAATTACTTGTTGTAATTTTCTTTGTTGATTTAATTATTTTGTTGGTTTAGGTCTTGAATCGTACTCTCGACCCTTGCATATCAGTCAAATAGCTTCTTTGATTCTCCGAGCAACATCACATAAGGTATTTATATGTTTATTTCTTTAGTTCATGATTTATGCTTGTCAATGCTTTCTTAACACTTGTGTTTTTCAATCCAGTGTTCTTCTGTCTTTGCTCATTGCATTCCTCAACCTAATACTACATTTCTCCTCTCTTGATTTCACACAAGGTATTCTTATGGTATTCTTTTATTTTTACTATGTTTATTTTTTGAACATGAACATTTTGGTTAGGTTGCTCTTTCATGTCCATTTGTTATTTGTTTAACAAGATGATGTATATATTGAATGGTTAGGTAACTTGTTCTCAGTCTAATAATACTATTTACGTGCTTCATGTAGTGGATTTATGATGAGTCGAGAGTGGATGTCCGGTAATAGGTTAAGTGATGAGTATGAAAAGGGGATAATGGATTTCTGTCAATTTGCATCGTGGTATGCATTAAAAAATGCACTTGAACGTGTCTTTTGTCCATGTAAGGCGTGTTTCAATATGATAAAGGTCAAAGTGGAGGATTTGCATAAACACATTTTTTAAAGGGAATTAATCCACTATATAAGGTTTGGTACATGCACGGTGAGGCTGAACCGCAAGACGTTGAACCTCAACCCGTAGAAAGTTTGCCTGAAGATAATGATGATTGGGATGAGGACAATTTAATTGAGATGGTTAACAACGTTGCCGATGAATTTGCTTCTAGACCACAAGTTGTGGAATCATTGAGGAATGACTCTAAACTACCATTGTATGAAGGTTGTTCCAAATATACAAGGTTATCTGCAACTTTGAAGTTATTTAATTTGAAAGCTAAAAATGGATGGAGTGATAAGAGTTTCACTGAAGTGTTAACGTTGGTGAAAGATATGCTTCCCGAGGGAAACACTTTACCTAACCGTACTTATGAAGCTAAAAAGGTTATGTGTCCCATGGGAATCGAGTACAAGAAGATACATGCTTGTCCCAATGATTGTATATTGTATCGTAATGCTCATAGAGATTTGACTGAATGTCCGGTGTGCAAGGCTTCTCGCTACAAGTTAAACAAAGGACGGACAAATACCTCAAAAGGCACTCCAGCCAAAGTATTATGGTATCTACCACCGATTCCGAGGTTTCAACGATTATTTGCCGAAGCGAAAGATTCAGATAATATGTGATGGCATGCAGAGAAACGTGTCGTTGATACCAAAATGCGTCATCCGACCGATTCACTGCAATGGGCCAAAGTAGACAACTTATTCCCAGAGTTTGGATAAGAGTCTAGGAATTTACGCCTTGACTTGTCTATTGATGGGGTGAATCCGCATGGCAATCTCAGTAGTCAACATAGTACATGGCCCGTGATATTAGTGATATACAACCTACCTCCCAGACTAACCATGAAGCGCAGATATATGATGCTTTTTTTTGTTGAAATCGGGTCCTCGACAGCCTGGAAATGACATAGATGTATACTTGGCTCCCTTGATAGATGATCTAAAGCTTTTATGGAATGAAGGAGTACGAACATTTGATGCATCTAGGCAAGAATATTTCAATATGCGTGCCATGTTAATGTGTACCATCAATGACTTTCCTGCTTATGGTAACTTGTCCGGGTACAGTATTAAAGGGTATAAAGCTTGTCCAATATGCGGGGAAGCGACACATTCACGTTATCTAAAGAATTGTCGAAAAATGGTTTACATGGGACATCGACGTTTCTTACCGAGACATCATCCTTACAGGCGAAAGAAAGCTGCATTCAACGGTGAGACCGAACACGCAATAGAACCTCAACCATGTTCAGGTTATGTAATACTTGAGAAAATTCAGAATATTACAAATCGATTTGGAAAACCCAGTGCACGCACCGAAAGTGCTCCATGGAAGAAGCGATCAATATTTTTTGATCTCCCTTATTGGCATACACTTGACATTAGACACTGTGTTGATGTGATGCATGTAGAAAAGAATATATGTGACAGTCTGATCGACACATTATTAAACGTTCCTGGGAAAACGAAGGATGAGTTAAAGCGAGACTGGATATGCTAGAGATGAACATTCGTACCAAATTAGCACCAGAAACCCGAGGACAATGTACATATCTGCCTCCGTCATGCACAACTCTTTCTAAGAGTGAGAAATTAAGATTTTGCGGATGTCTTAAAGGAGTTAAAGTTCCGTATGGGTTCTCTTCAAATATTGCCAGTTTGGTTTCGATGAAGGATCTGCGTTTGAATGGATTAAAATCTCACGACTGTCACACTTTGATTCAACAGCTCTTGCCTATTGCAATTAGAGGTATATTGCCTCCAAAAGTGAGAGCCGATGTACAAAGACTTTTTCGAGAGCAGGTAGTGGTTACATTATGCCAACTTGAGATGTTCTTCCCACCATCCTTTTTCGATATAATGGTGCATCTCACTGTTCATTTGGTGCGCGAACTTCGAATTCTTGGACCAGTGTATATGAGATGGATGTACCCTTTTGAGAGGTACATGAAGATTCTAAAGAGCTACGTGAGAAATAGGCATCGTCCTGAATGATGTATAGTGGAAGGATACATAACTGAAGAGGCGGTTGAATTTTGCACTTACTTTTTGGGAAATACTACTCCAATTAGGATTCCAAGGCCACGTCATTTTGATCGATTTCAAGGAAAAGGAACAAGTGGATCGAAACAAATAGTTAAATCCGTGGATGAGTTATCACAAGCCCATTTCTACGTATTGCAACACATTCCTGAGATTACGCCTTTCATCGAGCAGCACTTAAACATAGTGAGGAGTGCACACCGGGGGAAAATGAGATGTGGGTGCAAAGAGAAAATCGTCGGTCATTTTGTAAATGGCTTAAAACTAATGAAGCTTTAAGTATTCAAGGGAACTCGGAAGAAGAGTCTGATGATGACTTAGTGAAGTGGCTTATGGTAGGTCCGAGACCAAGTGTATACATGTGGAGAAATTTTGACATTAACGGATTTTGTTTTCACACAAAAGATCAAGACGAATGCAGCGTTGCGCAAAATAGTGGTGTCACATTTGTTGCTGAAACCACTCACGTTTCTAGCGCTTGAGATCGAAATCCAATATCTGCTCCTCTCAATTATTTTGGGGTTATCGAAGAAATATGGGAGTTGGATTATGTTAAACTACAAGTACCCGTTTTTAAATGTAAATGGGTTAACCATTCAGCGGTTCGCACTGATGAATTCGGAATGATGTTTGTGGATTTTCGAAGGGAGGGCTATAAAGATGAGCCCTTCATTATGGCCGAACAAGCAAGACAAGTATTTTACGTCAAGGACCCTGCGGATAGAAATCTGTTTGTTGTCCTCCACGGCAAACAACAAATAATCAATGATGCTACAAGTGGCACATCTGAAGACCTCACTGAAGATTGCATACATGTGTGTACGATCGTTCCTGTTGAAAGCATCGACGTTGAAATTGATGACGCAATGCAATTAAGAGAAGATCACGATGAAGGAATATGGATTGATAAACAAACTTAACTTATGTGTATGTTGTATGTTACTTTATCAATGATGTTCATTACACGTCATTTTATTTTTTTATTGTTGTGTACCCTTATACGAGCTAATAACGGAGCGGAGATTGATGATTTTAGTCAAGTAAGCTTTTAGACTTGTATTATTCATTAAGTTGTAGTTGAGACTTTGGTTGGTTTTAATTTCATTCTAAGGTTATAGTATTGATTTAATTACTTTTCTCTTGCCTTTCATTGTTTGTAGTGTTTTCCTAATGGACATGAATCTTACGAAGACTCGAAGATCGATGAAGTAAGGGAAATAAGCGCCACTTACTTGTATGGGTATATAAGCGATCGTTACCCAGTCGGTATAGGACATCAATTTTAGTTTTGGTGTATTGTATTACGAATATTAACTTTTGTTTGGCATTGTTGTACTTGTATAAAATGATTCTCTTTAATCTTTGAAATGAATGTATGTCGATTATGAGCAACGGTGTATTTGTAATTGAACAGTATGGTATTTGTAATTGAATGGCAGGTTATTGATGTTTGTAAATATTTCAGGTGGATTTGTGCTATTAGAAGCCAAAATCTGCCAAAATTTTTAAAGACATTATGCATCGGTTATTGGCTGAACCGATGCATAATCCCTAACCTTACGCATCGTTTGGAAGCAAACGATGCATAATGTCTATCATTATGCATCGGTTTAGACAAAAAACGATGCATAAGGTTAGGGATTAAAAACCGATGCATAATGTTAGAGATTATGCATCAGTTTTTGGGAACCGATGCATAAGGTCCGAACCTTACGCATCGCTCGATTATGCATCGGATCAAAACCGATGCATAATCCCCAGTCTGTAGTAGTGACACGAGAAGTATGAGAAGAAGTTTTAATCGCGTCAGATATTGAATTCATTTTTTTTATAGAAGATATTGAATTCATTGAGGAGTGAACTTTGATGTTTGATACACTAAAAATCCAAACAAGGTGAAATGAGATCATTTTAAAATCCAAATTATATTTTTTGAAAAAAATAATAATAGTAGGAATTATGACCCAATGGATAAATTATTGGGCCGATGGTACTCCATTTCGAACAACTTGCCGATGATTTGTAGCCCAATATTTGGGCCATTCATCTTAATGACGTGGCCCATAATCAATCTGGGCCATATACGCCTTGCCATACGAACGTGAGAAGCTCGTCTGCAGAAGCAACAGGTGGAAGCAGGAGATCGGCGTCCATGGCGGTTGAAGTTCAGTCGAATAACCAACTCGGCGAAGTCCGTACTGATGTGCTATCCGATGCCAGACTTGCCTGCTACAAGGTCGTTACTTTGCCTCAATTTCAATCGTTTTTCGCACTTGAAATCCGCGATTTTTGTCATCAGAAACCCTAACGCTGCTAACTTGTGGCGCAATCGTCGTGTGTTGATGTGTGATTAGGCTCGAGATGCGTTCTACGCGTGTTTAGAGAAGGAGTCGAGCAAGAAGCCGACGGAGATCGCTACGGTTGGGCTGCTGTATCCTGCTGAATGTAAGAAAACTAGGGCTGCGTATGAGAAGCAATGCCGTAGCTCTTGGGTGAGAATTTGATCTAATTATGTCTTTATGAGGTTTTTTTTGAAGTTTCTAGATTCTAATTTGTGTCTATGCTCTCATTTTTCGGGTTGGTGATTACTGATGATTTGTGAGGATTTGGATTTTTTGCAGGTGAAGCATTTTGATAGGGATTATTGTGCTAAGAAGAAGGTAAAGAGGTTTTTAGATGATCCGAATGCGAAGAGAGGTCCGTTGTCTCTTCCTCAGCCTTATACTTTCAAGCCGATTGAGTCTGATAGGTAGCTGGTAGTTTAAGGGTATTCGTTTTTTCTCCAGTTTTTCTTAGAAACATTGATTCAGTTCTGTAAGAATAAGAATTGTGCGGTTTCATTCATATATTAACAATTACTAGGTTGTATACTTGGATGTTGCTGGAGATTAATGCGTGCATTTTGTGTTTGAATGAATTGGTGATGATTAATCAAGCTTGTTTTAAAATTGTCAGAGATTGGTTCTATTGTTTGGGTTGGTTAATTGAGTGAATAATTAAAGATTTTAGCATAAGGGAGAGGGTGTTAATGTACAGTAATGTATGAACGAACTCATCGAGTTGAGTTGATTTGGCAGGGGAGAGAATCAAGTAGCTGAGGTAATGAGTGAATGGTGTGGGCAAATCTTTGGGGGAAAGGAGTCTTCGGGTCTGTTGCCAGTGCTTTCATGATTTGTTGTTGTATCACTAAACTAAACTTGTTTATTTGTTCTAATTTTCCAAACTGTGTTAGAACCTTGACTTTAAATTATGACTAAGCATGAAGCTAACGTACGGATGCACCAATACAACTGTTTATTGGTGAATTAATATCCATGTAGTTGGAAATTAAAGTAGGTTGTGATTTATATATATGTATACATTCTACAGAGGAGGAGAACCATTCTTAACCTAAATACAAATCTGAGCCATTATATCACATGATCCAACAATCTTCATTTATCCACAAAATGACAAATAAATACTTTTTGGACAAATCTACACAAGATCTAAAGGGTGCAAAATAAGTTCTTAGGTTCTCACCATAAGAGTGGTTCTCATTTGAGCGTGCCCTTACATTCTATAAAAATGGATTTTAAACAGACAGTTGCCTAATTTCTACTTTTCATAAGACTTGTGTTATGAAGATCTTGTCAAGAAATTTCGGGTTTCAGTTATTTTGAGATGCGGTATGTTTTTTCTTTTTCGGGACTCTTACCCTTCACGTATCGCATAGTTTAGATGTCCTCCACATAGCTCTAATACCCCATGGTTAAGAAGACTGTTCCGAAACAGGGACCAAATCCTTGGTTGTTAAACTATGTCAATCCTTTATAAAGGTAAAAAGCCAATCTGGAAAAGTATTCTACTCTTTACAAAAAGAAGAAGGCCGTGAAAAGAAGTGTTATTGTCACAATTATTGTTGATTGTATGATCCAGTCAGCCAACGTAGTAAAAATGAAACTCGAAAATTGGGAAGATGGCAGGCAACGGTATCCTCCAAAATTCCTCAGCCCTCCATCATTTTAGGAAGAGATGAACCGCATTTTCTTCCTTATACCCGCATATGGCACACCTTGAGTCGACTCTACAACCTCTCTTTATTAGGTTACTTGCCATCGGCACCGCATTATGGTACATCTTCCATGTGAATATCTTAGCCATGTTAGGGACTTTAATCCTTCAGAATTTTTTCCAGAATAACTTGAACTTATTAGTGTCAGATACCTGCCCTTTGTTGTCAGCTACTCTTTTGATTTCTTCCTGGAGAAGGAAACCATAGGCTTCCTTCGTCGAAAATTCCCCATCACTCCTCAGCAGCTTCGTCGATCCTTGACTCGTTTCACTCATGTTCAACCAGTTTTTTAAAGATGGTTACACCCCCCATGTATACTCCTCCATCCCCACGAAGGCCTAGTTCCAACCTCTGCTTCAAAAAGATACACATTCGGGAAGTACCTAGCCTTGTAAATCTTGCTGATCAGTAATTCCGGTTTAGCCAGAATCATCCATGCCTGTTTAATGAGGAGTGCTTGGTAAAGCAACTGAAAGTTTTTTTTTGGACCAAGACTTCCTTCCTCTTTCACTTTCTGCATTTTCCTCTTATCTAGCCAAGCTATGTATCTATTCTCCCTTGCATCGTTCCACCTGAAAGAGGAAATTATGCTATTCCACCTGTCAACAATGCTTATGGGCATTCTAGAGCATGACAGCGCAAATACTGGGATTGCTTGAAATACTGACTTTATTAGTACCTCTTTGTCAGCAATCGATAACATCTTTTCTTTCCGTCCATTGACCCTCTTCCTCATTCTGTCTTCCAGGTAATTCCGCATCGCTGAATTTCTTCCGTTAATGATAATGGGTAAACCCAAATACTTTTCTATTCCGCTTACCTGACTCATCCCCAAGATGCTGCCAATACATTTTTTCTTCCGGTTATTAATTTAGGGGTTATATAAATGAAACAACATTAAAACTACGTCGTTTTCGAATGTCTGTAAAATATAAATAGCTTGACTAAATATGAGTCCTGTTGTGAAAATTATGATATATGGAGAGGAAACTTAAAGATAGAAGATGAATATGAACATGAGTGGAAAATGTAGAGAGGAAGAGTGATTCTCATTGATATTGATATTGGTTATTCATACATATACAAATGACTTCTTTATATAGGATTACATGGGACAATCAAAAGACTAGCAATAAAAGAGGATTAAATTAGTCATATGAAAGGCTAAGGGTCATTGGCATATGAAATGTTAAGTGTCATCCAATACCTAATGATAATATTCATAACACTCCCCCTTTGGATGACATGTACATACTCAAAATGGTCTAGCAGAATCTTTTATCAAGAGACTAAAATTAATATCTAGACCAATATTACTTATGCGATCTAAATTGCCAAGTTTTGCTTGGGGACATGCAATTTTGCATGCTGCATCACTAGTTCGTATAAGGCCAACTGCAAATAATAAATATTCCCCTTTGCAACTTGTTAGCGGCCAAGAACCAAATATCTCTCATTTAAGAGTTTTTGGGTGTGCAGTCTATGTTCCAATATCTCCGCCCCAACGTACTAAAATGGGACCCCCAAAGAAGATTGGGGATTTACGTGGGATTTGAATCTGCATCAGTTATCAAATTTTTGGAACCTATGACAGGTGACATATTTAAGGCACGATTTGCCGATTGTCAATTTGATAAGACAAATTTCCCTGCATTAGGGGGAGAAAATAAAGTCTGAAAACAAAAGACAAGTAATATCTTGAAATGCAGAGTCATTGTCTCATTTTGATCCTCGTACAAATCAAAGTGAATTAGAAGTTCAAAAGATTATCCACTTACAAAGTGTGGCAAACACATTGCCTGATGCATTCACAAATGTTAAAACAGTGACAAAATCACATATACCAGCTGTCAATGCTCCTTGCAAAATAAATCTTCCTGATGAAGATATTGGAAATAAATTAGCATGTGAGTCTAAAGCACGACAGAAACGTGGTAGACCAATTGGGTCCAAGGATAAAAATCCTAGAAAAAGAAAGGTTCAAGATAACCAAATTAATGCATCAACCACTATTCCAAAAGAAAATGATATGAATCATGAAGAGACTTCTTTGAAAGATAATGAGATAACTGAAACTGATGACAATGAAGAAATTTTGATCAATTATGTCATTTCAAGGAAAAGGTGGAATAGAAAAGAAATTACAGTGGATAATATATTCGCCTATTCTATGGCTCTAAATATTACATAAGAAGATGAGGATCTTGAGCCAAGATCGGTTAATGAATGCAGACAAAGAAATGACTGGCCAAAATGGAAAAGTGCCATCGAGTCAGAATTGAATTCACTTGAAAAACGCCAAGTCTTTGGAAAAATTTCCATAACACCCGAGAATCAAACCTGTTGGTTATAAATGGATATTTGTGCGCAAACGAAATGAGAAAAATGAAGTCGTAAGATATAAAGCACGACTTGCAGCACAAGGCTTCTCACAAAGATCAGGCATTAATTATGAAGAGACATATTCACCGGTCATGGATGCAACAACATTCAGATTTTTATTGAGTTTGTCGGTTTTAGAAGGACTCCAAATGCATTTAATGGATGTCGTGACAGCATATTTATATGGGTCACTTGATAATGACATTTACATGAAAATTCCCGAAGGATTAAAATTACCTGAAGCATGTAGCTCAAAACCACGGGAAATGTACTCAATAAAATTACAAAGATCATTATATGGATTAAAACAATCCGGTCGAATATGGTACAATCGTCTAAGTGAATATCTTTTGAAAGAGGGATACATCAACAATGCAATTTGCCCATGTGTTTTTATTAAAAGGACAAAAATTGGATTTTCTATTATTGCGGTTTATGTTGATGATTTAAATATCATTGGGACCCCTAATGAACTTACTGACACGATTGCATATCTAAAAAGTGAATTTGAAATGAAAGACTTGGGAAAAACAAAATTTTGCCTTGGCTTACAAATTGAGCATTTATTGAAGGGCATTTTTGTTCATCAGTCCTCATATACTGAAAGGATCCTCAAAAGATTTAATATGGATAAATCACATCCGGAGTTCGCCTATGGTTGTTCGATCACTTAATGTGACAAAAGATCCATTTCGTCCTCGAGAAAAGGAAGAAGAACTACTTGGTCCTGAAGTACCATATCTTAGTGCTATTGGTGCACTAATGTATCTTGCTAACTATACACGACCCGATATTGCATTTTCGGTTAATTTACTAGCAAGACATAGTTCTTCTCCAACTCGAAGACATTCGAATGGCATTAAACAAATTTTAAGATATCTTCGAGGAACAACTGATATGGGCTTATTTTATTCAAAAGACTCAAAATCAAGATTAATTGGATATGCCGATGCCGGGTATTTACCTGACCCTCATAAAGCGCGGTCACAAACGGGTTATGTATTTACCTATGGTGATACCGCCATATCTTGGCGATCTACCAAACAGACCCTTACAGCCACTTCTTCTAATCATGCTGAAATATTAGCACTTCATGAAGCAACTCGTGAATGTGTGTGGCTGAGGTCTTTAATCCATCATATCAGAGGATCATGTGGTCTTTCAGGTGACAAAGAAAGCCCTACTGTTATATTTGAGGATAATTCCAGTTGACATACAATAGTCATTAAAGACTGAGATGTAAATTCTCCCGCATTATCCACACGGATTTTCTTAATTGTATGATCTGGAAATTGTGCTTGTAATTTAATAATTTGAGCAAGTAACCTTGCAAATGTCATATTACGAGTGGATAATAAACAAACATGCGACCAACAGGTCGATGCATCAATAAGTACCATAAAGTACTGAAATGGTCCGCTTGATGGGGAAATAGGTCCACATATATCTCCTTGAATCCGTTCTAAAAATGTTGGACATTCAGTCTCAACTTTTAGTGGAGATGGTCTTGTAATCTGTTTTCCTTGAAAACAAGCAACATATGAGAGATCTTTGGACAAGTGAATATTTTTACTCTTTAATGAATGTCCATGTGAATTTTCAATGATTCTTCGCATCATTATTGAACCCGGATGACCTAATCGATCATGCCATATTAGAAAGTTTTTCGGGTCTATTGAATTCTGGTTTATCACCATATATGATTCAACTGGATTTATGATAGTATAATATAATCCAGAGCTGTATGATGGTAGTTTTTGCATCACTTTTTTCATTCCTGAGACCATTGACGTGATATATAAATATTCAATGTCATTTTCATTTGTTGTCTCAATATGATAACCATTTCGACGTATATCTTTGAAACATTGCATCTTTTATGATATATTGTGTACCATTATGCAACACTAGTATTTGGAGTCTTTCATAGCCTTTAATAAGATTTGATGCACCAGATATTGTGTTGATATTAGCTTTAGCTAATTTGAGATGCGAAAAATAAATTTGTCTCTCAAAATTGTATGTGTCGTTGCACTATCCGGCAAACATAATGATTCATCATCATCTTTCATCTTAATAGAGAGACCATCATCCATATCTCTTTGAAAGGTAAATAAATAAGATTAGGAACACTTTTATTTGATGAGACGGGGGATACAAGTTCAAACTTTAATAAGTAAGTCATCATCTTTTTATCGTAATTGAGAGATGATTATCCATAGCTCTTTATTTGGAAGAGAAATAAAGCATAAAATATGGAAATTCAAATACTTTGAATTTGATATTCATATGTATGACATCATCTCTTGTGTCGTCTTCCATCACTGATTAATTTGTCAAATTCTCCATTGACCTCTTTAAAAATATAATCTCTAACATCCAAATAGATGAGATTCATGTAGGTCCAAATGGGTGATAATCTTAGGATAATCAGTTGTTTAGTGAAATTTATTGTGACACCTTTTGCTTTCAAAGAGACTTGATAAAAATCAAGGTGTTCAGAAGTACGACTAGTACGACCCCAATGATATATTATTTCATCATATTATGAATGATATTTTCATCTCATAACTTCACTTGTGATGTGATTCATAACATTATGCAAAATTATACTCGCATACATTTTTTTATAATCTTGCAATCGCAAGTGCATATAATCAAAACAAGTTTAATATCATTGCCTTTCGATGATCGTACATTCTCTTCAAATCATTTCAAAGGAGAGGGATCATTGATTCTCAAATTTCATATACAATCTCTCATCGAGATGATGCCGAAGGATATTTTGGCTTGAGCCATCTTTTATGAACAAGTGATTTATTTCCTTCTTTTATAGTATCTTAAAGATACATGGCACTTAGGCGGATTTCAATATTAATAATCAACGCCGAATAATCATTTTCATGCTCAAGAGTATTGAATTCGAGCTTCATAAGATTGACATTGCATAATAATATATAATAAATATAATATGAATTGATTTCAAGCAATAAAATGAAACAATGAAATAGAACATTAGCCACATGTAAAATTAAACATGACATATAACAAGAAAATAAAAATGTATAAGATACAGTCATCTTTCAATATATAAAATTAGGCATGTCAATGATTTATAAGAACATGATTAAATAAAATATACATGTTATAAACAAGAGCACAGAATAAATTGATTTTCCAAATGCTAGGCGGTTTTGAGATTTCTCCGAAGAGGACTCAATGTTGCTGTCATCGCATCACAATAATAAAAGGGAGGACGAAGAGAAGATGGTGTATCTCTACCTTGGATTTCGTAGAGAAATTGTGCTGATAACGTGTTGTGAAAATTATTGATTTGTGAGAACTCAAATGAAGAACATGAATATATGATGAGAGGAAAGTAGAGTGAAAGAGTATTTCTTATTAATATTGATCTTTACAAAATGATCCCTTTATATAGGGTTACATGGGATATGTGGATAGACTATGAATCGATGTAAGGATTAAATAGAGGTACATGAAAGGTAAAGGGCATAACCATGTAAATGACCAAAGATTATCCAACAATATTCATAACATTCATAAGAATCATAACAAATCCCAAGCAATCCCACATTTTTAGCCTCTGTATATTTTTATTTGCCGATGATTACTAGGCCAATATTTGGGCCTTTCGTATTTTGTGATTTGGAAAATATACGCCTTGCCATAGCGTGAGAAGCTCGTTTGCAGAAGCAGCAGCCAGAAGGAGGAGATCGGCGTCCATGGCGGTTGAAGCTCAGTCGCATAACCAACTCGGCGAAGTGATCCGTACCGATGAGCTACCCGATGCCAGAGTTGCCTGCTACAAGGTCGTTACTTTGACTCAATTTCAATCGTTTTTCGCCCTTGAAATCCACGAGTTTTGTCATCAGAAACCCTAACGCTGCTGACGTGTGGCGCAATCGTCGTGTGTTGATGTGTGATTAGGCTCGAGATGCGTTCTACGCGTGTTTAGAGAAGGAGTCGAGCAAGAAGCCGACAGAGATCGCCACGGTTGGGCTGCTGTATCTTGCCGAATGGAAGAAATCTAGGGCTGCGTATGAGAAGCTATGCCGTAGCTCTTGGGTGAGAATTTGATTTAATTATATGTCTTTATGAGGTTTTTTTTGAAGTTTCTAGATTCTAATTTGTGTCTATGCTTTCATTTTTCGGGTTGGTGATGACCTATGATTTGTGAGGATTGGGATTTTTGGCAGGTGAAGCATTTTGATATGGATTATTGTGCTAAGAAAAAGGTGAAGAGGTTTTTGGATGATCCGAATGCGAAGAGAGGTCCGTTGTCTCTTCCTCAGCCTTATACTTATTACTTTCAAGCCGATTGAATCTGATAGGTAGCTGGCAGTTTAAGGGTATTTGTTATTTCCAGCTAAAAACATCGATGCAGTTATGTAATTGTGCGGAACCATACGCTGTCATTCATATATTAACAATTACTAGGTTGTATACTTGGATGTTGCTGGAGATTAATGCGTGTATTTTGTGTTTGAATGAATTGGTGATGGTTAATCAAGCTTGTTTTAACATTGCCAGAGATTGGTCCTACTGTTTGGGTTGGTTAATTGAGTAAATAACAAAAAAAAATAGCATAAGGGAGAGGGTGTGTTTTTTTTATTGCAGTTGGAAATGAAAGTAGATTGTGATTTATCATTCTATAAAAATGGATTTTAAACACGCAGACTGGCACACAGTCAGTGAGGTAGTTTAAGTGGTTGGCAACTGGTGTCAGCTCATTATTTGAACAGCATTGCCTAATTTGTACTTTTCATAAGACTTGTGTTATGAAGATCTAGTCAAGAAATTTCGGGTTTTCAGTTATTTTGAGATGCAGTTTTTTTTTGGGGACTCTTACCCTTCATTGTATTGCATAGTTTAGATGTCCTGCACATATCTCTAATACCCCATGGTTAAGAAGACTGTTCCGAAACAGGGACCAAATCCTTGGCTATTAAACTATGTCAATCCTTTATAAAGGTAAAAAGCCAAGTATTCCACTCTTTACAAAAGAAAGAAGGGCGTGAAAAGAAGTGTTATTGTCACAATTATTGAAAATTTGTTGATTGTATGTAATTATATGAAGCCCAAACCTAGAGAATGATCGGGTCACATCTCGAAGCTAGCCATATTTATATAAGATGATACGTATCAACTTTTTCCGGTCCCTTTTTGTTTTTGGATGACGAAGGCAACTAGCTATCTTTGTTTCATCTCTCACACTTTGAAGAGGTAGGCCCGTTTCCGTTGGAGTTTGTACCACAACGTTTTGTGGACGATGATGACAAGGGATTTTTGGCCGTTGAGATGGCTGTGGCTAGTGAAATGGGCATCAGGCAGAGACCTTTCGACTGTAAATATTGCATCGCTGATCCCATGTCCTCTTCCATCAGCTTTGCAACTTGGTTCTCATTCACTGACGTGCCCTCCTCACCTGAGCTTGTATTTACTTCTCCATTACTGCTCAGTCTGGTCATTGCTCTTGCCCTTAAACTGCCCTATTTGACGACATAAATAAACAAACAACATGCGTTGTATTTTAATTAGCTGATAATGTCATAGTTCAAATTAATAATGTTGTTGTTATGGTATTTATTAATATATTTATATACATAGACAGAAGGAACACAAGGTGTGATATGGAGAGGTTCATTCTGAAAAGCTAGCTAGAGCACGCTTGCATTGCCTTTTACTAGTTTGCGTCTATTTGCTTATTTTTGTTTGCACCCATAACCTAATTTTCAATACTTCGATTCATCACAGTTCACACTACACCACCAAGTAAGATCAAATAAGCAATAAATATGTGGTCCTATATATATACTCTTACAATAAATATGCTTAGTTGATCGAGAGTTATTACCTCTTTAGACATGTTATCAGCAACACGAGAAGGCACAGCACCTGCTCCTCCTAATCTGCTCATGCTCAGCACCTGTTTAATTTTATGTATATATGCATCACGTTACTGTAGTTAATGAAAGAAGCCTCAGACCTACCAACTTGATAATACTGAATATTATCATGAAACAGAAGCAAACAACTATATAAATATACTGTCTGCTTCACCAAACTTGATGCAAGTGTAAACTAGTACAGATATGGAAATGTTACCGACCATGTTATTCTATTGTTATTTTAAACAGCTGACACAGATATAAGTGAAGAAAGAGAGAGCAACCTTGACTTGAAGTTGGAGGAACTTCACGTACTCTATTATCTCATCAAGCATGGACGCCTTGTCTGTCTGTCATTCCATTTTCATTAATGACGGAAAAACAAAAACTTAAGGGTCAATTGGGTATAATAAACAAAACTAAAACTACAGTATTATTGTTTGAAGAACTCAATTCTCTATCATATTATTATAAGCCTACTAACCAGACATGGGGAGCACCTATATATATATATATATATATTTTCGTCAGTTGTTGTTGCTCCCAATTATTTAAAACTAATCGGCTAGCTCGGAATGACATGCATCCATGTCCTAAAAAGTCTACTACAAGGCCTTTCCTGATATCTAACAGATGGCCATAAAGTTTGAAACACAATGTTCGCGAGTATAGTAGCTGATTTAACTAAATTGAAGATATATGTCCTAAGATCATATTCCCTCAATTAACAACAAACTTCAAAAAGGCCAATGAGATATGATATAGCAAATGACAAAGACAATAATCCAACCTTGTAGAGTGAGAGCTCTACACAACTTCTTGGTGGTGCCCTTAATTCTGATTTACATTATAATATAGCAATTATGCGCAGATTTTGCTTAACTAGCTAGATGCCATTAATCTTATGCGATTGTTCAAATGTTAAATTTCTATTACATACTAAGATCATTAATTAAGACTGACACTTCTCTTCTCGCTTCGCATGAAATTATGCTCATTTTCCTCAAATTCCACCATATTTTTCCCCAAAAAATAATAATCAATATGATCATGATTCAACCAACAAACATCTACCTTGTTAGCATTGGGGACCAGCTCCTGCAGGCCCTTCATTCTCTCTGCAATTCTTTCCCTTCTCAGCTGCAAGACACACACCATCATTAACCATACACACACTCATCATGACTGAACACGTACATCGTACAGCATGCAGCTGGAAGAACAATAACGTAACATAATAAGTACAAATCTCACTCGTTCAGCTATGCTATGTGGATCAGTTGCCTGCCCTCTCCTAGCCCTAACACGTTGCTTTGGCGGACCTGGCTCAGCTCCAGCAGAGCTACTCACCGGTGCCTGGCTGGCCGCTTGAACATCAAAGCTAGGCCCTCCCTGCTGTTAAAATAAAAAATTCTCGTTTTTGGTTATTACTATATATAGCTAGATAATTATTAACTGACGATATTTATTACTTGAGAGCTCTGAAAATGATCAGGCAGGTTCAGCTGCTGGCCTGATCCTAATAGAGATCCGACGAAGCTTCCGTTGAACAAATCCGCCATCTGATTCTCTTCTCCCTTTGAGATACAAAAAATCATCATCAAAATCAGTCAGAAAATTCACAGCATCAAAAACTCTTCGTCGCTGAAATAGGTGACAGAAATACGAACCGGAGGATGAAACGAATCGAACGTGGATCCTTCCAGAAACGATCCGCGACTCCGATCGACGAGGTCCTCAACACCGAACGGCATCGGAAGCATGTGCTGCTGTTGAGCCCTCAGTTTCAACTCTACATCAGCCTCATTAAACTGGAACGCAGCCGATACGCCGTTCTCCGACTCCTCCGGTGACGAAGAGCCTTCACCGACCGTCTTCAAATCCCATCCAGACGCCGAGTTCAGACTTGACAGCATCTGCTCCAGAAAGTCGTCGTGCGCCTGAGGCGCGTGGTCGAATCTCTGCATCTGGTGGAAATGGTTGCTGCTGCTTGTTGGAAAGTCCTGGATCGACGACGGGAGGGACGAGAACTTCATGATCGGCGTGGCTGCTGTTGCGGCTGACTTATGGCGGTTGTTGTTGTTCTGCTGCATATCACCACCCGGAGGCGATGAACCATTTGACTGCTGCTGTTGAGACTGCATTTGAGATGAGCGGTGGACGGTGGAAGTGGATTAGGGTTTCGTGGAGGGCAAAACGACGACTGAAGCTGTTGCAGTTGGTAGAGAGAGAAGATAAAAGAGGAAGAGATGACGTAGAGAGAGAATGAAAATGAGAAAAACTTATTCAAAGTCTCAAAGAGCTGCTGAATAGGTGTTGGTATTTATATGCAGTTTTTTTTTATCTTGTTGTTTTTATTTCGATTAATTCTAAGGATAATTAATTGGAATAATATAAGTGGATCCATTATTTATTTTTTGAAAAAATGACAAAGAGGGGTATGAACTATCTCTCATTGACAAATCACGGCCCGAACTATGAAAATTGACAATTAAGGGCAATTTCAAAATATTTTGATCCTCAATTTCACAATTAAGGGCAATAAAGTGTTTTCAATTCATTTGTTTAGTTAAATTTGTTAATTGATGAAGTGATATTCCATCAATTAAATGACTTCATCAATTAAGTGTTATATATGAAGCAAAATATTTTGAAATTGCCCTTAATTGTCAATTTTGATGGTTCGGACCGTAATTTGTCAATGGGTGGTAGTTCATACACCCTCTTTGTCATTTTCCCATTTTTTTTGATAGTGGGTTTACATCTCATATAGGACACATCAAGAAATACATCGCATACAAGATATTTCTCGGGTACATATATAATTCTAACATATTTGAAGCACATGCACGTAAAGGGCGGCACCACTCGGATTTGAACTTGAGTTGTCACTCGATAAAGCACAGGGCATCTCGGCACGTCCAACTTTAATCCCACGAATCGACAAACACCTTCATGGAAGGACCTTAGCGCAGTTTAAGCACGCCTCCACGAGACATAGTACATGTAAACGTCCACACAAAGGACGAGAAAGAGGAAAGGAAAGAGAAAAAGAAAAACATCCACGAAGGATGTATGAAGAGTCTGCATAGGTGGGACTAGAAAAATTCCACAAAATTGTAGAAATGAAAAGTGTCACGGTAGGGTTTGAACACAAAATCTTGTTTATTGCAAGGCAAGTGCTCAACTACCTCATCCACCACCATGTTGACAAAATTGGATAATTAAATAGGAGGTAACTGAGTATGTTAGTTTTCTCCGGAAAATAGACCTCAAAAATCAAAATTGTTCATTTTATTTTCATTTGAGAGATAATAATTTTAGGTGATTTTTTTTGTTCGGTCTTGGGGTGAATGTCGCATTCATTTCTTGTAGATTGTTATTCAATATATTAGTCAATAGTTGCTGTTCAAAATAGACACAAAATTAAATTTATTGTACGAGCTGCGAAGAGAAATAAGTATTGTAATGAATATGGTTGTACATGCTCTTGATACTGAATCACATTTCTTCAATTATCGATTCAAAATTTTATACATGTCATCATCATAAGTACTTACAACTTCATTGTTTCGTAATTTTATATTTATACTTATGACGAAGTTATAGACAATGAGATCACCAAAGGACACTCAAAGTGTCTCAAAATGATGTAAAATGTAGGATCATTATTAATGCTCTTCATTGTAATTTATATATTTGTCTTAGCCTACATGAATAGTTTAGGTTTGGACATCACAAGTTTCTAAACCTATTTAATACCCTTGCTATTGGGATCACACACCATCCCCCTTTCTTTCGAGCTTTTTTATTATACGCCTTAAACTTTATTGTTTCCAATGTCCTATAATTATGTACTTGTCTGTCAGTTGTTGATGACATCGATTATAGTTTTACAGTCTTTATTTAAATAAAGAGGTCGATCGTCTACTGATTTTATTCACTTGGTGACGCATCACCTTTTATGAAACGATTTCTCTTATATCGGGTCTCAAGATGTTTAAAGACCGATCACATGGATTATTATGATGGGTGATATGACATTAATGATGAGCTGCTTATATAAGAAATCTTTTTCTTTTTTTTTGATAATTGGGTAAAACAACTAGAAATGATACAATACATATGACGCTTTATCATCTAGTACATATATATATATTGATATCTGAAGTTCTAGTAAGACATATTGACCGGATTCGAAATTAAAGGTACATTTCTCATACTCTGAAGCGCAGGCCGGGTTCAACACCTTTACCATGCATAGATCTGCACATCTACCCCAAATCATCATCGATATATTCTCGCCACTTGGAGCTCAGTCCACTTTGGGCACCTTTACCGTTGTAAGACACGACAGGACACGTCCATCTTGACGGTCGGAGGAGAGCATCCATGAGGGATGTAGGAAGCATTTATGCATGAGGCGGGACGAGGAAGAGGGAAGGGAAAAGAAAGAGGAAAAATCTCACAAAATTGTGAGAAAAATGGTATCCCCAGGATATAAGGAATCATATGTAACTCTTTAACCAACAGGTCACCACCACTACAGAAATCTTATACACTGCAATATGCAAGGTAACGACACAAAATCCACCTCTTTTGTTTGTAAGACAATGTAATTTCGTCGATAAATTTTGATATGAAAAGAAGAAATATATACGTGCAGACATGATAAAAGTCGAATATAATCAGTTCCACTCTATTTTGACGTGATATTTCATTCTGATTATAGTCTGGATAATTGCAAAATGTAAAACTATCCCAACATGCCTAATTAGAATATGTCATGTGATTCGATAATTAATCGATATGGAATGACACGTATGGAACGAATAGTGGAATCGTTTGATAAAATGAAGGCATGTTACCATAGCATTGATTGGTATTTATTTACAAGGTGTACAGAATTCCACTTAGGTGATGACACATATAATATGCATGAAGAGGCATTCTAAGGGACAATGGAACATGCTCACTACCAATATTTTACATGTGGGTTAATTTATAAGTGTGTGTTTGATGATTTTTATGGGAATATGGTTAAGGATATGGTTATTGGAACCTAGCACATACACATGAATGGTTGAAGAGTTAGAATACAGATAGATTTGAGAAAAAAGTGTTTCGCATTCGTTTTAATCTTCTACTTGATTTGGTTTCAAATAGACTATGTTCTCATTTGTAAATCTTTCTTTAAAAAATATATCCAGGATTTTTGATTTTTAATAGATAGAAATTAAATACCCAAAGTTAAGTGTAATTTCAGCAATAATAGTTTCTATTTTACCCTATTCTTGGAATTGCAGCGGTTACAGATTCTCTAAAAGTTTTCCCAAAAGTAAGTGAAATAATGAGAATAACAAGTTGATAAGACCAAAACTGCATAAACATTTTCAGCTGGAGACAATCAGAAGTACCATCTTGAAGGATGAGGCAGTTCAATTTGACTAAAAGTAAAAGAAAACAGTTTCAAGATTCTCCTCGATTGGTTAATGAGATTTCACGTACTCCTGAACTATGTGAAGACCTTCATGCTCCTCACCAAAGTCCTGCAAAATTCATGAGGTACCAGAATAAGGATTCAACTATTTACAGCAGACCAAATGGAAGAAAGAAACATCAATGTATGTAAATTATATATCAACAAACAGATAGATATGAATAACAGTTTTGATTTTTAACACAAACAACAACTTAGGGAAAATCAAGACAGAATACAATCATGCAGACAGAACTTTTAAATGGTTAAAGTAAAGAGTTACTAATTAAGAAAGTATATCCGCAATCATAAGGTATATATGCCAGCTCCAGTCCAATGATACTCGGAAAATAGAAACTAAAATAACTTTGACCAATCTGAATCAAGCAGATAGAAGCAAAAACATTCTTGTATTACCTTAACTACAAGGCACGAGCATCCAACGACCTTCCTTGCATTACCTTCACTGTCGATCTTGCAGAGCTGGTAAGCACAATTAATCGTTAGTATAAAGGCATTATTGGGTAAAGTTACTGTCTCAGAAAGCGGTAAGAATAGGCAATTTGAATTAATTTATTGACTCACCCCAGCCCACTCTCCAATTGTCTTGGCGCTTGGAACAGTGATCAATTTGACATCATGGTCAGCGCAAAGAGCCTTTATCAACTTGACGTAGTCTGGCTGGTCGCAGTCCTCAGCTAGCACACAAAGCTGAGCAGCATGCTTCTCAATGACCTTGGCACTCTCATGCAGGCCACGTGCAAGACCACCATGGGCAAGAGACTTCTTCAGGACAAGCTGCAGAGCAGTCATGATGTCCATTGGCTCACCCAAAGCTGGGGCAGCAGCAACCTCGGCAACAACAGGGGTAGCTTCATCTCTACAATTACAAGAAAAGTAATATAGAGGATAAGGTAAACAACATGCATCCGCAATACCGGTAATTAATTATCAAATTTTTAACAAGAACACCAAATCACATACACTACAATCACTCATTGGGAATGTCTTTGTACCATTAATATGATACCTAAAAGGATTCATTTTTCTCCAAAATTCCTTCATTGATATATTCTACAACATACATTGGATAAAACTTTTTTTAAAACAGCCAACAGTATTTGAAACTGCAAATTATCAGCAACTACAAATACATTTCAACCAAACAATTGCAATATAAAATTACAAAATTGTTGGGAATTAGGCGACAAACAACATTGAAACTACATATTTAAATATCATTGATGTACAAAAAACACTAATCCTCTCACATGGCATCACAATACATAACAACCTAGTAAGCTAAAAAACAGCCCTAATTTTCAAAACTCATATAGATCACAGCTCATCTCAATTCAAAGTGAGAAATTTACATACCCTGACATTCTGCTGAGTGCTGACTCGACTTTAGCTGGAGCCTCTTCTTCAATCTGCAACTAACAACACTAAACCTCAGTCTACATACAAAATCCATCTCGCAAATCACTGATCCAGATATCAATCAGCATCATTTCGAATAAAGCTTCGATTTTGATGCATCTAAGCTTTTAGAAATTGAATAAAGATTCAAAATTTATCAATAGAAACAATTAAGAATTTAGAAGAAGCTTCTACACGGCCAAATTGTTCACCTGATTATAGCTGGTCGCGGCGAGGTCGGATAACTACCAGTGAGGATGAAGACGACGCTGCCGATTTGTAAGTGATCGTTTTATACGGTCTCCACTGCAACACCTTAAACCCTAGCTCTAAAGATCACAGGACCGATGATATATTGGGCCGGTTGTCGGCCCAACAGGCCCATATCTTCCTACTGGGTTTGATACAAATCCATAACCTGGATCCGAATATGAAACGGATCTTTCTTCGACCACTGGGTTTCCCCAAATCCCCAATGTTAATAATCAAGAAGCCCTAAAATACCAAATTCCCAAATCGAGCGTCAAATTGGTGTCTGAGATTTCTTCCAGGAATTCTCGTTGATTGATCGGTTGGCTGAGTTGAGGACTGGTTGTTTGGATTTCGGAGATATGGAATTTCAATCCGGGAGGCGATTTCGTGTTATTGTTCAATCGCCGGATTGCGGGATGTCGACTCGAACCCTAGCCCTAGATCCTGAATCGACGGTGGTCGACGTGAAGCGAGCTTTTATACCGATGAACGAGAATCGTTTCTACTTTAGTTGTAACGGGAAGGTGTTGGAAGATGGTGCGAAATTGAGAGATTGTGGGGTTTCATGGCTGTCGACTTTGGTGCTTCGTATGCGGGTTTGCGGCGGTGGAGGCGATGGAGGGGCTACCGGAGCTGAGTCACGGGATTGTTATTTGAACATGTATGCGGAGAAGAAGCCGGACAAGGTTGATCCGAATGAGCAGAGGCTTTCGAAGTGGACGACTTGCGCTCTGTCTTCTGAGCTGCTGAAGCCGCCTTGCGTGGTGGATAAGTTGGGGAATTTGTTTAACAAGCAAGCTTTGGTTGAGGCTTTGATTGGGAAGAAGTTGCCGAAGGCTTTTGGGCATGTTAAGGGGTTGAAGGATATGGTGAAGATTGAGTTGGTGTCGATACCTGGAGGGGAGAGTGCTGGGGCGATGTTTCATTGTCCGATTACTGGGTTGGAGTTTAATGGAAAGTATAAGTTTTTTGCAATTAGGACGTGTGGGCATGTGATCAGTGCTAAGGCGTTGAAGGAGGTAAAGTCTTCGGGGTGTTTGGTGTGTCACAAGGAGTTTGGTGAAAGTGATAAGATTGTGATTAATGGGAATGAGGAGGAGGTGGCTGCGTTGAGGGAGAGGATGGAGGAGGAGAGGATGAAACTGAAGGAGAAGAAGTCAAAGAAAGTGAAGAATGTGGCGGTGGAGGAAAATGGAAATGGCTCTGACACCATGGCTGGGGACATAGATTCACAACCAAAGCTGAGTGGAAGTAAACATGGAATTGATGCTAAGTCAGCAGAGAAGGTTTTGACTAAAAGTGAAGTCAGTGGAAAGCTTGGCAATGGTGTTGGTGTGCCAAAGAAGGATGGTGCAAACACTTCTGCCAAACGATTCAAGGCAACTGATGTAATTCCTGCTAATGCCACCAAGGAGGTGTATGCTTCCATATTTACCTCGTCGAGGAAGTCAGATTTTAAGGAGACTTATTCTTGCAGATCTCTCCCACTAGGCCGGAATTGATGGGTGGCCTTTCTATCCAAATATGGACAGCGGTCGAAGTCTTCTATTGCTTCTCTTATTATATGCTCATAGAAACATCTATGGACTTGTTACTGGATGTTGGCTGTTGATTTGTGTGTACTTTATGTATAATGCTCTTGGACTAAAATAACAATCTAATTTCTGAAAATGCATTTGGTTCTTTGTTGTCTGTATGTTTATGATTCAGATTTTTCCTCGATTTGAATGTAGGTTACAGTCATGAACCCTAGTTCCTTTCTGTACCGATCTCATACTATTTTTTGGTACTTGTTGCTCGGATGTTATGTTGGGTGCAAGGCGGGGAATGCTTTGCATATGATCTTTCTGACATTTGAAATCGACATTGCTATTCGAAAGTTTCAGTTGTATGTTGTGTTTGACATTATTTTTAAGTCTCAAGTTGCTACATGTTACAATTGCGAGCTTGTTGATGGCAGACAGCGAGACATCATGCAAAAGATGTATGTCTTGTGCTGTTCAATTTATCGCTGTAATGTGTAACTCTATTGCAGGAATATCTTTCAGCGCTCACACAGAACAATGTCTCAACTCGCCAAAGCCCTAAATATGACCTTAGTGTCTGGGACTCGGACTCGAGTGATGTAGCAACAGAGCTAGTATGAGTGATGCTGATTATTTTTGCAACGATATTGTAAGTTTAACTTTCATTTTACCTAAGCCATCAACGTTAATTAAAAATTCCATTTTCTCATTATATAAATCGTTTCTAGTTACCTTGGGAAAAATAATGTGTTTGCTACTTTTCTCATTCTGCTTCATTATAGAATATTCCTCACCTTTCCCCAACTCGAATCTCACATCAGATTCACATATGTTCATCAATGGATTTCGATTGCTATAGTATCACGTACCAGTCATATATCGAAATTGCTGTATCTCCAAAGTAAATAGTATGTATCACTGACTTCATCTGTTTGGATTCTTGCAGAGAGTCCTAGCAGGCCACTCCGTCTTGTGCCAAGGGAAATGAGTGCATTCTATACATTTAGGGGTCAAAAGAATCAACACGAGCACGTTACAGATCGACGAATATGAATTACACTCTCCCCAAAATTTGATATCTTCGCAGCCGATATCATCTGTCAATTTGGAGCTGAAAGGCATCTTCTTTCAGCCTCTGCTTTTTTTCATACCCAGTCCCCAGAATGGTACAAGCACCAAATTTTAGTCCCGGGAATAAAAGATCATCAAAATGCTTTTTACTTTCTAATACTTATAATAAAACAAGTAAAGCAGTAATTAATCAATAAAAAGTCGCTTGCCATTGCCATCACCCTTTCTGTACAAATAATATATATTTTTTATTTACTGTACAAATAATTTTTTTGAAAGGCAATAAATGTATCGTTTTAATAATTGAATTTATAAAAGAATGCATGTATTTTGTTTTTAAAAAATGAATGATTTAATTATTTCAAACTTAATTTAATACTAAAAAAACTAATTCAAACTTCGAGCAAAAAAAAAAGGAAGTAATTTAAACAATTAAATCAAACTGGTAATATACCATCAAAAAAAAGGGAGATATAATCGAGAGAAAAAAAAAATCAAATTGGTAGATAATTTGATTTAATTAATTACTTAATTAACATAATACAATTTTCAATTTGATGGTAATTCCTTCTCTCCGTCTTCTTTATAAAAACACACTTGGTTTCTCATGCCCTGTTCGCTTCCTCGATCTCACTGTTCGTGGTGAGATCCGAGCTTCGTCTGCATCTCTGCTTTCCTAAAATTGCCCATCCGTCGATCGGCCTTCAAAGCTTTCATCTTCTTTTTTTTTCGTTTTGATATTTTTTAAGGAAAAAAAAACCCTCAAAGGCTCTTGCTTTCCTCATACGAAAAGCCCAGAACGTTTGGGGCTGTCGTGCATCCCAGCCTCGATCCCTCGCTCGTCTCTGTCAGGGTGTGCGCACTCAATAGTTGTCGAGGTAAGATCTCGCGTCCCGATGTGTGAATTACGTGATTTTGGGAAATAGGGTTTTGTTGGGCTGGTGTGATTTGGCCGTGGATTTGTGTTGGTTTTTGTTATTTTTATGGGTTCTGTAATTTTTATTTTTTAATTGTTTGATTTTATGATTTTTGCAGATTTAGGGTTGATGTTGCATTGTTTGGTTATTGGAAAGAAATGCCAGTTGCCTACGGGAAAGAATCGATTGAAATAAGGGAAGTGTGGCGTGATAATCTAGAAGCTGAGTTTGATCTGATCCGAGAAATTGTTGATGAGTATCCATTTGTTGCGATGGACACTGAGTTTCCTGGAATTATTCTCCGTCCGGTTGTCGAGTGCAAGAGTATTAATGAGTTCCATTTCCAGAGTGTGCGAGCCAATGTGGACCTTTTGAAGCTGATTCAACTTGGTCTTACCTTTTCGGATGCTGATGGAAACCTTCCAACTTGTGGCACTGACAAGCATTGCATGTGGCAGTTTAATTTTTGCGAGTTTAATCTGGAGACAGACATGTTTGCTAACCAGTCAATTGATCTTTTGCGCGAGAGTGGGATTAATTTTGAGGAAAATGTGAGGAAGGGTGTGGATGCTGTTCGGTTTGGAGAATTACTGATGTCTTCTGGGGTGGTGCTGAATGAAGATGTGCATTGGGTTACTTTCCATAGTCCTTATGACTTCGGATACTTAGTGAAGTTACTTACATGCAAGAATCTTCCCGAGACACAAACAGGGTTCTTTGATTTGATCAAGGTGTTTTTTCCTGTGGTATATGATATCAAGCATATGATGAGGTTCTGCGATGGGCTTTATGGTGGATTGGACAAGCTTGCGACGCTGTTGGGAGTTGAAAGGGTTGGTACTTCTCATCTGGCTGGTTCGGATAGTTTGCTCACTTGTTTTACATTTATGAAACTGAGAGAAATCTATTTTAGAGGGTCGATTGAGAAGTATGCTGGTGTTTTGTTTGGCATTGGTGTTGAAGATGATCAGAATAATAGTTAAGAAAAAAATAAATGAGATTTGAAATAACCTACTCGTTTTTTTTACTTTTTTAACCTGAATTGTTTAATTACTCTTCAATTCACCTCCCTACGTCTACTTCACCAGCTTTGAATATTTTCAGTACACATTATATCTGGATGATAGGCAATAGGTCTGGTCACCGGCTCACCGCTTACTGCTACGGTAAATCTACACAGTACTCGCATCCCAATAAGTCTATCTGCAGGGGTATTTAGACATACTTTAAGAAAAGCATGAAACCCCTCTTATGTTGCAGTTTAAATAATTTTGTGTGAATGCAAGCAGTTCTGATCCAGTGTAACTTCTTAGTGGCTTTCATTTACAGTTTTATTGCTGGCACTTGGCTGTTTCCTCACTTCTGTTGATCATTGACTTTGGCGTGTATCATCTGAGCTGTAATTCAAGTAGCTGATTAAAGTTGCACTTGTCCATGTTCCATACTTCATGGACTAATTTCTCTGGACTTTCATCATACTGGCTTGTTCTTAGGGCATGCCAAGTATTGATTAATTCAAAAAAAAACCACCAAACGATTTTCAGGCATAGTTTTATTTACTGGTCAGCTGTGTTTTCCCTCGTTGTCGATCATTTTAGTTTTTTGTGTAGGAACTTAAGAAGCATTTTGTTGAATTTGTGAACACTTCAGTTCTCGTTATCGACTTTGACGTAGTGGTAGTGTTCATTTCCTGCATGTTTCACTCTAGACATTTTTATTGAACTTCTGAGTGCCGCTTGTCTCTGTGTTTTCTGATACTGAATTTTTCCTTTCGACGGGTACATATCTCATGTTTTCAATCATTCTTGTGCTTGAATCTTGTTGCTCAGTGTGTGTTTAGACTTCATCTGGTCTCAAAAGCATGTTTGGTTCGCATTGTCTGGTATAGGGACCCAGGTATAATGTTCTCGATTTCAATGGTTGGCATCCACTCTCTTCTCTTTTCCCATAGCATATAGTCTTTTAATCATGGTTTTACCAAGATTTTGCTAGTTTTGGATTGAGGCTTGTGGCATGATTGCCATGTTGTAGTGTAGAATTGTCTCTGTCATCAGAAACATGTGGATTACTAGATTTAAAGGCTTGGAATTTAGTATCAGTTGCTTGCATGTTTTTTTTTTTGCACAGTTTTGTTCTGTTGAACTTTGTGGCACAATGCGCTGCCTATGCCATTGAATTGTTTTATTGCGACAAATCGCGCAAGGTCTCAGTGATTTTTTATAGCTTTATTTCGCCATAGAGGCTGCTGTTTCAGGGACCAAATTTGTTTTTGTAGATAATTAAATTTGCATCGAACCCTGTATTGCTGTTTACATGATCGACGAAGAATTTCGTAAACCTGTCTGAACCTGATTGACATAACAATATAAGCTGTCAATAGGTTAAAACTGTAAACAAATGAACGGGCAGACACTCATGTTCAGTATAAGTGTTTATTGTGCCATAAAAAATGAAAGGGCACTTATGGCACGTCTGCTGGTCTGTCTACATACAAGCACGAGAAACCCAAAATTTCTATTCGTAGGTGACTAAAGCTGTAATCAGTAATGGAGGAGGAGGACATGCTGTGAACTCTACCACAATGGATCCTATCGGGTTCTCAAGCATCAACCCAACCGTGCTTCTCTTCGAAGTACCTGAAGGAAGAGGGACACTTGTGTAAGCTTAGAAGAGCAGTAAAATGTTCCCAAGCAGGCAGGTCGAAAATGATTGACTAATCATTTTATAAGCAAGAATAACTGTCGAAAATAATTTAACTGTTGTTCGCAACCTCTTCAGCGAACTTGATCAAAATAGTTGTCCTGGGACGCTGTAGACCATCCATGGGTACAAAATGAGCAGTTACTACTGCTGGAAAACCTGCACTGTCGAGAACTCCCTAAGAGCACAAAATAAAAATCAGTACTGTGTCAGCTCAACGGCAATTGACGGAGCAGTTAATCACATTTGCATGAAAGATGCACACACCCTTACTACTCCAGCAACAAAAGCCCCACAGTTGAATGTTCCCATGTCTTTAGGTATAGAAATGAACCTATAGATCAGATAAAGAACAAAACTTTAGCTGGAGTACAAGAAAACATTAAATAAAAAAATGAGTTAGGAGGGTGAATTTTCACCTATTGACAAGCAGTTCCTTTTCGCTAATCATGTATTCATCTTCATGTTCTGTGCCTTTCTCAAGCGAATCAGCAACCTATGATCAAAAATCAACGTAGTGAGCAATGTGATGTACACCATGTACCCTAAAGGGTTTAGCGATACAAGCAGTTCAAGAAAAAAAAGTGCGGGGACAGCTTTTACTCTTCCATACAGTTTCTGTTTTAACAAATACGCACACCTTTATCATTTGTTTGGACTTGGAAAATTTGTGAGAAAATAGTTTTGATGGAAAGCTGCAAAGACGATGATCGTCTTGCAGAGTCCATTTACCATTTCTGTTTTTCTGCTAGAGTAAAAGGAACAAATTGATCGAACCAATACGAAATTACCCTTAGATTGTCTTTCAAACTCTAATTTTATCGATATCTTTATGATACATCGAATTCTATTTTCTTTTTAGAAATCTTTCCATGTCTCAACTTCCCAAGATCCAAATAGGGTGCATAGGTACGTTAGAAGATCAGGGTTTGGCTAATGAGAAGTTATGAACTATCGCTAGTGGTATGAGAAACCGTGGAAAAGTAAGGAAAAAGATAATAGATGCCTGCTAGGGTGCGGATGAGATTATTAAAGGTGGTGACTGTCATCACGTCTTGGGTTAGTAACCTCACACTGCATGTTGAGTTGGCGTGCTTAAGACGGTGACTGACTACATGTCTAGTTACCTACAATTATCGCAATCCAGTTGCTACAAGATGAATAAATTAATTACCTTTCCGAATAACACCTTCCATACGGTGCTATGAACAAAAGACAGAATTCCAAGCAACCTAGTCTCCCTCCTATTTCCCTGAGACACACCACAAACTTATCAATACACACGACCCAATTATGCCTGCAATCTTATACATTTGATCCAAGGTTCAGCTTAAACAAAAGGCCCAAACCTTCTCTCTATGGCAAAGAAGTTCTAACGTTCGTGCACCAACAGCGTAACCCGCATCTTCTAGCCTGTCCATGTATATCAACGCATCACTACCAAAGCACCAAAAAGAACACAAACACTAACGCAGAAGAAGAAAAATTAGAGGATCTAGTGAGATTGGGTCCTGTCCGAGCACCATAAAAACTTTCCACTCATTTTTTCGATCATTAAAAAAAAGAAAAGAGAGGAGAGTACCAAAATCATAAATTCACTACTAGTTTCACTTAGTACAAGTAAGAGCCATGAAATGCTATGAATAATGATAAATAAGCAGCCTACCTCCGCTCTAGCTCCCCGATATTATCCACTTGTGTCTGATTGTACTGAACAAGCTCGGAAAACAGAAAAGCAAATCCACTCAAACTAACCTGAAAAACACAACAGAACGAACCTCTCAATCAAATAACCATCAAAACAAAACAGCATACAAAATTGAATCTTTCTCAATTTCACATTTATCTCATCATCAACAAAATCACACTAAACTCATCTACCCAAACAAGTTCAATCTACCAGCATAAAACACCCTAATTACCAACCGACATAGATTTCGACTCATTAAAGCATTAAACTTTCCAACCCTTTACTGCTAATCAATCAGTATTAAACAACCTCTTGCTTCCCCTTGCTGAGCGGTTTGTCGAGAACGTTAGCGTACTGCTTGTTTTTCCCAACTCCGATCATCTCTCTGTTTCAATTTGTCGGAGGAATCGCATCAGCTGACGACCCCAGCCTGATGAAGATCCTATTCGGCTCCTTAGTTTTCCTTATTTACAAAGCGGCCCCTGAAGTATACTCGTTTTACCCCAGTCCCCATGTTTGATAAATTACTAAGAGATATTTAATGTTTGAGATTTGGTATAATCTACCCCTTGAAATTTCAATCTCATCCAATGGACTAAAACATTTTCTCCTCCGATCAACCGATCGGCTCTACAACTCGCTGAATTTCAACTCCAGTGGAAGGCCGAAACGCAGACGATATCGACACAGCGATGTTTCGCGAAGCTTCCAATCACTCGAATTATCGTGTTCGCGCAGTGCTCTGGCATTCGAACTCTCGCTTTTGAATCATCGATCGGTCGATCAAGATGCTGATTTGAATTCGAGGTCTGATGATGGTGAGAAATATCCGTTAAATGATTTTAGTTTTTTCGAAACAAAAAAATAATCCGAAATCGATAGCAAACCCTAGGTAGGAAATATTATGAGTCTAGTAGTTTAAAGAGTGATTTAGGCATTAATTAAGATTAGAACTTTAGGGTTGAAGAGATGGAGAGTGACATTTTCAATCCAAGATTGGAAAGTGAGGTTTTCTGTGGAGATGGAGATTATTGGGAGCGTGTGGATAATGGAAGTATGAAGAAGAAAAACAGTATATACTGAACTATTATAGTACAATCCAGCATGTATAGTGATATTGAGTCGATCGAATTGTCAGGCAGGAACAGGTGCAAGTGTTATGCAGTTAGTTAGAACTTAGCATTGGAGGAACGGAGCTCAGAATCCGAAAGATGTTGCGCAGAGGACTAGAAGGGCGACTATTAGGGAAATGCCTATGCTGGATGCGATAGATGCTGCACCGGAGCCAGGAGTACCTGCCGGGGCAGGTGTGGCACTTCCTGGTGCTGTGGAGGATTCATCTTCGACAACTTTGGAGACTGGGGGAAGTGGTGGGTCGACCACGTCTGCTGCATCGAGTGCTGGGGCTGGTGCAGCTGCAGGTGGTTGTACCTCGGGTTCCAGAAGTCCTATTAGGCCACCAACTTGAGCTGGTAGGATGGAGTACGGCAAATTGGCGTTGAGATCGGAACATGGACTCTCTGCATAAAATGTCAGGTAAGTGAGTTTGATTGAAATGGTTTTAATAGGAACTGAGAGTGTTGTTCCTTCATATGCTTGTTGAATTATTTTGAAAAGAGAGATGAAACTTACTCAAGTAAGCACTTGCAGTTAAGGGGAAGTCGACCACAATGCCATCAACTCCAAGACCGGCGATGTAGGTGGCTAGTTCAACCATGGGGTCAGCAAAGAAATCAAATGGAAGAACCACGTATTCGTTCCTGAAAGTGTGAGCATACACGGAGATGTTTGCAGCGTGCATTGCTTCCACAACATTGGTTTGTGTTGTGGTGAAGGCCATGGTGCTTGAAATCAAGGAAGCTCTCAAGACGTTGATAGCATCTGCATGTTTCTTGATCTCGTCAACTGCAGGCTTTTCAATATTGCCAATTATCTCCTTGATCAGTAGGACTCTCTGGTATGTTGGAACACTTTGGAACTTTGCCAACACTGATGTGTCATCTGACTGGATTAGAACCTTCTGAGTTGACTGTTTGTCCAGAGTGGCGTTGGCCAAGGCTTCGGTAACTGCTTGAACGATGTCGAGACCCTTTTTTGAAGCCAAGTAAGCTGCATTCTGTTCTCAAGAACAAAATACATTTACGAAAATCGTTGAGTTTTTGTTCCAGGAATTATGTATTGCTTTGATCATCTGAAGATTTGAATTTAATGAGAGGTTACCTCAATGTTGATCAGAACGCCAGTTGCGCCTTTTGTCTTGGCCAACTCTAGGAAATCAGCAAGAGTAATAAACTTGCCGCTGTTTTTGTGTGCAGGGTCTCTCTGCAGCCCAGATGACTGAGCAACGGGACTTGTCAATTGAGCTGAAGAATAAAGAAATTAAAACAGTTTCAGACTGAACATTGACAAAAGATAGCCAGGAGGGGTCAAATGCTGTAAGAACATTACGCTTCAGCGTTTGAATCTCACTCCAGGTGAGATCAAAGGCGAAGACACCACTATTTGGTTGGATTTCGGGGACTGTGGTGGACTTGGACATGAAAGCGGTTAGTGCATCAGTGTCTCCAGTTACGTCACTAGTGTCTAAGCAGAAGGCAACCCCATCTTTGGACATTTGAACCGAGCAATCTATGATGTCAGCTCCATCACTGATAGCTTGCTCGTAAGCCAGATCAGTGCAGCCTGGGTACACTCCACTCGCTCCATTGTGAGTTATGATCAGAGGCCCTCCTGCAAGCAAACATGGCAGACCATAATTTAACAGGTAATAATTGTCGTGCAATTATTAGTCTGAAGTGCGCTGCTGCAATTTATGTGAGATCTGAGCTTACCTTTTCTAGTGGCATTCTTGTTATGTGCTAGGCATGCTGTGACATGAAAAACAAGACATGAGCTGAAGGACTGGAAAATTTTGTTGGTTGGAAATAAGGTAAAATGCTCACCGATGGATGCGGATGCAGTGGATGGGAAGTCAGTGAGGAACCCATCAACAGCAAACTGCGAGTTATCAATGAACTGAAGGTACTCTTTAGATGGATCAAAGCTGTAGTTATAGCTGCCAGGCTGGTCATTGGCAAAACCTGAAGCGTAAACTTCTAGGCCAAGCTTGTGAGCATCTGCAACAATAGTTGATGGGGTACCCGTCAAGTAGCCATTTTTATCAACAGGCCAGATATACTCCTTGGGAACCATAATGCCCTTCGCAAACGACGGGATGGAGGAAAGATCCTTCGCAATATCACCGTAGGTCTTCTTTGTCGTGGGCTCAAGCTCATCAGCATCCCTGAACTTGAAGATGAGCTTTGTTACCTTGGCTGTTTTTCCATTCAGGCTTTTCAAGAAGTCAACCTCACTGGATGATATGTAGCCAATTTGAAGATATCTGGACATACTTCGGATGTAGGTAAACGGGCTTTGCTTGTTCTGGTTATAAAACAGGTCATACTGGAACAATACATCTCCAGATGATCAGATAACAAGAAATATGACTTGGGGCAAATTAATATAAGAATGCTGCTGTAGAGATGCTAACATACATCGACGTTCAGCCAGAGTATTTTCCCCTTCACGGAGCCCATATCCTCGACCGATGATGGTGAGTACAGATCATCCCAAGCACTGGGTCTGGTATAGATGTTCTGCACCACTGAAACAGACAAAGCCGCATATGTCAGCGACCCAGCGCGTAGATGCTTACTGTTGACAGACAAACGTGGAAAACACTGGGACTAGAAAACTTACAGGATACATTTTGGAAGACCTGATCAGAAGTGAAATCCAGAGCAAACCATCCAGTCAGGCTTTGTCCATAAACATCGTATGTTTTCTTTCCTTGTGGAAACACCTGGGCAATATTTGTTGCGTTTTCAAGCCTGAGACCGCTTAGGCAGACCCCAATGCCATCTTTTGTGAGCTGCAGGTTGCAGTACAGAGCAGAGAGCGCCAAGCTGTTGCCTGATGCGAAGTCATTCGCATACTGGCTTGCTTCAGGAAAGACACCAGAATATCCACCTCTAGCTATCACCAGAGGCTCGCTACCTGAAAGAGAAAATACACATTCAGATTTCTACCAGCCACTACAAAAATTCTTATAGACTTTTACATGAAGATTGTGTTTGATGGAGTTGATCTTACCATCTAAGGTCAGCCATTTTGCAGAACTTGATGGAGCAGGAGTTTTGGGAGGCGTCTGAGCCAGACATGAACATATCAGAAGTGACACAAAGAGCGATAACTTGATCATTGTTCCTGTAATATGTCTGCAATGAGATGAAACACTAGCACGGCTATTACAGATCTTACAGAATACATGTAAAATTCTAACTGAAAAAAAGAGAGCACATGTTTCGGTTTCATGACTTGATCATTAATAGTGTTTCATGAATCTAGCTTTCTGTACATCTGAACGTCATTTATTTCCTGTTACACTAAATCACAAATATCTCTGCCAACCGATTTGAAACATTTTCAGTTGCAGAATCTTATTGCCTCATATTTTCTCAGGAAGCCAAACTCTATGAATCTTATGACTGAAAAAAAACCCACCAACATACCGAAAAATCACAAATTTATAGAAAAAGAGCAGCAGAAAGGCAGCTGAGGTACCTGAAATTATACAAATATGGGTCTGTAATTTTAGAGGATGATGATAAACATTTCCTATCTAGAGAAAAAAAAAAGTTGGGAGAGAAAGTTGATGACGAGGAAACTTTCCAGGGAATGTGATGAAAGAAAAAAAAAAGAGATTTAAATGGATGAGAAATGAACAAGTTATTAATAGCTAGATCTCTGAATTTTAGCACAACTGTTGGTTACAATTCCTCCAGCTCAAAATCCCTATGGATCTATTTTTGACCGTTTTGTTTGGAAATCTTTACTTTGTTATTTATTTTCAGGCTCTTTATCAGTAGTTCTGTTACATTTGTTCGATAAAATGCAACTGTTTAGAGAAAAAATGATTTTGATTTATGAAAGTTTTTGTGTTTCATATGGCTTGTTTGCTAATCTGATGGCAAAAACATCCCACATTTCGAAGACTGAGCTTGGCTCAGTGGAGCGGGCTCGCCAGCTAAACCCTTTGTCAGGTTGCTGGTCGAGAGAT
The DNA here is from genome assembly GCA_033675395.1 of Rhodiola chrysanthemifolia. Taxonomy (NCBI): domain Eukaryota; kingdom Viridiplantae; phylum Streptophyta; class Magnoliopsida; order Saxifragales; family Crassulaceae; genus Rhodiola; species Rhodiola chrysanthemifolia. The sequence continues at coordinate 16,712,349 of CM066204.1, forward strand.
CGAGTCTTCATTTCTACTAACTTTGGGCAGATACTAACCTAACATTACTAACATCTGTAATCAAAAAAAAAAATCCCACATTTTGAAGAATCTAATTTATGCACAACCGATCATGTTAGGATTCTTAACCTAAATATATCATGTTTGAGGCAATGATCAAATGACATGTTTCATATAGGTTGTCCTAACATTATAGTTCTTATAATAAAACTGAAAAAAAAAATCAGGGATATAAAGTTTTACGCTACTACATTTGTAAATTAACTCGATACAAAATGAAAATGTAATAAGGGATGCCAATTTGATAGCACTAATCTTCTTCTGCACTTCAATATTTAAATTCCGAGCGTCCTTGAAATAATTATTAAATAAAATATCAAAGAAATTTCATAGGTTGATGATCAACAAATCTATTATATTTAACCTATGAAGAATCATAAAAAAAAATTACATGATTCAAAGTTAAAATAATATATTACCAACTATATCTGAATTTTCAGAAAATCAAAAAAGAAAAAATAACAAAACTGAAACAAAAGTATGAAATATGCTCATACGCGCAAAAGACAATTCTACCCTTATTCCCCAGCATCATTTTGTCAAACAAAATTTTAACAAAGATCGAATTTTTGTTCACCTGCAGAATACAAATTGCTTAAACCTAAGCAACCTTCTATCGAATCCGAGATTTGGGTCGTGCCAAGAACGCATTTAAGCCAATTGATTAGGTAGGAGGGATGAAGATTACAGCTTTGCTCGTGGCTCGAAGCAATCAGGACGGATCTGATCCAGTCATTCTCGCTAACGCCACCGACGTCAGCCACTTTGGATTCTTCCAGAGATCGAGCGTCAAGGAGTTTATTGTGTTCGTCGGAAGGACGGTTGCGAAGCGAACGCCTCCTGATCAGCGCCAATCGGTCCAGCATGAGGGTATGTGTGTTTGATTTTGGCGTTGATTTATATTGGAATTAGGGTTGTGGCTTGGTCACAGGATTTGGATTTTTATGGTGTGGGTTGTGCTGATTGATGTTGAATTGATGGCATTTTTCATTTAAATGTTTTAGAGTTATGGAATTATGGAGTTTGGTTGTCCTTGAGGAACCTATTTGTGATCAGGTCAGGTTTTGAATTTGCTGTGAATTTATGGAATTCCGGTAGCATTTTTGTGACTATTTGTTGTGGTATTCTATCTTTGTAGTGGTCTGGGTTTATTTCTCGTTTTGGGGTTCGTGAAATTCGGTTTTCTAGCTTGAAATTTTGTTGAATGTGTACTTGATTCTGTTGGAAGTCAGATAATTGATTGTGATGCTAAATTAGTGTATCTGGACTCTACTTGACTACTTGCATCAAAATAATATTGTAAGTATAGTAGCAGCACATTAACTTCATGTTGGACTTGGAGTATAGAAGTGAACGTTTCTCTTTTCTTCTTTTTTTTGTCGATAGAATACAAGGTGCATTGCTACAACAAGGGTGGTTTATGTGTGTTGGGTTTCATGGATGACCATTATCCAGTTAGGAGTGCATTCTCTTTACTTAACCAGGTATGTCTAATTCTATTCATGAAACAAAGCGCGTGAGTTTTCTTTTAAAAGTTATGTGTGAATTTGCTGTCTGATCTTAGTCATGAAAAAAGTCATGTTATAAGGTGTTCATAGAAATCTAGTTTTAATGTCTCAGGTGCTAGATGAGTATCTAAAAAACTTTGGTCAATCTTGGAGGACTGTCCGGGAGGACAAAACTGAACCTTGGCCATATCTGAATGAGGCCCTTGTTAAATTTCAGGTGCTGGAATTCTTTTCACAAGGGAGACTGATTTCGCTAATTGGTATCATTAACCTTCTAACATTTAACCATTTTACTTCCATCTTGCAATCTAGGACCCTGCAGAAGCTGACAAGTTGTTGAAAATCCAAAGGGAGCTGGATGAAACCAAGATTATCCTGGTAAGAAATGTTATTTCCCTTATTGAGAATATTCATTTTTAATATGTTGATTCTCTATATGTTGTGTTTGAGGCCCACATAAGTAAGAACTTGATATAAACCTAATATTTATGTCCGTTAAGTTTGTTTGTGTTCCTATTGCATTGGTAGATATTATTGTTCAACCTGTGTAATAGTTTCCTGAATTAAATATTTTTTGACTTGTCAAGTTGAAGTAAAGTAATAATAGTATGCTGCACACATGTTAATCTATCTCTATGCTATTTAATTACTCCATAATATATATACCTTTCTCTAATGCAGCATAAAACGATTGATAGTGTTCTGGCAAGAGGTGAAAGACTAGACAGCTTAGTTGAAAAGAGTTCCGACCTTAGTGCTGCATCTCAGGTATGCGTGCTTTTCTAGTAATTAGTACACAATTCAATGTACATCTAATAATGTATTAGAAAACGATAACCATTTCCTGTTATATTGATTCAATAATAATGTATTTCATCTATCAAAATAATAATGTATTTCATTTTTGGTAAACGGCATCTATTGGGTCACATTAGGTAAGCTCGAAAAGTAATAAATTGGTTTTTGCTTTTGTAACAGATGTTCTACAAGCAGGCAAAGAAAACCAACCAGTGTTGTACCATGTTGTAAGTAAGCTCTCTTCCAGATAGTTCAGCTGCTGCTCAACTCAAATCTATGAAGATTATCCATGGCAGCGATACTACAATTACCATTACATTGTTGGCCTTACTGTGTGCTCTATTGTGCATCCTTCAATTCCTGAATGATAGGAACAACCAAACCGCTGTATCTCAATTCAATCAGTGTTTACTTTCCCAGCTTCTGATATATCCAATCATATGTATTTGACTTGACTCTGTTTGTCACTCGCATTTTAAGTGTCAATACATTTGTTTCAGTACCAATATTTGATACATAATAATTCTAACTAGAAGGGTGCCAAATGTATCATCAATAAATAAAAATGGGTCATCAATATAACTGTCCTCAATTTTTATTAAAAAATAAACTTTGTGCGCTCCAAGAGTGATTCAGCTAATACTAGTTCTTCCCAACTCCAACGGAATCTGCTACCCTTATTTACCAAAAAGCGAGCTGATGAACCAAATGCCTTTGGTGTCCTTGGGACCTTCTTCAGACTTGGGTGGAGGGTTGGTGTGTACTGTCTTCTCAAGTTTGCTCACATCATATCCTTCTTCAGTGGCCTTCTCCAACATCTTATTATAGATCTCATCGTCCATATTGTTTTCTCGGCACAGGATCTGAAACAACAGGGCAAGGCAGGATCATAAACTTCAAAATAAGTTGTCCATAAGGCCAGAAATAAGCATATTTACTAATTGTTGAACTGGAAAGAAATAAAGAAAGACATTACTTACTACCAGCAATACAAAAGCTTGAAAAATGAAGATAAACCATCGTCTACAAACCGACCCAAAGTAACACTAGCATCACACTATTCAGCAATTCAAGTGAGTACCCAAGTGTTTACCACATAACTCTACTGTCTTACAACCTATATTTTATAGCTGTAAATACCTGCACTTAGTCCTTCAGCTAAAGAAAGCGAAAAAAATAAACAGCTACCATACAACTCTAACCAGCCACCGTGACAAAAAACTGCCTATCCTTGACTGACAATCAAGAAAATGGTTCCCGGCTACGCCGAGAATCCAAGACTCTCTTGTTAGTTCAATTCATTTGCAAGTTGCAACAAGCCTTTTATTCCTCGATTACTACCTATAACACAAACAACACAGTTACAACCTACAACCCTAGTCAAGATACGAACAACCACTTCGCCCGCCAGACCAGCTTCAAATTAACCCCTTCTCAGAACACAACTTAAATAACGAAACTGAAATCGGTACAACTTGATTCTTCACATCATCATTGATGATCCAAACATATTTCAAAATCAAAGCCACAACTTGATCCATTCTCATAACCTGATAAACACCATAACATGAATCAAAATCAAAGCAACAAACTTCAACAATCCAACAAACAAAATGACTCAAAAAAGCACCAAGAACACATAATCAACCACATACCCAGAGATAATTCCTGCTAGGTTGACCAACCAAAGCATACCGATACTCCTCATCAATATACAAAACCCAGTAATCCCCAACAACAGGGATCACAGGCAAGAACGGCGGCACATAAAACTTCACTTTCAGCTTCGCCTCCTCACTTTCTGAATCGACTTTGTAAGCATTTCCTTCAATGAATCTCCTCTTCCCATCGACCCAAGTCTCATTCACAACCTTTACAGTTCCATCTTCGTTTAGGGCATAGTTTGCCCTAGCGTTCACACCGTCCTTCGGCTGGAATCTCGCCGGATACTTGGCGATCTCGTACCATCTGCCCATGTACCGATCAATGTCGAGATGGGTCACCGGTTTCATCGGGTTTGGGGCCATTTTTATATTAAAGTTGCAAGCTTTTTGTCCGAGGGTTTGGAAGGAGATCGTGAGAGAGCTTTAGAGTGAGATTTTGGATCCGGTGACATATTTTGTGTGATGACCGATTTGGTCCTTGAACTTATGTTTATTTTTAAATTTACTGACAGCAAAAAGCTTTGAAATTAATAAGTTACCCAAATCCTTACAAAATTTCTAATTTAACAAAAATTGGAATTTCATTTCCTTCTAGTTAATTTTCAAATTGAGTTTCCGATATAAATACTTTTTCTTAGATGCTGTCACCAATGCCCAGTGTCATGTTTACATCGATATCATGCTTAGTCACGTGCCTATATGACAGTTTAAAATAAGGCGCCACGGAGGACAGCACCCAAAAAATCAGCACAAACTTTAGGCGCCTAAACCTAAACTTTAACAAATGAACCTCCTTTGATCAAAAAAAAAACAAATGAACCTCCTCCTCTTCCTCCTGACGATGATCGGGCGTCTCCACTTCCATAGCTGAAGATTGTTGGGGATTTTAGGATTATACATGGTAAAACATGTATGAATCTGGTGATAGATGTTTTGTAATCAATTCAAAACACTTTGGAATTCTTTGAAACTGTATGCCAGCCGGCCGGTTCAAAAAGGTGAAGAACTCGACTGTTTTTTCTGAGTGTTTGAGCCGCTCGGCTCGGGAGAGATGCAGCGTCCATTTGCCAACCGGCCAGTTCGGAATTGTGGCTGAATAGAGCGATTTGTCTGTGACTTTGAGCCGGCCGGCTCGGGCGGTTGGAGGGCAAGTTGAAGGCGATTTTCAGTAGTTTTCTGAAGAAAAACTGCTTCTTGGCTGGCATCTTTTGGTTTGGAAAAATATAGAAAAGGGGAGTATCTCTGTGAGAATTTATCTCCTTCAAGGATATTAATTGCTAATTGATTGTTCTGACTCGATTTCAATTATACATCATTCCCTGTACAAAATCGCTTGTCATATCCTAGTACAGATTATTTGGATACCCTAATTGGGCAGAAATCTTGTATTTGGAAAGTGAAAGTTGTTTCACATTTCAAGTAGAATCCAAGTCAAGCTTTTGTTCGTTGATTCGGTGCCCTGAAGAAGACGCAGAGTTTTACAATCAAATACAAGAATTTCTCTTTGAATCAACAACAATGTCTACTGCTGCAAGCGTGAGGGAGATGACAGCCAATTTCGGAAAGTTGGAGAAATTTAAAGGAGTTAACTTTCGTAGATGGCAACAAAAGATGCATTTTCTGTTGACTACGTTGAAGGTGGTTCACGTGCTCTCTACCCCTATTCCGGTAGTGAGTGATGATGCTCCGATTGATGCAATCAGGAAGAGGAGCAAGTGGGAGAATGATGACTACATTTGTCGTGGTCACATTCTGAACGGTATGTCTGATCCGTTGTTTGATCTCTATCAAAATGTAGAGTCTGCTAAGGAATTGTGGGATGCACTTGAGGCGAAATATATGCAGGAAGATGCATCGAGCAAGAAATTCCTTGTGAGTAACTTTAATAGTTACAAGATGGTCGATTCCAGACCGGTTATGGAGCATTTCAATGAATTGTCTCGAATATTGGGGCAATTTGCTCAGTACAATATGAAGATGGATGACTCCATTGCAGTGTCTAGTATCATAGACAAGTTACCACCATTGTGGAAAGATTTTAAGCATAAGCTTAAGCATAAGAAAGAGGAGATATCTCTTGAAGAACTCGGTGGTGAGTTGCGTGTAGAGGAATCTATACAGATGCAAGAGGATGCAAAAGATAAAGAGACCATTGAGTCTTCTACAGTGCATATGGTGGAAGACAAAGGAGGTCTTCGGAAATTCAAGGGGAAGAAAGGTTTCAATGAGAAACATGGTAACAAGTTCGATAAGAAACCTAAGGGTTGTTGTTGGATTTGTGGGAAACCTGGACACTACAAGAGTGATTGTAGAATGGCCAAAGCTGGGAAAGAAAAGATGAAAGTGGAAGTTGGGGATAAGGGCAAAGAAACATGCCCTTCCAACCTTCAAGGTCAGATTTCTCTTTCGAGTTATAATTCTGATGTCAATTATGTGTCGCTTATCGCTGAAGCATTTTATGTTCAGGATGATGAAGTGGCGTGGTGGATTGACTCGGGTGCTAACAAGCACGTGTGCAAAGACCGGCATTGTTTCAAGACTTATGAAACAGTGAAAGAAGGAGTTGTCCTTCACATGGGAAACGAGTTGACCGCACCAATACTTGGGCAAGGCACTGTAGTGTTAGAGTTTAGTTCGGGGAAGACCCTTGAATTGTTAAATGTATTGCATGTACCTCTTATTCGCAAAAACTTAGTTTCCGGTAGTTTGTTGAACAAGTTTGGTTTCAAGCAAGTGACAAGTATGTACTGTCCAAACATGGTGTGTTTGTGGGATTTGGTTACTTTTGTAATGGCATGTTTATGTTGAATGTAAATAAAGTCGTGGATTCTGTTTATATGACTTGTTCTAGTGATGATATAATATTGTGGCATGCTAGATTAGGACATGTTCACTATCAACGTTTGCATATTATGTCTAAGGAAGGATTGATTCCTAAAGTTGACTAGGATGTTGATAGATGTACTACTTGCATGCTAACAAAGATCACTAGGTTGCCATTTAAAAGTATTTCACGAACATCAAATTTGCTTGAACTTTTTCATAGTGACTTGGGTGATTTGCATTCTACTCCTTCTTTAGGGAATAAGAAGTACTACATAACTTTTATAGATGACTGTTCTAGATACTGTTATGTGTACTTGCTGCATGCTAAAGATGAAGCTTTAGACAAGTTTAAAGTGTATAAAGCTGAAGTAGAATTGATGCATGATTTGATTAAGAGGCTTAGAACCGATAGATGTGGGGAATATTACGATCCCGTATATTTCCAGTTGAATGGTATCATTCATGAGACTACAGCCCCTTATACACCACAACAAAATGGTGTGGCTGAAAGGAAGAATATAATCCTAAAGGAGATGTTTAATTCCATGTTATCCTACTCTGGTTTGAGTGAAGGATTTTGGGGTGAGGCTATGTTAACAGCCTGTTACTTACTTAACAGAGTTCCTAACAAAAGGAACAAGATTACCCCATATGAGCTCTGGCACAAAAAGAAACCAAATCTAGATTATCTCCGAGTTTGGGGATGTAGAGCGGTAGTGAGACTACCGGCTCTAAAAATAAGGTCTTTGAGAGAAAGAGGTGTTGATTGCATGCATCTTCATTGGATATGCTGAACACTCTAAAGCATATAGGTTCTATGTGACTAGAACGAGTGATTCTATTTCGGCTCACACCGTAATTGAATCAAGGGATGCAATCTTTGATGAGAATCGATTCTCATCATTACCTAGACCTCAAGATTTGATATCTAGCTCTACAAGAGCTAAGTTGGAAGATGATGTGAGCACATCTCCTTAGAGTACATCGTTTGAGCCTAGTAGAAGCAAACGTGGAAGGATTGAAAAATCCTTTGGAACAGATTATCAAGTTTACTTGATTGAGGGTTCTAGAGATGATATTCAGTATCAATACTCATATTGTTATCATGTTGATGATGATCCTAGAACCTATGATGAGGCTAGAAGTCTCAAGATATTTCCTTCTGGAAAGAGGCAATAAACGATGAAATGGATTCTATCGTGGGAAATAATACTTGGGTATTATCGGATCTTCCACCGGATTGCAAGCCTTTAGGCTGCAAATGGATTTTCAAAAGGAAAATGAAGGTTGATGGATCATTTGATAAGTTTAAAGCCAGATTGGTTATCCAAGGCTTTAGGCAAAAGGAGGGTATTGATTTTTTCGATACTTATGCTCCGGTTGCAAGGATTTCTACTATCAGGTTATTGATTGCACTTGCTGCAATTAATAATCTAGTTGTACACCAAATGGATGTTAAGACAGCGTTCTTGAATGGTGATTTGGATGAGGAAATCTATATGAAGCAACCGGAAGGATTCATTATGCCGGGAAATGAAGATAAGGTTTGTAAGCTGATCAAATCATTGTATGGGCTGAAACAAGCACCCAAGCAGTGGCATCAAAAATTTGATGAAGTAATCTTGCTAGTGGATTCAAGTTGAATCAAGCAGACAAATGCATTTACAGCAAGTTTGATAACTCCGGTAATGGAGTAATCATTTGTCTGTATGTTGATGATATGCTAATATTTGGTACTGCCCAAAAGCAAGTAGACCTTGCCAAAGATTTTTTATCATCAAGTTTCGCTATGAAGGATATGGGAGAAGCGGATGTGATTCTTGGAATTAGAATCAAGCGTGAGAACAAGGGTTTAGCACTGTCACAGTCTCATTACATTGAGAAAGTGCTTAAGAAATTCAACTGTTTGAATTGTTCTCCGGTTAGTACTCCCATGGACCCAAGTGTGAAGCTTTTACCTAACACGGGTGAAGCTGTTTCATAGCTTGAGTACTCTCAAGTCATTGGTTGCCTAATGTATGCAATGACGAGTACAAGGCCTGATATAGCTTATGCAGTGGGAAAATTGAGTAGATATACTAGTAATCCTAGTACTCATCACTGGCAAGCTATTAGGCGGGTACTCAAATACCTTAGGGGAACCATGAACTATGGTTTGGTGTATGCTGGTTTTCCCTCGGTCTTGGAGGGATATACCGATGCAAGTTGGATTACCAATTTAGAAGATCATTCTTCTACAAGTGGTTGGGTATTTTTGCTTGGGGGAGGTGCCGTATCTTGGGCCTCAAAGAAGCAAACTTGCATCACCAGCTCGACTATGGAATCTGAATTTATAGCCTTAGCGGCTGCCGGTAAAGAGGCAGAATGGCTAAGAAATTTGGTGCATGCGATTCCATTGTGGCCAAAACTGGTAACACCGATTTCTATCCATTGTGATAGTAAGGCAACTTTGGCTAAAGCTTATAGCCAAATGTACAATGGCAAATCGAGACATCTGGGCGTTAGACAGCGCAGTTCGTGAACTGATCACTTACGGGGTGATTTCGATTGATTATGTCCGGACACAGCAGAATCTAGCTGATCATTTGACGAAAGGATTGGCTAGGGACTTAGTGCACAAGTCGTGTTTAGGGATGGGCTTAAAGCACATCTAAATCTCTTATCGTATGACACCTTAATTCCCTCTTAGTATGACGCTAAGAGTTGAGTTAAGTACAAGCCTATTCTGAGAGATTTGTAGCACATGGTTATATCCATCCCAAGGTATGTGCTTGTTTCCTGCAGAGAAATGGAGGATGAAGTTTATCTTCTTAATGGATCTTTTGGAAAAGTGCATTGCAGGTGCATGCGAAAAGAATCCACCTATGTAAGTGTGAAGTGAGCCGCTTCAATTAGCTTGTGCTTGGCTAAGTATACACTTATGAATGGATATGGACACATGGCTGAAATAGTGTCAAGTTGTACTTGGAATGAAAGTAAACTTGTGTGTGTTTTATTCTCCCGTATTCAAATGGGTTGAAGGGTACAATTCGTAGAACACCCTGATTCTCGAGTATTGGAGGATACTACACTATGTGAAATTCAATCCCTGCGGACATTTCACTTATGCACGGTTTTGTTCGATTGTGAATGTTTAGCATTCAAGAGTATAACCCTAAAATGGGGGGGGGGGGGGGGGGATTGTTGGAGATTTTAGGATTATACATGGTAAAACATGTATGAATCTGGTGAAAGATGTTTTGTAATCAATTCAAAACACTTTGGAATTCTTTGAGACTGTATGCCAGCCGGCCAGTTCAAAAAGGTGAAGAACTCGACTGTTTTTTCTGAGTGTTTGAGCCGCACGGCTCGGGAGTGTCACGACCGAAATCTAGGCCGAGACCGGCACTTGACCCATCGCCAAGCAAGCCTCTCACTTACTTCCAACCGAATACTTACTCTCGAAAACGTGCATTTTAAATAAAATAACCAAAATGAAATAAATCACTGGAAATATAACGTAATAAGTCTCACTACTAACATCCTATCTAAAGTACAACGGAGCGACATGTCTAACAGAAAATGAAATAACTAGATAAATAAAATAAATTCAACTGGATGACTGGTTGTGTGGCACCATACGCGAAACGAGAAGCTCCCTTCCAAAGAGAATCGACAACTCCTAACTTGACAACTCACTTATCTGAAAAAGATGAGGGAAGAGGGGGTGAGTCTGGGGAGACTCAGTGAATAATTAATACACTTAATTACAACAACCACATTCATAAGCACATGTCCACAATCACATACTCCAAGTTTCACATCACAATAACATATGCAATAACGTGTGAATACCCGATCGATCATACTACCCGCCATCAACCCATTTGACCACCTGGCTATTTACCAGGCGGGTCGTATGGCACCGTCATCGAACCCATTTTTGCCACCAGGCCCAAACCCATTTTGCCACCAGGACGTGACCTGGCGGGCCGTAACCTGGCGGGCCGTATGACGCTCTAACAAGGCCATGGTAATTCATATCGTGTATGCAATGTTGCACATATGCATATCAAAGTACTCCACATAAATCATGTAATCATATCATTCAATCACACATCAATACACACCACTTGTATTTAACGTCTTCGCAAGACGAGGGGTTTCGTGTTCATACCTTCATAATCATTCAAACAATTCAATATCACATATCATATAAATAACGTATCATAATTAAGCATATTAACCACTCACCGTTCTCCAACTCAATTCGATACTCAAATGCACAGGTGCCGCCAATCCACCTAACCCAATGTACGATGTATGTCACCTAAACCAAATAACTTGTCAATATATAAATTTAACAAACACCATCTCATCCATGTCACCTGACCTGATCTATTTATTCTGATCTATAAGTTGCCACATATCATTAGTTTATCTAGTACCATGAGTCAAGACATAACTTGTGTAACACACCGAATTGTTCAAGTCGACATCTTCATGCTGACGTTTCCTATGCAAACAGATTGTTTTTAAACATTACAAATTTAGTAAGATCTCATAGTCGTAGTAAGAATCAATATTGAATAGATGAATTTCATAAGTTCATATATGAATTAGCCCTAGCTTAAGACAATCTGTGTAATATATGACAATTCCTACCATTAACATATTCCATAACTCCGTTGTGCTAACCTAATTCATCTTCACCATCAGCCACACAATTAATATACAACAACTCAAATTACATGTTTTATGAAAGCTTATAGCTTACTCACCTGGCTACTTCAATCAAAGCACCGACTTCAAAACCCTATTTTCAATTTTTCTTAGTGGCGCCTGACGACAGCTTCCTCCTTTCATTTTTTTTTCTCGTCTGTTTTGGTTTTTTTTTCTCTTTTTAAAACCCTAATGAGCTCACTTATATTTATACCAAGTAATTTGTATATATTTTCTTTTTTTTTTATTCTCACTAAGCCTATTTATCCGCAACAAACCGGACGTGCGATTTACATTTTATTTTACCAAGTAAAACTGAATTACCATTTAAATAAATCTTTAATTAACATTATAAATAATTTAGGGATATTACATTCTACCCCCCTAAAAAAAATTCGGTCCCCGAATTTTGAAGTGTCTTACCTGAAGGTCCAGCGTTAGGGATATGAACATCTTGTACTCTCACTTGATTCCCTACTTCTTGTCTCTGAATTTGGTTGCCCTCTGCCTGCCTTGGAATTTGTCTAAACTCTCCTAATCCAGCTTGTGCTACTGGAACACCCATCACATGCTGACCTCCAACATCACGCGATACATCATACGAGTCCATATTTGAGGCATGCGAATACCCTGGACGAGCTGTCAAATACTGTATACTAGCTTCACGGATCGGACACTGACTCATATAGTGTCCCTTCTGGCCACAACGAAAACAAGCTCTGGTCTCCTTGTAACAAACTCCTCTATGAGAACGTCCACATGTCTTACAAGGAATTCTCGACTGACTAGATGAAGTAGAATTAAGCTGTCCACTAATTCCATTAGAACTATGTGCATGTCGTCCATCATCCTGCGAGACCATCCTATCATCTGAATATGATGTCTGAGACTGATGACCTCCTCTCTGGCTATGTTGATGTCTACCACCTCGAAACTCAACCGGGCGATCATAGTAACTCTCTATATCGGAATCCTCACGAGGCCTCTTCTTCTGCTCCCGAGCAACTCTAGCCTGCAACAGCCTGTCTTCAATAGCTAGAGCTTTATCCACTGCCTTAGAAAAGCTAGAAAATTCAGCACTGGCCATGGAATGAAAGATAGAGTCTTGTAAACCTGAAATGAACCGCTTGGCACGCATATCCTCTGTCGACACCAGATGTGGGGCGTAAACCGATAAAACGGTGAACCTGTTCGCATAATCAGTGACGCTCATGCCCTCCTGCTTCAGTGTCTCAAACTCCCTAGCCCTGGTTTCTCTCACGCTGACAGGTAAAAATCTATCCAGGAATAACATCTTGAATTCGTCCCACTCCATTCGTGGCTGCTGTGCATCCCTGCCGACCATCACACTATCGAACCAAGATGAGGCAACACCCTGAAGTCGGAAAGATGCCAACTCAACAGATCTCCAACTCGGACAATGCAAGACGTGACAAAGACGCTGAGTCTGATCGATAAATGTCCGGGGGTCATCCTTCGCGTCAGTACCACAAAAAGTCGGTGGCTGATGCCTTAGAAACTCATCCAACTTAATTCCGCCGTCATCAGTAATCTGCTGGACGACTGGAGTTGGAGCTTGCTGCACAACTGGCTGTCCTGTAGCAACATTCTGTGGGGCCAGTCGGTTCAGAACCTGAATCAGACCTTGCATAGTGCTCACAACGTCAGATAGTGCGGGTTGCGACGCATTCTGTTCCACTGGAGGTGTAGGTGCCGGTGCGCTATGAGATCCTCTCCTCGTCCGAGTCCCACCAGGTACAACTGTCGGGATATGTCCCTCAGTATCACGAGTATCATCACCTCTGCCAACATTACCATCACTAGCATTTTGGGAAGCGCCCCGACTACGAACACGAGATGACCTACGGGAATTCGGTGCCATCACAACCTATGTGAAAGAATTTGGACCAATAAGAATTGGGAACTCAAACGGAAGACAGAACCGAATCAAAAAGGAATTTCCCTAAAGGTCCTAGCAGAATGTTGTTTATGGCGGTGGCGCGCTTCACTACCATAATCAAAAGTCTACCAAGTCCTAGCTCCGTGTACTATAGGGACCGACCTAAGCTCTGATACCAACTTTGTCACGACCCAAATCTAGGCCGAGACCGGCACTTGACCCATCGCCAAGCAAGCCTCTCACTTACTTCCAACCGAATACTTACTCTCGAAAACGTGCATTTTAAATAAAATAACCAAAATGAAATAAATCACTGGAAATATAACGTAATAAGTCTCACTACTAACATCCTATCTAAAGTACAACGGAGCGACATGTCTAACAGAAAATGAAATAACTAGATAAATAAAATAAATTCAACTGGATGACTGGTTGTGTGGCACCATACGCGAAACGAGAAGCTCCCTTCCAAAGAGAATCGACAACTCCTAACTTGACAACTCACTTATCTGAAAAAGATGAGGGAAGAGGGGGTGAGTCTGGGGAGACTCAGTGAATAATTAATACACTTAATTACAACAACCACATTCATAAGCACATGTCCACAATCACATACTCCAAGTTTCACATCACAATAACATATGCAATAACGTGTGAATACCCGATCGATCATACTACCCGCCATCAACCCATTTGACCACCTGGCTATTTACCAGGCGGGTCGTATGGCACCGTCATCGAACCCATTTTTGCCACCAGGCCCAAACCCATTTTGCCACCAGGACGTGACCTGGCGGGCCGTAACCTGGCGGGCCGTATGACGCTCTAACAAGGCCATGGTAATTCATATCGTGTATGCAATGTTGCACATATGCATATCAAAGTACTCCACATAAATCATGTAATCATATCATTCAACCACACATCAATACACACCACTTGTATTTAACGTCTTCGCAAGACGAGGGGTTTCGTGTTCATACCTTCATAATCATTCAAACAATTCAATATCACATATCATATAAATAACGTATCATAATTAAGCATATTAACCACTCACCGTTCTCCAACTCAATTCGATACTCAAATGCACAGGTGCCGCCAATCCACCTAACCCAATGTACGATGTATGTCACCTAAACCAAATAACTTGTCAATATATAAATTTAACAAACACCATCTCATCCATGTCACCTGACCTGATCTATTTATTCTGATCTATAAGTTGCCACATATCATTAGTTTATCTAGTACCATGAGTCAAGACATAACTTGTGTAACACACCGAATTGTTCAAGTCGACATCTTCATGCTGACGTTTCCTATGCAAACAGATTGTTTTTAAACATTACAAATTTAGTAACATCTCATAGTCGTAGTAAGAATCAATATTGAATAGATGAATTTCATAAGTTCATATATGAATTAGCCCTAGCTTAAGACAATCTGTGTAATATATGACAATTCCTACCATTAACATATTCCATAACTCCGTTGTGCTAACCTAATTCATCTTCACCATCAGCCACACAATTAATATACAACAACTCAAATTACATGTTTTATGAAAGCTTATAGCTTACTCACCTGGCTACTTCAATCAAAGCACCGACTTCAAAACCCTATTTTCAATTTTTCTTAGTGGCGCCTGACGACAGCTTCCTCCTTTCATTTTTTTTTCTCGTCTGTTTTGGTTTTTTTTTCTCTTTTTAAAACCCTAATGAGCTCACTTATATTTATACCAAGTAATTTGTATATATTTTCTTTTTTTTTTATTCTCACTAAGCCTATTTATCCGCAACAAACCGGACGTGCGATTTACATTTTATTTTACCAAGTAAAACTGAATTACCATTTAAATAAATCTTTAATTACCATTATAAATAATTTAGGGATATTACAGGGAGAGATGCAGCGTCCATTTGCCAACCGGCCGGTTCGGAATTGTGGCTGAATAGAGCGATTTGTCTGTGACTTTGAGCCGGCCGGCTCGGGCGGTTGGAGGGCAAGTTGAAGGCGGTTTTCAGTAGTTTTCTGAAGAAAAACTGCTCCTTGGCTGGCATCTTTTGGTTTGGAAAAATACAGAAAAGGGGAGTATCTCTGTGAGAATTTATCTCCTTCAAGGATATCAATTGCTAATTGATTGTTCTGACTCGATTTCAATTATACGTCATTCCCTGTACAAAATCGCTTGTCATATCCCAGTACAGATTATCTGGATACCCTAATTGGGCAGAAATCTTGTATTTGGAAAGTGAAAGTTGTTTCACGTTTCAAGTAGAATCCAAGTCAAGCTTTTGTTCGTTGATTCGGTGCCCTGAAGAAGACGCAGAGTTTCCAAAGATGAACCTCCTCCTCCTCCTGACGATGATGAAGCTTGCTGATCATATGCTGGTGCAACATCCATAGATGTCATTGAAGCTGAACTCACCTATTTGACACGCAATGGAATGACTGAAGATTAACACGCAATGGAATGACTGAAGACATATTTGTTGATGCGGAGATTAACACGCTAATAATGATATCAGGTTGAGAGGTTGAAACATGAGGCAACTTCACAGTGTCTTTTTGTTTTAACACCCTCCTTTGCGGAAAAAATGGTATAGCTTGTTGCGTGTTAGTTCGGCCATATTTGAATGATACTTGAAAAAAAGGCTATAGAAATCAAGTTATTTAAAATTCAAATAACCGATGATGCATGCAAGAACTGAACTTAGACTATCCACAATTGTTAAAGCATTTAACACCCTACTTTTTAACTTTCCAACACTCCACATCATTTTCTCTCTCTTCCACCTAATAATTTCACAATCATTCAACTTTTACACTCTACAATGGTTTTGTTTAATAATATTCAACACCCTGGGAAAAGATCACGTAGGAAGTGAGAGTTTTGGTAAGAAATAGGAATTAAACTCAGCCATTAGATTTAAGATCCAACTATTTATAATAATGAACGAATTAGATTTTTAATTAAACAATAATTATGATTAAAGGGTAGAATCGGCACAGAAATAATCAACAAACATCTTTACATGCTCTCGATCGCGGCCAAGACAAAACCTAAGGTGTTATTCGACATGAGTCATGACGATTGATGGTGCTCCAGTCGGCCGCGTCATGATGGCGCTGTACGCTGACACTACTCCCCGCACTGCCGTGATGGACGACGATGTCAGCTGAGGTGGACTGATTTTCCGCGTCGAGCCTCGATTCCTCGGCTTCGGTTCAGGTTGGATCAGGTGAGTTGAATTAGAGATTTCGATTTACTTTGGGTGCGGAAACCCTTGATTTTTTATACTACAATTATCGAAAATAGTGTAATTTGTCTTCGTTTTTGTAGAATTTGATGTAGATATTGTGATTTGGATGTTATGGCCGGCTCAATTTATATTTTTATGTATTTTTGTGTATTTGTTGATTTTGTGTGTGAATTGCTATTTGTTGTTTGCTACTAGGATATATTGTTTTAGCTGCTTGATGTCAGATAAGTTAGTGTAGTTGAGTTGTATCAGGTGAGGATTTGTCAGGAGATTTATTGTTAACTTTTTGGGGTTTTAACTGGTGTTTGTTGGATTAACCAGTGGTTGTAGGTGTAGCACCAAATTCTTGAGCCTGTTAACTTCTTATTGAATCCCAAGCTTGTGTTTTGATTATGTCTGATATTTGGTTGATTGGCGCAGGGTGGAGCCAAGAAGATTGTTATCTCTGCTCCCAGCAAGGATGCTCCTGAGCTGGATGTTCTTTGGAGGAGAGTGAAAATAACTGCCACATTATTAACTTATTTGGTGATGCACAACTTTGGTGATGCTATGGAACCTCCATTTTGTTGATGCGCAACTTTGGTGATGCTATGGTTGTCTAAAATGACTGATATCGCATCGCCTCCATTTTGTTCTTTCCTTAGTGATGTGATCAACTTTGTTGCTTTCAGTTTGTTGCATGTAAAAATCTTTCTAGTTGCCAGAATTGTAAATCGAATCTTGATTGAATGAATTCATTCGCATTTCTTGTTAAAATACGTAGCAGTTATTAACTGTATTATTTTAATATGTAGCAACCGTGTTATAATACGTAGCAACCGTGTTATAATACGTAGCAAATGTGTTATAATACGTAGCAACCGTGTTATAATACGTAGCAACCGTGTTATAATACGTAGCAACTGTGTTATTATAATACGTAGCAACTGTGTTATTATAATACGTAGCAACTGTGTTATAATACGTAGAAATTGTGTTATAATACATAGCAGTTATGCACTATACTACGTAGCAACTGTGTTATAAGACGCATCAGTCATGCATTATAATACGTAACAAGTGTATTATAATATGTAGCATTACAATATCCTTCTCTTTTCTTTCGACTTCTCATCTAAATTTACCAGGCTCGGATTGTCATCGTCATCCTTTCATGTAGTGGTTGCCTCTACATGAGCCCAATTCTTGCGTCCGTGCTTCTCTTTCTCAAGATATTCAGCTAGCTGAATGGCTTCTTTCAGACCTGACCGGTCACCAGGAAACTTAACCAATGTGATGCCTTGGTGACCCTCCTTTCCATACACGGACTTCGCCTTGCCACTAGTAAATCCAAGATCTGAGAGTCCAATTTTACAAAATAAGAGTTATTATTACGTGGTTGTGTTAAGCAACTTAGACATTTCAGCATGTGCCCATCTAAAAGTCCCAGCATGCCCCAGCTTAGATTGAGCAAACTCAATAAACAAAGCTACGCAACTAAATCAAGAACCTCAACCCACAGCACAAACTGATCCTCCCATTTTTCAAGCTACATGGCGTATGTTAACCACACAAAGACACCAAAATCTACACTGAGGAGCAACATCTAAAGATGCGACATTCAAAGACATGTGACCATCCTACCAATTTGACTCGTGCTACAAATTAAAATGAATCAGCCTTTACAAGAAAAATTATGGCCTGAATAAGTAATACTGCCTGTTGTCAAAGATAACCCTTTCACCTTTCATACAGCAGCTACCATCAACCCAACTGTTGGAAGTGTTTCATTTAACAAAAAGAAAATCTGAGTATAAATGGTAGATCACACAGGCATAACCAGGTACGAATCATGATCAATATAGTATACTACGAATTATGAGCTACAAATTGAGATACGATGAATCAATTATGAAATAAGTATGGTTAATATACTACGAATTATGACACATTACCTATTATGGCTACGTATTTTAGCACAGTAACCAATCGACGGCGCGGAGGCTGGGCAGACGGCACGGACGACGCGGAGACTAGGTTGGGCGGACGGCGCAGAGGCTGGGCTGGGCAGACGGCGTGGAGGCTGGGCGATTTCGAATTCCTTCAATACCTTCATGTCCGATCTAGAATCGACGCTCGCTGGGCTGGGGCGCGGAGGCTGGGCGGGCAGACGGCGCTGCAGAAGCAACGCTGGCCGGACTCCGGAGGATTCGATTTCGCAATCAACGAGAGAAGCGACGCTGTCCGATCTCGAATCGACACTCCGAAGGATTTGCTGTTTTGGTGAGACGAAATTACCCCTACAAGCGTAAATTAGGTGATTTTAAAAATTATTCGCTGTTTAATATGGGCTGTTGAATAAGAAAGATCAATGGACATAATTAATTCCTATTTCTCACCATAAGTTCACTTCTTACCGGATCTTAACCCTCAACACCCTTACCCTATATCCCACCCTTTTTATTTCATATTCTTATTTATTTTTGTATTTTTATTTTTGTGGTTACATAATAATAACAATTATTGATTATAATTAAATAAAAATAATTAACACTAAATAATTTATTGATTATAATTACATAATAATAACAATTTTGTTGAAAACTTGAGAAGAAGAGTTTATGGAAGGATAATAGACTAATTATATGAAAAAGAAGACGTTTTTTTGTGTGTCCAAATCAAATGAAACAAGTCTCTATTTATAGAGTACCAAAAATGAATTAATTTAATATGCAATAATTGAAAGCAGCCAATCAAAACGCGACACGCGTCAGATCTGATCCACTTGCCTGCTCGGACCTGTAATATGCTGCCACGTGTCCTTCAGCTCTATTAATCAACATGTTGAATTCTTTCAACACCAATTAATCCAAGTGTATTAAACATCCAGTTTCAACTCTTTATTGCAAGAATTTAACAGCTGAATTTTTCATTCAATAACCCCTTTGTAAGTAGTTAAAGAGATCCATTTTCTGCCATTCAACCCAACTGAAAAGAGGACAGCTTTGACATAAACTAACAGTCCATGCAACGTCGAGTTCAGTTTCGCATACTGCAGCGTCGCTTTCAGGCTTGATATTGAGAGACCGTGCAACGTCGACTCCAGCATTGCTTTCAGGCCGGTAACAGCCCATGCAACATCGAGTTCATTATCGCCTTAAGTGTCGATAACAGCCCATTCAACGACATCGGATTTAGCTTCAACTTCAGCCCCCGGTGAGTTCAGCTTCAATGACATCTATGGATGTTGCACCAAGCTTGGTTTGTTTAAAATTTGACGAGTTCGAGTTGGAGCCGAGTATTATCGAGTTTTAAACACATGTGTTCGAGCTTGGCTCATTTAATTTTCACTCGTTTCGAGCCGAGCTCGAGCTTTTAACGATTTGGAACAAGCTTTAGTCGAGCTTTTCACGAGTTTTAACGAGCTTTTCATGAGTTTTAACGAGCTTTAGTCGAATTTTTCACAAGTTGAAACGAGTTTTCGCTGAAAAAGTATTTTAAAGTGTGCAAACTTACTTTAATCAAGCTCATTAACGAGTTTCAAACAGTATAATAGAGTTCAATCGAGTATATAAATGAGTTTTAATCGAGTATGTTAACGAGCACATAAACGAGTTGTTCACGATATAAACGAGTCGAGGACCCTCTTGCTCGTACTTGGCTCGTTTATTTAACGAGCTTTCAATTTGTGTTCGAGCTTGACTCGTTTAAGATCGAGTCGAGTTTTGACGAAGCTCGTTCACGAATAGCTCGCGAACGTATCGTCTCGTTTGCACCCCTAGATATAAACCCACAATTTAAAAAAAAATACCATTTTTGTAAGTAGTTACCAATTGGTTAAGTTTTCCCACTTTGTGTCACTTCATCCCCAAAACACACACAAGTACTAAACTTGACGAAGTTTAACGCTTTGTGATAGTTCAGATAGCGAGTAGCGACGAGTGTGAAAAGTCCAAAGCATCCCCAAAGTTTAATGCTTTGTGGTAGTTCAGATCTCGAGGTAGAGAGATAGCGAGTAGCGACGAGTAGGCCTCGGCATCTCATCCGTCGGGTGACCCGGTTTTGGCCCTGCCCGCAACTCGATCTGTACCAAGTTACACCCGACCTGATTTACATGTAGGCAGGGTAAGGGTCATGTAATTGAGACCCGAACCGACCCATCTACCCGGCCCATTTACCTGACCCTTCTACCCGAATTTGATAAGGTCCAAAAATTTAGCCCAAATGAAACTAAACTCAGTCTTTGTGTATTAGAAAACCATATCTAATATTACCAAATCACACCAAATCTCACCAAATCGTCTACATCCTGCAGCTCGCTGCTTCATTCGAACAGCCTACCACGACATCTCTCGCTTCGCAGCCTACCAAATCGTCTACATCCTGTAGACGCGCATCGTATCCATGTCGAGCCGAGAAGTAGCAGACGCTCCGCGCAGCAATAGACGCGCGTCCGAGGCGCTATGGAGATCCGAGCGATGAGCGGCGCAGCCGTGCAGCGATGCAGCCAGATCCAAGTCGACCAAACCAGATCCGAGGTGATTGTGAATGGATCTGATTCTGGAATACGCAGGGATGACGAGTCGACTTGGTGGTCGAACCCGACTCAGAGAAACGAGAACCCAGAAAACTTGCAAGTTGCAAGTGTAATTTGGACCCGAAAACCCGGTTGACCCGAATATGACCCGTTAAGAAGGGGTAGAAGGGTACCCTTAGGGTTTGCGGAATCTTGAAATTTGTACCCGGCCCGATAACTGTTCAATAAACAACCAAAATTCACATAAAGTCCACCCGACCCTTTCATTTTCGAGCAGGGTCGACCCGTACCCGGCCCGATGCCGAGGCCTAGCGACGAGTGTGAAAAGTCCAGAGAGTGAGAGATCAAGCCATGTCGAGGAGATCCGGGAGTTGGGTGAGATGCTCGCTGGTGGCATTCGCGATTGACTCTCTCACGTTCACACACTCAGGTAGGGGTGAGCATGACCCGTCCCGACCCGGTCGACATTTTGGACGAACTTGAACCCGACCCGGTACTAGATAAGTCGTCCGGTTCGGGTTGCTCCTCGGGTGACCCGGTCCTATAACTATATTAATATAGAATAAAATAATTTAACTTCAATACAAAAGTCTATCGTTTTGTCTTGAATTTTGTTTCAATATGAGTTTCACATCATTTTGTTACAACAATGTTGGGCGATTAACATATTTATGTTCACTTTCTTTTTTGTAGATTATTTTGTTTTAGGCTTTTAGCTACTTGATATGTTATAAGTCTATCGTTACGACGGGTTCGGATTATCAAATGCGACCCGGTCAATATTTAGTGTCGGGTTCGGATTGACCTAAATGACCTGGTCGTCATTTCGGGTCGGGTTAAGGACGAACCTAACCCGTCCCACGATCACCCATACACTCAGGTTTGCACTCTATTCCTCACACTTGCTCAATTTTGCACTTAGTCCTTCACACTCGTCCTATTTTTATACTCAGTTTGCATTTACTTTTTTAGTTCATCCTATTTGGCACCCAGTTTGCAATTTCTCTCTCACGCTTACTCTATTTTGCACTCATTTTTTATTTTTTTATGGCAAGCACGCTCTATTTTGCTCATTCACGCTCGTCTTATTCTGCACTCACTTCCTCACGATTTACTTATTTTTCACTTGGTTTGCGCTTGCTCCCTTGCGCTCGTTCTTTTTTACACTCGATTTGCGCTACTCTCTCACATTCGTCCTATTTTACACTTCTTTCATTACCTCAGCCACAACTTGCACTTTATCAACCTCATCCACAATCTTGACCCATCTTACACTTTCTTACCCTCAACATCATCTTACTTCATAGTAAAAACGTAAAGGAAGTAGTAGTTTTAGTTTTAAATGAATAAAAATTTATCATTTTATAACAAAATTTGGTTTTTTTTTTGTTTTGGATAGGCAATTGGTTTTGTTTGAAAGATGAGTGTTGATTTGAGAGAAGTGAGTGTCAATTAAAGATGATTTTGTGTTAATAGGAGAGAGAAATAAGAAATACCCCGTATGTGTTGATTGAATAAAAAATTAAGTACGAGTGTTGTCAGGAGAGAGAAGAGAACAAAATACGAGAGATAGTGGGTTTTGATTTTTTATTTTTGGATTAAAAGTGGATTTTGATTTTTTGGATTCGTCTGAAGGTGAGAGATAAAGAGGGTTAGAAGAGAGAATATTAGGACTATGAGGGAGAATGTGAGATAGAGAGAATAAGAGGAGAGAGAAGAGAAACATAAAAGATGTGTGACTGTGATGTGATGTTGTGAGGTGAGTAGACATGTATTCGGGAATGGAAGAATTGCTGTTTGAGGGGAAAATAATTTGGGAATGACCACTTACCTCAATGCATACTCACAAGTACAGTACTAAACTTGACGAAATGCAGCGTTGGCAACCACTTACGCCAGGATTACCCAGTAACACCAGAGATCACAGCTTTTCCTCCGAAAAGTGGTTTCTTTTACCGACCCAGAAGATTGATTGCTCATCTTTCCCAACCTCAAAGTTTAATGCTTTGTGGTAGTTCAGATCTCGAGATAGCGACGAGTGTGAAAAGTCCAGAGAGTGAGAGATCAAGCCATAGCCATGTCGAGGAGATCCGGGAGTTGGGTCAGATGCTCGCTGGTGACATTCGCGATTGTGTCGGCTCTGTGCGTGTGCGGGCCGGCGCTTTACTGGATTTGTCATCGACGATTTTCAATAAGAATAGTTATTCAAATCTCCGATTTTCCGATTCCTGAACACTCCGTGATGGCACAACTACCCGTAGATTCGAATCCTGCTCCTCAGGAAGCGGTGAGTATAATTCACGACCTCTTTGCTTGTTGCTCCTTCTTTCAATTCGTAACTGCTTCTGCTCATGGCTGTGTTTATCTGAATTTTTTTTTAATTTTTATCACATGATTTTAGGTCATTCGATTTCTGACAGTGCGATGTTTTTTGTGTGTGAAAATGATGGATTGTGTACGAAATTTCGTTGCCAGATGTGAACTCGGATTTGTAGATCTTTTAAATCAGTGATTTTTCTGGAAAATCATGTGAGATTTTTCATTATGTATAAGCGAAGGCTGAGGAGCAGCAACTGAAGCAACTAGAATTTGTTCAAGAAGCAATTCCACGTGCCTTGCTTTACTTCTCAAAATTGTACAATGTTGCTAAGGACAAGTCTGGTCCATTGAAGCATGGCGTGCAAACTATCGAGGGGACCATTAAGAGCGTTGTCGAGCCTGTTTACCAGAAATTCCAAGACATCCCTGTCAAGGTTATCAAATACATTGTTGGCAAGGTTAGTTGGAGATACTAATGAAATTTGATGTATTTGTTTGAATAGCTATTCTCGGTTCTCGCAAAAGGACAGTGGTTTAACGGTCATATGATAAGGACATCAATAATTCATAGTGGATTTTTATTTTTTTAGAAGTTCTTCACTTATTCTGAATTCAGATTTCAGACCGTGAATTGTGTGTGACTTTGTTTTGTTGATTATTGTAGGTGGATGAGTCTATGACTAGTCTGAAGGACGTTGTTTTTCCAGCGGTGACACAAGTGACCGGTGTTGCCTGCTCTGTAGCGACAGAAATGAAGAAGGCTGGAGTGGTGGACACAGCCACCGCACTTGCAAAATCTGTTTACACCAAGTATGTGCCAGCTGCTATTGAGCTTGCCCAGAGATGTGCTGTGTCATCGTGGCACAGGCTTAAGCAGCTCCCTGTGTTCCCCAAGGTGGCACAATCTGTGCTCCCGACCGCTACTTACTGCACAGAGAAGTACAACCAGATGGTGCAGCTAACTGCGGACAAAGGCTACAAAGTTGCATCTTACCTGCCTTTGGTTCCAACTGATAAGATTGCCAAGATATTCAGTCCTGAATCAAATCCTGCTGCTGCAGCTGCCCATTGACATCGAGTTGGATGAATGTGAGAACTTTATGTAAATGCTACTCGCATCGATCTGTAACTTGATGCTTAAATGCCAAGGCACTTTTGTCCGTGCCTTCATTACATATGCGAATGTCAAGTTTTTCACGTTGAACAAATCGGTATTGCGCGTGTCGGTTTCTTCAACAACAACAAAAAAAAAAACAGGGTAAACGAGATATATCAACTAGTTTGCCCTATTTGGGAAATCCCAAATTCTGAAAGAGGGCATTTGGGATAAAAATCTCTCCAAATGACAAGTTTTTAACGTTGGACAAATTACCCATGCTTTTAGTTTTAATGCATAGTACAATTTATTCAGAAAAAAAGGAAGAATCATAGAAATCAATGTTCTTATGAAAGTTTAGGGAAGACACAAACAACAAAAATTAATTGTTTTGTTTTAATGTGAATTGTGTTAGAAAAGAAAACTGTGTTAAAAGTGCGAAGAAAGTGATGCATGGTGTGTTTTTATTTTGAGAGCCAAAGTTGAATCTTGAACTGTTATTTTTGAATTCAACGAATTCAGTCGACCTTCTCACGAATTTTAACGAACTTTTCACAAGTTGAAACGAGCTTTTGATGAAAAAGTATTTTAAAGTGTACAAACTTATTTTAATAACTCATTAACAAGTTTATATAAATGAGTTTAATCTAGTATGTTAACGGGTATATAAACGAGTTGTTCGCGACATAAACGAGTTGAGCACCCTCTTGCTCGTACTTGGCTCGTTTATTTAACGAGCTTTAAATTTGTGTTCGAACTTCTCGTTTAAGATCACTTGGCTCGTTTATTTAACGAGCTTCAAATTTGTGTTCGAACTTGACTCGTTTAAGATCGAATTGAATTTTGACCGAATTTTAACCAAGGTAGTTCATGAGTATTGTCTCGTTCGCACCCCTAGATGAAAAAAAAATTACAGTACCATTTTTGTAAGTACTAGTTACCAATTGGTTAAGTTTTCCCACTTTCTGTCACTTCATCCCCAAAACACGCACAAGTACTACTAAACTTAAATTTAATGCTTTGTGGTAGTTCAGATCTCGAGGTAGAGAGATAGCGAGTAGCGACGAGTGTGAAAAGTCCAGAGAGTGAGAGATCAAGCCATGTCGAGAAGATCCGGGAGTTGGGTCAGATGCTCGCTGGTGACATTCGCGATTGTGTCGGCTCTGTGCGTGTGCGGGCCGGCGCTTTACTGGAGATTTAACAAGAGTGTGACTGTGAGTGATTCGCCTTCTTCCTGTTCGCCTTGCCACTGTAATTGCCCTGAGCCTGTCTCGCTTCTCCAACTCCCTGGTAAGAAAAAAAAATGTTGCCTTTTTTGGATTTAGAACTGGTGATGTTGGGCTGGATTTAGTGGTTGTTGTTCGTTGGTTTTGTGGTTTTTGAATGTTTTTATTGCTGTAAAGTTGCTGACTTTACCCAAATCTGACTAGGGATTGTGGTTTTAAATTGCATTGCATATTGAGCTTATTGGATCTGAAGCTTTCTTCTAGCATTTGAAATCTTTATGGCCTTAACTAAGAGGTTTGTAGTTTCTAGCATTTGAAATCTTTAGACGTTAGATGTCATCGAGTTTTTTGTTGTTACTGTTGAAGAGCTACTGGTTCAACCCTTGCTGTTGATAATGTTCCCATTTCACTACACTGTTGAATTTGTGTTTAAGATAGTTGGATGCTTCATTTGTGTCGAAATTGTTGAGCGCTGTGTATGAATTTAGCACTCAATTTAGTGGTGATGTAATGTAACACTTGATGCGTAAGTAGCTATGATCTCTTATTGAGTCACCACATTCTGGTGGAGTGCATCCATGTTGGTTCTTGTCTGATTTTGGGTGTGATTGTAGTTGCTGAGCCGATATCCAGTCGCCGTAAATGATGTTACTTGGAAACAGATTTGATTCGGTGCGATTTGTTATCCAGTTACCCCCGAACGATATTCTGACGGGACTCATTCATGTCGGTACTCAAGTCTTTTTAGGAGTTGTTGCTGTTTTTATTTTCTCGCCTTGTAGACATTCTTTTTGGAACACAAAATTTTAATCATGTCATTATGAGAGGCATTTTGGCGGTTGAATGGGTTATGTCGTGTCACGTGTGCATAGTTGAGTACTCCTGTTAATGATTTGCACCTAGTTTACTTAATTTAGCGACACTATGATTATGTGCGTGCCCAAACGCTTGTGTATCAGGTTGCTAATAAGTTAGCAGTCAAGATATTTCCTTCTGTTTATGCGTTTCTTTTAATAAATTATGTTCCTTGTTTTTGCTGTGGCCATACCATTTTTTTGTTTTCGAGTTGCATATCGTAGGCTAACTGGTTTCCATTTTCATTGTTTCAGGTCTGGCCAATCTTTCAGTGGCGGGTTAGTATGTTACTTTTTTTTGTCTTTTATATACCTTATTTTAAGATATTTTCGACAGTGTTCTGGATTCTGAACAGTTCGAATATGTTATACTAGTTTTCTAAAAAAAAATGTTACACTTGTTTTCTAAAAATGAAAAAAGAAAAAAAGATCATACTAAATTTCTGGCTTCATCACAAAACGCTTCACTTTGATTCTGAGGCTGATAGTGGTTTGATTCTTAGTCTGAGAGTGGCAACGCCTCATTTTTTTAGTTGTGTTACAACCAGTGAAATGTCTCTCTAGCTACTCGTCCCAGGCTCCCAGCATGAGTTAACGCCTCATTTTTCGCCGAGCCTGAACTTGTGCATATTACCTTCATATATCTTGAGTATTTCATAATTTTTTGTTAAAGCCAAGACAGTTAACGAATTCAATGGCATTCAGATTGTGGAAGCAATGATCCTGAACTAAAAAGTGAAATGGAGAAGCAATTTGTTGATCTACTGACAGAAGAGTTAAAGCTACAAGAAATGGTCGGAGAAGAACAAGCTCATCATATCAACATTACATTCCTCGAAGCCAAAAGAGCAGCATCCCAGTACCAAAAAGAGGCTGAAAAGTGCAACTCCGCCACTGAGATCTGTGAGGGGGCTAGAGAGCGCGTCGAGCCACTCTTGATCAAGGAGAGGAAAACAACTTCCCTATGGGAGAAAAGAGCCCGCAATATGGGTTGGGCAGGAGAATAGGTCCTCCAATTGCGACAATGATTTTATAGTGACTTGGGAATCCATCCATCTTGCTCTAGCTAAAATATACAACCAACCAACCAACTGAAGTGAATTTGTCTATATTAAGATTTGTCCGATGTTAATGTTTAGTCGAAGTTCATGATCCAAAAAAGAAACGAAATTCAAAGAATATGGTTTTAGAGAACTGAAGATGTATATCAGTATATATATGAAGAAAGCACATGTATGTGGAGTATTCTAGATATGTTTTTTTTTTGTTATTGGATCAAAATGATTCAAGTCATTCATTTACTATGCAAATTAGTAGAAATGGGGTGTTATTTAGTGGTGAAGCGCTCGAGCTAAAAAGAGGGATCTCCTAAGTAAAAAATATATTCCTGTGAGGTTACTTTGTACAAAATTGCGTTCGATAAAATTCTTATTTTGTATGCAAATTAACAGTCTAGCCGTAGTCTAGCCCTCTTATAACGCCCGTGGAGATCTCTGGCTCGTGCTCGAGACCTTTTGTATACTATATAATCATTATCATAATCGAATATATTAGTTGTATATGAACGAGTCAACTCTGAAAACAAAAACTCTATCAAAAAAAAAACTCTGAAAACAAAAAGGCTAAAATACAGTGAAATGGAACAAACTGCAAGTAAAAGTAACATGTACAAGAGTTTCAAAGCCATGAGTCGGGCCATGAGCCGGGGCTGCAGCCGTAGGAGTCGGGCCATGAGCCGGGGCTGGAGCCATAAGAGTTGCGCCATGAGCTAGGGCTGGAGCCGTGCAGGTCATCTAAATTGAACACATCGATGAATACTGACGACGGTGAGTGTGGGTCCATATCCAAGGACTCGGTTTCGTTGGGAGGCAGACTAGCCTGATCAGGGATGAAGCTATCTGTTGGCTGCTTAAGGTCTGTGTCTCCTCCAAGAATACCAGACTGAGGTGTGCTGTGAGTATGTCCAATGAAATTCCCACCATCAGAAACAAAATTGTTCTGATACGTGTCCAGTGACTCGAAGACATTGTTTAACTCTTGGCTGTATTGATTCTGAGTGTTCAGAGCCCATCTTTGGTCTAACGGGATGCTCGCATTAGCCACATTGTTCATCATATTAAACTCAGCTTCCATATCCATACCCGTCTCCTGCAAGCTTGAAAGCTGCTGCTGCTGAAGCCTTGATGAAGACCCTCACACTCCTCGAGAAAGACTAGATCGTGCTGATAACATCAAGTTGTTGTTGTTGTTGGAACAATTCATCATCTTATGATACACGAAGTTGTCACAACCAGCAGACCAAATTGCTCCATGGCTGGTATCAGAATCACCAAGATGAGTCATTGTCTTACTAGGCTGCCACTGCGTCAAATATTTCTGGTACACTGAAGTGCCATTTTGAAGTAAAGGTACTTGGCTAGGCTGGAGCTTGTCATTAGGGCTGATAGAGTTTTGCACATTCCGCAAAGACTGGATCAGATCAAAATATAAGATTTTGCGAATATTCTTACCATCAACATGGTTCAGTCTTTCATCAAAATTCACACCGTGACTGGAATGTCTGCCTCCTCGGTAATTCATGGCCCCAACATCAACCGACTGATTCCTTCCAATTGCTCCTAACATGTTCTGTTGAGGCTTCCCTTTAACGGGCTTTATCAGATGCAGCTTGTACTTCTGCGGAAGCCAGGAAATAAAAAAATATGTAACATTGCTTGCCATCTCTAGATATTTGATATACTCAAATAAAATGTACGGTATGTACCTGAAGGTGGCTTGCTACATTTTCTCTGGTGAGGTCCTTAACCTTCATGATTTCGAGGATTTTCTTAGGGACTGCCTCTGCAGGTAAAAAATCGATAAAAATTCACAAAACCGGGACTAAAAGAAGAGTTACTTAAATTTGAAGAAAAGGACTTACTGTCGATGCCCAAATGATTAACAGCAGAGACAAATATTTTATGCAATTCTGGGGTCCAAGCCATCCTACGCTTCTTCCGAGTTGTTGCTTTCTCTTCATTTTCTGCACTGGCAATAGAATCTGCAATCGAGCCATAGGCTGCTCCTCCCTGGCTGGTATTTTCCTGATATGGTGTTTCTTTCAACTCGTGCCATCTCAGCATAGAATGGCTTATGTTCTGCATCTCTTGATGCCTCACAGGTTTGTGAGATGCTTTCTCTTCATTGTCTCGCTCCTCGTTGTAATTCTGTTCATAATAGTCACTTAGTTCGACGCGCCTTTTATTACTGGTATTTCCTGCACTGGCAGTAGAATCTGCAACCGCGCCAACCCAGCCATTTTCTTTCAACTCGCGCCATTGGCTGCAATTGCACTGGCATATGTTCTGCATCTCTTCAAGCCTCGCAGGTTTCGGGGGATAGTCCATAGCCAAATGCTTGATTCTTCTCATTACATATCGCGGATTGCTGTCTGACATACACAAATCAAACAAACAATCAAGACAAAATATCAAACAGCTTCAAAAAAAAAAAAAAACTACTAAAGATGTAAAACAGAAAGCGTAGGATAGAATTCGAGTCAGCTTACTGAGCACTGGCAAGTCCATTTCCTGCCCCGCTGTATTTAACGGCTCGAAACCATCAATGTGTGGCATTTGGACATCACTGAGCACAAGGTTGTAATTGCTCTGCCTGAGTAGCTCAATGGCTTCATTTACAGACCGCGTTGTTCTGACTAAAAATACAAACACAAAAATCCTAATCTGAAAATCGAAAAAATAAAAATGTACATAGATTCTTGAGAAACTTAGAAACTAGGCAATCAATTGTCCCATTTTCAGATAGCGACAAATTGAGTAATAAAGCAATATGAATAATAATGGCGTTTTTATCTCAAATGTCTGTTTTGGATTGTGATTTACCAAATACAGCAAACGAGTTTGACATATCTGGTTTGACTTGTTTTTTTAAAGAAACAGACACACATATGTTGCGAAAAATGCCTACGGAACCTTTTGCGCCTCTACAAACCAACAAGTTGAAATGCAACTAACCGGAACAAACAGGCATTCCGCCTGCCAGTTTCTTTAAAAACAGGGTAAATGGGATTTTACCGTATTATTCCAAACCAAAAAATAGAGCATTGGGGATAAAAACTCATAATAAATAATAATGCAGCTGAGAAGTAAGCATAAACCAATTGTATAAATAGATGAAGAGAGGAGAGGCTTAGGTTGCAAACTGTAGAGTTTGTGTCTTTTGAACAAATCGTTGAGCCAAAACGGAGGAGTCTGGTCGTCATAAACCGCCAAAATTCTTAGCCCCGCTGGAAACTTGGTACCAAACCCCTGCTTCTCTTGCTGCTCCATCGCCAGCTTCTTGTTCCTCCAGTCGTCTGCAACAGCAGCAACAGAAAAGGCAGCGACAAAACCATCTGTACGTTCGACGCGTACAAGGTTACAAATCAGAATATAATCAGCAATAAAATTGAGAAGAGTTTTCTGAATTGAGCAGCAGCAGCATGAGTTTATCAAAAAGGAGGTTTAGAAAGGTATAAGGCGTAACCTTTATAATTCATTTTTGACTTCTTGTTTTTACTTGAGAAATCCAACTTTCAAGCTCGCAACTGCCTGGTCGGATGGAGGGAGGAGTTGATATACATGTTTATAGTCCACCGTCAAACTCCATAATTTGTGGAGTGCGCGAAAGGTTGTCCATTTAGATAAAAAAAAATTAAAAAAATATTTCAGGTAACTCATATAAGAGATAAAAGCGGAAGAACTAGTCTACCAAATCAGTTGGTTGTTATTTTCTAGATTTGATTTCTAATTGATAGGATGGCATTTTCAAATTTCAGTTACATGAAGTCAACCGACATTCTTTTGGTGTCTTTTAAAATTTGTTTTGAACTCGTATATTTTCATGCACGTGAGTGAATTATCTCTAAGAAAATTTAGGACAAAGTAGAATTTTTTTTTTGATAAATAAATAAGGAAATATACAAAGACTCGGAAAAGACTCAGCAAGACAACAATAATAAAACAGAGGACTCACAAGATAGGACCAGAACATTGAAACATAAAAACGCAATCCACGCCTAGCAAGGCCTCAAAGATAGTCATGCCAAGAAAGTTTCCAAGCCAATATATGCAACATAGGCCAAACAGCAGAAGTGAACGGAAGACACCTCGATACCCATTGGAGCGCCGGCCGATTTCCTTGAAACTCGAAGCATAGTTGCACAAGTGAAGACTTCAAACCCGATCGCCAATCATTGGAAGCACGCCATCAAGAGATAGAAAAAGGCATTACGGAGGACTTAAAAGCTAGACCAAGTTAACTAGCTGGGAGCATGGAAGCTCCACTTAGCCTCACGCCGAAAGGAATGGCCAAACCACCAAATCAAGGAGATCCTAAATGCAACAAGTGCAGCCCAAACTAATAACCTAACACTAAAACCTAAAACTAAACAAACCTAAAACAACAAAGCTCAAGCCAAACGGCAGAGAGCAGAAAACTATAACAACAAAACCTAAAACTAAAGCTACGCCAAAAGTGTAGTCCAACCTAAACTACCAAAACGATCACCGGCAACACGTAGACTCCGAACAGGGCTGACACATCACACCATCAACAAAACCAGCAACCCACCACAAAACCACATCACCACCACCCAAAACAACCCCAACTACACAACCCAGCACCCAACCTCACACGCATCCCACCCCAAACCGGACGCCACCCAAACACCCACCACAACACCCACCACCGCCCGACCAGAACCGCAACACGCCACTCCAGCGACAGCGGGAAACAACCGGGCAGGAATCACGCAACAGAACCGGTAGAACGGCGGACAAAACGGGAGGCAGCGAGGCATCGCGAGGAGGCACCGAGAGGAAGACGACAGGCCGGAGGGACACGATGGGGAGACAGCCGAACGACGAGCACCCCTGGCCGGAGACTCGCGTCCACCGGCGGAAGATCAGAGACGATTTCTGGACAAAGTAGAAATTGATGCCTTAAACTATCCATCTTTCTATTAAAAAAAATTTGTACTGGATTTCTGACTTCGTCACAAAAAACTTCACTTGGACAAAGTTAGGTACGAATTTGACAAAATAAGTCTGAATTGAAATTCGGGATATATAATGCCCCTTCGTGTTATATCCGAGATTTCGACGAAATTGGACACGTGTAGCTTGAAATTTGGTTTTTAGTTTTCATATATAATCGTGGTTTTTACCTGAATCGCACTCTCTAATTTTAAGACATAAATTAAGTAACCATTACATTTATACCTTTGTGGTTCATAAAGAAGTATATACTATATGACCCACTATAGATTAGCTAAATGGTTGTAGCTCAGTGGATATATATATATATATAGAGGAGCGCTCAAATGTGAATCACTTCTTAGGCTAAGAACATGAGAATCATTCTCAGCCACTCATTTTGTTGAAATGAGTGGTCCAAAATGCACCACATCATCTACTATGCATTTTCTGCTTTTTACTATGCACTTTCTGCTTTTACTATTTTGCACTTTTGTCTTTTACCTATAAGACAAAAGTGCAAAATCAATCTACACCCTTAGATCATTTGATCCAAAGGTGCAAAATGGTTCTCATGTTCTTAGCCTAAGAAGAGTTCTCATTTGAGCGCGCCCCTATATATATATATATATATATATATATATATATATATATATATATATATATATAGGGGAGCACTCGGTTGAGGCAAGGTTGGTAGAATGAGGCAGTAAGGCATGATCTTGGCCATTGATGATATTGATCTAATGGTTGAGATTTAAAGATGTGGTAGTGGGATTTTACTATTTGCTTTTTGCTTTTTACTGTTGGTAGTGGGTTTACTATTTGGACACGTGGCGCACCCACAAAGCACGGGGGGGTTAGATGTGTGGTTCAGATCGTGCCTCACTGCCTCATTCTTATTTGGCTTGCCTCATTTGAACGCTCCTCTATATATATATATATATATATATATATATATAGATATATATATATATAGAGGGGAGCACTCGGTTGAGGCAGGGTTATAAGAATGAGGCAGTGAGGCAGCACGTGAGCCAATCATTTTGGTGAGGTGGAATTGGAAAAGTAATTGTTGGTGGCAATTATTTAAGGGGTAATTTAGGGATTTTGTATATTGAGACTAATGACAACTTTTCTCTCTCCCTGACACAATTTCTCTCTCCTCATTTGTTCTTCGTTTCAGAGAAACCCATCTCATCTCCGAAACCGATCCAGATTTGTTCGTTTTCTCCATTTCCGAAACCCATCTCCATCTTCATTTTCTCCATTTCAGAAACCCATCTCCATCTTCATTTTTTCTTCGTTTCAAGGGTATTTGTTGGTGGGAATACCCATCGTTTTCGTGATAGGTGAGATTCCAGATTTGCGATGGAGATGGATCTGGACCATCCTGAGCATGACGAAGACGGCGGCGGGTGACATCAAAAACGACTACCCGATGGTGTTGTTGGAAGTTTTCAACTTATTTCAACTTGTGGGTTGAATCTTGATTTGGTGATAGTTGCAGGTAAGCTGTTTGATGTTTTGTCTCTTACATTTACTGAGCACTTAATTTGGATAGCTTTGCTCTATACAAAGATGTGAGTGAGTAACAATTAAGTTGCTTCCGCATTTAATGATGGATGTTATGCTTATCAAATTTAGTATTTGCCTATTTGGTTGATGTTTTATGTCATGTATTTTTGATCCTCAAGTAAGTTCATGTATTTTTGATCCTCAAGTAAGTTCTATTGGGTTTATTACTCAACTGATCAGACTTTGAGATGTTATAATGGTGTAGCTGCTGGTAGGGTCTGGTGAAATCACTTTAATTGTTTGATGCATCAGCTGGACCGAAGGTGTTGTTATCTGGCCACTGTTGGGACATTTATTTGGAAAATTTTCTTCACACAATGATAATAGCATGATTTTGCAACTTGCTCTATGGCTGAGTGGGGAATAGGCTCTGCCATAATTGTGATTTGTATGTGGTTCATGTAAACAATATGTGGGCTTGTGATATTTGATTATTCTTTTTTTGGCTCAAGTGATATTTGATTATTCTGATTACTGTGTCTTTGTCTATGTCACTGCAGTTGCCGCTTCTCCACCTCCTCTTGGCATCCAGTCTTTCATGATTATTATACTTGATAAGAGTTGGAACACTATATGAGCATCATGCACTCTCCATCAACCCATTTTAGTACTTCCAATGGACGAGACTCGATTAGAGTTGCATCTATTAGAGACAACCAACTTGCTGTGTTTGTTTGTTTGTTCATACAATATAAATAAGACGAGTTCAGCCATATGATTTGTGTCGAGATTGTGTATTTTGGTTTGAAAATGGAGCGTGGACTAACTCTGTTATGTGATACTTCTCAGGGAGGTGACATAGGCACTCAATACAGATCAGGGATATACTACTACAACGATGAGCAAGAAAGGTTGGCCAAAGAGTCATTAGATTCCAAGCAGAATGAAATGAAGGGTAAGAAGATTGTGACTGAGATCCTACCTACTAAGAGATTTTACAGAGCTGAAGAGTACCATCAACAGTATCTCGCCAAAGGTGGACGCAATGGTTAGAAACAGTCTGCTCAAAAGGGATGCAAGAAATGTCTTATGCTTACGTGGGTAGTCTGACTTGGATGAAGCAGCATGTATGATGCTTGCCTGCTGGTTTGTACTCAGCCATGAATTGGCTATTTGTCAAGTTTAATGTCATGTTTGAGCAGGTTGTTAACATATTTTGTATGGAATGTATGGTGGTGTCTTTGTGTTTGGCGGTCAATGAAGATGGCATAGGCCATTTGAGACTTTGTAATCTGTTGACAGAGCACCTAAATTTTGAATTTTGGGTAGTTGTTGTTGTAACATAGCCGGCTCTGTGATGTTTAATAATGTGATGAATTGCAAAAAAAATTATAGGTTGATGATGTAACAAAGTTGTTGCCGTTGACAGACCAAAATGGCCTTCAAAAATGAATTTGTAGTAAATTTATGGAAAATAAAAAGGGGTTAATGACTTATGAAACAAAGGGGTAATGACTTATGAAATAAGGGGGTAATGACATATGAAATAACGGTGTAATGGAGAAACAAGGGGGTAATGACTTATGTATTATTTTAACAAGGGGGTAATGACTTATGAAACAAGGGGGTAATGACTTATGAAATAAGGGGGTAATGCCATATGAAATAAGGGGGTAATGCCATATGAAATAACGGCGTAATGGAGAAACAAAGGGGTAAAGACTTATGAAACAAGGGGGTAATGACTTATGAAATAAGGGTGTGTAATGAAGAAACAAGGGGGTAATGACATATGAAATAAGGGGGTAATGCATACGAAATAAGGGGGTAATGACTTATGAAATAAGGGGGTAATGACATATGAAATAAGGGGGTAATGACATATGGAGAAACAAGGGGGTAATAACTTATGAAACAAGGGGGTAATGACATATGAAATAAGGGGGTAATGACTTATGAAATAAGGGGGTAATGACTTATGAAACAAGGGGGAAATGACATATGAAATAAGGGGGTAATGACTTATGAAATAATGGGGTAATGACGTATGAAATAAGGGGTAATGACTTATGAAATAAGGGGGTAATGACATATGAAATAAGGGGGTAATGACATATGAAATAACGGTGTGTAATGGAGAAACAAGGGGGTAATGACTTATGAAACAAGGGGGTAATGACATATGAAATAAGGGGGTAATGACTTATGAAATAAGGGGGTAATGACATATGAAATAAAGGGGTAATGACATATGGAGAAACAAGGGGGTAATGACTTATGAAACAAGGGGGTAATGACTTATGAAACAAGGGGGTAATGACATATGAAATAACGGTGTAATGACTCATGAAATAAGGGGGTAATGCCCTAATTTAGGGTAATGACATATGAAACAAGGGTGTAATAGCATATGAAAAAAGGGTGTAATGGCACAAATTTTGAAACGAATGTTAATGTGTTATCAAGAAGAGGTAATAACATATCAATTTATTTCCTTATTTCACATGACATCACACCCTTATTTATTAAGTCATTACACCCTTAATTTAAGTTTCATATGCCGTTACACCCTTAATTCAAGTTTCAAATGACATTACACCCTTAATTCAAGTTTCATATGAACCAAGGGTGTAATACCATATGAAACAAGGGGCATTCGTGATTGTAAACGAGCGTGCATTCAATTATGTTATTGAAAAACGAACGTGCACGAACGTGCATTCAACCACTTATTTGATAAGGGGTAATGACATATGAAATAAAGGTGTAATGTCATGTGAAATAAGGGTGTAATGACATATGAAATAAAGGGTGTAATGAATGTGCAAATGTGTTATCAACAAGGGTGTAATGACATATCAAAATTAGAAATTGATTGCAATTTATTTTGAAATGAATATGCATATTTGTTATCAACAAGGGGTAATGACATATCAAATAAAAAAATTGATTGCAATTTATTCTGAAACATTTCATTTATAAAAAATGAACATAGGTAGAATAAAAAAAAAGGAACAAAACACTTATACAAATAGTTACAAATGCTTTCAATTAGTACTAATTTTGGTAAACAAAATGGAACTACAAATCCTTAGCATCAATTATCCGACATGTCCTTGATACAATTTGAATATCACTAATACAGTAGGTATATAATCCAGATAACGTCAAAGGCAGCGACCAACATCGGCATGAAGTCTCTAAAATTGCCTTTCGAGCTGATTCCAATAAAGATGCCTTTCGAGTTTTCTAAGCGCTTTAAACAACTCGTGAACATACAATTCACTCTCATGGAAATTACACAAATGGAGCACATATGTAAAATTGTAAAGCCATCCTTAATGTCACTAACCACTGCTGAGAACGTGCTGGCAGCTGTCATCAAAACTGAAAGGGCCACATTTCCTCTGCAATATATACAACATCATCAGTAATTCAGTAAGGTGGTTAATGACATACCAAATATAGACCTAAATGACACAATAACATGTCCAATAGAAAAAAGAAGTGGATTGCAGTGACTAACCAAGCATGTGCAATGAGACCTGCCTAGTCCATACTCTTGTAAACTCCAGGCTGATCTGCCTATACCTCCTCATCCTCTCCTCCAAAGCTACCCCAATTGCAACTCCTCAAATTCAAACAAAAAGTTGAAAACACAACAGATATGTACATGATCATGACCAGCGTCTATATCCTCTCTTCCCTCGTTGCATACTTGTTGATCTATAAAATCAAATATAATTTCCGACATCATAAACACAGTAACAAATTATTTCACACAATTCAAAGAATTATGTATGCTCTAAAAAAACAGATTAAAAATTACCACTTAAAATTCATATTGTCTGTGGAAATAATTTGCGAAAGAGTGTATTTCATGGACATATTTCATTGAGCAAAAATACCGAACATAATGAACTCACAATCCCCTTAACAGTTAATACTAAGGCATCGACTTCAGCCAACACCATCACGGTGATGCTTATCATATCAACAAGTACTGGATTCAAATCAAACTAACAACTAAAGCAGATAATAACAAAAACAATCTTGACTACAACAAAAGACTCAAACTGCTCTTGCCTAGAACAACAAGAAAAGCAACTCTCAAAGACTCAAACTTCCCTACCAATCAAACCATCTAGCAACCAAAGAAGCAATTCCTCAAACCCATCAAACACCCTGATTCCAAATTCCAAATCCACACCAACGCAACAAATTACTTACTTCCACTCAACATCCATCCACTGAAATTTCAACAAATCGCCAATACAACATATAACCAATTTCAACAAATCGCCAATAAAACCCAGATCAAATAACCAATCAAATAAGCCATTCCATCATCAATTTTCGGATCCACTTCGTTACCGTTTCTGGCGCTCCAATCGCTGCTCCAAAACAAACCACACCAAATCTTCCTCCAATCGCTGCTCCCTGCGGCTCCACCGTCGAAGCAACCCACCGTCAAAGCAACTCGCCGACATTGATTTCTCCAACGAGAGAGAAAGCTTTAACTCGGTAGAGATCTGAATCTCGGTGATTCTGGGTTTCAACTATGAGAGCCTCAGCGATATGTGGACAGCCTCAACGGAATACTCGAAGCTCACCGACTCAGATCCACTAATCGAACTCAGCAGCCACTAATCGAACTCAGAGTCCGGTGATTCTGGGTTCGACATTGAAACAAATTTTATGCTTGGGAGAGAAGAAATAAGAAAATAAACTAAAGACTGACAAGGTACGGTGATTTGAGCATGAGAGAGAAACACAAAATTGGCAAAAACCCAATATACCCTTCTGTTATTACTTTTGTAATTAATTCGAATTTAAAAACAAAAGAAAAAGAATATGATAGTGGGGCAGGTGTCATTGTTTCATTGGATGTTGAAAAATGATGTGTATGAATGAGTGGATGAGAAGTTGCCTCACTGCCTCATTCTTATTTTGGCTGCCTCATTTGAACGCTCCTATATATATATATATATATATATATATATAGAGGAGCGTTCAAATGAGGCACCAAAATTAGAATGAGACTATGAGGCACGATCTCATCCACACATCAAACCCCCCCGTGCATTGTGGGCGCGCCACGTGTCCAAATAGTAAACCCACTAACTTTTGAAAAGTCAACAATTGCGGCTTGCCACGTGGCTTCGCCACGTGCCTCGGATCAACTCCCACAGACGGCCGAGATCGTGCCTCACAGTTTCATTCTACCAACCATGCCTCAACCGAGTGCTCCCCTATATATATATATATATATATATATATATATATATATATAGGGGAGCACTCCGTTGAGGCATGTTTGGTAGAATGAGACCGTGAGGCAGGCTGTGAGCCAATCAAAATGATGAGGTGGAATTGGAAAAGTAATTGTTGGCAGCAATTTATGGGGGGTATTTTGGGGATTTTGTATATTGAAATTGATGTCAAATTTTCTCTCTCCTGACACGATTTCTCTCTCCTCATTTTTTTCGTTTCAGAGAAACCCATCTCCATCTCCGAAACCGATCCCGATCCAGATGAGATGTAAAAATGACGGACGAAGGGTGGGTTTTTGAATCTCCAAGCTTTGAAGGGTGGGTGTTAGACGAGCGTGACGGACGAAGGGTGTTCGAATCGAGTTTCCGGTGAGCGTTTAAGGGTGTTAGACGAGCGAGGGTCACAGACGAAGGGTGTTCGAAACGTTGGTCCGGTGAGCAGATTTCGTTGTTCTTTGAGCGCTGATCTTTTTGTATTTCTGTTCCGATTTTGTTGTTGACATCAAAAACGACAGCCCAGATCCAGAGATTTCATTTATTTTTTCCCTGATCCGAATCGGGTCTGATTTCGTTGATTTCTTCGTTTATTCAATCCAAATCCTTAATTCTTCAATCTGGACATCTCTGCTTTTTCTGCACATCACCTGGGTATGCTCAACCTCGCAACAAGGATGTCGAAATTAGACTTGAACTTGGATGTAAGGGAAACTGATTGCTGTGAATTTTACTGGGGTTCACTGTAATCTTTGCATATTTAAAGATCTGTAATGTTTTTTTTTCATTGTGAATGACCATGAGCTATTTTCTGATTCAAATTGTTAAAATTGCCAGACTTGTTAGTTTGATAGTCAAACTAGTTCAGTATATGGATTATAGCACTGTGCCTTTTGAGTTTGTTTGGACTAGGGGTTGTTGTAGAACTAGGATTTAGAATTGAATGTTGTTATGTTAACTTAGTATGACATGAGACTTTCTTAGCTTTCCTTCTTCGTGTGTACATGCTGCCAGTTGTACTTTGAACATTTATTGATTCTTTTCATGTTGTGATGCTGGTAGACTATTTGATGAAACTCTGGTACACTTCTGGACCAACTATACGGCGCTCGTCGCTTTACGGTACATCTTTTCCTTGAGTCACCACTCGAATACAACTTCAAATTGATACACTAGAGGTCATCTTACATGTTAATTTCATCCTTCCTCAACGCTGACTTTTGTTCTCGGTCTATGCTGTCATCTTACTTAGTTTAGGTATTATGAATGCCTATCAACCGAGTGCCTTCATGTTACGCGATTATGAACTTGCACTGTCAAATTATCGCTTGATATCGACAGACTACAAACTTGATAAAGCCTGGAAAAGATATGCTGATGTTCAGGTTGGAATTTTTTGGTGTATGTAAAATTATCATTTTTCCTGTTTCTTTTTTCTGGTTAGTAGATCTGATACTGTTTTGTAGTTGTTGGTTGCCTACTGCTTGATGAATGTCGCAGTGGAGTTTTTTTGGGTGCAGGTGAGTTGCTTTAATATTGGAGTGTTTGGAGAGGGATGATGTAGTGATGGGATCCATGGTTATCAACAAGCATCAATTGAGTTTCAAGAGGGATGTCCTTTCCACAAAAACTCGTCCTCTGTTCATCCACCGCAATTTGAACCTGAAACAGAATAAACTCCAGCCCCATGAATGGTTGTTGAGATCAAGTTAATATTACATCAGGTATTTCCCAAAAATGATATCATATCCTTCTATCAACAACGGCTAGGTAAGAGCACCTAAGGGCAAAGGGAATTGGCCCTTAATTATTATGCATCATAAATTGTGTTCCGTATATGAACATTTTATTAATAGACCTGATGTAAACATAAGTTTTAATGGTTTTAGAGGCTGCAGTTGAACTTACGTAATTATCTGCTTGTTTCAGGTTGATGGAAACACAACCATCTTGCTGCTTTTCAAACTCATGTGCCACCCATGGAAAATTGACGGACACCGAGTTGAAAAGGGCTCTAGGTCCTTTAATAGGTTTAAGCGATTTTAGTTTGGATGATATACTCAAAACAAAACGCAACTGATGTAAAAGGGGCATAAATGTTTTGATGTGGCTATTTTATTTTGATGATTTTTCAAAAAAATGCAATTAACAGGAAGTATGTAAAATAATATCAATTGGAAAGGCACAATGTTATTTCAAAAAAACGATCACGAAGGTCTGTTAGCAAACTTCAAAAGTGTTTTTTGGGTATGATGCCTACCGATAACAGGCACTTGTGATATGTCACAAGTATTTTGTGTATCGGGTCTTTTTGGAAAGTTGGTTATGTAAATACATCCATTGTGTTAGTAAATTAGGTCCCTTCGTGATTGTAAACGAATGTGCAGCAGATGTGTTATGGAGAAATAAGGGGTAATGAATTATGTATTATTTTAACAAGGTGGTAATGACTTATTAAATAAAGGGGTAGTGATTTATGAAACAAGGGGGTAATGACTTATGAAATAAGGGGGTAATGACATATGAAACAACAGTGTAATGGAGAAACAAGGGGGTAATGACTTATGTATTATTTTAACAAAGGGGTAATGACTTATGAAATAAGGGGGTAATGACATATGAAATAATGGTGTAATGGAGAAACAAGGGGGTAAAGACTTATGAAACAAGGGGTTAATGACTTATGAAATAAAGGGGTAATGACATATGAAATAACGGTGTAATGGAGAAGTAAGGGGGTAATGACTTATAAAACAAGGGGTAATGAGTTATAAAACAATGGGGTAATGACTTATGAAATAAGAGGGTAGTGACATATGAAATAACGGTGTAATGGAGAAACAAGGGAGTAATGACTTATGTATTATTTTAACAAGGGGATAATGACTTATGAAACAAGGGGGTAATGACTTATGAAATAAGGGGGTAAGGACATATGAAATAAGGGGGTAATGACTTATGAAATAAGGGCGTGATGACTTATGAAATTAGGGGGTGATGACTTATGAAATAAGGGGGTAATGAGTTATGAAATAAGGGGGTAATGGAGAAACAAGGGGGTAATGACTTATGAAACAAGGGGGTAATGACTTATGAAATAAGGGGTAATGACATATCAAATAAAGACATATGAAACAAGGGGGTAATGACTTATGAAATAAGGGGGTAATGACTTATGAAACAAGGGGGTAATGACTTATGAAATAAGGGGGTAATGACATCAAATACAGACATATGAAACAATGAGGTAATGACTTATGAAACAAGGGGGTAATGACTTATGAAATAAGGGGGTAATGACTTATGAAATAAGGGTGTAATGACATATGAAATAAGGGTGTAATGACATATCAAATAAAGACATACGAAACAAGGGGTAATGACTTAGGAAACAAGGGGGTAATGACTTATGAAATAAGGGGGTAATGACTTATGAACTAAGGGGGTAATGGAGAAACAAGGGGGTAATGACTTATGAACTAAGGGGTAATGGATAAACAAGGGATAAACAAGGGGGTAATGACTTATGAACTAAGGGGTAATGGATAAACAAAGGGGTAATGACTTATGAACTAAGGGAGTAATGGAGAAACAAGGGGGTAATGACTTATGTATTATTTTAACAAAGGGATAATGACTTATGAAACAAGGGGTAATGACTTATGAAATAAGGGGATAATGACATATGAAATAACGGTGTAATGG
The DNA here is from genome assembly GCA_033675395.1 of Rhodiola chrysanthemifolia. Lineage (NCBI taxonomy): Eukaryota > Viridiplantae > Streptophyta > Magnoliopsida > Saxifragales > Crassulaceae > Rhodiola > Rhodiola chrysanthemifolia. Next base: position 16,755,587 of record CM066204.1, read on the forward strand.
AGAAACAAGGGGGTAATGACTTACGAAATAAGGGGTAATGACTTATGAAACAAGGTGCATCATAACCAAAATAAGGTATAGTGAAACATTGTAAAAACACTGCATTCTTGCACAACATTTTTGATACTTTCATACCATTTTAATACCAATGTACAAATACAGGAATTTTTTAAAACTAGAATGTACAACATTTTTGCTGATTTAATACCAGTTTAATACCACTTCACAAACACTACACTCAATTAAATTTGAATTACATACAAGCTAAAAACTTGAATTTTTTTGGAAGCCGTAGCTTTCTGCAGCGACTTCTCACAAGGAGGAACACCCCATAACCATCAATGCTCACAACCTTCGCAATCTTCTTTTTCTGCAACAAAAATCAGCAAGTGTTTATAGAGATTTGTATTATCAACTCCCGATTAATCAAGCATCAAAAACTTTCAAGTAAACTATTAGAACATAACACCGTAAAGAAAGTAATAAACCTGTAAACTCAGCAGCGGGATGGTAAACCTCAAGTTTATTCACAGTGGTAGCAGCATCATTCACAGTGGTAGCAGCATCATGCTCAACACCAAAACCTCTTGATCGCTGGGTCTCACGATCATAAACTACTCTAGCATCCACAACTTTACCATGTTCACTGAACACTTGTTCCAAACGAGCATCGTCCACTTGCCAAGGTAGGTTGCCAACATATATCCTGAAGCTACGTTCGAAGGACCGTGGTGGACGCTCTACCCTTGACCCATTTATAAAAACTCAAGCATCAATAACACTGAAAAATATAATCACTTCAGCAAACTTACATATCCACTGAAAACAATAGCAAATACTTTTTTCTTACACAGATCTCAACATCTCTCAATACATACAATTTATAAAAAAACTAAACCTTTATCAAAAATACAAATCATTCCTTTCAGACATGTTTCAACCCATCATCTTCCGTAAGGACTGAGAACTGCCGAAAGTAATGAGGTATGCATATCTTCTTGCTGCTGCTGCATCTAGTAGTGGTGCCGACAATGCCTCCATCTCCGGCAGCTTCCACACCATGCAGAGATTGTTAATAACTGCACTGATCATGATCAAACAAACTCATCTATTTACAAAAATTCATGCTGAAAACTAGGACAACAACCATAAAACGAAATTATTTCTAACTGAATCATCATTTATCATAAAATGAACCCCCTATTTCATCAGTTAACAAATACACTTCATGGCAAAATCATTTTTCCGTTAACAAACATAAACCGAGTTTCATTTTAATACTTAATGTTTCAATCAACAAAAATGAATTGTATATAAAGTCTAAACATGATGAATCAGCAAGGTACCAAAAGTATACAATCATAAACATATCTAGCATCTCAAATCTTGAACAAGTATACAATCATAAACATCGGTGGTCCAAACCTTTACAACAGAGCAATCACAGCTGACACTCATACAACAAAGACGAAAAGAAAAACAAAAACTATGAAATCAACATTAAATATTTTCCTCAACATTAAATAACTATGAAATCAACATCTCCCGAAAATGCTTAACATCATTCTAATCCAATCTGTCAACAAATCCAACAATCAAACACACACCAAAGCTTCCAGTTGCTGAAAAATCTAAAATATCAAACACAAATTACACCACACTCTAACTTCAAATCCCTAATCCTAAACACAGACCACAACCAATTGAATAAGAAAATAAAAAGTTACAATTAAGAGCAGAAACCACTAGAAACCGTGACAACATCGAAGCCAAAACTCATTTCCGCGCTCCACATTCCCAACTCCAATATTCACCAAAACCTCAAACACGACCCTCTCCAGCGCACCTTCATCATTTCGCAACTGAAGCACGGACTCAACTGTCTCATCATCAACATCACCCAATAACCTGTTGAACTCCTGAACGAGCTCCTCGTTGTCATTCCTGTAGCTATCATTAACGTCCTCCCAGTCCAATTCTTCGTCAACTTCTCTCTGATCATCCAATTGTAAAGAATCCCAACACAAATTCACACTCCCATCTTCAATTGTATCCAACTCATATTCCTCCTCTGAACATAAATCACTCCTACCAGCCTCCTCACTCTCATCAACTTCAGACCCTAAACTGTTGCCAAAAATTCTAACACCGAGACAGAAATCATCTTCAATCTCATCATCCACCATAAAATCCGAATTATCCTCCTCCCCAAAATCCAACCCTAGCCTCAAATCCACATCGTTCGAATCATCATCATCACTTACCCCAAAATCAGACGCACTCAAACCATCACTCCTCCGCCGCACATAATCAACTCGATCCGGAAAATAAATCCTCACGTAATCCACCTGACGAAAAACGTCACTCTCTCCAAACAACTCCGCGTCCGATATACCGTCCACGGCCCCGTCCTGGACAAGATTCGATTCCTCTACAAAATCTTCACCATCAAAATCGCTGTAATCGCCGTTCGACGGACTCGTTCGGCCAGATTATCTTCCCCAACTCATCCTCACAGGCGAATGGAAATCGGATGAAAGAGAAGAGAAGCCGGATCTGGGTCTCGTCTGAGTCGGATGAGAGAGAAAGATGTCAGTTGTGTGGAAAGTGTATACCCAAAATACCCTTCTTTAATTAATTTTACACTTAATCCGCATTTAAAATAAGAGAAAAAGAATGTGATAGTGGGGCAAGTGTCACATTTCTATTGGAGGAATAAAGATGATGTTGTCAAAATGAGTGGCTGAGAAGCTGCCTCACAGTTTCATTCTAATTTTGGTGCCTCATTTGAACGCTCATCTATAGAGGAGTGTTCAAATGAGGACACCCTCTTAGGGTGAGGACGTAGGGACAAATCTCATCCATTAGATCATCATCCATCTAACCCCCCGTGCTTTGTGGGTGCGCCACGTGTCCAAGTACCCAAAATCCAATAAAGCAAATAGTAAAATCCCACTACCAAAAAGCAAATAGTAAAACCCACTACCACATGTGACACGTGGCAGCTTGTGGATCATTGGATGAACCTCATCCAATGGCCAAGATTAGTCCCTACACCCTCACCATAAGACATGTCCTCAATTGAACGCCCCCTATATATATATATATATATATAGGGGGCGTTCAATTGAGGACATGTCTTATGGTGAGGGTGTAGGGACTAATCTTGGCCATTGGATGAGGTTCATCCAATGATCCACAAGCTGCCACGTGTCACATGTGGTAGTGGGTTTTACTATTTGCTTTTTGGTAGTGGGATTTTACTATTTGCTTTATTGGATTTTGGGTACTTGGACACGTGTCGCACCCACAAAGCACGGGGGGTTAGATGGATGATGATCTAATGGATGAGATTTGTCCCTACGTCCTTACCAAATTTGGGTGTCCTCATTTGAACACTCCTCTATATATATATATATATATATATAGGGGACGGTTCAGGTAAAAAGTGCTTTTAAAATAAAAAATAAAAAGCTATAAGAAGCGTTGATCTTCTAAGATCTACGATTGACATTTAACTTCTATTTTTAACGGCATCTTAACTTCCGTTAAATTTTAAACTAAGCTGAGGGCAAATTTGAGATAAAACAATATATTACTTTCTAACCCTAGCTTCGTCGAACGAAGAGGTAGAGGCGACGAGGAGCAAGTCGGCATCTTCGCCAAAGATATAGGCGGGGACGAACCAGGAGGCGACGAGGAGCAAGTCGTTCCCATTCGATTTCCAGTACTAAGTCGGCGCAGTTCTTTGTCGAGCAACTGATGGATAAAAAGGATTCGCTTTCTTCTCCAGGTTTGATGCCCTAGCTATACTAATCGATTTCCATTACTGTTTTAGGTTTTGTACGGACTCCATTACCTTGCGGTTGTTTGGTTTAGTAATCCGGCCAACGAAGGGTGTGTTGATAGTATAGTTGAACATGATTTCAATTGTGATCATTGTTTGAGTTAAATTGTCAACATTGGTCTGTTTGAGTTAAATTGTGAACATCGTTTGATTGAAATTGTGAGCATTGGTAGGTCTGTTCTGTTTATGATGAACTCAACCTTTTGAACTGATTATAAAAGATGCAACTCTGATAACTTTTAGATCTTTTAATGTGAAATTAAATATTTAATAATGAACTTAGTAGTTGCAGTGAATTGTTTGTGCTGCAGAGTTTTTTTGGTTCAATTTGTTGAATATTTGCTGCAGTGGTATCTGAGTCTATACTCTTCGATTTCTCATATTTGGAAATATATGTTGAATATGTGCGACAGTGAAATTATAGTTATTGTTAGGTTTCATGGAATGGTTAATTTATCACAGAATTTTGAGCTTTGGGTTTGTCCGCTTTGGTTGAATATGATGATTGTTATTACTTGAGCGTTGGATTTTTACTATGTGGTTGAATATGATGAGCTTGTGGATGGCTTTTCTTGAGTTCTTAAGTCTAATTTTGTGGATGGATGTGTAATATTTGTTGATGAAGTTAATGTTCACAAGTTCGTGGTAGTGTTCACCAAATGTGGCATAATCTGTTAGGTTGGTAAATGCTCATGTAAATGTCCAGGTAAATGTGGTATAAGCATTTATGTTCAGTAGTTATGAATTTTCTATGATTTTGTGGGGAATTTTGTGTATGGTTTTCATTTTTTTCGGGACGGATTTGTTCATGAACTTGCTACTATTTTGCAGCAAATTGCATAGCTAAATTTGCTGCGACAGAGGTATCTCAATGAGATTGTTAGATTCGAGCAGAATATCGTAAGAGGTGAGGTGATGCGGACATCTGCGGCGTATGGCAGGAGCTTGAACTAAATAGGAAGATGGACCTCATAGATGGAGCTGCGGCATTGCCATAGACGTTAAGTTCAAATCGGATGACATTAACTTTGTTTTGATAGTTTTGGATTTGAATATTCAGTACTGTAACCTTTTAGGTTTTCTTATCGTGTCTCAGTTGTTTCCACAAGTAACTGCTTGTACTAAGCTGGTGTCGTCGAGTGTTAAACTATTTTTTGTGCCTTCTTCAGATGTGAACATGCTACTTGTTATTCTACAGGCAATTTTTTGTTAATGTTCACCAGTCGATGGTAGTGTTCACCGAATGTGGCATAATCAGTTAGGTTGGTAAATGGCCATGTAAATGTCCAAGCAAACGTGGAACAATTATACATGTTCAGTATTTATGACCTTTATATTATGTGAACACAAGTCCAACTATGTGAGCGTAAGTCTCACTTTGTGAACACAAGTCTCACTTTGTGAGTACACCTATTATATGGTGAATATACCACCTATACAACTGCCTTCCCCTGTATTTTGGTGTATCAAAATGACAAAACAGTAAGAATGTAAGATAATGCATATGAAAGATGGCAAAACACATCCTTACACATCAAAATCCCGTATTGCAGTTACCAAAACACAAAACAACCTATTTGAAATGCAAAGTACTCTAACTTGTAAACATTACTATTATTTTGTGAATAAATGTTCTATTTTGTGAATACACGTTTTATTTTGTGAACATAGGTTTCATTTAGTGAATACAGCTTTTATATTGCAGTTTTTTTGTGAATACTGATTTTCTATTTAGTGAATACAGATTTTAATCAGAAACCAACAATGATTCATCAGTCTTTGCCAAGTTAATTGTTCATCCATCGGCCAAAGCTGTCAAGTTTCATCCATCCACTGGCTACAACCTGCCAAACCTAGTCCCCGAAAAATGAGCCAACAACTGCAAAATCAAAGGTATAGCACAATTCAACGAACAATAACCGACAGAAACGCAATTGATAGAACACAGAAAAGGCATCACCTTTACTCCCTCGCCTCTCCATCTTACCCCTTCGAACACTACCATACATCACAATTTATATGCCAAGAAAACCAATTAACATACATCAAGAACTAAGCTGAACAAGCAGCATAAGGCCATCTAATCATCTTCAATAACATTCATTAAGCTTATATGAATTCAAGCTTTATTAAAGCTTAATTTGTTGTCTTAATCAATGGATACTGGGGACCAAAATGTGGACGTATATGTAGCAGCAGTTCCTTATCAAGGACAAATCATGCATACAAACCCCAGTTTCAAAAAACTCAACTTTCTTCCAAACATTGAGAATGAAACCACACCAGAATCAAACAATCTTTTTACTTGATCAATCTTCATTACACAATTTGCTAAGCAACAGATAAAAAATGTATCCTGTCCAAAAAAATGCATCATGTCCAAAATGAATTGACAGTAAGCACAAAGCTTATATTTTCATCATTCTGAGCCAAATCAAACATACCAAGAGTTCTGTTGCAAACATCACCCACCACATGAACATCAGCAGCAACATTTTTCACCTCACTCAGCGCTCAGCAGCACCTTCCGAGTTCTGCCTCACTCAGCAGTATCTTTCGCCTCCTCCGCAAGCCGGAACGCACAAACCCAAAATTGAAACTTCTCAGGATCCGATTGCAAATTGGTCTCGTTGCGGCTGTGGATATCAAAGACGGAAGCGAGATGGGGCAAAATTAGGGTCAGAGGCGAGGAGAAACAATATGAAAGCCACAGATTTTCAAAAACCATGAGAAGTGATCAATTCTGAAGCTTACCCATGTCTGGCCGGATCAGAGGCGAGGATAAACTACTACTGATGGAGAGAGATCGCGAATAACGGCGCCGGAACATGCCTTTCGACTTTGGACATGGTCAGTTGCAGAGTCGAATTGATCCACTGCAGAATCTCCGATCTTCAGACGAAGTAGGCCGAATCCATCATCCCAATGTTCGTCGCCATTTTTTTGAAATTATCTAAATCGCTGGCGGAACGAATCTGAAGAGAACTCTATGTAATTGAAATATCAGCAGCTTAGGGTTTTGAAGGTTTGAATTAAGATGTTTGATTTTGACTTAACGATGATAAACGGTGGTTATTTGTATTGTTTAATGACAATGATATCCTTAAGATTTCTTAATTGATATAAAATGTTAATTAAAACAGAATTATTTTGGGCCATTAGATAATCTAATCAAATGGCTTAGATTACTTTTTATTTTTTACCCAGATTGGCACTTTGTATATGATCCATATCCTATATACTTTTTATTTTGGGCCATTAGATAATCTAATCAAATAGTAAACCCACTAACTTTTGAAAAGTCAACAATTGCGGAGCGTTCAAATGAGGCACCAAAATTAGAATGAAACTGTGAGGCACGATCTCATCCACACATCAAACCCCCCCGTGCATTGTGGGCGCGCCACGTGTCCAAATAGTAAACCCACTAACTTTTGAAAAGTCAACAATTGCGGCTTGCCACGTGGCTTCGCCACGTGCCTCGGATCAACTCTCACAGACGGCCGAGATCGTGCCTCACAGTTTCATTCTACCAACCATGTCTCAACCGAGTGCTCCCCTATATATATATATATAGAGGAGTGTTCAAATGAGGACACCCTCTTAGGGTGAGGACGTAGGGACAAATTTGGACCATTTGATCAAATGATCCAAAGGTGCATAATTGATCCAAAAAGTTAAAGTTGTTTGTCATTATGCACTTTTGTCTTTTACCTAAAAGACAAAAGTGCATAACTCCAAAAAAGTACTTTTTGACTCATTATGCACCTTTGGATCATTTGATCTAATGGTTTTAGATTTGTCCCCACGTCCTCACCATAAGAGGTGTCCTCAATTGAACGCCCCCCTATATATATATATATATATAGAGGAGTGTTCAAATGAGGACACCCAAATTTGGTAAGGACGTAGGGACAAATCTCATCCATTAGATCATCATCCATCTAACCCCCCGTGCTTTGTGGGCGCGCCACGTGTCCAAGTTCCCAAAATCCAATAAAGCAAATAGTAAAACCCACTACCAAAAAGCAAACAGTAAAATCCACTACCACATGTGACACGTGGCAGCTTGTGGATCATTGGATGAACCTCATCCAATGGCCAAGATTAGTCCCTACACCCTCACCATAAGACATGTCCTCAATTGAACGCCCCCTATATATATATATATATATAGAGGAGTGTTCAAATGAGGACACCCAAATTTGGTAAGGACGTAGGGACAAATCTCATCCATTAGATCATCATCCATCTAACCCCCCGTGCTTTGTGGGTGCGCCACGTGTCCAAGTACCCAAAATCCAATAAAGCAAATAGTAAAATCCCACTACCAAAAAGCAAATAGTAAAACCCACTACCACATGTGACACGTGGCAGCTTGTGGATCATTGGATGAACCTCATCCAATGGCCAAGATTAGTCCCTACACCCTCACCATAAGACATGTCCTCAATTGAACGCCCCCTATATATATATATATATATATAGAGGAGTGTTCAAATGAGGACACCCAAATTTGGTAAGGACGTAGGGACAAATCTCATCCATTAGATCATCATCCATCTAACCCCCCGTGCTTTGTGGGTGCGCCACGTGTCCAAGTACCCAAAATCCAATAAAGCAAATAGTAAAATCCCACTACCAAAAAGCAAATAGTAAAACCCACTACCACATGTGACACGTGGCAGTTTGTGGATCATTGGATGAACCTCATCCAATGGCCAAGATTAGTCCCTACACCCTCACCATAAGACATGTCCTCAATTGAACGCCCCCCTATATATATATATATATATATATATATAGAGGAGTGTTCAAATGAGGACACCCAAATTTGGTAAGGACGTAGGGACAAATCTCATCCATTAGATCATCATCCATCTAACCCCCCGTGCTTTGTGGGTGCGCCACATGTCCAAGTACCCAAAATCCAATAAAGCAAATAGTAAAATCCCACTACCAAAAAGCAAATAGTAAAACCCACTACCACATGTGACACGTGGCAGCTTGTGGATCATTGGATGAACCTCATCCAATGGCCAAGATTAGTCCCTACACCCTCACCATAAGACATGTCCTCAATTGAACGCCCCCCTATATATATATATATATATATATATATATATATATATATATATATATATATATATAGGGGGGCGTTCAATTGAGGACATGTCTTATGGTGAGGGTGTAGGGACTAATCTTGGCCATTGGATGAGGTTCATCCAATGATCCACAAGCTGCCACGTGTCACATGTGGTAGTGGGTTTTACTATTTGCTTTTTGGTAGTGGGATTTTACTATTTGCTTTATTGGATTTTGGGTGCTTGGACACGTGGCGCACCCACAAAGCACGGGGGGTTAGATGGATGATGATCTAATGGATGAGATTTGTCCCTACGTCCTTACCAAATTTGGGTGTCCTCATTTGAACACTCCTCTATATATATATATATATATATATATATATATAGGGGCGTTCAATTGAGGACATGTCTTATGGTGAGGGTGTAGGGACTAATCTTGGCCATTGGATGAGGTTCATCCAATGATCCACAAGCTGCCACGTGTCACATGTGGTAGTGGGTTTTACTATTTGCTTTTTGGTAGTGGGATTTTACTATTTGCTTTATTGGATTTTGGGTACTTGGACACGTGGCGCACCCACAAAGCACGGGGGGTTAGATGGATGATGATCTAATGGATGAGATTTGTCCCTACGTCCTTACCAAATTTGGGTGTCCTCATTTGAACACTCCTCTATATATATATATAGGGTCAAGTTCGGGTGAGAACCACTCTTTAAGTTAAGAACTGAGAACCAATGTGATTCATTGATTCGAAAACTTTGATGGATAAGATTAAAAACTAATAATGAAAATAAGTAGACATTATCTCATTTAAGTAATTAAAAAAATACTGATTAAGGGTAAAATTGGTAGCAATTAAATTTTATTAATTGATTAAATCATTTGATATATCTGTTAGTTTCCTAAATTGATGGATATCAGATTTATTATTTGATTCTTGATTTAGTTCTTGTCTTTTATATTTATGATTATACAAAATTAAAATAATAATTTTATTTATTTATTTATTTATACTCGGGTTTTATATCAACGAATTTTGAAAGTTCATCTACAAAGTTTGAAAGTTCATCTACAAAGTTTGAAAGTTCGTCCACGAATTTTGAAAGTTCGTCCACGAATTTGGAACTTTGTCCATGAATTTTGAAAGTCCGAGTCTTCAAAATTCGTCTAAAAGGGTACAAAAATCGAGCCCTGAAGTTCGTCTAAAACGGACCAAAGTTCATCAAAAAGGGTACAAAAATCGAGCCATGAAGTTTGCCTAAGAGTGTTCAAAGTCCGTCTAAAATAGTACAAAGAACCAAATATTTTATTTAAAATCCACGAACTTTATACTGAAATCCACGAACTTTACATAGAAATTCCACGAACTTTCTACTAAAACGCAACGAACTCAATTTGACAAACCAAGCTCCACCACACAATGGATTCAGATGCCATAAGTTAACATGTCCTCCAACTTGTGTGCAGAAGCACACTTTTTTGCATCTCCATCTCACAATTTTTTTAACATCAGTGCAGGTCTCCTTTGACACACCAACAAATATGAGCTTCATCTTGATGAGAGCATTCCCAAAATACACCAAACCAGTTCGGATTCACATCCATCTCTAAGAATCCAACAAAATACACCAAACCAGTTCCGATTCACATCCATCTCTAAGAATCCAATTTTAAATCTGAAAAGCTTCAAAAGTTATTCTATTGTGAACTGCCGCAAAAGATCACACCTTTCAACCAGAAAAGTAAAAGTGGATCAACATCGGACACAAGCAACAAAGATGAACGAAGAAAGCAGCGAGATATATAGACTGCGGTTGTTCTTAATCAATTCGACAACCTAATCTATCAATTACAAATTAAACATCAGAAGCACAGATTGTTCTTACCTCATCGGCGAAATAAACGAAGACAGCAGTTTGATAGACTGGAGCACCGGCGAGAACAGCACGACGGAACTATGGCAAGGAGAAAACCGTGGATCCAAGTGACGATGGTCGAAAAATGGTGAAATCGAACGTAATCGAAAACGAAAGCTAGGGTGTTTGTCTGGGCGTTGTACGGACGTGAATTGGTTATTGGTGAGTGTTAATTGCTGTAAAGATGGATGGCTGGAGAGGATACGAGGAACTGGTCCGCTGAGTTTGTTGTGCCATCCACAAACTTTTTTGAACTGGAACTGGACCGCCGACGAAGCCCTAAACTTTGATGCCTCTCGGAAAATTGACCTGATGCCGAGAACGACACCAACTTGGCGACATCCATCACTAAAACCAACTTTGATTCTGATGGAGGAGGAGCGGATCCAAAACAGCGTCACCCACCGCACTAACTAGTATCCGAGTTTTGGAGATCCTGATGGAGGAGGAGCGAATGAATTTCCAAAGAAAAGCAGAATTTTATCGATTAAAAACACATCAACCGATTAGTTGCTAAATCGAAGGGATTGCTATTTTAATTTGATTTAGTCAATTCAATTATATAAAATATGGACAACACTGCCCTCATATCTACTTATTTAGATATTATTTATTTAATAATACGCTATTAATTTGAATCGTTAATTGAAATGATCAAAGGACCAATAATGGTTCTTAGTTTGTAACTTAAATGTCGGTTCTCATTTGATCCGCTCCTATATATATATATATATATATATATATATATATAGGAGTGTTCAAATGAGGACACCCAAATTTGGTAAGGACGTAGGGACAAATCTCATCCATTAGATCATCATCCATCTAACCCCCCGTGCTTTGTGGGTGCGCCACGTGTCCAAGTACCCAAAATCCAATAAAGCAAATAGTAAAATCCCACTACCAAAAAGCAAATAGTAAAACCCACTACCACATGTGACACGTGGCAGCTTGTGGATCATTGGATGAACCTCATCCAATGGCCAAGATTAGTCCCTACACCCTCACCATAAGACATGTCCTCAATTGAACGCCCCCCTATATATATATATATATATATATATAAAGGAGTGTTCAAATGAGGACACCCAAATTTGGTAAGGACGTAGGGACAAATCTCATCCATTAGATCATCATCCATCTAACCCCCCGTGCTTTGTGGGTGCGCCACGTGTCCAAGTACCCAAAATCCAATAAAGCAAATAGTAAAATCCCACTACCAAAAAGCAAATAGTAAAACCCACTACCACATGTGACACGTGGCAGCTTGTGGATCATTGGATGAACCTCATCCAATGGCCAAGATTAGTCCCTACACCCTCACCATAAGACATGTCCTCAATTGAACGCCCCCCTATATATATATATATATATATATATATATATATATATAGAGGAGCGTTCAAATGAGGCAAGCCAAATAAGAATGAGGCAGTGAGGCACGATCTCAACCACACATCTAACCCCCCGTGCTTTGTGGGCGCGCCACGTGTCCAAATAGTAAACCCACTACCAACAGTAAAAAGCAAAAAGCAAATAGTAAAATCCCACTACCACATCTTTAAATCTCAACCATTAGATCAATATCATCAATGGCCAAGATCATGCCTTACAGCCTCATTCTACCAACCATGCCTCAACCGAGTGCTCCCCTATATATATATATATATATATATATATATAGAGGAGCGCTCAAATGTGAATCACTTCTTAGGCTAAGAACATGAGAATCATTCTCAGCCACTCATTTTGTTGAAATGAGTGGTCCAAGATGCACCACATCATCTACTATGCATTTTCTGCTTTTTACTATGCACTTTCTGCTTTTACTATTTTGCACTTTTGTCTTTTACCTATAAGACAAAAGTGCAAAATCAATCTACACCCTTAGATCATTTGATCCAAAGGTGCAAAATGGTTCTCATGTTCTTAGCCTAAGAAGAGTTCTCATTTGAGCGCGCCCCTATATATATATATATATATATATATATATATATATAGAGGAGCGTTCAAATGAGGCAAGCCAAATAAGAATGAGGTAGTGAGGCACGATCTCAACCACACATCTAACCCCCCGTGCTTTGTGGGCGCGCCACGTGTCCAAATAGTAAACCCACTACCAACAGTAAAAAGCAAAAAGCAAATAGTAAAATCCCACTACCACATATTTAAATCTCAACCATTAGATCAATATCATCAATGGCCAAGATCATGCCTTACTGCCTCATTCTACCAACCTTGCCTCAACCGAGTGCTCCCCTATATATATATATACTCATTTGTAGTATGAAATTCAAAGAAAATTAAATTATTATAATAAAATTAAAAGTTAAAAATTTTGAATGAAAAATACATAGAATAAACTAAAGAAAAATATTTAATTTTACTTTGTACTTTTTATACTTTTCCCGTTAGTTCGGGACCTCTTTTTGTACGTTTCCCTTAAATTAAATAATCCATATTAGATTTGGGACTTCCGATTAATACGCATACCATTGAAATTTGTGACAGGTTAACATCTGGAAATCTTTCAAGACATTTGTTCAATGCATTTTTGAATAGGTGATGCTGCCTTTCGATGCCATGGTATTTTCGGCGGACTAACATCTGAAAAACAACATTGCAACAAATAGCTTTTTTTGGGTATACATTTGTTAATTTAAAGGGAAAAGTACAAAGTAAAATTAAATATTTTTCATTAAATTTTTTAAATTTTATTATAATATTTAATTTTCTTTAAATTTCATACTACAAATGAGTATATATATATATATTTCATTATATTCTTTTTATATTCACTTTCTTATGAAAATGAATCAGGAAATAATAATTTAATTTGTCATACATATTATACGGTAAATTGTCAAATTAAATAAATTTAAAATAGTATAGCCACCCATCATGCATAAAAGAAAAAAACTTGAAAATTTAACAATATTAATTAAGAAACAAATTATTTTATTTTTATTCATACATGTTATATGATAAATTAAAAAATTATGAATAATTAATTTAAAAATAATACTCATTTGTAGTATGAAATTTAAAGAAAATAAAAATATAACAATAAAATTAAAAGTTAAAAATATACCATGAATTGAAAACTATATAGATGACATTTCTTGAATTTGCCTCCTAATTGGAAATTGTGGTAGTTCGGACCTCAAATTGGAATTGAATGGTAGTTCGGAGCCCGAATTTGTACTTTCCCCAAAATATATCTTGAATTTGCCCCCTAATTGGAAATTGTGATAGTTCGGACCTCAAATTGGAATTGAGCGGTAGTTCGGGGACCCTTTTTGTACTTTTCCATATAAAAAATCATAAAATTGTACTGAAAACGCTTCACTTAATTTGATGTTGGGTTGATAGTGGTAATGCCTCCTTTTTGTTAGTTGTGTTATAACCACTAAAGCGTATTTTTAGCTACTCGTCCTAGCATGAGTCCAAATATTTGTGGAGCCTGGAGTTTTGCAAATTACCTTCATATAACTCCGAGTGTTCGTAATTTTTTTTTGTTAAAGTCAAGACAATTAATGAATTAAAATGTCATTCAGATTGTGGAAGCAATGCTCATGAACTAAAAATCGAAATGGAGAAGCAATTTGTTTATCTACAACTACAAGAAATAGTCGGAGAAGAACACGCTCGTCATTTCGGCATCACTTTCCTCGAACCAAAAAGAGGCTTGATAGGATCGTGGTTAGTAGTCAAAGACTTAACAAAGATCGGAACTGTTAGGAACCTAACTTTGTATGCGGATAATCAACTAAACAGAATACGCATCGGAATAAACTTAAATGGTTTCTATTATTACCATTTAATCTGTACAAACTTAATTCTCAGTTTATACACATTTGCCTATTCAGTGTGGATCAAAACTAGATCGACACAAGCAAAAACCTGACTACACTTCCCTGACTATCTTCCCGACGTCACTGTAGTCACCGGCACCTCCACAGCTTTCCGGCGCTGATCAAGAATAGCTCGATCACTTGAATATCACTCTCGCACAGCTCGCTGGATATTCTCACTGGGAACCCCCACTTGGAAAGCACTCACGGACATGAATGATGCACGGGCGAAAGCCCGGGGCAAAAGCCAAGTATTGTAGAATAGCTGCCATCCTCTTTATAGGTATTGAGGTAACTGACTTCATAACCGCCATAGATCATGGCCTGTAACCGTCACTCCATTACCTCCTTGTTAACTCTTATGGAGACGTGATAGGTTCTTGAGATAACTTCCATAGATCATGGCTTGTAACTGTCAACCCATGATCTCCTTGATGTGTGTTGTGGGGACGTGCCATCACTCCATCATGTATTTGACTCCCGTTCTCAACTGCTCTGTTGACTCGACCTCAACTGCTCAGTTGACTCGACCTCAACTGCTCCGTTGACTTTGACCGTTGACTAATACTCAGGTTCTTGGTTACTCGGAGACTTCCACAGGTACTTGAGTCCACCATCACGTTCTTGAATACTCCAGTAAGTTCCTGACTTACAAAACTCAAGCAAGCCATTAAGCCGGTTTGTCAATCATCAAAAACGTGTGAGGCCAATGCCTCAACAATTTCCCCCTTTTTGATGATGACAAACCATTAAGGGAAAAATACCAACTCATCACTTAACAGATGATAAACATGCACACAGTATCAATTGAGAACATATTCTCCTTGGGAACAAATTTCCCCTAAGTTCCTGCACACTCAGAAACTTGACAAACTTAATAGATGTTAAACATGCACACATCATCAAATGAGAACATATTCTCCTTGGGACAAATTCCCCCTAAGTTCCAACACCCTTAGGAACCTAATAAATAATCTATTAAGTCAAAGACCTATATAGGTTTAGCACGTCAAGAACCAAGTCAAGAACCTGATTCAATTCCCCCTGAATCGGTACTCCTAACCCTTCCCCCTTTTGGCATCATCAAAGAAGGGTAAATAACATACAAGGCAGTCATAACAATGAGAGATATCTTGAAGATCATAGCAACTCATAAATGCATGCAACCACTTCAAATTTAAACAAGATAGTCAAGCACACATGCTGAACAGAAAATCAAATTTTGATAGTGTAGACACTAAAAGTTTAAGGACCAAATCAAGATTATTAAAGTATAAATGGGCTGGCCCACAAGAGATATTTGGGTCAAAGCTACAAGCCCGGTCCATGAGTTAGACTCAACCCAAAGCACGGGCCCAATCTCAAGCCCACTAGTGAACTCTATAAATAGAGCACTTCACTTCACAAAAGAAACATTCTGAAATTTGAGAAGAAAGCAGAGAGAAGAGTGCTCTCAAAGGAAGCGTCAGCCGCCAGCAACCGACAAGTACGTGCTGCCTGCCCAAGCATCCCAACATCGTCTGCTAGAGCATCCAACCGCAACGCAGGCACGTGAGACTAAGTCCCCGCGACCCTTACTTCGCTGCGCACGTGAGATCAAGTCATCAAGACCCTCGCTACGCAAGATACGTTGCACTACGCCTTCATCTGCGCACGTGAGATCAAGTCACCAAGACCCTCGCTACGCAAGATACGTTGCGCTACGCCTTCATCCGCACACATCAAGCTGAGTAGACCGAAGCAAGCAATACAGTAGAATCAGAGGAGCACTTGAGATTACGAACACAACTTCTGCTTCAAGCATAAATCATTTGTAAAACATTATTTTGTATTTGATACGAAATATTGTGACCTACAAATTTTGGTGAACCCGACGTGAAAATCTCTACCTCTCATCCCTACGCTAAAGCTAAGATGTCTGCTCAACCTACCAGTCCACAAACTCCCAAGAAGACTTACGCCGCAACCGTGGCTCAACCAACCGGCACCTGCACAAGAGGGATGGCTCAGAGGATGGCTGTCAATGCCGCTGCTGCAAGCCTACGAGCTTCTCAAGTGCCAAGGAGGGAACGCACATATACCGTTGCTTCCATCATAGCTGCAGCTACGGCAGTGATTGCCTCCAACTCCCCACGACACAAGGGAAGTGTGAAAGCTGACGGAACACCCTCACCAAAAACGAAGGTGGCTCTGCCAAAACAAGCCGAGACAGCCAAACCCTGTGTAGCTTCTGTCATGACCATAGGCACCAAGACCATGGAGGAGCAGATGCAAGAACTGAGAGAGATGCTTGAGCTAGTCCTGAAAGACAACCAGGAGAAGAACAAGAAGCTTGAAGAACTCCAGAGAGAGGTGGTTGGGCTCGGGAAACAAAAGGTTGAAGAAGTCAATCCGACGGTAGAAGATGATGCTAATAAGATGATCCCTGTAGAAACCAACGGGAACGGAGGTGTTGCGTGCAACGAAGACCAACTTCAAGTGCTGATAGCCAACGCGGTCAAGAGCCATCTAAGTGGAGATTCTTCTGGTGGTGCACGCTGTGCCAAACCCTACAGCAAGAGGATAGACGGTCTGCGCATGCCACAGGGATATCAGCCCCCCAAGCTCCAACAGTTTGACGGAAAAGGAAGTCTAAAGCAACATGTTGCCCACTTCGTAGAAACGTGTAACAATGCGGGAGCTGAAGGGGATCTGCTGGTCAAACAATTTGTGCGGTCTCTAAAGGGCATTGCTTTCGATTGGTACACTGACTTGGAGGCAGAGTCTATTGACAGCTGGAGTCAGATGGAGGACGAATTCTTCAACCGATTCTATAGCACCAGAAGGGTTGTCAGTATGAGTGAACTGACGAATACTAAACAATGGGAAGAGGAACCTATGGTTGACTATATCAACCGCTGGCGTTCATTGTGCCTTGAATGTAAAGATCGCATCAGCGAGACGTCAGCTATAGAGATGTGCATCGATGGAATGAACTGGGATTTGTTATTCATCCTTAAAGGTATCAAACCCAGGAATTTTCAAGAGTTAGCCACACGCGCACACGACATGGAAATCACCGTGAAAGGACATGGAAGGAATCACATATCCTCGTCAAAGGCGATCATCGATAAGAAGGAATACAAGAAGCCCGAGAAGGTCATCAAAAATGCTCCAAAGAGGCCATGGCCATCAGCGCCAACGACGCTCCTGTGAAGATATCATCGAAACCAAAGCAGGAGAAGAGGAAAGAAGTCACCTCAAAAGACTTCAAGCGCACGAAGCCTACACTGAAAGAATTACAAGCCAAGAAGTATCCATTCCCTGACTCTGATCTGTCAGGCATGCTCGATGACCTGTTGGAGAAAGGCATCATCAACTTACCAGAAGCGAAACGCCCAGATGAGGTCAACATGACAAATGATCCCAAGTACTGTCGCTACCATAGATTGGTTAGCCACAGTATCGAAAACCGTGTCACTCTCAAGGAGCTTATAATGAGATTAGTCAAAGAAGGACGCATCGAGCTCGACACAAATGAAACAATAGAAGCAAACCACGCCTCCGTGACGACTAGTTGCGACTCACTTTGCAACCCACAAGAATGGTGCATGCAACAAATCCAATTTGGCACCCTTGAGCCAGCAAAAGTGTGGATATCAAAGCCATCTATTGAAGCTGAATCAAAGAAGTTGAGATGCGATTATAACCCAAAAAGAATCGAAACTCATGAGATCATGAAAGAGGTTGAATGCATGGAGGATGATGAAGGATGGACTCTTGTAACTCGAAGAAGATCAAAGAAGCAAGTCAGTCCACAACCACAACCTGTCCGCCGGAAAAAGAAGCAGGTGACCAAGGAGAAACCACGTCAGATGAAAGGGGAGAAAAGGCTCAAGAGGAGTCTGAGGTCACATATACTGTCTATTGATCCTTTGAAGCAGATTCCACCAAATCCCATTATCTTAAGAGACTTCTGTCCGGAGGATTACTTCGATAAAGTTGGTGTCAACACAACCTCAGCGGCAATAAGCGAAGAAAGTGAAGAAGAACGGAAAGCTGAGCGGACGAATGAAGCTCCAACCACGAAGACACAACCACCTTCGGATCCTCAAGATGACGATGATGTGCTTAATATCCTGGAAGCTCTCCCTAAACACGAGCAGTGGGAGCAGATCTTCCACTTACCAGAGGAATCACGACAACAAATAGCGCAAGCACTCCTACATCCAAAGCTGAAGGAGGACATCATCAACAATGCAGAAAAGCTAAAGAAAAGTCAAGCCAAATGCACCTCCTGCAACACGACCTTGACATTTTCTGATGAAGATCTTCTCCTCGGATCCAAACCTCACAACAGACCTCTGTATGTCACAGGCTACATTCGAGGACAAAAGGTGGGAAGAATCTTGGTGGACGAAGGCTCTGGAGTAAACCTCATGCCAAAAGAAACCATGGACTTATTGGGAATCACTATGGACGAGCTCTCTAATAGCCAGCTTTTAATTCACGGATTCAACCTAAAAACTGAACGTGCGATTGGCATGATCCGTGTCAATCTAGCAATTGGAGATCTATCTGCTGATACCTTGTTTCATGTCATTGGCGTTAGAACTTCATTCAAGTTGTTACTCGGTCGACCATGGAAGCATGAGAATGGAGTTGTTGCATCAACTCTTCACCAATGCTTGAAGTATTATCGGGACGGTGAAAGAAAGATAAATGGGGACGTCAAACCATTTACCAAGGCAGATTCATTTTTTGCAGATGCTATGTTCGTTGAAGAAGACGGTGTGTCAAGTGAACTGCTGCCATCAATCATCACCTCGCACAAGACGGGAAGCAAGTTTAAAGAAAGGTGGGACGGTCCCTACGTGGTGCAAAAAGCTTACACGAATGGGGCATACAAGATCGTGGATCAAGAAGGATTGCGCGTCGGACCAATCAATGGGAAGTTCTTAAAACGCTACTACTCCTAAAGCTACAGATCGACACTCCTGGCCCGCAAGAGTATAAACTGTGAACGGCTAAAAAAATACAAAAAAAAAGATCGACACTCCTGGCCTGCAAGAGTATAAACTGTGAACGGCTAAAAAAAATGAACTACGTTGACTTGATCTTGCAAAGTGCCACGCACGTGGCTTTGCAAGTACGTAGGTAGCTTGATTAAAAAAAAAATTCAAGTGCAGTCTACAAAAAAATAAAAAAATAAAATAGTCTGACGGTTCTAATGCAAAGCTGCATGGATGGCTTTCGTGCGTTGATCCAACTCACGCTTCACCTGCACCAAGTCATCAGAGCTTGCTCGAAAAGTCCTCAACTCGTCTAACTTTTGTTGAAGTGCACCAACGTTCGACTCGGCCGCAGCAATTACTTCCACTTGTCGGCTTTGCTGGTGTCTTATGCTCTTTGCCTCATCATGCAAAGCCTGTAATTTGGCTTCAGCTCCCTCTATTGCCTGCGCCACTACTTCTCCATCTCTCTCCAAACTCTTTCTAGTTTGGAGAGCGCCCTTATAAGTCGCTCGAGCAGAACGTAGACTGCCCTCAACCGCAGAAATCTGACAGGCATGACGGGCGGAGTTGCTAACAACACCCTGCTGGACTGCAAGGAGTTTGGCAACGCTCTTTACATACGCATCAACGGCCGCCTGAAGAATGGAGGTGTCATCGCCAACATTTCGAAGGCTAGCAAGGAAGTGGGTAACATGCGCAGCTACATCGCTGACTTCTGCGTAGGGAGCTTCCGTAAGGTTCTGAAGGAGAACCCTCATGAGCTGGTCAGTCATCTTGACAGTTTGGCATGAGGAAGGTGGAGCGGTGACAGCTTCAGCACTTGGTGCTTTGTTACCCTGCGGTCGCCCGGAGGAAGTTGAAGCATCGGAGACTTGTTGGTGATGTCGTACCGACCATATGGAGCTCTGTCCTCCATTATCGACAAGTGTCTCATCCGCGGCATCATCAATTGGCACTGGGACAACAGCCCTCTGAACCTCTTCAGCGGCAGAAGAGCACCATTGCGCCTGCCTTCTTTTGGTAGAGACTTGTATCGCAACGTGAGTTCGTCACAAAATGAAAGGACTATGTCGAAGAAATTAAGACAAATAAAGAATTCCCAGGAAATTGGTGGAGTCACAGACGGTCTCACTTAAAAACCAATCTCCTTAGACTCGTAAGTCTTGGTGACAGAATCCTCAAAAGCTTATTTTCTTGACACAATGTACTCAAAGTGTGAAACTACCCCCGATGGATAGCAGTCTTACGCAAAGAAGGATAGCGGGTTGGTCTCTCAACAACAAGCCAAAGTACCGTCAACAACAGCGCATCAACGTCAGAGCAGTAAAAATCAGCAACTGTAGATAGAAGGGTGCCTAGTCATGAACAAGGAAAAGAAAATCAGTGTGACAAGATGTAGTCACGTTGCTCAATACAGTCGTACAAAAAAAAACCACCGAGTTGACCACCATGTTTTCTACAAGTAGAAGAAGATCGATTACCAACTCTCAGACACGTTAAAGTAAAGCCACAAGGCCACTCTGACTGATCCTGATTTTGGTTAAAGTGGAACATGATCTGCGGTTACAGCACTAAGAAAGTACATGCTATTCTCACCTATAATGGCAAGAACAACTTGATCAAGAAGGATGTCCCTTGTGAGACAGACCAATTGACTCATGTTTACACTTTCATCCTTCGCCCTGATGCTACATATAGCATCCTGATTGACAATGTTGAGAAACAAACCGGTAGTTTATACAGTGACTGGGATCTGCTTCCCCTGAAGCAAATCAAGGATCCTGAGGCTAAGAAACCCGAGGAATGGGATGACAAAGAGTACATTCCTGATCCAGAAGACAAGAAGCCAGATGGCTATGATGACATCCTTAAGGAAATCCCAGACGCTGATGCCAAAAAGCCAGAGGATTGGGATGACGAGGAAGATGGTGAATGGATACCTCCCACGATTCCGAACCCAGAGTACAAGGGATCATGGACACAAAAGAAAATTAAAAAACCGAACTACAAGGGCAAGTGGAAGGCCCCACTCATTGACAACCCAGATTTCAAGGATGATCCCGAACTGTATGTCTTCCCCAACTTGAAGTATGTTGGAATTGAGTTGTGGCAGGTTAAATCCGGTACCTTGTTTGACAATGTTTTAATCACCGACGACCCCGAGTATGCTAAGAAGGTTGCTGAAGAAACATGGGGCAAGCAGAAAGATGCTGAGAAGGCTGCTTTTGAAGAAGCTAAAAAAAAAATAGAATGAAGAATGAAGTTGTCAGAGGATGACTACATCACCAAAGGCGAGAAAACATGGATATGAGGAATGTAGGG
The DNA here is from genome assembly GCA_033675395.1 of Rhodiola chrysanthemifolia. NCBI lineage: Eukaryota > Viridiplantae > Streptophyta > Magnoliopsida > Saxifragales > Crassulaceae > Rhodiola > Rhodiola chrysanthemifolia. Next base: position 16,777,610 of record CM066204.1, read on the forward strand.
AGGTCTTTGTACCTGTTGTTGTCGCAAGCTTCCAGCTTCGGACGGCAGAGGGCTAGGGTTTTTAGAGCTGATCAGAGGAGTGAATATATAGCATGACCAACGCAGATTTTTTGGGGATTATGGTTACCAAATCTTTCGGCCCGGTTTGATTTACTTATTAGATAAGATATTCTTATATCTAAAAATAAAAAAAAATTACTGTTCAAGACCGGAATTACTGTTCATCCCGAAGTTACTGTTCATCCCGGAATTACTGTTCACGAGCCGAAGTTACTGTTCACGGTAAAAAAAATCTCATTTGACGTTCGAAAAGATGTCATTCGCCAAGTTGGAAAACAACAGATGACAAACACGAAGAAGAAAGTGAAGCTCTTACGACAAGTTCGACGTTCACAAAAATCTCAAGTCAACCATCAAGTTGGAGAACGACAGGGTGACTCAAAAAAAAAATTTATGTGGAAGCTCTTACGACAAGTTCGACATTCACAAAAATCTCAAGTCAACCGTCAAGTTGGAGAACGACATGGTGACAAAAAAAAATTACGTGGAAGCTCTTACGACAAGTTCGACATTCACAAGACTCTCAAGTCAATCACTCACGATCACGTCACGCTGAGACACTCAAATTGTGTCGCACAACATGATCATGAGGGGGCAATTTGTAGACACTAAAAGTTTAAGGACCAAATCAAGATTATTAAAGTATAAATGGGCTGGCCCACAAGAGATATTTGGGTCAAAGCTACAAGCCCGGTCCATGAGTTAGACTCAACCCAAAGCACGGGCCCAATCTCAAGCCCACTAGTGAACTCTATAAATAGAGCACTTCACTTCACAAAAGAAACATTCTGAAATTTGAGAAGAAAGTACAGAGAAGAGTGCTCCCAAAGGAAGCGTCAACCGCCAGCGACCGACAAATACGCGTCGCCTGCCACAGCAGCCCAACGTCGTCTGCTAGAGCATCCAACCGCAACGCAAGCACGTGAGATCAAGTCCCCGCGACCCTTACTTCGCTGCGCATGTGAGATCAAGTCACCAAGACCCTCACTACGCAAGACACGCTGCGCTACGCCTTCATCCGCACACATCAAGCTGAGTAGACCGAAGCAAGCAATACAGTAGAATCAGAGGAGCATTTGAGATTACGAACACAACTTCTGCTTCAAAGCATAAATCATTTGTAAAACATTATTTTGTATTTGATACGAAATATTGTGACCTACAGATAGTCAGCAAGAAAGGAAATGACATGGTAGGGGTCGTCAAAGTGGGGATAAATCCAAGATTGGAACTGGCCACAGAATTCTCTCAATCAAAAGTGACCATTTTCAGACTGAAGAACTTCAGAATTTTGAGAGTAATGTTAGGACTCCATCCTTCACCTCCCTGAGTTCTTCTTTCAACTCCTTCAGATCATTCTTCAAGTCACGCATTCCTTTCTCCACAGTAATTAATCTCTGAATAACACGAGATTTGTCACAAATTTTAGATACCCAACCTCCAGATCTTCATTAAAAATTTTACCACTGCAAACCACTTTGGTTTTCTTAACTCTCTTGACTGAGCTCTTAGGGACCTCCTTCTTTTCTACTTGAATTTCCAAATTCCTTTTACCAACTCTTGCTGGTTGTCTTCTCATTGGATTGAATTTTGGCACCTTTTTTTTGATGCAATAGAAGAAGTCTCAATAGTGTGGCAATCATTGTCACCCCCACTTTCGTATCCTTTTATATTTTTTCCATGTGAGCTTTCCTTGAACTTGGCAATATTTCCAAGCTGCTCCAGAACATCTAAATCTTGATCCGCACCAGTAAGACGCTTCTGATCAGCTTCCTTTGAAGCATTTATCTCCTCCATAGAACAGCCAAACAATGACTCCGTCTGGGTTTCTCACAGCAGCAACATCAACTTGTTCTGGGTTCTCGACAGCAACAACATCAACCCCTTCTGGGTTCACCACAGCAGCAACACTAACCCCTTCTGGGTTCTCCACGGCAGCACCATTAACCCCTCCTGGGTTGTCCACAGCAGCAACATCAATAGTCTGCTCACCTGGACTAACTGCTACACTTGTTGCTTTCTCAGAGACATCACCTGTCTTCTCATTGCTCAGTGATCCTTCATCAACCCCTTCTGGGTTCTTCAACACGTCCTTGACGCTTTCAGAGATGAGTGGATCTAACTCCTTTTCTACGGTATCAACACCAATACCAGAACTGACAACCCCTTCTGGGTTCTGAGTCGGTCAGCCATCTAATCACCATAATCACCATCTAATCACTATAAATGCACCTGATTCCTTGTATCTCAAGAATCTCGTCAGGTCCTTCAGTCCAAACTAGTGCACATCTTGACCAAGTGAATGCCATACCAGTTCCAAATCATGAATTTTTCACAAGGGACGTTGTGATGGATCGGCTTACCATAAGGGTATAATATGTAAAAATCATCACAACTCAAACACTCAATCACACATAAATTTTACTTCTAATCATGTATGTCCAGAAAATTTGCAACGAGGTCATTGGACAAGAACACAATTAGTATATGGCATAGGTGGCTTCATACACTTCCTTCATGGGGCTATTAGGGTACAAAAATCCGGAAGGTATGTTATGGCTTCAAGGAACATGTTCAAGCATGCATGTAATATATCAAATTTAATCAAGAAGTGTAAGCATAAAATAAATTTGTTACTTAGAGACTTCAAGAAGGCACTCACATAGATGACAATCATGCATGTTGTAAACCTTAACTTCTAACCAATCATTGAGAGTAGGATTAGAAGTACCTCATTGTGGGCTCATTAAACCAAGTTCCATTCTCAGCTTTTCAAAAGCTTCCCTATGTAAAGCCTTGGTAAAGATGTCAGCGACCTGATCTTCACTCCTACAAAAATTGATAGTTACAAGTTCCTTTTCAACACAGTTTCTAAGAAAATGGTGTTTAATTTCTATATGCTTTGTTTTACCATGTAGCACCAGATTCTTAGCAATACTAATTGCACTAGTATTATCATAAAATATAGGAACTTGATCAAAGTGAAGATTGAAATCACTTAGCTGATTTCGTAGCCATAGGATTTGAGCACAACAGGCTGCTGCCGCCACATACTCAGCCTCCGCCGTTGACAACGCCACTGAGTTCTGTTTCTTAGATCCCCAAGACACTAAGCAGGATCCAAAGAACTATGCCATACTGGATGTGGACTTTCTATCTGTCCTATCCCCAGCGAAGTCTGCGCCTGAGTATCCCTCCAAACTGAGAGACTTCACTCTCGGATACCACATGACCAGCTTCTCAGTGCCCTTCAGATACCTCAGTATCCTCTTCACGGCCTTTACATGAGATTCTCTTGGTTCCGCTTGAAACATGGCACATTGACATACACTAAACATTATATCAGGTCTAGAAGCAGTCAAATACAGTAAAGAACCTATCATGCCACGATATCTTGTAGCATCTGTCCTTGGAGACGCATCATCCTTTGTCAGGGACTCATTCGGAGAACTAGGAGTGTTCACATGCTTTGAACCTCCAAACCCGTACTTCTTCACAACTTCACCCATGTACTTCTGTTGTGAAATCTCAGTACAATTCTCCAGCTGTCTAACTTGAATACCAAGAAAGAACGTCAGTTCCCCGACCATACTCATCTCAAACTCCTTCTCCATGAGCTTGGTGAAGGACTTCACAAGTTCGTCACTTGTGGATCCGAAGATGATGTCATCGACATACACCTGCACAATGAGTAAGTGCTTATCAGTTCTCAACAAAAATAGAGTCTTATCTACCTTACCTCGCTCATATCCATGAGCTAGCAGATACTCCGATAGGCGCTCATCACATGCCCTAGGCGCCTGTTTTAATCTATACAGGGCCTTGTCAAGAACATACACATGATCTGGATGCTCAGGAACCTCAAATCCAGGAGTCTATTCCACAAATATTTCCTCCTTGAGGAACCCATTCAGAAACGCCGTTTTGACATCCATCTGATGGAGTTTGATTCCAAACTGCACTGAATATGCTATCAACAACCTGATAGCCTCCAACCTTGCCACTGGCGCAAAGGTTTCTTCATAGTCAATGCCCTCCTGTTGGCTGTATCCTTTCACCACCAACCTGGCCTTGTTCCTGACTATTTCTCCCTCGGAATTCAATTTGTTCCTCAAGATCCAGCGGGTGCCAATCACCTTCCGATTCTCTGGCCTTGGAACAAGTCTCCAAACTTTGTTCCTCTCGAACTGATGCAACTCATCTTGCATCGCTTGAATCCAATCTGGGTCTTTTAGTGCTTCTTGAACTGTCTTCGGTTCAATCAAAGACACAAAGGCATTCATGACTGTTTCCCCCTGAACTGCAGCATAGCACACATAATCGCAAAGTGCAACACTCGGCTGCTTAACTCGAGTACTTCTCCTTAACTCAGTGACCTCCTGAGCCTCTTGGATTTCTTCAGGTTCACCATGAACTGCACCAACTTCAGGGTCTTGTCCTTGCTCTCCAGGTTCTTCAACCTCAGCAACTTGACCATCGGCTTACTCAATTGCTTCCAGGTTCTCTGTATCAACAACAACTGTATCATCCCTAGGACGAATCAGCACAAATTGTTCATTATCATCTGTAGTATGACCGTCAGGAACTTGTCCAGGTTCATTACCCATAGACTCCTCATCAAAGATGACATGAACACTTTCCTCAATCTGTCTTGTTCTTTTATTGAATACTTTGTAGGCTTTGCTGTGCAAAACGTATCCTACAAAAATTCCTTCATCACTTCTAGGATCAAACTTTCCAAGACGATCTTTCCCGTTCATGTGGATGTAGTACCTGCATCCAAATACCCGCAAATGAGAGATATTGGGTTTCCTACCCTTCAGCAACTCATACGGCGTCTTGTTGAGGATGGGTCTTAAATAACATCTGTTGAGAACATGGCATGCAGCATTCGTCGCTTCTGCCCAGAAACTTCTTTCCAATATGCTTTCTATAAGCATCGTTCTGGTCATGTCCTCCAGAGTCCGGTTCTTCCTTTCCACTACTCCATTTTGCAGTGGAGTCCTCGGCGCAGAAAAGTTGTGATCAATTCCCTGATCAATACAGAAAGCAATAAATAAACCATTGTCAAACTCAGTGCCTTGGTCGGTTCTGATGCTCTTCAACTTATCACCAAATCTGCGTTCCACAAGTTTAACCCACGTCTTGAATGACTCAAAGACCTCGAATAATCGTCCACGATCACAAACACATATCGGTTCCCTTCTCGAGACTGCACTCTCATTGGACCGCATAAATCCATATGCACTAACTCAAATGCCTTGAGTGTACTGACAACGTTCTTAGAATGAAATGAGCCTCTCGTCTGTTTCCCTCTTGCACAAGCACTGCAAACCTGATCAGGTACTTCACTAATCTTTGGTAATCTAATTACCAAATTCTGACTGTGTAACCTCTTCAACAATCTGAAATTCACATGGCCCAACCGACGATGCCACATCTCACATTCATCTGATCTAGAGGACAAATAGAGATACTCTTCCGGATCAAACGTTGGATCCACAAAATACACTCTCTCTGCACAAGTCCCACGCAGAAGTACTTGACCTGAATGATGTCGTAGAGAGGAGAATTGCTCCATTTTCCCGGTCATGTGTCATGAGCAAGCGCTATCAATCAGCCACGGACACATCCCTCTCCCGACATTTGTGTTTGAACTAAAAAGGTTAGAAACTCCTCTGGAACTGGAAGAATCAACAATTTCTCTAGGTCTTTCGCCCTGCTTCAGTGCTGATCGAGTTCCTGATGAGGAACATGACTTCTTAGAGCTGTAATGTCCTTTCTTGCACTGACGCCAACTATGGTCTTCCATACCGCAATTAAAACAGATGAGCTGTTTTCTGAAGTTCATCTTCCTGAACTCAGAGACTTGTTGTCCTTGTTCAATGATCTGCCATACCTCCCCATCCAATGCCATTACATGAGCTTCGAACCTGACCGCCCATGTCTCATACTCGCCTGGCTTCAACTTTGGAGGATTTGAATACGAATCTCCTGACATACCTGCAAAGCTAACCAAAATCTAGAACCTTACGGCTCTGATACCAAATGATAGGATCGTGGTGAGTAGTCAAAGACTTAACAAAGATCGGAACTGTTAGGAACCTAACTTTGTATGCAGATAATCAACTAAACAGAATACGCAGCGGAATAAACTTAAATGATTTCTATTATTACCATTTAATCTGTACAAACTTAATTCTCAGTTTATACACATTTGCCTATTCAGTGTGGATCAAAACTAGATCGACACAAGCAAAAACCTGACTACACTTCCCTGACTATCTTCCCGACGTCACTGTAGTCACCGGCACCTCCACAGCTTTCCGGCGCTGATCAAGAATAGCTCGATTACTTGAATATCACTCTCGCACAGCTCGCTGGATATTCTCACTGGGAACCCCCACTTGGAAAGCACTCACGGACATGAATGATGCACGGGCGAAAGCCCGGGGCAAAAGCCAAAGTATTGTAGAATAGCTGCCATCCTCTTTATAGGTATTGAGGTAACTGACTTCATAACCGCCATAGATCATGGCCTGTAACCGTCACTCCATTACCTCCTTGTTAACTCTTATGGAGACGTGATAGGTTCTTGAGATAACTTCCATAGATCATGGCTTGTAACTGTCAACCCATGATCTCCTTGATGTGTGTTGTGGGGACGTGCCATCACTCCATCATGTATTTGACTCCCGTTCTCAACTGCTCTGTTGACTCGACCTCAACTGCTCAGTTAACTCGACCTCAACTGCTCCGTTGACTTTGACAGTTGACTAATACTCAGGTTCTTGGTTACTCGGAGACTTCCACAGGTACTTGAGTCCACCATCACGTTCTTGAATACTCCAGTAAGTTCCTGACTTACAAAACTCAAGCAAACCATTAAGCCGGTTTGTCAATCATCAAAAACGTGTGAGGCCAATGCCTCAACAAGGCTGAAAAGTGCAAATCCGCCACTGTGATGTGCGAGGGGCTACAGAGCGCACCGATGCACTCTTGTTCAAGCAGAGGAAAACAAATTCCATATGGAGAGCCCGCGAATATGGGTTGGGCAGCAGAATAGGTCTCCAATTCCGACAATTATTTTATAGTGACTTGGAAGTCTAAGTTTATGATATAAAAAAAATCAAATCCAAAGAAGATTTTTCTAAAGAACTATGTAGTTGAATAGATGAAGAAGAAATGACAAATATATATATGTAGTCTTCTAAATATGTTATTTTTGGTCACTAAATCAAAATGATTCTAGTGATTCATTTTTTAATTGGTGTAGGACGGTGTCATCGTCATTTTATTAATCGAAAGACCCTAATAACTCTCCTGTATAGTTTAGTGAATCTCGTATATTCAGATTTAATCATGTATATGCGACCATACATTAATCGAAAGACCTTTTATATGATGATGTTATATTCAATATTGGTCGGGAATTCCCTGTTATACGATATATGACGCTCATATATAGTGGAACTCGACTCATAACATATGAGACTAAATATAACAATTGTCGCATAAGAGTTTAATTTATCGCGACATGTGCTTTTTTTTGTTTGTCGCGTATACTTTTCGCGACTTGGATTTCGTGACCGTTCTTTTGCGACATTTGTATTGTCACATAACATATATGCGACTTATTTAGGGGTTTATGCGACGGGCAAAAAATGTCTCCTAATCTGTAAAATGGTGTAGTGTATCTGATATACACTGAAGGCTGCTCTGTCAAAAAAAACTCCCTAGGGATAACCTCTTCGCTGTCATCCTCTGGAACCTTCAGTATCGAATGAGAGCCTTCGATGCAGGAGATCTGGTTACACGAAGTATCAGCCATTTATAATTTTTGATCTCAAAAATATGTTCAATGAGACGGGGCACATTTTTGCTTCTTAATTAAACAAACCCTAAAATCAACTTCTCATCCAGATGTCTCAAAAAACAATCAACTTGAACCGTTCCCCGAGCTTCATATAAATTTAGTATCACAAGCACTTGTGTTTTCGAAACGATTTTCTTAATGTCAAGTTGATTATACACTAAGGTTTACAACAAAGGTCCAACCATGGATTCAGATCCCAGTACAATCCAACACTGTAAGTATCAAAACGACGTCGTTTCGATCAAAACAAAATCGTTTATTATATTTCAAAAAAAAGGTTGAAACGGGGTCGATTTTACGAAAACGATATTTTTGTTACATCGGCAACATTTGACCGGTGCTTCAACAAAGTTGGTTATTTGAGAGTTTCAAGACGGCCGGCTTGATAAATAAACCGAATCATAGCTCGAACAAATCAACAAGGTGTTGATTGAATATTAATATCTTGAGGCAAGGCCAGACAAGTAAACCAAACAATTCCGTTTGAACTGCACATCTTAATTAATAATATTGTTGATAAGAATTAAAAATTGCCTTTTATTTAACTTCTAGGATTTGGATTTTACGATGTTTCAAAAAAAAAAATTAAAATTTTACGATGTTTGATGCATTCAGCGTTTGCGCACAAAGCAAGAAAATTGAAAATTTATTGTAAGTTCTGATTCTATATATATGCATATGAACATTACAATTTTGAAATAGTTATTCTTATTAAGAACACAAAATGATCTGGCACTATCCTTTCTTGTTTCTCTCTCTGCTTGCTCTGATGGCCAGATCAGTCTCGGCCTCAGCCTCGCATCCGGCCATCAAATCGGGTTATTGGGCATCATGGCTGGATGAACTCCCTCCATCAGACATCCACACAACATTGTTCACTCATATATTCTACGCGTTTCTAATACCAAGTAACATAACATTCAAATTCGAGGTTTCTAATACGACAGCCTTGCACATGTCCAACTTCACAACTACACTTCGATTCAAAGATCCGCCGGTTAAGACCCTTATCTCCATTGGTGGAGCTCAGCTGCCGGATCCTCTAGTCTTTTCTAAAATGGCATCAAATCCACGATCACGTCGTAATTTTATTTACTCGTCCATTGAAGTTGCTAGAAAATTCGGGTTCGATGGGGTGGATTTAGATTGGGAGTTTCCTGCCAACCAAGACGAAATGCGTGACTTGGGGTACTTAATAAAAGAATGGCGAGAAGCCATCGAAGAGGAGGCGAAGGCTAGTTGTAAACCGAGTCTTCTGCTCGTAGCAGCCGTGTATTACTCGATGCAACGAGTCAATCGAGACGGTATTTATTATAGGTACCCGGTTGAATCCATGGCGGAGCATATGGACTGGATCAACCCGATGACTTACGATTACCACGGTTCGTGGGAACCAACTAAAACCGGTGCTCATACCGCGCTTTTCGATCAAAAATCCAACCTAAGCACCAACCATGGACTCATGTCTTGGATAGAAGCCGGAATGCCTAAAGAAAAGATTGTTCTAGGGCTAGCATTGTATGGAAGAGTGTGGGATCTCCAAGACCCGAATGCGAATAATGGGATCGGAGCTCCTAGCGTGGTCCTCGATCCATTAACCTCGACGATGACATTTTCCCAAATTGAGGAGTTCAACAAGGTGAATGGCTCGACGGTGGTGCATGATATCGACTCGGTGTCTACTTATTCGTTCGTCGGGGCGAAATGGGTTGGGTATGATGATGAAGTGTCTGTAATGAAGAAGCTGTGGTATGCTCAAGTTCTTGGAATCCGAGGGTACTTCTTTTGGAAAATTGATGATGATAGTGATTGGAAAATATCAAAACAAGGTAAACCCTAAAGACACTAAAAATTACTATGATTATAAATATTTTTAATTATAATTCATAATACTGGATCTCTGAAATTGACTTGCTGCACAGCTTCATCTGCATGGATTCTCAAGTAGCTCAAACAAGTGAATGAAGCCGCTTGCGGAGATTGCAATCATCTCAAACCCTAGTAATCTAGAAAACTAAATGAGGACGGCTGATCAAGCACAAAGTTTCACTCTGTATTTTTGTGTTTGGATCGAATTCTAAATGATAGTTATTTGTAATTTTTAATAATAATTAATATAATTATATAATTGAAGTTAGTTTTTGTTTGATATTTATTTTTTTGATATTGACTCAGTCAGTAATACAAAAAAGGTACGATTTTTGTTTGAGAATTTATGTATTCAATTATTACTTAATTTTTTTTATAGTAACACAAACTTCGAGTAATCATAGTATGTCCAATTGAGATAATGTTTCTCAGAGTCAATAATAGTATATATATGTGCTTTTGCTTTTTCCATAAAAAAAATAGTATATATATGCTAGCAGTACCAACATGCTAAATAGAGGAGCGCTTAAATAAGAAATTCTTATTTTTTCGAGAATTTGAGAACCTTTGCTATGTATTTTCGTTGTGCTTGAGTATACTTTACGAAACCTGAAAATACATCTAGGCAAAAAGAATGTTCGAAAGTGCATAATGAAGGAAAAAAAGTTAGTGAGACACGTGTCAACTACATATTCAAAGATGCAATTTGATCCAATAGTGAGATTTGGGGTCTCAAAATTTTGAATTTTTAAGCATTCTCAATGAGTGCTCCCCATACTGAACATTAACATTTTAAAATTTAGGATGATAATCTTTTTAGACATAAACAACAAATGGCCGGTTTAATCAAAATATTCAAATGGCGTTTCAACAATTGGCCCAATAAATATAGGCCCGGTAACACGAATGGGCCCAAAACAACAAGCCGTGGATCTCTTTAAGCCCACTAATTTTTCTAGGGTTTCGGCAGATAATTGTGTGGTGGTTCCATCATTTGCAGAAATCTCCGATCAACTGCTGATCGACTCATCTCCGCGAAAATGGTGAGCTACAGTTCATCTTTATCTCTATCTTCAAACTTCAATCCGACGTAGACGTGAAGCTTTCTGATCTCATTTTTTTTGTAACTTGCGTGCAGCCATCGCACAAGACGTTCATCATTAAGAAGAAGCTAGCGAAGAAGATGAGGCAGAACAGGCCGATTCCGCACTGGATCCGTATGAGGACTGATAACACCATCAGGTTCGTCGTCGGATCTCGAATTTGGAAAATCGTTTGATGCGATTGCCAGTGGCTGAGATTTAGTGATGTGGAATGTTGCAGGTACAATGCGAAGCGCAGGCACTGGCGCCGCACCAAGCTAGGGTTTTGAGGTGGATGCGCTTATATGATTTGTCTAAGTGACTTGCTTTGGCGTTGAACTGCAATCTGTCAAGACTTTAAATCTATTTGATTGTTAATCCATTTTATTGTTATTGATCATTGACGCTGTACTTCTGAGATGAGATAGTAACATATTTAATGCAATTAGAAATTTGGTGTTATCAATCTATTTTATTTAGTTATGTAGTTGGAAGCAATAAGGTGTTATTGTTGTTGTTTAAAGCTTAATGTGGCCTATGTGAATGATACATGCTACTTCTCGAAAGCTGCTTTTTTGAAACAGATTTAATCCGCTAAGTATGCCATTTTATAACCCTGGAGAGTTCATTGGATATTAGTCTCTTTAAGTGTTGGGTAATGTGCGTAGTTTGAGGCTGCACAGCTGTGTAAAGTGATGGCAGGGATGTCGAATGCGGTTTCCTATAGTTATTAGATTAATAACTAGAGGGATTTTTGTTATCGAGGCACTTGTTTATATTGGTAGAACTGTGAAGTTGTTAAGGGTAACTTTGAACTTGTAGTCTGGTACAGATATCCTAGTTCTGTGATTGTTTTTTGATAGGGTGGGAGAGTGAACTTCCAGTATATTTATTTAGAACATATATATTTGTTTTTAGGAACAGTCATTGTAGGATCTGATGCTGGCCTAGCTGAATCTAGGTTAATTTGAAGTGAAAAGAACTTGTGCATCATATTTATCGAGTGGTTGCATCTCATGCCAACTTAACACTAGGTTGTTCTCAACATCACAGTAGGTTAGGATCATATTTCAGAAAAGTATTATTTTGTTCTGGCATGTTCCATGAGCATCGTGAAATTATAGAAGAATTCCTTGTGTAAAATAACGCAGGTGAAAGTCTTCCTGATACAGTTATTAAGAACAACTTTTAGTTTGCATCATCATGCTCTTAATTTTTCAGTGCAAAGGCTACATCTATGCAGCACACCTGTTTCTTTCTCTTATGTTCTCTCATTAGAGAGTGAGAACAACTATTAATCGGTATCGCATATTCAGTCTACAAACTTATCCAGTGATACTTGAACTGAACTCGTCAGTTTAGTTTGTATGAATTCTTCTTTTGGAGGTACATATTTAAGAATTTGTGGATACACATTTTAGATAATGTTAGTTCAAAGGGAAGTGTCTTCTCTATGTAACCATGTGATTGGGTGAATCTGTGGACCTCATTCTCACCCAATAGCCTACCAACTGAGCTTTTTTTCTATCAATGTTTGAAGAATTTGAACCCAGTAAAATAATACTGGAAAAACAACACAACTTATTTATTATGTATTCATAAAGCACTTCCATAATGTTGTTCAGAAATCCTGATCCAGCTAAATTCATACCTTGGAAGGAAACTTATTCATAAATTAGTAAACATGGTCTTCTTTCCCAGTGATGCTACATATTTTTTTAATAGCCAATTAAAATTTTAAGGACTTTTTGTGTAGGTCTGTGGTGACAATTTTCCGGACAAGAAAGACTTGAAGAGAGTTAAGGCTTCCTTGGGTTTGTGGAGAGGGACTTCATGGCCTGCCCCTCGAACCGTCACGAATGTGAGTCCTTCGTATACTTGGACCCATCCAGCCACCTAGTTTGTCCAAATGACTTGGTTTCAGTAACTGGAGCTAGCAACAGTAGTTCCTTCTTATAAGTTACTTACCTGTCCATCGACCACCCAAGTTCGCCACGGGCTGGAGGTTTTGAGGTTTAGAGCGTCTACGCTGTATCTGGTTGCAGTAACTGGAATAACTGCATCAGTGTCACCACTGCCATTAACAAGACACTTCTAAGTTAGTAGACAATTTTCAGCTGCCTGATAAAAAAAAAATGCAACAGCAAATAAACGAGGTTTATATGTGAAGTAGCAACCAATGTACCTGAATACCCAAATGCGAAGCCCTGCGTCAATCAGCTCGTGGTACACGTCCAACATAGAACTCGGACAGTCTCGCCAACCCACATTCACAATCAAGCTGCAAGGAAATGTCTCAAAAGAACGTTTTTACAAATGAAATCAAATGGATTTAGTAAGCAGACTCACTTGCAGGTATCCCAAGAAGGCTGTGCAGCGTTGGGGTGGACGTGAAGAGCTTGTCTAACTTCCAGCAAGTTGAAGTACACCCGTGAGTGATCCGCCGTGCAAGGATCATACATATCACTTATACGCCCTATCTTTATCAAAGAATGTAAAAGGTTATCGATGATCCGAGTTAAGCATTTGCTCACATTTTGTTAAGCACTCAAGCTGTCAGTTTCTTACAAAGGGTTGTTTCATCAGCGGGTTTGAGGAAAAGCGGTTGCCTGAACACGGAGGAGTGAAAATACTATATGGGTCAATGTTACCAATTTCCAAGTTTGCATTTTGTAGAACTTCCATGCATTTGATTGAAGTGTGTATAAAGGATTCTTCAACACAAGTCTGGTTCAGTTTGTGGTAAGTCTCATCAGAGATCAGGCCGATGGACCAAATGAACTCGAAGAGTCCCAAATGGTCATAAAAGTCGTCCGTCAGAGCATTTCCCACCTGCATCACAACCAAGTTTGAAAAACACAAAGGAGGTTGATAATTCCTCAGTCCATAAAACTCGGTAATGAAGGATGAATATATTTATATACCATGTAGCCTTTCAGGTTGATGGATGTGTCATTTGTTGCGGAATTGTGTTTTACGATGGCTTGACTTAGCTGAGGCACATAGTGTCCTACAACAAGGTACAAGGAACATAACTGAACAGTGTGACTGGTTATACAGGTAAGTATTCATGGACTGACTGATATGCGCGCACCTGCGTAGCTTTCTCCTGTGAGAAAAAAGTCCCTGCCTTTATACTGTGGAAATCTTTCAAGCCATTTCAGCAGGAATGCCAGTGAGTCCTCAGCTGTGCAACGTATGACATTTATTTATCAGTGACACTTAAAAGTTATGACCGACTCTGAGAAATTGCAAATGACATATTGGAGTTTCATGCCTGTCTTTTTATCGCCGTTGTTGTCCATGTCTGATTCATTTTTGGAATATGAATATCCAACCCAGGCCGGAGAGTCCAGAAACAGAATATTTGCAGCTGACATAGGGAAGAATGTGAGAAACGAAATGGATAATTTTCGTATACGATGATCTCAAAAATTATCGAAAAATGAGATGTTACCTTGATTCCAAGCATATGGGTTGAGATAAAGAGTTTTTCCATCGGCCTTGATATGAAATGGACCGATTTCCTCCGCCTCCCCATACGCAATCGATGAACAGCCAGGACCTAGGCATGACGGGAATTTATAAGACAGCACTTGAGTAAAAATCGAGCATTCGAAAGTGTCAAAAGAGAAGAATAAGGAGGATAAAATGAAAGATGCTTAAGGCGAATATTACCTCCATTGAGCCACAAAACTAGAGGCTTAGAAGAAGGATCTTCTGCAGACTCAGTGAGCCAGTAAAACAAGCTCCTTCCCGATTCTTCGTCCACGGTCACATACCCAGAGTAGTGTGAGAAACTGATGTTGAATGATTGTCCAGGAAGGTGATCATCAATCTTGTCAAGTTGCTGCTGGACAATAGGATCTGCAGAATAGCTTATGCAGGTTTGAAGACTAATGAGGGCTAAAAGCAGCATCTCTTTCAACATGATTTCTTGCAAGAATTTGAGATGGAAAAACAGGAACAAAGAGTGTGACCATTTTTATAGGGATTGATTGACATCACCATACCCTTTGAAATCAAACTTGTACGCAAGTTCAATAATATTCTCTTTACCATAAAAATGAAGAAGGTTGGCTTTGCATACCTTCTATGTCATTATGAGACACATCAAACGTATGTAGATCTGGTGAGCGGATCACATCATTTCAAATATGTGAACATAAGGGAGAGGACTCCAAATCTCACCATTGGACCAAGTTGCATATTTGAATGTGGAGGTGGCACGTGTCTCACTCACTTGTTTTTCTTCTTTATTATGCAGTTTCGAGCATGCATTTTGCCTAGATGCATTTTAAGATTTCGGAAACTGCACTTAGGCAAAAACTTATGCATTTTTAAAAGTGCATAACAAAGGAGTTCTCAAAGTTCTAGAAAAAAGAAGGGTTCTCATTTGAGCGCTTCTTTGTGAACAAAAACATGAATGTGAAGTGATTTGTAGCTTGCAGCATAAAATTGTTTTAGGATTCCATTCAATTGAATTCTTATACAGTTCTAACTGGAACATCTGAAAGTTCTCATATTAGATTTCAATATAATCTCTCATTCTTGACAATGTTGAACAATCTAAATAAATATATCTTGACAAACTTTAGTCAGCTTGATGATTCCTTGTGATACTGAGCTGAGTGGACTTATATATAGTTCTTGTTAAAGCTTTGCATTTCAGAATTTTCCGTTTTTTGTGAGCATATGCAGATCAGTATTATAGTTACAACGCTGACAAATTTAGCTGAGAGAATATTCCAGTTGGTGGACTGATTATATCAAATACACAGTCACATTCTAAATTAGTGCGAAAGAAGAAAAAGAAAAGCCCTAAATTGATGAAGTACCTTTCTGATGAATAATAACTTATTCTCACTGAGGAACTAATCCATTGGTCATGTTTCATTGACAAATGCTCAAATTTAACGGTACTTCAAACTTCTAAATCTGTTTAATTCAGTTTTGAATGAGCTTGCTTGCATAACAATGTATTTTTTTTGTTGCAAATATTGGGATCATTGTAAGTAGTATACATTAATGGATCGTTTTAATTTTTAGGATGGCACTATAAATTTTGGAGACAACTCTCGCGAGAACCTTTTTCCCATTAGCAAGAACTTGTTTCACTTGGATATCATAAGGAATTCGAACAACGGCCTCAAATACAGTATCGGGAAGTATCGCTTGTGGAACCTCAATATCCACGGGCTTATTAGCTAAATGACAATATAGCTGTCGTAGAGTTGTCTTAATGTCGTCGTATGTGCGTTAGTTAATTATGCAACAACGCGTCATAAATGTAACTGTTAGAGATTTTGAGTTGGATTCCGGAGGTTCAAAGCTAGGGGAGCTAGAGAGCTTTAGTAGGGGTTAGGGTATAATAGTAAAACAATTATTGAGTACATGTTTTACACGATGTGTATGGAAAATCATTAAACTATAACAAAGTAAAAAGTCAATCTTACTTAACTTAATAACCAAGTAGATGAATATTCCTATTAATTAATTACTTGCATCCTTTAATAATGCAGAGAAGACCAAATAATGCAAAGCCAAAACTACACAAGATTATAGCTCTTTAAATAAGACCACACTTCCATTCATTGACTTTGAACTTTTAGGCTAGCTAGTGATTTAGATGTGTGCACTTTACCGAAACGAGTGATTTTTTTTTTTGATTGCTACCGAAACGAGTGATTGAAACAACATAGATTCGACTAAAACAGTAATTATTTTGCAGTTTTTACTATATTTCAATAAACATAAATATAAATAATGTCATTTTGATAGTTACGTCATTTGGCTACGTTGCATCAATTCTTTTCATGCTTACAGGTTATTATTTGCGGTGTGAATTTAGTTTTTATTTTATTTTTTAAAATTTAGCGAGTAGTATTAAAAGTTTCTATTAATAACTTTGATAATTAAAAATAAACAACTCTGTCGCACATGAGAGGTATTCATATTTCTAGATGTTATTATCGTCTACTAATATACGATTACAAAGTCATTATTGGTACTTTTTATATATTTCTTTAATGAGGAGCGCTCAAATGGGAACTCCTCTTTTTTTCGAGAATCTTGAGAACCTTCTTTATGCATTTTCGTTTTTGTCTAAGTGCACTTTTTGAAACTTGAAAAAACATCTAGGCAAAAATAAGCTCGAAATTGCACAAATTAAGGAAAAAAGTGAGTGGGACACTTTTAAAATAAATAAATAAAACTGGCCAGCGCCAGAGATCTTATTGAAAGGATGAGACCTAAAGTGCTCGATTTTGTTAAAACCCAAAAACCGAGGCACCAAACAGGCAAAGGAAAAAAAAGAAACAAGGCTGGGCGCAGCCAGCTAAAACTAAGAAAGAAGACGAACTAGACCAAAACATGGCAGACTCTAGGGCAGACTCTAGGGCGAACAATGCAATGGGAGCTTGTGAATATCCCTTATAAGTGCACGCTGGACAGATCTTGGGAGCTCATCGAGGTCGTTAAAAGTGCAACGGTGATGCATCTTGTGGAAAGCTAGGATAGTGGCTGCAAGATTCAATTCTGGTCGAATGCCGAAAACAGGGGTAGACCCTAATAGGGCTTTGGCCTCTCGCCATTTATCAAAGGAGTCCCAGTGCCCCGAGAATACCTGGGATTGGATCAAGTTGGCTTCGTGAACTATACAATGGATAGCGGCAATCATCACGTGATGTGTGGAAAGAAGGCGGATAGCGGCAATCATCACGTGATGAGTGGGACACTTGTCACCTCCACATTCAAAGATGCAACTTGATCCAATGGTGAGATTTGGGGTCTCAGGTTCTCGAATTTTTAGGAATTCTCAACCGATCGCTCCCCTTTCTTTAATTGTTAATTCTTAAGTATCGCTAGACCAACCTCTGAATGACTCATTATAGGACAAAGTAAATGAATTTTATAAAGTTTGAAACATATATCATGTCTAGTTTAGGTTGATTCACAAAATTCGATATTACAAATCGAATCTATCAATTTCACACACGTGTTGAAAAATGCTATTAACCTAAACTAATTGCAACACGTTGTTCGTTGACACAAGTCACACAACAATGTCTCCAAGAAAAAAGACTTGTGATGTTGATCTCCTCCTACCTTGTCAGAAAAAAAGAAAAGAGTTTTGTTATATTTATGCCACATGTTGCATTTCAAATTCACTAATCATGTTATGAATTTGCATTCATACGAAATTGACATATTCTACAATCGAGGTCAGATTGTGGACCACGTTATAAACTTATTTTTTGTGTGATGATATATACGTGGCTTCAAGAACAAAACACAAGCATAACATGCACACAAGTTACACACCACATTATAAATTTAGAACGGACATATTATTTTAATAAAATATTGATTTGGATCCATGTGGGTGAATTCGTGGCTATTAAACCTTACAACAAAATATGAAATCATTATCAATAATATAGATCTGCTGATCCAAAATTTATTGAGCTGAGATTTTGTATAATTTTGTAATTGATAATTAAATTGAGCTGAGATTTTGTAAACTTACTTTTTTGTGTGATGATATTTTGTATAATTTATTGAGCTGAGATTTTGTATAATTAAATTAGAATAAAAATGAAATTGTAATCATATCCATTAAACGAACCCGATTCAATCGTACCGGTATCTAGTTAAGAAACGAAATACATATAATCAAAATTCGTTAGATTTACACAAAATCATAAATTCAAAATATTTATTGACACAATTTTTGGTTTACCAATAAATACACAATATTCTTATTAAAATAAATAAATAAATACACAATGAAAAATGAAGAAAATTCATTTAAAGCTGTACAGCTCTGTTCTGTCTGATGGTGTTCATCTGAAAATGGTTCACTAACAACTTCTCGCACAAGTTGTTTGCTCTTCTCTTTTCTCTCATTGTTTTTTTCTTCATCTTTTTAAAAAGGAGTAAATTTTTGAGAGAGAGAGAATCTGAATTGGAATCCGAAATCCCTAATTTTTTCCTACGAGTTTTTTTATATTTAATTGATTATTAAATTATGTGCTGCTTGAGCGATCGTCTTCTCGTCACGTAATTGCTATCCGGTTTCGTCTCATCTGGGTCGTCGTCGTCAAGTTCAAAATTTTCTCTTAATTAACACAATCGCAGATCGGTGTATTAATCGATTTGGGTGCTTTGGTTGATGCTCCACGCTTCCTATCGGTGTATTTTAATCTGGGGTTAATCCGATGTTCGTTGCTTAACGTCATACGTTGTGTGTGGATTGTGTTATTGGTTTGACGTGTGTGGGTGGGAGACGAAATTTAGGGTTTTAAGGGATTTGAGATTGTGCGTTGTGGTATTTTGGCCAAGTATTTGACGGTGGGTTGAGTTTCGGTTTTTGAAAAATCCTGTGACCGACTGATTAGGGATTTGAAGGGGCGAGAATTTTGGGGTGTTTGTTATGAACTGAATTGCGATTATTTACTGGTGATTTGTGTGATTTGAAAAAAAAAAAAAGGGTTTTAGGATTAGGGTTTTGAAGTAGGTTGGGGTTGATTTCCTGACTGGATTTCAGGTTTTATATGTGATTCTGATAGGTTGAATTTCTGCGGTTGATTGGGGAGTTCTGATTGTTGTGACGACAGGATGAGCTCCAATGTTGCAGGAAGTAGTGGGGGTCAGGTGGGAAGGCTTTTGGTTCATATTGCTGAAAACGGTCACTCAATAGAGATTGAATGCAATGAGAACACGCCTGTGGACGAAGTTCAGCGCTATGTCGAATCCATGTGTGGTATTGGAAAAATTGAGCAGCTTTTGTTGTGTTCGGACTTGAAACTCGAGCCTCAGCGGATACTTGGTAACTATAAGCTCCCATCTGATGGGCAAGAAGTGTTTGTGTATAACAAAGCAAAGTTGCAAGCCAATTGCCCGCCTCCGGATCCTGAGCTTGTTGTTGTCCCTGAAATTGCCGACCCTCCATTACCATCTACTTCACGTGACCACCCTTTGGATGACTCTCCTGACCCTGCCTTAAAAGCTTTGTCATCTTACGAGCAACAATTCAGGTACCATTATCATCAGGGTCTTGCTATTTATCATAGAAGTCAAGCAAAGATTGATATTTGTGAAAAGCTTATGTGCGAGCAGAAGGTGCAAGAGAAGGCGCTGGAAGTTGCTAGGGGAAACTTAGATCAGTTTTTTAGGCTAGTGAATCAAAATTACACCGATTTCATCAAGTATTATATCAATCAGCATAGGTTCCATTCGGATCTTTTGACCAACTTGGGGCGAGATATAAACAAATTAAGAGCTTGCAAGCTTCATCCTTCGTTGCAGACTTCTTCAAGGAAGTGCTTGTTGGATTTTGTTAATGAAGAGAATGTGAAGAATAAGGGGCAGTACTGTAGTGCTTCGCACAAGCAGTTCGAAGCTAAGGTTGCCAACTTTCAGAAGATGTTTAATGATGTGAAGCGCAAGGTTGAGGATTTGTTGTCCATCAAAACGTCTTTGAATGTTAGGAACTTAGAGGTGATGATCAAAGAGCATCAGCAATACATCAATGAACAGAAAAGTATTATGCAGTCATTGAGGTTAGTCACCATTCAAACTTAGGATCTGCTTGGAAATAGTTTGTCTTTATTGCCATGTGTTTGGAGACGAGGACAACTACATCTAAAATATTTGTGAAATACTATTAATTGTTTCGTTGTTTTCAAACGCTCTATGGTTTTATGCGTATGTGATTCTTACATTTAGTAAGCACGAGGGGTTTATATTTGTTGCCTGATGATGAGTCAACCTTCGATAAATCAGTGTCAAATGATTATGAAATGGTTGTTCAGTTGGGCTATGTTCTTTGTTTATGTGCTTGCCATTTGTATTCCATGTTTTTTATCGTCTTATTGGCCTGACGATCACCATTCTCATGCAGCAAAGATGTCAGCACTGTGAAGAAATTGGTTGACGATTGTCTTGGAGGTCAGTTATCTTCCTCACTTCGACCCCATGATGCAGTTTCAGCTCTGGGGCCAATGTACGATGTCCATGCCAAGAACCACCTCCCCAAAATGCACACTTGTGACCGCCAAATATCCAAACTACTTGATCTCTTCAGAGATAAGAAGAATGAGATGAATCAGTTTCTGCACAGCTACATGCAAAAGATAACTTGCGCTACTTATTTGATTAAAGATGCTCGTCTGCAGTTTCCTGTATTTCGAGAGGCTATTCGACGTCAGCAGAGTCAGTTTGCGGACTTGAGAGTTCTCCGAGGAATCGGTCCCTCTTATCGTGCTAGTCTTGCAGAAATAGTCAGAAGAAAAGCTTCAGTTAAGTTATATATGGGCATGGCTGGCCAGTTAGCCGAACGGCTTGCTACAAAGAGGGAAGCGGAGATCAGAAGACGAGAGGAGTTCCTGAAGTCGCAAATGGCTTATATACCCCAGGATGTTTTGGCATCTATGGGATTGTATGAGACTCCAAGCCAGTGTGATGTCAATATAGCTCCATTTGACACTTCTTTGCTTGACATTGATATTCAAGACATTGACCGTTATGCTCCCGAGCATCTAGCAGGACTAAGTTTTGGAAGCGACAGACGGCAAAGCTCCAGGGGTTCACTCTCCATGTCTCAAGACAGTTTACACTCAACTGATTATGAAGAGAGTGCTATAGTTACCCTTAATTCAGAGGACTTTATAGACAGCTCCGAAATATTCGAAATTGCTGGGACTAGCAAAATCGAAGTTGAAAACACCAAGTTGAAGGCTGACCTTGCTGCTAAAATAGCCATAATTAGCTCCTTGATTCCTGATTTAGACATGGAATCACTGGATGATATTGAACTGGATAACATACGTAAGGACGCAGTGGAAAAAACTACTGAAGCCTTGCGCCTTAAAGATGAATATGGGAAGCATCTGGAGTCCATGCTGAAGGTAAAACATGATCAGTGTATGTCATATGAAAAACGCATACATGAACTAGAGCAGAGACTTTCAGATCAGTATATGCAAGGGCAGAAACCTTATAGTAAAAACACACCTGACCTTGCCCAATCGGCCACAAAGCTGGATGAATGCAAGTCAGAGATATCGGCTGATGGTGATATCCATACTCGTTGCACTACATCCTCTGAGCTGATGGAAGAAGCATCGTCTGTCTCCAATTCCATAGATGCAAAAACAGTTTTCGTACAGGGACATCCTGGTAGGTCTCACGAGGGTATTGATGAGAACATGACGGATTACTCAGCAATGCGAAATACTCAGTTGGACACGTCCATGCTGGAATCAAATACTGAAGAACCACAAGCTAAAGATGAAAAGTACAAGATGGTTGACCAGTCAGGTATGACAAGCAGTTCGACTTTCAAGACTATACCTGATGATGGTGTTTCTCCTGACAATGACGGTGAGCCTGATTCAAAACCTAGCATGGACAGTGATATTTTAATGAAAATGCAAAATGACCTTTCAGAAAAATTGAATGAACTCAATGAGACTGAATCCAAGCTGAAAGATGCTATGGAGGAGGTTGATAGGCTTGGTAAGGAGTTGGAGCTCCACCAAAAGCTTCTCGATGAATCTCAGGTATACACCCTGTTCAGATTTTGCACATTCGTATAAATTATGTGTTCCTTTGTTTGATTTTTCCTGTCTATTTCATAGCCCAGGCATGAATATTGGGATATCTAATCATAATGCGTTAAGAGCTGTAATTATCAAGTTAAAGGTCCACGTCAAATTTATTTGATGAATGTCTTTTATTATGTTGTGTGTCAGCTGAATTGTGCTCATTTAGAGAACTGTCTTCATGAAGCAAGAGAGGAAGCTCAAACAAATCTTTGTGCAGCTGAGAGGCGGGCCTCTGAGTATACTGCATTGCGGGCATCTACTGTCAAAATGCGCGGCCTTTTTGAAAGACTCCGAAACTGCGTGCATGCTTCTGTTGGGATGGCTGATTTTGTCGATTCCCTGCGGGCTTTGTCTCAATCTGTATCCAAGTAAGTCTCATTAGATTGACATTAGTAGCCAAACACGTGCCGTACATACTAATATACCAGTAACATTACAACACCGTCCAATGTTATTATTTTCTCCGCATGGTCTGTTTTATTTTTTTCCTGTCAAGGAAGTCAATATGGCTCATTGCATAGCATCGCCCTTTTTTATATGGCTTTGAGGATTAATAATTTTGTATAAAAACAATTAAGCAGATGAAGATACTTAGGTCGCTATGTTAAGCTTTGATTCAAGGTTGTTTCAGGCGGTTTGATCCCTTTGACACTGGCATACATTCCATATGGGATTCCACTGTGCTTGTAGTCGGTTTTCTAATTTCCGTTTACACATGGAATTACCACTTATAAGGGGAAGAACCCAACATTTGGAACTCTCCTTGTTGATGCCCAAAAGGCTCCAACTTTTGTTGTTGTATGAAATCAAAGTTGAAGTTGAGAGTTTTTACATGCTGATCTTTTTATTCCATTTCGCTTCCTAAGTTATTTAGGAGGTTCACATTTTATGTTATGACGTTAAAATGTTGTTTCCAGGAAATATTTGCTACTGTTCAGTGTTCATATAGTATTTGAATTCTCTCTGTGCTTCTCAACAATTTTTGCTTCACTCAACTTGACAGATTTGCTTGATTTTTATGTCTCAGTTCTGCGCATGACAATGAAGATGATGGCACTCTTGAAAATTTCCGTCAATGCATCCATGTCCTTGCGGAGAAGATTGGTTTCTTAGTGAGGCACCGCGCAGAGCTTGTAGAAAAGATGCGCAAGGTTGAAGCTGCAAATGAACAGTTAAGGAATGAATTAGATGAGAAGAAAGAGCTTGTCAAAACTCTCTACACAAAGCATCAACTCGAGAAGCAGGTAATTAAGAATGACGTTTCATTAATACCACGAAAGAAAATCTAGTCGATAAGCTGATAATCACAATTTGGATGCAGGCAAACAAGGAGAAAATATCATTTGTCAGATTTGAAGTCCCGGAGATAGCTGCATTTGTTCTCAACTCAGCAGGACACTACGAGGCGATCAACCGAAATCGCTCAAACTACTACCTATCTCCTGAATCCGTGGCACTCTTCACAGAGAATCTCCCGAATCGGCCCAACTACATAGTTGGACAGATTGTACATATAGAAAGGCGAGTTGTGAAGCAGTCCGGCAGTAGTAGCAGAGGAGAACAAGTAGACCAACAACTGACCACTGACTTGGGAACTGACAGGCCGACTTTAACACAACCAGACTCAACTGCCAACCCCTACAGCCTCCCTGCAGGCTGCGAGTATTTCATGGTGACTGTAGCAATGTTGCCTAATACGACACCAGCAAGCCCTTCCTGATCCCTGCCGCAAGCAGCAGATTGATGTGATGGGAGATGAAACTTTTTTTTTCTCTTAAATGTAAATAAGTATGATGCTGGATGGTTGGTGTCTGGAACTTCATTGCTCTTCATCTGTACAGGTTGGTTGCCTAATTTTAGTTTTAGTATAAGAACTATGTATATAAAAACTCTACTATGCACACTGGTTTTCATGGATAATCTTGAGTCTTTATCTATTTTTCCTTTTCTTGAAACTCTCAAATAGGGCAAACGAGATTGACATTTCTCGATTGCCCTGTTTTTAATAGTACCGATAGGCAGGGAATTAATATTCCCCCATGTCGGTTCCTGTATCGGTATTTTGTTGAAATGAAACGTGTTAGTAATCACGTAGTTCACTTAAAGCCCCAAATAGGTATCCGCCTGCCGGCAGGCAAACTATTTATATGAAACTTGTTTGCCTAATTTGAGATATATTAGTTTCAAAAGGGATAAAAACGGGATATTTTTTGCACTAATTGGAATAAATTAAAATATGGTGCATATAGCCCTAATTGAATGATTGGGGGCTGTTGGAACAGGTTCTTCAAACCCAATAAAACAAGAACATTTGGATTCTCATTTCCATCCCAGCACAAAACATAACATACAGCATCTGAGGAGTCCTGCAAGAGCCAGGACAAGACACATCATCAACCTCAAAAAGCCCAAACAAAATCCTAAGAATGACTGCAGCTAGTAGTAACAGATAACCAGAATGATAATCAGCAACAAAACCAACCCCAAACGCATACACTTCCTACTCCTTTTCTGACACTCCTTCGCACTTTTCAGCCCCATCTTTCACATAATCACAGGCCACAGCCATGTCTAAAAACAACTGATGCAGCTCCAACAAACTCTTCTCAATCTCCTTTGCCGCGTCGTGCCTGTCCTGAATTTCCACCACAGTTTCCATCACCCTGCTCCTGCACAGCCCTAGCTAAAAGCTCCTCCCCACCAACATTTTCAATGATGTTTTCGATCACTTCCTCATCATTTGGGGATTCTCCGGTTACAGTGAAGTAGCTTCTGCTGATCGAGTCAGCCATCATCTTCTGCCTCAGAATCTGAAGCTCCATAATCAAATCTTTCAGCTTTTTTCGAAGCCACGGCCGCTCTTGTCCGGTCCATAGTACCGTTAAGCTGCTTGGACCTCGAAAGGCGCAAGATCGAAGAGTTGGCGCGGTCCATTTGCTCCAATTGGAGTCTTATTTTCTTGGCCTTTTTCAGCACAGTGATGATTTCTGAATTGATTTGGTTTCGCATAGCTTTCAATGCGTCCGGCTTGTGAAGAGATTTGCTCTCCTCGTTCGCTTGTTAAAATCTCTTTGATTGAATTCATCTCGGCTTTGACTTTCTCAGCTTCGGTCAGGAACAGGTTCATGTCTTGGTCCAGCTGCTGGTCTGCTGATAGCGTCTTTCTGAAGATCCACGTGTAGCTGGTGAACGACTTTGTCATTAGGTCATTCATCTTGAACACCCTTTTAATAAAAATTCAAAATTCTTTCAGATCTGATTGTCAGGTTTTCAGCAGAAAAAGTTGTTGGAGAAAATTTGACAGAGGAAAGGAGAGATTTTGTTTTGGAGTTTTCGTGTGAAGATTTGTGTTTGATATATTATGATGAGATTTGAAAAACTAGCCCTTGGGGAGATGCCATGTTAGATTACCTCGCCTTTGTGACATCTAACGGTTATGTCGTTTAATGATGTTTTGGGCCTTTTAGCCACTGGGCTACGCTATCTCATGGACTGTCCATTTGCATTGAATTTAGCTGTAACTTAACTAAAATTAATTGAACTTGACTGAAATTATCTGAAATTAACTTAATTTAACTTTGACATCAGTCAGAAAATATAATTTTTTTTTGTTAGTATTTGTACTTATTGTTGAATATATAAGTATAGATGAGCGTTCAAATGAGGCACCTCTTCTTAAAGTGAGGCACGATTTGAGCCAACCACGTGTCCCACTCAACCCCCGTGCTTTGTGGGTGCGCCACGTCTCCCACTATAAAAAATCCATCAAAAAGCAAACAGCAAATAACTATTCCTGTACTATTCCCTGCCACATCATCTAAATGAGTGGCTAACAACGTGCCTCACGTGCCTCATTTTTACAACCCTACCTCAACCGAACGCCCCCTATAAGTATATTATGTATTGATGATGATGGTCAGGGGCGGATGCACGCTTTAGTTAATGGGGGCGGTCGCCCCCGGTCGATTTTTGATAATTTACTTAATATTAGGTTAATACTTCAATAATTTTTACAGTTCGCCCCACTCGTTTTGATATTATGCCCCCACTATTAAAACAAAATAAATTCTAAGTTAAATAATTTGATAGTTTATTTAAAAAAATGAGTGTAATTTAATTGTATAATTTGAGCGTAAACAGTTTAGGTACGTATAAGAACATACACTTACTCAAAATAAGATTTATTAAATAAATATTAAACACAGGAAACCAATTAAAACTTGTAACCAAACATGTATTGGTGCACATTATAGTTAGGTTTAAGTTAAGACAAAACGTATATTGCGAATTCCAAATAAAAAATGTAGTTCAATGCTCGATCGAATGTTTATGACATGTATAATTTTAAAATTGATATTTGATCTTTGTAACGAGAACTCTACACCTCCCGCTCCATGTTTATATCTTTTTTTTTCCTTTAGAAGATGTAGACACCTCATGACTTTATGTTTATCTAAATTTTTATTCATAAATAGTTTAAAAGTGTATATATTTATGTCGCCCCCGGTCCGAAAATTTTCTGGATCAGCCACTGATGATGGTGATGGTGATGTGGTGATGATGATATATTATTAAACCACTTTTAATAATGGGTGTGGTTGGGATATTGTATTTAATAATGGGTGTGGTTAATATTTGAATGTTTTTGTTGGGAAGATTACTGACGACATGATGGGTGTGGTTGGGTGGTTGGGAATGTGTATCATTAAACCATTTTTATTACGGAGTGTGTTTGGAATTGTGTATCATTTTTAGAATGGAGGTGTATCATTCTATGAGGTATAATTTGCATTTTTTAACCATTTATTTGTGAACTTTTTTAAATTTTCCTTCTAAGATTTGTACTTCTTATTTCTTATGATGCAGATCCACGGATAATTTGGGAGGTATGTGACCAGGAACAAACTGCCAGACACGTATCTCTGGGGTCCAGTATTTTCAGCATTATGGGAACCACCATTAATATTAAAAATGCTTATCTAAAGTAAAGTAATTGCTTATCTAAAGTAATTGCATATTTGTAATTCCTATGAACTATCATTTGATAATTTGTATTAAATGTGTGGTAAGAAATATATGGAAATACAATTAAATGGAAACAATCAAAATAAAAATTATAATTGATCATTCAATGAAAATGGAAATATAGTTAAAAACAATCAAAATAGAAATACAATTAAAACAATCAAAATGATAATACGGATGACTCAATTACAAATTGGTTCATTGTAACAATTACAAATTGGTTCATTGTAATAATTACAAATCGAAAACATTAGGATGATTATGTTGATAATGATGTTTATGATGATGATGATGATGTTGATGAGGATGATGATGATGATGATGATGATGATGTTGATGATAACAATGATGATGATGACGATGATGATGATGATGTTGATGGTGGTGGTGATTATATTGGTGATGTGATGTGATGTGATGTGATGATGATGATGGTCATCACCATGATGTTGTTGATGGAATTGATGAAAAAATCGATTTAAATCGAAGTTGGCTTAACTTAACTCAAATTATATTAACTTACATTAACTGAACTGAACTTACATTAACTAAAAGTGGGGAGCGCTCAGTTGAGAACCCTTAAAAATTCGAGAACTTGAGAACCCAAATCTCATAATTAGATCATGATGCATCTTTGAATCTGCATGTGACACATGTCCAAAAAGCAAAGTAAAAAATAGTAGCTTTGACTTTGCATTAAATGCATCTTGGAAAATGCACAATTGGACACTTGTCACCACCAAAATGAATCTTAGAAAATGCATCTTGCATTTTGGATGGTGAAGATTGAGGTCTCAAGTTCTCGAAATTTAAAGAGGTTCTCATCTGAGCGCTCCTCCACTGAAAGTAACTTAACTTAACCGTCAAAAATATAAGTTCAAGTGAACAGGGCCTAAGTATCAGTATCAAAAAAATGTCGTTTCGGTGAAAATAACTTCGTTTTATTTCATTAAATTTATAACATAACAAAACGTCGTCGTTTTAGCACTCATAGTAACTTTTTTTTTTGGATGAATGATGATATTATTAAACAAAATAAGATGTACAAACTAAACACAAAAGAACTAACTGCTAGAAACTAACCACAAAACCAAACAAAAGACCACAGGAGCCAGCCCCCTGCTAAAACACGAGCCACAGGATCCCCTCAAAGGCAACAGCCTTAGCCACATCCGGCTAAACTAACACAAAATCTATTCAAAAATGCCCATATCCCTCATCCAAGACCTATCTGCATTGGGGCATGCTTCCTTTTGGATTGCTCCAAGCTTCATCTTTAAATACCATATCGCTTCGTGAATGATCATGGCTGTGGATGTGCTCTCTCCTCGGAAAATCTTCTTGTTTCTCGCTGTCCAAACACCATTCATCACCCTTGTAATCGCAGCTGCTGCCATCTTTGTTTTTAGCCTCGATTGAGGCAACCCCTTAAACCAAGGGATCAAGAATTCCCATCTATTAAAGGAAGGGACAATAAGTAGGAAACCCAACACTTTATTCCATACTTCTTGCGTGAATCTGCACTTAAAAAACAGGTGGTCACGGCTCTCTTCTTCCGTATCACACAGGGCACAAGACTTAGAGATTGGGATACCCCATTGACACTGTCTATCCCTAGTGAGCAGCTTGTGAAGCTTTGTAAAGCTGCCAAAGTGAAGAAAACAAATGTATTCACTTACAAGGATTTTCACCAAGTGTATGGATATATTGAACATACATCTAACTAAATCCTGTAAGAATGAGACATTTAAAAGTCTACTCTAAGAGCCTTCCGCTGCAAAAATCCACTTCAGTAGAGGTTACCAGGGACAGCGGACGAATAGCAATATCCAAAAATGCATTAAATCCACTTCAGTGGACATTGGCTGCACAGGTTGAGTGACACAACATTCAAAACCAGTGCTGTACGATAACTTACACCCTGAATGAAGAAATGACAATCCTGTGTCAACGCCGGCCGTTTGAGCCTGAGAACGACTGGCGAAGGACTTCAGCTAGAACAAGTCTAATGTGGGGCTCATCAGTTTTCCAGATCAAGAAGCCTGGAGGGAAGTAAGCTGCATCAGCCCAACGTTTCAATGCTATCAATGAGAAGGGACCTTGTGCTGTTCCTCTTGGATCATAGTAATGCCAAATTGGACGCTCGAGGTGATCATGGACAGCGTTGATTGTAGATTCATCGTCGTCACTATCACTTAACTCAATAACCTGAGCAACAGCTTGTTTTCCAACCGGTTTAGAAACTGGTGCTTCGTTCTTTGGACTTTCAGTTACCAATTCTGTACTACAAGCTAGATCTGTCACTGGCGCTGTTAGGTTACCATCGGGGCTATCGAGATTGCTGTCCAGTTTAGAAAGAGGTGTATCTTTCTTAGGACTTTCAGCTGGTATTTCTGCACCGCCAGCCTCATCTTTCACTGCAACTGTTAGATTGGTTTCGCTGGTTGTTGATTCATTGCTCGGAAAAGAGACACTTGTCTCACTCTTTGGATTTTCAGCTGGTACTTCAATTCTAGATTCATGCCCAACTGCAACTGCAAGATTGTGCATTGCATCGTGAATACCCTCATCGAGCTCACCACCCTCATCGGTTTTGTTTTCTGGTTGTACTTGTTCCGTTGCTGGAGTTTCAGGCTTTAATGCGGTAGCAACTAACAAACAATAAAAATCACTCATCATGATATATCAGCATACCGAAGTTTAGCTAGTAAAAATGAAATAGATCAAAAGGTGGGGAAGTAATTGTTTATCTAACCATGCCAGTTTTTATGTTTAATTTTATAATGATTATAATATCTTCAACACTTACTCAATCCACGTGAGAAGTATTGCTACGTATTTATAGCTTACCTGGAGCAGGTTCCTCTGCTGTTGTAGTACCACCTGAAATGGAATCCTGAGCCCGAGCATCCTGAGCTGCTTTTATCAGTGACATAAGCCATTCATCTTCATCATCACTCACGTCATTTGAATGTTTCTTCTCTGCAGGTTCTGGTATTATCTTCTCGTTGGGCTCTGGCTCTGGTGTCGTTTCCTTAGCCGGTTCTGGTAAAACTTTCTCAGCTATTACTTTTGGTGACTCTTGCAACAACCTAGATTGCTCCGATGGTGTCTGAAGCAGCTGTTTTCGATCAATGTAGTCGGACAATGTAAGCATCTGTATAAGTCAAGGTCCACTGGTGGAACTTATGCTTATGATTATCAGGTTTACTTTGGGTAAAGAACATGAATACAGTTTCATATGAGAAAACTAAAAGGATATCCACATGGAACATGTTTGTTTGTAAACAAACCATTAATCACACAAATTTCCCACAGTAATTCACTATCCAGTCAATCAACTAATACCAGACGGTAACAAGTTGAGTAATAGAATATAGCAAGATCACCAGCTACTCAGAAACAACAATAAGGTATTATCAAAGGATATTCTCTGCGCCATCCCTTTTCATTGGCTCGGTCAATAAGCCTTTGCAACAGCACTAATTCTCTTTCAATCCACTGCAGAAGTGTTAAAAGAATACTCAGATTGCAGTCATGAAAACAAAGGAGAAAATCCAACTACGGTCTCATGTACCCCAACCCAATTATATTTCCATTATACAGAGATTCAATTAGTGGCAACATCAGAAGTATGGATAACGAGTAAAACAAAGAATATAGTCTGCTTAACTTGACGCCTAAATATAAAAAACTGACAGTTTTGGGAGACAACACGTACATGCTTTGTGATATCTTGATGCACAGTTTGCGCCTTCTGTTGCAATTCCGCCTGCAGCACAAATTAATCTGATCATGTCATCAAATATAAGACATCAAAATGTCAGCGATAACAAGAGATAACTGCTAATAGATTGGAACGGAACCTAGCACAATGATAGAGCTTGAACAGATCTCGTGATTATATTCTTCTAATTATCCCAGTAGGGGCGTCGCATCTAATACAAAGACTTTAAGGAAAGAATGTCTATAAAGAGCTATGATACAAGAAAACGAACAATACAAACAACGTAAAATGAAAGAGATCAGAAATGGGTGCTGATGGCCGTACAACAATCAGTCTCCCAAGTAGCCCGTCTTTGATTCTCCGTTGCAAATCTTCACACTCTTCCTAGAAATAGAGAGGAGTAACCATTTAAATTGCAGTTCAAAAAAATCAAACTGTTAACCTCTTATAATCCCAGCGCATATCAGATATCAGAGGAACTAATGTTATGCTAGCACAGTAGACTACATATAAAGTAATAAACTGTTTTGAGATTCATTGTTTGTGAAACAGTTGTATAGTGTCACCTTGGAGAAGTCGTCATCAGACAGCATAGAGATGTCAATATCCTTAAAAGAATTGGAGACTTGCAATAGAAGCTGCTTATTGACATCATCTATTCCAGTTGGTCTTTTTATGCCTGCAATAAGTTCACTTTCAGGAACAAAGGTGAATTTCGATGAACTACACTACAAGTATGCTAACAAAACACCAGTTGCCTTATCAACCTAATCCGAAACTGAACAATCTACCAGCAGTATCATAGTCATAGTGATCATTTTAATGTCCTGCAATGTGTTCAAACAACTGAAACCAATAGCTCATATTCACATGTCCTGTTCAGAAGGATTTTCAACATTTATCCTTGCTGCAGAAATAAGACAGCAGATTTACCTTTAACCTGAACAAGCTGATAGTAGTTTTTCTGGGTGAAATCAAGGGGATCTGACTTGATTCTCACAAAAGCTCCAGTAAGTATATCATCGAAAGTTTCAGGGTCCTTGAAAAGTTCTTCAACCAACGACTTCTTCAAGTACACAAGCTTAATATTTTCAGGAATCACCTCAGCAAAACAGCTATCATTACTTGCTGGTGCTTGTTTAGTCTTTTTAGATGTCTTTTTCTCAGCACTAGAGATAGACTTTCTCTTAGGAGTCACAGAGGCATCCTCATCTGAACTGTCAGGAAGTATATCATAATCTGATGCTGACTCTTCCTGATTTTCAGCAAAATGTCTTTCCAACAAGTCGAAAACCTTGATGCGCCCCACTGTTTTCCTCCCAAATAGCAATTGCAGCTTCTCATCACAATTGACTCTCTTCTTTCTTTGCGGATTGATAAGGTTGTTAGAACTGATATACTTGTTTATAATATCAGTCACATCATTCTGGGAAAGCTTATTGGCAGTATCAACACCAATTGATGCAAGAAAGTCAACCAGTTGTTTCGATCCCCACCCCACAAACTCCGTTTTATTTTTCTTCACCTTTTTACTTTTTCTCACCGGAACAGATGGTTGCATCTCCTCCTGCTGTTGCTGGATATCGTCATCATCCATCCAGATAAACTGCGACTGCTTCATTTTTTTCCCCTTTCAAATACTACCAATCTGCACTTCAAAGCATCATGTTACTTCATAAATTACCGATCAAAGAAACCATAAAAGCCGTCAGCTGCGCAGCTTATCATACAAATAACTCATTTCCATTCAAAAAAATGCAGATACACATAAATTATCAGACTAAGAAATTTTAAGTTCTCCCAATCCAACCCAGGAAAATGTTATTTAACATCAACCCTGATATTATTTAACGATATCTGCAACAAACAAGAAGACATATATCCTAAACCACATTACTCAGTCAAAACTAAACAGAAATTCACAATCTGCAACAACCTCACATCTTCATTTCCTCCGCCCAAAAACAACCAATCGCCGATCGCGCACCAGCATAAACAGAAGTTGCAGAAATCCAGCAGACACCGAAAGATAAACTCTCCTACACACCCACACTACGAATTCGGAAATCAAAAACCCTAATCAAACCCCTAAACCCACACTCAACCAAATCCCGACATTCACACCAAAATACCCAGCTATCACTTAAAAATAAGCACTGAAAAACATCGAACAAATTGAGCTTCCGTACCTTGAGGCAGTTGTGAAGCCGGTCCTGACCGCAGGCAGCGACGGAGTAGTGACAGCCGCGCTCGTGGCCGATTTGAGCGCTTCGTCGTACGTAACGGACTTTAGAAAAAATTTGGGTAGAGAAATTTGTTTCTGTATTTAAAAATAAAATGGAAAGTATGTTAATGAATTTTGACCTGAGAACCGATCAGAGGCACCAAAATTTGAATGAAGCATGTGAGGCACGATCTGAGACATATATCTAATTTTTCGTGTTTTGTGGGCGCGTCACGTGTCCAAATAGTAAAATCCACTATTTCGTAGTGTGAACGCAAATGACGGCTCAACTCACGTGGTTTCGCCACGTGTCACAATAAGTGGCCTAGATCGTGCCTCACGTGTCTCATTTTACCAACACTGCCTCAACCGAGTGCTCCCCTTTTGACCGACTTTCTCTAATTTTCAGCTTTTGGCTAAACTTAAAATAACAAAATTCAGGGTTATGCACCAAACTGACCCAGTTTGAAACTCGAATCACCAAACTAACCCATCTGAAACTCAAATAACCAATCTACCCCATTTTTAATAATACCGGTTTCTCAAGAGCCGGTATCACACATTTTCGGTTTTTCAGCCACCGGGAAGGTTGGAAAACGTAGACGTGGCTCGGTTTGGGGCCTACGTGGACAGAAAAGTATGAGGTGGATATACACATCAATACCGGTTCCTGAGCGACCGGTATCATAATGATCCCGGTTCTCGGGACACCGGGAATATTCAAATTAAAACCCAGGGTTCCTTCTCTTCTCCCTCATTTGATCCGAGACTCAAAACTCATTCTTCCGCCGCCGACGACTCCCTCATTCAAATTCGCCGTCCGACGACCTCCGTCGCGAGTCGGACGACCTCCTCCGAAGCCCCAGCAGCGATCTCCGACCACCTCCGAAGCGCCAGCGCCAGCCGCGATCTCCGACGACATACGACGATTCTGGTCCGGCAGCAGGTAAGAACAATCGATTTTGATTGTTGATTTTGATTAAGTTAGGGTTATTTTGAGTGATTGTTGATTCCGGTCCGACGACCTCCGATGATTTTGATTGTTGATTTTGATTTTGAAGAATATGGTTTGGTTAATTGTCGATTTTGATTGTTATTTGTTGATTTTAATAGTCGAATTTGATTGAATTGTGGATTTTAATAGTCGATTTTGATTTATAATCGTTCAATTTGGTTATTGATGAAATTGGTGATGAAATGGTGTAATTGTGGGAGTTGTGATATTGAAATTTTTATAATATTGAATTGTTTGAATATTGATGAAATTGATGATGAAAATGTTGAAGTTGTGATGATATTGAATTTTATATAATAGTGAATTGTTGAGCGATATTTATGAATATGTGAATTTTGTGATGTAGATATGGACTCACAAAGACCATCATCTTCACAAAGACCATCACAAGCTATATTGCATCTGAATATGGATGCAGATTACATAATTCATCCTGATCGATTGATGCATCATTCCTCAATCAACAAGGTACACATCGTACCGAGGCGATTTGGAACTCACGGGTAAATATGCTAAATTATGTTAATTATCATTCATAATTTAATATTTTAGTAATGTTGAATGACATTTTTGTTTAACAGTTGGATAAAAAAGGGAAGGCGAATGTGGACCTTAAGGTTCATAAAGGGGGTGCCTTGCCACTCGATGCTCGCTTACGGCCTTACGTGGTTGCTGCTGGATTTTATGCATGGACTCAAGTTTCTGATGTGAAGGCTGATCCGTCACTATTGACAGCTGTGGTCGAGAGGTGGAGGCCAGAAACTCACACGTTTCATTTTAATGATGGTGAGGCGACCATCACGTTACAAGACGTGTCACTTCTTACTGGGCTCCCGGTAGATGGAGAGCCCGTGACGGGCAGGTCGCAGTTGAATTTTGAGGAGGTTTCAGTGAGATTACTGGGGATATATCCCGAATGCTATCAGAAATCGCCCGCTATGGCGAAGAGGAGTTGGTTTGTGAACCATTTGACGCATATTCCCGAAGATACAGATGAGGAGACGTTGAAGAAATACGCTAGGGCGTATCTCCTCAGTTTGATAGGATCGACATTATTCACTGACAAGAGCGGTAAGACAATCCCGCTCTACTTTCTTCCATTGCTAGAGCATCTGGATAGGGTCCGTAATTATTGTTGGGGAAGTGCTGTGTTGGCATGTCTGTATAGTAACTTGTGTACTACGTCTAAGATTGGACACAGTCAGATCGGGGGGGCCGTTGATCATTCAGTTTTGGGTATGGGATGTCTCGTATCGGTGTGCCAAGGGTAAGAGTTCCTGTCGTGTTACCACCGGCAGATGCGGAGTTCGATCCAGCTTTGCGTGGAGCGTGGTCCTACGTGTAAGTGTTTATGTTTAAAAATTATATTTTAGAAATTATTTCAATTTTAGTGATATTTTACTGATAATTGACTTTTATGTGCAGCAAATGGATTGGGACACTGTGTTGGATAGGGGTATCTCACGGGAGTTTGTTGCAGTATCGTGATGTGATACAGAAGATGGAACCGGGAGATTTCACATGGAGACCGTACGATGAAAGCATGTTTGAGTTGCTGAACCCGATTTGTCTCGAGGGTCGACATACCACTTGGAGAGCTGATGTGCCACTTATATGCTTCAATATTATTGAGTGGCATCATCCAGCACGGGTTGCGAGACAGTACGGTTTTAGACAGGGTATTCCGCCAAACCCAATTGGTAGTTCAGACCAATGTCACGGAATGGACAGAAAGAAGAATAAAGATTGGGTGTCTTCTATGGCAATTACATTGGTTTGTGGAGAAATCGACATGAGAGGTTGCTCGATGGAGATATGGCGCACCCGGGTGTTGACATCGACATGCCCACTCCTCAGTAGTATAAGTGCTATGCTATACACACTCGTCGTTTATATCAGCCGAGAGTAGACGATGAGATGGAGGAGGGTGTGGAAGACGATGCACAACAGACACGAGCTAGTCATGGTTACCGTCCAGATTCACATATGATACCCGAGCATGTAAGTTTATCTTTCTTGTTTTATTATTTATGAATAAGAGTCGGTTAACTTTTCACTAACTAAGATTTGATTCGAGTTTTGCAGATACGTGGTTACGTGGTTTGTGCGCGTGATGCCAGTCAGTGGTTCCTCAATTCCACAGACGATTATTCACGGATAGGATTTCATAAAATCTTCCACGACGCGTATACGGAAGTGGCGAAGCTTACGGATCCCATTATTGTGGGTGTTGATCCACAGACGATTACTCTCGATGCAGGTACTTTGTATACACACATAATTTGTTTGAATGATGGATAATTGCTAATTTAATATGTTGATTCAGGCGATTATGATATGGGAGTTGCTGATGACTTGGGAGGACAGGAGGATTATGATATGGGAGTAGATGAGGATTTGCACCGGCCATCTAGCTCTTCACAGCGCAGAAGCGAGCGCGAACGCCGGGAGTCAGCATGGTCGTATATACGCAATATGGGGAAGAGGTTACGGAGAGGGCGAGAGGTGGTCATGGAGCCGAGGAATAGTTGGAATGTATTATTATGTTTTGTCATGTGATGTGAACTTGAGCACGTGAATATTGTCACTTTCAGATTTTGTTCATGGTTTGAACTTCATTTCTTAACTTGATAGAAAACAATTACATCTTGAACTTATAGATGGCTCAAGTCTGGTATCGAGTCGGACATGCACGTTTGTTGTGACCCACTAAGTGGCAGTGTGTGCATACTCGTTTGGTTTCGAGTCTCTCATTATATATTTTTAAACTTTTAATTTTATTATAATTTTTTTATTCTCTTTAACTTTTGAATCACAAATGAGTACTATATATAAATTAATTGTCTAGGGTTCATAATTTACAATATAACATGTATGAATTAAAATTAAATATATTACTTTTTTTATTGTAAAATTTTCAAGTTCTTTTCTAATATGATGAGTGAGTATAGTATTTTAAAATTTTCATAGTTTCACAATTGATCATAAAATATGTATGGATAATTATTATATTAATTTTTTTAAATTCTTGTTCATAAGAGCAGTGTTATTAAAACCGGACCGGTGATCGAACCGGTCAAGTCACTGGGTCAATGGGTCAGTGGTTCAACCGGGTCGAACCGGTTTGACCCGCACAAATTAAATAATAAAAATAAAATACTTATATATGATATTATAATTTAACATATTTATGACTTGAATAAATATTACATGTTTATGATCGGATTACAATAACATACCATAACAAATTGTCAAATTTAGAATTTGATAAAGTACAAATCAATAATACAACAATAATAGAACAACAATAACAATTTTAGTCTTAATTTGCAAGTCACAACAATAAGAGATTTCTAAGACTAATTGAATTTCTAGTTAAATTGATAATAAGTAAAAATATTTATAGATTTGATAAATGCATATACATTAATGAAACAAATAATAAAACAAGAATCATGTTTAGCTTGGTGGAATGAGAGTGGATAATTATAGAGGAAGACTAGGTTCGAGTCTTGTCCAAGTCAAAATAAATAAATATTTTTTCAGACCAAATCGAACCGATTGAACCGATCAAATCACCGTTTTAATGCAAAATTGAGTCAATCCGCGGGTCAACCGGTTCATCCGGCCGGTTCAACCACCGGTTCAACCGGGTCTTGACCGAGTTTTGACCGGTCCGATGACCGGTTCCCGGTCCAACCGGTCGAACCGGCCGGTCCGGTCCGGTTTTAATAACACTGCATAAGAGCATTAGTATAAAAAAGAATATAAATTTATGGATATTGAAAAAAAATTAACTTTTGTCCACACATATTATATTGTGAATTGTCAAACTTTAAATATTCAAAATATTATACTCATCCATCATATACGGGAAGCATCTTAAAATTTTAGAAAATGAATCAAAATATTATATATTTAATTTTAATTCATACATGTTATATTGTAAATTATGAACACTAAATAATTAATTTAAATGTAGTGCCCATTTGTGATATGAAATTTAAAAAGAATAAAAATATTATAATAAAATTAGATGTAAAAAAATAGAATGAAAGATATATAGATTAAATTAAAGTAAATGACACATTTAATTGTAATTTGACTAACAGAGTTAACTTTGACCGTTAACTTTAACGGAATTTTTGATTCTGCCCCTCATTGGAAATTATGGTAGTTCGGACCTCAAATTGGAAAGAGGTGGTAGTTCAGGGCCCCTTTTTGTACTTTTCTCTTATTTTTAAAAGGAATTTCTTCATAAATTACTTTTGTAGTTATCTTAACCATGGGTGTAAGCTTCACTCTCCACCCTTCTTTTTCTCTCCTCCTCCAACAACCCACAAACCCTCTCCTCCTCCCTCCTCAGCCCCTTCCTTCTCCTCCTCCTCCTCCCTTCCTCAAATCTGGCCTCCTCCCTCTCCCTTCTTGCTTCATTCCTCACGGCCAATCTGATTCAACTTTCAGCAACATGCAACTGGTTGGATCAGATTTGGATTTGTGGGTGGTGGAGGTGGAGGTGGAGGTGGTTTTGGGATGAGGTACCGGCGATGGGTTGGGGGAGGTGGATGGGTGGGTTGGAAGGGGCTGTGGATCTGTGTCTTTAGTTTTTGTTTAATTATTGTAATTTTACTGTTTTCTTTTTCGTTGTTGTGCCCTGTGTGGCCAAATAAATGGAGACTGGATCGCTGGCGGACGATGCATTGATGATTTTCAAGTGGTCCTGCCTTTCCCAGCTGTGAATGACGGGACGATGTGCTCAAGCCAGAGGCGAAGTGGAGCGGCGGACTCCTGTTTATTCATGTTTATTTTTTCTTGTCTGTTCTGTTCCCAGCTGGTTAACTTGTCCCAGCTTTAAGTCCTCGGTTCGCCGTTGTCTTTGTAATTCACAGTTTTAATCAAAAAAAAGTAGTTATCTTAACCATGAAAAGGAGAGCGTTCTGTTGAGAACTCCTAAAATTCGAGAACCTGATATCTCAAATTTCACCATTGGATCAAGTTGCATCTTTGAATGTGGAGGTGACACGTGTTTCACTAACCTTTTTTTTCCTTCATTATGTAGTTTCGCGCATGCATTTTGCCTAGATGCATTTTAAGATTTCGGAAACTGCACTTAGACAGAAATTGATGCATTTTCAAAAGGGTATAACGAAGACGAAACTGCATAACGAAGGGGTTCTCAAAGTTCTCGAAAAAAAGAGGAGTTCTCATTTGAGCACTCCCTACTATCAAAATATATATATAGCGCTCAAATGAAAATCCCTCTTTTTCGAGAATTTTGAGAACCATCGTTATGCATTTTTTACTTAAGTGCACTTTCCGAAACTTGAAAATGCATCTTGGAAAAATAATGCTCGAAAGTGCATAATGAAGGAAAATAAGTTAGTCGGACACGTGTCACCTCCATATTCAAAGATGCAACTTGATCCAATGGTGAGATTTGAAATCTCAGGTTCTCGAATTTTTAGGAGTTCTCAACCGAGCACTCCTCTATATATATAATTTATAAGTGGCGTCCGAACTTATTTGTGTGTATAAAATATAGGGAAAAATACACATCTATACTACTTTTTTTTTTGTAGTTTTGTTATCATCGGGTTCATATGATTGAATTATGAATTTAGTCACGATACAACTACGGTACTCGACGTTCGAAAATTTAAAAATTATTTTTTATCAATAGTTTAAACATTTAATTAGAAAAAGGTCGATAAATTGGTACACTAATATGTACTTATCCCTAAAATCTAATACAACTAGTCAATGTTGTACAAACAAGTTGATTGTGGATATATATGCTGTACCATTGACACTAAGAGCATATGCAGTCGTCGCTTTAAGGAGGGCGAAGTGTCTACTTTTGAGTAGCACCTCCTTCCTTTTGGTCAGTGAGATTGGCTGACATGGAGTCGTGGAGCAGTGCTAATCATTGTTGTAAGAATTTGCTTGGGTAGCTCAATAAAATTGCTCTCATTTGGTGCTCTATGTAGGTACTCTTCACTGTACTGAACCAGGGTATTTCAGTGTGTTTGATCATCGTTTCTTGACCCGTCTCTACAAATTTTGATCCGTCTCCAACTCGTACATCTAAGAAAAGTAAACGATGATTAATTAATTATTTATTTCCTCAAAACTACTGATTATCGATTAAGAAAGTGTAACGGCGGTACCTGAGTTTTGGAAGATAGGCTCCTGAGGAAGCTGTTCCAACATCCTGGTACTAAGGTCTTGTTGTTCAATTTGGAAAAATGAAGGATGGACTGCAGAAGGCGTCATTGGCGATGTTGCATCCGGAAAGACAGGAGGGCCTAATGATGGTTCACCACCTTTAATTGAATCGCATACGCGATGTGCGTGATGTAACTCGTTACTGACCGAAGAATGTCTGGTTTCGAAATATGGAGAATCCAACACTATCGCTG
Source organism: Rhodiola chrysanthemifolia (assembly GCA_033675395.1). Lineage (NCBI taxonomy): Eukaryota > Viridiplantae > Streptophyta > Magnoliopsida > Saxifragales > Crassulaceae > Rhodiola > Rhodiola chrysanthemifolia. The sequence goes on from CM066204.1 coordinate 16,818,516, forward strand.
GCTGTCGACTCACGCGATTGAGATGCATGTCAAATTGAACCAGCCTTTCAAAATGTTGTTGCAATGTCCCCTGGGGACATTGTAGAATATGTACCCTGAACAAAGATAATAAACAGTGGATAAAGTTATTGCTGCAACTAGCAGAACACAATAAAAAAGCAACAAACGTCAAGACTGACATTAAACGTTAAAATGCAAGGTGAAATGCTTTAGATTTGAATTTCAGAAGAAGCTGGAGATGACAAGCATTCAGGCATCCAAGAAATGTAATGGAAGGCTCATAACAAAATATACACGAAAAAAGGTATCTAATTTATCCCCCCAAAAAATACATATAGAAACAAAGAGCATAAATCAGGAAACATATGTATTTCACAGTTCTCTTCTATGAACAATTAATTCACACTTCTCTTCCTAAACTTGATTTGTTTTAACTTCCAGCAAGAACTACTACATATGATAGTTTTTTCTATGGAAATTTCGATAACAATAGCTCACCTATTCAGACTTGCTTCACAGTTGGTGAAATCAGAAATTTCCTGCCAGATGGGGTGATTTCTATGCTGCGGGATGGCTGCCCTGAAGAAATGAGGTTGCGTACCAAGCTTCATACATGAAGATAAAATAAAAAAAAGTTAAGTTCATTTTTTCTGAACGGAAAACACAATAAAAAGTTACGAGTTAAAAAAAAGAAAAGAAAATTCGTACTATTATTGTCAAGTAACTATGTCCTCTCTCTGGACAATCTGCCATCAATCCTTTAACATCTGTCCATTTAATTTCTATTCTATGCATCATACCAGCATCAAGTACCTCCCACACAAGCGCATGTTTATTGAAGAAGAATTTCCCCACTAAATCGCCCACGTTCCTCGATTGATACTGCAAGCACAAAAACAGACACGGCTTAGCTCCTACCCCTTGCAGAGCTCAGAATTTGTTTACACAATTATCAAAAATCACATACCTCCCAATTCCCAATCTTGAGAAGTGACACAGGGAAATAAGAGACCTTATGAATCACCTCAGCAGTCTCACTCACAAAGCTTATACCCTCCATATGATCAGAGGTGTTTCTTTCACTTGAAGCCCCAGGCTTCCCCGTCTTATCACGACCACGATCCATTCCAATCAATTCTAGCAAAGATGGAGTTATGTCCAGTTTCAGCCCCAGTGGAGGATTATAATGCACAGGCGGCACAAGATGACGATGCACATTCTCCACCATATTCCCCTGCCAACATAGTCACTAGCGTCAGTAAAAATACTACATTCGGAAATTTGTTTTGCCTTGTTTCGTAGTTTGAGTTTGAAAAATACAGTGTTTTGAGTTTGAGTTTCGATATTGTCCTATTTTTAATGAGACCGTCACTACCAGTCACTACCAGTTCAGTTTTCGATAAAATCGAAACTCAAAAAGAAAGAACAAAAATGTTCCAATTCTCACCATATAAAATACGGATTTAGCACGAAACCGATATCGTTGTCGTTTTGATATGTTTTAAAATTTTATTATAAACAAAACAATGATTATTTGACTGCGCAACATATAAATCAAATACATCCAAACTCTGAACAAATCAAACTTAAATCATTATTATCAATTCTTTCAACCTCGATGCCAAATAATCAAATAGTTGAATTTTAAACCCTAATTATGAATCAGAATTGAAAAAGAAAACATAAAATCCCAAGAACGCAAACTTCAACACGACCTGCTGCATAACTGGAGATATGATCCTACGTCGCTTGTCATCATGGCTATACAGATGCTCCATACTGATGATCAGAAATTGGAAGCAGATAATCGAACGATCGACACGATCAAATTCTGAAAATTGAAAGTAAGGGGGTAAAAAAGAAAGCCCTAGGTTCGTTGTTGTTTTATAGCTGAAATATGGCGGCAAGTTGTCTTATAGCTGAAGTGTGGCGGTAATGAGTTGGGCTTGGCTGAGTTTTATGGAGTCTGATGAAAGTATTTCGGGCCGGGCTTTTTTATTATTATTATTTATTGATATAAATATTATTAAAATTCATAATTTAATATTATTCTTATTCCTTTCCCTAAAATAGATACTTTAAGGATGTTAAGTGGATTCGTGAACCAACAGACCATTTGGCTTTGGTAGAAGTTATTTCAAAGGTTATCATTTTGCTTCAAAAAAGATTTTTGCAAGGAATTGACGATGTTATGAATTAGGGACTGTTACTGGACTCGGGATTCTTCTTCGAAACAGATTCTCCAGACCCTGAAACCAGAAAGTCTCTGCAACTAATGTTGTATGTCTGTATGAACAACTATATAGTGAGGTCATTATTGATACTGAGGTTACTGCTGCTGCGTAGTTGATGGAAGTATATCGTCGCCATCTTCAAATATCTGGTTCAGGAACTTGAGCAAAGATGGGATACGAGGGAGATTGAGCAGCAAGTCGCTGTAAGAGTCCCTCTTCATCATTGAGCGTTTCATGGCTCGAATGTCTCTAGCGGATTTCGATCCATCAACTGGGTGTTTTTGAAGCAAAGAACAGAGTGAGTTGAGCCTCGCCGTGACTGACTTCTCATCAGTTGGGGGTGGTAAATGGGAGTCGTCACTGATGTCATTTAATAGAATTTCCGCAAGGTGTTCTAATTGAGCTTTACGTTCCGCTGCTTCTGCAGGGCTGGGATCAGCAACTGGGGCGATTATATTGTCCAAGTAATTCACGAGAGCAAGCTTTGACATGGGGGGACGGAGTCCAGCTGGTTTTTTGTACTGACCCGAGCTCCCTGCCCTTTGGAAATCATCAAAATATGGTGAATCCAACATCATCTCTGGCTGTCGGATCACGCTATTGAGATGCGTGTCAAATTGAATTAGCCTTTCAAAATGCTTATGCAATGTCCCTTGAGGAAATTGTAGAAAATGTAGCCTGCATAAAGATGAACATTTAGACAAACATTGGATCGTGCTATTGCTGCAACCAGCAAAACACCATAAAAATCAACAAACTTCAATTCTAACATGGATTATTAAAAGTCAAGTTTTATGTGTGAATTTCAGATATGGCAAGAATTATGCGTCCCAAACTTAAGAACCGAGAAATGTAAGGAAGGCTTAAAAACAACATGTACACACACGCACACAATGAGCATCAATCAGCAAACATATGTATTTCACACTTATCTTCCATCAACATTACACTATAACCTAAACTTGAATTGTTCCAACTTCTAATCAGCAAGAACCGCAAATGAATCATATGATATATTTTCTATGGAAAATTTGATAACGATAGATTACCTGTTCAGACTCGCTTCACCAACGGTGAAATCAGCGGTTGCCTCCCAGAAGGGGTGTTTTCTAGGGTTTGGATTGGGATTTGTGTCCAGAAAGAAAAGAGGTTGCCTACCAAGCTTCATACATGAAGATGAAAAAAAAGAAGATTTTAATCCATTTTTTCTGAATGGAAAACACAAGAAAAGCTGTAGGAGGTAAAGATAACAAATACGATTTCATACCACCACTGTTAAGGAACTAAGTCCGCTCTCAGGGCAATCTGCCTTCAACCCTTTAACATCTGTCCATTTAGTTTCTATTGTATTTTTCACGCCAGCATCATCAAGTACCTCCCACGCAATCGCGTGTTTCATGAAGAAGAAACATGCCATTAAATCACCCTCGTTCCTTGATCGATACTGCAAACACAAGAACGGACTCGGCTTATCTCTTACCCTTGCAAAGCTCATAATTTGTTTACGCAATTATCAAAAACTACATACCTCCCAATTCCCAATCTTGAGAAGTGACGCAGGGAAATAAGAGGCCTTAATCACCTCTTCAATCTCACTCACAAAGCTCATACTCTCCTTACGATCAGAGGTGTTTGCTACACCTGAAGCCGCAGGCTTCACTATTTCTTGCCAATATGGATTTTTCTCCACTGGATGATTACGATCCTCAGGCGTCACAGGCTGCACATTCTTCACCATGTTTCCGTGCAAGCACAACCAGAAACGTCAATAAAATACCAAAATTCTCACCATATAAAACACCCAACATTGAAATTGCAAATTCGCCTAAAAATTCCCAAAATAACTTGAAAATCACATACAGAAAATCTTTGAACAAATAAAACTAAAATCATTATCATCAATCATGCCAATTCCCAACCTCTATATATCAAATCACATAGTTAAATTTTTAAACCCTAGATTACACAATAGTGTGAGTCTATAATTAATTGATAATTTTACAGCCATGGTTACACAAATTCAACATCACCTGTTAACTTGAAGAGAGAAAGAAAACAGAAAACCCCAAGAACACAAGCTTCAACATTACCTGCTGAGAAATTGAACATTTCCTACATGGCTTGTAATCATGGCCATCAAACTCCATTATCACTCCCCCTACAAATCTCGAGCAGATCGTTGCTTCGACCAAAGATCAAGAAATTCGTAGAATCAGATTTTAAAAGATTGAAAATGGTAAGTAAAGAAAAGCCCTAAACCTTATTTTATAGCTGAATTATGGCGGCAATTGGTTGGGGTTGAGCTGTAATTATTATGCCTGTTATGATTAATGAGGATGAATCTATTTATTTACTAGTATAAATATTATAAAAATATGTCAATAATGCGGTGGTTGAGTTGGTAGAACACTTATCTTGCAATAACAATGTCAATGGTTGAAACTCCATCATGTTCAAGGAAAAACGTCTAAAGTTCATGAAAAAGAGCCTTAACTTCGTTCGCAGTTATCAAATAAATGATGATTCGCACCCGATCCAAATCCCTCTTAAATAAATCACATAACTAAACAATAAAAAGTCTAAAAATATTAAATAGAAGCATTTTTCTCTTCAAGAAATAGTCTGTATAGGCAGGTAACAAAAATCGGTGAAAAGCAAATTTATTCGCGAAATGTTCCTTGAAGAAAAAGCTAAGGCCCAAGAACCTACACTTCAGAGTTGAAACCCATGATCTAGAGTCAATTATTGTGAACTTAAAATTTAACTCTTTTTTTTTCAGTTTCATTTAGCTGGTTATTTAGAGTCTCTATTTAAGCAATTAACTTGAGTCAACTGTGTGTTGGGACATTGCACCATGTGCAGTTGCCTGTCTATGCAGAATATGCATACAATCCAGATTTTTTTGTAAAGAAAACTTGGTGGATTGAATGTAATGAAGGGATTACTCGGGGTGCTTTTGATTACAACAGGGTCGAAAATGTGAGATGGCAAAATTACATTTCGAGAAGAAGCTGAGAAATCAGTTGAGACTTTATGTAGCTTTTCTGTTCACCTTTAAGTATGGCAAAGCGCCAATAACATTGTCGTAGTCGCTCTTGTTAACTTGAACCTGCACATGATTTTAGTTGTATATTATTAGACATAAATAATATACCCCAAAACACTATATAGAAAATGAAATAAGTAACCAGGGATAGTATGCTAGTATGTACATTTGGCGGGGTACGCTCTACGGTGAATATGTAAACCATTAGATTGAGGTATCACTACCCATTCAAACAATTAGATTAGGTAGTGTTGGCAGTCGGACCAACATCAAAGTAGCTGAATATGTACTCATTCAAGCAAGGGAATTCCAGCTTCCAACTAACATCAGATAAATGAACATAATCTCATGAATTTGCCATTCAAAAATTATCAATATACTTGTGTATTATGTGTTGTAACGGTGTTACGTCTAGCGTAGAACTTGGTTCTGCAGATTGTATCCATATTTATATTTTGTAGCACGAATAATAAACTACGTGAACATCCAAGCCTAATACTACTGCTTCCACCTGCTGCTCATCATCCTCAATGTACCTACCCACAATGTTCACTTCACACATGGGGAGTTGAACATTCTATTAAAACTAAGCATGTGGAGCCAGAACAACTGAAACAAATAGTAAATGTGGCTAAAATTTGACGAATACAAGACACTGACACCGACTCATGAACACCACACCAGTTTGTGCCCTGGTGGATTATAAGTTATAACAACCATCCCTATGACTATAAGTACTCTGTGCAGCTATTGTAAAATGTAAACTATAACAATCCCCATCAAGGCATCAACTACAATCATGCCGTGCATTTCCAGATACAGACCAGACACACACTGTACTTTGGAATATTGATGGATGAATTCAAGTCTCATTCTTATTTCACGAATTGCCTTCATAAACTATGGCTTCAACTTCGACCACCACAAGGTATACAATCAAATTTAATAAAATAATAACACCTTACTAGTTTTTGAACTAGCATAGCATCATATACTCCTCTGTCGTGTTCCAACTAATATCCTTTCTTCCATCATCACATGAAATTGCCTTTCTAGAGAAAGTCCAAATGTCCCTAAACAGCCACCATCTTTCGACAAAAATAATCACAGCAAATACTAAGCACACAGCTAGATTACACTCACATATGCACTCATGATTACCCCATTAACCTAACAATCAGACTGAAGCATATCGGGAAGAAAAACTAAAGATTCGAAGAAGATTATCAAACAAAAATCACCATTTTGGAGAGCCTGTTTCTCCTCTTGGCATTCTTCTTCACAAGCAAATGCTGCTTCCTAGCTCTCCTCCTCACTATCTTCCCTGTACCAGTCACCCTAAACCGCTTGGCGGAAGCCTATCAAACCAATCCACACATCAAATTTTAATTTTAAAATTCAGAAAATAAATAATATCAAAATAACACGAAAACAATTTAGAGCAAATTCAAATAATAAAAATAAAAAGCGACCTTATGCGTCTTCATTTTGTAGCCCTTGTGAGCAACAATGGTGCCAGAAGGAGCATTCTGAGCCCTAGCAACGACCTCAGACACCTTCTTCGTCACAATTAAGCTGACATTCGAGATGTTTCTTGACGAGCTCAAATTGACAGACTTCACTCTCATTGCTGGCGTCAGCCTGACGCCCAATCGAGAGACGGAGACGGTAGAAGGCGCCGAATAAGACGGCGCTGCTAATCGGAAACAAGATATGGACGCCATGGCTACGGCGGAGGCCATCGGAATCAACGACGAAGATGAGATTGAGTTGAGTGCGTGGTGAACGACCGCGAAAGCTATCGGATAGGGCGATAGGTTTCGTTTGGCTACAGAAGCGGATTTAGATCCGCTAAAAATCCGGGTCGGGTTAATTGCAAAGCGCCCTCGGCATTTTACAAGTTATTTATATTGACCCCTCAAGTATTAAGAAATCAGTCTAATTGGCCATAAGCGAAATGTCCATGTAATTGACAAAAATGATCCGGTGCAATTAGTATATTATTATAAAAAATAGAAATCAATCACATTCCTTGATTTGATCATTTGTACAGATGATATTGAATTCTGCATTAAATTTCGTTTATGGTTAATTTCTTGCTGACGAATTATAAATTATTCGTGACGAATTACGTCGTACTTTTGGTTTCTCGGCGAGGATTATAACCCAGTTTTTACGAACTTTACATTTTGCACCAAAAATATGCTTCGTACATGATCTTTACTCTGTAATTGATATCTAAAATTTCTTCCTAAATGATCAAATAAATAAATAATCAAAGTGCATCTTATCGGCGAAAAAGGCTTTGTCGAATGGTTGAACTCTTGACGGGTTCGACTCTCTCGAGTAGCATAATTTTCTCCATCTGTGTGCTTCAATGGAGGATTCAAGTATCAATTTAGATTGATGCCCTGTGTGACCCGTGCTTCAAAGTCTAATAATTCATATCCGACTATATCCTTAGATGACCACGAAAAATAATGGTAATTGATGATAAGATATTTGATGAACATGCTTATCAAGCTTCACATAAGTGTTTTCACATGACATGAGACTAAGGGCGTGTCCATTTGGGCTTATATTTTTTACGGTAAAGTCAAGTTAAGTTAATTTCAGTTAAGTTAAGTTAAATTCGATTTAAATTGCTTTTGTCATCATCATCATCAACAACATCATGATCATCACTACCACCATCATTATCACCATCATCATTATATCATCATCATAGTATCACCATCATCATATCATAATCATCATCACCTTCATCGTCATCATCATATCACCATCATCATATAACCATCATCATCAACATCACCACCATCATCATCATCATCACCCATCATCATCAGCACCACCATCATCAAATCATCATCACCTTCATCATCATCATATCACCATCATCATTATATCATCGTCATCATCACCATCAGCATCATCATCACCAGCATCATCATCATCATATAATCATCACCTTCATCGTCATCATCATCATCATCATATCACAAGCATCATCATCATCATAAACATTATATCATCATCATCATATCACCATCATCATATCATTAATTTCATAATCATAATCATCACTAAATAATATAATTATAGATTCAACAATAAAATCAAATATTAACTAAATAAATATACTTGTTGCTGATGTTAAAGTTAAGTTAAATTAAGTGAAGCTAATTTCAGTTAAGTTAAATTAATTTCAGTTAAGTTTCGGCTCAAAATGGATATAGGCCCTAAATTCAAATTGAGGTGTTGTAAATAAACACTACTAATGTTTTTTTTTTTTTGATAAGCAACACTACCTACTAATGTTAATCGTACAAAGCGGCCGGCGCACGAGTATAGGAGAGTTCAAATGTGAATATCGGCATATTTCTATATTTACCATTGCCTAATCTATCAGAACTGAGAAGGTTTGATACAACCAAATTAGAGAAACATCTTGCGTAACATGTTTTACACGAAAAGGAAGAAACGCCATGAGACACAAGGCCATGAATTTGATGCTAGCCAGAGAGTGCAAGCTTGCGTGATTGCACTTTTACCTGTATATCATTCAATTCAACTTTCCATATTTTTGGTGATAAAAGTGTGTAAACAATACATTCAATTTGGTTGCTTGATGCATGCAGCCCCCAATGGACATTGTGATGCGTGTATGTTACTATATTGAGCAATCACCTTAAATTTTGGCTAGAAGTGTTAGACCATTATAAGTCGGTATGAAGTTCAAAACAATAATGGAGAAAGAAGGATATAAAGACACCAACAGAGCGGTGGTCTAATGGTGTAAATACCTGACTTGTAATGATGGTTCGAGCTTCACACCGTAATATATTAATTACTGATATGAACCTCTAGGGGTTGTCGGTCATTGCCAAATTTTTTTATTAAAAAAACATACATAAAGACACATAGTTATTCACCCAGTTCCGTCACCTCTGCCGCCGCCTCCAACAGACGCGCCACCGTCGACTCGGATCGCTTCGGCCTAATAATTAAACGCCATCAATTTTGTCACAACCATCAGACCCGTAGAGAATCGACACGGGTCTCATGGTTGTGATTATCTAATCTAATTGGCTTGGTTTTGATTAACGACACTTCGACTGTGTATATTTTATTGCATATTGACCAACATACCCTTGAATAATTAATTGGTTGATTAATTAACTATTAAATCCTGAAGTGATATCAACCATTGGATAATCTAATCCAAATGTTTAAACAATTTTGTATTTTGTACTTTGGTACTTTGTATATGATCCAAATCCTATATATATAGGGTCTCAAGTTTTCTAAATTTAAAGGAGTTCTCATTTGAGCGTCCCTTTATATATATTTGGAACTCAGAAGTACCATTAAGTTAGGAATTGTTTTACTATCAAATATAAATAGTGTTTTAAAAATCCCTGCCTAGGTCCGAAATTTACGAATCCGCCCGATTAATTGATCCGCCTAGTCGCCGTCGTCTAGATCCGCCTAGTCGCCGCCTAGACCCTCTTAATCGCCCTCTAAATCCGCATAAGCGTTAACCAGATGACCAACTTCTTGATCAAAATAAAAAAATTTCTTTATTTTTACATAGTTTACATATGTCTGTATATCATTTTAATATTTGATAAACTATTAAATATCTTTATTATCATATTACTTTTTATATATATTAAAATAAAATAATAATATATACAATATAATATTTATATGATTATTAATTATTAAAAATTACAAAATTGTAAAATCGATTAATCCCCCTAGTCCCCGATTAATCCTCAAGGACCCTTTCCGCCCGACTAGCGCCTAGCGATTTTTACAACCTTGAATATAAATAAGTAAAAGACTTAAGATCTAGGCCACGTTTTCTTCGAGAAACTTTTTTTCAGGATGGAATTTTTTTCAAAAGGAAAATATAGTTTCATATTTGATTTGCGAGAGTAAAGATCATATACAAAATTATATATTTTTGGTGTAAAATGCAAAGTTCGTTAAAACTGGCTTATTTTAGTCGCGTAGAAACCAAAAGTACGACATAGTTCGTCACAAATAATTTATAATTTGTCATTGAGATATTAACCATAAACGTGCGGAAGCCATTCCAGCATATATCATATATGATTGATATGATAAAGTAGCATTATATAGAATTCTGATTATTTTGAAGTCCGAACATATGGCATGTCATGAGACGCTACCTACACTGAAAACCCAATCTCATTTCTCATCCCACCGGATTGGGCTACGCAATCCTAGAACCTTGTGACATTTTTCCAGCACTTATACTAAAAACTACTACTACTTCTCTACTACACTACAAACTACAAATTGATGATCAGATTGCGGCCATTTCTCTCGATGCCATAGATTGCGAAATGAGAGGCTTAAAACCATCCAACCCCGTCTTAGCCTAACACCGTTCTGAAATATTGTGTACAAACTCCAAGTTTTCCAGCTCTGTTATCTTATCTCCCTATCCCTTTACCTCCCCTTTGCCCCTCACTCTCTCTCTAACATCTTCACCAGACCCTAAAATCCTCTCTCTCTCTCTCTCTCTAACTAGCTCTCACTCACTCTCCATTTTCCATGCTCTCTTCACCACCTGAAAACTCACTATTCAGCTAGCCCTCCCTTTCCGCCGTCCAAAGCCCCTTTTTTTCTTTACCTTGAGCTTTTTTTGTACCTTGTTTTTCCTAACTTCCACTCAAGTGCCAACAACCTAAAAAAAGAATAAAAGAACACATTTTTCACTTACTAATCTACTCTTTTTGTATTGCATTTGATGCATTCTTGAGGTTTCCTCACTTGGTGTTCAGTCAATTTCACTGTTCCATTGGAGGGAAAACTTTCGGTCTGTGTCCGGCTGGTATGTACGTTGGTTAGTTTATTGTTCGGTTAATTAACTCGTTAAGTACAACTCTAGTAAGCATAGCGTTTGCCGTCCGAATTTTTCATTGAAGGTCCTTTTAATATAGTTGAGGAGTTGTTCAGCTCTCAATGGCTCCAAAAGCTGGGAAAACAAAACCTCACAAGGCCAAAGGAGAGAAGAAGAAGAAGGAAGAGAAAGGTTTTAATTTAATTTGTATCACTTTTCATTTCCCTTTACTCCATTTGTTTTTGGATATGATGAGAAAAATCACGAGGGAATTCAGTGTTTTGGATTCTCACCTTATCTGATCTTCACTTAATTTGCTCTTTAGCTACCAAATGGTTTTGTGACAATCTTGACACGTGATTTTGCATTGTTTTTATTCATTCAGTTTTGCCGACTGTGGTGGAGATTTCAATTGAGACACCTGATGAGTCCCAAATCACTCTCAAGGTACTCAAGCCTGCATTCCATGTTACATTTCCAACTTTAGAACACCATATAAATCATCAAAAAAAGAAAATATATTCAATTTTGGGTACTTGTGATGATGTCACAGGGGATATCTACCGATAAGATTTTAGATGTACGGAAGCTTCTAGCGGTCCACGTCGAGACCTGCCATCTGATAAATTATTCAATTTCACATGAGGTAAATATAATAAATCCTTTTGAGCTACATGTCTAATTTATATTCAATAATGACGTTCTCTATCTGACTTCGACGTATCTATGAAATATTTCAACAAATCAGAATCTACAACAACTAACAATACATTCGATCATGTGAATGTCCGAAAACGGAGTCAATTATCGCTCACAGTATATTTGGACTTTGAATTCGACTACCCAATATCGCATGTGACAATGTCAGCAAATTGCTTAATAACTAACAATAATGTGTACTCATCCATTTCTAGTGCATCCACATTCATACTTTCTAGCAACATCTCAAGTGTCACCATTTTTACAGTTCATTACAAGATGGAGGTTGTAGCTAAGTTCGGTACTTTTAGTTGCATACATAGTTGAGAAGTGTAAGATTAGATGAAAGATATGTTTTTCGAGTCTGAATCTAAGTTATTCAAATATATTCGAAACATCAGTAATTTAACGGAACGACATCTCTCGTTGACTTATGCAGGTGAGAGGACCGGGGCTGCGTGATTCGATAGATATTGTATCCCTCAAACCATGTCATGTTACGATAATAGAAGGTAAATCCTACCTGGATCGGATAGATTGAGATCTAAGTAGTTAGTTACTGCTTGGTACTTAACTTTTAACTTCTCTTTGGATGTGCTTAAATTAGCAGAAATAATCACTCAAAAAAAAAAAATTTAGCAGAAATAACTTTGTTATCAATCAGCGGCTGTGATAAAAAACGGTAGCGCAGGTCAAAATCAACGGTTAAGATTGATTACTGCATCTTCTTATCATACACCATATTACAGAGGATTACACAGAGGAGCAAGCAATAGCCCACATTCGGCGACTGCTTGACATCGTCGCCTGCACGACGTCGTTCGGGTCACCGTCGTCGGCTTCGGCATCACCTCGAACTCCGAACCGGACCAATTCCAAGGATGCAGCTGAATCGGCTGCGGCGACCGAGAGAATCGTCGGGGAGATTAGTTCAGCGTCGAAGACGAAATGCGTGGAGAAGAAGAACGGAGGTGGGAAGAAGGTGAGAAGCGGAGTTTGCGAGAAGGCTGATGGATTGGAAGGTGTGAGCGAGGAGGATGCGGCGGCGGCGGCGACGGAGACGGCGGTAGAGAAGGGGGAAGTAGCGATTTATCCTCCGTTGAAGCTCGGGCAGTTCTATGACTTCTTCTCGTTTTCGCATCTCACGCCTCCCGTACAATGTAAGTGTTTTATTTAGTATCCTCAATTTTCTGGTGTTTATGTTATTCATGTTATGCTGTTGATACTATCAGTGTTGAGCTTGCAAATTGCAGTTGATGATGTTACAAAGGCTCTGTATGACCGTTTTAATCAAAAAGGCTTAAATAATTGCCTGCTGATTGTTATAGCGACCTGTTGTTGGTCATGTGGTTCGGAGGTTGTTGTTAATGTGGTCAGGATGTTCTCAATTCAACTTCATAAAGAATTTGGTGCTAATTGGTGTATTTATATATGCTCATTTTTTTTGGAGTCGTGGTGGATTTATTTCATGCTATTATGCTTTGGAGTTCAAACTCTGGTTCGGCTCATTTAACATGTGATGAATTTTCCCCACAGACATTAGAAAATCAAATCGTCCATTTCTTGAGGATAAGACAGATGAAGATTTCTTTCAGATTGATGTAAGGTTCTCCTGGGCTTTCTGCTTTTGTCCTCTGAACTTGAGCTATCTGTTTGGTTTCATACGCCATGTTATTGATTGGATGTTAGTAAATTATGTTAAGGTACGGGTGTGTAGCGGGAAACCCTCTATGATTGTTGCTTCTCGCAAAGGGTTCTACCCAGCTGGAAAGCGTGCTCTCTTGAGTCGCACTCTGGTTTCTCTGCTTCAGCAGATAAGTCGGCCGTTTGATGCTGTAAGCTAACAAATCCTTCTTACTCTTGCTTGTTTTGTTTTGTTTGAAAAAATAGTTTATTTCAATTGCTTACTTTGTATCGGTTCTTACTTTTTTGAGTTATGTTATCATTGTATTCAAATATTTGCTCTTACAGGCGTATAAAGCCCTTATGAAAGCTTACATGGAACACAATAAGGTAAGAGAACATCAGAGATGTTTGCATGCGCAATGTTATCCGTATATGGCTGGTGCTTAACATGTATGTAGTTGCTCTCTCTCAGTTTGGGAACCTTCCTTATGGTTTTCGTGCCAACACATGGGTTGTGCCTCCAGTTGTGGCAGAAAATCCTGCTCTTTTCCCACCACTTCCCATCGAAGATGAGAACTGGGGTGGAAATGGTGGTGGGCAAGGACGAGAAAGAAAACATGATTGTAGACCATGGGGAAAGGAGTTTTCTGTTCTTGCATCGATGCCTTGCGAGACGGCTGAAGAAAGACAAACTCGAGACCGTAAGGCTTTCCTGCTTCACAGTTTATTTGTCGACGTCTCAATCTTCAAAGCTGTTGCTGTAATTAAAAATCTCGTTGAGAAAAGTAAGGATCCTCAAGATGGTTCCACTCTACTTATTTCTCATGAAGAGACTGTTGGGGATTTGCTTATTAAGGTGACAAAAGATATGCCTGATGCAAGTACTAAAGTAGATGGTAAAAATGATGGAAGTAAAATTCTTGGGTTATCTCAAGATGAGTTCGCTCAAAGAAACCTACTTAAAGGGATAACTGCAGATGAGAGTGCCACCGTTCATGTAAGTGCCTCTGTTGTAACCTCCTCAGAAATGGTTGCATGATAATAATTAAAGGGAGTCCTATAGTGCAACTAATATTGCTGCTAAATGATTTAAGAATGGCCTTTTGCAGGACACACCCACTTTATGTTTAGTGGTAGTTAGACATTGCGGTTATACAGCTGTTGTGAAAGTTGCAGCTGAAGCAATTTGGGAAGGAAGTGATATCCCTCTAGACATTGACATTGAGGACCAGCCTGAAGGAGGTTCCAATGCGTTGAATGTCAACAGGTTAGTGTGATCTTAGCTTTTGTGAATATGATTGTTGATATGGACCTGCAAGCTGATTTAAAAATGTTGTTTACTTTGTCTCAGCTTGAGAATGCTACTTCACACGCCATCCACACCGCTGTCAACTGTTGCACCTCAACGTATAAATAGTGCTGATCCGGGAGATTTAAGTCCTGCTAGAGAATTGGTGAGGAAAGTGTTGGCAGAAAGTCTTTTTAAGTTGGAGGGAGAGGCCACAAAGACACCAAGGTCAATTAGATGGGAATTAGGGGCATGCTGGGTGCAACACTTACAAAATGCAGGCAAAACAGATTCTAAGAAATCTGATGATACTAAAGTGGAACCTACAGTAAAAGGACTTGGAAAGCAAGGGGGGCTATTGAAAGAGATAAAAAAGAAAATAGACATCCAGAGTGGCAATACAGAACAGGGAAAGGGAGGCACCATTGACAATCTTTACACAAAGAAGAAAGATGAGGTTACTGAGCAGAAAGATTTGGAGAAACTCGAGAAGGAACAAGAAGTTATGTGGAAGAAACTGCTTCCTGAAGCAGCATATTTGAGGCTTAAGGAATCAGAGACTGGCTTGCATCTTAAGGTTGGTTTCTCCATCATAGTAATAGTAACTTAATATTTTGTACCGCCGTTTACTTGTCATTTAATAGTTGTTTTTTTCCTTTTCGATAGTCTTGTGACGAGTTGATTGAGATGGCACATAAATATTATGCTGATACTGCGCTGCCGAAGCTGGTTTGTTACTCAATCAATGCCTTTTGTCTCTCCAATATATCGGTTCCACAATTCATTTTTTAACATGAGAACTTTCCTCAGGTGGCTGATTTTGGGTCCCTTGAACTCTCACCAGTTGATGGAAGGACACTAACTGACTTCATGCATACAAGGGGTTTAAGAATGTGTTCATTAGGCCGTGTGGTGATTGTTCCCTTTAATTTCATCACTGTCTTGTTCTTTTAATGGTATTCAGCATAAGAATCAGTCTGAGATACTGGATGCTGAATTACATCTGTTGTCATTGTTCCAGGTTGAGCTAGCTGAAAAGCTTCCTCATGTTCAATCTTTATGCATTCATGAAATGGTTATTCGAGCATATAAGCACATGCTGCAAGCTGTTGTTGCAGCAGTTGATAATGTGGCTGACTTTGCTGGGGTAGTAGCGTCATGTTTGAATATATTGCTTGGAACGCCACCAGCGAATGCCGACGTTGATACTTATTCTGTGAAAGACAATAACTTAAAGTGGATTTGGGTGGAGACCTTCCTATTAAAAAGATTTGGGTGGATGTGGCAATCTGAAAACTCCTCGGAGTTGCGGAAGTTTGCAATTCTTCGTGGCCTTTGTCACAAGGTCGGATATTCTCCTCGCATTCATTTTTCAAATATCTCCATTACATACATTTGAAAGCAAGTTGAGTATATTTGATCCCTTTTGTTTCATTTAATAGGTTGGACTTGAGCTTGTCCCAAGGGACTATGATATGGATACTGCATTCCCTTTTACCAAGTTGGATATTATAAGCATGGTCCCAGTTTATAAGGTAACAGACATCATTGTTCCAACTCAAGTCGACCAGTGTAATGTTCATTGGTTAATACTGGATTTATCCCCAGCATGTTGCGTGTTCATCTGCTGATGGCCGCACATTGTTGGAATCTTCCAAGAATTCTTTGGATAAGGGTAAACTGGAGGATGCTGTTACCTATGGGACTAAGGTCTGCCCCTTCACTCCATCTCTGTATCTTTCTTTATTATAACTTCTAGGTCATGTATTTACCATTTTAACAAAGACACTTTACTGACGTTTCAAGGCACTTGCAAAACTTGTTGCGGTTTGTGGTCCTTATCACCGAATGACAGCTGGGGCATATAGTCTTTTAGCAGTAGTTCTCTACCACACTGGGGATTTCAATCAGGTAGGTTTTGATGGATACAAATTTATTGTGCAATGTGCATGCTAGTAGGAGACAGTTAATACTTATACTCTATGTTTACCTTGTTTCACATGTAATGACCTCGGTTTATAGAAAACTGTACTGCTTAGTGCTTACCCCAATCACAACAAATTCATTATGTTTTAGAGGGAAAAGCCTCTTTTGAAATATGAATTAAGTCCACATCTGAGGTTGCTCGTTGCATTCAGGCAACTATCTATCAACAGAAGGCATTACACATCAATGAAAGAGAGCTTGGACTCGATCATCCAGATACAATGAAGAGCTATGGCGATCTAGCTGTGTTTTACTACCGACTACAACATACCGAGTTGGCCTTGAAGTATGTATTCTATTAATAGGACCCCCTACCCTGTCTGATGTGAATGATCTTGTTTACACTCAATATTTGGTCTCAAATATAATGCAAATCTGAACAGCTGATTTTTGTGACATTATGAAAAGGAGCTGCTTTAGGCATAGGATGACTATCAGGGAATGAGATGTGTACTCAGTTATTTTGCTGTGTTTTTTTTATTATAGGTATGTCAATCGTGCCTTGTATCTCCTGCACTTGACGTGTGGCCCTTCCCACCCAAACACTGCTGCCACCTACATAAATGTCGCGATGATGGAAGAAGGTCTGGGTAATGTCCATGTAGCTCTCCGGTATCTCCACGAGGCTTTGAAGTGCAATCAGAGACTTCTTGGAGTTGACCACATACAGGTCGAACTCTTGGATTTCTTGCTATCTTTTACCTGATAAGAAATCAATTTTAAAGTAGCATACTTCAAATTTGGTAGTTATGATCTTGATACAAGCTGTACCCACTAATATGTGGTTGTGCAACTGTCTGTTCTGCTGCAATTTTGCTTCATATGGTTCTAAACACATTCCTTCGTATCCTTGGTCAAAATTTTAATTTGAGAGTCAGGCTGATCTTATGCATACGGATAACAAACTGTTAAACATCCCGGTCTGTAACCTTGCCTTTGGATGCTGTGATAATGATTCGTCTTATTTTGTCAGACTGCTGCAAGCTATCATGCTATTGCTATCGCTCTCTCATTAATGGAGGCATACTCTTTGAGTGTTCAGCATGAACAAACAACCTTGCAAATTCTTCAGGCTAAACTTGGATCTGAAGATCTACGCACACAGGTATTTATACTTATGAAGTGTACTGGTTTCTAACGTGAATGTTGTGTGTTATCTTCTATTTTTTCGATAGATTAAAGTGATCTATAAAGATCATTTGGCCTCAGCCCAAAATACAAAATTCTCTCTAGTGGCCTGATTGTACCACAGAGCCTCTTAAAAAAAGCTGTGTTATCTTCTATATGTGAACTTTCCCGGGCTCTTGTAAGAGTGCTGCATATTTTCATGTTTGAACTATATTGGTAACTTGTACACTGCTGCAACACTATATTCTATAACTATCAGTGGCGGACCCAGACATATATTTTACTGGGGGCATACCACTTTTTTTGAGTATTTAATGGGGGCATTAAGGGTATTTTCTATAATTATTAACACATTTTAGTCTAATTATGCTAAAATAAAAGGACAAAATGGAAAAATGAATGGGGCAAATGACCCCATTGTTATAGGCGTGCGTCCGCCCCTGATAACTATATACATTTGCAGGATGCGGCTGCATGGCTTGAGTATTTTGAGTCCAAAGCTCTGGAACAGCAAGAAGCTGCTCGCAATGGTACTCCAAAGCCAGATGCCTCAATTTCCAGTAAAGGCCACCTAAGGTAGCCCTTGAGCACACTTTATATGCAGTCTTTGGTTTACGATTTTCATATAATAACCTCAGTGAAGCTGTTGCTCAAGGCTTTTCCGTATATCAAGCTGGAAATGATAGATTTAGTGATATCATTGCTGATTGCTTGCTGGATGTTATAATGTAATGTATTAAAGAGTGTATATATCTGCTTTCTCGAACAGTGTATCAGATCTATTGGATTATATAACTCCAGATGCAGACATGAAAGAAAGAGAGGCCCAAAAGAAAGCTCGTGCAAAGGTTGGAACTTGTGCTTTGTGCAGGTTCTTACATTGTTACAATTGCGATAACGTTCACGCTGCTTACTGTGCATGTCTATTAACTTCTTTTACAGGTTAAAGGTAAACCAGGACAAAATGGCGACACATTATCAGATGAAAATAAGGATGATGATGTATCACCAACTAGTCCTTTGAAAGAAATCTTAAGTGATAAGGAAAACAAATCTGAGGCTCCATTCACGGAACCACCTGTTGAGAAGAAAAATGATGTTAATCTTGATGACCTTGTATCATTTCACAAAGATGATCAGCTGGTCCTAGATGACTCTTCAGAAGGATGGCAGGAAGCTGTTCCCAAAGGTCGCACACCTGCTGCTAGAAAGTCATCTAATCCTAGGAGACCAAGCCTGGCAAAACTAAACACTAACTTCGTGAATGCACCCCCCTCGCAAAGGCACAGAGGAGGTTCTAATTTTGCAGGAAACAAATCCCCAAATGAGCCAGCTGCCCCCCTTGGAAGTATTCCTGTCGTGAAAAAGGTCACCAAGAGTCCTGGTTTTTTTAGCCCAAAACAAGCGACCCCGACAACAAATGGTGCGGGATTGGATAAAAATGCTAATGCAAACATGAAGCCTGTCTCAACCAGTCCAGCTCCAACTGAAACAAAGCCAGCTCTCCCTCCAATCACCGTTCAAGCAACTAGCAAAATTTTCTCGTACAAAGAGGTTGCCTTGGCTCCGCCTGGAACCATTGTCAAGGCAGTGGCTGAGCTTCTTCCAAAGGATGGTCTTCAGTCAAGTAAAGGAACAGAGACAGCTGATCTCAAAGTTGATGAAATCAGAACAAAAAATACTGATAAGGATGATAAATTTCGAACTCCTGTTGTTGAGAAACCAGTAATGGTTCCTGATGAGAAGGCTGGAGGTATTGATGATGATGATGAGCGAGAGAAGGTAGTGGAAAGCAAGCACGAAGAAGCTCACGAGAGTGTGGTAAATTCCGTGGTAAAAGATAAACAAGCGGAAGGTTCTGCTGAACTCATTGCTGAAGGTCCGGATGGTGAATCTGAAAGCGGTACAGAAGCTATTTCTGATGTTGAACCTCCATCCCCGGACATGGATTCCCCTCTTTCTACTGTAATATCTCCTGGTGATCTACCAAATGCTGACACGAATTCTTTGCCTGTTGCAGCTGATGGGGAAAAACAAGACGAACCTGAAAATGGAAAGGAAGCAGCTCGAAAACTATCTGCAGCTGCACCTCCGTTTAATCCTTCAGCGGTCCCAGTTTTTGGCACAATTCTTGTGCCAAATTATAATGATCATGTAGGGATACTACCTTCTCCAGCTAACATACCACCGATGCTTGGAATTAACGCAATCCGTAGATCACCCCATCAGTCTGCAACAGCAAGAGTTCCGTATGGTCCAAGGCTATCAGGCAGTTACAACAAATTTGGAAATCGAGTTCCACGCAACAAATCAGGTGCTCACAGCAATGAACAATTTGGAGATGGTCATTTCAGTCCTCCAGGTATAATGAACCCCCATGCAGCAGAGTTTGTTCCTGGCCAGAATTGGGTTCCCAATGGTTATGCAGCATCTCCAAATGGTTACATAGCTGGATACCCCCTGTCACCAAATGGTATCCTCATGTCACCAAACGGAGGTTACCTTTCTCCAAATGGTATTCCCGTCTCTCCAACCGAATTCCTTATTTCGCCTGTTGATTCTACAGAGATTCCTTCAAGTGTAATGGCTGAGGGCGATGAAAAAGAGAGTGAACTTGTGACTGATGATTGTGAGAAACCAGATGCTGGTGAAGATGACCAACCAACTCAAGAAAAGAACCATGAGAATATATCAATCGCAACAGAAGTTCACCTTGAAACAATACCAATACCCAATGACACTGTCGACACAGCCAAGGAAGAGCCTGCAACTAATGATGAAACACGGCATGTCTATGATGCACCGAAGGACAACTCTAAAAGTTCAGTGATCGAGGGAAAGCCAGCCAAGAGCTGGGCTGATTACAGCGATAATGAGACAGAAAATGCTGAGGACACTTAGCTGAGGAAAATTTTCTAATGAGTAACAAACACCACAGTTTACCGGCAGAGGCCTTCTTCATACAGACAACACGAGTGAGGGAAACTCAGAAACTGAACTCTGCATCTCTAGTTAAACATTTAATTTGTTGCTGCCAGGAAATAGAAGTGCTAATTTAGAATGGACATTTTAATAAAGCTTATCAGCTTGCTTGTTCTGGTTACGAGTTATATTCTGTTCTTTTTTCAGGTAATCTATCATTTTGCTGTCTGTGCTCAGTAAAAGCATTGCATGTTTTTCCCCTTTTTCCACTCGGGCTTTTAACTGAAGAAAAAAAAAATCATCATGTCACTTCGTTTTTTATGTCACGCTCATTGAAAATGTTTCCTTTGATCCACCACCTAAGACCATTCCCACCATCAGCTTTTGGAACATAATTAAAAGCGGTGGGAGGTTATTAAAAATATCATGCATCCCATCATGATTTTTTTAGTCATAAAAAAAGTCATCTCATGACCAAATCAAAATTTGGTCATCCCAAGATCTTTTTTTAGTTTTGGTCATGAGAGCTGAACCAATCATAATGCGACACCTTTGCGTTAGAACTTTATCAGTTTAAATTTAGATGTTGTAACGAATATATCTTGAAAATTATAAAGTATTAGAAAATAAAATAATCACCAATTTTTATAATTTTTGAAGATCTACAAAGTAGAGATACATTTTGATATATTTTGATATTTATATGCTTGTAGCTATGTAGAAATGAAAGAGAATGATGATGAACTTTATGTTTAGTCATGAGTGGGATGTACATGACCAAATAGATCATGAGTCATGACTAAATGAGAGATAAGTGAATGAGAGAGATGAATGACGTGTTTTTTTTAGTCATGATGGGATGCTCTAAAAGAAGTTTTTCTTGGTTCAAACGGCCGAGGAACATCTTTTGCAAATATGATTTTAATCTACTGCAATAGACGCTTCACTGCAAGGAACATGCGCATAGAACGTACACCCAGCCAAATTAAGGGTACAAGAATCCAAATGGAGAAGTTAGGGTTGATTGTCCATTTACGAATAATATGGTTACTGATCTTGTGGGGTACCCCTACATACATCTCAAAATTTTAAACTTGAAAATCCAAACGAGCTGGCAGCAAAAGCAAGTAAAATTTTCAGTCTCTTCTCAAGTCGAGTTACGAGCGCCTTTCGATGGGTACAACAGCCTAGCCGTTCTCCGAAACCTCTTATGATTCATCGTCACACGTATTTCTGTGGGTCGATATAAAATTTAATCGAATATCATATCGACATACACATGTTTATGCACATGCCAATAATTCAAGCTCATAATACATTAGGTACAACAAGTAGTCTATATTAATAATAATAATGTGAGAGCCATATTGGAAACGTGTTCACAACTTTTTTTCTTTTTTTGATACTCAACTATAGGCTACATCGATCCCCTATCGAAAAAAAAGAAAAAAAAAACTATAGGCTACATCTTAATTAGCCTATTGGAGTATAGTTTTATTCAAATAACATTTCAACCAAAGAGCTTTAGTGATCATCTTCCCAAACCACATATTGTTCATCATCCCCATCTTAAATTAAACTCCGACTACCAAGAATGACTGCTGTGTTGCAACTTTCATCCTCATATCCGGATATTGAGCCGGCTGCATCATGCCGCTCTGCGCCGGAGTCGTTATGAACTTCTTACATATCTTCAGCCATTGCTCCCTATCCGGTTCACCTCTCTCCATCTTTAACTTAGCCTCTTCAGCCATCTCCTTCCTAATCGAACCATCTCCAAGTAATCTATCAACAAGGTTGAACAAAATATCCTTCGTGTACTCCGGATGACCTTGAATCCCCATCATGTGATTCCCAAGAACAAACATCTCCACTCGGGTCTTATCGGAAGATGCAACGATGTGTGCACCGGAAGGTACCTCCAAAACCTCGTCTTGATGACATTCTATGATGGAAAGAGAAGATGGGATCTCAGGCAAGCCTAATTGGAGTAATCTGGCTGATGCATCCTTTGCAGTCTTCACTTGTCTTAACCCCAAATCCCAACCAGTGCTGGACTTCCCTACCTTCCCACCCAAAGCTCTGCATATCACCTACACCACAATAACATGCATTTATGAGATTCACAAACTTTAAGGATTTAGGTTTAATTAGTTAGCAGGTTTTAGGGTTTCTATTTATTTATTTTAGAAAGAAAAGGACAGGAAAATCTCAAACTCAACATCCTTATACTTATTCTACCCCTGATTAACCCTATCAATAAGAGAAAATCCACTCTTGCAATTTCTGGATTTGAATCAGTAACTTTTTTTTTTTGATTGGGTGTTAGATGTTAGAAATTAGATGTTAGGATGAAGGCTTGAACTTGCGCGCTTTGACACTAGGCGAGCGTGCCTTACCACTGGTCACGCCCTTTGGCCTCTGAATCATTAACTTTGAACAATAGTGAATATTGCTTTTACCATTTGTTCACATTCCTAATGGTTTATGGTTTTTAAAATTCATATCGTCACGTTGAGATTTCAACCATTAATTGACCTTGTAATTAAATACAAGTCAAATATTCACAACACCACCGGATCATTACTATATTGGCTAGCTAGGGGATTTGTAACTGTGACTAGACATTCAATCATTACCTGATGACCAAAGCAGATACCCAACACCTTCTTCTGCATTGCATCTAAAGCTTTAATGAGTCCACAAAGCCTAAGGATCCAATCATCATCCCCATAAGCATCAAATGGACTGCCACTAATGACAAACCCATCATAAAGATGAATTAGCTCATCATCCATATCCGGAAACTCTCCATCCACCACCCTGTACAAATCCCACCTCTCGCCTTCTCCTCCTCCGAAAGCCGCCACAAACACATTGAAGTATCCTCCGTAGACCTTCTTCGCATACTCCGAATCCCTCGCCGCTAGCAATAGAGCAAATCTCTTCTCCCCTACATCCTTCATCATATTTTCTCTCTCTCTAAAACTCTTTGCCTGGATTTCAAAACGAAGCTGGCCAGCAGTGGGTGAACAAAATAATATCTCCATGTATCTCACGATCGTGTGTCTGCGCTGAGATTGTTTCCAAAACTAGGATCTCACACTGATTACCAAACTGAAGTAGACAAGTAGTGAATGGAGCATATATATATATGGAAAGAATATAAGAACGAGTGGATATATAGAGAAGAGTACAGCGCGTACAAGAACGTGCTTGGTGATCGGAGTAAAGCGTGTAGGGTACAATTGTACTAGCTGATAGGTCGTAATATAGTAAAAGTGGCAAGAGTGATGGGTTTGGTTTGGTTTGTGACATGTTTGTCACATGTTTGTGCTAATATTAATTATTAGGTCCTTGCAAAAGGTTAAATGTCGAAAATACTCCAAGGATTTTAGGGTAAAAAGGTATGTGTGATCAATAGGGGAGCGCTCGGTTAAGGCAGGTTGGTAGAATGAGGCACGTGAGACACGATCTGGGCCATTCATTTAGATGATGTGGCAGGGAATAGTACCGAAATAGGGTTTTGCTTTTTTCTTTTTGAATAGTGCAGAATTTTGGTAGTGGGACACGTGGCGCACCCACAAAGCAAAGGGGGTTTAGATGTGTGGCTCAGATCGTGCATCACTGCCTCATTCTTAGAAGGGGTGCCTCATTTGAGCGCTCCCCGTGATCAATAATTGGTTTGTAGTTTGTTGAAACAAAATAGAGTTTTCACGACAGTTTTGTTTTGACCAATCATCAACACTTTTTGTCCCTATTTTCTCAGGGGAAAAGTACAGTTTGAGACCTGAACTATCATTTTCTAACTTGTGGGCTGAACTATAAAAACTTCCAAACAAGGACGAAATATCGAATAATTTTCCAAACAGGGGCACCGCCTAACGCCGTTGGACGGCATTAACTCCGTTAGTTAATAAATTAATATAAAAATAAAAAAATTAGAAAATTTTACAAATTTTTAAAAAATATGTTAAAAATTGTAAAAAATTAAACGAATTCATAAAAATTATAAAAAATTGAAAACTTAATTTTTAATAAAAAGGGAATTTTTTTTTATCCCTAATACCTCTTATATAGTTCAAACTATATAGTAACAATAATTAATATTTTCTTGAATTGTTTGTAGGGGAACTTTGTAAAAAAATTTAAAAATATTTTTCATTTTGTGTTTATTTTTTTAAAGCTTGTAATTTTTATTTTTCAAAAATTTTATATTGTTTTTGATTAAAATTTTAAATTTTTTTATAACATGTATAAATTCGTTTTATTTTTTACAACTTTTTTAACATTTAAAAAAAAGCTTGGCAATTTTAATTTTTTTAATTTTTGTAAATTTTTTATTAACTAACGAAGTTAACACAGTCCAACGACGTTAGACGTTGCCCTTGTTTGAAAGTTTTTATAGTTCAGCCCACAAATTAAAAAATGATGATAATTCAAGTCCCCAAACTGTACCTTTCCCTATTTCTTAATATATATATATAAAGGGAGCCCTCAAAGCCTAAAAAATCAGAGAACTTGAGATTTCAAACTCACCATTAGATCATGATGTATTTTTAAATCTACACGTGATACATGTCCAAAAAAGCAAACCTGTACGAATTCGGGTAGTCCGGCCCGAACCGGCCCGCTTGCCCGGTCATTCAAACGGGCTTGGACAAGTATAATAGTCCGAAGGACCAGTCCGGCCCGGTTCGTATTTCTATTAGGGTCGGACTTGGACATGTATTTTACCCCGACGGGCTTATAGGCCCGCCCATTGACCTGTTTTAAATTAAACCCTAATTTTTATTATGTTTAACTTTGGAAAAAATAGTCATGAAGAAGTAATTTGATGTAGCTAAACATGTTCTTAAATATTGTCTTAGATCATATATATGATTTGAAATTATAGTATTTTTATTCAAGATATGTAGGAAAATCAAAACTTATAGGTAAATAATTATAACGAGTGGGCTGGTTTACCCGGCCCGATTGAATGAGTTCTAAAATATAGAATAGCCCGACCCGAGTCCAGATTTGTGCGGGTCTACCAAAAAGTAAAGTCAAAGTTAGTGGCTTTGACTTTGCATTACATCTTGAAAAATGCACATGCGACACGTATCACTACCACAATAACTTGATGATGCACTTTGAAAGGTGAAGATTGAATCTCAATTTGTCAAAATTTATAAGAGTTTTCATTTGAGCGCTCCGCTCTTAACTCTTAAGTGATACTGAAAGTTTAAAAAAAAATCATTTGATCAATTATAGGAATCTGCATTCTTTTCAACCCCGACTCATAAGGTTGGGGTGCTCTATACTTTGTGAATTCATAATTTAGAACATTATTGAAGAATCAAAATCTCAATTGTTTTTGAATTTTAAAATTTAAATAATCATTGCAAGGTTACGACTAAATTCGTTCAATTCAAAATCAGTTCCACACCTTCAACTTTGGCTCTCAAAATAAAAACACACCATCACTTTCTTCGCACTTTTAACAAATACAATTCACATTAAAACAAAACAATTAATTTTGTTTGCTTGTGTCTTCCCTAAACTTTCATAAGAACATTGATTTCAGCTTAGTACAAAACTATGATTGTAACATTTTAAAATATCAAAACTGCATTCACTCAACGATATGATTCTTCCTTTTTTCTGAATAAATTGTACTATGCATTAAAACTAAAAGCATGTATATTTGTTCAACGTGAAAATTTTGTCATTTGGAGAGATTTTATCCCAAATGCCCTCTTTCAGAATTTGGGATTTCCCAAACAGGGCAAACTAATTGATATATCTCGTTTACCCTGTTTTTGAAGAAACCGACATGCGCAATACCGATTTGTGTTCAACGTGAAAATCTTGACATTTGCATAGGTAATGAAGGCACGGACGAAAGTGCCTCGGCATTTAAGCATCAAGGTACAGATTGATGTCAGTAGCATTTACATGATACAGTTCTCACATTCATCCAACTCGATGTCAATGGTCAGCTGCAGCAGCAGGATTTGATTCAGGATAGAATATTGATGAGCGATTATTTGCATGATCTTTGATGTACAAATTCACACACTTTGAGCTCCATTCTCATGTAATATTATGCAGATTTGATGTTTTTACTTAGTGTTTCAGTGACAAAGCTATTTGAGAAGTAAAACCAAAAATGTGAGCTAGGGCGCCCGATAGGCTACCCGACCGAAATGCTGCGTGAAATGCCAGGGCGCCCGACCGTGCACCCGACCTACCTAGCGTGAAATCTCCAGGGCAGCCGATCGTGTACCCAGCCTCCATCCCTAGGGCGCCCGACCGTCTACCCGACCCCAGTTATTTGCAATAAATTGACAAGTCGGCTCAAGCGCATTTATTTCCATCGAGCAGTGTGAGTTTTACGGGGACACAAAGAAGCCATTGGAGATTGAGAAGCCTGTATTAGGAAGCCAGGAGACAAAGTAATTATGACAGTAATGAGGGAAAGCAGTATAGAAGGAGCGCACATCAGTGAAGAAATTAATGAGAAAATAATCGGAGATACTTGGCGACAACAACATTCACAAGAGCAAAGAAGTTCAACATCAGGGTTTCTCTTAACCTATTCTTGTACTTCCATATTCTTATTTATCTGTTGTCAATGTATCAACTCACCATGAGTGAGTAGTCCACATATTGGGATCCAATAGATCCCCAGAAACATCTGCAGTTGTAACACATGTCTTTTTATATGATTGCAATCTTATTTCTTTACAATAGATATGAATTGTTCAATTCATACATCCTGTATTTGGTATTTTCGCGAGATATCAATAATGTTTGTATGAGAATTGTTTGTACCTAATGTCTGTGTTTGCAGTAGCATATCACAGTAGGTTTACATAGTTGCATGATAGGCGAGAAGCGAAAGTTGAGTCTATGCATGTAATGAGATAAAATCTGATAGGCGAGAAGCGAAAGTTGAGTCTTGATGATTTGTGCATCTAGTTTTGTTATTATGTGATGGTTGCACAGTCGTTATGCGCCATCGTCAAGAATAAATTTATAAGTGTCCGCTACTCGCGACTTCACTACTGGGTAGTAAGTGGTAAGTAGGGGTCGAACCCAAAGGAATTAGGGGGCTAGTTGTTCTTTGAGGGGATTATTCAGCGAGAGAGCGTGTTTTAGGTTGGTTGGTTGGTTTTAAAGCTACCAGCTAAGTGATTGATTGATTGGTTGGTTGGTTTTAGTACTGGAAAGTAACTGATAATTATTACAATTAAAAGAAAGCATTCGGTTCAGGGGCCTTGTATTATATCCTGTTTATCATTGACCTTTAGTGAATCTTCTAAGTATTCAAACATGAATCGAGGCTATTCCTAGCTCAAGACTTGCAACATCGTCTAGCCTTTTTAAGGTCGTAGAGCACTTATTCTACTTCAACTAATTCCTCCTTCCGAAGTATCTTAGCCTTATGTGCATCCATTTGGTCCAGTTTCCAAATGGTTTTTTAGATAGATCGAACTCCTCAGATAAGCTTTGCCCGTCAAAGCATCCACTTACCCGAGTATGTTCACGAATCCCAAGGAAGAGCTTTGCCCGTCAAAGCGTCCACTCAACCTTGGAAGTTCTAATCTTATATATGGCACATAGAATAAGTTTTGAATACAAAGACGAGACACTAAGTTAATAGTCTAAAACATTTTATAATACAAGTCCACCCCTTCTACCGAACGACTAGTTTAGCTACTATTCATCGCGCTAAACATTATAACTAAGGAATTGGAAATTAAAGACAGTAAATAAATATTAAAATACTTACAACCGTTGAAGCGCCAAGGGAGCAATCCTTTATTTCCAAAACCAAACTTACAAAACTTAGAGAGAGAAGTGTTTACAACTTATGGATTTGATTTTGATTTTTGTGATGATACAAATGAGGAGGAGATGAGCTCCATTTATAGGGAGGAGAAGGGAGGAGATGATGGAGGAGATAATGGCATGTGGTTTTTGATCCAAGGGAGGAGAAGGAGGAAGAAGGAGGAGGCGCCACATGGGGGGGGAGCAAAAGCCGCCGGTTGCCGGTTGTGGGGAGGAGGAGCCGCCGGTCATGGAGGGGAGGAGCTCCTCCCTTGGCCACCTTCTCTTCAAGTGGTCGGTCACCAAGGCAAATGGATGAGTTTTGTGAGTTTTGTGCAGTCTTTTCACAAAACTATCAGTGTGTTTCGTCCCGGGCTGACTTGATTCCTCTTCTGCTTAATTTGTTATGAGTGATTCAACGTCAGGATCCTTGATATTTCTTCAGTCGGCATATGATCTTGACCTCGGAATGACTCGTAACATCTTTTCTGCTTTAAAAGCTCCTCTTTAGCATGTATTCTCTCTAAGCTCTGAAATACCCTGTAGAAATATATCGGAACTAACAAGCAAAAGTTAAATAGACAAAGTGTCTAATTAAGGGGGTTTTACTGTGTTTATGATTCGTATAATTTTGGTCCATCATTATGCGAGAAGCGAAAGTTGAGCATGTAATAAAGCAAATGACCTAGGGTAATAGTTCACTATCATATATCAAGATCTACTGTTAGGCAAGAAGCGAAAGTTGAGTCTGCAGTAACTTTGTGTTATAATCTGTTTATTTTTGGGGAGTCATTGATTCCCAATGTTTCATCAAATTAAAAGACAACCAAACAACAAATCGTATGCAACAACAAGTTAAATCTTTTGTTCTGTGTTAGTTCATTTCATTGTTCAATTTATTTATTCTATGTACTGCATTTTTATTTTAAACCCCCCCCCCCCATTTCAGTACTAATATAAACAATCATTTACAGAAAGTAGCAAACTAGTTCCCTGAGGATTCGACCTGAGTCACACTCAGATTAATTGTTTGATCGTGTGTTGCACTTTAATCACTATATTTACAACCGATCAAAATGGCGCCGTTGCCGGGGAATTAGCCATTTGTTTATTTTCTATTATTTTTTTTTGTTTATTACATTAGTACATTATCTGTTTAGTACTCACTTTTTTAATCCTTCCTTTGTCTGTCGATGCAAACCAGAAGCAAGACGAAGAGAGGAAGGAAAGGTAGAGGAAAGATGGAGCAAAACAATCACAACAATCTGGTGAACGCACCTGTTCAGCAGAGGGAACCTACTGTCGCAGACTTCATGATACCATCAACCCACACTCAAGGAAATCCCATCCAGATGCTTGAAGGAGGGAATATTGAATGGAGGTCCGGCCTGATACAGATGATAACCAGTAATGCCTACAATGGGATAACTGGTAATGCTCATCATCACCTGGATCAATTCAAGGATTTCTGTGCGACATACAAGCCAACAAATGTGGACTTGGAAACGATGTACCTTCGTCTGTTCCATTTGTCACTAAAGGACAGAGCCAAGGAATGGCTCAAGAACCATCCGCCAAACACCTTCACCACCTGGGACCAGCTATCCAGTGCATTTATGATGCAGTTCTTCCCACCAGCAAAGACTAAAGAGCTGAGAGAAGCAATCAGCAAATTTACTCAAAAGATGTGCGAGGATTTTCATGAGGCTTATGAAAGATTCAAACGATTACTGTGGGAATGCCCACATCATGGAAACTCACCTTGGCAGCTGATGTATTCCTTCTACAACGGAATGGATAAGGAAGCCCGACATCTGATGGACAATAGTGGAAAAGGTGCCACCAACTGAGGCCTTCCAACTGATAGAAGAACTCGCGGCAAACTCACTACAGTTTGGCAGTGGACGCAACAACTATCCTAAGGATAGAGACTTCATCAGTGGTGCTGTTGCAACCAAGGACGACATTCAACGCCTCACCACAATGTTTGAAGCAATGATGAAAAATCAGAATCCTAGCGTAGCACAAGTCGGAATGGAATACAGTAACCAGTACACTGTTCCACCGCCACCTGCAGTCCTTCCTCAGCAACCAGTTCCATTACCACCCATGCCTATGCACGCTGAAGAAGATGTAAACTTCGTACGGAATCAACCCTACAACAACAACAGTAGACCTGCATATGAAGCTAATAGGAACTACCAGCGTCAACCATACTTCAATTATCAGAACAATCATCAAAGCAATCAGATGCCTCAAACAAACTATGCAGCCCCTGCCTCGAAGCCATGGAACGCCAATCCTGTTGCACCTAGTGCTCCCAAACCTCAAAACACTCATCCAGGTAATGTCGCATCGTCGAGCAATTCTAATCAGACTGACCTATCTTCTATTGTTGCACAGCTTGCAGCTACACAACAACAGATGATGCAGCAGCAGCAACAGAGTCAACAGGAAAGCCAACTAATACTGCAGAAGCTTAACGAACTACAGAAACATAATGCAATTTTGGAGAATCAAATAGCTCAGCAAGCATCAGCATCCAGATTCCAGAGTCAATTGCCACCTCAAGCTGATGTAAAATCAACGGAGAACATCAATGCTATCACTTTGAGGAACGGGAAGGAGTTGCAAGCAGCAGAACAAACCAGGGTAAACGACCGTGTGCCCGATCAAATCTCCAGGGCAACCGATCGCACCTCCGAGTTTTCAACCGACTGTGTACCCGAGCGTGTACTCGACCAGGCAACCGAACCTTCTTCAAATAAAAATTTCGCTAACTTGTTTGAACCCTTGCAGAAAGAAGTCGACAAAAGAAAGCAAGAGATCAAGGAGAAAGTACCTTTTCCGCAAAGATTGAAAAAGCGGAACGACAATTCGCACATCCAAAGGTTTGCTAAACTTCTTAGCAATCTTCAGGTATCAATGCCATTCACTGATATAATACTTCAGATGCCTGGTTATGGAAAATTTCTGAAGATATTGTCACAAACAAGAAAAAGTTAGACACTGATCATGTTACACTGGACGCAAATTGTAGTGCCATTATACAACATGACATGCCTAAAAAGTTGAATGATTTTGGTGCATTCTGTATTCCCATTACAATAGGTCCTGTTAATGTGTCTAATGCTCTATGTGACTTAGGTGCGAGTATTTTATTAATGCCATTTTCTCTGTACAAAAAGCTTGATGTAGGAGAATTAACCCCAACACCCATCAGCCTGAGATTAGCTGATAGAAGCTCTAGGTTGCCTAAAGGTATTTTAGAAGACATGCTCATTAAAATTGGTGAACTTTGGGTGCCTGTTGACTTCTATGTTCTAGAGATGGATGTTGAGAATGAAACTCCTATCATACTAGGTAGGCCATTTTTGAATACTGTTCAAGCTGTGATTGACTGTGGTAATGGAACCATTGAGATGAACCTGGGCAGTGAGAAAGCGAAATTTTTCTTGAAATCTATGATGAAAGCACCTAGGGACTCTTTGGACTGTGCTTGGCTTGATACTTATGATGATTCTAACCATTTTGATGAGCTGCCAAATTTTGAACATGAACTACTAAGCAGTGACAAAGAAGCAGGTGCACTTATGATGCTGACGGAGTGCGAAGCAATTGAAGAAGCTATTGAGAGTAAAGATAATGAAGACAATGAATCAGGTAACGAATTTGATGAAAATTTAAAACCACTTCCATCAAATCTGAGGTATGAATTTCTTGGACCTAACTCTACATTGCCTGTGATCGTTGATGCCTCATTAGATGAACAGCGGACTGTAGAATTACTCAATGTACTTAGGAAATACAAATCTGCTATCGGACACTCTATTGATGACATTAAAGGAATTAGTCCTAGCATCTGCATGCATAGAATACACTTAGAAAATGATGCTAAACCTAGCAGTGAGCATTTGAGGAGATTAAACCCTAATTTGAACGAAGTTGTTTTTAAAGAAATTGCTAAGCTTCGTGATGCAGGGATAATATACTCAGTTGCAGATTCGGAATGGGTGAGTCCTATTCATGTAGTGCCAAAGAAAGGAGGACTAACTGTAGTAACAAACAACAGGGGAGAACTTGTTCCGACAAGAACAGTGACCGGACACAGAATGTGTATAGACTACAGGAAGTTGAACAAAACTACGAAGAAGGATCACTTCCCCATCCCATTCATCGACCAGATGTTGGAGAGACTAGCCGGGCACGAATATTTTTGCTTTTTGGATGGCTACAGTGGATTTTTCCAAATCCCCATACACCCTGAAGACCAAGACAAAACGACATTTATATGTCCATTTGGTACCTTTGCCTATAGACGCATGCCATTCGGATTGTGCAACGCACCAGGAACCTTTCAAAGATGCATGATTTCAATATTCTCTGAATTTTTGGAGAAATCCATGGAAGTTTTCATGGATGACTTTTCTGTTCATAGTTATTCATTTGATTCATGCTTATCTAATTTATCTAAAGTTCTTGCCATGTGTGTCGAGGTTAATCTTGTGCTTAACTGGGAAAAATGTCATTTCATGGTGAAAGAAGGTATTGTGCTCGGACACAAAATAACAAGGAAAGGAATAGAAGTAGATAAAGCAAAAGTGGAAGCAATTGAAAAGCTGCCAATTCCCAACAATGTCAAAAGCATCAGAAGCTTCTTAGGGCACGCAGGCTTCTACAACCGCTTCATCAAAGATTTCTCAAAAATAGCTAAGCCTCTCACCAATTTACTTTGCACTGATGTTGACTTTAAAGTTACTGATGAGTGTGTTACAGCTTTTGAAACTCTAAAGCAATCTCTAATTACTGCGCCAATTATCCAACCTCCCAACTGGAGCCTGCCATTTGAACTGATGTGTGACGCAAGTGACAACGCAATTGGAGCAGTGCTAGGTCAAAGGGTCGATAAGAAGCTACATGTGATTTACTATGTCAGTAAAGTGTTGGTTGCAGCCCAAGTAAATTACACAACAACTGAGAAGGAGCTGTTGGCAGTTGTTTATGCGTTTGAAAAATTCAGACCATACTTGGTTAGCTCAAAGACAATTGTGTATACTGACCATGCGGCAATCAGGTATTTGATGACAAAGAAAGATGCAAAACCTAGACTAATACGTTGGATACTTCTTTTGCAGGAATTCGATATTGAAATTAAAGACAAAAAGGGAGATGAAAACGTGGTACCGATCATCTGTCAAGAATACAATTGAACCTTGCGGAAATTTCTGATGATGCACCTATTCGAGATTCGTACACGGGTGAGGATTTGATGAACATAGAGAAAAATTCAGCACCTTGGTATGCGGATTTTGTGAACTATCTAGCATGTGGAATCCTGTCGGGAGACGTGGATTACAACAGGAAGAGGAGATTTCTGCACGATGTGAAGAGGTAATACTGGGATGATCCATTTTTATATAAATTGTGTGTCGATGGCATCTACAGGACGTGTGTATCAGAGGAAGATCAACAGAGTATCTTGGAACGTTGTCACTCATCCTCATATGGTGGTCATGGTTCGAAAACAAAGACTGCAGCTAAAGTCTTACAAAGTGGATTCTAAAGCGCGATGAGATGCCACAAAAAGGAATGTTAGAAGTCGAGATATTGGATGTCTGGGGCATAGACTACATGGGACCATTCCCATCTTCATACGGAAATCACTATATACTGGTTGCAGTGGATTTTGTGTCAAAGTGGGCAGAGGCTATGGCAACCAGAACGTGCGATGCTAAGAGTGTCACAAGCTTATTCAAAAAGATAATTTTTCCGAGGTTTGGAACTCCGAGAGCAGTAGTGAGCGACAATGGGAGTCACTTTCGGGAAAAGTAATTCGGAGCTATGTTAAGAAAGTTCGGAGTCTACCACAAGTTTTCTACACCCTACCATCCGCAAACCAATGGACAAGCTGAGTTAACCAACCGAGAACTCAAGAAAATTCTGGAGAAGACAGTAAATAATTCGAGGAAAGATTGGTCGTCAAGGTTGGAGGAAGCTTTATGGACATACAGAACCGCTTTCAAGACGCCTATTGGGATGTCTCCCTATATAGGCTGGTGTATGGAAAGCCCTGCCACTTACCGGTCGAGTTGGAATTCAAAGCTATTTGGGCAGTGAAGAAGCTGAACTACGATATGAAAGCAGCAGGTGAAAAACGGATGTTAGATTTACATGAACTGGAAGAAATTCGTATGGAGAGCTATGAGAGTGCCAAGCTATACAAGGACCGTTCGAAAAAATGGCATGATAGAAAACTAAGAGCTAAACACTTTTCTGTTGGAGAAAAGGTGTTACTGTACAAGTCCAAACTTCAGCTATTTCCAGGAAAGCTCAAGACAAGATGGGCAGGACCATATACAGTGAGCAAAGTTTTTGACGATGGACATTTAGAACTCTCAGATGACAATGGCCAAACTTTCAAGGTGAATGGGCACAGGGTGAAGGAATATTTCGGATACAAGCCTAACAACCTGGAGGATTACAAATTTGAAGACGTTGAATAAATCTACCAACAATCTCGACATTTAAAAGCAGCTCCGTCTTGGCCAAGACGTTAAACTAGGCCGGTAAGAACTTCAATTTTATATTTTCTGCAAAAATTTAGAAATATTCTTGGTGTTGATATTTGAACTGACCGATCGATTGGCCTAGCAAAATAATCGGTTGCCCGATAGGCTAGCCTGGCCCAATTTTACTAAATCAATTTTGCTAACCTAGCTGTCTATTCTTGCAATTCTCATATTCAGATTTGGCTGAATAAACGAAGTAGGGTTTACGATCCAAAGCAGCCGTCCGCTCAACCTCCCGAGTAGCCGATCGCACGTCCGCTCGTCCACCCGGTCGCACGGCCGATCGTTCCCCCTATCGCACATCCGTCTACTCGCACGCCGATCGGACATCCGCTCGCTCCGCCAATCGATTCATCAGTCCGCCTCTGCCGATCCAACCTAGCAGCCGCTCAGCGTCTCTTCGGTAAAAAAAACTTTCAGTTTGAATTGAATTGGTGCCCTAATTTCTTTGCTATTTTGTGGCTATGGTGAGGACCATGGGAGGAAAGGTTACTAATGCAGAGGGATCAAAAGAGAAAAAGAGGAAGCGAATACAAGTTGCAAACAACCTATACCCATTGCCACCAGACGACCCCGCACATCTAAGCGCCACAACACCTCCTGGACCGCCTAAAAAAACTGCTGGAGAGACCTCGCGCGCTCGCCCTGACGCTGGTACAGTCCATACCCCACCTGTTCCTCCTCCACAACCGCCACAACAAGGAAACCCCCTCACACCAGCTCATCAGCATGCACTGTCGAGATTCATACCTCCTGATACACAACCAAAAGAGCCAGTCTACAACTTTGACCACGTCTACAGGATCATACTCTCAAGGGACAGTGAAAAGTGGATGAAGATCAAGAACGCTAAAGCTGCCAAGCCGTTGTACCCCGTGCATGGTGACCTGAGGATAATGAAGATTTTTGATGAGGTCAATTCCATTCTGACAGACGGAAACTTGGAGTTCATGATGTGGGATGACCCTGACACCTATCAGAAGCTGGTCATTGAGTTTATTTCGACATTTGAAGTCATATGGGCAACTCATGACGGACCAGAGAGCTTAATAACAGCAGGATCCAAGCGGTGGGCGCAAAGATGGATATTCCAGATTAATGGGTACTTTCACACTCTGACTGAGGAAGAGTTCGAAAAAAATTTCAACTATCAATGGAAAGCTACCTCATTCACCAACCAATCTACTGATGAAGACACTGAATTCTGGAGGTACATTACTGAAAATAACACTATCACATTCACTACTAACTCACCTTCCAACTTGATCAGATTGCCAGCCTGGAGGATTATCCACCGTCTTGTTGCTGAAAACTTGGCTACTCGCGCTGATAAGGGAACTAGAGTAAATCACATAGATCTGGAGATTATGAGGACCCTGCGCAGAGGCAGAGGGAATGGAGTAAAACTTATGACTATATTCTCTGATCTTTTTGAAAAGTGTTCGTCTTGCAGCGTGCTTGGAGGAGGGTCAATCATCACGCTTATTGCTAAGCACCTCGGCTATAACCTGGATAATGGGAAGCTGCTAAAGCCAAACACACTAGGCATGACAATGATGAGAAATAGCACAATGGTTGATAAGGAGAATAATTGGACAGTTTGCACGCCAGGCTTCAATGGACCAGACATGTCCTTCGCAACATTGTGCAGCTTTGAGAAGTAAAGCAAGGCATGTAGAACTGCTTCTTGAACAAACTCTAGGTGCCTCAGTTGATGCTCATCAGCCTTCGCTGCTTAATGAAATATTAATCAACCACTCAGAAATACTGAATAATGAATAACCAAAGCAGCAAGTAACATCGCCATCTTCACAATCACATACAATCATTGAGGAACTCAAACTCCATCAAAACCAAGCATCATGTCTTGGGATAAAAAAACCTAAACTTACGCAATTGAATGAGCTAGTTTTTATTTTATTTTAAAAATTACAGTATGAAAAGACAAAAAATAAACGATCATGCCATAAAAATGTCGACCACCTGATCATTTGATCAACACTATTATCGCTACACCACTTCCTTGCAAATATCAACTTCCATTTTCAAGCTTTTGCATGAAATTCTCACATGATTTTCCAGAAAATTCACATACTTAATAGACCTACAAATCCAAGTTCACATCTGACAGCGAAATTTCTTATACAATCCATCATTTTTACACACACACACACACACACAAAATTGCACTGTCGATTATACCGCAGAACATCGAATGACCTAAAATCACGTGATAGCGCATTCAAGAACAATTCAAAAAAAAATTAGATAAACAGCCAATCAGCCATGCACATACGCACAGGAAGAAGCACTCACCGCTGAGAATGATTTGAATCTACATGTTGTTGTGCCATCACGGAGTGTTCAGGAATCGGAGACGGAAAATCGAAGATTTTGAAAACCTATTCGATTCGAAAATCGTCGACGAGAATCTTCTGGATCGGGAGAGAAAAAGCAAAAGATCATTGGCGAAACAGCGTCGTTTAGTGATTGTGATGCGAATATGATCTGGAGGAATAGGAATTGAGACGAAAATGGGGACGGCTTAACGGATATGTTTTACGAGGTTGCTTAATAACATAGTGACTAGTTGGAGAAGTGAGCACTGAAAATTCAAAATAGAGATGAAATCACAAGGTAAAAAGATACCGATTCCATGAAAGAAAAAAAAAAGTAGATTGAATGCTTGCAAAAAAAAAAAGAATGTAGATTGAATTACATTCAGTCGAGTGAACAGCAGAAGTGTATCGATATCACTTGCTTATTCAAGAATTAAGTATAACTGTAATAACACATCGGTCATCAAAGCCTTAGAACCATCAGGATTTGAACCATACCGAGACACAAAACAATAAGATAAACTTGGACGAACAATGTTGGTTTTAGAGAGGACCGGGGAAGGTTCCATTCTCCCTCTGCTCGTTCCATTTCTCAACCTGCAGCAAGTGGCAAAAGCCAACATCAGAAGTAAATCAGAGTAAGCTAGGCAAAGATGCAGCGGCAGGACATTATACATGCTATGTTGATTTTGTAACCGGCGTATGTTGACCTATGGAAGCGACTATAGGAGAGATGTTAATATAAATTATTGTTGTATAGATTTTATCCATCTTTTGAAACAATAATCGATTATGAAATTTCACCAAAATGAAAATAGTATTATGTTGAATGGGGTTACCAATAACTGGGACATGAGAAACAGCCACTAAAGTTGCATAAATTTCAGGGAGGCAAAGTATAATTTGAATCCACATCAATTATTTTGAAGTTTGCCGAGGACTATAGTCGAACTATGAAACTAAACTTACCCATTCGCCAGGGCAAAGGGAACGGTAATACTTGGCAAACTTTTCACATTCACCAGACTCTTCACCTTTTGCTGCTAAGCACCTATAATGCAATTTCGTTCATACACCAGAGACGTCAATTAAGAAATAATAACTTTACTATTTGTAATCTTTACCTGTGAAACTCGATGTAACGTGTAAAACAGTGCCTTGTCTGGTTGGTTGTAGGGAACCTGAAATCAGCCGGTGCTGTCTTCAGCTCAATCTGCAAATAACTAAATCAATTATTGAACATGTAAAGATATACCAATTGATTCCATTATATGATGTAGCTAAGTGAAGTAAATTTATACTACTCGCTAAAGCTACAACACCTCCCACAAATGACAGCACCTCTTAAACTATGTCACATGTCCACAGGTTTATTTTATCTGACAGCCCCAATTAAGCAATGTCACTCACATTCCACCGGAGCTTGTTCAACTCAATGTATCATCACAAAATGCTTTGACATCAGTTTCATGATCAAAGAGCTACCCCCCACAGTGCAAAATATTTCAACAAATTCGTAACTTGTGCTTTAATGCACTGATGTACCCCAGTTTCATGCAAGCAACTTATATCGACTCAAAATTCTAAAAAATACACAAAAATTACATTTTCTATAAATAAAAGGTAACACCTAACTACACCAAACATTCCCTTCTCGGTTTGCAGTAGAGGATGGGAACCCAGATGGGGCTATTTTTGTTATATTGGCAATCCAGCTAACAATCTTTCATTATAGGCATTTTCCCTCTTCATGAATGTGGTCCAAATAGTTCAGTTCGCATGCTGATACGTTAGTCAAACTTCAAACCAAATGCGCACATGAGGAACACAAATGCTTTAAGTCATCAAGTGCAAGCCTCACACTCGAGTCTCAAACCATCATAACTCAAAGTTTATACCCTCATTCAGAATGTCTCGGAAAAAAGACAAAAAAGCTACAATGTGTATGATGTAATAGGCTTGCATGATGTCCCTCTAGGAAAAACAAATTAGCAAAATGATCAACGGACATGTTCCGAAATTTGTCTCGATCATGCAATAAGTTGAGATTCTGAACAAAAAAATTTTTTTGAATAAATGATGATATCATTAATCAAAAGGTAATAACACAGTAACCCCTGAAGACAGTCCTCCAACAATTTATTACTAGTTATAAGAGAGAGAGAGAGAAAAGCGTAACTCAAATTCGGTGCCAATCATGATACTTTTCTTATTCACAGACCTACTCGTGGAGTGAGTATGGCAGCAAAAAGGCTAACATCTTATCAAATATACACACATAATTACCATGAAACGAACATAAGCATCCACACCAATGAGAGCAATCAGCAATAATAGAGAGACTTTATTGCTTATTGCTCCCATGCAGCAGGTGAGCAAAAAAAAGAGCAAAAAGCAATGCTTGATAGGTGAGCAATAATGGAGAGGGTATTGGAAAGGAAAGCAATAAGTGAGACCCGCATGCATATATTAAGATAGAGAGGATAAAACCTACTTTTTATTAGTTTTGAAAGATATAAAAATCAGAAATGTCATAAAATGAACGTTAGACGGACATTTAACTATTCAAACTCAAAAAATAAAAATAAAAAATTTTAAAATAAAAAATTAAAGAATCTTGAGACAAAACAAAAAAAAAGAAATAATATAAGTGATAATGCCAGATAAATGAATGGTTATGAGTATTGTTTTTTGCTTTCATTGCTCCAGAATAAAATATAGCTATTTTTGCTCATAGCTCTTTGCTCTCTTGCTGCGTTAAAATATATAAAACAAATAGTAATTTTTGCTCATTGCTTTTAGCTCTGCTTGCTACATGACTTTTATTGAAAAATGCTATTTTTGCTTATTGCTCATTGCCCATTGCTCTGTTACTACGGATGCCCTAAATCAAGCAGCCAGGTTTGTCCCCTACAAGCAAATACTCATTTCAAAAAAATTAGGGCAACTCCACTGCCAATCCTAGGCCTTTGCACACCATCAATTTAATCACCAAAAAATAATAATATTGAAACAGAATCCTAAGTCCTAATGTCACAACTCGGAACCAATGTTCACAAAAACTCCATATAGATTCACAATTCCAAAATCGATTTTCTAAATCTCGTTCGACGCAGATTCTCAATTAAACGCTCTCTGATTTTGAGCAGAAACGATTTGAAAATACCTCTTCATCGGCCATGTTGGATCTGATCTTCGATCGGAAAACGGTGCGAGAAACTCTTCGATGTCGGATGAGGAAGCTGCGCGCTGTGCAATGGAATGAACGAGTCAGAAGTTTGACCAAATATTTTCTATTATTATATTCAGACGCACTCCCGACCGTTGCGTTTGGTAACACGTTTAGTCGTGTTCTTGTACCAGGTTTATGCTTAACATATAATCCATATTTAATATTCAATACATAATAATAAAACTATATAAAAAAATACATAATAAAAAAACTATATAAAAAAATACATAATAATAAAACGATGACTCCGCGCAAGGTGTTGGAAAATGATTGCATACGGCTCGAGGACCAATTTAAGTGTACTATACTTAGGGCATCCGCATCCATGAAAATAAAAATGCTAGGAGAGGATTTTCTCACCTAACATTTCCTCTAAACAAAGCACAAAATCAATGAGGATGTTCTCTCACAAATGCTCCTTGAGGATGTATGAGAGAACATCCTCATTGATTTTGTGCTTCGTTTGGAGGAAATGCTAGATGAGAAAGTTCTCTCATAGCATTTCTTTAGTAATAGATACATATGCCCTTAATAAATTATGACAACTCCCAAAATTAGAATACATCGTAGTTATTTTTTTCCATCTGAACTGTTACCCTATGATTTAAGAGTGTGGCTCCATACCCAACCGACCAATAATAATGTACTATTTTTTCTGAATAAATAGAAAGAACTCCTTAAGCTTAAGAGTAAATTTTTTATGGACAAGAAAGAAAGTACATGGATGAAGGCAACCACTTCGTACAAATGTAAAGAAAACTCTTCCATTATTATTATTATTTTTTTTTGATAAGAAAACTCTTCCATTATTGATGTTGAGTCACAGAGTAACCTTGTACATGACTCCACATCTGATATATTTTTTTAACAGGATTATATTGGGAAGAAATGTGTATATATTATCTTTTTTAACCGTATCATTGTTTTTTTATTTCTTTATTTATATATGGATAAAAATTAAATAATAATGTATTTTTTATAATTTACATTGTTATGATTTATCATTTATATTATTGAGTAAATATCAGGTACAAAGTATATTTTTGGTACAAAATATAAAGTTCAACAAAACTGTATTATAATTCGTCGCCGAGAAATCTAAAGTATGACATAGTTCTTGAAGAATAATTTATAACCTGTCACCGAAAAATTAATCATTATAAAAGATTGTGATTTGTTTATATTTTTTACATAAAAGATCTTTTTTTTTCTTATATCATTATAACATTTTTATATATATGAGTAACTAAAGTAAGGGGAGCACTCGGTTGAGGCAAGGTTGGTAGAATGAGGCAGTAAAGCATGATCTTGGCCATTGATGATATTGATCTAATGGTTGAGATTTAAAGATGTGGTAGTGGAATTTTACTATTTACTTTTTGCTTTTTACTATTGGTAGTGTATTTACTATTTGCCACGTGGCGCGCCCACAAAGCACGGGGGTTAGATGTGTGGTTGAGATCGTGCCTCACTGTCTCATTCTAATTTACTTGCCTCATTTAAGCGCTCCTCACTACTGTAATAAATATTGATACCTCACTTTAAACGAAACATTAAAAAAAATCCAACCTTTAATAACCTTTGAATTCCGCGCCTGACAAAAGGCACATGTGTTTGCTCAATAAAAACTAGTCATAACTGCCGGTCTGCCACTAGGGATGACTTTTTGTCAAAAGTGATAAATTTGATAAGTTTTCAAAAATTGTTACACAAAATGAATGAAGTTTACAAAGAATATCAATTCTTTTTTCTTTTTTTACAAAAAAAAAAAACTTCATTTCATCTCGATATCAAAATAATGGTCCCTACTCCCTCGTGTCATGGTCACCACAAATCAATAAACGCCGTCGTAATGACTAGATACTACATGCAGTGATGGAGCATAAAATTATGAATTGTGATGGAAGCATGAAGGACGAAACACGAAATCAAGCATCTTATGGATCCATTGTATTTTAATGGATCTGATTTGATTAGATTTGACCCAGAGTTACTATTACGTATACAATAACACATTTATCAAAGCTGGTGCGTACTGTTATGTGACACAACATTACTTAAGCCACCGGGCATGTCATTTATGTAAGACCATGTCTCCGTCTTGTTAAATGCATTTATAAACATAGAATAAAATTTAAACATGAGTTAGCGACGGAATCAGAACTTTTTTTGACCGGGGGGCCATATTAAAATTGTATAAAAATTTATGTGACATAATAACTTATGACTAAAATTATGTCGCTTTTGTATATATCACCCTTAAAAAATATGTCAAAGAAACACTATATACAAGAAAACTATTAAATAATTTCTCAAAGCATTCAGAACATATTCATGCAATTTACTTCTAGTCGGGGCGTAGGCGGGTGATTTTTAGACAACCGGTTTTGGCACAAAAATTATTCTACTTCAGAAAGTCGGAAGCGATTCTAAATCACCTGTCAAATTGTCTTATCACCGTGCATTCTCGTCTCTCCATCATTCTAAGAATTGAAAGTTACATTGTCATTATGATTTTGAAACCTAGTTCTAATTTCAATTGGGTTAGTATTTGTTTGGTTACAAGATTTATTCGTTTTGGAGTTAGATTTATTTTGATTAGTCATAAGGCAAGCTTATTTTGAGTAAAAATATAACTTAAAATTTATTTGAAAATTAATAAAAGCTTAAGGAAAAAGATCAGGTACAAAGTTGATTTTTTGGTACAAAATATAACAAATCATATCAATTGATCTTGTGATTTAGATAGATGAGATTAAATCATGTTTTTTGGTACATTTTCTTTATCACGAATTATATGCAAAATTGACGAACTATATCGTCTTTTGGTACAAAATACAAACAAATCATAACCTTAGATATGTTTCATGTAAACCATAATCAAAAAAAAAATTCTACGAATTGGATATTCAAAAACGATTATGAATATATATAACTAATAAAACAATAAAGTTTGATATAGTACAGCTACAACATCAGCATAAATGGGAATTGGAATAAATTTTTATACGACGATTAACATTTTACAGCGGATGCCAGTTGCCATTGCCATTGCCATTGCCATTGCCATTGTACTTATCAGGTTAACCAATTTTCAAAAAAGAATAGAATTTCTAATTTAAACCACTTTTATTTTTAGTCTAACTAGAAAATAAAAAAGAAATAAAGAAAATAGAAATTTGACTAATTTACTGTTTTACCCCTTTTAATCCGCGTCTTCTCCGCTGTTTTACTTATTTTAGCCGGCCAGCATCGCATCGTGTTCGTCCACTCTCTCCTCATCTTTCTCTCTCTCTCTCTACATATCGCCCCCATCATCGATTCGTCTCCCCGATTTCACAGGTGCAGCATCCATCCTCTGCATCTCGGGTTTTTCTTCTTCCAAACCCTAAACATACAGATCCAGAAAACATAGCAATTGAAATCAATCAGATCCGTTAAAGACAGCGATGCCGAGTTTGGAAGAAGACCAGTTTCCGTCAACACCAGGAAAAGTCAAGATCGAGAGAAGCCACGGCCACCACCATGCCTTCAGCCGTCAATTCAGTCGCTTCTTCTCATCGACAAGCACGATGCTGATCTGGGCTCTGTTTCTGATCGCTTTAACGGCGTCGTTTTTGAGCTTTCAGACTTCTGTTCATACCGGGAGAAGCTACTTCACCGCTTCATGGGCTGATATACGGTGGGAGAAGGAAGTACGCAGCTCGGCCCAGATCCAGCGCCCGCATTGCATGTCAGTCTTAGTTACCGGCGCAGCCGGTTTCGTCGGTTCGCATGTCGCTCTGGCTTTGAAAAAACGCGGTGATGGAGTCGTCGGGATTGATAACTTTAACGACTACTACGATCCGTCGCTAAAGCAGGCGAGAAAGGCGTTGCTAAAACGACATGGGAT
Source organism: Rhodiola chrysanthemifolia (assembly GCA_033675395.1). NCBI lineage: Eukaryota > Viridiplantae > Streptophyta > Magnoliopsida > Saxifragales > Crassulaceae > Rhodiola > Rhodiola chrysanthemifolia. The sequence continues at coordinate 16,863,173 of CM066204.1, forward strand.
AATGGTGGTCCAAGGTGACATCAACGATGCTAAACTGTTGACCAAGTTGTTCGACGTCGTCGTTTTTACACATGTGATGCACTTAGCAGCTCAAGCCGGTGTTCGTTACGCCATGGAAAATCCTCATTCGTATGTCCACAGCAACATTGCCGGATTGGTGACATTGCTCGAGGTTTGCAAATCGGCCAATCCGCAGCCCTCGATCGTCTGGGCGTCGTCCAGCTCGGTTTACGGGCTGAACGAAAGAGTCCCCTTTTCCGAATCAGACAGGACTGATCAACCCGCCAGCCTGTACGCTGCAACGAAAAAGGCTGGCGAGGAGATCACTCACACTTACAATCACATCTATGGTTTGTCCATCACCGGCTTGCGATTCTTCACGGTCTACGGACCTTGGGGCAGGCCGGACATGGCGTATTTTTCCTTCACTAGGAACATTCTGCAAGGCAAGCCGATCACCGTCTACCGAGGCAAAGACCGAGTGGACTTAGCTAGAGACTTTACTTACATTGACGACATAGTGAAAGGTTGCATAGGGTCGTTAGACACGTCGGGCAAGAGCACCGGTTCGGGCGGGAGGAAGCGCGGCCCTGCGCCTTACCGGATCTTTAACTTGGGGAACACGTCGCCGGTGACGGTCCCGAATCTGGTGGGGATTTTGGAGAAGCATTTGAAGATGAAGGCGAAGAAGCATTTTGTGGACATGCCTGGAAACGGAGACGTGCCGTTTACCCATGCCAACATCAGCTCTGCTCAAAACGGATTCGGGTATAAACCGACAACCGATTTGGAAACTGGGTTGAAGAAGTTTGTTAGGTGGTATTTATCTTATTATGGTTATCATGGCAAGTATGTAAATTGAGATGGACTTGATAATTGTAATTTTTATTATCTTTTTTCACCTTTTAATTAAGGATGATTTTCAAATATTTTATGTACTGACTATCATTGATATTACGTAGTATCTTGTTCTTTTAAATTTACAATTTCAGCTTGATCTATTCGTTATGATAAAATATTTTTTTACTTGAAAAATATATACCTACTTAGTCTGATTAAGATTTTTTTTTGGATAGAAGTCTGATTAAGATTTTATACAAAAAAGAAGTATATTCGTGGATTTGTTTAATTAATTATTAAACTTGATTAACGGAACTACCGGATCAATCACATCGGATCCTCTATTTGGATCCGTATCCGTTCCCGGGTTAAGGGTACGGGTGGGTGAGCTCTGATCTTCATTTTCAGCTCGCTGGTCGAGTTTCGAAACCCTAGTTTCATCCATTGGAGTGCGATTTCGCTCAAATGTATGGCGATTGCTTTCGCTCCATTAGTGTTTCTGAAAATCGTATGCTTACTTTTGTACTGTCAATTTTTGATTTTCGAGGCTTATGAGAGCAAGTGCAGTTGCTGCAGCATGTGATTCCTTATAGGTTTGGAGCTCAGGAAGCTGTGTTTGCTTTCTACGTTGTGTTCTGGTAGTGTGTCTGATCGGATGTTAGATAGTGCTAGAGCTTTCCAGTGCTACAGACTTATACTGATCAATAGTACTGAATCGATATCCTTTTCATTTGGCTTTGAAGGTTTTGTGTTGATTATGGTTTTATGTGAACAAGAAATTGAAGCTGGAGTCTGGACAACTTTCAAGTTTAAGGATTCAACTACAATTTGACGTAAGTGCAATACTTTTCTAACTTGCTGTGCTGACTGTGACTTATGATCTTGTGAAAGATGAGGTTAGTCTGTTTTGATTAAACTTACTATTCATTATTCTAAATGCTATGTTGTTCAACTTCGGTATTACAAATTTCAGTTTTTGTGTGTTATTAAAGACTAAAGAGCTACTTGACTTTCAAGTATGATCCGTATTTTCTTAGTTGAGGTCTTTAATAGACGGGTTTAAATAGTTTATCTTGAAGTTCCATAGTTTTTGGATCGATTGGGCCATCTGGATGTTACTTTCGTGTCAACAGGGTAAGTTGATAGAAACTTAGTAACATGTTGTTTTACCCTATTAAGAATATTTATAAAAGTGAGAAGGCAGCTGTTTTTGCGTTAATGGTAACTGAATCGTGTTGACTTTAGTGTCTCCAAGAAACTCACTGTCGTTTACACTCTAAAAAAGATTCTTTGGCATATGATTTTCCAGTGGGCATCTGATAATTTTTTTCAAGTCATGATCATAAACTAAAAGTGGAATGGAGTTTACACTCTAAGTTGGGAAATATTTTTTGAATTATAATTGAACATCAAAGAGACATGACTTGAAACTTAAGTTTACTCTAGTTTTACTGGGGTCATCCCACTGATGTATTTTTACACTTATGTACAGTTTAACAAAAATAAATAGAAGAGATATATGCCACATGGCATGTCTCTCGTGATCAAGCTTGTGTACTTGTTTGCTTGATGAACTTTTTCTGCTTCAGCAAGGTTAGTCTGGCTGCATCTCCTTCTTATTTCTATTAATTTATTTATTTGGAAATTGTATGTATAGAGATTATTTTTGCGGCCACCTATTCAAATGTGCCCCTCCATTGTGATCCGGGATTCCGGGTGCGATGTCCTGTTGGTATCTTGGGTGATGAGAACAAAAAGTGCATTGATTGATATATTTGCAATCCACTCTCGAACTGCTATCTTATGCTTGAAGGCTATCCTTATTGCAGATATGTTACAGCACTTTGTTGATGCTAAGCGGGATTTTGATGCTAGCTATATCTATCACGGTGTGAATAGAGCAATGCAGCATGTGCACAGAAGTGGCTTCGATAATAGAGGAATTCTCTTCAATACCCCATGATACCTATTTCAAAATGTTGGCGCCCTCTCTTGTTTAATTAGCTTTATGATGTTCTGTATGTACTTTTAAGGCTACTAGTCTACTAGATGCTGAATAACATGGTTTTAATCCTTCTCACTCTTCTTTCGCTATCATTTCCAGGCGCGGGTACTTACAATTCATTAGATGTTGAAGAACATATGTAAGAAGCTCTTCATGCTGACCGAGTCATATTACTTTGTCCTGTGGTGGGAAGCGCTGTTTTTTTAAAAGGTAAATGCAGTATGTAATTTGCTACTTCCATATACTCCTTTGGGTATTTTTCATTTGTTTGCGGGTTAATCATATTACGGCCTTGCTAACTTTTGTAACCTTGTGTTGGGAATTTCTATTGTGTGTCTAACCACATTGTCAAGTTTGTTATTGTTAGCTACAAGAATTTTATTTTATTGGTTATCGTGAAAGAAAATAACAGTTACGCACTGAAATACATTCTCATAGCTATTTACAACTCTCATCTTGGGATTTCACTTTTGGGGATCCAAATTATTAGTGTAGAATCCAAATTACTCCTCCAATTCTGGAGATTTCATTGGTCCAAGACTATAATGGGTTAGATTGAGTCCTCTGTCAAATGTAATACATGGACTTCACTTTTTCCGCTTAGTTGTGAATTTAGAATGATAAGTACACTCTTTTTTCCCATATTAGCGATTGACAAATAATCCTAGTGAATATTAATCTTTATTAATGAATAATGATTGAACTTGTATGCTTAGAACAGGTATCCTCAGAACAGGTATGCTTAGAACAGGTATTAACCTTGGGGTGTTTTATTTTCCAGCTTGATTTCTTAGTAAATACTTAATCTTTATTTAAACTCAATTTAAGTCGAAAAGAACATCATGTGAACTTAAAGTTGCATGGCTTCCAGTTGCCCACATCCTCAAGTCAGTGCACTTGTTGCTCGTATCTTCTGGTTAATTGAAATTGTAGCCCTCCTCTGTCTGCATATATTTGCTCGCGTGTTGGGTATTCTTCTCAGTGTTTACTTCTTTTCCATGCCACCAGGTATCGTAAAGCTTGTTACCGCCACCCAATAAAGAGATCCTCCAAATTGGTAATTGACAACTTTTTCGTCAAGGATCATATGATAGATAGACAGATACAACTCATGATCAGTGAAACTCTACTTCGGTACTTCCTGACCCGGTTTGTTTATAATATGCTAATATGTAAGCTTATAACTTATAAGTTATAACAACTATATGGTACCAGTTAGCCTAGACGTTTTGGGCCCTGGGTGTACAACTGGTGTTCAGTTAAATTCTTCTGAAAAGTAGTAGTTTGAGTACATAGTACTTTTAAGACAATTAAAGAGTAACTTGTCATGGCCAACCTAGAAAATCAACATCATCGTGGGAATCGGATAATCAAAGTACGACATTGTTTTTGATTGATCTTACCCTCTCTTCAAGACAATTGACCCCAAATGTTTCCACATGGTACAAAAACGTCCACGCATGCCTTTGAGAACCCTCACAAATAACCTAACCTCGTCCCTTGTTGTAGGTGCAGTATAGAGATGAGCCACATCCACGTTTTTATCACCAACTTACCTCAATCACAGGATCATGTTCTTTTTCTAGTGTCTTTAGAGCATCCCTTTTTGATCATACGAAAAAGAGCATCCCTTTTTGATCATACGAAAAAGTCATGGGAGATGATTTTAAAAAAATATGTTCTCCCACAAATGAGTCATACAAAAAGTCATGAGATGACCAAGCAGAAAAAAGATAATCTCATGACTAAAAATTGGATTTGATCATGAGAGTTGGGTCCTACAAAATCATTTATCTTCCAATACAAATCGAACATGTGGCAGTTTTTTTATATAAATTTCAATTTTGTAACAATTATATCTTACAAAATATAAAGTATTAAAATATAAAAAATATATCAAAAATTTTAACTTCTTTAGATCTATAAATTGATATCAATATTCCTATATTTTTATACACTTTTCAAAACAAATATTTCTCTCATCTTAAAGAAATGAAGTTGTAATTTTTTAAATTATCTAATGAATTTAAATATTACGTTATTTATTTACTTATAATAATATTTTAATTGTAGTATTGTATGTTAAGTAATAATTTAAATATAGTTGTATGGATGAAAATCAGTGGCGGACCCAGGATTTTTTTTTGACTGGGGGCGAACCAGCGAGGATGTATTGACTTTAAACTGCAAATAAAATTTCACAATAGGTTGGGGTGTAAACGAGTCGTTTAAGTGAGTGTTCGACTCGAGCTCAGCGAGCCTTAAATGTGTGTGTTCGAGCGCTCGTTTATTTTTTAAGATACTCGAGCTCGGCTCGATATCTTATCAAGCTCGAGCCATTAACGAGTTATAAATGAGCTACTCGAATTAAGCTCGAAAACGAGCCATTATCGAGATATAAACGAGCTACTTGTTTTCAGCTCGTTTATATTATAAAAATTAGTTATTTACTAAATAGTCGAGCAATAATCGATTTTAAATGAGTTTTAATCGAGTAATAGTCGAGCATATAAACAAGCTGTTCACGAACATAAACGAGCCGAGCACCATTATGCTCGTACTCGGCTCGTTTAATAAACGAGCTTGACATTTATGCTCGTGCTCGGCTCGTTTAAAATCGAACCGAGCTTTGACCGAACTTGTTCACGAGCGGCTCGCGAGTATATCGGCTCGTTTACCCCCTAACTAGGTAGTTGTAGTAAATATATATTACTTTCACTATAAAATATAATGTAATGAATATATATATATATTTTTAATTATGTTTGATGATGAAATTAATATCATATCAATTATTTTTGTATGGCTAATCAATTATTTAAGCTTAAATTATACGATCAAATCCAAATTCCTTTAATGGGTCATCCAATTGCAGAAACATAAGTTTACTTTTATATGATTGGGGGCAATATGTTGAAATTAATGGGGGCAGAATATGACTATCAATAAATATATTTAATTAACTTACATATATTAATCATTTATCAACAAAATCATTGGGGGCAACTGCCACCATTGTGTATAAGGTAGGTCCGCCCCTGATGAAAATTATGGTAATTGATGTTAAAAAAGTATGAGATATAGGGATGATCAAAAAAAAATAGTCATGAGTGATGATATGATGAGAAAGAAAATGGAGGAGAGAGATGGATGACATCATGGTGTGGATGCTCGTAGCAGGAAAAATTTATTACCTTCTTTCTTTATTTCAAAATTTTGAGCTGATGATAGATAATATAAGTCGCTTTGATTTCTGTATCGTTAATCACTAGACATGGAACACATGTGTCAAACTACGTTCATGATTTGTGGTCGATCATATGGGAAGAGCAGTGATCATCATTGTTCAATTCATAAATTCAAATCCTGATAAGTACGGAGTAAGTTTCGTCGTTCGGTAGGGCTATAACAGTAGAATATAAAGATTGAGCGAGGAGAAAAAGATAATTTTTTTGGAAACACTCTTTGACCCATCAGCGGCCAATTAGGAGAGAGTCCAACACTGATAAAAATTTGAAGCACAAGTTTGTGGGTAGTGTTTAGTAGTAGATGGAAACGTGTATGATGGATTGATTAATAGTTCACCAACTCTTCCTCTATAAGCCGTCTATCCAGCTAGTCTTTTATTTAACCTGTGAACCTCTTCTACCTCTTTTAAATACCTGAAAGCATCACCACTTTTCATTCATCAAACTCAACATACAATGAAGGAAACTGAAGTGAAAACGATCGAAATCGATGAGGAGGATGACACCAGCGACAACAAGAAGCATATAGTTTGTGTTCTCGATGCGTCGAGTTACATAGGGTTTTGGGTTCTCAAGGGTCTTTTGGACAAAGGGTACACGGTTCATGCTGGAGTTCAGCAGCATGGCGATGGACTTGAGCTGGTCGATACGGCGAAGATGATTAGGGAACTGGAGAAATTGGAGGAGGAGAGGTTGAAGGTGTTTATGGTTGATGTTTTGGATTATCATAGCATTTGTGTTGCTTTGAAGGGATGTGAGGCTTTGTTTTGCTCCTTGGATTGCCCTCAAGCATATGAAGTAAGTAGTTTAATTTCTGTTTATGTTTACTTTAATATATTCGCTACATTTGTCTAATTTTATAGACGTGTACTTCGCTAAATTTGAATATTTTGATTGAAATAAAATGATCTGACGTAGCGAACTTGAACTTGTTATTTTTCTTTATAGGAGAAGACGGTGGAGATGGAGGTGAGAGGAGCCATCAATGTGGTGGAAGCTTGTGCCCAAACGGGCACCATTGATAAAGTTGTGTTTAGCTCATCTTTGGCAGCTGCAATTTGGAGAGAAAACATATCCTCTGAGCTAGATGTAGATGAAAGGTCTTGGAGTGATCAAAACTTTTGCCGAAAACTTAAGGTATGGCCCTTTGTTATCGTAACAGATATCTATAATATAATGGAAATGTCCATCAGACGCTTACCTAATGACAAGAAGAGGCGTCATAAGAATCAATCTCTCTGAATATTAAGTTGCACTAATTCTTAAACTCCTAGAGTATTGTATTCCGATCCGCATTTTCAGTAACAACATTGTGTCTAATAAGCAAACTACAACAAGTTTTACATGTTTATGGAAGATTGATTGAGCATGTGAATGAGATTGGATCTCATTTGATGTTCATTTTTTTAAAACTTTGTTTGAACCAAAAATGTATGCAGTTGTGGTATGCTTTGGCCAAAACTCTATCAGAGCAGGCTGCTTGGGCCTTAGCCATGGACAGAAGGCTCAACATGGTGTCCATCAATTCTGGGCTCGTTCTTGGGCCTAATGTGGCCCAACAAAATCCTCTATTGACCCTGTCCTACCTCAAAGGTGACTTTCATCATGCCATCCTAAATTGTTCTACTTTCAAACAATGAAACGTTGAAATGAATGTAAATTGTAAACTCATGCTTGATTATATGGTCGTGTAGGAGCGCCCGAAATGTACGAAAACGGAGTCTTGGCGACGGTGGATGTGAACTTTCTTGTAGAAGTTCATATTCGAGCTTTCGAAGATCATTCTACAGGTGGTCGATACTTGTGTTTTGACAAAGTGGTTAATACTGAGGAAGAAGCAGTTGCGCTGGCTAAAAACTTGAGCCCTTTGATCTCATTGCCTCCTAGGTATGAATGTCAAGGGAGTGAAGTGCTTGCTGAAAAATTGAGGAACAAGAAGCTCAACAAACTAGTGGAGGGCACTGCCCACTAGTTTTAAAATATCCAACCTTATATACTTATTACATTTTGCTTAATATGAAGAAATTGTCTTTGTAAATGTTTGCCACTTAAAAGTTGTAATGAAAGAAACATCATGATTTGGTATTATGAAATATGAATTGCAACCAAGCTAAATACAGACAAAGTAAAACGATAGTCGTATACGACATAATTTAATGCAATGACAAATTTTAAAGAATAACATGAGTTTTATTTTTAATGGATCGTAGCTTATCATAGGCATGTGGGAAAAGGATCCGGTGCAATGTAGCCAAATATTGCGAGTTTCAAAACGACGTCGTTTCAATAAAAGTGATATCACTTCGATTGATATTTTTTATGGAATAGTTTTATGTACCATTCACAGTTCACGTACTCTTAAATTCATGTTCTTTGGCAAGGTGGTCCCAGGATTGGGACTTGAGCAATTCTATGTGCTGCTTTAGGTACTCCTTGCTGTTCATCTCAGTTAATCTGCATTGTCAAATTTTTGAAAGTGAGCTCCTTTGTTTATCGAGCTTTTACAGCAATAAGGTGTTTACCTACTGATGGTGCGGTCCTTTGCAAACGCTAACTTGTTGTCCACACAGATATCAGGAATAGTACTTCCGGTTGTTCTGGAGAGTCTGGGAGAAGCGTTTTGAGCATCGGCTATGGTAACTATTTTCTCGAACATTTCTTGGGGAGTCCCTTCGGCGGACCACAGCAATCTTGCCTTGTTGTCATATATAACCTGTAATAAAACCCCGTCGTCACAAAAGTGATGTAGGCAAGTGAAAATGCAGTTGGAATTGAGCTCGCTTACATCTACTAACGTGACAAATCGATACGCTGCCATCCGGTTGTAAAGGCTGAAAATTGGGACACCCTCCAATGCCAAAGTATGAAAGTTCTCTGACAGAAACGCGAGATCATTTATAATAGACAAAACGGTGAGGGAAATAAACTAGACAAGTTGACAGTTACGTACTGAATAATCCTAAGTAGTCTGCAGCGCCACGTGGTTTCTCACAAAGTTCTTCGAACGTGAAATAGGCACATCCATTAGCTCCCAAAAGCACCTGTATAGCAAAATGTAGTAGAAAATGAAGTCTGAGATCAGGTTAAGGCTAAGCCATGTATAACGAATACGCATTAATGCAGCAATACAAGCGGTAATTTCTAGCACATACGGCCAACTTCCTCCCCATGACCACTTCCACCTCCTGTGGACCAACCACATGATCTCCAATCAGTGAGTGAAATGTTATCTTAAGTTGGTCTGCGTTGTCCTTCCCAACAAAATGTACACCCTGCTCAGCCTGGATTTCAAATACCAGTTTTTTTTTAATTTGTAGTAAGAAACTGCTACCTGATGCTGAGTGATTTTTTTTTATACATACCGATGTCAGTTTTCGGTAGTCAACAGCTGAGCTGATCGGCTGAACAACACATCTTTCCTGCAACAAATGTACACTCAGATCAGCATAGATACAAAAAAGCAAAAGAAAAAACACGATTAGCATGCTTACTCAAGTGCTCGTTGCATTGAGAAAAAAACATAACAGCAAACACGGAGTGGCTTGCTGGTTCCATCAGGAAGTAACTAAAATGTCTTTACAGCTTTCATACCTTCAAAGTAGACACAAAGAGCAGAAACAAATCCCTGTACAATCCCCGGTCATAGAGCTTATCAGGAGCACGATTAGAGGTTGCGACAAGAATCTGAACATGGTTCCTCAAATAATTACAAAAAATGTTATTAAAACATCATGGCAAGTCAGACAAGCCCATGTATGCGTGCAGGTGTAGTAGCGTTCGGTATATAAAAAGGCAACACCAAACCACTCACAACTCCATTGTTGAACAGATGGTGGAAAAGGCGATTCAGTATCAAGGCGTCAACCATATCTGTCACCTGCATAGAGAAAATCGAAGAATCAAGAAAATTGATGACCCCCCCTCTGCTAGATTTACTGCACCTAGCTTTTAAAGCAAAAATTATGAAGAGCCTGTGTTAAAAATTTCCAAGGCTTCTTTTTTTGTTCATATTTAGCAACAACTAACAAACCATGAACTCATCGAGACATAGTAGGATTGCTTCCTCAGATATTTCTTTTGCAACGATTTCTAACGGGTCGGTGACACCTTTGTGTTTCTGTAGATAAAAAGAAATAAATCTATGTTCAAATATATGAGCTATTTGGTTTGAAGAATTTGACATCATAGGTACATTGGCTCTTACAGGTAATCGGCTATGAACATTTAGCATGAAGTCGTAGAAATGTATCCTCTTTTTCCTCCAGCTCGAGGGCCTACAAAAAAAAACCCGTGTAATTGTGTAAATGAAGAATACTGACATAAAATTGGGAGGAAACTGTCATGAAACTTTAACTGATTTCTGATTTTGATTGAACCTACAATTGGCCGTAAAATAAATCCATCAACATAGTTTTTCCCGTGCCTACTCCTCCATAGAGATATAGCCCTTTCACAGGTGAAACCAACGATCTTGGCATGAAACGTGACCAGAGCCAACTACTTCTGAGAAGTGCGCAAAACAATACTGGTATCGCTCACAAGACTCTTTAACATCCAAATAACTACGATGGTATAATGAGCAATCATTCTACCTCCCAGCTATTCCAATAGTTGCAAGGCACTCTAATCTGCAGGCATTTTCTGAATTTACAAGTTCATCATATAATTTCTGGAGCTCGTTTAAGGTTTCTAGCTACAAAGCATCAAAAGGTATTTTGGTTAAATAACTAAATAACTCTAGCATTGGTCTCATCGGACAAAAACCCTGCTAAATCGGAATTCAGAACTACCTGGCGATCATCACCACCCCTGAGTTTACCAGCTGCGATTCGTCGTTGGTACTCAATTAGTGGTCCAGCTCTCAGATCAGAAACTGAATAATCAAACATTCATGCTTAAACTAGATCAACGCATTTTAATAGAAATATATAAGCGAAAAAACTAAATTTCATTTTACCTTCACAGTTGCCTGCTGAAAAAGCTCTTTGAATAATAAATGATACATACAAGTTTCCTCCAGATTTAGCATTGTCTATAAAGTTATATGCAGAAACAGACACTATTGACTGAGCCTGCCTCGGAAATTTAGAACAACCAAAGAGGCGATTTCTAGCCTGCAGCAAATTCTCTTGCAGTTGAAGGGCTCTCCTCATATTTGAATTCAAAAACAGAGATAATGACTGCAGAAGCTAAATTGAATACAGGCATAGGAAAAAGAGCTCTTTTTTTCCATACACCAAGAGGCTTAAAGAGTCTTGACCAAATCATATACAATAAACTCTATGAGAGTTGATAACTATAGATGTTAGATGAGATCTTCAATCTCTTTAAGAAACATTTAGATTTAACTAAATGCAGCCAAGGCTCAAGTCAAGGCCTCAGCAATGGACACCATGTATTCAGCAAAGACCAGGTCATTTCTAAAAGACTTGACAACAGAAGTAATTCGATATTATGCCAACATGATCTGATTCCCCGGAATAATGACACATTATTACCATGCCTTGTCAAAGCCAAATATTTAATGTTACCTTGACGTCTTCCACAGCTCGTGGTTTAGAATTCACGATCAGATCCAAAGACTAGGAAAACTCAAATACAATGGTAAAATTTGAGTTTCAGCTTTTATAATATGGAATCACGAAATAATATAAACACTAAGATTAATTTAGGCCTCACAAAAACTCACTTAGGAACCTCACAATAGCTGAAATGGCCTGAAGAGGAAGATGCAGTTTAAGTACTTCTACATCTGCTTCAGAACCTTGTCAGCAGCGGCAACAGTACGTTGGATGTCTTCAGCAGAATGTGCCAAGCTAGTGAAGCCTGCTTCAAACTGGGAAGGGGCGAGGTAGACTCCTTCACGCAGCATTCCCTGGTAAAACCTTGCGAATTTGGCCGTGTCACTCTTCTTTGCATCATCAAAGTTGTGGACTGGGCCTTTTGTAAAGAAGAATCCGAACATTCCACTTATGAACCCTCCGCACATCTCATGGCCATTTTTCTTTCCAGCTTCTAGAATACCCTCGATGAGCTCGCTGGTAACCTTGGTTAAGTACTCATAGGTTCCCGCCTCTTTCAAGCGGTTGAGGGTGTGGATACCTGCTGTCATTGCCAGAGGGTTGCCGCTGAGTGTTCCAGCTTGGTACATGGGTCCTGCAGGAGCCACCATTTCCATTATGTCTCTCCGTCCACCGTAAGCACCGACAGGGAGGCCACCGCCAATAATTTTTCCAAGTGTTGTCAGATCAGGAGTTATGCCAAAATATTCTTGAGCTCCACCGTATGAGAGTCTAAATCCAGTCATGACCTCGTCAAATATGAGAAGGGCATCATTTTCTTTAGACAGCTTCCGCAAGGCATTGTGGAAGTCTGGGTTGGGAGTGATGAATCCGGAATTGCCCACAACAGGTTCAAGGATTATGGCAGCAATCTCTCCTTTATTAGCATTGAAGAGTTCTTCCACAGCCGCGATATCATTGTAAGGCGCTGTTAGGGTGTCATGTGTGGCAGCTTTAGGCACACCAGGCGAATCAGGAAGACCGAGAGTTGCTACCCCACTGCCAGCCTTGACCAGAAAAGCGTCAGCATGACCGTGGTAGCATCCCTCAAACTTGATGATTTTCTGCCGGCCAGTGAAGGCACGGGCTAAGCGAAGCACACCCATGCACGCTTCTGTTCCTGAATTGACAAAGCGAACCATTTCAATGCTTGGGACAGCATCTATCACCATTTCAGCCAGAACATTCTCCAGCAGACAAGGAGCACCGAAGCTGGTTCCTTTCTTCATTGTTTCAGCCAATGCAGCAAGCACCTGCAACGAAAAAGATATATGGAAATTACATACATATTGATATTTGAGCGCAACGAAAAAACTCAAGACTGCGGCATTGCGCGAGATGAAGTGATAATATACCTTATCATCAGCATGGCCTATGATTGCAGGTCCCCATGAACCAACATAGTCGATGTACTCATTACCATCAATGTCAGTCATTTTGGATCCTTTAACAGAGTCAATAATAATGGGTTGCCCGCCAACAGACTTGAATGCACGGACGGGAGAGTTCACACCTCCAGGCATCAATTCCTGAAATCCAAATCGCATAATAAATTGATAATGAAACTGGATAATAACACGAGTACTGTAACAGCATTAACGAAGCCAATTCGATAGCAAATATCAGTAATTCTGAGTCCTATCTCAACAATGTAAAGGGAGCTACACCATAGTTAACATCCACAACGGCACTCACTTTTGCACGTCTTCAAAGATCGAAAACAATCTACTCTACCTTATCCCTCCTTTCCATCTAAACTTAGTCATACTTGCCAATCTTCCATCACCGCTCCATAAGTTTCACCAAAAGCCATCACGAGGGCCTCAACCACAATTAGACCTCGGAGATAAATAAAATCAGTATATACGGGTATAAGAACTAGTACATTTCTATTGTCGATATCCTTAAGGCAAGTAATTTTCAGCAATTTATTTCTCTCCATACTCAGTGGCATAAGTACACATAACAGAACACAGACACAATAACCATACCTAAACCGTGCTTGCAACATAAATCAACAAATCTATTTAAATTCCAGAATCTCCACAATTTCATAAACCCTAATAAAACTCCAATCCATATCTAGACTCCTACCAAACCCACATAAAAAAAAATTCAATTCAAGCAAATGAACAGACCTAAAAATCTCACCTTAGCAGCATTGAAAGCCGCTTCAGACTTCTCCAAAGTAAAACTCTTCTTCTTCTCGTCAACGGACACAGCCGTCATTTTCACACACGGCCGACGAACAACCGATCCCGACACCGGCGGCGCCGAAGAGCGGCTCTTCGTCAACTTCGACGACCATGATAAACTCACTCCGTATATACTCGCCGTCGCCATTGGGTGTGAGATTCAGCTTCGGTTCGGAGCTTCAGCTTTGGCTCCTTATCTGCGTCGCAGAAGAAGATAAGAAAAATCACAGAACGTGTAAGATCCGAAAACGCACTGTTTTGAAATTAGATGAAGATTTGCCATGTTCCGGTAATTTCAAGGAGTTAGGTTTTATTTTTAATAAAAGAAGAAATTATGTTCTATTAACCAATTTGTTCTCTTCTCATTGAAAAAAAAAAGTTTCACTGAAAAGTCAAATCCCCTGCAAAATTTCACCTGGTACAATTATTAACGCGGTCAATTGGATTATATTGATTACAAAAGATTTAGATTAATAAATCAATATTTACTCTATATACACAAAACCAAGATGAGAAAATACTTTGTTGAAAACCTCTCATAATTCGAGAAACTGAAAGTCCAAATCTGACAATTGGACGAACATGATTTACCCTTTACTTTCCGATATATAATATGTTTGTACCTGATCCTGATCTATACACGATTATGGACAAAATGCAAACTTGAAAATTCCAAACCGATCGACACGCACGCGCAAACTGAAGCCCTACTCATTGCTATTGCAACGATGTGATATCAATTCTGATATGGAGATTGTCGGGGATGGCCATGCGACTATGACTTGGAAACATTAGTTGGAATTGCTGTTAGCAGATTGAACTCTCGCATAAGATTCCATGACGACACATTCTGACTGTCGATTGTTAGAGAATACTCTTGGAAGATTCCAGAGAAGGTGATGATATATACTGTCGCCCTGTGAAAAATGGATTTGAAGGTAATTACTGAACTGCAAGTAAATGTAAGCAATGACATATAAAACCGATGTGAAACAGGACTCAGAACACAATAAAAAAACTCACCTATGAGCTACGTATCCAGGATTAGAAGTAAACTCGTCTTCGACCTTTTCCACCTTACGCACCACTGCATAGCTACATCAGACGCAGCGAATCAAAGAAAACAAAAAAATATGAGGATGTGCGTCACTGAAGTCAAACCAGTGAAAGCGTTAAGATGAACATTCAGCTAATTTTATAAGTGATATTTAATAAAAACATCTGATGCAATGACATGCGGAAAAGTTTGAAGTGAGTGTTCACCTTTTGACTCCGGCAGGAAAAGCGTTATGAAGCACGTGGTGGTGAGCTGGATCTAACATGTCCGAGACTGAATTCGGTACTATTGATCCTAGAAGACTGTTAGATCTCCTGATCCTAATACAAGTATCACATAAATAATTTGTATGCGAGCAAGGTAAACAAAACGCACGATTCAAATCAATTTATGCAAAAAACATTTCACCTTCGGTTGGTCGCAAATCCAAGGGAGAAAGCATGAACAGATCCGGAGATACTCGTGGCAACAAGAATATCAGGAAGTTGCGCGGACGGTGCCAACGCTAAGGAATATATGGTTGACGGATAGGTACCCCTCCGGAAACTGTATGACTGAAAATTGTATGCACAAAATGATCATCCAAAATAATGACGCAATAGAGTAAAATTTTCCTTTGTGATAATGGTCGCCAATTTAATCTTTCTAATTCGAAAATTAACCACAGTCCACTCCACAATTATCACGAACGATGAGGTGCCACTTAATTACCTTAGATGCATCGGAGAGCAGGTGAACTCTGATTATAGTTCCCTGTTCAGATGCAGTTGCTAGGTACATTCCATTGGAAGAAAGGGTAATGGCAGTTAATGGGGATCGATGCGCTTCAATCTGTCGGAAAAAAATGCAATAAAAAGACTACCTCAGAATGCAGACAAAAAATAGGACTAAAAGCTAGCATTACCTCACAGTGCGACTGAAACTCCATAACATTGTAAACTAGAACTGACCCCTTGGTCGTACTAGCTGGAAGAGCTAGGAAGCAGCCATCCAAACTATAGGAAAAAGCGCACAGTCCTACCCAAAGTAAATATGAAGAAGTTCAGCATCGCGAAGGACGAACAGAATGTGATAATGTCAACAATTAAACTCAGGGAGATACCTTTTAAATTTGGTACTGTATCGATGGTGTCCAAAATAGCAACATTATTCAAGTCATATATAAAAGTTTTTTCTTGAAGAACGACAACAAGTCTACACAAACAAGAAAAGATTAGATATTATCGTGTCCAAAGAGAGAAACAAACGCAGGCATATACTATAAGCCCTTGCCTTCTTTTGTTCATTCGGACACCTAGGATAGATGTCAAGAAATTGAGCTCTCGAAGAGAATTCCCAGTGATGCTATTGAACATACAAAGTCGCCGAGGAGATAAAGCTGGCTGTAGAATGCACATAATAATCGGAAATTCAAAACCAAATCCTACCAACAAAATACCATTCAACATCAAGACACTAGAGTCTACACTACAATTACCTGCTCCCCAGCCCCAACAATTGCAAGAAGACTCGAGCTGAACAGCATCTCCACGATATTGAACGCTCCAATAACTAACAAAACAAAAATCTCCGTTTCTCAGGACGTTAACCATGGAAAAAATTGGCCATCCATCCAGCAGGTTCAACAGCATAATCTGTTACGATCAAACACCTTACTTACCACGCTCGTAACACAGCCTTCCTGTATTTGAATCGAATATCCTGAAGCCATTCTTGGTACCTACAGCAAAACCACTACGCCTTTCATCATTAGCCCTAATTTATCCAACCACAAATTTAGACTAAATACATATCAATTGTCAACTCACTAAAAATCGAATCTTTTCCAGACAGTAAAAAATCAATACAAAGCTAAAAAAATTCGACACAATTTCAGATTGTATTGACTCAAAATAATGAGAGGAAAAAAAACTGGAACAATAAATCCAATAATTGGAAGTGGAACATATTGTGCAAAGACAAATTAGGGTTTTGAAGCAATTTGACAACATAAGGAAAATCAACGCAATCTGATCGAATAATCCTGACACGATATAGCCAATAAGATGAAATCTACTTACGAGTTGTCCTGATTGAAGGAAGCGCATATGATGGGGTACGAGGACGACTGGTCCGACATGTCGGAAGCTCCGGTTCTAGCCGAAATTGGGTTGTATACGAGCTGAATTCTCAATCGATCGATTACGGTTTTACCAGCGGCACGTCGATAATCGAAATTGACTTCGGATGGACGCGGAGCCGAAGATTCTTCTGCTCTGTTTTTCTGTGGGAGAATCTGATTCGATACGCCAAAGCCTAAAATCGTATTTTGGAAAACGACAAGCAGGGAAGAGAGGCGGGTCCCACGTACGGATGCTGACATGGCGAGCCCGTTATTCCAATCTTAAAGTCAGTTAAGTTTTATTAAATTAATTTCAGAATGCTCAATAACAAAAATTGGATAATTATAAGAATATAAGGTTACTCTCGATATTAATATAAAATAGGTTTTGAATCTCGTTTAAAATTTTCGTTCGAAAAATTCAAAAAGAGAATCTATATTAAAAATTAACTAAATTTAGATTAACTAATGGACCCACTTTATACTTATTCCATGTATTTGAGAAATCATAAATATAAGGGAAAAGTATAGTTTGGGTACTGGAACTATCATCATTTTTCAATTTGTGGGCTGAAATATCACCATTTCCCAACGTGTGGGCTGAACTATAAAAGTTTCCTGACAGGAGGCGAACTATCAAATAATTTTCCAGACGTGGGCGAACTATCAAATAATTTTCCAAAAAAGGTGTACCTATTTGTAAAAAATTAATAAATTACATAAAAATTCAAAAAAAACTCAAAAATTTTATAAAAATACAATTTTTAATAAAAAGGAATATAAATTATTTGATAAATAAAAATTAGAAACTTTACAAAAAATTAAACACAAAATGAAAAATATTTTTATTTTTATTTTTCATATTTCCCCTACAAATAATTCAAGAAAATATTAATTATTGTTCCTATCTAGTTTGAACTATATAAGGGATATTATGAAAAAAATTTGATATTCACATCAAATGATTAAACTACTTTTTATTCAACCATATAGTATTGTCGAAGTCTTACCTTTTGTAGGGAAATTTGCAAAAAAAAATTAAAAATATTTTTCATTTTGTGTTTAATTTTTTTGTAAATTTCCTAATTTTTATTTATCTAATAATTTATATTCCTATTTATTAAAAATTGTATTTTTATAAAAATTTTGAGTTTTTTGAAATTTTATATTAATTTATTAATTTTTTACAAATAGGTACACATTTTTTGGAAAATTATTTTATAGTTCGCCCACTGTCTGAAAAATTATTTGATAGTTCGCCCCCTATCTGGAAAGTTTTATAGTTCAACCCACACGTTGGAAAATGGTGATAGTTCTGCCCACAAATTGGAAAATGATGATAGTTCCGATACCCAAACTGTACTTTTCCCTAAATATAATATGTATTATTTTTTCTATTGAAGTGCAAATAAAATAATAGTAAATTTTTTGCTCATTCAGAATTATCTTATTTAATCACATCACAAAAAAAAAGAATTATCTTATCTAACAATGACCAAACATCTAAAAGAAATGATTATGATAAATAACGTATTTAGATAGGCAAGGAGGAACAAATGATAGATATTAGATACCAACCCATGACCGGAAATCCAGCGCAGTGGTAAACTAATCTGAACGGTACATCAACCCAAAAATGTAAGAATCGGAATTTTTCTTAAAGACAAAGTAAGTGATCTTTCTTAAGAATCAAATATCTAATTAAGATATGTCATAATGAGAACAAGTGGCTACCAATTGTCTCCGCCTTAAATAACACATCTAAGTAAGTAGATATTTCCTTAAGTAACTAATCGCGATGAGGACAAGTAGTAGTCACTTGTTTTCACCTAATTCCACTATTAGATGACTCATCTATGCATCCTCTATATATATAAGCCATATTAGGAGTCATTTTACTTTCTTAGGCAAGAAAAGAGAGAGAAACAACAACAAATCCACTTAAAATTCTGGACAGCAAGCTAGACAACAAGGAATAGGTAGGAATTCTTAATCTCCTTAGTTTATGAGTTTTATGTTCATGTAAGTTGAGCTTGATATATGTAGTACTTGTTTGATGTATATTTGAATGATTTGATGCTTAGTTTTAGGTGCTAAAATTATGCTTGCTAAGTACTAGAATATGAAGAACATGAGTTTTATGCTTAAAAAGATTGTGGACATATATGGGATGTTGATACATGTCGTGCGTGTCTTATTTTCCTTAATGAAAGAGCTAAAAATGCTTTGAAATGGATATGCATGTACTAAATTCATGTAGACAAGTTATAAGATGATAAAACAAGTTAAAGTAAGCATGCATGTTAATATTCTCTCGAGTAGTACACTAGAAATACATTAAAAGTAACATGCATGTGCTATAATGATGTAGACTAGTTCTAGAATGAAATATCAAGTAGAAATGAGATTATCTAGACTTGATTTCAATAACCAAAGACTAAAAGTGCATCATTGTGGACATGTATGTGTTATAATCATACAATCAAGTTTCAGAATGTAAAAAGAAAGCGCCCGGGTTCGAAGTCCCTCTAACACAACACTAACTAACCCCAATAAAAAAAAGAATGTAAAAAGAAAGCTAAAAAATGAATTTATATGCAATATGAGTTATGTAATAGTTGTTGATTTATATGTTTTTAATTCTGAAATTGTAGAGTTACATGGTAAACATACATATAGAGTTGGCTAGAGTTAACCACAAGTGATAACCATGTTCCCCATAATGATTTAATCAACTTATAAAAACAAGAATCAAAGTAAATAGACATGTATAACAGTCTGAAATATTGCATTTATATATGTAGTGAATCTGGAATCTTGATTTTAAGTCCTAAAATGCCTTATAAGCTAGTTTAGAAAGTAATCATTCAAAGTATTTATATTGGTGCATATCTTGAATTGTGAATGATTGGGGAGCGCTCAAATGTTATGGCTTCTTAATATGTTATGTGTTATGAGCTTCTGATTGGTTGATGAAAATCAAGGAACCAATCAGAGGCGAGGAACACGGGCTTACGACGCACCCTCACAAGCACGGGGGGTTGTGTGGGTGAGGTTGCACCGTAGTTACGGTGTTCCTCGCTTCTGATTGGTTCCTTGATTTTCAATAACCAATCAGAAGCTCCGTAACACATAACACATTAAGAAGGCCATAACATTTGAGCGCTCCTCGTGAATGATTTACTTATCTTTTATGATATTGGCCTTGTTTTAGTTTGTAAGTACGTTATTCACGATTCGTGTTTGTATTTCGTAGTACATGTTATATTGTGATACATATGCATACCATTACATAAAATACGCATTCACGAATGACATTCATGTCTTTGAAAGGAAGATCCCGCGAATGGGATGATAGTTGGTGTCAGACCGGTGTGAAACGTGGCCGGTAGTTTTTCGAGTTGGAAAGTCTACCAGTATTCGGGATACGAGATATCCTTGGGTTAAAGTCTCTAAACCTTGCAGGAAGATCCCGCGAATGGGATGATGGTTGGTGCCAGACCGGTGTGAAACGTGGCCGGTAGCTTTCCGAGTCGGGAAGTCTCGGAAAGCTACCAGTAGTGAATACTGCGATTCATGATTAAACATCAATCATTGCATATCACGTGCATCACTCACACAACTGTTGACATGTGTTTGTATGAGCATAACTTGTGGACTAACAGTTTTTTTTTTATAAATGGGGAAAACATACAAAGACTCAGAAAAACTCAGCAAGACAACAGTAAAAGACCATAGGACTCACAAGACAGGACCAGTACATGTAAACCTAAAACCACAATCCACGCCTAGCAAGGCCTCAAAGATAGTCATGCCAAGATAGCTTCCAAGCCAATATATGCCAAATCGGCCAAACAGCAGAAGACACCTCGAAGCTCCACTGAAGCGCCAGCCGATATCCTTGAAACTTGATGCAAAGCTGCACAAGTGGAGACATCAACCCCGACCGCCTATCACTGGAAGCAAGCCATCAAGAGATAATAAAATGGCAATACGGAGGACTTAAAAGCTAGAACAAGTTAACTAGCTGGGAGCATGGGAAACTCCACTTAGCCTCACGCCGAAAGGGATGGCCAAACCACCAAATCCAGGAAATCATAAATGCAACAAGTGCAGCCCCAAAAATCCTAACCTAACACTAAAACCTAAAAGAACCTAAACTAACAGAAAAACAAAACCTAAACTAAACTACCACTAAAACTACGCCTAAAGCGTAGAACAAACACCAAAACAACAAAACGATCACCGGCACCACACCAATCGCCACCACGCCCACCGGAGCTTCATCACGACCACTCAACACCGGCCAACACACCCAACACAATCACAACCCGCAGCCACCTCGACACCCACACACAACCACACAACAAAACACATCCTCAAACCTGCCACCCTCCAACGCCAACACCCTCCAAATCCCCCACCCACACGAGCTCCAGAACCGACTCCAACCGCCATCGTTTGCGCCACCACAACAACGAAAACGAGAGCAAGACAGCCCAAGAGAACGGCAAAGCAGGGAGAGAGGCGATGAACCAAGGACGGCCAGGCCGCAGGATCGACCAGCATCGAGGGGAAACGAAGGACAACAGGGAAAGCGAGAGCGGACCAGGGAGAGGCCAGCATGACGAAACCCAGCCGATCGCCGACGACACGGCGTCCGCCGATGGAGAAGAAGCAGATTGACGATTCGCTTGTCTTCGGAAAGTTTCTGGAACTTTGGAGAAGGAGAGTTGCTTTTTTGGATTGGGGTGGTTATGGAGAGTTGTGGACTAACAGTTGAAATTGAATCAGAATTAAAAACATATAAATCAGGGACCATTACATAACTTAGATTGCATATAAATTCATTTTTGGCTTTCTTTTTACATCATATAACTCGATTGTATGATTATAACACATGCATGTCCACAATAATGCACTTTTAGTCTTCGATTATTGAAATGAAGTCCAGATGATCTCATTTCTACTAGATATTTCATTCTAGAACTAGTCTACATGATTATAGTTTATAGCACATGCATGCTACTTTTAATGTATTTCTAGTGTACTACTCAAGAGAATATTAACATGCATGCTTACTTTAACTTGTTTTATTATCTTATAACTTGTTTACATGAATTTAATACATGCATGTCCATTTCAATGCATTTTTAACTCTTTCATGAAGGAAAATAAGACATGCACGACATGTATCAACAGCCCAAATCTGTCCACAATCTTTTTAAGCATAAAATTCATGTTCTTCATATTCTAGTACTTAGCAAGCATAATTTTAGCACCTAAAACGATGAATAAAACCCAAATGGAATCATCAAATCATTCAAATATACATCAAACAAGTACTACATATATCAAGCTCAACTTACATGAACATAAAACTCATAAACTAAGAGTAGAGATTAAGAATTCCTACCTATTCCATGTTGTCTAGCTTGCTGTCCAGAATTTTAAGTGAGTTTTGTTGTTGTTGTTGTTTCACTCTCTTTTCTTGCCTAAGAAAGTATAATGCCTCCTAATATGACTTATATAGAGAGGATGCATAAATGAGTCATCTAATAGTGAAATTAGGTGAAGACAAGTAGCTACTACTTGTCTTCATTGTGATTAATTACTTAAGGAAATATCTACTTACTTAAATGACGTCATCTATGGGTGAGTTTAGGAAATATCTACTTACTTAGATGACGTCATCTAAGGTTGACATATCTTCAACTAGATATTTGATTCTTAAGAAAAATCTACTTACTTTGTCTTTAAGAAAATTTCAGGTTCTTACAAAAAAAATCTCCCCACCGGTGAAGAACAATGTCTATCGTGTGGCATTGCAGCTCCATGTAAACACCTCCGGCTCCATCTCTTATCTTTGCATTAACGGGGCAGAGTAAATGCCGAGGAGTCAACAACCCACCACCATATCATGCAATAATCTTTAGCCTCATTATTGAGTTTAGTGTATTCTAGGGCCTGATATCGGCGTGCGGGGTCGTGGATTAAGAGACCTGTAATCAATATCCGATAAGTCAGATAAACAGCAACAAAAACATTTAATGGTCCAAACCAAGTCGGCTGATGAGAAAATACGCTATAAATTCTAATGTACCAAAAAAAGTTCTTAGACAAGCTGATCGATCAAACACATTACACACAGCAGATCCCTAAAATATTCTCTCCATGGTGCCGTGCTAAACTCCAACTAGAAAAAACTGAAAGTGTCATCTTTCACCATTAGTTCCTTGACAAAATAGCAGCAGTTCATTAATTTTTCGCAAGTCGAACATTGGAGGGAGAAGCACTAGCATAAAATAAAACTGTCATTCTCGCCATAAATTCCTGGACAAAAAAGTAGCACTCCCATTATTTTTATGAAAGTAGAATACTAGAGCAAGAAAACAAGAAGAATTAAAAAAAAAGAAGTCACTTTCCGCTTAAGAAAGATACCATGCAGGGGAGAACATTGTTTTACCATTATCCCACAACAAAATTTAAGCGTTTCTGCTTTCAACACTCTACAAACAAATTAAGTGCTTCAATATCCCTAAACCAGATTTGGCACTTTCCGGATGGTAATGGTCCCTTACTTAACAGCATGTTCTTTATCTTTTCTTACCTAAAAGAATACATCGTCATCATATAAAATAATCAAGATAGTAAATACAGTCGAACTGAAATGCCCAGACACAGCTCGAGTTAGCAGCTTCAGATTGCAACTATCACTCCCACATTCAGCACATTTAGCTTACTCTCATCAAATCATCACAATGAAATTCAATAACTATCAATGCATTACTCGAGAATTCATTACACTCAACCTCAACCACGGACACATTGTATATCTATCAAACAACATTTCGTGAAACTTCGTCTTCAAGCTCCCAATGGCGACTTTCAGACATAAAAGCAGATGACAAACTTGCAAGAAACTATTAAAACCGAAGCTGGATTCATATATATAAACTTGTATCAAGTATCAACACAAAGCTCTATGTATTTCTACAACAGCATTACTACACAAGCATAATTTCTAAAACACAATAACTTACGAGCTGCGATCTGTGCAGATCAATAACGGAACGAGGCAGACTGTGATGACATCATCATCATCAAAATCTTCAAGCCCTAACAGTCCACAGCTGCTTAAACTCATCACCATTAGCTCCAATCTCCAATCCTGTAATGACGACCCTCGCGCGGCAAATGGGGCAAGCAGCAGCCTTAACGAGCCACGTGTCAATACAGTCGAGATGAAACGGGTGGCTACAGCCAGGGAGGATTCTGAACAAGTCTCCGAGTCGGATTCTGTCCAAGCAGATGACGCACTCGGATCCTGAATCGAGCTGCGACCCTTCACCGAATCTGAATCCGGGAAGGTGGTGGAGATCCGAGTGCGAAATTCCTCTGGTTGGAAAGTCGGATGGGAATTGGGACTGTCGGCGACGGCGGAGGTGACGGCCGGCGAGGAAGAGGTGGACGAGGAAGATGGAGGCGATTCCGACGAAGAGGAAGAAGATGGAAGTGAGAATCGACAAGATGACTCCGCGGAGGATTAGGGAGATGATTTTTGGGGTTGGTTTTGACATCGTCTGCGGTTGTTGTTGGTTGTCGGATGCGGCGGTGGAGGTGGAAGACGAGTGGTCGAGTTGGTCTGACGGCATTTGGGCTGAAATTGGGTTCGGAGGATTTGTGGGGTTGGGAGAATTGCGGAGCGGAGAGGAGAAAGGACGGAGCTTGAGAAATTGGGGGATGGCCCGGAGGAGAGAGAAAGGGCGGTCGGAAAATGGAGCATCGATAAGTGTGCCAGTGGCCCGTTGTTTTAGGATATATTTTATTATTTTATATTTTGTGGGGTTCAGTCCGCAGGCCGGGCTTTGTTACCAGATCAGCCTCACCCAATGGGCCGAATCAGAACCATATAATAAATTAAATCCTAGTTGCAACGTTCAAACTTCAAATGGACATGAATCGACGTGAATGATTAAAGCTCGATTTAATTTAAATAGACCGGAATTGCTTTTTAATTTGTTTAAAAATTTTAAATTGAGTAAATTGATTTCTGAGTTCACTCAATTTAGAAAAATAATTTTTGATTGGGAATTGTTCTGAACTCCATTGTTAGCTTAGACGATGTTGATATGAGCGGCCAAAGGCATTAAGCGTTGATTATTCATAGACTCTTTGGCGCTACCTGTAATGATAATAACTTTTTTTTTTGATGGGAAATGTTGTACAGAAGTCGGACATCGACGACTCAATGACTCGATTCAGTACATATACTCAGATTGAAGCACATGCCTAAAATGGCCAATCCATCCTCGTCAGAAAAACTATCAAAGGTTGCGACTCCATGCTCAAAGGCATGGACTAGCAACCTCAGCAGGCACTAAATCCCCTGGCCATAATCGGGGAAACAGACACACTAATGCGACTATAGCCAGTCCGCAAGCGGCTGATAATTACTAACTCAATCCGGAAACCGGCTGAGAATAGTCACTTATTCAACTAAACTAGCCTAACTAAACTTCAACTAAAAAACAAACAAAACAAAAGACAGGGCGCAATCAAAGAGGGCCAACGCCGCCGCCAACCACATCCCACAGCAGAGCACCGCCAACCGGTCGAAACCCAGCCAGCCCAGAATCAACGCCATTCGACATGTTGTGCCCATCCAAGACGAGCTCTCCTCATCCGCACCCCGTCGACCAGTCCGCCGTACCGCTGCCTGCACCACAGCCACGCCACCACCAGCGAGCGCCGCACCACCGCACACCACCAAAAGCGCCACCGCCTGCAAAAAGCCTCACACCGCCAGCCCCTACCCCACTCCTATTCATCGAAGCCTGACCCGCACAACCCGATCCGGAACAGATCAGACGCCGGATGACAGCATAGAAGAGCTGGGGGGAGAGGAAGCGAACAACAGAGGAGGGGGAAGGAACTGAAGAGCAGAAGAAAAAACCTTCGAGTTTTTTATACTATAAAGTACCATGTAATGATAATAACTTAAATATGCATGATTAGGATTAAAAAGCTTATATGAATAACGCCTAACTTAAACGTGTTGCGCCTAACTGAAAGTAAGTGAATTAGGAATTAATTTGCTCAATTTCAGCAAGGATTCGGATCAAATACAAACCATAGTTATAAATAAAAATTACAAATCCAATAAAATATTGCCACGTGTATATTTCGACCAATCGAAATTCGGGGCGCTTTTTGTAAATAAAAAAAAAATTAAAACTGACTTATTTAAAAATACATAATAGATGCGAGGGTATAATCGTCCAGAAATTTGTTACAGTAACAGTTTTAAGTCTGATCATTTGCTACATTAATAGTTTAAGTCTGATCATTTGCTACAGTAATAGTCTTAAGTCTGATCATTGCTCCTTTAAGTCTGATCATTGCTGTTTTAAGTCTGATCATTGGTGTTTTAAGTCTGATCATTGTAGTTTTAAGTCTGATCATTGCTACAATAATAGTTAAGTCTGATCATTGTTGTTTTAAGTCTGATCATTGCTGTTTTAAGTCTGATCATTGCTACAATAATAGTTTTAAGTCTGATCATTGTAGTTTTAAGTCTGATATTTATGTCTGATCATTCCAATTTAAGTCTGATCATTGCTGTTTAAGTCTGATTATTGCTGTTTTAAGTCTGATTTTTATGTCTGATCATTCCAGTTTAAGTCTGATCATTGTTGTTTTAAGTCTGATTTTTATGTCTGATCATTCGAGTTTAAGTTTGATCATTGATGTTTAAGTCTGATCATTGCTGTTTAAGTTTGATCATTGCTGTTTTAAGTCCGATTTTTATGTCTGATCATTCCTGTTTAAGTCTGATCATTGCTGTTTAAGTCTGATCATTAAGAAAATGTGTTATAAGCTACGATTTAAATCCAACGGAATATATTTTGTTGATAATATGTATAAAACCTTCAAAAAATTTGTTGGAAATAAATCCGTTGAAATTTATGAATTATAAGCGACAAATTAAATTCAACAAGAATATGTTGTTGATAATATATATAAAACCTTCGAACTTTGGTTGAAATTAAATCCGTCGAGATTTATATGTTATAAACTACAAATTAAATTCAACGGAAAATATATTGTTAATAATACATACATACATAAAACCGTCGAAATTTTGTTGGAAATAAATCCGTTCAGATATACGTGTTATAAGCTACAAATTAAATTCGACGAAAAATATTTTGTTGATATTATATATATATAACCTTCAAACTTTGGTTTGAAATAAATCCGTTGCGATTTGTGTGTAATAAGTTACAAATTAAATGCAACGGAAAATAATTTGTTGATATTTTTATATAAATCGTCAAAATTGAGTTAGAAATAAATTTATTAAGATTGATGTGTTATATGCTATTAATGATAAAGATAATGCTCCTAACAAAACTACTTCACCAAAGACCGTCTACTAAGAAAATGTTCATTTACAATAAATAATCACACAAAATTAAAAATGTCATAACAAATTTACAATTGTCACTTGTTATCAGTTAGTATGATGACCAAAATCAAATAGATTTGTCATATAATTAAATACACATAACTGTAGATTAATTGAATTTGTGACAAAAATGAAAGAAGAATTGGACGCATATGGTAGAATTTGAGCTCGTATAATTTAGTAAAAATAAAATTCAACAAAAAATTTGTGCATTGGGTTATGATTTTATTATTTTGATTAAACTTCAATAAGTAAGTTATTATCTAGTTATTATATTAGTTTAGTGATTTTATTATTTTGATTAAACTTCAATAAAGTATATATACATAAATAAACATAAGATGACAAGACTAGTAGACTGATTTATAAATAAAATATAATACATAAATAAACATAAGATGACAAGATAACTCTTGTAGCCTAGAGGTTAGATGTGTGCTTTATGGTTGAGGGAGCTAGGGTTCAATTCCTAGCAAATGCAATACTCATTTAAAAATTTTAAATTGGATAGAGACTAGAGAGGGGAGGGTGTCCGGCTACGAGGAGGTGGTCCAGCGGCTGACCGGCGAGGTGGAGGTGGTCCGGCGGCTGATCGGTGAGGAGGTGGTGGTCCGGTAGGGGAGGTCCGGCTAGGCGGTGGTGGTGGTCCGGCGAGGAGGTTGTGGGGTAGGGGAGGTCCGGCGGGTGGACGCTTCACGCCGAGGTGATGGTCCGGCAAGGAGGTTGTGGTCATGTAGGGAAGGTCCGGCAAGGCGGCAGTGGAGGTTTCCCGGCGAGGTGAAGGTGGTCCGGCGGCTGATCGGCAGAACGTGGTGGTCCAGCGAAGGAGGTGGTGGTACGGTAGGGGAGATCCGGCGGGTGGCGGCGTCCGTTAAATGTAGTAAATACATTTATTTCCTATAACTTATAAAATCAACGGAATAAATCTGTTTTAAATAATGCAAAGGGTATAATAGTAAATACATTTAATTGCTACAACTTTTAAATCAACGGATTTTGCGTCGATTTTCTTGATTTTTTCACTCTTTTAATTTGATATAATCAACGGAAATATCCGTTGTAAATGATGTTAACATCGACGGATTTGTTAAAATCTACAGCCTTATAATCAACAACTTTCCAACGGAATATTCCGTCAATTTTAATAACATTTCTTACGGAAAAAGTGTAAAAGCAACGAAATCGGCTGTTTATAATAAGCATTTTTCTTGTAGTATTGCTGTTTAAGTCTTATCATTCCATGTTAAGTCTGATCATTGCTGTTTTTAGTCTGCTTTTTATGTCTGATCATTCCAGTTTAAGTCTGATCATTGTTGTTTAAGTCTGATCATTCTATGTTAAGTCTGATCATTCCTATATATGTGAAATGACCATAAATGCCCCTCCGTGTTATATCCGAGATTTCAACGAATTTGGACATGTGTCAGCTTGAAATTCGGTTTGTAGTTTTTATAAATAAGAGTGGCTTGTACCTGAACCGCACTCTTTCAGTAAATTAGAAAATATCCCTTAATTTAGTTATTTAACCTAAATAAATAATGTTATTGTAAAAATTAATTTTTAACTTTTTAATTAAATGTTCTAAATAAAGCGTTAAAAGTTAAAACTAGATCGAACTAACCCTTAGGCTCTGTTCTTTTGCACTTCAATACAGTTTTATTAAGTTCAGTAAAGTTAAATTAAGTTCAATACAGTTTAATAAAGTTCAGTACAGTTAAATTAAGTTCAATACAGTTCAATAAAGTTTAGTACAGTTAAATTAAGTTCAATACAGTTTAATAAAGTTCACTACAGTTAAATATACTTAAATTAATTTAAGTTAAAAAATGTAATATAAATTTTTTCAAGTCAATCCAATTTTTTTTATAGTTTCCAACTCTATTATTCAAAATTTTAAATTTTTTTTAATTTTTTAAATAATTTTTAGAAAAGCATAAGACATATATGATCCAACGATTTTTCAAGTTTGTGTCCACACCTCTTGGGAAACTATTGCATCCGTTTTAAAATGGTTTGAAAAAATATAATTAGAAAAAAATTAGTTGTACTATTTTAAAAATATGTACTTTGTAACATATAATCATAAAAAATTAGTTGTACTATTTTAAAAATATGGTTTAGACATATGTACTTTGTAACATATAATCATAAAAATATAGTTTGAAAAAAATTAGTTGTATTATTTTTTAAAAAAATGAAACGTTTAGGGCTTCACGCAATTTTTAGCAAGTATAATTTTAAAAAAATGAAAAATAAAATACATATATATATTTATCAGAAAATATGATGAAACTTTTTTGAGCAAGTTAATTAATGAATTATATAATTATACTATACATATATATATAATTTTTCAATTTCAACAAATTAAGTTTAGTAAAGTTAAGTTAAATTAAATTCGATACAGTAAATTAAGTTCAGTACAGTTCAGTAAAGTTAAATAAAATTCGATACAGTTAAATTAAGTTCAGTACAGTTTAATAAAGTTCAATACAGTTTAATTAAGTTCAGTACAGTTTAATAAAGTTCAATACAGTTTAATTAAATTCAGTACAACAACATTCCAGTTAAATTAAGTTCACAAGAACAGCACCTTAGTCACAAGTGCATTGTTTTCGTATGTGATATCACACTTAAGACTTGTGAGAGGAACCTATTATAGGGCGTATGACCTAAAATCAGAAGCCCTTTTGCACATATGTGGCCAACCTAGCTAGTACATGTACTGCAGCAGCTCCAAAGCTATCAGCATCAAGTGAGAGCCAGCAAACACATGCAATCCTATCTCATCACTGTTACTTCACTGCACCAAACACATCTGTCTTCGATTCTGAATTCAATTCTAATACACACAAACACATGTGCACACTTCAATAACATACTCCCAAAACTATCTCTGTTCCTTGGTCCTTAGACCAAACTAGCTTGGATCAGAATATATATGATAGTCATGCCTCTCCACAGTGCTCTTCATATGGCAATAAAGTACTTCTTACTGCTGATTCTGAATCTCAAACATACCTCAAAACTAAGTCTTTAGATCTGCACGCCTCCATCACTTTAATTCACACATCTATAAATCATACAGTTTCACTGTTGCTCAAGCTGAAAAACCCCTTTACGATGGATGGATATTTCCGTCGCTGAAAGCATATTCATTTAGTCGGTGAAAGCTTTGAACATGCGTAACGTGAAAGTGCTAAATCAACATTTATCCATTATCGACTTCTATAAGTTAGTTTTATGTCCATTTTTAGTAGCAGCTGCTGACTGACCATGATGTTTCAGCGTGTCCACCACTAGCTCCTGCTAAAAAATGGGTACAAAACTAACCAACAACATAGTAACTTCACGCTGCACGTGCTCTTATCAGATGGCGGAGGTTATAACAATTCGAATCTCAGGTCAAATCATTAGAAGTAGAGCTTGAGATAATGTGATTGAAATTTGAGTTTGAAAATATGTACAATGCTTGTGATTACGCAAGCTAAATATGATCACTCTTCTTCGAATCGCAGTTGATCATACTATTTTGGTATATATGCGCTACATTAGTACGAGGTGCGGCCGATGATGATTTGAAATGTGATTGAAGAAAATAAGCCGGCTGGAAAGCCTTTGTCGCTTAGGCTAGGGTTTCTTCATGTACTCAGCTGCATTGAGTAGCTCCTTCATGACATCAACTTGTGCTTTAAGGGACACAATGTAATCTAAAGCCTCTTCAATTAAGCAACACTCATTCATGGCTTGACCGCCTGGCATTAGCCTTTTCAACACTTGTGTCTGCTTCTTAATGATGGATTTAGCCAAAGCGCTGGCCTTAATCATCTTATTAGTAGATTTACTTCTTCTTCTTCTCGTGATCATCTTGCTCCTCCTCCTCCTGATGATATTTTTCTTACAGATAGAGTGTGATGATATGCAAAGGCTTTTCTTTTTCAGCTGCTTAGCTAGATCTTGAGATCCCATTACAGCTTCAATTAAAATCTTGTTGTCACATTCATCCGCAATAATTGCGCGGCTCCAAGCTGTGGAGCCTCCCTTGGTGGCTGCCATTGCGATTGCTGCTGTTTGCTTTATGATAATCTTTTTCTCCATTGCACACAACTCCTTGCTTGGAGCTTTGCAGCATGATGTCTTGAGTGCTATTGTCCATCTTTTGATGAATTCTTGCTTCATGAGCATATTAGGAGTGCACATTCTTCAGTGTTGTTCAATGTATTTCTGTAGATCGAATCGGATGAGGAAAGCATAAAATAACAAAAACAAGCAACCAAGAGATGGATGGAAGGTCAGAAGAGGAGTAAAAGTATGTGCAACAGTTACTGTCTCAGCTGCTGAATTTTGAAACGCTGCACAATATGCTCTTAATGAATAAAATTCAAAAAGAAAGCAGGTACAAGCAAAGCATCTTCTCCTATGAATACACACCAGTTTAGGACAACTTCTCCTATCAAACCAAAGTATACAATAATACAACATGAAGGGAAGTAGAAGTAGATGTCTCAGTTACTTACTTGCCTTGCTGAAATCTCTACCTATTTCTCCTCTTGATCGAAAGTGCTAACAGTTAACAGATAATGCTTTCACACAGCAGAATAATTGTAGAGACTTCAGACAATAGAGAAGAGAGTGAAGCATAGAGGAGATAGATGGAGGAATGAAGTGAAGATGAAGCGAAGGAGTGTGCAAGGAGAGGAGAATGTGAAGAGGAGTAAAAGGCCATTTATGTGCGCACTGTGGCGGACCTATCGGAAATGGATGGATAGATTGAGAGGAGGGGGCAAAGCACATGCATGCACATGGGGATGAGTGGCCCACTTTTACTCTATTCTCATCACACACAAACCCTAAAAAGAAAACGACAAAAACAAACACTAATTTCCCATGTTCTCCAATTCCTAGTATAATAGTAAAACATAAAGGTTCCCCCGCTGCTATGCAAGCTAGCCTAAACTTTAGTTATTGTAATTATTAATGACACAAAAACCATGTACATATATTAGAGGCAAAGCTTCACCTAGATTTTGGGCACTAGTCTACCATAGTAGTTGAAGCTTGTTTCTTCACATAGTTAGAACCCTAGTTTCACCCCTTTTTGTATTGTGAGAGTCTAATGGTCTATTTTTCGAGCATAAAAGTTCACAACTTTTTTTACCCACTAGAAGAAATTGACTCTAGCTAACCCTATCAGAAATCAAACTTCACACCCTCTCCAAAATTAGATTTTTTACGTCATATCCCTGATGACCAAAAGTTCACTATTTCAGTCCAGTTAAATATTTTAATTAAGAATTTCTATTCAACATTTAGTTCGAGTGTTGAATATCTGATTTTTTTTAGTTTAAAAAGTCAAGTTCTTAAATAAGTTCATCAATTCAACGCTCTTTATTTAAATCAAATCAACTTTATTCAATTCAGTTCGATTTCATTTAAAAGTACACACTCTTATTGTAAAGTTACCATCTGATCATGAGCTGTGTTGGCTCACATTTGTAATTAAGGTAAATCAATAAGTGATCATATAATAAATGAGTTTACAATATGTTAAGTTAATTGTTTATTAGTGATTGAGAATTTAGGTTTAAGGGGGGAATGTGCTGATTGAAGGACAGTACATGTGGTCCCGCAACAAGAGAAATTTTAGGGCATGAATGAACGTATTTTAATTTTTAGGGGAGAGTGAAGTGATAATAGAATAAAAGAGAAATGTCCGCACATGGCGTCCACATGGAGAATTCTGAAAGTACATATAGTAAATAGTACTAGTGTGTAGGAGTACTACTAGACTATCTCACTTCTTTTTGCTGCATATTTCAACACTAGAAAAAGGCCATACATCCGCATTTCCTGGGGTACCAAAATGGAGACAGTACTTATCGGAAACTGAGACATTTCCGATGATAAATATTAATCATTTTTAACTATGCATGTTCATTTTGAGTGTGAAATTTCGACATGAAATCTTCAAATGCAGTTGCACTTATTTGATATCAATTGAAAAATTACGTTTTTTCACTCTTTCGAGCGATGTCGTTTTTATCAATAATAATTTTTTAACAAAAATACAAAGACATTATTTTTAAAAATGAAAAACTTAAAAGACTACATATCTCTGTAATTGACAATATTGTTGCACTGCACTGCATTGCATTACATAATAATAGTTGTATTGTAAGAGCATAAATATATCGTGAAGTGCTAAATTATCAACACTTTCTCTCAATAGTTGCCGGTGTAAATTAGTTTTATGTTCAGTTCTGATAGAAAAGGATCAGGTGCAAAGTTGATATTTTGGTACAAAATACAAACTAATCATAGCCCTTGATCTTGTGATTGAATGAATGTGATTAAATCTTGATTTTTTGGGTTTTTTGTGTGTGTGACGAATTATAAAATAAACCTGAATTATGTCGTCTTTTTATTTTTCGGCTCGTGTTTTTCGTTTTTCGGCTCGAATTTTGACGAATTATAAAATGATTTTGACAGATTTTATATTTTGTACCAAAATTTTACTTTGCACTAGATCTGACCTCCCGTTCTGATTACTGCTAACTGTTAGAAAATAGATATAAAACCAACCCATTGCAACTACTGATGAAGATATGCTGCTTATGCTCTAATGATTATCACATGTATCAGTCAATTTATATGATAAGTTGAAGGATTATATAATGAGATTAGTGTGTGGCAGGTTGGGCCAAAAATGAAGAAACTTATAAGCAGTGGGATTGTGGGAACAATGAGTACGTGTCCAAGCACATGTGAACGTGAACGCATGCATTCCGAGACCGAGAGGTGATAGGGTCAGCGCCCGGGAATTGCGGCCATCCTCGCATCTGACTTTTCCCTATCACATCCATCACCAGCTTGGCCTAATTTTTGTCCCATAATGAAAGGCACTGCTGCTGACGTCAGCATCAGAGACCTCTCTAATCTTACTTTTCCCATGCAGCAAACACAAAACTTTTGTGGACACAGACGAAAGTAAATGCTCACATAGGCCTCTCCAATAGACTGGAAGCAGCTACGCTCTCAATCAGTTATCAGAACTCCCCATCCCTACAGCTAATCTGCATGCAGTGCCTGCTGGTTTGTGAGTTTTCCACAGTGACACGTCACACGATGAGCTTGAGCTAGACAGTTCACACTTGCTAGAAACTGTTCATACAATAATGAGAAGAACCGATGATGCACATGCGGGAGGTGTAAATGAGAGAACATGGTGGAGTCAGCTAGCTAGCTAGCCGTTGTTTTTTTCTCGGTTGCTAAGAGCATGTGAAGCGATTGTTGTAAGGACGAAGTATTGAAAGAGGAGATGTTACCGTCACTTTCATTTTGACTTTATTTGTAAGCAACACTTTCTCTCTAACTAGCTCAAGTAGTATGTGAACTCAAAAGTGAATTTAAAATGAAAATGACAACAACACTTATTTTTTCTTTTTCTTTTTGTACCTGCCGCAACGCATGCTCTAAGAATTGGAGTATTATTTATGTGTTTAATGTGATGTTGCAATTCAAAGCCACACACGTGCATGGCTTGAAAAGTGGGTACACAAAACTCGATCTCGCCATGAATGGCGGCTATGCACAAGCACAATGCAATGGTGGGGTCTAAGCAGGCTAGGAGACCCGCTCAAATTCAATAATAGATCTGAGCATTTGACTAGCTAAGGGAAGGCAGCATGAGTGGCTCTGCATTGCTTATCAATAAGTAGCCCTAGGACAGTAAAGCCTCAAGCCCAATTTAACCCTAATTTTAGTTTTGCCCTAACTTAAGCACTACCGAGCTTGGACTTAATAAAAACCCAACCCTGATCACGATTTCAAAGCCCGGTCCGATCCTTAATTCAACCCTGCCCAGATTTAGGCCCTATAGAGGTTAAGCCCGTCTTCGGCCTTCTTAGTTTTCAAAATAATTATAAATTACAACTTATAAATCGATATAATTAATTATCATTTTGCATGACTTAACAAAATGTGATCGATGATGATTTAAATGTCATAAATTGGATCATACCAAAGAAATTTAAATAGATTTAAATAAAAAGTTATTGATACTAGGAGTAAAGATCAAGTACAATATATTTTTGGTGCAAAAATCTAAAGTTCGTCAAAATTGAGTTATAATTCGTCACCGAGAAATCAAAAGTCGACATAGTTCGTCACGAATAATTTATAATTCGTCACGAGAAATTAACCATAAACGGGATTTAATTTGTGATTCAATTTCATCCGTCCAAAATGACTAAATTAAGGGATGTGATTGTTTATATTTTTTTACAAAAATATGCTCTTTACATCGGATCCTTTTTCTAGATAATAGTATTGATAAACTCTAAATAATACGAGATACACGCTAGTCATCTCCTCAAATAATGAGTCACTACATATGCGAATATTCTTGATTCAGCATGGTATAGGTATAGTATGAAGTTGTTTACATGTTTTCTTCCTGTTCACATGATCGAACTACTTTCTAACATGTAGTTTACATTCATGACCTTTAAAGGAGCATACATGTATATGTCGAATTTGTCTTCGTCTTATATCATTGCCAGCATTCAGGTTTGATGAATTGAACTAATACCCACTACCTAACAATTCTTATCTCCTTTCCATGATCATTTAATCTGTCCCAATCTCACCTGTTAACTAACTTCTTTTAGGTTCTCAATTACTAGTTCAAAAGCCACAAATGAACAAAGTACACACAACTTCACTTTATCTTACCTTCATTGAATTATTTGTCTAAGTCTGAATGATTGAACACGTTTTTTTAAAGGAGTGGTGCAACATATATGAAGGACTTCCCAGGATGTCATCCATGTTAATACTACTCTTGCCCAAACACGCTTACCTGCTGAGTTTTGATGAAATTTGGTGTATTAGTGCTGATATGATGATAGCACCCGATTGAATACATGTTGATGTGCATGTATGACATTTTATAGATACTGTATTGTGAAGTGTTTTGGGATGTCGTTGCATCTAGGTTAAGCAAATATATACCATCCATTTTGTACAGAATCAAGGGTTTCATATCGCACACTTTTACAGGCCAGAATGTGTTTCCTTTTTTGTTTGTTTAGAGTGTGCCAGCAAATTAAAACTAGAGAAGAATTGAAGAGGGGATGGGTGTATTGATTGAGCTGATGGAGTTTTATAAGTGATACATGATCAGATTGGGGAAGCACATGTGTTTAAGTTTCTACGACGACTCGATTTGCTTAGGGACACTTGTGACTGCCTTTAATCCATGCCTCATTGCAGCTTCCCAAACTTTATCAATCCTGTCCACCTCGATCGCCCCGACCTCATGGTGAGTGTATCCTTCAAGGAAATGGACTACACCACCGGCATGACATGCGTGAACCACTCCTCGTTCCATCGTGTACTGCGCAAGAGTATAAGTCGGATATTAGGTAGCTATTTACGAGTAAATAATATGTATAAAATTTAAAAATTAGGGTTTATAAATAATGTGTAGGTTCAATTACCTCACAAGAGGCTAATCCTTGAACATCTTCGGGCAATTTCATGGCTGCTAAATCACCATAAGTGCAATCCCTCCTGAAGGCCAAGATAGGTGGAACAACAAATTGGTGGAAATGAGTACCACTTGGTGCCCAATTCTGCTCTCTCAATGTGATCCACTTGCCAACAATCCATGCCTAGTGAAAATAAGATGACAACCAAACCATAAATAAGGCATTTATTTCAGCAAGATATACTTTATTTATGAACTTTGAAATTATTCATATGTATAATTTTTAAGCACACCATTTTAATACCTTGCAATGTTGCGCAGCTTGATATTTTGTGACCTGAACCAGATAATGTTGGGACTCCGGCGGAGCCTCTTTCTGAATCTTTTGAAATCTTTCGGTTGAAAGAGTCAGCATCTGTATGTAAATAATTGTTTTAATTTTCCGAGTCAAATCCCTTAGTTTAAAACTTATGATGATCACTGACAAAAAAGCCTTAGATTGAGAGGCGACTTTGAAGACTTACAAGCACGCGAACTCCACGACGACAAAGGTAGAGAGCAATGGCTCTTCCAAGCTTGGAAGTAGCACCAGTCAAGAACACTTCCTTTACATCTTTTGGGATCTCATTGATGATCACTGCAGCAGTTAATGTGTTTCCATGTACAACCCTAACCTTCAAGTCCGGATGCTTGTTCACAAACAATGTTCCTCCTCCATTCAGTGCTTCATTCTGCACATCAATATTACCAATAAAACAAAAGTCTCTCATGTGATTTCAGTTGAATAAAATATCAGACCTAACAACCCTAATTAGGTCACCATTGGTACAGCTACAGCCTTTAATTTAACTGCAATATTATTTGATGACAGTTTTAACAGACTGCTAAAAACCTTACATTGATGATATTGGTGGTTTTGGTCAGATTGGAAAAAGAAAAGCAAACAAGCCAGATAACAATAAATGTTCTGATGATGAATGAGATGAAAACTATCTTTTGTTACAAAATGTTAGTTAATAATAAAAGGTGAAAGTGTCCCAGCAATGGCATGTAGCGTTGAATTGAAAGTGAACCCTACACAATTAATAGCACCACAGTCGCTATTGAAATGGTTGAGATGATGATAGTTGAAGATTGCATATAATTGAACTCCAACAACGCTATCTGATGTTAATAAATTCAACAGAACAAGTCGGCAAAATTGTGTTGACGACCTACCTTGTTCAATGCAGCTAAGCTGATAACCTTGACTCCAATTTTATCAGCAGTAAGGATGGCCTCTTCTATCTTCTTGTTGATTCCATCTGCTGCAAATGGTAAGAAGTACTGCAATATGTACAATAGTTTCATAAGCTTGGTGAGTCTGAATAAACAAATATGAATTATTTTATGTTTTTTAGTCATTATATATACCTGAAAACCAAATCTTGGGACTACCCAAGTTTGGTGCAAGTTTCCTCTCAGATTATAAAATGAGACCAACATGACTTTAGACCAAACCCACATTGCAAGCATAATGAGAAAAGCCACTGGGAGGAATGGCAGCAACAGAAGGTGAACTTTGTAGGGTTTTGATGCATAAGACCTCAACACAAATGGGGCATGCATTGAGGAAGTTAGGTCCACTACATGTGCCAAGAACACGAAATCCGGCACCCTGCTGCTATTTTCAACTGGCAAGATTAATGTGCAAAAAGTATCAGTTTTTCGATATTCGAACAATTAACTGATGATACTTGATATTGGTTTGAAATGAAATATATATGTACCAGAACTCGTCTTCTTTTGCAAGTCCCATGACTTAGGGTTCAGTGTATTCCACAAGGCATCATAAATTGGCATGAAGAGGCAGAAATTGGTGCTCATTTCTTGGTGGTGCAATGTGTGATAGCTGTACAGGAACAACTGAATGAATTAAATGCACTTCAACAAAGATCACCTAATTTAACCTAAAAGTAGGCTCACAACAAGATGCTTTTAGGTAAGGCCTTTCTTTCTTTACCTTGGTGTGTAAATGAGGTATTTGAGGAAAGGGAGTGCATCAAAGATCTTGCTGGAGAACACTTCAACATTGCAGTGCCCTAGGCATCTTAGGAAGTCGAAAACAAAAAGATACGCAGCGTTCGTTGAGATAGATCCAAAGCCTATCAGGCTGGATCCAAAGATCGGAACTGCGGTGACTGCAGTGAGGATTAGGTGCTCTAGCACAGTCAAATGTTCAGCTGCAAAAGAATAATCAAATTAGTAATGTAACGAAAAATCTTGTAAATGGATACATGTATTGAGGGCTCATATGATTAAAGCTTACCAGTTTGAGGATGAGGGACCGGAGAAGAATGGTGTAGAGAATGGTAATTGGAAAACAAGAATTTGTTTTCATGAAGAAGTCTATGAGCCCAGTAAAAAAGAGGCTCCGAAAGGGAAATATGCAGCACAAGAACAGCTAGTAAGCTCCCAAAGCTCCACAGGGGAAGATCAACCATGAAAGGGAAAATATAGTAAGCAATGAAGCCAAATGTAACTTGCAAGATCAAGTAGTTATCCCTACAAGGGTATAAACAACCAAAATCACAAATTTGCAAAACTATATATGCATAAATACTACTGATTACAAGATCAAAAGGAGAAACCATTAGTACCAATCCCATTCTCGATCTATTTGCTTGAAATCTGACCCGTCTTTAATGATGCGACGGTTGCGGTTGAGCCACAACATGGCATTGAAACTAGACCATGCCTCATGAACGATGTATCTAAGTAAATTGAATACAAGGACACCAAGACACCACTGGGCGCTCTTGTCCTTGAGAAGCTCATCCTGTGACCAAGAATATAGTACCATTCCCACAAAGGGTCCATACAACAAGTACTGCAATAACAAAATTATAGCTTCAATCAGCAACTCAGCTAATCACCAAACAGAGAAAACAAAAAAATAGCAAAGATTGGATGAAAGTTAAGACCTTAAGATTGCCCATATTCTCCCATGGCCAGGAGGACAAGGGTGCTGCAGCTACCA
Source organism: Rhodiola chrysanthemifolia (assembly GCA_033675395.1). NCBI lineage: Eukaryota > Viridiplantae > Streptophyta > Magnoliopsida > Saxifragales > Crassulaceae > Rhodiola > Rhodiola chrysanthemifolia. The sequence goes on from CM066204.1 coordinate 16,903,160, forward strand.
TTGTAACTCCTTGAAGTCAGAGCTATCTCTGGGTGTGTGTATCCTAACTGGGAACTTTTTGGGACTAGGGCTCCTGAAGAAGCTGCTACTCCTGGGCTTTGTTTGGTGCTTAGTGGAAAAACTTGGCTGTGGTACGTGTTAGATCAGGCCAATAATGCTAGCAGTACTTATTCATAGAGAGAGAGAGGATTGGAGAACACTTGTAGGAAATCAGGTGTTGCATATATAGAGGTTCCAAGAAGATGATGTATTTACTAAAAAAATGCAGTTGCATATCTCAATTAAAAAAATTATGAAGTTGATTACTACCTAACTAATAGAGAAGCTGTTGAGAATTGAGAATTCAATCTATATATAGTTTTAATAGTGTATAATCAAGTCATTGTTGTGCTAACACATGTCCCATACACACATTCAAAAGTTGCATTAAATAAAAAGTTAAAGTCACCAAGTTTGACTCTATTAGTGGGACATATCAAACGCAATTTAGAAGATGCATCTTTATCCAATGATTATATATATAATTTTAATTTCTCAAATTATAAGGGGATTCGCAACCTAACACCCTAACTGGTATATATCTTCAAAACAAATTTCATTTTTACTAACTCCAAGTGCAATTTGACTGGCACTATTTCAACGCCCAACTGTAACAAAACAATATTTTAAGCTAGTTGGGTAGGACGTATCCTTCAGTCCAGCCTCAAAGACAGTACACATACTGATGGGGCGGGGGTAGCTAGAGGATTTGAATTTGAAAGATGAATGCATGCTGTACGTTTGTTTGTAGATTCACACAGTTGGGCTGGCAAACTACTACACGCAGCATTGATGAGTTATGGGGTGGGGTTTACTTAAATATGTGGTGCTGCAGAGGTGGTCATTTAATTTGCATCTGTCTTGTTTTTAATGTTAAAGGTCAGGATTTGGGCATATTTGGTTCCTGGAAAGTGCCATGTTGGTGCTAGTTACATAAGTCGTTGGAACTGCATGAGTGATTGTTCCAAAGAATATAGACGGTAACATACAAGCCAAGAATAAGTACTAGAAATAGTAAGCAAACTTAACCAATAAACAATTTTGTTCTTTTGAACTGAACTTAATTACAAAAAAAAAATCAATTTGATTCAGATAGGCAGATCGAATTGACTAGCTTCACTCCGTAATTAAATTTAAATATTTCACTTGCGATCTTACACTAGGCCAATTTACATCTTAGGCACACTTTTTTCCCGTCGCATAAACAGCTAAATTGGTCGCATAGACTTTATGCGACTTTCAGTGAGTCGCGTAAAATCAGTCGCGAAATCGGAGTAGCGAGATGTTTACGCGACAACCGAATTAGAGATAGTCGCGATATGTTAAACGTTTATGCGACAAATGTTTTATTTTGTCTCGTATTCAGGGAGCTGATGTCCACTCCTAATGAGCGTATATACAGTCTCCAGTAGTGTAAAGGAGCGTTGACGACAACTATTGAACATAATGTTGTCGTATAAACTTGATTTCGCGACAAACAATGAATAAATACACGTCGTATAAACGTTGTTTCGCGACTATTTGTGAACGTATATATGTCGTATAAACTGTCATTCGCGACAAATATTAAGCATATAGATGTCGTATAAATAGTTTTACGCGACCTTTAGTGAACGTATAGATGTCGTATAAACTGTCCTTCGCGACAAATATTAAGCATATAGATGTCGTATAAATAGTTTTACGCGACCTTTAGTGAACGTATATATGTCGTATAAACTGTCAATCGCGACAAATATTAAGCATACATATGTCGTATAAATCGTTTTACGTGATTTTTAGTGAACATTTAGATATCGTATAAAAGGGATTTCGCGATTCATTTTTCAATATATAACTTTCGTATAAAAGAGCTTTGGCAACTAATATTTAACAAATAATTGTGGCAAAAAACTGTATACCAAACACGAAATAGTTTTGATTATGAAACACACAAAATAGCATCCAACAAGCAAACAACAATGTTTGCACAAGCAAACCAGAATCTGACAATCAACAAGCAAACAAAATTTTTAGCAAAGCACAACAAGGTGTGTGCACCCAAACAAAAGCATAACAGTTTGGCAAAATAATAATCAACTTACTTTTTAGTAGCAGGTCCAAAACTAGTGGAACCTTCCGAAGCATTCTGGCTTGCCAAATTGGCTGAACCACCACGCACCACCAAGTCCTCGAGCACACGTATCCTTTCTTCAAATGCAACCTTCATTTACTGGAACTCATCTTTTTGCTTTTCCAGTTGATCTTTCAGTTGGGAGTTTCTTGCACCTCCTCTAGGAAGGGGTGGTCTCTTCAAGGCTTTACCAGAGCCGGACACATATGTTCCACGCGTCTGCCGAACCACTTGGGCTTATGATGTCAATCTAAGTAGCAATTGGAAGGGGTTCATGATCATCGAGTATATTGTGGTCAGATTCATCACCATTCTGATCTGCCAACACTTGATGAACCATTGCTTGCATTTTTTCCTACAAATGTAAACATTGTAAAGTGTAAATACAATCACAAAGCACACTGCAAAGTCTGCCAAGATAGCAGAAAATAACAGAGAACATAAAGCTTTAACAAATAAAGTTGACATGAATTAAATGACACAAAATATGAACAAGACCCAATTAATTGTTAACATGAACATGAACATGACACATAACAAGAGCACATGTTTCACCAAGATAAACATGGCAGATAATATTTGCACAAGAACAAGAGGATAAGGACGTGTTAGATAACATTGCAGATAACACAAGCACTTGTTTCACATGAACAACAACACATCATACCCCAACCATTATACATACCATACATAATAAAAAGAACATATATGGGATAACATGTGGGATAATAAGAATAAACAGATACAACCAAGTCAAACATCAACATATAAAAATTTGAAGTACATGGAAATGATTAAAAAGAAACTTACTGCAAGGGCAGCACCCTTGGGATCACCCGAGTAGACTTGGGAGTACGTGGCTATATAGTGTGCCTTATCTCCATGGGCAGCGAGTGTGGCAGCCCTCATGTGGAATGGACATTTTCCAGCACGATGGTTAATTCTATTAGGATCATTGCGCACGCCTGACATCTTCTTAACCCTCTCCTGTTATAACAAAATTTAGACAAGTTATAGAGTACTTATAAAGTTATGTCAACTTGTAATTAAATTAAATGCTTAACCTGATTATTTGGTTCATTAAAGTGGCTCTTAAGCCATTCCCACTGATCAGGCCTGTCCGGAAACTCCCTGGGAGTTACAACGGGTCCATACTCCGTGTAGAAGGTTTTGCAATTTGATTTCCTGTCACGAAACCTCTCAGAGGCTTTCCTGAAAATGTAGTTCCATAACTGGTCGTCTTCTTTCTCAATAACAAAGTTTGGCTGCAAGGAGCAAATGTTTGGTTAAATTTTTGCGGACAAATAATGAATTAAATGCAAAGAGGAAATAGAAAGCACTCACTCTCAAATGATCAAACAAAATAAGCCGATCCTGTTCCTGAAGTTTCTTGAATGACGAGGCTATCATTGAAACCTTATCCTCACAGCACTACCAATCTAATGTATAATTAGGCTTCCCACAGCTTTGACAACGTCTATTTTTACCCTCCCGACGTGTCGGTTTAGAAGAGGGTCGTCGTAGAGGTCAAAAACAATTTATAAAGACCGGTAGGGTACCGGGTCGAACCCAAAGGAGCAAGCCAAGCACATGCACTATTTAAGATTGTGTTTCCATTCGGCTATTCTAAACCAAAAATGTATAAGGGAGTGTATTTGTCTAAATCCTATGTGTGGCGAGTAATTAGGGATAAAAGATAAGTAAGAGGTGTTTCGAGGGCTCACTCCCCTCCTTGGAAAATTCCCAATGATCACATACACGATATTCAAACATTTCATGGTAGTCAAATAGCAATGAACCTAGTTTAGACTAGGATAGACCAACTATCACTTGAATCTATTCCTAGCCAAACTCTCTTATAGCTCGAACCTCTCGGTTCATTCCATAGCAATAAATACCATGAACTCGACTCCTAGTTCACTTCCTACCCATGCATTGTCGAAAACCTAGCTTCGACTAAGGTAGACCAATGTTTATGTTAATCTAGTCTTAGCCAAGCTCTCTTATAGCTCGAACCTCACTCGCTAGAGATAATTGGTTCATTCCATAGCACCATTATCCTTGGAATGTCTTTCTAAGGTAATAACTACTATGAACTCGAGTCCTAGTTAACAACAAATGCATACATTGGATAGGATCGCATTCTCTATTATCCAAACTAGGCATTTTCACAAACACTTAGTAGCATGTCACATATGAAGTGCATAGAGAACATGAATTTGACACCATTAGATGGGATTAATTGAAGATTCGCTTAATGACTAACTCCAATAAATCAAACATTCAATCCTTAGTCAAGCATCCATATCCTAAGGTTCACTTGCATGATTCAAGATATATATCATTTTCTCCATCCTAGAACTATTCCCAAGGGTTTCCAAGTCCTAGGTTCAAGTTTTAGTCCAAGTTGTCACTTAGGCATTTTATCAAACACCTAGAGTGCATAACATTCATAACACAAGAGAAAATGAAATGAACAATCATCCATATGAATATCATTGTATATATGTGATCAAAGAGTACCAAGGAGAGTCATAAGACCCTCAAAACACAAGATCCACTACTCACACCTCATGTAAGACAACATGGTGTGAGTAGGGTTTAATGGCAACAACAAGTAGAATAGGAAAAGTGCAAAGGAAGGAGGATTGTCAATCCTAGAACTCCCTCTTGATGTTCTCTTCTTCTCCTTGGTTGGATGATGATTGATGACCTTGGTTGGACCTCTTTTCCAATCTTCTTCTCCCCAAAAACCTCCACACTTAGGTCAAAATCACCACTTTCTATTTATAGCCTCGGGTGAAAAATCGGTACTGTAGCAGTCCACCCGACCGGGTGGGAATTGGGAAGAAATCCACCCGACCGGTTGGATTCCCAGTCGACCGACTGAAGGGTCCAATCGATCGACTACTGAAACATGGATTGCAGGCCCTCCTGAGACTGCTTCTAGTCGATCGACTCGAGGTCCAGTCGACCGACTCGAGCTTTCACCCGGTCGGGTGAGAATGGGGGACATTCCCACCCGACCGGGTGGGGTGCAATTCTGACTCGACCGGTTGGTGCAGGGGAAATTCTCACCCGACCGGGTGAGATTCATTCTGCCCATATTTTGCTCTCAACCTCCAGTTTTTCCCGAGTTTTCATATTTAGGCCTTGACCATGGGGGAATCTTGTTTTCTACCTGAAATGTAGAGATAGAGGTCAAATGACATCAAAATATCGTCGGAAACGATTCAAAACTATAGTGAAGAATGACGATAAATGAGTCGAAAACTCGACTCATCAACACTCCACACTTAAGTTTTGTTCGTCCCGAACAAAGTATGAGAATATGTCAAGGTCATGCAAATGTCGAAATGCTAGTGGTGCTATGTTTTTTGTCTATTTGCCTCACTAGATTTCACAAGGTCTCGATCATTATTTCTAAACATGTTATTGAAAGAAAAATGACAAGCATGTACAATCTAACTAGCTCCTTTTCGTAGGCGTTACGAATGCATTTAGCGTATGCATTAAGCCTTTAAACCCCTAGGCTACCCTAGTGGACGAGTTATAGTCTCGTGAGAGTTTTCAGAAAAGGGAATACTCACAAATCCCATATGCACCTATCCCATGAGAATGAATACAAGAGTGATCAACCAAGGCGATGATTTCTCAAAACAAATCCCTCACCCCAAACTAGGACTACCATCACAATATCATCAAAAGAACTTTTGAACCATTTGAGTACCCATGAGGTTGTGCATTCAAGATCATCAATACTAGAGCTATCAAATGTCTCATCCAAAGTTCCACTCATTTTCAAGGCAATACAATGAAGCAAAGTTAATAGTTTTGCACAAAAGAGTGTCAACCGCTCACCTATGCTAGCTAGGGCTAGTCCATGGGCTTGCGACAAGGAACTCATTCCCAAGTAATAGGCGCTTAAGCCATAGTCCATAAGGGAAGAGGAGTTCGATACTAGAGTTATTAATAAACAAGCATAGACCAAATGATAGCTCCCGTGCAAGCACATGGATCGTCCAAGAGTTAATCTAACTAGCACACAATACAAATGATGCACCCGCGCAAATGTAGGATGACGGAAAAACATAAAGTCAAGTTTTAAGTGCTTTTTATTTTCTTTTCAAATGGCCATTGGCCTACAAATGCTTTCGAGGGGGAACTTTTCTTCCTAACCCCCGGCATTTGTATGTTTAAGATCAAAACTTCTCTAGTACTCGAGAAAGTTTTTAGTCGGGGCTTTGCCCTCTTTTGACCATGAAAATGAAGCATTTTTTTGTTGGGGCCTATTTTTCGCCCTCTTTTGTTTTTGACTCCACACTTAAAAACTTGACAATATGTTCAAGGAATGTATGGAATGCGCGGGAAACAATCATAAGCAAGGCACTAAATTTGAAGAACTCAAGTCACCAAGGAGCATACAAAAGGCCTAAGTTTTTCGTGAAAATTTTAAAAGTGCTTGCTAAAACTCAATCCAAAGTATTTCAAGGAAAATACTTAGAAAATTAGATAGACAAGGGATAACAATGATATTGATTCACAAGAATGCACATTCATAGGACTAGGTTGGTTCTAAATTCAAGATCCAATAAGAATGAAAAGTAGGCTAGATGTGATTTATAGGGATTTAGAGTTGATAGTCACAAGCCTAAGTGGTCAAAAACACTCTCATGTTAGGGATAGAGTACATGAATGCAAGCGTCCATTCTACAATGATAGGCATGACATGAAATGAGTGAACTAAGCAACTACCCACTCCACACTTAAAAGGTAGCTTAGTCCCTAAGCGCACACAATAAAGAAAATGAGAATAAGGCGCATAGGAACTCCCCTCGTTTGTAGATGTGCCCCACCAATAGAAAAGACGCCATTGTGCTAAACGTGATCGAACATGATGCAAATAACTTCCTTGATGACAAGAACACATGAGAGGTTAAAAACAACAAGTGACATACAAGGTTATGCAAAACTCAAGTATGAGCAAGAGAGCATCACAAGTCATATGATAACATCATGGCACAAGTTCCATAGAATTCAAACAAGGAAGTTGACCTACATTCTCCATAATGTGCACAAGGTATCTTAAATGCCAAGAATACGTCAAACTAGAGTCATAGCATGGTATAACAATTTAGTTCCACTCTAGTAAACAACAATAAAGCACATGAGCACTAGGGGCAACATCATTAAGCATAAAAAGATTAAGGAAAAAGTGGAGGGCTTGGCAATGTGAAGTGGAATTGGAGTGAGTAGACCTCACTCCACACTTAAAATTTTAGCCACTAATCACACATTTCACATTCCATATTTAGAGCCTAAGACACTCACAATCATGCCAAACATTCAAAGATAAAGAAAAGCGAGAATGAACAACTTACAAACCGGGTTACCTCCCGCGAGGGCCTAGTTTTTCCCATCTTGGCAAAGACGTAGCAAAGCGCCCCATAGAATCACTCGTTGAGAAGTCCTTTGCTAGGATCCCTTCTCATGGGGCCTTGGATTTGGTCGTGTCAATCCACCTTTAAGTCCCATTTGAATTTCTTCCCATCAAGCCTACAATGGACTTTCCTTTGGGAGCATGACCCCTTCAAATATGAAGATCCCTTAAGAAATAAGGGGTCATGGGAGCTTTTTCCAAATGATCTCTCGAAATAGGGCAAGAAGCTCCAAAACTTGTCTCGAGACGAAGTAGTGAAGAAAGGGTCTTCATAACTTGTCTCGAGCTTGATGGGCACACCTTCCTTTAATCTTTCAATGATTTCCATGGGTGCCCATTCCTCAATATCCCTCTCTAGACCTTTGTCTTCTTGCGTGCGAGAATTCCCTTTAGCTTGATCCATATAGACCTCAACAAAGTCTTCATACCCCCGAGATCCTTTTGTCTCCTTAAGCTCTTCACTTTCGCATGACATCTCGTCCTCATTACAAGATTCACCATCCCATAGCCAAGCTTCGGTGGCGGCTCTCCAAAATTCATCCTCCATTTCTTGTTCCCATTCTTCCCTTGAGGCATTAGGATCAAGGACTTCTTTTGCAAGAAATTCTTGCTTCATTTTCTCTTGATGCTCAAGGAGTGTAGCAATTTTGGTATCAAACTTAGAGGGTTCTCTTGAAGGATGAGAAGGTTGAGGGTATGGAGGGTAGGAGTGTTCAACTTCAAAGCATTGGCTATCATTCCAATTCGGAGTGTAATAACTTGTTTGATAGCCAAGCTCTTGGAAATAAGAATATGGACGTTCCTCCTCATAGCATCCCTCATTCGAATAGACTTGTTGATGGTAGGGGTCCATCCTCGCAAAACAAGGTAAACAAAAGCTAGTAAGTGATATGAGAGAAAAAGAAGAATATACAAGTATAAGAAAAAGGAAAAATATTCACAAGAATAGTCGGAACTTCCACACAATCTAATCTAGGGATGTGCTAACTAGTTGCTCCCCGGCAACGGCGCCATTTTGACATTCTTTTTCACCTCTAGAATAGTATCAATGAAGAGAGGATCGAATGTAGTAGGTCAAAAACATTTATAAAGACCGGTAGGGTACCGGGTCGAACCCAAAGGAGCAAGCCAAGCACATGCACTATTTAAGATTGTGTTTCCATTCGGCTATTCTAAACCAAAAATGTATAAGGGAGTGTATATGTCTAAATCCTATGTGTGGCGAGTAATTAGGGATAAAAGATAAGTAAGAGGTGTTTCGAGGGCTCACTCCCCTCCTTGGAAAATTCCCAATGATCACATACACGATATTCAAACATTTCATGGTAGTCAAATAGCAATGAACCTAGTTTAGACTAGGATAGACCAACTATCACTTGAATCTATTCCTAGCCAAACTCTCTTATAGCTCGAACCTCTCGGTTCATTCCATAGCAATAAATACCATGAACTCGACTCCTAGTTCACTTCCTACCCATGCATTGTCGAAAACCTAGCTTCGACTAAGGTAGACCAATGTTTATGTTAATCTAGTCTTAGCCAAGCTCTCTTATAGCTCGAGCCTCACTCGCTAGAGATAATTGGTTCATTCCATAGCACCATTATCCTTGGAATGTCTTCCTAAGGTAATAACTACTATGAACTCGAGTCCTAGTTAACAACAAATGCATACATTGGATAGGATCGCATTCTCTATTATCCAAACTAGGCATTTTCACAAACACTTAGTAGCATGTCACATATGAAGTGCATAGAGAACATGAATTTGACACCATTAGATGGGATTAATTGAAGATTCGCTTAATGACTAACTCCAATAAATCAAACATTCAATCCTTAGTCAAGCATCCATATCCTAAGGTTCACTTGCATGATTCAAGATATAGATCATTTTCTCCATCCTAGAACTATTCCCAAGGGTTTCCAAGTCCTAGGTTCAAGTTTTAGTCCAAGTTGTCACTTAGGCATTTTATCAAACACCTAGAGTGCATAACATTCATAACACAAGAGAAAATGAAATGAACAATCATCCATATGAATATCATTGTATATATGTGATCAAAGAGTACCAAGGAGAGTCATAAGACCCTCAAAACACAAGATCCACTACTCACACCTCATGTAAGACAACATGGTGTGAGTAGGGTTTAATGGCAACAACAAGTAGAATAGGAAAAGTGCAAAGGAAGGAGGATTGTCAATCCTAGAACTCCCTCTTGATGTTCTCTTCTTCTCCTTGGTTAGATGATGATTGATGACCTTGGTTGGACCTCTTTTCCAATCTTCTTCTCCCCAAAAACCTCCACACTTAGGTCAAAATCGCCACTTTCTATTTATAGCCTCGGGTGAAAAATCGGTACTGTAGCAGTCCACCCGACCGGGTGGGAATTGGGAAGAAATCCACCCGACCGGTTGGATTCCCAGTCGACCGACTGAAGGGTCCAATCGATCGACTACTGAAACATGGATTGTAGGCCCTCCTGAGACTGCTTCTAGTCGATCGACTCGAGGTCCAGTCGACCGACTCGAGCTTTCACCCGGTCGGGTGAGAATGGGGGACATTCCCACCCGACCGGGTGGGGTGCAATTCTGACTCGACCGGTTGGTGCAGGGGAAATGCTCACCCGACCGGGTGAGATTCATTCTGCCCATATTTTGCTCTCAACCTCCAGTTTTTCCCGAGTTTTCATATTTAGGCCTTGACCATGGGGGAATCTTGTTTTCTACCTGAAATGTAGAGATAGAGGTCAAATGACATCAAAATATCGTCGGAAACGATTCAAAACTATAGTGAAGAATGACGATAAATGAGTCGAAAACTCGACTCATCAAGCTTGCGAAGCAGGCCCAGTCCCTTTGGGTAAAAACTCTACCTTGATCGATTGCCCTTTATTATTCGTCTGCTTAAAGTTGGCCACCTTTGAACCATTCACGACTCCACGTACCTTCCTCTTCTCTCCACCTTCATCCCCTGTCATTGAAAAATACATTATGTATTTAAAAAACTACGTAATCAACAATAACAGACACACTTCATCATAAAAAAAATACAATAACAAACACACAATAACAAACAGGCTTGTTACCTTTTAGCACAAAATCAGCGCTCTTGCATCTAAAGCTCGGAATATTCTGCAAATTGTCTTCGGCATCATCATCATCATCCGATGCACTGTTGTCGAACGAGTGCATTGGTTCGAACTCCGGTACTGTGGGTTCGGGAGCAGGGGTGGCGGAGGAGGGTTAGAAGGTAGTACTGGATTTATGGTAGCAGGGGGTGGAGGAGGAGGGTTAGAAGGTAGTGCCGAAATTATGGTAGCAGGGGGTGGAGCAAAATCTGGAATTCTGGGTTCTGGTGGTGGAGGATTAGGTCGACCAGCTGACTTTTTTAAACTCCTAGGGGACCTGCGAGGTAGTAAGGGATTTGGTCGTCGTGTAGGGCTTGAATTGGCAGGTGCTGGAGGGTTGTTGAGTTGATCTTCTGGAGAATCAAGGGCAGGAGGAGGTTGACTGCTAGTGGTGGTAGTTTTTCTTTGCTTCTCAGGCCTTGGGTTATGACTTGTGACAGTCGTTTTCTTTTCACAGGAGGAGGTGCTAGAGGTTTCTGAATTTTAGTGGTCATCTTCCTTTTCAACTGAACGTCTTCCGGTGGTTCTGACTCGGGCAGGGCTTGTGTTGGTAGTTTCTTTGCTGTGCGTTTTGGCGTTTGTCAAACGGAACAGCAGGACAATCATTTTTCTTCTTCCGAATTGGAGTGGCTACGGGCACGGGGACTTTGTTGGTCGTCTTCGGCAGAGGTGGTGTCTTAATCGCATCAAGCTTCTTCAGGCGCCTTGACGGTCCTTCTTCTTCGACCATTGCATCCAAGATTTCCCTCGAACGCTCCGTCTGCCTGACATCAGGACAATTGAAAGGCATACGCTCTTTTCGGACCACCGGAGATGACGGTGGAGAGGAGAGTTTAGGTGACTCAGCGCATACTATTCCGGTAGTGGGCTTCGGTGGTGGAGTGTTCATGAACTTCGTGGATGGGCGACGGGCGGAAGGAGAACTAAGTTTCATCGGGGCCCTCCGACTGGTTAAGGTGACATCGTCGAGACATCTACAAGCAGGCGTGTTCTTCGATTTCGCTATTGGTGTGAGTAAGATCGAGATGCGGCGGTGAGAGAGATCGAGATGCTAAGGGAGGAACTAGGGCTCCATGCCAAGCTTACTGGGTATTTGATTGGGCCTTTTATTTATTTTTTGGCCCAGGCCGTATGTTTATACGATAAAACATGCTCTTCGACGTCACGTAAAGCTTACGAAAATTGAATTTTTGCCAACTCGAATGAAAATTTCAAATTTCCTCCAAACGCAATATGACATGGCCCCCTAAATGAAATGGTATTTAGCGACATTGTTCACCTAAATGTGTCGCATAAACAGAACATAACATATATCAAACACTTCTCTTCCCATGTTTCCATTACACTTTGGAACAACACCACAAGAAAATTTTCAACACTTTTTGGCATGTTCTAATTAGACACAAAATAACACAACCACACCTGTAAATCAACAATCATCATCCGTTGCATAATTCGATTGGATTGAATAGTCACTTCGATTCATTTCACCTTCGTCCACTTCATCATCTTCATCACATATACTATCATCATCATCCCCTGCTTCATCATCATCTTCGTCCCCTGCTTCATCATCATCTTCATCCCCTGTTTCATCATCTTCGTCCAAGTACTATTGCCTCCTTGCTCTTGGAATATGTTGATTAATATGTTCCTCAATAGAGTACTGAGTTGCGGGTTGTACATCACTTGTAATGTTACTGGGCATTTGCTCTTGATAAGGATCATCTTCTTCAAACGGTAGGAAGGTGTCACACATTACATTTTCACCTTCTCTTGCAAGGGAACTATCACTATATAGTCCTCTATGTGATACAACATTTACAACCTTCAAATTGTCACCCGCTTTTAGATCATCCAAGTAAAAAACCTGTCTTGCGGTAGTGGCAATACAATAGGCCAATCTTCATTCCAAGTTGTTGAAGTATCAACAGAAAGAAGTCCATAATCCCTCTTAGTGCTCCCCCTCTCTTTAAGATCAATGTTAAATCATGTGCAATCAAAAACAAATATCGGCATTCCATTTGCGTGCTGTAGCTGAATAATGTTCCGGATAATGCCATAATAAGTTAATTCACCATCTTCGACCATCACACCAGAATTTTGAGTCCTCTTCTTTCGATCATGTTTCCAAACAACGAACTTCACACCATTAACATAACACTGAGAGTGGCACGCATATGATTGAGGCATGCATGATAAACGATGCAATTCAATAGAATATGATTCGCTACGCTCTCTTTCCAAGATGTCCATCTGCAATTGAAAAAGATGAACATGCAACCGATATTAAAACAATGTCTCTTAGAATTAAAAAATTGAATGACAAATATAGTAAAGTAAATACACAATTTAATAGTCATGCCCAGCCGCGAAAATATGTAATAAAATGCTTAACACGTTCTTTCTTTGATCTATTTGGGCAATCGAGGTCAAACTTTTCGTCATGCCTTTCAATTTAACGTTTTGCTTGTACGCAGTGTTTCACCACACACCAGTGAGCCATGTTAAGTTGTTTCTTAGTCAACTTGATCCTGGGACAATGACCGCTAACCTTGATAAGAGGATAGTACACATTGAGGACATATAATCGGGCTTCATTTGATGAGTCCATCTCCGTTGAATCGTTCATGTATAATTTACAATTCAGTACACACTCATGTGTAATGTATTGCTCGGCGATACATCCCTCTGGATATCTGGTATTCCGAACCGATCTCTTATACGCACATAATTGTCTGCAAGGGGGAATAAGGCATAGTTAGTTTACAAATATATCTGTATGTGAGTTAATTTAATTTAAATTCACAAAGTGAAGGAAAAACCTCTCAATAGTGTACGTGTCCCTTAAGCAAAACTTGATCCGGAAGATGGATCAATATATGCACCATGATAGTGAAGAAAGCAGGAGGAAAAATCGTCTCCAATTTGCATAGAATGATGACTATATCATCTTTCATTTGAATTGCGTCATTGACCGTGAACTCCTTACAGCATAACTTCTGAAACCATCGTGATATGATATAAGCGGCTCAATTACATAATGTGGCAAGTATGGTCGAATGAACACCGGAAGTAAATGTTGCAACATGACATGACAATCATGAGTTTTTAACCCATTAAATTTTTTGTCTTCCACATTGATTTTATTCTTCAAACTACCGGCATAACCATAAGGATACTTAGCATCCTTAATGAACTCAAATATCTCTGCCCTATGTTCAGGTAAAACGGTAAAAGGTGCCTGTGAAACCTTATATATCCGGGAAAATGACCCTATCTTCTTCCACCATAATTCCTTCCGAATTCCTTGTTGCTCCAAACCTTCTCGAGCCTTAATATCATCTTTTGTCTTTTCTTGATCGAGAATAGTACCAATGATGTTATCAAACACATTCTTCTCTATGTGCATTACATCTAACGAATATGGTTGTCTCAATGTGCTCCAATAAGGCAAATCGTAGAAAATGCTCATATGAGTCCAACACAACTTCTCCTTATTCACACCTCTAGATTTGAAATCTGGATGCAAGCTAAGTGCGGGGTACTCATGGCTAAGAACAGAAGAGAAAATCTCTTCACCTGTTAATGTAGGTGGGGCATCTCGTAATTCCACGTCCCCATTAAATTTAGTAGTCTGATGCCTCCACGAATTATCCCTATCAAGCCATCTACGGTGGCCTTGGTAAGACATTCTCCCGCTAAATGTTTAGCATCAATATCATATAAACACAAAGGACAAGCTTTGTATCCTTTACACTTTACACCTCCTAACATTCCCAAACCCGGAAAGTCATTGATTGTCCATATCATTGCAACTTTCATGTTGAATGCCGATCTTCCATGTCCATCAAACGTAAGCACTCCTGTGTCCGACAAAATATTCAATTCATCTATCAAGAGTTGCATGAACACATTCAAGCACTTACCGGGAGATTTTGGACCCGAGATCAATAAAGGAAGAATATTAAATTCCTTCTTCATGCACATTGAAGGTGGTAAATTGTAAGGCATCACCACGATTGGCCATGTGATACGAGAAAGATCTGCTGCTCCAAAGGGATTGAAGCCATATGTAGCCAATCCAAGACGCACATTTCTAGCGTCTCGTGCAAAGTCGGGATTTTTTTTATCAAACTCTTCCCATGCTTCTCCATCTGCGGGATGTCTAATATGACTATTTTTCACTTTTCTCTCTCGGTGCCACCGCATCTCCTTAGCTATATGCGGTGACATATAAAGACGTTGTAATCTTGGAGTTAAGGGAAAGTAGCGTACCACTTTTCTTGGAATCCTTCTCTCACCATCGCCGTCTAAGTATCTCGACTCATTACACATCGGACACTGCTCAAGGTTCTTGAAGTCTTTATAGAATAGCGCACAACCAAATTCACATGCGTGAATAATCTCATATCCCATCCCCAAATTCTTCAAAAGTCTCTTAACCTCACTATACGAACCGGGTTAATTATTTGGGCTCGGAAGGAGATCTTGTGTGATTCTCAAATGATTGTTAAAGCTCTTGTCGGACCATCCATTGTCGACTTTAACTTTCATTGCACTTAAAATCGTACCCAATATAGTTTTGTCACTCCCCACATATATGGGAGTGTGTGTGTGTGTTGGGACCCCGCTCGAGGCCCCGGCGCTGATCGAGTTCCCGCCCAGAAACCCTCCCGAAGACTGCCCAAGGCTTCCCGACCAACAGACCCCGAAGGACCCAAAGGCCCCGGTCGAGCAGAATAGCGCTAAAATCAAGTCGCTCGACCAGACGGATGAATCCGACAAATCCAACTCGACCAAGTTAATCGAAATACCAAATGAGTCGGACGATATCACTAACCAGGAGGAACGCACGAGTGGATTGGCCGGAATGGTCAAAACAGCCAATGCGCAGCTGGGGTCCTCGACTGAGACCCGCGCAGGGCCTTGGGACGCGCCTGAAGCTCACCCGCCTGGCTATTTTGGGGAGGCGGCTGGCTATTCTGGGCATGCCTAATTTGGGCATGCCTATCTTAGGCACACGGTTAGCATTGATGACCCAATGTGCATGAACCCACCATGAAGGCTGGCTTTTGGAGGGAAGATCCACATTATTGGCCCAAGCTAGGCGCCCATTTTCCCCCTATATAACACATGTATTTCCCTTCTTGTTTGGCATCCAATTATCAATCAATCAAAGTATTTTATCTTAGCCTAGCTTAGTGTAATTCGGGCATTGCCTTGGGGGTGACCTTTGTCTTTGATACAAGACATTGGAGGCCATTAATCCTATCGTATCAACCAACTATCCCACCATACTCAACAATCTCCGCCCAAAACACCACATCGCCCACCACTTCCGCATCAACCAACACCCAAACCACCACAATTCCGCACTCGATAGGACTCGACTAGTGTTTCACTAAACATGCCCTATCAGTGTGCTTCCGCAAGAAGTCGTTGATACTTATTGTATGCCTCCTTGCCCAAATATTCATTTTCAAGGTCATCTTGTGGTTCCGGAAAAGGGAAAGCATCGTTAAGCATCTCTATTTTCGGATCCATGTAATAAGCACCACTTTCTTCAACCGTGCCACAACTTTTTTCCATAACATAGTGGTGTCGTTGTGTGTATAATTGACGTTGTGATATTTAGCAATGCAATTAGTCAAAAACAATTTGTAATTTAACCGGTAAGACCGGTGTCGAACCCAAGGGAGCAAACGGATTACACGCTAGTTCTATCAAATTTTCTTACTCGGCTAATTCCTAAAATTCAAGTATGATTGAGTTATCAATGATTCAAAACAAGAATGAAATGGTTTTCGGGGGATTGAATTCAATTAAAAGCGAGTTTCGAGGGAATAATCCCCTCCTTGGCAATTTCCCAATGATCATGCATACCAGAGTTTAATTAGTTATGAGTTGATAGGTTTTAAACCTAGCTTAGACTAGAATTGAACCAACCATGCATGTTTAATCCTAGTCAAGCCATCTTAGCTAGGATCTCACTAATTAAAGAGTATTGATCCACTATATAGCATTCACTCTCATAAATGTTACATGCATAAAGTTCTAGTTTCCCTCTCACCATGCATTTACTCTCATAAATGTTGGTTAAGTTCGATTTTACTAGATCCAAACCATCACTAAGCTCTTTCGATAGTTAGATCATAGTTCTAACATAAACATGTCACTTGGGTATTTTATCAAACACTTAGAGACATGTCTAACATGAAGAGCATAGTAAAATGAAATCAACTTCAATAAATCCATTCAAATGTGTATACAATGATCATTGAGTACCAAGGAGGTTCATAGAACCCTCAAAACACAAGGGAGACTACTCACATATCAAGTAAGACAACATGATGTGTGGGTTTTTAGCAAAAATCTAAGAGAAAGGAAGAGGGAAAAGAGTAGGATTGATGATCCTAATAAACTCCCTTGATCTTCAATCCTCCTTGATTAGATGATGTTGAAACCCTTGATTTGGCTCACTTCCTTTTGTCTTTTCTCCAGAAAAATCCAAGATAATAGGTCAAACTTCCCTATTTCTATTTATAGCCTCGGGCAATTTCCGGTACTGTAGCAGGTTCAGTCGATCGACTGGCGGTGGGCTGTTGGCCCAGTCGATCGACTGGAGGGAGATAAAACGCTTGGAAAGCAGATTCTCAGTCGATCGACTGAGACAGGGTAGTCTCCCAGTCGATCGACTGGAGTAATGCAGAAAACAGGCCCTCCTGAGACTCCATTAAGTCGATCGACTGGAGTCCCAATCGATCGACTGAAGGCACGTGGCTTGCACGCTCAGCTGGAGAACTCGCCAGTCGATCGACTGGCGGGCCCAATCGATCGACTGAAGTATCTTGATTTGCAGGCCCTCCTGAGAGTCCATTAAGTCGATCGACTGGAGCAGGGGAGCTTCCCAGTCGATCGACTGGAGGCCAAATTCTGCCAACTTTTGCTCTTGACTCCGATTTTCTCCGAGTTTCCTTCTATGGGCTTTTGGCACTGAGTCACCTTGATTCGCACCTGAAACGCATGAAAAGGGGGTCAAATGACATCAAATAATCGTCGGAAACGAACTAAAGCTATAGTGAAAATGGGCATTAATGAGTCGAAGACTCGACTCATCAATAATGATGATGAAGCATCAGCTTCTACTTCCCCATGAGAAGTCCAAGGTCGTGTAGTCTAGCATTATACCATTGTGAAACAAATGTGTTTGGATTTCATCCAATGACAACTTTGCATGGTGCAACCTTCAACGCCTACATGGCATTTATGCGTAGTACTCCCGGGTTTTTTTGTTTGACGAAGTTTACGAAATTCGTAATACCCTGTGCATACCGTGGATCACATTTGTCCGACAAATTCATCCAAGTCTTGTCCATTGTTCCGATCCTATATTAAGCAAATATGAGACAAATTATTAGGGGAGTTAAGCCAAAGCATATTATTCCATCAAAGGAGGCCGAGAGTTAAATAGAATGCAGCAAATGCCTAGTTAATTCTATATGACTCAACCATATATGTGTAATGCACCAAAACTGCTACATGCTGCGCTCCTACACGCCCAAAATGTAATACTGCTGCTACCTGCTGCGCACCTACACACCCAATTCTCTACACATAATGCAGCAATTCATTAAAAACATGCTGCTGCTCCAACTCCCAGGGAGACTTAAAACATGTTGTTGCAAGCCCAAATTAAAACATATTGTACTTCTATGCAGCTAAATTAGTGTTGCTGCCTCTCGTTTCTTTATTCATCAAAAACACCCCCAATATGACTGTTGCTACTCAATTTCAATTCTCATCCCTCCCCAAAAATTTGACATGGCAACTCACCCCAACATAACAGAGTTTCAACTCCAACAAATTAAACAGTGTGAAAAAAATGGAAACCAAAAATTACAAGTATATATGAGGATGTGTGAATTTATACCTTTAAAAAAGTGTGCCCTTTTACATGAAGATCTCACTAAAAATCTTTGAAAACAAATATCCCTGGAGCTGCAGAGGATTTTCTCCGACACTTTGGGGTTCTCAGAAGTTTGAGGTAGGTAGAACTCAATGCAGGGGTGTACTTTGGGTGTTCTGTTTTCTGAATTTAATTTTACATTTACGCGACTTACTTCGATAAAAACGTCGCATAATCCACAAACGGTAGGTCGCCCTCTTTAATGCCGAGTAAATTTGAAACGTATAGGGGTTCGTCATGCCAAGCACCTGCATTAAGGATTAAATTTGTATTATTAAGTGGCATACTTTGAGTTGTCGCTTAATTAAGTCGCATGAAATGTTTAACGTAACATACATTTGGTGTCGCTTAAAGATATGTCGCAATAACCATATTACGGGATATAAATTTCGTGTCGCTTAAACTAAAGTCGCTTTAACATATTTATGTGACAACATGTTTTGCGTCTCATAATATTTTGTCGCATATTTATGTTATTGAGACAAACACATCAAAGCATAGTTGTATAAAATGTTTTATGTGACAAAGCTATTGCGAAGGTTCAAAAATTGTCACGTAGGATGTAAAAAGGTGTAGTGTTAAATAAGATATTAAACTGAATTAGCTTGAACTGAAATCGTAAAAGTTCAAAAGAACTATAAAAATAGCTTTAAGTAAGAGACCCCATGACGAACTAATTCTTTTTCACCTCTAGAATAGTATCAATGAAGAGAGGATCGAATGTAGTCAAAACATTTATATTAACCGGTAAAGTACCGGGTCGAACCAAGAGGAGCAAGCCAAGCACATGCACTATGTAAGATTATGTTTCCGTTCGTCTATTCTAAACCAAAATGTATAAGGGTTTGTATATTCTAAATCCTATGTGGCGAGTAATCGAGGATAAAAGATAAGTAAGAGGTGTTTCGAGGGGTTACTCCCCTCCTTGGCAATTTCCCAATGATCATGTACACAAGAGTTAAGTCATTCATAGGTGTCAATTGGTTTAAAACCTAGCTTAGACTAAGGTAGATAAACTCTTGTTTGAATCTAATCCTAATCAAGCTCTCCTAGTTAGAACCTCACTTTCTCAATTTATTGATTCACTCTATAGCACTATTATCCTTGGAATCTCTTCCTATGGTAATAAATGCTATAGACATTAAGTTCTAGTCAACCTCACATCCATGCATTTACTCTCATAAACACTAGATATGATCATTTTCACCTTATCCAAATCATCGCTAAGCTCTCTCGATACTTAGATCAAATTCTAAGACCAACATGTCACTTAGGCATTTTATCAAACACTTGGTAACATGCATGTCATAGAATAAGCACAAGAGATAATGAAATCAACACCATAGATTGTATGTTCAATGTGTATACATGATCAAAGAGTACCAAGGAGAGTCATAAGACCCTCAAAACACAAGATCACTACTCACACCTCATGTAAGACAACATGGTGTGAGTAGGTTATGAAGCACACAACAAAGGGAATGGAAAAGTGTAAAGGAAGGAGGATGGTTAATCCTTGAACTCCCTTTTGATCTTTTCTTCTTCTCTTAGGTTGGATCTTTTGATGATTGATGACCTTGGTTGACCTCTTTTCTTGATCTTCTT
The DNA here is from genome assembly GCA_033675395.1 of Rhodiola chrysanthemifolia. Classification (NCBI taxonomy): domain Eukaryota; kingdom Viridiplantae; phylum Streptophyta; class Magnoliopsida; order Saxifragales; family Crassulaceae; genus Rhodiola; species Rhodiola chrysanthemifolia. The sequence goes on from CM066204.1 coordinate 16,923,454, forward strand.
GTCCCCAAAAACCTCCACACATAGGTCAAAAAGTCATCTTTCTATTTATAGGTCCGGCTGAAATTTGGGTCTCAAAATCTGAGTTTTTGCTCCCGTTGGTCGACTGGACTTGGCTTGACACTCAGTCGGTCGACTGGGATGTGTAAAATTTACTGAGCTTCTGAGTTTTTACACAGTCGGTCGACTGGACTTCTCAGTCGACCGACTGGGGCCTTTTTGGTGGTTTTCTCGTCCGAATTTGGTCTTGTTGTCAACTAGAGAGTTGTAGCCCTTTGAGTTAGCTTTCCAACAAGCTTTGAATCAACCAATTCAGACACCGTATGCGCCCTGGGCGTCCAAAACAAGTTGCAAAGGTCAATCTGCTCGGTTTTGCCCCGAAACTCCTTGCTTTGCGCCGAAACTTCTATTTTTCAACCAATCTTCATATATAGGCCTTGACCATGGGGGAAACTTGTTTTCTACCTGAAATGTAGAGATAGAGGTCAAATGACATCAAAATAATGTCGAAAACGACCCAAAACTATAGTGAAGAATGACCATAAATCAGTCGAAAACTCGACTGATCACCCCACTTCATTTAAGCCTAAAGGTATTAGTTATAAGCTCCTTTTACACGGATCATGAATTTGTATTCTTAGCATATCCATGCAGTTTGGAAGGTCATTGTACTGATTTTCCATTAGTCATTTGGAATTAATTAGCAGTTAAATCAATCATAGGGTTATATGTTTTTTATTGAATCATAGGGTTATATGTTGACTGAGTCGCACATTGTAATGTGAACATACATAATAAGCTCAAATAATCGTCGTAAAGTTGATTAGTAGATAAGATATGTTGCAACTCCCACTTAGGGCCATATATAGATTTTTCATATTAGTCAAACATTTGGACACTCAAGTGTATGCCAAATTGTCCAAGTGGCAAAATCCATCAGCATCATCCTCGTCTAATTATGTCAAGTAGATGATTTAATTAATTACTCACTCTCTCTTAACCAACATATGGATGTTGGGGAGAATTTAAACTTTAATTTAATATAATTTAAATCAATCACAGAAATCTGGGAGGGTATAATTTTTTTTTTGATAATCACGCGACAAGGCTACAAACATAGGACTTTTCGCCCAACAAGGGCCCAACGAAAAACTGGCCGGCAAAAAAGCCAACACTTAATCCATATCTAAACGTTCAACGTGCCCAGCTAAAAAGTCCTTGAAAACCAGCACAAACAGCGCCATCACCATCCAGCCGCAGGTGACAGAAGCATATCACCGAACAGGTGGAAAAATCTGGGATCTCCACCGTCGCCACCCGATCGTAACCGGCCAAGAAAACAACAACCCGTGTACAAGTATGTACACCCAAAAACAGCCACCCCAACTGGAGCCGCCGCCCATCCACCGCCTGCACAGCAGTCCGATCCGACCTGGCCAAAACCGGCCGGCCAAACAAATATGCACAACCCAAAAAAAACAGCAACCCGACGGAGGCCGCCGCCCAGCCACCAACAACTGGCAAAAAGCCACCCGCCGCCATCATCAACACCAAAACCGCCCCATCTAAGCTAAATCCTCACTGCCCAAAAACGCATCGCTCCCGAAACTACCCAGGACACCACCCACCGCACACCGCCCCAAAACCAGCAACATACCACAAAACTCTATCTCAAACCCCCAACCAAAACCTCCGACTCTGACTGGTGGATGGAAGAAAAGGAGAGAAAGGGAGGAAGCTGATGAGGCGCGACAGGGGGTGGGTCAGGGGTGGTTCAGAAGTGGGTTTGGGACTGGTGGAGATGGAGGGAGCGGAGGTGAATCAGGCGGAGGTGGTGGATGAAACGTGAAATCGGAAACAAGCTTCGGGAGTGTTCTAGTGGTTGCAAAAAGTGGATAAATTAGGTTAATTATTGTTAGCATATGGGTGCGGAGAGGAGCGCTCCGTTGAGGACACCCCAAAATGGTGAAGACGTGGGGACAAATCTCCACCACACATCTAAACCCCCCGTGCTTTGTGGGTGCGCCACGTGTCCCACTACCAAAATCCATTAACAGTAAAAAGCAAACAGTAAAATTTCATTACCTTTAAATCTCAACCATTAGATCAATATGATATAAAGGCTCAGATTTGTCCCTACGTCCTCGCACTATTTACGTGTCCTCAACCGAGTGCACCCTGGGTGCAGATATCAATTTCTAATTACCTGGCTCTCCGTCAAAAAGTGATATCAATTGGGTTAGGTGAGACAAATCCCTATGATTTGTGAAACTCTTGAATTTAAAATTTTAATACAACTAACTAATCACTTTATTTAAGCCCTTTAAGTAAGTAGTAGTATTATGTCATGCGTTCATCTTTTTTTAACTTAAAAGTAAGTACATAGTTAATTACTAGTTAAATTGACTTATCAAATTGAACTTCACAGACTCGCGAAAAAGGGTTTGGTCGAGTGGCTTGTACCCTTGACATTATCTCAAGAGGTCAAGAGTTCGACTCCATTAAGTAGCATAATTTTCTCCACTTTATGGTGAGGTGTTTTCTCAACGTTTGTGGCAGGGGTGAGCATGACCCGTCCCGACCCGGTAACCCGTCCCAACCCGGTACTAAATAAGTCGGGTTCGGGTTGCTCCTCGAGTGACCCGGTCCTAAATAAATCGGGTTCGGGTTGCTCTTCGGGTGACCCGGTCCTATAACTATATTAATATAGAATAAAATAATTTAACTTCAATACAAAAGTCTATCGTTTTGTCTTGAATTTTATTTCAATATGAGCTTCACATCATTTTGTTACAACAATGTTGGGCGGTTACCATGTTTAAGCTCACTTTCGTAGATTATTTTGTTTTAGACTTTTAGCTACTTGCTATGTTATAAGTCCATCGTTACGACGGGTTTGGGTTATCAAATGCGACCCGGTCAATATTGAGTGACGGGTTCGGATTGACCTAAATGACCCGATCGTCGTTTCGGGTCGGGTTAAAGACGAACTTAACCCGTCCTAACCCGTCCCACGATCACCCCTAGTTTGTGGTGGAGTGCTGTTCCTCCCTCGCGGATGTGTTTGTTCGTCTCGCCTCGGCGTGGACGTGGTGTCCCTCTCCTTTGCGGAGGTCTTGTTCACACGCAGGTGTTGCTTCGCCATGGACTCGTGGAGCTGCGTGATTGCTCGTGGGTTGACATGTGCTTCAACGGACTATTTAAGTATCAAGTATCGGCCCGTGCTGGACTATGCAAGTATCAAGTATCGACACGTGTTTCGGAGTCTAATAACGCATATGTACCCGATGATATATTCGTGTAGTTAGTACTTAATTTGTAAGAAATGTAAACCCACCAAAAAAATTGAGCGTCACCGTACTAATTTATTTTTATGGTTTTCTGCACATAAACTGATGACTAATGTGGATCAGACTTTTTGAATCAAAAAAAAAAATGAGGATCAGACTTTTGATATGATTGAATGAAGCCAAAACTTAACTTTACACCACCGTACTAATTTATTTTTATGGGTTTCTGCACAGAAACTGATGACTAATGTGGATCAGACTTTTGATATGATTGAATGAAGCCAAAACTTAACTTTACACCACCTATTTTGATGAGAGAGAAGAGAGCTAGCAACCTTTTTTTTGTGTGTGTGTGTGACCTGATTCCATCTTGAATATTAGTCTGACACACAAATTGTAATGCATTTCAATTTTCACATTAGGGTTTTGGGTTGATGTGTCCTTTGGAGCCATCGGATGAAAGCTCTTTTATCGAGTACACGTCATCGCAAGGGTAGTTGTATCTCATTAAGTTTCAAGGGTAGTTCGATGTGTTCACTCTAACAGGAGCCTTCAATCCCACATCGACAGGAAAGTTAACAAATTATAGGCAACTGATGTCTGATTATATAAAGCAGTGCTTACCATTGAATGAACAATTTGCCCTTGAAACTTCCTTGTGTGTAGACACTGAAAGGGTGCTTGCAAGATTAGTATTCACCATATATGCCGATGTTCCCACAGTGGACAGATGTTTTCGATCTTCTACAAGGATTAAAATCCAATTAATTTTAGTCACTTCCCGGGATGCTAAGGGATGGTTAAAACATGATACTGATAAATTGTTTTTTTCATTATGAACTTCACCATCCCACATCGACCAATAACTACAACAACCGAAAACAAAGAGATACAAGGCACATGTATGAATTAAATACTTGTACCATTTGCTGCGCAGCGGCAATAAGGGAAGCAATTGTCTATTATTTGTTCAAAAATTGCTAAAATGGTATGAAACAAGTTGTTGACGGTAATATTGTGAAGACGCTTCTATAAAATTTGTCCCTTATCGAGTGTATTTAAAGAACAAAATAACTTGAAGCTTCTATAAAATTTGTGTCCAGTTTTATGTTCCTAACATCCATCGAAAACGGAACATACAGTCCACTTTTGCTTGCACGGGTCTCACCCGAACCCGGTCCCAGTTTTTATTATTGTTCGGGTATAGGCCTTGATTATAGAGATTCGGGTTTTACTAATCTCTGGTCTGGCTAACCCAACTCGGCCTTGCTGTGCCCCAGTGCTATATATAGACATCATACTGCCTCAAAGGACATCATTATGTGCCACCGTATAACCCGACCCGGCCTTGCTGTGCCCCAGTGCTAGAGACATCATGTATAGGTCTTCTTTTTTTTATCAAGAAATTTGGTCTCTCTTGGGTAGGGGTCATCATTTGACCATAGGGTCAAAATGCCCATAGGGTAACCCTGACTTTATCCTTACCCTTACCTATTATGTCCGGTCTTCTACCCTATATGTACCCTGCCATGTAAGCCTTAGGCAGAGTAAGGGTCATAGAAAAAAAAAATCATACCCTACCCTTCTACCCTGCCCTCCTACCATGCCCTTGTACCCTGTCCTACCCTATCTTACTCTATCATTTTCATTCATATTATGAATTGTTTTTTAAAATATGCTTAAATTTGCCCTATTTGACCCTACCCGACCCTATCATAACTTACCCTAATATTACTCCTGCCCATGGGTACCCTACGGGGTTAGAAAAACTGCTCTACCCTGTCCTGTACTGTTCATAGGGTCAAGGAAAAATGGTCTTACCCTGCCCATTAGGATAAGGGTTACCCTTACCCTGCTCATTACTGACCCCTACTCTTGGTGTCATATCAGGTGGAAATTATGTATAGCTAAGTGATAAGCATGTCTGACTATATCATGTCATCAATTTACATTGATGTCTTTTTATGATGGATGGTAGATTGAAATGATCCGAAAATAGTGATATAGCACGAGATAGTTGAGACAGAATAGACATATGAGAATTTATATGCAAGTCCTCTCGTTACATCGATACTCCTGGGACATTTATTTTCCTCACAATTTTGTGAGTTAAAAAAATGTTAGCAATATTTCATTTGGACCTTCTTCATCATTTCTTAGTAAAAATCACTGCATAATGTTCAAAAGAAATGCTGCATAATGTTTAAACTATAGTAGAGCGTCCCATAAAAAAAAGACTAGTAGAGCGAGTTTGCCGAATGATAACATTTGGGGGTCAATATTTCGTTGCAAAAAGGAAGTTAATTTTTTTATGAAAAATTTTCTTTCTTGCTTGAAAGTACTGCGATGTTAATTCATAAGTATCTACTGAATCTGACTATGATGCAGGGCAGATCGCGGTGCAGATTGAAGAACTAATGTCGCGCAAGAAGGGCAAAATCGACAATATCGGTATTCGGCGTTCAGCGTCCAGAAATTCGCCATAATACGTTATTTCGAGTGGAAACGGGCCAACGAACGCAACTCACGGGTTGCGCCGTGATGTATGAGCTTTTTAGGCCTTCCGGGCTCGTTTAGCAGGCCAAATCAGCATATTTATCTTTTAGCAGCTGATAATTATCTTTTTAGTTTTCCTTTCCTAATTCGTTTTTATGCTTTCTTATTTAAACCCACCTTAGGGTTTCAGTTATGGATCTTATTTCGTATTAATAAACCTTCAGTTTTTAGTTCTTGGTGGATTCCAAGCTTCCTTTGTGGATTCCAAGTCTTTTACGAATTCATTGCTGGTGAATTCGCCTATCCTATTTGTCACGTTGCGTCAAACTATCAACTATCTTTGAAAAACAAAAAAACTATCTTTGATTTGCTATGCATCATATGATGCAGTGTCATGTACCTGGGACAGGGACGTGATGATTCACCACTAGCGTTGTCTTGATATAAACAACTCATCCAATGTATATGACAGGACTTGGCCACTTGAGATAAATGCCCAAATGGACCCGGATAAGTGAATGCTCATTAAATGGGTTGGCCCATATACGTACCCTAAATATTGTATTAGGTGTAATTGATCATCTTTTTCCATTAACCCCTACGAAGACTCTCGTCGACTTGGGTGATTGGGTCAATGGTACAAGCATTTACTAGTAATTATATACGGGATCACCTAAAATTTTTAAAACTTAACCATAAATTTCATCATTAGATCATAATGCATCTTTAAATTTGTATGTGACATATATCCAAAAAGTAAAGTTAAAGTTGGTGGCTTTCATTTTGCATTAAATGCATCTTGAAAAATGCACCTAAGACACGTGTCACCATCATAATGACTTGCATCTTAGAAAGTAAAGATATTAAAATCTTAAATTCTCTAAAATAAGGATTCTCATTTGAACGTTATTCGCCCTAAAAGTATATCATATTTGTGGGTAAATAACTGACATCATCACCCAATAAGCAGCACTGTTTATCAGTGTTTAATCATTATTAAAATGTCATGTCGGTAGTACCGTGTGTACGTACTTATTTGATGTTGTGTGTGGACAGGGTCAGGAAAAAATTGTTCTTACTGTCAGTTAAGATTTTAAGGGTTTATACGTGTGTTCTTGCTGAGAGGTGTCGGTTAGAGCCTCGTTTAACTTGATCCTTACACATCCCAAAGGTGAAAATACAGCTTAAAATCGGGCTTCTTAACGGTTGAATCAAGATTAAGATCGATTAAGACTGTGCCCTAAATTTTTTTTAACCGCGGGTCAAATGATGAACACTACGTTGCCGTGAGTGACAGTACTATGTAGCGAGGCATCCAATATGATGTAGAAGAGACACCCTGTACTGCTATTGCCTTTACTAGTGATTGAATAATGATTAGGAACTGTGACAAGGGATGCAATTTAAACATACGTACGGATTGGACAGCCTTCCAATGCATGCGAAGCAGACAACTCATTAAGTACAGTATAGTTGTTTTGTTTGTGTTGTATTATATGTAGTTTGTTGGGAAGATTGCGCTGCTAGCTTTAAATATATATATAATTGAGAGCTCTGCGTCTTAATTATTAGTAGTTGGCGGTAGCACGTTGTTCCCCACTATACAAATTAGTGGATGTGGAATTTTCTAGATTTTAAACTTTTATTTTGGGTAAAGGTGTTATGTTACAACTTTGTGGTTGAGGGTGGTGTTAACATGCGTTGCGGATCGATTTATTATGGTTTATTCATATGTTGGCCGAAAGTGGAAGTTGTTAAGGGTTTGTGCAAACAGGTTTTGTGGAATTCGTTTCCCGTGTATATTGTTAGACACTTAACACTATTTTTTGGCTTCCGGAACGACAAACATGCATATAAAATTGCTATAAGTTTATAATACTCCATAAATGAAGGAAGATATTTTATAAATAGTAAGCCCTGCTGGTGCTGGCAACATATTTCTCCAGAAAGTCTGAAGAGTACTTATCATGATGGCGTCTCTTAATTAGTCACCAACCATCTGATGCATTTATTAAAAGTCAGATCTGAGGCAAGTGAAGTAGCCGGGTGGTGGCGCTTCCCCCTGCATTCCCAAGTGGCCAGGGATCGAGTTCTCACTCTAACATTTAATTGCTAACTTCTAACACATCCTAACCCCACTAACTCATGTATCAAAAAAAAAAGTCAGATCTGAGGAGGTCAAAGGACGTGCCGGTTGGCATGTCCGCCTGGTGCCAAAAGTGCCCAGGTTCGAAGCCCTCCCCCTCTAACCCCATACTAACTCCTAACCCCCAATCAAAAAAAAAAATAATAATAATAATAATTGATCGGATCTGGTCGTTGTTCAATAATTGATGTCAAAGTGATTCGATCTCACACACACTACATTCCCATTCTCTTGAGACTCAAATCAGTTCGTTTCGTTTCGAAGGTAAAGTGGAGTGGCCTGGTGAAGGCGCTCTCATCCCGGCACAAATGTTGCTCAGGGTTCGAATCCTTACGCTAACATCTAACACCTAACACCCAATCAAAAAAAAAATCAGTTCGTTTCGTGATAAACCTGATGTCGTTTAATATATTAGATAGAATTTCTCAGCGCATGATTAGCACATGATCAAAATACAGGTACACTTACACACCATGCTCTATCTAATTTACCTAACAGTCTCTCTCTACTTATTAAGCAAAACATTCCAAAATTGGTTGCAACCTTATCTCATTTTGTTACAAGTGAAGAGATCAGAAGATGGGGAAGTTAAGCGATTTAAAGCCGGCAATGGCTATGGTTTTGCTTCAAGTTGTCTATGCCGGACTTTCACTTCTGAGCAGGCTTGCGTTCTTGGAAGGGCTTAATGTCAGGATCTACATTGTGTACAGAACAGACTGTTGCTACACTTGTACTTGCACCCGTTGCTTATGCATTAAAAAGGTAGCTCTCAATCTCCTTTCATATGTTATATATACTACAGTACTGGACATTAATTAGCATTTCGTTTGAACATTATGCAACAGTTGTAATTAATTAACCAAAAGAAATTGTATATAATGTCCGAACGAAATGATGCATAATGCACAGAGACTGTAGTTAGTACTTTCGGTTTTTTTTTTTTTTACTACCGGCCGCCGCCTGAAGTTGATAAATATTTATAGGAGAAAGGGCGGAAGTATAAAATGTGGACTTACCTGGAAGAGTTTCTGCTGGATCAATCTTGCAGCTTTGGTTGGGTACGTATGTACTCGGAAATTACTTATATTTACTATATGTTTTTGGGTTCATCTATAAGGCACACGACACACTTAGCTATATTGTTTGTATATATAGATATTGATAATGCATTATTTCAAATGCTGTGCTTAACTAATTTTCAACTTAATATGCTTTTCGCAGTGTCACACTTAATCAAAACACCTACTTTGAGGGTTTATACTTGTCATCAGCTTCAACAGCAACTGCAACAACCAATCTCATTCCTTGCGTCACTTTTGTCATCGCCGCTTGTCTAGGGTAATAATAAGTACTACTAATCACACAATTAATTGTGTCTTAATGAAGCGAAAAGAGTACTTCCCAACAACGGCAAGATGGAACTTTTAGTACTAATTAAACTATTTTTGTGGCACATTATCACATCAGATTGGAGAAAGTGAATTTCAAGAGCATGAGAAGCAATGGGAAGATAGTTGGGACTCTTTTATGCATTAGTGGAGCAATGGCCATAGCATTCCTTAGAGGCTCAGTGTTATTAAACACTAGCTTGAAATCAGAATCTTGGGTCTTTGGTTGTCTGTTGTTGTTTGCAAGTGCTTGTTGCTGGTCCCTTTGGCTCATTATACAGGTATAAATTAAACCCTATATAATGAATCACACATATGTCGATTTTCTAAGAATATTTGTATAATGTCTGTCATTATGTATGCAGTACTGCTAACTCAGCATGCAGCGAAACCTAAAACGCTGCATAATTTTAAAAAGAAATAAATCACTATATAATGTCAGAGAGGAGCGTTCAATTGAGGACGCCCTCCAGAAATGAGTACGTGAGTACAACCAATCACAACGCGCCACGTGCCCCACTAAACCCCCCGTGCTTTGTGGGCGCGTCACGTGTCCCACTACCAAAATCCATCAAAAGCAAACAGTAAAATCTCACTACCTTTAAATCTCAACCATTGGATCAACAAGATCAATGGTCCAGATTTGTCCCTACGTTCTCATTTCTAGAGGCGTCTTCAACCGAACGCCTCCCTAATGTCAGATATGTATAGTTAATGCATATACGTACAACTTAACTTTTCAGACACAATTGTACCCCCAGTTTATTTTACTAAACTACTGTGCCAACATATATGGACAGGTGCCACTTACAAAGTGTCATCCAGACCACCTTTCAGCAGCCACATGGATTTGCTTATTCGCAATGCTGCAATCCATAGTCATTGCACTAGTTGCGGAGCGCGACCTAAGTGTTTGGATTGTGAAACCCAATATGGAGCTTGTAGCCTGCATTTACTCGGTATGTTTAAGTCATCCCTTCGATGAACCACCTTTGTCTCAAAATTAGAATGTATTGGTCATATATATATTATTGTTACTTTACATGTTTATTAAAAGCTTTACGTTTGGTTTGAATTAGGGTGTTTTGGCATCTGGACTAGCCTTCTTTCTTCAAGCGTGGTGCATCTCCATAAAGGGTCCTTTATACTCAGCCATGTTCAACCCTCTGTGTACTGTAATTGCGACGGTCATTTCCTGCGTGTTCTTATCGGAGAAGTTATATGTAGGAAGGTACTTACCATTTTCCGTTAACTCCTATACTATACAAGTACTATATTTAGAAATTATGTAATGTTTCATTTGGACATTATGCAACGGTTCTGAAAAACGTTGTTGCATATTCTGAGTGTTGCATTGGAGCGATTTTGCTTGGTATTGTGTGGAGTAACTGAGTGTGTGATTTTGTCGATGCGATTTTTGCAGCTTGGTGGGTGCAATTGCGGTGATTATCGGACTGTACATTGTATTGTGGGCAAAGGCAGGAGATTCTGAATTACGCAGTTCAAGCAAAGTAGACCTTATTACTGGAAGTGTTCAACCATTTGATAATGATCTGGAAGACCCATTGTTGATACCTACTGATGGTTATACAAATTACAAACAATGGTAATACTGAAAACTGATGGCCTCTGCCATTATCACATTTATGCAACATATATAATTGTGCAGTTTTAAGCAAGCAGCTAGACTTCACTTGCATATACATCCATCACTACAAAATTTAACATATCATATATTTAATATATACAGACTCTAATGAGAGCAATAATGTTAGAGACGGGCACTAGGATTTTTAATATTACAATTCAGGAAAAAGATTATGTATAAAGTTGATTTTTTTTAATAAAAAATATAAATAAATCATAGTTCTTGATATTGTGATTTGGATGGATGATATTAAATCTTGATTTTTTGTGCATTTTCTTGGTGACGAATTATATGGAAAAGTGACAAACTATGTCGTCTTTTTTTATTTTTCGGGCAACGAATTATAGATCGATGTTGACGAACTATATCGTTTGTCACAACAATTAATTTTGTAACTGAACTTATTCTCATTTTTGTGCAATCCTATGAGTGAAATAATTGATGCTTGACTAATGACCAAGTATTGCTGCTTAAATGAAGTTATTGCAGAGGATTGAGTGTAGCCTAGTGGTGGCATGCTCACCGGTGGTCCATAGAGACCCTGGTTCGAATCCTCACAACTAACAAATCTAACCCACTAACCCATGTATCAAAAAAAAAAAAAAAAAAATGAAGTTATTGCATATATTTATGAAAAGTGCCCCATATTTTTGGTTAAGTTGTGGTACCTTAATACATTATAAAAAAGTGACCCATACATATGGGTCTCTCTATGACGTCAATGTGATCGATTCAAAAAGAACAAACACTGATTTTCCAAACCACGAATTCAAATATGGGTCAAAATTTTTTGAAGGGATTATTAAAAAAGAACAAAATCTAAAGGCGATGTTACACTACAAATTTTGCAAAAATTTCCGACACAAAATTCCGTCACCAGAAACACAGACGGAAAATGTTCCGTTATTTTTTCGACAAAATTCCGTCACAAAAAAAATATCGTTGTATTTCCGTCAACAATTTTCCGTCTCAAAATTTGACGCGGAAAATCGACGGAATTTTATTGACGGAAAGTTGATGGACAATGAGCGGAAATATTGGCAGAAATATTTTCGTGACATTTCCCCTAGATTCCGTCATTTCTTCTACCGTTATATTTCCCCCTCGATTCCGTCATCCAAGCATATCCGTTATTTTTCCCACTTTATTCCGTCATCCGACACATAAATTTCTAGTATTTATTTTTAGTTACCTTTCATTGAATATTTAAAAAATTACATCAATATTCCATCACATTTCCGTCGACGTTGACGAGAATTTGAGGGAATATTGACGGAAATTAATTGACGATGATTCTATCTGATAAAAAAATTAAATTACCCAATTCCCTCCATATTCCATCACCATTCCGTCACCTGTAAATGGTAGAAATATTTTTCATTTTTTCCGTCTCATTTCCGTCACTATTTCATCTTCCAAAAAACATTTTTAATTTGCCACCATTTTTAATCATTTTTAAAAACAGACCATTAGACAGCGTTTGGTTACAAACGCTGTCTAAAATAGACATAAGACAGCGCTTGTAACCAAACGATGTCTAATGGTCTGTTTTAGACTGCGCTTGTAACCAAATGTTGTCTAATGTTCTATTTTAGACAGCGCTTGTAACCAAACGCTGTCTAATGGTAAGTTTTTAAAAATGATTAAAAATGGTTACGTCTGGTTTTAAAAATGATTAAAAATGGTGGGCGGAATTGATGGAAAAATGACGGAATATTGATGGAAAAATGTTATTTAAAAATGATTAAAAATGGTTATTTCATTTTTTTTCCCTCTCATTTCCGTCACTATTCCATTTTCCAAAAAACATTTTTAATTTGACACCATTTTTAATCATTTTTAAAACCAGACGCAACCATTTTTAATCATTTTTAAAAACAGACCATTAGACAGCGCTTTTCCAGAAAAGCGCTGTCTAATGGTCTGTTTTTAAAAATGATTAAAAATGGTGAGCGGGATTGATGGAAAAATGACGGAATATTGATGGAAAAATGTTATTTAATTTGAGCGGGATTTCAGACGTTTGGACAAAAATTTTGCTTAACGCGGGATTTCGGACGTTTTGAAAAATGTTAATTGAAGTGCGCGACTGCCACTCCTTTAAGTATGTTCTGCCTTCTCTACTTTTAGTGAGATTGGAGTTGATTTAACTGCAAGAAGTGATGAGTCGAGTCTTCGACTCATTAATGCCCATTTTCACTATAGCTTTAGTTCGTTTCCGACGATTATTTGATGTCATTTGACCCCCTTTTCATGCGTTTCAGGTGCGAATCAAGGTGACTCAGTGCCAAAAGCCCATAGAAGGAAACTCGGAGAAAATCGGAGTCAAGAGCAAAAAGTTGGCAAAATTTGGCCTCCAGTCGATCGACTGGGAAGCTCCCCTGCTTCAGTCGATCGACTTAATGGACTCTCAGGAGGGCCTGCAAATCAAGATACTTCAGTCGATCGATTGGGCCCGCCAGTCGATCGACTGGCGAGTTCTCCAGCTGAGCGTGCAAGCCACGTGCCTTCAGTCGATCGATTGGGACTCCAGTCGATCGACTTAATGGAGTCTCAGGAGGGCCTGTTTTCTGCATTACTTCAGTCGATCGACTGGGAGACTACCCTGTCTCAGTCGATCGACTGAGAATCTGCTTTCCAAGCGTTTTATCTCCCTCCAGTCGATGGACTGGGCCAACAGCCCACCGCCAGTCGATCGACTGGACCTGCTACAGTACCGGAAATTGCCCGAGGCTATAAATAGAAAGAGGGAAGTTTGACCTATCATCTTGGATTTTTCTGGAGAAAAGACAAAAGGAAGTGAGCTAAATCAAGGGTTTCAACATCATCTAATCAAGGAGGATTGAAGATCAAGGGAGTTTATTAGGATCATCAATCCTACTCTTTTCCCTCTTCCTTTCTCTTAGATTTTTGCTAAAAACCCACACATCATGTTGTCTTACTTGATGTGTGAGTAGTCCCCCTTGTGTTTTGAGGGTTCTATGAACCTCCTTGGTACTCAATGATCATTGTATACACATTTGAATGGATCTATTGAAGTTGATTTCATTTTACTATGCTCTTCATGTGAGACATGTCTCTAAGTGTTTGATAAAATGCCCAAGTGACATGTTTATGTTAGAACTATGATCTAAGTATTGAAAGAGCTTAGGGATGGTTTGGATGTAGTAAAATTGAACTTAACCAACATTTATGAGAGTAAATGCATGGTGAGAGGTGAACTAGAACTTTATGCATGTAGCATTTATGAGAGTAAATGCTATATAGTGGATCAATATTCTTTAATTAGTGAGATCCTATCTAAGATGGCTTGACTAGGATTAAACATGCATGGTTTGTTCAATTCTAGTCTAAGCTAGGTTTAAAACCTATCAACTCATAATTAATTAAACTCTTGTATGCATGATCACTGGGAAATCGCCAAGGAGGGGATTAATCCCTCGAAACTCGCTTTTAATTGAATTTAATCCCCTAAAAACCATTTCATTCTTGTTTTGAATCATTGATAACTCAATCACACTTGAATTTTAGGAATTAGCCGAGTAAGAAAATTTGATAGAACTAGCGTGTAATCCGTTTGCTCCCTTGGGTTCGACACCGGTCTTACCGGTTGAATTACAAATTGTTTTTGACTAATTGCATCGCTAAAACTACCAACGTCAAGAAGCGATCAATATCATCGACATCAAGTAACAAACACAGGCTATTGGTTCAAGCAGTGGTTCCTGTTCAAAGGGCTTCTCGTTAGCTTTTGAGGTTGCTGCTGGGAGTAAGAAGCGGATCACCAGACATGTTTTCAAGGTTGCTGCTAGGAGTAAGAAGATGTTATGTGCAGAGACTAAGATTCAGCAGGATGAGCATAAGAAGAAAATACTTCTGATGACCACACTCTTCAGTCCAGTCTACAGTCCTCTCAACGTCAAAATTTGCTCAGCAGACCAGCCATTAGAATTATCTTGCTCACACAGAGGAACACATGAACCTGTATTTTATTATCAGTACATTTATTATTAAATAAAAATATGTTGTGTATTTTAACTATCGTTCTGTATTTTATTATTAATACATTTACTTTTGAAATCTGTCTTTTAAAATTAAAAATGCAATTCACATGCAAAAAAATTAAATTATAAATGCATTTACTATTAAAAATGCCCTCAATTAATATTTATATTTGTAAAGACAATACTGGTGACGGAATTGTGTTGGAATAATGACGGAAAATTTGATGACGGAATTTGGCGGGAATTGAGATGGAAAATATTGGTGACGGAATTTTGTGGGAATACGGACGGAAAAATTGGTGACGGAATTTTGTGTTAATTTAGATGGAACATATGTGTGACGGAATTTTGTGGGAATAAGGACAGAAAATATAGATGACGGAATTTTGTGGGAATTTAGACGGAGAATAACTACGGAAAGAGGTCGGATTGATGACGGAATTATAAGTAACAGAACTATGACGGAATGTCAACGGCAAAATGACGGAATCAAACGACGAAATGGTGACGGAAAAGTTTTACCGTCGGGAAAATTTCCGTCATCAACTTCGTTGCAGGAACGTGGACGGAAATTGAAGTTTTTCCGTCACCATTCCGTCATTTTTCCGGCATTTTATTGATGTCGGAAATTTTTCCAAAATTAGTAGTGTTAGTCCGTTCTTGTTCAAATTGTGGACCGACTATAGTACTAATTCAATTTTGATCTCGACCCTTAATTTGGTGAACGTCAAACAAACATAGTAGCTATATGGTAATTAAATTACTAATTCAATCATATGAATTAACAAATATAATTTAGTAAAAAAATTTAATTATGGTATAAGTAAGAAAGATCCTCGCTGTTTAAAACTTCATAAATTTAATTTTTATTTTGACTCTTATTATAATATTTATTTGAGTGCGGTTCGGGTACAACCCAATTTATAAATAAAAACTACAAATCGATTTTTAAGCTGACACGTGTCCCATTTAGTCGAAATCCCGGACAAACACACGGAGGGGTATAAACCTAATAATGTTATTTTCAATTTAGTCCAAGAGTTGTTAATGATCAGACTTAAAAGACTTAATGATCAGACTTAAAAGACTTAATGATCAGACTCAAAATGGAAATGATCACCTTTAAAAAAGCAGCAATGATAAGACTTAAAAGACTTAATGATCAGACTTAAAATAGATAATGATCAGACTTAAAAGACTTAATAATCAGACTTAAAAATAGACAATGATCAGACTTAAAATAGATAATGATCAGACTTAAAAGACTTAATGATCAGACTTAAAATAGATAATGAACAGACTTAAAATACTTAATGATCAGACTTAATAATAGATAATGAACAGACTTAAAAGAATTAATGATAAGACTTAAAAGACTTAATGATCAGACTTAAAATAGATAATGATCAAACTTAAAAGACTTAATGATCAGACTTAAAATAGATGATGAACAGACTCAAAAGACTTAATTATCAGACTTAAAAGACTTAATGATCAGACTTAAAATAGATAATGATCAGACTTAATGATCATACTTAAAAAAGAAGCAATGATAAGACTTAAAAGACTTAATGATCTGACTTAAAATAGACAATGATCAGACTTAAAATAGATAATGATCAGACTTAAAAGACTTAATGATCAGACTTAAAAGACTTAATGATCAGACTTAAAATAGATAATGAACAGACTTAAAATACTTAATTATCAGACTTAATAATAGATAATGAACAGACTTAAAAGACTTAATGATAAGACTTAAAAGAATTAATGATCAGACTTAAAATAGATAATGATCAGACTTAAAAGACTTAATGATCACACTTAAAAAGCATCAATGATAAGACTTAAAAGACTTAATGATCAGACTTAAAAGACTTAAAGATCAGACTTAAAATAGATAATGATCAGACTTAAAGACTTAATGATCAGACTTAAAAAGCAGCAATGATAAGACTTAAAAGACTTAATGATCTGACTTAAAATAAATAATGATCAGACTTAAAATAGACAATGAACAAACTTAAAAGACTTAATGATCAGACTTAAAAGACTTAATGATCAAACTTAAAAATAGACAATGATCAGACTTAAAAGACTTAATGATCAGACTTAAAAATGGAAATGATCAGACTTAAAAAGCAGCAATGATAAAGACTTAAAAGACTTAATGATCAGACTTAAAATAGATAATGATCAGACTTAAAAGACTTAATGATCAGACATAAAATAGATAATGAACAGACTTAAAAGACTTAATGATCAGACTTAAAAATAGACAATGATCAGACTTAAAAGACTTAATGATCAGACTTAAAAATGGAAATGATCAGACTTAAAAAGCAGCAATGATAAAGACTTAAAAGACTTAATGATCAGACTTAAAATAGATAATGATCAGACTTAAAGACTTAATGATCAGACTTAAAATAGATCATTGTCTATTTTTAAGTCTGCTCATTAAGTCTTTTAAGTCTGAACATTAAGTCTTTTAAGTATATTCTTAAAAGACTTAATGTTCAGACTTAAAAGACTTAATGAGCAGACTTAAAAATAGACAATGATCAGACTTAAAAGACTTAATGATCAGACTTAAAAATGGAAATGATCAGACTTAAAAAGCAGCAATGATAAAGACTTAAAAGATCATTATCAATTCTAAGTCTCATCATTATCAATTTTAAGTCTCATCATTATCAATTTTATGTCTGATCATTGTCTATTTAAGTCTGATCATAACCATCTTTAAGTCGGATCATTATCAATTTTAAATCTGATCAATATCAATTTTATGTCTGATCATTACCATCTTTAAGTATGATCAATTTCATCTTTAAGTCTGATCATTATCAATTTTATGTCTGATCATTACCATCTTTAAGTATGATCATTACCATCTTTAAGTCTGATCATTACCATCTTTAAGTCTGATCATTACCAACTTTAAGTCTGATCATTACCATCTTTAAGTCTGATCATTACCATTTTTAAGTGTGATCATTACCATCTTTAAGTCTAATCATTACAATATTTAAGTCTGATCATTACCATTTTTAAGTCTGATCATTACCATCTTTAAGTCTAATCATTAACATCTTTAAGTCGGATCATTACCATCTTTAAGTCTGATTATTGTTTTTTAAGTCTGATCATTGTTTTTTAAGTCTGATCATTATTTTTTAAGTCTGATCATTGTTATTTTAAGTCTGATCATTACAATCTTTAAGTTGGATCATTACTGGTTTAAGTCTGGTCATTATTTTTTTAAGTCTGCTCATTGTTTTTTTAAGTCTGATCATTGTTTTTTGAGTCTGGTCATTAATGGTTTAAGTCTGATCATTGTTTTTTAAGTCTGATCATTAATGGTTTAAGTCTGATCATTGTTTTTTTAAAGTCTGATCATTGTTTTTTTAAGTCTAGTCATTACTGGTTTAAGTCTGATCATTGTTTTTTTTAAGTCTGATCATTACTGTAGCAATATTTGGACGATTATACCCCTAATATCTTTTATGTATTTTTTAAATAACTCCGCGTGTGTTTTTTTAATTTATAAAAAGAATCCCGATGATCGATTTTTACACGTGGCAATATTTTGTGAATTTGTAGTTTATTATGATTTGTATTTGATCCAAACTCAATTTGTTTTGATCAAAATAATCAAGGGAAAAGTACAGTTTGGGTACCGGAACTATCACTATTTTCCAATTTGTGGGCTGAACTATCACCATTTTCCAACGTGTGGGCTGAACTATAAAAATTTCCAGACAGGGGGCGAACTATCAAATAATTTTCCAGACAGTGGGCGAGCTATCAAATAATTTTCCAAAAAATGTGTACCTATTTGTAAAAAATTAATATAAAAATTCAAAAAATTTATAAAAATACAATTTTTAATAAAAAGGTATAAAAATTATTTGATAAATAAAAATTAGAAACTTTACGAAAAATTAAACACAAAATGAAAAATATTTTTAAATTGTTTTTGCGAAAATCCCCTACAATTTTTTAAAAAAAATTAGAAACTTTAGAAAAATATTAAAAATAAATTGAAAAATATCTTTTGAATTTTTTTAAAAAGTTCCGTTTCAAATTAAATCTTTAAAAATTATTAAATTGAAATATTTTCAAACATTCAATTCTTTGTCAATTCTACCTAATAATTGGAGAAACAACTTCATTTTATGTAATAGTGAAACCAAACAAAAGGTAACACTTTCTGTGGGGAAATTTGCAAAAAAAATTAAAAATTGACAATTATTAAACCAAACCAAACCAAACTTGACAATTATTAAATTGTAGGGGAAATTTGAAAAAAAAAATTAATTAATTTTTTCATTTTGTGTTTAATTTTTCGTAAAGTTTCTAATTTTTATTTATCAAATAATTTATATTCCTTTTTATTAAAAATTGTATTTTTATAAAAATTTTGAGTTTTTTGAATTTTTATATTAATTTATTAATTTTTTACAAATATGTATACCTTTTTTGGAAAATTATTTAGTAGTTCGCCCACTGGTTGGAAAAGTATTTGATAATTCGCCCCCTATCTGGAAATTTTTATAGTTCAGCCCACATGTTGGAAAATGATGATAATTCAACCCACAAATTGAAAAATGGTGATAGTTCCGGTACCCAAACTGTACTTTTCCCAATAATCAAATATTTTCTAAAAAATAGGGGGTGGTAGGCCGTCCCGCACCTTAGGTTCCCGGGTTCAAGTCCTTTCTAACTCACCGCTGAAGAAAAAGTTGCTGTGCCTGTGCGCCAGGCGATGCTCGATTAGCGTTGCGGATCCTGCCGCAGGGACGAGTTAGATCAGTGAATCGTCGGAATGTAGTGAGAAGGCGCCGGAGGGTCCGATGGTGAATAGCGGACGTTTTGATCCTTTGCTTAATGAGAGGCTTCAGGTCTTGATCGATGAACAAAAGTTGCTTTATTTTTCTGATGAAGATTTCATTCAATTTGTTGTATGATTTTTCAGATTTAAGATCGAGTCTACATGATTTTTCAGATTTCATTCAATTGCTTAGTGTTGTGAGTTATCTCTTGATGAATTTATTTTAGTTACATTTCAATTTCGGCATTTGTGTTAGTTTTGAGTGTTTGATTAGTTTTGGAATTCTTTGTTTCAGGTATTTTACTTGTGTCCTAATCTAGAGAACAGCTCACCAGTCCTTTGTGGTCAATGGAGAGTAATTTCACTAACTTAAGCGCTTCTTTTCCAACCGGTGGTTTCTGTTTCAGGCATGTAAGGGTTCTTTTCAGTTTACATAGAAATTTATGCTTCTACTAAAATTCCCAATGATTATCAGCTTTGTTTATCAACTTGCAATTGCATTTACAAATGTAATTTACGGCTACTAAAGACACCAGGATTCCTTATAATGCCGACTGTGGGTGAAAGGTCATGTTATCACTTATCAGTTGCCGTGTTGAGCTGGGTGGATCACCCCTTGTGCGGCATAAGCCTCCTGTTCTTCTGCATCAACCGTGTTTCCATCATCAGAAACAGCAGAAGAAGGTCCTGGGGTTTGATCAGTCTGAGAGCTCATCTGCAACTGTGGTGGAGCAGGATGAATGCTTGTCTGGCTGTTTGAACTGTTTCTGCCAAAATGCTTTACTTTGTATATCAACAGCCCCCAGAGATAGCTCTCAGCTACCTTTTCAGCAAAGAGCATGCTCAGTGCCACTACGAGGACACCTCCAAATGTGACTATCAGCAGTCCTCCGAAGCTGTATGCTCTCAGGCCATAGTTTTCAGATTGCGAAGCTGCTGTGTCCTGGCATTCTTTATAATTACCGAAGTACTTGTTCTCGATGACATTCATCTCAGGTCCTTGAGTGACATTCAGTATGGCCTTGGATAACTGGGATACGAACGGGGATCCTACCGGAAACGCCTGCATTCAGAAAAGGCCGGAGAACTAAACTGTTAACAGTTTTGCATGGTAAGCTAAGTCGAGAGCTGGAAAGAGATGGCTAGATGGACTTACAAAGCCAAAACCATCAGTTCTGTAACTGGGTCCAACTATCATATACTTGGAGCAATATTTGGAGAGGAAGAGCTTGATGTAGGGGGTTTCGTCAAAGAATGCATCTATCCCATCATGCCTGGTACCTCTGGTTAATGCCTCGTGGTACTCCTGCATTGATTTGTACGGTCTGATCTTTGATTTATCGAATTGAAGCTTCTGAATCAGAAAGTCCTTCACAAATGAACCTTCTTGATATCCTACGTAGTAGCTATTCACGTTGACGACGGGTGGGTTTAGATTCTGCACAGTCAGAATGGATGACAAGCATGCTGAGTAGCTTTGCATTATGATCATCATCAACATGTACCATGCCACCAGCACAAACCTCGACCGTCCGTCTACCACAGAATCCTCTACAGCGTCATCACAAAAAGGTCAGCCAAGGTTGCATCTTTCTCCGATCAAATAGATAAAGAAGTGCAAATGGGGTGCAAAAACATATAATATTACTTTGGGCAAGGTACAGGGAGGACAGTGGCAGCCAAAGCACCATGTCAATTTGCTTCCTGCGCCCCATCCTCCGGCTTTGATTTGTGTAAGCTCGAAACTCAAAAAAAGATATCATGAGGCCGGTGATCACTGAAGCAGCCAAGATGGTCAGCCATAGATCCCAGCTAAAGGGCCTTATGAATATCCATATGTCTTGGCTCCTCTTAACCGGAACAACCATTGACACACCTGATTCTGAATAAGGTAATGTGAAGTCCACATACCATCTGCTCGCCACAATCGTGGTATCTCCGACGACTGCATCAAAAGCCTGTCCTGAAGCAGGTAAGATCAGTATAAAAGACGAAGTGTAGTGCAGGTTTGTAAATGGTAAAATGCAGACTTTACCTTGTTGGGGATCTGCTGAAGCATTACATCATAATTGTCAGTCGTGTCGTTGTTGATGTCATAGGATGTGAAGTTGTAATGGAACTGGTATGGCTCCGGCATCAGGCGCATCGCTGCTTTGAAAATGTCTATGCAGAAGCCCTCGTACTGGAACCTACCTGTTGTGGCATTTAAGGTTCTCTTGACAAACTCTGTGAACCCCACCCTGATAGGGACTCCTATCCTCATGGTTAACTCAGGAGTATTGTTACCTAGAGGCTTGTCTGTAGAATCTCCCGGCCAGATGATTGTTTTCAGGTCAGCCGCGGAATCTGAGTACGCATGCAGTCCAACAGCTTTTTGAAGTTCTCTTGTTATTCCATTTTCCGTAGTCCAGTACCCGATTGTTCTTTCTCCATTCCCCAGCATATTGAATATTTCGAATGGTGCAGGTTTCAGATGACCGTTAACTAGACTGAATTCTCCGCTCAGGCCGTTAAACTCGGTGTGTAGGATCTTGTTGAGAAGTTTTGGACCGGTTTGGGATACACCCAGGTTTTGTATACCCTCAGTTCCTGACTGGGTGTCATTGGACTTGGTGAATCGAGCCTGGACCGGTCCTATGGCTTCTACTGCCTTAGCAAGTGCCCAAGCTGTGTCATATGCCCATAAACCAAATATGTTGAGCTCACTTACCTTGCTGTGTCTCTTCCATCTCGTTTTGAAGAGCTCAAGTTTGTCTGATCTGGGAAAATATGGCCTTAAGCCGATGACACCTTCCATGGACCGAATCCCATCTGGGTGCATATTATCTAGTGAGTTAGACAGCCCGTCAGTTATGATCCAAGCGTATCCTTTACACATCATTTCAGCGTCATGGGCAAGTGCAAAAAGTCTTGAGCCAAGGGATGTGGTCATATGAACTAAAAACACTCTAGTCTGCAGTGCCTTCATCTTGCCGAGCTCTATCCTTATTGATGAGTCAGTTGCATTTTCCTTGAGTGCACTTTTGTAAGGAACTCGAATGTTAGCCTCGTGGAACGAATCCGTCAGGTACGGGACTAAGCCATTGCCGTAAGGTGTGTCTTCATAAATAATGACCACTTCATGCCAGTTGAACCCTCTGATAAGGGAAGTGATAGCCTTTACTTGGGACGAATCATTCTGGCCTGTTCTGATGAAGTATGGATTGTGTGTAGGTGAAATGGAGAGTGTTGTAGCTGAGAATGAAAGGATTGGTACCTGAGCTTTTCTCCCTAGCTCTATGACAAAAGTCGCTTCGGTCGATCTTTGGGGTCCTATTATCGCTATCACCTCCTTGTTCTGCATCAAGTCCAGCACTGTCATAATATAAAACCATATCAGTTTCCAGCGTCAGCAAGTTTCAAGTCTTTTTCAATGACACTTTTTTCAACAAAAAAAAAAGTGAAGCATGGGAAAAGTACCTTGAGAAGCTGCACCAACAACATCCTTGGAGTCCCTTGTGTGCAACCTTAGTCTGGTCTTGTGCTCAGGGTTTGCTGAATAGAAGTCAAATAAAGCTATAGACATACAGGCTTCTGCAACAAGTCCCACTTGGGACTCGAAATCTAGCACAACTCCAACCTGAAACTGTAATGTTTCATTCAACTCTTTTCCGGTGACTTCTCTCAAATTGCTCAAGGCTATTAGAAGGACAAAGAGAGAGAGATAGAAACCGACAGACCAAATTGAACTAGTCCCCATTTCGTTGGAATCAAGGTATGTTCAAAATCCTACTTTTTGATGCCTGTTTATAGAACATCCCAACTATCTGCATCAGTTACATTTCATCTTACAATTCTTGAATGTGACAATTGTTACTCATCTATTATTCAAATGGCAAACCTGCAAATATTTTGTTTCTGATAGCAACTAAATTAGAGTTTGTCATTCTGATATCTTTTTTTTTTTTGATGGAACAGAGGCTAATACAAACAAGGACACAACAACAAACATAAAGACGATACAACACAGAAAACGTAACAGCGTAATCCGTGTGAAGCTAATCCATCGAACAGCAGTTGAATCATCTTTAGATCCCAGAGGTCCAAAGTCCGCATCACGCCAAAGGTGGCCAAACTGATGAAGCCAAGCTTCAAATGAACGCTATCGCCCTGGCCACATTTCTATAAACTTTGCATCTTCAGCCCGCCATTCCACCCCGGTAGGCACCGACCTAAGAAACTACCCGGATACCCAAGCCAATCCGGCCGAAACTACAGCAAAACTTGAACCCTAAACACAAAGACCGTGCCGAGCCGGTCAAAGCTGCACTATGCGTTCTGATTCCAAACCGAGAGAATTTTTCATTCTGATATCTGTACTGAAATTTTACGCAGCTTCATAGAGTTTTGATTGGGTTTCAACGCTTAGAGCTACATATATTTGAGTTGGCTGATCTCATTTTGGTTCTCTTAAAAATTCTGAATGATCGCTTTCATCAATTTGCAGATGTAAGAAAACCTGTCTATACAAGATAACCAACGGAACTGCAAATGGCTTTCGGACAACATTGTGTCAATAACCAATATGATCTTTGTTAAAATGCTGATGTCATTGTATAATTTTAGTATTTTCATTACAATACAATTTCGTTAAATTTCTTAATAGTTTCTTCCTGTAACCAAAACCACAAGTTTCTTAGTTTAATGGACACCAGCGTCAATCAAAAAAAAAAAAAAAAAAAATGGACACCAGCGAAATTAGATGGGGCCAGCATGAACTGACACTTCAGCTTTATCATGCCTGCATAAATCTAGAACTTCGGAATTATCTTAGTCAACTCTAGACTTTGTGTTATGCTCGAGTATTTGAAAACAGACGAAGTTCCTAAGCCTTCATGAATGATTTGTATATGAGTTTTGCAGGTATTGAAGTTTCGTGGTACTTATATGTGGAGAGGGAAAAAAGGACTCACCAATTACCTAACTGATGATACTCGAAGCATTTCCAGATTCTCATTTCGGTTGGTTGCTTTTGTATGTGCCATATGTTTAATTTAGTTTGAACAGGTCATATGAAAGACTTTGATTTTATTTTTCTAACATGTGCGCATAACCCCAAATTATCAGTCATGCAGAAGCCTTAGAGTTGACGAAGATAATTTTCAAGTCTTGGAACTTCCTCAAAGGTTTCATTTATGAGGTGTGCTAAACTTCCTCCACCCCCATGTGGAGCTGGGTGTATCACTCCTTAGTCCTTCCCCTTCGCGTCCTTCCCGGTCGCTGTCAGAATTAGTTTCTGAGAAATGTTCAACACTTTTCCAGGTAGCTGCCTCAGATAATGTCCCAACTAAGACACTACCAAATGGAACTATGAGCCCTCCAATGGTACAAGTCTTTAGACCAGTCCCCAAAAATTGAGGCATGGAACTAAATTCACTTTTTTTTTTACTCAAAATTCATTTCTTGTCTATCCTAATACTCCGCCAACGCCTCATTAGTGACTCTTGCTCCACCAAGAATCGAACCGAAGATCCGGAGAGGTAGCCTTCTTTTGTCACTTGAAGGGCCGGATACACTCAAAATTCTTTAAAGTGAAATTATGAATAGGTATCCAAAAAAAAATCCGGTGCAAAAGGGCATATTTTTATATAAAAAAATTGTAAATCAATCATAGTTTTTAATTTGGTCATTTGGACGAATGAAATTAAATCTTGTTTATGATTTATTTCTTGGTGACGACTTATTAATTGTTTGTGACGAACTAAGTCGTACTTTTGATTTCTCAACGACGAATTATAACCCAACTTTGATGAACTTTACATTTTATACCAAAAAATATGATTTGTACCCGATCTTTTCTCGAAGATACTAATATCTAATTTTTTTTTTTAAGAGTGATTAGCTAATTTCTTCTAACAGTCTCTTTCTTCTAAACATTCAAAAATTGGTTGCAACCTTATCATTTTGTTACAAGTGAAGAGATCAGAAGATGGGGAAGCTAAGCGATTTAAAGCCGGCAATGGCTATGGTTTTGCTTCAAGTTGTCTATGCCAGACTTTCACTTCTGAGCAGGCTTGCGTTCTTGGAAGGGCTTAATGTCAGACAGACTGTTGCTACACTTGTACTTGCACCCGTTGCTTATGCATTAAAAAGGTACTCAATCTCCTTCATATGTTATATTGGACATAAGCATTTCGTTTGAATATTATGCATGCAACAGTTGTAATTACCAAGAAATTATTGTATATAATGTTTGAACGAAACGATGCATAATGCACAAACTGTAGTTAGTGTTGGTGATTTTAGGGTTTTCTGGACATGTCATTATGTTCCAACATGTTAGGGTAGGATACACTAATAAAATGAGAGCTTTCGGCCATCGATTGAGCGAATTCCGATGTAGATCAGTGCGGGTCGCGCCCACAATGGACAATGTCCGGGCGCGTCCAGCATAGACATTATGTCAATATCTTAGCCGGGCGCGGTGCGCTAATGTTGGTGTTGGGCGCGCGGCACGTCTGACAGACGCGGCTGCTCAAGCCGGGAGATACAACCCTTGCCCGTGTTCGATTGTTTCCTATAAATATCAGATGATTATATGATGTTGTTAATTAAATTGATGAAACGATTAGAATACAGAAGCAATCCATCTTTGATTCTCAAAAACCTCAAACCTAAGTTTGATTTCTACATCTTGAGCCGAGAGTAGAAATTGCTCGGTTTGATTATCCCCGTTCGGATTTCGTGTAACCCTCGGCTAACAATTAAAGGGTCGAAATATCGAATTCGGAAAGCGATTACGCGATCAAACTTGATATCCAATACCGAGGAAGAAGAAGCTGCTGCTCCTGGTGTCTTCAATTTTCCAGCACTGCTGCCATGCAAAAGACAAAGTGAAGAAGCAGCTGTTCGACGTCTTTGCACTAGCCATTTGAAGACCAATCCCCAACAGTTAGTACTGTCGGTTTTTTTTACTACCGCCGACTGAAGTTGATATAAATATTTATAGAAGAAAGGGCAGAAGTATAAAATGTGGACTTACATGGAAGAGTTTCTGCTGGATCAATCCTGCAGCTATGGTTAGGTACGTATGTGTAGTACTCGAAACTTATATTTACTATATGTTTTTGGGTTCATCTATAAGGCACAACGCACTTAGCTATATTGTTTGTATATAGGCATATTGAAATTCTGATGTCTGTTCAAGACCAGTTCCAGGTTGTGTTCTATCAGAGATTGGAACACCTTAGCAGACAGTAACCGAAAAACAGAACAAATAAGAGCACACACAATATGATACCCAGTTCGGCCCTGCCTACTTTGGGGGGCTTCCCACACCCTAAAGGGTCACAAATCTTATTACGAGTTTAGAGCTACAAGTGGACTTACGCTTACACAACACCTTGTTTGTAATAGCCTAGCATCTAACACTCCGTCTCTCGGATTTGCAATCTCGGTTCACCGCAGCTCACCGTCGATCCCCAATGGGTAGGACGAGACTTCCCTCTCGACCTAGTCTGTGACCTCTCCCGAAGTCCGGAGCCTTCTCCCGAAGACTGACGCCTTCTCCCGAATGCATGACTTGATCACCGTGTGTGTGCGCTTGGTTGTTCTTCAAGAGCAGTCTGAACAGCACAATGAACAGACTGCTTCTTTGCCGTTGATATTCCGGTGTGGATTAGCCGGTCGTCGCTCTTCTTCACTCCAATCTTTAGAATGCTCTCGTGAATATTTCTCTCAGAAAGCGATAATGATCATGGACGCCCTAGCATTCTTTTTATAGGCTTCGGAGGAGTCCAGATCCAATCAAGATAATATGTCAAATATTTCGGAGATGCTCCTAAATATTTGATAGATATCCATTATCTAATCTCCGATATCCATATCATATCTTTGACGATATCTTCGAAACCAATCTGTAGATATTCGTTTGAATATCTTATCTTCTGTTTTGCTCGTTGATTGATTCCAACAAATCATATCTTCGATCTTTAGAATCTTCCGAATTAGGAAACATTCGTTCTTCTCTTCTGTTCAGCGTATGAGTTCCAACTTCACTTGAACAGCTCCTTGACTTCTAGCTTTAACACTCTGAAGTCGTTTTGCCAAAACTCATGCCACATAGGAACAACAATCTCCCCCTTGGCATTTTTTGGCAAAACCATCCCACTTCATTCAGATCCCACTTCAGAGATCACACTCCCCTTTTTTGCCACAAATAGGCAAGGAGTAGGCCTGGGCTTGGTTCGGTTCGGTCCTTAATTTTGCGAAAATCGACCTGAAAACCGAAAATTCGGTTCGGGTCGGGTTCAGGCTTTTTGAAAGCGAAAACCGACTAAAGCCCGATTTTTCGGGTTTCGGGTCTTTTCGGGTTTTTTTTGGCGTTGTTCGGTTTTTTTTCGGGTTTTATCGGGTTTTTTTCTGTAAATTGACAGAAAACACATATTTTGTATTCTGTGACTTTTGTCTCCGTTTTGGTACCTGCTACAGTTCCATAATACAATATCAAACACAAGCACAGGTTACACCTCAAGCTTATTTGTGTTCCACACAACAAACAAATTGTGTTCCAACCTAAAACTTGGAAGTTTCAAACTCAATAAGAAACTCAAATACACAATGTCCATTGTCCACATTACAAACTCAATCACAAACGCCACAGCCCTTCTTCCCTCTGCCCTTCCCCCACTGCCCTCCGGCCTCCATCACAAACACGCCAAGCCAACTGCCCTTCACCCGAAACTTGCATTATAGGTGTCCGCATACATCCCCTACTTTCAACCAATAGAAATCAGAATGTCATCCACAATATTCCAAACATTTACATGAAAGCTAAGTTAAAATGAGTGTTATCACGGACAAATTGAGATAATGCAACACTGAGTAATTTTGAGTACAAGGATTCAAGTTAGTCAGTTGAAGATGATGGATGCTTCTGATTTTCTAAGTATCACAAAGTTGCAAGCCTATAAAACAAAATAAAGCCTTACAACTACAAACCATTTACTGGCTATCGCTTCCCTTAAACACGCCAATTAAAGAAAAAAAGGAACTTCAATGCTTTTTCATTTTCACAACCCTATTAAACCAAACATTTCAAGAATAGAAAGTTTGTAGCATTCACCCATTCAGTCTTTTACTCTAAATACAAAATTATTGTCAGCCAGAAACTTGATGTAATTATCATTACCCACATGACCATCCTTCAAACTTGTCAAAGTTGCTGACCCCAAAATGCCAAAAAAGGGAGGAAAAATAACAAAAAGCCATTAATTTTGTGATATCCCATACCAAACTGACACAAACGTTACACACGACAACACTCCAATACCTAAGCATGCTTCAATAAGCAAAAACCTCAAAATTTCCCAAAAAGTTGAGAATCCATCATAATTTAGTGCATCAGAAACACCACCCACCCATCAGTCTGCCCAACAAATCCAGCCTAATTTCAACAGCTCAGGCTTCTAACCTCCCAACTCATGACTTTTGTCAAATCCAGCCTAGTTTCAACAGTTCAACCAAATACGTTCAGTCCAACAACTCAACAAGGATTCAATTTATCAAATATCAAATATCAACAAGGATTCAATTATCAAGTTAGCCAAATTCAGAAATAAGTACCTTAGGTCCTTAACCCCTTATGATTAATTTTTTGCTCCCTTGATTCCCCTTCTTCAAGGTTGTGGTACTGGTAACTTTAGCTTTACCCTTATCAGCTTGAGACACTTTAGTTGATTTTGAGGTAGAAGGCATCTCTTGATTCTCTTCATTCTCTTGTTGATCAACTGTACTATTATCTTCTTCCCTTGCTTGTTCTATCATTAAACAAGATAACAAGTTAACAACCAAAATCAAACTCAAATATAAACAAAATTAAGATAACAAGTTAATTACCTTCCTCCAAAGCTTCATAAAACTCAATGTCCTCAACAGTTGGAATGTATTGAAGGCTATGGATACTTTCAGACCGTATCCAGTTTTGGTAGCAGATTAATGCTTCCACAGTTTTGGGAGATAGAGAGCTCCGAAATGGATCAATGACCCTTCTGCTGGTGCTAAATGAAGACTCGCTTGCTACTGTACTCACTTGAATTGCCATATTATCTTTGGTAAGAGCAGCAAGGGCAGGATACCTGTCACCATTTTTCCTCCACCATTCCAATATGTCATAATCTCAAGGGTTTACAGCCTTCACAATCGGGTCTAGAAGATACCTGTCCACTTCATGTCCTACAACTCCCTCATCAGAGTCTTCCAATTCTCTCTCCCAATCTTCTTCCATGTCCTTCATAATTCCAGTAGGCTCTATAGTCCTCTTCTTAGATGAGGGTTTGTTCCCTTGGCTATCTCCACTCCGAGATTTTGTTACCTTGGAGGATGCCTCAACAATCATGGAGTTGAAAGCATCACAAAGCTGAATCAGAAGATCTTTAAGCTCAGCTGACTTCTTTCTAATATCATCAATCTCCATCTTCAGCCATTTCTTGCATGTAGATTCGAAGTTTCTGAGCTTGTACCTTGGGTTTAACACCAAGGCAATCAACAAAAGCTAATTGCAGTCCTCTAAGGTGGCAAAGTATTTCTCATACTTCCTCTTCATACTTACTGCCATATGCATTAAAATCCTTTCAGTCTCCGACCCGGTGCTCATTCCCTCTTGAGGAAATAGTCCATCAATCTCAGCTCTGATACACACAATATCATGAAAAGCTTTCCACGATGTTGGTTTGGTTGAGGCGCTGATCCTCATTGTCACATCGTAGAATATCTTCAGAAACCTCACAAAAGTTTCAGCCTTCTCCCAATCATGTGTAACCGGTGGTCCTACTCTTTTCCCCTTCCCTTTCTTCCTTGCCTGAGTTCCCTCTGCTGCATTACTTGCATGTGTATCATCATTCAGATTCACTTCTCCCAACCCAAGCACCAAGTCTTCTTCGAAATCAAGGTCTTCATCCTCCTCAAAGTAACCCCTGTACTTCGTGCCTTCTTCCCTTGCCAATCTATCAAAAGCCTTTCTGAGTTCTAATGCAGTTGATAACATTAGATAGGTGGAGTTCCACCTTGTTGGCACATCGAGGATGCACACCTTCTTACACTCCACCTTCTCTTTCTCCATACACTTTTTGAACTGCTGAAGTCTTCCCCCACTGCTCCTCACATATCTCACAGCATTCCTAATTGAACCAACTGAATTTCCCATTATCAAAAGACCAGCTCGGACAATGAGATTCAGAGTGTGTGCAAAGCACTTGATATGCAAATAAATCCCACCAAGCAAAGGAGATATCTCCCACCCTAACATCCTCTCCCTAATGTAATCAATCGCCACCTTGTTGACACTAGCATTATCAACTGATATGGTCAACACTCTATCCACTCCCCATTCTAGCAAACAATCCTCCAACAAACACCCTATGCTATCTCCACGATGGTTAGGAATTACCTTAAAACTAAGAATCCTCTTCTGCATTTTCCAAGCTGAATCAACAAAATGGGCAGTCACCACCATGTAGTTGATGTTCTGCACCGATGTCCAAGTATCGGTGGTTAAGCACAAGCAATGACCCTTAAGCTCTTTCTTCAGCTTCGCCTTTTCAGCAGCATACATCTTCAAAAACTGCTTGCAAATCACCCTCCTCGAAGGTACATGCCAATCAGGCACAGCATACCTGAAAAAACAATTCAGTCCAATTCAGTCCAATAACATATAATTCAGTCCAACAACATACAATTAAGTCCAACAACATATAAACAAGTTCAGTCCAAGCATAAAAAGTTAAAATCAATTCATACAAGTATATACAACTAATACAAGTATATTCAGTCCAAAGTCCAAACTAGTTCAACAGTTCACACTTCATCAATGTGACAATATACCTGCAAAAATATCTAAACCCTTCTTTCTCGATGAAGCTAAACGGAAGTTCATCCATGACTATCATCTTCACAGCTGCTTCTCTACACCCTTGCTCACTCCACTTAACAATCACCAACTCTTTAGCCCACATACGGCCAGTAGAAGTGAGTTTTTGCTGCCCATCATTTATCTTCACTCTCCCTGGATACTTCTTGCAAACATTATCGATATGTCGCTGTAGACTACTAGTCCCATTCCCATACGTATCGCAAGCTAAATCCTTAGCACAGTAGTTACACATAGCTCTAACAACTTCATGAGTTTGCACCCTCTTACCATTCTTCATCCCATATACTGGCTTTTTAATCTTCTTGAAGTGCCCCCAAACCCATGATCTTCCATCAGGCTTTTCAGCAGCTTCTGGCGCTTCAGCAGGTTCACCAACTTCTTCAGCTTCTTCAACTTGTTCAGCTTCACCAATTTTCTTCAGTGCTACTGAAGAAGGACGCTTCCTTTTAGTTCCAGAGCCTCCGGTACTATCGAATGTCAGAACATTTTTTGAAGCATCCCCACCCAAATTTGAATCTGAATCTGAATTGGAGTCCGAATATTGTGATGCATCCATCTGTGCACAATATTCACTATTCAGTAATCATAAATGAACAAATGGCTTCAACAAATTGAACCGAATCTGTGATCAGTACCTTGAAGGCTTGAACTTGAAGTCTTGAACTCGGAGCCGGAGACGACCACCACGCCTGGGTCGGAGAAAGCAGAGAGGACGGAGACGACGACACCTTCGCTCGGGTCGGAGAAAGCAGGTGACGCCTGGGCTCGGGTCGGAGAGCCGGAGTCGGAGACGTCTGGGCTCGGGTCGGCGACGCCTTAGAGAGCTCTAGTCGGCGATTTGGAGGCTGGAGAGGCGAGAGAGCTCTGGTTCAACGAAATGAATTGAGTTAGTGAGGCGAGACGCGAGACGACCCCCGACCCCGTTCAACTCGAATTAGGGTTTTTACATTGACCAATCATATGCTGACAAGTGGCAACCCATTAAGCATTCGATTCGGGTCGGGCTTTCGATCCGAGAAGAAAGTCAACCCGAGACCGAACTAAATTTCACCATTCGGTTCGGGCTTTTTGTCGATTCAGTTTTCGATCCGAGAAGAATCGGCCCGTTCGGGCATTTTTCGATTCGGGCCGGGTCAGGTTTCGGGTTTTCGGTTCTCCACGCCCAGGCCTAGCAAGGAGGGTTCAAATAGACTAGCTTGTTCTCCTCGGCATCTGGAACTCCCCCTCGAACATAGCCAGGGTCAGTGACACTTATAGTGAGTCTGTCGGACCATGGTGTCTCAGCAACTGTTCGACCATGGGTCAGCAAATAACTGGGTCCCTTCATCAGAGATTCTTCATTCTTGTTGAGCACTTGACGAGAGTCATGTGTGATCTTTACGTGGGGACATCCATCTCGAAAGCTAATATCTTTTGCCTTCAATCCATCAGCCAAAGTCGCTCTCTTCAGCTCAGGTAGGCCCGGAAACTTCACTGTCCCACAGTTGAACACTTTGCTATCTTCTGTCATGTGAGAAGTGTATCCATTATCGACGTGTCGGGGACCTTTCTTCATGTTACTGGTTGAGCGGAATCCGACGAGACACACTTGGCTTGTCGGGGACCTCTTTTTGCTTCACTCTCTATTCTTGTGTCATCCTTGGAATAGTTCTATACTGTAACTTTCTGCGCACAGCCAGGAACTCGTGACACCTTGGCTTGATGTGCCCTTCTTGTGACAGTAGCAACATGTACGCGTGTCTCTCCTCTATTCAGTACCAGGTCTGCCATGGTTGGCCATGCGCTGCTTCTTCCCTTGATTCCGAAACTGCTTCTCAGGGTAGTGGTCCGTTCTCTGTTCAGGTCTCTGTGCAGGTTTCAGTTCTACTTTAACAAATGTAGTCTTACCTGAGCCACTTTTACTGTTAAAGCCAAGACCTCTATGTCCATCTTCATCTCTCTGGGCCCTTAGTATGGACTCCAAGTTCTTTGAGCCTGAGTTCAGCATCTTCGCCGATTTTTTGAACTTGCTCAATTCCTCCATGGTAGCAGCATGACTATCTCTCTCCATCTCGATTTGTAGCTCCAGGGATTCTACTTTGTTCAGAAAATGAACTTCTCTGCGGCTTTCTCTATTTTTCTCCATCTCAACTTTCAGAGAAGACACGGTGCCTAGGAGTTCCACCTTCTGTACAAGAAGTGACGAATGTTCTTGATTCATCCCAATCATCTCGTGCTTCAACGCAGTGAGTTCTTCCTGATGTTCGACCTTATGGGCAACTAGAACTTTAACCTCCTGCCATATTTTATCTTTTTCTTCTGTCAGGCTCGTCACGATTTCTGTGAGCTTCTTGTTCAGACCAATCACCATCAGCCACTTCTCATAAAGTTCCTTGTAAGATTCAGCCAAGACCTCATGAGTAAGTTCTTCATCATCACTGCTGCTGGAGTGGTCAGCAGACTGTTCTGGCACCGTCCCGGAACAAGTGTTGTCAGGTTCTTCACCTCTACGAGCAGTAGCGCAAGTGAATGCAATGAAGTCATTCGAGTCATCCTCCTCCGAGACACTATTGCTCAGGTTGGTAGCAAGCGCCTTCTTCTTCTTGAGGGCGTTGGCGCATTCAGCTTGAATGTGACCATAGCCTTTGCACTCCCTACACTGGATTACTTTGCCTTTATCACCCTTGAACTCGTTGTTGTTCTCTCCAGGCTCATTTCTCCTCTTCGACTCTGTGAGTTAGACGTGGATTGCTGTTCGTGAGTGAGTCCTCGTCTATTCAGCATTTCCACAATCCTTTCAAGGTTTATGGCTATTATGGCGAGCTGTTCAAACATGTCCTCGACGTTGTTCCACTCTTCAATAACATCAGCCTTCAGTGCAACACATTTTACTGTCGTTCTTTGAAAATCATCTGGAAAATTCATCTCATATGTCCTTAGTGACCCCATGAGCTCGTCAAGCTTCAGTTTAGCTATATCATGCACTTCTTCAATTGCAGTTACCTTCATGGCAAACCTTGGAGGGAGCGATCTCAGAACCTTGCTTGTCATCCTTTCCTCTTCAATGAGTTTCTTCAGTGCTGCAGCCTCGTTGGACAGGTCTCGAACTCTTGCATTGAACTCACCAATTGTTTCTTCTTCCTTCATCTTCAGATCTTCAAATTTTGTAGTGACTATCTGCATTCATGAGTTCCTTACCTTGTCCGTTCCTTCATAAGCTGTTCTCAAAATGTCCCATGCTTCTTTGGCAACGTCACAGTTAGCAATCAGTTTGAACACATTCTCGTCCACGGCTGAAAATATAGCGTTCATAGCTATTGAGTTCCCGACAGCAGTCTTGTCGCCAGCCTTAGTCCAACGCTCTTCAGGTTTCGGAACTACTTGCCCCTCACCATTCGTCATTGTCGGATGGGTCCATCCAATCGGTACAGCTTTCCATGCCCTTTCATCAAGAGTTTTCAGGAGTGCCTTCATCCTAATTTCCAGTAGCTATTGTTTGGCCCTTCTAGCAGTGGTGGTCCACTGGTGTTCTGCCATTCCTTCATACTCATCTTGAACAGAATCCGGATCACACTCTGTGTGTCGAGTGCCCACTTTGATACCAATTTAAATTCTGATGTCTGTTCAAGACCAGTTCCAGGTTGTGTTCTACCAGAGACTGGAACACCTTAGCAGACAGTATCCGAAAAACAGAACAAATAGGAGCACACACGATATGATACCCAGTTCGGCCCTGCCTACTCTGGGGGGCTTCCCACACCCTGAAGGGTCACAAATCTTATTACGAGTTTAAAGCTACAAGTGG
This sequence comes from Rhodiola chrysanthemifolia, assembly GCA_033675395.1. NCBI lineage: Eukaryota > Viridiplantae > Streptophyta > Magnoliopsida > Saxifragales > Crassulaceae > Rhodiola > Rhodiola chrysanthemifolia. The sequence continues at coordinate 16,958,952 of CM066204.1, forward strand.
ACTTACGATTACACAACACCTTGTTTGTAATAGCCTAGCATCTAACATTCCGTCTCTCGGATTTGCAATCTCGGTTCACTGCTGCTCACCGTCGATCCCCAATGGGTAGGACGAGACTTCCCTCTCGACCTAGTCTTGGACCTCTCCCGAAGACTGACGCCTTCTCCCGAATGCGTGACTTGATCACCGTGTGTGTGCGCTTGGTTGTTCTTCAAGAACAGTCTGAACAGCACACTGAACAGACTGCTTCTTCGCCGTTGATATTCCGGTGTGGAATACTCAGCCGGTCATCGCTCTTCTTCACTCCAATCTTTAGAATGCTCTCGTGAATATTTCTCTCAGAAAGCGATAATGATCATGGACGCCCTAGCATTCTTTTTATAGGCTTCGGAGGAGTCCAGATCCAATCAAGATAATCTGTCAAATTTTTCGGAGATGCTCCTAAATATTTGATAGATATCCATTATCCAATCTCCTATATCCATATCATATCTTTGACGATATCTTCGAAACCAATCTGTAGATATTCGTTTGAATATCTTATCTTCTGTTTTGCTCGTTGATTGATTCCAACAGATCCTATCTTCGATCTTTAGAATCTTCCGAATTAGGAAACATTCGTTCTTCACTTCTGTGCAGCGTATGAGTTTCAACTTCACTTGAACAGCTCCTTGATTTGTCAAAACCCATGCCACATAGGAAACCTAAAACGCTGCACTCTTTAGAATCACTTCTGTGCATCGTAGTGCTAACTCATGCAACGAAACCTAAAACGCTGCATAAATTTAAAAAAAATCACTATATAATGTCTGATATGTAGTTAATGCATATACACAACTTAACTTTTCAGACACAATTGTACCCCAGTTTATTTTACTGTGTGCCAACATATATGGACAGGTGCCACTTACAAAGTGTCATCCAGACCACCTTTCAGCAGCCACATGGATTTGCTTATTCGCAATGCTGCAATCCATAGTCATTGCACTAGTTGCGGAGCGCGACCTAAGTGTTTGGATTGTGAAACCCAATATGGAGCTTGTTGCCTGCATTTACTCGGTATGGTCATTCATTTTTAAGTCCTCCCTAATTTGATGAACCACCTTTGTTTCAAAATTAGAATGTTTTGGTCAGAGGAGCGCTCAAATGAAAACCAATCTTATGCTAAGAACCTAGGAACCAATCTGGACCATTAGATATTGTTGATCCAACACACCACAACGCGCCATGTGTCCCACTAACCCCCCGTGCTTTGTGGACCCGCCACGTGTCCCACTACCAAAATCCATCAAAAGCAAAAAGCAAACAGTAAAAAGCAAAATATTATTCCCTGCACCTTTAAATCTCAAGCATTGGATCAACAAGATCAATGGTCAAGATCTGTCTTTAGCCTAAGGATGGTTCTCATTTGAGCGCGCCTCGTTTTGGTCATATATATATTGTTACTTTACATGTTTATTAAAAGCTTTAATGTTTGGTTTGAATTAGGGTGTTTTGGCATCTGGACTAGCCTTCTTTCTTCAAGCGTGGTGCATTTCCATTTCCATAAAGGGTCCTTTATACTCAGCCATGTTCAACCCTCTGTGTACTGTAATTGCGACGGTCATTTCCTGCGTGTTCTTATCGGAGAAGTTATACGTAGGAAGGTACTTACCATTTTCCGTTAACCAACTCCTATGCACACTATACAAGTACTATTTAGAAATTATGTAATGTTTCATTATGACATTATGCAACGGTCCTGAAAAATGTTGTTGCATATTCTGAGTGTTGCATTGGAGTGATTTTTCAAAGAACTGCTGCATAAAGTCTCACTTTGCTTGGTATTGTGTGGAGTAACTGAGTGTGCTTGTCGATGCAATTTGCAGCTTGGTGGGTGCAATTGCGGTGATTATCGGACTGTATATTGTATTGTGGGCAAAGGCAGGAGATTCTGAACTAGGAAGTTCAAGTAAAGTAGATCTTACTGGAAGAGTTCAACCATCTGATATTGATCTGGAAGACCCATTGTTGATACCTACTGATGGTTAATTATACAAACAATGGTAATACTGAAAACTGATGGCCTCTGCCATTATCACATTTATGCAACATAATTGTATAGTTTGAAGCAAGCAGCTAGACTTCACTTGCATATACATCCATCACTACAGAAGTTAACATATCATATATATAATAGGGTCAAAATCAGGTACAAAATACAAAATTTGTCAAAATCATTTTATAATTCGTCAGTTTATTTTATAGTTCGTCACTTTTCGAGCTGAAAAATGAAAAAGACGAGCCGAAAAATGAAAAGACGACATAATTCGACAGTTTCATTTTATAATTCGTCACCAATAAAAATACCAAAAATCAAGATTTAATCGCATCCATTCAAATCACAAGATCAAGGGCTATGATTAGTTTGTATTTTGTACCAAAAAAATTAACTTTGCACCAGATCCTTTTTCATATATAATATATACAGACTCTAATGAGCAATAATATAATGTTGGAGACGGGCACTAGGATTTTTAATATTAGAATTCAGAAAAAAGATTATGTATAAAGTTGATTTTTTTTTATAAAAAATATAAATAAATCATAGCTCTTGTGATTTGGGTGATGAGATTAAATCATGATTTTGTGTGTATTTTATCGGTGACGAATTATATGGAAAAGTGACGAACTATGTCGTCTTTTTTTGTTTTTCGGCAACGAATTATAAATCAATGTTGACGAACTATATCGTTTGTAACAAAAATTAATTTTGTACGTGAACTTAACCCTTAGAACTCAAATATAAATTTTACTCTTATTTTATTCTCATTTTTGTGCAATCATATGAGTGAAATAATTGATGCTTGACTAATGACCAAGTATTGCTGCTTAAATGAAGTTAGTGCATATATTTATGAAAAGTGCCCCATATTTTTGGTTAAGTTGTGGTGAGTTGAGATCAGGTGAGAAGGGGTTATTAGATGAGAAATAAGAAATTTTAATAGTCATTAGATTAAAATAATGAGCGGTTAAGATTAGTACATATTTTCATTAAAATTCGTATTTTTTAATTACTAAATATGGTTAAGGGGCAAATTAGGCATTGTAAAATCTTTCTAAACCGTGATCCCGCTATTCACTCACCGAAAATTAGTAAAATTCGCAATTCATTTCAATTGCTGCGATACTGCGATTCTCAGTGAAAATAATCGACCGACGGCAACGAAAGGTTGACAGAGACGACAAGGTTAATGGCAGAAAGAAAAATTGCCGACCAATTTTACGGTACGTCGTATACTCATTATAGGGTTAATGGCGGAAACCTAATTCAATTACGGTGGTGTCTACGAATGTTGGGGTTACGAATAATAGGGTCTCGGGATAGTCGAAATAATTTAAAATTAAGCGGAGTTTACAAATGTTGGATTGACACTATGAATTTTAGAAGTTGCAGATGTGACACTACGAATGTTAGGGTTTGTATACATACTTCAACATAACGTTAAAATGTGTAGCATCGTACACGAAATGCGTAGCCAATGATAGTGAGTCAGTGAATTTCAAGAAGGCAGCTTTCGCACGAATCTGCCAATTTTGCGACACTCTTTATCATTTACTACCATTTTAAATATTATATTACGCATTATACACTTGATGTTTCTGGTACGTATGGATACAACATTGATGTTTTCATTAACCACATATGTATAATTGGTATCTACTTTCAAAAGAAAATAAATTGTGCAGCTTCTTACTTTCAGTGCGAAAAAGAAAGAAGAATACAAACATCATAAACTCGCAAGAAGAAAACGTACCAGAAAAAGGACCATCTGCGAAAAAAGTAAGAGACATTACTTACCACACAAGCACGAAAACATTTAAAAGGTATGGGATATTTTTTATAACTATTTAGCTGAGGCTGTTGAAAAACATAATTGGTAGTACTTCTAATGCGTAAATTCATAGATATATTGTGTGGTATGCTAATTAAAATGCGTAGAGCAACTCCTTAATTAGTAGATATGAAATTATTCATGTATAATGCGTAGTGGAAGTTTAAAATTCGTAACTGCAGGTATGATAATATTTTGTTTCTTTTCAGTGACATCAAACGCAATATGGTACAAAAACACTTCAATTCTTTTATAATTCTGTAACTTGCAGCGTAAAATGCATAGATGTTAAACTAAAATGCGTAGCAAGTCGTTTGCAATTAGTAACTAGCACATTAAGATATCTATATATTCTTTATGTTTCCTCACGATTTTGAATCTTTATGCAGACATACAACTTCTTGGCTTATTTGAAACATGTCAAACATAAGAAATTACACATGTTTGCAAATGTAAAAGCAATTCGCCTGGAATTGAGTTGGCAAACAGAAAACAATGGAGACGATTGTGGGGTTTTCACCATGCGGCACATGAAAACCTACAAAGGGGGAGGAAATGCAAATTGGATGAGTGGCTTTGTTAAAGAAAGTGAAGAGGTGAGAATCACCCATAGATATTTCTATAATCATGATGTTAGTTATAGCACTAACCTGCATCTTACACACTAATTGATACTTGCATTTGCATTGCAGCAAGACCAACAACTAGTGGCGCTGCGCGACACCTACTCAAATGTTATCCTAAGATCAAATCTGAATGCCAGAAGAGATAAAGTTTTACAATGCGCACGTGAATGGATGAAAATTAAAGATCATTTCGATTACAATTTAGATGATGAAACTCAAGCTGAATAGATATCATTTCATTATGTAACGACCTAGTAATTTTATTAGATGTTGCTCATCTTATTTGTAATCAAATTTCTTTTTGTATCCAAATATGAATTGTGCTCCTTATGCAACAGGTTTTGTTAATAATTGGAATTTCATTTTGTAGATAGAAAAGGTCAGGTGTTGTTCATTAGTTGTTTAAAATTCGTAAAAGACAGACTAAAATTCGTATATAGGGTAACTATATACTATATTCATCATTCGTAACAGTTCTTTTTGTAAAATTGATCAGTATGTCTTACTTTTCTCACTACAAAAAATGCATAACATGCATTAAGAATCTCAAGAATCTACTATACAAACATAACAAATATGCTTTAAGAATTTTATTGACTGATGTACGCATTTTCAAAACAATGTTCATGTGCTACGAATTATGACTAGTAAGGGTACGAATTATAACTAAAATGGTCCTGGGCATATTCAATATCATGGTCAGTTGCATGATATTCACCGGCACCTTCAAAGGTTGGTTCATGTCTTCTTGAATCGTCAAGCAGTTTCTTTGGACACGTGCGCTTGTCATGGATACCTTTCTCATTACAATACCCACATAACCTTAAAGGCTTTTTCGATTTCTCCATGGCAATCTCTCTAGGACCTCCCACAAAAGTCAGCATCAACATCACAATGACCTGTTTCACACGAAATTCAAGTGTTAGAAATTACAAAATATTTACACTTACTATACTTAAAATGGCTTAAATAACTCACAAATTATGTGCAGACAATTATGAATTATATGCTACGAATTATATGAAATGTGCTACAAATTTTACCAGTTTCAAATTTACATGCTATAATGCGATACGAATTTTAGTTACACATCTACGCATTTTAAAATTACATGATCAATTCCTTTCTCCCTGCGCTACGAATTACATGTATTAATCTACGCATTTTATCCATCTTAGATTGCTACGAATTTATAGTAGACAACTACGAATTATACAGTTACATGCCGATTCAGCGATACACTGCACTACGAATTATGTGTATTAATCTACGCATTTTAATCAAATACTTATAACATGTAATAGCGAATATGAATTACCAGATCTGATGACTTTTGAGTGTCATTGCTTCCGAATTACAAAATCGACTAGTCGATTAATATGGATCATATCATTCTAATCAAAACAGTTACGTACAATACAAGAACGATCTAACCAATTAATTACCTGCAATGGTAACGACAGACGTGGTCATGCTTCACGCAAGGACGTAGAAGAGCAAAGGTTTGAAGATATCAACGCGAACGACTTCCGAGATGAATTAACAAAAATAATTAAGTAAAAAATTTAATTATGGTATAAGTAAGATCCTCGCTATTTAAAACTTCATAAATTTCCAATCAAAAAAAAACTTCATAAATTTAAATTTTTATTTTGACTCTTATTATAATATTTATTTTGATCAAAAAGACTATAATATTTATTTTTTGTTTAGTCCCTCTGAGTGCTATCGTCTGAAGATTATAATCTCAGCCGGTATGGTTTAACTGTAGCTGTTTTAGTTTTTAGGTTTCAGGAGTTAGACTACTACTTTTATGGAAGGGGCTGTGCTTATGGAGTGAAAACTGACGAGGGGGAACTGAAGAAAAAGTTGCTGTGCCTGTGCGCCAGGCGATGCTCGATTAGCGTTGCGGATCCTGCCGCAGGGACGAGTTAGATCAGTGAATCGTCGGAATGTAGTGAGAAGGCGCCGGAGGGTCCGATGGTGAATAGCGGACGTTTTGATCCTTTGCTTAAAGAGAGGCTTCAGGTCTTGATCGATGAACAAAAGTTGCTTTATTTTTCTGATGAAGATTTCATTCAATTTGTTGTATGATTTTTCAGATTTAAGATCGAGTCTACATGTCTTTTATTTTCACTTGTTTTTTTAATGTGGTTGGTAATTTTAGTGTTGTGAGTTATCTTGATGAATTTATTTTAGTTACATTTCGATTTCGGCATTGGTGTTAGTTTTGAGTGTTTGATTAGTTTTGGAATTCTTTGTTTCAGGTATTTTACTTGTGTCCTAATCTAGAGAACAGCTCACCAGTACTTTGTGGTCAATGGAGAGTAATTTCACTAACTTAAGTGCTTCTTTTTCAACCGGTGGTTTCTGTTTCAGGCATGTAAGGGTTCTTTTCAGTTTACATAGAAATTTATGCTAGTGTAAAGTTTGCATCTACTAAAATTCCCAGTGATTATCAGCTTTGTTTTCAACTTGCAGTTGCATTTACTAATGTAATTTACGGCTACTAAAGACACCAGGATTCCTTATAATGCCGACTGTGGGTGAAAGGTCATCTTATCACTTATCAGTTGTCGTGTTGAGCTGGGTGGATCACCCCTTGTGCTGCAAAAGCCTCCTGTTCTTCTGCGTCGACCGTGTTTCCATCATCAGAAACAGCAGAAGAAGGTCCTGGGGTTTGATCAGTCTGAGAGTTCGTCTGTACCTGGGGTGGAGCAGAATGAATGATTGTCTGGCTGTTTGAACTGTTTTTGCCAAAATGCTTTACTTTGTATATCAACAGCCCCCAGAGATAGCTCTCAGCTACCTTTTCAGCAAAGAGCATGCTCAATGCCACTACGAGGACACCTCCAAATGTGACTATCAGCAGTCCTCCGAAGCTGTACGCTTTTAGGCCATAGTTTTCAGATTGCGAAGGTGCTGCATTCTGGCATTCTTTATAATTACTGAAGTACTTGTTCTCGATGACATTCATCTCAGTTCCTTGAGTGACATTCAGAATGGCCTTGGATAACTGAGATACGATTGGGGATCCTACCGGAAACGCCTGCATTCAGAAAAGGCCGGAGAACTAAACTGTTAACAGTTTTCGTTTTGCATGGTAAGCTAAGTCGAGAGCTGGAAAGAGATGGCTAGATGGACTTACAAAGCCCCAACCATCAGTTTTGTAACTGGGTCCAACTGTCATATACTTGGAGCAATATTTGGAGAGGAAGAGCTTGGTGTAGGGGGCTTCGTCGAAGAATGCATCTATCCCATCATGCCTGCTACCTCTGGTTAATGCCTCATGGTACTCCTGCATTGATTTGTACGGTCTGAGCTTTGATTTGTCGAATTGAAGCTTCTGAATTAGAAAGTCCTTCACAAATGAACCTTCTTGATATCCTACGTAGTAGTTATTCACGTTGACGACGGGTGGCTTTAGATTCTGCACAGTCAGAATGGATGACAAGCATGCTGAGTAGCTTTGCAATATGATCATCATCAACATGTACCATGCCACCAGCACAAACCTCGACCGTCCGTCTACCACAGAATCCCCTACAGCGTCATCACAAAAAGGTCAGCCAAGGTTGCATGTTTCTCCGATCAAATAGATTAAGAAGTGCAAATGGGGTGCAAAAACATATAATATTACTTTGGGCAAAGTACAGGGAGGACAGTGGCAGCCAAAGCACCGTGTCAATTTGCTTCCTGCGCCCCATCCTCCGGCTTTGATTAGTGTAAGCTCGAAACTCGAAAAAAGATATCATGAGGCCGGTGATCACTGAAGCAGCCAAGATGGTCAGCCATAGATCCCAGCTAAAGGGCCTTATGAATATCCATATGTCTTGGCTCCTCTTAACCGGAACAATCATTGACACACTTGAGTCTGAATAAGGTAATGTGAAGTCCACATACCATCTGCTCGCCACAATCGAGGTATCTCCGACGACTGCATCAAAAGCCTGTCCTGAAGCAGGTAAGATCAGTATAAAAGATGAAGGAGTAGTGCAGGTTTGTGAATGGTAAAGTGCAGACTTTACCTTGTTGGGGATCTGCTGAAGCATTACATCATAATTGTCAGTCGTGTCGTTTTTGATGTCATAGGATGTGAAGTTGTAATGGAACCGGTATGGCTCCGGCATCAGGCGCATCGCTGCTTTGAAAATGTCTATGCAGAAGCCCTCGTACTGGAACATACCTGTTGTGGCATTTAAGGTTCTCTTGACAAACTCTGTCAACCCCTCCCTGATAGGGACTCCTATCCTCATGGTTAACTCAGGAGTATCGTTACCTAGAGGCTTGTCTGTAGAATCTCCCGGCCAGATGATTTTTTTCAGGTCAGCCGCGGAATCTGAGTACGCATGCAGCCCAACAGCTTTTTGAAGTTCTCTCGTTATTCCATTTTCCGTAGTCCAGTACCCAATTGTTCTTTCTCCATTCCCCAGCATATTGAATATTTCGAATGGAGCAGGTTTCAGATGACCGTTAACTAGACTGAATTCTCCGCTTAGGCCGTTAAACTTGGTGTGTAGGATCTTTTTGAGAAGTTTTGGACCGGTTTGGGATACACCCAGGTTTTGTATACCCTCAGTTCCTGACCGGGTGTCATTGGACTTGGTGAATCGAGCCTGGACCGGTCCTATGGCTTCTATTGCCTTAGCAAGTGCCGAAGCTGTGTCATATGCCCATAAACCAAATATGTTGAGCTCACTTACCTTGCTGTGTCTCTTCCATCTCGTTTTGAGAAGCTCAAGGTTGTCTGATCTGGGAACATATGGCCTTAAGCCGATGACACCTTCCATGGACCGAATCCCATCTGGGTGCATATCATCTAGTGAGTTAGACAGCCCGTCAGTTATGATCCAAGCGTATCCTTTGCACATCATTTCAGCCTCATGGGCAATTGCAAAAAGTCTTGAGCCAAGGGATGTGGTCATATGAACTAAAAACACTCTAGTCTGCAGTGCCTTCATCTTGTCGAGCTCTATCCTTATTGATGAGTCAGTTGCATTTTCCTTGAGTGCACTTTTGTAAGGAACTCGAATGTTAGCCTCGTGGAACGAATCCGTCAGGTATGGGACTAAGCCATTGCCGTAAAGTGTGTCTTCATAAATAATGACCACTTCATGCCAGTTGAACCCTCTGATAAGGGAAGTGATAGCCTTTACTTGGGACGAATCATTCTGGCCTGTTCTGATGAAGTATGGATTGTGTGTAGGTGAAATGGAGAGTGTTGTGGCCGAGAATGAAAGGATTGGTATCTGAGCTTTTCTCCCTAGCTCTATGACAAAAGTCGCTTCGGTCGATCTTTGGGGTCCTATTATCGCTATTACCTCCTTGTTCTGCATCAAGTCCAGCACTGTCATAAAATAAAACCACATCAGTTTCCAGCGTCAGCAAGTTTCAAGTCTTTTCTTTTTCAGTGACACTTTTTTCAAAAAAAAAAAGTGAAGCATGGGAAAAGTACCTTGAGAAGCTGCACCAACAACATCCTTGGAGTCCCTTGTGTGCAACCTTAGTCTGGTCTTGTACTCAGGGTTTGCTGAATAGACGTCAAATAAAGCTATAGACATACATGCTTCTGCAACAAGTCCCACTTGGGACTCGACATCTAGCACAACTCCAACCTGAAACTCTAATGTATCATTCAACTCTTTTCCGGTGACTTCTCTCAAATTGCTCAAGGCTATTAGAAGGACAAAGAGAGTCAGACAGAAACCGACCGACCAAATTGAACTAGTCCCCATTTCTTTGGAATCAAGGTATGTTCAGAAGCCTACTTTTTGATGCCTATTTATAGAACATCCCAACTAAGGGCATCTGCAACGGTGCAATCTCGGGGAGGAATTGGGATCGTCCTCGAACGACATTCTTGTGCAGTGAATCTCGCGCGTGAGTCGCGTGAATTGTAATCCAATTGAACGAAATCGATTAAATTGAACGTTCAAAACTCATTTGCGAAGCTTTTTGACATCAATCGAAGAATAAAAAACCATCCGAACGAACAATCGACCGATTTGAGGAGATGATGAACAGTATGTCACGGTAGTCACGTCATGTCACGGCAGGGGCAAAAAACACTGAGCCATATGGGGGCCGTGACTGCCGCGACGTGTCTGTATGTCACGGCACCTATATGGCTCAGTGTTTTTTACCCCTGCTGTGGCAGACCGTGACATGCATATGTCACGGTAGTCACGACACCTATGTTGCTCACCAACGGTAACATAGGTGCAAAACCTTGTTTTTATAGACCAGGAGCCAATTTTTTGAATTTCAAAAATAATAATTTTTTAATCACGAATAGTAATAGGAAGATCTCCGCAGGATGGCATTGCTGCACAGAATATAATGCTGTTACTGTTCACCGAATAGTAATAGGAAGATCTCCGTGAGGAAGTTCTCAAGGAGATAATAAGCTCCAACTGGTGCGGATGCCCTAAGGTTGTCAGAATCAAGTTTTTATCTCGTTTTGTATATGTGGAATCGGACCATAAACTCGACTCGTAAAATTACCGAATTTATCTTATATTAAAATAATATCAAATATTATATATAATTAACAAAAATGGCTTAGTTTTCACCGATGAACCATGCCAAAAACCCATTGGAAATTCCGAACGACTTAATGTAAATTACTATAAAAAAAGACTCAGTAAAAAAACAAGATGAGATATGAAGATTGATAATCTCAGATAATTCCAAATAGTTATGAATTTCAAGGAATTTTCGTTGGGTATCAGATCAGAGACCTAAGCCCCAAAATTGCAGCTATGATTTGTACCCGATCTTTACTCGAAGATACTAATATTAAATTTTTATATAATTTTTTTAAGAGTGATTAGCTAATTTCTTATAAACGAGTCATAAAAGCATCCCCACCATGATCAAAAAAACCATATCATTCATCCCTCTCATCACTATCTAAATTATAGCCCATAAATGTTAAGATTAATAAAAATATATCAAAGTGTATCTCGTTTTATAGAGCTCAAAAAATTATGAATATTGGTATTTATTTTGATTTTTTTACTTTGTAATTTAGAAGATATATTCGTTGCAAGATCAAAATAAAAACTGTACTGTTTCTTACACATGACACGTGTCGCGTTGCGATTGGCCCAACTCTCATGATCAAAACCTAAAAAAATCATGGGATGATCTAAAAGATCATGGTGGGGTGCATGATTTTTTTGATCATGTCCCATGATACTTTTCAATGATTCAAACAACCATGGTGAGGAAGAGATGTTCTAAGTATATATAAAATAATTCACTATGTGGGCTGATAATTTGTTATGTTTTGGGCTGACCGATGTGGGCTCGGTTCAGATAACTTTAAAAAGCCCGGTAAGCCGAAAGCCCAATGTGGGTACCCGATTCTCTGCAATCCAAAATTAGGGTTTCGACTGCTCTCTTTCCAGCACGACGAGACTTCTGTTTAGAGATTCTTCGCTAAACCCGTTGCTCGAAATTCTGTTCAAGCTTCGAGATCGGAAGTCATGGCGTCAACGAAAGTTCAGCGGATTATGACTCAACCTATCGTAATCTTGCTTCTTTTATACTTTTTTGAGCTTTTGATATTTAGCTCATTTTTTACTCTGAGTACTGGTTTCTTTAATCCTTTTTGTTGTGACGCAGAATTTGATCTTCAGGTTTTTATAAAGTGTAAGTATTAAAGTAGTTTACTTGGACTTGGATTTGATTAAATAGTTGGTAGCTGAATTGTGTTTTATGATGATGATGCAGAAAGCTCGTATTCAGATTTAAAATGCCCGCCACCGGCCCTTCTCCTTTCCGGGGGGGGGGGGGGGGGGCTTCACCAGCGCGGACTAAAAGTGCTCTCCGAACCGTGCAATAAGGTCACTCATCACACGGCTCTCAAACCCAACCTGTGGTGGATCCCGGGGGACAAAGTCAAAGCGCAAAGCGCTTGATCTGCCTTCACTTACACATTTTATGGAGTTAGACCTAAACGATTGAAAGGCCGCATCATTGTATGTTGATGACAAGCGTATTTTTAACACTTTATAGTCGTCAAGATATGAGCCAAGGGTCGATCCAAAGAACAGTGTGTGTATTCACTAGCAAACAGGTGACCTATTTAGCTATTCTAATTAATGAAGGGTTTGTTTGTGATGAAAATTACAGAAATTAATACCTAGGATCCATCCATCTTTCGGTAATTAACCTAAATACGTTCTAGCATGCAAACATTTCATTCAATTTAAACTTGCAAGAACGATAAAATTAAGCACAATGAAATTGAATATTCGAATCACATAAATAAAAACGTTAATTGATCACATGAGAGTTGGGTACATAGCACGGGATCCGTATGATCCTAGAATAGAGATACTAATCAATATTCATGGTAAGTTAACCAAAAACAGTGTATAGAGAAATTAAGGACGAGTAAACCGTAAATACGCGGTGGCTCGTTGAATCCTTATCTCTCGTGATGAACTGCTCTGTCTTCTCCAAGCTAGCTCTATTCTCCAAAATCAAGCTCTCTGTCTAATTCAGCTGATCTCTTTATTTATAGCTTCCAAAACGGATCCAAAAAGCCCAAAAATGAATTTAGGAAATATTTGGACAAATGTGTCGCCAACGGTGCCGTGACACCCGAGACATTCAGACATCTCACGGCCTGAGCCAAAAGCCACTGAGCTGTCGGCCGGGCGAAAACCACTGATCTATAAGGGTGCCGTGACACCCGTGACATATAGACATGTCACGGCACAGGCTGAAATTGCTCGAATACTTCTGTGGAATACACCTGCCGTGACACTCGTGACACTAATGAGATGTCACGGTTCGTCTTTGGGTGCAGAGTCCTTTTTTGGCCTTTTTCGTCGATCTTTTTCGTGCTTTCGCTCTTTCGGGTCCAGGGATTGATGATGATATGTTCATTTTACCTGAAACGCTAGAGAAAGACATCAAATATGGACAATTTGCCCGGAGAACAAGTGTTATCCTTCATCGAATGTAGTGAATAATTAGTCAAAATATCGACTGATCAATTAGTCATTTAATGTTAAATCAATGTCGGGGTGGAGTTTGTGTGGTTCTATCTTCTCATTTAATCTGCTTGATGTGTGAAAGAAGCCTTTTAATTGGCCTTTATTTTATGATAGAGGTTACATATTTCTTTAGCTTTTTTAGTGTGTCCCTTCGATTAAGGGCGCAGAAAGATGATGATTGCTTGTGTCACATTAGGACCTCGAGAAATCTCGTGGAGCTGTGTGATTCTTGCATTAGAATCTAAGCTTCAAATTGAAGTTTAAATTGTCTGATATTGTGCATATGTTGTTCTCTGGAGGCTGATCTGCTAGTGAGTGTTCTTTGTCTATGGTAGTTGATACATGGCAATATATTTTTCCTTTTACCCTAGTAACTGTATAGAGTATATATGGCTTTATGATGTAAAAAAATTCATTTACTTTTAATGAGTACAGATTCATGCTTGCTTCTGTGCTGTTAGCAGACAGTATTGTTCTGATAGTAGTGGGGAATTAAAAAGTACTACTAAAACTTAGATAAAAATGTATGCATTTATACCATAGTTTTAGTGTAGCTTTTAGTATCAGCAACTCTGAATTGTTTGTATTCTGGCTTTAAAATCGGTTGCTGTGACTTTTAGTTAATTGCTTATTCATGTGCATGCAGGGTTTTGATGAATATATGAACTTGGTTCTTGATGATGCTGAAGAAGTCAACGTTAAGAAAAACATCAAAAAACCATTAGGTGATTGTGCTTTTTCTTTCATTGATATCTCTACCTCATTTCATCTTCAATTTTCCAGGCACCTGCGTTTATTTTCTCTAAATATATCTCCATGCATGTTCAGGGAGAATCATTCTCAAAGGCGACAACATTACACTGATGATGAACACGTGAGTAACACTTGATTACAATTCTCAATTTATGCATTTGTGTATGCTGGCATACTACTAGCTTGAACCTTAAGCTTCTTCTTTGGCTTTTTCTCGTGCAGTGGAAAGTAACGTGAATGAGTGACTGTCATTGGTGCTAAATATTTTAGCTTATAGTCAACGTTTGTAATTCTGATTGATGATATACACATTCAGCCTTAAGCTTAACCTTGACTGTCATTGGTGCTAAATAGTAGATGACTTGTTCAGAATCGTTTTGCTATAATTCAAAATGTTGGAAGAAGCGAAATGATGAAGTTTCTGGAATGTAGCATGCTCTGCTGCTGCAGGTCACCAAGCTACAATTGCAGTAGCTGATTCAAATGCAACCTCAGCCTGGCCAAGCCCCTAGTTATGACCAATCAGTTACCCAATGAAGGTGGCCATTGAAGGGGCAGTGGCCGGCGAATAAACTAGCATCAGGAGTGTTTCGAGGAACAGGTTAGGGCAAAAAAAATTGATATAATAAACCGGTTCACCACAAACCGGTTTCAATAATTTTTGATATGAAACCGGTTTCACACGTTTCCAGTTTTTTAGGTCCACATAGCACCAAATAATGCCACATAGGTGCACAGTCAGCAAACCGGTTTTCCCTAAACCGGTTTCGTTGAAAATCAACGAAACCGTTTTGTGAGAGACCGGTTTTCAATAAAACCGGTTTCCCCTGACCCGGTTTTATTAAAAACAGAGCGAAGTTGATATTTGAGTTTCAAACAAGGCAAAACTGAGATCGAGTTTGCAAAATAGGGCAAAAAAAGTCCAGGTTGTCAGAATCAAGTTTTTATCTCGTTTTGCCTAGGTGGAATCGGAACTTAAACTCGACTCATAAAATCAAGTTTTCTCGGGTCCGATGGTGAATAGCGGACGTTTTGATCCTTTGCTTAATGAGAGGCTTCAGGTCTTGATCGATGAGCAAAAGTTCAGCTTTTGCTTTTTTTTTCTTTTTTTTTTCTGATGAAGATTTCATTCAATTGTTGTATGATTTTTCAGATTTAAGATCGAGTCTACATGTCTTTAATTTTCACTTATTTAATGTGGTTGGTAATTTTAGTGTTGTGAGTTATCTCTTAATGAATTTATTTTTGTTACATTTCGATTTCGGCATTGGTGTTAGTTTTGAGTGTTTGATTAGTTTTGGAATTCTTTGTTTCAGGTATTTTACTTGTGTCTAAATCTAGAGAACAGCTCACCAGTCCTTTGTGGTCAATGGATAGTAATTTCACCAACTCAAGTGCTTCTTTTTCAACTGGTGGTTTCTATTTCAGGTATGTAAGGGTTCTGTTCGACCATGACTAGACTAGTTCATAGTTAGTTTTCAGTTTACGTAGAAATTTATGCTTCTACTAAAATTTCCCAATGATTATCAGCTTTGTTTTCAACTTGCAGTTGCATTTACTAATGTAATTTACAGCTACTAAAGACACCAGGATTCCTTATAATGTCTACTTTGCGTGAAAGGTCATGTTATCACTTATCAGTTGCCGTGTTGAACTGGGTGGATCACCCCTTGTGCGGCATAAGCCTCCTGTTCTTCTGCGTCGACCGTGTTTCCATCATCAGAAACAGCAGAAGAAGGTCCTGGGGTTTGATCAGTCTGAGAGTTCGTCTGTACCTGGGGTGGAGCAGAATGAATGATTGCCTGGCTGTTTGAACTGTTTTTGCCAAAATGTTTTACTTTGTATATCAACAGCCCCCAGAGATAGCTCTCAGCTACCTTTTCAGCAAAGAGCATGCTCAATGCCACTACGAGGACACCTCCAAATGTGACTATCAGCAGTCCTCCGAAGCTGTACGCTTTTAGGCCATAGTTTTCAGATTGCGAAGGTGCTGCATTCTGGCATTCTTTATAATTACTGAAGTACTTGTTCTCGATGACATTCATCTCAGTTCCTTGAGTGACATTCAGAATGGCCTTGGATAACTGAGATACGATTGGGGATCCTACCGGAAACGCCTGCATTCAGAAAAGGCCGGAGAACTAAACTGTTAACAGTTTTCGTTTTGCATGGTAAGCTAAGTCGAGAGCTGGAAAGAGATGGCTAGATGGACTTACAAAGCCCCAACCATCAGTTTTGTAACTGGGTCCAACTGTCATATACTTGGAGCAATATTTGGAGAGGAAGAGCTTGGTGTAGGGGGCTTCGTCGAGGAATGCATCTATCCCATCATGCCTGCTACCTCTGGTTAATGCCTCATGGTACTCCTGCATTGATTTGTACGGTCTGAGCTTTGATTTATCGAATTGAAGCTTCTGAATTAGAAAGTCCTTCACAAATGAACCTTCTTGATATCCTACGTAGTAGTTATTCACGTTGACGACGGGTGGCTTTAGATTCTGCACAGTCAGAATGGATGACAAGCATGCTGAGTAGCTTTGCAATATGATCATCATCAACATGTACCATGCCACCAGCACAAACCTCGACCGTCCGTCTACCACAGAATCCCCTACAGCGTCATCACAAAATGGTCAGCCAAGGTTGCATGTTTCTCCGATCAAATAGATTAAGAAGTGCAAATGGGGTGCAAAAATATATAATATTACTTTGGGCAAAGTACAGGGAGGACAGTGGCAGCCAAAGCACCGTGTCAATTTGCTTCCTGCGCCCCATCCTCCGGCTTTGATTCGTGTAAGCTCGAAACTCGAAAAAAGATATCATGAGGCCGGTGATCACTGAAGCAGCCAAGATGGTCAGCCATAGATCCCAGCTAAAGGGCCTTACGAATATCCATATGTCTTGGCTCTTCTTAACCGGAACAACCATTGACACCGCTGAGTCTGAATAAGGTAATGTGAAGTCCACATACCATCTGCTCGCCACTATCGTGGTATCTCCGACGACTGCATCAAAAGCCTGTCCTGAAGCAGATAAGATCATTATAAAAGGCGAAGTGTAGTGCAGGTATGTGAATGGTAAAGTGCAGACTTTACCTTGTTGGGGATCTGCTGAAGCATTACATCATAATTGCCAGTCGTGTCTTCTTTGATGTCATAGGATTCAAAGTAGTAATAGAACCGGTATGGCTCCGGCATCAGGCCCATCGCTGCATTGAAAATGTCTATGCAGAAGCCCTCGTACTGGAACCCACCTGTTATGGCATTTAAGGTCCTCTTGACAAACTCTGTGAACCCCACTTTGATAGGGACTCCTATCCTCATGGTTAACTCAGGAGTATCGTTACCTAGAGGCTTGTCTGTAGAATCTCCCGGCCAGATGATATTTTTCAGGTCAGCCACGGAATCTGAGTACGCATGCAGTCCAACAGCTTTTTGAAGTTCTCTTGTTATTCCATTTTCCGTGGTCCAGTACCCGATTGTTCTTTCTCCATTCCCCAGCATATTGAATATTTCGAATGGTGCAGGTTTCAGATGACCGTTAACTAGACTGAATTCTCCGCTTAGGCCGTTAAACTTGGTTTGTAGGATCTTGTTGAGAAGTTTTGGACCGGTTTGGGATACACCCAGGTTTTGTATACCCTTAGTTCCTGACCGGGTGTCATTGGACTTGGTGAATCGAGCCTGGACCGGTCCTATGGCTTCTACTGCCCAAGCTGTGTCATATGCCCATAAACCAAATATGTTGAGCTCACTTACTTTGCTGTGTCTCTTCCATCTCGTTTTGAGAAGCTCAAGGTTGTCTGATCTGGGAACATATGGCCTTAAGCCGATGACACCTTCCATGGACCGAATCCCATCTGGGTGCATATCATCTAGTGAGTTAGACAGCCCGTCAGTTATGATCCAAGCGTATCCTTTACACATCAATTCAGCCAAGTGCAAAAAGTCTTGAGTCAAGGGATGTGGTCATATGAACTAAAAACACTCTAGTCTGCAGTGCCTTCATCTTGCCGAGCTCTATCCTTATTGATGAGTCAGTTGCATTTTCCTTGAGTGCACTTTTGTAAGGAACTCGAATGTTAGCCTCGTGGAACGAATCCGTCAGGTATGGGACTAAGCCATTGCCGTAAGGTGTGTCTTCATAAATAATGACAACTCCATGCCAGTTGAACCCTCTGATAAGGGTAGTGATAGCCTTTACTTGGGATGAATCATTCTGGCCTGTTCTGATGAAGTATGGATTGTGTGTAGGTGAAATGGAGAGTGTTGTGGCCGAGAATGAAAGGATTGGTACATGAGCTTTTCTCCCTAGCTCTATGACAAAAGTCGCTTCGGTCGATCTTTGGGGTCCTTTTATCGCTATCACCTCCTTGTTCTGCATCAAGTCCAGCACTGTCATAAAATAAAACCACATCAGTTTCCAGCGTCAGCAAGTTTCAATTCTTTTTCAGTAACACTTTTTTCAAAAAAAAGTGAAGCATAGGAAAAGTACCTTGACAAGCTGCACCAACAACATCCTTGGAGTCCCTTGTGAGCAACCTTAGTCTGGTCTTGTGCTCAGGGTTTGCCGAATAGAAGTCAGATAAAGCTATATACATACAGGCTTTTGCAACAAGTCCCACTTGGGACTCGAAATCTAGCACAACTCCAACCTGAAACTGTAATGTTTCAAATTGCTCAACGCTATTAGAAGGACAAAGAGAGACAGATAGAAACCGACAGACCAAATTGAACTAGTCCCCATTTATTTGGAATCAAGGTATGTTAAAAACACTACTTTTTGATGCCTATTTATAGAAAATCCCAACTATCTGCATCAGTTACATTTCATCTTACAATTCTTGAATGTGACAATTGTTACTCATCTATTATTCAAATGGCAAACCCGCAAATATTTTGTTTCTGATAGCAACTAAATTCCAGTTTGTCATTCTGATAGCTGTACTGAAATTTTATGCAGCTTCATAGAGTTTTGATTGGGTTTCAGCACCTAGCTACATATATTTGAGTTGGCTGATCTCAATTTGGTTCTCTATAAAAAAATCCGAATGATCGCTTTCATCAATTTGCAGATGTCATTGTATATTTTCATTACAGTACAATTTCGTTAAATTTCTCAGCAGTTTCTTCCTGTAACCAAAACCACAAGTTTTGTAGTTTAATGGACACCAGCGACATTAGATGGGGCCAGCATGAACCGACACTTCAGCTTATCATGCCCGCATAAATCTAGGACTTGGGAATTATCTTAGTCAACTCTAGATTTTGTGTTATGGTTATTTGGGATTATGCTCGAGTATTTGAAAAAAGACGAAGTTCCTAAGCCTTCATGAATGATTTTGTATATGAGTTTTGCAGGTATTGAAGTTTTCGTGGTACATATACCTAACTGATGCTAGTCGAAGCATTTCCAGATTCTCATTTCGGTTGGTTGCTTTTGTATGTGCTATATGTTTAATTTAATTTGAACAGGTCATTTGAAAGACTTTGATTTTATTTTTCTAACATGTGAGCATAACCCCAAATTATCAGTCAAGCAGAAGCCTTAGAGTTGACGAAGATAATTTTCAAGTCTTGGAACTTCCTCAAAGGTTTCATTTATGAGGTGTGCTAAACTTCCTCCACCCCCATGTGGAGCTGGGTGAATCACTCCTTAGTCCTTCCCGGTCGCTGTCAGAAACTGTTTCTGTGAAATGTTCAACAGTTTTCCAGGTAGCTGCCTCAGATAATGTCCCAACTACGACACTACCAAATGGAACTATGAGCCCTCCAATGGTACAAGCCTTTAGACCAGTCCCCGAAAATTGAGGCATGGAACTAAACTCTTTTTTTTTAACTCTAAATTCATTTCTTGTCTATCCTAATACAACGCCAAAGCCTCGTTAGTGACTCTTGCTCCACCAAGATCCGGAGAGATAGCCTTGGCCCGATACACTCAAAATTCTTTAAAGTGAAATTATGAAAAGGTACTCAATGTATATTAATCATAGCTTTTAATGTGGTCATTTGGACGGATGAAATTAATTGTTTGTGGCAAATTATAACCCAGCTTTGATGAACTTTACATTTTACACTAAAAAATATGATTTGTATCCGATCTTTACTCAAAAATACTAATATCTAATTTTTATATAATTTTTTTATGAGTGATTAGCTAATTTCTTATAAACGAGTCAAAAGTATATATAAAATAATTCACTATGTGGGCTGATAATTTGTTATGTTTTCAGCTGACCGATGTGGACTCGGTTCAGAGGACTTAAAAAAAGCCCGGTAAGCCGAAAGCCCAGTGTGGGTACCGATTCTCTGCAATCGAAATTAGGGTTTCGACTGCTCTCTCTCCAGCACGACGAGACTTCAGTTTAGAGATTCTTCGCTAAACCCGTTGCTCGAAATAGATCGGAAGTCATGGCGTCCACGAAAGTTCAGCGGATTATGACTCAACCTATCGTAATCTTGCTTCTTTTTTACTTTTTTTAGCTTTTGCTTTTTGATATTTAGCTCATTTTTTACTTCGAGTACTGATTTTTTATTCCTTTTTGTTGTGACGCAGAACTTGATCTTCAGGTTTTTACAAAGTGTAAGTATTAAAGTAGTTTACTTGGACTTGGATTTGATTAAATAATTGGTAGCTGAATTGTGTTTTATGATGATGATGATGCAGAAAGCTCGTATTCAGATTTGGCTGTTTGAGCAGAAGGATTTGAGGATTGAAGGCCGCATCATTGTATGTTGATTAGTCTTTTAATAAAATAGATAATGTTAAATAAATGTCGGGGGTTGAGTTTGTGTGGTTCTATCCTTACATTTTATCTGCTTGATGTGTGGAAGAAGCCTTTTAATTGGCCTTTTATTTATGATAGAGGTTGCATAGCTTTTTTAGTTTGTCCCTTCGATTAAGGGCGCAGAAAGATGATGATTGCTCGAGTCACATTAGGACCTTGAGAAATCTCGTGGAGCTGTCTGATTCTTGCATTAGGGTCTACGCTTCAAAATTGATGTTTAAATTGTCTGATATTGTGCATATGTTGTTCTCTAGAGCCTGATCTGCTAGTGAGTGTTCTTTGTCTGTGGTAGTTGATACATGGTAATATATATTTCCCTTTTGCCCTTGGTAACTGTATAGAGTATAAATGGCTTTATGATGTAAAAAAATTCATTTACTTTTAATGACTACAGATTCATGCTTGCTTCTGTGCTTTTTGCAGACAGTATTGTTCTGATAGTAGTGGGGAATTAAAAAGTACTACTATAACTTAGATAAAAATGTATGCATTTATACCATAATTTTGGTGTAGCTTTTAGTATCAGCAACTCTGAATTGCTTGTGTTCTGGCTTTAAAATCGGTTGCTGTGACTTTTAGTTTGTTGTACTAATTGCTTATTCACGTGCACGCAGGGTTTTGACGAATATATGAACTTGGTTCTCGATGATGCTGAAGAAGTCAACGTTAAGAAAAACATCAAAAAACCATTAGGTGATTGTGCTTTTTTTTTCATTGATATATCTACCTCATTTCATCTTCAATTTTCCAGGACCTGCGTTTCTTTTCTCTAAATATATCTCCATGCATAATCAGGGAGAATCCTTCTCAAAGGCGACAACATTACACTGATGATGAACACGTGAGTAACACTGGATTACAATTCTCAATTTATGCATTTGTGTATGCTGTCATACTAGCTTGAACCTTAAGCTTCTTCTTTGGCTTTTTCTCTTGCAGTGGAAAGTAACGTGAATGAGTGATACCATGGGTATATTTTAGCTTATATTCAAGGTTTGTAATTCTGATTGATGATATACACATTCAGCCTTAAGCTTAACGTTGACTGTCATTGGTGCTAAATAGTAGATGACTTGTTCAGAATCGTTTTGCTGTAATTCAGTGTTTCCTTTTATTTTGATCCTCTCTGGCGACATTTGTCAGTGTCAAACTTCTCGGGCACTTATATGTGCAAAACAGTCTTTTACATTTATATACTTGTAATTGAATTGATTCTCATAATGAGATTCAGGCAAGATCAAATTACACATGAGGCTAGGTTCCATATTTAGGTTCCAGTTGCTAACTTGCAGTCTGTCTTAAATCCGTTGAATGTCTAGGCACAGTATAAACCCAAATGTGTCGCCTCTTCCGAATGCTGTTTCCATTTTTGTAATCCCAGGCACGTTCGATAGCCTCTTTCTTGTGAACTCTTTGTTTCCCAAAGATGATTCCATTGTGCTGTTCCAACCATATACTACATGCTCATTACCCGAGCTTGTGTTTTTTTATCAATGCATCTTTATCTACCTTCAGAACATTGTATGTAACCATTTTGGTAAAATAAAACACGTTGAGCTAGTTTGTAGGCTACCAATCTCTCCTGCTATGCTACATCAACCTTTTCTTTTTAAATAAGGGATTGAACAATTTATGAACCCAATGAGGGTCACCCTTCTATCCCTAACCAAGAGGAAATTTACATCCAGATTTGTATCCGTAATTTAACTAGTGTTGATGACTTGTGCCATCATTAGACTGCTTTTTTCAAAATGTTATTTCCTAGTCCACTCTTGAAAAATCAGTCAACATTTTCTTTGGTTAAACGTGTAAGCCAAGGCATGGAGGCTAATGTAGGTTGAGGTACATAGACTGCCCTTTATTTTGAATATTACATAGTATTTGCAAATACAAGTCATCAGTAGGGTTCAATTTGTGTCATTATCCGATCCTTGCTAACGATTTTCCACAGAGGGCGTCCAACTATCCATATCCAATATATTGCCAGCTAGCCTTGCTTGCATAATTGCCTATATTATTATTATCCTTCTATGCTTTGTCAGTTTGCCTATTTATAATTCCATTTACATTAATCATAGATTTCTTACATCCTTTGATACTTGTCATTTACATCCACTCCCTATTGATGATGTAACGAGTTTCTTTGAATTTGATGTTAGATTTTCCAAGCTAGAGCCTAGAAAGACATTGGCTTACATTTTCTGTTGGGGGATTATGCCAGGGAAAATGTATTGATGCGATATGGATGGTTTGATGGGAGATAAAGGTAGTTAAAAGTGGTTGGGGATAATGTTAAGAATTAGAAAGTATGAGAACTTAAGAGGACAACTTTTTCATGAATGATAATCAAACACTTATGGTTCTGTATTTGAATATGAGAGAAGCGTTCAAATGAGGCAAGTGAGGCACGATCTCAGTCGTCCATTAATTCTCGTGTATTGATGCGCGTCACGTGTCCAAATAGTAAAACCCACTATCAAAAGTAAAAAGTAAAATACTATTCCGATACTATTCCCTGCCACATCAACAAAATGAGTGGCTCACAATGTGCCTCACTTGCCTCATTCTACCAACCTTATCTCAACCGAACGCTCCCCTATGAATATGGTTATTTATTAACATCTCTAAAGAGCATATGCAGCGTCAATTGTTGAATCAATACCGCATTAATTGCTAATTGGTATATAGTGATTCATTACTTCCCGCTGCATATACTCTAAGTAGGATACAGTAATACAACTCTCAAGGCTTAAGTTAATTACGGACGTATGAATTCTGGTTTACGATCCACTTCATCAAGGCTTCGTCACACATTTAGATGATGAGGCGATAGACAAGGAATTAGTAACCCTCAAACTCATGTCATAAGGTGCATTCAGAGGGTGAAAACCGTCATCTTCTTGGTTAATTGACCAAGACTATGATCACTACTCTTTTTACGAATTTAGGTACATGTACTGTATTAATGTGATAAATAATAATGTAATAAAGACATGAAAATATTTGGTCGTTTTATGTTTGGAGGTATCAATGGCGAAAGAATAAATGTGAGCGCAACTATAATAGAGGGTACTTTATAATGGTACGTCTTTTAGTGGAAGGTGACGCTCCCTTTTAACAGGGTCCATGTTGCATATGAGTAAACAAGTAGCTAGAATCTCAATCATTGCTCATCATCCATGGCATATATATCTTCTCAATCCATGTAAGAGTCAATTGAAAAAATATCACATATCCATAAAATAATAATAAATGCTTGCTTGTATAACAATATAAAATTACTCACATGTTAACATTTTGAATCCCAATATGAAATATAATCTAATACGAACTACCGAAACTCAATATTGTATCAGAGTTTATAATGCGGCCTGAACGAGACACCCTTAGTTAGGAATGAGATTCCGTGCAGTCAAGTTCGTAGCAGTAATTTGAAAAAATAATATAGTTTTGTGTGTTTTAAGAAAAAAAATGCACAATTATAAGTCGAAAATGCGTAATTTTTGAAAAAGATTTAGACGTTCAATTGTCGATTTATGAGTTATATTAATTAAATGATTTAATTTTTATGTTATTTTATCAAAATTATTTCGTAATGTAGTTAGCTTGAATGTATTTAAAGTTGTCGTGCAATAGCAACGGTTCAGTTGGAGCATCATTATGGCGAAGTGCAAGGCTCCATTACAACAACATCTTTGTGTGTCAATTGACAACTCTTCGCAAACAATATTTTTTATCTTTATAAGAAATTCAAATTCGAATTAAAATTGTCCCTTTTAATTTTTTGAAAATGGGTTTACATTGAACAGATCAAGGAAAATAACACATACATGGCATGTTTCGTGTACACACATATATATAGGTCGTTTGAAGCACATGTCATACAAAGGACACCACCCCGGGCTTGAACTTGATTCGTTGTTGAAGCACAGGCCATCTTGGCACCTCTAACCCATGAGACACACACATTCATGGTAAGGTCATAGTAGCGCTTAAGCACGCTTCCACGTGAGGATATAGCATAACACCTGCAAATGTCCACACGGGACGAGGAAGAGGAAAACATCCGCGAATGATGGAGAAAGAGGTCCACACCCTAGGTGGGACTAGGAAAAACCCACACAAAATGTGGGGAGGAAAATGTCATGGGTGGGGCTTGAACCCTCTACCTTGTAGATGCAATGTAGCGATTCAATCACTAGGTCATACCCTTATTGACAATTTTTTGAAATGTTAACTAGGATCAAAAAAACATTCGAGTGCGGTACCTCTGACATAATACATCAATCTATTTCGAGCTTGTAGTGACCATCACTATAAGGATATCAACTACTACCAAATAGGAAACCTGTGAATCTTATCAAACTCTGAGTTTGACCATTTTGAGAAAAGATGTTATCGTTTTGCCTATGATTTTTTCTTCCCTTACACAATTGTACACCTCAACAATATCACAATTCACTTATTTTCAACTTCATTTTTCTGTCAAGCAATATTTTCAAGACACTTAAATCGCAATTTTATACAGCGTGTTCTCGTGATGTTTAATTTCACATGCTTGATTGTATATACATAGATATCAATTATATTTGATTTTGACCGTTGTAGAAAGAAAAAAAACTTGCATATACACATGCGTGTGGGAAATGATACAAAAAATGACCATTAATATTAGGTTCATTCTATACAGTGAATTTCCAAGAGCCGCCCCAAGATATCAAGAAAACGCAAAATTTGGTAGAAATCGGTAATCATCCCATCATGACTTTGTCAATTTATCTTAATACGTATAATCATTCACAATCTGATATTCACAAATTCGTTGAAATAAGTCCTCTCTTTTAAATCCACATCAAATCGCTACAATTTTCTCGTCAATTTTTGACACTAGATTTGACAAGTTGAAAGTAGTTACTTATAATAAAATGACATCACATCTATATGTCAAATTGAAACTTTAATTCAGGTCAAATAAGTGGCATACGCCCATCAGGGCGTAAAACAATCGGTTAAGGGCTAAGACGTAAAACCTCTGATGCTCAAGTGATCGTGAGTTCGAATCCTGAGGGGATCAAAAAAAAGTGTCATACCAAAACCATGTCATTCTATAAGTGAAACTATATGGGTTTGCACTATATGTTTTTAGATTGTTAATATAGATTTGAATCCAAAATATATTGCTATAATGTTTGATAAAAATGTACAAGTCTATTTTAGCCAAGCAAATGTAAGTTTTAATCAAAATAATGATGGTTTAAATATTTATTAAAATAAAAAATTCCACTAATATATATATGAGAAATGCCTAATTTCATGTCGTAAGATGTATTCTGGAGTTTTAACCGTCTATCTCTCGATCAATTGACTAAGACTAAGACCGATAGACCACCACCGCTCCTCCTACCATGCTGGTTTAAGACTTGCAATTAAATAATTAGTACAATTTTAACCGGCTTGCCTTTTGCTCAATTTGGGGGCCTATCATGTCTTTTGGATTTATTGAATTCAAAAGCAAAAGCTCACATGTTGGGCATAATTGAATTTTCACATGTATCCTTTTTAGCAAGGTTATAAATTACAATCATGAAGTTCAATAATACTCTACTTCTAAGGATAATCACATATTTGCAAGACTCCAAAAACATACATTCCATTCATTCTTTTTAATTTAAGAAATAATTTTAAAAGTAGGCCAACATTTATGTGGGGAATTCGTGTTCTAAATCATTGTGTTACACAGAATATAAGAAATCTTTATGTCCAATGTACTTATTGATTCGTTCAATTATTCAAAATAACTCACCTGACAAATTTTCAAAATCTTTATTTATATACTTTCAATTTTCTCCACCGGATTGCTTGCTTTAGGAGGATTAGATAGCCCTAGCTACAAGTTTAGCACAAAACATATGCAAACTCATTAAAAAAAAATCGAATAAAAAAAGAAAACTAAATTGAACCGAACTAATAAACTAAACTAAACTAAACTAAACTGATCTCTTTTTTTTTTTTTCAATTCACACTTCTATAAATTGGTCTATATGGCATTCACCACCTTCCTCTCACTTCTCCAACTGCACCTTAATTTTTCATTTTTTCTTTCTTTCATTTTTCAAAGCCAAAACAAAAGCTTGCAACATCTCCATATCATCCTTTGATCCCTCAAGAGATCAATCAAATGAGGATTGGAAACACAAACACCTTCACCAACATGATGACGTCATCATCCTATGGCGCTTATTCCTCTCCACCTCCATCCTACAGCCCAAGGTCATCACCGTGGCACTCACCGGTGCCCTACCTCTTCGCTGGCCTTGCCGCGATGCTAGGCTTGATCGCTTTCGCTCTCTTGATCCTCGCTTGCTCCTATTGGAAACTCTCAGGCTACTTGGAAGACGAAAACACTACTAGAGAAGAAAGTGGTAATAATGGAGATGAGAATGTGAAGGGAGAAAATGATCAAAGAATTTTTGAAGAGAAGTTTTTGGTGATAATGGCGGGAGAAGTGAAGCCTACGCACTTGGCCACCGCGTCGACTAGCAGAACGTCGTCGTTTGGGAGTGAGCAGCAGAGTGAGAAGACAACGGCTAAGGCGGAGGAGGGTGGCCTAGATCGGTGCAAGGTTCACGATGGTACATCAGATAATCCTGGCCGTTAATTTTCGTATATCCTTCCTTTTTTTTCTATTTATTATTCATTTATAGGAGTGGGGAATCATGTAAGTTTCTTGATAAAAAATCATGAATGGATAGCTTCCTTTTTCTTAATCATTTTGTTAATTTACTTAAAATTTGTTTATTACAAGCTTTTAAGGATACCTTGCTACAATACTTGTAAATATTTTTAGGGAGATTTTCCATCATGTCATTGGAGATCTTAATAAAGAAAATAATTTATTTTAATCTTCTAGATATTTTCTATTTTTGTTCGAAAACAATGGTGAAAATGATAAGTAATGGAAAAAATATGACGCTAGCATGCATAGCCAAATGCTGCGTGCACGAAAAGTGACTTCATTTCAATTAAAACGATTTCATATTACTTAGAGACATTTTTAAAATTTATTAAAACAATGGTATTCT
This sequence comes from Rhodiola chrysanthemifolia, assembly GCA_033675395.1. Lineage (NCBI taxonomy): Eukaryota > Viridiplantae > Streptophyta > Magnoliopsida > Saxifragales > Crassulaceae > Rhodiola > Rhodiola chrysanthemifolia. Next base: position 16,987,086 of record CM066204.1, read on the forward strand.
CGTACTCGCAACATTTGGCTGCACATGATACAGTCCAATTCCGATAAGTAATGTAGGTGTGACAAATTATAAACTGTTATAAATGGTCAATGGTCTACACATAGGTTGGGAAAAGCATGTCATGTGGGACCCACATGTGGGGCCCACACCAAAGAAAATAAGTGTGAATTGAGGGAAATGAGGATGCATGTCGGGGAATGAGTGATATAAATGAAGAGGTGCGGGTGAAGGAAAACTTACACCTTCACCTCCTCCTCCTTCTCTCTAAATCCTCAATAATATTGCAGTGCATTTGAGTTCTAACTAGTCCCAAAGTTCTCTATATTTTTCAAGATAATTACAACACGTTATCAGCACGAACGCTCTCCACTTCCATACCGTAAGTTCCGAACAAAGGTACATAACGAAATTTTCTCTCTTCGATATTATTGTATAACGTCATTTTGTTATACAACGGGGCTACGCTACCGTATAACAAAATGATGTGATTTACAACTTGTCTCTCAACTTTCACTTAGTTCTTCATCTGAAATACTTGGATATCATAAGGGGTTCACTACCTCAAAGGGAGCTCTACTCTCCCTCTTTCACAATTCCAGATTGTGACTTGATATCTGGGTTTTTCTGGATGAAAAAACTAAGAATTCAATTGCTTTGTTACGGCGACGGTTATGTATGTTTTACTTTAAATACTTCTTACAAGTTATTTTACTTTCTTAATGTATAACAACATATTATTATGCTGTGCGGATTACCGCCCCATAGTAAAGTGTTGTGATCTGCAAAGTAATTATCTTTACTTTAAATACTTCATTTTCTTTGAATCATATTTGCACAATTTATTTGTTGATATTACATTGTTAATTTATCATTTTACCCTTAGTGCTCAACGGTAACAAACGGTAACATTGTGCCCAACGGTAACAAAAAACGGCTATTTTTTCCTCTATAAATTCGATTTCATTCATCATACAAAATCACATTTTCTCTTCTACTTCACACTTCAAACACACTCAAAATTTCCAAAGCAATAAAAATGTCTAGCTTACTATTGGTCTTTGTTGCAATAATTATTGTAGTACTCACTATTTGTAATTTCACCGGGGATCTAACACCGGATGAATTCTATCATAGTGTAGAAATGCTTGTAATAATGTATGTCGTCTTCTTCTTTACAATATTTGTAAACTTTTATGTTTTAAATTAATCTTATAAAAATTTTCTACTTTTAGTTACCACCATGTCAAACCTCGCAAAACTTGAGTTCAGTCCACTCGACATCTCTGGAAAAAATTACATGCCGTGGACAATAGATATTGAGACACATTTGGACTCAATGGATCTTCACGAAACAATCATTGAGGGGAATACCTCATCAAAAGTGGATAAGGCAAAATCTTTGATTTTCCTTCGTCGTCATCTTGACGAGAATCTCAAAAATGAGTATCTCACTGTGAAAGACCCGAGTGATTTATGGAAAAATCTGAAAGACAGATTTGATCACCAAAGGGATGTAATGCTTCCCTTATATCGAGATAAATGGGCCGCTTTACGGTTCCAAGATTTTGCGAAAGTCAGTGACTATAACTCTGAGATGATAAAAATAGTGAGCCATTTGAACTTTTGTGGAGATAAAACAACTGATGCTGAGATGATGGAAAAGACTCTGTCTACATTCCATACATCAAATGTAACCTTGCAGCAGCAGTATCGTGTACGTGGTTTTGAAAAATACCATGAGCTGATTGGTACTCTCCTAGTGGCAGAAAGAAACAATGAATTCACTACTACAGGAGGGGGAATATGCATCGGTTCCGTGTTTTTGATTATGCATCGGTTTTGGAATTATGCATCGGTTTGGGATAAAACCGATGCATAATGTAAGGCTTATGCATCGATTGGACAAAAACCGATGCATAAGGTAAGGCTTATGCATCGGTTTTTGTCCAATCGATGCATAATATTGAAGCTTATGCATCGGTTTAACAGAACCGGTGCATAAACTTGACATTATGCATCGGTTTATCCTGAACCGATGCATAAGCGTAAGATTTATTATTTTAGAATTAGCGATCTAGGGTTCATTCTGTGCCGAAAATCCCATCCGCTCCCTCCGTCCGAGCTAGATGGCGACGCTAGCTGCAGCAACACTGTCGTCTTCTCCGTCGGAGACCAGATGACGACGGCAGCAACACTGTCGTCTTCCTCGTCAACTGCAACTGCTCATAGCATCATCAGTTGCGATGGCTATGCGTAAGAGGACGCTGCTCAAAGTCATCGTCCTTGGCGACAGCGGGTAAGATGTCTAGCTAGGGTTTCAATTTATTTAACTTCCGATTATGCTCATAAATTTCAATCTGCTTTCGTGATTCGAGGAGGCTGTTTGTGTTGGCTGATTGCCGTGTTTTGGTTTGTTGATGTCAGGGTTGGGAAGACGTCTCTGATGAATCAGTATCCTTCTCATTTTCTAACAACTCAGTTGAAATTGGTATTTTTATTTATTAATTTATTTTGGTGTTGTTGATGTTTGTTGCAGAACACTGCTGGATCTAAAAGGCAAACGGAGAAAGCTGTGAAATTATCTGGTTCAGTGGAGGAGATATTGAGTTGGAGGTTGTTGAGGTTCTGTTTACTCTATTTTTAGTCCAAGCATACACAACACTTTTACACTTAAGCGCTGTCTCGATAAGCTTGATTTTGCTTTGCTTGCGTCTTTGCATAATAGATTCAAGCAAACGTGCTTATTTGATTTCGTAGTGCGAAAGAAAGACAACTGTCCATGAGAGGTAGCCAAATGCAGGTTCGTGATCTAAATCCTTCTGCATGAGAAAGACAACTCTTGATAAAGAACCACCAATCTCGCCCAACGGGCTCCAGAACATTTTCTGAGATACATTTTGCCAACTCTAATGAGAGTAGACCCATGAACTATTTTCAGGGTCAAGGGCAAGGCCGAGGTCGTGGACGTGGACGAGGTCGTATTTTTGGCCAGGGGGCGGTCGAGGTGGTTATCCCAATAATCCACCTCATAAGATCGCCAATTATCACCAAAGGAGACAGCAAAATGAGTGGAACCATGAGAACTCCCACAAAAGGGGAGGTGGTCCAAGTTCATCAAAAAACCCTGAGACCACTTGTTTTAGATGCGGTTGTAAAGGGCATTGGTTTAAAACCTGCCGAACCCCTGAACACCTATGCAAACTCTATCAAGAGTCCATGAAGGGAAAAGGAAATGAGGTCAACTATATTGACCAAACTCCTATGAATGAGTTTACTCGACTTGGAGAATCTGATTTCAACAATGAACATGTTGATATAGTTGGGGATTTTACAAATACAAATGAGATCAATTTTATTGAGAATGATCCCGTGAACGAGTACACTCATCTTGGGGAACATGAACCTAGTGAGGTCTTCCTTGGTGATATAACTGGAAAAATGACTGGTGGGAACTGAAAGGGGAAGTTGTGTAAACCCATGGGATGAAGCCAAACGGTCCGATGTTTTAATTTGATTTTCTTATGTCATATGTATGTTTTTCTTTTAAGCATGACTATGTTTTTCTCGCATGTAATAAAATATGTCTACCTTTTTCATCTATCTTATCATTTTTTTGTTTACTTAAAGCTTTGAAATGCACAAAGCCAAAGTCAACCAAAGGATTAATATTGAAGAAATGTGCATACTTGATAGTGGAACAACGCACACAATCCTGAAGGATAAAAGGTTTTTCTTGATGATAAAACCAACACGAACCATTGTGAATACAATATCAGGTCCTGTAGATCTGATTGAAGGAATTGGCAAGGCAAACTTTGCATTGCCAAATGGCACAAAGTTTACAATACATAATGCCTTATTTTCGCCAAAATCCAAACGAAACTTGTTGAGTTTCAATGATATTTATTCTCATGGATTCGAGACTCAGTCTATGACTGAAGGTAACATGAAATTCATGTTACTCACTATGTATAGATCTGGAAAGAAATACATAGTTGAAAAACTACCAATGCTTCCCACTGGATTGCATTACACACATATAAATGTGATTGAGTCAAATGCGGTAGTTATGAAATCTTCAATATTAACCATGTGGCATGACCGATTGGGTCATCCATGTTCAAGTATGATGCGAAGAATTATTGAAAATACGCATGGACACCCATTGAAGGGTCATAAAATCCCTCAAGGAATTATTTTTCCATGTAAAGCTTGTTCTCTTGGAAAGCTTATCATAAGGCCATCACCGGGAAAAGTTGAAACAGAATCACCTATGTTTCTTGAGCGTATTCAAGGTGATATTTGTGGGCCTATTCACCCACCATGTGGACCATTCGATACTTTATGGTATTGATAGATGCATCTAGCAAATGGTCACATGTATGTTTGTTATCAACTCGCAATATGGCATTCGCTAAATTACTTGCCCAAATAATAAGATTGCGAGATCAATTTCCTGATCATAAATCAAGAAAATTAGACTTGATAACGCCGGTGAATTCACATCCCAAACATTTGATGAATATTGTATGTCAGTTGGGATTGTGGTCGAGCATCCTATTGCTCATGTCCACACACAAAATGGTTTGGCTGAATCATTGATCAAACGCCTCCAACTTATTGCTAGGCCATTGATAATGAGAACAATGCTTCCTACCTCAGTATGGGGTCATGCAATATTACATGCCTCTGAATTAATTCGCATCAGACCAAGTGCGTATCATAAAAGTTCTCCACTACAACTTGCATTTGGTCAAGAACCAAATATATCGCACTTAAGAATTTTTGGTTGTGCTATTTATGTGCCTATTGCACCTCCTCAAAGAACAAAGATGGGACCACAAAGAAGCCTTGGGATATATGTAGGCTTTGAAAGTCCATCTATTGTTAAATTTCTTGAACCTCAAACTGGAAATATTTGCACAGCACGTTTTGCTGATTGCCACTTTGATGAGGAAAATTTCCCACCATTAGGGGGAGAAAGAAAACAGTTTGAGAAAGAAATTACTTGGTCTGTACCAACGTTATTGCATCTTGATCCTTACAAAGGATTTTACATTTGCAAGAAATGGCAAATCAACTTCCTGATGCATTTACAGACACAAAGAGAGTGACTAAATCTCACATACCGGCTGAGAATGCTCCCGTACAAATTGAAATTCCAAAAGGGAAGCCGGAAAATAAAGTCATTCATGAAATCACAACACGGTTAAAGCGTGGAAGGCCACCCGGTTCCAAAAATAAAAATCCTCGAAAAAGAAAAGGGGAAGAAAAGCAAAGCGATCCTATGGTGGAGGAAAGTATTCCTGTAGAAATACAAAATGAAAAGGATCGAGAAATTTCGATTAATTATGCTAATACATGCATACTATGGAACCGAAAAGAGAACATTGATGATGCGTTCTCTTATAATTTGGCATGTGATATTATGAATGAAAATAATGGTGATCCCGAACCACGGTCTATTACTAAGTGTAAAATAGACACGATTGGTTTGAGTAGAAAAAGGCAATTGAAACTGAACTAGACTCGCTCAATAAACGCAAAGTCTTTGCGCCTATAGTACTCACACCTAAGGATGTGAAACCTGTTGGATACAAATGAGTTTTCGTACGAAAAAGAAATGAGAAAAATGAAATTGCAAGATACAAGGCTCGACTTGTTGCACAAGGTTTTTCTCAAAGGCCTGGAATCGATTTTGAGGAAACATATTCTCCTGTCATGGATGGAATTACGTTTAGATACTTGATAAGTCTAGCAGTTCATGAGAAATTGAATATGCACCTCATGGATGTTGTTACCGCTTACCTATACGGATCGCTTGATACTGAAATTTACATGAAAATCCATGAAGGTTTTAAAATGCATGAAGCATTAAGTTCCAAACCTAGGGAAAGATATTCAATCAAGTTAGAAAGATCTTTATATGGGTTAAAGCAATCCGGACGCATGTGGTACAATCGATTAAGCGAATATTTATTTCAAAAGGGTTATGTCAATGATCCCCTTTGCCCTTGCGTTTTTATTAAGAAAACAACATCCGGTTGTGTAATAATTGCCGTTTATGTTGATGATTTGAATATCATTGGTACCAGTAAAGAAATTCTGGAAGTAATCTCTTATTTGAAAAAGGAGTTCGAAATGAAAGATCTGGGGAAGACAAAGTATTGTCTTGGATTACAGATTGAGCACATCCAGAATGGGATATTTGTGCATCAATCGAATTATATGAAGAAGATAATAAAACGTTTTAATATGGATAAATCAAATCCATTAAGTACCCCAATGGTTGTAAGATCTCTTGATGTGAACAAGGATCCTTTTCGTCCATGTGAAGAATCTGAGGAGATTCTTGGTCAAGAAGTACCATATTTCAGTGCGATTGGAGCTCTTATGTACCTTGCTAATTGTACTCGACCTGACATAGCTTTTGCTGTTAATTTATTAGCCAGGTTTAGCTCAGCTCCTACCAAAAGACACTGGAATGGAATCAAGCATGTGTTTCGTTATCTTCAAGGAACGATTGACTTAGGATTATTTTATCCTAACAATACAAAACCAGTTTTGATTGGTTATGCAAATGCAGGTTACTTGTCAGATCCACATAAAGCGAAGTCCCAGACTGGCTATGTATTTACATGTGGAGGAACTGCAATCTCTTGGCGTTCTCAGAAACAAACACTCGTTGCAACATCATCAAACCACGCTGAGGTCATTGCATTACACGAAGCAAGTCGTGAATGTGTGTGGCTGAGATCTATGACACAACATATCAGAACTACGAGCGGTCTTCTACCAGCAAATGATCCAATCACTCTTTATGAAGACAACGCTGCGTGTGTTGCTCAAATGAAGGAAGGATTTATCAAAAGTGATAGAACAAAGCATATCCATCCCAAATACTTTTCATTCACCCAAGAGCTGGAAAAAGACAAAGTTATCAGCATACAATATGTTCGTTCTGATGAAAACTCAGCATATCTTTTTACAAAGGCTCTCCCTACCTCAACATTCCGAAAACATGTCAACGACATAGGAATGCGAAAGCTGCAAAATTTATGAGCACATCACGCATGCCAATATGAGGGGGAGCTTCGCGTCGCTGCACTCTTTTTCCCTTAAGTTGGTTTTTATCCCAATGGGTTTTCCAACTAAGGTTTTTAACGAGGCAGCCAAAAACGCTTAATGTGCATCCCAGGGGGAGTGTTATAAATGGTCAATGGTCTACACATAGGTTGGGAAAAACATGTCATGTGGGACCCACATGTGGGGCCCACACCAAAGAAAATAAGTGTGAATTGAGAGAAATGAGGATGCATGTCGGGGAATGAGTGATATAAATGAAGAGGTGCGGGTGAAGGAAAACTTACACCTTCACCTCCTCCTTCTCTCTAAATCCTCAATAATATTGCAGTGCATTTGAGTTCTAACTAGTCCCAAAGTTCTCTATATTTTTCAAGATAATTACAACATAAACAACCATTCTAAAAAGGGGGAGAAAATAAGTGTTAAATGTGGTAAAGGTTTAGGTGGTACAAAAACAATGTGCTAGTAAATAAGCTTAGCCACGGAATTCCATTGTTGGTAAGTGTAAGTTGTTTGGTACACTCTAAAATGACTCATTAATGGTGTGACAATGATATGTGCAACTGCAAACCTTATGATTCATCATTCATTTCACTTAGGATCGTCATATGTGTCATTGCTATATATGACATTGCTTTGTTTATGTAATTTGCGGCTAAGGGTCATCAAATAGATGATGTTATGTGTTTTATGTGCGAAATGTTGTATTTGCGTCTCTAAATATGATATCTATCAAAGCAAAATAGCGCTAAACTCTGCTAATTAAATTGAACTATAGTTTCAGTGTGACTCAACAACTTGAGCACATGCTAAATGAGAGTGAGATAATATTATTATAATTCGACTGTACAACTTTCATAATGAAAATAATTAGGTTTATTTTTGTGAAGAGATAATGACAAGATTAGATAGCTAGATAATTTAGTTTAAGCTACTCCCTATGGGTGCAACGTAATTTATGAGGCAGCAAGAATATTGGTGATGCTCTCCCTATATATCCCCCACCTTTGAAACATTTTAAGCTAAGAATTTATTCTCCAAGTGCAAACCACTTTTTCATTTTATATCATTATTTGTTAAAAAGAAAAAGAAAAGAATCGGAAAATTTTGGACTCAATCGTTACACCTATTCTATTCCTTTAATTCTATTAAAATCAGATGATATTCACTCTGATCTCATCGGGATTCGAACTGGTGTTATGGACAATATTTTTCACTGCTCTTACCACTGAGTCGCGCTTTTAATCAGCATTACAAACCGCTTACAAGGTATAGTTGGGTGGATGGTTTTGAAGAAACAAGGGAAAAAAAGTAAATTGTTCCATTTTCCTCTCTTTGTGTGACAAAGCGCACATTTGATGGTTTATGAGAGATGGATGCTTGGATAGTCCATGTGTGTAACAAAGCTTTTATTTCGAGTGTATGTTTCCTTAACATGCAATGATGCTATGTGCTTTCATACACTTTATGAAGCTATGAATCATTTTATCTATTTTGTCGATCGAATATATGTATAATATTTTGGAATATGAAAAAGTTAGATCGTAAAAGTATGTTCTTTTGAAAACAGTTGAAATTAAACTGAATTGGACTAAGCTTAAAAAATATATTTTGATTTAAATAGGAGAAATGAATACACAAATTTAACTTAATTGCCTAATTTAAGTACTTTAATGTAATACATGACTTTCAAACTAAAAAAAGAAATTTATCTCAAATTAAGTGCTTAAATAGAGATCATACCGCTAAACAAAAGTACAAAAAGTCAAAAACAGCAAGTTAATAAAAAATCATATGATGGAGGATTCCAAGGGGAAAGGGGACAGAGGAGTCAGGAAATGGGCTTTGAACAAACGAGTTGGGAAATATTGACGGCCCAATAAAGTCATTAGGCTCAAAAAATGGCCTCTCAGTTTTGGTGATACTTGACTAATTTCATTTATTTCAAAAAATGAGAAATTATTGGCAAATTAAACGAGTCAACTACCACCAGACCGGATCTGATATAAATGGAAACAAACAACTGCATCAAGATATTGACCCACGTGACAGTAGGTCCCACTACAGAGACATGTGGGGACACCGCACGTGATCACTAGCTCAATAATGGCCACTACTGTTATCTTCACGTGTCCATTTCATTATGTCTGTTACTCTGTTTTCACCTTCCCCAATCTTTTTTTTTTTGCAAGAAAAATTGGTCAAACATTTTAGAAATTGAAAGTAGTTTAGTCTTTAGTAGTAGAGAAAAGAGATGGCATTATTCTTGTAAATCAACTTGTCGGAAAATGAATCATAATTAAAAAAGAGCGTACTAACAAAATATTATATTGATAATCATCCGATTCCGAATTAGATACCAAACATTTTGATTTCCAAAGTCCGAATGACGTGTATGTGGAGGTGTTGAGTTCAAGTCTATGTTCGTGGGTTTCAAAGTCCGATGTAATTTAATTTATGGTCTGTGCTTCATTGGATATAGTTCAAGCGTAAAGTTCGAGTGATGCAGTGCGTGTCTTGTGCTCCAAGTGTCTAATATTCACATGTGCCCGATAAAAATTTCTCATACTAAATGTATAAGATGCATCTGTATGGTGAATAGATATGTATAAGATGTAAAAACTCACTATCAAAAAAAAAATGACGCGTAAAAATTGGTACAAAAGTTATTAATTTAAAACTTTTAAAAAATTCGATAATTAATTTCAAATCATAGATAGTCCACATAAGAGGAGCGTTCAAATGAGGCACCCCCTGAGTGTGAGGCAGTGAGGCACGATCTCATCCATTCATCAACTACATCAAACTCATCTCCTTACGACATGTGTCCCACTACCAAAATTCATCAACAGCAAAAAGCAAAAAACTTTTCCTGCACTATTCCCTGCCACATCATCATAATGAATGGCTCACAACGTGCCTCACTGCCTCACTCTAACAACCTTGCTTCAATGGAGCGCTCCCCGTCCACATAATATGTTTAATTTTTAATTTAACCTTCAAGACTAAGCTTAATAAATAATTGATTGAAACAGTCTTAATAATAGTGCCACTCGAGTCAAAGAAAGAGTTTAATCTCATTTTTAACGGAAAACAACGTGATTACATTTCATTATCATAAACATTAAGATTTTAATTAGGGAAAAGAATGTATTGGTGTCTCGAATAGTCGATTTTTCCAATTGAAAGTTCAAATTATTGAATTTTCCAATCAAAGTCAAAATAAAAAATAAATTGACTAAAATTTTCGCACACTGAGCACCGTCGTAGTTACACCTTGATTAAATTGCGAACTCAATCATTTGAACTCCGTTGAAAATAACCCGACGATCTCATCGTAAATACTTAACGTGTTAAATCGATCATTATTTTTAACACTAATAGACCTATTTTTTTTATAGTGGGTTTTTACATCTCATACATATCAATCATCATACAAATACATCTTATATACATATTGCATGAGAACTTTCTTTTTATCGGGTACATATGAATATTAGACTCTTGGAGCACACAGGCCACGCACGACACCATCCGAATTTGATACTTGAATTATGTCCATTGAAGCGCTATCCACTTTGAAACCCACGAGCATAAACTTGAAATCAACAACTCCACGCGCACATGGTTAGGAGGGACAACACGTCCACGCCATGGCGTGACGAAAACACATACACAAGGATAAATAACACTCCTCACAAAATTGAGTAGAAATATGCTACTCAAGGGAGTGAAACCATTGACATATTGTCAAGAGTTCAAGCCAACTCGACCAACAACTTTTTCGCACTAATGGACCTATTTATTGAGTCGTCATTAACATAAATCATATGATTGAGTTAGCTAATTTAATCACGGTGCTCGCTGTTCAAAAATTTATCAATTACTTTTTATTTTGCCTTTGATTGAAGAAATTAATAGTTTGAACCTTGAATTGAAAAATACGATAATTCGAAGCACTAATACGTTTTTTTTATTATGATTATTTAAAAACTAAAATAAACAGACATGTCGAAGATAAAATAAAAGCAAGTTGCTATCAAAGTATAAATGCAATTACACGTGGATCAATAGCAAATCGCATAAAGATTTTATCAGAAAGTTGTAATCGATTGTTGTTGACTAAACAAATGATACATTCAGCAAAGCAAAGTGTCGAACCCAGAAAAAAGTTGATGGGCTTTTTTACAAAGTTTGAGAATCTAACGGTTGTCATCATCATCATCTTAGCCGTTGAAAACAGAAACTTAAAATAATAATATTACAAACTATAACACGTTTTACTCAATAAGATGGAACGACGCCGTATCCTTCCATGTAATTGAACGACCCGCCGTTGAACACTCGGTCCAATTCTTGTTCCGGCTCGGTCCGCTTGACGAACCGGCCTTTGATTCGCGGCCGCGTCTCGGCGTAAGCCTTCCTCGAAGCGTAGCGGATTGTCTTTTCAAACTTGCGATTCTTCCGCTTCTCTCTGTAACGCAAAACCCTAGCTTCCCTGTCCAGCCCAGTCAACTGCGTCGCTTGAGTCGCCGACGAGTTTTCGACGGCGTGTGATTCGCCTCCGCCGTTGATGTTTTTCCCGAGCGAGTACGACATGTCTGGCGCCGCGCCGAAGTCCGGGACGAGGCCGACATCCATGGAGGAAGATGAGACCTAGAAAAATGAAATCAACAGAGATTCAGAAAATCTGAAATTGAAACTCAGTTATTTGAATTGAGAGATGGAGTGAAGTGTGTAGATGCTTACGCTGTGGTTAATTGACTTGGAATTGACGTCGAAGTTGTAGAACGGGAGCTTCGATTTGCAGAAATCGATGTCGAAGCAGCGATCGGAGGAGCTGATTCGGGAGACTGTTTCTGGCTTGATCTGCACCGGCACGACGCTGTCCGATCCGATGACGTGCTGGTTGCTTTTGAAATTGAGGTAGACCTGGTTCGGATTCTCATAGTCCAGCAACTGATCAAAATCGGAGAAGAAGAGCTCTCCGTCACCCTTCACATCGCTAGGATCCGTTGCGATTGCCGCCGCCTTCTGCGGCAGAAGAAACCACGACACGTCTTCAGTCTGATCAACCTCCTCATCAGCTCCAGGAACCAAAAAGTTAACCAGATTGTTCCCGTTCCCGTTTCCGGTTGCCGCAGAAGACTTTTTGATAATCGACTCAGCCGACTCGTAGAACGGGACGAGAGGGACGCGCTCGTGCTTGCGAGAAAGCGGATTAGCAGAGTGGATATCGGCGTCGCAGGAGACGCATAGAGCAGCAGCGTCAGCCTTGCAAGTGACGGAAGCAGGGACTTGCTCACATACCTCGCACATCCAGAGCCGCTCGTGTCTCGAGGCCAGCTTGTTGGCCGCGTGGATGCGCGTATCGCAGGATATGCATAAAAAAGCCGAATCATGCTTACAGAACAACAAAGCTGATGCCGATTTGCAGACGTCGCAGGGCCTGGCGGCCATGGGCCACACTCTAATCCCTCCGCCGCCTCCTCCTCCCAAAATCGGGTAACCTTTCACACAATTCTCTTCTACTGTTATTCCCATTTTCTGATTTTCCTAATTTGTTTCCTTTCTTTTTTAATTGGAGTGGGATTTTGTGTGTGCTCTGGGGATGTATGCAATGAAGAGTATTTTATTGTGTTGGGGGTATGCACTACGAATAGGAAATGGATACGTGGACGAAGGGTAGCCAAGACTGTATAAAATTGAATTAATTGTTTTTTAGTTTTTCTTTCTGATGGAGTTTTGGAGAGCTGTGGGTTGTTGTCATGTTTGTCTGTGCCGACGTGTAGGACCCAGATTTTGTTGCGACAGCTGACTCGCTTCAGTATTGGGGGGGATTGCTTTGATTAGATATACTTTTGTTTTTTTGATCTGGCGATAGGTTTTTAATACATATATACTATGAAACCCCAGTTGCTAGACGATAACATCTTCAGCGCGTTAATATATATTTTTTTGGAGGTCAACGAATTTAACTATGATAAAGTATTGATCCAGTTCCAGAACTGGGGCTTATTGTAAAACTTGTCATGATTTGGGTTATAACCATTATGATTGAACCTAAACTTGAAATGATAAGGCCTGGTCAGTGAGAAGTTTCTATTTCTTACATTAATTGTGAAAAGTAGGGATGAGCAAATGTTCATGGGGAAGTTGGGGTGGCGTGGCTATTTAGAGCCAATGTCAATCAGTTTTGTAAGGGCATTGATGAGGATGACTTATTTGTCCCCCGGATGGCTTCCTAAACAGGCCAATTTTGTGTCTCTCTGTCTCTGATTGTGTTTAGGTATATTATATGTTTTCACTGTTCAAGGCCTCCGCGTAAGGATTTGGTGGCATATATGCATCCATGCTAATTATCAGTGGCTGTCCTTCATCTATATTGGTGATGTTATTGTTTAGAGATAATTGTGTTTTTGTTGTTGAAAGAACAGCTACGTTAAGTTAGGCTTTTTTCTGATAATTAACTAGGACTGGTTTTAGCTTAAACTGAATGAATGAAAATATGAAATGGCCCATGCTGATGATTAATGAAAGTGGGTGTGAGATGTGAGTGGATAGGTTATAACGATGTATGTTTGAATGGAAGAGGATGGGAAACTGGGAAAGAGAGGCCCACATCAGAAAATAACAAGGACATCCTAGCACTGTAGCTTTCCCCACTACGCAAACATGACAGTTTTACTTATTTATGAAAAAACATGCAAGCACCTATTCCAATTGTTTGTTTAATAATAGTAACAATAATAAAACAGTTGTACTGTAGTAGACATCAAATCTTATCTCTTTAGATTTCTACTCCATCACTAAACTGTATGCTTTATTTATGCCATCTATGTTCAAATGAAAGTCCATTTATCTCGTGATGACTTGCTTGTAGTGACTAGATGCTGTTTACCGAATTAGACGGGAGGGTCCCTTTGATTGAATTATAGTAGAAAATTTAATGACAAGATAATGAAATAGAAATAGTTGTATCGTAATTTTTATTTTTGTTTCCTTTTTTTTGGGCCTCAGCAAATTATTTTTTATTAAGCTTTTCTAGTTTCAGGCCCATCTAGAGCCCATGTTTTTCTTTGTTCATAACCACAACCGTGTTTGACACATTCCGGTAGTGTCCGATATCTCTTTAAAGCTTCCGCTCCGGTCGTCGCCCGTAATTTCTTCAATCGTCTCGTATTTCGGTTATCCTCGAAACTCTGTTGTTTTGATAATTTGTGTTTCATTTGTTTACTTCGCTTTTAGGGTTTTGTAATTTGTGAGATTGATGATTGAGGAAGTTAGGATTCAGGGCGCAATGTGCTTTTCAGGCATCAGCTAATATCTAATTTCCTTTCCTATTAAATCTCGAATTTATTGTGGGTGAAAACTAGTGATTACATCTTGATTATCTAGGGCATTAGTTTATTTTTGTATTGACGGAAAAACAGTGTCTTTCACTTATCCTATTCGTCATTACAAGACTAGTTCAATGGATTAAAAGGAAGTGTTTCTTTGGTTGTCATGTTTTTAAATAGCAAGCCGTTCTAATGTTTGTGGTTGGGTTGAGTTTACAGACTGAATAGTGAGTGGTCTTTAGATAAACACTCGCAGCCATGGAAGAACAGTTTATATTGAGAGTTCCGCCTGCAGTTGCTGAGAAGATTGAGACCTTGTTGAATGACAACGCCTCTGCCTCTGATGATAAATCACTCGATTTGTCCTTCACTGGTTAGTTTTTTATATACATTAATTCTTCCATGCCATATTTTTATGACTATTTTCGATGATTGTTTGAGAAATGACACACTTTGTGTAAGCCACTTCGTCTGAGAAGTTGAACATGTGCATTCATTTACAGAAGATGGGAGGACTGGCTTTTTCACAATTGGTGAAGAGCAGTTCCCAGCATCTCTCTTGGACCTTCCTTGTGTCGTGGAGTCATACAAAACATACGATGATAGTGTGCTGATAAAAACAGCAGATGTTGGTCAAGTAGGATTTTTTTCCCTTTGACGGCCGGTATCTCATATTCTAAACTTTTTCTGTTTTTATTATTATTATTCATGAATATTTAAATGTTGAAACAGATGATTATGGTGAAAGAAAAGGGTGACCAGAGTGCTCCAGATACTTTGGAGTATAGACATGGCTTGACCCCACCAATGAGAGATGTTAGGAAGCGTAGATTCCGCAGGGAGCCAGATCTAAATGTATGAAACTGTCACTGCTTATTACTGTTTCTTTTCCCCTGTTCCAGATTGTGTAAGTACATTCAAGTTCCAGCAAAATTTTTAGTATAAACTTCTTGAATAAATTCTTTTTTCAGCCTGATCTGGTGCAGCGTGTAGAAAAAGAACTGAGGAGCATGCCTACTGGTGGAACAGGTAACTTTAATCATGCTATCTTTAAGTATCTCCGCACCATGGCATCATTTGTTTGGTATGAAGGTGGAAGTGGGAGAACAGTATAAAAACTTACAATTAGGCTGGAAGTCATGTTTTTCCTTGGACACTGAACAACGTGTATTTGTAATAACTTGGTTGCCATTAGTCTGTTTTGGGAAAAGCTGTAATTTTAGAAGTCCTACGTAAGAACCTTTTTGCATGGACACATACATACTCTTGTCAAACGAAACACGATGCAATCCTTCGCACTCAATACCCTGGAGTTGTGCATTGTGTTTAACATTGACGTTTCAGTAGGATGTGTGTTGATGGCGTAGTAACTATTAGCTCTATTTTATTAGTCATTTATTCAGTATGTGACACTTCAGTGGGTCAGTTGCTTCTGTAACATTTTTGAGGCGATGGAGATGGTCTGTGACATGCCTAACAGGTGGTTACCGTTTGTTAGCTAAATTTGAAAGAAAGACAAGCTTTCTATATTACAATCATTTACTTTTTGTTAGTATAAGAAATCACGCGGTGAGTCTCATATGCAATTTAACCAATTTCATTATTCTAGTCACAGGCCATGATGATGACGCGGATGACAATGCTACTGCCCGTACTACAGGGAAGAAACTTGTTGTCACCAGTGGTGCGAAGCCTAATGTCCAAGCAGCAAAACCAAGTGTTACAGAGCAAGACCGGAGTGACTCAGATGAATCTGATGAGTCCATTTAGATCAGTTTCTCAATAGATTCTGTTTCTGAGTTACAGTAACAAGTGAACTTTGACCCCCGCAACCAACGTCGTGTGTGTTTTTTTATGGATGTAAGCTTATAGACTGTGTATCTTAACAGTTCGAAGCAGCTTTGTACATTTTGTAGATGAACAATGTATTAATTTTAAAGGAAGCATGAATGAAAAGTTGAAATGGGGTACACTCTGAAGAACATACTTTGGATAATAATATCCATAAATTTCGTTGAATCACGAGTCAAAAGACAATAGTTTTCTCTAGGAATGTTCGTCCCATTTAACATATATGAGACCTTAAAAGGGGAATTACATGTATAAAAGGATGTAATTATACTACATAAACCAGTGACTCAACTAACAACTGCATTCACAATCACAAACAATTTTCATCACAAAAAGATTAGAAGCGATCAGACTTTCAATAGCTTGACAATCTCCTTCCAGTTGGCAAGCATGCCTCATTCGCACGAGTGTTAACCACCTCCGGATTTGAGCGTATTGCTCAACCTTAATGTCAAGAGAAAAATGTTATTTATATAGGGATCAGTAACTTGAAGGAGCAAACTCAAGATAGCCACAATCCTTGAGAACAGAAATAGTAACAATCTCCACTTACCAATCCAAACCCTCAAATATGCCCTCTCCTTTAATAGCAGAAGTTTTAAAAATAGCCCATTGTCGACTCTTAATCTTGTGCAATTCCAAGGCCTCAGTTACTGCGGCATCATCTAGAGCACCAGGAAGGTCCTGGGAAATAAAAGTAACAGCAACCATAAAAAGAAATCCTTTGTATCTGAATTGATATGTTAAGGACCCAACCTGTTTATTGGCATATAAGAGAACTACGGCTCCCTTCAATTCCTCTTCCTGTCAGATCAAAAGAATTTGTGAGTACTAGAAAAGAGCTGCACATTGTGTTTGCTTGCAGACTAGGATCAGACTGATGCCATGGAATCTAATTAGTCAAGAGCATACCTCCAAGATGGCGTGAAACTCATCTTTGGCCACTACCAATCTATCAGTATCACTTGAGTCGACAACATAAATTATGGCTTGAGTGTTTGGAAAGTAGCATCTCCAATATGGCCTAATGAATAAGAATAATAACAACAAGCTTTGAATTAACCATAATCCGACCCCATATTCACTTGACAGTTTCTATTATTAACAATCTCTCATATCGCTCGAGTTAACAGCATAAATTATGGTGTTAGTATTTGAAAGGTAAA
The DNA here is from genome assembly GCA_033675395.1 of Rhodiola chrysanthemifolia. Classification (NCBI taxonomy): domain Eukaryota; kingdom Viridiplantae; phylum Streptophyta; class Magnoliopsida; order Saxifragales; family Crassulaceae; genus Rhodiola; species Rhodiola chrysanthemifolia. The sequence goes on from CM066204.1 coordinate 17,004,529, forward strand.
TCTTCAATATGACCTACAAAAAAAAATAATATAAGCGGACTCTAGATTAGCTATAATCCAACCCCACCTTCACCTCATATTTATATCTATCACAATCTTAAGTATAAATTGAAAGGGAAAAAAAAAGCAGTTGCAAGTTGAAAAGGAACACCCAATTTAATAAAAGAGAGGTCCTAAATCCCAACTCAAAATCAATAAATTCAGGATTAGAGGATCACCGCCCATTTTGTACCCTTTATCCACCCCATCCGTCACAACATATCAACGGGCAATAGATTTGCAAAAGATAGAGAAAGTCACTCAAGAAGGTCAAATATCACTAATTTAGTCTCATAGAACACTTTTTTATTATTATTAATGTTCATCAATGTTTCTCAAATCCATATATCACAAGATTCAACACCCCAAACTTCTTAGGATTCTAATTTAGCAAATAGGATCTTTAACAGAAAGCAGAACGGATATCTACTAAAAAATGAATTTACCTGATACTTGTCTGCCCCCCTGCAGTGAAAAACAAAGCCAACATCATAAGCATGGCGCATATACATAATTTGACAATAAACAAATTGCTCCATTGAAAATATATGACCAACCATCAAGCCAAGTAATCTTGGCATTTTATCGCTGTACAGAAATTACCAATTTTTTTTTGGGGCAAATGAGATGGCTCAGTGGAGCAACTCACCCAGCTGCTGTCAGCTTGGGTTCGAAGTCCCCATCCGTCACATTAAAAAAAAAAAAAAAAAAACGGACAGATACTACAACTTTGAGCATGAGCTCACAATCAAAAAAAAAAAAAAAAGAAATTACCAATTTTTACCCACGAAAAACAAAGGAAGTCGGAAGATGTTTTATTATGTTATGCTATGTTGTGTAAGCTTCTTCTGTTGATACATGTGAGTGTGAGGGAGAATTCTATTTGTAGCCTACAGTGTGGTTAGGATTCTGTATATAGTGTCTCCAACAACAAATTATATACGATTCTTTTTTTCTTCTTCTCTGAATCCTATAAATGACGTGTAACTTATCTAAAAAAGGTATAACAGTCCCTATGCATGTCACAGTTTTTAGTTTTTAGGGTTCATCTTCTTTCGTCTCAGTTCAGTGAACACTAAAAACTGTATAACACAACACAATCTAAACACTTTGGTGACTAGTAACCTGAAGGAATCAATCTCAGAGTACTTATGCCATTACACTAAACTGCTATTCCATATATTTCAAAATTATTCATGTAACAGCCCACAGTGTGGTTAGGATTCTGTACATAGTGTCTCCAAAAACAAATTATATAGGATGCATTTTCTTTCTTTCTTTACATCCTATAAAGAAGGTGTACGGTGTACCTATCTAAAAAGGGTATAACAGTCCCTATCCATGTCACAAGTGAGATGAGCTTTGTTGGGTTCATCTTTTTTTTCGTCTCAGTTTAGCGAACACTAAAAAACTGTATAACACAACACAACTGGACAACTTTGGTGACCAGTAACCTGAAGGAATCGATCTCAGAGTACTTATGCGATTACACTAAACTTCTATTTCATCTATTTTCAAAATTCTTCATATAAAAGCCTAATTCGAATAAAGAAGCCTTTCTCCTTTCAAATGTATCTTGTACAAAATGTATAAATAAGACTGCACAGACTTATAAGACGTAGCAAGCATACCTAGATCCCAGACTTGAAATTTGATGTTGTTATACTGTACAGTCTCAACATTGAAGCCAATTGCTGCAAACATTGAAATCACAAAATGTTACTACATGCGAAACAGAAACAGTGGCAAATTTAACAAATTCGTAGCAGATCATTGCCTGATTTAGGTCAGTGAATAAAACTTAATACAAAAAAAAAAGAAAAATAATTAAATTGTGATATGATTTCTTACTAGGAATTGTTGAGACGACTTCTCCCATCTGCATCCGATCTGCAGCAAACACAATCAAAATCCATTTTAAAACAATTGAAGAGATCAAAATTGATAGAACGAGAGCGACGAGTGATGAGGGAGTGAGAAATGGAGTACAGAGAATTGTGGTTTTGCCGGCATTGTCGAGTCCGAGGACGAGAATCCGAGCTTCGCGGTTGCCGAACAAGGAAGAGAACAAGCGAGTGAACGCTATGCCCATTCTCTCGCGTGGAATCTGATGAGAGAGAGAGAGACGACGGAGATCGGAAGGAAGCTCGCTCGTCGTACCGATCGGATTGAAGATGTCCGTCAAACAGCACAACCAAAAGAGAGATGATGACGTCATCAGTGTCGACTTCGGATTCGATTTTAATGGGCCGGGTTCGTATAGCTCATCTGCAGAGATGGGTTAATATAGAGCCCAATAAGATGGGCCAATTCTCTTGCTACGTGGCTTGATGTTCAAAGCGTTCATTAAAAGATTTTTCTGGGTCTTTGGATCTGCATATATGGGTCAAGATTGAGCCCATCGGTGTTTAAAGGTTGTTTTGTTTAATAATTAAGGGTTGAGATGGGAAAAAAATTAATCTAAACTCTACATCTGGTCACATTTAAAGCTGATATGAAACCAGATTTCCTTCATAATTCGTAATTAAAAATCGATTAATTACGGGGAAACAAAATATCAATCTTCAATCACATCCAGTTAATCCACGAAGACGAGCGATGACGGACACGACGAATGCGAGCGCCGACGAGCAATGACGATCTACCGAAGACGAGCGTCGAGCGGCGACGATCTTCCATCTCCAAATCATAGATTTATGGTTTTGGATTGAGGCTGCTTTTCGACTAAAATACGTAGTAATTACAAACAAAATTCGTAACAGTCACTATGACTAAAATGCGTATTTCCTAAATCAACATTCGTAGTTTGTAATTGGGGCGATTTCCGACTAAAATGCGTAGCAATTACCAACAAAATTCGTAACAGTCACTATGACATCTACGGATTTTAAACAGAAAGCTACGCATTATAAATGCATGTCTATCAGAAATTGCATATCTACACATTTTAACTAGAAAGCTACGTATTATAAAAAGTAGTGTATGCGTTTCCCTCGAAAGTTATAAGTAAATGACCGACTACGAAGTTTAAATGACAAACTACGAAGTTAATTGATTATATTCAGAGTTATTTGATAATGTTCAGAGTTATTTGTATCCTTGTATACAACTACTGTACTCATAAAATTGGTAGCCTTGTATATAACATTTGTAACCTTGTATATAAACAGAAAGCTACGAATTTTAATCATGTCCTCAATCAGCCCGTACACGAAACACCTTGAGGAAAAAAAGCCAACCCTAGCTCCCTCTCAATCGGCAGCACTTCCTTCTGCATCGCGATGATGAACAAGATGCTACAAAATGAGTCGCTCCTCCGCCTCCGCCACCATCCTCTTCGAAATCGAATTGACCACCCCCACATGACAGCAAGGCGAATTGATTCCGAAACAGAATGAATTGATTCCGAACTCGAACAAAAAGATAACAAATTGATTCCGAAAAAATAGAATATTAAATAACAGTGATTACCATAATACTCTTATAACCATATTTAGGCGTTGATTTTTGAAAAAAATTCTATAAATTATTAGCCGTTAGATCTTGATCGGACAGCTCACATTATTTCTCATTTTTCATGATTTAGTCCACTTTCTCATATGATCCTAGAATCCGGTTCCTGTAAGAAGTGACATTTTGGTGAGAAATGAGAACTAATCTCATCCATTCATCTTGTTAATCAATGACTAGGATTAGATCGAATTAATTTACATTATTCGTAGTTTTTCAAAAGATAATGCGTAGTATTCATGAATACTGCGCATTATCCTTTAAAAAGCTACGAATAATGTAAATTAATTCGATCTAATCCTAACTATTGATTAATGAATGGATGAGATTAATTCTCATTTCTCACCAAACATGTCACTTCTCATGTGATCTTTATTCTATGATCCTAATCCAATAAGGGTAAATAATTACAAATTACAATCACTATCAGAAATCTATAAATTAGAAAATTAGAAAGAAGCTAATAAAATTAAAAATAATTACTAAACGTTAGACTGTAGTACATGGAGGAGAATAAAATGATTCAGAGAACAACGTTCTTTCTAAGAGCTATGATAATGGCTTATGGCTGAAGGCCAGGAACCAGGAACATTTGATCTCCCCTGTGAGCAGCCTTCTTTTATTCAGCTACTTTTTCTTGTAGGTTTTCTGTTTCCGGCCGCTTATATTGCTGATTGGAAGATCATTTCGGCCAACTCCTGCATAGTCGAAGCAAGTAGTCAGACAAAATGAGACGACACACTTGGTCCATGTTGAATGATAACTACGCCGGGGTGGAAGATAAACTTCAACATACCTGTTTTCCGGATGGAACTTTGGGTTCTCCCAATTCTAGAGCTTTCTTTTCTAACAATTCAAAATCAACCTTGCCAGCCTGTTAAGTTAGATGAATTGACATTCCATTCACTGATGACTATAATGATGAAATGAAAGAGGAAAACCTAAAAAGGCTTGTTCGGTTTTTCTGTCAGTGAGAACATGCCTACCTCTATCTCAGCTCCAAGTTCACTGTCGAAACTCTCATATCGCTTGCGCACAAGCTCATTCAGGGAGCCATCCTAATGTTGGAATATGGAGAAATATATTACATACAGTGGAGCGAAAAATATGCATCAAATGCAAAACAAATTGAGGGGGATGTATAACCTCAATCAACTTTGCAACATTTCGAAGTCCACGGGCCAGTGTATCCATTCCACTGATATGAGCAATGAATAAATCCTCCACATCTGTGCTTTCTCTTCGTCTGGAAACACACGCACACAAAAAAACAAGTAAGAATAACGGCTACGCAAAAATCTACAGACTTCGATATTTGTAGCTAATGAAAAAAGTAGATATTTTTAAAAAACTAACAATTTGGCATCAAAGTTGAATCCTCCTGGAGCCAATCCTCCCTGTGGAAAAGAAAGATGATAACCCAATAAAATGGTGCTTTCAGCAACTAAAACTAAGCATTAGTTCAATGCTTATTGTCAATGTAGCAATATGTACTCACATTTTTTACCACGCTGAGCATAACCTTTGTCGCCTCTCCAATATCTGTTAGGAACTCATCCGTATCCCAACCTGCAAGTTCAATGACAGGTTCATTTTTTTTATTTTTTATAAATTGGTGTTCCTCGACAACTGTAAAGATGCATGTATCGAAGAATCAAGGAATATAACAGGGCCTCATACACTTAAAAATATGGAACGATCATTACCAACTTGAGGATCTCCAGTGTTGGCATCTATATTTCCGAGCAAACCATTGATTCTTGCAGTCTCAAGTTCATGATGACAGCTGGACGTAGAAAAGAGACATAATAGTTATACAATGAGATTATGAACTAGCATTTCCAATGGTCTTACAAATATAATAAGAGTATGATATACCTGTGACCGGACAGAGTAGCATGATTACACTCAATATTGAGCTTGAACTCATCTGTAAAATAAAGACAATGATATATGTGTCAGAAAGCCCGAACGGTCTTGATCAGTCCAGCAGCTCCTCTAGAGATTCTAATACACACAGCATGCATATGATGGTAAGGCAGAGGCAGAGAGTTTGATCAAGTAAAGGACAAGAATAGACAAAAGGATTTTAAGTGCTGTAATAGAAGGCTTATAAACTTAATGCGGTGGTGAGACTGGGACTCCAGTTTTTTTAGTGTCAGACTTGCAGCACGTGAGAAGTACCCATTGTAAAACCACAAAGCTAGAAAACAGAATGTTTGATAGGCGTTCTTCTGATCATACCAATGAGGCCATATTTCCGCAAAAAGTTAGCTGATGTTGCAGCATCCCAATCATACCTTGAATGTGAAAGTCAAACAATAAACATCAGGAGACATACTACATAACTAATGCCATAATATAAAAAACAAAAGGATAAAGCGTACTGGTGTTTGGCAGGCTCTTGCGGCTTTGGCTCAATTAGTAAAGTTCCTAAAAGTGGAGGGAACCAAGAAACATGTTATCCAAAAAAAACAAGAAGAAAATATGAACGAAAATAACCATCAATATCTAAAAGCTTATTACCATTAAATCCAATTTTCTTCTTATATGCAACAGCAGCCTCAAAAAATCTTGCCTGTATGATAGATAAGTGATGAGTCTAATGGAGCAATGTATAAAGTCTGAACAAATGCAACATGTGAACAAAGAGTTTATACAAAGCACATAAGTTTAGCCTAGTGAAATACTCATCTACCATACCATGTGATCAAGTTCTCTTTCCATGTCTGTATTCAATAAGGACTGATATCCTTCTCGACCTCCCCAAAAGACATAGTTTTCTCCTCCCAAGTAATGAGTCACCTGTAGGATAACTGATGTAGTCAAGATCCCACTAGAGCAAAAAGAAATTTGATACTATACAAGATAACTTCAACCGTGTTTTCAGTGACTAGATATTTCAAGTGTTATACCTCCATGGCTTTCTTGACTTGAGCAGCAGCATATAGAAATACACCAAGTTCAGAGCTGTTTAGACATCAGAACATACAAAGGTAAGGGCAGTGAAAAAGATATGCAATCAGTTGCTTGATACTAAAAGTTTTCCGAGAACAAAACCTAGTAGCTGCACCATGCATGTAACGAGGGTGATGAAATAACTGGGCTGTGCCCCAAAGTGGATGAATCTTGCTACCCTGCACAGCAAATTGTTTAATTTCCTCAAGATAGCACAGAATATTATTCACTAGCTATCGTCCTATACGAACATATTGCAGTAAGTAATTATGTATTCACCTGCAACTCCTTTGCAAGAGCAATGATTTCATCCAGATTGGCATTGGTTTCCTACAAAACATAATTTTACGAACCAATAAAGTTAAATTTCATGGCAGGAACATTCTTGCTAAGCACTTGCATGATAAACCATCCAAATTAAGTCACTGAAGAATCAAAATGCAGAAATTACTAGCCAGGATCAAGTCCCCTCATGGCAACATGAAAATATTAATTCGTGACTATGCATCAGTCTATGACCTCCTCTAAGATCACAAAAAAATCCTAAGTGACAGGACCAAGCACCTTTGTAAAACCACTATCAGGCTAAGAAATGAACTACTTGAATTGAAGTCAGTATTTATCATCAAAGAAAAATGCAGCAACTGTAATATAATATTTCCACAACTGAAAGAACAAATTTGTCGAGCTATACATTTGGACAGATAATTCACAAGAGTTACAACTGAGAGGATTAATACCTCCAAGGTGGCACCATCAGGGGCTATGTCCCTATCGTGGAAGCACCATTTATCAACGCCAAGTTTATTGATAAACTCAAAGTTGGCTCTCACTGCATCAAACTTACAAATTATTAAGCACCATCAAAAGGCACTTACAGTTGCGAGCAATGGCATCACAGTGTTAAACTTACTTCTTCTCTTGGCCATGGCCAATGAATTGGTACCATCCTCCCATGGCCATAACTTAGTAGGAGCGCCAAATGGGTCACCTCCTGTGCCGCGGAATGTATGCCAAAAGGCAACACTAAATCTCAACCAATCCTGAATCAAACAAAATCTTTTAGTCTCAGCAATCAGTTTCCCTTACATCCAAGTTAACAAACTAGTATATCAACTACAAACTCACCTTCATCTTCTTCCCTAAAATCTCTTCATTAGCATTATACCATTTGAATGCAAGAGGATTTTTACTAGTTGGCCCCTGTCAAAATTTTAACAATTTCTTGAAAATGACACATTCGCTCAATTTTAAAAACACAGTGCATAAAAAAATAACTCATCTTCAAACACTCAATCTCAACTTGAGTACCTCATATTTTATATTGGGAATGCCAGGGAAGAACTCCCCTTCCCATTTACTATCATCACCACATCCAGCAGCAACTTCTTCGTTAGCAGGGCATGTCGGCGGACCGATCGCTATCTACAATCAACAACATGCAAACACATAAAAACATATCTCAATCACAACGCCTACAAACCATCTCAACCAGCAAAATCAACAACATAATCAGCAAATCAACATCATTCTCACCGCATCAACGCATAGAAGAATTACACAAGCAACGGAGAACGAAATCCTCTCGATGTTCATCCTCGTCACCTCAGCACATACGAACAATCACTGAGCTCGGAAAAATCAGCAACAAAAATCAAAAAAATAATTTAAAAAATTGAAGAGTGAAACGAGATCAAGAAAAACTGACGCACCGCTATGTACGCAAAAATCGATATCCAATCGAAACTCGAAATCACTTCAGTTCGGATAATTAGGGATTTTTCATAAACAAAAAATGAGAGAGAGAGAAGGAGAAGAAGGAAGAACGTCTCCTGCGATTCTGACGACTGCTTCAGTTTTATATTTTTTGAAAAATGGATAATAATTTTGTTATGTGAGAGTATTATCTGATCAACACGTGGCGATGACGATAAAAATCTGTGCTGAAAATACTCCTTTACCCCTATCATGTTTGGAAGATCTAAAGTAATAAAGACAAAAAAGCGAGGTTGATTGTGTCATTTAGGCGTTTGGTTATCGAAAATGATCACTGCCTCGTCAGTCGTCATTATCGTTTTATATAGTGGTTAAGAAAAAAAATGGGGGTGCAATAGTTAATTACATTATTTAATTTATTTATTTGGACGGATAAAATTAAATTTTATATTAAATTTTTTTTATGATTAATTTGTCGATAATAAATTATAAATTATTCGTGATGAATTTTATTATATTTTTGATTTCTCGATTACAAATCATAATTCAATTTTATATTAAAAATATATTTCGTACAAGATCTTTACTCTAGTGGGGATCAAATGAGAAATGACATCTTTGGTGAGAAATGAGAAATTATAATAACCGTCCGATTTATCATCCAACGGATATGATTTTACCAATTTATTTCCATTTATTTTCGGAATAAATACGATATTGGGGGTGTATTAGTCATTTGATTTATCTAATTTTAATTAATCTCTAGAAAGTCGCACACGTTCGTTCGGTTATTTTAATTAATTCCTATTTTGTCTCACACCGGAAATTCGGTTATTTTAATTAATTCTTATTTAAATAGAAAGATACGCATTATAAAGTTATGCATTTTGAATAGAAAGATACGTATTATAAAGTTACGCATTATAAATTTACGCATTTTGAATAGAAAGATACGCATTATAAAGTTACGCATTTTGAATAGAAAGATATTATCATGTTACGTCGTATTATTTTGTTTGTGTTGTGACAGTAAAAAACGATTGGAGGTTTGCGAAAAGAGTTTCAAGCCGGGAGTTTGGTTCTGTTGATGGCATCAGATAGCTTCTCCCCATTTGGCAACTTCTCCTTAAAAACCCACATTCTCACCTCATCTGAAACGCACCAAAAAAATAAGAAGAAGCTCATGTTTGTGACTTTGGGTCGTCGATCCAACAACAAACCATGTTTAGCGCCACCAGAAGGAGCAGAGGCTGCTGCAGGTCCGCCACCAATAGATCCACCAACAATTACCTGGCACGCGGATGAGGGAGTGACGTGGGAGAATGTGGACTGAACAACACCGGAGTCGGAGACTCGGAAGAAAGTGCAGACTGGACCAATTTCCTATGAAGCTCGAAGGGAGTGGCGGCGGAGGCTTCGAGATCGCCGGAAAGCTGCTTGGCACTCCACTCCTTACCAGTGATGCGGCAAGCTGCGGCGGAGGCTTCGAGATCGCCGACGATTGGTGTTCTCATCATTGCAACGCAGTAGCCTGGTCCAATTTGTCAGCGTCGCCACTCGCCATGAGATCAGATTGATTTGGGAGTTTTGATTTTCGGAGGTTGTTTAGTGATTAGGGTGAGTGAAATGCGCGATTTGAGTTTTTATTGATTTTTTAATTCCTAATTTGCCCTTTAATATAATTAATCATTAAATAAATACGCATTTTAATTTAAATCAGACCTAATCTGAACCGTATATTAATTTGATCGGATGGATAATATATTTTCTCATTTTTCATCTAAGATGTCCTTCTCACCTGATCTCAACTCCCAGTGATTAATTTGTTAATTGATCATTAATTAGTTATCTTCTAATTATTAATTGGGCTAGATGAAGGTTTGTAATTTGGGCTTTTTTAAGCTTGGGCCTGCATGAATGAGCAGCCTACTTTTTCATAATCGATTTACTAATGAAAACCCACTTAAATTCTAGTGCTTGATTTTCAATAATGGGTGGTTAGCAAAACCTACCAATTTCTGAAATATTTTGAAAGAGCTTTTATTTTTCCGAAAAGTCTTTCATGTTTACGATTTACCTTCTAGCAGAAAATAATACAAATTCTGATTTACTGGAAAACATTGGTTGTTTAACATTTTCCGTGTAATGTTTTTGTCTAAAAATGTCACTTGAACCGACGTATTTTCTTTTCGCGCCAAATAAAACAATTACGTGAACGTGGTTCGAATAAGCAATTATCTTAATGGCTTCTAAAGTAAAATCGCCTTTCAAATGATGCTTTTGAATAACAAGAAGATATAAATATCTCTCTCTTCTCAAAAAATCTCCCGAAGCTTGTAGAACTCACTAGTCGCCGTTCGATTTCGCCCGCCGGCGGGGGCTGGGGGCTTCGATTTCGGACCGTTTTTTTGGCTGCTGATGGCGTGACAGTGGGTGGGTTTCCTCCGGTTCGCCCTGTTCGGCTCGACTGTTTCCTCCTCTTCTGGTTCGACGATTTGTGGCGGGGATGGTGGTCGAAGGTGCTCCTGTGGCTGCTTTGTGGCGGCGTTGGCTGGATGGGGTTTCAGGTTGCTGTAGTGGTGTTGGTTGGGTTGTTGGGTTGTTGGGTGGATGGGTTGTCGGCGTAGGCTTGGTGGATGGTGTGGGATGGCGGTCAGAGGAGCTTGTGCGGATGGTGCCATGAAGATGTCGATTGTTTGAGGGTGGAGTTGCTGCGGGGCGGATGGTGTCGTTTGGTGGTTGGGCTATCGGCTTCGGTCCGGTTTTGAAACTCCCGGTTGGCATGCCGGTGATTGTTTTGGATTTAGTTGTTGTTGTTTTAGTTTCTTTCCGGTTAGTTTAGATAGGTAGTTTAGGTTAGGTTTGTTTCGGTTTGGTTAGGTTTGATAGTTGGTTAAGTTGTCGGTTTCGGCCGGAACTTTTAGGCTTCGGCCTGAACTTGTCGGCTTCGACCGGAACTTTTAGGCTTCGGCCTGAACTTTTCTTTAAGGGTCCACTACTCGATATCTCGTTGTAAAGTCGTCTGCCTCGGCCAGGCGGCCGGGCTTAGTTGGGTCCTTTTGGGCAATTTGTACTTGCCGTTGGCATCTTAATCAAAAAAAATGATGCTTTTGAATAGATCATAAATATTTTTATCAAATGAGGTAAATATCGAATGACTTTCAGAAATTACACCAATTTTTTTAAAAATAAAAATAAATTGGACGGTTTTCACACGACATGCCACTTAAGTCAACACTCAATAATTAATATAAGGGAAAAGTATAAAATGAGGTACCGAACTACCACCCATTTCCAATTTCTTGTACGAACTATTAAATTTTCCAAAAGAGATGCGAACTATGTAGACTTTTTCCAAATTTGGGGCAAAAGCTAAGAAAACTAACGGATTATTAACTCTGTTAAATCCCTACCTTAACTCTATCGTTATCGTTAACAGAAAAATAAAAATAAAATAAATTTTTTAAGGAAACAAAAAACAGTCGCTCCTTTCAATCGTGAGAACTGCGAAGCCCTATATCTAAACTTCTCTGATTTTCACCTTCTCAATCTCAATCCATCGACATTTGCCGAACAAGAAGCCGCTCTAGCGAGATGTTGTAATTCGAGGTGTGAATCAATCGATTTTTCCAATTTCTCGTCAAAATAGCCAAGTCAGGTGTGGCTAATCGAAATCGAAACAGTAAGTCTATTTGTTTCTCCCTTTGATTACATCAATAGCAAGGTATGTCAGCGAATTTTATGTTGAGTATTGCTTCTGTCTCCCAAAGATTTTCACGAATCGTCAATCTGGTGCAGCTTCAAGTCTTTAGGGTTTTGTTGCTTTGATAGGAATTAATTTGAATTTTCTGCAAGTAACATCAACTTGCTTTACACTAACTGATTTTATCATTTTGAAGGGTATAATGGAAGGACTAGTGAAATTCAAAATGAGATATGGTGGTAAATTCATTGCAAATCCAAGTATCGAATATGTGGGAGGAGTCACAGAAGTAATAACAGTGGATCGTGATATGATTTCCTGCGTAAACTTTGAAAAATTGGCGGAGGAAGCTGGTTATACAGATGTCATTGCCCTTTATTATAAATTTCCGCAGGCAGATATGGCTTCAAGACAGAGATTAGAAACTGATGGCGATGTGCTAAAAATGATGGAGATGATGAATCATGGAGATTTAATGGACATTTATGTAGAACATGCAAATGAGATGAACAGAGCCACTGGGGCTATTGTTTTAGCAACAAACGTTGAGTTTTCGCCCCTCTCTCATATTCAACCTAGTGATGAAGGCCCATATGCTGATGATAAATTGATTGATGATGGATGTGTACCTGCTCAACACAAAGCTGATGGTGAACTGTCGGATTTTTCCGAGGAAGAAATTGAAGGAGACGAGGTGGATTTATTTTGTGTACCTGATGAGGATAGGAAACATATTAGAATAAATTTTAGTCAATCCTTAAAGAGTGTTTTTTCTACCGAGAAGGAGTCTGAATGTCTAGATGGAAAGATTGATGATGCAGATTATTTACCTTCTGATGACCTTTTGTCTGATAGTGAATCAAGTGGAGAGGAGGATGGGGTAAGACATTATAAGTGGTTTAATGAAAAAACTGGGTTTGGACCTAAGATTGAGTTGACTGTGGGTTACAATTTCGGGATCCAATTGTTTTTAGGAGTGCATTGAGAGAATTTGCTAATAGAAACGGGTTTAACTTCGATTACATCAACAATAAAATCAATCAGATCAGCGCACAATGTAGAAATGAGAACTGTCCTTGGCGAATCTCGGCATCGAATCAAGTGGATAAAAATGGTGGTGTGTGTTTCCAAATCAAGTCGCTACATCCACATTAAAAAAATTGTAGACGTGATTTTGCAAGTACAAAATTCACGTCTAAGTATTTGGCTACACATTATTTGGAGGCATTTAGGGACAATCCGAAGTGGGATCTAGAAGCATTTCAGCTACATGTGACACGTGAATTTCATGTAGATGTCAGCTACAAGAAGTGTTGGAGAGCGAAGACTGTTGAAGGGAGTGTTGGTGAACAATATAAACTTCTTAAGGATTATTGTGCGGCATTGAGGGTGTGGAATCCCGACACTTCTGTTTATTTGACAACAGAAGGAGGTCATTTTCAGCGCATATATATTTGTTTAGATGCTTGTAAGAGAAGTATTTTGGCCGGATGCAGACCACTTATAAGCTTAGATGCCTGCCACTTAAAAGGAGCATATAATGGACAAATTCATGCAGCTGTTGGGAGAGATGGTAATGACAACATGTTTCCGATTGCGTATGCAATATGTGAGTCTGAATCGAAAGATACATGGCGCTGGTTCCTGCAAAATCTTTTGATGGACATTGGAAACTCGAGAAGCGATGGATGGTGTTTCATTTCAGACCAGCAAAAGGTGCGTATGAGCTTTAAATTTGTTGGAGCTAGTAGACGCATATTTGGCTTATTTTTACCGCTGTGCAAATATTTTTACTGCTTTTTTGAATCCTATATGGTTTGTTGTTCAAACATCCTCATGTAGTATATGTTGACATATATGGTTTCAAAATTTATATGGTACTTAAAGAAATGACAATGTTGGGAGTTTGGACTTAGTGATCACACCACTTGCTTTTAGTTGATACAAATACTCTTTTTTTTCTTTTCTCAGGGCCTTCATGAAGCTTTGAAAGAGTTGTATCCTAGTTCGGAACACAGATTTGGTGTGAGACATCTATATACAAATTTTTGCAAATTGTTTAAAGGATTGAAAGATGCCATGTGGGCCTGTGCAAGAGCATCTACTTTGGCACAATTTCAAAAGGCAATAGAATATGTCAAGGGCCTTGACAAAGACGCACATACTTATTTATCCAAGTTGAATCCCGTTGTATGGAGTAGACATGGTTTCACCGGCTTCGTCAAAAGTGATGCATTATGCAGCAATATTTCGGAGTGCTTTAACTCATTCATCAGGAAAGCGAGAGACCATCCAATTCTAACCTGCCTTGAGACCATTCGCAAGCTATTGATGAAAAGAATTTATGAGAAGAGAACCGGAATAGAGAAATATTTAAATGATATCTGCCCTCGTATTTTGACAAAGTTGGAAGATAATAATAGTGTTTCAATGCACTGTAATGTCACTTATGGAGGTGGACATTTGATGGAAGTGGAGCATACAGTTCATGGCACATATGTTGTGAATGTGCACAAAAGGTCTTGTACTTGTCGACTGTGGGATCTCACTGGAATTCCTTGCAGTCATGCATGTGCTGCAATAAGATACATGCGTGGAGACCCAGCTGATTATGTTCATCAATCGTATAGAAAATCCGAATTTAAAAAAGTTTACGAGTTTTACATTCAACCACTTCCTGGTCCATTTGAGTGGCCACAACAAGAGGGACAACTTGTATTACCTCCGCTTTTTAGAAGACAAGCAGGGAGACCAAGGCGTCGACGTATAAGAGAGGCTAATGAGACAATCAGTGTGCATAAGAAGCGAAAGGGTGGTATCATAATGACTTGTAGTCATTGCGGGAGTGCATGCCATAATGCACGACGATGCAAGGGAGATACAGTTGATCCTAAAAAGGCAGAGCAAAGAAAAAAAGATGATGCCCGGGCTGCAAGAAATAGAGTGAGGAAAAAGCAAGCCAACAGAAGTGAGGCAATCGCCCGAGGTAACTGCTGAAAGTTGGGATGCGGGTGGAAAGTTCAAGAAAGCTAGTGTAATGTTTCTAATTATAACATGGTCCATTTTTCTATATTAAAGTTCAAGAAAACATCACTTGATATTTTCCTTTTCAAATGACAGGTGAAGAGGAAAAATACATCTCAGGAGCCATTTATCATTAATGAAAGTCAGGTATGATAGTTTGCTATTATCATTAGGGTTGATTTTTTACAATTTTTTTGTTGCAGCGATTAAAAGCTTAGCTATTAAATGTTGCAGGGTCTCAGATTGCTATCTAGATATGTGAAAAGCTTATTCTTTTGTTGTTGTTGATGAAACTGACCATGTTAGGGTGGTATCAAAATTTTATATCCTTTGATTAATATGTTTGTGAATTTGTAGAGCATTCATATTAATGTATGTTCAACTGAGATGCTAGGTTATTTGTAGATCATATGTTGGTTTTTGCAAGTATTTTACACTCCACTGAGATAGCCGTTATCCTATCTTTTCTTTATTCATTCTATAAAGGTTTCTACAAAAGAGCATCTGTCACGAAATTGGCATCCAGGATACGATATTGTGGGCAATGCAATATCGTATGAGAGGCCATTGAATGGTCCCTTACAAATTTCAGTGCGGGGAGGACTAGCTATGTTTAAAAGAGGTGCAGAAGGTCCAAGTTCAAAAGATTCGCTAAATGATGTCCAAGGCATGTTATTGCTACTGGATGGTTGAGGCAACAATCTTGAGAATTATTTGTTCATGTTGGAATGGTGATTTATTGTTGTGGGATGTTACCCCATTTTGTACCTTTTGATGGAATTTTTCTTTTACCTCTAAATATTGTTGCTGCTTTCTGTTAGCTTATAGAGATGCAGGAATGTTATCTCATTTTTTTTGGCAAGGAATGAAGCTATTGGTCTGTGTCCTAAAGTGATGTTCATATATTGTTAAATTTATGTAAAGAATTTATATAAGGTGCATGAGCTTGTGATAAAAAACTAAGTTCAATTTAGTTATGAAATTAGTCAAATCTTAACTAGTAAGTAACAGTAAACTAATGACAAAGTAACAACTTAACAGAGTTATAACGCTGTTAACGGTGTTTGTAACGCCGTTAGTTTTCTTAGCTTTTACCCCAAATTTGGAAAAAATCTACATAGTTCGCACTTCTTTTGGAAAATTTAATAGTTCGGACAAGAAATTGGAAATGGGTGATAGTTCGATACCCCTTTGTATACTTTTCCCTTAATATAAACATGAGAAGCATAAGGCCATCCATAATAGAAGAGAAAAAAAAAGATTATAGATGCGATCTTTTCTTTTCTGTCCTTAATAGTCGGATCGCCCCATAGAAGTTCGTAGAATTGTTGTATCACACGACCGAATTCACGATCGATTGTGTAGGACAGGTGGCAGAATATGCAGCAATTTACTCTCACTTTTTATTTGTTCCATATATTACTTTTGATAAGAAAGTTATATAAGCCATAAATCATAAAAATATCAAACAAAATATTTTTGAAAAATAACCGATAAATTTCTTTTTTCGAGCTCTACAAATGAAGATCCATATTGTTAATAGTTCGAGCACAAAATATATTTTTAAGAATGTTGAGATGATAAAAGAGATATGAAAATATAGGTATGAAATGTTAAAAGAGATTGGCATGATCTTTTCCATTTGTTCATTATTAAGAGAGTTATTTGATAAAAAAATGTAGACCAATAAAATTACTTCATGATCTTTTTTTAAAGATCATTGATAAGGATACCCTAAGATCCTTCAACTTTATATATTTCGTTTATCACATGGATGAAAAAGTCCACTTAAAGGTATCAATCATTAGTAGGATGGCCTAAGACGCTAGCACATGATCAATTATTATGCTTCCCCATTTGCAATTAACGTGTATGCGTACATAATCATATTCGTACGAAATGACTGATTATCTGTTAAACACATACTCACAAGTTAATAACGTCTTTAATTTGAATGAATTCGCACATGGGCAGGGTGATGGTGGTCTTACTAAATCAATAAATTTGCAGAATGGCCTAACCAAAAGACAAGCTAATGATAATCAGCGTCCAGCGAGCCACATTATTGGAGCAAGTTGAAATTTAGTATATGCTAAAAACACGTGCTTTATGCAATATCGTAGTCGTGTTTGTAAAAGCATTATTGTTTTTAGTATTGGTCTAGCTAGATAGATCATCTTCGTCATGCAGTGCAGCTAACAAATCCTCACCAGTACAACAAAATTTCTGATTTGTCCGATCATTTGACGATTCCCATGCTTAGTAATATCCTGGCCGTTTCTATTTCATGCATAATGTATATGTACTTTTGAAGGCTCGCTGATCATGAATTCCATTATCTGATCATAGGGCAAAATACGTTATATTTCAATTAATGTTATTAGTTAATAGGGAAAAGATCATATGATAAGTAATAATAAATTTGATGAGAAATGAGAAGTAATCAAAATTCGTAGCTTAAAGAATATAATTCGTAATGTAAATAAAACTTAAAGAATCAAAATTTACCTATTCAACTTTGATGAGAAATGAGAAGTAATCTAATATGTATTTTTAAGAATGCATTATTAAGTCTTTATGGTCATGACACGTGTGTTCACAGCACTAGACCATCATTTTATTAACTCTTAGTTACATATTCAACTATATTTACTGAAAAATCAACAACATTAAATTTGACTTTGCTGATGAATCCATTCAACTAATGAGATTTGGTATCTCAAAATAGATTTTCGACACTATTATATATAATAAAATATTGCCAAACGAACATGTGCACATTAGTATCGGTAAGAGTGTCACCCACCAATTGAATTGGACATTCGTCTCTTTCCACGTGACAGCATGTTACGCTAACAGTTTCCTTCACATTAAACGCGCCAAACCTGCCATTCAAACCAACAACATCTTCACTTCTCCCACACACGCTACTCGTCGTTCATTTCATCATCTTCATTCGTCATCACCAACTAGCCAACCCTAACTGGTCAAATCCTGCAGCAAAGATGGAAGCTTTACCCACCCAATTGCCTACACAAAACCAACCCATTATTCAATTCGGCTCTCCAATTTGGAACATTCACAACCGCGCAATTCCCGGTCCCCTTCCTTATATACCATATGGCCGTGTATGCGTTATCTGAACGAAATCGACACGAGGGTTCTTTGGATCCATTCGCTGTCAGGCTTTTCAACACTTTAAGTAGCGGGAGGGATTTCGGATTGGTATGTTTGAAATGGGGTTTGAAATGGGGTTTGCTGGGAGTAATGTTGTTGGGAAGTATCAGCTGCTGAGGTTGATCGGAGAAGGGGCTTTTGCGAAGGTGAAGCTGGCGATGGATGTTGTTAGCGGGAAGTATGTGGCGATTAAGATTATTGATAAGCGGGCGGTTGTTAAGGACAATTTGGTTCATCAGGTGAAATTTTCATTTTGAGGTGTGAATATATTGTTCGACAGAATGTCACACTGAGTTTGGGTTTTGGGATTTCAGGTGCAGAGAGAGATTCGGACAATGAAGCTGTTGAATCATCCCAACATAGTGAAGATTTTTGAGGTGAAGAGATACATGATTTTATGTACTGGCAATAAATGCACGTTCTTGGATCTCTATTTGTAGAGAATTTTTGTATTTCTTGTTTTACGACCTGGTGTGATTCGAGGTTGCAGGTGATTGGAACAAAAACTAAAATCTACATTGTGATGGAGTATGTATCTGGAGGTCAGCTTTCGGACAAGTTGGTGAGTACTTATTTAATAACATCGATCGAGTCTTCTATATCACACTTAACACAGGTCGATGGAGCTTATAAGTCTGGAAATTTCGTTATACAGTCATATGTTAAGAAACTTGGTGACAAGGATGCCAGAAAGCTTTTTCAACAGTTGATTGATGCTGTTGATTATTGCCATGGCAGAGGAGTTTATCACAGAGATCTCAAGGTAATTTTAGCTTGGAGGACCAACAAGGCCTATTGTTTTCGAATAGTTATCTTGAGCTATGCAAGTAGGGCGCTAACTTTCATCCATTGTTTGTAGCCAGAGAACCTGCTGTTGGATAACATGGGTAATCTTAAAGTATCGGACTTTGGACTCAGTGCATTGAGAAAGGTTAATAATGTTGTGTAATCTATACAAATTATGTAACCTTAAAGCATTTTTCTAAATATTTTTTTCCTTGTGAGTATACAGCCTGGTGAATTGCTTTCCACGGCATGTGGCTCACCCTGTTACGTAGCCCCTGAGGTAACAACTCACTTTCTCTGGACAATGACGATACCAAGATTTATATGCGTAGTCTCGTGCTGATGCCATTTTTTTATATTACAGCTAGTACTAAACAACAAATATGACGGATCGGCTGCAGATATCTGGTCTTGTGGTGTGATTCTGTTTGAAATGCTAGCGGGCAGTTTACCTTTTAATGATCCAAACTTGCTGAATTTGTATAGAAAGGTATACTCCTTGTTAATACATTGCTTATTGAGTACTCAACGCAATGTTGAATATATATTGACCAAGATACTTGCCTATGCAAAGATATGCGGAGGCAGTTACAGATTCCCAGAATGGTTTTCCGAGAGCCAAAGGAAGATAATCTCTAGAATACTTGACCCTCATTCCAGAACGGTACGGCTACAGGTCCTCTTTGTGACAAGATTGTTTAATATTTAGTAGAAACTAAAAAATTGTAATCACAGCGGATAACCATAGCAGAGATCATTGAAGATGAATGGTTCAGAGCAGAATATAAACCAACATGTGGCCTCGAAGGTGATGAGAATATCAATCTGGATGACATACATGCTGCTTTTGGTGGGATTGAGGTAAGAGCATAACATTCTGATGATAAAAATTCGGCATTGCAAACATTTTTCGCTGAATCATTAAGTTTATTGCAGAACAAGGAAGATGAGATTAAAAAGCCCAAGTCATCAAGTTTCATCAATGCATTCCAGCTAATAGCAATGTCACACGATCTTGACTTATCTGGTCTTTTTAAAGACAAAGTATGTACAGAAACTTAGACAAAAGCTTCAAGTGAAAGATCATCGAAGACCTGTTCTGGAACCAAACTATTATTTAACAAGATTTGTTTCCCTTTAGGATGATGCTGAACAGAGAAAGACTCTTGGGTCAGAGAATACCTTTAGTGAAACATTGAAGAAAATAGAGGCTGCTGCCAAAGATGTGAGCTTGACGGTTGAAAGAACAAACAACTTCAAGGTAAACACTTGAACTTCACTCTCTACTTTATAATGTTGTCTGAACCTTGTAATGTAAAAGCCTTTGTGTGTCTAAATTTAGATGAAGATGCTTCCAAAATCGAAGATGTCAAAGTGTTCAAGATCATACTTCAATTTATCAGCAGAGGTAAATAAAAGTCTTATTCTCATCATATTCTGATAGTCCAGAATCTCCGCGATAAACACATTATTTTATCTATTAGGTGATTGAAGTTGCCCCTCGACACTGTGTCATAGAAATATCCAAATCTGCCGGAGAATTGGGATTTTATAATCAGGTAAAGTCTCTAAAATCTATATAACATGTACTAATTGTTAAACAATGTTTTATAATACTGATTGAAGTTCCATATTCCAGTTTTGCAACAGTTTGTCAAGCCTCTTGGCAGAGACTGAAAAGCCAAGCCTTTCATCTCTCAGTCAAACATCAACAGAAGAGAGCTAGAGGCAAATAACCGACAGTACTGGAAGGTGAACCTAACAATAAAAATAACGCGATGTTGCCATGTTCAACCAAGCACATAGATTAATTTAAATTCAAATTTATTTATTCAAACAGCCCACGTCTTGAAAGGCATGAAGAAAGCAAGGGTATCCATTGCTAATCATCATCTTAAAGCTTAGTTTCGAATTTTTTGTTGTTGCTGGCTTGTTAATTCTTTCTTTATGGTAGAGTGTGGCTGTGTGCAAGTGTTCGTAGCTCTTCTGAGACTGAGCTGAAAATAGTGGCTGATGTGTATACTTTGAGACTGCAAAATCTCATGCCAATAAAACTAAATGAGAACTTTGGTACACTACTTCACGTTCTTATCTTCGACACATGAAAAAGAAAAAGGTCGTATCTTCGCCTTAAGTCACTGTCAACTAGTATGTGCGAAGAGAGACAAAAATCACGTGTGATTGTTGAGCTGTGTCCACAGATTACATTGAGTGAACTTCTTTTCCAGTAAGGTATCAAACTCTTGCTGGCATGACATGGTTCATTAACTCAAGCTATCACACTTCACAGCACACAAACTTCATAATCCACATGTTTCAAGTGTTTTCTTTCGCCGAGTGATAAGGAAAAAGATCATATGAGAAGTAACAAATTTGATGAGAAATGAGAAATAATCAAAATTCGTAGCATAAAGAACAAAATTTATAGACTTAAAGAATAAACTTCGTAATGTAAAAATAGTAAAACTTAAAGATCAAAATTCATAGACTTAAAGAACAAAATTCGTAACACCGGTAATTACATGGATACAAATTTATAATAATTCTCTTACGAACAACATATAATATAGATAAGATTAAAAAAATCTAAAAATATAAGGGTTGTTGGATCAAAAATTGAATGATTGTGATTACTACTTATTTTTCACCAAATTGATTAATTCTCATGGGATATCAACCCGAGTGATAAATAAAGTATCATTCGATTCCCCCATGTAATTCAAACAAAGCTTGAATTTTGGTAGAAATTAGGATAGAATAGGGAAACAAATATAATAAAAATAATTTTTTGTGTGGGTACCATGTAGAATAGAAAAAGAAAAAAAAATCTTACTCTCATCCTATTGATTGAAAAAAATTGGTTACCTAGTTTGAAATCACCCTATAAACAATCGGATCCCATACATCACATCTATTTACTGCAAGAAGAAAACAACGCCATTTCATTGAAGCGACGTCGTTTTGTTACAAAAATATTGTGCCAGAACATCGGATCTATTTCCAATAATGTTTTTATTAATTTTTTTTCAAAAAGTATATTTATATTTCCATTATCTTGGGCTGGACCGCTGGGATAGGTATGGATCCATATATTATTTTGGGCCGACAGTAACACCAACAGCCGCAAAGATTTCCTAATGACGATGGCTTTGCTGTTGCTCTGAATCGGATCTGTTAATGAATATGAATTCTTCAATGGCCTAGTGTTCCACAATCAGTGGCTAGACATGCTGTTCAAGCACACCTTTTTGTTTTCAGTGTAAAAGTTTTCAACTTTTTATAGCTGATGAGGATATTTGATCTGTCGTAACTCGTAAAGCCTTCAACTTTACGAATCGTTTGTTTGTTTCTCAATCAAATTTGACTCAAATTGGGTCACTCAAGCTTTGCCTTTGTCTGGAATTTGGATCCGGAGACATAATTTGCTGGATAATTAGAGCTGGTTGCTTCAATTAATTGTGCATTTCTTTGTTGTTGAAGATGATGGAGTCTTCGGTGTGGCCAACTAAGCCGGAGGTACGTGGGCTTAATTGCTCATTTTTGTTTCATCGGTTTTCTGATCTGGGTATATGGCATTTCATTGATTCCTGTTCAGTTGGGTAACTCTGAATTATTGGATTCAAGTTTAGGTGTTTAGGCGTCAATTTTGACACGGAAGTTGATTCCTCAAAATCTGATCACTTAATGTTATTTATGCTGTCGATTGGTGTATCCAAAATTGCCAGTAATGTCATTTGATATATTCTATACTGTAGTTGGATAAAATTAGAAAAGTGGTTGCGGAAATGGCTGGGAGGGGTACTGATGAAGTCAGGGTTGTTGTGTCTCCGTACAGAATATGTCCTCTAGGAGCTCATATCGATCATCAGGTTAGTTTATCCACACTCATATTTATTCAGCCTCGTTCACTTGTAGTCTGTCCTCTGTGGCATTCTGATTGTGTTTGCATTTTCATTCACTTTTTTTATTTTTAAGAAAGCCTTATTAGGGACCCCAAAAGCGTGTTCATGGCTTGCATTTGAATTCAGTTGTCTATCGTGTATGACATGTTCGCAGTAGCAACAGCGTAGCTTTATATGCATTGGTAGTGTTCCTTATCTTATATTTCAAGAACTGAGAAAGGCATGCATATGCAGGGTGGAACAGTTTCGGCTATGACAATAAATAAAGGCATACTTCTCGGGTTCATTCCCTCTGATAATCCTCAGGTAAAGCCTGTTCAGTCCACATTTCATAATAGACGTACGTTTCCAATATTTTTGGGTATCAATAAAGCATAATTTTTTAGATATTGCATAGCCCTGACCATCCACTTACAATAATATTTAGGTTGTTATACAGTCTGGACAGTTCCCGGGGGAGATTAGATTCAGGTCAGCAATATATTATATTTATTAGATTCACTGTTAACTTCTCTTTGCTTGATACTGGACTCGGTAGCATTATGATGGATAGTTGGATTTTCTTTATAAAAAATAGGTCACGCCTTGATTAAACGACATTCATACATTTCAGGACTAACTGGTTCAAACTGGAAAGTTATAGTCCTGTCGAATCTTTTGATGGTTAGCTGAAACCTAAAGGATGTATGGGAAATAGAATCCAATCTCTGTTTCGTGATATTAGTATAGTAATACTGGTTGCCATGGTTTGAAGTTTGATCTCTACCTCCATAGTTTCCTCCAGAAAGAAACTAAATTTTTGGAATGCAGAGTCGACGAGATCCAAGAATGTCAACATGCCAAGTCATCGATGAATGGTTCTCAAGAAGATGCTAGTTGGGGATGTTATGCTAAAGGAGCTGTGTATGCTCTACAAAGAAGAGGGAACCGTCTAAATAAGGTTACCAGTCTGCCTCTTAAGTCTTACCTATTTATGGAATTATCTATAATTCTAAGCTTAGCAGCTTTTACCATAAATGATAATTTTTATGTAAATAGTGAGTGAAATAATGCATCGCGTACCATATGTTGAATTATCTTCAATTATATTTCAAATAATGCACCAGCAAGATTTCTGTTGGCCTTAAGAAAATGTGATCTTGATAATTGCTCTGTGTTTTTAGGGCATCATTGGATGTATTTGTGGTTCTGAAGGCCTTGACAGTTCAGGTCTTAGTTCATCTGCGGCTGTGAGTTTTTTTGCAGCTTATTCTTACTTCAACGGGTTTTACTATAGCCATGGTTAAAGCCACAATAAACAGAGCCGTAACAATGAGATTAATCAATCAAGTAATTTGGTTAACAGGTAGGCGTGGCTTATTTGCTGGCGTTAGAGTCTGCTAATGAAATAGTGGTACCTCCATTAGAAAATGTTGAATACGACAGGTATGTTACACTGCAGTGAAATCTAGCTACATGAATCGTTTGTTGCTGTAACTTTCCACTGCATATCTTAATGCATTCAGAATTTATATGCCCTCTCACCTCATATTATCTTTGCTTTTGGTAGCTGTACATTTTTCACATAAACCTTATCCAAGTTAGCGTCGATTTATGCAGGTTGATAGAAAACGAATATCTCGGTTTGAAAAATGGTATTTTGGATCAATCAGCCATATTGCTTTCAAGCTCTGGATGTCTGTTGTGTATGAACTGTAAGGTACAAGACAAGAAGGCATTTACATCATACTTGAACCAGAATTTCGTACACAGCTGGCTGTCCAGTTTGCTTTAGAATTATAAGTCAGTTCAACACCGATCCAAGTGTTACCCTAAAAAATATTGGAGTTCAATAAAAAATGAAAATGAAGTAAATCTGACCAGTATGCATCTTATTCACTCAGAGCTACATTTGTGCAGACGAAGGAGCACAAACTTATTCAGTCATCAAAGTTGCAGAGCAGCCAATGCACTGACCAGCAGAAATCATACAAAATATTGTTAGCGTTCTCAGGCTTGAAGCATGCTTTGACTAATAACCCTGGCTATAACAGCCGCGTCGTGGAGTGCCAAGAGGCTGCAAAAGTTCTTTTGCAGTAAGTTCTTCAACATAATATTAAGCAGTCAAATATAACTTGCCACTCGTAGCTAGTCCGTGCAGGAGAAAATTTCTCCAGTTTGAGCATTGGTATAGACTTTCTGTTCGTAAGCATAGTCCCAATCACAAGCTCGTTTCAATCTTTTTGCAGAGCATCTGGAAACAGCAAGTTAGAGCCTATACTTTCTAATGGTCAGTTTCTAAAATTTAACAACCTAAATAGTAAATAAAATAAAACAGCATTTTATCAAATGAGCATTATTCTTCTGCACTGAAATATATTCGAAAAAGTCTTCGTATGTTCGGAACTGATATCTACAAAGTGATGCTCTTAAAAGAAACAATAGGTGATATCCAAGTCGTAGCTAGGGGTGTAAACGAGCCGATACACTCGCGAGCCGCTCGTGAACATGCTCGGTCAAAGCTCGGTTCGAAGTTAAACGAGCCGAGCACGAGCATAACTTTTAGGCTCGTTTAATAAACGAGCCGAATGGTGCTCGGCTCGTGTATGTTCGTGAACAACTCGTTTATATGCTCGATAATTACTAGGTTAAAACTCGTTTATGACCCGATTATTACTCGAAACACCATCTCTCAAACACCAATCCTTCATTCCAAAAAATGCCAGAAAGCCATCTACTCAAAAAAGAGTTGTGGTGTCTTAAGCCCACATTGCTCACACGATAGTGAAAGAATTGAATTTTTCGAATAAAAGAAACAACATCCTTACCTGTTGAGTCACGAGTTGGGCCTTACTTGAAGGCCAGACAATGAACGTTTATATTGAGTTTGAGCTCCTTAGACTTTCCAAATGTTTGAGATGAGTTCGAATTCATTAAAATTTTAATTCGAGTACTCAACTGCTCGTTTAAAGCTCCATTGAAGTTCGT
Source organism: Rhodiola chrysanthemifolia (assembly GCA_033675395.1). Lineage (NCBI taxonomy): Eukaryota > Viridiplantae > Streptophyta > Magnoliopsida > Saxifragales > Crassulaceae > Rhodiola > Rhodiola chrysanthemifolia. The sequence continues at coordinate 17,030,311 of CM066204.1, forward strand.
TAAATACTCGTTTGAACTCATAAAAAACTCGGTTTAAGCTCGTTAACTATAGATTAATATATTAAATTAATTAAATTAAAATACTCGTGAAAAATTAAACGAGCCGAGCACATATTTTTAATGCTCGAAAATACTCGGCTCGAACTCGAACTCGTCAAATTTTAAACGAGCCGAGCACAAACAACCTGATACTCGGCTCGGTTCGGCTCGTTTATATCCCTAGTCGTAGCAGATGTAAAAATTAATTTATCTTTCAATATAAAATTCATCTTTTATTGACATTAATGCTTTTCCCCCTCTTTTTTGGCGCACTTATTTGCACAGTTAAGCTACAAGATTATCAAGCTCACAAGGTACCATCACGCTCTTTTTACAGATCTGTTTGTGTTATTTAGTAAACTTAAAAATTTTGTATTAAGTTTGTAGTGTAAGCTACAAAATCATCAAGCTCGATAAATTATTTCTAAGCTCCTTGACCCTTCTAAAATTTCCATTAGTACTTTTTTGTGATGAAGTCCATTGGTACTTTTTCGTGCACAGGACAGGTTGGAACCAACTTTACTAAAAAGAGCCGAGCATTATTTTTCTGAGAACTCACGTGTTCTAAAAGGTGCGAGTCTTGCGTCGTATGCATTTTGTATCCTGGTTGTGTCGTCTATCTAATTATGATCAATCTCTACTTCAAAACTTCAGGATTGGATCTATGGGCTACTGGGAATCTCGAGGATTTTGGGGCCTTGATTTCATTGTCGGGTTTAAGTTCTATCAAGAACTATGAGTGCGGTAAATCTTCCTCCAAGTTTGTGTTATTGAGTTTCGCCTACTTATTCCAGTTTCCAAGTCCTTAAACCTGAATTATTTGCGAACAGTTTACATAAATGTTCTGTAGTTTAAAAAATTTCATATACCTCAAATATGTTTTTTTTCTCTTCAGGTTCGCGACCGCTGATAGATTTGTACGAGATAATGCTAAAAGCTCCCGGGATATATGGAGCACGATTCAGTGGTGCCGGTTTCAGAGGCTGCTGCATTGGACTGGTCGATGCTGATCAGGCTGAGAAAGCTGCATCCTTTGTCAGACACCAATATCAGAAGCTACAACCCGAATTCGCCAGCCAAATAGTAGGCAGCCCTGTTCTGATATGTTCCGCTGGTGATTGTGCACGCATCATTTGAACGGACCAACCAACTGCAGCCTGCGCGCACTCTTGGTATTGAAATTCCTCTCTGTCACATGCCATTCTTTTTCCATTTTATATATACACAAGCCGCCTTCAAAATAATCATAATTAAGCTTACCATTATAGAATGGAGATGGACTACTCAAATTCGGTGGTGTTCTCTGTTTGTTTCTTATATGTAACAATTAAAATTCTGCAGATTTATAAGAATCTTTTTAGTGTTTGAATTTATTTGGTATTGTCACAAAGAGGAGCGTTCAAATTAGAAATTCCTCTATATTTTGAGAACTAGTGTCCAATCTGCATAGTTGAAAATGTATTATCAAGTCATTATGGTACTGATACGTGTCCCACTTGTGTTTAATGATAAGTCTTACCAAGTTAGACTTTGTTAGTGGGACATTGTGTCACACAAATGTGTATCTTAGTCAAATAGTTATATTTTAGATTCTCATATTCTTAAATTAATAAAAGATTCTCAATCGAGTGTTCCTTCCTGAGGCTACAGCCTCACCGGAAGAAGCAGGAGAGACAAAATGTACAGTATTCAACAACTCTGCACATCTATGGAAAACCTAAGTATAGCTAATGCTTCTAAACATGATAAGATAGTGAATCCTAAGACCATGAACTGGTTTCTGACGCATCCTTGAATATGTCGTCACAAGTCATATCCCAAATGCATAATCTCCGAAGATTTGGTCATCAGAAGGAAGTTGGGAGGTTGAGTCCCAGGAGGTCGACGACGCGGACTTGGAGTCAAACTCATTGCTGGACCACCAAATGAAGCTACTTTGATCTCTAGAGCTTTCCACTTCCTTAAAGCAATCAAATCCATCAACTTGTGATACCATCTCAACCATCTTGTTACTGTTGAGAAAGCTCTCATATTCATCTTGGAAGATTTTTGGCTCAGTAGCACCAGTGTTCATTTTTGGCACAGCTGCACACGAACCAGCAGCTTCAATGCTGGTCATGATTTTTGTGTAGGCAGCAGGATCAAATTGTTGGGGCTTGTAGTGATCAGTTATATTTACATGCCCAATTTGCTGCTGACTAAGGGTCTCATGATCATTTTTGTTTATGAATTGAAGGTTGTGTTGGATCATTTTTTCTTGGAGGGGATGCAACTTGGGCCACATTGAAGGGTTGTTATGAAAAGACAAATTAGGGTTTTGTAGTGTTTGGAGCTGAAGATGAAGCTGCAGCCTTTCCAAAGCTGAGTTACTTATAGTTTGTTGCTGTTGTGGGTCATCATTTGAGGCCTGGCTTGTGGATGGCAGCCTGTTATTGTTGATGTTATTGGCCTGCTTGCGCCTTCCTAGAAGCTTTTTCTTCAGTCTTGTGTTCCAGTAGTTTTTGATGTCATTGTCTGTTCTTCCTGGCAATTGAGCTGCAATGATAGACCACCTGAGAATATATCAAGCAAGAAACACATGTCAGGATTTCATTCTATGTACATACGAATATATTAGAGCATGTGCAGCGGTTGCTGTACGGAGAAGGTGCTGCTGTCACTTTCAATTTAGGCTTATACTTTTGGTCAACATATATGGAGAAATGAAGTACTGCTCAAAAATAAATTTAAACGAAACTGACAGCAGTACCTCCTCCTTATTACAGCAACAGGGTTGCACATGCTTTTAGGTGCAAAGCTTGGTTAGAATTGCATGTGTATGAGGCTAAAAAAGTGAAGCTAGCATCATGTGACAATGCTTATATATGTGTATGTGGCTAATATACCTGCTACCAATGCTTATATAGAGGCTGCAAATGATGTTGTCTTCTTCCTCGGTGAATCCGCCATGCTTGATATTAGGCCTCAGGTAATTCAACCATCTCAGTCTGCAGCTCTTCCCACATCTCTGCAACCCTAAACAGCGAAACAAGGACAATATAATTAAATTTCAATCCAATTAAAACCCTAATTTAAACTTATGAGGAATTCATTACTTGTAAAACATATAGCAACAAGAACAAGAGATCAATACTCAATTAGCATACCTATCTTTTGTGGAAGAGCAATCCAGTTGCCTCCAGTGCCATACTTGTCGATGTAGTCCTTCAGTTTCGCATCCTCTTCAGGCGACCAGGGGCCTCTTTTCACACTATCCTTGTCACAACACGGTGCTCTACCCATTTTCTCGATATCAATGTCGTCGCCCTAAATATTACAACCGAATCAAATGTGTGAATGGTCTCCTTATCTTCCTCTAGTTCGTTGGAGAAGAAAGAAGGATAGATGACTTAGGTTTTATAGGTAGGAAAAACCAGTGGGTGATGTATGCATGAGTTGTTTGCTAATAAGGATCCAAAAAGTCAGCACACAACACCACTTTACTCTCACAATTTATCTTGATCTTCTTGCTAGCTAGGGTTTTGGTATACATGGAACCCTAGCTATACATTGGGTTAGTTTGATGATTAAGGTCTTACTTTTAAATTAAATATATGCCAACGTGACAAAGTACAACACAAATTTTCTCTGGGGAGCGCTCGGTTGAGACCCCTCAAATTCGAGACCTTGAGATCCCAAATCTCACAAATAGATCATGATGCATATTTAAATATGCATATGATATACATGTCCAAAAAATAAAGTCAGACTTTATGACTTTAACTTTGCATTAAATGTATCTTGAAAAATGCACATATATAGGACACGTGTCACCACCATAATAACTTGATATTTGAATGGTGAAGATTAAGGTCTCAAAAAAAGAATCTCATTTGAGCGCTCCTCAATTTTCTCCTCATCACACAACTTTTTATCTCCAAGTATAGTTTTGATTTGTTTATTCATTTGAATCCAACGCTTTACGGGAACACGATCAGGACTCAGGAGAAGGATTCCATCCTTGTATTTTGTCTGCATTCTGGTTGAAGTGTTCGTTGCATTATTAAGATTTAATACCTCTGGAGGATATCCTTATCTTCTTTTATAATTTTAGGTCAATTTCATTTCTTATTGTTGAAATGATTAAAAGGTTAGCGGATCAAGTCTTCTAGATGCATTTAGCTTAAAAAAAAGAAAGATGATTTTAGCTTTTCAATCAAGCTGGAGAATTTGTTCGATCCTCCTCACCTTACAAAAAAAAGAGAACATTTCTCACTCTGAAAATTTAGTATAATGTAATGTATATGTATATAGGGGAATGCATCCCTCCAAATACGTGAATCCTTACATCTTTTAGTGTATTTAGTGCAAAACACGTGCACAATCATTTAGTGCATGCATTTTGCACTAAATGCACGTTCAGATTTGTGTAGTGCGTTTTTGTCGTGTGATTCTCGTCGTTTTCTTACAAAACGATAAAATCATGTAGTACCACGCTACTATACCGAACATGCATGCATTTAATAGGGTGCATCAAATACAAAATAAAAAAGGAAGTAGTAATTCATCCATTTGGAAAAATGTAATGGAACGTGTGGTCCCTATGTATACATTACATATATGCAACGGAAGATGCAATTTATAACAGACCGGTATTTTTTCAAAATTTCAAAATTTTTTTTATCATTCTATTATTTGTTATTCTTTAGTGAAGGTTTTGCAGTTTACATTAATTATTTATCAACATGGTATGAAAGATATATAATACTAAAAATAATAATCAGGAGTACAGGTAATAAAAAGGTGATGAATATTATATGTATAAGCTAGTTAATAATACAAGCTAGGGCGGCAATTAATATGTAAATAAAATGAAAGAAAAGAACAAACAGAGGGAATTAAAAAATTATAGCATTAAAATATTGGAAACCCGTAGTTCCACACTAATCAGTATTATAGTAATCAAGTAGGAAGAAAAGTGGCAGCAGTGTTCTAAAGCCATAAAACCCTCATGCAGAAAAATGACAATAGGAAGCTATCAAGATTTCAATAAAGCACACAATAATGACCTAATTTCATTGAATAATAATAATAATATTATTAATATCTTTGTTGTTGCTGCATCACTTCTTTATATTTTCTAAATTGAGATTTCAAAGTAATGATGCTTGCTTCTCTTTGTCCTTCTCTAGTGTTTAGAATCTTTTCTACAAGTTTGAATAAGCTGAATCTCTGGATCAGAGCTAGTAAAGTAAAGTAGGTTAAGCTGATAAGATGTTCAAGGATATATAGTCTTGCGGTTTCTATTTTTCTTCTTCATAATATATATGTGAACAGAAATGTTCGGTTGAGAATTTCCGTATAATACGAGACTTGAAACCATATTTTTGACTATTAGATCAATGTGCATCTTTGAGTATGCATCTGATAAATTTTGAAAGGACAGTTTAAGTTCTAAGAATTTTGAAATATTAAGAGTTCTCATTTCAACACTCCTCCTATATGACCTCTCTAGCCAAGCCAACAAACAAGAGAAAGAGTGACCTCTTCAACAAATTAAAAGGATAAGATGAATTAACAATCTTGAAAGTCTTCAGTTAATTATCATTGACGAATTAGGAACAAATCGATAGAAGATTAGTATTAAGCACATACGGAAGTCATCCTTGTTGTCATTGTTATAATAATTTTTCAGTGTTTCGAAGGAGATAGTCGGACTAATTTATCAATGTCTCAGCCAATAATCGGCCGTAACGCGGATAAAACTAAGCATCATATTAAGTATGAAGATCAATTAGTCGATAAAGCAAGCACTTTATGTATTATAATGTGTAGAAGATGCTACAAACAGACACATGAAGCTTAAATGAGTATTGTAATATTGTCAACCTTTGTTGTTATAACAAATTTGATATCTTGTTACCAAACCCATCATCAGCTTTTTTTAGGGTATCCAATTATAAGGATTGGATTGACCTGCCCTTTTGGGTTAGCTGTGATGATCCATCTCTTCTTAAGACCATTTCAAAGTTATTACCAATTCCATGCAGTGTTGAAAATTAAAAGCCTTCAGCCAGCTAGCAGGTGACACTTGTACCTTAGCTTCAGACACATATATTCATGCACAAGGGTCATATTCTTACGTAGTTGTACTAAAATCAAACATGGTACTTACACGTGCTTGGAAATGTAAACTTTTGTTATAGGAGTTAATGAAGAGGGATATGGTGTAAAAGACATTTTTGTAAAAAAATACAAATGAATGACGGTATTTGATTTGATTATTTGGACGGATAAGATTAAATCCTGTTTATGGTCAATTTCTAGACGACGAATTATAAAATACTCTTGACGAACTATATGTCGTACTTTTGGTTTCTCGACGATGAATTATAACCCAGTTTTGACGAACTTTGTATTTTACACCAAAAATTTACTTTGCACTTGATCTTTTCTCGGGAGTTAATTAAAGATTTTTCATTTGGTGGTAAAAGCTTTTGGGAATATGACATGAATGAAAAATTTTGTTTGAGATTTGTAACAAATCGCTGATGGCATCAGTAATTTCTTGAATTCCATTTGTTGAAATATAAATAAATGATTTCATTTTAAAAAAATAATTATATTAACGATATGTGCTAAAATTTGAGTAATGTCTACGTGACACATATGTGAAATTCACATAGGGGTACGTATCAAATCTGATTTCGTAACAACCCGCTAACGCAATTGGCGGTTTATAACAAACCTCAAATAAAGCATTTTATACCAATAGCATTTTTCTAATAACTTTGTCATGAAATGACATTTCTCTAAGTTAATTCTAAATATTGCGTAAGTTTAAGGGGCAAAGGCGTCCTTTGGATCATTTGATAAATTAAAAAAAACATTTGATCAAATAGTAAAATGTGAGGATTAATGGATCCACCAAATATTGGTGGATTCAATTTAAGCACCCCTATCATTATATGATGGATGAGCTAAATAAACATCAATTTTAGATAAATTTTTTTTTGAAATTTCAAATTTATATAAAAAAAATTTATTGATGGGTTACAATTCATACAAGATCATTGAAATTTATAATTCGAGAATAAATCATCAAGCACATTTATCACAAACAACTTAAGCACAAGTCATCCATGACGCACTCGACTAGATCCATCGCAACTCTTGAAGTAGATCTTCAACGAATAAGGCTTACACATCGTCAATCTCACGGGCAACTCATGATCCTGTAAAAGAAAGGGAAAGGCAAAAAGGAAGAACGATAGAAAACGGGAAAGGAAAAACCTCGCTAGCGCGGGGCTAGGAAAGGTCCACACATAAAGTGGGACTAGGAAAACTCCACCTAAATTAGGTAAAAATTATACTACTTAGGGGAATTTGAACTCTTGATTACAAATCAAGAGTTCAACCAGCTCAACAATCACCATTTTCGATTCAAATTTAGATAATTAAATGCATATATTATTAATCATAACAATAACTGTTTGTGATTCTAGAAGGGTTGGTTTTGTTCGTATTATGGATGAAGTCATAGCTAGGGTTTGACTTATAATTGGGATTCTCATTCTTTCAAAGTCGTTTTGGATCACTATATTGTAGGAGTTGGTTTTTGATACAATTTTATAGACACAATAGTCACTAGTAATAGTGAGAAAGGAAAGCAAGTCAATAGATGCTGGACGTACATGACCTAACCGATGAGCTACTGACTCTGATGACTTTATATACTTAATATATTTTGGGTTTATGGAGTTTGTAGTCTATCGATCCGATTCGAGCCGTTATAAGTCTAATCTGTCTTAACTGGTTCATCCTCAATTCGGAGACCGCGCAAGGTCACATACTGCGGAGGTTCGGCTCAGATATATCATCTATAACAACCCGACTGGAAGAACCGATCCGAGCCGTTATAAGCATAGCCTGTCTGAACTGGCTCATGTCACCGTTCTCCACTAGCTAGGTCACCACAACCTAGAGTCTATCACAAAAGATCATGGTACATGAGCAGGGGCGGATCCAGGATTCAAATATAGTCCGGGCTAATTTTTTTTTGAGGTATAGTTCTTCTTCTATACCAAGACAGTGATGAAAAAAATATATAATAAAGGCAGGGACAAAGATGTAATAAAGCTCCATGTAGATAGCACTGAATGGCAAGAATTATCACAACCATTGCCTTTTAAGGTATAGTTCTTCTTCTATACCAAGGCACTGATGGAATCTTTCTAGGGGTACTTTATGGTGCTGAAACCAGTAAATTAACTATTGAACTTTGAGCACAGTTAACAAACGAAACACAAACTACAGTTTACAACAATTCAAGAACTGGAAAAAGGAGTGACGACAATGTATTAACAGATCCCAAAACCACAATATCTAATCAGCTACCAATTTTGAACAGATTCACAACCTCATTCAGTAAGAAAATATTCAAATAAAATCCGCTAATAACAATTAAAATCCGCTAATAACAATGCAAGTGCAGATTCCACTGAAAATCGTGCTAAAGAAGATCAAATATAAACCACAGAACATGAAACAATGCTCTTTCATTGCTCAACCTGCAAAACAAATCACTCTACATACAAAACTTACTTGGTGTGAGTAACAATCTTAGTTCCCATATCAGCAGGATTACTTTCAGTCCCCACTTTGTCCACAATAACATCACCATTTTCTACCTTCTCTCTAACAAAATGATACTTAATATCAATATGCTTAGAACGTTCATGATATACAGGGTTTTTACTTTAGCAAATAGCAGATTGACTATCACATTTAACCATTGCAGTTCCACTAAACAACTTAGCTTCACTAAGCATACCCTGCAACCACATTGCCTCTTTCACAGCATCACACAAAGCTATATATTCATATTCAGTAGATGAGATAGTGACAATAGACTGAAGTTGGGACTTCCAGGACACACAATACGCACCAAGAGTAAAGTATAAAGCATTCCTGATATCTCTATCACCACCAAAATCAGCATCAACATACCAATCAGTTTTAAATCATCCTGCTCTTTTTATAACACAAACCAACATCCAATGTACTTCTTATATATGCAAATACATGTTTTAAAGCCAACCAATGTCCAGGTCCAGGGTTGGACATGAACCTACTCAGCAGTGATATAGCATAAGACAAGTCAGGCCTAAAACTAATCATGGAATACATGACAGATCCAATAGCATTAGCATAAGGTACATTTTCCATTTTAGCAAACTCAATATCAGATTTAGGACTTTGTGACTTGGACAGAATAAAGTGAGGAGCTAATGGTACTTGTACAGGTTTACAATCAAGACTGCTAAATTTAGAGACTATTTTCTCCAAATAAGGTCTTTGGTGTAATTTTAGAAAACATTTGCTCCTATCTCTTTCAATAACCATCCCCAATATTTTCTTTGCCTTTCTTAAATCTTTCATGTCAAATTTTGAGCTTAACTGTGAATTCAGCACCTTAATTTTATCAACTGAATTGTTTATCAACAATATGTCATCCAGGGCAGTCATCCACAGATGCATAATAGAAACATGGATCAAAGTTACTTCTCACAAATCCCACTTTAAGCACATATGAATCAAACCTTTTATACCACAATCTTGGGCTTTGTTTCAAACCATACAATGATTTTTTTAAGTGACAAGCATGTTCACGACATTTCTTATCTATAAAACCAGGAGGTTGTTTCATGTAAATTTACTCATCTAACTCTCCATGAAGGAAAGCTGTCTTAACATCTAGTTGTTCAAGTTCTAAGTCATTTATAGCAACCAATGCAAGCATGATCCTAATAGTATTAAACTTAACAACTGGTGCAAAAATTTCATGGTAATCAATACCTTCCTTTTGAGTGAATCCCTTAGCAACCAACCTTTCTTTATACCTTGGTGGATCTTCATCCTTGATCCTGAACCGCCACCTGCAATCAACCAACTTATGGTGTTCTGGCTTTTTGACCAGAACCCAGGTGTTGTTAGTTTTATGAGACTCCATCTCATCTAACATAGCCTTCTTCAATTTCTAACTATCCCTACCCTCAACTGCTTCCTCATAAGTATCAGGCTCTTTCTTTATTTTCCTTAGAAGTTATTAGGGCAGTGTTTACTAGGTCAGCTTGGGAATATCTGGTTGGCAACCTAGGCTCTCTTCTAGGCCTATCTCTAGCAAGCTGCCAGTCAGCTAACACATCTTGGGTAGCAATCTCATATTCCTCCACCTGATCTACATTTTCAGCAGTTTCATTATGTTCATTCTGGTCATTGCCTAATCTGGTTGGGGCATATCCTGTTCTAAATGGTGCTCAACCTGATCAGGTTGCTCATTGGTTTCAGGAGGGTCAATATCAAATAGGGCTCTATCAGATGATGGTGCAGGGGAGGTCTCATTATTGACTTCACTGTTATTCTTATATGGGAAGGTATTCTCATCAAAGATAACATCTCTACTAATCAGTATTTTAATTCCCCTAGCATTCATATCCTATAATCTATACCCTTTAGTACCCATTGATATTTGATAACTTAGTTGATCTAGGATTTAATTTTCGCTCCCTAGTATATATGAGCATAAGCAGCACACCCAAATATCTTTAATTCCCTAAGGTCAGGTTTCTTACCATTCCACAATTCCATAGGGCATTTAAAGTCAAACATCCTATTTGGGCTTCTATTAACAAGATACGTAGCAGTATATAAAGCTTCACCCAAAAAAGACTTAGGTAAACCAGAAGTAAACAACAAACATTTCAGTTTTTCAAGTAAAGTCCTGTTCATTCTCTCAGCCACTCCATTCTGTTGTGGAGTCTTACAGTCTTATGTCTCAAAATACCATGACCATTGCAAAAATTATCAAACTCAGCATTACAAAATTCCAAACCATTATCAGTCCTTAATGCCTTAACCTTTTTACCAGTATGATTTTCCTCTAACAGTTTCCAATCTTTAAACTTAATGAATGCCTCATCTTTAGTTTTTAACAAGAAGGTCCACACTCTCCTAGAGTAGTCATTTACAATGCTCAGGAAATACTTATTTCCACCATGTGTTTCATTAGACTCAGGCCTCCACAAATCAGCATGAAGATACTCCAAAATTCCCTTACTTGAATGGACTCCACTGGTGAATTTTAGCTTGTGCTGTTTGGCCAGCACACATGGTTCACAAAAGGGTAAGTGGGTGACTGATCGGTCGAATTCTTGACCTATTATTCACTTCATTGGTAATGGATTATGTTTGTTTTCTCGACATTTTATTGTCAGTTAATCTCTTTTCTAGTGTTTCAGGTCAAATATCACATACATAAGACTTTTGGATTGATCTGAAGTAAAACAAAGCATTTGGTGAAGATTTGGGAAAAAACACGACAAAACGGGGCACACTGACCTTTCCAACTTAATTTGCATGCCCAGATCTCATACAGTGTCCAAATGAGTCGTGCTATAGCTTGTTGGAAAGCTAATTCAAAGAGCTACAACTTTGTAGTTTACACCAAGATCAGATTCGGATGTCAAGACCGCGAAACATCCAAGAGAGAAGGCTCTGAGATGTTGAACTGCCCGGCTCAAACACCAAACTGAACCGGCCGGTTCAGAAGCTCAGAGAGTTCAAGTCTTGATCGAACCGGCTGGCTAGGATATCCCTACATAGTTGAACCGGTCGGTTCGCCGATTAAAACCAGAATTTCCGAGTTTCCAAAAATAGAAACCAGGAATTTCCAAAGTCGTTTTTGGGCTTTTGGCCCTTTTTCTTGGATAAAAAGAGGCGATCGACACTTGAACCAGTGTGCGACATTGACGAGTTCCAGAGCTTGATTGAGAGAAAACCCTAACTTGGAGAGAAGACGGAGAACATCGCGAGAGATTGAGGGTTCAACGAGCTACATCATCTACACGGTTTCCTCGTCCTTATATTCTTTATCTACACTATTTTTGGTTAACTTATCATAAATAGTGAGTAGTCTTCTTTATTCGGAATCACCTTGCGAGACGAAGCCCTCAACCAATTGCCAAATACGATCACGATTTGGTGTCGAACGAAATCGATTTCTCTAACTCGCTCGGATAAACCCTAATGATGCTCGAACTTAGTCTTTATACTGTTTTTCTCCAGATGCAATCTCGTTCGTCCGTTCCGTCTAATCTCGAGCGTCCAATTCGAATAAAACTCGCTTCTCGGATTCACATGATGTGGCTCGCTCTCACTGACTGGTGCTGTAACGAACTCCAACGACCAGTAACGACGCCCACGTCCTTCAGCAACGACCTTCAGCCCTTTAGCAATGACTCTTTACGCGCGCCTATATTCGAACTAGCTTCGGCGACGACTGCTTCGACCCGCCTGATCTTTAGCGGCGACTTCGAATTCCAGCAGCAAAATAGCAGCTTTAATTCTTCAGATTAATTTGTCTAGAATTACTATCGAAATACAGTTGGAAATTCGACAGTAAACGTATCGCTTGGTAAAATGGCTCTTGAACAAAACGGTTCAACAGAAATTCGATAGTATATATATTTCAATACGTGAAGTTCGACAGTAAATCAATAAAGTATCGAATAATTAGATGTATATATTGTCGACGGTAAATATACTATATTTGATTTGCTGTCGAAATACTGTCGAATATAAGTTTGACAGCATTTCACCGTGGAACGATTACTGTCTGAAAATGAGCTGAAAACTTGTAAGTGGATGTTAAGTCTTGTGATGGAACGCGTTGTGACAAATGTGATTCAAACAAAGAAGAAATTAGAACAGAGAAAAAAGCGACACAAAATTTTATTTGATTCATTAATGGTGTGTTGGCTACCTCCACGACATGAAGAGACGAATTATATTCTGATATGAGATATGATAATGAGGTACAATGATAATGAAAATCGAACTGGAGATCAACCCGGTAATGTCACTGGGGTTAATGGGTTACTGAGTTGATCCGAATTGAACCGCACATTCTAAAATATAAAATAAAAATATTTATATATGGTGACATTATAATTTAACTTGTTTTTAACTTAATTAAAGTTAACATGTTTATGATCTGAATGCAACAACATGACAATAATTACAACAAATTTAGAATTCGAATAGTACAAATCAATCATAAAACAATAAAAACAACAATAGAAAATTTAGTCATAATTCACAAGTCGCAACAACTAAAGGCGGAGTTAGGAAATCACATCCTTACAACTATATCTTATAGAAAAAAACACATTGATATCCATTTAAAAGTAAAATATTGAAAAATGTAAAATTTTAAATTTAAAGCTAATTGATAGTATATTATTTAAACTACTTAAACGTGACGAGTAATTGTATTTCAAAGTTTTCAGCTCATTATACATTCATATGAAGTCGTGATTAAAAATAAAGTTTTAGATATTTCTCAAACGTAAATTAACATTAGTCTAGCATTAGAAAATTATTAAGTTATATTATATAGTCGTGATTGTTTTAGACTAATAGAATTTCTATTTAAATAGATAAATAAGTATTAAGTACGATAAATGAATATAGATTACTTAAATAAATTATAAAGTACAAATGATTATTTAGCTTAGTGGAATAGAAGGGAATGATATACAGAGATGTTGGTTCGGTTGTAATAAATTACTCCAGTATATTTTTCAATCATAATTATGACTGTGATTATCTAATACAATAGTTCACTTCTTAAATTAACTAAACTTCCTAGAAAAGGGATTCGGTGCAAATGACATATTTTTGTAACAAATACAAACCAATGACAGCCATTGATTTTGTCATTTAGACGGATGCGATTAAATTCCGTATTAAATCTTGTTTATGGCTAATTTCTTGGCGACGAATTTTAAAATACTCTTGACGAACTATGACGTACTTTTAGTTTCTCGGCGACGAATTATAAACGAATTTTGACGAACTTTACATTTTACATCAGAAATATACTTTGCACCTGATCTTTCCTCAAACTTCCTAATCAAATAAGAAACCATAAATCATTAGGATTCAAGGCATCTTGCTAACATTAAGTATTATTCTATGGACATCTTATCATGCAAATTCTTTCAGGGAAAATGCATTCATATGTTGCGCACGTAACGTGCCTATATCTCATTAAGCTGCATGGCTTGATAAACTGACAAAGTTTATAGTAATATTATGGAGTTTTTTCTTCAATTTGGCTCGTATGACTTTCAACATTACCAAATACCGCTTATGACTTTCAACATTAAGAAAGTTACATTGAGTTGCGCAGCGTACAAAACACAATTTCATATCAATATTTCACGTAAAATATTCGATGGCGACTACTTCACTAATTGCTTTGAAGAGAGCTGCTGCTGCGAGCTTGACTTCGCTCCTCTCCGAGCTCGCTCCAACGGCTTTTTGGCGCATGTGCTCAGACTATTCGGCGAGAGATCGGGACGATAAGGACAGATTGTACGTTCGCATGGATATTCCACAGCTAAAAACAGACGAAGCATGCACGATGATTGTAAAAGAAAAAAAAGCTTTCGGAGCGAGATCGAGAGGAGATTGATCTCCGATAGGGTTGACTTGCACGGGATGAATGACGCCAAATGCGAGATAGAGAATGGGATGTTTGAGCCTATGGCTGCCGAGATCGTTGTCTAGAATGAACGAGGAGAAGAATATGTTCGCTCATGATCAGGGGATTACGAGAGATGAAGGATGGAGTGTGCAGCCTATGGCTCCCAAGAAGGCGGTTCAGCTTTAAATCAGTTAGTTTAACTGGCTAAGTTTTTCAATATTATTTATTATCAATTACTGTTCACTTAATTTCTCTATCTCTAATTATTCAAGTTTATCCGTACAAAAAAAACAAAACACAACTTTAGTTATTGAATGGAGAGATACTTACATGATGTATATTCTTTCAGACCTCACACTTCACTCACACTTTCTAACTCATGTGCTTATTACCATTATAACTCACCCTTATTTTATTTATACTATAATACTTCTTCAGTGGAGGGCTATGGTTATTTTGATCTTACGGTTGTATAATTCTAGACTATTCTAGTTAAATATCTTCTCTATACCCTTATCTATACTTATTCACATCTCTAGATTGTTCTTCTTACTTGATTTATTTTGTTGGATTGTGCGTTGAAATTTTCCTTTTCGGTCATTTTCCTTGTTTGGACGTATTCTTAAATGCAGTTTAACTAAATTCTTGTTTGGACGTATACTTATTCACATCTCTAGATTGTTCTTCTTACCTGCTTCTTCCGTCGGGGTGTTTTCGTTGGCATGACTAGCTAGTACCTGCGAGAGGCAAGAATCACCGTGAGTGAAGAAATTTAGGCAAAAAAATTCAAGTAAAGAACAAGGTGGAATAGTCTAACTCTAAACTACACACGTTAAATCTAATATCACACTAAACGCTGCTCCCCGGCAATGGCGCCATTTTGTCAAGCGTATTTTTAACCCTTTATAGTTGTCAAGTTATATGTTTTAGGGGTCTAATTGCAGTCAAACAAAATTTATAACCTTGGTAAGCCAATGATCGATCCAAGGAACAACGCGTGTGAATACTAGTTGACAGGCGACCTATTTAGCTATTCCGATTAACAAGATTTTGATGTGATGAAATCAGCAAAAATTAAGTGCAGAAAAATAATGGTTTGTACTTGATCAGAGAAAGAATTCCAGAATCATACTTCACCCGTGCCAATCTCACGAATCATGTAATCATATCACGTAAATTCATCATGCTATCGAATATGGAAATAAACCAAAATAACACTAGACAAGCCGCCCATCCACGAATCATTGTCTAGATTAATCTCGATCGTTGAACGCCGCCCATCCACGGATTATCAACGATCTCGATTTATTAAACTTAAGGTTTTTCAGACGAATGTCAGCTTTCCTATTAATTCATGTACTACCATTGTATCTACCATGAACTAATATCAATTTCATGCGATTCCGATTAATACCTAGGACCCATCCATCTTTCGGTAAATAACCTGAATACGTTCTAGAATGCAAACATCACATTCAATGTAAAACTTGCAAGAACGATAAAATTAAGCACAATGAAATTGAATATTCGAATCGCATAATTAAAACGTTTAATTGATCACATGAAGAGTTGAGTACATAGCACGGGACCCGTAGGATCCCAGAATTAGAACACTACCCACTATTCATGGTAAGTTAACCAAGAATAGTGTATATAAAGAAATTAAGGACGAGGGAACCGTAATGACGCGGGTGCTCGTTGAATCCTTGATCTCACGTTTGATCTCTGTCTTCTCCCAAGTTAGGGTTCTTTAATCTCTATTCAAGCACACTTAGAATACTCAGGTCGTTTCCCTCTTATACCCCAATCATCGATCACTTCCCAAAAAAGGATCAGAACTTGCAAAAAACAGATTTGGAAATCAGCTGATAATTCTGCCTTCTGACGGTGTCGTGACATGGGAGGCCGTCACGGGGGTCTACGCCCGTGATCTGACGTCGTCACGGACCGTCACGGAGTTTGCGAAAAACAGCCATCTGACTCAACTCTCTTAAGTCCCGTAACGCCCGTGACACCCGTGACATGAGAGGCCGTCACTGGGTCGACGCCCGTGACCTGAAGTCGTCACGGGACCTGACTTCTGTTGCCCTTTTCAAGGTCTAAACCTTCAAATTTGATCTTGGCGTAAACTACAAAGTTGTAGCCCTTTGAATTAGCTTTCCAACAAGCGTTGAATCAACCAATTTATACACCATATGCGATATGTGCGTGCAAAATAAGTCGGAAAGGTCAATCTGCCCTATTTTTACCCAAAGCTCTGCTAAATGCTTTGTTTTGCTTCAGATCAATCCAAAAGTATTAGATATGTGATATAGACCTGAAACACTAGAAAAGAGGTTAAATGATAACAAAATATTCGGAAAACAAACCTAATCCATCATCGAATGAAGTGAATAATAGGTCAAGAATTCGACCGATCATGGTTCAGTCACGTCGCAGACGCTGTCCTTAAAGCAGATTTGCCTCCCGTAGGCGCTGAGGAGAACTTCCCCACTACTCACGACGAAAACAGATAAACAAAAAGGACAGCAAACCGTAGTGGTTCAGTCACGTCGCAGTCCTTAAAGCAGATTATTTGCCTCCCGTAGGCGCTGAGGAGAACTTCCCCACTGCTCACGTCCTAAAGACGTGGGAGGTTGCAAATGCACACCGACTCACCACGACTTGGTTTCTCGGAACTGCCTCAAATGTCCAAGGCTTAGTCATGTTGACGTTTTGAAGCAAAAACGAACCGCGCAACCCGTTGAGAAATTTACCACCATTCGTGTCTGCATTATGCGGGCCACACATGCGCGGAAAACTCTCAAGCCAAATCCGTCGTCGTCGACCAAATTATGGTCCAACTTTAGCCATCGATTTCTCATTCGATATAGCTTCATTTTTGGCAATTCAACATTCGATTTCATACCTCTCAACTCAAGGTATTTTAATCTAATTTTATCAACACGATTCGAGGTGTCCTCAACGCTCAATTTTAGGTCTCAAATGTGGCGCACCATCATTTTCTTCAAACCTTCAAACACACATTTTCCAACAGTTACAAATCAGGAATCAGCTTCGCGCCTGCGGCCTTGGCCTGCTTGGCGACCTCGGCAGACGTGTAGAACGAGTTAGCCGTCGTACAAACCGCCCCGCGAAACGACGCGCCTAGAAACGCGAAGACGAATTCCGGACAGTTTTGTAAAAGCAGCATGATGACGTCACCTTGCTTGATCCCGAGCGTGTTGAGCCCAGAGGCGATTCTTCGTGACGTCAGCTCGACTTCTGCGTAAGTGAACTGCTGACCTGTCGAGCCGTTAATGATGCATGGACGGTCGCGCTGAAGTTGGCTATGTTTTCAAAGCAGTAAGTGTATAGAGGGAGGTGGTTCGGGATGTATATGTCGGGTAGCTTTGACCTGAAGATGAACTCCTTTGCTTCACCCCTTTGTCTCCTGCCATCGCCATTATTGTCGTTGGAATGTCGTTCGAGTGTTTTCTCTCACTTACTCTCCCTGATTTAAGTTAGGTTGTGGGTTGGGTCATATATATCGTATGATGATGGTGGCAGTAGGAGCTGGTGGAGGGGGTGCGTAGTGTAACATAGTGAAAATTAGACCACCAGTTTGTAAATTAGCCAAGTTGTTGAGAGTTGGTTCGTTGGGAATTAATTTGGCATATGCCATAATTTGGGAAAACAGTTCGGAAAATATCATCTCGTCAAAATATATTTGGATTTTGAAATAAATCGCTAACCATGTAGGTACTAGGTTTGTCTCCACCACATAAATCGCTAACTTCGTTAACGATTTGTGATAAAATTCAAATAAAATTTAGTGAGTTTGGATCAAATACAATGATCAGACTTAAACCAGTAATGACCAGACTTAAAAAAAACAATGATCAGACTTACAACGATCAGACTTAAAAAAATAATGATGAGACTTAAACCAGTAATGATCAGACTTAAAAAACAATGATCAGACTTAAAAAAAATAATGATGAGACTTAAACCAGTAATGATCAGACTTAAAAAACAATGATCAGACTTAAACCATTAATGACCAGACTTAAAAAAATAATGATCAGACTTAAAAAATAATGAACAGGCTTAAAAAAATAATGATCAGACTTAAACCATCAATGATCAGACATAAAATAACAATGATCAGACTTAAAAAAATAATGATCAGACTTAAAAAACAATGATCATACTTAAACCAGTAATGATCCGACTTAAAGATGGTAATGATCCGACTTAAAGATGATAATGATCAGACTTAAAGATGGTAATGATCAGACTTAAAAAACAATGATCATACTTAAACCAGTAATGATCCGACTTAAAGATGGTAATGATCAGACTTAAAGATGATAATGATCAGACTTAAAGATGGTAATGATCAGACTTAAAGATGGTAATGATGATCATGCGTTAAGTCTGATCATTTTGCGTAAAATTTTAAAATTTGCTACAGTATGATTCTAAAATTTTGATGTTTATGCGTCTGTGTCAGAATTTGATGAAAGCCTAGTGTTTTTTGGGTGGAAATGACATTCTGAGCAGAGCTCACGGCATAGCGTTTTTAGGACAAATTCGATCATCTGGAGAGTCAAATCTTTAGTTTTAAGTCTGATCATTGCTTTGTAAGTATGATCGTTGCTTATTTTAAGTCTGATCATTGCTATTTTTAAGTCTGATCATTGCTGTTTTAAGTCTGATCATTCACAATTTGTAGTCTTTTAGTTACCAATGTTAAGTTTGATCATTCTCTCTATAAGTCTGATCATTATCGATTTGTAGTCTTTTAGTTACCAATATTATGTCTGATCATTCTCTCTTTAAGTGTGATCATTATCAATTTGTAGTCTTTTAGTTACCAATTTTTAAGTCTGATCATTCAAAATTTGTAGTCTTTTAGTT
Source organism: Rhodiola chrysanthemifolia (assembly GCA_033675395.1). Taxonomy (NCBI): domain Eukaryota; kingdom Viridiplantae; phylum Streptophyta; class Magnoliopsida; order Saxifragales; family Crassulaceae; genus Rhodiola; species Rhodiola chrysanthemifolia. The sequence continues at coordinate 17,049,782 of CM066204.1, forward strand.
ACCAATATTAAGTCTGATCATTCTCTCTTTAAGTCTGATCATTATCGATTTGTAGTCTTTTAGTTACCAATTTTTAAGTCTGATCATTATCTATTTTAAGTCTGATCATTGTCTATTTTTAAGTCTGATCATTATCTATTTTAGGTCTGATCATTAAGTCTTTTAAGTCTCATCATTATCTATTTTAAGTCTGATCATTGCTGCTTTTTAAGTCTGATCATTGCTGCTTTTTAAGTCTGATCATTTCCAAGTTTAAGTCTGATCATTAACAACTCGTGGACTAAATTGAAAATAACATTATTAGGTTTATACCCCTCCGTGTGGAATGACTATAATACCCCTCCGTGTGTTTGTTCGGGATTTCGACTAAATGGGACACGTGTCAGCTTAAAAATCGATTTGTAATATTTATTTATAAATTTTTTTGTACCTTAACCGCACTCAAATTTAGTAGAGTAATATTTTTCCAACTATTTTACTAAAATGTAGCATATACCAGATTAGTTCTATTTAAATTTTTTTTATTGATAAAGCCTAGTTCTTATTTTTGGCTTACCTAAAATGGTGTGTACCACCGAGGAATGGAGCGTGGTTGGTAATGTGGAACGGATGCCGTTGATGAAATGGATCTAGTGAGATAGACGGCTGATATTGTGCCACGTAGGACTCACCTAATACACACAATAGGTCATAAAAGGATGACTACCACGTATCAAATGTGTATTTGTTTATTATAAAAAAAGTGTATTTGTTTGACTGTATTGTCAATTTGTCATACACATCACAAAATATTATTTGAATTTGTGATGTTATCAATATTGTTGGACGTTTGTATGTGATCTTTTTCGTACAAATATATATTGTCTTAAATAGTAATATATTTATATGCACCTTACATTGCCTCAAATATCGAAACTTCTATATTTATAGTGCGCTCTTTTTCTTTTCTTTTTTTGATAAGGGTGGGTACATACACATCTCAATATATATCGTGAAAGTCTTTATATCTAGTACATATAAGATCTTCAAAGCTTTATCAGACATGTTGATCGAATCCGAAATCTTTGGTACATGTATCTCTATCTAAAGCGGAAGCCAAGTTCAACACTTTTACCATGGATCCACACACATATCCACCCGAAATCGTTGGTACATTTTATCGACTTCTAAAGCACAAGCCACATTGGACACATTTACCATTGTCAAACACAACATGTCCATGACGGCTGAGTAGCAACACTTCCACGCACGAGGCCGGAAAATGAGGACGTTCACGCGCTTTGCGGGAAGAGGAAAGGGGAAAGAAAGAAAAGAAAAACTCACAAATTGTGAGAAAATTGGTGACCCCGGGATTCGAACCTGGAATTTAATGATCCAAGATGAACTTCTTAACCAACAAGCCATCACCAGGGACGGAACCAAGGCATGATGGGGGGGACACTTGTCACCCCCAGGTTTTTCCAAATTTTTTTTATAATATACATAATATAATATAATATAAATTAATATATTCAAATTTAGGTATTATTTTTTAGAAACTTATCAAATATCAATTAACAATATAAAAAAGACACGGTACAGCCGCACATAAGATTTTAGCTTTTGAGTACGCCTGTCGTGAGTCTTCGGCTTCTCTCGTCTTCTATGTTTTTTTTCTTTTTTGATTCATAAGATTTCGACAAATAGATGTACGTTGAAGTTACCTGCGATGATTTTGATATTATGATTTGTATTGTTTTGATTTTCGCTAGTTTGGACTGCTTGAATTAGGGTTTGTCGATTTGTGCTATTTTGATATTGAAATAAATTGTGCTATTTTAATGTAGTAATTCTTGTTGAACAATGGTATATTTTTTCTCATAATACAAAATATTTTTTGATTGTCACCCCCTACCCAAATTTCTGGGTCCGTCCCTGGCCATCACCCCAACTCTTTTAAGCTGAACTAAAATGATGAATTGGAATTTGATCTAGATATGAAAATTGAATTGACAAACTTTTTTTATGTCAAGGGCGACCGAACGCAAGCCCCCTCACACAAATTATTACATACACTCTTTCACATGATGAGAATTGAGATGTTAGGCAAGCACGCTTTTAGAGAGCAATGAGGGTTGTATGCCTAGACCGCAAGTCTTCCTAATCAACTATTGACCCCTTTCACGTAAGTAAATTGATGATTGTTATAAATGTTTTATTAATTAAATCACTTCTATATTTAATCATGGTCCATGTATCACATTTACTGTTAGCATTTATCATATTCGTTATCTAATCATATATAGAGGTCATTTAGAATGAAAATGATAAGACGAAGAAAATTCCTCTCTACATTTTCTCTTTGCATGCCCTATTCTATTTGAGACCAATCCTCGACATCCTTACTTGTACAACAATGAGATAAATATCTCAATAAGAACCAAATTGTGAATATTAATGTTAAAATAACGAACGTTAACAAATGATTAATTCCTTACAAAAATGTACTTAATATCTCATCCAATAATAGGAAAATGATCACACATAAACCTTTTATTATTGTAAAAACTACAAATTAATCTCAGTCATAAAATATATTCTTTTGACGGTTGAGATTATATGACAATTAAATTAAGGGTTAAAAAACATAGTCTGTACTACCGGCTGATTTCAAATTGGATACCGGACTTTTTTTAATTTTCAATTTAGTGACTTTTTCATCAACTTGCATATATTTTGTTTACGAATTCGATGTGTTTTTGAGGAATTAAGGTCGAAAACTTATGAATTTGATTTTATGGTTACCAAAAATGGTCAATTTTATTTTTATCATGGTTGGAGATATGATCTATAGGATTGAAACATATACGAATTGATACAAAAATCACTAAATTGAAAATTAAAAAAGTCAGGTATCTAATTTGAAATCAGGTGGTATTTCAGACAATTTTTTTGTAATTTACCCTTAAATTAAATGAAGAGTAAAGATAACGTACAAAACATATTTTCGATGCAAAATGCAAAGTGCGTCAAAACTGGGTTTCAATTCTTAATATATATTTATTTAATTTATTCAACATCATAATCGGTTTTGTTATTTCCTAATTTGTCGCCACATCTATTTTATCTTTCAATTTTTTCCTAATTTAAACTAGATACCTTCTCAATCGGCCAGAAAACAAATCTTCGCGTTTGATTAAAAATCAAATAAGGCGCCCTACGAATGTAAAGCAGTACTAAGACGCGGATCGATTCAAGCTATGTCAACTTTTAACACGTTGCCTGATACAGCTTCATCTACACACACTAGCCACCAAGTTCGATTATATGGAGATCTCAGTAAACATACGCGCCTTTTGGAATATTTAAATCAAGCCTCACGAAGAAGCTAGCTGATCTCGAATGTGACCATGACTACTACACAAATCGTTCAAGATCAAGCCTCAGGAAGAAGCTAGCTGATCTCGAATCTTCCTTTTCTTCTTCATCCGGCTCGTGGACGCTTTCCTTTTCATGCATCGTGCGTGATGCTTCCTACCTCGGTATTTAATGATTGCTAGAGTTACGGAGATCAATATATATATACGTATAATATTCTGAATTGTTATACGCACCCATTATTATCAACAACAAAAAGAAACTTTTGGAATTGCATGCACTAATAATCAGAGACGGCTCCAGGGGGTCCCCTGGGTCCCGGGACCCATCTCGAATTTGAGTATTTTTTTGTTGAAAAATTTGATTAAACATATATCTGCGGTCACTATATTTGTGAGTTTAACTTTTGAATTTCAGTTTGGAGTAAACATGAAAGTTATAGAACATTCAATGAGCTTTCTAACCATATAAAGAACATCTTAAACGGATGCTGCATGACGCCTCTATGAGCTTCCAAAGGTTAGCTCGGACACCCTCGATTTCGGCTAATTTCGATCGATCATCCATCTTTGGTCACTGTTTTTATCAGCTTAACCGTCAAATTTCATCTTTAAGTAAACATGAAAGTTATAGAGCATTCAATTAGATTTCTAGACATATATGGATCATCTTTAACGGACATCTGATGACGCGTCTATGAGCTTTAGAAGATTGGCTCGAACCCCCTCAATTTCGTCAAATTTCAATTAATCATATATTTTTTGTGGTTGTTTTTATCGGCTTAACCTCTGAATTTCATCTTAAGTAAAACATGAAAGTTATAGAACATTCAATTAGCTTTCGATCCATATGTAGATCATCTTCAATGGACACCGGATGACACCTTTCTGAGCTTCAGAAGGTTGATTGATTATTAGCGGATCTTGTTTCGAAAAAAAATTCGCCGTCCCTTTAGCTGATTTTTTTTGCCGGATCCGACTTATATCCTTGTTGTTCGAAAAAAAATTTTAGGACCCCCCTCCGACGAAGCTCTGGAACCGTCACTACTAATATTGCAAGCAGATAAATGCTATCAATTGCTATCTGTGTTTAATAAACACTGTTCATCTCTACATGCATTTATTCGAAAGGATGTTCGAACATATCTTCGTCTGATCTGCAAAGTTGTCTCTCCATGTGAAGTCTCATCGTTACTTTGTTTATTTTAGCTGAATAGTTCGTGAATCGGATGCACTACACCAAACTGATTATATCCACTCATATGCAATTACGTCAAAAGTTATCGCATCATATAAATTCATTATGAGATTCATATCCAGTGCAGTCAAGTTAAAAATTCATACAAAAACAACGTAGCTTTAATAAAACAATATCAAAACTACATCAAAAATTATCGCATCAAATAATTTCTGGGTGGTTTTATGGGATTCATATTCAGTGCCATCAAGTTAAAAATAGTCGTACGAAAACGACGTAGTTTGGATAAAACACTATCAATACTACGTCGTTTCATTAATATAATCCCTAAATTATTAATTGAATTTTTTTTAAAACTACGGAGCTTTGACTTTAAATTGTTCAGTTTTATTTTAAAACACACAAAAGTACGCTATTTTTATTCCTTGACTTTACGGAATCTCCTCATTCCAGTTCCATGCACCCTTATGGGGTCGGGGACAACCAAGTCGATTACATCCGCCCGCTGATATTTGAAGCATATGGTTTGCTAGTGGACTATGTGTCCCTCGCCAACAGGGGGCGGAACCACCTGCTGGTCTGGACGAGCTCCAGCTCGGGAAAGAATTTTGGAAAAAAAAAAATCCCCCAGCATATATATCCCAGCCAAGATTCAAACAATGTACTGTTAAGTTTTATGTAACACCAGCTTCTTCCATTCGGCAACTTTTTTTTGATTGATGGTATAATTGATTTAGTTCGAGATCATCTAAGTTCATAGATGTCATCTAGTATAATTTTCTAGAAATCGAAGCGCGGGTCTCGTCGGACACATCTACCCATCCAAGTCTCTCGGCATCATATATCCACCACTGAAGCGCAAGTCTCATCAGACATCTCTACCTATATGCCCTCTTATTCTTTTGGCTCCACGTATCACCACTTAAGCGCAACTCTTAACTGCATCATCCGGAATGCAATCCACGACTCAAGCAATTAAATAACCTGCAAGATGCAACTCACGTTCACAAAGGACAAATAACAAAATCCACGCATAAGAAATATTAATCACAAGTCACCATCAAAGATGATACAAATCACATTTCCAATAATTGGAAGAATCATATGCCACCGGTGTGGTTTGAACCATTGACTTGTCATTACAAGATAAGGAGTTCAACTAACTCAACCACCACCTTTTTTACTTCCACTCGGCTACTTAGATTTTTTGGTCATTTGCACATTGAATATCATATTAAACAGGTAATCATAAATGATATAACTGGTAATTGATATAGGAAATAAATTCTCTAAGTATGTAAAATTTGTAATATAATAAGTTCCAAACTGCATGAATTCTTAGCATTAAATAGGTAATCGTATTTAGATACTGTGTATTTTGAACAAAAATGACTAATGATTATTTTTTAGCATTGATAACAAATCTTAGCCTACAAAACACACTGTGCAAAGGCCAAAAGACCTCTAAAGCGATGCTGACCTTGTACATTACCGGCCTTAATGTTAATCAAGTATGCAGTCGACTAATTCAGTTGTTTGTATAAAGAGATTTGAAATAGTTTATTTATAGAAAATATGAGACAAAAAGATTAAAACTTTGAAAATACCCAAATCTGAATAACAAAATTCAATTTGTTGTAGGAATAAACAAAAGCCTATGTCTATCTGCGTACCAGTAACACTTTGAAATTTATATCATATTGAGGATGAAGAAGTGGATAATGTGGCCGACATCCGATATCTGCACACAGGGCAAGACCGGCTTCTTTTAAACCAGTTCATGATGCAAGTCTCGTGATAAATATGCGAACAAGGTATCTCACACGCAACATCCTCCTCCATCACATTTTCAAGACAAATCAAACACATCTCTTCTTCTGTACTCGTATCTCTTTTTCTAACTCGTACTCTCTTCAAATCTCTAATCATTGATTCATTTATCGGAACAATTATTCTTGTATCCTCTATTTCTTCATTGTCATCATTATCACTTTCAAACGATAACAAGATGTGACGCCTTCTTATTTGCTCCACACGTGTTGGCGTCATCAAATTCGTCGAAACAATTAATATTCCATCCAATACTTCAATAAGTTGCAACAATGATGGTAACTCTGGCCTTGTTATTTGCATCAAACGCATTCGCACCGTCAAAGTCGTCGGATCAGTGTTTATTGTACCCGTTACTCTTTCAATAATTTGGGACAATGACCAAAAGTCTTGTCTTCTTATTTCATCCACTCCAAATTCGAATCTCATGCATTGTTCGAGAACCCTTCTAATCCTTTTCAACTCGTCGCGTGTTGCGGAATTCATAATCGTGTCTTCTGCTCTCTCTGATCTATAACCTGAAAACAGATTCGCCTCCACACTCCACAGTCTTCAGTTCAACCTATAGATGCAAGCTGCAGGCTTGTCGGATTGAAGCAGCAACAGAGACGTACAGATTGAAGCAGCAGCGGTCGGATTGAATCTAGCAGGTTCGTCGCTGGTCGAATTGAAGTGGAAATCGCCGGGCGAATGTGGCTCTGCGCGCTGCCTAGATGCCCTAATTCGGATGTCGTAAATCAGATGCGTAATTGATAAATAATTTTAGTTGAAATCGTAGTACATAACTAATTAACTAGTATAAAAAAAGTTTGGCCCAAGAAGCCCCAGGCCGGTACACACCCATTGATAACAAATTTTAGCCTACAAAACACAATGACAACAAATCTCCATCCTCCTAATTGTTATGCAACTAATCTAAAAACCCACAGATTCGGGGGATCTCGCTTAGCTTTCTATTTATAGTATATGAAGAAAAGGCCCAATTTTTAGTGTCTCGAGATGCCTAGACAAAAGGTGTTTCAACCGAGAGACATTGCCTGCTTCATGTCCGAAAAGCGTCCAGCAGTGTCTCGCTCGAGACACCTGTTTTTGGTCTTGGGCCAATCTGGCTCAAGACACCCGAAGATGTCTTCGTTTTGCGCAAAACATCACTATTCATCTCGAGACACTTTTTTTGCCTTGCTCTGTCTCGCTCAAAACGCCTTAGACAGTGAAATGTCTCTTTTTTTTATTGATGGGTACAACTATTTCAATACAAGATTCGCACCACATAGCTATAAATTTAATATAAATTTTCTAGCAGCTGAAGCACATGTCTTTACTAGAAAATCTCAATCACAATGAAGTGCACGTCTTATCGGACACCTCTGCATATTCAAGTCTTTCAATACTATATATTCAACATCGAAGCACGATTGACTCGATGTACTCCATTATTCTAGATCAAAATCCACAATTAAGCAAGCACTTAATTTGCAAATGCAACATGCCAGCGAGCGGGGGACGAATAACAAATCTGAAACAAGCATGTTTTGGAATTGCTAACTCATATGAAATTACATTCCCACATTAGACAGCGTTTGTTGCTAAACGATGTCTAATGTGGAATTTAGACAGTGTTTGTTGCTAAATGCTATCTAACGTGTCATACTTGCCACATTTTAGACAGTGCCTGTTGCCAAACGATGTCTAAAGCCAGGCGCTGTCTAGTAGACTTTAGACATCGCTTGTTCAAAAAGCATTGTATAATAGTTACACTTTAGACATCGCTTTTATCATAAAAGTTGTCTAATGGGAAGAGATTAGGTTTATTTTTTCCTTCAATTTTCACTTTCACGCTAGATCTTACGCATAAGAGCGACAAATCGTAGTTGCGATGCTCGATCGAAACCTTCTACCGTCGTCTCGCTTCACTTAATGCTCACTTCGCTCGGTTCGTATCCTTCCATTGGTGCCTCTGACGGTGTTTCACGCGTCGACTACACTTCGCAGATCTGAATTCGCGCCTTCGCGAATTGTACCTCTGGCTAAACGCACCGCTGACTGCCTGAACTGTTAATCCATTTACAGTGCGGGTTAGTATTTTTATTTTGGTTTTGTCGTTGCTTTGATTTTTAATTCCGAGGGTTTCCTGATTTCCTTTTCCGTTTAGAGCTATATGCATTTGTTTTTTTCTAGTTTCTTAGCTAGCTACAAGCCTAGAGCTCCCTTTTTAATGTTAGTAGGTAATTAGTATATCGGCACAGTTTCATTTGAATGTGTATTTCTTATTTAAAGTCTTGTTTTTCAAATGTTTCTATTTATATATCTTCAACGGTATGTTTCTCAAAGCGAACAAGGCTACAATGAACATGCTAAGAGTTGAGATGTTTGGGATTAAACAAGTGGATTTTGATAACCAAGCTCCGAACAGCCGTCAAGAAAATCAGCTTCCTCCTCAACTTCAACATCCACCGCTTCCGCATCGCATCGATGATGAGACTCTCCTCCTCTTCCTCCTCCTCATCCCGCCAAAGCCATCTCAGCTTCCGCAACCGGGTAATCGGGTTGCAAGAATGCGTGGACGACGATGAACACTTATGATTCTGAATCAGTGTCAACCCCAGGCAGCGACGATATCGATAACCGAGCTGAGTTGTTTATAGCGAATTTCTACAACCAACTTAGGATGGAAAGACAGGAAATACGATTAGATCATGATGCATCTTTGAATCTGCATGTGACACATGTCTAAAAAACAAAGTTAAAAAGTGGTTTTGAGTTTGCATTAAATGCATTTTGGAAAATGCACATGGGACACGTGTCACCACCACTTGGAAAATGCATCTTGCATTTTGAATGGTAAAGATTAGGGTCTCAAGTTCTCGAAAAAAACAAGGATTTTTCTTGTCCCACATCTTGCATACTCGTCCCAAATCGCACCATGGGCTCTGATACTATGTTAAATTTTACTAGCTCATATAGTTTTATAGTCCCGTTATGACCCGAAAGCTCAAGCTTGTGAGTCATGATTCCATATATAGAATTATATAAGCTAGCATCTTCTCATTCTTTTAGACAATGTGGGACATTTCTCTAATTGTCTCATCTCAACAATCTCCCCCTCAGTTGGAGAAATGTCACTTGCTCCCCTTAATCATTACTTCGTTATCACAACCTCGCTTATCTTTTTTGTAGGGGTCCTCCTTGTAGGTACGTCTCTCGCGACTCCCTTCTCACTTGGTCTTGACCTACGCCCGTTGCTAGTGATTTTGCTGGCCCAGTCAGTGCACTCTCGCATTCTTTTTTGCGAGTCCCCTTCGAGCTGCCCTGCAGCTTCATCCTTTACTAGGGGCGCCCTTACTCCTTTTTTCGTGTCCCATATCTTGCATACTCGTTCCAGATCGCACCATGGGCTTTGATACCATGTTGAATTTTACTTGCTCATATAGTTTTATAGTCCCGTTGTGATCCAAAAACTCAAGCTTGTGAGTCATGGTTCCATAGAATCATATAAGGTAGCATCTTCTCCTTCTTTTACATAATGTGTGACATTTCTCTAATTGTTTCACTCTACAGTTATATTTCCTGCAATCGAATTTCACTAATTATTCGCAATCGAACGGCTTATATGCTGACCAATATCCATGAAACTGAATTTGTCAACAATACACATTAACAATTTTCAATATTCTAATAAGACATGCATTTCGTTGACCCGAGATTTGGTCTATTCAAATCCTTCTTGCAACCCAATTCCATCACTTTTCTTAGCCATCTTCAGCCACCATCTTACGTTATCTTTTTGCACTTAAAATTTTAATTATCCTTTGGCCACTTCAATTATTTTGAGTTTGTAATTAAGTATTTAGTTTAAGATAAATATCGCACCTTTTTAGTTTATTATACAAGTATCTTAGATAAACGAAAAAGATCTGGTGGTGTTGTGGAGCTAAATACAGCAAACACGCAATGATATTGTTTTGACATGCATCAATAATTAGTATATTTAAAATGACATCGTATTTATTGAAACAATACTAATTTTGTTCTCGCACCATTTGACTGTGCAATTCCGAATTTAAATCCATAGGTTAGATACTCAGACTAAATTATTAAATCCGTAGTTTACTTCATTAGATTAATTTAAATTCATTCCTTCATTACCTTAACATACAAAATAGTAACACATGTGTACCTTGGGATGCAAGTCATCCCCATTTCGCAGAATTTCGAAACTCACTTGACCAAACTTTTGAGTTAAGAAATCCCCATATAACTGATAAAATATCATCATCTGCATAGAATATTCTACCATTATATGCTGGCTATGGCTGCTTCATTTCACTCGTTAACTTGTCACCTCATCCAATCATAAACCTTCTCTCCATATAAATTGAAATGCATGTCATCACCACACATTTTCCATACTCATTTCACATCATCAAAATTCAAATAGAGCACAAATCCACAATGGGATTAAACAAGTGGATTTTGATCAACAAGCTCCGAACCGCCGTCAAGAAAATCAGCTTCCTCCTCAACTTCAACATCCACCGCTTCCGCATCGCATCGATGATGAGACGACGACTCTCCTCCTCTTCTTCTTCCTCTCACCAAATCCGTCTCAGCTTCCGCAACGGCCGGGTAATTGGGTTGCAAGAATGCGTGGACGATGACCCTTATGATTTTGAATCCGGGTCAACCCCGGGCAGCAGCCGGTTGCTGAGGACACAGAGCTGTCCTTCTTCCGAAGACGATATCGATAACCGGGCTGAGTTGTTTATAGCGAATTTCTACAAGCAACTTAGGATGGAAAGACAGGTTTCGCTCGAGCTGAGGTATTCGAAAGACGACCGTTTCGGACTCGTCTCTCCGTGATGACAAATTTCTTTTCAGAAAATCTTAATTTTTGAAGATTTGATGAACTGAGTTAGCAGCAACACTTCTGTTGATTCATTGCTGTAGTATGTAAACGTGTGCATTCTTTGATTCATTTATTTCATTGATCAGAGGATTGGAATTTTTTTTGTCCCTCCTGTGTTGTAAGAAACTTTGGGATTTGTCCCTCCCGTGATTTTTTGTGTGTTTGGTGCGGTGGTGAGCTTGTTTTTTGAGGGAGCTCTCGGTTGGCCCTAGGTTAGGGTGTTGTTTGCTGGCGTTTTTATGTTGGTTGTTAGGGTGTTTGTCCCTCTTTTGAATGAAAATCGCCTTTTATTCAAAAAAAAAAAAAAACTTTGGGATAAATTGTGTAATTTATGTTTGTGCAATTTTCCAAAATTTGTTGAAGGGTTAATCAAGCTTCTTATTGTCATATGGATTGAAACTTCGGCTTAAGGTGTCGGACTATTCCCAAAATGGTACGTTAGTCTCTTATAAGAGTAAAATATATTTTACACATATTCATCTTGGTTGGGAGGTGATTTTAAATATCTCATTAAGATAAAACTATATGACGGTTTAAAGTCTTGTTTTTCAATGTTTCTACTTATAAATCTTCAATGATATGTTTCTCAAAGTGAACAAGGCTACAATGAACATGCTAAGAGTTAAAATGTTTGGGATCGAAGATCGCTGAAATGTTTAGTCGAACAGGAAAACATGGTCGTCGATGCCATGGACAGCGGCACAACCTTTATTGGCACCTTCAATTGATTCAATTCAAGTAACGGTTTCGACTAAACACACCATAACTATTTATTTGTCTGCTTTGAAGTGATCTGAACGGCTTGATGAAAAACACCTCATAGGTGAAGCCTAAGCGGTCATTTTCTTGAACACTGCTAAAAAATTTAGACTTGAAAATCATGATTTAATAATCCAATATGAGCGCGCAATATTCCTTTTCACTTGGCAATTAGGGACAACTGCACCATTCCCAATAAAATACAAGATGTCCACAAAAGATAAAACAAATTACAAATCCACATCTTGAACCCTTAACTCTTTATTACAAGTCAAAGTAACAATCACTTTTTTTTAATTTATAAGACAGGGATCAATGTATCATAGTTTAAGTACTCAGATTAAATCATTAAGTTAAATACTTCGTTAAATTAATTTAAATTTATTCATTCAGTTCAAACCCTCATTACCAATAATATCAAAATATTAACACATGTGTAACTTGGGATGCAAGTCATCCCCATTTCGCAGAATTTTCGAAACTCACTTGACCAAACTTTTGAGTCAAAAAAAATCCCCATAACTGATAAAATATCATCATCTGCATAGAATATTCTACCATTATATGCTGGCTATGGCTGCTTCATTTCACTCGTTAACTTGTCATCTCATCCAATCCTCTCCATCGATCCCATCGTTCAATTATGCTCCATATAAATTCAAATGCATTCCATCATCTCATTCTTCATACTCATTTGACATTTCATATCATCAAAATTCAAATAAAGCACAAATCCACAATGGGATTAAACAAGTGGATTTTGATAACCAAGCTCCGAACAGCCGTCAAGAAAATCAGCTTCCTCCTCAACTTCAACTGAAGATTGAGGCTTGGGCAAGTGAGTAGACACGAATTTCCGTCCCTTTTTCTTATCATCGATGAAACTGAAGAGAGAGTGGTACAGATCATGAATAATCATAATGTAGTTGCACTTCCCGAAGACTATAATCAAGAAAACATGTGCGCGATATTCTATGACAAACATGATGGCAGGAGAGGCGACTGACGGGATGCGCTGCTCTCATGTTTTTCACTAGCCTACATCAAAATTTGGCTCAGAAAACGAGCTTCGCTCGGAAGACACAACTCGTATCCAGTTTGTAGGTATACTCCTCCTGATGTGTGATATCAAAGTTATGATGCGGCATTACTGTACTTTTAAGAAAGAATCTATTAGATTTCAGATTGATTATCCGATATCAATGCTAAATTTCTTTCTTTTATCGCAGATTATCGAAACTGTGGAAGGCGAAATACAAACGGATCCTACAACGTTGACGGTTAGACTGGGGCTTGGCCAAGTGAAACGACACGAATTGCCGTCCCTTTTGCTGATCATCGATGAAGTTGAATATCGAATGGTATAGATCATGAATAATATTCATATTGTTGCACTTCCCGAATACTATAATCAAGAAGTTACGTGCGCGATATGTTATGACTATATGATGGCGGGAGAGGCGACTGGCAGGATGCGCTGCTTGCATGTTTTTCATTATACTTGCATAAAAATTTGGATGAAGCCGACATATTCAAGCGAATCCAGTCAAGGAACTTTAATGTTTGACATCATCCTTGGCGGAAACATTAGCTCACAGTATCAAGCGAAGTCGAGTTCAAGTACAATTGTCCAATTGACATCCATCTCGGAGACAACAGCAGCTCTACATGGAGTAACTGCACTTCTATTTGAGTTTGAGCATAAAATGTAGCATATATGCAAGCATATGCAAAATATATAAAAATTGTATAACATAAGTATACTTGGAACTTATAAAATGTAGCATATACATATGCAAGACATATGCAAAATATATGCAACACCATATAAAAATTATATAACATAAATACTGCTATTACATTGCATGATAAAAACCAGCTAATACATATGCAAAATATATAAAAATTGTATAACATAAGTATACTTGGAACTTATAAAATGTAGCATATATATGCAAGACATATGCAAAATATATGCAAAACCATATAAAAATTATATAACATAAATACTGCTATTACATTTCGTTATGTTGTCTCCATTTCGTTATTTTAATGGATTAACATGCCATTTTGGGGTTATACTCCACAAATCATGGTATGTAGTTAGACGAAATTTACAGTAGATCTCATTACTTTGAGCACGATAAAAGTTCCTTAAATTGGGTTGGAAACATGAGGTGAGTGGATGGAGAACATGAAGTAAAGCTGAAATCGTTCCATTTCCCAAAAAATAAAAAGAATTAATGCAAAATTATTCTAAAGTTAGTGATTAAAAAATATTCAAAACAAATGTCCAAGTATGTAAAAAAACCGATGAGAGTGTTACAAATCATAATTAGCACAAGAAAATGTGTGTGTGTGCGCACGTTAAATAAATGTTCATTCAAATATTCTTGGACTTTTTATGTTGTTATTTTCTAATAGCAAAATATGTGGTCCTTTCTATTATATTGGTTTTCATTCTTTTGGCCAATTAACTAAATGACGTGCAGGTAATTATAGGAAAATCTATACCATTTTAATTCTATCATGTTTGTTGAGTTTAAGTTAATCCTAACATGATGATGGAGCATGTATGTTCTGGAAATGTGTTTTGGCATGTGAGCAAAAATTAAAGATGCTTCCCTTTTACTTTGCTTGCATAGGTTGGCAGGCCGACAATAAAGCGTTTTTTACTTTACTTTGCTTCCCTTTCGTTCAAATGTCTCACATCATTTCCATTTGCAGATCGCTCAGACATGCAAGCCAACTGTGAAACGTGTGCCTTTTTTCCGTTGGCACCTTCTAATTCCTTGGTTTAAAAAGCTTGGTCAAAAGCTTTTGCAAACCTGGATGATAGCAGCGGGAAATTTTTTTTCATACATAATACTTCTAGCATGATTTATTTAGGGCTTGAAAGTGAAACTGGTTAGTTTAGATAGGAGAAATTACACTAGTTTGCATGATAGAATTTGATTTGAGTTTCATGGAGGTATATAGTGTTTAAAGTGTTTTTTTTTTCTTTTGACGAGGAAAGCTCAAATTGAGAACCAAAAAATCACTATCCTACCATCCATTGCATTTCATCCATTCAACCATATCATGCCACGTGCGACACTATTCTAAGACTATCTAATTAATTTTATCATATGTTGGAAAAGGATAAAATTTAGAACTGATATAAACCCACTAACTCCATTCAACCATTTATTTTCGGGGGTTTTTTTTTAAGACACTCGAATTTATGAATCGGTTACATGCAATGAACGAAATTAGTCTGAAAAGCTTAGCATGTCAAAGTACGTTGTGACACACACAGACCTTAATTTCTTTCACCTAAGTAGAATGAAACTGAACTTTTAGTTTCTATCAAAAAGAAAACTACTTACCATTCTACCAAGGCTTTAATATAGGGTGGTGTTTAAAATATGACATTTGTACTAGCTTTTTCTAAAAGAAGTAAAATGGCTGCCAGTGGATCTTTTCTCTCACACTTATAGAAACTGCTAGCAGCTTATTAGTGCTAGACACACTAAATTTCATTCCAAAAAAAAAAGTATCACTGAGGGAAAGTTACTTCCAGAGTACCTGTACATCAACCTGCACGCTCAAGTAACACATCAACAGAATGTTTGTCACTATCAAAACAGGTGGAGCTCATACTCCAACAAAGTCTAACCGTCAACGTTGTAGGATCCGTTTGTATTGCGCCCTCCACAGTTTCGATAATCTGCCATAAAAGAAAGAAATTTAGCATTGATATCGGATAATCAATCTCAAATCTAATAGCTTGTCGTATAACTCCCTTTATTCTTTCAAGTTCTTCGAAATATGCAAGATCCATCTTCGGCCTAAATTCTTGGGTTTCTTTGAGTTTAGTTGCTCTATCGCTGATCTGCAGAAACGTTGCAAGAAGATTGATTGAGTGAAAAATGAAATCACCAATTTATACACATATTTATACTTAGCAATATTACTAATTAGTAATAGATTGATTCACAGACATTTAATGTTTAAATATTCCGATATATTCATAATCCTAATTCTATCCTATAGTGAAATTATATGGAAAGTTTTGATTTAGATTCCAAAAACGAAAACAAAAAAAGAATCAAATCATGCAATGTTTAGAGCGCAATTGATTAAATTGCAAGCAGATCAAAGTTTTTGGAAAGGTCGGCAATTGCGCTCTAAACATTGCATGATTTGATTCTTTTTTTTGTTTTCGTTTTTGGAAGCTAAATCAAAACTTTCCATAAGTATCAATGTATCATAGTTTAAGTACTCAGATTAAATCATTAAGTTAAACACTTCATTAAATTAATTTAAATTTATTCATTCAGTTCAAACCCTCGTTACCAATAATATTTTTTTGGGAAAAGTACATAAAGGGTACCTGAACTATCGCCTAATTCCAATGTGTGGGCTTAACTATAAAAAGTTTCAAAGAGGGGGCAAACTTTGGTTAGTCTTTCCAAAGAAGGGGCACGGTCAAACCTGAACTATCGCCTAATTCCAAAGTGTGGGCCGAACTATAAAAAGTTCCAAAGAGGGGGCGAACTTTGGTTAGTCTTTCCAAAGAAGGGGCACGGTCAAACACGCCGTTAACTCCGTCCAATTCCGTCCAACGCGCTGTTAACTCCGTCAAACGCACCGTTAACTCCGTTATTCTTGTTTATTAATTTATATAAATAAATGTAAATTTATAATTTGATTTTAAAAAAATGATAGTAGGAAAATTTAATTCCTCTTACACATTTGCATCAATTTATAGGGAATATAAAATTCAATTTTGTAGTAGGGGATATAAAATTCAGATTTAATTCCTCTTACACATTAATTTATATAAATAAATCTGAATTTTATATTCCCTAATCCCTACTACAAAATTGAATTTTATAAAATTCAGATTTTGTACAAAATTCAGATTTATAAAATTCCGTTATTCTTGTTTATTAATTCTGTTACAAAATTGAATTTTATATTCCCTACTCGCTACTACAAAATAACGGAATTTTCTAAATATGAATTTTGTACAAAATCTGAATTTATAAATCTGAATTTTATAAAATTCAATTTTGTAGTAGGGATTAGGGAATATAAAATTCAATTTTTTAGTAGGATTAGGGAATATAAAATTCAGATTTATAAAATTCCGTTATTCTTGTTTATTAATTTATATAAATAAATTTAAATTAATGTTTTGATTTTAAAAAAATGATAGTTCAAGTTTTTATAGTTCGCCCCCTCTTTGGAAAGACTAACCAAAGTTCGCCCCCTCTTTGGAATTTTTTATAGTTCGGCCCACACTTTGGAATTAGGCGATAGTTCAGGTTTGACCGTGCCCCTTCTTTGGAAAGACTAACCAAAGTTCGCCCCCTCTTTGAAACTTTTTATAGTTAAGCCCACACATTAGAATTAGGCGATAGTTCAGGTACCCTTTATGTACTTTTCCCTATTTTTTTTATAGAATTGATAACAAATTTTAGCCTACAAAACACACTGTTCAAAGGCCAAAAGACCTTTAAAGCGATGCCGACCTTGTACATTACCCTTAATGTTAAAGTATACAGTCGACTAATTCATTTGTTTGTATAAAGATATTTGAAATAGTTTATTTATAGAAAATATGAGACAAGAAGATTAAAACTTTGAAAATACGCAAATCTGAATAATAAAACTTCGAACACATCTCTTCTTCTTCTTCACTTTTATCTCTTTTTCTAACTCGTACTCTCTTCATATCACTAATCGTTGATTCATTTGTCGGAACAGTTATTCTTGTATCCTCTACTTACTTCATCATATTCACTTTCAAATAAGGTACGTCTTCTTATTCGTTGCTCCACACGCGTTGGCCTAATCAAACTCGTTGAAACATTTAATATTGCATCCAATTCTTCAATAAGTTGCAACAATGATGGTAACTCTGGCCTTGTTATTTGCATCAAACGCATTCTCACCGTCAAAGTCATCGGATCAGTATTTATTGTACCCGTTACTTCTTCAATAATTTGGGACAATGACCAAAAGTCTTGGCGTCTTATTTCATCCACTCCAAATTCGAATCTCATGCATTGTTCGAGAACCCTTCTAATCCTGTTCAAATCGTCGCGTGTTGCGAAATTCATAATCGTGTCTTCTGCTCTCTCTCTCTCTTTATAACCTGAAAACAGATTCACAATGTAAATATAAAAATATGTACGGGTGACAGAGCACGTCGTTGAGTGCTAAGCAAGATAAATTTATAAGTCCGCTACTCGTAACTCTACTATTGGATAGTAAAGAGGTAAGTATGGGTCGAACCCAAGAGAATTAGTGGATAGTAGTTCTTTGAGGATTTGTACAGAAAGGGAGTGTGATTTGGGGTTGATTGTGATTTTAGTGCTGAAAGTAAGTGGGTTGGTTGTGGTTTTAGTGCTGAAAGTAAGTGCTTGAAGGACAAGACTTACGAAAAGTAAATGCTTGAAGGACAAGGCTTACGAAAAGTAAATGCTTGAAGTACAAGACTTACGAAAAGTAAATGCTTGAAGGACAAGACTTGCGGAAAGTAAGCAGTTGATATGGGAATGAAGGTAAGCAGTTGATATGGGTACTGAAAGTAAGCAGTTGATATGGGTACTGAAAGTAAGCAGCAAGGTGGTGTTTTGATCAAAGGAAAGGATTCGGTTTTAGGGGCCTTGTATCATAAATTTGTTCATCATCGACCTCTAATGATCATACTACGTGTTTAAAATGTATCAAGGCTATTTCTAGCACTCGACTTGCCACACCGTCTAGTCCTTTTCAAGACATAGAACACTTGTTCTATTTAGGCTAATTCCTCCTTTCGAAGTATCTTAGCCTTATGTGCATCCACCTGATCAATCATTTCTGATCAACCAAGTGGTGTTTTAAAGAGGTTGAACTCTACAGAAAAGCTTTGCTCTTTCGAGCCTCCACTTAACCACGTATGTTCACGAACCCCATGGAAGAGCTTTGCTCTTTCGAGCCTCCACTCAACCAATAGTGTTCTAACCTAATATATGGCACATAGAACAAGTTTAAACACAATAGAGGCACTAAGAGAAGGGTCTAAAACATGTTTTGATACAAGCACACCCCTTCAACCGAATGAAGGGTTTAGCTACGAATATCCATGGAAGAGGACATCATAGCTAAGTGCTTGAAAAGTAAAGGTTTTGAAAGACAGGAAAGTAAAGGTTTTCGAAAGTAAAACTCAAGAACAAAGTTGGAGCTTTTGATTCAAAGTAAAGTGTTTTACAAGGATTGTAGTGAGATTTTCTACCAAAGTTACAAGTGATCAAAGGACTAGAACATGAAACTAAAACTTGTAACTTTGGCACCAAAATGGGACATTGATTCAAGGAGGAGGAGATGTAGTATTTATAGGCAAGGAGGAGGAGAAGATGTGGAGGAGAGGCCAACACATGTCAAGAGGGGGAGGAGGGCTTCAAAAGCCGCCGGCCATGAGGTGGCAAAGCCACAAGCCGCCGCCCATGTGTCATCTCCCCATGGAAGCCGCCGGTGGTGAGGTGGAGGAGGAGAAGAAGTGAGTGGAATGAGATCTTTTGCTCCAAAAAGCCATCGGAGCACATGCCTTGCACATGGGTGGCTTGACTTTGCATTCACTTGAGTTCTTGATCTTTGTTGAGGTTTGGAACAAGTCATTGGGACATGTTTGAGTGATTCCACGTTGGGTTCATGAAGGTTGTAAAGCCGAAATCTGGTCGTAGTCTGGAATGACTTGTAATCCATTTTTAGCTTTAAGAACTCCTTTTTAGCTCGTTTCATCTCTAATCCTTGAAATAGCCTGTAGAACAAAAGTGAAACTAACAAGTAAAAGTTGTTAAGACAAAGCGTCTAATTTGGTGGGTTTAACTGTCTTAATGAATCATATAAATATGGTCCATCAACGAAATTGAAGATAATCATATATATATATAATAAACTTGGTATATTTCTTAGCGATAAACTTCCATAACTTCTCTAGTTTCCTAATCGAAATTAATAATAATCTGAATATTAGAATCTGGATCCAATTTCCATAATATTTTATAACTACAATATTAAAATAAAAAATATCCATATTTGGAAAGAGTGAAATAAACTTAAGTATTAGTCTCGTAACAATACAATTGAATTCGTCTGACATGTCCTATTTTGAATACTTTTTTTTTGATAGAGAATACTTGTTTAAACTAGTTGAGGCCAAAATGTAATGTGCTGACACATATATGCAGTGTTATTAAAATCGGACCGGACCGGATCGGCCCGGTTCAGTAATCAGACCGTTCTGTAATCGAACCGGTCAAAATTCGGTCAAGACCCGATTGAACCGGTGGTTGAACCGGCCGGATGAACAGGTTGACCCGCGGATTGACTCAATTTTGCATTAAAATGGTGATTTGATCGGTTCAATCGGTTCGATTTGGTCTGAAAAAATATTTATTTATTTTGACTTGGACAAGACTCGAACCTAGTATTCCTCTATAATTATCCACCCTCATTCCACCAAGCTAAACATGATTCTTGTTTTATTATTTGTTTCATTAATGTATATGCATTTATCAAATCTATAAACATTTTTACTTATTATCAATTTAACTAGAAATTCAATTAGTCTTAGAAATCTCTTATTGTTGTGACTTACAAATTAAGACTAAAATTGTTATTGTTGTCTATTATTGTTGTATTATTGATTTGTACTTTATCAAATTCTAAATTTGACAATTTGTTATGGTATGTTATTGTAATCCGATCATAAACATGTAATATTTATTCAAGTCATAAATATGTTAAATTATAATATCATATATAAGTATTTTATTTTTATTATTTAATTTGTGCGGGTCAAACCGGTTCGACCCGGTTGAACCACTGACCCATTGACCCAGTGACTTGACCGGTTCGATCACCGGTTCGGTTTTAATAACACTGCATATATGAACTTCTATATAGTTTTTTTTTTAATAATATTTTTATTATCACTATTACAGGATTACAGCCCTTGTATTGTAATTTATCATTAAAACTTACTATTATAAATACCAGTCATGAACTAAAACATTGACCAGACAGAAATTTATGACTACACATCTCCAGCCTTCTAATTAGGGGTGGGCGAAAAACCCGAAAACCCGAAAAACCGACCCGACCCGACACGAAAAAGCCCAAACGAGTCGGTTTTCATCTGATCGAAACCCGACCCGAAAAAAACCCGACCCGATTGGCTTAATTCGGTTCGGTCCCGGTTTTGAAATTTTTTTGGCCCGATAGCCCGAACCGACCCGAATGCTTAAAAAAAAAAAACCCTACTTCGATTTTGACTAACACGGTCACACCAACTCAGTCTCACTTCATTTTCATTTCGCTCTCGGCTCTCGCAGTCTCGCCTCACACTTCATTCTCATTTCGGCAATCAGCTCTCGCAGTGTCGCTCTCGGCTCTCGGCTTCTCGCAGTGTCGCTCGCCTGCTCTCTCGCTGTGTCGACTGTCGCCTGCTCTCTCGCGGTGTCGCCTGCTCTCTCGCGGTCTCGCCGACGCCTGCTCTCTCCGACCCGATCGAAGGTAATTCGAATTCGAATTCGTTGAATTCCATTTATTAAATTTTTGGTCTCAGACTCTCAGTCCTGAATTGAATTCAGTGAATTCGAATCCTTTTGATTGTTTTGAATGTTGATCAGTGAATTGAATTCAGTGAATTCAGTTAAATCGAATCCTTTTGATTGTTGAATACTTGAATCCATTTGTTCATTCAGTGATTTGAATATTGTGCAGAGATGGATGCATCACAATATTCGAGCTCCAATTCAGAAGAGGATTCAAATTTGGGTGCGGATGCTTCAAAAAATGTTCTGACAGTCGATAGTACCGCTACCGGAGTCTCTGGAACTAAAAGGAAGCGTCCTTCTTCAGTAGCAATGCAGAACATTGATGAAGCTGAACAATTTGAAGAAGCTGAACAGCTTGGTGAACCTGCTGAACCGCCAGAAGCTGCTGAAAAGCGTGATGGAAGATCGTGGGTTTGGGGGCACTTCAAGAAGATTAAAAAGCCAGTATATGAGATGAAGAATGGTAAGAGGGTGCAAACTAATGAAGTGGTTAGAGCTAAGTGTAACTACTGTGCTAAGGATTTCGCTTGCGATTCGTATGGGAACGGGACTAGTACTCTAAAGCGACATATCGATAATGTTTGCAAGAAGTATTCAGGGAGAGTGAAGATAAATGATGGGCAGCAAAAACTCACTTCTACTGGCCGTAGTGGGGCTAAGGAGTTGGTTACTGTTAAGTGGAGTGATCAAGGGTGTAGAGAAGCAGTTGTGAAGATGATAGTCATGGATGAGCTTTCGTTTAGCTTCATCGAGAAAGAAGGGTTTAGATATTTTTGCAGGTATATTGTCACATACTCACATTGATGAAGTATGAACTTGTATGAATTGTTTTTAACTTTTAATTTTTTATGCTTGGACTGAACATGTTTAAATGTTTATATGTTGTTGGATTGAATTGTATGTTGTTGGACTGAATTATATGTTGTTGGACTGAATTGGACTGAATTGTTTTTTCAGGTATGCTGTGCCTGATTGGCATGTACCTTCGAGGAGGGTGATTTGCAAGCAGTTTTTGAAGATGTATGCTGCTGAAAAGACGAAGCTGACGAAAGAGCTTAAGGGGCATTGCTTGTGCTTAACCACCGATACTTGGACATCGGTGCAGAACATCAACTACATGGTGGTGACTGCCCATTTCGTTGATTCAGCTTGGAAAATGCAGAAGAGGATTCTTAGTTTTAAGGTGATTCCTAACCATCGTGGAGAAAGCATAGGGTGTTTGTTGGAGGATTGTTTGCTAGAATGGGGAGTGGATAGAGTATTGACCATATCAGTTGATAATGCTAGCGCCAACAAAGTGGCGATTGATTACGTCAGGGAGAGGATGTTAGGGTGGGAGATAGCACCTCTGGTTGGTGGGATTTATTTGCATATCAAGTGCTTTGCACACACTCTGAATCTCATTGTCCGAGCTGGTCTTTTGATAATGGGAAATTCAGTTGGTTCAATTAGGAATGCTGTGAGATATGTGAGGAGCAGTGGGGCAAGACTTCAGCAGTTCAAAAAGTGTATGGAGAAAGAGAAGGTGGAGTGTAAGAAGGTGTGCATCCTCGATGTGCCAACAAGGTGGAACTCCACCTATCTAATGTTATCAACTGCATTAGAACTCAGAAAGGCTTTTGATAGATTGGCAAGGGAAGAAGGCACGAAGTACAGGGGTTACTTTGAGGAGGATGAAGACCTTGAATTCGAAGAAGACTTGGTGCTTGGGTTGGGAGAAGTGAACTTGACTAGTGTTGCAAGTAATGCAGCAGAGGGAACTCAGGCAAGGAAGAAAGGGAAGGGGAAAAGAGTAGGACCACCGGTTACACATGATTGGGAGAAGGCTGAAACTTTTGTGAGGTTTTTGAAGATATTCTACGATGTGACAATGAGGATCAGCGCCTCAACCAAACCAACATCGTGGAAAGCTTTTCATGATATTGTGTGTATCAAAGCTGAGATTGATGGACTATTTCCTCAGGAGGGAATGAGCACCGGGTCGGAGACTGAAATGATTTTAATGGATATGGCAGTAGGTATGAAGAGGAAGTATGAGAAATACTTTGCCACCTTAGAGGACTGCAATCAGCTTTTGTTGATTGCCTTGGTGTTAAACCCAAGGTACAAGCTCAGAAACTTCGAATCTACATGCAAGAAATGGCTGAAGATGGAGATTGATGATATTAGAAAGAAGTCAGCTGAGCTTAAAGATCTTCTGATTCAGCTTTGTGATGCTTACAACTCCATGATTGTTGAGGCATCCTCAAAGGTAACAAAATCCCGGAGTGGAGATAGCCAAGGGAACAAATCCTCATCTAAGAAGAGGACTATAGAGCCTACTGGAATTATGAAGGACATGGAAGAAGATTGGGAGAGAGAATTGGAAGACTCTGATGAGGGAGTTGTAGGACATGAAGTGGACAGGTATCTTCTAGACCCGATTGTGAAGGCTGTAAACCCTTTAGATTATGACATATTGGAATGGTGGAAGACAAATGGTGACAAGTATCCTGGCCTTGCCGCTCTTACCAAAGATATTATGGCAATTCAAGTGAGTACAGTAGCAAGCGAGTCTTCATTTAGCACCAGCAGAAGGGTCATTGATCCATTTCGGAGCTCTCTATCTCCCAAAACAATGGAAGCATTAATCTGCTACCAAAACTGGATACGGTCTGACAGTATCCATAACCTTCAATACATTCCAACTGTTGAGGACATTGAGTTTTATGAAGCTTTGGAGGAAGGTAATTAACTTGTTATCTGAATTTTGTTTATATTTGAGTTTGATTTTGATTTTGGTTGTTAACTTGTTATCTTGTTTAATGATAGAACAAGCAAGGGAAGAAGATAATGCTACAGTTGATCAACAAGAGAATGAAGAGAATCAAGAGATGCCTTCTACCTCAAAATCAACTAAAGTTTCTCAAATTGATAAGGGGAAAGGTAAAGTTACAAGTACCACAACCTTGAAGAAAGGGAATCAAGGGAGCAAAAATTTATTCATGAGGGGTTAAGGACCTAAGGTACTTATTTCTAAATTTGGCTTACTTGATAATTGAATCCTTGTTGTTGATATTTGATATTTGATAGTTGGTAAGTTGAATTTGAATCCATACATTTTTTTTCTTTGAATCTGTAAGCATTGTTTTATACTTAGATGGCTACAACACAGGAAACTATCAACAGAGATTCTAGTGATCTGTTAACCTTTTGTAAGCAGTCATAACTGAAATCTTTTTCTTTTCTAGTTTTGGACATTGTCAGAAACTGCATTTACACAAACTGCAAACTGCAGTTTACACTGCCTAAAAAATCGGTGTCTTTGTATTTATTTTGTATTTGAACGCCATGTCACCATTTGTTTGCTGTAAGAATATTTGGTTACCTGTTACGGTTAGTGATGATCTCTGTATAGGCAAAACTTTCAGACTGGCAGCAAGTTAAATGGGAGTTTCTTTCCAAATGATGATATGCTTGAGAATTGAGTTTTGCACTGTGATATCTATGTTTTTGGCATATCATGTTTTTGGCATATCATGAGTTTTGCAATTTGCACTGTGATATGATAACTGATAACTGTTTATCTATTTGGCATATCATGTTTTTTATAGAGATTT
Source organism: Rhodiola chrysanthemifolia (assembly GCA_033675395.1). NCBI lineage: Eukaryota > Viridiplantae > Streptophyta > Magnoliopsida > Saxifragales > Crassulaceae > Rhodiola > Rhodiola chrysanthemifolia. The sequence goes on from CM066204.1 coordinate 17,075,023, forward strand.
ATCAATGCAGAATGCTCTTTAGTCTTTACAATGCGAATGCATTTTAATTTTTATAGCCATAAAAGATAAAATACATTCTAACACGCTGCTCTTTACAATGCAGAATGCAGGGTGTGGCTGTGATAGGCAATGCCGCAATGATGCCTGCTGAAGTGCTGCTGCAGTGCTGCCTGGCGCCTGTTGTTGTCGTTTGTTGTTTGTTCTTCGTTCATGGATGCATACTTGCATAGCTATGTTGTTGTACTGTTGTCACTGTATTCATAGCTATGTTGTTGTACTGTTGTCTCGTATGCAAACCAGGAAATGTATGTTTAGTTTTGATTCTTCAATCACATATGGTTTTTGGCAAGAATACAAAGGATTTGCAGGAACTGGAAATAAGCTTGGAATTAGGTCGGGTAGCCGCCAGGAGGTCCGAGCGTGTAGCCGAGCTGGAGGTCGGGTAGCCGCCAGGAGGTCCGAGCGGAGGTCCGAGCGTGTAGCCGAGCTGGAGGTCGGTAAAAAAGCCCGATAAGACCGAAAATGGACCGACCCGACCCGAAACCCGAAAATCGGGCTTTTTTCGGTTTTCGTTTTCAAAAAGACCGAAACCGACCCGAACCGAAATTTCGGGTTTCGGGTCGGTTTTTACAAAAAATAGGCCCGAACCGACCCGTGCCCAGCCCTACTTCTAATTGCTATGCAACTTTATATCAAAAAAAAAAATTTTGCTATGCAACTAATCTAAAAACCCACTGATGTGGACATGTTTTAATAAATCTTTAGCCAAAAGCCCAAAACAGTAATAAAAATAAGAATACATACAAATACATACCCCACAAAAACTCTGATATCTCCTTCTTTTGCTATGTTCTTCTCTTTCGCTCTTTTCCTTTCTTGTTTAGTTTTTGTTTTACAAAGCTCAAACAAACCCTAACTAGCTCGTTATATATAAATCTAATTATTTTAAGAATTAGCTTAAAATTAGGAAATCACACCTGTATTTTCAACTACCCCGGCCCATAAATATCTCCCATCTTCCACATCTTCATTCGTCATTGTTAATATTTTGTTTCTAAAATTGTTATTTGAATGATTTTATTAGTTTGATAGATATCTCATCTGGTGCGCTTTCTTTTTTCTTTTCTTTTTGTGTTAGACATCCCATAACCATAATTAAATCAATCTTCACAATTATCCTACAATCCTTTAAACAATAATTAATGTCAACTTTAATAGATAATCTTAGCGGATATTACATTCTACAAATCGGTCCCCAAATTTAAAATTTTAAAGTATCGTACATGTAGCCCCTGCATTAGAGGTGTGGTGGTCATCTTGTGGTTCATGTGCAACGGCTCTCGCCTGTCTCTCACATCCTATCTCTAAACTCTCATGTTCCCTGCTTGATCTAGAGTTTTTCTACTCTCTCCTAATCGGATTTGTACTAACTGCTACCGGCACGGACAGAGTCAGAATTTAAAAAGTATTGGGACTAAATAAAAAAACAATAATACCATTAAAGTTTACCGGTTAAGATTTTCTTTTATTCCAAAAATAAGAAATTCTAAAACTGAATTTCTGATATTGATAGCTTATAAAGATATTTCTTGAGTGGTAATTTGATTTTATATAATTACTTTATTAGAGCCCAGATCTGATGCAAAATACAAAGTAATCTGGTGCATTCGTTTTAAAGATCCAAAGGCTGAAACAAATTGATTAAAATATGTAAATAACTGAATTTTATACGTGTTTCACATAATAGAAAGGATATAATCGACAACAACAAAAAATGAAAAAACAAACCGTATCTCTCCTCCCGACGATTAAGGAAACCTAAATCCCGAAGAACGAGTCGCGATTCATCCACAAATCGCTCCGCAAATCTTCGTCCATGGTGTCGGCGTCGGCGTCGAACAACAACCAACAAGTTTCCCTTTTGAATGACAAACTACAAAATTAGATTCGAATTGTCGTCCAGAGCGTCGTCGTCGTTCATAGCCTTTAAACAGAGGCCGGATCGGATCGGAATTCTGGAAAAATCAGATCGGAAATTGATTGGGATGATGAACTACAAAAATAGTCATGACGAACTATAAATTGGCATGACGAATTATACGAAATCGGACTAAATTCGATCAAATTGAAGGAGTAAAACTTCGTTGAACTCAATTGTTCACACTATGGATCATCTTCGACATCAATGGAACTCAACCCAAATGTAAATCAACAGTTTTCATAAAGAAAAATTCGAAACTGAACATGACGAACTATAAAATGGCCGTGACGAATTATAAAATGGCATGACTATACTGCCAAATTCTGGACGAATTTTAGTTTACATTTGACGAATTATAGCATTGTTCGTCAAAGTGTACTACAATATGTCGTAATTCTTAACGAATTATAGTCCAATTTTGACGAACTATGACATAATTCGTCAAAATTGGATATAATTCGTTAAGAATTCGTCGATGTTTTTACAGTCATTCTCCCATTAACAAACGTCGTCGACGGCGTCGGCTCGAATCAGTTTCGCAGATGATGGCAATGGACTCCTTCAAACACATTCAGGTTTCATCTACTTAAACCACGTCGTCGTCGGCGCAGATGATGGCAATGGACTCCTTCAACCACGTCGTCGGCGTTGTCGGCTCGAATCGATTTCGCAGGTTTCGTCGGCGTCGTCACCATGATGGTTGATCGGAGCTTATGCTGGTAGCCATTGATGCAGATCTGGTGCAAATGGGCGAGAAAAAAATAATTGAGGAAAGAGAATATAACATATTCTTAATGTATGCCAAATTTGCCCTCAACACATTAAAAATTAAAATTAAACATATTTATTTACAATTAATCAGCACCATCCAAAAGATTAAATGAATGGTTGAGATAACTTTGTATTTTTTTACAATAATTATCACTTTGCACCTGATCCTAAACCTACTTTATTATAATACTCTCACTTTTGAATATAAAAAATCAGATTGCAGAACGGTCTGATTACAGAATCGGACCGGTCCGATGACCGGTTCCCGGTCCAATTGGTCGAACCGGCCGGTCCGGTCCGGTTTTAATAACACTGACTCTCACTTTAGATTCAAAACTCGGTCAAGACCCGGTTGAACCGGCCGGATGAACCGGTTGACCCGCTGATTGACTCAATTTTGCATTAAAATGGTGATTTGATCGGTTCGATTTGGTCTGAAAAATATTTATTTAGTTTGACTTGGACAAGACTCGAACCTAGTCTTCCTCTATAATTATCCCCTCTCATTCCACCAGCTAAACATGATTCTTGTTTTATTATTTGTTTCATTAATGTATATTCATTTATCAAATCTATAAATATTTTTACTTATTATCAATTTAACTAGAAATTCAATTAGTCTTAGAAATCTCTTATTGTTGTGACTTGCAAATTAAGACTAAAATTGTTATTGTTGTTCTATTATTGTTGTATTATTGATTTGTACTTTATCAAATTCTAAATTTGACAATTTGTTATGGTATGTTATTGTAATCCGATCATAAACATGTAATATTTATTCAAGTCATAAATATGTTAAATTATAATATCATATATAAGTATTTTATTTTTGTTATTTATTTTGTGCGGGTCAATCCGGTTCAACCCAGTTGAACCACTGACCTATTAATCCAGTGACTTGACCGGTTCGATCACCGGTCCGATTTTAATAACAATGCTTTTGAATATAAAAAATCAGATATTTAATAGATTAAATAGAGAAATTAGAAATGAGGTGTTGACGGAATAAATTGAACTTTAAGCCCTATCTTGCAAAATTTGAAATTTGGTTTTCCGGCCCAAATACCTTCCTTTCTCTCTCTCTTGAAACGAAAGCAGTTGGATCTGTGTCGCATTTCGTTTCGTTGTCGATCCTCGTCGTGAGCTGTACTCGAAAAAGTAAGCAGCTTCTACGATTCACTACCGATCGATTAGTCAGGATAGTATTTTAGCTGCATTCGATTTATAGTATAACCAGATGACTAAATTCCGAGATTCGGAAATGAACAAACCCTAGGCGATTTGGCACTGTTGACGATCGGAGTTGCTGCTAGATCCCGATCGGCGGATCGGTGTAGTGAAATTGTTTTACGATGTCTTGTTTAGCTTTATCTTTGCAGCCTGTAAACGGATCCGATATTTTGCTCCAGACGAGGGAATGGTTCCCTCCAGCACGGGCGCTGGTTGCTCTATCGGCGTTCAGGCAGACGAGGTTGGCTTTTGCGGCAGGGAAGCATCAACCTGGAGAGGAGATGGATGCATCAGCTGCGCTTGGGGATGATCCGCTTGCTGCCTCGAGCGGGCAGGTTATTGTTGGAGTTGAGAGTAAGTATAGGGTTGTTTATCGCTTGGTGAATGGGATTTATGTGTTGGGGATTACGACTGTGGATCAGGATAATGCTGTGAATAATGTGTTTGAGTGTATAAGTATTGTGAATCAAGGAGTGAGTGTTGTTGTGGCTGCTTGTAGGGGTGTTGATGTCACGCCTGAGAAGCTTAGTAGGAAGTATGCTGAGGTGTATATGGCCCTTGATATTGTTCTGAGAGGGGTGAGTAATATTAGGTTGTCGGCTATGCTGGCTTCTATGCACGGAGAAGGGATAGCTAAGATGGTGCATTCTGCTATTGATACAGAAAATAAGATTCGTGGGGGACATAACTGGAGCAGTGTTGAGATTCATTCGGTTGAGCATGAAGCCGGAATTGAGGCGTTTTCAAATGCACGGTTTGAGCTTCCGGCAGAGACACTGGCAGCTGGGGATGAGTTTGCAGTAACTCTTGCTCCGGCAGTGAATGAACAGGAACTGCTACAAGAAAAAGATGAAGAATCTTCAGCACCAAAAGATCCATTTGCTGCAAGCGATTCACTTAATAAGCCTGAGGAGCTTGTTGACGGGTTCAAGAAGAACAGGGACTCATCTAATAATGATTTGACATTAGCATTAGCGGGTCTAGAGGTCACTCCACTTCCTCCTGCTGAGGCAACTAAGCCTACTCATATAAGTGTTGAAGGCTTTGAAGGGGATTATGGTGGTATTGAGTTTGGTAAAGAGGAGGAGTCACTGCGAGAAACTTTTGAAGGCTTTGATGAGGCTTTTGGCGGAGGATTAGATGCATCTGAGTTTGTGGGTCCAAATAAAGTGAAAAAGGCGGCAGGTCTCAGTGGGCTTGAATTGTTGCAAACCGGACCTGATGCAGCACCTGCTTCAACTCCAAGTGGAACTGGCGCTCCTCTTGAGAGCCTTGTGGTGAAGCAAACTGAAATGAAAGGCCCGGAGATGTACATCTCTGAAGTTATTAATGCAGAGTTTAGGGAGTCGCTGCTTGCCAGAACTGGCTTGATGGGCGTAGCGTATTTACGAACACTGCCTAAGAAAACTGCTGGTGACAAAGAAACTGAATTTTCATTTCGAGTTGACGGTACTGGTGGTGTCAAGAGATTTGTCATGAATAACTCTTCTGTGAGCAGTGTTGGGAATGGAATGTTTCATGTGAGGACTGCGCCTTCAGATGAACCCATTCCAATCCTGAAATATAGTTTGTTACCCCGCTCGACTCCTCTGCCTTTGAGGGTGCGTCTCATTAAACGCCAGAGTGGGACATTGCTCTCTGTAATGATACAATATGCCTCAAACCCAGATCTTTTGACACCCTTGACTGATGTAACTTTCATTCTGAAATTACCAGTCGATCCTACATTGTTAAATGTTACGCCGAAAGCTGTCTTGAGCAGATCAGACAAGGAGTTGCGATGGCATGTACCTGAGATTCCTCTAAAAGGGACTCCTGGAAAGCTGAAAGCGCGAATGCCTGTTGATTCAAGTGCAGACGATGATGCAGATGATTTTGAAGTGGTTGTGTATGTGAAATTTTCAATAGAGGGAGATACAACATTGTCTGGGATATCTCTTTTGCCTGCTTCAGAGGGCAATAAAGACTTTTACGAGGTGAACCACAAGTATGAAACTGGGGTTTATATGTCTAACTGACCGATGCTGTAGCTTGAGATTTTTCTATGTTTTCATTTTTTTTCTCCCATAATGAGCTTTGGATGAGTTCTTAGCATTTACTAAAGTGCGGCTCCCTGTATCTTAGATTTGATTTTACTGTGTGAATGTTCATCGTGCAATCAACTGTCTTGAATCTTGATTACTATATACAATTTCATTTCGCTGTGGTTTCTGGCACATCATCTGTGAAGCATTTCTTGCTTGTTTTTTTTAGGGATGCAATTTCGATTTCTGTCAATTTTCTTACTTTGGCCTCCACTAGGACATGAAAATTGTAGCTTGTGTAAGGGCTAAGCTGAGTATGTGGTGCTTCTTTTCTTCATTTCGGTTGTAGTTTGAACGTTTGATGATGAATTATTCGTATGCCATTCATATTTGTGTGTATATGATGTTTAAAGTGCCAACTAAAACCAAAGTTTTGCTTGGGAGTGGCAGTTTTGCAGTCACTTTTAGAGTTTTAGTTTGTTCTGTTCTTTTTTTTTTCTTCTCTGGGAGAGTTTGTTCATCAAGGCGTCCTTACATGGGGTGAGAACTTTTAGTAAAAGAACAGTTGGCGAATGATCACCATTGGATTCTTGTATATCAGAACTCAGTGTATATCAGAACTCAGTCAGGCAATTGATTCTTGTAAAATTCGTCATCATGAGTTTGATGTTAGTCACTGTTGTACTTACTAGAATTTGTTAAAACCTTATATAATTCATCGTGTTATGGGGTTAGATAGGTCAGCGTCAGTAGATTTCATGGCGTCAATGGTATAATTCGTCAAAAAGATTATATAATTCGTCAAAAGTCTTATTGTTCGTCGTGTTATGTGGTTAGATAATTCAATCTCATTAGATATCATGGGGTCAAGTGTATAATTCGTCAAAAGTAATACATAATTCGTCAAAAGTGTATTTTCTGCAACTTAGACATTTCCTCGTTAACATCAAGAAGTCTTGCCTTTTTCTGATATCAGTATACCTTCCTGATTTCATTTTTCCCTTTATTATTTAGGTGAAAACATTTATGAAGTTGTTCCTAATGTGCTCACGTCACTTCCGTTTATTGCACTCGAGATTCAAGCTACACTGTAGTACTCAATTGTAAAGGAATCACATGAATTTTCTGTTTATAGTCCTGCTCCTGACCTGACCACTAGCTTAAATTGCTTTCAGAAAAAACTTTAACAGCAGAATTTATGCAAATTCGTTGATTGGCGTGGGTGTTGCCTCTAGTCTCTATCATTCTTCTAGAGGCGAAATCAGGAAATACTTGCGTTGGGCTGATTACACAATGTTAGCCACGACAACAGTGGAGAGATATTCTACTTTGGTTATCGTTTTCACTTGCCATATATTCGATATCCTATGTACTTTTGTTCATCTGATTTTTGAAAGTGTATAACACAATCATACAGACGCTGAATTGGAAATTGCCATCCCTGATAAATCACAAATGGAACACGTTTTTTAGTTTTTCTAGGAATCATTAAAATCTTTATTGGTGTTTAAAATGTCTCCTAATGCGCTTTTAGTTTGAGCTTGGATTTTAAACTTGGTGCAGAACCGTACAGTTGTACAAGTGATTCAGTTCTCTTCATTTCTCTCCTTTCAGTGTTTGTCAAGAGCACTAAGAAATGAAAATCCGGAACTACTGATGCTGGCATCTGCGCTAGCTCTCCCTGTTCAGCCTCTGATGATTACCGCAGTTCACACTGGAATGATGGAGGTAACGACTCCCTGTTATATCCAATAAAATTCCGCGGTTTTCAATTTGTTATTTACCAGTTTGTTTACGTGAGATGTTACTAAAATACTTTTTCCCTCGGTTGTTCCCGATGATATCTTCAGTTAGCATTTGCCAAGAGGGCAGTTAAAGATCTTGACTTGAAGACTGCCCACAATTTTCATACCTTGTCATCTGTACTAGGCGGTGCCCTTTTCATCGCTGACGATGTCTATCCCAACATGCTTTTTCTTGACCTTGGTTGGCATCTTGCTGCGGCTATTAGCGTTGGGACATTGAATAAGCTTCTAGAGTAGTGTATATCATTGATAATGTATATCAAGTTAGTTGCTGAAGACATGTATAGAATTTAGGCCTAGGCGTCCAGACCCGAAAAACCGAAAACCGAATCGAACCGAACCGAAAAAGCCCGAACGAGTCGGTTCTCATCGGCCCGAAAACCGAATCGAAAAAAAACCGACCCGAATATTGAAATTCGGTTCGGTCCCGGGTTTTCAATTCTCTCGGCCCGAAAGCCCGAACCGACCCGATTGGAAAATGAAGTGGACATGTGGCAGCATATGATTGGTTAATTAAAAAGAAAAAACCCTAATTCCTTTTCGCATTCTCGCTCGTCGCTCTCGCCTCAGACTCAGACCTCCTTCATTTCGCAATTCGCAACAGCGGCACCGACTGTCCGAGATCCGAGCGTCGCATCCCGCATCCCCGACTGTCAGACTGACTGGTCCGACTGTCCCGTATCTCGCAATTCGCATATTCGACTGTCCGATTGTCCGACTGTCCAGGCGTATCCGGTCGTTTCCCGATCCGAGTTCAAGGCTTCAAGCCTTCAAATTCAAGCCTTTAAGGTAATTCGAAATTGCGAATTGAAATTCGGTTAATTCCATTTATTAAACTCCGGTCTCAGTCAGATTCGGATTCAGTGAATTCACTGAATTCGAACCATTTTGATTGTTTTGAATCCATTTGTTCATTCGATGATTTGTATATTGTGCAGAGATGGATGCATCACAATTTTCGAGCTCCAATTCAGATTCGGATTCAAATTTGGGTGCGGATGTTTCAAAAAATGTTCTGACAGTCGATAGTACCGCAACCGGAGGCTCTGGAATTAAAAGGAAGCGTTCTTCTTCAGTAGCATTGCATAACATTGGTGAAGCTGAACAATTTGAAGAAGCTGAACAACTTGGTGAACCTGCTGAAGCGCCAGAAGCTGCTGAAAAGCCTGCTGGAAGATCGTGGGTTTGGGCGCACTTCAAGAAGATAAAAAAGCCAGTATATGAGATGAAGAATGGTAAGAAGCTGCAAACTCATGAAGTCGTTAGAGCTAAGTGTAACTACTGTGATACGGATTTCGCTTGCAATACGTATGGGAATGGGACGAGTTCTCTACTTCGACATATCGATAATGTTTGCAAGAAGTATCCAGGGAGAGTGAAGATAAATGATGGGCAGCAAAAACTCACTTCTACTGGCCGTAGTGGGGCTAAAGAGTTGGTGACTGTTAAGTGGAGTGAACAAGGGTGTAGAGAAGCAGCTGTGAAGATGATAGTCATGGATGAACTTCCGTTTAGCTTCATCGAGAAAGAAGGGTTTAGATATTTTTGCAGGTATATTGTCACATTGATGAAGTGTGAGCTTGTATGAATTGTTTTTAACTTTTTATGCTTGGACTAAACATGTTTATAATTTATATGTTGTTTTTTCAGGTATGATGTGCCTGATTGGCATGTACCTTCGAGGAGGGTGATTTGCAAGCAGTTTTTGAAGATGTATGCTGCTGAAAAGGTGAAGCTGACGAAAGAGCTTAAGGGTCATTGCTTGTGCTTGACCACCGATACTTGGACATCGGTGCAGAACATCAACTACATGGTGGTGACTGCCCATTTTGTTGATTCAGCTTGGAAAATGCAGAAGAGGATTCTTAGTTTTAAGGTGATTCCTAACCATCGGGGAGAAAGCATAGGGTGTTTGTTGGAGGATTGTTTGCTAGAATGGGGAGTGGATAGAGTGTTGACCATTTCAGTTGATAATGCTAGCGCCAACAAAGTGGCGATTGATTACATCAGGGAGAGGATGTTAGGGTGGGAGATATCACCTTTGGTTGGTGGGATGTATTTGCATATCAAGTGCTTTGCACACACTCTGAATCTCATTGTCCGAGCTGGTCTTTTGATAATGGGAAATTCAGTTGGTTCAATTAGGAATGCCGTGAGATATGTGAGGAGTAGTGGGGCTAGACTTCAGCAGTTCAAAAAGTGTATGGAGAAAGAGAAGGTGGAGTGTAAGAAGGTGTGCATCCTCGATGTGCCAACAAGGTGGAACTCCACCTATCTAATGCTATCAACTGCATTAGAACTCAGAAAGGCTTTTGATAGATTGGCAAGGGAAGAAGGCACGAAGTACAGGGGTTATTTTGAGGAAGATGAAGACCTTGAATTCGAAGAAGACTTGGTGCTTGGGTTGGGAGATGTGAATTTGACTGGTGATGCAAGTAAAAGTAATGCAGCAGAGGGAACTCAGGCAAGGAACAAAGGGAAAGGGAAAAGAGTAGGACCACCGGTTACACATGATTGGGAGAAGGCTGAAACTTTTGTGAGGTTTCTGAAGATATTCTACGATGTGACAATGAGGATCAGTGCCTCAACCAAACCAACATCGTGGAAAGCTTTTCATGATATTGTGTGTATCAGAGCTGAGATTGATGGACTATTTCCTCAGGAGGGAATGAGCACCGGGTCGGAGACTGAAATGATTTTAATGGATATGGCAGTAAGTATGAAGAGAAAGTATGAGAAATACTTTGCCACCTTAGAGGACTGCAATCAGCTTTTGTTGATTGCCTTGGTGTTAAACCCAAGGTACAAGCTCAGAAACTTCGAATCTACATGCAAGAAATGGCTGAAGATGGAGATTGATGATATTAAAAAGAAGTCAGCTGAGCTTAAAGATCTTCTGATTCAGCTTTGTGATGCTTACAACTCCATGATTGTTGAGGCATCCTCCAAGGTAACAAAATCTCGGAGTGGAGATAGCCAAGGGAACAAATCCTCATCTAAGAAGAGGACTATAGAGCCTACTGGAATTATGAAGGACATGGAAGAAGATTGGGAGAGAGAATTGGAAGACTCTGATGAGGGAGTTGTAGGACATGAAGTGGACAGGTATCTTCTAGACCCGATTGTGAAGGCTGTAAACCCTTTAGATTATGTCATATTGGAATGGTGGAAGACAAATGGTGACAAGTATCCTAGCCTTGCTGCTCTTACCAAAGATATTATGGCAATTCAAGTGAGTACAGTAGCAAGCGAGTCTTCATTTAGCACCAGCAGAAGGGTCATTGATCCATTTCGGAGCTCTCTATCTCCCAAAACTGTGGAAGCATTAATCTGCTACCAAAACTGGATACGGTCTGAAAGTATCCATAGCCTTTAATACATTCCAACTGTTGAGGACATTGAGTTTTATGAAGCTTTGGAGGAAGGTAATTAACTTGTTATCTGAATTTTGTTTATATTTGAGTTTGATTTTGGTTGTTAACTTGTTATCTTGTTTAATGATAGAACAAGCAAGGGAAGAAGATAATGCTACAGTTGATCAACAAGAGAATGAAGAGAATCCAGAGATGCCTTCTACCTCAAAATCAACTAAAGTGTCTGGAGTTGATAAGGGAAAAGGTAAAGTTATCAGTACCACAACCTTGAAGAAGGGGAATCAAGGGAGCAAAAAATTAATCATAAGGGGTTAAGGACATAAGGTACTTATTTCTAAATTTGGCTAACTTGATATTTGATAGTTGATATTTGATAGTTGATATTTGATAATTGAATCCTTCCAAATGAATGATATGCTTGAGATATGCACTGTGATATGCAGTTATGCTATATGGCATATGCTATGTGAACTTGTGAAGTGTGAACTGTGAAGAATGAGAATTTGAATCCTTGTTCTTTCCAAATGAATGAAAATGTGAAATGATGATATGCATTATACACTTTCGTATGCACTGTGAAATGTGAATCTGTGATATATGAATTGAATCCATATCTTTCCAAATGATGATATATTGATATCCATATCTGTGATATACACTTTCATATTGTGCACTATGAATGTGATATGCATATTATGCACTGTGAGTTGTGACTGTGATATGAGATGTTTGTGTTTAGTGTTTACTCTTATCCATTCTTTTTAGCATCTTCTATTTTGTTTTCTTCTTAGGTTTGATCATGATGTACTAATTTTTTCAGGAGCTTGTCGCTTAATGAGCAGTCCAACTCCAACTTCAATGACCACTTTCATTGTTGCGCAAACTTGAAAAGAGATAGCCAACCACCGTCGCGTCCACCATAAGTCCAAACTTTAGTATTTGAGTTGAGTTGTAACTTGTAATCTGTGTTTGTGACTTTGTGTTTGATATTGTATCATTGATGAGCAATTATTTGATGAACTTTGATGTACAAGTCCAGTGACTTTGAGCTCCATTTTCACGTAAGTTTATGCAGATTTGATGTTTTTACTTAGTGTTACAGTGAAAAGCAATTTAAGAAGTAAAAAGCGAAAATGAGAGCTAGGACACCCGCTCGGACCTCCTACCTCCATGTGCTCGCATAGCCGCTCGGACCTCCTACCTCCATGCGCTCGCATAGCCGCTCGGACCTCCTACTTCCCATGCTCGCATAGCCGCTCGGACCTCCTACTTCCCATGCTCGCATAGCCGCTCGCACGCCCGAGCTCCATCTCGTACACCCGACCCGAACCGACCTGAACCGAAAAACCCGAAAACCCGAACCGAAAAACCCGAATCGAAAAAGACCGAAAGTACCGAAAAAACCGAACCGAACCGAAACCCGAATTTTCGGGCTTTGGTCGGTTTTCATTTTGAGAAGGACCGAACCCGAACCGAACCGAATTTTTGGGGTTCGGTTCGGTTTTGACAAAAAACCGGCCCGAACCGACCCGAGCCCAGGCCTAATAGAATCTGTGCTAAAGTTATGTGTAATTCCAAAAACTGACCAGTTTTTTGTTTTCTATAGAATTTATAGACTTAGGCACTACTGAAGGATTACAGTCATGAAATTGAATGAGATTCTATTTATTCCAAAACATGACGAACTATTAATTTTGTCACTTAGGACAAGAATCGGGTTATTGCCCCGATTGCCCCTCTTTGAAACTCATTTCACCCGTTTGCCCCCTTTCAAACTCAAATAACCAGAATGCCCCTTTTTGTAATATTCCCGGTTCCCCCAAAACCGGGAATGTCAATTTGTAATATTCTCGGTTTCCCTCATACCGGGAACATAAAAAAGGATTACGTGGCCGGGTTTAGGGCATGCGTGGACGAATGAAAGGGTATGTTTTGATATATTCCCGGTTTCCCTCAAACCGGAATATTGAAATTGACATTCCCGGTTTTGGAAAAACCAAGAACATTAAAAAAGGGCATTCCCGGTTTTGGAAAAACCAAGAACATTAAAAAAGGGGCATTCTGGTTATTTGAGTTTCAAGAGGGGCATTTGGGTGTTTTGAGTTTGAAAGAGGGGCAAATGGGTTAATAACCCCAAAACTCAAGGGAATATATATCTATTGATAACATGACGAACTATAAAATGTTCATGATGAACTATAGCATTTGAGTGCTCCTCTATTTATATATATATATATAGGGGAGCACTCGGTTGAGGCATGGTTGGTAGAATGAGGCTGTAAGGCATGATCTTGGCCATTGATGATATTGATCTAATGGTTGAGATTTAAAGATGTGGTAGTGGGATTTTACTATTTACTTTTTGCTTTTTACTGTTGGTAGTGGATTTACTATTTGCCACGTGGCGCGCCCACAAAGCACGGGGGGGTTAGATGTGTGGCCGAGATCGTGCCTCACAGTTTCATTCTACCAACTTGCCTCAACCGAGTGCTCCCCTATATATATATATAAATTCATAAGTACTGTAGCAAAAACAATTTATTTATTTAATTGTTCTACGTAGAGAGTCTAACAGGGGAGCGCTCGGTTGAGATCCCTTAAAATTTCATGATGCATCTTTAAATCTGCATGTGACACATATCCTCTACAAAATCTTTAAAGCGGATGCCAACCTTAAATTACTCTTAGTGTTAAGTATGCAATCGACTAATTCTTTTGTTTGTATAAAGATATTTGAAATAGTTTATTTATAGAAAATATGAGACAAGAAGATTAAAACTTTGAAATACGCAAATCTGAATAACAAAATTCAGTTTGTTCTAGGAATAAACAAAAGCCTATCTTAGAAATTTTATATCATATTGAGGGACGAAGAAGTGGATAATGCGGCCGACATCCGATATCTGCACACAGGGCAAGACCGGCTTCTTTTAAACCAGTTTTTGATGCAAGTCTCGTGATAAATATGCGAACACGGTATCTCACACGCAACATCCTCCTCCATCATATTTTCAAGACAAATCGAACATATCTCTTCTTCTTCTTCACTCGTATCTCTTTTTCTAACTCGTACTCTCTTCAAATCACTAATCGTTGATTCATTTGTCGGAACAGTTATTCTTGTATCCTCTACTACTTCTACTTCTTCTTCTTCATCATATTCACTTTCAAATAAGGCACGTCTTCTTATTTGTTGCTCCACACGCCTTGGCCTGATCAAAGTCATCGAATCAGTTAATCTTGCATCCAATTCTTCAATAATTTGCAACAATAATGGTAACTCTGGCCTTGTTATTTGCAGCAAACGCATTCGCACCGTCAAAGTGGTCGGATCAGTATTTATTGTACCCGTTACTTCTACAATAATTTGGGACAATGACCAAAAGTCTCGGCGTCTTAGTGGGAACTAACCGTTGAAGACATAAAGACATATATATACATGTCAAACCAAAAAGACGAAGGGGGCAAAAATTACGAAGTTGCTTTCACTTGGAGTTCTGCAAACACTAGAGTGTCAGTGAGATTTGAGAGCTCAGCTGTGATACCGGTGAAGGTAATTCGGAATTGGACAAGCTCAGGTACTGAGACCTTCGGCAAGCTTGTTCGGTAAACTACAACACTGATCTAGGGTTGGTAGTGCTGTAAGTGGTTTCCAAAGTTGTTATCGTAGTAGCTCTTGCTATTGCATGTGTACAAAATATCTGTATTTTGTACAGTCTATTTATCAATAAAAGGATATTTAGACAAACAAGAAATTTTCCGCTGTATTATATTAAGTTTCAGAATCTGCAGGCGTAAACTAGGTTCCTAACAGTTCTTAGTTTAGCTTTAACACTAATCAGCGATCCTATCACTCTACTACTTCTACTTCTACTTCTTCTTCTTCATCATCATCATCATCATCATCATCATATTCACTTTCAAATAAGTCACGTCTTCTTATTTGTTGCTCCACACGCCTTGGCCTGATCAAAGTCGTCGAATCAGTTAATATTGCATCCAATTCTTCAATAATTTGCAACAATAATGGTAACTCTGGCCTTGTTATTTGCATCAAACGCATTCGCACCGTCAAAGTGGTCGGATCACTATTTATTGTACCCGTTACTTCTTCAATTATTTGGGACAATGACCAAAAGTCTTGTCTTCTTATTTCATCCACTCCAAATATTTCGAATCTCATGCATTGTTCGAGAATCCTTCTAATCCTATTCAACTCGTCGCGTGTTGCGGAATTCATAATCGTGTCTTCTTCTCTCTCTATAACCTGAAAACAGATACACAATGTAAATATAAAAATACATATATATATATAAGGTTGAAGATAAACTTATATATATAATAAACTTGGTAAATTTCTTAGTAATAAACTTCCACAACTTCTCTAGTTTCCTAATCGAAATTAATAATAATCTGAATATTAGAATCTGGATACAATATTTCCATAATATTTTATAACTATAATATTAAAATAAAATAAAAATATATCCATATTTGGAAAGAGTGAAATAAACAAAAGTGAATTAGTCTCATATGCAATTGAATTCGTCTGCCATGTCCTTTTTTTTTTTTTTTGATAGAGTCTGACATGTCCTATTTTTGAATACTTGTTTAAACTGCTAGTTCAGGCCAAACTGTAATGTGATGCACATTTATGTATATGAACCTCTATATAGTTTTTTATTATCACTATTACACGATACAGCGCTGTATTTGTAATTTATCATTAAAATTTACTATTGTAAATAGCAGTCATGAACCAAAACGTTGACGAGACAGAAATTTATGACTACACACACCCATTGATTAGCCTATGACAACAAATCTCCAGCCTCCTAATTGCTATGCGCAACTAATCTAAAAACCCACTGATATGCAACATCTTTTAATAAATCTTTAGCCAAAACAGTAGTAAAAATAAGAATATATACATACCCCCAAGGCCCCAACTCACACTAGATCGATTAACAAAAACTCTGATCTCTCCTTCTTTTGCTATGTTCTTCTCTTTCGCTCTTTTCCTTTCTTGTTTTGTTTTTGTTTTACAAAGCTAACACGAACCCTAACTAGCTCGTTATATAAATCTAGAATTAGCTTCAAATTAGGAAATCACACCTTTATTTTCAACCACCCCATAAATATCTCCCATCTTCATTATTAATATTTTATTTCTAAAATTGTTATTTGAATGATTTTATCTCGTTTCATAAATATCTCCAATCTAGAATTAGCTCGTTTCATCTGGTGCGTCTTTTTTTTTATTTTTATATTTGAACAGTGATGATTGAGATATGAAATTCTAGAGAGAGAAAAAAAAAAGTTCCCTATTTTTGGGTGCTCATCATTAATGAATATTCAAACTAAATGAATTTATAATAAATATAAATAAAATGTGAAGTGAAGCAACTGGAAATTTTGAAAGAAATTGAAAAGCAAGAAGCTCTTCATTTCCATGTTGGGAATTGACATTTTGGGGAGAATATTCTGGAGAGTTGGATGGGTAGACCGCCGGGCAACGCGCTTCAATGCCGCTGAGGTTAGACAATTACTTTCTTTCTCACTCTGTTGGCTAATTCGCAGCTGAGAACTTGCCCTAATTTTGTGTTGCTTCAATTGTGTTTGCTTTCTGAACTTATGCCCTAATTCGTAGCTGATCTTGCCCAAGACACTTCTTGACTTTGGTTCATAAAAAGTAACTTCAGTGTTATTAGATAGATGAGTGAGGCTTTGTATTATAGAATTAGCAGCCAAAGGATTCTCTTTTGTCTTTTCAGCCTTTTGTCCTTACTGGCTTTGTAGTGTAGAATAGATACACATGTAATTACCTGGATGGGCAGTTTGCTTACTGTTAGTGCTGTAGATGCTAAACTTATATATTTCCCTCAAATGAATTGTGGCTTCTTCTGTTAAGCCGCCAGGCTTACTCATTTACTGTTTCATTGAGACTGTTCTCATCATCTATGTAAATAGTCATATTTTCCATTTCAAAATGCATTATATATTTTTGAGTCTTTTTTTTTTTTTGAATGTTTCTTATGGGCATCCTAGAGACACGTATGCATTGTTTTGTATAGTGTATGAAACAAAATTTGTAATTTGCTATCTATGCAACAAATCATTTCAAGGTTTCAGAGATGGAAATCATTTTGCAAGATCACCATAATATGATGCTAGCACAAGAAGTTCTTGTAGCCATTGCAGACAAGTTCATGTTTGGGTTATAAGATTCTCTTACGATTTCAATAGTTTCATTTCACCACACATGTCTGAATCAAAATGTCCGTGGTTGCAGCAATTCACCATAAAGACAAGGGAAATTTGTGGTCCAAACTAAGCAAGTACGACTGACTATCTTTCTTTGTGCTGGTAAAAGTATTTGATTTGTGTGATAAACTGCCACTTATGTTATTGCTAATCCATTTTGTAGATATGGAACTGGTTTCAGAACAAGTGGTATGCAATTAGGGCTAGATCATCAAAGATTCCAATGCAGTTCACTGCATCAACAATACAATCAAAGTCTGCAGAGGGAAAGTATCGGCGGCTGTGCCTATATAGCGCCATCTGCCCCTTCGATTTCCAAGGAGGATAATTTGTCATCATCTAGGTTGCCTCATTCTGCAATTTAATCTCCAGGTAGACTCTTATATCTTGGTTGTATTTTTCACCCGCAGAAATTTTGTATTCTGCTATTTTCTCTGTTAGTAAAGCTGTCATAGTTGACCATGTATGCTGTTTTTTATGCACTTTTCTTATACTGTTTGAACCATTGCAGGAAGGATACCCCAATGGAGTTTGAAGGCAGGTCTGCAAGAGAAGGTGCATGGTATGTGTAATGTCAGTTTCAATGTGGGCTCCAAAACTGAGTTATTGAGAATGCACAGATACAATATTGCATCAAGAAGTGATATTTTGACCCACCAGAAGTAGAGATCTCACACTCTAGTGTCTGTTCTTTGCTCTTTTGGCAGGTATTGTAAATCTTTTTTGTCGTCGAAAAATCTCGAGGCTGATAGCCCAGTTATTACTCCAAAGTTGCACCACTCCTCCAAATAGTTAAAGTGTCATAAATGCTGAAACACGTACATGTATAAATGACTTGCTATCTGTCTTTATATTTTATTTTAACACTCTTGTTGAATACTTGCAAGTCACGTATAATTGTCCGACGATATTAATACTTGCATGTCATGTTTGATTGTTACCCAGTAGTGTTTATTGGATCTCCTTCTGTTTGTTAGCTTTATTTGAAGCAAAAAACAATTGAGTTTATGTAAACACTGTTTACTCATTTTTATTAGACCCTGTAAAATTCTGATGTCAACATTTTTTTCTGGTCAAAATAGGAAGTTTTGGTTAGGTTTGCTGGCTTTGGGACCGAGGAAGATGAGTGGATTAATGTTACGACGCATGTCAGACATCGTTCTCTCCCGTGCGAATCATCCGAGTGTGTTGCATGCAGTTCTCCCTGGCGATCTCATATTGTGTTTTCCGGTGCAGATACGAACCTGTTTCCACTTCAACTGCATAATTATTGAAAACATGCATGTTCTCAGAGAGTCATCTTAATGTGCTTGATTTCAGGAAGGAAAAGACCAGTCCCTTTACTTTGATGCCCACGTTCTGGATGCTCAGAGACAAAGGCATGATGCAAGAGGTTGCCGTTGTTGGTTTCTCGTGTGTTACGACCATGATCAGTCTGAGGTAATTCTAATTTGTAAAGTTGAGGATGTCTATTAGTAAGACTTCATAGATTCTTGTTTTATTATTTTCGCATAGGAAATTGATGTACCACTTAGAAAGATCTGCCGTCGTCCTGAAACCGACTATAGGCTTCATCAATTACATGCTATGAATGAGTCATCTGCTTTGGCAAAAGAGCAACATAAAATGATGTCATCAACAGAGCAAATAAAGAACGATGTTGATTCTACAGTTCAAAATCCTCCCGAACAGGTTTTGCTTCTAAATCCATCAATTCTCAGCATTTCCCATACAGAGATGATAAATTTGGATCCTGAAACTGAAGTTTAGAATAACTCCCATGAAGTTGAAGATGCAACTGATGCTATGGCTGTGGACAAACAACCGGAGAAACCAACAGATACTGCCACAGCCGACAACTACAACATGTCTCACAGCCGAAAAGACAAATGACATGCCTGTATGTGACATCGATGCCACAATTACACAGAACAGAATGTGACCGAAGACATAAGGAATGAAGCTTCACCGGTCCTAAAAATGGGGAGGTTGACACGAAGCCGATGATAGTTGAAACAAACACTACCACTGATGATGGGAATTAAGGCTGACACTGGCCAGGGTATGTAAAGATGATCCGACAAGTAGCACCGACACATACAGCCTTTCAGAAATGACATCCAGCATAGACAACATTACATTGGAATAGGAAGTTCCTGAAACAGCTTCTACGTTTCACTACCGATCGATTAGTCAGGATAGCATTTTAGCTGCATTCGAGTTAGTATAACCAGATGACTAATTCCGAGATTCGGGAAATGAACAAACCATAAGCAATTTGGTACTGTTGACGATCGGAGTTGCTGCTAGATCCCGATCTTCGAATCGGTGTAGTGAAATTGTTGCACGATGTCTTGTTTAGCTTTATCTTTGCAGCCTGTAAACGGATCCGATATTTTGCTCCAGACGAGGGAATGGTTCCCTCCAGCACGGGCGCTAGTTGCTCTATCGGCGTTCAGGCAGACGAGGTTGGCTTTTGCTACAGGGAAGCATCAACCTGGAGAAGATATGGATGCATCAGCTGCGCTTGGGGATGATCCGCTTGCTGCCTCGAGCGGGCAGGTTATTGTTGGAGTTGAGAGTAAGTATAGGGTTGTTTATCGCTTGGTGAATGGGATTTATGTGTTGGGGATTACGACTGTGGATCAGGATAATGCGGTTAATAATGTGTTTGAGTGTATAAGTATTGTGAACCAAGGGGTGAGTGTTGTTGTGGCTGCTTGTAGGGGCGTGTCACGCCTGAGAAGCTTAGTAGGAAGTATGCTGAGGTGTATATGGCGCTTGATATTGTTCTGAGAGGGGTGAGTAATATTAGGTTGTCGGCTATGCTGGCTTCTATGCACGGAGAAGGGATAGCTAAGATGGTGCATTCTGCTATTGATACAGAAAATAAGATTCGTGGGGGACATAACTGGAGCAGTGTTGAGATTCATTCGGTTGAGCATGAAGCGGGCATTGAGGCGTTTTCAAATGCACGGTTTGAGCTTCCGGCAGAGACACTGGCAGCTGGGGATGAGTTTGCAGTTACTCTTGCTCCGGCAGTGAATGAACAGGAACAGCTACAAGAAAAAGAGGAAGAATCTTCAGCACCAAAAGATCCATTTGCTGCAAGCGATTCACTTAATAAGCCTGAGGAGCTTGTTGACGGGTTCAAGAAGAACAGGGGCTCATCTAATAATGATTTGACATTAGCATTAGCCGGTCTAGAGGTCACTCCACTTCCTCCTGCTGAGGCAACTAAGCCTACTCATATAAGTGTTGAAGGCTTTGAAGGGGATTATGGTGGTATTGAGTTTGGTAAAGAGGAGTAGTCACTGCGAGAAACTTTTGAAGGCTTTGATGAGGCTTTTGGCGGACGATTAGATGCATCTGAGTTTGTGGGTCCAAATAAAGTGAAAAAGGCGGCAGGTCTCAGTGGGCTTGAATTGTTGCAAACCGGACCTGATGCAGCACCTGCTTCAACTCCAAGTGGAACTGGCGCTCCACTCGAGAGCCTTGTGGTGAAGCAAACTGAAATGAAAGGCCCGGAGATGTACATCTCTGAAGTTATTAATGCAGAATTTAGGGAGTCGCTGCTTGCCAGAACGGGCTTGATGGGCATAGTGTATTTACGAACATTACCTAAGAAAACTGCTGCTGACAAAGAAACTGAATTTTCATTTCGAGTTGACGGTACTGGTGGTGTCAAAAGATTTGTCATGAATAACTCTTCTGTGAGCAGCGTTGGGAATGGAATGTTTCATGTGAGGACTGCGCCTTCAGATGAACCAATTCCAATCCTGAAATATAGTTTGTTACCCCGCTTGACTCCTCTGCCTTTGAGGGTGCGGCTCATTAAACGCCAGAGTGGGACATTGCTCTCTGTAATGATACAATATGCGTCAAACCCAGATCTTTTGACACCCTTGACTGATGTTACTTTCATTCTGAAATTACCAGTCGATCCTACATTGTTAAATGTTACGCCGTAATCTATCTTGAGCAGATCAGACAAGGAGTTGCGATGGCATGTACCTGAGATTCCTCTAAAAGGGACTCCTGGAAAGCTGAAAGCGCGAATGCCTGTTGATTTAAGTGCAGACGATGATGCAGATAATTTTTAAGTGGTTGTGTATGTGAAATTTTCAATAGAGGGAGCGACAACGTTGTCTGGGATATCTCTTTTGCCTGCTTCAGAGGGTAATAAAGACTATTACGAGGTGAACCACATGTATGAAACTGGGGTTTATATGTCTAACTGACTGATGCTGTAGCTTGAGGAACAGTTGGCGAATGATCACCATTGGATTCCTGTATATCAGAACTCAGTCAGTCTATACCTGTTTCCCAACTAAGTGCTGAGTGCAGCCCATGAGTTATCTTGGCAGGTAATGAACATTATGCTTTTAGTGATGGTGTCTTTTAACTGCTATTTGGCTTATAAATATCATTGCAGTCCTAATCATGTATATTCTAGTTTGCCTTTGCCAAATGTGAAAGTCATTTGTATCTTGTATATATTGTTTAAGCTATGTCTAGCACCTAAAAGCTCTGAGATGGGCACATAGGCATCATGTTTAAACTGATTTGGGGCTTAAGTGTCATCTTATGTATTGTAACAGAACAGCAGTCGAGGTTTATATCCCATTTGCATTGTCAGTTGTAATCTGAAGGAGACAATGATGTGCTAGAGTTGAATCTAGGTTATTGAACATGAACGGCTTTTTACTCAATGCCATATGAGCTTGGCCCTGGTATTGTCATATTGATTATTTTGATCCTATAATGTAGCACAACTTATTAATTTAGTGAGTGTCCTGCCTTACCGGATCTCCAAGCCAAGCGGATATTCTAATTCTTTCCATTTGCATTGATGATTTTAGGTGTTGGCAACAACTACTTTTTGATAGGTAAAACCCTACTATAATTTGAGTTTGGAGTCAGCTCCAGCATTAAGTCGGCACTGCTGTCACTTGGGTTCTGGTTCATATCATGTGGACACATCCATTCCCAGAAGCTGGTAGATGGACCATAAAGGTTAGTTTCAGTAAATTAATTGCCATGAATACTTTCTTTCCTTGCTTTCCGATCAGAACATCATTTACCAGTACTTTTCTGGCTTTACAGATACTATTTGGCTTTTATTTGTTGCTGTTGATGTGCCACTACTTGTATGTTTGTTGAATTTTTGTTTGGTACCTTATTGCATAAATTGTCTTTTTCATGGATAATTCATAGGGCTTTCTTTTCCAGTCCAGAGATTTATAACCATCTTAGTCAAGCTCTCATTTACCAGAAATAAATAAAAAACTATAAAAAAATTTCTTTTTTATATGTGCACTAATTACCTTTATAAGTGAACTGTAAATCTACTATATTGACATGTTGGTTTGCTAAAACAAAACATGCAATGAGTGAAAAAAGCCTGTCGGCATGTTCCATTGTTCTTTTTAGCTTGGCACTTTGTAAAACCTTTTCTATACCAGCTTTCTGAATCATATGATGATATGGGCAAATCATGAAAATCAACTCATGTATTATGAATCACAGTATGAGTTACCAAGGAATGGATCTCATAGAAATGCAAACTGATTATCATTCATTCTCTTATCTTCTTTCCTTTGTCCCCCATTCACGAAAGGCATGTTGTCAGACAACACAGTAACCTTGTCCTAACATACCCACAATCTATTTCTTTGCTTTGGGTTGTATTGCATTTTACTTGCTAACTTATGATGTTGATGTCTTCATCATGACCTTCCTTGCAAGGCATCTCGTATGATCTCTGATGTGGACCAATGATGCTATGTCTGATGTTCATATCATCATGACTTACTTTATTCTAACCATGCTGATTATCGACTAAAAATGTTGTTTAATATGGACTAGTTTAGTAAGTAATATGGACGTATTGTGGTCACTGATGCTGCTGCCTCTGATATCACTATCAGACATGGGGCATGTAGACAAATGACGTCGCGACGGTTATGCTTGTGTGGTCTTTGCAGGTCAGAGCTTTGATCAGTCCCCATGAGCTTCCTCTCCTTCTATTACTCCCACTGGCTGGAGATTTTGCAATCGATTGCGGTGTAGCAGGGAAAAAAGTTTCTGGACTGCTGCAACGAGATTGGCGGTTTTTTATGTCCCTCAGCTCCATCTCTGGAGGAAACTTAACCATCCCGATTCCAAATATCAGTAACTGCCAACGAGATTTTGGAATCTTGGAAGAACTAACTGACGATCTATCGGATTTCCCAGAATAGTTCCTGTCTAGATCAGGCACAAAACTTGAATGAGAACGTCCGTGCCTCCTTTCATCCAAAGAGTGACTGCTTCTTACCACCCGTGTCTTGATACTGTTGGAATAGGATGTTGATTTCAGCTCCGATAAAGACTCGTAGCGCTTGCGACGGACATCGTGCCTCTGTTTGTTCTCAATAGCACTACCACCTTTTTGTATTACTGGAAAAGCTAGAGAGACATATTGATGATCCCTCAGAGGAAGGAGTTTACCAGAGACAATGATATCATCTGCAGGACACATGTCAGACAGAAGTATATTACTCGTAAAGAATTCAAAAGCAAGCTGTTGTGGCCTCAATGTCAAAGAGGGATCATCAGGTACTGCAGATTCTCCCATTTTGCACACTTAACTGTTAATAGGTGAATCACTCAGAGCAAGAGCTTCATTTTCTGATATCAACCTAATAATGAAACATGGATACTAAATATGTCAACCACTCAACCCACCAGAAAAGAGTGATGATGAAGAATGAGGTACCAAGTCTCTCTTTATCTTCACAGACTTATATAGGAAACTTGTGGGATTATCGTAATAATTGAATAAAACTAAAACTTGTATTTCAAATATTTGACTATACAGCAATAACTTTATACTGAAACTGATAGTGAAGAAGAGAGTAATGACTATATATATAAATTGCCAAAAGAGAGTGATAAGGTCTGGAGATGACCATGATGAGTTTATTAATGTATTTGGCTGGCTGGCTCTTCATGCCCATATAAACTTGTATTAGAGTAATATTAACAACGCTTTGGAGAAGTGAAGGTTCTTTTATTTGTTGGCTTATGTAGGAAGTGATACTGTTTCTTATTTCTTCTTTTTAGCTTCCATTATAGGCTGTCTGCCGATGACAAATACAATAACAGCAGATTGTGACCATTGCAGCCATCTAAGAGGCCATCCACACACTAAGCAGGTGCTTTGCTTTGTCTTTTGGTTTTGGTTTTGGACGCCCTGTTTGGTTTTGGTGCCTTGTTCAAATTATTTATGTTTTCTCCATCATATATCATGGTCGGCTTGAGACATTTGTGTTCTAACATCGGTTTAAAACGGAGCCTGCTCCAAAACTGGTATACTACGGCTTACTTGTGATTGAAAAAACTTCCAAGTTATTGTCATATTAGCTGCTGCATTGGTACATGAAGTGAGTGATTTGTTCATCTGATGTGGATATGAAGATTCTAAACTAGGAAAATATGTGGTTAAGGGCAATTCACTCAGACAGCATAAGGCCAGTGACAAACCAATGCAAATGCTGAATTTTGCTATCGGCATGTATTGTTTGTTGTTATCCGAAATATGGGTTTGCAGATTGCTGCTGCTGCTGCTGCTGTCATATATAGGCTTATGAATGATCAAATCGACTTGGGAGAAGAAGGATTCACTCCGGATTGGCGATGGGAAGGATGTTGTGATCTGATTGTGTTTCGCCAAACAACTTCGGTCTCTCCAGGAATCACTTTCTGAAGTCTGAAGCATGCTCGGTATTTTGAATGGAATACTTCAACAAACCTTGCTTCCTCACTCACTTTGGGTAGCAGTGTTAGGCCAAAAGACCTCTAAAGCGATGCCGACTTTGTACATTACCCTTAATGTTAAAGTATGCAGTCGACTAAATGCATTTGTTTGTATAAAGATATTTGAAATAGTTTATTTATAGAAGATATGAGACAAGAATATTAAAACTTTGAAAATACGCAAATCTGAATAATAAAACTTCGAACACATCTCTTCTTCTTCTTCACTTTTATCTCTTTTTCTAACTCGTACTCTCTTCATATCACTAATCGTTGATTCATTTGTCGGAACAGTTATTCTTGTATCCACTACTTCCTTCATCATATTCACTTTCAAATAAGGTACGTCTTCTTATTTGTTGCTCCACACGCCTTGGCCTAATCAAAGTCGTCGAAACAGTTAATATTGCATCCATTTCTTCAATAAGTTGCAACAATGATGGTAACTCTTGCCTTGTTATTTGCATCAAACGCATTCGCACCGTCAATGTCGTCGGATCAGTATTTATTGTACCCGTTACTCCTTCAATAATTTGGGACAATGACCAAAAGTCTTGTCTTCTTATTTCATCCACTCCAAATATTTCGAATCTCATGCATTGTTCGAGAACCCTTCTAATCCTATTCAACTCGTCGCGTGTTGCGGAATTCATAATCGTGTCTTCTTCTCTCTCTATAACCTGAAAACAGATACACAATGTAAATATAAAAATATATATATATATATAGAGGAGTGTTCAAATGAGGACACCCAAATTTGGTAAGGACGTAGGGACAAATCTCATCCATTAGATCATCATCCATCTAACCCCCGTGCTTTGTGGGTGCGCCACGTGTCCAAGTACCCAAAATCCAATAAAGCAAATAGTAAAATCCCACTACCAAAAAGCAAATAGTAAAACCCACTACCACATGTGACACGTGGCAGCTTGTGGATCATTGGATGAACCTCATCCAATGGCCAAGATTAGTCCCTACACCCTCACCATAAGACATGTCCTCAATTGAACGCCCCCTATATATATATATATATATATATATATATATAGGGTTTGGATCAGGTACAAACCTCCTAACTATATACAAACTACAAACCTTTATAAACCTTTGGATCAAGACATCTAATGGCCCATGATTATTCTAATTAATTATTCATTATCGAGTTAATCAGCAAATCTTAGGGATATGATTGTAAATATACTCGTTAATAAACACCGTTAATCAATCGTTAACTAAAAATCAAAGTGTATTTCCTAAATAATTATGGAAAGAATCCTCCGTAAACCTTCCATCAACAGGATTGAACTTCACCTCGCCGACCAACCTTGGCTCAAAGTGTCAACGCGGATACGTTAGGTGTTTTCAATTCTCATTCACTGCAATTAATACGAACCACGCCCTGTATTCCAGAGAAGTCACGAAATTCTACAAACCCTAGAAACGCAGCCCGTGACCCAGAGTTCATGTAACCAGCGGTGTGGCGTTCGTGACCGGCGACCTTCATTTCGCTTCGTAATGATCACATCCGTGGTGAGTGGCGTGTATTCTTGTATAATTGCGTGGTGGTAATGTACAGATCTGATGGTAGGATTAGTGGATTTAGGTTTGGAAGGGCAAGGTTATTGGATTGCTTTGTATGGTGATTGTTTTCGGAAGTTGAAATAGATTAATTTTTTGATGTTCAGGTGGTGTTGATTGGTGGGGCATTTGAGCTAGAAGGTGATTTAGATATTGCAGTTGCTTTAAGTGGGTGACGATTGCAGTGCGGTGGAGAAAGCCTGGTGAGGCGATGAAGAAGGGAGTTGAAGTTGATGATGATAGTAGGATGCATCCTTATTGTTTGATGAAATGCTCCAGAGGTGAGACCTTAAAGAATTGAGTATGGTCATTAACTTATTGATTTTATTTGTGTTTCTGCTCCAGTTGGATGGGCACCCAATCATCGACACCCAAATCGACCTTGGTAGATGGTGACGTTGGCGTTTCACTGTATTCCATGAGTTTGCTGAGCTCGCTATTTGGTGAGGATATATTGATCACTTTGAGGGAGATGAGGAAGAGAAGTGGCTGTGTGTGGCTCTAACAACAAACTTTTGGGTGCTTTTCGCTTCGGTGAGATCGATTATAGGTGGGTGTCACAAGGACAATGAGGGGTGTTCGACTAGGGTTTTTGATGGTGACTCTCCCTGTGATCTTAAGCCTATTGAACATGTAATGCCTGATTTGTTGTATAATGTGATGTTTCTTTTTTTCCAGCTGTTTAGATGGTTGGTTTTCTGATTGTTTTAGATTTTAATGGTAGCAGATGAATGTGTGCAGGAATGAGAGTCTTTGTGGCATATTGGTATGGCGGCAAGTCTTTGTGGCATATTTTTGGGTTCACAAAATAAAGGATGTTTCACAAAATAAGTACTGAGTTCACAAAATAATGGTTGTGTTCACTAAATAATTACTGAGTTCACAAAATAAAAGGATGTTTCACAAATTAAGTTCACATAACAAATGATGTTTCACAAAATAAGTATCGAAGTTCACAAAATAATGGTTGTGTTCACTAAATAATTACTGAGTTCACAAAATAAAAGGACTACTCACAAAATATTAACACTCTCATGCAATATATGTATGAACAGTTAGAATTGTTTCCCTTTTGGAACAGTTAGAACAGTTAGAGTTCGCAATATATGTATGAACAGTTAGAATTAACACTCTCATGCAATATAAGTTCACATAATAAATGATGTTTCACAAAATAAGTACCGAAGTTCACAAAATAATGGTTGAGTTCACTAAATAATTACTGAGTCCACAAAATAAAAGGACTACTCACAAAATATTAACACTCTCATGCAATATATGTATAAACATTAGAATTGTTTCCCTTTTTGGTGGCCCATGACAACAACGGTACAACCGGACTGCTTTTCGTCAATAATTGTGAGTAAGGATGCCCTTTTCCTTTTAGATATGCCATCAAGTTCAATGTCTGAAAAAACCAGTGAGTTCACAATTAATCATCTCAGTTCATAACGCAGCATATTTGTTCACATCTCTTCATTATCATTCACATAACGATACATGGTTCACATAGTAACAAGGTAATTCAGAAACACGGCGATGCGTTCACAAATAAATATTTAACATTGATATTTGAGTTCATATAATAATAACACCCTACACAAATCAAACACTATGGTTTTTACTGATTTATTGAGTTCAGAAAATAAACAATTACACATCACAAAATACCACCACCAGCAGCCTCGTCTCCTCCATTTGCAAAAACAACAACTGAATCATCACATCACAATTACACATCATTCCAACATCAAAATTCACAGAA
Source organism: Rhodiola chrysanthemifolia (assembly GCA_033675395.1). Lineage (NCBI taxonomy): Eukaryota > Viridiplantae > Streptophyta > Magnoliopsida > Saxifragales > Crassulaceae > Rhodiola > Rhodiola chrysanthemifolia. The sequence continues at coordinate 17,103,615 of CM066204.1, forward strand.
TCCAAAACCCCAATCTCAATCAGTCTTACACAATTATAATCCCTAATCACAGTCGAAACTACCTAGCTGAATTACCAAAGCAAAACAACTTAAGATTAGAACTTTATGATGCAAAATTCTAAATTGACTTACCCGGACAGTGATGAATTTATCTTGCAAACATAGAGAAGATAAGCTGCGGACGGGGTTTTGAACCCAATCCTGAAGGTCGACATCTCCTTACCCGATTCTCAGCCACTCGCTTCCGTTCTATCAACATCAAAATATCCTGGCCCGTCCAACGCGGCAGCCACGGCGTCTTCGGTCTCCTCTACCACCTTCGTGGCTGAGCTTCGCCGTGGTCGGTGGTTCGACTCTCTTCTTCTAGGGTTTCGACAAACACGACTGAGAATGAAACTGTCTTTGATTTCTATTTTGTTTTTTTTATGTCATTTATGCCCTTCTTTGCGTTTAAATCTAAACGGGAGTCTAACTTCCGTGAAAACATCACATTAAATCTCAGCCATCGATCTAAGATAATCAACCATCCTAATTTGTTTATAGTTTGTATATACTTAGCTGTTTGTACCTGAACCGCTCCCTATATATATATATATATATATAAGGTTGAAGATAAACTTATATATATATAAACTTTGGTAAATTTCTTAGTGATAAACTTCCATAACTTCTCTAGTTTCCTAATCGAAATTAATAATAATCTGAATATTAGAATCTGGATCCAATATTTCCATAATATTTTACAACTATAATATTAAAATAAAAAATATCCATATTTGGAAAGAGTGAAAGAAACATAAGTGAATTAGTCTCATAACAATGCAATAGAATTCGTCTGACATGTCCTATTTTGAATACTTTTTTTTGATAGAGAATACTTTCTTTTTTTTTGATTGGGTGCTTATGTTAGTGGGTTAGTATCGGTTAGGATGAGGATTTGAGCCCTGACACATCGTGGCGCAAGGGGGATTGCTACCACTGAGCAACTCCGCTTGACCTCGAGAATACTTGTTTAAACTAGTTCAGGCCAAAATGTAATGTGCTGACACATATATGAACTTCTATATAGTATTTTTTTTTTATAAATATTTTTATTATCACTATTACACGATTACAGCCCTTGTATTGTAATTTATCATTAAAACTTACTATTATAAATACCAGTCATGAACTAAAACGTTGACCAGACAGAAACTACACATCTCCAGCCTTCTAATTGCTATGCAACCAGGCCCGGCTCAAAGGTAAACCTAGTTAGACTAAGAAATAAAGAAGATGAATACAAAGATGGCATCATGGCAACATATTGGAATTTGTTGGGTAGTGAAAATTGCCTTTAAGATGATTTTTCTTTGTTATTTCTTCTGTTAACTTCATGGCTCTACACAATTGGTCTCATGAAAGTAATGTCATGTTTGTTTGTTTATTTCCAAAACTTCCAATTCCCCAAGTGTAGATAATTTTCATTGTTATTTATATATATCGTAAGCGAAAATACTATAATGAACCTATCCACCAAGTTTTAGTACAACACTGGGAACTGATGGAATATATAACTACACTTGCCCTGTTGAAACTTTTATCGGCAGGTAAACTAGACTATGACTAGTTAGTACATAGCTCTAATCTTTAGCTTTAGGGTACACAAAAATTCAATCAACTGAAACCTGAGACCTATAATTCATTGTGTCGGATGGTATGGTGAGTTAAGAAATCATGGAATGAAGGAGGCACGGCAGGTTCGTCCTCATGGTCCCCTTAATCAGATAGGAAGGATTTTCAGCAACCCATGTGTCAATTATTGATAATAATTCTTGTTAGCTTGCCTATCAACTTGATACAATATTATGATTGCTTATTTACACTCTTCAAATACTCCATTCTACTGTGCACTACTTAGGTCACTCAAAATTTGTTTCATGGGGCGCACATCCTTATGAGCTATTAACCAATCGAACCTACAACAGCAAGATGCAATTAAATTTACCAACCCTAAAATCTATAACTATAACAAAATAAGACAACACAACACATGTGGACTACTGGAGTACGAATGCTATTAACATCTGAATGCTAAAAACTCAGCAGATGCATCATACCTGTGGACTATGACGATGAGACCTTGGCGGAGAATATAGCGGCAGCTGAGGATGAAAGACCCGTCGGGTGATGAGTTTTGAGGCAGCTGTTGAGGCGCGATTGAGGATCGGATAACCGAGCTGCAGGTCCTCGAATGTCGCCTGATTTAGTCCCTGCGCCGAGTCGTTTGCGTCGCGTCCTTTGCGTCGAATGTGGATTTTGATTTTCCACTCGTTTTTGGGTGGAAATATTTCGGTGAAAATCGACTTAATTTTCCGATTAAATTTTTTTCTCACCCGTTTTCCTTGTAACCAAACGCCCAAATTGAATATTCCAGCCCATAAATTTTACTTTCTCTTTTGTTTTCCTGCAACCAAACAGGGGGTTAGTTTTTGTTTTACAAAGTTCACACAAACCCTAACTAACTCGTTATATAAATCTAATTATTTTAAGAATTAGCTTAAAATTAGGAAATCACACCTTTATTTTCAACTACCCCGGCCCATAAATATCTCCCATCTTCCACATCTTCATTCGTCATTGTTAATATTTTATTTCTAAAATTGTTATTTGAATGATTTTATTAATTTGAAAGATATCTCATCTGGTGCGCTTTCTAAAATTGTGATCTGATTGTGTTTGGCCAAACAACTTCGGTCTCTCCAGGAATCACTTTCTGAAGTCTGAACCCTTACTGACATGTATCAGCAATTCAGCATATCAATGAAACTCATTCCATTGGAACAGCGACAAGCAGCGCAGTAATAACATCATACTAATATTGACTTTGCTGTTCCGACAAATAGGTTTGAACCTTCCTCACATAAACCTTACATAATCATGGTACCTACTTATATATCTATTTATTCCTCCCTTTTAATTTACACCAGCCAAAAATCTTTGAGAAAAAAGAATAGCATGAATTCGCCAATAATGTAATTTTGAATTACAAAGGCAGGTCGCCACTTCTTTCTTATTTATATATATGTGAATATCTTGATTCACCAGACATCGCGCAAGTATCTGCCACTTGTCTGCAAATTCTTTACAAGGCTTTCTGCTTCTGAACTGCTCAGTGAACCCTGCATTTGATACAACAACAAGTACTAGGTCAAACAATTTCATCTGAGTTCCAACTTCGAAAGAAATACACAACAGGAAACACATATAGCAAGGTCTTAAGTCATGTAGATCTTCAAAATATACTCAGTATAGTTGAACTGCCTAAACATTAAAAAATAGTATTACTATTATGTACTAGCAAACATGTGGTTGTTTGAGTAAAGAGTCAAACCTGTGCTTGTGCAATGGTGTGAAGAGTTCGATGCACATCCCTAGCCATGCCTTTTGCATCCCCACATACGTACAGGTAACCACCACCCTGAGATATCATCTCCCAGATAGCTGAGGCCTGAAAGCCATTATAATTAGTGTTAGCCATTCTGTGTATATAAGTTGAATGTTTTAACATGTACACAAATACTCACGGTATTAGAATTGTATTGTATATACCTTGTCCATCATTTTGTGTTGCACATACTCTTTGTTGGGCCCCTCTCGAGAGAAAGCAACAATGAGTTCGGAAAGTGTACCGTTATTCACATATTCGTTGAGTTCATCTTCATAAATGAAGTCCTGCAGAAACAACAAAAACATTAAGCTTAACAAGATATATAATTATCCAGTATATATAAATAAGGGTGTCGAACTACTTTTCATACCAAACTCCTGTTCCTGCACCCAAAGAATAGAATGGATGTTCCGAGATCAGATCCTGCATCCTTTAGAGCTAATCTTTCCTGAAATTCGTAACCCGATACATGAGTGTCAGCACCGGAAAGTTTGACTATTTTAACAATAGTACAAAGATCGGACATACCTGCAGAAAACCTCTGAATGGAGCCAATCCAGTGCCAGGCCCGATCATAATAATAGGAACTGAAGGATCAGCTGGAAGTCTGAAGTTAGACTGCCTGACATAAATGGGGGCTGAGCTCTCATGCGGAACAGCATTCTGCAGAAAATTAACATGAAAGCGTCAAAAATATAAGTAATAATCAGTCAATCAGATAACAAACATTCAGGGACCTATTCTAGTCTTTGTCAAACAAAATATGGTATGCTCGTGACTTCCAAGATTATAATGAAAATTGGCGCATGATGGGATTACAACATCATGTGATTGTGATACATACCACTAAAAGTGAAGGACAAAGAACAGAAAACATTTATGAGAAGAAATATAGCAACGAGCCTTCGAAAAAGAAGATTACCTTCATCCACGTGGAGCATATGCCCTTGTGAATTCTTCCTGTTGGTGTTTTATCATAAACCAATGCACAGGTCACATGAATTCTGGATGGAGCAATCCTGAAGAGATGAATATGAAGTGCAAAGAATGTAAGAGAACATAAAAGGTCATCGGATAGTTGGGTACGATTCATTCTAGAGATGAAAACAGTGGGAAAAAAGTTGAAAACAGAGCATCACTAAAATTTAAGACAAATGGTATGGCCCAATTAATTATTTTGTACGTGTTGTGACTGAAAATTCTTTTCAATGGTGCATTGTCATTGAGACTTACACGTTTGTCTCTAATACCAATAAAAGGGATAAGGATGTCCTCATATGTGCAAAGAAGGAACTCAGTTTTAAAATACTTACTTGGGAGAAGATGAAATTGAATAGTATCTGGGTTGCAAGCGCGGGGCAATTGAAGCAAAGAAAACACCAATCGATGGCTTCACAGACTGAAATTCAGCCATAACCTCGAGTAGATCTCTTTGACTTGCCACTATCCATTGTGTAAACTCATCCTATAGCCATATAAAATGTCGGAAGTTAAACTAGATATACAGATCATCATTAAACTGGATTCATTTTTAGACAACACTAACCTTGCCAGCAGGAGATGCCAGGTATTTTAAACGCTCGGCCTCACTTGGATCAGAAGCATGAGCGGCGAGAGCAAGCAATGCTGACTATAAACAAAGAAAACATAAAGATCATCCAAAAACACAAATAAAATGCACTTTCACTGAATAACACAATGTTTCAGGAACTCACCTTCTTAGGTGAACTTAATAAATCAGCATAAAGAGTCAATGCTGCTCTTGTAGTGCATGGTGGGAAAGGAGGCAGCAAGGAGCCTCCTGTAAGGGGCGTGCCATCCTCTTTATCAGTATGTACAGAGAAGTATGTGTCTGGAGACCACCCTAATAGCCTTTCAGCTTCTTCCACAACTTCAGGCAGGTTCTCACAATAGACGCCAACGTGATCACCAGTTTCATACCTATAAATATATAAAGTGACTCAATGGAGTGACAAAATTTTTTTCTTTCCAAAGAGAATCAAATCAGAAAGGAGTAAAGAAACCCACCTAAGTCCACTCCCAGAGATGTCAAATTCCAAATGGGTGCATGATCGGTCAGATAGAGGAGTGTGGAGCTCCCTCCTTACGGCCACAGTTGATCTTCATGAAATTGAAAGAGCTTTAGATTCATTGAATCATGACAAAGAGAGTGCAACTCGAAAATGTAAGAGTCTATGATTAATTGTTTTTGTCATACCTCCATGGATGTTGAGCATCATGAGCTGCATGTCCATTATTACTACCCCAGTTGTCGAGTGATTCGTTTACCTTTTCATGCAACACCACTCGGTACTCCAATATGGCAGCAGTGTAAGGCGTAGAGACTGAAGACGCATCATCTTCATCGCGAAGGAGCTGATCTAACTCAGGCCACACCAATTCTTTCCTATACGAGCAATTTTAAGATGATAAACTCTTTTGTGACGGGCGACAAGAACACGGAACCATAAAATATTATGAATTATACCAGGCACTGAAATCATCTTCAATGCACTGATCATCGTCTCCAAGACCTACCGGGACAAGTCGTTTCCCACCTGGAATAAATGCATTCATGAAGTTGGTTACAAGGAGATTTTATCACCCTTCAAATAACTAAATGCAGAATCTCCAACTAATGACAGAGCAAAGACCAGTAAGTTTAGTACGCAAGTCGCATTAACTTCCAAGCAGAAGTATAATTTTAATTTATGAAAGTGAACTGTGAATATACAGTATGTGTTATATGAAGTTACATATAAATAATAAGAGTCGAGTGGAGGTAAAAGGAGATTGTTAGAATTGAAGTTGCACCTTGCTCGACGAGAGTGTCGTCCACCACCTTTGCTATCTGTTTCCGTAACAATTACCGACTCAGATGACCACGTGTAGGTAGATTTAACATAATGACTCATAAATTTTAATAAAGCGTAGCTGTGGTCATCGAAATGGATCCCTGACCTTGTTGAAGTGCTCGTACTGTCTATTACCGAGGCCAAATACTCCAAATTGAAGCTTTTCGGCCCATTGACCTCTATCTTCTCCACCCTGCAGCCAAATAGAAACAAATTATTGGGGTAAATATTTAATCAACTTCGCGACCAAGAAAGAAAAAATGATACAAATGCAAATTCCAATTTAAATAGATATACCTCAGTGAACCACTTATAGAATCGGGCTGCATTGTCAGTTGGTTCCCCATCTCCATATCTGCATCACAAAAACATCCAACACTTAGATCCTACAAGAAATGCCAAAATTGTTATTGGCAGTAATGAACACCAAAAGAAAAAACTCACGTGGCCAGAAAGAAGAAAGCTATGCTCTCTTTCTTAAGCTTGGCCTCATATTCCTCATCATCAGCCGCATAGTCATCCTGCACAATTTCATTTCTCAGAACAAGTCAGTCATCCGGAAAGTCAAGATAACTAGACTTAATTTTTCTACAATGCGTTCGAATGGATATGTACCAAATCAACAACTTTGAAGACAGCTTTTTCATATCTAGCCTTAGCCTCTTCAGCCAGTGCCTATAACAACAATCACATCGCTCAGCAGGTAATTACACCCGACAAAACCAGTACAGATGAGAACTCAAATTTCCATACCTTGGCGAATCCTTCAGCAGTACCAGTCTGAGTTCCGTAGAAGATAGTAACCTTCTTTTTCCCATCATCAACCTCAACCTCCGGCTCCTTGACAATCAGCGGCTTAACAGGCTCCAAAACCCTAGACTTCGGCGACGCATATCTCCGCCAGACAAGAACCACAACGCAGCCGATCAACACAGCGACGGAGGTCGTCAATATCATAACAATCTGACGATTCTGCGAGAGGATTTCAGCCGCATCAGCAGCGGAGTATGAACTGATGTTGAGCTTTTCAGTTTGACCGGTGAGGAGAGCGGAGACCAGATCGAGCGGCGATAGATTCGAATTCATCGTTCTCGATCCGTCCATGCGAGCCTCTGCCGGCACCTGTTGGATGATGAATTGAAATGACGATTATCAAAATCAAACAAACCGAAGCTGCAACAAAACCGGCAGAAGACGATGATCGGAGGAGGAGAAGTGAATTGGCGAAGTGGTTGGAGGTTGCGGTAGGTGAGACAACTCTCCTCTGCTTCAGAGCTGCTTCTGGAAGATGATGGAAGCGAAGAAAAGAGAGAGAGAGAATTTATATCGGAGAGAATTGAATGGAATGAGATTTGGGGATGACCAAACCCCAACGCTCACCTAACCACCAAAATTCAAACCCGCCAGCGCTTCCTCGACTTGACTCTGACTACGGATTTTGGTTTCTCGCTTACTGTGCGGAATACTGCAAGTCAAACTCACCTAGCCCAACCCCTTATTTATAGTGCTACTGCATTTTCTTTATTTTATAAATTTTTAAACATCGGGTATAAATTGTATTTTTATTACAAAATGTACAATTTATTAAAACTTTGTTATAATTCGTCGTGGAAAAATAAAAGTACTACATGGTTCGTCACGAATAATTTATAATTCATCGCTGAAAAATTAATCATAAACTGAATTTAATTTCATTCGTCCACATGACCAAAATAATGACCGTGATAAATTTATGTTTTCTACAAAAATATTAGAGTTGCACCGTATCCTTTTTCTCACATTTAATATCTTATGTTTTTTATGGGATGTAATCATATATATAATATGTTGATTTTATTAAATTAAAATAATGGAGTATATATGTGAAGTGATTTTTTTTTAAAACGAAATGAAATGAAATTTTGGAAAATGCATATTAAATGTTACCTAATACGGAGTAGAATTTTTTTTTTTTGAACAATGTTACCAAATATAATTGAAGACGGTGGAGGGAGGACGAAGATCAAGTTAAATTTAATTGGGAAAAACGACACATAAAATAATAATTTTTTTGTGTAGTTGCATTATTATTGGTTCTCTTGGTGCCACTAATTTCGAAGACAAAACCTGGCGTCCTCAATTCCACGTTTCAACAATTTTAAACCACATAATTTTTGTTACCGTTTTTTCATAAAATTTCCCTTATGAGGCAAATGCACATATCAATTTGAAATGTGGTGCTAAAGCCGAAAATCAATACGATATTTAATACCAAATTTACACCACCGAAGCAATTATAGGAGTCTAATTATAATTTTTTATATAAAGATACTAATGTTAATATAAAGATATTTAAACAATCCCATAATTAGCTCGTTTCTTTTATGAAGAGTCATGTATGTAATTATGTGACCGAAAAATGTAGTTCGGCAAATGCAGTTGATTTACATTGATCCACCAAATTATAGTCGGTGCTTGATCGATATTCGTAACACTTAATTATTTGGAGTTTACAACCATACATGGAGGCCACAACAAAGCACATTGATTAGTGCCCCGTAACGCATTTATTTAATAAACTAGGTTTAATTGAAACAAAAATTTATATTACACGACTTATCTATAAGATGGAGTTGATAAAAACAGAATTCGAAGATAATGGAAAAATATTTGAAAGAAATTTAGTTTTGTGTTTAGTTTGTCATCAAGATCAAATAAAATATAATAATTTAACATAAAATATGGGTTGACATCTCATACAATTCAAACATTACATAAATACATTGTACATATTACATGACAACTTTTTTACTCTGACACACATAAATCACTAGACTTTGAAGTACGGGTCACCTAAGACACCAACCCGGATTGATACTTGAATCAGTCATTGAAGCACGGGTTATAAGACACATTTATCTTGAAAACTCACCAGTGAATACGCACCTCTACACATCCATGAAGGCCGGCGGAGCAAGCAACACATGCGGCCTGCAAGACACAACACGTTCTCAAAGAATGGACAATATTTTTGCTAAGGAGGAACAACACGCTCACACAATGACGAGACGAATGATACCTCCACGAGGAATGGACAACGCGTCCAAACACACACTACTCTAGAAAAATTGGAAGGATTATATATGTATGTAAGATAGTCGAACCTTTACTTTTTTTTTTTTGTAAAATGTACAAATCACTCAACTAAACCATTCTTCAGACTCTAACATAAACGTTGATTTGTCCCTTTTTTTTATTATGAGGTATGTGTTTTCCAAAAAAATTTCAAATTTAATTTTTTTAAAATAGTTGAATGTGTGTTATACGTATGTATAGTCAACAATGTGAAATATAGAATGGAATGCGTGTGGTCCGTCAACATTGCAATTATTGCTTCAAAGCGAACACGCTGTACGAAATGAGCGGGCGACACGTGGCATGCGAATGCAGCATGTGAAACCAAACAACGTGTTTAAATTTACAACACAAGTTGCCACAGCCCACACATAATATAATGACCTTGCTAAAACCTAATTTATTTATTTGGTCCCGTTACCGTGACTATGTGCTGCGTGCGTGCCTTGCATCCAAATTATGCGCAATATGACAGAGAGTAGAAAACAATGAAAAAAGTGACCACTTATCCGAGAATCGAAACAGTATCTTAGTAGGGTCTACGGCTCTACGCATATCTTTCATATAAACACGTGAATGGTGAATCACAGGACTTCAAACGGCCATAGATGTTCTTTAAGTGTTGTTTCTTTCGCGAGTTTTGTACGAAATAAAAATTAACAAAATATTCATGAGTTTTGAAAGAGAGAAAATTTAATAAAAATTATTCATTGAAGGTGGAAGATCGGACAATACAATCATAAATATCATGAGGGTGAATTCCATAAAATCATGAGGGTTAAAGTTTGTTCCATTAATCTTGATTGGAATAACATAATAACTGAACTTGAAATCTTAAGATTTTATCTTATAATTTATGGAAAAAAAAAGAGTAAATACTTATTTATACTATGGCTTATGATTTAGTGGAGTGAGTGTGGAGGTGAAAGATTTTATAGTATGATCTTGGGTTATGAATTCACACCGTCTTTTATGATTATGATTAGGGGTAATCAAAATGTCGGACCGGGTAGACGCAACCCTTATCGGGCTGTGCTCGCCAGAGCTTTTGGTAAGCCCAAACCTTAGCACTTTCCACATTAGGTCGGGTCCAGAGCAAATTTATAAGCTCTAAAACTGTCATCGGCCCTTCATTTCTTAGGGTTTCTGGATCTCGGACTAACTTCAGCTCTAAATGGATAACTAAATAATCAACAAATTTTGTTATGTATATGTCGATCTCTTAGCAGGGAATCAACAACACTTGGAATAACCATTTATCGTTCCACATCAATTGCACTTATTTAGAGTGTCATTGAACGGTGGGGATAGTCATGCATGAATTGTAAGCTTTTGTGAAACTTTTAGTTTTATTTATAATTTTTAAACGCATTGTTACTAGGTTGAACGATGTGGTAGGGATGCACAAAATTGACCCGGACCGGAAAACCGGACCGGACCGGATCCGGGTCGGTCCACGAGTTGTTTCTGAAATTTCCGGTTTTCGGTCGGTCCCGGTCCGGACCGTAATAAACCGTATTTTTTTTAATTTTTATTATATTTCTTGTATTTCCTATTTTCCTTTCCCTGTTCGCATTTCGCAATCGGCAATTCGCAGTTTCGCATTCTCTCTTTCATAAACTAAACCTAAATCGAGCCGACTCCATTCGTATTTCCCGTGTCCCACTCCGACAGTCCGACACCGACTCCATCTGCGAAGCGATTTTACGAATCTCGAATCAATCAGACAGGCAGGGTTGCGACTCGAATCAATCAGACACGCACGGTTTCGTTTCGTATTCGCACCAGCGCTCGTTTCCAACAACCGAGCCGACCATCATTGTCGGCTGTCGCCGCCTCCATCCGCCATTCCATTCGCTCCACCGTTGTTGCTCAATCGGGGTCCGCCATTCCATCACGGTCGCTCAATCGGGGTCGCTCACGCTCAGTCACGGTTTTGCATCACTAATCACTATCAGGTAGTTTTATTAGAATCAGCTTTCTTTTCTTAAATTCATTTGTCGAGGGTTACTATGTGCAGATTTTTTTGATATCTTTGTTGAAATCTATCCATGGAATGTTCAACGAACGTATCGTGCAACAAGAAAAGTAACTCTGTAAGTTGGTATGCCAGGTAAGGTTTCTTGCCCATAATTATCTGATATTCGACTGATCATAAGCATTGTTTCTTGTTGACAGATGTCTGACACTGGTATAAATCGATGCCCTGACCCTGCTGAGCTAGTTATAGTTGCTGGTGCAGCTGGTGCAGCTGCTGCAAATGCTCCAGCAGAAACTGTTGTAGACGAGTCTCCAGTAAATTTGGGAAGACAAGCTGTTAAAAAGAGGAGAGGAACAAGAGCCGAGTATTGGGTTGCATATGAGGAATATAGGGATGAAAAAGACTGTCAAAGGGCTAGGTGCAAGCACTGTGGGACAACATATGCCTGCGATTAAAACAAAAATGGCACGAAGAATGTGAAGAACCATTTTCAAACTTGTGAAAAAAATCCGGCTAATAAGGGGAAAGGTACTCAATCTCAAATCATCTTTGACAATATGAATGATAGCAGTGGTGTGAAAATGAGAAATTGGAGTGTTGATGAAAAAGCTATAAGGGAGGCAGTGGTTGAAATGGTGATTAAAGATGAGATGCCATTTACATGTGTAGAGAATGATGGCTTGAAAAAAGCATTTTTTGCTGCTTGTCCAACATTTAAGATGCCCTCCCGTACTACCATCCAACGTGATTGCTTTAAGCTTTACACAACAGAAAGAGAGAAGATGAAAGAGCTTTTTAGAACTTCTTGCCAGCATGTATGTGTGACTACGGATTGTTGGACATCCGTACAGATGGTTAATTATATGTGTCACTGCTCATTTCGTGGACAAGGATTGGAAGTTACAAAAAAAGATTATTAATTTTTGCCAAATCAGTAGTCACAGAGGACAAGACATGGGTGGGGTTCTTCAAGATTGCTTGACTTATTGGAATTTAGATAGAAAGCTGTTAACAGTGACAGTTGATAATGCTTCTGCCAACGATGTTCTATGTGCATATATCTCAGAGATGGTTTCGAGTAGGGGTAGTATTACCGAGGGCAAGTATGTGCATATTCGATGCATGGCACACATTCTTAATTTGATTGTGCAAGATGGTATCAAACAATGTGGTGTGCATGTGGATAAGCTTAGAGCCGTAATTAAGTATGTGAGAGGCTCTCCGGCTAGATTACATGGTCTCAAACAACAAGCTGAAAAGTTTAAGGTGAATTGTAATATTTGTTTGAGACTTGACGTGTGCACTCGGTGGAACTCCACTTATGAGATGTTGAGTAGTGCAATTCCTTATAAAGCTGTCCTTTCTCGGATGGAAATCCCTCGACTTGATGATTCAAATTTGGGTCCTCTGAGCTCTTCTGATTGGAGTAAGATTGAAGTGCTCGCCTCTTACTTGAAGGAATTTTATGAGTTGACAAAACGGATGTCAGGTTCCCATTATATCACGAGCAACTACATGATTTTCCATATATCTCAAGTTGTTAAGGTGCTTACTAAATTGGTTGCCAGTGATGATCCCGCTTTAAGACAGATGGCCGGGGAAATGAAAAGGAAGTGTGACAAGTATTGGGTTCTTTTGATAAGTTGAACATGCTGATTTTTGTTCCTACAATACTTGATCCTTACTTTAAGCTGAAAGGGGTGGGTTATGCGCTTCAAGTGATGTATCCTCAGGATAATGTAGAAAATATGCTTGCCAAAGTTAAGGATACTGCTTATGCATTGTTTGATCGATACGTGAGTTTGTATGCTGTGTCCGAAAGTCAAGATACCGGTTCACAATCAAATCCATTGATTGATAGTACCCCTGAAAGTTCAAGTTGGCTACAAGATTTCAATGCGAACACGGATCGGGATGATAATTCAGATCGATCTGAGTTTGATTTATATCTTCGTGCACGAAATGAACCAAAGGAGGTTGATGTTTTGAGGTGGTGGAGGCTTAATGGACCTAGATACCCCATCCTTTCACGTATGGCACGTGATGCACTGGCCATTCCAATCACTACAGTTCCTTCCGAATCTACATTTAGCACTGGGGGACGTCACCTAACGAGTTATAGAAGTCGTTTGAAGCCTAAGGTAAGCCATTAAAATCACTTATAATTTATATTGTACTCTTTGACATTGCTTACTACAAGTTGGTTATATGACATTTTGGTTGTTTTTATGCTCAGTTTATCATGGCATTTACAACTTTTAGAATCTTGAGTAGATAGATTCTTTTGACAGTGCTCTGTTTGTCATGGGCTCATGACATTTGCAACCAGAGGCGGACGCACGGCTTGTGTAATGGGGGCAGCTGCCCCCAATCAAATTTCACAAATCCTTTCTAATGTGTGCTTGATTTAATAATTGTCCCCATTAAATTTTCTCTATTGCCCCCAATATTGTTTGATATCAAAAGTTTTATTAATTTAGAAATAATATCAAGTTCTATTCTTTCTCAAAATAATCTTGACCTTGTAACCAATCAAACTAAATTTAACTTCAAATCGAATAAATTTTGTAACAAAATAAACACTATCCCAATTGAAATTAGACTTAAGTTTCAAACTTTTAAAACCTTATAACCGTTTAATTTTTTCGGCGTGGCCGAAGAAGGATAGAAAGACACAAAACGGGCGGTTGATTTAAAAGTGTTCCCGAAGTAGTGTAATTTTAATTCACATGTGGCAAAACAAGTTGTTCAAAAAACATCCGTCTAGCCAACAGGGGTTGTGGCCTGTTGGTTAAGGATTTCGTCATGGATCCTTACATTACGGGTTCGAATCTTGGGGTTACCAATTTTCTTCACAATTTTGTGAGATTTTCTTTCTTTCTCTCTTCCTCTTCACGCCTCGCGCGTAGAGATTCCTACATTCCTCGTGGATGTGTTCTTCCTCCCTCGTGTATGTGTATTGCAACGGTAAAGGTGCCCTACAAAATTTTCAACAAAAAAAACATCCGCCTACACCCCGCGCAGAATTTGGATTTCTGAATATGTTCTAATGTTTATAATAGAATTTAAATAACTTGGTTGTAAACGGTGTTTCTTTGACATGTTTTTAGGGTGATAAATTTCAAAGATGCATGTAAACGGAAACGACAAAATTTTAGTCATAGGTTAGTATATCCCATAAAATTTTATATGACTTTAATGTCGCCCCCAGTCAAAAAAATTCCTGGGTCCGCCACTGTTTGCAACTTTAAGAATCTTGATTCTTGAGTAGATAGATTATTAGATTGTGGTGACAGTGACATAATTACAGTGACATAATTACTACTTACTTGTTTTATGTTATTCTTGGCGACAGATTGTACAAGCACTCGTTTGTACTCAAGATTGGTTGCAACTACGAAAGAATTCCGATTCTGATTCAAGTAACAGTGATGGTGACACAGGTAACACTTTTTTCTTCAATAATGTTTTCTATTATTTTCGATGTTGTGATATGATTATTGACACTGTCTTTGATCTTTGTTGGCTTGTAAATTGTTAGATGAGGATGATGAAGGCACATTTTGTGCTTGATAAGTGGACAGTCAATCTCAATCTTATTGGGGTAAGAAACTAAGAATTCAACACAAGGTATAAGTCTATAAGACACTATCACACTAGTATGTTTTCTCATATGTCATTACTAATTCTAATTGCTTATTGGAGCTGGACAACAGAATTAGTTAGTTGATATTTCATTAGTTAGTTGTGTTATGAGAAATACAAATAGACTGAATTTCATTAGTTAGTTTCTTTTGATATTTCATTACTAATGACTTATTATGTTAGTTGATATTTCATTATTTCTCATATGTGATTTGATTAGTTAAGGAACTGAGGAAGAACGAAGAAGCACTGAGGCGGGGCTGCTTTTGGTCTGAAGAAGCACTGAAGCATTATTTCTTTTGGTCTACTTTTGGTCTGAAGAACCACTGAAGCACTGAGGCAGGGCTACTTATGGAGTTTTGGAGAGGCAGTGCTACTTTTGGTTTTGGAGTTTTGGACTTTGAACTTTGGTTTTGTGCTATGTGCTTTGTACTACGAAGTTTGTATGACTATCACTTGTACAAATCACTTGTTTAAGTATCAATTGTTGCATTCAGATTCAGTTCAGTGTTACAATGAATTAGGATTTAGGACAGGGTTTTTTATTTTGGAATTGAAACATGTATCAGAAAATTCAGAATTATGCAATTTCCGATCTGATCCGGTCCGGTCCTATTTTCGGTCCGGTCCGGTCCCGGTTTCGGTCCGACCCGAACATACCCGGTCCGGTCCGGGTTTCGGTCTAAATTTTGGGGCAATTTCCGGTCCCGGTCCGGTTCCGGTCCATACTTATCCGGTCCGGTCTGCGGTCCAAGGTGTCAAAAAATTCCGGTCCACCGGTCCAGTCCGGACCGGATGTGCATCCCTACGATGTGGGATATGATTGATGTGAAAAAACACATTCTTTTTATATCAAGAATGTCTTTGAATCAAAGAATATACAATTCTAAATCGGACTCGTATTTCGGGTCGAGCCTAATAATCGAAACCTTAGTCCATTTGGATCAGACAATATTAGGACTTGTGTAGGGCTAGGCTCGGGCTCGGACTAGGGCTAAGGCACACTCAAACCACCCTAAGACTATATGGCTTGAACCAAATACTAACCCTACTTTTAATGACATTATGACAATTTGCTTTAACAATCCAAGGATAAGGATTCATGCCCAAGTTGAGATAGAAGTGTCATGCTGATATTTTGCGACGAAATACTTTCCGTTTATATACGGTGCATATGAAGCTCGAAAATGATATCAGTGACATAATATTGCGGTGAAAGTCGAATCAATTTCTTACAAACAACACTTTAGACCATATATCTCTTTTACATCAAAAATATTAAACCCTAATCACAACCCGAGTAACCATCTTCCGCCTCTTACCACTCTCATTATCTATCCATCAATCCACAAAAATCCAATATTTTTTCAAAGTCTCACACCAAACCCTAGCATGAAATGGCTTCACAAAATGGATAACCACATGCGGAAAGCAGTTTGGCGCAAAAGGATGGCTGCAAAAGAGAAGAAGGTAGATAGTACCAACGGGATGAAAGGCGAGTAGAGATGGAGTTGTTCTTCAATCTTAGGCGCTATTAGAAACAACGTTTAAATCTTATGTCGCAGCAACTTAAGTCTAAAAAGACGTTGACAATCGCATCGTAGGAAAAGTGAGTATTTTGAAAAATAAATTGAAAGATTGAGTACAATAGGAAACAAATTGCTGAAAGTTAACCATTTGAATTTTTTTTTTTCTTATATGAGCCTTGGATTCTTTTAAATCGACAGTTTATACATGATTCCGAACATTAATGTTTTGTGGTTCTACTGTGAGTCCTTATATATTATACGGATCAAAGATGAACATTAGATTATACTCGTATCTTTTTGTGTTTTAACTATTGGAGCTTTTGCTAAATAATTCAAAGAATTCAAGTTTATTTATACCTGCTCCTCCTAAATAGAGACTAGAATCATTTTGATCTAGTAACTACTATTTCAAACTTTAGATAAATCTAGATAAATATCTGTCATTCATCATTATACACCATTTCTTAGAGTTTTATATACGTAGTTCTCTATTTATTGGACTATCTTTTTTGGCTTTGACTTCCTATGTTTTGGGCTTAATTCATTTTTGACTTGGCCCAATTAGACATCGTTAATTTAATTCAAATTTCAATAGATTTTACTCCTCCAAGCAGTTGTCCGTACTAAATTTCGCAGCGACAGCGAGCTTCTGAAGCTGTGAAGTGAAGATGAACATCAGTCAATTCGACGGCAACGCCGCCTTCGCCGGCGGAGGATTCATGCCGTCGCAGGCCACGGACGCCGTTGAACCATCCTCATTCACTCCGACCAAGGTTCGTGCCTCATATTAGCTGTTCATACTTCCCGGTTGATATCTTTTTCATCTGATACTAATTCGGAAACCAAAGCTAGGGTTTCGAAGTGGAATTTTATCTATTTTGGTGATGTTTTAGGATCGTGAGTCGCATGTGTTGCTTCCGTTGACTGTGAAGCAAATATGCACAGCTGCTAACCCTAATGATGACAGAATTAACATCGTCGTGGATGGAGTCGAGGCTAATAGTGTAAGTTTTTTATTCCATTTACTTAATATGAACATTAAAATCCAGTTAACTGTTCTGTTTTTTTTTGTTTACTAGTCTGTGCTGGAATTGAGCGTCTCAGTGATATTGCTTGGTTGTTTGCTTTTGTAGGTTAGACTTGTGGGGATTATATACAACAGAGCAGAGAGGATCAGTGACATGACCTTCACGCTGGACGATGGTACTGGACGCATAGATTGTACCAAGTGGTATGTCAGTCAGTGTCACTGACTTTTAATTTATAAGAATGTGTAACTCGCAGTTTTATGTTTATCAGTATGTTTATATATGTTTTCATTTCAGGATTGATGATGCTGCAACCACAAGAGAAATGGAGAAGTTTTTGTGAGTTTCCTCTGGGCTGTTAAATTATTGCTATGGTTGTGTACTTTGTTAGCAATTCGTTGTTTGAGCATGTCACATGCCAAATTTTAAACTATTGTGGTTTTAGCTGTCTATTTTTACATGGATGGCTTGCAATGGTCAACCAGCATCTCTTACATAATGAATAATGAAGATACTTAGTTATCTGTTACAATTTGAGCCTTTTTTGTGGTTGCATTTTTCTGACTAAAATAACATCTGAATGTTTTGTTTGTGACACTTAATCAATGACTTGCCAGGCCTGTACTCGTTATTAACCACAACATTTTCTCCTGAACTGCTTTCAGTCATGTTTGTTTTTCTCTTGACTTTTGTCATGTCTATGTTTATGATTGCCAGGGATGGAATGTATGTTCGTGTTCATGGACAACTGAAGGTAATGCTGGGCAAACGTCAGTTAACAGTGTTCTCTATCAGGTGATGACACACGAGACTAATGCTAATTCAATATATCACATCTCAAAGTAGATTATGACAGAGAAAATTTCTCCCTTGTGGGATCAGTCTTTGAACATTGTTGCACTAACTCTAGTAGTGTCAATTAAATAATGCTCGGATGTTTCACAACGTGGCTTGGGTTAAAATTAAATTTAACAAACAGATGAGCTATGTTGTGGCAAAGTTTCAATCCATCAACGCGTGACTTGCATGTACCTACTACACTTGCTCATGTGTTTTTCCATTGTCGGTTGCAGGCAAGTGACAGATTTCAATGAGATACCGACCCACTTTATGGAGTGTATATATGTCCATCTCTACAACACCAATGTATGCATCGTGAATGAATGTTTACCGTTAGCTAACTCTTCAGCAACCCAATTACTAATATTTCCATTTCCTTGTTCTTCATGTTGGCTGATGACATATGCAGAAACGCCAAGGTGGTGCCCATTTGCAGCCTCAAATGACAAATGCTTCATACCAACCTGGCCCAAGTCAAGTAAGATTTTAACACTATGCATGTTGAGTATCTTTATTCCACTGTCACTAGATAAGAAACAATTATTGTAACATGGTTGCTTTTCATGACGTATATACATATATAAATGTGCATGTTTTATATATTAATATATACATACATATGCATTCAATTATGTGTTGTGATAAAATTTTGGCCGGAGAATGTAATTACGTACATCATTTTTGCCAATTAATCAACCAACTGATATCAGGACTCTTCTTTACCCCAAGTTTGCTGGCAGGTATAATGTTCCTGGGCTCAAGGGCATTGATCAGCTTGTGTGGGATTACATGCAACATCCTTCACGCGCGTGAGTTGCATATTACATTAATATATTTGTTCTGGAAAAATGTTTTAGTATTTAACCAAAAGTGGAGATATAAAATACTTGGGCATACCCGTGGTCAAACAGCACTACACATTGAGATTTGAGACCAGCTCATAAAAGCATGAGCCAACCAAAATGTCAATTCCATAATTGATGCACACAACAAGAATTGTACTAGCTGCCAAACCCAAAAAACATCAGCAGTTACTAGACTATTAGAGACACCTATGAGCTAACTATTTAGAAGAAAAAAAACTATCGGAAATTCCATTCCTTAGTTCAAGTCTTTTTCCAAGTCTCATTGCAACTGTTTATCTTTACTTTGCGGGCAGTGATCTTCATTTGTATGTTATAGTTTTAGACTCCAAAAGGTTACCTCACTAGTTTTCTGTTTATGAGCTTCCTGTTATTAACAGTCATCTCATTTCAATCTTTCCAAGTATCAGTTATCGCCATGTTAAAGTTGCCCACCACAATGTATTGTTTAACGTGAAGTTTATGCTTTTGTTTTTTTTTTTAGGTCTTTCATGCATAAAGTTTTTGCTGATATGATCATACAGTTAGATGACTTGTAGGTTATCTAGAGCTTGTACTCATTTTAGAGATGATTCCCCTGGTCTTCAGTGTTTCATTACCACAATTTAAGGCTTAAGAGTGAACTGGAGGAGGCATGAGTTTTGTATGCAATACACATATAACCGTATATGCCTTGGGAAAGAGAATGTGTTGAAGTAGATGTATGTTTCTAGTCTTACATCACAAGTTCAGAGTTCACTGTTTTGTCTCTCACAGCCATCTCGCATCCCTCTATTTTTTTCATGGTTTTGTACAGACCATCAATTATATGTCTGGTCTATCCAATTCACATTTCCATATTTTGCAGTAGCCTTGAAATGGGGATTAATAGAGATGAACTCTCCCGGCAACTTAACCTACCTATGGACCAAGTCATGTATGCCCTCCTAAGCAATGCATTTACAGCAGTAACAAAATATGTAACGTAGCAGAAAACTGAACAAGTTTGTTAATTTATGACCCTGCAGGGTCGCTATCAAGCAACTTGAAGAAGAAGGCTTAGTTTACTCAACCATAGACGAATCTCACTACAGGTCAACAGTGAATGCCTAATGTGTCTGGAGGACTGGATTCGTATATTTCCATCTATTTTATCTGTTACCTGTTTTTGTTGTTCTGTTTCCCTGAAACGCTGCATTTTCATTCACCTGAGATGCATACTCTTTAATGGTTTGGTTGATAGAGTCCTTCTGATGTTTATCAGTAATGACGTTTCTGACTGAAAATGAGGTAAAAGAAATACATCAAATCTTGTAGTTTTGGATACAATAATCCAATGGAAGAGTTTCATACCAATTCTTGTGTTGTCCACTAATTAATCTCTTTCACAAGCATATAACACGTTAGTGAACAATTGTTTTACATTTCAATATAATATCCTAATCACACCCTTTTTGAGCCTGAAGCACAAGCCACAACCATTCTACTTATACTCCAGGAAAAGGGCTTTCTGCTGCTCACATCCTCATCTGCCCTAGCCACATTGCTGTCCTTGTCCTCCATTGTCGAAGACGATGATGAACACGGAGACAAAGAGCATGAAGAGTTACTCATTGACTTACGTGGAGGTGTCGAATAAGACGACGAATCAACCGAACTACCTAGCTCAACCTCATCGAATAATGTATCCAAGTCAACATCATTATCGCCGCATTGATCGCTGCTGATATAAAGAGTCTTATTTTGTGAATTCTTGTTCTTGATCTTTTTACCCATTTTCTTCCAGAGCTTCAACAACAACTTGGATGGCTTGGAGGATTTCTTGTTTTCAAAATAGTCATCGACACTCGGCTTCGGCAAGCTCAAGCTCATCAACGCTGGAGGAGGGATGAGAGGAGGAATCTCTCCATCATTTGCTGGCTTGTCTTTTGGTTCTCCAGGAAGCATCTCCCAAGTGAATGGAAACCCTGCTGCACCGGAGCTTCTGTAGTAGATTCGCGATGACAAGGACATGGACGACTGCCTCGACATGATCTTACTGCTTCGCAGAAACTCATTTTTCCCTCCTGCGCCTCTTGCCATACTATTTAAGCTGCTTTTCAAAACTAAAACTTGTCTCTCTTTGTGGTGCTTTTTTGTTGTTGTTATGTGTGTGTTTTGTGGTCTTCTGTTCTGCTTCATGTAGCTTGAAACTCTGTTAATTTATAAATGATGGATTTGGTCTAATGCGTATTTAGAGGCACGATTATGTTGAAGGCAACGTGTGGTCCATGTTATGAAATCGATAAATGAGGAACATGCAGTTGCATCAACAGTTGATATTATGTTGGGGTATACTGTATATGTATTTGTTTAGTAGTGCGACATCTTTGTGTGACATTGTGTTTATCAATTTGTTATATATATTTGGTTTCGTCATACCCTTTCTATGTTAATTTGAGGCTAGCTTCACATAGTAACTAATGTAAACTATCAAAGGGGCAGTGATCTAACGGTCTTGATCAAATAATTAAAAGGTCGATGGTTGAAATCCTCTGAATGCATCTTATGATATGAGTATTTGATTCAAAAGTTCAAAACAATCCTAAAAATCTCTCTAAAACGGGGCCTTAATTGAGCTGAAAAAGAAATATCTACAAGTGAATTAGAAAAGAGAAAAGAAACAGAAAATATAAATGGAGTACTCATAAATATAAATTAGTACATCTTAAATTGAGAAGAAATGCAGAAGGCGTAGTGGTGTAGCGATCATGGTCTTGCTCAAATTACTAGAAAGTCGAAGAAGGTTCAAATGTCTTCGGATGCATCTAAAGACATGAGTTTCGATGTCCATTCCTTGCATTTCCTAGTAATAATTTTATTAAAAATTAATTTTTAAACAAAGAGTTTGGATCAAATTAAGACCACATTTAAATATAAAAACAATAAACCACCTAAGAATTTGAACGTGGCACTCTCGACCAATCATAATTCGGAGCACTTTTTGTAAATATAAAAAAATTAAAACGGACTTATTTAAAAATACATAATATATGCGAGGGTACAAAAGTCCAAAAAATAACGTTTAGTTTGAACATTATCAAATAAATCTGAAAATAACATTTGAATATTATCAAATAACTCTGAAATTTATGATTTGAATTAATTAATTACGAAAATATCAAAAGACTATTTTGCCCCTCCGTGTTGGATTACAAAATTTCGACAAATATGCCACGTGTATCAACTTTTGAGGAGGATTATAGTTGTTATAAATAAATAGGGTTTTTACCCGATCTCTACCGTTAAAAAATATTAATGAAAATGAGAAAAATAATGGAAATAAAATTTGTGTTGAGTTATAATGGAAATTATGGAATTGTAAACTTGATGTTTGAATCAAGTTTAATCAAGTTTAATGGTTGACTGACTGACTATATTTAAATTTAGCTTTTGGGCGGCCTGCATAGGATGGGAGAATACTTTTGTTTTTGTCTTACACATGTGCAGTAACTTGTTAATTCTAAAGATGATTGGTTTCTCATTTATTTTTCGTAGTTTTTAATTTCAATAATAAAATAATGGTACAGTTGCCATAGAATCTACGACCGTTTATTAACTAACTTAAAATTATATCTTCTGACTCTCAATCTTGGATTGCTCGAAGAGTTGAAAATTATAGTAAAGTTGTCAACTTGTAAAATAAGGGGCTGTCCACTTTGACTCTATTTTACTAACTGAAACTTATCTTAACTGAAAGTAACTTATCTTAACTGATCTTAACTTATCTTAACTTAACTGAAACTTATATTGACTGATGAATAGTATTATTTTATGATGATGATGGTTGTGATAATGATGATGATGAATAGTAATATTATGATGATGATGAATAGTAATATTATGATGATGATGAATAGTAATTTTATGATAATGATGGTTGTGATGATGATGATGATGATGAATAGTAATTTAATGATGATGAAGAATAGTAATTTTATGATGATGATGAATAGTAATTTTATGATGATGAATAGTAATATACTGATGATGATGATGAATAGTAATTTTATGATGATGATGAATAGTAATTTTATGATGATGATGAATAGTAATATTATGATGATGATGAATAGTAATATTATGATGATGATGATGATGGTATGATGATGATGATGAATAGTATGATGGTATGATGATGATGATGAATAGTATGATGGTATGATGATGATGAATAGTATGATGGTATGATGATGATGATGATGGTATGATGAATAGTATGATGATGATGATATGATGATGAATAGTGTGATGGTATGATGATGATGATGGTATGATGAATAGTATGATGGTATGATGATGATGATGGTATGATGATTAGTATTATGATGATGATGGTATGATGAATAGTATGATGGTATGATGATGATGGTATGATGAATAGTATGATGATGATGGTATGATGATGAATAGTGTGATGGTATGATGATGGTATGATGAATAGTATGATGGTATGATGATGATGGTGTGATGAATAGTATGATGGTGATGGTATGATGAATAGTGTGATGGTATGATGAATAGTATGATGGTATGATGATGAATAGTATGATGGTATGATGATGATGAATAGTATGATGGTATGATGAATAGTATGATGATGATGGTATGATGAATAGTATGATGATGGTATGATGGTATGATGATGATGATGATGATGATGATGGTATGATGAATAGTATGATGATGATGGTGGTATGATGATGATGAATAGTATGTTAAAAGTAACTTATCTTAACTGAAACTTAACATAACTTATCTTAACTGAAAGTAACTTATCTTAACTGATATTAACTTATCTTAACTGATATTAACTTATCTTAACTTAAAAATCAAAAAATAGAGTCAAAGTGGACAGGGCCTAAGTGTGTGCTAATAATATTATTGTGTTACATTGACCTTTACTTGCAATCTAATTAAGTGGCTGCTATTGTATTGAGGCGTTCAATTAGATTCACCACTATTTAATATTTTTGTAAAATTTCATATTTCACCCTGATCAAACAGTTTAAAATGGTTTCAAAAGATTTTGATTTTGATTTTTGCACTTTTGTATTTAGGTAAAAGATAATAGTTAAAAAAAATTAAGTTTTTAAATCATTTGATTCAAAGGTGCATATATTGATTCATGAATCCACCAAATAATAGTAAATTCATTTGAATTATCGTTAAGTCTCTTATTTGTTGATGTTTAAAGTAAACGAGAACCTTTTCATATAATTAAAAGAGATTATCAACACCGAGTTGTTGCTTCAAGTAATTAATTGATATTTAAGTATTTGAAGGACATGCATGCATTCGTGATTTATAGTTTGTTTACTATGCCTTAACAAAACTGCATAGCGTATAAATGATTGTTTTGACTTTCGGAAAGAATTAATTTAAGATTTGTACAAATAAAGTGATAAAGCTTTGTGAACAATTTTATAAACAGTTCAAGTTGGTGGTCGGCAGAAATTTCGACTTGTTCAAGTTGCTTAATGAACAATTTTACAAATTGATGTAATGTTTAAAAAATAAGGCATGGTACAAAATGAAGTCTTGAACTGTCATAGATTTTCAGAGTAAAATAAAAATAAATGATGATTTTTTGTTGACGAACAATATAATTGAATCGATTTTATTTCGACTGATATTTTTCTATAAAATACAAAATAATAATAATATCATTTTGATTGCTCGCAAAATATTATTGTACTGCAACAGATCCAAATCCTGTCTGGTAATAAATGCCAACAGCCGATTAGAAGGTTTTGACGTTTTGTGTAGAAGTTAATGGGCTTGGGCTGAACGCTAAGCGTCAGGCCCAACAAAGGCAACATCTGCCAAGAACCCAACACGCCCAAGTCGTTTAGAAAGTAGAGTTTTTTTTTTTTTTTGATCAAGAATATAAAATAGAGTTGGTTTCATTGGAAATGGAATCTTTACCTTTGGCATTATTTAATAACAAAATTAAATAAGGTACCAAACTTTCTTTAATGTTTTATTGGGATTATATTAATAGCCTCTCAAATTGGGGCTCCACTTGTTATCAAAAAAAAAAAAAAAATTTGGGGCTCCACTCCCACAAGCTTATCTTATCTTCTACGCAACCATAATACCAATAAGACACTACAACAAAATATGGATCGATATACACGAAAATAAATTGAGGAAGGGTTAGGTTGAGATTTTTTTTTTATAATTTAAAGAATTAAAAAGTATGTAAATTTGATTATTAAATCAAATTGTATATTTTATTATATCGTTGTCACGTCACTCGTAAGCTTCATTTTACGTGATGTATTTTTATTTTTTTTTGGAGAACAATGAGTTACAAACAAACCAAAGCAACAGACAACGAAAAACACCAAAAAACTAACACAGAACTCAAGACTCTTGGTATCGCATCCAAAGCCTTCCATTGCCATTTAAAAGCCAAAAGATCTGCTACTCCATTCACTTATCTGTTCCAGCTTGGATTTGAACGAAGATGATCCATCGCTTGTTCTAACCAGGAATGTTTAAACATCGTTTTTGTTTAATGTAAGTGCATATAGGTAAAATTCAATTCGAAAATGCACCACGAAAGAAATAAAATTAGTGAGACACGTGATAACTTATGATTCAATAAATTAATTAAGATATATAATAAAATTTGAAGTTTTAAATACTCAAATTATAGATTGATTTTTAATTAAAAGCTCTTCTGTAAACTACTAATATATTGTATATTAACAAATAATAATATTATAGCAATCGGACTTCCTTACATTGTGTAGAATGTTCTTTCGCATATGGGTGACGCTTCCATTACCGTACAACCATTTTAAATTTTATTACATGATTTTCAGTGCATTGTAAAGCAAAAGCTAAACCATAAATACAAGTATCCATCTAATCGCGAAAAAAGGTTTTGTCGAGTGGTTTGTACCTTTACAATTTGTTAAGTGGTCAAGAGTTCGACTCTCTTAAGTAGCATGATTTTCTCCACTTTTGTGGTGAAGTGTTTTTCTCAAGTATCATATCGGGTTGGTGCCGTGCATGACATGTGCTTCAGAATCTATATATCCGACGACGATGTATTCGAGTTGTACTTGATTTGTATGAGTGTAAACCCACAATAAAAAAAGTACCCATCTTATCAATAAATAAATAAATAAATACAAGTACCCAATCTCTACTTGCTAGGATTCAAGTCATCATTTCATCGCCATTCATTTGTACATAAAGATCATGTTGGGGTTTGAAGGCGTTCTTATTGACAAATTTATTGATACTAAACGAGAACGTAGCGATGTCATATGGATACTTGCTAATTTTAGTAGAAATGTACACTCGTCCCATCGGCTCAACACAATTGACGTCCAATCAAATAGGGCGATAAAATTTCAGCTCATGTTGTCATACAATTGCCATCATATTTATATCGATCTTATCCAAACCCTAAACCCTAATGATATTATTCCAATTGCGATTAGATCAACTAATAGCTGGTTTGATTGAACCCATTTGACGTGCTTCCGATGAAGACATAATAAACCTTCAATGATTGTTTGGCAAGAAAGTGAGTGAGGATCCAATTGCAAAAAATATAAAAAAATTTCATGCCCAATGTTTACATTTATGTACTAACGGGGTAATTTTGTAAATAGTAGACACTACTATACCACATGCAACGGCCGATGCTGTTGTTTCCTCATTCATCTGTTCGTTTCTATTTTCTCTCCAAATCCCATAAATAAAAATTTGACCTTTTTTTTTTCCTCTCTCTACGCTCAACGCCTCTTCCTCGGAATCTGCTTCGTCTTAGGGTCATCACAACCCCACCAAACACCGAATAAAATCAATCAGTTGATAGGACACGGGATGGCTGTCTGTGACCCTTGATGTGGATTCGCTGATTGGGATTTGAGCCATTAGCCAGAGCCAGCCCCTTTCGAAAGCTGGACTACTCATCACTGTGACGAAACCCTCCCCTTTTACAAATATTTCCTTTAGTCATTTTTTCTCCGATTTTTGAAGTGGATTTTCGTTGTTCATCTTTGATTGTTTGCTATTTGGATGAGTATTGTCTGATGTTGGTTTGTTTAGGTTTTTGATGGAAATGTGACTTGCTGGATATTTGGATTCGGTTTCGGTTTCTTAATTGTGCTCATTTTTCATGGATTTGTCTCTGGAAGGTAAAGCCCCTATCTTTCTTATGCAATGAATTCAAAGGCTGTTCCTTTATATAGTGTTTTTAATTGAGTTTTAGCTGTGTGTTGTGATTCATTTTTGTGACTGTTGCGTTGTTGAAACCTTTGTGAATTTAAGATCTGGCCTAAGTTTATGTATCTGAAGTTTGCTATGCTATGCTATGTTGTTTTAACTTTTAATTGAATGAAACAGTAATTGCGTTGTTTAACTGAGTTTACGTTGAGTTCGAACGATAAGTTTTTAATGCTCGTACAGCTGTAATTTGTGAACGATGTGCTTAGATTTAAGAGGTCCTTGAGCAAGCAATGAAAGTTTTCTATTTGCAAATGCTGTGATGAGCTTTCAAATTGTATTCATTATGTCTAGTTGGGGTGGATGAGGTTCATAATCGTAGTCTAATCAATTGGCACCAACAGCTGGTTTTTAATGTCAACAGCTGACTATGGCTGGATGTGTTTGTGATACGGTTATTGGACATATTATAATCCAGTCATGGGCCAGGGGATCCCACCGTTGTATGGAATTATTCTGCCTATTTATTTACTAGTTCTTGTTCCATTTATGTAACTTAAATATCGGAAATGCTGAGCGTAAATGTCACCAGATTGAATCTTTGTATTTATCATTTTTCTTCGGTTTGTTTCAAGCTCTGGTTTCCTTTTCGTTTAATTTGCCACATTTTTATTTAGCAGGGGTTATGCTTGACCCATCAAAATGTAGTAAGATGAGTATGGAACAGAGGAGAGATCTTGTGTATGAATTATCGAAATGGCCGCACGGTGCTACTGATCTCCTTCAGACATGGAGCCGTCAGGATATTCTCCAGATTCTGTGTGTAGAAATGGGGAAAGAAAGGAAGTATACCGGTTTGACCAAGTTGAAAATTATAGAGCATCTTTTGAAAATTGTCTGTGAGAAGAAAATGGGAGAGTCTCAAGCTGTTGGAGAAGCGGATCAGCGTTCGGTACCGGCAAGTGTGCAGAAAGCTTTCAAGAGACAGCGCAAAACTGACAATCCTTCTCGACTCCCGAGTGCAATGAATAGTGTGCCCATCATTGATTTAGATAGCAGTATTGGAACTGCTATTTACTGTAAGAACTCTGCGTGCAAAGCCCTGATGAAAAGCGAGGATGCGTTTTGCAGGAGGTGTTCATGTTGCATCTGTTACAAGTATGATGATAATAAAGACCCAAGTCTATGGTTAAATTGTAGCTCTGAGCCTCCTTTTCAAGGCAAATCATGTGGATTGTCTTGCCATCTTGAATGCGCTTTTCGTAATGGAAAATCTGGAATTGGAAAGGATGGTCGGCATGCAATACTTGACGGGAGCTTCTACTGTGTCTCTTGTGGAAAATTAAATGACTTGCTTGGGTAATTTCTTTGGCTCCATATCCGCTTCTCTTTCTATTTTCGTTCTATGATTTTTATTTTAGTTCTGCAAACTTTGGTGAACTAGCATTACAAAATTTTCATTTATTTATTTTGCAGATGCTGGAGGAAACAGTTGGTTATAGCAAAGGAAACTCGGCGTGTAGACATTCTATGTTATCGTCTATCCTTGAGTCAAAAGCTAATTAGGGGAACTAAAAAATTTCAAGAGATTTATGAAATAGTTGAGGAGGCGGTTAAAAAGCTTGAGGCCGAACTAGGTCCTATAACCGGCCTACCTGGAAAAACAGCCAGGGGCATCGTCAACCGATTGGATTCTGGTCCGGAGGCTCAGAAGATTTGTGCTACTGCCATTGATTTGTTTGATTCTATGCGCTGCAACTCCACCTTGCCACCAATGCCAAACTACATCCATCAAAGTAACTGGAATCCATTTCTTTATCTCGAATTTATCTAGACGATGATAAATGATAGTCTTAGGAAATATGCCTAATATCTATTTGGGGTTGTTCATGTCTGGTTATTTTGGAAACTTATTGCATATTTGATGTTTGCACTTTTGCAGATTCCCAGTCAATTGTTCCCGGCATTATCAGATTTAAGGATGTTTCCTCAACCTCTGTCACTGTTGTATTTGCTTTAGAAGGTTCATCATCAGGTGACATCATTGATTATATGATTTGGCATCGAAGGGCTAGTGACGCTGACTATCCGGTTGAACCAGTCTGTTCTCTGTCTTCAATAAACACTAAATTCATTTTATCGGGGTTAACTCCGGCAACCGAATACATTTTCAAGGTTGCTTCCTCAGCTGGATCAGGAGATTTATGCACATCTGAGATTCGAATTTCAACCAGCAGCGTTCAGCGAGAGTCATTCTCAAGAAGACAGGCTGCAGAAAGAAGTCATAGTCCGACAATCAACTGTAGCAGCCTTTCAAATCCTTCCTCAGTCGAAGATGAAACAAATAATTTACCCCACTTTAATGAGCGGAATGAGAATTCTGAGAATGATATGGAATATTGCGATGGCACTGATAAAGTTATATCAGGGAGTGACGGTAGTGCCAGCATGGGTGTTGGGTTGAAAGGGACGCCTGCCGACTCGGTTTCTGTGCTAGATGAGCAAAGTCTAGGCGAAAAGAAATTCTCCAATCCTAAGCCAGATCTTTTGCAGAACATCCACGTTCCTGCAACGGATGCTATTAATGACAATGAGTCTGATACTGCCATCCCTACCGGACTAGAATGTGTACCTTTTATCAGCAGCTTGCCAATAACCCCATGCAAGTTAGAAAACAGCGGCAAAGATGGGCATGGAAGGAGTGGAAGATCTAAACATGGCAAGAATGAAACCTCCGAGAAAGGCAAGGAGCCTCAAGGTGGAAGTTCATCTAAGAAAAGAAGTGCAGACAGGAGTGATGAGGATTTCGTCAGGAACAACAGCAGTTCAGACAGGGATTTAGCGTACTATGTGAAAGTGATCAGATGGCTAGAATGCGAAGGGTATATCGAAACAAACTTCAGGCAGAAATTCCTCACATGGTACAGCCTCAGAGCATCGACGCAGGAGGCTAGGATTGTGAAGGTGTTTGTGGATGCATTTATAGAAGATCCAGAATCTCTTGCTGGGCAGCTTGTGGACACATTTTCAGAGACTATATCAAGTAACACAAGCAGCAAATTGTCTGTTGTGCCTGCTGGTTTCTGCATGAAACTTTGGCATTGATGGGTAGAAAAGGTTCCTCCTTGTATGTTTTATTTAGAAATGGAATATGTTCAAGTATTTGGTTTTCAGATCAACGTTTGTATTTATTATCTGACCCAAGCAGCAATCTTTATCTTGTTCTTGTTCTGACATTTTATAGACTCTCATGGCGAAAGAAAAATCGGACCAAATCATAAGTAAATATGTTATTTGTGACCTCCCTTTTATATATTTTTTCATCACTACAAAAAAAACAAACAGGTACAACAATGACATTGAAAGCAGAACAAAAAGAAATTGTTGACTACATATCATCTACGATCTACCAACCTTTTTTTGTTCTTCTAATCATAAAGTACAGACTACAGAAGGAAGATAATACATACGGCTATAATTTGGGGGACAAGTTTAAGACTGACAGACCTCATAACAGTCTAACGGGATCTAACTAGTGCCATTTCATTCTCAAAACCAAACCACACCACTTGCAAAATAAGCATGGAGAGTATTCCACAGCTTTTTTTCCCTACCCCAGGAGTTTTATGTAGTTACATATTTTTTTTTTGTTCATAAGTTGACTGAACTTGCTAACGACAGCTCATGGATCTCGCTCAGCATCCACTCCTCCCCATTTTGACCACCAAGAACAATCGCTCTTGTCCCACCTACAACACATGTGCTGTGACCCCATGCAAACCTAGGAGGTCTCCCAGGTACATTCAATATCCTCCATGTAGGCTTCTCATCAGTTGGGTCCAGGAGATAAAGTTGCGACGCAGAGTGGAGACCTGCCACTGAACCACCAAAAATCAAGATCCTACCACCGGGTAGGCTCACTGCAACATGGTCCAATCTAGGCGGCGGCGCAACACCTCCTGGATTTCCAGCACCGGGCATCCCACTGCCTGTTACACATCTCCAACATGGCTCCTCCTCGCTTAGATCCATAGTAAATACATCACTTGAACGAAACCGAAGTGGTCCACTCTTGGCCAAACCCCCAAACATCAGAATTTTTTTACCATCATAAACAGAGAGTGTATGCCCCAAGCGCGAAGGAGGGGTCCACGATGCGGGTATCTCTCTCCATGTTGGTTTCTCCATGAACAGATCGAGTAAGAAGGTATCACTTAGAAGTACTCCAGAATCAGCACAGCCACCAGAGACAATCAGTTTGGTACCGTCAAGCGTACATGAACTGTGCCAAGATCTTGGAATTGGTGGACCCAATCCAGGTATCTCACGCCAGGTTGGTTGCTTGGCATCCAAGTCTAGCACGAATACATCATTCAGTAAACCATGTGTTCCACAACCTCCAAATACCACCAAATTGGACCCATTCACACATGACAATGTGTGGCCCCAACGGCCAGGAGGAGGGGAGCTGACCTGCATATGCTGCCATGCTGGATTACTAGAGTTCAAGTCCAATACAAAGGTATCATTCATTGGTTGCATGTTAACTCCTTCTCCACCAAAGAGAACTACTTTATTTCCAACTGCACAAGCACTGAAGTTGCAGCGGGAAGGTTCCACAGCCCCTCCAACAGTAAGCTTACTCCATGCAGATGCCTCAAGAGTAGTTAACTCTCTTGCCAGCCGACCCCACCCGAGTCTCTTTGCTCCTGGAACAGCTTCCAATACGCGTGTGGTTTCACTACCCCAAGCATTTTGGCAAACCATTCTCCAAAGATCTTCATTCTTTGTCAGTTCATAGAATCTCGTGCATACAGATCCAACAGAGGCAATGTCTCTGGGCGTCAGCCTGGAAAGAATTTGGTGAGAAATGACTTCATCACTCAGTTGAAATATTCCACACACACCACGATGAACATTTCTGTTTCCAGATGGATCCACAAAAGACGAAGCAACGTATGAAATTTTGTCTGACAGTCTAGTAGATTCCTTCACTAAAGATCCTGGCAACGGTCCCAAATCAAGGTTTGCTTCAGTGAAGAACAAGACTCCAATGACATGTGTTATCACTTCGTCATCGTCATATATAGGGGTTAACCGCAGTCTATTCATCATTGGAGAGCCATCTTTCTTGAAGTTCAATAGCTCACCCTCAAATTCAACCCCATCATCCAAACATCTTCTTATTTCAGAAATCACTGCAGCATCAACCAATGAGTGTCGTCTTTTGGCAAATGGGCCTCTACATTGCAAGAAACGGCTGGAAAAGTTCATGAATTCAACGTCATTGACATAAATTTGATACGTATCGTTCAACATTTGTGATGTATCCAATAGTTAATACAGGAAGACTTGTAATGATATAAAAAAAGCATGTGACAGTCTTTGAAATGAACTAATATACAAACAGAATATCATATGTAGTGAATCATCATGCACATGGAGCTTGAAACAACAATGTATCACGACAATCGGCAAACAGTTGTACTGACGTCTAACCAGTACCCTATCACAGCTACAATTATCAGTCCCTGATACTATTAGTTTCACGACAACAAAACTGACATCAAAAGGAAGAATCACATACATGCCCTCGGAGGCAACACATACATGCAAGTACCTACAGCTCATTAAAAGTTGATGAAAAGGTAAAGGTACAGAGCAGGAAAACTTAGAAAAGGGACTTTAGGCTTATGATTGTCAATATGTTCGTTTGATGCCAATAATCTCATGCAGAGCTAACTACCAGATTTTTCCCTCTGAACAAGTCACAATCTGCATGTACTGAGTAAACACACATCATTCGCTACCTAGGATTACATTCATATTTGCCAATTACAGACCTTCGAAAACTGACAAGTACAGAAAATGTCGACAACAACAGACCACATCACCAAAAAATGAAAAAAGTTTGTGTATTTATCTAATAGCCGATGGAGATAAATTACAAGTGTGAGAACTATATAAAAAAAGCCAAGCAACATAGAAATAGATCAAATCCCATGGCTTGATTTTTCTTTAAAAAAAATGGACCTGGAAGTGTAGAGAATGGCTATATAAAGTTCTCCTAATAAATATCCTGCGTCTGGCAAATGGCTGTCCTTTTATTATCTTAATTTTTCTAAATCAATTTACATAAAGCCTTATAACTATACAATACAAGGCATACTAGCTGAAGAACCAAAACCAGAATGCTAGAGCAGAGTTACTCATATTGATTTCACATACATCTAAACTCCTAAAAAAAATCCTTAATAATTTAATAAAAGAGAGAGAGGGAAGGGAACTGACCAATTACGACCTAGTACTTCTTCAGCTCGATAACCAGTAATCATTTCAAAAACAGTATTCACATAAATGATAGGATGGTCGGGCTCGAGAGCATCGGTGACGATGAATCCACATGGAGCGGCCGTATGAATCAATCCACCAATAGGAAACGGAGTAGGACCGCCGTCGTTAAGCATGAAACCTTGATCACCATCGCTGAGATCGGAACTACTATCCCACTCCATTTTTTCAATTTTGTAGAAGCAAAGCAGGGGATCGAATCGAGTGGAGATTTTTAGTGGATTGAGAGATGGCGTTAGTTAGGGTTTGATGCGTGGTGGGAAAAGGAAAACGAAGAAGAAGAAGAGCGTAGAAGAGACGTGGCTTTCGATTGCATTTGCTTGCGTTGCGTTGTCTCTCTTCTGTCCATCCATCAAACGAACCTTAATTGAACCGAGCACTTCGGTTCAGTGTTTAAACCGTCCAATCGATTCTGGCAAACATGTAGTTAGGATTATCCTTTGAATTGGGTTCTTCTGTGTTGTTCCAAGATAGCTGCGAGCAAGCATCAGTTGAAAGCTTGAGATTAGGTGTTGCAGATTGCTTATTATATTCTTTACAACGAATAAAAACAGTACATGATTTCGCCGTATAAATTAGACACACAGAAAGCTATGGCTCCGATCTGAATTATAGCATACTCTACAACAGTTTCAAAATGAAGAAAAGGCAGAACCAAAACTTGCTTCCACTTAGTGCACCGGGAAATCCCAGACCAGATCCTGCCAATAACAATGAACAGAAAATGAATAAGAATGTATTTGGTTTGGACTGCAATCATTTATCCACAAGTGCCAAATGGAGACGGGTAAAAAGGGTAGTCTGGGCTTCAACACTGAAGTACTTTACTAGTACGTTCATGCAATGCCGTTTATCTATTGAACATTTGAGTAGCAAGTAATTAAGAATTATAGATCAACTGTGCCTGAGAATTACACAGCTGAAATTTAAGCCACAGTAAGTGTAAAAATCTCACCATCAAGGCATCAACATACGAGGAATCCTGACTAGTAATTCTTGTATGTCATCGTCTTCAATGGCAATCACTGTCAGCTCTCAGCTACCTAATTAAGAAGAAAAAAAGTTTACAATGTCACTCAAAACAAGGAAATTAACTATTAGGAGCTGAAAAAAGAGTCACCGAGTTCTGATCAAATAAACAGAAGGTTCAGAATAAATGACATTCAGTAAAATTTTCAGCAATATTTTCACTTTTCAGACAGTGTGCAACAGCATTTAGCAGGATAAAATACGAGCTGCCATACTTACTAAGGATTAGTAATGCAACCCAATGAGCAAGACGTATAGCCAAAAAAAGATATAAGTATTACGGATATGCGCATCTTGAAAAATCATGACTGCATATTCTCCTGTATGAGAGAGACAAGTCTTTGCACCGATCGATCATCAAAAGACGTGTCCACTTCTTTGATCTTAGACACAAAGTCCATGGCTTCCTCGTGCTTGTTTGCTCTACAATAGCCATCTACAGCAATCTTATATGTTAGCTCATTTGGTTTGCAATCATGCTGAATCATGTAAGTGATGACATCATTTATTTCGGGAAACATCCCTTGCCCAGCGTAGCCTGTGATAAACGTATTGTACGTAACAATACACGGGCGGATACCCCTGGCTGTCATTTCTGACATGGTTCTGATGGCTTCATGCATCAGCCGTTGCCTACAAAACCCTTTGATGACAGTGTTATAAGATACAAGATCTGGCTTAGCACCAGCCTTATGCAGTTTATCCAGGATATCTTCAGCTTTCCAACACTCCCCACTTCTAGCATACATATCCATCAAGCTATTGTACGTGACAATATCTGGCTGTAAGCCGTTTTCATGAATCATATGTAGCATATCATGAGCCCTATCATTCATTCTATTCTTTGCGTAAATAGAAAGCATTGAATTGAATACCACCATGTCAGCCTTGTATCCATTTCTCAGTAGCTCTTGGAATGCTCTTTCCATGCCAGCCAATGCCTTACACTTAAAGTTTACAAGAATAAGAGTTCTCAGAAGCACCCAACTAGGAAATATATGACCATCGTATATGTCTTTCTCAATCACTTCTAAACCCTTCAAATTCCCTCCCTTTGCATAACAATGGAGCATCAACGAGTATGAAGTTTCATTAAGCTTAAAACCTTTCTTTTTCATGTCTTGAACAACTAGTTCACCTGCCTTCCAGTCACCTCGTCTAGCCAACGCATTGAGAAGCGCATTATAAGTAGTCAAACATGGTGTGAAACCTGCTTTAACCATCTCCTCGTACATTTTTGCGGCATCAACACCTGACCCACAGCGGCCATAAGCACTGATCAGAGTGTTGAATGTATCCCGATCAGGCTCAAATCCACAACTTCTCATCTCTCGGAAAACACGATGCACATATGTCTGCTTGCCAGTGGTGCCACACGCTGCGAGCATCGTATTCCACGTGATTCGATTTGGAGGACATCCATTGGCTCTCATCTCGCGGAGTACCTCTATCATCTCTTCTGATCTTGACTTTTTTCCTAGCATCCCAATGATAGCATTGTAAGTGCATACATTAGGTACACAACCCAACCTCTTCATCCGGTGAAACATTTCCAAAGCCTTATCCTCCTTTCCAACTTTCCCATAAGCATTGATCACCGTCGTGTATGTAACAGTATTAGGCAATATTCCTTTAGAAGTCATAGTATCTATAAGTGTAGCTCCTTCCTCATAAAAACCTGCTCTCAAATAAGCTCCCACGAGTTCATTGTAGGTAACTGAGTCCGGCGGGCAGTTGTTTTCTTCCATTTCTTTCAAAATACCCAACGATTCAGAATAAACACCTGCCTTCCCAAACATTTGAAGCAAGGCATTATAGGTAACCGTCCCCGGCATATAACCTTGAGACTTCAACCCATAAAAGAACTTAGTTGCCTCCTCTAGCAACCCTTCTCTCCCACACGCCGTTATAACTGTACTGCAAGTGAAGTCATCAAACACAAACCCATTCCTTTTCATTTCCTCCAACAGACCCAAAATCTTATCCCATGACCTACCCATCTTCCCATAAACATCCAGCATGACATTGTACGTCACCAATGTCAAGCTCAGATCTTTCTGCTTCAACGACTTGAACAATTCAATAGCACGTTGGTACTTCCCGCTACGAGCATAAGCATGCAATATAGTCGTGTAAGCTCGAACATCCAATGAATACTCTTCAAGCGGAATTTTCTCAAACAACTTAGATGCTACAGTATGCTGCGACTCCTTCCCTAAAATCCTAACAATCTGCTCAATCAGCTGATTATCAAGTTTATTAGCCTTTTCAGTATTCAAATTAACCGCAACCCATTCAAATAGCAATAAAGCCTTCTCCCAATACCCTAAGCTCTCTAACCCTTTCAACAAGCTAGCTAAATCAACCTCAACCAACTCCGACTTCCTCAAATCAAACAAACCATTCAAACTCGCCACAGGATGTTCCACAATACAGTCCAGCATTGACTTACCTTTATACGACATAAACTCAATTGAGCCATATTCTTCCGCTTCAGCGTCGTCAGCCGCTGTCAGCAGAGACGCTTTATCCTCCACGATTACATGAGGTTTAGGGTTGGATGGGGAGGAGGAGTGGAGGAGGTGGTGGAGAAGGGAGTCGAGAGGGAAGGAGGAAGGGGAAGAAGGGGAGTGAGGTTGTAGTGGGAGTGTGATGGAGTTGAGCTTGATGCGAGGAGGGTTGGGGTTGGATGTGAGGGAAGTGGTTGGAAGAGCTGGGCGGTTGGGGAAGATTGCGCGCTCCATTGGAGCTTGTCGGGATTGAGAATTGATGACCTAATGGATCATTTTGTGGTCTGAAATTGAAAGCGGATTGAGAAGACGAAGCAGAGATGAGAGATCATATCTTCTTCTTCGAGCTGCTCTGCTAGCAGTAAGTGATTATTTCGAGACTGGTCCTCAGAGTTCCCTAGTATACTTTCACGACTGCTATAAAATAGAGAGTTTTTTGGAAATCTAAATCTCAATTTTTGATAAAACTGGTTTGGGGAATCCGGTTGGTTGAACCAAGCCGGTTTGGGAGAAATCGGTTTGCCGATTGTGCAACTGCGTGACATTATTTGGTCTTACGTGGACCAAAGAAATATAATTCTGGCCACGTGGCAAACCGGAGCGGGGGAAACCGATCTCATTTACTTGAAACCGATTCGGCGGAAACCAGTTTCACTTACATGAAATCGTTCGGCGGAAACCGATTTCCTGCGGAATAAAAATAGGGTCTGAAAAGCTTGGATGGCAGGCAATTATACAAAACTGGTTCATCGCAAACCGATCTCACTTATACAAAACTGGTTTCCCCTGCCCCGGTTTGCCACGTGGCTATAATTGCATTTCTTTGGGTCCACGTAGGACCAAATAATGTCACACAGGTGCACGCCAGCAAACCGATTTGGGATAAATCGGTTTTTATCGAAAATGAGCAAAATCGGATTCCCCAAACCGGTTTTATTAAAACAGGGCAAAATCGATATTTGAATTTTAAAATAGGGTTAAAATCGAGATTTGGGTTTCGAAACAGGGCAAAAAAAAAAACTCTAAAATAGATCATCATGTATTGAGAAAAAAGATTTAGTAAGTGGAGTAATCAAATGCTTTGAGCAGGAAAACGTTGTTTATTAACAATTTCTAAGCGAGTTCTCCAAAATATAACAATTAAGTTCATACTTTTAGATATGTCCTATTTTTAATGAAATCGGTACGTAGCATATAGTCTCTTCAATTTTCCTAACAAATACAAGAAGTTACATTGTTCACTATAATTGGAGGGTTTCTGTAACACATGTCGAACTGTTGATACATTCAGTATCATCAAGATAATTTGCAAGGCAATCACACTTTCACCCACCAACACATGAAGTATCTAGTTTTGGTCGAGTCAACAGAAAGGATTTGATGTCTTTAAGCTTACAATAAACATGGTGCATTTGGTGGGGAAGTTGACAGCAAAACCATGATCCAATCATGGTGAATTTGCTTCAGAGATCTTCATTAGCTTGAGGAGTAATACCTAGAAGCTTGGCCAGCTCACCATTTTCAAATGCCTCGACAGTATCTGATAACATTAACCGAAGCCATTCCCAATCTATGTCAGTATACAACACTTGCAAGTTACAAAATGAGTTATTATCTGACTGCATGTCGGTTATGGTTTCAGAATTTACCATCCGAACCCCCGATGTGTTTTCCATGTATGAACACTTGTGGTACAGTTCGCCTGCCTACTATCTCGCTAAGAGCGTCCTGAATGCTATATCCATCCTCTGATCAACACAATAAACAAGTAACTTGACATGTCCCACAGCAATTCATAGTTAAACTGTTCCAGATGTCACGATATTGATACTTAAAAAATGCAGAAAAAAAATCTATAGTAATTGCAAAGAGAAAGGATGTGCCCTTATGAGAACGACTGAACTGCAAACAGATAAGAATGGCAATAACGGAATGGGCCTACTCAAAGCTTTATATTTGTTCCAAACCATCAGTTCAAGATCTAGGAGTACTATGAGTTCAAAATGTACAAGTGAAAAGGCAACAAATGGAGCTGCAATTCATAGTTAAACTGTTCCAGATGTCACAACATTGATACTTCAAAAAATCGAAAAATTCATTACTAGTTGCAAAGAGAGAAGATGTGCCCTTATGAGAACAAATGAACTGTAAACATATAACAATCACAGGATGGGCGTACTCAAAATTTTATATTTGTTCCCAACCATCAGTTCCACATCTAAAGTACTACGAGCTCAAAATATACCAGTGAAAGGCAACAAGAGGAGGTATCTGAACTCTAACCAACGAAGTAGGAAAATATGCACACCGATTTTGTAAACAAAAAGTATTAGTCACATTTAATGATTCATAGCACAAGACCTGCAAGATAACTCCCTTATAAAAAGCCTTAAAGTGGCGAGCATCCTAAATTCTATACCTAGCTTAACATATTTACACACTAAAGGAGACGGTAGTGAGCAAACCTCTCTCGTCAAGTTCAACAACAAATGGCTTCTGGTTCAGCTCCTTAAAAACAGCCTTGGCCTTCTTACAATACCTGCATTAATTTGTTCATCTATCAGACCAGATTTGGCCAAAATCAGTGAATTATAAATCAATTCCTCCTTTCCAGAATCACACAACTTAACAAATGCCTCATGACAACCTAACTGATTAGAAATCCAGATCTTCCAAAGTCCTAAATCCTAATTAATGGATACCTAGCAGTGGGAGTGTGGTAACGATAATCATTATAAATATAAAGAACATAATATGAAGGATATCGGAGAGATTACGGGCAGTATGATTTGGAGAAGATGACGATGTCATTGGATTTGATGGTCTTCTTAACGAATTTGGCTGGTTTGCGAGAAGATGCAGCAGCATCAGCAAATGTAAATGCGTCAACAGATAAAGACGATGAAGCGATGAACATCGCCGCCAGCAATCCCATCCCGCAGGCCATTCTTCTCGACATTTTTTTCTGCTGCAATTTCTTTCGTCGGCTATCGAACGGAGATCTCTGTCTTAGATTAAAATGTACACTTCTACAGTTCTACTAATCTTTGCCCAGTTTATAATTCGGTCCCTCAAGTAATGTTTCTTACACTTTTTCCAGTTAATTGCAAAAAGACTTTGCTTCATCTCCAAACCAGAAGGAATCAGTTAAATTAAAAAGTTCAATCGAGTGGCTTGCACCATTAACATTATGTTAATAGGTCAAGAGTTCAACTCCATGTGAATATCATAACTTTCTCATTTTTATGATGGAGTGCTTTTGGTCCCGCTTTGGTGTGTACGTATTGTTCCTCTCTCACGGAGGTGTTGTTCGTCCCGCCTCGGCATGAACATGTTATTCGTCCCTTGTGGACGTGTTGCGGATGTGTTGCTGGTACTGCTTCGTCTCTTCCTTCCATGCATGCATAGAGGTGCTGAGTTTCACATTGACGCTCGTAGGTTCAACAATTTTAGAGGTATGACGTGTGCTTTAGTGGACGCAATTCAACTATCAAATCCGGGTTGGTGCCTAGAGTGACTTCCCATGCGATGTGTGAAAGATGTATGTGTATAATGATTGATTAATTGTATGAAATGTAAAAATCCGCGATAAAAAAAATAACAATAATATTATTATTCTTTATAAAGAGGATTCAATTATAAATTCCTTTAAATTTTTTGATTATCCACAAGTGTTTTTCTTTAATGACGCTTTGACTCTTAAATACGTACTGATATTACGTTTCTTATTCAAACAATGCTAATTGCAACATAAAATAAATATGGATTATTGATATTACCGCGCGTTCTCATTCAAACAATGCAACAAAAATATATGTAAGCGTACGTCACGTATGACACTTCTTTTCTTCTAACCTCGTCTATGGAAATGGAAGAGTCGCATCCTATTCCTATATAAACTCTTGTAAAGGCAATACAACACTAGTAAAGCGTTTACAAAGGATGAGCAAAGCGACATACAAAAGGGACAAGACATAAACCTTGTTTGGAAGTTAAGGCAGAGTAGCCATCCAATTTCACGAATGTATGAAATAATGAAAATCTCAGAATTTTAGTGCGTCTCGTGAGTTTTAAATTTCTTTTTTCTATTTCCATCATGATTAAATTTGTGTTTTTGTCTAACATGGCATCAAAAGTGAAAGACAATGTTGAAAGAAAAGGATGTGAATTGGTGGAAGAATTAGATGCCAAATGTGTTGGTCTAGAGAAAAGTGTACTAAACGAGTTTCAATATAAATTGTAAGAGTGGAGATCAGGTACAAAGTATAGTTTTGATGCAAAATTAAGTTATAATTCGTCATAAAAAAAATCAAAAGTACGACCTAGTTCGTCACGAATAATTTATAATTCGTCACCGAGAAATTAATCATAAATGCGATTTAATACGAGATTTAATCTTATCCGTTCAAATGACTGAATCAAGGATTATGATTGGTTTGTAATTTTTTTCAAAAATATACACTTTGCACCGGATTCTTTTTCTAAATTGTAAATGTTATATGTATTAAATTTTAGAGTGTGGTTCAGGTACAAACCTACTTTATATATAAAAACTAAAAACTTAATTTCAAGCTGACACGTGTCCCATTTAGTCGAAATCTCGAACAAAACACGGGAGGGGTATTATAGTCATTCCACATATCCTAATAATTTTATTTTCAATTTAGTCCTCGAGTTGTTAATGATCAGACTTAAAAAACAATGATCAGACTTAAAACAATAATGATCAGACTTAAAACAACTAATGATCAGACTCAAAAAACAATGATCAGACTTAAACTGGTAATGATCAGACTTAAAAAACAATGATCAGACTTAAAAAACAATGATAAGACTTAAACCAGTAATGATCAGACTTAAAAAACAATGATCAGACATAAAAAACAATGATCATACTTAAAACAACAATGATCAGACTTAAGAAACAATGATCAGACTTAAACCAGTAATGATCATACTTAAAAAACAAGGATCAGACTTAAAAAACAATGATCAGACTTAAAACAACAATGATCAGACTTAAAACAACAATGATCAGACTTAAACCAGTAATGATCAGACTTAAAAAATAATGATCAGACTTAAACCAGTAATGATCAGACTTAAAAAATAATGATCAGACTTAAACCAGTAATGATCAGACTTAAAAAACAATGATCAGACTTAAACCAGTAATGATCAGACTTAAAACAACAATGATCAGACTTAAAACTATTATGATCAGACTTAAACAACAATGATCAGACTTAAACTAGTAATGATCAGAAAACCAGCAATGATCAAACTTAAACCAGTAGTGATCAGACTTAAAAAAACAATGATCAGACTTAAAAAAACAATGATCAGGCTTAAACCAGTAATGATCAGACTTAAAAAATAATGATCAGACTTAAAACAACAATGATCAGACTTAAACAACAATGATCAGAGTTAAACCAGTAATGATCAGACTTAAATCAGTAATGATCAGACTTAAAACTATTATGATCAGACTTAAAACTTGACAATGATCAGTCGTCATCGCCGATCTTTCCTCTCCCAGTCGACATATCCAATCCCAGTCGACATAAGTCGATGTTCTGTGTTTTTAGTCGACAGATGAACAGTAAACGACATGCCACGCGTCCAGCCTTAACATTAGCGCCGCGCCCAGTTAAGGCTGGACGCGCTGCAAACAAAATGATCTGACTTAAACCCGTAATGATCAGACTTAAAACAAATTTTAGGACGATTATACCCCTCGTATATTTTATGTATTTTTAAATAAGTACGCGTTATTTTATTTTTTTTTTACAAAAAGCGCCCCGAACGCGATGAATTCTGATTGGTCGAAATATACACGTGTCAATATTTTATTGGGTTTTTAGTTTTTAATTATAACTATGGTTTGTATTTGATCCGTATTGATTGATCAATAAAATAAGAAAACAATCTCTAATACATAGATTTTTTTCTTAATACAGAATAAAACTTAAGGTTGGTCAATAATCTTTTGGGAAAGGGACACCATGATTTGCGTTGTGTGAAAAAAAAAACATGTTTACGTGATAAAAAGAGAATAATATTTCTAAGTAAACAATAAAGGAAAAATATCACCACCAGTTTCTTACCCCAAAAATTTGCCTTTAAATCCCATGTTCACCCAACTATCGATGATTGATACGTGACAACTATTTTATTTAATTGTCACATGCATTATCTCAAATTAGTAAGAAATATTTCCAACACTATTATCAACCTCAACCTATACTATAAATGGAAAAAAATTCGACGTAAGTCGTAACGCAACTAAATACCTATGATCACGAAAGCCACATTGTCATGTAGATTAAATTTTATAACACATAAAAACAATGTCATTTTTATTAAAATGGCAGTATTTTGACCATCCCACAATTTAATTACACAGCACGAGAAATCCAAAATTCTAAATAAATGCTTAAACAGAGAAGTGTTGTTGCGCATCCAACACATTTGAGGTTTAAAGGCTGTCCTAGTCGTGTTGGAGGTGTTGTAGTGAACAATGGGGAAAATTACCGGTAAAGTTGTTTACGATGTTCTCACGGCGGTCGTGCCGCTTTACGTCTCCATGTTGGCCGCGTACGGCTCAGTCCGGTGGTGGAAAATCTTAACACCAGAACAATGTTCAGGAATCAACAAATACGTGTCGGTCTGGGTCATTCCATTTCTCCTCTTCAAATTCATTTCCGAAAGCAATCCATACACCATGAACTTCAAGTTCCTCGGCGCGGACGCTTTACAAAAAATTGTAGCGTTGACCGCGGTCTTGATCGGTCAACGCTTTTCTCGAAGGCCCGATGCGTTCGACTGGGCCATCACGTTGTATTCTTTAGCCACTTTCCCGAACACGCTAATCATAGGCGTGCCGCTGTTCGACGCGTTTTATGGAGATTATGCGGGGCAGCTTATGGTGCAGATAGTGTTTACACAATGTGTGATTTGGTACACGTCGTTGTTGATTTTGTTTGAATTTAGGGCGGCAATGTTGCTGATATCGAAGCAGTTTCCGCAAACAGCTGAGCGCATCGCGTCTATTAAAGTTGATGCGGACGTAGTTTCGTTGAGTGAAAAGGAAGTGGATTCGATGTCGGAGGTTGATGGAAAGGGAAAAATGCATGTGTCTTTCAGACGAACGGGCTCTGATCGGTCTAGACTATCTGATTTCAATGGAGTTGAGATATATTCGCTGAATTCGTCGAGAATGGGATCGTTTAGGGAGAGGACGACGAGCTCCTTTGATGGCAGCTCGAATCGGGTCATCGTAAATATGAGTCCCACTTCTGCAGATCCTCCTGCTAAACTCATAACCTCAGGTAATCAATAAGCTTAATCAATAAGTTTGATATTCGAAATTTCGAATGAATCTTGAGGGCTTGAATAGAAAATCTATTGGTCAATTGATCTAGTGACTGGTTAACCGCTAGGTCACTATCCCATCTGCATTAATCACATACTTAACGCATTAAGAATGTGCGATGTAATAAGTAGTCATTTCTATTTTTTTGATCATGTCCAAGTTCAATAAAACTCT
The DNA here is from genome assembly GCA_033675395.1 of Rhodiola chrysanthemifolia. NCBI lineage: Eukaryota > Viridiplantae > Streptophyta > Magnoliopsida > Saxifragales > Crassulaceae > Rhodiola > Rhodiola chrysanthemifolia. Next base: position 17,148,550 of record CM066204.1, read on the forward strand.
TATGCATAAACTTCTTTTGGCTATATTGATTTTGATGTCTAAAGTTATTTATTATGGTGATTGCTTGTAGATAACAATTTTGCATCAGAGAAGAGGGGCTATCACGATAGCCAATTTAGGGCGGATGAGGCGTCACTGTCGTCACGAAGCTTCACATACGGACCTCATTTTCAGCAAAGCAAAGAGGGCGGCAAGGGTGGCTTATCAGAAGAAGCTGGGATGGAGAATCAACAGGCAATAAAAATGCCATCTCAAATTGTAATGGTGAATGTTGCAATTACCATGGCTTGGAGGAAGCTCTCTAAAAATTACTCCATATATGCATGTCTCATAGCCCTTGTTTGGGCCCTCATTGCCAACAACAACAAGTAAGTGCTTCTATATTGGACATCTTTCGTAAATTTAATTCTTCCGGCTCAATTTGATTCATGGAAATTTGTGAGACGGAAAGAAAATTTGGGAGAAAAATATAATCTCATGTTCGGTTACCTATGGAAATCATACCAAAATAAAAGGATCCAGTACCAAATTTTCCTTCACATTTTTCATGTGAAGAAATGATTTTCTCCTAAACTTTCCATTTCATTTTCTTTCCACCACATTTTCCATATTCCATACGGAGGATTAGTGTTTAAGACATAAAAAAAAAGAATATTGTCGTTTTTCTTCTTCTTAATATATAATTCCACTGTTGAATATGTCTATTCTCATTATGTAAATAATCCATATTTTACTCGCACTTTATGCAGGATACATATTACAATGCCAGCCATACTAAAAGGCTCGTATAAAATAATTTCTGATGGAGGCATCGGAATGACTATGTTCGCTTTAGGTATAAAGAAATGATGTATAAATACATATCCCATGTCTCATTTTTGGCGGACAAGTATCGAATAACATATACCATCAATTTCTTCAGGTATATTCATGGGTTTGCAAGAGAAACTAATACCATGTGGGAAAAAGGTCGCAGCACTGGGCATGTTCACAAGGTTTGTCGTTTCACCAGCGATCGTTGCTCTTACCTCCCTACCATTCGGGCTGCGAGGAGATCTTTTACGAATTACCGTCTTACAGGTACCGTCACGGATTTTTTTATTAAAAAAAAAAGTAGTTTTCCATTTGGTTTTTTTTGGGGCATGTAGATATGATTGTGTTTCGAATTTTGTAGGCAGCGCTTCCACAAGCAATCTTGCCGTTTGTGTATGCAAAACAGTATAATGTACATCCCGAATTGCAAAGTACTGCGTAAGTAACTATTACTTCGATCTACGTCATCATCGTCAGCTTAGCATTTCACTACAAATTTTGTAAAAATTTCCGGCCATAATTTCCGGCGGTATTCCGGCGACGTTAGTATCGCCGGAATTTTTTCCGACGAAATTCCGACAACGGTCCGGAAATAAATTTATTAAAGCCAAAATTCGGTGTTATTCTGGCGATATTCCGGCCACTCAAATTCCGATGACAAAGATCCCCAGAATGTCCCCTAATTAATTTCTGCGCAATTCCGGGGACATTCAGGCGATATCGCCGGATTTCCCCCGGAATGTCCCCGAAATAATTCCTGCGCAATTCCGGTGACATTCCGAAGACCGAATCCATGTTGTTGGATTTCCCCGAACTTTTGCCGGAAATGATAAATTGCATGAATAAATTTTTCAATTTAAATTTTACATGTCCTAGGAGTTGTCCCTAACTATCGCCGGATTTTTTATAATTTAAATTATATATGTCGCCGGATTTGTCCCTAATTGCTACCGAAATATTTACAGCAAAAGTAAATTTGCGTATTTTTCGTAGTGCCGCTCAAAATTTTCAGTATATACTGGTGTTTTGGATCTCATAAAAACTGGAAAAGCTATTTGAGCCTATACTGGTGTTTTGGATCTCATAAAAACAAGAAATGGATTGGTCATGCATTTCTTGTTCCTGAACCAGCAGCTCCAGCTCCAGGAGTTCCAGTTCCGGCAGCAGAAACATCCTCTCATCCAAACCCAATACCGATACCCTTCATTGCACCGCCATCTTCACCAGCATCCTTTCTTCAATCCGAGCCTCACTCCTCTACTCAATCACCTGGCATATAGTCATCTCTCACATCCCTTTCTGCCAATGTATACTCTCCTCGAGGCCCAGCTTCCATCTTTGCTATAGGTCCTTATGCCCATGAAACTCAGTTTCGCCCCCTGTATTTTCAGCATTCACCACTCAATCATCAACTGCTCCCTACCTTTTTTCTTTGCGAAATGAAAAACATTTTTATTTAATGTACAAATATTTAAATATTTAATTTTCATTTTTTAATAAATTAAATTTATTTATTAAATAATTATTAACAGTAAAATAAGTTATTTATATAATATCAAAAAAAAACAACTAGATACATAAAAAATTAAAATTTTCAAAAATCATTAAATTTAATTAAATATTATATTATCAACATATTTTGTCCCAGAATTGTCGCCGGATTTTCCCCAAATATTTTTGTCCCCGAATTGTCGCCGGATTTTCCCCATATATTTTTGTCCCCGAATTGTCGCCGGATTTTCCCCACATATTTTGTCTCCGGATTTTCGCAGGACTTTCCCCTCATATATTGTCCCCGGAGATTCGCAAGACTTTCCCAGCCTTCTGCTCCCCAGATTTTCCCCGGAATTTATTTTGGCCGAAAATGCACCGGATTTTAGCAAGACTGTCGCCGGAATTTATCGCCGGAATTTCTCCGAAACAATAATTCGGGGGACGTTTTGCCGGCGACAAAATTTTGGCCGGAATTTTGCCGAATTTTGTCCTTATTCCGGCGAAAATCCGGCGCATGTCAGGCCAAATTTGGTTGCCGAATTTTTTTGCAAAATTTGTAGTGTTTAGTGCTATATATAAATGATTGCGCGATGGTTGATCGATGATGTGTAAATGTGCAGGGTTATCTTTGGGATGTTAGTTGCGTTACCGATAGCATTTGTTTACTTCGTCCTCCTCGGACTTTAGATGAAGCAGGAATATCATCCACAACTTTACCTTTAGCCCAGTCTTAATTCCGAAGGAAGCCAAAGATTAGCAACTTATTGCATTGCAAGATTGTACCAAAATGAAAGCTCATTGTTGTCTTAGTCTTGGGAAGTCATAGTTCTTAGTGACATTTATTGACCTATCGTTCATAATCACAGTTTATATTGATGCTTTCTACGACGCTATGACCAAAAAGATAAAGATGATTTAAATAAAACTCAAGAACTCATGCAATGTTGATCGCTGCTCCTACTAATTGGCCACGCTCCTGATGAACACTTTTAACATTAAAATCAAACAGTTCATACGTCTATCGTCCATTTACGAATGATCCTTTGTAAATGCATTTAAAGGCGATGTAACACTTTAAAAACTTTTATGAAGATGAGAAACTTGTGTCGAAGCGAGACTAAAAGAATGTCTCTCAAATGTATGAAAAAATTGGAATTTTAATGTGTCTGATACTTGATTTTAAGTCAGTCCATCAGTATTAAATTTGGGTTTCGTACATAACTGTCTTTTTTTTGATAGGGGTACAAAGCCGTAGAAAGGCTTACAAGAGAAACTAAATCTGGATACACAACATGAATGAAACTAAAACCATCCAGTCTTGACTAGGATGTCTTGTCAGTTCCTGCTTATCTAGCCATATCAATCTCGCTGAGCTAGCAATAGCATCCAGAGTCATACTTTCCGTCCCCCTTTAAGATCAACACCTGTGCAGGTGCACGATACAGGTACAGGTACCAACACCCTTGTAGTGGGCAGCAACAGCAGCCCCGGTGCCAGCAACTGAAGAAGAAGAAAGCAGCAACAAAACTGCACAAAATTCAACAAGCAAACCGTAACGGGCTTGCAAAGCAAAACTCAGCAAGCTGAGACAAGCAAAGGACACAATAAACACAAAACATATGTACCGACTACCGCGGGACTCCCCTCCAGCTCCTCAGCCCGCCAGATCCACCATCCATAGCCAGACACCGCCACGCCGCCCACCTGCTTAACGCCCCACATTCTCAGATCAGCAACCGACCGAGAAGATGGAGAGAAAGGAGGAGGCATGGAGATGAGACTATAAGGATGAGCGATGGGGGAGAGACGCCGGAGGGAAGGCCAGCAGTGGCGAAGAGACTGCAAAAAAGTTGGAGGCTTATGTTGGAGACAAGAGGTTTCTAGGAGCAGATTGTGGAACTTTGACTATAAATTTTAAATTCAAAGATCATTTAATATACAATAAATAAGGATTCCAATAGAACATATCCCAGGAGTTTAAAAATACAGTCCATTTTGAAATAATTTTTTTTAGAGATAACCCATTATTCTTATTTAATTTTTTTTCTTTTTCGATAAGGGTTCTTATTTGATTTGAATGCATACTTATTTAAATGATAATAATAATGCATATTTAGGTACTTAAATTAGTTTTTCTGTTTTTTTTACTTGAAATTCGGTTTTTTCATGGCAAATTATTTAGAAGTTCTACTTAATCAAGTATTCAATTTCTAAAGCTCAAAAGTCAAAGTATAATAGTTAAGTACTTAAATTGAGTCACCACGTTAACATCGTCTTTAAACTTTTATGTTCAGTTCGATTCAAAAGAACACATCGGAAAGTGCGAAAGAAAAACACCATCGTGACTTTTGGATTTAACAATAAAACAATCCTTACTCCACAATGAAACTTTGAATTTATCGGTCAACCTTTTCGAAAACGGACACCACTGTGTGGTATGGAAAACAAGCATTTTTACTTGATATAATGTGATTAATGTTTGTAGTTAAGCAATGAGTTTGCTGATTCTCGATGCTAAATAAATGTCGTGAATGCCAAACCGATATTATTTTCATTAAAACGACGTCATTTTTGGGTTCAAATAAAATTTTACAATATATTAAAATTACACCATTTTGATTAAAATAATATTGTTTTTTCCTGCACTGCATCAAACAACATTATTTTATACTTACTATAAATGAATTAGAGAAATGAATGTTTCACAAATGTGACCGATGGGGGAAATTACAGGTAAACTCGTTTACGATGTCCTAACGGCGGTCGTCCCACTTTACGTCTCCATGTTATTCGCATACGGCTCAGTTCGATGGTGGAAAATCTTAACGCCCGAGGCGTGTTTAGGAATCAACACGTACGTCGCGTTTTGGGCCGCCCCGTTTCTCATTTTCAAGGTCATTGCCGAGAGCAATCCGTACACTATGAACTTAAAATTCCTTGGTACGGACGCATTGCAAAAAGTATTGACCTTGACTCTAGTCTTAATTGGTCAACGCTTCTTTCAACGGTCCGACAGGTTTGAATGGGCCATCACGTTTTACTCGTTGACCACTTTGTCGAACACTCTGATCATGGGCGTGCCGCTCTTCAATGCGTTCTATGGAACTTATGCCGGGGAGTTGATGGTGCAGATTGTGTTCATACAGTTCGTGATTTGGAACACGATTTTGTTGGTTTTGTTTGAATTCAGGGCGGCAATGTTGTTGATATCAAAGCAATTTCCGCAAACAACGGAGCGCATCGCGTCGATTAAGGTCGATGCTGATGTAGTATCGTTGAGTGAAAAGGAATTAATTGGATGCAATGTCGGAGGTTGATGGAAAGGGGAAGATGCATGTGTCTTTTAGGCGAATGGCTTCGGATAAATATTTAGCGCCATGTCCGTCTGGACGATTTGATTTGAACGAAGTGGAATTATATTCAGTGAGTTCGTCGAGAATGGGATCAATGAGTGAGAGAATGACAGGTTCTTTCGATGGCAACCCGAATCCGAGCTTCATGAATATGTCACAGATTAAGAAGTCACATAGCCTCATAACCTCACGTAATTAACAAACTCGATTCTTATGTGAAACTTTTTAGGCACATATTTTTTCTCATTAAGGACCGTACAATAGTGATACTCATGTTATAAGATGCATCTAGAAGGCTTGAACTGACAATCTAATATTCTAATGAACTACTGATCAATTGACTGCTAGGTCAGTATCCCATCTGCATTAATCACATACCTAACTCGTTAAGAATGTGGGATATAGTAAGTCTTTGTTTCTATCATTCAATAAAGCTCTTATGCATAATTTCTTATGGTCATATTGATATTGAATGCAGATGATAATCTTGCATCAGAGAGGATGGGATATCATGATAAGCAATTTGGAGTGGAGGAGGCGTCGCCGTCGTCGAGAGCCTTCACATACGGATCTCCTTTTAAGGAAAGCAAGGACGGCGGCTTGGAAGGTCAGACGGAGAATCCACAGGCAATGAAAATGCCATCCCAGAGTGTGATGGTGAAGGTTGCAATGACAATGGCTTGGAGGAAGCTCTCTAAAGCTCCCACCACATATGCAAGCCTCATAGGCCTTGTTTGGGCCCTCATTGCCAACAACAACAGGTAAGTCGTTGCTATAGTTGCTTTATTACTTGAAATAATAATAATAATAATAATAATAATTAGACATCTTTGGTAAATTTAATTGAATCCATTTTTTTCATTGCTTTAGTACAAGATCATCTAAGCTCATAGTTATCCATCTAGTACAATTTTCTAGAAATTGAAGAGCGAGTCTCGTCGGACACCTCTACCCATCCAAGTCTCTTGGCATCATATATCCACCACTGAAGCGCAAGTCTCATCAGGCAACTCACGTCCACAAAGGACGAATAACAAATCCACGCATAAGCGGGATTAATCACAAGTCCATATCAAAGATGAGACTAATCACACTTCCAATAATTGGAAGAATAATATGACGGTGGGGTTGAACCCTTGACTTGTCATTACAAGACAAGGAGCTCAACCAACTCAACCCCCACCTTGTTGGCGAATCCTTTAGTGTTTAAAACATTACAGATTCATCATGTGAAAATATTGTCGCTTTTTTCTTCTTCTTAATAATTCCACTAATGAATATGTATGTCTATTCATTATGCAAGTAATCCTTATGACAAGTTACCAAAACATCACTTAACCTATCGCCTCATTTCAAAAGGTACCCGACTTTTACATATTTGCGGACTTTTTGTTTTCGAATTCAAGTTTTTGAGAAATTGTAAAGCCGAAAACTTATGAATTCGACTATAGGTTTAAGTTAACATGGTCGAATTTATTTTTATTGCGGTCAGTGATATGATTTATAGATGAAACATGGACAGCTAAATACAAAAGTCACTCAAATGAAAATTGAAACAGTGTGATACCTGATTTGAAATGAGCTAACGATAGTTCATATAAAGTTTTTATAATTTACACTATGATCCTTACTCTACTGTCATTTTATGCAGGATACATATTACAATGCCAGCCATACTAAAAGGCTCCTATCATGTAATATCCGATGGAGGTGTCGGAATGATCATGTTCTCTTTAGGTAAAAAATGATGTATGCCTCATTTTGTGGACAAATATAGTATAACATATATCAAGTTTTTCAGGCTTATTCATCGCTTCGCAAGAAAAACCGATACCTTGTGGGAAGAAGGCGGCCGCACTAGCCATGTTTCTAAGATTTGTTGTTTCACCGGCGGTCATTGCAATTACCTCCCTCCCATTTAGGCTGCGTGGTGATATCTTACGAATCGCCATTTTACAGGTAGCGAATGGAGTTTAAGAAAACGTATGTTCTTTCCCATTTTGATTTTTTTTGACATGTGAACATGATTTTTTGTCTCGCCCAATTTGTAGGCAACGCTTCCTTAAGCAATCTTAAGCTTTGTGTATGCAAGACAATATGATGTACATCCCGAATTGCTTAGTACTGCGTAAGTAATTATAACTTTGATCTTTGCCATCTTCAATTAATATTAGTGTTCTAATATTCAGGGTTGCGCAATCAAATCCAGTGAGCACGAAAACGACGTCATTTTATTTAGAATAATTATTCAAACATATCAAAACGTGCTGTTTTCGTTCTCACATCATTTGGCTAAGCAGCACCGAATCCAAATACTCCATATAAATATTGATGATGTGTATGTGCAGGGTTATCTTGACGACTCTACTTGCATTACCAGTAGCACTTGTGTACTTCACCCTTCTCGAATTTTAGATGCAGTATCACCAACAGCGAAGATTTATGAACTGTTTTTTCCAACATAAATGGAAAATTTTGAAAATTCAGAACCCAAACTAAACTTTTTGTTAATGAATGAACACACAACAATGTTGTTTAACAGCAAAAAGTACAAAACCCATTTGACCTGTATCCATCTGATACATTCCCTTGTGTAAAGTGTTGACTACACTTCAAAAATCCAGTATATGATAATTCAAAATCAGTTTGGAGCCTGCAAACTGGATCACCTCACAATAAGCTGTATAAAGTAGAAAATGAGATGAATTCGCAAGGTCCAATATACCCTAATGCCAATTAAAGCTAAAGGACGAATACCCGATTATAAAAACAATCCAAACAACTGATGATAGAGCAGAGGTAGACCTAGATTTGTTTGTGGAGATCATAGCGATCCATAGCCTTGGTTTCTGCCAGACAAGCAAGTGATGAGGTATTGTCATGTATCCACAATGTATAACTACTTAGTGAGTGTCTTGGGGTACTCAGCTTTATTGCGAGAGCTTGAGATATGAGTATTTGGCCATATTAGATCTGCACAGGTACACAAGTGACGCTCGAGCAGAAGCCTATGATGAAGGCAGCAAAACTTCATGTTTGGAAGCTGCATCAGTTCCTTCTGCATTGTTATTTTGTTGTCTCCATAGCTGTGCATATCGCCCTGCTTTGGACAGGAGAACGTCATGTGGTCCTTGTTCCACCACCTTCCCTTTCTCCAACACTATGATCTGGGAAAGCAAATGGTAACACGATCTCAATACAATCAAACTATTGTCAGAAGGCCACGATGGCATCACAATGGACAAGTTACTTGAGATAAATTGACGATCTTCAACGTCAGCTGACCTTCATTATCACAAAAAAAATGCAAATAGAACATAATTATGTTTACCTCATCACATTGCATGGCTGTTGTAAGCCTGTGGGCTATAAAGATGGACGTTCTGTTTGTTGCAAGAGACTTTAGTGCACTTAATATCTCACCTTCAGTTGTGCTGTCAAGTGCACTTGTAGCTTCATCACAAAGTCTGATATAAAGCAGAATGAGAAGTTTAGATGAGAGTTGACGTTTCGAGGCTAACATAAGAAAGAAAGAATTGTGATTTGATACTCAAAAATATCAACAACAAGAAAAAAAGCAAAAGAAAGAAGAAAACTAACATCATAACCTAACAAATCTATACTCCCGAGATAAATGCACAATCCTACTTATGCGATAAAGCATTTGTTTGCCCAATTGTATCAAATTACTGACTATAAAGCAATAACTCAAACTCACAAAATAGGAGATGCTTTCAAGAATGCACGAGCTAGCGCGATACGCTGCTTCTCTCCGCCACTTAACTGCAAAGGCAGTCATAAACTAGACAAATTAGTAATGAACTTTTAATCACACACATAAAAAAGACTGATCTGAAAAATAAACTCTAAAGAAGAACAAAAAGTGAGTATTTAAGATGAAAATATCTAGCTTATCAAAAAAAAAAAAAAGATGAAAATATCTACCTTAAGTCCTCGCTCCCCTACCATTGTAGAATACTGGTCGGGGAATCGTAAGATAGTTTCATGGATTGCTGCATGCTTGGCAGCATTATACACCTGCATACAGAACCATCTTTGCAAAATGAAAAACATCCTAGAAAAATATAATATAGATATGAATATATTGAGCACCATAGTTAGCATGTTGCACAGAAATTAAACCTCTTCATTTGTTGCTGAAAGTCGACCATAGTGGATGTTATGGAGTATGGTATCATTGAAAAGTACCTGCATGTTCATGATCACATAGTTGTTTAAATAATAAGATATGTCTAATTTCGAATAAAACTGAAATGCAAGAAAAGGTTGTCACAATGCAGCGTAAAAGTTCAAATGACAACGAAATAAACAAAAAAGACATCAGAAAATAAAAGATACTGAAGATATAGGAAAACAAAAAATAAACATAATGTATAGCTTCAGAGAACTTACTGTGTCTTGTGGAACAACCCCGATAGATTTCCGCAGACTATCAAGCGTAACATCCTTTATGTCATGCCCATCAATTTTTATCTGCCAATGACAAGAAAGCCCATAGTTACACTTTGAACTTCATATATGTAAGATACATGCTAACCAATGGAAATGGATTTTCATATTACGCTTCCTGAATGAGCATCAAAAAATCGGAAGAGAAGCCGCAAAATTGTCGTTTTGCCTGCGAATGCCATCCAAGTTTCACAATGGAAATAAGTCTCACAAGATATATTACAAGAATATGAAATCATTATAGCAAACTACGAATATACTGCAGGAAGCACACACCCAACATTTGCAATCGGAAAAAAAACAACCGTATAATGTACACCGTGAATATCTCCTAAGGAACATTTCCATTTCCTGACTAACCAATCTCATGATTCACAAAATGTACAGGAGCACACAAAAAGTAAGCACGCACAAAATAACATCCATGAGACGCATGCACATTTATAAATGGCCATACACAAATCTTCAATGATGCAAAGAGTTGCAGGACTGTTTCAATTTCATTTCTCAATCAAAGGCTTATGGTGATACTTGAGGCAAAATATGAAACAATAATGGAATAAAATATTACAGCAAGACCCTGGTTGAGAGTTCCCCCTCCTTAGTTGGAGGCTAAAAGTGACAAACTCATACAAGTCTATGATGCAGTTATGTTACTGCCTAGTCCCCATAGATAGTTCTTGAGCCTTGTGGAGATGCAGTTATGCAATCAAATATAGCAACGAAAGAAGAGAAAACCAAACAAGTCAGACCAGTAAGATCACATACAAAAGAATGCAAAAAGAGCTTGGCAAAATCTTACCACTGCCACTGGTTCCAACAATAGCTACACTCTTTCCAGCTGGAACAACAAACGATATCCCGTCAAGTATTTTTCTTTCTGTTAGGTAACTGTCACAAAAATAATATCAGATTCTTAAAGGTATCAGTCATTAGCAAGTTCTAATCAGTCATTACTTAACGTAACAAAAAATTTATAGTGCAATGAAAAACGACATTATGAAAGTCCACATGCTTTTTAAAGCAAAAAAGGTCAATCTGAATAAGCAATATTGAAACTAAAGTTGTTTCATTATGTAGTTTTCATTCACTGTCATATAATAAGGTGTGTTAAGATGCGCATGATTTTAGCTATGAGGTGCATAAAAGGCAAATACAGATTTGGAATCCCGCCCACTTATCATTCTCCTTCATTGTGAATCTACCAAGCGTCTCCATTTCTTTCTTTTATATGGTTCATTAGAAATTTTCAACTTTGAATCAGCACATTCAAGATCAGAGTTTGGTTAAGCCTACAATGGGATATGTGTGGAAAATCAAATCATAAATTCATAATAGTGTTCGAATTTCAATTTCTGTTTCCATTTACCCAAAATGTACATTTTCAAACTGAATGCTCCCCCCATTCAGCTCCAAAGGTTTGGAATGTTTACCATCTTGAACTTCGGCTTTTTCCTGATATATACCAATAAAATGGGAAAAATCACAAGTCACATCACAAATCGTAAAATAATTTGTATATACAAAAAAAATGAATTCACGAAAACTTGTACTAAAGAAAATAGATGATGTAATAGCAAGTGGAAATTGCAAAATGTTTGTTGCCCAATTTCATAAGGTAACAGATATGATGGCTGACTCAATTAGCGAAATAAACGAATTTAAGAAAGCACGTTCATATCCATACAACTCTTTGCTACCTTGTCATGTTTCATAATTTTGTTTCTAAATCTATAAGTGAGAGTCCTAAACTAGAGGGAAAAATGATACAGGAAGTAGGAACCCCAAGTTTTTGCTTAGTGGCTGCTCGCTCAGCTTTCTCACGACATAGAAATTCGACCTGAATGGGAATATGACCCCTGTGCAGTTCTATGTTTAGTGGATAAAATGATTCTTCTTCCACTTTATTCGCCTTTACACTATCCATTATATAATTTATACTCACTCTGTTTCTTAAAGAGAGTCTTTTTGTCTCCGTGTCTTTTTTATCCTTAAGAATTTTAAGAAGTTATAATAAAAAGTGAGATGGTGAAAACAAGGCTTGCGTGGTGGATAAAATTCAGAACTCCGGGAGCCCTTACTCCCTCACAACAATAAGGAGGTGTATCGAGGAAGTTAGAAGGAATCAGTAGAAGAAGGAGAAGCAGGGCATAATGCGAATGCGGGGAGAGTGGAAGTAGGACAGAAATAGTGAAAGTTGAAGTAAGCAGCGGTAAAGCGCGGAGTAGAGGTACTCAATTTCAACAACCCAGAGTAAAATTCAGAGGTCTGCCGGAGATACTCAGTCCTTAGGAACAGAAGTCAGATTTGAGGATTTCAATTATGTTTTATGCGGAAATCCAGAGTGTTCCCTGTATTTTGGCTAACGCCTAATGACCTACAAGGTCCTTAATATATCAAAAAAAAAAAGTCCTTTCGAGAAAACAATGTCATTTTTACATAATTAAGCTTTAAGTGACCATAAAAGTGCAAGCAAGTAAATTAAAAAAAACAATTGCTTGAAAATTGGAACGTCGTGGTTTATATGGTTAATGCAAAAAGAATTCTTACTTTGAATTTTGAAAAGAGGAGTAATATATTTACCAAATCTGCAAAACAAAATATAATCTATTTGCCTAAATTACGTTAATGCACATAGCACATCTACATTAGTTAAACAGGCCCCCAGTACTCCTTTCGAATATATAGGCAATGTTTGAGTTTTTTTAGCAATTATTAGATTTTAACAAATGGAACAAGGGTCCACAAGCATATCGTGTGAATAGATATGTTGCTCCCTACTCTCAGCAGTATAACTCAAATGACTGTCCTATTTGCACCATCATTTTCACCTTTAATAATGCTTGTGACTGAGATTTACCTCGAGTAACTGAAACATGGACTTCATGTCTACAAGACTTTGTATAGTTTCGCGGTATACACTACCCAGAAAATTAAGCGGCAGAGAGAGCTGAAATAGAAGCCCATTTACCATGACCTGAATTATGAACATTTCTTATTAGCTTGCAAGACCGGAAGACTATCTAAGGCTCTAAGCTAAAGACATGAAAGAAAAACATTGTTTACCAAATCACCGACAGACATCTGACTACCCAAAATTCGATTGGAACACAACACCATAGCTGTTGATAGAGCAATGCTGAATATCACATTCTGACCAAAATTCAAAAATGCAAGGCTGCGTTGTGTCTGAAACGCAGCATCTTCATATCCTGCCAAGCAAAATGGTTAAAGCGAGGTTAACTATTTATATCAAAGTAGGTACACACAGAGGCTTTTGCGCAAGATGAAGGCAGTGTTCAGTTGACTGGATAAAGTTTTGAGAATTGCCTTTACAATTGTGATTCACTTTTCTTTTCATAATTTGATGGGTAGCAAAGTTAGCATACTCATATTAGATCAAATATCTGACAGGTCCAGTTTTCAGCAAATGTTCTACATTAACACCATTTGCATAGCTAAATACACAAATACGCTTAACTAAACTAAACACCAATATGTGTAGCACACATGAGATGAGTATGGATGTTTTTAAACGATCTAAACTTGCACAACTTGACATCCTAACAATATTTGTGTGTACTTTTTTGGATGTCGAAATATTCATAATAAGCATTTTTTGGAGAATCATAGTTCGTGTGTGGTCATCCTTTCCACAATAAAATTGCCACCGAACCCTTGTACACAGGCCACTTTAAATATTAAATTGATCAATAATTATTATTTCAATTTCATAATATGATCACCGAAGAGCTTTCCACGGGAAGATATAATTTTATTGCAAATACTCATTCAACTTTTACAGCTTACTACCATGGTCGATTCAATACTTCATGCATTAGTCTACTGGTCAATTGAATTCGCAAATTCTGAGAAATATAGAGTTCCTCAGATCTCAATGTACATTGATGTTTCATTGAAACAGCAGTGAATCACGGTTAGCTATTATAATAGATGACCAACCAACATTTAAACATAGAATAGAGAAGCTTACTCTCCAAGTAATGATCATACTTGTCTACTTCATATGCTTCATTGTTGAAATACTTGACTGTCTGGATCAGGGAAAAATCAAACAGAAGGTCAAGAAATATTGAAATAGAAACGACACTGAAAGATAAATGACTAAAAATGAGCCTGATAATTAAATAATTCTGACCAAGGTTCACAAACCTCATAATTTATAAGTGAATCAACTGCCCTGGTGCTTGCATCATTATCAGCTTTATTCATGATCTTCCTAAATTTAGTCCTCCACTGCTCACAATGATAATATATAGAAAAAAAGATGAACATCAGCATAAGCTAAACCATATTCCATTAAAAAGTAACTTTAGCCAACAATAAACAATACGACAAGTACAGTGCAACCGTTTGTGCACAGTACTGTGTACTGGTACTCTGGTAGAAAGGATAACTGTAGAAATAAAAGAACAGGGTTTTTTGTGCATTAATGAAAATAAATTGTCAACCTACCTGAGTGACTGTCAGCGTGAAAGCCACATAGGCAGCAACAGACAAAGATGTTATCCATGCAAAAGAAACTCCAAATTTGTATGCAAGTATACCAGATACCATTGAAATCTGGAATAAAATATATCCATTGATCTCATGATTGTCGAGGTAAAAATAAGACCCAATGTGGAATAACGAATAACACCTCAATTTGACATATCCATAAAACATAAGCTTATGAATTACTGCTATAAATGAATTTATTAAAAGAATGGTGAAATGAAAATTTTTGAGTCAAAATTAAATACATAATGAACCCTTACCTCCAAGAAGGTGGGTACAACATTAAATACCATTGATGAGAGAATAAAGTTTATTGCACGGCTACCACGATCAATTATCCGATTTACCGCACCAGTTTCTCGGCTAAATTTAAATAAAGAATATATGAGACGTCAGGTAACGGTGGTGATCAATTTATTATAAAAATGTTGATGTATATGATCACCAACTGTAGTACGCGCTAGCATAACAAGCGACTTCGACACTTTAATCAATTCTTATAAATAGTCCGAGACAAACTATAGCACAAGAATATGAAATCACATCAAGAAGAAAAAACCATATCAAGTGCGATTGAGGCTTAAAGAAAGAGCTCAATACTTCAAGAGTTCAATCGGTAAAGATGTTATGTACAAGTGCAGAATGCATGAAGCAAATAGGTATGAGCTAAATATTTTAAGAGCTCAGCCAAAATACATTACCTAAGGTGAAACTTAAGGTCCAGACCATGCAAATGTGAAAACACCTGCATATGAGAAAAAATGTTGGTCATCATTTCTCTTCTGAGGAAAGTTTGTTGAACTTCTCATAGTATGCAGATGCACAGGCAACTGAAATAGATTCCTTCTTCCTCTTGAATGCAAAAAGTTGTATACCTTTCTAGATACCGACCGGATGGTTCGCAATGCTACCTTAGAAAATATTGCATTTCGCAGTTCTGAAGAAAACAAAGCCGCCATTTAACTTCAACAGATTATGGTGTTTGTGTTAATGTGAATTCATTGAAGAAAAAATAACATATTTGTACCATTGAAAGCAGAGGCCCCAGCTCGTGCTATGCCATATCCAACTAAAACGGCAGCAGGTGTCGCGAAGATAGTTAAAATAGGGGTAGGAGCACTTGTAAACGAATGAAGAGAACTAGCAGCAGGTGTCGTTGTTAACCAATCAACAGCGAGTTTGAACAAAAATGGCACCTGAACATTTAGTACCTGCAGTGCTAAAGAGAAGGTTTCAGAAACAAGGTCGCTGTTTTTCAAAATAACCGAAGGAAGCATTTTCTGTGAGGAATAAAATTTTGAAAACGGATTAGTAAAATGTGTATTGAACATGAATTACCTTCGCACCAACCAGGAAACCTAATGCTATCCCTACTCTGAGCCTGAACTCAAAGTTATCTTTCAACCAGAGATATTTTGCAAGAGTTCGGAGGATTTGGGTGTTGGAAATTTGTTCTTTTGATGGTTTTGGAAGGTCTGAGGCGACTTCCTTCAGAAGCACCGGATTCTTTGGCACACCACCATTAGCTGATGTTGAAAGAAAAGCGTGACTATTTACCACACAATTCTGTTGTCAGCCAAACAAGGAACAATGTTTAAAATAATCACAAGAGAAAAGGAATAGCAAGACACATAAATGTAATCCGAACAAAAGTTGGCTTAACTAACCGGTTGAATGAATCTTGAAGGTAAGTCTAAGCCTGGTTTTAAAAAGACATGGCTACTATTCATATAGCCAGGCCGCCAATCTATCAAATTCGGTCCCACTATCCTCCCACAGCTGCTCAAGTGCCTAGCATTGAATGCACGACGGATGTGGCAGCTGCTTTGTTGCAGAAACGAAACACTTCGAGAATTGAAGCATCTTGCAGTGAAAGGAATACTCAACATTGCTTGTAATATAGCATATTATGGCTTCAAGTCTTCAACTAAGCAAAAGAATTCCCTTTATGTTTGTGGCGGCTCTTCAGCCGGCATCGATTCTTCAAATTGAGGTAATCGATTGTTAGGTGATTCACAAATTAAGCTCCTAACAATCGACTGAAATTGCAACTTGCTTGAAGGAATTAACGAAGCAATCGGCGAAGATACTTTACTCGGATATGACGACTGAAGAGATTGGAATCAGTCGAAAATTGAATCAATTGGGATGCGAGGCCGGAGGCGGCAGTTGGAGAGAATTGCAGAGAGTCAACCGAATCGGAAAATTTTCGGATTTGGGCCTTACCGAAAATATTCGGATTTATTACCGACGCAGGCGTTTATTCTACGCTCGAATTGTTATCAACAAAAAAAAAAGTCGGCATAAATAAATAAAGGAAACGAATCAAATGCAACCCACATTTATAAATATAAATAAAAATAAAAAATTCAATAAAATATTATCTCGTGTATATTTCGATCAATCGTAATTCGGAGCGCTCTTTATAAATAAAAAAAATTAAAACGGACTTATTTAAAAATACATAACAGATACGAGAGTATAATCATCCTAAAAATTATTGTTTAAGTCTGATCATTGCTGTTTTAAGTCTGACCATTATTGCTTAAGTCTGATCATTGCTGTTTTAAGTCTGATCATTGCTGTTTAAGTCTGATCATTGTTGTTTAAGTATAATCATTGCTGTTTTAAGTCTGATCATTCCCAGTTAAGTCTGATCATTGCTGTTTAAGTCTGATCATTGTTGTTTAAGTCTGATCATTGCTGTTTTAAGTCTGATTATTAAGTCTGATCATTGCTGTTTTAAGTCTGATCATTGTTGTTTTAAGTCTGATCATTATGTCTGATCATCGCTGTTTAAGTCTGATTATTAAGTCTAATCATTGCTGTTTTAAGTCTGATCATTGCTGTTTTAAGTCTGATTATTAAGTCTGATCATTGCTGTTTAAGTCTGATCGTTGCTATTTTAATTTAAGTATGATCATTGCTGTTTAAGTCTGATCATTTCGAAATATGTGAAATGACCATAATGCCCCTCCGTGTTATATCCGAGATTTCGACGAAATTGGACACGTGTCAACTTGAAAATTCGATTTTTAGTTTTCATATATAATATTGGTTTTTACCTAAACCGCACTCATAAATAAAAATCCCAGCATTTCCTTTCCGTTTAAATTCGATGAATTAAATTTCCTTTATACTTTCTAGGGTTTATCAGTTTCGAAATTTTCCCCTCAACCTCTGGACGTTATAGGAAGTCGAACACTTGACCACTTGAAGTAGAGTTCAGAATTCAAGCCACTCGACCAAAATCTTTTTCACGAAATGAAAATGATATAGGCATTGACTTTAGAGTTTACACGCTTTTCAATTCAGAATGGGATTTTTATTTGAAGCTTACCTATTACAAATTACGACAGGCACAATGAAAATTAATGGGTTTTTTCTTTCGAGAATGCTCTTTTTACTAATATTTACAAAGCGTAACTAGTCCGCTCGAATCACCCATAGAAAGTAGAGGTCTTGGATAGGAAGGTAAACAAGAGAAAAAGTACCATTAGAGTTTTTGTTAGCACAAAGAATAAGTGGAGAATGCTGAAATGTTGAAACAGGCGTGACACTATATCAACAAGGGAACATTGTGCTCTGAAATGCTTGTGCAGAGAGTACCACAGCGGTGATGAGTAGTCATGTTTCACAGAGAACATGTCTTTCCATACTCGAGTTTTTCTGTTGTAAACTAAAATATGTTTGTTTGTTGCGAAGTAGACACACGTAGCTGTCTGACTGACTGGGAAAATCCATGGCACCATGTCTCTGATGCATCTCAAACTTACTTGCTCCACCATTGTCCATTCCTGGTTTTCGTAGTTGCTCAAGACCCATATATTCATCCAAGAATCTGATATCTGAATCACGGATAAGGACTCATCTAATTGCAGCAAGTAGACTCGAGTTCCAGACTCATGACTCAGCTCGGAAGGCAGCAGTATCTTCTTCCAAACATCACAACACAAGTCCAGCAAGAGTATGAAAGAATTGCTTGCCAGCCAATGCAGCATGCCATTGACAAACGCTACTTGAATTTTACACATATGAGTAAATGATGCATCCTGAAGCAAAGCAAACTTTCTCCACTTTCCAGACTCCGAGTTATAAACTTTACACATCAATGTATCCTCCGGCCTACGACGGAACGAGGGATGATACCCTGCTAAAACAACACTATAGTTGCGCTTCATTGTATCACAAGCTAGCCCAACCAATGTGGCCTCACGGTAGGAATAAAATTCATTAAAAGCCCAATCGCTGCAACTAGGAAGCAACTTAAATTCTCTAGTCATAGGATTGCATACATAGTAAACACCTGAATCAGCAACACTTACACAACCCAACAATCCATTGCAGGAGGCGCTAACCCTCACTCTTTCTCCCAAAAAGCCCAATGAGAATTCAGAAACACCTCTCGAATAATCAACGCAGATCAACCTATGCGTAGACGAATCAGACACCTCAACAAACACCATACGATTTCTCAGAGACATTTCGTGGAACAGCTTGACTAAGTACTTGTCGGAACACAATTTGTACCATAATTTACAGACCGATTTCGCTCTGATAAGCGACTTAATCGGTAGCATAGCGAGTATTTGAACAATGATTTCATAGGGTAAAACAGACATGAACTTGGTGATCAGTAAAAGCTGATAGATTTCAGACAATTCGCAGAAACCCTAGATACAGTTAAGTTTACGACCATCGGCGGTTAGATCGACGATGTCAACTGCTACTCGATCCAACATGCTAACCCTGAGATGGTTGAGAAACATCGCCGCTGCTGGATCGAATTGGATTAGAGCTCCGCAGGAAAATGAATTAGAGTTCTCTAATAATGTATTCGAAAATTTATCAATTTATTTAAAAAATTAATAGTTTAGAAAAACACGTTTATTAATAATTATCTGCTAGTCCAATCAAAAAATAAATAAATCTGCTAGCAGTAAGAACCAGAAACAGAAAATGAGAAAGACTACGAACACTTCAGATATTTTTCATATGTTTGGCATAAATATTACCGCAACACTTTACATAAGCTACATGAAATTTACTCCTCTTCATCACATAATCTAACCTTCAAATCCTTAGCTGTGAATATAATTCTCACTGGTCTGTTTGGGTATCTAATCCAATAATTTTGCATTGAACACTGTTGCCAAAGGACTGCTGGAGTTCCCCCAGAAAAAAGTTTAAGTTCCGAATTCCATACAAATTCAGTAAGATGAGGTAGTCTGTTGCCAAGGTGAGGATAAGATCGGGTACTGTCGAATATGTTGGCCCAGTAGAATCAGTAGTTATAATTCTGCCTTAGATTCATAGTCCACATCCGGCACACTATCAGTGGTAGAAGAATCATGTGACTCATGAGTAGAAGCCGTTGGCTCCTCAACAATTTCTCCGGTCACTTTCCCAGTTAACTTCCTTGCCTCTAAGTCCAGATCAGGCCACTCCGGAACAATCCTTCTCGCGCTCTGTAAAACGATATCAATAAGGATTTACAAACTCAAAAGAGCAAAATTATCTCAAAGATTGCAACATGCAAAATGAGGTCTACCTGCAGCTTGGGCTCTTTTGTCATGGGATTGTTGCAAAGGTCAATAGTTTTTGCTTTGGATTTCGTCGCATTACCGCACCAAGATTCACACCAGAGCCACTCCTGGGGGAGCGAAAAGATAGGGACGGTATGCTGGGCATAATTTGGAAGATCCTGAAAATATAACCTTCACGTTAGAGTCTTAATGGATGGAGTTAATGGATTAGACTGCTTCTTATTGTTGTTATTCACAAAACATTATGAGTACCTGATCCAAATTTGATAAACTATTGGGATCCTTGCTAAGACTTTCATATATCACTCTCAGATTATCTCCAGCTGCAGTTTCTCTAAACTTCACGAGATCAACAACATATAGAGCACTGCAAGGACCACACAACATTCAGAAAATCATGACCGAAACTCTTCTGCATGACATACGTAGATGTTAAACTATCTAATAGTAATGTGGACCTTATATGGTATGGCCTCCCTCGCAAATGTTCTCTCCAAAAACCCTTAAGTATCAAAAATATAATTATCAAAATAAGAGATCATCATAAATAAAACAGTAATATAAAAACAGGCATCGGGATGCTACAGATTTTCAAAAAGAAGTGTTTACTTGTCTCCAAAACCGATAACCATCCATATCCTTGTTGTTGTCACAAAAAGGAGTGTATGCAAGAGGACGTCCTTTGATATCCATATCATACAGTTCTCCCATGTCTGCTCGAACAATCTGGTCGGCGTCAACAAAGATAACCTGCATATTCAAAAGCTGCTTAGATCTACAAAGAACTACAGCTTTGTGGGCCACTGGAAAATCCAAAAGTCAAGCAAGATCAAACACAAAGATCGATCGACTACAAAATGAAATATGAAAAAAACACCTAATGGGCAAAAAGAAAAAGCAGTTCACGAACCTTTTCCAAAGAAATGGGAAAAATGACATCAAGAAATAAAATTTTATATGCCCATATAATTCTCTGCTTTTCTTTCTGTTTATGCAACCATGTCGGCCATTTGTAGGTGATTAGTTCATACTGAAAACCATATTCTGAAGCCATATGTGGAATTACATCCTGCAGTAGAAGGGAGCAAATATCCAAACGAAAGTGAGCTTTTCTGAAAAGATAATTTGATTAGTTCAAAAAATATAATATAGAACTCTTGCACTAGGTAAGATGTATACCTTAAACTGAGGCGAAAGATAATTTTTTATAAACCAAAATTTTACAGGTCTATGGGTGTTCTTCAGCACACTTAGAATCATGATCTTCAGAAATCGTTCATACCTGGAAAAATCAAGATATTTAAAGATGTCATCAGGTGCACAAGAAAACAAAGAAACCACCGAATATGGTGAACCTTTTTGACAGAGCAGATAACAACACCTTATGCCCATAGCAACAAAAAGATAGAACGCTGGAGAGCGGTATCAATGGAATTCAATGTTCAAAAGGATAAATGATTTAATATCTAGTAAATCTGTTGGTATGAAAAGTGACACTCAGAGAGGTCTCAAATCAACTGTTTTTGTGTTGGTCAGAAACATGCCATTCAAAAGTCATCAACTGATCCATCACGAAGAAAAACGCAAACAGAAACAGAACTATCAAGTAAACTGTCTTCTTGGCAGTGTAATCATAATTCCTCGCAATAAAAAAGAGAGATGTCCATATTGTTTTTAAGAAGTGGATACTATGAAAGTTCTTCATTTAAACTATTCACTTCATTGCAATAGAGAAAATATTGAAACAGAAAGTATTTAAGGCTTTGATAGGAAGGGGGATACAAACGAGTACTAACAAGTGTCCAGAAGCAATAGAGAAGATGTTGACTGTCTTTCCTCTCCGTCCATGGTTCCCATGATCCTGGGGTTGGGAAATAATGGCAGTCATCTAACTAAATTAGCCAACGCTTCAAACGTAACTTTCATCATACATAGCACATACTTGACACATGTGTACACCCAATATAAAATGGATTGCTTACCAAGGAAGGGTGATCACTCTTTTTTGTCTGCTTCCCGCCAATCAAATCAGATGCCCATTTGAGAATATTTGAATTCCAACCATTCTCAACCGTCTGTAATGAATTTACGGGAACACATGGAGTAAAAGGACTAGGTACAAGAATGAATTTAAATGTCAATTCATCCGTAGCCTTCGGCAAAGATCTTTGCAGAATAAGAACTTACTTTTGACTCGGATGCATCATCATCAACATCAGTAGACAACAACAATTTCTCATGCTCCTTGCCTTGTCTTTTTACCACTTCCATATGAACTACTTTACCTCGCAAATCATCTATAGTGATGCGCTTTGACTTGGGTATCTCGTGATTTCCACTGATATCTTCCTTCAAAAGATAGATCTCAGAGCTCCTACCAGGAGCAAGTTGAAGATACCAAACTCCTGGAAAGACTTTCATCTGCCAATATCCCAAGTTTGCCATCACTATAGTGTCCACCAAGTGAGGCCTACTCTTACTTCCAAGAATCAACTGAAGTCCTCGTGGAGGCTCTGAATCTTTTTCGGAACAATGACCTAAGTTTCAAGATGCAACAAAAAGAGTAACAAATCTATGAACTCTTGGAATTAAATACGATAGTACAATGGAACAGAAACCAATTTCTAGCACGAAACAGTGGAATGAAAGGGCACCTGTGAGAACAAGAGCTTCAAGTTCAAAAACTGCCTGCAAAGTCCTTGCGTCTCCCAGATTCTCAAGCAAGATATTGTCCAGATCGTGACTACACATGAAAATCATGTGAATAAAGATTGGAAGGGAAGGCTAGCATTTTTCTAGTGATATACTACACATTTCAGAGAATGCTTACACCGCAGAATCATTACGAGTTGAAATGGGTTATAAAAATGGAAAATGAATATCAGATTAGACTACGAATTGGCCATTGAGCTGGTCGACATGTAAAATCGCAAACAGATGAACTAGAATATTCACTTCAAGGCACTTACATAGCAACAACTGGTTCAACAAGCCATGGTTCTGGGACATCCAGATTCATGGTAAGAGTTTTGGAGAGCGGCATGTTGCTAAAAAATGCTTTAGCACCATGTATTGACAGATCAGTCTGGCTATAGTCATCCTGTTAAACAACTCAAGTAAGGAGTACGGAACAATATAATTTGCATTTTGCAGCAAGTATATCATGAATATTGTAGATGCCTCTCCATACCAGTGAGGGCACTACAAATCTGTAGAAATTCTTCAGGGGAATATCAGCTAGAGCACTCTGCGGAGGAGCATAAAAAAAGGATAAGTTTAGTTGATGAGATGACAAGATTGTGTTGTAATCTCATTGCTGGCCCTTGGCGCCTGTTTCTTGGGGCTTTTTTTTCTAAAAGAATAACTTGTTCTTACTATATTTATCTTTTGTTCGCTCAGCTCTTCTTAACATATCAACTTTTCTTTATTAAATAACATTCGAGGAAATCGCCATAGTACAGAACTCTGTTTTTCCAAAAGATAAGACTCAACTACAAGAGCAAATGGAGGAAGACTACGAAGAGTTAAATTATAAAAGGTGACGGTATATTAAGCTTTCTGAAATATAAGATTATTAGATTACACATATTTACATCAAAACAGCTTTTGGTGTATCATTTCGATGTACAATTTAACTTCACTTTGATTTATAATTTTAGTGGTATGTTAGTAGATTATTGAAAATCTTGAACTTAAGTGGTATGTTAGCACAATTTAACTTCACTTTTGGTGTATCATCGTCATGGTAAATATTATTTGTAGATTATTGAAAATCTTGAACTTGAATGCAATATCAAAATGTAAACCTCATATTAGAGATTTTACTTACCTGGGGGTTAAGAACAAGTCTCATACTAGGCTGAATATATCTCCATAAAATTCCAAGCAAGGAGGACACTTTCTGGCCGGAAGGGCTCAGAGGATCTAGGACAGCATCGATATGAATGCTAGAGTTTTCACTCTGCAAATTAATTGCACTGTGTACCGATACATTTAATTAGATGAGGACAAAATTAGATGGATAGACACTAGATTTTAGAAACAGAAGTCACCATGCAAGCTGTCATTATAAGCTTTAAAAAGCTCGGAGTTAACTAACAGTACACATCTCAAGTACAAATAGATCTGATCCGACAAGCAGAATTAGTATAAAATAACTTCAAATTATTGATATTTGCGAGGAAATGAAAAAAATTGTTCATACTGTCAGTTCTGGAATCACATTTTTCTTTCGCAAAGATGATGATATCATCAATCAAAATGGGAATCACATTTTTTAAGCTAATGGCTAGAAAAATAAAGTAAAACTATAATACAATTGCACCTGTCATTTCATTTTCAGAGACACCATCAAAGACACTTCTTAAATAATTATAGTATTAAACTGGCAGATTTCAGATACCACAAGTGTGCATGATGGTTGCCCTATGAACTTGGCTACACTCTATAACTTATGGATCATATTTAGAGACAAACCTGTGCTCAGAATTCAGAACTTCAAATCGAGCCCTTTCAGGGCTTTGGTCACGCAAAGCCATTGATGATGATACAGCCATGACAACGTCGCTGATAAATTTGCTGCATTGATATGTACGAATATTACCCAAATGACTACGGAAACCCATCCTTTTGAAGTTTAGAAGCCCTCATGACAAAGAATGCAAAAGATGTGGAGAAAAATCAACATAGTTCATGCTTCTATATCATTGTGCATCCATCCATTCATTGTGAGGAAAAAAATTACCTTGTCAGCGCGTCAGGATCAATGTCCCGCCACTCTGCTTCATCAATAGCTTCTGCAATGCTTTTTACTCTCTGCTTCAGTTCCACCATCTCTAAAAGGTGTAGATCATCACTCAAAATTGAACTCTCGTCCACAGCAAGGAAAACCTTTCAATATTGAATAAAAGAATTCATGGATTAAGTTATTAAATTGTAAGTGAACATATGTAGTAAAATAATATTACATTCGGATCTAAACATTTGGCACTGATGATAACTTGCTTATACACGAGACAGTTCCAGGTCATTAACCTCAACAAATACCCACCTTTCCGTTACTGATAATCACGTTGTTGCCAGATTCAAGTCCAAGTCGGTGATGCAAAAACTGTGCAACCTGCAACCCACATTTTAATTTAACGAATACTATCCACAGAGAGTTATAACAGAAATGCGGGAGAAAATTGCGAAAGTAACCAAATGACCTTCCACACAAAGTATTCAAATTTGAACCAAATTAGGTATTCGTACAATTTCGTATGAAACAGCTTTTATATTAAAGGTTTGCTGCTTCTAGACGTGAACACTTGATATGTAAAAGAAATCAGGTTAAAAATTATCATCGCAACCTTAAGCACCAAAAAATGAGCTAGCTAATATAACACATATACCTTACTCAAATAGTCAAATGCGTCTTCTTTCCAGATTTTAGAGCTGGCAGATCGGTAACCCTCTGATGGTATCCCATTGGCTTCAGCTAGCTCACAGACTTTCTCAACAAATTCTTGAATAATACTTGTTGTAATTGGAGATGTAACCAAGATTTCCCTTTCATACAATGAGCAGAGAAAATCCAAAAATTTAAGGACCTCTCTCTTATGACTGCACTATCCACAAACAAGTGATCAATGAATGCAGGGGGGTGAATAAATACATAGATTTTCAACCCTACACAGAGACCATGTTACCTATAGGAGGAGGCTGTCATGTCGAAAATCTCTGCAAAAAGAAAACTGGATACACTAGTATTTTTGGAGCTAAACAGCACACCTAAGCGGCCATTGGCAGACCCTTGTAACTGCATATCATGGACAATGTGTATGTAGTAGTCACTATTGCATGATGTCATCAGTATAACCAGTTACAAATAAATTGCTTATGAGTTGCAAGAAAATACCAGGTACCGTATTCCCTCCTGTAGCAGCTTTAGTCCTTTCTTTGACGTAACATCCACAAGAAGAAGATGGGTTATAGGTTTCACATTCTCCGATGCTGCACCAAATGTGAATCACAACGTAAACTCAAGATAACTGATGACCACTGGACATGTAAAGAGTTGATAGAAACATTAGGGCATCATACTTTCAGGTGAATGGAGGTAGTTGACTTCACTTAGTATTGAACCCCTTTGGATAACGGATGCAGAAAGCGATACAAACCTTGATTTTGACTTCCCATCACCAATAATCTAGATTCAAGAATAAGATGAACAATGTTTGCATACATGTAAACGTACATCAGATAAGCAGCATCAGCCAGCAAATTCAAGTGAAATTAATGCCGATACACAAAATCGTCGACAGGGTAGATGAACAGTGACAAGGAAATGCAAACACAGACATTTTAGAGAAAATCAGAACCAGAAAAGAATCAAAACAAGTATAAGCAGTGGATCTACGTATACAGGTGTGGAAGCATTTGCTCAATCTCATTCACCTTTTAAAGTACTTAAGTGAAATTTGAAAGATCTAAATATTTTGATTCCTTCAAGACTTTACCTGAGGGTTGTACCGACGAATCCCAGTTTCTTCCAAAAATTTGTCCAGCACATTGGTTTGAGAATTTATTTGACCATAGTAGACTTGTTCTTGAAGCCTAGGGAGCTCATCGTTCATAGCATTTAAAAGAGCTTCCTAGAAATAATGAACAGAATGGATCAAGGAACACAGTTGCAAAGACTACTCAGCACTCCAACAAGATTTTTCGTATAATACCCAAGAAAGACAAAGCATATAAACTTCACTTTTACAATCTGATCATCTGTAATTATGTGTTCCACAACAACACAATCATATGTATCAAGCTATTCACTATGCCATTAATTTCCTGATAAAACTTGGTGTTTGAATCCTGTTTGACAATTGGAGTCAGCAACAACATTGGCTTTGTTCTCCGTATCAAGCTTTTCAAGCTATGCTTGCAAATATTCAATCCACATGGACCATTTGAATATGCTTGCAAATATTCAATCCACATGGACCATTGTTAGGAACCCAGTACACTTGTAAAGACCTTCATACATATAGAGGGATGGTAAAAGATGGGAAAAATAAGCGACAATGAATGCAGCCAGTGAATAAATATTCTAATATTGAAATTTGAATGATGTTCACTAAACTATTAGCAGTCGTAAAAAAGTTGGGGTCGGCAGGAGAACTTGGCAAATGACTGATATAAGAGTAGAAAAGGACAGAATGAGTAACAAAAGGCAGAATTTTTTTTAACAAGAGCCTTAAACACACAGGTAAGTGGTGCTGTCTGCTGTGGATGTGATGTAAGTTGCTCGAGCCTTGAGTGTGCTCATGACAACTGTGCTTTAATATTAAGTTGGGTACACAGTGATCATAATTAAGAGATTTAAATAATACCTCTGAAGACTCGTAGACTAGCCCATTAAATAACAGACAGCACTTCAGCTTAGCCAATCCAAGTTTATAAACAGACATAGAACTCTCTAAAGACAACTCCTTGAGTCTTTGCTCCTTCACCAATTTGAGCAGCAGATCTTGGGGAGGGTCCGTAGATTTTGATCTATACAGTAGATTGTTTGTATTCTATCAAATGTACGAACACAACGAAGCTAAAAGATCATCCTAACAAAGAAATGTAGGTACCTGGCCTCTAATTTACAAAATTGAATGAGATACAGGTGTCATTTTATTAAAGGTGAGTGGAGTATGTTCTTACATTAATGTCTCCACAAATGCAGTTTCCACGTGATGCATCTCAAGCTCATCTTCTAAAGTGTCATCAGACTCGACTCGTAATCTATTTATCTGTCAAGGAAACACATTACCTTATACTTATACCACAGTAAACAATGTCATAAGCAAAGTTCCACGTTCTACTAGGTCATCCTTATGTAATTTCTCATCTATGATTGCTTACATGATTTTGTCTAACCACAAAAATGAGGTGAACAAGAACCTGAAAGGCAACAGCTTACGTAACATATTAAGAACGTACATTGCTCAGAAAGTGGAAAGCTGTGCGTGATCCAATGTTCTCCTTAATGTGAATGAAAAGGCGTATTATCTGCAAAGGAGGAAGTTTGTTAAAGAAAGTTAATTAGACAACCATCGATACAAAGTTTTTTCAGATAGTAGTTAGAAATTGGTAGATTAGGAAATGTAAAAAATTTAGGAGAATTTAAATGGGGATGCATACAATACCATATCAGATAAATCTGAAACATCATTCTCAAACTCAGTAGACTTGATTTCACCGCCATTTAATTCAGCTTTCTGGATGGACTTTGTGGAATACAATATAACCCCAAATCTCACGGGAAAATTATTTTCGTATAAAGATGAGATCATTTCAATTAACTGTAAGGTAAAGTGAAAAAGTTAGGTCGGTCCTTCAAAAACCAAATTGATTAATTGCCAAAAGTGACTTACATCGGACCCACATACTAATGCAGGATCAAAGACATAAACTGCATGAAATAAGTTCTTGCGAATGTAACGCATCTGGCCAGGAAACACTGGCATCAAAATCTGAATGCCAAAAAAAGACAAACAGTGTTAAACCCACACTACCATTGTGCAAAAAAATCAAGTAACTAGAAAGAATAAGCTATCCAACATCACGTTAGTGAGAAACTGACAACGTACCTCATTTAGATTACTACGCCAACTCATGTACTTTGCATCCTCCTCCAAGTTATTGAGGTAATAAACATGAGATGAACGGAAATCAACACGAAACATATTGGAAATGGGCTGTGTTGGAGACCGCAGTAGCCTGCCAATAGTGCTTCGAGGAATCTGTCAGATTTAAAATAGCTAAGCATTTTTGAAAGCAATATAAAAGTAGCACCACAAGCCACACAGGTACAACAAAGAATGATTTTGCAGCAAGCCGCTAATGCTCATACGCTGAACATTTCTCAAATAGAACAATAGAAACCATAGTATATACATATTTGTTGCAATGCTTCCCGATGCTGAACATGATATATAATTATATACTATCGACATATACCTTAAGTTTTGAAAACTGATCGGCCAATGATAATTCTTGATGAACAAGGTCTACCAACCTGTACCAGGAAATCATTTATTCATGTTATAAAAGGTGAAATAACGCTTTCTATTAATTTCATGTCATGGACAATAAAAGAAATGATACATAGTACAATTTGAAAACTATAGATAATATGTCCCACATGGTACAATGTAAACGTCTTATAAGAAAAAATTTGAAGAGCTTGAAGAAAAAGGGCCATGTTAGAACTGCTTATGCACTCAAAGTACAAATTGAAGCTGATGAGTTCACTGTATATCAAAATATGCTATGTGCATGTGTATATCTAGAGAGTATAGACAATGTAAAGACAATGTTGTAGACCTGTCTCAAGTAACCTGAAAGAAGCAACTAACATTGATATTAAAAAACATAGAGAAACACTGAGAGATTCATATCCAAGGGGAATGCTCTGAGAGGTTCGCATCCAAAGGAGAGTATAATAAAAACATAGAGAAACACTCTGAGAGCTTCGAATCCATGAGATGGGAAACCAAACGGAGGTAAACTAAGTATATTATGAAAAGGAAAGCATTACATATAGAGGTCCAAATCTTCAATGTTGATCAGCCCACCATTTAAAGCCATTATCGACTTGCCAGGAGGAATCATGCGTTGATTCGCAATTATTTCATTTTTAATAGAGGCGTTCAGCTGCATTGAAGTCACAGATCAAACAGTCTAATAAGAGCATTGATGCTAAACATTTTAAGCAGGTATCTCAGATATAGCTTTGATAGAAAGTGAACACAAGGAAACAGGCAAACAGCATAACTTTTAATGACCGGATGCTTACTTTAATGCGCGATAATGAAGAAACTAACAGAGGAAAGTTTTGGCTGATTTTCTCCATTGACTGCAGGGGATCAAGAGACTGGACAATCCTCTGAGCTGCCTGATGCCCTAAGTCTGTTTTAAACTTGTTACAACGTCAAATGCAAAAGAATAAAAAGCAATCAAGTTTTATTAACAGTGCTGGTATGACCTTTTAGTTCCCAGACATCCAGTGTGTCTGATATTGTTGATGTTGATGACAGGAGAGAATCTTCACTGGTCGTTGTGTCAGATGATATTTCCTGTTTTTGATCCTGCTGTAAGAATATTATATTAGTGGAATATAAACAACACAAGGATGCAGCAATAAGAGACATGAACATTATAAAGGTATAAAACTAGGTTTGTGTGCAACTGAAATGGCAATGGCATGTTAACTTGAAAGGTGTGTATGCTCAGCTGAAATTGAGCTTATAAAATTGAAATGGAATTTAATTTTGAGACTAATCAGACCAGAACTGAGTCAAATTGATCTGAATTTTCTAAAAGAAAGTAGTGGAAGAATAATGTGAGGAGGATGCAACCTTAGAATTTAATGTATCATATATTAGGTTCAGGGATTACGCTTCTCTCATATTTCATCTTTCTTTGGGTTTATATGTTTACCAACTGAAACAAGTTATCTGAGCTAGCCGCATAGGTCAATTATAAAGTAACCAATAATTGCACAAATGTTTGACAAACCAGGAATCATACATTGTTGTCAAAAAAACCTAAGGTGGACAATGACTGAAGATACAAAGATACTTGCAAACTTTTTTGTCAATCATCGTGAGGTTTATATTCTATTAAAGCCACCAGGTAGCAAATGAATGATGGCATAAGTGTTTTATTTTCAAACAAGTGAAGCGCATTTGATCACTAGACAGTAGACACTCTGCATGTAAGTGTGATTACTGATTTCTACAGGTTACCTGTTAGCACGAAATTGGAAATGAGCACTCCTAGCCGAATGACATGTCATTCTGGTTAAAATTTATTTTTATGACAGAATAACTACAAAAGAACAAAGTATGAATTGAAAATTCCACACATTTGATAGCTACACGAAAACAACAACATAAATCCTTAGTATTCAAGACTTAGAACTAGAACTTCAATTGATTCAAATCTTCAATGAGGAATCTCCATAGAGCTTATAATTTAAAGATGTTTTTGTGAACACTACATAACCCAATAGTCAACACCCAACACTTTCCATGATTACAATAGTTTGTCACACACCGAATAGCAATTAGAGTTGCCCCAAGTCAGAGCCTAATGGGCTCCAAGCCTCATCCTGATAAGGATTTTAACCAATATAAAAATAGTTTGTTGTATGCACTCACAAGGGTTCCTGCAGATTTGCTATGACTTTCAGTAGAAGGATCTTCGCTAATGGCACCTGCAGCTCAAATATTACATTGTAAGAGAAAGGCAGCTAACAGTTAATTATCATGTAACAGGCTGAGGAAAAAGACAGACGATACTGGGCAAAAGAAAGTTTGTAAATCATAATCTTTAATTCGACGCTTTTCTTACCGGATTGTGTCCTCGTGCTGATATAAATGAAAAGAACTCAGACACCTTTAATTTACGTCAGTTGACATATTACGAGAAAAAAGTATAGCTTTCTTTAGCCAAAGTTGCTCCCAAAAAGTAACATTTGAGAGCAGTACCGGAGGATGATATGATGTATAAAACACAACTGCAAACTGAAATAAACAAATACCTTTCTTTACAGTAGTGTCATCCATAACATTGTATTCCATATTCTTCAAAGCAAGTTCGACACCATAACCACTTAAGAGCAATGAATCTCTAGTACCAACAGCACCACAGTGGTCAATTTGATTTTGACAATTGGAAGGCAAAACTGGTCGAACCACATAAAAGACCTTTCCCTGGCAATTAAATACGGAAAAATAGCTCATCAATCTGAGATAAGAAAGTACATGCAGAAAACTACAGGTATTGCTGAAAAATATAAACGAATTCAAGGCTAACTTTATATGTTATCTTCTTCCAAGTTTTGAACCATATAACAGGAAAATAGATAGTTTAGTTTGTATGAAAAATAGAAACTATAATGAAAGGCACGAATTCAAGTTTTTATAAGCAATAATGACAATATGAGAAAAATGAAAATGCCTGAGCTTTTAAATTTAAATTGAATCAATGCTATATAGAGGATGTGTTATTAGCATAAACTAATAAACTATAATAAAAAAATCGTGCGACAAATAAAAAATGATTGAACTGAGCTCAAAGGGTTAAGTTTATTTCAATAATTAGAATGAAACTTTGACATAAATTTTCTTTTATAGCAACTCAAAATAATCCAACAAATTCAGTTCACCCATTTTTGATTCGCAATGTATTGGTGTAATATATATTGCTCCAACTCATTTTCTCTTACTACTGTAGACAAAACTTCATTTATTAAGTCATAATAAAAAGGCTATGACATAATTTTAGGCTAAATTAAAACAATTGACATTTTTATATAGACCCGACATAAGGGGACCCTGTTTGAAAATAGAAAGTTGTCCACTTCCTAAAGAAATTCAAATTACAGTGAGATTGGTGAATGAAACAATCTAGCGTAAAACAATACAATGCATGTTGAATTGAGATGAGTGGTCTGAAACACTAGTAACAAAATTATTTAAATTTTGGGAGGCCATACAACTATAATTTGAAGGCCCATTCCTAACTAACGGGTTGAAAGAAGGTGGAAGAACACAATGCAGACTGAATTGAGATGTGTGGTCTGGAACAAAAAGAATATTAGCTAAAAGTATACAAATCTTGGGAAGCCATGCAACTATAATTTGAAGGCACATTCCTAACTAAGGCTTGAAATAAAATGGACGGATGAAAAAATGAAAAATGTCTACACCATACACCTCTTTCAAGAGTTGGGAAGATAGCAAGTTCTTTATGAGTAAATGTTGACTTTCCAAACTATTCAAGCGCAGTAATATACGAACTGATATGGCTGAACAATGGCATGCGAATATTCACTTCATTGTTTTCTTAACTAAGATGCAACCTGAAATTATCCCATAAAAACCACTATCGTCTTTCCTCCACTTAGGACCATGTATGAATAATTCTATCTATTCCTTTCTATTTCCTCTCCTGGTTATCCTCTTAAACCACATCTAAATCAGGAATAATGCCTAAATCGTGTTATTAAAGTGTGAAATATGCAGATGTGACAAGTACCGTATGATTGCACAGAAACATCATACTAACCTTTTTGCTTGCTTCTGCCAGAGTGACATGGAAATTTGAAAAACAGTCAGTACCAAGGGCTCCATATAAAACAGCCACGGGACTGGATACATTCGAGTCATAATATATATGATCGAACTCAAATACTTCAGGTTGTTGAAATGAATCCCCTGAACTGCAGTCAACAACATTGTCTGTCATGCTAAAGTGTTTTTCAAAGATTTATTACAGAACACATTAACAGGAAGACCAGAGACCAGATACGTACTGCGCAGTAGGGTCGCTTAACCACAGAAGCAGTTCTGAAACATCAAAAAACACCGATCCACCAGTATCGACCCAACAACATTTACCACCAGGGGTTTTAGGATCTGACTCAACAACCCATGGATCAACTGATTTGATTTTGCTGATTTCTTCTAGTTTAGAAAGTTCACTGATTGCATCCTGCTCCTGAGCTTCGTCGGTCATGGGGAACGAATTAAGAGATTCTTCCGCTAACTGCCTGTAAAGAACTAATCTTGGGGATGCAGATCTCAGAGTGAGCGAGAACTCAAATAGGGATGCGAGTGGCTCACTCACAAGAGTGCGTCCATATTTTACAATCCTTTGCACACATTCTTTGGCAGTATAGTTGCCAGTTCTATCTTTTTCATTCTCAATCCAGGTCTCAGTAAAGTCCCAATAAAGGCCTTTCCACTCTTTTGACAACAATTCCCTGTCATCACATCACATCACATCACATCAATAAAAAAGCATTAGTCAAAGGGAATAATATGAATTTAAATGATAAAACCTCATAAATAAATAAAATAACAAAAGAGCAAGGTGAACTAAAAAAAATGAGTGCATTGCTGGATAGAAACAGTAGACCAGTAATACTGAATATTTATCGAATGAACATGATCAGCTATAGTTTTCTTCAGCCACGTTTTATACAACGCCAAATACTAAGGAGATCTGCAGCCAACTGAATTGGCGATAAGTTGAATCGACTCATGTTAATCGGTCAGTAAACAGGTACCATAGCCTAGGCCTACTCAACGGAATGCGAATAGTGTGAGAAAATGAGTTGACCAGTGATGAAGTACGTACCCAGCTTCCAAAAGTAACGACGTTCCTGGCCACTTGGCCCGGAGAGCGACCTGCACATTTTTTGACTGATGGCTATTCGAAGCAATAATTGATGAAGTCGTACAAATTAGGAGTAGAATGAACAGGCATGACGAGGCTGATCTCCTCATCGCGATCGAGGAAGCAATCCGCGGCGGAATCAGATCTCCTTGCGCAGCTCTGGTTGTGTTTCTTCTCCACTGCTTCCTCGGAGGTGGTGGTGTTTGGGCTCGGCCGGCCGCTGAGAGGCCCAACTAATTTAATCTTATGGGCCGCCATCAACATTGTCCTTCTCAAAGTAATATTTTCTTTATCGCAAATACGGTATTATTATTATTTTTGCCCTAGCTACTTTCAAAACTCAAGTTTCACTTTTATCGTGTTCGACACTCAAAGACCTCTTTGAGAGGAATCCATTTTGTCAATTTTCAAATAACACCGGTTTGGGAGGAATCGGTTTCATTGATTTTCGAATAAAATCGGTTTAGGAGAAATCGGTTTGATGAGTAAGCGCATGCATGACATGTTTTGGTCCTACGTGAACCCAATGATATGCATTCGTTTGCCACGTGTTAAACCGGTTTGGGGAAACCCGATCTCAATTAAATGAAACCGATTTGAGAGAACCAGATCTCAATTAAATGAAAAATATTGATGAGTTCGGATCAAATACAAACCGCAATTATAAATAAAAACTACAAATCCAATAAAATATTGACACGTGTAAATATCGAACAATCGGAATTCATCGTTTTCGGGGCACTTTTTGTAAATAACAAAAATTAACGCGTACTTATTTAAAAATACATAATATATAGGAGGGGTATAATCGTCCTAAAATTTGTTTAAGTCTGATCATTAACAAGTTAATGTCTACACTGGGCACGGCGCACTAATGTTTAGGTTGGACGCGCGGCATGTCGTGTACTGTTCATCTGTAGACTAAAAACACAGAAAATCAACTTATGAGGACTGCGAGAGGATATGTCGACTGGGAGAAGAAAGAACGGCGATTTCGACTGATCATTGTCAAGTTTCATTACTGGTTTAAGTCTGATCATTACTGGTTTAAGTCTGATCATTGTTGTTTAAGTTTGATCATTGTTGTTTTAAGTCTGATCGTTACTGGTTTAAGTCTGATCATTGTTTTTTAAGCCTAATCTTTGTTATTTAAGTCTGATCATAATAGTTTTAAGTCTGATCATTACTGGTTTAAGTCTGATCATTGTTTTTTTAGTCTCATCATTAGTGGTTTAAGTCTGATCATTGGTTGTTTAAGTCTGATCATTGTTTTTTTAAGTCTGATCATTACTGGTTTAAGTCTGATCATTAACTGTTTAAGTCTGATCATTGTTTTTAAGTCTGATTATTACTGGTTTAAGTCTGATCATTGTTTTTTAAGTCTGAACATGTTTAAGTCTGATCATTATCTGTTTAAGTCTGATCATTGTTTTTTTAAGTCTGGTCATTAACTGTTTAAGTCTGATAATTGTTTTTAAGTCTGATCATTACTGGTTTAAGTCTGATCATTGTTTTTTAAGTCTGATCATGTCTAATCATTATCTGTTTAAGTCTGATCATTATTTTCAAGTCTGATCATTAACTGTTTAAGTTTGATCATTGTTTTTTAAGTCTGATCATTAACTGTTTAAGTCTGATCATTGTCTATTTAACTCTGATCATTACTGGTTTAAGTCTGATCATTGTTTTTTTAAGTCTGATCATTTACAACTCGAGGACTAAATTGAAAATAAAATTATTAGGATATGTGGAATGACTATAATACCCCTCCCGTGTTTTGTTCGGGATTTCGACTAAATGGGACACGTGTCAGTTTGAAATTGAGTTTTTAGTTTTTATATATAAATAGGTTTGTACCTGAACCGCACTCAATATTGATAATGATTTATTTTGTAAACAAAAAATTAATAATTGAATTTTGTTTTTCCATTTCAAGGGACCACGATTTGTTTTGATTACATCAAATCTAATTAAGAAATATTTTGATTTGCCAGCAAGGGTGTGGCCTAATGGTTAAATTTATACCTTACATCACAAGGTGGAGGGTTCAAGCCCCACCCATGGCATTTTCCTCCTCACATTTTGTGTTGGTTTTTCCTAGTCCCACCTATGGTGTGGACCTCTTCATCCATCCCTCGCGGATGTTTTTCTATTTTCTTTCCTCTTTCTCGTCCCGTGTGGACGTTTGCAGGTGTTATGCTATATCCTCTCGTGGAGGCGTACTTAGGTGCTACTATTACCTTACCGTGGAGGTGTGTGTCTCGTGGGTTAGAGGTGCCAAGATGGCCAGTGCTTCAACGGTGAATCAAGATCAAGTTCAAGTCTGAGATGGTGCCCTTTGTGTGACCTGAGCTTCAAAAACGATCTAAAAATATATATGTGTACCCGAAACATGATATGTATGTATTGTATTCCTTGATCGATTCGATATAAACCCACAATCAAAAAAATTAAGAAATATTTTGATTTGAAATATTTGAATTTAACATGGGAATGCATATCGTATATTCATCATTGAATTTATTTGTATAAATATTTCTTTATTAGATTTGATGTAACCAAAACAAATCGTGGTCCCTTGAAATGGTAAAACAAAATTTGATTATTAATACTTTATTTCCAAAATAAATCATTATCAATATTTTTCATTTAATTGAGGGTCTTTTTTTTTACATTTAAAATTCAGTTTTTTCAATTCAAGTTTTGTTTTGGATTTCTATTCATTTCAATTAAATTTTTGATTTTTTTACTTAAGACACCAAGCACATAAATTAACTCACCGACTAAATTGGAAGATATAATTCTTATTTAAATCAAGTTATAATTAGTTTAGTTCCAATTTTGCTTAAAATAACACAAACTTGGTGCTCTAGTTGATAAAATTCAAACCAAAACAAAAAAGATGAAGGGAAAATGTTACTCAAGTACTAGATGTTTATGTTGCCAACAAGGACAGTTCAATTCATATACAGGGCATCCACACCAAGGGGAGCAATAAGCAATAATAGAGAGCAAAAAAGCAATACTTGATAGGTGAGCAATAATGGAGAGGGTGTGAAAGAAAAGCAATAAGTGTGGCTCACATATATTTATGAAAAAAGACAAAAGGAAATTACTTTTTGTTGGTTTTGAATGAAATAAAAAACAAAATATGTGAACATTGGAACAAGTCCAATTATTCAAATTCAAACCCACAAAATAAAAATAAAAATACTATAATCTAAAAAATAAGAAAATGTCAGAAACATTAAATAAGTAGGTTGAAAATACTAGAAAATACTTCAGAAAAATTAAATAAGTAGGTGGTAATACTAGAAAATAAATTACAACAAAGAAAACACAACTAGAAAATATTTCAGAATAAATGCAATAATATGAAGAAAAAAACAACATATTTATTGAAGAAAATGTTGTATTTAAAATGTTGCATTTTTACTTCAAAAAAAATGTTGCAATTTGACTATCAAAAAAAATGTTGCATTTTGTTCTTTGTTCTCTTGCTGCATTGAAATATATAGAGCAAAGAGTCATTTTTGCTCATTGCTTTTATCTCTGCTTTGCTACATGACTTTTATAAGAAAATGCTATTTTTGCTCATTGATCATTGCTCCCTTAGTACGAATGCCCTTACCTTTCAATTACAAGACGACACCTTCACTCGTGACACTTTATTCTTACTTATGGTACGAAATTTTTATCTTTGCATCATTTGATATGTATGAATGAGATTCATGGATCCCCAATATTAATGGTGGGTCAAATTGAAAACACCTAATGATGACTATATAGTCTATATCTACTTTGATATTTGGAAACTCACAGTAAACCGTTGGACAGAACCATTTTACGAGTTTTTTTCCTTCAAAAATCAACCATTTGGGTATTCAAATATCTAAAATGATTCATTTGAGTTGTCATTTCAATTTTGACCTATATTTAACAAAACCGGATCCCCATGATCTGGTTTTTTTGCATTTTTGTTAAAAACTGGATGGCCACGAATCGGTTTTATGTGAAAAATTATAAAATCGGATCCCCGAGATCCGATTTTTTTATAAAAAATTGACAGGTGGACGAAACGTGGATACCGGGTGGAATTTTTTTTTATAAAAAAAACGGTTCCTGGAGAACCAGTTTTCGTTATAAAAAAAATTTCTAAAAATCCTCCTTCTCCTCTATAGTTAGTTTTTTTTAATTATTTTTTTTAGAAAATCGGTTCCCCAGGAACCGATGTTTGAGAAAAAAATTATTATTTTTTCACCGGCATCCACATACACTTCAAAGTTCATGTATCGTCCACCTGTCATTTTTTTGAAAAAATCGGATCCCCGGAATCCGGTTTGTTAGAAAACCAGTTCCCAACCATCCGGTTTTTAACAAAAATATGCCAGAATTGAAATTACAAACTCAAATGGGTTATTTTAGATATTTGGAAATCCAAATGGATCATTTTTGAAGAAAAAAAACTCCCATTTTGCTGAAGGAATCTCTTTTTTGTGAGTGTTTATTATTTATTTGAACTTCATCAAAAAAAAAGCAATTAAGTTTGATGCTAGAAAAATATATATTTACCATAATAATATTAATAATTTGATTTGAATTATTACTAAATCATTGAATATGACAGTTATATCTAAAAGAGAGCTCACATAATTTGAAAATGAGGAACTATATTTTGTTCTGAATTTTTATATAACACGTACATTGAATTATTTATAATTAAGAGCCTTTTTTGTTGTTGATAAACTGCAGGTTGCAGATACAACGACGAGACATATGATTTAAAGATGGGAAAATACCAGCTGGGAACAGGTTCTACAGTATAAACATATGTAATTAGAGAATAAGACAGCTGCTCCACTTAGCCACGTGCCTCACTACGTGGACCTTCCACATTTTGACGTACAGTACATGATCAGTCGAGTTTTCGACTGATTAATGGCCATATTTCACTATAGCTTTGAGGCGTTTCCGACGATATTTTGATGTCATTTGACCTCTATCTCTACGTTTCAG
Source organism: Rhodiola chrysanthemifolia (assembly GCA_033675395.1). Classification (NCBI taxonomy): domain Eukaryota; kingdom Viridiplantae; phylum Streptophyta; class Magnoliopsida; order Saxifragales; family Crassulaceae; genus Rhodiola; species Rhodiola chrysanthemifolia. The sequence continues at coordinate 17,187,977 of CM066204.1, forward strand.
GTAGAAAACAAGTTTCTCTCAAGGTCAAAACCTAAATACGCAAACTCGGGAAAACCTGGAGGTTTGGAGCAAAATATGGGCAGAAAAGGATCTCAACCGACCGGCTCGGGATTTCCCCTGAACCAGCCGGTCGGCTGACTAAGGACTCAGGGATGCTTGCCCAAGCACATCCCCAGCCGGTCGGCTGAGGGGAGTCTCCAGAGTGGCCTGCACCAAGAACACGCCCAGCCGGTCGGCTCAACTGACCAGCCGACCGGCTGACTAAAGATCCAGAAGGCTCAACCCAAGTTCTTTCCGTAGCCGACCGGCTGGGATTTTGCTCATCAGTCCAGCCGACCGGCTGGACGTGATACAGTACCTGATTTCAGCCGAGTCTATAAATAGAAAGTGAGGGTTTTGACTTAGGTGTGGAGGTTTTTGGGGAGAAGAAGATTGTAAAAGAGGTTCATCCAAGGTCATCAATCAACAATCCAACCAAGGAGAAGAAGAAGGCACAAAATGGAGTTCAAGGATTCCAAATCCTCCTTCATTTACACTTTTCCTATTCTCTTTGTGTTGCCATTAAACCCTACTCATACCATGTTGTCTTACATGAGGTGTGAGTAGTGACCTTATGTTTTGAGGGTCTTATGATCCTCCTTGGTACTCTTTGATCACAAATATACATTGATATTCATATGGATGATTGTTGATTTCATTTTCTCTTGTGGTATGAATGTTATGAACTCTAGGTGTTTGATAAAATGCCTAAGTGACAACTTTGACTAAAACTTGGACCTAGGACTTGGAAACTCTAGGGAATAGTTCTAGGATGGAGAAAATGATCTATATCTCAAATCATTTAAATGAACCTTAGGATATGGATGCTTGACTAAGGATTGAATGTTTAATTCATTGGAGTTAGTCATTAAGCGAATCATCAATTAATTTCATCTAATGGTGTCAAATTCATGTTCTCTATGCACTTCATTTATGACATGCCACTAAGTGTTTGATAAAATGCCTAAGTAACATGTTGAATCTAGTTCGGATAATAGAGAATGTGATCATATCTAGTGTATGCATTTGTTGTTAACTAGTCCCCGAGTTCATAGTATTTATTACCTTGGGAAGACATTCAAAGAATAATAGTGCTATGGAATGAACCAATTACCTCGAGAGAGTGAGGTTCGAGCTATAAGAGAGCTTGGCTAGGATTAGAATCACATGAACATTGGTCTACCTTAGTCTAAGCTAGGTTTTCCACAATGCATGGGTAGGAAATGAACTAGTGCGTATGTTCATTGCATTTATCTCCCAACCATGGGATGCTAATGCAATGGAATGAACCGATATCCTCTAATTGAGTGAGGTTCGAGCTAAGAAGCTTCTAAACTATTGGACTACCATGAAATGTTTGAATATCGTGTATGTGATCATTGGGAATTTACCAAGGAGGGGAGTAACTCCTCGAAACACCTCTGATCGGTTGTAGATGTAGTGATTGTAAATACAACACAGATCAAACAAATAATCTGAGTGTGACTCAGGTCGAATCCACAGGGAACTAGCTTGCTACTTTCTGTAAATGATTGTTTATGTTAGTACTGAAATGGGGGGTTTAAAATGAAAGTACAGTACAGTGAAATGAATAACTGAACAATGAAATGGATTAACACGGAACGGAACTGGAGATTTGAATTGTTGTTGCATGCGGTTGTTGTTTGGTTGTCTTTAATTTGATGAAACATTGGGAATCAATGACTCCCCAAAAACAAGCAGATTATAACACAAGTTACTGCAGACTCAACTTTCGCTTCTTGCCTAACAGTAGATCCTAATACATGATAGTGAAATATTACCCTAGGTCATTTGTTCGATTACATGCTCAACTTTCGCTTCTTGCATAATAACAAACTAGATACACAAATCATCAAGACTCAACTTTCGCTTCTTGTCTATCGGATTTTATCTCATTACATGCATAGACTCAACTTTCGCTTCTCGCCTATCATGCAACTATGTAAACCTACTGTGACATGCTACCGCAAACACAAACAATAGATACAAACAATCCTCATACAAACCTTATTGATATCTCGCGAAAACACCAAGTACAGAATGTATGAATTGAACTATTCATGTCTAATGTAAAGAGATAAGATTGAATCATGTAAAAAGATATGTGTTACAACTACAGATGTTTCTGGGGATCATTGGATCCCAATAAGCGGACTACTCACTCATGGTGAGTTGATACATGACAACAGATTAAACTAGAAGTACAAGATTAGGTTAAGAGAAACCCTGATTGTCGAACTCCTTCTGGTGCTGTGATGTTGCTGCGCCAAGTATCTTCGATATGATGGATCCTCCCTGATGTCCGGTATGATATTTCCTTTGTATTGTTTGTAGTCGTCTAGCAATAACTGTCTCTGGCTCTATGTTTCTCAATGTCGTCTTTCCAGTCTTCAAGTGTTCTTTGTGTTCCCCATAAACTCACATTGCTCGATGGAATTAAATGCAGATTGGGTGTACGAGATGGAGTTCGGGCGCGCGAGCGGGTATGGCTCGGATGGCCGGTCGGACGCGCGAGGAGATGGAGCTCGGAGGGCCGGTCGGACGTGCTAGCGGGTATGCGAGCGTGTGTGCGAGCGCATGAGGTCGGGTAGCCGATCGGTTTGTCGAGGGATGGTCGAGTGTGCGAGCGTATGATGCGAGGCATGCGAGCGCATGGTATTTTTCACGCAGCTTAAGCTCAATTTTGCTATTTACTTCTCAAGTTGATTTGTCGCTGAAACACTAAGTAAAACCATCAAATCTGCGTAAAATTATATGGATACGGAGCTCAAAGTCGCTGGACTTGTACATCAAAGTTCATCAAATAGTTGCTCATCAAAATACCTCACACTTGAACTTTGTTCGTCCCGAACAAACACACATCATAAGTATCACCCCAGAGCATCATAAATAAAACCAAGTAAAAACGAATAAAACTGGTGAGAGTTTTCAGAACAGGAGTACTCACAAATCCCGTGATACTTGCTCAATTATGAAATGAAATTTTCAAACAGCGATAAACATAATAACTCATCAGTTCAGGCAATGCTGGATCAATATCACTCACTTCAAGCAGACAAAAGTTTCCTTCATTTCAATATGATATTCAGTATATGCAGGTTTAACACAAATATGCTAGTATTTATTCAGACTAATGATAACTCAGTTTAGTCAATCAAATCGTCAAGAAGAATTTCACTTACACGAAACTTGTAAATTTTCTTCAAGGCTCACGCAATAATCTGCAAGGGTATTTCCTCGAACAATACCTGCTAATATGTTAGTGCACAAAATCTGGTACAGAGTCACGATCAAGTTAGGGGTTTGCTTTACTTATATAAACTTTCACACTTCTTTAGTGCAGGTGTGGATGGTTTCGAAGGGGAAGACCTGGCTCAGGGATTACCCATATCTACCGCTTCCTAACCCCCGCCATCTACACTTCTCTTTTTTTCTCTAATAATTTTTTTTTTTTCAAGTATCATTGCAAATACCCCACACTTGAAATTGACAGTGTACCAAAATAATGCGTAGCACAGAACATAACCAAAGTATTGTTTGAAGTCACCTAAGAGCCAGTCTGAAAAATAAACTTGTTTGCAAAAGTTTGTTCTCGTGATTTTTCCAAAAGCCTAAATGAATTTAACATGCTGAACTAAGCTAGCATAAAATCGTTTATTTGCATAACTTCATATCACAGGGAAAATCAGGAATCAATTGCTGGTAATTTCATGAGTTCAGAGCAGCAAGCCATAGCATCAGAGATAAATATGTTCATCATTCAACGTGTTTTCAACAAAGATTTTGAGCAAGTATCAGGTAAGCACATTCAAGCATTATTTTGCAAAAAAATTTTCTTTTCAGCATGCATAACAATCATCAATCAAATGTAATCCAATAACGTCAGCCACCCCACATTTGAAACATGCTTAGTCCCTAAGCATTCTAGCATAAATAATAAACAAGGAGGATAGCAAAGCCTATTTGATTGATGAAATTGAACAGAGTTTACCAGACGATCGCATACAGGGAAAACAGGGCAAAATGAGCATTCCTTCTAATTCCAGCTTGGTCACTCTAGAGGAGCGACGTCATCAGATGCAGCAGGGGCAGGCGAGGCGGTCAGGTGCTGGAGAATAGTCTGCAAGATGACGTTCATATTGTCCAGCTTAGCATTAATTTCATTCTGGTTACCTTTTATTTCAGCCTGGGATTCTTCTATAGCCTTCAGTCGTGCAGCAACATCGCCAGCAGCAACATCGCCCTCAGCCGTGACAGGGGTGACAGGGGTTGCGTCCGAGCTTTCCTTTGCTTTCTTGCGACCTAGGGGCTCCTTGATCCACTTATTTTCCTTATCGACCATCGAGCTGTTTTTCATCATTGTCAGGCTCAGTTTGTTGGGCTCTAGCTGCTTCCCCTTTTCCAAGTTATAGCCCAGGTGCTTCGCAATGAGAGTGATTATGGCTCCTCCTCCAAGTACACTGCTAGACAAGCATTTTTCAAAAAGATCTGAAAATATAGTCATTAGTTTTACCCCCTTCCCCTTGCCTCTGTGTAGGGTCCTCATGATCTCCAGGTCTCGATGATTCACTCTGGTTCCCTTGTCAGCGCGAGTGACCAAATTTTCAGCAACTAGGCGGTGGATGATCCTCCAGGCCGGCAGTCTGATTAAGTTAGAAGCCGAGTTAGTAGCAAACGTGATAGTGCTGTTCTCAGTGATGTACCTCCAGAATTCGGTGTCCTCTTCGGCAGACTGGTTGGTGTATGAGGTTTCCGTCCACTGGTATTTAAAGATCTTCTCAAACTCGGCCTCGGTCAAGCTGTGAAAGAACTCATTGATCTGGAAAATCCATCTGTGCGCCCACCTCTTGGATCCTGGCTTTAGCATGCTCTCTGGTCCGTCACTAGCAGCCCATATGACTTGGAGCGTCGAAAGAAACTCGATCACCAACTTCTGATACGAGCCAGGGTCTTCCCACATCATGTATTCCAAATTCCCCTCCGTCAGGATGGAATGTACCTCATCAAAAACCTTCACGGTCCTCAGGTCTTTATGCACTGGGTATAATGGCTTGGCAACCTTAGCATTTCGGATTTTCACCCATTTTTCAGTGTCCCTGGTGAGTAAGATCCGGTAGACGTGATCGAAATTGTAGACCGGCTCTCTTGGTTGTGTACCGGTAGGTATGAACTTTGATAGGGCGGACTGATGGGCTGGCGTGAGGGGGTTCGGCACTGGCATCGGCTGTTGCGGAGGAGGAACAGGGGGTGGACCGGCAGGGCGTGCGGCTGAAGACCCAGCTGGAGTAGTGCTTGGCCGCGGCTGGACAGGCCTTTCGACTGCCATGTGCGCCGGATCGTCTGGCGGTAGTGGATATTTGTTGTCGGCAACTTGGATTCGCTTTCGCTTGTTCGTGTTTGATCCTTCTGAATTATCAGCTTTTCCTCCTCTGGTCTTCGTCATAACACACAAACAAAATAGCAGTCGGAAAAATTAGGGCACAGACTGAGAATTGAATTACCGGCCGATTGATTGAGCGGCGGTGCGACTGGATGAGCGCTGATGAGCGGCTGGATGCGTGGACGGCGGACGGAGCGACTGGTGGTTGAACGAGCGAGCTAGGTCGTGCGGTCGGCTATCGGCTTGTATCTTCGATCGGCTGCTCGAGTATGAGAGGTAAACCCTAGCTTTTGTGTTTTTATGTTTGGGCCAAATCTGCATATAGAAGCAAATATTAGAACAATTGGGCTAGGCTAACCGATCGGGCACGCGATCGGCCATGCGAGCGCACTGGTCGGGCATGCGATCGGGTATCCGTTCGGTCATCCGAAGGATTTGTTCGGGCATGCGATCGGTCATGCGATCGGCTGTCCGGGTGATCTGCTAGGCCATGCGATCGCGCATGCGAGCGCATTGCTCAGGCATGCGATCAGTTTGCGGTGGTCCCATATTCAACACATTCTAAGTTTTGCAGAAAAAATAGGATTGAAGTACTTACCGGCCTAGTTTAACGTCTTGGCCAAGACGGGGCTGCGCTTTTAAAAGTTGAGATTGAGGGAGGTGGTAGATTCATTCAGCGTCTTCAAATTTGTAGTCCTCCAGGTTGTTGGGTTTGTGTCCAAAGTATTCCTTCACCCTGTGTCCATTTACCTTGAAAATTTGACCATCATCAGTTGAGAGTTCGAGATGTCCATCGTCAAAGACTTTAGTCACTGTATATGGTCCTGCCCATCTTGACTTGAGCTTTCCTGGGAACAACTGGAGTTTGGACTTGTACAATAGCACTTTTTCTCCAACAGAAAACTGTTTAGCTCTGAGTTTCCTATCATGCCACTTTTTTGAACGTTCCTTGTATAGTTTGGCACTCTCATAGCTGTCCATGCGAATTTCTTCCAATTCATGCAAATCTAACAATCTTTTGTCTCCGGCTGCCTTCATGTCGTAGTTCAGCTTCTTCACTGCCCAGATAGCTTTGAATTCTAACTCGACTGGTAAGTGGCAGGGCTTCCCGTACACTAGCCTATATGGAGACATCCCAATCGGCGTCTTGAAGGCGGTTCTGTATGCCCATAGAGCTTCCTCTAACCTTGATGACCAATCCTTCCTCGAATTGTTTACTGTCTTCTCCAAGATTTTCTTGAGTTCTCGATTGGTTACCTCAGCTTGTCCATTTGTCTGTGGATGGTAGGGTGTAGAGAATTTGTGGTAGACTCCGAATTTCTTTAACATAGCTCCCAATTGCTTTTCTCGAAAGTGGCTACCATTATCGCTTACCACTGCTCTAGGGGTTCCAAACCTGGGAAAGATTATTTTCTTGAATAAGCTTGTAACACTCTTAGCGTCGCACGTTTTGGTTGCTACAGCTTCTGCCCACTTTGATACGAAATCCACTGCAACGAGTATATACTGGTTTCCATACGAAGATGGGAATGGTCCCATATAGTCTACGCCCCAGACGTCAAAAAGCTCAACTTCTAGCATTCCTTTTTGTGGCATTTCGTCGCGCTTCGAAATATTTCCAGTGCGCTGGCATGAGTCACAGCTCTTGACGAATAGGTAGGCGTCCTTAAACAGTGTTGGCCAGTAGAATCCACTCTGTAATACTTTGGCTGCAGTTTTCGTTCTTGATCCATGCCCACCGTATGGAGATGAGTGACAACGTTCTAAGATACCTTGCTGATCTTCCTCTGATACACATGTCCTGTAGATGCCATCAATACACAGTTTATATAAAAATGGATCATCCCAGTAATACCTTTTTACGTCGTGCGAAAATCTCTTCCTTTTGTTGTAGTCCATGTCTCCGGGCAGGATTCCACATGCTAGAAAGTTCACGAAGTCTGCGTACCAAGGTGTTAAATTTTTCTCTAAGCTCATCAAATCTTCACCCGTGTAGGAATCTCGAATAGGTCCATCGTCAGAAATTTCGGCAGGGTCCAATTGTAGTCTTGACAGGTGGTCGGCTACCACGTTTTCAACTCCCTTTTTGTCTTTAATCTCAATATCGAATTCCTGCAAAAGAAGTATCCAACGTATCAGTCTAGGTTTTGCGTCTTTCTTTGTCATCAAATACCTGATAGCTGCATGGTCAGTGTATACAATCGTCTTTGAGCCAACTAAGTATGGTCTGAACTTCTCAAAGGCATAAACAACTGCCAACAGCTCCTTCTCAGTTGTTGTGTAGTTTGCTTGGGCTGCAGCCAGAACTTTACTGACATAGTAAATCACGTGTAGCTTTTTATCGACCCTTTGACCTAGCACTGCTCCTATTGCAGTGTCACTTGCGTCACACATCAGCTCAAATGGTAGACTCCAGTTGGGAGGTTGGATAATTGGCGCAGTGATTAGAGATTGCTTTAGAGTTTCAAACGCTGCAACACACTCATCAGTAATTTTAAATTCAACATCAGTGCAAAGTAAATTGGTGAGAGGCTTAGCTATTTTTGAAAAATCTCTGATGAAGCGTCTGTAGAAGCCTGCATGTCCTAGGAAACTCCTGATGCTTTTGACATTGTTGGGAATTGGCAGTTTCTCGATTGCTTCCACTTTTGCCTTGTCTACTGCTATTCCTTCCCTTGTTACTTTGTGTCCGAGCACAATCCCTTCTTTTACCATAAAATGGCATTTTTCCCAGTTAAGCACAAGGTTGACATCGACGCACCTGGCAAGCACCTTAGATAAATTAGATAGGCATGAATCAAATGAATAACCGTGAACGGAGAAATCATCCATAAAAACTTCCATGGATTTCTCCAAAAATTCAGAGAATATTGAAGTCATGCATCGTTGAAATGTCCCTGGTGCGTTGCACAATCCGAATGGCATACGTCTGTAGGCAAAGGTACCAAATGGACATATAAATGTCGTTTTGTCTTGGTCGTCAGGGTGTATGGGGATCTGGAAAAATCCACTGTACCCATCCAAAAAGCAGAAATACTCGTGCCCAGCTAATCTCTCCAACATCTGATCGATGAACGGGATGGGGAAGTGATCCTTCTTCGTGGCTGAGTTCAGTTTCCTGTAGTCTATACACATCCTGTGTCCTGTTACTGTCCTTGTTGGAACAAGCTCTCCCCTGTTGTTTGTTACTACGGTCAGTCCTCCTTTCTTCGGTACTACATGAATAGGACTCACCCATTCCGAATCTGCAACTGAGTATATTATCCCTGCATCACGAAGCTTAGTAATTTCCTTAAAAACAACTTCATTCAAATTAGGGTTTAGTCTCCTCAAATGCTCACGGCTAGGTTTAGCATCATTCTCTAAGTGTATCCTATGCATGCAGATGCTAGGACTAATCCCTTTAATGTCATCAATAGAGTGTCCAATAGCAGACTTGTATTTCCTAAGTACATTTAGCAATTCCACAGTCTGCTGTTCATTCAATGAGGCATCAACTATCACAGGTAATGTAGAGTTAGGTTCAAGAAATTCATACCTCAGATTTGATGGAAGTGGTTTTAAACTTTCGTCAAATCCGTTACCTGATTCATTGTCTTCATCATCCTTCTTCCCAATGGCTTCTTCAATTGCTTCACACTCCGTTAGCATCATAAGTGCACCTGCTTCTTTGTCATTGCCTAGTAGTTCATGCTCAGAATTTGGCAGCTCATCAAAACGGTTAGAATCATCATATATGTCAAGCCAAGCACAGTCCAAAGAGTCACTAGGTGCTTTCATCATAGATTTCAAAAAAAATTTGACTTTTTCACTGCCTAGATTCATCTCAATGGTTCCATTACCGCAGTCAATCACAGCTCGAACTGTATTTAGAAATGGCCTACCCAGTATGATAGGAGTTTCATTCTCAACATCCATATCTAGAACATAGAAATCAACAGGCACCCAAAGTTCACCAATTTTAATGAGCATGTCTTCTAAAATACCCTTAGGCAACCTAGAGCTTCTGTCAGCTAATCTCAGGCTAATGGGTGTTGGTGTTAATTCGCCTACATCAAGCTTTTTGTACAGAGAAAATGGCATCAATGAAATACTGGCACCCAAGTCACATAGAGCATTAGACACATTAACAGGGCCTATTGTAATGGGAATACAGAATGCACCAAAATCATTCAACTTTTTAGGCATGGCATGCTGTATAATGGCACTGCAATTTGCATCAAGTGTAACATGATCAGTGTCTAACCTTTTCTTGTTTGTGACAATATCTTTCAGAAATTTTCCATAACCAGGCATTTGAAGTATTATATCAGTAAATGGCATTGATACCTGAAGGTTGCTGAGAAGTTTAGCAAACCTTTGGATGTGTGAGTTGTCATTCCGTTTTTTCAATCTCTGCGGAAAGGGTACTCTCTCTTTGATCTCTTGCTTTCTTTTGTCTTCTGTTTCAGTGTCCTGTTTCTGCAAAAGTTCAAAGTTACGGAAATTTTTATTTGAAAGGGGCTCGGTTACCTGGTCGAGCATGCGATCGGCTATGCGATCGGGCATGCGAGCGCACTGCTCGGGCATCCGTTCGGTTATGCGGTCGGAGGTGCGGGCGTTTGGATCGGCTACTCGATCGGTTATGCGAGTGTCTTGATCGGGTACACGATCGGTTATGCGAGTGTTTGCACGGTCGGTTACCCTAGCTTGATTTGCTGCTTGCAACTCCTTTCCATTCCTCAAGGTGATAGCATTGATGTTCTCCGTTGATTTTACATCAGCTTGAGGCGGCAATTGACTCTGAAATCTAGATGCTGATGCCTGCTGAGCTATCTGGTTCTCCAATATTGTATTATGCTTCTGGAGTTCGTTAAGCTTCTGGAGTATCAGTTGGCTTTCCTGTTGACTCTGTTGCTGTTGCTGTAGCATCTGTTGTTGTGTTGCTGCAAGTTGCGCAACAATAGAAGACAAGTCAGTAGGATTAGAATTGCTCGAAGATGCCACATTACCTGAGTGAGTGTTTTGAGGTTTGGGAGCAGTAGGCGCAGCAGGATTAGGGTTCCATGGCTTCGGAATAGGGGCTGCATAGTTTGTTTGAGGCATCTGATTGTTCTGATAATTGAAGTATGGTTGACGCTGCTGGTAGTTCCTATTAGCTTCATATGCAGGTCTGTTGTTGTTGTTGTTGTAGGGTTGATTCCGTACAAAGTTTACATCTTCTTCAGCGTGCATAGGCATGGGTGGTAATGGGACTGGTTGCTGAGTAAGGACTGCAGGTGGCGGTGGGACAGTGTACTGGTTACAGTTACTATATTCCATCCCGACTTGCACTACGCTAGGATTCTGATTCTCCATCATTGCTTCAAACATTGTGGTGAGGCGTTGAATGTCGTCCTTGGTTGCAACAGCACCACTGATGAAGTCTCTATCCTTAGGATAGTTGTTGCGTCCACTGCCAAACTGTAGTGAGTTTGACGCGAGTTCCTCTATCAGTTGGAAGGCCTCAGTTGGTGGTAGTTTGTTGATGGCACCTCTTCCACTGTTGTCCATTAGATGACGGGCTTCCTTGTCCATTCCGTTGTAGAAGGAATACAGCAGCTGCCAAGGTGAGTTTCCATGATGTGGGCATTCCCACAGTAATCTCTTGAATCTTTCGTAAGCCTCATGAAAATCTTCACACATCTTCTGAGTAAATTTGCTGATGGCTTCTCTCAGTTCTTTAGTTTTTGCTGGTGAGAAGAACTGCATCAGGAATGCACTGGATAGCTGGTCCCAGGTGGTGAAAGTGTTTGGTGGATGGTTCTTGAGCCATTCCTTGGCTCTGTCCTTTAGTGACAAATGGAACAGACGAAGGTACATCGTTTCCAATCCCACGTTTGTTGGCTTGTATGTGGCACAGAAATCTTTGAATTGATCCAGGTGATGATGAGCATTACCAGCCATTCCATTGTAAGCATTACTGGTTATCATTTGTATCAGGCCGGACCTCCATTCAATATTCCCTCCTTCAGGCATCTGGATGGGATTTCCTTGTGTGAGGGTTGATGGTATCATGAAGTCTGCTACAGTAGGCTCCCTCTGCTGAACAGGTGCGTTCACCAGATTGTTGTGATTGTTTTGCTCCATCTTTCCTCTTCCTTTTCTTCCTTTCTTCGTCTTGCTCCTGGTTTGCATTAGCAGACAAAAGAAGGATTAAAAGCGAGTACTAACAGATAATGTACTAACGTGATAAACAAAAATAATAACAGAAATAAACAAATGACTAGTTCCCCGGCAACGGCGCCATTTTGATCGGTTGTAGATGTAGTGATTGTAAATGCAACACAGATCAAACAAATAATCTGAGTGTGACTCAGGTCGAATCCACAGGGAACTAGCTTGCTACTTTCTGTAAATGATTGTTTATGTTAGTACTGAAATGGGGGGTTTAAAATGAAAGTACAGTACAGTGAAATGAATAACTGAACAATGAAATGGATTAACACGGAACGGAACTGGAGATTTGAATTGTTGTTGCATGCGGTTGTTGTTTGGTTGTCTTTAATTTGATGAAACATTGGGAATCAATGACTCCCCAAAAACAAGCAGATTATAACACAAGTTACTGCAGACTCAACTTTCGCTTCTTGCCTAACAGTAGATCCTAATACATGATAGTGAATTATTACCCTAGGTCATTTGTTCGATTACATGCTCAACTTCCGCTTCTTGCATAATAACAAACTAGATACACAAATCATCAAGACTCAACTTTCGCTTCTTGTCTATCGGATTTTATCTCATTACATGCATAGACTCAACTTTCGCTTCTCGCCTATCATGCAACTATGTAAACCTACTGTGACATGCTACCGCAAACACAGACAATAGATACAAACAATCCTCATACAAACCTTATTGATATCTCGCGAAAACACCAAGTACAGAATGTATGAATTGAACTATTCATGTCTAATGTAAAGAGATAAGATTGAATCATGTAAAAAGATATGTGTTACAACTACAGATGTTTCTGGGGATCATTGGATCCCAATAAGCGGACTACTCACTCATGGTGAGTTGATACATGACAACAGATTAAACTAGAAGTACAAGATTAGGTTAAGAGAAACCCTGATTGTCGAACTCCTTCTGGTGCTGTGATGTTGCTGCGCCAAGTATCTTCGATATGATGGATCCTCCCTGATGTCCGGTATGATATTTCCTTTGTATTGTTTGTAGTCGTCTAGCAATAACTGTCTCTGGCTCTATGTTTCTCAATGTCGTCTTTCCAGTCTTCAAGTGTTCTTTGTGTTCCCCATAAACTCACATTGCTCGATGGAATTAAATGCAGATTGGGTGTACGAGATGGAGTTCGGGCGCGCGAGCGGGTATGGCTCGGATGGCCGGTCGGACGCGCGAGGAGATGGAGCTCGGAGGGCCGGTCGGACGTGCTAGCGGGTATGCGAGCGTGTGTGCGAGCGCATGAGGTCGGGTAGCCGATCGGTTTGTCGAGGGATGGTCGAGTGTGCGAGCGTATGATGCGAGGCATGCGAGCGCATGGTATTTTTCACGCAGCTTAAGCTCAATTTTGCTATTTACTTCTCAAGTTGATTTGTCGCTGAAACACTAAGTAAAACCATCAAATCTGCGTAAAATTATATGGATACGGAGCTCAAAGTCGCTGGACTTGTACATCAAAGTTCATCAAATAGTTGCTCATCAACCTCCTATTTATCTTTTATCTCTAATTACTCACCACATAGGATTTAGAATATACTCACACCTTTATACATTTTGGTTTAGAATAGCCGGACGAAAACACGATCTTAGATAGTGCATGTGCTTGGCTTGCTCCTTTGGGTTCGACCCGGTACCCTATCGGTCATTATAAATTGTTTTTGACCTCTACGACGACCCTCTTCAAAACCGACACTTCGGGAGGGTAAAAATAGATGTTGTCAGTACACGAACGAAAAAACGACATATATAACCTAGGAAAACACCGAAATTCCCTTCCTCCGCTACAAACAACCTTCTACTGCCTCACTAAGAGCCATGAACTATGTGAGAGTGGATGACATAGTTTAAAATGGAAAGAGTGGATAGACCCGGCAAAATTATCCATCAACCGTTATCCGTCCGGTAACCGTCTTCGAAAATCCATCCGTTATCCATCCATATAATTAATGGACTGAATTAATCCATATCCATTAACAATCCATTAGTAAACGGATGACATGGTTTGATCCATTAATCCATTAACGACCCGTTAACATATGCTTTGCTTCGGCTGATATATATTTGAAATCAGGATTAACATAGTGGCTGCTTTGCTCTAGTGAACATATGAAATTGGCAGGCATTTTTGCTTTGCTTCCAGCGCTTTCTCCCGGAGAAGAAACCCACCGCCTTAGCTTTTAGTTCTTCTCCGGTCTTCGCCAGCCCCCCTTCCCTTTGACTCGGCTTCTCTCCCCTGCCATCTTCATCTCGCCGGTTGTTTCTCCTCGGCGCTGCTTTTCGTCTCCCGCCAGGTCTCTCGTGCCGGAGTCCGTCGTCGGTGGTGGCGTGTTGCTGGTTTCTCCGTGCTGCTGTCGGTCTGGGCTGTTGGACGTCCCGGTTATGGTGGCTGGCGGAGTGAGCGGTGTATGACGTTGTATCCGGCAGTGGTTGGTCCGGTTGGAGGATGGTGGTGCTTTGGAGTTTGGATTGGGTGATGGTGGTGCTTCGGCGGGTTGAATGGTGGTTGGTGGGTGATGCTGAACTGAAGGGGTTGCGACTGGTGGATGTTTTGGTAGTCGGCGTTTGCGCGGCTCAAACGTCTCATTTTTTTGAGCTTGTTCTGTCGCGTGAAGGCGACCTTCTAGTCGCTTTATTTATATGTAGTCTGTTGTTTTTTAGATTTGGTTTTAGGTCTCAGGTGTAGTCACCTGTTGTTTCCCTCTGACCTGGGCTTCATAGTTTATCTCGAAGTTGGCCGTTGCGCCTCTTCTTCCGTGTGGGCCAGTTTCTGTACTGGGTCTTAGTGCCTGGTCTTTGTACTTGTTTCTGTAGTTTTAGAAATGGTTCAGTTTTCACCTTAGTAGTATATTAATGAAACGACGTAGTTTTGATATTGTTGATGGAAAAATGAACTAAATGAGTTAAATGGATTTATCCGTTAATCCGTCAACCGATAGTGATCCGTCCGTTTAATCAAATAACACTAATGGATTTGATCCGTTTAATCCGCTAACCGTTTCATCTATCCATTAACCAATGATCGGTCCATTTTACCACTTGAATGGATATACGTGATCGCATAGAAACACAAGGAAAAGAAGGAACACAAAATCCAACAATCCTGCAAATGTCAGCGTCTTTGGCGTGCATAATTGTCTGGTGGTCCTCATTTGTTATTCAACACTGATCATTTTTTTTTGATGGGAACACTGATCATATTTCATTCATCTGAAATGATTGAATTTATATTCTAAATTTAATTTTTCTAAAAAATTGTATTATTACTTGAATTAAATATTATGTTCAGATAACTTATAAAGCTGAACAGAAAATTTAAATAAAACAAAATAGGTCATATAAGGAGGATTTAGACCCAGGCTGCAGCGCAGTAATTTATTCAATTAGTTCATATAATTTTTAAAATTATGTCATTTTGATTTATGAAAATGAAAAGTTCATCGATACGATATTATTTTAGATTTAGCTTCACTTAACGGTATCGTTTCGAGACATAACTAAATTTGTGTTGTTGGTACTTGCAACTTTGGCCTGTAGCCAAAAGTCATAGCAGCTTTTTAATTTTTTTTAATCATCCTGAAAAGTAAAAAAAGCACTAGAGAATTGCAGTGGTTATCAGATCAGCCAGCCCACTTTATTTCCAGATACGAGAGCTACGTGGCACCAAAAATGGCCCGCCGAAAGCCCACAACTTCAATTATTAATAAATATAAGAAAAAAAATTTTTGATTAAAATAAATATAAGAAACTTAATCGTTTCAAGTAAACACTGTTAAAAATTTAATTCAATATAAGAATACAATAGCTAATATTTGAAATGATAAATAAGAAGATACTGGATACATTGAACTAAAAAACTAAGTTTAAGCTTCAATCAAAAAAAAAAAAGTTTAAGCAGTTTTTTTTCTTCTATTTATGTAAATTAGAAGAAGAGAAGTTTACAGTGAGAATTTGAAATCAGAGTTCATTGCGCTTCTCTCTCATAATGGCTGATGATCAGTCGGAGCAAAAGCAGAAGTTTCTCCTCGACCACCACAAGGAGACGCATTTCACGGCCGGAGAGGTCGTTCGTGACATCATCATCGGAGTCTCCGATGGTCTCACCGTCCCATTCGCCCTCGCCGCTGGCCTCTCCGGAGCCAACGCTTCTTCTTCCATCATCCTCACCGCTGGGATCGCCGAAGTCGCCGCCGGCGCCATCTCCATGGGACTCGGCGGGTACTCAGACCTCACTCCTCTTCTTTCATATCTAGATATACTTCCGTACTTCCGATTATTCCAAATTTTCCAACTGCCGTGAATATTGGAACATTTTGCAACCGACACGTACCTGTAATTTTGATTTTAGTAGCTAGGGTTTGCTGTAACATTGATGCTGTTTATGAATTATGATTGCTCGGTTTAGGTACTTGGCGGCGAAAAGCGAAGCGGATCATTATCAGAAGGAATTGAAGCGAGAACAGGAAGAGATTATCGCTGTTCCAGATACAGGTAGTAGTTTAGATTAGTTTCCTGATTTGTTTTATACTGGAAATTTGATCCATGCATTACTAACAATATGATGTGGTGTTATATGTGATGAAATTGTGGGCAGAGGCTGCGGAGATTGCTGAAATTTTGGCACAGTATGGTATACAGCCACACGAGTATGGACCTGTGGTGAACTCTCTGAGGAAGAATCCTCAAGCTTGGCTGGATTTCATGATGAAGTGAGTTAGTTTTTTGTTTGTATATTTGTCTCCTGGTTGTCCATGAGTATCTTAATAATTAGCTACTGCCAAAGCATTTATTAAACTTTGTTGATCTCTGAAACTTGTTATTTAGTTATGACATGTGATCCATGTTCTCATGGCTTATGGGGAGTCTTAAGGGTTGCAAAAGGGCTGCAAACGAGTCGAGTCGAGTATTAGGTTGCTCAAACTTGGTTCGTTTAAAATTTGACGAGTTCGAGTTCGAGCCGAGTATTAACGAGTTCTGAAAACTTGTGTACGAGCTCGGCTCGTTTAGTGTTCACGAGTTTCGAGCCGAGTTCGAGTTTTATACGAGTAATTAAAGTAATTTAAATTAATGTGAATATTTACTATTAACGAGCTTTAGTCGAGCTTTTCACGAGTTGAAACAAGCTCTAATTAAGCTTTTCACGAGTTGAAACAAGCTCTAATCGAGCTTTTCACGAGTTGAAACGAGCTTTCACTGAAAAAGTATTTTAAAGTTTACAAAATTACTTTAATCGAGCTTATTAACGAGTTTTGAACAATATAATAGTAAATATTTATATAAAGAATGTGAAATAATCGTTTCATGTAAAATAATACACATGTTTAATACTCAAATTGAAATTATATTGATATAAAGAATGTGAAATAAATAAGTATATAAATTATAAACGAGTAATAAATCGAGTTCTAATCGAGTAATAAATCGAGTATATAAACGAGTTGTTCACGAGTTCAAACGAGTCAAGTATCACTTTGTTCGTGTTCGACTCGTTTAATAATCGAGCCTAAATATCGTGATCGTGCTCGACTCGTTTATAATCGAGTCGAGCTTTGACCGAGTAGTCTCACGAGTTGTTCACGAGTACATCGTCTCATTTGCAGCCCTTTGCATATGTTCAATTATTAGACATTAGGTTTTCAAGTATATTCTTAGATGCCCGTGACTCTTGCATCATTTCTTTTATCCATTTGATATTCAAAAAAAAGTTCACCAGCAACTACACTACAAATAACCACGTGTGAATAATTAGTTCCTAAATGATACTTCGGGAATAGGATGGTTTGTGTTACTAGAGCCAAAACCTTCTGTCAGAGGAATATAAATATGTTAGATGGGATCAAACATTCGAGATCATGTAGGAAATCTGTCGCGGCTCTGAGTCGTGTGCTAATATGGTCATGACAAATAGTACTCCATTGGCATGGCATTGTTGCTTCTCCAGCTAAATTATTGAATTACTATTTGGATGATAAAATGAATTTCTTTGTGCTGTAGATTTGAACTCGGACTTGAAAAGCCAGACCCAAGAAGGGCGCTTCAGAGTGCATTCACCATAGCTGTTGCTTACATCATAGGCGGAGTGGTACCACTTTCTCCTTATGTGTTTATTCCCACAGCCTCGAAAGCGCTGGTCGCCTCCGTGGTAATAACGTTGGTGGCACTGTTGATATTTGGATTTGCTAAGGGCTATTTTACAGGCAACAAACCCTTTAGAAGTGCTATTCAAACGGCATTTATAGGGGCTGCTGCATCAGCTGCTGCTTTTGGCATGGCTAAACTTATCCAACCCTAAGAGGATGGGTAGACAGTACTTCACCGTTCAATGTCTGCTAGAGAAAGTTGTTTATTGAGAATTTCAGTTTGAATTTTCAATCTCCTGAATTTGTGGTTCCAAAAGATATTCCATCATTACAATAAATTTGCTCAGCAATTCCGTATTTTCTCCTGCTTTCTATTCCTGATAATTATTTTTGAGCTGGGGAAACGGCGCTAACAGTTATGGACAAAGTAAACTTCATTTTGTATCTCGTAATTGGGCTTGCTATTACATTTCAGCAAGCAAAAGAGTAGTTGCGAAACCTTGCAGACGTATGAAAGTGCGCAACTAATTTCTTTACATGTAAGATTGATCAACCTAGGTGTGTAAGATAGAAAGACAAAAGTGATGTATGTGTCTTAATAGCACAGTTCGTGACATATCTATGCATCCTCTTCCTCGGTTTTAATGTCAGAACCCAAATCCTTCATTAGCTCAGTTAGCCGAACCAAATCCTGAGGTTTGTTAGGGCTATCATCCACTGCCATAAGCGTGTTGCTCCAATACCCGGGATTCCCATTCTCCCTTGCTTGTTCCTCAAACCAAGTCGAATCTATTTGTTCTATTTGAGATTCAGTAGCTGGCTCCGTTTGTTGCGTGTTGACAGAGTCCTTATGGGGGCTCTCAGGATTTGTATACGTATACATTGCGTTGTCAACAAGAGGACTACTGAAAACAAAATGATCTTGTAAGCCGTCGACGTGAAGGTCAGGTAGAACAAATGGACTCTGATCATCCAACATGGGCTGGTCCTCATCCATTAGTGTTTTCATAAGATCACTGTTCATGAAAAATTCTTCCATACCCTCCGCAATTTCAATTTCAATTTCAGGTGGGGGTAAATATTTTGATGGATGACTTGTGTCTTCTTGATATGTTGGCTGCTGGTATCTCACAATTGTACCATCAGTTGTTCGTATTTCATCAGAAGTAACAGCCGTTTCACTAACCTCCATCACACGATCCAACATATTGCCATTCTTGCCTACCCAATTGTGTTCTCTCGGTTGCAGTAGCTTCACAAAATATCCAGGATTTTGCATTGCCATTACTAAGAACGAAAGCATTTGTTGCTGGTTCTTTTCCATCCCTTGAAGTCGCTCTCTCATTAAAAGCAACTTGTTATCCGCAGTTTCTTGATGCTGTCTAAGCTTAACCATTTCTTGCATAAGAGCATTCTTATCAGTTTGTAGATTGTGAACTTCATCCCACAGTTCAAAGTTCTCAGCCCTGTCGCCAGTTTCGTTAGCCTTCTCACTTGGCTTCACAGATTTCCTATGCTCAGTGCCCTGAATATTTTTTCTCCTACTGATGGTATTCAACAAATGCTTTTGGCCTCTCACAAACCCATTGTTCGCAAACTCCCATCGATCCGTATCAATCTTTTTAAATCCCTATTACAAAAACACAGGATAATCCAATAAAATCTTCTGTTCATTTTGAATCAAACGAATCTGAAACACGATAAATACACAGACCTTTTCAGTTAAAAGAAAAACATGAACCTACTATTAAATCCTAAACGGCAGCCAAGTGATAGGGAAAATTGATAGCATTACCCTGATTTCTGAAACATTACCCTCAAATATATGTCCAACCTATTTTCCTACCGATTAGACATACACACTCCATGAATTCATAGCAAGCGACCGAAGCACGCCTATGTTTACAATTGCGAAAATTGCCTATTCTGACTTGGAATCTAAAACTCAAGAATTTCACAAATAATTTATTACAAAGGCTTAGCTTCAAATACCTACTTCCCTAATGAATTAACAACAGTATGAACGGGAAAAAAAAATTAAATTCATTGAGGAAAAAAAGAAGAAGCATACATAGATGTTGAGTTGCCTCATGAAACTGGAGAAGTTATTATGCTTCCAATACTTCGGAAGCAGTCGAAGCGTGAACTCCCTCTCATCATTGATCACAAAGCTGTTCTGAGAATCGCTCCACGACACTACCGCCTTGTTGGCTTCATCGCCAACCATCTCGTAGCACTTGATCAGAAAAGGAGCGATGGTGGCGGAAGGAGATCCGCCGCCGTCACCGGCAGCGCGTGATTTCACCATATGCTCAACGCGGAAATTTTCTTCTGAATTTTCCGATCGCCTAAAACAGTAAAACTGGTAAAGCTGAGAGAAAGCAGTTTGAAAATATCTAAGCAGACTTGCAAGGGAAGAAGCTCCGACCGCGACCAAGCTTCGGAAATATCTTCCTTTTATTTTTTTTATTTTTTTTTGATTTAATATCTTCCTTTTATTTTGATCCTCCTAGTTTGTTGCCCGACATTCGTTATCCCCCGGACCCGGACAATCAAACTATCAATTGGAAAATTATAATTTGGACTATTCTGGAGTTTCTGAGTAAATATTAGATACACAATATATTTTTGGTACAAAATATAAAGTTTGTTATAATTGGATTATAATTTTTCGTCGAAAAATAAAAAGTACGGCATAATTCGTCACCGAGAAATTAAATATAAATCATATTTAATACGAGATTTAATCTCATCCGTCCAAATGACAAAATCAAGAACTGTGATTGGTTTGTATTTTTTACAAAAATATGTCGTTTGCACCGAATCCTTTTTCTTTGTAATTATAATTGATTTCTCAATTATATTATGAACTACGTTCTAATTAAAAATGAATTTTTTAATAGAAATTCACATGTTAATATAACAGTTAACATCGCGGGATAGTGGTCTTGCGGTGATAATATTGATCAACGGCTCAAAAATGCTCAAAACCCCCCAGTATGCATGATAAGGTTGTAAACGAATTTAGTTGGTGCTCGGAAGCTCAGTTTGGTTAGATATATATTAGGGTAGAATTCGATTCAAACACGATGAGACTGAAAATATTGCGTTCGAACTTGACTTGACATCTGATTAAGCTTGAGTTCTTATCGAGTTATAAATGAGCTATTCGAATTCAGTTCGAAAACGAGTCATTATCTAGCCTAGCAGAGCTACTCGTTTTCGAGCTCGTTTAGTGTGATCCAAATTAATAACTTATTACTGAACAATCAAGCAATAATCGAATTCTAATCGAGCATCCACAAATATAAACTAGTCGAGCATCGGTTGGCTCATACTTGACTCGTTTAATAAACGAGCATATACGTTTGTACTCGACTCGTTTATGTTCGAACAAACTTTAACCGAGTTTGTTCACAAGCAACTCGCACAAACGACATGCCATGAATACATGAAAATGAGACCGAACACACAATAGTTGTTCTCTATATAAAAATCGAAGCAATAACAGCCATGTAGTGTCCGAGCTTTTAGAGAAACTGTGAACGAACACTACGACCCAAGAATGAACACATCTTATAGGAAGATGACATGTTGTCTCTCATCTTAAGCAAAAGTGAATCTCAAAACTCAAAATGCAATAAAACTAAACTCATAAATAAGCAAACTCGAACTTTCTTTATTACAAGTTTGAAATTGTATTTAATCATTGAGGAGCGTTCAAATGAAACAAATTAGAATGAGGTAGTGAGGCATGTTCTGAGGTACACATCTAATGTTTTGTAGTCGCGTCACGGATCCCACTGCCGAAAAATAAAAAGCAAAAAACAAACAGTAAAAAACTATTCTCTACCCTATCACCACAATAATCTACCAACTTTACCTCAACATAGCACTCCCCTTTAACCCTAAACCTAAAAACAGAGACAAGCCTCTCAATCAGCAAGTAAGGCTCGGACCATGAAGAAGCGAGGAGTCTTCGCTAACATCTCCGACGACAACGGAGAATCCCCGAAATCCGAATCACGCGCCGTGAAGCGTGTGTTACTTGAAATTTCAGACGACGAGTGGGAGAATCACTCTTTCAATCCATCTAGGGTTTTTAACAAAGCTCCTCCGCCTGCTATCGAATCATTTGCTCTCACGTCATCTCTCCGCAGCGATGAAGATGATGATTGTGTTGAAATTTCTCCTATTCCACCGAAACGGGATGATGTCTTAGAGGACGATGATGCGGTTGCGGACGAATTGCCGCCTGCCAGGACTCGTGGAAGGAGATTTGTTGTAAATGATGATGAGAGTGACGAGGAAGGGGATTGTGGTCAGCCGATGGAGGTAGTTAAGTCGCCGTCAAACGACTGTTTTGATCAGTTGGATGATATAGATATAGAGGAAGTTGAAGAAGAGAGAGTACGTGAGGAGGATGTTGTTGGAAATGCGTTGCGAAAATGTGCTAAGATATCTGAGCGCTTGAAGCGAGAGCTCTATGGTTCCTCTTCCATGCCTTGCGATAGGTATGCTGAGGTGGAATCATCATCCCTGAGAATTGTGACTCAGGTACTTGTTAGTTTTTTTTCTCCATTTTTCTGCAATACGTGGTTTTTTCCGTAATATTCACAGATATAAATTGACATTGCTATTTTCATTGTTATGGATTCTAGGATGACGTTGAAGCTGCTTGTTGTGGGGAGAATCCTGGATGTCCCTCTTTGAAACCTTATCAGCTTGTTGGAGTGAACTTTCTCATGTTGCTGCACAGAAAGGGTGTTGGTGGAGGTAATACTTCAGTCACCTGTTTTGACCTTCCAATAATGAATTTGTGTTCTGTAAGCTTTATCAAAGTATTTCAGGCTTCATCTTTTGTGGTGTGTACATTGCTAAATTTGTACTGTGCATCCTGTTTTGGCTACATATGAATCTTGCATGGTTAACTTAGTTTATAACTTAACACGAGCAGTATTTATAGTAGAAATGAACACAAAGAGATCAGCTAGTGACGAAAAAGTTCAGAAAGCTCTTATATTTTCCAGTGTGGGTTATCAGTAGTCTGAAAGATGTTTTAAGTAGAGTGGGGAAACATAAATCTTTTCCTTCAGTTTTACAAACACCTGCATGTCTTTTCTATTTTCTTACCACAGTTTTCTGACTGAATGATTATGAAGCATGATAGTTGTCTTTGAATGACATTTGAGTCATTATACCCATATTTTTACTTTACTTTTCTCAGAAAAGACACATTATAAAACAGAAAGAAGTCATAGGGTTGATGATAATTTCCTCAAATAGCCTCTATTTTGCACCCTGCATTTCATATGAACTTATGAAGTAAGGGTAGCATGCAGTACATTTGATAGTTCGACATAAGTTAAAGACAAGGTGGCAGGCCATAATCATCTAACAAAGCCACCAAGAAGTGGTGATTTGTCAACATAGTAAGGTCCTCGCAATCGTTGATAATAACTAGGCATGTGTTTTCATCCAGTGTATTGTTAATTATGTGACTGTGATGTGTCAGCTCGGGTCAAACAGAACATGATCTGTAAACTTAGTATAAAATGGCCCGTAATTCAAATTGATGATATTTCCCATGAAATATAAATGCAGTTAAATTTGTGATGGACACAAAATGTTTTTTTTTTTTGCTTTTTCATTTTGGCACATTGATTTGACCAATTGTCCGACTGTTCTAATTGTTAGGATATTCTTTTGATGATGTCAATAATATAACTTTCATTTGTTCCATGCAGCAATCTTGGCAGATGAAATGGGTCTTGGTAAGACAGTTCAGGTCTTTATTCTGATCACTAGTCATCCACTTTACTTAATAAGTTAGGCACTGTTGGAGAAACATCTATTCTTCCTTTGGCAGGCTTTAACCTACCTAAACTTGTTGAAACATTCGAACGACATCCGTGGTCCGCATTTAGTAGTATGCCCAGCTTCTGTATTGGAGAACTGGGAAAGAGAGATCAAAAGATGGTGCCCTCCGTTGTCGGTAGTCAAATATCATGGTGCTACGCGGACAGCTTATTCCAAAGAGTTGAGCTTTTTTTCAAAATCAGGGAAACCACCACCATTTGATGTGCTTCTTGTGTGTTACTCCCTTTTCGAACGGCGCAGGTCTATTGTTTCTCGCTTTGTGAATTTTTTATGTTTGTTTTCATTCAAACACATGTTGTCTTAACTGGTATATGGGATTCAGCATGCAACAAAAGGACGATCGGAAGATTCTTAAGCGATGGAAATGGAGTTGTGTGCTACTGGATGAAGCCCATGCTTTAAAAGATAAGAACAGCTACAGGTGGAAAAACCTTATGTCTCTTGCACGAAGCGCCGATCAGCGGTTGTTGTTGACAGGGACCCCATTACAGAACGATTTGCATGTATGTCAATGGCCTTTCCCTGGCTGATGATATCAAATGCTGAATGCGTGTCTTTAAGTTCTACATTTACTCATGGGACACATGACCAGACTTGAGAGGCTACGGATATTTTATCAGAGAATCGAAATGGAAAAATGATAAGTGATAGAGACGCAATATGTTATTTCGGCTTGCGTGAGTTGTGTGGGCTCTTGCTGCTTTGTTCGATTTTGTTGAATTACCAACTTGCGTATCCTATTGTCAGAGCAAATATTGGGATGTTCAATTTTTTTTTTGTAAAACCGCTGCGTTTAGTCGTGTATTATATACCCAAATAGAAATTTTCTGTTTTTCTGGTGAAAGGAGCGTTGTTTGGTTATGGTATAGACTACTATTATGCTGGATCCCAACTTTTTTTGTAGCATCACTTGCCAAATTGTCTCTTCCAAATCTGTTTTCCGTTCTCCTTCTAAATTGTGTTTAAATATGATATTTCGGTGTTCGTAGTAGCCTGTTTGTGTTGATTGCACTGCTCGTTTTGGATAGGGCATTTGTTTTTTTTGTTATTATGAAACTTTCATATGAATATAGCAGATTTTAAATATTAATTTGTTAAATTTTCTGACTCCTGTTTAATCAATAAAATCTCTCTTGTGGCCTACTCACGCATTTTCGCATCAGATACTCCTAATGCAGCGTCTTTCATCTTTGCTAATTTGATTGTTTGTAGGAGTTGTGGTCTTTATTGGAGTTCATGCTGCCAGATATTTTTGCTACTGGAGACATGGACCTGAAAAAGCTTTTGAATATCGAAGATGGGGATTTGATTTCTCAGATAAAGGCTATTCTCGGACCATTTATTTTGCGTCGGTTAAAAACTGATGTGATGCAACAGTTAGTACCAAAAACACAACGGGTTAGTTTATTTACCTTTATCTTATGTTTATGTGTAAATTTTGTTTGTACATTGAAATATTGTCTCATTATACTTCTCTTCTGATGACACGTTTTAAATTCGCGGTTAATGTTGGAGAAACAACTGATTCTTGTAGAGACTTTGTATCTTCGTCCCTTCCAAAAACATTTGTTTGATTGCATTCTTTCTTGATGCATTTAGGGCTTTTGGCTTCATTTGTTTGCTTTTGTCATCGTAAAATGACATCTCTCTTCAAGTTAATCATACTCTGCCCCCATTTATATGTACTGCTGTGCCTTTATCTTGAGTTTAAGTATGTGAAGATACTGCTACTCATTATTTGCATACATCATTCTGGCAAGACAAATATATAGGATAAGGTTCAGATGATGAGAATGAAATATCGCCTTTTATCTGTTTAGTGATGGACCTTATTAATGTTCATTTTGGGTAAAAAATTACATTTCAGCCCAATGAAACTTTTATTGGGCTTATACTTAACTAGTGAATTTTTATTCTCGACTATTAATAAAAAAAACTCATTAAAGTTTCACTGCGAGTTCTCAGTTACCAAACTACAAACCACGGAAAATTCGTGAACCTATGTATTTGTATCTTCTTGGTGAACATTAACAGACATGTTTGTGGTTTGTCATGTGATAGGCAAATCTGAACACATCTGTTTGATGTGCAAGATACATGTTATCACAATAATCATCAGTTTAAACCTAACGTGCACTAATTTGATGTGCTTTGTAGTTTGTATCTTAAAACATGTTTGTACTAGTGAGGGGTTGTATATGCTCCATTGAGAACTTTTATTGTAGATAATCTGAGAACTAATTCTGATAATTTGATTTATTTTTAACAATTTTTAGTTTGGATGGAGTTCAATCCAAATCATTGCATTTTAGCCAATTGGTTACAATTTAACTAGCACATTCAAATCCAGTTTTTGATTTATCAAATGGCAGACTTTGATCTTAGACTATCAAAATTTTGGAGGATTCTCATTTCAGCCATCCCATTTGTATCTGTACCCTGCTTGCTAGCCAGCAAGTCCTCCAGTCAAACATTAAAGAGCAGATTAATGTGAGGACATTTCTAAGAATCGAATTTTGTAAATTGCTATGCAGGTTGAGTACGTACATATGGATGATGAGCAACAGAAAGCTTATAAGGAAGCGATTGAGGAGTACCGTGCAGCCGCAAGGGCTCCCATTAAGGGTCTTTCTGAGTCAAACTCTAAAAGTATTGCCGTTGGTCTTCCTCGGCGTCAGATTTCAAACTACTTTGTTCAATTCCGAAAGGTTCTTCCACAATTTTGATATGATTCATCTTGCTATTGGATTCTCCTTTATCTGAAATGAACTTTGTCGCCCTGCAGATTGCTAACCATCCTTTACTTGTAAGGCGTCTTTACAATGATGAAGACGTTACTAGGTTTGCTAGAGTGCTATACCCAAGGGGTACATTTGGCTATGATTGTTCATTAGAAAGAGTAATCCAGGAGGTCAAAACCTACAATGACTTCTCGATTCACAGAGTAAGTGTCCTACAGTTTACTTTCTTTATTCTTCACAAGCAGCATGATGTAGCTGCAGTGATCTTTGACCGATAAGCCTTGCAGGATTAATGATTCAGCCTACAGTTGATGTAATTGGCCGGGTGCCGATTCTTGATAATAAGCACATTACATATCTGGGCAATATGCTGTTTCTGATGAGCAAACTTTTTGTGGCAGCTTTTATTATGTAATGGCATCAAAGATGCTAATGGGATTCTTTCAAATGAGCATGTAATGGCCTCAGCGAAGTGTCAGGTACTGTCACTTGTACTACCTTTAACTGTTTTTAAGAAAGTATGCAAAGGAGAAACAAATTACAATATCATAAAATTTTATAGGCACTAGCTGAACTACTCCCAAAACTGAAAGAAGCTGGACACAGGGCCTTAATATTTAGCCAGTGGACCTCGATGCTTGATATTTTGGAGTGGGCATTGGACGTTATTGGACTTACTTACACACGGCTCGATGGAAGGTAAATTTATTCCTTAATACTTGATGCTTGCTTGCATGATATAATTTTATTCCTTATCATCCAGATTTGCTTCATAACTCACATGAAATTATAACGTTCAGTTGTGTTGTTATCAGCTATAGCGGATTTTAAAAAGAAATTTGATGATGTAATCCTCAATAAGACATTAATATGGCCAATGTTTGTAATATTAGCAATACTATTTTGTTTTCAATCCTCTTTTGGAAATGAGAGAGTAGGGAATAGATGGGAATTGGGAATATGTATTGGTGTCGAAGATTTCGACTTCAAGTGGCGTTGTTAATATTCTATTTCATCCGGAAGCTGCCCTGAAGGCTGATCCTTAAGCTTGCTGGTGTGATCCTTGTGTGGCAGTTTGTTGCAGTGGTTAGGAACCTTTAAATTCCCAGGTTTAGTTATGGTCAGTTCCCTTTTGTTGCCTAGCGCGTAGCCGGGTGCCATGCCCTCCTAGCCGACTCAGAGTGTCGGCCTTTAGTCTCTTAGAGTTTGTAAGGTCTTGGTTGGCCGTGGCTTAGTCACTTCCTTCAGTGTGGGCATTGCCTTCGTTATTTGTCTCTGCCCCCGATTTTGGTCTTTAAGCCCCATCAATAAAATGTTCGTTAATTGAAACGGTGTTAGGTGTCCCTTTCGTCATATAATAAATGCAAGGTTGGCTAATATTGCTTTTGTGGGCCCGCTTACATAAACAATGTATTCTCAACGCATCCCTGTTCGTTAATCTAATGGCTAAGGGACATGGACGTTTGTGGTACTCTGTTGTAGTCTTTGATGTGCAGACACTCCACCTGCCTTTTTTCCTTGGGGACCCATGTTGTATATCTTTAATAAGGGCAATTTACATTATGTAGAAGCATATGCAGCTGGCATGTTAGGGTTCGTTCTCAAATCCTTGCATTGTTCAACTATCTATTTTCTGTTTTGGAGGAAGGATACCTTTGATTTTAGATGGAATCAAGTGTGTTGCCATAACAATAGGATACAAGTATATAATACATTGTTTTTTCTTTTGTTCCAAAGAAACCAAAATAAAACAATCTTGAGTCTTACTAACAAGTCTGTATGGATACCAGCACGCAGGTCACAGAGCGTCAAACTATAGTGGACACATTCAATACCGATTCTTCGATATTCGCGTGCTTGCTCTCCACGAGAGCCGGAGGGCAAGGTTTGAACCTGATTGGAGCCGACACTGTTATCATACATGACATGGATTTCAATCCTCAGGTTGATCGACAAGCCGAGGACAGATGTCATCGTATTGGTCAAAAGAAGCCTGTAACCATATACAGGTTCATTTTCTGTCAGCTGGGTGTATTCTTGAATGATACTTCCTTTCTGTCTGTTTATACTAGTATTTAAATGCTTTTATGTTTATCTTCAGGTTAGTTACCAAAAGCACAGTTGACGAAAACATTTTTGAGATAGCAAAGCGGAAGCTGCTACTGGATGCTGCAGTGCTTCAAAATGTCGTAGATGTGGAAGATGAGGGTGATATGCCAGAGAAGACAATGGGAGAGATATTGTCAGCTCTTCTTCTCGGGTGATGTGATGTCAATGCCAATGCGCTGGCATATCTCGGTGTTTTCCACCTCTGGACTGAACTGTTGGAAATATCCAGCTTTAAAAGAGAGCTGGCTGCAGAAGAACTTGATTTAAAAAATTATTGCAGCATGGAAAAATCATTGGTTTTGATGTAAAACATTAGGTTTGCCAAGCTAAAAAGTGATGGGTCAATACAAGTTGGGGAACCTAGTCTCTGTTTAACCTTAATACCATCATCAGCTGTTGAGTTGCTATTTTTACCAAGTTGGTAAAGCAGATTGTAACACTTGTAAAGTATCATCAGGCATCAAATGATTGAGATTTAGCAATATCACAACTGTGTTACTGAGAATATGATGGAAGTCATTAGTATTTAGATGAGCAGCCACCAGCCAGAAACCGCTAGCTTGCCCTTGGCCTCATCAGTTCAACAAATACCGAGTTGACTGGTAGGCAAGGAGTAGCGGCTGCGCTTGCATTGCTGCGGCTGGCTGGTTCGTAGTTCTGATTAGTTGTTACATCCTTATTTTTATCACGTACAAGACCAGCATTTGTCAATGAGAATCTCTGCAGTATGCTTAAAATTGATGTGACTTCAGCCTGAAGCTGACTCCACATATGTACAGCTGCAAGCAAATTCGTTCTCTGCCATTAATTCTTAGGGCATCCGCACCGGGTGGAGCATATTATCTCCTTGAGAACTTCCTCACGGAGCAATTTCTATTACTATTCAGTGAACAGTCACAGCATTTCTGCATATTCTGTGCAGCAATGTCATCATGCGGAGAACTTCCTATTATTATTCCTGAATAAAAAATTATTATTTTTGAAATTTGTGTGTTGTATTTTCAATTCACTGTGCCTTTTTGAATTAGTTTTTCATGACATCAATTTAAAAAGAATTGAAATTACATTAATGCAAAATACATAACTGAATGGAAATAACATTTTAAGGAATTAAAAAATACATGAACTAAAAGCTCGGACGGTAACAGTCTGAATAATCTCCAGGAGCATCTTGGTCATTGTTAGGTTCGTCTTCCTCATACTGTCAAAGGATGGCAGCCCTTCTCTTCGAAAAATATCTTTTAGACTTTGGAGTCATCACATCTATATTCATTTGCATGATCTTCGTTTCTTCCTCCATTTTTGCAAGGTTAAAAGCTTTTTCTTGCAATTTGAAGTCATTCTCCATTTGCTTGTGGCTTAAATCTAAAAATTTCTTTTGATTTTCTGCAATGGTCATCAAAGCCTCATTTGATGAAGGATTTGCTACTTTCTTACCTTTTCTTCTAGCTTCCTTGGCCGCTTTCACTCCAGGTGGCCTAATCGGACTCGTGGAACTTCCAGGATTGCTTTCGGGTGTAGCAAATTCCGGAATTTCCGTTGACGGAGTTGGAGGTACGCCAAGTGTATGCTCTTCTTCGACTACCGGACTTGCTTGATATGTGTAAGAAGGGGGGTAGTTGCTTCAATAATTGCAAATGTTGGATGATTTTTTACTTGTTCCCAACAATCAAAATGTATGAATGTTTTCTTCCTTTTGGCCACATAGAGTACTTGTGCTTTCCTTATCTATCATTTTAAAAATTCAAAATTCAAAATCATAATCAATATATTATAATATAAAAATTGCATTTAACAATTTACATATAAAAATTGCATTTACCTCATCTTGCAAATTGCATCCCGATTCCAGATTTCTTCTAGCGTACGAAATACAAGAGCCCCAAAGAACCAAATTTGGCTTCAGCTTAGCGAAACGTGATTGAAGAGCAGCATGAGACCTAGGATCGGTCGTAATTATTTCATCCTCTCCCATGACCCAATTTGTTTGAAAATCGGAGTGAACTGTTTCCCACAACTTATCAACTTTTTGTTTGGCGTCAGTAATTGGATCAACCGATTGACGACAATAACTATGCAAAGTTGCACATCTTCGGACATAGACCAATTGCTAGACATGTTATGAGAGAAATGAAAAAGAAATATTGTTGTGAGCAATTTTGGTGTGAATTGTTGTTGAAATGAATGATATATTTATAGGGAATTGTTGATGAGATTTTTTTGAAATGTTGCCGTTGGTGAGATGTTGCCGTTGAAATGTAGCCGTTGTTGAAATGTTGCCGCGTCTAACCGAGACGTTACCAGCCGCGCCTGCTTCAGACATTAGTTCATAATGTCAATGTGAAACGCGGTGCTGCTAACGTTGAAGCCTGACGCGCGGCGCTCGCCGCGTCATATGTACACATTAATATTCATCGCGTTTGGTTTAGACATTATGGCTTAATGTCAATGTGTAACGCGGCCTAAGGTTGAAGCCTGACGCGCCGAATTAAGGAAGTATTGTTCATCATCTTCTTCGATTGATTGTTCGTTCGGCCGGTTTTTTAATCTTCCATTGATGTCGAAAATCATCTACCAACTGAGCGACAATGTTTTCAAGGTTCAATTTGATCGATTTCGATCGATTTGTCATATACACGCAACTCACGCGCAATAAATCCCTCGCGGAGGACGTCCGCTCAGGCGTTCCCGTCCAGCATTTCTGAGCGGACGTTCTCGTCCAGAAATCCTCGCCTAGCATGCGATCTCCCCGAGAACTTCACCGCTGCACAAAAAACCATCCGAGAACGTCCCCAAATTCCGTCGAGAATGTCACCGCTGCATATGCCCTTATCATCCAAAAAGAGATCAAGGGAGCAGATGCACATCATCCACCTATAAATATAACTCGCATCCTAATTGGTTTCATCGGCAATAATGCGAGATGTATACATTTTTGTACGTACGCATTACGTTGGTTTAAAATGATACTCAATCATAATAATTATATTCTTATCGAACGAGGAAAGATCATGTGCAAATCACAAAATTCGTCAAAATTGGGTTATAGTTCGTCACCGAGAAACCAAAAGTACGACATAGTTCGTCAAATTAACAACAAATTTATCAGACTGGAACAAGTCATTGAACATTATACAGCAAACTGATGAATATTAGTCGATTTTTTTGCTCCATTCCTAAAATAAATGTTCATCAATCATAGGATTTTTAATACTTGTTATCTATGTGATCAATGGATCATCACATTTTGACTATATATCTAACTAGAGTAGTAGGGATGAATTAATCACAAGAATAAGAGAAGAGTTTTGTCACTGTTGTCTCCCAAGGCCTTCAAGCTGGCTGCCTTTTCAACTTCATTATTATGGTTTGATTCATGGCCATGGTGATGACACATCATGACATCAATATTCAAGTCAGGCAAAGAGCTGCTGCTGCTGCTGAAAGGAGCTGCTGCTTCCTCTATCGACGAACTTGCAGCCTCTGAGATAGCTCCCACACTGTTTATATCAATGTTGCAAATTGTAACACTTGAGCGACGGATGTTTCGTTCATCGCCTTTTGGCACAATGTTACTCACATTTGGAGGAGTTTTGGCCACATGAGTTTGTGAAGAAGGATCAAGGCTTGTATGTCCAATAATTTTG
Organism: Rhodiola chrysanthemifolia; assembly: GCA_033675395.1. NCBI lineage: Eukaryota > Viridiplantae > Streptophyta > Magnoliopsida > Saxifragales > Crassulaceae > Rhodiola > Rhodiola chrysanthemifolia. The sequence goes on from CM066204.1 coordinate 17,220,075, forward strand.
TGATTATTCGGGTCGATACCCATGTTTATAAGTTTTCGTCTGAGATGAGAATTCCAATAGTTCTTTACTTCATTGTCAGTCCTCCCTGGTAATCTTCCAGCTATCAAAGCCCATCTGAAAGTTCATAACGAACAATAACGCGATTATTACACATGTGTTTCGATAGTATGTATAATATTTAGATGATTTGTTCTTTGTGCAAATTTTTCTCCATGGCAGGTTTGCTCGTAGAAGCACAACATACCGATTGCCTAAAAGTGCATGAAGCTTGATGATGAGATCTTCCTCATCCTCAGCAAATTTTCCCCTCTTAAGGTCTGGTCTCAGATAGTTTATCCATCTAAGCCTACAACTCTTTCCACATCGGAGCAGACCTATTTATCCGATCAGAGGCCAAAGCAATTTAAAAAAAAATCAAATAAAATAATTAAACAGTTCATATTCCAAACCAAATGCAAAATTAAGGCATGTGAATTTCCCTACCTAGTTAAAATTTTCAAACATTTAATTACCACCGTCCGGAATGGAGAGAAAATTAAATATATGTGATTTAGCACACCTGCAGCCTGAGGGAGAGTTCGCCAGCATCCTTCGCCATATTTACTGACATGATCGATCAGCTTCTGATCTTCTTGTTTGGACCAAGCTCCTTTGTTTGTATCTTGCTTTTCACAGCATGGCTTTCTCATCCTCAATACAAATTTCGCCTTTACGTGAGATGCTCTGGGCCGAGAGAAGTTGATATCATACAGTGTTGCATTATGTATCTGCATTTATACGAGTCAGCAAGAAACCGTTCAGCAGAATATTGAAGGGAGAAATTCCTTTGATTTGACTGGTGGGTTTTGCCATGCCGTTTGACTATGAGGGCGAGTTTTTTTCTTCTTCCATATATGAGATAAAGATGTTTTTTATTCATAAGTTGTTGGTGGTTGGATTCTGCTGCTCCTGCTGTTAAGTACCAGCCTCTCTGTCCAACCTGCTGTGGATTTGGATCACTGAACAAACTCAAGTGAGTATATAGATGCATATTCTTTAGTCTTAACAAATATCTACAGCTAATTCTACTCAAACCTGATGAAGCTCTCTATCTTTTTATTTTTTTAATATCAGGGCATAATTCAACAAAGAAGTCAACATAAAAAATTAGGGTCATATGAATAATTAAATTTCTACCAGAAAAAGCTGAAAGCTGCTAGTCTCAACTGGTTTTATATATTGTGGAGTTCCATAGGGTCATCTGAATCTCTAGTTTTCCATAACATCTCAAATATATCTTTTAGATATACTTTCGGTTGTGGTGTCGTCGAGGACGATGATCTGAAGAGACAACTGAGTCAGACTAGAATTGTAACGATTCAAATCCATTTCTCCAGTCCGTCGTTGTCTGAAAGCTGCTAGTCTCATCAACTAGTTTTTGTGGAGTTCCATAGTCTGATTTGGCATACTAATATATCTGCTTTCATAATATATAACTCAATTATCCACCAATTAAGTACACTTGACAAATAAGCAAGAAATTCCTTGAGAAATTTGAAAATGAGATTCGTAGAGCAAAGCACATGCATTGTGGCAGTTGTGGGATCTAACAGAGAGATGATGACTGGTAGAAATTGAATTCATACTTCACTGAGCAACCATCAAATGTCAGACACGCCGGTAAATTATCATCAGATTCAAAAAAATAAAATAAAAAGATCATAGGATTCAAAAGACAGATTAATTAAGTCACTGCCACATTCTTGCAGGGTATCGTATTAGTAGATTCGAAGAAAAAAAAAAGATGTTGATGAACAAGATATTAATAAACTTCTGTTTTACAGGAACAGCCCATTTTTCGTATCTATTGAATTTTTTAAGAACTGAAAAGAAAACTTCCCCCTTTAATTTTTAGGAGTCAGTTTAACTAATGAAAGTGACCGAAAAAGCATATTGGCGTATTAAGTTACCTGTTCAGCTCTTATTGGCTTAGCGCATTTGTAGTTGTCGCCAGGCCTGCTGCTTGACTTGGAAGCAACAGACGAGTCTGAAGGAGCAAACTTTCAACTGAAACCAGAATGTGAGATTCACACCGTCAGATATCAAGTTAGGTGATAGACATATAGCATCATTTCATCAAACTATATTTATGGTTATGACAGATCAACTTGTAGACATTTGGGAGGCTAAATATTAACATGCACCTTTACCATCGAAGTTAGATGATTCTGAAAAACAGCTGCAAATAACAAAAAGTTAATCCACTTTCTGGCCTCATTCTCTTTGTAGTACCCTCAAATACCACTTTAGGCTTCCCAGACTGATTATTTTGAAATTCCAATGACATTTTGTCTATTGAAGCCGGCTTAAAAAAACTCATCTGCATCCAAAATTCATCTTCATGAATCAATACATTTCACATCCGCATAAACATACAAACAAACAAAAATCCTAAAACAGAATTTATCAACTTTTAAAGTACATTCCATTTAGATCAGAATAGAACAAATTAAACACACACACACACAATTGAATTTGCAGTGATCATCCCCAAAATTTCTCATCATATAACCAACTCCCAAATTTTTAATCTTTCAGAAAAATACTAAAACTCAATCCCATCAATGCATACAACAAAAACAAACAATAATCCTCAAAACAGCAACTTTCTTATAAATTATAGTACATTCTTATGCAAAATTTAAAACTAATTTAGTTTGCAGTGATCATCCCAAAATTCACATCCTATTTAAAAAAAAATTAACACTCAAAACCTAAGAACACGAATAATCTTTTCAGAAAAAATATTCATCCATAAACTTACATCTGAGCCGGAGTCGTACAACCAAAACGATGTCTTATGGGTCAAAATGGGCCTTGAAATAGAAGCCTGGCCCAATTGGATCCAGAGCAAATGGGAGGTACGACCCGACCCGACTGTTTTGAACTACTAGTGCTAATATTTACTCCATCAAATATAAATTGATGTCTCTATCAAAAAAAAAAATTTGATGTCATAGTGCTCTCTATCATCCATTTTATTTTATTGAGCTTTCCATTCGGTGATGTCACTTTGCATTTTAAATTATTAATTTTACCAGGTGCTGAATAAAATGGTGAATAATAAAAAAAAGATTTATTTCACCCATCCTGGGTCTCTATTTTGATATAAATAAGCATGCCTACATAACAAACGAAGATATTCATAGGCTACATATTCGTAGAAAGACATTTTCTTCAAATTATTTTCATTACCAAATCAATTAATGCTTTGTCAAACCCAAATTTCATACATCGCGTTTCGTGCACATAAAGTTTGAGAAATGAAAAAATATATATATATGGAGTGTTCAGTTTATAGTTTGAGAATTTGATAAATAACTATTAAATGCTGAAGTATTTTCGAATGTGCATTTGACACTAGTAAAGTCAAACTTGATATTTTTGATTTTTAACTAAACACATGTTAACACTGAATAATTCAATATCTATGATTTTTAACTAAACGCAACATGAAACACGTGTTAACCGTTAACACCGAATGATGACACACTTTTAAAAATATAAATTAGATTTTCCAGTTTTCAAAATATAGTGGTTCTTATTTGAACCCAATTCTTTATTTATAATTTTATATTTACCTTCGTACGATTAATAAATAAGTAATAATATTCTTAATATTACAATTTATTTCCAAAATGGAAAGGGAAGCGAACAAACCACTCCCCAAAAAACCACCAAATCCAACGGCCAGAGAGGAAAGGTGCGAAATTGCGAAGTGGGTTTGATTCACATCACAATCTCATTTCCACCAAATTCTGAAAATGGGTTCGTTTTCTTTTCGGTTGGTGAGCGATTGCTGATGCTACAAATTCGCGCATGTAGAACCCCCCAAATTCCAATCGTGCTCTTTATACGCTGTTAAAAAAAAACCACAAAAACTGAATCCTTCGAAGTCGAACTTGTCCTATTACTGTTTCCATCTGCTCGATTATGCATTTCCTTTAATTTCACTATTTAAATCGCAGATTAATTTTGGGAGGAAACGGAGAAGAGAGAGACAAAGGGCTTTCGCTTGTTATCGCTAGTGTTGAAATTAGGGATTGGAATTTCGGTTTTGGGGGGGTTTTTGTATTTGCCTTGCGATTTGGGTATCTGTCGGTAGCAAGACACTCAATCTCTTGCTTCATTCGATTTCATTTCTGAGACAGGAAGGAGGAGAAAGCTTTAATCTTGGGTTGAAGTTTTATGATCCCATCTTGTATTGTAAGTGTTTCTTTCCTTTCAATATTTTCTTGAGTTGTATTGTTCAAGGTTTCTCTTTTTGCTTAAATCTCTCAAATTTTTACCTCTCTTTAGATGTTGTGTGTAGTTGTTAGATTCGTTATTGGTCAGAAAGTTTGGTAGGTTGAAAGCCATTTAGATGTTGATAAAGACCAATTTTTTTAGGTTTTGAAAGCTTTCTCTTTTTGTTGTTCATCACATGCTTCTTTCATTTTTAGTTTCTACAGCTTTATGAATTTTTGTATATGATTTTATGCTTTGGCTCGGCTTTTCCGGTTCTTAACTTTTTTAAAGACATGCCAGTGGAATATTAATGCCATCTTGTTGTAGAACCAATCAAAGAGCCATTTTCGTTTTTCATTCACTTGTCAGAAATTTTATCAACCTAATTGCATTTGTTAAGTCTCTCACATGTGATGCTTTTGCGAATGGTAATCATGTTAGTGCTGATTTTGTAGGACCACCGCTTATTTGACGGGTGAGCTTGAAAAGAGTTAGATTCTGTCAGCTGTTCGTCTCCTGGACGACTTGAGGTGCAGTGGTAAGCAGTTTATATGGGGGATCACTTTGTGTTATTGGTGGACCGACTACTCACGGAATCTACGCTGGAAGCTGCAATTGAGAGTAGAAATAGGCTGCAAGATGCTACATATGATTGCTCGTCCCATGAGATTGTTATTGAAGATAAATCATATCCGAGTAAGGTGGTGGAATGTAGAATATGTCAGGACGAGGATGTGGATTTGAATATGGAAACTCCCTGCTCATGTCGTGGGAGTTTGAAGGTATGCTAATTTGTCTGATTCAAGTTGTCAACATGCTTAAGCTATCGATTGCATCCTAACATGTGTTTCAATGGTTGTTAGAAAAATAATTATTATGTGTCATGATTTATGTGTTTGCTTTTGATTTATGTATGTCTAATAGCGAAATATGTGTGTTTTAAAAAATGATTAAACTCTTAAGATTGTCGGTTATTTTATATGTTCTATTTTTTCACATGCTCAGTATTTCAACATATGCTTATGGACTTGGTTTAGTCCCCATCTTGTAAATTTATGTATCTAGCGATCCCATTGACCAGCCCTTGTTTAATGCCCTTAGTTACAGGTCTTATATTCTGCGTGGGGCTTGAACAAAATGTTACTGTTACTTTTCTTTTGTAGTATGTTCACCGGAGATGCGTGCAGAGGTGGTGTAATGAGAAGGGAGACACCCTCTGTGAGATATGCCACCAGGTATTTTCTATACGACTTCAATCGATTTCATATGCTTCATGCTCCAATTTTTGTTTGTATCAATAACTAGGATTATGATCTAACTCTAGTAGAATAAAATGTTGATAAATTTTACAGCAATTCAAGCCTGGCTACACTGCGCCACCGCCTCTATTTCATTTTGGTGGAATTCCCATGAACTTCAGGTATCGTCGTGTTTACCTTGCAATTCCGTTCATTTTTCATCCTCGAACATGTCTAATGGGTTTTTAATTTCAGAGGCCATTGGGATATTTCTAGAAGAGACTTGAGAAATCCACGATTGATTACAATGGTTTCTACAGACCGCAATTTCATGGGTATTGATGACGAAGACGATGAACTCTCTGCTTCCGCATCACGAAGCTTGACCTGCTGTCGCTTGGTTGCTATCATTGTAAAATCACTAGCTTAGTTGCTTAGTTGATTACATGTTTTGAGGCATTGCTGCATCTTACAGTCTCATGTTTTTGTTACATGTTTGCAGTTCATGTGTCTTCTTATTCTACGACATGCTCTTCCAGTCATACTTAGCGAGTCGTCATACTCCTTTCCAGCACTATTGGTAAGACTAATTAACAGCTAAGCACTATCTAACAGACTCTCCTGTACGTATTAAGTTGGTCTCATTTCAATCTGCTTCCACAGTTGCTATCTTTACGAACATTTGGGATCTTACTGCCAATTTACGTAATGGTCAGAGCAGTGACAACCATCCAGCGCCGTAGACAGCAGCGTCATCAGGTATCATACACACTAACATTCGTCTCTAACATTTTACCATTATCTAGACGTTCCCCGCCTTTAATTTTAACAATGGATTTGGTCAACAGGATCGTATCAGCGCAGCACTCTTTTCATCTGATGAAGCCGAGCAAGCAGTCTTGCCGCATCATCCTCAGATCATTTAAATACTATCCATGAAAAACTGGATAAATCCAGGTTGCTGCTATCCTTATTTATGCTAAGAATTCGGGCGTCCTCCCACAGACCAAAAAATGATTTGTAAATATGCAGGGATGAGTCTATCAGGAAGACGAGAACAATTGTACAGTCTGCAAAATTTCATCTTAAAACACTTTGTACATTTTATGTGTATATATGATGAAGAAAAAAACAGTCAGTATTCAGGTTCATAAAAATTTAACTGGAATAATTAAATTGACAGATATATCTTTGTGGTTTTATTTATTTGATTATACAGGTTAACATTTCAAATGAAAACCGTTTCGCGAAAGGGGATTTGGTCGAGTGGTTTAATAATTGTAAATGGTAAGGGTTCAATTCACCGAGTAGCATAGTTCTCCTCACTTTTATGCGGAGGTGTTTTCGTACCGCCTTGGCGCGGATCTTCACATTTAAAAATGTATCATCAATCGATTGTGGTGGTGACACAGTTTGTATATTTAAATTTGTATATAAATAAAGTTAAAGACGACAATTTTGGATTCACGTGTCATATGAAAGATGCGTTATGATATAATGGTTAAATTTGAATTCTCATTTTCTCGGATTTTAAATTTCTAATGGTTACTCATTTTTGATTTTTATGTTAAGATAAAAAAAACATTTAATGCTTAATTAGGGGTCTTAAATGAGTGTTGGATCCTTAATTTTGAAGTTTAAAAGAATAATTCCTTAATTTCTGAAATTCTTAAAAACAACAGACGAAATGAGATTTTCAAATTTAAAATAATCAAATTCATATCTCATCTCGAATAAACCGGTTCTTCTCGTATGGTCTCCAAGCCAGGCTTCCTCGATCTACAAACCGACATTCTATGCTTACTAAACCCCTCAAACTCTTCAAAATTCAACTTCAACCCCTCACCTTCCCCCACCCTCAGTTCCGCCCCCTCCACCTCCTCGGGCGACACTCTAACCGCAGCACCGCCGCCATTCCTATCTCCCAGCCTCTTGCTCGCCGAATTCGCCGCCATGAACATCATCGCCATATCCGCCGCCGTCACCACCGAATTCACCCTCCTCATCTGAAACATAACATAAACGTTACCGAATTCCAAATCCTCATCAGCCGACAGCGGCGCGAATCGCTTCCCTATATGCAACGATCTCGAATTCGAAATGAAGAAATTCGGACACTCCAGCATCAGCTCCGCCGCTTTCGTCGGCTCCACGAACTGCCGTATCTCGCCTGTTGGAAGTATCACGCGAGCCGATTGGCTACTCCGCATCTTCGGAGTCATCGAGCACGCTAAGTAATTCCCCATTGAAAAAAAATCCGAAGCGTTTGGCGTCGATCGATTGAACGAGAACGAAGCTGTATAAATAAATTCGAGGAAGACGAGGGAAGTTGGATGGAAATTTAACTTAATTTTAAATTTTGGTGTTTTTTTTAATTTTTGTATTTAACCAGGGAGGTTTTGAGTTTGACTGCCAATAAAGGCGCGTTTGGATCGGTGATGGTGGCGGTCGTTAGATGCGGCTGGATTGGCGTGTGGGCCGTGTTTGATTATAAATGATGTCGTTTTGGTATAATGGTTGGTAGACCGTAACGACTCCGGTTTGAATAGAGATTATTCGAGTTGATTTTTCGGTTGGATTTCGTCAAATGGAGGTGGCTATAGGTCAACTTTTGAGTATGTGACGCCACCAACCATGCCTTTGAGCTGGTAAAGTGTAAACCGTACACGCAATTTAATTTTAAAATATATTATTTTAAAATGTTTTATTTTTATTTTTGAAAATAAGGAGAATGTTTGTTTCAGTGCAAATCAAACGCAAGTGTAAAAATAAGTACAACACATTTTTTTGTTGTAAGATATAAAGTTTGTTAAAATTGGATTATAATTCGTGAAATTAAAAGTACGATAGTTCGTCAAGAGTGTTTTATAATTCGTAATCGATAAATTAACCAGTAACAAGATTTAATACAAGATTTAATCTCATCCGTCCAAATTACTAAATTAAGGATTGTCATTACTTTGTATTTATTACAAATATTCTGCCGAATCTTTTTTTCTCAAACACAAAATAACGTAGGTAATAGAAAAAAAAACACAATAACATCAAATTTGGGACTAATTTAATCAAAATACCTTATTTTTTTGTTATAGCTTGAAAGATTCTACAAATTCTTTACAAGCCCATTATTGTTGAAGCAGTTTGAAAAATAAATAAAAGACAAGAAGACAAACATAAACATGGAAATGCAAGGCGAAGGCTGAAGAGACTCACTGACTCGGCACATGCAAGTAATGCAGCCGGAAAGGATGACGATTAAAGTTGATGTCGTCTAGTAGGTGTAGCCCTTGACAAACATGCCTTTCTTGGCTTCTTCGCTCTCACCGGCAGCTGAGTACCTCCCCAGCTGTGCAAGGGAGTTGGCCTTGGCACGGATCAGGAGAGCGGTTTGGGCAGCCTCAACGTTCTCGGGGCGTCCTTGCCAGGTCTTGAGCACTGTGTTCTGAAGTGCACGTGCGTAGGAGAAGGACACATGCCACGGGTTGGGGCTTTGGTTCATTGCATTGAGGTTCAAAGTGGCCTCAACCTCAGATTGCCCTCCAGACAAGAACTGACGAAAAATGTAGACAGTATATCAGATACTCATTGAGACACATTCTTCTAAGGATTATGAATTTTGTTAAAATCTGCTAGTCATACCATGATTCCGGGGACTGAAGGAGGTACTCTCCTCTTCAGGACAGTGAGAGTGTAGTTGGCAATGGTTTCTGGAGAAGCCTTCTCCTTGTGTTCGGCACCAGGGGTGACCATACTAGGCTTAAGAAGTATTCCCTCAAACAGAACATTGTTCTGTGCCAAGTAGTAAAAGACCTCTGCCCAAACCTGTTCAGCCACTTCACGAGTCCTTTCAATTGAGTGGTCCCCATCTAGAAGAATCTCAGGTTCAACTATTGGTACCAGACCATTGTCCTGTTATATTAACAAAATGCGTGCATCATTGACATATAAAGTTCAAAATTTAAATAGACAGTCCTACTACCAGTCCAGATCAAGTCAACTGGTTAGTTACTCCATTTCGGTAATATGATTGCCGAAGATGTACCTGGGAGATGGCAGCATATCTTGCAAGTCCCCATGCAGCCTCCTTAACAGCTAGAGCAGAAGGCCCACATGGAATGCTCACGACAGTCCTCCTGTAAAATGCAAAACCAAATAGTGAAATGTTTGTCTTGTGTCCAAAACACCCATAACCCGCAACAGATTTATCCTTCCAAAATATAGACAATTTTTTTTATTACTAATGCAAAATCAGCATATGAGGCATACCACTTAGCAAAACGTGCTCCTTGCTTGTAATATTCAGCAGATCTTGAAGCCAACCCATCCAAACCTTGGCACCAGGACTCATTGTTAGATCCAGGGAGGGGAACCAAACCCTACAAAAACAAAGAATGTGTCAGCTATTTAAATAATACATGAGATACCAAACACATATTTCAAAGAACTTTGTACCTTGTCAACTTTGATGCCAGGAACAATGTTCTCCTCGTGGCAGCAGTCCACAAACTTCTTCCCATCAGTGGTTGATTGGTAAAGAGTCTCCTCAAAGAAAATAGCACCCGAAATGTACTCCCCAAGACCAGGAGTAGTCAGCAACAGCTGCCTGTAAGCCTGCCTATTGACTTCTGTGTTGTCCAAGTTAATAGACGCCAGCCTCTTCCCACAAGTCGCATTGGACTCGTCAATAGCTAGAATTCCACGGCCGGGAGTTGCAATAGTTTTCTATAACACATACATGGATAACACAAACAAATCACGTCTATTATTCTCATGCATATTCAGACACACCTTCAAATTCATGTCAATCAAATAATCAATCCATCTTCTTCAAACCATATACTTGGCTCGACTCCGAACACAAAACCAGTCTGGAACAAATCATAAACTGGGCTTTGCTAATCAACAATCAGATGAAAATGATTAAGAGTACAAGCTTAACTCACCAGCAATTGAAAGTTGAAGCACATACATGATACATCTCAGTTGCATCTTATACACAAAAAGAAACGAACTTGCATCAAACAATCAACAAATGGATCAAAAAACAAACATGAATAAGCCAAAAAGCCCTAAGTGACAACACAACATAGCAATCCAACTCGCTATTAAACCTGCCAACCAGATCACACCAAAAAAAAATCCACAAAAAAAAATCAACCACTCACAGCGGTTTTCACAAGCTCCTCGGAGTAAGATCCAGCGCGAATAGGCGTCGCGAGCCTCTGACTAACAGCCTTGCTCGACGACCGACGCTGCGTGAACGACTGCTGTCCGATCCATTGGGAAGACGGAGCGTTCAGCTTCGCGAAACTAGCGCAAGCCATTGATGTCGGAGAAGGTGAGACGGAGAGGATCGAGGGATTCCGATCGGCGGAAAAGAAGTTCGATCGATCGATCGAGATCGAGATCGAGATCGAGATCGAGATCGAGAGAGATAGAGAGAGTTGGTGGCGAATTCGTCTCTGAAAAAAAGGGTTTGAAAGATTTGAGGGGCCGTTTGGTTAGGTTTAAACCTCGTGAAGTCCGCAAACGAGTGTGTAGACAAAATTTTACGACTTCACCAAACAAAACAAGCCTTTTATAGGTAAAACAATTTTGGTTTGGTATTAATTTTAGAAAAGAAAAAAAAAATCTTTTTTGTGCAAATTGTAGATTGAGTTCTAAAAGGATATTATTTCGATCAAAGCTATGTTGTTTCGATCAAAACGGTATTGTTTCGGTCAAAACTGTGTCATTTTGTTATAGTTTAAATAAAATATCAATCCAAACGACATCATTTTCATTTTAACAATATCATTTTAACATTTGCAATATTTGATTGTGTTACTAGACCGATCTAAATTAAAAAACAAAACTTTTAAGTATAAAACACACATAAACTAAAGTCTACATTACCGAAAGACTTTGGATCAAATAAAAAATCACATTTAATACAAAAACTGTAAACCACCGAATAATTCGACACATGTCACTCTCGACCAATCATAATTCGGGGCGATTTTTGTGAATAAAAAAATTAAAACGAACTTGTTTAAAAATACATAACAAATGCGAGGAATAAACGTTATAAAAATTGTCCAGACTTAACAGATGCATAAGTTAAATCTGATCGGACTTAACTTAACTTGGACATTGTTAAGTCTGAATTGAAATTCAGGTTACGTGCAATGACTATAATGCTCATCCGTGTTATATCCGAGATTTTGACGAAATTGGACACGTGTCAGCTTGAAATCTAATTTTTAAAATTTTCAAATATAATCGTGGTTTTGGCTGAACCGCACTCTTACCGAAAAACTATAAAAAATATTTCACTAATCTTTAACTTTTTTTGATAAGTCACTAATCTTTAACTTGGAACATAATATTATACCAAATTTTTACTGAATTTTAGTTTCAATTTGAAATTAAATTGTATTGAAGAGAATCAAATAAGAGACATATATACACTTGTTGATGGCGTCACTGGTCATGCTTGGGGTTTAGATCTCAGCAACTAGCAGAATAATTATTGTTAATATCGTCGCATCTCGCATGATGCAATGCAATGAATGAGGCACCAATTATTGGTTTTAGGGCAAGACACGAGTAATCAAAGGTTGTCATTTGGAGATAACAATGAGGTATAAATTGTTTATTCATTATTAGCATGCTTAGTGAAGACAGAGATGTCGTGGCTTGGTCTGTGATGGTCTGGGCTTTTGATTCCAATAGTTGTGTCTCCAGGCCCACTTTATGGCCCAACAAGTAGCATTGTCAGTGTTGGCTTGCCTTCATCGAGTTCATCCATATTATTTTATTTAATAATTGAAGATTTAACTTTTGTGAGTTCGGCATATATCTCCTTTATTTGTATAATTTATAAACAATAAATTTCTTAAAAAGATTGACACATGGTAGAATGTTTCTTGTCCCGACGTAATCCAAAACGGAGGAGTAAAAAAGTCTTTTGATATTTTCTTAATTAATTAATTTTAATTTAATTAATTTAAAGCATAAAGTTCAGAGTAATTTGATAATATTCAGAGTTATTTTTTAGAGTTATTTGATAATGCAGACTTAACATAATGTTTAGACTTGACGTTATTTTTTTCGGACGTTTATACATCGCATATATTATGTATTTTTAAATAAGTCCTTATTTGATCCAATCTCCTACAAATATTTCTTACATTTTTTTAAAGAAATTGATATTCTAACAACAATTTTCTACGAGTATATCTGAAATTGTTATGGGATAATTGTGTTTCTGAGCATCTGACTACTGACATATATTAAGAACAAACGGAAAGACATGCATATTCTAGGAATGTTCCTCCTTTTTAAGCAGTTTGACATCAAGCTAGGGCGGTGAACCCGAGATATATAGTTCAAAGAGATATCCGAAGCTTACGAGGTTCTGAGTGATCCTGAAAAGCGTGATATATATATATATTATATGACCAATATGGCGAGGAGATGCTCTTAAGGAGGAGGGAATGGGCGGTCGAAGCAGTAGAGCTCGAAGGCATGACACATTTGGCAGCAGTTCATTTAGTGGTGGGGGAATTAGCAGTAGAGTTCGAAGGCAAAGAAGGGGTGAAGACGTTGTACACCCTCTCAAGGTTTCTTTGGATGATCTGTACAACGGAACTTCCAAGAAGTTCTCTGTCGCTAGAAATGTCTTATGTTCTAAATGCAAAGGTACCGGTGGTGAAGCCATGATCAGCGGCGATAAGGATCGCTGTCCGACTTGCAAGGGTGAGAAGGTCGTTCAGCAGAAGAAAGTGTTAGAAGTACATATTGAGAAGGGAATGCGAAATGGACAGAAGATAACCTTCCCCGGGGCAGCGGATGAAGCACCTGATACTGTTTCTGGAGATATAGTGTTTGTGCTCCAACAGAAGCAGGAACATCCCAGCTGCAAGTTTAAGAGGAACGGTGATGACTTGTTTATCGAGCATACCTTGTCCCTTACTGAGGCGTTATGTGGTTTTCAATTTGCTTTAGTCCATTTGGACAACAGGCAACTTCTCATTAAATCACAGTCTGGAGAGGTTGTGAAGCCAAGTATGTTGCTGAGATGTCCTTGTGTGATCATGCATATATTTTTACTTAGTTGATAATACATATATATTTCTCCACTCATTAGCAAGCGAATGTTTATCACTGAATATGGTTCTTAAGCACTTGCGGTTTTGTACCTTCAGATCAATTCAAGGAGATAAATGATGAGGGCATGCCCATCTACCAAAGGCAATTCATGAAGGGGAAGTTGTACATTCACTTCAATATGGAATTTCCTGATTCCCTAACCTCAGAACAGTGCAAAGCGCTGGAGACCATTCTTCCTTCCAAACCTTCTTCAGCCCAGCTATCTGCCATGGAGATTGATGAATGTGTGGAAACTACCCTGCATGATGTAAACATGGAGGAAGAAATGCGCAGGAAGCAGGCTCAAGCACAACATGACGACGATGATATGCCTGGTGCAGGTGGAGCTCAGAGGGTGCAATGTGCACAGCAGTAAATGGAAAGTTCAGTTACAGTGGTGAAACAGATCTTCACAGCCTTATTTATACTTCTGAAACATACATAATTTCATTTAACTAAATTAATCCGGATCAAATAAAAATCAGAATTATATATAAAAATTAAAAATTCAATTAAATATTAGTATCATTCGATCAGGATCTTTTTTTTTTAATATGAAAAATTAAATTGGACTTGTTTGGGAGTACAAAACATAAACGAGGGGTAAATGTCAGTCTGTTATAATGGCGTTAGAGAGTACATTTGAATTAAACGTACTACGAAAAACCAACAATTTTAAGTCTAATCATTATCAATTTTAAGTCTGATCATTACCAATTTTAAGTCTGATCATTGTCTCTTTTAAGTCTGATCATTACCAATTTTAAGTCTGATCATTATGAATTTAAGTCTGATCGTTACCAATTTTAAGTCTGATCATTACCAATTTTAAATCTAATCATTATCAATTTTAAGTCTGATCACTGTCTCTTTAAGTCCGATCTGTATGGAATTGAATTTAACCGTAAAGATCAGACTTCGTGAATACCAGGAGATTTCAAAGTCTGATTCCTGAAGTCCAGCTAGTCACCAGAGGAACTCAATGCTTAAGCAATGGCAGACGAGATTGTCATGGCTTCCTTTGGACGCCAATAGGTTTTTTCAACACAAAGTAATCCTTTAGTTATCCTTGGAAAATTTTAAACGGACTTCCCAATGAAGAGACTTTACCAAGCTCTCCAACTCATTTATCGTCTCAGTGTCATCACGCAGACACGCACTATTAGTTTTCCTTCTGGCCGGAGGATCCTGTCAATTTCTGCAACTAATTTGCACCTGCAGCAAGATTAAAATGTATCAGTAAAGCACAAAATGTAACAGCCGGGCTTTTGAGAATTCGCACTAAACGATTTATCATTACTAATTTTAAGTCTGATCATTGCCAATTTTAAGTCCGATTATTGTCTCTTTAAGTCTGATCATTACAAATTTTAAGTATGATAATTACCAATTTTAAGTCTGATCATTACCAATTTTAAATCTGATCATTATATTTTTAAGTCTGATAATTATCAATTTTAAGTCCGATAATTACCCATTTTAAGTCTGATCATTACCAATTTTAAGTCTGATCATTGTATCCGTAAGTCTGATCATTACCAATTTTAATTCTGATCATTGTCTCTTTAAGTCTGATCATTACCAATTTTAAGTCTGATCATTGTCTCTTTAAGTCTGATCATTACTAATTTTAAGTCTGATCATTACCACTTTTAAGTCTCATCATTGTCTCTTTAAGTCTGATCATTACCAATTTTAAGTCTGATCATTATGCAAACAATATATAAAAACAAGAACGATTTTACGAACATGCAACGACGATGGGAACATCGTCCATATCTTACTACGACTAACCCTAAAATCAGATTGAATTGAATAGTTAACGGAGTTTCCAAATCAGGGACTAAATTGAAACTAAAATTAATTATGATAATAACGGGATTATATGTATTGACTATAATGTCCTTCCGTGTTATATCCGAGATTTCGAAGAAATTGGACACGTGTCAGCTTGAAATCCAGTTTTTAATTTTTTTATATATATAATGGTGGTTTTCACCTAAACCGCAGTCTAATTAAATTTAGTTATTCAAGTTTAAGACTGATGGTCTAAAAAAAAGCAGTTCGACATAAATCTGGAAAAAATGGAAAAGGAAACTATCTCTATCGCTTGCTATCTTTTTTAAGAGGTTTAGAATTTATAGAAAAAAACCGTTTATATATGAACCAAATAATTTATAATATATAGCACATTTTTTTATTTAAATGAAAATAATTTAGTAAAAGTTGAATCAAAATTTGAAATTTCAAAATAAATATACTTACTTTTTTAAGAATATCAAAATATTTTTTTTGATGAGTCGAATTCTCGACTCATTTACATATCCATTTACAGGTCCATTCCCGGTGCTAATTCGATGTCATTTGACCCTCTTGCTTGCTATTTCAGGTGAGAAACACACTTTACGGTTCCCGGGTTCAAAAAGATCAACTCTCGCAGAAAACCGAAGTTTTGGAGCAAAAATATGGATTTTCGGGCGAAACGGGACAGACTGACCTTTGGGGATTATTTAAGACGCACAGATCGTATATGGTGTCCGATTTGGTTGATTCAAAACTTGTTGGAAAGCTAACTCAAAGGGCTACAACTCTCCAGTTGACGCGAAGACCAAGTTCGGAGGTAAAGATTGCCAAACAGCCGCCAGAAGCTCGCCCGAGCTCCAGAAAGCCCGCCCGGGGCCTCGCGCAACGCTTAGTCTTCAAGCTCACCCGAGCTTGGCCACGCTCGCCCGAGTCTCCGCTGCACCATGCTCGCCTGAGTCTCACCACGATCGCCCGAGTCTCAAGGCAAAAATCAGATTTTTCCCTTTTGGCTATAAATAGAAAGTTTGAGATCTAAATCAAGGAGGGGGATTTCTCGGGGGCTTGAGCTAGGGTTTTTGGAGCACGAAATCAAGGGTTTCTAAGGAGAAAAGGACCAAGACTTCAAAGGGAGGATCATCCATTGAAGATTGTAGAAACCAAGGGTGGAAGAAGATCATCTACACTAGATTGGTTCATTCTTTCCTTGTATCTTCATCTTTTGTGTACTCAATACAACTTGTGTTTGTCTATGAACATGGGTTGTGAGTAGTCCTTTGTATTCTAGGGTCCTATGGACCTCATGTGTGTAAAGACTTCTTATCCATTACGAATGAATGCTAGAATAACATGTTTTGAATGATTGTGGTTTACTTTGATTGAATGCCAAACTATGCAGTCTAGGTGTTTGCGAAAATGTCTAAGTGTATGTTTTTGGTATATGACTTGAGTTAAGCACTCTAGGTGTTTGAGAAAATGCCTAGATGATTAATTTCTATGGTCCTTTGGTCAAGTAGCCGAGAGGTGGAAGCCAAGTTATCTAGATACCCTAGGCTAAGTAGCCGAGAGGTGGACGCCAAAGGTTCTCGAAAACAAGTAAATCACCCTTGTTAGGTGGTGATCACTAGCGTGACCCATCCTAGCATTGAGATAGGCTTGGTCTTCACCGCTCTTGGATATTGATCATTCAACTAGCGTTGATGATTGAGAAACTTGAGTTGGACGTGAGTTAAAACATCGAGAGATTGAAGCTCACGTGCAAGGTGCCTCTTCCTTAAATCGAATAAAAATATCGAGAGATTGAATTTGGTTTAATAGTCGCACGCCTTAGTCTAATCATCTAAGATAAGTATGTTGCATGAAATTGAATTCTTGGAGTCCAAAACACATATGAGTGAAGTAGTTCCCTAGAGTACATCTTTTGCCTTGGTAGTGACGTTATCTCTAGATTCCTTAGATTATTTACATTGTTTATATACATTT
The DNA here is from genome assembly GCA_033675395.1 of Rhodiola chrysanthemifolia. Taxonomy (NCBI): domain Eukaryota; kingdom Viridiplantae; phylum Streptophyta; class Magnoliopsida; order Saxifragales; family Crassulaceae; genus Rhodiola; species Rhodiola chrysanthemifolia. The sequence goes on from CM066204.1 coordinate 17,237,495, forward strand.
GCTCTAGCAACCACACCAAACCCAACCTTGTGCAATTAGAATAGACTTATCGGAACAAAATTGAATAGTGCTCATAAGTTTAGACTTGCTCCTTGGACGACCCGGTACTTACCGATTTATAAATTGTTTTTGATCAAATATCTTGCATTCTCGATCACATAGATTTGAAGTGCATAATATTACAACGCATCAAATATCAAAATAATTGAATGTGAAATATTGTTGAAACGGGTGTGCTTGTGCATATATACTGCTTAGGATTGGTAATATTTTCTGCTAATATTCACAAAGTGGAGGGTTCAAACCCCACCCATGACATTTTCTTCTTACAATTTATGTGGATTTTTCCTAGTCCCACATATGGTGCAAACCTCTTCCTCCATCCTTCGAGGATGTTTTCTTATATTTTCCTCTTTCCTTTCCCCTCCCTCTTCCGCTTCCCTCGTGGACATTTAAATGTGTTATGCCATATCCTCTAGTCCTAGTGGAGGCGTGCTTAGGCACTGCCTTGGCCTTACCAAGGAGGTGTGCTTAGGCACTGCTATGGCCTTACCAAGGAGGTGTGTGTCAAGTCGTGGGTTCAAAGCTGGATTATTTTCCAAAATGCTTAAAATTGAAGATTGGGTTTCAATTGTACTCAATGTGACAGATTGGTTTCCCAATTTACTCACGTTTTATAAGATGCCGTCCTGGACGGCGTCTTAGCTGTAGAACGCTCCAAGCAACATCGTCTTTAGCTGCGTGGGGTTTTAATGTGAGTCAGCAGCTGATGTGGATCGTTTGAATTTATTTTTTATTAAGACGCCGTCTCGAGCAGCGTCTTATTTGTATCTAAGTTTTGAGCCCTAATTTTCCCTTCATCGTTCTGTTACGACCAAAATTCCCAAAATCGACACCGCTTCACCACGTCGGTCTTCCGTCCGCCGTCCTCGTTCGTCGCCCACCTCAACTATCGTTCATCGCCTGTGATGTCGGCGTTCGTCGCCCGTGTGATGAGCAATTATTTGATGAACTTTGATGTACAAGTCCAGTGACTTTGAGCTCCATATCCATATAATATTACGCAGATTTGATGGTTTTACTTAGTGTTTCAGTGACAAATCAACTTGAGAAGTAAATGGCAAAATTGAGCTAAAGCTGCGTGAAAATGCCTGGACAACCGCTCGGACCTCCGAGCTGAAATACTCGCACAACCGCTCGGACCTCCGAGCTACCAAACGCTCGCATACCCGACCTCCAGCGCTCGCATATCCGCTCGGCCAGCGCTCGCAAAACACCCGGCCTACGCTCGCACACACGCTCGCATACCCGACCTCCAGCGCTCGCATGCCCGCTCGACCAGCGCTCGCAAAACACCCGGCCTACGCTCGCACACACGCTCGCAAACGCATTTAATTCCATCGAGCAATGTGAGTTTATGGGGAACACAAAGAAACAATTGGAGACTGGGAAGCCTACATTGAGAAACATAGAGCCAAAGACAGTTATTACTAGAACGGCTACAAGCAATACAAAGGAAAAATCATACGAGACATTAACGACATCATCAGACATAATCAGAGAAAATCACAAGATACCGGCGACAGCAACACTCAGAAGAAGTTCAACAATCAGGGTTTCTCTTAACCTAGTCTTGTACTTCATTTTTTATTTAACTGTTGTCATGTATCAACTCACCATGAGTGAGTAGTCCGCTTATTGGGATCCAATGGATCCCCAGAAACATCTGCAGTTGTAACACATGTCTTTTTATATGATTACGATTTTATTTCTTTACATTAGATACGAATAGTTCAATTCATACATCCTGTATTTGGTATTTTCGCGAGATATCAATAATGTTTGTGTACGGATTATTTGTATCTATTGTCTGTGTTTGCAGTAGCATATCACAGTAGGTTTACATAGTTGCATGATAGGCGAGAAGCGAAAGTTGAGTCTATGCATGTAATGAGATAAAATCTGATAGGCAAGAAGCGAAAGTTGAGTCTTGATGATTTGTGCATCTAGTTTTATTATTATGCGAGAAGCGAAAGTTGAGCATGAAATAAAGCAAACGACCTAGGGTAATAATTCACTATCATATATCAAGATCTACTGTTAGGCAAGAAGCGAAAGTTGAGTCTGCAGTAACTTTGTGTTATAATCTGTTTGTTTTTGGGGAGTCATTGATTCCCAATGTTTCATCAAATTAAAGACAGCCAAACAACAAATCGTATGCAACAACAAATTAACTCGTTTGTTCTGTGTTAATCCATTTCATTGTTCAATCTATTCATTTTACTATACTGCACTTTTATTCTAAAACCCCCCCATTTCAGTACTAATATAAACAATCATTTACAGAAAATAGCAAACTAGTTCCCTGAGGATTCGACCTGAGTCACACTCAGATTAATTGTTTGATCGCGAGTTGCATTACAATCACTACATCTACAACCGATCACCGTGCTGCCGCGATTCCGTTCTCCCATCCGCCGCTGAGTTATTGAATGCTATTAAGCCGCTCTGGAGATGAGCGGCTTAGGTTTGATCGATGTTTTCTATGGCGGCTAAAGCTTGTTTGGTAATATTATACCACATAATGGCATTTGTTGTGCAAAAAGGCCACGCAGCATAAGACGATGTAGCTTGGAGCGTTCTATAGCTAAGACGCCGTTTAGGACGACGTCTTACAAAACGGGAGTAAATTGGGAAACTAATATGGTAATTGAGTATAACTGGAACCCAATCTTCAATTTTAAGCATTTTGGAAAATTTCCCTTCAAAGTTAGAGGTGCCAGATGACATGTGCTTCAACGAATAATTCAAGTATAAGTTCAAAGGGTGGTGCCATTGTATGGCATGTGCTTCAAAACGGATTAGAAATATATGTGTACCCGTGAAATGTGATGTATGTGACGTTCGATGTAAACCGACAATCAAAAAAAAAGGATTGGAAATATTTTCTACTTTTCCTCATTTTTTATTATTATAAAGTTAAGAATTCAAACAAACAGCTTAGTGGCCCCGTGGTAATGTGGGAGACAAAGAAGTTGAATTCAGCCTCAAAAAGCTCAAGTGTGCTATAAATGATAGGGACTTTGATTTTTCATTCACATGTGATATGTGCATACAATATAAAACTGAAAAGTAATACAAAATAAGCCTTAGCATTGTGTCATCATATTTCAATAATTTACTTCATCATCAAGAGTTTAAATTTTTATTCATGAATGAAGTCACTTGAAAATTATATCATGTCATCAAGTGAAAAGAACAGTTGTTAACTTAGAAGGAAAATGACAAAGAGGGGGTATGAACTATCACTCATTGACAAATCACGGTCCGAACTATGAAAATTGACAAAATATTTTGATCCTAAATTTCACAATTAAGGGCAAGCAAGTGTTTTCAATTCATTCGTTTAGTTAACTTTGTTAATTGATGAAGTGATATTCCATCAATTAAATGACTTCATCAATTAAGGGTTATATATGAAGCAAAATATTTTGAAATTGCCCTTAATTATCAATTTTCATAGTTCGGACCGTGATTTGTCAATGGGTGGTAGTTCATACCCCCTCTTTGTCATTTTCCCTAACTTATATTGAATTACACAAATATGACTTACATAAATTTGAGAATTTTGATCAATATGCCTTTATAATCCAATCTAGCCTACAATTTTTGAGATGGTATCAGAGTTCACGATGAGAGTACTAAGTAAAAGAAAGCTAAACAGATTGCAGGCAGAGTAAATTCAAATAAAAGAAGAGCCGTTTTTTCAATACAATAAATTCATAAGATCACAAAGAAAACTAAAGTGAAGTAGATGATACATATAGAATTAGAAAGTGGATCATAACAAGGTAAAATGTAAATAATGCATCCAATGCTTAGCAGGTGCTACAAGCTCTGCTGCAGCCTGCATTGTATGCATTTCTTACATCCCATGATCACCTATCAGAGAAATTTATATGACATGAACTCGTAAACAAAGTGAAGTATCATAACTCGGACCGCTACCCTCAATTCCCCACAATGCAATGATTTACGCTCTCCTGAGTTGGGAGAGCGGAAGTAATTGCAAAGTTTTTTTTAGAGTTTTCTTTTCGGTGTGACATTTATTTTAATTTTTGCATATGTCGTCATTGGCCGCTACTCTTCCACCAAGAGCAGCCTCTTCATCTGTGGTACCTTGTTCCTCCAAGGCCGTCTTTTTCGCCATCTTCTCCTGTTATCTGATCATGCAATCCTGAAATTAAGTCACAGAGTAGAACTGCAAGATTGATATAAAAAAAAAAAAAAGAGTTGAAGAGCAGTGAGAGAGAGTTTATTAGAGAAGATGAGAGCACTTAGTCTGGCAAGAGTGAATGAAGTAGTCCTATTTAAAGGAGAAGATTGGACTGTTTTTTTTGTCTTATGGAATAATGGAAGAAAAACGATATGCTTTACAAACGTCAAAAAGACAACTTTGTCACTTGGTTCGGATAAGTACATCGCAGTAAAATGCTGTCATTACCAAAATAATCTTGTTTCAATCAAACGACGTCATTTTATTGTATTTCAAAAGAAATATCAATGTTGCTTTTATTGAAACGAAATCGTTTTGACTGATTTGCATCAAAAAAAATTTGTTTGTTGATTAATTATTGTACAATACATGACAACTCATTAGAACTTTTAATGAAGTACTTAATTTAAGGTAATGTCAATCATAGCTTCAAAATCAAGTACTTATATATATTTAATCAACAATAATAAGTTGAATTCTTCCATTCAGTTTTCCTAATCATTTTCATTTCAAAAAAAAAAAACTGAGGGAACTCCTCCCATCAAAGCACAATTCAAATCAAGCTCAGATTCTGGTCCACACATCAGCAAAATTCAATTAGCCGAAGTTGCAGTTCAATCAAAATTGGTTTTTTGGACCAAACCGCAAAAGAGAGGGAATCTCTTCCACATTGTATCCTCCCTCTCTTGTATTCTGATGTGATACAGAATATCGCACTAAAGAATAGTAATTAGAAACTGAAGAATTGGTGAAGCTGATAGACGAATTAGGGTTGAGTAGACAAAGGAAGGAGAACGGGAAAGCAGAAGATATATAGAGTTTAGGAATATTGATTAATTCATTGATTACCCGTTCATTTCAGTGCACATAGCTTTTATACTAAACATGTTATACCAAAATACAACTACACCCCCTAAGTTCCCAATACGCAACAGATTCCACCAGATCTGAATGAGTATCAAGATGAGGTTATGGATATTCAAGAGTGGGGTTACTCTTTGGGAGTCAAGGGTCTTGGCCATTCAAGCCTCCTCTTCAAGAAGGTCATTAAATGCGGCAATTACCAAAACCAACTTTGAGACTATATAAGGACGACTTGAGCTCATTTCTATCATGAAGAAAATCAGAAAAGAGTGTTTCTCTTGGTCATAGTAGAGTAGTCGACGGGCTTAGCCTTTGGGCTTGATATTCCGTCACTACAAGTGGATATTAAGCATTATCGGATCATCGTAACGTCTTTTCCTTTGTTTTTTTCCACCTTTTCAATCTTCCGCTGAATATTTCCATTCAATAAAGAGATTTCATTTTTGAAACTCTAACAAAAACACACCTTCCTTCATATCTCAACTCTCAAGTAGGAAGAAAAAGGGGTCAGTATTATATTAGATAGTTTAGCAATTCAGAGATTAGGAGCCTTGAAGGATGGATTGAGTTCTTGGGATCTCAATTTAGTTCTTTATTGGAATAGTAGAGTGGATGCTAGTTGCTTGGTTGAGTATGTTATTATGCCTTCACTTATAGCTCAATGTTATTTAGAAAGAAAAAAAAAGGGGGGAGGGAACAAGGGCTAGCTGATATGACTTATCTTTCTATATTTATGGCTTTTTTAAAAAAAAATTAATTAATTATTGTTTGTGGAGACAAGAAGATCTTGTGCATATATTATCTTCTTCAATAATGTCAAATGGGGCATATGAATATGAATTATCTTCTTCATTGACCGAGGCAAGCCAACAACTTCATACATCTCTAAATTTTATTTCATGCTCATGACAGAGATTTCCCAACTTAATAATGAAATTTGGTGAGAGAGGCTTTGTTCAAGTTGACTCCAATGATAAAGGCATGATTGATTGATTGAGGTGATGATCCTCTTTTTTTTTTCTCTTTAATAGTAAAGTGTAACCACTACCATAGACCCAGAACCTAAAATTGAGAAAGTTAGCATTATTAGCAGCAGCATTGATGATGTTCGTATTATGTATTGTTAGCGTCATCATTACAACCTTAACCCACATGCTTTTTGTGATTGCATGACATTACAGTTCAAGGAGTGACGAATAGAAAAGTTTTATTGACATATCCGATATTATCAATTATTTGATACGAGTATTGTGATAATTAATTATAGTATAAAAGTACATAGTACATATATAAGGATAGAATCTTCTCAAAAGTTGACACATGATATATTTATCGAAATTTCGTAATCCAATACGTATGGGCAAAATAATCTTTTTGTATTTTTGTAAACAATTAATTCAAAGCATAAAGTTCATAGTTATTTAATAATGTTCAGAGTTATTTGATAATGTTCAGAGTTATTTTTCAAAGTTATTTGATAATGTTCAGATGTATTTGATAATGTTCAAAGGTAATTGATAATGTTTAGATGTATATAATAATGTTCAGAATTATTTGATAAAGTTCAGAGTTATTTGATAATGTTCAGACTTGACGTTATTTTTTTCGGACGTTTATAATCTCGCATATATTATGTATAAGTCTATTTTAATTTTTTTTATTTATAAAAAATGCCCCGAATTATGATTGGTCGAGAGTGGCAAGTTCGAATTCTTAGGTGGTTTATAGTTTTTATATTTAAATGTGATTTTTATTTTTTTCGGACGTTTATAATCTCGCATATAATATGTATAAGTCTATTTTAATTTTTTTTATTTATAAAAAATGCCCCGAAATATGATTGGTCGAGAGTGTCATGTTCGAATTCTTAGGTGGTTTATAGTTTTTATATTTAAATGTGATTTTTATTTAGGTTTTGGATCAATTAAAACCCACGTTTAAATATAAAAACTATAAACCATCTAAGATTTCGACCCGTGTCACTCTTGACCAATCATAATTCGTGGTGCTTTTTGTAAATAAAAAAATTAAAACGGATTTATTTAAATATATATAACAGATGCGAGAGTATAAATGTCTTAAAAAAATTCAGAGTTAACTTCGGACAAAGTTAAGTCTGAATTTGACAATTTCAGACTTATTTTGTCAAATTCAAACTTAACTTCGACAAAGTTAAGTCTTAATTTGACAAAACAAGTCTCAATTGAAATCCGGCATATGTGGAATGATTATAATGTCACTCCGTGTTATATCCGAAATTTCACGAAATTGGACACGTGTCAGCTTGAAATCCAGTTTTTAGTTTTCATATATAATCATGATTTTTACCAGAACCGCACTCTTTTATTTAATCCACCCATAAATAAAACATATAAAAAAACAAAATGGTATCGTTTTTGATTTGGCTGCTTTTTGCTTCGCAGCACGAGAACTTATTCATATAAATACTTCACCATCCTTATAACATCATCGACCACAAGCTACCTATGCATGACTTTCAATCATATGTTAGCAATTGGCCCTTTGAACCAGTGCCGCGCATTGACAACCCACGCACCCACAGTTAGAACGAACAGCCCGCCAACCGCAATAGGAGTGTAGTTCAGGTTTTTCTTTGTAATAGGATACGCAACAGGTAGAGAGAACAGTACTAATATAGTTGCCGCCCAAAAAACTGCCACCCAACCAACGACCATCCCGTAACGCCCTAAGTTGAAAGGTCCCGGGATAAAAGATTTGCGACCCAGAGTCACCCTGAACAATATCGGCAAAGCATATGCAATGTAGAGTCCTATGGTCGCTATTGATACCATAGCGCCAAATGCTACTGTGCTTCCCAGAGACTGCAAGATGATCATATTAGTTTTTTGGCGGTCATTCTGCATATTTGGATCAAATGTTCTAAAGGTGCATATTCGTCATAAAGCACATTTTTGTCGTTTTGCAATTTCAAAAGTGTGAAACACAAGAAAATCACTTTATATGGACAAATCTGCACCTCAACATTATTTTTTGATCCAAAGGTGCATAATCGTTATAAAGTGCATTTTTTTCGTTTTACAATTTCAAAAGTGTGAAACACAAGAAAATCACTTTATATGGACAATTCTGCACCTTCACATCATTTGATCCAAAGGTGCAGACTGCAGTACAAGTTCACTGTCACTTCGATTCATTTCTAATCGATTCGAGGAACTTCCAGCGAAACACAGTAAAAAGGGATTGATATAGTTGCATACCGGGAGTGCCATGCAGAAGGATATGAATGCAGACAACCAAACTGCATTTAGAGGAATTTCCTGCTTGTTCACTTTGTGCCACAAAAAGGACAATGGCATAGCCCCATCTCTAGAGAACGCATACGCCATTCTGAGTATTCCCCGAGTCATTTACGTGTAAAATTAGGACTCAACTGGGTTTAAAGATAGATGGAAAAAACAACAACTAGGAGACGATACATACCTTGAGTTACTGGTGACAGAACCCATACCACAGAAAAACACGGCAACAGCAACAACTCCCAAACAAATGATTCCTCCAACCCCGCTGCCATATCTGTTCTTGAAGACCTGATAGAATATCTGAGCAATTGCATAACCACCGGCATCGTTTTCAGTACTAAGCAAATGTGAGATGTCGGTCACTGCAAAGGTAATGCCTAGTATGTAACCCCACCCAACAATTATAGATATTCCAATGGAACTGATTATTCCTCTTGGTCCGTTGATATCTGCATTTTTCGTTTCCTCTGTCTGAAAATGATATGAAGAGAATGAAGCAGCCTGTCTGGTAGGCTTGGTATCATTCATTGATTAAAAATTAAAATTCTTCATTAAAAGAGATCATAATTCATACCATATGCGCAGAGGCATCATACCCTGTAAGGGTATACTGGCTCATCAAAAGCCCCAAAACAAATATATAAACTCTACTATTGATTCCTTCTCCGTTGTCCGCATTGAAGTATGTGAAGACAAACTTCGCATCAGCTCTCTCGGTAGCAACAAGCGGTATGATCAGCATAAGCAGAAAAACACCTAGCAAGAGTTATGTTGATGACTGAGGGCTAATTACATGAACTATATTAAGAAGTTCTGAATATGAAATGCCGAATCAGCAAAAAAAATGTACCTAAGACATTCCATGCAGCAGCTAGCTGTCCAATAAAGGATAGGTACGCAATAGGGAGGCTGTTAATCAAAGCATGAAGGAAAAGAATTCCACCGTGTAGGGCGAGGATGACATACTTCGATGACTCATAGCCTCCGCCGTTCTTTCCACCAGTGGCGAGTAGAATAATAACTGAGATCAGTTGCGCAAGAGAGTAATCTATACTTGCAGTACCAGCCCACTGCAGATAAATGTAATTGTTAGATTTCTAATGTGTAAACTGTAAACACTCTAAACAAAATAATGATAGAATAAGCACCTGGCCAACAATGTTGAACCTGCGTTAAAACAAAGAAGATGCAAAAGAAGATCAGTACATTGAAAGGATGAGATTTCGTTTAGCTTAGTTGAGGTAAGATATTTTATTTTATTTGCTTGTCTACAATGAATGAACCTCTTTTCTGTAATTGTTAATCCAGGAAGAGTAGAGAGGCTCACCAACCAGTCAACCACGATGCAAACGGTGCCCATTGCGGACCAGCAAGCTTAGCACTCCAATAGTAGAGCCCTCCAGATGTAGGGAAAGAGGAGCATATCTCGGCCATAGACATACCAACTATCAAAGTGAACGCGCCAGCAATCAACCACCCATACACCATAACGACAGGGCCACCATATGTCAGTCCATTGTTAAACAAGGTGGTGACTCCTGTCAGCACTGAAATGATTGAGAAAGAAAAGGCGAAATTTGACACAACCCTGAAAAAAACTTAGGATGATCAATACACTGAACACAAAAGAGCTCAACTGAAAGAATAGAAAAAACATAAGTGCTTAGTGTGAGATGTTCACTTACGAGAGATCACGTTTCAGTTCTTGCTTGTAACCAAGCTCATGAAGACGGGCATTGTTGGCATTTTGAGCATGAGATGGAAGAGAACTTTCTTCTGGTTTCCAACCCATGCCAAAAGTCTTCAGGATGTGAAGCAGATGAGGATTGCTACATGCACACCGCAGTATTTTAACTGAATTTCTTCTCTTCCAGCAAAGAGATCTTGTGATCTCTGCTAATCCTTGAGGAGACTAATTGTGTATGGAACTTTTGGTCAACGCTACAGCAGCCACATTTGACTTCCCATAGATTAAGAAATAAAGATTGAACGGTAAGGCACCTATTAGTGCGTGCCATCTCCGGATATTTATATAGTATAGTTTTGTCTGAATTGAAACATTGTTCACATACACTTGTCTCTTTCAGTATTTCCAAATACTTCCCTTGAAAGATTCAAGGCAGAATAAAATATTCTTTTCCACCTGTTTGATTTCAATCCACAGAGCTCCTTGTAGCTGAGCCGTCAGGATCTGTGGCGCCAGGTGAGCTTGGAATACAGTTTACAGCGGTATAAGCAGAGCACGAGCAGACTGAGCTACTCTGGCTTCTGATGGGAAATGCAAACAACCATGATTTACATGATAACGGGGCCTTTGAACCAGTGTCATGCATCAAGGAACCAGGTACCGAAAGTTAGAAGAGCCATCAACATGAACAGGAGTGTAGTTTAAGGTTTCCATTGTCACAGGAGAAGCTACTGGTAGGGAGAAGAGAATACTGAAGAGGACTGTAATGGATGCAACGTATAATACTGTGATCAAACCAATAATTATAGCATAACGGCCTAAGGTGAAAGGTCCAGGGTCAAATGATACGAAAGAAGATAGGCAAGGCATAATCAATGTAGATGCCTAAGGTCGCAATTGATACCATCGCGTTGAATGCCACTGTGCTTGCTTCCCAAAGACTACAAGAAAACTGAAAATCAAAATTATAAAATCTGAGAGTAACAAGCACATTTATTGAAGGAAAAATGTTGCTAGAACGGTGCTTACCCTCAGGTGCCATGTAGAAGGACACGAAAGCAGATAGCCAAACAGCATTTAGAGGAACCTCCTGTTTGTTCACTTTGTGTCAGAAATTTAAAAAAAATGGCATAGCACCATCTCTGGCGAATGCATAGGTCATACTGATATTCGCATTAGATTCCAAACAATTAAAGTAACACTAGACTGCTTGTTAACCAAATATGCTAGTTAAAGGATGAAGTATGACTTTATACCTTGAGTTGCAGGTGATAGCAGTCATGCCACAGAAAAACACTGCGCCAGCAGCCACACCTAAACAAATGATTCCCCCAACGGCCAACTCCACTCCCGTATCTGTTCCTGAATACTTGATAGAATACCTCTCTCTCTCTGCGATTGCATATCCACCGGGCGATAAGTGCTCAATCAATTTGCATACACACGCGCCATTCTCATCGTCCCTCGCAAGTGTCGAAGTCGAAAATTCGTGAATTTGATAGTCTCCAGTCTCCACCAATCAGTCGGCGGATGAGATAAGCTCCTTCGATTTACCGACGAGCAAACTCGACTGCAACTGGCCGAGAAACGAACGAGCGATTTCTCAGATGGATACAATTGCGATACACTGATCGAAAGTGGGAACTTTTTTAGAAAGAGATTCCGGGTGGGTATGGGCGGGGATTGGGCTCGTTCCTAACTCGATCCGAAATAATGATAGGGTCTTTTTCTTGAACCCTAATCCGGTCAGAAAGAAAAGATCAATTATGTGAACCCAAACTCGATCCTAAAACTAAAATTTACAAAAGGCATAAAATATTCAACGCCATCTATCATGATAAATTTATGATGTAAAGTTTAGTATTACGATTTTATTTTTCATTGCAAACCAGTTACTTATTCATAGATTAATTGGTATGGTAGTCACATTCATTCAGATGAGGTGTAAAGTTCGAATGTTATTAAAAATTTAGTATTTTTTATATTACTTATAAAATCGGGTAACCCGAACCTCAACTCTAACCCGACCCGAAACTCATACCGGATTGGATTAAACGCGACATTAATCGGGTCGGGCCGAACTAGGTTGTCGGATCGGGCCCGGGTTGTGCCCACCCCTAGATTCATTCAATAAATATCATTTTTAAATATAAAAAATAAACCATATAACTCAGAGTTCGACCCGAGTGACTCTCGATTAATCATAATTTGGAGCACTTATTATAAATAAAAATATTAAAACGGACATATTTGAAAACTACATGGAAATGGATCAAATACAAACCACAGTTATAAATAAAAACTAAAAATCTAATAAATCATGTCACGTGAATATTTCGACCAATCGAAATTCGGGGTCTTTTTTTAAATATGGAAAATTAAATTGGACGTGTTTGTGATTACAAAACATAAACGAGGGGTAAAAATGTCAGTCTGTTATAACTGCGTTATAGTACGTTTGAATTAAACGTACATCGGAAAACGAATAAGAACAAACCACGTGTTATAGTAAGTTAAAGTCTGATCATTGTCTCTTTAAGTCTGATTATTATCTATTTTTAAGTCTGAGCATTATTTTTTTAAGTTTGATCATTGTCTCTTTAAGTCTGATCATTATCAATTTTTAATTCTGAGCATTATTTTGTTTAATTCTGATAATTGTCTCTTTAAGTATTATCATTATCTATTTTTAAGTCTGAGCATTATTTCTTTAAGTCTGATCATTGTCTTTTAAGTCTGATCATTATCAGGCTTTATTTGGTTGTGTAGTGTTGGTTACTGCGGTCGGCCGGCCTTTTTTTTTGCCATGCCTTTCGTGGGCAGCTCGTTTCAATTTGTAGCCGTGTTGGCACTTGTACTAATAAAAAAAAAAGTCTGATCATTATCAATTGAAGTTTACGTCTGATCATTGTCTCTTTAAGTCTGATCATTATCTATTTTTAAGTCTGAGCATTATTTCTTTAAGTATGATCATTGTCTTTTAAGTCTGATCATTATCAATTGAAGTTTAAGTCTGATCATTAACTATTTTTAAGTCTGAGCATTATTTCTTTAAGTCTGATCATTTTCTTTTAAGTCTGATCATTATCAATTGAAGTTTAAGTCTGATCATTGGCTGTACAGGGTAATTAACAGTATGCATTGAATTTAAAGAAGTATGTAGCCTTTGATCTAGGGGTCGTCAAAGGGCCGGGTCGAGTAGGGCTTTAGGTGAACCCTAGCCCTAGTCCTTTGCACATTAGGGTCGGGTCGGGCCATGAGAAAATTCATCGACCCTAACGTCGTTATCGGCCCTTCATTTCATAGGGCTTTTCGGGCTAGGGCCGGGCTCGGGCTAATTTCGGCTCTAAATGAATGACTTATTAATCGACAAATAACTCTTTAAACGTAAATGCTACTAGTTTGGACGTGTGGGATTTGATAGATTTGAAAAAACACATTCTTTTTATGCCAAGAACGTCATTAAATCAATGAATATGCAATTTTAAATCGGATTCGTATTTCGGCCCGGGCTTAATAATCGAAACCCTAGCCCGACCCTAAACTCTTCGATTCGGATCATAATATGACCTGCATAGGGCTAGGGCCGGGTTAGGACTAGGATCGGATTAGGACCGCCCTAAGACTTATTTTGGCTCAGGACCAAATGGTGAGGCCTACTTTTTTTTTTTTGATTGCGCAGCTTCTTTCTCAAGTGTAGCATCTAATTCTTTTTTTATGCGCTTTTGATAGGGACTTAATGGGTTTCGAACCCAGGCCGCCACATGCCCGGGGTGAGTGATTTACCACTCGGCCGATTCCCACGCCCTAATGGTGAGGCCTACTTTGATCAATACAACAATGCAGTTATTGTGATATATACAAATACCCGGATCCCATACTTTATAAAACTACGTCTTAAAATGTAAAAAGGAAAAGCCTCAATATTTAAACGACGTCATTTTCATGAAACAAAAAGGAAACGCTATCCTTCTTAATTTGGCGGGATTTTGATCTTGTAAATAACTTCGTCCATCACTAAGCACGACTCTCAACAAAAAGGAAACGCTACTAAATCTTCTCTTTCGCCCGAGTTTACTAAGCACGACTCTCAATCATATGTTAGCAATCGGCCCTTTGAACCAGTGCCGTGCATTGACACCCCACGCACCCACGGTTAAAATGAACAGCCCGCCGACGGCAACAGGAGTGTAGTTCAGGTTTTTCTTCGTAATGGGATACGCAACAGGTAGAGAGAACAGAACTAATATAGTTGCCGCCCAAAAAACTGCCACCCATCCAACAACCATCCCGTAACGGCCCAAGTTGAAAGGTCCCGGGATAAAAGATTTGCGACCCAGAGTCACCCTGAACAATATCGGCAAAGCATATGCAATGTAGAGTCCTATGGTCGATATTGATACCATAGCGCCAAATGCCACCGTGCTTCCCAGAGACTGCAATATGATCAATATCAAAAGACGAAAATGTTGTACTTGTAAATTATAATGAATGGACATATTAGTTTCTTGGCGGTCATTTTGAATGTTTGGATCAAATGATCTAAAGGTGTATAAACGTTATAAAATGCATTTTTGTTGTTGCCATTTCAGAAGTGTGAAACGACAAGAAAATCACTTTATATGGACAAATTTGCAACTTAACATCATTTGATCCAAAGGTTCAGTATGGACTCACAATCATTTCGATTCATTTCTAATCGATTCGAGGAATTTCCAGCTAAACACAATAAAAAGGGGTTGATATAGTTGCATACCGGGAGTGCCATGCAGAAGGATATGAATGCAGACAACCAAACTGCATTTAGAGGAATTTCCTGCTTGTTCACTTTGTGCCACAAAAAGGACAATGGCATAGCCCCATCTCTAGAGAATGCGTAGGCCATTCTGAGAATTCCCGAGTCATTTACGAGTAAAATTAGGACTCAACTGAGTTTAAAGATAGATAGATGAAACAACTAGGAGAAGATCGATCGATACCTTGAGTTACTGGTGACAGAGCCCATACCACAGAAAAACACGGCAACAGCAACAACTCCCAAACAAATGATTCCTCCAACCCCACTGCCATATCTGTTCTTGAAGACCTGATAGAATATCTGAGCAATAGCATATCCACCAGCATCGTTTTCAGTACTAAGCAAACGTGAGATGTCAGTCACCGCAAAGGTTATGCCTAGTATGTAACCCCACCCAACAATTATAGATATTCCGATGGAACTGATTATTCCTATTGGTCCGTTGATATCTGCATTCTTCGTTTCCTCTGTCTGAAAATGATATAAATAGAAGTGAATCAATTGAATCAGCGGCTTGAAAACACTCTTTGGTAATAATAAAAAATTCGTTAAAAAAAGAGATCATAATTCATACCATATGAGCAGAGGCATCATACCCTGTAAGAGTATACTGGCCCATCAAAAGCCCCAGAACAAATATATAAACTCTACTATTGATTCCTTCTCCGTTGTCTGCATTGAAGTATGTGAAGACAAACTTCGCATCAGCTCTCTCGGTAGCAACAAGCGGTATGAGCAGCATAAGCAGAAAAACACCTACCAAGAAGAGTTATGAATTATGATAGAGGGCTAATTATATGAACTATATTAAGAAGTTCTGACTAAAAAATACCGAATCAGCAAAAGAATGTACCTAAGAAATTCCATGCAGCAGCTAGCTGTCCAATGAAGGATAGGTACGAAATAGGAAGGCTGTTAATCAAAGCATGAAGGAAAAGAATTCCACCGTGTATGGCGAGGATGACACACTTCGATGACTCATAGCCTCCGCCGTTCTTTCCACCAGTGGCGAGTAGAATAATAACTGAGATCAGTTGTGCAAGAGAGTAATCTATACTTGCAGTACCAGCCCACTGCAGTTAAATGTAATTGTTGAACTTCTAATGTGTAAACTGTAGACACAGAAGCCTAAACAAAATAATGATAGAATAAGTACCTGGCCAACAATGTTGAACCTGCGTTAAAATAAAGAAGATTCAAAAGAGATCAGTACATTGAGAGGATGAGATTTCGTTGACACCAGAAAGTAGTACCATTATTTGCAGCAGAGCATATAATATACTTAGCCTTGGAAAACTTAAGCGTAACGGAGAATATGTACTGCTACTATCAACTGTTCTGAGTGCTGGAGAAGTTGATGCACTAGACATGCGAACATCAAATGAGGAAACACTAGCTCCTAATCTTGACGTGAATGATGAAGTCTAATTCCAAGACAGATACGCAAGTCCTGCCTTACTTAGTAGTACTTGATAAAGTGATTCATATTTCAGGGCAATGATGCCAGAGAAGTTTTCATCCTTTTTTCTGTAAACTAATATGCAGTTTTCAAGTTTTGATCGGAACTGATTGAGTGTTAAAGCACTATTTTATTGTCTACAAAGTATGACCCACTCATCTGTAATTGTTAATCCAGGGAGAGTAGAAAGGCTTACCAACCAGTCAACCACGATGCAAATGGTGCCCAATGCGGACCAGCAAGCTTAGCACTCCAATAGTAGAGCCCTCCAGAAGTAGGGAAAGAGGAACATATCTCGGCCATAGACATACCAACTATCAAAGTGAACGAGCCAGCTATCAACCACCCGTACACCATAACGACAGGGCCACCATATGTGAGTCCATTGTTAAACAAGGTGGTGACTCCTGTCAGCACTGAAAGGATTGAGAAAGAAAAGGCGAAATTCGATACAACCCTGAGAAGAGTTTAGGATGATCAGTAGACTGAACACAAAAGAGCTCAACTGAAAGAATGGAAAAAACATAAGTGCTAAGTGTGAGATGTTCACTTACGAGAGATCACGTTTCAGCTCTTGCTTGTAACCAAGCTCATGAAGACGGGCATTGTTGGCATTTTGAGCATGAGATGGAAGAGAACTTTCTTCTGATTTCCAGCCCATGCTAAAAATTCTCAGGCTGAGAAGCAGATGAAGACTGACTGCTACATGCACACCACACAATAATATTCCTTCCTAACTGAATTTCTTCTGCACCAGCAAAGAGATCTTGTGACCTCTGCGAATCCTTGAGGAGACGTGTTGTGTATGGAACTTTTGGTCAACTAGAGCAGCCAAAGTTGACTTCCCATAGATTAAGAAACAAAGATTGGACGGCAATGCCCCTCTGAGTGCCATCTCCGGATATTTATATTGCATAGCTTTGTCTGAATTGAAACATTGTTCACATACACTTGTCTCTTTCAGTATTTCCAAATACTTCATTTGATACATTCAAGGCAGAAAAAAATACGCATTGCCACCTGTTTAATTTCAATCCACAGAGCTCCTTGTAGCTGAGCCGTCAGGATCCGTGGCTCCAGTTGAGCTGGGAATCAATACAGTTTACAGTGGTATAAGTAGAGCACGAGCAGACTGAGCTACTCTGGCTTCTGGTGGGAAATGCAAACAACAATGAGTTACGTAATAACGGGGTCTTTGAACCAGTGTCGCGCGTTGAGGAACTAGGGACAACGGATTTTCGACCCAGTGTCAAACGAAAGAAGATGGGCATGCCCCATAAGCAATGCAGAGGCCTAAGGTCGCAATTGATACCATCGCGTTGAATGCCACTGTGCTTCCCAAAGACTACAAGAAAACTGAAAATCAAAATTATATTATAATCTGAGGAGAGTAACAAGCACATTTATTGAAGGAAAAGTGTTGCTAGAAGGGTGCTACCCTCAGTGGCCAGTGACATGCAGAAGGACACGAAAGCAGATAGCCAAACAGCATTTAGAGGAACCTCCTGTTTGTTCACTTTGGCCAGAAAGAAAAAAATGGCATAGCACCATCTCCTGCGAATGCATAGGTCATTCTTCGAGCAGCATATTCGCATTAGATTCCAAACAATCAAAGTAACACTAGACCTGTTAACCAAATATGTAAGTTAGAGGATGTTGTATGACTTTATACCTTGAGTTGCTAGTGATAGCAGTCATGCCACAGAAAAACACTGCACCAGCAGCCACACCTAAACAAATGATTCCCCCAACTCCACTCCCGTATCTGTCCTTGAATACTTGACAGAATACCTCTACAATTGCATATCCACCAGCGTCATTCTCAGTGCTCAGCATTTGCGAGAAGTCTGTCACTGCAAACGTGATGCCAAGGATGTAACCCCACCCAACAATTACAGATATTCCAATGGTACTTATCATTCCAATAGGTCCAAGTATCCCATGAGGCTAGAGTGAGCATTAAAGCCCACTATCATTGTGAGCATGCCAGTAATTGTCCAGCAATATACCAAAACCACAGACCCAAAACAACACAGACTGTATTTTTCAAATCTTGTAGGCAGTCAACCTGTATACCAAAACAAGCTGTGAGAATGTCAGCCAGAGGGCAGTAGTAGGAATCTGTCTACTTAAACCATTTCAATCTAAATATATCATACTGGTATATCTTCCAGAAGTACTTGGCAACAGTGCAGTGAACAACGAATTTAGATGGGAGCCATGGGCAGAAAAAATGAGTTAAGTTAGAATACTAGTTATTGCCGCATTGGTCATATAACCTTATAGTAATAGCATAGAAACAAGATGCACGTTCATTATTCGGAGGCAGCAGAAACTGCTAGGACCTTAAATATAGATACACTTCTCAGCAATCAAAGAACAGACATTTGCTGCTCGCTTTTATTACTTCGCTGCTACCAAGTAAAACTTTTTTGCACAAACAGAAAATGTGTGCCTAATAATACAAACAAACACAAGTATACACATATCAAATATATCCCACTTGGTTGAGCCTTTGTTCATAAATGACTCCAATCTGTACTGTCATCTAAATCATGTTCATATCCACTTAATCGTCAAAATGCACATTTAACCAAGGCATGTCCCAATGATATGCATTGTAATATGTTGACATTTTCCTACTCAAAACATTATACAAAACTTCTCTCATACATATATGTATTACAGTTTTTTTGACACATAACACAATACAATTACACAAAAAGATATGAGATTACCAGCCTCCAGAATGCAGACAAGCCGTATGACACTCCCACCATCAAAAATAGCAATACACACGCGCCATTCTCATCATCCCTCGCAAGTGTCGAAGTCTCATCCAGCAACCAATCATGGCAGAAACTTGGAAAATTCGTGAAATTGATAAGATAATTAAGCTCCGTGAATTCACCGAAGAGCAAACTGGCCGATAAACGAACGAGCGATTTTCTCAGATTGCGATATAGTGATCGAAAGTTGGAAGGCCAGGAACTTTAATAATGTAATTAAGGGAGATTGTTTTGTATTTATTAATGTTAATAATGTTCATTAAATAATTAATATTTTAATTTATTAATTAATATGACAAAACTAAAAAATTCAATCATTTTAGATTATAATTACAAAAAAAAAATTGATAGTTGCAACTGCAAGTCTATAATAATTCACAACATTGGCTGTACAGGGCAACAATATGCATTGAATATAGAGAAGCATGTAGCGTTGATCAATACAACAATGAGATTAAAAAATAAGTAGTAAAGAGTAGTGATTGATAAATATATACACCATCAGCTGGGATCCGAACTTTGATTGTGCTGAGATGAGTTCATACGTATACATTTCCGTCTTCTGTAGCTCGGTGATGATCAGTTAGAGTATTGGTCCTCGTAGGATGAGCGGCTCGGTTCTCTAACAGCATTGCGAAGTACGCATGAGGCCCCCAACCTGCACAACAGCCAAAATCAAGTTCAAGTCGATATGGTTTGCTGTGATGAACAGATCAGAGTTTAAAGGCGCAGGAAATGAAGATGGCACTTCAGCGTCAGTTTCGGAGATGTTAAGATGCGGCAAGATTCTATTCTACTACAAAAATGCACAGC
Organism: Rhodiola chrysanthemifolia; assembly: GCA_033675395.1. Taxonomy (NCBI): domain Eukaryota; kingdom Viridiplantae; phylum Streptophyta; class Magnoliopsida; order Saxifragales; family Crassulaceae; genus Rhodiola; species Rhodiola chrysanthemifolia. The sequence goes on from CM066204.1 coordinate 17,257,462, forward strand.
ATAGGGTGCGCTGATAACAAACTCGGGGAAGTGAAAGAATAATACCATTTTTGTCTTGAGGGAATGGGAAGAACTGCAGATAGCAAAATGAAGCAACAACAGATCCTGTGTGACAGAGAGTGTTTAGGTTTGGATTACCGGCGACGGATTGTAAATAAAAACATGTAATTCTGAAAGGTATATCTGATCGTAGAGAACTTGTACCTATAAGTGCTCCAGTAAAAACATCTGTCCAGTGGTGCCAATAATCATCAACTCGAGAAATCCCAACTAGACAGGCGACAAGCAATGGAATAAAAACAAGGCAGAGCTTCGCAACATGTCCCCTTCTATCAAATAACCTAATTTTTCCAGCCAAATACCATGATAGAAAACATAAACCTGCGAAGGACCCTACATGTTGAAAATCAAGGATCGTAAGCATGTGCTCTTTATCGCTTGAAAACTGACAGTTGTGAGACATTATAAGGGCTTGCAAACATGCATAACTGATATGACAAGCACGGCAAAGGAGCAAGGAGGGTCACGATAGATATCGATGGATGAAAATTATCAGAAACAAGATAAATGGCAACAAATTCAATTTAGATAATTCCAGATATATTAACAAACTACCCTGCTCCCTCATAAACTTTGAAAATCATGTCACTGATATAATTTCGGTAATACCTAATAAGTAATGACTTACAAGAAGTATGTCCGCTAGGAAAACTTTTGTACCCTTCCTTGATCACTAGTTTATCTCCTGTGCAGAGCACATCTCCCGTGATAGAATCAAAAACCTACGAAGATCATAAACCTTGTGAGCAACAAACTATTTTAATAGAGGGAGAAGTGTATGATGCAATTTCGGATAAAATTTCACAAGGCCACTTCTTTAGAGAAACTCACAGCTTTTCCATCTGGAAAACAACGCCAAAAAAAGTTAGGCCTCGGACGACCCACAGCATCTTTGATCGAATCAGTTATCACTCCAGTAATAATCATTGAAAACAGAAGACCTGAAAAACAGTAACAGTCAGCCCATTCGCACTCTCAAACATAAATAACTAGCAGCTTGGGGCTAATCAAATAATAGAGAAGTAAAGTACCTAATATTGAATGGTGCAGATCATAAACGTCCCTCCTATAGATGTAATAGACAAGAAAAAAGGCCATAGGAATCAGGATGGCAATAATCTGTTTTAACCAAAAGGCGACAGCGATAGTTAGCTGGATTGTATAAAGTGAAGATACTTAACATTTCGACAAAGATTAGGAAAAGGAACATACGGGAACAGCCCATATAGGAATAGTGTTCGGCTTAAGTGGGAACTTCAAGTCTGTCATCATTCCCTCCCCCACAAAGCGATGAAACGGCTCAATCACATTCAAAATGATCTCTATCACCCCAAGCAGTAGTAAAATTAGCCAGTCATGCAAATGTATCCTGGCTACCGTAGCCCCATGTGATCTCACAGTGTGAGATGAACCCAACAGAACATTGTCCGGCATCCTCTCTGAACCATCAAACATAAAAAATAAAAAAAAACTATTTCAGATACTCCTGTAACAACGACAGCGTCTAGTTCAATGTAATCTGAAATCCAACCACATAAAAGATAAAACTAGCTACGGATATATAAAAAAAAATTTAGCCAATGACACTATATTCCGCAAATGTGAAAATGTCGATTTGAACTTGGACTTGAGCTAAAATATCCATTTTCCAAACACATGCTGCACACATTACCTCTTAACATAAGATTGCATAATCCAAATGTGGACAACATTCAGATAAATGATTTGTCAACATACGTACATCAACAAACCCTAATCATGGTTAAATCAATCCAAGTATGTAAGACAAATGAAAAAAAGCATAAACAACATAACCAAAAGAGAAAATCTTTAGTGGTATTTCATCAAACACTTTTAATACAAAATCAGCATTTAACAAATTACTACCAAAATCCTTCATACAATCAATCATCATCCTCGAAAATTGTGGAAACTTATAAATAAATTACCGCAGACGAAATGCGATCGCCTGTTGGAGCCTCCGCCACGCCTGCCGATGCTGGTGAATGGATGTTGAGCAATTTGTGGCGGAAACGAGATGATGAATGAAAAGGCAAATGATCAGTAAATTGATAATACTTTTTTTTATATTAAAAAATGGCAGATGAAATATGGAAGCGCGAAATCGGGAGCGGTTAATCAGAGAGTTAGTTTTGGGTTTGGCAGTCGGGATGGGTTGTATCCCGACAGATTTGATGAAGCAGTTGCAATAATCAAAATTAGCAGAAATTATTGGATACAAGATTGATGGTATTTTTTCATCAAACAAAAAAATGATTGATGGTATTTTTTTTTCTTCACACAATTTCTGTAATTAATTATAATTTAAATATCTACACTTAGTTACTTACACAAGTATTATGGGTTGTAGCATGTTCTTGATGCAATTTTAATTTTGCCCTGGTTTTGAGTTTTGAGTTTCAATTTTTAATGAGTTTGGTTCAGTCCATATCGATCTGTTTAATTTTCTTACCAGAATGGTACACACCTAGCTTGTTGATCTCTTCGATTTTACTAAGAGACTGGTATGCTCCAATACTGATCTCACACTCAAATGCTGTCATGGACATTAAGGAAGGAGTCACGTCACGCTATGAAAGTATTTTTGACAAGAGATTGGTATGATGCATATCGATCTCTTCAGAAAATCGAAGAGACAGTATACTCTATAATGATCTCTTAGAAAAGTTAAAAAGATAGGTACGAAGTGAACCGATATTATTAAAAATAGGAAAAACTAAAAAAATCAAGTACTGTATTTTTAAAAACTCTAATTGGCAAATTAAAAAATTAGTACCTGCCTGTTATTCCAAAAGGAATTAGTTACAATTTCCTTTGATTCATTCAATGGTGGACAACTGAGAATAAAGATCACATGAGAAGTGTAATCTTTCGTGAGAAATGATAACTGTTAATGACCATTAGATTAATAATCTAATGACTGTTATTAAATCTAACTTATTCGCACAATCGTCGTTTTTAATTAGAATTAAGGGTAAATTAGTAATTAGCTTAAACTTAATCGTTAATCAATCGGCATTCGGCTGGTCACGATCGGGATGAAAACCTTCACCATCGCCCATTGAAATCACATCCCACTGCTCGGAATCACATCGCCTATGTAAATTAGTCGACAGCAGTCGACGTTTTGAGTTTTTGGGGAAGATGAACAGTAACCAGACTTGCCGCGCGTCCAGCGTTTACATTAACTTGTTAATGTATACGTTGGGCGCGGCTAACTTAATGTAAGCGTGGAACGTGCGGATGACTGTGTAAATGCTACGAATAATCCTTTGAAAAGCTACGAATTATCCTTTGAAAAGGTACGAATTATCCTTTAATCTGACCAAAACATGATTGCTACGAATTATCCTTTGAAAATATACGAATTATCCTTTGAAAAGGTACCAAATAGAATACTACGAATTTTGTATGTAATTACTACGAATTATAAATTATAATTCGTAGCTTTTCAAAGGATTATTCGTATCATTTCAAGTGACCGCGCCCAATCAAGACATTAACATTGCACTCAAAGAAGACATTAACAAGTTAATGTCTTCTTTGGGCGCGGAGAACTTAATGTCAGCGTGGGGCGCGCGACACCTTCATTTCTCCCGGGGTAAATCGGATCGGACTGGTTTTTCTACGGCAGCGTCTGGTTTTTCTCCGGCAGCGTAGTAATTCCAATTGGGAGTCGTCACCGAACCGCCGTTCACGTCGACGAGTCGTCGATAGTTTGATTACGAGATTACCCTTTAATAATTATTTAATTGGTTTAACGACGATTTCGGACGAATAACGGGATTAATATTGGCCATTGATCACACCAAATGTCCGGTCCAGATGTGATCTCATTTTTCACCGTAGATGGACTTCTCACAGGAATCGAACCCGACAACTAAAGACAAGTATAGTGTTTTTATTGAATTGATTTTAAATGAAAATCAAATAAACTAAATATTCATATGCACTTGAACGTGCATGAACTCGACACGACTTATCCATCAATAATGGAGACAATTGACTGACATTTGCTTGGAATTTCTTAACAATTCTCTTCAAATTCGACAAACATACAAATTCAAATAGCCATGTGACGATGACCCATTGGCCATCATAAAATAGCTACAGTCAATGTAAGTAGTAGCTCAAAACAATGGAAAACCTTTAGCCAGTTGTCTTTACACAGAAGCGTTCAAATGAAAATCAATTTTAGGCTAAAAATCTAGGAATCAATCCGAGTCGTTGGATGAGTTTCATCCAACAATCCACAACGCGTCACGTGTCTCACTAACCCCCCGTGCTTTGTGGGCGCGCCACGTGTCTAGACGTTCACACTACTTTGTAGTGTGAACGCATATGGGTGAGTGGGACACGTGGCGCGTTGTGGAGCCGTTGGATGAAATCATCCAATGACTGAGATTGGTTCCTAGGTTATTAGCCTAAGAATGGTTATCATTTGAGCACGCCCCTATCTTTACATACATAAAAGAGTTAACATATACCAAAACACAAACCTCCATTCATTCAAAGTTTCTCCAATTACTTCTCCTTAGCATGGACTATAAGTCTAATAAAAATGTTGCCCATCGGGGCGAAATTTGGTGTTAAGTAGATTGTGGGTACAATAGAAAAACATATTTGAGAAACAAATAAATATTTAAATAACTCAAAATGAATATCACATACAAAGGAATATTGAATGAACATTTCATAATGAGTAAAATTATTTATTGTGTTCAACACTATTATCTATATGACTAATCGAAATGTTAGTTCTAATCCCATACTAGTTAATAATAAATGCAATCTAGCTGTCGATCCAATCCAAAATTTCAAAATTTAAAATCCATATTTTAAATAAATATCTCAAAGACCTCTCACCAACCTTAAAATAATTGGACCAATCATCCACTTCTCCTCCCTTTTCTCCTCGTAAAACAATTACTTAAACTATCGTCACCAAATGCATGAGGAGCACAAATGAGGCAGTCAGAATGAGACAGTGAGACACCATCTTAACCACGTATTACAGTCGTCAAATTCATCTCCTCATAACACGTGTCCAGTGACGATCCATGTTCAAGGGAGGAGGGGCATATGCCCCTAGTGATTTTACGAAATTGTCCTTAATTTTTTTTTGATAGAGAAATTATCCGTAAATTTAATATATTTTATATTTATCCCCCTACTCAAATTTTTTATTTGCCCCCACAGCTCCACTGATATACCTATATTTACATTACAAGTTTTATATTACAACAAATTTGTTAAAAGAAATCAGACTTAAGCCGCAATTTTTTTTTTACTTTTACATGTTGCACAGTCAACTCCTGGATCTGCCACTGCACGTGTCCCACTATCAAAAAGCAAACAGCAACACACTATTTCCTACTACATCAGCACAATGAGTGGCTCACAACGTGTCTCACTACCTCATTCTATCCCTGTTTCAAGAGAGCCTGGTGCCCCCCAAATGCATATTATCAATTATCTACGAACTTATAATAATCCCTCAAAAAAAAAAAAAGAACTTATAGTAATTAATAAAAGCCATAATATTAAAAGATAATTAAATTCGCAAAGGTGTCATAGTGCTTACTTTATGGAGTAATCAATTTAAAATAAATATAAAAATAAATAAATATCGATGCTCTAAGCAAAAGCCTTGCAGCAATTTTCGCAGATCAACTTCTCCTTTTTCGACATCGCCGCGCAGCAGCAGCATCGATGGATCCGCCACCACCGCCGGCAACGAGTCTGATCCCCGCCGCCGTGCCGCATGCTTCCTACACCGAGTCAATAGAATCCTCTCCGCGGTCAAGGACTACGGAGGACGACCGTGAGTCGCTCACCGCGGCTCCTTGCGGAGGTGGAAGTGGAGGTAAGCTTCGATTGATGTGCAGCTACGGAGGCCACATCATCCCTCGACCTCACGACAAGTCGCTATGCTACGTCGGAGGCGACACGAGGATGGTCGTCGTCGATCGTAACTCTAGTTTGGGTGAGCTCAAGGCTCGTCTTTCCAAAACCCTACTTAACAACCGCGCGTTCACGTTGAAGTACCAGCTACCGAACGAGGATCTGGATTCGTTGATCTCGGTGACGACCGATGAGGATTTGGAGAACATGATTGATGAGTTCGATCGGATTTGTAAGAGTTCGTCAGGTGCGAAATCGAGTCGGTTGAGAGTGTTTTTGTTTGTGAATAAGCGTGAATCAGGCTCCTCAATTGAGTCGATTTTGGACAGCTCGGTGAAGTCAGAGGACTGGTTTTACAACGCGTTGAATGGCTCGGCAGCGTCCGCGAGGGGGTTTACCGATGTGAATTCGGTGAATAGTTTGCTAGGGCTTGAGAATGATTCGGTTGTTATTAACAATGGTGGAAATCTCAGGTCAGGGAATTCGAGGGAATTGGAGGCTTTGCAGGCAGATATGAGTAAGAAGAATCAGAAGTCAAGTAATCAGGATGCTCAACTAAATCCAGATTCGTTGATGATTGAGACTTCTTCGTCTTTTGGGTCGACGTCTTCATCTCCATCTCTGGCGAACTTGCCGCCAATTAGAGTGCGGGTGGAAGGTGGTGGGGTGAATAAGATTCAAGATCAGAGGGGGGCGGTGGAAGGGCAGTTTGCTCAGATGAATGTTTCAGCTGGTGGTAAACAAGAGGAGGGCTTTGCAGCCATGGCCTCTCCTCCCCAGATTCTGAACACTTTTGTTCCTGCAACTGTGGTACCAGGAGTTCCAGTTATTCCTGATATAAGCCGAGGAGAGTTGCCTGAACGTATTGTATCTGATGATGAGAGATCTGATCAGGGAGTGCCTGTTGGATTTGTGAGAAGTCAGACTCAGCCACAGGCTCAATCTCAGCAGCAACAGAAGCCAAGTGGGATCTTTGGCATAGCATCTCCAGATTCTGCTTCGAGGTACTCCTTAAGCAATATGCTTATGTTTTGTTTGAAGTTTCACAGCATAAACCTAGGTGCATACTTCACTTCTGAGATTTTGGGCAGTTGCATTTTGGTGAATTAGAGAATTTAGTTGTGGATTATGTTTGGATTAAGCTGTATATCGTTGGCTTTTGCAGTGAAGGGAGCATATTATACCAAGACCCGTTTGCTCAAATTCCTCCAGGGACTGCCAGGGTGACCTCTAATCCAATGGATTCAAACAATCCTAGGATCCTGCTTCAACAGAAAGTTCCTGAATCTGGGTACATATTGAACTCTCAGATAGAGCACCATCAGCTGCAGCAACAACTGCAACTACAGCAGCAGCAGTTCGTTCATCCTGGAACACACTACATCCAACATCCTCAGAATGCAGTGCCAATTTCACAGTATTATCATCTATACCCCCCACCAACACAGCATCGCCATCCTCAGCATGATCAGCAGCAATATCCATTATATTTCATACCACCAACAGCAATACAATCCCAGCAAACTTACAGTATGCCTATGCAGCAAGCCTCCTACAGTGATCCATCCATTACTGTCCCTTCTAGCCACCCTCAAAATCCCCATATGGCAACCATGCTCACCAATCCCTCAGTTTACAACAGCCAACCAGGAAATGTGGCTCCAGTTAGCCCTGAAATGGCTTCAAATGGCTACAGAAATGTAATTCCTAATGCCCAGCCAATGGTTCAAGTTGCACCTGGCCAGCACCAACAACAGTATATGGGCTACTCTCAAGTCCAGCATCCACCTCAGTCTATGGCTCAACCTCAAATTCCAGCATCAGCAACCAATGCCAATTTCACATATGAATACTCAGATCCCCAAGTTTATTATACTCAGCCACTTGCACCCACACACCCAGCTCAGTACCAGACCACGGTTTCTTCATCCCCAATGGTGATGTTACCAGATGCTGCATCGGCCCAGAATCTTAACGATACCATGAAGCAACAAATCCGAACTTCCCAAGCACAATAAGCAGATCCGGTCATGAAGAAACAATTTTGAAAGAAAAAACGGTCCGTGCTATATCGTGACTCTCTTATCTATATATCATATTGTCATTTGTATTGATATTAATTTGTATTAGATAATAAGCAACTTGTTGGGTTTCATTGGTATATGAAGTTTATATACAGTTCATGTTAAACTCTTCATTGTTTTTTAAAACTTGATGTCATTTCAGTATTTGATTCCTTCTGTTATGGCTTGTGAATTTACATCTCTGAAAACAGGACATATGCATGTGGCTAATTCAGTAGTGTTTCATTTCTTTATTCATCCTCGGTTGATGAAGGACCTTATTTCCTCCTTTAGTGGTGCACATTATTTGTTTTCTTTCACTTAATGATCTCTAGCAGTTTATATGCGGTACATATTTCTTTACATTGTCATTCAAAGCCATGTGGCTCTTCACTGTCATTCCATTAGGTCCTTAAATCCCCACTATGCGCAATTACAGTCCTAACATAGCAGTGTTTTGTAGCTTCTCTGTCCGATAGCCTACAAATCAGGATAACTAGGTGGTGCGACCTTCCATTACAAGGTGATAAGTTTGTCCGAGTTATCCTTGATTTGTTCTTCTAGAAAATGTTTAGCAAAATTCAGACCTGAAACTTTCTCCAGGTCAATTTGTCAGCCTGCTCACTCATAAGCCACCTACTATGTATGTTGGTTTCCATTATTGTAATCACAGTTTGGTGTAGAAATCTATCATCTTCCTAACTTGGGAGAAGCTTTACTATCTGAACACGTGAAAGCAACTTATTTCTAGAACCTAAACTAACACATATATATATTTCAAGATTCAAAACTTAACAACAAATGACGACCCCAAAAGGAACAAGTCTCTATTGTCATAAGTGATTGCTAAGATAGACTTGAGGAATGTTGCAAAAAGGTATAAATTTAATAGTAGATGAAACTCAAGTGCCTTGAAAGGCCAACAAGACATCGTCAAATTGTAGGTATTGGCCACCATCTGATGGCCACTGGACGTTAGGTATTAGCCACCATCTCTTACTTTCGACACAGGTCAAAACTCAAAACTAGTGTAAGAAGCTGTTGCACGAGGTGAGCCTCTCAACGCTATAATGACATGCTTATCTTAAAGGTAATGTCTTGTTTCGAAAGTGACACTACAATATAGACCTAAATAGAACTTTGAACCTCAATTCATTAGCATGACGAAGACCTTTTATCACAGGGAAAATATATTTTTAAATGGCATATCCATACGATCTTGAAGTGCATTGACTGCTAGTAAACACTTACTTTATATACCCTGACACAGTTGTCAGCTCCACAAGAGGCTAGCTCTATGCTTTCGCTATCGGCATTCTTCGTTGAGAATCTCCAGGCCAAGCTATTGACAGCAGAAGCATGGCACATGAACCGGTCAAGTCGTTGGACAATCGAAGCATTGGCCGTGAGCGAGCTTTCCGTTTGTGATGTTGAAATGGAAATAGACCATAGTTCAATGAGGCCGTTCTCCATACCCACTGCTAAAAGACCATCATTTGTTTGGCGGTCTAGGCCAACCCACGATAAGGCGGTGACACTAGTATTGAATGTGGGCAATGTGATGAGTAGCTTGACAGAGGAGCTCTTTTCTACTGTCCATATTTTGACCATCTTGTCTCTTGAACCGGTGGCGAACTGGTGACCAAATGGGTTCCAAGAACAAGCCCATATTATTCTCTTGTGTGCCTCTTGGCGTGCTACAAGCTGATGGCTGAACTCATCAGAGTCTAGGATTGAATGAAAATACACATTATCAGATGCACATTTTTCGTAACCGAAGGGATCTCATACAATAACAAAATGATGTCTTAATAACGAGCATGGGTATGGAGCTTAAATTACGAACTCGAATAAAAGGCACAGCATATACTCTAAAGGGTCTAATTCTGACAATCTGCTTCAGACACTTTGTCCAAAAACAAAAAGAATAAAAGCACTCGCTGTCAATACTAAGAGCAAAAATAAATAAGTGGTACCTGATCTTTTTATTAAGAAGATGGAGAACTGGCGATCCCTTGAAACAGACAACAAGTACTTGTCGTCATGGGAGAATGCAAGCTGTGTTACTGTCAAGGTATGAGACTGCAAGCGGCCAACTGCCTTCCATGAACCTACTTGCCAAAGCCAAATTTCTGCAACTGCGGCAGACTGGGCCTGCAACAAAAAGTAATAATTACAATCCATGGTCTACAGGCAACCCCTTTTACTCATCCCCTTCAACTGAACCCGAGTATATGTCTGTATGATTATTAACTTATCTACCTTACAAGACGAAGCAACAAGCTTCCCTTCATTGTCACCACAAAGTGAAAAAAGCTCATTTCCATGACCATAGAGTTTGTGGGATTCTGGCCAAAGTGTATGCCATGCCAACTGTTCTTCAATCGGAACCTGAGTAAATTCGACAGGAGCAGCATCTGGAACAGTCTCTAGAGTGCCGATATCATCAAGACTAGTTTTGTTGGAGGGAGTACTTGAAGCTGCTCAACATTAGGATGTTTAGCTGGCAACCTTAGAGTCAAAGACGGAGATATAAAGACAAGTTCTGCGAATGGAAGGAAAAAAGGGAGATACCGTTAGCATAAATTGGCTTCTGGGATAGTCCAAGAGCAGACATATTTGCTCCTAAAATCTGGATATCTAGCTGCAAATCTTCAGGACTGAGATCTTTCGATGTTGCATGAGCTAATGACTTAAGAAAGGATAACGGAGCTTCAAACACCCTGGCCACTTTCTCGTCAGCTCCGCTTAAGAATCTATGATTGCCCTTTGCTTTGATTATCGTCACACAGTTTATATCATGACCATGAACTTGGGGACGAGCGATTTCATGCCATGAAGGTTCACCTTTAGGACATTCGACATTCTTCCATGGAGCATAAATTCTAGTAGTCTACAAAAAAAAAGTAGTAGTAATCAGGTCAGAATATTTGATTTGGTAAGTGTTATCTACGATTCAAGAACACATTAAAAAAGCCTAACCTGGTCATGACTGACTGAGAGCAAATATTCTCCTGATCTTCCCCATTCAATATCGGTCACAGCTGAAAAGTGCCCAGAAGGGGCTTTCTGTGGTTGCCAATTATCATAATCAACACCAATATTTTTCCAGAGATGAAATGAGCCACCATAACCGTGTGCTAAGATTGAGTCACCATCTGGGCTCCAGTGACCGCCATAAAATCCTAATGCACTATGACTCAGTTCTCCGACCGTAACAACATTCATCCATATTCCAGTTGTCCTTTCAGGTTGCCATATCATCATTGTTTTATCAATGGAAGCAGACAAAATGCTCTGAGGCTGAGTATAAGTGATCCCATCTTTGGAATTCATTTTGGGAGGTTGCCACTCCACAGAGTAAACCCAATCCTCATGACCAATCTGAAGAGATTCTAGAGATATTTGATAAGAGGATGAGCCAGCCACCATGAGAGGGCCTTTGATATAAGCCGCCAAGCTTATTTCTTCTTTCTTATATGCATCATTGGTGCTGGTAGCAACTGGGGCTACTTTCCATATTCGAATTCCTTTATCCTGAGATGAACTTACTAGTAGAAGATTACTAGTCGTACCATCTACATATATTGGCAACGAGAAGTCCACACTGCGGATCCAGTCAGTATGCCCTTTTACTTCGCATGCATGAACAAACTGGATTTAAGAATATGAAAATAAATATTAGTTGGGATTAAGACACTAAGAAACAAGTGTAATGATATTTACCGAGCCCTTTCTGTCTCCGCAGTATAGATGAATCTTATTGTCTAATCCTCCCATTGCTAAGACAAATTCACTTGATTTACCAGGTAACTCGGCTATCGAAATGGCCACCATCGGTTTGGAACCCACGGGCAAGGACTGAAGACATGATAGTATGCAATCACCTATGTGCACATAAACGTCTGTAAGTTGTAGTTCACAAATATAATGACAGAAAATAAGCACGTCAATCACAAGTACATAAACTTTGTCAACAAATAAGCGACTAACCTCCAAAAGAGGATGGAAATCTCGCTTCCCATATGTTAACTTTACCATCTGAGGATGTAGACGCAAAAATCGCTTCATCCTTGGAAATCATAAAACTGCTAATGCATGTAACACCTTTTTTGTGGGATTCAGGCACTTGCATTACATGTCTCCACTGTGAGCGAGAGCATTGGTATCACATTCAACAATATAACGATAACAAGTATTGGATGATGCCCCATTTAGAGGTATCCGATTTCCGATAAACATTTGAACTACATAGAACATAATACCTTTCTGTCCAAAACTGAAAGCTCCCACAACATAATAACACCTTCAGCATCTCCGGAGAGGAGAAAATGCTTGTCCAAATCTTTTGCTGCAATTAAAGATAGAAAGACATCTCATTACAGCTCTAACAGAAGCTGAAAAATGTAACTAACCACATTCGAGTCACATCAAACCAGAACAATTTTTTTCACAGCAAAGTAATGACAGGATTAAATTGTACCTTTAAATGCAAACTTGTTGCTTGGAAGCCAGTGGGTGCAATTCACAGACGCCTTATGCCCTGGAAGTGTAGTGAGTATCTGCCCCGTCTGTGGACACACGTTAATAACAATTATCAAAAAGGAAAAGCAGGAAGTAAAAAAAGAGCAAAGCTGGTAACCTTTGGGCAAAATATGGAGACGGCGTTTTGGGAACCGAACGAGACCAACCCACAAGCACCCCACGACACATTATTAACAACTCTATTGCATCCAGCTCCGATGAAAGCTCTATCCACATCAATCCTACACCCCGACATACCTGCAACACATAAATGCTACATTTAACAAACAAAAAGGTTTCACATTTTCAAATATATATAATAAAAGATACCATTTTTACACACATATAATGATTAAATTACATAATCCTAAAATCGAACAGATAAAAAAAAGCATAACAATGTTTGAAGCATTGTTACCCGGTTCGCGGTACGGTACCGCGACCGGCGACCTGGTTCGGACGTTCCGAAACGCGATTCCAGCTCGCTTGGGTTCGCGAACCAATTCGTACACGATTCGTAACTTGGTCGGCGGCTAGGGTTTGAGGTTTTCTCGAGATAGACGGGGGAGATGATAAACAGTGTTTTTGTTTTATTCTTATAATACGTAAATCCTTTAAGTTTGAAATATTACACTTATACCCCAATTCTAATAACACTTTTCATATTGCTCTAAATATATGTTCTCTATGCAATTATTAATGCATATAAAATATATTCTGCATTTCTTATTTCATTAATTCAATTTAATTATTATATTTTCTTAATTAAATAAATAAAAATGACCCTATACGCATCGTACCCAATTCACTCAAAGTAGCGTTTTCCGTTTTCTCGTTCCGCGAATTGTATCGAATTACGAACCGGGGTAACATTGGTTTGAAGTATAGCAAACTTATCAACCAGACTCTACTTTCAAATTGAGTGAAAGCAAAAAAAAAAAAGAATCCAAATTGAGAAGTGGAATCATTTCAACCGAACTTACCGTAGATCACTTTTGGGGCCTGCTTCGGTCGCAGGTTGCCGGAGATTCTAGAATCGTCGCCGACTCGAGGTTTTGGGTTGTAAAGGTTTTTTCTTTTCAGCTTCAGTGTTCTTTTTTTCTCAATTGTATGGGCTTTTCTTAATGAGTCCATTCGATATCGGCCCAAATTGTTGTCTCATCCTAAACGGTCCAGTTAATCAACAAATAGAAAGAAAAAAAAGAGTATATATAATGGGGGTGGTTAAATCAAAAATTCTGTTCATATCAAAATAAATAAATAATATTCTGTTAACGTTAACCTGCGTGCGTAACATCGTTAGTCAGTTTTATTACACTATTGTTTAAATGACAAGTAATTTATTTTTCATTTCCAGAAAACAAACAGAATGGAATGATATAACAATTCACTGAGAAGAGATCATGTTTTAGTTGCTAGAATTAATAATGAATACATGATGTATATGTAACGGTTTACAAGTAGGGAGGACGCAATGTTCAGCTGTGAGCAGAAGCTGCCGCCGCAGCGGCGGTTGCTTTGCAAACTGGGCAAGCATTCTTTTGAAGAAGACATTGCTTGATGCAATGCATGTGGTAGAAGTGGTTGCAATTGCATTCCAGCTTCCCTATTTCATCTTCACCTTCAAATCTCTCCTGTGACATGAAGAAGGAAGTAAAAAAAAGAAGAAGAGCAAAGATGGGGTAACCTTTGGGCAAAAAATGGAGACGGCGTTTTGGGAACCAAAAGAGACCAAACCACAAGCACCCCACGACACATTATTAACAACTCTATTGCATCCAGCTCCGATGAAAGCTCTATCCACATCAATCCTACACCCCGACATACCTGCAACACATAAATGCTACATTTAACAAACAAAAAGGTTTCACATTTTCAAATATATATAACAAAAGAAATCATTTTTATACTCATATAATGATCAAATAATCCTAAAATAAAACAGATAAACAACATTTTGGGAATATCAAAATTAACAACCAGACTCTACTTTCAAATTGAGTGAAAGCAAAAAAAAACATAAAAAATTAATATGTGGAATCATTTCAACCGAACTAACCGTAGACCACTTTCGGGGCCTGCTTCAGTAGCAGGTTGCCGGAGATTTAAGAATCGTCGCCGACTGGTTCGACCCCGAAGTTTTGGGTTGCGGAGGTTTGGCTTTTCAGCTTCAGCTTCTGTTTTCTTAATTGCCTGGGCTTTTCTTATGGGCCCAATAAATATCAGCCCAAACTTTTTATTCATCCTTAACGGCCGCGTTAATCAGCAAATAGAAGGAAAAAAAGTATATAAATGTTGGCCCTACGAATGTAAATTAATTTTCCCCAATTAGGAGGAAAAAATAAAAACTTCCACGCCGGAGTTTTTTTTTATGTGGCGCGACGAGAAAGAGGAAAAGGTAAAATCGAAAGGTAGAAATTCAGCCAGTTGACCACACTCTTGTTGTCAGTTAACTATGTTAGTTGTTTCACTATTGTTTGAATTTAAATAAAGTGATTTTATTTTCGTCTCTAAGATTTTCCAAAAAACAAACATAATGGAATGTCATAGTAGTACGTTGAGAAGACATCATGTTTTAGTTGCTTGAATTAATAATGAATACATCATGTATATGTAACAGTTTACAAGTAGGGAGGACGCAATGTTCAGCTGTGAGCAGAAGCTGCCGCCGCAGCGGCAGTTGCTTTGCAAACTGGGCAAGCATTCTTTTGAAGAAGACATTGCTTGATGCAATGCATGTGGTAGAAGTGGTTGCAATTGCATTCCAGCTTCCCTATTTCATCTTCACCTTCAAATCGCTCCTGTGACATGAAGAAGGAAGTAAAAAAAAGAAGAAGAGCAAAGATGGGGTAACCTTTGGGCAAAAAATGGAGACGGCGTTTTGGGAACCAAAAGAGACCAAACCACAAGCACCCCACGACACATTAGTAACAACTCTATTGCATCCAGCTCCGATGAAAGCTCTATCCACATCAATCCTACACCCCGACATACCTGCAACACATAAATGCTACATTTAACAAACAAAAAGGTTTCACATTTTCAAATATATATAACAAAAGAAATCATTTTTATACTCATATAATGATCAAATAATCCTAAAATAAAACAGATAAACAACATTTTGGGAATATCAGAATTAACAACCAGACTCTACTTTCAAATTGAGTGAAAGCAAAAAAAAAACATAAAAAATTAATATGTGGAATCATTTCAACCGAACTAACCGTAGACCACTTTCGGGGCCTGCTTCAGTAGCTGGTTGCCGGGGATTTAAGAATCGTCGCCGACTGGTTCGACGCCGAAGTTTTGGTTTGCGGAGGTTTCGCTTTTCAGCTTCAGCTT
The DNA here is from genome assembly GCA_033675395.1 of Rhodiola chrysanthemifolia. NCBI lineage: Eukaryota > Viridiplantae > Streptophyta > Magnoliopsida > Saxifragales > Crassulaceae > Rhodiola > Rhodiola chrysanthemifolia. Next base: position 17,273,379 of record CM066204.1, read on the forward strand.
CTGTTTTCTTAATTGTCTGGGCTTTTCTTATGGGCCCAATAAATATCAGTCCAAACCTTTTATTCATCCTTAACGGCCGCGTTAATCAGCAAATAGAAGGAAAAAAAGTATATAAATGTCGGCCCTACGAATGTAAATTAATTTTCCCCAATTAGGAGGAAAAAATAAAAACTTCCACGCCGGAGTTTTTTTTTTATGTGGCGCGACGAGAGAGAGGAAAAGGTAAAATCGAAAGGTAGAAATTCAGCCAGTTGACCACACTCTTATTGTCAGTTAACTATGTTAATTGTTTCACTATTGTTTGAATTTAAATAAAGTGATTTTATTTTCGTCTCTAAGATTTTCCAAAAAACAAACATAATGGAATGTCATAGCAGTACATTGAGAAGACATCAGGTTTTAGTTGCTTGAATTAATAATGAATATATCATGTATGTAACGGTTTACAAGTAGGGAGGACACAATGTTCAGCTTTGAGCAGAAGCTGCCGCCGCAGCGGCGGTTTCTTTGCAAACTGGGCAAGCATTCTTTTGAAGAAGCCATTGCTTGATGCAATGCATGTGGTAGAAGTGGTTGCAATTGCATTCCAGCTTCCCTATTTCATCTTCACCTTCAAATCCCTCCCGTGACATGAAGAAGGAAGTAAAAAAAAGAAGAAGAGCAAAGCTGGGGTAACCTTTGGGCAAAATATGGAGACGACGTTTTGGGAACCAAAAGAGACCAAACCACAAGCACCCCACGACACATTATTAACAACTCTATTGCATCCAGCTCCGATGAAAGCTCTGTCCACATCAATCCTACACCCCGACATACCTGCAACACATAAATACTACATTTAACAAACAAAAAGGTTTCACATTTTCAAATATATATAACAATAGAAATCATTTTTATACATATATAATGATCAAATAATCCTAAAATAAAATAGATAAACAACATTTTTGGGTATATCAAAATTAACAACCAGACTCTACTTTCAAATTGAGTGAAAGCAAAAAAAAACATAAAAAATTAATATGTGGAATCATTTCAACCGAACTAACCGTAGACCACTTTCGGGGCCTGCTTCAGTAGCAGGTTGCCCGAGATTTAAGAATCGTCGCCGACTGGTTCGACGCCGAAGTTTTGAGTTGCGGAGGTTTCGCTTTTCGGCTTCAGCTTCTGTTTTCTTAATTGCCTGGGCTTTTCTTATGGGCCCAATAAATATCAGCCCAAACCTTTTATTTATCCTTAACGGCCGCGTTAATCAGCAAATAGAAGGAAAAAAGTATATAAATGTCGGCTCTACGAATGTAAATTAATTTTCCCTTATTAGGAGGAAAAAATAAAAACTTCCACGCCGGATTTTTTTTTTATGTGGCGCGACGAGAAAGAGGAAAATGTAAAATCGAAAGGTAGAAATTCAGCCAATTGACCACACTCTTGTTGTCAGTTAACTATGTTAGTTGTTTCACTATTGTTTGAATTTAATTTAAGTGATTTTATTTTCGTCTCTAAGATTTTCCAAAAAACAAACATAATGGAATGTCATAGCAGTACATTGAGAAGACATCACGTTTTAGTTGCTTGAATTAATAATGAATATATCATGTATGTAACGGTTTACAAGTAGGGAGGACACAATGTTCAGCTTTGAGCAGAAGCTGCCGCCGCAGCGGCGGTTGCTTTGCAAACTGGGCAAGCATTCTTTTGAAGAAGCCATTGCTTGATGCAATGCATGTGGTAGAAGTGGTTGCATTCTAGCTTCCCTATTTCATCTTCACCTTCAAATCCCTCCTGTGATATGAAATCAATGTTTCGTAAAAAGTAACTTGCAAAAAAAAATGTAGCATAGAGTTAAGTGCTGTTTTTTTATGCTACATTTTTTTTAAATTGATATTAATAAAAATTGTACTTAACTTAATTTAACTGTACTGAAACGAAAAACATGGAACTGAAGTTCAACAGAACACAACCCGTAGTTACGATGATACATAGACTAGAGACAAGCGCGTTAAGATGGAGTTTAGAGACATTAGTAAAATGGGGCACTGAGATTTCTTCGATAAAATTTTAGGGGTTCATCTAACACTGTAAGTCAAGTCTAACCTGGCAAATGCTACAGCCCCAATCTTTGTTATTGGGCAAAAGTAATGGAAGGGACTCGAGCGCAGATTGTTTTGTCTTTCTGATGCATCTATGTATTTCTTCTTCTCTCAAGCCTGTGCCGACATGCCCAATCCTGTCCCCCAAAGCCAGCAGTTCCTGATTCAACCGGGAAATTGTAAGGATCGAAAAACCACAAGTAACATATTTTGCTAGAGGGTAAAGTAATTGAGACCTCATATGACATTCCATCGACGTCTAGCCTCCATCCACCAAATTGATCACTCGAACCAAAACTTCTTCCAGAATAAGTGCTACTCTCAAGCATCAGGATCTACACGTACCAATCCAGAGTTCACAATGACAACATTTGATTATGTTTTACTTTCATTGATGAAGTCGTAACCAATTTACAAAAAGTTAGGATAAAAATTTGACATACTTCAGGTAGACCGCCAGGAGTCCTACGACGCAAGTGATGAATTTGCCTCCCACTGGACATATCCGATACCTCAGGCTGCACTCGCACGCTACTAAACGCAGCCCCATAGTCCAGTAGAGCAACATCCTCATATTGCATCGGTAGCCTTGTTGCTGTGGAACGCTGCAAACACAAACCGACAACGATTCATATTCAGACATAGAAAACTAACATCATCTGAGTAACAATATAAAGAGTTTTTCTCCCATTTTTGAGTTTCAGATATCTTAAACACGGTAAACGAATTTGACATATCCTATTTTTAATAATATTGGTAGGCGGGGTATCAATCATTGCCAAAATGATTAGGTGGTACATTTGGGGGGTCTGTGTGGAACACGTTTCATTTCAACAAAATACCGGTAAATGGAACCAATATTTTGCGAAATAGGAAATATGAAACTCAAAATGGAGCAAATGAGATAAAAACTCAAAATATGAATTGAAAACACAGATGAGTTTCAGCTTCAAAACAACATTGAAACTAATGCACAAATTTCAATCCAAATCATAAGCAGTAAGAGCTAATAAATTGAAACACAGACCTGTTTGTGACATGTTCTAGGTGCAGCAGGTCTTCTGGAGTCAACGCAATCCACAAGAGCATCACCAGCATCAAACCCAATACCAGGAACACAACAAACATCAGCAGAAAGCCCCCCCTCACTCCGACCCACCACCACCACTTTCTTCCCCTTACTCCTCCGCCTCACCTTCTTCTTCTTGTTCTTCTTCCTCACCTCCCAATCAGCCGCCGTCCTTATCACCTCCGGCGCACTAACCGGCGACGAGCTCACACATCCAAGTCCACCAAATCCAAACTTGCTCTTCCCACTTTCCTTCTTCTTCCTCCCAATTTCAGAGATGGGATCTCGACCTCCATTGCCGGAATGGGTTCTGGGTTTTGGAGTTGGGATCGATCCTGAGATGGGTCTGTGTCGGTTTGCGTTTTTGTGGGGTGTTGGGTGATGTGTGGAGGTCGAAATCTCAATCTCGGCATTGCAAGCCATGGAAATGCTGTGAAAAAGGTTTCAACTTTGGAGGAGAGTTTGATTGAAATTGAGTTGCGGATTCTTGGGGTCAATTGGTGGTTTTAAATTTCACTAGTGGAGACAAAATAAACAGGAAATGGGAGTGTTTGTATATGGTTATGAAGAAGAAGATGAAAGTGCAGACAAGTTGCAGAAGAGAGAGAAAGTGATATGAGCTGGCATGTCATGTCACTTCCTCTGTTTTTCATTTGTCAACATTGTCATAAGCTTATACACATTGCATTATTGGATACCCATTAGATTAATCACCTATAATATAAAAACCCTAATCCTTCCTAAGAACATATACACCGTTGAATAGAGCAGTAACAATGATTCATACTCGGGCGGTGAGCATCCATCCGAAAACGAAGTCCGTCCGAGTAAAATAATATGAAAAGTCTGTCGTTTTAAAAATATAATCCTCAAATTTTATAAATGAATTTTTATATTCACATTTTTAACTTAAAACATACAAAATTATACAATTGTTTTATTAAATGACTTATTTTCGCTTGCTGCTCCGGATCTCGTATATGGTTTTATTTTTCGAGTTCTTTTTTGGAAAAATAACAAATATGGGGTACGAACTATTACTCATTGACAAATCACGGTCCGAACTACAAAAATTGACAATTAAGTGTAATTTCAAAATATTTTACGCCCCATATAACACATAACTAACGAAATATTACTCCGTCAATTGACAAAGTTAACTAAATGAAGGAATTGAAAAAGTCTTATTGCACTGAATTGTGAATTGAAGATTAAAATATTTTGAAATTACCCATAATTGTTAATTTTCATAGTTCGGACCGTGTTTTTCAATGGGTGATAGTTCATACCCTTTTTTGTTATTTTCCCTTTTTTTGATACCTAGTTTACAAATTGTACAAGAATATTCTATCTCTCAATATAATCATCGTGTATGGGGGAACTTGTTGATATTGCAGTTGGATTTTTCATCAGTTTATCCTCATTCATTAACCCTCTGTTTGGTTGCAGGAAAACCAACTGGAAAGTAAAGTTTTGGGCATGGACAAGTAAATTAGAGATTAGACTTTTTGGTTTCACAGAAAACAGAAAAGAAGGAAAAATAATTAGAAAATGGGTTGGAAAAATCAGCCAATTTTCTTCAAAATATTTCTGCCCGAAATTCAGGGGAAAATAAAAATCCATCGATCTGATTTCTTTTCAGTGGACAATTGACGCATTCACTGATCGTTGATCCTATTCCGGCGTCTGCTCCATGCTTCGCTCTTTTTTCTAGCCTCCGGTTTCTACACAAACCTCGTGGCTCCAGCTTCCATTAGCGACATGAACGAGCTGCCTCCGTGTTGGAAAATGAATCTGTCCATGTTGCTGTTAATTGTCACGTCTCCTCTGCAATGCAAAGCTTCAGAATCGAAGGTTTAACCTTTGGAACGCTGCAAAGCTAGGTATGGAGAGAAAGAGGGGATGAAAATCAGAAGAGAAGAATCGACTAAGCCCTGCAACTTGCCCTCAAAATCAACCAGCGAGTTAACCGCATCGCACCCACACAATCCAAGCCACAGTTGCCTCCGTCCTTGTCGATTCAATATCCGATTACTAACTCCAGCAATTGCTCTCAGATTTCCAGCCTCGCCTAATTAACAAAAGCAGTCGTTTCCGTTCAACCTTCCAAAATCCTACCGTAGCCTCTTTTTTCAGTTTAATTCTTTTTTCTTTCAAATTTACTGTGAACCAAACAAGGCCTGATTTTTCATTTAAGTTTCCACTAAATTTTCTATATATAACCAAACATAAAAAATAATAAATTTTCATTTTCCATGTTCTTTTTTTCTTAATATTTTTTTTGTTCTCTACTTTCCTGCAACCAAACACAGCGTAAATGGGTAAAAGAAAAGGCATGGCGAAGACATTATTATTATTCCTCCAACATTTTTCTTTTCGATTAAGATTATTCCTCCACCAACATTTCCACTAAACAACTTAACAAACCATTTTTGAAAAGATGCTTAGTAAGGTGGGGCTAAGGTTCACATTGGTAGTTGATTCATGTGACAAGTTTTGTTATTTTCTATATGGGTTGCATCCAAAGTTGAGAAGGACCCCCCAAATGGATGAAGACAAGTTTGTGTTACTGTTATTAGTTTTAAATATAAACAAAGAAACAAAGCATACTGAATAGCTAGAATTTGTCTTTGAAGTAGAGAGCTCAGCCTCATTAGCTGTTCAGTGGCAGTGATCTTCAGACCAGTTGCTATCAAAATGTCACATTAATTTTTCCATCTTCAGCTTCTTTAAACTCTGATACTTTCCTACTCCAACAAATGTTTCATGCTTTCTAGTTGTGAAAAAGATTCACTTTATGTTTTGTATTTAAAATACATTGTTGTCAAGGTTCATGTTCAATTTGAGTAATATTGTCCTTGGTCCAAATGTCTCAATCTGAATATGGGCATGCCCATTTTTGTATCAGAATAAAGATGCAGTGCAGCACAATATGCGAGTGCTAAAACGATGTCGTTGAAAAAATAAAACAGCCTTGTTCCATTTGCTGTGCTGCACCACATTTTGATCGAGACTCTTTTGTCTCATAAAATTTATAATTTCAATCTGGTTCAGTTCAAACCAAAAATAAGCTGAACCGAAACATGCACATAACCTATAATTTTACATTCAAACAAGTATGAATTTGATACATAACTAATGCCAAATAGTACAACCAAGGCCTTGTGACTCTCGCAACTTCCGTTAAGAACTTTAAAAAGAAGTGTATACCCAGTATAAAGTTGCCGCTGCTGCAGTGCCTCCTAATGCTACGCCAACAACCTTTTTAGGTCCTAGGTATGACCACAGCCACTGCAAATAAAAGCAAGCTCCGCAACTTCTGCGATACTTCTGCATTAAAAACTCCTGCAAAATATAAATTTATGAAAAAAATTTGATTGAGCGATAGACCTTCAATTGGCAATCTATACATATGTTTCAGAAAAATTACTAAGGAAATGTCACGGCGTAGCTTGACTCCAGGGTTTCTATAAAGAAATCCTGCAGCGAAATCGAAGGTATTGTTGAGACTCTGCTATTCTATAATAACAGTTACAACGCTATCACATACTCATTCAGTGCACGTAAAAGGGCAGAATAGTTTTAATAAACTCGATTGCCTCTCAACTCGTGAGATGAGTGATTTGAAGCTTACTTTAGGCAACTTATTCTGCTGAGCCAAGTGTTCTACATGAAGCTTAACATTTGACGAAGCAGGAATCCACAATGTTTTATCAACGTCCGCATACGCCTTTGAGGTGATATCAAAAAGCGTTTGAGCTCCACCCTCAATGGCTTTTAGTATTAAATCCTCCCTATGTCTGCGATTCCTGAAAAAATGTCCGTACACAAAATCGAGTTTTACCTGACGTATTTCACAAGTGATGATACAATTCACGGAGTACTTTTTAAGTTCATACTTGAGATATCCACATAGCATATGCTTTGGCCACATGTTTAGTCGTCCGTGCATGGGGATCAAAGCGTTCGGCGCAATATCCAGAAATCTGTATGTTGTACTAAAATAATCCTGTATAAGCATTTGACTTTATTTAGTCAAATCACGATAGTAAATTTCTGTACATGAGTTCGTAGTAAGCAAAAAAATAGCATACTAACACCCATGTTTCCGCCAGCTCTAGGGTCCAGAACTGCACTTCCCTGTCTGAAAGCGAAAATTTATTAACATAAAAGTTACGATTTCCCAAATATTGTTGTACTGTTCAATTCAAATTTAGATAGTACCCAACACAGTGGTCGCCGACAATGAGTGATTGTGTTTTTGGGTCATGCAATCCCAAGTGGCCATCTGTGTGTCCCTGTATTGGAAAATCAAATCTTAATGTCTTGATGAATATGCGAGGAATCATGTTGAAGAATCAGAGTCGGGAGAAAATGACAATAATTCTTTTCAGATGACTGTACCGGGGCCGATATGACATTAAACTCTTGACCACCAATGCGAATGACTTCACCACCGGAAACTGGAGTATAGCCGCGTGACCAGTCACCTATAGCCGTATAACACTGATAAGTTCCCCTCTTCTTCATTTTTCCGCTGGGAGGTTAAAAGTTCAAACAATGAACACAGATAGTAAATAAGTTTAAACCACCTTTTCCAATACGGCGCATTGTGTTTTCATGTGCTATAAGAATCGCATCAGGATTACATTTCTGAACAACCGAAAGACCTGAATAAAGCCACTACAACATTATTAGATCAGATGAATTAAACTCAACTATGCAAGTGGTTCCTTAGTTACAAAATTACTACACTTTAGTATCTACTCGATTTAATATTATTAAATTTGACGGGGAAGAACGTACAACGGGGAATTTAAAAATTGCATAAATTTGGCTGCCAACTCACCATCAACGTGATCATGGTGGTGATGGGTAACGAATACAATTAACTTCCTAGGCAGAGTAGTGACGACATCTTCAAGCTGTCACATACATAGAATTAGACATACTCAATCCCAATATTGATTTCTTAATAGCCCACTCTTAGTTTTTTAAATCGATATGACATACCTCTTTATGATATTTCGAGCAGCACCCTGGATCTACAATCAACGCATCTCCATTAGCTATATATTCAATGCTTCCACAATCACCCACCACATCGTAGTTAGGTGCAAATACAACCAAATTTGTGGTAGAAAATGGTCTTAGCGTCCGACTTCTCATGGGCGCAATGACAACGCCAGGAGGATACTCCTGAGAATATCGATAATGTTGAATCAATTTGATGATATAATCTCATGACAACTACAAGTGAATATTTCCATCATATATGCAGCTTAGCACGCAGGCCATATTTTACTCGAAAGTGGACTTGAACAATAACTTGGCAGCTTTAACTTGCACTTCATATACTACTATGAAATCGAACTTTGTGAACAAGATAAGGATAACACAGACCTGGTATTGCAATGTGGGCGGCCTTTTCCACCTCGAAGGCTGCATAAGGTCATTCAAATAGCCGACAGCCGCCAATGGACCGACTCGACCACTGCCCTTTTCAGCATCAAGAAGCCACTTCATGCAACTCTCAAATGACATCCACATACAACAATCTGTCAATATACAAGAGCCACACAATCAAACCTTAAACTAACCACCTAACAAAATCACAATTCAACAACATAAAACCCCATCCTCAGCAAACCAAAAAAACTGAACACTTAACATAAAAACACAACACATCATCACTAAAAATAACAGCAATAAATAACCAGATACACTCTGATCCTCAGGCGCCATTTCCCCAACAACAAAAACTGTATTAACTCGAGGATCAGGACCAAAGCTTTCTTCTTCCACATACTTCCGAAAATCCCAATTCCATTTCTCCCCAATTTTATACCCCACTTGCTCCAAAACCTAACAAAAGCAACCAATCTCAACTTCAGTTTACAAAATTCAGCTTTCATAAATTCAATTGAATCTTACAACTTTCTACCTCCTTTAAGGCCGAATTGACATCAAACTGACTCAAATCAATGCTGTCAGCAGAATGTGATCCAATCACAGTCTGATCCAGCAAGCTCAGTTTTGCTGACGGCAGGTCCCAGAGGTCCGCATCCACGTACGAATCGTATTCTTTATCGTTGAATTGGGGTGGAGGGGTTTGCTTGTGGAGCATAAAGTCGCCGTCTTTGGACTGATTTTTGATGATCACAGCAAGCTTGTAAATCGCCATGGAGAAAGAGAGAGAAGCGATTAGTTGAAATGCTGTCGGCAGTTAGGTTTTAAGTTAGTCTTAAAGTTTGGTTAATAATAATTCAACTGCTTTAGCTTCTTCGCTAGGTGCTGTTTTGGGCTAATTGGGCTGTTTTAAGCTAATTTAAGCTGCCCAATTCTGAACATGCCCTGGCCGGCCCAGTAGTTGTTTTTTTTTTTTTTTTTTTTTGCAAGGGTTTAGGGTTTAGGGTTTATAATCACAAAACTATCTAGGGACCGATAAGTTGAGAATTTCTTTTAGTTCGAAAACCTAACAAATCAAATCCGATTATTGGATCAAAATGTATTTTTTTATTTGCAATATGTGTCCTATTAGCAAAGTCACATTTGACGACTTGGAGTTTAACTAAATACAGTTTAAATATATATGTTCAAATGTGCAGACTGAGTTCTAAAATTTTCAAAATATGAAAAGATTCTCATCTAAGCGTTCTTCAAACTCTCCCAATCTAACTCTAAATCCCTAATACTCAAAAAGTGAGTAAAGTTTTGGGATCCTAATTACAACTCATTTTCAACATATTGTCGGAAGTATAAAACTATATAATTGTTTTAAGTCTGATCATTACTGGTTTAAGTCTGATCATTGTTTTTTAAGTCTGATCATTGTTGTTTTAAGTCTGATCATTGTTTTTTTAAGTCTGATCATTACTGGTTTAAGTTTGATGATTGTTTTTTAAGTCTGATCATTGTTGTTTTAAGTCTGATCATTGTTTTTTAAGTCTGATCATTACTGGTTTAAGTCTGATCATTGTTGTTTTTTTTTGATAGAGCTGATCATTGTTGTTTTAAGTTTGATCATTACTGGTCATTGTTTTTTAAGTCTGATCATTGTTTTTTTTATGTCTGATCATTGTTGTTTTAAGTCTGATCATTGTTTTTTAAGTCTGATCATTGTTGTTTTAAGTCTGATCATTACTGGTTTAAGTCTGATCACTTTTTTTAAGTCTGCATTGTTGTTTTAAGTCTGATCATTGTTTTTTTAAGTCTGATCATTATTGGTTTAAGTCTGATCATTGTTGTTTTAAGTCTGATCATTAATGGTTTGATTCCGATCATTGTTTTTTAAGTCTGATCATTGTTTTTTTAAGTCTGATCATTGTTGTTTTAAGTCTGATCATTATTTTTTTTAAGTCTGATCATTACTTGTTTAAGTCTGATCATTATTTTTTTAAGTCTGATCATTGTTTTTTTTAAGTCTGATCATTACTGGTTTAAGTCTGATAATTGTTTTTTTAAGTCTGATCATTGTTGTTTTAAGTCTGATCATTGCTGTTTTTTAAGTCTGATCATTCTAAGTTTAAGTCTGATCATTAACAACTCGAGGACTAAATTGAAAATAACATTATTATTAGTTTTTATACCCTTTCGTGTGGAATGACTATAATACCCCTCCGTGTGTTTGTTCGGGATTTCGACTAAATGGGACACGTGTCAACTTGAAATTGAGTTTGTAGTTTTTATTTATAAGTGTGGTTTGTACTCGAACCGCACTCTAATTAATAAATATACGAACTTCTCTATATTCTTCGGAATGTAGACTTCTAATCAATACCTGGGTTCATGGCTTCATGCACATTGCAAAGAAATATGAACATTGTAAATGGCTTCATCCACAATTCCACATTGTTCATTGCGCGTTGAAATTCAAATCCGTAGTTTCAATAAGTTAATTTTTTAAAATTAACAAATAAGCTCTTCAAGTTTGAATATTGACATGTAGTTGGCCATTCCGCCCAGAAACCGCCTAGACCGCCCAGGAGCCGCCTAATTGGACCGTTTCGATAAAAAACGGAACGGGTTCGAGAAAATGGCCGCCTAGGCGGTCTATGCGACCGTTTTCTGGAACACTGCTTGAGACCAAAAATTAAACCAAACAATTATACTTGAACCAAATCTCATATTTGAATAAATTTAAATTAATCACATAATTGTTTTTATTTAATAATTTAACTTTTTCATTTATTAATATGCAATAATTTGGTATGACTTCATCACCAATTGGAGTATAACACATATCATAGACTTTATTCAGGAGGTTATTCAATTAAATTGAAAAGCATCCATCATCCTTCAAAGGATATGCTCCTTATCCTCTTCAAGTTAAAATATAAAGTTTGATAGCTACATAACCATAAGACACTCAAAATCATTTTATCAATACAATTAGTGGAGGCTCCATTACAACGAATTAGATTAACACATCACTACCTCTACTAATTATATACAAACACGAGTCCGCCACACTCCCCGATTTCTTTATTTGAGTGTAATGTTCTTGCCTTTTTCGGAAAAATATTGATCATAACACACACTAACCCGGCTTTGTTCGTACATGACTTTTGACTAGTTTAGTCCTTAGTGTATAAAAATAACGCAATGAGTTTGAGTGACCCTTCGTAACTCGCCCCATTGTCCTCTTCAATTTTCAAATGCTCCTCACAAATCGAAGAAAGTGAAAGTTCAGTTCTAATTGCAATTCACTTGAATTTTAGTTCAATTCCGTCTTAAAATTTCAGAGTTGTATAATATGATACTAGGAATATTCAGGGTCAAGATTTATGTTCAAAATTGATTTTTGGTATAAAATACAAAGTTCGTCAAAATTAACTTATAATTCGTCACTTTTTGAGCCGAAAAATAAAAAAGACGACATAGTTCGTCAGTTTCATTTTATAATTCATCACCAAGAAAACACATCAAAAATTAGGGTTTAATCTCATCCATTCAAATCACAAGATCAATGACTATAATTAATTTGTACTATTTTATACCAACAAAATCAACTTTGTATCTGATCATTTTCCCTAGGATTCAATATAAATATTCATATATGTGATATTTACGAATATGTAATCTTATAAACATAAATATCTTAGCATTTTCATGTTGTTTCTAATTAAACACGGATTGATAAGAAAAGTACTCCATATGTATTTTTCACTGGTTTCTTCTTCCTCTTATATTTTTAGCAACACCATTCTTTCAAGGATTGAGAAACGAGAGACCAAACAACAACATGAGACTTCAAATATAACAGGCTAGCGATGGTCCAACTCTGCAACTTGGAGATCGATTTCAATGTAAAAATGAGGAATTTAATGAAACATGGTCCCCTTCAACAACTTGGAGCTTGTGCAGCCATCTAGATGACACAAGTCTATCACGTGTCATTTACCAAATGCCACAAGTGTTCCTCAACAACCACAAATATGCCTCCAACTAATATTACATCTTATATTCAACTGAATTATCTTATAAAAATAATTTTCTACAAATTGGATTAAACGACGCCGTGTCAGTACTACTATTACCTCTTATATTGAACTGAATTATCTTATAAAAGAATTCTCTACAGATTAGATTCATACGGCGTCGTTTTGACATCAAGAAAAACTTTCTGTCATTTCAACTTTTTAAAAAGTGTCCATGGTTTCCATCAAAAAAAAAATGTATCCATGGTTCATTTTTTTGTTGTTGATGAAGTATCCATGGTTCATTTTATTGAACTTAATGTGACTAATTTAGGAGACCTAACATCAGGGTGGGCCCCACAAATCACAGGTGGAGAGCTGACTCGGACTCGACACGTACGAACCAGACAACCGAAAACGCCAATCCCACGGCAGTCGTAACCTTGGTCGACACTCGCACGTGCCAAACCTTTATCTTCTTCGTCTAAGCTTTTCATCATTTTTTTTCCTCCTCATCATCAAAATCCTCTTCTTGCTACAAATTCACACTCACCACCGCCATAGTCGAAATCCAACGTGTTCAACCAACCTCTGTCTCTTTAACTCCACCCCACATTGCTCGTGCCTTTAATCAATCAATCGGTTCACAAGAAAAATCAAGCAGCAAACGGCGTCGGATTGGGACTCATCGAGTGCGGGATCTTGTTAAAGATCGAGGCTTTATAGTGTTTTGGAACTCCTAGTCGGAAATTCACGTCGAGATTTGAAGTGGGTGGGTTTAGGTTTTTTTGTTTAGGGTTGTTATAAATGGCGACGCCATTGGCGGATGTGCAAGGAGGAGGAGCGGGAGGAGGAGTGATGGTTGGGGCGGGGGTGAATGGGATGGATGCGGTGGCTCCGGCTGTGAAGAATTGTGGATTGAAATCGCCGATTTTGATATTTTTGTACTTTCATAAGGCGATAAGGGCTGAGCTGGAGGCGCTGCATATGGCTGCTGTTGCTTTTGCTACGAACAGGGATTGTGATATTAAGCCGTTGCTGAAACGTTATCATTTTCTTTGCTCGATGTATAGACATCACTGCAATGCTGAAGATGAGGTTTGATTTTTGTTACGTTGTGTTTAATTCCATTGTTTGTTTGATTTTCTAGGTATTCATGAGTGGTAAAAATTGTGCATTTAGGTTTAGGGAATGGGTTTGGTCTGTTGAATTATATGTTTGACAGCTCTTGAGGGTATATGGGATGCATCTAAAGATGCTACTTTTGTGCCGAACGAGATGTTTTTGCATTTTTATGTCTTCTCTGAGTTGTCAAGAAGGTTTAGTGGCGATTTTCGAGTAAAGAGGTTCTGTGACGAGAACAATAGGTGGGGTGGAAAACTGTAGGGCGGGCTTGTAGGCAGTGTTTGTACTTTGCCGAGCTGTAAAGTTCAGGAAAACTGATCAATTTTGTGCATTGTTTAGGTGTTTTGCGCGTTTATTGAATCTTGAGTGATAACAAAATTTACGAATTTAGTTTCCTTTTTTGTTCGATTCAGACATGCAGGTTATATTTGGATGAGAACTGTTGGTGGGGTAGGAAAGTGTAGGGCTTATATGCAGCGGTTGTCAAGCTATAAAATTGAGGAAAACTGATCATTTTTGATGAATTGCGTATGTGCTGTTGTATTTGTTTTGAATCTTGAGTGATAACGAAGTTAAAGAACTGAGAATTTTTTTTATCGGTTTGGATATGCAGGTCATATTTCCTGCCTTGGATGTGCGTGTGAAAAATGTGGCGAGGACTTACTCCCTTGAACATGAAGGGGAAAGTGCTCTATTTGATCAGTTGTGTGAGCTATTGAACTCCGAGTCTCCTAATGAGGAAAGTTATCGTCGGGAGCTAGCTTCTTGCACCAAAGCTCTTCAGACATCTGTTAGCCAGCATATGATGAAAGAAGAGAAGCAGGTGACGGTGTTACTAAATTCATCTATAGCTTTCAAGGCGTGATATTATTTGTTTAAAGTATTGTAGCTGATTTTATTGATCGTCTTGAAACAGGTATTCCCACTGCTTATAGAGAAATTTACATTCGACGAACAAGCATCATTAGTGTGGCAGTTTCTATGCAGTATTCCTGTTAGCATGATGGCAAAATTTCTCCCTTGGCTCGCTTCTTCAATTTCATTGGAAGAGCGCAAGGATATGCATAAATATCTGCACAAAGTGATTCCAGACGAGAAGCTCCTTCAGCAGGTTAGTCTCTTCCGCCTATTGGAAAAGCCTCATATTAACTGACGTGTTCCTTCTTGATCTTTGAACACCTACTTCAATTTATAGGTTGTATTCACCTGGATGGAGGGTGTAGAAGTTAACGATAATTCCAAACCACGCAACAATGGGATCCAGTGTTCGAGTGTTGACCAAAGTTGTTCATTAGCTGGTCAAGCAAACGGCGTGCCTTATACTTGCGAAAATGTTAGAAGTAATAAAAGAAAATATCCAGAGTTACATCGTGAGGAAACAGATATCATTCCAACACATCCAATAGATGAAATATTGTATTGGCACAATGCTATTAAGAGGGAGTTAATTGATTTATCCGATGCGGCTAGGGAAATACAAGTCTCTGGGGAAGTCTCAGATTTATGGGCATTTAACAAAAGGCTGCAATTTATAGCTGAAGTTTGCATTTTTCACAGGTAATAATGATGCATGTAAATATTTTACTTCAACAAAACGTTATCTTGCTGCAAAGTGATATATAGATTTAACTAAGGTCGGGATAAAAAAGTATGCTTACATGTCTAGATTGGCCTACTGTGCGTTTTGACTGCAGTATCGCTGAGGACAAAGTTGTATTCCCTGCAGTGGATGCCGAACTCTCATTTGTCCAAGAGCATGCAGAAGAAAAAATACAGTTTGACAAACTAAGGATCTTAATTGAAAGTATTCAGAATGATGGGGCGAAAAGATCTTCCGAAGAATTCTATAGCAATTTGTGTTCCCAAGCGGCTAACATAGTGGAAAATATTCTCAAGCATTTCCATAGCGAGGAAGTTCAGGTAACTAGTTCAAATACAAATTAACTTCTAAATGCCATTATATCTGCTCGCTCTAATCACAAGTTATCATTTTTACGGAAAAAAATAAAAAAATAAAAAACAGTTTCGAAGTGAGTGGATGAAAACGTTTGAGACACTGATACAATCAAAATAATTGTTATTAGCTGTTTGCATCTTCTGCGAGTCCTTGTAAAATGCTCACGAAGTTCGGTAAAATTAATATAATTGTGGTATGACTAGGGCATTAATACAGTGTGGTCATCATTTGCAGGTTCTTCCTCTTGCTCGGAAGCATTTTACACACAAAAGACAAAGAGAATTAATATATCAAAGCTTGTGTGTAATGCCTTTGAAGTTGATTGAAACTGTCTTACCATGGTTCGTTCAGTCACTTACAGAAAGCGAAGCCATGTCCTTCCTTGAAAATATGCAAATGGCAGGTATCAGATTTAGCTTCCAACAGAAGAAGTTTCAATAAAGGAGATCTTAATTTTGGTTACTCGATTATCTTTTTGATTGTGTTTTTTTCTCATACAGCTCCTAAATCTGATGCGGCTCTTGTCACATTATTTTCCGGTTGGGCTTGTAAGAGTCGAGCCAGAGAGTGTTGCCTCTCGTCTCAATCAAATGGTTGTTGTGGTGCAAAATCAATGGCAATGCCATCAGATGATTCTAGCCCACCGTTGCATGCAATCAGTTTAAGTGATAGCATACCCTCGCATCCTACTTCTCTAAGCATACCCAGGGAAAATATGGCAAGTGAATTGCCGAGCTGTGCAAATCAGGCGTGCTGCGTTCCTGGATTAGGTGTCAGTAGAAATAGTCTTGGGCTGAGTTCCTTTACGGGTATGAAATCTCCATCTTCATTAAGTCCAGGCGCTCCTCCTTTGAACTCCAGTTTATTTAATTGGGACACCGACATGAGTTTTGCTGATAATGGTTTGACTTCACGACCCATTGATAACATATTCAAGTTTCATAAGGCAATCCGCAAAGATGTCGAGTATCTGGATGTAGAATCATCAAAGCTTGGTGATTGTGACGAGAAATTCCTTTGGCAGTTCAGTGGCAGATTTCGCTTGCTTTGGGGGTTGTATAAAGCTCATAGTAATGCCGAGGATGATATTGTCTTCCCGGCATTAGAAGCCAAAGAAACTCTTCATAATGTTAGCCACTCATACACTCTCGACCACAAACAAGAAGAAAAGTTATTTGGAGATATTTCAGCTACACTTTCCGAGCTCACGCTACTTCACGAAACCCTGAATGGTGTATCTGATAGCAAGTTTGAAGGCTCCGATCAAACTGATTCCAAGAAGAAATATAATCAACTTGCCACCAAATTGCAAGGCATGTGTAAATCATTAAAGGTGACGCTGGATCAGCATGTGCTCGGGGAAGAACTTGAATTGTGGCCTTTGTTTGATAGACATTTTTCCGTCGAGGAGCAGGATAAAATTGTTGGGCGTATAATTGGGACAACAGGTGCAGAGGTGCTTCAGACTATGCTACCTTGGGTAACTTCTGCATTATCTCAAGAAGAGCAAAACCGAATGATGAATACATGGAAGCAAGCTGCTAAAAACACAATGTTTACAGAGTGGCTAGATGAATGGTGGGATGGAGATTCGCTTGCTTCTTCACAACCTGCAACATCCGACTCCGGTCCTTCCCGAGGTTAGAACAATAACCTCTCGTAAAATGCCAATTATTATATGGTGTACAGAATTCATTTATGATATCACGTTGTTGAATTGTTGCCTCTCAGAATGTCGGGACTAATGGTCTTTCTAAAGTGATATATGCTTTTGTTGCTATCTCAGCATGCAAGGCCTAATGTGGTTATTGTTCTTACTGTCGCAGGCTGCGATGCACACGAAAAAGTAGAACATTCTGATCCTACTCTGAAGCCTGGCTGGAAAGATATTTTCAGGATGAATCAAAACGAGCTTGAGTCAGAAATCAGAAAGGTGGCGCAGGATCCCACACTTGATCCAAGAAGAAAGGATTACCTTATCCAAAATCTGATGACCAGGTTCCTTATTTCGTAAAATAAGAAGCATAGTTTTGTCTTTGTTGCGCTCATGACTATCGATTGATTTTGGCAGTTTTTATGTTTTTATTATATAGTCGATGGATAGCTGCACAACAGAAGTCAACTTCCGAAAGAAATGGAGAATCATCAAATGGTTATGATTCATTGGAGTGCTCTCCGTCTTACTGCGATCCTGAGTCCAAGGAATACGGGTGTGAGCATTATAAAAGAAATTGCAAGCTCGTTGCTGCATGTTGTGGAAAGTTGTTCACGTGCCGATTCTGCCACGATGAAGTCAGTGACCATTCAATGGACAGGTGGGTTTGGGCTTCCCATCTGGCATTTTTTTATTTTCCGCAATTTTGGATGATTTATATCTCTTCCACTTTTAGGAAGCTGACATCGGAGATGATGTGTATGCAATGCCTTAAAATACAACCTGTTGGGCCAATTTGCACGACACCCTCCTGTGATGGCTTTTCAATGGCAAAATACTACTGCGCCATCTGCAAGTTTTTCGACGATAAAAGGTGCATAATTTTTTCTAAATGCTATATTTTTCATTTTTGACGGACAAATATGTCTGGTCTGGCATTCGTTTATGCTGTGGCACTGACCCCAGTTTCATATGGCCTCTTAGTACGGTTTATCATTGCCCATTCTGCAATCTCTGCCGCGTGGGTAAGGGTCTTGGCATTGATTCCTTTCACTGCATGACGTGCAATTATTGCCTGAGCATGCAACTGGTGAATCATAAGTGCCGGGAGAAAGTGCTGGAGGTGAACTGCCCTATATGTTGTGATTTCTTGTTCACATCAAAAGCATCAGTTAGAGGTCTTCCCTGCGGCCACTTCATGCATTCAGCGTGCTACCAGGTTTTCCTTAATCTTGATTTTTTCTTTCCATCTTAATTCATTAAACGGGAATATTTGAAAAGTTTCATCTTACTGAGGTTTTATTTCCTGGAACAGGCATACACATGTAGTCATTACATTTGCCCTATTTGTAGCAAATCTCTCGGATCTTTGGAAGATATGGCGGTAAGGAATTTTTTTAGGCATTCAAAAAAACCTTTTCTTGTCTGCGATCATATAACTTGTAAAAAAAATGTGAATAAGGATATTGTGAATCTCTTGGATGCCGTCATTGATGTTTAGGTATACTTTGGCATGCTTGATGCAATACTAGCTTCAGAAGAGCTTCCAGAGGAATACAAGGATCGGTACCAAGTAAGCAATTGAACGCTCTTCTTCTCCTTTTTCATTTGCTAAACCATGAACGCTAATCATATCAATTACAGGACATATTGTGCAATGACTGTGAAAAGAAGGGGACAGCACGATTCCACTGGCTCTATCACAAATGCCAATTTTGCAGGTCATATAATACAAGGGTTATCAAGGAGGTCTCAACAAATGCTAATTGCTCAAATTAGCAATGCTCATCAGGCCCCAAGGATTCTGGTGTGTATCTGCACCCTTTTATTCAACACCCAATCAATTGTCTTCATATCTGATCTGATTCAATGTATTTATCATCAGTGTTAGTGCGTTGTTGGATGTCCCGGAAAAGACACAATTTTGTGAATAAAATCGCCATAGAAATTATACACGAAGGTGAACTTCTGCTTGGGTTTCCTGCAGATTTTCAGGCCGCCAGGTGCTTCGTCATTTGAGAACTCACGATGGACATAATAAAGCAGAATTAAATTGCCTGAAGGCTGAGAAAATCAGTTACCAAGAACCAACCGGAAGTCTCTTACCACGTCAATTTTTAATCTGTCTTGCCATGATAGTATGAAAATCTGAAAGCTACATACTTTCAAATAGTGACACATATTAGTGAGACTATTTGATTGAGTTTCCAATCACAGACAGATTCATTCAAGCATGTTCCAAACTGCACAAATCCCATGTTGAATGTCATATCTCAGCATAAAGCTATTACTTATCAACAACAACAAAAAAAAAAGAGACATATACACAAAATGATATTTATGTATTATTATATTTAATAATTTTTTTATATTGTGGATTATACTTCATATAAATCAATTAGTATACGGAGGAGCGTTCAAATGAGGCACTCAAATTAGAATGAGACTGTGAGGCACGATCTCAACCACACATCTAACCCCCCGTGCTTTGTGGGCGCGCCACGTGGCAAATAGTAAACCCACTACCAACAGTAAAAAGCAAAAAGCAAATAGTAAAATCCCACTACCACATCTTTAAATATCAACCATTAGATCAATATCACCAATGGCCAAGATCATGCCTTACAGCCTCATTCTACCAACCATGCCTCAACCGAGTGCTCCCCTTAGTATACGAATATATCTTAAAACAAATAATGAAAAAGTTGTGTTTCCCAAAAAAATATATATCCGCTTCTTTCCGCCTCTCGGACTCCGCTTCCTTTCCTGCTATAAATTTGTTCATAATCGCGTCGATCAGTTCTTCAATTGACGCAAAATCAAGGTATGTAGTGGAATCTTACCTCCTCAATCTTCTATCCTTTCGTTTTGAGTAGGTTTGATGATGCTCGCGCCATTGATTTGAAGTTTCTCGTGATGAAAAATTCGATTTTTTTTTACCTGGGTTGTGTTCGATTTGATGGTTTTTGTTAAATTTAGATTCAACAGAGAATCAAGGCAGCATTTTTATTGAAGGGTTGTAGTGAAAATGATGTGATTATTGTCATTTTTTGTATGAATTTTGCTAGAAATTTTGTGTAAGGTTCTTTTCAGTTTCATTTTTTTTTAGTAGCCCTGATTCGGAATCTTTTGAATGGCTGTAGCGTTTAAAATTTTCATTGATTGTGCCGGATGATAACCCATGCGAGTAACCCAAAACGAGTTTCGGATTTCGAAAATAATCCATGCGAGTTTCACATTTCAAAACTGACCTATTTTTAAAGAGACCGGATCCTGAGAATCCGGTCTTTGGCGTTTTTTCAAAGACCGGATCCCGGAATCCCGGTCTTTGGGAGATTTGGATGATGTGGACGAGCGGTCGAATACGTGGCGTCCACGTAAGACCGGAACCCGGAAATCCGGTCTTTTAATAAGACCGAATCGGGGGGATCCGGTCTTTAGCGATATATGAATCGGCAGCAGATCTCTTCTCTCCCCATTCTTCTTCTCCGATTTCTTCAAACCCTAACAAAATCCGAGCTCCTCCGTCGCCGATTCGTCCGTTGCTGTCATCGATTTATCCGTCAATCACACTCCGTCCATCCATACGAAGAATCTTCGTCATCCGATTCGTTGCCATCCGATTTCGTCCGTAAAAACCCAAATTTCTATGAAATCGATAGGTAAAAACCTCAATTGAGTAACTGGTGTTGTTGTAGTGTTGTTGAATTGTTTGTATTTGAAATTAGTCGGTTAATTGTACGAATTTTTTGTGAATTTTGTCCTTTGATATTATTGTTTAAATTAGTGTTGTTATTAGTGTATATATTAGTGTTGTGAAATTAGTACGTTTAAATTAGTGTTGTTATTAGTATTGATGGATTAAACCGGTTAATTGTATGACTGTTGAATTTTAAATGTTGTGAATTTTGTTATTAGGGTTGTTATGTGTTGAATTTTGTTATTAGTGTTGAGTGTTGAATTTTAAATGTTGTGAATTTTGTTATTAGGGTTGTTATGTGTTGAATTTTGTTATTAGTGTTGAATTTTGTTATTGGTGTTGCTATTTTTATACTTGGAGAATAATTTGTATTTATTTTTCTTCATGAATTAGTAATAATGTATATATATTTTTTTTACAGAAATGTCGTCCGGTAACAGGCGAAGAAGCACTAGTCAACGCGATGTGCCGTCTTCTTCACGTGCGACTGCTAATCCAGATATGGATATGGATGATTACGTTCATCCTGGACCCATCGATCCATCCTTATTGACACTGCAAAGTGTGCATCGCACTGAGGCGATTTGGAGAAATCAGGTATGATTTTCATTAATTAAACATTTGAAATTGATATCAAATAACAATATGTTATACTAATAAATTGTTTTACATATTTCAGATGGATAAAGATTTTATGTCTGATAAGTCATTGCGAGTCGCGGGTCATAATGTCGTACCTATGGATCATCGACTTGCGCAGTACGTTGCGAATGCCGGATTTCTACCGTGGACCCAAGTATGCAACGTGAAGATTGATCCAAAATTGTGCACCGCCTTAGTGGAGAGATGGCGACCCGAGACACACACATTCCATCTGAATGGAGGGGAGGCTACAATTACATTACAGGACGTCGCTCTCCTTACTGGATTACCCATAGATGGGGAGCCTGTATCTGGACTAGGTTCGTTGGAATGGGAGCCACTTTGTTTGAGTTTATTGGGTGCTGTGCCCGACCGTCCGAAGAAGAAATCGATGGGTAGCAAGACATGGTTCGATAACTACCTGACTCATATACCGGTCGATGCGGATGAAGAGACATTGAAGAAATACGCTAGGGCGTACATCTTGTGTCTATTGGGATTGACTCTCATGTCAGATTTGTATGGTGATCAGGTAGCGCTCCACTACCTTCCATTGTTGGCGGATTTGGATAACGTCCGGAGATACAGTTGGGGGAGCGCGGTTTTAGCTGTGTTGTACAGTAACTTGTGCAAAGCGAGCAATTTTAAGAAGTCGCAAATTGCTGGATGTTTACTGTTACTACAGTTTTGGAGTTGGGAGCGTTTGCGTGTTGGCGCTCCACAACCATATTATAGAGAGGCCCCAGTCCTTGCCGATGAGATTCATCCATATTTAAGACCTTGTTGGTCGTACTTGTAAGTTTATTTCCATCGCATCCATATTCAAAATTTGCATTTTCATATTCAATTTGTAACGCATTTTTTATGTGCAGGCATTGGGCTGGACCAAAACACTTTGTTGAGGTCCCGCGTGGTTCTCTAGTCTTCTTTCGGGATCAACTGGAGCGAATGGTTCATGTTGATTTTATTTTCCGACCATATGACGAGGAGATCTTGCCCCGACTGCATCCCGTATGTCTCGAATCACGGGAATTATGGACGGCTGATGTGCCACTTCTTTGCTTTAACATCGTTGAGTGGCATTATCCCGAATCGTGTTTTGAGACAGTTTGGATGGAAGCAGATGATTCCACCTCCTCCTATAGCGTGTACGAATGAGCACCACGGGTTGGAAAGGAAAAAGACAGTTGAATGGAGAGTGTACCTCGCACAGTATGTTGCGCAATGGAATGCCAGATATGAGAGATTAATATATGGGAATCCGGGCGAGGATGGCGAGGACATTGATATTCCTAGTGATGAATATGTATATTGGTATTCAAGGATAACACGTCGCCTTATCCAGCCCAAATTGGAGGAAGAGGACACTCAGTACTATCGCCCTACTGCCCATGAATTACCTAGCAATGTAAGTTTTCACATTGATACCTAGGGATGAATATGTTTTATACGTTCACTAACAATTTGTTCCTATAGATTCGCACGCTGCTCATCTGTGCATCGGAAGCTGCAGAAGGATTCCATAGTACTGCAGACCCGAGATCTGTTTTCCATCGCATTTTTCATACCGTAGTGGAAGAACTACGGGTGTTGGGCGAGTTGCGGCTGCTGAACATCAACCCTGATTTTATTGACTTGGGAAACGGTAAATTTCCATTTACCCGATACCTATTTTCCATCGCATTTAATTATTTCATTAATACATTTCAACGACAGATGACCATGATGATACGATTGTAGAGGAAGATCATGTCACCAACCTTGACTCACAGACCGCTGGTTATGATCGCCCATCAAGCTCACGGGCACCACCATCGTTTCCGCCATCAAGCTCACGAGCACCACTTTCACCACCATTTCGGCAATCCACCTCACATGCGCCATCTTCACCTTCACCACCAGCTCATGGGCACGAACTTCGTCCTCCAAGGTCACCGAAACAATCTTGGCTTAAGAGGTTGCGTAACAAAAGATTCTGATGACATTTTGTACTATCAAACTCTCAATTTAATGTACGAAAGTGACTTTTTAATATGTGTTTTAATTTCATTATGTCAATTTAATCGACAAAATTAATTTCATTATGTGCACTAAATATTTCAATTGAATTGACAAAAAAATTGAAATAAAAAAAATTTTGATTTTTTTCTGGAGACCGGATTTCGGGGAACCGGTCTCACACGGGACCCGAATTTGGATTTTCCAAAGACCGGATACAGCAAATCCGGTCTTCTGAAAAATCCAAAAAAAATGAGGTCATTTTGATGACCGGATTGGGGGGATTCGGTCTCCTACGGGACCCGAATTTCTGACGCCGCGACCAGAAATGACCGGACGAGCACGGGTCGGGATTCTCCAAAGACCGGATTCCCGGATTCCGGTCTTATGAAAAATCCAAAAAAAAATTAGGTCATTTTGATGACCGGATGTCGGGGATCCGGTCTTCTGCGGGATTCTCAATAAGACCGGAATTCGGGAATCCGGTTTTTTTTGTAAGCTATAAATATGATCTTTCTCTCGTTCATTTTTTTCATCCAAACACACTTCCTACTAATAAATCTATCATCATTTCACTCATTCTTTCAATTTCATTCGATATGGAAACCCCCACTCTTGATAATTTAGATGTTCCGATCATGGACGAGTACGATCGGGACGAAATGGAGAATTTGGAGATGGTCACTGTTCATAATCCGGAGTACGAGAATGCAGTACCCTAATACTTATGGGATCATCCGGATTTCGAAGATGTTTCGGCCTGGGACACCAATCAACCAGCCGATGAATATATGGGAGGATATTTTGATCAATCGGATCTGCACGCATCCCTAGGAGTTGGTTCAGAGTTTGACTCAAAAGAACTTGCGGTACAAGCGGTGCGGAAGTGGTCGATAATGACACGGGTGGAGTACGTGGTCAAAAAATCTAACCCTTCTTTCATTGTGTTTCAATGTAGAAAAGGTCGAGAAGTTTGTCCGTGGGGCCTCCGGATAGCTGCACTGAGACGAAGTAACCGTTGGGAAGTGCGAAAGCATCGTGAGCATCACATATGTCAGACCGACACAATCATGGCCAACAACGTTCATATGACGCCCAAGTACATCGCTAGAGAACTCTGGGATGTGATGACAGAAAAATTACGGCTGAGTGTAGCAGAGATACAAGGAAGAATTTATAAAGACTACGGGCTAGAAATCTCCCCCTTGAAAGCTTGGCAAGCGAAGCAACAAACAATGATTAACTTATTTGGAACATGGGATGACTCCTTCGCAAACCTGCCGCACTTGATGAAGGCGTTAGTTGATAATAGTCCGGGAACAGTTGTCTATTGGGATACGGAAGAAATCAATGGTCAGTACATTCAGGTAAATCGTGTTTTTTGGGCATTTTCTGAATGTATTCATGCGTTTAGGCATTGTCGTCCTATATTATCCATTGACGGAACTCATATGTACGGTAAGTACGATGCGAAGCTCCTCGTAGCATGCTCATTGGACGCAAACAATGGTATTTTACCTGTTGCGTTTACTTTGGTCGAGAGTGAAAACACCTCCAGCTGGAGTTGGTTCATGAGTTGCATTCGAGAGGGTGTCACTGATCGGACGGGCTTGTGCGTCATATCTGACAGACACGGAGGATTAATGGCTACTATGCGTGAACCACAATGGTCGGCTCCTAATGCTTACCATCGTATCTGCGTTCACCATTTTCAGAGCAACTTCAACACGAGGGTCAAAGACTCTTATTTGAAGAAAAAACTTGGCAAGGTTGCATATGCCAAAAAAGAGTACAAGTTTGCAGCTCGATATGAGGAGCTTATGACACTATTGAAAGACAGAGCTGACGTGCGAAATTGGTTGCGCGAGGTGGACGTTCATTTATGGTCGTTGGCAATGGATACTGGTGGTATGAGATGGGGCTCAATGACCACGAACGCTTCGGAATCGTTCAATGGCGTTCTCAAGCACGGACGCGATTTACCAATTTCAGCATTGGTAATGTTCACTTTCAAACAGTTGAATAAATACTTCAACAACCGTCGTTATCGTTACGACAACTACTCGGATTCGGGTTTTGCACCAAAGGTACACGAGAGGTTGGAGGTACTCCGACAAAGGGCACAGTTCCACAGAGTCGAACTTTTTAACGCGTCCCAGGGTATTTATCAGGTTACCACGGGAGTTAAGCATCATATGTGGAAAGTTTGCCTACCCGGGAGAACATGTGAATGTGGAAAATGGACGACACTTCATATTCCCTGCAGTCATGCAATTGCAGTTTGTAAGTTCACGAACAGGGAATACAGCGACTATGTGCCTCGTGAGTATACACTTCAAGCTTACAACATGACCTGGAGTTACCATTTCAGTCCATTACCTCAGTCTGACTTCTGGGAACCCTATGATGGACTTCGTCATGTGCCTAATCCTCACTTCAAACGTACAAACGTCGGTAGAAATCCGACAAGGCGAAGGCGTACTGAAATGGACCAGAGGGATGTCGGTCAGTCCAGTACTCAAGGACAGGCTTCATCATCACAACCCCCAGGCAGGATTCAAATGTGCAAATTATGTCATC
The DNA here is from genome assembly GCA_033675395.1 of Rhodiola chrysanthemifolia. Classification (NCBI taxonomy): domain Eukaryota; kingdom Viridiplantae; phylum Streptophyta; class Magnoliopsida; order Saxifragales; family Crassulaceae; genus Rhodiola; species Rhodiola chrysanthemifolia. The sequence goes on from CM066204.1 coordinate 17,299,613, forward strand.
AAACTGGTCATAACAGAAGGTCTTGTCCATTCGTCAATACAAGCTAAATCCAATATCCGAGTACCTATAATACATTTGTTGTTCAATTTTAACTACAACTTTGTTTATAATGTCCACCTTCCAATGATTATGCACTTTTAAAAAATTTTAAGCCGCAAAAGACCGGATCGGCGGGATCCGGTCTTATTTAAAACCGAAATTCCGGGTTCCGGTCTTACGTGGAAGCCACGTAATCGACCGCTCGTCCACATCATCCAAATCTCCCAAAGACCGGATTCCCGGGATCCGGTCTTTGAAAAAATGGGTCAGTTTTGAAATGTGAAACTCGCATGAGTTATTTTCGAAATCCGAAACTCGTTTTGGGTTACTTTAAAAAAAACTCAAAATTATGTGAATTTAGTGTGAGTGGAAGTTGCTTGATGGAAATTCTTGTTTATGAAAATTATAAAATCGTTTTTGTATTTGAATGCGTAGAACTGTATGATAAAATGCCAGAGGTGGGAGTTATTGATATGAATTTCATATATTGGTTATAGAAAGTAAAATACAGTTGCTGCAACTGGCATTGATTTCTTTTTCTTCATCGTGGTTCAACAAGGTTTATGGTTGTGGTACTAATAGATGTTATGGGGTGTTGGCTTGGTGTTAGATCACTAGGTCAAAATGAGCGGTCCGGCTGCAGCTCCATCGTCGAAACAGAAGGCGGCAGCAGTCCAGCAGCCCGAGACATCATTTAAGCGAAAGCGCGGAGTGTTTCAGAAAGATTGTGAGTTGTAGTACTTATGAATAAAAGAGTGTATATTTTTTCTGAATACTGAATGTTGCGGTGTTGGCCTTGCAGTGCAGCACATGATGTATGGTTTCGGCGACGATCCAAATGCAAGTGATAGTTAATGCTTTGTACTTCTTTTTGGAGATGAGTGGTTGGTTAATGTCTAATTTTTAATCTTCTTATCCATTATATCAGCCACTTCCGGAGACAATGGCTCTTGTGGAGGACATCGTAGTGGAGTATGTCACAGATCTGGTATTAATCTTCACCATGCAACTCTCTTCTTTGTATATTTTTTACTGACATTGCGACTGAAAATAATTATTATTTCATATGATACGCATTAAATAAGAATATGCGGTCACAGTTCCTGGAGCTCATTGATTCAGTTCAAACACTGATATTAGGATTTAGCTTCTCATATTTGTGCGGTTCTTCGGTGCCTTCTGATTTGGACTTATCTGCAGGCAAACAAAGCACAAGAAACCGCTTCAAAGAGAGGAAAGCTCTTAACTGAGGATTTTCTATTTCTGATCAGGAAGATTAGTTTATCCTCATTTCAACAGGGCTGATATTTTGTAAGCGTTTCTTTTTTTTGCCTCAAGAATAATTTGTCAATTATGACAAACAATCATTTTAATATTTATCAATTCCACCTGTCTTGGTATTCGTTCAGATGTGTAAACTTTTTGTCTAGCATGAGTTATTAGTTGAAGTATATTGATTCATTTTAGGAAATTAGGATGTGAAACTTGTAACGTCTTCCGTGTGGATTTTCTCAATGTAATCGTACTCTTAATTTCAGTATAGTTATTCTGATATCAAACAACACTGCGTGCATGCATGTAGGATCCGGCAAAGCTCAACAGGTCCAGAGAGCTGTTGTCGATGAACGAGGAGCTGAAACAAGCACGTAAGACTTTTGATGAGCGAGAAGTATGTTGAAGGAGAGCAGCGCTTATTTTGGCTTTCTGGTACTCAAGAATTTTGACAATGTCACGTTCTCCAACTTGCTTGCGTAGAAGATTCCTTCCAGAATTTGATGCGTAACAGTCATAATTTTTGAGATTTATAGATAGAAACATTTTAACATGTATATTTTTTGATACACACTTTTTTTTTTCAAAGGCAGTATCCGGACAAACACATACTCAAGCCAGCCATTCCACCATTATTCCTGGCTTTACCAAAATCCCAACTTTATTGCGTTGGTAATACTAAAGTTTGTCCCTGATAAACAATTTTGATGTATACTTGTGAAATTGTTATTACCACTCTAAATAAGGATGATGATTTTTATTCGTGCTGTTGCAAGTGAGATTTACTTGATCAAATTGATTATGAGTTTTTATTATTATGAAGAATTAAATAGTAGAAAGATGGATGATATGATTTTTTTTTTTTTTTTTGGGAGCAAGGCATGGAGACTTTTGACTAAAAGTCTAAAACACGCCCTTAACTTTGAAATGAAGCTAGTTTATAGGAAGCTTGAATTGGCGACACAAAATAAAGATGAGCAGTCGAGCTTATAGTTTGGGGCAAAATTGAAGCACACTATCTGCTCTTCGTTCCCAATATGACACTCACTAACTTAATTAAAATACCTTGTGCCTTTTAAATTATTTTAAATAAAACGATATCATTTTGATTTAAACGATGTCGTTTTCGTGCTCGTAGCATTTAGCTGCGCAACATTGAATATTTTTCCATGCAATTAAAGTTAGATATGTAGCGAAATGGGTCTTTTATTCAGCACTTGGCCACCAAAGAGATGAAGATTACAAAAAAAACAAACATGCTTGGAATTCAAAAAACAGAACATAAAAATGTTCGAAAACAAAGACAGAATAATAATCCATGCTTAACTTAGTGGTCCAAGATTGAACCACATATGTAGCAGGGGATCGGAATTACTACCTAGTAACCCGGTGGCTTGTAGGCTATGAAACTGATGCACTGGACTTGACGCACGTTGTCGAATCCAATGATTCTAACGTGTGCGTTAGGGTAGGTGGTCTTGGCCTCCTCCAGCTCCTTGAGCACCTGAGACGAGTCAGTGCATCCGAACATAGGCAGCTTCCACATCACCCAGTATCGTCCGTCGTAGTATCCTGGCGATTTGTTGTGCTCACGGTACACGAATGGGTGCTGCAACAAACCAACCCATCAGTTTAACCAATACATCATCGTTAATTTAATTATCGAAGAGAGAGAGAGCGATATAAAGTTAAATAAGGAGACCTCGAGCTCGAATTCTAGGCAGGGAACCCAGTTGTTGCGCAGAAGGTAGTCGACTTCCTTGGCTAATCCAGCTTCAGTTAGAGGTGGGAGGTATGAGAGTGACTCGTACTTCTTCAACCCAATTGGTGGCCACACCTGCATTCGTCAGACCATATAGGATAACATTACTATGGTTACTTCATGACGTTCAAAGTTGGAAAAAAAAAAGCCATTCATCATGTCAATTATGGCGATACCTTCATGCACTGGACTCTTCCACCATTGTTGGTGATGGAGGTGATGTCCTGGTTAGGCTTGCGGGTAACTGGGAATGAAGCACCAGCCTTGAGGCCAGTGAAGGGAGCAACCATGGCGGTGGTGGCGGCCGGAGTGCGGCTAGCAGAGGCAACAGCAGCTGAGGACATCATTGAGGCCATTATATTATTGCTGCTCCGTTGAGGATGTCTTCTACTCACTTGTATACCTTTTTATAGAGTAACTCACTAAACAAGGCCCTTGTAAATCAAGTGGACATAAATTCAGATTGGTTCTATCTTGAGGAAAATGTAACAGTTTGAGTTTAGAGACACCCATGCAGCTGCAAGGCTCAGCCACACATAAAAATCTGAAGAGGGTATTGGATTGATTAGAGGCCTTATCATCAAGTTGCAGGGCTTCCTGGCCACATGTCGGTTTTTTACTATCTTATCTCGTTGTGGGTGTGAGCTTAGATATGTGTGATGGATGACCAATGCAGACCAATCTCTCCTCATTAATGCAAATTCAGGTTCATATATTTTGGCTCTTTCTTATGCAACTTGAGGTTAATATTTTCAACCTTTTTACTTCAAATATATTTTTACTCCAACTATTATCCCAAGCTCGGTCTTAAAATGTTAGCTAATGCTCCCAAATCCCAATTCTTAGATCCATCATTTGATCACATACCTCATTAATGAGAGGAGGTGATAATTGATATTGTCGCTTTCATTTTAATTTTTTTTTTTGTATAGCACCCTCCTCGATTTCTCTTATAATGATCATGCATCATCAGTGGATGAGAAAGAAGGTGTTACTCAAAAGTAAACTTGAAATGAAATTAACATTTTCTAATTACAATGCCTCTTTTTTACGGCAACCGTTGCACATGCTATTAGTAATAATATACATATTTATATTAGAGTGCGGTTCAGGTACAAATCAATTTATAAATAAAAACTACAAACCGATTTTTAAGCTGACACGTGTCCCATTTGTCGAAATCCCGAACAAACACGGAGGGGTATTATAGTCATTCCACACGGAGTGGTATAAACCTAATAATGTTATTTTCAATTTAGTCCAAGAGTTGTTAATAATCAGACTTAAACTTGGAAATGATCAGACTTAAAAAGCACCAATGATCACACTTAAAAGACTTAATGATCAGACTTAAACTTGGAAATGATCAGACTCAAAAAGCAGCAATGATCAGACTTAAAATACTTAATGATCAGACTTAAAATAGATAATGATCATACTTAAAAGACTTAATGATCAGACATAAAAGGCTTAATGATCAGACTTAAAATAGATAATGATCAGACTTAAAAGACTTAATGATCAGACTTAAAATAGATAATGATCAGACTTAAAAGACTTAATGATCAGACTTAAAAGACTTAATGATCAGACTTAAAAGACTTAATGGTCAGACTTAAAATAGATAATGATCAGACTTAAAAGACTTAATGATCAGACTTAAAATAGATAATGATCAGACTTAAAAATCGGTAACTAAAAGACTACAAATCGATAATGATCAGACTTAAAGAAAGAATGATCAGACTTAATATTGGAAACTAAAAGACTACAAATCGATAATGATCAGACTTATAGAGAGAATGATCATACTGGTAACTAAAAGACTACAAATTGAGAATGATCAGCTTAAAACAGCAATGATCAGACTTAAAAACAGCAATGATAAGACTAAAAATAAGCAACGATCAGACTTACAAAGCAATGTTCAGACTTAAAACTAAAGAGGATTAAAACGCCCCTCAGATTTCGCACGCATGGGATCGAGACACAGCCCCAGGGCTATGGAGCAACCTTTCTTTCTTTAGAGCGATAGATGCTAGGTTTCAGCTTTCTTCTCTCCAGAGGGCTATATATTAATAATTAGATTAACGACCCCGCCTTAACGGTCGAGGAGAAGGAATGAGAGTCTTTCACCATTGGATCATCGGATGTGTAATATTCCTTACTTTTTTTTATCTATCTTTACTATAGAGTGAGGCAGTAGCACTTGGGTTCTATGCCGTTAATTAGCATAGGTTCCATGGGCGGCGATGAAGAGAAGTAAGCAGTAACGGCGGATACACAGGCTAACCCATCTCGGGCTTATACTCCAATTAAGGGGCCGAAGCTCTTTCCTTAATACTATTGTTGGGGCTTCCCCTTAGGAATGGGAACGGAAATCCTCTCCGAACCTCTCTAAAGAAAGGAATCATGTTGAAATTACGCTTCTCCACGGCATAATAGTGTTATATTAGAGCTATTACGCGAATTTAACCCTCCAGATGATCGAATTTGCCCTAAAAACGCCGAACTCACAGCAAAGCGGTGAGCTCTGCTCAATGCCGTTTCCACCCAAAAAATACTAGGCTTTCATCAAATTCTGATACAGGCGCATAAACATCAAATTTTAGAATCGTATTATAGCAAATTTTAAAATTTTACGCAAAATGATCAGACTTAACGCATGATCATCATTACCATCTTTAAGTCTGATCATTACCATCTTTAAGTCTGATCATTACTGGTTTAAGTCTGATCATTATTTTTTTAAGTTGATCATTGTTTTTTTAAGTCTGATCATTGTTTTTTTTATGTCTGATCATTAATTGTTTAAGTCTGATCATTAATGGTTTAAGTCTGATTATTATTTTTTTAAGTCTGTTCATTGTTTTTTTAAGTCTGATCATTATTTTTTTAAGTCTGATCATTATTTTTTTAAGTCTGGTCATTAATGGTTTTAAGTCTGGTCATTGTTTTTTAAGTCTGATCATTACTGGTTTAAGTCACATCATTATTATTTTTTAAGTCTGATCATTGTTTTTTTAAGTCTGGTCATTACTAGTTTAAGTCTGATCATTGTTTTTTAAGTCTGATCATTACTGTAGCAAATTTTGGACGATTATACCCCTCATATCTTTTATGTATTTTTAAATAAGTCCGCGTGAGTTTTTTTTTCTTTACAAAAAGAACCCCGAACGGGATAAATTCTGATTGGTCGATTTTTACACGTGGCATTATTTTTGTGGGTTTGTAGTTTTTATTTATAATTATGATTTGTATTTGATCCAAATCCTTTATATTATACCCATCAAATATGAGGTCTTTGTAGTTTGTGTTTCGATGAAATGTTTTTCTAGTCTTTCCATTTGATACGTTGATATGTGTCCTACATTTTTCATAATGTGCACAAAAGATCATATTATTGATTTTGGAAGAGCGCTGAAATGAGAACTCCTTAAAATTTCGAGAACTTGAGACCTCAATCTGCATCCTCCAAAATGCAAGATGCATTTTCTAAAATACATTTTGGTGGTGACACATGTCCCATGTGTATTTTTCAAGATGCATTTAATGCAAAATCAAAGCCATCTTTTTTACTTTGCTTTTTGGACATGTGTCAATGCAGATTCAAAGATGCATCATGATCTAATTGTAAAATTTGAATTCTCAAATTCTCGAATTTTTAAGGATTTTCAACCGAACACTGTACTCCCCATTGATTTTGATATTGTATCGAAATTTATTAGCTGAATTCTAGTCACACCATGCATATACGTCAGTGACGAATCCATGACTTTCCTCCTCGAAAGAGGAGCAATATATAAATAATTTATACAAAAATATGTTAAAATTTTCAGCATGAACATGACAATAAAATCCACTTTTTTTTATCAAAGGTCAACTTTTATTAAAACGAGAACGAACTGTCCCGAAGAACAGAAGTCCTAGAAAGGGCACGACCAAAATCCACTTAACCCATCATATAATCTATTTTCTCTCTCCCAAAAGCTCTCCGTACACAGAAGACTCCCGAAGCTTGCCGTTCCTTCCTTCTCTGTTTTCAAGCTCTCTCGCCCCCGTCGTCGGAGTCGTTTCCGTCTCCACCCTCTCCGCTTTATCCTTGAGCTGAGTTGGGGTGGTTATGGTTTCGAAGACGGTGGCGGGTGGCCTTTTTGGTGGTTGTTGGGGCTCCGGTGGCTGTTGTGCTCCCTGATGCGGTTCGGATGTGGCGCAGGTCGATGGTCTGTGCATATGGGGTGTGGAGCACGTTTTGGGTGGCTGGTTGCGCCGGAATGGATTTGCTCGGTGTGGTGTGGGATCCGGCAAGCATCTCGGACGGCAGGATGGCTTTGGTGTTGCGGCTGGAAGGCGGGATGGGTGGAGTCGTTCGGTTGGGTGGTTCCGGCTTGGAAGGCGGTGGGATTTTGACCTCCGTTTCGGGTGTTGCTGCGCGTCACGGGTGGTGGTGGGACTGTGGTGTATTGTATATATTTGGTGTGTCTAGGTTGTAGTTTTAGTTTAGGTTATCTCAGCTGGTTTTCCGGTCTGAGCTGTTTATCTCAGCCGGTTATCGATCTGAGTTTTCATTATTAGTTTTTTAGTTCCAGGAGCTTGTCTCCTGATTTGTATCAAAGGGCACGACGGTGCGTCATCCGTTTATGTAGTGTCGGCAACTGCGGTCGGTCCGATCAGAACAGTTTCTGTTTGATCGTGCCCTTTCTAGAACTTCTGTCCTTCGGGTGCAGTTTGTTCTCGTTTTATAAAAGTTGAACTTTGATAAAAAAAATCCACTTAACCCGGCACAAAGGCGAAGCCCTAGCCAACAAATCTCACTTATCTGTACGAATTAAATATATAGTACTAGCTCGAATTATAATATAGGCCAAGTCCAACACAAATAAAAGATAGGGAAAAGTACACATTGGTGTCCCAAACTACCAACATTTTTCAATTGATGGTCCAAACTATCAAATTTTTCAATCAAGGGCAAAATAAAAAATAAATTGACCAATTTTCGAACACAAAGCACCGTATGTTCACCGTAGTTAAATTGTGAACTCAATCATGTGCACCCCGTTAATGACGACTCAATAAAAATATTTATTTGTGTTAAATAAGAAAGATCGATTAATTAAGTGTAATGTTATCATGATCCGATCATTAGGTTATTTTCAACGATGTTCACATGATTGAGTTCGCAATTTAATCACGTGTAGCTAGGTGCTTTGTTTTCGAAAATTGGTCAATTTATTTTTTATTTTGTCCTTGATTGCAAAAATTGATAGTTTGGACCTTCAATTGAAAAATGACGATAGTTCAGAACACCAATGTGTACTTTTCCCTAAAAGATATGAGAGCTCTCGGCGACAATCGTCACATTTGCAACATTTGAACACAACCAACAAAACAACGACAAATCACTAACTATATTAGATAATGAGACGATGTAACTGCCGAAGACGGAAATCCGACCCTGATTTGTACAAGTCGACACAATTATATATTAGAACAAGGCTTTAACAAGTGTACCCAATTATTGCAGTACTTTAATAAACTAACCACCAAGTAGTTGTATATCCTCCCTAGCTAGTGTAGAAGGGGTGGATAAAATCCGGTCCGGTTCGGTTTATTTAACGTCGGGTTTAATCAAATTCAGTATGCGTTTCGGGTTTAATTATTAGGGTTGAGGATCAGATTACCCGATTTCATAAGTAATATAAAAATACTAGATTTTTAATAAGATTCAAACCTTACACCTCATCTGAACAAATATGACTACACATACTAATTAATTTATTTGTGTTCTCGTGAAATATATATAACACTACATATAAATATGTAATTGATTTGCAATGGCTAATAAAACCGTAATACTAAACTTTAAATCACAAATTAGTGATTTAAACTTATATTTTCTGAGTATTTATGTATTGCGATAGATGATACTGAGTGTTTTATGTCTATTATAAATTTTAGTTTAAGGGTCGTCGGGTTCGAGTATACAGATTGACCCGGTCTTTCGGGTGATCGGTTTAGGAACGAGTAAAACCCGTTCCACGCCCATCCCTAAGTGTAAGCTTAATTAGTGATGAATCTAAATGAGAGAGCTTTGATCACTGTAAGTGTTCCATATAGTCACCCTGCTGCCCTAATTATTTCATCTTTTATAATTTCCCATTCTTTAAAAATCCACAGCAAACTTCATTACAGTACATATGTCTCGGTTCAAAACATTGAGCATGCTCAAATGAGAGGAGCGTTCAAATGAGAATATCTTATTTTTTCGAGAACTTGAGATCTCAATCTTCATTTTCTACAATGCATCATTAAGTTATTTTGGTAGAGACACATGTCCCATGTACATTTTCCAAGATGCATTTTAATGCAAAATCAAAGTCACCGTTTTTTACTTTGCTTTTTAGACATGTGTCATATGCAAATTCAAAAATGCCATGATCTAATGGTGATATATTAATTCTCAAAGTTCTCGAATTTTAAAAGATTTTTAACCGAACGCTCCCCATTCTATTAATATCCAATTCATTGATATTATTCGAACATTCTCTACATTATACTTTACCCAAACAAACATATACACATTACACGTACGTCTCGGCCATCGAAAAAGGCCACGTCGACAGACCCTTGGGACTTTCACACCCTAGAGAGTGAAAATAAAACTAGCAATAATGTCGAATAAAAGAAGTACTCTCATGACTCCTGATAGACTCCATACAACTCCAAAACGCTCCTCATCAGAAACTTCACGTTCTTCATCAGATTCCACGCTAGCATGGAAATGTCGTTCATGGAGGTTGAAAACGGTGGCAGCCGCCGTACTCGTCCCGTTACAGTACGAGGTTTGAAGCACGCGTAACCGGCTAGCTAAATCGTTCGACATGAAGAAGATCGTTGCAATAAGAAGTAATAAAAATATTAAACACAAATGACGAAGCTCGTCGAGCTTTAATAGTCCTAGGACGTCGTCGTCGTCGTCAGCCCTAGAGATCCTTAATTTCATCCAAAGGCTGGCGATGATGGGAATGAGGGCGAGTTTGAGGAAGTTGTTGACGAGAAACTGTTTGGTTTCTAGCGCCATTTTTTTGGTGTTGTTTTTTTAGTGAGAGGAAGTGCTTCAGAGGGGATGAGTATGGTTTTAAACGAGATGGAATTGGTTGTAGAGGTGTAATAATAATGGCGGACGGATACGCAGTGGGGGATTTGAAGATGCTCAACTTGTCACAGTGCAGTTGGGTTTGAGTATTGAATGGTGTAGGGAGTGGATGACATTGGTATGGATCATACGACGATGAATTAACGGGTGGGGTGGGTTAGGTTGAGTTGACGCTTTGATTGTTGCTATAAAGTCTTGATTGGCGTAGATTGCATTTATGCATTTATTGTGTATTTGATGATTTCAGTCTCTGAGTGTTTACCGTACTGATCGACACACCCAAAAATGATGCAGATCGTTCAAGTTAAAACTAGCTCCCTAGTTTAAATAGTGAATTCCACTTTTAATTTATGAGTTATGAGGAGCGTTCAAATGAGGCAGTGAACAGTAAAGTGAGGCACGCGAGGCACGATCTCAACCACACATCTAACCCCTCGTGCATTTGTGGCGCGCCACGTGTCCCAAATAGTAAACCCCACTAACTTTTGAAAAGTCAACAATTGCGGCTGTGAACGTGGCTGCGCCACGTGTCACAATGAGTGGCCCAGATCGTGCCTCACTGCCTCATTCTTACAACCCTGCCTCAACCGAGTGCTCCCCTATGAGTTATAATGTTATTTTGATTTAAGTTATGTTATTTGTTTGTTATTATTTTATCTGAATTACTACGTTATTTTCACAAATGACTGTTTTTAATTGCTTATAAGCCCGAATATGAATTGAAGTGTAACGCGGAAGTGTAGAAGAGTGTACTTGCATGGGATACAAATAATAATATAATTTATTTATGTCACATATGTTTATATCTTTATTTTTCACAATTATTTCTGAAATTCATACTTCTACCATATTTTCACAAACTACACAGCTTTAATTAATGGGTTGCTTATTTTCCACATTTATTTTTCGGCGTCAACTAATGTGGAAAATAAACAAATCTATATAGTCAATAAACAAACCATAATTAATTAGTGTGTTGACCCACCAGAAATAAATTAGGGACACCTTTAATAATTTAGTTTTGAGTTTGGATCAAATACAAACCAAATTAATAAATAAAAACTATAAATCCATAAAAAAATTGACACGTGTAAAAATCGACCAATCAGAATTCATCCCGTTCGAGGTTCTTTTTGTAAATTAAAAAAACATACGCGGACTTATTTAAAAATACATAAAAGATAGGAGGGGTATAATCGTCCTAAAATTCGCTACAGTAAAATTCGACTGTCGCTACAGTACGTTTTTAAGTCTGATCAACGTGCGTTAAGTCTGATCATTGTGAGTAAAATTTGACTTTTGCTACAGTAAAATTGATAATGATCAGACTTAGACTTGATAATGATCAGACTTATTAATAGACAATGATCAGACTTAAAATTGACAATGATCAGACTTAGAATTGATAATGATCAGACTTAGAATTTATAATGATCAGACTTAATAATAGACAATGATCAGACTTAATATTGATAATGATCATACTTAAAATTGACAATGATCAGACTTAAAATTGATAATGATCAAACTCAGAATTTATAATGATCAGACTTAATAATAGACAATGCTCCGACTTAAAATTGACAATGACCAGACTTAAGTCTGACTTAAAATTGATCCGACTTAAAATTTATAATGATCAGACTTAAAATTGCTTGTTTTAAGTCTGATCATTGCTGTTTTTAAGTCCGTTGCTTATTTTAAGTCTGATCATTGCTATTTTTAAGTCTGATCATTGCTGTTTTTAAGTCTGATCATTGCTTGTTTTAAGTCTGATCATTGCTGTTTTTAAGTCTGATCGTTGCTTGTTTTAAGTCTGATCATTGCTGTTTTTAAGTCTGATCGTTGCTTGTTTTAAGTCTGATCATTGCTGTTTTTAAGTCTGATCATTGCTGTTTTTAAGTCTGATCATTGCTGTTTTTAAGTCTGATCATTGCTGTTTTTAAGTCTGATCGTTGCTTGTTTTAAGTCTGATCATTGCTGTTTTTTAAGTCTGATCATTGCTGTTTTTAAGTCTGATCATTGCTGTTTTTAAGTCTGATCATTGCTGTTTTAAAGTCTGATCGTTGCTTGTTTTAAGTCTGATCATTGCTGTTTTTTAAGTCTGATCATTGCTATTTTTAAGTCTGATCATTGCTGTTTTTAAGTCTGATCGTTGCTTGTTTTAAGTCTGATCGTTGCTTGTTTTAAGTCTGATCATTGCTGTTTTTAAGTCTGATCATTGCTTGTTTTTAAGTCTGATCATTGCTGTTTTTAAGTCTGATCGTTGCTTATTTTTAAGTCTGATCATTGCTGTTTTTAAGTCTGATCATTGCTGTTTTTAAGTCTGATCATTGCTTGTTTTAAGTCTGACCATTGCAGTTTTTAAGTCTGATCATTGCTTGTTTTAAGTCTGATCATTGCTGTTTTTAAGTCTGATCGTTGTCTATTTTTAAGTCTTATCATTGCTGTTTTTAAGTCTGATCGTTGCTTGTTTTAAGTCTGATCATTGTCTATTTTTAAGTCTGATCATTAAGTATTTTAAGTCTGATCATTGCTGCTTTTTAAGTCTGATCATTAACAACTCTTGGACTAAATTGAAAATAACATTATTAGGTTTATACCTCTCCGTGTGGAATGACTATAATACCCCTCCGTGTGTTTGTTCGGGATTTCGACTAAATGGGACACATGCCAGCTTAAAAATCGGTTTGTAGTTTTTATTTATAAATTAGTTTGTACCCGAGCACTCTATAGTTTAAATTGTTATTTATTGTACATTAGATTTTTTTTGTGTGGGTAACACATTAGATTGTAATTCTGTACTAATCTAGTATGACTATTGTAACATATTGAATGCACTCATTTAAGTCATGATCATGACATAGGCAAGAAAAAAATGAATACTTTCTGGAAGGATAACACAAAAATTAGAAGAAGCAGTATATTCGGATTTTATTGAACTTTTTTTTTTTGATGGAAGGATTTTATTGAACTTAAACAATGTTTTCAACCACTTTTGATTAAAGCTGTACCAACTTCCTTCTTTTTCCGACAACATTAAATCGGTTGTTGCTCATACAATTATAGAAAACCAAATTCTATTTTAGGGAATGACCCGATATGTCCATTTCGCTTGTTACTGTTTCCACAATTTTTTTTTGATTCACTGTTTCCACAAATTTAATGCTACTTTTATCCAGTTGACTTTATTAGATTTGACTAACATGATTTATCAAAGGGAGCTGCTCATCGCACCCCGGCGACAAAAAAAACCTAGCATAATGACTCATATGCCCTCCTCTTTTTGATTAATTACATTCATATGCCAACTTAAGTATTATATATTCTTTAATTCAATTAAATGATAATTAATATTCTATAAATTAATTGTACCATATTTATTTATTATTATTAATCAGAAAAATTCTATAATAATTAATAGTAAAAAATTAAAATAAAAATACAACATGTAGCAGTTTTTTTAAAATTATATTGTACTTGATTTTTTTTTAAATTTTAATAGTACTTATAATTAGGAGTGAGTGAGTAACTAAATAAACAAAAATTCCATTGTAGTAAAATATTATTTAGACAAATTTTATTTATGATTTATATTTAGAAAATAGTTTCATTTTATTTAGGGCGAATAATAATTTATTTCGTTTAATTAATAATTGATTGGGTAGCCCAACATTAATTTGGATTCAAAAAAAAAAGACAGCGCCTGTTTGGCTACAAGCGCTGTCTAAAGTCCACTTAAGACAGCGTCTGTTTGGTAACAAGCGCTGTCTAAAGTCCACTTAAGACAGCGCCTGTTTGGTAACAAGCGCTGTCTAAAGTCCACTTAAGACAGCGTTTGGCTACAAGCGCTGTCTAAAGTATGACACATTTGACAGTGTTTGGTTACAGGCGCTGTCTAAAGTATGACACATTTGACAGTGTTTGGTTACAGGCGCTGTCTAAAGCCTACTTTACAAATTTGTGACGGAATAAGTGGGAATATTGGCTGAAATTCTATGATGACGGAATATAGGGAAAATACTAACGGTAATATAAATGACGGAATTTAGCCGGAAATGGAACGAAATTAACGCTCCCAATATTTCCCTTTATTTTTCCTCAACATTCCGTGTAACAAATTCCGTCAGTGTTCCACCTCAATTGTGGAGACGGAATTATTGTGCACGAAATTGTGACGGAAATTTAACGAATATTATTTGGGTGACGGAATTTTGATGGAATTATAACGGATTATTTTCTGTCAGCGTGTCAGTTGATGTTTTACTGACGGAAGTTGGAGACGGTAAAATCCCAAAAATTTGTAGTGAGATTTGACAATACATTACGATAGACAACTCACTGTTACATTACGAAACACAAAATAGACAACTCACTGACTAGATTCATAATTTATGTATTATATATATGTTGAGTATAACTTAGTTTTTGTTTAATCAATAATGTATTCATATTTAAAAAAATATGTGTTATATATTTAATTTGTACATTGTTTTGAATTAACGATAATATCTCATTAATTATAATATATATATATATATATATTAATGTTAATTTCTAAATAATTTTAAATTAATAATTATATTTTAATTATTATGTGGGGTGTGGGCGTATAATGGAAATTGTCGTGGGACCCACTGAGAGTGTGAGGAGAATAGCCCTTTATCAAAAATACATTTTAACTGTTTGTCACCGATCAAAAGTTTATTAATTTATTTGTTATATTTTCTCCAAATTCAAAATTTTGGCAATCCGATTGCCTGACCTGAATACCAACCATTGCTCGAAAGAAGCTCAAATACTCAACCAGAGACTCCCATTTTCCACGACAAGGCAAAGTTCTTACCTATAGTGATGTTAAGGCCCCTGACATCAACCATCAGACTCTTCTTCATCACATCTTCATCATCTGGTAACAGAAAGTTGTTGTGATTCGTCGTGATCAATTCGGCGCTGGGGACGTCGAATGCTATGTGACCATCTACGCTGAGTTTGATTCCTGCCGCAGCGGTTCCGTCTAAACCCAAAACCGTGACTTTCTCGATAGCCCAGCCTTTGCTTAAAGCGAAAGATCCCTCTTGAACTTGAGACCACACCTTGATGGTTTTGTTACTAAAATTAGCGTAGAAGTCAATGTAAGTTGATTTACCGTTCCCTAGCTTCATCTCCGGGAGCTCATCCTCGTCGAGGAAGAGATTCCCTTTCGCATCTCCTTCCTCAGCTCCTACTGGGAATGTTACGATGAGAGTAAAGGGTGTCGTTCGCGCTTCCTTGGAGATCAAGCCACCTCGCTGCATCGGTATGATTGAGTTTTGATATACATGGACGTTGACCACATGTAATGGTGCGTCAAGTGTTGCGTTAAGGCCTTCCTTCGAGTCGATCACTTGGGACATGTCGAAGATGTTGTACCATGAACCGGGCGGGAACAAGGATGTGACTTTTGTTGTGCCTTGTTCGAGCACTGGGGACACCATCACGCTTCTGCCGAGCAAAAACTGAGTGCTTAATCCGTAGGATTCGGTGCAAGTTGGGAAGGTGAAGAACAATGGTCTTGCAATCGGGGCGCCGGATACGTGGGCCTCGTAGCTCAACGAGTAGATATACGGGAGAAGCTTGTAACGCATCCCTAGCGCATTCCTAGCAGATTCAGCCACTGATTCCCACTGGTAAAGCTCTTGCCGAGGCGAATAGTAGTTAGCGTGATTCCTCGAAAACGGATAGAAGGCGCCCAACTCGATCCAGCGGTTGCAGAGCTCTTCAGTCGGCTGCGGGTAGAATCCACATATATCCGATCCAACCATAGGCACGCCAAATATCCCGAAGTTGAGCATCGTTGAAATCGAGTACTTTAAGTCATTCCAAGTGCCTTGATTGTCCCCAGTCCAGTGCGCTACGTACTTGCCAGACCCAACAAAAGTAGACCTCGACAAGATAAAAGGCCTCTTGCCTTCGAGTCTCTGCATCGCCTTATGCGTTGCAACAGCCTGAGAGAATCCATATATGCTATGCGCGTCATATTCCAACACCCCATTGTAATGAGTAGCGCTAGTCGCGATAGTCTTGTACCCGATCGGAGCTACCTTCCCCGATGCATTGATTTTATACGGAGGATCATCCCATATAGTTTTCGTTATATTCTTGCAATCCAAGCAACACTCCCAACCAGGGCCTGAAACACTCGGACACTTGATCCCTTCAGGAATCACACATTTCCCACTACAAAAGTTTGAAGCTTCGTTCATATCGATCCACAGCCCATCCACCGGCACAAGGTTGTGAAACCGCCGAATCTCGTCGCCCCACCACGACACTGTCTTGGGATTCAAGAAATCAGGAAAGTAAACCGGCCCAGGCCACACCTGCGCTAAATAAGGCTCGCCTTCGTACTTGATGAACACATCTTGCGCCATTCCTCTGTTATACACTCCATAGCTCGCATTCACTGCGATCCCCGGATCATTGATCACAATGTACTTCATCCCTTTTGAATGGATTTCATCGAGAAATGCCAGCAGCTTCTGTCGCGGATAATCAATTGGATCGAGTGTGAAATCCTTTTTAGCGTCCATATGATCGTCATCGTTCCAGATTACATCGAGCGGGATCTTCGCCTTTTCGTAGTTTACTACGACATCCTCTACGACGGAGAGATTATGGTATCCCCATCTGCATTGATGAAACCCTACAACAACATCATCAAATCAGACACCAGAGTCCAAAAGTCTTAACCTTGCCACAAACTCCAACTTGAAAAAACCTCAAAATAAACAGCAAGAAAACTTTCAACTAACATAACCGCCAATACAATTTAAATCAAACAGCAGCCTCACAACGGAAAAAATTATATAGCAACGGAAAATGGTCACTTCGAAAGGAAAAACACTTCAAAAAGAAAGAAAATGGTTAATAGCGACGGAAATGAACTATTTAGCGACGATTCAGCCGTCGGTAAAAAGTAAAACAGAGCGGGAGCTTACCGAAGGCCCAGTAGGGCATGGGAGCTGGCCGACCGATCAACTGTGTGTACTGATCAACAACCGCCAACGGCGACTCGCCGGCAAAAAAGTAGAAATCAAACACACCACCAATCACTTTATACGTCAACGAATCGCCCCTGTAAAACACATCCATCCCATTACTGTTCAGCAGCAGAACGCCGTGAGCGTACGCTTCCCCGTTCAAATTCCTCAAATCCATATAAACAGGGTGCGAGCCGTACAAATTAGTGTTGAGAGTGATCGCTGATACGTCGGTCGTGTACAGCGTGTACGGCTCATTGGGTCGAAGTTTGATTCCGTGAGGCTGCGTGTTCTCTCCTAATCCGTATAAAGATGCGGACTTGGGAAGCTTGGTGGTGATTTCGAGGTACTGGTCTTTGAAAACGAGGTTGTTGAACGAGTCGGAGGAGTCGAAGGTGGTGTTGAAGACGACGTCGTTGTTGGATTTTCGTCTCACGGCGAAGCCGAAGGGGTTTGATGTGTAGGTTAAAATGAGCTCTGTGCCGGAATATTCTGATAAAGTGAGCAAGGTCGAGCCTTTTTTCTTCCTCGAGTTTTTGAGTGCCATTTTCAGGAGTGGAGGAGTTGCACGAGGGAGGAGATTGTATGGTACTTCCCATCGCGGCTTCTTCGCGTCCGTTATGTGGATTCTAAGACGCTGGTCTGTTTCGTGTCTATAAATTATAAAAAACAGAGCATCCGTGAAACACTCAAATTCAGATAAATTAAACATTAAAGGAGTTAAATTGATCAAATTGATGCGTTTCTCACTTGATGTAAAGCTGCAGAAGTTTGATATCGGGTCCGTAAAGGTCGTTTTTCTCGTTGATTTTGAGCAAACCGAGTAGCCCTCCATCTGCCGTTTTTTCAATGGATACTAAACTGTACCCAGCGCCGATCTTCTCCGCCGCTTTGACACACCAACATGTCGCCAAAACCAAGTCTAAAACGAGGAAAATGAAGGAGGAATATGAAGACATTGTTGCAAAAAGCAGTGGACTGTTGCAGGGGTTTTGTAGAAAGGAGTGGGAGCGGAGAGTGTGGACTGTGGAGTGATGAAAGTCACGTGCCGTGCATGGGTTGATTGCGGGGGGATTTGTGGGGCCCATTGTTAGTTCTTTTTTCGCTGTGACATGTCATTGGATGCTTTAATGGATTTGAGAATGTTGTTTAGGTAGGGGTAGCCGGGTAGGGACAAAAACAGATACTACTAAAAAGACGAATAAATGTGGCTAAGTGTTGTGCTCGTTAGGCATAATGTTTGATAATTGATACTAACTGATTTTGTGAGGCAGCTTAACGTATTGTAGTTTGGCTTATGTTTACCACCCATGTTATAACATGACATGTTTTAGCCTAACACATTAGAGCATGTGCAGCGTGAATAGTTAAAATGAAGACCGTAATTGTGTGTTAGTTGATGCTCATTTCTGAACAGTAGCAGTTGAATGATATACTGTTTTGAAGCCACACTTCTCTTTACTGCAGGTGTATGTGCTGAAATTGGACATAAATCATATTTGTGAAAATTTATTTTAAAAAGGTGCCATATGAAGCACTACATTTAAAACTATGGCGTTTTCCCATCAAAAAAAAAAAAAAAACTATGGCGTTTTGGAAATCAAATGTCGAAAGTGGCATATGGGAGAATTTGACATATGCGATAGTGGGCTTAACATATCTTCAAACCAATGTGCAATCCATATAAGCTCTAGTGGGCATATTTGATTGGGCTTTTAAGGAAAGCCCATTATATTTCAAGATAACTTCCGGCCCATCAATGCCACTCGCAACGAAATCGAACCAACATTTTATTGTCTTGCTTGGACCAGGGGCAAACTCACTCTTTCTCTCTCTACTCGGTTTCAATCGCTCTTTATATACTTCGGCGCCGGAGTTCGATCGGAGACTCAGAATGAAGGTGTTCGTCAAGACTCTCAAGGGAACTAACTTCCCAATCGAAGTCAATCCCGAGGACCAGGTGAGTGGTTCCGATCGTGATTTAGGGATTTTCGTGTTAGGGTTTTAGTTTGTTGAGTGATGTTTGTGTCGATTTTTGTGGTGTTTGTTGGATGAAAAATGTTTTGAATTTTAGGCTTGTGGTTGGGCTGGATGCTTGTTGAACTTTAATTTATTTTCTGAGTGTATCTGTCAGTGAATTTACTGATTGCTACTTAAAATGGTTCCACGAATGAATTCAGAAGCTGCAATATTTTTTTGATTTTTTTAATGATCTACTCAGTTTTTCGTTGGCAGTTTTTTTTAATAATAATGGTGAGGGGTAACAGGATCCATGTTAATATGTGGACTGATGCAATGGAGTTTTTATGGATGATGTATCTGGAATTGATGATAGTTCTACGCATGCTGATAAATTTTGGAAGTGCTACTGGTTTACCTTTGTAAATTTATGGATAGCTAGAATAATTTTTTTAGTGCATTGTACTGGAGTTGAATACTTGAATTCTTACAAGATAGCTGGTTATGCTGCATTTAACTTTGCTTGTTTTTTCCTTCAATTGGTGTGTGATACATTATGCAGATTGGTGATGTGAAGAGAAAAATTGAAGAAGCTCAAGGTGCAGATGTATATCCAGCTGCCCAACAAATGCTTATTCACCAGGGAAAAGTTTTAAAGGATGGGACAACATTGGAGGAGAATAAAGTTCTTGAGAACAACTTTATAGTCATCATGCTTTCTAAGGTAGTTTTTGTGTGGATTTGAATGCTTGTGGCTGTCAACAATTTAACCGCTTGACATGACTTGTTTGTGTTTGTGCTGAATGGTTTTTCTATTGAAATATGTTTTAGCCAAAGAGCGCAGGTGATGGATCAACCACTGCTGCTGCAGCTACAACCAAGGTAACTTTCAAAATTGGCAGTACATGAACACTGTCCTGTGAACAGTAATTTGATAGACTAGTATCTATAGCTTACAGAGCCAGATTCTGCTTTCCGCTCCGATATGGGTGCTTATATGAATTGCAGTTGACAGCAGTTGTAATAATACTTGTTTGGGATGTATGACTAAGTACTAACTGCCATTTTAACTTTCTTGCTTCCCGAAGAGAGGACTCAAACTACCGTTCCCATTTTCATAGTGTCTTTATCTGTGATTACATAAGAACTTTGTATTAGATATCTGTGGGCACTAATCATATTTGAATGGCCTAGCTTTACTAGGGCTATCTGGTTTTGACGAAGACAAAATTTGTGTAATAATAATTTATTTATAAAATATGAATATGCCTTTAAATCATCTTTAAGCAATTGGAAAATTACTCGATATAACCATCATTATGATCTTAAATTGTAAAATCCTCATTGTAAAAGACACTGTTTTTCTTATTATATTATTTTTAATGAAAAAGTATCATTTTGGCTTATGTCTGTTTGAAGTACACCTAAGATGCTGTAGGTATATTTTTGAGCTTTTTTGTAGTACTCTTTGAGAGTTTCTTATCTGACCATTTCCTTTTTTAGGTTCCTGAGAGAAGTACTCCACCAACTGCCGCTGCTGCTCCCCAACCATCACCAGTGTAAGGATATGCCTTTAGTTCTACCTGAGTATCAATTTTGATAGACACGCACACATTATTTTCACTGATGCATACTTGCATTTGAATGTCAAACAATAGATCTACTGTAGTATCTACTCCGGCCCCAGCCGTAGCAGACCCCACACCAGTCGTCGTTGCAGGGTGATTTACCTTCCATGAATTTTTTTTGTCTTGGTTGCACAATTCTAATGAATTAGGGTTTAATAGCTGATGATTTATGTGAATAAGCAGAACAGAGACTGGTGTCTATGGTCAGGCAGCTTCTAATCTTGTGGCGGGAAATCACTTGGAAGAAACAGTGCAGCAAATTATTGATATGGGCGGCGGAACATGGGACAGGGACACTGTTATTCGTGCTCTTCGTGCTGCATTTAACAACCCTGAGAGGGCAGTGGAATATCTTTATTCTGTAAGTTCAGCTCTTTTTTTTTTTAAATTATGTGAGTAGTCTATTTTGATAATTTGTGAAACTGTTAGCTGTGTTGAAGTGTTTCTTTTTGAAAGCTTTGGGTGCTTATGATCTCATATGTTTAGTTCCCTGACTTCAATTTTCAATTATAGGGCATCCCTGAACAAGCTGACATTCCTCCTGTGGCCCGGGCTCCTGCCAGTGGGCAACCTTCACCCGCTCAGCAACCAGCTCCTGCACAAGCTCCTTCTGCTGGACCAAACGCGAATCCACTAGATCTATTTCCACAGGTACACTCCGTCACCCCTTGATTCCTGTAGTCTTTCATAATTGTATTGCTGTTCTCTGACAAAAAGGTGTCATCCACAATAGGGTCTTCCTAACATTGGTGGAAATGCAGCTGGCGCTGCAGGAAACTTAGATTTTCTACGTAACAGTCAACAGGTAAACTAGTCTCTACCTACCATAAGCAGCATATCGAGCTTTTTGTAGTTGGAATATATCTGTATTGAATATTCAATTGTCGCTCTCAGTTTCAAGCATTGCGGACAATGGTGCAGGCAAATCCCCAAATTCTGCAGGTCCATTCACCTCTCAAAATCTGATATTTGATATGTGAAACTTTGTTGTGTATTTTTCTTCTAATTTGATGTTACTTTTTCTTGCAGCCAATGCTTCAAGAGCTTGGAAAACAGAATCCTGCACTGGTGAGAATGATACAAGAGCATCAAGCTGACTTCCTCCGTCTCATTAATGAACCCGTTGAAGGGGCTGAAGGGTATTGATTGCTTGAATTTCCTGTCTTGTTTACAATTCGAAATGAATAAGAGCACTCTTGGTGCTAATTTCGTATATAATTCACAGTGACATGCTGGAACAACTTGCTCCAGCAATGCAGCAGACTGTTCAGGTTACACCAGAGGAAAACGAGGCCATTGAACGTGTAAGCTACACGTATTTGTGATTGTGGTCATTGTTGTTTCTACCTTTACTTTTGCCTAGGTAATAATGAATAACTGATTTGTTCACGTGCAGCTTCAAGCAATGGGCTTCGATAGAGCAATCGTATTGCAAGTCTTCTTCGCCTGCAACAAAAATGAAGAACTGGCAGCCAACTATCTTTTGGATCACATGCATGAGTTTGAAGATTAATGGATCATAGTGCCCCTTTGCTTTCTCGAGCGGTTTGTTCAGCTGTGGTGTTAAAGTGCACTCTCAGTTCTTGCATCGTCTCCCGTAGTGGACATATAACCTCTATGTGAACTCATACATGCCTCCATGTTAAGTGGTCTTCTTTTTTACTTTCATCTATGTCACCAAATTTCTGTGCACATATTTTCGTTGGATCTTAAAATCTCTTAACCCCTTTAAGTCTCTAGAGTGCCTTTTTTTCTTTCTTTTTTTTATAAGCTCTAGAGCTTTTCATATATCACAAATATGGCAACGGTCTGCTTAAATTCGAAGATAAGTGTATACTTCTGAAAAATTAACTGTTAAGACACATTTTAGAAAACTCAATGCATTCATTATTCAAACGTGTGAGTTCAGGTGTGGACTCAGGATTCACTACTCAAAAATACTACAATAGAAAAAAACTCCATATGCTTTTAAGGCCAAACAGTAAACACGAGTACTGCAGAATGGGTTGAGCTAGGATAAATGGTTATTATCTTGCAAGTTGGTATGAATTTGAACAGGCCGGTGATCTACAAGGTGAGGCTATCGGGGTTCTCAACAATCTTCGAGAAGGTTTGGAGAAAAGCTGCTAAGTCAGCTCCGTAGATGATCCGATGATCAGCTGTGACATTTACCTGAAGTGAAAAGTCGAATCACGCATCAAAACTACAATATTAAAGACATTTTTATTGCAGTAAGTTACAAGCATGTATAAGGATTTATAATGCTTTAGAGATCCTATAATTAACTTACTGTAAGCCTGGCAGTAAAAACTTCAAAGATCTTATAGTGTTTTCAAGGTGACATGTCAAAGTTGAAAGGAGGTACGTTCTTGAGACGTACTAAGAAACTAAGCACAAATACAAAATGGCAACACTAAACCAAAGGCTTATACATAACTACATTACCAACTATCACTTAACTCTAAGATGCCTACATAAAAATGTAAGTATATACAAACATAAATAAACTCGAATTATCTCTATATTACTGTAATTATCCATAACACTAATTCAAGCAATGAGTCATAACATGTGAAAGAGGGAGTGAGCGACCACTCAAATGCAAGCATCAGTAGCAAGTAACTCACCAGCATCCTGCTCTTGACACTGAAGAAACCATCAGCGCCAGTAACAACAGTGGGCTTGGATGCTCCAACAGCCATGATAGCCCCCTGCAAATGGAAATTCGTTACGTTTTCATTTTCAGCATGTATATAATTATCAAATTCTGATGAGGAAAATTTACTAGTTCACGGGAAACTATCAGGCATCAGTTCACTCACCTGGCCTGGAGGCAGAATAGCATCGAATCTGTCCACTCCAAACATGCCCAAATTGGATAGTGTGAAAGTCCCTGCAGTGGCATTTTCATGTTAGGCAACTAACTTCACCCGAATTCCCCATCAAGGGAATAAACAAGCGATATGAACAGAACCTGAATTGTATTCATGTGGCTGGAGTTGCTTTGATCGAGCCTTCTCTACAAGCTCCTTCCATTTTTGGGATAACAGATACAAATCCAACTATACAAAAGCAACCAACACATTCAGATAAGGAGCACTTGCAAGAAACGATTCAGCAGTATCATTAGCCAATTGAAAGATCATGGTCCTTTTTCTACTTATTGTTTCCTCGAAGATGATGAAGACTAAAAGTTACGCTTGCACTGACCTTATCTGCATCCTGAAGAACCGGGGTAATTAAACCACCATTAATCGCCACAGCTACAGCAATGTTTATACTACTGTTATAAGTGAAACTCTTTCCATCTTTACAGCTAGCATTCACAACTGGATGCTGAGCAAGGGCCATCGCGGCAGCCTTGGCCAACAATGCAGTCATGGTCACACCCTTCGGCTTCACCTGATGTTGTCAAAACTTTAGTATCCCTACCATCTTCAAAAAGCATCAAATT
Organism: Rhodiola chrysanthemifolia; assembly: GCA_033675395.1. Classification (NCBI taxonomy): domain Eukaryota; kingdom Viridiplantae; phylum Streptophyta; class Magnoliopsida; order Saxifragales; family Crassulaceae; genus Rhodiola; species Rhodiola chrysanthemifolia. The sequence goes on from CM066204.1 coordinate 17,323,905, forward strand.
AAAAGCATTATACACAATGTACCTTCTCATACAGCTTGTCCAACGCATCAGTTGCCACTGGATAACCCACGCGGAAAGTTGGAACTGAAAGACTCTCCACCATGTTCTTCGACACAGCAGACTGCATTGTGGTAAATGGCACAATAGTCGCACCGGGAAGAAGAGGCGGCAGAGCAGCCGAAGATACAGCCTTTGGTGCAGCAGATGGGGCGGCTTGCGGCGCAGCCTGCGTCAAAACACTAGCAGCAGTCTTCTTAGGAGCAATTCCAGCTGCTGCCTCCACATCCTCGGGTGTAATCCTTCCAAATGGCCCAGTTCCTACCAACGAATTAATATCAACCTTATGCTGCTTTGCCAGCTTCTTCGCATAAGGAGTAGCCACAATCTTCTTCGGCCCATCCATAGCCGGCGCAGCCTTCGTCACTGTTGGAGCCGGAGCAGCCTTCGGCGGCGGCGGAGCCACATCTACCGGCTTAGCCGGAGCTGACGACACTGACCCACTACTCGCCGCCTTGGCTTTCGCCTCAGCCACCTCATCCTCTGACTCCGCCAACAACCCAATCGGCGCTCCAACCGGCGCCGTCTCCCCCTCCGCCACCACAATCGCCGCCAATATCCCATCATAAAACGTCTCCACATCCATATCCGCCTTATCCGACTCAACCACCACAACACTCTCCCCCTTCGACAACACATCGCCCTCCGACTTAATCCACGACACGATCTTCCCCTCCGTCATCGTCGAGCTCAACGCCGGCATGAAAATCTCCCGGATCTTCGACTGCACAACCATCCTCCGCCTCAACCGGCCTCGACCCATCACTCCGAATCTAACATCCGCCACGCGATTCGACACCGAGCTTGAGAATGACATCGATGTCTTGCTCGATGCGGAAACCCTAATGAGGAGCGGAGTTGATGCCATTGGATTACAATTGCGCAGACCCAGAAGGCGAAATTGTCAAAGATTGGAGCTTTGAGAAATTTTAGAGGTAATGTTGTTGAAGAATGAATTTGCGGTTGATGATTATGATGAGGTGAGCTAGTTGAAGAGGATGAAAATGGCGGAGAGTGCGAGGCTCAGTTAGTTCAACCAACTTCGTTTACATCGCCTGAGCTTGGCCGTTCAGATCGGCGTTTCAGCTAAATTTCAATTGAGTACTTCAAGTTTATATTTATATAATCTCACCCCCTATGTTATAGAATAATTTTCAGATTTGCCCTATACTAATAGGCTACCTATAAAATATAAATCATTAAACTTTCAAGCTCATATTCATACTTGAATCGTCATTTGAAGTACCCATCTATAGACATTTGGAAAATCAGGCAGTACTTACGGATCTGTAGGGTATAACACGCCCATAAGAGATGAAAAACATCTCCACAAAGGAGGAACAATACATCCACACCGAGATAGGAGAACATCTCCACGAGGTTAGAACAACGCATACACAACAACACTAGACAAAAAGCAATCATACACAACAACACTAGACGAAAAGCAATCCTAACCAAAAGTAAGAAATATTATACTACTCCAGCCGTCCAATCCTGTCATTTTCAAGCCATTCGACCAAAGTTTCTTTCGCACAAATAGAATAACTTTGTGCAATCGAAAAAAAAAAAAGGATAACTTTGACTTTCAATCTATTTTTACTGTCACAACCATTTTTTATTGAAAATAAGAAAACAATAAAATTCCAAACTTTTTTTTGATAGGATATAAAATTCCAAACTCAAATATTATAATTCTTACAATCAAAACATTGTACTTCTAAAATCAAAAAAATTGAAAGTAGATCTACTTCTAAAAGGAAATTTCTATATATGAGTACTTCGTTGATGATTGACACGTGCGAGTCACGTGTGAGCTCTCTTTCGTCGCTAAATAAAATTCACACGCAAACGCGACATTCCTAAATCCTGCAACGATTTTAAAAATCGAGAAATCCCCAAATCATCGCCTGACTGCGAAATCCAGCGAAACCCTTGATTTAGCGGAATTCGCGATTCAGGAATTTGATGGGAAGCGACGGCGCAGCGATCGACGACCAGCGCAAGAAGCACCGCCGATCGAGTGACGCTAAGGTGGAGGAGACGAAGCGGAGGAAGCACAAGCATCGGCACCATAGTCACCATCGGAGTAAGAAGCGGGAGGAGGTGGAGGATGATGTGGAGATGGAGGCTGATGTATTGCCACCGGTGGTAGTGGAGTTGAAGAAGGACTGTGGTGACGATGATGAAATGGAGGAAGGGGAGATAGTTGAGGAGAACGGTGGTGGATGTGGGGAGGATGAGAAGGAAGTGGAGAATCATCTGGTCGGTTCTCATCTCTTCTTATTTTATCGTATGTGTTTTATGGGTTTTTTTATTAACTTTGGTTTCTGATAGCTTGAGATGTGTCAGGGAAAATGTTAAGGTCGATTTTTTGTTTGGAAAGTTGTGATTGGAGAGGAAGGAAAAAAAAAAGAAAAAGATATGGTTTTCTCGATTAGTTGTACTTGGTGTAGCTCTGATGGGGGTTGAGTTGAGGTGACACGTCTATTGCTGTTAAACTGTTGAAAGTTCTAAAATTTTGTTTGCTAACTGTTTTCTCATGTGTGTTTTTATGGATGTCAAGATATGGTGCAGTAATGATAAAATAGAACTGGCAAAGTTCTATTGTTTTCATAATTTTGCTTACTTGATTGCTTTGATGATAAAACTGAAGTATCTCAGGAGTTTGCACATTCATGGTATTAAATGCATTTTTATTTTTGGTTGCTTGATTTTGTGAGTTAATTCGGTGTTGGCATTCTTGGCAGGGTAATTCTGTGGTCGAAGCAGTGGATGGCCCTGATTCCACCGTTTATCTGCGTGGTAGTTTGGGGAGGGACAGTGATGAAAAGCACTTGAAACAAGGAATAAAAATTGATCAGGCTGGCTCAGGAGAATGTGTCAGTGGTGATGATATTCTGTCAATATTGGACAACAGTGAACAGCAATATAAGATGCATGTCCATTCTCCTTACTGTAGTAGAAGTCCCGATGAACTCAGTTTCGGCACTAGATCAGGGTCATACTATCCTATCGACAGATCAGGCTCTCAATCAAGGAGTGATGTGGAAGCTCCGGATACCTTGAAGGAAGCACATAAACTTAATGGAAAATATTTGAATGATTCCGACAATGATTTGAGTTTCCGACATGATCATTCAGATCATCTTCATAGTAGTAGAGACAGATCAAAGGACAGCGAAAGAGAACCTAGTAACAATTACAGTAGGAAAGTTGACAGGCGAGATAAAAAGTATGACAAAGAGATCAGTGACAAAGATCTGGATGCTGGGGATGTAGATAGGGTTCGTAGACATGAGATGGGGAGAGGCAGCGACATGTATGAAAGAAGGGAAAGAGAACGGAGAAGGAGTAGAACGAGAGAACAAGTTAAAGAAAGAAGTCGAGGAAATGACAAAGATCAGGAGAGACGTATGGATTTGGGTGTGATTGAAAAAGAAGCATATGATCATGATCGGAAATCGGAGATGGCTACAGAGAGGGAAAGAAAACATGGACGGGAGCGAGAGAAAGAAATAGACTTGAATCTATATCAAGGTGCAAAAGATGATAGGATGACAGGCAGGACATTAGAGCGGGACAGATACAGAGATACAGAGGCTGTAAATAGACATAGAGGAAGAGAAAGGGAGCGATACAGGGTTAAAGAAAGGGAGAGGGAGTATAGTGTGGAGAGGACAAGTGGTAAGGGGAGAGAAAGGGAGCTTAGCGTGGATAGGGCTAGGGGTCGGAAAAGGGATGGAAGGGATACCGAACATAAAAGTATAGACTTGTCTACAGAACAAGATAGGGAAAAGGACAGGGTGAGAGACCCTAGTAATGACCGGGCCAGGGAACCAAGAATAGAGAGTTCTTATAGAGAGAGGGAAAGCAGACCGGACAGATCCACAAATAGATATAGGAATGCTGAGGATAACTTTGACAGGAATCGGAAGTACGATGGCAGCTCCAGTAATCGAGAGAGGCAATCTGAATACAAACGATTTGGTAACGCATACAATTGCGAGGAAGATAGAACTAAAACTGAAGACACTTCTAAACTTGATACACATAAAAGGTACCGCGTGGTCAAGTTATCATTGATAATTGCACTTAATACTTATATGTTAGTCATCAGTCAAATGTTCATATATATGGTGCTTCGGCATTGCAGAGAGGAAGATGAGCATGAAGAATATCAAGAAAGGATTTCATTGCAACTTGCTGAAGAAGAAGAGGATGATGTTAATAGGATCAAGGAAGAGAGTAGAAGAAGAAGGCAAGCAATTCTTGAAAAGTACAAAAATATGAAATTACAGGATCAAATTGAGCCTCATTCCGTAGGGATTGATAAAGGTTGGTCTTTACCATTCGGTGTCTTCGAGAATCACTAATGAGTAGCTATCTTACAACATTACTGATTCTACCATTCGGATTTTTGATAGTATTCTTATTATTGTCTTGTTTCTACTTTAAGACATAACTCTGTCTTCCCACTCCTAGAAGCTGCTACTCTAATATTCTACATTAGTTTGGTTGCTTTGTGTGATACCCAACTAGACTACATTTTCCATTCATTGCCTAAGATATTGTCCATTCATGTGATTTTGCTCAGGCAGCAATCAGGAAAAGCTCCCCGTTCAGCAAGCGGATGCGTCAATTCCCTCTACTGAGGCTGCAGATGATAAATCTGACTCCTCCTTTGCTGTGGCGAAGTCACCAGTTATAAATGGGGATTCTGCTGTGGAACACACTAGTACCAGAAGGCTAGGAGATGGTACTCCGAAGGTGAGTCAGCTAACCTGTCTGCCTGTACTCTGTGTCATATATTATATTTATATTTGTGCCTGTGAATATCTGAATGTATTCCAAAATAGTAACATTTTATGTCACTCTCGTGGTCTATATCAAGTCACCTACTTGTTAGACAACCCTTCTTCCTCCATTAAACATATTGGCTCATCATCTGGATATAGCTGTCTATCTTTTATACTGCAGAACTAAGAATATTGATCGACTCTCCCTTAAATTTAATGCAGAGTGAGAGATCTGATGACATGTTCTGCGATGATATTTTTGGGGAGACTCCAACTGGAGTTCGCAAAACTGTAAGTTTATCTGACAGTACTTTGTATATTTATATAGAATTGCTGCTTCATCCTGTGCTTCTACCAGCGACACGTCTTCCTTATTTATAATTTTAACCTCTCTGATCCTTTTGTGTGTCAAATCTCTAGTCATGTATATTTTTGTAAGAGAACGTGTCAGGGCATTTTGGTGCAGTTCGTTCTCAGAAAACAAATGTCTTTCAGTTCAGCTTCTTGGTTGGTTAATTTTTATCATATACTTTATTCACGGTATATGCCTGCTTCTACTCAATCTTGTCATCCTGTCTTAACAGGTAAAAGGAGACAGCTTGCTAGTTGAAAGGAATGGTCTCAACGATAACTGGGATGATGCAGAGGGTTATTATAGTAAGTAATTTGAAGTTGATTTTGTTGACTCCATTTGGTGTTTATTTCATTACTTTCATGTTCTTTCCGTCTTTTGTTGGGAGATGTCTGTGAGAAAGGTATTCTGATGGTATGGTTGCAAATTTTGTTAAGTTAATGTCGTATATTTTTTTCCTGGGGCCTCCATATCATTTAGCCATTTTCATCAATAGTTTTAGACTCTCGTAAGTGTTTTAACTTATAATATGGCCCTAGTCAATGATGAAGTTCTGGTATCTGTTTGACGTGTGAACCCCTTTTACGTGGTCTATAACTATATTGAGAGAATGCTGATTCTGAAATAATGTAATGATGTGTGATACCATTACACCCTTGTCAGAAAATAATTCATCATAATTTTGTTACCTAAATACACTGGTGCAGGTTACAGATTTGGGGAATTACTTGATGGTAGATATGAAATAATGGCTGCTCAAGGTAAAGGCGTGTTTTCATCAGTTGTTCGTGCAAAAGATCTTAAAGCGGGAAAGGGTGAACCTGAAGAAGTGGCGATAAAGATAATCCGTAACAATGAAACTATGTGAGATCATGTTTTCTACTTATCTTTTAATGTTACCTGTTGTCAAAGTGTCGAACACCACGTCCTGTGATATTGGTTGTCACGATTTGAATCCTTTTTTATGCTGTAGGTACAAGGCCGGACAATCTGAACTGATCATATTGAACAAGTTGGTCGGTGCAGATCCAGAGGACCGGCGCCATTGTGTTAGATTCCTTTCAAGCTTCAAGTACCGCAATCATTTATGTTTAGTATTTGAATCTCTTCATATGAATTTGCGAGAGGTGCTCAAGAAGTTTGGCCGTAACATTGGTCTTAAATTAACTGCTGTTAGAGTATATGCGAAACAACTCCTTATTGCGTTGAAGCACCTTAGAAATTGCGGCGTTCTCCATTGTGACATTAAGCCAGATAACATGCTGGTGAGTATTTTTAAGCTTCAGCGTCTACTTTGTATCACTTTATGGTTAGTTTGAAAAGTTAAAGTTCAGTTTTACCCTTTCCTGATTGGCAGGTAAATGAAAGTAAAAATGTTCTGAAGCTTTGTGATTTTGGCAATGCAATGTTTGCCGGAAAGAATGAAATAACCCCTTATCTTGTCAGCCGTTTCTATCGGGCCCCTGAGATAAGTAAGTGTCATCCTCAATGCTTTCCTCTTTTATTCTACAGAAGTGCTTATTGATTGATGTTATTTCCCATGTGCTACTTATTATTGGATATTTATCTGCTTCCAGTTCTGGGGTTGCCATATGATCACCCTGTGGATATATGGTCTATTGGATGCTGTTTGTACGAGCTTTATGCGGGGAAAGTTCTTTTTCCGGGTGCAACCAATAATGATATGCTGCGTCTGCATATGGAATTGAAGGGTCTTTTTCCTAAGAAGATGCTTAGGAAGGTTAGTTCTTCATGAGTTTTGTAATCAAATACAGTATTATGATAGAGTTCATTCATTTTAACACTTGAAATTTCGAGGTCTACTTAGGCTACTGAATTAAATTTTACTGGCGTTATTGTTACACAGGGAGCTTTCATTGAACAGCATTTTGATCAAGATTTGAACTTCTTATCGTCAGAAGATGATCCAGTGACTAAGAAAGTAAGTAGACACTGCCTATTCTGATGAGTTTTAAGCAATCATCTTCAAAATGAGTTCTGATCTTCTTTTGATTTCAGACCATAAAGAAGATGATAGTGAACATCAAACCAAAAGATATAGGAAGCATTATATCTGGTTCTCCTGGGGAAGACCCAAAAATGTTAACCAACTTCAAAGATTTGTTGGATAAAATATTTATGCTGGATCCAGATAAGAGGTTGACCGTATCACAAGCCTTGGCACACCCTTTCATCACCGGCAAGTGACAGCACTGCTGTTTTAGAGGCACTTACCCTTCTGTTGTAATCCTTGCTGGCTACTGTTTTATAGATTGTTCATTTGAGCTCGTTTTATAGTTTGTTCATTTTGGCTCGTTTATTCAACGCGCTGACCTTTCACTGTTGCTCATGGATATTGCAAATTTATATAGATTATCTTCCTTACTTTTCTGTAGGTTCTACATCATTCCTCGAGGCTTCATATAATAATTTTTTTCTGTAACTGCGATCCTCTGTTGATATTTATTTTGAGAGACAGTGCCTAAATAAGAACTCTGTTTGCTCTTAATACATAACACTTTCAGATAAGGGAACCTAATATTATTCTCTGTTCAGGACTTCTGCAAAGCATTATGGCTACCATCGATGCTAGTGCTTTAAAAAAGGCACCAAGAGAAGGTATCTTGGCTGTTTATTAGGAGTTTGTCATCTGTTCTCATTGTTTGTTTGCATTCTTTGTTGTTGGTTAGATTTTGTAATGTTTGTCAAGCATACCAATGAGTCCTATAACACAGTGTGTCGATGTATGAATATGTTTTAGTTATTGGTGCGACAGATTTGTGATTTTGTGCACACGTTCAACTAGTGAATATGCGAATATGAAGTGTTGAACATTTTTCATGTGTTTGGATGTAGTCAAAGTGACCTTGTGTGTCAGTGTCAGTGTCAATTCTGAATGTTTTTGGTGAATCTGTGTACTGTTGTTTGTCCTTTACCGATAAACTGTATATCTAATCAATTTACCCTATATTGCCATGACACAATGGGGGCACTTGAGGTGGAGGTGAAATGCTGCAGCGTCGATGATACACGATATTGGTGAGCAATCGTCCTCATTTTTAGTCGTGTTATATATTTTTATCTGTTTATGACTATTATAGGCATTTTTATATGTGTTTCATCTGTTTTTTTGTCTTATTTTGCATTTCTTTTTCTTTGTAGGTGCATTCATCCTCCCTTCGCGCGTTTCATGTAAGACCGAACTCAATTTTTTTTACGTAGTCACCACTCACTGCATAACTGGTATAGTTGGTATATTCTGGTCCATTGATTTTGAATATGTTGAGTTTAAATATATGTTTCATTTAGGTAAGCAGTTAATACATAGTATTGCCAGGAGATGGGAATGAATATGTTTCATGTAGATATATAAACCCAGAGCTGGTGCATTATCTGATTATACAAATTAATTTCTGATTGTAGGCATACAATTCGATAATTTCTATAATCATTATTTTTCCTTTTTGACAAACAAAAAGGCTCAATGTCATCCATCTTTAAATATGGAGTCTGAATTCACCCGGTGACTATATCTATCAATAATGATCAGTACATTGTAGGCAACCCTTGATGATATGATTGATGGTTTTAGATTATTATATTGATCATACATCTCCGTGTTATGTCATTGTCAATTGTTTTTGTACAGTATTAGATGACGTATAGACTATGAGGATGTAATTGTATTGTATGCATATTTCATATTTCAGCCTTTTAATCTCGTTTGTTTACAATAGAGGCAGGTTGCAGATTTCTCATAATGAAAATAAGAACTTGCATACATATACCGGTGGTATTTGGCGTTCACTTGATAGATTCCTGCCTACTTACAGTTTAAAAGCGCTCTTTTAAACATGGCTCTACTGTGAATTATGCACGAGCATGTACCACAAAATGAATGCTCTTCCTTCCTATTAGGTTGACATCTTTAATGTTAAACATCCAGGACCACAAAATGAATGTCGTCCTAAATTACCAAGATACCAGTTCTTTTGTGCAAGTATTTAGGAGTAATCTTTGCTATTGATAGACCATTTGCGCTCATTGTCTTCTATAAGTATATCATGGCTAAATTTTCACTAGTTGTGGTGCATTCATTGTGTTTTTTTATGGAGCCTTCTTCTTTCTTCACTGTGACATAGCATATCGGAAATTTGTGTTTTGTAAATGAGAATTTATTATCTGCAAGTGTGCATCGTGAGGGTAGCTTTGTTTGTGCTAATGAAGGTCATTGCCCTTGGGCGTTATAAGTTGTGTACAGTGGTTTACAAACTGATTGGTGAACTTGTTCTTTTGTTTTGCTGTGCTGTTCCATACTCGGTTAATAATTGGTTTTCTGATCAGAAGAGGCCTTTTTTTTTATCTAGTTGTGCAGCTGTGTGTGTATGTGGATGTTGTATCATTTTCATTCTCTAGGGTATATTAGTTTTCATAGGATTTAGAAATGGTGGAGTGGAGGAGGCAAGGCATGTTCTCCGTATGTTGTATTAAGCAGGTATGCAATGATTCATCCGCTACAGTTAAACGGAGGCTTGATGTAATGCTAGACCGCCAAAACTCAGGGCAGGTGGAGCACATGTGGTTTTGGGGATTTAGTAGCTTGGTCATGTAAAATTTTGTAATTGTGTAAACTTGCAAGTTAAAGCGAATGAAGCTGAAGCATACTTCGCCATAGTTGTCAAAGACAGGTTTAATTTTTTTTTTTTTGACGCAGCCAGTGTAAGCCATCCATAAAAACTGCAAGGTACATTTGTAACACAAAATCAACTTCAATAAGCCGAAATGTTGCTGGGGATAAACGACGTCGTTTGTCATCACGTGTAGTAGACGATCAGCCCAGTCAAGCCCATCTATCTCCTTATCAGAATCTACTTGTGCGTATGGCGTCGGTAGCAGCATCTCTCTGCTTCGCCTCCGCCTGCCCTGCTCGTACGTTCCGCGCTCCCATCATCGCGGTCAGGAGTCATCTAACCGTCTCCCGCCACCATGTCGCCGTCGTTGTAAGGTCGCGGCCAAACGTCCTTTGCAAAGCCAACGGCCGGAACCGGAAACCTTACGCACTAGTAGACGAGAACGCGAGCCATAAACGTACCGTTCAAGCCAGTCTTTGGTTCGCTGAGGCGGTTTACATTTTATGGCTCTTCCTCCTCCCTTATGCCCCTGTAAGTTTATATTAAATTTTCCTCTTGCATTGCATTTGTCAATTCTGATATCATCTTTGATGCTGTTTAACATTTGAATTGATAACATCTTGCCTTGTGCTGTCTGTAGGGGGATCCTGTGTGGGCAATCAGCCCGGCTACCATCAATGATCTACTCGGTCTCTCTCTCAACTTCTTCTTTATCCTGCCTTTGCTCAATGCTGGTATATGCTTGCTCATTTACAATCCAATTTTTTAGACTTGTTATAGTGGACTAATGGTATTTTGGTTGTGAAGTTTATAACAAAGCCTGCTAGACAAGTTGGTTTCTGTTCCAGTACCAGTTCATCCCTTTATGATCATTTGGTTATGTCATTAATCCAGTTGCTTGGCAGTGTAGTTGGTATTCATCTGGTCGAGGCTCCTATTCTTCATCCTGTAAGGAACACATGGGGCTGCAGTTTTTTTTGCCCTTATTGTTGGTTTTAAGCTGTACTGAAAGTTTTTTTTTTGTTGTTGTTGTGGGTTCCTTCAGATGGCCGATGGACTTTTCAACTTTGTTATTGGATGGACATTCATGTTTGCTCCTCTGCTGTACACGGATATTAAAAGGGACAGATACAAAGGGTCTCTTGATGTCCTTTGGGGTTTCCAGATGTTTCTCACTAACAGTATGCTCTAAGCTTCTCAGTGCAACAATCTTTGATTTTATACGCCGGGAATCATTGGGTGTTTTGTATGGCTGACTATGAATTCTTGTTATTTATGTCAGCCTTCTTAATACCTTACATGGCTATAAGGCTAAATGATGCTGATGGAACTTCAAAAAAACGTTCTCAGCTGGGCACCGTCATGACCAATGGTGCACCAGTCGTTGGGCTCATAGGTGGTGCTATATGCTTAATATCTGCAGTATGGGCCTTTTATGGCCGCCCGGATGGGAATTTTGGTGGTATACCAGAAAGATGGGAGTTCTTGTTGACTTATCTAGGGTCAGAGAGGTTAGCGTATGCCTTTATTTGGGATATATGCTTGTACTCAATCTTCCAGCCATGGTTGATTGGTGCCAACCTTCAGAACGTCCAGGAAGGCAACACTGAAGTGGTTAAATATCTAAGATTCGTGCCCGTCATAGGTTTGGTTGCGTATCTTCTCTCCCTTGAACCTGAGGATGAGTAGATTGAAACAGATGGATTTCTTCCTTCGACAATGCAAAATATATGTATACTTGGTTGTGCCATTGTACTGCGTACGAAAAGAACACAACCAAAGAAACTTTGTAAGTGCAGCACTTTCACACAAAATTTCATGGAATGCAATATCCTGTTTGGTATGTGCCTAGAAATCTTCTGTGTCTGGATTCTGGAGGCTAGTGCTTGCCTTGATTTTCATCAGTTTAGTTGGTTAATCTAAATGGATAATGTCAAGCTCAAGCATCTAATGTGATCTATTTAGAGCATCAAGGCCCTGAAATCATTCTTTGCCGACTTGTCCAGACTGACCTGCATTTTATCCCTGAAAAATTACATGATGAGATGAAAAAGTTTGGACACTGAGAATTCGGTATATATTCACCATTATTGGGATCAAGAATCTCATTACTCGAGTCGCACTTTAAGATGGCATTACCAAGTCCTATGTACACATGCCAATTATGGTCTAAAAGGGTATATGTGGCTTCAACATCCACCATTGGCCGGTTCGATTGAGCTAAGGAGTCCATTATTCCGCAACTGCATACAGTGTTCTTCAGCGTCAGCCTGAGCACAGACAATTACCACTGATAAGCCGTTGTGGTGCGCTTCTTGCATTATGTTAACTGCATTGTCTAGTGTCATTCCAGGAATGACCTTCATAAGAACTTGCACCACATACTCTCGTCTATTAAAGTCGTCATTGTGAAGTATTACACGATATGGTGGAGATGTTTTTCTTGATTTCCTGAACGGTTTAAGCAACAGAGACTGTAATTAGTTATGTCCAAAACCAATAGTACCCAACCAAATCAAATACATACTGATTGAACTACACATGTGCTCAAAATGAGAATAGCGAGACTTTCTTTTCTCTTATTTATATTTACATATACTGCAGCCGTGTTCTCATCTGCGACCATTTATTATTAATATTTGACTTCTTAACACACAATGACAAGAGAATCATCTTCTTCACATATAAATTCAGATTATAGATAAATGATGATAACATATCAATACGACAGACTAGCCTTTGAAACCAAACACGTTTGTTGTTCCATAGAAAAATTGGCCTCACTAAGCCTTATCTACATATCCCTATCAACCTCCTTTCCTTGCCTCATCAATAATAAGAGTCGATACAAACTTTGGCATACCTCAACAAAAATGCCATAGATCCAAATCCAAGTACCAAACCATACACCTCTAAATCCATGATGGAGAATCTACCATATTTATACACAGAATTCATGTCCGATGAAAAAAAAAAAAATTGTGTCCGAGGAGCTACTCTAATCTTACACCAGTAATATACACAGTCCAGTACATCACAAAGAGGGCTTGAAGATAACATCAACCTATAGAAAGTAGCCTCCCAATGCACCAATGTTAAGTTTCATAATAACAATATACGAGAATCACTTAATCAGTACCTCAAGTCAAATTCAGACTCACGACCAGGAGTAGATTTCTCAACAATCGGCTTATCAACCACACCACCGCCTCTGCCCAATCCAGACGCAGACACGGGGACAGGAACACCACCCCCAGCCCCACGACTGGTGCATGTCCCTTTATTACAGAAAATATTTCTTTCCCCTGTCGCACACCACATCATCAATCTATGAAACCGGCTTTAGCAAACGCAGCATCATCAAACGGCTACCATCACCTTAAACTCAATTACAATCGACAGTAAAACAAGACACACTCATATATGCAAGAATTCAAAAAGATAAAAACACTGCACAAAGAGAGAAGCTATGAAAACAAAAGTAAAGCAACTTGAAAAGATCAAAATTTTTAAAACAGGAAGACAAGAAGCGGGAGCCGTGTACCAAACCCTAACTAGATCAATTTAGAGCCGGAGCAACCCAATTCTAAACCATAATTCCAGCAGTTACATGCAAACCCCCAATTGCAACAAAAAAAAAAACAAGACGAAATTGGTGGAAGGGGAAGACCTAGTCTAGGGTTGAAAACGTGTTTAGCCGACAGACCCACTCTGATCCAAATTGCAGTCTCCATCTCGCGAAACCTATTTTCGGATTCGATTTTCGTGGGGCTGTTCCTCGTCGTCTTCTTCTCAGAAATGTCATACCAAAAAACGGATTTGAAATTGTGCGCATCAAAATATATTCGGATGCTATAAAAGCCAAACCGCGTCGTTTGCTATTGAAATTTTCAGGAATATTCATCTGAAGTCTGAACTTTTTCTTTTCTTTTTTTGCTAGTAAAAGTCTTTACTTCTTCATTCATTAAAAAAAAAAAATGAAGTCTGAACTTCTTCAACATTTGATTTTTATTTTGACTCCTGCTAAGATTTCAAATTATTCCTTTTTTTTTCTTTAAGAAGGGGATCTTTGGGTTTCACTCCTACCCGGCTATCCGGGGTGACTCGAATTCGGGATCATTGGAACCAGATAGTGAATACCTACCACCAGGCTAACCTCACTTTGTCAAAAGATTTCATATTATGAAAGGAGACTGACTGCATATCATTGACGAGGTATTGAGAATGAATAGCAATTTATAATTCAATTTACATGTACATTTGACGGAGCAAGCACAAGTATGTGGTTCATTGTACAGTTGAAACTTGCTATTATTTCAAATGACATGACTATGAAACTACTAACTCATGAAGCCTGCTCCTGGTCCTTGCATGTTATGCGCGACTTGAGATGTCACCTGTTGTTGGCCCTGAAGTGACGCGATCTGAGATTGAGCAGGACCTTGGCCGAAGCCTTGGTTCATTGCAGTTCCAACCCCATGTTGTTGTTGCTGCTGCTGCTGCTGTTGTTGTTGGAGTTGATTGTTCTGTTGCTGCTGCTGTTGGAGTTGTGGATTCTGCTGTAGCTGCTGGAGTTGAGGATTCTGCTGCATATGGTGTTGCTGCAATTGTTGCTGTTGTTGAGTGGGCATCTGCGGCTGTTTGAACACAACCATATCCTAATACCGGGAATATATAATTACCTTCTTATCTTTTCTCTTACAGTAGATTTACACAAAAGTCCTCAATATGATTTTAAAGGTCATAAACTTTAGGTTATAAGACTTTATGTATACTTGATGCTAACTGCGCGTTTAACATTATTTAACCATGATTTATGACATTCAAAACCATGTTGAGGGACTTGTTAAATCTACTCTAACTGCGTAAAGTACTTAAACTTATTTCTAATATAGATTCCTGTTTAAGGTTACTTACCCCGGGGAAGAGCATGCCTATCAAGCGACATGCTTTATCAGAAACTGAGAGCAGCAATGTCTGTGAAGTTAGTTGGATGACTGCACACTATAAAACACAAATCCTCAGAACATCATTCAAGAATTTGAAGTCCTAAAACAGATGTTTTCTGTGAATAGCCTTTTTTTGGGAATATGAACTGTCACTCTACTTTAGATCACTTACAAGTTTCTTCTCTTGCAATTGTCCAAGGAAACCGTGTGAATTCATTGCCCGGAAGACAAGAAAGTCTGCCTTTCCAACATACTGTCTGCAGATCAAAGTAAAAACGTAAACAATATGAGTTACAAGTTGTTGTGGGAGCAATGGAAAAACAGTTGATGAAGAATTCAGATATTGCTAGTAAGAAATGTACTTATTATTCATGTGATCCTGTGATATGAGTCGCACTATTTGCATTGTACTTGGCCAGTTTTCTGCAAGCCTGGCGTGATGGAAAAACAAATAAACTTCATGTGCAGGAGTTCTAGATAATATGTACACTGTAAACGTGGGAGGGCATACTCACTTTTCAGAGGCAGATGCACTTCTATAGCCCTGCACACGCAACACAGTATAAAAACAATAATTCAGCAACCAGACTTCGGGAACAGAAACAGCAGCCATTAAAAGAAAGGAACATCATAAAAGCAAACTACGGATGAAAACAACCACATCTCATCAAGGCAGCATGTTTAGGTAGTATAGAAATATCGATATGAGTGAATGTAGATATCAACTTGCCAAAAGAAACAATGGATAATCCACACTTTTACCCCCGAAACAGTTTCTAACACTCTTAAGGGCTATCATCTTTGCATTACCTCCAGTCTGGTGATGAAAACAGGCTGTCCTTGCCTCTGTCCTGACAAATTTCCCTGCATAAAAGAGCAAAAGAAGCTGCATGTCATCTTACATTGCACTTATATATTGTCCTCTTGTTTCAGTGTTATTATATATACAGGTTCTCTTCCACTAATTAATAAATACGATGTGGAACACAAAAGAGGGGAAGAATTATGAAAGGTACCTCCCAAACTTTGACATATTTTGATTGAGCCAGTTGCAAAGCATTTGATGTTTGTTGAGAAAAGGACAAAAGTCTTACAACTTTTACGGTTGCTGGGATATTAGGGACATTAATTTGCTGTCGGTTCGATATGGATCCATTCATTCCATTCACTGTGAATATCAATTAGTGCAGTCAGCAAGACAGCATACGGAACAATGAACTAACAAATTTCTATCACGAAAAATATACATTTTGCTGACGATTCGAACCAGAAAGCTTCTGTCGCTATGTAATTTGTGAAGTTTGATACTGCTTTCCAATGAAATTTGACATTCATGCTAATACAGTAATACTTGATCTTGAAAAGAAACAAGAACTCTACACTGGCTCTCGCATTTATAGTTCCAGAAGTTGAAGATTCTGATATTCATACAAACGAATTAAGTATTGGAATAACCCTCCATGGTAAATTTCTAAATAAAGTCTTTCACCCAGACTACACATAAGGCCTTTGGTTGACATGTGAATGAAAATACAGTATGTTTTTGAAAAAAGTGCCTTTCACCCAGATTACACGTGACAATTAGTTTCTAGTTTTTAAAAATGATTAAAAATGTAAGCAGTCTGATTCTTGTACAGACTCTAATATTCTAATTACATTGTTCTCTCTTAGTAGCCCCAGTGCTGTTACTTTTACACAACTTTTGTTCAGACATGATAATTATTTGCAGAACTGGGAGGCTCAACAGTCAGTCCCAAGCATTGGATGTGTCGGACATTATGTGACAGTGACACTTTCAATCAACAAACACTTTCTTATGGCTAGAGACCATGAATTGAGCACATTTCCACTGGATTACCATATATGCAATTCACAAGGATTAAAACTTTTAACCAAACCTGTTGAAGCCGAAGTTGTAGACAGCCCAGTCACATGAGTAATTTCAGCTGTGTCAACTTTCACAGGAGTCTGACTTGCCATCAAATTAGTAGTTCCAGGAAGACTTAAGGCGGCATGGGCCTCTCTGAAATTATCAGAAACTAGAACAAGATGATGGGTGCTTTTAACAGCGTCAACTGGTGTGTCGGCTGCATGAGGATTCCGTTTTCCCTGCATCACCAAATTCAATTGTGGTTTTAGAAAGTATAGTTGTTAAAGAAAACTCCTTTAAGCACGCATATCAGTTTCGGGATGTGAACTGGAATTAAACATAAAACAAGCCCGAGTAAAGGAAGATGAACACGATATCACATTAAGGAAACCACCATAATACATGAGAGTTTTCCAGAATGTATGATATTTTATTTGAATATTGATCCCTTTAAATCTTATTCAATTCAATTATCCCCCATTCGACGATAGGATCTAGATGCTAACTAGTTGCCTTGTGTACTGCAGAAAGTCGAGTATGATGTGCACTGCGTGTATATGAAGATGTGCATGTGTGACTTGCATAAATTAAAAACAAATTAATTAGGCTGCATATATGCGTAAAATTAATATACAGAGTAGATTCAACCAGGGAAAATGTCATAAAAAGTATAGTTACAATGATGCTCCATTACCGCATTGTATATTGCCCTCAGTTTTGGAAGCTGCTTAGGACAGATGACGGATAAAGAAATAGAGCACTGCACAAAATAAATAGCACAAAAATTTGATCAGAACTTCCATTTTTAGTTTCAAAAGAATAACGGAAGTACATGACAACCAGTGGGTACCAGGGCATATGATTTGGCAACTGCCTCTGCATCAGATAGACGACTTTCTGGCAGGCCTTCTGTATTTTCAATTTTCTCTGCACTTTGTAATTGTGGTCTAAACACCGGTGTGGGCAACGGATAAGGATCACTTGCGGCAACAAGAATGCAATGCTTATTTCCATCCACACTCTGTTGGGTTTGTCCAGCACCAGGCGGTAGAGGAGAAAACATCTGCAACATGGCCATTGCACATGAAAATTATGGATGGAAGGGAAAGAGTCTAATAGCATTCATGAAATGGACTACATTCCATGCTCTATATTCAGCTCTAAAGAAAAAGAAAAAAACACAGTACACGTACAATATAGAATACAACAGATTGGAAGTCAAAAGAGGACAAAATGCAGATGAATAAAAGAAGTATCACTATTACTTACCATTAGAGCTTCCGAGAGTCCTTCTGTGACAGCAACATTATTAAAGCCTCCACCGCCGAAGGGAATAGCATACAACCACTGTAGGAATGTATCCACAACCTTGGTCCAGCCAGTTCGTTGTACTAGGCAACCTGAATGAACCCAGTTAAACTAATAAAATCTTATTTTACCGGTTGCAAGACATCAATGTGGCATTGTTGGCCCATTATGTATTATATACTGTCTGCAGAAGCCCATATGAGATAAAGGATACTAGCTAATACAGTGAGCAGGTTGTGCTTAGCTTTATTGACAGATGGCATGAAAAAAAGGGAAAAGTTGACTAACTAAACTCATATGATTCTGGTCGTCGCTTAATGAGATGCAAGAAGCCACATTTAAGTAAGGATGAAGGGTAAAGGTGCACACCAGAATAAGAACCATGAGCATTGAACATGACCAAGGCGAGCTCCACATTTTGAGAGGATGTCTTCTGAATGCCATACAAGAAAGTTTCACTTTTGTATGAAAGAAGTAAACTTTAAGTATTCTAAGAATCTTATAATGTTTGGTAATCAGTTACATTTATATCGACTACGATGAAGAAAAAAAATTGCAATTAGGAAATACCTGTCCAGGAACTTCATTACCAGCGAAAGACCTGTAAAATTGCCACCAAGTATAAACTTACAAAACAATAACATAAGAAACCAGTGGTATTGAGCAGTCATCTCCATCAACAAAAATACAAAAACTATGACTCAATCAGGCAAGTAATTAATGGCTGCAAGTTCTAAACTAATCAGTGTTTAAGTACATCAGAACAAACCACATTGTCTTCACAAACCTCACAAAATCATATCCAAACATTGATCAAATGCTAGAAATTCCCTCCCAACGCATCTGACTTTCAACTTAACACTTGATTCCACTAACCTGAAGACCAAAGCACGCTACCATTAAGAAGAAAATTAAAAAAGCACATCACTACACCAAACTTCAATTATTTGAACAATACAAACCCTAAAATCCAACCCCGAAACTTTAATCATCACAGCAGCACAGACCTTATAATTTTCTCTAAATAATCCGTAGCGATGATTCTCCAGAAAGGTTCGAGCGCAGCCGTGCCTTCAACAGCTATGATCAACTGCCTCTCCGCCATCGGCGTCGGTAAAAATCGAAAGCTATACCAATTGACTCAAATCCTCCCACCCGGCGCGGAATTCCGAATTGGTCAGGACGATTATCACCAGGAAAATCGTCGTCGCAGAAGTAAAAAAAATGTATACTTCGATTATTCGGTCAGAACTAAGAGAACGAGTCGTTGCGTGCTTTGTCTTTTTGTGTATTCTTGGTTGAACAAGGGGATTCGAACCGGCACTTCAAAGAAACAAATAAATTGAGTTTTGATAAATGAAAATCGAGTGCCCCTCAGATAAGTAAGTGTCACGTAGGGTGCGCTCGGTACACTCAAAATGGGGAGGACGTAGAGATAAATCTCAGTCATTAGATCATATTGATTTAATGGTTGAGATTTAAATATAGTGGAATTTTACTGTTTGCTTTTTACTGTTGATAGATTTTAGTAGTGGGACACGTGACGCACCCACAAAGTACGGGGGGTTTAGATCTCATTTTGGGTGTCCTCAATTGAGCGCTCCTCAGTGTCACATATCCTCTTTTATTTTACAGAAGTTGCTTTTTTTTTTGATGGGATTGGTTAGGTTAGTTAGTACCCGTTTGTTTTTTGAGGTTATGAGGATTTGAACCAGTGACGACGCAGGCCCCCTTGTGAGCTAGCTCCACTGAGCTAAAGCTCAATCCTCACAGAAGTTGCTTATTTTATTTCCCCCATGTGCTACCCTGTGGATATAATATGGTCTATTGGATGTTGTTTGTAGGAGCTTTAGAGCATCCCCACCATGGTTTTTTCAATCATAGAAAACTATCATGAGACATGATCAAAAAAATCATGCACCCCCACCATGATCTTTTAGATCATAAAAAAGATCATCCCATGATTTTTTACAAAAAAAGATCATCCCATGATCTTTTTTTGGGTTTTGATCATGAGAGTTGGTCAATCGCAACGCGACACGTGTCATGTGTAAGAAACAGTACAGTTTTTATTTTGATCTTGCAACGAATATATCTTCTAAATTACAAAGTAAAAAAAATCAAAATAAATACTAATATTCATAATTTTTTGAGCTCTATAAAGCGAGATACATTGATATATTTTTATTAATCTTAATATTTATGAGCTATAATTTATATAGTGATGAGAGAGACTGATGATAAACTTTTTTTTGATCATGAGTGAAGTGCACTTGATTAAAATAATCATGAGGTATGATAAGATGAGAGAGAAAATAAATAAGAGAGAGTGATAATATATATTTTTTTATCGTGATACGGGGAAAGTTCTTTTTCCCGGGTGCAACCAATACTTTTGTATCATTTTCAAAAGTATCACGTGCAATACTACCACTACGCCTAGCTCCGGACCTATTTATTACTTAATAGTTGATACACAGAGGGCAGTTACCAATTCAATTTTAATCACACCTAATGCTTTTTTTAATACCCATTCATTAGCGGATTGGTTTTAACCTATTCTGGCAAGTGCCAAGTGCTAACCAAACAATTCTACATTTTTCCACATAATAATAATAATTAAAAAAAGTAAAACAAATTTAGGACAATTCAATTCAGTATGAATGCTCTCCTGGTTCACGAACTCTCCCGAAGGTTGGTTTTTTTTTTCGGATTTCCTGATCAATTCCCCTCCTCCGCCGTTCCCCTCCTCTCCCACCATCTTCACTATGCTTTCAGCCGGCGTCTGATCTGTTCTGGATCGGGTTGTTCGGTTCAGGCTTCGATGGGTGGGAGTGGTGTGGGGGCTGGTGGTGGGCGGCTTTTTGCTGGCGGTGGCGCTTTAGGTGGTTGGGCGGTGGTGCGGCGCTCGCTGGTCGGGTTGGCTGATGCCTTGGCCTGTCGTTGGGGTGGCGGCCTCCGCTGGCGTTTTGCTGTAAATATTCGCTGGTTTTGGCAGGCCCCTTCGGCACATTTCCTGGCCCATCTCGAGACGAACCCCGAAGCTTCAGGCGTTTCTCAGCTCCGCCGCCGGTGGTGTTAGTTTAAGGTTACTTTAGGTGTTAGTTTTAGGTTAGTTTAGATGTAGTTTACCGTTCGTTTCATTTTGTGTCTCCCACCTGGTTAGATGGTGCTTTCCACCTGTTTGATGGTGTTTTCGCTGTGTATTCTCGTCAGTTTTTGTTGGATCTTCTGTAGATGCTTCAAAAGATAATGATTTGGATTTTGCTTGAGTTACGAACTATTTGTTATTTTCCTAATTCAATATTTCATTCAGGTTGGGGTTTTTCGAAATACTTGAATTGAGATAAAACAAGCGATTTGCACCGGAATATGGAATCGGTGAGTGTAGGACAAATCAAAATCAAATCGATTAAAATTGATGGATATGAACAACTCTAAGTTTTCCACTTTTTCCCGTGTTTTTACAGTCGTCTTTCTCCAAAACACATTGCCAATCAATATGCTTTCGAAATAGGAAACTGCCATGAAACTGCCCAGTCGGTCGACTGAGTCAATCCAGTCGATCGACTCGATAAACATCTCAGTCTCACATGCTGTCACGAACCATCCAGTCGACCGACTCGATTGACGTTCCAGATGCACTATTCTTCATCCTCAATCCAGTCGATCGGTTGGCCATGCGACCTCAACTCAGTCGACCGGTTGGCACAAAACAAAGATTATTCAAGAGTTGTAAAAATGTTTCATTTATTCATACAACATCTTTGCAAGGTTTCATACAAGTTTTACATTGTATAAACCTAAAATCTCCAACAATTTTGACGGTGTGTTTGTATTCACGTATAGTTGCTTTCACTGCGCTTTTGCCGGGTATGTTGGTCTTTTACCTGTGTTTTCAGTGTCGGCCTCTGTTATCGGCCACATTTACGTTGTGCCCTTCTCGGGCAAGAGCGGGATTTTAGCCTTCTGGCGTCACAACTTTATCAAAAAAAAAATCAGTATGAATGCTGGTCATCCTCTTACTAAGCCACCGTCAGGAATGCAAATTCAGTCACGACTACTCAATGTCCCAGTTTAAATGATTCACTATGACATTCAAACACGTGACTCGAAATTTATTAGATAATTATAAATAAAAATTGTGAAACGTGGGATTTGAAATTGTGCCCATCAAAATAAAATCGGCGTCATTTGTTATTTACCTGAACTACATGTCTGTTTCAAAATAAATACCGAATTTTTAATTTTTTCAAATCAAGTACCAAGGGGTTAAATTGCAATAAGAAAACTTGTAAAATTAACACCGTTAAACCATTTTACTATTTAAATCATTAACTATAAATAAAATCATTAAAATTAATTTTTTTTAAAAATTGAAAACAACATATTGCTTATTATTTTTGACACTTTTCTATATAATTAATTTTTTAAAAAAACTATTCAAACTAAGAGTCCGGTTCCTGTGAGAAATGCATCTTTGGTGAGAAATGAGAAATTTTAATATCCATCTGATCAAATTAATAGACGGTTTAGATTAATACTGATTTACATTAAAATTTGTACTTATTTAATTATTAAATACGCTTAAAGGGCAAATTAGGAATCAAAAAATCAATCTCAACAGTAATCCCACTTTTCACTCATTGTAATCACTAAAACTTCGATAATCAAATCAATCACTCCGATAATCAAATCAAATCAAATTTCCGATTTTGCCTCTAGCATGGGTCGGCGACTGTGGATTTTCGACATGATTAATCAAAATTTTGATCCTTTCAGGACGATTAATTGTTTCACATTTTAGAATTCATTTGATGCCATCAGTTTCAAATCCAAGAATTAAAATGTGTGGCATGCCTTAAAATGAGTAGTTCTTAAATCAAAATTCGTAGTTGTAATTGTGGTTGCTTTCCAACTAAAATGCGTAAGCATATCCACGCATTTTAAACAGAAAGCTACGCATTATATGTACAAAGCTACGCATTTTATTCAATGTACAAAGCTATGCGACTCCAAAGCTACGCATTATATGTACAAAGCTACCCGACTCCAATACGCATTATATGTACAAAGCTACACATTTTATTCAATGTAATCAACACATGTCGCGTGATACAATTATACAAAATTAGTTGTAATGAACATGGCGAGTCGATGCTGCCGACTGGGAAAGGGAACGTCGATGAGCTGAAGAGGTTGTTTGCGAGGCCGGGGCCGCATGTATTTAAAGATGTTGTGTTGCCGGTGACGCTTGTCGGGCGGATATGGCGGAGTTTATTATCGGAGGTGAGAAATTAGAGACGCTGGAGAGCGTGGCGAGGTTGAGGAAGTCGGTTAGAGGATGCAGCGTTGCGGAATTGACGAGATTGCTGAGAATCGCGGTTGGGAATGGAAAGGGGGATTTTCTAGGGTTTTGATTTAGGCTGGGGGAGATGTGAATTGGAGAGGTAGAGTATACGAGGTTGAATAACGAAAAAATAGGATCTTAATGATAATTAGTCAAGCCAAAAGAACGTGTGCGACAAAATAGGAATTAATTAAAATTAGATTAAATATAATGACGAATACACCCCCATTCTCGATTTTATTCCGAAAATAAATACAAATAAATTGGTAAAATGATAAATCGGACGGATATTAAAATTTCTTATTTCTCACCAAAGATGTCATTTCTCATTTGATCCCAACTCTCCAAACGAAATAGAAAAAATTCACTATTATAATTATTTAGTGATAAAATTGAAAACAACATATCGTACAAATTTAAATATAATTACAATATTGAACTTTACATGTTTAGTTTGGGTGTATTTTTAAAGTTTTAGTAGATGGAAACCGATCAAATACAAACCACAATTATAAATAAAAACTAAAAACCCAAAAAATATTGCCACGTGTAAATATCGAGCAATCAGAATTCATCATGTTCGGGGTTCTTTTTGCAAATAAAAAAATTAACGCGTACTTATTTAAAATAACATAATATATACGAGGGGTATAATCGTCCTAAAATTTACAACTGTATAGTTTTAAGTCTGATCATTACGGGTTTAGGTCAGATCATTTTGGTTGTCGCGCGCCCAGCCTTAACATTAGCGCCGCGCCCAGCCTTTACATTAACTTGTTAATGTCTTAACTGGGCACGGCTCACTAATGTTAAGGCTGGGTGCGCGGCATGTTTTTTAAGTCTGATCATTGTTTTTTTAAGTCTGCTCATTGTTGTTTTACGTCTGATCGTTGTTGTTTTAAGTCTGATCATTGTTTTTTAAGTCTGATCATTACTGGGTTAAGTCTGATCATTGTTGTTTTAAGTTTGATCATTGTTGTTTTAAGTCTGATCATTGTTTTTTAAGTCTGTTCATTGTTGTTTTAAGTCTGATCATTGTTTTTTAAGTCTGATCATTATTGTTTTAAGTCTGATCATTGTTGTTTTAAGTCTGATAATTGTTTTTGAAGTCTGATCATTGTTTTTGAAGTCTGATCATTACTGGTTTAAGTCTGATCATTGTTTTTTAAGTCTGATCATTGTTGTTTTAAGTCTGATCATTATTTTTTAAGTCTGATCATTACTGGGTTAAGTCTGATCATTGTTTTTAAGTCTGATACTTGTTGTTTTAAGTCTGATCATTCTTTTTTAAGTCTGATCATTGTTGTTTTAAGTCTGATCATTATTTTTTAAGTCTGATCATTAACAACTTGAGGACTAATTGAAAATAACATTATGAGTTTTTATACCCCTCAGTGTGGAATGACTATAATACCCCTCTGTATGTTTGTTCGGGATTTCGACTAAATGGGACACGTGTCAGCTTAAAATTCGGTTTGTAGTTTTTATATATAAGTCGGTTTGTACCTGAATCGCACTCTTAGTAGATAAAGCATCAAAGATATATAATAAGTACGTAGGGTTCGATTCCCAGGAGAAGTGCCAATATCATGAGAAATGAGAAGAGATCTAAACCTTACATTTAATTAGATCTAAGGCTGATATTAAACGTGATTTGTATTAAAATTAGTAGTTATTTAATGATTAATTAGACTTAAAGGGCAAATTAGGGAAAAGAAATATCAATCTAAACCCCGATTCTCTCGACATCTCAGATCAAACTACCAAATAAACACGTCGATCAATCTCCGATCAGAGATCTCAGTGGGGCCGCCGCAAGCTTCAGTAGTTTCCTCCAGATCCAGACCAAAGCAACTCGACATCTCAATTTCGAAAATTGTGGGTGGACGGCGCAGAGGATATTTCAACTGTGGTGATTTGTGGGTGGACGACGCCGAAAATTGTGGGTGGACGGAAACTCGACATCTCAATCCAGCAACTCGACATCGCTGTTTACGAGTGCGGCGTCGATGGTAAGGCGATGCATCGCTGATACATTCGGGTTCAAATTGTCTTATATTGAGTGCTACAAATTTTGTGTAATTGCTACGCATTTTAATCGCAAAGCAACAAAACATGATTGCTACGAATTTTGTATGTAATTGCTACGCATTTTAGTCGTAAAGCATCAAAACATGACTGCTACGAATTTTGTATGTAATTGCTACACATTTTAGTCGCATAGCACCAAAACATGATTGCTACGAATTTTGTATGTAATTGCTACGCACTTTAGTCATTAAGCACCAAAACATGACTGCTACAAGTTTTGTTTTTAATTGCTATGCTTTTTAGTCGTTCAGCACCAACTGCTACGAATTTTATATGTAATTGCTACGCATTTTAGTCGCAAAGCAGCAAAATATGATTGCTACGAATTTTATATGTAATTTGTAGCAATGGAAGGGAAGGGAAGGGAAGGGAAGGGACCAGGCAAAAGCGCGTGCATCTCCGCAAAGCACACACTGTTCAAATGCAGCATACGTCAAGGAGGAGCTCTGACCGAAGATGCCGATCAGAAATCGATTTGAGATTCGCTTCCGCTAATCAATTTAGATGAGATGTGATTGAACTCCAGATCCTTTTTTCTATTTTCTTTTATGCAACTGTCATATTTGGATGAATATTTAATCGATTGAACATTATGTCAGAAGGATTGGATTTTGAATTGATCTGGGAATCGATCGGAAAAAATATATTTTCAGATTTGTTAAATATGTTCCCATAAAAAAAAAAGATTTGTTAAATATGTCGATAACACTAATGGAGCGGATTAAAAGACTAATATATCCTCAATATTTTCTAAAGTAGATTTTAAATTCAAATAAACACGAATTAATTAGATCCGTTGATATTAAAATCGCACGATTAAGATTGGTTCTCATTTCTCATGAAATCTACCACTTCTCATATGATCCTATATATGTTTTCAATTTTATGACTAAACAATTTGACATTCAAATTCTAAACAATTCAGTTTAATCATTTAAAGGGTTTTTTTTATTAGTACAATCGCCAACATGGCTACAAACTGAACGAGCTGCCCACGAAGGGCATCACGCCTAAGAAGGGCACGACAAACAATCTGGTCGGCCGACCGCAGTGACCGACACTACATAACCAAATAAAACACCACCGTGCCAGTCTAACTCCTGAGACCTAAACACGAAAACAAAAACAACTCAGACCTAAGCGGCTGAGGATACAACCCACATGAGTGAAAACATCACTTAGAGGGACTAAACTAGGAAAAACTAAAACTAAACTACAACGTTAAACACACACATAAGTACAAAATTCGATCAAGACCGACCTACTGAACAACCCGGAGCGAACAGCGACACCCAGTGGAGACGCCGTCCAGCCACCGCCACTCAAAACAGCCGTACGGAAGAGAACCCGCCAGAGCAAACCCTATGTACAACCATCTGCCTCCAGCGACCTCCAGCCAGCACGACCAACCAAAAAACCCCAAATCGAGCCCATCCCCCCAACCTCCGCCATCGCACCAGAACACACCTCCCTCGACCCAGGCGAAAACACCAGGACCACTTGCTCACAAGCCAGCCGCTCCTCACCCTGCAACATCATGAAGCGGCTCACATCGCAGCCAAATCAGACGAGGACCGGAAGGCCATGGATGGCCGGAAGAAGATGAGAAAAGATGAAGGGAAGGGAGAAGGGCTCGAATTAGGGCAGAGAGCACTTGAATTTAGGGTTTACTGGCTTCTGTTTCGGGAGAGTTCTGGGGAAAAGAGAGAGTTCTGGGGGATCTTTTTTTTTTTTTTTTTTTGATGAAGAGTTCTGGGGGATCTTTTTAATCATTTAAAGGGTTTAGCGGTGTTGATTTGTATATATTTTTTAAATTTTAGTTATATAGTAGTTGAGGAGTGTTCAAATGAGGACACCCAAATTTGGTAAGGACGTAGGGACAAATCTCATCCATTAGATCATCATCCATCTAACCCCCCGTGCTTTGTGGGTGCGCCACGTGTCCAAGTACCCAAAATCCAATAAAGCAAATAGTAAAATCCCACTACCAAAAAGCAAATAGTAAAACCCACTACCACATGTGACACGTGGCAGCTTGTGGATCATTGGATGAACCTCATCCAATGGCCAAGATTAGTCCCTACACCCTCACCATAAGACATGTCCTCAATTGAACGCCCCCCTATAATAGATAGTCAAAGATAATAAACAATATGATTAATTTTATCATTGAATGATAGGATATTCATATTCTAAATAATTCAATTTTAATAATTTTATTTATAATTAATCATTTAAAGGATTAAATGGTTTAACGGTGTTAATTTTATAAATTTTCTTATTACAATTTGACTCATCGGTACTTAATTTGAAAAAATTGAAAGTTCAGTATTTATTTTGAAATGGAGTGACAGTTCAGGTAATGAATTTATAGTTTTCCATTTTATTTTATTTTTTGCTAGTAAAAGCCTGAATTTCTTCATTCATAAAAAAAAATGAAGTCTGAACTTCTTTTTTATTAATTTTTTTTGCTAGTAAAAGTCTTGAACTTCTTCATTCATATAAAAAAAAAAATGAAGCCAGACCTTCATCAACATTTGATTTTTATTTCGACCCCTGCTAAGATTTCATACTATGAAAGGAGACTGACTGCATTTAATTGAAGCAGAATGAACAGCAATTTATAATGAATTTACATGTACATTGACAGAGCAAGCACAAGTGTTTCATTGTACAGTTGAAACTTGCTATTTCAATGACATGACTGTGAAACTACTAACTCATGAAGCCTGCTCCTGGTCCTTGCATGTTATGCGCGACTTGAGATGTCACCTGTTGTTGGCCCTGAGGTGGCGCGATCTGAGATTGAGCAGGACCTTGGCCGAAGCCTTGGTTCATTGCAGTTCCAACCCCATGTTGTTGTTGCTGCTGCTGCTGTTGTTGGAGTTGATTGTTCTGTTGCTGCTGCTGTAGCTGTTGGAGTTGTGGATTCTGCTGTAGCTGCTGGAGTTGAGGATTCTGCTGCATATGGTGTTGCTGCAATTGTTGCTGTTGTTGAGTGGGCATCTGCGGCTGTTTGAACACAACCATATCCTAATACCGGGAATATATAATTACCTTCTTATCTTTTCTCTTACAGTAGATTTACACAAAAGTCCTCAATATGATTTTAAAGGTCATAAACTTTAGGTTATAAGACTTTATGTATACTTGATGCTAACTGCGCATTTAACATTATTTAACCATGATTTATGACATTCAAAACCATGTTGAGGGACTCGTTAAATCTACTCTAACTGCGTAAAGTACTTAACTTATTTCTAACATAGATTCCTGTTTAAGGTTACTTACCCCGGGGAAGAGCATGCCTATCAAGCGACATGCTTTATCAGAAACTGAGAGCAGCAATGTCTGTGAAGTTAGTTGGATGACTGCACACTATAAAACACAAATCCTCAGAACATCATTCAAGAATTTGAAGTCCTAAAACAGATGTTTTCTGTGAATAGCCTTTTTTTGGGAATATGAACTGTCACTCTACTTTAGATCACTTACAAGTTTCTTCTCTTGCAATTGTCCAAGGAAACCGTGTGAATTCATTGCCCGGAAGACAAGAAAGTCTGCCTTTCCAACATACTGTCTGCAGATCAAAGTAAAAACGTAAACAATATGAGTTACAAGTTGTTGTGGGAGCAATGGAAAAACAGTTGATGAAGAATTCAGATATTGCTAGTAAGAAATGTACTTATTATTCATGTGATCCTGTGATATGAGTCGCACTATTTGCATTGTACTTGGCCAGTTTTCTGCAAGCCTGGCGTGATGGAAAAACAAATAAACTTCATGTGCAGGAGTTCTAGATAATATGTACACTGTAAACGTGGGAGGGCATACTCACTTTTCAGAGGCAGATGCACTTCTATAGCCCTGCACACGCAACACAGTATAAAAACAATAATTCAGCAACCAGACTTCGGGAACAGAAACAGCAGCCATTAAAAGAAAGGAACATCATAAAAGCAAACTACGCATGAAAACAACCAAATCTCATCAAGGCAGCATGTTTAGGTAGTATAGAAATATCGATATGAGTGAATGTAGATATCAACTTGCCAAAAGAAACAATGGATAATCCACACTTTTACCCCGAAACAGTTTCTAACACTCTTAAGGGCTATCATCTTTGAATTACCTCCAGTCTGGTGATGAAAACAGGCTGTCCTTGCCTCTGTCCTGACAAATCTCCCTGCATAAAAGAGCAAAAGAAGCTGCATGTCATCTTACATGGCACTTATATATTGTCCTCTTGTTTTCAGTGTTATTATATATACACGTTCTCTTCCACTAATTAATAAATACCATGTGGAACACAAAAGAGGGGACGAATTATGAAAGGTACCTCCCAAACTTTGACATATTTTGATTGAGCCGGTTGCAAAGCATTTGATGTTTGTTGCGTCAATGGCATATTGGCTGCCAAATTGTTATACATACTGGACTGTGCCAACTGAGGCATGTTTGGATTAGGCATCATTTGGCCACCTCCCGGAGGCACAGTTGATGAGCCAAGGCCATTTGTCTGGTTCAAGCTGATTCCATTCTGTCCCATTTGTGGGCTAGAGACATTTCCTTGATTGATGCCAGATACTAAT
Source organism: Rhodiola chrysanthemifolia (assembly GCA_033675395.1). NCBI lineage: Eukaryota > Viridiplantae > Streptophyta > Magnoliopsida > Saxifragales > Crassulaceae > Rhodiola > Rhodiola chrysanthemifolia. Next base: position 17,353,904 of record CM066204.1, read on the forward strand.
TGACCAACACTTCCCTGAAGATTACTACCTAATGGTTGTGAAATACCCGGGTTAGCATTTCCAGAAGCATTGGAGGCTACTGAATTTATTGAGCCAGAAGCATTGTTTTGAATAATGGGTGCACTCCCTGCCATGCTTCCTAAACCCTCCATTGTTGTGATACCAGGTTGCCCAGCTGTAAAAACATTTTGACCAGTAGGTATAGAAGATGCCATGCCGCTGGAGATCATATTTGACATATGCATGGCTACGGGAGTTTGACCCATCGATTGCAGCCCGATTGAAGAAGCTCCCGTCAAGGATGCAGAGTTCATCACTTGTCTTGCTTGAGAGATTTCATTTAAAATCTTAACATTAGCAAGACCCGTAGGACGCATTGGTAGTGACATGCCACTCACAACAGGCTTTACTTCTTGCACACCATCCCCACTACCATTCATCACTTGAGATACAGGTATAGAAGGATTCTGCAAGCTTGAGACTGTTTGGGGTACAGTGGGGCGCATCACATTAGGCATAGTTGGAAATGGTGCAGGTGCCATATGTCCTGTGTTAGGCTCCTGAACAGGATGTTAGAATATTGTTAATACATTATCACTTATAGAAATATAAAGAACCCGATTCATCTTTCTTTTACATTTGGAAATGCAAGTATACATGTAGAGTGTCATGTATTAGTATCCTGACTATGATGTTAGAATACTGTCAAAACATAATCAATTATATACATAAATAACCAGATTCATCATTCTTTTATCTAGTACACGTTCAAACTGACCCGTGTTAGGCTCCTGGTTATGACGTTAGTGTATTCATTTTATCTCTTTCTTTCTTTTACATTTTTTTTGCAAATGTAATGGTACACATGCACAATGACATAAATATAGAAAAGGACAAAAGTCTTACAACTTTTACGGTTGCTGGGATATTAGGGACAGCAATTTGCTGTCGGTTCGATATGGATCCATTCATTCCATTCACTGTTAATATCAATTAGTGCAGTCAGTAAGACAGCATACGGAACAATGAACTAACAAATTTCTATCACAAAAAATATAAATTTTGCTGACGATTAGAACCAGAAAGCTTCTGTTTCTATTAAATGTGTCATTTTTCTTATGATACTGCTTACCAATAAAATTTGACATTCATGCTAATACAGTAATACTTGATCTTGAAAAGAAACATGTTACACTGGCTCTCGCATTTATAGTTCCAGAAGTTGAAGATTCTGATTTTCATACAAACGAATAAGTATTGGAATAACCCTCCATGGTAAATTTCTAAATAAAGTCTTTCACCCAGACTACACATAAGGCCTTTGGTTGACACGTGAATGAAAATACAGTATGTTTCTGAAAAACATATGACAATTAGTTTCTAGTTTTTAAAAATGATTAAAAATGTAAGCAGTCTGATTCTTGTACAGACTCTAATATTCTAATTACATTGTTCTCTCTTAGTAGCCCAGTGCTGTTACGTTTACACAACTTTTGTTCAGACATGATAATTATTTGCAGAACTGGGAGGGCTCAACAGTAAGACCCAAGCATTGGATGTGTAACACATTATGTGACAGTGACACTTTCAATCAACAAACACTTTCTTATGGCTAGAGACCATGAATTGAGCACATTTCCACTGGATTACCATATATGCAATTCACAAGGATTAAAACTTTTAACCAAACCTGTTGAAGCCGGAGTTGTAGACAGCCCAGTCACATGAGGAATTTCAGCTGTGTCAACTTTCACAGGAGTCTGACTTGCCATCAAATTAGTAGTTCCAGGAAGACTTAAGGCGGCACGGGCCTCTTTGAAATTATCAGAAACTAGAACAAGATGATGGGTGCTTTTAACAGCGTCAACAGGTGTGTCGGCTGCATGAGGATTCCGTTTTCCCTGCATCACCAAATTCAATTGTGGTTTTAGAAAGTATAGTTGTTAAAGAAAACTCCTTTAAGCACACATATCAGTTTTAGGATGTGAACTGGAATTAAACATAAAACAAGCCCAAGTAAAGGAAGATGAACACGATATCACATTAGGGAAACCACTATAATACATGAGAGTTTTCCAGAATGTATGATATTTTATTTGAATATTGATCCCTTTAAATCTTATTCAATTCAAATATGCCCCATTCAACGATAGGATCTAGATGCTAACTAGATGCCTTGTGTACTGCAGAAAGTCGAGTATGATGTACACTGCGTGTATATGAAGATGTGCATGTGTGACTTGCATAAATTAGAAACAAATTAATTAGGCTGTATATATGCGTAAAATTAATATACAGAGTAGATTCAACCAGGGAAAATGTCATAAAAAGTATAGTTACAATGATGTTCCATTACCGCATTGTATATTGCCCTCAGTTTTGGAAGCTGCTTAGGACAGATGACGGATAAAGAAATAGAGCACTGCACAAAATAAATAGCACAAAAATTTGATCAGAACTTCCATTTTTAGCTTCAAAAGAATAACAGAAGTACATGACAACCAGTGGGTACCAGGGCATATGATTTGGCAACTGCCTCTGCATCAGAAAGACGACTTTCTGGCAGTCCTGTATTTTCAATTTTCTCCGCACTTTGTAATTGTGGTCTAAACACCGGTGTGGGCAACGGATAAGGATCACTTGCGGCAACAAGAATGCAATGCTTATTTCCATCCACACTCTGTTGGGTTTGTCCAGAACCAGGCGGTAGAGGAGAAAACATCTGCAACATGGCCATTGCACATGAAAATTATGGATGGAAGGGAAAGAGTCTAATAGCATTCATGAAATGGACTACATTCCATGCTCAATATTCAGCTCTAAAGAAAAAGAAAAAAACACAGTACACGTACAATATAGAATACAACAGATTGGAAGTCAAAAGAGGACAAAATGCAGATGAATAAAAGAAGTATCACTATTATTTACCATTAGAGCTTCCGAGAGTCCTTCTGTGACAGCAACATTATTAAAGCCTCCACCGCCGAAGGGAATAGCGTACAACCACTGTAGGAATGTATCCACAACCTTGGTCCAGCCAGTTCGTTGTACTAGGCAACCTGAATGAACCCAGTTAAACTAATAAAATCTTATTTTACCGGTTGTAAGAAATCAATGTGGCATTGTGGGCCCATTATGTATTATATACTGTCTGAAGAAGCCCATATGAGATAAAGGATACTAGCTAATACAGTGAGCAGGTTGTTCAGCTAAGAGAATGAATGTGCTTAGCTTTATTGACAGATGGCATGAAAAAAAAGGGAAAAGTTGACTAACTAAACTCCTATGATTCTGGTCGTCGCTTATTGAGATGCAAGAAGCCACATTTCAGTAAGGATGAAGGGAATAGGTGCGCACCAGAATAAGAACCATGAGCACTGAACATGACCAAGGCGAGCTCCACATTTTGAGAGGATGTCTTCTGAATGCCATACAAGAAAGTTTTACTTTAGTATGAAAGAAGTAAACCTTAAGTATTTTAAGAATCTTATAATGTTTGAAAATCAGTTACAATTATATCAGCCACGACATAATACCACGTTGAAGAAAAAAATTGCAGTTACGAAATACCTGTCCAGGAACTTCATTCCCAGCAAAAGACCTGTAAAATTGCCACCAAGAATTACTTACAAAACAATAACATAAGAAACCAGTTGTATTGAGCAGTCATCTCACATGCTTGAAACATCAACAAAAATACAAAAACTATTACACAATCAGACAAGTAATTAATGGCTGCAAGTTCTAAACTAATCACGTTTAAGTACATCAGAACAAACCACATTGTCTTCACAAACCAACCTCACAAAATCATATCCAAAAAGTGCTGGAAATTCCCTCCCAACTAGATAAAAATCATATGACTCTCAACTTAACACTTGATCTCACTAACCTGAAGACCAAAGCACACTAAGTTCCCCCATTAAAAAGAAAATTAAAAAAGCACATCACTACACCAAACTTCAATTAATTGAACAATTCTCTCTTTAACAAGCCCTAAAATTCAACAAGTACCTAAACCAACCCCGAAACTTTAATCATCACACCAACACAGACCTTATAACTTTCTCTAAATAATCCGTAGCGATGATTCTCCAGAAAGGTCCGAGCGCAGCCGTGCCTTCAACAGCTATGATCAACTGCCTCTCCGCCATCGGCGTCGGTAAAAATCGAAAGCTATACCAATTGACTCAAATCCTCCCACCCCGGCGCGAAATTACGAATTGGTCGATTCTCAGGACGATTATCACCGGAAAAAATCTCCGTCTCCGATCGTCGTCGCAGAAGTAAAAAAAAAAAACCTATAATTCGATTATTCAGTCAGACTAAGAGAACGAGTCGTTGCTTTATTTATATGCGTGCTTTGTCTTTTTGTGTATTCGTAAGGTACGGGTGGTCGTTCGAAACAAAGAAACAAATAAAATATGTTTAGACCTAAACTCAAAGTAAATAAAGAGTTTTAATAAATGAAAATCGAGTCCCAATTGTTAGTAGTTTATTCAGAAAGGTGGCGTGGCAATTATCGAATTCCAATTCAGTCCTTGAGATGAGATATGATTATTCAGCTGACATACACAAACACTTTTAAACTTCAACCTCACTTGTTTAAAGGGATGTTTGATTTGATGAACCACCCAGTTCTTAATTTTTGGTGCTTTTAAAGTCATTTATCTTGATTGGGGGGACATATATCTAAGAGGACTCAGCATTTCATTGAAAGATGCTGTTGTGCTTTCTGTAGAAAGATTTACATGTTCATTAAAGTGGAGCAAGCGTAAGTATGTGGTTCATCGTACTGTAGGAAACCTGCAAATGACTATATTACCAACTCATGAAGCCTGTTCCTGCTCATTGCACGTTTGATGTGATTTGGGATGTAATCTGTTGTCGGCAGAGGTGGGCCTTGGTTCATTGTAGTACTTCTAATCACATGTTGCTGCTTCTGAGGTTGTGGTTGGAGTTGTTGCTGAGGAATTTGGTGCATCAGCTGCTGGCATTTGGTGTTGCTGCAATTGCTGACGTTGTTGAGTTTTGGGCATCTCTCGTCTGTGGTCGGTTGGATGCAACTATTTCCTAATATCAGGGAATTTGAATCACGTCATTATCTTTTATGTTAGATCAGTAGATTCACATATGATTTTGGGGGGTCATAATAAACCTTGGGTTAATTAGGTTTTATTTATACTGCGTACTTCAAATTATTTTTTAACAACTAAACTCTTTTCCGTGTAGATTCGTGTTTAAATTACTTACCCACGGGAAGAGCATGCCTATCAAGCGGCATGGTTCATCAGGAGCTGAGAGCACCAACGTCTGTGAAACTATATAGATGACTGCACACTACGATATGGGAAAAATCAGCACATCATTAGAGAGTTTCAACTTTCAAGTCCTAAAACAGCTGTAGTCTTCTGTGAAATTTTTTATTTTATGGAATATGAACTGTCCCACACTTACAGTCATCTTCTCATGCATTTCTTCAAGAAAACTATGTGAATCCAATGCGCGAAAAACAAGATAGTCTGCTTTTCCCAGATACTGCCTGCATCTGCAGTAAAAACATGGGTTGCAAGGGGAAAACACTTGATGAAGAATTTAGCACAGCTAGTAAAAAATGTACCTTTCATTCATATTATTCTGTGTTGTGAGTAGCCCTGTTAGCAGTCTACTTGGCCAATTTTCAGCAAGCCTGGCGTCATAGAATTAAAATTGATTTCATCTGCAGGAATGAAAAATCATATGTACAATGTATGTAAGCTTGGAAGTTGGGAGGGCGTACTCACTTTTCAGGGGCAGATGTATGTATGTGCCTATAGCACTGCACAAAAAACAATATACACCATTCAAACTTCAAGAACAGAAACAGTAGATGTTAATAGCACAAAAGAGACAGCATAAAAGACAACAGATAAAAACATCCACATCTCATCAACAAGGCAGCATGTTTAGGCAGTATAGAAATATAAATATGAGTGAATGTGGTGGATATCAAATCAACTTGGCTAAATAAATAGTGGATGATCAAATCAACAGTTTTGATTGTGTGACAACAGATTCTAGTTGGAACTTCATCATTGCATTACCTCCAGTCTGGTCACGAAAAGAATTTGATCTGGTAACTTTACTGTCAAATTTCCCTGCACAAAAGAGCAAAAGAAGCTGCGTGTCATTCTACATGGCAATAATATATTATCCTCTGGTCTTCAGTGTTATCTCTGTATACACGTTCTCCTACTACAAAATAATAAATACTCTACATGGAACAGATAAGAGAGGACGAATTATGAAAAGTACCTCCCAAACTTTGACATAATTTGCAGTGGGACGCAGGCCATTAGATACAGTTAGAAATGGTGCAGCTGCCATATGTCTAGTGTTAGACTCCTGAACATGATAATAGAATATTTTCACTTGTCAATACATCATCAATCAGAAAAATATAAAGAAACCGGTTCAACTTCCTTTCAATTTTGCAAATAAAAACAGTACACAATACACGTGCAAAGCCTCTCCCAGACATGATGTTAGAATGTTTTCATTTTATCTTTTTCTTTCTTTTTAGTTTATTTTTTGCAAATTTAATGGTACACGTGCACAGTGACATAATATAAACAAGGACAAAAGTCTTACAAAAGTCTTTCGACTTAAGGCTGCATGGGCCTCTTTGAAATTATCAGAAATGAGAACAAGATGAAGAGTGCTTTTAGCAGCATCAACAGGTGTTTCGGCTGCATGAGGATTCTGTTTTCCCTGCAATATCAAATTCAATTGTGGTTTTAGAAAATCTGGTTGTTACTAGAATCCTGTAAACACACATGTCAATGAACGTAAAACAAGGCCCAAGTAAAGGAAGAGGAGCATTATATCACATTAAAGAACCCAACATAAAGGCTCCAACTTCTAAAAAAATGAGAGATTTCCAAAATGCATGATATTTAACTTGTATACTGACCCCACATACGATTCACTTATATATGCCTCATTCACTGATATGATCTAGATGCTTACTAGATCCCTCATGTACTGCAGAGAGTTGCATATGATGTGTACACCATTTAAATGAAGATTTGAATGCGTGACATGCAATATTGCCATATTTTGACTAAGCTCTATACAAATGTCGAATATAAAGATTAGATTCAACCAGGGCAAATGTCTCACACAACATTACAGTTACAAAGATGTTCCATTACCGCATTGTATATGGCCCTCAGTTTTGGAAGCTGCTTAGGACAGATGACGGATAAAGATATAGAGCACTGCACAAAATAAAGAGCACTAAAATTTGACCAGAACTTCCTTTTTTAGTTAAAAAACAACTGAATTAAATGACATTCAGTGAGTACCAGGGCATATGATTTCGCAACTCCTTCTGCATCAGAAAGACGACTTTCTGGCTGTCGTTCAGGTTCAGTGTTGTCATTTCTCTCTGGACTTTGTAATTGTGGTCTAAATACCGGCGTGGGAAACGGATAAGGGTCACTTGCAGCAACAAGAATGCAATGCTTTTTCCCATCCACATTTTGTTGGTATCGTCCCGCACTATGCGATAGAGGAGAAAACATCTGCAACATGGTCATTACACAGGAGCATTACAAATGGGAAGGTAAGATTTTAGTAGCATTTATGAAACGGCCTACATTACGTGTTGTATATTCAGCCCCAAATAAGAAAAACCACAGCAGAAGTACAATACAAATTGGAATTCAAAAGAGGACAAAATGCTCATTTATAAAAGCAGGCGTATTATTCACCATTAGAGCTTCTGAGAGTCCTTCTGTCACAGCTACATAATCATTAAAGCCTCCACTGGTGAAGGGAATAGCATACAACCACTTTAGGAATGTATCCACAAACTTTGTCCAGTCAGTTCGTTGTACTATGCAACCTGAATGAACACAATAAAACTAAACTTAAAAAACTTATTTTACCTGTTTTAAGAAATCTATGTGGCATTATTGGTCCAGTAATGTATTATACATTGCCTGCAGGAGCCCATATAATATTAATGATACTAATTAATACAGCGAGCAACACCTGCGCAACAACGCGGGTGTTCAGCTAAGAAATGTGTACTTGGCTCTTTTGACGGAATGCATGAATAAATGGAAAAACAGTAGACTAACTCAAACTCCTATATTTGTGTTCTTTGCTTTTTTTAGATGCAAAGAACCAGGTAAGTAAAGATGAAGGATAAAGGTGCACACCAGAATAAGAACCATGAGCATTGAAAATGACCAAGGCGAACTCCACATTGGGAGAGGATGCAATCTGAATGGATGTAAGAAACTTTTGCTTGAGTATGAAAGACAAGAAGTATAACTATTTCAAGAATCTTATGTTGTTTGGTAATCAGCTACCATTATCTCAGCTACAAACTAATAACACGAAGAAGAAATAATGCAACTATAAAATACCTGTCCATAATTTCCCTTTCCAACAAAAGACCTGCAAAATTGCCACCAAGAATCACTTACAAAAATAAACAGAAGAGACCGAATCCTAATGAGTAGTCAACTTCTTGAAATCTCAAAACATAACACCCAATCAGACAAGTATTTAATGGCTGCAATTGCTAAACTAATCACACTACATGAGTACATCCTTTCACAAACAAGTCATTGTCTTCACAAACTAATCTCACCTCCAAGAAACCCATCCGGCCATCCAACGCTCGAATTTCCCTCCCAAATAGATCAAAATCATCTAACTTTCAACTTAACACTTAATATCACTAGCCTGAAGCAGCATAAACCCAAAGCAGCGCTAATTTCCCCAATTAGCAAAAATAAATGAGCACATCTCTACAAAAAATTTTTTATAACAAACCCTAAAATCCAATCAGTAAACCAACACCTAAACCCAATCATCAACCAACACAGACCTTATAATTTTCTCTAGATAATTTGTAACGATCATGTTCCAGGAAGATCCGAGCTCAGCCGTGCCTTCAACAGCTATGATCAACTGCCTGGAAGCCATCGACGATGGGAACAAAAGAAGGCTTTCCACTTCCAATAAACCCAAATCCAAGCCCCTTATCACTCCGCGTCGACCAAAAATTCCGAATCAGTAGATTCTCAGAAAGATTTATCGCCAAGAAATCTCCTTCGCCGAGGTAATTTCTTGTAAAAAGGCAACGGAAGAACGAGCAGAGCACCGGCGAAGTTCGGACGAGAGAAGAAGGTTTAGATTCAAAGGACAGGGCGGGAAAAATGCACTACTCTGTCTCCCAAACTCTGGTATTTATATTCGATCCTAAAATACAATAGCAACCCATATGTTTCAATAAATATAAAAATGACCCTTAAGTTATACAGTTGATCTCCGTTGCCAATCGTGGTAGTTGAAAAATAAATTAATAAAAAAGCCTGTCAAAGTCTGAAACGACGCCCTAACCAGTAGCTGAATTCCACCTTCGATCCCCGCAGGAGGAGCTTCGCTTCGCAGTTTATCAAATCGGTTTTCGCTTCTATATCTCGGACTTGCACAGCATCCTAAAATTGACAGGTAATACTAACAATTTGCATTTGTTGTGGAGCACATGCGTTGTTACTATAACTATAGTTAATGATAGCAATGTCTAGAGTCAAGGATCGAACTGAGGATTTTAAAGATGCTGTTCGCCAAGAAGCTTTATCTATAGGATACAATGAGGTATGTGAATCTTTTTATTGCATACTTAATTATTATTTGATCGCCTATGGTGATATATATGTCTAGAAAGTTTGTCCATGTTCTACATTCACCTATTAGAGTTTCAGCAGTAAATAATTGGTTTGGAGTTTTGATCTTCACGATTTAATTTCAAGTTTTCAACTTCCGGGAATATACTTTTTTTGGCGAAATAATGGCTGCAGTTTTCATACTCGTTTTTAGCTTAAAAGGTACAAACCATGGAATGATGATTTTGTTTAAATTTATTAGATATTTTACTTATGTACCTTATTTAATTACCATCTAAACCAAACTTAGAATATTTGGTATGAGTATGTTAGGCATTTTATTAAGATAGAACGAACATGTTTTTATGAATCTTGTGGTAAAATGTTAAGTGTACGAGTGCTGGTCAGCGTTGCATGCTTACAAGTTATCTTGACTATTCGGATGTTCCTTCATATTTTAGTCTGATTTTCCTATCTGTTTCTTTTTTCTGGGTAGTCCAAATTGGCTTCCATACTGTCATCCTTTATCATTCGCAAGCCTCGGGAAAGGTTACCATTTACCAAAGCTGCATCGAAAACGGTACGAAGGTGTATCCAGCCTGATTGATGAGAAGTCAATTTGAATGTTCTTATGTATGCTATCTATTTTTGTCTACTTGTTGAGGTATTTGTTTTGTTTGGCTTTCAAGTATTAATACAAAGTTGCTCTGCCAAGGTAGCTTGAAAGCATTGAGGAATTGGAGCAGTTCCTGGCAAAGCATAGGAAGGATTATGTGGATGTGCACCGTACCACTGAACAAGAAAGAGATAGTATTGAACAGGAAGTAAGTTTGTCTGTTGTGCATTTCCACATTGTATTTATAATGACTCATTGAAAAACTTTCTTATCTTTGCAGGTCGCAGCCTTTATCAAAACCTGCAAAAAACAAATTGATATTCTAAACAGCCATATTATAAATAACGAGGGAGTGAGTTCTAACGGATGGCTTGGCATCAGGGGAGACAACAATGCTGATACTCGGGCTCACAAACAAGGAGTGGTATGATTGCCATATTCACTAAGTTTTTGCCTTACACGTGTTTCATTTATATATCACTTAGGTGATTAGGTATATCTTTATCTTGGGGCTACAGGTTCTGATTTTAAGTGAAAGGCTCCATTCAGTTTCATTGCAATTCGATAGATTAAGAGCCAGGCGCTTCCAAGATGTGATCAACAAAGCATTGCCTAAAAGAAAACTGGCTAAGCTTTATAACACTAAGCCAGCCGATGCATCTGGATCTTATAACTCTGATTCAACTGAGCCAGAGGGAAATCAGCCTGATATGGGCAGAGTTCAGCAGCAATATTTGGATGATGAAACCCGTGCTCTTCAGGTTGGCTTTATTGTCTGCTTTTTTTCTTTTATTATATTGAAGGAAGGCGATAATTTTTTTGAGAAGGAAGGATAACTTTACACTCTGTATAATATGTGGACACCGCCTTATGATTTTTCATTCATACAACTTAAGTCTGCTAGTGATTAGAACATTATAGATGGGAGTCTATCTGCAGGTGGAGTTAAGCACACTTCTTGACGCTGTTCGAGACACTGAAACCAAAATGGTGGAGATGTCTGCATTGAATCATCTAATGTCAACGCATATTCTCCAACAAGTCCACCAGATAGAAGTTTTGTATGAGCAGGTTAGAAATCAATTATAAGCATACTGTGGAAGTTATTATTGATTATATTTCTCTGAAAACAGATTTGCAACGCCATTTCTCAACTAATTTTATGATATGATTTCTATAATCACTTTTAGTTTTCTGTGATATATGTATCGCATATCAACATGCTCATCAAAAAAGTACTCGAATGACTGAGTTTCATTTAGCGAATACATGGGCACCTCTGATTATTATTGATAGATAGAGCTAGAGCACAACGTGTTCGTGGTACATATACATAGGAACTGAGTATCTTTTCTCACCATTTTGTATTTGAACTCTTGTCCGACAGGCAGTTGAAGCGACGAAGAATGTAGAACTCGGCAACAAAGAGCTATCTCAAGCCATCCAGAGGAATAGCAGTAGCAGGACTTTCCTCTTGCTGTTCCTGTTTGTTCTTACTTTCTCAGTCCTTTTCCTTGACTGGTACAGCTAACACATTGCTTGAGACCACCTATGTTCTTTTGGTTCATTATAGTCACTCCCCTTGTATCACAAGAGACACCTTGTCATATACTGTGGGATTCGTGTATTGATATTGATATATGCTTTGTAAAGTGTAAGGGATTGTGTAGTTTGGAGAGCTCTGCAAGATAACATGAAGGAATGAGGAAGTTTCATGTTGGTTTCTTCATGGATCTTGGTATACACCAGCATGTTGAGTTTCTCACGAAATCACCAAAACTTTATGTTCAACACAGTACAGTTTCATAAAACTTTAGTTAATGTATGTCGACGCTACGATGAATGCACATGCCCACATCAATGCATTACTTTATTGTTGATTGGTAGGACTGCAAACGAACCAATAAGACTTTTAATAATAGTGTAACTGAATGTTGATTGGACTATTTGACAATTTATGAATTTTAGTAATAAACATGTATAAAGTACATCACATCCACCTGAATGGGACTTGTACAAATCTGATTATGCGGCATTTAATTTGGACATTATATGTAACGGTTCTTATTATAAAATGATGTATAATGTCTATATGATTTTACATACCCTTCGCTCAGAAATGAATGTTGAGAGATGGAATCAACGGCCATGTATCTCCTTCTCATCTCACATGCACCATAAAATATGACCAAATTTTCAGAAACATAAAATGACCATTAGTGCCCTCATCATGTACTCAAAAGCAGCAAAACCAACCACATGCCTAAAGGCAACATGGCAAAGCACAAACCAATTACAAGTTGACAATAACAACGTTTTTTTTATATATGGAAAAACAAAATGGATATATGCAAATATCTATCCAAATTCAAACTATTTGAGCAACTAGCTTGCAAGCTAGCTTTTGTCTACATTATATAATACATTTGTCCTTTTTTCCATGATAAACTTCTCTCGTACAACTTGCCAACTTGCTACATCCACCATCCTTAAACAAAGAGAGAATTTGATAAAAAGAATATACCCTAAAACAAGACTTTGACTTAATGTTACAAATAAGCAACAATGGCTGATGATGCTCTTTGCTTCTTCCTACATTGGAATGCGAACAAGTCCTTGTCTTCATGCTCTATCATCCTCTTATTGTCATTAGGGTTCTTCATAATAATGTTAACTCCAAATAATCGGATAGTAGTCGAACGGGAAACGAGTGAGTCGGACAACTTGTTACTGTCCGACTCACTCAACCAGTTCTTAGGCTTCAAGTCTATATAAAGCTGCCGGTCAGCCCCGTTGGAGCGGTCGAAACTGACCGCCTCACCGGCTACTAAACCCTTCTCCTTGACGAACCGGCTCCATCCCTTTGTAAGCACATAACTTTGGCTACTATTCCAATATGAATACCTAAACCTCCACACCTTCCCACCACCATCCTCAAAGTTAAGCAACACTCCTTTGGACGCCGCCGCCCCTGAGCTGTTGAGTGGAAAGTGCTTCTCAGCATGCTGCTTAGGAATCACTAGCCGGTTCAACTTCCCGACATCACTAGGAGTCACAACTTTTTCAAACAAATGCTCCTTCGGCCCGACCGGCTGCCCGCTCACATCTTTTAACCCAAGCACGCCACTTACACTATCCAGCCCGACGCTCCTCCGGCTCTGCTCGAGCTCGTCAGCGTAAGTATGTTTACGCAGCATGTCAACGATCTCAGCCTTCGACCGAGAGTTCAAGAAATCCGACTCAACGGCGTCGTTTAGCGACTTGAAATTTGTAACAGCGTCACGGCCGCGGAAGCGCTGAGCAGCCGTGTCGTACACTCTCGCTGCCCCCTCCTCCTCGTTGAACGTGCCTAGCCACACGCGCTGATGCTTCTCGTAGATCTGTGCGCCCCACCGGCCGTTCGGCTGCGGCACTACGCCTTTGTATTTAGACGACGGAAGCTTCCTCGACTCGGCCTCGACTCCAACTGCACCTTTAATCAGTTCTGAGTCGTCGATTATCACGCTTGCTCCACTTCCCATTCGACTCAGCTTCGGAGTCAACGGCGGCCACTGAGATCCAACCACCGACGTGGAAATTGAATCACTTTTAGCGCTGGACTCGTCGATGCAACTTCCGTCCATATCGAGTATTAGGGTTTTTGTAGAAATGGTGAAACAGACTTCAGATAGGTTTGAAACAGAAGAAAGCTAGCTAGAGTGAATAAAATGATGATGTTTGAGAGAGATGAGATTGAGAAGATGTGAAGAAAGGTGGAGACGAATATATAGGGTTGCTGAGAAACGTTTGTCAAAAGACATCGTCTGTCATTTTTTTAAGATTAAAATTGTTATATGATCACATGCTGATATATACAACAGTAGTACTTCATTATATATACTGAGTATAATTAGAATGAGTAGAGATTGGTGGTTGTATGGTGCGGAGATATGTGGGTCACCTTAAAGTTGGAGGGATAGTAAATAGATTCATGCAAGAGATGTAATGTATGTACTCACAGATATATATATAGCTCTAATACCTGCACGTAGTTTTTGCAACAAGTAGTATTGAGATATTCATGCTGTGTTTTATGTTTGTCTGACCATTCAATTTGTGTCAAAGCAACGTTTAAGTCTCAACCAAAAGAAATCGTGGTCCCTTCAAATGGAAAAACAAAATTCTATTATTAATATTTTGTTTCCAAAATAAATCATTATCAATATTTTTCATTTAATTGAGACCAGGCTTTTTCAAACCGGTTTCATTTAATTGAGATCGGGTTCCCCAAACCGTTTGAAATGTGGCAAACAAATGCATATCGTTGGGTCCACATAGGACCAAAACATGTCACACATGCGTTTACTCATCAAACCGACGTTATTCGAAAATGGACAAAACGACTTCCTCTCAAACCGATATTTTCAAAAACATGTCACGCATGAGTTTCGAGCACGATAAAAGTGAAACTTGAGTTTAAAAGTAGGCAAAAAAAATATAAAAAACTCTTTGATCGGTGTTCATATGTGTTTGATTCTTATGTTTTTTTATAGAAGGAAAAGGCATACAAAGACCTGAAGAAAAAGAATAACAACAAAACAGTCGACCAACTAGTAGTGGAACAGAACATCTAGACAAGAAAAGTAATCCAAGCAGAGTTAGTCAATCCATCCGCTGCTTAGCTATCTTCACGCTCCAAGGTCCAAACCATGCCAAATTGCCAAACGGAAGAAGTGACTCGGCAGTCAACTCCGAAGCAACAATGAAGCATTGGCCAAATTTCCACTAAACACTGAACGAGGCTACACAAGTGAGCTTTAGAATCCGGCTTCCTGCCAAAGGTAGCACACCACCTAAACTCCATAAAAGGCATCAAAGAGGACTTAACTAAGCCGGAAACAGTGAAATACTCCACTTCGCCTCACGCCAAGGGAGGTGATCAGACCACCGAAGACAAGGAAACTACTAAGGCAACAAGCGCAGCCAACTAAACTAAAAACAAGAAAAACAAACTACACATAACAACTGGATAGTCGTCGACATAGCAAGTCACGGTGCAAATTGAAGAACTAATGTCGCGCACGAAGGGCAAAATTGGCAATATCGGTATTTGGCATTCAGCGTCCAGAAATTCGCCAGAACACCTTGATTTGAGTGGAAACGGGCCAACGAACGCAAATCACGGCTAATGCCGTGATGTATGGGCTTTTTAAGCCATCCGGGCTCGGTCAGGGCTCCGAATTAGGGTTTTTATCTTTTAGCAGCAGCGTACAATTATCTTTTTAGATTTCCTTTCCTAATTAGGTTTTATGTTTTCTTATTTAAACCCACCTTAGGGTTTCAGTTATGTATCTTATTTTCTTTCAATAAACCTTTGGTTTTCGTTCTTGGTGGATACCGAGATTCCTTGGTGGATTCCAAGTCTTTTGCGAGTTCATTGCTGGTGGACTCATCTATCATATTTGTCTGTGTCAGTCAACGCGACAAATAGAGGCTCAAAAAAGAAGGCGTTTAAACCGCACAAACACCCACAAAAGTAGCATAACCTAAACTAACCTATATCATAACCGAACCAACCCGAATCCACCCCCACCGCTTGACCCCCACTCCTCCCCTAAACTACCAAATACCACCACCCCACGGCCAACTCCACCAACCCGCCGGACCTC
This sequence comes from Rhodiola chrysanthemifolia, assembly GCA_033675395.1. NCBI lineage: Eukaryota > Viridiplantae > Streptophyta > Magnoliopsida > Saxifragales > Crassulaceae > Rhodiola > Rhodiola chrysanthemifolia. The sequence goes on from CM066204.1 coordinate 17,369,833, forward strand.
CAACAGCTCACACCCCACATATCCAGAGCAGAAACGGATCCGCGGCAGAGATGGGAGGAGAAGAGACATGCGGTGGGAGAGATAGTGGGATGAGGGGTAGAGAAGGAAGAGGCGGACTGAATGAAGCGGAGGAGTGGAACGGTGGTTAGGAACTATACCTGATCTGGCAGCTAAGCTGATCTAGGGGTCTGTGTAGAACAATATAAAAAGCTTGATTAGGTCTTTTTTTTAATAAATATATAGGTCTTTTTAAGTATGTGGATGTACAGATAGGATGAGGCTGCGGTGATGACTTAAACTATAATACAAGTAAGATTATTTGGGATGATGATATTCATGGGGGAGTGTTGTGGGCTGTGTATGGTGGTAATATTTATATCCATATATGCGTTAGAGGTAAGAAGAAGATTATTGTAATGTGGCATGGGGTAGGTCGGTAGGAGGAGCCGAGGAGGGGGTCCTTGTGTAAGGCCATGATAATAATAAAGCCAACTAAAGCCAGCAAGGTCACCAGTCAAGTTGGTGTTTGTGTACATATCCAAAAAAAAAAAGTTGGTGTTTGTGTTGTAAGGTAATGTAATGTAATAGTCTTTGTTCACATGATGAAGACTTGTTGCAGCTTCTTTACTATGTAACACGTTATTATATTTGTTTTTTTTTTGATGGAATATTATATTTGTTTTTGTGTATGTTCTTAGTTGTCTCGTTCTTCCCCAAGTGCATGCACATCCCTCCAATCATACTTGGCATATTTACTATGTTGTGCTTTTAGATATTATTATATTCTTTCCCCACCATATAGGATCAAACATGTAACACATAAAAACCTTGCATAAAACATATATATTCATATTTGGCAATAAAAATGAGCGCTCAAATGAATTATCAAAAAGCTCAAAGGAAAATTTTCCAAATTGCATCAAAATCAACATTCAATTCCAATTTTACACGTTTTTTAGATTGGTTTCCCAATTTACACTAGTTTTGTAAGCCGTCGTTGCTCACATCGTCTTAACATTAAGACGCTCTTGTTGACAGGGTCTTAAGCCCCGTGGCGTTTTTGCACCAAAATATGTGAGTCAGTAGCTGATGTGGATCGTTTAAATCTATTTTTTATTAAAACGCTGTCCGAAACAGCGGCTTAAGTTTCGAGCCCTAGTTTTTCTCTTCATCGTTCTATTAGAACGCTCCTACCAACAACGTTATAAGGTAAGACGCTAGCTGTCTCCAACAACGGTTATACGCTTGTTTGGTAATATTACGGCACATGACTGCATATTTTGGCGCAAAAACGCCACGGGACTTAAGACGCTGTCAATAAGAGCGTCTTAATGTTAAGACGATGTGAGCAACGGCGGCTTACAAAACTAGTGTAAATTGGGAAACCAATCTAAAGAATGTGTAAAATTGGAATTGAATGTTGATTTTGATGCAATTTGGAAAATTATCAAAGCTCAAAGAAGTGCAATTTTTTTGTTTTTTATACCTAAAAAGACGCAAAAGTTTTTTATTTTACCTAAAAGAGTCAAGATGCATGAAGTGCAAATTTGATATTTTGTGCAAACTACAAACTAACGAATTATGTTACACTTCCTATGAACTATACTATGATTTTATCCAAACAAATTATAGGTTTTGTTATAAATTTATCAAATAATTAATAATTTGAGAAATACATATTTTTGCATACATGAAGCAGATGCCATTTATTGAACTTATTGACAACTAGGAGGGTTAAATTCCATAATGCATGACAAAGCATTATGAGAGAAGCCAATAATATCTGTCGGCAATTATTTGATGTAATAGATATAGATGCAGACATCAGCACTGTAATTACATCATTTCTAAAACTAGTGCATCATAACTATTTTCCCACAAATATTAATTTTAAAAATCCAAATCTTACTTTATTTCATCTAATTTTTATATGCTATATATATTAGTACCTTTTATTCATAGGACTCTCTTCATTTGAAGGAAAATATAATTGGGAAATTTCAATTTAATTTTAGTTTGGAATTTAATAAGCTAATTTCCACTGACCATATTCACATCCGGAAAAAGAAAGGCCTGATAAAATGTTTTATTCCGATTAGCTCCATTTTTATTGGGGGTCGATTTTCTGTGATTTTTATGAATAAAGAATTTCAATTGGACACACACACATTTACAAATAAGAATAACATATGCATAGTTGACTCATGCTTGATCAATTTAGTAGGACAACGACCCACCTTCCTGGGGTCTAATCATGTGCACAAACCTCAAGTTTTAGATAACGTTAAACCATAATTAACTGGACGCGTACTTGACTTTGATCGTCATTTAATACTAGTATTGGCCTAATTGTGCATTTGTTGACCAAATAGATGAATTGTGGGATCCAATTATCACTCATCCACATCCTTCCTTTTGTGCTTCCACCCATTGGCTGGAAAGACACTTCATATGGACACGAACTATTTTGGCTTCTTCTATCTCAAAATTTGGGGAAGGATAAGAGAGAGAGGGAGAATGAAAGTTGGGAAGAATACACAATTTGTTCAGTTTGAGTAAACTCCGATCAATTGAATAAGTTGAATTTAATTATATTGAAGTGAACTGTGTTTCATTTAACTGAATTTAATTTAATTAAATTGAAGTTAAAAAAAAGAAGATAAAAATTAAGTTTAGCAGAACAGTCCCTAAGAACCCATGACTAAGAAAATATTAGGAAAGAACTTCCTCACCTAGCATTTCCTCCAAACAAAGAACAAAATTAACTAAGAAGTTAACTCACGCATGCTCCTTAAGGATATGTGAGAGAACTTCCTATCTAATTTTATACTTTATTTGGAGGAAATACTAGGTGAGGAAGTCCTCTCCAAATATTTCCGTACTCATCTATGCACATGTCCTTATATGGTGTGACCCAAGTCTAATTAATAATCTCCTCACATTGTTTCTTGTTGTCAGGTCTCTTTATAGGGTTCATTCAGCTTTCAATTTTTGGGGTTTGCTAGATATTTATATAATTGGTTCATGAACAGTAGGTTGAAATTTCAACAAGTCTTTAGCATTAGCAATGCTGTTGATGTTGGTGTTGAGTTGAGGGATATTTTAGGTTTAATGAGATGACAGTGTCGGATGGTTCCCTATAAGAAAGGGTACAAGTACAAGCACCAATTTAAATTTATAATGCAAAAAGTCTCACCCTCCTCTTTCCATGTATCTACTTCTACTTAATGCTCTCATGTCAAAAACCCTAGTTGACAAAGTGAGAGATCATTGAATGAGTTAGTAGACATTTTACATTTTGAAACAGAGGCTAGAGTAGACTTCTTCACACCTCTAGCTACATCTTTATTTAAGCCATAAAGCTTCTCTCGTGTGTAGATTATATCGTGTAGTGCATTAGGTCAACAACAATGTCATACGTACAAATCCATATGAAAGGTTGCAAAAAGAGTAGTGGTCTAAGAAAGTCAACTTTTCAAACCCCTCTATGCATGTATATTATGAGATGATTTTAGGGATTGTCAATTCCTGTCTTTTCATAGTAGAATTTAAAATATATTTATTTATTTTAGGAAAGGTCATTGTCTTTGAAATTTAATACCATGTACTATCGACTTTTGCGACCACAAATTGCACCATAACATGTTTATTGTGAACTGAGTTGACTCCAAAATTAGGTTTAAGATCAAAGTCAAGCATTGATTTCTTTTGTCCGTTAGACAAGAGAAATTTCTACCATAACAGTGGCATCTTAAATCAAACAAGTTGCATGAGATCGAATTAATTGTTTAAGTAGTTCAATTTGGTAGGGTGAGGATGAACTTAAATTTGCAAAGTTGACTAATTCCCTTCAAAGGGACTCATCTTCATCATATAGAGGTAATTTTCCTTCTATTATATGAACGTTCAATGTTCAAACTTATCTCTTGCAACAAATCAAATACTAATATATACCATGTTGCTCGAATAGGTTACCTAGCTATTTTGACTCGATCAACGAAGACGATTCGATAACACGACATTTGTGTACACCCTACGTGCATGTGAAAAACATACATAAACGACTCTTCTACTGAAAGTTGTGTTTAAGGAGTATGTTCCACAACGTAATTAAGAAATCACAGAATCATGGTGACAAGGAACATGAAAATAAACAACATTCTACATGCCCTTGTTTCCTAGTGTCATATGGGCTTTCCTAAATCCCCCCAAAAACAACATGAGACAAAAGCCCAATATGTTACAACAATGTTTCTGGCCCAGACCATGAAACGAACTTAATATAATGTGTTGAAAGTGGAATTGGATCCCGTGCAGCAAAGCCAATTGCTGCGGATCCAAAACGATGTCGTTTTGTCCTTAATTTGTAATAGTCACGTGACTTCATTTTTTCTCGTCTTCTTCTCCAAAGAAAGTCATGTCTCCTTCCACGTACAGTCTCACTCACCGTCGCAGCCGACCCCTATGATACTTGTAGTGAGCTCTGCCACTCCGTCGGCTCCTATAAAAAAATGTCATCAATCGACAGCAACCTCGACCTCGATACACTCCGAATTGAGAATCAACTAAGCCCGGGATGGTGTTTGAACGCCTAAATTTTGGTTTCAGCCGTAACATTGGGAAGGTATTGAGTCGAAGGGTCTTAGTGATTAGTAGGATAGTTCAAGAGTCAATCTTGTATTCAATTATAATTACATATAAAGAGCTTCTGGGTGTTAAATCCAATAACAATAAGCTTGCAAAAATAACAATTTTGTGCAACCATTAAAAAAATTCGGCCACAACTCCTCCTTTGACGTACTGCTCGGCTAATAGATCTTCTTTAACACCAATAGATCTTTTTATTGAGTCGTTATTATTTACGGGGTTCATATAATTGAGTTAACAATTTAATCAAGGTGTACCTACGATGCACGGTGTTTGAAACTTTGTTAATTTATTTTTTATTTTGTCATTGATCGGAAAAATCAATAGTTTGGACTTTCAATTGGAAAATGGTGATAGTTCGGGGAATCATTATGTATTTTTCCCTAAAATATAATAAAACATATATCAGAACAATATTTATATAACTATTAATTATTTAAAATTAAAAACCTTTCCCAATTCATCCTTGAAAATTCTAAGGTATTTTTTAACCTTGTTAATTTCGTTCAAACTTCAAACTTGAACCATCGAAAGAGATTTGAACCGTCAAACTCTGATCGTTTGGTCAAGAAACATTACTCATAAAGTTGAGCCACACAACATATGTCGATTTTAACCAAAGGTATGTGGAAACTGACCCATGCGCTGACGGTTTTCAGTAATCGGCCGATAGAGATCGAGGATCATCTTCATGTATGAACACATGGATATATTGGCTACAAAAAAATATGGTACAAAATGTGCAAATAAACTACCACGACACAGTACTTGGTACTCTTGGTGGCTAGAAAAAGACTACTCTATGTATGGTATGAAGGTGTAAACATTTGACCGATCCACCCATATATAGTCTACATTACGGAAACAATAATAATCTAACAACAAGAATAATTGAACATCCACCAATAACAAGTGTTCCTTTGAGGCAAGCAAGTGATGTGTGTTTGACATGTCCTCACTTTAATTTTATGTCGTCCTTACAAGTGGGCAATTGGCTCTTCAAAGATGTGAACTTGTGAGAGATATTGCATTAAAGAGCTCAAAACACATCACATGGATGCTTCATCTCCATGTTTGAGATCATCTAGACACTCACTAGACCAAACATTTTCATATATATTATATGTTATCATTCTAAAGCCACAAAACACCTAATGCCATGGGACATTCCAAAATGACCTACTACACCTAATCATATCATATATAATATAAAAACTTACTTTATAGTTAGTTAAACATCATCAAAACAAGTATATCCTTGACTATCATACTACATCATCCATTCGTCGTTAACTAACTAATTACTAATCATTGATTCTTGCCTCACTAATTTTGACTTAAACAAAAAAAAAACAATAAATTATATAGTGTTGTTTCGAATCAAAATAACATTATAATTTTGATCAATATATCAAATATCACTCCATAATATCCACATCAGAGCATGTGCAGCGATAATATTTACTATTTCAGCGGCGATTGTAAGATGTATTTTATAGCGGATTTTAAGTAAGAAACTAATGTTTGATTCAAACATTTCATACATAGATGAATCCCATGTCTGTCTAGGGCAATGGCCGACACAGTGTGACATTACAAGAATCAATGACTTTTCTCTAACCTTATCATCTTCCATATCTCCCTTGTCCTTTACCCTCACGCTGAAAAACAAACAAGTTTTTTGAGAGCAAAACGTAGGACCCAAAACAACAACCACTCATGTCGTTTAACAAGCACTTCACGTGGATCGATGTCCCACGTGTGTCGCTGTCTTTAGCTATATAAGCTCTAACCCTCTTCAAACCTGACTCGAATCATCTCACCAGCGAAGACCGTTCAATTCAATCATTCGCCACAAACCCAGTTGAGTTCAGAGGCTCAGGTGTAGTTCTGAAGAGGAAAGATTCGATCTTGGATTGGAGCGATGGCGGCTTTCAGATCATCAGTGGCGGCGGCGGAGGGAAGAGTGTTGGGGAAGAAGAGGTTCGTGTCGAGTAAGAGGCTTGGAGGAGTTTTGAGAGAGCAAAGAGCCAAGCTTTATATTATAAGGAGATGTGTTGTGATGCTGCTTTGTTGGCATGATTGAGGATGATACTTGCCGGCGGCGACTTTTCTGTAAATTAGTAGTCTTTTAAAGTTTACATAGATTTTGTATGAGTTGGCCTAATTGGGTGATGACCTGAATCACTAATGCAAGAGACTCTCTTATACATTTTGAGCTGAATTCAAATCAATCTTGCCAGAATCGCAGAAGGGACAGTAGTTTTTTTATAGAAAGAATCAGATGACATATAAAGCCGAAATGCGAAACAATTTTTCGTCCAAACATCATTTACATGAAATTTAGTTTTTCTTAAGCAGCTGACCAGAGTCGAGTTTAAATGAATTTTTTTTTTTTTTTTGATGGGAGTTTAAATGAATTTAAGTACTAACGGCTGGCTGTGCCGCAAAATTGATCAACAGTTTTAACCACAAGCTCATTGCTCCAATGAGCAGACCATATGTTTCCATTATTGCAGGATCAAAATGCATGAGCTGAAACCATGTTGAGGGAATTTGATGAGTTTTGTGAAGCTAATTAGTCAATAATCTTGTTCCCACCCCAAGCGCAGAAGCTATCCTGTGAGCAAAATTCCTGTAACAAACAATTCATATAAGAGTCAGGTAATTCTTTAGATGGGAAGGAGGATATGATGTGGTAAGGGACATAAATATGGAAGGAAAATAGCACGTACTAACTGGCTGAGCCTAAAGTCTTGGCTGAGCCTGAATTCCTGGCTGAGTCTGAAGTCAGGTGGAGTGCCGAGCTCAATGTTGGATGGATCGAATTCTAGATTTTGGCACTCTTCCAAATCTTTTTTCAGATCCTCGGGGCCAAGTTGAGAGTAATCGGCAAGACGAGGCCTGCCTTTGGATTCTTGGGGGTTGGCTAGTCCTTGTCTGTTTGGGGATTGGCTCTGAAGGAGCTCGTCACAAAGAGAAAGTCCTTCTGCAAGTTGTTGGGAATTTAATAGAACTAGTGACTCGTTTTCCCACCATGTTGGGTCATCAGCAACAGAATTGTCATTGCTTGCCACTGTGTCGCTAAAAAAGTCTTCAGTCCTTAGAAGCTCTGAGTTTTCAGTTTTACATGCATTTTTCTCAACAAGGTCGCCCGTGTACTCCACATCAAGATGCTTCATGGAAAATAAATGATTCAGAACTACGTAAAGTTACAACTAAAAATATGGTGCACTTGACAATTAAATCAATACGAATAATATTTAACACGTTTACCTGATGGTCTGGTTCCATTAGAGCTAGTGCAGACTCGGCTAATTCCAAATCAGAAACTTGTGCCACAGTACGGGGTGGGATGGGGATCACGGACTTAGGAGTCACTGGATCAACTTTGGTAACCGCTCCAAAGCTTGTTTCGGATAATTCATGTTCAACTATGTCATTCGCCTTTCCTGGTTGCTGCTGATAAAAGATTTTTGAAATAACATATTCTCCATCCTTTTCGTCTTCGTCTGTGCCCAAATGATACTGATGCATCACCCAATTGGTCTTTTCAGCTTTTCCACCCTTCCCCGGCCTTACATAAAGAACCATAATTTTCTTACACCCTTTCTGAACCCCATCCAGCACAACTGGCTTCGTCCTGCCTGTCTTGTGCCATCGCACATCACCAGAACTGTTATTACCATGTATCTTGCGACGCTTTCGAGACCCTGTGTTGTAAGCCTTGATTGCTCTGTGAAAAAAGTGGGCGACATTCCCGTCGTGTTTAACACCTGAAGAAAGATTTAAATCACATGAATACAAATGATGGATTTAAGAAGGTCGAGCTACCAAATGATGCTGACAACCTGACCTGGTAAATTCTGAGGATGGGTATAGCAAATGCCATCTTCATTATTAACTGTTGGGATGAACTCGTCGATAAAAGGGTGAGGCTTTAGATTCCCAACGCCACATTTGGCGAGTAAGTGCCATATGATTTCTTGATCAGTTGGGTCGAATTTCACACCTCTTGGTAATCCTGGCCATTCCTGAGCAACCTGATAATAATATAAACCATTTTAAGCAATTGGTGTTCAGAAACCATGATCTGTGTTATGTAGGGATTCATTTGCATTGTTATGACAAAAAGAAATGGTATTTTAAACCCACATAGAATTCATATATTTAAGTTTAACTGCATGAATTGAGCTAGAAGCATTTGTGCCTTCAGAAACTCATATTATAATTTGAGCTTAAAGAGAAGACCAAGCAAGAATCATACATCACTGTTGTCGATAATGTGCTGGCAATTCGGGCAAGCTCGACATGGATTGCTTTTCCATTCGATACTTTTAAGAGATGAAGCACAAGCCGAACTCTTGATTTTTGTAGCGATTCTATGGCTGTCGACCAGCCATGATGGCCTACATAGAATCAAAGTTACCCAGTAACCAATCAATACCAACAATCAAAGTAAAAAAAAAAAAAACAGTACTTTTTTCACATTCAATAAAATCATCAGCACAATTGCCCACAATAAGTGCATATACTGCAGACAAATGCTGGGCCATACACACATCAGACTCAACACTTTTATAGCAAATCAGAAATACGTACCAAATGGACATTATTCACCAGTTACAATCAAGAACTGGAAACATGCAGTACCATAGACAAAAAAGGAACATCTTCTGTCTACCTACTCAGTAGAGCAAGCATCAAACAGCATCCAATGATCAAACTAGACAGCAAGATTTCTACAATCAACAGCTACCACCGAGTGACAACCCAATCGATTCCTTAACCCCTTTTTCTACAAAGTCGAAAGCCATTCAAATTCTGCTTCAAAACAAAACCATCTACACTTGCTTCAGTTCATAATCTAGACTACACTTTTGATATCATCTCAATTGCTTAACCATGTTTTCACAGTCATCTGAAAACTCGTCAAAATACTAACAAACAAGTAAAAGAAACTACACATCACAAAACAAAAACCAACATCAAAACAAGCCCTAACATGCCACAACAAAACCCATCACAATCATTCACCAAAATCAATTTCCAGCAGCAACCCAATACAATATCTACTAAATTATCGAACAAAACAACTTCCGATGATTTGAATCTTCATCCTAGGGTTAGGTCTGCTACTGCAGTATGATTAAAAATCCAATCTTTATCAAACTTCCAACTCTTTACTTACCCAGTAGACATTGCAAACTGTGGATCAGCAAGCGATTACGATCTTTAAAACGACTTCAATCTCTTCTGAAACCTCTTCTTCGTGCTCTCTACTCCACACTAGCACTAATGTCTAGTGGAAGCCCCAACTCCGCAATTATTTTCAAAAAAAAGAAAAAAAAAATGAAAACCTGGAAAGTGCATTGACAAAAATTTGAATTACGAAACGCTGCGTTTCTGTGCGCCACCGGTCAATCGACTGATCGAGGATGTTTTAGTTATTGCATTTTTTGAATTGACATTTGACACTCATAATTATAATATTTTCAGTTGACCCATCTATATTTACAATTATAATATCCGGACCCTTTACTTTTGATCAATTTTTATTGTGACACCCATTGTTATACTATACATACTTAAACCCATTAAGTCTGTAAATATGATATCAGGACCCATAACTTTTTATCAATTCTTAATTGACTATACTTTAACACTTATTATTATACTATGTAATTGTATGACAAAGGATCATGTACAAAATTTATTTTCTTGATACAAAATACAAACTAATCATAGCCCTTGATCTTGTGATTTGAATGGATGAGATTAAATCTTGATTTTTGGTTTATTTTCTTGGTGACGAACTATAAAATGAAATTGACGAACTATATCGTCTTTTTTATTTTTCAACTCGTCTTTTTCATGTTTCGGTTTGAAAAGTGACGAACTATAAAATAAACTGACGAACTATAAAAATTAACTTTGTATACCTGATCTTCACCCTACTATAACTAAACCCTCTAAATTTGTAAATTTTATATATACATCGCTTCTAGGAACTTTAAAGCCGATTAAAATGCTTTGAGGCCGATGCTTCGAGCCAGACCCAGCCCTTGACCATTAATGACTCTTACTATGTACCTGTAAATGTGTAATGAGTACCATAGATACATATATACATGCTGAAATGAAGCTTCGATATCAGTATATCCCATGACAAGAGAGATGAACAGTAAGACGCACTAATTTAATGCACTGAGAATGTCATGAGATCGGCCTGACCATTTATGAATGCTCTTTGAAATCTCATGCAGGAGATCAAGATGACACTGATGTTGTAATGTACTGTGTCAGGTTGGCAAAAATAGAATAAGACACAACAGTAAGTTATATGTAGTGATGATGCAGTGTGTGGAGTTTTACTCAGTACTTGAGATGATGGAGCTGAGAGAGGTTTGCAATAATCTTATTATGTCATGGTTTTCTATCCTCACGAAAAAGATCCCTTTTCTCTATATAGGAATCACATTTAATGTTGTTCTGTTTACTACGTTTCAATTCAATGACGTTGAGAGATCTCATCTTCTTTTTTGCCCTAGCTAGTCATCACATTCTCTTTGTCTACAAACCACACAATATAAATGATCCACTATTTCATGATTACAATTCGTTACATCGCATTTTGTTACCATTTTTAGAACCTTAATAATTAGTTCTATAGTGGGATATTAAAAAAATTAAACCCTAGTTAGACTTTCAAGTTTCAACTGATTTTTATCATGACCCATATATGTATAGCACAGTTGATCCATAGTTGGACTTTCAACTGATGATCAAACAGTTTTTTTTTTTTTTCATTTGAACTGAAAACTAATGAATTAAAAAAAATCAATCTAATTTAACTAGGAGAGAACTGAATTGACAAACTCAACTTTTTTTATATTTTTATGAATCGACAAACTCAATCAACTTGATAACTTAGTACTTTGAATATTTTAGTTGTTAGTTAAAAAATTAAAATTTTACCTTAAATTAAGTGATTATAATTAGATATTCTAATTATTGGATGTTTTACTGAAATGAAATGCCAAAAAATTTCAAAAGAAAAGAAGTTAATAGGTAGAAGATCGATGAGGGGGATAAAGATACACAAAAGATCACACCATCATTTTCCATTTCCATTTCTTGAAAGAGAAAACCAGCTAGACACACAAAATACAACCAACACACACCAAAGAAAGAAAATGATGAAAACACATATACCCCCAAATTGATACTTTTAATTTGATCAACACAAGACCTAGCTGTTTTCCAACATGCTGATGTTCATGTTACTGACATTATATTGTTATTAGTACGTTGTCTCTTAACACTACCAGCAGACCCATCCTCACTACCACCTCCAGATCTCTCCACCACACTCTTCAAAGCCTCTTGTATTGAGCTGATGGAATACTGCATTTGCATCTCATCGCCGTCCTCCAAACTCCCACATTCATTATCGTCTCCGGTCACGAAGAGGACGTTCTTTACGCGGCTGCCTAGAGTGGTTATCTCAGCCTTGAGGGTTTTGAGTTTCATGGCCTTTAGGGTTTTGATCAAGTCTGGTAAGAGATCTGACCGATCTTCGCAACATATCGATGCTTTGATCACTACCTTCCCGTACTCGTCATCTGAGGCGTCCACGGTCAGCTCATCGACCTCGGTCGGGACCAGGGCGGTCTCGGATATTATTGAAGTCTGGCGTTTTAGTTCCTTCACATGCTGGATCACCTCAGCTAGCAATGATGCCTTATCAGTCTGTACCATCAATGTAACAAGAAAAATGTCATAAGTTATTAATTATAAATGAAGATAAATAAGTAAATAAATTTATTTATTTAAATAATTTAAGCGAAAAGAAAACCCTGAAAATGGAATGAAGAATCTTTTAAATAATTTAAATAATAGTTTCTAGGTTTAGTAGGTTAGAGACAAGAGAGACATTCATGGAAGTTTAAAGCTGTTGAAATGGTTTCTTCTTTATGGTGCAACTTATGACAATGATCTCTTTATGCATCTTTTGCAAAATCCTAAGGATGCTTACCTCGGAACTATCACAAAGACTAATCAACACACACAAAAACCTGTCACATGTTCAAACCAGAATCTTAAAAAACAAGAGACCATCTACTTGTTCCTGGAGAATAATTCAGTTATATAGTTGTATACAAAGTTGGATGAATAGAAAAACAAGCAACTATGTTTAGCAATATTAGTCAAATGAAAAAGAGGAGAGCCAAGTTAGGGATCTCAAGTAGAATCCAAAAAGTTATATTTTTGAATCATGAATAATCTAAAGATGAAGTGAGAGAGAGAGGAGAGCTATACAACAAAAGATGTATGAAAAAGTTGAATCAAGAGTTTTAAGTGGGCTACTTACTTTGGTGGTGCTGGGGAGGAGGCTGCGGAGCTTAGCAAGATGATTGTTGATACGCTCTCTTCTCTTTCTCTCAGCTTCACTATGGCTCTTGGAAGCAGCAAGAGCCTTAGCATCCATGATTTCCTGGGCAGTCATTTTACCAAGTTCGCCACCGAAAGGCGATACACCTGGCTGAATCACTGGCCCAAGAGCTTCAGATAAGAGCCTGAGGTTATGGTGGTCTGATGAAGGACCACCATCATATGCAAACTGGAGAGAATTATGGAACTGTTGCTGGTGGCCAATTCTGGATCTGTTGAATAAAGATAAGCCACTTGCTGATCCTCCGTAAGTGGGCGGTGGAAGAAATGGATGGACTTGGGGGAGAGACCATGGTAAGACCTCTGATGGGAAGATCAAGCCAGCTCCTCCTCCACTTCCATAAACATGGTCTGATGATGTCATCATCATGTTACTGTTGTTCATGTTCATATTCATGTTTTGTGATTGCATGATTTGTTGTTGCAGTAGAATCTGTTCCTGAAAGTTGTGGATACTTCGTGATGAATAGTCTTCTTCCTTCATATCACAATAATAGCCCACATCAGATCACCTTCTTCTCCAAATCTTCAAATAGATCACATCAAATCATAAGATATCAGTCAAACACATAGATACCTACCTATATACATATACAAGTGATCATATGAAAGACTTCAAATCAAGATACACACAAAGAGAGAGCAAACCTTAAGACTTAGGGAGATAAGGATTTATCTTCTTGATCTCTCTCTATGGTGTTTCTCGTAGATGTAGGGAAAGTTGTTCCTTTTGGCAAGCTCTGAGTGTTGTTGTATATGATGGTCCCTTGTTGTGGGCTTTTGTTGAGAAAACACATACACACACAAACACTTGTGAGAGAAAGAGGAGCTGAAAGATCAAAGGAATTAGAAGAAGAGAAGAATATAAGTATAGGAGAAGAAGAGAATGAAAGAGAGGGTTTGTTGCTTTTTTGTAATATTCTTTGTGCTTGTCCTTTTGCTAGCTGCTCAAGACTTAGTTTCTTGCTCAACTTCTATCCCTTTCACCCATCACCACTACCCACTCTCTCTTATATATACACTATTTAATGAGAAAAGAATAATGAATCAAAATCATGATTAATTCCTAATTCAAGTATGTATAATGTTTATAAATAGAAATGGAAGGGTAATGATTGACCATGACAAGTTCTTACATTATATATAATATAGGGTATGTATATTTGTTGATAAGGAGAGTATGGAAGTAGTAGTGATGAGGTCTTCTCTACTTTCCTTTCTTCTCACGGCATTCCCACACTATGTATCTCCTTCTCTACCTCCATCTGATGTAATAATTTCAAGTATCAATTTTATATTTATATGGTATTACTAACTTTTTCACATATATTTGTGGCAAGAATCATTCATTTGGTTGTACTTGCAAGCTTAAATCTTACTCCTACCCTATCTACTTAAATAAATATTGAGGAGCGCTCAAATGAGAATCCTTTTAAATTTCGAGAACTTGAGACCACAATCTTCACCATCGAAGATGCAAGATGCATTTTTCAAGATACATTTTTGTGGTGACATGTGTCCCATGTGCATTTTTCAATATGCATTTAATGCAAAGTCAAAGCCATCTTTTTGACTTTGCATTTTGGACACGTGTCACATGTAGATTCAAAGATGCATCATGATCTAATGGTGAGATTTGGATTCTCATCAACTTCTCGAATTTTTAAGGGTTCTCAACCGAGCGCTCCCCAATGAATAGTATCGATCCAGTTTCAAAATTTCTTTTGTCTTTCCAAAAGAAAATATAATTTGACAAACTTCAAACTCAGGTCATAATCGAGGTTGGTAGTCGCGCGAACCGGTTTGTTACTCATAAACCAGTACTTTTCTTTGTTACAATCCTCGGACTTGGTTGAGAATCAAGAATGAATGCATTCAGTCAGGCTTGAACTGTCAACCTCTAGTTAAATGGCTTGGGAAATTAATCCGATTGGTTATAAACCCTTTCTTAATTAGGGTTAGAGTTCTGAACAATCTTGAGATATGAACTCAGTATGTGGACTAAATAGTATAAGAATATAGAATTATAAATAGTAATGTGATGGATTGAAATGTCAGTGTTAGGGTATGAAAGAAAGAAAGGGTGGAGAGTAAAAACAAACAAACAAACACAAAAGTGAACACAGCAAGAACACACCGATTGTCTACCGACCAAAACTGCAGCAAAGATGAACAAAAAGCTTTCATATTGTCATCACCTATAAATAAATGAAAAGAAATGAAAATATTGAGAAAGAGTTTCAAGAAAGAAAAATCACCTTTTGCACCCCTGAGAATTTTGAGATGCTTTAATTCTGCACCAAACCCCAGCAAAGCCTTTTCTGCTTCTCAAGAACCCAGTTTTAATCATTGTGTCTTGGAACGCACTCCTTCAAAACCTCTCATATTAAAAACCAGCTCTAGACCCACTTTTCAAGATTTTCTTCACACCTTTTTTTCTGTCCAAAATTAAATCAAGCTACTAATTAATCACTCTCTTGAGCTTCACACCTTGGAACTTCTAGCTAGAGCTAAATTTTTAGTTGAGATAGATATTGCTTATACTGTTTTGATTTCAGGCTCCTATAATGCAGCATATATATGTATCAGAAACCCTACACACAAAAACTTAAATAACACTAATTCATTTTTGTAATGCAATCAGCTGCGGCTGTTAATTAGGGTTGGGAACAAGTAGGGAACTTTAGGAGGGCAGCAGTTAGAGTTGCAACCTAATTAAGCTCCCAGCTAGAGAAGCTATCTATAGATTGATCATCAACATGTTTTTCTAGTAAATGGAGCACAGCATTATCATTAAGTAGCACAATTACAGAGATTAATGATCCCTTTAAGACCCATAAATTCTTTGCTTTGACATTCTTTCCTTCATTTTGTCCCTCTGGAAGCTTAGACCTCCTCTTTTGCTTTGAGCTTAATTTTGACCAGCATGCTGCATTGACATGGCCTACTTCAGCTCTCAGTTGTGTTAAGACTGGAGTATACACCAATGACTTTTCTTTTCTTTTTTTTGGTGGAAAGTGACAATTACTCACAAAAGAACAGTCTAAGCCTAGCTAACCAACACCAATGACTTTTCATATTGATAAATTGTGTTCACATCTTGCTAAATTTCGTGAGATGAATTTTGGATAGGTCAAAAGTTGAATTCAAACACTCTATACTGAGTGAGAACAATATCTTGATGACTCCACTTTACTTGGTTGTGACGACTCAATGCTCCTCACCGGCAAACACTGCCTCAGAACCCTACTTGTGGTATGCACAGCAAGTATATCATTTTGCAAGATCTCTAAATTATGATGCCCTAATAATTATGTTTTACCACTCAATAAAGTCAATTGAAAAAAAAACATGTTACACTAAAATTGATTAGCAGTTTGTGCTTCATCTACTAGGTTTTGTGCAGCTAATGGTATTTTAGAATCAGAGAGATCAATCTCCATCAACGACCCATCAGGGCCACAATCACAATCGAGTGTGTATACATCTACTTAAAGCTTATAATTATAGCATCATTGATCTCAGTAATCTTCATGTAATTCTCACTCTTAATTTAATGTGTTTCTTTTTGGTTCAAACTTGAGTTACAATTACTGAGTAACTGACACATGTTGATGCTTGTTTGGCCTAAAGTGGTTCTTGATGGATCAATGTGTGTGTTAACCCCATGCCAATGTCTCTTGTGGTAAAAACAAGTAAAAAGGTACAAAAGCCTCTTGACTACAAAGGACTAAACCCTACACTTTTTACACAGTTTTTTTTTTCGCAAAGCAACCTCTACACCAGCATGCATGGTTCAATCAAACAAGTCTCTCCCACATGATCTTTCTCACCTTCCTTTTACAACAATAAGCCATTAAAATTTGATAGATTTTAGAAAGATGAGTTAGCTTTAATCATCCATCTATCTGCTTGTTTGATCTTCTTTGTTTTTGTGCTTCTCTCTTTTAGTGAGTGAAGATGTATGTGCTCATGGCTTGCTTGAAGAGTAAAGCACAATAAAACTCAAACACACTCTTACCCTAGCTTTCACCAACATGCCCACTTTCATTGTCTCCTCTACTTTGCTGCTCCCCATTTAACCTAAACCTAATCCTCCCCTTTCATGGTCGTACACATGTTTTTCACGTCCGACACATCCCACTTTGTTCACTTTCCTCGAAAACATAAAGTAACCGTCTTACCAATAAACCGTCACTCGAACAACTCAACATGATGATGAATCCAAATTCTCAAATATAAAACATCGAATTCCATTCTATAAAAAAAAACATCGAATTCCAAGTCGTGTAGAAAAAACTGAATATGATAAAAATGGTAACTAAGGATGATGTTATTTGAGGGCGTTCAGTTGAGAACCGTATCTCCTTAAATTCGAGAACTTGTGAACTCAAATCTCACCATTAGATCAATATATGATGTATCTTCGAATGTGTGCATCTAACACGTGTCCAACTAGCAAAGTCAAACTTGCAGGTGACTACGACTTCTTCTAAAATGCAACTTTGAATATGCACCCAGGACACGTGTCACCACCAAAATGAATTGATGTTACATTTTCAAGGTGAAGATTGAGTTCCTAAGTTCTTATAATTTAGAAGAGTTCTCATTGAAAGCTCCTCTGATCTATTTGCTGGTTTTTGGAATGGGATAGTACGTTACACAAGCTTACATTCCCTTCTACCACACTTGATACTCTTTTGGGACCCTTTTGGTGGTCACACGCATGGCTGATTTGGTCCCCCCATGCTTTTGTATCTTTTCATTTTTTTTCTTGCACATAGTAAAAACTTAGTTTCTTTCGTGAACATATTGGATAGGTGTGCTTAATTGAGTTGAGAGAGGGTGTATATATTTTACTATTGTTAGGTCATTCAATTCAAACACTTGATGATAGCACCACCGTCCACCACCACACTATATCATATCCTTACCCCACAAACAAGGCTTGTAGTGTGGGGTTTATAATGACATCAATCCCATGCTATCATGACATAGTTTGTGCATTCTCATTCCTCAACCTATTTGTACCACACTATTGCAAAATGTGCCCTAGTTAGCTCCCTAATTTACATGGTCAAAGTATTAGTTTTCTTATCTTTTTCTCCATCAAGTCCCAATTTTGACTCTATCAGAATTGTGTTTTCACTGTTTGATTCATTTTAACGATTCTCGTGTCATGGTTCAAAACTGTATTCTTAGTGTTCGACTCTTTTGAACTCTCCTCTTACCATCAGGTTACGCTCTGGTGGACAAAAGGAGAAGTTAGAAAATCACAAAGCTTGAGTGAACTTCATATGTTGTTTTATAAATTATATTAGCCTAAGATCACAAGATTAATGAGTGTCCCGATTTCGATTTGATGAAACATATATGCATGATTGGTTTATTCAGAAACCATCGATATATATGAAAGGTATTCAAATATTGGTGTTTTGGTTAAGTGAAAAACTAAAGAATCATAGGAGGGCATCTAGATGGGCATAAAAGCAAGTAATTAATGCAGCTCTCACTGCACCTATATGGATGAAAACTGCAAACCCTACAAGACACTTTAGCCCAAATTGAGCTAAATTTGCTCATTGCTGCAAGCTAGGGTTTAGTCCTTGTTCATCATCATCAAGCACCAAGCACTTTTATGCAGCTCCAAATAATCAAACTTTTGCAGGTAACATAAGATTTCTTGTTCACGGTCAATAGTATAGAACGCCATCCCTTTGCCCTCTCGGACACTATAACCCTTCAAATCAAGTTATTATTATTACTATATGTGTGTAGCCTTTGAACCTCCCATATTGATCACTGTCTACCTATGTGAATGAATGCTTATAGTGTCGCATTTTGTCTCCAAATCATGAGTTTTAGGAGTCATATATGTAACTTTGTTCTACAAGACTTGAAGCTGCTTTTGAAACATAATTCAATTTCATATGTTTCTTCAATCGAATATTTATATTGAATTTTAATATCAGGACTTATATATGAATACTTTTAGAAGCCAAACTTTTACATGACAAATTCAATTTGGTCGAATCTTAAACATAAGTATAATATTCATTTGAAATCCTTACAATATAAAGTCAAACATGACAACACTACTTGAGGCCTTTTTCATATTCATAGCCTTATAGGGTATGGACTCTCCAATTGGCCATTTCAGGCCTAAGAAAGTGTTTCACATCCTCTTAGAGAACCATACTTGGTTCATCTAAAAACATTCTTGATTATAATAGAGATTTGAAGAAGTCGTTTTGATGACACCGAGGAACAAAGAGATTCAGTGCAGCGCAGCCTAATGTTCTTAGTGCAAAACGATATTGTTTCAACAAAAATAACTATATTTCGATTAATTTTTTTATTATATATAATCAAACGACGTCGTTTTGACACTCGCTCGAACCACACTTTCTAGCGTTGCACCGGATAGGAATCCTAAGTAAGGAATGTCACTTTCTGAGCTTAGGAAAGGAGACACATATAAATGACTCCTTGCTTCAAGCTAAAGTTCACCAACACAACAAGATTTTCTCTATTGTGATTTACTCATGCATGTTCAGACAATCGTATACCAGAAAATCGACCTAAAGGGTACTCAGTTGAAGAGGATGTAATTAATTCAATGCTTAAGCTCTATGCCATAATTAGTCCAAACATGTATGATTTATCTGCAGAATGAAGTCAGCAATCCAAACATGCTTGAAGCTTAAGAAACTCCCATTGGGAACATGAATCGTTCATTATCTTAACACATAATATCAGAGAAGTAACTTGCAAGTCTCAAACTCATGGAAGAAGCTAAAAAAAAGGGCTATGCGCTTTAATTGAAGAGTATCTCTCTCGGTCCCAATCCTCCTGTTCATCTCTACATAT
Source organism: Rhodiola chrysanthemifolia (assembly GCA_033675395.1). NCBI lineage: Eukaryota > Viridiplantae > Streptophyta > Magnoliopsida > Saxifragales > Crassulaceae > Rhodiola > Rhodiola chrysanthemifolia. The sequence goes on from CM066204.1 coordinate 17,389,804, forward strand.
CTTAAATCAGGGCATTAAATAGCTCAAATGTCCTAGAGGGTCCTAAAACTAAACCTCTCTTTACTAGCAATTGATCTAAGACATGAATGCTTACTTCAAATCTTATGCCTATTCCTCCTCTCCTCATCCACTACCCTCTACTTTATTGCTTCTTCCATTATTATGGCCTTAAAGATGTCCATGTCTCATATTTTGCTCCTCCTCATCCTTGGGATTTTGATGCTATCCTTTCACCAATATGGTGGTCAGAAAGAAGACATCAGATGGAGCAACACAGGAGAGGAGAAGCACCAACACAAGGCTAAAATGGTGCGCAACAGGAAGGTTCTAGCAACTAAATTCGACTTCTCACCCTTTTTACACCAAGGTGGCCATCACCACCAGCATGAGGATCAGCCGCCTGGAAGCGAAGTCGTTGACCCTTTGTATGGGGTCGAAAAACGACGAGTCCCAACTGGTCCAAACCCATTGCACCATTGAACAAGAAGGCTTTCTGTGGAGAGATATCAAAACAGCTAATTAATTCACCTGTAAGCCATTTTCTTGTTTCTTTTCTGCAGTTTTGAACTTTAAAAATGTATGATCAATTGTTTCCTTAAAAAAACCTCATGTACAGCTCAGTAAATCAACGACTAAACCAGGATCAGACCGCAGATCATGAATCTCATTACGGTAGATTTTATATAATTTTCTTATATAAAATTAATAAGTACCTTTTACTCCACGGCACTTAGTTCTCATTATATGTACCTTTCATTCTCACCTGCAAGTCTAAGTTACACAGAATCGTAGACTTTGCAAATTCAGAACCGTTCTAATATTCAATGTGATTAGATAAGTAGTCATGACAGCAAAATTTGCTTTATTCATGCGTCAATAATGGTGTACGATTTAGAGGGTTCCACAAATTCACAAAGGCTTTAAAAAAAAAGCAGTAAGTTACAAGGGAAGCAAAGAAAGCCACTGAGTATATAAATTTCTTTATTCTTTTTCGTGTATTTTCATTTTTAGAGCCGAAATGGGTCTTGTATGATATGTATTTAGTAAAATGACACCACACAGCAACTAAAAAGATCACAGAGAGTATGTAAAAAAGACCCATGTAATTGTTCAAACATACTCATGCTGTTTCAATCTTGCTTGCTTCGCTGCCTTGCGTGCCACTGCCAACACGACTCCTCAGTTCTTCAAAAGCCTTCATACTCTCGGCATCAAAGCCTCCAGCAAACTGGAATTAATTCAAGATTTGGACCTTAGACGGTTTATAATTTTCATATTACCAAATTAAAATGTTTGACAAATTTTTCCTCGGTCCATGCTTGGATTTGGGTCTAAGTTTGGCGGCAGACAAAACTCACCTGATGAACACGGAAGGCAAAACGTACACCCTGCAAGACTATAAATTCTCTATTTGGTTCCTTTTCAGGTCCCGCTAGTGCATCAAGCTCTGTTGCTACACGTTTCATGTACTTCTTCGCCAATTGGACCGATGATAGCTTGATCTGCAGCAATTCAAGCACATTTTTTTATTGGATTTTGGGGGTGATACGAAGCCTTGGATTCAAAATGATAAATCTTAAGCTGACATATGTTTGCTTAGTAGATAGATATACAGCATACCTTGCCGACCACTCCTGAATCCTGTAACCAATCAGTTGGTATTCCGAACTCCTTGTATCTAGAAATAGCCATGTCCCTTGTTCGCAGAAGCGCATAAACACTTTGTTCCACCCTGAAGAAGGAATCAAGATTATTATTTTCACGTAGTATAAACAATTATCATTGAAACCGAACTCTGTCATAAATAATCTTAAAAGATAAATCTTACTTCTCGAGCATCTTGTACATCTTCTTTAGCGCAGCATCACAAGAAAGCTTGGGGTCATCTTCGAAAGTGGATACCTGCTTCTCCAATTTCATTAAATCTTGATATTCAAAGGCAGCCTCTCGTAATGCGTCAGCTTTTCCTTCAGGCCAATCAAAATGCTTGAGGACTGCACGCTCATCAACCTGAGAAGAGTAATCGAAAGAGATTATAATGTGAATGAAAGCGAGAACAAATAATGTTATTTATCACCAAAGATTTTATGGGTGCACGGAAGTCATTACAGAAGGTTTGTAAATCGATTTTCCCTGATAAAATTCAATGGCTTGAAATATACCAAAAATGAGAGTTCCTCGTCTAGCCAGTTCACAAAGGCCAATAGATCTTCTATTTTGGTAAATGTAGCTGCTCGAACTTCTGCCGCTAGTGAATTGACAAAATCACCTTGAGTTTCCACATCCGCCTTTACCTGCATCCATTTCCATACAAGTTTAGTCCAGAGAATCTAAAAATAAGATCGGAACACTGGCGTGAGGACAAAATATGAAATACTTTGTTGGCTTACCGCTAGTAGGAATGTTGATCGATTTTCTATCTCTCCAATCATGTTGCTCCTCGCTTCATTTGAGTGCGATCCAGATGAAGCCACCGCTGTTGTATCCTTCTTTGCTTCGCGCTTCATTAAGGACTGATAGAATTCAACCAGTTCAGGTGCACGATGAACCTTGTCACCACCAGGTCCTCCTTTTCCTAAACTTCCAGGAGGTGGAGGTGGGCGAGGTGGTCCACCAGGTAGAGGTGGTGGTGGAGGAGCACCAGGTGGAGGAGGTGGCGGCGGTGGACCTCCTCCAGAAGGAGCATTCATTTTTTGTGCAGCTGAAGCACCTCCTGCAGATGTTGGAGGTGGCCTAGGAACTCTGGGAGGTCTTTTCTCAATCTGAATTGGTTTCATTCTGCTCACTGCTTGTTGATCAGATGCCATGCTTTCACTTGAGGCATCAATGGTGACCACATCACTGGTTGTCGTTGGCTTTTCCTTCATTTGAGTAGGTCTAGGCGGTAAAGGCACGGAGCTTTGCCTATCTAGTTTCGGCCTGAAGTTAAAAGCTGGATTCAACGTCGAACCCTCTCCAAACCTTTCTGATCTTGCTATCTCCGCTTTTTCCTTAATTTGCTTCTCCCTCTCAAGCGCCAACTTATGCCTATCCTTGTATGCAGGGTATTTTGCGTCCATTGATCCCTCAACTGATTTTGACATTAACTGAAACGATGATGCAACAGAATTGAGGGAGTCATTGGTGGCTGGCCCCCGTGTACGAATTGGTGGAGGAGTTGGGGTAGTAGGTGACTCAAGACTGTCCTGATCGACTTTCCCATAACTAGTGATGGCCACACTATCACTAGTGTTCCTTAGCATAAGCGCTTCAAGCGGACCCTTTGGTCTGCTTACACTAGGCCTGCCTGGTGAGGCTCCTCCGAAAGATCTTGCAGGCGATGACATTACGCTGGGGTCATCTTTAGTCTTGCCCCATTTCTTCAGCTTTTGCATTAAGCTTGGCTTTTTACTGATACTACTGTATTTACTGAAGGAACTATCCATTGAAGCATTGTCAAAATCATCGCTTCCAGGAGAAGATGGACCTGAAAAATTGCTCTCCGCGTCAGTGTCCCCTTGCCCACGCTCTGACCCTGCATACTCGAGCATAAGCTGTTTAGCTCTTTCTTGAGATCTCGGGCTCAAATTCTTGTTCAAGTCACGAGCTGACATTTTCCCTGCTGGGGTCTGGTAGTTTTTTAGCTCAAACCTCAAGCACGCATTCACCCATCGAAGGTACACAAGCTCCTCAACTTCGCTAAATCTGTTCATCTGAAGACCTTCAACTTGCTTCGCCAAGTCTTCATTAGCATGCTTCAAGTTATTCACCTCCTCTCTGACCTTCAAAACTCTGTCACTCTGTAAATGCATAAATCGTATCATGAGAATCATTAAAAAAAAGCAAATACGATAAAATCTGCAAGAAGAATGAAATTGACAAATGTGCTTTAGATTGGCAAATCAGACGGAAGATTGTTACCTCGGTCATGCTGGAAAGCTCTTTTACTTTCGCTTCAGCAGAATCCAACTTCACAATCAGTTCTCTCTTCTCGTGCTGAAGCTCCCTATTCTTCCGCTTCAGCTCCACAACTTCCACTTCCAACTCCTTCACAGCTTTAAGCTTCCTCCCAATATCCGAGTCCATTTTCGCTGCCTCCTCTTCCTTCGACTGGAGACCTGTAACTTGCTGTTTAAGCAGCAAAAGCTGAGACTTAGTCTGATTGGCCTGAAGTTGCATCTGCCTCTGAAGCTCCTTAATCTTATTCCTCGCCACCTCAAGTTCTTTCTTTGTCGCAGCTCCCTGCGAAACTTCCTCCTGAAGTTTCTTTCTCTCAGATTGCAGCGAGCTGATAGTAAGATTCAGCATGTCAATCTCAACCGACTTGATCTTCAGCTGCCTTTGCAACTCAACAATATCGGATTCCTGCTCCTTCAGCCCATAGTATTCGAGCAGTTCGCCTTCAAGCTTCACTTCCCTTTCCTCTAATTCTCGTACAAGGCTGCGTAGACGTTCAAGTTCATTTGCATTGTTTGCCATCTCGGCCTGATATTGCCTGTCTTTCTCTGCCTCGGCATCGTATCTGTCTCTTGGGTATGGCAAATCAATCTCTCCGGATAAGAGGCTCTCAAATTCAGGTAGCATTTCCGCATACTCGAGACTAAACCGGCTCATGTTAGATGGCTGCTTTATCTCACTGTTTATCAGTTTCACCTCCTCTTTTTCCTCTTCCTCCTCCTTGTCATCCCCATTTTCCTCTCCATCTCCCACCTTGAATCATTTCAACATGTTTTCACAAGAAATATCAAATGACAAACATAACAAATAAGTGAACCAAAGCTGCATAGCAGATACTCACATCATCCTCGGCACGACTGTCATCGGAACAGCTAACCTGCTCTTCTTCGCCACTTCCCCTTTCAATCTCCTCAAGCAGTGCTTCGCCATCTTCTAAACAACCATTGAAAAAAGCAATCAGCTTGACAATGAACACAACTCAAGCAAATAGACACTAAATAGTTTACTATAAAACTTCCAATCATGTCTACAAAGTACAAACCGAAAACATTGGTATTTTCTAACACAATCCAAAAACAAAACAACAAATTGAATGATAACAAAGTAAAGGAACTGAATGAAATTTGAGACATACCTGAAAGCTTGGGTACAGAATCTGGTGGACTTGAAGGCTTTACTTTTGTCTGCTTAACTGCAAGAGCTGCAATTGAAGCAACAACCAACAGCCCTAGCCTGATAATCATGTGGATGTGGGTATTAATAATTCACAAAAAAGCTACAAACTTTCCACAGCTGCAAGTCCAAAACAACCCAAAAGCGGCAATCTTTCCCCAACATCCATTCCCAAAACCTCAAACCAAGAGAACCTAACTACACCAAAACAGCACAAACCCACATGCCCAGAACCCTAGTTGATTTACAGCGTCAATAAGACAACATTTGGAGAAGGAAGAAACCCCAAGTGAAGAGAATGGAACATCAGACGAGCATTACCAACAAGTTATGCAACACTATCTATCATGTTGTGAGCTACAGAAGCCACCAGAATATCTAGTGGCTGCACTTGCTCCAAATCCAAAAGGATTAAACTTTTACTGGTAACTGAAGAGTTTTCTGAATTCATTGAAGGAAGATGAATCCAAAAAGACAATGGGATTGATAGAGACAAATTAATGACACTATTAAAATGTGAACAAAAAGAAAAACCAAGTGTCAACCTGGTTGGGGTTTAAGCCTTGTTGTCAGTTCTATCTCTTATCTTACTTTCTTTGTGTTTAGTGATTTAATTATTTAAATTTGTGTTTAATTGCTTTGTGGGTTACACTCTTGTTTGATTGGATTCCACCTCAATCCAACCTCTAAAGATTCAATCTTGAATGCCTTTGAGTTTGAGCTTTGTAACTAACCTCTAAAGATTCAATCTTGAATGTTTGACCTGTGTCAATTCAGCTGTGGTTTTTGATTACTATGGTTAAGTATGATTATCAGAATGATGAGAGGAGTAATGAGACAAAGAAAGTATTGAGTCTCTCACATGCAATCTTGTGTTGAGCCTAATCTGTTTGGCTGAGAAAGAATATGGTGGATGAAGAGACAATGGTTAAGTTGTCATTTAATTACTTGGAGTTGCTTAAATTGATTGACGCAAATGGAAAGATTTGTGGCCGAAAAGCGAACAAGCTTTTAGCTTTAAATTTTTTCTCCTATTTGGTCCGTTTTGAGTTTGAAGTTTCTCGAACAAACGAATTTGACATATCTCGTATACTTTTATAATTAATAAAATCGAAATGCGGAGTACTGATATTCATTATTTGTAGAGAACGGTACTGGAGATGCCGGTACGGAAATAATAATTTTCGCAAAATATCGGTACGGAAATACTGATATTTAGCGAACATAAAGAATACCAATATCTCACCTTTCGATTTTATAAAAAACAGAGCAAACAAAATATGTCAAGCTCGTCTATCAAAAAAAATAAATATATGTCAAGCTCGTTTAACCTAATTAAGAACCTGAAATCCAAGAGGGCAAACAATATAAAAACTCTTAGCTTTTGGGACTGGCACTTCTGGTCATCTAGATGAGTTTTTGTTGTTGTTGCTGGAGGCCATTTTGACAACTGGGTCAGTTAGCAGTTTCAAGTTTCAACAGCTGGTAAAATAGTTATCAAGTTTTATCTCAATTTATGATTATGGCCTTATGTGTGACTGTGATTCCAAGTTGGAGAATAATGCATGGATTGAAAGAGAGTTCTGAAATGAGGTTGGACTTGTCTGCCACACTGCCCCACCGGTGGGTAGCAGCCAAAGCCTCTTATCCAACACATATGGTGTACATCTCAGAGGACAAAAGAGGCTCTCATCTTCATCTACCTCAGTTATGTGCAATTTGTGAGCCTAATGCATCTTGCCAGCAGCTAATTTGCAATATTTCAAATAGTTTCCTTTGGCCTTTTGACTGAGGTTGACCTAAAAGTCCAACCAGAAGCTCTTTTGATGCCACACTTTGCGGTTTGCTTACTTGAATCAGTTGGACAAGCTTTTCTTGCCGGAGTAATTGATATGAGACTGAGATGCTTGAAACTTGGGTGAAATAGCAGCCAAGATCACAATGCCACTGAGCAAAGCCAAGCCGATTCCTATGCTATTTACAATCATAGACTCGGGACAATGCTTGGATAAGTTCCGCCTGGTTTGCAAGAAAGTTAGCTTCTCTAAAAGTCCCGTCTCTGCTGTCGCAACTGCTAAGCCATATGTGTAGAGACCGAGAAAGATGTGCCAGGGGAGGATTCTGACTCGGGTGGATCTCTTTTCGCCTCTGTGCCAGAAGCTCAAGAATCCCATAAGCCACTGCATCACATTAAAATAACCGTTAAATTTAAAATTTTACCAAAATGTTCATCTAGCCGTAAATCTATTACTATGACTCCATCCTTTACATCACCAAGTACATTCAGCTCTCGGATATTGTCAAATCTCGATTGGACGTAATGTAGGATAAGCATTTAATCCATCCAAATCTGACATGCAACATTATAATTTATAACCTATATCACTCCTTAAGACTACTTTAATCCACAACGGTACTCAACATGATTGCAATATTAAATATATCGATACATATCACTAAATAAAGAACGCTTCAGTAAACAATAATGCACCATGCCTGTCGAATATTTTCAAAAAATTTAGTGAAGCGCAATGAGGGGCCATCCGCTAACCTAAAGAGACTAAAGCACATTATGAACTTTATCGCAAAGCTATTGTACATCAAACCTTGAACATACTGAGAAAAATGGTGAAGATCGATACCTGAAAGCCGAATAAAGAGATGCATATCAACCCCATCCAAGAATGCAGACTATAGAAATTAGCAACAACTCCATCTTCTCCATGAAACTTGGTCCATATCCCAAAAACCCCAGAACCTAAAGCCACACCTTGCAAGCATAAATGCACAGATTTTTTGAAATTCATGGATCCAGGCAACCACCTGTGCACCAATATTGCTGAACACAGTAGCAAGAATCAGACACAACAACAGGCCAGATTAGAATTCAATTCAGTAAACTCAAGTACCAATCAGCAAAATTAAGTTATGCCCAAATTGGGGTTTGGGGTTTAGCTGCTCTACTCACCTTCTCCACTGATCAATATGAAGCCAATCACCATGAGTAGAGGATGAAGCACCTGCAAAAAGGCCCTAATTTTAGACACCCATCAACCCAAAACTCAGCAAAAGACCAAATGCAGGAATTATTTGTAGCTTACTGAGTAAATTAGGGTTTCTTGAGCAGCTGAGGGGTGAGGAATGAAGCTAGACCTGAACAAAAAAGCCCAAGAGAGGACAAGTGCAGCAACCAGAAAGCCAGAAACTCTAGCTAACAGTAGTAATGGAAACAATGAGGGAGAGCTTCTGCCTGTGGCCATTTCAAAGCACTCACTGAAAAGTTCTGTGTTTGGACTTGAACTTAAATGAGCTGAGACGTGGTTAGTGAAGTGGCGAATCTTAGAGAAAGCAGCCTGGCACCGACAGGAGAAAGGACACGTATGCACTCATTTGGGAATTGAATCTGGCCATAAATGAATGATAGCAGTCATTAATTGAACAAAAAAAGCTGATTAATATATTTGGGGTATTCATGATTTTCAGTGTTGTGTCTCTCCATTAGTGGCCTTTGGGTGACTTGGGTTTTGGGAGTTGAGCTGTCAACGTTCCAAAGTTTCAAACTTTAATTCTAAACTACAATAAAGCTTCAAAAAACTTTGTGCCAACTCAATTAATTTGGATTGACAAAAGTCATCAGGTTTTTGGACAACATATGAAATTGATAGACAAGATCATATGTAATGAATGAGCAGCTTGGATTCACTGGCTATCACAATTCACATGGCTCTGAATTAACCAAAAAAAGTTGGGGAATTCTGATGGCAACTAGTTTTTAAAGGACCTGGTCAAGAGATGTGAGACCTTCCATAGCCATATCCTTTTCTCCCATGCACTCTTCCATAGTAAGAACCTCGATAGCCGCCAGCACCATCGCGACCAGGTCTAGGGCCACCGCGGTACTCACCAAAAGTCTGTGTTTACACTAATGAAACTAGTCACTACTATATGCATCTGACCCGGTTTGATGTTTTTTTTTTTTTTTTTTTGATCAAACCCGGTTTGATGTTGTTGTTACCTCAGTGTCAAAAATTTCATCTGCTGGGAAAACTTAATGCTTCCCATGGTTTGATTCCTTGGTCTTGTGTGTGTGTTTTTTTTTTGATTAGCCTTGGTCTTGTGTGTTGGATGACAATGAATCAAAAAACCAAACATTATATGACAATCAGCAAATTACCTTTATATCAATCTTAGGCAAACAAACTTCTTTGTACTGTGAGAATTCATCATCCCCATGTTTTCCATTTTCTTACTGGTCATTTGATTTCACACTTTTCCCAACATGTCTTAATTCTTTTTAAATTTCTCATTCATATTTCTTCACTAAAAGTTGCCCAGGGGGCGTGGAATACTGAAAACAAACATACAACACCTATTAGTATTAAACACCTATGTATAAATTTTGATACGAGTCTGGAACCTTCTAAAACCAACAGTTATTGCAAGAATTAAAATGGTGAAACTATCTTCGCCTCTATGTTTGAATTCGTATGTCCACAACCTGAACTGTGATTTTTTTTTTTTTTTTTTAAAGTTGCTTGAGAATTTACATTTTAATTGTAGATTATTTCTGTCAAGAGAAATTACCAACTTCTTGAACAAAACATTTACAGTTATTGTTATCGACTACTACTACCCCAGCATATGAGATAAATAAGTTCAATAGTAAATAGGTTCTTCAGATAAATTCATGAAAGAAAAAGTAAGAAATGCTGTTATAGACTCGGAAAGACTCAACTGACACTTGCAACACATTGCAATTATTCAAACACATAAAAGCATAAAATGGAGTCTCCTTCACTAATCGGAATCCGCTTCCTCCTCTTTCCAAACTGACTTGAGAGTTGACCTAGGTGATTCAGACTCGGCAGCTGCCTTTTCAAACCTCTGGTAGACAACAGCTCCACCAGACTCGAGATCTTTCATGCTTCGAAGGGTGAGATTGTACCCCTTCACATAAAGAGAGCAAGCTAGCTCTAAAGGATCTGCAGCGTGAAGTGCGATGGAGAATTCGTTTGGCTCGAAGCAGTCAAGGACCCTTTTGACCATGTCGCTGTACTTCACATCTTTGGGACTGTATCCAACAGATTCAAAGCTGGCGTAGCTGAAACCATCCTCTGGAGTGACGTGGATGGTGGATATAGCAGCATCTTGGATGGAATTCATGGAGTAGCCGCATGGCTCGAATTCAAAGTCGCATATGTTAGACTCGGGCAGGATCTTGCGGATACCAGAGTCATTGGTCATGGAGTTTGCGGAGCTTGTAGCTGACTTGAAGAACACTGATGCCTTCTCCTTGTCCAACCCGGTCATACACATTTCCATAGTGTAGATGGCAGCTTCTTGGGTGTCCATCGGTTGGGCAGAAGCAGAATACACGTGCCAGTTCTCGCGACTGTCAGCGTCACCCATCACATAAGCCATGCTACCATAGGCAAGCTTTCCAAAATAGCCATCTAGGACTTCAACCTCCTGGGAGAAGTGCTGGTGAGGATAAGATTGCGCACCAGGAAAGATAAAGCTCCCACGAGTGTATCGAACAGATTTCACTTCGAGGTTGATAGAGCCTGCTAACTTGATGATAGGAGGGATAGACAGTAGCAGCTTGGTAGTCCCACAGGTTTTGATGATCACCTTGTAAGGGTATACAAAGAGACTTGACTCGGAAAGGACATAGGAGTCAACTAGCTCGTTCTTCAGAGAAGAAACAATGGTGCACTCGGCAGGTCCAAGAATTTCATCCAATTGGGACTTAGAGAGAGCCCGAAGACCCTTTCCTTCAGGGTCAGCAAAGAAACTGGGCTCAAAGAAATTAATTTCTAGCCTTTTCTCAAAGCCTTCGAAGCCAATAGCAGAAACTGGGATTTCCATTGTTAGGGTTGAAAAGAGACCGGACGAGGAGGAAGAGATTGCTGATCAGCGAGGGAGACGAAAGCAGGAAAAACTGAATACCAGAAACTAACTAAGGAAAGCAGTAAAAGAACCACGCTAGGTGGCTGATCGGGACTCTAATTAGGGGCTCTCAGGATGGTTTGCGAGCGCACTGCAGATGGAACAATAAATTAATATCAATAAAAGTCAGACAACCAAAGAAAACTAATGACAATGTTACAGAAACAATGATCAGGTATCTTACGTTGGAGTAAGCAGCTGATCTGAATTTCTCAATTCCACCGTTTGGACGAACGTCTTCAATGATGTATCCTAGAGGAGCTTCGTAGAAAGATGATTTACTAATACTACTACTGCTGCTAGACTCTTCACCACCTTTTGATTCCATCAGATCATTCGTTTAACCTGAAACAATAAGCATAAACAGAATCAATGATAGCGTTAATGGTTCCAGAAAAAAGAACTCAGACATCAAATTAAACAATGAAATAATAACTGGTTTACAAAGCATATGAAATCCATGAAACAAAAAAACCAAGGCCAAAACAGAATCCTACCCGTTCATCATGATATGTATTAAAGTTCAGTTTATTGTATGAAATTTAAAATCAAACAAGTCTCGGGACAACCATAACTGGGTCCTAATACAATGATATGAATGTAATCTAAAAGTAATAACCCAAGGCGGCAAGGCATCATAAAAGTAGAAAAAACTTCACCCACTACATAACTACCAGCCAAAATCTGTCATATTAATACAAATTAGTATTCAATTTAAAATTAAGTTATAGTTAAGAGAAAAAGATGTCATCTTCAACCACTCTCTATCTACCAGATTGAATCCAATTCAATTCATAAAAAGCACCGATTGTTAAAATAACAAAATAAACCTCAATAATCAACACTACACCAAACATAATTCCCAAAACCAGCAATTCAAAATCAGAATACAAAACAGATCCAATTTTGCAAGCAAATAAAAAAACGCTATAAATCAACAGATCTATATATCCATTAGAACATCCACACAATCACAAATTATCAAACACCTGAGCTGCACAATTCCCATTTAAAAACAACAACATATCAACATAAATTAACAAAACCAACTATACACATATCAACACCCAAAATCAGAACTTACAATTTAATTATGTTGGAGACTGGCCAGATACGTTGAATCGTCAACAAAATTCAATCAATCCAAGCACAATTAACCTGCAAAAGGGAACCCCAGATCAAAACCAAAACACTGAATCGATCAAGAGACGATTAAAGACCGAAACTTTACCACGGAAGCCGAGAAAGAAACGGTTGATCAGATTGCTAGGGTTTGCTACACGGCAATATGAAACTCTCTCAATCTGATTGATGAGACGAACTACGTTGCGATTATAAATAGAAGAAAAAGATGTGGCAGGGGCTGCTCGATGCTTCGCTGAGTTGTTAAATTACCAAATTGCTGTTTCACCGACTCGGTTCGGCTGTTCCGGTTCTTCGGGTTCGATTATTGTTATTTGTTTGAAACCGTCGGAGATAAAAACTAAAATCACCTAATTAACAGTTGAACCAAACGGTTTGATTTGATTTGGTTCGGTTCGGGGAAGGGTACAAAAGGTAATTTAAGGGACCAATAATGTGGCAACTGGCAAGTGGAATATGGTTCGGTGGGATTGGAGAGACGTGTGGTTGAGAAGGAACGAGAAGAATCAAAGATGGGAATTGGTTCTATGTGGGCCTTATTGGGCCGGACACGTACACGTTATATTCATACCTACCTTTTTTGTCGCATCAAATCTTTTTAAATCATCTATTTTTAGTAAAATAGATTCCTTATATATTCCATAAACAATCACCTTGTTATAAATGTGTTATTGCTCGCAACTTAATATGATACTAATATTAACTTGTCAAAAAATATGATACTAATATTAATAAAGGATTTTGATATTTGATATCAAAAAAAATTGAATAGAAAGTTAAATACATAGGGAAAGAGCACATCACTCATGTAACGCTATTTATTAGTGCTAGCCGAGGATGATTAATTTCGCATTTAAACGCATTCAATTATACACAATCAAAAAAAAAACGCATTCAATTATACTTTATTTTTATTTTATTATTTGGTATATTTCAAAATTTGTTTTATTCATATGAAAAAAAACCATTTAGTGGTTGATATGTTGGTAGACAATGTTTTATGTTATAGGTTCAACTCTCGTTAATTATAACATTTTCTTTTGATGAGTTTGATTACTGATATGTGAAAAGAAATTCGATAGGAGAAACATACACTTCAATTAATAGTAAATATATACTAATATGTTCTCATTCTATAGTGAATTATAACTCATCACTCATGGTTCAAGATTAAAAAAAATGTCCAAGAGGAAGTTTGAAGAATATATACTTTAAATATTGAATTTAGTACACAAAGTTTATTATTGTGACTCGTGAAAGGACCATCTAATTTACAAAAGGGAAAAGTACAAAAAAATGTCCTGAACTATCACTCAATTTCAATCTGAGGTCCGAACTACCACAATTTTTAATTAGGGGGCAATTCAATAAATCCGTTAAAATTAACGGATGGAGTTAACTACGTTAGTCAAATTAAAATTAAATATTTTTTCTTTAGTTTAATCTATGTATTTTTCATTGTAAATTTTTAACTTTTAATTTTATTATAATATTTTAATTTTCTTTAAATTTCATACTACAAATGAGCATTATTTTGAAATTAACTTTCTATATTTATATATATATATATACCTCCTTATATTCATTTTCTTATGAAAATGAGTCAAGAACTAATAATTTAATTTGTCATACATGTTATATGGTAAATTATCAAACTATATAAATTTAAAATAGTATAGCCACCCATCATGCATATAAGGGAAACAACTTGAAAATTTAACAATATGAATCAAGATGGTGCAAAAAAAAAAACAATATGAATCAAGAAAAAAATTGTTTTCCATTTCAAGTTGTTGAAAGAAAGCTCAAGAACTTCTCTCTCTTCACCCAGGAGCTTCGAGAACAACCCACAGGACTCCGGCTACCTTTTTGCTCCCTCGCCTCCGCCAGTTATCCTCTCCTTCCGGACCCCTCCCTCACTCACCTCCTCTTTTCCTTATCCCCCTCCTCTTCCATCGACGGTTGCCGACGGTGGAGGCTTGGCACGGGTGAGATTGGGGGTTTGGGGAATGCCATGGGGGGGTTTTTGGGTGGGGTTGTGACTGGCTGGGCGTGTGTTTTTTTGGCTTTGTGTATATAATCCCTCTACGCGTTATATGCTTAAGAAGGTTTTAATCTCAGCCGTTGCGGACTGAGTTTGTAGTTTTCTTAGTTTAGTTCTAGTTTAGTTAGTAGCTAGTAGCGGTGGAGTTTCTCCAACCGCTTGTTCAGTATTATGAGGCGTTAGTTTGCGTTGGTCACTCGGTGGACTGACGCGTTGCCTTTTCTCTTCGGCTACTTTGGCTTGGATTCAGTGGAACTTGGCCAGGGCGTCATCGTCACTTTGGAGTAGACTGTCGAGTCATTCCTTCTGTTGGCCAATTTGGCATGGTTTAGACTTCGAAGCGTGAAGGCGATAAAACAGTGGATGGACTGGCTTACCGTGCTTAAATTATGTTTCATGTTCAGTTGATTTTGTACTAGCACTTGATGGTCGTCTGTTGAACTGTTTTCTATTCTTCTCCTAGAAGTCTTTGTAAGCCAATTTCATATTCAAAAAAATATTATTTTTATTCATACATGTAATATGATAAATTAAAAAATCGTAAATAATTAATTTAAAAATAATACTCATTCGTAGTATGAAATTTAAAGAAAATAAAAATATTACAATAAAATTAAAAGTTAAAAATACACCATGAAAAATATATAGATAATTAAAGAAATAATATTTACTTTTACTTTTACTAACGGAGTTAACTACACCCGTTAACTTTAACGGATTTCTTAAATTTGTCCCCTAATTGGAAATTGTGATAGTTCAGACCTCAAATTGGAATTGAGTGGTAGTTCAGGACCACTTTTTGTACTTGTCCATTTACAAAACAAGTGGTTTGTGACGGAGAAAAAGCTTAATTTTATTATTAATAATATAGCCATATTCAAAGTTTTTTACTTAATTATGTTATATTTTATTTAATTCCTAAATTAAATAAATAAAAATAAAATGCAATATAGACCAATAGCGCTGCCGGGACGCTCTCAGATCCGCCGGCTAGCAATCTTCCTCATCGTACTAGTCGCGCACCTGGAGTTTAATTAGCTCGATATCTGATCGTGATTCGTGAGGTGGTCGATTACTGAGATTTTGGGTTGTGGAAATAGTTTTATTTTTTTATGTTGATGGATGCGTGCCCGCGTGGATTTGATTTGACCTTCAATTTTCTGTCGTTTAGGACTGATTAGGCTGTGGTTGATTCATGTTGGATTTGTGGATTAGTATTATGTTGAATTTTGAAGTTGGTCTGACTGCACATTCATTTTACAGACAGGCTAATTGAGCAAAGTTTTCATCTTTTATTCGATAGTTTCATTCCCACGTACTTTCTTGGCTTTTAAGATGCAGATATGGCAGTTGGTGTCATACAGTTTTTGAAGTTTGTTGGAATCCTTAGTTTGGGTAATCATTTGATTATGAGTTTAGTATGCTGGTTTGTGTTTCTCAGGTCATGTTCTTGGCTCATTTGATCAGTGTGATTGTTGGAACGAGGTGAAATAGTGTAGCCCTTGTTTGTTTGTGTTGATTCATGTGGGTTAATTCTAGTAATAATTTGTGTTGCAGGTTGTTGCGCTATTAATTAAGGGCTTGATATTGGGGAGGAATCAAAGTAGCGAATAAGAGAAAATGGGATATATTGGATCTCATGGTGTGGCTGCTCTGCATAAGTACAAGTATAGTGGTGTTGATCACTCATATGTTGCAAAGTATGTGTTGCAACCCTTTTGGAGCCGCTTTGTGACGGTCTTCCCACTATGGATGCCGTAAGTTTTCTTTTAAGAGTTGAAAGTGTTGCCTTTGATCCTTTTAGTGTTAAGTTGCTTGTCTCTGTTGTAACCACTTATGTTCTCTAGAATGATTATTTAGATTGGAGATGGTTGAAATGCTGTAGTTTTTTTTTTTTAATAAGTTGGTGAGGTAATTTAATAACCTGTCAGTTTGACAATTTGCGAAAAGTTTCTGACTGTACTTTCTTTCTATGCATATGTTCGTTGGGATCTTCATCAGGCCAAACATGGTAATGTCTTTGTCTTTGTGCCCAATGTTTTGTAACCTTATTACTTTTAAAATACACTTTTATAAGCCATTTATAACAATTGGCAGATAACGCTGATGGGTTTCATGTTTCTCCTAACATCTGCACTTCTTGGCTATGTAAGCAACAACTTCCAAAATTAAGTCTATCCATCTTTTCCTGAGTTGCTCTTTGTTTGATGGAAGTTTGAGTAACGGATAGGATGTATCCTTTGATTTAATGCATACATCACATGGCTAACATTTTCTGCTACAAAAGGGCGTTGGACGGACTTGTATGCAGATAGTTACTCACAAAATGAACCCATTCATATGGTTTGACTACCCTGTGAAATGCTGACCTTTTCATGACAACTGTTGTGTTCAGATATATTCACCTCACCTGGATACTGCTCCACCTAGATGGGTCAATTTCGCGCACGGGTTACTGCTCTTCTTATATCAGGTCTAGTTATAGTAAAGATATAACAAAATTCTAATCTTGTCCATAACTGATAAAAAATAGTGCATAATATATCTGACTATAACTATAGACTATACAAACCCAAGACTTTTGGTTGGTATGGAGATGAATGTTAGTGTAATTTCTTTTCTTTCCATCTGCCTTGTCCTTGGTTATCTTGCAGACATTTGATGCAGTTGATGGTAAACAAGCTAGAAGGACAAACTCATCGAGCCCATTGGGCGAGCTATTTGATCACGGTGAGTGCCCAGTGTGTTTTTATTTCATGGCTATTCCAGAGTTTCTTTGAGATAATCTTGCATTTAATGTTTGACATTTATGTTGCAGGATGTGATGCTCTTGCATGCGCAGTAGGTGCCATCTTTGTTGCAGATGTCATCATTGTAATCTTGACTCATCTTAATATCTATCCTCCTTGAATTTGTTGATGTTTTGTTAGTTTGAAACAATGGCATTTGGAAGCACTGCAATGTGTGGAAGAAGTAGTTTCTGGTTTTGGGTAATTTCTGCCGTGCCCTTTTATTTGGCTACATGGGAACAGTAAGTAATCACAGTAATATATTTAGTTGTTTGTTTTCCATGTTTAATTCTTGAAACAGTTTTGTCATGTAACATTCATGAACCATTTATTACTTTATGCCATATCGGCTCAAACAGGTTACATGCTCCAGATATGCATTGTTTAAACCTTCATTTTCTTCAACACCTATGTGTTTCCTCCTGATATAGCCCCTGTGACGATCATTTTCTCTTATTTTGTGGTAGCTACTTCACCAATACTCTTATTCTCCCGGCTGTCAATGGACCAACCGAGGGCCTCATGCTTATATATGTGTGCCACTTTTTTACGGCTATTGTTGGTAAGCACCTGGATTTTCTGATGATTATCCACACAAAATTCCATATAAATTCTAGAGCGTTTATACTTTATATTCATAATCTTTTGTTTTTAGGTTCTGAGTGGTGGGCTCAACCGTTGGGCCAGTCCATTCCCTTCTTAAATTGGATTCCTTTTGTCAGTGGTGAGATAGTTTATCTATTAAAAAGCCATATTCCTGCATCTGTTGAGATTTTGTCTCAGTGAAAGGAAAAACAAACTACCGCATCATCATAATTCTTCATTTGCACTTTTTGTTACTAAAGCTTGTTAATAAAATGTATATTGATTTCAGAAATCACAACCTTCCAGATCGTGCTGTATCTTATGGTAGCCTTTGCAGTTATCCCAACAGTTGTATTCAAGTGAGTGGTTTATGTTTTTTACTCACTTTATTTTTGGATTGTATGAGTAAACCATTTTTTGTATGTGTAGTGCTTCCTAGTAAAGCATTCTTCTTATTTCATTTTACTTCGATACAGTGTGCAAAATGTTTACAAAGTGGTGAAGGCGAGGAAAGGGAGCATGCTTTTAGCTCTAGCAATGGTAAGAACGAATATCGACATATCCTCGACTGTGTCATGCTTAAGTTACATGGCCAGTGTCCCCATATGCTTGATGTATATTTATTATTGTTTTTTCTCCAGCTTTATCCATTTGTTGTACTGCTCGCTGGCATTCTGACATGGTATAACCAAAATCATCTCTCTTCAATACTGTACCTATATCTCTTATGACATAGTTTCTCGGAAGATAGCTGAAGAAAAACTTCCTGCAGGGATTATTTGTCTCCCTCTGATTTGATGGGAAATTACCCGCATTTAGTTATTGGGGGTACCGGGCTTGCTTTTGGATACCTCGTGGTATGTGAAGCTTGTTCATACTTATTACTATACAAGCTAGCTGATTCTGAATAAAAGCTGAATAACTGGAGTTCATAACGTTAATTCGAGTCAGTATTCAAAACATTTTTAATGTTCTCTTTGCAGGGGCGAATGATATTGGCTCACTTATGCGACGAACCCAAGGGCTTGAAAACTGGAATGTGCATGGTATGAAGATGAACTGAAAACTGATAATTCTTAATTGTATCTACTGCAAAATGACTATCATTTGTTTTGCCATCGACGACCATGAGTTTGTGAAATTTTTAACTCAGAGCTGAAATTGCTTGTGACTTTCGAAACTTTAGAACATAACAGTCCATTCATTATCATTCTGATGGCTATAGAAATTTCGTTAATGACTTTTTTACCTTTGCTTCATAATTTTTTTTTAAAAATTGACTATTGACCAATGTGTATTTTCTGTTAGGCACTTCTCTATCTCCCTTTTGCCATTGCAAATGCGCTTACTGCCAGACTAAATGATGGGTATGCAGAATTCATCTGTTTCCTTTTGTACATTATTGACTCATTTCATTTTTCTTGACCGTTGGTTCTGTATTTTAAACGAATTGTCACTTCCCTCTTTGCAGAGTTCCGCTAGTTGACGAACTATTGGTTCTTTTCGGTTATTGCGCATTCACATGTAAAGCTTTTAACTGATTATATTTGATCTCATGTTTTACTTGAAGACGCTTCTCAAGCTATAACTGATATCTGACTGTCTAAAATTCGGTGCTTTGATCATGATCGCAGTGGCACTTTATATGCATTTTGCTACATCAGTCATACATGAGATTACCACTGCTCTAGGAATCTGCTGCTTCAGGTAAGAAATCCCAATGTCATAAATATGAGTATAATAAAATAACAGCTAGCTTTTCAGATAAGGTGCGACATACGGAAGAATGCCTAAAGCAACTGGTCTAACACCCAAAACTAGATTTCCTCAAGTTTGATATTAGTAAACTGAACATGCATTTATATCTGCTTCGGGCAAACTCCAACAATTACTACATAGTCAAGTATTATGGCTTCTAATCAGATGGGTTGTTCTGAAAAATGCAGGATTACAAGGAAAGAAGCTTAACTGTATGCATCGCAGTATCTTTCATCTCTGGTAATCGCGCGCGTGCCATCACTTTTCACCCATTCAAAATTTCAATGTTATCTATAAGGCATGATACATATTTATAAGGCATGGTATTGACTTGCTCCCGTGTCCATTTATCAGTCATCCCTAGACAGCAAATCCAAGTATGGTGCGGCCATTAGCAAGTTTTCACTTCCCCTATCGAGTATTAAAGCTCTTATGATAGGATAGTAGCACTTCGCAGACATGGACTTCAGGCGCTCTTTTAGTTCATAAGCTATTTATTCGTCTTGTATCTTATGCCTGCCATGATCTCATATTTTGTTCAATGATTGATTATATGGTACCATGCTACCAGAAACAAAGTTGCAGATCAATAAGACACAAATGTATGAGTATGACTTTTGTGTCAATGATCACCAAAACTTAATTAGCTACAAGGCTGTTGGCAGTTTAGCATTCAAATCAGTGAAGCATAATTTTCTCATATATCTGAACAAGCTTCATACAATTCCAAGCTGTACTTTCCTGTATGCCTTGATGGACCTTTTCTATCTACTTGTCTGTCATGCGACTATAATAAGTCAAATTGTATGCAACATGTCGCCCGATGCTCGTTTCTGTGTTGACAAGGTCGTGCTCAAATTTCCTAATCATGACAGGATGCCAACAATGTGTGGTTGGCTGGCTACATGGCCCTTTCTAACCATTTTGGAATTGTGAAGGAAGTTCTCATCCCAAGCTTAGTTAGCAGGATAGCATACAGAACGTGTAACAGGAAGATGAATAATCCGCAATTAATCAGAACCTGTAATGAGAAATGGTAAGGTCCTGCCAAAGCTACGAGAGGGGTATAGGAATTTACGGGGCATTAAAATGTACCAATGTGCCAAATAGAGTGTATATAGCGCTCATTGATGGAATCATATTGACGACACCTATGGATGTGAAGAAGTAAGCCAAAGACGCGTGAATATTAATAGTTATCTGTAGAAGAGACGAGTCAAAAGGTAAGTGTTTTTTGTATGAAGAGGTGTAATAAATAAAGAAACATGCGGATCAAGCATTTACCAAGGCGAAAATGTTTTCTCTTATCAAGAAGGATGTTACTAAAACATAGCCACATGCACATATTGCTCGAACCTGTAAAATTTAATCCTGGGAAACGTTAGATATAGATATGGCGCGGCCATCCACCATCCATATAATGAAATCATAGTTTGGTAGGAGAAAATTACAAGCGTGGTTATAAAAATCGACAAGGTCCAATTAGTTCCTAGCCTGTAAATAAGGGAATAGAACAGTCAATTTCTGTGCTGAAATCTATGAAATGGGAATAACCATTCACATACCTCCACAGGGACCCCATGGTGAAACCAACAAATCCGTGCATAAGCTGCAAGAAACACAAATTTCAGGCATATCACCAAACTTCGCAATTAACCCTCGAAACGGATGTAAGCCAGATGTAAAAAGATCGAAACTTCCTAATCTACCAAACCGTTCAGCTACATCACTCACCAAATATGTTAATGCCTTGACAGGACCAGCCAACACAAGTAGTAGCATACCCGTCGCAACCTAAAGACTTCAAAATTAGCTTACGAAATGCTCTTTCCAATGTTATAAAAATGACAAAAATCAATACACAACTACTCCTCTTCCTTCCTCAATTCCGGAGCTTCTAGACATCAGAAATGTTTGACATTGCAAAAATTCAAAGTAGACATTCAAAGTTGAAAACGGACCATAGTCTTCCTGCCAGCAGCAACACCCCATCGCATTGACGTCACAACAATCGGCAGCGCAAAGAAGCACCCAAAGTAATTCTGCAAATCATCATCATAAAGTTCAAATCTTTAACACCACACACAACTCAAAACCAAAACTTTACACTGACCCTTCAAAAACCGACACACAAACCTCAATGGCGAGTGAACTACTGAGGAAATACGTCAGCCCAGAAACAGCAGCAAGCATCGCACACTCCACCAATCTCAAAGTCTCCTTGTACACAACCTCTTCATTAACCTCTTTTCCATCTTCCATCCCTGACCCATCCTCCGTCCATAGAGCTGGCGATGAACTGGCAACGCGGAGGGTGACGGTGCGGCGAGGTATGGGGAGTGATGAAATGCGGAAGTTATTGCAGGCATGGCGAGTGTATGAAATTGAGGTTGGGATTGATTTGGGGTTTGGTGAAGATGGGATTTTGGGGATAGGGTTTGGGAAGTTTATGGATTGGTGATGTGGGTGATGAATCTTGAGGAGATTCATCGACGAAGTTGCGGGAGCCGGAAGATGATGACGATGATGTTTGATGAGAGATGTGAAGCTCGGTATTGCTGCTTAGGATTCACAGTAAGGGGAGAGCAAAATTCGGTAATTATCGTTTATCGTCGGTAAATTTATCGTTACCGAACCGATTCGGTTCGGTAAATCGGTAAAACGGTAAAACGGTAAATTTACCAACGGTAAAACGGTAAAAATAAGTCGGTAAACGGAATAAATTTTGAAATCGGTAAATTTACCGTTTTACCGTTTTACCGAAAATATTAATAAATAAATAAAAATTATATATATTATAAAGAATTTTTTTATAAAAACATTTATATATATTAAAAATCAACATATATATTTACAAGATTTATAATATATATTTAAAAAATTAGAAAAATAATTAATTTCGGTAAAATCGGTAAAATCGGTAAATTTACCGAAATTTACCGATTTACCGTTTTACCGAAATTTCGGTAAAACGGTAAATCGGTAACGGTAAACGGAATAGAATTTTGTATTTCGGTAAATCGGTAAACGGTAAAACGGTAAATTACCGTTTGCTCACCCCTATTCACAGTAGAGTCTCCAAACGGTCTCATGGTCTAAAAAACCTAATGGATCTCGTGGTCCGTAAGTCTTAAGTTAAGTTCAGCTTTAAGTTTGACGGGCCGGGCAAGGTGCAACATTTTTAGTCCGACCCGACTTATAAGTCTGGTCTATCATGGCTCATATCGGAAAGCCCAATGAAGCCTACCAAAAAACCTAATGAAACCTACCAAAAACAAAATAGATATCACATTTTGTTTCTATGAACTGATTTTTCTTGATGTTTGCATTGTTGACAGTATGATATTAATGTCCTAGATAAAGAAGATTTGTGGATTCTAAGGTTGTGTTGAGTGCCGAACTTTTTGATAAACTTAGTTTCTTATCAAGTTTACTTTTGATCTTTTGGCTATTAACCAGTGTATATCACCCGTATAAGTTATTCACAAGCATGGAACATTATATTCATAATTGTCATAACAAGATTACATAGCCCGACCTAGTGATATATAAGGCACAACCCGGTCTAGCCCACAGGCCTACCAAAAACAAGGCCCATGGGCTGCTTAAGGCTCCAAAAATATGTATGGACTTGGTCCGGCGTAGGCCACTTAAAGTTGAAGTGTATGCTAAGACTTAACCAGGCCTAGCCCAAGCCTTTTTTTGGGCTAGGCCGGCCCGGCCTATTGGAGACCCCTAATTGACAGACAATATTTTTTTGTTTTAGAAAAATTAAAACTTATTTTTTTGATGGTAGAATTAATAATAAAATTCTACAAAAATGGACTTTTTTTTGTTGTTGTTGATAGATTGGGTAGAGGAGTGTTCAAATGAGGACACCCAAATTTGGTAAGGACGTAGGGACAAATCTCATCCATTAGATCATCATCCATCTAACCCCCCGTGCTTTGTGGGTGCGCCACGTGTCCAAGTACCCAAAATCCAATAAAGCAAATAGTAAAATCCCACTACCAAAAAACAAACAGTAAAATCCACTACCACATGTGACACGTGGCAGCTTGTGGATCATTGGATGAACCTCATCCAATGGCCCAGATTAGTCCCTACACCCTCACCATAAGACCCGTCCTCAATTGAACGCCCCCCAGATTGGGTATATTACATATTGGTATAAAAGTAGAATCTGTTGAAACTATCTAGTATACTCTATCGATTGAAGAGTGCAGATTTAGTGATGTATAAACGTCCGCGGCATGCAAGGTAACACATCAACCAACAGACCACCACATGTTAGCGACTAATTTTTTTTGTTTTTGATTGTTATAAAAATGGACTAGTTACGCATCTAACTTTTAAGCATAATTTAAGTGTTCTTTTTTTCCCTTAACCTGATTAAATTAAGATCTGAAAAATGAATAGGTGTCTGAATTTAGCAGAAATAAAACTAAAAGATGTATTAAAATAAAGGAAAAGTGTAATTTTGGACTTTGAACTTATAATTTTGCAGAGAATGGGTGTCTGAATTTGTTTTGGCAATTGGCATGCCGTCCGACCGAATGATGTTGCCATGTGAGGAAGTGTGCGCGTGTGAGGGACAACATATGTAATCCGATCATTTGCCAAAGAGCTCTATTTTTAGGAACAATGCTAGACTCGTATGAAAGTATGTATGACCATTTTATGTGTATGTCGTCTCACCAGCTCAAACAACATATTAACTAGTAATTATTATTTTTAAGTAGCTACACTTGAACTTAACATTTTTTTTTTGATTGGAAATGTTAATACAACAACACAAACAGCACCACAAAAGAAAGAACCAACAGCGCAACGCCTAACATCCCACTAAAAGCAGTACAAAACACCTGAAAGGCTGCATCAATTCTATTCCAGTTCCACAGGTGTCGCCTTGCCATGCACGCCAACTTATCAGCCACAATGTTGCAAACTCTTGGGACCACACTTACAGACCACCCAGGCATTTTCTGAAGGAAATCCATAACTCCACCAATCCATGAGACACACCAGTCTTCCACCCCAACTCCCATAGCCACAACATTAAACACCTCCAAGGAATCAGTCTCAAAGACCACCTTCCTAGAGCGCCCAGTTTGTAAGCTACACGCATACTAGAGAGTAGTGCTCGGCCCTCCACTTCACTTGCACTACCACAATGGGACAGCCAATACGCCCAACACCAAAGCACTGCTCGTCCCTAGCTACCACGCCAATCCCCGCACTTCTCGCCACGTGATCCCATGATCCATCAACATTAATTTTAATAGACTCGGATGATGGAGGCAGCCACTTACCTGTTATATCCACTCTCTCTAAAGGATTAGGTTAGCAATATGAATTCATCAATCTTAACATAATCTTGCCAATGATTGTAGCCTGCTCGATGCTCCAACAACCCTGCTCATGCCATATCCTATTTCTGTTCTTCCAAGCCAACCAGGATGCCATCATTGCAATTCTGAAATCTTCGTCTGACAGATTCAAGGCACACATCCAAATCCAATCTGCAGGATCATGTACCTCAAAGAAGCTCAGTGGCATGATCAAGCCAAGGCCATTTAATAGAGTTCTCGCCCACCAGCAATCTCTGATTACATGAAGAGCGGTTTCGATACGCCAGCCGCAAACTCTACAACGACTCTCCAAGTCTATTCCCCTTCTTATCAAATTTCTTGCATCTGGTAGGCTGTTGTAATAAAGTCTCCACCAAAATATTTTAACTTTATTTGGCACTTTTGTAGCCCAAACTTTCTTCCAGAACTTACGAGTTTTCTTCTTGTCTGACTGTTCCATTGGTCCACCTTTAGCTTGTTTATCAAGATTAGGTACAAAGTTGATTTTTAGTACAAAATATAAAATTCGTCAAAATCAATCTATAATTCGTCATTTTTCGAACCGAAAAATGAAAAAGAATACATGGTTCGTCAGTTTCATTTTATAATTCGCCACCAAGAAAATATACCAAAAATCAAGATTTAATCTCATCAATTCAAATCACAAGATAAATGGCTATGATTAATTTATACCAAAACATTAACTTTCTACCTGATCATTTCCCTAACATTTTATATCTAGTTTTCAAACCCCATAAAAAAAAATCTAGTTTTCAAACAGGGTGACTTCTCGATTCATCTACTGGTGCACATGTTACGGAGTCATTCATGAGACATCTGGAGCTAAAGCTCAATATGTGTTTAGCTGCAAATTTTTAATATAATTTAAAGAGTAATATTTTAAAATTTTATACAACTTCTCAAATGGCCCAAATAATTTTAGAATTTTTTTTTTGCCTAAGGTAATTTGTAATGTTTTAGCTGCAATTTTTTTATAATTTTTGTTGAAGATCATTTTTTATATAATTTTAAGGGTAATTTTTTTTTAAAAAGTATACAATTTCTTATATGGCCGAAATAATTTTAGAAAATTATTTTTTGCCCAAGGTAATTTGTAATCCTGCAGGTAAGATATGCAACATATCATATGCAAATGGGTTTCATTGTGCTCCATATCTTTAGGAATACCCTGCTCAATGGGACAACTCGGAGAAATGAGAAAACACAAATTCTAGCACGACACGCAAAATGTTACAAAGGGTGTCAACTCAAAAATGATGATCAAGAATGCCCCAATCTTCACTGCCCACACCTCACTTCCCTACGTCACTCTTGGAACATTATCAAAAGGAATTCTTTACAACAACAAAAAAAACTTACAAATATTTTCATTGCTAACAAGGTGGTGATTGAATTGATTAAAGAGGGGTTGTTCGTATGTTGCCTTGTTTCATCCAAAAAAAAAAAAAAGAAGAGGGGTTGTCCGTCTCATGTGTACGTGTTGTACCTTTCAAATCCGCAGGTGTTGTTTGCTTGATATGTAGAGGTGCGTATTCGATCAGGTGTTTCAAGATAGAGATGTCTTATGGTCTGTGCTTCAATATGAAAAAGTGTTCATGAAATATATATAAAATGTATTCATGTATTACTTGATTTGTTTGAGATATGTAACTCCCTATCAAAAAAAATATTTTCATATAAAAATTAAACCAAAAAAGAAAAGAAAAAAACAAGAAATGATTGAAAGCAAAGGCTAACATGACATCACTACAAAACCTACACGCACACTCCCATCCCACTCCCACTCTGTTCCGCTCTGCAAAAATAGCAGAGCTTTCGCCTTTTCTCTCCGATAACGTAACCTCAACGCATCACCACCATCTCATCAATCCATCTCCATAAATCCCTCCACCATCCCCATCTCCGATCACATTTCCACAATAACCACACAAACCCGATGAAGAATAACAGAGACAAGCAGCAGCTCCAGACCCAAAACCACTTAATCGATCTCTGTTCATCTTTCGACAGCGGCTGCGAGAAGCACCCGAGCTTCGTCTCTAGCGGCGTCTGCGCGTTTTGCTTGCGCGATCGGCTTTTAAGCCTCGTTTGCGACGAGTGTGGAGAACAGAGACTCTCGTCCTGTTCATGCTCTTCGTACTCGTACTCGTTTTCTTCTCCGATAGGCGATGTGGGATCAGTGGGACGCATCTCGTTCCTAATCGAGAACGATAGCGAAGACGTTTGTGCATCGGATTTCGCGAAAGGTAGGAGCTTTGGGCTGAAGCGGAGCAGCAGCACGCGTGTCGAGATCAAACGATCACGCAGTGGCTTCCGGCGGCTGTCGGCTCTGTTTCGTAAGAGTAAAGACACTGATGAGAGTCGGAGCGGGATCTGGGCGGCGGTGTCGCGTTCGAGGTCGCTATGCAGCTTCCGCGGCGGAGGTTACGGCGGCGTGACTTCTGAAGATGGCGGGTCAATGTCGGTCTCCGGCGCCAGGAGCTCAAGCGTGACTTGTCCGTACAGCGAGCCTGAGCATCATCGGAGCAGCTTTTCGTGTCAATTTGGCAAAAGGGTGTCGGGATTGAGGATCAAGGAACCGAATGTCGAGGTGTCGGATTCGGCGTCGGCTTCTGGGTTTATAGATTTGAATCTGGGATTGGTTGGGAGAGACGAACTCGTTACTGGTTCGTTTAGTGGCAAAAACGGTGACGTTTCGAAGAGGTTTGGGAGAAAAGGTTTGAGGGTTTGGAGATGGATTTTTGGGAGTCATGGTCAACGTGAAAAAAAAGTCGAAGTGTGAGGTTGGATGAGATTGAGAATGTGTGTTAATTAGATTGGAATTTTTGGTTGTAAAATTTTAATTATCGTCATGTTTTTTAGTATGATTGTATTGAATATGATTAGAGTATAAGATTGCCTCTTTTTTTTTTACTGACCTTTGAAGGGAAAAGATGACGTAAGAAGTGTGTTTTGGTAAGAAATAGGAATTTAAATTGGTCATTGAATTTAAGATCGAACGGTTGACATAAAACAACATATTAGGCCTTTTAATTAAAAAAGGTTAAAATCAGTATAGAAGAAATCAATTTGCGCAATCAATTGATTCAATCCTGTTTTTTCGATAACGCGCAGCCGGGATTGGCTGGTCCTGTTAGAGGAGTTGGTGGACCGGCGCCGGGAATGATGCAGCCGCAGTCGTTCGCAAATCCGTTCGAAATTTGTGTTTTTGACTTAAAAACTAGGTTTGCAGCCTTTACGTGCATAATGTTTGGTCAACTTTATCTGGTTGAAGGAGAAGTGAATTGGATTTGGAATTGCAATTAAAGATGTTTCCGCTAGTAGTTGCAGTTGTTGAAAATCTCGCTCGTAAACACATATCTTCTATTTACATTGTTCAGTAGTGTATTTACAGACTGATCTTTTCAAGGGGTATGTGATAGTGGAATAGTTCTGTTGATTTGATGCGCTGCTTAAAGATTGATATTGATTGTCGGCTGTGTGTTGAAGCACACTAGCTTCAATGTCATGGTGTCCCACTGTTTTGATTCTTCTTTGCTTAGATGTTGTAACCTAAAAGAATCTAGTTCTTAATGGCGCGCAATAATGTTTTGGGTGTTCGTTTTTCAGACCAAAATCTAGGCACATTTACCGTTTTTGTTTACCATGCGTAATACTAATCGAGTTGCTATATGTTCTTCGGTCTTTATTGCAGATATCCAATCCACTACAGTTGTGTGATATTCGTTAAAGATTCTTGCCATTGATTTCAAATGGATAATGGCGCAATGGAAGCATTTTGGAGGAGCAAACCGCGCCGACTGCATTGGTTACTCGACTTCATTTTGGTGGTGGCTGTGGCTGCTTAGGAGGCTCAGATGATCCAGTAAGCATTTGTACAACTTGTTTGAATGAAGTTGTGTCTGCTTCGACAAAAGTAGTTGGGTATGGGCTAGAGGGGTCAGATCTAGTGATGGCTTTGGGAGCCAGTGGAGGTGTCTGACTTGAACTTGGTTAATTGAAGCTGAGCTGCTTCCATAGCTACTTGGGGACTTCATGGGAGATTGATATGATGATCTCCTATGAGACTCCATTGAAGCACAAAAATGGAGACACGGAGAGAGATGAAATCAGGAGATGGAGACACAATCCATGTGTTCTCTATGGAAGAAAACGCCATCCAGACGAGGGAGAGATTTATTTCGTAGATTTACAGTCATAATTAGTTGCTCGCTAGGAATTATGATTTCTCTGCAACGAATTATGTTTGATCGACTACGAATTATGACTGATCCGCTACAAATTATGATTGTTCGCTATGAATTATGATTTATCTGCTGCGAATAAATAAATACCATGTGTGATACACATGAACATACATATTATAACATTTGTATTATATAATTCTTAAATGTGATGGGTATCCAAATACATTGTCTGAATCTAATTTATCATATACGTAGTCAAGTAGCTAAATCTGTAGGTCAAACTATATAATGCGTAGTAATCAAACAATGCTCTGATTGGAGTTCTGAATTATTTCTCAACCATTCATTGGCGCGTTTCAACACTTCATCCCGTCTTTTGTTGAGTGGTGACCGGATTATCAAGTTCATGTAACTGTCATGCAGCGAACACATCTGACTTTCTTGTGAGACATTGTTTTGTTCCCATCTATTTCATTTGTAGCATTTTCATCTTTGTTGCCCTTTGTAGATGATGGGTACCCCCAACTGTAACGAGTACCAAATACCAAACACGTTAGTTTCAAATTAATTTAATTTACAAGTCGAAGTTAAATTTAATAGAAACAATACAGTATGCTACGAATCATAATTCAGTACGCTACGAATCATGATACAGCATGCTACGAATCATGATTCAGTATGCTACGAATCCTAATTCAGTATGCTACGAATCATGATACAACATGCTACGAATTATGAAACCGCATGATACGAATCATGATACAGTATGCTACGAATCATGATACAGTATGCTACGAATAATGATACAATATGTTACGAATAATGATACATCATGCTACTAATCATGATGCAGTATGTTACGAATAATGATGCAGTATGTTACGAATCATGATACAGTATGCTACGAATAATGATATAGTATGCTATGAATTATGAAAAACTACTACCAAAACCTAACTACCCAGATCGATACAGTATGCTACCAAAACCTAGCGTATTACGAATCATGATACAAAAGGCTACGAATAATGATGCAAAACCTTACATTTCCGTACGCAGTTTATATCAACATTTCTCAGCCTCACAATGTGCTAACAGAATTAAACAAGAAGTTCATGATCAAAATATTGAAAAAAATAAAAACAAGTAAAGATCAAGCAAGCAATTAAGTATGTCGAGAACTACAAAATACCTTTAAGGTAACTATAAAGGCTCCTGTTCACGGACAACATCGAATTCAGCAACGAGGTCGCCGTGGCAGTGTGAAGCGGCATCAAGGACTCCACACATACACTACTCATCAGCACTTGAATCAATCACCACATCTCAAACAAAAACCCTAGCCCGTAGTTAGGAACCCTACCGTGCATTTTCGTTGGCTGAGTGTCGTCCGTCTTCCATGGCCGTTGTATTGAAGATTTCGGTTGTCGATTAGGTATGAGTCTTCGCAAGTCCCGATTTCGGTTTCTCAATCTCACAATTTCTGATCGCAATAAGGGGATTTGGTGTTTTGGAGAATTTGTTCGTGACTAATTTACTCCCACAGGCGTCGATTAGGTTATTTTTAATATTATTTGTTGTTTAATCTGGTACTAAAAATCAATGGACTGATTTAATTCTTATTTCTCACCATAACCTCACTTCTCACGGGATCTTAACCCACCTTTGAATTGGAGTGAATTTTTTTTTTAACTTAATCACTTAATTTAAATTTTTATGTTATAGTATTTTACTTTTATGTTAAAGAAGATTAAACATTTAAATTAAGTAATTAAATAACGATGTTAACCAAGTGGTTCAACTTTTTTTTGATAGAAGAAAAATGGCATACAAAGACTTGAAGGAAAAGATAAACAACAACAGCAAACAGACGACTGACTAGTACTGGAACAGAACATCTATCAAGAATAGTAATCCAAGCACAGTTAAGCAATCTATCCACAACTTATTCCTCTTTACGCTTCAAAGACCAAAGCATGCCAAAATGGCCAAACGGAAGGAGTGACTCGGTAATCAACTCCGAAACAACGATGAAGCACTGGCCAATTTCTACTGAAGCACAGGACAATGCTGCACATGCGAGCGTCATACACCGGTTTCCTGCCACTGGTAGCACGCCACCCGAACCCCATAAAAGGCTAGGGCAAGTTAACTAGCCGGGTGCAGTGAGATGTTCCACTTCGTCTCACATCGAGAGAGGTGACCAGACCACTGAAGCCAGGAAAGCAACAAATGCAACGAGTGCAGCGAAGTAAAACTAACACTAAATCTAAAACTACAACTAAAACCTCAACTAAAAACTAAAACTAAAAACACAAGAAAAAAACCTATACACAGATTCAAAAAACAAAAAACAAACACCGGCGACCGCCAAAACCCCTGACCCATGGCAGGGACATCGAAACCCCCAACCAAACACCAAAATCCTCAAAACAACCACACACCACCTGCCACCAACGCGAACCCAAATCGCCAAGTCCAGCCCCAGCACCTCCGGAGCAGCAGTGGCCGAGAAAAAGTCAGAGCCGCTCAAAAGCCGATTTGGACATGGAAAAAGGAGCCGGCAGGATGAGGCGGAGAAGGCAGGCGGAGAGAAGAGAGACCAAGGGGTGAGGAGATATGGTGGATGAGGTAGCGGTGGAGAACGAGCAGCCCTAGGGCGGCAGAAGATGTTGTCGCCGGCGCGGTGGAAACGGTGCTGGTTAGGGTTCTGGAAGTGTGTAGAAAAGAGTAGTTTCGACAAGAGAAAGAAAGTCTATAATTATAATTTAAACTGGTTAACCAAGTGGTTCAATTAATTTCGAAGTGTTGGTCGACGTCGATCATGTCTCAAATCCTTTTAGTAATATCGATAAAAAAAGATATGTATTTCAATTGATAACAACTTAAGTAGATAATATTCATATGTACAATGTTTTTTTTATACTCCATAAAAAAAAAATATGTACAATTTTTATACAATCTTGTAACCTATTACCCATCCATTAAGAAAACTCATTTCCCATCAAAAAAAAAAAAATCTCATTTAAAATCAAATTGGACTAACAGATTTTTAAGTTCGATAAATCATTTTTTTTGGTCGGGTGGTGGTCTATTGGTTAAGGAGTCACATACAATTCCTTATAATTTGAATTCGAATCCTATCAATATTTTTTTTTGTTGAGAAAGTAAATATAAATTATCGATTGTGACATCAAATAATGAAAAAGGCAAAATTTAATTACGGATTAAGAAACCCTAAATTGACTCCCACATGAACAAAGTGGTTTAAAATTTCGTATCTGCCACTGGCCTCATCTATATATACCCCCAACACATCACCGTGAATCTTGAACAGCAACATTTGCGTCGATCTCTGTCGCTCAATTTCAGGCAAGAGCGGGAAACAAAGAAAAAGACACAAATCCGGACATTGACAAAGCCAAGACAGAAATCGAAGTTCAGTGCTGTCAATAGGGTGTTTTTGTCTGCAACTGATGGCGAATTGGATCGATCAGGATCAGCAATGGCTGCTCAATTGCTTAAACGCCACTTTCGATCCCAAGCAGGAAGTTCGCTCCTTTGCTGAAGCGTCGTTGAACCAGGCATCGCTTCAGCCAGGTGGGGCTGGGTTTGTGTGATGGTTTAGGGTTTTGTTGGATTTGGACGATTGGGTGGGTTTTGTGAGGATTGGAATTTTGTGGGGTTTGGTTGTTTTGACTGGAATGTGTTGACGTTGATGAGAATTGGGTACTGAGATTATAAAGATTTTTGATCTTTGTGTAGGTTTTGGGGCTGCTTTGGCTAAGGTTGCTGCTAATAGGGAATTGCAGTTTGGGTTGCGTCAGATATCCTTTTTTATTTGTCGATTAGATATTCAATTCTTGGTACAGTTATTATTAGCCAAATGAATGATGTTAGACTTGACGTGTTGTACCTAGCTGCTGTTCTTCTGAAACAGTTTGTGAAGAAGCATTGGAAGGAAGACGATGAAAGTTTCGAGCCTCCTTTAGTTTCCAGTGACGAAAAGGTCACTACTTCCAAAAAAATGCAAATGCATTAGTGAATTTCCTTTATCACGTCAGCGTCTCTTTTATATTCAGTGTCTGTATTTCTAACTTCGTAACTGTTATATCAATAGGAAACAATCCGCCATCATCTCTTATTATCATTGGATGACCCTCACAGAAAAATATGCACAGCAATCAGCATGGCAGTGGGGTCTATTGCCAGTTATGACTGGCCAGAGGAATGGCCCGACTTACTACCATTCCTTCTGAAGTTGGTTAGTGACCAGAGCAATATAAATGGAGGTGTGCTCCCTTTATGAGTGTCTCTTGCTGTTTTATATTCGATTCATGCACCTGATAAACATATTCCATGTTATTTTGAATATATAGTGCACGGGGCATTGAGATGCCTGGCTCTTCTCTCCGCTGATATGGATGACTCAATGGTGCCAAAACTAGTTCCCATGTTGTTCCCTAGCTTGCATAGGATTGTATCATCTCCTCAGGTTAGCCTTGCGCTACTTCTCAATGTGCTATTTTGGTTGGGACAAAATAGCATGTATGTAATCTTATGTTGCTTTTCGTGAAGGTGGCTCTCGTCTAATTGCTGAATCACATTTGCAGTTATATGAAATATCAGTGAGAACTAAAGCACTCTCAATAGTTTACTCTTGTACTTCCATGCTTGGGGTGATGAGCGGTGTGTATAAGGTACATTCTTAATCTTTTATTTTCTCTAGTTTGCTGACATGAGGTCCTGATTAAAATATACTATCTGTAGACAGAAACAAGGAGCTTAATGTCATCAATGTTAAAACCATGGATGGAGCAGTTCTCAATAATACTTCAACATCCAGTACAGTCTGAAGATCCGGATGATTGGAGCATCAAATTGGAGGTTGGGTTTGTAACTTTAGCCATCATACCCATCACTTATATTATAAATATATTTATCATAGACATCATCTTCATTACGGTACTTTGGTAAAATCAGGTACTGAAGTGCCTAAATCAGTTCTCTCAGAATTTTCCCAGCCTCATGGAAGTTGACTTTATAGGTAAGCCTGTCAATGTCATGTTCCACAATAAGTATAACATTTGCTTGGGATTAATCTTTATTCTTCATGCAGTTATTGCAGGACCTCTTTGGCAAACAGTCATATCATCTTTAAAAGTTTATGAGCTATCAGCAATTGAGGGTAATGAGGATCCATTTGAGGGTAGATATGACTCTGATGGTGCTGAAAAAACCCTCGAGTCCTTCGTAATTCAGGTAACGTTGGAGCCGATTCATCATTGGTTGTTATATCACCTATGTGAATCCGATACCTTAACTGTCATGACTCATGTTCATATAGGATACAGCTAAACTAAATCCTTTCCATTCTATAAATATCACATTTCACATTCATCCTCATCCTTGGCGTTTCAACTGATTTTCTTTGCACATTCTTTGTCTAGGTATTTGAGCTTTTGCTGACTCTCGTGGGGAGTTCTAAGTTAGTAAAGGTACCTCGTTAGATTTCCACACTATGGTTTGTTATTTTCCCGTAATGTTTGTGATTTTAAAGGCAGTGTCCATGTGTGCCTATAATCTACGCTTACAGATAATTGGGAATAATCTTAAAGAGCTGGCATACTACACAATCGCATTTCTGCAGATGACACAACAACAGGTAATAAAATGGATAATTTTTTAGGGTGTTACTGCGTCGAGTAAACCATAATCAACAAGCACCTTGAAGCTCATGACACCACTTTTACATAGAATTAGAACTCAGATCTAGAATAATTGATAAGTTCCAGCAAATTCAAATATTGCTTTGACTCATATTCCTTCATACTACTTATGAATACTATCCAGATTCTTGCATGGTCGATGGATGCCAATCAATATGTCGCTGATGAAGATGAAATTAATTACAATTGCCGTGCTTCTGGTAAGTGAGTTTTGATTCACTGATAATTGGACTATAAGAGATCACTTTAAAGCATTGACATGGTATAGAGATGATGCAAATATAAGTACATATGAACACCCCTCGTCCTAAGTATAGAAATAGCAAAAAACAAGTTGGTACAGAAACAAAGCGTGTGACCGGGCCCCGTCACTTTGCAGGTGCTCTTTTATTGGAAGAAATAGTTGGGATGTGTGGTGCAGAGGGAATTAACGCTGTTGTAGATGCTGCCAAAAAGAGATTCAGTGAATCTCAGCAACAAAAGGCTGGCGGTTCTACAATGTGGTGGAGAGTAAGTCCTATTTTCATGCCACATTTTTTTTCTTTTGAGATTTTAGGCTGAATTCTATAATATGTAATGTAACAGATCAGAAGTCATTTTTTACATGTTAAGATTTTTGCTTTCGACTATTTGCCAGTATTTGCAGTTAATGAATTGCAACACGACTATTAAAAAAAAGCAGATTTTGCTGCCATAACATCTGATTATTTTCTAATGGTTTGCGTACCCTATTAGTAGTGTTATTGATACCTTTCGTTGTAGTTTTACTTTCAATTTTTGTGCTCGCTTCCAGATCAGGGAGGCTACACTTTTTGCTTTAGCATCACTTTCCGAACCGTTGCTTGAGGCAGAGGTATGTGTGTTTTACCTTAACTGGCTGCCCATTTGTTCTCATAAGCTTTTCAGCTGATGTAGTGAAATTCATTGAGCTTAGATTACAATCACAGGACTCAGGGCTGACCAGTGGCATAAGCCTCGTGATCGAAGAAATAAGTGCTGAAGATTATGGTATGGTGCACGGCTCTTATAATGTCACTTTTAATTCAAAATCTTTTTATAATATATATCAAGTTTCATTTTTTATTTTCAATACAGGGATTATTGAATATCCCTTTCTAAGTGCTCGAGTGTTTGCAACAATAGCAAAATACTACTCTGTGGTAATTAGCTGGCTAATTATTTTTATTTCGAGTCCCTTGGAATTCTACCTTATCTAAAGGTTCATTGTTACGCAGATTACCCCAGGAGTTCTCCATAGTTGTCTTTATGCTGCTGTTCGTGCTCTTGCAACAGAAGTGTGAGTGAATGCTTACGACTCGATTCATTACTGACACTAATATATGTAAAAAAGGTAATAAAAAATTTCCTTGCAGGCCCCCGCCTGTCAAAGTTGGAGCTTGTCGGGCAGTATCACAGATCCTACCTGAAGCAGATAAATCAATAATCCAGCCCCATTTGATGAGCATTTTCTCATCACTTGTCGATCTTCTGAATCAAGTAAATGTTCAGTGTCCATATTCCACATACAATGTACATGCACATGTTATGCTTATGATTGCCTTATCTTTCTTAGGCATCCGACGAGACGTTACACTTAGTTCTTGAGACAATGCAAGCAGCTGTAAAGGCAGGTATGGATCTTAAAGATGAAATATATTGAAAATGACTTTTCTTACTCAGTCCATCAGTCGTTAACTCTACAATAATACATTTTGTTTTTCGTATCGCTGCAGGAGCTGAAACATCCTCATCTTTTGAACCCGTCATATCTCCTATCATCCTGAATTTGTGGGCATCACACATTTCCGATCCTTTTATTAGTATTGATGCGGTGGAGGTTTTAGAAGTAATGATTGAACTCCTGATCCAGTCGTTAATAATTTTGTTACATGCTGATTATCTTATATCTCATTTTTTCAAACGCATTGCTTATGTGTTAAGTCATTTTTTTGTAGTATGCACGCTGCTGGTTAAACTGATAGTGACTTTGCTGTCTTTGTTCAGGCAATAAAAGATGCCCCGGGGTGTATACATCCTTTGGTTACACGAGTATTACCATATGTTGGCCCAATTCTAAATAAAGTATGATCGTCTCATTTTCCAATGTATCTTTGCGCCTATTTTCTCTTAGTCTCTTTTTTTTTTCCATCTGATAAGCTCGTATTTCTTATCAGCCCCACCAGCAACCTGAGGGATTAGTTGCTGGATCGTTGGAGTTGGTTACCATGCTATTAAAGGTGCGTTGCTAATGAAATTTAAGACCATCTTTGTGTTGCTCCTATATTAGAATAGCTACACGATTTTTGATCGACTGTTTTGGATTTCCTTGTTTCTTCAGAATGCTCCAGGCGACGTTATAAAGGCCATTTACGATGTTTGCTTTAATCCCGTCGTGAGAATAATTTTTGTTAGTGACGATCATGGTGAAATGCAGGTTTGTTTAGCTTGTTATCTATGTATATATTTCTAAAGACTCGCATTATCATATATAATAAAAGTGATGACTTTACTTCTTAAATTATGTTGACCAGAATGCAACAGAGTGTCTGGCAGCGATGGTGGCCGGAGCCAAGCAAGATATACTCTCCTGGGGCACTGATTCTGGTTCTACAATGCGAAGCTTGCTTGAGGTTGCGTCAAGGTTAGTCTGCTTTTCTGGAACTTAGTCCGTGATCCACACTTTGGACCGTCAAACTTAGTTTTAGCATTGAGCGATGTTTACACAGGCTTCTCGATCCTGATCTCGAAAGCTCTGGATCCCTTTTCGTTGGAAGCTATATTTTACAACTCATAGTGCATCTCTCTTCACAAATGGCCCATCATATTCGAGATCTCGTTGCTGCCATCGTTAGGCGCATGCAGACCTGTCAAATAGCAGGATTAAGGAGCTCCTTGATACTTATTTTTGCAAGATTGGTATTCACATCGACTTTTGAATTTCAATGAAATCTGTGATTCACATACACACGACGTGCTAATAGTTTCAGTCGCTTGTCAGGTTCACATGAGCGTGCCAGACGTGAATCAGTTCATCAACTTGCTGCTTACAGTCCCGGTTGAAGGATATGAAAACTCTTTTTCTTACGTAATGTCAGAATGGGCGAAGCAACAAGGTTCATACATTTTGTTGACTTTCCTCTCTATGGTAGACTGATATTCACACTAATTGTGCATGACCTCTGTCCTATGTGACTGCAGCTGAGATTCAAGGGGCTTATCAAATAAAAGTCACGACAACTGCCTTAGCTTTATTATTATCCACAAGACACGCAGAGCTTTCCAAAATAAATGTCCAAGGACAGCTAATTAAGGTTTGCACGCTCTCCAAGTCATGCTTCTGTGGTGTCAGTTGACGTGTTCCGTTTCAGCTAATGAATTTGTATTTTTCTAAAGTCAAATGCAGGAATAGTCACCCGTTCTAAAGCAAAACTTGCTCCTGACCAGTGGACAGTGATCCCGCTGCCTGCAAAGGTTGGCATGTCTAGTAACATAGCAAAAGTATTAAATTTATAACCAAGTAGTCCCTCAAATGCGATATCTTTTGCAACGCAGATCTTAGCTTTGTTGGCAGATGTGCTAGTCGAAATTCAGGAACAAGTTGCAGTCGTTAATGATGAGGTAGTTGTTTCTTTCAGTCCCACCTCCCGTCATAAATAAATGTTTCAATTTCCTGCTTCTAAATGTTTAGTCCGTGACTAAAACCAGCAGGATAGCGACTGGGAAGATGTTGACGAAGACTCGAATGAAACTCAACAAAACTTGTTCTATTCAGCTGCAACCCAATCAGGTGCCCGAACCTCATATGACCAACTCGACGCGATGGCAAAATTGTACAATGAGGTCCGATAAGTCCACATTACCCACCATTAAATTCCTTTTCATTTTCCTTCACTCCAAAAAAACTAAAATCATCACCTTTTATTTATTTTTGAGCTACATAGAATCAAGAAGATGATTTCGAGGATGACCCCATCAGCGCGTCCGATCCCCTTAATGAGGTTTGCAATTTTAAAACCCCAGTTCACTGTCAAAAATATTGAATACATCATTATCCTCATGTTCGACACTTTTGCTGACAGATTAACTTAGCAAGTTACCTCGTCGACTTCATCATCAAATTTGTGCATGCTGACAAGCCTCTCTTCGACCACCTCATCCAGGTTCATATAAATCATATTCCGCCACAACCAAAATTCAACGTCAAATTTTCTACTCAATTTATCTCAGTTTAGCATCTAATTCCTACTGCATTTCTTGTCGCAGCAGCACTTGACGCAGCCTCAGCAGAAAGCCATCCTAATGGTCCTGAACCGATAAGCCTCATAGACACACACACCATCAAACTCTCCTTAAAGCGACAACTCTACATTACTTGGCAGCATTGGTATCTGCCTGATTGAGTCCGTAAAGGCGATATATATTTACACATTCAATGTAATCAGAGAACTCAAGTGGCTCAAAGTCATCTTATTGTGCTTAAATGTTTTACACAGATGGTTGTGTATCATACAGGAATTAATTTCATCAGATATATAAACTTATTTTTTTTGTTTTGTTTTGTTTCATCGTTATTTCCTAACTACCCAATTTTTTTTCGCAGTTGTAAAATATATTTAATTTCCCCAGCCTGCATCTTTTTTGAGGAGACTCCTTCAATACTTAATTATTTTCACATAAATTCTGTAATGAAAGTTCAAATAATTAAAATAAAATACAACATTCCATTTGGAGCTTCCAGTCCTTTTCCTATATCCTAAAAAAAAGTCACAGTGAATTAAAAAAATAAATAATAATTTTAAAAGAAAAGTCAGATCCAGATGATAAAAATATAATTTCTATTTTTAAACTGCATTTTCCAAAAAACAACTCAAAGTCACTAACTAATTAGCTAAAATTAGCTAATCCTGGGCTTCATTGATTAACAGCCAATCAAAAGAGTTAAATTTGTGCCTGAATTTCCAAAATTACCCAAAGACCCCAGTTCGGTAGATTAATAATGAAACGAGAGTCCTTGGGGTTTTAAAAACATACATTTGTCTCCCATTTAGCTCTTGTCTGTTACAATTTCATCCAAATCAAAACGCGCTTTTCTTATCATTCTCTTCAACGATTTAAGAAACAGTGGAGAACAAATCCGATCAATGGCGACGATACAATCGGACCAGCTAAAGCAGC
Organism: Rhodiola chrysanthemifolia; assembly: GCA_033675395.1. NCBI lineage: Eukaryota > Viridiplantae > Streptophyta > Magnoliopsida > Saxifragales > Crassulaceae > Rhodiola > Rhodiola chrysanthemifolia. The sequence continues at coordinate 17,429,644 of CM066204.1, forward strand.
TACGTGACATTTTCAACCGATTCGACATGGACCGCGACGGAAGCCTTACCCACCTCGAGCTAGCCGCATTACTCCGCTCTCTAGGCCTCAAACCGACAGGCGACCAACTGCACGATCTGCTGCACAACATCGACGCGAACAACAACGGCTCGGTCGAGTTCGAGGAGCTTGTTGAAGCCATCATGCCGGACATGAACGAGGAGGTTTTGGTGAACCAGGAGCAGCTGATGGAGGTGTTTCGAAGCTTCGACAGGGATGGGAATGGGTACATCACGGCGGCGGAGCTGGCTGGGTCGATGGCGAAGATGGGTCATCCGTTGACGTATGGGGAGTTGACGAAGATGATGAAGGAGGCTGATGCGGATGGGGATGGGGTCATTAGTTTTGATGAGTTTGCGACGATCATGGCCAGGTCGGCGTCCGATTTTCTTGGAATCGCGGTTGCTTGAGGTTGTGATTTCGTTGGTAATAATGCTAATTTGGTTGGTAATGATGCTAATTTCGTTGGTAATGATCGTTGCGGGAGATGGTGTTGTTCTTGGTGGTGTCGTTGACTTTTTTTTTCTTTTTTCTTTTTAGGTTCGTTGGTCTTAATGATAATGTTGTTGCTAATTGTGTATATGATCGGATTGTTTTTTTTTTTGGGGATAGATTTTGTTGAATGAAATGAGAATCAATTCCATTTAGGAAAATGATGTTCCTTTTTTATTATGCAACTCTCGATCCTTGACAAACAGAATTTACATATCGATTCTCATAACGTCTGTTTTTATGAATACGTTTCATTCTTATAACGTCTGCTTTTATAGATATGATTGCTCAAATTTATCAAGAAAAAGTGTAAATTTCATTCTTATAAAGTTTGCTTTTACTGATACGCTTGAACGAATTTATCTGAAAAAAGTTTCAATTTTTTTTATGTTATTAAGGAATTTGATGATGCAATGTTGGGAACTTTTTTGATACAAGAAGCTAAACTATGCATGTACATTGTATAGAGTTTTTTTGTGGTATTAGGACTGAGGCTGGACTTGGAAGACCACTTTTTGCTTGAAGATGTTGTCATGAACTCTTCTGGATTTGGCGACGATACGGGCACTGAGGCCGACGGTGGTGGACCGGAGAGATTGCTGTCTGACCATTTCGGAAAATTCAGGGTCAATAGGTTGGCCATCGTCGCGTCTTATCCACTGGATCATTTCATGGTACATGGGGAAGAATCTCATCTGAATTGCTGCAAATGAGAAGTAAGGCATGATGGTGGCCAGCGAGACGAAAATGGTGATGACCCAGAAGGACGGAGACGGAGCTAAGGTCTCGACGAAGACTTGGTAGGCTGTGGTGGAGAAGGACGGGGTGATGGCGCCATAGGCGAGGAGGAAAATGTACCAAAATGCGATACTGCCCCAGATGACGATGTGGTGGATATAGGAGAAGTAGCTGACGGCCAGAGCTATTTGTAAGTTGACTACCCAGACAATGCAGGTGTACATTGTGGCACCGAGGATTTCATAGCCTACGCTTTTGCCTTCGCTGTTGAAGGCTTGTGGCTCTAAGGCACTGGCGCAGAAGAAGAAGATCATGACAGCGCTGATTATGCCGTTGAACATCCATCCGAGGATTCTTCGCCAGCTGAAGAGGACGTTCTGAACGCCTTCTTGGTATAAAAGTGGAAACTGCAGACACGACAAACATTTCTATCAATTTACGGCGAATGATTTATCACAATTTGAAGAGGAAATACATACCTTGAGAGCGTAGCGAGAGGACACATCCTGATCGAATATTCCAAGAACAATGACTGGGAGAGAGGAGAAGAAGACATTGTACAGCGACAAGAACCAGTCGTTGTACGCAGGCTGAGCGGAGAATGATGTATATGCTTCGTAGATGAAGACAGTGAAGCCGAATACTATATTCTTGTAAAAGAAGTAGCATATCTACAAACAAGCGGTTCAGGAGTTAGATGAATGAAAAGTACCAAGTTCTAAGTCAGCGCATCGAAGCTAGGTGACAGTTCAGTTCAGCAGATTGGTTACCATAGTTGAAATCCTTCTGTAGCACCAATGTCCGTGGACTAGTAGCAGACGCTCCAAATATCGGAACTGGCCTATGGAGATGTCACTTGACATAACAGCCTAAGATTTCAAACAAAGAAAGAAATCCAAAGTTCAGGATATTTGCAAACAAACGAAAAGGACAGCAGTGCGAGTAATTGGTTCAAAAATGAGAAGTAAGACGAGTAATGCACCTGCATCCCTTCAACTCCGCTAATTCCTATCCCAATATCGGCTTCTTGCAGCATACCCACATCATTGGCACCATCTCCGATGGCTAAAGTTGTTTTCCCAGTTCCAGTTTTGACTAGTCTGGTAACCTGCACGTAGATCGTCTTTTTTACAGCAAAAACTGAAAGAAAATAATGCTTAACGATGTTTCTAGTCTCTAGATGTGAGAAATATGGAAGAGCAAATTTTGGGTTATGTATGTCTTCTTACCAGTGCCTTCTGTTTCGGAGATGATCTGCAACAAATGACAGAGGCGCAGCCAATAGCGAGTTCCAGAAAGATATTCTTGGTATCATCCAAAAGGGCATATGTGAGGGCTTTGCCATCGATAATCAACGCAAAGGCTTTATTTAGTCCTCTTGACGCAGTCACCAAAGACCGGCCCTCAGTTATCTGGCGCATCACACTCTCCTTCGATGCCTGAGACAATTTACAATCTCGTTAAAATTCCACTGTTTGATACTTCCTTTTTGAGTTGGTTTTTTTAGAGAGGCATAAACAGTTTGCGACACAGTTGAAGAAATACCTTGGCAATGGCAGATTTATCTCCTGTTTTCTCTAGTGCTTTCATCTGCGGAGTTTCTAAGCTAATCGTTATCTGCTGCATTCCCTGTCTGAGCAGACTACAAGCATATCTGCACAATTAAAACGACACCCGAGTTCAGACACATGTGATGCAAATATACTTCGTTAAAATTTCCTTATAAATTTTCATACCCGATATTGATGGCGGTCTCCATCTTATCACCTGTCAGTACCCATAACTTGATACCGGCCTGAGCAAGTTTGTCAATGCACTCCGGAACCTAAATCAAGAAGAACAAAGTATTTTTCAGTATATAGTTTCAAAATCAGATGCGTTATTGCATAGTTATTTCGAGAATGATCGTAAACTTACCCCGTCTTGTAGTTTATCCTCGACAGCAGTTGCACCGAGAAGAAACAAGTCCCTCTCGATCTCCTCAGCGACTTCATCAATCAAAGTTTCTCGTTCTTCACTAACGGAGTTTTTGGCTCTTGTGAACTTCTCGTTGAATGCAATGTATTCAGCCTCTCCAATAACCCTGTAAGCAAGTAAAAGAGTTCTCAAGCCAGCATCAGCATACTCATTGCAATGGCTTTGAGTCTCCTTTTCAAACTCCCGTCCATTCTTGCCGAGCCTTTCAAACATCACGCTGCAGTACAGAAGAAACCACCGTTAAATTTGCACAAACCGAAGCTAAGTTCATGCCTACCGATCAAAAATCTTCATGGAAAAAAAAAGGGAGCTAGAGGTTATGAACAAACCTGTCGGCACCCTTGCAAAGCAAAACTATTCGTCCTTCGGGATCCTGAATTATGACTGACATTCTCTTTCGGGTACTGTTGAATTCTATGATGTTCAAAAGCTTGTACTCCCTATTAAAAGCAAGAAAATGATTGAGTTCCATGAACGAGAAGCAGCTTAGAAGGGTGTAAAATAATGTGCAACTCAGATAATATATTGGAAAAATTACGGGACACTGACCTCTCGATGGTTTTGCCAGACAAAGGATTGAGCTCACGGAGCGAGATGCTTATCTGAGTTCTGTTGTAAAATTCGAAGCCAAGCTCCCTAGCTGCAATAACAAAAGCTGCCTCATCGGGTGATTCAGCCTCATAAGTCACTCTTCCAGTAACTTCATCCACGTCAGGTATAGCTGTGTGACATATTGCCAACAATCTGAAAAAGTTCTGAATAACGTCTGCACGCGGCTGGTGAACCCAGTTGCCATTCATCACCCGGTTGTCCTTGAAATTGAATCCTTTAATAAGAGACGGCTGTGATCCGCTTGGCTTACTCTCATCTACCATATCGTGGCCTAAAAGTGATTCCCTCCTCCTAGTCATTGTCCTCTCAACCTCCGTAGCACTAAGCCCGTAAGCTGTCCCTGCCACGGAGCACTTGATGAACTCCATAGAGTTACAAGTCAAGGTTCCCGTCTTATCAGACAGAATTGTATCAACTTGGCCAAGCTCTTCGTTTAAATTTGAAGTGCGAGCATGAGCTGGCCTATCGGTTTCCTCGTAGTACATTTGAATGTCTTGGTTGATGAAGATACTTTGGATAACTTTAACAATCTCAATCGAGACATACAGTGAGATCGGGATAAGGTAACTGTAAAGCATTATAGCCGTCAGGAAGTGGAGAATTGCAGCGGTCGCAGACCTCTTTGGATCGTAGAAAACGGTGGTGTCGTCGGGTCTAAGATACCATCTTTTCATGACCGCGTTGTTTAAATCTTCTCTGGTTGTGATCCCAAACCCGATGGATCCAACAAATGCCATCAACGACACGACACCAAACAAGAAGTAAATGATGCGATCCATCTTCTTCTCGATCTTACTCCTCTTTGAAGGAGGATCGGTAGAGTTTTGCAGCACCTTCGTGTCATGACCGGTGAATATCACACAACCATAAATATACTCAGTGTTCCGAAGCTTCGAGTCTCTTAATAGAAGCTGTTGAGGAGAAAGCGGATACTGTTGCTCTTCACACTCAACGTTTCCAACGAAAGTGTATAAATTTGCATTGGGGTCTTCACATTTCACTAGGGCCTTAAAGTCTCTAAAATTCGTGTCATCCTGCAGTAACGCGGTAACCTCGAGTCCTTGCTTTATTTTCAAATTCGTCTCACCGTCAAGATTCATGGTCTCAACGTAGCAAATTCCATCTTCGTAGCTGGATGAAAGCAACAGAAGGTCTGCTGGAAAATACTCATCTTTCTCAACCTTCACAATATCCCCTACTCTCAGATTCTTCCATTCCGTGTTCTCAAATACCCCTTCGCCGAGGTGGACCTTCACCATTCTATTATTCATCTCTACATCCTGAAAATTTACACAAAAATTCACCAATGAGTTATCTGAATGAGGCAGCATTTTGTAAACATAAAAAAACTGATATTCTAAAATCGAACAAATCATGCAGTGTCGAAAACAAATGCAATCAAAGTTCAAATCCCGAAGCCCGCCTTAAACACGTAAATGGTCTTAAAGCGACTAGAATTTTATATACCTGTTGCCTCCTCTTCCAATCTTCAATAGCCTCCTTCACCATGGTCGCTCCAACCACGACAATAAGGGGAAGTATAGCACTGACAGCTGAGTAAGGCGCAAGTGGAGTAAATGACATAATACCCGTTACAAGGAAATAAAAATTTGCAACTCTTCGAAACTGCTCAAACAAAGCCTTAGGCAGAAATGACCAAACACTATACTTCGTCGTCCTAACATAGTTACCCACATAGTTCCTAATCCCAGCCTCCACACCGCTCGGCTCATTGCACCACACCACCCTCGAAAACCCCGGTCCCCCAATCTGCGAATGCTCCTTCTCGAACTTTGCCTTCCCATGCCTCCTAAAAGAGTATATTTTGCTTAAATGCAGCTTCTTCCTCTTCCCACCAGCCATCAATTTCAACCAAAACTAAACACAACCACCCAGCAACTAAAAAATTGATCAATCACTAAAAAATCAAGGCCCAGTAGCAAAGAATGAAGATATCAACAAAAGATGAAAACTTTACACATAAATGAAGCTTAAGAACCTCAAACTCAAAGGCTATATACAAAGCTGTACCAACAAGTCTATGTTTAATTAGTACTTGGTTGTTTCTGAACTTGTTCAAACCCTCATCTGGAAGGTTTGAAATGTTTGAAAGCAGCCATTGATGGACCATATTGACCAAGACCTTTGTAACTTTAACGTGAGTGTACGCGCAATGGGCCTTCATCTGGAACGTGTTTGTATGTTTATCTTCCTGGAAGGAGAGGAAGAAATAGACTTCAACTTACCAATTTCCAAAAATGAGTGGAAGAAGAATCTATAAGAAAAATGGGATTGAAAATTAAGTAAGTTTTCACAATGTCAGATTAGAATTAGTGAAGGTGAGGAGGAGACAAAAGTAGAGGAATAATCGTTAATGGCGTCTGAAATAGTGAAATTTGAGTTGATGTCTGGTCAAAGAATCCAAATGATGACTCTTGGTGTTCTTTTTGTCTTGTAGACAAATGTTGCGTTTTATGCATAAGTTACTGCGTTTTGAATCCTCACCTGAACATCATCGTCATCATCGTCAGCCAGTCAGCAAGAGCGAGTCCCACAAGCAAAGCAACGAACTTGACAACGACCCTCTTCGCATTTCAGCTCGCTCATTCGACCCTTTTATCCGTATTTATCCAATTCACGCTGTAAGTCCACATCATCGGCGACTCAACTAAACCCTAAATATCAAATTTTATCCAACTTTACGTACTGGGTGTTGTTAAATTGGTGTGAAGATATGTATAACAGCTATCTGAGTTCGAGTGTTCGGTTTAGGGCTAATGGGTCTGTTCCGATTAGGGTTACTGATTCGTGTAACTGCTGGCAAAAATGTGGACTTTCTTCGTCCCTTTTTGCTTCTTCTTGTTGCTGTTGTTGTGCATTGTGTGTTCAGAGAGTGAAATTGAATGGTAGTTTGGCGTATGGGTTGAGACAATCAAATTTACTTCAGTGGTCTAGTGGGAGGAGGAGGTTAATGTTGTGTGGTACTGGGAGTGGTTGTAATTCGATTGTTCGCGGTGTTGATATGGGTGATTGTGGGTTTGATTGTTGCGAAGGGGGTAGGAAGAAAGAATGGAGCTTTGATAGGGTTGAGTATCGGTGTAGGGCGGGGAGGGGTAAAGGTAGGATTGGGGGTTTGGGGTTTTTGGAGAGGCGGGAGTGTCGGAGGTATGCAGTTGGGTTCAGTGAAGCTGAGGATTTGATTGACTTGTTGGCGGAAAATGTGGTTGGGTGCACAGATTTCAATATCGAAATGGAAATCGTTCGGCCGAGGAAGATAAGAGAATTGAAGAAGGAGAGGTTTTGTGATGAATGTAATAGGAAAACAAAGAATATTGCTTCGGGGTATTCTCGGGGCAATATGATGCATGATGAGTCAACGGGAATTGATGGAACCGGTTCAGGTCATGGGCGTGTACAAAATGAGCATGTATCAAGTCGGAAGAATAGCAAGTTAAGAAAGCATGATGGATCAGGATCACTGCGGGGAAAATTGAGGCACGGGGAATTGGTCAGAATTGATTTAGTTAACAAAGCTCGTGGGAGAAGGCGGAGGGAGGATGTAAATATATCGAGTGAAAAGGACAAGTTAAGAGAAGAGTGGTCTGGATGCACATCTTATTATCATCCAGTGTCTTCTTCTGGTGAGATTAAGAGCGATGAAGAATTTGAGAATGATAATTATGTTGAAGAGCAATCGAGCAAAAGGGAGTTTCGGAGTCAGAACGTTGAAAAGAACTATAATGTAGTTGAAGAAATTGAAAGACGTGGAAAGAAACATCAGGAAGTTCGACAAGAGGGAACTGATGCTAGCAGATCACTTGAGGGGAACGTGGTTGTACGGGACAGAAAAAAGTCAGAAAAGAAGCTTATCGAGACAACACTAGATCAGTCGCAATCTGCATCTGAGACTGCACATACACACTTCAAAGCATCTGAAGCATACAATGATTCATGTAACAAATTTGATAACTCACGTAAGCAATTTCAGATAAATGGGGAAAATTCAAGTTTGATATCTAACGTAAGAGACATGAGAATTCATTCCGATACAACTGGCTTGAACGAAGTATCAAGATCAAAAAGAAGGTACCACGGCGAGTCCAAATTTGAGGATATCCATGAATCTAATGCTGTAACAAACTCCAAACAATGCGAGCATTCAAGTGTGCGACAAGAAAATGCAAGCATGTCGACAGACCTGACTCATGTTATAAAGGAGCACAGAGAGCAGGATGTGGTCAGAAGAACATCTCAGCAACGTACAGGGACAACAAAGATCCAAGAAATTGATGATACTAGTATGGCATCAAATTTGCGCCATGGCGAACAGTTAGCTTCTGTTCACAGTGCAGTTCAGGAGTTGAAAGAGGACCGTCGTCAACACATCTCTACAGTAACAGAATCCAAGTCGAGAAGAAAGTCTCTGCAAATTACTAACATATCTGAAATAAATCAAAGTGACATTCAAAAGACCTCCATTTCAAACCAGCAAACTAGTTCCAGGATAACGATTGGAGAAGGCGGCTCAGGTGGAAGAGTGTCACAAAAACGGTTCTGGCATAGCCAAAATGATGAAACTGATGAACAGATTGGAAAGAGGGACCAGAGACTGGCTCAAGAATCAATTCTTCACAAGGAGCCTTTGAGCGATATATCGAGTGAAGATGCATTGGGTTCGACGGATCGTATAAAGAATTCTTCCAATATTCTGATTCAACAATTTGTTGAGCAAGCTAAGAGTGAATTGTCTGTTTCGGAAGTCCAGGAGGAGGAAAAGATAAACAAAACAACATCAGTGAGTGAAGGTTCGATGAGGCAAACGATGGTGAAATATGGTTCTGAAGGACCAGAGTTAAAAGGCTCTCCAGATTCATCCGAAGGCTTCAAAGCTGGAGGGCCTTCAGATGGAAAGTGGGCTGCGGCACAAACATCTATTGAACTACCTCCTGTGATCAAAGCTCCTGAAGTCTCTCCCAACGCTGGGAATGGTTCCATTAAAAGACCAGGCCGGTCATTGTGGAATGTGACCCGGGATGTAACTCGAGCACGTTTAACTTTCCTTGGTGAAAGACGCGAATCACGCCCAAAGTCACGAAGGCAGAGTTCATCAAATGAGTCTGTAAGTAGTGAAACTAATATTTCGGACCATGAGCACAACCAGAATATAACAAAGGAAACTGAAATAAGAAGCTCGTTTCGTGTATCTGCTTCTCCATCTATTCTAGTGAAACCTGAAACAGAAAAATCAGTAAGTCAACAAGCAGGGTCTGGACCTATTTCGGCAGTTGATGATCTTGACATGTCAGGTTTGTCACTACCCTCAGGAAATGTAGGTAGTAGCTCTGCTGTGCAAGGCATTTCATCAGCATATGAGGAAGCAAAACCATTATCGAGTGGGCCTGAAATGAGTATTTTGCCTACTTTTAGTACCGCATGGATGCTAGGGATACCTATTCCTTCTATGCGAATAAGCAGATCTCCAGCTATTGGAAATACTTCGCTCGGTGCTAAGGATGATCCAACCACAAGTGAGTCATTGGATCTGATATCATCACCTCTGAGATTGACCGAAGCATCTGAACCTGAGGAAAAGGAAGGACAACTGACGAGGAAATTCCAACGAAGTAAGCAAGTTCCGAAAGATAGATTTGAGGAATGGGAAGAAGCATTTAAGCTTGAAACTAAGCAACTTAAGATTGATGAGATTTTCATGCGAGAAGCACTTGTAGAAGCCCAAAAGTCTGCGGATAATTGGGAAGTACCTGTTGGTGCCGTGCTCGTACATCATGGAAAAATTATTGCCAGAGGATGCAACCTGTGAGTATAATTGTTCATGTCATAATTTTGTCGATTTTGATATTGAAAGTAACTTTTCAATGTTGTTTCAGAGTGGACGAATTGAGGGACTCCACGGCACATGCTGAAATGATATGCATAAGGAGTGCATCAAATGCTCTTCGGACATGGAGACTAGCGGTATTCTATTTCTATCTGCTTGTATATATTTATATGTATTTTGGATCTTTCAGCTTTGTTCCAGTGAATTTTTGAAGCTCAAAGTTTTATTCTAGTAATCCATTTTAATAAGATTTGTCAACACATTCATTTGCGTCCGTTTATTTTATGCAGGAGACAACGCTATATGTCACTCTCGAACCATGTGCCATGTGTGCCGGGGCAATTCTTCAAGCGAGAGTCACCACCCTTGTATGGGGAGCACCTAATAAGCTTTTAGGAGCTGACGGAAGCTGGATCCGGTAATTTTCTCAATTTTACATCGGAGAATATCAATGTTCGATACACTAAGTTGACTGAAATAAATGGATTCATGCAGGCTTTTGCCAGATAGTGTTGAAAGAGATAACACTCCAGAATTAGCGGATAAGCCAACCTCTCCAGTTCACCCTTTCCATCCTAAAATGAATATCCGGCGAGGTGTATTAGAAGCAGAATGTGCACAAGTAATGCAGCATTTCTTTCAGTTGAGGAGGCAAAAAAGGAACAAGTCCGACCCACCTTCATGCCTTCCTGCTTCTACCAATCCTGCTAAGCTTTTCGGCTCCATATTCTGCCTTTGAACGAGGTACTAAAATATCAATTGTCCATTTTGAGTTCGATCTCTAATAATAATAATTTGTCCCACAGATTCAGGATTCACAAGTAGTAATAAGTTCCGCTAATTCAGGCTTCATATACAGCTTTCTTAAACACTGGGCTGACTTGACTTGTTGACGCAGGACAACGTATTACACAGGTTACTAGCAACATCAAGATCCCGATTCCAAATAAACCAAGTGGTCCTTGCTTGTCCATTTCCTTAGTCCATTAATTCATCTGATAAACTACAACCTGTCAAAATGCAGCTGTTTGCGCCTTATCATCCCCGTCGTTGACTGGACTTGCGCATACAGACACTGAGTTTTGGCTTATAAGAAACTGCACCTTAATAGATGGAACCCAAGGGAGATATGGCAAGAAATATATTCTACTGCTCTCTTTCAGTGGTGTTCTTCTTCTTGGTTGTCGCACTGGAGCTCTACATACCTCCCGGAGCTGCTGCAAGAAAGCTGCTGCAAGACGAGCCCGATACAGGTAACTTTTTACACGAGTAGAAAAAATCGTATACTTTACAAAGAAGTTCTGATTTATATTTAAACTTGTCGGTCTGCAGATGATGGTGGACAACACAAGATTGGGGCGATGGGGAGCACGTCTCGCCATGCAGGATCAGCCACAGGTGACAACGACACGCTCTCTGGAAGTGTCCGCCTCTCCCCTCCAACAGCTCTTACTTACATTGTCCACATGAAAAATGGCTCAACTATGACTGTATCTGTCCCGTATCCGCAGATTGATTTCTCATTCGTTCCTCCTGGTATTCCTATTCCTAATGTCCCTATTCCCAACGTTCATATTCCGCATGTTCGTCCACCGCCTCCCCCAGCTCTCGGGTTCTCCAGCGACCCCCGGAGCCAGCCCTCCCCCAGGACCTGGCCCTCCCCCAGGACCTGGCCCTGGCCATAAAATTGCAATTCAGAGCTACCGCCTTCTATGTTCTCTGTCACTGCTGTTGTCGTGTCATGTAATCTGCTTTTTCTTATCAATAAAAAAATCCATGTTGCAACGGTTATGTACTTTTGATTATTTGAAATGTAATAACATGAATTCTGTTTATCTTGTATAGCTTTGAAATTAGAATAAAAGCTTTGTTCTGATAAAAGTTATCTTCTTCCTTCAAGAGAATACCTGTAAAGTGTAAAGACAATAAAGCTTTATATATCATTCATAAAATTTGTTTAAAAATTAATAAAATGTGTAAAAATAACTATTAATAATTTTGATGTAGATACACAAGTTAATCGAAAGCAACTATAAGAAAATATCTCCTAGTAAAACATCATTTTGTACAATAATATAGAGAAATACGTAATCTCAAAATTGGATCACGATTGTTAAGAACAATTCATTTTTACTTTTTTTTTTTGATGGAACAAGGCAGTACAGATCAGAACACGACACAACAATGAAGAAAATACAACAATTTAAACCGGATAACAACTGAACTCAGGAAAACGAGATAGCGTAATCCGTAAATGAGCATGTCCATCCAGCAACAGTTGCAACTTCTTCACCCAGGAAGGTCCCGAATCCATAACACACCACGGTGGCCAAACAGACAAAGCGGAAAACGAGATAGCGTAATCCGTAAATGAGCACAACCACCAGCTTATGATCTCGACTGAAGCTCCGACCACAATTTCTATAAAGAAGGCCAACAAGGCCAAGAACCGCGGCTGAATTCTACAAGAGAAACCGCTATGTAAGGTCCGGGCAATCCAGCTAACCCAGAAAAATCCTGCCACATTCCATCCCGGGCGAAACCGCCCAAGACACAAAAATCGGACGTAGCCGTCCCTCCTCCACCCCCGGCAAACCACCGGAACACCATCAAACCGCGAAGGAAATCCTGCTGGGAAGGACACCTCCGGCGACACTGTACAACCCGATGACCGTGCGCAGGCCACCACCCAACCCAGCCACAACGGAAGTCGAACGCACGCCACCGCCAAACCGTACATCTGGGATGTACCCCAAAAAAACCTCCACTGCCTAGCCGCCGACTCAACAACCACCCGCCACGCCACCCACAACCACCTCCAGCTGCAAGAAGAGATGAAGGAGGAGGAGGAGAGGTGGAGGTGGGAAGAGAATGGGAGGAAATGGAGGAAACAGCTCAAACCTTCGCAACCCTTCTGAAAACTTCTGGAGCGTCGGAGAGAGAGAGAAAACTAGTACGATAGGTAACTTGCAATTCATTTTTACTTATGTATACATTTCTTTTGCTATCTTGAATTGAAGGGCGAACAAAAATCGATCTATTTCTGAAATTATATTTATCAGTAAATAACTCAATAAATCAAAATTAAATTACCCATTGTCTCTTCCATCTTTAATTTTTTATGAACACATTTGTAAATTGTAAAGAACTAGAACTTGAATTACTGCAGCGATCAAATGCGTAGTTGATATATACAGTATAATATTAAGCACTCATGCATTTCTGCATATTCCTTGCTTTGGTCAGATCTTTGACAAACACAAAAAGGGAAAATTTCTCAATTTATTCAAAATTCAGATTTGGTTCCCTTTACACTCAATCTTCAAATTTCATTTCCAATTTACTCATGTTTTCTAAGGCGTCGTTGCCAACGACACCTTAGAATTTAGCCGTTCTTGTGGACGACGGTTTAAGTCTCGTGTCGTATATTTAAAAACAATGCTGAGTCAAACTTTTGCCGTGGTTTTTTAATTTAAGCCGCTGTTCCAAAACAACGGCTTAGGGCACAATTTGTCTCTTCATTCCGTTTCAAGCACCCCCACACTTACGACATCCCATGTTTCCTCTGCATGCTCTACTCATCTCCACCCTCCTCGCCGCTTCCTACTTCGCCGGAAATTTCCACGTCAGCCCCGTCGTCACAAACGTCACACAATTCACCGCCCCTGACTCCAACTGTCAAACCCTAAACCCCACAAACCAAACCACCCCTTTCCAATCGACGACGTCTCTCAATTTCGAATCCCACCACAGCGCCGAGGATCTCCCGTCGCCCGCGACCTTGATCGCGGTTCATATCCCGCCATGCGATCCCAAATGGTTCGAGTATACGTTGTGCGAGGACGTTGACCGATCGTTCAAAACCTCACTTGAGCTTCTTACTAAGGCATAAGATAGTGAGACACTGTACTACACTGCAGTGGCTGCTCAAGTTGCTTCTGCATCAGGTATTTCAGTTACAAGGAGTATGCTGAATCCCACACTTGTCAGGCAACTCCATTGCCAGATCAGAGTTGATCCCGAGCACAGTGAGCATTGGCGAATGCTTGTAGCCGCAGAGGCAGGCCATGTCGCCGTGGGACAGAGCAGTACAACATGCTTCAGTTGGCGGAGAAGGATTGGGAGGCGTCACAGCCGGCTTGCAAGCCATCATACCTTCTGCCTTCATGTTACGATTTGCGCATTAGCCACATGAGATGCTGCCACCAGAGCCAATGCTACAACAAGAAAGTTAAACTTCATACTAAACATGTGTACTGGAATTCAAGCTGTGGGTGGGTGTTGCTTATGAATGATTCTAGCTAGTTGTGGTTATGAATTGGATGAGTTGAGTGGGGCTTGTATTTATAGAGAAGGTTGCATGTGTTTGTAGCATTTGGTTTCTCTTCAAAAAAAAAAAACAGCGGTTTAAGTTTACATGACAATTTGTACCCAATCATCTTTATTTTTGGGCGTATATATGTCACGAGACTTAAACCGCCGTCCACAAGAGCGGCTTAACATGTGAGTAAATTGGGAATGAAATTTGAACAACGGCGCCTTAGAAAATGTGAATAAATTGGGAATGAAATTTGAAGATTGAGTATAAAGGGAATTCAAATCTGAATTTTGAGTAAATTGGGAAATTTTCCCACAAAAAGCTTGCTATTTGTTGGACTGGTTTGGTTGGTCCTGGCCTGAAGTGAAGATTATTAATATTTGGCCACTAGGACACACGGCGCCGTTTTATGGCAATATTGTTGATTGGTTTAACAACGTCGTTTCATGGACTCTGAGTTTGTTAAAGTAACAAAACGGTTACCTGTGTTTGTTTGTTTTTTTATTTTAGATAAAAGAAGAGACATACATCGACTTAGAGAGAACAATATGACAACAATAACAATCAGAGGACTAACAAAACAGGATCAGAATATGTAACCTAATAAACGCAATCCATGCTTTGCAAGACCACAAAGATAATCACGTCGAAAACTCCAAATCGATTCATGCCAACTCGGCCAAACTGCATCTTCACGAAAACTCCAGCCGATTCTACTGAAATACGAGAAGACTGCACAAGTGGTCTTTCAAACCCCGATCGCCTGCACTGGCAGCATGCCACCCAGAATTCAGAAAAAAGGCATTACGGAGGACTTAGAGCTAGGACGAGTTAGCTAGCTGGGAGCAAATAAATGCCCCACTTGGCCTCGCGCCGAAAGGGATGACCAACCAACCAACGACAGGAGACCTACAAATGCAACAAGTGCAGCCCCAACAAACTGACCTAACACTAAAACTACAAACTAAAACTAAAGAAAGCTAAAAAAACAAGCTACAAAACCTAGTAGCGACTAACAGGTCACACCGTCAGGGTGACAGGACAAGCTAAAAAAAAATAGACGTTTGAGTCGCACAAACGCCGCCAGTCAGAACCTCCACCACCACTTCAGTCGGCAACATCCGCCCACCACCAAACAAACCACGCATTGACCTCCACCACACACGGCAAACACCACAACTCCACCGTCCTCCACTCGAACACCGCCGAACAGCAGATCGGGTAGCACGCATTCAACCAGCCCCAAACACCCGTCGCCCACCCACCCAACCAAGCCGGGCGAGACCAGGAGAATCGGATACGCCTCCCCACCAGCGACGGAGCCAGTGGAGAGACCCAAGCGGAAAAGGGAGCCAGCGCCAGAGGAGATCAAAGCCCAGGAGATGATGACGAGGAGATGTATCCGGGCTGAAGGAATGGCCGGCCGGCGGAAAAAGAAACGGAAATCAGTCGACTGTGTTCGAAGGGCTGAGAGAGTTTTCTGGAAGCTTAAGGAAGGAGAGTTGATTCCTTATATTGTTCGTTTGGTTACCTGTGTTTGTTACAACAAACAAATATTTGCGCCATTATAACATTTGGAACTGAAATATTTTATTTTTGTAAGTCTATGACAAATTAAATTGTTTTGTAGCAATTTATCTTTGTTGTTTTTTTTTATAGTAAACTAAACAAGCCAGCAAAACAACATCCAACAGAAAACAACAATGGACAACAAAGGTACAAATCAAACTAAATCCTGTTCATATAAAAACTTCAGACTCATTGGACAAGCATCCTTAAGTTTCCAACACCAACGCTCTTCAACAGATTTCCTAGCAATCGCATCCGCGAATGCGTTAGCCTTCCGTCTTATATGTTGAATGCTCCGGTCCCCTTCTCTCTTCCTGAGTTTTAAGCAATTGTAGATCCAATTTTCATTCCAATTCAACTCCATTCTTCCTAGTTCTAACGCTATAAACACTTCAGCCGAATCGGTCTCAAAAATCACTCTCTTAAGCTTCAACTTTTTTGCCTCCTCCATACATCTTAAAGGGCAAAACCTTCTTCTTCAGAGCTGCATCGCATATTGTTCGTACAATATGCTGAAATCAATAAAACAATCCCTGAGTCATTTCTCGCAACACATCCAATACCTGCTCTCTTTTCATGGTCCTTCCAGGACCCATCAGCATTAAACTTCACCACGCCTTGAGCCGGAGATACCCATTTAAACGAATCTTGCTGAATTTTGATAGTGTACACAGAATGAGCTCTAGAAAACTGATCAAATAAAATTTTAATCTTCCAAGCTGCCTAATTAACCTCCCATAGATGGCCTCCATGGCAGATAAAATTCCTGTGAAACCAGAAAAACCAGAAACTGCATAATATGAGCTCAAATTCATCTTTATAATTTTGCAGACCAAATTTCATCCATTCCCCAATGCTGCAATAATCATAATCAAGAAGCTCTGGCTTCAGACCCACTTGAATCCATACCGCCCTTGACCACCAACACTCCTTAAACAGTTGTGTACTCGATTCTCCTTTATGTCCGCATATCCAGCAATTCATTTTATGAACACAACCTCTTCTTGCAAGATTAGTCCCATCTGCAAGACTGTTATGCACTACCCTCCAGCCAAAAAATTTTATTTTCTCTGGCAACTTTAAACTCCAATAAGTTTTCCAAAGTTTTTCAACTCCTACTTAGTCTGAAGTACTCCCTGTTGTACAACAAGTTTTATTATTTAACAGCCTGATTAGCTCATATACCGACTTAGTTGAGAAAATCCCAGAGCTTGAGAACCTCCACCTCCACCACTGATGATCAATATCAAATTCAACCCCATACCTTAATATGTCTATACACTTAAAAATACCTTTCCATATATAAGCTGATCGAGGCCTCAGTCTTGAATCTAAAAGACAGCTGTCTGAAAAATATTTTGCTCTAAATAGCTTGCTTACCAGAAGATATGGGCAATACAACAACCTCCAAGCTTGCTTGGTGAGCAACGAAATATTCAAATCTCTTAGTTCTCTGAATCCCAAACCTCCTCTGCATTTCTGTTATATCAAGATGGCCTTCCTAATCCAGTGAACTGACTTTCCTCCTCCTCCTGACCACCAGAAATTCACAATTGCACTAGACAATTTATTTATTATAGATTCGGGCAAATACACACAAGACATCATATATTGTGGAATGGCTTGCAAAACTGCTTTAATCAAAATCTCCCTCCCTCCAACAAATAACTTCAGATTCTCCCAATTTTGTAATTTGCTCCACAACTTCTCTACAAGCTCTCCACAAACAGAAGATAACTTGTGACCAGTAACTAATGGAAGGCCCAAGTACTTTGAGTGACAATCAAATTCTTTAATATTCAGTAAATCTTTCACTGCCTTTCTCACATCATCATTCGCATTTTTACTAAAACAAATCTCTGATTTAAGAAAATTCACTTTCTGGCCTGATAACTTCTCATATTCCGACAAAATATTCAATAGTTCACCTGCTTCAGAGGCCCTTGCTTTAAGAAATATTAAACTATCATCCGCGAAGAATAGATGTGAAATATTAGGAGCATCTTTACAAATTTTGAGACCACCAAATTTCCTTTCTAGCATGCTTTTGTTAATTCTAGCACTTAACCATTCCATGCAGATAATAAATAAATACGGAGATAGCGAATCCCCTTGCCTGAGTCCCCTCGAAGGTATAATGGTCTCAGTTAGATCATCATTCACCCTAACCACATAAGTCACAGTTCTGACACAAATCAAAATCTTATGAACCCAATTTATCTTCATTGTTAATCGTGTCTCAAGTTTCTTTTTCTTTAATTCGTGTATCAATTGTGTAGTATACATGATAGCCTTGTTCTAAAATTAAAGCTTTCTAGGAAAATCTCTCAATCCATCATTAGCTGCAATGTAAGTAGGTAATTTAACATTGTAATTGCGGATTATAGGTTAAGTTTAAATTTTTATTGATTTGAGCATAAAAATAAAGTGTTCTGGAATTAGTACAAGAACCCTAGAATTTGCCCCAAATCCAAACTAGTACAATTTGACAACGAAAATCAAATTAACCAAGAACAAAACTTCCCTGAGTTCAGGCGAGCTCCCTTGACTTGCAGCCGGTCACAGTCGTCTTCGGAATCACTCCACGACTTCACCCCTGCGAACACCTCCGACAACAATCTAGACGCTCTACACTCGGACTTCAATCTCCAATTTTTCAAACCGAAACCTCAAATCACTCTTGGTCGTCAATCACTCACACGATGCGCACTCAAATCTCAAATCGAAGCTCGTATGAAGAAATTCCCAATTTCGAATCGAATGCCTTAATTTCGGATCCCATGCTCTTAAGTACCAAACTCGAGCTTAACCAAAACGCAGCGTAGAGGAGTAACGATAATAACGGTCATTGGTGCGGATCTCCGTTTAATGGAACAATGTAGTGTCACTCCGAAGCGCACCCGTCTGCTACTCTCTTTGAAACTCGACCAAACACGCCAAGTGAAAACGGCACCGTTTGGCCTCTGCTCTTTCAGGCAAATTGAAGCTGCTTTGATACTTAGCCACGAAGGCTTGTTTAATGTTATTTTGGTTTATTTTCATATTTGGATTGCATGACATTATCACAAGAATTGTATGTTAGGCACGGGTGAAGTTTGATCTTGAAATTATTTCTCTGATTGAATCAAACTTTTCCTCCTTGGATAGACCATTGGCTTACCGATGTTTATAAAAGGATTAAAAATACGCTTGTCACATACCAAAAATACATTTCGAGAACATACATGTTCAATCATATTTGCTCAATCATCATGTTAGGATTAACTCAAACTCAACAAACATGATAGAATTAAAATGGATTCGATTTTCCTATAATTACCTGCACGTCATTTAGTTAACTGGCCAAAAGAATGAAAACCAATATAATAGTAAGGACACATATTTTGCTATTAGAAAATAACAACATAAAAAGTCCAAGAATATTTGAATGAACATTTTAGATAAACATTTATTTAACGTGCACACACAAATTTTCTTGTGCTAATTATGATTTGTAACACCCTCATCGGTTTTCTTTTTTACATACTTGGACATTTGTTTTGAATAATTTTTAATCACTAACTTTGGAATAATTTTAATTAATTTTTTTTTTTTTGGAAATGGAACGATTTCAGCATGTTCTCCATGTACTCACCTCATGTTTCCAACCCAATTTAAGGAACTTTTATCGTGCTCAAAGTAATGAGATGTTCTAACTACGTACATACCATGATTTGTGGAGTATAACTCGAAAATGGCATGTTAATCCATTAAAAAAATTTGATTCTTATTAAAAAGCACAGGATAACTTGGGATTTTTATTTCGATTTTCAATATGTTTTGGGGTAAAAAAAAATATGTGCAATATTGAGAACCCACTGATTATGGCATTTTTATTTTCTTGAATTAATGGCAATACAATTAATTATTTTCGCTAAATACACCTACCAAAAAAAAAAGTGCTTGGTAGGATCCTTTTCTTCTTGTTTCAAAACGCAGCCGTTTGATAATTGGTTTAAATCTGATTTTGGCTCCACTTGATAGCCGTTCAATTGACTATTGAGTTTTAATCAAAAAAAATAATAAAAAAATTGACTATTGAGTTTGAGATCCAAAAACAACGCCGTTTTGATGCAATTGTTAAAAATTAGTTACAACAGAATTTGGCGCCACTGCATGTTTATTACAATTCCACTCTAAACTTTGAAATTAAGTATATATTGATACTTTCATCAAAAAAAAAAAGTATATATTGATACTTTTTTTTGGAAGGTAAATTTACAACTTTCTCATAATGATAAAAATCAGAGGATTATGAATACATCCAGCTTGTGTAAATTAGTAACATTTCTATGTATAAATGTAAAGTCTGTTAAACTAAACATTCTTCTATATCATTCTCAAATATCAAACCCGTTCATGTTTGTCATACCAAACTTTGAATTAAAAATATTAAATCTTCACACCACCATTTATAGTCTTATAACTTTTAACCTTAGGAATGGAGACTAGAAGTCATTTATAGTTTTACATGATGACACCACTATAAGTGTGGGAATCAAATGGTAAAGATAAGTGGCCTAGCTTTGGATGAAATGAGATATGGTGTAGTGACATACCCTTGAAATGTAGGAACCTTAGGGAAAGGTAAAGATAGAAAATGAAGATGAAATGGGATATGAGATTCCCCATCTCTCAATCTCAAACTCAAATTTAATAATCATGTGAGTGAATACTTGTTTCCTATAAATATGAGATCCTCTTGAACATTGCTCAGAATCACACCTGCTTACAAACAAGAAAACCAACCAAGCTAGAGACAGAGAGATACCACACATCAACCTCCACCTCCTCAAGCCATGTACCCTCTACCTCTACCTCCTAGACTAGCACACATCTCTATGCCTCCAACACAAGTGAATAGGCGACCTCCCACCATTTGGGAGAAGTGGATCTTTCATGTTTTGGTGGTACTCATCATCATCGTTATGATAGTCGCCGGAGTTTGCATTGCCTCGCTTTCTCTCCCACCAAAAACCACCATCAGGCTACCAATAACAAGGCATCCCATGTGCCTACAGTTGAAGTAGTAGACGTCACTGCAACCTTCAATCTCAATGACTGGAATCTGCTCAAATTGAAGGTTGTGTATTCCATGATGGCTCATTTGGAGGTAAGTGAGCCTAAATTAGCTTGTCATGATATGTTTAGTTTGGTCTCTTGAGAGACCAGAATATAGGATTTCTGAGCTAGTCCCATTATCATCTATTGTTCTCAATTCTGACTCATCCGTGATATGGTATGTTACCATTGATCGGGAGTTATTTCTAAATATGGATGAAACCGACATATTCAAAACAAAATCTAGTCAAGGAACTTTGATGTTTGACATCATCTTTGGCGGAAAGATTATCTCAGTATCAAGCGAAGCCAAGTTCAAGTAAAGTTGCCCCGATCTACGTCCATCTCGGAGACAACATAACGAAATGGAGTAACTGTACTTCCATTTGAGTTTGAGCATAAATGTAGCATATATGCAAGCATATGCAAAATATATAAAAATTGTATAACATAAGTATACTTGGAACTTATAAAATGTAGCATATATGCAAAACATATGCAAAATATATGCAAAACCATATAAAATTATATTACATAAATACTGCTATTACATTGCATGATAAAAACCAGCTGATACCATATTGCGTTATGAAGTACACAGATACTCCATTTCGTTATGTTGTCTCCATTTCGTTAGTTTAATGGATTAACATGCCATTTTGGGGTTATACTCAACAAATCATGGTATGTAGTTAGACGTCCATGGTTTGAAATTTGCGGTACATCTCATTGCTTTGACCACGATAAAAGTTCCTTAAATTGGGTTGCATTCATACATGACTCCATTTCTGATGTTCAGATGAGCCCAACTTTCTCTTGCCATGTGGATCAAACACTTGGCCGCTTTGTGATCTTCCTCCTGCAGCACCAAGTACTCTTCTGACGTTGTGCGTTGACGCTTGCTCCTCTTGCGCTTCGGGTTTAAATTCTGCACCAAATCGAGCGAAATCTCTCCCTCCATTGCGCCAAATATGCTGCAACAATGTCGAACACAAAACGGCTGCGTTCAGAAATAGATTTTCACATACTATTATTATTTAATTTTTGAACTTAAAATAATTCCACAAATTAGGAAAAAAATCTCCCTTTTTTTTAAAGTGCCCAGTCTCATCGATCGAGTATCCATCAAACGGCTGCGTTTTGAAACAAGAAGTGAAGGATCCTACCAAGCACATTTGGAGGTAAAGGTAATTAAGTTTCCTATAGCTTTGGATGAAATGGGATTTGGTGTAGTGACATACCCTTGAAATGTAGGAACCTTCGGGAAAGGTAAAGGTAGAAAATGAAGATGAAATGAGATATGAGATTCCCCATCTCAATCTCAAATTAATAATCATGTGACTGGAATCTGCTCAAAGTGAAGGTTGTGTATTCCATGATGGCTCATTTGGAGGTAAGTGAGCCTAAATTAGCTTGTCATGATATGTTTAGTTTGGTCTCTTTCCATGAGAGACCAGAATATAGGATTTCTGAGCTAGTCCTATTATCATCTTCTGTTCTCAATTCTGAATCATACGTGATATGGTATGTTACCATTGATCGGGAGTTATTTCTTAATATGGATGAAGCCAACATATTCCAAACCGAATCCAGTCAAGGAACTTTAATGTTTGACATCATCCTTGCGGAAACATTAGCTCAGTTTCAAGTGAAGTTGAGTTCAAGTACAATTGTCCAATTTACATCCATCTTGGAGACAACATCAGCTCTACATGGAGTAACTGCACTTATATTTGAATGCAGTTATGGTTTCATGGTGTGATGTAGTCCAGTCTACGACTTTGAATGTAGTTATGGTTTCATTTGAATGTAGTTAGGTTTCATGGTGTGATGTAGAAGCAGTGTGTGTATCCCGTCTACTATTTTATCAAGCAATGTAGTAGTAATGTATGTGTGTTAGATGTTATCTGTTATAAAGCGAAATGAAAAAAGATTGCATTAAGTTTGACATCAAAAGAACAGAAAAGAATCTAAATATGCAGTGTTTTTGGAGGTGGTGGGATAGGTTGGCAATTGTAACAATAACAAGCCCCACCGACATAGCGAGATTCGTAACACCAAGCACAATTCCTAGCACAGTCTAGATCTTGATAACACAATTTGGTTCTGCCATCATTCGTAACTGCATCGGTCAATTCACATCCTGCCCAAAATCAATAAATAGATTGACAGTTGAAGTTGATTCAATTGTACACAAAAAAACAGGTAAAAAGGAAGAAGTAGAAGAGAGCAAACTGCTGTTTTGATGGAGTAATGAGACTAAAAACTTACTTGAAACTGATACAAAAACAGCGCAGCAAAACAGAACAAATATGAGACAGGTTTTGGTGTTTCCTCATTTTTCTTCATGCTGCAGAAATGGTACAAGGAGATTGATTGAGTGAAAAATGAAACCACCAATTTATACACATATTTATACTTATATTACTAAACTGATACACAAACATTTAATGTTTAAATATGCCGATATATTCATATTCCTAATTCTTTCTTATAGTGAAATTTTATGGAAATGTTTGATTTAACTTCCAAAAAACGAAAAAAAAAAACCATATCATGCATTAAATACATTATTCGTAGCAAATGAAAAGCTACGAATAATGTATTTAATTCTTATTAATCGTAGTCATTGATTACAAATATGAATGGATGAGATTAGTTCTCATTTCTCACCGTAACATACACTTCTCACCGGAACCGAACTCTTGCATATAGAGTAAAGATCACATGAGAAGTGTATGTTACGGTGAGAAATGAGAACTAATCTCATCCATTCATATTTTGTAATCAATGGCTACGATTAACAAGAATTAAATATATTATTCGTATCTTTTCAAAAGATTATGCATTAAATACATTATTCGTAGCAAATGAAAAGCTACGAATAATGTATTTAATTCTTATTAATCGTAGTCATTGATTACAAATATGAATGGATGAGATTAGTTCTCATTTCTCACCGTAACATACACTTCTCACCGGAACCGAACTCTTGCATATAGAGTAAAGATCACATGAGAAGTGTATGTTACGGTGAGAAATGAGAACTAATCTCATCCATTCATATTTTGTAATCAATGGCTACGATTAATAAGAATTAAATATATTATTCGTATCTTTTCAAAAGATTATGCATTAAATACATTATTCGTAGCAAATGAAAAGCTACGAATAATGTATTTAATTCTTATTAATCGTAGTCATTGATTACAAATATGAATGGATGAGATTAGTTATCATTTCTCACCGTAACATACACTTCTCACCGGAACCGAACTCTTGCATATAGAGTAAAGATCACATGAGAAGTGTATGTTACGGTGAGAAATGAGAACTAATCTCATCCATTCATATTTTGTAATCAATGGCTACGATTAATAAGAATTAAATATATTATTCGTATCTTTTCAAAAGATTATGCATTAAATACATTATTCGTAGCAAATGAAAAGCTACGAATAATGTATTTAATTCTTATTAATCGTAGTCATTGATTACAAATATGAATGGATGAGATTAGTTCTCATTTCTCACCGTAACATACACTTCTCACCGGAACCGAACTCTTTGCATATATGCTACATTTTATTAGTTCCAAGTATACTTATGTTATACAATTTTTATATATTTTGCATATGCTTGCATATATGCTCAAACTCAAACGGAAGTACAGTTACTCCATTTCGTTATGTTGTCTCCGAGATGGACGTAGATTGGGGCAACTTTACTTGAACTTGGCTTCGCTTGATACTGAGATAATCTTTCCGCCAAAGATGATGTCAAACATCAAAGTTCCTTGACTGGATTCGGTTTTGAATATGTCGGCTTCATCCATATTTAGAAATAACTCCTGCTCAATGATAACTTACCATATCACGGATGAGTCAGAATTGAGAATAGTAGATGATAATGGGACTAGCTCAGAAATCCTATATTCTGGTCTCTCATGGAAGGAGACCAAACTAAACATATCATGACAAGCTAAGTTAGGCTCACTTACCTCCAAATGAGCCATCATGGAATACACAACCTTCACTTTGAGCAGATTCCAGTCACATGATTATTAATTTGAGATTGAGATTGAGATGGGGAATCTCATATCTCGTTTCATCTTCATTTTCTACCTTTACCCTTTCCCGAAGGTTCCTACATTTCAAGGGTATGTCACTACACCAAATCCCATTTCATCCAAAGCTATAGGAAACTTAATTACCTTTACCATTTGATTCCCACACTTATAGTGGTGTCATCATGTAAAACTATAAATGGCTTCTAGTCTCCATTCTTTAGGTTAAAGTTATAAGACTATAAATGGTATGACAAACATGAACAGGTTTGATATGAGAATGATATAGAAGAATGTTTAGTTTAAGACTTAATATTTATACATAGAAATGTTACTAATTTAAAACACAGGCTGGGTGTATTCATAATCCTCTGATTTTTATCATTATGAAAATACATGGAAAGTTGTAAATTTACCTTCCCAAAAAAAAAGTATCAATATATACTTAAATTTCAAAGTTTAGAGTGGAATTGTAATAAACTAGCAGTGGCGCCAAATTCTGTTGTAACTTATTTTTTTAACAATTGCCTCAAAACGGCGTCGTTTGGAATCTCAAACTAAATGGTCAATGAAACGGCGCCGTATTAAGTGGGGCCAAAATCAGATTTAAACCAATTATCAAACGGCTGCGTTTTGAAACAAGAAGTTTTCCATCATGGTATGTAGTTAATTGTTATTCAAACTTTTTGAAAATATCTAACATTTTTATAAATTTTAATTTAAATATTAAATATTAAAATAAGTTCATCTAAACTCACTTAAGCTAAACTAAGCTCACTTAAACTAAACTAAGCTCACTTAAACTCATCCAAGCTCACCTAAACTGCCTCAAATCCAACCCCTAAAGAACAGAAACGTCCATGGTTTGAAATTTACAGTACATCTCATTACTTTGGGCACGATAAAAGTTCCTTAAATTGGGTTGGAAACATGAGGTGAGTGGATGGAGAACATGCTGAAATCGTTCCATTTCCAAAAAATAATAATAAAAAGAATTAATGTAAAATTATTCCAAAGTTAGTGATTAAAAATTATTCAAAACAAATGTCCAAGTATGTAAAAAAGAAAACCGATGAGAGTGTTACAAATCATAATTAGCACAAGAAAATGTGTGTGTGCACTTTAAATAAATGTTTATCTAAAATGTTCATTCAAATTTCTTGGACTTTTTATGTTGTTATTTTCTAATAGCAAAATAGGTGTCCTTACTATTATATTGGTTTTCATTATTTTGGCCAATTAACTAAATGACGTGCAGGTAATTATAGGAAAATCGAACCCATTTTAATTCTATCATATTAAATTACCTACTTACATTGCATCTAGTGATGGATTGAGAGATTTTCCTAGACAGCTTTAATTTTAGAACAAGGACATCATGTATATTATACAATTGATACACGAATGAAGAAAATAAATTTGAGACACAGATTCATGAAGATAAATTGCCACAAAACAATTCATATTTACCGTGGGGAGGTAAGTATACATATCTTTGTTCCGAACATGGTACCCCAAAATTTCTTCAACAGAATGAGGCCCCACTTAAACAAGGTACCCAAAAAAAAAATTGTTGTAAAAAAAAATAGTGTCCGTTTAAAGGAGTCTTTTTCAACGAATTCGTTCAGACTGTGTTTGTGCTCTTCTGGATGTCGTTGAAGGAAGAACCAATGGATGTTTTCACTTCGTTTGTTGTATGCATAGTATTCCTATTTCGCTTAGATGTTGCTAGTGATTAGAGGAGGGATCACCATCCGAGATGTGAGGCCAAGCGGAGCAGTAGTCCATTTATCTATTATGCAGGAGGGTCATGTTGTTTGAACTGCCTTGTAACTTTGCCAGCCAGTTTATCAACAAAAATAAAATAGTCCGTCTAGCCACCAACATCTGTTTGTTTAACGAATTGAGAGTTCCCTAAAAAAACAAATTCAGGAGTCCTTGGAACGGCATCAGTAAACCAATCAATAATGCCATAAAACGATGACGTGTGACCTAGAGGCCAAATATAAATCTTCAGGCCACCAAACGGTAGCTTTTCCACTGCGCTTTTAATTTTATTGATTATGTGAATAATTAAGTTTCTGACCAAAGATGTGAGAAATAAAGATGATCCACGTGCCAGACAAACAAAAGGGTAAGAGTTTCAGAATTTAGGCCCCAATTAATTAAGGTCCCCAAATAATTATTATAATATTATTTTATAGAGGAGTGTTCAAATGAGGCAAGGTAAATAAGAATGAGGCAGTGAGGCGATCTGAGCCACACATCTAAATTTCCGTGCATTTGTGGAGTGACACGTGTCCAAAAGTTGTGTTCACACTAATGACGGCTGTGACACGTGGCTTCGCCACGTGCCTCGGATCGAGCCGATCAACGGCTCGGATCGTGCCTCACTGCCTCATTCTACCAACCCTGCCTCAATCGAGTGCTCCCCTTATTTTATAAAACTAAATTGTTCACTGTACTTGGCACTGAAATTTTAACTATTAAAATAAATAAATAAAATACCCTTACAATTAACATTGAAAGAGAACAATTGAAGCTTTCAGTGGGGCGCTGTCCACCTCTGGGCTCCATGAGCCACTTAAAAAGCCTCAAGTACTTGCAAGCTGAGAATTCAGCGTTGTTTAATGAGTACATTGTAACATTTTTTTCAGATTGTCCTGGTCCTGTTGATGCTATTCAAATATGAATCAGGAGGTCAGCTTTTTTGGAGCAACAATAAAGATGGTCAGGTTTTAGATACATAAAAAAAAGTTTGATACAGTATGCAAAATAAGAATAAATATGCAGTAAATAAAAAAGACTAAAAGATTAAATTAAACTATCCTAATCGAATATGGAAATAGAATACTAAAGTCCCTCTACTTCCACTTGATGATAAGGTTCATCAAGTTCATTCAAAGTCTGATATATGGTTTAAATGAAATTTTTCTCTCAAAAGGGACCTGTCCTAAAACAGCTTCAGTGCCAAAATTGCTGGCCAAAGCCCAAAACTGTCAAGTAAGCAAAAATGAGAAATCTATCTACTTCAATGACAAAGCACATATTACAAGTTTTCATTGAGTATCTACTGACCTTATGCAAGTGATGACCATAAATATTGATTAAAAAAAAGGTACATAACTGTTGCTGTTGTTGCAACATGGATTTCTTTATTGATAAGAAAAAGCAGATTACACGACACGACAGAGAACATAGAAGGCTGTAGCTCTGAATTACAATTTTATATCCAGGGCCAGGTCCTGGGGGAGGGCTGGCTCGAGATGGTCGCGTGAGAACCCGGGAGCTGGGGGAGGCGGTGGACGAACATGCTTTCCATCGGACTTTGATTTAGGGGGAGTCTAGATAGAAATCATTAGATTCTGTAAACATAAGATCCTTGTAGTCTAAACTCATTATAGTGAATTGCTTTCCACCGGACAAGAGATAAGCCCCCAGACGTAGGCTCGTTTACGCCGAACTAGGTAACCATATTGCGTGTCTTTATTTTCGTTATTGCACTTAAGTTTGATAACTTAATATTCTGCACGAGTTGTTCTAGTGGTTGTTCCATACACGTCCAGAACAACATCTCAACATACACGGAAGTATTTCAAATGTAAGTTCGTAATTGGTTCTGGAAGAATATAATCAATCAAAGTGTGTTTATTGAATTATTGTCGTCAATGAAATTGGCTAGATTAGTTAGCAACTAATGCAACCAAAATGAAAATGGATGTTTGCAAGATTTGGTCAGTTTCATGTGTTAGAAATGATTATGTTTAACATATAAAAAAGAGTGGTATCCTGCCGGTAAGGAATCCGTCATGGATCGTTACACCCTGATTTCGAGTCTTGCGATCACAAAATAATTTCAAAATTTTGTGAGATTTCTTACTACGGATATATGTAACAATGATTTCAAGATCTGATATGTATTGAATCGTTGTAACTCGTTCCCATTCATAAAACCTATATCAAAAAGTAAACTTCGATGTAAAGGTATAAATATTCTAAAATCTAAATATGAATATGTATATAAATTGGTGATTTCATTTTTCTGTCTTGTTTTGCCATTCTGGTTTTGCATCGGTTATAATTTAGTTTTAGTCTCATTACTCCATCAAATATGTTCATATCCCAAAACAGCACTAATTTGCACTGTTCTTCTTTTTCTTTTTAACCTTTTTATTTATCTGAAATTGACCTAAATTCAACCTTGAATCTATTGATTCTGGGCAGGATGTGACATTTTACGAACGATGGCAGCAGAATCAAATTGTGTTATCAAGATCTGGGATTGTGTTTGGTTTTAAGAATATGGGGGGGCTTGTACCTCCAAAAACACACTTCATATCATATTTAGAGGTTCCTTTGAATTGTTCTCTTCTTTTTTTCTGATGTCAAACAGGGTCTCGAGGACTTTCTTCTCTAATCATTGTTGGAACCTTTAGTTTTGATGATTACAAACACTTACCTAACATGGTGTTTAAGTGTGCAGGAATCCATGAAGATATCCAATCAAGCAATTACATGCAGATTGATTGATGATTAATGCAATTACTTATGACATACTTAATGACAGATTCAAGTAAATTGCTGATTGAAGACAAAGAGCTAATTGTCTAATTGATGACAAGTTTGGAAAACAATTGAAGAGTCCAACTTGCAATTGAAGAGTCCAACTTACTCACAGATTGAAGCATATTCAAAAGACAATAAAGAGGCCGAGTAAATGCTGCACAACTTAAGAGGCCGAATTAATATGGCTATTAAAACCACAACTTATTACGTACTTGAAGAGGTCCTTGAATGAGAAGTAACGGCTGAGAAGTGAAGAGATGGCTCAACATCTATAAAAGGTAGAGAAACATCAGTAGACAAGGTTCGGCGAAATAGAAGTGTTAAAGGAGTTATCACAGTCGACGAACGGAGCTGCTGACATCGCGCGCACTACGGTACAAAGCTCGAAGCTGATTGCTCTATCGGATTGAGTAGAGGACAACAAATAGAATCTATACGATCTAGTTTGTATGCCCTACAAGTATATCGGAATAAAGAGTAATCAGTTCGAAAATCCTTTCGGAGACGAAAGGTAGTGGTTTTCACCTTATCATAGTTGTGATAAGGTTTCCACTATATATTTGCGTGTAGTATTTTTCCAGTCGGTTATTTTCTTGCAAAATTATTCCGCTGCTATCTGACCATCAGACGGAAACACACTTTGTGACTTCCGTCTGACAGACTGCTAACACTAACGATCCATCACGTGGTATCAGAGCCGAGTACTCTAGATTTGTGTGTTAGCTTTGCAGGAAAACTATGTCATCAATCAACGACTCCTTCTGGAAACCGTCGCTGCTAAAGCCGGGGCAATTTGACTGGTGGAAAGATCAATTTGAGGCCCATGTCTGCTCGCTGGACGGACAGCTATGGAGGATATTCGAGACTGGTCCATTACCTATCCTGGACAAAACAGATCCTGAAAAACCGGTAGAAAAGGCAAAGGATGCTTACACCGATGAGGACTACAAATGTCTTGAAAAGAATGCCAGAGCAAAGAAGGTTCTCTACATGGCCCTGTCCCCCGGAGATCAGATTAAAGTGGCAATGTACAAAACAGCTAAAGATATGTATGATGGACTGGTGAGACTGTACGGTGGAAATGAAGACATCAAAAGGAACAGGATCCTGGCTGCCACAAAGGACTACGAGACCGTCATGCAGATGAAGGATGAGTCCCTGGATGACTTCTACACCAGATTCCAGGTCATAGTCGGACGGCTGGAATATCTGAACGAGAGGCTCCCTGAATGGAAGATCACGCACCAGTTTATGCAGGCCCTGAACTCCAAGTGGGATCAAGTGACATTAGCACTACAAGCTCAGAAGGGAATCAAAGACACTACTCTAGAAGAGCTGGTTGCCAACCTCCAGAGTCAGGCGGGGATCGTAGACAGGAAGATGGCCAGGAGACAGACTGACAAGTCTCAGGCCATTGCCTTGAAAGTTGAAAAGGCCCTCGATCGTGCGCAAGGAAATGAGACATCAAAAGGGGAAGATGATGACATTGCTCTATTAACAAAAGCACTTGCGATGGTCGGCTTTGGCAAAGGAGGAAGGAACCTCAGAACAGGGGGAAGTGGTGCTAGTTCCTCCAGATGGAACAAAGATGCTACATCAGGTGAAAGAAAAGGGAACCCAAATGAGAGGGAAGAGAGGACATGCTACCACTGCCAGAAGAAGGGGCATCTGTCTAGAGATTGCCGTAGCAAAAAGAAAGGAGAACCAGCGGCTCCAAAGCCAGCGCAGACTGAACCAGCCGCCCCAAAACCTGCTCAGGCTATGTTTGCCGCATGGGGGGACTCGGATGAAGATAGTAACGATGGAAAGTCCTCAAAGGATGCATGCTTAATGGCCCACTCTACATCTGATGAGGTAATAGAAACTGAATCTTTTGTTGATAAAGTTTTTTCTGAAACAAATCTTGCAGAAACAATTGCTAGGGTCTTAGCCAAAAACCGAGATCTGGAGGACAGACTGGTAGAAATGGAACAGGAACATCACGATGATATTGAGGAAAACAGTCTCTGGTCAACCAAAGCCATGCGTCTGGAGAAAGAAATGGCGGAACATGTCTGTAAGTGCCGCACCTGTGAAGGAAAAGAGAGACAGATCAGCGACCTAAGTGATGAACTAAGACGTATGTCGATCGGAAACACTGAGTTGGTTGACTTCAATACAAAGGTTGAAGAGCTAAACGACGAGCTGATAAATCTCAGACAAAACAATGAAGAACTCCTTCAGACAGTCGTTGACCTGAGACGCAAGGAAGATGTAAGGAAAGAAGAATGGATTCGTGAGCTGGAAGCTAAGAGGGCTGAAGAAGAAAAGAGGAACTTCGAAAAGAACTTTGTAAGACCTGGACTTGGATATGAAGATGAAGAGGCAGCAAAGAAGAAGACCACCAAGCAGTCTAGAAGGAAAGCCAGTCCACAGGAGGAATACCATATCCATGATAAGGACTCCGTCCCTTACAAGGCAAGGAATGGCTATGAAATATGGCGAAAGCAGAGTCTCAGCCGCAAGCCCCCAACAATTGACTTCCAGGCAAGGAAGAACAAGAGGCCCATTCCACCTGGCAGAAGTAAATATGTGGGACTTCCGTGCCATAGAATATGCATGTACTGCGGTCACTCTGGGCACTACAGATCTGAATGCTCAAAACTAAGGGAGTCATATGAAAGGAACAGTAACTGGCTAGACACCCAAGAAAACTATCAGAGGGAAGTTGACGATTACAGCTATCCGAGGGAAGTCAATAAGTATAGGAAGGAAGACAGAAATGCTCACTTCCGTTCCCACTATGATCCAGCG
Organism: Rhodiola chrysanthemifolia; assembly: GCA_033675395.1. NCBI lineage: Eukaryota > Viridiplantae > Streptophyta > Magnoliopsida > Saxifragales > Crassulaceae > Rhodiola > Rhodiola chrysanthemifolia. The sequence goes on from CM066204.1 coordinate 17,461,753, forward strand.
ATCTCTGCCAGACCAAGGAAGACACCAAGGCCAAAGATTGACTTAACATACCACGATGCATACTATTCATCTTATTATGTTCCGTATTCTGCTCCTATTGCTAAATCCATTCCTAAACCCAGTAAGCCCAAGCTTGTCTGGGTTCGTAAAAACTGATCGTTTTCTTGCAGAAAGGAGTGAGGTCCCGTCCATGGTACCTAGATAGTGGATGCTCAAGACATATGACAGGGAATCCAGAATGGTTCGACTCGCTCCATAAAACCTCCAGAGATAGCATTATCTTCGGAAACAAAAGCTCAGGAAACGTGGTAGGTATAGGAGAGGTAAGGATTTCGGATACTATCCGAATCAGGCAGGTAAGTCTTGTTGAAAATCTGAGGTACAATCTGTTAAGTGTGTCTCAATTATGTCAGTTTGGTAAAAATCAGGTTACATTTAACTTCAATGATTGTCTTGTGAAGTGTAATGAGACAGGGAAGGCAGTTCTAAGAGGAATCCGTGTGAATGAAATCTACATCGTCGATCCAGATTTCGTCCCCGAAGAAGAGCTGTGTCTTACTAGCTTAGCCAAGGGTTCAATCCTATGGCACAGACGGTTTGGGCATGCTAGCTTGAAGCTACTGTACAAACTCCATCAGAAGGAACTGGTAGTCGGCTTACCTAAGGTGGCAAGTGAATTTGATCAGGCATGCAGCGCCTGCGTCACGGGGAAGCAAGCACGGACATCGTTTCCATCTAAGCAAACAGTAAGCACGACCGCGCCACTAGACATGGTCCACATGGATCTGTGCGGTCCAGTCAATATCGTCAGCCGTGGTGGAAACAGGTATATTATGGTAATAGTCGACGACTATTCCAGGTATACATGGACTATTTTTCTTGATGCTAAAGATCAAACCTATAGTGAATTTGAAGCATGGCTTAATCTGATGGAAAACAAGTTAAATCGTAAATTGTCCTCTATCCGCACTGACAATGGAACTGAGTTCCGGAATGCGCAGTTTCTTTCATTATGCAGGGACAAAGGCATTGATCACAACTTTTCCGCCCCACGGACACCACAGCAGAATGGGGTTGTGGAACGAAAGAACAGAACCTTAGAGGATATGTCCCGAAGGATGCTGATTGCTAGCGGAACTCCAAAAAGCTTCTGGGCAGAAGCAGTGCATGCCGCGGGCTACATCCTAAATAGAGCATCGCTTCGATCCATGATAGGAAAAACTCCATATGAACTGTTACGTGGAAGGAGGCCTAATATTTCTCATTTGAAGGTATTTGGTTGCAGGTGTTTCGTCCACAACAACGGCAAGGAGAGCTTGGGAAAGTTTGATGCACGGAGTGACGAGGGAGTGTTCGTCGGATACTCTAGCCACAGCAAAGCCTACAAAGTCTTCAACTTAAGGATAGAGAAAGTCGAGGAAAGCGTACACGTGAGATTCGATGAGACGGTGATGGCTGGTCACCTGATAAAGGACTCTTCAACTGCTGCTATGCTGGATGATGGAGAACTCCAGTTCGCGGATAGATCGGATCAGGATTGGAATCCACCCCCAGCAACAAACGCTGATCCACCCCACATGGATATCCATCCCATAGACGATCAATCACCAGATGACCTTACAGAGGTTGACGAGGCAGCCTTTCCAGAAGGTGGTCAAATCCATGATAACCCTGCGGAGGAAGTCAATGGCGTGACTCATGGTGAAGTAGTAATGACAGGTGATCCCACCCCTGCAATCCCTGAGGGGGAACCTAGAACGACCAGGCATGGACGAGTGGTTCAACCGCCAGCCAGATATAGGGACTACCACTGCTACTCTTCTCAGGAAAAGGTAGATCTTAATGACTTATGTCAATTCTGTGGATTTGCCTCCTTTGTCTCTCTTGCAGAACCGAAGATCATAGCAGAAGCGCTCAAGGATCCAGAATGGGTCAATGTCATACAAGAGGAGCTGCACCAATTCGAGAGGAATAAAGTATGGCGTCTGGTTCCTAGACCCAAGGACAAGAATGTGATTGGAACAAAATGGGTCTTTCGGAACAAACTGGATGATAAGGGAATCGTCATAAGGAACAAAGCCCGTCTAGTGGTCAAGGGTTACAACCAGCAAGAGGGAATTGACTATGATGAGACATTCGCTCCCGTCGCGAGGTTAGAAGCAATTAGATTATTAATAGCTTATTCAACATACCATGGTTTTACCCTGCAACAGATGGACGTGAAGACAGCATTCCTGAATGGAGTCTTGAAGGAAGAAGTGTACGTGAGCCAAACTCCAGGATTCGAAGACAGGGCCTATCCAAACCATGTATACATCCTGGACAAGGCGCTATATGGGCTGAAGCAAGCACCCCGCGCTTGGTACGAGAGGCTATCCTTGTTCCTTCTGTCACATGGATATGTCAGAGGAGAGGTGGACAAGACCCTCTTCCTCCTGAAGGAAGGCAATGACACTCTAGTGGTTCAGGTATATGTTGACGATATTATATTCGGTTCAACTGACCCTAGACTTGTCAAAAAGTTTACAGATTTAATGTCGAGCGAATTTGAGATGAGTATGGTAGGGGAATTGAAGTACTTTCTAGGACTTCAAGTAGTACAAGGAGAAGATGGAACCCGGATCCACCAGAAGAAATACGTGGGAGAAATCCTAAAGAAATTTGGGATGGAATCCGCCAAAACATGTGCTACACCTATGTCACCTAATGACTCCCTTGCAAAGGATGAGTCCCCCCCTCAAGTGGATCCGACTCTCTACAGGGGGATGATATGTTCACTCTTGTATCTCACAGCTAGTAGACCTGACATATTATTCAGTGTTTGTCTTTGTGCCAGATTTCAGGCAGATCCTAGAAAAACTCATGTCAAAGCCGTGAAAAGGATTCTGAGGTACCTGAAAGGGACAGACGACCTGTGCCTATTCTATCCAACAGGAGGAGACTTACGTCTGACGGCCTACACAGATGCTGACTACGCAGGATGCAAGACAGATCGGAAATCCACGTCAGGGATGGCACAATTTCTTGGACCAAGCCTGATCTCATGGGGATCCAAGAAACAGTCATCCATTGCTTTATCCACCGCCGAGGCCGAGTACATCGCAGCCGCGGCCTGTTGCGCACAATTGCTATGGATTAAACAACAGCTAAGTGATTATGGCGTTCATCTTGATTGTGTCTCTATTCTATGTGACAACACTAGTGCCATAAATATTTCGAAAAATTCGGTACAGTTTTCACGTACCAAACACATAGAAATCAGATATCACTTTTTACGTGACTGTGTAGAGAAAGGTACCATTGCCAGGGAATACTGCAGAACTGAGGAGCAGATCGCAGACATTTTTACGAAAGCTTTACACAGGGAACCCTATGAGAAGCTAAGGCTTGAACTAGGTATGACTTCCCTTGCATAGTCTGCACTCTATGTTTAATTTCCTCAATGATTGGCTAGACTAGTCTGCATGTTAAGCTACCATGTGTGGAAGTGTTGCGTATGAAGTTGATAACTGTGTGCAAGTTGCTTTATGAGATCACCACTGCATGCTGCTAAATGAGATTACTAGCTAGCAAATATCATGAGCATGACACATAATTCTTTGCAGCCCAAAAGAGACTTCCAAATTTGAACCCACAATATAAGCCATGGAAGTACTCTAAGACTAACCCTAGACTCTTATGTGTGGAGAATAAATGTTTAGCCCGTTGATGTTAAAACTCTTTTTTGGTTTTCTCCACACTACATGAAATTGCTTTGTCATGATTCGGTGAACTTTCTTTTCTTCGGTGTGTGATGTTTTCTTTATAATTATACCATTTGGGTAATTCTGCCACACCACACCCAACCCTTGTGAAAACCATGAGACGAAACCCATGTTAACTCAGAAACAGTCCGAACGGATCAATCAGAAGGATCACAAGAAGATGAGTGTTTTGATGTGTTTTTGCTGAAGTACCAGTGTTAAGGTGTGGAAGTTTAACAGTTTCAGCAAGTTGTTTTTAAAAAAAAAACAAACAATCGCAGCAAATTGGACAGAAGTCGATGGGTATTAAAACACATTAATTACGACAATTACCAAGGAGGTTATCAATCCTAATGATGGCTTTGGAAGGAAGTTAATGATGCGGTTCAATTTAGGAAGAATCAAAGATTATTGGGCGAAATTCAAGGCTGCCGGTTGAGTTCTTGTTTTTGAAATTAATTTTTTCAAGGGTTTGCAGAATATAAAGCGAAGGTGAAAAGGTGAAACCTTTCCATCCCAATCCGCCGCTTTCTCTCACTCCAGTCGTTGAAACCCTAAGCCCCTTTCAAGCTCGTCGATTAAATGGCATCTAACAGCAGCAACTCAGCCACTGTCCTTGCAGCACTACTCGCTAGACTCCGGGCTAAGGGCATAACGGTTGAAGAAGTTGTGGCCGCTCAGTCACAAGCGCCCCATGAGTCCTCCGACTCAGTCCAGTTGTTGTCCGCAGATGTTCCACGAGCCAAGGCTGCGACGCACAAGAAGAAAAACAACGCTGCCGAGGGTTTCGGCCGAAAGCGCAAACAACCGACCACTCCCAGGGAACCGGTTCGGAAAAGTAGGCGGATCAAAAAGGAACAAACCCCTGTCGCTATGGAGGAACAACCCAGTCCGAAAGGGGAGACCGAGAAGCGTCTGGCGGACAGATCGATCGTTGCTGAGGTAACACTCGATCGAATCTTTTTTGCTGAAAGTCAGCTGGTGGAGGTAAACAACCTCCTCATTGCTCAAAACTGGGACCACCTCTTCCGAGAAGAGGTTCTGGTTGACGAGAATGCTGTGAGGGAGTTCTACTCCCAGCTTAACGTGGAGGTAAAGTCGGGTGTGCTCTCCTTTGTGTTCAAAGGAACTGAACAGGCCATCACTGTGCGTGACCTTGGTGTATCCGTCCAAGGGAATTCTGAATACATTGGCAAAGGGCACTGGCCGGCGTCTATAGCTAAGAGCGATGTTATTCCACGCATAGGGGGAGACCCATCAAATTTGTCAAATCAGGGAAATGCCCTAAAAATGGATATCATCAACCGCATCCTTCATCGGCTCCTCTGCACAACAGTGACACCTAGAGCACAGAAGCATCAGGTGATAACATTTCAGGATTTCCTCCTAGTGGACAAACTCAGAAAAGCAGAACCAATCAGCCTTCCGAAGATCATCATCCAGCACATGAAGCGGTGCACTGAAAGTACCACCCATGGACTACCCTTCCCAGGGCTAGTGAAGAAGATTCTTCTACATCTCGACATCTACTCACCTGCAAAGGAAACTTCACTATTCTCCGGTCTCAACAAGGAGGCTCTTGAAAGCATTGGCTGGGAATTTGATGCTGCGACCGGATGGCACAATAACCGGATAAACCCCATCATTCCCCATCTATCTGAGCCTCAGGCACCTGAACCCCTAGCACAGGAACCAGAAAATCCAACAGTGCAAGCAGGGGGGTTACCAGCAGAAGGGTTGGCAGCAATACTCACGGCCTTGCAGACTTTGGGTGAAAAGATTGAGGGGCTGTCTGAACGGGTGGGTAACCTGGAGGTTGTCACTGAGAAGATGCTGGCAGGCAATGATGTGGAATGGGTGAGAGAATTGCGATCCACAGTGCGGGAGGCTGAGGAGTCCGGCAAGATCAACATGACTCATGGCGCCCAGATTAAGGAGCAATTAGTGGAACTGAATCGGCAGCTGAGGTTTGTGGGGACCGAGATGGTTGATCAGCTGAAGGTCATGTTTCGGGGTTAACCCGGCGTTTGTCTCATGGTTGCCCCTTTTCTTCCCATCCAACCCACATTTGCCTTTTTCTTGGTGTCTCCTTTTGCTGTCATGCTAGTGCTTGTTTGTTAGTTAATTGAACTTTTCAGTATGCTGTGCGTGTTCCCTATGGGGCACTGTTGCCTGTTATGAATGACGTTTGCATTTTCTCTCCATTACTTGGCTATCTATACCTGCATTCTTTTTGATGATGCCAAAAAGGGGAAGATGACATTGAGTGCATTACTTGAAGGGGAAGTCGCTACTGAAAATCAAACTAGATGTCCATCTAAGGGGGAACTGTTAAGCGATCGTAGAATTGTTTGCTTTATTTGCTTAACAGAAATTTGATGATAACATGAGTGCATCACCTAAGGGGGAATTGTCACGCGACTGTAAAACAGGGATATCTATCAGATAGAATTATGAATGACATCTATCTGTCAAAATTGTGATAACTGTGAAATACATGCAATGGATTTCTTGTCTTTTGAAGAAGTGTTTGTCATCATCAAAAAGGGGGAATTTGTTGGAACCTTTAGTTTTGATGATTACAAACACTTACCTAACATGGTGTTTAAGTGTGCAGGAATCCATGAAGATATCCAATCAAGCAATTACATGCAGATTGATTGATGATTAATGCAATTACTTATTACATACTTAATGACAGATTCAAGTAAATTGCTGATTGAAGACAAAGAGCTAATTGTCTAATTGATGACAAGTTTGGAAAGCAATTGAAGAGTCCAACTTGCAATTGAAGAGTCCAACTTACTCACAGATTGAAGCATATTCAAAAGACAATAAAGAGGCCGAGTAAATGCTGCACAACTTAAGAGGCCGAATTAATATGGCTATTAAAACCACAACTTATTACGTACTTGAAGAGGTCCTTGAATGAGAAGTAACGGCTGAGAAGTGAAGAGATGGCTCAACATCTATAAAAGGTAGAGAAACATCAGTAGACAAGGTTCGGCGAAATAGAAGTGTTAAAGGAGTTATCACAGTCGACGAACGGAGCTGCTGACATCGCGCGCACTACGGTACAAAGCTCGAAGCTGATTGCTCTATCGGATTGAGTAGAGGACAACAAATAGAATCTATACGATCTAGTTTGTATGCCCTACAAGTATATCGGAATAAAGAGTAATCAGTTCGAAAATCCTTTCGGAGACGAAAGGTAGTGGTTTTCACCTTATCATAGTTGTGATAAGGTTTCCACTATATATTTGCGTGTAGTATTTTTCCAGTCGGTTATTTTCTTGCAAAATTATTCCGCTGCTATCTGACCATCAGACGGAAACACACTTTGTGACTTCCGTCTGACAGACTGCTAACACTAACGATCCATCAATCATATTGCTAAATCAATGTTGCGGTCGTGCTTTCTCCCTTCCTCGGGCCAAGAATCGCTGGAGCGGTTCCGAGCTTCGTGCTCAGTTGCGTCGGTGATCTACGCAACGACTTCAGCTGGGAAAGCTATGTCTCCGCGCGCGAATCCTTCCTTTCGGCTTCTCCATCTTCAACCGTCTCCGTAACTGGGTCTGGTCTCCATCTTGTTCGTCTCTTGTCAGACGGTTGTTGGATCGTTTGTACCGTTGGTGTTGATTTCGATTCCAGCATTAATGGCAGTAGACTATAGAAGGCAAGGGAACCCCTCTTATCACTCAAGCTATCAAACTTGGAGATAAGTGGGGTAACTGATCAGATACTATCTAGACGTATCTATAAAATGTGGTGATAATCAAAAGCTATATGCTAGATGGAATAATAAACTATCGATCCTAAATCTGACTGGCAGAGGAAAAAGAAAGCTGAAAGAAGAGCAAGAATAAAAAGAGGAAAAACAAACATTTTTATTTCATTCGATAACGAATTACATCATAAAACCCATAACTTAATTCTCTACTCAAACACGAATGAAAGTACAGGTACTCCAGTTCACCATGTTGTCTGCAATATATATGTATATTGGGCAGATGTACTTGAAGTTGGTTTCATTTGACACTGTTGTTGTAATGTTTCCTCCAAATTCGATGTCAAATATCAAAGTTCCTTCATTGAATTCAGTGTTGAATATGTGGGCTTCATCCACATTAAGAAATAAATCTCTATCAATAGTAACATACCATACTCCAGATGAGTTAGAGTTGATGTCATTAGAAGACAGTGGAACATACTCTGTTAGCCTATATTCCGATCTCTCATGGAAATAGACCAAACTGAACATGTCATGACAGGTAAATTCAGAGTCATGATCACTTACCTCCAAATGAGCTATCATGGAATAAGTAAGCTTCATTTTGAGCAAATTCCAATCATAAAGAACGAAACTTGCAAGTGTGACATCTTCCACTTCAACGGTAGGCACATGGAATGCCTTGTTGTTGTTGGTAGGGTGGTCGTTTTTTTTGGTCGTGGAAGTGAAGAGGAAGCCAGTGACAACAACTACTCCAGTGATGATGATGATAATGAGTAGTATGACCCAAACATTAAAGATCCATTTCTTCCAAGCGATGATTGGTTCAAAGAAAGTTTTTGTGGGAGGAAGCTCGTTCAATTGCGTTGGAGGAATGGAGATGGGTGCTGATCTTGGAGGAAGGCCGGGTATGGGTGCTAAGCTTGGAGGAAGGGGTAGAGGGTACATGGCTCGTCGAGGTGAAAGTGTAGCTTCTTTTGTGTGAGTTGTCTGATTTGAGCAGGGGGCAGGGGACTACATTTATAGCATGGTTTGCGTCACATATATTAATTGTGTAAAGTGGTCATATTCCATGTCCCCCACCAAATCACATATCTCATTCAACGCTAGCTAGTCTCAAATTCCCACTCTTATATATTTTACGTCATTATGTAAAATTATACTAAATTATTTTTCATCTTAATTTTTAAGGTTAAAGATACTATATAAATGGTGTTAAAGTAAATTAATATGTGGAATACCCTACCCTACCCTACCCATGTGACATGAAATTAATTTGACTAAGAAATGAAACTAAAGTATATTGGGCCGCATTTCACACTTTGGGGCTCACCTGTTCATAGTAACACTTAGGGTACTCACATGTAATTTTGTATAGTCTATAAATACAAAACTGGAACAGGGATCAGATTAAGCTGATCGTTTCCTTTCCACCAATCCCTTCGTTTCTCCTTCATTCCATTTCAATGGCATCACCTTTGGTGATCTGCCTGCCAATATCCTTCAGCGCTTAGTCGCTCTCATGATCGTTTCCTTTCCACCAATCCCTTCGTTTCTCCTTCATTCCATTTCAATGGCATCACCTTTGGTGATCTGCCTGCCAATATCCTTCAGCGCTTAGTCGCTCCAATATCCTTCAGCGCTTAGTTGGGTCCTTCGCTCATTTCCTGGCGCACTCGCAAGCAATCCACTATATCTCGCTCGTCGGCGGAATCTGAGTATAGGGCTATGGCCAATACTTGCTGTGAATTAGTCTGGATAGCAGCTGTCCTCCGCGACCTGCGCATCAACGTCTCCACGCCAATTGCAATGTACTGTGACAATCAATCAGCGAACCACATCGCTCGGAATCCGGTATTCCACGAGCGCACAAAGCACATCGAGCTTGACTGCCACCTGGTTCGACAGCACTTCACCAGCGGCTTCATCTCTCCCAAGTTCGTTCCTTCCGCCCTTCAACCGGCTGATTTATTCACCAAGGCGTTGTCCGCCGATGTCCTCCTCCGCTTATCCGACAAGCTTGGCGTGTCGAATTTTCTGCATCGCCAAGCTTGAGGGGGGGGTATTGGGCCGCATTTCACACTTTGGGGCTCACCTGTTCATAGTAACACTTAGGGTACTCACATGTAATTTTGTATAGTCTATAAATACAAAACTGGAACAGGGATCAGATTAAGCTGATCGTTTCCTTTCCACCAATCCCTTCGTTTCTCCTTCATTCCATTTCAATGGCATCACACCTTTGGTGATCTGCCTGCCAATATCCTTCAGCGCTTAGTCGCTCTCAAAGTAAACTTGCAGTTGATTCAAAAATAGCAAGACAAAAAATAAATTAATATGTCGATAGGAGAATGTTCAAGACGATTTCAATTTCACATAGTATGATGAGGTGATTTTTCATTTTCTTGCTAAAAATACTAGTAAATTTTATATGCCCCTATGCAATCAATTTCGACTATTTTCCAACTCGTTCAATTTAAAAGAAGAAAAATAAAACTCATCTAACAAAAGGAATTTTAGAAATGCATGGGGTTAGGGGTTTGTAGCTGGTGGCACTAGATGACAGTGCTTTAAATTCATGTTACACATATTTGTCTGCATATACCTCTGTGAGTGGCTGCATTGTCAGTGAGATCTAGCCTTTTAGTACTAAAATGTCCTGCCGAGGAAGACGTCATTGAGAGATTTCTTTAGACAGCTAGCTATAATTTTTTTTTTTTGACAACGACAGCTATAATTTAAACAAAGCCATCATGTTTAATAGTAGTACTAGTTAGCGGTTCAGAAAATCATAATAATTTAACAATTTATTTCTTTTTAAATTTTTAGCAGTTTTTTTTTTAAAGTCCAATTGGGTCGTTTTATTTACAACTTTTGAGTGACGATGGGTTAGTTAGAAGTCCAAAATGGTCCCTGAAAACTCTACCAAAACATCTTTATATCAAAACCCTTAAATAATAATACACACTTCTTTATATCATTAAATGCCACATAAACATCAAGTTCCACACTTCTTTATATAATTAAATGCCATATTTTAACATTTAAATCCCACACAGGTAGATAGAAATAAATTCTCTAACATGTTATTAATCAAGAGCCATGCCATTTGTCATCTCCAAGAGCCAAAACTGCCATTGCGTAGCTAACCAAGACCCAATAGAGTATCAACACATAATTCCAGGAAACAAAATGGTAATAAAGGGTAATCAAAAACTTCTCCAAACAAATATATCATCCTATATAAAATAAACTCTAAGCAATGAAACTTCAAACCCTAAGCATAATTAATCGCTTGGCCAATCCCCAATCGAGAACCATCACGTCACCATTTAATGCCATTATTATAAACATCAAAACTTTACAAATGTGTGCATCTCTATAAATTAAAAGATGGTAAAGAGAAAGAGAATATGCAATTTTTTCGATTTACCTTTCCCGTTGCGTTACTTACAAAAAAATATATTTTGTTATTGTTTTGACACTAATAAGAGAGACTTATTAAACAAATTATATGAAGAAATGAGATTAAAATGTAAACAAGTTAGACAACTTTTCTTGATGATATTTTTCAAAGATCATTATAACGGATGCCCAAATCATTAAAGTTGATGGAATAAGGACTTTGTTATAATGGAGCTCTGCGCTCTTCTTATCCAATTTGATATTTAGAAAATAAATTTGTTTCATATGCGTTTTTGATATTATCTGGATAATTAAGTTTTTCACCTCAGACCTAAGATGTGTGAATTAAACATGATCCACGTGTCAGTCAGACAAACAAAATTAAAGGAAAAGTGGCAATGGGGAGGAAAGTAGATTCCCACTTAAATAAGGTGAGGGCCACACGCCACAGCATAGGCAGTCAGCCACTCCCGAAATCTGCCCACCCCAAGACACTACTCCAACCATTAAAAAAAAACAAAATACCTTCAAGGAGAAAAACTGAGCCACTTAAAAAGCCTACCGTACAGTACATTGTAACATTTTTTTTCAGATTGTCCTGATGATGCTATTCAAAAATATGAACCAGTAGGTTCAATAAAAACAGCTTTTCTCGACGACTGATCAACATGGGTCGTGGCCTGGCCTGCATTGCAACGCTATAGCCCAACATGGGGAGAGTGTACGTCATATTTTGTGGTCCTGCGACAACAAAATTTAATTTGATACAACGTAGAAAAACAAGAATAAAAATATAACAACTACTTAATAGACTAAAAATTAAAATTCTCTCTCTCAAAGGACCTGTCCTACAACAGCTTCTTGTTGGCCAAAAGCCCAAATTAAACTGTCGAAATGACAAAAAAATCTCTGCTTCTTGTCCTAGAGATAGTCTCTGAGACTAGAGAGTCAATTCTAAAGGCACTTTTTATTTTGCTCTGAGATTTGTGAATCGAGACCGCCTGGAGGTCGGAAACGTGCCAGAAGCACGTCGGAGAATGAAGTGCGACGATCAGAGATGATCGCAGACAGTGGCGATTCCAGAGCCTTATAGGAGGGGGGTCCCAAAAAAAAATTCATCGGGGCATATAGATATCACTCGTATTTGGCAAAAAAAAAAATCATATAAATATTTTTTATGTTTGACGATATAAGTTATTTTAAAGTAAATATTAAAGTCAAGCTCATATATTGTGCATTGACGACCTAACTTTGAGAGGTCATAAAACTCACATCCGTTACCCTATCAGATAGAGTCATATGTCATTGAAAAGATAATTGAATAGCCTACAACTCTTTAGTTGGTATTACGATCAAAATCCGACATTAAAGCAGCTGAAAACATACTCAAAGTAAGATCGCCTAACAAGTGTACCTTAGCAACTTTACAACCTTATAACGAACGACCGGAGTACCATTTGGGAAATCGATCACCTAGAACATCAAGTTAACGACAAGAGCTACAATGTCTATGCTTACACCTAAACTCAAATCACACGTTAAGATGACTCAAAACTAAGCCGAAATGGACTATATATAATTGAAGTTGTTAATGATCGGCCAATCTTCTAGAGCTCACAAATGTCTCATACTATATCCGTTGAAGATGATCTTTATATGGTTAGAAAGCTAATTGAACGTTCTACAACTTTCATTTTTACATCGAGATGAAATTCGAAGATTATGCCGGTGAAAATATGGACCGAAGATGACTGGTTGATCGAATTTCGGCGAAACGGAGGAGGGTCCTAGGACCCCCCGGGACCTCCCCTGGAGCCGCCTCTGATCGCAGATGCGCAGGAGCGAAGGCGCCAAAGATCGTCTTTAGCGACGAAGAAGATCTTTTGTGATAAAATGATTTGTTGCTGTTTCTCATTCATATCACAGTTTATATAGTTACAAAATAATTGCAATGAGACCCCAACACTTCTAATTGTTACAATAAACAGCCCGAAACTCAAATAAAAATACAATTGCCTCCTTCCCTCCAAATCCAAGTCAAGTCGACTGATCTTCATGCGTGTGGAGAAAATTACTAACACCGAGTTTGCTACAAAGGTGGAGTAAAACATCACTGCTGATAGGTTTAGTGAAGAAATCGGCCGGCTGATCACTGGTGTGGATCGGTCGAGGCTCGACGAATCCCTTGGAGACCAGCTGCCTCACCAGATGGCAATCAACTTCAACATGTTTTGTCCTCTCGTGGAAGACTGGATTTTTGGCAATATGTAGGGCTGCATTGTTGTCACAGTAAAGCGGAATACGTGTGGGAACATTGACATGTAAGTCCTCTAGCAGACCATGAAGCCAAGTCAGCTCACAAACAACTTGTGTCATGGCTCTATACTCTGATTCTGCGGAAGACCTGCTGACTATAGTTTGCTTTTTGGTTTTCCAGCTGATCAAGGATGAGCCAAGTGTGACACAAGGCAGTCACTTGGGAGAAATTCAAGCTTTGCTTGGATTTACTCCAAATTGGTGTTAACTAATTTGTAGGGCAGCCAGGATGAGGAAGGACAATTAAAGCTATTCTAAGATCAAGGTGGAGATTGTAGTTTGATCTTCAATAGCTGTTATAATTATTTGAGCTTGTGGAATGTGGAAGTTGGAATCGGTGTCTATTTGTGGGAATTCTGTTTGGTTTGTGATGCAGGGAAAACAAGGAGGGAAAGTCTGTTTTTTCTGTTACTGAAGTTTGAGTCCCAAATGGAACGACACCGTTTCGGCTTCAGTTCGGCGTTTCATTTGGCTGGATATGCGAGTAATTCGGAACGGCTTCGTTTGACATGTGGCTGGCATGCTTCGGCGTCGTTTTGGCCAACGGATACAAAACAGAAGATCCGCGCCTGGGTCACACACACACTCGAATCTCCAAAACCACAATTAGGGTTCTTGAAGAAAATCAGATTTGGGGCTTTTCGAGTTGAATAGAAATTGATCATTCGGTCGGTTGTAATAGCATCGCATTAGTCTACTGGTTGTATTCTGTACATTGATTGATTCCAAAGCTCAATAATACGTCCTCATTTTGGTGCTGGAGTAGGGGAAGGAGTCCCCGAACCAGGGTAAATCTTTGTATCATAGTTTCGTTGTTGCTAGTTCGTTTTTGACTCATCATTTCGATTGTCGATCCGCATCCGCATCTCAACATTAAGAATATGGGGCTTGTACCTCCGAAAACACTTCATATCATATTTAGAGGTTCCTCTGAATTGTTCTCTTCTTTTTTTCTAATGTCAAACAGGGTCTCAAGGACTTTCTTCTGTAATCATATTGCTAAATCGATGTTGCGGTCGTGCTTCCTCCCTTCCTCGGGCCAAGAATCGCTGGAGCGGTGCCGAGCTTCGTGCTCTCAGTTGCGTCGGTGATCTACGCAACGACTTCAGCTGGGAAAGCTCTGTCTCCGCGCGCGAATCCTTCCTTTCGGCTTCTCCATCTTCAACCCGTAAATGGGTCTGGTCTCCAACTTGTTCGTCTCTTGTCAGACGGTTGTTGGTTCGTTTGTACCGTTGGTGTTGATTTCGATTCCTAGCATTAATGGCAGTAGACTATAGAAGGTATAAGTGGCGCAAGGGGAACCCCTCTTATCACTCAAAAGCTATCAAACTTGGAGATAAGTGGGGTAACTGATCAGATACTATCTAGACGTATATATAAAAAGTGGTGATAATCAAAAGCTATATGCTAGATGGAATAATAAACTATCGATCCTAAATCTGACTGGCAGAGGAAAAAGAAAGCTGAAAGAAGAGCAAGAATAAAAAGAGGAAAAACAAACATTTTTATTTCATTCGATAACGAATTACATCATAAAACCCATAACTTAATTCTCTGCTCAAACACGAATGAAAGTACAGGTACTCCAGTTCACCATGTTGTCTGCAATATATATGTATATTGGGCAGATGTACTTGAAGTTGGTTTCATTTGACACTGTTGTTGTAATGTTTCCTCCAAATTCGATGTCAAATATCAAAGTTCCTTCATTGAATTCAGTGTTGAATATGTGGGCTTCATCCACATTAAGAAATAAATCTCTATCAATAGTAACATACCATACTCCAGATGAGTTAGAGTTGATGTCATTAGAAGACAGTGGAACATACTCTGTTAGCCTATATTCCGATCTCTCATGGAAATAGACCAAACTGAACATGTCATGAAAGGTAAATTCAGAGTCATCACTTACCTCCAAATGAGCTATCATGGAATAAGTAAGCTTCATTTTGAGCAAATTCCAATCATAAAGAACGAAACTTGCAAGTGTGACATCTTCCACTTCAACGGTAGGCACATGGAATGCCTTGTTGTTGTTGGTAGGGTGGTCGTTTTTTTTGGTCGTGGAAGTGAAGAGGAAGCCAGTGACAACAACTACTCCAGTGATGATGATGATAATGAGTAGTATGACCCAAACATTAAAGATCCATTTCTTCCAAGCGATGATTGGTTCAAAGAAAGTTTTTGTGGGAGGAAGCTCGTTCAATTGCGTTGGAGGAATGGAGATGGGTGCTGATCTTGGAGGAAGGCCGGGTATGGGTGCTAAGCTTGGAGGAAGGGGTAGAGGGTACATGGCTCGTCGAGGTGAAAGTGTAGCTTCTTTTGTGTGAGTTGTCTGATTTGAGAATCTCTTGTAAAAGCATGGTTTGCGTCACATATAGTATTAATTAATTGTGTAAAGTGGTCTCATTCCATGTCCCCCACCAAATCACATATCTCACTCAACGCTAGCATGCAGTCTCAATTCCCACACTTATATATACATGGGAGCGTTCAATTGAGGACGGGTCTTATGGTGAGGGTGTATGGACTAATCTGGGCCATTGGATGAGGTTCATCCAATGATCCACAAGCTGCCACGTGTCACATGTGGTAGTGGATTTTACTGTTTGCTTTTTGGTAGTGGGATTTTACTATTTGCTTTATTGGATTTTGGGTACTTGGACACGTGGCGCACCCACAAAGCACGGTGGGTTAGATGGATGATGATCTAATGGATGAGATTTATCCCTACGTCCTTACCAAATTTGGGTGTCCTCATTTGAACACTCCTCTATACAGGGGATATATATTTTTATGTCATTAGGTAAAATTATAAATGATTTTTCATCTTAATTTTTAAGGTTAAAAGATACTATATAAATGGTGTTAAAGTTAATTAATATGTGGAATACCCTACCCTACCCATGTGACATGAAATTAATTTGACTAAGAAATGAAACTAAAGTAACTTGCAGTTGATTCAAAATTAGCAAGTAGTAGCTTTTTAGTTTGATTTTTCATTTTCTTGCTAAAAATACTAAATTTTCCAACTCGTTCAATTTAAAGGAAGAAAAAAAAAAACTCATCTACCAAAAGTACTTGTACTTGGGCAGTTGATGAATTTGAGAAATGCATGTAGCTGGTGGCACTACTAGATGAGAGTGCTTTAAATTCATGTCACATTTCTCTCTGCATATCTGTCGGTGGCGGCATTGTCAGTGAGATCTAGCCTTGTGACGAGGACGACGTAATTCCATCGTAATTCATAGTTGGTGATGGATTGAGTCATTGAGAGATTTCTTTAGACAGCTACTATAATTTAAACAAAGTCATCAAGTTTAATAGTTAGCCGTTCATAAAATCATAATAATTTGATAGTTTATTTCTTTTTAAATTTTTAGCAGTTTTTTTTAATTTTTAAAATAAAATCTTAACTTTGTTATTTTTCTAGTGAATTTCAGAGTTATCGTTCGAGTTCATCGCTATCATTTATTTTAGGTTTTGCGTTTGCTGTTACTTTGAGATTTCGAATGTATCATGTATAGTCGATACACGATTTTAAAAAAAAAAGTTTGATACCCAATTAATAAAAATAAACACTTGGAGATAAATTCTTGGTAATTTAGTGAAGCTTGCTAGCTTATAACTAGGTAGTCGCACTTGGTTGACCTCAAAGGAGTATTAAACTAACCATTTAGGGCTTGAAAAAAAACAAAAATTAATTGATGAAACGGCAATGCTAAGGGCATCAGCTCCTTTTAACAACCAACATCAAGTTCCACACTTCTTTATATAATTAAATGTCACATTAACATTAAATCCCACACAGGTAGATAGAAATAAATTCTCTAACATGTTAATAAAGAGCCATGCCATAGCCATCTCCAAGAGCTAGCCAAAACTGCCTGATAATTTTGGACAAAATCATTGCGTAGCTAACCAATAAGACCAAGAGTATCAACATAATTACAGGAAACAACAAAATGGTATCAAAAACTTCTCTAAACAATACTATAAGCATAACTCCACATCACGTGACAACAAAATGGAAGTATCAAACAAATATCATCCTATAAAATAACTCACAACCAACCAATGAAACTTCAAACCCTAAGCATAACTCCACATCACGTCACATTTAAAAAAAAACAAAAACTTTCCATAGCTGATTCACATATAAACCATGTGCTTGACTATGGATTCCCTGTATATATCAACTAGTTATAGCTAGGCACACATTTACAAATGTGTGCATCTCTCTCTCTCATACAAAGTAAATTAGGCCCCACAGCCAGTCAGCCACTTTGCATCTCCAATAGTTAAATATTATTTTATAAAGCAATTGGCACTGAAAATAGGCCCCACCCAAAGCTTTGCACTCCAACCGTCCAACCATTAAAATAACAAAATACCTTAACAAAATTGAAGCCCCACTTAAAAAATCTCCTGCGTCACTCTCCAGTACTTGTAAGCTGAGAATTCAAGCGCTAGCTGTTTAATACTACATTGTAACATTTTTCAGATTGTACTGATGATGCATGCTATTCAAAATATGAACCAGGAGGTTCAATAAAAACAAACGGGGTCGACCATTGATCAACATGGGTCGTGGCCTGGCCTGCATTGCAATGCTAGCCCAACATCTCCCCAAGTGAGAGAGTGTACGTCATAATTAAAAAAATATATATATTTCATATAGATCGTAAAAAAATTAATTTGATATTAACGTAGAAAAACAAGAATAAAAATTAAAATTCTCTATCAAGGGACCTGTCCTACAACAGCTTCAGTGGTGGCGCGGTGCTAAAAGCGAAATGAAAAAAATCTCTGCTTCATGTCGTGGAGATAGTCGAGAGTCAAATTGTAAAGGCACATTTATTTTTCTCCTTAGTGTGAGATTTTGTCCCACGTCACCAAGCCTGCCTCACAGAGTAAGGAACCCCGGACAATTTTCACCCAGTTCGTATGAGCGTAGTTTGAGCTTTAAAAATCTAAATCAAACAGGCTTTGATTAGGAATAATATAATATAATACCAACTTCTCTCAATCAGCATCTTTTTCTTTTGTTGCCTTGCCGATAAACAAGGACGTCGCAAACCTGCATGCTTTAGTTTTGGTGTGATCATCTTGACCTACATTTGTGTCAGATGTTTTTGTCTGGTGGAGACAGAAGCACAACCTGCAAATATTTTATACAGCGAGTCAGTCAGTATATCTCGGATACTTGATGATGAGATTCATGCTTAAAGAAATTCAGACGGAAGTTGAAATTATCAGCCTGGCAGTGCATAGAAATTTTACTCAAAACTCCAAGGATTTTGCATGACAGCAACAGAGAGACTCCCCGTTTATCCACATGTGAAATGGCATCGTTGCGTCACGTACTCACGTCTCAAAGGTAAAAGGCCATACCCCTCAATGATATTTTTTTAGTCTGCACACGAGCTTCTTCAAATCGCTGATGGACTGATGTTTCATTTCACATGAAATTGGCTTGAGGTGCAAGGGGGACTGATGTATCTTTACAAGCAGTGTGATCCAAAAATCATTCACAGAGATGTGAAAGCTGCTAATATATAGAGCTTTGGAGTTTGGGAAGGCTGCAAACCAGAAAGGAGCCATGCTCGACTGGGTAATAAACATACATTTATTAACAAGTTGTCCTTCATATGCTCATATACATTTATTTCTAATAGGTCAAGAATTTCACCTGGAGAAGAAGCTGGACATGCTGGTTGACAAGGATTTTGAAAATCAACTAGAGCAGAGTGGAGCTCGAGGAAATGGTGCAAGTGGCACTCCTCTGATTGAAGGAGATGGACTGGCCGAGAAATGAGACGATGTGCAAAGAGCTGAATCCAACATAAGTGGGGCCAATGAGTTCTCCTCTTCAGAGCGCAACTCAGACCTCACTGATGACTCTTCTCTGCTGGTCCAAGCGATGGAGCTCTCAGGACCCAGATGAGACAATCTCCTGCAAACATTCCATACTACCACGAATAAGTACACCACAAAAAGTTTCTATACTCCAAAACCAAGCTTCCTCCATTGTTGTATAGTAGCAATTATTCAAGCGCTCCGAAGTCTGAAGTTTAGTTTTCTGTAGTAATTTATTCTACTGAGATTTTGAGTTTTGACATTTGCCTGTATGCTACATATATCAGGAAACCATGTAGCAAAATGTAAGCAGAAGCACAGTTCTGAAAGTATAGTCATATGAGTATGATAATTCTCAGAATTTGAGCACATGGAAATCGAGCTAACCATCAGGTGTACAATTCAGAGTTATTCATATGGGTTGCCTTGACAGAGGCGTCTTTGTTAGTCTTGAGGTTGGGCAAGGCGGTCTTCAGAGCAGATTTGACGAGAGAGGTGGCAGAGGGACCAGATTCAGGCCATGAGAGGCCAAGAGTGGCCTTGATATTCCTCATCTGGCAGCGGCTTAGGAGAGCAGCACTCAACCCATCTATAATACTACCCGAGGGGAAGTAGTCGATGCCCTTCAATAGGTTTGAGCCGGTGGTTTTGGAGTGTTTTCTCTCTGCCGAAGTCTCCAGCTTGAAGAAGAGGGAGTCATCTGGGGGGAGCTTGCCTCGGAAGTTCCTGCTCTGGATTGAGTCTAAGATGAGTACCCTCTCGGGAATTATTTGATTGTCAATGAGCAGTTTTGCAGTGAGATGAGCTCTTTCAGCGGGAACAGAGAACTGGAAGGCCACGAGGAGGGTTGAGTTGTCATTGTTCAGGGAGTAGATGTTGCAGGACTTGTCTCCTAGTGAGGGTTCGAGAGTATTTCCTGCAAACGGAATCTCAGGTAAGATGAGGCTTCCAATCAAGGTTTTGGATGAGATGTTGTGGAACAGGAAGAGAGATGGAGAAGAACTGGCAATGAGGAGGAGCTCGGGGCGGAGTGGCTTTTCAGGCTTTGGGTTGGAGAAGAGGATGAATGGAGAAGGAAGAGGAAGTGATGGTGGAGTGAAGTTGTTCAATTCCTCTTTAAAGAACCGTGAAGGTGGTGGCGCTTCTGTAATGACATCTTCCATCTTCTGCCTTCACCTGAATAATGATCCATGTCAACTGAATCCATCAGGTCACAACACATAGACATGGCAATCTAAAGATAAATCTTGAGCCAACACCATGCTTTAATTGCATGCCGCCAATACCAGTGCACTGCCTAGAGGCTGGACGAAACCGTATACAGCCCAAGTAAACAACGCCTAAAACTCGGCACACCAATTACCACTAGCCTAGTTGCATATCACCCAATTACACTTATAAACTACATCAAGAAAGAACACATTTCTAAACCACTGATTACTTTCTCACTGTCAGATTAAACCTAAATATCTCAATCTGCCACTATCACAATAACCTCACACACACTACTAACTAATTACTAGCTAATTCAGATCAAGCACAAGCTGATATCTTCTATCGAAATTCTCCAGATTTTCCAATCCAACAACAATTTATAAACACACATTCACCAAAGCTGAACCAGCCTCCTAAAATTGACAGCATTTCCAGCTTACTTCCTCAACCATAAACCCTAATAACCACAGCCGCAATAAATATTGTACACAAAAATCACAAATTCATCCAAAAACAAACTCCTAGTAATAAAAATTCCTCACCATATCCAAATTCACACATCAATTGATTCATATCATAGTTGAGTTTAAAGATGTGAATCTGAAACACTTTGATACCAATTTAAAACCCTCAAAACCAACAGCAAGCCGGCATTTCACACCCGGAAAAATTCTCTAAGTAACGAGAAAAAAGTTAGATGATTTTTACCAGAGAAAATTGATTTCGGGAGAAAAACGGCCACAGCGGATCGCTCCGGCGAGTTGGAACAAAGCTTGAAATGGAGTGTCGAAGAAGAAAGCTTTCTCATCAATGGTCGCCTGTATGGAAACGTTTTTTGGAAAATTACAGAACGACCCTCAGTGTATTAAACATTACAATCAATGGCTCAAGATATGAAACTTATCACATAAGCATCCCAATTTGCACCAAAATCAAGATTCACTTCCAATTCTACACATTTTTTAGATTAGTTTCTCAATTTACACTAGTTTTGTAAGCCGCCGTTGCTCACAGTGTCTTAACATTAAGACGCTCTTGTTGACAGCGTTTTAAGCCCCGTGACGTTTTTGCGCTAAAATATGCAGTCATGTGCCGTAATATTACCAAACAAGCGTAAGCCGCTGTTGGAGACATCGTCTTACCTTAAAACGATGTTGGTAGGAGCGTTCTAATAGAACGATGAAGAGAAAAACTAGGGCTCGAAACTTAAGCCGCTGTTACGGACGGCGTTTTAATAAAAAAATAGATTTAAACGATCCACATCAGCTACCGACTCACATATTTTGGTGCAAAAACGACACGGGGCTTAAGACGCTGTCAACAAGAGCGTTTTAATGTTAAGACGCTGTGAGCAACGGCGACTTACAAAACTAGTGTAAATTGGGAAACCAATCTAAAAAATGTGTAGAATTGGAAGTGAATTTTGATTTTGGTGCAATTTGGAAAAATTTCCAATTTTGGACTGGGATTCGGGCCTGGAAGAATTGTGTTGCAAAAGCCAAAAAATGAGCTGAGGAAACGATTTTGTAAAATTAAAAAACGGCCGCCCTCAATGTTCTAAACTTTACAATAGATGGGTAAAAGTATGAAATTTGTCACAATTACATCCCAAATTTGGACTGGGATTCAGGCCTGGAAGAATTGTTAGCAAAGAATGAGCTCAGCTTCCTTACTGCGGATGCCCTAAGAGATTGATACATTAATGTGCAAAATCATCGACACAATGTCTGAACCTGCGAACACGGTTTCAAGCTCATACATGAGTTGAGTGAATGAACAACACATGTTGAAAGTCATAAATGTCAGGAGTAGGATCGAGAATATGCTGAGATAGTTTCTTTGACACTTCTACTTGCCGACATGCTTGGGAGAGAAATGTACATTTGTGACGGCAATTATAGGAAGTTTTCTCAGGCTACGAATGTTCTGAATTCGGACTCAGACGTGTATGTGCGGGTCACGAAGCGTGGCGGGTGAAGAATATACCAAATTTTTTATCTGCCCAACGCATATTGAAGGGTCAGGTATCTCGTCGAAGCACACGAGTATAGACATTATTTTGCTTCTTATATATATTTTTTTATATGGAGAATAGGAATTTGACTGACCTTTGGACTAGAGATAAATCCTAATTGATTAATGTTTAATCTTCATGCTAGTTGTCACTGTCAGAATCTGCATTGAGAGAATTAACATGGTTAGAATTGAGACTGACAAGATAATTGATGGAAACCTGATAAGAGTGTAATTTACCTGACCGAACATCGTCACTGAGTTTGCCTTTTGCTTGGATTTGCTTAACGAGCATTCTATAAATTAACACCCACCAGTAAACATGAAGAACGAACAAGCAATACAGAAGTGTATTAAACGTGTAGTAGTAAACTGGTCCATCGTATTCGTGTTTAGCTCTGTCCAGCGTCTGTAAAACCTCGTAGCTGCGACAGAAAAGGATGACAATATTGCAGTTAGCAATAGCACAATGGTCTTCAAGCGTCCATTTAAATGAAAAAAAGGCCATTAAAATGGACGTAAAATAGCACATTGAAGCTGTCCGTACATAAGAAGCTAAGACAAAATTGAAGCTCGTCTACTTCAGCTACGACTATGACTATCTAAAAACTAAAAAGAAAACATTGATGATAGGTTACAAACTAGCTTTTCTGACCTTGTACTCCAGAGGATCCAAACTGGGTAGTAGATGAGCCGAAGTAATATCCAGGACAAAGTAAAGAAAATGAACGCCACGCTAGCAAGTCCTTCCGCTCCACTATACTTGGACATCTTCCCTATTTCCAAAAATACATCACTAGCATCGTGAATAGCCAAAACTACTGAGCCAACACGAGCAAACCTGAAGATAAAGGAGGTACACTGTGTGTTATGAAGGCCATAGTGGAATAGTTCAACCGATAAAGACCACATGAATCGCTTAAGGCGTTTAATGCATAAACGCATGTTGTTACTACTTAGCTTCCAAGCGAAACAACTTTGTAAGCATAAACTCAATATTCGAGACAACTGCAAGAGACTTGCCTGTAAATGTAAGATAGCACGATGAGAACTACAGTTGCAACATGATGACCCATCGACACTCCAAAGTCGGAGCGCCTGGTTTCCCAAAATATCAAAGCAAAAATCGAATATGTGTAGAATCCACCTGCATACATGTACACCGCTTTCAATTTCAACCTGCAAAAAGTCAAAACACAACTTAGCATATTTCTTCAGACAAATCGTGTTCATTCACATTTCCCAGAGGGACAAACACAACAATGCTCACTTCATCTTTAGGTCTGGCCAGGTTTGATCCCCAGGACCCACCCAAAAGTTCTTCGTATTGGTAAACCAAGGCTCATTGTACGTTACAGATAAAGCTAAGATCTCTGCTGAAAGATAATACACAAATTTCCACGCTGATTCCTTAAATTTATTCAGCTTCTTCTGCCGCTCATCTGTTTTCATATCAAGCTTCGCATGCCACTTCCCAAAGATCATCCGCCTTCCTAGTTTCTGCACCGTGCACAAATCTCAGGTATCGCTACAACTACTAAATAAGTCACAACACATGGAAAAATAAACAAGTTACCTATCCTAAAACAAAATACCACACAGTAAAGTTATGACACGTCTACTTTACTGAAGCACATTAACTACTCTCAGCGCCGTAATCAGCGAATTCTTCAAGTCCCTCACATAGAAATTCTCAGACAAGAACCTTAACATGTCCTACGAAAACTGAGTTACAGAAACCACAAAATTAAAAATATTGACTTCTTCAAATCCTCAAAATAAAGAAACTACAGAAATCAGATTTTAACTTCTGAAACATCATTTTTATCCACCACCAATCAAACCAACCACGACACATCAAACTGAACAAATCAATTACCAAAACCCACAACCTAAATCTCTCAAAAATCCCAAAAAGTTCCCATAAAGGATCAAACAGTGATAACTGCCAAGCCAATAGATTTAACGAAACAAAAGCAAAAACAAAAACACTTTGGTGAATAAATTGAAGTACCTCAAACACGAATCTATCAAGCAAGAACCGAATTGCGGGGAAAAAAAGCGCGAAAAGGGGAAGGACTGCATAATCCTCATAAGATGGATAACTCTCATGCTCCCAATCACTAGATTTCAAGCTCTCGATCAGACCCATTTCGCAACTGAAAATCAAACACCCAGAAAAAATCGCATGCGGCGGAAACGGATAACGACGTTATTGGATCTGAATCTGCTTCATTGACGCTCTGGCGAGTTCGGCTGTGACGCAGAGTTTGGCGTCTTTTTCAGCGAACGGAATCATCAGTGATGATTTTCGGTGACCTCAGAATATTTTATTTATTTGTTTATTTATTTATTGTAAACAGTTCGTTAAATGATTTAACTTAAATCCGATAAATATGTTTTACTTTAATAAAGGGAAAAGTAAAAAAAAAAAATAATAGTATGAACTATCAACTTTTACATATTTTTGTCCAAGCTATCCACATTTTCAAATGGGAATCAAAGTCAATTCAAGTTTTGGACTAAATTGTAATTTATATTTCTACAATAGAAATCAAAACTTGAAATCTTTATATAACCATCTTAAATAATCTATTTGTGATAAACACGTATTAAAATAAAAGTAAGTTATATTATATTCACTTATATGTTCAAACTCATTTTACGATCGATCCCTAATTTAACCTATACCTGATAATTGATTTTAGAAATTTCATTTTATAATAAAAATATAATTTTCTAAGCATCAATATCAGTCTAATGTCATAAAACTACTTATTTTTTAGAAAGACTAGAGAAGCGAAACAAAACAAAAAACAAAAAAGTTAATATTTTGACGTGATTTTTATAACATGTACCGAATAATTTAATTTAGAAAATTCATTTTGTACCAAAAATATAACTTTATGAGCCCAAATATCATTCGAATGTCACCATGTAATATAATAACCATCTGCTTATGATTCTAAATTTTCCTATTATTAAGGGGATTAAAGAAGCGAAACAAGAAATAGATAAATATTAATATTTTGGTGTGCTTGAATTCTTTTAATTTGAATATATGTTTGAAACAATTTTATCAATGTCTTCACATAATACAGTAGATATTTGATTATTTTTTTGATAGAATAGATAATTTGATATGGTTCAATAAATATTTTCAGTTTTTTTTGTTTTGATGTCTATTGTAAAAATGTGAATTGTAATTTAGTCCAAAAACTTAAAATTGACTCCTACTTGAAAATGTGGATAGTTTGAACAAGAATTTATAAAATGGTGGTAGTTCATACCACATTTTTGTACGTTACCCTATAATAAAAAATGTTTATTATATTTACATTCCTAAGGTTTGGATTTGTGCAATTTGTGGACCTTTTTTTTTTCTCGGATTGTGTGCAATGTGCAATTTGTGGACCTTTTTTTTCTCGATTGTGTGCAATATGTCGACTTCCAATTTCATGATTTATATAGTCATTTGAAAACGATGGTGTTTTAATAAAAAAAATATCAAAATTGCTTTATTTTATTAATGTAATCCTGTTAATGGGGTGGTGGCCTGTTGGTTAAGTAGTCACATACGATCCTTATAATACGGGTTCGAGTCCTGTGGACACCATTTTTCTCACAATTTGTGAGTTTTTCTACTTCCTTTTCCTCTCCTTCTTCATCGTCTCGCCTCGCGCGTGAATGCTTCTTTCATCACTCGTGGATGCTTTGCTCTTCACGTCTCGCGCGTGATGCTTCCTCCGGCCGTCAAGATGGACGTGTCGTGTCTTACAACGGTAAAGGTGCCCAAAGTGGCCTGAACTCCAAGTATCGAGAATGTACCGATGGTGATTTGGGGTAGATGTGCGGATCCATGCATGGTAAAGGTGACGAACCCGGTCTGCGCTTCAGAAGTGGAGAAATGTATTCTATGATTTCGAATCCGGTCAAGATGCCTTACTAGAGCTTCAGATATCAATATATATATATATATATATATATATATATAGAGGAGCGTTCAAATGAGGCAAGCCAAATAAGAATGAGGCAGTGAGGCACGATCTCAACCACACATCTAACCCCCCCGTGCTTTGTGGGCGCGCCACGTGTCCAAATAGTAAACCCACTACCAACAGTAAAAAGCAAAAAGCAAATAGTAAAATCCCACTACCACATCTTTAAATCTCAACCATTAGATCAATATCATCAATGGCCAAGATCATGCCTTACTGCCTCATTCTACCAACCTTGCCTCAACCGAGTGCTCCCCTATATATATATATATATATACTAGATGATAAGTCGTCATATGCATTGTATTATTTCTAGTTGGTGTACCCCATTATCAAAAAAATACATAATCCTAAATTAAAAATTGAACCATTTTAAAACTACTTAATTTTAATTTGAAATTACACAGTTTTCATTTAAAACTACGACATTTTTTCAAATGATTGTTTTCGCTTGGTTGCACGCAGTTCATTCCTAAAGTTTATGAGGTAATATAACGAAAGTGGCTTGTTGACTATTTTCGCTTGGTTGCACGCAATTTGCATATGATCGCTAAATCATTATTTCCTATACATTTAAATGTAATAGGTGGAGACTTTAATTTCAATCGTGATAAATTTGATATTGTTATAATTATCTTGAAAATATGGAAAACTTTGAGACTTGTTAGAACTCAAATGCACTGAAATGTTATAGAATAACTAGAGAGAAGGAAGCGGGTGAAGGTGTGTTTTTTCCTTCACCCGAACATCTCCTTTTATAGGGAAAAATTTCCCAACACACATCCGCATTTCACTCAAATCATTTCTTAGTTTCTTTGGTGTGGGCCCCACATGTGGGTCCCACATGACATGTTTTTCCCAACCTATGTGTAGACCATTGACCATTTATAACACTCCCCCTGGGATGCACATTAAGCGTTTTTGGCTGCCTCGTTAAAAACCTTAGTTGGAAAAACCCATTGGGATAAAAACCAACTTAAGGGAAAAAGAGTGCAGCGACGCGAAGCTCCCCCTCATATTGGCATGCGTGATGTGCTCATAAATTTTGCAGCTTTCGCATTCCTATGTTGTTGACATGTTTTCGGAATGTTGAGGTAGGGAGAGCCTTTGTAAAAAGATCTGCTGAGTTTTCATCAGAACGAACATATTGTATGCTGATAACTTTGTCTTTTTCCAGCTCTTGGGTGAATGAAAAGTATTTGGGATGGATATGCTTTGTTCTATCACTTTTGATAAATCCTTCCTTCATTTGAGCAACACACGCATCGTTGTCTTCATAAAGAGTGATTGGATCATTTGCTGGTAGAAGACCGCTCGTAGTTCTGATATGTTGTGTCATAGATCTCAGCCACACACATTCACGACTTGCTTCGTGTAATGCAATGACCTCAGCGTGGTTTGATGATGTTGCAACGAGTGTTTGTTTCTGAGAACGCCAAGAGATTGCAGTTCCTCCACATGTAAATACATAGCCAGTTTGTGATTTTTCTTTGTGTGGGTCAGACAGATAACCTGCATCTGCATAGTCAATCAAAACTGGTTTTGCATTGTTATGATAGAATAATCCTAAATCAATCGTTCCTTGAAGGTAACGAAACACATGCTTGATTCCGTTCCAGTGTCTTTTGGTAGGAGCTGAGCTAAACCTGGCTAATAAATTAACAGCAAAAGCTGTTTACAAATATTGTAAAGAAGAAAACGACATACATTATTACAAGCATTTCTAAACTATGATAGAAATCATCCGGTGTTAGATTCCCGGTGAAATTACAAATAGTGAGTACTACAATAATTATTGCAACAAAGACCAATAGTAAGCTAGACATTTTATTGCTTTGGAAATTTTGAGTGTGTTTGAAGTGTGAAGTAGAAGAGAAAAATGTGATTTTGTATGATGAATGAAATCGAATTTATAGGGGAAAAAACTAGCCGTTTATAGCCGTTTGTCACCGTTTATAGGGAAAAAAAACTAGCCGTTTGTTACCGTTTATAGGGTAAAATGGTAAATTAACAATGTAATATCAACAAATAAATTGTGCAAATATGATTCGAAGAAAATGAAGTATTTAAAGTAAA
Source organism: Rhodiola chrysanthemifolia (assembly GCA_033675395.1). NCBI lineage: Eukaryota > Viridiplantae > Streptophyta > Magnoliopsida > Saxifragales > Crassulaceae > Rhodiola > Rhodiola chrysanthemifolia. The sequence continues at coordinate 17,490,108 of CM066204.1, forward strand.
GATAATTACTTTGTAGATCACAACATTTTACTATGGGGCGGTAATCCGCACATCATAATAATATGTTGTTATACATTAAGGGATCGTCGCAACTACTGCTATCTCTTAACCTCTTAAGATTACAATCGTATTCAATACGATTCTGACAGCATGTATTTGGGTTGTCGCACGCTGTGTTTCAAGCGCAATCCGCACCAAAGACAAACTACAGAATAGAACTGAAAACTATTGTAATATTAGTTTTTCATCCAGAAAAACTCAGATATCAACACAATCAGAAAATTGTGAAATAGGGAATTAAGAACTCCCTTTGAGGCAGTGAACCCCTTATGGTATCTAAGAATGACAGATGAAGAACTAAAAAAACAAAGGATTTTATTGAAAGCTTGAGAGACAAGTGAGGAAAACACTTAACCTTTTATCGAATCTTTATTCGAAACTTACGGTATCTCAGTTGGTTAGAGTCTCGTGCTGATAACGTGTTTTAATTATCTTGAAAATATGGAAAACTTTGGGACTTGTTAGCACTCAAATGCACTGAAATGTTATTGAATAACTAGAGAGAAGGAAGCGGGTGAAGGTGTGTTTTTTCCTTCACCCGAACATCTTCTTTTATAGGGAAAAATTTCCCAACACACATCCGCATTTCACTCAAATCATTTCTTAGTTTCTTTGGTGTGGGACCCACGTGAGTCTCACATGACATGTTTTTCCCAACCTATGTGTAGACCATTGACCATTTATAACAGATATGTATTTGAATTTTTATCAATGACTTGAAAATGGAAGTTAGGTTTGTGTTATTTTCGATACTAACATTCGACAATTAAAGCCATTCGGATGAGAATGTAGCTCGAAAAGACAAGATGCGTGCGGACGGATGGGACATTGGTCTCAGTAGCTCGAAAAGTCAAAGCATAGGCTTTAGTTTATGTTTATCTTAGGATCAATGCCAAAAGGGGGGCCTGGCTTTAGTTTCGCCCAGAAGACATTAAAAGATTATGGACGACAATAATTATGTGTGCCTATTTGCCCTTAAATCGAGTCTATGTTTTTTTTTAAAATCGAGTCTATGCAATCAAAATTAATGTCGTACCAAAATACTGTGAGTGTCGAAATGATGTCATTTCGATCAAAACAGTATCATTTTATTTTATTTCAAAACAATTAAATAAAAACAGCGTCCTTGTGGTTTTTCAGTCAAAAGCGCATCGGATCAGTCAAATATAGATAAATCAGCGACTAGAGGAGCACTCTGTTGAGGCAAGGTTGTAAGAATGAGGCAAGTGAGGCATGATCTTGGCCATTGATCTAATGGTTGAGATTTAAAGGTGTTGGTAGTGGGATTTTACTGTTTACTTTTTACTGTTGGTAGTGGATTTTACTATTTCCCATGTAGCGCGCTCACAATGCACGGGATTGATGGATGAATGAAATCGTGCCTCATATTGCCTCATTCTTATTTATCTTGTCTCATTTGAACGCTCCTCTCAAAGACTATTTATAACAAAAGAGTTGCTCTTTGTCCTTAGTGTTGGATTTTTTTCCATTCAAATTCATGTGTAGTAATAATTGGAGGCTGCTATGGGGGAGAAAGTGAGTGTATTGATGAGCAATTCTTATCACTTAATGAGCTGAGCTCAGTCTGCAATGTTTTAAATGCATGGAGAACAACAGCAACCAAGAGGGCTGGCTGGCTGGCTACCCTGGAAGGAGAAGGACCTTATAACTAATAAGATCTTGCCATGGAGGATGGAGCTACAAAACTCCAAAAAAAAAATTTTCTCAACCCAAGTTGAGTTTTTGTTTTGGTTCTCTGAACCTATCCCAGCACTAATTGCTTCTGATGACTTGACATACATACACAGTAGCTTAAAGACATTGAATCCATTGATGACCTTCAATACCTGTAATTTGTACCCTAAAGAGTTATCCCTTCCCTCAGGTCCTCCCTAGCGGCTTTTTCGACATAATTCACCTTCAACAGTAAAAAAAAAAAAAAACCTCACTAATGTAACATTTTCAACGTGGGAAAATGAATGGAACACGGTAATGCGAGTAAAAGAACAGACCCAATTCATGTCGGTTGCGTAAATGTCTTGTAGCAATGGAGTTTTATGCATATGGAACAAATGGTATAAGGAAAGCCAGGTGGAGAGGATACCTTTGCCTTTGCCATTGCCATCAATATAAAATGGCTTCATATGAATCCTGAGTTGTCTTTTTCTTTTTTCTGTTTGGAAAGCAACACTTGCAAAATTGATTAGTCAGCATATAAACAAACAGTACATGAGGAGTGACTTCATGTCTTCAACAATGGAATGATATTTATTCATTTCCTCACTATTTCCTTTTGGCTTTCCTCTCACAAAACTCTTACCTCTCAGAAATGGATTCTTCCGAAGTTGTTGGAGCTGAGGAGTGCACCAGTAGCTCGGAGTCCGGCTGGACAATGTATATAGGATCCCCGAGTCGTGGCGAGGGGAATGAAACTGATGCTGATGAGCGAAGCGCTGGTAACTCATACTGCGTTTATGATGAAAATCTCGGAAGTGATGATTCCATGGCTTCTGATGCCTCTTCTGGTCCCAGCAACCGTCAAGGAACTGGAGGCTTTGATACGATCCAGGAAGATTGCAGAAAATTATCTGCAGGGAAAAACGCTTGTAAGCAAGGTATAATGACGAATACTAGAGATGCCGTGAGAAACAAAGTGGACAAAACAGACACAGTTCATAAGGCCAACACTGCATACAGTCATGTACGAAGCAGACCCAAGTTGAGCAAAAGAAAGTAGCATCACCTGTGAGTTTTCGTAAGTCTAGTTTCTGTAATTATTTATTTGCCAGTATCTGTAAATGTTATCTGCAAATTAATTTTGCGTGCGAAATAGTAGAAGTAGAGGCCAGTTCGATTCATCTACAAGCCTAAGATGATGGATTTCTGTAAATATTTATTTGCCAGATTACAAAAGTACAAAACATTTTGTATGTGCTACGGAATTTGGAAATTATCTCAATTTTAATTTCAAAGTTCAGTGCAAAAGAACTGGCACAAATCTGAACTTACGACATTTCCAATTCCACAACATGAAAACGTAGATTGGGATGTCTTGGTTTGCTGCACATGCCTATAGGATTAGAAGAAAGTCAAATTAAAAACCAAAGTTAGACGAAGGAAAATATTATTCACAAAAGAGGGTAGGAGTACCAGACAGTAGATAATTCTGGCACATGAGCATCAATGGATTTTAGCTTCAAAGTCTTGCTCGAAGCCATGTTTGCCTAAACGATAAGATACCTGGATCCAGCTTGTCTCATGTGCAAGAGCCTCGCATAATGCATCATATGAATACAAAGTGCAGAAATAACTACAAGGATTCTGAAAAGAGAAAAGACAAACAGCACATGAAACATAAATGCATATGCATTGACAGGAAGAGAAAGCGTACATGTTTTTGTTCTATGTAAAAGGCACATGGATATAATTAGGTATCCTTAAAAACATAATAACACAGACAAGTAGATTCGATGAAGCTCAATGTTGTCAAGTTCACACAATAATAGACGGCATCAAAAAAGTGAATCGCATGATGTTCTAAGTGCGTGAACACGAGTTTAGGCACTTATGACATGGAATTATTTGAAATACTGAATTGTCTATAGTAGGTTGAAATCGAGAAGCATACACTTCGCTTAGATCTTTGACTGCCTAGCAATCTTGAACCATTCAGTGTGGAAGGATCCAGGGATGTCAGTCCTCTCATAAGTGTGTGCCCCAAAGTAGTCTCTTTGAGCTTGAACTAAATTCGCAGGAAGCCTGTCCCTCCTGTACGTATCAAAGTAAGCGAGACTGGAAGACATTCCAGGGGTGCTGATACCCGAGTTGATAGCAAGGCAGACAACCCTCCTCCAGGCAGACTGCCTTTCGAGTATCTCCTTTGCAAACTCTGGGTCCACAAGGAGATTGGCCAGATCAGGGTTCCGGTCGTATGCCTGCTTGATGCGGTCAAGGAATATGGCTCGAATGATGCAACCTCCCTTCCAGATTCTAGCCAGTTCCCCGAGGACTAGGCCCCATCCTTGTTCAATGCTCTTAGCCCGAATCAAGTTCATGCCTTGAGCGTAACTGCAGATTTTGGAAGCATACAGTGCTTGTCTAACATCGTGAATCAACTTCTGCTTATCGACGACTGATGTACTGTCGCCAAAGACACCGGATGCAAACACTTTGGAAGCTTCAACTCTCTCCTCCTTTAGCCCACTGAGGAACCTCGAGTCCAGGGATGCAGCTATAGTAGGCGCGGCAATGGACAAATCAGCAGCCTGCTGTACAGTCCACTTTCCAGTGCCCTTCATCCCAGTCTTGTCCAGAACCTTATCAACCAAATGCCCTTCACCCTTGTCATCTTTGATGCCAAAGATATCAGCAGTAATCTCGATCAGAAAGCTCTGCAACTCACCCTTGTTCCACTCAGAAAAAACCTCGTGCAATTCTTCGTTAGTGAGCTTGCCAACTGATTTCAGCACATCATAAGCTTCAGCTATCAGCTGCATGTCACCATACTCAATCCCGTTGTGAACCATCTTCACGAAGTTTCCGGCTCCTCCCTTTCCAATGTATGTCACACAGGGCCCGCTATCAACTTGAGCAGCAACCTTAAGAAGGATATCTTCGATATACTTGAATGCCTCATAAGAGCCTCCAGGCATCATAGAGGGTCCATTTCGAGCACCCTCTTCACCACCTGAAACTCCCATTCCGAGATACAGCAGACCTTGCTGGGCTAATTCTTTTTCTCTCCTCTCAGTGTTTTCATACCACTCATTTCCACCGTCAACTATGCAATCTCCTTTCTCCATGTGCGCAACCAGAGATTTGATGGTGGCATCAACAGGTGGCCCGGCCTTAACAAGAAGAATGATGACACGTGGAGTTTGAATTGACTTTACGAATGACTCAGGATCAGGGAATCCATACACAGGGAGATCTCCTTCAGCCTTGGCTCTCTGAACGGTTTCGTCAACCTTCTCAGTTGATCGGTTGTAGACAGAAATAGGGAATCCTTTCTCAGCAATGTTGAGGGCCAGATTTTGACCCATGACGGCCAAGCCAGCAAGGCCTATTCGTGTTAGGGGAGCCATTCAGTTGTCTGCAAAATGTATCCAACTGTTAGTCTATGAAATCTCAATAAACACTCTGAAACATACAACAACACTATACAAATAGTGAAGCTAAACGATATGCATGCTAACGCCATCAAGTTCGAAGTTCATTAAGTCATTCAGAGGGATATGAATTATGAATATCACGAACAAACAAATTTCAGCAAATGGCATGCTAAAGTATCAGAAAACTCTCGATGGTTGATCAAATGAATATGTTAAAATAAAAGGACACCTTCCATGATACAAGGATCCGTAAATAGCCGTACAGGTCATCATCTTCAATCATATTTGGTAGTTCACTACTGACTGTGATTTACATTGAACAAATCCATTCAATAACAATCAGCATAAATTTTTTGACAGTGACAGATTGACACAGGGAGGAAAGTCAGCTACGGAACCAAATCTATCCACAAAAGTATACATCTAGTCCACTCATACTCGCACATAGATCAATATGATTGACATATTCTATTGTGTTTCGTTATGAAATCTATTATGTAGCTTCAAAAGCATAATAAGAAGAAACATATCAAAAAATTACTTTCCAGAAACAAAATGGGAAGCAAGCAAACTTCCAATCTCAACCAGCAAATTCTTTCAGACTCACAAGATTGTTGTCAGTGAGAACTTAATTACTTAAAAGTTGAAATTAGGCTATCAAAAGAGATCAGAGCTTCCACGATCTACATGTTTAACAACAATACCTAATAGCTAAATACCTTAACCAAACCCAAATCCAACACCACAGCAGAAATCTGATCAAGTGAAAACCACAAGCTTACAATCAATCACAAAACAACATCATCCACCAAATCGACAATCAATTCACACAACTCAGCTGACCATAGATCGCCCCAACAATACAAATTCGAAGTAAAACACAAATCGATGGAGTTTAACTAACAAAACAGCATGTGATCCGATGTACCTGAAAGTGAGCGAAAGGTGAGAACTTTGGGAGAAGGAGGAAAACCCAGATGAATCAAAGATCTGGGTTTCAACGATGACTGATTGAGGATTTTCAAAAATCGCGTAACGAATGCTGCTATGTATAGAATTTCAAAGCGGAAACGGGTAGTGGATTAGTCGTGAACGAGTCCTCAGCAAAACCGAACGCGCGATCTCCGAGCACGCGACAAGCTTAAATTTCAATCGCATCCTCAAAGTTACACATATTTACAAAACTACCCAATGGCGTAAAGACAAGTTCCTAGCTCAACTAATAATCACTCTACGCGTGTCTAATTTTGGATTTTTCAGATTTGAAAAGTACCATATTTATCTTTTTACAAATACCATTTTAATTTTTTTGATGGGACAAATACCATTTTAATTGAAAAGGGTTTTTTTAGAAAAGTAAAAGTAGCTAGGGTGCGATTGGAAATACAGTAAATAAGGGGACGAAAACGGGGTTAGGTGGAATGTGGTTGGTGGCTGATGGCTGGTTATGGTTTGGTACAGTTCGGTCAACACCGTTCACCTAATTAGACCATCAAACCGTTGGTTCAATGAGCCAGCCCAGTGTCGGCTTAGAATCTGAATCAAAAATATTAACAACGGCCCACCCAGATCCGACCGTTATCCTCCTCCTACAAAATACAAGTAAAGACACTGCGAAATGGATTATGTATTCGAGAAAACAAAGAAGAAATGAAGTCAAAAAAACCTTTTGGATTTGTACTTTTATAAAATGACCTAAATGAGTTCAAAAATATCTATTTTGATCCTTTTTTTACCCTGACATTAGTTTGTTGCGTTTTGTAATTAATAGGTATCCGAAGCAAGGTTGTAAAAATTATTAGGCGCTAGTCGGACGGAAAGGGTCCTTGAGGATTAATCGATTTTATAATTTTTAATAATTAATAATCATATAAATATTATTATGGTATATATTTTATTATATTTTAATATATATAAAAAGCAATCTGATAATAAAGATATTTTAATAGTTTATCAAATATTAAAATAATATACAGACATATGTAAACTATATAAAAATAAAGAAATTTTTTCATTTTGATCAAGAAGTTGGTTATCTAGTTAACGCTTAGGCAGATTTAGAGGGCGACTAGGCGTGTCTAGGCAGTGACTAGGCGGATCTAGGCGGCGACGACTAGGCGGATCGATTAATCGGACGGATTCGTAAATCTAGGCAGGAATTTTTAGAACACCGATCCGAAATGTCAATTATTCAACAAAACAAGTCACTTGGACCGAAAAATCTACATGGATAACACGTAAAAAACCGAAACAATGGGCTAATGAATTAACTTGGGCCATCGGTCAAGCCCAGTAACCCAATAGGCCTAACGTTTCTCTACGAGAACAAATGTCTCCCATTCATTAATGCCTCGCTCCTTGCACAAGCTGAAACTGCAACATAAACTCAGAGCCCCAAATGTATGTCAATTATGCCTGCTATTTGAGCAGACACTGGCTAAGCCAGTGCCGGATACACTACACTGCCGTTGAGCAAGGCCACAGTCATATGCCGATAAGCCGCCTCATTCAAATGTAAACCATCCCACACCGCATACTTCGACGGGTCTGTACGAGTTCGCGCCGATCGAACACAACAGCGATGAGAATAAGAAAAACGAAAACGAATTGACACGATTGATTTACCCTGGTTCGGGGACTCCTTCCCCTACTCCAGCAACCAAATGAGAGCCGATTTTATTGAGCTTTGAGAACGAATACAACTTTGGAACAATTACAAATGTTGCAGAGAACTGAAACGAACAACAATCACAAGCTAATTCGCTCTAATCCGAAAAACCCTAAATCTGGATTTTTCTCAAGAACCCTAACTTTGAATTGAAGAACTGAACTGTTTGATTCCCAGGCGCGGAAGCTTATATGCGTTTTGACGAAACGACGACGAACCTTCTCCAACCGAATCCAAACGGCAGCGCACAACTAACCCAGCTGGACTGTAACTGAATTAACGAACAAGCACGTGCCACGCACGGACTTCACGCTCCACTTGACCGGTCGGCTGGCCAGTCGACTGGCCGGCCGGCTGCCCTTCTTCTCCTTCGGCTGGCCGGTCGGATGCCCCTGCAAACTTCCCTGAATGATCTTAACCAAACAACCAGCATCAGACCACTGAAGTACCAATCCATATAGCTCAATAAAACCCAGGGCATCACCAGTTGAGATCAACATTCATAATCTCCACCTTGAGCTCAACTGTTAACCCAAACCTCTCTCACTTGGTTCACCTGCAGCTGGTCAAGCCTTTAGCTGGATTAAGTCCAGACATAGTCTGAACTTTTCCCAGTTGACAGGCTTGGTTAGCATATCCGCAGGATTTTCCTCAGTCGGGATCTTCTCAATACTGACTTCTCCAGACTCAATGATATCTCTAACAAAGTGCATTCTGATGTCTATGTGCTTACTTCTCTCATGAAAGACCTGGTGCTTTGACAGATGTATTGCCCCTTGATTATCACAGAAAGTTGAACACTCTCTTGTTTGAACCCAAGTTCACTGAGCAAGCCTTTTAACCACAATCCTTCCTTCACTGCCTCAGTTATAGCTATATACTCTGCCTCTGTAGTAGATAATGCCACCACTGGTTGTAATGTAGCCTTCCAACTTACTGCAGTTCCAAAAACTGTGAATACAATGCCTGATTGTGATTTCCTTGTATCAATACTTGCTGCGTAATCTGAGTCACAATACCCTATAATCATGTCAGCTTCTTCCTCAGCTCCACCATACACCAGACCTTTCCCAGGACTGCCATTTAAATATCTGAGAATCCACTTAACTGCTTGCCAATGCTCCTTTCCAGGATTTGCCATAAATCTGCTGACTACACTCACTGAATGAGCCAAATCTGGCCTGGTACATACCATGGAATACATCAAACAGCCAACTGCATTAGAATATGGTATCTCCTGCATCTGTCTGCTTTCTTCATCTGTTTGAGGACTTTGATTCTTGTGTAATCTGAAATGCTGAGCTAATGGGGTCAATACTGACTTTGAGGAGCTCATCCCAAACTTTGAGACTACTTTCTCTATATAATCTTTCTGGTTTAGATACAACAGGCCTTTCTTCCTGTTTCTCAATATCTGCATTCCAAGAATCTTTTGGGTTGCTCCCAAATTCTTCATCTCAAATTCTGAACTGAGCTTACCTTTCAAATCTTCTATTTTCCTCATACTTTTACTTGCTATCAGCATGTCATCAACATAAAGTAACAGATATACCCTTGAGCCTGCACTATCCTCCTTGCTTACATAAATGCAACAATCATAAGATGATCTGCAGTACCCTTGAGTAATCATAAACTCATCAAACCTCTTGTACCACATCCTTGGAGATTGTTTCAATCCATAAAGTGACTTTTTGAGCAAACAAACCTTCTCCTCTTTGTTTTCAACTATATATCCATCTGGCTGTCTCATATAAATGATTTCATCTAATTTCCCATGTAGAAAAGCTGTCTTGACATCCAACTGTTCTAATTCCAAATCAAACTTTGCAACAATAGACAACATCACTCTTATTGATCTATGCTTCACAACTGGACTGAATATTTCATTGAAATCCACACCCTCCTGTTGAGTAAAGCCTTTGGCTACCAGCCTTGCTTTCAGTCTTGGTTTCTCAACACCAGGAATGCCCTCTTTCTTTTTGAATATCCATTTACTTCCTACCAGTTTCTGTCCCTTTGGTCTGCTCACTAGTTCCCATGTTTCATTCTTTATCATTGATTCCATTTCTTCATCCATTGCCTTAATCCACAATTCCTTATCAGTTGAAGTAATGGCTTGTTGATATGAGTAAGGTTCTGAGTCTGATACCTCAGCTGCAATATTGAAGGCAAAGGCCACCATATTATTCATTGCCAATCTGTTAGGTGGCTTTGGTATCCTCCTTTGTCTATCTCTTGCCAGCATGTAGTTACTTAGATCTTCTTGTTCCTGAACTAGTTCCTCATGCTGAGATTCATCACTCTCATCATCTGGAATTGCCTCTTCCACTGGTTGATCAGGTATATTAGTTGCTGCAACCTCTTGAGGCTCCACCTCAATCAAAACATTTCTAGAGCTGCTACTGTTCATTGATCCTTCATTCCCTTGAGGCTCAGTCTTATCCCTTGCTCCATCTTTATAAGGAAACATTGACTCATTGAAAGTAACATCCCTACTGATAATTGTCCTTTTACCAATCTGATCCAAACACCATAGCTTGTATCCTTTAACTCCTTCTGGATATCCCAAAAAAATACATTTCAGTGCCCTTGCAGCTAGCTTGTCCTGCTTGATGTGAGCATAAGCTGCACATCCAAAGACCTTAAGTCTTGCATACTCAACTGGATGATCTGACCACATCTGCATTGGAGTCTTAAACTCTATAGCTGATGAGGGGCATCTGTTGATCAAATAACAGGCTGTGCTAACTGCCTCTGCCCAGAAAACCTTTGGTAACCCAGCTTGAATTAACATACATCTAACTCTTTCTAGTATAGTTCTGTTGTACCTCTCAGCAAGACCATTCTGCTGAGGTGTACCTGCAACTGTGTGGTGTTTAGAAATCCCAACAGCTTTACAAAGATTTAAGAAATCAGTTGATAGATACTCTAATCCATTATCAGTCCTTAACCTCTTAATCTTTTTCCCTGTCTGATTCTCAACCAAAGTTTTCCATTCCTTGAAAGTTTCTAACACATCACTCTTCAATCTCAGAATATACACCCAAACTCTCCTTGTATAGTCATCTATAAAAGTGACAAAATACCTTCTATCTCCATGAGAAGACACCCTAGAAGGCCCCCAGAGATCTGAATGGATATACTCTAATTTCTCAGAAGTTCTGTGAACTACTTTACCAAAACTGACTTTGCTAGATTTACCAAAAATACAGTTTTCACAAAAGCCTAACTTTCCCAGATTTTCACCTTCAAAACAACCCTGCTCAGACAATTTTTTTCAGACCCAATTCACTAACATGCCCCAACCTCAAATGCCACAAATTCACATTGTTATGCCCATCCTCCTTCACTGATACACTATCCACAGATCCAACAACAGTATTTCCCAACAATGCATAAACACCATTTATTCTTTTACCTTTTAGAACAACCATAGACCCTTTAGACACCTTCATCCCTCCATTCTCTGCCTTGAACACATAGCCACACCTGTCCAAAGTACCCAAAGAAATTAAATTACGTTTAAGTTCAGGGACATACCTTACATCGCGCAGGGTTGCTTCTTGTCCACCAGCAAGCTTGAGCTTGATAGTCCCAGCACCTTGCATCCTGCAGGCTTTATCATTTCCCAGCAGAACTAATCCACCATCCATTTCTTTGAAGTCTTGAAACCAGGCTTTGTTGGGAGTCATATGATATGAGCACCCACTGTCCAAGATCCACCCTTGACTTGTATCTGCCTCAGTAGCAACCAGAACATCTGCACTTTCATACCCTTCTTCAGCAATAGCAGCCTCAGCTTTGTCTCCATCCTTGTGATGATTTTTCTTCTTCCTCTCAGGACAATCCTTTCTGAAATGCCCTTCTTTATGGCAGAAGAAACACTTCAGTTTCTTGGCTCCACCTTGCTGAGAAGAGTTGTGTTGAGCCTTGGACTTAAAACCTCCCTTAGATGCCTTCTTCTGGAAATTCTTTTTGTCAAACTTCCTATGAACACTTAGGCCTTCAGCTGCAGACCTTGAACTGTTTCCCTCAATCTGCTTTGACTTCAAAGCTGATATGACTTCCTCTAGTGATAGGGAATCCCTTGAGTACTTCATGGTCTCGACAAATGAGTGATATGAAGTAGGCAATGCATTAAGGATCATGATTGCCTGATCTTCATCATCGATCTTGATTTCCAGATTTTCCAAATCAAGTATAATTTTGGAGAACTCATCTATACTTTCATCAAGGTCTTTATCCTCACTAATTTTGAATCCAAATAGTTTACCTTTGAGATAAACCTTGTTTGTGAGGGACTTGGTCATGTAAAGTGATTCCAACTTCAGCCAGACTGCTGCTGCGGTCTTCTCCTTGGCCACCTCTCGAAGAACTTTATCTCCCAAATGCAGAATGATTGAACTGTAGGCCAGCTCCTTCGCCTCATCGATTTCATCTTGTGTCATAGTCGCCGGGAAATCTTTCTCACCATCCAGTGCTTTAACCACCTTCATCTGAACAAGAATCGCCCGCATCCGTTGACGCCATAAGCTGAAATCTCCCTTGCCATCGAACCGGTCAATCTCAATCTTCATCGGACCCATCGCGGCACTTCAAGCTCTGATACCAATTGTACGAGTTCGCGCCGATCGAACACAACAGCGATGAGAATAAGAAAAACGAAAACGAATTGACACGATGGATTTACCCTGGTTCGGGGACTCCTTCCCCTACTCCAGCAACCAAATGAGAGCCGATTTTATTGAGCTTTGAGAACGAATACAACTTCGGAACAATTACAAATGTTGCAGAGAACTGAAACGAACAACAATCACAAGCTAATTCGCTCTAATCCGAAAAACCCTAAATCTGGATTTTTCTCAAGAACCCTAACTTTGAATTGAAGAACTGAACTGTTTGATTCCCAGGCGCGGAAGCTTATATGCGTTTTGACGAAACGACGACGAACCTTCTCCAACCGAATCCAAACGGCAGCGCACAACTAACCCAGCTGGACTGTAACTGAATTAACGAACAAGCACGTGCCACGCACGGACTTCGCGCTCCACTTGACCGGTCGGCTGGCCAGTCGGCTGGCCGGTCGGCTGCCCTTCTTCTCCTTCGGCTGGCCGGTCGGATGCCCCTGCAAACTTCCCTGAATGATCTTAACCAAACAACCAGCATCAGACCACTGAAGTACCAATCCATATAGCTCAATAAAACCCAGGGCATCACCAGTTGAGATCAACATTCATAGGGTCCTTACACGCCGGAGCACCTTGCATCCCACACCAAGCGCCAAAGTCCACGTTGTACTGAACCTCCCCCCCACAACACACTCTCAGTTTATTATTCTTGTTGAACCCTAAACCATAACACACGTGTTTTCATTCATCATCATAACAACAAATTTCAATTTTAATGTGGCTGAAATTTGATATAAGTTTGGTTTTCAAACTCACCGAAATGAGCTGGAGCGCGTATACAAAGCGCATGGCGGCCTTGTACATGATCCTGGCGTGTGGGTGCGCTTTACGCAGCTTCGCTAATGAGGCCAATAAAAGCTGGTTGTGATATATTATATTCCTAAAGAGTTAAAGGCGGTCAAGCATCCGTACCGATCGTAGTCTTTCTTGTTGTCACTCTGCAAGAAGGTCAAGTATACCGGAGAGCATCCTAGCTAGTGGAACATTGCCTGGGACAACTATGTTCACTGCCCCAACTTGCACCAATGTCTGAAAGGTAAAGTCAAATCAGAATGGTAACAATTATTTCATTGAGCTAGCTAAATTACAGTTGACTTGGGAGTCAAGTAAAAGTCTTACAGTGTCTGCACTTGAGATAGATTCGATCACTTGGGGCACCATTTTGCGGAGCTCCTCGCTGCCAGCTCCGGTGAGTCCAACATAGTTGTAATCATTCGCGCCGATTTCTCCAACAAGGAATAGAGTGATTTCTTCAAATATAGGCATCACATTCTGTCAAAGAAGCCATACAAGCATAAACTTAGAAAAAAATTCAATTTATCTGAGATGAAAACTGCAGGCTTTTGTAAAGTACCTTTTTTAGTGGAGCAAAGGAAGGTTTGAGTTTCTGAAACCAGGCAACCTGACTTGCTACAGATTCATTAGTCCATAACAAGCTGCCTATGCCTAGCTTGCTGTAGAAACTTTTGTCAAGAGCTGTTGCTCCGGCAACTGCAAAGTTAGTCCCTCTCAGCCCGTCTTCGGGTTTTGATAAGTTCAAATAAGGCGGCATGAGTGGCAGCCCATAAAAGCCTCAGCTGCAGATCACAACACAAGGAATATGTGGGTTCATATTATATATATTATACAAAAACTAACTAAAAAATAACGAGGAAGAAAGTCAACATTTTCTCATTGAGGTATACCAAGAAAGTCAACTATGAGACGGCCATCTGAGCAGCAGCCAGTGGGGCGACCAAAATAAGTTTGGCCATAAGGCAGTTTCCCAACTACAGCAAATGCTTTAGGGTTTGCGATTATCAAGTTTCCAACGTCAGAAAGTGAATCTCCAAAGTTGAAAATGGCCTCATATGGCTGCTGATGCTGATGTAAACCAGCTGCTGCTGCTGCTGCTAGAGCAAAGTTAGTAGCCAAGAACAGGCTTAACAGCACTCCCACAACAACATCCATAGCCCTCCAAATACTGCTACAGATTTCAGCTGAGATCTGAGAACCTTTTTTTTTTTTTTTTTTGAGATAGTGAACCGCGATATATAGTAATTAAGGACTGGAAAGGAGTGGCCGAAATCCAAGACAGTGCGACACGGTTGAGGAGCATAGGGGTAGTCATTTGACCTAGGGTCAAAATGTCCTTAGGATCATCCTTATTCTGTCCGATTCGTATCCTGTCCTATTCTTATATACTTGATAGCGCTAAAATACATTCACTTTAGGCAACCTCTAAGCTTAATGTTTCGATCATTTTATCACGCGTTCACTTGCTATTTGATGTTTTGCGGTTCATTTCAGGGAAAATTCAGAGTTCAAGCTAAGAACACGAGTAAGCGGTGATTTTGGAGCAAAACCGAGCCTTTAGAGCAAAAAGTGTCCAAAGAATAGATCCAACCGGCCGGCTGAACATTGGCCTTCTTTCGAGCCGCCCGGTTGAAGTCGAGACCAGAAGAAACGATCTCTCTGAGGCATCCAACCGGCCGGCTGAGATTCATTCACAACTTGAACCGGCCGGTTCAACTCCTCCGAGAGCTTCATGACAACTTCCCCTGCTCGAGCCGGCCGGCTAAAACACCCTTCACCTTTTGAGCCGGCCGGCTGAAATACTCAGACAGTTCAAGGAAGTCTGCCCCTGTGCGAGTCGGCCGGCTGAGAATTCCTTCACGCCAGTGAACCGGCCGGTTGAAGACTGGATCTGGGCTATAAATAGAAACTTAGGGTTTCCATAGGGGGGAAAACTTTTTGGGGGATTTTCAAGGCAGATTTCATTGGGATTTAGAGCAGTTTTTCTTGGGGAAGAAGATAGAGATTTAAGGGTCATCAACAACACAAAGATCTAATCACCTAGTGTTATTGGATCTCCATATTGGTTCTAGATCTCTAAACTCTCTTTTCATATGGGTTTTTGCTCTTTCATGGATGTTTTTGTTTGTAACCTCACTATGAGTGAGTAGTGACCTTGGTTGGGGATCTATGAACCCCCTAGACATGTTTGTGACATTGTAAACACTATGGATGCTATTGATGAATGATTTGCACATGTTTCTTCTTCATTTGAACTTAACTCTTCAAGTTGCCTATAAGGTGTTTGTGAAATGTCCTCAATAGGAACTTTGCTTGATTTCATGTTTGATGTAGCTCACGTTGAAAAGCATGATTTCAATGAACTAAATGAAGAAGCATTAGGGTTTTTGTGTTACATGGCGACACTCTAATCTTAATGAGAATGGCTTGAACTTAACCAGAGCATGATTATCTAGCCAATAGAGCGCGAGTGTGAGGCTAGACATTCATATTCTATAATACCAATAGAGCGCGAGTGTGAGGTATTATGCGAGATGTAACCTCTTAGTACTAAGTTGTAGCGCGAGTTGAACTTAGCATTAATGTTGCATGGCTAGATTCTAAGAATGTGCACGTGATTTCATCAATGGTGTCCTATTTTACCGTCACAATAATTGTCTAGGTGGAGAAATAGATCCCTAGTCATCCCTTAATTGATTGTTAACCACGATTTGATAGCACTCTCAACTATAATTCTCTTGGAAGAACAACAAACCTCCCCAAACCTTAGACAATCTAGCTATATCTTTGGCATTATTAGTTTAATCACCTATCCTTTGGGTTCGACCTCGGTTCACCCGAGTCTTTACAAATGTTTTGATTAATCGTGGCTTAGCAATAGTGTTCGAATTCTATTTGAATATTTCCGCTATATTTACGAGTGATCAATACTCTAACGTATTCCGCAAGGGTCACGAAAAAATAGATCATACTCTGCCCTCCCATCCTCCCATCCTAACATCATATCATGCCCTCTTACCCTGTCATATCCTACTATTTTCATTCATATTATAATTTTTTTTTTCAAACACACATACTAAACTAAACCAGCACCACTCAGCATTTAATCACTGTCACTACCAAATCTTTAATATTCAGAAACGGGAGATAATAGCTTAAATGATTTCACATGCATGGCGCAACGCCAGTGGCTCAACGGTTTATTTAGGTTACTTAGGGTGCGTCCACTTTGACTGAAACTTAACTGATCTTAACTGATGTTAACTTGTAGTGACTGATATTAACTTATCTTAACTGATATTCCCTTATCTTAACTGATATTAACTTATAGTAACTTAAATGAAACTTATATTAATTGATGAATAGTAATAGTATGATGATGATTGTTGTGATGATTGTGATGAATAGTAATACGATGATGAATAGTAATATTATGATGATGAATAGTAATATTATGATGATGATGGTTGTGATGATGATGAATAGCAATACGATGATGAATAGTACTATTTATGATGATGAATAGTAATATTATGGTGATGAATAGTAATATGATGATGATGGTATGATGAATAGTATGATGATGATGATGATGGTATGATGATGAATAGTATGATAGTATGATGGTGGTATGACGATGATGATGGTATGATGAATAGTATGATGATATGATGATGATGGTATGATGAATAGTATGATATTATTATGATGATGATGATGGTGGTATGATGACGTTGATGATGATGATGGTATGATGAATAGTATGATGATGATGATGGTATGATGATGAATAGTATGATAGTATGATGATGATGATGGTATGATGATGATGAATAGTATGATGGTATGATGATGATGATGATGATGGTATGATGAATAGTATGATAGTATGATGATGATGATGGTATGATGATGATGATGGTATGATGATGATGATGGTATGATGATGATGAATAGTGTGATGGAATGATGATGATGATGGTATGTTAAAAGTAACTTATCTTATCTTAACTTAACTGAAACTTAACTTAACTTATAGTGAATAAAAGTAACTGATGAGTCGAATTTTCGACTCATTTACATATCCATTTATGAAGAGTTTCGGTCCATTCCCGGTGCTAATTCGATGCCATTTGACCTTCTTGATTGTCATTTCAGGTTAGAAACCAGACTTACGGTCCCCGGGTTCAAAAAGATCAATTCTCGCAGAAAACCGAAGTTTCGGAGCAAAATATGGTGTTTCGGGCAAATCGGGACAGACTGACCTTTGCGGCTTATTTTGGACGTACAGATCACATATGGTGTCCGATTTGGTTGATTCAAATCTTGTTGGAAAGCTAACTCACAGGGATACAACTCTTTAGTTCAAGCCAATACCTAGTTTGGACGTTAAGACCTCCAAAAAGCCACAGGAAGTCAGACTGATTAGCAGAACTCTGGTACAAGCTCACATTGCTTCTGGGTGATTGAATCGGGCGGCTCAAACTCATGCCTACAGCTGAGCCGGCCGGCTCCCAACCTCAGAGAGTTCAGAAAAAGATTGAATTGTCCATTTAAGAGTTACATTAATAAAACGATATTGTTTTGATATTGTTTTATCAAAACTACGTAGTTTTCGAATGACTGTAAGTAGCTTTAATGCACGAGATATGAATCCGAACAAGTTGTACGAAACTTTCGGGTTCCAATTGTGATGGGAGGATAATGGGTTTCCTAAATTTAGAAGGATGGAATAAATATATATACCTGTGAATAGGGGAGCACTCGGTTGAGGCAGAGTTGGTAGAATGAGGCAGTGATGCACGATCTGAGACGTTGATCGGAGGCACGTGTGTCACAGCCGCCGTTTGTGTTCACACTGGTTTTTACAAAAGCACTTGGACACGTGGCGCGCCTCAGATGCACATGGGGGTTAGATGGACGGTCGAGATCGTGCCTCACTGCCTCATTTTACCGAGGCCTGCCTCATTTGATCGCTCCTCCCTGTGAACAATACAAATATTAATAGAGCGGGCTGCCGACCTCTGCCATTGATGATGAATGATGGATGGTGATGGATGATGATTGATGATGATTGATGAATGATGGATGATGAATGATGGATGGTGATGGATGATGATGGATGGTGATGGATGATGATGGATGATGGATGATGATGATGGATGGTGATGGATGATGGATGAAGATGATGAATGATGATGATGAATGATGGATGGTGATTGATGATGATTGATGAATGATGGATGATGAATGATGGATGGTGATGGATGATGGATGATGATGGATGATGATGAATGATGATGGATGGTGATGGATGGTGATGGATGGTGGATGAAGATGAAGATGATGAATGATGATGATGAATGATGGATGGTGATGGATGGTGATGGATGGTGATGGATGAATGATGATGATGATGATGATGGATGATGAATGATGATGATGATGAATGATGAAGAATGATGATGATTGATGAATGTTGAAGAATGATGATGATTGATGGATGGATGATTGATGATGAAGAATGATGGATGATGATGATGATGATGATGGATGATGCTGGATGATGAATGATGATGATGATGATGAATGATGAAGAATGATGATGATTGATGAATGATGAAGAATGATGATGATTGATGAATGATGAAGAATGATGATGATTGATGGATGGATGATGAAGAATGATGCATGATGATGGATGCTGGATTGTTGATGATGATGGATGATGATGATGGATGGTGATGGATGATGATGGATGAATGATGAATGACAATGGATGATGGATGAATGATGAATGACAATGGATGATGAATGATGATGAATGATGAAGAATGATGATGATGATTGATGAATGATGAAGAATGATGATGATTGATGAATGATGATGATTGATGAATGATGAAGAATGATGATGATTGATGAATGATGATGATTGATGAATGATGAAGAATGATGATGATTGATGAATGATGAAGAATGATGAAGAATGATGATGATGGATGATGAAGAATGATGGATGATAATGGATGATGATGGATGCTGGATGATGCTGGATGATGGATTGTGGATGATGATGGATGATGATGATGATGGATGATGGATGATGATGGATGATGATGGATGGATGATGATGGATGAATGACAATGGATGATGTATGGATGACTGATGAGGATGATGGGGGATGATTGATGAAGATTATGACGATGACTACCACCTGTCCATATGCTTCCACATAATGGAGAATTGGAGATCATATCCTCTCTGCAAATGGTGGACCACCTCAATTGTAGTTGTCACTAATGAGCACCTTACCTAACCCCCTGGCCCTAACCATTTGAAGAACGATCCAAATAACGCAGCCTTGTCCTGAAATAAAACATATCAAGTAAGTAACACTATTCACCACAATTGGCGGGCAGAGCTTTGCAAATATGTGGCCAGACTGAATATTATTTACCTGAATATGAAGAATCGTGTGACATTGTGACGTTGAGTCCGATGGCTACTCAAAAGCCAGAGAAACCATATTGACTGGGAGATCAATTCCCACAACCTCGACATCAAAATTTTCAGCTATGTAAAAGTCACCTCCACCTATTCCGCAACCCACATCAAGCACTCTTTGTCCTGGCTTAAATTCAAGCTTTGCTACAAATTCTTTGGTTGTCTCTGCAAATTGTTCAATGTTAAAGAATTGAGCTAACTCGGATGCTGAAATTTAGGTTTCTAGTCATAACACTTCTTTGTTATTTCAATTTAAGTTTAAATTCATTTAATTAAATGATCTAATAATAGACTGGAAATTGTACGTCATACCAATCCCTCTGGTGCTAACATAGCCAAGTCCAAAGACTCGTTCACAAGGCAAGATACCAGTCGGCAGTCGCCTTATACTGCACAGTGTCCAAGAATCTCAGGTTATCATTCTGAGACTTCACCTTTTGCCAAACCCAGCATACCTGTAATTCGTTTTTACTAGTCGATCCAGATTTAGCAGACTTTAATAAAGAACCAGATTTAGAATACATGCCTGGTTTTGGTTCTTTTTGACTCTCACGTAAGCCCCAATACACTTGCAACAGTCAAGAGAAGTGTTCCCAGCGGCATCATTCAAATGGCACTCTTTGAAGATCTGCACAAAAGAGAAATCATTAAAAATTGTTTAGACACTAAAAAGGCAGGAAAGTGTTAGACAATTGTGCAACCAAAAACTGAGAGGATTACCAAAAACTGTAGATAGTAATAATCAAGAATGTCAAGAAACTGTCCACAGTATTGAGAGGCAAAAGAATAAAAATGGGAAACCACCTCTTCATCAGCCAGATACATCAGCAGCAGCCAGTTTGAGAAAATCAAATCCACATAATCATCAGCTATCTCCTGAAATCAGGAGATGTCACATCGGCCCATACAAACTTGGTATTCTTATGATGCCTGTTGATTACTTCATTCTGCATACCACCAATCTCATAAGTTTGTTTGCATCAATTTCAAAACATATATAAATTACAAACTTACTAATCAGCACCTTCTTGATTGATCCTTCAACGAAATCCATTGCCAAAACCTGACCAACCTTCTTAGCAAATTCACCAGCAAATCGACCAATTCCTGCCCCAAACTCAACTACATATTTGCCATCAATTGGCGGCAACAAGAACAGCACCGACATACACATCAATTCAAACACAGACTGTCAAACAAGTAACTACTATTGAGCCTTTCACATCATTCAATAAGAATGTCAAACAACTTCGTACTTCAGGTCGCTCCTCTTTGACGAGATCAGCAGCTTTGGAATCGAGCATCATAGTTCATAGCCTCGACAGTGAGCTCTGTGGAATGCTCCATCCAGTAGCTTTTCTGAACCTCTTGTTCCTGAACAACTGCAGTGCGGATATATATGCATATGGAGAGATTCGAAAATGCACAGAAAATCGACTAAACAAAATAATGAAAGAATAATGAATGAATCAAACCAGAAGTGGTGGGCTGGTGGCCATAAATAACTAGTCAATCCAGATTTAGCAGAATCTAATAAATAACCAGATTTAGGATATATGCCTGCTTTTTGGTTCTTCTTGGCTCTCACACATAAGCCCAATACACTTGCATGTTGCAACAGTCAAGAGAGAACTCGTAAGTGTTTCCAGCAGCATCATTCAAGTGGCATTCATTTAAAGATCTACACAATAGAGAAATCATTAATAAGACACTAAATCGGCAGAGAAGAAGCTAAATAGTACATGCATTGTTCAATCTAACCCTACATTAATAGTCCAAGAACTTATACGGGAGAGGGTATATGTGTTGGATATAATACTATGAATAGCCTATTATTTGTGGGGGTGGGGGTGAAGGAAAATCACACACTATCCGATACTAATTGCATAAAGAACAAAAAATCAACTGGACATGGTGAAAAAAAAGAAGCCCAAGATTAGTCGTCAGTTTACGATGCTAATCTTTTGAAAATGAACCAAGCTTATATGAGAATTGTGCAACCAAACTGAGAGGTTTATCAACATAAATAATGTTATGACGAATGGACTGATACCTTCAAGAGATTATTCAATGCTGATCTCATCTCCGTCCTCGCTGAATGGAAGCTTTCAATATCTGCATCTGATGCATCTGCTTATGATTAATGCAGTGCCATGGGGTAAATACTGTATGACCAGGCAGGAGATCTATGTTAAATAACCAATGAAAATGCACCTTAATAATATAAGCATTTTTAGCACACAAAAAAAGTTAGAGAATGATTCATCATGTAAACACTACGTATGGTCTTGCATCCCTTAGATTTTTTCCATGCGAAAGCTAGCTGATAAGTTAGAACTTACAATGATATCGCCACATAGGAAACAGTGGATAATGTTATATGTTTTTGTCAGTTTAATGCTCATGGCCTGCCCAACCACAAGCTTATCATGATGGTTTCGCAAGAAAACATCCAAGTAGATTTCCCTAACAAAGTATTCCTTTACTTGATGATGGATGATTCATGATGATGGACGATGATGATAATGACGATGATGATGGATGATGAATGATAATGATGAATGATTGATGATGGATGATGATGAATGATTGATTGATGATGATGATGATGGATGATTGATGGTGACGGTGATGATGATGACTACCACCTGTCCATATGCTTCCATATCATGGAGATCATATCCTCTCTGCTTAAGATACTCAGCAAACTCATCAGATGGAGGACCAGCGCCTTTGCAATAGTCACTAATAAGCACCTTACCTCCTGACTTTAACTACTTGAAGAAGGATCTAAATAACGCATGCTTGTCCTGAAATAAAACATATCAAATAAGTAACACCATTCACCACAAATGGCGAGCTGAGCTTTGCAAATAAGTGGCCGGACTGAATAAAATTTACCTGAATATGGAGAATCGTATCACGACTATATATAACATGAAAGGTATGATCTGGGTATTCTTCAGTGGTGCAGTCGGCGACTTCAAACTCAACTGACCATTTGAGTCCAAGAACCAATCCCTTACCTGCAAACTCAACAGCTTGTGTCTGCCAATTGTTCAATGCTAAAGGATTTAGCTTAACACTTCTTTGTTATTTCAGTTTAAGTTTAGATTCATTTAATTAATCTTATTCACACCTTTTATTTTAGTGTGTGGATTAAATGGAATAATAATAGACTGAGATGTGTATGTCATACCAATTCCTGATGTGCTAACAAAGCCAGGTCCAAAGACTCGTTGATAACGCAGGATACCAGTTCCCTTATACTGCACAGTGTCCAAGAACCTCTGAATTTTTTTATCAACCTGAGACTTCACCATTTGCCAAACCCAGCATACCTGTAATTTATTTTTACAGAATTATAACTAGTCCATCCAGATTTAGCAGACACTAATAAAGAACCATATTTAGGATATATGCCTGGTTTGATTCTTCTTGGCTCTCACATAAACCCCAATACAGTTGCAACAGTCAAGAGAAAACTCATAAGTGTTCCCAGCGGCGTCATTCAAGTGGCACTCTTTAAAGATCTGCAGAAAGGAGAAATTATTAAAACTGTTAAGACACTAAACCGGCAGAGGAGAAGCCCAATAGTACAGACATTGTTCAATCTAACCCTTCAGCAGACAAGCTATATTAATAGTCCAAGAACTTATGTACTTTGAATAGCCTATTATGTACTATCTTGGGATGATATTATTGTCCTAATTTGCTATCCTGAGGCAGTGGTACGAGTACGAGTCTCTAAGAAATCAGGTCCATCCAGTCCCCAGTACTTGTAGCCATAAAGAGTTTAAAATTAAACTCAGGATTTAGTTTCTGCATCAGCCTGATCTTCATGACTCAATAACACGAGCTTAAGTTTTCTGGTCTAGCATGAGCCTTATAAGTCATTGGTCACCGATGTAGAGAATATGTTGCACATACAAAATTCTGTAATTGTAATTGTAAAAACACTGCCGAGTACTTTAGAGTCACCTGATTGGTAAAAGCATGACCCATTGAAGAAAAGAAAGCCTGTAGCCTTCAACCATTTAATCATCCTTTTAGCCAGTTTCTCAACCTGTTAGCAGAAAGTGAAAGAAAACTTCAGCCGTAATTTTATACTGTGAATAGTTTTAATTAAGAATGCCGAGAAAATGTCCAGAGTATTGAGAAGCAAAAGAATAAAAAAGGGAAAGCACCTCTTCATTAGCAAGATAAATGAGCAACCAGTTTGAGAAAATCAAATCCACATAATCATCAGCTATCTCCAAATCAGGAGATGCCACATCGGCGCATACAAACTTGGTATTCTTATGATGCCCGTTGATTACTTCATTCTGCATATCACCAATCTCGTAAGTTTATATGCATCAATTTCAAAACATATATAAATTACAAACTTTCAAATCAGCACCTTCTTGATTGATCCTTCAACGAAATCCATTGCCAAAACCTGACCAGCCTTCTTAGCCAATTCACCAATAAATCGACCAATTCCTTACGTATGGTCTTGCATCCCTTAGATTATTAACTATCTGCCCAGTTTTCCATACTAAAGCTATCTGATAAGTTAGAACTTACAATGATATCGCCACGCAGGAAACAATGGATAATTTACATGTTTTCGTATGGCCTGCTCAACCACAAGCTTATTATGATACAGTTGCACAAGAAAACATCTAAGTGGATTTTCCTAACAAAATATTACAACGATTCCTTTACTTGGTGAAAATATTAAATTAACAGATAAAAACTTCCAATAGTAAATGCAAACCAATTGCTTACCGAGAATCTCGCCTCTGATTAAACTGCAAGATATTCGCGAACAACCTTAGTGTGGAAGTTTTAACTTCACTTTTTTCCTTCTCGTTGTGACATGCCTTCGAAACTGGGAACTTTAGAGCTCAAGTAAGCTCCAAGAATTCCATGGGCTGCAGAAAAATGGAAACTATAGCTACAACTTAAGGTGCACTGGACTAGGAACAGATCAGTAACTTGCACAAAGCTGCAAGCTTTTCAGATTTTCTCGAGTATAATAGCGCCAACGGAAAATTTGCAGGAGTGTCGATGTCCAGCCAAATGTAAATTCAAAAAATCCCCATAACCTTTGTATCAAGCACACTAACCAATATTGTACTATGAAACGAATGAATACACTGTTAATCCACTTTCCGTTAAATACCATCCACCACTTGAACATTATTCACTTTAGCATAACTGACATAATATTTCAAATTAATAAGCATCTCTTAACTCAAGGGTGAATCAAAAATCTGCCATTTTACATCCAACTACTAACTCAAATGATTCAGTAACAAGGCAGCAACTGAACTATATTTTGCCCTCCTGCTTGAAAACTTAAATAAGATGAAGACATCGAAGGAACCCCGTGTTGTGCCAATTCTTCGTAAGGCTTCGAAAATGTACGATAAACCATTTTGGCAACATCATGATCTTAAACTTAAAGCTGAAAATTTATCATCAAAACCACCATCGAAAATCAGTTACCAAACTCAGGTCTGAAGCAGGCAAGAAATCGAAAGAAAAAGCCTTTATGTCAATTCTTCGTAAGGCACCAAAAATCTAAGAGAGAATATTTTGGCAACATCGTGGTTTAAAGCTTAAATTTTAGCAAATGCTTAAAAGGTATCAACATAATCGTCAGTCACCATCATCATAAAACCAGTTACCACACTCTGGTCTAAATTTGGCAAGAATTCAAAAGAAAAAGCCTTTATGCCAAATCTTCGTAAGGCACCAGGACATAAGATACAGAAATTGGCAACATCATGATTTTAAAACTTAAAATTTAAGCAACAGCTTATAACGTCTCAGCATAATCATTTGTCACCACCATCCCAAACCAGTGACCAAACTTGTGTCTAAATTAAGCAAGAAATCGAAAGAATGCAAACTCTTCGTAAGGCCCAAGAATATAAGATAAAGAACACTTTGCCACCATCCTGAATTTAAAGCTTAATATTTATCATCAGCCACCATAATGAAATCAGCTACCAAACTCGGGTCTAAATTAGCCAAGATAACGCCTTTATGCCAATTGTTCATTAGGGACAGCAAATGTAAGATACAATACCTTAGCAGCGTAGTCATTTTAATGCTTAGAATTTAAGCAAAAACTCTAAAAGCATCGACATCATCGATCACCACCATCATTAATCAGCGGCCAAACTCAGGTGTAAATTAGGCAAGAAATCAAATAAGTCTTTATGCCAATTCTTTGTAAGGGACGAGAAATGTAATCCTGAATCACAAAATCATAATCCAATCCAAAATCCATCAAAACAAATTTAGATCACAACCTGTTAAATTTAGGAAGCCTATGTGGCAAATTCATGATTTTGTCCGGTGCCATGAAAGGCACCTAGGCCAGACAACCCATTTTCTGAATTATCATCACTTGCAGATAATTGAAAGTGAATTGATAGTTAACAAAAAATTGAAAACTATATTATCGCATGCAGAAGATTGAATATGATTTGACCAAAAGGTCTTCGAACTCACTCCTCACGGGCTTTTTATTCAAAATACATGTTAAGAACAAATCAAAAGCTTGCAGAATAGTGAAGACTATTTCTCTGTCATGAAAGCCATCTAGGCTAGGCAGTCCATTTTCCGAATCATCATCACTTGCAGATGATTGAAAGTGAATTTATAGCTTACAAAAGAAACTAAAAGCTATTTCATCTCTTGCAGAAGATAGAATATGATTTTGATCACTTGCAGAACATTGAAAGGTGATCAAATGAAATAGCTTGCAGAATATTGAAAACTATTTCAATTTCTAAGGGCCATTTGCCTAGCTTGGGACTTATGAAACCAAAGTCAATACATAATGAAAGCATTTTAACGCCTACCAAATAAAATAATAGCAGAAAGCCATTTGAAATCGGCAGGAGCGTCTTTTCTGCCAAATAAGAATTAAGATAACATGGCTAGGCAATCCATTTTCCGAATGATCATCACTTGCAGATTATTGAAAATTGATAGCTTACATAAAATTGAAAGCTATTTCGCTAGGCAATCCATTTTCTGAATTATCACTTGCAGAATATTGAAAGCCAATTGACAGCTTACAAACAGTTAAAAGCTATTTCATCTTTTGCAGAAGATTAATATAATTTGATTGCTTGCAGAAGATTTGAGTATTGAAAAAAGCATCTTTAGGCCCCTACCAAACATAATACTTGCAAAAAATGAAAGGTATTTCAATTGGCAGGAGCATCAAGGCCCTGCCAAATATGAAGTAAGATGATGAAAAACCCCACGATCACCTCTCTGTCCCGATTTTTAAACTATGACCACGTAATACAGGATTCACTTTCAAGACTCTACACCCCTTTGCAGACAATTAATAAAACTTGGCAATGTGATCCTCAATCACAACATCACAATCCAATCCCAAATCCATCAAATCAAATTCAGATCGCAACTTGTTAAACTCTCAAACCCCATGTGGCATATTCATGATTTTGTCCAGTACCATGAAAGCCACCTAGGCTTGGCAATCTGTTTTCCAAATTATCATCACCTGCAGATGATTGAAAATTTATAGCTTACTAAATAAACGAAAGCTATTTCATCTCTCGCAGAAGATTGAATATGATTTGATCAAAAGGTGAATGAACTAACTCCTCATGGGCATTTTATTTAAAAAACATGTTTATGAACAAATCAATAGCTTGCAGAATACTGAAGACTATTTTATTTCCATGAAAACCATCTAGGCTAGTCAATCCACTTTCCGAATTACCATCCCTCGCAGATTATTGTAAATTGGTATAACCATTACCCTCAGATTATTGTAAATTGGTAGCTTATAAAAAATTGAAAGCTATTTCATCTCTTGCAAAAGATTGAATATGATTTTGATCACTTGCAGAAGATTGAAAGGTGATCATATGAAATAGCTTGCAGAATATTGAAGACTATTTCATTTCCTAAGGGCCATTTGCCTAGCTTGCGGACTTAAGAAAGCTATATCATATCATATCATATTGTCATGAGACACGATGGGGCCGGTGGGACTTAATAGTTGCTTGCAGAAATATGGAACCAAAGTCAATAAATAATGAAAGCATTTTAACGCCTACCAAATAAAGTAATAGCAGAAAGCCATTTCAAATCGGCAGGAGCATCAATTTTCGCCAAATATGAATTAAGATAATGAACATATAGGCCAGGCAGTCCATTTTCCGAATTACTATCACAGGCAGATTATTGAAAATTGAAAGCTTACAAAAAATGAAAAGCTATTTCATCTCTTGAGAAGATTGAATATGATTTCATCACTTGCGGAAGATTGAATGGTGACCAAATGAGATAGCTTGCAGAATATTGAAGACTATTTCAATTCCTTAAGGGATATTTGCCTAGCTTGAACATGATTTGATCACGAGCAGATGATTGAAAGGTGATAAAATGAATAAACTTGCAGAATATTGAAGACTATTTCAACTCCTTAAAAGGCCATTTGCCTAGCTTGAATATGATTTGATCACTAGCAGATGATTGAAAGGTGATCAAATGAAATAGCATGCAGAATATTGAAGACTATTTCAGATCCTTAAGGGCTATTTTCCTTGCTTGAACATGATTTGATCACTAGCAGAAGATTGAAAGGTGATCAAATGAAATAGCTTGCAGAATATTTAAGACTAATTCCATTTCTTAAGGGCCATTTGCCTAGCTTGAACATGATTTGATCACTAGCAGATGATTGAAAGGTGATCAAATGAAATAGCTTGCAGAATATTGAAGACTATTTCAGATCCTTAAGGGCTATTTTCCTTGCTTGAACATGATTTGATCACTAGCAGAAGATTGAAAGGTGATCAAATGAAATAGCTTGCAGAATATTTAAGACTAATTCCATTTCTTAAGGGCCATTTGCCTAGCTTGAACATGATTTGATCACTAGCAGATGATTGAAAGGTGATCAAATGAAATAGCTTGCAGAATATTGAAGACTATTTCAGATCCTTAAGGGCTATTTTCCTTGCTTGAACATGATTTGATCACTAGCAGATAATTGAAAGGTGATCAAATGAAATAGCTTGCAGAATATTGAAGACTATTTCGATTCCTTAAGGGCCATTTTCCTAGCTTGAACATGACTTGATCACTAACAGAAGATTGAAAGGTGATCAAGTGAAATAGCTTGCAGAATATTGAAGACTAATTCCATTCCTTAGGGGCCATTGGCCTAGCTTGAACATGAGTTGATCACTAACAGATGATTGAAAGGTGATCAAATGAAATAGCATGCAGAATATTGAAGACTATTTCAGACCCTTAAGGGCTATTTTCCTTGCTTGAACATGATTTGATCACTAGCAGAAGATTGAAAGGTGATCAAATGAAATAGCTTGCAGAATATTTAAGACTAATTCCATTCCTCAAGGGCCATTTTAGCTTGAACATGATTTGATCACTAGCAGATGATTGAAATGTGATCAAATGAAATAGCTTGCAGAATATTTAAGACTATTTCAGATCCTTAAGGGCCATTTGCCTAGCTTGAACATGATTTGATCACTAGCAGATAATTGAAAGGTGATCAAATGAAATAGCTTGCAGAATATTAAAGACTATTTCGATTCCTTAAGGGCCATTTGCCTAGCTTGAACATGACTTGATCACTAGCAGAAGATTGAAAGGTGATCAAGTGAAATAGCTTGCAGAATATTGAAGACTAATTCCATTCCTTAAGGGCCATTTGCCTAGCTTGAACATGATTTGATCACTAGCAGATGATTGAAAGGTGATCAAATGAAATAGCTTGCAGAATATTGAAGACTATTTCAGATCTTTAAGGGCTATTTTCCTTGCTTGAACATGATTTGATCACTAGCAGAAGATTGAAAGGTGATCAAACGAAATAGCTTGCAGAATATTGAAGACTATTTCAGATCCTTAAGGGCTATTTTCCTTGCTTGAACATGATTTGATCACTAGCAGAAGATTGAAAGGTGATCAAATGAAATAGCTTGCAGAATATTTAAGACTATTTCAATTTCTTAAGGGCCATTTGCCTAGCTTGAATATGATTTGATCACTAACAGAAGATTGAAAGGTGATCAAATGAAATAGCTTGCAGAATATTGAAGACCAATTCCGTTCCTCAAGGGCCATTTGCCTAGCTTGAACATGATTTGATCACTAGCAGATGATTGAAATGTGATCAAATGAAATAGCTTGCAGAATATTTAAGACTATTTCAGATCCTTAAGGGCCATTTGCCTAGCTTGAACATGATTTGATCACTAGCAGATAATTGAAAGGTGATCAAATGAAATAGCTTGCAGAATATTAAAGACTATTTCGATTCCTTAAGGGCCATTTGCCTAGCTTGAACATGACTTGATCACTAGCAGATAATTGAAAGGTGATCAAATGAAATAGCTTGCAGAATATTAAAGACTATTTCGATTCCTTAAGGGCCATTTGCCTAGCTTGAACATGACTTGATCACTAGCAGAAGATTGAAATGTGATCAAATGAAATAGCTTGCAGAATATTTAAGACTATTTCAGATCCTTAAGGGCCATTTGCCTAGCTTGAACATGATTTGATCACTAGCAGATGATTGAAAGGTGATCAAATGAAATAGCTTGCAGAATATTGAAGAATATTTCAGATCCTTAAGGGCTATTTTCCTTGCTTGAACATGATTTGATCACTAGCAGAAGATTGAAAGGTGATCAAACGAAATAGCTTGCAGAATATTGAAGACTATTTCAGATCCTTAAGGGCTATTTTCCTTGCTTGAACATGATTTGATCACTAGCAGAAGATTGAAAGGTGATCAAATGAAATAGCTTGCAGAATATTTAAGACTATTTCAATTTCTTAAGGGCCATTTGCCTAGCTTGAATATGATTTGATCACTAGCAGAAGATTGAAAGGTGATCAAATGAAATAGCTTGCAGAATATTGAAGACTATTTCCATTCCTTAAGGGTTATTTGCCTAGCTTGAACATGATGTGATCACTAGCAAAAGATTGAAAGGTGATCAAATGAAATAGCTTGCAGAATATTGAAGACTATTTCAACACAATTTAATCACTTTTAAACTACGGACTGCAAAAGTTTAATCACATAACCAACCCAATTGAGGCCTCTCTTTCCAGAACCCCCCATAATTCATGGATAATCAATCCAACAGGACTATCCAAGAAGCCAAGTCCAGATTAGTGACTCATTATTTACTGTCAATACTCCTGAATTGACAAAATATGGTTTCCATATAAATATTGTCATAACAACCAAGAAAAGAGGATTCACCAACACATTACCCAATTTCCAAACCCTCGATGTCCACTTTATCCCCCCTCAAAGATTCTCAGAAAACACCCAATTTCGAATGAACAGATTCATCGCAACACATAAGCAACATCAATAATCTAAGAATTTGCCACGGAAAGTATGGTTACTTATATTTATAATGTTGTGATGAATCTGTTGGCATTCAGTGCAAGAGTTTCCCATGGAAAGAACCCAGTTTTCGAAACGAAAACCATGCAACATTCTCCTAACAACAACCACAATCTAAAAACAAACCCACGATTTCCACTTTCTACCCCTTTTGAGATTCTCAGAAAACACACAATTTCGAATCAACAGATTCATCGCAACACAAAAGCAATATCAAGAACCTAAGAATGGTTGACTCTTTTGGCACTCAGTGCAAGAATTTTTACCCAATTTCCGAATAAAGTAACGAAAAGCATGCAACATTCCCCAATCCAACAACCGCAATTCAAAAACAAACCCTCGTCCCCCTCGAAGATTCTCAGAAAACACCCAATTTCGAATCAAAAGATTCATCGCAACATCAAGAATCTAAGAATTTGGCACGGAAAGTATATTTACCTTTATTTTTTTAAAAGCAACCCAGTTTCGATTCCGGACTTCTTTGGGCACAAAAGCTGTGAAAGACAACCCAGTTTAGACACAAAAACGTGGCTTCGTCGCCTCGAAAGCCTTAGGGTTTTGGAGGAAAGAGGGAGAAGAAAGCGAACGATGAAAATTAATTTTGTTTACCTATTTATAGAACTAATTAACGCTTAATAATAATAAAAGCTAAACTAACTGAAATCAAACACGTCATCTTTTTATTTTTGCACCGTTCAATTTCCCATTGCGTAATTCTATTGTCTTCTAATGTCCTCAACTCTTAACTCATGAGTTATTTCTTAAAGACTGAATCCATTGAAAGAATTTTAATCACATCAGTGTCAAGCGAAGGCTGCGAAGCCATATACTTTTTTTTTTCGATTCATGAGTAAAGCCAGAATGGCTACATTACAATGCCCCATAGGGACACAACGTCTAAAAAGGGTACGACTTAACAGCTTAAAAGCTTGGCCGACCGACCACGGTGGTCGACACTAAAGGCCCCAGGACCCATTTAAACGCGGTCGTACCCTTCAACAACCAGTCCATAGAGGACAGCGGAGAAGGCCAGCCAAAGGCAGGCAAATAACGCAGCCGACAAGGACTGAAAGACCAATCAGCCAGAGGCTGATAAGGGAAAGTAGCCGAACCGACTACAAAGAACCTAAACTAAACTACACCTATCACTAAACTAAACAACTCAAACTAAGAAAACCCTTACAGCTCCGGCAGCAAAGCCTAGCCACCTTCCGCAGCAAACCCAAAAGCATCAACCCAACCAATCGAGCCGATGACACAGCGAAAGCCAGCCTCCCACGATTCAATCAACATCTTCACCGGAGCGCTTCAATCAAAACATATTTACAACCCGACCCGCCATCCCTCCCCTCCTCCAAACAACCAACCACGACCGACTCACGCCGCACCGGACAACGTCAACGGTGTGTCGGGAGGGGCGCGGCTGAAAGAGGAGACGAGAAGGGCGAGACAGACGGAAAAACGAGCGGCGTCGCTGATGGCCTTCTACAAGCTTCGGGGA
Source organism: Rhodiola chrysanthemifolia (assembly GCA_033675395.1). NCBI lineage: Eukaryota > Viridiplantae > Streptophyta > Magnoliopsida > Saxifragales > Crassulaceae > Rhodiola > Rhodiola chrysanthemifolia. The sequence goes on from CM066204.1 coordinate 17,522,882, forward strand.
ACTTCAGGAGAAAACCAGGTGAGATTTGAGTATAATTGTCCAATCTACATTCATGTTGCAGACAACATAGCGAATTGGAGTTCACATAAATAAGTTACGATTTTACGCTGAGGGAGGAGCGCTCAAATAAGAATCTCTCTTTTTTTTTCGAGAACATTGAGAACTTTCGTTATGCATTTTCGTTGTTACCTAAGTGCACTTTCCGAAACTTGAAAATGCATCTAGGAAAAAATAATGTTCGCGTTAATTTGATCCGAAATTTGTAGTGCGTGACTTCGCCACGTGCGTCCGATCAACTCCACAGACGGCCGAGAATGTGCCTCACTGCCTCATTTTACCAACACTGCCTCAACCGAGTGCTCCCCTATCAAGCGAAACTTAATAATTAATATTATATATTTTCGATTATGTGTGCACTACAGTTGATATAATTTTTAGAAATTTTGGATGCAATTTTTTTTGTATATTCATAATCTTTACAAAATAAAAGCTGTATTCACACAATTTAAATGAGATTTACAAAATATATCAGACGAATAACATGCCTAAAGTTATGACCATGATATGTCAATCGTCATCTTCCTAAAATATGTGATACATCAACTATTATAAAACTCGTTTTATTTACCGAATTATAAATATATTAACATGCATTTGAAGAAAGATGTAACAAGTCGTTTATTCTAATAATATTCATAAAATAATGTAACATCCTCAAAATAAAGATCAATTTCCACAACATGAAAGCATAATAATATGGTATTCTTGAGCAATATTCGCAGAATGTTAATAAGATTTAAATGCATTATTAGCAAATTTGATTTATAATTGGCAAAAAAGTAACGATTAGATTTTATTCTATGTGCCTCGAACTTCGATTACGATAGGATTTTGAGAAGTGAGGCAAGATTTATTACTTAAGATTTGCTCGAATTTATTAAGATTAAATGCTTGATTTTCGTATTTATTAGGAATATTGATATTTAACGAGAGGATCGGAATCTCATAAGAAGCATATATTTCATGAGAACTGAGAGTTTTTCATGTCCCTTCATCTCATTTGATTTACGGCCCGGATTAACCCGACTTAATTTCAAAATTAGTTTCTTTATCTCGTTCAAATACGCAAGAAGGGCATTATCATCAAACTAACATCTAATTAATTAACCGCAATCCCTCCAATTTCGAAAACATATCCACTCCCTAAAATTTCGAGTTTCTATCTGACGAACTGTAACCTAAATTGTTTAATAGCATCCTACCATAGATGACGATGTTTTGCGTAGTCGACATTGATTAAGATACCACCCAGCAGCATTACGCTTCGATACGATGAAAAATTCGATTTGAATACTAAAATTCGTAATGACTAATTGGGAAGCATTGCGTAGCTTATATAATTCGCGATGTAAGTAAAGTTCGTAACTTCGTGATAATAAAATCGTCACAAACTTTTATTTTTAAATTACGAATTTTGATCATCAGTAACCAATCCTTCTACTAATTACTATTAGAGTGACTAATTATATATTTCCATCTTGTGCAACTGAATACTAACATAGGTGAATCATGCTTCATTGATGTTGATAATGGCACATAAGAGGCGGTGGTCCATACAATCTTTTAGTTTTCCCTCTTGTGAATGGCCATTGTTTCCTCAAATAGTTTGGTGGGAATGGATCGGAAGAGAAGTCCGTTTGGAAAATTTGACTTGCCTGGCAACGAGCATTAGCTTTGGTATGCCATCTTCTTATCATGTCGATGTCATCAAGATGCCAAAATCGACTATTTCTGTCATGATCGTAATACTTATTACTCGTAATTTAAGGCTCACTGACAAATGGATATTTGTAAAATGTAGCCTGCTTCAAACAAGATTATGTTTAATGTTCGTAAGCTAATTGTTAAAATTCGCAGTATGTAAACTGCTTCAGACAAGTTTATGTTCAAAGTTTGTAATTTAGTCTTTAAACTTCCTAGCATGTAAATTGCTTTAAAAAATGTTATGTTCATATTCCGTAATCTAGTCCATAAAATTTGTGATATGTTTCCACTACGCCATCCTGTCGCTTATGTAACGTACTTTGAGTTAGTGACATAAGATGTAGTCGCATAAAACGACTTATGTGACTAAGTAAAACAGGTTTGCGACATAACCAATTTAATACGACCAAGTCTTATGTCGCATACATAAGTTTGTTACATAAAGTATCTTAGACGACTGTATCTTAAGTCACATGCCTAAATATGTCACATATGAGCACTTAGACGACTATATCTTATGTCACAAGCGTTAGTCTGTTACAAGGGTCAACTTAGACGACTGCGATGGAGTGAGCCGTATAAGTACCACGTAAGATTAATGGGGTTTGAAAATCGTTGACTTCGTGTGAGTTGACCGTACCGTACTCGCATTAAAGAAGACAGGTACACCCGTCGATGAATGACGCGACGTACATATGAATACTATGTCGCATAAGTGTACCGCATTAAATGAACAAAAACCAACATCATCACCAACCTTTTCTTCGTAATTTTTTCTGGTTCACTTCCGACATCTCTCATCCACGGCAGAATCAAGTGTTGGAGCTTCTTTGCCGGTACAAACATTCAGGTAATGCTCGGCAAATTGTAATTTGAGTTTGTTTTGTAGTTGCTTAGCATAATAAATCGATTTCCCTTGAAAATTTTGTAGTTGCACCGTACCCTCATGTGTTGTTCCTCCTCTCCCATCCGTACGTGCTTAGAGCAAAATTGAGATGCAACACTGATTATTAGTTTGTGTTTTATGATTTTGAAGGTGGTTTTGAACATGGATAAAAGTTGGATGGTGTTAGAAAGGGGTAATCAACGCTATATTCAAGGGATTGTAGAGTTTGTTGCTTTTGCGAAACAAAATGGAGAAAACACCCATTTATGTCCTTGCAGAAGGTGTTTGTTGGTTAGAGGACGAATTGCATCAAAGGAGATGTTTGTGCATTTGATACATTATGGGTTTATGAACGGTTACAAAACTTGAACATCACATGGTGAGAAGAGTAACAAACTTTCAGCGTACACATTGAGACAACAATGGGTTGCGGAGAGACATGGAGAATCAAGTAGTGATGTGATGCATCATCAAACAAACTCAACCATAGAGATGATTGAAGATCAGTTTCCCTTTAGACATTTGCATCAAGAGGATGAAGATATGAATCCACCGGATGGTGATTTAGGGAGTAGGATGACTTATGAAAGCTATAACAAGCTTATAGGCGAAGCGCATACCCCTTTGTACAGAAATTCTGAGAAATATGTTCTTGAAACCATTTTGAGGGCAATGCAAATGAAAGTGGAGAGTTGACTGTCGGACAAAGGGTTTAACAAAATGCTGCAACTCACGAAAGAAATTCTTCCTCGCGATAACATCTACCCTGGTTCTTATAAAGATGTTAAAAAAGTTTTGAAGAACATGGGGTTGGGTTATGAGACCATCCTTGCTTGCGAGCATGGATGTATATTATACTACAAAGAGTTTCAAGATCATGTCATTTGCCCAGTCTGTGGCTCTCCAAGATACGCGCAGCGTGGTAGTAAAAGCAAGGTTCCAAAGAAGACGGTGAAGTATTTCCCTTTGACTCCAAGATTGCAGCGCTTGTATATGACACCACACATTGCAGGGCAAATGCGATGGCACGCTGATAGAAAGGTTAATGACGAGGAGTATATTAGACACCCTGTTGATGGGGAATCATGGAAAACAATTGACAAGGACTATCCTGAATTTGCAAGTGAGATAAGAAATGTGAGACTTGGATTAGCAACTGACGGTTTTAATCCTTTTGGAGCATCGGGCCTCTCTCACAGCACATGGCCTATTGTTCTTATTCCTTACAATTTGCCACCCCATATATGTATGAAGAAGGAGATGAACATACTTTGTATATTAATTTCGGGACCAAAGTCTCCTGGAAAGTGCTTAAATGTTTTTATGCGGCCTCTTATTGATGAGTTGAAGGAGTTATGGGAACAAGGTGTTTGTACCTATGACCGGCATGATGGGTCATCCTTCACTATGAAAGCAGCTGTTATGTGGACTATTAGTGACTTTCCGAGTCTAGGGATGTTGGGAGGGCTTAAGACTAAAGGGTACAAAGCATGCCCTTTATGTCTAGATGAGATTGATGCCACCCATCTTACTGGAAGGATGTCATATCAGGGACACCGAATATGGCTCCCAAAAGATCATGCTTGGAGGTTTGCAGCAAATAGATTTAATGGGAAGGTTGAGTTTGGGGATCCACCAACATTACTATCCGGACCTGAAATATTCCATCAGATTATGTGTCATGAATACCACACTCTGAGCTTACATCCGCAGTTTAAGCCAAGAGCTACAAGTGAGAGGCTTTGTTGGACACACATGTCTTCATTTTACGATTTGCCTTATTGGCATACATTGTCTCAGCCATACTCACTTGATGTGATGCATATTGAGAAAAATGTTTTTGATAACATAATTGGCACGGTTCTTGGACTTGAAGGCAAGACCAAGGATGATATAAAGGCAAGAAAAAGATTGGAAGAGCAAGGGGTAAGAAGAAAGTTGTGGTTTCAACCAAGCAGCTCTGGGACTTCGAGAAAAGAGAAGGTGAGTAAAGCACCTAACACTGTCACTCCAAGTGAGAAGGTAGAGATCCTAGAAATGATCAGAGATGTTAAGTATCCTTCTGGATATACAGGAAGCTTGAAGAATAAGATTAATCTCGACGAAAAAAAGTTTATTGGGTTGAAGACACATGACTGTCATATACTGCTACAGCGGTTGTTGCCGATTTTCATTAGACCTTATTTACCAACGAATGTAATTGACCCTCTTATATCATTGTCGCACTGGTTTCGGAGACTCTGTTGCAGAGAGTTTGAAAAGGAAGAGGTGCATCAACTAAAGGTCGACATAGTTCACATTTTGTGTCAGTTAGAGCGTATTTTTCCACCGGCTTTCTTCACAATTATGGTACATCTCATGGTCCATTTACCTGATCAATTTTTTCTTAAGGGCCCGGTACACTATAGTTGGATGTACCCTATGGAAAGGTAATTTACACGCATTTACATGTATATATATAGTTATGTGTGTTTTGAACCTATATTAATTAAAGGTTCTTATTATTTTTATTGCAGGCAACTTGGTCAATACAAAAGGTACGTGAGGAACACGCGGTATCCGGAAGGTTGTATTGCTGAGCAGTATGTGGCCCAAGAATGTGTAATGTATTGCAAACTTTACATGGGGGAAATTGGGGACACATCACCAAATCATGAGGAGGTCGAGGAAGATTATTGGGACATATCTGTTGTTTCCAATGTCATAAAGCCTATGGGCTACCTTAGAAGGATGCAGTTCGACAACAATGACATTGATGTCATGCACTGGTGTGTCATGGAGAATTGTGAGGAGGCCAGAGATTATATTAACAAACATGTTGACATTTTCTACATGAGAAATCCTAATGGTGCCAATGATTCAAGAATTGATGATTTCCATTCCCATTTCCTTGATTTGGTAAGCACTTATTTATAATAATATATTTGATGATGCATCTTTTCATATCACATGGCTAGTCTAAACTGATCTTTGTCTTGCTACGTTTACCTATGTACAGATGGCCAAATTTAGCAACGAAGGATCTGAATCATATTCCAAAATGCTTCACATACTTGCTCGCAAACCACAGTTTCATAGTTGTTACACACATTGTATTGTTAATGGCCTCAAATTTGTTGTGTGGGATAAGGATCAAGAATTGAAGACCCAAAACAGTGGAGTCAAGGTTCTAGCCGGTATGACACTATATTTTGTAAATGTTGTACATGTTGTTGGCATTTCATTCATTTAAAATTGACTGTCATTTTATTACCTTTGCAGGAGATGTTAATTACTACTGGGTTCTTCAAAATATCATTGAACTTAAGTATGCCGAAGGACTACCGGTAATCCTCTTTCGATGCAAGTGGTTTAACACCGATCCATTAGAGGGAAATATTAAGGTAGAACATGGAATAATCTCAATTGACACTTCCTCCACTTGGTATAACGATGCTCCTTATTGCCTTGCAAAACATGCGCAACAAGTGTTCTATGTGGAAGATCCCAAATTCGAGATAATTGGAGAGTGGTCAGTGTCGTTGCTTAAAGAGGTACTTATAGCAATTCTTGTATAGATCGGGATGATAAAAGTTCACAAGTTGATGACGAAGCGTTCCAAGAAGATGATACAACAAACATACCCACATACATGTCAAATGATATTGATGAAGATGATGAATATGACGACGGGTTGGAACTCCCACGAACAATTGATGCATTATACTATGACTTTGACATACAAACTGATGATGCTGATGCTGATATGGATGAAGATAATGAAGAAGGTGATTTTGATCAAGAAGATGAAGAAGATGAAGAAGATGAATACCAAAGTGATCATGATGAGGGAAGTGATGAAGTTGATGGTGAGGATGATCTCTCTGATTAGTAATGTGCCTCAGTGATTTTGGATGTGTTTTAAATGTTTTTTTGTTGTAAAATATGATGGGTGTAATGTGAAACAAATGTGTTTCTGTTAGGCATCTGTAAGCAGTTAAGCGACTGAGATTCGATAAATCAGTCACTTACGAAGCCTTCAATTTTAGGAGGGAAACTAATTTTCTGGGGGTGGAAATGAAAGTTGTAATTTCAAAAATCAAATTTTGAATTTTGAATTTACGATCCTATGTCGCTGAGTTAGTTAGTCAGTCACCTAAGAAAACTTACATCTAAACCATACGTGTCCTACACAGGTCGACGTGTTCGAAGGTAAAACAACGAACTCGTTTTTAACTTACGGTTTTCACCCATCTCCTCTCATTTTCACATCTTTCGCCCCGCCGCATCATCTCTCTCCTCTCCATTTCCTCCCATCAATCCCTGCCGCCATGCCGAAGAAGAAGACACTCGCCGAGGTCAAAGAAGCCACCATCAACCGTCTAATGAAGTTGCGTTCGCCTGGAAAGAGGAAACCGGCCAAGGTACACACGCCGGAGCCCGCACCGAAGAAAGGAGTAGTGACGAAGCCTACGGCGAAGAAGCAGGCGGCATGCAAAGAGACCACCATAGTGCAGTCTTCAGCCAAACCACCACAGAAACCACAGCGCAAAGAGACCACTAAGCCGACCCTGTCGGCGAAACCTGCTGCAACTTCTGAGCCCGAAGACCAAAACCTACTTCTTGACACTGCAAACCACACCACTCCTAAGAAGAAAACTAAATACATCCAACTCGAACTCCGTCGTAGCCCTAAATGTTCCTCGAAGCTCAGAGTCCACAACCCTACCATTGATAAACCACCAGAAATCGGAGATTCAAACCCTAAAATCGCTCCACCCGCTACTGCTGTTTGTAAAAACCCTACCCGTACACTTAGTTCTGCGTCCCTACCCGGTCGTTCAACTTCCGCCCCATATCCATCCCTTACACCCTCGCCTGCTGCATCTACTGGTAAAGAACTGGATGCCCTAGCTGAAGACCCTGCTGATGAAGACCCTGTTGATGAAGACCCTGATGTTGATGAAGATACTGCTGTTGATGAAGCCCCTGCTGATATTGATGAAGATGAGCACATTGAAGCGATGATTCCTGATGAACCGGTCGAAGAACTCTTGAGCATCCGTTGCAAGATGTCCAATGCCACTGGTAATATTATGCATTTTACTTCAATATTTCAGTTTCATATTGCTGTTTTGATGAATTAGTCAGTTATTTTTTATTAGGTATGTGGTCATTTGTTGATGAATGGTATGCATTTTGATATTGGTTTTTGATTCAAATGTGACAGAGTCTGCTGATGGTTGTGAACCTGGCAAGAAGTGAAAGCGTCGTGGTGTGGTTTGTGGCGCTAAGATGGCAGACTTAGGCCACAGACACGGATCAAAGTAGAGTGCACATTAGACGCTAATGGGCATGTTAGTGTGAAAATTCGCAGCATGATGACCCATCAGATTGGGAGTTGTGTAAGGGAGAAAGTGCCAATGGTAGCCCCAACATATACTAAACTGGATCCCAAGCACTGGGACATTGTCGGCAATTACCTAAGCGTGAGTCAAATTAGTTTAGTTATAATTAAGCACTATAGTCATAATCCTGGCTTTTACAGAGGTGTATACTTACATGTTTACTTTAATGTTTTTTGTGTAGCCGTATTTCTTCCTACCCAAGGATGACACTTTGCTATGGGAGTTTATAACAAGGACTGCCAACAGTCGCTATAAAGACTGGAAATCAGATTGCCGTACTCACTATTTGGCCCATGGAGAGAAGACCCCCAAGGAATTCGTACATAGAAAGGATGAGTGAAAATGGCTTGTGCAGCACTTTAAGGAGCCACTTCAGCAGGTTATACTCTGTAACTTATCCTTTACTTTTTTGACATTAACTTTACTGTTTATTGTCTTCCTAATATTTCCTTTGTTATGTGGGCTATATCTGCAAGAATGAAAGGTGCTAGGCTCAAAAAAAATGAACCATCATTCTGGTAAAACCCCTTTCTGCATCCGAGCATTAAAGCACTTGAAAAAGGGACACAAAGCGCCCTTTGTTGCTGCATTTGAGGAGGTTTACTCACAGGAAGCTGAAAGCGGTCCTTTAGTCGTAACTTACTCAATCCTGCTTTACAATTTCAGTGTCTGTACATTGACAAAAGGGTTGGTTAATTATAAAAGGGTTATTGACATATTCTATATTAGGACTTATTACAATTGTTTCATGAAAATGTATTGGTGTTCTGTAATGGCACTGGCTATTTTGGTATGTGATGTGTTGGTTATGAATATGATAACGTAACATACATATTGTGCTATGCACAGTTAATTTGATCAATGCAATTTTAATGTTATGTAGTTTTATCATATTATTAATATATCAATGTCTGCTCTTTTATTTATTCATGAAGATGAAAGTTTATAACTATATTCAAGTATATCGTTTTTAGGCATCTTTCAATGTTCTTTTTAATAAATTATTTTCTAATTTTACATAGGAGCAAATGTGTGCTGAAGTCAAGCTGCTGACCCATGACCATGATTCTGATGACTCGGACAGTGTTGTTGCTGATGATGAAGCCCTACCAACAGACAAACAACTGGACATTATTTATAAGGTTGTTGGGCAAAAGAAGGGGACTCAAGTGTCCGGCGTAGGTGGTACTATAAGGAGGCCTCCTCGTCCTAGAGGCGGGGCGTCTAACCATGTGCTGAAGGAAGAGCTCTTCAAGGCAAAGGAAGAGGCTGCCAAAAGGGATGCTGTGTTTGAGGATCGGCTAAAGGCACTTGAAGAAATGGTCCGACTGGGAGTGGGGATTCCTGGCCATGGATGCAATGTCTCCGATGGTGCCAGCTTTGGTTTGGGTGTTGTCTAGTTTGGTGCATGCTGACATTTGAAAATTAACTTTTGTGTAACGATGTATTGTCCTAGTCGTCGAACTTGTTATCCTTTTTGGTGCTGGAAAAACTGTTTTCAGCATTTGTGTAACAATTTAGATCATTTTGCCTAAAACAGGTGGTTTCTGAATGTAACATTATGCGACTGCAACTAATCCAATATGACTACTTATGTGACTGCAACTAATCCAATAACACACTTATCCAACCTAATGCGGCACATTGAAATATATTATTTATACTTAGACGACTCACTTTACTAAAACATTCACCTTATGCCTCTCATTGATCTACGAAAATAAAATTTTAAAGCGACTGACATTGAAATAATATTACTTATGTGTCAAACATATGCCAGTACATATCGATATGAGGTTGTCCCTTACAGTCCCTAAAGCGACTGACATGCCCCCTTGCGCGGTTGTCGTATGTTTGTCGCTTAACATATGTTATACGACTGACGTACCGTAGTCAGTCGCAAGCGAGCTTATGTCACATCCGTAATACGACTGGCCCTTATGTCTCTGACAGCAGTCGCATAAAGTCTTATGCGACTGAAAAAGTCCTTATGCGGCTATTTTAGGTTTGTGACATAAGCGACCGAATGGCGTAGTGTTCATACTGCAAACAATTAAAACACCTAGCATGCATCAATAAGAAGATCTGAAGCAGGGGTGTTTTGACAGGTCTATTTTCACCCTCTCGATTAAGAGGATCGTCGTAGTGTCAAACAAGATTTATAAATTCGGTAAGACCGAGTCGTACCCAAGGGAGCAATGTAAACACATATACTCTATTTTTAACATTGGGCTCTGTCTTTTCAGAGTTTTGCTGCTATCATCACCTGAAAGGAAGCCAAAGCCAACTGCTTAAATTTTCCGCTGGAAAGATGGTGAGCCTTATGGCAATTGTTTCAACAAGCACGAGTTGTTGTTCCCACTCTGCTTTTTGTCGTAATATCGACGAACTTACGACACTTTGTGCGAATTTGTGCTGTCGAACAACTCAGACCAAATTTGTAGTGTTGGTAGGATCCTTACTTCTTGTTTCAAAACGCAACCGTTTGATAATTGGTTTAAATCTGATTTTGGCTCCACTTGATACGGCGCCGTTTCATTGACAATTTAGTTAGAGATTCCAAAACGACGCCGTTTTGAGGCAAAATGTTAAAAAATTAGTTACAATAGAATTTGGCGCCACTGCTTGTTATTACAATTCCACTAAAATTGAGTGTTATTAAAATCGACCCGTGAATCGATACGATCAAGTTAATGGGTCCGTGGTTCAATCGGGTTAACCCGAATTGATCCGCACATATTAAGAAATAAAATACTTATATATGATATTATAATTTAACATATTTATCACTTGAATAAATATTACATGTTTATGATCTGATTGCAACAACATACCATAACAAATTGTCAAATTTAGAATTTGATAAAGTACAAATCAATAATACAACAATAATAGAACAACAATAACAATTTTAGTCTTAATTTGCAAGTCACAGCAATAACGGATTTCTAACACTAATTAAATTTCTAGCTAAATTGATAATAAGTAATAAATTTTATAGATTTGATAAATGAATATACATTATTGAAACAAATAATAAAACAAGAATCATGTTTAGCTTGTGGAAGGAGAGTGATAATTATAGAGGAAGATTAGGTTCGAGCTTTGTCCGAGTCAAAATAAATGAATACTTTTTCAGACCAAATCGAACCGATTGAACCGATCAAATCATAATTAGCACAAGAAAATGTGTGTGTGCACTTTAAATAAATATTTATCTAAAATGTTCATTCAAATGTATTCAAATATTCTTGGACTTTTTATGTTGTTATTTTCTAATAGCAAAATTTGTGTCCTTTCTATTATATTGGTTTTCATTCTTTTGGCCAATTAACAAATGACGTGCAGGTAATTATAGGAAAATCTATTCCATTTTAATTCTATCATGTTTGTTGAGTTTGGGTTAATCCTACCATGATGATTGAGCATGTATGTTCTGGAAATGTGTTTTTGGTATGTGACCAAAAATTAAAGATACTCACTACAAATTTGGCTCTGTTATGCGGTGACATTATGCGGTGCTTTTTTTACTACCGTATAAGTAAGCGGTGATTTTGCCACAATTATGCGATGGTTTATATGTTTTGCGACGGTTTTGCAGCAGTTTTGCAATAAAAAAATTGCGGTGGAAAAAAACCACCGCATTTGCGTTGCATAAAGCGGCGATTTTACAGCAATTTTGCAGTACAAAAATTGCGACGGAAAAAAACCACCGCATTTGCATTGCATAAAGCGCATGGACCGGGTACAATTTGGCCCAATAATTTGGCCCAATAGAGATAAGGAAAGCTTTCTTCAAAACAACATCAAAGCTTCCAATACAGGGTTTGCAATCGTCGGCGCATTTGTCTACGCAATCCACTCTCCATCAACGCCGCGAATCCCTCTCTCTTCAATAAAAGTGTTGGATCCAACAACTTCACCCGCCGCTCTGCCATTTTAAGCTTCGATTAGAATCGGAGCGTGCTGCCATCGGATCCGTTCGAGCAGCTCGATGTCGCCCGCAAGATCACATCTATCGCCCTCTCCGCCCGTCTCTCCATCCTCGAGGACGAGTCCGATGCTCTCCGCGCCATGCTCGCCGACCAGGACGCCCTTGTCTCCCACCTCCAGTCGCAGATCGAATCGCTCGACACCTCGCTGTCCAACGCTACCGACAAGCTCGCTCAGGCTCAGCTCGAAAAGGTCCATGTCACTTTTGCTTCTTGCTTATCCTCCATTTTCAATCAGTTGGTGCTTCTGACTGTGTGTTTAGGAGAGCCTGGTGAAGGAGAATGCTTCGTTGTCCAACACTGTGAAGAAGCTCAATCGAGATGTGGCGAAGGTGAATTATTTATCTGTTAGTCTACTGATTTAATTGTATTTTTTTTCGACTTAGTGTGAAGGCGGCGGTTGCTCGCGGCAGGCGCTTGCGGTTAGAGATGTCATGTTTGACAGAGCGGAGGACATACAGGCGGAGGCGCAAGCCACGGCGTGGTCTGTTTGTGCTAAACGGGATACGGTTCACGTCCTCTCAAGGTTTGTTCTGGTTTTTTGAGTCCTTTTGACTTTGGTTTTACTGTCTTTTTGTGGATGGACGGTGGATTCTTGTTCATATAGTGTCTGCTTGATGTTGGATTTTACTAGGTAGTGAGGTGGTGATGGAATTTGATTCTTGTATTTGAAATTTGAAGATGGTTGTGCTGGTTCCGGGTATGTGATTTTGGTTGAAATTGATATGACTATTAGTGTGATTATATGAATTATTGGAAGTTATTGAGTTGTTGCTGTGACTGTGATTTGTATTGAGTTGTTGCTGGTTCCGGGCTTTTGCCTTGAATAAACTAGCTAGTGGAAGGAAAGAGGTGGTGGTAATGTCAAATTTTTGAAACACAAGATGACTCACAAGGTCAGGCTGGTGATGCGCCAAGCCAAGCCCTTAAAGATATGCGCTAATCATTTAGGTACCCTCGTATTTTGATCAACTATTAGTTAAATCTTGCTTTTTTTTGATAACTGGATTGTAGGTTCTCTGATCTGTGCTTTGGTTCTGATTTGGTGTATTCTTTGTGCAGTTTTGCGCCAATGACTGTTCAAGAACATGCCGGTAATGACAAGTCCTGTGTGTGGCATGCTACTGATTTTGCCAATGGTGAACTAAAAGATGAACTTTTCTGCATCAGATTCGCATCTGTTGAAAGTGAGTATTTAATATTTATCCCTCATTATGTTATTTGGTTTTTCAGACCCGGTTGAAATCTAGGTTAGCTTAATTGGTTATAAAAAGAATACAACTACTTTGGCATCTCTTTTCATTTTATATGTTATTGTACTCACTATTGCCATGACCAATGTAGCTGATCATTGTAGGACTTGTTGAAACTGATCCAAATTTATAATATTGTGATGTTTTTAGTTGTATGACTTATGTTTTTAAGTCGCTTGTGTATTCTGTTGCTTTTTTAGTTGGAATTATGTTGATCCGAATTTATAATATTGTGATGTTTGGAATGATCATACTTTTTTTGCATCTCGATGCTTTAGATCTGTACAAGGACTGGGTGGAGGTGATCACGAGACAGAACCCACAACAGGCGCATCAGATGCTGCAGCTGTTGATTCAACGCCGACGCACCTTTTAGAGATGGTGGCCTTGACATTAGAAATATTTATTGTAGCATAGGTATTTTTGATGGATATTTGGATGAATATATACTCTTAATGTAAAACCTTCATCATTTTGAATTTCACCCATGCTTTTCTAGTTAAATATCTTATTATTTTCAAAATTGTAATTTTTATTAAATTGTTTACGGACATTTGATCATAATTACATAAAATTATGACACATGAAAACCATGGGAATATCACCGTATTAATTTTTTGATAACCACTGTAAATGTATGGTATGTTTATCATTGGATAATCACCGCAAAGCCATTGGAACTCGAAATCGTTGGAAAACCGCCGCATAACCGCATGATAGGTTGTACTGCAAAACCATTGCATATTCCTTGCATTTAGTTCGGTAATTTTACAACGGGTTTGCCACAGTTTTTCAGCGGTTTTTTTTACCGCTGCAAAACCATCGCATATTCCGCTGAATATGTATCGAAAACTCATTGCAAATTTTTATGCTGCGATCTGAAATGTAGTGGTATTAGTTACCATTGTAAATTCACCAAAAATTGCCTATTACGATGGTATTATGATGGTTTTCTGACGAAATTTCACCACCGCATTAGGTTGGCAAGCCGACAAGTTCCCTTTTGCTTCTTCTTTTTTGTCTGTCAACTTAATTAATTGTTAAAATAAATAATGCACAAATTTATTTTTCAAAATATCAAATTGTATAAGAAGAGAGCTCCATTATAACACCGTCCTTAATTATTACAAGTATTTTATGAGGGATTTATATTCTTCCTTCAAAAGAATACCTGTAAAGTGTAAAGACAATAAAGTTTTATATATCATTCATAAAATTAAAGATACTTCCCTTTTACTTTGCTTTGCATAGTTTGGCAGGCCGAGTAGTAATTCGGAGCCCATTTTTTTTATTTTTTCCTTTTTTTTAATTAATGTCAAACTACTCTTAGAGCATTTTCACCATGGTTTTTTTTATCATTAGAAATGTACCATGAGAGATGATCAAAAAAATCATGCATCCCCACCATGATCTTTTTGATCATAGATTTGATCATCCCATGATTTTTTGTAAAAAAGATCATCTCATGATCAAAAATTAAATTTGATCATGAGACGTGAGTCAATCGCAACGCGACACGTGTCATGTGTAAGAAACAATACATTTTTTATTTTGATCTTGCAATGAATATATCTTCTAAATTACAAAGTAAAAAAATCAAAATAAATACCAATATTCATAATTTTTTGAGCTCTATAAAACGAGATACACTTTGATATATTTTTATTAATATTAATATTTATGAGCTATAATTTATGTAGTGATGACTGATGAGAGAGAATGATGATGAACTTTTTATTTGATCATGAGTGGGATATGATGCATGTGATTGATTTGATCATGGCCTCATGGGGATGATTAGATGAGAGAGATGGATGACATGATTTTTTTTATAAGGTGGGGATGCTTAGGGCACACTACTTAGGGGCTGTTCTTTTGAGCTTCAGTGCACTGGAATTTTATTGTACTGAACTTAATTAAACTGTATCGAGTTTAATTTAACTGTACTGAACTTAATTAAACTGTATCGAGTTTAATTTAACTGTACTGAACTTAATTAAACTGTATCGAGTTTAATTTAACTGTACTGAACTTAATTCAACTGTATCGAATTTAATTTAACTTAATTTTACTGAAATTGACAAATAGAGGAGTGTTCAAATGAGGACACCCAAATTTGGTAAGGACGTAGGGACAAATCTCATCCATTAGATCATCATCCATCTAACCCCCCGTGCTTTGTGGGTGCGCCACGTGTCCAAGTACCCAAAATCCAATAAAGCAAATAGTAAAATCCCACTACCAAAAAGCAAATAGTAAAACTCACTACCACATGTGACACGTGGCAGCTTGTGGATCATTGGATGAACCTCATCCAATGGCCAAGATTAGTCCCTACACCCTCACCATAAGACATGTCCTCAATTGAACGCCCCCCTTGACAAATATATCTATATATATTTATTCAGTATATTTTAAGTATATTTTTATGATTATATTTTAGAAAGTATAAAATATAATATTATGTAATAAAATATTGCACAAGAGTCATGCCTCAAGTGTTAGTTGAGCGCCAAAATGATATAATTACGACTACCTTCACTTTGCACAACTTCATTCACATGCTTAATTTTTCAATACCCATTTTACCTAATGAGATCGTGTTGTGAAGAGCTGATTCAAATTTATTTGATAAACAGCGAAAATAGCAGATGAATCAAGTACGTAACATAATAGCGTTTCAAATTATTTAGAATTGTCCAGATGATGTAGTGAAAATGAACATGGATGAAGATGATGATATGTAAATGTTTCCATTTGTGCTGCACATGAACGTCATTGTACGTTTCTATGTAAAATATATATCGTATTCATAACTTTATTTCCATATGTTCTTTAAATTCATATCAAGTGCAAAAAGTTTACTTCCATTTTAAAACGAATGCAATAGTTTCCGAAGAGGTGTGTACACAAACTTAAAAAACCGTTATATCATAAATATCTTACGATTTTTCAAAAATTATTTAAAAAATTAAAAATAAATTAAAAGTTTTGAATAATAGGGTTGGAAACTATAAAAACTGAATTGACTAATTAAAAATAAACTAAAAGTTTTAACTGTACTGAACTTAATTTAACTGTACTGAACTTAATTAAACTGTATCGAGTTTAACTTAACTGTACTGAACTTAATAAAACTGTATCGAAGTGCAAAAGAACAGCCCCTTATCCATTAAACCCTTCTCCAACCATTTAGCCATTTTGTAAAGTATTTTTCTTCACTACATTTTTATCTCTTTAATTTCAACATTCCTGGGCCACAGATAATTGGGTAGATTCACTGATTCCGCAGTACAAGTTGATATCAGACTGAGTTCCACTTACACTACCCGCTTTAGTATCGAATGTGACTCTGTGTCGCCTCATGTGGCCGCCAAGTGCCGGTCCAGATGGGAACTCTGTGCCGCAGATCAGACATTCATGGACTCGAGCAGCTGGGTCGGTTAATTGGGCGAGATGGCAGCCTTGGCGCGTCTTCTCCTCTTCTGTTGTGGTCTTTCGTCTTTTGTGACTTCTTGCCCGATACACATTAAAAAAAAAAAAAAAAAAAAAAACTCCACACTTAAGTTTTGTTCGTCCCGAACAAAGTATGAGAATATGTCAAGGTCATGCAAATGTCGAAATGCTAGTGGTGCTATGTTTTTCGTCTATTTGCCTCACTAGATTTCACAAGGTCTCGATCATTATTTCTAAACATGTTATTGAAAGAAAAATAACAAGTATGTACAATCTAACTAGCTCCTTTTCGTAGGCGTTACGAATGCATTTAGCGTATGCATTAAGCCTTTAAACCCCTAGGCTACCCTAGTGGACGAGTTATAGTCTCGTGAGAGTTTTCAGAAAAGGAAATACTCACAAATCCCATATGCACCTATCCCATGAGAATGAATGCAAGAGTGCTCAACCAAGGCGAGGATTTCTCAAAACCAATCCCTCACCCCAAACTACGACTACCATCACAATATCATCAAAAGAACTTTTGAACCATTTGAGTACCCTTGAGGTTGTTCATTCAAGATCATCAATACTAGAGCTATCAAATGTCTCATCCAAAGGTCTACTAATTTTCAAGGCAATACAATAGAAGCAAAGTTACTAGTTTTGCACAAAAGAGTGTCAACCGCTCACCTATGCTAGCTAGGGCTAGTCCATGGGTTTGCGACAAGGAACTCATTCCCAAGTTTTAGGCGCTTAAGCCATAATCCATAAGGGAAGAGGAGTTCGACACAAGAGTTCTTATAAAACAAGCAAAGACCAAATGATAACTCCCGTGCAAGCACAAGGGTCGTCCAAAAGTCATTCTAACTAGCACACAATGCAAATGATGAATCCCGCACAAATGTAGGACGATGGAAGAACATATAGTCAAGTTTTAAGTGCTTTTTATTTTCTTTTTGAAATGGCCTTTGGCCTACAAATGCTTTCGAGGGGGAACTTTTCTTCCTAACCCCCGGCATTTGTATGTTTTTGCACAAAACTTCTCGTGCACTTGAGAAAGTTTTTGGTCGGGGCTTTGCCCTCTTTTGACCATGAAAATGAACCATTTTTTTTGTTGGGGCCTATTTTTCGCCCTCTTTTGTTTTTGACTCCACACTTAAAACTTGACAATATGTTCAAGGAATGTATGGAATGCGCGGGAAACAATCATGAGCAAGGCACTAAATTAGAAAACTCAAGTCACCAAGGAGCATTCAAAAGGTCTAAGTTTTTCGTGAAAGTTTAAAAGTGCTTGCTAAAACTTAATCCAAGGTATTTCAACGAAAATACTTAGAAAATTAGATAGACAAGGGATAGCAATGATATTGATTCACAAGAATACACATTCAAGGGACTAGGTCGGTTCTAGGTTCAAGATCCAATAAAATGAAAAGTAGGCTAGATGTGATTTATAGGAATTTAGAATCGATAGTCACAAGCCTTATGTGGTTAAAAACACTCTCATGTTAGGGGTAAGGTACATGAATGCAAGTGTTCATTCTACGATGATAGGCATGGCATGAAATGAGTGAACTATGCGACTACCCACTCCACACTTAAAGCATAGCTTAGTCCCTAAGCGCAAACAATGAAGAAAATGAGATAAAGGCGCATAGGAACTCCCCTCGTTTGTAGATGTGCCCCACCAATAGAAAAGACGCCATTGTGCTAAACGTGATCAAACATGATGCAAATAACTTTCCTTGATGACAAGAACACATGAGAGGTTAAAAGTAACAAGTGACATACAAGGTCATGCAACGCAAGTATGAGCAAGAGAGCATCACAAGTCACATAATAACATCATGGCATAACTTTCATAGAATACAAGCAAGGAAAGTGATCTACATCCTCCATAATGTGCACAAGGTATCTTAGGTGCCAAGAAAACGTCAAACTAGAGTCATAGCACGATATAACAATTTAGTTCCACTCTAGTCAACACCAATAAAGCATATGAGCACTAAGGGCAACATCATTAACCATAGAAAGATCAAGGGAAAGTTGGCGGGGTGTGGTGATGTGAAGTGGAATTGGAGTGAGTAGACCTCACTCCACACTTAAAATTTAACCCACTAATCACATATATCACACTCCACACTTTAGGGCCTTAGCTACTCAAAATCATGTCAAACACTTAAACATATATAAGAACAAGAATGAAGCACTTACAAACCGGTTTCCCTCCCGCGAGGGCCTAGTTTTTCCCGTCTTGGCAAAGACGTAGCAAAGCGCCCCATAGAATCACTCGTCGAGAAGTCCTTTGCTAGGATCCCTTCTCGCGGGGCCTTGGACATTTGGAGTGTCAATCCACCTTCAAATCCCATTTGAATTTCCTCCCATCAAGTCTACAATGGACTTTTCTTTGGGAGCATGACCCCTTCGAGTATGAAGATCCCTTAACAATTAAGGGGTCATGGGAGCTTTTTCCGATTAGCCTTTGAAAATAGGGCAAGAAGCTCCAAAACTTGTCTCGAGACAAAGTAGTGAAGAAAGGGTCTTCATAACTTGTCTCGAGAATGATGGGCATCCCTCCTTCTAATTTTTCAATCGATTCCTTGGGTGCCCCATCCTCAATATCCCTTCCTAAAATTTTGTCTTCTTCTATGCGAGGTGGCTCTTTCATTTCTTCCATGTAAACCTCAACGAAGTCTCTATACCCTTGAAGACTTTCACTCTCTATATGCTCTTCCTCTATCTTGTCCTCATCAAGGAATTGGGATTCACATTCAAGCTCGTTCGTAGCGGGAGGAGGGAGTTCTTCTTCATCAATAAAAAGTGTTTCCTCTATGTGAGAGGCATCATCATTGAAGAATTCCTCATCGGAGAGCGTCAATGGAATGGCTTGATCCCATTCGTTGTAATGAGCTTCGGTGGCGGCTCTCCACCATTCATCCTCCATTTCTTGATCCCGTTCTTCCCTTGAGGCATTAGATTCTAGGACTTCTTCTTCAAATACCTCCTCTTCCTCATCCAAGTTTTCATTGTCCATTGCTTGTTGTGCCAATTTGCTTTCCAAAACTTGGTGTTGAGCCTCAATTCCATTCAATTGAGTTTGCATCTTCCCTTGGCTTTCAAGGAGTAAAGCAAGGATGGAATCTAGATTGGAGAACTCATTTGAGGGTTGAGGTTGAGGGTAGGAGTCTTCGGAAACCTCTTCTTCCCTATTCAAGTTCCCAATTTCACTTGCTTGTTGCTCCATCTTAGCTTGAAGCATCTCGGCTCTAGCATGCATATCTTGATCGAATTTCATGAGATCCCCCATTCGAGCTTCAAAGTTTCTATTCAACCTTTCTTGATTTGCGAGAAGTTCTTGCTTCGTTTGCTCTTGACGCTCATGGAGTATAGCAATTAGGGAATCCAACTTAGAGGGCTCACTTGAAGGTTGAGGAGGTTGAGGGTATAGAGGGTAGGAGTCTTCAACTTCATAGCATTGGCTATCATCCCAATTCGGAGTGTAATAACTTGTTTGATAGTCAAGCTCTTGAAAATAAGAATATGGTCGTTCCTCCTCTTCATAGCATCCCTCATTCGAATAGACTTGTTGGTCGTAGGGGTCCATCCTCGCAAAACAAGGTAAACAAAAGCTAGTAAGTGATATGAGTGAAAAAGAAGAATATACAAGTATAAGAAAAAGGAAAAATATTCACAAGAATAGTCGGAACTTCCACACAATCTAATCTAGGGATGTGCTAACTAGTTGCTCCCCGGCAATGGCGCCATTTTGACGTTGTAGTATTTTAGCAATGCAATTAGTCAAAAACAATTTATAAATGACCGGTAAGACCGGTGTCGAACCCAAGGGAGCAAGCCAAGCACATGCACTATTTAAGATTGTGTTTCCATTCGGCTATTCTAAACCAAAAATGTGTAAAAGGGTGTGTATATATCTAAATCCTATGTGGCGAGTAATTAGGGATAAAAGATAAGTAAGAGGCGTTTCGAGGGGTTACTCCCCTCCTTGGCAAATTCCAATGATCATGTATACAAGAGTTTAATCATTTAAGAGGTTGATAGGTTTAAAACCTAGCTTAGACTAGAATTGAACAAACCATGCATGTTTAATCCTAGTCAAGCCATCTTAGCTAGGATCTCACTAATTAAAGAGTATTGATCCACTATATAGCATTTACTCCCATAAATGCTACATGCATAAAGTTCTAGTTTACCTCTCACCATGCATTTACTCTCATAAACGTTGGTTAAGTTCAATTTTACTACATCCAAACCATCACTAAGCTCTTTCAATACTTAGATCATAGTTCTAACACAAACATGTCACTTAGGCATTTTATCAAACACTTAGAGACATGTCTAACATGAAGAGCATAGTAAAATGAAATCAACTTCAATAAATCCATTCAAATGTGTATACAATGATCATTGAGTACCAAGGAGGTTCATAGAACCCTCAAAACACAAGATCCACTACTCACACATCATGTAAGACAACATGGTGTGAGTAGGGTTTTTACACAACAAGTAGAATAGAAGAGGAATAGAAATAGGATGATTAATCCTTGAACTCCCTTGATCTTCACTTCTCCTTGGTTGGATGATGATTGATGACCTTGGTTGACCTCTTTTCTTAATCTTCTTTACCCCAAAAACCTCCACACTTTGGTCAAAAAGCCCTCTTTCTATTTATAGATTCGGCTGAAATCTGGGTGCAGAAATCTGAGTTTTTCATCCAGTCGATCGACTGGGCTTTGCTTGACTCCCAGTCGGTCGACTGGGATGTGCAAGATATGATGAGCTCCTGAGTTTCAATCGAGTCGGTCGACTGGACTTTCAGTCGATCGACTGGTGGTCTTCTCGTCCGAATTTGGTCTTGGCGTCAACTAGAGAGTTGTAGCCCTTTGCGTTAGCTTTCCAACAAGCTTTGAATCAACCAAATCGGACACCGTATGCGCCCTGGGCGTCCAAAACAAGTCGCAAAGGTCACGAAGAACACAGTCTGAGGAGCTGCTGAGTTGTTTAAACAGTCGATCGACTGGACTCCCAGTCGATCGACTGGTGGTCCTCCCGTCCGAATTTGGTCTTGGCATCAACTGGAGAGTTGTAGCCCTTTGAGTTAGCTTTCCAACAAGCTTTGACTCAACCAATTCGGACACCGTATGCGTCCTGGGCGTCCAAAACAAGTTGCAAAGGTCAATATGCTCGGTATTGCCCCGAAACTCCTTGTTTTGCGCCGAAACTCAACCAATCTTCACATTTAGGCATTGACCATGGGGGAAACTTGTTTTCTACCTGAAATGTAGAGATAGAGGTCAAATGACATCAAAATATCGTCGGAAACGATTCAAAACTATAGTGAAGAATGACGATAAATGAGCCGAAAACTCGACTCATCAGTCCACCAAGCGCTTGATACGAGCCAAATGATCGCTTGCAGATGTTGCATTCATACATGACTCCATTTCTGATGTTCAGATGAGCCCAACCTCCTCTTGCCATGTGGATCAAACACTTGGCCGCTTCGCGATCTTCATCCTTCAGCACCAAGTACTCTTCTGACGTTGTCCTTTGACGCTCGCTCATCTTGCGCTTCGTGATTAAATTTTGCATCAAATCGAGCGAATGAAGAGGCGTCTTTAGACTGACATCGTTCGTAACCGGCTCAATCAATTCACATCCTGCCCAAAATCAATAGAATAATCAGAGTTCAAAAAAAAAAGGGTTAAAAAGACGAAGAAGAGAGCAAACTATTGTTTTGACACATGACATGATTATATTTGATGGAGTAATGAGACTATAACTTACTTGATATTGATGCAAAACCAGCGCAGCAAAACAGAACAAATATGAGACGAAGGTTCTTCTGCTGTTTCACCATTTTGTTCTTTAAGATGCAGAAATTTGCAAGGAGATATAATTTCTTGATAGAAAAATAAAATCACCAATTTACAACACATATTTATACATAAATTGAGACACAAACTTTCAATGTGTAAATATAGTGATAAGCACTTCTTGGGGAGCACTCGGTTGAGGCAATGTTGGTAAAATGAGGCACGTGAGGCACGATCTGGTAGAGATAGTGGTAGGAATAGACTGGAATAGTGTTTTGCTTTTTACTTTTTACTGTTGGTAGTGTGTTTTACTATTTGGATGGATGGATGAGATTGTGTCTCACGTTGCCTCATTCTTATTTGTCTTGCCTCATTTGAACGCTCCTCAGCACTTCTTTATATTTTTCATTGATTGTTACACTTTAACTGAGATAGTTTTGTCTTCTCTCTTTTTTTTTTTCGTATCAGATTTATATGTATATCCACAATTAAGAAATATCAAGCGAAACTTTATATTTTTCGAATAACATGCTTAAAGTTATGACCATGATATGTCAATCGTAATCTTCCTAAAATATGTGATACATCAACTATAAAAAAATTCGTTGGCGAGAGTGAGTTAGTCTAGTGGTAGGCGCTCACCACCCGAAACTTATGGTCCTGGGTTCGAGTCGTGGACAATGTCCCAATTAAATCAAAAAAAAATATAATAAAACTCGATTAGATTTTATTATGTGCCTCGAACTTCGATTACGATAGGATTTTGAGAAGTGAGACAAGATTTATTACTAACGATTTATAAGGAATATTGATATTCACATTTAACGAGAGGGTTGCAATCCTATAAGAAACATATATTACATGAGAAGTATGAGTTTTTCTTGGTCCCTTCAATCTTCAACCGTTTGATTTACTGTCCGGATTAACCCTACTTAATTTCAAAATTTGTTTCTTTATCCCGTTCAAATACTTAAGAAGGGCATTATCGTTAAAATAACATCTAATTAATTAATCGCAATCCCTCCAATTTCGAAAACATATCCACGCCCTAAAATTTTGAGTTTCCATATGTCGAACTGTAACCTAAATTGTTTGATAACAACCTACAATAGAGGACAACATTTTGCGTAGTCGACATTGATTAACATTATGCTTCGATACGACGCAAAATTCGAGATTTGAATACTAAATTTGTAATGACTAAGTGCGAAGCATTGCGTAGCTTATTTAATTCGTGGTGTAATTAGTAAAGTCGTAACTGCTAATGACTTCGTGATAATCAAAATCGTCACAAACTTTTATTTTTAAATTACAAATTTTCCAATCCTTCCACTAGTTACTATAGAGTGCCAAAGTATATGTTTCCATCTTGTGCATCAACTGAATACTAACATAGGTGAATCATGCTTCATTGATGTTGATAATGGCACATGGGCATCCGTAGTAACTAGTAAGAGAGCAATGAACAATGAGTAATAAGTAAAAATAGTTTTTCTCCATAAAAGTCATGTAGCAAGCAGAGCTAAAAGTAATGAACAAAAATGGCTCTTTTCTCTATATATTTTAACGCAAAAAGCAAAAAGCTATACCCATAACCATTCAATTATCCGACATTATCACTTCTACTATTTCATTTTTTGTTTTGTCCCAAGATTCTTTAATTTTTCTGATTTTTTATTTTTATTTTTTGAATTCGAATAGTTGGATGTCTATCTAACGTTTATTTTATTACATTTCTGATTTTTATTTCTTTCAAAATCAACAAAAAGTAGGTTTTATTCTCTCTATCTTGATATATTCATATGGCCCAACTTATTGCTTTCCTTTCTGATACTCTTTCATTATTGCTCACCTATCAAACATTGTTTTTGCTCTTTTTTTGCCCACCTACTATATGAGAGCAATAAACAATAAAGATTATTACTTATTACTCTCATTGGTGTGATGCCCTAAGAGGCGTTGGGCCATACAATCTTTAAGTTTTACCTATTGTGAATGGCCATTGTTATCCTCGATAGATGAACTTCATTGATAAACACTACACATTCATTAATCTTGCGACCTTAATAATGGCCCGTGGAAGAGACGTCCGTTTGGAAAATTTGACTTGCCTGGCAACGACCATTAATTTTTTTTATTGGGTGTTAGGTGTTAGTTGTTAATTGTTAGAATGAGGACTTGAACCCTGGACATCTTTGATGCCGGGGGAGTGCCACCACCGGGTCACTCCACTTAGCCTCGCAATGACTATTAATTTTGGTATGTCATATTCTTATCATGTCGATATCATCAAGATGCTAAAACCGATTATTTCTGTCATGATAGTATTATTTTTTTTGATAGTGAAATGCCAATAGGCTTACAATCATGAGTAAACTGTCCTCGAAGGACAGATAACCCAAGAAGGGCACGGCAAAACAACTGGTTGGTCGACCTCAGTGACCGACACTAACTAGCCTACTGACGCACAGGTCGTGCCCTTCGAAAACAACAGGAGACGAACTCCTGAAACTAAAACAACTCAGACCGAAAACTGGCTGAGAGATAACAACTCAGACCGAAAACCGGCTGAGAGGACTAAACTAAAACCTAAACTGAGAGGACTAAACTAAAACCTAAAACTAAACTACAACAAACATTAAATACAAACTAACTGTAAAGCTATATACAACTAAAATGCAAAACAGTCACCGACGTGAAACGCAGAGAGCTACCAGGAGGACCCAAGGCCGTACACCACACCATCGAACGTCAAAAAGCCGCCAGCGTTCCATCGAAGCCTCGTCGTCCGATACCCACACAGCCACCCCAAGCCGATGTCGCAGATCCAAACAAACCTCACCCAAGCACGTACCTCCCACCACAAACACCGACCGGCATCGATTTCCAATCCGCTGCAGGCGACGACGACCATCAACGAAACGAAAGGCGAACGATGGAGGGGCAGCGCGACCGCTGCCACGACGTCAATCAAAAGAAGGGCCGCATCCGAGCCTCTACCCCCGCCGGCGGGCGGATCGGATCAGCTTAAACTTGGAAGTTGTTGGAGTGTTCCGGAAGAGTCTGTCATGATAGTACTTATTATTCATAATTTAATGCCCACTTATTAAAAATTATAAAAAAAATGTTATGTTCATGGTCCGTAATATAAAATTTGTGATATGTTTCATACGGGTTAAGATCAGGTGAGAAGTGGACTTATGGTGAGAAATAAGAATTAAAACAGTCCATTGATCTTGCTTAATGAACGGCTTAGATTACACAGAAATTAATAATCAAAATAACCATAATCGACGCTTCCGAGGGTAATTTAGTCCCAAACAATCGCTCAAAACTCCCGATCCCGTAGATTCCGAAAATTGCGAAACCGAAAACTCTAGACCTAATCGACGATCAAATTCGTCACATCCGAATCGACGACGGCCATGGAAGATCGATCAAACCCTCCGCCAAACAAATCGACTCAAGTATACGGTGTGTTTCCTATCTACGTTTTTTCTGTCACATCTTACTAGGTTTGATAAATTGAAATCCAATTTGTCGAATGAGTACCTTGCGGTTTTAAGGGTTCCATGCTGATTTAAGCGTAGTATAATTCGGCTGATTTAGTAGCCGGCTGATATATGCGTAGTATAATTTGGCTGATTTAGTAGCTGGCTGATTTATCATGTATCCGGCTGATTTATGCGTAGTATAATTTATCAAAATGCGTATCAAACTGGGTAGTTTAGTATTGGTAGTAGATGATCATAATACGCTCGATTCCCGTCATAATTCGTAGCCAGAAGGATAGTAAAATTTGTACCAAATTGATCATAATTCGTAGCTCATTAAGTGGTGCCTTGTATCATAAACTACTTAAAACATGATGGGACTACGTAAAACAAAATACGTAGTGTAATACTCGTAGTAAAGGAATCAAAATACGTAGTGTAAGAAAACCTGGATCTTAATATGCGTAGTGATTGAAACAAAACTAAGTACCATAATATTCGTAGTAATTGAAACAAAATTCGTAGTTTATGATCGACAATAATGTCTGTGATGCCTGGCTCCGGAGCTGCTACGGAGGATGAGAAGAAGCCGATGGAGCAGCACATCAATCTGAAAGTGAAGGGGCAGGTACAATCGCGCACTACTTTTTATTTTCCTTTCTTTTTTGATGTCTTTTTTTGTACTTCAGTTTGTTATGAGATCTGGAGATTAATACTTCTGGTTAGTTTCTATGGTCAGTTTACGTACTTTGAGTGGTCTTTTTGTTTGAAATAGTGTTGAGACTATGTCGAAGAGTTAAGGTAGTTTTTACTGAGGTTTGGGAGTGTTCGTGATAACTGAGCGATGTTCAGATGGACTAGTCGTGTGTCTGATTAGTTGTTGTGTTATTAGTATTGGAGAGGTTGCACGTAGAACTAATTAGGTATCAGTATTTATTTGTTTAAAAGCATTTTCAGTCTATAAATTGGAAGAAAACTATTTTCTTTTTTGCTGCTGTTTGCTTTGCTTAAAACTGGAGATCGTAAGTAGCCTGTTAGTTTTAAGTGAATCACTCAGCCAGTTAGTTTTGTGAGTTAGCCAATCTTGGGTTGTGTAAGTTTGGACGACGGTGTTAGTAATGTAGTATATGCTTGTCATGTATGCCGTAATAGAGCTTATCTGCTCTCTTTTTTTACCTACTCAAGGCTTTTTTTCTTAATTTAAAGAGCATACTTACCCTTGAAGTTACATGGAAAGGAATACGTTGATCAAAAATGATTTTGCCTTTTTTATTTTCTCAATACTGTTGGGGCAAAAGTTGGTTCCATCCATGTATGCCAATTTGGCTATGGCAACAGATCTATAGAAGGCATATCAAATATTTAGGCATGTACTAGTTGATTAGTCGCTCTATATCATATTGTTCATTGGAATGTTTATTCATCCATCATTCCTTTTGTTTCTGATCTAAACTGTTTCATTTTTTTTCGTTTGTAGGATGGTAATGAGGTTTTCTTCCGGATAAAGTGCAGCACTCGGCTTAAAAAACTGATGGGTGCTTATTGTGATAGGCAATCTGAGGAGTTGAACTCTATATCATTCTTATTTGATGGACGTCGATCTCTCTCAGTCTTATCAAGTGAAATTTAGTTATGCACATGAACTTTTGTCAAAAGAAGTTTGGCTTTAGTGAATCTTTGGTTCAGTTCCTAATTTGAGTCAGTAAGCTTTTGTAAGAGGGTACGAATTATGTATACATGGTACGAATTATGTGTAAGAGGTTATGAATTATATATTACAGGGTACGAATTATGTATTAAATGATGTTGCTACGTATTATAATACACTTGTTCCGTGTTATAATGCATAATTGATGCGTCTTATAAAACAGTTGTTACGTATTATAGTGCATAACTGCTACGTATTATAACACAGTTGCTACGTATTATAACACAATTGCTACGTATTATAATCCATTTGCTACGTATTATAATCCATTTGCTACGTATTATAATCCATTTGCTACGTATTATAACACAGTTGCTACGTATTATAACACAATTGCTACGTATTATAATCCATTTGCTACGTATTATAACACAGTTGCTACGTATTATAATCCATTTGCTACGTATTATAATAACACAGTGCATAACTGCTACGTATTTTAACAAGAAATGCAAATGAATTCATTCAATCAAGATTCGTTTTACAATTCAGGCAACTGGAAACATATACAAACATATGCATGTTTTCCAAGCCGATGGGTAATGTGGATGGCAGAGTAACATTTATCCCAACTTGTGTGGCCTCAACCTCGGTCTGAAACTTTCTTGCAGCAAGGCCTGATGCAGTGAAAATAGAAGTACTGGATAGCCTAATCTAAGCTTCCAGCCTGGATGCAAAGAAGTACTGGACTCAATATTTCGTCCTTGTAACATGTCATGTTATTTGAGATATCCAAGATAGTCGGAGAAAGAAAATTCACATGCTCATACCCCTGGAACCACTGTATGTCTGCCTAAATCGAAATGGAAATATCAGTCAAACCTGAGCAGCAACTAGGCCACTAATGTGAGCCATATCGCATAAAAGCACAGCCCCGATCTTATCAGCAATTTGCCTAAACCTTGCAAAATCGCACTCTCTAGGATATGAACTCCCACCACAAATAAGTAGTTTGGGGCGGAAGTCTAGTGCTTTTTCCTCCAAATTATCATAATCAATATATCCCGTCTGTGGATTCACTTTCTAAGGTAAGCTCTGAAAAAAAATAGATGCACCAGAAACCTTCTTCCCAGTTGGAGTGTAGTAGCCGTGGCTCAAATGTCCACCAGAAGGAGAATCCAAGCCCATTATTCTATCCCCCGGATGCAGCAATGCAGTGTACACAGCGAAATTCGCGGAAGTACAATAGTAAGGCTGGACGTTGACACCCCAATTCTCCGGCTCGAGATGAAAAGCTGCCAAGGCACGCTTACAACAAAGAAGCTCAAGTTGATCAATGTACTGACGAGCAAAAGGTCAGCTTTGCTCTCCGCCATCTTCATCGTCATGCTGCTCAACCTCATCGTCTGCTTGCGACCTGGAATGTTAGGGTTAAGCGAATGACAGAAACGCACGAGGAGGAAATACGTTTGCGAAAAAATAGGATCGGATCAATCGATTGTGCAGGACTGAATATCCGATTCCGAAACTACCCTTTAACCATAATTATCTTTTAATTATATTCCTAATATGCTTAAAAATATATTTAATATTAGCCGTCTGATCTTAAAAATCAATGCACCAGATAAATTCTTATTTCTCACAAAAACAGTCACTTCTCACCTGATCTTTTTCCTGTTTCATACTGCAAACAATTTCGATTGAACTTGAACATCATACACATTCAATCAATCACGATCAATGCAACAGAATTTTAGGGATTTTATTTTTTACTGTATGATTTTTAATCGATCGTGATCCGTCCAATCGGTCTCGATTCTTGACGATAAATAAGGGATTTAAATATATTTTTTCTGATTGTTAATAGTCAATTCAATTTATAGTACCATAAATTTCATTTCTCATGAAAATTACAAATTCTCATATGATCTTTTTCTCTTTAGGAGATTTGAGATGAAATGAACTTATAAGTTATAACCGATGAGCAATGAAAACAAACATATAACGAATTTATGTATGATTAAAAAAATAATTAAAAACCCTATCAAACAAATATTAAAAACAAACAAAGAATCCCATGATGTCTTTTTTTTTTATAATCGGCAAGGAGACTAACAACAAACAACTGTGGATAATACATCTAAACCTAGACTCACACCAAACAGACCAAATCAAACGACACGGCTTGACAAAGGGCTGACCAAAGCTAAACAACACAACCTACAAGGCATACACAACAAAGTAAACACTAATACAACCAACAACAAGACCAACTGTCGGTCAACAACTAAATACATACAAGACTCAATAAAAACGCGCTAACTGCTTCCTGTAATAACTCCACGCCTGTCAGGCCCCAACAGAGAAAAAACTCGTCTGCAATCTTCACTAAAGCACATACCCTCATAATATGATGTAGTTACACATGTATTCTTCAGTCTACAAGCTTCCCATGATGTCTTAAGTTACATGAAAATGTGTCAAAGGACAAAATAAATATGACACACTAATTTAATGAAAGATCATTGAAATTGATCCCTGAGACCGTTTCTAAAGGTCGGACCGCACCACACACAGATTTCTACTTTATCATATAACGCTTTTGGAATGGGAAGAAAATTTAGAGGAAATTAATTATAATTTTATATTTGGGTTGTTATGGAAACCCTAATAAAATAAAAGGATTTAATGTAAAATTTTCTTTGAAAATCAATAGAAAATCCGATTATTTTCTGTTACATTTTCCCGTGAACCAAACGGAGGTAAACTTGCATACCAAAATGTTGATATGGTAGCATGTTGGTTAAGAAGTACACCTTAGATGGTTGGATTTATACCAGATAAAAAATGGAGGGAATTGTACTATGAAAATGTAATACTCCTTGGATTGAGCCAAATTCAGAGCTGAAGAGGCTTCCTTCTATCGTTTGGTTAATCCAGTTGGAAACTTGGAGCTAAGGGGACCGATGCCTGAAGAGATGAGAAAATGCGTGTTATGGTGTGAATGAGGATCTGCTGTTGGGAATGGGAAAAATGGCTTACCGGATGTTGGAGGAGGTGGTACCGGTGGTCTTTGCCGTGGTCTGGGTTGCGACTCGATGAGGTCAATGACTACTGCATTTGAGGTCAGGAAAGTTTTGGCCACGGAAGCAGCGTGCTCTATGCAGCATCGAACCACCTGGTCAAGACAATATCAGTTTCGGTTATCTTAACATTCACGGTGACAAATGATGAAGTGAGTTCTTTAATTTACCTTCGTCGGATCGATGATTCCTGCAGCCATCAAGTCCTCGTAGGAATCTGTCGCCGCATTGTATCCGAAATTCACATTACTGTTAGCTAGAACCTGCAGATGTTGAATTTTAAGCACTTTGTTGAATTCAGATGATAAGGGGCAGAAAACAATTCGAGCTGTTTAAACCTTTTCTACTACGATGCTACCACTGACGCCAGCATTTTTCGCTATTAGTTTTGCAGGGTAGCTCAGTGATCTTCTGAATATCTCAGCTCCAATCTGTGGTGGAATCAGAGTAGCTAAATGACGAGGAATCTTGAAATAGGTGTTGGAGAAGGTAAATGTACCTTTTGCTCTTCGTTATCCAAGCGCTCTTTGATTTCGTCTATCTTTAAAGATAGCCTCAGTAGACTACAGCCCCCGCCGACCACGATGCCTTCCTCGATAGCAGCCTAAACACGCTTCTTACGAGCCACATTCAGTAGAAGTGTAGCAGAAAAGAAGAAGAAACTGCGGGTAGGCAAGTATTACCGGTTTTTTAAATCCTACCTTTGTCGCATTTACAGCATCTTCGATTCTTAGCTGCTTGTCCTTCAGCTCAACCACCGTTTGTGCTCCTACCTGTACTTCAATGCATTCGGAAGAAAATATTGCATTGAATAGCTTCCCAAGCGGCTAAGATAAGTTTTTTCCTTTTTCATTTTCAGAAAACATATGCTCGAACCTCTAGAATAGCTATGCCTCCAGACAGCCTCGCGATCCTTTCTTTCAATATCTTCTTCTCAAAATTCTCCTCTGTGTTCTGGTAGAAAATTACTTGAATCAAGCTAAAGAATATCGGGTCTTTTTAAATTTTCTCAATGATCCCAGCCTAAGGGCTTGAAGATACTTAGCTGTATGCACCTCTACAAGTGCTCGAATTTGTGAAACTCTTTGATCAACCGCTTCCCTTGTGCTACCATCAGTAACGATCAACGTAGTATCCTGTGTGACCACCACCTTCGTAGCAGAACCCAGCACCTCTTTCCCCACCTTTGATAATATTAAGCCCATTTCATCTCTGACCACAGTAGCTACGATGAAAACTCAAAAGTTTAAAACACCGGCAACATCACCTTTTAGTAAGTTAAACTTGATTAGGATAGACATTTATTAACTGGGTGTGAAAAAGTTCATACCGCCGGTCAAGACAGCAATGTCATCCAGGCTGTTGCTCTTGCGAGCCCCGAAAGCAGGAGCCTTCACTGCCACTGCCTTCAAAGCTCCGCGTAGTTTATTTCTGATAACAGGTGCCAATGCTGTCTGCTCAATGCCCTCGGCAATTATAACAATTGGGTACTTTTCCTTCACAGCAGTATCTAAGATTTTAAACATCTCCTTAGGGTCCTTGATTTTCTTGTCGACGAGTAGCAACTGCAGTTTAAAATTCATGAACCTTATTCAATCATCAAGCAGTAGAATTGTAGTACTTCGCTAACTTAGAAATCGAGAAAGACCGCCCTACCTTGCAATCATGGAATTCAACTTGTCTTTTTTGTCGATCAGTGACAAAATAAGGTGACATGTATCCGCGATCAAACTGCATGCCCTCCACAATTTGCAGAATGTTTTCTGTAGCTTTCCCTTTCTGAATCGTGATGACACCCATTCTTCCAACTTCTCGAATGGCTGAGGCTATCATGTTCCCTACTTCATAATCATTTCCTGCGCTCACTGCAGCAACGTCTGCAAGCTCCTGATCCTCAACCTAAATTTTGTAATTCACGCTCAGTTATCCAAAAGCAGCTATGCACGTAATTAATGACCTCATTTTAAGCAAGTCTGCAAGCCTACCTCTCTAGACATGAGTTTGAGCTCAGCAACAAGGCCCTCTGCTGTCTTCAAAATGCCGCGAGAGACTTGGATAGGATTAATTCCTGCCTCGATGACCTGCAAGCAAGACTCTTACTCAATATAATTCTTTGTTCCGAACGAGGAGAACAAAGTACCAGCTACATAACTACTAATACCTTTACACCCTCAGCAATTAGGCCTCGAGCAAGAACAACGGATGTGGTGGAACCATCGCCAGCCAAACTGTTTGTTTTAGCTCCGGCTTGCCTAACCAGTTTCACTCCTACATTTTCCAATGGATCCTCTAACTCCACCTTCAGGACCAAAAAGGCAGTACCTTTAATCAGAAACCCGAAAACAAATTCACAATACAAGAATATTAAATAAGTCCAACTTCCAATCATCAAACACACTGTCAAATTTCGATACATTTACACTATCAAATTGAGCATAATGAACCAACAATCATCAAGAAAAACAGCATTTCAAAATCAAAGACAGTCAATTGGACTGACTTCCTTGAGCACAGTTTCTCCATCATTGACAATTTTTGGAGGTCCATACTTATTCTGCAACACCACATTTCTTCCCTTAGGCCCCAAAGTCACTCCCACAAGCTCAGCCACAATGTCAACACCTGCCTACACCCATCAAACACACAACATCAAAAACCAAAGAAAACTAACATTGGTGAACAGTCAGCAGATAAAGTTAGAATCTTTGTAAGAGATGATGATTGATGAGTACCTGAAGCTTCCTGGTCACTGAGCCATCATAGTTGAAGTGAAGCTCCTTGGACATGCACTTTGTGGTAGATTGATGATTATGAGTAGGGTATTTTCTAGATTTTGATGGGTTTGAGCTGAAGATTGCAGATATGGCTGTTGGAGTGGATGTCATTGCTGCAGGTTCCTAATTTGAGGAACCAAAATCAAATATCCATTCAATTGAAAAATATATAATTTTTATCCTAATGGGCCTTGTTCAAGCAATCCTTGGATGATCCTAGTTGCATTTTGGCTTTTGGGCCATGGAAGGAAACCAATGTTGTCTACCTGTCTATTGAAATGCCTCAGTCCTGCCTACAGAGCTCTAGATTGATTATAATGCATGTGTAGTGACAAAGATGTTTCCTAGGAAGATGGAAAGAAGAGTTGACCTTGAAATCTGTGATGGTTTGACTTTTTGAACTGCATGTTGATGATGTAAAGCCATTTAATGCTCATTGATTCCTGACCAGATTAGGGCATGGCTCACTTCTCAAAGAAGCTCCAAAGTCTCAGACATTTATCAGTTTTTCACTGTTTTGTGTCTACACAATACATTGATTTATACAACAAGCCTCAGTGTCTTTCTCAACTTCTCAAGTTGCAACCATGGCAGGTTTCAACACTTTCACTCTCTTCATCATTTTAGGTCTGATTCTCTTTGTCTCAACTTCTCAAACAACCAGAAATCCCTTCATCACCACAGCCAGTTCTGTAACCCCAGGTGAGGTTAACAAGTCATTCACACACACTTTGACTTCCAAATCATCTCCATTGACAAAGGTATGAACTTTATGGATCAGTACTTACGTTGACCATGTGCCTTTTACTTCAGAGAGCTTATCAGTTTCTGAATTTTGAATTAGGATGGAGAAGAGGGCATGCTTGAAGAAGATGATGAGTGCAGTGGCTTGGAAATGGAGGAGTGCTTGAGAAGAAGATCCATGGTGGCCCACACTGACTACATCTACACCCAAGAAATCAACAATGGACCTTAGATTCATTTTCACATCATCATCTCCTCTCAATGTTGTAATGAAATCTTCTTCCTTGTGAGAAAAAATCTAATCTTTATGGAGAAAGATATCAACTTTGGCTCAGTAGATTGATTTCAAGGATAAATTATATTTTACATACTAAACTTCAAGGTACTTTCTTGTGTCTTTGTTCCTACATATTCAAAGCCCAATCTCAATTTGGTCCAAATGTAGACTCATCTCATTCTCATATTAGCCCAATTTCTATTCACTCCTACAGTAAATCCCCACAAGCAAAATCTTCAGGAACTCCTCAGGTCTCTGTCTCTCTCAAAATCAGGTAATGGGGGGTTTCAAGATTGGATCTTGCTTTCATGTATTTCCATTCACCTTTAAGTAAATTATCACAAGATGGCTTCTTTTTTGACACATATGAACACCAAAGATGTAAACTTGTGGCATCAATTTCACTAATGTTTTGGTAGTTTCTCAAAGGGACTCAATCATGATTCCCTAGAAAGGGATTGCAGCCATGTAATGCTGCCACTCTGCCAGGGTATGCATCCCAATTGGAAGAGCATGCTTAAGTTTCCAGCTTTTTCTCCTGGGAATGCTCTTTTTCAGGGCTTGTTGATAGCTGATTGGACAACACCATCTGGTGACAATTTCTTGCTTCATCATTCATGGCTTGTGTCATTGCCTTGCCCACTGGACTCCACATCTTGGGTGGTAGTAAAATGCGAATAAAATAAGCTGTTTCTGCTGATTTGGTTACTCCCCTGTTTTATGTTTCAAATCCTTTTTCAATTGGGGATAAGCATTGCTGTTGTCTTTTGGCTTGTTATAAGCATTTGGAATCCAAATTTGCTTTTTTCATGCTTATTTGTATCTCGTGGATGATATGTTGTATGATTATTCATTTTGCAATGGCCAAAGAGAGGAGCGTGTCCCTCGATGCAGCCCATTTGCGTGAAGGTGATGGAAGACATAGTTGGCGTGTGTGACCGACACCGAGTAGGGTCTGCTTCACACTACTGAATAGCGTAAACAAATGAAAACAGCATGAGCATAGCTTGACTAAAAGAGGTATGTTATCCAAAACATATGTTCGTTGTAGTTAGACGCCTAGTGGATGCATATATCATCATGGGTTTCAATTGTTATTTGCATCATGAGTCACCCTTGTCACCACCTCCACCAGCATTTGTCCGATTGGCCTAAATGATGTGTGCAGCACCACCAAGCGACTAATGACTCTTCGTAAGTCAATTAGTCCCTGTTGATCAATTGGCCCCAGTAACAAATATTACCGTCTTTTTTTCGCGTAGGTTAAGTGCTCCGTACTGTTTGTAGTATTCGAATAATGAGTTTTTTTAATGAACTTCATGGATGTCGATTGCTCGGTGTTTCAACTTAAGAGTACTTGGAAGACTCTAGTTTCATGATCGTGTTATTAGTCTATCATTTGGTAAAAAATAGTGTTCAATAAATACTTAAATAGTTAAAATAGCAACTTATATTATTTGTTTATGGCCGTATACAGCACTGAAGATCGATAAGGAGGCAGAATGGCTCCCTGGAAACTGAAGAAAATAATTAAACATAGTTATTACGAACTGAAAAGGCGAGATTAGTCAAGCAAGTCTATGGAGCTGGAGATGGAGTGGTTGGAAGATGCTTCTCTAGCATTGTCCATGTTGCAGGGGATTTCTTCAAGGTCTCTCAGGAAAGTTTCGGGGCTGGTGATCTGCAAGTTGGTGACCATTTTC
This sequence comes from Rhodiola chrysanthemifolia, assembly GCA_033675395.1. Taxonomy (NCBI): domain Eukaryota; kingdom Viridiplantae; phylum Streptophyta; class Magnoliopsida; order Saxifragales; family Crassulaceae; genus Rhodiola; species Rhodiola chrysanthemifolia. The sequence continues at coordinate 17,559,156 of CM066204.1, forward strand.
CTAAGCTTAGAAACTTCATCTTTGAGCTTCACATTCTCTTCAACAACGTTATTATGGCTTTCAAAAACCTGGTTGAATTTGTCAAGCAAAGCGTGATTCTCAGTTCGCAGATGAATCACCTGAGACCACAGCTCATCCAAGTGCTTCTGTTTCCTCATCCTCGACCTGCGAGCAGACTCCCTGTTGGATATCATCCTCCGCTGCTTCCTTTCATCTATGATACTGTACTGATGCTGCTCCGCCTCATCAGAGGTGGAGTTATTGCTGACACTAGATGATTGTTGCGGATTCATCTCAAGTAGGGAAGGAAGCATCTGACAACTTGGTAACCCGTTTATGTATCCATCAAGAGTCTGCATGTTGCTTGGCATTACGTTCCAGCTTTCTTGAAGCACGGTGGAGTTGTCAAAGTTCAAGTAGTTCATGCCAGCAAAGTCGTCAAGAGGCAGCATGGCTAGACTTGGATTCACAGTTTTGGTACTTGGAAGAATTTTTCAGGAGAGAAGTTTGTCGATGAATGGAGAAGTGTAGGCGAAAACTACCTGAGAAGTGAAGCCATTTTATAATGGACGATAGACAACTGTGGGTCGCACCAAGTTCACTGTTCTACGTACGATGGGCACTTGACAATTATTGAGGTATCGATTTAATTTTGTTCTCTACCATTTTCACTGAACTGCACATATGATTCTAATTTCTATCTATACGTATATACTAAGTAGCATATGATAACACGTTGAGTTAACATGGTTTTGGATCAAGGATGCAAATATGTCACGTAACATGTTTTAATTTGGCTTGAATTTAGTAACATGTCATTTAAGCATGTATCGTTGACGTATGATTGTCTAACGGGGCGCTTCTATGACAATGCATACCATAATTTTTATTTAAACCCCCTTTGGTGGATTTTGGATAATATGATTTAAGATTTAGAGCAAACAATGGTGATAGTGGTTAGAAGCTTTTCGGTGCAAATAAACAATGGTGACCTTGTATCGACAAAATCAAACCCAGTAATGTAAACAATGACCTAAGCAGCCAAGGTTAGCTAGCAAAGCAAGTTGTAAACAAATATATTCACAATGCTACTTTGTTTATTTTCCTGCATCGCACCTATTCGAATTTCTAATTAGTGTTTTTTGTTTTCTTGCGTTAATGGGGTGTGCCACTCATGATTAATTAGGCAGGTACGACCTCTAAGAGTCTTAAGGATATGTTAATCACTTAAATCTTTTCGAACAAATGCATGTATGGATATTTCTTCAAAAGTTTCTCGATTGCGTGTGCTTTCTTATATTAGCTTTGTACCCATTTTGTAACTTTAAAGTTTAAACTTACTACTTCCATTAATTTTCAAGTGGACGATGTTACATAAAAAAAGTTTGATGTTTGTCTTAGTTCTTGTCGTTAGGTCAGCTGGAGGTTTAAATCGTTGTCCCTCGTTCTGACATTGGTGAAGACGGACAGTCGAAGATTGAAAATTTTGATGATCATTTGAGATGATTTGGAGCTAGTTGTTGAGTGAAAACGTGGCTTTGCACAATACGTCTCCACTATATGATATAGTTGTCATCTTTTCATTATGCCAATTATGAATTGTAGAGCTCTTGCTAGCAACTTGTAATTCTTTTTTATTAACAAGCTTTTTAGATTCCAGTCCACAAATTGGAAATGTTGTTGCCTTATTGGGACAAATCAAATCATGTACCACATCTTAAACTATGTTCATTGATAAATTGTAACCACTAAATTTTTTTTTAGCAAACATATATTCAGGTGTTCGAATAACAGTTAAATGAAGTATGACACCTCCTTTTACCACCGGATCAGCCCAAAATGTGGTATTTATTTATAAACTTGAGTTTGATCAAGAGCTCATACTTCCCTGTAGCCATGACATCCTACCTTGGCACACATCAATAGGATATCTTAGGTAGTAAATTGACTTAAGAATTGAGGAGGCTCAACAAAGCTTGTTGCAATTGGTTTGAACGAGAGAGGAATCCCCACCAATGCCCAAACCTTATTAAATTCAATCTTTAACAAAGCTTCTTCCAATATGGGGAAGACTAATATATTTGTTTAATCATGTACTACTAAACCACATCAAGTTCATCATTGAACTCCATCTAGCTAGCTTTGGTTGTCAACAATGGAACATTTACACTTTTGTCCTATTAATGTAATGGCCTTGGTGGGTTTTGCTTGGATTGTAAAGAGATTTCTAGCATTGTAAGTTTATTGACCCACTAATACTAGAACAAAACATTAAGTAACCAACAACTAATTTGGATTATCATTAGAACTTCTAGACAATTGGCGATATTCATTTTCCAAATCTCAATTTTAAGATATCACTATATCTTACATAGGAACTTATAAGTATGACTTATATATGTAAATGTATTCAGATATAAATAAATAAAATCGTTGCTTTTCCTCATCGGTGCCATCATTATCGAACGATTGCTTGATTACCTCATCGAACACTTTGATCAAAGTTTTGTTCAAACAAAACATCTAAACAAAAGAAATACATCAATGAGGCTAAAAATTGACCCATAATGTTATCTATAGATTGCAACTACACAAATGATTCAAATTATTGAGTTTGATGATGATGTAATGTGTATCTTGATTTCACTACTTTAACCTAGTGTCACACTTTCTTATACATAAACCTAAAAACATAGTGTAGTGGCTACTAAGGGAATGAATTGAGACTCCACTTTAGGACCAAAAAGCTTCATATGAGTGCTTTGTTTGACTGCAAAACTGAGCTCAGCACTTCTTGGGCCCTACCACTGGGCCACCCTTAATGGGCCGACATCACATATGGACAGGCTTTGAGAGAACGCCACAAAGTTTAGGCCTGCTTTTTTGCTTTCCTTACAATCCAAGAAAAGGGCCATTCCCACCTTTGTAGGAGATTAAATTCAATCTTTTTAATCTTTAAAACTTTTTGACTGAAATGTTTAGTCCCAAAAGTAAGAAAATTGACTGGAAAGTGTTATTGGATAATTTGATTATGTTAAACTTTTCACTATTAACTTAAATATCTGTAACAAAGTCACATCATTTTAATTCATAAACAATAAAGTTTTGAATTAGTGAAAAACTAAAAAAAAAAAACCACTTCGGCAGCAATTGAATTGTCTAAGAAAAATAAGTTACATCATCTGCAAAATTTTAGCTTGTGTATTACCAATACTTCTTTTGGCCACAGTAAATGGAGCATGAAATCTCAGGTCAGATTTCTCTCATTCACTCCATGGATCACTCTCAGTTCTAACTTCTGATGGCTCAATTACTTGGGACTCTGTGGTTTCTTCTGTTGGACTGGCTTCGGCTTCTTCAGCTGCAGTTGCATCGTCATCTTCGGTTCTTCCCCATCTTCCACCCAAAGCCATGGCCATCATCTCATAGATTTTGCCTCCCAACTCGGCCGGGCTATCAGGCTGTTACATTACATGTATATATGGATAAGTACACCATGTTTTCATGTTGCTTTGAATCCACTGGAAATCAAAGCTGTTTTAAGTGCACTTACAGTGAATCCACTGGAAATCAAAGCTGTGTCGTACAGAAGTTCTACTGCTCTCTTGGCTTCGGTGCTTTCGGGTTCATTCTTGCAAGCAGCCTGGGTAAGAAGAAATTGACAACATTATAGAAATTGCTTTAATTCATTAGTAATTAGTATAGACTTCAACCGACTAATCCAAACTGACAGTAATATGTCTAGGCTTAGAACGAAGTTAAAATGAGATTAAATGAGCAAACAAAAAGTTAGTAGGTTTGTTGTTTTGAGGTTAACAGTTCTCACTTTCAAATCCTTAACAATGGGATGGTCTGGGTTGATCTCCAATATTCTACGGCCTCTCATAAACTCTAAAGAAGACGTATCTCCAAGAGCCTGTGCCTTCATCAACCTGTGTAAGGACCACAAACGGGCAAAGAGAAAACGTGTGAGACTGAGACACCTCAAAGTCGTCACACTTTCCGGATACCTAAAAGTAGACTGAATGAAGACTCACCTTTCCATGTTGGCCGACCATCCAAACTTGCCAGAAACAAGGACACAAGGTGAAGAGCTCAACCGCTTTGAGACCTGAACTTTAGCCACCTTGTCACCAAGTTGTTGCTTCATCCAGTCACAAAGAAGATTGTATTCTTGCTCGTTTTCCCTCTCCTTGACCTCGTCCTCATCACCTGGCGCAATAAGAAACTAAGTTCAAACTGAAGAAATTCATAAGAGTGGAATAGCTAAAACAACTTTAATTCGACCACACATTGACTGAATGTCGCTTACCTAATTCCAAATCCTCTTTGCTGATGTCAACAAATTTCTTCTCCTTGTAGGTCTGGAGATTTTGAATGGCAATTTCATCAACAGGCTCCACCAGATAAAGTACCTGGCGCCAGTTATAAATGTTAAAACTTCCAACATTGAGAACCTCACTCGGAAAGAGATACATGAACCGCAATTAAGACATACCTCAATATCTTTCTCAATTAGCTTCTCCAAGAAAGGTGCACTCTTGGCGCTTTTCAGACTGTCAGTTGCCAAGTAATAAATAGCCTTTTGGTTCTCACCCATGTTCTCAACATAACTATCCAAGCTTGTAAGCACATCTCCACTTTTGGATGAGTGAAACCGCAGAAGTGGTGCCAGTCGTTTATGATTTCCAGAATCTTCGATAACACCCAACTTCAAGAACTTGCCAAAATTCTCCCAAAACTTGTTGTAATCCTGTACATAACACAATTACATTTATTAAGCAAACACAGATGAACTTCACATGAAATACAAGAAAAGTGATATTCCAACACTTCACACCTCTTTATCTTCCGCTTCTGCTAGATCTTGAATCATGTCAAACGTTTTCCTAACAAGACGTTTCCTCATAATCCGCACCTGCGTATAATCAGCAAACAAGCGAACAGTTATAGTTAATCAAGCACTCTTATAGATGATGAGTAGCATTGATATGTGAGATCACTTAAAAGAAAATGAACAGAAAATGAAAAATAATTATCTGATCCGCACACATTTTATTAAATACGTACAATTCGACTCTCTTGAAGAATTTCTCGTGAGACATTGAGAGGAAGATCATTTGAATCTACCACACCCTTAACGAAGCTCAGATACCGTGGAAACTGCAAATATCACAATACATGAGAAATTAGCATTCATTGAAGGGGGAAAAAACAAAAGAACTTTCGAGATTATACATCGAAGTAGGCACAATAACACATACCAGTTCTCCATCAAAATCATCTGAAATGAATACACGCTTTACATGCAAACGAATATTTTTCGTCTTGGCATTCATGACATCCTCGTTGTTAAGCGGACCCATTCCAGGAATAAAAAGCACACTTCTGAATTCAACCTCACCCTGCGTGGCATCGACACAACTTAAGCTTCAATATGTCTAATATTTGTTAGGAATCATAATCCTGAAAAATAGAAAAGAAATACTAGTTCGGTGTTAAATACCTCAGTGGTAAAGTGTGCATATGCAAGGGGATCCAAAAACTCATTGAATGTCTTCTTGTAAAATTCGTTGTACTCCTCTCTTTCCACTTCTTTGGGATTCCGCATCTTAAGAAAGATGAGGAAATTAGTAAGCAAAACTGTTAGGCGTGTTTTGCAGGTACATACAAATATTATCCCGCCTCATACTCACCCATATAGGTTTCGTTTCATTGGCTAATTCCCAGTCCCAGTATTTTTCAGTCACTGTCTTCTTCTTTTTCTTTGGCTCCTGCGAAGAGTGAATAAGTAGTGAGTCATCAGCCGTGAACCAAAAAAGAGAACATGCAGTCGTGAAAATTGGTCATGGACAGTACCTCTGGCTTATCTTCTCCTTCTTTAGGTTCTTCCTCCTCTTCTACCTGCATAAATGTGTGAGCAAGAAAAAATAAGAAGAAGCCTTCAATGGAAGCACTTACAAAAGAAATTCGGTTGACGCTGGAGTGATGACAAACCTCAACACTCCTTGATTTTTCTTGCCACGTGTAGATGGGGAAAGAAATGAACTGAGAGTAATTCTTCACCAAACCTTGAATTCTGGCAGGGTCCGAGAATTCGTACTTGTCATCATCCTGTCAAAAATGAGGACACGGTTGATGTCAACAGATTCAAACGATCATCAAAATATGGTATTCAGAATCAACATAATATGTAGTACCCTTAGATACAGAGTAATTTGTGTTCCGCGGTTTAGCTTCTTTTCCGGATCAGTTTCTTCCCTAATTATATATGAACTACTATCGGCATTTGCCTCCCAAACGAACTGCTTATCAGACCTTGGACTTTTCGTTGAAACAACCACCTGATACCAGTGCAAGCTAAATTACTCAACATGTGCAAGAAATCAGCAATTTCAATCTTTTACGGTAATATTGAATAATACCTTTTCAGCGACTAAAAATGCAGAATAGAAACCAACACCGAACTGGCCAATTAAGCCATTGTCCGCACCCAAATCCTTGTTATCCTGTGTGTTACGAAAGAAACTATATGAGCCTCTTTAACCCAAATAACTTGCGTCAACTTGAGATCATACTTAAGTAACAGTTTATAATCACATACCTTTAAAGCCTTCAAGAATTTGGAGGTGCCACTTTGCGCAATGGTCCCAAGACAGTCAATAAGTTCTTCTTTGGTCATTCCAATTCCCGTGTCACTACAAATGAAAAAAAAAAGGATGTAAAATTCCACAACCAAAAATAACCAGAACCAAATATTCAAAGATAAAATCAACTTACGTGATAGTTATGGTTCCGTTATCTGGATCAGGCTTAATCCTAATCTCCAAGGAACCAGTGTCTCCAAGTAAAGAAGGCTCCGTCACACTCAAAAACCTCAACTTGTCCAAGGCATCACTTGCATTGCTGCCAACCAAACAGGCTTAAACTTTAATAACCAATGTACTTCACATATCCTCAGTATCATCAATTCACCCAATCTAAATCATGTACAAAACTACACAAACTGTTGAAACGCCAATCCACAATTGTGTAGCTCGGCTAAAATGCAAAAAAAATATTATTATACCTTACAAGCTCCCTCAGAAAAACCTCCTTGTGACTGTACAAACTGTGCACAATCAAATCCATCAATCTGCTCACCTGCACATCACCAAATAAACCAGCAATAAGTCTCCAAACAAACCAAATTCAACAACATCTAAAAACACAAAAAGCCACCATCTTCAACACAACCGACCTCAGCCTGGTACTCATACTTCTCCCCATTAGCCTCAGCCTCCTCCTTTTCCGCCACAGCAGTCGCCTCACACCTAACCACCACCCCACTCCGCTTCCTCTCCACCCTCCACTTCAACCCACCACACCTCACACTGCTCCTCAACCCATTAGCCGGCAGAAACGAACTCCTAAACGCGCACAGTCCACCAGCACCACTCCCATTCTTCAAATTCAGCGGCTGCAGCGACGCTAGCGACGCGGAAGCCAGGCTTCTACTGAGCACCGGAGCCATAGAAAACAAACCCTAGAAAAGAGCGAATCGAATAGAATTGTGGAATTGGATACAATCGGGTGTAGATACAGAAATGCAGTAAGAAGGATGTGGAAAAACCCTATCGAATTGGGTTCGGGGTTTAAGCAAAGCGTGGAGGATTCTAGAAGGTGGAAGACGAGGCTGTTGTCTGTTTCCTATGAAAATATTGTGTGGAGGAAATTGCTGCCATTTCACTTCCTCGCCTTATCCTCTTCGCTACTACCAATATTTTTATTTTATTTTATTTTTAAAATGGTAAATTATAGAAATATTATTTGGTAACCGTTTCATTTTACATAAATATCGTGAGAGGAGCGCTCGAATGAGGTCTTTCCAACCAATCAGGACGCGTCACGTCACCCAAAATTCACTTATTATCCAATGGGCTGTGCTTTTGTGGTAGTGGGACACGTGGCGCGTTGTGGAGTGTTGGATCTCAAGATCTAATGATCCAGATTAAACCTTACGACCTCATCCTAAGGATGGACCTCATTTGAGCGCGCCCCAGTGTTGTCATACTTCAATTTTCAATCTAATGATCCATCCAAAAAAAAAGTTCAATCTAAGGGCATCTCCAATAGCTCTCCTCATTTTGTAGGGAGCAAATCCTCAAAATGAGGATTTGAGGTTGGCTTACTCCAACAATGAATCCTCAAAAAATCCTTAAAATTTTATTAATTTACAATCTAGTCCTTCATATTGATAAAAGTTACTATAATGATAAAATTTCATAAATAAATATGAAACACACATTTAATATATTATACAACACACAATATTACATAATAAAGTTACATGATACTATATGTAATATTTATGTGTTCATGTAATTTGTCTTTAATTTGCTTTAATTTATGTTAAATTTGTTTAAAATGTATTTTTATTTTGTTTGGAATTTGGATTTTTAATGTTTTTTTCTTTTGTTTTTAATGTTATGTAATATTTCTCTTATTTTATTTTATTTTGTGTACTTAAGTTATTTTAAATTAAGTTTAATACAATTATTTGTGAAACACATAATTATAGGGATCAAAGTAAAATTAAAGAGAAGTTTTGAGGTTTTGAATAGTGAAACCTCAAATTTGATGTGTCACTATTCAAAACCTCAAAATTTGAGGATTTGAAGGCTTGTTGGAATGCCAAAATCCTCAAAATTTGAGGATTTGAGGGCTTGTTGGAGATGCTCTAATGAGTTTGACATCGATTCGCATATGTTCAATTTTAATAATCAAACGTTAGCCATAATAAAAATAAATCCCACGAAAATAAATAAATCATATAATCACGAAAGAGTTATTGGTCGAATGACTTGAACTGTGGATGTGTTTTCGTTCCGCCTCGGCATGTACGTGTGTTCCTCTCTTGTGGATGTGTTATTCATCCCCCGTGGACGTGTTATTCATCCCCCGTTGACGAGTTGTGTCATGCAGGTAGGAGCTCCACTCTCGTCTATTCCTTTCATGTGTGCGTGGAGGTGTTGGGTTCAAGTTTATGCTTGTGGGTTTCAAAGTCAGAGGTGTCTTATGGTCCGTGCTTCAATGAACACAATTTCATTCATCAAATTCGGATGGTGCCGTGCGTGGACTGTGCTCCAAGAGTCTAATATTCACATGTACGTGATAAAAAATTTCTCATACAAGATGTATAAGATAGATATTATCGTATGTTGATTGATATATGTGAGATTTAAAAAAACTCACTATCATTTAAATAATAAATCACATAATCAAATTCATAACTTTTCGACCTTAAAAGACATATTCTTCTGAAACTATCTACAAGAAAATGACTATGTTTTCTTTATTTTATCCTCTTTTCAACACATTTTCTACAATCCGAACAGAGGGGAAGATGTTTGGCATGGAAGGGAAGCTAGATACAAATATTCCCAGTAGCTGAGCAAACAATTCAATCAATCAAAGAAAATAAAAAAAAATTATGTTTGGTAGCAATCACAAGCCTGAAGGCTGAAGAGGAGCTATAGTGAGTGGTATTTAAGCTTCTGTTGGAGGGAGCTTGAAGCAGTCAACATTGCATAGGCTGACAGATCTAACCATACTGCCCAATCTGAAACAAAAAAAATTAGGTAATGAAAAATCAGGCTCTAGTTCTTTTTTAACATGCTGAGTTGCCAAGAGAAAATGATGTTGAGAGATTTGGGTGCCAGACCTGTCGAAACTGTTCCTTGCTTTCTCCGGTTGGTATGTGCTGAGCTCATGACTTTTTCGTGCCTTTTCTCTCTTGTCAGTGCTTAGTCTTGGTTTGCCGCCTCGCTGCCCGGTGCTGTGTCTGGCTTTAAGCATTTCTCTCTTTTTCTCCTCGTGTTGGTTTGAGCTGGAGGATTCTTTGGTGCTGCGTATGGCTTTAAGCTTTGGTCTTTTGTTCTCTTCCTGTTGTTCTGAACTGGAGGACTCTGCAGATTGATCGATTTCTTTTCTGTTGGATGGTTCGTTTTTACAGATTTGAAACTTTTCTACGGCTGATATGAATTTCTTAAGGTGTCGTAAGTATTCTGGGTAGAGTTCAAGATTGCAATGGTTGCCTCCTTTGATCCACAAGGGTTCATATTTTTCTTTACAGAGATCCCACAGCTGCTTTCCATGAGACCAATCAACTACTTCATCATCCGTTCCCTGTCCAGACGGAAACAAACTTCTCTAAGTTGAATTAACTATAAAGGTCAGACAAGGCCTGTCAATTGAAACAAAAACAGCAGAATATACTAGCTCAAATAGGCGACTTCACTGTTGACTTCCCCATGACTCTAAGTCAACTCAAACATATTATCACTGTTAGTGTTAGGGCCTAGGGGTGGAATAAAAACGAGCATTACATGGATGACTGTTAAGAGTGGAATAGAAACAAATGACTTACATGGATGACGAGAACTGGACAAGAAACAAGCGCCATTTTATCGATATTCTGCACCAAAAGCACAACCTTCAGACAATAAAAAAAAAGGGGAACAACTTACATGGAACAACCAACCAGTGAAAGTTGAACAACCTTGTATATATCAAACCAAAAGGATTTCTTGATCGGATACATGACTCTGAGACCCGAGAGAATCGGACTGTGAAGCACTACAGCTCTCAAACCAGGCAGCCTTGAAGCCAAGTCAATCGTAGGTCCACTCCCTACAGATTGCCCATATAATATAATGTTCTCCTCTTTCACTTCATATTTCTCTTTCAAGCATGTGTACGCTGCCTCAATGTCAGCATACGTATCCTGCTCCGTAGGCTGTCAAATTGCACACAAAAATCATTCGAAGCCAGGAAATTGAACACTCTACCTATACAGCTACTAACAGTAGCCCAAACATTGAACAAATAGCTCCATTATAAAAAATCCTCGCAACTGCACAAGTATCAAGCTAGTCCTCCACTCCTCTCCAGCAATAATTAATGAGACTCTTCCGAAGTTCTCAACAGCCACAAAACATGAACTAGCTCAAGAACAAGAACTAAAGACAATCGACATGATAACACAACAAAATGTTGAGGCTCTTTTAACATATCCAACAAGTAAACATAAAGCAAAACTACAAAGCCCAAATCAAAAATAGTAATCTAAAACATTAAAACCATACCTTTCCACTTGACTGGCCATACCCAGAATAATCATACCTACAAAACACACCATCAAATCACTAATCAGAATCCAAAGCAACACAAACAAATCCAACAAAAAGAAGTAGCAAAAAGCACCAACCCCATCAAATTAACACCCAGATGAAAACTGAGCTCGACAAAAATATTAAACATCTGTCCAACATCAGCCGCATTCCCATGTGAGTACAAAACCGTCAGCTCAGCACTAGGGTTTTTAACATAAACCGCCACAATCTCATTCCCTCTCCTAGTCCCAATTCTCAAAACCTCCACACCATCCCTCTCCGCCACTTCCAACATCCTCAGCGTCCCACTCTCCTCATCCTTCACAACCCTGTAAGACGGCGGATCGGGAGGGAAAAACGCCAGTCTCGCCGCCACTGACGACGTCGCACCACCCATCTGCACCAACCACAGATCCCAAAAATCAACAAGTTCAAACTTTTATGACAGATTTTGGGAGAATATGTTGGAAGATGATCAGATGATGACGTGACTGGAGAACTGTGGAAGTGGGGAGTGATTTCGGACTGATTGATATTGTTGTGTTGGCAAGGGATGAAAAAGGAAAGGTTTTTGTTACAGGGTGGAAAACAGGGGAGCCTAGAAGAATGGTGGAGTGTGTTTTGGCGGATTTAAGATAAGCACGATGTCGTTTTCGGGTCAAGGTTCGACTAGGTGATTCAAAAAATAGGGCGAATCTGTGAATAAGGGAAAAGATTACGATTGCTTGATTGTAATTAATGGAAATAAATATGAGCCGACTGTTGGGGCCCAAAAGACATTCAGTGCGTGCAATCATCGCCACAAGGACTTCTTTTGTGAAACTGATTGAAATACCCTTTTGAAGTATGGCAAATTACTATTTTGCCATTAGCTGACAGGCGACAGACATCACGTGGATCTTTAAGCTGACCAATGTCAAGGTCAAAGTCAACTCTGCAGGACCAAACTTTGAGGCACACATTTCGGGATCTGAGAGCTGAGACAGAATCATTTTGGATTTACACTTTTTTTTTACTCATCTTGGACTTGGGCCGGACGCAGGTCCTGGTAGCTGTGCCGTAGACTTGAATCCACCGGTTGAGGAGCTGAAACAGCTGCAAGAGAAGTCCAAAGCATCTTTGATTAATGGGAACAAAACAACATCCTTGAACAAACTACTTGTGCCGAAACAAACCAAGTTCTTACGGCGTCTTTCAAAATGCTAATTAGTTATTGGATATAACAAGATGTTGCCTCAAGTTTGTTAACCTGAATCATATTGTCTCTGTAAAGTATACAAAAGACTTCCTATTTTGTAAAGACTGTTCCAACTCACCTCAAAATGGTGTCATAGCAGACGTACTTCCATTGCTACCGGATAGACAACCTGGCACCTGATCGGACTGTCTGCTGAATCAAGTCTTCCATCAGCAGCAAGTAAATAATCATATATAGTAAAGTCGGGTGATGAAGCTACCGCATATTGTTACGTCTGCCGGATCAAGGTACCAATCAGTTGTTATGCAATGTACAAATGTATGGACCGATGAAGCTACCGGATATTACCATGCTGGAGTAGATGTAAAACTAAAGCAGCTTATAAATTTATGTTGTAACAACATAAATTAGACACAGTCACTGCCATCTGCAAATAACATGAAAAAAAGTCCCGTGAGAAATTTAGAATATGTAGCAATAATACAGTTTTTTAATTTTAAATTAATACTCTTTAAAAATTAGAAAAAAAAATTCACTTCATGTTGATAAGAAGCTGATTAATGAAGAGGTCTATAAAACACTACCGGCAGGCTCATGATAAAAAAGGGACTTACAGGCCATCTAGAAAAACCATTGTGTAGTGTAGCTGACTGATATATCTGTCGATAACTTGGAATGTAACCAACTTTGAGGAGACCACAGATTGCAGTGCCTGAATAAGCGTAGTCGGATTAGATTGGTTGCCTGATGAATGATCTGAACACGGCACAACCAGTGAAGGGTGACAAGTTAAGAGCCTGAAACGCTACAAAGGATACTGCTCTTTCAGCTACCAGGCTGAAAAACGCACTACTTAACGAGACATAATCTTCAAGACTAATAATTGGTTCAGGGAGAAACTAAAACAAAACTAAAACTAAAAGGTGGTACGGACCTTACTTTTTTTTTTCTTTTTTTTTTTGATAAAGGTACGGACCTTACTATTCTGTAGGTTTCGTCATTTAATTTCCCAACTTGTATCATTATGCATCAAAATGAAGTGAGGGAGTGACAAATTATCCCATCATAAATAATCCAAGTGAAAGAAACCAGATTTGGTCATTTTGGCAAGTAAGTCCTGCACCGAGCAGAGATTATTATCTTCAGAAAATGCCTCAAAGACAGTATTCCAAAGTAGATTATCTACAGAAATCCCTTGTGAGAGCATGGTGCGGAAAATTATATTTACTTCATTCAATGAACGCTTTCTGCATAATCTATTGATCACAGCACTGTAATCTCTGATAGAAATTTCAAATCCCTTCTGTATCACCTGAAGGAATAATGCCACTGACTTTTGTACATCGCCTTTCACACAATGTGCTTTGATCAACGTTAAGTAGGCATCTTTTGTCAGCTTGATGTTTTGATTCTCCAGTGTGATCAATAGTGTATCGGCTTCCTCTAGATACCCATATACACAAAGACCATTCATCAAAATATTGTATGTAACAGGACTTGGCTGAATGTTATGAACTAGCATATCATTGTGCAACTGAAATGCTTTATCCATATCTCTAGCCTTGCAGAAACTTTGGATTATGGCGTTGTATGTAATTTGATCTGGGATATGTTGATTGGCATACATATCGTCAAGCAGTTGCAGAGACTCCTTCAGCATAAGCTGTTTGCAGTACCCTTTCATAATGACAGTATACGTGATATGAGTGGGTTTAACATGTGCTGCTTTCATCTCCTTAAATAGCTGAAGCACTGAGCCAATCCTTTTATTTTGGGAGTATGCATTCATAAGGGATGTGTAAGATACAACATTAGGTTCCAGACCGAACCTTTTGATAGTAGAAAACAAGTTCTGAGCTTCAAGCAGATTTCCAGCCTTACAAAATCCAAAAATGAGACTATTAAATGTGACAATAGTTGGTGCAATACCTTTTCTACTTAACTGCCTAAATAACTGTACTGCATCACCCATCAGGCCAAGTTTTGCATACCCGTTTATCACAATGTTGTACAGAGCAATATCATCAATTAACTGGTTCTCATCTAAAGTCTCAAAAAATATTCTTGCTTCTGTCATCATTTTTTCTCGACAAAGCCCCATCAAAATAGCACTGTAAGAATAACTGTTTGGGCGGATTCTATAAGAACACATCTCACTGAATAGTTCAATCGCCCTCTGCAAATCTCCTTGCATGCACATCCCCCGAATGAGGATTGAATATGTTATGACATCCGGCTTTAAGTCTGAAGTTTGCATATCGTATAGCAACTGCATGGCCTCATCAACCCGCTTAGCTTTGCACAGGCTACTAAGCAATATGCTGTACCCAACCGAATTCAACAGGAAACCCCTTGAAATCATTTCCTCCCGCAACCTTAAGCCCTCGTCTATACTGCCTATCTGACAATACCCAAAAACCAAAATCGTATAAGTTATCAAATCTGGCTCCACTCCGCTATGTGTCATTTTCTGAATAACCTCGAAAGCTCCATCCGTGAAACCGAGAAGACAAAACCCTTTTGCAAGAGTATTGTAAGTCACTGTATCAGGTGAAATTCCATTTCTCTCCATGTCAATGGTAAAATCTAGGGCCTCCTCCATAGAGCCAGCAACACCAAGTCCATGAATAAGGATATTATAACTAAATGTATCAGGATATATACCACACTTCAGCATCATACAAAAGAATGACTTTGCAACATCTGCATACCCAATGTTACAGAGAGCTGACATGAGAGTATTATATGATACAGTTGACGAACGATTATTCCTTGTTCGATTTTCTCTCAGGAAAGAAACTGCTTCCTGCATCCTGGACTGCTCACACAGACCATGTATATAAGTGGAATTAGTGTACTGAGTCGGAGTCATTTCATTAAATTTAATTTCTTCATATATATCAGAGATCAGATCTGTCCGCCTCAAGTTATGCATCAAACTATTATATGTCTGTATTGAAGGTTGGAGATGATAGTCTTTCATCTTGGCTATCACATATAGAGAATCATGAACCATTTCATATCGTGAGTAAGTAAAAGCCATCAGATCAAAAACCACCCTGGTCGAATCCCAATCCCTAAAGCAATTCCAAAGCAAGTCACAGAGTGCAGGTGCTGAACCGGTGCCTAAATTTAACCACATTAAGCTAAGAACAGCCATAAAAACAGCACAAACATCTGTCTAATTTCAATTCAATCCAGCCTTTATCCTACCTGACTAGTAAATAGCTCTACTCTACCATAAATCACAATCAAAATCACAGACACCGAATCATAAAGGAGTAACAAACATTCCAGATTATCAAAGATCATAGTTTAAACAGCAAATTCACAATCTCTAATCCAATTTGAATCCTTCATTTCCCATAAGTCAAATTAAGCCGCATAGAAAAAGAAATGGAATGGCACAACAGGATACATACCTTCTTCAACCACCATTTCCTGCAAAACACTCCTTAACTCCTTCAAATTACTCCACTTCGCCCAAATTTGACAAATAAGAAACTTTGACTTTCTACAATGCTTATACCCAACCTCATCCCTCAACCAATTGAAAAACGCCACCGCGTTCTCCGGCCGCGCAACTCCCAACCTCTCAATCACAGCCTCCACCTCCTCCGAAGTCAAAAACTGCACCAAACTTTTCATCCAACCACTCCGCATAACCTTCAGTGAAAACCGACAGCTCAATTTCGCAACAACCTCATCGACCGTGCGGATCTCGGAGTGACTCTCGGCGTGCGAAATTGAGGGCGAAGCTGCAGGGTTGGATATGAATTGAGTGCCGTGGAAAAGACACAGTCGCCGGAGACGGTGACGGATGACGTGGCGGAGAAGCATGTGGCGGTGACGAGTTAAGGGTTTAAGGGTTTGGGAATTTTGAAACTTTTCATACGAGAGATTTTAGGAGAAAAAACGCATAAGCCTATAACGGCGTCGTTTCTCGTAGCTTCGGTCTTTTTGCGAAGTGGCGCAGTGAGAGCCACGGGCCCAATTAAATAAGCCTATTATGGCCCAAAATGAATTAACAACGACATACGAACAATTTTGTCGACAAAAAGAAAAGCCGTCGCTATTGATTATTCACCTTTAGACTATAGAGCTTATAGACAATGTAAACCTTGTTTGAATCTTGAGCATTTGTTTTTCGATTTTGTGTTAGCTAAAGCATCTTAAATCAAATGATGGATCAATGAAAAAAGGACATCAAGGGAATTTTCCAAGCATTCGCCTCGTTCTTACCCAAATGTTCGAACAATGTAATAAGAGCATAAGAGTTGAAGCGTTATAACAATGTAATGAGATCTGTCAATGTAGTTTTATGTGCTTTTAAATTAAAACTACGTACTTTTGAAAAAAAAATTCAGTTTTAAATTTAGGAGTTACAGAATTAAAACGATGTAGTTTTGAAATTATGAGGAGCGTTCAAACGAGACGGTCAAATTAAAAAGAGGCAGTGAGGCATCATCTCAGTCGTCAAACGCATCTCCTCATGACACGTATCCCACTACCAAAAATCCATCAAAAGCAAAAAGCAAAAAACAAACAACAAAAAACTATTTCCTGCCGCATCAACATAATGAGTGGCTCAAAACGTGCATCACTGCCTCATTCTACCCCTGTTTCAAAGGAGCGCACCCCTTGAAATTATTATATATAAATTGTGTCGTTTTCAAATGTCGATTTTCGACTACGTATCATTCGATAACACTTTTATTTTAGGGTGGGAAGTTTGCAGACATAGAGGAGTGGAAAAATGCAAGTTGAGAAAGCAAACAAGATTAAGCAATGTGAAATAATTGAAAGGAGCGGACAAAGATAAGACTAACCCATCTACTTCATTATCCTACTTTATCTTGTAAACTTTTGACACACCAATCAAATCCTATATCCCGTTTTATTAGAGCATGTTCGATTGATCTGGACTATTGAATTAAAACTTAACTTGAAATTTTAACTGATGAACATAATTAAAGTATTTAATTTTCAAGTTCAAAAGAACAAATCATGAAGTATTTTAATTCAGTTAACAGTTGCTTAAATTGAAATGGTGTTCTCTTTACTCAATTTTGTGTGTTGGACGACTACTTAACCTCAACAAATGGAAATTTATTTTGATTAGGCGAGAGGTCAATGGAACAGCTGATCAGTTCGGAGAGTTTATTCGCACTAACCTTATCCCAACCGGTGAACATACCAAAAATCTCTATTTTCCTTATATATCTTGAAGTCCTTGTTTTCGTATATATTCCGACTCGATGAAGCTTATCATCAGAAAAAAAAGACAAGAAATTCTGTGTGCGAGAACCTGGACGAAATGGCTATTGGCTAGGCTTGACAATGATTAATACCGACTGATTGACCCAGGCAATCTTAAAATGGAACAGTCCAGTCCAGAATAAAATAAAAAGCGGTTTGGGACCATTTATCGGGACATGCCTTCCAGAATTGGTTGCTGGTTTAGTGCCACTTCGTTGCTTGTCCTTGGATGAATGTGACGACTGTTTGATGCTTTGTTGATCAGTAGACTAAAATTAGAAAGTGATGGTTCCATAAATTATATACATATTCCTAAATATTATCATCATCATCTCAGGACAGAGACTCAGAGATAAATCCAGAATCTGAGCGACTGAGAATCACATAGGAAAACCGAGGATGAAGAAGAAAGGTAAGGTATTTATATTTACAAGAGACTTGTTTGCATTGTTCACTCTACAAATTATTTATCCAAACAAAAGCCAATGCGAATGGCATAACATCAGAAAGAAGAAGAACAAACAAATGACAGTCACAGCTTACAGCATCTCAGGCGAGGTTGCTACTTAAAAGAATATTTACAGCTCCTAGAAACAGCAAATGGAGCTCTTACGAAAGGCAGATTTACGAGAACCTGATTTTTAATTCTGTCACTCAAAACTTGCAAGAAGTTCCGAGCCTCTGCCTTTGAATCTGGCCAGAGGTCATTTCCTTGCGCTGAGAAAATGCAGGGAAAAGAAGCTCACGAAACTTCTCAAGGAACACTACCCAGTCTTCCTCGTTCATGTCAGCTATTTTGACAAAGCTTGGACTCGGGGGGAGCTGCTCATTAGCGCTCCTGTGGCCAGACGATGAGTTCGTCAGATGCGCATTTGGTGGATTGGCTACGAGGAATTTTTTGACCTTTTCGTCCAAACTAGTGTTCCTCATTGATACTGATAGTTTGGAAATAGAAGGGACTCTTTTGGGTGCTGGAAGTTCAGAAGATCGATCTTTCACTTCTTCCCCTTCGTCCTCCCCATCTTCCTCGATACATTCTTCGAGTTTGGATAAGGGAATTCTACCAAATCCATTAGACATCCCGAAATGAAACGCTGTCCTTGCTGCAATGTCAACTAATCCTACTTTTGATGTGAAGTCTGTTTCCGTTTCTTCACAATCCAAGTTGAACAAGAACTCATCGTCAGGAACAAAGGCTTTAGGAGATGAGAGTTCCCTCTCAGCTGTAAGTCTCCTAGCCTCAATGCAGACTCGCTCAAGCTCACTAGGTTCCTCTTCCCCACTGCGGAATTCTCTGCTCATCATTTCACCAATTTCAGCCAGACAGAGACCACAAGAAACAGCCTCCTTGAGGAAGATTGTAGAAAGAACCAAAACACGCAGACAAGCATCTCGAATCATGGGAAGCTCCATGCGCAGCATCTCCGCATCCTTTTCCGAATCAAGCTTCTTAATGTACTCAATCTCGTCTTCCGAGAAAGGGATTGAGGCTTGAGGCCAATGAATCCACTCAAAATAAGGGTCTTCTAAATTTTCAGGCAGGCAAAGGCCGTGATCAATCGGAATAAGCTCCACTTGATCAAAGCTCCTTGCTTTGTCCGCCTTTCTGACTAAAAGATTCCCTGCATGCCTGTCGGTGTTGAAGATCCTAATATCTAATATACCAATACGATGCACAGCTGAGACTGGAAAGCTTGACGTTCCGTGATCGCTCGCATCAAAATCATGGTGGATGAACTGCTGCATCGAAGCTATCTTACTGACCTGGTTCTTGGTCTTTACCTTGTTTCCGTTCACCCTGTCATTGACATTAAAGATGGAGTGTGTGATCTTGACAAGTGCGGTAGGAGGCACATTAGCGAAATGATCATAGTCAAGAAGATAAGCTGCAACTTCCCTAAATCCAGTTTCGCCAACTCGAACTGAAGACTTGAGCCCCGGCTGACCTAGAGCTTTGCCCACAAAGCCTTTGGGGTTATTGGGTGCAAAAGGTTCCTCGTCAGTTGGCTTCACAATCGCAACGCTCTCACCCTTAGCATTCCTGAAGTAGTATGCGCCACCAAGCCCGCTATGAACTGGAAGCGGCTCCACCCCCTTTTTCATGCCCTTAACAATGTCCTTGACCAAAGGCCTCATCTTATCAAACTGATTAGACTGACCCAGAATCTCAATTGGGCCACTACGATCCCTATTCTGGATATCCTTCCCAGATGGTGACAGACACGGTGTCGAAGAGCTCCTATGCAAATGGTTCCTAGTCAGTAGTAGGGGTGAATCATGCCTCACAGCACTAAGATCGTTGTTCAGCACCAAATCTCCAAAGGTCAACGAACTCTCCTCAGTTGACACATTCAGCGCAAGTTGCAACCTCCTCTTAACAGTGTGCGCATTGTCGCTGCGATCCAACTCCATTCCCAGCACACATCCAGTTTCAGTCTGCACAAAAACACGCCTTGTCCCAGCCTGCTTCCCCTGCATCCCTTTGCTCCCATGGTAATCACCTCTGAAAGGACTCTTGAAGATTGCTACAGCCATTTGAGTTTGCACAGGACCGTCAAAGTTACGAGACATAAAACAATGTGCCCGCAAAACTGAAACAGCCTATGCTACCCAAACAAGCCTCCCTATATCCACCTCTTTGATGCACTCCAACTCAATAGGCAATAGCTCACCACACCCACTCCAAATTGATAATAAAGATCTACTTGCTCACTAAGGCCATCATATGAATTCCGCAATCGACCCAAATCTGCAATTTTAATTCCCAATTAAATCAAAACAATCACACAAGCCAACTGAAATCATGAGACCTAAATCACCAAATCAACATTATCCAATCACTCTCAATGACTTCCAATACAGAAATACCAAATACTCATATGCAGATATCTCATAGAAATCAACAATTAATAGATTTTTAGATTTCAGACACCACAACATCAGAAAGGCAAAAATAAACTAACAGAAATGTAGAATCTCAGCTTGACCAAACCTACCGCCAAAGTTCAAATCTTTTCCATAAAAACTCCAACCCATTCCAACCAATATCAATCAGAAAAAAGTAATACCAGAAAATTAAATGAACTCACCGGACAAACAGATCGATTCGAAACTGATCAAAAATCACAGCTTTGAATCAAAATCCCGACACGCACCGAATTCAAACCGCGACGGAGCCAATCGCCAACAGCAATTTCAATTATTGAACAAGGCAACGAACGGGCAGGAACACGAAACTGATGAAGCACCGTTCCGCCTTCAACTCGCGCTGTTTCGTCCAGTGCAGCTTCTCCTCCACCGCATCAATTTCTTGCAGCCTACGACAACTTCAACACCGACGATGATGGAGACGAGGATGAATGGTGAACGCTGGCAGGATTCAGGAGAGGATGAGGTTCAATAGACCCGAGTCGCTGTCTCAGGTTAACGAGATCGGAATTTGATATCTTCTTCACTGCTGTCTTTCTCTATCCTCAATTCCTCATCTAGCTGTTGTCGGGATTCATTTATGCAGCAACGAGCCGGTTCGATTGACGGGATTGAACCAAACCGAGCTGATTTGATGTTTGGTGAAAGCCGAGCAAGGTGAATTTCTGGTTGGGTTCGTTGGTCCAATTGCTTAATCCATAATTATTCAAACGGTTCATTTCCGAATGGTCATTTTGACCAGCCCTGACCACCTAAGGGTCCCCAATGCAAAGTCTACGCTGTTTGATTGGAAATAGATTGACGAATCTTAGCCGTTCGATGAGATTGGTGTCTACGAGATGACGTGGCGGATATGGATTGGACCTAATACGTGGTGCGCGCACCAAGTAACAGGCAAGGAAGACCGTGGGCGAATTTGTGCAGACTCGTACGTCAATCGCCAACATACACGTGGATGGTCACGATCTCTAGGTTTAAAAATTTTCATGATGACGAAATTAACCTTTGACTAGATTTTGGTCAGACATAACGACGAACGGACGAAGCATCTCATGACTAGCACGTGACCTATACACTCTATCTCTTCCCCTGATCCACCTTCACCGACATCGCCGCTACACCTCGTCGGTGCTGCATCGCGCCGCCACCATCGTCGGCGGAAATCGTCACTCCCGATTACCCTTTTCGGTCAATTTAACAAAATTCAAATCTTTATTTGTTTCTGTCGCTCTTACTTGCTGTTCGAATTCGTAGAACAGATCTGTTTTTAGTGCTTGGTTTAGAGTACCTGGATTTTGGTAGAGCCTTTGGCTTTGGGAAATGAAGTCCGGAGTGAGGAATTCAAACTTAGAGGAGGATTACGCGGAGGAGGAAGGAGGTGCTAATCAGAGTAATCGAAGTGGTATTTAGTTTCTGAGTTTGTTGTTGTTGTGTTTTTTGCAGTTATGATTTTGTTTGAGATTTCATTTTTTAAGGTTTGATTGGTCATTTGAACTTCTGTAATCAGATGGGAAGGGCAGTGATTCCAAGGCCACGGCAACGCGGTCTAAACACTCTGTCACGGAACAAAGACGCAGGAGAAAAATTAATGAGAGGCATGAATAAACCCTTACGCCACATATTTTGTGTGAATGAGGCCTAATTCCTTTGTCATTGTGTAGCTTGTTTTGGTAATAAAAGCCTTTAAAATGTTGAGCCTCATATGTCTGTTTTTAATCTTATATCATGCGTCGAGTTGCTGTTCAGTTTGCTATTGATTGTGCTTGTGTGTCTTTAGCGTCTTTTCGTTAGCTTTCATGTGTTCAAGTTATGCGCCCTAATGTAGTCGTAATGGGGATCTGAAGCATTCTGTATCCGAGCATGATAGAGTAACATTAATTATGAAACGCATTACAAACGTTGAAAATTTGCATTTTACATGATGCATTGTATGATAAATTCACTTGTTTTTGTGAGTGAGGGTCTTACTTAGTTGTACAACTCACACCTAAGATAGCCTGTAGCGAGTATCCGCGGGACGTGTATTATGTATTAATGCAATGCTTATGGTCTCGAAATATGCCCATGTTTGGTCTGTTTAAGGTCCTTAGCAGAAATTCTAGCGTTTTTTTTGTGTGTGTATGTGTTTTTAATCACTTTGCAATTCTTCTCGCAGATTCCAGCGACTGAGAGATCTGATACCTAACAGTGATCAAAAGAGAGATACCGCGTCTTTCTTACTAGAGGTATTTTGTTCAACATTTGCCACAGTTGTTATACATGAATTTCTCAATGTGGCTAATTTTCGATATTGTTTTGCAGGTGTTCGATTATGTGCAGTATCTGCAAGGAGAAGTACAAAAATATGAAGGGACATACCAACCATGGAGTTCGGAACCTACAAAGCTAATGCCGTGGGTATGTTTTGCTATAAAGCTTGGTTTTTTTAGCGGCTTTGTATACAAGAATCGCGTTCTTTCTAAACTAAATTGAGCGCTACGCAGAGGACCAGTCATTGGCGTACACAGAGTATTCCACCGCAGCCCTTGGAAAATGGTGTGGGAGCCGATTATGCTGCCAAATTCATTGATAATTCAGAATCGCTGCTGCTAGGACATCCAAATGAGTTTGGTGAGCCTGATGCTTTAGCTGACCCAACGGGTAAAGCAATGGACCAGCACCCTGATCTAGCCAAGTCAGCCATGTCCATCTTTGTACCAGTGCAGACACTCCCACGCCCTTCCCAGAACGATAACTTACTTTCACATCAGATGCAACAACCACTTTCTGATGCTCAGTCGGTTGACCCGTCTCTTGCTGCCGGGACGGGGACCTTGTCTCGACCTGATGAACTCATGATTGGCGGGGGCACTATAAGCATATCTAGTGCTTACTCTCAAGGGTCAGTTGTAGATATATCGTTATTTACATATTCCTTCTATAGTTGCTTTTGCCAAATAAAGGGAAGACTACATTGTTTCTACAAATAGACGAAGAAAATGAAATGTTAAGACTCGCAAGTCAACCGACAGCTGATCTTTTCTTCTACTGTATAGGTTACTAAATACTCTCACAGATGCAATGCAAAGGGCCGGAGTGGATCTATCTCAGGCAAACATTTCCGTACAGATTAATCTCGGAAAACGAACAAATACGGGACGTGCAACTGCAGAGGTGAGTAGCAATTAGCAAATAATACTATGCCATTGATTAATAAAATTGTGGCATCATGTAGACATTTACAATTAAATAATTAACAGACTGTTATCTTTATATCTTCCTTACGTATGTTTTTCGTGATGAGATTGATTCAATTAACTTCGAGTCACACTCAGAAATCATAACCAATCGGCTTAAACTTTTGCCTTCTGTTCCAGGATTACAGTAACTTGCCTTCTACGCATCCACTACCTTCAACTAGTGTCGAGGACTTGGATCAAGCGCAAAAAAGGTTGAAGACACAAAACTGACATTACCAAAATATTTCATGAACTGGTAAATGTTACAAAGACTCACGAATTGATTATGTAAATAGTGGTTATTGGAAAGGTTATTGTATTCCTAAGAATTTTGCCAGTCCTTTGTAGAGCCACTCTCCTCCAGAGATCAAACCTCACATTGTTATTTGAATTTTCTTGGGTTCCCCAATTAGGCCTGAACTTTGTATTTCAAAGAAATAATATTTTAAAACCGAAACGAAGAGATGCAGAATAACAGGTTAAATAATATAATTTTCCAGTTAGTAGGACTAGGAACAAAACAGATGAACATTTTCCTAAACAATGTCGGCCATCAGACAGACGACAACTCGACACATTCCCTAATTTACATTATTCATATACCCTAAACCCAAGAACACTTCCCTGTCTGCCCCCAAAATTTCTCCTAATCGAAAAAAAAAAATAAGTTCCAAGATCAGGAGCCCTTAACATCAGAGAAATTATTAAAGTCCTTGTTTCATGGACCAACAGGCAAGCCTTTGTTGTGTATAGGACGTCGTCTTCTCACTCTGGAGTAATCCATAGTGAAAAATTCGGATGAGTCTCCACCATCATCCATCCACTGCTGCCATGTTTGTCCCTCGACAGGACGTGGCTTTGCCTTTTTCTGCTCAAGCTTGTCTGCACATAAAAAGGAAAACATTTCAAGTTTTTGAAAATGTTTCCATGAGACGATCTGTGGCAGGTTTAATAAATTGCTTCAGAAAATACCTGAAAGAATCTTTCGATACATGTTGTAATTTTTTGAATCTGAATCTTTTTCTGCATACTCCCATACCTGAATTTATGTGTAGAGTCGTCGGAGAAGTTTCATTTTTTTATTCATACAAAAAAATTTTCTGAGTTTACTTACTGTGAAGGTTACTTTCTCAGTCAGGACTCGAAGCTTTCGTGGCAGAAATTTTTCTGCAGAAGCCTGAGCTTCCTTGTTTTCTATTCCTGCTAGCATTCATAAAATTTGTAAGAAACGTACGCTTGCATCAATTCATATATCTGATAGAGAGAGAAAAAAAGACGGTACGTGATTACCTTGATCAAAGTGAGAGGAAGTGAGCTGAACCGGAAGGCAGTTACACGGAGCGAAGAACAGGAAAACCACTTCCACAACGCATAACAGTGACCTGCGCTTCACTACTGCCATCTCCAATACCACCGTCTTTTCTTGGCAACTGAATCGATTTGCAAAGTCTGAACTCTACCTGACTACTAATCTGCTTCTGAACGGAGGTTTACACAGTGTATGCAATTTATTTATACAGCGAGCAAGCAATGAAGATGAAAGCGAATGAAATGCTTTCTGAGCTGCGAGAGAGGGAGAGAGAGACAGAAAAAGAGATGCACAGAACACAAAATGGAGAGTTCCAAAACAAAAAGTACATACAGTGAAGATCTTAAACCTTTTTTTACTTCAAAGAATATTAAATTAAATCAAAAGGCAGTCTCATACCAATTGAGTCGATTCATGTCATCAACTAGATTGTGGGGACTGCTGGTTTCTCTAACTTGGGTTGAGTACACCACTAAAGTTACTTCGGTTGGTTACCATGCCATCAGATGATCCTACCAGACCCCGAATCAGCTCGACTTCAGCTGATTTCATGCAGTTACATAACATATACCTTTCACACACATCAGTCAGCTCTAATATCGGGATTAAACGTATACAACAACATAAATACTCTAGCCACATATGACCCAAAAAAAAGAGGGGTACTGTTCCTAGTAACGTAAGGTAGCTTGGATATCAGAGGTACCTGGAAAGCGAGGCAAACCCGTGTGCAAAAGGAGTGTAAAAACCTGCCTGCCCAAGTACAATATTCTCTTGAACTTTGGTGAATGTCCCTAGAATTTAAGATTGGTTCTCTAAAAAGCATGTTGAAGGGTCCCGTGGTTCAATGAGGCATTGAAATTTGAAAGTAAACAAGCGACGGTCCTTTGACATGTGAGATTTACTAGATCTGAGGAACTTAGATGTCCTGTAAGGTACAAGTGTGGCTAGGATTTAAGTGCCTGCATGTGTGCTCCACTCACATCAGAAAGAAACTTATATTAACGGCCTGGAATCAAAGCTCTCAGAAACGGAGATTCTTAGGAACACTGAGGGCAAGATGTATACAGTAGCAAGCAAAATAAAGGTCATGATAACCTATCAGCAAGTCATCGATGAATCAACGTTAGACGAAATAAAAAAAAAGGTTGAAAAAAAAAATGAAAGTACGTAAATATTCTAAAGATTAAAAAAAAACTGACATAGTTTTCTTCATTAATCCATTTTCAATAACTGAAGTTGAGTACAGGTAGGTAATGTCAGAGACTCAGATAAGTAAGAAAAAGGTTGTTTTAGAAGTTTTGCGATAGAGCATGATGACTAAACCCATCTGGCAGGAGCATGCAAGGAAA
The DNA here is from genome assembly GCA_033675395.1 of Rhodiola chrysanthemifolia. Taxonomy (NCBI): domain Eukaryota; kingdom Viridiplantae; phylum Streptophyta; class Magnoliopsida; order Saxifragales; family Crassulaceae; genus Rhodiola; species Rhodiola chrysanthemifolia. Next base: position 17,585,573 of record CM066204.1, read on the forward strand.
AAAACATTAAGCTCAGCGATGTAGAAAGCTATAAATGAATATGTGAGAAATAGGGTATAGAAGATGCAGATGCAGTCAGAAGTTACAGCATAGAAGGGTGTGCCTCCAACTATGGTGTTTACGATTGGCTTTTTCCATTCTGACAGGGCTGGTGTTCCACTCAGTTTGTAATCTGTAAGAAATTGGAAAGGTAATTAGTAAAAGGAGACCATAAAGATGTATCATTGGCGCACAAAAACGAGCTTAGATCAGAATAAGAGTGTTCATCAGCTCAAGGGTTTACACTGGGAAAGCAAAGGACCGGTTGCTGGTGGCACTGCTCTCTGATCGACGGGACATGCTGCCAGAGAACGGTATTTGGCCTGAATAACTGACCAAAGCAGGATAAGGACTCATTGATGCGAAACTTGATTCCAGTGGATCATGTTGAAGTTGTTTAGTGCTCGACTGATTATCAGAGTGTTCAGGGACCTTCATTTTGTCACTAGCTCCTGGAGTAGTTGAGTCAAGAGTAGATGATTTGTTCGGAGCCTCAGACTTACCATCACCGGCAGTCTTTTTCTCTTCGCCAAGAGTAGCTGGTTCATTGTGAACCACGCCTTCAACAGCCACGTCGTTACTAGATATCTGCGGTAAAAAATGTTTAAAGGGGACTCAACATATCAAGTATTATCGGAAGCTTGCAACTTTTTCGTGAAGCTGGTGTTTCGCAATCACAACTTCTTCAGGGAACAAATTGCAGGCATAATAAATGGTAGAACTGAATTGGAGACATAACATACCTTAACAGCTTCATTATTGGTGTCCTTGGCTGCTTCAAACAACGGGTTGTCCAAAAAAGGATTCTTTGCTGAAACCACTCCATTGTTTGAAGTTTCTTCAGGCCGAATGCAATTAGGTTCACCTTCATCTAACGTTCCATCAGAGAAGAAGGGATTAGAAGGATGGGCAAGGGCAACGCTAACAGACTCGCGTTCACCTTCTCGGTATGTTTCAATGGGAAAGTCCTCCAAAAATGGATTATTTGCCGTTGCTAGAAGCTCATCCAATAAACTTTTGTCAATAATACCATCAGATATCCCTTGCGACATGCTATTTCCTACTTCAACTTGGTCTAAAAGGCTCTCAAAATCCAAAGAATCATTGATATCGGCAACTCTCTTGGAAGATATCTCAGGGAGAGGTTCACTCTCTTTCACTTTTGTTGACTCACAAATCTTATACTTCTCATCGACGAAGCTGTCTTGAATTCTGAGAGCACTTTTAGACTCTGAAGACACTCGTTCATCAATCAAAATGTCCTTGACAACACTCGGATCACATTCTTTATCAGCAACAAGAACGGGCGGACCCTCACAATTGTGTACACTGCCATCATTATAATTTTGAGACTTTTCCTCAGTCAATGAACTCGAGGAAACTGTATAAGGAACTGTGCCATCTGTAGCCTTGAATGTCGCCTGATTCACTGTGCCATTTGTAACAGAAGAATAGAGGTCTTGACCTTCTATATCTTTCAAACCAGATTCACCATTTATCCAAAGCAGAGGGTGATCTGTCTCATTCATTTCTTTTAACTGTATGGGACATAAACTATCATCGAGATCTTCTGAAGATTCTTTGCTGGGAATATGAGTGTGAGATGAAGCGCAGATTGTTGTATCCTCGGCTGTGAGCAAGCACACAAAGAAACATCAACGATTCAACATAGAAACATAGCTTGAGCGACAATTTCTACAAACGTGAGTTAGCTTATTACCCATGGTTTACAAGTTGGGAGCAACTGCTTCGTTTAAACGATCAAATGCTCCAGGAATTAGCTGCAGCTTCACAAAAAACCTGTCAAGCCACAAGACCTATTCTTATCAGTTAGCCGGTGAGCGCAGTAAACACAACTTAACTTCATGCTACTGAACACCAAAATTAAAATTTTGAAACATGACTGAATTATGCAGTTACAGAACGGCAATAACTCATGACGCACATCAATGAGAAATCAAGACTAGCTAATCATACTCATGATACACAGGAGAGTCTAACATCAAAAAACCTATCGAAAATCGAAACAGAACAAAATGTAAGTAATCGTTTTTCCAGAACCACGCTAGAACTTCTGGAGTTCAACTCAAACAGAAGACAAGCAATAGCTCTCACATAACATCTAAATACCAAGAAATTGTCTATACGGGCAGAATTGGCATGAAACATGTGTGTAGTTATACCCAACATCTCGACTTCATTCAGACTAGAACTTCGATTCCAAAGGCAGTTGGCAAATGCCCATCCAAGAAGCAAAACTGAATCAGCTTCTATCCTCAAAAGTCAAAACGTTCATTACATATCTGATATCTCCATCCACTTTACTAGTCTCGCTGATAAACCACTTAGCTAAAGTGACACCAACATCCACAAAATTGCCACTTAGATACCCGGAAAGCAAAAGAATTTAAGATCAGATCCTGTTCAAGCAGCCACTATGTGGGCCTGTAGGGCAGCAAACCCTTCAAATACGTAAAGCATTCATTCTATCTCAGGTAGAGTACTTTACTTCAATTCAAAGCAGCAATCAATTTGCACCCAACACCATAGCAATACATTTATGCAACTATGAATCCTTCAAACATCAAAGACCAAGACAGCTACTTTGAATCCATGCACAGATCAAAAACCACCATTCCAACTACACATAGTCTTTGTGAGAGATAAAACAAAGAAAATTTTCAGTAAAAAATTTATGGACTATGAGGTATGAGCCATTTTTGTGTGAAGGAGAAGACTAGTTTTAAAGCAAAAGCTCCCACTTTACTAAAGAAATAAATTTCAACAGGTACAGCAATTATAAACAACTTTAACAATTATAGGTCATAAAACACCATGCTTTAACCAAGTAGTCAACTTCTGCAACTGCAACAATCCCACTTCCACCACTATCTTACTATTACTAGTCCAGTACTCAACACAGATCCAGCCATACAGCAAACCCTGGGGTTCCAGCAGTGTATTCAACAACAATATGTCTGAAGCATAAGAAGCAATGCAGTAGACACCAAAATGGAAGAAGAACTTCAAGAGACAGATACCCAGATCCCAACAACCCAAAAACCCCAGAAAAAGACAAGGACGTTCAGAGATCAGAATGAAGAGGTGAAGTACCTTTTTGATTGAATTAAATAAACAAAACCCCCTTTTGCTTTCTGAGTCTCCAATAATCAATCCACTCAAAGATGCAAACTTTATTATCAAAAACTCAGATTCACAGACGATGGAAGAAAGCTTTTGGGCTAATGAGATGATAGAAAATATAGAATTAGGGATTCTTCTCAATAGAAAAATATTTAGGAATTTTACAAAATGTCATTATTCTGGTTGTGTATAAATAAAGTTCAGGCCTTGCAGGCTGCAGCTACTCATATAAATACAGACAGTTCAGGTAATAAATATAAAATCAGAATCCCATTCTTACAAAATAATTTAAAATTATTACCTTCTACTAGTTCCATGATCCTCTCTGTTGCTTACCTGTGATTTCAAAGATTCAATCTTTTTGTCTGCCTTCAGTTTCCCAGGAAAGTCAAAAAGTCCAACAGATACCCAGTTTCTATTTCCCAGCAAAACACAATCCCCATTTGAAACCTAGTTGGGTTTTGGTCAAATTACCAAGTGGGTTGATTCATGAGTAGGTTAAAATTCAAAAACGCATAAACTTTTACTACTTTCAGATACAGAAAGAATCTGAACCGTTGGATGTACATAGGATCCAACAAAACAGCCTCCTCATTTTCAGCAATTCAACATCTTGGTATTGAAATTAGAAACAAAATTACAAATCCATCTCATCTCCTTTCCAGATTAAGGTGTAAAAGTAAAACATTGAACCTGGTTTCTATCCAGGTTTACAAAACCCAGGTACATGAATGTTTTATGAATGGATTTGTTTCTACATTTGTGGAAGTCCCATAAGAAGTCAAGAATCAATCAATATTCGAGATCATGAAATGGATGATCAGATGTGGCTCACATTACATCACTGGATGATCTTTATCTTGGGTTATTAAAAAGACAGCAACTTTGAAGCCTGAAATGTTAAATGGTCTATGGTTGACAATGTGGGTAGGTGGAATAGGCCGGTAGCATGAGGTCAATCAAACTCAAAACTCAACCAGGTTGGCCAACTGCAAATCAATGCATCATATATACATTTGCTACATGACTTCATTGCTTGTATAGCATGGTGAAAATGTGAACCCAACTTCATTTTTCATTAAGATTTTCGTGTCGTTATGGGTTCGGTTTCCTGCAGAACTCATTGTGGAGTGCACGACAGTACTTGGCAAGCACTTAGTTCATGACACAATGGCATGAAGGAGTAGGTTTGGCAAGATTTGTATTTTTGAATGACATCAATAAAGTGGCATATTTAAGTTTTCTAGGATATAGATGGTTGGGGAGGCTGGAGAGAATGTTTGAGGCCATGTTGTGGATTGAAAGTCAGATCATGTGTCACCATTTGACAGCTTTGTTTGTATTTCGTAAGACCCAATATGGTTTGAATCCTGTTCCATGTTATGTAAGTTTTGTTCCTACTTATTGTCAAGATTTGAAGCTTTAACCCAGCATGGCTGACTTGGTGGTAACCAGAAGCCTTATAAGAAACAACACCTCAAGATGTGATAGGACTCCCTGCTTGTTTGTATGTGACAAGTTACAACAATGTTGCTGCTAGTGGGATGATCCAAGCTGGCTAGATTTCCCATTCATAAAATCAAACAGCCTAAAACAGCGAGGTTTTTCCATTCTGCGTCCCACAAATATGTTTCAGGTTTCAGCAGAAATACTGCTATCAAAAAAATAAGCAAGGGCTGTATCTTGTTCGGGAACTGTAGGGTTGGATGGTAGTTTTTGAGCGTACAACATTCGCGATGGGATGACCGTATGGTGACGGTAAAGAGTGGAGTCTCTTGCTGCGTGTCTCTACCTTACTAGAAATTAAGCCGATCACAAGAAGTCGCTTGGCTTCCCAATCTTAACCCCAAGTTGGGTTAGAAACTCAGTGATGGCGGTTTTTTGCCAGCCCTTGAAACTCCTGCAGTTAGCACCAAACTATGAGATTCAAGCTACCTTTTCCTAATCATGAAATTAATGCCATGAAAGGCACATAATGGAACTATTTTAAAAAATATATTAAGCTCCAAATTCAACGGATAAATCAGAGAGTTGCATAGGTCAAACATACTTATGATCGAGATGTGCGATGATCTGCCCACCAGGGAATGCTGATCTAGTAGCCTCAAACGCTACAGTAATTGATTGTTTCCAAGTTCCGCCAATGATTTTGGTATCTGACCCGTCCTTTGACTGGTTTGGATCTTCCATTGGTAATGAATATCCAGAAAGCAGGTGGCCTACCCATACCTCGTCCTTCCTATACATTAAGCAGTATGAAATGCCCGACTTCATATGTCGACGGGATTTAGAAATAGTCATTAACTAGAGAAAACATACGAAGACATCACAAAAAGTGAAGGTTTAACTTACTGAATTACGTCCATATGGCGAGGTACGTAGTGCCCACCTCCTATACCGAGAAGGACCTTCTTCGTCCCATTCTCCCTGCAAAATAAGTAAAGGTCTGGAGGGTGTGATACACCGAAACTTATTTTAAGAACAAAATAATTTAACAGACGCCACTTGAGATGCTCAGCATGAACAGAAACATATTTGCATTTTAGCGTACCTGCTCCAGTCTCCCACAGGGGTACCGCCACCAAGTCCAAGTCCTTTCCAAACTAACTAGAGCCATCCGTAATTAGGAAAATAAGTTATTCAAATAAATGACTCGAGTGGTAGTAATAATTGAAACTTTCTTTCAATTTCAGAACTAAAATAACATTGTCGTGAAGTAGCTGAATGTCAACTCATGCATTGTATAATTTTATCTTGAATAAGTACTTCTGGTAAGTAAGGAAAGGGCTGCAAAAGCGTATAAGGCTAAGACAGACTCAACTTGAGCAATGGCTTGCGCTGCATCCTGCCTTTTCCAGTATTCCTCTGTGCTACCTGCGCAGCATAAGTTTACAACCTCACGTGATGATTGATGACATAATAAGACATTTTATGATATGAAATAAAGTAAGCGACCGAGGATTCACAAATAATGTGGATCAATTTACCTATCTCCAAAAACATGGTTGGCTTACTTGTAATCGGTCCATGATGAGTGGCTTCCATAGTAATCTAAATCAATCAAAAACCACACTCACAATCACTAAACAAGCTTTTTCTCCCCGTTCCACTCAAATACACAAAAAGCTACCTCAAACTCAGGAACCAAGCCACGAGCCTTAGCAATCTCCTTAAGCAACCGAAGCCACGACCCCATTCGTGGATCAGGCAACGCAGCCCAACCCGGCCTCCCACCTTGAGGCGGCACATCCCCTTCCTTCAAATGCGGCACCCCTACAAAAAGCAACACCATCGAGTTTACCAGCACGACATCAACCCTAAACCTTTAAAAAAACTACAAAAATGCAAACTTTGTCATCATTACCAATGGGATGAACAGTGAGAGCAGGCTTGTTAGACACAGCAGTGTGTTTACTCAAAAAGATCACCTCATCCACAACCTCACCAATACCCTTCTCCCATCTATCATCCAAATCATCCTCTTCCACAATCCCTTTGCTGATCTCCAACAGCCTAACTCCCTCATTCACATAACTCTTGATACCAACCTAAACCCAAGATCACAAAATTCAGTCTTTCATCCTAAATTAAAACATCTAAGTCAAAAAAGAAATCATCTGACAGTACCACTTACCTCCAATTCTTGCCCTGGAGCCCATCCCGGCATGGACAGGATCTCTCTTGCTGGGTTGATTGACGCCGGATCACTCGTTGTTGCCACCAACAGCGTCACCATTTTCGTTACCGACCAAATATAAAATAAATAAAAATAAAAAAGTGAACTTTGGTTGGGAGTGGAGCTTAATTGTAAATTGTAATTATTGGATTTCAAAAAACGAAACAACAAAATTCAACCTTTGACCCGATTCGGGATCGATCTCAGGACCTGTAGATTGCAAGACGAAGTTCAAAACCACTGCGCCAGGATGACCAACAAGCAGCCTGGATACAAAATAATATATATCTATTTACAGAGAGTGAAAAATGTTAAGCAATGGCGTATCGGCGATTAGGGTTGGGTTTTTTTTGGAATGAACTGCTGCAATCTGGCTTTACAGAGGCTCTCGTTGATGAAACCGCAGCGGCTCCATCAACGTAAATTTCATTTATTTCCGTTATTTTGTTTGCGTGTATTTTGAACTAGGTGATGTGTGTGTGTGAGCGTTGTTGTGATTGTTTTGGATTTGTTATGCGTGGAAAAAGGAGGATGTAAATTTATGCATTTTGGCGATTTTTGGGAAGTGGGGTATAATCCTTTGAGCTGATTGGTGGTTGGTCTTTGGTGGGCTTCGCAGTTGCAGGGATGGCAATGCAGAGTGGGGCAAAGAGGCCTAAGGTGATTTCCGGTGAAGATTCAGCCATGAAGGATACGTTTGGGAAGTATGCTGAGTATCTCAATGAGCTTGTGAGTTGTTTCATTTGATCAGAAGAGAAGAAGTTGGTTTTGATGGATTTCGATTAGGAACTGAAAGTTACGATTTTTATTTGTAGTTGTGTCGTCTATGTAGTGTAGCGATTAGGGCTTAACATGCTGGTTTCTTATGCTTGTGGGATTGTTGGATGTGTTATTCAGGTTTGGATTAGGCAGTGACTGTCGGTCGGTGGTTGATGTACTCAGGTTACTTTTGCGTACGAGAATTAGGGCCCGAGTGTTACATTTTGTTGGTTGTTTTTGTTGGACTTGATGGATGACCAAAAGAAATTTGAGTTACAGTTCAGATCTATTGTCGATAGATGAGCTCGCATTACCAAATTTTACGCGTAGACATGATGCTTTGTTTTAAGCTAATCCAATTGTGAGTTATTAGACAGCGCTGCTTAATGCCCTTTCTTTTGCTGTCTATATGTGTTTTTTTTATATACTCACTAGTTGATTAATTGTAGAACGATAAGCGTGAGAGATTGGTGAAAGCAAGTCGAGATATAACCATGAACAGCAAGAAGGTTATTTTTCAAGTGCACAGGTACCGAAGCACTCTTTTTTGGACCTAGTTGAGGCTGTATCTCTTTGAGCTATTAATCCAGGATAATGTAGGAAATTTTACGAGTGATGCGTAGAAAATTAAGTAAAACTGGCTTATCACTTTTACAAGGATCAAACATGTAAATCTGATAATAACAGGATCAGTAAAGACAATAAAGATGAAGTACTTGAGAAGGCGGAAAAGGATCTGAAAGCTGTGATGGACCAACATATAGCTCGGCTACTGAAAGAACTCAACGGAACCGACTTCTGGAAACTGAGAAGAGCATACTCTCCTGGGGTACTTAATTGTCTTTGAAACTTTGCTACTTTTTTCATTATTTACTGCTTAAATTGACTTCTCGTTGGGGCCCTGCAGGTGCAAGAGTTCATTGAAGCCGCTACATTTTGTAGATTCTGCAAAACCGGGACTCTTTTGAAGCTTGAAGAAATAAATGCAGATTTGCTGCCGCTTAGTGGCCCGTCCATTGAACCTTTGCAGATTAATATCCTTGACTATCTTCTAGGGGTAATCTTCTCGTCATTTCCTGCTGTGTCAAATTACTTTGTACAAAAAGAATGTGAGTATGCAGTTTATAAGTTCGTTAGATTTGAATGTCATTAGCCGTGTCTTATCGTCCTCTTGATGCATTTGGGTTTTTTAGTGTGGTTTTGTAGCACGAAACGATCCGGTCTTGTTAATTCCTTCCTATTATTTTTAGCTAGCGGATCTAACAGGAGAATTGATGCGATTGGCAATGGGTCGAATATCTGAAGGAGAACTCGAGTTTGCTGGAAAAATATGTGAATTTGTCCGTGAGATCTATAGAGAGCTAACACTTGTGGTTCCTAAGATGGATGACAATTCCGACATGGTAAAGAAAATGGATGTGATGCTCCAAAGCACTGTCAAGATAGAAAATGGTACGTAATGTCCTTTTTAATCATCATAACCCTCCAAATCATAAAACGCTTCTTGTTTTGATTCCAAATAAAGGTATTGAATTTGAATGCGACCCTTATCGTCGTATTTATTCTTTCTTTCTCTGCAGCTTGCTATAGTGTCCATGTACGAGGATCAGAATACATACCACTGCTCGGATCAAACGAGCCTAGTTATTCCCTACTAGGAGTACCGGAAATCGATCTGTGAAGTCTATAAATGAAATCCTCTAAATCACCAGCATGCCTGAATGCCAATGTGCTTACTTGACTAGCAAGTTTCCACAAGAACCAGTGACAACCTTAAATGCAGCTCTATGTATATTTAGATTTTATGTTGAATTGGAGCTAGATTTTTTTTCTTTCTAATATTGGATATGGAAGAGATTGGTTCTTATGACGCATGATTTTGATTCTTGTCATTAGGACAGCCCTTGATGAACAATTGGAGTTACAAGTCCAATTCATCTATCAAATACAAGAAAATTTTGGAAAGATTAAGTGAGCCTAATGACGTCGTTAATGATTCGGCTTCCTTTACTTCCCCTAATGAAATCCTTAACTTTTGTTGGTACAAATGCTGACAAAAAGTTCCAATTTAACTAGTACAACTACTCCCAATGATCAAGTAAAACAACATAATATTAAGGTGGTGAGGTCCTAAATCCAATACACCAACTTCTCACCCAACAAATCCAGCTTTTTGATACCCAAGAAAGGGTCCATCCATCCCAAATTCTAAGCAACCATTTTTTTCTATTCTCTATGTTGCCCCTCTGTATGGCACCTTCATGACTCACCCATCTTCATTCTTTTTTTCTTTTTCCAAAAGATTTGTGTCTCCTTGAGTTCCAAGTCACTAGAGCAAATCCAATGTGTTCAAAAATGAAATGGTCCATACATCATCCATCCTTGTCCTAAAAATTTCCCAATGATAATACCTGCCCTAAGCATTCCTTTTGACAAATACTTTATGTTGCTACAATTTTATTGCCACATTCATGTCTCACCGATCTTTATGTCCTTTTTGCTAAGTTGTTGTTTCTTGAGTTCCAAGTTACTAGGTACTCAATGAATCTTCATTGGACTTGCAACTTTTTCCTTCGTGAATCTTCTTCTTCTACCACCTAATGTGGCCTCTTCATAAACCTTTCTGGCTTTAATTTTGTAAGGATGGAACAAATTATCACCTATATAAACATGGTTCATTTGTTATATGATACATTTCGACGAATTTTTATTTCAAATGATGCTTATCCATCAAGAACCGTTCTGGAAATAAAAAGAGACGTCGGATCAATCATCGAAATTGTGGACGAATCTCATAATGATCCTTAAGAGATTTTGTGAAAAACGAAATAACAAATCAAAAATAAATATATTTGTGTACTAAATGATAAATCTTTAGTAATATGTATTATAATGTTCTAGAGTTATTGTACCCCATTATCAAAAAAAAATTTAAATGCGACCTAAATCAAAATTGGGATAATTCTAGGGGAAATTTTTTCCAATTTAAGCAAAAATCGAAATTCATTTCTAATTGTACACAATCTTGAAATTCAATTTTCAAAATAGACACCATCAGTTAGGCATCGTTGTCCACGGCGCCTAAGACCTTAAGCGTACTTAACAACATCGCCTAATGCACGTTGTCAAATTTGTAGATGTAAAGAATGTTGAGTTAGCAAAAATTGGTGAATAAGCAATAGGCGCTATGCTCCACAGCGCCTAAAATTGAATATGTTACGAGCCCTAATTTTTCTCATGTTATTTGCAGTTTGTCTTCTTCCGTTTGCCTTCTCCCGTAATTCAATCCATCGCCAGCCTGCCCGTCGCCGCTCGTCGCCGGTCTTCTCCTCACGCCCGTTCTCGCTGCACTTCAGTTCTAGGTAAATGATTATTTTGTGTCGATTTAGCTTCAGTTGTAGTTATCTTATTATTTTGCTTAATACAAATCCTTCTTTTGTGGGTTCATTATTCTCAATTTTTCTGCAAAAATATGTAGTGTGATTTTGTTTGTAAAGCGGCTATTGTTGGATGTCTGTGGTGGCAAACCTTATAGTTGAATATACTGGTAGTCTGTCAGTGTTGCATTTTTTTGAACTTTTGTTCTAATATATTATTGTTTATGTTGGACTGTCTTAGCAATGACTAGTGCTCAAAATGATGGAATGACATTATCATCTATAGAGAGATTTGAAATTCCGTCATTTGATGATTATGATAGAGATAATATGGGGAATTTAGTTAATGACGATGAGGAAGACTATGTTGAAGTACCCATATGTGGTGAAGGATGTAATAGTTCCCTATGTGATTTCCACCTTTCAATGATGTCTCCGGTTTGATGAGTCATCCGACTAGTGAGGACCATGATTCTAATAACAGTCAGTTTAATACGAAAGTGCTCAAAGAAGGCGGTATTGTTTATGCGGAAGGAGTTGCTCATATATGCCTATCAAAAATATTCTATCAAACACCGTCGAGAATATCACCCTGCAAGGACGAGCACGAAACGATTGATTCTTGAATGTCGTCAAGGAAAGGATAAATGCTAATGGGAGCTACGAGCTTCGAAAGAAAAACGAAGGCATGTGGATAGTAACCAAATATAAAGGAGATCACACGTGCGAGGTTGATATTATCCCTCATGACAATGTCCATTTTAACAAATACTTTATCGGAATGGACAATGTCCAAATTTTTTTTTGCCAAAAATACAAATGCCGGAATATTACGAAGATTTTGACTCTGGACATTAGGCGCTCTTACCCACAACGCCTTATTTTGACACTGGACATTAGGTGCTCTTAATAACGGCGCCTAACTGATGGTGTCTATTTTGAAAATTTAATTTCAAGATTGTGTACAATTGGAAATGAATTTCGATTTTTACTTCAATTAGAAATTTAATCAATTATAGGGAGATATTAAATTTTGGGGCGTGTAGGTGTAGCATAATATCAGAAACATTACCAAATTAAAATAAGGCCGTCAGAGTTTAAATTTACAATAATCAACACCCACCTCCCTGAATCGAAACGTGTCACTCTTTTCACTGGCGAGTGGCGACATCTCTGTCGATCTGTCTTCTCCAACTAACAATTTTCGGACCTCTTTTGTACTGTCCCACAAACTCCTCTGCCAGCTTTATCTTCTGTGACGTGTCGACCTCCCACTCGTTCACAATTATCCTTAAAATCCCCCACTAGTAACTTTATCAAAATATCTAATTAAAATTAAATTAACTCAACTCAGCCAAGCACGTACACACCGGTGACGTGGCGAACAAACGTCTCTTGAAGTTCAGTGAGAGGTCAAACTCAGGAGGTTTACTAAACCGTTTAGTGTATGAGGGGTGGGTTTGTAATATGGGATGAGTTTGGAGCTGGAAGATGAATATATAGAAGTTGTAACAGAGGCGTGTAGGTGGCACGTGACCACATGCGACGCGGGCGGCAGCGAGCACGTTATTTCAGGTCAGGTACAGACAGAGACAGGAACTGGGTCGGGTCACGTGCGGCCCGCGTGCATAGGCTAGTGGATTTGGTCGGTTAAAATCTGACTCGGTTTTAATTAGTTGCGTTGACCATTGACTCGCCACGACGTGAGCAGTTACTCCATTCAATTAAAAAATAGAAACGGTTGTAAAATTGGCAGTTAATTAAGTCTTGCTTAGTTTCAAGAGCTATAACGATCACATTTTACTCCGATATATTTGACAATTTTAATATTATGTGTGACAGTTGTTGCAAGGATTAAGTGCCGTAAGATTTGATATTGTTGTCACTTTTTCATTAAGTTTATTTTTGAGCTGCATCTCATCGCGAGATGGTGCTTAAAAGTAAATTGAAAATTAAAGTGACAACAACACCATTTATATATAGCAACAACTAAACAAATTCTAGAGTTTTTTTTCTTCAAAATGATCTATTTGGTTTTCATAATATCTCAAATGACCCAAATGAGTTTGACATTTCAATTTTGATCCATTTTTAAAAAATCGAATCCTGGGAATCCGATTTCTTTATAAAAAAAATTAAAGATAAAAAAATTAATCCTACTTGGATGTCTAGTGGTAAAAATATTAAATTTTTTTAAAACACCGGAATCGGAAAAAAAAATTTTATAAAAAAACACCGGATCTTGTGATACGATTTTGTAGAAAACTTAGATTTTTTTAAAAACACCGGATCCTGGGGATCCGGTTTTATAACCTCTTTTCCCAAAAAATTAAGTTTTCAGGATCCGGTGTTCTAAAAAAATTAATTTTTTTCCACTCAACATCTTCGTAGGCTTTATAGTACACGTGTCGTCCACGTGTTATTTTTTTAATAAAATGAGATTCCCAGGATCCGATTTTAAAAATAGATCAAAACTGAAATATCAAACTCACTTTGGGTCATTTGAGATATTGTGAAACCCAAATGGATCAGTTTGAAAAAAAAATCTCCAAACTGTAAGTCTAACTAAAATTGGTTAACACTATTATTGCAGAAAACAAGTTCATAAATTTTTTTTGTTGTTGATAGAAACAAGTTCATAAATTTAAGGGATAGTAATATGGTACTCCCTCTGTCCCCATTTGTTTGTCCACTTTCCTTTTTGGGTGTCCCCTAATGTTTGTCCACTTTCTTTTTATATACAACCCAATAATCAAATCAATCATCTCTTTCCTACCAAAAAAATTATTTTTATTATAAAAATTTTACTTTCAATCATAAAAAAGTAATAATTCGTATGCGGACCCACCTCCACATACACTCATATCATCTTTCTCTTTCTCTCACCGTCCTTTATTTACTTTTCTTAATTAGCGTGTCAGTTGTCCTTTGGAACAAACAAATGGGGACGGAGGGAGTAAGAGAGGGTTTTCTTGGGTACTAAAACATGTGTAGTACTGTAGACAAATGACAAATGGGTCAGCTTGGGGTGCAGAGTAGCAGGCAGCTGCTTTAGGCTTTAGCTGACTTCACTGTCCCTAGCTAGAGCGAGAGCTAGTTTTGTAGGGCACAAGTGCCCTTGGTGTAGACCTCGGTACCCTCTTGCCTTAGCCTAATGAGGCCTAGATATGCATGGGGCCTGGGGGTGGATAACCATGCAGAAACTAACTAGCATATCCTCATTGGGATACTAAAAAAGCCCTGAAACATGTCTTATTATCATGCGAAAGAAAGACACTCACACAAATATCCAATGAAATGTAGATTGTACGTAGAATTTTATGATGAGAACTTTTAAAATAAAAAAAAGTTGGTTTGAACTGGACAAATCATACACTCATACCGATAAATATATCACGCGTTACTCATATCTTAAAATTTATAATTATAAATCACACTATTAAACTATCACGGTTACCTTTTACTTAAAATTGAGAAGTACCTTAAATTACTCAAATCTTGTATGGTTTTTGTCTATGTTCTTTTTTGTATAGGGTTGTTCTCTTAGTGGTCACTGGTCAACCAAGTGCCCTAAAGATATTCATATGCAATATACTTTTTGTGTCATCGATGAATAAAAAAAGTTTGTGCATTTGCTTTCTTGCTCACAATTTTCTTTTCAAAACAATACATGTTTTGACTTGAACTCAAAATACAGTAGATTTCCACAAAGAATAGGGTCAATTCTCTTTTGTAAAAATATATTATAGGGGGCAAAAGTACCATTTTTATAGAATTTTGCTTTTTACACCTATGTTTATTTTATGCAAAGAAAGTGGTAAAACAATATTTTTGTAAAGCTCACAGTCAATTAGCACTCTCAAGCCGTATAAAACGACGCTGTTTTGATTGTATAGGAAATAGTTTTTTCATTAACAACTTTTTTTATTATAGGATTTAGATGCACATAACCTATTCCTATTAGGTTGTACATAATATATTGAGCAAGATATAAATGAATAGAATTGAATAACAACTTAAAATGAAGAGACACTGCCAACAAGATGGTGGATGAGTTGGTTGAGTACTTGCCTTTCAGTATGCAATGTTTTGTGTTCAAACCCCACCGTGACACTTTTCCTTTCCACAATTTTGTGGAATTTTCCTATTATCACCTATGATGCGGACTCTTAGTACATCCTTTGTGGGTGTTTTTATCTTCCTCTTTCATTTCCTCTTCGTCGTCCTTTGTAGACGTTTCAGGTACTTCCCTCTCGTGGATGCGTGCTAAAGCACTTCAATGAAGGTGTTTGTCGATTCATGTGTTTCAATGTTAGAGGAGCTGGTATGGTTTGCTCTTCATCGAGTGACTCAAGTGCAAATTCGAGTGATGCTCTTTACAAGTGTAAACCACTATTAAAAAAAATAAAAAGACACTAGTGGTCAAATGTGTTTTTATGAACAATAAGGGCACTCAATTACAACAATAATTAAAGGCCCAATTAATGAGAGATCTTAATAAGGGCAAACTTAAATGTTTTGCAAGTATTTCTAAAGTTTCAAGAGTAATAAAAGAGTTACAATCAATAAGGGTAACCCTATTTGATTTTGGAGGCTAAAATGCCATTGTTGGAATTTAGGTTTATTAGAGTTTTCACCCATGAGCTCTAGGCTAGGGCACCTAATTTTATAAGATATCATCTTCCTTCAAAACCCTATGAAAATGCACTTATAGTAAAAACCAATTGTAGAAGATTTTACAAAATGCATTTAAACCATTATCTAAACCATTTTCCCTCATATTCACGAATTCAAATAAGATTAATAAATATAAATACAATGAAAGCACGGATTCCAAATTAAACAAAAGGTAAAGTTTTCTTGAATTCCCAAAATTGTGTAATTTTAGATGCGTAAATGTTATAATTGAGATTTTTAAATATTTAATAGCTCAATGGAATCTATTTGAATCTCCACATCATGGTCCAAATTTGGCTTAATTTTGATAAAAAACATTAAAATTAGAAATCAAATCCGGGTTCTCCCAAATCATTTATCTACTTAGCAATAAAATAACCTCCAACCTACCCAAATTGAATCTCAGAATCCCCAATTTTCCATAAAAATAAGAACAAGAACAACATGTTTTCCTAATTTCGATTAATCAATATTTATCACTTTTAAACATAAAACGCGCATGTTAGCATAACCTAGAGACGTAATCTAACGTGCGCGGGGAGGTGGTACTAACCAACAGGTTGATACGGGATCTTTCATTTAAAGTGTGATGCGATAAGCTCGTTGGCGACGAAAGAGAGAAAAAAAAAACTGAAATTTGGAAAAAACGGTCGGGGAGCGAAGAGTTTCCAAAATCGCGGAGTCGGCGAGATTGCGTATTAGGAAATGCATTAATTGAAGAATTTGGTTTTGGAAAGGAGGTGGTATTTTATATACGCTCAAATCGTCGTCGTGTGTTTCTGGTTTCAAGGAATCGGAATCATTCTGCTTCTGCTGCCGCTTTGATCCTCTTGCTGCTGTTGATCAGTTGGAGTGAAATGGGTATGTGGGTTTTTTGATTTTAGATATTATAATGGGTGTGTGTGTGGAACGCATTTGCGTGCGTGCGTGTGTTTGTTGTCACTTGTAAATGTGAAGTTTTTTTGGTTGAGTGTGTTGTGTGGTTTTCTGGGGGTTTTAGGGTTGGCGATTTGGGAGGTGGGTTTTGATTTAATGGCGTTTTTGGGGTGAATGAGGTGTGTGAAGGTTTTGGCTTTTTGAGTGTGTGTCATTGTGATTTTCTTTTAATTTTTTTGTGTTCATAGTTTGATCTAGGAGAAAGGGTTTCTTTGTGTTCATACTTTTGTTCTGCCTAGATGTTTTGATTTTTGTTGTGAAATTTATTGTTCAGATACTATAATGTCTTGTTACTCACATGACATGAATGAAGAGTACCAGAAGCTCTTGCGTCGAACCAGGCCGCCAAGGTCTGTATCTGGCCTCACTCACTTCACAAATCATTCGCATACCTTGCAATTGTTGTATTGTAGTTTGATCAATTTCTTTCGGTTTTGTTATCATCAGGGTTGAAATTGACAATGAGGCTTGCAAGACTGCAACTGTGATAAGAGTGAGTGTTTGTCCCAGTCCGGTTTAGGTCTGTCATTTGTATTTTTACAGAATGTGTTGTATCTTGTGACGCTGATCTGTTTGACTCAGGTGGATAGCGCAAACAAGCATGGCATACTTTTGGAAGTAGTTCAAGTTTTAGCTGATCTCAACCTTATTATTACCAAAGCATATATTTCTTCCGATGGCGAATGGTTCATGGATGGTAAGATTGAACAATACGTTTACCTTTTTAGAAGATTAGGCTTCATGTCTGGTGTTTGGATGATGCGCCTAATTTTTGTCTCGTTGTTTGGATCTGTTTTCAGTGTTTTATGTGACTGATCAAGATGGAAACAAAATTACCGATGAGGAGATGTTGGATTACATCGAGAAAGTGAGTTTAGTTGGTGAAATATGTAACTTCCTTTTAAGAACGTTATGCGCTAATTAGGTATTTTTTAAACTTTTTTTTTTGCAGTCTCTTGGCCCAGAGTCATGTTTTTACTACACCGTGAGAAGCTCGATTGGTGTTAAGGCGGTAGCAAACCATACTTCTATTGAGTTAATTGGTTGCGACAGACCAGGGTTGCTGTCTGAGGTCAGTGCTGTGCTCACAAGCCTCAAGTGCAACGTTGTTGATGCTGAAGTGTGGACTCATAACGGTCGGGCTGCGGCTGTTGTGAATGTAACCGACGAGGAATCTGGCATTGCGATTGCTGACAGTGAGAAGCTTAGTAATGTCAAAGAACTTTTACGCCATGTGATAAGGGGGAGCAACCGGTCGAAGAAATCTAAGACTGTTGTGACTCAGTGTGTTGCTCATACTGCTAGAAGGCTTCATCAGATGATGTTTGCTGACCGGGATTATGAACAAGCTGACTCCGAAGATGCAAATGAGAAACAAAGACCTGATGTGAGTGTGGTCAACTGGTCGGACAGAAACTACTCCGTTGTCACCATCCGCTGTAAGGATCGTCCAAAGCTCTTGTTTGATACTGTCTTCACCTTAACAGACATGGACTATGTTGTTTTCCATGCCAACATAGATGCTGAAGGACCTGAAGCATATCAGGTAGGTTGCAACTATTTCCATATCACACTGAGTAGTTTGCTTTTATAACTGATTTGTTATTAATCTAAAGACTTCTCTTGCTTCGAACAGGAGTATTACATAAGACACATTGACGGTAATCCAGTGAGCTCAGAGGCTGAGAGGCAAAGAGTCATTCAGTGTCTCGAGGCAGCCATTGAAAGAAGAGTGTCCGAGGTGTGAATTCATGCCTTATCCCATTTCATATCAAATTTTTTCTTCTAAATACTAATAGCATTCGGAATCGTTGTAACGCAGGGATTGAAATTTGAGTTGTGCACTACAGACAGAGTCGGCCTGCTCTCAGACGTCACTCGAATCTTCCGAGAGAACAGCCTCACTATCACCAGAGCAGAAGTCACAACCAGAGATGGAAAAGCAGTGAACACGTTTTATGTCCGTGGTGCTTCTGACTCCTCTGTCGATGCCAAGATCATAGACAACATTCGCCAACAAATCGGTAATACTGTCCTTAAAGTGAAAGGCACCACTGATGATCTCAAACCCACATCAGAATCTCCAACCAGCTCCCTCTTTCGTGGTCTCTTCAAGTCCAGATCATTTTGCAACTTCGGATTAGTCAGATCTAACTCTTGAGCCTCAAACCCAACCTCGACTATGTACACTGAAATTGACTTGAGGTACCTTCTAAATCCCGAACCCTAGCATAGCTGATGAAACACGTTGCTATCTGGCATTTACCTAGTCTTACCGATTGATATGTAAATACTACTAGCGCCAATTTTTAGTCTATCCTTTACTTCTGTTCCCAACTAGTAGTTGGAGGCACAAACGAGACTTTGGAATTAAAGAATTTCAGTGATATTAAGTAAGAAAATTTCTTTCGTCTTCCATACATCTTTAGTAGACCATTTGGTCTTTCTTTACCCTTGTTATTTTCACGTGTGGCATTTTGGCTTACCGAGTAATGCTTGAACTTTGACGCAAGTTTCCTTTTTAGGTACTACCTTAAATTATTTAAAGCAACTCGAATATGTTGCATTAGACTATTTATTTGAGCTCCCTATGTTGCCTTCTTATCTGGATTTGCTATTCTGGAGGAATTCAATAATTTCGGCATGTAGACTTCTTATTGTTGCTGATCCATTTCGGGGTATAAATGTTGGATAGTAGCTCCCCTGGTCCCCTTGCCCAACTCATGTGATTGAAAATCCGAATTGTGGGGAATTTCCATTTGTTGGAACTTGTTGCTTTGCCGTTTCGTTTTCAGGTTATCCCAATTGGGAAATCACCGTGCACAAAAAGGAATGAGTTGAGAATTAAGACGAGATGGTCCAGCCCCAACTCGAGAGCGACTTGGTCGCATCAGCAGACCTAATGGTACCAAATGAAGAAGATTCTGAAAAAATATATATGCCGAAAGGGGTGTTCGTAGATGATTTCTTGAGTTGATGAGGTGAGGAAGTAGTTCATGTCTCAGCCTGGTCTGGCTTTATCTTGACAAGTCGACAGTTGTGTGAACTGATTTTACAGGAGCAGTCAATGATCCCACCTAAGTCATGTTGGCTGGTTTATGGAATTAGGTCACGAGATGATGTCACAGTCATCAGATTTAATTGAATCAAAAAGAGAAGATTGCACCAATGCAAGGTTGGGCATAATTGATGCAAAAAAAAAAAAAACATGGCATGTGATAAATGAGTTGTTCAGATGTCGAAATCCTCAGGCACATGAATTGTGTGCAAAAGACATGTTAGCAGATTGTCCAGGCATGCCATGCCTGCAAATTCGGACAACCAGGTGTGACTGACCATCTCATTATAAGGTGACTATTCGTCTTAGTTACCAAAACTTTTATCCTCCTTAAAAGTGTTTAGCAGAAATCAAACTTGAGATAATTATCCTTTCGGCAACCAACTATGTTGGCCCAACAGAGCTTTCGGGTTCAGGAGTCAAATGAGTAAAACTCAAGCTAAATTGACAATTGAAATGCACATTTTTTCCATTGAACAACAAACAGGCCGGATACACTTGCAAAGGTAGAGCATACTAACTTATCCCATATTACACAATAAACAGTTGAACTTAAAATTGCAAACACAACTTGAGGTGAAATTCAAAACACAGCTTAGTCAAATTTTCATATTGTTCCAACAGGTCAGATGTTGTACAAAATTATTTCATCAGCCTCATTCAAGCAACTGGTAGGAAGCACTGCTCTGGCCTCTCAGACCTCTAAAATAAGATTTTGGACTACTCTCAAAGGCAGATCTAAACATCCTTCCGCTTCGTCCAGGAGCTTTCATCGTCCTTCCTCCTCCTCCTCTCCCTCTCTTGCAGCAGCAACGGTAGCAGCAGAAACTCAGCACAAGCACAACCGATCCAGTTATCAGCCATGGCAGCAATTCATGAAACTTCTCATCTCTAGTTTCAGGTGGAAACTTTTCATTAAAAACATGTAACACATGTGTAGCAAATGTTGAAAGCAGCAGCCACAACTCCTTGAGCTTCTCCAGCACAAAATTCTTGGCACTCTCTGGATCCATATTTTGATTATCTCACTACCTCCTCCTTACACAGGAATTGTGTCCTTTAAGATGCTCTCCAATAATGTGTATACAGTACTACACTAATCACTTTTTCTTATAGTCATATTAATGGCCCAGTTATGCACCTAATTCCATTTGTATTGGGTACTCAAAAAAAAAAGGGTGATGATAATGACATTCCACCATTGATGAGTACTAAAATCAGCATCTCATTTTGTCAAGTTGCCCTTAATTGCTCATTTACAATCCATATTACTAAAACTTTATCATCTAGTACATATATATTGATCTTGTAAATCTTTAGAAAAGTATAAGGCCACCTTGGATACCTTTACCATTATAAGACACGCGCGAGGCGTGAAGAGGAAGACATCCATGACGCGAGGTGGGACGAGAAAGAGGGAAAAGAAGAAAATCTCACAAATATGTGAGAAAATGATTCGAACCTGAGATGTAAAGATCCTTCACAAACTCCTTAACCTTTACCAAGACACCTCCACACACGAGATTGGACGAGCAAGAGGGAAATGAAGAAAGAAAATCTCTGTGAGGAAAATTGGTGACCCCATAATTCGAGTCCGGGATATAAGGATCCATGACGAACTTTTTAACAAACGGACCACCGCCCCGGTTGGCGTCTTGAATTGCTCATTTCACTTTACACATTTAAACCTATTGTTTGGGCTATTTTGTGACTGTAGCCAAAGACACTAATGTCATTCATTTCATAAGTAGAAACATATGTAATGTAGTGACACAAGCACATCACAAGGCACAATGAGACCAAGAATTGAACAAGGATCAGCCACGGCTACACAGCTGCTCTTAGCCATTCATCTCTGGCTTCTGGGGGCTGAACAGTACTTAGAGTTCCCCGAAGCACATACGCAGATAAGTGTAACAAAATAAATAAGCAGATGAGTGCGGTTCAGGTAAAACCACTATTATATATATAAACTAAAAATCGGATTTCAAGCTGACACGTGTCCAATTTCGTCGAAATCTTGGATATAACATGGAGGGGCATTGTGGTCATTTCACATATCTCGGAATGATCAGACTTCACATGGAATGATCAGACTTAATAATCAGACTTAAAACAGTAATATCCAGACTTAAACAGCAATGATCATACTTACTTGCAATGATCAGACTTAATAATCAGACTAAAAATAGCAATATCCAGACTTAAACAGCAATGATCAGACTTAACTTGCAATGATCAGACTTAACTTGGAATGATCAAATATAATAATCAGACTTAACTTGGAATGATCAGACTTAAAACAGCAATACCAGACTTAAACATCAATGATCAGACTTAAAGTGGATGTGTGCGGAACCATGATAAATGTGTCAAAACCTGACCTGTGCTTCAGAAGTGGATGTACTAGATGATAAGAAGCTATTCATCAGTATTGTGATGTTCTGAATTGTTGTACCCCATTATCCAAAATATAATTAATTAATTTTTAAATGCAGGATTTGATGTACTCATACCGATCACGGGCTGCTCTTCTTTACCTCATTTATCATCATAGCCATTTGTATCTGCATATTTAGAATTCCAACAGTTAATCCCTTCACTTTTTTCCTAGTTTCTGTTAAGAAAGAAAAATTGGAAGAAGATTGTAAGATTTTTGAAGTATAAATACAAGGATGAAAAGGGATCCGGTGTAAACATTTTTTTTTGTAAAAAATACAAACCAATAACATTAATTGATTTGGTCATTTGGACGAATGAGATTCTATTAGGGTCTGTTTATGGTTAATTTCTCGGCAACGAATTATAAAAAACTCTTGACGAACTATGTCGTACTTTTGATTTTTCGGCGACGAATTATAACGCAATTATGATGAACATTGCATTTTGCACCCGATCTTTCACTACAAATTTTGGACCAAACTAGCGATAACTATTTTACGATAACAAATGTTATCATAAGCATTGCTTGACAACAGAAGGTTAACTTTTACGATAACGGAGAAAAATAAGTTAACGTCCGTTAACATTTACGATAATTTATTGTTGTCGTATTTGTGACTCAGCGTCATCGCACTATACCTTGCCGACACAAACATTATTGGTTTCAATTATTGTGAATGTTGGATCCTGAGCGAGCACTCGGTTGAGGCAGGGTTGTAAGAATGAGGCAGTGATGCATGATCTTGGCCATTGATCATATTGATCTAATGGTTGAGATTTAAAGATGTGGTAGTGGGATTTACTGTTTGCTTTTTACTGTTGATGGATTTTGGTAGTGGGACACGTGGCGCACCCACAAAGCACGGGGGGGGGGGGGGGGGGGGGTTAGATGTGTGGTTGAGATCGTGCCTCACTGCCTCATTCTTATTTTGGCTGCCTTATTTGAACGCTCCTCTATATATATATGGGGAGCACTCGGTTGAGGCAAGGTTGTAAGAATGAGGCAGTGAGACATGATCTTGGCCATTGATCATATTGATCTAATGGTTGAGATTTAAAGATGTGGTAGTGGGTTTAGTGGGGCACGTGGCGCGTTGTGATTGGTTGTACTCACGTACTCATTTCTGGAGGGTGTCCTCAATTGAACACTCCTCTATATATATATATATAGAGAAGCGATCAAATGAGAATCCCTTATTTTTTTCGAGAACTTGAGACCCCAATCTTCACCATACAAAATGCAAGATGTATTTTCTAAGATGCATTTTTGTGGCGACAAGTGTCCCATGTGCATTTTCCAAGATGCATTTAATGCAAAGTCAAAGCCACCTTATATATATAGAGGAGCGCTCAAAAGAGAACCCCTCTTTTTTTTCGAGAACTTTGAGAACCTTCTTTATGCATTTTCGTTTTTGCGTAAGTGCACTTTCCGAAATCTGAAACTGCATCTAGGCAAAAATATTAATGCTCGAAACTGCACATGAAGGAAAAAAAGTGAGTGGGACACGTGTCACCTCTACATTCAAATATGTAACTTGATCCAATGGTGAGATTTGGGGTCTCAGGTTCTCGAATTTTTAGAGATTCTCAACCGAGCGCTCTCCTATATATATAGTGTAAGAATATTTTGTCGTTAAATATATAGTGCCGGAATTATAAGCAAATCATTATAGTTCTTTTTGTAAGGATCCAAACTGTCATCATAGAAGCAGCTGTTCAGAGATCTACGGCGGAGGACGACAACAATAGGACGCACTTACGTGTCGGTTCAGTGTTCGTACTTAAGGAAGTATGCATGATTTAATTGATTCCAAAAACATGTGTTACATAATGTGAACGTAAAGTTGACTATCTATATTGTTAAATGAAGGTATCTATTTGGCGTGCTAATTCGAAGTGTTATATACAAATTACAGGGAAGAATGTCATGAAGGTATGAATTTATTCATGTCAATTTTAATCAAAGTTGTCGATATAATTCATAATCATACTGTTCCGACAGATATTTGGAAACGATTCAGAAGCCTCATCCAGCACTAACCAAGCGTAGTTATTTTGAAATTTCAAAACTATCGTACAACTTTGTTGTTCGTGTAATGATGTAGAGAAACCAAATAACTTAACCTACGTACTGTCGACCTTTACTCTTTGGAGCAAAGATGTCATTATAATCAATTCCTTCTTTTTGAGAAAAACTTTTTGCAACCAGCCTTGCTTTGAACCTTAGAGGGTTAGCAAGGCTGTTGCCATCTTTTAATCTGAAAATCCATTTACAATCAATGGCTCTAGCAGTTTTAGGCAATGGAACTAGTTTCCAAGTGTTATTATCATACATGGATTCATTTCATCATGCATAGCATTAATCTATTCAGTTGCTTGCTTACAACTAACTGCTTCTTCAAAAGTTTCAGGGACATGTCATGTTTTATCAATTCAGACACCAACAATGCTTATTCAAGCACATTTGTGACACAATCATCATATCTCCTATTCGCTATCCTATTTCTAGGTTCCTTGTCTCTAGATAGGACATATAGTTAGCTAAAGGATTTTCATTCTTAACAGGGTCAGCATTCTCAGCAATAACATCATGCATATCATCAGCAATATCAGCAACATGATCATCATCACCATTATTCACAACATTTCCACTGTTCCCAATATTTTCAGTATTTAAGGGCTGATCATGTTCAAGATTTCTAACCTCTCCCCCGCCTAATTGGTGAGGGTTCTGACCTTGATCTTCAATGTTTTCAGTCTGCAGCACACCTTGATCAAATTCACCTTGATCATCAGTTCCAGTAGGTGTATCTACCAAGCAAGTTCTGGGCACAAAGTTATCACCACAATCACTATGTGAACTTGAAACTTGCTCATTTTGAGATGTAAGTCTTGTCTTAAAATGGAAATCAGTCTCATTAAAAGTTATAGACCTAGACACAATCACTTTATAACCACCAGATTGAATAAGCAACAATTTATAACCTTTTATTCCTTCAGGATACCCTATCATCACACACTTAAGAGCACTTGGTTGGAGCTTACCCTGCGAGACATGTGCATAAGCTGTACAACCAAAATGTCTTAAGTGAGTTAGACTAGGTTTCCTGCCAAACCACATCTCAAAAGGAGTCTTAAAATCTATAGCAGATGAAGGACACATATTGATCAAATAACATGCAGTTATGACAGCTTCACCACAAATATAATGTTTCATGCCAGAACTAAGTAATAAGCATCTAGCCTTTTCTAACAAAGTTCTATTCATTCATTCAGCGCCATTTTGTTGTGGGGTACCAGGAACAGTTAAGAACCTTTTAACACCATTCTCTTTACAAAACAGATTAAATTCATTGTTTCAAAATTCCAAGCCATTATCAGTTTTGAGACTAATCAGTTTCAAAACCAGTGTGGTTCTCTACCATGACTTTCCAGTGTTTAAAGTAATCAAAAACTTCATTTTTATACTTCAGCAGATAAACCCTGACTCTCCTAGTAAAGTGATCAATCAAAGACAAGAAGTAAAGTCTTCCACCAACTGTTGGGACCTGGGAAAGACCCCATAAATCAGCATGAAAACACTCAAGAGGTTTAACAGTCTTATAAGATGATTTAGGAAAAGGGTGAGCAAATTTCTTGCTCAAAGTACATGTTTCACAAAAAGTCAACTCAGCAAGGGAAACAGTCAATATTCCAAATTAAGCGAAATTACTCGGCCAGGTGTCGAAATCCTCGGGCACATGAATTGTGTGCAAAAGACATGCTAGCAGATTGTCCAGGCATGCCATTCTTGCAAATTCGGACAATTCGACCTAGTTACCAAAATTTTTATCCTTATAAGTGTTTAGTAGAAATCAAACTTTAGATAATTACCTGGCCATCTTTCGGCCACCAACTATGTTGGCCCAACCGAGCTTTCGGGTTCAGGAGTCAAATGAGTACACATAAAACTCAGGGTAATTGACACTTGAAATGCACATTTTTTCCATTGAACAAACAGGCTGGATACAATTGCAAAGGTACAGAGAAACCAAAGCATACTAACTTATCCCATATTATTACACAATAAACAGTTGAACTTAAATTGCAAACACAACTTGAGGTGAAATTCAAAACACAGCTTGTGGTATTTGGAGGGAGTTAGCACTTGGTCAAATTTTCATATTGCTCCAACAGGTCAGATGTTGTATAAATTTATTTCATCCAAGCAACTGGTAGGAAGCACTGCTCTGGCCTCTCAGACCTCTAAAATAAGATCTTGGACTACTCTCAAATTGAGATCTAAGCATCCTGCTTCCGCTTCGTCCAGGAGCTGTCATCGTCCTTCCTCTCCCTCTCTTGCAGCAGCAACGGTAGTAGCAGAAACTCGGCACAAGCACAACCGATCCAGTTATCAGCCATGGCAGAAATTCATGAAACTTTTCATCTCTAGTTTCAGGTGGAAACTTTTCATTAAAAACATGTAACACATAAGTAGCAAAGGTTGAAAGCAGCAGCCAGAACTCCTTGAGCTTCTCCAGCACAAAATTCTTGGCACCCTGCTCTTCAATCTTCTCCTTGGCAACTCCAAGCATAGATGAGCCAAAAGTGAAAAGAATCTGCCCCAAATCATGTAAATTCTCAGCCAAGCTTCAGGACAAAAGCCAGGCCTTTTCAGTTCCACTCAACACAATTTCCTTGGCACTATCCATGTCTAACTCTCCAATCATCTCTTTGACACACTCTGTGTCTATCTGTCTAATCTTCTCTTGGCAACTCCTAGTACGTACGAGGCAAAGGTGAAAAGGAGCTGCCCCAAATCCTGCAAATTCTCAAGTACAAATTTGATTGCACTCTCTAAATCCATTTTGAATTTCCAGCTTTTACTTGGTGCTTAGAATGTAAGGTTTGGAGACTATATAAAGACCTAAAGGTCCTCATAATTAATGAACTCTATATTTATTTTTCCTATGTTCTCGCCTCTCGGTAAAGCCAAAGATCTCTATCTCGTGCTAGAAGAAACTGCACAATTTACAAGTGTAGTAGACTTCTACTTTTTTACCTTTTCTACTTTTGTGTGTGTGTGTTAGAGCTCAGCAATGGGCCGGGTCGGGCTGACCCGGCCCCATATATGGAAAACCCGAACCTCAATTTATAGCACCCTAACCCGAACATAATGTAAATAAGTGTCGGGTCCGGGTCGGGTCACTTGAAAATTTTAAAGCCTGAAGCCCCTTAAAGCCCTCTAAAATTTCGGGTCAGCCGGGCTAGGATCGGGTTTAACCCGAGTGAAACCCGAATTGCAGCAATGGGTAATGAAAATTTTAGTGGAACCGAATGCTATTTATACACCTTCAACTACTCCCTCCCTAACATCTGGTCGATGTGGGATAAAAAACAAAGCAAATTACTAATTCTACTTGTTAACTCTTTGTCTACAATGTATCAGTAGTCTGGTCGTTTCTGGACCTCCTGTATAAGCTTAAATTTTGTATTTATTAATTCAGCCATGCTCCACCAATGGACCCACATTGATAAGCAAAACGTCAACAACTTTGATGAGTTAATGAGGCTAGCGCACCAGCACGGGAAAGCAAGCTCAACCGTCAAATGTGGTAGTAACTTCATTTGATTCTAGAACATATAAGCTTCTTCGTGTTAGTTATTGTATCTTTCGGCGATGTGGGATGTGAGTTGTGAATTAATGTTGGAATCTGCAGCTTTCCAATGTAGATATCCCACATCGGGTACATTATAGCAATCTGGGTTCATAATTGTGCATAAAAAGAAACAAGTCCTCCGGAGAAATTCATTAGCCTCGGCATTCAACAGTTCATTGTGATTGTTAGATCGGGCTTTACTTTCGGGTCGGGTTTTAAAGTTCAAACCCTAGCCCTACCCGAAGCCCCTCGGGTCGGGTCGGCTGCCTGGCTTTTGCCGGGTCGGGCTGGGTGTATGCTCAGGCCGGGTCTCGGGTCGCCCGCGGGTCAAACTAAGCCTCGGGTCATTTGCTGACCCCTAGTGTGTGTGAAATGATTAATTAGTGGCAAAAAAGAATTTATGTAGAGTGACTTGTTTGTCAAGAGGTCAGAGATTCGATTTCCCTGAGTACCGTTATTTTCTCATAATTTTGTGAGAATTATTTTCTCTTCCTCCTCATTTTACTCGTCTCACCTTGCGCCTTTCTCTTCGCGCGTAAGTAGGGGTGGCAAAACGGGCGGGCAGGCGGGTATCAGGCGTATTGTAATTGGTTAGCGGGTCAAACTCATTAAAACTTATTTAACATTATTGGGTTTAACGAGCGGATTCTTAACGGGTAGCCTTTTTAGTGGATTTACCCGTTTAACCTTTTTAGTCTAAAAAAGGTTAACGGGCGGATTCTTACCCGTTTAACCTTTTTAGTCTAAAAAAGATTATACTTGTTTCATTTTCAAATAATAAAATTATAATGTGAGAGATTCCACAATGTGTGACAATGATACATTTGCAAGCGAAGAAACATGTCAACTTGCTCAAAGTTTGAATAGAAACCGTCAACAAGCAAATAAGAGGATATTATCCTGTTTAGCGGGTTAAGAGCGTTAGACCGTTTAACCCACCTAACCCGTTTAACCCGTTTAACCTAGTTAGTTTAAAATATAACTAAATATGTTTCAAAATGAAATATTGAATTTAGATTATAGCTTAACTCTTGCTTAACTCGTTTAATTTAAAACACGATTAGATATGTTTTATGTTTCTCATCCTCGAGTTTAACCATAGGAAAAATCCGTAGATGTTTTTTATATATTGGTTAAAAAAATTGGAATGTATCACTATTTAATATTTCAAAAAATCAGTTATCAACATTATCTAAATATTTATTTAAAATATATTACTAACTTAAAATAAAATAATATATTTGATAATTTATATATATATTATATTTTTTTAAATAAAAATATATAATAAGGTAAACGGGTTTAAACGGATTAAGCGGGTTTTACTCGGATAACCCATTTAGTAAACGGGTTTCGGGTTTATTCAACCCGCTAAGTAAACGGGCGGTTAACGGGTGGGTTTTTCATGAGCGGTTACCGGTTAACGGACAGGTAGCGGGTAACGGGTTAGATTGCAACTTCTACGCGTAAGGTGCCCATGTTGGCCTGAACTTCAAATGTCAAAGGATGTACCGATGATTTGGGGTGGATGTGTGCGGATCCGTGATAAAGGTGTCAAAACCTTACATGCGCTTCAGAAGTGGATGCACTAGATGATAGAAGCTATTGTCATATGTAGGGGTGAGCAGGACCAGTCCCGTCCTAAATGACCTGTCCCCACCCGGTCAATTTGGGACAAACTTAAATCAACCCGCATTTAGGTACGACGAGTTAGGGTTAAACTTCGGGTTACCCGATCTCATAAGTGTTTATACAAAGTATAATTTACTAATTAGCTCTTATAAGTTAGTCTTCATGTTTTCTCGAACTATACTCAACTCTAAATTATCAATTATTTTGTTACTAATATATGTTTATATAGAATAGAAGTTACACTAAAACTAACTAGTAGCTGCCTATCGAAAAACGAAACTATAGCATAATCTTCAGTATATTTTGCATGTGATTTGCATAAATACATTTTCTAAAGTATATGGTTAAGTTAAGTGCATAAAAATGACGTAATTATCATTTAGGAGTCGGGTTCGGATTATTTGGTCACGGTTTCGGGTCGGGTTAGGGTTCAACTAAGTGACCCTGTCACTTTTCGGGTCAGGTTCGGTACCAACTAAACGTCTAAACCCGTCCCACGCCCACCTCTAGTCATATGTATTGTGATGTTTTGAGTTGTTGTACCCACCCATTATCAAAATTATGATTAATTAATTTTTAAATGCATGATTTGATGTACTCCTACCTATCAGGGGCTGCTCTTCTTTACCTCATTTATCATCATAGCCATTGGTATCTGCATATTTACAATTCCAACAGTTATCCCTGCACTTTTTTCCTAGTTTCTGTTTTTGATCATTGTTAAGAAAGAAATATTGGAAGAGGATTGTAATATTTTTGAAGTATAAATATAAGGATGAAAAGGGATTCCGTGCAAATATTGTTTTTGTAAAAAATACAAACTAATGACAGTCATTGATTTGATCATTTGGACAGATGAGAATAAATCATGTATTAAGGTCCGTTTATGGTTAATTTTTCAGTAACGAATTATAAAAACTCATGACAAACTAGGCCGTACTTTTAGTTTTCCGGCTGCATTTTGCACCTGATCTTTTCTCATAGAAGGATTAATGATTTTTCTTTTATATAATTAAGATCACCATACACTACAAATTTTTAGGATTTTACCGCCTCCAAATTCCGTCACTACATCGTCACATGAAGCGCTGATGGAAAGTAATCCGTTATATTTCCGGCAAATTTCCGTTATCGAAATAATATTCGTTATATTTCCGTCAAATGTTCGTGAAAAGAAGTTCCGTCTGCACACTTGAGAAGGAAAGTTGCCGGAATTCATTAGACGGAATATTGAGGTAAAATTAAGGGAAATTTTGTGAGTGTTCATTTCGTGAACTTTCCGGCGATATTCCGTCATTTTATTACCGTTAATTGTCCCCTTATATTCCGTCATCAACGAAATTTGGTTCCGACCATACATTTTTTTTAAAAATGATTCGTTCAAATCGACAGCGCTTACATAGAAAGCGCTGTGTAATGTTAATATATAACAGCTTGTTTGACGTAAGCGCTGTGAAACTGTTAAGTATACAACAGCGCTTTCTCGGTAAGCGCTGTTTTAAAAAATTTTAACAGCGCTTAACTGGAAGGCGCTGTATGACACGGAAAATAAAACAGCGCTTAACCGGAAAGGCGCTGTGGAAAAGGACAAATCAGACAGCGTGTAAATATGAACCGCTGTCTTCTGTCCAGCATATTTTCAATTTGTTTCTTCTGAGTTAGGTCAATTAGCCGTTGCATTTATATTACCGTTATTAGTTATGACCGTTGATTATTTAAAAATGTTCAGAGTATATTTGCACTATATATATATGCCACACCTTTTACGACACTTAAACAACAAAAATCCGGTCAGAACGTGGTTCCTTGGAATTCAGAAATTGCATAAACATGTCTCCTTCGTTTGATCGCGTCGGTTACCGTGGACGTTATGTCAATCCTAGACAGCATGTTATACCTGTTGGAGGAAACTGGTGACAACTTACTGTAAAACTCAGTTTGTTGGATTTGATAAATTTACTAATTTTGTGATCTAAACTTTGTTACAGTTTCTTCCCGTTTGATGTTCATCAAAGGATTGCACGAGAATGCATATCAACATGCTGGGATTCAACGTGGAGATCATGGAGCTTGATCCCACGAAATGCTAAGGAAATTTGGTATGAGGAATTTCAGGTACTAAGCGTTAACTCAATAAATGTAAACAATGATATATTGTGTTCAATGATATAGTTGGTATTTAAATTTTTTTGATTGCAGAATATAGCTACCTGGGATGCTCATCAAGAGAGTCGCGTTCGGCGTAATTTTATGAGGAGATGTAAAGCGATCGTCGATAACATGCTGTATTCGCTAAGGAGAGGAAGGATTTCACGTTCCCCACAGTCGCCTCATCCGTAAATTATTTGACATGATGTTTTTAGTCAACAAAAGTAACATCTCTGTATTCGGTGCATAACGTAATTTATTGATGACGGCACTAGTCAATTTAACTATATACCACTTATGTTTTGAAAGAACACTTCTGATTCAGATTCACTTCAAACTCTTTCTACTCTTTCTACTCTTTCTAATTCACTCCAAAAACGAAATTTACATACATTGGTCAGTAATATACATAGCGATCTAATAACAATATATACGAAATAAGGGATATTTATAAAATATGATACACTTGCCGCAAGTACGTAATCAAACCATTTGCAAACTCATCCCGAATACCGTCAAGCACATTGTTACTATATGATTGTACTCCAAAGGGGAAAGACTGTAAAATTAAACAAATTTAGTGTTACCATTTTTAAGGACAAGTCTGAATTCATGAATAATAAATTTTATCTTTGTATATACTTACTTGTCTGATGTCGTCCTCGAGCGATGCGTTTGTATCTTGAATAAATTTGATAATGTCGTATATATATTGCACGACGTAGTAACCACATAAATCCGACGGTACAGGCTGGCTCGGGCACTGAAAAAATACACATTCCAATGAAAAAATGCTAAAGATTATCACTTGTGGCTGCAATATTTATTATTCTATATTTGTTATGTGAATACCGTGACTGTCTTCCACATTATGTTATTTGCCGACGGGATGTTTAAGCACATGCACATGCTACTGCAATACAAACGTTAGTACTATCAGCAGTTTGTAGTTACTGTTGTACGGAGAATAGAAACGTGGAGTAAAAGAATTCATTACGTGTTAACAAAGTTAACCGCATCAGTGGAGGGCGCCTTCGCCATAGGATCAAGCCAAAGGACAATTCGTTTTTTAGGAAAGATTACAATCAGCATCCAATGAAACCTAACAAACGTTTCAAACAATGTATAATATATTCATACGCATTTAATGAAAAATACAGAACGTAAATTATAAAATCCACTTACGCTTTGACATCGATGTATGGAAGGAAGTAGCATAATTTACGATCGTAGTCCGGCATTTTCAATCTCCTCTGGAAGAACTCGACTCTATTATCGAAGTCCTCTGATGGCGTCACATAGCTCGGTCTGAAGAATCCAAAACGAACGCCCGGTCGCAGCTTATCGTGGATAAACCTGTAGCCATACGATAAAGTTATTGACATTTGTTTTAATCTTGTAACCATATCCCTACGAATTACCTTATGTACACTTCGACTGCTGCTGCACCGATAGCTTGGAAGGTGGTGAACTCCTTAATGCAATCATTGTTCAATTCCACATAGCAATCGTCACCAAACACTTCACTATTGATGTACACCGAGTATAGAGTTGACTTGGCCATCCCGCAAGCGTGCTCGTACAGAAATCGGCATGCCATACTCATTCTGCCGATATCTTCGTTGTCGAAACTCGAGCATTGGAGTTTAAAGAAGCGGGTCTCGTCATATCGCTGAGAAAACCAAATGTGTATCACATGATTAAAAAAATCCCATGTTTGTGTATTGTGATAAAAACAAATTTTGTGAGGTACCTCTTCATCAACGTCTACTAGCCATTTCGGCCATCCCACAAAGGCATGCAATGCATCCTGTACTGTCTCCATGTAACCGAACTTCTGTGGCAACTCAGCAGTTAGTACGATCGCATCGTCTATAATCACCTTCACCATGTCATCGTCCAACTCTTGATATTGGACGATTCGTCCTGGCATCACTTTGCCAATTGCGACGATTTCTTTGCCAGTCTCCAAACCTCCAGAAACGTGGAGTATGCATTTTTTCCCAATCTGTTGTGATGATGAGACAACATTATTACACCAAATTGAATGAAATGCATTGTCATTTATGGACAAAAAGAGCTATGAATTCATAAAACCTCGGGTATATCCGTAAACGGGCATGGATTCGACCCACTATGATGGCTGAGCAGGGTAGGCGCGTGCGAAGTTACAGCGGAGCATGTGCTGCACGTAGGAGACTGCCTACCAAATACATCAGTCCAACCTACGAAACTCCCTACCGCCCGTGTGCGGCCGGGGTACTCGTCCTTCCCCGTCGCCTCTGTCAGTATGTCTTTCCGTCCCCGTGACGTAAATCGTCCTTGACTAGACAAGACTTGCAATTCATCCTGTAAATAACATATATATATTTCAGCATAATCACATCAGTTGAAGTGCTATAAATTAAAATAGTAACATACAATTTTCTCAGCCACCGTCCTCATCGAGTCATTGACGTACTCCTTATTCTTCCTTTGGTGACCCTTCTTCCATACTTCATGCCTCTCAATGTGGATGACAGGCTCTTCCCCTGTCGATATCAAACCTTGCTCAATCATCTGCGCTTTCTTTTCCATTAGAAGCTCCACCTTTGCCTTCTTGTAGCCGCCACGAGACAATGTGTGCTGGTACTGGTTAGATTTCGCTCGATCAATGTTCTTCGCCCTCATTTCTTGTGCCTCGGGAGTCGACCGTTGTTCGACAAATGAATTCCAGCCTTCTGTACCAATGAAAGGGTACTTGATATTCGGATCCTCTCCTTGTTTCGGTCCAAATATATACTGGTTCGCTAGCTCACTCTTGAAGTTTCTCCACATTGTAGCCGCAGCCCGCATCTCCCTCGATTTAAACTTACGGAATAGCTCAGTCTGTGGGACATCAAACAATGCCTACCAAAATCCCCAATGTTAATAATTGCATTACTGTTGAAAAACAGACTGTGATACAATACGATACACACCATCATATCATCCCACACCATATCCCTCAGCTCAACTGGTACAGACTTCCAAGTTCCATATGTAATTGGAACTCGTGATCTTACAACAATGTCTGCATGTATATATCATATTGATTGCAACTGATATCTGAAAATATTCGTTAATCGCAGGGTATATGCACCTCAATTAAGATATAACGTCATTACCAAGGTACGTTGTGAATGAAGTGGATACTTCACCGGCAATAGTTCCATCTTCCTCTAACGTAACCGGCTCCTTGGTGCCTGTTTCCATATGCCGCTGGATTAAGCTTTTCAGAGTGCTTCTGCCTCTTTGCTTACGCCTAGAAGAACTTCCCGCATTATCAGTTTGTGAGTCAACCATCGTCTGTCAATTAAACATTTCAGCTGTATTGAAATCAGTTACATACCAGAACGCCTTCTATGGTTTACACTGACTCCTAACTAAAAGTACACAAATCGGGATTGAAATCAGTTACAAAACGATGGCGACGGCGGACGGCGAGTTGACCATATATACGTATAATCGGAGACGAAGAGAATTCAATACAATGAACATCCAAAACGAACTTACCTTTTACCAGGCAGTCAGTTAGATCCGATGGGGCCCGAATACGGCAGTGAAATTTTCAGAATCCGGGACCAGCAAATAGGACCAGAATGAAAATAAGATAGGGTTTTCAGACAAGTGATATGTATGAGACCCAAAAACAGCGTTTCCATTAAAAGCGCTGGCATTGTTAACACAAAACAGCGTTTATAATAAAGGCGCCGTCTTAGAGTAACCAATTACTGCGTTTACAGTATAAGCGCTGTTGAAATGGCTGCCTATTTACATATGTATGAGAC
The DNA here is from genome assembly GCA_033675395.1 of Rhodiola chrysanthemifolia. Lineage (NCBI taxonomy): Eukaryota > Viridiplantae > Streptophyta > Magnoliopsida > Saxifragales > Crassulaceae > Rhodiola > Rhodiola chrysanthemifolia. The sequence goes on from CM066204.1 coordinate 17,620,909, forward strand.
TAAACAACAGCGTTTTCATTAAAAGCGCTGTCATTGTTAAACCCATACAACAGCGTTTCTAATATAGGCGCCGTCTTATAGTAATGAAATACTGCGTTTAATGTGTAAGCGCTGTTGAAATTACTACGCTGTGTTCCGTGTATGTACGACATCGTATAAGGTGACACGTAATATAAATGTCAATCTCATTCCCTTTATAAGTACACATATACATGTTTTTGGCTACTCAATCATCCAGACCAAACTTAAATACCAGTTCATCATAATGTGTTCCAATTCGGAATCTGACCGTATATTTGGTTCGAGCTCCGGAGATGAATCCGGCGGTACCGAAGTGTATATTTGCTCACAACAGGGTGGCATATACTCATGTGACAACGGCTCTGCGTGTAACGGAGTTCACAGCTATAGTGCGGAAAAATACCGACACGATGCGGAAAAATACATAGACGATGAAGATTCCAGTGTAGAAGGACCGTATTGGAATGCAGCCTCACCTCATGGTGATGAAGAAGTTGACAAACCTCCACCTCATGGGTCTCCTACAACTAAGTCACCGCCAAGTGGTTGAACTCAGGTAAATGTATACCCCCGGATTAGCTTTAATGTTTGACCATATTTATTATGGTAATATACGGCTATGTTCCTAAGTGGTTGGATACTCAATTAAGGCTATCGTATCCAATAACAGGTTTCTATTGTGGTGGGATCCTCAATATGGTCTACCTTTAATATTACTGGAGCGAAGATTCCCTTGTTTGCGTTGAGGACATCGTGGCCTCCTGTACATTCCAGCTTTAAGTACTATTTCACGTTGAAAATAACTCGCACTCGTGTTCAGCTTTATGTCTTATTTGACGTTGAAATTGGGTCCCAATCCTGTCGAATTTCAGCTTTATTTTCTATTTCCCATGTGATTCTGACTTCATTGTTCAGCACTTTGTGTATATGCAGTAATTATTAAATATTTCGTTCGAGCAACATTTTTGGCTGTATGTGAAGCATATTTGTACTTAATTGTTTTCTTAAAATATATATTGATGTTCTTATCCAACACTTAAACTATAATGATGTTATATAATTGTAAAAACAGCGCTTACGAAGAAAGGGCTGTGCCAATTATTAGGTATTACAGCGCTTATGAAGAAAGCGTTGATGAATATATAGGATAATACGGCCCTTATAAGACGAGGCTGGAGGTGATGGGGAAGGTAATACAGCCCTTGTTCAACTACAGATCCTAATTTCATTCCGTATCAAATTGTTGAATTTGTGGCATGGAATATTTAATTGAGGTAAGGAGATGGATGTACGAGGCTTCTGGTGATGGTGCGTCGCACTGTAATGATGTTTTCATCGCCGGAGTAAATCAATTTGTGGAAACCGCTGTGGCTAACGGGCATCTTTCATCCGACAACAAAATCCGTTGCCCTTGTACAAAATGTAAGAATCGTCGTTTTATTAATATTAGAATGATGGAGGAGCATTTGTACAAGTACGGGTTCACACCAAATTACTATAACTGGACGTTGCACGGCGAAGATCTATTCACTTACGGAGATCCGTGCACAAACATACCTGGGCCGAGCACACATCACATGTTTGGTAATACCCACGATGTTGGAATTGATAACAATGAAGATGACGATCAAGATACACATCTCAGTGATTGTATTCCAGATTCGACGGGTCTGAATTGGCAACAATATGAGAATCCAGAAGCGAGTAAATTCTTCAACCTCTTAAATTCATGTTCAGAGCCAGCATACGAAGGTTGCACGACTGAGACACAACTATCGATTAACATGAAAATGCTTGCAGCAAAAGCTAACTATGGCCTTTCTGAAGGGGCATTTAATACCATTTGTGGAACAATGAAAAACATGATTGGTGGAGATAACAAGATCCCTGGTTCTTTCAAACAAGCAAAGAAATTGGTATCCGATCTCGCAATGGAGTACAAACGGATTGACGTATGTGTTGCAGGGTGTATGATATACTATGGTGAAGATGAAATGTTGACACACTGTCGTTTCTGCAAGGAACGAAGATATCATCGTCCAAGACGCGCTGAGAGTTCTTCATCGTACCAACGGCGGGCGAGGTGTGAGATGTTTTACTTACCGATTATACCGAGAATACAAAGACTATTTTTATCAGAAGCTATAGCAGCAGATATGTCATGGCACACAAGGCCACGGGAGGACGGGTCTCGCATGGTTCACCCCTCAGATGGACAGTCTTGGAAGCATTTCGATCGTTGCCATCCACACTTTGCTTCCGAGCCGTGTAATGTAAGGTTAGGCTTATGCACCGATGGATTTAATCCATGGGGCATGTCAACCAAACAATACTCTATTTGGCCCGTAATGGTGACACCCTACAACTTACCCCCGTGGCTGAGTATGAAGACGCGATTCATTTGGTTAACTATACTAATACCTGGCCCATCAAATCCAAAGAAACGTTTGGACATATATTTGAGGCCTCTTATTGATGACTTGGTACATCTTTGGAGTGTTGGGGTCGAAGCATATGATGCTAGTCGGGAAGAATGTTTTACCTTGCGGGCTGCTTTGATGTGGACTGTATCCGATTTCCCTGCGTATGCAATGCTTTCGGGGTGGTCAACCCAGGGAAAACTCGGATGCCCGTGCTGTATGGATGACACTAAGACATTTGTGTTGAAGAATGGAAGAAAAGTGTCTTATTTTGGTTGTCATAGACGGTTTTTATCGCAGAATCATCCGTATCGCTTGAATTCTAGGAATTTCTATAGAGATCGAACGGACTTCGACAGTCCAGTCCCATTTCGCTCTGGTCACGAAGTGTTTGAAAGAGTTCGTAACTTAAAATATATATGGGAGCAAGGTATGAACGAGGTGTTGGAAGGCCACGGGGTGTGCCACAATTGGACGAAGAAATCAATTTTCTGGGAACTTCCATACTGGGTTGACATCAAGCTTAGGCATAACCTTGACGTTATGCACATTGAGAAGAATATTTTTGAAAATTTATTCAACACTGTCATGGATGTGAAAGGGAAAACAAAGGACGACGGTGTAAAGTGCAGAAAAGATGTCGGGTTATATTGTCGGAGACCAGAACTAGAACTGAAAACTATTCGAAATCGTGTGGTGGCTAACAAGGGTAAGTATCAGCTTACACGAGAACAACAAAAACTTGTACTTGTTTGGCTCAAGAATTTGCAGTTTCCTGATGGGTTTTGTTCGAACTTGGGGAATAAGGTTGATTTGAGTACCCTAAAGCTAGTGGGGTACAAGTCACACGATGCACATATATTCATCGAGCGTCTAATGCCCATTGCATTCAAGGGTTTTTTACCAAAACAGATATGGGAAGCTGTATCAGAGTTGTGTACATTTTTCCGAGACATTTGTGCATCTTCACTTCACATTGAACTAATGGAACATTGGCAGAGGAACATTGCTTCGACACTGTGTAAGCTAGAGACAATATTCCCCCCGTCATTTTTTGATTCAATGGAACACCTCCCAATTCAATTGGCTGATGAGGTGCTGCTTGGCGGTCCAGTCCATTATCGTTGGATGTATCCATTTGAGCGTTTCATATACCGTCTTAAACAGTTGGGCCAAAAAGGAAATAGAGCTGAGGTTGAAGCAAGCATTGTTAACGCTTATATACAGTTGGAGACTTCATATTTGGGATTGGATTACCTAGATGCTGAGCTAACAACAAACTTCACAAGTTTGAAAAGAAATGAAGTTCTGGCAGAAGATTGCAACGACCCTCAGATTTCTATTTTTAATTACCCAGGAGCCGCTGGGAGCATCGTAAAGCGTAGGGTTCTGGATAGCAATGAATTTGCTAAAGCGACGCATTACATCTTCAGCAACACACCTGAGATTGAACCATATTTGGCATTATTTGAGAGCCGCGTAAGACAACCACATCCCAGGCGCAATGACCGACAAGTATACGAAACTATATTAAAGGAATTTCCTGGGTGGCTTCATTCACATGTAAGTACTATAGATTGTAGACACATATATTGAATTAATTCCATTTTCAAACATATACAGTGACATTGTATCTTATTTTGTCCAGATTTGGGAGCTTGGAGAAACCGTGGCACTACCACAATGGATTCACTACTTGTCATCTGGATTCCACTCTGACATAACATGTTCGGCAACATACAAAGTTAATAACTACAAATTTCACATCGAGAGCCACGGCGAAGGGAGGAATACAGTGAACAGTCATGTTTACGTGAAAGGGACGGAGGGATTACACTACTACGGTGTCATTGAAGAGATACTTCACATTAGATGCAGGACTCATCCTGGGCTAAGGGTTGTCTTGTTCAAGTGTCGTTGGTATGATCCTCAATATGTTAAGGCGTACCCTGCTAATGGGATTGTCATCGTCAACACTCATAGGCCGTACATGCATTACGACCCATACTTTCTCGCCCAGCAAGCAGTTCAAGTATACTATGTTACATTTCCGGGACTAGGAGGACAAAATAATCAGGGATGGGTAGCAGTTTGTCCTGTAAAACCAACGAACGCAATAGACATGGAAGTTGCTAATGTTCCATTCCAGGATGACGGTCAATTTGGAGCTGAGATGCCTGTAATTAACGAAGTTGGTTCATATGGGAACCTCGCCGATGATGAAGTTTACGAGTACACCGAAGAAGAAGTCAACGAAGATAACTTAACTGATGCTATTGCAGATATCCAATATGAGTCTGATGAATCCGACGAATCATCGTGAAATCATACATTTCTAATATACTCATGTAGACAGTCCATACTACAATATCAAACACAAACTCAATGGTTCGAATGGATTCAAAACAATCAAAATGCTTCGAATTGAATGAATTCACTGAATTCAATTCATGACTGAGGAATTGGACTAATTGCATAGTCTTGAATCAGAACAGTATAAATATGTGGTCGTTTAAGTGAACGGAAAACTTAATAAGATAAAATTAACATTCGACTCGTTTTTAAATTAAACATTTCAGATGTAAATTAAATGGAAAGAAAAGGCGCGTAGAAACGAAAATGAAATAAAAGGCGCCATGTAACAATTTTTAATAATGCTACTAACAAAAACGACAGCGTTTAAACACAGAGCGCCGCTGTTAAATATATATTTAACAGCGCTCTTCTTATAAACGCCATGTTACGTGACATATACAACAGCGCTTAATCCGTGAAGAGCTGTGATATATATTAAACAAGACAGCGCTTATTTTAAAAGCGCCATCTTATGTTCTATTAAACAAAGCGCTTTACTAAGAAGCGCTGTCATAGAACATATGTGACAGCGCTTATATTGGAAGCGCTTTATATTTGGTTATTTTATGTGGCGCTTTTTTGGAAGCGCTGTCAATGTAACACCTTAAGAATGACAGAATCCCAGATCTACTATACTGGAAAACATCATCTTTCTCCTAAACTCGGCCCTCGTCGAAAAAGGTCGACCCTTATCTGCCATCCACATCGTGACTTACTGCGTGATTAGAACACGCCTGTTTACTAACCCAGGTAAGGTCATACCAAAATCGTCTTACATTCATGTTGAATTGTGAGGCAACACACTGTATTGTGTTATGTACTCTTCACCCAAAATATATGTGTTTTCATTCCAGTGAACTTATGATTTCGTTTTCATTATTTACTCAGAGTTGATTAAATGTGTGAAAATGGCGTGTGGGTTGTTGTACAGTACATATATATGGCACCACTGAAGCGTACTGGATGTGGTAAAAGGAATATGCCCCCTGCCAGAAGGCCGCCTGGTTTATCACAAACCAGGCTAACTGAGTTGCGGCAACCGAGGACATTGACCATGGGGCATCAGACAGCATCAGCCGGCGACGCACGTCAGGGCCCGGAAGTGTACAGACCAGCTATGCCTGTACCAGAGAATCCAATACCTGTTCAAATGGACGAGGAGAGAACATTCCCACATAGTAATGAATACGAGTTGGACGAACTTATGAATTACAATGAAGCTGTTTTCCAGGATGGACAAGGAAACGACCTGTGTGATAATGAGGGAGCCCATGAGCATTCGGGGAATGATGACGATGGAGATGGCACACCGGGTACGTCATTTAACATAGGAGTGACATCGGGCAGTGACGGAGTAGAGGATATGACAGGGATAGATCTGGTGTCAGATGATGGTCGACCGTGGATTGTTCCAGCGGGCGATGACAAGTAAGGAATTTATTTGTTTGCATATACTACTTGATATTGCATTATAAACATTATTGTACATTATGCTTCTGATTTTTTCAGCTTTGACCCACCATCGGCTGTTAAAAAAATCGGGTTGCAGTGTATCGCCCCTGGTTTTAAGGTTGGGTGGACGACAATTGGCACGTGTGATCCAGATGCCCCGGTGAAATGGTTTCGACATTTTAAGGTAAATGATATTAAAATTGTGTATTCGACAGTTGGTTGTTTTGTTTGTTCCGGCAGTGAGTTCATTTCGTATTGTGATACAAATTAAGATAACATTGCAACTTTCGTAACGCAAATATGCAGAGCTTGTACCGTTGGGATCCAAGGCACAACGATCAAATTGAGGCAAATTTCAGAAAGAAGGCTGGGAAGATACTCCAAGATGCTTGGAAAGGCATGCGAAAGGGGACGACTAAAGGACCGAAGTGGTTGACAAATGATCACCGACTTGCTGCAAAAGTGCGGTTCGACACAGATCCAGTATTCAAGGCCCGGAGTGAAAAGAAAAAGCAAACATATTTAGCCCGGCATGCTATAAACGGACCGTTGTTGCACGCCTTTGGGTCGAGACCAGCACATTTTCACCATGCGAAAATGGTAATATAAATATTGAAAAGACTTTTAATTTAAATTATCAAATAATAATACACTAACAACATTTGTTATATTTTCAGAGAAAAAGTAATCAACGACCAGTGTTGCCTACTGATATGTTTGATCGGAAATTCAAGCGGAAGGATGGGACATATTTGATCCCCGATGCGGAAACGAAAAGGGTGCGTGATGACCTAATTTTATGTATACGCATCACTACTTTGACTATGAATATACTGTCAATCAAAATGTGATGTGTGAATACATGTTTATATATGCTAGGGTTGAATATCTTAAAGATTTGATTTATTTCGTAACAAAATTTTTTTATGTTTATTGGATAATGTACAGAAAGAGCTCGAGGATGCTGAAGCTGTGGTCATAGGGAAATATGAGAAAGGGAAAAGGGTACCAGAGGAGGAGCTACTGGAGGCCGCTGCAACTGTTATGGGTGTTAACCCCAGATCTGGGATACCGTATTTGTACAGGCCATCAGCGACATTAATATCGGACAAGTTCTCATCAAACAGCAGTCATTCAAGCGCGAGCTCACACGTATCATGGTCCCAAGAATCGAACGAGTGGATATCCCAGGAGATGAGGCCGCGATTAGAGCGCATGGACGAGCTTCATAGCTCTCAGACGCGACAAGAGGATGAAATCAGAGATATGAAGGGAAACATAGAGCGATTGATGCAAATGATGCAAATGCAATCTGACATGCTTAGGATGTTAACTCCTGCATATCATCCGTCTCCAAGTCAAACTCCGCACGTAAACAACCGCAGTCAACCTACTCAGAGATCCAATGAAGAGAGAGGACGTCGTTAGTTAGGGTAATTTAGCACTAAACATGGCTAAATTACTAATCAATTTCGAAACAATATTCTGTTTGTTTACGAATAATAATTTTTAAAATGCAATTAAATTGTTTTTCAAACTGCAATAAATTATTTTCAATTCAATTCCAAATGTTGTATCAAAAAAAAAATTTAAATTTAAACTGGTATCTGGGTTATGTGTAGGCTTTATGTCGGAATAGATGGGCAGTATTGCCAGCGCTTCACAAAACACCACTGTCGTATAGGTCCATTATAACAGCGCTTGAACTGAAAGCGCAATCTTATAGCTGCAGTATTGGCAGCGCTTCAAAAAAAAGCGCTGTCGTATAGGTCCATTAAAACAGCGCTTAACCTGAAAGCGCAATCTTATAGCTGACGGGATTTTGCAGCCATATTGACGGAAATTAACAATACTGGAGTTTTGCCGGATAAGTGATGGAAGTACTTGGTGACTGACTGTTATAGGAATAATGACGCATTTTATTTATGACGGAAATGTGTTGGAAAAATGAAGGAAATATTTCTTGAAGGAAGTATGCAGGAACAAACACGGAACTTATGCATGCCGGAAATGTACCGGAATAATGATGGAATTAACTATGACGGAAATGTATGGGAAAAATGAAGGAAAATAATTGGTGACGGAATACTGATGGAATTATGATGGAAACTTTGCATAATGGACTTTTGTGGGTAAAATCACGGAAAATTACGACGGAAAAATAACGAACGTGTGACGGAGTTTTGGATGACGGAATGTACACGGACTGTATACGATAATGTGACGGAAAACGATGACGGAAAAATGCCGGAAACAAGTTTCCGCCAGGAAAAATGCCGTCACATGGGTTGTTGACGGAATGTTACCGGAATTCCTGTCTTTTCCGGCAACATTCCGGCACTGTTCCATCATTTTTGAAATGACTGAATTTTTCAGAAAATTAGTAGTGATAAATGGTGCTCATACATCTTGAAATTTCTAGTGAACTTATGCGCCGTGCCCTGGAGTTATGCTGCTACAACATTCTCACTGGGACTTAAAGTTGATAGGGCCCACAATTCTGCTGGATTTTGATACAACAAAATAATAGACAACAACGAGTGTTCTCTTGCAGCAGCAAAAGATCAGCAGAAGCACAATTGAACCAAGTATCAGCCAGCTTGCCGCCACCAAGCTTGAAGACAAAAATTTCAAGGCACTGATCTCCTCCACTCCATGTCCACCTCTCCAATCATCTCTATGGAAAAGGTGTACTAAAGAAGCCGCCCCAAATCCTGCAAATTCTCTCAAGTAGAAATTTTAATGCACTCTCTAAATCCATTTTGAATTCATATAGCTTGATCTGTTCTCGGTAAACCAAAGATCTCTGCTACAAACTGCACAAGTGTAGCAGCTTTCCAGTTTATGATATGTTTTTTCTTGCTACTAGACAGTTTATGATATGTTAAGATCAAGCTTATTTTATTGGTAACAAGCAATAAATCATTATATACAAGTGGACATAAGAGAGATGGTAAATAATAAATACAGAATATATATATGGTAACTAACAGAAGCAGAATATAGTAAGCTAGTATAAATTACATACAGTAAACTGCTAAAGACAGATTATATTAACCTACCTAAAGTAAATTATAATAATATAATATTTCTAACATATAGCACCATTATACATTTGAGCTTAGAGAATCGAATCCACTGTAATTCATTACATAAATATCACAAACAGAAGCTGCAAGTTTAATTAGGGTTTCATATATAATGTTCAAACTTCAACCAGCAAAGCAGCCAAGGTTGCTGGATGAAAAAATAGGTTCCAGCGTGAGGTCTAGGACATTATTATTGTTGTGATTTGGCCTCACAGCATGCTCCATTTCACCCTGCTGGTATGCAATGCCAATGCTGCTGCATGACATCAAATGGCATAGCTAGGTTAAAATCGGATACATATAGATATGTGATCAGCAGTGTTGTGTTGTGTTGAGTTTACCCCATGTTGAGACAAGGACGAGTTTGTGGGATGAGGAAGGACGATGAGAAACCGTATGGATGGCTGTTACCTAGGTCATGGCCATGATTCTGCTGATGAGGCTGACTCCATTGAGCTTGCTGCTGCCTCATTGTCTTCTCATTCTCTTTGATCTGAATAAATGTCAAAATACAAACAGTTCGGAGATTATTAAACTTAATTATGTGTATTTATGGTCTATAACAAGATTCAAGTTAGAGCACACACTTTCTTTGCCAGCAAGTTATTCTGCTCTTGCATTGCCTTTTCCTATACAACCATTATTCATATAAATGATCAAATGTTCCATTTTCTAGCACAATATAGTTATTCCATTATAGGGTTTGCACAAGTATAAGCACTACCTTTTTCTGAAGCTCAGAGATAGACTCATGCATGAGCTGATTCTGTTTACAAAGCACACAAAAAGTTGACCTTTTTAGACTAAGTTTCAAGTAATTATAAGTTTAATCATTATGCATATACATACCTTTCTTGACCTAATGTTCTTAAGACCCATATCAAGTGATTGTTCCAAGTTTTGAAGCTCTCTTAAACTCAGTGATCCCAAGTCTTCCCCTAAATAATGCCTGCATATATATAGAATATGTATATATTCAATATCAAAACACTTGAAGGCAGTACGTACATCAAGCTTGCTTCTTGGGACTAGTTTACACCCTTAATTAATTACCTTTGGTTGCGCTGCAGCAGCTCAAGCTTGGACTTCATCTTAGAGTATTCAAGAGACCAGTTTTCCTGAAATACAACCATAAAGCTTGTATATGTGAGTTGTTACCTGTTATGAACAGGTCAATATACACTACACACCAGAATACATGTTACGGGACAAATTTTGTAACTTGGCGCTTTACTTTTGTATCATACGACGACATTATATACGACGTACAAAAATAGGTTTGTAGCAAATATATGTGATTATGCGGCACCCACTTATATGTCCCTTTAAACGTTTAAATGCGACATTTATGTAGCGACACAATTTTTAAGTCTCATTAACATTTCATGCTACTTATTTTACGCGACTCCATTATTATGTCCCATTAAAGGTTCCATGCGACGTAAATTTACGCGACCACCCTATATATGTCCCGTAATATAGAAAAACTGATGTCGACATCAGCGCTTGCCCTTGACCCACCAATTTATGTGTGTAATTGAATACACATTGAAGAGGGCGACCTACCATTTTATGCTTGGGCGACAATTTGCGTAACATATGTCGCGTAAAAGGGAAACATTTAATGCAAAACAGAACAACCTAGTACACCCCTGCAAATCGAATTTCACCAACTTTACATAGAAAAACAATTGGTTGAAGGCCCCATCTCTGCAAAACAGAAGCTCCATGTTCGAAATCTGTGTTTTTTAGTTAGACCTTCATCAAATCCACACGTTTTGGAGGTAAATGTAGCTATTTAAGCAAGTTTGTGTGGGAAATCACCATTTGTATTCATTTTTTTTTTCAGTTTTGTATATATACCTAGATTGTTGAATGCTTGGAAACTTGTTCATGTTGAAGGAGAGTCATATAACAACAATATGGGGGGGATAAGTGATGCTTAAATAAGTTTTGAACTATTATTAGCTAGCTAGATCTATGCATATACATATATAAAGCTTGCTATTGTGCCATGGTTTCAAAATTTTAGCTCTTGTGTTGAAGGATAAATGGTTTGTGACTGTTATTTAAGTAAAATGGGCATGTGTAAAAGATGGGAAATGGGGACGTGAGATTGACATATCAGTTTTTCTTAGATGTTGCTGCTTGTTTTGGCATGCATATTATATGCTCTGTGTTTGGTTTTGCAAAAAAGGATGTGTTTTAGCAAGGATTTGGTTTTTATAAAATGATTTGCTTTTATATAGGGAAAGCATGGATAAAGTTAGATGCATTTGTCGGACAAATGTGATCCTCGTTTTTTCCAAGGGATTATGGCCTTCATAGAGTTTGTGAAGCAAAAAAAAACCTCGGACAACTACTCATCCGTGTCCTTATAGATGTTTCCGGTTGCACCGTGAGAAGCGTTGTCATTGGATGAAATCCAAACTCATTTATTTCTAAATGGTATGATGCTTGTCATGGAAAAGAGTCGTGGGATCGTTGAAGATGGTTATTACTTTAATCCCACAATAGAGATTTTTAACGACACTTTTTCTTTTCGAGATGGAGACCATGAAAATGAATCTTTCGGCAAGGATGCATAGATAAGTTTCAAAGACTCTTAGCGGAAGCAGAAACTCCCATATATGTGGGAAGTGAGGACACTATATTGGACACATTTTGAAGGCACAATGAGAGTTAAAGTTGATAGTGGTTGGTCCGACAAGAGCTTTAATGATAATTTAAAAATCACTAAAGATCTCCTTCCGAGGGGAAACACTTATCTCGGTTCTTATCGTGAAGTTAAGAGACTATTGAAGAATATGGGAATGGGGTATGAGACTCTTCACGCATGTGAATATGGTTGTGAGATATACTATAGAGACTTCAAGAACCTTGAATATTGTCGTTGTGTCCAGAGTCAAGGTATGTGCACAGTGATGGTGATAGCAAGATTCCAAAAAGAGTGGTACAATACTTTCCCTCATTTCCTAGATTGCAACGACTTTATATGTCACCGCATATAGCTAAGGAGATGAGGTGGCACGAAGAAAGAAAAGTGGAAGGAGGTCTCATTAGACATCTGCAGATAGTGAAGCATGGTAAAACTTTCCTGAATTTGCAAGAGACATTAGAAATGTTCGTCTTGGATGACCTACAGATGGTTTTAATCCCTTTGGGACAGCTGCTCTATCTCACAGCACCTGGCCAGTAGTAGTGATACCTTATAATTTGCCACCTTCTTTGTGCATGAAGAAAGAATTTAAACATTCTTTGCTTTATTGATTTCTGATCCGAAATCTTTGGGGAAATGCTTGAATGTGTTCATGCAACCTATGATTGATGAATTAAACATGTTGTGGGAGACCAGAGTACTGACATTTGATCAACATGATGGATCGACATTCAAAATGAAAGCATCAGTGCTTTCGACAATCAGTGACTTCCCGGGTTTTGTAATGTTAGGAGGCCTAAAATGTAAGGGATACAAAACGTGCCTATGTGTTTAGATGACATTGATGCTCTACATTTAGAAAGGAGAATGTCCTACCAAGGCCACCGGAGATGGCTTCATAGAGAGCATCCGTTGAGGTATGCAGATACAAAGTTCAACTTGGAAGTAGAATTACAAGACACTCCATCATCGTTAACAGGAAGAAGAGATTTTTCCTTCCACATTAAGTCACGAATACCCCATACTAAGCTTGCATCCAGATTTGAAGCCTATAGGTGGGAAGGAGAAATTGTATTGGACTCATGTGAGCATTTTGTACCAATTACCATATTGGAGGACATTGAGACAACCATATTCGTTCGATGTGATGCATATAGAGAAAAATGTATTTGATAACATCATTGGTACTATTCTCGGTCTTCAAGGAAAGACAAAAGATGATGTAAAGGCTAGGGAAGGTTTGGAAAAACAGGGTATCCGTAAGGAACTATGGTGGAAGGGAAAATGTTCCACATCAAGAAAGGACAAGGTTTCTAAAGCTCCTTTCACCGTTTTACCATACGAGAGGGCATAGATTTTTGAGTTCCTTAAGGATGCAAAATATCCTTATGGTTATGCGGGCAGTTTGAAGAACAAAATCAAATTGGAAGATAAGAAATTTAACAAATTGAAAACACATGACTGTTGTGTTTATTCGACCGGACTTGCCACATTATGTAGTGGAGCCCCTTTTATCATTATCACGATGGTTTCAAAACTATGTTGCAAAGAGCTGATGGCGGAAGAAGTTACACAAATGAAAAATGACATTGTTATTGTACTATGCAAATTGGAGATGGTTTTTCCTCCGACGTTCTTCACCATCATGGTTCATCTATTGATTCATCTTTCGGAACAAGTGTTTCTTAAGGGACCAATGCACTATAGCTGGATGTTTCCCATTGAGAGGTTTATATAAGAGATTGCTTCGGAATAGCAGATATCCAGAGGGATGCATATCTGAGAAATATGTTACACAAGAGTGTGTAACGTACTATAAATTATACATGAACAAAACCGAGACGGACTCATCAGATGAAGCTACATTAAAGTTTATTCTCCTCTAATCAAGGTAGGCGGTCATTCTCCAAGGATCAAGCTAAGTAAGGCACATGTTGAAATGGCTCATTGGTGTGTCCTAGAGCACTGCGAAGAAGCAGGCAATTTCCTGGTTAGGCATGACGAAAAGTTTGACCGAGAGTGCCCAAATAGAATAAAAAAGAGCGTGTGAAGCATTTTATCATCAAATACTTTTGTGACTGGGTATATTTTTATCCTTTGTACTTGACTTAATATGTTATATATAAATATCTATACATGTTTTGCTCATATTTACTCATTTAATTTGTTTATCTTATGAAAATCATAGATGGAGATATTGAAAAGGGGAGGGTCTAAATCATATTGCAAAGAGTTGCATAGTTTAGCGCGTATGCCTCAATCATGTGTGTGTTATTCTCAATGTTATGTGAATGGTGCGAAGTTCGTTGTTTGGGATCGGAACCGAAAGATGAAGACTCAAAATTCTGGTGTGCTGGTGGAAGATGGTCATGTAACTTATTACGGCGTTATTCAAAACATTGTACAATTGCAACACGCAAATGGAATGCCGGTAGTTCTATTTGATTGTATATGGTTTAACACGAATCCTACGGAGAGGGGATGCACTAAAGGGGACTATGGACTACTATCCGTGGACAAATCAACCAGTTAGTATGAAGATTGGCCTTATTGTCTAGCCACAACAGCAAGACAAGTTTTTTTACCTTGACGGTCTTAAAGCCGGTGATATAGTTGGAAGGTAGTCAATGTTGTTGTGCATAGAGGAACGTACAGTCAAAAGCTCCCTTGCAAGACATGACGAAAGTAGTAGTGACACACACACAGCACTTAGACAGACACTCATTTCTCCTCAAGAAGATGACCCTTATCAGTCCCGGGTTCGAGTCACCCCGGGGTTAGGATTGAAACCCAATAATCCCCATTAGAATAGGAAAAAAAAAGAAAGAAGAAGATGGCCCTTATCAAGAGGACATGCCCCTACACATTTCGAATGATTTGTAACCTATGGACCCCAATGTGGATCAAATACCAAGAGCACGAAGACGATTGAACTTGAATGAAGATGATGATGTACTGTTCGGAGCCCGGGATAATGCTGAAGATGATGATGAAACGATAATGGAACATGAAGATGACAAGTGGGAGAAGAATGAATCTATGGAAGTCGAAGATGATCAATAATGGAATACAATAATTGAACAAGAGGATGATGAAGGGTATGCCCATCAATTGGACACTTCAGATGATGAGATGTGAAGAGTTGCAGGATAAATTTGTTTTAGACAATTTGATTGTTTTCATTTTGGATGTGATGAAAATTGGACACTCTGTAGCTTTTTGGGGTACCCTTATGGGACACAATGTGACGAAGATTGTCGCACTAAATGAAAAGGCGTTTTATGCGACTAATTTAGGGCTTTATGTGACGGAAAAAAACATGTCCTAAATTGTATTCTGGTATAGTGAGATATTACATCTATTATAGATTGGACATTATGTAACATTTCGTTTGGACATTATCCATGAGTTCTTACTAATAAAATGATACATAATCTCCAAATGAAACAGTGAATAATGTCCACAAACTGTAATATATAGCTCAAGTAGTTGGTGAGTGAACCTGAGATGATGGGTTAGGCTGTTCAATTCCAGCAAGCTTCCTCTCTGCATAAGAATACCTTTCATACTTCTCAAGTATCTTCTCCATGCTGCCATATTCATGCACATCAATATACTAAAATCAGGCTTAATTATAGAATAAAAATGCACTACAAATATTGCTTTTTTATTTTGATAGCTTCAAACTACTGGTTCTATATTTGAGAATAAAACTTTAGACAGGTTATCAAATCAACACCTCAAAGCTGTTAAATGTCGTCAGCAAAAGAGAGTGTGTGTATAAATAAGCTAGTGAGAGGACAACTGATTTCTCCACATAGTAAATTGTTATTGATGACTGCAAACTGCAAAGTTCTCTGTGACCTGTTTAGGTCAGGGATTAGAGAGATCATTTCTCCAGCTTATTCCCAATATGTAGACTCGTGTCACTCTCTCAGTACACCTAACCTGCTCTTTTAACCACTGCCATTTTTCAATTCAAAAATCTCTCCACATCTATCTCTATCACTTATAAATATTACTTATCATCTGCATGGAAAATGAAAAACTCAGCAATGTACTGAAAAGCAATTGTACTATAAGCACTCTCAGGTCTTCAAAACTCAAAAGAGAGCTCATGCTATTACACAATGGTAGCTCTAATGAGTCTTCCCTCGACTCATCATTCATTCTACTGTCCTCATTTTCAAGAGGACAGTTGTTTCATGCTAATTAACCACTGATAAACATCTGTTAAAACATATGAGTTTTGTTTCAGTTACTACATGATCTTGGAAACTACTTACACAAAAATGTCAAGGGGAACCCAGCTGATGGGAACCATTTAGGGTTTCCAGATAGCAAGCAAATAGACAAGTCATAAGTCACAGGGTATAATCCAAGGTCATAGAGAGAGTAAACTGCAGATCCATATTGCTAAACATCAAACAGAAGCAGTATTGGAACAACATAGATCACATGATGTACTAAAACTTAAGAGCGCAGCATCATACACATGAAAACATGTACAAAGAGCAGCTGATTGACAAGTAAGGGAAACATATGGGAAATTATTACCATGAATCAGTTGAGTACTCAAAGAGTTTCCCTTTGTTTGAAAACACAATCAAAGCAACCTCAGCATCACACAGCACTGAGATCTCATGAGCTTTCTTCAACAAGCCAGTTCTCCTTTTGGAGAAAGTCACTTGCCTATTGATCTTATTCTCAATCCTCTTTAGCTGAACTCTACCTCTCCCCATACCTGAACCCTGCTGATCCACACAATGAGGAAAAAAAACCCTAATTAAGAAGCTTTTGGGTTTGTTATTTGTTGTACCAAATAGTAAACATAGCACACAAAAAAAACCTAGAACAAGAGGAAGTTTCTAAATTTGGATCTTGAAGCTTCCCACAAATGATATCAAAAAGATCAAGAAGGACTCTTATTTTAGGGTTGTTGTAGGTGCCATTGAGATGAGGGGTTTTCCTTGTTGGGTAACTACAGCAATGATTTATAAAGAGACTTAGGTGGGTGCGTCTGGGTTGTGGTAGATACTTACAAGCTATGCCGAATTGCCAATTGCCAAGGTGAGAGTGAGAATAGGGTTCTTATGGGGAAGTGGGCTGAGTGGTTTTAATCATGTGTTGTCGATCTCTTATTGGCAGCTCCTCTGACATTCAGTATCTCACTCTCACAGTTAGATTGTTACATTAACATGGTAAGTAACAAAAACAAAGAATAAACTACCAACGTAACCCTATTTAGGTCAAATAATTGTCAAATTGTGCCAACAAAAATATTGGGAAAATTACAATTTAGGTAGCTTAATTGTCTCACCAATTTCCAATTTAGGTAGTTCAAAAACTGTTATTAATAGTTAGACAAGCCCAATTGTGTACTTTTACAAACAAATACTTGAACTCCACATCCAACCATATAGATTATAGAAGCATAATTTCAGTACACAATCAGGTGCTAATTAAAATTAAGTATGGTATTTATTTTCGTAAGGACATATAATCCATTTGAACCCTTGAAGGAGATCTGAATCTAGGGTTAAATGAAACAGTAGCTAGGTGTGACCACGCACAGACATATATTGAAAACATGATCAAATGTGTAAATTGTAATGTGTTTCTTAGATGATGACTGTTCTATGGAGATGTGGCAAAGTTGTAGTATGAAAGTAAAAGAACAAAAAGTACATGTGGTATATGAGTTCATGTATTTGTACATAAACATGTTTGTACGTACTATCAATGACTTAAGCTACAGTGCTACACTAGTGAATAAATTGAAGATGACAATGACGCGACATTTGACTGAGTGCTACCGGCATAACGAGACATTTGACTTCAGCTGACGGCGCACATACATGATAGTAAATGAGATGGAGATGGCCCCAACTCAACATCATTGGAGCCCTAGATGCCACGTGTCACCAATCAACTAAATTTTCGACAAAACGAGAAACTCACTATCACTGGGTCACAAATACATTCATGTTTTTAAAAAAAAGAGGAATATTGGATTTTCAATCCTATCCCTGTGGTGACTCGAATCCGGGATCAATAGGACCAGATAGTGTGCGCCCCTCCACCAGGCCTCATGTTGAGGAGCGCTCAAATGAGCCATGAGGGCACCCCATTTTGGTGAGGTCGTGAGGCCTAATCTCAATCATTAGATCAAATGATCTAACAATCTTCCGTTATTTAAAAAGTGCAAGTTGTTTGTCTTTTACCTAAAAGACAAAAGTGCAAAATGACAAAAAATACTTTTTGGACAAATCTCAACCATTAGATCAAATGATCTAAAGGTGCAAGATTAGGCCTCACGACCTCACCAAAATGGCTGGCCTCATTTGAGCGTGCCCCCATTCATGTTTATGTATATATTAAGAACGTTCAAATGAGAACATTTTTATATTTTGATAATTTGAAAACTCAATCATTAGTTTAAAAAAAAAAAAGTCATCAAATTATCGTACTGGTGTGTTCCACTTGCATTTTTTAAAGATGCAAAAAGTATAAAAGTCAAAACAACAAAGTTTAACTCTGCAAGTGGGACACGTGTCAAATGCATCTAGATCTAATGATCAAATTTGACTTTTTAGGTTCTCGAATTATAAGGAGGTTCTCAACGTAACCTAACGCTCATTCTTGTATATGTACAAAGTACAATGTAAGTAGGGGCGGATCCAAGATTTGAAAGTTTGCATGGCTAAAATTTTTTTGAACCTTTCATAATCATTCAAAGATCAAAACCTGCTGCCTTCGAGTCGTGCGTCCAGACCTCATCGTATCCTTTGCACGACCTCAAGAGACCAATAAGCACTTGCACGACCTTAAGCAATATCCCTTGCTTATTTGCGCTGTCTACCTGCATCACCGGCCAAAACACACTTACAAAAACATATCCAAATCCTATGACAAAAATCAAGTTGAAACAATTTAGACTATACTCTCACATTGCTCAGCAGAGGCAAAAGTGAGAAATATATATATATAGCTCACCATTTCTAGCTTAACCTGCATCAGTCATCAACACCCAACCATCTATAAGTATCAATACTACCTTCAACAACTCATTCAACCATATAAACACCAAAATTGAAACTTCAGCATCCAAATGCTCACATAACATTGATAACACATTACAAAACTTCATTCACTTCCCTAAAACCCAAAACAAAATCCATCTATTACCTGAAATGGAATTGCATCAACAATGTAATCAACGGTCTTGACATGTGGAATCGTTCCTAATGCTTCTATAGCTCGGTAGGGCCTTTTGTCCTTCTTAGTGCTTTTTGCACGAGTCTTGTATCTCGCATTGGATCAGGCTTTTGATCCCTCAATAAAATGTTTGTGTTTAAATTTAAAAAATGTGGAATCGGCTTAAGCTCTTCTTAACCAATCAAGCAATGATCGTTTCCACCCCATCTCCACTATCATCCTGTCATTTTACTCACACTCAAAAAAAAATAGGTCAAATTTTTACCCTGATTGCAACCCAACCGGCCCACTAGCTGACTTCGCCCCTGGATGTAAGTATCTCACACCCTTAAAGTACTGTCTTTTTCTTTTTTAATTCTACCATCATGGACACCGTAGTCCCAACTCCCAACTGTTCTTGGTTTTCAAATTTGATTCTTTTAGTGTCTCATCTTTTCAGTAAACCAGCCCCTGATGAGTCTTACAATAAAAAAAAAAGAGTCTTAGAAAAATGAAAACTACATATTTGGAGAGAGCTCTCAGAGACATCTGATATGATGTGTATTTTACGACAATTAATTCATAGACATGTGCGAACTTGCTCTATCAATAATGTATGTAAATTAAAGTGAAATGAAAAAAATATCAGGCAAAGGAGAGTGATATGGAATAGTGATTCGTGAGTGAGTCGTGACTATAAAAGGTGAACATGTGTGCCCTAAAGATAAAAAGAGTAGCTTTCATCTTTTGCCCAAATCAATCATTTTCATTATGTTACCATTTCATTTCATATCATGTGATAATGTGATTCCCACGACAGCAATGTTTCTATCGATGATGACCACACACTCTATATTTCAAAAAATTTAGAATCCAATATATACTTTTAAAAGTGTATTATCAAATTGTTGTAATGGTGACACGTGTCTTAATTGTATTAGTCAAACTTGCATTTAATGAAAAGTCAATGTTATCAAGTTTGATTCTTCTAGTGAGACACGTACCAGATGTAGATTCGAAAAATACATTTTGATTCAATGATCAGATTTTGAACTCTCAGCTCGAAACATAAAGACACTATAAATTTTTGCACGAGTGTACGACAGCGAAAATTTGACGTAAAAGAGTTGAAAATGTGTCGTAATGCGTCAGGTATGCGATGCGTTTTTACTTTGTTGCACAAACCGCCGTTGCAAGAATTGTGCGACAGCTTTACGTTACATATCTGCGACAGCCATACAACGGATTTGCGTCAAAAAACTTAGGACGTCGGTCTCCTCTCCGTCGTATATTTTGTACGACACCGTTCCCATAAATGTACCTCACAAATACCAGTGCATCGCACGTCTATCGTATTTAAGTGTGCGACAACAGTGAGACACACATGCGTCAGAAATTACAATTACAATTATTCATTAATTACAATTACATTTAATTACATTTATTCATTAATTAATATAATATATAAATGAATAAATTCAGGAAATAATAATAATTTGAAATAAAATGACAGAATATATAAAAAAATTACACACGAAATTAGATACTATTGATTAGAAAAGTTTACAACCTGTTCCCGTTACAATTTACAACATGTTCCTGATACAATTTACAACCGCTGAACATCAAACGGTAACAGTGGAAGTAGTTCAAAAGACCACCAAAAAAACTTCTACTAAATTCCACCAGTGTGGAACATACCAAAAAAAACTTGAACCCAAAATATAATTCAAACAAGTTCGGATAACAAACATAGGAAATCTAATCAGAATCTTCATCTGAGCTCACCTCGTCATCATCAAGTGACGGAGCTGCTGCGCTTGTGCCCCCTGCATGCTTAAGATCATGCAGCTGCTGCGCTTGTGCCGCTACCACGGCGCGGAGATCCTGAAACTGATGTGCCATCTGAGTAAGTATAGCGATGATGTCTTGGGAGAGTCCGAAGCTGTGAGCCGTACTCTGGTTACTCACGTTCCCTTGAGTACAAAGCGACTAAAAGCGAGAACCAGGAACCAAAGTGGCTGTATGACCCAACACTTTTGGGAGACCACTCCTCTGGGAGTATCCGAGAATCGGTGCTGATGATCTATATCCTCGGCCTCTGATAAGGGCTGGCCATTCTGTTGTAGAGCCGTAAGGGTTAGCCTGCAGCTGTGACTGAAACAGAAAAATAGAAAAAAAAGAAGGTCAAATTATGAGGCACATATTTAGGAGCGAAATAAATATATCATACTAAGAGAACATAGATCTTTTTAAGCACATGACAGAGTCAATCACAAATGAATCTAATATATGAATGTATATGTTTAAGAATTTCTAAAATGTACTTAAAAGTACCTCAATATCAGCACCATTAATGTCAAAGTAAGTCCCGTCTTTCCCAATCTTGAGAGGTTTGTACATATCAATACAGTAAGGATTCCTCTTCAGAATTATTTGCTGCACATAAGTCAATAAAAATAGTCACAGAACAATAAAACAACTATACTATTACATACCGAAACATTACACATTAGTGGTTGAAAAAATATGCCGTTCCATTATTATTCTTGCCTAAACAAAACATTACACATTAGTGGTTGAAAGAATATGCATTTCCTATATTATTACATAACAAAACATAACACATCAGTAGTTGAAAACATTAAACATTAGACAAAATATGTAGTTCCATTATGCATATTCTGAAAAGTTCATTTAAACATAAATCAACACAATCAGAGGTAATCCAAATCCACCAAAGAATCAACTACCTATGTAAACTATAATCAATTGAAACATGAATCTCAGTTGACATTACTAACCAATTTTTTCCAGTGTACAAAGGGAGGATAACGGATGCCTCGATGTATGCAAGGGTTATCATTCTTGCCTCTTCGATTTTTTTGATTTGGTCAGACATGACCTTCAGTTTTGCATCATGCCTGAAAATTTGTATTGCTCTTGCTGTGGCATCTGGATTGGAGAAAATAGGACCCTCAGTACTCCTCCCCGTCCTCAGATTACACCATCCTTCTCGCAAGATCCTCCCGCACTTTTTAATGAAGATCCTATATATCAAAGGTGTGAGCTGAAAGTCCTATCTGGCAATACTCTACACATTGAGAAACACATACTCAGATAGTAAATGTTGTAAGTTTCAAATGGTAAAAACAAATTACAGACTTGCAAATAAAAATTCAGTACCTGGAACTCCGAAAACCACCTCTCTCTACCTGATTGAGGGACTCTCTTGATTGTAGTCCATCCGACTTCAAATTTCTTCCCAATAGACTTCAAACCGATGTCAAATACAATATCATGCGGATCAAAACTACAAAAAAAAAAGATAAACAGTAAGCATTGTCGTATAAATGTAAGCTGATCAGACAGTTAAAGTTTCACTTACTTGTCGTTACTCACAGGCATGATGAATACCCTAGTCTGGTTCAGTCCATCATTAGCCCGTGCTGCGGCCGCCGCAGATGACTCACCCACAACATATTCAGAGCGAGGAGTGTGCTGAGACAAGCCGGGTGATTGAATTGGCGAAGCCGGATATTGTTGAGATCGCGCGGGTGTGTAGACAAGACGGGTGATTGAATTGGCGAAGGTGTCGAATATGGCTCCACGGCGACCCCCTCATGTGTCTGATGTTGAGCTTCTGCAGCATTACATCCATCCATCCCGAATATCTGCTGGAAGAACATATTTGCTCCTTCGGTATCAAACTCGGTGTAAGATGATCCGGGCTGAATGTCATGGAATAATGGTGATCTTACTGGAACAGCCGGTGAAGGAGGTGCTGGGATATATGGAACTTGGTGTCCAGGAGACTCACTAGGGGACTTTGATGCACGTGGACGTCTGACTTGATGTCCTAATGGGAGAGGTCGTGGATGATTAGCAGGAGGTGCACGAGCTGCTCTGTGAGTTGCTGGATCAGGTGAGCGTCGTGACTTTTGTATCCTGTTAGTTTCCTATCTTTCAGATTAACGTAACCTCCAAATCTGGAAGTAAAACCATCGGGAAAACCGAGTCGGGTAATCCATTGCAATACAATTACTTGTTGATTGGCATCAAGTGTGTACTTTGCTTTGTTCGCAACCATTCGTCTGTGATTCATGCGAAGCTCTAGCTCAGGTCTGTTACAGTACAACGCTACGTCATTTCTACAATTGGTGACATTGTCTTTTGTCTTCCCTTTGACGTTCCTTATCGTGTTGTAAAGATTTTCGAATACGTTCTTCTCTATGTGCATCACATCTAGATTGTGTCGCAACTTCAAATTCACCCACACTACTACAGAACAGGCATTTTGCATCGGTTCAAAAATTACAATAGGCATCGGTTCAGAGTTATGCATCGGTTTATAATGAAACCGTTGCATAATGGTTACTATTACGCAACGGTTTTATGTAAACCGATGCATATTGTTACTTTATGCAATGGTTTTAGATAAACCGATGCATATGGTAATAATTATGCAACGGTTTTATAAAACCGATGCATAAAGTGCGATAAAAGACTTAGGTTTTATTTCGAAATTTCATCAGTCCGCCTACGCTCCTCCCTCCGACTTCGACGCCTCTCAGTCTCACTCCGTCGCCTCCGTCCCCTGCATCTCACTCCGTTGCCTGCGTCTCACCCCGTCGCCTCCGTCGCCTCCATCTTCAGTCGCACATCCGTGCCTCGCTCTCGTTATCCATCGCCTCAGTCTCACTCGCCTCGGCAACAGCTATTCCTCCACTCGCCTCCGATTCAGCAGGTTAGGGTTGTTAGGATTGTTAGGATTATTTTTCCAATGGTTAGGATTGTTAGAGTTTATAGTATGTAATTGTTAGGATTATTTTTCAGTTGTATATTGATGAGTCGAGTCTTCGACTCATTAATGCCCATTTTCACTATAGCTTTAGTTCGTTTCCGACGATTATTTGATGTCATTTGACCCCCTTTTCATGCGTTTCAGGTGCGAATCAAGGTGACTCAGTGCCAAAAGCCCATAGAAGGAAACTCGGAGAAAATCGGAGTCAAGAGCAAAAGTTGGCAAAATTTGGCCTCCAGTCGATCGACTGGGAAGCTCCCCTGCTCCAGTCGATCGACTTAATGGACTCTCAGGAGGGCCTGTTTTCTGCATTACTCCAGTCGATCGACTGGGAGACTACCCTGTCTCAGTCGATCGACTGAGGATCTGCTTCCCAAGCGTTTTATCTCCCTCCAGTCGATCGACTGGGCCAACAGCCCACCGCCAGTCGATCGACTGGACCTGCTACAGTACCGGAAATTACCCGAGGCTATAAATAGAAAGAGGGAAGTTTGACCTATCATCTGGGATTTTTCTGGAGAAAAGACAAAAGGAAGTGAGCTAAATCAAGGGTTTCAACATCATCTAATCAAGGAGGATTGAAGATCAAGGGAGTTTATTAGGATCATCAATCCTACTCTTTTCCCTCTTCCTTTCTCTTAGATTTTTGCTAAAAACCCACAAATCATGTTGTCTTACTTGATGTGTGAGTAGTCCCCCTTGTGTTTTGAGGGTTCTATGAACCTCCTTGGTACTCAATGATCATTGTATACACATTTGAATGGATCTATTGAAGTTGATTTCATTTTACTATGCTCTTCATGTGAGACATGTCTCTAAGTGTTTGATAAAATGCCCAAGTGACATGTTTGTGTTAGAACTATGATCTAAGTATTGAAAGAGCTTAGTGATGGTTTGGATGTAGTAAAATTGAACTTAGC
This sequence comes from Rhodiola chrysanthemifolia, assembly GCA_033675395.1. Classification (NCBI taxonomy): domain Eukaryota; kingdom Viridiplantae; phylum Streptophyta; class Magnoliopsida; order Saxifragales; family Crassulaceae; genus Rhodiola; species Rhodiola chrysanthemifolia. Next base: position 17,645,826 of record CM066204.1, read on the forward strand.
CAACATTTATGAGAGTAAATGCATGGTGAGAGGTGAACTAGAACTTTATGCATGTAGCATTTATGAGAGTAAATGCTATATAGTGGATCAATATTCTTTAATTAGTGAGATCCTATCTAAGATGGCTTGACTAGGATTAAACATGCATGGTTTGTTCAATTCTAGTCTAAGCTAGGTTTAAAACCTATCAACTCATAATTAATTAAACTCTTGTATGCATGATCATTGGGAAATCGCCAAGGAGGGGATTAATCCCTCGAAACTCGCTTTTAATTGAATTCAATCCCCTAAAAACCATTTCATTCTTGTTTTGAATCATTGATAACTCAATCATACTTGAATTTTAGGAATTAGCCGAGTAAGAAAATTTGATAGAACTAGCGTGTAATCCGTTTGCTCCCTTGGGTTCGACACCGGTCTTACCGGTTGAATTACAAATTGTTTTTGACTAATTGCATTGCTAAAACATTACAACGTCAAAATGGCGCCGTTGCCGGGGAGCAATATCTAGATTACCCCTAGGAAAATCATTTAGTGCTCCGACTATTCCATGTTTTTCTTTTTTCTACTTGTTGCTTGCATTCCTTGAACTTATTCACTACGCTCACTTGTTTTAATTGGCTTCTCTTGTAGGTTCACTTCTTTTATGCCACCGAAGACCAAGAAACTTTCTCAAATAGCGGATAGAGATTTGAACCAACCTATTAGAGAGCTAGTTAATCTTCCCGTTACAAGGAGTAAGACCAAGGACAAAGGACAAACCTCCAATACTCAAGGAGTCATGGCCGAAAACAACAATAGACTCCCTCCTCCACCTCCACCGCCCCAAGGTCGCCTACCACAAGTCCCTCAAGCTAGAAGGGTTCTCAAGGATTATGCTACTCCTACGGCCTATGGATATCGTTCCCCAATCCTCGTACCGACGGTTGATAACCGAGATTTTGACTTGAAGACGTCCACTATTCAAATGGTTCAATCTAACCAATTCTCGGGGAGGGACAATGAAGATCCTAATTCTCACTTGACAACATTTCTTGAAGTGTGTGCCACCTTCAAGATCAATGGGTTCTCGGAGGACGCTAAGCTTCTAAGGCTCTTCCCCTTTTCCCTCACGGGGAGAGCAAAGGATTGGTTGAGGAGTCAAACTCCCGATAGCTTCACGACTTGGGAGGAGCTCGCCGTAGCTTTTCTAAACAAATACTTCCCTCCTTCCAAGACGGCCTACTATAGGAATCAAATTACAAATTTCTCACAATTGGATGGGGAAAACCTCTATGAAGCATGGGAGAGATACAAAGAGTACCAAAGGCTTTGCCCCCATCACAACCACGACGATCTCCAAGTCTTCCACACCTTCTACCACGGTGTCGATGGTGCCTCACGACTTGCACTTGACACCGCCTCGGGGGGAGCTATTATGGACCTAGAACCACATGAAGGATATGCGGTTATTGAGAAAATCACGAAAAACTACTTCATGTGGGGAAGTGAAAGAGGAAATCCAAAAAGGAGGCATGAAAGGCATGAGGTGAAAGCGGTGAGCACAAGTGACTACGATGCTTTGAGGAAAGACTTTGATAACCTCTCGGATGAAGTCTTCAAGTTGAAACACCCGGAAAGAGAATCTTCGACAAAGCAAGGGTGTGATATTTGTGAGGTCTACGAGCATGAGACCGTTTCTTGCCCCTTGGTTCAAAGGGAGGTGCAAGGGCAAGGCTATGGAGAAGCGAATTTCGTGGGAGGAAATCAAGGAAGAGACTATGGAGCTAGTGCCAACCAAGGGCAAAGCTCTCAAGCGAACTACACTACACCAAAGTTCTCCTCGGGATGGAGAAATCATCCGAATTTCTCCTACAAAACTACGAATCCTACTCGTCCCGACTTTGGATCCACACCTCCCGGATTCGGTCCTAAGCCTACTCAATCAAATCAAGGGTTCCCACCTAGGAACCAATATCAAAGTCAAGGACCGACTTTACTTCAAAGAAACCAAGGGCAACAATATCAAGCTCAAGCTCAAAAGACCTATCAACAAGTTGAAGCTCCCCCTCAACCCTCCAATGAACCCTCCGGTATGGAGGCAATGTTGGCTAAAATCCTTGCACAACAAGAGAGGGCAAGTAGGGACGTCCAAGCTCAATTGATGGACATGCAAACCAAGTTTGAAAGGTTGGAGACTCATAACAAAATGCTTGAGAACCAAATAGCTCAACAAGCCGAATCCTCTACAAGGGCACAAGGAAAATTACCGGCTCGACCCGACCAAGTGAATAGAGAGCATTGTAATGCGGTTACATTGAGAAGTGGAAACGAGCTAGAGGGAGAGCTACCAAAGAAGAAGAAAGTCTCCTTTGATCTAAGAGGCCAAGCTAGTGCCGAAATTGAAGAGTTAGATGAAGAGATCCCTAACCCTCAAGTTGAGAAAGAGAGTGAGGTGGAAAAGGAGAAAGACGAACCTAGAGTATACACTCCTCCTATTCCATTTCCCCAAAGGCTAAAGAAGAAGAGCAATGACAAGCAATTCTCCAAGTTCGCCGAGATGATGAGGAAGCTCTATGTCACAATGCCCTTCACCGAGGTAATCACTCAAGCTCCATCTTATGCAAGATTTCTAAAAGATGTTATTACGTGTAGGAGAACAATCGAGGACGTTGACACGGTGTCCCTCAATGGCGAATGTAGTGCCATTCTTCAACCGCGCATGCCCCCAAAGCTTGAGGATCCCGGTAGCTTTTCCATTTCATGCTTTATTAATGATATTAAGATTGAGCGTGCTATGTGTGATTTGGGTGCAAGTATATCGTTGATGCCTTATTCTTTGTGCAAAAAGTTGAATATGGGTGAGCCTAAACCAACCAACATGATTCTAAGGCTCGCGGACCGCTCCTCGAGATTCCCTAGGGGGGTTCTTAAGGATGTCTCGGTTAGAGTAGGGAATTTCTATATTCCGGGGGATTTTGTGGTGTTAGAGATGGAAGAGGACAATGAAATTCCCATTCTTTTGGGAAGGCCTTTCCTCTACACCGCGGGGGCTATATTTGATACTACTAAGGGGTCAATCACCATGAGAGTAGGAGATGAGGAAATTGAGTTTAATCTTGAAAAGGCACAAAAAGGTCCTAGTCCTACAATGACTTGTAATTATCTTGACCTAGTTGATACATATGAATTGTATGATGTGCCTAACCTTTACATGAGTGGAATTGACCTTGATAATGAGCTTCCCGACATTGCCGATTGTTGGGCTATCTTGGAGGAAGAAAACGAAGAGGGAACTCTAAGCGACAAAGGTAAGGAGTCTTGTTCGGTAGAGCTAAAAGCTCTACCAACAAGTCTAAGGTATGAGTTCTTAGGCCCAAATTCTAGCTTGCCTATCATTGTGAATGCTTCTTTGAATGATGATGAGACTTCTAAATTGCTTGATGTGGTTAGAAAACATAAGGATGCTATTGGCTACTCTATTGATGACTTGAAGGGGATAAACCCAAATTTATGCATGCATGAAATCAATTTAGAGAGCGATAGTATGCCATCTAGGGAGAGAGCTAGGAGGTTGAATCCTATTGTTGGGGAAGTAGTCAAAAAGGAAGTTCTAAAATTGCTTGATGCGGGAATCATCTTCCCCGTTGCGGACTCTAAATGGGTGAGCCCCATTCATGTAGTTCCCAAAAAGGGGGGGATGACCGTAGTGAAAAATGAAAAGAATGAACTAATCCCCACAAGAACGGTAACCGGGTGGCGTATGTGTGTGGACTATAGGAAACTAAACCAAGCCACTAGAAAAGATCACTTTCCCCTTCCATTTATTGATCAAATGTTGGAAAGACTAGCTAAGCATGACTATTTTTGCTATCTTGATGGATATAGCGGATTTTTTCAAATCCCTATTCATCCACAAGATCAAGAGAAAACCACCTTTACATGTCCCTATGGAACATTTGCCTATCGGCGAATGCCCTTTGGACTATGTAATGCGCCGGGTACCTTTCAACGATGCATGATGGCCATTTTTTCCGAGTTTATTGAAAAGATTATGGAAGTGTTCATGGATGACTTTTCTGTTTATGGTTCGTCTTTTGATGATTGTTTGGCTAATTTGGCTAAAGTGTTGAAAAGGTACATTGAGACGAACCTTGTACTTAATTGGGAAAAATGTCATTTCATGGTGCAGGAGGGGATAGTTCTTGGTCACTTAGTCTCTAAAAGAGGAATTGAGGTGGACAAAGCTAAAATAGAGGTTATGGAAAAATTGCCACCTCCAAAGGATGTAAAGGGCATAAGGAGTTTTCTAGGCCATGCGGGGTTTTATAGGAGATTTATCAAGGATTTCTCGAAGATTGCAAAGCCTTTAACAAACCTACTATGCAATGACACCAAGTTTCGGTTTGATGAAGAGTGCTTGGTGGCCTTCGAGAAGTTGAAAGAAGCATTGATTTCGGCTCCAATTATCCAACCTCCAAGATGGGACATGCCCTTTGAGCTTATGTGCGACGCGAGTGATTATGCCGTTGGGGCGGTTCTTGGGCAAAGGATAGATAAGAAACTCCACGCCATTCATTACACAAGCAAAGTTCTAAATGGAGCCCAATTGAACTACACTACAACCGAAAAAGAGCTTCTTGCTATCGTGTACGCCTTTGATAAGTTTCGCTCATACCTTGTGGGATCGAAGGTTATAGTATTCACCGACCATGCGGCAATTAAGTACCTCTTGGCAAAGAAAGACTCCAAGCCAAGATTGATAAGATGGATTCTATTGCTCCAAGAATTTGATATCGAGATCAAAGATAAAAAGGGGGTAGAAAATGTGGTAGCCGACCACTTATCAAGGCTAGAGGAAAATAAAGAGATTGAAGAGGATACTAGGCCCGTGGATGACTCATTTATCGGAGAGCAACTCATGAGAGTTGAGGCGGAGGCCCTCCCATGGTACGCGGACTTCGTAAACTTCGTGGTTTGTGGAATTATCCCTCACGACATGAACCACCATCAAAAGAGGAAGTTCTTATCCGAGACCAAGAGGTACTATTGGGATGAGCCCTATCTATATAGGCTTTGCGCGGATGGTTTGTATAGGACTTGCGTCGCCGAAGAAGAAATGAGAGATATTCTATACCATTGTCACTCTTCCCAATATGGAGGACATGGTGGTGGAGCAAAGACGGCGTCCAAAGTTCTACAAAGCGGTTTTTATTGGCCAACTCTTTTTGGTGATGCTTATGAATTTGTGAAGGCTTGCGATCAATGCCAAAGAACGGGAAACATCTCAAAGAGGCATGAAATGCCCCAACAAAGCATCCTCCCGGTCGAGATATTTGACGTATGGGGCATAGATTATATGGGTCCTTTCCCATCCTCATATGGGAACCAATACATATTGGTCGCGGTTAATTACGTCTCCAAATGGGCTGAGGCCGTCGCCTCCCCTACTTGTGATGCCAAGGTGGTCACAAAGCTCTTCAAGAAGATTATTTTCCCTAGATTTGGAGTTCCAAGGACCGTCATTAGTGATGGCGGTTCACATTTCAAGGAAAAACATTTTGAGGCCTTGCTTCGCAAATATGGGGTTAGTCACAAGGTTGCTACGCCTTATCACCCACAAACTAGTGGGCAAGTGGAAATTTCAAATAGAGAAATCAAAGCAATCTTGGAGAAAACCGTGGGAAGCTCAAGGAAAGATTGGTCATCGAAGCTAGATGACGCTTTATGGGCCTATCGTACGGCATTCAAGACCCCTATTGGAATGTCTCCCTATCGCCTTATTTATGGGAAGCCATGCCACTTGCCGGTGGAATTGGAATACAAGGCGATGTGGGCAATTAAGATGTTAAATATGGACTTACGAACGGCGGGAGACCATAGGGTGCTTCAACTCCATGAGTTGGAAGAGATAAGGAATGAAGCCTACGAAAGTGCTAGGATCTATAAAGAGAAGACCAAGAAATGGCACGACAAGAGAATATTTCGTCGTGAATTCAAGAAGGGAGAGAAGGTCTTGCTCTTTAATTCTAGGCTCAAGTTATTCCCGGGAAAATTGAGAAGCCGGTGGAGTGGTCCATTTATTGTCCACAAGCCTCACGAGGATGGACACGTAGAATTGCTCAACAATGATGGGACTACCTTCACGGCAAATGGGCAAAGGCTAAAGCATTATAGAGAAGGCGTTCGGGATGAGAAGAATGTGACTCACCATTTGACCGACCCTTAGAGAGCCTCTATCCGCTTGAGGAGGGATCCTAGCTATGGACTCCTCAAGTGTGTTTCTTAGTGAGAAAAGATTCGGCTCGGTCTTTGCCAAGACGTTAAACTAGGCACCTCACGGGAGGTACCCCGGTTTGTGAGTTGTCTATCTATGCACAAGGAACTTTCATATATGTGTAGCATGCAATTTGTGAACTTGTCATGTGGCTTGGTGATTGGGATGATTCTAAATGCATGCCTAGGTGTGTGTGACGTGATATAAGGCTTGCATGAATTTTCTTGATGATGATGGCATTCTAAGTGTGGAGTGGTTATCCTAGCATGTTTTGTTTGAAAATCGTATGCTCATATGCTAGAGATTGCTTAGGAGGGCGTGCCTCGAATACATGTGATATTTTGAGTGGTACTGATGAATGATGACGAGTAAAAATTCTGAGTGTGGAGTTGGAGATTCATCGAAAAGCAGAAAATTTTCGCAGCTGAAAACTATCTCCAGTCGATCGACTGGCCTGTGCCCATTCTCCCAGTCGATCGACTAGATGGAGCATCAGGAGGACCTCATTTTTCACTTTCCGCAGTCGATCGACTGGGCTCCCAGTCGATCGACTGGAACTTCTATATCCAAGTAAACCCTTCCTCATTCAAACACTCCACACAATCACTCAGTCGATCGATTCCGAATCTCATACCTCCAAATCTCACATCCGACCTCGACCAAAGTTCAGCTCCAGCCCTCCGCTCGACTCGCCGCCCGTCCGCCGCCCAGTAAGCGCCCAGCCAGCCGCCCTCACCCGCATCTCCGAAGTTCGATCGGAAATCCGACCCTTGTCCGATCTCCTCCGTCCGGCCTCGCCAACGCCCGTTCAGCCTCCCAAACTACTCCCCATCCGTCCGCCTACCAACCCCAAGCACCAATTCGGAACCCCATAGACTCCCGGACGAAACCCCGATTTCGACCTCAACCCGACTGTTTTTCAGTTCCCAGTCGATCGACTGAACCACAAGCCTTACCCCAGTCGATCGACTCGATCAGAGTTCAGTGCAGTTTTTGAGTTTTTGCTCAGTTTTGCATCATGCCTCGTGCCCGTGCCTCTTCCAGTGCCAAAGACAAAGGCAAGGGGATTGCTCAAGAGCCCTCGCTCGATGAGCAAATCGACGACTTTACCCTCGAGGACGAGGATGATAGACCTCTTGTTTCCCGCAAGAGAAGGGCATTGAGGGCTTTGCTAGCCGACCATGTCTCGGACTCAGATGAAGAGATTGAAGCCGTGCCGGTTTCCCCAGCGCCTCCAAAGAAGAAAAAGCCTCAACCGAGGAAACCGACACCGAAGAGGAAAGCGCCCGTGCCCCCTGCCCCTAGAGCTCCTCCGCCCCCAGTGCCCAGAGAGCCTTCTCCTGCTGCAGCACCTCCATCCACGGCGATTGTTCCGGTTGAGCCTCACGAGGGACCTTATGAGGGACCGATGCCCATACCGGTCCCGTACCCATTCTCGGCCCCCTTAGTATTTCGGGACGAGAAGCACCGGACTCATCATGCTACCATCACCTCGAAGAAGAAGACAGTCATCCCGACGCTATACTTGGACATGGGATTGCTTCGTGGCATCGACGAAGCAGTCACAGACGAGGTACATTCTCGCCTCACTCAGCATGGCTTGTCTTTTCTGTTTAATGATGATCCGGGTTCCTACCAGAGGGTAGTCGAGGAGTTTACATGCTCGTTCGAGTGGGTGAAGGACAAGGAGGGGGAGGAGGATGTGTATTACTGGGAATTTGTTTTAGGAGGCCGGAATTTCAGGATTAGGGAGAGTCTGATCCGAGAGTGGTTTGGATTCCCACGGCCTGCGGCGTCGCCCCGGGTATTCACTGCGCACGATCAGGCCCGCTTTTGGAAGAGGATTTCCGGGAGGAATGAGTGGTTCATATCATCGTATAATTCTTCGACCATCACTGATCCGGTTTGGAAGATTATACACCACGTCATTGCGATTGGGATTAATACGCGGACGGCAAGGGCTAGGTCGTTTACTCTCCCAGATATGGACCTCATGCTTGCCATGGAGCACGGGCAGCCCGTTGATTGGCTAGCCAGTCTCGCCGATCGGTTCAGGACGGTTGTGAAGCCGGTCACGAGGAACCGGGGCATGGGAGGTGGCTCCTTGATCACATTGATAGCCCAAAGGTGTAACTTCACCTTTGGCCACGAGGGTTCTGATGCCCCTATCAGGAGCGTGCTTGACTTTACTCTTATGAAGAACATGCACATCGTCAAGCGGGATGGCAAGACTTGGGACAGTGACCCGACGCCTCATCAGGAGGGGCTTGTGACCGCTGCCGCTACGAAGCGGATGATGTTCAAACAGCAGAACCCCCTCTATTGCCTCGCCAACCTCACTCATTCACCCCCTAGCTCGCCTCCTCCTCCCCCTCCAGCAGATGAGGAGCTTCCCCCAGTGGAGCCCGCTGTCGAGATCCCCCCTCCTGTCGTAGATGATTCAGCTGAGTGGAGACAGAGGATCGCCTCTGATGTTGCTGACTTGCGGGCAGGTATGACACGCCTTGAGGACTTTGTCCGAGAGTCTGATGCGAGAGCTCGCCGGGAGTGGGAGTGGCTCAGATCTACGGTCCAGTCCTTCATCAGTGGCCCCAGCGCTCCTTTCATCCCTTCTGCTGCTCCGGAGTTCTCTGCTCCGCGTGGCGCCTCCCCCTTGCCTACCATGCCAGCTTCTAGAGTAGGGGAGGCGGGCACACCACTCCCAGAGGGCACGATAGTACGAGAGAGTTCCATCAGAGCAGAGGGCTCGCGATACACTGGTGCCACGATTGAGCGAGCGGATTCTGCTAGAGAGGAGGGAGTTGGAGATTCCACTAGAGACATCACTCGAGGAGGCGATGAGGCTACATCTTGAGCTTGTATTGCATTTTGATCCTACTTTTGTCTATCATTTGATGCCTTCTTGCTTAGATCATGTACTTGGATGATTAAGTCGCCGTTTGGCGCAATTTTGGATGATGTGTGCCATTTTGTGTGATATACTCTTGACTTGTCTTTGGTTGTATGCTACATTTTCTATGATATTGACGGTGTCTACCATTTATGTTGTTCAATCCACAGGATATACATTTCCATATTATCATCATGCCCATATTCACCGTCTTTATCTACATATTGCAACCAAAAGGTTATTTCTCACTCCCACGAGTCTTATCACCGGGTCTACAAACGAGGGGAGTTCCTATGCGCCTTTGCCTTTATTTTATCATTCTTTGCGCTTAGGGACTAAGCTTGAATTAAGTGTGGAGTGGTTTGATGCGCATAGTTCACATGATTGCATGTTATACATATCATTTCTAGATGGACACTTGCATACTTGCACATTGTCCCAACATGAGAGTGTTTTAACCACAAAGGCTTGTGATTTTCAACTCTAAATCCCTATAAATCACAACTAGCCTATTTGCCACATTTACCGACCTAGTCCTTTGAGCATGCATTCTTGAAAATCAATATCATGGCTATATCTTGTCTATCCAACTTTTTAAGTATTCTCGTTGCAACACCTTGGATCAAGCTAGCAAACACTTTCAAAAATATCATCGTGAAAAACTTAGACCACTTGAATGCTCTTTGGTGACTTGAGTGCTCTAACATGGTGCTTTGTTCATGATTGATTCCCGCACATTCCATACACTTTTTTTGAACATATTGTCAAGTTTTAAGTGTGGATCAAAAAAAAAAAAAAAATTGTTTGCGGTCAAAGAGGGCAAAGCCCCGACTAAAAACTCTCTCAATGATCATGAGAAGTTTTGCTCCAAATATACAAGTGCCGGGGGTTAGGGAGGTAAGTCCCCCCTCGAAAGCATTTGTAGGCCAAAGGCCGTTTCAAAAATAAATAAGAAGCACTTAAATCTTGACCATATGTTTTTCCCTCCATTCTTCATTTGTGCGGGATTCTTCTCATTTACAATGTGTGCTTGTTAAAATAACTCTTGGACGACCCATGTGCCTTGCACGGGAGCTATCTTTTGGGCTATGCTTGTTTATTAAGAAACTCTAGTGCCGAACTCCACTTCCCTTATGGATTACGGCCTAAGCGCCTAAAACTTGGGAATGAGTTCCTTGTCGCGAGCCCTTGGACTAGCCCTAGCTAGCATAGGTGAGCGGTTGACGCTCTATTGTGCAAGCTATAAGCCTTGCCTCGATAGTGTTGTCTTGAAAATGAGTAGAATTTGGGATGAGACATTTTATAGCCCTAGTGTTGATAATCTTAAATGCATGTCCTCAAAGGTACTCAAAAGGTTGAGAAAGTTCTTTTTATGATATTGCGGCACTAGTCTAGCTTGGGGTGAGGGATTGGTCTTGAAAAATCGTAGCCTTGGTTGAGCACTCTTGCATTCACTGTTATGGGACATGTACATTTGTGGGATTTCTGAGTATTCCCTTTTCTGAAAACTCTCACGAGACTATAACTCGTCCACTAGGGTAGCCTAGGGGTTTAAAGGCTTAATGCATGCGCTAAATGCATTCGTAACTCCTACGAAAAGGAGCTAGGTAGATTGTACATACTTGTCATTTACCTTTCAATAACATGTTGGAAATAGAGATCGAGACCTTGTGAAATCTAGTGAGGCAAATGCACGAAAAACATAGCACCACTAGCATATCGACATTTGCACTTCCTTGGCATATTTGCATACTTTGTTCGGGACGAGCAAAGCTTAAGTGTGGAGTGTTGATGAGTCGAGTCTTCGACTCATTAATGCCCATTTTCACTATAGCTTTAGTTCGTTTCCGACGATTATTTGATGTCATTTGACCCCCTTTTCATGCGTTTCAGGTGCGAATCAAGGTGACTCAGTGCCAAAAGCCCATAGAAGGAAACTCGGAGAAAATCGGAGTCAAGAGCAAAAGTTGGCAAAATTTGGCCTCCAGTCGATCGACTGGGAAGCTCCCCTGCTCCAGTCGATCGACTTAATGGACTCTCAGGAGGGCCTGCAAATCAAGATACTTCAGTCGATCGATTGGGCCCGCCAGTCGATCGACTAGCGAGTTCTCCAGCTGAGCGTGCAAGCCACGTGCCTTCAGTCGATCGATTGGGACTCCAGTCGATCGACTTAATGGACTCTCAGGAGGGCCTGTTTTCTGCATTACTCCAGTCGATCGACTGGGAGACTACCCTGTCTCAGTCGATCGACTGAGGATCTGCTTCCCAAGCGTTTTATCTCCCTCCAGTCGATCGACTGGGCCAACAGCCCACCGCCAGTCGATCGACTGGACCTGCTACAGTACCGGAAATTACCCGAGGCTATAAATAGAAAGAGGGAAGTTTGACCTATCATCTGGGATTTTTCTGGAGAAAAGACAAAAGGAAGTGAGCTAAATCAAGGGTTTCAACATCATCTAATCAAGGAGGATTGAAGATCAAGGGAGTTTATTAGGATCATCAATCCTACTCTTTTCCCTCTTCTTTTCTCTTAGATTTTTGCTAAAAACCCACACATCATGTTGTCTTACTTGATGTGTGAGTAGTCCCCCTTGTGTTTTGAGGGTTCTATGAACCTCCTTGGTACTCAATGATCATTGTATACACATTTGAATGGATCTATTGAAGTTGATTTCATTTTACTATGCTCTTCATGTGAGACATGTCTCTAAGTGTTTGATAAAATGCCCAAGTGACATGTTTGTGTTAGAACTATGATCTAAGTATTGAAAGAGCTTAGTGATGGTTTGGATGTAGTAAAATTGAACTTAGCCAACATTTATGAGAGTAAATGCATGGTGAGAGGTGAACTAGAACTTTATGCATGTAGCATTTATGAGAGTAAATGCTATATAGTGGATCAATATTCTTTAATTAGTGAGATCCTATCTAAGATGGCTTGACTAGGATTAAACATGCATGGTTTGTTCAATTCTAGTCTAAGCTAGGTTTAAAACCTATCAACTCATAATTAATTAAACTCTTGTATGCATGATCATTGGGAAATCGCCAAGGAGGGGATTAATCCCTCGAAACTCGCTTTTAATTGAATTCAATCCCCTAAAAACCATTTCATTCTTGTTTTGAATCATTGATAACTCAATCATACTTGAATTTTAGGAATTAGCCGAGTAAGAAAATTTGATAGAACTAGCGTGTAATCCGTTTGCTCCCTTGGGTTCGACACCGGTCTTACCGGTTGAATTACAAATTGTTTTTGACTAACTGCATTGCTAAAATATTACAACGTCATATATCCGTAGTTTGTCTCCATCAAAATCAGTCATTGCATATTTCATTCAGTTTTGGCAATGTGATTGTTTGGATATATGAAGGTGTATTTATAGTAACATGTTATTGAATCGATATGTTCTTAATTTCTAACTTGTGTTCGTTAACTACTTGTAGTCATTGTTAGTCGATTTGCAAGAGAAAGCTTCTCCTCGCCAACTTGAATTTGTTAGGTGGATCTTTTTTGGCTACTCGGCTTGGTTAGAGGTTTGCAATCCATGAATTGTGTTTAGAGTTTAATACGATCTCACAATCAAGTATATTAATTAGTTGTTGCTCTATCATCGTTGAATGATGTATATAACTAATTGGATTCATATATGATAATATTTTTGTTTGAAAACATAGATTCAAGCGGGGGTACTTCTATACGGTGGAAGTTGCATCTTCTTTATGCTCACTACATAATTTCATATAAGGTATTCTATTGTGTTAATTGTGTATAGTTTTAAGTAGACATTTTGTTTTTGTTGCTCTTTCATTATTGAATAATGTTAATAACTAGTTGAATTTAAGTATATTAATTTAATTGATATTCTTTTGTGTAGGGTTAACATTTGCGCTGTACATCCTCTTCCCGTTGGTGGTTCTTCGCTTCTTCAATTCTTGGTATTGGATGGTTATCAATCTTTCCGATTTTCCTATGAACATGGAGATTTGAATTTATTTTTCCTTGTTTACTAATTTGTTCTTGTTGTTTATAGCTCTAGTCCGTACTTGTTGCACACCCACCATTAAGATTCTTCTTCGCGAGCTTCTACTCTAAGGTAAACCGCAAGTTTATGTAACTCATTTAATACTTTTCAATTGAGAAGAGAAGGATATAAACGCTGATGCAAAAGAGTTGTATTGAAAATTACTTGTATCTTATAACTTGTATTGAAAAGTCACTAATAATTACATTATTGTGTTTGTTTTAGGGGATTACATCGATACTACCAAGGATGGAGTATAGTCATACGATGTCGACAAGTTGCTTGAAGTTCGGGATGAAATCGCCAACTACCTACGTAATTTTTAGTAAAATTATCTAATTTAGTAAAATATTTTTTATATAGTACTGTTTTCCTAATGGAGTAGAGTCATACGATGTCGACAAGTTGCTTGAAGTTCGGGATGAAATCGCCAACTACCTACGTGACTATGTGACCACTCATCCTGCGGTATAGGACATTGACTTAGATCACATTTGTTATGTGATGTTTTGTGGTGTATTTGCACCAAAGAGACAAATATATATGTGTATGAATGATATTGTATTGCAAATTCAGTGAAATGATGTTTAGCATGTAAGCTGTATTGTATTTAAAAGTTGGAATAGCAGGGTTTATTATTGATGTTTAATTTCAGGTGGATTTGAGCTTTTGTAAAGCCAAATCTGCCATTTTTTTTGAAGCTTATGCAACGGTTTTTGAAGAAATCGTTGCATAATGTGCATCGGTTTGAACATTATGCATCGGTTTCTCAGAAAAACCGTTGCATAATGTCTGAACATTATGCAACGGTTTTTTATGAACCGATGCATAAAGTCCGCACATTATGCAACGCTTCATTATGCATCGGAACCAAAACCGATGCATAAGACCCGAAAAAACCGTTGCATATTCTGTTGTTTGTAGTAGTGCCAGTAAGGTAAATCCCAAAATATTGATTTCTTAGTCCAGTTATGCGTGACACCAAAGCCGTCATTGGAATCGTTCAGTCCCTGCCCCCAAATATAAGGGAACCCACGAACTCTATTGTGAATTTCATGACCGTCTCGAAAAGGAACTGGGTTATCAAATTCCCTACGGTCTCTTACAAAACTCCTTCCATAGTTATGGTAAGCATGGTCTATGGGAAGAAACCTTCTATGGCAATCAAAATAACAAACCTTGCGTTCGTTCTGAAGATAAAAGGTCTTAGTGTCCTCCATGCAGTACGGACAACCAAGTTTTCCTTGTGTTGACCATCCAGACAGCATTCCGTATGTCAGAAAATCAGATATAGTCCACATAAGTGATGCGCGCAATAGGAAATTTTCACGCATGTTGCCATCAAACGTATCAACTCTGACATTCCAAAGGAAAACTAGGTCATCAATCAAAGGCCTCAGGTACATGTCGATTCGTTTCTTTGGATTAGTAGGGCCTGGTATAAGGATGCTTAACCACATAAATCTTGTTTTCATGCACATCCACGGTGGCAGGTTATATGGTGTCACCATTACGGGCCAACACGAATAAGACTTTTCGGGTGTCCTAAATGGACTAAATCCATCTGAACACAAACCAAGCCACACATTACGAGTCTCAGCCGCAAAATCGGGATAACAACGATCAAAATGTTTCCAAGATTCTCCGTCAGATGTATGCACCATCTTATTTTCGTCATCTCGTCTTGACGCATGCCAAGACATGTGTTCAGCTATGCTCGACATCATAAATAATCTCTGTAGTCTGGGTATTATATTCAAGTAAAACATAGATGCTTTGGCAACTCAGGTGTATCCATTGGAGCTGGAAGCGCTACTAGGTGGGTGGTATTTTGATTCACCACCAAATGTACAATTTGTTCAAGCTCTCAGACTCAGCGTAGTAAATCAAGCACCCATTTTTACATACATCTATCCTCTGATAACCCATGGCCAAGTCCTTGATAATTTTCTTTGACTGACTGAACGATTTTGGTAGTCGGTTGTCGGAATCTGCTAACCCTTGTAAGATCTGGCATATGGAGTTGTATGCAGCTTCTGATAAATTGTAATCAGTTTTTGGCTGCAACAATTTCATATGCATCGATAACTCCGTCTCAGTAGTGCAACCTTCATATGCCGGATCGCAACTGGACTTAAATAAATTGTAAAATTTCATTGCGATTTCATTTGGTTCATCTGGCAAGACAGGCGCGTAGTTTGGAACATCCCAAGATGGACCAGCAACGTCTGAAATCATGTTTTGGAACCGACTGTCTACCGTTCCGGGATCAATCCCCGACGAAAATAATGGTACATATGGTGAATATTGTTGGTCGAGACTCACATTTTACAGATTTTGGTCAACTTCTGTAGCCTCACTGTATATTACATTAGCAAGATCTTCGCCGTGGTATGTCCAGTTATAATAATTTGGAGTGAAACCACTATGATATAAATGACTTTCGACTACACCTGCTTCATGATGTTTTTTGTTCTTGCACTTCCTACAAGGGCAGCGAATTATGTTACCACTGGAATATCCGCATCTTGAAATTGCAAACTTTACGAACTCCCAAACCCTAACATGAAAGTTTCATTACAATAAGACTTCCCCAGAACACATTGATTGTACATCCATGATCGTTCTTGGATCAATCGTTCCATTTTTACATCTGAAACAAAATTACATCAACAATCACAACAATATACGAAATACTTGACTAACTATGATTCATTAACGTAAGAAGACTGAACCTGATATAAATATGTAAACTTACCCGATTACAATAACAGTACAAGAATAGCAGTGAGATTGATATCAAGGTATTGTGGTAACCTGCAAGGAGGAAAATTTTTGAGTTCTCATGTTGGGACTAAATCGGATACAATTGTAGTGGATGAGGAAGAATGAGCAATAAATATCGGAGGAGTTCTGATGTTGGGACTGAAGGCGAGATAAGGAGCAATAAATATCGGAGGATTTTGTCGGTAGTAATTATTGGTGGGGTGCGACGTAAATGCATCGTACATGCGTCGTAACCTTTTTAATGGTATACGACGGCTATAAGACACAATGTATAGTGTGACGTAAATATGTCGTACGTGCATCGTACGTGTGAATACAAAAACTAAATATAGTCGTAAGATCGTCTGCAATACGTCGCACATGTCTTGCGACCATTTCTGACATCGTACATAATGCATCGTACACTTGTGCAAAAATTTGTAGTGAGGGATCAGTTGCCCAGATTTTGATAATTCATCTATAAAGGGGTTCTCACCTCCACTACATGAATTTTCTAATGATATATATATCTTGCATGATTGGGGGATCAGTTGGTAAGAGGGTCATGATGATAAACACTACTGCAGGAAGATTGCAAGGCTGTATAGAATATAGATACACTCTTTTTTCCAATGGGTAATTAGTCTGATAGACTATTATCATGGCTTCCTTATCTTATTCTTAAGTTGAAATCTACCAGGTATATGGCGAGAGAGAGAGAGACAATAGACTGCGTCCAATAATGTTTAAAGACTAGTCATCATACCCAAAGAGGGGACGACAGTAGTATGGGCCAATTGGTAAGACATATATCTGGATTTGGACTTGTGAGAAATGTGGCCCAAACAAGGTATTATATTTACCCTAATTCACAAGTAGAAAAGGCAAACTTGTAATGCTTCGTTGAGGCGCCTTACCTCTAAATATTCTAGTATTAATTAAGTAATTAAGTGTACGTAGCTTTCACATCAGAATCTCTTTTTAATTTTAAAAATCTAGGAACCCCAATTGCATCTTCAAAAAACTTATATCTAGTTAAAAGTAAAACTCAATAATAAGCTATTGACGCATGAAATAATATTTGTCAAAAATTTCAAACCTATATATATGTGTGAATCAAATTCCAAAAGCCGGTATTGCAACTACAATAATCAACGGATCAATACACTAAAAACAACATTTAGACACATTATTCGAACAAAGGTACAATCGCATGATTCGATTGGATATTTGATATTAGGTTACACGTACTTCGAACAACATAAAACACACATAATTAAGAAATTAAACAAGATGTCATCTTCGACTACAAGCCCAAGATGATATACTACTAGACATAAACAACTAACTGAAAGAAACAATAATCAGATAATTTTATGGAGGCTACACCGTATTTCCAACATAGGAATATCAGATCACAGCTCTTGGAACATTCACATTGTCGTCACATGTAGTACTTCATCCCTGCAAAATCCAACCCCTGAGGAAAACATTATCAATTGTTTTAATTACAAGACGTTAAAGGTTAAAGTGACTACAAAATCTATGTTTAAGGTAAAAAAAACGATGAATATATAATCTGACCGTGTGTTTGGATGGAACTTACATTATTATTGTTGCTGCTCTCAGTGTTGGACATGCTTGTTGGTGAATTAGGGACATATCTAGCCCACTGTTTCAGTTGTTATATGCACAGGTACGATATCAGCTTCTCAAACAAGTTAACTTCGGACTAACAATTTTACTGAATGCAAACAGCATGATACTCACGTTCTTGGCGGCGGTGCTGAAGGCCTCACGATGAGGAATTTCAGGGTTGGCTGCCTTAATGCGCTGGATCTCCTCTCTGCATAATCACCCAAAAACAAAACAGATTAGGGCGCAACCATGACAAATGCTAGCTTATGATGTATCTTCAATGTTTTAAAACTTGAAGCTGTTGAATATGGTTTTAACTCACTTCATGAAGCGGTTGTAGGCCGAAGGAAGCCTATGCTTCTTCTCAGGTGCTGCGAAGGAAATGAATTAATAGTTCATCATATATATAAGGTACCAACAACTTGATGGCAACACTTCAATTCAGAGCAGAAACCCTAAATTTATTTAATCCGAGTAGAATTCCTAAATTCAGAGAAGAAGCCCTAAATTCAGGCGGCTTACGTTTGACGACAAATGGTGCTTTGGGAGACACAGGCTCACTAGATGTGGATGAAGAAGAAGAGGAAGACGGACCCTTCTTCAATTCAGAGCAGAACCCCTAATTTTGATCATGGGAATAAGGTGTGAACTTTAGGTCACATCATTTATGAAAAATAGGGAAAAGAATAAGAGCAACCTGCTGAGGACTAAGCTGGTGATGGTCAAGACACTGGCCTTGGAGAGGTGGCCTGGTGCTGAGGAATGAGAGATTGCTGCAGTGTCCACATTTCACTGTCACTGTCTCCATCAATCTCTTGCATGGTATCCCTACCTGAATTTGGACATGCATAACACAGTATAAAAGTTTACAACATGGCAGAGAGTCAACATATCATCTAGTTAAGCTTCAGGAGGGTGTGCTTACAGCAAGAACAGTGCTGCAGAAGTTGCACCGGACATAGCAAAAGTGGTCGGAGGGAGGAGGGACTACTAGGTTTTCCATGGGATTCTTTGGTTGAGTATCTTCGAAGTTCATTGATAGATTGAAAGATGGTGGTGAAGATGGAGATGAGCAAGACATCTTTCCTGCAGTGTTATATAGATGAAGGGTTTATGCAAGCGATGACAAAAAAACTATGTGCTTAGGGTTTTCTCTCTCTCCATGGTTCACCAAAACACACATTTATAACAAATAAGTGAAAAAAATTAGACATTTGTTTAAGACGAGTCGTTTTTTTAATTTTAATAATGTTAGGACTACACAACCCCAGACTCAATCGTAAATATGTTGCCGGTAGAGCTCAAATCCTTAACATTGTAAATATAAATCAGATGTTCACATCAATAATCCACCATTATGTTGACCTTGTAATTAAGATGAGTGTCCTTGATTTATCATCGTGCTTGTTCAAGACTCATATATAAGTGAATAATCCAAGTAAGATTGGGTAAAATATTACAAGGAGTTGAGATAGAGTGAGAGAAGGAAAATCTGCGTGCCAAATAGGGTTAGGTTATATATAATTGCATTTTGTACTAGCTCTACTCAGATTCTCACATGAACATATTCATGTGTTCATCTCATCTTCATCATGAGCTAGTATCATCTTACAGTCCATCAATGGTTAATAAAATCCAAGTGTCAAGAGATTTTTGAATATTTTGTACACAGTCATCATCCTATTTTAACTTTATACGCTAATGACCATAATTGATGTTGGCAGCATAACAAACAGCAAAAGGAGAGACAGATTCTTACTGATCTTGATGTACTAGGTTAAGTTACAGTTACATTGTTCTCGCCAAAGAACTGTGTCTGCCTAGGGATGAGGAATAATGATGTGAAGTGAAAGATTGAAAGGCTGGCTTATCAGCTTATGTCTGCTTGAAGGACAGTTCACATGAATTTTCATCTTCTTAATTATAGGAATAAAAAAATAAAGATTATGAACATGTTTATGAGTGAAGACCACGACAATGCGATAAGTGATTAAAATTATCTTGTTTTTCAAAAATACGGAATTCAATTAGATCCGGTGTAGCGCAATCAAATGCTGCGAGTATCAGAAAGGTGTTCTTCAATCAAAACTGTATTGTTTTGACTTAAATAAAAATTAAAATATAATAAAAACAATCCATTTTTATTTGAAATGCCTTTATTTTGACACTCGCATCTTTTTGCTATGATGCACCGAATCTGAATCCTAACCCTAAAAGAAGTGTAACTCAATTCAGTGACACATAACCCCATATGCGTGAACCCTAACCCTAAAAGAAGACAAGTGACAAGTACGTACTACTTGATGGTTTAAACGGGATTTTCTTACCCCTAGAAATCCTTGTTGGGATGAGGCCATCCATAGGGATTTGAAAGAGAGAAAAAAAAGACAACAAAAAAGTGGGCAAATTGTGTTCAACTTCAAAGTAACAAAAGACACTACAAAACAATGCGCAGAGCTGAAGCGAAGGACCTGTCAATGAGCTGGTATCATCTTTTGTGGGAGCAAATTGAAAAATGAGACTAAATGGGAAACTTGAAAGTGACATGTGAAGCCCACAAGAGTACACACTGGCAACTTCATTTCATATAAACTGCAGCTAGCAGTGTTGAATTTGAATGCACATTCAATGTTGTGTTTGAGTTAGATCACATCAATCTCTCTCTCCCTACCATATCATATAGTGGGGTTTTTGTTGTAGGGATTTGGTTAAATCAATATGGAATGGGCAGCCCTCGAGTGGTTTCTAATCTGGTGAAATGGTGTGATGGGATGTGACACACAATAATCTCTTTATTGGCATGGTTTGCCAAAGTGGGTATATTAGGGCTTTTACTCAATACAAGCTTCTACGCTTGTGTAATTAAGTCGACTTTCCCAAAGCCTCCCTCTCCTATTCATATGATATACCCTCTACCAGTCTACCTCTCCTATCTAAGGCATAAATCCATTAGAGATATATTACAATATAGTTAGAGATAAGTGTTAGATTAGATACATAAGAATATTTAATCATTTTATGATGTATATATTTGATATTAATTATATAGAGGGAGCGCTCGGTTTAGAATCCTTTAAAAATTTGAGAACTTGAGAACCCAAATCTCACCATTAGATCACATGATGCATCTTTGAATCTGCATGTGACACATGTCCAAAATACAAAGTAAAAAAAAAGTGGCTTTGACTTTGCATTAAATGCATCTTGGAAAATGCGCATGGGACACGTGTCACCACCAAAATGCAAGATGCATTTTAGAAAGTGAAGATTGGAGTATCAAGTTCTCGAAATTTAAAAGAATTTTCATTTGAGCGCTCCTCTAATTAGATATATATAAACTGATTGACTTACCATTGATACAAGTGTTGCTCTATTTGTAACAAAATCATGTAAAGCCGGAGAGTGTGCATCGGAACAAAAACGGATTTAAGTGGGGAAGCAAAAAGATGGCATGCATGAGATTCATATTCCCCATATGAAGGACATATTGGAGGAGGAAGGATTTAAGACATGACTGATAATTGATGAGATGGAAGAGAGCCAAATGAGTGTAGTTTAGCGTTCAAGTTCAATAACGGATTTGGACATGATCATTAGATCTACACTCACATCTTCTCTCTACCTTGTTAAGGAAACTGTGGGATATGACCATTCCCTTCCCAGTCCCCCACCCACCGCTACTTTGTCTCATTGCTTGCTGCTGCTGCTTTGATTCGATATGTTCTTACATATCTCTCTACTTCAGGCCCTATTTGCTTATTAAAGCTGGATAGCTAAAGAAAGAAAGGTAAGCGCGTCTTATTTGTAATGAGAATCAAAGCTGTTCAAATCTGTTTTTACTCTTTTGGTTTGACATGGTTAATTAAGT
Organism: Rhodiola chrysanthemifolia; assembly: GCA_033675395.1. Lineage (NCBI taxonomy): Eukaryota > Viridiplantae > Streptophyta > Magnoliopsida > Saxifragales > Crassulaceae > Rhodiola > Rhodiola chrysanthemifolia. The sequence goes on from CM066204.1 coordinate 17,667,269, forward strand.
TAACAATGCATAGGCACGTACATGTTTGGAACCTTTAAGTTCATGAATGTGACTGATACATTAATTGATGATTGATGCCATGCATACACGATCATATATGTCATGACAATCTTATATATTTCAGTTGTACGTATACATTGTTCAATTTGTTTTCATTTTAATCAGAATATCATTTGTACTAATTAAGGTCTTTTTGAGACATTATATAACTCTTTCAGATCTTTTTTGTATCTGTCAAAACCAAACAACAATTATTATATTTTGAGTTATAAGTTCACAACTGAGGCAAAGAGAAGTGGCACAGTGGTGACCCTTCCCCCTGCGCTCGCTAATGACCAGGGTTCAAGTCCTCACTAACTCTAATCTAACATACTAACCCATGTATCAAAAAAAAAAGTTCACAACTGGGGATGCGTCTTGATGCAGTTCTTCAGATTCTGCTCAAGTGCTGATTGAGGTTGATTGTATCATGATACCGATTGTCAAATTATTGTCCGGAAAACTCACCTTTTGGTTGATTTTGGAACTGTATATACTGTGAATTGGGGTCTCCATATGGTCTTATGGGCTCGAAATTCTAATGGGTCTTGTGGTCCGCAGGCTTTAAGACTAGCTCAGTCTATGTTTAAGTTTATTGGCAGACTAGCCTTAAGCTTAACGGATCGGGTAAGGGTGTAATATTTTGGTCCGCTCTGGTCTATAGGTCCGGACTATCATGACCCACATCGGAAAGCCCAATTAAGCCTAATAAAAAGCCTAGTGAAAGCCTACCAAAAACAAAACAGATGTTACTTTTTGTTACTATGAACTGATTTTTCTTAATGCTTGGCTTTTAAGAGTGATGCTAATGATATTAATGTCTCAAACAAAAAAGATTTGTGGATTCCAAGGATGTGTTGAGTGCTGAACTTTTTGATAAACTTGGTTTCTTATCAAGTTTACTTTTGATCTTTTGATTATTAGACAGTCTGTAGCCGTCGTGTAGGTCGTTATTCACAAACATGAAATATTATATTTATTATTGTTATAACAAGATTAACTAGCCCGACCTATTGATATATAAGGCTGAGTCCGACCAAGCCCACAATGCCTACCAAAAACAAAGTTCATGGGCTGCTCAAGGCTCCAAAAATATGTTTGGGGCCTGGCCTAACCCACTTAGGCACTTACATTTAAAGGGTAGGCTAAGACTTAACTAAGCCCGACCCAAGCCTATTTTTTTGTGCTAAGCCAGCCCAGCTCGGCCTATTGGGGATGCCTAACCTGGAAGAGACTTCTGCTATTTTTCTTCGTCATGGTTAATCCAATTATAATAATCTTTAACTAAACCATATGTGAATAGACGAGTGCCGCATAAATCGGTTACACGAAAATACTGGTACACTTACTACAGGGACACTACACAACTTGTTTCCGTCCCATATTTGTCTATTCCTGGCCACCACTTCTAAAAAGTATCCAACCCCGTACATTAACACATCGATATTCAAACGTTTTGTCGTAATTACGTTGATTGTACATCCACCTTCGCTCTCAGACTAACTCTTCTATAGTGAGTATGCTGCACAAAGAAAATGTAATTTATAACTACTTGGAACAATACAATTAGGCCCTGTTCATTATTTGAACTTATATTTTTGACGGTTAAGATAAGATAAGTTACTTTCAGTCAATATAAGTTAATACAAGTTAATTTCAGTTAATATAAGTTACTTTCAGTCAATGTAAATTAATATAAATTTCAGTTAAGATAAGATAAGTTACTTTCAACATACCATCATCATATCATCATCGTCATACCATCATCATCATCATCAACATCATACCATCATCATACCACCACCATCATCATCATATCATACCATACCATCATCATATCATCATCTTCGTCATATCATCATCATACCATCAGCATATCATATCATCATATCACCATCATCATCATCATCATCATACCATCATCATCATCATCAAATTACTATTCATCATCATAACATCATCATCATCATACTATTCATCACCATCATCACAACCATCAACATATTACTATTTATCATCATCATATTACTATTCATCACCATCATCACAACCATCATCAGTATATTACTATTCATCACCATCATCACAACCATCATCATCATCATCAGTATATTACTATTCATCATTATAATATTACTATTCATCATCATATTACTATTCATCATCATCATCACAACCATCATAATGGTATGTTAATGATGATGATGGTGTGATGATGATGATGGTATGATGATCTGGGCTGACGCAGCCTGGGCTGCAGCCATAGTTGAGTTCGGTCAAATAATATTTTTTTTATCAAACTCAAACTCATTCAGGAAATTGGGCCTTAGCCCTAGTAGTTCAGATCCAACCTGTCCTGTTTTTTTGTACATGAGCTTTTCACTTTCAATCTACACAGCAGTAAAAATTAAAAATCGATCGAACGAGAGCAGCCGAACAAGATTATGCCATTAGCCGAGCCCTAGATCGCTTCACCGGCGACTGCACCATTCTGATCATATTGATTCCGTCGTTTTGTTGGGTTTTTGCTTATTGGGGTTTTGGAGTCAGTCGTTGCTGCCGTTAGGAGTTGCATATTGAGGTAAAATGGTTTCATCTACTGACTATTAGCTAAATTTATTGTTGATTTGCTATGTTTTCTTTATCAGATCAGTGGTATTTGTGTTTAGTGTTATTTTGTGTTAATGTTTTCTACTAGCAGCAGTATGTTTGGCTTTAATATACTCTTTATTTCTTATTATTTTAGCCTTGTTGAACGGTCTTCATTTTATTTTAGCAACACATATTGTCTCTAGTCTCTACTCTCTACCTTAATTACTTGTTATATTGTTATAGGTTTATCAAATACAATGACGGATAAAAGTAATCCCAATCCCAAGCGTTTCAAAAGTGTTACACAGTGGTTAGAAAGTGCTCCTCCTTCAAGTGTAGTTGAAAGTGAGCATCATGAGAAGGAAATTGTGAATATTTCAGTGGAATCCGTTAACAAAAGCTTAAGCCCCTCTTTATTGATTTTATCGGAGGAGGATCAAAATAAAAGAATTGAGAAGGATGAGGGTTATGATACTACTTCACTTGAAAGAGATCCTGGAAAGCGCCAGTCGATAGGCAAGTATCTTTCTAATGACCGTGACTATGTTCGGAGAGCCTATGTTGTTTTAGGGTCGAATCAACCTCATATTTGAGTTGTTATCCGACAACTTATGAAGTTCAAGGTCGAAGGTTTAATCTCAAATGGTTCACGCAATGGTCTTGGCTTGAGTATTCTATTGTGAAAGATAGAGCCTATTGATTTCCTTGTTTCTTATTTGATAACTACCCATCGCGCTATCCATAGTTCACACAAATTGGATTTAATGGTTGGAGGAATGTGATGTGCAAGAAGAGTTCGGGCATTTTATCTCATATGGGAGGGATTAACTCTATTCATAGTTCTTCCATGTACAAGTGGGAAGTTTAAAAAAATCCCACTAAGCATATCGAAAGAGTGATAAGCACATTATCATCACAAGAAGTAGCGGATAATCGACTTCCACTTACGGCTACTATAGAGGTCGTGAAGGTGTTAGCACGACAAGGATGTTCTTTTAGAGGAAATGATAAATCTACCAACTCTCTTAATAGTGGCAACTTTGATGCGATCTTGGATCTTCTGAAAAAAGTAAATGAAGACCATCGTAAAGTGCTAGACAATGCTCCCAAAAATGCTACATATAGATCTCCAACAATTCAAAAGCAAATTGCAAATATTCTTGGTAACAAAGTTAGAGCAAAGATTCGTGAAGAAATTGGAGATTCCAAGTTATGTATTCTTATTGATGAAGCTGTTGATGTTGCAAATAAGGAGCAAATGGCAATCATCCTTCGATTTGTGGATTACAAGGGGCTGATTAGAGAGCGATTTTTCAAAGTTATTAGTGTCGTTGACACATGTTCTCAAACTTTAAAAGATGAGATATCGAAAGTCCTAGCTGAACATAATCTCAAAGAAGAAGACATACGTGGCCAAGGGTATGACGGTGCAAGTAACATGCGTGGTCAATTTAATGACTTGCAGGCCATGTTTTTAAGAGAGTGTCCGTATGCATATTATGTGCATTGCTTTGCTCATCGCTTGCAATTGTCTCTAAATGCAGCAGCTAAAGTAGTGGGGGATGTGTGGCAATTCTTTTCTACACTGACTATGATTGTGAATTTTGTTGATTCTTCGGCAAAAAGGCATTCAATGTTAAAGGCTTATAGAGCGGGGGAAATTGAAGACTTAGTGGCTGTTGGTTCACTTGAGACAGGTTCAGGTATGAATCAGGCATTTACTTTGCAAAGACCAGGGGCAACTCGTTGGGGTTCACATTTTCGTTCGATATCGAGTTTGATAAACTTATTTGGAGCTCCTAAGGCAAATGTTGATGATTTGTATAAGAATGGATTAGACAAGGTGCAAGGAGAAGCAAAAGGAATCGGTGAAGCTTTGAAGAAGTTAGTTTTGTGTTTTGCTTACTTGTGATGCACGAAATTATGAAATTTACCGAGTTTCTATCTCAAGCTTTTCAAAAAAAGACATGGACATTGTGAATGTTGTGGATTTTCTTTCGGCCACAAAAGAAAAACTTCAATTTATGAGAGATATCATGGTTGAGATGATTTGATTGTGAAGGTTAAAGCATTCTGTTGTGAGCATGATATTAATGTCTGCTCCTTATAAGAGAGGAGTGCGAGACAATGAAATGAATATTACAAATGGGCATTATTTTCGGGTTAATGTACTTTATGCTGTGATAGACCATAAGTTGACAGAGTTGGAGAGTAGATTTCCAAAAAATTATATGGAACTACTTGTTCTTGGTGCTTCATTTCACCCACGCAACAATTTTGCAGCATTTAAAAAAGAAGATGTGCTTCTACTTGCATCAAAATTTTATGCTGCAGACTTTTCAGCATATGATATGGTTGCTTTGGATATTGAGTGTGGACTCTTTCTTCCAAGTATTCAACGAGATTCTGCATTTACAAATATGACTTTCGTATTTGATGTTTGTCGACTTTTGGTTGAAACGGGAAAGTCATTATTTTGTCCTATGATCTACAGATTGATCCGTCTTGTTTTGACTCTTCCGGTATCTACGGCAACAACAGAAAGGGCATTTTCATCGTTGAACATCATCAAGAACAAACTTAGAAATAAGATGAATGATGAATTTCTCGATGATCTCATGGTCCTTTATGTTGAGAGGACATTTGCAGATTGTATTAGCAATGATGCTATAATTACTGAATTTGAAATGAGTGGACCTCGCAGGGTAAAATTTAGCTAGTTACACATTTTGTATTAATTATACGGTTTTGGTTGATGTCCCCCTATATAATATGTTTTGATCTTTTGGTGTATATAAAAAAGGCGTGAGGATGAGCCTCCCAATGGGTTCCAAACCTCAAAAAAAAAATATTAGCCCCACGTGGATTTGAATCCTGGTTCCGTCCCTGATCAGGGACGAAGCGAGACTGACGCACTTTGGGCTACAGCCCTACTAACTTTTGGCCCAAATTTTAAAAAAAATTATTTTAAAATCCACTCAAAATTTTGGGCGAAAGCCCTAGCAATCCCTGTTGTAAGCTGTTTTACAGGAATGTGATTCCTAATTTCTTGGTCCTCGTCCGGCTCTCGTAAACGCAGGAACGTTCTCAATCCTCCGTTGAGATTGCACGTGGCTGCGTCGCCGGATTTTGCTGCTGAGGTTTGTTTCGGTTAGTTGATTTTGTACGGTGCTGCTTGGAATTGGACCCAATGCTAGTTTAGTGATTGGATTGCTGAGTCAAATGAGTTTGGGTTGATTTTTTCTTGCAAAGATTGTCTTTTTTTTAATATTGGTTCATATTGGGACTTTGGACCTTGCTGGGTATTTTTGTTGCTCATTGTCAGTTCATAGATTGATTAGGCATATGAAGAATTTATGATTCAGCTCAAGTGGTCTAATGCTGCTTATTGTTGATGTAAAATAGTGTATTGGATTTTTGGAAATATCTTGCATTGCTGGTCCAATGAGTATCTGCGTTTGCATTTCTGTAGATGCTTTTAAATTCAATATAAGTGCACTGGTTATTGTCTATTGTCACATTAACGGCAAATGATATATTCAAGTTGATCTTGTGATTGTCCTAATTCTTGGCAGGGTTCTTAGAATTGTGCCTGCTGCAAATGATATCAAGTACAATGACGGACAAAAGTGCCAAGTGTTATAAAAGTGTTTTACATTGGTTAAAAAGTGATACTCCTTCAAATGTCCCTGTTTTAGATACTGGCTCCGTCCCTGTTTTAGATCCTGGCTCCGTTCCTGTCTCCTTCAAAAAAAAATTAGCCCTACCTAGTTTTAGATCCTGGCTCCGTCCCTGGTCCTTGTGATAACGTTATGCATCGGATCAGGTAAATATAGTTATTATTTGATTGCATTGAAATGCGACTAAATCTATAAACACCAACTTATGATCATCATGTGAGTTTGATAAACTATTGTTTCATTTTTAGAGTTACAATCAGGCCAACTCGGAGCGGTTAAAGCTGCGGAAACTATAGACCCTTCTATATGCGATTTATGGTGGGATTGTTGGAGGGAATGTTCTAAGTGTAAAGGTTTTTATTGTGATAATGGGGCATGTATTTGCGACGATTGTCCTCCAAGATAATTAATAAACCCACTTCTAAATTAAAAACATCTTTGTACTGATGAGGTCTCTCGACAGTACGTAATTTTAATGGAAAATTTGCATGAATCAAACTAATTATTTTCTGCAAACATTTATTATCTCTATTTTAATACATGTCGCGGTAGCCTTATCATCTTGTACATATATTAATCTTCGAAATTTTATCAAAGCATCTTGTACAGGAGGGAAGGGATTTCGGGAAATGGTGTCGTACACGGTGGAGTTGCGACTTCGAGTTCGCGTTTGAAAGGTGCGACGGCGGCGAGTTGGAGTTGTTTCCTTTGGTCGAATCCTTCTTTTCCAGCACTGTGATTATATCGAACAAGTCGATCTCCGCGTCTTGTCGTTTCTGCTGCAGTCGGCTCCGTTAACCGAAGCTAGGGTTTCGACAGCGACTCCCGGCATTGAAAACTACTAGAAAAATGGATCAAAATCGGTTGTTGCAGTCGGTTAAGCTTCATTTTTCACCACTTCAGCCGCATTCTGGGTGGTTGCGGCATCAATTTGGTATATAGGTAAAGCATTCGTCTTTCCAAGTGCTTGGCAGCGGCATCTATTTCACACATAAGCATGACATCTCTGTCTTTTTGACAGCAATGCATAGTTTCTTCAGTGGTTCGTCCACAGCATATCATCTGTTGCATCTTTAACTTGTGAGTTGAGAGTAGTATTATTGTTGCTGATGAAGGATTTTTTGTTGCTTATGAAGAATAACAAGCTGCAAGATTATTGCTGGTGCAGCTTTGGAGATGGAGGGCATGTTAATTGATGATATCTGAATCCATAGTGTGGTATAGTTTGGTTTGTCAAATTGAGTTCGTGGATTTCACTATAAAGCTCGTGGCATTTCAGTATGCAGTTCGTGGATTTCACTATAAAGCTCGTGGCTTTTCAATAAAATAACAGTTCGTGGATTTCACTATAAAGCTCGTGGCTTTCAATAAAATGATTCTATCTTTGTACTATTTTAGACGAATTTCATGTATTATAAAGATTCTAGTTAGAGGAACTTTGATCCCTTTTAGACGAACTTCATGGATCACAGACTCGAACTTTCATCAATTCGTGGACGAACTTTAGAAATTCTTGGACGAACTTTAGAAATTCTTGGACGAACTTTCAAAATTCGTGGGTATAAAATATGAGTATAAATTAATTAAATTATTGTCTTTTAATTTTACAAATCATAAAAATAAAAAACAAGAACTAAATTAAGAATCAAATCAAACAGTAAATGAATATCCCTAAATTGTAGGAAACTAACATATATATCAAACGATTTAAACAATTAATAAAATTTACTTACTTACCGTTTTACCCTTAATTAGTAATTTTTAATTACTTAAATGAGATAATGTCTATTTATTATCCATTATTAGTAATTTATCTTGTCCATTAAAAAATTTAAATCAAAGAACCAGATTAGTTCTTAGTTTGTAACTTAAATGGTAGTTCTCACCCGAACCTGACCTATATAGTTCTTTGATTTAAATTTTTTAATGGACAAGATAAATTACTAATAATGGATAATAAATAGACATTATCTCATTTAAGTAATTAAAAATTACTAATTAAGGGTAAAACGGTAAGTAAGTAAATTTTATTAATTGTTTAAATCGTTTGATATATATGTTAGTTTCCTACAATTTAGGGATATTCATTTACTGTTTGATTTGATTCTTAATTTAGTTCTTGTTTTTTATTTTTATGATTTGTAAAATTAAAAGACAATAATTTAATTAATTTATACTCATATTTTATACCCACGAATTTTGAAAGTTCGTCCAAGAATTTCTAAAGTTCGTCCAAGAATTTCTAAAGTTCGTCCACGAATTGATGAAAGTTCGAGTCTGTGATCCATGAAGTTCGTCTAAAAGGGATCAAAGTTCCTCTAACTAGAATCTTTATAATACATGAAATTCGTCTAAAATAGTACAAAGATAGAATCATTTTATTGAAAGCCACGAGCTTTATAGTGAAATCCACGAACTGTTATTTTATTGAAAAGCCACGAGCTTTATAGTGAAATCCACGAACTGCATACTGAAATGCCACGAGCTTTATAGTGAAATCCACGAACTCAATTTGACAAACCAAACTATACCACACTATGGATTCAGATATCATCAATTAACATGCCCTCCATCTCCAAAGCTGCACCAGCAATAATCTTGCAGCTTGTTATTCTTCATAAGCAACAAAAAATCCTTCATCAGCAACAATAATACTACTCTCAACTCACAAGTTAAAGATGCAACAGATGATATGCTGTGGACGAACCACTGAAGAAACTATGCATTGCTGTCAAAAAGACAGAGATGTCATGCTTATGTGTGAAATAGATGCCGCTGCCAAGCACTTGGAAAGACGAATGCTTTACCTATATACCAAATTGATGCCGCAACCACCCAGAATGCGGCTGAAGTGGTGAAAAATGAAGCTTAACCGACTGCAACAACCGATTTTGATCCATTTTTCTAGTAGTTTTCAATGCCGGGAGTCGCTGTCGAAACCCTAGCTTCGGTTAACGGAGCCGACTGCAGCAGAAACGACAAGACGCGGAGATCGACTTGTTCGATATAATCACAGTGCTGGAAAAGAAGGATTCGACCAAAGGAAACAACTCCAACTCGCCGCCGTCGCACCTTTCAAACACGAACTCGAAGTCGCAACTCCACCGTGTACGACACCATTTCCCGAAATCCCTTCCCTCCTGTAACACTCCCTCAAGGACAGATCCGGAATATAAAACGCTGGTTTCTTAGAAAAGTCAAGTGGATCGGTAAGAAGGTAACAAATCGAGCCACCAACGCTCCCCAATCCCTATCCGCCGTCTCGACTGAGTCACAAAATGCTCTATATCGGCACCATCTCAAACGAGAGAGAGAAACGCGAGGTACGCCATACACGATTTGAATAAAAATCAAACGTGATTTTAGGTTTCTCAGATCTGGATTGATCGAAGAGAGAGAGAGTCTGACCTCATCATCTCAGATACAAATCGGAATACTTGAACCCTAACCTCTTCGCGTTTAGATACAATCCCGATTGATTTATTTTTTGACGTTTAGTTGCTAAATTTAGGGGTTTAGATTTTAATTTTAATTATTCAAATAAAATATACGTACAAATTATGGACATAAGTACCCTCTTATGTATATTTTTTATTTTACCTATTTAATAATAAGTTATTAATTTGGGCCGTTGATAAAAATGATCTCAAGGCTATTAATGGTTCTTAGTTTGTAACTTAATATATATATATATAGGGGCGCGCTCAAATGAGAACTCTTCTTAGGCTAAGAACATGAGAACCATTTTGCACCTTTGGATCAAATGATCTAAGGGTGTAGATTGATTTTGCACTTTTGTCTTATAAGTAAAAGACAAAAGTGCAAAATAGTAAAAGCAGAAAGTGCATAGTAAAAAGCAGAAAATGCATAGTAGATGATGTGGTGCATTTTGGACCACTCATTTCAACAAAATGAGTGGCTGAGAATGATTCTCATGTTCTTAGCCTAAGAAGTGATTCACATTTGAGCGCTCCTCTATATATATATATATATATATATATATATATATATATATATATATATATAATATATCTTCATCTGAAGCACATGTTATATCCATCATCTTTACTATGAATCCGTACATCTACTTCAAAATTCCAAAGCACATGCATGCCTCATCAAGCATCTTTAACACCACACGTTCACTCCGAATTTTTTTTTTATTGTTTTGACGATTATGACGCAAGCCGATCATGTCAATAGTAGTTTTCGTTGAAAGTCCTTTTGACATGAGCGCGCGGTTTGTCACAACGGAAACAATTCAACGCTAGTTTGATAAACGGTGTTAAATATTATCATAACTATTTGGAAAAACATTCCGTGCAGTGCAGTCAAATGCCATCAATACTATTACGGTGTCGCTTCGAAAAAAAACGATGTTGTTTGGATATATATTTTCTTAAATATAACAAATCAACGACGTTTTGATCGTACATGATCGATTTGTCACCCGTAGTATTTGACTGCGCTATACCCAAATCTTAATCCAAACTAATTTTCTCAAAAGCAATGTATCAAACAAGGGACAATATTAAAGACTCTTCAAAAGTCAAAATAACATTTATTAAAATTTGTGTGTGGATATCTTTACAGAATTTATGATTGTATAGTAGTTTTTTTTCATCGTCTAAAGTAAACGCGGCATGCAAGTCTTTTCATTACATTTTTTGGAGTTTTAAAAACTCGTACTTTTTTCGGTCAAACAAATATTAAGAAAAAAGCAAACAAGATATATATATACATAGACAGCATCATTTAAAAGGAAAAAAATATACATTCACTTTAAATCAATATATGAAAATAGTTAAATAGCTCATTGAATACATAACGATTTTAATTTTTAAAGGACTTTCTGCTATATATGATCAATTAATTTTATGTTATGAGGGAGCGCTCGGTTGAGAAACCCTTAAAAATTCGAAAATTTGAGAATTCAAATCTCATCATTAGATCATGATGCATCTTTGAATCTACATGTGACACATGTCCAAAAAGTAAAGTAAAAAAAGATGACTTTGACTTTGCATTAAATGCATCTTGAAAAATGCACATGAGACACGTGTCACCACCAAAATGCATCTTAGAAAATACATTTTGCATTTTGGAAGGTGAAGATTGGGGTCTCAACTTCTCGAAAAAATAAGAGGTTCTCAATTGAGCGCTCCTCTATGTTATGATATATATCAAATACTTGGGCTGAAAAAATGGAATCAAATTTAATTTCGCGGAGATTCAAAATTTTGTCATGGAAATGTCAAAAGTATATTTGTTTCCGAAAATAATTCTATATTAAAGATAAGAAAAAGGATCCAGTACAAACAACATATTTTCGTAAAAAAAAAAACAAACCAATGACAGCCCTTGAATTGGTCATTCGGACGGATGAGATTAAATTCCGTCATATGGATGATTTTTTCGGCGACGAATTATAAATCACTTTGGCGAATTATGTCGTACTTTTAATTTTTTCGGCGACGAATTATAAAATCCACTTTCGATGAATTTTACAATTTGTACCAAAATATGGTTTGCATACCCAAATTACCTTTTTCTTTATCTACTAAGAAATAAAATAATGTAAATCCATTTATGTCATTTTCCTTTTTTTTTTTCCATTCAATTTAAGTAATCCATTAAATTTCATAGACAAAGTGTCTACTATTATTTAGGATATTACCAAATGTTGGAACCCTTTGGTTTTCATGATTACAAACACTTAACTAATGTGGTGTTTAAGTGTGCAGAAATCCATGAAGATATCCAATTGAGAATACATGCAAAGTGATTGATGATGAAAGCAATTACTTATGGCATATTTAATGGCAGATTCAATCAAAGATTTAATTGTCTAATTGATGACAATTTGGAAAGCAATTGAAGAGTCCAGCTTAATTGCTGATTGAAGCATATTGGAAAGACAATAAAGAGGCCGAATTAATGTGATACACAATTCAAGAGGCTGAATTAATATGGTCATTGAAACCACAACTTATTACGTACTTGAAGAGCCTTCTTCAAAGCTAGAAAGAAGTGACTGTTGAGAAGTGAAGAGATGAGCTCAACATCTATAAAAGGAAGAGAAACCTCAGCAGAGATCTAGGCGAAATTGGAGTGAAAAAGGGTTTATCACAGTCGACGAACGGAGCCTGCTGAGATCGCGTGCACTACGGTACAAAGCTCGAAGCTGATTGCTCTATCGGATTGAGTAGAGGATAACAAATAGACTCTATACGATCTAGTTTGTATGCCCTACAAGTATATCGAAATAAAGAGTAATCAGTTCGAAAATCCTTTCGGAGACGAAAGGTAGTGGTTTTCACCTTATCATAGTTGTGATAAGGTTTCCACTATATATTTGCGTGCAATATTTTTCCAGTCGTTTATTTTCTTACAAAATTATTCCGCTGCTATCTGACCATCAGACGGAAACACACTTTGTGACTTCCGTCTGACAGACTGCTAACACTAACGATCCATCACCAAATCAAAGAGTCTCATTCGAACATTCCTCTCTCTAAAAATCTATACATAAAGTTTAACTAGGTGTTAATAAAAAAAAAATTTAACTAGGTATTCTTCCTTTGGCAAAAACAAGCAGATGAAGAACACCTACTGTCTATTATCTCCAAAGCTTGCAATATGTCTTGTACTGGTCCTATTGTTTTGCACTCGATCAAGCAAGTATCTATTCGATCCGGTCGATCATTCGAGTTCTCTCATTAAATCCGAAACCATAAAAAAAAAAACCATGCATAAACATATCATCTTACTAATTGGTTGTTTAATTTTCAATTTGGGTTTCCTAGCTACAGGTCAACTTGGAATGGTTGAAGCTGCTAAAATCAAGTCCCCAAAACATAGCCCAGAACCAATATGCGAGCATTTGTTGCAAGACCCAATGGGCTTCCCACTGATGGGCCACCGTATGAGGATAACATCCAGACAAATGAGCAACAGCTGGCTGAGGTACCACCCGACAGAGCTGCACCTCTTCTGCCAGACGCGCACAAGAAACGAAGGCCGCTGAAATCCTCCCGTTACCCCTCTGACTTGTACGTCACCTGAGCTGCATTTTGTCTGCCATTGTTTGGGCAACGTAGTATTAAGGAAGGACCGAAAGAATGTGAGAAAGTAACAAAAGAAATATTAAGAAAAGCTTCCTTCTCCTCATTCTTTCCCTCCCCCGCTTCTCATTTCCCTACACAACCCTACGCCGCCACTCCACCACCCCACATTTTGGTGCTTTCACTGACCCGATCTTACCTCCACCGTCATGCCTACCAACACGGAACTCATCGCCAGCCACGGTTCAGCCATCGAGACTATTGAGGGTCGCCTTGGTCCCATCGAAGGAAACCTAGCAACTGTTATTTCGTCATTAGACCATATCACCAAAACCATGGCGGATATGCAGCAAGCCCTTAAAGAACTTCAACACCCTCCTATTCCCCGCCCAGATAAACAGCCCATCAACCCCAACCCACCTCTCCTCGCCACCCCCACCTCACAACACTCAGACATATCCCAACACCAAACCGATAACCAAACCCACAACACACCTGTCTATCTCACAGAGCCTCTCCCTACTCGCCTGCCTCGCGGCCCACGTCTCGACATACCCATCTTTGAGGGTGAAAATGTTGAAGGTTGGTTGTTCCAACTGGAGCGTTATTTTGATATCCACGAGACCCCTCCCGAGCATATGTTGTCCGCTGCTCCGCTATATATGACAGGAGAAGCTTTGAAATGGTATCGCTGGAAGTATAATACTGGGCAAGTTAAGTCTTGGGTACAACTTACACGTGATCTCCGGCGCCGTTGGTCCTGGTGATTACTATGACGCGGAGGTCGAGTTGAACCTGCTACTCCAAACATCTTCAGTGACTTCTTACGTCCCTGACTTCGAAGATTTATCGACAAGTACACCTGCTCTCTCCACACAGAACCTGCTCAAGCGCTTCCTCGCAGGCCTCAAATCGGAGGTGCGACAGGAGCTTGTTCTGCTGCGACCTTCCTCACTGGAGGAGGCCATGGGAATGGCTAGAGTCATCGAAGAAAAGCTACTAACCCAGCGGACCCTTCTCTATCGTCACATTCCATATCGTAACTACACTCCCCCAAGCCAACCATTCTCCAGCCCCATCACTCCAAAACCCCCTACACCCCTTGCGAGGAAACCACTTCCCACTAAGAAACTCACCCCACTCGAAATGGCTGCACGCAGAGAGAAAGGGTTGTGCTATAACTGTGATGAACGTTACATTCCCGGCCATCGCTGTAAACCACGTTTCCAGTGCCTCTTAGTGGAAGGCGAAGACTTTAACCCTTCCCTAGATGAGAACGCACCCGACCCAGAACCACCTACACAACAGGAGGAGCCAGCCGCTGACACCAACAACACCACTGAGGACACACCTTGCATTACTTTCCATGCCATGCAAGGCAAGCCGATGTCCAGCACGCTGCGGCTCAAAGGCCATATCCACGGTCACCCTGTTGTGATTCTTATTGACTCTGGCTCCACACACAACTTCATGCAGTTAAGAATCGCACGCCATGTCAAGCTGCCCATTGAACCGTCCGCACACATGCAAGTCTTAGTTGGAAATGGTGAATCTATGACTTGCGAGGGCACTTGCTCTAAGGTACCCATCACTGTTGGTTCTCATTTGTTCCACGTCGACTTACATCTGCTCCAAGTTTTTGGTGCTGATATTGTTCTAGGTGCACAATGGCTCGCAAACTTCGGACCTGCTACGTTCTGTTTTCGTGAATTATGGATCAGCTTTTGGCACGAAGGTGAACATATCAGGTTGTTTGGTCTCAATGATCATGCACAGCCCCAACAAATGAGCTTTCATCAGCTTCTTAAAGCCGAACACCAACAATCCATCCTCTATATTTACCAGCTCACCACATCCTATACACCACCTCACACACCCGACCCCTCTGAAACACTCCCCAACATACCTACAAACCTACCAGAACCTACTTACTCGGACCTACTAGCCCTCCTCCATGATTTTGCCCATGTTTTCCAGCCACCAAAAGGCCTTCCCCCCCCCCTAGAGAAACTGACCACCGCATACCCCTGCTCCCCGGCACAACCCCTGTTAACATTAAACCATACCGCTACGCTCACTCCCAGAAGCACATTATCGAATTCATGATAACAGATATGCTCCAAGAAGGCATCATACGCCCCAGTCATAGCCCGTTCTCCTCACCAATCATTCTGGTCAAGAAGCGAGACGGCACGTGGAGATTTTGCGTCGACTATAGAGCGGTGAATGCAATTACGATCAAGGATCGATTTCCTATCCCAACAGTCGATGAACTATTCGATGAACTCCATGGCGCGACCATCTTCACCAAGTTAGACTTGCGAGCCGGCTATCACCAACTCAGAGTCCACCCCGATGATGTATTTAAAACGGCTTTTCGCACTCAAGAAGGCCATTATGAATTCATGGTGATGCCATTCGGCCTTTCCAACGCCCCCGCAAGCTTTCAGGCGGAAATGAATAACCTATTTCGACCGCTCCTACGTCGAAGTGTCTTGGTCTTCTTTGATGATATTCTCATCTATAGCACCACTTGGCCATTGCATCTCACCCATCTCCGGGAGGTACTTACTATTCTCAGTACACACACTTTTTTCGCTAAGCCTTCAAAATGTCTCATTGGCAGGACATATGTCGACTACTTAGGCCATATCATTTCTTATAAAGGAGTTGAGGTCGAGCCAACTAAAATCAAAGCCATTGTTGACTGGCCAATCCCCAAGAACATTCGCCAATTGCGCGGATTCTGAGGCCTTGCCGGTTATTATCGACGGTTCGTCCAAGGCTTTGCAAGTCGGGCAGCCAAATTTACCACACTACTCAAGAAGGACTCCTTCTGTTGGGATGCCAATGCCTTAGCCGCCTTCAACGATCTTAAGGTTGCACTCTCCACCACCCCAGTGCTCGCATTACCCAATTTCACAAAGCCATTCACTGTCACGACGGATGCCTCAGGAACAGGTATTGGGGCCATACTCTCCCAGGACGGTCATCCTATAGCTTTCTTCAGCAAACAGTTGACTTCTCCTCACCGCCTCACATCGGCTTATGATCGAGAATTGAGAGCGCTTGTGACAGCAGTTCAAAGGTGGCGGCCTTACTTCCTTGGCACCAAGTTTCTAGTCCAGACGGACCACCAGTCGCTCCGCACAATTCTCACGCAACACGCACACACCCCAGATCAGCAAAAATGGATTTCCAAACTCCTCGGCTACGACTTTGAAGTGCAGTACAAACCTGGTCGTGAAAACGTAGCTGCGGATGCCTTATCTCGTCAACTTGATAGCCCTTGTGCCACCTTTAATGCAATCTCCTCGCCGGACCTCGGAATACTCAGAGCATTAAGAACCCACTACAAGGAAACCGCTGACGGCCAATCCCTCATGACCAACATTGGCACATCCCCAGGCGCATGGCCCAATCACCAGGTCCGAGATGGCCTTGTCCTCCTCAACAACAAACTCCTTGTCCCCAAACAGCATGCCCTGATTGAACTCATTATCTTTGAGTACCATAACACCCCAACTGGCGGCCACCCAGGTATTCAACGCACACTTGCTCGCCTCGCCGCTAACTTCACTTGGCCTGGGATGCGTCTCGACGTTAAGAATTACGTCCAACGGTGCCACACTTGCATGCAAACGAAGGCTACCAACGCTGCACCTAATGGCCTCTTACAACCCCTGGACATTCCAACCAACATATGGCAGGACATCTCAATGGACTTCATCACACACTTACCACCTTCCAAGGGATACACGACCATCCTCGTTGTGGTTGACCGACTATCAAAGTACGTCCATTTCTCGCCCTTAAAGCCCGGTTTCACATCGGAGGCTGTCGCCCATATCTTTGTTAAGGACATCGCACGTTTGCATGGCTTCCCTCGAAGCATAGTGAGTGATCGAGATCCCCTCTTCATGAGCCGATTTTGGAAGGAATTCTTCAAGCTTCACAAGACTAACTTGGCCACTAGCAGCGCTTACCATCCCCAAACGGATGGCCAAACGGAGATTGTGAATCGATCCTTGGAAGACTACCTTCGTTGCTTCGTCTCCGACAACCAGACCGATTGGGTCGACCACCTCGCTTGGGCAGAATATAGCCATAACACAGCCATGCATTCTTCCATTGGAATGGCCCCCTTTGAGGCTGTTTATGGCCGCCAACCACCAGCAATCTTGGACCATGTTCCGAGCGCTGCAGCAACTCACACAGTGGACACTCTGCTGGCTCGCCGTGACACTATCCTCCGTCAACTGCGCCAGAACATAGCGCGCGCACAGCACCGCATGCGCCAGTAGGCCAATGCCCATCGCACCGACAAGGTGTTCATGCAGGGTGACTGGGTTTACGTGCGCCTCCAACCCTACCGTCAGTCCTCAATGCGCCAACGCCGAATGACCAAGCTAGCTAAGAGATTCTACGGCCCATTTGAAATAACTGATCGTATCGGCAAGGTTGCTTACCGCCTTCGGCTGCCAGACTCGGCACGCATCCATAACGTCTTCCACGTCTCACTGCTCCGCAAATGCATGGATCCTTCATCAGCAACACCTCATGCACTCCCTCAGCACTTCACCAGTAACCAACCCTGGCTCGTCCCTACTGCTGCCCTTGGCAAACGTCGCGTCAAAGTACCCATTGGCTGGGAAGATCAAGTCCTCATCCAATGGTCCGACCAACCTCCCTCTGCATCAACTTGGGAAGCTCTGCCTGCCTTACGCCTGGAGTTCCCTAACCTAGACCTTGAGGACAAGGTCCAACTCCAAGGGGGGAGGATTGTTGCAAGACCCAATGGGCTTCCCACTGATGGGCCACCGTATGAGGATAACATCCAGACAAATGAGCAACAGCTGGCTGAGGTACCACCCGACAGAGCTGCACCTCTTCTGCCAGACGCGCACAAGAAACGAAGGCCGCTGAAATCCTCCCGTTACCCCTCTGACTTGTACGTCACCTGAGCTGCATTTTGTCTGCCATTGTTTGGGCAACGTAGTATTAAGGAAGGACCGAAAGAATGTGAGAAAGTAACAAAAGAAATATTAAGAAAAGCTTCCTTCTCCTCATTCTTTCCCTCCCCCGCTTCTCATTTCCCTACACAACCCTACGCCGCCACTCCACCACCCCACAGCATTGGTATGATTGCTGGGCGGAATGCAATTACGTACTATAAAAAGATGTTTTGTATTGTAGGAAGTTGTTTTTGCGACCAGTGTCCACCTCTGAAAAAAATCCCATCTTAGTTGAAAGAAAAAAAAATTATGTACTGTTATCTAAAATGTATTTTTAGCAAAAGGATCATGATGTGAAATTAATTGTGTATAGTTTAATTAAGGATGAAAAAGACGATTACATCCTTTAATTGGTATATTTTCAATTAATAAATTATATTAACAAGTAAAATATATGGACCATGGATTGATTCAATCTGACGGATTTTAATGGTTAAAAGTATTCATGAAAACTAGTGATTCTTATTTGATCTTTCCAAGTAAATAAAATACCCAAATTACCTTTTCTTTTTTGAGAAATAAAGTTATATTGTACCCATTTAATACAGTTCCTTTCTATGTTTTTCTGTTTACTTTAAGTCATCCATTAAATTTTACCAACAACGTGTCTATTATTACTATTTAAGATTTTACAAAATCGAAGAGTCTTATTCGAACGCTCCTCTCTCGCTAAAAATTCTATATATACATTTAACCAATCCAATTCCTTTCCCAAAAACAAGATGAAGAACAACTACTGCCAATCACAAAGGCTTGCATGTCTTATACTGGTCATATTGTTTTGCGCCGGAGCAAGTAAGTATTTATTCGATCCATCGATTCGATCATTCGAGTATTTGGTTGTTGTTAATTTTTATTTTTGGTTTTCTACAGGTCAATTCGGAATGGCAGAAACTGCTAAAGTGACGTCCCCAAAGTTTTTCCCAAATCATAGCCCAGAACCTATATGCGATGATAAGTATGATTGCTGGGCGGAATGTACTCTCTGTAAATTCATGCGTTGTATTCATGGCAGTTGTTATTGCGACGACTGTCCTCCTGTTAAAAAGGTCCTCTCTTAGTTGAGAAAAATCCTTCTTTATCTAAAATAAATCTATATCAAAAGAATCATTATACATGATTTTTTTTAACATGTAACAACAGATTCATAACTTTCTTGTTGTCTGTAGATCATACCTCAACTCCGAAATCGTCATTTATGTAATAAAAAAAAGGCAACGACCATAAATCGTCATTAATTACCATGTAAGAAAGATAAGATGAAATCATTTGGGTTTAGATAAATACTTCAAGCAACACTGCCATCAAAGAAACAAGACAAGCAGATGCCTTTGAAGCGACAAATGTATTAAACATAAAACTACATGTCTTTGAATATAACACTACGATGATGCTAAAAAGCTTTCTCAGCATGATTTGATATCAGAATATGAAGACTCTCCAGCCAACTCGACGCTCATCATTTCTGTGCATAAAAGTAAATAGTGTATTTCAGAAAAAATGGTTTAAAATGAGAGGCAATAAATTCCTCTTCAATGGAAGATGGGATTCACCTCAGTTTTGGATTCAGCAGGTTTGGATTCCTCAGCTTTGATGTTATCGTCCCCTGCAGACAATGACAAAAAATTTCATGAGAATAAGATGCTATGAGACATGGATAAAGAAACACAAACTATAGAGCAACTAACGAAAAAGGTGAAGTACTGAATGCTAGTGGATGAAATTCCGAAGGCACTGTAATTACCTTCATCTTCTGGCAAGTCAGAGGTCCAAAGAGTAAGGTTATCTCTCAATAGTTGCATAATCAAAGTGCTGTCCTTGTATGACTCTTCACCTAAGTTGTCAAGATCTGCGATTGCTTCATCAAAAGCTTGCTTAGCCAGATGGCATGCCCTGCAAATTGAAGTTCTAGCTTTGGTTAATATATGAACATCTGATGTACTTATGCATATACACGTAAAATTAGAGGGCTGAGCTTTAATAATGGTTTAACGACATCGGTGAAATACAACAACAATTTCTAAACTAGTGTTGGCATAGAGAATATCAACTACATGAAGCTCTGACAAGGCTTTACTTCACGAAAAGAGGACCATGAGAGCAAGAGTCGGGGACTAAAAGAGTGAACCAAAGTCAAAGACAAAAACTCTTATGGGGGATTAGACGAATCATCATTATGCAACAATTGAGATCTTGATTGGAAGAATGAGGCATGACATAGGGAACAGATATTTAGATGGAAAGAAAAAGAAAAAAAAAGGCTCTGCAGCTTATTGGTCAGCACATAAACAGAATAACGAAATGGTTACTATCTGCAAATCCACACATTAAAGAATTGAGTGTCCAGCGTTTACCTTTCAGGAGAGTTCATAATCTCGTAGTAGAAAACAGAGAAGTTGAGAGCAAGACCAAGGCGAATTGGGTGAGTCGATGGAAGATCTGTGCTTGCAGTGGCAGAGGCAGCCTAAACGAGCAAAGAATTAATATCATATTACAAGGAGTAGAACACCTCAGATGTCACATATAAAGGGCATTTATTCATTTGATTCCCATGAGGATAACACTTACTTCATAGCCTTTCAATGATTGCTCTGCCGCATCTTTCCTTCCCTGGCCGGATTGAAACTCCGCAAGATAACGATAGTAGTCTCCTTTCCTGTATTCATTAACACAAAACTATGACCAAATCCCATTACAACTAAATCCCGACATCAAGCATAAAAATGGCATTTCTAATAATCAGTTAACAAATGAGGAGTTTGTAGAATACACACTCACATTTTATAGTAGAAAACAGTGCCCTCGCCTGACTTTGAGGCTGGAATCAGATGCTTATCGATGATAGTCAAAATGTCTTCGCATATCTTCGCCAACTCTTCTTCCACCTTTCTTCTATATCCCATAATCAACCTGACATTGTTCTCACTTCCTTTAGACTCTTCCTTTTGCTCAATAGAAGACATGATACGCCAAGAGGCCCTCCTCGCACCAATAACATTCTTGTACCCGACAGACAAGAGATTCCTCTCCTCCACTGTCAACTCAAGATCAAGTTTCGCGACATTCTTCATACACTCCACCATTTCTGTTCAACAACAAAACACTCAAACTTAGCCCAAATCATTTCCAATCTCCATACGCTTCAATAAATAAAACGCCATGCTTGACGAAAACCTTGTTCCCTGATTATGTACACAGATATCTAGCTTTCAATTTATCAAATTAACTGGAAATTTTGAACTTCACAACTATTTCTGAAAGGTAACAACTTTATCAGATCTAGAACAATCCATAAGAAAATATGAGACAAATTACACAATGCAGCAGATCACATTGATGGCATAAGTAGCCTTGGATCAATAGAAATCATAGATCATAAAAATAAAATAAAAAACTGCCCCTTTCAAATAATCTGAAAAATCAATAATAATTCACAAATCAACATATTAACTCGCCAGATGCGACACATCAACATCAAAACAATTCTTAGTCCGCCACATCCCAACCCTAATTCTACACTCGCAAAAATCCCCAAACTAAAATAAAGTGAAAATCACAGAAATCAATATTCGATTCCAATTACAACCGAATTACCAGATCTAAACCAAAAACACCAAATCTGCAACAAACAAAAAAACACAACCGAATCAAAACCCTAAAAATCAATCGACCGACAGAAACCAGCCTCACCTTCATATCTCTCCGTCTGCTCCGACAACTTGGCGAGGTACACCTGCAACTCCCTCTCCTTCTCCGTCGACATTTTCGCAATCGGTTTTCACAATTACTTCACACAAACAAGTGTTCCATAGCGCTGTGGAACGGAATGGCTTTTATACAATGAAGCGTTCAACATCAAACGGTTTCGAACAAAACCTAGAGAGATCTGGACCGTCGATTTGGTCTGAGAGCTTTGAATAGCCCGAAGCGGGAGGATCGCGATGAGGATTTGGTCAAATGACAGATTTGCCCCTGAGATGTTGAGTTTTTGGCTGGCTATGTTTAGTGAATGGATTTGTTCAAAGATGCTTGAGAATTATTCTGTAAACCATCCTATTTTGGGACTAATTTTGTGTTTGTTTTGATCCTCTTTTATCTACTTATGTATCCATTAGTTTTGTGAATCATCGTAACAATTATATTTGAAAAAGAAATAAACCCGATAACCCCGAATTCAACACTTATACTTATTTTACTCCTTAATTTTTACCTATTACAGAAAATTCACTTTAACCCCGGATATGAAAATAAATAGTACTTTTTTTTTTTGATACAAATAATAAATAGTACTTAGATAGATAAAAATGGAGTGGATTAGATCGTCAATGCGTTTGGAGCTGCTCTTTGTTATGTATTCTTTATTTTGAAGTTACCCCGATCAAAGTACCAACTTTAGGTCCATCAGCACCCAAATATGGAGGTCCTCGAATTATTGGTTCTTAGAATATATGTAGCGTGAAGTAATGAATTAACATCAAGAGTCGACCCAAAAAGTTTTGTGACCCGAAGGCCGAAGCAAATACAAAATAGTAAGCCTTTTCACTTGTTTTTTTGGGTTATATTACACACGATTTTTTAGTTTAAAATGAGTTAGTTTGAACCTTTTAACACTTGAGTAGTACATGTGATATCAATTGAAACCTTTTAAACCTATTGTTTTGAAAAAAAAATTCCAATTTAAGCAAAATTCGAATTTGCTTTCCAATTGTACACTCTTCAAATTTAATTTCCAAAATACACACCATACTTAAGGCGCCGTTGCTAAGGGCGCCTAACACATTAGGAGCCGTTAGCAACAGCGCCTAATGCCCAGTGTCAAATTTTAAGATACAACGAATGCTGAGTCAGCAGTAAATACCTAATAAGCCTTAGGCGCTCCTATCCACAACGCCTAAAATCGAATACAGTTTCGAGCCCTAGTTTCTCCCGTTATTTCGATTTTGTCTTCTTGTAATCGGAAAATCGCGATCTCGTCGCCGCCATCTACTCATCGCCGCCCGCTGCTCGTCGTCATCGCCCGCTGCTGCTCGAAGTCATCTGCTCGTCGCCTACTGCTCGCTGCTCGCCCGCTTCTGTCCCCAGTTACTCCGTCGATCAGGTATATGTTCATTCTTCTCCATTTATGTGTTCATTCTTCTCCATTTTGTGTGTTCATTCTTCTCCATTTTGTGTGTTGATTTTGCTTGTAAAGCTTAATGTTGGTTTGCTATTGTTGGATGTCTGTGGCATATCGTGGCCATTGTGATTTTGCTGTTGTAAAGCGTAAAGTGATTCTTCTCCATTATAGTTGAATATCATGGTAGTATGTCTTTGTTGCATATTTTTGAAGTTTGGTTCTAATATGTTATTGTTTATCTTGGACTGTCTTAGCGATGACTAGTGCTCAAAATGATGGAATGACATTGTCAACTATAGAGAGATTTGAAATTCTGTCATTTGATGAGTATGACAGAGATAATATGGGGAATTTTGATAATGACAATGAGGAAGGCTATGTTGAAGTACCCATATGTGGTGAAGGAGTTAATAGTTCCCTATGGGATTTTCCACATTTCAATGATGTTTCTGGTCTGATGAGCCATCACACTATTGAGGACCATGATTCTAATAACAGTCAGTTTAGTACGAAAGTGCTCAAAGAAGGCGGTATGTTTATGCGAAGGAGTTGCTCATATATGCTTGTCAAAAATATTCTATCAAACACCGTCGAGAATATCACATTGTAAGCTCGTGCACAAAACGATTGATTCTTGAATGTCGTCGAGGAAAGGATAAATGCAAATGGGAGCTACGAGCTCCGAAGAAGAAAAATGAAGGCATGTGGAGAATAACCAAATATGAAGGAGATCACATGTGCGAGGTTGATATTATCCCTCATGACAATGTCCATTTTAACAAACACTTTATCAGAATGGACATAATAGATTTAATTCAAGAGAAGTTGAAATTTACCCCTTACGAGGTGCAAGCTTTAATGAGATCAAAGTATAGGTATAAAATATCTTACATGAAGGATTGGAAATCCCGACAAAAATTATTACATATATTTGGTGATTTGGAAGCATCTTTCGAAAAGCTACCGGCATACATGGACATGCTCAAAGAGTCCAATCCCGGTAGCATTGTTCATTGGGACACATCAATGCTAGAGAGTGGGAAAGTAAGCTTGAATCGTGTATTCTGGTCATTTGCTCCGGCCATTGAAGGCTTTAAGCATTGTCGTCCCGTCATTTCTATCGATGCGACACATTTGATCGGGAAATAGAAGGGTGTTTTAATGATTGCAGTCTCTCTCGACGCACAAAATGAAATTCTTCCTTTAGCTTATGCATTGGTGGAGGGTGAAAATATCGAGAGCTGGAAGTGGTTCATGACGTGCATTCCAAGTGGCGTCACGCAATGTGATGGATTATGCATAATTCGAATAGGCATATAGGCATAATGCGAGTGATGGAAGAAGAGGATTGGTCTCCACCAAGAGCTTATCACAGTGTCTGTTTAAGACACTATGTCTCTCATTTCAATCAAAAGGCGAAGTGTTTGGCCCACAAAGACTTACTTTATAACATTGCCGAGGAGAATCAGAAAATATGTTCTGTAAATCGTTTCAAAGATTTGAGCCTTTAGATGAAGATATGCAAGTTCACATGAATCTGTGGGATAATCGTGTGGAAAGCATTATTGCCGGTGAGCCTGACACTGATGGATCGTACTTGGATGCGTACTACAATTGGTACTACGATGTCACTCGTAAGTGCATTCAACAATCATTGGATACACCGGCGCCGTATCGGGCATTTGCATTTCAGTTGAATTCACTTGTAAGTATTTATACATTTTAGCGTAATTTTTTATAGTTACAAAAATATCTAACTTATGACAACTCACCTTTTCTACAGGTTACGTCGTTAATGCGCACGTGCAAAGTGTCTTCAGGAGTTTTTCTTAAGACGACTGACGATGATTCGAAGAGGGCACTCCATGATCTGTTTTATTCCACTCGTGCGGACTGTTGTTGAGAATTGAAAAGGGTCTTGCATTGGATGTTGATCCCGCACAAATTCACCTTCATGATGGTATATGAACTTATAATTTTTAAATATATATATATATATTCGTCTTTTATACGTAACTTGTATTTTTTAAAATGTAGACTCCGATGAAGAGGTGGATTTACCAGAAGATAACTATGAAGTTGGCGGCCCCTCTCAAGTTACTCAAGCAGAGTCACAAATGACTCCAACTCTAGTTCACGCGCTAGAAGGCCACCAAATCGTTTTACGCCGGGATCTTGATAGTTAACCATTTGCTCTAAACTATAACGTTTATGTATTGTCATTTTGTAAGGGTGATGACTTATGTGTACATGTTGCCATGTAACTTTTGTAACTTTTTACAAGTCATCACGTTATGCTTCACACTTTTGTGTTGTTAAGTTTTGGTGGATGGGATTCATGTGGATTGGATTGGTGTATTGGACAGGGTTGTATACTTTAAATGTCGTTTGCAGGTTTTTTTTGGGTTAGAAATTGAAACAAATACACAATACATCCATTTCAGGTTTAGGCGTCGTTGAAGACAGCGCCTAAACCTAAAACAGGTTAATTAGACATCGTCTTAAATGCGTGCTTCGTATTTTTGAGCGCTGTCCATAACAGCGCCTAAGTCAAAGTTGCCACGTAGGCTAATGACTCAGCATGTTATCGAGATAAATTTGACACTGGGCATTAAGCGTTGTTGCTAAGAGCGCTTTATGTCTTACACGCCCTTAGCAACGGCGCCTAAATGATGGTGTGTATTTTGAAAATTGAATTTGAGAGTGTGTATAATTTGAAAGCAAATTCGAATTTTGCTTAAATTGAAATTTTTTCTTAGTAAGTGATATTCAAAATAAAGCTCTTTTATAACTAAAAGTCCAAAACGTGAAATTTTGAATGAGGCCTAAGGCCCATGTTGCATTGATTTCATGGTTGCGCCAGGCCTGCCAGCACCTCCCACCAACAATTGTTAGTGTGGTTTAAGTATGTCAATCAATAGCTACTGTTCAAAATGAACATAAAACTAACCTACATGCGAAAAAGAGTTTCGTCAAGTAGCTTGTTGTACCCTTGACATTATGTCTCTCTCGCGGAGGTGTTGTTCGTCTCTTGTGGACGCGTGGCGGATGTGTGTTGTTGGTGCTGCTTCGTCTCTTCCTTTCATGGACACGTGGAGGTGCTGAGATTTCAAGATGACGTACGCTCGTGGGTTCAAGTTAAAAGGTGTCTTATGGCCTGTGCTTCAGTGGACCACGTATCAAATTCGGGTTGGAGCCAATAGTGGCGTATGCTCCAAGAGTCAAAATATTCATATGTACCCGATGAAGTTCTCGTGCAATATGTGATGAAATGTATGAGATGTAAAACCCAAATCAAAAAAAAACTAACCTGCATCAATAGCTGATAATATAAAGATGTCATTGCTGATTCAGCACTTTGGATTGTACACGCTCTCACAACCTGTGGAAATGTCATATAACAACTTTGGAGCTACTGCTACTCTTTCTCTACTTGCCAAATCCTACCTCCTAATGAGAAGTGAATTTATACCCAAGTTTTGACTATGTAAAAGTACTTTTTGATCTATTGGTGTATGATACTATTATGAATATTATTGGAGTAGTATTACTATGAAAGCAATAATGCAAGGATGAGTAACATGCACATCCTCTTCCATGTTAAAGCCACCTTTTTAAAATTATTTCACCAATATCTTCCTTCAAATGCATGTTTCTACCAATCAATTCCATCCTTAATGCATCATGCCAACTTGCCTACTACTTTTTATACCCACAAAATCATTTAATTTTCCTTACCAGCTCATTTCCCAAGTTTGAGTCTGAGTTTTGTTCATTCAAGAAATCACTATGATAATTAAAATAGCTATGAATTTAATATGATGTTTGATTTCACTCTCCACCAATAATAAGCTAACAATATAAATCTATATAAATTTGAGTTGGTGCAAAGTCAAATGTCAAGGAGTTGAGTGCTTGTTAATTAAAGTTAACACAAATAATTATGTATTACTCTTGCATGTTACAATTAGACTTAATAACAAGTAAAGTGCAATGTGCAATAAATCATTATCAATACATCATTTGAATTATTCAGACACAAATATATTAATTATTCTCACAGAAAGTAGGATATTAGGGCCCTTATAAGGCTAAATGTTTTGGAGTTAAAAATTAAATTTATAAAATTAAATTCTTTTCTAGTAATTAAACACATATCAAGACATTAAATCCAGAATACTTAATTAGTATTAAATTAATTAATTAATTAATTTAATCTGTGTAGCTCCTTATATAAACCACGGAAGCAAGTCTCCCTCCGCAGATCCGATCTCTCCTTTCCCATTGTTCCATTTTCTCCTGCATAAGCCGGAAACCCAGAAAGAGAGATCCTGTAAGGTAATTTTTGCTACCCAATTGATCTCCAATCCGACTTCAAATGCGCGTTTTTAAACCCTATCACTGTTTCATGAGTCCGAAAGTCGTTGCATTGAGCCCCGATCTGGGTTTGTAATGCCTTGTTGAGTCGGTTTGGGATCTGAATTTCGGTTTTTATTTTTGAGATCCGTGTGATTGGCTGTGTTGTGGCTCAGATCTGATTTGTGGTTGCTGCTGGTCGCTCATTTGATTGATATACTGTCTTTGTGTGTGTAAATGTTCTTCGTCTTTGGTGATTGATATTGCATTTAATTTTGGATTTTGATACGTGGGTCTGTATCTGTTTATGATTGAATTCTAGGTTTGAAGGATCTGGAGCTTTTCAAGAATTCCGGGTGGCATTAGTACCTTTTTTTTATTTTGAGGATTTTTGTAGTGAGTAATTTTGTGATTGTTTATGTGTTTCATGTGATAGACTACTTTTATGAGGAATCTGTTGTGTTTGGGAATCAATAGATTTTTAGATTTGTCATGTCGGCCGTAATGTTGTGATTTTTGTGTTCCACGTGATGGATGACTTTTAGGAGGAATCTGTTGTGTTTGGGAATCAACTGTTTTTTTCAGATCTCTCGTGTCGGCCGTGTTTTTGTGATTTTTTATGTGTTTCATGTGATAGGCGACTTTTATGAGGAATTTGTTGTTTTTTGGGAATCAATTATTTTTTTTTAGATCTGGAGCAACTGTGATTTTTGATTTTTACGTGTGTCATGTGATCGATGGCTTTTATGAGGAATTTGTCGGGAACAACTGTTTTTTTTAGATCTGTAGTGTCAGCTCATGTTGTTTATGGCTGTAGTTAAATGTTGTGGGGACAGTGGGATGGATTTAGGGCCAATGCAAAGTAGATCTGATTTACTTTTGTTATGCAATTAGGAGAATTAGCTTGAGCCTTTCTTGTCTTCCAATGGGTACCAGGTAGGCAAATTGAACTTTTTTGCGCATCTAAAGTCTTTGTCATTTGGTTGATGTGCTTTTGTTGTGATCTTTGAGTTTTCTTTTCTTTCAAATGTAAGATCTGCAGTTTTTAAATTATGTTTCTATGAGATCCAAATATTTGTTTGATGACGAGATCTCTCTTGGTTAAGTCCATGACAGGGTTGCTTGATGAATTTTGATAATTTGATGCTGAAATCTTTTCGTCCAGGCTCAGCGTAACATTGAAAAATGGTGAAGATCTGCTGTCTTGGTGCTGGATATGTTGGAGGCCCAACCATGGCCGTGATTGCACTGAAGTGCCCCGACGTTGAAGTGGCTGTTGTTGATATCTCTGTATCACGTATCAATGCTTGGAACAGCGACACGCTTCCCATCTACGAGCCAGGACTTGATGAGGTGGTGAAGCAGTGCAGAGGGAAGAACCTTTTCTTCAGTAGTGACGTGGAGAAGCATGTTGCCGAGGCAGATATTGTCTTTGTTTCGGTTAACACCCCCACGAAAACTCAGGGTCTTGGAGCTGGCAAAGCCGCTGACCTGACTTACTGGGAAAGTGCTGCTAGGATGATTGCTGATGTTTCCAAATCCGACAAGATCGTAGTCGAGAAATCAACCGTTCCTGTGAAAACCGCTGAGGCTATTGAAAAGATTTTGATGCATAACAGCAAAGGCATCAACTTCCAAATTCTCTCCAACCCAGAGTTTCTTGCAGAAGGAACTGCCATCGAGGATCTTTTCCAACCCGATCGTGTCCTTATCGGAGGTAGGGAAACACCTGAAGGTGCAAAGGCTATTCAGGCGCTGAAAGATGTTTATGCGCATTGGGTTCCTGTTGAGCGCATTATTTGCACTAATCTCTGGTCTGCGGAGCTCTCAAAGCTTGCTGCAAATGCCTTCTTGGCACAGAGGATCTCTTCTGTCAATGCCATGTCAGCGCTTTGCGAAGCAACTGGTGCCGATGTCTCTCAAGTTTCCCATGCTGTCGGGAAGGACACCAGAATTGGGCCTAAGTTCTTGAACGCCAGCGTTGGTTTTGGTGGGTCATGCTTCCAAAAGGATATTCTGAACCTGGTCTATATCTGTGAATGCAACGGTCTCCCTGAGGTCGCAAATTACTGGAAGCAAGTCATCAAGGTCAACGACTACCAAAAGAGCCGATTTGTGAACCGTGTTGTTTCCTCTATGTTCAACACAGTGTCTGGCAAGAAGATCGCTGTTCTGGGTTTCGCATTCAAAAAGGACACCGGTGATACCAGAGAGACTCCAGCCATCGACGTATGCAAGGGTCTGTTAGGAGACAAGGCTGTCCTGAGCATCTACGACCCTCAGGTAACCGAAGACCAGATCCAACGAGATCTTTCAATGAAGAAATTTGACTGGGACCATCCAATCCATCTCCAGCCAATGAGCCCCACTGCCATCAAGCAAGTCAAGGTTGTCTGGGATGCGTACGAGGCCACCAAAGACGCTCATGGTATCTGCATCCTCACTGAATGGGACGAGTTCAAAAATCTCGACTTCCAGAAAATCTACGACAACATGCAGAAGCCAGCATTCGTCTTTGATGGCAGAAACATCATCAACCCAGAGAAACTCAGGGAAATCGGGTTCATTGTCTACTCTATCGGAAAGCCCCTCGACGCCTGGATCAAGGACATGCCAGCCATCGCCTGAACACCATGTAGGCTCAACAGCGAAAGCATCCTTATTCGCCAGCCTATACGTAGACAGAGTTGACAAAGTTTCCGAATCTTCACATTAGTACTATATTTTTTTCTTCAGCTTCTTGTTTTCAATTGTTCCCTTCATTACCTTATATATATGTCTTTTTGTGGTCTCTGCTGTCTGTTGTCCAACATTGTTGTTGCAGCTTATTCCAATAGCAGAGTCTGATACCATATTTGTAGCTCTTAGTACTTCCCAATTGGTAATATACTCTTTTGTTTCAACAATTCTTGTCTGAATTGTAGCCTGTATTTAAATAACTTCACTTGTGAGACAAAATAAGGACGGGATAATTCCAGAATCATACAGTAAATATTGACACTACTGCCCACTGCTTGTTGGCACAAGTTAAATGTTGCGAGTGTCGAACCGGCGTTATTTGAATAAAAACAATATCATTTCTATTGATATTTATATTGAAACGACGTATTTTGCTACTCAGAACAATTTAATGCGCTGCACCATATCCCCTCAAATCCACTCACGTTGACAAATACTAAGCTCAAACCTCAAACATACAATGGAATAATCGTCTTTCCATATATTGTCATTCAGAGGAGCGTTCAAATGAGGTAGTCAAATTAGAATGAGGTAGTGAGGCACCATCTCATCTATTCATCCACTCATCTGGTGACGACACGTGTCCCACTATCAAAATTCATCAAAAACAAAAAATAAAAAACTATTCATGCACCTAGAGGTGTCAAATTAATCCATTATCCATCCATGAAAATCCATCCGTTATCCATCCATTTAGTTAATGGATTGAATCAATCCAAATCCATTAACAATCCATTAGTAAACGGATTAAACGGATGAATCCATTAATCCATTAAGCATCCATTAATCCATTAAGCAATTATTAATCCATCAAAAATATTTATCATTAATTCATCAAACAGATTTTTATATTTTATCTTTTTAATTAAATTATTAAAATACATATGTAATAATAATATTATTGTAATAACACCGTTAACGGAATATTAGACCTTTGATGTTTCAAATGAGTGTTGAAAACAGACGAAAGATCGGATCGAGACAGAGTATACGTCGTTGCGTAGCTAACTCAAAGCTTTACAACTCTCTAGTTTACATCGAGAGCAGAAAAAGTCGTTTAAAAGGTTGAAACACGAGCCAAAGTCGGCGCAACTGCAGAATTCGTAGCGATACACACTTCTGTCTGACTTCGGCTCGTGTTTCGACCTTCTAAATGATCCTTTCTGCTTTCAGTGCAAACTAGACAGTTGTAGAGCTTTGAGTTATCTACGCAACGATATGTAGCTTGCTTCCATCGGATTTTTTATTTGCTCCCAGCACGATTTTAAAGCAGCAAAGGTCTAAATTGAATTAAAATTAATTTGCAAAATACGACAATTTGATCTTGTGTGTTTAGAAATAGCTCAATTTAAATTTTTTAGTTTCAATAATGATCTTTATACATCCTACCAGTCATAAAAAGTTTTTATACACATTTAAAATAAATGGATTAAATGAGTAAATGTACTAAATGGATTAAAAGGGTTAAATGGATGAAACGGATCAAATGGATTAAATGGATCAAATGGATTCATCCGCTAATCCGTCAACCGTTAGTGATCCATCCGTTTAATCCATTAAGGATCTTAACGGATTAAATCCATTTAATCCGCGAACCGTTTAATCCATCCATGAATCCATCCATCCGTCCATTTTGCCACCGCCGCATCATAAAATGAGGTGCTCCTTTTACCATTCATATCGGATTTATAATTTCTTCTATTTATTTAACTTAAAATTCCCACCGCATGTTGAAATAACCCGGGTCTCAATTCGGGCTGTCGTATCCCGATCGCCCGAACCGTTAAAGCCGTATCTTCTCCCAATCGTCGTCTTCCCGACAATTTCGATCAGAAACCGATTCAGATCTGCTCGTCTCCGATCATCGTCTCTCAAAATTGATTTCTTATTCTTGTATATATCGCTCTGATCTATCGAACGATACCCTTTTTGTTCTTTTTGGTGCATGTAATCGATTTTAGGGTTAGGGTTTTTTTATAACGCCCGATCTACTTTTACTGGCGTCCTTTCGGTCAATTCGTCGTAGATATATGCCCGATTCGCTGCCCTTTTTGATTCCCCTCTTTTTTGAGTTGTCAATTTTTCGTAATTTTCGTGTCGACGGAATTTTGGATTTGGTCGTAATCGTGTCGGAAAGATTGTTTATTTATTGAAATTGGTTTGGGGCTTTTGTTCCTGGATGATAGTATAGATATATTGTGTGTTTTGAGTTTAAGAATTTCGGTAAATCGGAAGTTTTCGAGTTCTAGGGTTAGGGTTTCATTGAAAATTGGGGCTTTTCGATTTAGTCAGTCAATCTGCAGTCGAAGTGTCGATTTCATATATTAAGATAATCAGATATTATCCGGGTTGTTTCAATCATATCTGAACATGTGACTGGTTGAGATTTGCAACAGAGGTATACCTAGTAGGTATTACCTACTGCTCTCTTTTCATATTTTTGTTTGCTTTAAATAGGTGTTTTATTATTTATTAGGGCAATGGATTTTTTGTGAATTTTTTACTGGTACATTGTTTCATAACTCCTTTGGAAGCACGATCGTAGTTGTTATGTTCTTTTATGATACAGTGTATCTCAAGAATTTGTGTGATGTTTATTTAGGTGAAATGGGTTCTAAGAGGTCTTATGCTGATGAGGAGCCCTTGCAGCTCCGGTACAAGTACTTAAAGCAGTTAGTAACTGATGAGAAAACGAATTGTATTGTTGATGAGGAGCTGACTCCAATTAGGAGTATCCTTCCAGGTCACGAATACAATAAGAAGATCAATATTTGTGGTAGTTTTCTGGCCTTATAGATCAATGCAGTTGGTGGATTATGTTGTCTGACTATTTGGATATTGATAAGTTTTTGTGAATGATTGAGCAGTTGGGCAAAATGCTCATATGGAGTCGCAACTTGTTGACTATTTTGAGGTGAAAAGTATTCATGAAGCTCCGACAGTGGTTGACAAGGGTCTCGTGGATGGCTTTGGCTTCCCATGGATTACAGATGGTCATGGTGATGACCTTTGTTGGTATAGAGATTTTCATGGATCTCTTTTGCCAGAGTATTTTGAATCCAACTTCCCTAGAAGTGCACCTGTATATGTTGACGACACACTCTCATCCATTCTAGATAGTTATCCAAGAAAGGAAGTTTCCGTGGGAGCTAATCATCAAGCTGATCTGCCTGAATGGTCTCCAAATGGGGACATTGGATGTAGTCTTAGTGCTCCAATCTCAAGTAAAGTTCTTGTTAACGATGAGCAGGAAAGGTGTATGGGCACATGTGTCATCCCAATGCCGGACTCCTCGTTGCTTACTGATAATAGTATACCTGTTGGGGCTGAGCGTAAGGATTGTGACTGTGTTGATACAGGGTCTGTTAGATGTGTAAGGCAACATGTGAAAGAAGCCCGCGCTAAACTTTTGAAAGATTTAGGGGAAGACAAGTTTCGGGAGTTGGGGTTTGTGGACATCGGTGAAGAGGTCACACATATATGGACTAGAGAAGAGGAACAAGCCTTTCATGAAGTAGTTTTCTCTAATCCTGCCTCGCTTGGTAAAAAATTTTGGTTGTGCCTATCAGATGAGTGTCCATCAAGAAGTAAGAGAGACCTTGTTAGTTATTACTTCAATGTCTTCATGCTTAGAAAACGAGCAGCTCAGAACAGATTCCGCCATCTTGACATTGATAGCGATGATGATGAGTGGCACCCAGGCCATGGTCGTTTCCATGACATTGGCTTTGTTGATGAAGAAGTCAATTCAATGGTGGTTCCTGGTGAGCTATCTTCTGAGGAAGATGATGATAGCAATGATGACGACAGCGACGTCCATGAAGGTACAAATTCTAAGAATGCTGATAGGGAAGAACCATCACTACCAAATATGGGATTCCTCCACCAAGATGGCAACTTCATTATTGGAAATCTTGATGATTCGTGCCACTCGTTTGATCACCCGTCAAGCATTAACAACTCCACTCCAACAGAAACCGGTGTGCCAACAAAGTCGATCAATGGACTGAACAGCAAGTATTTCTCTCTTATCCAGACTGAATCTAGTAATGGCATGAACCCTGGATGTTTGGACTATTCATGCAACATCAGACAATGGGACCAAGGATTTTCATCCGGTCTTGATCATCTCCTCCCCACATCTAATATGATAGAAGAGATATTTGGGCCAGGAAGCTGGGACAATAGACCTGACCATGACTAAACTCTCAGCCAACTCCTCCCTCTATCCTACAGGCACAATGGCCAAAAGACCATCTGCTTTCTTTAAAGGATATCAAATTTTACTTTCTTCTCCTTGACCATCTTCCTCTCTTTTAACCCAAGAATGCAATATTCTTTCACTGAATTGATCCATTCTGGTGTGTAAGTTTTGCAAGAGCTTAATGTAAATACCTCCTTTCCCAAGTGGGTTTATATGGAACTTTTATAACCTTCCAAGCACATTAAAGTGAGCAATTACTCAAGGATAACATGTGAGCCCACCATTAAAGAAAAGCACAAGCAGCTCAAAGAACACATACATAAGACCTGTATGATCTACTGAACCCCACAAATGAAGACTGTTCAATGTCTCAAATGTGTCCTATTTCTCACCTGACTGCACCTGCTCACTCCTCCTTTCCACACCCACATCCTCAAAGCTTTTTACCTCTATTTGGTGACATGCTCAGTCTCACAAATACCCACTTTTTCTTCCTCTACACACAGCTCTCCATCTCAACATGGCCTTGAAAAACTTAGCTTTCATGCTTGAATGATAAACCCACCTCACCAAACCAAACCAAACCAAAACAGACAGACCACAAACCAGAAAAATAGATATAGAGAGAAGGTTTAGTGGGCATTATCAGGTTTTACTCATTCTTACCTTGAAAAGAAAATCAAAAAAATCAAATTCCCAATTTCAAAGATCTTTTTCTTGCTAAAAACTTCCACCAAGGCTAGACTAGTGAGTTGGCATTGAATGCAGACTTCATGGAATTTTATTTGGAGGTTTCTATGTGAGTCGGATCTCATATTATATACCTTCTGAAACTGTCATTCTCTGCCAAAAACAACTACTCCTATTGCATTCATCATC
The DNA here is from genome assembly GCA_033675395.1 of Rhodiola chrysanthemifolia. NCBI lineage: Eukaryota > Viridiplantae > Streptophyta > Magnoliopsida > Saxifragales > Crassulaceae > Rhodiola > Rhodiola chrysanthemifolia. Next base: position 17,702,953 of record CM066204.1, read on the forward strand.
ATATCATCTCCTTCTTCTTAGCTGATCAGCATCTTTTCACTGATTTTTCTCTGATCTACTCCAACCCCACTTCTCAAAACCACATCTTTCATCTTTGGATCTGAGTCGGCTTCATCTTCATCCATGACACAGTGAGCAATGTGGGCTGTTTCTCAGGTATGTGTGTCTGATGATACTTGTTTTATTACCTTTTCTCTGATCTGGGTATGTGTAAAGTTTGTAACTTTTTCTATGTTATTGTTGGTTGTTGTATTGTGTGCTTCAAGGTTAACATTGGATTGATCTATGAACAAGCATGTGTGCAAGCTTTGCAACAGGAGTTATCCTTGTGGTAGATCACTAGGAGGTCACATGAGGTCTCATGTGTTTGATGCTTCACCTGAAGCAGAAGAGGCTGCTCACAGCACTGTAAAGCTTGCATCTTTATGTGATTACAGTGATGATGAGAGTGAGGAGGAAGTGGATGCTGAAGAGGAGGAGCAAGTTGATGAGGATTCCATGGTTGAGGAAGCCAAGGAGAATGCTGAATATGAACTGAGACAAAACTCCAGGAAGATGATGTTGAAGAAGAAGAACAAAGTTGTGGATTCAGGAAATGCCAAGAAATTTGTTTGTGTGAAATGTGGTAAAGCATTTCAATCACAAAAGGCTATGTGTGGCCACATGGCTTGTCATTCTGAGAAGGACAAGAGTTTGAACAATTTAGGGCATCAGGGCAAACACAACTCTTCATGGTATAACAAGAAAGTTGTGTCGGATAGTCATTCAGATACTGAAACTGGTATTGCTGCTGGTCCATCCTTGAGAAGAAGATCCAAGAGAGTTGAATATAAAGATAGACACAGCAATGTTGCTTCTGCTGGTTGCAATGCTAGTTTCAAGTCTAACTTTCCTCCAGCGCCTATTTATAACAATGAGTCTTCGGTTTCAGTGGTTGAGAATGAGCAGGAGGAAGTGGCTAAATGCTTGATGATGTTGTCTAGGGATTCTGGTAAGTGGGGTGGGATAAATTCAGTTGGGAACTCTTCGGAATTGTCTGTTAAAATGGAGGATAGTTTGAGATTCAAGGATGGACATATTGGGGTAAGGCTGAAGCGAAGGCGAGGTGCTGCTAACACGGAGCTTGGCACGGAGTTTAGGAACAAGCTATTGAATGATTCTTCTAGTCCTGAAGTTTGGGATGGCCCTATTAACAAAACTGACAGTCCTTATGCTAATGTGGATACTACGAGGAATTGTTTGGAGCAGAGTGGAAATTTTGAGTGCTTGGTTTGCGATAAGGTGTTTGAAACTCATCTAGCACTGGTTAAACACGCTGGGAAGCATAGTAGACGCCACGAGGGGTCTGTAAAGTCTGCTGAGAACGACGAGAATAGCTTGGAAACAAATATATCTCCTCCAACGCCTGATCTACGCAAAGGTAAAGGCAAAGCTGAGAGAAACAGCGGATCAAAGCGAGTTAAACATGAGTGTCCAGTTTGCTTGAAAGGCTTCAGATCAGGCCAAGCTTTGGGAGGTCACAAGAGAATCCATTTAACAGGTGCTCCAGATGAGCTCAAAACAATAACTGAACAGCCCCGTTTACCGGACTCGTTGTCTCAAGAACATAGTTCTATAGACCTCAACCGGCCTGCTCCCGTCGAGGATCATGAGTACATGCCTTGGTAATGAGTTTTGGTACCACTTTTGATTCATTTATGTCTTGGAGATCAATTCATGTTTATTCACTTTTCTCTCATGTGTTGTTGCCTGCTGCTGCACTTTTGAAGAATGAATAAAGCAGGCTAAACTGGTAACTGAGAGCTCCTCAATCTGCCATTAGCAGACTTGTCATTCAAGTCTACAACAACCTTTGCTTTTACTTCAAGCCTCTTTACATCCATCCAAGTTCCGATCATCAAGCAGTCATATTCTTTGTCAAATGATCAAGAGGTCGACGGTTTGATTTTATTCGAATGCATATTAAGATATTAGTTTGGGTTGTCAATTCTCGTAGAATTAAATTATTATTATTTTTAATTTTGAGTTTGATTTGACCCTTTGCTTCTACTTCCACCTTGGAATGTGATATCAAATGTGTTCAGTCTCAGTTATGGCTCTCTAGCTCCATTTTGGCCCTCCATCATATCTCTTAAATGTCAGTCCTTTTTTTTAATGTCTCTCCACGGAATTTGATCCCCACCTATCTTTAGATTGGGAGGCATGAAACTGGGCCGATTATGGAGGCCCAATACAACAGGCCGATGAGTCTAGCGTGAGCCCAGTTGTGAGACACTTAAGATTTACGCGCACGTGGAAGATGCTTCTGTCGCTAATTTATCGGTGGGAAGTACGGAGAGGCAATGGCGGCCCTAGGCCCACCAATTAGAAAAACGGAAATTTCACAAATTTTTTTAAAACATAAAATTCACAAAGCAATAATTTAAGGGAAAAATGACAAAGAGTGAGTAGATTAAAATATTTTGAAATTGTCTTTAATTGTTAATTTTTATAATTCGGATCGTGATTTATCAATGAGTGGTAGTTCATATCCCCTTTGTCATTTTCTCATTTTCCATAATTGAAGTGTTCAATTTGAATTAAATATCTATTTTTTAGTTCAAACGTCAAATAATATAATTGAATTTGTCCATTCTACTCTCCTGAGGAGCGTTCAAATGAGGCAGTGAACAGTAAAGTGAGGCACGTGAGGCACGATCTCAACCACACATCTAACCCCCCGTGCATTTGTGGCGCGCCACGTGTCCCAAATAGTAAACTCCACTAACTTTTGAAAAGTCAACAATTGCGGCTGTGAACGTGGCTGCGCCACGTGTCACAATGAGTGGCCCAGATCGTGTCTCACTGCCTCATTCTTACAACCATGCCTCAACCGAGTGCTCCCTTACTCTCCTAATTAAATTAAGTTAAATTTTCTATTCGGTCTAACTAGAAATAACGAAAAAAGATCCAATGTTTGGACAAGGAAATGCTATGAGCACGAAAATAACATCAATCAAAATGATGTCGATTTATCTAGAATAATTTTTAAAACATATTAAACGACATTTTTTTTATTGAAACGCAGTCGATATCGTGCGCATAGCATTCCCGTGCTCAACACAGAACAAACTCCAAAAAAAACATTTGCATAGATAACATTTCAACTGGGATTGTAGCACCAGCCACCAAGTAGGTAAGCACAATCTCTGTAGATGCTTTTATTCAGGTCAAAATGGTACCAACATTGATACGCAAAGACCTCTCTGCTCAACCCAGATGCAAAATGGACTTTTATGATTCCGGCAAGTTGACAGGTTTCAGGTTCCAAATATCCTTGGCATACTCATGAATCGTTCTATCGCTGCTGAACTTGTGCGAGCCTGCCGTGTTCAGGATCGACATCTTGGTCCATTTCTGTTCCATAATTTGACAAAAAGAAAACGTCTTTAGGTAATTCACGATAACATTTGCTAGAAAGAAAGTAGTTATAGTTATATGGTATTCGAGTTTGGTACCTTCTGGTCTCTGTATGCTTCATCCACCTTTTCTTGGCATTCTATGTAGTCTGGGAAATCTTTGCCGACCAGAAAGTAATCTGCTTCGCCGTAGCCTTTGTTTCCTTCCAAGGATCCCATGAGGTCCCTGTAGTTGTAAGAGCCGAATACCTTGCTTTTGACAAATGCCTTCACTTCTTCGAATCGCGGGTCAGGCACAAACTGCTCGCAAAATTTGCACACAGGTTGAGATGTTGAATTTTAAGAAGTGGAAATATGTTTGAGGTTTGGGTAATTCTGGTTACCTTCCCCTCGGCTCTTTCTTTCCTCAGGCCAGCGATTTCATGAGCCTGAGCACCGAAAAGGAAAAAGTTCTCCTCTCCAACTTCTTCACGGATTTCCACATTAGCTCCATCTAAGGTGCCGATTAGCATGCATCCATTCATTGCGAATTTCATGTTACTGGTTCCACTGGCCTCCATTCCAGCCGTACTGCAATGGATTGGCATACAGATGAGAACAGTTTCGGTCATGAAGCATTATTGGCAACATACTTGAAATCAAAACAAAAATGGGTATTGAATGGCTGAAAGTACCTGATGTGTTGGGAAAGTTCACTGCCAGGAATAAGAACTTCAGCAACGCTCACATTGTAGTCGGGGACAAAGACAACCTGGCATTTGATACAAACGATTTCATGAGTACAAAAATACACATCTTCTTAAAGTTCATGACTCGGAAAGTCAATTTAAGTGTGAGAGTGACCAACAACTAAATTATCTGTCCACACCTTCAACAGGTCACCGATCTCAGGATCATGGTTCACAGTTGCGCCTACGTCTGTGATGAACTTCACTATCCTTTTCGCCTGGGCGTAAGTAGCAAATGCTTTCCCTCCAAATATGCACACGCGAGGAACAAAGTTCTTTTTCCGTTCTGCAGCACTCATTTCTTTCATCTTTTTGTAGCGATAAACGATCCCCAAGATGTTTAATAGTTGCCTTTTGTATTCATGGATACGCTTTATCTGAGAGCACATTAATTTCAAATTGACATGGTTAAAATTATGAAGCTAACCAGAAGCATGTCAACTAGAACTTAGCTGAAAAACTGACCTGCACGTCGAACATGGAGTCAGGGCTTACGACGTATCCAGTTTTCTCTTTAATGAGTGCTGCTACTTTTACCTTGCTTCGTCTCTTTGCTTCTCTCCATTCTGATTGCAAATCTTCGTTATCAGCAAACTGTAGGAAGATAAAAGTAATGTTCGGTTAGAATGTAGGCACTGAGTAGAAAATCGAAGCGTCAACCATCAAACACAAAACTTTACCTTCTGAAGTTGTGCCAGCTTTTCGGTATTTATCACCCAGTCATCAGTTCCTATCCATTTGGTAATTATTTGACTCAAATCTGGATTGCAGAACTGAAGCCATCTTCGTGGCGTCACACCATTAGTCTTATTCTGGAACTTCTCAGGCCACAACTGCCGACAATTTTTTTTAACGAAATGAGCAGTTGCTTCAGTAAAATCGAATCCATTGAAGATGTGCCGAGGGTGCTAGGCAATGTGTTCAAACTGTGTGATATAATTAAAAAACAATGACAACGAATAGATGAGATGCACGCGATACTTTACCTTGTAGAAATCGTTAAAGACTTCATCTTTTACGATTTCAGTATGGATTGCTGCAACTCCATTCACAGCATGTCCGCTAACAACAGAAAGAGTAGCCATACGGACCAGCTTTGGCTGATTTGGGTCTGGGGCAAAGGTTATAACCTTCTTCTTCAGCTCAGGGACAGATGCTGACACTTCGGTTTCATTTTCTTCACCAAGCTCTGCAGTTGGTTCCGCTTCGTCAGGGACAGATGCTGACACTTCGGTTTCATTTTCTTCACCAACCTCTGCAGTTGGTTCCGCTTCGTCTGGGACAGATGCTGACACTTCGGTTTCATTTTCTTCACCAACCTCTGCATCACCAACCTCTGCAGTTGGTTCCGCTTTGTCTTTACTGATAGCGGCATCTTCTACAGATTCGGTGGCCGGAGTTTCCTCCTCTTTAACAAGCAGTTCTAAGGCAAATGGAGGCAGCTCGAAGTTATCCAGTATCCTCATTTGCTTCAGTTTCTCTTCCAACAACTCGAGATCTTCCGTGCCAAACTCATTTATAATGGTGTGGACAAGCTGGGACATTAAACGATGAAATATAAAAATGGCATGCAACGTAACTTATGGGGAAAAGGCAAATGCTTTCTTGCATGTCCAAACTAAACGGGTTACCTCTTCATCGATTAGTTTGATGATCTCAATATGTCGGGGGAGCAATTTTTGCATAAGATCCAGACTCCACTTCTCCAAAGCCTCAGGTAAAACAGTGTGATTCGTATAAGCTACTGTCCTGGAATAACAACAGCCATGGCAGATATGATCATAATGAGTTTTTATTGCGAAGAATTTGTAGCTCTAGATACCTTAAATTCAAATAGTATTACAGGTACCTTTGAGTAATACTCCAAGCTTCGGTCCAGCTCAACCCCTTGACATCCATCAAAATTCTCATCAACTCGGGAATGCATAGAGTTGGGTGTGTATCATTCATTTGCACAGCAACCTTTTCTGGAAAATCTTCCCAGTTCACTAAATTTCCAGACCTCCTCTCGTAGAGTGAAATTATATCTTGGAGAGAAGCCGAGCACAGTGTGTACTGTTGTTTGAGTCTTAGAGTCTTTCCCTCAACCGATTCATCCCCAGGGTATAACACATAGCAAATCTAATCAAAATTCGGGGAACAGTAACACTCATCATCGATATAAACTTGGTCAACAAAAATGGCCATGGAACTTAAAAGCAATATGAATGTTCAAACCTTTTCAGCTTCTTTTAAAGCTTGGGTTGCTTTAGGATGGTCTCCAGCATTAAAAGCTGCCAGATCAAACTCCTGCGACGGAACTTTGGTGGACCAAAGTCGTAGATTTATGGTGGTTCTGGTTTTGTATCCCGGAATGGGTACATCGTAAGCAGTAGCCACTATATCTTCACCCCCAACCCATTGAGTCTTTCCATCCAATCCTTTGGTGACTTTACCATAGAACTTCACAGGATATGAGATATCGTTTCTTACAATTTCCCAAGGATTGCCCATCTGGCAAAGACAAAAATCATTAACCAAAACCATTGATCAACAGACATCAAAGTTTTCCTGAGAAGGTTAATGCGTATTTTTTATCAATCATAGAACTGAAGCATAGTTCATATCTGTGATGACAGGAAAGTCAAACCTCAAGCCAATCTTCCGCGACTTCTTCCTGACCGTCCTTTGTGATTATTTGTTTGAACAAGCCATACCTGTATCGAAGTCCATAACCCCATGCTGGGTAGTTTAGTGTCGCCAGTGAGTCTAGAAAGCATGAGGCAAGTCTGCCTAGCCCACCATTCCCCAACGCTGCGTCAGGTTCCTGCAAAGATATTCAATAATAAGTGATCAGAGACGAACACAATCAAGAGCCTAAACGGAATTCTCTAAACAATAAGAAATCATTTGAACCTCACATGCAGAATTATTATGGTTCATAGTGTCTAACCTGGCTAGCCACATCCTCCAGATTGTGCCCGAGCTTTTTCAAAGCCTCGGCATAGGCCCCTGAGAGCTCTAGATTACCGACTGCATTTAGCAAGGCTCTTCCCTGCATAATTAAAAAGGCAGTCAAAATTACCGAAGGCTGTAAATGACAACATTGCCTGTCTAACAAACTCCTATTTACGAAAACCATTAAAGCAAAACCTGTAGGAACTCCATAGAAAGATAGTACGCTTGCTTCACATTAATCTTCTCATAGTAATCATAGGTAGCGTTCCAATTCTTGATAAGAAAATCTCGAACGCTCTCTGCAGTAGCAAAGTATGCTTTGGGGAGACTGAAAGGCTCCGGTGAGAAAGACGGTGTGAACTCAGCGTGATACTTAATACTTGATGCCACTGAATCCGAATCCAGCGCAAGTGAACCCAATGAACTCTCCGCACCTATATCCAATACAAACATCAAAACAAAAGCAAATTACAAAAGTGAACACCAAAAAGCTTAATCCTCACATGACAATTACACGAAATTCAAACAAAAATGCTATATTGCTATACGAAAACTGAAGGAAAGGGAAAAGACAATGAACACCTTCATAAGTAACCAGATCTTTATATTCCTTCTTCTGCTTGCCTGCGACATTCTTGACAGACAAGCTCCTCGAGCCTCCTCTCCCAGATGGTGGGCAAGATAACCTTCTCACCCACAAAAGCCTCGATCCCAAATGCTTACCCCCATTGCCAAGACCCCCCAAATCTGATGCAAAACTCGAGTACAAAACCAATCTAGAATTGCAAGAAGTTACTGAAAACTTTGAAGTAGCCATTCCTACAACCACACCCAGATCACACAAACAAAGCTCAGTATTTGTAACTGTGAGTCCCCAAAACCCTATTTATTACTAATAATTAAGATGCTATCAAAATCAAATCTACAGATACTGAAAGATATTTTCCACGAAATGCACGGTGCAGATAATTTGAGTAACAACCAAAGTGTTTGCTTTTGACACAAAAAGCTACAGGCCAAAATTGAGTGTGTCCAGTGTCGCCTTCCGACAGCTGCTGCCCTTGATTAGAAACGGCTTCTCGAATTGCAAGCTGCCATTTTGGTACTTCAAATGCTCCTAAATTTGATTTATATCACCACATGTCGGATAGAAATTTCGCAGTGTTTGCTTATGTGTCGGGCATTGGCGCAGCGCAGCTAGATCAGTCACTTCTCACTCCCAAAGTTTGAATCTTTATGCAGCTACACAAGCCCATGTCGATTCATTTAACAAAACCAGTTCAACTGATCCCGCAAACTTCGAAATTTCATCTGAATTCAACTCGGTTCTAATCATCAAAAATTCAGTGAAAATTTTATTTCTTCACTTTCAGAAATTTGTAAGAAAAAGAACTTTGGTGGTGTAAATTCTAAAGTGAGATTCATGGGGCTGAATTTATGAAGAACGCTCCCAAACATTTACAGTGATTAGACAGTTTGTTACAAATTACATCCAACCTGCTCTCGTAGCTCAGTTGGTTAGAGCACCCGTTTAGTAAGCGGGAGGTCTTGAGTTCGACTCTCAACGAGAGCAATTGTTTATATTTTTAAGGCCGGCTTTTGTGCTGCTGGAGTGATGGGGGTGGGTTGGCTCCGGGCGCTGTTTGTTCCGCTCGGCTGGTCCCTGGTTCGTGGTGTGTGGGGGTGGTTCGATGAGCTCTGGTGGTCGAATTGGTGGAGGCGTCGGCTGGTTGGTGGGGAGGAGAGACTGCAGTGGTGGTTGTTGCTGGTGTTTGGGGGTTGTCGGTGTCGGACTGATATGTGGAAGGGGTGGCGAAGCTCGAACGGTTGGCAGGTTTGGAACGTCGGCTGGTGGGGTGGACGATGGTGGTGCTTGGTGGTTGGGCTCTCGGCGTCGGTCTATTTGAAGCTCCCGATTAACATGCCGGTGATTATTTTGGGTTTAGATTTTCGGTTACATTGCTTAGTTTAGTGGTAGGAGTAGTCTAGTTGTAGTTTAATTTAGGTTAGATGAGTTGAATAAGTGATTATTCTCGGCCGGTTTTCGGACTGAGTGAGTTGATCGTTCTCAGCCGCTTGCGGACTGAGTGATAGTCGCATTAGTTGTTCTAGCTGTCCTATTTCCCCGGTTATGGCCAGGGGTTTTAGAGCCGGCTGACAAGGTTGCTAGTCCATGCTCTTGAGAATGGACTCGCAACCTTTGATAGTTTTCATGACGAGGATGGGTGGCCCTTGTAGGCCTGGACGTTAATTGGGGCATATGTACCGAATTGAATTATTGACTTGTCAGTCTCCAACTTCTGTACAACTTTTACCCATCAAAAAATAATAATAAAAGAATTGAATTCCAACCAGAGCTCTCTACAGTATTTTCAGAAACCATTCAAAATGTTGAACTGAAAACATGTGGAAGTGAAATTACCTGGGGTTTTTATTCTCTCGAGGGAGCAAAGAATCTGAGAAAAGGGATCATACTTTTCTTCAAGAACACAGGTTTTTTTTTATGATTCCTGGCAGAACTTGCATGCAAAGTATGACGAAAGCATATCCGTACATGAAGCTTTCTCCTCTATAGCCAATTACATGTCTCGGCAAACCTTCAAACCCATGACAGGCTTGTCCTTCAAATAAGCAAAAGCCCTAATGTACTCCAAATCATCCCTGGAGAAAGACGGAAATAGGTGTTCTTGAAACTCTATGGATAGTTTGATCAACCAAGCAAGGTAAGACTTCATTCAATGGATTTTTATACACAACGAGATTACTAACACTCTCATCTGGACGCCATTAGTATTTAGTCTAAGATAAAAGAGACAACGCATAAAGTCACTTAGATGGAAAAGTGGAAGAATTATCAAGCAAGTGATTGGTATGATGGCCAGCACATTGTGTTCCTCAATGTGAAATGTATTAAAATTTGACTGCCTTTCTCTAGGGTGAGATTTTCTGATGCAAGACAGGGAGTTACAGAAGAGGATGTTGGCATAAGAGGACGCAGGATACCACCGCAAAGGACTCGATCATTTAAAGGAGGTTAGTGCCAGGAAACTAGAAGATCACTATCCCTCCGTTTTTTGACTTGCAAACACTATTATATATTCCTAACATGTGAAATAGATAAGGGCATAGCTACGTTGCGTATGCTATTTGTTCAATCAAAGTTCAGTCTCTGCTCAGCATGGCTAGACAAGCTAAATAAACACTTGAATTTTTTTTATGGAAATGAATTGATCAATGAGCGGTTGACAAACCTTGATTTTGGATTTGCAGAGAAGAGTAAGACGCAGAACTGGTTCCAAAGGCAATTTTCTGGGACCATGAGCAAGGATTATGATACCGACGATGTGGGTGATTACTCAGCGGCAGTGGCAGCTGCTGCCTACGCCATTAGCTCACTTTATGATGATATAACTCCACTGAAGAAGCTACCCGAGTTTGAGATGCCTGATGTGACTTCAACTAAAATCAGAGGTAAAATGGATGATGCATCAATTGGAATGCAAGAACCTAAAAGAAGATCAAAATCCTTATCCGGTATGAAGTACAAGTATTCGTTTGAGCTGGAAAGTAAACTATGGATAGTATTTTACTGATATATTATTATTACCTTGGTTTCAGCCTCTAACATTTTCGAACCTGATGTGCCTGAAAGTTCTTCCGCCAAAATCGATGGCAGAAAAGAAGGCACGTCGACGAAAATGTTGGAGCCTGCAAGGAGATCAAAATCATCATCAGGTTTGGTATACTCATAAAAAGTAGATTAGAAAATTTTCTTGGGCAAATGAAATTATGTTCATACAATAGCTGTGGTTTAACGTAATACTTTTTGCATCATAGATGATTCTTCTGGTTCAGAAAGTTCAGATGAAAAGGTCACATCTGTCAGAAAATTCTTTGGCAATTCCTCCGGCAAGGCTCCGCCTATAAAAAAGAAAATTAGTTTCGCCGATGACCTTATGAATCCTAAAGAAGCGAAAGAAACCGAGGCTGGCAACACAACCAAACCTTCATGGAAGAAGTTTGCAAGTTTTACTGATGATAAACCATCATTAAAGAAGCCTCCAACTTTTGCAGATAATACGTTGGACAGCATTGAAGCCCAAAGACCAGTAACAGCAGGGCTAAAACCTGATCCACGAACTACCATAGAGACAGCTCTACCACCACCAAAAACCAGAGTTCAAGGTTCGAAAGCTGATGCATGGGAGAGAGCTCAGATGGCCAAGATAAAAGAAAGGTAAAAATACTGATTCTGAGAAACAGGTAAAATACACAAAACTTTATCATCCGGCTGTTCACTCATATCATATCATATTAATCAGGGAGAAAATGAGCAAAGTGTTAATCACCCATTGGTATTTGCTCATTATGCTATATTGAACTTTAAAGTTCCAACCCAATGACCAGCAGTATTTCAGGTACAATACAGTTAGAAGTACCATTGATTCATGGGAAAATAAAAAGAGGGAAGCAGCAAAACGCCAAAAGGAGAAAAGAGAGGTTTCTTTTTGTTCATTTAATTTTATCAACTACACTTCTCCACTTAATTTTGTCTGCTTGTTATTTGAGCTGCAGAGGGAACTTGAACAGAAAAGAGCAAGAGTGCTGCAACATTTCCGCCGTGAAATGGAGAGCATAGATGCAGTAGCCAAAGGTGCAAGAGCAGAAGCAGAAAAAAAGAAAATAAGGGAGGAGTTGAGTGTAAAAAAGAAGGCAAATAGAATCAGAACAACTGGGAAACTTCCCCCAACTTGCTTCTGTTTCTGACTATCCAAATGATGAACTCACATACACCGTTTAATTAAAATAAGTGCCTGTAAATTTACAGTGACAAATATGTACATATTTACTCAAAATGTTATAAGACGATGCACATGCACCTCTACTTTACCCAAAACTTTTCTAATGACAGAAACAATATATACTAGCCACAAACTGAATTTTTGTGGTTGCTAGTTGCTGGTTGTGTTGTTCCGTCTCAGGGTTTTCAGTGTGGGCCTCTAGTCGCTTTATTTCAGCAGGACCTCAGTGTGTCGTTTCGAACTTCAGTGTGTTTTTAGTGTGTTGGTCCTGTGGACCTTAGTGTGTCTTTAGTGTTTGGTCGTATGGGACTCGGTGTATCTTTTCGATCCCACACGGGTTGGGTTCGGCTTTTTAGTGGTTAAATTCCACTTAAGAATCAAAAAAAATATATACTAGATTCTCAACAGTGTCAAATGAAGACATAACTAGGAGAGAATACAAGCTTTTGAAACTCACCAATCATTTTGAAAAATTCCTGTCACAATGGAGTTGCAGGCTTGCAGCCACGTCATCACTGATTGTATTTGGAGTTTGAACTTTTCTAGGCCTAACAAAAATATCATACAAACTGTCAGTTCTGCAACCTTGGTATAAATTAGTCAATGTCAACGTGAAGCTTCAAGGGTAAACTCCACACATACTCGTATAAAACTGGATGCCATTTGCCTACATGCAATAAAATACTCACTGTTGCTATGCAGTTCATGTGCTGAGGTTAGAGAACACGGTAACATTGCAGAGGTCTCCTGAACTTTCGTTTGAAGCGGACGAACATGCTCAAAGCACCATCTTTTTCTGTGTTTATACGCAACACTGTTCCAGTCTTCCAACGACAACGAATGCTTTCACATGAAAACAGCTTCATGCACTCATCTCTCAGTATGTAAATCATCAAGTCTTTTTTTCTTTTTTCTTTGTTTGCAGGCTGGTGATCTTAGAGCCCGACTCTGGTGCTAACCTGCCATCGACCCAAGCTGACGTTCACCTAAAAGGCAAGAACCTGCACGGAGATTAAAAGAATCACCAGGTATAAACTACTGACAAATGAGAAACTAATCATTTAAAGACAAGCAAAGCCTTCATAGCTAACAACATAACAGACAAAACTGATGTCGAAGACGCTGAAAGGGCTATCTCTAAAAAGCCTTCATCGAAGAAGCATCCAATCTCCGCTGATGATAGGTTTGAGAGGAATGAAGCCAGAAGATTTGAATCACCACGGCCAACAGCCAGCGAAAACTTGATCAAGCTCCCAACATAGACATTGCACCACCATCGACAGGTGTTCAAAGCTTAAAAGAAGATGGGGGGAGGGGAACAGTAGCTGATAAGTAGGAGAGAGCGGAGATGGTTAAGGTAAAAGAAAGGTACTCAAGAACTCTAAAGAGCTCAATTCACATGAACAGATATTACAGTTGTAATTATCCTTTTAACTTCAACGGAGATTAAGAAAAGGACACGAGCCAAGCGTCAAAAGAAAATGATAGACGTTTCCGCTTACTATCAAGCCAGCTGTTCAACCCACTTAAATTGAATTCTGTTTGTTTTCTGATTCAGCTGCAGTTGGAATTCAAACTGCGAGGAGCAGCATTCAAAAAACCCCGCCTCTCTGAAACAAAGAGACAAACAAAAACAAGTAAATGCCTTGCAATTACCTCTATGAAATTGAACCTTTTGATTTAACTGCAAGATGCCGAATAGCAGAAGCCTTACAAATTAGAGAAGAGGACGAGTTCAGGGTTAAGGGAATAGCAAATAAAATCAGAGAAACAGCGAACATTCTGTCAACTTGTTTATGGTTCTGAATAGGGGTAATTTCAATGGAAGTGTTCACCTATGCATAATTTTTTCCTAAAAGTAACAAAACACAATGTCCTATGGTGGATATAATTGACAATGTTGAATGGGAGCATAACCTTTAGATAACATAACCTTTTGGATAATTACCATACAATGCTGAATGACTCCCGTCACGCTGGACACTCCAACCCATCATCACTGCCAGTATTTGAACTTTTCTGGTAACCAGAAGAATCTTTACAATACTAAACAACCATGTTTTCTGCAAAAAAAGATGCTGTTTCATCCAAAGTTCTCTATAAAACACAAAACAGGACAAGAGAGCACAAACATGACACTCACTACAAACATTCAGAACTTGATCTGAGCAGGGTAAAAGGTATCATGGCAGTCACAATTCCCCATACCAAATCACCAATCCTGCAAACTACATGAAAAGTCAACCAGAAAGGCAGAACCCCAAAGTGTGAACTATTGATTAAATTCAACTCAACATCAATAAATTTGATACCAACATGCAATTTAATACTAGCTGTTGCTACCCAATTCTTAAATGTGATGAGAATTTGATTGTTCCAGAGCAGAATAGTTTAGTAAATAAATTAGAATGGTAGACCTGATATAAGCATATTGGTGGGGAGGTTTTCCATTTGGTGAGCTGTGGTCATCTCCTCACTCCTTAATAATCTATTCCTCTTCCTTTTCTTGCTCCCTTTACCTCACATGGCCCCTTAGTCAATCTCACTCCAATCTCCCTCTTTCTCACTCCATCTCTCTCTCTCTCTCTCTCTCTCCCTCCCTCCCTCCCTCCCTCCTATCTACTCATATCCATCTTCAACTTCCTCCCTAGCTACTACAACCAGCTAGAATAGATCATGAAAGTAAAGCTGTAGGGACTTATTTCTTAATCATGAACTCAGTCAACCGGGACCTCCTACGGTGGAGATGTCAAACTGCTGTTTTCCTCCTCCTCCTGCTAGCTCCATCATCTTCTGGACTCAACCCAGATGGGACTCTTCTACTCAAGTTCAAATCCTCAATTCTCAATGACTCCCAACAAGTTCTCTCAAACTGGTACTACTGGGACCAAACGCCATGTAAATGGAATGGAGTCACCTGCGGGGAGGCTCCGTTTGACACTTCCAGAGTCATCAGCCTCTCACTCCCAAACTCTCAGCTCCTTGGCTCCATCCCCTCTGATTTGCTAACCATTGAACACCTCCGTTACCTCAACCTCGCCAACAACTCTTTAAACGGATCCCTACCATTCTCAATGCTCAACTCCACCTCTCCGTCCCAGCTACGTTTTCTGGACTTGTCCAGCAACTGGATCTCAGGCGAGCTTCCCGAGGCAATGGCTGAAGTAGTTCAGAATCTTCAAGTCCTCAACCTCTCTGACAATGCCCTAGCTGGCAAATTGCCAGCATCTCTCTCCACCTTAACTAATCTCACAGTGATCTCTTTAAAGAACAACTACTTCTCTGGTGAGCTGCCGACCAACTTCAACTCCGTCCAGTACTTAGATCTCTCCTCCAACCTCATCAACTGCTCCTTGTCTACCAATTTCGGCGGCATGAGCTTAGCTTACTTCAACATCTCATACAACAGACTCTTTGGCGCAATTCCACAAACACTTGCCGACAAAGTTCCAGATAACGCCACAATCGACGTCTCTTTCAACAACCTCACTGGCCAAATTCCCATCAGCAAACTCTTCTACAACCAGCCAGCTAAATCCTTCTCTGGCAACCCCGATCTTTGCGGCAGGCCGTTGAAAAACCCTTGCACCATCACCTCCACCCTCAGCAGCCCTCCCAACGTAACCGACTCGCCTCCCGCCATCGCCGCCATCCCCAAAACCATCCCCGGGACTGGCTCAAACTCCTCCGGCGGCAGTAGCAGTAAAGGCCTCCGCCCGGGCACGATTCTAGGCATTGTGATCGGAGATCTAGCTGGCATAGTAATCCTAGGGTTTGTCTTCTTCTACGTTTACCGAGTCAAAAAACGACGAAACGCCATCACCGACAAAGTAGCCGCTACCGCTACGCCACCAAGTCAACGCAGTCAACCGAGTCAACGTCAAACTCCTGCAACATCAGAACCATCACCGACCAAGGCCTGGTGCGCATGCTTACCCAAGCGCGACGGAAATGACGCATCCTCCACCACTTCCGCGTCAACTTCCGCCTCCTCCGACTCCGACGAAAACGACGAGTCCAGCCGCCGTCTGCAAGCTTACACCACCAACTCCAACAACGTCGCATCAACCGTCGCCTCTTCCTCATATCCACCTCCGAAGCTCGTCGCCGTCGACGGCAGCGACGCCGACCTCGAGCTGGAGACGCTGCTGAAAGCGTCGGCGTACATTCTTGGCGCGACCGGTTCAACCATTCTCTACAAGGCGGTTCTCGAAACCGGTTCGGTTCTAGCGGTTCGACGAATTGGTGAAACTGGGCCGGACCACCGGTTCAAAGATTTCGAGACTCAAATTCGAGCCATTGGGAAGCTAGTGCATCCCAACGTGGTCCGTGTCAGAGGATTTTATCTCGGCCCCGATCAAAAACTCATTATTTACGAGTTTGTCCCGAACGGAAGCCTCGCCACGGCTCGCTACAGTAAGTGATTATTAGCAATTTTATTCATTTCGATACGATTTAGTTTTATTATTTTGATGGATAAAATGGGGCAGGTGGTAGATATACCCAAAATGCTTGACTTTAAATGAAAAGGATTCATCTTTTGAGCAACTTTGGTTAGTGAGGGACTAAAGAAAAGCATAGTCTTAGCTTTTATGTCCAAATGTTTTGTTTTTTTAATGATAGTGATAACTTTGGATGTTTGGGTTTGTGTAGGGAAGGCTGGATCATCTCCTTGTCTTTTGCCATGGGAGGTTCGGCTTAAGATAGCGAAAGGAGTTGCGCGAGGACTGACCTATATACACGAGAAGAAGCACGTGCACGGGAATCTAAAACCGAGCAATGTTTTGCTAGGATTCGATTTCGAGCCCAAAATAGGAGATTTTGGGCTCGAAAGACTCCTAGCTGGAGACGCCAGTAACAAAGTGTTTAGCTCATCGAGGATTTTTGGGAGCAAGAGGTCTACAGCTTCCCGTGATAGTTTTCACGACATGAGTATTATGGGGCTTGGACCGAGTGCTAGTCCTAGTCCAAGCCCCAGCTCGTTCGGGATGTCTCCTTATGCCGCTCCAGAGTCGCTAAGGAGCATTAAACCTAACCCGAAATGGGATGTGTACTCATTTGGAGTCATGTTTTTGGAGCTGCTGACCGGGAAGGTAACTTCATACGACGAGTCAGGACAGAGTAACATGGAAATGCTGTTTGTGGAAGATAAAAACCGGGTTATCCGAATGGCGGATGCAATGATTCGCGGCGAGGTGGAGGGGAAGGAAGAGGCGTTGATGGCTTGTTTCAAACTGGGGATCAGTTGTGTTTCAGTAATGCCACAAAAGAGACCTTCAATGAAAGAAGTGTTACAAGTCCTTGACAAGCTACCTTCCTCCTCATCATCATCCTCTTCTCCCTCACCTCATTTTTACAGTGGTTTCTAACTTAGTGTTGTGTTTCATGAGTGTGCTTCATTTTTCTATTGATGTCATTGTCCATAGATGCTTGCTAAAAATAGTATTTTATGACAAAAAGCTTTGTTGCTATATAATGACGTCATGAATGAATCTGAACTTTTGAGCAACTGAGCTCGACTAGAAATACCTCCAAGATTGGAGCTTTATTGTCTCTTCATGTTCAAGATGTCAATTTAGGAAATGGGTATTCATCAGAAATTCAATCCATCAACTCCACAACCGATTTCAGTCTGGATGGCTGGTTAGGGTTTCCAAGATGAGTCTTTACATGCCATTATTCAAATTATGCAACTCAATTAGAGCTTTAACGCAGCTTCATGCCCATCTGCTAACATTTGGCCATTGCCGAAGCGCCCAAGCTTCAACGAAGCTCATTCAATCATACAGTGAAATGGGTTCACCTGAATCAGCTCAGCTAGTGTTCAACACATACCACAAGCCTGATGGTTTCATGTGGGGTGTGTTGATGAAGTCCTTTGTGTGGAGTGGGTTGTTCAAAGCTGCTGTTTTTCAATACCATGATATGATTTGTCAGAATGTTGAGACTTCAAGCTTTGTATATCCTTCTGTGTTGAGAGCTTGTACTGGATTTGGTGATGTCAGGATTGGGGAAGTTGTGCATGGGAGGATTGTGAAGCTGGGGTTTGGTGGGGATGATGTTGTTGATACATCTTTGATGAGCATGTATGGAGAGCTAGGCTGTTTAATAAGTGCTTGTAAGGTGTTTGATGAAATGCCTGAACCGGATGTAGTCGCTTGGGCTTCGATTATCTCCAGTTATGTTCAGAATGGAATGGCCAGCGACGGGTTGTGGAAGTTCCGCAAAATGGTGAATGCAGGTTTGAGGACTGATTCGGTGACAATGCTGACTGTGGCAGAAGCTTGCAGCGAAGTTGGTCGTCTGAGGCTTGCTAGGTCTGTTCATGGCCATGTCCTTAGGATGGGAATTGAGAAACATGATTTATTGGATAACTCACTCACAGTCATGTACGGCAAATGTGGCGACTTGGGCAGCGCTGAGATTATGTTTCGGAGCATTGCTGGGCCTCGTAGTGTTGCATCTTGGTCTGTTATGATGTTCTGCTATAATCACGCTGGCTGTTTCGACCAGGCACTGAGAGAATTCAGAGAAATGCTGAGAGCTCAGACAGAGCCTAATTCGGTGACCATGACGAGTGTTCTAGGCTCTTGCATTGGCCTAGGCTGTCTTAAAGAGGGCAAGTCTGTTCACTGTTATATCCTTAAAAAGGACTTTGAACTTGATTACATAGCACCAGCACTTGTCGACTTCTACGCAAATCATGGCGAGATCCGAGACAGTGTAGAGGTTTTCAGTACTGTTCTAGAGAAGACGCTAATATTATGGAACATGCTCATTTCAGCTCATGTTAAGAAAGGGTTGCTTTCTGAAGCCTCCGGTTTTCTTGAAAAAATGCGCAACCAAGGCCTATTTCCAGATGCCTATACATTATCAAGTGTGCTATCAGCTTGTGCAGACATGGGTTGTTCTGAACTCGGCTGCCAGATTCACAGCCATTCTATCAAGACAGGCTCCCGTGATGAGTTCGTAGTGAACTCACTGATTGACATGTACTCAAAATGTGGCTCCATAGACTCAGCATATCAGATATTCAACAGAATTGAACATAGAAGTGTAGTGACATGGAATTCGATGATATCAGGATTCTCTCAGGTAGGGAACTCAGCTGAAGCAATCAACCTGTTTGATCAGATGTATGAGAACTCGCTGGAGATGAACTCTGTTACCTTCTTGGTGGTAATCCAAGCTTGCGCAAACATGGGGTATATTAAGAAAGGAAAATGGGTTCACCACAAGCTGATTACATATGGAGTAAGCAGAGACATCTTCATCGATACTGCACTGACTGACATGTATGGCAAGTGCGGAGACTTGAGGATGTCACGAAGAGTTTTTGATAGTATAGTAGACAAGAGTGTCGTCGCATGGAGTGCCATGATATCAAGCTATGGGATGCATGGCCAAATAAGTGATGCCATCTCAATTTTCGATGAGATGATCCAATCTGGAGTGAAACCGAATCAAGTTACCTTCATGAACATTCTTTCTGCGTGCAGTCATGCAGGTCATGTGGAACAAGGAAACCATTACTTTCACATGATGCAGAGATTCGGTGTTGAGCCCAACTCGGAACATTTAGCATGCATGGTTGACCTTTTAAGTCGAGCTGGGGACATTAAAGGAGCATATGAAATCATAAAATCTGCAGCATTCCCAGTTGACGCTAGCACCTGGGGTGCCCTGCTGAATGGATGCCGAATCCATGGAAGGATGGACCTGATCACAAGCATAAAAGAGAACTTGTTAGATATAGAAACAGATGATACTGGGTATTACACTTTGCTGTCTAATGTTTATGCAGAAGGAGGAAACTGGGTGGATTTCGGAAAGGTGAGATCAAGAATGGATAACACAGGCCTAACTAAAGTCCCTGCTTACAGCTCTATAGAAGCACAATAAGATTCACAGAGTTAAAAGCTAATTATTTGCCTCACTCCCAAATAGAAGAAATCTGCAAATTATTTGTACAATCACATATTGCCGTCTTTTTTTTTTTTGAAAAGATGAAGAATTTCATTGATCAAAAACTGTACACAAAAAACACCCAACAGCCTGCTGTGGCTGTCGCCGGCCTTGGGTGTCGACTTCGTTGGGCGGCTTTGGTCGGGTGGACAGGCTGCGGTGGAAGTGTTTTGTTGGGTGTGGACTTCGATCGGTGTTGGCTGCGGCGCTGGAGCAGGGTAGTATGGATTTGTCTTGGCGTCGGTGCGGGTACTGGTTCGAGTTCAGGTATCGAATGCTTTGGTGGTGGAGTTGCAGCTGGTGGTGGCCTGCTTTGCTATGGGTGGTTTTGACCAGCTCGGCCGGTGGAGTTGGATGTCTTGGTGAGGATTCTTCAGCCGGTGGAGGTTGGTGGTGGGGCTGGCCGGCGACTTCGGAGAGGTTTTTGGGCCCTGCCTGATCCGGGTTTTGGCCTTATAGGTTGCTGGAGTGGTTGGCCCCGTTGACGGTTTCGGCTTCATTTCTTTTTGTTTAAGGAATAGGTTAGTGGTAGTCTTTTGTTTAGTTTTTTGGGCGTGTTCCACCTTCTGGTGGCGTTTCCCACCTTTTGGTGGTGTCTTCCATCATTTTTTGATGGTGTTTTCCACCTTTTTTGGGTGGTGTCCTCCCACCGTCTATTGGTGGTGTTTTCCGCTTGTCTGGCGATGTCCTCCCACCTGTTTGGTGGTGATTCTGTATTGAGATGGGTTGCCGTCTTCGGCTGGGCTTCAGTGTGCTTTAGGTATTAGATTGAGTCAGTGTCTCGGCATTGTCCAAATCTTGTACTACTTTTCCCATAAAAAAAAAACACCCAACAGCCCACCATCGCCTAAGCGAGCACAAAAAACTCAGGAACCAATTGGCCTGAAAAACAAACTCCTTGGTGCAAAGGAGCAAACACCAAAACAAGACCAACCTTGCCTGACAAAACAGCGCTACACTCTAAAACTCATACTATTCAACCAATTTCTATCATGTTGACACAAATTTTTACCATCTACACCTGCTAATTTAATTTTAAGACCCCAAACAATAGACCTTACAATATTATCCTGTAAAAGACTTTCTTGTCTAAAGATAATGAAGTTCCTTGTCTTCCAAATCTCAAACATCGTAGTTGTTAAACCTGCAGCGATCATTCTGGTTCTCAAATGCTTTTGATTTCGGCCTTTAAACCAAAGAATGATGAGGCAAGAATGGATGGAAAATTCTACATAGATAATACTTTACCTGTTCTCTGTTGATGGGCAATTTTTTTGTAAAGAGCTTGTAACTCTCTTCTTTGTATACCATAGAAGGATAAATTGAATACCTTGCATATTTATCTGATCGGAAATTTGCGTCAAAAAATCCCATTTCTGCAAGTGCATTCTGATCCTGTCTGGAAGAGTCAAGAATAGACTCGAAGAACAACTGGTTTATCCCAACCCTAAAAGAATATCAGGACACTGCAAGGATGCAGTGCTATGCATAGGATGCCACTTTGAGTGAAGAATAGTGACCAGATTTTAAATCAATGAAACTATGCCCAGGGGACTTGTCCATCCCTTTTTGCTTCATTAGGTTTCTTACCTGGTTAGCCAGGCTCCACCTTCCATCAGCAGCGTAGAAATTGGAAATGAGCACATAGTAACAAGCGTCATCAGGATGCAGATCCAGCATTCTCTTAATGGCCCCATCCCCAAGCTCAAGCTTGGAGTGAATGCTGCAACCATGGAGAAAAGCGGAGAAAACACTTACTTCAGGCTTGAGTGGCATATTGTTGATGAAATATAAGGCTTCCTCCAAACGGCCAGCCCGAGCCAACAGATCAACCATGCACGCATAGTGCTTTATTTTAGGCACAAATTTGAAGTCTCGGCACATTGAGTTGAAATACTTCCAACCCTCTCCAACCAACCCTGCATGACTGCAAGCTGATAAAAGAGTTGTGAAGATTGCTTCATTTGGTTCTAATTGCTCGCTTAACATGTTGTCGTATAAAGACATGGAGTTGCTTCCATCCCCTTGCACTCCGTAACCACCGATCATCGCACTCCATGTTATTGTGTTCTTTTCTTCCATTGAATCAAATATTACCCGAGCTGATCTTGCATCTCCGCATTTTGCATACAAGTTCAGGAGTGCAGTGCCTACAAAAACATTTGATGTTACAAGGCCTTCTTTCATTGAGAAAGCATGTAGAGAAGAGCCAACTCGTAAAAGACCACCCGAAGCACAAGCTGACAGTGCGCTGACCACTGTGACTGCATCCGGAGAGAATGAAGCTAATCTCATCTTACCTAAGAGTTCCAAAGCATCAGAAACAAACCCATTTTGAGCATACCCAGAGATGATAGAGTTCCATGCTACAAGGTCTCTATCAGAAAACTCCTCAAATATGAAGCGCGCATCTTTCACTAAGTGACACTTAGAATACATGTCTACCAGCGCATTCCTCACAGCTGGATCTTCAGATCTGTCCCACCCAAACTTAACTACCATGCCATGAACCGACCTTCCTAAACTCAACTCGCTAGACTGCCCACACGCTGATAGAACTGATGCAATAGTGACAGAACTAGGAAGCAGGCCTTTCCATTTTGCACCTGTGAAAAGTCTCAAAGCCTTAACGGGATAGTCTCTCTGAGTGTATCCAACAATCATAGCTGTCCATATATACAGATCAACAATGCCTAGCTCGTCGAACAATAACCTGGCATCTCTAACATCCCCGTATTTGGCGTACAAATCAACAAGAGATGTCCCCAAGTATGAATTCACATCAAAACAATACTTAACGACATACCCATGAAGCCATTTCCCCTGATGCAAAGCCTTCAGCTTGGTACATGCGCACACCAAGCTCCCCAAAGTAACCTGATTCCCTTCCACAAACCCTTCCCTCATCCGATTAAACAAAACCAAACCTTCCTCAGGGCACCCATTCTGCACATACCCAGCAATCATCGAACTCCAACAGACAACATTCCTTTCAAAAATACCATCAAACACGCGTCTTGAATCCTCAATCTCCCCACTCTTCCCATACAAATCAACCAACCCTGTCAACACAAAACTATCCGGATTCCCAACCTTAACAATCAACCCATGAACCTTTCTCCCCTCATCAAACCGACACAACTCCCTACACGCCTTCAACACAATCGAAAACACCACATTGTCATACTCTCTCAAACATAACCTCAAACGTCTAAAAAACCCCAGTATCTCCTCATACAAATCATACATAAAGTACCACCTTATCATCACCTTAAACGCAAAAAAATCCGGCTCGGTAATTAAATCAAACACCTTGCAGGCATCATTCACCAGCCCAAACGAACCATACATACTCACAAGCTTAGTCTGACATAAAAACTCATTCGCTCCATCCACTACCAACAAAGCATGCAACTTTCTCAAACTGTTGACATTATTGCACAAACCCAGTAATTTAACATGCGAGGAAATGGAGTACACAGCATCTACGGACGAGTCGATTCCAATCGCTGATTGCCGACCATCAACATGGTAGCAATGACTCGTACAACCCAAGTTTGATAAGCATAAAGGCCAAAACTTTAATCGTATACGGCAATTGAATGCGTGACGCATCATCGTATACAGCATTCTGATTTACTTCATCTGAGCTTTTTGGTCCAGTTGAAAATCTGAGATTTTGATAAATCTTCTACCCGCCAAATCACTCAACCTTCGAATTTTGCGAGTTTCAATTTGGTATCTCGAAGAAATAATACAATCAGGCCTCCAATTAGTGGGGGCAATCTAACCCGTTATCCGCTACCCGTTCGTTAACTGTCCGTGAAAAACCCGTCCATTAACCGTCCGTTTACTTAACGGGTTGAATAAACCGAAACCCGTTTAACCCGTTTACTAAACGGGTTATCCGGGTAAAACCCGCTTAACCCCTTACAACCCGTTTAACTTATTATATATTTTTATTTAAATAATTAAAAAATTATATAATAAATACATAAATTATCAAATATATTGTATTATTTTAAGTTAGTAAAATATTTTAAATAAATATTTAGAAAATGTTGATAACTGATTGTTTGATTTTTTTTT
This sequence comes from Rhodiola chrysanthemifolia, assembly GCA_033675395.1. Classification (NCBI taxonomy): domain Eukaryota; kingdom Viridiplantae; phylum Streptophyta; class Magnoliopsida; order Saxifragales; family Crassulaceae; genus Rhodiola; species Rhodiola chrysanthemifolia. Next base: position 17,726,872 of record CM066204.1, read on the forward strand.
TTGATAATGATTTTTTGAAATATTAAATAGTGATACATTACAATTCTTTTAACCAATATAAAAAACATCTACGGATTTTTCCTATGGTTAAATTCGAGGATGAGAAACATGAAACATATATAATCATGTTTTAAATTAAACGAGAGTTAAGATCTAATCTGAATTCAATATTTCATTTTGAAACATATTTAGTCATATTTAAAACTAACTAGGTTGAACGGGTTCGGCGGGTTAACCGGATTAGGTGGGTTAACGGGCTAAACGGCCTAACGCTCTTAACCCGCTAAACGGAATAATATCCTCTCATTTGCTTGTTGACGGTTTCTATTCAAACTCTGAGCAAGTTGACATGTTTCTTCGTTTGCATCATTCAACATTGACTTGGTTCAACGATGATGCATGTATCATTGTCATACATTGTGAAATCTCTCACATTATAAATTTATTATTTGACAATGAAACACGTATAATTTTTTTTAAACTAAAAAGGTTAAACGTGCTAAACGGGTTAACCGGGTCCCATTAAGAACCCGCCCACTAAACCCGCTAACGCTAAACGGGTTTTAACGGGTTTGACCCGCTTAACCCGCTAACCGTTTACAACCCGCCCGATACCCGCCCGTTTTGCAACCCCTACACTCCAATCTCGTAAGTATTGAATATATTTAACAATCTCATCAGGACATAGGGGTAAGAGATGACTGTTCAAGTTACTAGTTAGAATTCTAAGGGTGAGAGTGAGTTTTTTTTATTGACGACTTCACTACTACAAGTCGATATAGAATCAGTATCAATTGAAGTCTCTTATATCGATTTTCATCCAAATAAAAGACTTAAACAATATATCAACGTTAGCAGCATCAGCACACAGCACACAGCTCCAGAACCCCACTATCATCATCAAAATCTCGAGGTAGCACACAAATGCACGTAAAAGAGAAGACCTATTTCTAAATAGAAACAAATGATAACAATAAAAAGAATAATAACTGACGCGATCATCAATAACCTAGGGGTAAGAGATGACTTTTCAGTTTACAAGTTTGAATACCAACGGTCAGAGTCATTTTAAATGTATAATTTTCCACCAAGAAAAAACTCGCTTTTCCAACCGCCACATCAACCACAAGCTCAACCTTTCCAGAGCTGTCTGTGCCCCCACAAAGTAGTCAAATGGCTTCTGGATCTCAAAACCCTAATGCCAACAACCGATTTCAGAAACTTGTGTATATGGGTATCCTGGATGCTTTACGGGCGAATGTCACTACTGTCCCTAGGTCGTTTACGGAGTATGTGGAGTTGCTTAAGGAATCAGTCCCAGTGATCAATGAAAGCGATGAGGACGCTCGAGCCCGTCTAGAGAGGAGACGTGCCGGCGCTAGCACGGAAGCTGACCATGACATGGAGGAGAGGATTGCCGAGGCGGAGCTGCTAATTGCAATAAGGAATGTGGACATGATGATACCTTGCGAGAATTGGTCTTTTGCCCTAGCTTCCAAGTCAAAGAAAGTCAACGCTTACACTGATTACGATCAACAAGGTAACCTGATAACCCCACCTACAGATAAGATGCCTGATGAAGGACACGCTCTTATGACAAGCATATCTGCTGAGACTAACATGATGAACTTTCCAGTGGAGGCCAATTCTGGGGAGCCTCAAGCTTTGAGTGAGTTTTTTGATGGTTTTGGAGAGTAGAGGTTTTACTAGCAGGGGCTCTTAATCGTTTTCCAGTGTTTGTTGTTCAGTGCTTGTTTTTCAGAGTTTGTTGTTAGCAGTTATTGTGTTTAGCTGTTTCAGTGTTGTTGTTTGCCTGTCTCTAGGCTTTGTTTGTTGCTGTTTCGGTGGCTCAAGTCCACTTTTGAATCAATAAAAAAAACATGAAGAACTTGGAGCCCCATATGATTGACCTGATCCATACTATTGCAAAGATTCATGGTGATGATGCCTATAACAGCGAAACTGTGGCTTTAGGTAAGTTGAATGAGGAAGAATATTTAGTTTTGCCTGCGAATGTCGGTGGTTGTCCGGAGATCCCAGCTGAAGATGTTGGTAGCAGCCCCAACGCGTTCTCTAAGTTTACTTCTACATACCTGTTTGGAGTATACTACCTCAACAAGAAAGTATGCGGTATGCCCTGACCGAATACATGCTATAAAGTTCGCCCTTGTGAGAATGATTGCAGTAAAAATGGGCTGGTTTGATAACCAGAAGGAAATCTGCTACGAACCTCTCCCGATCGATTACCAATCTGAGCTGAGGGCCGATCTCGATGAAATAACTCGATATGTTGATAAAGCTAGAGACGTTGCGTGGTTGGCCCCCTTTGTTAGCGAGTTTGCCTTCAGAACGAAAGGTCATTGCTACATAGATGGCCAATCCAAAGAGTACACTGACGGTTGTGAAGTAGTGTTCAAAGCATGCCTAGGACGGGAATTGATTGGCTTCCTCCCCCCTGCTATCATGTACCACACTTGCTTACACTGGATTAGCCCTGTGAGGATCTGGAAAGTCCTCGAAGCTCAACGTGACGGTGCTGGGATCCCTCAGGCCATAAAGATCAGAATGACAGCGTCGCCATCTGGATGTGCACTCATAACAACCTCGGCTGATGTCCTAGCCGCTCTAAAGTCCAGCAACAGATTCCAAGAACTGCAGGACACCGGACTAGCTGACCTGGATTTGATCGTTAAGGTAGCAGACAAGAGCTAATCAATAAGTGTAGATAGATGGGTACGCGCGGGCGCGTGGATCTCGAATTCCTTCTTCGAATTTGAATTTCTCCGTTCAGGAGACCTCCGTCCAGAAGCTCCTCTCCTCCGAAGTTGAGCCCCTCCTATCCGTAGTCAAGATTCGCCCTTCCTCCATCGGCGCCCTTTCAATCCGTCGGTTTCGTCCAGATCCGTTTGGTTTCGCTCGGATTTCGTTCAGATCCGGTCGGTCCAGCATCCGGTGGGGTCGATTCGGTCTTCTGGTCATTCCGAAGGGTATGGCTCCAACCTTTGCGGTGGTGACGAAAGGCAAGCTACAAGGCAAAAACGAGCGAAGGTTTCCTCCCATCCAACTAGCGGCTCGCAAGTACGGGAGTAAAGATGGAAAACCTTCTGTTTCCTTCTCTGCTGCTGAACAACAAGTTGGCATTGACAACTTAAAGCACAGCCTAGTGGCCAAATTCTCAGGAGGACGGCCGGCAATAGATGAGGTCCGCAGAGCTTTTGTTGAGGCATGGTCAGTTAATGGTTCATGCTCTATTGGCGCTTTGGATGCTCGCCACATCTTAATCGTCCTAGACTCGGAATCAGATGCCCGGAAAGTGCTCTCTCATCCAATGAGGAATCTGGGTCTCTCCTTCTTTAGAGTGTTCCGGTGGACTATTGAGTTCGACACCAAGAAGGAATCCACTTCCTTCTCTTCATGGGTTCGGCTATCCAACCTGCCTCCTCAGTTGTTTAACCAGGGCTATATAGAGTCCTTAGTTAACTCTTTTGGGCGGTTTCTAGCGGTGGACTACAAGACTACTACGTTCAATAACCCCAACTTTGCCAGGGTGTGTATTGAATTGGACGTTTCCAAAACACCTCCAGATAAGGTATGGATCTCTACAGGTCCACAATCAGGGTTCTGGGTGAAGTTAATCTATGAGAATCGCATTCGATACTGCACAAAATGCAGTCTCCACGGTCATCAGTTGGAGTCATGCCGGAAAGCTTTGCAAAGAAGGGAGGATGTGGGAAAGATCTGGTCGCGTGATGACTACGTCCTGCCCAAATCAACAGGAGCGTCTCCCCAGCCCTCACAAGCTCATTCCCAGAACACCCAAAGAAAAGACAACACTGGTCAGAGCAAGGATAGTATGGCCCCATTGTCCATCCCAGATCTTCCATCGAGCCATGATATGGCTGAGAATCAGAGCTGGACGTTGGTCCAATCAAGGAATCAAAGGAGAAAGCAAGTCAGCAAAGCTGCCACTGCGCAATCAGAGAAAAAAGAAACTTCAAGCTCGGAGTCCGTGACAGCTTTGATTCACGTCCCTCAACAGCTACAACATGCCCAAGCTACAAAGTCTATTGCTGAGACAAAGGTACAAGATGTTGAGACAAAGGTACAAACTAATGCTGTCACAAATGTTCAAGCTTTTGACCAAGAGGTGTTAACAAAGGTACAAGTTAGTGCTGAGACATTGGAAAAAGGAGAATTGAACTCTACACCTAGTAAGGAGGATGTACATGCTAATGTAGTTCATTCTTCTGGTGAAAGTGCCAGTAGCGCTAGCTCTCAAATCAATGGCTCTGAATCATCTTCAAAAGAATGTATCTTGCCTTCACTTGCTGTGAAAGTCGCTACCGGGTTTAAAGAGGAGGGTTTAGGGTCTTGGAGGGATAGTAGTGACTCAGACGAATGGTCCGTATCAGACGAAAGCGAGGAAGAAGAAAGGTCCTCTATCCAATGCGGAAAATTCCTAAAAGCCTTTCAAATGATAAAAAGAGGAGAACCAAAGAAGAAGGATGCTATCAAGAGTCAAATGAGATTGAGAAAGGACAAGCTAGAGGCTCTGAAAAGAACCTATATCGAAGCGTTGGAAAGGACCAAAGTGAGAAGTAGCTCGAAGATGGAAGACAAGGCGTCAGTTGAAGATATAAGGAAATTGAAACAGAGTCTTAAGTGTTTAAAGGTCTTTAGTGGTCGACAGAGCCCCTTTGAGCTTTTCAGAGGAATGTAACAGAGTTTTTGTGTAAGAGATCTTGCAGTATCTTTAGTGACCTGGTCCTAGGGACCGCAGAGTGATTCTTAGAGTGTCGGTCCTATGGACCTCAGTGTATCGTACCCTCACGGGCTTCGTTTTTTTTGGTGGCTAATTACCACTTATGAATCAAAAAAAAAAAGGTAGCAGACAAGATCAGGGAGAACCCAGTCAAATATCATAGAGTGCCGGCAGCATATGGGGAGCCTATGTTAGACGAGGCGACTAAGTCTAAGTTGAAGAAGGCCATGGCTGAAGCGACTACATTGGCTCCTTGGGCAGCTGGTTACTGTGAAGCCACCATGAAGAACTCCACTTTGGGCAGACGACAATGCTTGAAGAAACATGCAATGAATAACCCAGACATGTTTAACAGGGCAAGGAAGTACTACCGGTGCCTCAGAAAGGGGACATTGAAGAAGCACTCCGAACGCGCAAAAGGGCCAGGAGATCCAGCGGCGAGGGCGATGCTGATGACACCACTCTCTGACTGAGCCATGAAATGGCCAGCTTTGGAGGCTTGTAATAGGGCCTAGCAAATTTTGGACTTCTGCAATCTCTAACTTGGCTATCTGGTTAGCTCGCTGACCCCATTTTGTAGACTATTGCAGCAAGTGATTTGCTGCAGACTCTTGCTAATGGCTGGCCAGCATTTTACTCGCCTTTCCTATGTTGGCTTCTAGTTAGCACTTAGCATGTTGTTTTAGTAGATTCTCAAGAGAGAGTGAGAGGTGGATCTGACTGTGTAATCTTAATGGTTGGTCGGATAGCCTGTAAACTAGGTCCCATTACAAGATTGCAGACTCAACCAAGTTAACAAAAATTTATAATCGAACCTGAGACTTTGCTCATTTCGATTGCCTGCCAGGTTCGAATTGCACAGTTATATTCACGACGGTAAGAGTCTTGGTATTTTCCAGTCATATAACCCCCATGTAGTATTTAACTCTACCGGAGCAGATTGGCTGATTCCTCCTAAGGAGTTAAGGCAACAACTATTGGAACAAGTAATAGAAATCTAGTTTAGAGCAGTTGTAACAAATGCTTGTTTGAGTAGCCAAAAAAGGGCTGGCAGCAAATGTTGTCCTAAAACTCATGTACAAAGGAGAAACAACTCTCAACTCCACCATGCTGGCTAGGGCACACAATCAATGTTGGTTCATCAAATTCTTAGAAACAAGTTCAGTAACAACTTGATACACCCCTGTATTTTGTTTGCTGTTCTGATGATTAGGCTATGTGTACGACAGACGCATTATTACCGGTAGGACAACAACGCTGTCTTCTAGGGCGCCTGGTTGTTTTACCCCACCCGGTCAGGCTTCGGTGATCCTCCATGCCGATCAGTTCGTTAGTAATAGTTCTAGTCCGGAGTGAGGGAGAGGAGGCTTTGGGTGGGAGCGGCGAGCTGACTGGGGAGGGGTTAGTGGTCGGGGACTGAAGTGGAGTCAACCGTGGACGGCCCCTTCTTGGCCCGGCTCTCCTTGTCAGACCAGATTGCCAAGAAAGTCCCATGGCTCGCATTAGTCCTCCGAATGTCTGAAGGTCTTCTGTGACCTCGTGTCGTGCAAGTGATGTCAGTCCAGGAAGGATGTCCCTTTGGAAGTCTCTCCTTGGTCTACATCGTCGAGCTTGGCCTTTTCGGGTTCTAGTTGTGTACAGACCTGCCCCTGTCTGTTCTTCTGGTTCCGGAGGTTTAGGGTAGTCAGGGAGATATTCGTCCGCTTTCGTTTCTGGCAACTGTAGCGTCATGTACTCGAAGTAATCCATTGAATCAGTTTCTTCCGCACTGTCTCCACATTTATCATGTGTCAGTTTATCAGCATCAATAACGTTGACAAACCACTTGAGGGCGACTGGTTTTGAATTTCCAGCAGGAGTCTCAGTTAAGGTTAGTTTCCTGAACGATGAGATGCAAATAATTCCCTCTGCCGCACATGTTACAAGATCCTCATCGATGCATTCAGGCTTCTGCCGCTTTAGTTGGATGTGATCGATGAGATCGTCTTCCTCAGTCTCACAAGGAGCCTCCAAATCAAAACCAATATTAGTCTTCTCCGAACAACTGCCAAGAGTCGACGTTGTCATCATTGCATCATCCTCAGTTGAACACATGTTCAGATCAATGATATTTCTCCGACTTGCCACAGTTGTCTCCGTCTCCGTGACCTTCTCTTCAGATTCATATGGCAAGTTCATATCAAAACCTCGAACCCTTCCACCATTTTTGTCCATCTCTTCTACCGACGAGCGACACGATGAAGAGCCCTTAAATGAATGAGATTCTTCGAAAACCGGAACACCCATAATCTGTTTAGATGTAGGCTTAGCCTCCGTGTCATAACCACTCGAACCTGACCCGATAATCTGCCTAGTGACGCTACTGTTAAATGCCTGAATTGTACCATTCTTCAAACCTGTATTAGACTTCAGCCACGGCAAGTCTGTGGCATGGTCCCGACTGGGTCTATCAGAGTCATGACTACCACCTATACTCGCTATGTTCAAGTCAATTCCTTTAGCTGAGCTTGCATCGGCATTATTCAAACCCTTGACGTTTATCGACTGGTTTTGACAAAAAGTGTGACCAGATGTCATATAAGTATTGTTTCCACGATTTGAATAATCAGAACCTGTTGGGGGATACCGAGCTGGTCCAGAGCCGGAACACGATCCCTTGTCGAACCCATTCTGATAGGCACTATCTTTTCCGCTGTCCGAATTCATTTGCCACCGTTGTCCAGCAGTCCAGGAAGTCTTACTTGAAGACTGCAAACTCTGGGGCAAGGTAGTTGTCGAATTAAAACAACGATAAATTTCAGCTGTCGCCGATTTTTGGGTGATGCAGCTGCCTGACTTTTCCCATGGAGCGTTCCAGGTGGGAAACGACTTGTCCAATTGGTGGGAGCTGTTGAAGAAATCGATACCATTTGCGTAATGTTTTTGACCAATTTCGTATCTTTCTTTCAAATACTCCGCCTGACCTTTATTGAACATATTGATCTTTTCAGATACCAAATTATACGAGAAAGCGGTAGTCTGACCTTTGCTTCGTGCTGCAGATGTTGGAAACCATGAAAAAACAAAAACAAATAAATTTTTGTTTGAAAGACAAATTGTGGCTCAAATAAATTTGATTTTATATGATAGACGAGGAAACAGAATCTCCAACCTGGATCGAGCATATGTGGTGACCACTGCATCCCATTCTGAGTCATAGTTAGATTTCTCGACATACTGTCTTCTCGCCCATGATGCGAACTCTTCATGAATTCTCGAGGGAACGTTTGTGACTGTGACTTTGAGGAGAACTGTTGGTCAGACCGGTAGTTGGAATCACATCCAACAAAGTTTAGCGAAGACGAGTTTGGTCCTTGAATATGAATCTGTTCATTCAATTCTGCCAAGCCATTTTCGCCATTATTTAATCTCGCTACATCCCTTCCGCTATCAATCTTAACAGACCCGCCAAGGAACATTTTAGTGCTACTTGAAGGTGGGTCGTCGCATATTCCATTTGAAGGATAGCTCGACACAACAGGCGGTCTCTTTGAATTAAAGTTGGGTTCTTCTACATCAACGTATTCATCAGCTCGAAGTTCGAGATTAAATTTTCTTCTCGCCTTGGAGGGTCTACACTCTAATATCTCTACATCACAATCCTTGGAGCCACCTGCATTGCTGGCCGAAACCAGGCCATTCGGAAGACTTTTACTCAAAAAACTTGGAGTAGAATTAAAATCCTTTTCCCCTGCAATAACTGGTTTAGCGCTAGCGGAGCTCGACGGGGGAAAGACTGAAGCAGTATGCCACCGTTGAGCATCTTGTCTCTGAGAGGCCGAACATGAGGAGATTGATGTCTCTGTAGCCATGCTTTGCTTTTGCAACTCGTTCATTTTCAACTCATCCATTAAGTCTATTTGTACCTTGTAAAGCCGATGGAGCTCATATAGCTGGGTCCTAAAAATCGATTCATGTTCAAGTATTTTCTGCTTCACAGCTTCAGTGTGATACCCAAAATATGCATCGGCTATAGTCCTCTGTGAGTATGGATCGTGACACTGCCCATTGCTCGAGGGCTTATCTCCATACATAACAGGCCAAGTACCGTTGTTGGAGTCGTCATTAAGATCCCCCATAGGATGATACCCCCCCGGTAAGTAATTCTTATACTGAACTTTTGTTCCCATCCCTACAAATAAATCGATGACATCAATGAGCCTCAAAAATGTAACCGTTCTATATTTATCGTCAACCAAACATCTGTCTATTACTCATAACGCCAATTAACATAACAGGTGACCCATCAAGCGACAAATGTTTCATCCAGAATCATAAAGATGATATATGTAAGTAAAGAGATTTGACAACGAGTTCGGTGCTTCAATCAAAATTTTAAAACACGACGGTCAAACCAAACGCATCTAAGAAGTGTGTGCCAAACAGAATTAAAATCTTATCATTAGGTATGACAAATCTTGCTTGACTATAAAACTCAACTGCTCTCAACATATTATTTTCAGCTAAAAACACAAACTTATCAATTCGTAAATTCTTTCCCAGTAAACCAAAAGCTCAATCAGTTAATCTAAAACAGACAACTTGTTAGGAGTTTCTAGAAGACTTCAAGTCACAACTAACGAGCCCATTCCAACACGACAAAAATAGTGACGAGGTAGAGTATCCTGCACTACTGGAAGCTATTGGTTATACATTAAGTTCGAACATCATTCATCTCATGCACAAGTAGCATAAAATCAACTTAGTAAAACTCATTTCAACAAAATTGGCGCGTGGAAAAGGTATTCGATACTTATAAACACTAAATAATTTGACGAACTATAACAATCTAAATTCTGTAATACAGTGTTATTTATGTTCCAATCCAATTCGCTACCAGAAACAGAAACAACCACATTCAGTAAACAAGTCGCAAAATCTTATAATCAATACACGACAAAAGATTTACAACCGAAATTCCCAGCCAGCAAATTCAGAACCCAATCAGCAATTCAGCATAGCTCAACTCATTATGCTAGAAACGGGGAACAGGTACAAAGTCTCACGGCTCACGCACAAGCAATCGGCGGCTCTAATAAATGGCGTCTCTACTCTAATCTGCGCCTTCTCAATCCATTCAAGTGACTAGATCCCCAAACAAACTCACACTCATTAACAAGCCTTAAACTCACGTCATCAATAGGAAACAAAAGCACCAAAATCAGTCTAAAAAACCAGACAAGCAAATGGGAAAAAACATCCCCAAAAAAAAAACGAGACTCAGAATTCAAGACCACAAACCCCAACACACACTCCCCAAAAAACAAAACCGACCCTAATTCCCAAATCCACAACCCAACAAAACCCAGAAACCTAACAACCAAAAGCCCCCAAATTGGTAAAAAAGAAAACATTTTTATACCTCAAACAACGCCGCCGCATACATCCAGAGGTTCTTATCATCATGCATCCACCATGGATTCAGTCCTCAATTTTAGCATCACTGCAACTTCACCACCACCCCACCAAAACAGTTATACTCAACACGACAACAAACATCAAATCAGCAAGTGAGAAAATGATAAAGATTAGTATAAATTTTTTTTTATAAAACGAAGGAAAAAACAAGCTGGGGAATTTAGAGGAAGCACACCATTGAAATTGGGGTCGAGTCAGATCGCGGAATTTTCGATCTGGGGTCTGAGACAGTGAAGAAAGAAAGAGAGAGAATGTGGAGATTTGGAGAGGGAGAAGGAGGAGAGAGAAGGACGGATCCAGATAAGAAATCTTCACAAAACAAACTACCTTCTTCTTACAACAGTGACATGAAATTTGTCAACATCTGTTCTCTTTTTATTCCCTGCTTTCTTTTTAGTAATTAATTTACTTTTTCTTTTTTGCCATTTCTTTTTCATTAAATATCCTAATTTTCCACTCCTAGTAATTAATAATGGTGTTTTGAATTATTTTAAAAACATTAGCTGGTACTTTAAGAATATTATGATAAGAGTGTACAATGTTCAAAATTACACTTCTTCCTTATCAAAAAAAAATTACACTTCTTCAAAATAAAAAAGATAATATTTTTTTCTACATGTCTTTTTCCTTTTTTTTATTTTTAAATGAATGGGAAAGGTAGCATTTCATTTTTTGCTTTTGAGATTCTCTCTTTTTCTCTTCTTCTTTTTATTCATTATTAATCTTTTTCCAAGCTAACATGAGTGATTTTTTCTCTCTTTAACATGAGTGATTCATTGAATAACTTGTCAAGGATTTTGTTGCTTGATTGGCTAATGTAATCTTTTGTTTATACATGTATTTATTTCTTAATTATAAATTTATTCGTTTGGAAAAGTCGAGGACTTGTAAAATCCAAAGTACCAAAATATAATTACAAGTTTTAATTACGAATAAAATTTTAATTAAAAAGTCCATATTTGTTTACAATAAAGTCTGCTAATGAAGAATAGATTTGTTTAAGATTTTGAATATTTTCAAAACCCTGATTTAAGATAAATAAGAAAGATTATAATTACAAAACACAATTTCCGGATTAGCTGATTAAGTAACTCATTAATTGCATTTATTAATTAAATGCTTGATTACCACTCCAGCAGACAGGAACTAAGGTCCCACCGATCAGATTTATTCATTCGGAGGTTTTAGAGTTTAATAGGCAATTGCCCCTAGTTTTCACATTATTTACAATGATACCACTTGATCTTCTTCTAGAGTTTTCAATCCATTTCATTCATTTCTTTTCAATGCTTATAATATTGAAGTCTTGGTTGAGCTTCACCGTCCATTCAAAATTTAAGTGGAAAACCTTATAAACAATTGGAAAAAAAACATGTTTTCTTCTCCTCTTGAAATTATAGTTGTTTATATCACTTTATTTTAATCTTTACTTGAAGACTTTAATTAAATAAATGTATAACTATTTCAATTTAAAGTATTATATTTTTAATCATCATGGGTTGATTGTCAAGTATGTCAAAAGATTTTAAGACTTTGGTATATAATTCTGCCGGTATCAAACGAGACGATTTTTTTATCCATCATGAATATATATACTAATGATTTCATGATCTAATTGATGTCTTGATAGAACTTCAAATCAATATATTTCCGCGGTATGTATTAAGATTATGTATCATTGTCCAGGTCCATTAAAAAATTATTTTATTTAGTATTTATAAAATCTTTGATTAAATCCGTTTACTTAGAAAATAACAGATCATCCAACAGCTAGATCAAACTCCTTAATAACCTTCAGCTAGTCTTTTGCGTGATCGCTGTCTTATTGTTTATAGCATTCAATATGAAAAATGTTAGGTGTACCCGTTCAAAGTTTAGGATTTAAGCCCACGTTTGGAGCTGATTGTGATAGCTAGGAACCGAGGATCTTATTATACATTTGAAATCGTGTGCAAGTTTATTGTGCCATCCCAAAATCTATTTTGACACAAAGTTCAAATGAGAATCTCTTTAATTTTCGAGAACTTGATACCACAATCTTCACCATCCAAAATGCAAGATGCATTTTCTAATATGCATTTTGGTGGTGATATGTGTCTCGTGTGCTATTTCCAAGATGTATTTAATGCAAAGTCAAAGTCATCTTTTGACTTTGCTTTTTGGACATGTGTCAGATGCAGATTCAAAGATGCATCATGATCTAATGGTGAGATTTGGGTTCTCAAGTTCTCGAATTTTTAAGGGTTTTCAACCGAGCGCTCCCCCTATCACACATATACACATTGATGAGTAATTGGGATGACAAATTGTTTATAATTTAAGAATTTAGAGTGCGTCCACTTTGACTGAAACTTAACTGATCTTAAATGATCTTAATTGATGTTAACTTATAGTGACTGATATTAACTTATCTTAACTGATATTAACTTATAGTGGCTGATATTAACTTATATTAACTTAACTGAAACTTATATTGACTGATGAATAGTATTATTTTATGATGATGATGATGATGATGGTTATGATGATGAATAGTAATTTTATGATGAAGATGAATAGTAATTTTATGATGAATAGTAATATTATGACGATGATGGTTGTGATGATGATGATGAATAGTAATATTATGATGATGATGAATAGTAATAATATGATGATGATGAATAGTAATATACTGATGATGATGATGGGGGTGATGATGGTGATGAATAGTAATATTATGATGATGATGATGGTATGATGAATAGTATGATGATGGTATGATGATGATGATGGTATGATGAATAGTATGATGATGGTATGATGATGATGAATAGTATGATGATGATGATGGTATGATGAATAGTATAATGGTATGATGATGATGGTATGATGAATAGTATGATGATGATGGTATAATGATGATGATGGTATGATGATGAATAGTGTGATGGTATGATGATGATGGTATGATGAATATTATGATAGTATGATGATGATGATGAATAGTATGATGATGATGATGATGATGATGGTATGATGAATAGTATGATGATGATGGTATGATGAATAGTATGATGATGATGATGGTATTTTAAAGGAACTTATCTTAATTTAACTGAAACTTAACTTAAGTTAACTTATAGTGACTGAAAGTAACTTATCTTAACTGATCTTAACTTATCTTAACTGATAGTAACTGATATTAACTTATCTTAACATACAAGTCAAAAAATAAAGTCAAAGTGGACAGGGCCTTAGTCCCCTAAATCTATTAGAGATATATTAGTATATTAGTTTATGGTATCTTTAGCAAGTGCTGCTATATTCTATTGTTGACAGCCTCACATATTTTATTTTTAGTTTTCCATATTTATGATGTACATCCTTATATAATGGAATACTGAGGAGCGCTCAAATGAGGCAGCAAAATTAGAATGAGGCAGTGAGGCACGATTTGGAGCCACACATCTACCCACCCCCGTGCTTTGTGGGCGCGCCACGTATCCCACTACCAAAAAGCAAAAAGCAAAAAGCAAATAGCAACACACTATTCCCTGCCACATCAGCACAATGAGTGGCTCACAACGTGCCTCACTGCCTCATTCTACCAACCCTGCCTCAACCGAGCGATCCCCATGAGATACTAACTATTAATTACCAATAACATCAAAAGTCATCCCAAATTATTATATTTTACATGGTATCAAGAGCCTAGTCGATTCTGAGTTTTCTTTGATCAGTTTTTTCTTGGGTGGTGGTGTGTTTCTGAAATCGTTTCCCAAATAACCGTTTTTTCTTTCTTCTTTCTTTCTTCGTTCCCCTCCTATAGCGACACAGCTTTGAGATGTTGGTGTCGATGCCGCCGATGCACAATTTTTTTTCTTTTTCTTTTTTTTCTTTCTCCTTTACCTAACTACACCTAACCGATCCCCTAACCCTACTTCTTTATTGCGCCTTTTTCGTGCCTATTGTGTCTCTAACACGCTTGTTGCGCTTTCATTGCGCCTGTTGCGACTCTTACCCTAATCCAACTTCTTTACTGCGTCTGTTGCGCCTTTATCATGCCTGTTGTGACCCCAACCCTAACCCTACTTCTTACTCCGTCAGTTGTGCCTCTACCGCGCCATTTGTGTCTCTACAACTCAAGTTACGTCTCTACATCACCAGTTGCGTCTCTACAACACATGTTGCGCCTCTACCGCGCCAGTTACGTCTCTACCGTGCTAGTTGCGCCTCTACCACGCCGATTGATTCTTTTTTTTCTAGTATAATTTCTATCATTCCAAACTCATCGCTTATCCGCTGTCAGTTTGAGGAGGGTATTAGAGATATATTAGTTTACGATGTCTTTAGCATGTGCTAATATATTCTATTGTTGGCAGCCTCACATATTTTATTTTTAACAGTTTCCATATTTATGATGTAAATCCCTATATAATGGGATACTAACTATTATCAATAACATCAAAAGTCATTCTACCCAAATTATTATATTTTACAAAATCTAATCATGGGATCAAATTTGCATCTTTAAACTATAGTTGTTGTCACTTGTCCCACTTACTTCGTTTTCTTTGTAATACCATTTCAATTTATATTTCTTTAAATACAACTTTGAAAAGCACATATAGAAAGAAAAAGATCATGTTCGACACTGTATTACGAAGAAAATAAAGTTAATGATACATGTGGCTGTTTGTGGTTGAATGGATGATTAAATTTGGGATATTAATTTCTTAAATTATAGAGGAGATTTCAAACTCGAACTTCCATTCAATTTCTCACAAGATTAGTTTATCACATCTCCAAAGATGCATCCACCAGTTAGGACTAAAAAAAAAAGATGAATCCAGTTAAATGCTAACATCCTATTGTTGATATGATTAGGAAATTTGAGAGACGGGCTCCCGTAGAATGTTAGGGCCAAGTGCAAGAGTGCTTTCAACTCGTGATTATGAAAAATGGGCTTTGAAGATGATAGATAAAGAGAGTCATTTTGTGTCACATTCTTTTACGACCATACAACACTTCAACACGTGTTGTTGAAATTCTAGTTTTTTATATAGTCCTCGAAGTTATAAAATTTTCAGAAATATTCATATCCGAGATCGTAATTAGCATGTGCAGCGATATGCAGTCCAACAACACCTCTCATCCCCCAGGGATAGTGGATTTATTTTATGCCCATTTGAAACTCACATAATACACACTCTAATATTTGAACCCAAATTGGCGAAGCTTGCCTGTCGAATGTCGATGCCTCGGGCAGGCGCAGACAGAGTTCGGTAATTTATTGTTTACCGAATTGAATTTATCGTTCCGAATCATAAAATCAGTAATCAGCAAAATTTTTAAATTTAATATCGGAAAAACAGTAAAAATAATTCACTAAATGTAATGAATTTTGATACCAATAAATTTACCGATTGACCGTTTCTATTTTACTGAAATATAAATAAATAAATAAATACTTATATTTTATAATGATAAAATTAAAACAAAATACATTTTGTTAAATCACAATATATATATATATATATATATATATATATATATTTATTTAAGAATTACAATATATATTTAGAAAAAAAATTAAAATAATAACACATTTCGATAAATTTTCTGCTTGTCAGATTATCGGCAAATAGATATATCGTTAACAATACACGGAATATGTATTCCAAAAAAAAAAAACAATACACGGAATAAAATTTTGGAATTAATTAAATTGGTAGACGGCAAAACCGTAATTTACCGCCTCGCCCCTACCTCGGGGCTCCATGAATCATGATAGTAAAATCTTGTTGCAGAGCTAATTTCTTGAGTCAGAAATAGTTCTATAAACTTTGGGAACTTATCCGTAATATCTACAAGTTGGATTCATGCGGCGAAATTTCTTATGTGACGATGTTCGGATACCTACGAACGAATCTTTTGGCTTTAAAGACGGTGGGTGACCCATAATTGTAAGATTAATTACAAAAATGCCCTTAGAAATTGTGACGACATTGACCTTAATCTATGTTGTACCCTTTATGCCTTTAGTGCAAAAAAATGCCCTCACATCAGTGCGGTGCGGCTTTTCCAAGAAAA
The DNA here is from genome assembly GCA_033675395.1 of Rhodiola chrysanthemifolia. Classification (NCBI taxonomy): domain Eukaryota; kingdom Viridiplantae; phylum Streptophyta; class Magnoliopsida; order Saxifragales; family Crassulaceae; genus Rhodiola; species Rhodiola chrysanthemifolia. The sequence goes on from CM066204.1 coordinate 17,743,166, forward strand.
TTGAAACTTTTCAAGATAATCCACATTAATTTCAATAAAATACTTTTCATTTATATTGTTTTCTTTAATTTTAATAAATTCAAATTTGTTTTTCTTCATGAAATTCGACTAAAAGAAAATTGAATGAATCGAAGGGAAGGGAAGATAGGTTTGAACATCATAATCAATAGGAGCAATTATACGCACAAGCATGCAACTTTTTCCAAACATAATTACTACAAGCTACATAACCAACAAAATTTAACATATATTTGTTGTTTAGCTCTATACCGCATGTAGCTCTCACTCAAAAAATGTTAAAATATTCATTATGTTAAGTCAACTTGTTGCATTGTCCTCTCAACAAACATTTAGTTGAATTATTCCCATGACCTAAACAATATCATGAACATATATATTCAATGTCGATTAAGCTGAGATTTTTAAATGTCCATTTGTTACGATGTCAATTGTGATACACAATATAGTTAGGACTTCGCTATGTCGTGGCCTGTTAGACATCTTCATAGATTAAATAATCTATATTAACAAATAATATATCACATTGCAATCAGTTCGAATGAAGAATAAATTAATTCAATTTCTATCATCTTAGTCTATATAAATGGATAGAGAGAGGCATGATGCATCAGTATGGTTCATTTTCGCAAGGCTCCACCTTCATCTCCCTCAAGTGAAGAAACCAGTTGAAGATGCAACGGGGAAGATTGAAGCGGAGGGACGCCATTGTTGCAATAGGATGTGCAGCGATGGTCGTCGCTTGCTTCATACTCGACATGAATTTGTCACGTAAGTTGGTCCCCCAATTTCCGAGCTCAATCAGTATTCAAGGTACCCAAACAGTATAATATTATTCTTTTTAAGTTCGAAGTATGTATTTGGTCCATTTAATTTGAGTTTAGTTGAGATATCCATTCGTGATACCAATGAAAAGTGAAATAATGTAGCTTAATGTTCATGTTTAAAATAGAAAGAAAAAAATTAAATTATTTAATTGTTTTTATCAGCTACTTTTCTGTTTAGAAAATGGTACAGAAAAAACTACTGTTAATAAACAATAATGAAGTCATCATTTTGTACCTATTTAATTTCTTGCCAGAAAGGACACAACAGAAGAGTAGAATCACATGGGACCCACCTCCGACAAAATCAAACTCTGCACCAATCAGCTGCGACCGGTCCCACCATGACTATGACATCTGTTCCGTCAACGGCCCAGTCACGCTAGACCCGACAGAGCCCATTTTCTACGCTACAAACCCAAATGAGCCTATTTTGGAAGAGAAATTACGACCATACCCACGTAAATGGGAGAGTTACACAATGTCATCCATTAGAGAGGTGACGTTGGTCACCACGGTCGAAGAGCAGTCGTGTCAGATCAGACACGATGTTCCGGTGTTGGTGTTCAGTGCCGGAGGATATACTGGGAATTTCTTCCATGACTTTAATGATGGATTTATTCCTTTATTTATCACCATGAACACAGTGCACGGTGAATCAGATGACATAATTTTGATGATATCAAATGCGAAAGGTTTGTGGATGAGAAAGTACAGAGAAATTTTACGTGCTTTTAGCAAACACCCGATTCTCGATTTGGACAACCATAACACAAGTCATTGCTTCCCGTCCGCCACGATCGGATTAGTGGCCCATGGATTCATGACAATCGATCAGACCAAAATGCCAGGTGCCAAAAATTTCACTCACTTTCGCAACTTTTTGAACAAGGCATATGGCTTTAAGGGCACTAAAGAACAGCGAAAGAAGAGGATTCATCCGACCAAACCACGACTTGTTTTAGCCACCAGAAGCGGTTCCGGTGGACGCGTGATCCTAAACCAGATCAAACTCAAGAATCTCGCCGTGGAGGAGGGCTTCGAGGTGATCGAATTCGAGCCAACTAGCGCAACACCATTAAAAGAATCATACAAATTACTTCAATCTTGTCACGGTCTAATCGGGGTCCATGGCGCAGCCTTAACACACATGTTGTTCCTCCGCCCTAGCGCCACCTTCCTCCAAATCATTCCTATTGGGGCTGATTGGGTCTCCAAAACCTGCTTTGGCAAACCGGCCAAGGAGCTCGGGTTGGACTACTTGCAGTATGACATTGTTGCGAATGAGAGTAGTCTAACCGCAAAATACGGAGTGGAGCACCCTCTGATCAGAGACCCGATAGGATCCAGAGGTGGCTGGAAGAGTGACGTCATGGATGTATATCTGAAAGACCAAAATGTGAAATTGGACTTGGAAAGGTTTAGAGGATACTTGAAGAAAATGTATAGCAATGCCTTGCATGTCATTCAAAATGAGATTGATTAAATAGTAGTGAAACTTTATTTACAGTTCATCATCAAATATATAGTTGGTGGCCTAGTCGGCGAGTAAACGATTGTGCCTCGTCAAAGTTTGAGGTTCGATTCTGAAATTCTGATACCTGATTTACAGTATATTGGGTTAACAATTAGGAGTTAATTCATATTTGTAGATATTTTCACTTCAATAAAAAATAAAAAATAAAATCTTTAGCAAACTATTTGTGGACATTTGATAGTAATAGTATTGACTATCGAGGGATTTATCCCTGGACGACGTCGTGTCGGTGCGCATTTCAGTGTTCTTCAGCTGCCGAATCAATGAGGGCTCAGCCTCAGCTCAACCAAAGAAAACTCTAATCTCCCAAATCGACGGAATTCGGATTCACGGAGATCGAAGGAGTTAGAGAGAGAAAGAGAACGCATAGCTTGAGGAAGTTGCGGAATGGCGATTGCTGCGGATCTTAGAGTCTCAGCTACCCTGAGCACGCACCACAGCCGGCCGCTTCGGAGCTCATTCTCGTCATCGAAGGTGAACCAACGCATTTGTTGAAGTTCGAATGGTAGTGCACGCGTTTCTCTGATTTCGAATCTGGAGTAGTGTTTGTGCGTTTTTCTGTGCGTTTTGGATTTCGTTTTGTCCTGCATCGGTTTCATCGACTGAGGATGAGATATAGGGTTTAGAGTGCGACTAATTGGATATGAGCCATGAATGAATTTCTGGTGTTTGATTTGGTTAAGCTGTTCTGGTTTAGGATTTGGTTCTTTTGATTTTCAGTTGTGATATTAGGAGTGCTGGTTTCTGTGTCTTTGGTGTGATATTTGAATTTGGAGGACCTTGTGAAGTTCTGATTGTTGAATGTGAACACTAGTCGCTAAGCTATGCTAAACATACCCTGAAACAATCAGGAAGACCTGGCTATGATTGCTAATTTCACTAATTGACGCCAAGTAAGAGCTTACAGGCTTTATTATGTATGTAAATGTTTCATGTAGCAAGTGAGTAGTAAAAAGATTTCGGAAATTAAAAAAAAAGAATTATTCTGATTGCACGATAGGAATTGTTGGATGTTGTCTGCTTCAGGTGGAGTTTAATGGTCTCCGACCAGGATGTGTTGGCATATCAGACGTGGCAAACAAGTATACTGGATTTGTAATCGAAAACAGTAAGGTGCGAAGGAATCTCTCGCAGACTTGTTGCGCATTAGGGAGCGACAAGCTGGCTTCAAAAGCTTTTAGCCAGGAAGCTGAGAGCTTCCTTCTTAACACCATCAACATGTCGTTCCTGGAGCGTCTCAACCTAGCATGGAAGATAATGTTTCCATCTCGAGCTACAAGGAGAAGCTCCAACGCAAATATAGCCAAGCAACGGCTGAAGATGATTCTCTTCTCTGACCGCTGTGCAGTGAGTGACGAGGCAAAGCGAAGAATTGTGAGTAACATAGTCAGAACTCTTTCAGATTTCGTCGAGATAGAATCTCAGGAAAAGGTTCAGCTTAGTGTCACCTCAGATTCGGATGTTGGGACTGTCTATTCAGTGACAGTTCCTGTTAGAAGGGTGAAGCCAGAGTACCAGGAAATAGAAGAGACAGGATCCATCATGAATGTTGAATACAAAGACAATGGTAAAGACACGGGGTCAGTTGACGTAACATTCGACTTCTACCTCCCTGACTGAAATTTGAAAAGAAATCCCCCTACAGTTCTTCATTTCAACCCCTGCTTGGAGTAAAGCAGTGCTCAGAAAATATCATGAGCTGACGCAGGCCAAACTTGGAAACACTGAATCTAAACGTCACTGTATATATTTCAGGTTTATATGTTTGTTAACTGCATTTGCTGAAAATTTGGGTGCAATTGTCATCGGATTCAGATTCTGAGCAGTGCAACAATCATTTTGTAACAAAATTGATTAAATGAGGACTTATTTAAAACCCGACAAGTTGAGGGATCGGGTAGTAAATAACATAAATTAAAGGGACCTCTCTATAATTTACAAAACAATATCGTACAACAGCAGGAGTCCTCTGTGAGACGGAAAGGGTTTTTCACTCTCTTTCCTTCATCTTAAAATTGTGATTCAAAAACCCTCATCAGGCGATTTCGTCATATCTCTTCATTTACAAATTCATCTGCGATTTTCTGGAATTGTGTTAGTAGTAATACTCAATTGGTGCTAGTAGAGCTGACATTCCTCCGTTGAGATTGCACGTGGCTGCGTCGCCGGATTTTGCTGCTGAGGTTTGTTTCGGTTAGTTGAGTTTTTACCGTGCAGCTGGAATTGGACCTGATGTTAGTTAAGTGATTGGATTGCTCAGTCGAATGAGTTTGAGTTGATTTTTTCTTGCAAAGATTATGTCTTTTTTGATATTGGTTCGGATTGGGACTTTGCTGGGTACTTGTGTTGCTCAGTGTCAGTTCATAGATTGATTGAGCATATGAAGAATTTATGATTCAGCTCATGTGGTCTAATGTTGCTTATTGATGATGTTAAATAATGTGTTAGAAATTTGGAAATATCTTGCATTGCTGGTTCAATGAGTATCTACATGAATTGCGTTCGCATGTCTGTAGATAATTTTAAATTCAATAGACTTGCACTGGTTATTGTCAATTGTCACATTAATGGCTTAGAATTGTGTGCCTGCTGTAAATATTGACATAAAGTAATATTTAGGCTTTAGGTGGGCATTCTTTGAGTTTCAGTTGCCCGCAAAGGACCTACTGATATTTAAGTCTTTTCATGTGAAACATGCTTTCGTTTCAACTGTGGACGCCGATTAATTTGGTTTACATGATCCACTTTTTGAAGGCAGAGACCGTGTGAACTGTGAAGTATACTCGCGATCAGCTTATGCAACTTCGCAAGGTAATTTGAAGGTTGCTTTTATCTTTGTAGGTTTATATGGACAGAGCACGGCAGGAAAAGGTCCAAAAATTTGAGGATTTTGTAGACCGACGATTGAAACCGGATCTTGTGAAAGCTATTGCAGAAAGGTAGGGTCTGGGATATACTTTATTTTGCCATTATTTTTCAATCCCTTCATCCAGACATGAACCCTGACTTGTTTGGCTAGGCCTTGTTGACAAATGTTTTCTTTTATCAGTTTGCTTCTTGGTAAAAGAGGATAGGATAATGCATAGTTTTAAGGTTCATATTGAGTGTTCTATCAATTGGAGGCTAAAGATTTTGTATTCGTTTCATTTGATCACCGACTTGTGCAGGGATAAAGTCTTCGAGAAGCAAAAAGTGTTGTATCCTTAATGATCACATCTCAAATATATCTTTAGAATCTATTTCCAATGGGAATAGTTTAGGAGGTGATCATCATCCAGTTTTTTATGTATCATATACTTGCTTTTAATTAGGAGTACCCACAAAACACTTCGTCTTGTTTGTTATCTACCTTAGCTATGCACTCTCAGCTCAGACTTGAAAAGGAACATTCAGAGTTTGGAAGAAAATAATGTAACTAATCTAAAAACCATGGTGAATCTTGGCTCTGAAGTGTATGCTCCAGCTGAAGTGTAAGTAGTCCGTCTCCTTTGTTAGTACCTTCAGCTACACTTACTTATTCTGGTATCACATGATATTAAATCCTATGACATTACGTGTTGGGCATGGCACTACACTTTGCGCGGCTTTTTACTATGTGGTAAGATACCACTAGTCCATCTTAGTAGAAACTTAACTATTTAAATCGAGGATATGTAACTTTCATTTTCTTGTTTTCATTCTATCTATGCTTCTTGATAAACTGGCAATGTGGATGTTGTCTACAAGTGCTGATTTCATGTTTCTATTGACTTTCTTACCGAATAGTCTCCTTAATTCATTGCACGTTTTGCAGTCCAGACACTAGTCGCATATTTGTCGATGTAGGACTGGGATTTCATGTGGAATTCACATGGTCCGAAGCTCTAAAGTTCATATCAGCACGAGAGGAAAAGCTAGCCAAGTATGTAGCTTCTCAGAAGATTTATTTAATAATACAAGTTGCTTCAAGCGATTGGTCTTTCAGTTTGTGAGTTATTTGTCAATCTCCCTGCAGGGAAATTGAGGACTATACTCAATTGATTGCATCGATCAAAGCCCGGATCAAGCTGGTATGCCTTTACCATTCAGAGATCAGTTATGCACAAAACTGAACATAAATACTCAACTGAAAAAATGATTTGTTGTTGAATCTGGAAACCGAAAGTGACTTGGGGATACCATATAAGTTCTTCCGTGACTTGGGATATCACATAAATACTCCCTGCTTGTCGCCTAATCTGCTTTGATCATGCTGCAAAGTTACCAGAGCATAAACTCACCTCATAAATCATTTCCAGGTACTCGAAGGGATTCGGGAACTGCTGAGTCTCCCTGGTTGAACCTGCGCGCCATTGGAGGTCTTTTCGTCCCCAGAATCTGTCTTGCAACCCGGGCAAAGCAGTGACGGCTTTATCATGACAGACTGAACTAATTAGTGTAATGGGATATCAGATGTCTATCACATTGTTTGAACTTATCTCTAGATGCCTGAAACCAGAAGCCAAACTTTTGCTTCAAATTATCAGCTTTCTCATACATCTCAATAATTGAAGTTTTGTTCTACCATTTTTGAGTTACCATTGTGACCCACATCACTCTCTTCCATGAGCCAAATTTATGTGGCCCATCCACTGGTCCCTCCCAACTAGCTCTCCTGCCAAGCCCCACTCCAACAGAGACTACTCTCACTCAATGTCAGTCCTCACTGACTCACTTACCAGGAACAAAATGTAAACAAACAAAACAATAATAAAAGCCATTAAATTGAGACCAGTCCAGAAAGCAATTGGGGTTGGGAGGAGCATGAAGCATTTAAGTCTCTGTGTAGTCTTTTTCAAGTCATTAACTATAAACTCTGCAAATGGCTGACCCTTGCATGCATGGGAAAACATCATAATATGCCCTCTTGAAGACTTTTAACACTCTTCTTCTGCAACTGGCTTCAAATTGTTCCAATCTTCATACACCTAGTTAATGTTGTGGTTCCTTGTTAGCAATAAAACATGAGATTCTTGAGATTCTCAGTCAGCTTGGGCAAAGGAGCAGCCTTGGGAGTAGCTGACCTCGACAAAGTGGTTGAGTAGCTTCTCATGGTGGTTTGGGCTTCAGATCGGTCCAAGTACAGTCTGCCTCTATAAGCAGCTAAGTGTGCGTAATAAGCCGGTGGAACTAATGAAACTGGCTTGGTGCATCTCATGAATGTGAAGCATAAACTGTAGACCAGCTTCTGCAACTCATCTGAAGTGAACTGGTTTTCGTCGCGCAGAATGTGGTAATGCGTTGGTCTGCTCGTGCCCTTCACTCCCCAGTGGCTGCATAGGAAGAAGTCGAATTCTTTTGGGTGTGTGATGACCGTGTCCACAACCGTCCCTGGTGGGATATTTTCCTGGCCGACGAGGTTTTCAGGAAAAGATGAGGCTGTGTCGTCCGGGAAGAGCCTAGTGTGATGCCTCTTCTGCACAACAGAGAATGTGATCGGAGGTTTATAACTGACGTCCAAGTTTGCACATGCTGTTTTGATCGCTTGCAGCTCTTTTTCAAGGACTTTAGCGAACTGAGTCTCGCTCACACCGTCCCTGAAGAAGATAATGCGGTGAGGATAATGGCCTACTGCACGTTTGAAGTCAGTTAATATCTCCTGCACCATTATGACAAGGTCCTGAATGATCTCCTGCCTGTGCGTCTGAGACTTCATTCGCGAAACATACTTATTTGCAGCTGGCCAGTTCATGCTGCCAACCACAGCTGCAACCGATGGACTGTAGTCGTCAAGTGGGTGAGGGTGAGTGACATCCGCGCCCAAGAAGATCACAGGCTCGTTGATACGAAGAACTCGAGGGATTAGAGCAGGGAATGACTTGTACAATGCAACAGTGCAGCCGCCAAGTTTGGCATTTATCTTGAGAGCCAAATTCGCTAAAAATTGCGAGCTTGACTTAGTTAAATTCTGATATAAACAGCACTGGCTGAGGACACCAACTCTTGTTTCCGCAATCCTTTTAAGATCTGCATACCCTTTGTGCTTACGCTCCATAACACAGATAATCAGCTGCAGATTGCTCGATGCATTTCCGTATAGTCTCCTGAGTTTCGACTCTAACAAGGCAACGTGGTTGAGTAGTTGCATTTGCTCCATTTGGTGGCTCACCACTGTTTCCTTGTTAAGATATATCCCCAACTGCTCACATCTTCGAACAAGCTGGCTTATGAACCGAGGGATAGTGGAGCGTTGCTCCAATGTGCCACCGAAGCTGATCAACGCCCATCGCTCAATTCTCTTACCTTCAAACACTTGACTATCTATAAAGTTCCAATGCCTGTCGTGATGTGAGGGGATAAGAGCTCGAACATGGCCACCCTCGCCAAGCTTCAGCATTGGAGGCTGAAGAACTCTACCAGTCAATCTCGTCATCTCCGTCGAAACTTCAAGATTGAACTCCTTTGCTCGATTATCACTGTCAGAATGATTCGGTCATAACGTCAAGTGCTTCGAAATGTATTTGAAAGAAATGCAATAAGACGCAAAATAGTGAAATACCTGGCTGGTCCGATAGGTCTCCTTACGACGTCATCAATGATGGCCTTGCGCTCTCTTGGCCTCAAGCAGCCCATTTTCAGAATCTTCACGGTCTGATCATCCGTAAGCTTGCCCATAAACTTCTGTCCCTCGCAAATCACACAAAGCTCCATAGGCAAGTAACACGGCTTCCTCCTACTGATCTGCAAGCACGGCAAGTTCCTATACTGTATATCATACTTATAATGTTCGCTGAAGTAACTAACAAGCCTCAGTCGCGTCCCATCTCTGTCCTCAAACCAAATGTCATCTGTAACATCCTCAGTCAAGCTATGCACACGAAATCGTTGCACCGTTTCCCTATGGCTAACAAATACTCGCATGTGTTTCAACGCCTTCTCGACTTCTTTCCTCTCCTCGTCAGTTAACACCCTAGTCTTTCTTCGATCAATGTCATACATGAACTTAAGCCGCTTTTGCAGGTACGGGATCACGCCAATGCTTTCGTGAAAGGCAGTGACTGATAAGTCTACGTTGAGTGCAAGTCCTTGTTGAGTCGGTCTTAGACTCTGGAAGAAGCCACGCAATCCTACAGCTCCTCCTCCAATATCATGCGCTCCTTCCATTGATCTTGAGTAAAGTGATCGCCCCAAGGGTATGCATTTCTCAGCTGAACCCTCTCGCAACACAACATCCAACGCGTGAAGATACTCCTGAGGCAACTGCCTAGATTTCGCATCATCATCATCATTTCCGCCTAAGTAGCTACTCAGCTCTTTTCCATCAATCTTCGACGCAAGCTTGACACTTATCCTAAACAGCTTCACCTGAGCCTCTTGTTCATCCTTCAACTCATCTCGACACAACAAGTTAGGAGCGTCAATCGGGACTCGGAGGTTTACGAAAACCTCGAACCTATCGTGTTCAAATTCAACAGGACTATATAAACTCCTCCTGCCATCAAATGCAGGAAGAGCGCATCTAAGCGCTACAGCATTGTCCTCAACCAGCTTCCTTTTGATCATGCGCGCAACTTCCTTACAAGGACTAGGAGATATCTCCAAGTCATAATGATAAATCCTCTGTCTGGGATCAAACTTGACCACGAAATGGTTGGCCAGGAGAGGGATGATTAGCCCCTCTTGGCCACCAAGGTCTGGCCTTTTCATTGCCACCAAGTCTCTTCCTAAAACATCAACTTTTGGAGACATTTTTGGCAGTTTTTGAAGCGCCTCAGTAGCTGTTCAAGCCAAGAAAATAACAACTTCATTGTAAGTCCTAGAAACCAAAAAGATACTCAAATAGTCAGCTGATGATGATACCTTGTGAGAGGTCAGTAAGGTTGAAATGGGTATCATTAGGGCAAGTTGTAGCAGGAACATGTGGTTTCCAAGGACTCATCCTCTTCCCCAACTCAAGAGTTGATGTAAAGTTTTGACCTTTAACCAAAGATGGAGATAGTGGTAGAGGAAGGAGAGGAGGGAGCTGCTGATTCAGTGAATAATGAAACACTTGCTGCTGTTGGAGGTGATAATAATGATGATGGTGGTGGTGATGGTGATGAAGATTATGATGAAACTGGTTGTGGGTATTGTTAAAAATCCTTCCTTTTGAATTCCCAGTGGCTGAAAATCTCTTCTTGGTTGTTCCATTAGAGGCACCTTCTTCTATCTCCTCCATGGCTGCTGCTGCTGCTGGTTTAGGTGAGAGAGAATTCAAAAGGGGTTATGTGCATGAGCTACAAACAGGAGTAAAGGAAAATATGGGGTTCTGTAAACTTCGATTCATGTGAACAAAAGATCATCAGAAAAGCAACAACTGTAGTTACTGCACCTAGAGAGATAGAGATAGAGATAGAGATAGAGATAGAGAGAGAGTGTGTGCTTTCCATTCTGTCTACTTCTGCAAGATGGGGTTTTGCAGAAAGGAGTGAAAAAATTGAAATGTGCAGTCAAAGAAGACAAGAAAGAGAGGTCATTGGTAATTGGTTTGCTTGCCCCAAAAACTCAAGAAAAGAGATAAAAATGTGAAAATTTGAGTCGTAAAAACATAAAGTTTTTTTACATGAAGAGGAGAGACCAACATGTGTGTGTGTGTCCCATTTGGAGTTTTTCTTTGTGATGCAATGTGTTTGTGTCTTTTTGTGTTTTGTTTAAGGCTTGAGTTGTTGACTATCTGTCTGTCCAACCTATCATAAGTGCCCTTTTTAAGCTCTCTCAAGTCAATGGAGGCTGCTTTTGTGCCCATCTTTAGGGTAGATTAGTTCTTGATTCATTTTGGGCATTCTTGTGGTTTACTATTGCCTATTTGGGACCATTTAAAGGCAACAATATAGACAATCTTTGAGATGGAATTATGATGTCTTGACAGCTTAACTCAACCATGGTTAGTTACTATCCAGTATATGTTTTGTGATCTTTGTAGGTCAATGTCAATTTATTGAACTTACAAGCCTCCTAGTTGAGACAACTTTGTACATAGCCCATATCTTCCTTGGCTTTATCAATCTTCTATTCCTTCTTCATGTCTATACTTCATGCTCAAAACTAAAAAGATTTCCAATATCATAACCAAAGATATGTTCACAACACTTCACTTGAACTCTTCTTGTTTGCACATATGCCTACCTTTTGCCCCATCTTTTCTCAACATGTCTAATGGCAAGAATGATGAACAATTAAAGATATTATAATCTCATTGTGGGCTCCAATGTAAGCACTTGTAAAAGCCAATGCTCTTTTCACTCGACTCATTTCACTTTCTTTCTTATATATATAATATGGGTTTGAAATTTTAAGAAAATAAACATATCATGGGGAAATGTTGAGGGTGGGACATTAATTATGATCAATGCTTGAGCCAAGCCATTGTTAAAATATGGTGTTGCACTTCCCCACTTTTTGTTTGTGATGTTGGATTGCTAACTTCATTGGTTTAACAAAGTTATAAATGACCTAAGGTTTAGAAGTCTGACTATTTTAATGATTCTCAGTTCAGTTCAATTCAGTTTTATTTCTTCTGATTATGGTTGAGTTGAAAATTTATAGAACCAATGATGATTTGAAGAAGCATTTTGAAGTCCCTTTATGCTAAGGTATGATCATCTTCTTTATTGACCATCTTTTGGTGCTCCTCAAAAGTGATTGTAAAATTTAGTTTTTAACTATTCAGAAAAGACATGTAATCACATTTCATCCTAAAAGATGAACAAACCCATTTGGAGAAAAGCAGAACACTCAAAGATTAATGTTGGAGACTTTAGCTCAGGTTCTTTGAAATTAGTGGCTCTACTACAACAGACCTTTCTCACCTGAACAACTTAAGATCCACTGGCATTTTTTTCATTACTGATTACAGCACCACATTGCGAATTCATATGAAAATGTTTGACAACTTCATAAAAACATAAGAAATGTTGTTAATCTGTCAGCTGTAGTAGAACATTCTAAAGAAGAAACCGTCGAAGAGGGGAATCAAATCTTTTTAAAATAAGTTACTCAAGATAGCTTTTTATCGGAAAAGGTCTTAAAGGGGAATCAAATATTTATAAATAAGTTACTCAGATAAGCTTCTTCTTCTCGAAAAAGGTCTTCAAGTGCCAAAACTGGAGGCCAGCTACTGATAGACAGACGAGAAGAGAAAGAAAACTGAACACGGCCATTTGGGAATTGGTGGATTTGTTTAGCTCTTGCATCTCTTCTTCCCTAAAAAACACGTGTATAATGAATGAACCGAATTCTTTGATGGAAAAAATATAAGTACTAGATCATTTTTACAAGAAGCGTGTAGATGAGGACGATGTACCTATCACGAAGATGGAACATTTCTTCATGAATAGAAGTCACTGCGTCGAACAGCCTCTTCAGCTCCAGCTCCATAGCCTGGAAACAGCAAATAACAATTAGACTATGGCATATAAGATGCCAGCTTGCTTTGCAAGCATTTCCTAAACGGTAACATGTCTTCACTTGCACTGCGCAACAACAAGTATTCTCTCTGAGAACATAAAGTTACGACTGCCAGTGTCCTGTAAACCGTCCACCACACTTGAGTCCCATAGATGAACCACAAAAGTGTTCAATACTTTCACAAATGAGAAGAAGGATTTAAAAAAGGCAGACGGAAATATATAACACAAGCATTCTTGATTCTAGTGGCATAGAAAATTGATCATCAATGAAAGCCCACTCGGACCTTTGCATCATGGCAACACATGAAAAATAAAGAAGTGCACAGAAAAATTATGTTACGAGTGGTAATTCCTATCGTCTAACAAGCGAGAGGCGGCCTATCACTGTGTAGGAAGTAGGAACCAGACATGATTTGATTATTATTGGATTAATGATCAAAATCCATTTCGATGACAATAAATATACTCATTCTCAAGTCAAACAAATGAGTGCTAAGTCCACTTGCCTAGTAAGCAAAATTGCAGCCTACCGTCAGACCAGTTGGTCACTTATCAAGCCTTATTATGCTCAAACTTACTGCGCATTTAGGAGGATACCACAATTACTCGCATCATGCCTCTCGAGAGCATACGATAATGAGAAATCACAAACCATGATCAATCGAATCTATTCAGCAGGTGGAAATACTGATTGAAAGAGTTGGAATCACTCACGTCCACTGACCCCTTCTTTGCGACATTAGTCCAATCCTTAGCCTCCATTCCACTCTTCCACTCAAAATCAACACTGAGAGTCACCTCAGGCTTATGATCAGGTGCCCAAAAGCAAGCCATGTAGTCCCCATTTTCTGGCGCAGTGAACGCAAACTGACCGCTCTCAACATTTTCTGCAGTGTGGTAAGAATTTCCATAAGCCGACGTCACCTGTCAATCAAACAATCAGTAACCCCCAAATCACAAATCAAATACCTCAAAGTACCTAAAACCCTAATCACAATTACACATCAATCCAACAACAAAATTCAAAATCCCAATCTCAATCTCAATCAGTCATACACAATTATAATCCCTAATCACAGTCGAAACTACCTAGACCTAGCTCAATTACCGAAAGCAAACCAACCAAAGATTGGAACTTTATGATGCAAAATTCGAAATTGACTTACCCGGACAGTGACTTTGTGAGTGTCGGGTAAAGGGTGTCCTTCATTAGGGTTTACGACGTTGTATTTCCCGACGGTCATCGAATTACTCTTGATGTCTTCAGCAATGCACTTCGTGTGCCCCGATTGAAGATCGAATCGGACCGATTGAGCAGAATACGATAGCACAAGCAGAAGGATCAAGCTGAGCAAAGGAGCAGCTGCGTGTCGGATCATGATGACGGCGGCAGCCACGTGATCGGAATCGAGATCGACTTTTGATGAAAATCGCTAGAAGGAGTTTGAAGAAGAGGAGTCAGAGTATCTCAGTCAAAGCCTCTCTAGACACTACGTGTCCTACACACGTGGCCCAATCTGATTTGCTGAGGATAATAACGTTCAGTTTTGAGATTGGGCCTTGGTCCTTCCGGCCCAATCAACCATTGATTTATCGAACCCGGTCCAATTGGTTCAATCAAGATATTGTAAATAAATTACATAGAGGAATTATAAGAAGATACAATGTATATGTCTACAGTCATTTTTTGAGAACATACGTTCCATCTCTTAGTTCAAGTTTTTCTTCTGACACTAGGCCGGATAAGAAGCTTTGTAGTTGCTGGAGGGACTTGTCGTAAGGCGGGTCAGAGACGCAGAACATCTGCAGCGGAAATGATGGATGATTAGTCAAGCATTGCGTGTCATGGACTTAAAATGTGCGAATACAACTAGATGATGTACCTTGAGAGTGTTGTGTATCCGATCAAGTGCCATGCTTCCAAAATTCTTGAGCATACCCAAGATGAATTTCTGTAGTCAAATTGATGTATGTTTGGACTTTTTAGAGCTATGTATATGTTTTAGCGAGTAGTTGTAAAGGGAAGTTGTTAGTATAGTACCTCGTAAACAGTCATTTCTTTACGAAGCTGCGCTTCTACAGATGCTACGGAGCTCTCTCCCTCTTCAACTGCAAGGTCATCTCCACCACTGACACTGTTTTTGGCTGTGTCAGCCATGCTTTCCACGAGGGTGTAGACGTGGTCATTGGAATCAGCTCCAACTGATTCCGTTAGAATTCCCTGAATACATCAATATTACCGCCAATCAGATTGCTTTTTGTATTACAAACTGATTTACGTGTCAATAAACCTGAAAATATTTACTGTGACACTAACAAATTTGGCAGCGTTTAATGTCATGTCCGACACTTGTAGCAACGTGATTTTTTTCTTCAATTTTAAAGATCAATGTTTTATGGGCAGCTAGAATGAAAAAAAGAAGAAGCATAAGAGACGAGAAAAAGGCTGATGAGCTCTACCTTACTGATCCAGAAATTTATCCTGCGCTGTAGTACATCAACGGGTACCCCGATAGCAGCTGACAAGCTTTTCAAGTTCCAACTGAAGCAAGCGTCATGAGGTTTTGTTAAGTTAAAAGATCTACAAAAAAGGAATCAAGTCGATAAGAACTACCTCGCTTGTTCTTGAAACTGCATAATGATTGCAGCATGAATAGGAGCAACAACGAATTCCACAGCTTTATCCTCGAATTGCAACTCCAACTAAACGACATGGAAGTGACAAATTTAGAAAACGAATGTATCGGAGAAAGATGTAAAAGACTTGGCAGGTAGGGGAGGGCTTAACCTTGACAGTACCAAGATTTTTCTTCCATAATAGCTTGCGAGGTGTTTTAATTTCATTATAACGTTTTGCGTAATCAGAGAGTAGCTGGTCCACAGCATTGGGTAATTTGAGGTCCTCCTCCTGCAAGTTTTATCCGGGATAATTACATTGTCAACCGACACATAGTCACATACTATCCGATATAATTGCGTCGACTGTCACATGTAAATGCATAAGCAAAAATAAATAAATTAAAGACTGAAAGTAGTAACATACAACAGCTACTTCCGCTCAGGATATATCTACCTGAATTGGAGGCCAGAAATTTGAAGATATGATTGTAGCATCGATAACATCTAGAGACACTGCCGCATCCTCGTTACTTGGTTGAGATGGCTGGTTTATAGTGGCTTTAATGTTGCTGTTAGTCCTCTTGGAGTCGATTAAATCATTGAGCATAATTTCACACTTCTGCATGCTCCCCTCTCCAAAATGCAACTGCAACATCAAAAGAGATTCGAGCAATATAGCGCGCAATCTTAATACATATAGCATTACAGTATCAATGATCTACTGAAAGCAGAGTTCAGCGCCTACCTTAAGTAGCTCCAAAGTACGGATTTCGGCCTCGATGTCATAGTCAGATTTGTTTAGGAGCTTCTCAGCCAACATTACTCGATATTCGTTAACCAGCTGATCTTTAGAGCCAATAATGCCAACGATCATCCCCAATATGTCAACTTTCCTTCTACTTCTACTACCTTTTGAAGGGTCAGCCTCCACTGGATCAGGCTCCCAACTAAACATAGAATATGAATGAGATAACTTCTTCGAAGTCCAAAAAGCTCTACTCAAACATGGAATGTAATATTTACTCCCATATCCCAATACGTTTAAACTTACCGTTGAGCATTAATCCATGCCTGTCTGTCATCCGTGTTAATTTCTTCATCTACACCAGCATCCTCCTGGTCTTCTTCATCTCTATTTAACTCCTCGAGAAGGCTTTCTCCGGTACTTCCAGGTGTGTTAGAGTTTCCTCCAGATCCATCAGTAAGCATGGTTACAATACATTTAATGGTGTCTTTCCTTCCCCGTAAGTAGTCCCTAATTGGTTCACCAACTGACTCAAGAAATATACCAGCCGGGTCGATAGATCTTAAGGCTTTGATTGTTGATACATATTGATGTAATATATCGTTGGTCGAGGCACCTGCTGTAAGCAACCGATATCGTAACGCAGAAATGAAAGAATCTACCAGTTTCGAATGTTGTCCAGTATACTCAAGACACTGTTTTAAATCCTCAATCGCTGGAGAGCTGTAAAAATCATTTTTTAGTTGTGAGCCGCGCATGAAAAGAAGTTAGGATATTCATGATCTTCATTCTCAATGAAAGGAGTTACCTCTCGGGATAGTCCACAATGATCTCAAAAAGCTTGGCTATTCTTAAATCTTGCAGTGTTTCATAGGCAAAATATTCTAAACGCAACTGCCATCTAACTAGCCCCTCTGATGGAGTGTCGATTCCAGGATAGCATGAAGATGGATGGGATGCTAAAGGGGACTTAAGAGAGGATGACGGGCTTTTATAGCTAACAGATTCACCAAGGAAAGCAAGAAGTGCGCGCAGGAACTGAAGAGGCACAGCCTATACCACATAAATATCAAATAAAAAACGGTTAGTAAACAATTTCAGCAATGTCTACTCGACGCTGCTCAATGAGTTCATCACCAACCAAGAAGTGTGATGCATATGTCATCGCGAATCGAAATGGTTGCTGACTGATAAGCATAGGTACAACCGGATAAGAGTATAACCAAAGAAATTACTTTTACACATATGAGACAGACCTGAATCCATCCTTTAACAGATTGCAGTACAGAAATTCTGAACTCATCACCGGCCAAATCATGAACCTTAGCCTGCCAAATCAACACAGTAAAAAAATTTCCCTTCGATAAATATGCATGAAAAGTCTGAATTCAAGCACCCATAAACGATAACAGTTGAGCGATATGTCATACAAAACCTTTAAATGTAAGAAATCGATGCAGATTGAGGGGTAAAAATATGAAAAAGAATGTTTTGACCTTCAGAAGTGAAAAAATTGCAGAGGCATAAGCATCTTCAGACATGGAAGTAAATCCGAGACCTCGAAGATCACGAACAACCCTCCCAATATTTGTTATCAACTTTTGTGTCTTCTCTGGGTTGCACGCTCTATCAATATCCATTTCTCCAGTTTTCTTGGCCAAACTGCTTTTGCGATCCAAATTCATTTCATCATCTTCTTCTTCAAAGTCAGCAGCATCCATGCCTTCAGTCATATACATACTCAACTCTTCCAACCATTTCTTGAAACACCGCAATAGTATTTCTAGAACAACAAAATAAAATTCCAATAAGAGGCAGAGGCACCATAAGACACCAAACTACTCCAGACAGCAGACACCACAATGTAAAGGGAAAGAAATCAAATGATAAATATCCATTTTCTTTTTCAAAAGCTATATTATCGGATAGAAAGGTTTAATAGAATGCGAATATCCAGTTTATAACCAGTCTATGGAAAGCTATATTATCCAGTTTCGCATACCAGGAAATTGTCTAGGGAGACTGGCCATTAGAACTGAAGACACGTTGAGCTGATATTTGTTAACAATATGAACTTTTTCTGAATCAATATGTGAAATATCATTATTGTACGATTGTAAAGCATGAACCAGAATCAGCAGGCATTTTTCCTGATATTGTTTCTCTAGTGATATTTCTTCTAATGCTTTGCACAAATCTTCCTCAAGTTCAGTATCATTAATCTGCAATCAAATCGAAATACATCAAGTGGTATTATACATAAAATGTGAAATTAAATATAGCAAGTTTACGACACATGCCGTGTCACTGAATGTTACTTCTGGCTAAGGTACATACATGGGATTGGCTCATCGCTGAACCTGGAGTATGGCTATAACATACAAAGTGTGACCAGAACCTCGATGCCCCGTTTTTCTCAAATGCTTCCTGAAATAAATTTTTTTGTTAGCAAACATGAGTAAATGACACTACACAAACTGAATAGCCCTATTGAAAGTACCCAACAACCTGTGCTGAAATAACACTAGCATCGAATTACCCGACCACAATATGTCATCCTAAAAATCACATGATCACTCAAGGTAACAGACCCGAAAAATAAACATATTTTCAACCAATTTCTAGGCAGTGTCCATTGCAGTTTCTCTGAGTTCTATCGCTCCTCATCACTCACACTCATCAACTCTTCATTTCATCTATTCTTCCAATCCCGTAGTAAAGCTCAAACTTTCCGATTTCTATGAATAAAAAAATAACTCTAAAATTCAAATTTACACTCACCTCAAGTGAGCGAAGAAAATGCTCGCACACCAGAGAATACAGCCCATGCTTACAGAGCAAGTGCACATCATAAACAAACTCTGAGCTCACTGACAGATCTCTGTTCACAGCTAGGAGCGAATTCGTGCAATTACAAAACCCTTCCCAGCTCTTAAGAATCGATAAAACCGAGTTTTCATCTAAAGCATCCAACGCCCCTAAATTGCTCTCTGAGCCCAACAACATTTCACTTGAATCTCTGAACAATGTGAAAGTGGAGAAAGCAAAGAGTTTGAACGAGCCCTGATACAAGCCGCAAATGTTAGTTATTAAAAATTAACATTAATACCTAACAAGAGATAAAACATTTTTTATCAAGTTGTGGCATAGAAGTTTAAGTTCCTCAATGAAGAAATGGTGTTAAAGATTGGATTCTGATGACCTAAAAACCTACACAACTTACCCTAAAAAATTCTCACACTGCAATCAACCTTATAGTCCCAAGATGTTACCTTTATCACAAAAATTCCTCAAACAACAGCCCAAATCCCCAAACTCACTCCAACAGAAATCCACAGACACAATTCACAAACATCAATCAAACCTCACACTCTCAACTAATCTCATGCTAAAATTGAGGTAAATAGAAACTGCCCAAATAAATTCAACCAAATTTCTCCCCCCAAAAAAAACATAAAAATACAATCTTCAGCAAACACCAAATCGTCCCCTTAATTGTCAAACAATAGTCAGTCACTAAACTGCTCTAAAAGAAAACAATACAACCAAAAAGAAGTGCTGAGAAGTTACGAAGAGTGTATGCGTTGATTAAATTAAGAGCGAACCTGATGAGAGATTCAGGCGCGGGGCCGGAGGACGGCACTTGAGCGAGGAGGTAGAGTGAGAGGAACGCCGGAAATTTTGAAAACTTGATTATATATTTATAATTCAGTCCTCGAAGTTTTCAATTGCGCTGATCGAACCAGTATTATACTATTGTCTTTCAAACTGAGATTGATGTTTGGATTGTGGGTCAAGACTGGATTGGTAGTAGCTTTTTTTGGAAGCAGGTTAGGATTTTATCTGGCTTAGGGTTTCTTGTATGCATTGTTTGATTTTTGACTACAATGAGAATATAAGCCTTATTGAGGTAAGTTTTCTTTTCATGTATGTTAGTATGACTTACTGGGCAGTTATAATTAAAGAAACAATTTTTAGTATGCACTCCAGGCGTTTGATAAATTGAGCAGTCAAGCTTAAAGATCTTGACTGATGATATAGTCTAGCCTTTTGTTTAACGTGCTAGTCAAATACAAGTTTTGAATAATGATACTGAGAAAATGTCCTGAATATACTGTTTTTTCGCGTCTTTTGGTTTTGGATATCAAATTGAAAAGGGCGCTATTTGATCTGGACAACAGCCTTATTTGCGCCTTTCCACATTAACTTTGAGTCCATGAGCCATTGATAGAATTGTCATCATCCTGTACTTCACTGGATGCCCAGGCACTAAGGTGAACTTGTAGAACCTACACAAAATGGCCAGTGCCATTTTCATCTGCAGATATGCCGAATCCTTCCCTAGACAAATCCTAGGACCAGCCTGGAAATAGGTGTCAAAAAACCAATTATTACACAATCTAGTGGAAATATAGTTCCATCGTGTAGAAGTGAGAACAAAGTTTTTAGGGGCATACTTGAAACGCGGTAAACTTGAATGGAGATGCGTTTTGGAAAGTTCCATCCTTGAGCCATCTCTCGGGCTTGAAGGAAGTTGCATCGGGACCCCAGTTGTACTCCATTCTTCCCATTGAATATGGGACATAGGTTACCATGTCGCCTGCTTTCACTTTGGTGCCATCCGGCAGGATGTCGTCGTTCAATACTCCCTTTGGATCCTACAGCAGTGTAATAAGCTTCATTCTTTTAGATCCTATGGCGAAATGAAAAGGTTCTTAAGAATTTAAATTTATAGTAACAATGCATTTTGTACCGAGATGCTGTCTGGTTCCTTATTTAAATTCCTCTGTGTTTTTGGCTAATGTATGTATGTGCATTTATTTAGGTACCTGAGGAACTGCTGGATATAGCCGAAGCGTTTCAGTGAGCACTGCGTGTAAGTAATATAACTTTCCCAGCGACTCATATGTTAGCAGTTCTGCAAATTGTGCTGTCTTTTGGTTGAATGATTCAGCGTCTTCGGGGTCATTCTCAATCAATGTGACATTCTCTTCTTTTGCTCGATCATGCTCAAAAGTTTTGAGCTCTGAGTAAAGCTTATCTGCTACTTCTTCATGCGTCATCACCATGTACACAGCCCATGATAGAGTAGTGGCTGTTGTATCACGGCCAGCTATAACAAAGTTGAGGACAACATCTCTGAGACTTTTGTCGTTTAAGTTGTTCTCGGGGTCCTTACTTAGCTCGATGAATCTTGACAGTATGTCATGCTTCATCTGAAATTTTCATAAAGGCTAAAGCTTTTTCTAAAAAATTGTAGGGATTTAAATTTTTTGCGTAATTTGAGAATTCACTAACCTTATTGTCATGTGATGCACTTTGCATCTCATCTATTTCTGCTATTCTTTTCCAGATGACAGAATACGTGAACTCATCGATGATTTTGATGCTTCTGTCCAGCAACGCTTCAGACCCAACATTTAGAAACTTCTTTATTCTCCACAGCGGGTCAATAAAGCGCAAGGTTACAATGATGTTTGCGGTGTCAAAAGCTCGAGCGAATCCATTTTCTGGTAAATCTGGAGCCAAAGTTCCAATTTCAACACCAAAGCCCACCTTGCATATTGAATCCAAGGTCATCCTCATCAGCAGTTCCTGCAGAATGCGACTGTGAGAATTTTGTCATCGTCTTTTTATAGATTAATTTTGTAAAAGGAACTTGCTTATACCTGCATGTCTACTTGTCTGTTCTTAACAGATGCTTCGCTTAAAATGTTGGAAAGCTTCAAGCTGTATTCTCTGAAGACCACTGTGCTGAAATCTCTCAGATTCTTCGATGCAAACTCGAAGCTGGCAGTTTTTCTCTGCTTCCTCCAAAGGTCACCGTCAACATTAAAGATCCCATCGCCGAGCAGGACTTCCATATATGAATGGTAAACTTCACCCTTCATAAAACATTTTCTCTCTCGTCAGAGAATCATAATACTAAACTTCCTCATTAAACATCAAAAATTCTAAAATACGTTAACGATTGAGATTTCACCTTCGGGTAGTTTGCAAAGTTTGTCCGCAGAATGTGCTCAACATTTGCTGGATCTGCAATATAAGTATAGTTTGTAAACGGCATAGGTACCACCACAGTTTTCGATTCAGCCAAGTATTTGACAAGCCAGTCGTGCATTCGATCATAGTTGATCAGTTGTTCCAAAGCTGCTCCGAAAACAGGCCATGTTTTTGGACCCTTTTTGTGCCTCTGGCCCCATCTGTGGATAAAAATCCACGATGCGACCATGCACACCAGCGTCACTGTCCCAATGCTGTACCTGTTTGAGTTTTCCTCCATTTTCAGAGTCTGCTAGATTTGTATGTTTGAGGTTTCTTATAGAGTCAATTTTTAGTCATGAGATTTATTGATCAACAACCTCTTACGTACTCTTTACCGATTTTCTGAAGTTTCTCTACTTGAAAACTCATCTCTTTCGTGCTCTTAACCTAACTTGGATGTCCTGATTACCAGCTTGGTGATCACTTCCATTCTCAAATATACTTGTTATGTACAGATTTGATTTTTGATTTTCTGTTGGTTTTTTAGAAAATTACAACAATATAAACTTCAAATTTGTGCTGCCCAATTTCTAATTGGTTTTGAGTTTCACTTGGGTTTATATCTCGTGCAGCCAGTCAAAATCATCAATTTGAAAACGGCATAGTTTAGTAATTTAGATAAAACAATATCAAAATTACGTTGTTTCAATCATATAACCATATTAAAAACTCAGCTCTTTCGAAAAGTACGCAGTTTTAACTTAAAATACACAAAAGAGCTTTGTTTTATTAAAGACTGTATTTAGCTTGACTGCATCGGATCTCGTTTCGTTTCACTGTCAGTTCTATTTTAAAGATACAGTGAAGCTATGCTAAGGGAATATGCCTCTAGCAGAAGATGTTAACAATGCCAAAAAGAAAGAAAGTAATTAAAACAGGCACATGAAGAAGTCATCTTTTACTAATGCCAAGCTCTAGAAGAGATTTCATGGCTTGCTTCTTCATTGTCTTTCCATAAACCCCTTTTCCCAACTTAAAAGCTCTCTCCATATCCACCATAGCCGCACCACCATACGCCGTGCCACCACCGCCTTTCAGCCCATCCACAGCCATCATGAGAAGCCTCTCATCACTCCCCACCGCCTCTGCGACGCTCTCTACAACCACCTCCTTCGGTGGAATTCTCCTTCCCCATTTCCTCATCATCCTCTCACACTTGTAAGTCCCAACATAAGCACTCAAAAAAGAAGCTCTGAGGAATCCCTTCTCCTTTCCTCCTCTCAAATTCCATTTCTTCATACTCTCCTCCAACTTAAAAACTCCATTGCCCGTTTCCAACCCGTTTTCAAGTCCTATCTCTATTTCAGACATCTCCGTATTTGATAACACCCTTTCCTCGAACTCGCACCTTCTGCATCTGCATCTGAATCCCCACGTCGCTAACATCTCCCTCCGCTTCTCCAATGGCTTAAACACGTCGAAGTAAGCAAATGTGAGCTCTTCTCCGGCTTTGATATCTCTGGACGCAAGAACTATGACATGTTCCCCAATATGCAGCCTTCGCGCATTGGGACAACATGAATGGTTGATATAAGAAGGCAACAACCATAACCCAACTCCATACAATCCACCATTAGTCCCCAAAACCTTCGTCGGAGCCACACCCTCAACCATCGAATTCACATCCAACAAATTCAAAATCCTACTTTTCTCAATCTTCTTAGCATCTGCCCCTTTCGCCTCTGATTCAGGCCTGTGCGTATCAATGTCTGGAACCTCAAGCTCATCCTCATCATCCCCGGATGACAAGAACGAAACCAGACGCCGAATGTGGCCACAATTCTCAACACAAGTCATTACCTTCTCAACAAAACTACTCCATATCACAAGCTGACCTTTCTCACTCAACTCCGGCACAAAGCCTCTAGCCACAGCAACAGCTTCAGTCACTAACAAAACTCCGCCCACTTCCACATTCCTCGTCGCAAACAAACCTCTCCCACTAACCTCAGATTTCCTAATCTCTACAGGACCAATGTACTCCCCCAGCTCAGGAACCCTCCCCTTAAACCCACTCAAAACCCAGCTTGATAAATCGATCACTCCGCTCTTTGACAAAAGATCCAATCTTTTACACTTTTCCAAATACCCATTCACCTCTTCCGCATTCCCATTCGCTTGCGAGTCCAAAAAGCCTAATTTAAAACAATCCGACGCTAATGAGTACTTGTGTAAACCCAGCAAGATCCTACCTTTACACATCAATGTCTTGAAGTGGGTGCCCTCGATTTTCAACGCAGAGTCGCAATCGGATAATGCTGCGTCTATGTTCTTGAGCTTCGCCCAGGATTCGGCTCTATTCGAGTAGGCCAAAGCTAGGGTTTTGTGGAGCTTGTTGAGGTTATGATCTGGGTTAGGGTTTGGGATTTGGGAATGGCAGAGGGAGACTAATTGGGTGCAGATTTGAATCGATTCGGTCCATTCTTCTCGGATGAGAAGCTCGGTGGATCTGGAACGGAGCTGCTGGATCTGATCTTCGATCATCTCTGGGTATGAATTCAGAGCTGCTGACTGGAGATGGTTAAGAAATTTGAAAATTGTAACGGTCGAATTGATTATTTGTTTAATACTCCATTTAAAAACCTTACAAATTGGAACACTTAATAACTAGTTTCTGTGATATAAATTTACATATTTCTTTCAGCTGATAATAACAGAATAAGATTAGTTTTTTTTTCTCTTCCTTCTAATTAATTTGACAGGACTTTTTTGTGGCATCATGGGAAAAAAAAGATAATTTGTGTTGATCAAAATCGGCATATACCTAAAACATGTAATTTATTTATTTTTAAAACAGTGTTAAGTAGAAACACATTTACCATATTCTTTTCCTTTTAAAAAAATGAAAAAAAAAGGAAAGTATCATACAATCTACTAACTCAATCTCGATACATGTCTTACCCCTCTGACCTTACCCATTAGACAAAATCATTATGATCTTATCAGGGTTCGAATATGTGACTTGAATAGTGATCGGCATTGTTCTTACCACTAGACCACGTCCTTGACAAACAACAAATATTATATTATGTCTGTCTGTCATCGTAAAGTACATCGTCTTCGTTAAACATTTATATAAGTTACACAGAAAGTACACTGGGCTAAAATGAATCAGATGTTATACAATTACAATGTGACATAAATATTTTTAAAAAAATACACGTGGTAGTACATGATATACATTTATTTACAAATTGTTAAAATGGAAAGTGAATTCTATTACAATTGATGACTCAAAATTTTATTATACAATTCGGTTAATGAATATGATCACGTGTTCGATTGATGAAAATTACTTTTTTGTAGTCACCATGAGAGAGTAAATTTGTTCAATTTTTGTGTTTTATGTATTCATACGGTAGGTAAATTGATGAATTTTTCTTGTTTGCAAATTATGTAATCATCATATAGAGAAAGGATTAATTAGATGCAAAGCATTCAAATGGATGTAAACTTAGAACGGATATAAATCGGAGATTCGCTTATGATTGAGATTATTCCTAATTAACTTATTTATTCCATCTCTACTGATAAATAAGTTGATAAAATTTTAATTTATTCCTAATTAAATTATTTATGGAATCGTCGTCACATAACACAAATAGTATTTTGTCATTTGTTTTTCACATATATTTTTATCGTGAACCATAAATGATCAGTTTTATGAATATTTTAATAACAATTTCCACACATCCGAATATAAAATGTAAATCTTGTTTTCAGTTAATTTTTTAGGGTAAATTTTACAAAAAAACATTACTCGCATATTCTGATAATTTTAAATTAGGTAACGGATTGTTTCTATTTTCCAATTAATTGCTTTTGGATTTATTTGGAGTGGACACCGGCCTTACTTTCTAATATAAAATCCAATGTATTTTTCTTGAGTGACATATAAAATCCAATATTAGATAGGTTATAATACAATATGTAATAATACTACCCTTGTAAGCCTCTTCATTCTGACAATGGAGTATTTCAGCCAATCTTTAAACCAGGCGGTGGCCACCAGAAAGGTTCATCCTTACAAGACTAAAGGATGCAGACTTCGGTTTCATCATCTCCTCTACGCAGATGACATGCTAGTTTTTTCTAATGGGCACAAGAACTCCATCAGGCAGCTGCTGAACGTAATCAATAATTTTTGTGAAGCCTCTGGACAAATGCTGAACCCAGATAAGAGTAAAGTTTATTTCTCAGACCACATCAAAGAAGAAAGGAAGAAGTCAATTCTGGATATCTCCAACTTCACCGAAGGAAATCTCCCCGTTTCCTACCTGGGGGCTCCTCTTTTTGCGGGCAGAGCTAGGGCGAGCTATTTTAAGCATCTTGAAGATGTGGTTAGAGGCAAAATATCCAGCTGGGCAAAAAATTTCTTATCCATGAGTGGCAGGGCTACCATAATTGCTGCAGTCCTTGGGTCTATGAGTATTCACACGCTCTCCATTCTCCCTGTTCCAAAGGTGGTGATAAGGAGCATTGAAAGACTGATGAGGAATTTTCTTTGGGACAGGGGTGGCTCCTCAAGGCATCATTGGGTGAAGTAGGACACTATCTGTGTGCCCAAAGACGAGGGTGGGCTTGGAATCAGGAAACTGTCTGATGTGAAGAAATCCTTGCTGTACAAACTGGCTTGGCGTTTCATGCAGAATCAGTCCATCTGGGCTCAGTTTGCTAGAGATAAATACTTATACAGCTCATACAGCTCCGCTATATGGACTGCCCTCAAACCTTACATCAGTAAATTGCGGCGAGATAGTTGCTGGGACATTGGCAAAGGGGAGATTCACCTCACCCATTTCTGTGAGTGGCTTAATGTGAGACTGCCAAAGCAAGCCAAACAATGGACCATCAAAGATGTGGTTAACAGCACTGACATCAAAGAGAAGTTTAAGAACATGCTCCCAGGGGTCATTAGAGATATTACTGACTCCTTCCAGCTGACGAATAAATCTGATAAACTGCTTTGGAAAGGGGCGGACTCAGGGATCTTTACAGCAAAAGCCTGTTATGAACAGCTTAGGGAAGTTCTTCCCAAATGCAGTCTTTACAAGAACTCTTGGCAACCATGGTTGCCTCCCAAGATCAGTGTGCTTCTGTGGCGCCTCTGGCATAACTCCCTCCCTACTGATGATAATATTATCAGATGTGGGATAAATGTCGCCTCCAAATGTTGGTGTTGTCACAGTCCTAAGGTAGAGGAGACTGAACACCTGTTTATTCACAGCGAGTTGGCTACGCCTATATGGACTTTCTTGGCCTTTATTTTTGATAAACCAGTCCCTGTGAGCATGGATCAACTAAAGCAAGATTGGTTTATCAACCTGAAGAGATCTGACTATATGGCCTGCTTATCTTTATGCCTTGCGGCTGCTTCTCTATGGGAAATCTGGCTGCACAGGAACAATAGAATTCATGGTAATCCTTGTACCCCCATCAGAATTGGAATCGAAAGATGGGGTAAAGTCTTGGGTTCCATGATCAAGGCTGAGTATAAGGCCTCTTTCCATTCGCAATTTGCTCTGAACAGCTTATACATTCCCACTCCGTCGTCCAATATCAAAGGGAAGTGGACTAAGTGGAGCCCCAGCTCATCGGGGCTCACCCTTTCCTTGGCAGTCATTAAGTCAGTCTGTGGTGGTATCCTCAGGGATTATACAGGCAGGCTCATTCTGGGCTTCAGATTGGAGCTGGAATATGATGACCTTATCGAGGGCCTTATTTCAGCCTGCTTGTTGATAGAGGAAGTAGGTTGGATGGGGAGTTTGAACTGTATTCAGAGTTCTCATGCCGACAGCAGCCTTGTTGGTGCAAAGAACTTTGTTGGGGGCTGGGTCCACTTCAATCGTTGGCGTGAAGCGAGGAAGCTAGTTGGCTTGGCCAGGATTATGAAAATTGCCCCGGAAATAAATGACGCCGCTATTGCCATGTGTTTCCAGGAGACCTCCGATCACATTTATTACAACATGAAGGGGATGCCCAAAGCAGTGCGAGTGGCACTCATCAGTGATTATCTTCAGCTCCCGTTATGGTGCCGAAACACTAGAGATGCCGGGGATGCGCAGGTCCACGAGTCTCCTCGTAGTCTACATCCAGGCTCGCCACGAGGTAACAATCGGCAGGAGCCTGTCTACACATGCCCGTATGTATAACCTTGTATAGGCATTAGTTTGGCTGTCCAGGTCTCATAGTAGGTCCCTCCTCATCCTTCTAATGCCTCCTCTTTGTAAGTTCTAGTCGAACTCTTTTGCTTTAGCCTGTTCGGCGTTTTTAAGGGGTTAGGGTCTATAACTATCCTCTGGCGCTTGAGGGCTTTTTGTATTTTGCCACGATCCAGGCTTTTTGGATCCTTATCTAATAAAGGCGCTGGCTCCGTCCAGCTTAAAAAAAAAAAAAAAAGTACTCAAATGAAATCATCACTGAAAATTGTGATATGGCTGGTTACACATTGCATCACTTATTTGGAATACTCAAAAAGGTGGTTCATAGTCGTAACAGTAACATGCATTTTTCATACAGCTAATTACATGACAGCCTCGGCAAAATGGAAGACAGTCCGAATTGTGATTGCATATTCCGTTACTAAATACTTCACCTTTAATTTCTTCGCCTACTAAAATAGGGGTCATTCTCCTCACACCCCCAGTGGATCCCACGATTATTTCTCATTTTACCCTCACACACACCCCCCCAAATGTAACAATTAAAATATAATTATTAATTTAAAATTATTTAGAAATTAACATTAATATATATATATATATATATATATATATATATATATATATATATATATATATATATATATATATATATTATAATTAATGAGATATTATCGTTAATTCAAAACAATGTATAAATTAAATATATAACACATATTTTTTAAATATGAATACATTATTGATTAAACAAAAACTAAGTTATACTCAACATATATATAATACATAAATTATGAATCTAGTCAGTGAGTTGTCTATTTTGTGTTTCGTAATGTATCAGTGAGTTGTCTATCGTAATGTATTGTCAAATCTGTTATTACTACCGAAATTGAAGGTTTACATTAAATTACTAGAAATTACATTACGAAATTGAAAGTACATTAAGTTACTAGAAGTTACAACATTAACTCGAAACCAAATGAAATGAAAGTGAATTACCCGACATTACGTTTTTTAGAAGCGGACGAGGTCTCACCATCATGAAACAGTTGACGGCTAGCGCGCCGAGCGGGTTCGTCTTCATACTCTTCAGGCTTCTCGAAGTCAAACGGCCAGTCGGGGATGTGCACTCTGTCCGGATGTTTCAGTTCCTTCCTGCTTGGGTACACATAGTCTTCGTCCAGCGTATACTTCTCTTCTTCTAGCCTATCCTTCTCATTTTCTTTCCAGGCTTCATAGTCGGGATGCACACCAAGTTCTCGAGCGCGCCGAGCGGGTTCTTCTTCGTAGTCTTCAGGCTTCTCGAAGTCAAACGGCCAGTCGGGGTTCTCGTAGTCATACGGCCAGTCGGGGATGTGCACTCTGTCCGGATGTTTCAGTTCCTTCCTGCTTGGGTACACATAGTCTTGGTCTAGCGTATACTTCTCTTCTTCTAGCCTATCCTTCTCATTTTCTTTCCAGGCTTCATAGTCGGGATGCACACCAAGTTCTCGAGCGCGTCGAGCGGGTTCTTCTTCGTAGTCTTCAGGCTTCTCGAAGTCAAACGACCAGTCGGGGTTCTCGTAGTCATACTGCCAGTCGGGGATGTGCACTCTGTCCGGATGTTTCAGTTCCTTCCTGCTTGGGTACACATAGTCTTGGTCTAGCGTATACTTCTCTTCTTCTAGCCTATAGTCTTGGTCTAGCGTATACTTCTCTTCTTCTAGCCTATCCTTCTCATTTTCTTTCCAGGCTTCATAGTCTTCAGAGTTCTCATAGTCACCTTTGTGGCCAGAAGAATTAGACATTTATTTGATGAACGGATAATTGAGATGATTGTTTGAGGATAAAGAAGAGGATGGTACTTGAGATGGATCTTTACAAGTGAAGTGATGATCGAAACTGAAGGAGGTGATATGCATGTATTTATAGATTTTTTTGAAATATATCGTTATTTAGTAAAACTAGCCGTTAGAATTAGACATTTCTAGTCAGTGAGTTGTCTATTTTGAGTTGTCTATAAATTAGACATTTAATAAAATAAAAAATTATAATGGGAAATTGCTACATGTTGTATTTTAATTTTAATTTTTTACTATTAATTATTATGAATCTAGTCAGTGAGTTGTCTATTTTTGTGTTTCGTAATGTACCAGTGAGTTGTCTTTCGTAATGTATTGTCAAATCTGTTATTACTACCTTTTATTAAAAGTTAATACATAAATGAATAGTATAATTTGCTTTTGCTAGAGAATCTAGTCAGTGAGTTGTCTATTTTTTGTTTCGTAATGTATTGTCAAATCAAGTACAATATAATTTTTTTAAAATTGCTACATGTTGTATTTTTATTTTAATTTTTTACTATTAATTATTATAGAATATTTTTTGATTAATAATAATAAATAAATATGGTACAATTAATTTATAATATTAATTATCATTTAATTGAATTTTAATTATCATTTAATTATCATTTAATTGAATTAAATAATATATAATACTTAATGGCATATGAATGTAATTAATCAAAAAGAGGAGGGCATATGAGTCATTGTGCTGGAGGGTTTTTGCGCCGGGGGTGCGATGAGCAGCTCCCTAAAATAGGGAGACGGGTTAGACCAAGTGGTAATAAAATAAAGGGAAAATGATAAATAGTGGGTATGAACTACCACTCATTGACAAATCACGATCCGACCTATGAAAATTGACAATTAAGGGCAATTTCAAAATATTTTGATCCTCATATAACACTTATTTGATGGAATACCACTTCGTCAATTAATAAAGTTAACTAAACCAATGAATTGAAAAAACCTTCTTGCCCTTAATTGTGAAATTGAGAATTAAAATATTTTGAAATTGCTCTTAATTGTCAATTTTTATAGTTCAGACCGTAATTTATCAATGAGTGTGGTAGTTCATACCCCCTCTTTGTCATTTTCCCTAAAATAAACATAATAAAGCAATATATAAGAGGCAATCAAATTAGAATGAGGCAGTGAGACCCGATCTGAGCCACACATCTAACCTCCGTGCTTTGTGGGTGCGTCACGTGTCTCACTACAAAAAAGCAAAAAGCAAACAGCAACACACTATTTCATGCCACATCAACACAATGAGTGGCTCACAAAGTGTCTCACTGCTTCATTCTACCAATCCTGCCTCAAAGGAGCGCTCCCGTATGAACAACAATGTATATATATATACTCACCAATGTGCATCGTATGAACAAGACAATAACAATCCCATAAGACAAATTGCTATAGCGAATGAATGACTATGTTTGACCATGATCATCGTCGATGCGTTCCAGAAGCAAAATAATTGTCTGAGATTGTGTATATGTATATATAGAGAGGAACCAACCCCTCTTCACCTTTATTCCTTAATTTTAGCAACAACATTAATTTCTAATATTAATAACTTTGATATACGAGAATGTAAACAAAATGAGAGAAAATTTCATTTTCAGAAAAAAAAATGGTGCAACTTAATTTAATGGTCAAATTTGAATTATTAGGTTCTCGAATAATGAGTCCGGTTCCCGTGAGAAGTGTCATATTGGTGAGAAATGAGAATTATTATCAGCCTTACATCTTATTTAATTAATGACTCAGATTAAATCTAAATCAAATCAAATCACGACTAATTAGTAGATTAATATACGAATTAGGGGTAGTTTAGTCCAAATATGTTGATTTGATTTCTCCGATCCGTCGACCTCCGGCAACCCTGTCCGACGTTGCGCTGCCGTCTGAAACCAGTCTGATCCGATTTCGGATGACGAGAGTGCCGCGCGCTCCACGCTCACATTAAGTGTGTCAAACGAGAGTGCCGCGCGCTCCACGCTCACATTAAGTGTGTCAAACCAATCTTGGAGACTGTTAACTCATCTCTTTCAAATTGAATAACATCCTTAAGGGTGTCAAACTGAGAAGGAAGAGAATTAAGAAGAATAACACAGAGGTGTTCATCTTTTATTTCATCTTTACACATCTTCAAATCTTGAGTTAATTTTAAGAAGATGTCTAGGTTCTCTTCTAAGCTCATGGACATAGAGGAGCGCTCAAATGCGAACTCCTTCTTACACTAAGAACATATGAACAAAAAGTGACCTTTGGATGAGTTTCATCCAAGCTTCAACAATGAGCCACGTGTCCCACCCAATTGCATTTGTTTTATTGAATTGTTTAATTCATTTATTTGAAATACAAGGCTGAAGGGCAAATTAGACATTACTTCTTACACAATTTTTCTAATCTCTATACTCGTTTCTCTCTCCATCAGTTCGAAACCTCAACATCGTTTCTTCGATCTCTGTTCAAATATCGTTGCAGCCCAAGAACAAGGGTTTGACGACGATTTCACATGAGCGGGAGGTGACGCTCAGGACGGTTTGAACCGCGGCGACGTTGAGGACGGCGATGCGGTTTCTCGGTACCGGTTTCGGCGCTTGAGCTAGGGTTTTTGCCTACTGCGGCTTGGAAGCTTAATCAGAGGATCCGCCTGTGGTAAAAAAGCCATCGAATTCGACCGCGAAATCAGAGGATTCGCCTGGATCTGAATTCGGTGAGATTTAAGATTCGACCCGTCGGCTCCAAGCAGCGCAAGCAGAAGTCGCGGCTCAACTCCGGTGAGATAGCAGTAGCTGTTCTCAAAGGAGTTGCCACTGTGGCAGCTCTTGATGCTGACGCTCATAAATCATTAGCTCAGGTATTCTACTCTTGGAATTATTTATGCTGGATTAAGTAGTCGAACATCTGTTATATGATTAATTTCATAAAAATTATGGGACAATTTCGGAGTTATATTTGTTAGATCTGATTACATATGCTAAGGCCGCTACACAATGTGTAGATGGATTGGTATTGAGAGGTTGATTTGATTCTTTCTTTGTGAGCTGTGTAGATGGATTGACTGCTTGTATTATATGAACCTTGACTGCTTGTATTTTGTATGAATTGATGGAGTTGTGGGTGATGATTTGTTTTTTTTTTATAGTGCCACAAAGGCTACAAACATTTCAATTTTGGAATTTGAAGCGGGTTAATCATTTCTGTTTTCATATTACTCAGTTAGACAACCTCATCCTTATGTGTTATGAAGAGGAATTATCTCAGTGATTAAAAGGATATAGCTTTGTGTTGCTTAATGCCAGTTTAGTCAGCATAATTGAGTTGTGACATGTGAGGATTTGTTGGGAGTTTTGTTTTCAATTGATATATAATGGTTTGAGCCTTGTGGTTTCGATGCATTTATGGAGTGAATTTCAGATGTGCATTGTTTCATAATCCATTGTTTACTTCCAGATCGGAATCGCTTCACTGCACAGTGCAGCGGCATCGTGTTTTTGATATTTTGTGTTTTTGATGGTTTAGGACGTCGTCGGAACTTCGAGGCGTGCAGTCGTTGATGCCCTTGCACTGTGCAGTGGCCGCGGTGAGGATGACGGTGTGCCTCAGCTCGCGCACTACTTGCACAGCTCTCTCCCATGGTACTCTATACCTTACCTATCCCATCCTCAAATATTGATCATGTTGTGTGTTTCATTTTCTTGGTTACTGCTTCTATGTTCCTTGCTTGGGGCCGGTTGAGGATGCATTCTGATTCCATTTGTTGTATTCATATGTTTTCTCTATCAAATATAATGTGTCTCTTTAGCTTGCTGGCTATGTACTTGATTAATCAAGCCACAGGTCACG
Source organism: Rhodiola chrysanthemifolia (assembly GCA_033675395.1). Taxonomy (NCBI): domain Eukaryota; kingdom Viridiplantae; phylum Streptophyta; class Magnoliopsida; order Saxifragales; family Crassulaceae; genus Rhodiola; species Rhodiola chrysanthemifolia. Next base: position 17,777,199 of record CM066204.1, read on the forward strand.
AGTTCGAGACCAAATGATACCAACATCATCTCTATCAAATATAATCAGTGTTGTATGGTATGGATTAAAAGTGATGGTAGTGAAATGCATGGTATGGCGTGTTTGAAGTGTGATAGTGAAATGCATGGTATTTAGTAGGCTGGCTAGTTTAATATCATCTTCATGCCTTGATGATTGTTGAGGCTATTGTGTTACTAGTTGTGTTTGGTTTTTGAGAAATCAGTCTTGTACAGGGCACTTGCTGTTTCCTACTCGGAGAGAAAACCAAAATTGATGAAATGGTTGAGCAAGCCTTTTGAAGTTGGTTTTGGGACGGAGCACATCAAGTGAGCAGCATCCTCAGTTTCTTGGAGACGAAAACATGATTCAGCACTTTAGCATCAGTTTTTCTTACCTTTGTTTTTGGGACGGAGCACAACCATGAGTGAAAAATGTTGTAACTTAGTGTCCCTATGTACTGCTAGCGTGTGTACAATGTTGTATTTGTGTCATGTAGTGCAAATGTTGTAAGTTTGTGTCATGTAGTCCAAATTGTAAGTTTTTTTTTGTAAAGTGGAACTTGTATATTATTTTGTCTGAAACAAAAAGTGCAAGTTTAAGGTGGCAATGGTTGTGTGATGAGTGTTAGGGAAAGTATAAAATCAATGCCAACCTGTTCAGATTGCACTTATACTCTCACGTTCGTTTTTATTTTTGTATTCAGTTTGCACCTATTCTTTCACGATTATTTTATCTGAACACTAAGTTTGCACTTGAAGAGCCACAGGCTCGCCTTATTTTGCACTTGTATTGAGGTAGTGCATTCTGGAGTTGATAATGCTGTTGAGTGAGTGCAGTCTGGAACTAAAAATGTTATTGAGGGAATACAATCTGGAACTGATAATGATGTTGAGGGAATGCAGTCTGGAACTAATAATGCTGTTGAGGGAGTGCATTCTGGAACTGATAATGATGTTGAGGGAGTGCAGTTTGGAGCTGATACTGCTGTTCCGGGAGTGCAGTCTGGACCTGAATATGCTGTTGAGGGAGTGCAGTTTGGAGCTGATAATGGTGTTGAGGGTAGTGCAGTGTGGAGTTGATAATGCTATTGAGGGAGTGCAGTCTGGAACTGCAAATGCTGGTGAGGGAGTGCAGTCTGGAGCTGATAATGATGTTGAGGGAGTGCAGTCTGGAGATGATAATGCTGTTGAGAGAGTGCAGTCTGGAACCGAATTATTGAAATGTATATTTTTTGGGATAAATTATTGAAATGTATTTATATGACTTTTTATGTTATCGCTTATCAATTTTGTTTCTTCTACCTTGCATTTGAAATCAATGCCAATCTTTTCAGGTTGCACTTATTTTCTCACAGTCGCTTTATTTTGCAATCAGTCTGCACAAAGTCTGCACTCCCTCAACATTATTTTTCAGTTGCAGCCTGCACTCCCTCAACAGCATTATCAGCTCTAAACTGCACTCCCTCAACATTATTATCATCTCCAGACTGCACTTCCTCAACATCATTTTCAGCTCCAGACTGCACTCCCTCAACATCGTTTTTATCTCCAGACTGCACTTCCTCAACATCATTTTCAGCTCCAGACTGCACTCCCTCAACATCGTTTTCAGCTCCAGACTGCACTCCCTCAACATCGTTTTCAGCTCCAGACTGCACATCTGTTGTGGGAGTGCAGTCTGGAACTGAAAATGTGTTGTGGGAGTGCATGCTGGAACTGATACTGATGTTGAGGGAGTGCAGTCTGAAGCTGATACTGCTGTTGAGGGAGTGCAGTCTGGAGTTGATACTAATGTTGAGGGAGTGCAGTTTGGAGCTGATACTGCTATTGCGGGAGTGCAGTTTGGAGTTGAAAATGATGTTGAGGGAGTGCAATGTGGAGTTGATAATGATGTTGAGGGAGTGCAGTCTGGAATTGCTAATGCTGTTCAGGGAGTGCAGTCTGAAGCTGATAATGATGTTGAGGGAGTGCATTCTGGACCTGAAAATGCTGTTGAGGAAATGCAGTCTGGAGCTGATAATGATGTTGAGGGAGTGTAGTTTGGAGCTGATACTACTGTTGAGGGAGTGCAGTTTGGATCTGATGCTTTGGTTTAGGGAGTGCAGTTTGAAGCTGCAAATTTGGTTTAGGGAGTGCAGTCTGGAGTGAAAATGATGCGCAATGTTGAGTTAAAAATGTTGAACATGTATAGTTGAAAATATTATGCTCTTTTTAACAATAGCTACCATACTTATTTTGCACTTTTAAATACTCACTGATATACGTATTCTGCACTCCTAACACTCAAGTTTCTACTTGTTCTGCACTTTGACAAAAATAACTTATCATGAGCAAATGTTGATTACACAACATAGTTCAAAATTTTATACCTAGAGTACATATATATATGCATCAAGTAATGTTTTGTAATTTCAAAATTTCTGCACTTTATAACCAAGTACACTACATAAATGTGTCATGACACTACAAAATTCGCTCAGCCCCTTCAACATCAAGTTGCACCGTCCCACTATCCTCTTCACTTTATGTTGCACCATCTTATTGGCATCCACGTTGCACTTCCTCGATCGTCTCATCACCTTTGTTAAAAAAAACAAGGATGCATTATCACTAAATATTTTCGCACACATACTATGTAATGATGAATGAAGATGAACACAAACAACACCAATGAAGATGAACACAAACAACAAGAAACCCAAAACAAGGGTCTATTTCAGGAAAAAAATATAAGCAGGTTGCCGGAAGTAAATCCCACCAATTTAATAAAATCAGCTGCTAAAAGATGCACTCCTGATATCCTTAAACTTCTTCCTTGCCTCCACAAACTGAAATGAGTAGTATGATTAATTACTTACACTGCAAAGAACATTCACCAACAACCATATAGATTAACAAATGAGATGAATGGCGGCCAACTGCCACCACTAGTTTTTACAAATGAGATGAATGGCGGTCTTCCAATTTCACATCTCCAATCACAAGCCAGATAACACAAAACAATACTTAAATACTTATAATGATGCCTTATACAAAACAATACTCAGAATAATGTCACACCTAAATACTTAAAACTACCATACGACTAATTGCACAATGCTTCACCCACAATCAGTCGTACCTAAATACTTATAATGATGCATTATCAATCAGCGAAAAAATAAGTGACTAACTACCAAAAGCAATACAAGCATTTATCGTCATCATCATGTAGTACATTATCAGTACAAAAACAAAACCTGAGAGTACCTTCCATCTTTGTAATCCTTCTTTCTGTTCAAAAACCAGTCTGGGATGTTGAACTGACGTGGATTTGCAACAATAACCATAAGGTTCTCTAGCTCAACAGCATTACGCAATCCATCTTCCAAGCAATCCATCTTCCAATCTTCCAATCCATCTTACGCAATCCATCTTGCAATCTTCCAATCATAAGGTTGAACTGACGATTTCTTCTCGCCCTCCATCTTCCAATCTCTTTCAGATCTGAGCTCAGCAATCACGCAATTCACACTCCAGGAAATGCACCGAACGCCCATCTCAGCCCTCCATCTTCCAATCTCTTTCAGATCCGAGCTCAACTCAGCCACCACAGTCGACAAAGAATCCCAGCGCCGACGTCGCAACGAATTCCAGAGCCGACGTTGCATAAGAATCCCAGGGCGACGCCGGCGATGGACGGGCGACAGCGGACGACGAGCGAGCGAGAGTCGTTGTCGCAGTAACCAGATCTGGAATTCAAAATCGGAGAGAGAGGATGCACCGATGACGCGAGTGAGGAGGAGCGGCGGAGGCGATTATGGAAGGCGAGTGAGGAGAAGTGAAGAGGAAAAAAGTAAGGTCGCCGGAGTGGAGGAGGTAGGAGGCGTGGATGAGCTTTTCGGCGGACGAGATCGATAAGTCGACGAGGAGAGATGAATGGGTCGTGTATGTCACTGGTTGGATTAGACGGGGAGAAATTAACTGGACTGAAATGCCCCCAGCCATCCTCACATGTGCCAACTCATCTGCCATGTCACCTTACATGTGTCACTTTGTGGTCTCTTGGATCAAAGTCCATCCATGGCTCTCATTAGTTCTTATGTTCTTAGTGTAAGGAGTGTTCTCATTTGAGCGCGCCCCCATGGACATATCATCTTAAAAGTAAAGAGCTTAGTTTGCAAAGAGATCCTATTGGGGAGAGATTTAGCCAAGTATATGTTTTCTAATTCATCCCACAACATTTTAGGTTCAGTATGATGCATTACTTGTATTGCTACATCATCAGATAATCTCATCATTATTTCAAAGTAACCTAACTCCTTCATATCAGTCTTTTGCTGATCAGAGGTGGGAATGATCCACTCCTCTGTCACAGCCCTATAGCATTTTTCTTCTACTAATATTGCTTTCATTCTCATCTTCCACATACTGAAATCAGAGGTCCCATCGAAGGGCTTAATCCTCATGGCATCATCCATCCCAAGAGCAAGGATTAAGACCAAGGGTTAACAAGAGAAGGTAAACAAGCACAAAAGATGATCAAGATTGCTCAAGATCAGTCTGTTTGGCTATGATATCACGTTGAAGAGATCGAATACAAGAATCTAGCACAAGTTAAACATTCTCTATGTTGATTAAGGGACCAAATGTTAGGTTTACACACTAATGCTTGACTCAAGCAACCTAACAAATACTTACAACCAATCCAGTCCAAATTAACAATCTGTTATAATCCAAGCAACGAGTTTCAGTACTTCCCTGAGAATCACCGCTCGAGTCCGCACCCAAGAATCGTCCCAGCCGCCCTCTCTTTCACCAAAGACCACCCGGAGTGTTCGACTACAGCACTTGGAATCACAGCCGGACTACGATTGACGGACGCCGTAGAATAGGGCTACAGGCGAGTCGATTTACTCGTGAACAGCTCGCGAGACTACTCGGTCAAAGCTCGACTCGATTATAAACGAGTCAAGTATGAGCATGATATTTAGGCTCGTTTATTAAATGAGTCAAGCTTGAATAAAGTGATGCTCGACTCGTTTAAACTCGTGAACAGCTCGTTTATAAACTCGATTATAACACGATTAAAACTCGATTAGAACTCGATTATATGCTCGATTGAAACTCATTTATAATTTATGTAATTTACTGTCTAAAAGTCTTTACACAGACTTGTGTTAATTGATTATTATGACATGTTTTGGCCTATTTGCTGGTCCAAATCCAATAAAAGTATTGACCACTCAAATTCAAACCCAATCAACCGTAACTTCTCTCTCCTGGTGTTTCTTCTCGAACTCTCCTGAACGCTCGCACATCTTCGAAGACCGCCCGTCGGCGGGACATGAGCTCCGGTATGGGCCTGCTTTTTGGTAGTCGTCGTCGCGGTGGTGGTGTTGTTTCTCCACCGGTTTTCGTCCGGTGCTTTTGGCGGTTGCCGTCGCTTCCAGAGTTATGGCGGTTGCTGTCGTCGTCGCCAGCTGGGGTGTTGAGGGGTGGCGCGCGTGTGGATGCAGGTGGCCTTGGCCGGAGATGTTGGCAGGGTGGGGTTGGTTGGCTCTGGTGGGCGATGCGGCTGAAGCATGGTGGACTTTTGCTGTTAGGCGATGGGATGTTGGCTGGCTCGGATGGTTGTCTCCTGGGTTCTCGCTGGCGCCTGTTTTGGAAATTAGGTGTTTGTTTTTCTGTAGGTTAGGTGTTTAGTGTGTTTAAGTTCTAGCTTAGTTAGGTATTTTGACCGGTTTCGTTAGGATGTAGTTTTTTAGCTGTTCGTAGTTGTAGCTTAGTTAGTTGTTTTAGCTTCATCTCAGCCTGTATTCGGTCTGAGATGCTATATCTCAGCCGGTTGTCCGGTCTGAGCTATCTTCTCCCAGTCGATTTCGGTCTGAGTTTTCTCTCAAAGGGCACGACGGTGCGTAATCCGTTTATTTAGGTCGGTCACTGCGATCGGTCCGACCAGAACAATATGTTTGGTCGTGCCCTTTTTAGGAGAGGTGCCCTTCGTGGCAGTTCTTCTTCTGTTGTAATGTCTTTGACTTATCAAAAAAAAAAATCCAAACCCAATCATAATTGTGATCTACCAAGAGAATACCTCCTTAGAAGAGAATGCCCCTCCGGAATCTCCTCGGGATATTCCGATTGACAAATTGATTAAAGTGTCCAAGTGTGATTCTAAGGAGTCGAGGTGAATTTAAAGCTGAAAGCCTTATCCAAATCTTAGACAAAGAATACATCTCGTATTGTAAACAAAGGGAATGATGACGTCAACACAATCACAACTTTGGTGTTTCATAGCGTCCATGCTAATCCAAGGAATCATCGACACCGCAATTGTCTCTTTCAATGAGCCTATAAATATGATTCATGCTTCAACTTGATCATGTCCTAAGGAGAAAGATCCAACTAATCCTTTTATAATTTTTATGTTTATTTTTTTATTAGTTGGAATAAAATAATCTTTCTTCTTTTTTTTTTGATAGAAAATAATCTTTCTTCTTAAAAAAAAAATCTCAGAACATTGATCATTGAAATCAACGCGAATTGACACAGCATTCCTCCATTCTCTAATAGCAAAAGTTCACAATTATTATTTTTTTGATCTCCATGCATGCTGTGAGGATTCCAAAATTTGTGCATACTTGAATTTATCAAACTAAATGTTATAAATCACAAAAGAATTACACAAATTTCAATAATCAAATCGGTCCAACTTTATGTGATGTAAAACAAATCACACAAAAAGAAGAAGAAAAAAAAGAAAAAAGAATGTATGTGAATTTATAAATAAAAAAAAAAGGCAAAATGGATTGTTTTGAAAAAATGATGGCATGTAGTAACTATTTGGTAATGGGTAAAAATGGCTTGGTGTTTACAAGCAGTGACATACCACTGCCAACTATGATCCATAACGATGCAAAGGAGACATTCCAAGACGGCTTTAATTGGATTTGAGGTGCCAAACCGACCGACTGTAACCACCCTACCTCGGATGACCTTCCTAAGCAGACTCCGTTTAAAGTCGATTGTTGTTTCGCTTGGGCGGTGTTGAGGCATCAATTGGAGTTTGCCTCTGATCTTGTCAGGTGGACGCAGCATCTTCAGTTGCAAGTTTCGTTGCACACCGGCGCCTCAGCTGGCGAGAATTGGGTTCAGCAGCCTTGCTGCCATCCGGGGAGTGGTCGACTTTGTTAATGTTTTCCCAAACAGGAGAAAACTCAGGCCCATAGTCAATAAAAAGCTCCTCGCCCGGTTTAATATTCCACGTGGCAAAAAAACCTATTCTCCACTTCCCTCCTACGAAAATAATCTGCGCAAGTGGATTTTCTTGTCAAACTGCAGTCAAGAAAATAAGATGAAGGAATGGCTAATATTATTACCTTTGAGTAACAGTTGGGATTTGAGGCGTGATTGGCATATTTCAGCATACCTCCTTTACGTTGGGCGTCGATGACGTACTGAAAAAAAAGAGAGAGGTGGCACTTAAATAAGATTCATTAACGTAAATAGATGATTTAGTGGCACCTGCTGCAACTATATGGTCTAATGTCGTGGACAATGATAAGAGATGACAAAAAAAAGTCAGATCCCGACACTCTATCCAAAGTGATCGTTATGAATGATTTAACCAGTGAGCTTGACACTGAAGAATAACACCTAGTAACTGAGAGCAGGATGAAATTCTTCCAACGTTACCTTGTCATCCAAGTCAAAGATGTATGATGTGCAGGGATGGTCACCTTGCTTCTCAAGCGCAACTTCTTGGAGTACGAGCTCACCAGTATACTCCCCAATAAACTCATCTTTACTGATAGTTTCCTGAATTCAATCATCAACATGTCAAAAAAGATGAGATGTCAAAAAACACTACTGTATAATTCAGACGGAAGATGTTAAACTGACAGTCGTGAATGCACCCCATCCTGCCACCTTGGATCTACCTCGATAGACCTGTGCAAAAGTAAAACATGAATTATCTCCAAGAACCAATTGTCTCACTTAGCAGTTTAGCAAAGGATAGTACCTTCTTACTCGGCCCATCAAATATATTCATGTTGCAACATGATCTTGTCTTATGAGGTTCACCAGTAGTATCATCTCCACAACTGCATATCAGAAATATCAGAAGAGCTAACAACACAATGGTTCAACGGCCCATTACAAACTGGATCACAAACTCATAATTTTAGATTTTCCACAGACGGTGGAAGTACAAGGAACGTAGTACAGAATCTATCAGCTTCTGATTTTATAGCTGGGGCCATCCGTCTTTAGTGGACCACAGTGAACTGGGCTTTATGCCTCTTTGTAGCCAGCTTATAGCATTTATCGTTCGAAAAAACAACTTCATAATTAGCCATGCACTTACACAAAGAGGATCAAGTTGATGGAAAGTGTTCCATACTTTTGTCAGCTCTTAACATTTTTCCCTTGCAATAAAATTCGGTTAATATGCACTTAGGACATTATACCATTTAGCAATATAGTAAAATAAGCTCTTGATTAGCATGCACATGATTCTACTAATAGCCATAAATATGTTTCAACGTTAAAGAATTGTGTAATAGTTTACTCATTGATCAAAAGACAACATTTAACTGTAGAATTAAAAAAAGACTAAGATTGGTTGCATTACCTAACCCAGCAATTGCGGCAGATATCTGGGTCGCATTCTCTCTCTGCGACAAAACAGGGGCAGTCATTACTTCTGCACCGCTCAGCCACACAGTAGCATCCTCTGTATTTATTGTTGCACTGTTTTGAGCACCTTCAAAGGGTTTCATTCAGGCAAAACCAAAATAACTATATTACAATCAATTGACAGAAGAAGTAGCAGAATGGTGCTTATTATCGCTTTTTTAAATACTAATGTCATGGCAAGATTGTTCAATCACTCTTTTAGTGTTAAAGCTGTTTTGTCAGGCACAGGGAACTTCAGACCAGAAAGCTATTTCAGAACTGTTATGTATTTCTATGCACCAATCTTCCAAATATATTGCAACATACCCACAGTATTTCTCGCAGCATATATCTCTTCTTTCACATGGGCACTGCTTTTTGCACTTCGAATTGCACCTGCAGGGAGTATAATGTATCTTATTATCAGTACTCATAATGGCTTCCTGGTTACTAGTCGGCACATCAAATTTCTAGCGACATTCAGTTTTCTGCCCTCTATTTATTAATTTCCCCTGCACGTGAGCAAACGGACGGTTAGATTACAGGCCTGTAATGACCAAAATAAATTAAGGAAATATTTAGGAAGTGACGTGCCACATGATTTTATTCCAGGTGTACCTGCACCTCATGTACGATAACTCTTATGGTCCAGCATATAGAATCCGGAAGCTTATTTCTGTTAAAAGAAAAACATGAAGATTATCAACATTTGTATGAGGTCAGAAAGCTGCTGGCGAGTACAAAGAGAAGTACACACAAATCTGGCAATGTGGAGAAGGCAAGCATCTTTCAACAGTAAAATAGATGTAAGAAGGTGATGAAATCTATACCACAGTATAGGAAGTGGAACATTACAAAATAACCATGGAACATTAGAAATTCGGTTTTTGTTGAGAATAGACATCGGCATTATGAAGAAACTATTCTCAGGATACATGAGCAAATATACCAAAATTGTAAACAGATTCTGAATTATATAAGGAAAGTGCATTACCTGATGATGTTGTCCCTGCTGTGGTTTCTGAACTATCCGTGCCACTTCTCCAACATTTACAGCATCACCTACACAATAAAATTAGGTTCTTTACTGAAAAACTAAGGAATACAAAAAACAACATGTGACAGAAGTGGCAAGCTTACAAGAAACAGAAACAATCAATACAAAGGTTTGGTTGGCATCAAAACACACAACAGTGTATTATCAACTGGCTTCATATGATATGTTTCGAAGGGGAAAATTTTGAGGAACAAAGTCGGGCCTGTCAGTTCTCTCTACTTTAATCTAACTAATTAATGGCATTACTTAAGTAAGGCACTAAGGTCCTCCACCCACAAGCCTTCTCCCTATTTATGCCGCACATCATGTTACTGTATTGGACTAAACTGCGCTAAATTTTCTCAAGACGAGGAAAAAATTTACTTTCACATTGCCAAGGAGACAATACAAACATGGTTTAGACAAACATAATAATATGAAACCAGCACAACCTGGTGAAAGCTTAATATAAAAAGGCACCGAAACTTACAGGACAAAACGAAGACGGACGAAATAACATCGGTTCAACTAAACAGCTAATAGACACGATTCGTTTTTTCTCTTTAGTTTCCCTGAATCGGATTCCTTAAGTACCTAGATCGTATCTCTGTAACATATTTATGAAACCAGCACAATCTGGAGAAAGCCTAATCTCACAAAGCACCGAAACTTACAGGACAAAACGAAGACGAACGAAAACAACATCAATTCACCCAAACAGCTAATAGCCACGATTTGATTTTTTCTCTTTAATTTTCTGAATCGGATTCCATAAGCGCCTAGATCATATCTCTGAACAGAATCCAAATTCCCAACAGCTAACAACGCGGACGCTAAATTGCTAACCTCGGAGTAGTAAGGCGCAGATTGAGTCCCCTGATGATTCACCGCGGCAGTCTGTAATTAAATGAAGAGCAAGGAACAATTGTGAGCAAAGAGAAATGTGAAGCGAAACGGCGCATTCACGATGGGTGAGAAAATGAAAATCTCAGAACGCTTTATATAACTCAGAAAACACAGCTAATTAGGGTTTCTCTGGATAAGTATGGCACATTGGATTTGAACCAGATTAATTGTCTTATTAAAAAATAAATTTTCCCGATTAGTACCCTCTTCATTTTTTATTTATTTTGTATTGATAAAGTAACAACCATATCCATGTCAAAACACTTACAATTGAAAGAAAAAACCATACATAAAGCTAAAGTTACTTTGATTTCTAAGCTGTCTAGGTGAATGTTGAGAACCATACATGCTGGCCGCTGGGCAGACAGAACAATGTATGGCTATCAAGCACTCATAATTAGATAAGTTTTTCACCTCTTCTATCATGGCTTAAACAATCTGAACAACCTGAACATCAGTGTATGGTACAGTTCACTACACCATGAACATTTCAATGCCTACAATGTCTCAGAGTAAAACTGTATGCTCATTCTGGTTATACGAAACCAAGACAGTTGCTAGCAACGGAATTTATCTTTGATCCACGGGGATCCATTTTCGGTTTCACTCAGAGTTTTGTCAGTTTCACGAAACGGAAAATGCTCATTCCCACAGACGCTATAACATTTGCAATAAAAAGAGTAATTCATTCCCCATCCAGTCACTTTTCTTAGTTACCCAATCAACCACAATGGAATTAAAGAGCTAACTAACATGTTAATGAAAGACTGTAAGTCACAGAATTAGCATGATAACCGTTATATCTACACAAATAATTCCTTGACCCTAGCTTGGACCGGAATAAACCACTTCAGCTTATCGATGGTCACTTTTCAGTTAAGCTTTTTACCGTTACGTATAATACTGATATTACAGAAGCAGCAAACACATAATATAAAGATCCAAATTTTTACTTCATTCCACATACAGCACTGCATCTGCATCCATATCGGAAATAAAAGAATAGAAATTTGGTACAAGTCTGAAATATAGTCATAATAAAACATTTATCAATCTCATTGCATGTAGTAAGTGAGAAAGAGTAGGTTCCAGTTCAATACCCATGGATCTCTCTTCACCAGACTCCATCAGTTTCTATAAATCCACAGCTCTTTTACCGAGGAAACAACACCAAACACCATCATCTTCGTATACAGCATCAAACACCATCATCTTCTTATACAGCACCAAAATCCAAAATACCACTTGTTTTTCATTGCTTATTCCTGTTTATTGTTTATGAAAAAGTAAGATAAAAAGCATATGACTCCAGGCACCACAGCCACAATTTAGCTAAGACTGCTATGAACGAAGAAACAAACAAAATATCAATGATGAACTCACTCCAAATTGGTCAACAAACTTACATGAATAACTAACTTTTAGATGAAATTCAACACCAAAAACGCTTACCTGATGAATTTGAACTCAGCTATCGGCGACGGCGGCCGGCGATTGTCAGAGATATAGGAAGCGTCGAGTCGCCATGATTAAGCTGCAATCGATTTTGCGGTGAAGGTATGGGCTGATCTGTTTGATAAACCACCAAGCCCAATAATGCAAGTAAGCCCAAATATAATGTACAAATAAGGTCTAAAACATTCTTTTCTTTTCTTTTTGCTTTGAGATAAACATGGTTTGAAATTACTGAGAGTCAGGTTTGGATCGTATTGAAATTAAGATGAACGATTTATAAATTATAATTCGTCGCCTAAAAATTATTCATACGACGGAGTTTAATCTCATCTGTTCAAATGACTAAATCAATTGATTGTCAGTGTTTTTAGTTTGTACTGTTTACAAAAATATATTGTTTATACCAAATCCTTTTTATAAGATGAACAAACCACTAAGCATGAATTTTTTATTTTTGAGATGGTCAAAGGGAGTGAGACTTTAGAAGTATAGCAAATTGATTTTTGTAATATGTAAAACCATGATATATGCATATAGTTATTGAATACTGAATGATTATACAATATTTTTAGCAATAAATCAAATAACATATGATGTGAAATAATGAATAAAGATCATGTGACAACCATTTGGTGCCAAAGTGATTATAATTCGTCGTCGAAAAATCAAAAGTACGACATAATTCGTCAAAACTGATTTATAGTTCATCGTCGAAAATTCATTCATATCACATGATTTAATTTCATCAGTCCAAATAACCAAATCAAGGACTGTCATTGATTGTATTTTTTTTATTATAAAAAACATGCTATTTGCAACGGATACTTTTTCGTGAAACAAATATCGAAACCGGGTTTGGTCTTATGATGTCTCGAAGAAAAAAAAAGTATTTGTAAACTGTTACTCAGACAGTGGATTCTAATCAATTCATGTCTAATAAAACAACAACATTTAACAACCAAATCGAACTAGCCGAGCTGACTTCATGTAGAATGGACTATTGGGTGAATTGGTCAGATGGGCGGATCGTCAGTTCAGCTGCTGCAACAACAATTATCAGAGATTCAGCACAATGCTCGCGCAAAAATGGTAATTCGAAGCATGTATGAAAAAACACATGTAGCCGAGGTGGAGGCTTACTTGGTAGAGAAAGTCGAAATAAGCCACTGAATAAGGTCCTGATGATTTCAGCTACCATTGGTCGAAATTGTCTACAGATAGCCCAGAACTGGATCCCCAAACACCGTAATTAGTGTCATTACAAGGTTCACAGGCAGAAGCCTGGCTACTATGTATGGACTCGCCAAGTTGACCAGAAGCGGACGCCCAGCTCGCAATATTCGTGTCAAGCACAGGGTTCTGAAGATTTGTACCTATTGATGTTAAATAATTTGTATTGCTGGACAAAAGATTGCTACCATATGATGGAAATGAGTATTGCCCGCTAACCAACTCCCCTAAAGGTGAAGATCGGCCTAACTGGCTCAAATAACTGGAGCATGGTGTGATGGACGAGCCTGCGGAGAATTCAATTTCTCTTGAAATGAAAAGAAAAAAAAACACAAATGAGCTGACAATATATCGATACGTAACAAAGAAGATTAACGAAAGTTTTGATGGCATATACCTTTGGGGAATCATGTTTGGTTCTTTTTGCAAATAATTACGAGGATCTTCATTAGGAGTATTCCATGAAAGAGGCTGATAATGTTGCTCGAGGCTAACTTGATGTGGTATCTGCATTTCATTCTGAATCTGTGATGATGGGAAACTATTTTTAGAAATTAAACATTCTCATGCAACCAACTATTCAACAGAAAACCAACCACAACCCTATACCTGAGCATTTGTTTCTTGTAACATTAGTTGTTGTTTCTCCAGGCTTTCCTGCTAAATAACAGATTATACGTTTAGACAACTGACTCACCGAAATGTTAATGTGCTCGTCAGAAAATGATAAAGGTTCAGCTGGACAGTGGTTCATTTTGGATAAATTCTATCGACCGCTTCATATGATTACTAGTAAACAGGTTATGTTTTTTCGCAGAAGATATACATAACACAATCAGTTTAAAATTTAAATGTAACGATACCTTGCGTGCACGAATTGCGTCCAAGGACTTTCCAAGTGATTCTTCCAGTTTTACAACATGTTCAATGCTCTCAATCTTGCTAGGATCGGACCAGTACCTGTGTGTGTCATTCAACCAGACATATTGCAAGAGAATTAGTTGACCATAACATCTCCAAATAGTAAAATTTGACAACAGCAAGAATGCATTCGGTTTTGTTAGTATATGCGTACAAACTTATTGGTTCATACGAAAACTTATCGCTTCATAGGTACCTGAGCCTCATTTGGGTTTCTTCAAGCTCAGTTTTGAGTTGCATAATTTGATCAGACAAGCACTGAGCGGGATATTCACAGCATAAGACAATAGACAAGACATAAAAGAATGCTCGCCTAGACAGAGATGTACCACTCCAATTACAAGTATGAGCATGACGTACCTCGACCTCCATTCGCGTGCTGCAATGAAATAAACACAGAAACAATTAAAAAATTATTTGGCAAGAGCACTCGTGTAGTAAATATCAACGAGTCACTTAGCTTGACCTTGACATACCTAGCACCCAAAACCTCTTGTATGTTAACATCATGGTCAAACTTCTTGAAGTTTTTCTTTAATGCCTAAATTCTCAAATAGGAACATATATTTATTTCACATGAACAAGCGCAACATTTAAACTTAAAAATCGTCAAGTAATAATTGGCTTGATAGGATTACTTCCAGAGTCTCCAACTGCCTGCAACGAACAAAAACATTATTAGCATTTCGAACTACAAAATGCGAGTCATTTTGAAATCTTTCAAAAGCTAATTCACAGGGATGGCAATGATGTCCAAAACCTTTTAGCTCTTTCCTGGGGTGTCAACTGAGCATATCTCGTAACAATTTCTTCAACACTACAAAGATATACACATACGTTTAAGACACATCAAATGTTAAGCACACAATTAATTAACGCTATATACACAAAACAACTTTTAAATGTTACCCGCGCTGTCCACAAGCCAATGACGGTTTTCCAAGAGGCGAGAACATTACAAGAAGAATGTCAGTTTCGCACAGAATAGACAACTCTTTAGCCTTCTTCAAAATCCCATTCTTCCTTTTGGCATACGTCGCTTGACGACGAGAGGTCTCTAACGTCTTTATCTTTATTTTAACCCTCCCCATTCTGTGAATTCACAATTGTCACAGAGTTATATATTCATCACACATTCATTGTCAAATCAAATACACAATTTTGTATCATATCATCAAAAAAACAAATTGCATACCACAAATCAAAAACTGCAGAAATGAACACCAAGCATGAAAACCTAAGGTTGAAAATATCAGCACAGACATTAACACTAAAAAAAACATTAACACTCAGATACATGAACAGTAGAAAAAAAATGCAGACTGATAACAAAATGATATAAAAAACAAGTAAGAATTAGAAAAAGAGGAACACGATTACCCAAAATAGAAACTCAACCAAAAACCCAAAATCCATTTATATAAAAAGTCAAAACCTTTGATTCAGTTGGCAAAGGTAGTTCTTTTAACTCTCGAAAGCGGTTAAATGGAAAATTGTGATTCAAAATTAGAGCACCACAAAATACAAAAGAAATTCAAGCGATGCATACATGTACGTTTGCACAGGTAAACGGCTTTCCAGCTAATCCGATCACCAATTGGAATTCGAAACGTCGCCAGAATTTTAAACTTCTTTAATTCTCTCTCCTCCTCCCTTTCTCTCTATTGTTGTATTTCACAACATCCTCAGCTCCTCCTTATTGAGCCTCTCAACCGGCCCATTAATCTCACATTGGGGCCTTTACTCGACCCAATTACTTCCTATTGACTCTATATTCCGGTTCAACAATTGTAAACCGAATCAATTAAATTGTATTTGTACTACTACTACTACGTACTCAGTTCGCCAAAATGAAATCGAATTTGGTTTTGATACGACTCGGTCTGAGATTGATGTATATGACCGTTGGAACAAAAATCTTCCGCCATTGACGACCTACAAAAACCCTAGCTCGACCTTCCGTCTTTGATCCCGATCGCGCATCAAATTCGTGAAATTGAAGCGTTTAACGACAGTCTCACACCTTCAATTATACTTTAACTGAACCCAATTTCAGATCAATCCCCTTGTCGGCACTCAAAAATCGGTTTAAAGATGTCCTCAAAAATCGGTATGACGAAGTGCGGACGGAGATCATGCGGTGCTGGAGGATACTGATATGCGACGTATATGAGAAATTGAGGCCGATGTTGGAATTTCTGAAGAAGTTAAGGTTTGTGAATTTGGTGTCAGGCGAGTCAGCGCAAGTTGGTTTATTTGGAGGAATTAGGATTGACGAGGTGGTATTGAGATGAATTTGAAGCCGAAAGAGGCGCATTTTGTTGAGGATTTTGGGAGGGAGGATTGAATCCTGTGCATCAGGTTTTGATGGGATGTTGAAGGTTGGTTTTTCAGTTCTCCTCCAAGAATGAAATTTTGATGTATTGATTTAATGTGCAGGAAAATATGGATTCTGAATTTTTCTGACAGCTCTTGTAGCAGACATATCTAAGAATGATTCTAACGCAAAAGCCTCGGCTAGGAGAGAACCTACACATGGATCATTTCCAACTCGATATTTATCATAACAAGATACGAGTGACCGTGGTGACACTAGGATTAATATTGCTTGATACTACTTCTTTTGTGTGGTTTAGATCAGATCAATGGCTGGTCGACTTCCTCTGACTCAGTGGTTGACATACATGTCTGTGATCCATCTTGGATAAGAGTCGAACTGTCCTTCAAATAAGCAGCTTTACCCTCGCTACTGCTGTCACTCGATACATCATAGCCCTTACTTCCTCTGTGGTATATTTTACACAGTACGGTATCTCCTGGATTCTGTTCACGAAACAAAGCACAATATTAGCCTCAGTATCAAGGCACGGATCAGTTCGTGTGATAACATGATTTAGTCACTGGTCGTACCATTGGGTGTAAACTATACTCTGTCATGAACCAATAGGCATGGGTCTGTTGGGGTTCCTCGACGAATTCTAAATCCAACTTGATTCCCTTAATGCTGCTATTCTCGGTAGTCTCTTTTACCTCAATAAACGACGACCGGATGCTTTTCCAAAACCCAATAACATCTTCGTTTTCAATCTCTCCCTCAGAATTAGTCTCAGCTACATAAGCAATGGTATCAGGCCTGCTTCCGCCACTATGCTTCGAGAAGAAGTACCACGAAAGTCCATCATTGTACGGACGATAGATCTCTGTTTGATCCCAAGATTAAAACAGGTCAGTTTAGCCCCCAAAAAAAAAAACTTCAAAAACATGATTCTGGAACCAAAAAATTCAAGATCAGTGTCAGCCCATCGCCTAGCAAAACCTTACATCTTTCTTTACTATTATTACCGGTTAATTCTCTAGGATGAGTTTTGTAAACGTCATACTCAATGATCCGATTTGGCGGCAGCTTGGTTGCTTGATTCTTGGGATACAAGTAATGGTAAACAAGATCTTCATCGGATGGCTTGAATGTGTATCCTGGCGGCATGTTTTTCATCCATGAATGCCACACTCCAGTACCGTAGCAAACGGAGCAAAACTTCTTGTATCTGCGAGAAGAAGGGCGTATTTTCATATACTCAACTCTTGGATAAGAGTCCAACCATTTGTGCTCCATGGGTTGGTCGACTTCCTCAGACTCAGTGGTTGACATACATGTCCGTGCTTCACCTTGGATAAGAGTCCAACTGTCCGTGTCGGGTTCACTCTTGTTCCTGCTCTTACTTCCTCCCGCATCCTTGTATATTTTACACAACACGGTGTCTTCTGGATTCTGTATATAAAAAAGAAGGGACCGTATCAGCCTCAGAATCAAGTCATGGATCGATTCGATCCCAGATGTTTAATAACATGATGCAGTCACTGGTCTCTTACCATTGGGTGTAAACAATACTCGGTCATGAACCACTTGCCATGGGTCTTTTGGAGTCCGTCGAAAAATTTTAAAGACAACTTTATTCCTTTAATGCTTCTTACCCAAATAAACGATGACCGGTTGCTTTTCCAAAACCCGATAAAATCTCCATCACTGACCTCTCCCTCAGGCTTCTTCCCAGCAATATACACAGTTGTATCAGGCCTGCTTCCCCCGCTATGCTTCGAGAAGAAGTACCAAGGTCCATATCCGTTCGGTTCATATCTCTCTGTTCGATCAATCCCAAGATTAAGATCAAGAATTGTCAGAAACCCCAAAAATATTCCTATAATTTTCTTATAACACTGCTCAGTGATCCGTCACAATCAAGGGAAATAGGAGGGTTTAAGGAATGAAAGAAAACCCTAAAGCACTTACCGGTTAGTTCTTCAGGATGAGTTTTGTAAACGTCATACTCAATGATCCGATTTGGCGGCAGTTTGGTTCCTTGATTCTTGGGTGCCAAGTAATGTTGAATAAGTTCGTCGTCGTCTGGGTTGAATGTGTATCCTGGCGGCATGTTTTCCAGCCAATAATCCGCCTCTGGTGGCACTTTTCTTGTAATTGAACATTGCATGCACAAATTCTCCATGGACTTGATGCAAGATTTTTCTGTGAGTGTGTCTGTTTTGTATTTTTGCTGTAGTGAAAGTTATTATACCTGTGTTTTGTATATATACAGGTTTCAATTTTCAAATCAGCACTAATTTTTATTGGAAATGAAAAAACCATTTTATAAAGTTTAGTATGGGAATATTGAGATTTTTCTTTATCAAAAGAAAAAAAATTGAGATTTGTTTTTTGTCGAGAATTGCTGTGTGCTAAATTACTGATTTTTTTTTTTCCAAATAGAGGAAGTTACAATCAGGAAATTTGCTGCACTGGAAAAGTCAAGGCGTTTTGACGTCATTGCGACGACGTCGTGTAGTTACAGCTCTGTTAGCTATAAAACCTTGCAGTCAAATTTGGAAGAGGTTGTGATCTGATTGTTGGATTATTTGGTACAAGGTGTTGAATATTTTATTGTTTTGTTGGGAGGTGCAGACAACCTGTTTGATGAAATGTCTGAAAAAAGAGATGAGTTTTTGTGATATAGTGGTTTTCTTTTTTTGCAGGATTCTGTGTGAGTTCAGTTTCTGCTTGATTAGAGATTGATTGCGGCGACAAGCTGTGGGTGTCAGAATGGCAGTGATGGCTCTCAGGAGTGTTCCAGTGTTTGATTTTAAAGCTTGTAGTCTCTTGGGGTGTCCAACTTCTCGGTTGTTGTTCTTTAATTCTGTTCCAATGCGTAGTAATATGAGTAAGTGAAAACATGGATCATGCACTGGGCTTTTCAGGATTTGCTGTGCTAAATTCAGATACAAGTCTTGTATCCGACTCTGTAGTTTTTCACGTGATATTCACTATTTCATGCTTGTAGAGCCCTTGATGAATCCGATAGAGATGAAAGCCAAAGGACCTACTCGGACAGAGAGTCCAAAGATTCGCAACAGGAGAGTCAGGAAGAAGGTTTGATTTACGTGCACTTAGCAGTCCGTGAAATATTATTCTACCTGATGACGCACTCAATGAACTTAATTGTTGTTCTTCGGCAGTTTGATGGGTCTGCTAAAAGACCGAGGTTATCAGTTTTCTGCTCAGATAGGCAGCTATATGCGATGCTTATAGATGATCATAACAAGAAGTGCTTATTCTATGGATCCACCTTGCAGAAATCAATGCGCGAAGACCCTCCTTGCACCAAAATAGTGAGCACCCATCTCCTTTTTCATCAGTTCTGTCTGTGGATGAGGAATTAGTATTGAGCAAATGTCTGCTGGTTTGATATTTGCAGGAAGCTGCGAAAAGAGTGGGCGAGGAGTTAACGAGAGTGTGCAATGAGCTTGGAATAAACGAGATATCGTCGTATGATCGTAATGGATTTGCCTGTGGTGAGAAAATGCGGGCGTTTGAGATTGCTGTATATGAACATGGGTTCTTGCCAAGGTAGACTGGTAAGTCCTACTGAAGAATTTCGAGGAAGACGTTGTATAGTATTGTTGAATTTTCTCAAACAAAACCGAAAGGTTCTTGGGCATAAAATAAAATAGAATGATCAGCATAGATTTGCTCTATAATATGTACAGAATGTTATTTCAAGTCTGATCATTTGTATCATTAAACTCTATACAGAAGAAGTGACCTGCCTCTGCCAGACATGGGATTCTAATACCTTCTGATGTACAAAATTCCTAACTCAATTAGATATGGAACTCTGCTTTAGCTGAAGCCTAGTGATTCTGGGTGTGTAACATGAATTGCTAGCTCGTCAGGGTTGTAAGGAAGTGTGATGAGACGAGTGATGGAAGCTAGATTGATTTATTAGTCCCCACAACATTTGGCGGCATGTTCTTCTTGAAGTTTCTTCCAAAGACAAAGCATCTCCCTCGGACTCTGATAATGTGCTACTATGTAGCCTTCTGTGCAGCCTTCGGCATTAATTCTGTCATCCTTCTCATATCTCACTTTAATGCCATCTTTTTCCATATCAGCGATCCAGATACCCATTGCAACATCTTCTAACTTGAACATCTGCAGTTTTAGTAACCATGATGTGATGAGATATGATGGGGAAGTATTAGGGGAGTCGGATCAGATTTGTTATTACCTTCAGGGTACCTTTCTTGTGACTTTTATAAACTGCTACTGCGATGTCATGGGTTATGACATATCCAGGCCCATGTGCCCATGGTGGATAATTTTCATCTGGCCATTCCTTCATACAAAGAAGAAAACAAATTGAGACGGGAATGCCTCATAGATGGCTTAGCTGCAAATAATGGTCAGGGATCCAGAAGTGTTTTACCTCTGGACTGATGAACCATTTACTATCAGGGTCGCGATTTGGTTGAGAGTCTGACTCTATGAGACCATATAGGAGCCCATGCGTCAAATTTGTGCTGTTTAAGGACTGAAGCACCTTGTCAACGCGAACAAGGGCATCATCATCGGTCTTCATTACATACTTGGCAGAAACAACTTCAGTCTGTTGAAAAAATGGTGTTAATTGGATAAGGGAGGACATGACATTGTCAATTAAGAATCCACAAGGCTTTACCCCAAAAATACAAATGGATAGGGTCTTCCATGTGAGAAGACTGTAGTAATCAACAAATGGCATAAGCTGCACATCACTGTATGTTTGCGCCTCACTCCATAACTCCTCATTGACTATTTGGTTTTTGTGCTGCAATATGACACACTTCTGTTAGCTATAAAAAATAACTTTATATTATAGAAGAAAAAAAGAAGAAGAGATACATCAACTTCATGTTATTTTTGAATGCATGATGTTCACCACACACTGTTATTGCTTTATACTAATTACTAAGATTCCACGTTATGTTTTTTTAGCTTTTAATGCACATTTAAACCAGAGCAAAGGACGTCAACTCACCAAGCCAACAATAAAACGCACTGCTACTACGCCTGATCGCACTGCAGGGTACTGCATCCATGATCTTCTCACAGCCATCCTGCGTTTGAAATTGTTGGCTGTAGAAAATACCCCGATGAAGAGATCCAATTGTCCCTGGGGCGGAAGTGGAACAGACTTGAGAGCTTCTAAATCAACAACATGATCAACTTCTTCTGATGTTGGTAAGCCACTGGCAACAACCGAGATCAGTTTCAGATCCCCTGAAATCCTTACCTCACTAGCCAGCCAAGGCTCCAAACTCTGCGATACAAAACGGAAAAATATAAAGCATATGCGTTATTAGCAACTGCATCTAAATATATTTTGATATTTTATTCAAGGAAATATGAACTTACTTCACGATATGCAAATGATGAAATATGTTTCCCGTCAACAGTCATATGGATTCCATCCAAGCCTACTCTCAGAGTAGCAACAAAAAGACGACCCTGGTTAAATGGAAAAAATTTCCTTCTTTTAGGTTCTTGCTGCACTTCTGAAGGCTGGCTAGAGCCGTTCAGATGCCTGCTATTTGTCTGGTTACGGTATTCCCCTATTAAGTGGTTGCACTGATCCAACTCATCCACTGTTACATTAAGCAAAAAAAAAAAAAAAACTTTAAGACTGAGAAATCGCAGTGTAGACAGACGTGCCTAATATGTAACGGTTATACTACTTTTTTCTTAGTAACAACTGAAAAGATTACAGTTTTGATTGATTGAATTAGCAAGTATAGTATATCTATCAGTTGCAACAATACACATGCACAGGTACCTTTCTTATCATTTTCAGGAGTAGGGGATGGGCAACGATCCTCTCCCCCCCAGTCATGAGCTATGGTCCAAGTATTTTGGACGATAACAGGTTCCTCAGTTATCTTATCGCCTTGAAGTCTAACATTATAATGCAAAATAATGGGAGGATCAGGCTCCCCGGGCAATGCTTCTCCAGTCAAGTCAATTCGAAAATTACCAAGCAGCCCATTTGGAATACCAATGATTGTGATGGACGAACCCTGAGTCAAACCACAAGGAACCCTCAACCTAAAGTCACTATTGCCAAGCTCTGTTGTGTTCATGTTATTAAGAAAGAAGGGGCACTGTTTTTCTCTTGTAGTGTTCCGATGACCATTCATCTGCTCTTGGACTGAAACCATAAGGCTGTGCCATGCACTCTTGGCTTCCTTAACAGCCTCAACTGCATTAGGCAGTACCTGAGGATTGCTAATTAATTGCTTCAAGTGTCTCCATGTCTGCAAGGATTGATTATCTTCGAGGGAAGTATTTACATTCTCAGCGAAACCGATGACTAGGATATCTGACGAGAAGGATTGAGAGAAATTTTCAGGATTTTGAATAGTAGTTGGGACTCCGGCTGACAGCCAATTGGCATCAGTTGAATTTGGTCCGAAAGCACTAGACAGATAACTGCTGGTGATGGAATTTTTCATAATCCCGTATCTCAGAACAAGCATCAGAATCAACGACGTAATAATAACAAAACCATATCGTTTCCTCAGGATGATTATATGTGATCCTTTCATCATTATTTTTAACTGCTTAGTACCGAGACTGATGAACCATGGATCAAGCCCGACTAACTACCAAGCATATTTCTCTTAAAAGCAGGTACCGATTCTGGTACTACTAAGGGAGGATATCCGGAAACAAAGACTCCTCATCAAACAGACTGATTCCCAGGAGATAATTTCTGAACCACAGATGCTGAATCGCAGTCTGAAAAATAAATCAGACTGGGCTAAAACAGGAGCTATTTTAGTAGGAGCATACCAGCCTGGATGGAAAGCAACAAGCTACCTGCAAAAATAACATAGAACCAACAATAATTAAGTAATGCTCACGCCAGCAGAAAATTTCACAAAACATATGAAAATCCTCAAACTGAATCTCAACTACAATTTGATTCCGTCAGAATAAAAACATAGCACCACAAAATATGAAAATGCACAATTAGCTTACTCCACAGTCGCCCAATATTATCATTCTATTTCAATACATGACTCGGAAAAGTGCATATGGTGCCATGGTCCCGGCCTGACTATAACCTACCACACACACACACACAAAAGACACTAACAAGGACATCTACACACGACCTCTCTCTAGTCAGCACCACAAAAACCCTAGCTACAAATCAGAATTCAGAACTAACCAACAAGGTGATGGCTATGAACAACCTTTATTTTCACAAATCTCACTTCATTCCACTATCGACCGTACCACCTCACCTAATCACCAAAACAAAGCAAACGCCTCCACCACCATACCTCGTGGCCACACCAAACGCACCAAAATGCATCAAATCCAACAGCAACCACACCAAACTGACCACAAGCACACAAAAAAACTCATTCAAGCAAACCAAATCTCACCTCTCAAACTCCGCAAAACCGCCGCCATTGCACAAACGGACAGATCCGATGCAGCAACTCATTCTGCTTCAAATCACATCAACCGCTAGCAGCAAATCGCTTCGCCAAAATGCCGGAGGCCGCGAGCGAGTTCGTAAAGCATAATCAAGAATGGCTCAGAGTCTTCAAGAATGGCTCAAAGCAGCGTCTTCGGTCGTCGGCGTCTTCGTCTTCTCGAAGTCTACGCTCTCTTTCTCTCTCTCGTTTTTTAAACTGAATTTCTGAAGCTGTTAACACTTAACAGACGCTAATCTTGTTTAAATAAAAAAGTTAAAAGTTAATTAATCCAACTACCAATTTGAATTTGTATTGATAATTTTAATAGGTTAATTCAATCTTAAGTTCTATACATAAGATTGAATTGAATAGAAATCGAGTTAGAAAGTGACATGTGGAGGTCTGTCTTACTGTCTATACAAGGTTTAAGGTTTGGGCGGTTCGGGTGAGATGCACAATTATGATGAGAAATGAAAAATATTCTCAATTTTTTATTTAAGTTGATTTACGGGTAATGATTAAATTGAATTAAAATTTAAAATCATGCTAATCAAACGATTTATATACGAGTTAGGGACAATTTAGTCCACTTAATATTCTTGAAAATCGAAATCCTATTGTTCGACGAATCATTCGTCGAATTGTATAAAATTGATGGCACGCTTCAGTCTCGCTTCAATCGGCAACGACGACTCATCTCCAAATCATAGATTTAGGGTTTTGGATTTGGGTGCTTTCAGACTAAAATGCGTAGCAATTACTAACAAAATTCGTAACACTCAATATGACTCAAATGTGTAGTTCCTAAATACGAATTCGTAGTTTGTAATTGGAGGTGCTTTCTGACTAAAATGTGTAGCAATTGCAAATAAAATTTGTAACTGTCACTATGACTGTTACGAATTTTAAATAGAAAGCTACGCATTATAAATGTATGCCTATCAGAAATTGCACATCTGCACATTTTAACTAGAAAACTACACATTAAAAAGGGTTATGTTACTTGTAGATATGATTAGTACGTTTAAAAGCGTAATATTCGTAGTAACATAGTAAAAAATATGTAGCATAATATTCATAGTTATGGAGATAAAATGTGTAGCATTATATTACTGGTAAATGATCATAATGCGTAAATTATGATAGTGCTTACAAAAAAGCTTCTGCACAACCAAATTTCAAAGATAGTGTCAACAACACACGAGGACGTAAAGAGACAGCATACAACATCACATACAACATTATGTTTTGGTTCAAAGTTCGTAATTCACATGATATAACATCACATACAACTACTGTACTCATAAAATTGGTAGTCTTGTATATAAAATTCGTAGAAATGTATATGAAATTGGTAGCCTTGTATATAACATACGCGGGGAGCACTCGGTTGAGGCAGAGTTGGTAGAATGAGGCACGTGAGTTGAGCCGTCATTTGCGTTCACACTACGAAGTAGTGGGTTTTACTATTTGGACACGTGGCGCGCCCACAAAGCACAGTGGGGGGGGGGGGTTAGATGTGTGGCTCAGATCGTGCCTCACGTGCCTCATTCTAATTTTGGTGCCTCATTTGATCGCTTCTCTAACATACGTAGCCTTATATATAACATTCAAATCCTTGTATATAACATTCGTAGCACAGTTAATTGCCTCACTAACTTCCTTAAACATGTCATCCTCTGAACTCTCCAATCCCCGTTTCTGAAACTCTAACACATCTTGACTTCTTCATATTTCCAAACACCTTGCACCTGCTTGCTGACTCCCTCAAACTGTAATTCCTCAAACCCTAATCCACCTGTATTCCGACCCACATTCACATTTCTATCAAATCCATTCCCATTTAATCCATCGATGACAAAAAAAATTGAAACGAATTATATACAATTCGATTTTCCTTCGTTCTTGGAGATTCACAAACCGCATAACGATGCAATCGATCGCCTATCTTAAGCACACGAAATTTCGCACAATCGAATATGCGATCCGAATTTATAGGGATCTAATCAACTTGACATAATTGCCCTTTGTAACATATTAAATATATATTGATATACAAAATATTCCGTAAATTGAAGGCCGTCCTATTTTCAAATATTCTCATTTCTTATGAGTATTGTTATTTATTTTTCAGTAAAATTAATTAGTTTTGTTTCTCAAATATTTCTCATTTCTTATAAGTAAAATTAATTAGTTTTGTTTTTCAGTAACACATGTCTTAAATATGATTGCTTTGAAGTTTTCATTAATGAATTTTAGCTTTTACAAGGACTACAAGTGCTAAAAAATCATAAATAAAAATGATTCAAACTTCAAAGTAAACATGTTTACTTTTCTACGGAATATTTCATCCAATCAAATACTGACAAAATAAGGTTGAAATATGGAAAATCAGAAAATGTACCGTAAATTTAGAAATAAGTTTAAACGTCATTTGAGTTAAAATGAATAAAAATTCAAAGGTATATAAATATTTAGTCCTAGTTTCACATTATTATTTTCAGTAACTGTTTTGGTTTGTTTGTAAAACTAATTAATTTTATGTATAAGGGCTTAAAGTGACACATTTTTCAATTAAGTATGTAACAAAAGAAATGGAGTTGTGTCATTTAGTGTGATTTGGTTTCGATTAAGTTATCACATAGGTTAAGCAAAGGCCGGTTTGGGAAGTTCTTTTCGTGCCGATTCTGACAAATGGTGCAGATGTTAACAAGGTTGGGGTCGCATAGGGTGGTCCGGATTATAAGTTTCTTTATGGCTTTTCTCGATTGACTGAGACATCAAAGACTCAAATTGAGACTTTTGGAAAGAAAAGTTCTTCGCATAGAACAAAGGAAAATGGAATTTGATCGAGTGAAATCGTGCTTTACACGCACGCAATTAAATGAGTACTTAATGTGGGGTAATCTTTCTTTGTCATCGGGTCATCTTCTTTTTTTTAATTACTTCCACTTGTTGGTTCAATTGAATTAGACATGTCCAAAAGCATACGATAGAGTTGAATGGACGTTTTTAAAAGCCCTCATGTCAAATGGGATTTGATAGATGCTGGGTTAGGAAAATAATGTTATTGTTATATATGTCTCATCTGTTACATATTCCATATCTGTCAGTTGCTGCATAACTGCGGCATTCACCCCTATGCAGGGACTTAGTTAGAGGGACCCTTTTATCTTCATGATGCAGGGCAGTTGGCGGGCGTACTAATCGACCGATCGTGGTAAGGGGTTCTACTGGTTTGGTGCAGATTTGACGTTCGGTGTCCGATTGACTATTAAGACATCTTTATTTGAATGAAAATGGGCCAACGAGTGCAACAGAAGGCTTCGCCGTGATGTATGTACTTTTTGGCCCGTTCGAGATCGTATAACAGGCTAAACCAGCAATTTATTATTTTCAAAATTTATTTCCTAATTTCGTTTTTCTATTTAAACCGTGTTTGTGAAAGACATTTTTCGTTTCAATAAAACCCTAATTTCTTTTTTTTGGTGGATTCCAGGATTATTTCGAGCTCATCGCTTATCAGATTGTCTTTGTTGAGTCACTTCATATCTATTTATTTTGTGCACTGAATGGCTTAGTATAGTAATAATGTAACTCTCAGTTGCATCAAGGTGGTAGTTTGTCTGGTATTTGAATCACAGCAGAAGGGCTCTATTTCTGACTCATCTGTTCTTTGCGGATGATTGCGTGCTGCTGTTTAAAGCTGATAATAATACTGGCTCCGTTATTAAAAATTTGTGAGCAGCTATCCGGACAGGTTGTTGAAGAAAACGGAAGTCGGATTGATCAAAATATGATCGGAGTTGAAGCTGCTTGAATCTGAAGAGATGTAAAAGAAAAGAAACGATTGGATAGAAATTTTCTTTGTATATATTGACCTTCTGAAACTAACAGTCATTGCTATATATACAACCCGGGGAGCACTCGGTTGAGGCAAGGTTGTAAGAATGAGGCAAGTGAGGCATGATCTTGGTCATTGATCATATTGATCTAATGGTTGAGATTTAAATGTGTTGGTAGTGAGATTTTACTGTTTGCTTTTTACTGTTGGTAGTGAGTTTTATTATTTGCCACGTGGCGCGCCCACAATGCACGGGGGTTGATGGATGGATGAGATCATGCGTCACGTTGCCTCATTCTTATTTATCTTGCCTCATTTGAACGCTCCTCTATACAACCCAAAATAAATACAAATATACTTTCTAACTTCCTGTAATTATGAACAAGCCCAAGAGTTGTTAGGTCAGATCTTGTTCTCTCTTCAAATGCCTCAGCTTAGTTGGAAGCCACTTTTTTTTTTGGAAGCCTACTCAATCTGAAGAGTGCTTAAAAGCTTGCTCAAACGATTTATATATAGTAAGCACTCTGCTTGTCCACGAGAATGTTCTGATCAATCTAATATGAGAAGTCTTTTTTGAAATACATTTTGGATCCCTAGAAAAATTAAACTCTTTTTGGATGGAAATAATGCTTTTATGAAGCTTGGTTACAATTTACAGGGGGGGTTGCTGGGGCTTAATGACAATATGTGTTGTCCTTTTAATTTGTGGCTTTAGTGTTGAAAATGCGAACCATGTATTTATTTCCAAATTGTTGGTGGACAACCTTGATATTATTCAAGGATGGGAAGTATGGAGAAAATGTAGTGTGATGGCTGCTGGTGGTGTAAATTTCTTCCAGCTTCAGGGGGAGGCAGGTAAATATTTGGTCTCGTTATGGTACATGCGAAATCAGATCAAACATGGCCTTCAAGCTGGAACTCCTTAAGAAGCTGTTGGGAGAGTTAAGAGTACTTATTGCAGGACAATATCTTTTCTACAGCAGAGAACTAATTTATCTACCTCTCAGTATAGTTGTTCCGATTTTGAATGGAGGTCTCCTCTCCATCAAAATCAATTGTGATGTTTGTTTTTTTTATATTCATAAGTGGTCAGGAACCACCAAAAAAACACTGTCTCACAGAATTGTGAAACCACACATACAACTTAATATGTAACCAAGACGATTCTCTCTAAGGAATATCTACAACCACTATAATAGCCAACAATTTGCTTCAAAAAAACTTGGATACTAACCAAGTCGATATTTGATCCTTACTTAACTCTGGACTCTTCTCTGACTTGGGGCGTATCCCGGCGTGGGTGATGGACTTATGAACTCCTCTACTCGCAGCTCAGTTAAGGGTTCAACTCCCTTTCCACCCCGACACTTCCATCGACATCCAAGCGTCCTTAACCCTCCCCTTCAGACCTGGATGATCCAGCCACACCTTTAGGATTCTAAACGGGTTGATACTGTTAGGATCTCAAGCAGTGATGGGAGAAAACAACAATAACAGAACACAACCAAAGACACAGGAATTTGTTACCCAGTTCGCCACAACATGTGACTACGTCTGGGGGCACTACCAAGCCAGGAGATTTCACTATCTCAACGAGATACAATACACATCAAGTAGAATAAATCTACTTGAATATTGTAGAGAGACAAGGAGAGATGGATGTGAGGGATGATTTGTTCCTTCGGTTTATGTAGAGAGACAAGGAGAGATGGATGTGAGGGATGATTTGTTCCTTCGGTTCACAACTTCATTTATAGGAGAAATGAAGATGCCGTGTCCAAGCTTTTGCATTTCATTAATGCACAAAGCAAAAGTAGACAATCACTTTCGGCTCTACTTTCTCCACATGCAAATTGCCTTTCGGCTCCATAGTTTAACAATCTCCCACCTGGAGCCGAATCCCTATCAAAATCGTCGTCATCTCCTCATTCATCAGCCTATGAATGTTGGTAGTGCCAAGCCTCCAGCTCACGTCTTGAGCCTCGTTGAAGCAGTGCATGGCTTCAATTTCGTTCTCTTCAAAGTTTTGCTACCCTGCAAAGCTTTCTGTTTCATGTGACCACAACGACAGTGCCACAAATCCGCATCTTTGCTCCCACCTGAGCGAGCGATGTCTTTCCGGACGTTCCTCACCTTGTACAACGTTCCTTCCTTCTTTCCTTGAGTTATCACCCTAGCTCCTTTTGCTATCTTCCAGTTCCTGCAGCTGAAGGTTACATCATAACCATCTTTATCTAACTGCCCAACTGATAGCAGATTCTTCTTCAACCCAGGAATGTGCCTGACTCCACGCAAATGCAGCATAGATCCATCTGGTGTTTTGATTCCAACATCTCCTTTCCCCACGACTTCTAAAGGCTCAGCATCACCAAGATACACCTTTCCGAAATCTCCAGGAATGTAATTTTTCATTACGCTGCCACTACTGCACGAATGAAACGATGCTCCAGAATCCAACACCCAAGCCTCTGTTGGATCTTTGACACTCAATATCAATGCATCTGCAATCTCTTCTGTGGTTGCACTCCCTAACATATCCCGTGACGGTTCTTTACACTCACTCTTGTAATGACCGAACCTGTCACAATTCCAGCACTTGACTTTGTTCTTATCTTTCACAGATCCCTCGTTCCCTCTGAACTTTGACCTACCTCTGCATCCAATCGTCAAAGCTAATCCTGAAGTAGACTCCGACTCTTTCCTGCGAGTTGCTTCACTCACTATCAAGTCTCTAACTTCATCAAGATTAAGTTTCTCCTTTCCTGCTGTCGCACTTACTGCTGTAACCGTCCCGCTCCAACTCTCTGGCAAGGAAGATAATAAAATTAGGGCTTGTACCTCTTCATCGAATTTAATATTAACCGAGCTCAGCTGCGCGATTATCATATTAAACTCGCTCAAATGTTTAACCGCCATTGCATCCTCTGCCATCCTGAGATTGAAAAGCCGCCGCATCAGGTGAACCTTGTTCGCCGCGGATGGTTTCTCGTACAGTGCCGACAACGTATCCATCATCTCCTTCGTCGTCTTGGCCTTGACCGTGTGATATACTACGTTTCGGGACAACGACAAACGAACCGCGCTCATCGCCTTCCTGTCCAACAACTTCCACACGTCGTCCTTCATGTCCTCCGGTTTCTCCTCTAGAGGTTGTTGCAAATCTTTACCGTACAGGTAATCTTCGATTTGCATCTTCCAGAATCCGAAATCCGATCCGTCGAATTTCTCCACAGGTTGTCTTGCATCTCCCATTGCGACTACTAAAACCTCGGGCTCTGATACCAGTTGTTAGGATCTCAAGCAGTGATGGGAGAAAACAACAATAACAGAACACAACCAAAGACACAGGAATTTGTTACCCAGTTCGCCACAACATGTGACTACGTCTGGGGGCACTACCAAGCCAGGAGATTTCACTATCTCAACGAGATACAATACACATCAAATAGAATAAATCTACTTGAATATTGTAGAGAGACAAGGAGAGATGAATGTGAGGGATGATTTGTTCCTTCGGTTCACAACTTCATTTATAGGAGAAATGAAGATGCCGTGTCCAAGCTTTTGCATTTCATTAATGCACAAAGCA
Source organism: Rhodiola chrysanthemifolia (assembly GCA_033675395.1). NCBI lineage: Eukaryota > Viridiplantae > Streptophyta > Magnoliopsida > Saxifragales > Crassulaceae > Rhodiola > Rhodiola chrysanthemifolia. The sequence goes on from CM066204.1 coordinate 17,808,632, forward strand.
AAAGTAGACAATCACTTTCGGCTCTACTTTCTCCACATGCAAATTGCCTTTCGGCTCCATAGTTTAACAGATACCCCAGTATTTTTCTCCTCGCCTAAGGATGAAGGACCTTCTTCAAGACCCAACTGCTCAATTTTGGCCAAGATGATAAAACTCCAGAAGATATTAAGAATCTATCTAATCTGTTGGCTCCATTTTTGTTTCCCCAAGTAAATCGTCTTCCTTTTAATGGTAGGTCCACTACTTCAACTATTTGAATGAACTCTTGAAAAAGATTGGCGTCTTTTTCGTTGAAAACTAACCGACTTCTCTCCTCCTCTACCAACACCGAATTAAAACTCCTCCTACAACCCATTCTCCACTGTTGGACGGTTTCAAAGCCACTAGAGACTCCCATAACTTAAGTTTCTCCTTCACTGACCTTGGGGCGATACCTTTAAGAAGTTCATCCGAACTCCTTGATGGTTGAGCTTAATTGTACCCTGCACTAGAACAAAACCCTTTCCTTTTACTTTGCCTATGGGTTGCAAAAAGCTGGATCCCAGATTGTAACTAGACCTCCACTAGAGCCCTCCGCATCTACACCGCTCCAACACATTTTCTCTCTACCCCATAGAACTTCTACCACTTTTTCTTCAATATTTTTTTTATCTTGGTTTCCTGGATGAAGACCATATCCTTCTGATGTTTTCTTCTTAGGTTCCGGATCGCTTGTTGCTTTTTTCTTCCATCTGCTCCTCTTACATTCCAGCTAATCAAGTGCATCTCTCTTCATATTCTTTTTGTAGGTGATCTTCAAAGATTTGGATCATCTCTTCCTCCGGTAAACTGCCCTTTATTCCCAACTTCAGCGCGACATGGTAAGTTTCCTCAACCTTCTCTCTTTGTAATCTTCTTCTTTCTCGCTCTTTTGCATCTATTTCCTTTTCAGAAGAGTTTTGAGCTGGGACAAAACCTCTTTCCGCATTTTGATCTGCCCCTACTTCCCGCAGCTTCTTTCGTCTTTGATATAATATTCTTTTCTTCTCTTTAGACTCTTTTCTCCTAGCCATCTTAAAAGTACTAATCTGCTTTTCAGAATATCTCAAGGAGTCCTCTTCGTCAGATTTGTCAGACTTTTCTACAACCTCCGTTATGTTCAGATTTTGCCCCCTTGACTTTCTGGCAGCGGCAATGCATAGTCCCGCTTTATTCAGTTTCTTGACTACCTTTTCCATATGGAGCTCCTCTGACCCTGTTTTACCTATTTCCTTGCTACCTATTTGAAATAGAGAAACCCAGGATGTACCATCTTCTTCTAGGTCAGTTTCTTGGACCTTTTGAGTAGACTCTTCTATGACTGACAACCTGCTTTCGGCTGTGTCAGATTTTTTACTTTTTGATTCAAAATTTGAAATGTCATCACCTTCCGAGCTGTCTCCGACCACCGTGGCTCCGCCCATCTCTGACAATCGAGGCAGGAGAACCGCTTCTGCTTCAACGCCTTCCCTATGTTTTTTATGGAAGTCGACGATAGCTCCTCCCTACTCCTCCCCAACTTCCGACCCGATTGAATTCTTTCCTGAGCGCATGCCATCGGTGGGGCTTAGGCTGGTTACCGAATTTCCCATCTCATTCAGCGACTGATCCATCGACTGAGGGCTATCTATCCCGCAGCCTCCCAAACAACAATCCTCACATAATCTGATTTCGTACACTTTGCCTGAGATTTTCGCTTCTAAGATTTCGCTGATTCTCTCCACCTTACTTGTTTCTATCAACATCCTCGCTCTTCCCACCCCTACGACACGCACATCCCGATCATCCATCTTTAGGAAGACACCATGGGGGGCTGTCAATCGCTCGCCGTTAATCTCCGTCCACGCCTTGAAAGGTAAGCCTAATATGCTAATCCAAACCGATCTAATTATGGGCATCGCCTCCTCTCTCCATCTCTGCAGCTTAGTGAAGTTCCTAAGGACTGATCTATAATCTTCAGTAAGGCATTTCTCCAGATCCTCCTCGCATGCGAACTGAATTAACACTTTCCTACCATCCATTGGAATAACTTTGACAAAGGCAATACCTTCCCAGTTCCTTCTCCAGCGACTCGCCTAATTTCATGATTTTCAAATCTGCCACTAATGATTTGTGCAACCAATCTTCATATTCTTGAAATGCCTTCATGTTGACTCTTCTTTTTTTTATAATTTTGACCTTTACTTGCTTCGTTGACCTCCTTTCTCGCCCGGGTACCTTGGTCTGCTCCGACGATCTTGGGTCTCCACACTGACACAGCACCGCCCTTTCTTCGGGCTCCTCTTGGAAGCTCCGACCTCCACCTTTCAAACCGAACACCTGCTCTTGGCTTGCCTCCATTGTCCGCCAACCTGATCAACAGTTTTGCCTTCCCAACATTGGCTCCATTCCACCTTCGGATTGTTGCGTTCGCCTCCCACAAGGTCTTGTATCTTACAAACCCGAACCTGCTATTAGTCGCCCTTCTCCCCTTGCTGGAATAAACACATCCATCGATTGACCATCTTGATTGAACAAAGCTCTCACCCAGGCTACGTCCTTTCCCACTGGGATATTGTCGATGAAAATACTGTATAGCTCCTCTCTTAGATTTTGATAGTCCACTCCTCTCTTCTGTTGTGGATTTCTATCACCTCTATGGAGAGTTTCTCTCTCCATTTTCTGTTTAGTTATCCTAATTGTGATGCTTGTTGGGATGGCGCCTGATTCCAATGGTGAGGTCTTAGGAGTTAGAGCCTCTGCACTCAGTAAAGGCTTCAGGTAATATCATTATGGAATTAGGCGAAGCTCTTGGCAAAGACAACATCCTTTTAAGATCTTAAAAGAGCCGAACTGGTACAAGTATATTGCTCCCAAATGCTGGATAATCGGAACGTTGTCTAAATTAGAAGGGCCGATAAATTTGCTAACTATGCAAAGGCAGAGTCTTGGACATGGACTCTCGGATGGATGCATGCCCTTTTATAGACTTGTTGCTGAATACTTTAGCAATTGTATTTTCCCTTAGTAAGCTTGTGAGCTAGTAGTCATCAAAAAAAAATTGAATTACACTTAATACTTTTTTACCTAAAAATCATAGCCCATAAGTTATTGTTCTGTAATCCAACACCAATGATCTATCAAAAATGTATATACAAAACACCAATGGTGATCTAAGTTTGAGGGTATCACAAACCTCAAGACAACGAGCAAATTTAAGTCTCAAGTGTACACACTTAATAGACTAAAGTAGTTAAGTTTCCATGGCGCGTTGGAGGTTCCAAGGGGTTGCCTAGAGGCCTTAACTTCTCTTTGGAAATAATCAACATAAATTTTATGTTATAATTTTCAAGACACTTGGTAAATACCAATGGTTGTCCCTAGTAGAAAAGAGCTTAAATTCGATTGTTAGTTTCTTCGGGGTGTTAATACTTTCTTATAATAGGAGTAGCATTAAAGTTCATTCGTGTGTGCGAGAAGAAAGTCAAATAGCACACATCTCTAACAATTCCTCTCTTAAAATTTCTATATCGGCATGTTTTTCTACTTTCTTGTACTTTCCTTTTGCGTGTGTAAGTGGTGACAGTTAAAGGCACGATCAGTTCACCAAAAAATTGAAATAAGATTTCAATTTAGCAGTTGTTGTATCCCGATAGGCAATAAATCGTTGTTTCAAGTTTCAACATCCATTGGGAGAATAATAATTCTTTCACGAAAGAGTCCAACTTGCCTCAACTATGCCCTACGCTTTGGTTTTTCAATTCATTATTTGTCAATTTTTGATACATTGCTATGATCATTTTGTTACTATGTAATCTATCTGTCTATCATAACATATTACCTTATTTAGGTAGGTATCATTTATGTCTCTAAAAGTTACTCTTGCCGACAGATGAAATCATAAATTTACTCTTGGTTAAAACCTGCTTACATTTTTTATGTGTGATTTTGTCTGCCTGATCGATTTCTAAAAGTAAATTTTATATTAAAAAAAAGTTTTTCAAAATGTGAAATTTGATGGTGACAACTTGCATTGATGAAACAATGTATAAATCTGCAGTACATGTATTTTTGTAAGGCTGGGTATTGGCCTCTTTATGGCATTGATCTAGCACTTCCAAAAATAGGGAACTGAATTTCCGAGCCACAGCGGCCTCTAGGGAACGTTGGGCATTCAATAAGATCGGCGCCAGTGGTATCGACGCAAAGATAGACTTGGTATAGCTGGCTGTTGCCAGACGAGTCATTGTTGCATTCTATGAAAGGCTCGAATCCGGTCCCTTGCTTAATTGCATCCTTGATATCAGCCAAGCTGTAGAATCCATCGTCCGGCTTGATTCCTATAAAAAAAAAAGTTCCTTTTTTGTCAGACATGTTTTGAAGTAAATAACTAATTCAGAATAGTAAATAACTTTAATTACTATATTACAGCTACTACAAATAGTTCTAAAAATGTGATTTAAAAAGATGGGTACGAATAAGAATCAAATAGACAAAAGATAATATCTAAACCGAATATAGTAACAGATAGCGGTACCGGCACTAATGAGGGACTGAAGAAGGTTGGATTTAGTTTTCAAGGCGAGAGTGGATTGGAAGTAACTGTGCTGGTCTAAGATGGATTCGGAACAAGTTCCGTGTTTTTCCCACTCATGTGTCCAGAACTTGATCCCATCGCCGCTTGGACATGCGAGCGTTGGCCAGTTCTTCCTCATGCTGCTGATCAAGTCCGCGACCTGTTAAAATTTAAAATCACACCATTTCAGATTTTTAATTTAATTCAGGTGGTCCAATGCGAGGTTTCGTGCAAATGCGTACCTTGGATTCATCGAAGGGGCTGTCAGGGTCGCAATTCGATGGGTACGAGCCATCGTTGAAATTAGGCCATAGTCCATGAATGCTGAAATCTGACGCGGGCTTGCCTGTTGTAGGGAAGCAACAGCTTTGTTTCGAGTCACAGTATGCCCCTGGCCACTGCACCAATTCCGAAACCAAACATTAAAACTTCAACTACATAATTACATTTCAAAAATGCAAAAAAAAAAAATGAAAAATCCTACCTGTTGAACAAAGAAGAAGAAATCAAAGTTTGCAGACGCGCAATGCGCGCTCAGGAGGACAGCGAGGAAGACGAAGCGACTGGGATTCATATTTGGGGCTTCAGTTGATCAGAAAAAGGGAAAACGGTGTTTGGAGGAAGATGAGAAGTACATGGGAACTGATCTTATTTATACAAGCTGATAGAAGAAGAAGAAAAGAATTTGAAAAGCATAAATAGGGAATTACATATTTTGATCCAAGAATATCCAGTTAACGTAGCTAATTGGCACAAGTTTATAGTGTGAAATCAGATATTATATAATGTGCCGAAACTAGCAATTATTGGTATCAAATCATGTGTAAACGACCATCCTTGTCAGGCAGCTTTCGACGAAAAATTTCCACAAGTGTTCCTACTTGGTATAAAAACAAATTATTAGAACAACACAAAACGATATAGTTTTAAGCGTGGTATTAATAAACTGATGCAGTTTTGTAAAGTAACTACATTGTTTTTAACTTCTTTTTTTTTTGATAAGACTACATTGTTTTTAACTTGGTTGCATTGATTTTGAGTCGACGAACAACTCGGTAGAGTTTGTAACTGAATGGAAATTCCATATTTTTAAGCAAAGGCATGTGATGATCGTCACGAAAATGAGATGGGCACTTTTTTTTTTGTTCTTTTTGAAATTTATGGGGCTCTTGCTAGTTGATGGTAGCTTCCAAGTATTGTTCCCTTTGCTACTTTCTTAGTATGATATAATTCGAAATCATACCAAAAAGGGTTTGGATCCAGTGTTACGCAGTCAAATACTGTGAGCACGAAAACGGTGTCATTTCAATCAAAACATCATCCTCTTGATATATTTTAAAAATTATTCTAAACAAAACAACGTCGTTTTGATTGAAACGACAACACTTTCGTACTCAAAGCATTTGACTGTGCAACACCAAATCTTTTTCCGAACATTTCATTGCTATTGGCTCACCAAATATTATATATAGAGAAACGCTCAAATGAGACCCCATATTGGTGAGGTCGTGAGACCCCAATCTTAACCATTCAATCAACTCCATCAAACTCCTCTGGTGATGACACGTGTCTCACTACCAAAATCCATCAAAAGCAAAAAGCAAACAGTAAAAAGCAAAATACTATTCCCTGCACCTTTAAATCTCAACCATTAGATCAAAATGACCTAAAGGTGTGGGATTGAGCCTCACGACCTCACCAATAGTACCCAACCTCATTTGAGCGCCCTTGTGGCATATATATTAAATATGATAATAAAAGAATAGGGGAGCGTTCGGTTGAGAACCCTTGAAAATTCGCGTTAAATGCAAATCTCACCATTAGATCATGATGCATTTTTGTATCTGCGGGTGACACATGTCCAAAATGCAAAGTCAAAATTGGTGGCTTTGACTTAGCATTAAATGCATCTTGGAAAATGTACATGGGACACTTGTCATCACCAAAATACATCTTATATTTTGGATGGTGAAGATTGAGATTTCACGTTTTCAAAATTTAAAGAGTTTTCAATTCCTCTAAAAGAATTTACTTAAAATATTTTGCATACATTCTTTTTTAATCGTTTTATGCAATTAAGGGTGAGACCACAATATTAGATGAAGTCTGAACCGGGGAAGTTTAGCTGAGTAGGGTATGCTATGCTGGCCCTGGCCGGCCTATTGTCATAGTCATAACTCCTATCTAAAAAATTGATTGCATATTACAAAGTGCATTCACATTGAGAAAGGAACGTCATATATATAAAAATAAATCCATCGAAATTTTGATTTTTGTCCGGAAACATGTCATTTTTCTTAAGGCCGTTTGGTAAATAAATAATTTTTTTGGGTGAAAAGAAAAAGTTTCATGTTTGGTTTCACATGGAAAGTTCAAACAAAATAAAATGACCCGATAAAACTTTTTCCCTACTTTTTTCTATGAGAAAATTACTTTAATATTTATTGTATATTTTATTTTCTGTACACTATTTTTCAATGATCTAAACGTATTTGAAAGGGTATGGACTTTTAAATTTTAAAAAGCAAGTCTGTAAATATTTTCCCACTAAAATAACGTGATTTTATAAATAAATTGTACTTACAAGTTACAATGCCTTGATTAAAGTTACTAAATATCCTTTTTCTCAATTTTATTGATTTCCAATGTTAATTTTTACAAAATAGCTTAAAATCAACAATCTATTTATTATCGAGGAAGATGGTGGCATGTGAACTATCGTAGTGACTCGGAAAAAGATTCGCAACCATAAGATATAAGCGTTAAAACGACATTGTTTAAATCAAAACATCGTCTCCTTATGTTATATACATATTTTAGTTCAAAACGACGTAATTTAATTGAAACAATGTCGTTATGCTCTTGGGCCGTGAATTCCCCTTCGTGCCACAAATTGTATCGGATTGTTTTATAGCACTTTCCTTGTTTTCTTTCAAATTTCCATTTCAATATAATCAATATAGATTAAAGCTAGCTAAATGAGAGAATCAAGCAACAAAAAAAAAATTTGATAAAAGAGAATCAAGCATTTAAAATCTCATTTTCAAGTATAGAAATATCAAGTGTAGCACTTGTAATTAGTTGACATCTCAGAGGGACATGGGGAGCAATCCCATACAAGATTTGGTTTCTCAGCGTCAGATGGAGGATTATGATCAACTGAGAATCCAAACCCGGGGTAGAGCAAGTTCCATGTCGTCTCATCTAAGACTGCTCCGTCATTGAGCTCCTGAAGATGATGATCATTGTCATGCTCATGACCTTGGATTAGACCTTGTGGTAAGGTGGAGTGAAAGTCAGCAAAATCTGAGCTGTCTGATGCTGCTGCCCCTTTACTGTACTCCTCGGCGGATGGTGATGTAATGTTGAATAGCATGGAGGAGATGATGCTGGTATCTTGAGGCGGGAATATCAGATTATTGAGAGTGTTGGCCTCGACGTTTGTTGAGGCAATGTGTTTGTGATATAAGTTGTGATCTGAAGGTGAGAAAGTTGTAGGACAAGGGTGGTGTTGGTGGAGAAGAGTGTCATAGCTGAATGGGAAGTTTGGTTTTGGGGTGCTGGAGATGATGCTAGGCTCTGTGGACCTGAACTGACTACACGAGCTTTGGTCTCCATTTTTAAGTAGCATCAGGTTGTCAGGTGAGACCCATGAGTGGGAGACTGTCCTTTGTGCCGTTGTATTTGCTTTCTTAAATATCCTGCAGATGGCCCATGCATCCTACACATTCCAAGTAAAATAAGATTATCAACACACACTTAAAAAGTCAATTATCATAATCATGTACCTAACTTAAGTCAATAAGTTAAGTCTTTAAAATCAGTTATCCTGTTCAAGTAAAAAACATTTGGTTCAGTTCGAAAATACACTTGATTTGAAAGTGAACCTATCAGTAGAATGAATGACTCAAGAGAGGATAACATACATTGGCTGGAATGGCCTTGTCAATGAATCGCTTTGGATGAACAGAGTCAGCTAGGGATGGCAAGCGGAACTCGTGCATCATCCAGTCCGTTTTAATTCCTCTGGCAGCCCTACCTTTGTAGAAAACAAGGGACTTCTTTAAACCGATGCACTTGGTTGTTCCTTCAGATGAGTAGATGGGTCTGTCAGTGCCTGTTGCTTTCCAGAAACCAGCACCAGTGACTCTATTGGGTCGAGCACTGTTTCTGTATTTCCGATCTCTTGGGCAGTAGAAATACCATTCTTTCTCCCCACTTGCTGCCAACTCTTCTCGCAAAGAAAATATATAAAAGATATGCTCTCTCATAAGTAATTTCATCCATAAAAATAAGCTGTAACAGATAAAACAGAAAAACGAAGTACTCTCTTACTTGGAAGATCCCAGGGATCATGTTTGTAGATATCAAGTTGCTTAATGAGCTCTATAGCTAGAGGCCTTTGCTGAATCTTCCTCTTCAGATAAAATGCGACGAGCTCTTCATCAGTTGGATGAAATCTAAAACCAGGAAGAATTATCTCCTCTAATTTATTACCGTCAGTTCTATCATCCATGTTGCAACTTCACTCTATATGATCAATATTTCTTTTGTTACGAGACTTCACTGATCTTTTACGATATACAGATATATGTTGGAAACTTATAGCAATCAGAAGCTAGAACAATAGAGAAGGCAAAGCTACACAGGGAAAAATATGTTTGAGCCTGATTGTCGATATGAATGACCTCTTGCTGAAAATGAAGTGTGAGAAACTCAGTTTGAAGCCTATATATGCTACCTCATTAGGGGTCGGCTTCCGAACCTTCAGCCGCCTTTTGTGGTGACTTTCATAGAGATATCTGGAATAAATAGTTAGCCAAGCACTAAAACTAGATTAAAATATATATCTAATCAAGTTTAGAAGACCAAGAGATCAGTAAAATGGATCTGTTTTTCCACTTCAAGAACCATCAGTTTGGTTTTTGGGTAAATACAAATTAAAGGATCTCAAGAGAAAAGTACAACATTGGCTTCTTGGTATTGCTTGCAGGTTTCACACCATCTTTATGAACCATAGGAGTATTTGCATTTTATAAACCATATAATTTACAAACAAATTGATAATGCAGCGTAATTCCATAAAACTTTATCATTAAACGATAAAAAGCAAAACCGTATGTGCTTAAAAGTATGTCAAAACTAACTCGCTTTCAAGACATGTCATAAGCAATGTAACAAAACCGTTGTTAACCATATGATTAAATAAAACACACATCTATCTATATTGTTAATGTGAAGACAAAGCAAGCTTCAGTAAGGACACAATTATATATATTTAATGACTTTAAAGAACAGTGTCACCATGTTTTACTATTCAATAGTTTAGGTTTGAATGCAAACTTATTGTTTAGAAATGTGGACAAGATGCCAACTTCCAATACAGAGGCTCAAACTGACATTGAAGTCCCAAAAAAAGGCATGAATGAGGAGTCATGTGGGTGTTGTAGGTACATAGCTGAATATTCTACAATTTTTAGTTTTTATTCCACCAGTCATAAAGCTTCTATTCCACTGGCTTGTCAGTTCTGAACTTTGAATATTACACAGGTAAATATTTCTCTTACAATGTCAAAGGTTGCTGCATGAGGAAGAAGGCTAAGGCAACCCTAAACACACCCTTAGCTCATTAGACTGATTCACTGTTAGGGTGTGCTAGAAGTGAGCCTAAACCATAAACTCATACCCTATACCTTAAACACTAATCCCGTACATCGACGCATTTAAGGAATATATTAGAACTTAAAAGTCCTCGAGAAGTAATGGTGACTTTAACCAGACCCATATTAATGATATAAGAAAGGACTGTTAGATGAGCATTAATAGAGAGTTAATGCCATTAGTAAATTTTCAGCCATACCAAAGGATCATATGCCATATTAACAAGAGTGCTACAGATATAAGATGCGATTTATGGACACTGGTCTTAAAAGCTTGATGACCTTGTTATTTTATTTTTCAGTAAAATGACAGAAGAAGGCAGAATCAGAAAACAGAAGCCAAATAATAATAAATTTTTGAAATACTAAAAGTGTAAAGGGCTTGCTAATACATACACATAAACCTAATATGCAAAAATCTGGTAGCATGAAAACATATACAAAGACCGACAATTAGAAGATCATTATTACCTTATATACCATTGGGAACAACAGGAAGAGGTCTCCAAACAACTAAACAGTGAAGAGTGTTAAAATAAACAATGACATGGTTTGAAATTTGAATGGTGTGTCGTCACACTAATTACAATTAGTTGAAACACACTTCCAAATGATCATGAATCTATGTGCTATTACTACAAACACATGAATTAATTAGCGAATTCTATAATATAAACCAGCCTTTCAATGATATTTGAAACATAAATCATACCTTGATTAAAAGGCGCAGCAGGTCTCAAAGAATAGAGTTGATAATGTGAGCAGCCTTGAGTCGAAGGAATATCTCATAAGCTGATTATACATGTCTATCAGAAGACAATGTCAAATATTGGTACAAACATGAAGCAGTTCATGCTAGGGAGTAAATAACCACATATCTAAAACTTTTGAAAGAAAAAGATAGAAACAAATTGCAGATATTGAAAGTATTAGAAAGAAACGAAATAAATAATAAGTGGTTTGGTAGCAGTAATTAAAGAAGGGAGAAAAGTCAAATTTCTTTGATTTGGTTAGTTCATTGGAAAGCTCCAACTATAGAATTCCTCAACTTCTTGCTTTCCAAAAATTTCAAACTTTCACTCTGAGAAGTCCAAAGCCGCACACTCGACACAATTATGTTATCTTAAAATGTTTATTTTACCCAATGAAAGTGCTTAAGATCGAGCGCTAACCCATGTACAGAAAGTAAATAGCAAGAGTTACCATTCAATGGGGAAGCTCACTGAGTCAAGTGTCAAACTAGGGACTGCAAATTCTGTGAAACTCCCCAAATTCAGCTCCTTGGTTCCAACCCTGCCTGTCGGTTGCTTGACCTAGGGCTTGCATCCATCCAAACGTGCACATATAAAGTAAATGAAACAAATGAAAACAAAGATAAACTACTCCCAAGTCAAAGTTTAATGCCACTCAATTCACAAGAATGCCATGGCAAAAGTAGCCTAAGAAAAACAATTAGCAATGGTTCATGTTCAGGGTTTGCATGAGCAGCACCGACATGCCACCATGGCTGTTGCCTCTGTTCTGAAAAGAACAAGACAACCGAATTGAAGAATCCATGATGTAGCACGTAGATTCTTGCTTCCAAGATGAGGAGATATAAAACCAAATGTGATTTTGGTATTATGGAAACTAGCAGCAATCTTCTGTTAGAACTTAGACCACACACCTGCATCTAAGCTAAAACATGTCAATGTGTTTTCCGGTGAACAAAAGGCTTTTCCGTTAATAAGGGAAAATCTATCAACTGGGAACCAAATTTTTACTGTCCTCAAATAGAAGTGTGATATTCACATATTCCTGATTCTTGTTATTGCACAATTTTGTGAAAAACAATAGCAGCAAGTATTTCAACTATAATTTGATACTAAACAGTGAATGAGAAATGGATATGAACATTTCAATAATGAAGGTCAATAACAGTAATAGTCATGCCCAAACATCTTAATAAAATTTAGAAGCGGCCTGAAATTAGGGATTTGACCATAACGTAAGAAATTATTCTGAAGTGGGTAAGATTGGGAAAGACTGTATATAAGTTCCAAGTATAACTGCAGCCATTCCTTCACACCTTTTTTTGAACAATACAATTTTAATTCAAAATCTATTACTAAATAATAATAATAAAAACACTACGAACCTACACCATTTGAACTTTTGAAGCAACACAACGCCTCAACTTCAACCCAATTTCTCCAAAATTATCTAATAAAAAACCTAACTGATTTTTCAGAATACGAATGCACCTTTGCTTGTGATTTTCCGTCAGAGTAGTCTTTCGGATTGTAAAAGCATCTCTCGCGCAGTCTCCTATAAACATCTGCGTTTGTGATCGCAGCCGCGAACAACACTGACCAAGTATAAAGCGCGGGAAAATCGGTAACGGAGAGTGCAGCGCGTCGGTCACTATTTAGAGTCCGTTCGATTGTGAAGAGACTGGGCTCTTGATAAAGGCCCATATTGGTAAGAATAAGTACTTTGGGCCTCATTGGGTCTAGGTAAATTGAATGGCCCAATTGACTGAGTGTAAAAAACATTTGTCAACACAATAATGTCCATAACGGGAAGCTTGATTTAGGTTTACAGATTTTAACTTTGAGAAAGTTTAAAACTTGTAAGTTCATTTAAGTTTGAAGATTGAGATGTTTGATGAGCTAGCTCAGCCATCAAATTTAGTACAGGCTTTTCAAATAATATCTACTCCAAGTCCGAAAGGATGATTTACATTAATTAACTTGTTTGAGGCCAAAATTGATGTGCATGTTCAAAGTGAATAAATATGATCAGTTTTGTCTTCACCTTGCAGCTGGAGGAAGAATATTGGATGCTTTAGGTTTTGAGAACATCTTTTCCAAAGTTGAGTTTAAGTTGCTTGGCTTGCTTGGAGGGAGCTGTGACGATGATTGAGTGATTAGAGTTGGAAGCTTATTTGGAATCAGAGATGGTAAAAATCACAGAGGTTGGATTGGAAGTTGAGAGTGTTGTACCTTTGGCTTTTGTCTGGTTATTTGTCGCGAGGACTGTGGACTTCCATTCATTGTAAGCAGCCTTGTCTGCTATTTTGCGCTTCTTGTAGCTTGAAAGCTGGAGATACAGAATAAGGGTAATCAGAGGAAACCAAATGCGCCCGTCTTCATAAACAATTTCCAAACACATAATAACGAAAGAAAACTGTTAATGAAGCTAACACTGTTCATTATAGCCTATGCATATGCATCCTCGTGGAAACTATATGGAGTCTAAAGAGTAACACAACAGCTAGGTCACTGTCACTGTGATTGTGACAGTTCACAAATAAATACCTCAGTGTCATCATCCGAGAAGTGGCCACCATCTTCAATCATCCTCTTCCCAGGCAATGCATCTAATAAATCTAGAGTGCATAGGCAAGATGTTTGTTACGTGACTCCGTCTACACTAATGCATTCACAAAATAAAGAGGTGTCTTTCAGAATAGAATGGTCTCTACGACGCTTCATATCATGTAGTGATACCTCGGTTACCCTTGATTTCTCTTGGGTCTTTCTTCTCATTTGCAATACCAAAGATGTCAAAGCACAAGTCTTGCATTGAATTAGAGACCTGTAAAAGAACCATGGCTTTGCGAGTCAATCTGAATACTGTACTGATTATAGAAATAATCTTATGTGTAGAACACTACACTTTGCAATAATACAGAGCACAGAAGCTCTTACACTTGTGAATTCAGCCTCGGATGTGCCACAAAGCTCAATCAACTTCATTCTGTCTACCTTCAGCTGTTCACAATAATACAACAATTAAACTCAAGTACAACAAATGGCTTACCTATCACACGTGTAATATGAATATTGTTGTCAACACAAAACCTTTTGCTTCTTAGCACACAGATAGAATGCCACGGCAGTAAATACAGGCCTGGTGAAGTCTGCACATTCCTTCCTTGAAGCTGGCAATGATGCCAGAAACCGGTCTTTGTATCTAAAATCACAATCAAAATCATAAGAACAACAAACTTCTAGCAAATCAAGTGAATACTCACGACAACCCTACTTATATATATCCAAAATTCTTTCACACGCATTTTATCAAACAGTCAATGGACATCAATATGCTCAAAACTTACTGCAACAATCCTCTTTTCACCGGGGGGATGAGCCTCACACATCCAAACTGGATCCCCAGCTCTCTAATGTCCAGCTGAGTCCTTCAACCCCAACACATTTGGCATCACATAATCAAAATTACATCAAACACCAAATACGAAATTAAACAGCATTCCACCACTCCAAATCAGAAAACTCACTTAAGACCAAGTCCATGCTGGATTGAATTGAAAGACCGAATATACGCCTTCTCAGACATCCCACTAATCTTAATCGCTAGATCCTTGTTAAATATTTCTTGCGCCCTGCAAATCCATCCAACCGCACAACCACCGCCGCATCAATCACTCAATCACAACACATAAAAAACTCGTTCTAAATCGATTCCATCGGTCATTTACCTCGTTGCAGCTATCTCTAAGCATATCACAGCCTTGCAAACCTCCCCCTGCGAAAACCAAATCCAGTCAGAAAACTATTCACAAAATATAACCTAGCGCTTCCCGAATTCAGCTTTAATTCATCAACACACGCAATTAACAGCTCACCACGCCGACGACGGACGAGTCGAACTTCACGTCGCACATCCGACGAAGCTCCGCGGCTCGTCGGACAACGTGCTTAGACTCCGCCAAGCCGAGCCGCTTCGCCAGATCGGTGAGATCCATTTCCGATTACCACAAATGCGACGAGGTCGATCCAAGGGTTAGGTTTCGGTCGATTTGGCATCTTGCGAAGAAGACGATGACGGCTTTGTACGTGCGCGGAGGAAGAAAATGACGATCGCGGGCTTGGCGGGAATGCGTTTCGGTTCTTCCTTTGCTGAAAATTTCGCGCCTTGTAAATATCACAAAATTGGCGCTTTTTTATTTATTTATTTATTATAGGGGACATTGTCCATGACATGACTCGAATTCTGGAATTTTTAGTTTCGGGTGGTAAGCGCCTACCACCAGGTTAACTCACACTCGTCGATTCAGTTTATAATGCTAGATTCTGTGCAACACAATCAAATGCTAGTTCTAAAATAATATCATTTCAATAGAAACAACGTCGGCTCGATTGATATTTTTGATATATAACAAAAAAATGTTGATTTGATCGAACATTTTACTCCGCTGCAGATTACGTCGTATCAATCAAAATAGCGTCGTTTTGATCTATTATTAAAAATTCTCTTATCAAACCGACACTATTTTGATCGAAATGACATCATTTTCATGCTGGCAGAAGCATAATTTGGGTGCACAACACCTAAATCTTTTTTTTTGTCACATCGGATCCAAATCCGTTGTGTTCTATCTCAAGTGTCTGGAAATAAAAATAGAATAGTGTTGTGTAATCAGACCTATATAATTTTGAAGTGCTTTATAAGAAAATATATGTCAAAATTTCTTAGATGGATTACATAAGCCTGAGAGGCAATGCATTGGAGGAATGAGAGACCAGCCGGCAGCAGCTGTAGATTTTGAGTCTTTGAAACGGAGGACGTGAGGGACTGAGGGTAGACAGAAACTAATTAGATGGCTCCGAAGAAGGTTCTTCCTCGGCGTCATTGCCATGGACTAGCTGAAAAAAGAAGGCGAGGTGAGTGTTAGATAAAGAGTAATGAGTTTGATGGTTTTAAATATGGGAGAATGGAGAGTGAATAAAATACCAGAGAGCCAACTCGCTCGTACGCTTCCATTACTTTTGGGTCCTGCTCGTCTTCGTACCCTATTTTTAGAATGTGTGGTCCATTGACAGACCAGAAGGCTCTTCGACCAGCTTCCTGATCGATATCATAATAAAAATTCTCGTTTAAAAATGTATGATGTCTAGTCGGAGTAAAGATTTCCTTTCGAGCATTAAATCAACTTTATTCGCAAATGTGGGACATTAATTGTTTTGTCTCACCTGCAGTAGTATCATGTATATAGCTTCGAGAGTCTGAATGCGAATTTCGGGATCATCTTCGGCTTCACGTTCTATGGACAGTGCAGAGGCAAGCTCGAGAGGCATTTTTGATGTCTCCTGTTCACTATAGACCTGCACAACCGAAACAATTTGATGAACAATCTGCCACAACTGATGGAACAATGTGATTTGGAAATTAAGGTCATGACATTCTCGCTCAAAGATCGATGACCATTGCATGAATCTTTTATTTAAACAACGTAAAGAACAGAAATGTGCAGAAAATAGTAACGGAAAAAAAAATTCTGCATGGAAAAAGAAAAATCACGTTCCTTCCTTTTTCCTTGTACCAAACATGCACGTAAAGAAAGCCTATTCATGGACGAAAATCTGTTTACCTTATTGCCAGCAACAGGGAGAAGCAAAGCTGGCCATAGAAATTCTGACGTAAGAAGCAAATTTTGTAATTGACTCTCAGCTTCAAAACAGCAATTACGTATAGTTCCCGCGACCTATTAGAAAAATAGAATTTATTAGTTTTAACATTATCCAGCAACAAAGAGGTTAAGATGTGTACACGACAACAATAGATTGGAGGTCCGTACTCCTTTCTTTCGCACTGAACTTGTAGTATCAATTTGTCTAAGTATTTGCTTGAAAAGACCGCGCTTGGGGTCTAACAAGATTTTCCGGCCAACATCCTTTTGTGATATGTTCACAAGAATGGACCCAACATGCTCAAATGGATCCGCTGTAGAAAAAGAGAGATAAAAAAATCACAACTCTAAATGACTAAAATGTAAGAGCCTCATCACAGTGAAACATACTGATATGTAGCGTCGAGGAATATAACGCTTTATACAATCGTCAATCATAATCATCAAACTACGAGCAGCAATGGCTACCTAACATACGAAAATAACAGTAAATAATAGAGTGATAAGCGCACCATTTGTTTCATAAGAGGATGTACAAAATGACCGGACAAGCTTCATAACATACAGTCCCTGCATTTTCTCATCCTCAACCTACACGTCCCAAAATCAAGAAAGGATACCCAGTTAGAACAAACGTACTGGAGCGTATCACGGTTTCGATATCGGAAGCGGCTTTTAACTTTTAAACACTATGTTGCATGTACTTGAATACAAAAACATGAACCTTATTGAAAAGGCTGCTTCCGTTTTATATCGTAAAGAGTATCTATTCACCTGAAGCAAGGACGCAATACCAGCCTCTGACTGCGTTAGATTTACGAGGAGCATAACAAGCAACTTCGTAATGCTACACCCTTGCTTATACAGCAATTCCATAGCACCTTTCACCATTCCACCTCCGACCATCTTTGTAACAAGATTTGAATTTTGCGACAAATTAACAAGCGCTTCTGCAGCAGGTTCCGCAAACTCCTAAAACAGTAAAGGAAGGTCATGCAAAAGCAACAAATCAGATTCTTAGTTATTCTCCTTAGCCCAAAAATTACCACGTCTTTTTAAGCAACATGCAGCTCGACGAGGGCAACTCAATCAATAAAAGCCAAATACATCTAAAACCACAGCATAAGCGGTTTGCTGGTTTCCCTTTTTTCCAGAAAAGTGAAGCACAGAAAATTAAAAGAGCAGGACATCAAGTAAGCTGATAGAGAGTAATTGTAAGCTCACCTTTTTATCACCTACAAGGCGAGATAGCGCAGGAAGCATGATACCCGAGTAACTAGCCAGTGATTTAATCCCTTCATCGGACCCTGTCAATCCTTGTACAATGTCAATCGCTGCCTTCTTCACCTGACCAAAGATTTCCCAACAAAAATCAATCACTTCGTCCCAACTAAAACCTCTAGAAACCCCAACACATTAAAACAAAATAAATAAACCCAACTCACAACTCAAAATCTCCTGAAACAAAATCACCGATTTCAGATTCAATAGATACAACGAAAGATCACGAAGCTTACAAATTCATCAGCGCACAATTTCGAAGCACAAAAGTAAAATTAAAAGCAAATTAGGGCTGCAATTAGTAAAAAAGACAGCAACTTTTCAAATGGAATTCCACAAACTGAATACTATCACAACTTACTTGCGGAGAAGGTGAAGATAAGAACTCCAACAACTCTTCAAGCTCAGTCGCCATTGCTGTCCGCCGTCCTCAATTTGCAGCACAGAAAAAGCCCAAAGCACCAGCACGCAGACACACAGATACTACCACGGCGTCGTTTGATACTAACGCTGGGGCTGTGTAATTGACGAAATTATCCTCACGAGTTTCCTAGTCGGCTAGTTCTGACACATGAGTAGAAAATAAAATGAGATTTGGATTAGGTACTTAAATTGTAATTAACCAAGTTTACTTACGGTTTAAATTGCAATGTGTATATTTACAATACGACTCCCAGAAAAACAATAAATTTGGAATGGAGGCCAAAATTCGCCGCGGAGGTCGGAGTCTGCAATGGAGGCCGTCGTCGCCAGATGTTCCACCGCTTCCAATTTCTCTCTCCTAAAAAACCTAACGCGCCCTCTCAATCGCAAATTCCGCAGTTCGGTCAGATGCTTATCATTCGACGCCGCGATTCACTCCCGCGGTCATTTTTCTTACTAAAAAAATCGATGACTTGATCACACCGAAGGTCAATTTTGTTTCCATCGTTGAATTAACACACGGTCGTGATTAAGAACTTGATGGATTTCTGGTTACAGGAAATGTGGAGCTCAAGAGGAGAGCGTACGATGCGCTGCTGCTTGACGCCGGAGGCACGCTTCTGCAGCTGGATAAGCCCGTTGCGACGACCTATGCTGCAATTGGTGGAAAATACGGTGAGAATTTGATTTATGATTTTTTTTTTTCATTTCAAGATTTTATGATTATTATTTTTTTAATTGACTACTTTGATTGATGGTGTGTATGCAGGATTGGTTGCCACAGAAGATGAGATCAAGCAAGGGTTTAAGAGGGCATTCTCGGCTCCGTGGCCTAAAAAACTTCGCTACGAGGTGATCCTAAAATGTCCGTGCTCATCTTTGTCTTCATTGATGATAGAATTGGTTTGGGTTTATGGGAGGAGTTTGGTGAGATTGATGAGGTTTTTCCATTTTAGGGAGATGGGAGGCCGTTTTGGAGGCTTGTTGTAAAGGAAGCTACTAGTTGTGACTCTGACCATTACTTTGAGGAAGTGTATGAGGTAAAGGAATGGATTTTGGACGTGCTATACTATAGTAAATAAGAATTTGTGATGTTTTGCAAGAATGTGTTAGATCATTTGAGTCGATCATTTTCTCAGTACTTTGCTAATGGTGATGCTTGGCGTCTTCCTGATGAAGCTCGTGAAACAATGTCCACACTGAAAGATGCTGGAGGTAATTCTCGATTGATAACTGTAATTTTCTTGCCAAAAACTTGTTAGTGAGATTGCGCACTTATAATATGTATATATTTATTTTTTATCTGATGCGATGAACATGCCTGCAGTTAAATTAGCTGTAGTATCCAATTTTGATACCCGTCTAAGGAAGCTATTGAAGGACCTCCAAGTTTTAGATATGTGAGTTTTATTGCTATTAATTTCTCCCCCATTTGGTTATGTGCCGTGTCTGTTAATGCTTTGTTATTACCAAAGATCACACCAAGTATGTAATGTGTGTGATATTCTAATTATCTTCGAGTTCCTGAAGTAGGATTTTAATTTGCATGCTTTCAACTGTCGGAGCTTTCCTCAGCACTGGCTAGTAAAAGGTGTTGTTACATATTAATTACACCGTGGCGTAGCGGCTTTAAAGGGACAAAATATTCATCTCTTTTCATGCTACAAGTACTAAAGGGTTTATAATTTTTCTCCATGCAGGTTTGATTCAGTTATCATTTCCTCAGAGGTTGGATATGAAAAGCCAGATGCAGAAATATTTAGAGCTGCTTTAGGTCAGTGCGGCTTGCATTTCAGTAAAGAACAGCAGTCTATCCGAGTCCTTCAATGTACATAACTAACCATTTGCTAATGAGGTTGATGATTTCACCTGATGTTGTAGATGCTGTCAATGTGGACGCTAGCAGAGCTGTTCACGTTGGAGATGATCAGGTGGCAGATAAAGAAGGTGCTAATGCCATAGGAATTGACTGCTGGTAAGAGATCTTCCTTCACATAAACATGCTTATACAATAAATTGAATGTCAACAGAAATGGCCTTTCACTGGCTATTTCGAGCTATTTTAATGTGTGCTTTATGTTGAGAATCAACAGGCTGTGGGGTACAGATGTTCAGACATTTGCAAATATCAAAGAGGGCATACTGATCAAAGGAACGCAATAGTATTTTTATTTTATTTTTGAGTGACCCCAAACTGATTGCCCATCTCTGGCTGTAAGCCTGACTTATCGTCTCTTGTGCCTGAACTAGAATAAACATTTACTCTGTAAAAACCCCCTGCTACATTCATTTAGTAGTTAGTGCTTGTCAAGTCTACAAGAGCGTTCGATCTGTTTATGGTAACCTGCTTTTCGCAATCTTTTTGGCAACCCCCATATCACACTCTCCTTTGTCCTTTCAATCAAATTCTCATTCATAAACAAAAGAACATAACATTATGAATGCTTCTTATCAACAAAAAAAAAAAAAATTAAAACATTAGGAATGAGCAATTTCTGACAAAATACAATTTCAATGTGGACATCAACATGAAACAGAGACCATTCTACATGTGTTCATCCTTCCTATCAAGCAAGATATCGATACAATTTCCGGTCGTTGTTGTCTCTTTCCAAGAATTCCCTCTCAATTAGAGATTCAATTCGTTTCTTGATCTCAACTGGGTTGGCCAAGAACCGAGACTGCAGTTGTTTAGTCACCTCAGCAATTATGTTGTTGTGATCAAGAACTCTCCTTGACTTCATGATCCTAACAATTGCAGCTTCAATTTGTGGTTTTCTGTCTTCTTCAACTCTCTGTCGCGTTTCTTGTTTCTCAGGTTCTGACTCTTTTTGTGCTACAACTGTTCCTATCTTCACCTTGTAGAACTTGCTTGTGAACTTGTCATTGACAAAGAATGCATCATCCTCGCCGATGTCTTTGCTCATGGGCTCCTTGCGAAGAACATTCTTTCCCTTGACACATGCCAAAGACTGCAGGCATCTCTTGAGATCTGGAGCTGGAATCTCAGTGGCCTGCTCGATTTCTTTATACGTAAGCCTGTCCGAGTTGTTAAACAGCATAAGAACACACATCTGATAGGTGGAAACATTGAGCTCGTGCTTCTGGCCCTTTCCAAATGTTGCTTTTATATCAGCAGTACCCATGTTGGTTTGCCAGGACAATCTTCTACCAGTATGAGTCCCGAGGTAATATGCCCTGAATTTCTCACATAGGTTAGACACTTCAGCAGGTAAGTTGCAAGTGACACTAGGTTGAGTAGGCCATGAACCCGTTGTTAAGACTTGCACATCAAGTGTAGCCCCTTCCCCTAACTCAGCACCATGGTTAGCATAAAACCCTTGCATCGTGTCTTGAGATGTTTTCATGTCAGTGAACATGCCTTCTAATTTAGAAGTAAACTGATATCCACATTCAGTTTTCAGCTTCACTATCAAACTTCTTTCTGCATCATCAGATACTGTCTTTCCTGAAAGAAGTCGTTTTGCCAAATGCTGCTTGTAGTATTTCTCAAATACATCTTTCTCCTGCAAATATCGAAACAACATCATCACCTTGTCGAGGATGATCTCAATGTCCTCCTCACTCACACCTTTCAGACCCTTGCGAAGTTTGTCATCCACGAACAATGATATGAATTCAGGAGAACGAAGATTCAGATTAATGAAATACTCAAACGAGGAATTTAGAGCATTCTGGAAAGTCTTGTCATTATTGAAAGCCAGGTTTATAATCTTGTCATACTTGTCCTTTTCATCCAGCAAGCGCTGGACAAATTCAACAGGATCCTTTAACTTCTCTGGGTCAGTAACCAACTGCTTGCCAGTCTCCCTGAGGTGAGAAGTCATCACTTCACGTATTGTTGAAAGACCATCGTCAACCCGACGGAACAGGTTGTATGTTCTTCCCAGATCTTCATACTTATCATCAAGAAGCATCTTTACTAGACCTGAGTTCTCCATATGAACAAGTCTTTGCATGTGGTTCTCAATCATTTCCTTCTCAACCACATTAGTAATTTTGGGTTCACTCCTTACATTCAAATAGTGAGACACTCTTTCGATTTCTTCATTTAAGCGACTCTCAGCTTTTCTTAAATAATCCCCACAGTCACAGCACTCAATGAACTTCTGAGACTCTCCTCGATAAAATTCAGCTGAAACCTCAAGAAAAGGTTGTTCAAAGTCTTCTTCATAGACAGAAACACCCAAATCCATTAGCATCTTAATAATATTTCGCATCAGTCCTCTGTCTATAACTTCTCCAGATCTCTCTCTAAATACCAAATCTAGAAGTGTGTTACGGAGCCTTGCTTGGATTTTGCTTGAGTGAATGATATTGTCCCTCCATAAGTTCAGCCCAAGTTCATGAACAGGAGTCTTATGTGTGCCTGGAATGAATGTCCTGTCCATGTACATCAGTATATCTCTAATCATCTGCAGCGCCTTATTATGGTCGGCCCACTTATTTTTCAGGTCTTCCAGAAACAATCTTCCTTGCGCGGCCTCAATAGATTTTGATATCTCTTTCAGATGCAAAGTCATTGTAGCAACTAGCCCTGAGTACAGCTTCTCCCCATATTTGTGCAATACCATGTTGTATGCATTTCTGTCGAGGTTAATTGATGTTAAGAAGACAGAATTAAAGTTCAAGACAAACAGAGAGATAATACAATGAAGAAGATTATAATGAAACATATAAGTTCCTACATATTATCATACGATACTCGGAATCAGTCATAACTTGATCACTACGCTTAAGCAAATAGCAAATACCCCATAGTTAAAGCAAACAACTATAAAATTGCAAGTCGATACAATTCGTACAAAAGAACATGACTACTTAGCATATCCACAAACAACTACTCCAGCTTGAAGGATCATTTTCTATTTAATGTACTTAGATCACTTGGTATATAGTTTTTTATAAGGTTAACCCGTCTTAAGACACTAATGCAATGAAATACTAAATTCTTATGGATTTCAATTATCTAATAGGAACCTATGTCCGTAATCTTCATGTCGAAAAGTGTAGATATGTTTAGTCCTAGAGGTTGAGCAGAAGGACTACCATGAACACGCACCTTGAGTATTCGCAACCGCAAATTGACCAAATGGGGAAGTAAATATTGCGTAGCAAGTAGCATTGAATAGATCCAAAGACTGTTATTTCAGCATATTAATAAGGCAAATTATACACTCTTATTTATGCCACCTAGTTATTAACAAATATTAGTTATGTGATACAGAGACATTCTACTATAATTCCAGGAAAGTGAAATCGCATAATCTAGTCCACAGTTGTTGACCATATTAAGCCCACAAATTCCTCATCAAGGAATCAATTTTAAACGAAAAGTTCAATCGTGTACAAATATGATTCAACTTCTTCATGCGATATCAAAGTATTTGCACTAAGGATCAAATAAACAGATCACTCATCAACATAACTATTCCAAACGAACTAACAAATCCATATGTGAACAAACCCTCAACACCGAGTTCATCTAGCTGAGAAGAATGCCACTTCTGCATACCATTTTCAAACTCAATCATTGTACCACATGTTCATAACTAAAAGGCAATCATAATATCAACTCAATCTCAGGGGAAAATGCCAGCACCGTTCTTCAACAGTAGCATCATATACTAAACTGCAATATGTCAACTAAATTCCCAAAAATCCTGCATCAAGAAAACCTTTTAACACGTGACATCAATCACAAACACACCATTCAAAATAAACACTTCCCACAGTATAAGCAAGAACTCAACTTAATTCCCACATCAATAAACCTTTTAGTTAAAATGAATCCTAACACACCATTTATAATCAAATCCAGGAAAGAAAAAAAAGTTAAGAACCACACAAAAAATTTCTCAGCTCATAAACAACCAAAAGTCACATAAAGCAGACCAGCAAGAAAACAAACCGGTAAAGTTCCTCAAAGCTAAGCCCACTGGCATTATGATTATAAATCTCATTAATAGCATCCTCCAATATCTTCCAAGTCTTCTCTGCATACTTTGGATCCACCACAACCCGATGCTTAAACGCCTCAATCTGAAAATTCCTTTTCTTCTGATTACTCATTCTTCCCTCCGATCTTATCCGACCTCCTATCGAACCGAAATAATCACCTCCGCAGCCTTAAAATATCCAGCAAATCTCCCAATCCCCAAATCTCCGCACCAACCAGAAGAATTACTTAGAAATTATAAACCGTAAAGAAAAGTGGACAAAAAACGACTAAACCGTCAAGCGATCGTAAACATGCTGCAACGAATTACGGTCAGAACCTGCGGGTTCGCGGTGTCGGTGGACGCTCGACGATTTAGGGTTTGCAGAATGGCGAAATGGATTTTGGTTTTACTTCGTAGGGTCGATATATGGGAGGAAATGGTGTATTATTTTTTGGGTGCTGATTTCGCATAAAGCCGTGTTTGGTTACTCGGATTCGTATATGCTTATTTTCACTGCTTTTCTTTAAGGAGTTTTTCACCGATTTAACCCAAATCCAAACTCAAATAATTCAATTACACCGATTGAAATTCAAATAATCAGATTATCCTATTTTTAATATTCTGGTTCTTATTTTTCATTTTTTTTATAATTCCGATTTCTCTTCTATCGGGGTATGTACAAAAATGAAGATGTGTCTCGATTTTGGACTTACGTTGATCAAAACGAAATGAAATAGCGGTCACGTTAATCCCGATTTTCGAGGAACGGAGAACATTGAAAACAAAACTCCACAAATTCACGCCATGGTGATTTGGGAGCTCTGTAACCTATCGCCTATGAAAATACATTAAAAATTAAATTAAATTACATTAAAAATTAAATGTGTAGCGTGAAGCGTAAGAAAGTAATTTCACCATGCCGTCAGTGACGAGACGGAGGAGTAAGGCGGCTACGACCGCGCCGAAAAGCTGAGCGATCCACTAGTAAACCGCGCGCAATAGGGAAATTCTGCCGCCGATGAGGCCGCCGAGAGTGACGACAGGGTTGACATGGCCGCCTGAGATGTTCATGCCGGAGGCGATGCCTGCGAATAACGAGAAGGCGTGGGCTAGACCCACCGCGAGAAGCGCTCCGGATGTCAAGTCGGTTGTCTTTCCGTACATCCTAGCTGCAAATTAAAACCAAACCAAACCAAAAACCAGTTGAGATTTTAAACACGGTAGTTGCATTAAGAGTGGATTGAAAATGAAGTGCATGCATAAGATTGTTGTAACTGATGGCGAGAATGGATCCTTCGCCGTCGAATACGAAGATGAAGGTGGAGAAGAACTCCGCCAAGGCGGCTCGGATGAAGTTCGGATGAGTGGCCTCGTTCCCCGACGATTTGGGAGCTCTGACTACACTCGTGAGTTTGTGGAGTTTTATTTTCAATGGAACCGGGATCATTATGATACCGCGGTTCCTCGCAAACCGGGATTGACGTGCATGCCACCTCCCGGTATGAGAGAAATCGAGATTATAAAAAAAAATAAGAGAATTGGTTCCTACGGAACCGGAATTATTAAAAATGGGATATTCTGATTATTTGAATTTCAACTGGTGTAATTGAGTTATTTGAATTTAGTTTGGGTTAGATCGGTGAATAACTATTTTTTAAGTCGTGGAGTTCGCTTATTTGTATAGTTTATTTATTACGTTCTGCTGACAAACGCGCTATGTGATTTTAAGTTGTGTACCAAATGCAGCAGGGAAAATTTCACTGTAGCCCCTTACTTTATACATGTTGAAATTCGAAAAATTTCCTAAAATGCTCGAAAATTAAATTTTGATTCCCTTTCTACTTAAACTTGAAATTACATTCCCAATTTACTCAAGTTTTCTAAGGCGCCGTTGCCAACGGCGCCTTAGAGTTAAACCGCTCTTGTTGACGGCGGTTTAAGTCTCGTGGCATAAATACACCCAAAAATAAAACTGAATGGGTAAAAATTGCCATGAAAGCTTAAACCGCTGTTGTCCACAGCATCCAACAATTAGCCGCTATGGACAACATCGCCTTAATAACACAATGGAAGTTGCTTGGTCTACCAACTTCCATACATCCACATAATTCCCAGAACCATATCCTGTGAAAATCAAGCCTCTTTCTGCTGCAACTTGTATACTTCTCACATCATGTTTAATATATGGAATGAAATGTAATTTATCACGTAAGGATAGATTTTGTAATGTCTTAGTCCCGCAGCTGCTGTATGAAATCATGAAAACAATTGCATTTGCTAGATAGACATTCATTCAATCTCTTACTTACTTATAGACTTGACCGCAATCTCAGCAATCACACAAGTTTTACTTCCAGCCTTCGCCATATCCACCATGACATTCATTCCTTCAACAACCTGTCCAAACACAAAATGCACGTCGTTCCATTGCGTTGGCTTAGCATCAGTGATGCAGAAATGAGCACTTCCTGGCGTAAAATTCATGGAAACAGAACCAAGTTCGCTGTGCTTCTTCGTTGAGTTTTCGTTTGGTTAAATCAATCCATAAATGCCATCATCTCTTCGACCGTCAGGAAGTACATGGTACCAATCTTGTCCATTGTACTCTAATTTTGATCCCTTGTAATGTAGCCGCACTCCATTACTTTGATTAACACCTTTCTCTCCAGTGCACAGCGCCCTGAAGCTCTTAGCAGTCAAAGGAGTCGTATCGAAGTCCAGCTCGATCTATCACAACACGGCCGGCTGTAGATTTTTTGGTGTTATGTGTACCTGCGCATTTCATACAGCAGCTGTGGGACTTAGATTTAGTATTTACCAAAGATTCTGTTTGTGTTTTGTTTGTTCATGAAGCACTTTGAGCTTCACCTGCAACATTAATGAAAATGCGGATAGCGAGGATAATAGCGTTAGATAATTAATAAATATAATTCAACATTATCATCACACAGATAGTTCTTTTATTTGGGTACATGGATGTACGAAATAATGAAAACACACTTGCATGGATAAATACTCTGCTGGGATGCTCATTTATTATATGGCTCATTGTTCTTGCACTTCCATTGTGTTATTAAGGCGCTTTGTCCACAGCAGCTAATTGTTGGACGCTGTCCACAGCGGTTTAAGCTTACATGACAATTTGTGCCCATTCAGCTTTATTTTTGGGCGTATTTATGCCACGAGACTTAAACCGCCGTCCACAAGAGCGGCTTAACTCTAAGGCGCCGTTGGCAACGGCGCCTTAGAAAACGTGAGTAAATTGGGAATGTAATTTCAAGTTTAAGTAGAAAAGGAATCAAAATTTGATTTTTGAGCATTTTAGGAAATTTTCCTTGAAATTCTAACTCCCAATTTCTTAATATTTTGGATCTCACCCTCGACCGAATTGGGCTTTCTAAATTTTGGTTGGATTTGGACTTTGATATTGGACAACGCGACGCCAAGTACATTTACTGCAATTTTGTAGTATAATTTACTGCTGCTATGCTAGAGTTTTCTACATCATTGAACTTTTTGTGGTAACAATGAAATTTTACTCTATATGCCATACTAATTGGACAAAGTGAAGTATACTCTGTCTGCTCACTGATGTTACATAGACTTCCACTTCTTCTGCAATTTCTTCCACTTGAGGTATATTTGATATGACAGGCCTGAGAAGACCATGGAAACACTTGCCCACTGCTTGGTTGATAACGGGTTGCCGCTAAGTAAGGAGGACACCACTATGCTCACAAACTTGCGAGTTGTCGTTATGGTCGTGTTAGCAAGGGAGCCAAATCGGCTTATGGTTAGAAAAATGAAATTCTGTCCCACTGCACCACATAGGCAGTAAAGGAAAATGTCCCACGCAGCTTCTGGGTGTTGTTTGCAGAACTCAACTGCTTGGTATCCACTGGCTTGTGGCCAGCCGAACATGTATATCATGTTGTATATGGTTCCCCATAAATTCATTCCCAGCATTATGTCCCATGCACTGGTCTTGGGGTACCTAAAAGCCACAAGTATCAAACAAATTACAGATGTTGCCTGTGGACTGCATAAAACTGAAGTTACATTATACGGAAATAAGCCCAAACAAACACACTATAAAGTTGAGACGGTACTGTAATGTTATTGAATCCTGAGTTGCATTTGTAAAACCGTCAAATGCAAGGTTTAGGAAGCATAGACCGTATCCCAGAGGTGCATTTGGATGAGCTAGCTTGCTAGTGATCTTTGAACTCGTCTGTGCATCAAGAAAGGATATCAAATGAATTCAATGAACTGGGGTCCAAAACCAAGTTCCAATACTATGTTAAATTTACTTGGACATAATCAGGTTGTTAAGATCGCGATTTAAAACCTATATATTTCATGTTTCTAGGTATGGTTTCGTGTTAAATCGAAGGTACAAACAGCTTTTGGTGAAATTATATATGTCATGTATATAATTTGAATATGAGGTAAACTCTATTCCGCGATTTACATCCTTGTTCGATTTCACTTGGGCAAACTGAGTAGAGTTAAAAACTCGATACTGACAACTTTGGATAATGCAGTCTAACAAAAATACGATTGGCATGCCATATATTTGTGGGTGTGCATATACCTTTGAAAGAGCAAATGCAGACACTCCTCCAGCAACCAGAAAGCTGCTTACATACTCAGGAAGAGTGTATCGAATCCCGTATACCAGTGAACCCATCAGCATAACTGGTTAAAACATAAGAAGCTCCTGGTTAATCTTAAAGATAAAAATTACAGCATCAAACTATATTCTTCCTCATCCATTACGAGGGCGACCTCCTAAACAGAAGATCAGCTTCTAACTTTTGCACAAAAGAAAAAACAATGTACTCAGAAAACAAGCTCACCTGGAATCATTTTGGAGGACTTGGCCAAGACCTGCATTCAAAAATGAAAATATAACCAAATGGCATAGGTTCTTTCAACTCCAAACAAGACATCAGCTCAAGAAGCTATTGTATTGTACAACCGAAAACAGACCTCTATTTTAAAGCTCAATATAAACAGACATGTAATGTAAGGGAACTAGTCAAAGATCAGATAAATATATGAAAATCCCATCATGAATAACAACAAAATAGAAACGAAACATGCCTGGGCTGGATAGCTGATATACTTCAAGGCTTCAATGCCCATTGCTGGTCCAATGGTGTTCGTTATCCCAGCACCCCAGTACGACCACCATGGCGCACCACCAGAGCTGCCTCTCGACCAGATCTTAATCACTGTTTGATCACAAAAACCACCAGCATCCAAACCTCACTCACACAAAACAAGCTTTCTTTAAATAAAAAATTGTGGGCTTAAATCTTACTCATAAATGACCAAACCAGACACACTACATTCTGAGCTAGGTTTAGAAACGCCAAGTGCTCAAACCGCTTCTTATCCTCCCCAAATCGCTTTGTTGACCTGAAAACGCAACCACAAAACATTAGCATTGCCCAGATCGCAAACCCTAGAGTATCCCTCAGCTTGATTTAGTTACAATTGAAACCGGTAACGAATCTCAGGATCGAAATCCAAGGATACAGCAATAGAAAGGACGATTAATGGAGATGGAGACATACACAGTCTCTTGAAGCACGCCTTGGTAGATATACGCGGACCAGATTCCAGCGACGCAGAAGGCCAGCACAACCACGCGACGCAGGCCGGCGCCGTGAGCTTCCATTTCCGGCCTCCGTGAGCAGATCTCGGAATGCGACTGATCTCAGGCGATGTTCACGGCGACTATCAGACCGGGAA
Organism: Rhodiola chrysanthemifolia; assembly: GCA_033675395.1. Classification (NCBI taxonomy): domain Eukaryota; kingdom Viridiplantae; phylum Streptophyta; class Magnoliopsida; order Saxifragales; family Crassulaceae; genus Rhodiola; species Rhodiola chrysanthemifolia. The sequence continues at coordinate 17,838,707 of CM066204.1, forward strand.
GATGTCGGAGGCGAAAGCAACGAGATTCAAAACTGCTGTTTGTTGGTGTGAGAAAGAACAAAGAGATGGTTTATAGCGCGAACGCGAAGATGATACGTGGAGATTCCATGTGGAACGATTTGATTGGTTAAATGACGTGACAGTAATTTCTAATTGGTTGGAATAACGACCATACTTCTAACTTAAAGCAAAGGCAAGTGTGATAACTGATACACTCATTCTGTTGTTTAATTGTACAACATTTTGATTCAAATCCTTCCTGGCAAAAATTTTACACTAATCCTACACGAGGCTTGCCGGGTTGATTGGTTAGCCTATGCCTAGCCGGTGCCAGTCCACTCTTTCCAGTCTTTATCTACGTGTTCTTGAGCCCATTTGATAGCGGCTCGCGCTGCTTGTGGCCCTCCTGGTAATCCCCTTTCATTAATAGTATCAGCCATGTCGCAAAATGGCACGACCATTAGTGTTCCTGGACCCCCATACTCAGAGTGCAGGAAGGTACTGAAGATCTGAAAAGAGAGTTGAACAGAGGATGTAAGAGCCATTAACATTGAAGCGCATCAAGTTACTAACTCGCAAACCAACTACAAATATAAGCCCTAGTAAAAAAATTAGGTTTTAATATGTGAAATAAAAAGATCGATTTAGTTTCTTTGGCTACTGATCCGACAGAACTGAAGTTCATAAGTTCACAAAACCTTCACTGATATATAAATGGAACTGCTTCAGTATTTTAGTTTATGACTTTATCTGCATGATGAGCCTGACAGCATCTGAAGTCACGTATCTATAGTTATTTAGAAAAATAAGAAAGAAGAAAGACCAGAACTGAATCCCAAAAAAGAGACTAAAGACAGAAATTTTCAAGTCTCAATGTTCCAAAGTATATGATATATTAATTAGGGTGCAAACCTATCTAAGCAAATGATTAATTCAGGACGAATTGTAGAGGCAGCATTGTCCTGAAACGGAAAACATCACACATTGTGAAATCTAATCATCTGCTAATTATTATTTTTCAATTGCTGATGCCAGTAAGTCGTAAATATTTACAGGGATACCATTTTGAGAGATGGCGAGACATGAAAGCATCCCTAGGAGGCATCTCAGTCTCTCTGGTTCCCCCGGCTCTCAACAATGCAGCTATAATATAACGATGTCCTATTATAAAGACCCTGACCGGTGTTTTCTGCGCTCAATCTCATCCTTGCGCTTCCCGCCTGGATAGCTGCTCAGGGAGACTTTTTGCGAATACCCAGCTGGTGAAGGAATCCCTAGTCTAGATTTTCATTTTGGTCTTTGATGTTGCCTAGCTTTTTTTGTTGCTGCAGAGTGCAGATCAGCATTTTATCGTCCAGCTTGTTAGTTGTTTTTGGTTTTCGTTCTACTCAGCGAGCTTTCGCATTATGTCTATGCCCTGACCCAGGCTATTTGACTCTTATCAAATAAAGTTCGGGGAGAAGGCCCTCCCCTTTAGCTGAAAAAAAAAACTATTTACAGGAACAGTAGAACACGCCAATTTTTAGTTCATCCATTAATTTTATACCACTACTTCATCCAATTTGGTAAATATTTTAAACAGTGCATCTTTATCGATTTCCTAAGCAATTCTTTGTCGCGCATTCACTAGTTTTTGTAGTGTCTTTGATTTTTAATTCATTTCAAACAAATTCTCCTACGCGCATTTGCTATTTATCTCAACAAGTTGTTACACCGCACCATTAGACAAAACAAAACATCTCAAACCGAATACCTCAGTGCACACTCCCACCACCTCCTTAGCCGAGTTGCCATACCGCTCCACTTTCTTCGTCAGCTTGTTCATCAAATGATCTCTAAACTTCTCAGTCTCCTAAACCACAAAATCCACAACAACTCAATCCAACTTAAACAAACTCAACACAACACCAAAAGATAACTAAAAACACACCGCGTCGGCAAACTCCGGAATCGGATCGGGAAACTTGTACTCGGAAGCTCTGCAGACAAACCTCCGACGGTCAATTTCATAAAGCGGGCACAACGCCGGGCTGAAATCAAACCGTTTGAATCCAATTCGAAATCCGCGTGAAACGGCGGAAGGAGGAGATTGACGGACGGCTGAAGGAAGCAATCGTGACGAGTGAGTCGAGGTAGAAGCGGAAAGGGAGAGAAATGGAGAAATCGATGTCGCCATTTTCGATTCCTTATCTTACTCCTCCACTCCAGAAACAGGGCTTTGAGCTTAAACCCTGGAAGAGATAATTCTTTCCGAATTTAATTTTCTTTAAAAAAATGAACGAATTAAATTTATAAACTAAAAGTTGTTTGATTTGTTAGTTTCTGAAGTTTTTTTATTCTTGAGTATCTCATTTTGCATATTATACCAATTTGATTAACACATCTAACACGTAATTTTCATCCCAAAAAAAACATCTAACACATATTTTTTTAAATCGATTAATTACTTTACAATTAAAAGGAAATCAAGTTAAATGATCAAGCCTTAATTTTCATGTTAGGAGATAAACAAAATGATTTGAGTTATATCTTTTAAGGGAGTTTTTTTTAAAAATAACCCAAAACCAGTTTGGGTTTTCAAAAATAACCCAAACGAGTTTCACATTTCAAAACTGACCCATTTTTAAAGAGACCGGATTCCCAGGATCCGGTCTTTCACGTTTTGCAACAGACCGGATTCCGGGAATCCGGTCAGTTACATTTTGTAACAGACCGGATGAGCAGGATCCGGTCTTTGGGAGATTCGGATGATGTGGACGAGGCGGTCGAATACGTGGATTCCACGTAAGACCGGATCCCGGAATTCCGGTTTTTTAATAAGACCGGATCCCTCAGATCCGGTCTTCTGCGATATATGATTCAACGCAGATCTCTTCTCTTCCCCCATTCTTCTTCTCCAATTTCTTCAAACCCTAACAAGATCCGAGCTCCTCCGTCGCCAATTCGTCCGTTGCTGTCATCGATTTATCCGTCCATCACACTCCGTCCATCCATACGAAGAATCTTCGTCATCCGATTCGTTGGCATCCGATTTCGTCCGTAAAAACCCTAAAGTTCTACGAAATCGATAGGTAAAAACCTCAATTGAGTAACTAGTGTTGTTGTAGTGTTGTTGAATTGTTTGTATTTGAAATTAGTCGGTTAATTGTACGATTTTTTTGTGAATTTTGTCCTTTGATATTATTGTTTAAATTAGTGTTGTTATTAGTGTATATATTAGTGTTGTGAAATTAGTACGTTTAAATTAGTGTTGTTATTTTTGTTGTTTTTAGTATTGATGGATTAAACCGGTTAATTGTATGACTGTTGAATTTTAAATGTTGTGAATTTTGTTATTAGGGTTGTTATGTGTTGAATTTTGTTATTGGTGTTGAATTTTGTTATTGGTGTTGATATTTTTATACTTGGAAAATAATTTGTTTTTATTTTTATTTTTCTTCATGAATTATTAATAATGTATATTTTTTTTTGTACAGAAATGTCGTCCGGTAACAGGCGAAGAAGCACTAGTCAACGCGATGTGCCGTCTTCTTCACGTGCGACTGCTAATCCAGATATGGATATGGATGATTACGTTCATCCTGGACCCATCGATCCATCCTTATTGACAATGCAAAGTGTGCATCGCACTGAGGCGATTTGGAGAAATCAGGTATGATTTTCATTAATTAAACATTTGAAATTCATATCAAATAACAATATGTTATACTAATAAATTGTTTTACATATTACAGATGGATAAAGATTTTATGTCTGATAAGCCATTGCGAGTCGCGGGTCATAATGTCGTAAATATGGATCCTCGACTTGCGCAGTACGTTGCGAATGCCGGATTTCTACCGTGGACCCAAGTATGCGGCGTGAAGATCGATCCAAAATTGTGCACCGCCTTAGTGGAGAGATGGCGACCCGAGACACACACATTCCATCTGAATGGAGGGGAGGCTACAATTACATTACAGGACGTCGCTCTCCTTACTGGATTACCCATAGATGGGGAGCCTGTATCTGGACTAGGTTCGTTGGAATGGGAGCCACTTTGTTTGAGTTTATTGGGTGCTGTGCCCGATCGTCCGAAGAAGAAATCGATGGGTACCAAGACATGGTTCGATGACTACCTGAGTCATATACCGGACGATGCGGACGAAGAGACATTGAAGAAATACGCTAGGGCGTACATCTTGTGTCTATTGGGATTGAGTCTCATGCCAGACTTGTATGGTGATCAGGTAGCGCTCCACTACCTTCCATTATTGGCGGATTTGGATAATGTCCGGAGATACAGTTGGGGGAGCGCGGTTTTAGCTGTGTTGTACAGTAACTTGTGCAAAGCGAGCAATGTTAAGAAGTCGCAAATTGCTGGATGTTTACAGTTACTACAGTTTTGGAGTTGGGAGCGTTTGCGTGTTGGAGCTCCACAACCATATTATAGAGAGGCCCCAGCCCTTGAGGATGACATTCATCCATATTTACGACCTTGTTGGTCGTACTTGTAAGTTAATTTCCATCGCATCCATATTTAAAATTTGAATTTTCATATTCAATTTGTAACGCATTTTTTATGTGCAGACATTGGGCTGGACCAAAACACTTTGTTGAGGTCCCGCGTGGTTCTCTAGTCTTCTTTCGGGATCAACTGGAGCGAATGGTTCATGTTGATTTTATCTTCCAACCATATGACGAGGAGATATTGGCCCGACTGCATCCCGTATGTCTCGATTCACGGGAATTATGGACGGCTGATGTGCCACTTATTTGCTTTAACATCATTGAGTGGCATCATCCGAATCGTGTTTTGAGACAGTTTGGATGGAAGCAGATGATTCCACCTGCTCCTATAGCATGTACGAATGACCACCACGGGTTGGAAAGGAAAAAGACAGTTGACTGGAGAGTGTACCTCGCACAGTATGTTGCGCAATGGAATGCCAGATATGAGAGATTAATATATGGGGATCCGGGCGAGGATGACGAGGACATTGATATTCCTAGTGATGAATATGTGTATTGGTATTCAAGGGTAACACGTCGCCTTATCCAGCCCAAATTGAAGGAAGAGGACACTCAGTACTATCGCCCTACTGCCCATGAATTACCTAGCAATGTAAGTTTTGACATTGATATTCCTAGTGATGAATATGTTTTATACGTTCACTAACAATTTGTTCCTATAGATTCGCACGTTGCTCATTTGTGCATCGGAAGCTGCAGAAGGATTTCATAGTACTGCAGACCCGAGACCTGTTTTCCATCGCATTTTTCATACCGTAGTGGAAGAACTACGGGTGTTGGGCGAGTTGCGGTTGCTGAACATCAACCCTGAATTTATTGACTTGGGAAACGGTAAATTTCCATTTACCCGATACCTATTTTCCATCGCATTTAATTATTTCACTAATACATTTCAACGACAGATGACCATGATGATACGATTGTAGAGGAAGATCATGTCACCAACCTTGACTCACAGACCGCTGGTTATGATCGTCCATCAAGTTCACGGGCACCACCATCACCACCATCGTTTCGGCCATCAAGCTCAAGAGCACCACTTTCACCACCATTTCGACAATCCACCTCAGATGCGCCAGCTTCACCACCAGCTCATGGGCACGAACTTCGTCCTCGAAAGTCACCGAAACAATCATGGCTTAAGAGGTTGCGTAACAAAAGATTCTGATTACATTTTGTACTATGAAACTCTCAATTTAATGTACGAAATTGACTTTTAAATATGTGTTTTAATTTCATTATGTCAATTTAATCGACAAAATTAACTTCTAATACATTATGTGCACTAATTGAAGTAAAAAAAAAATTTATTTTTTCTGAAGACCGGATTTCGGGGAACCGGTCTAACACGGGACCCGAATTTCGGATTTTTCAGAAGACCGGATTTCCTGTATCCGGTCTTCTGAAAAATCCAAAAAAAATTAGGTCATTTTAATGACCGGATCCCCGAAATCCGGTCATCAAAATGACCTAATTTTTTTTTGGATTTTTCAGAAGACCGGATACAGGAAATCCGGTCTTCTGAAAAATCCGAAAAAAAATTAGGTCATTTTGATGACCGGATTTCGGGGATCCGGTCTTCTACGGGACCCGAATTTCTGACGCCGCGACCAGAAATGACCGGACGACCACGGGTCGGGATTCTTCAAAGACCGGATTCCGGGAATCCGGTCTTTGGTAAGCTATAAATATGGACTTTCTCTACTTCATTTTTTTCATCCAAACACACTTCCTACTATATATCTATCATAATTTCACTCATTCTCTCAATTTCATTCGAAATGGAAACCCCCACTATTGATAATTTAGATGTTCCGATCATGGACGAGTACGATCGGGACGAAATGGAGAATTTGGAGATGGTCACTGTTCATAATCCGGAGTACGAGAATGCAGTACCCCAATACTTATGGGATCATCCGGATTTCGAGGATGTTTCGGCATGGGACACCAATCAACCAGCCGATGAATATATGGGAGGATATTTTGCTCAACCGGATCTCCACGCATCCCTAGGAGTTGGGTCTGAGTTTGACTCAAAAGAACTTGCCGTACAAGCGGTGCGGAAGTGGTCGATAATGACACGGGTGGAGTACATGGTCAAAAAATCTAACCCTTCTTTCATTGTGTTTCAATGTAGAAAAGGTCGAGAAGTTTGTCCGTGGGGCCTCCGGATAGCTGCACTAAGACGAAGTAACCGCTGGGAAGTGCGAAAGCATCGTGGGCATCACATATGTCAGACCGACACAATCATGGCCAACAACGTTCATATGACGCCCAAGTACATCGCTAGAGAACTGTGGGATGTGATGACAGAAAAATTACGGTTGAGTGTGGCAGAGATACAAGGAAGAATTTATAAAGACTATGGGCTAGAAATCTCCCCCTTGAAAGCTTGGCAAGCGAAGCAACAAACAATGATTAACTTATTTGGAACATGGGATGACTCCTTCGCAAACCTGCCGCACTTGATGAAGGCGTTAGTTGATAATAGTCCGGGAACAGTTGTCTATTGGGATACGGAAGAAACCAATGGTCAGTACATTCAGGTAAATCGTGTTTTTTGGGCATTTTCTGAATGTATTCATGCGTTTAGGCATTGTCGTCCTATATTATCCATTGACGGAACTCATATGTACGGTAAGTACGATGCGAAGCTCCTCGTGGCATGCTCATTGGACGCAAACAATGGTATTTTACCTGTTGCGTTTGCTTTGGTCGAGAGTGAAAACACCTCCAGCTGGAGTTGGTTCATGAGTTGCATTCGACGGGGTGTCACTGATCGGACGGGCTTGTGCGTCATATCTGACAGACACGGAGGAATAATGGCTACTATGCGTGAACCACAATGGTCGCCTCCTAATGCTTACCATCGTATCTGCGTTCACCACTTTCAGAGCAACTTCAACACGAGGGTCAAAGACTCTTATTTGAAGAAAAAACTTGGCAAGGTTGCATATGCCAAAAAAGAGTACAAGTTTGCAGCTCGATATGAGGAGCTTATGACACTATTGAAAGACAGAGCTGACGTGCGAAATTGGTTGCGCGAGGTGGACGTTCATCTATGGTCTTTGGCAATGGATACTGGTGGTATGAGATGGGGCTCAATGACCACGAACGCTTCGGAATCGTTCAATGGCGTTCTCAAGCACGGACGTGATTTACCAATTTCAGCATTGGTTATGTTCACTTTCAAACAGTTGAATAAATACTTCAACAACCGTCGTTATCGTTACGATAACTACTCGGATTCGGCTTTTGCACCAAAGGTACACGAGAGGTTGGAGGTACTCCGACAAAGGGCACAGTTCCACAGAGTCGTACTTTTTAACGCGTCCCAGGGTATTTATCAGGTTACCACGGGAGTTAAGCATCATCTGTGGAAAGTTTGCCTACCCGGGAGAACATGTGAATGTGGAAAATGGACGACACTTCATATTCCCTGTAGTCATGCAATTGCAGTTTGTAAGTTCACGAACAGGGAATACAGCGACTATGTGCCTCGTGAGTATACACTTGAAGCTTACAACATGACCTGGAGTTACCATTTCAGTCCATTACCTCAGTCTGACTTCTGGGAACCCTATGATGGACTTCATCATGTGCCTAATCCTCACTTCAAACGTACAAACGTCGGTAGAAATCCGACAAGGCGAAGGCGTACTGAAATGGACCAGAGGGATGTCGGTCAGTCCAGTACTCAAGGACAGGCTTCATCATCACAACCCCCAGGCAGGGTTCAAAGGTGCAAATTATGTCATCAAACTGGTCATAACAGAAGGTCTTGTCCATTCGCCAGTACAAGCTAAATCCAATATCCGAGTACCTATAGTACTTTTGTTGTTCAATTTTTACTACAACTTTGTTTATAATGTCCACCTTCGAATGATTATGCACTTTTAAAAAATTTTAAGCCGCAAAAGACCGGATTCCCCAGATCCGGTCTTACTCAAAACCGGAATCGCGGGATCCGGTCATACGTGGAAGCCACGTATTCGACCGCTCGTCCACATCATCCGAATCTCCCAAAGACCGGATCCGGCGCATCCGGTCTGTTACAAAATGTAACTGACCGGATTCCCGGGATCCGGTCTGTTGCAAAACGTGAAAGACCGGATCCTGGGAATCCGGTCTCTTTAAAAATGGGTCAGTTTTGAAATGTGAAACTCGTTTGGGTTATTTTTGAAAACCCAAACTGGTTTTGGGTTATTTTTAAAAAAAACTCCTTTTAAGGCGAAACGGGTTTTAGGAGCACTTGAGCTAGATTTTTTTTTGTTGATAAGGAACGCTTGAGCTGATTTGAACTCTTTAATTTATTTTTTTTGTTGATAGGGGGTTACAGTCAAGTTAGTATCTGTTAAAGTTAATGTAGGTGTTAGCACGAGGACTTGAACCCTGTGTCTTTATTGACACGCAAGGGGTGCCACCACTGGGCTATCCACTTGGCCTCTGAACTCTTAAGTTTTGACCACGCGTGAATAGATTAAAAATTAAACTCTTCAGAATAATTGAATCACATATTTCTCTTCGGACAATTTTAACGAAAATTTTAAATTTTTTAGCACCAAAAAACATGACATATGATGCCTACAAAATTCAAGAGTCCGATTCCTGTGAGAAGTGACATTTTTGTGAGAAATGAGAACTAATCTCATCCATTCATCTTGTTAATCAATGGCTAGGATTAGATCGAATTAATTTAAATTATTCGTAGCTTTTCAAATGATAATGCTTAACATTACATTATTCGTAGTTTTTCAAAGGATAATGCGTAGTATTTGAATACTACGCATTATCCTTTGAAAAGCTACGAAAAATGTAATGGTACGCATTTTACTTTGAAAAGCTACGAATAATATAAATAATTCGTTCTAATCCTAGCCATTGATTAACAAAGATGAATGGATGAGATTAGTTCTCATTTCTCACCAAACATGTCACTTCTCATGTGATCTTTATTCCAAAATTCAATTTCATTGTTGGAGTTGACTTAGTTTTCTGATACAAATAACTTCATAAATTATAGGATTAGTGGTATTGAACGGTTCTAGAGTAACATGGCACAAACTCCACGTTTAGAGCTAGACGTTTTTATTCTTTGTTTTCTGTCAGACTATTTAAAGAGCTGATATCGGAACAATAAAACATCAAAGTATCCAACTTCAGTAGTATACTCTATTCTAAATTAACATTCATGACATCCTACAAGTGAAGGTCCAAACATGACCTGTCTAAAAAAAATTTCATAATCAGTCAATTAATGTGCCCCATACTTTTTTTTTGGCATATGTTACCTCTGGCAGCCATAGTTGAACCTATAAAAAATAGCAAGAGGACACTCAACTTGCTTGAACCAGAGGTCAACTGTTCTTGATCTGCTGCTGAACGTGACACTCTTTGTTCATAAAAACTGACATTCATCTATTCATAGCTCAAAGTCAAACACACATTTTGATCCAAAATTTCAAAACCATTTCGATCTCAGAAGCTGAAGAAAGATGGATACTGACTCAGCCTCGTTATCTGAGAATCTTAAGTCCAATTTGGCCGAGGCTGTTGACGCATTGGATCAGCTGACATACACGGATGTTGAGGCTCATAGGAAGGCATTGGCTGCGACGAAAGGCGGGTTGCTAGCGGAGATAGCTCAGCTCAAGGCCGCGGCAGGTGATGTACCTGAGGAGGAAAGTGACGAGGAGGACACCAAGAATAACTTAACAAAGCGTGAATGGGATGCTGAGATGGAGAAAGTGAGATTGGGAAGATTGAAGTTGGAGGAGGATATGGTTCCTTTTACGATTCTTGGAGCTCAGGTTTCGAAGCAGTTACAATGGGCTCAAGGAGTGAAAAGCGAGCTGATCGTCGCGAGAGATTTGAACATTGTGTTCGGGGATCGTCCCGAGTGTTGGAAATGGACTTCAGTGCCCGAGACCAGGTCATCTCCCTTGCTCATTTATTCAATATGACCTCCAAAATTCAACTGTTTATATTTTCCGTGCGCATAAAATATGTGACATGGTACATTGCCATATTCAACTAGATAAATTAAACTGTTTATATTTCTGAAGCGAGTTTGTCTTAAACTGAAATCGAGTCATGGTATACCTTGCCAGTTACGCGGTGGCTGAGCTTATTGGTATGGATTTGCTCGACATAAGCGCGAGGATCAAGACGTCCAAGTTGAGTCCAGGCGTGGAATACACCACATACTTAGTGTTCAAGTTGAATGAAGAGGAATAGTCAGTGTTCAGTAGCTTGCCTCCATTTGAGGCTTATGTGGGAATTGTAGGTGGTGAAAAAACAGTCACAAAGGTGTCATTGGTACATAAGCCTTTCCCAACCAGTTTTGAAGAAACTGACGAGAAGGACTCCGAAGAGCCTGATCAGTATGCAGAGGAAAGGTTCGACGGCTGGATGGGGGTTGAGCTGGGAGATTATCATGTTAAAGAAGACGAGGAAGTTGAGCTTGAGATTGGGTTGAAAGAGATTTCTGGTAACAGTTTGAAAAAGGGGTTGATAATTCTGGGAATTGAAATAAAGTCCAGATGGGCTTAGAGCTGCTGGACTCTGGCAAATCTTGGCAAGGAGTGAGATTTGCTTTTTTCTTACTATTGTTACCTGCAACACCATATGAAACATGTAAGGCTGAATTCTAATGTTGACAAGAATTAAATTTTCTTATAATTGATGTTCGGTTTTATTCTAGTTCAGTTTTTCAAACGAAAAAATATATGTTGTGTAAGGAGTGAAAATACAGAATCATATAATCTTTGCAAAGTGACCAAATTATTGATTTATGCGGTTTAAGTCAATCAAAATCTGACCTGATGTAAACATTTCATCAACTCGGCACGGAATTATTTCCTTCAAACATTAATAAGCTGCCTGCCAACCTTGGTAAAGAGGCCACAAAGTTAGTCTATGTTACATAGTGTGAACCTGGACATGGGTAGGCGTAGATGCAAGAGGAAGAATATACCAGGAAAGGCCGAAAGGCAAATTGGCCACTGAGTTATGCTGCTTCTTTGTTTTGTTCCCTGGTCAAGCCGGGATTAGGTGAATTCGAATATCAGACTCTGGAGTCTGGACCACCCTATACACATTCACGAGTCATGGTTCAAGACAATACTCATCAAATATTCAAATGGTAAGACAGCAGATTACAATTAGTAAACTCACTAGAAACCTGGCTCGATGCTTGTACTGACTTTAGCTGCAACTAGGCCATATGGAAGCTCCAGAAAGAAATCAAATCATGCATAATTTCAGAACCTAAAACGTTAAACTAATTGAGCTTGGGTTAGGGATGTTTTCCTCGATTGTAAGAAGTTGATGAATGATCATTCATATTCTTGACCTGTTATTCACTTCATTCGATGATACATTAAGTTTGTTTTCCCGATATTTTGTTGTCATTTAACCTATTTTCTAATGTTTCAGGTCAAATATCACATAGCTAACCGAAGCAAAACAAAGCCTTTGGAAGAGATCAGAGCAAATACAAGATAAATTGACCTTTCTGACTTATTTTGCATGCCCAGAGCACATATGATGTCCAAATGGGTTGACCTATAGCTTGTTGGAAAGCTAATTCAAAGGGCTACAACTTGTAGTTTACGCTAAAATCAAATTCGGAGGTCTATAAAAAAAATCAAATTCGGAGGTTAAGACCAAGGCCACCATAAATCTCTGTCATTTTGACCTACCGTGACAAAACATCATGTCACGGCCCCTAAATTTCCCAGAAAGATTCAGGGGGTCGTGACAGCTGTGACAAAATCATATGTCTTGACCCCCGAGGATATTTTGAGTTATAAATAGTAGTTTCTGACCAGATTTTGAGTACGCTGATTTTGCGGATCGATTTTGACCTAAATTGGAGAAGAAGGACGACTAAGAGCTCAAGAAAGACTAAGATTCGAGGCTACGCTTCTTCAAAACACGGTTTCCTCGTTTCTAATCTTTTCATATATATATTTGTGGTTGATAGCCATAAATAGTGAGTAGTCGTTTTATTCCGGGATCATACGGATCTCGTGCTTGTACCCAACTCTTCATGTGATTAATAGAAACGCTTTCGTTATTACAATTCAAGTATTCAATTCTACTAAGCATAATTTTATCGTTCTTGCACGTTATACATTGGTTTGATGTTTTCATATATGAACAAAATTAGGTTAAACACCAAAAAGATGGATGTGTCTGAGGTAGTTAACCGGATCAAGTAGAATTGATGTTAGGTCGTAGTAGCTATGCTGATAGTATATGACCTAATAGGAGAGTGGAGAGTTAATATTAATTATTTCACTAAACTACGTTAGCAACACTGGTAGTACGTATGTATCTGTAAGTACAACGCGCGCGCATCCGCAACGATGGTATAACAAGTACATAGTGGATTAGTTAGTATTTGGAAAATCCTAGGCTCAATAAATCGAAATTGTTGATAATTCGTGAATGAGCGACGTTCAACGAGCTAGGTTAATTTAGATCATGATCCGTGGATGAGTGGATTGTCTAATGTTATTTTGGTTTATTTCCATATTTGATGGCATATTTGGATTGCGTGATATTATCACATGAATTGTATGACAGGCACGGGTGAAGTTTGATCTTGAAATAATTTTTCTGATTAAATCAAACATTTCCCAATTTTAGTGTCACATGAATTAGTGTCAATTAGTGTCAAAAAAAAATAAAAAAAATATAAGAGTAGCTGAACTCATTACTTGCATACTAGTACACATACGCGTCTGTTCCTTGGATCGACGACTTACCAAGGGGCAAGGTTTATAAATTGTGTTTGACTGCAACTTGACCCCTAAAACTCATAACTTATACACTTGTCAACGAAGGGACATGCTTTAAATATGGGCAAAAGGTAGCCGAGAGATCTCATGCCCACTGACCGATATTATACGATGCTCTATGATTGTAATACCTTCCAAAAACAAGGCCACATTCAGTCCCTGCAGCTCACTTGCCCTACATTATGTCCATGGACCAAACCACACTGCACTATAACAATGCAACAAAAACAAACACAAGGGACACCACTTTCGAACACTCTAGCTTGTTTTCCTCTTTAGAGGCTTATAAATAGGCTTCAGTGGCACTGGATAACTCAAAACAACAAGTATCAAACTCCCAGTATCTGCTGATATAACTTTGTACGATCATTCATGTTCAGCTGTGCATCAGTTTCGACAACGAGAAGAAGTCTCAGGTGGCCTCCAGAGTTCCCTACAACACTTCACTGGGACTTAGAATGCATGATGTTGCTGAAATTTAAGGTCGCCGTGTTTGTCAATCTGGAGCCTACTGAAGTGTTTGGGGGAACTCCAGGTGCTACTTGACGAATAACAGACTCACAGCAAGAGCAAGGTATACTTCCATATGACTGAATCAAGATTATGTCTTTATTTGTCAGTGCAACGACTATAAGGAGCATCACACTGCATGTCGCATGATAATCAAAACGAAGAAGTTTCTGGGTATAACTAAATTCCGCTGAGCCTTCATGACAGGGAAAGCTTTCTGGTAATGCTGAAGCTTCAACAATATTGCAAAATAGTATTTCTTTAAACTTTCAAAGTCACCAACTTCTTCAGAAATTCAATGACTTTCTCATGCCACTAAATTGGCGAAAACCATCAATTAAATTATTGACGACCTCACGACTAGGAGAAAATCCCAATCTTTCCATCTCAGTAAATATTTCATATGCATTGGCTATTCTCCCTTCTCTGCATAGCCCACTGATCATGATCGAGTATGTCACTGCATTGGGTGGAAACCCTTCGCCAGGCAATCTCTTGAACAAATCCCAAGCAGTTTCAAGTTTCCCTGCGACACAAAGCCTACTGATGAGGCAATCGAAAAATGCAATGCTTGGATTGGGATTGCTATTTTGTAATACACCCATGAATTTGATTGCATCTTCAACTGTGCCATTCTCGCAAAGTCTATCTACTATTATGTTATATGTCGCCTCGTTCAGGTTCAAATCATAACCACTTATCTCCCTCAATATGTTTTCAGCGTCCGACACCATACCCCTGAGGAGCAGCCCATTCAACAAGGTGTTCAGAGAAATGATACTCGGTTTAAATCCCTTTTGAATCATTTGAATAAAAACCTTCAAGGCTTCACTCATCTTTCCAAGCTTGCAATAGCAATTGATAAAGCTTGCGTAACTGGTGGCATCATGTCGTAGCCCATCTTTAGTCATGAAACAGAAAATATAGCTTACTTCGTTGAGTTTACCTTCTGCAGAAAAGCAGCGCATTAAAGTATTGTAAGCAACCCTACTAGGGTCTTCCCCTCTTTGAATCATCAGCTCAAGCAACCTCTTTGCTTCATCTCCCTTACCCGCCTTGAACAATGTTTTGATTAACAAATTACAAACCAATATAGAAGGTCGAATCCCTTGCTCCAACATTTCATTAAAAATGTGTTGTGCACCTGTGAATTCACCTCCGCAACACAAACTGATAATTAACGAATTATAAGTTACCGTGTCTGGAAGTTCTCCGTGGTGTTTCATTTGAAGGAACACGCTTCTAGCCATGTTCAAATCACCTTTCTCGAGCAAACCATGGATCAGTAAACCATAAGTGACCACATCAGGAACGATCCCCTTAAATTCCATCTCAATGAACAATTTCTTACCCATATCTCGTAAGCCGTCTCTAAAAAGGCCATGAATCATAATATCATAACAAATCAAGTCATTATGAAAATCAGCACCAAAAGCAGCAGTTTCATAAGCCATTCTTTCATTCAACTCAACAGCAATATCCGATTTCCCCAACCCACACAATCCCCTAATCACTGTCCTGTACATAGTAACATTCACACCGCAATTCAGCTCCTTCATCTTGCAAAACAGCCATACAGCGTCTCCAATCCTGTTCTCTAAACTCAAGCCCTTAACCAAAGAGGCATAACAAACCAAACTCGGACTAAAACCCCTCTTCAGAATCATCCCCAAAGCTCCAAAACCATAACAAACACAACCCATGCAGCAATAAGAATTCACCAAAGTGCTTAAAACATTAACATCTCCCACAATTCCATTTACTCTAAGTCTCCTATGCAGCTCAATCGCATCTTCATAACGCCTACCTTTGACAATGTCGGATATGAAGGTGGCATAGCGCGACATCAGTTGACATGATTTTGAGTCACGCATTTTGTCAAACAACTGAACTGCATCAGACAAACCAATGTTCCCGGACATCAGTTCGCCCTCTTGAATTCCGTCGAACTCAGATTCTATCGATGCACAAGTCCCTAGGCGACATCTTTGATGAAAAATCTCAGATTTTGAAAAATGTAATGATGAACTACACAGCAGATTGCAGCAACGATGGAGAGCTCTTCCCGCCATTTCAGCGCTCTCAAATCTATCTATTCACAACGCTATCAAATATTAAACTGAAAAACCTCAGTAACCGGCCCACTTAAGGCCCATTGAAAAACACGTGTAGATGAGGCGATTGATGACGTTCAACATTTTATTAGACAAGAAAACTGCTTATTAATGATAATTAATTATTTACCAATCATAATTTAATCCATTTGCAATTGTAATAAGTAATCCAACTTATTTCAATTTAGGTCCCCAAACGTCAATCTAATTACATTGAGCCCTTGAAAACATCCACTCTCTCTTCAAAAGCCCCAATCGCATCCTCTCGTCTGCTCGAAACCCCTCGCCACTCTCACCACAGCCGCCGATCGTCTCTCGCAGCCATGGCCACTAACGCGACGTCACCGACTACCACTCGTCCCGTCACTCCTTCCCTCTCCGACTCATCCGCCACCGACGGACCAGTCCTAAACGTGATCAACAAGCGCCTCCGCGCTCTCCGAAAGAAGCAAAACCGCATCATCCAGATGGAGGACTCGGTCGCGCAGGGGAAGGTGCTGAACAAGGAACAGGAAGAGACTCTTAGGTCGAAGACCGTCGTTGTTGCTCAAATCGAGGAGCTGGAGAAGCTGAAGCAGCCGCTTGCGGCAGCGGTGGCGGAGGAGCATTCGGTTGCGGTGAAGAAGTTTTTGGAGAGTGAGAAGGAGAAGGAAGCTGCTGCTAGGGTTTCGGTTGAGGAAGGGTATGTTGTTGTTGAGGAAGTGAAGGATCGGAAAGAGGAGGAGGATCAGCACTCGGTGATTGGAGTTGTGGGAGATGTGTTGAATTTGCTTTACTTTGGGTCGATCTTTGATGTGAAGACGCAGAGTGAGTTCGCTTCAATGATGTTGACTAGGACACATGAGAGGGGATGTTGCTTGACTTATGACTATGTGACTGATGAAGCTGTGGATGTTTTGGGGGAGAAGGATTTGGATTTCATATCGCATCTTGGGAGTTTCTTGACTTCGAGGCCGATGGATTCCAGCCTTTCGCATAAGGATGCTTTGGAGAGATGTGTGGAGCATGCTAAGCTTTGGCTTGCCAAGTCTGAACAGCCAATTAGACCAGACACCAGCATTACTTGTATCCTTGTTATATTTGTGTTAAATAGCGTAGTGTTTCGTTTATTTTTATTTGGTTTTGTTTCTTGTTGAAAATGTGGTTCCTTAAGCTTGATTGATAGATGCTGGGCTAAGAGAAAGGTTGAACAAGATAATGGCGTCAGAGTACTTCACCACTACACCAGAAATGAAGGCTCCGGTTGATGTGGCTGCGGAGGCTGCTGGGAACTACGGGTCCTATCAGGTGCTAGTGCAAGGAGCTAATGTGGCTGGCCACGGTGAAGGCGATGTTGCCCAGTATGAACAGCAGGTAACTCTCTTGCACATGGATTTACGTCAGCATTTTCATGTTCTTTATGTTTGTATACTTTTTACATGTGAATACCTAAGCATATATATATTGATAACCTAGCATGACATTGTTTTGTTTGCTGAACCAAGACAATCATGATGCTTTTGCATACCATTAGCTAGTTGTTATTACTGTGTTAGTTAGTGGAAATGACTATCTCGGATGCAAAAGTAGATGTTCAGCTGCTATAAATCAGTGTTCAAAGATGATTTCAAGTTTTCAGTGTGTTCATTTTCTTCTTTTCCTTGAAGTTAATTGTTACAATATGTGCTTGAATTTTTTGATAGTGACATCATCCCTTCTCTGAATAATGCGAAGCTGATTCTGCAAATGCCGATACTGTTCTTGATTATTAGCAAATGCCAATCTATCAACAACTTGAACTCCTTAGGCAGGTCTCCATCCATTTTCAGGGGGTTATTTTAAGATAAATACTTACAAGTGCTATAATTCTGTAGTTGAATACATTTCTGATAACCTCTTATTGAGAAGGCTAATCAATGCATATTTTGTGGATTTATTTGTTCATCAAAGATGACATTACTAATTCCGTGAAAAGAAAGGAAATTACTGTTACTATTGTAGTAAATACTTCACATCATTAACTTGGTCAGCCAAATTGGTTACTTGCTACATAGCTGCTCATAAGTTAAAGTCTTTTCGGTGTTTTAAGTCCCATCAAATGGCCATTTTTCAAAAGCCTCTTTCAACTTTATCCCCAAAAGCTGTTCTGAGTAGTAGTTCTCTCTATGTAATTGTATTTATCTGAAATAGAGTCTAATTAGTATGGCCTTGGGCTTTATCCTGTTACACTAGTGTGTTTTTTTCTTCGTTTAGGACATCCACCATTTGCCATCTAGTATTATTAATTGTTGAAGTGTGAAAAATCTTTCATTGTATTTACTATAGCCTATGAGTTCAATTGTAATCTTTATGCATATTTTTTCCCTTGGCTTGTGGCTTATTTGTCTAAGTACATCCATTTGGATGGCTTTTTCGTGAGTTCAACATTTTAGTAATAGTTAGTTTTAACGAAACTTGCACCTGGATTACTTTCCTCACAATGTGCTATTGATGCAGGATGAAGTTCAACAGTACCAAGGACAAGAAATTGGCGAGAGTGAATTCAGTCATCCCAAGGAAGCTCACCATGTGAGTTTCTGTTGCTTATATGATGCCCCTCGTGTTGGTTAGGATGTCTGCATTAGGATATTAATTTTTTACTTACAGGAGGAAGTAGCTGGGGATCACTATGGCGTCTCATCACAACAAGAGCAAGACTACCCCCAGAAAGATGCTGAGCAGAACCCTAGAGACTCGGAGCAGTATGTGCAGCGCAGAGGTTATCAGAACCAAAGAGGTGGCCGTGGTGGAGGCCGTAGAGGATACTCCAATGGGCGTGGATTCAGGGGTGGGAGTAGGGGCGGTGGCCCTTACCAAAATGGGCGTAACCAGTATCATGATCAGCCTGGGAACTATTACCCGAGGAAC
Organism: Rhodiola chrysanthemifolia; assembly: GCA_033675395.1. Taxonomy (NCBI): domain Eukaryota; kingdom Viridiplantae; phylum Streptophyta; class Magnoliopsida; order Saxifragales; family Crassulaceae; genus Rhodiola; species Rhodiola chrysanthemifolia. Next base: position 17,857,539 of record CM066204.1, read on the forward strand.
AACTACAACAGCCATGGAAGAGGTGGCAGGGGAGCTGGTGGGCATGGATACAATCAGTATGGTGCAAATGCTCATGCAGGCCACCCAGCAGGTGACATCGGAATAGCATCTTAACTACATTTATCAGCTGGCTATGTGATATGGGGTCTGGTTCGGCTATGGACGGTCATGATAGTCGTCCTTCAATGGAACTATGTTTTTTTGTTGCGGGTCTAGTCTTCAAATCGGCCATTTAGAACCTCCTCGTCTCTCATTGAATGTTACTAGTTCTTACATGCTAATTTTATCATGAAAGTTTATCACGCATCATTTTGTTGCCTAAATGGCTGTTCTTTTGCAATCTGAATTGCGTCCTCATTCAGTAGTCTCACTTTATTACTCTCGGATGCTACATTTTCCTTCTTGAGTGCCCTATTTTAAGTTGGTGCTAAAAACGGGATATACCAAATTGATAGGATATATTCTGAGAGTTTAGACACATTATCTTGCCAACAATTGATCTCGTTTATCTTCCAAGTTCAATAGAAAACACTGCAAGGGTTGTTTCAAAAACCAATCAATCTCCTTAAATATTTCACTAATACAAAACACCTGTATCAATAAGCTTCAATCAGCAAAACTGGACCCAAAGGCTTACGAAATTTTCGTCATCCACCAGGGAGCGGCAAACAATAAAACTCTGACAAACACTGGTGATGGTTTTCACAGCCAGTTCAGTAATTTGGCAGCTTGTTGGGAGAACTGATAGGACCGTGGTTAGTAGTCAAAGACTTAAGATTGAAAGTCAGAGACTTAAAAAAGATCGGAACTGTTAGGAACCTAACTTTGTATGCAGATAAATACTTAATCAAAATACGCAGCGGATTAAACTTAAATAGCTTTTTATTACTATTTAACCTGTACACTCAATCGGTACAAAACTTGCCTATTACGTATAAATCTACACTAGATTTACACACGCAAGACCTGACTACTTCCCTGACTGTCTCCCAGACGTCACGTAGTCGTGGCACCTCCGTCGCTTTCCGGTACACTTGAATATCAACTCGCACAGCTCGCTGGATATTCTCACTGGGAAACCCTACTTGGAAAGCTCTCTCGGATGTATATGGAAGGCGCAGCCTTCTGAAGAGTTGGATCTGGCTTATATAGGTTCTTCAGTAACTGCCACAGATCATGGCTTGTAACTGCCAACCCATGATCTCCTTGACGTGTTGTGGAGACGTGCCATCACTCCATGATGTCTTTGACTCCTGTGTCAACTGCTCAACTTCTCTGTTGACCTCAACTGTTCAACTGCTCCGTTGACTTGACCCATACACAGGTTCTTGGTTGCTCGGAGACTTCCGCAGGTGCTCAAGTCCCGCATAATGTCCTTGAATGCTCCAGTAAGTTCCTGACTAACAGAAACTCAAGCAAACCATTAAACCGGTTTGTCAATCATCAAAAACGTGTGAGGCCAATGCCTCAACAATTTCCCCCTTTTTGATGATGACAAACCATCGAGGGAGAAATACCAAAACCGCACTCAATAGATGTAAAACATGCACACATCATCAGTTGAGAACCTATTCTCCTTGGGAACAAATTCCCCTTAAGTTCCTGCACACTCAGAAACTTGATAAACATCCTATTAAGTCAAATTCCTACACAGGTATTTCTACTGAGGAACCTCAGATTGCATTCCCCCTCAGTTGATACTTCTACCCTTCCCCCTTTTGACATCATCAAAGAAGAGTTAATCAACATACACATCAGTCAAGAACATGAGTAAAATTTTGAACTTCAGAGTAGTGAATCAAGGCATGCATAAAACTTCAAGGATAAATAAGATAGTCATAGCAAGCAGTTTGAACACATGTTGTTAACACTCAGAAACAACAAACGGAAATAGAGGGGTTGGATAGCAAGGATGGGAAATCTCATATCAGGAACTGATCACTGCATTCTCAGAGACCAAAGAGGTCATCCCGAGGACTGAAGATCTTCACAGCTTCTCAACCAGAGTTATGAGTGCTTCCTGCACTTCACTGATTGCTTCTTTCATTTCCTTGACCTCCGCCTTTAGACCTCTCAGGTCCTTCCGAATGTCAAAGATTCCTTGCTCCAGAAGTGCCCACTTCTTATCTCCATCATCTTCAGACTCATCCTCATCCTCTTCCTCAATATTCTTCAGGACTGGTTTAGCTTTCGGCTTGGGTTCTTGGACAGGAGCCTTGATCCATCCCTCCACTTGGTCTTTTACCAAGTTCATCTTTCTGAACACATCAGGATCAAAGTCCTTCACTATCTGCTCCTCAGTATCAGATACAGCCTCATATAGGTTGTGTTTCTGAAGAACCTTCTTTATTACCCTTGAGTACCCGATCTGGGTCAGGTTCTTCAGATGATCCATTTGGTGAATCATCAGCTTGGGTAAGTTGACTCTTTCCCTGCTCAGCAGCTTGTCCAAGACCAGAAGATCCTGATGTTGAACATACGAGGGCTTCACTCCCCTCTGCAGAAAGTTGCTCACTAGCAATTTATGCAGGATCTTGACTGTAGGCTCCATGCATTGAGTGCTGATCCCCAACCCTTTCTGAACTGATTCCAGCTGACATATTTTCTTCACTAGTTGCTTCTTATCCGCAACCTCCTTTGGCCAGACACTTGTTTTGCAGAAGTGTCCGAAGCCTTCATGCTGTACCCCCAGTATCTCTGCAAGCTCAGTACTTGACAAGGTGAATTTCTTCCCCCTGAAATTTACCTCTAATGTTGGCACAGGTTCATCAGTCAGCTTCAAATCCTTGTAGAAGTCTTCTACTGCTTCAGGACATACGAAGTCCTTTGTCTCGCACAGTTTCTCCCAACCTTGCGCTTGCAACAGGTCAAGGACCTCTGTCAATCCTTCCTCCAATAGAAACTCCTCAGAGCACTCCATCTCCAGCAGGATCTCTTTCCCGGACTTCGACCTCCTTGGTCTTTTTACAAGTCTTGCAGGAGTAGATTCTTCCTTTACTGCTTGTTTTCTCTTACCAGTCTCCCTGGTTGGTTGAATTCTCAGAGGTAGTTCTTTCTTCTTCCTCTTGGAGACTCTTGGAGCCGACTGAACTATCTCACACTCTACATCCTCAGCTTCTCCAGTTTTGTTGAACTTGGCAATTTTGCCCATCTCCACCAGCTCCTCCAACAACTGATTTACGGTAGACATCTCTGCTCCTACCGACGACACATCAGCCATAGGAATCTCTTCCTTCTCTTCAGAGCATCCAAACCAATAATCAGTGTTACCAGATTCTGCAACCCCTTCTGGGTTCTTCACAGGAACAGCATCAGCAATTTCTACTTCCTCTTCCTCTCCTTCCACAAACCACTGTCACATGCACAGCCTCCATTTTTCACTTCTTCTATCACATCAACAGCCTCTACAGCACTAACAATTCCAGAGACATCAACTATTTCCCTTTCACCAATACTCCCAACCCCAGCACAATACTCAATAAATTTCGTAGATTTTGGGTTGTAGATTGAAACTATGGAGTTCGACTTACTTGGTTTAAGTAGCTCGCCCACCGCTTTCGGAACTACGTAACGAACTCCCATAATAGTAAAGGTCTCCATTAGACTATCAGACATATCGACGTTGCTGGTGCTTGAGTTGGATGCCATTGGAGTTACTTGTGACTTGAGAAGAGGCGACTGGAGAAGACGATTTCCGATTTTCTGCTTTAGGGTTTCGAAAGTTGTTGAGAGGATGGATGAAGAGAATTGACTTCAAACCCTCTTTAAATTCAAAATCCAGTCATTATCTCCTATTTACTCGCGTGCACGTATCACACTCAACCGTCCGACTTCCAAGGCAGATACCACTGAACTGTCTTTTCATCATAACTCATCCGAGCCGCTTCTTTCACATATCAAATACCTCTTTGAGTTCTTCAGTCGCAGAGACATTCGATCCTTGACTGAGAGAATGCCAGACCAGTTCCCTGACTATGGATTTTTCACAAGGGACATTGTGGTGGATCGGCTTACCATAAGGGTATATAATGTAAAATCACCACAATTCAAGTCACTCTATCACACATATGTAAAATCATGTCTAGAAGGTGTATAACAGATGTTCACACATGACTTATACTAGGATAAGGTGGTCTCATATACTTCCTTCATGGGGCTATTGGCAACAATATCCGGAAGTAATGTAGGGCATCAAGAAGAGATGTGTTCAACCATGCATGTACTATATCAGATTTAGCACAGAAGTAATAGCACACACATTACTAGCTACTCAGGGACTTCAAGCATTCACTCATGTAAATGACTCACATGCATGTTCTGAACTCTATCATCTAGTCAATCACTGAGAGATGGTTCGAAGTACCTCATTGTGGACTCATTAATCCAAGTTCCATCCTTAGCTTTTCAAAAGCATCCTTATGTAGGGACTTGGTAAATATATCAGCAACCTGATCTTCACTTCTGCAGAAATTAATAGTGACAAGTTCCTTTTCTACACAGTCTCTAAGAAAATGATGTTTAATTTCTATATGCTTAGATTTACCATGTTGAACAGGGTTTTTAGCAATACTAATGGCACTAGTATTGTCGCATAATATGGGAACTTGATCAAAATGCAGATTGAAATCACTTAGCTGATTTCGAAGCCGTAGGATTTGAGCACAACATGCTGCTGCCGCAATATATTCTGCCTCCGCAGTTGACAACGCCACAGAATTCTGTTTCTTCGATCCCCAAGACACCAAGCAAGATCCGAGGAACTGAGCCATCCCAGACGTGGATTTCCGGTCAGTCCTATCTCCTGCGAAGTCTGCGTCTGTGTATCCCTCCAAACTGAGAGACTTCACTTTCGGATACCACAGGACCAGCTTCTCCGTGCCCTTCAGATACCTCAGTATCCTTTTCACGGCCTTTACATGAGATTCCATTGGTTCCGCTTGAAACCTGGCACATTGACATACACTAAACATTATATCAGGTCTAGAAGCAGTCAAATACAGTAAAGAACCTATCATGCCGCGATATCTTGTAGCATCTGTCCTTGGAGACGCATCATCCTTTGTCAGGGACTCATTCGGAGAACTAGGAGTGTTCACATGCTTTGAACCTCCAAACCCGTACTTCTTCACGACGTCACCCAGGTACTTCTGCTGTGAAATCTCAGTACCATTCTCCAGCTGTCTGACTTGAATGCCAAGAAAGAACGTCAGTTCCCCGACCATACTCATCTCAAACTCACTCTCCATGAGTTTAGTGAAGGACTTCACAAGCTCGTCACTTGTGGATCCGAAGATGATGTCATCGACATACACCTGCACAATGAGAAAATGCTTATCAGTTCTCAACAAAAATAGAGTCTTATCTACCTTACCTCGCTCATATCCATGAGCTAGCAGATACTCCGAAAAGCGCTCATACCACGCCCTAGGCGCCTGTTTTAATCCATACAGGGCCTTGTCGAGAACATACACATGATCTGGACGCTCAGGAACCTCAAAACCAGGAGTCTGTTCCACAAAGATTTCCTCCTTCAGGAACCCATTCAGAAACGCCGTTTTAACATCCATCTGATGGAGTTTGATTCCAAACTGCACTGAATATGCTATCAACAACCTGATAGCCTCCAACCTTGCCACTGGCGCAAAGGTTTCTTCATAGTCAATACCCTCTTGCTGGCTGTAACCTTTCACCACCAACCTGGCCTTGTTCCTGACTATTTCTCCTTCGGAATTCATTTTGTTCCTCAAGATCCAGCGAGTGCCAATCACCTTCCGATTCTCTGGCCTTGGAACAAGTCTCCAAACTTTGTTCCTCTCGAACTGATGCAGTTCATCTTGCATTGCTTGGATCCAATCCAAGTCTTTCAGTGCTTCTTCAACTGACTTTGGCTCAATCAGAGACACAAATGCATTCAGAACTCTTTCCCCCTGAACTGCTGAATAGCAAAAATAATCACGAAGTGCAACACTCGTCTGTTTCACACGTCAACTTCTCCTCAACTCAACTTCCTGAGTCTCTTGGATTTCCTCAGTTCCATCATGAACTTCACCAGCTTCAGGGACTTGTCCATTCACTTCAGTTTGCTCTTCAAGTTCTTCAATCTCAGGGACTTGAGCATTGGCTTGTTCAGGTGTTTCCAGATTCTCTGGAACATCAACTGCTGCAACATCCCTCTGACGAATCAGCTCAAAATCATCATCTTCTTCAGCAACATGAACATCAGGAACATGTCCAGAATCGTTACCCATGGATTCCTCATCAAAGATGACATGTACGCTTTCCTCAATTAGTTTGGTCCTTTTGTTGAATACTTTGTAGGCCTTACTATGCAGAGCATACCCCACGAAGATTCCTTCATCGCTTCTTGGATCAAACTTCCCAAGCTGATTCTTCCCGTTGTTGTGAACGTAGCATTTACTCCCAAATACTCGAAGATGCGAAATGTTGGGTTTCCGACCATTCAGCAACTCGTACGGAGTCTTATCGAGGATTGGTCTCAAGTAACATCGGTTGAGAACGTAGCAAGCGGCATTCATCGCTTCTGCCCAGAAACTTCTAGCCAATCTGCTTTCAATAAGCATCGTCCTCGTCATGTCTTCCAGAGTCCGGTTCTTCCTTTCCACTACTCCATTTTGTTGTGGAGTCCTTGGCGCTGAGAAATTGTGGTCGATTCCCTGATCAGTGCAGAAGGTAGTAAACATCCCATTCTCGAACTCAGTACCATGATCCGATCTGATACTTTTCACCTTGAGACTGAATTTCCTTTCAGCGAGCTTCACCCAAGTCTTGAAGCAATCAAAGACTTCATCCTTTGACCTGATAAAAATCACCCACGTGTATCTTGAAAAATCATCAACTAACACATACACGTACCGATTACCTTGACGAGATTGTACTCTCATCGGTCCACACAGGTCCATGTGTACTAGATCAAACGCCCTTGCTGTACTGACTCCATTCTTTGAGTGGAAAGATCCTCTAGACTGCTTCCCTTGTCTGCATGCACTGCAGACTTGATCAGGGACTTCACTGATTTTCGGTAATCCAATTACCAAATTCTGATTATGCAGCCTTTTCAATAATCTGAAATTCACATGTCCCAACCGACGATGCCACATCTCAGATTCATCTGATCTAGAGGACAGACAGAGATACTGTTCCGGATCAAACGTAGGATCCACATAATACACTCTATTCGCACAATTTCCACGCAAAAGTACTTGACCTGTGGAGACACACTTAACAAAGCCACTATCAGCTGTAAAAACAACCTCGTTTTTACCACCACGACATAACTGAGAAACAATGAGCAAATTAAACTTCAAACCATTAACTAAACTCACATTATCTACACTAACCTTGCTGGATAAATGTACCTTACCTGAGCCGATGACTTTACACTTACTTTCATTTCCAAAAGTAATGGAGCCACCGGAATGATGTCGCAGAGAGGAGAACTGTTCCATTTTCCCGGTCATATGACCCGAGCATGCACTATCTACAAGCCATGAACATGTCCCTCTCCCGACCTGCACAAAAACAATCAGTTCTTAGCAACCCAAACAAGCTTAGCTTTTCTGGGTTTAAGCTTTGAAGTAGATAAAGTAGTGGAGTTAGAAACATGTGGACTTGAAGCTTCTTTTGAATCAGACGAGTTCTTGACAACTCCGGAACTAGAAGGATTGCTGACTTCTTCAGGTTTTCCACTCTTTTTGGAAACTGAGCATGTTCCTGACTCGAAACTTGAGCTCTTTGAACCATTCTTGGAGACGTACTCCCTCTCTTTGCATCGTTTCCAGCTATTTCCTTCTTTCCCGCAATGAAAGCAGATCTTTTGCTTTCTGAAATCTATCACCTTGGACTTAGAAACCTTCTTCTTCTGATTCTCGAAATCAATAGGTATTGGACTGTTTCTACGATTAAGCTTCTCCCAGATGTGGTAACCTTTCCCAAAGGTTTTGGAATCATCCAAATCCACCTTCTGTCTAGGAGTAGTCCTTGGCTGTCCCTGCCTTTGCATAGGCTTTGCAATAGACACTTCGCCATATCCAAGACCTGGCCTGGTCTTTGACTTCTGTTTTTCTTTTCCCATCGGTAAATCATAAAATTTATCACCTGAGTCAATCACTCTTTTGCCAGCTGCTTTTTCAAGTTTCTGAATTGTTATGGCCTGTTGATGATTCTCTTCGAACATCTACCCAATTCGGTTGTCTTGATCAGCAACAACAGTGTTCAGCTCCTCACATTTGATGACTAGTTTCTTGATAACTGCAATGCATTGAGAACGTGAATAATAGCCAGATTGTGAATCATCTGAGCTTACCTCAGTGGATGATTCCTTTGAAGGTGTCTTCCTAGACAGTGAGGATGATGACGAAATCTGCGAACTTGAAGAATTTCCCTGCGCCATCAGACACACATTTCTTCTTACGTCTCCCATGCTATTGTCCTCATCTGAATCCCCCCCAAGCAAACATTGCTTGCTTTTCTTTGTCATCCTCTTTCTGTTTCTTTTCTGTCTCAGCCTCATCATTCTTGAGTTTGTAGCAGTCCCTTTTGAAGTGACCTTTCTTCTTACAGTAGAAGCATTCCACATCCTTCCGATCCTTTCCTTTGCTTGGTCTGCTACCTGAGTTTTTGTCATCAGAAACTTTAAGGGCCTTAGTCATTACATTCAGTTCCTCAGTCTTTGAGGTTTCCTTTCCCTTATTCCTTTGAGACTCCTTTCCTCTATAGTTCTTGTATCTAGAACTCTCTCCAACCAGGGCAACTTGTCTAGCTGACCTCTGAGGTTCTCGACTTTCCAGTTTGACGTCTTCAATAGCCTTATTACTGACCAAGCTTGCAACCAGTTCCTCCAGAGAATTTTCCTTTGTGCTCGGAAGAGCGGCTAACGTCCTTGAGATATCATCCCATTCTGGACCCAGTCCCTGCATGAATCTGTGAGTAATCTCCCAGTTCTTGTACCTCTTTCCGAGATTATTCAGTGTAGCTAGACATCCTTGGAATCTGGAATGATACTCATGCATTGACTCGTTCTTCACTTGTCTCAGGGAATTGAATTCAGACTGAACAACAAGAATACGGTTTCTTTTCACATCCTTCGATCCTTCATAGATCTTCTTCAGTGAATCCCAGATGTCACTCGGGTCCTTGAACTGTATCACCTTCTTCAGGTCTCCAGGCTCAAGTGCACTGTGAAGAACCCGTAATGCTTTTGCATTCTTCTCCAATTTCTTATAGTCTTCAGTTGTGTACTGAATCCTTGGCTTGAGATCCGTTTCACTTCCCTCGACATAAATGTGCTGTTGCCCTTGCTCTATGATCTGCCAGACCTCCCCATCTGAAGACATCACATGTGCTTCAAATCTGACCGACCAGGTCTCATACTCGCCTGGCTTCAATTTCGGAGGATTTGAGAACGAATCACCTGTCATACCTGCAAAGCTAACCAAAATCTAGAACCCGGCGGCTCTGATACCAATTGATAGGACCGTGGTTAGTAGTCAAAGACTTAAGATTGAAAGTCAGAGACTTAACAAAGATCGGAACTGTTAGGAACCTAACTTTGTATGCAGATAAATACTTAATCAAAATACGCAGCGGATTAAACTTAAATAGCTTTTTATTACTATTTAACCTGTACACTCAATCGGTACAAAACTTGCCTATTACGTATAAATCTAAACTAGATTTACACACGCAAGACCTGACTACTTCCCTGACTGTCTCCCAGACGTCACGTAGTCGTGGCACCTCCGTCGCTTTCCGGTACACTTGAATATCACCTCGCACAGCTCGCTGGATATTCTCACTGGGAAACCCTACTTGGAAAGCTCTCTCGGATGTATATGGAAGGCGCAGCCTTCTGAAGAGTTGGATCTGGCTTATATAGGTTCTTCAGTAACTGCCACAGATCATGGCTTGTAACTGCCAACCCATGATCTCCTTGACGTGTTGTGGAGACGTGCCATCACTCCATGATGTCTTTGACTCCTGTGTCAACTGCTCAACTTCTCTGTTGACCTCAACTGTTCAACTGCTCCGTTGACTTGACCCATACACAGGTTCTTGGTTGCTCGGAGACTTCCGCAGGTGCTCAAGTCCCGCATAATGTCCTTGAATGCTCCAGTAAGTTCCTGACTAACAGAAACTCAAGCAAACCATTAAACCGGTTTGTCAATCATCAAAAACGTGTGAGGCCAATGCCTCAACAAGAACGCCTTGTGCTTAAGTATTTAGTAGATGGTTACTCATCTAACCAACGTGAGATTATAACATAGTACCAGAGTTTGCCAAGTCTCGCGCCACTGGAAAAGAATTAATCAAACAGATGGCAAGCAGGTGTGATAAAAATAGGCAAATACAGCTAAGAGAGAAAACAAAAAAAAACTAAATTAGCTGATCTGATCACACAATGCTGTCTTCCCCAATTTTTATTCACAAATGACTAACATATAAGCTCTCTACATCATATGAAGTCAACAAAAGTTCTAATTCACTGTGAACTTGTTCATACATTTCTAAAACCCGGTACACCATAAACAGCAGACAAGACCAATAATTTATCAACTATGCCGACATGAAGAACACTCAAATGATAAGAAGAACATCAGTCTAATATCATTTAAATTCAAAAACTACATATAAAATTCCCAGTAAGTAAAACAAGCAATCCAAAAATAGCATTAATAACTCAAGTAAGCAAAAGCTCACCTTCTGAATCACAAGGCACTACAACAACATTCAATGTAATATTGGGAGGCAGCTGCAACCTCATAGGATACAACTTCCCATTCAACGGACTCCTCGTACACACAACTATGTCATTTAATCCAGTCTCCTCCTCCAATCGCCTTGTCAACTCTTCTACAGAACTCCCACCAAATATCATCGCAAATCCGCCTGATTCGTCCCCTCCATCCTCGTACTCATCAGATGCAATGTGATAGTACACCGTCCTCCCCTCCATCTTTGTCTCCACTCTACCACCAAGTTCACTTCCCTGCACATAATTCCCAATACCAAAGTCACAAAAATTGAAAGTACTTATTCTCACTCAATGACTCTTTTGACGAATATAGACCGAAACATTTTTTTTGAAAATATATTTAAGAGTTAAGATCGGGTACAAAGTTGATTTTTTGTACAAAATACAAAGTTCGTCAAAATCAACCTATAATTAGTCACTTTTCGAACCGAAAAATGAAAAGGACGACATAATTCGTCACTAAGAAAATTCAACAAAAATCAGGATTTAATTTCATCCATTCAAATCACAAAATCAAGGGCTATGACTAGTTTATATTTTGTACCAAAAAATCAACTTTTTACTTATCATTTTCCCATTCTAATAATCTAAAGATTTGACAAATTATTTACAAAACGTCAAAACATTCAAACTTGCAAATCCAAACCTCATTTATCGAGAGGCTTCCAGAAGAAGCAAATGACTCCGACCGAGATGAATCCGTATGCGGCGGTGACTGAACCAGAATCTCCAAAACCTCGACCTCCCAAAGCACCAACTCCTGCATCATCGTCCTGTGCGGAACATCATGCGTCACTGAATTCCTCCACGGCGGCAATCCACCATTCGCCCTCAGAAAATTACCGTACCTCGTTTTCAGCTTCACGAGGTTCCCCTCTCTGATCGGCTCCCACTCGATCGACGAGTCCAGGCGCCTTGGCGCCGTCTGCAGCACTTTCCGTCCAGTCATCCCTAGCAGAAACGGCAGATTCGTAGCCGTGAGGTACTTGTTGTACTTGCTCTTCAGCCTGATGACATTATCAACTGTCGGCAAAAACTCAACCGTCCAGCGAGCGTTCCTCGACGAGCCTGACTTGTCCTGCGTCACTTCCTCCTCATTATCATCGGCTGTTAGATATTTATCGTGGTGGCTGCGGAGGCGCACAGCTGCGGCGTTGCGGAACAGATCCATTCGCGAAAGCAGAGTCGAAAATTGGATACCGAAGACGGAAAGAATTTTGATCTTGGTTGGTGGGATTTTCGGTGTGTCAAATGTTGTCAAGATTTAATCCTGAATAATTCCGACAGAAGAAATAGCCATGTTCTTGTTAGAGAACATGGAACGACGGTTACAAAGGAGACAAATACACGCTTTTGGGTATTATTTATTACGTATTAATTTAATGTGGTGGCATAGGGGACGACGTGGAGCCAGACAGATGGGCCGTTGTTGGGCCGATCTTGATGATTAGCCATTGGTCGAAAAATGGACCCGACCGAAAGGTTAACTAACGGTAACGGACAGGTTTACAACACTGTGAGGTTCAATCACAAGTTCCCTACCAGAAATTGATATGCTGAAACGGATAAAAAAAATTATGATAAATAGGAGACCATGAAGTGTAAAGCTCAAGATGTAAAAGTTTTATGTTACATTTCAATGGCAGCAATTTTTATTCGTGAAAAATTATTCTTGCTACTCAATATATTTACCATATTCGTATTTATTTACTGTTGTATACCTCAGTTTAGTTTGTCTCCGAATCTTTTGTAACTACTAACTAGTCATGTTTTCATATAAAGTATATGATTAGGCATCATTTATCAGACCACAAGTTTGAATCTTAAATAGTCTAAATAGCTGATACGACTTGAGACACAATCATTTTGGAAAAATGAAAAAGTATGGCGCATATGATTATGAACCATGAAAAAGAAGTTTAGAAATGGTTCATACAAACACGTATCAGTAATATCTGACTGTTCTTAGTAATGGCACTTTTAAGTTAGACCTGATATTGAGGAATAGATTAGGAATGGCCGAACTCAGGTACAGAAAAAACATGAATGGTTGGTTAGCTTTTACCTGCAAGCTCCGAGTTTTATGTTTGTGTGGTTGAGCATTCTGAATCCAGAAGCATCTGCTCCATCTGTTTCACCTGTTTTTTTTTTTTTGGATTCATTTGAAATCACGGAACTTAGTTGGTTTATATAACTTGAGAAGACAGATTGCTTGCCTCAGACATACAGTGACTTTTGTTCTTCTTCAATGGACTGCTTACTGAGTCAAGTTCCTGACCTGAGGTCAAACCTGTAAATAGCTTCAGGATATATCTAATCAAATTACTCAGATCTCTTATAAAAAAAACAAAAATTACTCAGATCTCTTATTCCTCTCCAATCTCCATAAATAGCAATACACATGCCAGATATCTACCATTTTTCTTTGCTTTTCCTCCACTCATACCAATCCATAAAATTTAGCAGCAAAAGGATAGCAATAAAAACAAAGGAAACCTGTATCTTCAGAAGAAACTCTTCGACTGAACTTATACGAAATGTTTTTTATTTTCTGTTGAGCAGAATCCTCAGCACTGGTGCAGCAATATTAATAGTGATGAGAATGCCAACCATAGTTTATAAACAACGTAATAACAACATAAAATGAAAAAAATACAGTTTTCAGCCAAGATATTAGAAGAAAAAAAGAGTCTAAAAAGAACATTATAGGTCAAAATGTGCAAATCAGGGGTGGCTACTGGAACCACTATAGGATACATTAAGTTGAAACTGTTGTCTGAACTGTTGCAGGAAAACTAAGCAGTGAGCATCTACTAAGCACACTGGGAATGTATATATTGCAACGAACAAACTATCTACACATCATTGAAGTTAAATGTAGTTACTTTTCTTTTAACTTAGACAGAAGGTCTAGTCTGTTTCAGTAACCAACCACTTGATACACTATAGACATGTTTCAGTTAACGCAGGACAATGCAATCGACATGCTATGTTGTAAACATCCATGTTAATGTGCAAATCATACCTGTTATTATTATCTGATCTACTTGTTGCAGATCTTTCTTGATTGTCAAATAGAGAGTAAAATATCCTTCTGTCCTACAAGCATATAAAAACATATCTAATATTCATAGATGAGCCACTATAAACATGGATCACATGAAACATATGACTGCTAATGATTATTGCATCACGAAGAACTGAGAAAATGACTTCTACTTTTACACAACAACGGCAATAACAAGAAAAGATGCTAGTTGCTAGGCATTGAAAGTGAAAGGAAATACTTTGATTCTGACTCTAATATAAAACATGTTATTAACCTGTATTCATTCTCAGCATATCAGTTCGGTGTGGAAATCATAGAATGAAAAGATAACCTGTTCATGCATTGTTTTAAATGTATCTTGAATTTTCTTTAGCATACTGCTCAGGTTTCCCACTTCCAACTGCAAACCCTGTCCACCACGAAGAACAAGTTTAATGATAGAAGTCCGACAGCTTCATGATTGTGTGCAGTCTAAATTTTCAGGTCAAACCTTTTTCTCGTGAAGTAAGTTCTCTATGACAATTTCCTTCGCTGATACTGTTCTTCGAAGGTAAAGCTTGTTAAGCCTACAAGTTTCTCAAAGCAACAGCAACACTAACAGTCTTAACACAATATTTAATAAATATATCATAAAGAATTGCATTCTGTAAGAAGGATATTTCTTCAATCTCTGAATTGTAGTTTTTTCTCGTCTTTTCTGCCTCAAGCCGCGCTGAAAGCTCCATAATGGCTTTATTCTTTGTTTGAAGTTCCTTCCCCTGGTCTCTTGTTTTACTTTCTAGAACTGAAATTTTCTCTGCATACAAAAGCATTGCACATATTATTGCACTGCCACGACAAGGGAATCAGAATCCTCAAATATTCAGCAAAAAATTGTGAATACTGAAACCCAAAGGAGCATGAGTTACCTTCAAATAATTCTTCAAATAAAGAAACCTTTTCCATTTTTCTTCTCAATTCTGCCACTGCAAAAATGATAAACACTCATCAGAGATACATGCCATATTTTTCAGGGACATACTAATGGATGCAGGACAGCTTATGAAGAAACAAGATCTGTAAAGCTTCATGCCTATGTTTTCTTTCTCGGACACAGTCTGTTGCACTTTATCCACAACTTGTTGAACACTGAAGGCTTCCTTCTCTATCGAATCAAATAATATTAGGTGTGAGTTTACTTTATCAGACAGCAAGGCAATCTTCCTATCTTTGGCTTCTATAGACCTTTTCATTTCAGAGGTGGATTCCTGCATATCAAATGCCATATATATCCACAAACGAACAAATAATCATTGCATTATTCATCTAATTAAGCAGCCCAAATTCTACAAATCATGCATAAAACCAGACGAGAAAACCCATGATTCCCATCTTTTATAACATTGTCTTCCACAACTACTTAAGCACTCTTACCAAGTGAAATCGTCCGCCTACTTCACAAACATTTATATGCATCATATCAGCCCATAATCACTTAACTATAGTTCAAAAGAAAATGAACCTCATAAGTGTTTACGAAACACTCTCTCGACTGTAACAAGTTGTTTATAGCTCCCTTCAGCTCCTTTTGCTTATTCTCAAGCAATGTATTGTCCTTCTGAAGGTAATCCACCTAACAAAATCAAACTCCACTCATATCCGAACCATACTCAAAACCATTCTATTCAAACAATCAGCCACACACACTATGTAAACTAAAAAACAACTCGTGAACCTTCCTTTCCAGCTTCTGTCTAGTTTCCACCAATGCACCTATCTCAGCCTCAAGCCGCTGAATCCTCCAAGTAAACTCCTCCTCAGACTGCTTCTGCTTCTACACTCAAATCATAATCTCTTCTAATCACTTTACACAGAACCACAAATCAAAAAATAATATAAATAGTCGATTATAAAAAACAAAAATTCAAACCCAACCCAACCTTCAACTGAATATTGAGCTGCTCGGTTGCTGAGCGCTCTCTTTCCTGAAAACACAGCTCATAATTTCAGAAACGAATCAAACGTGTAAACTGTACAGTGAGGAAGAATATCGGCGATCGGAGACTTACTTTGAGCTCATGAACGTCGGCGATCAGTGCTTGTAGCTGAAGCTTGAATTTCGACAATTTGAGCAGCTCCATTTTCCCGCCAATCTGGACTCCACGATTTCGCCATCCGAAGGGATAGATATAGAGCATTCATGGGCCGTTCACAAATAAATGGGCTTATAAAATAAGCCGGCCCGATTAAATATGAGTTTCAAAGCTTAACCAGTTATTAAAAAAAATGAAATTATTATCTATATAACTATAAATAATACTATTTAAAAAATTTAATTTATTCTATCAAAAAAAAAATTAATTTATAAAATGGGATAAGGGGCAGGCGCAAAATTTTTGTTGCTAAAACATAGTGGTGTGGCAAACGCAACATCGAACTTGGAAACACTAACAAAACATTCCAAGCCAGAACGTCAGAATAAGATTAGAAGAGTTTAAGACCGCCACGTGTCGGCACATCATTCGTTTATGACTACAAAAAACAAATGCCAGGCAGCCACCATGACCAGTAAATTCTGCTTTGTTTATCTCTCTTCGTATCTCTCATTTCATCTGAATTTCAATTTCGTTTTTCTGATTGCGAAAAATTCCACCATCCTCCTTCCCTGCAAAATTTCTCACCATCTGCATCGAAAAATCCGATCTTTTCACATCCCAAAATCCGAAACCTGAAACTCAAGTTTGTGGTGGATACCTTTTATGGAGACGAATCTGAATCCAATCTACCCAGAACGACCCGCCGCCTCCAGATCTCTCTAATCGAGCTGCCGATTTGCGCATCTGGGTCAGCTGATAAGGGTTGGTGAGAAGACGAGATGCCGTCGCACGTGGATCTGGACCGGCAGATTGAGCAGCTGATGGATTGCAAGGCGCTGTCGGATGCGGATGTGAAGACGTTGTGTGAGCAGGCACGGGCGATTCTGGTGGAAGAGTGGAACGTGCAGCCGGTGAAGTGTCCGGTGACCGTTTGTGGAGATATTCATGGACAGTTTTATGACCTGATTGAGTTGTTTAAGATTGGTGGGAATGCGCCTGATACTAATTATCTCTTTATGGGGGATTATGTAGGTCAGTTTTTATTTTTGCTGCTTAATATTTTTATTTAATAATGATTAGTTTTTTTATTCCTTGTGTAGCTTCTTGATGTGTAGTTGTTGGTCTAAAAATGTGCAAAATAATCTTTGTTTTATTTAGGTGTTTGAATTAGCTGTAGTAAATAGTAAGTTGTGTGTCCTTAGTTTTGTATAAAAGACGGGAGAAGATTGTTAAGAAAAAAATAGAGAGAACGACTTTGGTGCTGAAATTTTGTATCGGTTCTAGTAGACGGTTCTCTTGGACTTGATGCGTTGAAAAATGTTTATAGCTATCATCTTCGAGTTTCGGCATGTGTAGTTGTGGTTTTGATTATCGTTGTTTGATCTTATTCTCTCTTATTTTGGGGTTTGATGATTATTATTTTCTGTTTATTTCTACGGAACGAGATAGTGTACAATTTGAATCATAGAATTATTTGTTCTCAAGCTAGGTTCATCTAACTGTAGTTTGTATCGATGCAGTATTGAGTTTGAACGGATTTGAGATCTGTGTGCGCATATTTTCTTGAATTATGCGTATATTAAGTGTCCTTATAATAGTTTCTGTCCTTGCATTAAAATTGGCAATCTTTAAGAGAGAGAAAGATATTTTCTGCATGTTTTCATCATATATATCAACCACAGCTTTTTCTTGTGCCTTTTATAGTGTTCTTATGTTTTTTATTAAGCGATAAGCATTTTTTTAAATTTTCAATTTTGCGGGTGTAGATCGTGGATACTATTCAGTCGAGACAGTCTCACTTCTCGTGGCACTGAAAGTTCGCTACCGTGACAGAATTACAATCTTAAGAGGAAATCATGAGAGCCGGCAAATCACACAAGTGTAAGTTATGTGAATCAGTTTTCAGTTACAGGCTATATATATTATGTTATCGTTGTAAATAAGTTGTAACGTGTAATGGTGTTAAGTGGAGTAATGTTGTTTGCTAACTTTGCTGGAAACTTTTCAGATACGGGTTTTACGATGAATGCCTAAGGAAATACGGGAACGCTAACGTCTGGAAATATTTTACAGACCTATTTGATTATTTACCTCTTACTGCCCTCATTGAAAGCCAGGTCGGCTATTGCTAGTAATTTTTATATACGTTCTGAATGTATCGTATAAGACAATCTCACATCTGGTTGTTTCATTAACTGTAGATTTTCTGTTTGCATGGAGGTCTGTCGCCGTCATTGGACACATTGGATAATATAAGATCCTTGGACCGTATACAAGAGGTACTTGTTCTCTTGTTGTCATAGCCTCTGCGAGTTCATATCGTGCATCGATTACCTTGTGAATAGCATTTTATGTAAACGAAAACTATCGTTGGCTGAATCGTCTTCTGAATAATTAAAGGTTCCGCATGAAGGCCCAATGTGTGACTTGTTGTGGTCGGACCCAGACGATCGGTGTGGTTGGGGAATTTCTCCTCGTGGAGCTGGGTATACATTCGGACAAGACATAGCGGCTCACTTTAACCACACCAATGGACTCTCACTCATATCGAGGGCACACCAACTTGTCATGGAAGGTTTCAACTGGTGTCAGGTTGCTCAATTTGTGTACTCCTACCCAACCATCCCTTTTCAAGAATTTATATATTTTCTGAATATTAAAATATACCCCGAAAATAATTTGCAGGAGAAAAACGTAGTGACTGTCTTTAGCGCCCCAAACTACTGTTACAGATGTGGAAACATGGCTGCCATCTTAGAGATAGGCGACAACATGGAACAGAATTTTCTTCAATTTGATCCTGCACCCCGTCAGATTGAGCCTGATGCTACTCGCAAGACTCCTGATTATTTCTTATGAGCAGCTATTACCAACTGCGACGAATTCTCTCTGATTCTGCTCGAGCTGCCCTCGTAGATGTCTTCTTAAGGCAAGAAGCTTCTCTTTCTGTTTCATCTGGCTTTTGAGGATTCGATGTCACATATCACATTCTTTTTGTGTTGTAGCTACCACTGGATTTTCCCGCCTAAATGATGATACTCTTTTTCTTATTGCCCGTGAATTTACCTCATAGAAAAGCTGACTCGAGGCATTGTGGCCTTTTTATGTCTTGTAAATTTTTCCTACAGAAGACAATGTCTCAAGTGGCGTACTGTTTGTACTCTAGTCTTAGTGATCTTTCGACCAAATTGATGTTCTTCACAAAATGACATGTTCTCAAGTATAAGAGAAATGCCCCAAGTGTGAAGCAGCAAAATATTTACAAGATTTAATGTTAATACTTGATGCAATCCTTGTTTAAATGTTCTTCACACAGTAAAATCAATGTATATTAGAAAATAAAAACAATGCTCTTGATTATGCAACCGAAACAAACATTTGTATGGACAAGAGTGAATATGGTCACACCATAGTTTTATTTTAAGGCTGGATCTTATACTTCAACTGTAGGTATCAGATAGAGAGGTATACACTTTCCAAAATAATAAGTTATTTCAGGAAAAATATACATGGAATGAAAGGAAGGCAATTAACAAATTTGCCGGTTTATCTGCAGTTCACGTAAGCATCATAGTTTTACAACTACCACGAGAAGACCCGTTGAACTCTCTGGAGCTCGGAGTCTGTACCCTCTGTACACCTTGGTAGTATTTCTGAGCTTGGCCTGAGAAATCCATGCCATCCCATGCATTACTACGAAAATCTTGAGTTTGAAACCTCTTGTCATGGTTCAGCTTGTGTGTATCTGAATGCTCATCTCTAAAAGGAATATGCCTGGACCTGGATGCAGTTGACCTGATACTATCAGGAGAATTCATATTTGAATTTAAATATCTGCCTTCTGATCTCCTCCAGAACTTGGGACTTAAAAAATCCGCACCAGGTAGCTTACAGCATGTCTCAGAACTAGACATTTTTCCGTTAGACATAGCTAGGTCATGTGATATCTCATCTAGTGCTGTCTCCAGATCTTGTACACGAGACTCCAATGCACTCATTCCATGTTGAGAGCTACCCATGAATCTCTGCACCAAGGAGACCAAAGATCAGGTATAGTTAATATGGCAGCAGATGCAAATAATACACAATGGTAACTCAGAAAGAAAAAAACATACATGTAGAAGGTCTAGTAAACTTGATTGTTGATTTTTAATGTGGATAAGTTGTTGTTGAACAATTGAGAGCCCCTCTGTCTCATTATCTCCACATGTATCATCCGATGAAATGTTCTCACTAAAATGCCGATCAGATTTATCATCCTCGAGCACTGGAAACACATGGGATCCTGCCGTCAAGCCCCTGGGTTTCCTAGCTTCA
Organism: Rhodiola chrysanthemifolia; assembly: GCA_033675395.1. Classification (NCBI taxonomy): domain Eukaryota; kingdom Viridiplantae; phylum Streptophyta; class Magnoliopsida; order Saxifragales; family Crassulaceae; genus Rhodiola; species Rhodiola chrysanthemifolia. The sequence continues at coordinate 17,877,751 of CM066204.1, forward strand.
TCATTGTTGCGGCTTCTATCAAGGGGAAAGCTTTTAAATTCTAATCTAGGAGCAGCTTTCTGATCATCTCCAACATGCTTCACCACTTCAGATTCTACTTCCTCAAGTTTTTCATCCCAAACAACTTTGGAGGTCTCAGTACTAGGTACGTCAACCTCTACTTTCCAGTCATTGTGACCATTGAACTTAGGCGGCATAGTTATGTTTGACTTCCCACCATTTTTCCTCACAGGACTTGGTTTACCAATTCTTGCACCTGATGAGTTACTGGAAGGATGGGATCTCTTACCATTTCGAGAGCTTATTGAAGGTGACTTCAAGGGGGAGCATCCCGCATTGATAGTATCTGCTTCAATTCACAACATGTTAATGAAAGCTGACAAAGACTGAATAACTGCTCAGCTGAAGAGTAAGGTCAGAACACCAACCCCAAATGGAGTGTAAACCAATCAATCTAACACAAACCTAAGGAGACTCTTCTGTTATACACCTATCTCATAGAAAACCACTTCTCCTAGTTAGCAAAAGGTAGCATGTGCTACATATTTCGAGTATGAGCTGATCTGATGTTTCACTTACAACTGGAGAAGATTCATAGAGCCAATCAGCCAAATAGTGAAATAACCATTATATCAAGGATAGTTTCAACATGTGATGGGTGTTTACTGTTGGTTCAATTTGAGAATCAGAAGTCATCAAAGGCTTCAACAATTAACAAAAAAAAAAATCATAGAAAATGGATGATACTGCCTAATGATCATTGACGACAAACCTACAACTACAAGAGGTAGATAGTTGACGCCGCTAAAACTCTTTTTCAGGTCAATTTAGCTATGTGACTATTATTAAATTACAATAACTAAATAGCCATACATCTGCGTATTTTTGGGCGCGCAGCGTGCTAACCTAAAGCATCATTCGAGAAAACTGATTATTACCTCTGGATGAAGACTGAGATTGAGTCTCTGAAGATGGTGAAAGCACATCAGCATCAATGCCAACTTCCTTCCACAGCTTCAGCGTCTGATTCATGGCCTCTCGAACAACCTTTACCTATACAAAAGACCAAAAAAGCTATCAGCTCATGGATCCCCACTAAGGAAGTAAGCAAATAGCATATCCAACATGTTGATATGGATGGCTTGGCTTAATTGTGTACCTTCCCCTTGGCAATTCACATCAAGTTACCCAAAAATATTCAGCATTCCCATTACAATGAAGGAACTAAAGATCATTAAAATTTTCACAAGACTTTCAAGCATGCAAAAGATCAAAATTTTACCTTATCAAACCTTCGACTCTCCAAAGTAGCAACACAAGTCTTTCTGTACTCCACAGCCATTTCCATATCAGTAACTATCAGTCTCTCCAGCACTTCCACAGCTGATTTCCTCGCCGCCCAATCCTCACTGTTCAAAAACTCAATTGCACAAGAAACAACACTATCCAAAACTCCACGATTGGAGCATCCACCAGCTCCCAAAATGCTTCCCAACAACGTAACCAGCGCAGGCTTCGCCTTGAAACACTCACTCTTCGCCAATTTTAACAGCTTCGAAACCGCCTTTGCCAACTGCGCCGGGTCCGGATCCGGCGCCGCCTCAATCGCTGCAGCGAGGCACATTGCGGCCCCGATCTGAGAATTGTAATCCTGCTTTCCGATAATCACATCCATAAACGACTTGAAAAACACCGCGAACGGCGGCTTCGTGATCCGCGACGCCATCACCTCCACCGTCTCAACACACGCCAGCCTCACAGCCGAATCAGAGTCCCTAAGCCGCCGAACCACTGTACCAATCATCTTCACTAGATGCGGCGCTAGATCATCCCCATGCGTCTCCGTCAACAGCCCTAAAACCCTCACGCACTGCCGCCTCACCACCGACTTCTCTTCAGAGTCCGTCGTGTGTATACACGTCAGGAACGTCGCGAACGAGTCCTGACTCAAACCTCTCGCGATCGTTTCCAGCTCGTTCGCCGCCGCCGCGAACGTGTCCCGATCTGATAACCGATTCAGGCAAGAAATCACCCTCGCTTTCATCTCCCGTTTCAAATCTCCCTCCGTCTGCAACGAACTCACCGAGTTCCTCCTCGACAGCGACATTGTTCGCGCACTCCCGCCTTCAAATCAGATCAACAACCAAGTTCCAACTCCGCCAAATTCACAAAACGTAACTCCCACCTTTCACCTCCGCATCACCACTGCAGCATACAGCTTATCCCCAAATTCACAATTGGATCGGCGCCGTATAACTCGCCGGAATAATCTTCGGTGAAGTAGTGAGAAAGTAAAGCAAATCAAAGTGGTGGTTGCAGAAATGAGAGTACGCAAGAAGAGGTTATTTAAACGTTCGGAGGGCCAGGCTTGAATTGTTTATCGGCCATAACAAATCCTGAATAATTAAAGACATAATTATTTCATTTTTTGTATGCTCATATTTTAGTTGAAATTGGATAGAAATTAAATTATACTCATTTATTCTAAATAAAAAGTGAATTAAAGTTATATTGTTTCCAATTTTGGTTCATCAGTTCCATGTTGCTTCAGGCAAAGAAAACACGTTTCGAAGACAAATTTTTTGTATTTTTTATTTTTTAGTTAGAAAAAAAATGAATTTTAAGATCATTTGATCCAAATATACATATGAATATTCAGTGGCATTTTTAGTCACATTTTTTTCATTTTGCTAAGGAAATATTATAAACTCTTCTGACTAGTATATAACATATAAAAGACAATGCTTATCTATAAAAAAAACTTAGACAGCGCTTTTTCATATATAAAAAACTTGTTGCATATATATGCTTTAAAAAAATGTAGTGTATTAAATATTAATTTTGAGTAAGTGACCCTCATATATGTCATTTTTTAGATGAACAACCTGAGCACCAAATCCCAATTATCGTATCTACTTAGTTGGGTAGTCTATTTATTTGATGATCATATAAATCGATCTAATAAATTAAGATCAACTGGCTAAAATTGTATGTCAACTGATCTTACCCTGCATTAACAACTATTTGGATTATCTAAGGTCTGATACAAATTCGTATGTCGGCAATACAAATCGAAACAATCGTTATCGAATGAAGCTTAATTTAATGGTGGTTTTTTTTGTATTGAGTATGGCCAGGAATATATATCATCATCATGCATGCATCATATACTTGCTTAAAATGGATAGCATCTTATGGTTGGAACTTGTTTATCAACTCGTCACCAATAGTGTTTTCGTACAAGTAATCACAATAGGTGAAGTCATAAAAAAGTAGGGGTCAGGGTGAAGAGGAGTTTCTCAGTGGAAGAGGACTCCCATCCGGCACCAAGTGTGCAGGGTTCAAGTCCCTCTAACAACATTTAACATAATCAATTAACCCCAATCAAAAAAAAGTAGGGGTCGGCAAAGGGTCGGATCGGGTAAGTCCTAGTCCTACCGGGCCGGGCCGAGTAGGGCTTTAGGTGAACCATATCCCCAGCCTTTTACACATTAGGGTCAAGTCGGACCAGGCTCCGAGAAAATTCATCAGTCCTGCAATCGTTATCGACCCTTCGTTTCATAGGGCTTTTCGGGCTAGGATCGGGCTCGGACTAATTTCGCCCTAAATGAATGACTAATTAATTGAAAAATAACTCTTTAAACGCAAATACTACTAGTTTGGACGTGTGAGATTTAATAGAAGTGAAAAATACATTCTTTTTATATGAAGAACGTCATTAAATCAATAAATATATGATTTTAAATCGGGCTTGTATTTCGGACCGGGCCGAATAATCGAAGGCCTAATCCGACCTTAAGCCCTTCGGATCGGGCCATAATAGGGCTTACGTAGGGCTCGGGCTAGGGTCGGGCTAGGGCCACCTTAGGGCTTATTTCGACCCAAGGCCAAATGCCTCCCTATAAAAAAGTGTCGAATCGAAAAGATTCAAGACAGTTCAATCAGATGTTGTAAGTATCAAAACGACGTTGTTTCAATAAAGCAAAATCATTTCGATAATTTTTATATAAAAAATCTTACAAATCGATAGTATTTTGATCAACACGTCACATCGCTTTGACCCTGTAATATCACTATGCCGTGCAATGGAACGAGTTAACCTTACTTTATATTAAATGCATCATTTGGAACATATATTCAATTCAATAGTTGTCTGCGTCTCTTTTGACATTTGGTTGAGCTTTATATAGTAACTCAGCAAATGCAAACATGACAAAAAAAAACTATACAGTCGGTCGGCAAAGAGAAAACATGGATCGATTCATCAGATGGTGTAATTTACAACACTCTTCAAATTGATTACAAGCAACTCGATTTGGGAAGTATTAGTCAGCAATTGCAGCAGGCATTCACATGTCTGTGCAGAGTTGAAAACGATAGAGAGATTGTGATCAAACACAAAAAAGGATCCCACAAATTCAATACTTGTCATATTCTACCATTTCGCATCTTTGGCCTTGCAATCTTTCATATTCTCTCATTTAATTATTTACATACTACACATTCTGCATTCTCTAATCAAAGCTCGATTGTTGGACTTTCAACTAACCACTTCATTTCATTCACCATTTTATTGGGCTCAAAAAGCATGAAATACAAAAATACAAGTTGGGCCGTTAACAATCAGGCCTATATAGCACAAAGCTTGAGCATGTCAAATATATGACACATTCTTGAGCCCGTCATCATTTTATTCACTGAACAAATATATAATAAACTGTAAAATTACGATTTTAGTTAAATAAAAAACGGTTCAAATCATCCTCCATTTTCCGCCTACAAAATGGATTAATTTTGACCTGGCACAGATATAAAAGTTAAGGAAAATCTGATATGAAGTTAAATTCATCAAAAATGTCAAATAAAAATATATAACAATCGGAAAAATTTTAATGTATGAAAAAGTAAGATGTCTCGGATATTCGTAAAGCTGATTTTTGTAAACTTTTGGCCGTAATTAAATAATAACAATAATATGTCAATCAAAAAAATAATAATAACAATATGAAACAGTCACTCACACACAAAAAAAAATTTAAAAATTTAAATTCTTCAAATTCATGAAAGCTTAAAGATCGAACGTTTTATATTCCGTCGCAGACACACCAAACCAACAAACCACCGCACACAGCGCCGCCGAAGCAGCATTCACCGACGACCACCACTACGATGTCCCTATCCCGCCTCTCCTCAACCGCCACCCGCCTCAAATCCATAACTCAACCAACGCCTTCACTCAATAATGTCTGCCGCGGCGCACTCTCCACCACCGACTCGATCACAATCGACATCAACGTCCCCTTCACCGCCCACCGCTGCGATCCGCCCTCACAAACCATCGCCACAACCAAAACCGAGCTCCTCACATTCTTCGGCGACATGGCAACGATGCGGCGCATGGAGATCGCGGCGGATTCGCTCTACAAAGCCACTTGTACGACGGACAGGAGGCGATCGCGGTGGGGATGGAAGCGGCGATTACGAAGAAGGTGTTGGATATTTCTATATATCTGAATATAATTGTAATTGACATGGTAATGAAACAGAGAGCAACTGAGCAGCAAAACATTGATATACATAAACTAATGCAGTTTTGATAAATTTGAAGCCGGGGCATACAGGTGAATAATCTGAGCATTCATATGAATTAAATCATGCAGCTTTACTGAACAAACAGAACAGAGCCGAGATGTTGATCTCATGAAACAGACCAAGTAAACTGAGTACAAAGCTGTAACAGCAATTTAAATCAAGCAGGTTTACTGAGAATCAACAACAGAACATTCATATGCATCAGGAAACCGAAAGCTTGATAAATATATCACTGATCATGCATATATAAACATTAAACAGGAATATGAACTTTGGTAAACGTTCAAATCAGATAAGTAAATTGGACAGCAAACCGATATGTTGATTCAGTCACGTCGATGACGCTGTCCTTAAAGCTGTATTGCCCCCCGTAGGTGCTGGGTCTGATGACAATGAGCTTCCCAGGACTGTCCTTTTATAGTGCTGAACCGCGCAATTTGCGAGCGCGTAGGTATTTTGGAAGACCTTGACTTAAACAATTTAATAACCATGAACTTGACATTACCCTTTATTTTCCAATGTGGGATATAATCATTTCACCTAAGTGAAATCTAACTTCATATCAATCCCTACCAAAGTCAAGTTCGATGAGTTTTGGTCCAACTTTGGACATCGATTTCTCATTCGATATAGATTCGTTTTTGGCAATTCAACATGTTGTAATTTATTACTCAATCTTGTATGCAAACTTAGGTTCAATTCATGTAAGGTTCAAACACAAACAAGAATATAAAGGGAGCACACAAGAATTTTTACGTGGTTCGGGAAATCCCTACTCCACGGGACCTCAAATGAGGAGATCCGTCTCAACAATCCACTATGAGCAATCAAAAGGTTTCAAGTACAAACAGCACAAACAGATCGGGCAATCGATCTAAAACCCTAGGTTTAAACTGAAAATTCGAAGCTAAGGGAATGGAGGGATTGAGCCCCCTCCGAGGCCCCTGTATTGAAGCGTGACGTTGCCGACGCCTTGAGCACGTAAACCCCTTGCTCAGACCGACCGCAATCGATCTTCGCCTTGAACTTCAATCTCCGAACACTCTTCCGATGGATAGCCTCCAACTGAACGCCAGTCGACTAATTCGTTAAGCCACGAAGTTAGACGACGTCCGGCGAGTCTTCTGAGAACAGCTCCAACTCAAATCGCTCCGTCGCTCGAAGAATTGCTCCGTCGCTTTTCGAATTTCTGGTTTCGGCTTAGAACCCTAATCCCCAAATACGAACTCCATTTAAACCCAGCTGACCCGCGTTGTCCAAAACGCTGGCGTTTTCGATCGTAACTGAATTAACCGACTTCCGCGCCATGCCAAACGACGACGCTCTAATAAACAAATTCTGCCTTTGCATCAAAACGACGCAGCTTCGCTTGATCTTCAAAGCTCAGCTTTCCATGGAGGAGACGATCGGCTATCCGACCAAAGAACTCGCACAGCCGATCGGCCATCCGACCGGCCAGCCGACCGGGCACCCGAGCGGACCTCCAGGCGGGCGACCGAGCAAGCTCCAAGCTCCAATCTTCAGAACTGCTTCATTTCTTCAGCTCTTCACTTGGATCTTCAAGCAGCAAAGGCGAGAGGCTTTGGGGACTCTAAGGATAGCTAGATTACCTAAACTATCCTAACAATTGCCCTCCTAATCTAGATGTGCTGAGTACCCAAATACAATTGATTGCTACTTAGTGGATGTTGAGAAGATCATCACCCATATATCATTGGTCCAACCCTTCTTCAAGGGTCACATTGAGCCTCCTCAATGTGCAGGAAGTTCCTGCAAAATTCAAACTTATTAGTTGGCACAACTTTGGTTCCAAAATCTGCAGGATTGACATCACCCAAGATTTTCTTAACTTCAAACTCTTTCATTTCAATCTTATCTCTAATGAAATGCAACCTCACATCTATATGCTTGCTTCTTTCATGGTAAACAGGGTCATGACACAAATGCAATGCACTTTGACTATCAGTAAAGACAATAGGCACATAACATTCATTTTCAAGTTCAAACAATAAACCCTTAAGCCATAAGGCTTCCTTGGCTGCTTCAGTAGCAGCTATGTACTCTGCCTCAGTTGAGGAGAGTGCCACAACTGACTGGAGCTGAGCCTTCCATGAGATACAGTTTCCACACCAAGTAAAGAACAAACCAGTTGTAGACTTTCTATTATCCCTATTGCTAGCATAATCAGAATCAACATAGCCAAACAAATCAGATTTCAGTCCATATCCAGAATATACCAAACCTAATGACTTAGTTCCACACATGTATCTAAGCAAGTATTTCATGGCCAACCAGTGAGCTTCACCTGGGTTAGACATGAACCTGCTTAGAACTGAAATGCCAAAGGCCAAGTCAGGCCTTGTGCATAACATACAGTACATGACTGATCCAACAGCCACATCATAGGGGATATTAGCCATATTTTCTTGTTCAGTTTTAGTCTTAGGACAATCATCTTTTGTTAGCATTAAGTGCCCTCCTAAGGGTACTGCAGTAGGTCTAGAACAGTTCATGGCAAACTTATCAAGCACTTTTACAAGGTAATCATGCTGAGACAAATACATTTTTCTGTTCTTCCTATCTCTAGTTATGCTTATGCCTAGGATTCTCTTAGCAAGTCCTAAATCTTTCATGTCAAAATTAGCTTTAAGGTCCCTTTTCATCTTCTCTACTTCAGTTTTAGAATTACTCATAATGAGTATATCACCAACATACAAAAGCAGATAGACATTCAAATCAGGTTTTGGCCTTTTCAAATACAAGCAAGCATCATACTTACTTCTCATAAAGCCTAAAGCTAACATGCATGAATTAAACTTAATGTTCCATTGCCTTGGTGATTGTTTTAAACCATAAATAGATTTTTGAAGCATGCAAACATGATCAGGATTTGTTTTATCAATAAAACCAGAAGGTTGACTCATATAGATAGTTTCATTTAAGTTCCCATGTAGAAAAGCAGTTTTCACATCCATTTGATGCAATTCCCAATCATAAACTGTTGTCATAGCAAGTAATAATCTGAGTGTTTTATACTTAACAACAGGAGCAAATATTTCATTGTAATCTATGCCTTCTCTTTGATTAAATCCCTTAGCAACTAGTCTAGCTTTGAATCTTGGAGGATCAGTTGGTGAACTGCCCTCCTTGATCCGAAAGATCCATTTACTACCAATGATTTTAGCATTTTCAGGTTGCTTAACTAGTTTCCAAGTTCCAGTATTATGCATAGATTCAATTTCTTCACACATGGCTAATTTCCATTTATCACACTCTTTACTAGTTAGTGCATCCTTAAGTGTTTCAGGAGTTACATACTTCACATCACTAGCAACTAACAGAGCATATTCAAACAAATTCACAGATTCAGCCATGTTAACATATCTCCTATTGGATTTTCTAACTCTAGGAGTTCTATCCCTTGCTAACACATAGTCAGTCAAATCAGGTGCATCAGTCTCAGCATTTTCAGTCACATTATCACTACTTGAAGATATAGTATTGTCAACCATGTGACCTACATTATCAGCAGTATGTAAAGAGGTAGAATCAGAAGCACTTAGCTGATTCTCAGACTGAGGTGCTGAGTTTTCCACAATTGGGGAATTTTCCGCAAAGTTGTCCACTTCTTGCGGAGAGTTGGGAACTTCAGTTTGAGGAGGTGTTTCCAAGTCTGCAACAGGTGGAAGCACCTCATTTCCTTGATGGTTATGTCCACCATCATCTTGGTTATCTTCATTGGCATCTGGAGTCCACCAGAGTTGCCCACCAGGCACAAAGCTCTGATGTTCAGACTCAGTTTCCTGGTCAGTACTAGAGGTACCTGCACCATTAGAATCTGATGTTAGTTTGGCCTTAAAATGATACTCATCTTCATTAAAAGTTACAGAACTAGCAGTTATAACTTTATAAGGACCAGGTCTAACTAGCAACAACTTATATCCTTTCACACCCAATGGATAACCAAGCAAGACAGCCTTCTCAGCTCTAGGATTGAGCTTGCCCTGCACAGAATGTGCATAGCAAGTGCAACCAAAGGGCTTTAAATGGCTTAAAGAGATTTTTCTACCAGACCACAGCTCTTGGGGAATCTTAAAGTCAGTTGAAGAACAAGGAGACCTATTGACTAAATAAGCAGCAGTCATGACAGCTTCACCCCATAGAGATTTCCTAAGTCCAGAACTTATTAACATGCATCTAGCCCTTTCTAATAATGTTCTATTCATCCTCTCAGCTATACCATTTTGCTGAGGGGTACCTGGTACAGTTAAGTTCCTTCTAATGCCATGTTCTTTACAAAAACTATTAAACTCATTGTTACAGAATTCCATACCATTGTCTGTCCTTAAGCATTTAAGTTTAGAGTTAGTTTGGTTTTCAACAAGAGTTTTCCAGTTTTGAAAGTGATCAAATACCTCAGTTTTAGATTTAAGAAGATAAACCCAAACTTTCCTAGAAAAATGATCAACCAAAGACATAAAATACAGTCTACCACCAACTGTTGGCACTTGGGCAGGGCCCCAAAGATCACTATGAACATATTCAAGAGGAGCAGATGCAGTCATATTAGATCTCTTAAAAGAATGAGCAATTTTCTTTCCTAAGATGCAATTTTCACAGAATGGCAGATTTACTGGTTTTTCAGGCAATAAACCATGTTCAAACAATTTATTCAGGCCTTTATTACCTATGTGACCTAGTCTAGCATGCCATAGCTTAGTGCATTTCAGTTCCTTATCTTCTGTTCTAGCATGATTAACCTCAGGAGATGTACTAACATAGTATAAACCACCAGTTTTAGTAGCTTTTATCAGAACTGTCCCTTTTCTTGAAATCTGTCTAATTCCTTTTGATGAATTAATTTCACAACCTACATCTTCTAAGGCTGATTCAGATATCAAATTCCTCCTAAGATTAGGAACCCAACTTACCTTTAAGAGAGTTCTAACCTTACCATCAAACATTTTAATGGGGACAGTTCCTATACCTTTTATTTTTAAAACAGTTTTATCTCCTAGTTTAACTTCACCTCCATCATATAAATCAAGTTTATCAAACAAGTGTTTATGAGGAGTAGCATGCATAGTACACCCAGAATCTAATATCCAAGAACTATCAGAAAAAGCACCACAAACTACAAGGCATTCATTATCAAAACCAGAACCAGATTCACACACATTTGACTGCCCATTCTGAGGTTGATTTCCCTTATATTTCCCACTCTTAATGTCATCCTTTTTCTTTTGGCAATGGTTTGCATAATGTCCAACATTATTACAATAAAAACATTTCACTTTGGAACCTTGAGAGGCACCATTTTTATCACCATTTTTATCAGATTGCCTAGGGACATTTTGAGAGTTATTATTAGGTTTTTCAGACCTATTGTTTTTAGAGGGAAACTTCTTTTTGCTCTTAAACATCATTACTTCATTCTTAGCTTCAGTTCTAGGTCCAGACCTAGTCTTAAACACTTTTAAAGCCTCATTCTTCTGAATTATCATTTCAGTGATTTTAGTTAGAGTTAACTCATCTCTCCCATATTGAATTACATCCTTAACAATATCAAACTGATTAGGCAGGGAGTGTAGGATTATCACAGCAAGATGTTCCTCTTTAATTGTATCTTTACATCTATCTAAGTCTTGTGTAATCCTAAGAAAGATGTCTAGATTTTCCTGAATAGTCATTTGAGTATCCATTTTAAAAGTGAACAATCTACCTAAGAGTGAAATCCTATTAGGGAGAGATGTTGACAAGTATTTTTCTTCTAACTTTTCCCAAAGTTCCTTAGGGTTAGTTATTGTCATAACCTGTCTAGCAACATTGTCATTTAACCTCATGATACTTTCAGAATGAGCTAAGTCCCTTATTTCTTTCTTGACTTCATCGGTGGTATTAGCTACCCATTCATTCTCTATAGCCCTATAGCACTTTTCTTTAATTAAAATTGCTCTCATCTTTAGTTTCCACATAGAGAAATCAGTTGTGCCATCATACGGCCTAAGCTTGGTAGGATCAGCCATACCACAGAAAAACAAGAAGCGGAATTCAACAAGAAATAAGGATCACAAGTAAACAGGGGAAGCAATACACCCAATCAAACCACCCAGCAAGATGCAGCAAGAAACCAAGCTACTGATACCACTTGTTGTAATTTATTACTCAATCTTGTATGCAAACTTGGGTTCAATTCATGTAAGGTTCAAACACAAACAAGAATATAAAGGGAGCACACAAGAATTTTTACGTGGTTCGGGAAATCCCTACTCCACGGGACCTCAAATGAGGAGATCCGTCTCAACAATCCACTATGAGCAATCAAAAGGTTTCAAGTACAAACAGCACAAACAGATCGGGCAATCGATCTAAAACCCTAGGTTTAAACTGAAAATTCGAAGCTAAGGGAATGGAGGGATTGAGCCCCCTCCGAGGCCCCTGGATTGAAGCGTGACGTTGCCGACGCCTTGAGCACGTAAACCCCTTGCTCAGACCGACCGCAATCGATCTTCGCCTTGAACTTCAATCTCCGAACACTCTTCCGATGGATAGCCTCCAACTGAACGCCAGTCGACTAATTCGTTAAGCCACGAAGTTAGACGACGTCCGGCGAGTCTTCTGAGAACAGCTCCAACTCAAATCGCTCCGTCGCTCGAAGAATTGCTCCGTCGCTTTTCGAATTTCTGGTTTCGGCTTAGAACCCTAATCCCCAAATACGAACTCCATTTAAACCCAGCTGACCCGCGTTGTCCAAAACGCTGGCGTTTTCGATCGTAACTGAATTAACCGACTTCCGCGCCATGCCAAACGACGACGCTCTAATAAACAAATTCTGCCTTTGCATCAAAACGACGCAGCTTCGCTTGATCTTCAAAGCTCAGCTTTCCATGGAGGAGACGATCGGCTATCCGACCAAAGAACTCGCACAGCCGATCGGCCATCCGACCGGCCAGCCGACCGGGCACCCGAGCGGACCTCCAGGCGGGCGACCGAGCAAGCTCCAAGCTCCAATCTTCAGAACTGCTTCATTTCTTCAGCTCTTCACTTGGATCTTCAAGCAGCAAAGGCGAGAGGCTTTGGGGACTCTAAGGATAGCTAGATTACCTAAACTATCCTAACACAACATTCGATTTCATACCTCTCAACTCAAGGTATTTTAATCTAATTTTATCAACACGATTCGAGGTATTCTCCACGCTCAATTTTAGGTCTCAAATGTGGCTCACCACCATTTTCTTTAAACCTTTAACACACATTTTTCCAACAGAAGGATTGCGTTATAACTGGTTACATGGATCATTGTTTGTTTCTGGGACGAGGCGGGACGCTGATGGAGTCGTTTGCGGAGCTGATGGGAAGGAGAGACGGATGCTCGAATGGGAAAGGTGGATCGATGCATTTTTATAAAAAGGAAGGCGGATTTTACGGAGGGCATGGGATTGTGGGAGCGCAAGTGCCGCCGCTAGGGATTGGATTGGCGTTTGGGCCGAAGTATTTGAAAGATGAGAGTGTGACTTTTGCAATGTATGGTGATGGAGCTGCGAATCAGGGACAGCTTTTTGAGGCTTTGAATATTGCTGCACTTTGGGATTTGCCTGCTATTTTGGTATGCGAGAACAATCACTGTATGGAGTTTTTGGATTTGTGTTGAATGTGGGGTTTTATAAGATGTTTTTATGGTGTTGACTGATTATGAGTACTTTTTGTTGTTTTATACTAGATGGTATGGGAACTGCAGAGTGGAGATCTGCGAAGAGTCCGGCATATTACACTCGTGGAGACTATGTTCCTGGTCTAAAGGTTGGGTTTCTGAATGTTTTTTTTGTTGCGTGTTGATGTTGTGACAGTGTTATTGCGAGTCTTATGTTTTTACTTTTTAGTGAGGTAATTCTTGTCCGATGACAAATATGCACTTTTTTGAAAATGTGGATGGGATTTGTGTACATATTTAGGCAAGGTTTGTTTGGTCGAAGTTAATTTTGGCTCTAGTTTGAGTTTTTATTTGAATTCTTTTGGTGCTTATATGACAGCATATTCGTGTTCAGAAAATTGATATTATAAATATAAATGGTCCCAATCACAAGGATACTACGGTGTATATAGCTTAATACCGGCACATAAGAAAAAGAAAATGGTTTTAGTGATAACTCATAATTCGCTCGAGCTCAATGGTTGTCGTTGTTAAGGGGTTTGCTGTGTTATCGATATTGGCTTTATTATGTTCACATATTGGCCTGCTGTAGTTTAGCTTACATATATGCTTCTTTCTGCTTCAGTTTCACATGTGTGGCTTGAATGTCTCCAAGACATATGATTATGTGTCAAGAAGTTCGTAAAAGATTTGAGTGAAAGTTGTTTCTGATCATCAAAATCCGTACAGGTCGATGGTATGGATGCCTTTGCCGTCAAGCAAGCATGCAAATTTGCCAAAGAGCATGCTTTGAAGAATGGGCCAATTGTGAGTACACATATCATACTCCAGCCGACCATTTTTTTTTTAATACATTTGGACCGTTCTTAACACTGTAAGCATCATCGGACTATTCGATATGCCTTTACCCTTTAATGTTTTGTCTCAATATATCCTGAATTTACAGTTCCAGTGTCGTTAAATGTCTGTGGTCGGAATCAGATTCTTGAAATGGACACATACAGATACCACGGTCATTCCATGTCCGATCCTGGTAGCACATATCGCACACGTGATGAAATTACTTGTATTAGGCAGGTTGGTATTCGTATCATGTTTCATTGATCTCCTTTTGGGCAAGACTATTTTCAACCCTTTTACTTATCTTCAGGAGCGTGATCCGCTCGAAAAGATCAGGCAATTGATACTTTCTCATGACTTGGCCACTGAGAAGGAACTGAAGGTACCCAGTAAATTTAATCATTCAACTCGCTTTCCCTGTATAAATGCACACGAGTAACTTGGTTTCTTTCTGCTGATTATATCTGTCATCAACAAAAAAAGCAAAAATGATTTAGACATCGCGAACTTGACTCTGATTTATTTCTTTGTTATCCTTCTAGGATACTGAGAAGGAAATAAGGAAAGAAGTTGACGATGCCATTGCTAAAGCCAAGGTTATTATCCGGTTCAAACTCGACTGTTTCAGTTTTGAATTATGTGATGTTTTACTCTGTTAGTATGCCTGAAACATTACTGCTTCTCAGGAGAGTCCATTGCCAGATTCTTCCGAATTGTTTACCAACATCTATGTGAAAGGATACGGAATTGAGGTATGAGTGTTTACTTATGTTACCTAGATCATCATTTAAGTATACTCAATTCTGTACACCACGATAAATTAGTAAAATCGTGGAATGAAAAATCAGCAGACTTAATCTGAGTCTAAGTTACATTTCCTAAAGAAATGATCAAGTGAAAAAAATATTTCCAGAGCGAAGAGTCTTTCTCAAAATAATATGTAAACGATAAAAAGCTATGGGACTAGGAATGGCCTTGAAACTTAAGCCCCTTTATAGAAGTTCGGGTCTGGAAATCTTTCTTGTTCTTGGTTTCTTTATCAAGGAGTTGGGTTGATGCTAGTCGTGTAATATTTATAATGGATAACATACTCTGCCTGCAGTCTTACGGAGCAGACAGGAAAGAGCTGAGAGCGGTTCTTCCTTGAAGCAAACTGTCTCATTGTTACAGAAGACCCTCCCTTTAACAAGGACTCAAAGATCAAACATCCAACACAAAGAAAACAATAAAGAGCTCGAGCCCATTCTTACTGCTGCGACAGGTTTCATTTTCATTGTTTAGTTCCTGGTGATGCTTCTGGCATGACTGATAAAAGCGATTTTTACATACAACTTTTCTTTAAATGATAAATCCGCGAGTGCCACCTCTACGATCAGGATCCAAATCTGGTAGGTCTTGAATAATTTGTTTTTCTGACCTCTCCTCTTGTAGTCAGACCACGAAATTGAATTGTTCTGTTATTATAAGAAATGCAAAACTGTATCACTAATGCATCTCATGGGAGACTGACCATCCATTGATCACTTATCATCAGTTTTAACCCCTCATTTTGAAGATTCAAGCATCTTAGCTTCCATAGCTTTCGTTTTTAACCTTTCGATACTCGAGAGCTTCACTGGCTTCACTATGAAGTCCTCAGCTATCTTCTCCGATGACATGATCATCACTAGAATCTCCCTCAAGGCTGATGACTTCTGGTGAAATAAGAAGCCAATTATTACTAAATCCAAAATGTTGCAAAAGGAAATCAATTCAAGAAAATCGAGAAGGAAATATTTATCAATTATAGTTTGATATTCTTCAAGAGCTCATATCCAGTCATTCTAGGCATACAGTAACCTGTCATAATCAGATCAACCTGCTTCAAACCCTAAAATCAATAGAAAAACACCCAGAAACCAAATTCAACAACCAAATCCAAAACCCAAACAAAAATCCAAAGATTTATTATTACCTCGAAACCGGGAGATTTCTGTTCCTCATCCAACCCTAAAATCTCCAAAGCCCTCGTTAATGGAAAATCAGATCATACCTACTTTAACTCAACTTCTAAAATTTCTCAATAACTACAGTTTCCACAAAAATTCAAATACATCAGTTTCCTCATAACCTTTTTAATAAGCTTCTTGCCCCTTTTTAATCATACCTATATATCGGGAAATCATAGAAACATGAAACTCCAAATGCAAATTTATCTGCCAAATGGTGAAAGGTTTTAATTATAAGATATACAATGACCGATCATGCTAGAGACAGCCATCTCCTTTAAGATCTTTAGTAGAGTTTCTAACAGGTTTTTCACAGTGCCAATGAATATTATGCGCCCACGTCTATCAGGTAAATAATGCCATCTCCTCTTCACTGTAGCATCATAGAAGAATGAAACTCAAAATGCAGCTTTATTGCCAAAATGATGAAAGGTTTCTTAAGATACAATTAATGACCAATCATGCTACAGTGCCAGTTCCTTTATAATCATTAGTAGAGTTTCAAACCGGTGTTTCATAATGCCAGCGAGCATTATTATTATACCCTGCCATGTCTATATTGTAAATAATGTTATATCATCGTATGAATACGTATATGAATCACATCTCATCATTGAAGAATGTCAAAAATCACAACCTTTATAATCGATCAGCTTCACGCCTCCTCCTTCCAAAAACCATGAATTTCCCCATAACTTTTGTCAATTCCCTTTCTAGAATAATTCTTTCCATCACAATCCCAAGTCTAAAGCGACACTAGGAGGTCCCTTTCATTATTCTAGAATCTTGTCATTTCCCTTAAATTATTCTAGAATCTTGTCATTTCCCTTAAATTATTCTAGAATTTTTGCTAAATCCCTTTCATTATTCTACAATTTTGCCAATTCCCTTTTCTGAATAATTCTTTCCATCACAATTCCAAGGATCTAATGCGACAAAAGAGGTCCGTTTTTAACATATAGCCGTTTATAAAAGTATATCTTTTGTGTTGTTCCGTTGCGTAAATTCCGGTGACGGTTTGGGGTTAGTCTGTGCACTCTGCCGGTGCGTAAATTCCGGTGACGGTTTAGGGTTTGGGGTTAGTCTGTGCACTCTGCCGTTCCTTTTCCTGAGATTCACGTGACCAGATAAAATTACTCGGTGTTAATTATGGTTTAACTTAAGTAAGTGCTGAAGAACTGGCAGATTTGGAGAGATATCAAAGAACTGAAGGAATATATATATGGTAATATAAAGTAATGTTGTAGGTAGACTTAAAAATGACTTACAATTACCAATAATAATATAGAAACCCTGTTTCCAAAAGAGCTCGGAGACACAGCCCAGAAGCCATTCAATCTCACTACATACATAAATATTACCGACATTTGTTTTCACGTAGCAACTACAACTTAGTATACGGTGTAGGCACCAACATTTTCTGCATTTAGGCAGGCCACTAACATGCAAACTAGACAACAAAAGACACTGAAATAGAAGGCAACCTTGAGCACTTAAACGAAACTTATAGTACACATACATGCTCTACCTCCGGACCGATTGTCCAAGATGCAATCTTGCCTAACCTTCATTAATGTACACAACATTTCTCTAAAAGGATTTTTCCGCGGCTTAGTCAGTTCTGAGTGATGATGATCTTTTAAAGAAATGAAACAAAACCAAGTAACAAGTATTGCATAGCAATTAGTTATGCAACATCTCGGATAATTTCCCAAATTGCTTAAAATTGAACATTGCTTTCCAATTTTACTCAATCTCCAGATTGGTTTCCCAATTTACACTAGTTTTGACGCCGTTCAACACGACATCTTAACACTAAAACACTCCTACCAACGGCGGCTTAAGCCTCGTGGCGTTTTTATGCCCCAAATACCAGTAATGTGGCATAATATTGCCAAACAAAGCGTAAACCGCTAATGGAGGCAGCATCTCAACTTAAAACACCATTGGTAGGAACGTTCTAATAGTGAATTGATCGACTGTGGAGAGCATTAAGTCAGGCGGCTGAGATTTGAGTCAAGCGGCTTAAGTTAAGTGACGGGAGTCGTTGGTCAAGTCAAATTTGTATTTATAATTTCCCTGTAAAACACTAGCAAAGCGGCAAGCAGGGGTCGAACCCAAGGGAGCTGGTGTTGTTGAAGTTGTTTATGTAGACAATTAAAGGAAGGGGGGTTTAAGTAGTTGTGAGTGCAAAAGAGGCAAAAAGCAAGGAAGGTTTCAATTATAAAGAATATTCAGCTTAGGGTCTCTATTGTGACATGTTTATCATCGACTGCTAAATACCAATTTTAAGTTTCTAAGTGTGGTTATTCCGGGAAAGGCTCTAACCTAAAGTATTCCGTTTCAGGCAATACACCACAATCTAATCCGGGTAAGGCATTAGACTTCTAGTTCTCCTAAACCTAATAATCCGGGTAAGGCAATATTAAACTTAGGTATTACTACTTGTTTTTACGGGTAAGTCTCAAACAAGAACTAACGATAGGGATTGAATTGTTCGGCTAAGCTTTACGGGTAAGTCTCCACTTAGCTTCGCAATTCAATCCTTGAAATTAAGCACAGTAACTAGAGAAACAATGAAATTGCATTAAGAATAAAGTCTCAAAAGTTTGTCACAATTAACGAAACCCTAAACCGAATTAAGAGTTTAGTTACACATCATTGAAATAAACACACAAATATTCATGATGAAAAGTAGTAGAAAAAATCCCTTATCTCGTCGAAAGCTTCGCTTTCTCCTCTAGAGTTGTCTTCCCTCTTCGTAGAATGGTGGAATGATGTAGAGAGATATTGTGAGGTGAAGAGATTGATGTTGTGATGAATGGATCCTTAGATCCTTGGATGGATCCTTGAGTGGATGATTGAACCCTCTCCCAAGCCTCCTATTTATAGGACACCATAAGGCATCTTTGGAAAAGGACATCACCATGTGATGCATCTCTTTAGGCATCTCCATGTGATGCATCTCTTTAAGCTTTTAGGAAAGGCAACTCCATGTGATGCATCTCTTTAGGCTTTTGGGAGAGGAGCATCTCCATGTGATGCATCTCTTTAGGCTTTTAGGAGTGGAACACCACCTCATTAGGCACTTAGGAAAATGCATCACCATGTTATGATCAGATTTATATTCCCATAATGTGATGACATCATTGCTGATGTCATCAGATTCGTCGCTGATATCATCGCTTATGTCATTGCACATCATTTTGCTCTTCTGCGCAGCAGTTCTGACTTCGACTACTGATTTGACCTTCCCAATGACCTCGGATGCTCTCGGTGTGAACTAGAGAGTTGTAGGGAATTGAGTCATCTTCGCGTCGGCATGTGGCTCATATTTTTCTGATCAGCGGTCAATTCCCAGCACTCCGTCGACCGTCCAAAGATCTGATCTAGCAGTGTGGTATTTTCGGCTTGAAATGCCATCTTTTATGCACGTTTCCTACAAAAGCTTCCGAAACACCTGAAATGCAAAACCATACTAAAAAGTAATTATTCGCATAATAAAGTGTCGAAATAAATGAGATTAATTGACTCGACGAGTCGTATAAATACGACTCATCATTAAGCCACTGTAGCGGACAGTGACTAATGTCTTTTTGACAATATTATGTCACATAACTGGTATTTGGGGCGCGAAAGACCACGTAGTTTAAAATGTTGTTGCTGGGAGCGTTTTAATGTCGGACGGCGTCATAGAAAACTAGTGTAAATTGGGAAACCAATCTGGAGATTGAGTAAAATTGAAAAGCAATGTTCATTTTTCAGTATTTTGAAAAATTCTCCCAATATCTCTTTAGAACTGGCCCAATGGTAGCTTCAACCGCACCAATTTAAAACAGTAGAGACTGTATACTTTTACTTATTTCATCTATTACTTAATTAACTAAATGAAGATTTAGAGAGATTTCTATTTGATTTATTTTATTAATCAACTTGGTCAAAACAAGATCAAGGAATATCATAATTGGCGGAACCAAACAATTCTAAGTTCATATGAAAATATATATTATTCTACACCCCAAACAACCTGCTTTATAACGTGCAAGTGAGTTCGATCAAATGCTCGACTGTGATTTAGCGGCGGTGAAAATTACACTACGGAGCATTTGTAGGTCACTCAGGGAGTCGAGTGAAGAAGCAGATATGTAGAATTGGTTATCTGGAAGCACAAACTTGTAAAGATCTTGGCATTTATTTGAATTGCGCCTAAAAGAACTAGTGAATGTTACCATTGACACCAACTGACATGTTATAATATTACGTAACTACTCTCTAATTGATCTTAATTTCCACGACAGTAAATTAAGTTTTATACACATTAAAAAAAGTTTCTCTCTCTTCCTAAACACTCCAGAACACAGTAGAAGGTCGTCGAAGTTTTGCGAAAATTCCTCCTTTCCCCTCCGGTTTGCCCCTCCTCTCGGCCTCCAATCCACCCTGCTGTTGGTTGGTGACAATAAAAAATTCAAATACTTCAGTTAACCCTTTTAATCAGCTTCTTGCCCCTTATCTAAGTTCCTTGTATTGGGACATAAAAACACCTCCTAAAATCAGTATATCAGTCAAATAATGTCATATTAACTGATAAGGAACAACACACCAGAATATGTTTCATTCACCATAACAGTGTAATCACCATATCCCAACAATTATTTATCCACATGTCAAAATACTTAAAAAACCTTCACGTGGCGTACTTATTATGATGCTCTTCCTACCGGTCACAGTTTGTATAAACGGCGACTCTATGAGTCTGTCAAATGCTCCATTTGTGGTGTTGGTTTGGAAACTTGTGTGCATGCTTTGGTTGGATGTTGGTGGGCAAGGTCAGTGTTGGAGAAACTTCGTTTACGGAATGTTGATATCTTACTAACCTGTCATCACCCAGCAGACGTCCTGTTCTATCTGTGGAAGCATAACTCTATTAAAAATTATTGTATCAGTTTGGTGGCTTTGTGGTATATTTGGTTTAATAGGAATCAAGTGAAGCATGGAGGAGCTCTAATGGATTCTTCTGCAGCAGCCCGCAGGATTACAGCCTTAGCTACCCAATATTATTTTTACAATTCTCATGCTGGAATGGGTGATTTTTTATTCTCAGAGTTTGAATGGCGGAAACCTCCTTCCAACTTCATCAAGATTAATTGTGATGCATCATGGGATCCAAATACTAAGGCGGGAGCAGTGGGCGCCATTGCTAGGGATAATCTGGGTCACGTGCTTGCCGTACGAGCGATGACTGTTTCTTCATGTGATTCGGCCCTAGATTGTGAAGGTCGCGCAATTTGTGAAGCACTGCAGCTAGGAGAAAGCATACATCATAAGTGTATTATCTTCGAATCGGATTGCTCTTCAGCAGTGCACCAATTGAATATCAAGGCAGAGGATAGCACACGGTTCAAAGGGTGGTACAAGCAGTGCATTTCAATGCTTGACCTTCATCATGATTGGAGGCTGTATGCGATAAGACGGGAGGCAAACATAATTGCTGACCAGCTGGCGAGACATTCTTTACATTCGGGTTGGCAATGGACAAACCTCGATAGTTGCCCTAATGTACCATTTTTTATCTGGTTTGTTGTAAGTCCTCTTGGTAGTTTATAACTGCGTTTGCAGTATCAAAAAAAAAAATACTTAAAAAACCAGCTCCTTAATCTTACCACTGAACAAACATCAAAACTCATAAAGCATGCATCGACATTGTTAAGATTTTAATTTTATGTGAAATTACTGAAATCAGTAACACGCCCATTTTTTTGATATATATCTTCTCCAAGTCCGACACCATTACCGCAAATGAGGGTAAAGTTAACAGGTCATTTGCAGGGGCGGACGCACCCTAGAGATTAGGGGGCACTTGCCACCAATCAATTTTAATGTTTTTCTAACAAAGTATGCTTAATTAAATTAATGCCCCTATTAATTTTTAATTTCTGCCCCCATTCATTAACTTATAAATATGTTTTAAGTTCTATTCTTACAAAAAAACAGACCTAACCTTATAACCAAACAATATAAGTTTAATTCTAATTTTAAAATATGTCTAAACTAGTAACCAAACATATATTTAATTAGGTTTGCAAACACTCAAAAAAAAGGTTTTCAAACTTACTTCTCAGTTCTCTGAGCACTTGACGTCTCGACATACGCATTCGGCAGCCACAGCCAATCTGAAAAATTAGAGATTGGAAACGAAGAACTTGTCCCGTGATTAATCTAGTCATCAGTCAATACGTCACGTAAGTTTGTATACAATTTTTTCACATATTTCTGATCTGATTAAGCTAGTTATATTTTTTATGCCAATCAATTTTTAATTAAATATGTTTGCAGAAAGAAAGCTTGACTATTTTCTAAAGCGAAAAACTCCATCTTCAACTAGTGAGGATCGTGATTCAAATGCAAATACATCAAATATTGTTCCTCAAGGTTCTATTGCTCTTGAGTATGTTGATTTAGATGATCTTCCATGGGATCCTGCAGACAGGAAAAAAATTAGAGAATATCATCCAAATCAACGTGATGAGATAAGAAGAAAATATTTGCTAAGAGGACCTTGTCAGCCGCGTGGTCATTCTTTTCCACAGAAATTAATAGCGGGTTCGTTGAGACGATTTAATGTTGAATGGTTTGATCAGTATGGTAATTGGTTGGAGTACACTCATTTGTAACCCGTCCACTGTAAGTACTGTACACGAATTGTCATGTGAATGCTTCACCATGCCAGCGAATATTATACCCAAGTCTATCAAGTGAATAATGGTATATCGTACTACGAATAAGTATGAATCACGTCTCATCACCTGAAAAATGCCAAAACTCACAAAACATCATATAAGTGCACAACCATGAATTTCCCCATAACCTTTGAAATCAGCTTCAAGCCTCTTCCTCTAATCAGTTTGTATAATTCAGTGTCACCACCATATATCGGGAAATCATAGAAACATGAAATTCCAAATGCAAATTTATCTGCCAAATTATGAAGGTTTTATAAGATATACAAAGACCGATCATGCTAGAGACAGCCAGCTCCTTTAAGATCTTTAGTAGAGTTTCTAACAGGTTTTTCACAGTGCCAATGAATATTATGCCCACGTCTATCAGGTAAATAATGTTATATCATCGAGCGAATACGTATGAATCACAACTCATCACCTGAATAATGCCAAAACTCACAAAACATCAAAACCATATTTTCCCTTAAAATCAGCTTCTCGCCTCTTCACTGTAGCATCATAGAAGAATGAAACTCAAAATGAAGATTTATTGCCAAATGATGAAAGGTTACGTAAGATACAATGACCAATCATGCTACAGTGCCAGTTCCTTTATAATCCTTAGTAGAGTTTCAAACTGGTGTTTCAAAATGCCAGCGAGCAAGAGCATTATACCCACATTCTATATTGTAAATAATGTTATATCATCGTATGAATACGTATATGAATCACATCTCATCATTGAAGAATGTCAAAAATCACAACCTTTATAATCAGCTTCACGCCTCCTTCCAAAAAGTAATTTGAATATAGTTCAATGTCACCCCCTACATATTAGGACATCACAGAAAAATGAAACTCAAAATGCAAATTTATCTGCCAAATGACGAAAGGTTTTGTTATGTTCTACTGCTATTGTGATGGTTTGTGTTAAATAGGAATGCCCAAAGTAGGTTTAGTCTTGTGTATATTGGCCTAGATGAGTATTGCAGGAGTTCTGGTTTTGCTCCAAGTCTTTTGTGTGTTTTGAGCCAAATGGCTCAAAACGGCGTCGCATCTCCAAGGCGGCATTTCCAGCTTTTGGAGTCCGAAGTGAAACGAAGTCGTTTGGCAAAAGCGGGAGTTCGAGCTAGTGGAACGCCGACGTTTTTGGCGAGGCGCGAGAGTTCGGTAAGTCGGTTACGAACGACTGGACGACCGCGTTTTGCTCTTCTCCTGCGTTTCGTTCAAAAGGGGAAAATCAGATTGGGGATTAGGGCTAGTTCGAAGTTCTTCATTCGAGTGTGCGATTCCAGAGCGTTTGAAGGACGAAGATCAAATTGGCAAGCGGAACGTGAGCGACTGAAGTCGGGAAGAAGTTTGAGGACTACGGCGTGTCTCGATTGCAGCCTTGTCGCAGTGGAGCGTCGGATGCTCTCAGCTGAAGCTCAGATCCGGTTAGGACTGCACTTCGTCTTCTCGCGTCGGATTCGTCTCAGCTAAGTGGTCTAACTTGTTACTTGGATTGAAACAGTGTATTGGGTTACGATTTGCTGTGTAATAATCTAGTAACATTAAGACTTTCATCTAGGCTTGTTTTTGTACAAACTCTTTGGGCTAAATCTTAATAAAGGGTAAAGGTTTAACTATATCTGAATCGATCCTATTACAGGTTTCATAAGATACACTGACCAAACATGTTGGAGACTGCCAGCTCCTTTAAGATCATTAGTAGAGAGTTTCAGGCTACCTTTTCAAATGCCAGCTACTATTATACCCGCGTCTATCAGGTAAATAATACACATCATCAGGTGAACAAGTATGCATAACAAGTCATCATTGAAGAATGCCAAACATCACGAATGCAAACTATCGCTGGACTTTTGAAATGTGAACCAATTGAAATCTAACTTCTTTTTATTCCTTCAATGAACACAGATTGGTTGGACATACTAAATTCCCTGGCAAGAATTTTTTTTTTCCTTCACATCTGTTGCTGTTACGTTGTGGTATTTCCTAAATTGGGAACCTTAATGTGGCTTGCCTTGCTTTCCCCGTGCTCATGTCATCTAATGTGTAGTGTTTTTCATTTAGGAAAAGAAGCTAAAAAGGCAAGTGCTACCGGTTGACATGTACATAAAGGCGAAACAGCGCAAGGATGGGACATTCGTTACACTCGATGCCTGTTACCGGTGGTGATGTACTACCAGAGGGGGACCTGATGGAGGCAGTTGGCCAAGTAATGAGATTTTCGAGTAGATCGGGACTCCCAAACTTATTTATGGGGCAACAGCTACACTTGAGCCCTCCTCGCAGTGGTCTTGTAACCAAAGTACGCCGAATGTCACATCTCAGAGACCACCGGAACGCCAGTGGAAGAGATTGTGGAGAGGGTTGTCGAGGAACGAATCCGGCCAGCATTATCTCAGATACAAGAACGCATTGACTCACGGCCACAACAGCTAGACACACGGCTGTCGCGGATTGAGGAGACCAATAGTACTTTGGCTGAGCAAATGCGCATGATTATCCAACTTGTGCAGAACAGCTCTAGTGGATCCACCAGTCAAGACCAGTATTCCCAACCGCCCCAGCCTAATCCATGATTTTTCTCTCTATGCCGGATGTGGCCTGTAAAAAGTCCCACGTAAAATCCCTGAAATTTCCCCGTATTACTGCCAAGAACATGCCAAGAAAATATGTTGTTGCCGGTCTACGAACGAATTGTTACCGGATTACGGTCGCTTTTGTTAGTACTGTGTACGGGCCACAATTGGTGGACTATCGCTGAATAGTTATACACAAACATTCCCATGTTTTTCCCCGAATTCGCTTTTACTTAACTTCGCCGGATTATGCCCTGCATTTTACCGATATTTGGACGCCGGAGTTTCAGGTCGGCGAAATTTGTGTTGAATTAATACAGACGGACAGTCCCCGAAATGCTGCCATTTTTTTATCGGACTTTTTCGACGGATTTGCCCCGCCCCTAGAATTCGGGGGACGTTTGTCGGGGAAGAATATTTTGCTGCTTCCTTCGCAAAATGCAAGGGATTTACGGCGACTTTCCGTCACTCTGTTATGGCCGGATTATACGGTAAAAATTGTAGTGTACTGACTTGAAAAAAAAAATTACATTTATGAGGAAGAAAAATGTCATTCATTTATTCATGAATGAGAAATCTCATGGAGCATATTTTTCTTCATCTAAATTCGCTTCATCAATCATTTCTGTCCATTTTTCTTGTGACACTTCTCCTTGATCCACCCCATCCCAGACGACACTCCTTCCCTCATTTTCCTCGCCCCGCTAGACGCAACAATCTTCGTCTTATCGAAACTTCTAGCAAACTTTTGCGAATATCTCGACGTTAAACTTGGTTTCCCCCCAACTTCCGTGGCGACCTTGTTGTAATCCAAGCCATGTTCAGGGTGGTTATAGTCCCATTGATCAGCCATTGTGATCAAAATCGAAACCTGGCGACTACCCACAAACCAACATCCAAATGGGTATGTGGGAGATTGAGCTGGTCAAGGAGAGTTTTGTGGGATCTTTTTTATTGAGAGGTTGATTAGGGTTAATTATACATACAGAGTTCAAATGGGCAAAAGATTGTTGAGGTCTTGTGATTTTCCTAAATTTGGAATGTATTTAGTGGATTCGGATCAGGTGTACGTAGTAAAATACAGTGAAGTTTTATTCAAAATTATATTGTTTTATTATATTTCAAAAAAAAAATCATCGAAATGACCTCGTTTTTATTGAAACGATAATCGGAGCTTTTAAAAAAGTTATTTACAACCTTTTAGAATAATTTATGATTTGTTCAGATGAGAAGTATTTGGTTCTTTAAAAAGAAAAATTAGACTTTCATATTCTTTAAACAGGCTAAATAAATATAATAAATTGATTTATTACACGTATTATTTTTCTTCCCACGTTAAAAACGAGAATAAAAACCGGACATGAGCAAACATACAAATAAAAATAAAAATTTCCTCAAAATGAAAATAAATGTATCTTCAAAGAACAAAGGATGAGGCGACCATAGCAACAAATCCAATCACAACTGATGGAACCACAGCTGCGGCGGGCGAGGCAGGACCAGGAGCTGGGGCGGGGGCGGCGTGGTGGTGGTCGCCTCCATGAGCAGTGGCAGCCATGGCCATGATGGCAAAGCAGAGCGCGGTAATGAGGGCATATTTAATCATACCTGCAGCCATTTTTGTTGCTGAAGATGAAATTGGCACCTGATGCAAATGTATAAATGTGTTGCTTCTTCTCTTGATGAGAATCACATTGCAGAAAGCATTGCTTTATATACACATTTGGGGTGTTGGGGCTGATTTTTATGTCCTGGAAAAATAAATGTTATTAATTGAAAGAAATATGTAAAAGTCAAATCTTGAGATTTGTGCTTAATGGCAAGCATGATATTGTATGAAAGGACTACTTTCTCTTCGTGCCAAAAATTGATAATTTTATAACATATATATTGTTTGTGATCTCACTAAAAATTGAAACTCCTCGAGAAAACATTTTCCAACTATTTTTTACTATAGGGATTTACCATTCCAAGGTCGTTTTAAAAAAATTACAAAAAAAAAAGTAATACAAAATTTTATAATTTTACGGACATTTATTTCTGGTTAGACTCAGCAAAACAAAAATTGAATGACAATACTTTTTTTTGGGTAAAAAGTATAAGCACTAGTATACCATGCAATAAAGTAGGGTTCAAGTATTGGCCACCAATTTTCTTCTTCCTTTTCTTTTCTGTCTTTCGCATCATGCCTCGTGCGTGGATGCTTCCTTCATCTCTCGCGGATGTCTTCATCTGCTACGCCTCGTGCGTGGATGTTGTTCCTCCCTTGTGGAGCTACTATGCGTCCGTTATGATGGACATGCTTGCAATAGTAAATGTGCTGATGTTGCCTGTGGTTCAGATGTCGAAAATGTACCAGAGATTACGGGGTAGATGTGAGTGTCGGATACATAGTAAAAGGCGCCAAACCTGGCATGTGTTTCAAGCGCCGGATATATATGTACTAATGATTTCAGGATTTGACTGAGATGCAATATATATGTACTAGATGATATGTATTGAAATATATTGGATCGCTTCGTCAAAAAAAATTGGAAAATAATATTAATCTATTTGTCACCTATGACGTTTTTATTCATTGATTTTGAAGAATGTAAAATCTTCATTTATTACCTCTTTATCCCTCACATATTTGTCAACAAACATTAATAATAAGTGTTTTGTGTTTCTAAAACGTGTTGAGAGAAATAATATCAATTTGAAACGTGAAGGTGAAACTGGTGTTCTATTAAAATTAACGAAATGAGTTAATTTAGTTGAATTTTGTAAAAAAGATTAAATATAAGTAATAATCCTGATGTGGGCTTCTTCTCGAACACATCACGGCCCAGTTACACGGAAAGTATGAGGCCCGATAAGATCATGCGCCGTGTTTGGTCGACGACCCAATCGAAGCTCCTTCTGTCGTCTTCTCGCGTCGTCTCTCTGCAATTGCTCACCTTCGACGGAGCGCTTCGCTTCATCCACCACCGGATAAGGAACCCTAAATCCACGCCGGTGATCGCATCTCGCTTCACTTCACCTTCTCCTTCTTTCTAAAATGGCGACAGCATCAGCTGGAGCAGCTTCTTCTTCAATTTCACTCCACTCGCGCCGCCACAATGTCATAGCTACAGGAATTCCCGGTAGGATTGGGATTATGTGTCCGAGAACTGTGCCGTTTTTATGCCGGAGGAGCTGTCGGAGAATCAAAATTGTTGCTTCAGGAGAAAGTAGAAGTTCGAGAGGGCAGCGGAGAGTGTATAGGGAAACGCAGCATGTAGTAGAGGCTTCGCCCCTTGCTGCGGCGAAGGATATTGCTTCTACTTTGGCTCCTGCTGGAGCGTTCGTTGTCATTACTTTCGGTATGTATCGGTTCTGATTCGTTTATGAAATTTGAATGAGTGCATTCTGATCGTTTGAATAAAATTGTGGTTTGCTTGCCTGCTGTGGAATGTAACTATTGATGTTAATGTGTGTACTAATTTTTGTCTTCAGCTTACAGTTTTGTGGAAACTTGTGGAGAAGATTCTTATTCCAAAGCCAAGCAGTCCTACAGCAGCGGTAGAGAAAAAGGCAGCTGGGGATCAGTCAAAGTGGTCCTTTGCTGCTGGTGCAAATATGTTGTCCGGACTCGCTGTTCAATTAGATAGGCAAGCAAAGCAAAAACTGAATGATTTTTCTAAGGAGCTGCGTTCATTCTCTATTGTCGATTTGTCAGGTATCATTCACTGTCGACTGTCGTTGCTAGGTTATACTTGTCCGGTTTCAATAATAGTGGGACTGTTCTTTGAAGTTTTTTTTAATAAAAGGTGACTTTTGCAGGACACAACTTTGGGGATGAGGGGTTGTTTTTCCTTGCTGAAAGCTTGGCGTATAACCAGGTTCTGAGTATGATATGCTCTAACGCAAATATGTGTTTACTCTTTAGGCGTCACATAATCACCAGTTGCCTATGCAACTGACAGCTGTGGATGGTGGTTTAGTCCTCTTAACCTTTTTTTTCTGGTATGTGCCGCAACATTTTGTTATCAGGTTGCTGAACAAGTCAGTTTTGCTGCCAATGGAATTACCGCAGATGGGTTAAAAGCCTTTGATGGTGTTCTTCAAACCAATATTGGTTTGAAGACACTTAACCTTTCAGGAAACCTTATAGGAGATGAAGGAGCCAAGGTAAGCTACTATTTGTAGTTGTAGCGTTTTAATAGGAACATCCTCTCTCTTTTTTACAGCGAGCGTGCATTTAAAGGACACGATAAATTGCTAATAATGGACGTAATCCATCGAGTGGATGCGAATTTTTAAAAACTTTAGCCCCATCTCATTCCGTGCATTTTATGTATCCACAAGCTTTTCTAATATTTGCTTGTATCTGTATTCCCTGACTGTAAATTGCGACTTGTCCTTCCAGTGCTTGTGTGATATACTATCTAGTAACAATACCCTCCAGAAGCTTCAACTTAACAGTACAAATATCGGGGATGAGGTTAGTACTACCTATTTTAGTGTTAACTAGCATTGTATCTGCGCTCGGTACTATGGTTGCCCGAGTTATGCCATCTGCGATTTGGATATGCTTAGGGTTTTTTATGTCATTTTTTGCAGGGGGCGAAGGCCATTGCTGACATGTTAAAGAAAAATTCAACCTTGCGCGTTGTTGAGTTGAACAATAACCTGATTGAGTACTCTGTATGAAAATTACTCAAATGAATCTAATTCTTTTTCTAGTTTTTTTTTTTACCATCATTTAGTTGTATCTTTCTTAAAGAACATTCTTTTTGGCATGGATGCAGGGGGTTGCGAGTATTGCTGGGTCTCTACCTGAGAACAAGACTATACAGAGCATACATCTCAAGTGAGTGACTATGTTTACAGTTTACGACAGATGTTTTTTAGCTCAAGGTTTTGTTAATTTTTTAGCTTAGAGTACATGACTTGGAACTTACCTGGAATATTTATGGTCTTGTTAGTGGCAACTATGGTGGTCCTCTGGCGGCCTCGGCTTTAGCTAAAGGGTTGGAGGGAAACAAATCTATACGAGTATATCTCCACAAGACAATTTACTATATGCCTTTTGAAATCTTCATAGTTCATATGGCATGATGAAATGAATTGAACCGTATATTCCACGTAAAAGGATCTGTTAATAGTATGCTCTTGCAGCAGATGTTGTGAACACTGAACAAGTTGCATATGATTGCGGATTGTGGTTCTGTAGACATCATTTAATTCATATCCAGTATCAGTATATTGGAAACTGCACATCATTTGCCTTGGAACTTAGAAAATTATCGTTATTTTCGATACATATGTTGACTTTTACTTCCCGCTCTACGCATACTATGTTAGCACATAGTGATAATGGTTATGAAGTTTTTACCAATCCCTGAATAACATGATTGCAGGAGCTTCATTTGCATGGGAACTCTATTGGAGATGAAGGGATTCGTGCGTTGATGTCTGGATTTAACTTGCATAAAGGTTTGTCTTTTCAATATCATTTTCTTTCAGGTGGTTCCGTTATCAGTTGGTTATGTTACCGTTTCTCTGCTGAGACCGTTTCAAAATTTTGTTTCAGGGAAAATCACAAACTTGGACATCAGCAATAATTCCATCACATCCAAAGGCGCCTTTTATGTTGCAGAGTTTGTTAAGAAAAGCAAGAGTTTGAAGTGGCTGAATCTTTACATGAATGATATTGGAGATGAGGTTCTCCCTTTGTTTCTTTGCACCTACAATATATTGCACTTTTCAGTGACCATGATGTCCTGATCATCGACTTCTCCTAAAAAACTGTTACAGGGAGCTGAGAAAATGGCAGAAGCGCTGAAAGAAAATCGATCACTGGCCGTTATTGATTTGGTAGCTGAAGATGTTTACGTTTTACAAGTCAATAAATAGATGCATGTGCCTTCGATCATTTCTTATCATCCAGTTCACGTAACCTTTTCAGGGAGGGAACAACATCCATGCTCACGGCATAACTGCCATAGCGCAGGTTTTTAAAGACAATTCAGTTATCACATCTGTGAGTTATCTTGTACAGATCTATCCATTCGCACTATGCACCAATTCACTTGTATTTGACTCGCTTCCCTACTCTCAATGACAGTTAGGAGTTGCCTATAACCCCATTGGGCCAGAAGGGGCACAAGCGCTATGCGAAGTGTTAAAGTTTCATGGCCAAATACAAACACTTGAACTTGGATGGTGTCAGGTAAATCTTATTACCATTCTTGTACAGATTGTCGGAATTATCCTACTTTAACTTGTAATGATCAAGCAGATTGGTCCGAAGGGAGCAGAGTATGTCGCTGACATGCTTAAGTACAATACTACCATATCAACACTTGACCTGAGAGCGAATGGACTAAAAGATGATGTTGGTGCTTTCAGTCCATTACTACAGTAATCTAGGCGATAGATCTTGTTTCAGATACATTCAGTGCTTACCTTTTTTAACTCGATTTTCAGGGTACGAAATGCTTAGCTCGTAGCCTGAAAGTGGTCAATGAAGCTCTAACAACCTTAAATTTGGGTTACAATGAAATACGAGTATGTCGTGGACCCTCTATAAATTCTTTAGTTTTGCGTTCATTAGAGAATTACTTGAATTGTTAAGAAATCACTGGAATGCCTCGGCCATTTTTCTAACCTCTGTCTTCATGTTTGCAGGATGATGGTGCATTTGCCATCGCGCAAGCACTCAAGGCCAACGAAGATGTCACAGTTACATCCATCAACTTCGCTAACAATTTCCTCACGAAATTTGGCCAGGTAACTTCAGCACTCGTTCTTCCCCAACTCATCACTCACTCTACAGAACCATGACTAAAATTACAATCTCCAAACCTCATCTTATCCAGAGTGCTCTTACGGACGCAAAGGACCATGTATTCGAGATGACAGAGAAGGAGCTGAACATTTTTTTGTAGGTAATTCCATCAGTCATAGAAACAAAATTTTGTACCTGCACATCACCAGCACCTTTCCATTAAATTATATTTTTCTAGTTTCCCTTTCCGCACTTTCTTGTTTACTTCTTCATTCTTTCCTCCCTGAAAATGGATCAAAACTTTTTTGGTTTAGAACAGATTCATCATTTTAACTTAATTAATAAAAGTAGACCAAGTCATCATTTTCACACAAGCTAAATTCCACTCTAAATGTTATATTAAATCGGGTTAAGATCAGGTATAAAGTTAATTTTTTGTGCAAAATATAAAAAAATTCAAAATCATTTTATAATTCGTCAGTAGTTCGTTAAATTTCGAGCCGAAAAATGAAAAGACACATAATTCGTCAGTTTCATTTTATAATTCGTCACCAATAAAAATATCAAAAAATCAAGATTTAATCTCATCCATTCAAATCACAAGATCAAGAGTTATGATTAGTTTGTATTTTGTACCAAAAATTTAACTTTGCACCGGATCCTTTTCCTAAATCTCTAAATGAAAAGAAAATTGGGCGAAAATGTTTCAGGTTTGGATTATCATAGAAAATCTAAACAAAACTCGAGGATTTAATACAAAAAAATTCTTACCATTTTTCTTGGGTAAATCATTTTTCCTATTTTTTTTGTATCTTATTTTCTTTACTAATAAACCAATGAAATAGTAGATTAAACTCTCTTCATGTTAAATATTTTGCTGATAAATCAAAGAAATAGTTGATTGATATGACAAGAAGAAAATCAGAAAGGAAATGACATATGCAGGGCCTTGAATAATCAGTCAGTGGCCCTTCAATCTTTTTTTTTTTTTGATAAACAGTGGCCCTTCAATCTTAAACATTAATGAACAACTGTGTTTGGATCCTACATGAGGTTCCTTATTTGTGAGGCATGCTTCACAATAATAGTCTTTTTATTATTACCCCACGAAATAAAATGACACCAAACCAACTAGCCAGCCAGCCAGGCTTTCTTGCTGTCTTTGTGAGCCCCTGATAACATCATCTACCCTTAGTCTTGGGCAAGCTCCACAGATCTTCAGATGAGAGCGCTCTGCAAGCTCACGCATTAGATTTATGTACATGCATGGTCAAATGTTGCATTAAGAGCTTGTGCAACTATTGTTTGGGGAGCACTATTTGGGCAGCTGCTACATCATACATTCTTTTTATTTTTGGACAATTGTTGCTCTCTTAGCTATTAGTTTAGGGCATATGACCCATGACTTGGGAAATGTTAGGAGATAACTTCCCCATCTAGCATTTCTTTCAAACAAAGCACAAAAAATATAGGAAGTTCTCTCACTAATGCTCATTGAGGATGTGTGAGAGAACTATATATATATTTTTTATGCTTTGTTTGGAAGAAATACTAGGTGAGGAAGTTCTCTCCTAGCATTTCCCAAATCATAGGTGCATATGCCTTTAGCAATTGAAGAGCAGCTGCTGCTCAAAAATAGACAGAAATCAACGGCTACGGTTACTCCCCAAATAATGGTTGTACATACTTTTATAGACTTTTATTACAATCTTCCTTATTTTATTATCATCTTGAGGCATATGCAAGAAATATAAATGCACGAAAATTGAAATCCCCGATTTCATAACTTTCAACAACATGAGAGAAAATGATTAAGACTTTGCATTATTTTCCTATACAGTAAAATTAACTTGTCGATAACACAGTAAAAGGTGACATTTGATAAAGAGTTTGTCTACTTCAAAACAAATCCAATTAGTCCATTATAGGATCACCATTCTTGTCCTCTTTTGCATTTTTCGTCCACATTTCACGGATATTTTTCAATTTTTGACTGATTCAAATAACACATAAACGGATCAAAATATCCTTTGTTCTATTTTTTTTATTTTTTTTGATCGAGGGTGGGGAGAACAAAGCCCCTTATGACTCGAACCCGAGCACCGAACGCCTCCACTAGGCTAACTCTCACTCGTCTCCTTTGTTCTACTTTGAGATCCATATTTTCCCTCAATTTATTTTTTTTATTTTCACAAAAAATATATTTTACTGCTGGATGTGCTGCTTTCTGTTAGCTTATACAGATGTTGGAATTTTACCTCATTTTATACCTGATTTTTGCTGGGAAGGAATGAAGCTTGGTCCGTGTAACATAGTGATGTTCATTTTTTGAAAAATTTATGTAAATAACTTATTTGTAAGGTGCATCAGCTTGTCATAAAAAAAAAGAAGAAAACTTGAGTACAGTTTAAAACTCAGACAAGTGTATATAAACTTATGTCTACATCAAAAAAAAATTCAAACAAATGAAAAAGTGATAGTTTAACAGAGTTTTTATGAACACCGTTAACGGTGTTATTAATTCTGTTAGTTTCCGTTAGTTTTTACTCTATTTTTGAAAAGTTATATATAGTTAGTTCATCTTTTGGAAATTTTAATAGTTCAGACTGGAAATTGGAAACAGACGGTAGTTCGGTACCGCTTTTTGTACTTTTCCCTAGATAATATGATACGTAAATTAAACAAAGACAATTAAATTTATCTGGTTCTTAATGTAATATTTATAAAATCACATAGATCACCATATAAATAATAATATAAGCCACGTATAAAAAAAATCAATATTCATCGAAACTTTAATTTCTCCCTCTTGTATTTCAAATAAAGATTATTCTGATATATATTATTCATAAAAATTGCTTATACTTGATTTACTTTTATGTAACAACGCTACGAGTAACACTTTTGATCCATGTTGCTCGCAGTTTAGTATCATCAAAATACATGTAGTTTAGATGATATTGCAACTAATTTTATGTCATTATCAATGTCTAACTACAGAGTACCAACTTTCATCAAAAAAAAAACATAAGAGTACGACTGTCGTTTAATTATTTGTTTGTAATGAAAATTTTCAAACCTTATTATTGTTTTCTATAGCTATGTCGTACACAATATTTATAGCCTCTAGTTCTAACTCAACTAGTGTAAACATGTAACATTTTCAACCAATTTAGAAAAAAAATCTGGATGGACCCCTATGGGAGCGCTCTCGGTTGAGAACTCCTAAAAATTCAAGAATCTGATAACTCAAATCTCACCATTGGATCAAGTTGCATCTTTGAATATGGTGGTGACACGTGTCCCTCTAATCTTTTTTTCCTTCATTATGCAGTTTTGAGCACGCATTTTGCCTAGATGCATTTTAAGCTTTCGGAAACTGCACTTAGGCAAAAACTAGTGCACTTTCAAAAATACAATGTTATTAAAAACCGATCCAGGGATCGACCCGGTCAAGTCACTGGGTTAATGGGTCAGTGGTTCAACTGGATTAACCCGCACACCTTAAAAAATAAAAATAAAATACATATATATGACATTATAAGTTAACATATTTATGACTTAGGTCAAGATTAGGTACAAAGTTGATTTTTGGTACAAAATACAATTTCGTCAAAATTAACCTATAATTCGTCACTTTTCGAGCCGAAAATGAAAAAGAAGACATAGTTCGTCAGTTTCATTTTAAAACTCGTCGTAAAAAAATGCACCAAAAATCAGGATTTAATCTCATTCACTCAAATCATTAGATCAAAGGCTATGATTAGTTTGTATTTTGTACCAAAAAATCAACTTTGTACCTGATCCTTTTCCTTATGACTTAATTAAATATTACATGTTTATGATCTGAATACAAGTATACAACAACATACCATAACAAATTTAGAATTTAGAATTTGATAAAGTACAAATCAATAATAAAATAACAATAACAATTTTAGTCTTAATTCGCAAGTCACAACAACAAGGGGTGGAGCCATGAAATCTCCTTTAACAATATCATATAGAAAAAACACTGTGATATCCATCAATATTGGAAAATGTAAGATCTCAAATTGAGTTATATTATACAATCTGGGTTGAGATCCCATGAGAAATAACAAATTTGGTGAGAAATGAGAAGTAATCACAATCATTCAATTTTTAATCTAACAACCCTTATTTTTCAGATTTTTTTTAATC
This sequence comes from Rhodiola chrysanthemifolia, assembly GCA_033675395.1. Classification (NCBI taxonomy): domain Eukaryota; kingdom Viridiplantae; phylum Streptophyta; class Magnoliopsida; order Saxifragales; family Crassulaceae; genus Rhodiola; species Rhodiola chrysanthemifolia. The sequence continues at coordinate 17,914,062 of CM066204.1, forward strand.
TTAAAATCTATATTATATGTTCATAAGAGCATTATTGTAAATTTTTATCCATGTAATTATCAGTGTTACGAATTTTGTTCTTTAAGTCTACGAATTTTGATCTTTAAGTTTTACTAATTTTACATTAAGAATTTTGTTCTTTAAGTCTACGAAATTTGATTCTTTAAGTTTTATTTACATTAATTTTATTCTTTAAGCGAATTTTGATTACTTCTCATTTCTCACCAAATTTGTTACTTCTCTCATATGATCTTTTCCCTATACAATCTTGATAGATTATTAGACTAATTGATTTTATAGTTAAATAGATAATAAGTAATAAATTTTATAAATGAATATAGATTATATAAACAAAGTTTGAAACAAGAATCATGTTTAGCTTGGTGGAAGGAGAGATGGTAATTATAGAGAAAAACTAGGTCAGACTGGTTCTCGGTCCAATCGATCGATTCGATCCGAGTTTATTAACACTGCAAACATGTATAACGAAAACCAAACTACATAACGAAATGATTTTCCAAGTTCTCGAAAGAAAAAAAAAAGTTCTCAATTTGACATTTGAGCGGTCCTCCGACCCCCCTAATATAAAGAATTCCTCAAATTGCAAAGACATATATTACACATTAAGCCCCATAAGTTCTAAAAGGACTTTAATGTAATTATGATACATTCCAAATCACTAGGCTCCAACGCTTCATATTTAAACACTCGAAGCAAAGCTGCAGACCACATCACTTCGACGGACTCGCCGGCTACTTCCCGGCGACTTTCCGACCGGTTTCTGGTAATATTCCGGTACATAATCGAAGAAAATGAGTCGGATTTTTGGAAAGGATGAGAACATTGTTGAACTCGTCGCACTCTCGTGCTCCAGCTGCACCTCCGATCTCATTTCCGGCGATGAATCGGAGACGCAGTCTCCTGATTCTCAACCTTGCGCGCCGGAAATGAAGCTTCCGATCGACATCGAAGAAACTGTGTCCGGTTTGATTGAGGAAGAGAAGCGACTCGTCCTCAGGTGGGAGTATTTGTCGAGATTGGAGTCGCAGCCTGTGGAAGCTTCAGCTCGTGAAGAATCCATTGCATGGATTCTCAAGGTAGGGTTACGAATTGGAACCCACTGAGCTTCAATTAAATTTTAGTTCACAGTCGTCGATTGAGTTGTGATTTGCAGGTGACGGCATTCTACGGATTTCAGCCACTCACGGCGTATCTGTCGATCAGTTACCTCGACCGGTTTCTGTCCGCTCGTCGGTTTCCGGTAAGCATTTTATTCCGTTTTGTTTGATTGCTTAACGTCAGAATCAGAACTCAATAATTTCAAAACCCAGGGTTGTCATTGTCCATCCAGATGATTTGATTTTCGATTTTTTGTTATATTTTTCAAAATCTATCTGCTGCTGTTGTCAAATCACCAATTGGGAAAGCGATTTAACATTCTGGTGAAAATTGCAGATTTCAGAACCATTCAGTTCCTTGTCTGATTATAATAATTCAATTTTCACATGTCATCTGGAACTGGGAACACACATGTGATGGGAGGGACGATGTGTTAAAACACATTTGATCACGAGAGCAGAAAAAGTTAAATGCAGGAATTTACTACCAGTTTGATCAACCATTTGGACTGTAGTAGTTTAGGTTTACCATGATTTCCTACTACAGATTGATCATTTCTAGGTTGCATTTGATTTGGATTAGTAGGTTAATCTTATGCTACTTATTTTCTTTCTTGCTGTGATTTAGAATACAAATGGGTGGCCGTATCAGCTGCTATCTGTCACTTGCTTATCTTTAGCAGCAAAGATGGAGGAGCTGCTAGTTCCGTCTCTCATTGATCTTCAGGTTAGAGACTATACTGCATGATTAATAGACTTGTTGGGTTAATTTAAGTATTTGGGTAGATACGGTACGGATTGGAACTTGAAAGGTAGAGTTTTTCGTGTTTGTGCAGATGGAAGGAGTGGTTGCTAAGCATATATTTGAACCCAAAACTGTTCAGAGGATGGAGCTCCTGGTGCTCAGTGTACTCGGGTGGAGGTTGAGATCGATAACCCCATTTAATTTTTTACTTGTATTTGCTTACAAGGCGGATCCTACTGGAGGATGTTGCGGCTATCTTGCTTTGCAGGCCAGTGATATCATCCTCGCATCTGTTTCAGGTTACTGATCATTTCTATAGTACTAATTCATTGGAATATTATGGCAAGTTCAGTTAACTAAAGCTACATTGTAAATTCCATTTTTAACACAGATGCAAGGCTTTTACAGTACCGACCATCCTGCATTGCAGCAGCTGCAGTTCTATGCGTGGCCAGAAAGATTCAAGTCCTGTCTCATGTGGGTTCTGAGATTATTGATGAGTCGTGGTGTGACGGATTAAGCAGGGTGAGCACTAAATGCTAGCTGTGTCCATTTAACATTTACACAATAAAGTTTTCTAAATACTGTATTATTCATTTCAGGAGAACATCATTGCCTGCTGTGGAATCCTACGTGACATTGTTTCAAATAGATTATCACAAATGTCAATCAGAGACCAGCTTTCAGAGCTCCACTCGAGCTCCAGTGAATCCTCATCATGCTGCTCATCCTCTCAATCCAAAAGGAGAAAGCTAAGTGACGACTCATGGACATGAAAGTAATCCTCGCAACCTCAAAATAATTTTGTGTGTGTGTGTGTGAGAGAGAGAGTTTGGTAAAGTCATAGTCCTGTTATATCGGCGCGGGAGGCAGATGTAATGAAAAATGCCGTTTAAAAAAAAAAGGTTAAGCTTGAAGGGCTTTCAATGCTTTTTTGAGGGAGCAGATCATGTTTTGGTTGGTGGGGGCAAAGGAGCGTCCATTCTCAATAATTCAAAGAAATGACTTATCTCATCATCAGCATTTTGTCAAGGGACAAGAGAGTTCACAGTTGTTGCAGATATTCGTACACGTAGCTTTGAAGGGAGCTTCCAAGTAGGACATGCTCTTTTTTAATTCTCCACCTCTGAAATCTCAAGTCCAGAAGACCCATTTCAGAGGCAGCGCATTTATTCAGGGAAAGAATCCCATAACTGTGCCATCCTACGGTTTTGTTCACACACTCGTCGTACCTATAAATTTATTATATAGCTCGGTTTATTCTACTCAATGTGTCCCATTTTGTTTGTTCACTTTTCTTTTTGGGCGTCCCTTAATATTTGTCCACTTTCCTTTTAAATACAATCATATCAATCATCTATTTCCTACAAAAGAAATTTATTTTTATTAAAAAATTGTACTTCCAATGATAAAAAAAGTAATTCGTCACCCACCTCCACATACAGTTCCATCACATTTCCCCTTCTCTCACCGTCTTTTATTTACTTTTCTTAATTCCCGTGATATTATCCTTTGCACAAACAAATCGGGACGGAGGGAGTACTTGTTTTCTAATAGCTCTAGCTCGTGTGTTGATTTATCATTTTCCATACAACTGAATTGTTGACTTTGGTCTGTGGCCCAGAAAAATTTAAATCTGATATTTACAATGTGTGTTTTATGAAATCACAGAAAGTATCAAAATGTTTATCAAAAAAAAAAGTATCAAAATGAGTTAAGACAAAGTAGTTTCCAATAGTCATATAATATATAAGGTAGTCCATGACAGCTTGTCCAAGTTGCCAGCCACCTTTGCTTTGCTACCATTTCATGTAAAATGAAATTCCGCATACAACACATTAATATATACGTACTTAGATCAACATCGAAAAATCCACAGAATTACAAAGTAATTCATTCATTTGTGTAATGTGGACACAAAATGAGAAGTCAATGTGAATCAAATTAACTGGCCATGGAATATTGAACCACGAATTTTCATTTTTACTGGGTCCAAAAATTTATGATATCACACTGTCATTGTTTGACAAAAATGATACAACCGTCTAGGTCACCGCTAGTATCTAGCTGGAGGCATCACAAAATTCTTCCAAAAAGAAAACAACAAGCTACATTATGAAAAATCGTATCCTGTACCCGCATCCGTATCGGTGCTACATAGATGAAAAGCTATCCTGACCCGGGGAATACGATTCAATACCTCAAAATGTAATTTCCTTCATTTCTTGCTAAGTACGTACTCTGAGAAATAAATAATAAGTGTGTGTTGTTAGTGAATGAAATATATATATATAGTTCATCAAGAAAGAAATCAATAACTACTTAAAGAATCTATTTACGGAGACAAATCATTGGAATCGTTATTATGAAGAAAATATTAAAAAAAACAAGAAAAGATAAGCGAATAAGGACTTAAGGCGTAAAGAAAAGATAATATGTTGTCGTCTACTCTCAGCTGTTGAAAACAAAGTTGGTGTTGTCGAGCGGCTCTCGGCTGCTGAAATCGAACTAGGGATTACGAATGTTCTATTAGGATTCTAATCATATTAAATTTTTGAACACCGAGCACCATAGCTACATGGTGATTTAATTGCTAACTCAATCATGTTGTTATTGCGGAATGTAGGTTAATTATTAGCTTTATTGATTGAGGAGAAAAATACACAAGAGTTTAGATGAGACTCATATGAACCCTAGGTTCCCACCCAATCCGAATTACACAAATCAGCCAATGAAAATCAAATTCAAAAGAACAGGGACTTCCCTATGCGAGTACGACTCAAAGCCCTCTGTCGATAGCCTGGTTACGCTCCCGGAATCCCTCCGACGAGCTTGCCCTGCAGCAACACGAACTATGGCTTTGGTCGAACAATCCTCGCACTCGAGTCTTTAATCACGCACGCTCAGCGTCGAATCACTCAATGCCGGTCAATCTTTGACTTCTCGCGCTCGTAATCAAATCTATTCTCTCTTGAACTCGAAAACCCCAAAGTCGGACTAAGAAACCCTAGCTCGGTTTCTGCTGGCTTTTAAACGGATGGAGAAGAAGACCAAAACGCGGTCGTGCCGAAGTAACGAACAAAACGGTCACTGGCGCGTTCTTCGGTTTAGTGGAACGGTGTCGTCGAGCTGAGGCGCAAACTTCTCCGTTGGTCCAACGTCGTCATTTGCTTGAATTCAGATTCCCGCCTTGCTCTGTGCGACGTCGTTCGGTTCCCAGTACAAAAACAGATTAAACCTGTTTTGTGCCTTAACCAAAAACCTGCATTTGTTCACTCAAAACACCAAAACAAATACAGAGAAAAACCAGCTTCCCAAATATGAACCTCATCCATTATGACTCAACTTGATAACCTCAATCAACATGCTTAGGATTATTAATCTCAACACATGTGAATCACGTTAGTAACGATTCAATAAAAAGGTCTACTGGTGCTAAAGAATAAAAATCGATTTTAATACGTTAAGAGTTCATTCTGAGATCGTCGGGTTATTTTCATTGAGGTTCACATGCTTTAGTTTGTAATGTAATCACGATGTAGCTATGGTGCTCGGTGTTCGAAAATTTGCCAATTTGTTTTGCCATTGATTGGAAAAATCAATAATTTGGATCTTCAATTGAAAAATGCCGATAGTTCTCAGGACACCAATGTGTATTTTTTTTGTTGATATAGTGTTAATCCATTTTTGGCTAAGCTAAAAGAAAAGCATATTGGAGGACACTAGGCTCCAAAGCCAACTAATATAACAGTATTGTATAAGATGAAGCGGAATGCGGGCGCGCAAATATGTCACAAGCTTCAGAACATGTTCATTAGTCTACTGTGTCCTTATCAAACAGTCACACCCCACTTTAAAAACAATGTCAAGAGTCCCATTGGAGCGCTCAAATGAACCTCCATTTTGATAGTAAGTTTTACTTTCAACTGCTTGATCTTTCGATCAGTTGATCAAAATAGAAGTTATGTTCAGCGCGCTTTCGGAATCGAAAATGACCCACGACATGGAACCGTTGTGAAACATTCGATCAAGGATTAAATAACTTAGATGTAGACTTAAGGTTCTACTAAAATGATAAACTCGGATCGAGAGTAGATATATTTATAATGAGAACATGTCGGTAAGCGGTTACTACTAAAAAATATGCATAAAATTAATCCATAATAACAACTACAGACAGAAAATACTAAATTCAACATTTTACACTGCACACATGCTTTGAGGAACCGATACTATATGGAGAGAAAAAATGAGGTAAAGAAAGACTAGACGCTCTTCTTCCTATTCTTAAAAGCTCCAATGAGTTGTGGCCTAACCTAAGTAGGGTTTGGGGTCCTCCAACTATCAAATATTGTCCACTCTTCTCTTCTCTCCTCTCCATCCAATAATATCACTGACACCTTGAATGGTTAAAATCTTTATTCTTTTTTAATTTCTATACTTTTCGGATTTTGTATCAGTAATGTTATGTTTTTTGTTTTGTTGATAATGAATAAGTAATGTGAAGAGCGTTCAAATGAGGCACTCCTTTTAAGAATGAGGTAGTAAGGTACGATCTGAGCCACACATCTAAACCTCACGTGCTTTGTGGGTGCGTCACGTGTCCCACTACCAAAATCCTGCACTATTCAAAAAGCAAAAAACAAAATACTATTCCGGTACTATTCCCTGCCACATCATCTAAATGAGTGGCCCAGATCGTGCCTCACGTGCCTCATTCTACCAACCATGCCTCAACCGAGTGCTCCCCTAAGTAATGTTATGTTAAAAAGCATCAACGGTGCAATCTTAATATTCATTCATTTCAAAAAATCTATTCATATGAAATTTTTTACATCACCAAAACTATTTAAAGAAAGTTTATATTAAATACTTAAAAAATGATCCGGTGTAAACACATTATGGTGAAAAATAAAAACCAATGACAGTATTTTATTTGGTCATTTGGACGGATGGGATAAAATCCCGTCGTATGGATGATTTTTCAGCGACGAATTATAAATCACTTTTGACGAATTATAACTCATGTTTGACGAATTTTACGATTTGCACCAAAAATATAGTTTGTACCTGATCTTTACTTTTAAATACTTTAACCAAAACTTACGGATCTTGTTGGACCCTTTGTGTTTTGATGATAACAAACACTTAACTAATAATCCACTTGAGTGTGCAGAAATCACTGTCTGACAGAAAGGTTAACTGGACATCTCTGAGAGAGCTCAGCGCTACAAGAGAGATGAGATCTACGAGAGAGACGGGATCTGCGTGAGAGACGAGATCAGCACTGACTTTATGACGAGATCAGATCGCTGGAGATATTCGTGATATATCAAGATCCGAGCTGGAGATATTCGAGATATATCAAGATCCGAGATTGAGATATTCAAGAGATCATAAGATTGGATGCGGAATATATACTCAAGATATAATATACGGAAATATACGGCAAGATATATTCAAGACGTGATAGGGAAATATACGAGCTGGATATGGAAGGGAAATAGTTGATTGAGTTAAGATATGGCAATATCTTAACAAAATCAGATCTGCAAGATGGAGATCGAATCTCTGATGTAGATCAGATCTGTTGGACATCTCTGCGAGAGAGCAGCGCTGCGAGAGAGATGCGATCTGTCCGGGAGAGAAACCGACTTATGACGAGATCAGATCGGCGAGAATATACTGGATACAAATCAGGAGATATTCGAGTATATATGCTGGATAATTGACGAGAAGAATTAATGCACATATATACACGAGGAGGTGTCAGTATATTCGACAGGAAGATTGAAGCCAGAATTGGTAAGCATATATGTGACAGGGTTAAGATATGGAAATATCTTAACCATATCACATCTGCGAGATAGCAATCAGATATCTGATGGAGATCAATATCAGCCGACTTGAAGACACTATAAAAAGAAGGAGAAGTCTTCAATATCAAGTGCAGCTTTTGGAGAGAGCAAATCGGCTTTTTGGAGAGAGCGATCGGAGATTGAAGAGTAATCAATTCCGGAGCTGACAAGGTGCTGCTGTGTGCGGACAAGACGATCGTGTTAGTTGATACTTCGAATTGAGTAGTTTTGTTAGCTGTCACTGCGTGAGACAAGTGTAACAAACTGCAAGCATATTCCTTTATCAATAACACGGATCTTGAAGCCCTTCTGGAATTGTCCAGGAGGCAAAGTGGTTTTCAGCCTGCTGCAAAGGTTGCAGTAAGGTTTCCACTATAAATCTGTGAGTCTTTACTTTCCGTATAATTTCCTGTGTTAAAGATAATTTCCGCTGCCATCTGTCTGAGGGATACCATTCTGGGATCTCCCTCACATAGTTGGCTAACCTAACGATCCAACAATTGGTATCAGAGCCGAGGCTCTAGATTTTGTGTTAGCCTTTGCAGGAAATCATGTCTAACGGAAGCGATTCGTTCTGGAAGCCGCCGGTGCTCAGTCCGGGAGAGTATGACTGGTGGAAGGATCAGTTCGAAGCTCATGTGTGTTCCCTGGATGGGAAGCTGTGGCAGGTATTCGAAAAGGGTAACTTCCCTATTCTGGATGTGACAGATCCTGCCAAGCCGAAAGAGAAGGAGAAAGACAAGTACACAGATGCTGACTACAAAGCTCTCCAGCAGAATGCCAGGGCTAAGAAGGTTCTGTACATGGCCCTCTCCCCAGGGGACCAGGTGAAGATGGCTGTGTATAAGACTGCAAAGGAGCAGTGGGATGGACTTGCTCGACTGTACGAGGGAAACGAAGACATAAAAAGGAACAGAATCCTAGCTGTAACAAAGGATTACGAATCTGTCGAACAGCGCAAGGACGAATCTCTGGATGACTTCTACACCAGATTTCAAGTCATTGTCGCACAGCTGAACTCCCTGGATGAGGGTCTCCCACAGTGGAAAATAACTCATCAGTTCATGCAAGCTCTCTGCTCCAGATGGGACACAGTGACCACTGCTCTCCAAGCTCAGAAGGGGATCAAAGACGTCTCTCTGGAAGAGCTCGTGGCGAATTTGCAAAGTCAAGCTGGGATAGCAGAGAGAAAAATGGCTAGGAGGCAAGCAGGCGAATCTCATGCTATAGCATTGAAAGTTGAGAAGGCTTTGGATATAGCACAGGTGAGTATGCCATCTACAAGTGAGGATGAGGAGATTGATCTCCTCTCGAGAGCCTTCAAGATAGCAAACACAGGGAGAGCACAAAACTTCAATAGAGGTCTCTCTGGTGGAAGAAACTCCGGTGGAGGAGGAAGAGATCACAAGGGAGGTACCTCAGAAGAGAGCATGACAAAGGCAGGAGCGAAGGAAGAAAGAACCTGCCACTATTGCCAGAAAAAGGGGCATCTTGCTAGAGATTGCTACAGTAAAAAGAAGGGTGAACCACCTGCACCAAAGGAAGCTCAAGCCATGTTCGCTGCCTGGGGTGACTCAGATGAGGAATGCAGTGATAAGAAGCGAGCTGAGGAGCCATGTCTAATGGCGCGAGGCACAACTAGTGAGGTAAATGAATCTGATTCCTCTGTTGATGAGGTTTTCAGTGAATCTGATTTTGCAGAGACTATTGCCGAACTGTTGAAGAAAATTCAAGGTCTTAAAGAACAACTAGAGATCATGCAAGATGAACACGAAGACGATATGGAGAACAATCGCCTTTGGTCAACCAAAGCTATGCGACTTGAGAGGGAGATGGAGGAGCACGTCTGCAAGTGTCCCACATGTGACGGAAGGGACACGCATATCAATGTTCTAAGCGATGAGCTGAGGTGCATGAAAATCGACGACACCGAGTCGATAGACATCAGAACCAAAATAGAAGAATCAAATGCAGAATTGGCCGGACTCCAGTTGGATAATGAGGAAAGAGACAGTGGCTGCGAGACAGTGGCAGATCTCAGACGAGAGGAGACTGAAAGAAAAGAGATCTGGCTGCGAGAATTAGAAGCCAAAAGGGTTGAAGAAGAAAGAGAAAATTACAAAAGAAGCTTTGTCAGACCAGGACTTGGATTCGGTGAAGGAAAGAAAGGCACTGACGAAGAGGTAGAAAATAGAAGGACTGTCAAAGGAAAGGAAGCAATAACTGAAGTTGGTGAGAGCTCCCGTCAGGGGGGAAAGCCAAGAGCCACGAGACAGTTGGGAAGAGAAGGCACATCTTCGGAGGAAAGTCACCTCTATGACAGTGACTCTGTACCATTCAAAGCTAGGAAAGCCTTTGAAATTTGGAAGAAGCAGAGCTCCAATCGTCAACCCTTCTTGATTGACTTTCAGGCACGGAGAAATAGGAAACACATGCCCTTAGAGAGAAACAGGAAAACTGGTCGTCTTTACCATCGTGTCTGCTGGCACTGCGGTCACTCTGGCCATTACAGATCAGACTGTAAGAAGTTGAAAGAAGCCAATGAGAGGAATCACAACTATCAGAGAAAGGTCAGTACCGCTCACGTCTCATGGAGAAAAGTCTCTCCCCACAGGAGGGAAGACAGAGTTGAGTGGGTTCGTCCACACCATGACACAGCCATCTACGGACGACCCAGAAGAACCCCCAGAAGAAAAATTAATCTTACTGGCAATGAGGGAGATTCTTGTCCTTTAAAGTTTCCTTCTGCTGTTAAAACTGTCCCAAAACCCAGTAAGCCCAAGCTTGTCTGGGTTCGTAAAAACTAATCTCTCTCTCGCAGAAGTGAGGCCCCGACCCTAGTATCTGGACAGGGGATGTTCCGGGCACTGAGGGGGAATCCAGGACTACAAGCGATGGGAGAGTTATACAGCCACCGGCAAGGCTGAGGGACTACCAGTGTTACGTATCGCAGGATCAGGTAAATCTAGATAATTTGTATCATTTTTGTGGATTTGCGTCCTTTGTCTCTCTTGCAGAACCAAAGACAGTAGCAGAAGCGCTCAAGGATCCAGAATGGGTCAATGCCGTGCAAGAAGAGCTACATCAGTTCGAGAGGAACAATGTATGAGAGACTGTCACAGTTTCTACTGTCCCACGGATATGGCATAGGAGAGGTGGACAAGACTCTCTTTCTTCTGAAGGAAGGGAAGGCCACTCTAGTGGTTCAGGGTACAGGCAGATCCCAGAGAAACCCACGTGAAAGCTGTGAAGATAATACTGAGATATCTGAAGGGAACAGATGACTTGTGTTTGTTCTATCCGAAGGGAGGAGACTTACGCCTGGTGGCCTACACTGATGCAGGTTATGCGGGCTGCAAGACAGACAGGAAGTCCACGTCAGGGATGGCTCAGCATCTTGGACCGTGTCTCATCTCTCGGGCTTCAAAGAAGCAGTCCTCTATTGCCGCTGCTGCTTACTGTGCACAGCTGCTATGGCTCAGGCAACAGCTAAGTGACTATGGTGTTATTACTGATTGTGCTAAAATTCTATGTGATAATACTAGTGCTGTTAATTTCTCTAAAAATCTTGTGCAGTTTCCACGCACTAAGCATATAGAGATTCGATATCACTTTCTGCGAGATTGTGTTGAAAAGGGAATAATGGAGATGGAATATTACAGAACTGAGGGACAGATAGCAGACATATTCACAAAGGCATTGCACAGGGAACCCTACGAGAAGCTGAGGCTTGAACTAGGTATGGTTTCTCTTCCTTAGAGCTATGCTCATATGTTGCTCCCTCAGTGATTGGCTAGACTAGAGGCATATAAGTCACGTCTGATGGAGAATTTAACATGGATGTTCTGTGCTAGTGAAAAATTAAGACGTGTTCACACTGTATCCATGCATGCTAGTTATGTGATTGATGACTGCATTAGGGATTGGAAAACATGAAATTCTGAATCTTCTTTCTGCCCAAAAGAGACCTCCATATTTGATCCCACATTATAAGCCCAGGAGGTACTCTGGACCAACCCTAGCCTATCTTCATGTGGGATATTCCTATGAGCCCGTTGATGTGCTGTTTTTCTGGAGTTATTCCACATGAGGTATGAAGATGATAAAAATGTGTTTGGATGATCTTATTTGTTTTTGCCTGATTGTGTGTGGTGTTATTTGTACCATTTGGGTAAGTTAGCACACCATACCAAAAAACTTGCGTACCCATGAGACAGGTCAGATTGAGTTATCACTCTGGAAGGTTCAACTTTGGCTGAGAAATAATCTCTGTGACAGTTATGGAGATTGCTGCCATTTTTAAGGCTGCTGAAATGGAGCAACAATTACTGAGATGAAAAAGTTGTGGTGAGGAAAAGCTGTGGTCAGCTCTCCTACTTTAGAATTCAGTGTTGAAGATTTTGAGCCCATGATGAATGGTCGTGTGAGGGTGATTTCCACGCTTTAGAGAGTAAGTTTTGCGTGCTTAAAAGGTTGTGCCTTGTGGTGGAGAAGACAATACTATAGTTCTGTGAGTACGCGAGAAAGACAAATGATGATGTAATCTCGTCTAGGAGACTTCCTTTGATAGAGGAATGAAGAAGCAGAGAAGACCACGTTAGATGGGTGGCTAGCTATGTGCAGGTCACTTTCATGCTGTTGATGGTGTGAAGAATGATGATGACCTGAGTTCTGTCCTCAGAATGGACGGGAAGGCTATCCTTGAGCTAATGACCCGAAGGAAAGTGATGACAAGCCAAGTTGCTGTGTTGATGACTTGTATGGAAAATTCAGCATAGTAAGGTGAGCACGTTGAGCTGGTCAGCAAATAACATGATACTGTGCAATAGGCATTCATAACTCAAGAAGTTGTGAAGGATGTCGGATGACAGTTTTGAGATGTTCAAAAATGAGAAGAATAGTATTTTTGGGAGTAAACCCAAGAGAGGGTATGCTGAAGGCCCTGCCGCTGCGTGATAGAAACGTGAGGAGAAGGATGGATTGTTCCACGCCCCCCGACCCCGTCACCTATAGAAGAAGATGTTGTTGAAGTGACTCCCGTTGCTGACCCTATGCTTGAAGAAGCTGTTCTCCCCACTGATAGTATGGGCGAGATGATGTCGTTGTTGAAGGAGCTTCGATCTGAGGTTCAGGAAGCTCGGACTGAGATGCAAGGAGTTCGGTCTGCATTGAAGGAGGTGAGGTCTGAGCTGCAGGATGTAAAGGAGAGGTTAGCAGCCATGGAGTTGGCAATAGAGGTAGACTCGGGTGGTGTGACAGCTGTGCTGGAAGGGCTCCCATCGCAGATCAAGAGCCTTGCCACAGAGACTGTGGACCAGTTGAAGGTTCCGTCCCAGAATGATGCTTAGTCTGTACTGTCTCATGGATCCCCCTCTTTGCCAACCTTACCATATCTCTCCCTGCTTTTTGAATTTGTTTCTTTTTGAATTTCATGATTCGATTTCTCTGTGCATTCTGATTTCCCTGCTTGACTGTGTGGTGTCTGTGTGACACACCTATGATTTGCTGGCATGAATGAAATGTTTTTCTTTCCATTACTCTGTGTTCTTATTTGCATATCTTTTTGATGATGCCAAAAGGGGGAAGAAATATATGTGCATACACAAAGGGGGAAAATCAGTATCGAAGGTCGAGCGGATGTCTATCTGAGGGGGAACTGTGCTAGCTAGACTTTAAATATAAATTTAGTGAATAAATTCTGGAGTTGCTAGCTGTCCTAGGGGAATGTAGATGTGAATTCCGTACCATCGCTGTGGTTGATTTCTCATTTGTGAAGAAGTGTTTGTCATCATCAAAAAGGGGGAATTTGTTGGACCCTTTGTGTTTTGATGATAACAAACACTTAACTAATAATCCACTTGAGTGTGCAGAAATCACTGTCTGACAGAAAGGTTAACTGGACATCTCTGAGAGAGCTCAGCGCTACAAGAGAGATGAGATCTACGAGAGAGACGGGATCTGCGTGAGAGACGAGATCAGCACTAACTTTATGACGAGATCAGATCGCTGGAGATATTCGTGATATATCAAGATCCGAGCTGGAGATATTCGAGATATATCAAGATCCGAGATTGAGATATTCAAGAGATCATAAGATTGGATGCGGAATATATACTCAAGATATAATATACGGAAATATACGGCAAGATATATTCAAGACGTGATAGGGAAATATACGAGCTGGATATGGAAGGGAAATAGTTGATTGAGTTAAGATATGGCAATATCTTAACAAAATCAGATCTGCAAGATGGAGATCGAATCTCTGATGTAGATCAGATCTGTTGGACATCTCTGCGAGAGAGCAGCGCTGCGAGAGAGATGCGATCTGTCCGGGAGAGAAACCGACTTATGACGAGATCAGATCGGCGAGAATATACTGGATACAAATCAGGAGATATTCGAGTATATATGCTGGATAATTGACGAGAAGAATTAATGCACATATATACACGAGGAGGTGTCAGTATATTCGACAGGAAGATTGAAGCCAGAATTGGTAAGCATATATGTGACAGGGTTAAGATATGGAAATATCTTAACCATATCACATCTGCGAGATAGCAATCAGATATCTGATGGAGATCAATATCAGCCGACTTGAAGACACTATAAAAAGAAGGAGAAGTCTTCAATATCAAGTGCAGCTTTTGGAGAGAGCAAATCGGCTTTTTGGAGAGAGCGATCGGAGATTGAAGAGTAATCAATTCCGGAGCTGACAAGGTGCTGCTGTGTGCGGACAAGACGATCGTGTTAGTTGATACTTCGAATTGAGTAGTTTTGTTAGCTGTCACTGCGTGAGACAAGTGTAACAAACTGCAAGCATATTCCTTTATCAATAACACGGATCTTGAAGCCCTTCTGGAATTGTCCAGGAGGCAAAGTGGTTTTCAGCCTGCTGCAAAGGTTGCAGTAAGGTTTCCACTATAAATCTGTGAGTCTTTACTTTCCGTATAATTTCCTGTGTTAAAGATAATTTCCGCTGCCATCTGTCTGAGGGATACCATTCTGGGATCTCCCTCACATAGTTGGCTAACCTAACGATCCAACAGATCTATACTTTGAATCAAACTTGGCGTAGGATAGGTAGTGATCTATCAATCATATTATTTGTCAAACAATCAAGATGTCGACGGTTCATATTCCCTAAATGCATGTGCATCTCATGACATGAATTTAGGAATCGTCCATTCTTTATCTTTCGCAGATTTGAACTATAATTTATCTAATTGAATTCATACCCACATAATGACATTTTGGGAAACTCCTTGCACCTCATTGTTTCACATAAAGACTAATTAAAACACGCGAAGTTTGGTTAATGCATAGAAAAACGAGTGGAGGGGGTCCAAAACTCCAAACTAATGATGGGTTATGGGGCATTTCAAGTACCAAAGCTCTACTTCTTCAACGTTGTTACATTTGTCTTTAGCTTTGAGAAAAAGAAACAAAAGGTTGTCTTGTATTGTCCTTATCATGCACTCGAACAAGATCGGCTCTTTCCTCCATTATAAAAGCTCCTCCGTTCTGCAATCAAAAGCAAAAAGAAAGAAAAAAAAAGCTTATATAATGGCATGGCCACCTAGCTACATGTTCCATAGATGATGGTGTGAGGAATCCAAAGTATAGCATGTGTGTATTTACTTTATAGAATCTTATTATGGGTAGGGTGATGATTTTGAGACGCTCTCTTGTATTTGTCTATTTCGATAATTTTTATGTAACTAGTCAAATGTGATTCAATACGATTGATTTAGTGGCAAACGAATATGTCAATCTTTTCAGATTACGAGTTCGATTTCTGATAATATTAAATATGCGGTCTTTATGGGTCAAGGTAGGATAGCAAAAGATAATGAAAAACGAGTTCTTAATTGAATGCAACTGAAACACTGTTGACAAAATGAACACATATGTAGTATACGTTGGCCACGATCCGTTACATCTTCAAATTGGTGAATCCATACATACATACGTGCATTTAGTGCGAAACATGTTTAGTGCATGCGTTTTATACTAAATGCATGTGAATCTGTAACAATATCGTATTACGTTTTTTGTTGTTTTCGTAATTGACGAGCACAACACGATAAAACCGCGCTACAACACTTTACATGCATTTAATAAAAAAATGCGTATACTAAATGCAATTTACACTAAATACAAATAAAAGGTTTAAGTATGTGACTTTTAGTATGATCAATAGGATTGAAACATGTGCGAATTGATACAAAAATCATGAATTTAAAATTGAAAAAGTCCGGTACCTAATTTGAAATCAGGTGATATTCCAGGTAATGTTTTTGTAATTTACTCTATATTTTTTTTTGAAAAACTTTTTTTTTATGATGACTTTTGATAGGTATTTGAGCGGTCATATATGTCTTCGAATCATTGTGAACTTAAATAATTTAAGATGCGTTCATCATTACGACGTCGTGACTATCAGAGTGGCTGAGCATGGACTTCGCAGAACTTAATGAGCCTGGAAATATTTTCGATTGGGCCATGAGCCCATAATTATTTCCCTGAGACCGAGCCCGTTATTTGTCTACAACCAGCATCAAGACGTGACTTGTCCCGTTCTTTAAGTCAACGTTTCAAAAAAAAAATTATCACTTATTTTCTGATGATTTATCCTAGGACGAATTTCCACGTAGTTCATGTGTTCGCAGTGGTTGCAGGTGATTCAATTTTTTCTGACTGATACAATGAAGTTAGTTGGGTTTCTTGAGGGTTGATTTATAAATTATAGGTGATGTAAAATGCTCTGAAGATGTTTGATTAAATTCCTAGCTGAAAACACACAGACTGACCTTGAAGGCTTGGATAATTTGATGATTCAGGTCATATATAGAGGTGATGGTTTATATAATTGGATGTAAGGATGGCGTGTGAATGTTGATTTCTATTATTTTTTTTCCCATTCTTCAATTGTAGCTGTGGCTGCACTTGTGTACAGTATCTGTCTAGTAAATGTCAGCATCAGTTATTCAGTTTACAACTCATGGCAAGTGTTAGTTAATATCATGGATGTTTTGATGTTTTTTTTTTCTTGTACATGGGGCAATGGTGTTATAGAACTTCTGTATTTTATCCACCATCTGAGCGTGCGAATTAAAGTGAGTGATGCGGTTCACATGTGAATATCTCATTTCCAATGTGAAGTAACTATGATTTCACCTTATGTGTGGTAACCTTTGTGAAGATCGAATATAGGGTTTGTACTAGTTGAACCTTATTCTTTATTAATATTGGGACCAAATGTTAGGTTTACAAGCAATGGATTGACTCAATCCAAAAACCAAACAAATAACAACAAGCAATTAATCCAGTCCAATGCAATACGAACAGGAACACAATCCAAGCAACAAGTTCGAAAGCTTCCCTGCGAGTGCCGAAGACGAATCTCGAACCCAGGGATGAAACAGCCGCTGCGCGCCTTCTGATGATACCCAGACGTTCTTCTCTCTGCAGTAGGAGACGAACCACCGGAGTAGCACCACCGTAGATGTCGGACGCACAGCAGCTTCGTGGAGCCTTCAATTTGGACGAATCGCTCTCGATGTGTTTCGCTCAGTCGGAAATCAGAAGTGTGCCCTAATCCCCAAATTAGAATAGCATTTGTATTCAGCTGAGGCGCGTATCGAAACGACGACGTCCAGGCAGTTCGTTACGCTTGAAACGATGTCGTCCACATTGTAACCGAATCTCGCGCGACATCAGAACGGCTGCCTTCCTTTAAAGCCGAATTCCGCGCTTTGGAGAAACGACGCAGTTTGGCTCTGAGTTCAAACTCAACTTTTCCCTCTCTGCCAAAGTGACGCCGTTTTGAGCTCTTCAGCTCAAAAAACAGTAGAATGCATATGGACTCAAAACCAGAACTTTTTCCTGCAAACTTAACTCAACAAATGGACTGGAAAAAAACACTAAACATGGCCCCAATATTATTCATAGCACAACTAGGGTTACCATAATCTTAACAAATGCCCTCCTAAGACTAGTTGTGTAAATGAATGAAGAAAGAAATAGACAGATACATCTGACCTCTCTAAGGCAGTTTGGCTCTGAGTTCAAACTCAACTTTTCCCTCTCTGCCAAAGTGACGCCGTTTTGAGCTCTTCAGCTCAAAAAACAGCAGAATGCATATGGACTTAAAACCAGAACTTTTTCCTGCAAACTTAACTCAACAAATGGACTGGAAATAAACACTAAACATGGTCCCAATTTTATTCATAGCACAACTAGGGTTACCATAATCTTAACAAATGCCCTCCTAAGACTAGTTGTGTAAATGAATGAAGAAAGAAATAGACAGATACATCTGACCTCTCTAAGGTTCAACACAGCCTGTTAAGGCTTCAAGACTGCTCAGGCTGGATCTTCATCCAACCTCATCAATGTGCAAGCTTTCCCTGCAGAAAACAAACTTGTTAGCAGGTACAATTTTAGTTCCAAAGTCAGTTGGGTTTTTCTCTCCAAGGATTTTGCCTACTCGTATGGTTTGGGTCTCCACTAGGTCTCTAATGAAATGCATTCTCAC
Source organism: Rhodiola chrysanthemifolia (assembly GCA_033675395.1). NCBI lineage: Eukaryota > Viridiplantae > Streptophyta > Magnoliopsida > Saxifragales > Crassulaceae > Rhodiola > Rhodiola chrysanthemifolia. The sequence continues at coordinate 17,932,326 of CM066204.1, forward strand.
ATCTATATGCTTAGACCTCTCATGGTGCACTGGATCCCTACACAAACATAAAGCACTTTGACTATCCATAAAGATCCTAGGAGGCTCACTAATCCCACTGATCTCCTTCACTATCCCACTCAACCAAATGGCTTCCTTTGCTGCTTCTGTTGCAGCTATGTATTCTGCTTTTGTGGATGATAAGGCAACTATGGGCTGAAGCTGACTCTTCCAAGACACACAGTTTCCATTCCAAGTGAAATAGAAAGCTGTGGTGGATTTCCTATTGTCCCTCTTGCTGGCATAATCTGAATCTACATAACCTATAATGCCTGCCCTCGGTTCATGGTTTCTATACACTAATCCTAGTCCCTTAGTCCCTAACAGATATCTCAACAAATACTTCATGGCTTCCTAATGCTTTGTGCATGGGTCAGACATATATCTACTGAGAACACTAATAGAGAAAGCAAGATCAGGCCTAGTACACATCATTCCATACATAACAGAACCAACAGCAACATCATAAGGTACATTCAGCATATTTTTTCTTTCTTGCTCAGTTTTAGGACAATCTTCCTTAGAGAAAACAAGATGCCCTCCTAAGGGTATCTAGAGACTGAGTGATTGATCTTGATTGATCTTGATCATCCCTTGTGCTTGTTTGCCTTTCTTTGTTAACCCTTTGGACTTGATTTTCTCTTGGGATGGCTGATGCCATGAAAATCAAGCCCTTCGATGGGACCTCTGATTTCAGTATGTGGAAGATGAGGATGAAGTCTATATTGGTTAAGGAAAAATGCTATAGGGCTGTGACTGAGGACTGGGTTGCTCCCACCTCAGATCAACAGAAAACTGACATGAAAGAATTGGCCTATTCTGAAATTATGATGAGATTAACAGATGATGTAGCTAGGAAAGTAATGCATCATACTGAACCTAAAACATTGTGGGATGAATTAGATAAAATGTATTTGGTTAAATCTCTCCCCAATAGGATATCCTTGCAAACAAAATTATTTACATTCAAGATGGATGTGTCTATGAGTTTGCAGGAGAACCTTGACATATTTTTGAAATTAACTCAGGATTTGAAAAGTGTAAGGATGAAATTAAAGAAGAACACCACTGTGTCATTCTCCTTAACTCAATCCCATCAGAGTTTGACACCCTAAGGGATGTTATTCAGTATGGGAATGATGAAGTAACAGTCTCCAAGATTATTGAAGCTATTACCTCAAAGAATGACAGTCTAAAAGTTTTTAAGACTAAAATGGTGTTAGAACTGAAGTAAAATCTGAGGTAATGATGTTTAAGGGGAAGAACAAATTTAAACCAAAGAAAAAGAACCACAATGGCTTTCAGAATAACAATGATACTCATGACAAAAATTCCTTAGATAAGCCATCCCAATCCTCTAAAAATAACAACAATTTCCAGAGAAATACCCCTGTTAAGTGCAATTATTGTGGCAAGTTAGGCCACTATGCCAGCTCTTGTTACAAAAGAATTGAGGATAAAAAAGAATAAAGGAAAAGACAACCAACAATCTGGACAGTCCAATATATGTGAAAATGATCCCCAATATGAGAATGAATTGTTCCTCATGTCTGGTGGGCATGAGGATGATTCATTGATCAGTCAATATTCTGACTGGTTATTCGCTACATTCGATGAAGGATAACACTCGTTCTCCGGGCAAATTGTCTCTATTTGATGTCTTTCTCTAGTGTTTCAGGTTAAATTGACATATCATCGCTCCTTGAGCTTAAGATGTCGAAAGAACGAAAAAGATCAACGAAAACGGCCAAAAACGAACTTTGCTCCAGTCAGGGCCGTGACCACCGTGATGTCTCATTAGAGTCACGGTAGTCACGGTAGGTTTCTAACTCAGAAAGGAATGACAATTCAGGCGACTGCCGTAACCCCCACTAAAGGTCACGGTAGTCACGGTATGTTTTCAGCTCAGTGCAAAACAGCCCTGCCGTGACTGCCGTGATCCCCACCAATGGTCACGGTAGTCACGGCACTTCCGAGCAGAATTATCTTGTTATTTCCTAAAATCATTTTTGGGCTTTCTGGCCTTTTTGGACGGTCTATAAAAGGAAACACGACCAGTTTAGACAGGCTGCTGTTATTTTGGAGAAGAAACCCTAACTTGGGAGAGAAGACAGAGCTTTCATCACGAGAGATTATTCGAGCACCCGCGTCATTACGGTTTCCTCGCCCTTTTCTCTTTATTGCACTGTTTTTGGTTTAATCACCATGAATAGTGAGTAGTCCTCTCAATTCCGGGATCCTACGGATCCCGTGCTATGTAACCCTAACTCTCATGTGATCAATTGAAGTTTTTATTTATGCGATTCGAATATTCAATTTCATTGTATGCTTAATTTTATCGTTCTATGCATGTATTTACATCAAAGGGTATGTTTGCATTGGTAGAACGTACTTAGGTTAATTACCGAAAGATGGATGGGTCCTAGGTATTAACCGGATTACATGAAATTGATATTAGGTCATGTTTACATGATTTAATAGGAAAACCTTTAATTTAATAAATCGAGATCGTTGATAATCCGTGGATGGGCGGCGTTCAACGATTAAGATTAATCTAGACAATGATCCGTGGATGGGCGGCTTGTCTAGTGTTATTTCGGTTTGATTTCATATTCGATAGCATGAATAATTTACATAACATGATTGCATGATTAGTGGGGTTAGCACGGGTGAAGTACGGATTCTGGGATTCTTTCTCTGATAAAACACAAAACCATTTAATTTTCTGCAATTTAATTTCTGCTTGTTTCAACACACCAAAACCTTTGTTAAATCGGAATAGCTAAATAGGTCACATCGTTTGCTAGTACTCACACGCATTGCTCCTAGGATCGACCCTTGGCTTACCAAGGTATAAATTTTGTTTGACTGCAACTTGACCCCTAAAACTTATAATTTGACATCTATAAAGGGTTAAAAATACGCGTGTCAAAATGGCGCCGTTGCCGGGGAGCAGCGTTTAGTGTGATATTAGAGTAACGTGTGTAGTTTAGACTATTCCACCTCGTTTGATATCTGTTTTCTGCTGTAATTCCTTCACTCACGGTGTTTCTTGGCTTTTGCAGGTACTAGGTAGTTCATGCCAAAGAAAACACCCCGACGGAAGAAGCAAATTCAGATTTCAGACGACGACACACCGGACCAACGAAAGAACAATCGTCAGGCCCAGAACGAAGCTCGGAAGCTACGAGCACTGAACCGCAACTACGCAACAATGGCTGCGAATCAGAACTTACTGAATGACAGGGTCGAAGACGACCAGCCACCACAAGTGCAGCCACCAGTGCGCAGAACCTTTGGAGATTACACTACTCCTCGTGTTACTGGGTTCCAGTCCGCCATTGCACCACCGGGGATAGCCAACAATACCTGGGAGCTCAAAACAGGTCTCATTCAAATGGTGCAAAACAATCAATTCACTGGACGAATGAATGAAGATCCTCACCAGCATCTCAAGCGATTTACCCAGATGTGCAACACGGTGAAAACAAACGGAGTCCCTCCAGAGTCCTACTACCTCAGGCTGTTCCCGTTCTCATTGTCCGACAAGGCTAGCAGATGGTTAGACAGTCACGCTGATGGTACTTTTACCACCTGGGACAAGCTGGCCGAAGCCTTTCTCCAACAATACTTCCCACCATCAAAGACAGCTCATTTCAGGAACAAAATCATCTCGTTCCGCTCTATCGATGGTGAGACTCTGTACGACTCTTGGGAGAGGTATAAGGAGCTGACAAGGTTGTGCCCACACCACAATTTAGAGCTGTGGCAGATTATCGACACCTTCTATCAGGGGATCGATCAGGGGATGCGTACTTTGATAAATCAAGCCGCTGGTGGGGGACTTAATGGAGTCTCGCTGGAAGACGCCTATGGTATTATAGAGAGAGCAGCCCAAGACTACCACCTCTGGACCAGTGATCGTGGCAACCCCAAAGACAGAAAGGGCGTGCAAGATCTTTGCCAAGCTGAAAGCACCAATGACTTCGCTGAGTTGACCAATACAGTAAAGATGCTCGCAACAAAAATCAAAAATCTGAAGACGGCCTCCTCTATGAAGTCGTCTGATGTTGCCAATGTCAGTGTGTATTGTCAGATTTGTGGCTCTCCTTCTCATTTTGCAGATGGCTGTCCGGTGATGGGACAAGATGACAACGGAGGAAACCAGGAGGATGCTAATTATGTTGGGCAGAATAATCAAGGGGCTGGTTTCGGGTACGGATCGGCCACTAACAGATGGGATAACCCAAACCGAAACAATCTTAACCTGTCTTACAAGCCTCAGAATCCGGCGCCTCAAAGTTTTCCATACAAACAGCAGCAAGGGAGTGCACCGTATCAGCCGCGAGGGCAATACAACAACCAGGCTCAGCAATCGCAGCACAGCAACTCCTACCAGCCAAGAGCTCAGTACAATAATCAGTCCAATAATCAGTCGCAAGGGCAGTAAAGTCAGAATGCGGGGAGTTATGCCTACCAGTCGCAGCAGCCCAAGCAACAAGAATCCAGCAACTCCTCTAGCATGGAGTCCATGATGGCCGGTTTCATGGCCGAGCAAGATAGGCGAGCTCAAGAGCAGGATAAGCGAGTGAAAGCACTCGAGCAGCAACTTGAGCAGATGGCCATCCAGAACAGAATGCTAGAAAATCAGGTAGCTCAGCAGGCAAATTCAGCAACGAGGGAACATGGGAAGCTCCCCTCAAAACCTGAGCACAACAATAGGGAATCGGTTAATGCTATCACACTCCGAGGTGGCAAGCAACTTGAAATGCTACCAGCACAAACCACTCGAGCAACAGCAGGAAAATCAGCGCTCAATTCTACTCCTGCTGAAGCAGAATCATCAATAGAAGCTGAAAACCGAGTTGAAAATTCTGCTCAAACAGTGGAGCCGGCTCCTTATAAGCCTCCGGTCCCATTCCCTCAGCGTCTCAATGGGGCTAGAAGAGACAAAGAGTTCATGAAATTCGTGGACCAGATTCGTACTCTGTACATCACTATGCCCTTCACAGATGCAATCACGCAGATTCCAACATATGCCAAATTCATGAAGGAGATTATGACTGGGAAACGGAAGATGGACGGAACCGAGACAGTAGCTCTAAGTGAGGAGTGCAGCGCTGCCATGCACGTGCCCATGCCACCTAAGCTTAAGGATTCAGGGAGTTTTTCTATCCCTTGTGATATTGGTGGCCTTACAATTCGTCGTGCTTTATGTGATTTGGGTGCTAGTGTGTCTATCATGCCATATTCTCTGTATTCTAAACTGAACTTGGGTGATCTATGTCCTACTGACATCTCTATTCGCCTTGCGGATCGTTCTTGTAGACTCCCGAAAGGGATTCTGAGAGACGTGCCCGTCAAGGTGAAGAATATTTACATCCCTGCTGATTTTATTGTGCTAGAGATTTCAGAGGACACTGACATTCCCATTATACTTGGTAGACCATTCCTTTACACGGCTAGGGTAGTAATTGACATGGATAGGGGATCTATAACTTTGCGAGTGGGCAGCGAACGTGTTGTCTTTTATCTACCCGATATGTGCAGAACTCCTAGCCTTTTAGCCGATTGTGATGTGCTCGACTCTGTTGATATTGATCAGCCCATTTCTCTAACATCTATTGAGTCTTACAAGGTCGTGCCAGGCTGCCCGATACCGATGGATGTCTACGCTATAAGCATAGAGGGCGCGGATGCAGCTGATGCCGCAGGAGACGCAGGTAAGGAATCTTGCACGGTAGAGCTGAAACCTCTACCTGCAAGTCTCAGGTATGAATTTCTGGGCCCTAATTCAACCTACCCGGTGATTGTTAATGCATCCTTGACCGATGTAGAGACCCAGAAATTGCTCGATGTCTTGCGAAAACATAGACCAGCCCTAGGATATTCCATAGACGACCTCAAGGGAATTAGCCCTGATTTATGCATGCATAGAATTAACCTTGAGGACGATGCTAGACCTAGTAGGGATGCCTTGAGACGCTTGAACCCCAAATTGAATGATGTTGTTAAGAAAGAAATTCTGAAATTATTAGATGCCGGCATCATTTATTCTGTTGCTGATAGTAAGTGGGTAAGTCCTGTGCACGTTGTCCCTAAGAAGGGAGGCTTGACTGTTGTACGTAATGAGCATAACGAATTGATTCCTACTCGTACTGTGACTGGTTGGCGTATGTGCATTGATTATAGGAAATTGAATAAGGCCACTCTTAAGGATCACTTTCCCTTGCCTTTTATCGATCAAATGTTAGAACGTCTAGCGAAGCATAAATTTTTCTGCTACCTTGACGGTTATAGTGGATTTTTCCAGATCCCTATACACCCCGAGGATCAGGAGAAAACGACTTTTACTTGCCCTTTTGGCACATTCGCTTATAGACGTATGCCCTTTGGTCTTTGCAATGCACCAGCCACATTTCAACGTTGCATGATGGCAATATTTTCTGATTTTCTGGAACATACCATGGAAGTATTTATGGATGATTTTTCGGTGTATGGTTCCTCGTTCGATTCGTGTCTCTCTAACCTTACTAATGTTCTTCGTCGTTGTGTTGACACTAACCTGGTTTTGAACTGGGAGAAGTGTCACTTTATGGTGCAGGAAGGTATAGTGCTTGGACACATGGTCTCTCACAGAGGCATCGAGGTTGATCGCGCAAAGGTAGAGGTGATTGCAAAGCTGCCCCCACCAAAAGACGTGAAAGGGATCAGGAGTTTTCTTGGGCACGCTGGGTTTTATAGGCGATTTATCAAGGACTTCTCGAAGACAGCAAAGCCGCTCACTGATCTACTCTGTCAGGACGCTGAGTTTAAGTTTAATGATTCTTGTTTAAATGTTTTCAACAATCTAAAAACTGCTCTTACTTCCGCTCCTATAGTGCAGCCTCCCGATTGGGAGCTGCCATTTGAACTAATGTGTGATGCAAGTGATTTTGCAGTAGGAGCGGTCTTGGGGCAGCGCATCGACAAGAAACTACACGTAGTTTACTACGCCAGCAAGGTCCTCGCCGGAGCAGCGATTAATTACACTACGACAGAGAAAGAAATGCTGGCCATCGTCTATGCTTTCGAGAAGTTCAAGCAGTATTTAATTGGCTCGAAGACCATCGTGTACACCGATCACGCTGCAATCAAATACTTGCTGTCGAAGAAGGACTCCAAGCCTCGCCTCATCCGTTGGGTCCTCCTCCTCCAGGAATTCGACATTGACATTAGAGACAAGAAGGGAGCAGAAAATCTGGTTGCAGATCACCTGTCACGCCTCGAGCTAGGAGAGCTCGACCGCGAAGAGGACACACTTCCGATGACTGATTCTTTAGCAGGCGAACAGCTGATGCACGTTGATGTGGACAACGTCCCGTGGTACGCAGATTTCGTTAACTTCTTGGCCTGCGGAATCCTCCCTCCCGACCTCTCGCACAACCAGAAGAGGAAATTCCTTTCCGATGTTAAAAGGTACTTCTGGGATGACCCCTTTCTTTATCGATTATGTGCTGACGGTCTCTACAGGACTTGTGTCGACGAGGACCAGATCCCATATATTCTGGAACGCTGCCACTCTTCTCAATACGGTGGACATGGTGCTGGTTCGAAAACAGCTACAAAGGTTCTGCAGTCGGGTTTCTTTTGGCCTTCGCTATTCAAGGATGCACATGAATTCGTCAAAGCCTGTGATCAGTGCCAGAGGACTGGAAATATCTCGAAGCAGCAGGAGATGCCACAGCAGAGCATTCTCGCAGTAGACCTGTTCGATGTTTGGGGTATTGACTTCATGGGACCATTCCCACCTTCTTATGGAAATCAGTACATCTTGGTAGCAGTCGACTACGTTTCCAAGTGGGTTGAGGCAGTGGCAACTCCTACTTGCGACGCCAAGGTGGTTATTAAAATGTTTCAGAAGGTGATCTTCCCTCGGTTCGGAGTGCCCAGAACGGTTATCAGCGACGGTGGCTCTCACTTCAAAGAACGAAACTTCGAAACACTACTGAAGAAGTATGGCGTCTACCACAAGATTGGCACTCCTTATCACCCTCAGACCAGTGGGCAAGTAGAGATCTCTAACAGGGAGATCAAGAGCATTCTGGGAAAGACGGTCTCGAGCCACAGGAAAGACTGGGCGTCCAAGCTAGATGACGCGCTGTGGGCATATAGGACTGCATTCAAAACTCCCATCGGGATGAGTCCTTTCAGACTTGTTTATGGAAAAACCTGCCACTTGCCAGTCGAACTCGAGTACAAAGCATTATGGGCTATTAGAGAGCTGAACATGGACATGAAGGCAGCCGGAGAAAAGCGACTGTTACAGTTACACGAGCTCGATGAGATCAGACTGGATTCCTACGAGAATGCCCGCATTTATAAGGAGAGAACAAAGAAGTGGCATGGCAAGAGGATAGTGCGCCGCGAGTTCAACGAAGGCGAGCGAGTTCTTCTATACAACTCCCGCCTTAGATTATTTCCTGGCAAGTTGCGCACTAAATGGAGCGGCCCTTATACAGTGGAACAAGCATATCCAGACGGGCATGTGGAGCTCAGCGTAGAAGGAGGAAAAACTATTGTAGTGAACGGGCAACGCCTCAAGCACTACCACGTACTCAAGCATCTGGCACCTCCCGAAGGCGTTACTGATAACCTGCTTCTCGGGGAGGGATCCTAGCTACAGGACTCTCCGAGAATGTTTCTTATGCACTGTGAGTCTGTCTTGACCTAGCTATGTCTCGCCAAGACGTTAAACTAGGCCTCCTCGGGGAGTAGCCCGCACTGTAAGTATTTGGTTCTTTGCATTCTGTATTTTGTACATTACGTGTGACCCTTGCAGAAATCCGAGTGTGGAGTGCATCAATTTCGGACAGAAAACGATTCGGGGTGAAACAAGAAAATTTTAGGCTGGGAGCTCAGGGTGTCGTGACCACCGTGACCCAACGGAAAGGTCACGGCAGTCACGGCAGGTTTTCAGGTCCGAGAGTTTCAAGGGTGCCGTGACCACCGTGACCCAACGGAAAGGTCACGGCAGTCACGGCAGGTTTTCAGGTCCGAGAGTTTCAAGGGTGCCGTGATCACCGTGACCCAATGGAAAGGTCACGGCAGTCACGGCAGGTTTTCAGGTCCGAGAGTTTCAAGGGTGCCGTGACCACTGTGACCCAATCAAAGATCACGGCAGTCACGGCAGTTTCGAGGATAAGATCGGGCAATTTAGGTCAAAAATTCAAAACACAATTTCAAACTCTCAAACACCCGATTTCGTCTCTCTTGACCGCCGACTGCCGATCAACGACCACCGACCATCTCTCCACTCCCCCAGCCGCCCGCCGCCCGTCCCAGCCGTCCGCCGCCCGTCCCAGCCGTCCGCACATCCTCCCTCGTCCGCTCGCCCCAACCTCAGTTCAAATTCCAAATCTCAGTCCAATTCCCCTAGCTTGCATATGGCTCGAGGCAGAAGTCGTGCAGCAGCTGCTCCAGCACCTCAGGCCGACCAACCACCCAGCCGGGGCCATTACCCGACCAGGAGACCCTTTTTCGGTGCTGACAGTCACATAAGCCGGTATGACACCATCATTCCGGCAAAGAAGGTAAAACCTACTATCGTCCCTAACCATGAAGCAATAGGTTCATTTGGATTGTTGGATAGGTGCCGTGCTTTATTTGTGGCCTCTGGCCTTGATATCTTGTTTACAAATCCGGCTCCGACTTATTATCTCGTGCTAAGAGAATTTTTAGCCACCTTCTCCTGTTTAGGTGCGCCTGATCAAGCCACGCATTGGGTTTTCCAGTTAGGGAATAGAAATTATACCATGACTAAGGCTGAGGTGTGTGCTTTGTTTGGTTTTCCGTTGGAGGGATTTTGCGGGCAGTATTCTGACCAAGAGAGATATGAATTCTGGAAGGACATTTCAGGTTTTGATTGTTTTTTCCTATCTAGTTGGTATTCTTCATGCATTAAGGATCACCTTTGGAAAATCGTTCACCGTCTCGTTGCGATGAGTATATTTCCACGGGGGGAGGGAGCCACCACTATTGGCAACCCCGAATTGAATGTTATGATCTCTATGCATCGCCACAGACCAGTTGACTTCTTCCAGATTCTGACAGGGCAGATGGTATTTTGGGGCTCGGTCGTTGATAGGAACATCGCCTTGGGCGGTGGTCTTTTTGTCACCATTCTCGCTACGTCACTTGGTTGGGATCTCAGTCGACTCCCAGTGCCAAAGACATCAGTGCTGAATCTTAAGAAGATGATCGAAATCAAAATGATAGACCGAGACCACCAGTGGTAGCACCGCAGCGAGCTCCCCACCGGGAAGAAGGGTCGGAAAGTTGAGCGCAGGCAGAGAGCCCTCAGGCAGGTTCAGGAGGATCAGCCTCAGCCTGAGGATGTTACCATGGAAGAGGTACAGGAGCCTCAAGCTACCGCGCCGAATGAGATGGATCAGCCACCGCCCCTGGCTCCAGCAGCTCCTCCAGTGCCCGTGCAGACCTCTCAGGCACCACCTGATTATCATGACCCCCCCACACCACCCCAGCACTCTAGCACCTTTGAGGAGCGTTTCGCACGCTTGGAGCATACCCAGATGAGACTCTTCGCGCAGGTGCATCAGATTGCGGAGAGTCAGAGCACGATTATGGAGCAGCAACGCCAGATATTAGTGCATCAGCTGCCGATGTTCAGATCACAGACTGAGCTCGCAGAGGGTCATGCCCGGCTCACTGCAGATTTCTCCGATCTTCGCCATCAGTCCAGCAGGACGCAGCAGTGGACGCAGGATGCTTTGATGACATTGCTTCGTGGACAGGGCCACCCGGATTATCCTCCACCACCGCACTTTCCTCCTACCGGTAATGACCACGAGGCTGGCACCTCCCACCCTCCTGATGATGGGGTCTCCGGTAGCACAGCAGATCTGTTTGGTATTAATGAGGACGCGGACGATGGCGCTGTCTAGCTCTTCATACATTTCTCCTGCTGACCTTTTTGACTATTTTCATATATTGTGGCACGTTCCTTGCATTTTCCTGTTGTACGCTGACATTTTGCCATGGTTTTCCTTTCTACATGTTAATTGTTGCTTGAGACATGATTTATGATATATATTTGGCTCGCATCAATTATCCTACCTCCTATTTGGCATTTCCTGTTTTTGCCTACCCTTCATTATCGATGCTAATCTTTAACTCGTGCAGTCTTATGTTTGGTTTTGTCTATTTATGCCAGCTCACGAGTCACGTTTCACTCCCCGGGCATCGCTTAATCTCCTTGGATATCGCGCCATCACACACGAGTGAAGTTCCTATACGCTTATTTTCTCTTAACTTTCTTCGCTTAGGGACTAAGCTTATTTTTAAGTGTGGAGTGGGTAGCGCATAGTCACACGCATTGCATTTCACGTTCACTCTTGCATATTCCCAACAGTCTATGTATTACGATTGAAATCCTCGTTTTCTATGATACTCCTTGACTGATTGACATTCTTTTGGACTCGAAGTCTAGGACTTGAAATAGTGAAAATCGTGTGTGTATTCTCTTGAGTCAGTATCATTGCTAGCCTTTGACTATCACATGTTTTACGTATTTCTTGAAGCATGTTTGAGACTTGAAATTAGTAGGCACCGGTTCAAAATGTCCAAAACTTAAATATGCATCTCTTTTTCTAGGTGACCTTAGTAATAGTATGTGTTTCTATACACTCGTTGTGATTTGCATGCACCCGCCTTTATTCATACACTATGTCAAGCTTTAAGTGTGGAGTTAGACAATTGGCCTTCAAGTTTTCCCTCAAGAACAAAGTTCTTAGTTTTCAAAAGTGGGTGAAAAATTGGCCCCAAGCATAGTTGTTTTTGAAAGAAAACCAGTTAGAACGAAAAAAAAGGAGAAATTTGTTGTTCTGTGAGAGCAGGAAAATACCAAGGACCTGGTGAGAAAAGTCGCCCCTTGTGTATGGAAAACACTCTTGAAACAATTTCTGCCCTCTTCCGCTTGATGTAGTGTAATTCCATATTCTCATTGCGTGCAAATCATAACTTGTCTTGCAAATTCATGTACTAGAAACTAAGGGACGATCCTCGTGCTTGCACTAATGCGATTTTAGTACTATTTTTCAGAAAAATTCTTAAGCCAAGTGATAGCACTGAAATATATGCATTTTAGGCGTCCTCTATGCTTATTGTTTCGGTCGTTCCATTACGATTTCACTTGCTATTTGATGCTTTGTGGTTCATTTCAGGAAAATTACAGAGTTTAAGCTGAGAACACAAGTGAGTAGCATTTTGGAGCAAAACCAAGCATTTCGGAGCAAAAATATGGTTTTTCGGGCATTACGGGACGTGCAGACTTCTCCGGAGTATTTTGGACCTAGAGAGCTCATTTGGTGTCCGATTTGGTCGATTCAAATCTTGTTGGAAAGATAACTCAAAGGGCTACAACTCTCTAGTTGACGCCGAGGCCAAATTCGGACACGCAAGAGGTCATGCGTTCGCATGAATCATTCATGCGAGCGCATGACACAAACCAGTCGCATAAGATTCTTATGCGAGCGCATGCCTCAAGCCCAAGCTCGCATGACCAACTTTTAGGCAGTCATGCGAGCGCATGATTCATCCATGCGTTCGCATGAAGTCGTAAAAATCAGATTTTTCTGTTGGGGCATAAAAAGAAACTTAGGGTTTCTAAACAAAGAGGGGGGCCGTTTGGGGGCTGAGTTAGAGAGATTTTCTGGGTTTTTGGAGAGTTTGCTTGGAGAAGAAGCCAGATTTTCTAGAGTCATCAACAACACTTGGATCGGATCATCCTTCGTATCGAATCTCCATATTGGTTCTAGATTCCTAAACTCCATCATCTACATGTTTTTCTACTCATCCATTGTTGTTTTTGATTGTAATCTCACCATGAGTGAGTAGTGACCTTGGTTGGGGATCTATGAATCCCCTAGACATGTTTGTGACATTGTAAATACTATGGATGTTATTGATGAATGATTTGCACATGATTTTTCTTCATTTGAACTTAATGTTTCGGATTGCATATAAGGTGTTTGTGAGAAGTCCTCAATAGCAATTCTGCTTGATTTCATGTTTGAAGTAGCTAACCCTGAAAAGCATGATTTCAAATGAACTAAATGAAGAAGCATTAGGGTTTTTGTGTTACATGGCGACACTCTAATCTTAGTGAGAATGGCATGGATTAAACAAGAACATGATTATTTAGTCAATAGAGCGCGAGTGTGAGGCTAGATAATCATATTCTATAGTGCCAATAGAGCGCGAGTGTGAGGTACTATGCGAGATGTAACCTCTTCGTACTAAGTTGTAGCGCGAGTGGAACTTAGTATCAATGTTGCATGGCTAGATTCTAAGTATGTGTATGTGATTTCATCAATAGTGTCCTATTTTACCGTCACAATAATTGTCTAGGTGAAGAAATAGATCCCTAGTCATCTTTGAATTGATTATTTACCTCTTTTGTTGATCACATTTCTCTTTTGGATAGTAAATCCTGCTATCATCCTTTTTAAAGGAACAAATCCCCCCCCCCCCCCAAACCATTAGACATTCTAAATAAACTGTTAGCATTATTGGTTTTATCACCTGTCCTTTGGGTACGACCTCGGTTCACCCGAGTCTTTACAAATGTTTTGATCACAGTGACTAGCATAAGTGTTTGAATTCTATTCGAATATTGACGCTAAATTACCACCGATCACCAAGCTCCTCTTCTCTTACGGGTCATTGCCTAGTCCTTGGTACTTGAGAATGAGCTTTGCGCCAAGAGCTCGTGGACTATCCCTAGATAGCATAGGCGAATGGCGAGCATGTTTTGTGTAACTATTCATGATCTTTATACGTTGCTATAGAACTATTTAGAACTTGTGATTAGTCGATTGCTAGCCGTGTGTACTGACCGTTTGAATGCATAACCGGTTTAATCTATGATTGTCTGAAAACTTTGATGAAGATGTTTGACTTGAAGTCGAGGTAACACGATGAATCCGAGGTATGACATGACTTTACCGTGACTCGTTGAGCATCATTTCATGCATACACGTTAGTTAGTGGTACATGGGATTTGTAGGTAGTCCCATTCCTGAAAACCTTCACGAGACTACACTCGTCCTACTAGGGCAGCCTAGAGGTTTAAAAGGCTTGATGCATATGCTAAATGCATTCGTGTCCTCTACGACAGTGAATTATCTTTTTGTTTTCATTATTAGTTAGAATTGATCACATGTCACTTGAGTGGGTAGCCTTGTAACATGTGGGCATTGAGCATATTATTCACTCGTGTATTTGTTCTGCCATCTGTTCTGCCATTTGTTCGGGACGAACAAATCCTAAGTGTGGAGTGTTTTGATCAGTCAATATTCTGACTGGTTATTCGCTACATTCGATGAAGGATAACACTCGTTCTCCGGGCAAATTGTCTCTATTTGATGTCTTTCTCTAGTGTTTCAGGTTAAATTGACATATCATCGCTCCTTGAGCTTAAGATGTCGAAAGAACGAAAAAGATCAACGAAAACGGCCAAAAACGAACTTTGCTCCAGTCAGGGCCGTGACCACCGTGATGTCTCATTAGAGTCACGGTAGTCACGGTAGGTTTCTAACTCAGAAAGGAATGACAATTCAGGCGACTGCCGTGACTGCCGTAACCCCCACTAAAGGTCACGGTAGTCACGGTATGTTTTCGGCTCAGTGCAAAACAGCCCTGCCGTGACTGCCGTGATCCCCACCAATGGTCACGGTAGTCACGGCACTTCCGAGCAGAATTATCTTGTTATTTCCTAAAATCGTTTTTGGGCTTTCTGGCCTTTTTGGACGGTCTATAAAAGGAAACACGACCAGTTTAGACAGGCTGCTGTTATTTTGGAGAAGAAACCCTAACTTGGGAGAGAAGACAGAGCTTTCATCACGAGAGATTATTCGAGCACCCGCGTCATTACGGTTTCCTCGCCCTTTTCTCTTTATTGCACTGTTTTTGGTTTAATCACCATGAATAGTGAGTAGTCCTCTCAATTCCGGGATCCTACGGATCCCGTGCTATGTAACCCTAACTCTCATGTGATCAATTGAAGTTTTTATTTATGCGATTCGAATATTCAATTTCATTGTATGCTTAATTTTATCGTTCTATGCATGTATTTACATCAAAGGGTATGTTTGCATTGGTAGAACGTACTTAGGTTAATTACCGAAAGATGGATGGGTCCTAGGTATTAACCGGATTACATGAAATTGATATTAGGTCATGTTTACATGATTTAATAGGAAAACCTTTAATTTAATAAATCGAGATCGTTGATAATCCGTGGATGGGCGGCGTTCAACGATTAAGATTAATCTAGACAATGATCCGTGGATGGGCGGCTTGTCTAGTGTTATTTCGGTTTGATTTCATATTCGATAGCATGAATAATTTACATAACATGATTGCATGATTAGTGGGGTTAGCACGGGTGAAGTACGGATTCTGGGATTCTTTCTCTGATAAAACACAAAACCATTTAATTTTCTGCAATTTAATTTCTGCTTGTTTCAACACACCAAAACCTTTGTTAAATCGGAATAGCTAAATAGGTCACATCGTTTGCTAGTACTCACACGCATTGCTCCTAGGATCGACCCTTGGCTTACCAAGGTATAAATTTTGTTTGACTGCAACTTGACCCCTAAAACTTATAATTTGACATCTATAAAGGGTTAAAAATACGCGTGTCAATCATGGATCCTTGATTCTGGCTGCACCATGCATGCCACTCCACACAAGCATCTCTTCAGTTCTCTGAAGCTTTGTGAAGGTGGGGAGGTCATGCTAGGTGATCACACATCATTAAGAATTAAGGGAATTGGTGCAGTTCCCTTAAGGATGTTTGATGGTGTTGTGAGAACTCTCCAAAATGTGAGATGGGTTCCACATTTGAGGAGAAGTTTAATGTCAGAATCTGCCTTGGATAAACTTGGATGCAAAATAACAACCTTTAAGGGAGTTAGAGAAGTTATGAGGGATAACAGAATTGTAATGAGAAGCATTGAAAAAGGAGGGTTATACCATGTTATTTCTTCTTCTGAAATTAATCTTGCTGATGAACATAAAATTCTGTTTGACACTAAAATATGGCATTCAAGGCTTGGTCACATAGGGAATAAAAGACTGCATTATCTGTCTAAATCTGGTTTGATTGATTGTAAGCCTATTGATCTGAAATTCTGTGAAACATGTGTTTTCGGTAAAAAAATCTGCTCATCCTTTTGGCAAATCTTCATTTGCTGTCAAAAAACCTTTGGAGAATGTCCACTCTGATTTGTGGGGACCTGCCCAGGTCTCTACAATTGGAGGAAGGTCATATTTCCTTTCTATTATTGACCAATACTCTAGAAAAGTATGAGTTTTTCTTTTAAAAACCAAGGATGAGGTTTTGAAAAGTTTAAGAATTGGAAGATCATGGTTGAGAGTCAAACTGAACTTAAGGTTAAATGTTTAAGAACAGATAATGGGTTGGAGTTTTGTAAGAAGGCCTTTAATGAATTTTGCACTATGAATGGGATTAAGAGACACTTGACTGTACCTGGTACTCCCCAGCAGAATGGGACTGCTGAGAGGATGAACAGGACCCTTTTACAGAAAGCTAGAAGCATGATGATTAGTGCTGAAGTTAAACCAACTCTGTGGGGAGAGGCTGTGGTCACATCTGCTTATTTGATTAACAGATGTCCCTCCTCAGCCATAAACTTCAAAACTCCTCAAGAGCTTTGGACTGGGAAACCTCCAAACATCTCCCACCTCAGGCCCTTTGGCTGTACAGCATATGCCAAAGTGTCTGATGGTAAACTCCAGCCTAGGGCTGTTAAATGTATAATGCTTGGGTATCCTGAAGGAGTTAAAGGGTATAAATTGTTAATGATACAACCAGGAGGGTACAAAGTCATAGTGTCACATTCTGTTACCTTTGATGAACTGAATTTCCACTTTAAGTCTAAACTAAACCATGCTATTGAGTCTCATGGCACACCTGAAGGTGTGACCAGCTTTATTCCATCAGGATTCAATTTGAACCAGGGTAATGATGATGGAAACAATGGAGACCAAGCAGCTGAGATGGGACAGTCACTGGACATAAGTGATGGACTGCAGGAGGTAATAGATGAGGGGAGCAATTCCCCTGCTGTTTCAGGTAATGAGCTACCTCACCAATTAGGTGGGGGAGCTAGCACTTAAAGTCCATCTAACTCAGCTCTAAATTCAATGGACACTAGTGATCAAAATGCTGCTATAGAATCACCTGATTTAGGCATGAATGTGTTTTCTGCTGCTATATCTGATTTGCCAAACCTTGTTGCAACAGGTACTTAATGTTGATTACAGCCACGAGTCTGCAAATCCTTTAATGTTATTTAGAAATGGTGGTCATATAGAAGAAAATACAGTTGGCTGACTTAATTGGTTGTTCATGCAGAATTATTTTTTTCTGGTCATCTGAGGGATGATCTGATTTGAGAATCCCTTTTTTTCATCCGTTCACAAATCACAACTGTCATCTCAGATGGTCATATTGCATATAGCTGTACAGACTACAGATTATTTTTTGTTGTGCGAACCTAAACTCAACATCTGCAGATTTCCCTGCTTATGACTTAGACTTGTGAAGCTCTTTAGCAGTCTATGCAAGATGTTGTAACTTGTGAGTGGATTCTCAAATTTCAAAACTTATCAGTTGTTTGCTCTTCAATGCTTTGCAATGATGGGCACCATGATCTTGACCGTGAGATCGCCGAATTCGCGGCTAGGGTCCTGGATCTTTGCCTTTCATGTCCAGTATCCTGAAAAAGGTATGTAACAGCTTAGCAAGTTAAACATTGAAATTTTCCCTGGAGTTATTCTCTCAGGAATTCTAAAACGTAGTTACAAGGTTGGTATTTGACTATTTGGGCTTGGATGGATGTACCTTATTCATAACATCTGCATTTGATCTTTGTGCCTGCTTTTCTTGTGCTGTCTGTATATTCTCATCTAACTCTCGTTGCCTGCTTTTCATCTTCCCTTGCTTTTTTGCTCGTAACACCTTCATCACTTCTGTGCCAGGCAGGAAGACATGTAAGTTCACTTTATAATCATGAAAAGAAGTAAAGAAGATTCGATTCTTTGACAAAAGTGAGCAAACCTTGAGAAGTGATAAGCCTATAAGCATGTCCAAGATTGAGTGTATCGGAAGTCTTGAGAAGCTTAACTCGTGTAAATCTCACCATCTTCTGATCAGACTTCTCATCCTCGTCACTCACAGTCACAGGTAATGGAATTATAAGGGCAACATAGTGCCCTGGGTTCATCTTCATCACCTCACTTGCATTAACTTGCCAATACAGCCTCTCTATTCTCCCACTTGGATGTTGTATAACTAGTGCTGCTGCATCTATAGCCTGGCAGTTGCCCATAGCTCTCTATAACTCACCTATCTAACAGTTTCAATATTTTCTAATAGGAAAGATTTTTGAAGATGGAGGAGGAGAAGGCCAAGATAGATAAAGAGGACGACAGAAGGAAGGAGGGGTGTGAAGTAAGCTGAGGTCGTTGTCTCAAAGGTTCCCACCACCATCCCTTTTTATTTCTACATCCATGAGCAAATTGCATGATTTTGACTTATATGGTCTGTTATTCGGAGTATTATCAAGTATATTTTCGAGGAATAAATGTTGTATGTACTGTATTTTACAAGTGATTTAATCTACAATCTTTCTGCACCTGACACTTTAAAATGGACTTTTAAAACTACAAATAAAAATCAGACAGCTATGGGTGGTCACTAGCTTTGGTCCACTAAATGTAGGCAGACACGAAGATACTTATTAGATATGTGAGTACAGTCACAGTGGACCCTTGATTATGGTTTGAGTTTAGGAGGGAGCTGTGGCTTGGGTTTTGCATGTGTCAATTAAACAAAGCAATTATCGTAGAATGTGCTTAAGATTTTTGGCAAAAATAAGACAAAGCAGACTCTATCTTATCTGCTGCTACTGCGTGTGGTTATAATCTGATTTAGCAGTTTTATATAGGAATTAAAATTTGAATTTTATATATGCAAAGTTAGTCGTTCTTTCTTGTAACAGATTAATAATCTGTAAGTGATGAGTCGAATTCTCGACGATAATTCCTCCATTTTTTATTAGATGTTTTGATTCGTTCCGAGTCTCTTTCGATGTCATTTAACCCTTGTTCTTGCTATTTCAGGTGAAAGGTTGATTTTGTGGTCCTTAGACTCGAGTGTATCAATTATCGAAGAAAATCGAAGTTTCCAAGCCAAAACGAAGATTTTCCATGCAAAACAGATGGAGCTCGCTCGGGCCAACGGAAGCTCGGCCGAGCATGCCAATTGCCTAAAACAATCTGCCACTTTATGCTCGATCGGTCCTGATGGAGCTCGCCCGGTCCTCAGCACATTAGGATGAGCTCACGCTGGCCTTAAGATCATCGTGCCCGAGCTCGAAGTCCGACCGAGCCTGATGGAGCCCGCCCGGTCTCCCCTGCACCATCCCTCCCGTCCAAGAATGAAGCTCGCCCGGTGCAAGTCAAGCTCGCCCGAGCTCGCTCTCGGCCATAAGAACCTGCCAAAATAAGCTCGCCCGAGCCTGATGGAGCTCGACCGGGCATCCCGACCAATTCCCTTGTTCCCTACATGGAGCTCGACCGGGCACTCCCAAGCTCGCTCGAGCGCAGACTCGAACCCTGAATTTTATGCCTTGGCTATAAATAGAAAGTTTTGGCTTTGATCACAAGTTATCATCTATCAAGGGTTTTTGGAGGGTTTTTGGAGACAAGTTCAAGGGTTTTGAAGATCAGCTCACCACATCAAGCACTCTAAGGATATATGGGGATCCTTCACTCTAGATCCTTACTCTTCTTTGTGTTTTCTTCATTTTCCTTGAAACCCATTGCTTTTGTTTGTCTATGAACATGAGTAGTGAGTAGTCCATTAGTTTCTAGGGGTCTATGGACCTCCTTGGTGTATGAAACTCATTACCTATTCATTATATGCATTGAATGAATACTTGTTATGATTTGTGAATCTACTTGGATTAAGTGTCTATTCTATGCCCACCAAGTGTTTGATAAAATGCCTAAGTGGGCTAGAAACATGAATTTGAGGTTGAGTGTTCTAGCGAACGAGACTAAGAGTTCTAGAACGAAGTAGATTCACCCTTGTTAGGTGGTAATCACTAGCGTGACCATCTTGGCATTGAGATAGGCTTGATCTTAAACCGCTCATTGGTCATCAATCACTCAACTAGCGTTGATGATTGAGAGCCCTTGAGTAGGACGTGAGCTAACAATATCTAGCGATTGAAGCCCACGTGCGAGGTGTCTTTTCCTTGAATCGAATAACAACATCTAGCGATTGAATTTGATTTAATAGGGACACGCCTTAATCTAACATTTACATTATTCGTTCTTGCATGAAATTGAACCGTTAAGAGTCGAATGCACCAAGGAGGGAAGTAGTACCCTAGGAGCGCCTTTGAAAACCTTGAAAACAACCTTTTACATTGCATTAATCATTGTTTGACAATTGACAATCACATTTTATCGAGTAAAATTGAATAGTGATACTAGGTTTACAATTGCTCCTTGGACGACCCGGTACTTACCGGTCATTATAAATTGTTTTTGACTTGTACTAAAAATACAACGCTCAAAATGGCGCCGTTGCCGGGGAGCAACGAATTAACTTAGGGAACTAAAGTAGATTTTACAAGATTTGAAATCTTGGGTACAGTCCAAGGAGCCTCACAAGGGTCCACTCCGGAAAAGAGCTAGAGAAAAGAAGAACAAGTTCAACCTCAACCGGAGAGGCAGAAGATACCGACCCTACTACTCATTCACCTCCGCTGAATCATTCTCCACATCACCACCCTCTCCCGTAGCTCCTTCCCATGAGCCTTCGGTTCACAGTCATCCTCCAACGAATAAAATCTCCCCAAATGAAAGACTCGAGACCATCTCTTCCGAATTGGAGCACTTGAAGACATATGTCCATGAGCACGTTGAGAACTTAGAGGGTTTTGTTCGTGAGAATTCTCGCTGGGTAGCCACCACATTGACGGACATATGCCGTGCCTTGAACATCATGCCTTCCACCACTCCTCCCTCATTCCCGGGGTATTCTAGTCCCCAAGTCACCGCTCGTTCGCCCATCATTCCTCCAACCACATTTGCCGACGCTAGTGCTCCACCACCTACTAGTGGCGAGGAACCACCACATACCATTGCGGAGATTGATGAAGGGGTGGTTGCTCGTGTGGATGGAGAAGAGGCCACAAGAGAGGAGGATGCCACTGCACCATTGGGTAATGAAGATGTCAATGCTTCTTAGGCTACCATGTTCTTCATTTTCATATTTCATTACCTTGGGATGCTTACTTTTGTATTTTGACATTGTCACGATGATTTTGATGTTTAAGTCGCCTTTGGGCGCATTTTTGGGATGTTTCACTCTTGGATGATTTGTTATATTTCATTCCTTGTTTTGGTTATCTTCATATATGACATTGGAATTGACTTGTCACTTGCACTCTCTACTTCTCCATATCCACAAATGCTCATATCTTGTGCAAGTTAACTTTTACTTGTTTCGCTTTGCCATTAAGGAATATTTGCCTTTGCCAAGAGTCAAACAATCGGAGGGAAAAATACGTTCTACAAACGAGGGGAGTTCCTATGCGCCCTTACCTTTACTTTATTACTTTTTGCGCTTAGGGACTAAGCTTTAATTAAGTGTGGAGTGTTTGGATTTGGCGCATAGTTCACATGATTATACCACGCATATCTATTGAAAATAAACACTTGCATGATGCTTTATCCCAACTTTTCTTGAGTGTTATACTACTAAAAGCTCGTGACTATCAATTCCCAACTTCTACAAGTCACATCTAGCTTACAATTCCCTTTTACATGATTTAGAGTCTAAAACCAAGCTATTTCTATTGAATGCTCATTCTTGTGGATCAATATTCATTGCTATCTTGCGCCTATCTAGCAATCTAAGTATTTTTCACGCATGATTTGAAATTTTTTAGCAAGCACGCTTTGAAAGCTTCATGAAAATTTAAACCTCTCGATTGCTTTTAGGTGACCTTAGTTCTCTTGCCTCGTGCCGAGTTTGTGGTTGTTTCTCACACATTCCATATTTACATTGGACATATTGTCAAGTTTTAAGTGTGGAGTCAAAAGAGGGCGAAAAATAGGCCCCATCAAAAATATTTTACATGGTCAAAGAGGGCAAAGCCCCGACTAAAAACTTTCTCGAGTACTAGAGAAGTTTTATTGCAAAAAGATACAAATGCCGGGGGTTAGGAAGAAAAGTCCCCCCTCGAAAGTATTTGTAGGCCAAAGGCCAAGTAAAAACCACTTAAACTTGACTTTATGCCCTTCCATCATCTCTTATATGTGTGAGTACACCACGTACATTGTGTGCTAGCAAGTTGAACTTTAGGACGACCCTTGTGATTTCACGTGAGCTATTGATAGGTTTATGCCTTTTTTAAGAACTCTTGTTGTCAAACTCCTCTTTCCTTATGGATTACGACTTTAGCGTCTAAAACTTGGAAATGAGTTTATATCGTGAGCCCGTGGACTAGCCCTAGCTAGCATAGGTGATCGAAAGACGTTTTTGTGCAAAAAGCTTTAACCATTTTTCAAAAGCTTTA
Source organism: Rhodiola chrysanthemifolia (assembly GCA_033675395.1). NCBI lineage: Eukaryota > Viridiplantae > Streptophyta > Magnoliopsida > Saxifragales > Crassulaceae > Rhodiola > Rhodiola chrysanthemifolia. The sequence continues at coordinate 17,955,050 of CM066204.1, forward strand.
TTTCAAAAATAAATAGACTTCTAGGTGAGGCACTTGATAGCGCTAGTATTGACCTCCTTGAATGTGCACCCTCATGTGAACTTAAACGGTTGAAAACTCTCTTGAAATGTATAGTGATTGTGATGCTAGTTTGGGATGTGAAGTAAGTTTTGAGAAATCCATGTCTTAATTGTTAAACACTCTTGTTTTCACTCTTATGGGATAAATGCATTTGGGATTTGTGAGTATTCCCGTTTCTGAAAACTCTCACGAGACTATAACTCGTCCACTAGGGTAGCCTAGGGGTTTAAAGGCTTGGTGCGTATGCTAAATGCACTCGTGACACCTACGAAAAGGAGTTAGGTTGTAATTATGTGTTAGAGTAGCTAGAAATAAAAGCTTGAAACATTGAATGGATGACGGGAGCAAATGGGCATTAAACACAACGACTTATCCATTTGACATTGGTTGCTCTTGACTTGTTCTTATTGTTTGCTCGGGACGATCAAACTCTAAGTGTGGAGTGTTTTGATGAGTCGAATTCTCGACGATAATTCCTCCATTTTTTATTAGATGTTTTGATTCGTTCCGAGTCTCTTTCGATGTCATTTAACCCTTGTTCTTGCTATTTCAGGTGAAAGGTTGATTTTGTGGTCCTTAGACTCGAGTGTATCAATTATCGAAGAAAATCGAAGTTTCCAAGCCAAAACGAAGATTTTCCATGCAAAACAGATGGAGCTCGCTCGGGCCAACGGAAGCTCGGCCGAGCATGCCAATTGCCTAAAACAATCTGCCACTTTATGCTCGACCGGTCCTGATGGAGCTCGCCCGGTCCTCAGCACATTAGGATGAGCTCACGCTGGCCTTAAGATCATCGTGCCCGAGCTCGAAGACGCTCGACCGAGCCTCTTCCCCTCCAGCCATCGAAGTCCGACCGAGCCTGATGGAGCCCGCCCGGTCTCCCCTGCACCATCCCTCCCGTCCAAGAATGAAGCTCGCCCGGTGCAAGTCAAGCTCGCTCGAGCTCGCTCTCGGCCATAAGAACCTGCCAAAATAAGCTCGCCCGAGCCTGATGGAGCTCGACCGGGCATCCCGACCAATTCCCTTGTTCCCTACATGGAGCTCGACCGGGCACTCCCAAGCTCGCCCGAGCGCAGACTCGAACCCTGAATTTTATGCCTTGGCTATAAATAGAAAGTTTTGGCTTTGATCACAAGTTATCATCTATCAAGGGTTTTTGGAGGGTTTTTGGAGACAAGTTCAAGGGTTTTGAAGATCAGCTCACCACATCAAGCACTCTAAGGATATAGGGGGATCCTTCACTCTAGATCCTTACTCTTCTTTGTGTTTTCTTCATTTTCCTTGAAACCCATTGCTTTTGTTTGTCTATGAACATGAGTAGTGAGTAGTCCATTAGTTTCTAGGGGTCTATGGACCTCCTTGGTGTATGAAACTCATTACCTATTCATTATATGCATTGAATGAATACTTGTTATGATTTGTGAATCTACTTGGATTAAGTGTCTATTCTATGCCCACCAAGTGTTTGATAAAATGCCTAAGTGGGCTAGAAACATGAATTTGAGGTTGAGTGTTCTAGCGAACGAGACTAAGAGTTCTAGAACGAAGTAGATTCACCCTTGTTAGGTGGTAATCACTAGCGTGACCATCTTGGCATTGAGATAGGCTTGATCTTAAACCGCTCATTGGTCATCAATCACTCAACTAGCGTTGATGATTGAGAGCCCTTGAGTAGGACGTGAGCTAACAATATCTAGCGATTGAAGCCCACGTGCGAGGTGTCTTTTCCTTGAATCGAATAACAACATCTAGCGATTGAATTTGATTTAATAGGGACACGCCTTAATCTAACATTTACATTATTCGTTCTTGCATGAAATTGAACCGTTAAGAGTCGAATGCACCAAGGAGGGAAGTAGTACCCTAGGAGCGCCTTTGAAAACCTTGAAAACAACCTTTTACATTGCATTAATCATTGTTTGACAATTGACAATCACATTTTATCGAGTAAAATTGAATAGTGATCCTAGGTTTACAATTGCTCCTTGGACGACCCGGTACTTACCGGTCATTATAAATTGTTTTTGACTTGTACTAAAAATACAACGCTCAAAATGGCGCCGTTGCCGGGGAGCTAGATGTTGTTATTCGATTCAAGGAAAAGACACCTCGCACGTGGGCTTCAATCGCTAGATATTGTTAGCTCACGTCCTACTCAAGGGCTCTCAATCATCAACGCTAGTTAGAAGCTTAACCCAGTCTAGTATAGTCTATAGAAAGTATACTATTTGTAAATCAAACTTCTACGAAGGAGCCTGGTTGATTAAGTTCAATAAACAAAAAAATGAAAGGATCCTTATGTCCCGATATCAGGACCATCTTATCACTAATTTAAGCTGGCAATGTCGAAACCACAACGTATAAGACAAGACTAAACAAATAACTTGGTCATATTCAACTTGTTGCATATGAAAAACCTGTTTATGTGTTAACATGATCCGATCGCATTAAGGGACATATGTTAGTTAATGAATTAAGGTGAAACCCTTTTGCAGAGATCATGTCTGGTTAACATGTCAATAACTCGGCATATGTTAGCCATGTGAGGTGTTGTGAGATCTTCAATCTAAACATATTAAATGCTGAAGTAGACTAGTTCATTTGTTCGTATGATCCCTCTGTAAGGTATAATGGCTGTTGAAACTGAATTTGAAGGGACCTCTTGATGACAGTCTCATTTTTGTATGAAAAGTCCTCTCAAGTACTCTGATTTTCAACTATCATTTATTGAGGATTGGTTTATAAGAGACTTAGCATCATCAGAATACATTCCGAATTCATTGCTCCACCTAAATTTTTATGCAATTATGGTGTGATGCATTCTGCTATTATTAGTACGAAAATGGTTGATTGAAACTTAAGTTCATGTATTTCCTTTGCTACTAGTATTCAACATGTCATATCATTTTCATTAAATACCTGTTGAAACATTCTTGTGGGTTTCTATTGCTTTCTTCTTTTGATTAATATACAATTATAGATGGTGGATAGTGATTAGTGACCAAAGGAGACTCGAATCTTTGGTCACATATTGTACGCAAGGGAACAGCCTTTCAGCCTTTGGTAGGTTTTGTTTCTTTGTAGCCCTACCTTTTGAGCTTTCTATGTATAAATTATTGAAATCCCATGCTTATACTATACAATGCATTCTTCTCCATCATGGTAGGCGTCTGATCCATTGAAAATGGTTGTTCTGCATACTGTTCTCTTCTTGTTCTTCCACATTCTGATATATATGCCTTAAAAAAGAACATGAATCATATCTAACTTAATATTTAACTTCCATTGAACTATTTCTTTGTCGTAGATACATGTATGAATCGCAGATGTGAATAGAAACTACGAAGATTCTTCAATAAATGAAATCAAATGTACGCTAATGCATACTAAAGGTACTTAAGACTAATCATGTTAACATAAATAAGGCCGTATATATGTTTATTTCTCTTCTTCTCACGTAGCTTGAGTTTTCTTTGACAGATTCGCACTAGCAATGGCATTCTTTTGAGCTAGTGGAGATGGAGAGACAGTGGAGGCAAAATCTGCGACGAAAGATTATGGTAGTATTGATTTTCATGTGACATTTTGTTTTCCACACAACTAACAGGGAGTTGAGGATTCCGAGTTTTGCTTTGTATAAAAAAAGCATGAATATTCATTCCTTTTTTACTTTGTGCCTAATCAGTCTCACTTTAGAATAACATTAGAGCATGATCAGACTCTGAAGGCAGATGTATAGACATTTGTTTAGTCCTGGATAATTGTTGTATTTATATTACCGACTTCTCGACCCAACAATGTCTGCAGACTTGCAACCCAACCATTCTCAAGGCCCAAGCACATGGTACAAGGCAACTATTGGCCCAAACACATGCATTTTAATTGGAGCACTTGAAGTTGCAGCCCATATGGTTAGCATGGCACCTTAAGGTGCATGTTAAAGGGTGGGAGAGTGTTCAATCCCACCAACAACCAACAAGGTTTCCAATTAATTATGTCATGTGCTCTGTGCCAATATTATCATATTCAAAGTCATGTGCTTGGACCTTGAGAATGGTTAAGTTGCAAGTCTGCAGACATTGTTGGGCCGAGAAGTCGGCAATATAAATACAACAATAATCATTTACTTTCAAAATAACACAATTGTTGCTCAACGTGAAAAAGTTTCATGTGGCTTTTTAGATGCCCATTAGCAATTTCTATTTTGACCGGTGATTTTCATACAAAGTTTGGACAGAACTGATTGACAGGTTTGCCGCCCTGATAGTGAATTGTTGATTAGGCAACCTGCATTATTGGTATCATTTTTGAGTCTGATGGGTCTCACGTAAGACAGGGACAAGCGATGTTGGTGTCATAATGTGCTCCATTCCATCCAATGTGATATCATTTCAACATATTCTGCCCCATGCTTTATCAACATTATGACATTTCATTTTGTTTGATTATTGTTATAGCTTTGTCTTTTAACCATCGTTATTTTTAATATGCAGTCCCACACTTGGATTACTGTTACATTCACATTTCTTGGCGGAAAAATAGGTCTTTCACGCACCAAGGTAAACAGCTATCAACTGCAACTATGTGAAAGCTACATGAAACATATATCTACATAATTGAGAACTGACTTTCCAGTCCAGGAAAGGACCATATAAATAGTAGGAATTGTTCCATCAAACATCCCAATTTGATTCAACAAATATACTTGATGGATATGTTTATGCTTTTGTCATGTGAGGAGTGTTCAATTGAGGACACCCTCCAGAAATGAGTACGTGAGTACAATCAATCACAACGCGCCACGTGCCCCACTAAACCTCCCGTGCTTTGTGGGCGCGCCACGTGTCCCACTACCAAAATCCATCAAAAGCAAACAGTAAAATCTCACTATCTTTAAATCTCAACCATTGGATCAACAAGATCAATGATCCAGATTTGTCCCTACGTCCTCATTTCTAGAGGCGTCCTCAACCGAACGCCCCCCTTGTCATGTTATCAATCCCACATCGACTGGATATCAATTCATGGAGTTAACCGTGCTAATAATCAGAAGTGAACGCGAGTTCTACCGACATGTATTCAAGACTGTTCCAGGTTATTTTTGAGCGGGCTTTTGTCTTAGGCCCTTATTTGGGTCCATACGTAGTGGGCTTGCAACTTATGACTTAAAAGTTAGTGAGAGCAGTTAGGGAGTTTCGTGGACTGCAAATTGAATTTCAGACAATGCAGTTGGTGGCATTTTTACCATATGTTTGTTGAAGGGAGAGCCTTCTCCAAGTAGAGAAGGCCGAGGCCAAAGAGTTACGCTTCGTATTACATTCATCGACATCCGTATGGAACACCTGTTACCGTAGCGTGTGAAATTTCCTTCAAAGCGAAGACGAAATAGTCTTTTGCAGGAGACCTCCACGAGGGAGGAAAAATTTGACGGTTAGTTTTAAAGAAGAGAAATAATCCGAATTGATTTATGATTGTCAAATGAAACTATTAAGGCATATATAGCCTATGCAAAAGTAATTCACCCACTGAGTCCACTACTAATGACTCATTCAAAGACTAATTTATCCTATCTTTAACACTCCCTTAAACTGAATATGCTAATATCCAGTTTACATTACGTGATCATCTTGACATTTATTGGCTGGACTGCTCAACTGCTCCCAAATCACCAAATCATGTCATTTCTCTGATTTGTCCAACTTGCTTTCTGCAGTTGCTTCTAACTCATCAACTACATTGGCCCTCTTGGCCTCTGCCTCTCTACAAGCTTCAGGCTCACCAAACATCAGGATTCAAGCCTTCTGCGAGTCTCTCTGCTTGACCTCCATCCACTTCGGCACGTCCACCATTGGACCATCACCAATTCCTTCTCGACATCCACATCCAGATCTTTATTTATTTTTTCACACCACTTCATCACACTAACACTCAAATCATTTTTTTCTTTCACTCACATCAAACACTCTTTTTTCACACCAATCACTCAAGCCACACCAATCACTCAACCACTCTGACCACACCAAATCACTCAAGCCACACCATTCACTCAAAAATTCTAGTCACTCCACTCCAACACTCATTACATCAAACACTGCCTCTCTGTCTCCTTCTTCTTCCAACCATCACGACCCATAAACTCCAATCCACCCAAATCGTCACCGCCATCATCTCTTCCTCCTGAAATGTGGAATGGTCTTCCTCATTATCTTCATCTCAACCCAAGGATCCTCACTCGTGATTCAAGAGTACTCTGACACACACACATCCAACATCAATTGTGCAGAATTCTCTATGGTCGCGCTGCTGCAGGATCAACTCTGATTCTCATACCTTTTTTTTTTTTTTTTTTTTACAAATCATGCAACACCATACTGAACCACTTCGTAATCTTCAAGAACGACCCCAAGGAAGCAGCCTCAACTCCAACTTCACATCACTCACTGTCGTTTTCTCAAAACCGTCAGCAACGGCTCTCGTATGAGACTTTGGCATCGTCTCTGAGTTTGCTCCCCTGCGCCGTGCATCGTTCGAAGCTTCTCGGCTAACCTTTGGATCACTCGGTTGATGCCGCTGGTTCTATAGGCACTCTGCTTCGTCGCTCCTGAACAGTCGGCCAACCGAAGCAAACTGTCTGGAACCATACCGTCGTCGGGACACTGCCGCTTTTATCTCGAATCAACGACCTCTCACTTTTCTCGCATCCTACCTTATTACCTGGCGGACAGTAGCACGACGACCAATGCCGCCAGAAAACGAGATTCTGGATCTAAAACCGCTCTTGATACCACTGTTAGTTTTAAAGAATGAGAAATAATCCGAATTGATTAATGATTGTCAAATGAAACTATTAAGGCATATATAGCTTATACAAAAGTAATTCACCCACTAAGCCCACTACTAATGACTCATTCAAAGACTAATTATCCTATCTTTAACAGTGGACAACATTCAAGAGGGATGAACAAAAAAACGAAAGAGTATTCTGCAAGACACCTCCATGAGGAAGGAAAAACGCGACGAAGACAACATTCACGAGAGATGAATAAAACTCGTACACGAGAGATGTGGATAAATATATTACATGGAAGAGTTGAACTGTTAATCTCTTAATAGTATAAAGCTTTAACCTACAAGTCTACAATTATAACTTGCTTCTTTGAGATCAATATAAAATATTTGCATCAGAAAAGAAAAAAAAGTGTACAACTATAAATCCTTTCGTAGCACACAAATGAAATTTTGATGTTAAATTGGTTGATTGCCCAATTTGAAATATCACCTTTTCCCAAGCTCAATTCGAGGACCAAAGTATCTTTTCCAAAACCCAAATCCTGATACCAAATCTAAAAAATACTAAAACCAAAGTTACTCCAAACCTTGGACCACCAAATCCAGAGCCATTGGATAAAGAAGATTTGCTGACGTGGACGTTCAATCTGACGTGTCAATTCTTATCCAGTAGCCGACTAGAACTTGGTGAGGTGGGGACAGGCGCGTGACATGTTTTTAAAGTCTTCTGGGATAAGGGGCCGTTTGATAGTCAACACGTGATGACAGTTTTGCTCTTGTACGAAATTTTGGAACAACCAAACAGGGACTAGAGGCTACTACATATTACTGGTAGCTGTCTATTAACTAGCATACACCATACTTCATTGCTCATTAATATGTCTGACTATCAAATTGACCTTATTGCCCTTTTGAGATTTTTATGCTCTTTCTATTTCTTTTTAAAATTTTTTTTTGATGGGTATTGCTTTTTTTAAATTTTGAAACATAGGATTAAACTGCATTTTATAATATATGGTAAAAGTGGATAAATAAACCAGTTATTTAAAGTATTGTTTTAATAATGATTTTTTACATCATACATATCAATCGTATGGATACATGTGAATATTAGATTCTTTGAGCACATGTACGGCACTACCCAAATTTGATACTTGAATTGTGCCCATTGAAGCACACAGTGACGGTTCCAGAGCTTCGTCGGAGGGGGTCCTAATTATTATTTTTGAACAACAAGGATATAAGTCGGATCTGGAAAAAAAAAGTTAGCTAAAGGGACGGCGAATTTTTTTCCGAATAACAAGGTCCGCTAATGATCAACCAACCTTCCGAAGCTCATAAAGGTGTCATCCGGTGTCCGTTGAAGATGATCTACATATGGATCGAAAGCTAATTGAATGTTCTATAACTTTCATGTTTTACTTAAGATGAAATTCAGAGGTTAAGCGGATAAAAACAACCACCAAAAATATATGATTAATTGAAATTTGACGAAATTGAGGGGGTCCGAGCCAATCTTCTAAAGCTCATAGACGCGTCATCAGATGTCTGTTAAAGATGATCCATATATGTCTAGAAATCTAATTGAATGCTCTACAACTTTCATGTTTACTTAAAGATGAAATTTGGCGGTTAAGCTGATAAAAACAGTGACCAAAAATGGATGATCGATCGAAATTAGCCAAAATCGAGGGGGTCCGAGCTAACTTTTGGAAGCTCATAGAGGCGTCATGCAGCGACCGTTTAAGATGTTCTTTATATGGTTAGAAAGCTAATTGAATGTTCTATAACTTTCATGTTTACTCCAAACTTAAATTCAAAGGTTAAGCTCACAAATATAGTGACCGAAGATGGATGTTTAATCAGATTTTTCAAAAAAAATAATACCCAAATTCGAGTGGGTCCCGGGACCCCAGAGGACCCCCTGGAGCCGTCTCTGGAAGCACATGTTATAAGATACTTCTGACTTTTGAAACCCACGATCATCAGGGGCGGATCTAGGAATTTTTCGGATCAGGGGCGAGATAAATATTTTCGGACCGGGGGCGGATTCAGCAATTAATTTTCATACTAGAGGGGGCATATAAATAGAAAAATCGACCAGGGGCAGGAGGTAAAAATCATTCAAAAATACACTTCATTAGCCTAATATTAAAGAAAAATAGAAAAATCGACCCCCTCCCTCCTTACTACATCCGCCCCTGACGATCATAAACTTGAATTCAGCACCCCACGCGCACATGTAAGGAATAGATGATGCAGCAACGATTACCGGTATGATACAACACGTTTACAAGGAACGAATAACATCTCTGCGATGGAGGAACAACACGTCCACGCCGAGACGAGACTAAAACACATCCACAAAATTGAGGAGAAATATATTAATCAAGAGAACCACTTGATAATTTGTTAAGAGTTTAAACCACTTGACCAGCACCTCTTTCGCGTTATATTAAGTTTTTAACATATGAAATATTGAGCTTCTACTCTCGTAAAGGAGTTCTATTCAACATTCGTGGATATTCTGTCAAAAAAAAAACATTCGTGGAATTGTAAACTTGTCGATAATTTTTTTACTAAGGATTCATTTTGTTGAACTTTAAAATTCAGCAATTAAGCTCATTTACTTGAAAATCTTTATGAATTTCTAAATATACTTTTATTTAGTTAGTTTGATGTCAAATTCAATTTCAATTCAGAATTTAGTTTTGCTAAATCTAAATTCAAAAGACCGCTTTCAAAGTCCCGATTCTTCACGCCAAGAGGGTGGTGACATGTTGGTTAAGGAGTCAGACATGGTAAATAATGTCAGACCTGACATGTGCTTCAAGATACCGATATATGTACCAATGACTGCGGGATCCTGTCGAGAGATAGAGCTTCAAAGATCTATATATGTACTATGCATTGAACAATAATTGTTATGAATCGTTTTGTATCCTTTCATCAAAAAAAAGTTCCGATTCTTCACTGATCCAATTATAAGAAGAAAAAAACTAATTTTATTTTTTAAAATAAATTTATCAATTATGACTTACTTTTTTTTAGAGGCAATTATGACTTACTTAAGTTGGGAAATGAAATGAATAAAAATAAGATGATAAAACTAGCACTAAAATACAAAATTGAGAAAAAATACAATGGAAAAGTTGGGACGATATCTTCTACCAAGTTCTTATTTTGTCTACTCTGCGTACTTATCCTAATTTGGCCTAATCACTTTTCATTGTAGTAGATGAAAGGGACAACATTATATTATAAAGGCATCACCATTTAGAGGAGATAACTTTATTTATTTAGGTCAACATATTAAACTCTTTTAACTCACATGCTAATGTATTTTGTCTAGAACAAAAATCAGGTACAAAATATATTTTTGGTGCAAAATGTAAAGTTCGTCAAAACTGAGTTATAATTCGTCGCCAAAAAATCAAAAGTACGACATAGTTTCACGAATAATTTATAAATTGTCACTAAGAAATTAACTATAAATGAGATTTAACCTCATCCGTCCAAATGATTAAATCAAGAACTGTGATTGGTTTGTATTTTTTATTGCACTGGTTCTTTTTGTTTTGTATAAATATATAAGCTTATTAAAAAAAATTACTGTAAATATTGAAAACATTTATAATTAAAAAATAAAAACCACTTTGTGATGACCTAAAAATGTAGTGCCTAAAAACTATTGGAAAACATATTAAAGTATAAGGCCTCAAATTCAATCCTCAATTCACATAGTAACAACGCATGTTTAACACAAATTCTTTTTTTTCCAATAAAGAAACACTAATTATTTTTATTTTGATGGAATTTTTTTTAATATTTAACACAAATTCAAATCCGCCCTTTGTCCCCAAATTCATAAACCAAAATAGTCTTAGGTGGGCCGATCAAAAAAAAAAGAGAGAGTCTTGGGTGGGAAGATAAAACGTCCTTTCGGTGATCATGTCTTTTAAAACCTTAATAAATTATTTCAAATTCTTAACTTCTTCTAAACGTGCTTTGAATTAAATGGATACATTTCATTGACCATAATTATCAAGAATTATAAAAAAGGAACAAATCCACCTCTCTAGACCCCTAATATAAAATACCATCATTTAAAATTTATTCAGTATCATATTCATATTTGCAATATTTTTGACCCATTAAATTGATTAATTATGAAATATTCACATGATATAAATCTAAATCTCATTTAATACAAATAAAAACAAACATGGAAAAAGGCATCGAGGGTAATTAGGTCATTCCGAAAAAAACACATCCGATGTGTCGCGTGACTTATCCAAACACTAATTATCCATTTAAATATTCTTTACTTGTTTTCAAAATCGCGTCATTTTCTTTCCATTCTCTCTTCTTATCCGCTTCTTTCCCCCCGAACTCGATCATTGCCGTCGACATCGAAAGCTCGCGTCTTTACTCAAAATCCACCTCACGTAGCCGGCATATAGTTCAAAGGTACAACCTTTAAACTCAATCGTACATGATTTTCGGTTTGTTGATTTAGTTTATTGCAGTTGAATGCTGGTATGAGTCGTGCGTTTGAGCGGTTGGGTTGGTGGGATTGTGAAGATGAGTCGATTTGATTTAGGGTTTTTTCGATGGGGAGGGTTGTATTAGTAGATAGTTTTTGTAAGTTGATTTATGCTAATTGTGTCACTATGGAGTTTTGAATTTTAATTCACTGTTTGTTATTTTTAATTATAGTGATAAATATGTTTTAGGTCATCCTTGTTGTTGGATTTCTGGATGTGATTTTTTTTTTTTGAGTTGATGAATCACAAATTTGCCTACTCTTAGGTTGACCTCGTTGCATGATGATTTGTGTCTGTAGCTGTTAACTGATTGTCTGACCATCCCAGCCATGTAATCCTTATTTGCTATCAGCTGTTGTCAGCAATCAGATAACGATATTTCATTAAGACAGATAATAAAGGATGTTATCTTGCCGAGACCTTTCTCTTGTATTTTTACTGAATATGTTATCGTGAATTTTTAGATAAAGCAAACATGATTTCATACACATGATGATGATCGATGAGCAACAATAGTAACAAATCCCTGTCAGATTCGTTTTTTGTTCAGAGTATTGGCAGTTGGTTGCAATGATCTCCTTCATTACTGTTCTTGAAATAGATTAACTACCTGAATTTATTGAGTAGTATGTTCCGTTGAGTATACCTTAATTGTGTGGTATGATTTGGCGTTTCACACTTTGTTTGTCTTGCTTTTTATTTTAATTTTATGAAATTAGTAAGTGTTTCCTCTAATGCAAAATGTGTATCTTCAGTTCGTAGATTCTTGCTGATCCATGCAAGGAAGGAATCGTCTAAAAGAAATGATGTCGATATCATGTGCGAATTTTATGGACTTTGCACCAGGAGATTTGCTTGGGATCCCTTCCACTCCTCGTGATCTTCCTAGGATTATGACCTTTCCTGGAATTATTTCTGACGAGAATGGCTATGGAACTGTGGAAGATGATGCATCTTCTTCTACTCCCCGCGAAAGAAAGATTCTGGTTGCCAATATGCTTCCTTTGCAGTCTCGTCGGGATACCGAAACTGGAAAATGGCATTTCTCATGGGATGAGGATGCACTTTTGTTAAACCTGAAAGATGGGTTTTCGCCAGAAACGGAGGTCATTTACGTTGGCTCACTGAAATGTGAAGTGGAGACTAGTGAGCAAGACGAGATTTCGCAGATACTGTATACTGATTTCAAGTGTGTACCGACGTTTTTACCGCGTGACATTCACAGAAAGTTTTATAATGGATTCTGTAAGCAGCACTTGTGGCCTATTTTCCATTACATGCTACCTATGTATCCAGACCACGGCGAACGATTTGATCGGACGCTTTGGCAAGCCTATGTCTCAGCTAATAAAAGATTCGCAGACAAGGTCATGGAAGTTATTAATCCTGAAGTCGATTTTGTGTGGGTACATGATTACCACCTCATGGTTATGCCCACTTTTTTGAGGAAGCGCTTCCATAAAATTAAACTCGGTTTCTTCCTACACAGCCCTTTCCCCTCTTCGGAAATATACAGAACCCTTCCAGTACGAGATGAAATATTAAAAGGACTGCTAAATTGTGATCTTATTGGTTTTCATACCTTTGATTACGCGCGGCATTTCTTGTCATGCTGTAGTAGAATGCTTGGCCTAGATTATGAATCCAAGAGGGGATATATTGGACTTGATTATTTTGGACGCACAGTGTACATAAAAATCTTACCGATTGGTATTCATATGGGAAGGTTAGAGTCTGTGCTGAAGCTCGCGGCGACTGAAAATAAAGTAAGGGAAATTCTCGAAAGATTCAAGGGTAAAAGGGTTATTCTTGGCGTTGATGACATGGATATCTTCAAGGGAATTAGTCTTAAATTGCTGGCTATTGAACTGCTGCTTCAGCAGAATCATGAGTTGCATGGAAAGTTGGTCCTTGTTCAAATTGTGAATCCCGCAAGAAGTTCGGGAAAAGATGTTCAGGAAGCTCATAAAGAAACTTACTCAACTGCTAAAAGGATTAATGACACTTATGGCTCTTTAGATTATCAGCCCGTTATCTTGATTGATCGTCCGGTTGCTCGGTATGAGAAATCTGCATATTATGCGTTGGCTGAATGCTGCATAGTAAGTGCTGTCAGGGATGGAATGAATTTAGTTCCTTACAAGTACATCGTTTGTAGACAAGGAACTCCAAAAATAAACGATATCATGGGGGTGAAACCGGAATGTTCTCGCACAAGTATGCTCGTTGTGTCTGAATTCATAGGCTGCTCGCCTTCGCTCAGTGGAGCTATCAGGGTGAATCCATGGGACATCGATGCTGTTGCCGATGCTGTAAATGTAGCCCTAAACTTGCCGGAATCGGAGAAGCAATTGCGTCATGAGAAGCATTTCCGTTACGTTAGTTCTCATGATATTGCGTATTGGGCTCGTAGCTTTATGCAAGATTTGGAAAGGGCGTGCCAAAATCATTACAATAAGCGTTGCTGGGGTATTGGTTTAGGTTTGGGTTTCCGAGTTGTTTCGCTTTCTCCAAGTTTCAGGAAGCTCTCTACTAATCATATTGTCTCAGCATATCGAAGGACCAACAGAAGAGCTATATTTCTTGATTATGACGGTACCTTGGTACCTCAGTCTTCCGTTATAAAGTCTCCCAGCCCAGACATTTTGGCAATGCTGAATGCAATCAGCAGCGATCCGAGAAACACGGTGTTTATAGTAAGTGGGCGGGGAAGAAGCTCTCTGAGCGAGTGGCTAGCCCCGTGCAATATGCTGGGCATTGCAGCTGAACATGGGTACTTCATAAGGTTCGTTACTCACTTATGTCTATATTGCGTCGACCATTTTGTACTGATCAACGATTTTTTTTGGCTGCGTGTGATTTCTTTCATAGACATTTTTTTTTTGGCTTCTTTAAATTTGATCAGCGATTACATTCTTTTGTAGGTGGAGTAAAAATTCCGAGTGGGAAACTAGCCTACCCGCACTGGATGTGGAATGGAAAGCGATTGTGGAACCTATAATGGACTCTTATACAGAAGCAACAGATGGATCTAGTATAGAGGCAAAAGAGAGTGCTTTGGTGTGGCACCATCAAGACGCAGATCCCGACTTTGGTGCATGCCAAGCTATGGAGTTGTTAAACCATCTAGAAAATGTATTAGCAAACGAACCTGCAGTTGTCAAGAGAGGCCAGCAAATCGTTGAAGTTAAGCCACAGGTATGCACGTCCTCTTTCTCCAGATTAGGCATGGTTTACGAGTTACAACTAGTTATATGTGTGATCTTTAAGGGCTCAAAACTTATGCTTGACTCATATTAACGTGTAGGGTGTAAGCAAAGGGCTAGCGGCAGAGAAAGTGCTATCTGAAATGATCAACAGCGGAAAGCCTCCTGATTTTGTAATGTGTATAGGAGATGACAGATCAGACGAAGACATGTTTGAAAGCATACTAAATACCCTCTCCAACTCATTCCTCCCTAAAGCTCCAGAGATTTTCGCTTGTACTGTTGGACAGAAACCGAGCAAGGCCAAATATTATCTCGAAGACACTTCTGACGTCGAGCAACTTCTACAAGGCCTGGCCAAGACCTCTGATCCAAAACCTACGCATCTCGCATCCACTCAATCTTCCTTTGAAAGCATACAGTGGCAGTAAAACGGTTGATTTTGTTCTTTAAGTTTAAAGAAGTAACAAACTAACTGATGGGCGAGTATTCAAGTCCTTCAGGCTCTAACACTTGATCAACACGAGAAGCCAAACTTATTATTTTTCTTCCGCAACTTTTTCTGGAAATTGTGAGTTGCGAATTTGTCTGGATCGAAGTCAGTTGCAGCTGCGGTTTTATTTACGAAATGTCCAAACTCCTTACCTTGTGAAAATGTCAATAGGAGAAACCTTCTCAAGATTTAACTGTTGTGCAGTCTTTGAATTGTATAGGTACGCTCACTTTACTACACTGCGATCTACTCCTGTTATTTTCGTCTCAGATTCTACTTTTACTCGCTATGTTTATTTAGTTTTTGTCATCTCTGTGCTAAGGTTTTAACTAATTATCGGAAAATATATAACTGAAACCCAACAGGTATTTTTGATGCCAGTTGTTATCTTTTGTCAATATGCTGCTGCTGCTGCTACATTTAGCGTCATCTTACCAGTAACGCAATGTAGATGTTCATACTGATATCTTCGTACCTGATAACATTGCTCGTCTGTAACTGTAATATCCAATTTAGAAGTCAAGAATTTGGACCGAGTTGCTACTAGTTTAGAACTAGATACTTTAATTAATCAATCAACTCAAGATTTGGGTTTAAATATGTTAGCTAAGATCAGTCTATAAGCCCTCACACATGTATAGCTGCCTGCTGCCCCACCAAGCTTTTAATATTCCACCATACATTTTACACTGCCTTTAATTTGTTTGTCTTCGTACCTTTCCCTATCTTTCACTCACTGGTTCACTGATGAGCAAAACACCCACTTGATAAATGAGAGGCTGCTTTAGATCACTAGATTCTCATTGCTGAAATCTTGGCAAGCTTTTTCTTTGAAGTTTGGAGAAATGTGTCGGGCTTTGTTCGTACTGGGTCTGACCTTGTTGCTCCTGTCTGGATGCGCATCATCAGTTACATTCGCCAAGTCTCCAGCAAGTAAGGATTGATTCTAATTCAGCTCGTCTGTTGTTGACTATGGATTGAGGCTTACTTGATATGTTGTTGTTTGTTGTGATACTGCAGAGATTTTGAATGGAGTATTCTCAAATGCCGCATCTGTGTTTCTGAAATGGCTTTGGTCACTAAAGGCGACAAATCCCAAAACAGGTGAGATCTGGATTAACAAGGCTCACTTGTTTCGTCTGCAATCATTTGACACATTTTAATTTCTTTCTTGTATTGGTCTGACTGACTCTGAACTTGTGGCTGTTGTAATTTTTGTGGCAGTGAGTGTGCACAGGCCTTTGATGAAATTTGAAAGCGGGTACACAGTGGAGACTGTTTTCGATGGAAGTAAGCTTGGAGTTGAGCCCCATTCAATTGAGGTCCTGCAGAGTGGAGAGCTTTTGATTCTGGATTCGGAAAATAGCAACATCTACAGGATCTCCACGCCTCTTTCTCTCTGTGAGCTATCTCATATTTTTCCGCTTGCATTTTGTTTTTTTCACTTCCCACCATCCTTTCGATTTTCGAACTGACTTGAAATTAGACATCACATGCCCGATTCGCCACTCTAGAAATATTCGTTCTTGTTCGTAGTGTTAATTTTTTTCTGTCAAGAGTGACATTGTGTATGAACTGCAGACAGTCGGCCCAAACTGGTGGCGGGATCGCCTGAAGGGATATCGGGACACGTCGATGGCAGGCCAAGAGAGGCAAAGCTGAGCCATCCGAAAGGAATGGCAGTTGATGATAAAGGAAACATATACGTCGCAGACACCGACAATATGGCAATCAGGAAGATAAGCGAATCAGGTAAGGCTGTATTTTAGCATGGCTTTGTCGCGTAAAATTTGATCCAGCGTTCTGCGCGCTTGAATGTTTTTTTTTTGATTGTATGCAGGAGTTACAACCATTGTGGGCGGCAAGTCGGTCCGTGGAGGTGGAAGGGGGCATATCGATGGACCTGGCGAAGATGCGAAGCTCTCAAATGATTTTGACATCGTGTATATCGGAAGTAGTTGCTCCTTGCTCGTTGTCGACAGAGGAAACAAGGCAATTCGTGAGGTTCAACTGCACTTCGAAGACTGCGCGTATCAGTTTGGAAGTGGCTTCCCTTTCGGTAAAAATCTCAACAATCCAAGTCATCTGAAAATTCACCCAAATCGTATCCTCAGTGCATCACATTTATGCTCTCATGTTGCAGGAATTGGAGTAGTTATCGCTGCTGGCATCTCAGGCTACATACTCGCCTTACTTCAACAAAGAGCGCATTCTGAAAATGTAAGTAACTGAATATCTGTACGATCAGAGAAACCCCACATTCGTGATGATTCTCAGTTCTCGTGTTTGTTTTGGAACATCAGACAATTACCGATCCCAACAGTCCAAACCAGAAGACGTCGCAAGCTGAGAAATATCAGGAAGGCTTTTTGCCTCACCTAGGAAACCTCTTCTCCAGATTCATCCCAGGTTTCTTAAAGCCACAGGCCTTTCAGAGCCAGTTCAATGACACACAACGATACGAGCAGCCGCAGCAGAATTCATACTCCCACCACACGTGGCCAACGCAACAAGACAGCTTTGAATTCCCAGAAGACGAGCCTCCGCCACCAGCCACAGACAGCAGATTACCCACTCCAAAGAAGACCTACGCATTCATGTCCAAGGACTCAGAAAAATTGAATCAGATCCGCCAGAGTCGTGTCTTTTACAACGCGTGGGAAAATACTGAACAACCTCGGCAACAACTTAGGATACAACAAGCAACATTTGACTCGCATTCTTCCCATTATCATCAACCGAGTTCTGACAAAAAGAGCGGTAATGAGAAAGACAGGGACAGGCCGCGGAGGAGGAAGAATGTCCTCAAGTCCGAGGATCACAAAAGTGTCGGTCAGGATCAGGGAAATGTCAATTTTCCCAAGTACGAATACTGAAGCAGTGGCAATAGTCCTGCCAGGATGATAAAACCCTAAAATGTGATATAACTCGGAATATAATAAGTTTGTCTATAAATGTACATGAGTTGGCATTGAGTATGCGCATTCTTATCTTTTTTTTAGATATCACAATGTTCCAACTCATCGGTTTTAATTACAAGTCAGGTGTTCACACCATTAGACCATTACTCTATTGTTTGACCGTTTGTTGGGAAGCTGAATGGCTGTCTAGGAGTATTGAAAATAGTAGAAACCTAGGTCTGGTTAAAGGAATTAAGATAGCAAGAAATGCCCCACTTACTATTTGCTGAAGATAGCTAGATATTCATGAATGCTAAATTGAATGAGATTTATACTATGAAGGCGATATTGGATAGATATAAAAGACCTATCAGGCCAGAAGATTACTTTGGAAAAATCAGAGATAGTTTTTAGCCCAAACACTGAATATGACCTTAGAAATGAAATAAAAGAGGCCCTTGGAGTTAAGGTGGTCGATAAATATACCAAGTACATAGGCTTGCCCACTGTTGTTGGCTTAAATAAAACCAAAAATTTTAAAACAGTGGAGGAGAGAGTAGTACAGAAGAGAAATACAATATGTTATCTTTTGCGGGTAAAGAGGTGTTAGTTAATAGTACAATTCAATCTGTCCCCATTTCTGCTATGCAGTGCTTTAAATTGACAAAAAAGAATATGCAACAATATATACTGGCTGCTGAGATAATATATCTATGGGTAAGGGGAAATCAGTTCTTTGGATAAATAAGAAAATAATACTGAAAAGTAAGAAATTAGGGGGGACTAGCTAGGATTAATGGATTTAGAATGCTTTAGTACAACACTTCTCATGAAACAAGGATGAAGGATACTAAAAATGCCAAATCTGTTGATGACCAAGGTGGTGAAAGCAAGATACTTTGATGGATCTTCATTCTTGCATTCTACCTTGGGACGAAGGCCTTCTCATGCATGGAGGAGTACTTTTGTTGTCAAGGACATATTCAAGCAAGGTCTACAACGTAGTGAGAGTGAATACTCCTTTGTTTGGAAATTAACATCATCTGGGGAATTCGACAGATCTGGTGGTAAAAAGTAAAAGTGTTCTAAGGGGTGATGTGGGAGAAAGTTCAGACCAGTCTGCTACAGTAAAATTCTCGACCAAGGTGTGGAAGCTAGTCATCCCAAACAAGGTAAATAATTTTGATGAGCATAAATCTTGACTATATTTATGCTTCACATTTAGTGGATTATCGATCATTTTCCTTATTCTTATGAGCTCTCACTCGATGTTTTGGTGTTTTTAGTTGAAAAAGAATCCTTGGCGAAATAAAGTATTTTGTGGGAATTTTGGCGACAACAGGATAAAAGTAGGTGGATTGACATCCCTACTTGTCACGCACGCCCAGATTTCATACGATGTCCGACTCCATTGACAGATAGCTTGTTGGGAAGCTGAATTAAAGGGCTACAACTTTGTAGTTTTGACCAAGAACTGATTCAGTTGTGACGGATGTCAAAATTTGAGCTCAAGGGGTCATCTCACTAAGCGCTAGTATCACCTATTTAGGTGACACTGGTGATACTGGCCAGATAATTTCAGCTCTCTGATTTTTCTCGTGTCACCTAACAGGTGACACTACTGACACTGCCAGACGGTCAAAAACATTAAATTCGACAAAGCAAAACATTAGACATATATCAGCTACAACGTAATACGAAAAATAACCCTGACTAGTTCCCAATTGTTTGAAAAACTGATAACGAGTCGGATTGGCACCTGCAATCAATTAAAAACCAGCTCATGACTAGTCACAAAAGAAAGGCCAAACAAATCTGATTTTTTTTTTCATCAACGAAGGAAAAGATTACACTTCCTTGGCAGGGGGTTAATTCTTGGAAACTAAACAACGATGACGAAGAGGAAGTTCATCACGTTCACGTTCAGCCCTCCAAATCTGCCGCCTGTTGTCAAACTCTTAGTCATCAATAAATAAACATTTGATGATATTTTTCCATTTAGTAATAAGAAAGATTTGGCGCAGAGCTGTCAAAATGTGTCATTTGGATTAATATTTTTTTCTTGAAATACAACAAATCGACACCGTATTGATACACACGGAGAGATTACCTCTTTTTATCATCTTTAATATGATATAAGATTAACGTTAAAGGGAAGGAAGCCGTCGCTAATCCCAAAATGAAAAATAAAGCATTTTCCACCGAGGATCTGGGGATGGGAGGGCACGTAATGCAAAGTAAACACAGAGAAAGTCGGGATTAGGAAAAACCCTAGTTCAGTTTTTTTATTATTCAAAAGCTGCTAATGAAGATTACTTGAGTTTACTTAAATAGGAAAATAAAACGAAGCCCTAATACGAAAATTACTAAAAATCGAAAATTTCTAAAAACATTAAAAATTCAAAATAAAATAGGAAACGACTCAGGATGCCCAAAAAAGCCCCTACGTCATGAGCGAAGCTGGGGATTTCTGATCGTCACGTCGTTCTGCTCAGAATAAGGTATTATGGACTGAAATCAGACACCGGCGACTCAAATCCTACTATTTCTCCACAACCTTCGTTATCGCTAATCTGTCTGCATCATCCCCTCCCGGGTAGAGAAGATTCGTCCTCGAATCCGAGCCCATCTCCGTGTCAGAAGACGCATCTTGAAATGGAATCAAATGCTTAACATTGAACACTTCCGACGTGCGAACATGGCTAGGCAGACGAAGGCGATAAGCGATCTTACTGGGCTAACATGTGTCCTATTTTCATATTCAAATTCATATTTAAAGAAAAAGTCCAAATCACCAAATTTGACTTTGCTAGTGAGACGCATATAAAATGTACATTCAAAAATGCATCTTATTGTAATAATCAGATTTAAATTCTTAGGTATAATAGATTATCAACCGAACACCCCCTATGTGTATATATATAAGCTAGCTTGCCACTGTAATTTGAAACTACTTCTTGTGATAAGATTCAAATAAAAGGAGCACAAGCATAAATAAAGCAAACACTAATATGTAAGTGAAACTGATATCTTTAACTGTAATAAAAAAAAGAAAACCGTTATCTTTAACCAAGTTCTATCATTCTCTCACCTTCGGAAACTCTCCAGAAGCCGCTCGAACTCCGGAAACTCGACTTCGTTTCTTTGTCATCCCGACTCTCCCCTTCGGCTTCTCTCCGTTTCCTTATCCCCGGCAGCTGGCGTTGCACCTCCGGCGTCCCACCAAGTCGCCTCTTACCGGCATCGTCACCGGCGTGGCGTTTTGCGGCTTCTCTTTGTTTCGGTCGCTGGCTGGACAAACAGGTGGCTCCGGCGTCGCTGTCCGGAGGCGGATGATCCGGTTGGAGGTCGCTGGGTCGCTAGCGGTGCTTCGGCAGGTGTGTTGGTGGACGATGGGAGCCGTTTGACCCGGAGGGGTGGAGTCGGTTAGGTTTTGGTTTTGCTGCGTTGTGTATACGTAGTTTTAGTAGTGTGGGTTCTCTTGTTAGGACCTACTGCACATATGTACTTATGATAGGTTCTTATTTTTTTTGTTACTGGTGTATCCTTTTGGGTTTACTCCGGTTAGTAGCTTAGTCGGCTTAGTCCGGCTTGTTTATCTGTACCTAGAAATAGGTTTCTTCCTGCCGTAATACGCTGTTGGTGGACTAATTCCAGCTGGAGTGGCATGCTCCTTCTTCGCTGGAATTCTTTGAAGAAATGTGGTCGGCGCCTTATTGTTGATTTGAAGTTGGTTTCGACTTGCTTCGACTGTTTGCCACTTTGGCGTACGCTGCATGAAGATTCAATAGTTGCTGACGATGATCATGCTTTCCACGGATTACCTTGCCAAATTTTCTGTGTTTGATAGCTTCATGTTCAGTCTTGTTGTCTCTTTCATTTGTGGACTTGTTTCCGGGACTTTGTACGCCTTCTTTGTATCAAAAAAAAAAGTTCTACCATAAACCTACAATATGTGTGAATTTCACATCAGGCATCATCATGAACTTCAGACTTGGATATATCCTTCCACCTCTTCTTCTACCTACTTTTTTTTAAAATTAAATTATACTATGATAAAGTAAGGAACTCATCTCCAATCAAGCATCACGTCCCCCAGCCAACTTTCTTTTTAGCTCAATCGTTTCCAGCTCAATTTGTTTCAGTTCGTAATCCATGTCAGCTAGCCTATCATTTTCATTTTGACAGGAGGAATATAATAGGTATAGGATTAAGGGAGTCAAGGCCTCTAGGGCGACCAAACATTTGCTTTTGCTGCCAAGTTGGTAAATATGCGTTTTTTTTTTGTCGTGGGGGCGAGCCGGCGAGGTACAAAGGCGGCGAATACCACCCAATGGAAACCTGTGAACACATAATAATGAAATTATACAAGGAACATATCATACACGCACAATGTGTCCCAAGTCTTGCTAAATGACTCTGATGTTCCCTTGAGTGGCATGTGTTTGGCAAAACGCGGTTAGACAGTTCGAGCAGGTGTTCAGGGGGAGTTCGAACATATCCTAGCACTCATGTACAGCGTGGAGCAGACGCAAGGATATTTTTCCGGAAGATATTGGCAACGAAGATTTCGTGCGACGTATTCGAGCAAGATATTCAAATGAATATGCTCATTGAAGACGGCGTGTCTTGCTTGGGAAAGAAGACGGCTTCGTATATTCTTCCATCCGATTGGATAAGATATACATCAAATATCTAGGAGTATCTCCTGAATATTTGATGGGATTATCTTGTGCAGTTTAGGGTTTCGTCCGAAGCATATAAATACATTGCTGAGGCGCCCTCATTCTGTATCGCTTTCAAGATCAAATATACACGAGAAATCCTACCGATTGGAGAAGAAGAAAGCGACGACCGTTTGTACTTTCCCCACTGGAAATACATCGGTGTGCGCTCAGTCTGATACGTGCCATTCAGACTGACCAGTGTCAATCACGTTCAGTGCACAAACAGAACAACCTGCTTTCAAGAGAAAGCGACCGAGCTTCAGGAGAAGATCGAGTACGTTCGGACAGAGGGTCTGGACGAAGGGGATCAAGGGGAGTTGCGACGAACCTTGGTTGCAAATCTGAGAGACGGAGTATTGAGGTGTGGCTATTACAAGGTGTAAGTGTAAGTCCCTGTGGAAACCCTATACTCGTAATAAAGTTTTGCTGTCCCGTTTCCGGGTGTGGGAAACCCCCCAGAGTAGGCCTGGCCGAACTGGGTTATCAACCTGTGCGTGCTCCTGTTTTATTGTTCTGTTTAATCTGTTCGTTGAACTGTTGTGAAGAGAGTTCAAGGTCTGTCGAAACACGACCTAGAATACTTGCTTGAACAGGGGATAGAATTTCAATTGGTATCAGAGCAAACACTTGACACACTGAGTGGGATCCTGAACTGTTCAAGATGCCTCTGAAAGAAGGACAAAGCATCACCAGACCTCCGTTACTTGAAGGATCAAACTATGCCAGCTGGAAACCTATGATGCGATCCTTTCTGAAATCCCTTGACGCGAAGGCATGGATGACTGTTCAGAGAGGTTGGACTGAACCTATGATGAACGATCTTACTGGAGAACCAATACTGAAACCGGAGACCTTGTGGAGTGAAGAAGAGAACACGGCATCCATGGGAAACTCAAAGGCGATGAACGCAATCTTCTCGGCAGTAGATGAGAACGTCATGAAGTTGATCATTAACTGTGAAGTGGCGAAGGATGCTTGGGATATTCTCCAAACGGCATATGAAGGCACGGACAAAGTTCGCAACTCGAGAATGCAGATTGTCACTACTAAGTTTGAAGAGATGAAGATGAACGAGAGTGAAACTATCTCTGAGTACAACACCAGAGTTCTGGAACTGTCCAACGAGGCTGCTGCTCTAGGAAAGCCGATTGAAGAAGAGAGGATGGCCAGTAAAGTCTTGAGATCACTTCCTCCGAGATTTGCTATGAAAGTCACAGCTATTGAGGAAATGCACGACATCTCCAAACTAAAACTGGACGAGCTGATGGGGTCTCTCAGAACTTACGAGATTAACCATAAATTCCAAACCGGAGATATGAAGGGAATCGCCCTGAAAGCAGAACTGTCTGAAGACAAAGTGGAGGCTGGTTGCACCACTGAGCAACTGGCCATGATGGCTCAAAACTTCGGCAGAATGGTGCGCAAGATAAATAGACGTGGTCCAGAACAAGGTCAATCGTCATCAACTGGTTTCCGAAACTGGAAGTCCGACAGTTCTAGGTCCAGTGACTCAAGGCAAGACTCCTCTGACAAAAGAAAGGAAGAAATTCAGTGTCATGAATGCAGAGGTTACGGTCACATCGCTTCACAATGTGCGAATACTCTCATGAAAAAGAAGGCAATGGTCGCGAGCTTCAGCGACAGTGAGTCAGACGAAGATAAAGGAGGTGCAACCACCAACTTTGTGGCCTTTACTTCAACTCTGGATGAGTACGGCAGCACCAGTAAACCTGTTCTACCTCTGTTGGAACTCCCGGCTGAAGATGTCTCAGACAGTGATGGTGAAGAACTCACGCAGGAGGCTCTGGGTGAGACATATAAGGATCTGTATGAGAAGTGGCTGCTTCTGATCAGGATTAACAAAAAACTGAATGACACAGTTGCAAGCGTCTCTTTGGATAAGGACAAGGTCTGGCAGGAGGTTGAGATATTACTCACTCAGAAGGTTGAACTCGAAGGCACGGTAGACTCACTGAATACTCGACTAGCTGAGATGAAACAGGAAAGGCTGTGTCTCCTTGCTCAGAAAACAGAACTCTTAGGTACTGTCTCCTCTCTGAAAGTTGAAATGGAGAATGACCGTGACACTCATCCTGTAGGCATGGTGGGTCTAAGAAAAACCATCACAGATCTGAAGCGCAAAGAGGTGTTCCAGATAAGAAGGGTAGAACAGCTGGAACTTCAGCTAGAATCTGAACGATTGGAGCACTCAACCACGAAGGAGGAACTAAGTCACCTCACACAGTCGGTAAGAATGCTCAACTCTGGGACTAAAGACTTAAATGATATTCTCGGATCTCAGAGAATGGAGTCTGGTCATAGAGGATTGGGGTTCACAGGAGAAGGCAGTTCAAAAGGTACAATGTTTGTTAAAACAAAACCAGTGTCGGAACAGATACCTGAACAGAAGGTGAGAAAGCACCCTAGACAAAAGAAAGATTTGCGCACATGTTGGTACTGCTTTCAGGATGGTCACATCAGATCCAAGTGTCGGCTGTTTCTTGCTGAACGTCGAGGGCATAAGCAACAGATCAAACCTCGACAGAAACAGGTATGGGTACCAAAGGAACAACAGACAGTATGCATGGTGGCCTGTTGCCCCTCAAGAGATACAGTGCAAAATAGTTGGTACTTCGACAGCGGATGCTCTGCCCACATGACAGGTAACTCTGAATATCTCTCGCATATTAGACCTGTTGAGCAGTTGCGGTTTGTCACCTTCGCGGATGGTAGGAAGAGTCAGGTGATCGGCTGTGGGACATTGAAGGTTACGGATCTCCCTGCACTTGAGGACACCCTCCTGGTTGAAGGTCTGACAATGAATCTTATCAGCATCAGCCAACTGTGCGACAATGGACACTATGTGTCTTTCTCTCGTGACTCATGCTTGGTTCTAAACGAGAATGGTGATTCTGTGATGAAAGGCACAAGGATGGCAAATAACTGTTACACCATCAGAACAGGTGTCGAAAGTCTTGACAAGCCATGGTCTACTCTAGACTATGTTCAAGCCAAACATCGAGTTATGCAAGGGGGAGTGAATAAGACCCTGCACACAAGGTCAGATAGGAGAATCGCACAAATCCATGTTGGCAAGAGCACCAGGAGACTGCTGGATCAAAGGGTGTCACAGTTACAGAGAGAGTTCGACCAGAAGATAACACAGTTAAAGACGGAGTTCGAACTGCTTCCACGAATGAATGCCATTCCACTTGATGAGAATTTGAATGAGATTCCAAAGTTTGGAACACCCAGATCCTCCTTGGGTGTGCATGGTTTCATGAACTAAGTGTTCCTGGCAGTGGTCAGTCAAAGGCGAATCCCCAGCTACAACAGTTGGACTGACCACCTAAGAAAGGGAGCTGGAACAGATACTTATTGTCAACCTCTTTATTCCAGAAGATTTGTGTTACGCCGTTTTTGGAAAGCGGCTTGCGTATATTAGGAAGTCGAAAAGGCAGGAGGATATTTTATTTTCAAAAACTCGACTGTTGAGCGTGTCCTCTCTCACTCGTCCCCGAAACCCTAGATCGGATTTCTCTCACTCGACTGCTCCGCAAACGGCGATGGTGAACACAAGGAAGTCAGCAAAATCCAGTGTTAATTCCGCGGAGAGAAGGAAGGAAAGCATGCAGACCTCAAAGGCGGTGACGGCGAAATCGAAGATTCCAAAATCCAAAGCTGCGAAGGTGAAAAAGGCGTCACCTTTTCTAGAACAGTCTGCCAAAGTGGTCTCCGCTGAAATTCCTCAGACAGTCTCAGTGGTTTCTACTCCACAAGCATGTCCGCAATCGGAGGTAAATCCCGTTCTCCCATCTGTTTCTGCGAATATCTCAGTGGTTGAAAATCCTGTGATTATTAATGAAGTAATTGTGGGAGTTGAGAAAATTGGGAGTTTGGGTGCTGAAGCCAGTAGGGCTGGTAGTGATGTAGCCAGGAGGGCTGAGACTTGTGTTGACGAGGGCAAGGTTGTGGCTTGTGATGCGGGTATAAAGGGTGATGATGTCTCTAAGTATGGTAAAGAAACGGAACCCAGGCTGTCAGTGACAAGAGGCTCTGGTATTTCAGATGTGTGGAAGGCGAAAATTCATGCTTCCGGGTATGTTCGTCCAGGAGGATTTCAAAGAAAGAAGGTATCTCGCCGAGCTGCCTCTCCCAGACAATGCCTGGCAAAGATCAGCTCTATCAGAGGGAGGGTCTCTGATACTTCTTATGAGGGTGAGAAGAGTATGAGGAAGTTGGTAATGGAGGATGCTCCTGGTGTTGGCTCGGCTGAGAAGATTGGAGTCTCAGAAGGAGAAGTTACTGAGTCTGTGAGTATGAAGCCTGATATATCTCTAAACGGCGTTGGTGTGGTTGATGAAGAACCTGAGGCTGCGGAAGGAGATGAAGACCTGGACGATGTGTTCAAAGATATTGATAATTTTGCTGAAAATCAGCAAAAAGAGGACCTTGGTGCTCAGACAGGAGTGGAGTCAGGTGGTACTTCAGTTCCAGTTGTTGCTGTGGAGTCTGTGCTTGTCCCAGCTGTTACTCAAGATGATCTTCTTCGTGACCATATGGAGGATGTTGGTGCATCAGTTCATAAGGATACTGCGAAGCCAGTCTCAAAGGAGGGTAAGCTGACAGATGTTGACCAAGATATTGCTCCTCTTATCTCTCTCAAAAGGCCAATGAAGGACAAGGGAAAGAAGAAGGTGGTTTTTGAAAAATCTGCTAAGGAAACAATCCAAGAGATTGCGAAGGAGGACAACCAGGCAGGGGGAGCTGATTCATCTAAGAAAAGAAAACGTGAAGCTCCTGTCCCTGTTTCAATGGATGCTGGAAGATGTGAAGTCCCATCTGCTGCAGCTGATACTGTCCCAGTGGGTAAGGTCAAGAAAGGAGTGTGGTTCGTTAATAAAGACGCTGCGTTGAAATGGAACTGTGTGCTGAAAAGAAAGATCATACCTGAGAGAGTCCTGGTAGAGTCCAGTTACAAAGGGAAGGAGGTGATTACGGTTCTGAAGGAGTCTGATCTGATTTGGACATTGGACAGGTGCAAACCCTTCAATGAGCAGTTGGTACGTGAGGCCATGGCGAACTTACCCCCTCTCTTCGGGGTTGTTGGAGAATCTGAGTATGGGGTCTTCTTCGTCAGAGGGAGAAGGATCAAGATTGATCCTGAGCTGATCAATGTATTCTTTGCCATGGACGACCCAACTATTGATGAAGTGGAGGCAGATTTTGAAAAGGTAGTAAGCACCATCACTGCAGGCTCTGTTCGGTGGAGGCCTGACTCAGTTGTGCATACAGCGGATCTTTCTACGTTCTATTCGATGCTGTTTTTCATTGCTGTTTTCAACTGGAGGCCGTCTACTCATCGCTCCACGGTCAACAAGGACATGGCTCAACTGCTCTATCAGATAGGGAATAAGCTGAAGTTCAACCTGGGCAGAGTGATGTTCAAACAGATTGCTGAACATGCCACTTCGACGAGATCTCTGCACCAGATTTGCTTCCCGTCTCTGATATACGAGCTGATCATCCATCAAGCTCCTGATTTGAAGGCCTCGTCTGACCAACTCACAAAGGCACCCAGCAAGTTCATTGTTGATCACAAGTTGTTTAAAGGGCGTCACGTGAACGATCTCAAGGAGAAAGGAAAAGATGTTGGGGAATCCAGTCGAGGGGGAGCTCGAATGGGCATGGATGAGAGGAGCAAACTTCTGAAGGACTTACAGGCCATCATTGCTGCGGACAAGGAATAGCGCCGCCGGATCAACAGACTTGCTCGCGCACTCAGCTACCCCAGTGATGATGAATCAGAAGCTACTGCCTCTGAAGAAGTCTCCATTGAAGAAGCTTCTGATTAAAGGTCCACTGTCTTCAAACTCTCTGAACTCAGTTTTCGTTTTAAAACTTTAGCTATTTTGTGCTTGTTCTGGCACAGTTTGATTTGCTGTTCGAACTAGATCGGACCCCTTGCCAGTTTGTGGCAAAAAGGGGGAGTATTTTGAGGTGGTGACATTTTTTTGTTCCCTCAAGGTTGTCTACTGTCTAGATAGTTAGATAGATCTAGTTATCTAGTAGATGTGGTTTTGCCAAAATGCCAAGGGGGAGATTGATGTTCCCTTGAGTGGCATGTGTTTGGCAAAACGCGGTTAGACAGTTCGAGCAGGTGTTCAGGGGGAGTTCGAACATATCCTAGCACTCATGTACAGCGTGGAGCAGACGCAAGGATATTTTTCCGGAAGATATTGGCAACGAAGATTTCGTGCGACGTATTCGAGCAAGATATTCAAATGAATATGCTCATTGAAGACGGCGTGTCTTGCTTGGGAAAGAAGACGGCTTCGTATATTCTTCCATCCGATTGGATAAGATATACATCAAATATCTAGGAGTATCTCCTGAATATTTGATGGGATTATCTTGTGCAGTTTAGGGTTTCGTCCGAAGCATATAAATACATTGCTGAGGCGCCCTCATTCTGTATCGCTTTCAAGATCAAATATACACGAGAAATCCTACCGATTGGAGAAGAAGAAAGCGACGACCGTTTGTACTTTCCCCCACTGGAAATACATCGGTGTGCGCTCAGTCTGATACGTGCCATTCAGACTGACCAGTGTCAATCACGTTCAGTGCACAAACAGAACAACCTGCTTTCAAGAGAAAGCGACCGAGCTTCAGGAGAAGATCGAGTACGTTCGGACAGAGGGTCTGGACGAAGGGGATCAAGGGGAGTTGCGACGAACCTTGGTTGCAAATCTGAGAGACGGAGTATTGAGGTGTGGCTATTACAAGGTGTAAGTGTAAGTCCCTGTGGAAACCCTATACTCGTAATAAAGTTTTGCTGTCCCGTTTCCGGGTGTGGGAAACCCCCCAGAGTAGGCCTGGCCGAACTGGGTTATCAACCTGTGCGTGCTCCTGTTTTATTGTTCTGTTTAATCTGTTCGTTGAACTGTTGTGAAGAGAGTTCAAGGTCTGTCGAAACACGACCTAGAATACTTGCTTGAACAGGGGATAGAATTTCAGACTCTTTTTAGCAGTAAATGACGAGACAAGGAAACAACTTAAAAATGAATACACTAAAAGGCATACAGTGGAATAGAGTATCAAGAGGCTGCACTGGAAACTGAATTTGATACTACTCACATCGGTTGACTGGTCATCTGATTAGATACGGCAGAAATTCGGTAGCTTCTTGCTAATTGTTCCCTTCCTTTCAGTGCATTTTTAACTTTTAAAGTTGGTGAACAACAAAAACTTAAGACCGGGTAATTTCTTGATTGAAACAGCGTTCACATATAATTACAAAAGTACATATTCTAGATGGAGCAACAACAATAACGATACTCATCAACCAATCCCTCATAAACGAACTGTTGAGTGAAAAACAATTGAAGAAATTGTTGGAAAAATGTGTGTTAATGGTTTGAAGAAAATGTTGGTGCGCCACATTTGAGACCTAAAAGTGAGCGTATTCGATTTTAATCCTTTGAACCAAATGTCACAACAAAGACAAAGACCAAAGACTAAGTCAGTCTTCGGCAGTTGTTGATCATGGGAATCATGGGACAGTTGCTGCTGATGATGTGCATCATGGGACAGTTCATGCTTAGTGGACATCATGGCAGTTATACGTGTCACTATAAAAGGAGATGAACAGTGGCTTCAGAAAAACACACAGAAAACAAACCCCTGCGTCTCGACTCCTTTTTTATTTTCGCTCAGTGATAGTGGAAGGTCGAATAAGTTCGTACAGCAAGGCTACGGTGCTGAAGCGCTTGCTGTGATTCTTTCATCCTGGGAAGCTCGTTGCCATCAGACCCAGCACCTAAGGAGGCAATACAGCTTTAAGGACAGCGTCATCGACGTGACTGAATCAACATCTCGGTTTGCTGTCCTATTTCTTTCAATGCTTTAACCATCTCGCAATGTCCTGTATTTAGTTTCAGTCTGAAATATTTGCTTGTTCTGTTGCACAATTTAATCCTTCACAGTGCTCTCTGTTTCATTTGAATTTCAATTATATTCAGATAGCTAGTGTCCAACAATCTTAAAGCTGTATCTTATTCTGAATATCATTGAAATTACTGACTAAAACATGATGTTTTTAGACAGAAGCGTGCTAGTTTTTACAGATCAGATCAGAATGGTTATGAGAAAGGAAGGGCATGAGGACTCTCCTGATGCTTTCTAGTCACAGCCGTTGTTCCTGGAGCATCTGATTAATCAAGAACTTAATGGCTGGACAGTTGCATCGGCTGGGAAAAAGTTGAGGATAATGTCATCAAGCCGAAGAGGATGAAGATGTCTTCCGAGTCAATCAAGGCTTGAGTGTTTCATCAATCGAGTTACTAATATTGATCTGATTGATTGTGCAGACGAAGCAGTAGATCGGCTCGGCAAAGGAGCTGTGGCCGTTGATTGTGACGGGAGTGATTGTGCTTTGCTTCAGTTTCAGCATGGCTGAATCGGAAAGAAGGAGGCCGGAACTTGGTCGGTTCTCCGAGCACCACGTTGTTCACAGAAAATGACTACGTGATGGAGAAACCGAAGCGAGTCGTGGAGAGAGTAGTGTTCGATGTTCGGTTGGGAAGAAAGACGTGACGAGGTTGTTGAAGCAACCGTCACCAACAGTGAAGCGATACCCTAATTGGGATTTGCGGTTGAAGCTTGATCAGTTCGGTTCGGTCCATTCAGAATGAACCAACAAGTTTGGTCGAAGGGAAATTATAGCAGTTGAACTAATGGGTCTTTCAACCAAACGAGATCGGGCTCAAATAAATCCAATATAACTCATGTTATTTCAGCCCATAAGTTTATTAACTATTACTAATGACCTGGTTAATCTGGACAGGCACAAGTTGGGCCAAGATGAGGTCCACGAGATGTTGGTTGAAAATCCAAAATAGAGAAGCTGAGACCGGAAGATGTGAGCGGAACGTTTCGGACAGCTTCACGAGCGGCGTGAAAGAGGGTGATGACGTCGAGCGAAAACTGTGGCGATTGGAAACTGACCGCCGTGTGAAAGTCGAGTAGGATGATGGCACCTGCAGCGGCGCTGCAAGCATTGGCCGGATTCCATGGACATTCCGATGAGGACCAGAGAAGATGGTGCTTCTTCAAACTATCGATTTCACGCCGGAGATGATATTCTTAGCATCAATGATGTGCTGCCATAGTGCCAGTCGATTGAAACCCTATTTGGGTTTTGCCGTTGAGGCTAGATTGGTTCAGTGGTTGAATCGATTCAATTTTGATATTGATCAAAAGAATGCTTTCTTTTAATTTCAGCCCAATATAATTTATTCAGTGCATCTGACGAAAACCATTCTATTTGCGCAGCAACTCTCATAGGTTCGATCGGAGGCAGTGTTGCTGGAGGATGGTGCATGAGATCAAATTTGAATTTGATTTAGAATCAATTAATTTTGATTCAATTGATGCAGATTGCCTTGATAAAATGGCAGGAGATGTCAGCTTCAAAGGAAACCAAGGTTTGTGAATTGCCGGCTGCTGTTGCGCTGAGATGCCACCGAAATAGTGACCTGTGACAATGATGCCAAGCTCCTTACTGGCGAAGTGAACGCTGCGATAAAGCCACGTGTTGGCTTGATTGAACTAAGAAGGTTTGATGACATGTCAATTGATTATAAATCTATTGATTAATTTTGTCAATCATCAGGATCTACACGTGATGTGATGGTGAGATGTTGATCCTTAATGGAAAGCCTGATGCTCACTCAGTTTTCGAAGTCTGAGAAGCAAGGCCTAAAAGCCTATCTAAAGCGCGGAGATGCTTGCTTTTCAGCAGCAGCAGCAGTAACGCTCCGATTGTGATGGAACTGAAATCAGAGGGTTAGTAAATGGAGGGTTGGTAAATGGAAAGGCGGGATTGTCTTCTCGACTCCATACACTTAATAATTGTATTATTATTGTTTTAACAGTGTTTGGAGCCTGGAGATGTGGTGGAGCCTCTCGGCAAGAGATGCAATTGAGGCGTTGAAAGTGATTGGCTGAGTCAGATAATGACTCAATTTCATTTGATACAACCGTCCGCAGTCAGAGCATGAGATGGAGCCACGGCTGTCATGGAGCAGATGATGCTCGCTGCCAGTGGATGAGAGCCACGACTTGAGTCTTGAGGACTAATGAGTTTGTCGATTCAAGCTGAATCGGAAAGCATTAAGAGCTGCTCTATTTTGTTATGATGGTTGTTGGGCTCTCATATAACGCATGTGTGTATGCAGGCTTTAGCAAGCATAATGGAGGGTGCAGGTCAGCAATACTTAGTTGGGCATGAACTGAGTGAGTTGGCTCATCAGGGATGATTGCCTACTGATTAAACGAATCCAACTCATGGTTTTGATTCAAGAAGGTTTGAATCAATTGATGTTGGAGTATGAGAATCCGAATATGAGGTACATCCGGGTGGCTCTCAACGTGAGGTGTTAAATCATATTGTTATTGGCTACGGCTAGAAATAGACTTGTGGTCTAGTTCAAGGAATATACTTGCGAGTGTAGTTCCAAGCGGTTGAGTGGTATGAGTGCCTATCGTTGTGCTTGACGAAGTTGGACTGTGTATCCAAATGTCAATAGCACAAATGTAAATTTGCGTTGAAGCAAATGTGATAGTAAATTCTTTCATAGTATTGAAAGCAATGTGAAATTCCTAGTCAATCCATAGTGAGTTATGGGATTTGAGCTATGGGGTTGTAACAAGTATTTTGTAACTTTCATTGAGTTTAGTACAAAATACTGGTATAAATATTTGTTTAAATAGCAAAGTTGTGACAGTTGAGGAAAAACATGTCATGTGAAGTTGAATATCAACTTCAGTGGTTGAGTAGCAACTTGATAAGTTGAGAAAAGTGATATTGGTAGTGAGTGTGATCACTGCATCATACTCTCTTAAGTCGAACAATGTTTCAAAATGGAAAAGATGCATTTAAAAGAGATGATGAATGTAATGATGGTAAGCTCCGTGTGACCCCAAGGAATGTGGGGGGAGACCCTCTTATTAGCAAATTATCTTTTGAGTAAGATACCTTGCAAGAAGAATACGTCTCTTTATAAGTCATTTAAGGGAACGATGCCTTCCAATAAATACTCGCCAATGTGGGGGTGCCTAGCTATGGTAATGGCCCTTGGTCCTAAGAGAATGAGGATAGGACCAAAAACCACTAATTACGATTTCATTGGTTATGTGAAAAATGGTAAAGCGTATAGATTCCTTGTGTATGAATTGGAAAATTCAAATATACACAAGAATACTATAATGGAATCAACGAACGTGTCGTTCTTCAAGAATGTATTTCCTTATAAGAATAAGGGAGGCATGTAAGGTTCTTCTCAGTTAATGGAGGATATTAAAGAAATATCCCAAGAACAAGAGAATGAGGAAGAATCTGAACATGAGATCGATTCGGAGAAATTGAGACAAAATAAGCGAGAAAGGATAAGATAAATCATATGGACTTGATTTTCTAACCTACATGCTTGAGGCTGAACCTCAAACGTAGAAAGAGGTCGTCAGTTTAGTGAAGAGTCTCTTATGAAAGTAACCATAAGATGTGATTGACTCTATCTTCTTGAGAGTTGGTTGACCTCCCTCCTGGTAGTAAACCACATGGTTTAAAGTGGATCTTCAAGAGGAAGATGAATGCAGATGGATCTGCATCGATATACAAGATTCAAAGGCCACCAGTGGATATGTATTCACTTTGGGAGGTGCAACCGTGTATGGAAATCCTCGAAACAAACTCTAATAACCCGATCCACGATGGAAGCTGAGTTCGTGGCATTAGATAAATGCGGCGAAGAAGCAGAGTGGTTAAGAAATTTTGTAGAGGATATTCCTGGTTGGAAAACTGAGCGTTGTATTTTTAGTACAAGTCAAAAACAATTTATAATGACCGGTAAGTACCGGGTCGTCCAAGGAGCAAGTTTAAACTTATGAGCACTATTCGATTTCATTCCGATAAGTCTATCCTAATTGCAAAAGGTTTGATTGGTGAAGTTACTAAAGAAAATGAATATAAACAATGTAAACAAACTAAGGGATCTAGAGATAATGTCACTACCAAGGCAAAAGGTGTACTCTAGGGAACTACTTCACTCATGTGTGTTTTTAGACTCCAAGAATTCAATTTCATGCAAGATACTTGTTTTAGATGATTAGGTTAAGGCGTGCGACTATTAAACCAAATTCAATCGCTAGATGTTGTTACTTGATTTAAGGAAGAAGCACCTCGCACGTAAGCTTCAATCGCTAGATGTTGTTAGCTCACGTCCTACTCAATGGTTCTCAATCATTAGCGCTAGCTCAATGATCAATAGCCAATGAGCGGTTTAAGATCAAGCCTATCTCAATGCCAAGATGAGTCACGCTAGTGATCATCACTTAACAAAGATGAATCTACTTCATTCTAGAACCATTAGTCTCGTTCGCTAGAACACTCAACTTCAAATTCATGTTTCTAGTCCACTTAGGCATTTTATCAAACACTTGGTGGGCATAGAGTTGACATTTTGTCCAAGTAGATTCACAACCATCCAAACATGTTATCCTAACATTGATTCATAATAAATAAGGAGTATTAACACACATGAGGTCCATAGGACCCTAGAATACAAACACTACTCACAAATCATGTTCATAGACAAACACAAAGTGTATTGAGTACATAGATGAAAATACAATGGAAGGAATGAACCAATCTAGTGTAGATGATCTTCTTCCCCCTTTGGATCTTCAATCTTCAATGGATGATCCTCCCTTGAAGCCTTGGTAGCTTGTTCTCTCTAGAAACCCCCAATTTTGTCCCCCAAAAACCCTAGCTCGAATCCCCCAAAAATCTCTTTCTATTTATAGTCCAAAGGCAAAAATCTGATTTTCAGGTGAGGCTTGGGCGAGCTCCACCAAGCTCGGTCGAGCTTAATTGGGCAGTGGCACAAGGATCGGATGAAGCTCGGTCGAGCTCCGTGGAGCTTGGGCGAGCTTGGCATGGCAGATTGGTCATAGTGCAGAAATCGGGCGAGCTTGGTGGATCTAGCTCGGGCGAGCTTAATTGGGCAGATTGTTTTCGAAGTCTTAACGTCCGAATTTGGTCTTGACGTCAACTGGAGAGTTGTAGCCCTTTGAGTTAACTTTCCAACAAGCCTTGAATCAACCAATTCGGACACCGTATGCGATCTGTGAGTCCAAAACAATCCGCAAAGGTCAGTCTGTCCCGTTTTTGCCCAAAACTTCATTGTTGGCTCAAATTCACCCAACTTTTGCTCCATTTGATCCTTGAGGCTCCGAGTGAGACTAAATGCAATTTAGGACCTAATAGACCAATAAGGGTGTTAATTGGCATCAAAAATTACTTAGAAACGAATCAAAACATCTAGTAAAAGTAGAGGAATTATAGTCGAGAATTCGACTCATCAAAAACCCTTGTGCCACCAATATGTTTATATTGTGATAATCAATTAACAATTGGTAGAGCACAGAATGTCATGTATAATGGTAAGTCTAGACACATACGTCGAAGACACAATACCATAAGACAACTTCTCTCATCCGGAGTCATAAGCATTGACTACGTGAGGTCCACAGAAAATATATCGGATCCGTTAACCAAAGGGTTAAATAAGGACCAAGTAGAGAAGACGACTAAAGGAATGGGACTGAAGCCTTTTGAATACTAAAATCAAAACATAGGCTTAAGCCCGTGGGCATTAAAAGTCGAGGCAAAGGAAAACCCTACCATGATGACTGGAGATCCCAAGAACTTGGTTCAA
Source organism: Rhodiola chrysanthemifolia (assembly GCA_033675395.1). Lineage (NCBI taxonomy): Eukaryota > Viridiplantae > Streptophyta > Magnoliopsida > Saxifragales > Crassulaceae > Rhodiola > Rhodiola chrysanthemifolia. The sequence continues at coordinate 17,991,553 of CM066204.1, forward strand.
AGGGACAACCGACCTGCTAAGACTGTGTGAGGTCACTGTGGGGGAAACCCCCCCATCCTATTCCTTGATAAAACAGTGACTCCCGCACGAGGCTAAGCTCGAAGCTTTTAATGATTCTAGTAATTTGAATAGTGAGATTCAAATGGGTAACGCGGGATTACTTTGAGAAAGAATCACCTATGTGAAAGAGAAGTGGGGTCGCTTCAAAGGAGAATTCAAAGGGCTTAATTCTTTAGAAACTCTTGCAGAACCAGGAAAGGGGTGTCATGACCAAAATGAGCCCACCAGTAAGAACTGAATAAGATCAGGATAATATCTATGGGAACATGATTTCGTTTACAGTATAAGACGAACAGTTCAAAGACAATCACGTCTACTGAATAGTCAGTAAAGAGATCTTGTTATCCCAAGGGAAGGTTCAAGGGGGTAACCTACCTATCCTGTGCAGATATTATCCGTAGAAGCTATCACCACATCAAGTCGAGGTTGATTATCGAGGATTATTGTTTTATTTGATTTCACCACTCGATTTTCTTCATGTGGGGGATTGTTGGGAAAATGTGTGTTAATGGTTTGAAGAAAATGTTTTTTTTATAGAAAGACGCCAAATGGCTACAAATCCAGGACTCCGCCTGAAACGGGCACACGAAACATAGCCGACATAATAAGTCGACACTCATTACACAAATGAAACGACCAAGTGCCCAGCTAAAAGTCTGGTCGTACCCGGCACTATCTATCATCCGGTTTGACCCGGTCACATCTACCCGGTTCTTACCCGGTCAGATATTCAACCCGGTTTTTATCCGGCCAAAAAACCCGGTTTTAACCCGGAAACAACTACACCCGGTTCGCCCGGCAACAATACAAACCTTAAACTACAACTACCCTACAGAGTTATGAAAAAACATGAAACTAAAGCCTAACCTGCAACTAAAAAACAAAGAAACGCAAGAATCCCACAGTCAAAGCCATACGGCTCAAGTCCAACCGACCAGCCATTCCACCCCACCAATATACAGCAAAACTTCCCCACTGCCGCCCTCCGGAGACACAGCAACCAGCCCCCGAACCAAGACGACCCCGCCCCGGACCACCCGCCGCTAACGCCATCGGGAAAGCAGAACAAGCGGCACCCGACTGAGCTCCGACCGACCGCCGAGGAGAAAAGGGATGAGGGCTGCCGTGGGATTTGATCGAAACACCCAAAAAACAACAAAACACTCCGCCGGAAGCCCCTGCCGCCTTCGTCATCTCCACCCTCCTCCACCGACGTCAGCAGACCCGAGAAGGGCAGCGGACAGCCGCAGAAAGGGAAAAGAGACGAAGGAGGAGGACTTACCGGGGGAGAGGGCCGCTTCCACGCTCTTCTTCGGAGAACTTCTACTCGGTTCTAGAGAGAAGATGGAGTTTTTCGAGAGGATGATTTCTCTAGATTTAATCAAAATGGTTTGAAGAAAATGTTGGTGCGCCACATTTGAGACCTAAAATTGAGCGTATTCGATTTTAATCCTTTGAACCAAACGTCACAACAAAGACAAAGACCAAAGACTAAGTCAGTCTTCGGCAGTTGTTGATCATGGGAATCATGGGACGGTTGCTGCTGATGATGTGCATCATGGGACAGTTCATGCTTAGTGGACATCATGGCAGTTATACGTGTCACTATAAAAGGAGATGAACAGTGGCTTCAGAAAAACACACAGAAAACAAACCCCTGCGTCTCGACTCCTTTTTTATTTTCGCTCAGTGATAGTGGAAGGTCGAATAAGTTCGTACAGCAAGGCTACGGTGCTGAAGCGCTTGCTGTGATTCTTTCATCCTGGGAAGCTCGTTGCCATCAGACCCAGCACCTAAGGGAGGCAATACAGCTTTAAGGACAGCGTCATCGACGTGACTGAATCAACATCTCAGTTTGCTGTCCTATTTCTTTCAATGCTTTAACCATCTCGCAATGTCCTGCATTTAGTTTCAGTCTGAAATATTTGCTTGTTCTGTTGCACAATTTAATCCTTCACAGTGCTCTCTGTTTCATTTGAATTTCAATTATATTCAGATAGCTAGTGTCTAACAGAAATGTTCCATATCGCTCTGTGAAAGAGACAAATGTTAGTTTATATCACTCTATAGAAGTAGAACCAATATAACTATAGTCTCATTTGAACTAGCGAAATTCAACAGAAACGATCTAATTAATTACCTTAAATATAAACATATTTTCTTTGTAATTTGCGACATGACTAGATGTCATTTCCAGAAGTTGCATGTTGAACATATTTGGGGACTTAAAACTAAATAGAAGAAAATACTCATCAGAACTGGCATGTTGAACATATATAGTCAATCCATTGCTGCTGGCTGTCAGGCGGAGTAGATGGTTTCCTATCGACATTTTCTATTACCGAGTTCGGCGTCAGTTTCGTAGCTTTGTAATCGCAACTTGACGCATTCCGCAAGAGCAGCAGATTTGAATTGGGCGTAGGTTAGATTTCGTGGGCCAAATAGCAAATAATGAAATTGAAAACAAATTTAAAGGCGCGGATGGGCATTTCGGAAATAAATTACTAACGCCGTTATCAACAATGGTTAGATTTTGGAGTTTTTTTTTTTTTTGTGTGTGGCCTACTTTCAAACTCACTTTTATCGTGCTCCAAACTTAAATTTCAGTTTTGTCCTGTCTTTCAAAAGATCGGTTTGAGAGGAACCGGTATTGTCCATTTTCGAATAACACCGGTTTAGGAGGAACCGGTTTTGTCCATTTTCGAATAACACCGGTTTGGGAGGAACTGATTTTGTTGATTTTCAAATAAAACCGATTTGGGGAAACCAGTTTGATGAGTAAGCGCAAGCGTGACATGTTTTGGTCCTACGTGGACCAACGATATGCATTTATTTGCCACGTGTCAAACCGGTTTGGGGAACCCGATCTCAATAAAATGAAATCGGTTCGGGGGAATCCGGTCTCAATTTTTTTTTGATTCATCAGTGGTTGAAACCACCAAAAAAGTATACACTGGCCATCTATCACATATGGCCACTCTTACGGCTTAATGTAACTGGACTACTACTAACAATTACAACTATGGCACTGCTACTTTACCAAAATAAGTGCCTTCTCAATCGATCGCCTGGATACTTGACAAGTCAAGCTTGCAACTTCATTCCCTCCTCTTCAACTTGGGGCATATCCTGACGAGATTGAAGGATTATAATGGGTCTCCTCTCTACAGTTGTTCAAAAGCTATCTCTGACTTCTTCAATGCATCTTCTAATCGTTGACACTGGATATGGACACCTTGAGCTTCTATACTTCGCCCACCACGCTAGACGAGCCTTCACTAACTCCCCTGTCTCCTCTATCGATCTCTTCTTGCTTTGGAAGCATCTTTTATTCCTCTCTCCCATATGGACCATAGTATTGCGTAAATCAGTGTTCTCCACACCCTCTTGTAAGACTTTGAGGTCCCCTCTATCAACATACTTTCCAGTAAGCACTGTACTTGTCCCGGCAGTACCCAGTTTATCTCCCACCATGATAGGCATACAGCCCATAATCCCCAGCTCCACTTGCAATGCATCAACAGATGCTCCGTTGTCTCCGGTTCCGAGCCGCATAATACACAAACAAGATCCTCTTCCCTGCGCAGCACCCCTCTTCTCTTTAGATTCATCTTTGTAGGTAGGCCATTTAAGTACACTCTCCAGACGAACATCTCTACTTTTGGAGGCGCCAACCCAGACCACAATTGGACTGGAACTAGCTCCCATTTCTTCTTACGCCTTCTAATCTCCATGGCTGCCTTCTAATCCGGTCTCTCAATTAAATGAAAATATTGATAATGGTTTATTTTGGAAACAAAATATTAATTATCGAATTTTGTTTTCGGTTTGAAGGGACCGTGATTTGTTTTGGTTACATCAAATTAATATTTTGACAAATAAATTCAATGATGAATTATTTTTATCTTATTGATTTAATAAATAGTTAAAAAAATATGGGTCATTGATTAAATCCAATATATATCTATATAAGCTATATTTTATTACGTCCATAAATTGACGGATCCGTGAATAACCTATTTTTTTTTATAATGGATGCATTGAATTTACGAAAACATACCGTACCGCGTTTTGTCATTTCGTACTCATCGTTTTCGCTTGAAAAACAACAAAAGCGCGCTGCAATGCTGCTACATTTTTTTCATGCACTAAGTGCAAAACTCGTACATATAAGAAAGAAGAGATTTAAAATTCATTGTTTTCTAATTATATTTACATAATATATAAATATATAGCCGTTAATCATTGTCTATTTTTTTTATTATATAATAGAGACCGATGTGTATGTGTTGATGTCTCCCTAATTAATCAATTTGGAATTGCACGTATCAATTTTTATACGATATGCTTCCCACATTCAATTTTATACAGATTTCTTTTTAGTGAAAATAATGAAAATCGGTTCCCCTAAACCGGTTTAATTTAATTGAGACTGGATTCCCCCAAACTAGTTTGACAGGGGCAAACAAATGCATATGATTGGGTTCATGTCGAACCAAAACATGCCACGCAAGCGCTTATTGATCAAACCGGTTTTATTCGTAAATCAACTGATTCTTCATAAACCGATCTTTTTAAAAACATGCCAAAACTGAAATTCTAATTCCCCCCACGGTAAATATGACACTTGAGTTTAAAAGTAAGGCAAAAAAAGAAAAAAAAACTATAGATTTCGTGGGTCAAATTGCAAATAATGAAGATTCACTGTACTTCAATGAACAAATGTAAAGGCGCGCGTGGGCATTTTGGGAAATAAAATACTAACGCCGTTATCAACAAACAGAGCTGTGTCAGGATTCAAACCATGTATGTCATCCCAACTTGCAAGATATTCATATGAGGAACACTCATATTTGCTGCTCCTGCTCGGCAGTTCCTCCTCAAGAATGCGTAGAAATAATTTATCACAAGTTTCTTCAGGAAGAAGGAATTTTTATTCGCCCTTACGTCTCCGTGCGCGAGCAAGTATGTGAAGCCGGAGTCCATTGCGTCGCGGAGCGCAGCCATTTCGTACTCGACGCTCGGATCATCGTCAGATGACATGATACTGGAAGGCAAAACGGAGCTGTTGTCTGAAGCAGAAGTTCCTGCGTCGTCTATCTGTTGATTGTGCATTAAAGGGATGGTGAGTTCATCGATTAGATCAGTACCGGGGTTTCGAAGAGGCCTTGATCTGACTGAGACGCTGTCGTCCATGTCAGGATCGTTGGAGTAGGTTTCCAAGGCGAGGTCTTGCGCTTCACGTCTTAGGAACTTTTTTAAGCTCTCGACTAGGAGCATCTCGAACGCGTGATGATCTTCTTTTCTGATGTCTTTGTAGCCGTAGCGAGCTACGCAACGGAACATGTGGTAGTCTTTGGGACAGACTCGTCGGAACAAGAATCTTTCCTCTTGCGGGACGACTGGGACAGGGACGTACTTGATGCAGACGAACACAATGGTCGAGTGGATTGCGGGAAGGCTGAGCAGAAACTGCCCGAATATAGAGGGAACGCCTTGAACCAACTCGCTATAGAGTAAACCAATACCTGGGACTCGGACAGTCCCTAGACCTGAGCCAAGTTCGAGTAAAATGTCCATTGGGAGCTTCTGACGGACCTCACTCTGATACTTCAGCACACTGCCGTAGTTCCAGATGTACATTACGCAAAGAAAGCAAGAAGCAAAGGCAAGCGGAAGCCAACCTCCTTCTAATATTTTTGTGAGGACCGCGGACAAGTAAACGAGCTCTATAGATCCAAACACAAGCGGAAATAATAGTGCCAGGAACAAGTTGGTCTGCCAGATTAGAAGCATCACGAGTGTCACCAGCGCTGTACTCACTATCATAACTCCAACTTCCGCAATGCCTGCAAAATCAGAATCAGCGTAAAGCTTCAGTAAAATATGTTACTGAACGAGACAATGTGTGATTGTAACTTTGTATACCATAAGCATTGGCGATATCTGTGGTTTCACGGAATGTGGCTACGACAATAATACACATGATCATCAAAAACCAGTTGATGACCGGAATGTAAATCTGGCCCATGAGTTTCCTCGAAGTGTGGATGATCTTCAACCTTGGGAAGCATCCGAGGGCCATGGACTGTTTTACGCAAGAGAATGTAGCTGAGATCATAGCTTGACTTGCGATCATGGCCGCAAGAGTGGCAATGACAAAGACAGGCCAGAAAAGGCCATCTAGAAGATCATATACGTTACAGAAACGTCAAATACTTGACCCATATAAAATACAGCTCAACTAGAGGAGAGTGACAATCACCTGGAACGGAATCGTAGAAAATTCTACCCGCTGAACCGGGAAACTTCATCAAATAAGATGCTTGACCCATATATGCCAAAAAGAGGCAAGGAAACACCACAGAAGTGAATGCAATCTGCATGTCAAAGATAACGGTTATGAACAAACATTTTCGTGGTTGGCGACAAATCCACCGTACAGGTGAGTAAAAAGCTTGAGAGCAACCTGTATGGAGAGCACAGAGAAATGACCAAGATCGGCAAACATAGCTTCAGCACCTATATAACCAAAACACGAGGACAATGCAGGTTACTTGAAATCATGATTTTTTTTATAACTCGAAATCGTGTTTGTAGGTACTGCAGTTGGAGGTGAAAATGTACCTGTAATGCATAAAACACAGCCACCAAGAGCCGACCATGCCTTTGAGCTATTATGACTGAAAAATAGATAGATATACATTGGATTGAAAGCTCGCAAAACAGAAAAGTCATACGTCACAAGGTTGTAGATTCCAATGGCCCCCAAACAGAAGAACCATAGAGCGAGTGCAGGAGCAAACGAGAAGCCCACTTTATTAGTACCAAATTGTTGTATGCTGAATAATGCCACAAGGATTACAATCGAAACAATAACCACAGCATCTGGAAAACGAAAAAATTTATCAGCTGCTTAAATAGCGAAAGAGCAAATGAGTTGAGATGAAATTTGATGAACAAGGAATTCAATAGTTCAAAGAGGCAGGAAACATAGATTTACCCACTTGTGTCAAAGCCTGGAATCTGGCCTTGCAGTCCGCTAACAGCTGACATCACTGCTCGAAAACAAAAATCATTGTTAACAATTAGTGTAGGTCACAAAGCACAACCATGTTTCAGTTTCTCTTCCAATGCAGTTGATAACCCTTATATGCTACTATGTGAAGAACAAGCAAAGGGCAGTTCAATTTGAGAAGACTTCGATAACTTAGTTATTTATTAGGGTTCGTCAGTAGACTCGAAACATAAATTTAAACAACGAAATTGTGGGGAAATCAACACTTGAGTTAAGGGTCCTGGAGCGAATTACAGTGATAACAATGATGTGTTTGCAAGATGGAATTGTTGAACAAAATGATAGTCATACCAGACATCGCAGGAGTTAGAATTCCATCGCCGATAACCATCGATGTGCCCATCAAAACGAGAAGCAGGAGTAAAGTCTTGAAATATGGTCTGCTTTCAAGTGTTTCTTTTATACGCAAAGCTCTTTCCAACTCCGGGGTAGGCAATCTGAGTTTGAAACTCGAGATATGTTCATCAGCAGGCTGGTGATTCGGCAGCATGTTTACTTTCGCATACCTGCATATGAGTGAATATAGAGCAAACGTTCCGCCTGTAAATACCAACGCAGATTAAGAAACAGGAGTTGGTCAACGTAGGTAAAATAAGATGGACAGTTTTAAAAAAAACAACCTTCGCCATTGTCGTTAGCTTTGAGCACTATGAAGACATACTTAGCGAGAGGAAGAAGTGCAATCGTATACATGACTAATGACAAAGCTCCCAGTATTTCAACTTCAGACCTGATGGGAACCTTGCTGAAAACATCGGTGAAGACATACAAAGGGCTCGTACCCATGTCACCATATACGACTCCCAGCGTTTGGAATGCCATTGCCAAGGTGCGCCATATTGTAACATCCTATTTCCATTAGAAAGCCCATTTTTTAAAAAAGCAAAAGTCATGAATTGCCAGCATTTCTATGAATAATATACCCCTCGCCCTCGTTAGTCGTTACAGGGTCAAGACTCAAGATTATAAGTAAGTCATCAAATCAAATACCTTGAAATGGTCTAAACACGATCCACCGAACAAGTTAAGGAAACAATCCATAGGAATGTAAGCATTACCTTGGAATGGTGGCCATGAGCACCAACAACTTCCATAGCTTCAACATCAAATGAATCAACTCTTTTAGGCTTCTTTACAAGCCTCCTCCTCAAAAATCCATCTCTACCATGATCAGCACCCTCATCCATAAGAGACCATTGCGTTGACTCAGAGTCAACCTCACTCCCATCTACCCACCTAGACTCCTTATCCACCAACCTAACACTAACATTACTGCTACTCCTCCCTTCCTCAATCTCACCACCACCACCACCACCACTTCCCTCCTCCATAGCTCACTGAACAACCAACCAGAATTTCCCAAACCCCAAAAACCCCTTTTCAAATCTCCATCTCCAGATCCCAAAAGTTGCAAACTTTTTGGGATTTCCAAATTCTTAGCATATTATTCCTCATCTCAAAACTTGGAATCCCACACCACAAGGCCTATTAAAATCACAAAATACATGTGAAGACAACAATAATAAATACGTATAACATAAATCTGAGATAGTACTGAAATAAATTGGATTATTGCAATGAGTGAGTTTTTTTTTTTTGATTGTTGCAATGAGTGAGTTTCAGAAAGATAATGTTTTGGACTAATAAATTACGTTTTTGTCTGTGTATCATAATTCATACCTCTTTGATTGAGCCATTCTGCTTGATTGCATCCAATGATTGATCAGTGTCAATGTCCAATCTGCACATCCTCAGACCAACAACAAAATATCTGCTGCTAGAATCCCATTTGACTGAAATTTCTTGAAAACTAGAGATAAAAGGAGTTTTTTTTAAAACTGACCCAAATGAGTTTCGAGATTTCAAAATTGATTCACGCGAGTTTCACATTTCAAAACTGACCAATTTTTAATGAAACCGCATCCCCAGGATCCGGTTTTCTGTGTTTTCCAAATACCGGATCCTGGCTGCTGCTAGAATCCCATTTGACTGAAATTTCTTGAAAACTAGAGATAAAAGGAGTTTTTTTTTTAAAACTGACCCAAATGAGTTTCGAGATTTCAAAATTGATCCACGCGAGTTTCACATTTCAAAACTGACCAATTTTTAATGAAACCGCATCCCCATGATCCGGTTTTCTGTGTTTTCCAAATACCGGATCCCCAGGATCCGGTTTTTTGTGCAAACTCAACACGTGGAGTTCTCTCATTCGAACGCGCACATAACACGGGACCGGGTATTTTGAAAAACACACCGGATACTGGGGATCCGGTATTTGGAAAACACAGAAAACCGGATCTTGGAATCTGATTTCATTAAAAATGGGTCAGTTTTAAAATGTGAAAATCGCGTGAGTCAGTTTTGAAATCCCGAAATTCATTTGGGTCAGTTTTTTAAAAAAACTATAGATAAAGCGGGTTAACGTTTGGAGTGGCGATTTGAATTGGGCCGACACAATCTGAGAATCAGCCCGGCCCGTTCATGAGACCGGTTCAATTGGCTTTTGCCTGCTTCACTGAGCTTGCAACATTCTCTCTCTAGGGTTTCCGACCTCCGCGACGCTGAGCAAAATCGTTATCGGGCTAAAGGTTTCTGTAAAGGATTAGTTTCGTTCGTTGCGGATGCCAATCTTTGAATTGAAAGATTGAATTTTGATTTTGACTTTAGTTTTGTTTTCGTTAAATTATTTTTTTCTTCATTCTTATGAGAATTTGTGTAAATGATTTGATTTTTTTTTTCCAGTGACGAAAAATGGCTCGAGTTTATGTTGGTAATTTGAATCCGAGGGTTTCTGAAAGAGATCTGGAAGATGAGTTCCGCGTATATGGTGTTATCCGGAGGTGAATTGACATCATTATTTTCAGATCAATTTGCTTTCAGATTGTGTTGATGAATTTGGTTTGGTTCAGTGTATGGGTTGCTCGAAGGCCACCAGGGTATGCTTTCATTGAATTTGATGACCGAAGGGATGCTATGGATGCTATTCGAGCTCTGGATGGTTAGTTTGTCTCTTTTGTTTGAACTTCATGTAAAAATGTATCTTTTTTTACATTAAAATTTAATTGTATGAAAAGTTAGTTATTTGATTTTCTGTAATTTTGTTGATTGTATTTGTGGATGATATCAGGGAAGAATGGGTGGAGGGTAGAGCTATCTCATAACTCTAAAGGTGGGCCTGGTGGTGGACGAGGTGGTGGTGGAAGAGGACGTGGTGGTGGTGATGACTCTAAGTGCTATGAATGTGGTGAGCCAGGTCATTTTGCTAGAGAATGTCGTTTACGTGGTGGCTCGAGGGGTGCTGATCGACGCCGTAGTCCTAGTCCTAGGCGTCGTAGCCCTAGTCCCAGGCGACGTAGTCCAAGCCCTCGACGTCGCAGGAGCCCTAGTTATGGGCGAAGGTGTGTGATTTGTAGTTGCCTTCTTTATCATCCTGTCTCTCTAAAATTATGTGATATTTATTCCATTGAAGTAGCTTTATGAGCTAGATGACAATGGTCAAAGCATCTCTTATATGGAACTCTTATTTACTAACGGTTGTTACATATTTGTTTTTCCGGTATCAAACAGCCGTAGTCCTCTGGAAAAGAAATTGGCAAGGCGTGATAGCATTTCTCCTCGCCGTGTTCGTAGCTACAGCAGGTCACCTCCTCCCTACCGCCGCAATGAGTCACCCATTGCTCGTAGGGCTTCTCCTGTTCCCCGCCGTGATTCACCTTATGGACGACGTGGTTCACCATATGCAAATGGGTATGTTTCCAGTAATTTTTCCTCTCCGTTATACATCAAGCTTTTTACCGCGCCATTATATTTTCTTGGGTTCTCCACATCTATGGTCTGTATTACGTTTTTCTACCCAATTTTATACGTCAAGCGTGCTATTCTCTCCTTCCTATGGTGCATAATATTCTAAGTTGTGATCTGATTTGGTGAAAATCTTTGTGCTCATACTAAGAATTCTTGTTGATCTTGTAACTGATAGTGATTGAAGCTAAACTTGACGGAGCAGCTGGAGCTTGGACTCAACCGTGAGGATTTAGTAGCTGTATTGCATCAGTAAACTTATGGAACTTAGTATGGTTGGTGAAACAAGACATCTATTAAGTGTATTTCAATATCGCCACCCTTGGACGACTATTTGAAAGCTACAAAAGATTTAAGGTCGTCTATGAGGCGACATGTTCCTCTGCTACTTGCAAACAGGTCTTATTTTCTACTTTGAAATTGTTGTTCTACTGCTAAAGATGTCTTCTGATTTCATTTTTTGTTTTTGTTTTGAGCTGAGGTGTGATCAACATCGTGGTTCTTACTACTGATGCACCACGGTTGTGTCTCTCCTCACCTCGTCTTTCTACACTGCATCAAATTACTTTCTGCTTATAAATGAGCTTCGATACGACACGTAGTATGTGTGCCTCTCCGGTTTATTGTGAGTTGCTCGCCACAAATGTTGGGTTGGGACGCATTGGTTGAGAATATCAAACCAAGTGAAATATCGCCATTCTCTCAGTTTGCGACGTATCGAACTACAACCTCCCGAATCTGTTGTGCCCGTGTCCAGTTCTTATTTGACCATTTGAGACGCTCTCATCATCTGTTGGTTAAGGTTGAAGATTCCTTCTTCAAGTTGCCAGTGCTGATGCTTTTCAAGTCCCTCATTAGATTGGTGTCATTCGAACTGCTGCAGGGGCAACCAAATCCGTCATTCTTCTGCTTCAATCGCTGCATTTGTTAATGGTTCCTACTGATCGAGTTCCATCCCGAAACATATCTGCATTAAGTGAAGGATTACAGTTCAGTTAAGCGAAAGTTTTATCTTTTTTTCTTCTACTTCAGTACTTCACGAAGCTCTAGAGTCTCGACTCAAGGTCTAGTTATATGCAATCCCATCGACCGGTCCCAAACCAAGATACATTAATATCAGTGTTTTTCGATTTCAGCATAAATTGCTTATTACTTCTTGCATAGAAATAAGTTTGAAAAAGCTGTTGTTTAAAGCGGAAGGTTCTTTGTTTTGTTGTCATCATATTTGCCACATTGGGCCAATCTCAGAGAACTACTCTAGAATAATAGAGTTTTTTTTTTCTTTCAAAATGATCTGTTTTAATTTCAACGTATTCAAAATGAGTTTGATATTTTAGTTTTACCCCGTTTTTAACAAAACCGGTTTATGGGAATCTGGTTTCTACGTTTTTAACGAAATCAGATGGTCAGTATCCGGTTTTATGTGCAAACGAGAGGGAGTGCGAATAAGAGAATTGCACGTCTTCTCGTATGCACATTAATCAAATTCTCAAAATCCGATTTTGTGAAAACGCATAAAACCTGAGATTTTGATTTTATTAAAAACAGATCAAAACTGAAATTCTAAATTTACATGGATCATTTTGCATATTTTGAAACTCATAATAATAGCAGAAAGAGTCAGTAACACTCTGTGACAGCTCCTTGTCCCCCTCCATTGCATTTAAGACGCTCAGAGCGTACGAAGGCAGATACTTTACTGCAAACGCGAATGCGGTTGGAAAATATAAAGGGAAAGCTGAGAGCTTTTTCACCGTAATGATACGCTTGAAAAAAAAGTAGGTTTTTAGTGAACAAGTATAACTATCTTTTGCATTTGAATTCATTTATACTAACTTTGAATTTTTGGGTCAATATCGACTCAAATGTTCAATTCTATGATTAGGGGTTGGTGTGAGACGGGTTTAGTCAGTCCCTAATCTGATTTGAAAAGTGATCGGGTCACTTAGTCGAATCCTACCCAGATTCGAAACCGTGACCGAATAATCCGAACCAGACCCTAAATGATAACACGGATAATCCGAACCAGACCCTAAATGATAACTGTCACTTTATACACTTAAGATTAACCATATACTTTAGAAAATTATATTTATGCAAATCAAGGAGCGCTCAAATGATAGCCCCTTATTTTTTTCCAGAACTTGAGACCCTAATCTTCATCTTCCAAAATGCATCATCAAGTCATTTTGGTGGTGACAAGTGTCCCATGTGCATTTTCCAAGATGCATTTAATACAAAGTCAATGCCACCTTTTTGACTGCTTTTTGGACGTGTGTCACATATAAATTCAAAGATGCATCATGATCTAATGGTGAGATTTGGGTTCTTAAGTTCTCGATTTTTTAAGGGTTCTCAACCGAGCGCTCCCCTATGCAAATCACATGCAAAATATACTGAAGATTATGTTATAGTTTCGTTTTTCGGTAGGCAGTCACTAGCTAGTTTTAGTGTAACTTCTATTTTAAACATATATTAGTGACAAAATAATTAATATGTTAGAGCTGAGTGTATAGTTCGAGACTCCATGAAGACTAACATATAAGAATTAATTAGTAAATTATACTTTTATATAAACACTTATGGTCATAATATAAAATTTAACGAAATTCATATATAAAAACGACTTTAAGGGATAAATCAATCAGGGGGAGCGCTCGGTTGAGAACCCTTAAAAATTCGAGAACTTGAGAACCCAAATCTCACCAGTAGATCATGATGCATCTTTGAATCTGCATGTAACACATGTCCAAAAAAAAGTGGTTTTGGCTTTGCATTAAATGCATATCAGAAAATGCACATGGGACACGTGTCACCACCAAAATGCATCTTGCATTTTGGAAGGTGGAGGTTAGGGTCTCAAGTTTTCGAAATTTAAAAGGGTTCTCATTTGAGCGCTCCTCAATCAATAAGAATATTAAAAGTCGTTACTTTTCGCTTCAATTCATCGGAATTTTGTTATTCACCGAACATTTAATGTTATCACTGAACATTTAGCTTTATCACAGAACATTTAGCTAAAATCACTGAAAATTCTAAATATACGTGGACAATTTACAAAAATTTTACTAAACAATATCTAGTAACATGGAATATTTAGCCAAAAAACGTGGAAAATTTGAAAAAACTAAATATTCAGTGATAAGGTTAAATATTCAGTGAACATAAAATTAATTTTTTATGAATGGAAGTGAAAAGTAAATATTTGACCATATCACTGAACATTTAGCTAACTGACTGAGCAATACAACCTGAAATCAGAAAAAACCATATTATCGTTAACACATATCATTATTTTAAATTATTTATAATTTATATAAAAAATAGAATTTATATTTCATCCGTTTTCAAATTCAAACACCTCTATTTATAATGTCAACTTTTATAATTTTAATCTGTATATTATTCTCAAACTCAATTTTAAGAAATTACATTGATTTGCGCCATGGAAATTAAACATGCCTAAATAATCCAGGCCAAAAAAAGTGACCTAAACCAAAATGGAGATGTAATTGTGGAGCGTGCAGACCCTAGCAAGGAGCCCAAACCGGCAAAGATTCTTTTCATTTCAATCCCTCCCTCTAATGGGACGGTTATCACTCTACCTCAGCCTCCATTATCGCAATCGTGGTCGCAGTCCAATCAACAAGCGCCAAATCGACCGTAGCCACAGCGGTCGGCAGGTGCGTCGTATGCGATCGGTCAACCGGATGGACCAGGAGGAGGACGAGGACGAGCGGCAGGTGAGTAAGAAGAGGAAATTGGACGACATTGAGTTGATGAAGCTTGTGGATTACGACGATGATGATGATACCGAGGCGCCGTTGGAGTTGGAGGTTGTTTCGGCGAGAGAGGAGGAGGAGGGGGTGGATGTGGAGGGTTTAAGGGGGGAGTTTTGCTATATGAGTGACTTTGAGCTTAAGGAGAAGATTGGAAGGAATAGAAGTCACTTGAGTATTATGTCTTTGCCTGATAATGGAGCCAAATTGAGGAGTTCAATCAAGAGGATGGAAGCTGAGGTTGATCGCAGAAAGCGGGATAAGGTATATGAAGGTTACTGGTTTTTATGTACTAGTTGTAGTGTTGATGATGAAATGTTGTTGAAGTTTGTGCATGCATTTTGTGTCTCTGGATCAGGTCTTAGATTTCATGTTAGGTTTGATGGGACTAAGGTGTAGAGATTATAGTAAGTTTGGGTTGGGGTATGAGGGTATAAAGTGGATGTACTTAAGCTGGTTTCAGTAGAAATTAGCTGTAACACTTGCAACTAAAAAGTTTTTATTTGTTATTTAGCGGAATATTAGTCGGATTGCTTGAAAGGTACCTTGTGTTAACCTTTTTGGAATAGTGAAAGTATGATTTGTGGATGGAGTTGAAATAATGTCTATGATGTTGTTCTTTCTTAAGCATTGTCACCTCATGGCTCCGAATCTGATTGTTCTTACTCTCCCGGATTGATGCCATTCCCCTATATTTATATAAAACCTTCATATTTAGTACTGTGCCCTCTTAGTGTATTATTCAGACTGCTTAATTTGGTCTTCAACTTACTCATGTAAAATTCCAAGGGCCAGGATGCTTACGCACGTGAAATTCCACCGCAATCAAAGGCCTTAAACCTCTCAGGTGATTTGTGTACTTACACCCATATTGTTTCATGTTTATTGAAAATCTGGACATGCACGTTGATTGCTTATTCTTTTTGCATCAAAGACTTTGTGTAGATTTATTATTCTTGTCTGTACATATTATATTGTAATCTTGAAATGTTAAGTGATGAAGTCATATGAAAAGTTTGAATCCCTCTATACATACTTGTCCAAATAGATATGTGCAAACCTTTTCCCATTTAATTTCAACTTTAGTTTCTTCTATCCAGATCAAATATATAATCTTGCCATACCTTATCATAAGGTGGATGTAGTGCTGGAGCATTAAGTTTTCTATCCGCAGTATTGTTTTTTGGTAGGAGAAGTAGAAGTTATTTCAAATCGAAAATCTTTATGCTTTACTTCATGTTACAATGTGAGCTGAGGGTAACATCCTCCGCGTCTATTTAGGTACTGCAGCTGGCCTCAATCAAGAAACTCCGTTATCCAATGGAAAAAATCATTCCCTATTTTTTTCTTCTTTCAAAGCAAAGCTAGATGAGGTAGTAGCATGTCATGGAAGTTCTTTGGTTTACTTCTCTGTGCATTGATAAATATGTGTACCAACTATTATATGTTTTTGTTGTCTTAGCAAAGTGATAATCAACCCAAAAAGATATCAAATGGACAGTTTGTTTCAAAACGAGGACAAACTTCTAGAGATATGCCTTATCAGTGCCCAACTCGTCTGGCTAGTAACAGAACCAATCATACTCATGTGAACTGTGATAGAAGGGAGAACCTTTCAGCCGTATTGCTCTCGCAACGAAGCCTACCGTCACGTCTTATTCAAAAGTATGTAAGATTGTATCTTGTTATTCTTTGTACCAATACCTAGAGATCAATTTGGCTCCACTGCACTTGCCTCTTGTTATGGCTGTGTTAACGATAGATAAAGTCGTTTGACAGTCCTTCTGATTCTTCATGGTGTGTAATTCTGTATCATTTCCTTCTTCTAGAGCAGGGGCCCCACACATAAACTCAGTCCATGCGAGGAGGAGACAGGTATGTCCTGCTGATAATGTTTCTTTTCTATCATCATGTATATCCATTTTATTAGTTTATTTTATCCTTCCATCTTGTTTTGAAATGTTGCATTACATGTAAATTTGAGCATTGAAAAAGAAAGATGCCTTGCATTGCCCAGGCCTCCAGGGTCCAAAGTTTCATGGAAAAATGTGTTGTGTTTTCTTTAATTTGATGATGTTACCCCTAATCAAATTCATGTGTTGTACGAGCAAACCAGTGAAATGATTAGATAAGGGTTGTGGTGAAGAAATTGAAATCAGTTTCGATTCTTCAAAGCTGTTCGGTAGAAATCTGAATGGAGCATATTAATGCAAACATATAGGTTTCTTTAGCTGAAATTTAAGATAATTTAGTCAGCTGTAAATGTTCTCCTTGTGTTTGCAACATGAATACGATCGGGAATACGAAATTGAATATTAAACGCTCCTTGTAATGGAATCATTAATCAGCCATGACATGTTTCGTCTTTTCCTGTGCTTATATATTGCATTTTGTCGTTATCCTGACTCCTGACTCCTGAGTGTTCCTATCAATAGATTAGACTGAACTAATGGCTTCACACAATCACCAGAGGTGAATGCTATCAGATTGATGTTCAATTCACTGAAACAGGAAA
Source organism: Rhodiola chrysanthemifolia (assembly GCA_033675395.1). Classification (NCBI taxonomy): domain Eukaryota; kingdom Viridiplantae; phylum Streptophyta; class Magnoliopsida; order Saxifragales; family Crassulaceae; genus Rhodiola; species Rhodiola chrysanthemifolia. The sequence goes on from CM066204.1 coordinate 18,008,786, forward strand.
AAACTATTGTTTTACTTGATGATGAAGATTCAGAGCTTGATGAAGATGACTCTCCATCTGACAAAGATATGCATTTTGATGATATGCAACGTCAGTTAGGGGACTTGGAAAAGTAAGTGATGCTAACTTATAGTTCACGAAACCATGTCTCATCACTCTGGTTTGCGGCGGACATTTATTGTTTTCTTCTTATTTTCAGTTTCAGGGGCTCGAAAATATCTTACCCATCAAGGTATGCAATGTGTTATTTTTGTAAATCGGGTACATTCAATGTGGTAAGTGCTATAACATAGCTAAAAGGTAAAAATATCTCGAGGCATAACTGCTAAGTACAAACTCAGGGATGATCCAGCACATGTGGATATTGATTTCTTCGACATTAAGTGTCTTGATCCAGAAGCCTATTTATCATCGCCAATCATGAACTTTTACATCCGGTAAGTGTATTTTACTTGTTCAGCTTTGCTAAAAGCTGTGTTGTTTATTATATGAGTTTCTAGACGATTCAAATCATTGTCTTGGTATGAAAACCTTAAGTAACTTTCTTAAAGTTTGTAGGGTTTTCTTCCACGTCTTATACGGAGAAATGCAATCGCTATGTGCTTTTTTATCTATTCATTTAATGTGGTAATCAGACTTATTCAGTGATCTGAAATGATTGGATTCAATTCCTAGGTACTTGCAGCAGCTAGGCTCACCTCCAGATACGTCCAAATGCGACTATCAATTCTTCAACACATTTTTTTACAGCAAACTAAAAGAAGCTGTATCCTACAAGGTATTTTTCTCATCTTTTATAGCATTGAAGGTATCCCCTTTGAATGCATGTTCGAAGTTTCAGTATGCCACACGACCAAGTTTTTGCAAAGACAGATTGTAATCTCTAAATTGAAAAAAAAAAAAAAAAAACAGGACTGCTTATTGTTTATACATTTTTACCATTGTGATTTTATCATAAGTAAATTAGCAGGTAAAGACCATGGATTAATCTAAATTTTTCTGTTTGAGGTAATTTGAGAGATTGAGAGACAGTTTTTATAATCTATCCTTCATGCCATTGATTATGCATAGTTTATTGCTTTCAGGGAAATGACAACACGAGTTTTGCGAAATTCAGAAGATGGTGGAGGGGGATCAACATATTCCATAAGGCGTACATACTGATTCCCGTACATGAAGAGTAAGTTTATGTACACTCCACACTGATTTACGTTTATTGATTACTCTTACAAGTGAAACTATGAGGTTGTTTGATCAATTGCAAGTTAAAAGGCTAGCCGCATAATTTTAAACCTTGGTTCCAGTAAATGGAAGGCATACCCATCAGTAAGCTGGTTGCCTTCTTAACTTGCATATGGTTCATTTTATTGTGGTAGTACTGCACTGAGTCCAATTTAGTATGAAGTTGCTTAACAGGTACCGGTGGCCTCAAATGGTAGTCAGCGTACAACGATGGCTGCGCTTGAATATTTTGCTGCAAAATACATGTACAACGATGCATCTTACCATATGGATTCCCAAAGTGCATATGATGCACGTAGCTGTGTTTTTGTTTATTTTACGGATATTTCTCCAAATATTTTGTCCTGAATAGTTTTTGGGATAGTTGAATGCTGAAGATTGTGCTCCAGATATCTGTATAAATATAGTAATCTCCTCTTTTAATTCCGACCTGTTTACTTATTGACTTTTGTAATTTATGTTCAGTCTTCATTGGAGCTTGATCATAATATGCATGCCATACAAGGACAAGGAAAATGGGCCCATTGTTTTACATTTGGATTCCTTAGGGCTTCATTATAGCAGGCCTATTTTTGAGAATATTAGGAGGTGAGTCTGCAGTTACTAATGTTCTTTAAAATGATCTTTGATAATTCAGATGTTGAATTGGTTATACGCATGTCATCTGCTGGTCTCTATTTTGTGTTTGAAGATGCCATTTTGACATTTTCTACTGGTCATAAGAAATATCTGTGCTAAAAATGCAATTATATTTAGCCTCCTTGTTAACAGAATATTTCAAGTTTTAACTTCCATTTTGATCTCACGGTGACTTGAGTGATGTCGTGAGTGAATAGTTTCGATGAGAGCATCTGTAAATCATACTTCCAAACATGTCATTTCAACTGATGTGAGTCACTGGACTGGGGAATAAAGGCAGCATGCAGATTGTTGTTTGGGTTTTTTTTTTTGATTGAAATTGTTTGGGTTATTGAAGACACATGACATTTTAATACCAGTGTGCCTCTAAATTATCTATATATGTGACATGTTTAGGCCTTTCTATTGTATGTGATGGCTTCGGATGATAAGATAATATGGAGAGTCAGTTGTAAGGCCTACGACTGTGTCCATCAGCGTATGGGCTGTTCCTTACATCTTATGATAATATGTAAATTCGGCTGAGTGGCTGACTACAATCTTTTATTTTATTTTAAACACCTCTCAAAGAACCTCATATTCTCATTTGTTTTTAGGTTTATAAGAGAAGAGTGGGAGTTTTTAACTCATGAATGTCCTAGCTTGGATCTTCCTTGGACGAGTCTCCCTCGTAGAATTGAAGAGAGAACCGTTATGGTTAGTTTCCATATCCCAGCAGCTTATGCAATGTTGACTCTTGATGTTGTCACTAATGGGTTGCTTTCACTGTCGACTTATGTACAACTTAAGGTCATTGTTTCTAAGGCAGAGGGGTAGCTTACATTCTTCTGTCTTTTTTATATCCAGCAATTGATCGCTCTACATGCTCTAAATGAAAGCTGTGACATGTGACACGATTTTTTTGTTGACATTTTCATATATTTGACAGGTCCCTCAACAAAAAAATGATTATGATTGTGGTCTCTTTGTACTCTACTTCATGGAGCGTTTCATTGCAGAAGCCCCAAAGAGACTGATAAGGAAAGATTTACAGATGGTAAGCTCTTCCTACTGAGACACGGCCATTTTACTATTGGTTGAGTTGTGCTTTGGGCGTGTAATTTCATTCATCTAATGCTTAAGTCCGACCTTTGATGTTCAGTTTAGCAGGCAGTGGTTCAGACCCGCCGAAGCCTCCGCTTTAAGAAGCAAAATCCGCAGCTTACTTCTTAAAGAATTTGAGACTGCTAACCAATTCCGAAAAGACAACGTCATGTCTAAGCAACCATTTCAACAGAAGCCTCCCATCGATAGTGAGATGGTACTATAAACAAACGTCAACAGAAACGCTAATTTGAGAAGCAAACCTCTTCCCTGGCCTAGCAACCATTACAACAGAAGCCTTCCATCGACACACACTATAGACGAACATCAACAGAAAGGCCAATCTGAGAAGTAAACCTCTTCCCTGGTCTTCAGTTTTGCTCGGCTTCATATGTTGTACGGTTGACCTGGTGGTGATATGTATGCATTGATGAAGACCTGCGCTCCATAGACCTTATTTTTCAGAGGAAACTACTGAGACTCAAAGTTGTATAGTTCAAAATGAATAACAGTTGTATTGCTGCAAGTGGCCTCATGAATTAGGCATCACATTTCGTTCTGTGATTTTGAGGTGCAGGTAAATAAATGGAAATAAACCATTGGAGAGATTCCTTGCACAACATTCTACAGTTTTTGAGCTTTCCGCCAAAATTGAACAAACCCACTGGGAAGAGAGAGGTACACAATTGGATGTCTATTTCAGTCAGTTATCGACAGCCTAATACTGCAGAAATGGCATTTGAAGCTGGAAGAAGTGAGCCTGAAGATATATATGTAGAAGCACTAATGTTAAAGAAGGTTGTTTAGGGATAGGATGGATGGAAGGGCTGCCCGACAGATTGGGCCAATTGTTAGATACACAGTTAGACAAATCCAGTGCTCACAACCTAGGGTCAACAGGGAATCAAACTTACAAGGATGCTTTTTAATTGGACTTGAGGCTATGTTTCTGATTTCATATGAGAAATGAAATACATAGAAATTGATAAACCAACATTTTATTCATTGGTCCCAGGACACAAGGTTCAAACACAAATATTATATGTAAAGAACAGCTTCAAGAATGAAATGGAGATTTTGTTTATGCAGAAACGGTAGACTCCTGTTCCCAGAGGTCGAATGCGCCATTGACAAAATCATAGTGTGCGCCTTTTATAACAATATTTCCGTCCAACACAGCCTCTTTCACAAAAGGATAGGTCAGAAGGTTAGCCAGCGACACATTTACAGCCTCCTGCAGTTCACAAGGGTGTTAAATTTTAAAGACAAGTCATATATAGTATGGCTATTTGGCAAGACGACTTGGGGAAGAAAGGATTAGTTGGTCTAGTTTGCAACTTGCCTTCTCACAGTTGGTGCATTGGTCTGCCAATGCCAAATCGCTGTGGTTAGATTGCACCTTGATTTTAGCGGGCTGACAGATTTTAACCCAGTCTTCAATAAAGTGACTGCCAAAGAGCCACAGGTGACAATAATGTTAGTTAACGAATTGTTAATATTAGTAAAGGAAATAAAAAATGACAAAGGAAGATCATCTAAAATAGTTATTTTCAACAAAGAAAAAAAAGTTCACCTGTTTGTCGTGCCATCATCTGTAATGGACATGAGCCCCTTGATACCACCACAGCAGCTGTGCCCTATGACGACAATGTTTTCAACCTGCATGCTTTACTGTATTAATTCATTGCCAAGATGGATGATATTTGTAAAACTTAAAAGTGTGGAATAAATGACATTGTTCCTTTTGCAAACGAGAGTGAAAGGCAAAACCTCTATACTTTTAATGAGTGGGGGTTTCAGAGAAATCTTTTGAGCCCAATACATTTTCTCCCCTAGATCCCCCACAAAAAGATCAAAATGAAAGAGGAAAAATACTAACAACTTACTAAGAATTAAGTTGATTCATTTCTCACCTTCAAGTGAACGACTGCGTATTCAATGGCCGCCCCCACACCGGAATACTTGGTCTGCGATTATTAGTAAGGAAAGGTCAAATCACAAATAATTCCATGTCTCTATAATATAATATTATTGATTATAACTAGTGTTGGTCAGCATAAGAAACTACAATTGATTAAATGCTATCGAACAAACGAGATTACAAACTCTCTGCTTGATGATATGTAGCACATTATTTAATCACATTGTCATGTTACTCAGCTTATATATCAGTGTCTTCAATTATTATATGCATGGCTCCAAGTAACATGTACATATTAAGGAAACTACCTGGCAATAGGGTGGAACCATGTTGGCAATGTTACGGACCACAAAAGCTTCACCCGGTTGGAAATCCAAAATGTGTGAGGGGCAGACTCGGGAATCAGAGCAAGCAAATATCAAAAACTGCATATAATAACAAATAAAACATGGGGAACAATTGATAAGTTGTTTAATTTTTAACATTATGATATTGGGTAAAGTCTACTTCTCATTACTTTAGAATTGTTAAACTACAATATCTTTACTGGCAAGGCATTCTTGCGAAAGTTAACAGATCTGAGGCTTTAGAAATGTCACTTGCTTTCGGATATTATGGTGTTACGTATTAGGATAAACTCATAAAAATGATGGGAAACGCTGTTAATTAAAAGATACAGCAAGCACACTGTATAACAATGGACTGTCCTCTCATGTGATCTAGTTGGCCTTCAAGTCCTAACCACTATTGCAGTACTATTATAATACCACATACTTATTTTCTACCAGTTTAACCTAATCCCTAATTACCAAGATGTCAACTAGAAGTTTGTCTACGGGATCATAATTCCTAATAGTATAAACTATAAAGAATGCAAAATGCATATTCTACACCCATCTTGCATGAACCATTATTCATTGTAGACATGCGATTCTGGCATCACACTGTATGAAAGAACTTTCGGACTCCCCAACTATACAACACTTAAACATCATCTAAGGCATATATCAAGCAGCAGCATTACATCATTGATAACACATCCTTCAAAAAAACATTCTGAAAGCGTCATTTGACTAACCTTAGGACTCTGCCCTGTAGCAAGCTCACCAAACAACTTCGGATTTGTCCTTCAAAAACATAAAATAAATGCATATTAGTTTTTTCGATCCATATAAATCCATAACAACCACTTAAATTATTCAAAAATTTCGAAGAACAACAATATATTTTTTCCGTCCCCCATTTATTACCAGTAAGTCCATAACAACATTAAACAAATAATGAATGTGTCAGCCACTGGCACAAGCTATGAGTATTACAATGGAAGTAAATACTGAGTAAACGAGATAAGCAAAGAGCACATTTCTGGTAGCTCATTTCCACAATTCCACCTATACATATCACTTTGATAACCACCTGAAACGTGATGTGCAGGACTGCAGTCTGCAGGTGCAGCTTCCCAAAACAACAGATCAGGATGGCCATTTAGGTAATTTCGTTAAGAGATAGCAAATAAGAGTATAAAAAAAGAAGCTATTCCCTCAATTTCCGTTCCTTAAAAAGTTTTTTTTTTTTTTTTGATTGGAGCTCGGGCTGAGTTAGGTTAGTACCTGCTCTTATGATTTTATAAGGTTTCGAACCAGGGAAGTCAACATGGACCCCCCGGTGTGTTGCTCCACTGAGCTAAACACCAAACCTCCGTTCCTTAAAAAGTTAAACATATATTGTAACTAATAACATTCAACGTACTCGTATTTGTTCAATTTGAACCGTTCGAACCCGCTCTTGAGACGATGAACCGGATCAAACGGTTCGGCATCGGTCTCGGTCCGTCCCAGCTCAGCCGTTAACTGCTTGATTTTGGCGGCGGCGACCTCCTCGAGTCCGCTCTTCTCGCTGCAATAGAAAAAAAACAAACCGAAATAAGCAAATGAAGCACCAACGAAAAGGATGACGTCAGCTAAATCGGTCAACGAGGTACCTGAGAAGCTTCTTCAGAGCACCGATTGACTCATCGACTGACGAATTCTTGACCGCCGCTTGGTTGACCTCATCCGCACTTGTCGCCATGTCCTCAACCTGCAGAAATCCGAATCAAGAAAAATTCAATCAGCAGCGCGATCCAATTCGCAATTCAGTCACCGCATGCGACGGACCGTACTCCGGCAAAATCTGACCACAATCGAACATCCACAAGGATCATGAAGCACACTAACAATCATCAAATTTCAAAATGGAAAAGATAATCGTGTAGAACAGGATAGCACGAATCATCAGCAAAAGACTGAGGATGATTTGCGCGGTGATCATGTACGGATTTGGTACCTTTACTGTACTGTGGATTGAACCTGAGAGTGTGCGTGACTGATCGCCGGCGATCGGAGAGAATATGCACCGGAAAAATCTCTTCGCTTTGTTGTCGTGAATTTGCAGAGGAGATGGAAATTGGAAGATTTATAGTCGCTGTGTTAAACTAGTTTGATTAAGAAAAGATTAATTTGATTAAAAAACGTCCTTGATTGTAAAGAAAAAGCTCATTCGAGGGACGTGATTTAAAAGTATTTAAACGAAGGGGTCAGTTTTTAATTAGTTAAAACTTAACCGCGTTTATTTGCGGGTTGTACGTGGAAGTTGGAACGTGGTGTCACGCGATAACATTATTTCAAAACCATTTTAAATGGGAAGATATCTATATAGTCATTTTTTTTGTGTGCTTAAAAGCAAAAAAAAGAAATCATTTTGTTTTTCAAATTTTCGAAAATGTTACAAATTCGGTCGAAAATGGAAATGTGTCATCAGTGGCTTAGCTGGTACGCGTTAACTTAATTTGTTTTTGATGAAATCGTTCTAAATCATTTAGAAGGAAAAAACAAATGTTAATAATAATAATATATAGAGGTCAGATCTGGTACAAAATACAAAATTTGTCAAAATTATTTTATAATTCGTCAGTTTATTTTATAGTTCGTCACTTTTTGAGCCGAAAAATGAAAAGACGACATAATTCGTTAGTTTCATTTTATAATTCGTCACTAATAAAAATAACAAAAAATCAAGATTTAATCTCATCCATTCAAATCACAAGATCAGGGGCTATGATTAGTTTGTATTTTGTACCAAATATTTAACTTTGCACCGGATCCATTCAAATATTTAAATCTTGATTTTTTGGTATTTTTATTGGTGACGAATTATAAAATGAAACTGACGAATTATGTCGTCTTTTCATTTTTCGGCTAGTCTTTTTCATTTTTTGGTTCGAAAAGTGACGAATTATAAAATAAACTGACGAATTATAAAATAATTTTGACAAATTTTATATTTTGTACCAAAATTTAACTTTGCACCAGATCTGACCTCTTCTAAATTAAATAATTATGATTTATGAGTCTACCATTACCATTCTCTCTAGTCATGTTGAGTTTTTTTTCTTCAAAAAGTTACGTATAAGGTTAATTATGAAAAGTTTGGGTAGACAATTCTAGATCATGTCTTTAGTCTTTAGATGTATGTGTCGGATTTGAAAGTCCGGCTCATCTGGTCAAAATCATGACCGTTAAATCACAAGTCATTCTACAAGATTAAAAACGTGATGATTTGAAAGAAAGAAAGAAAAAAAGTAAATAGAAACATGTCAAAATTCATTGAAAATCACTAAATTGTTTATAATCATTTTCAAATATTATTTTCTAAATTTAATCTAGTATTCCTAAAAAAAGTCACTCATTTTTGTTTTCAATTCACGTGTTCCAACTTTCAGGTCACCATTTTTTGGGAGAGAATTAAGAGCACAAGTTTTATACATATTACCTATTAAGACATTTAGAAAATATGAGCGTAAGGGGTGCATTAACATTTATTTTAGGGAATAGGGACATAGCAAATAATAAGTACAATTTTCTCTCTTAACATTAGCGCATGTTAGCATGTAAATATGGTGTTTATTTAATGATTTGGGAGAGGAAAAGTCAACTGTCGTGGACATCATGATCTGGACACGTGGCGATAGGATGGAGGCCGACGGTTGGTTATCATATTAAAAATGTTATAATTGAGTAAAACTTATATAATTTAATAAAATATTAGATTTTATGCTGTGTGATGTGTGTCACTTGAATTGATCCAAAGATAAGTTATAGATTGAGAAGGAATGCTGCCCTTTCGATTTCTAGCCTTTAACGACATTGATGCGGCATAGAAGAGGTGTGACACATTTAGAAAAGGTTATGTTGTTTTGACTTAAATTTCAATTCTCCTATCAAAAAATAAATAAATTCCAATTCTTTAGTTCAACTTAGTTTTAATTCATTATCAAAAAACCCTTGGTTTTAATTCAGTACAATTTTAATTTAAGATTTTCATTGAGTCACTTCATACTTGTCAAATGTCGATCTATATAGTATTATTTTAGAAAAAGTCAAGTACTATGATTAAATATTTATATTTAAATATTTAAAATTAGGTCACGTCAAACTAAGTCCGTAAATTCTCTTATACATCAAGTTAAGTATTTAGTTCAGATCAGTTTCAGTTTACCTCAAAAGAATATCCTAAATCTCAAATCGGGTTCTTTTTTTCTTCTAATTATCAACATGAGTTTGGAGTATTGAAATTAGCTAGGTACGTTGGTTCAATGACTTAATTGTTGATAACAAGACATCATAGGAATTAGCAAAAGGCAAAATGCATATGGATAATATTGCAAGTGGGGATATGTCTAATTAAAGTCATCCATTTGAATTCATGGACCATATTTTTCATTTATGATGTTATCCTAACCTTATTAGGTACACACTATGTTCTCGATCTATCTCACCATTGACAAGTTGTAATGTCCGCCTTTGATAGTGTGAATGCATTGCTTTTGTTTCACAATGATTTAGGCCACTCATCTCATACCATTCTCTAACTCCACTCGAGCAACACACAATTCAAAACAACTAGCTTTAAAAAGTAAACACATTTCCTCTCTTCCATCATGGACGATCGAAAAAAGAGACATCATAAACCATCGAATATTATAGTCTTCAACGCTTTCTAAAAAATATCGTCTAGAGAGAGATATATATATATTACTTCAATAATCGATGCATAATACCTAAATACTATGCAGCGCTAACTTATACAAAAAAATCTAAAATACTGCATAACGTCAAAAAATTAAAAAACACTACATAATATCAAATATGTACTAATGACACAAAATACTTTGACGAGCACTGCATCATCGATTATTGTTTATAGCAATGTCTTTAAAAATACGTGGGGGCAAACTATGTTATCCATGTGAAGAGGAAGACAAATTTAAACCATCTTACCTTAGGCAGTGAAGCACAGCATAGCATGCATTTCAACTTATCCGCCATATATAGCCGTCCTCGTCAACTCTTCCTCTCGCACAAACCCTAGCTACTACCAAGAGTGATAAATAGTTCATGCTGATGTTATTATGCATATATATATATTTATGCTCATTTGAGGCTGTGGTTTGTTGCAGGCTGCGACTTATCCATGTCGATATGGGTTTGTGTCTAGTCTTGTTTATTGTGGCCTCTCTTTGGATCCGACAGAAGAGGAAATGTGTGGATGGTGTGCGATTCTTACTTAAATTATTCTCTCAGCATGGACCATTTTGATCAATTGTCTTTTCATCATATTATTCTCATTCTAGATAACAGAGAATCTTTTTTTTGAAGCTCGAAATAAAAAAGATCATTCCATACTCACTCAAGACTTCATAACAAATCAATTATTTAAAGTTTCATATTACATTTATTTATCGTGTACTTCACGAGTATAATTTAATCTTGTTTTAAATTTTATAATTCAGTTTCAACCAAACACGTAAGTAGTGATCAAAAGTATCAACTGTGATCAAATCACGATTTCGTTTCTAATGTTGTCATGGTAAATTTCCTCTATTGGATAGAATTGAAGAAATAAAACAACTTTTAGGATTTTTAGTCATGCCTTTGTCGTCGTTTCCTTTTTCTTTTTTCAAAAAAAAGAAGAAGAATGATACGAAGTTAAATTAAATTGGATGAACAAGAGAGTACTTCATTTCAACCCATCCTAGCTAGTTGACTAGAATTGGCTTGGCCAGCCTATTGCGAGGCGACTCGGACCGACCGTTCCAAGTTGAACCGAATAAACTCGTTCTGACCGATCCTAATTAACTCGGATAAAGAAATCACTGCCGAGCTGATTTTAACATTTTTTTCGTAAATAAAAAAAATAAAAAATTGCTGCATTTTGAGTTTCAGTTAACCGAAATGGAAGAATCGATTCCGTCGGACGGTGGAGGCTGCGACGGCGAGCTCTCGATCGTGTTCTACTACAGAATCTCCGATCAGCTGATTGCTCAGGTGAAAATCGAACTCATATAGTTCAAAATTTGTGGAAATTTGTTGAGGTGTTTGATCGGGTTGAGGCTGGCGCAGGCTGCTGATTATAGAGACGAGAATAACGTCGATTGCTTATTCTATACGCTGGAAAGGTATTTCAGGTACGTATCGGACGTACACTCATTGAGAGTTGAGTTGATTGAAATTTAGACCTAATCAGTAGATTATACTGCTTGTTTGTTTTTTGCTCTGCTTCTACCTGTGTTGTGTATTGTGATTAATTGTATTGAGACTGGTGATAGAAAATGATTGAGAGTTGAAGCTAATGAAAATTTGGATTTGAATTGTATTTTTTATTGAAAAGAGGTATGTAGAGTTACTTTCTTTGCTCCTAATTATATTCAGGCATTTTGAAGCCTTATCTCAGCACAGGAGTTTCGGAAAGCATTGTGAGCGAGAGAGAATTTTTTGTGCGGAGGTGAGGAGACATTGATTGAGTTGAAAATAATATAAATGATGCTGTTTGATAGGTAGTCTCATGTAAGAGGCTAGATGGTGTTTGCTGACTTAGTCACTCATGTTCAGAAATACAAGGCATTCACGGAAGAAAAGGAATTATTGAGACTGAGATTATGTAATGAACGTGATCAATTATCTCCAGAGAGGAGCACCTGTCTAAATGCACATGCGCAGGATGGAAAGGTAAGTCTTATACAGTTGATTAATTCCACTAATTATATTTACAATTATATTTACTTTTAATCTTTTTGTTTAGAGTTTTAGACCCCAGCTGGGAATTTGGTCCCCCGGCTTGGTTATCGGGCTTGAGAATGTTTCGCTGACCAATATAATTATTGATATTTAAAAGCCAAGACTCTGTAGCATTAGTATCTTGTTGTAACCTGGAGAGCATCACAGGTTTTACTTTCTGCCCGCCCCTTTGGGAACTCTGGGATAAGTGTTAATTACATGTCCAATTTTGTAGGTTGTAAGCTTTCAGACTGCAGAAAACAAATTTCAAAGGTACTTGATTTAGTGAAGAATTAAAACAGATATTTCATATAGAACATATCATGTTGGAGTTCGTCCAAAGACTCCAAGTTAATGCCATTAGTCTTTGTTATATTACAGCCCGAAGAGGGAAGATCAAGCCAGGTTAGCTTACCTAGTTTGGTAGTAAACAAACTATGTTTCTTGTCCACTTACTGCAATCTTCTTGTTAAGGTAACATATCTGCTTGGTGAATATCAGCCAATATCAAATCACTGTAAAAACTGTTACACAGTCTTCTCCGTCGTCTGTGCTTTCCTATGTGGAAAAGGCGCCAAAAGGAGCACATATTTCGCGTGTTACTGCTGATGGTTGCGCTCCCAGTTCATCAAATACCCTACACGACGTACATATCGTAAGCGAACCTGACACAATCATAGCTGTTTATTTTTGCTTAATTTTCCATCTGAACAGACTGCTAATCCTCAACTCATTTTACCATCTCCAGTCATCATGGTTGATGGAAGAGTTTATGGAGCTTGCCAGTCAAAACACAAAGAAGGATTTGGAGACGTGTGGTGTTCTCGGAGGTTCTTTTGTAAGAGACTCATGCCCTGTCTGATATTTTCATTGTGCCTATGTGGAGAACTTGGAGTGCCTTTATTATTGGTTCTCTATAAATTTTGACGTCTTCCATCACTTTTACTCTAAGCTTACTGCTACTCCAAATTTTATTGTAAGACCTAGGGCGTCATAGTGGTTGACTAACCTCTGAGGGCATGTTAATTTAGCTATGAACTCATTATACATATACATGACGCATAGAACTTTTACATTGTAGGACTGGCTAATTTTCTCAGTCTCTATTCTTTTTGACAGAAAAAGGGGATTTTCTACGTAACAACTTTAATAATACCCAAACAAGAGTCAACCTCTAACAGCGTAAGTCACTGTGATGTTTCTATGTTTCATTGGATATAATTATAATATGATAGTGCGAGCTTATATGTAGATTTACTGAATGACAGTGTCATGCTATGCACGAGGAAGAGATCTTTGCAATACAACATGAACACTCCCTTTTTCCAGTGGGATGGATACATGTATGTCTTTCTATTCATTGTAATATATATTCTTGCTAAAACTTCAGCACTCTATCACATAGTTCGCCAATTCCATTTCAGACACATCCTTCACAAAGATGTTTCATGTCGTCAGTTGACCTACACACTCATTATCCTTATCAGGTTTCTGACCTTTCTGCATTTCTGATATAATTTCTCCTTTGCTTCTCATCTCTTTATCAGAATGTTGCCATGGCTGACAGGCTATATTATTGGTTTCATGTTGATGTTACCTTGGGTTATGCTTTACCATTGTTTGTTAGGTCATGGTACCTGAGGCTTTTGCCATCGTCATGGCTCCAACAGACACCTCTAGGTTCGCAACTAGTGTTCTATATCGTATATCCTGTACCATTGAATAAACACAAATGAAATAGAAAAACATGTTACAAAGAAAAAAGAATTTGCCAAGTATGTGATATTTGCAGCTTAATTTTAGTGGATAATTGCACGACAATAAAGGTTCATTGAATGATTTTTTTTTTTTGACATTTGAAAGACTGAAATTTATATAAGCTAGCTTAATTGATTAATATATATATAATCATTTTGTTGGTCTTCTTTTTACCAAGTCTTGTCTACTCTTGTGGGCTGACAGGAACTACGGAATATTCAGGCTCACAGTTCCTAGTGGAATGGCTATAATCAAAGAATGCAAAGAGAAGGATTTTCATAACCACAGTGAACGAGCTGATGGGGAACCTATCTACATCGAATGCAGCAATGTCTATATGAACTCGCATCTGAGGTTTGAGATCTTTGACTTGCGCTGATAAGTCTACACACACACATGATCTAGGCTATAATGTATAAAATCAAGCAAAATTCATAGCAATAAGGTAGTTACCCCCTGACTATGACACTGTATCCTTGCTGCTTTATAATTTGGTGCACGATCTTTCCCTATATAAGAGAAATTTTCTCGGGCTGACAAGGAAACTCTTGTTTTAATATAATCAAGCTTTTTCACAATGTGGTACACACTGCAGAACAGGTGAAAGGCGAAAATCCTTATTACATAATTAAGTTTCCTACACCCTCATATTCGGACGCCTCTAAACCCTTCCCTTACGAAGAAGCTTAGGAAAACTTCACATGTTACAAACTTCTTACCCAAGACTTATTAGATAATTTACATTTGTAAAAATCAAACAATTGTGTCACACAAATGGACACATATTTCCCCCTCCTAGCTAGAATGGATGAACGTTCCTGCTTAATCCACTGGCACTGGTGAAGAAACCGACTTTGTATGGAAGATATGAACGCCGCTTTTCTTCCTCCTTCAGCACCCGATTCCTCATATAATGCCTCTCATGCGCAGAAACTGGTTTCTCAGTTTTAGTCCCTTTAACCTTTGTCTTCCCTTTCTGCAAACTGCCCTCATCCAAGCTCTTCCTAACCATATCCCTCTTTGTTGAAGCCTCACCACTTTCCATCACTTCCTGACTCTTTTTAGCCGTGGAAGGATGCAGGAAGACGAAGGTGTCTTTCCCATCACTGCTGCTCCTGTGCAGCAAGTCTCTGAACCTCCAGAGCTTCGAGAAACCGGTAGAATTGCTCTTCTTACACCTATCAGGCGACGCCATTGGCGATTTCCCTGACCACTCGCAGAAAGTCCCTGTTGCTGGATTTTCTTGAGTCCCCTCTTTGGATGAACTTCCTGGATGCTCAACAAAGATCTTCCTCAACTGCGGCCGAGGAGATGTTGAGTCTGAATCTGAGTCCTCATCCCCGAATATCAACGCTTGATTGAAAAGCGGATACATTGGCCTGATCTGCCCATCATAGAATATGTCATCAGCTGAGATTGGTGATGTCTCAGGATCCACGCACACGAAAGAAAACTCTTCCTCTTCCTCCTCATCCTCCTCCACTGTCTTCTCAGCCTCCAGAGGCGTCTGCAACTTTGATTTCAACGATCCCTCTCCCACCTGGGTTTCTTCTGAATCCACCAACACCAACACCATCTTCATCTCAATCTCATCCCCAAGCTTGTCATAAACCTCAGACTGAGACATGGTTGAAATTGAACTCAAACCCACTTGCAAATCCATCTCTTCCATCACTCTCAAATACCCAAAATCCAATCTCAATCCAAATCCCAACCCTCTTAAATTCTCCCCACCTGTTCTTTCAACCGCAACAAAAAAATCTCTCCTTAATTTAATGTTTCTCTCTTTCAGATTAGCCTTTGTTGTTGAAAAGGGATAAGATTATAAGTATAAATGTTTGCGCGTGGTGAGCCATTTATGACCGTTGACTTTTCAACAATGTTGACTTTCTGGTTCGCTGGCTGCTGCCTATGGGTTTAACTTTCAATTCTTGACCAACAAGTCACACGTGGTTCTTCATCTAGAAGCCATTGTGGCCAAGTGGGGTTGTTTCTAAGCTCGTAGCTCACCTACCCGGAGGGTTTTAATGGCCGTTTGTGATCAGGGTCGGTCAGCTGCAGTTGATCGTTGAGCCTTTTAAATACTTGATGGAGTTGCTGATGTTGTAAATTCATTCAACAACTTTGTTGCTGATGGATATAAAGAGCTTGTAATGCAAGAAATACAAAATACCCACTTGAGTTACATGATAAAAGCTATGCCAAAAATGTGAGAATAAAAATGCAACCAGTTAACACTGATTGACCAAGTCCTTGGTTGAACTTGGGGCTGAGAATCATACATCTGACCTGTGGAAGAACCTGAGTGATGCGCAAGAAATATCGCTTTGGCCTCGCTCATAATCTTCCAAAACAAACCAGAAGTTTAACGCTACAAGATCCTTGAAATTAGCTATATTGAGCTGAAGCTGAATAGAGAACGAGTCGTACAGTGTATCGAATCGACTAGATGTATAGTCTGTGTGTATCCTGAAAACCTACTGAAGATTTAAAAAGATGAGACCTTTGATTTCTTTCACTATGCTAAATTTTACCCTACAAATTGATGCAAAAACGCTGTTAGAAGTAGAATGATTTGGCTTCCTCCCTAAGGAAACTGCCAACCATGGTTAGTATGAGGTCTTCAGACCCTTTCTCTGGAAGTTGCCACGGATTCTTGTAGGGTGTTGAATAGAGGTCTTCAGACCCTTTCTCTGGATTGTTTGATGGTGGCAGCCAACAACTTGTCTCCTGCAATCAGCCTCAGTTTCAGAATCATCTGCTGACGATCAATTCGTCTTTCCTGTTACATTTTAGCGAAAGGAGCTGAGCATTCAGGCAGATAAAAGTTTTTTAAAAAAAAGGAGGGGATTTTTGTCCTTACAGAGAAATCCTTGTATGATTTGATTATCTGCGCCATTTGGGATGGAGATAAAACCTTGCCAAGCAAGCTCAACAATTTTGAGAACTTGACCCAGGCGGATGTCGGCCTGATCATCCTTCCTCCCAGGCTCCTACCACTCAAACCTGAGAAACAAATCCATATCAAAACCTCAACGACTTACGAAAAAAACGTCATTAAAACGATATGAATTACACACTCCTGGATAAAAATAAAACCCGTAGCAGCTTGGCGTTCTTATTCGTTATAAACTACCAAACCTAACGTCATAACGGACTAACCACAGATTTCTACAATCTCAGACATCATCAGTTATCATCGCATTTCAGAAAGTCTCAACTCAGCCACTTTCACGGTCATTGCCAATAGTAACAGAAGAACACACAATCAAACATATACAGCCTAACATAGCTATGGAAAATTGACTAGGCACAATCTCGAAAATTCTTGAAATGAAAATGCTGCTCACCTTGCGCAACACGATCAATCTTGAAGCTGACAATGTAACTCGGCAAAATGTACACATTCATATAAGCACTCCAAACAATGTACTTCCTCGGCTCAGACAAACTATCCACCCCAGTATCGAATTCCATCGAGCTCGGGAAACACTGCTGCGAGCCAGGCCTGATCTCCTCCTGATTACCCAATATCACTCTGCACATCAATACATGCCGCATCCCATCCTCATCCTCCTCAGCTTCCTTCATACTGCTACACATTCAAAAATTATAAATAATAAAAAAAAATTATATAAATAATTTGACAAATTAAGAACAAACATTAACAAAACTCATGTAAAGTAAATAGATTAGGACTCAAGTCTTACGCGTCAACGGAATGCTTAGCGGCGGAGAGATTAACGCCTCTTCCAAGCACGACTGATTGCGGCGGAGCAGCCTTGCAGCCGGTAAATCCATGAGCCACAATGTCACGAATCTCCTGTCTACTTCCGCCATACCAAGCCTGTTTCACATTAGCATCACCGCCGCGCTTTCTAGCCACAGCTTCCGCATATATCCAAAACGCATCCATCCGCGCCCGATTAATCACCGACTGCGAATCACAACACCTCTGTACATCCACCACGTTCGCTCTCGTCCCATTAAACAACGCTAATCCGGACAAAAAGCTTCTCTTCACGACCTCGAACTCCGGTCCCTCTCGCTCAACTCTGAATCCCGAATTGCCGAAATACGAAGCCTTCCTCGGCCTTGACGTCACCTCATCGTCTTCCACGTTGTTTCTGATTTCATCATCATCGAGCGAAATCGAAACTTGCTGAGCTCTAACGGCTGCCATTTATGAGAAAAATCTGTACACAAAAATTTACGAAACCCTAAAAACGAGATTTAAAATTAAAACGCTGAAAGCATCAATCTTTATACAACTCGGAAATGGTTGCAGCAGAGGATTTCAAGCTCTGATTTTTCTGAGGAAGCAATTGGGGGAAGAAGGATTTGGAAGAGTCGAAACGCGGATTTATAAGAACGTGTTTTTGTCGTTTTGTGTGAATTAACTTTTTTAAACACATTACGTGCCGCAGTTTACAAAAGAAGCGAAAGTCGGTTTTTGAAGTACAAAACGGCTTTTGGACTCTCTTTTTATTTTACAATTATATTTTTAGTGGACGAAAATGCCCCTGGTTGACGTCGGTTTGCGAGGGTAGAGTGGTGGTAAAGAAAAGGCTGGAATGTGGTGCTTTCTTAGGTACCAAGTTTTGGAGTTGACGGTTTTCCACTAGAGTTTAGTTGTTTATTAAAAAATATCTGGTGATTTGTAATTAAATACTGTGAGCATGAAATTGATGCAGCTTTAATTAAAATAACCATGTATTGATTAAAATAATTTCACATATATATTAAATCAAATTCCTTTAATTGAAACGACGGTATTAAATGCTCCATCTGGTCGGACCGTAACAGTCCCAAAATGGTTTATAAAAGGCATTTGGTAATATTACAGTTTTTAAGAATAATTAGTTTTTTATTCATAACGATACTTACGGATGTGATCTGTGTGCAAAGGTTGTACTTTGCTCACGTATTTGGCATTTTGGCACACAAGTTTGTACATGTTAAAATTGTTTGCTTTGCTTGGGGATTAAGTGAAGCCAAGTTTTGGTCGACTATTGTTTCAACAATAATATTACTAATGTGAAAAGGAGTTTGGTCGAGTGACTTGAATTCTTGATAAATAGTCAAGAGATCAAGGATTCGATTCCCCTAAGTAGCATTTTCTTCTCACTTTTGTATATGCCGAGCGTGGTATGTGCTCCAAAAACCCCCTTATCAAAAAAAATAATAGTAATAATTGGTTTTTTTGATAATGTAATAATTGGTTTTATATGAATACTAATTTCATATTCCGTTATTATGATACGTAAAAGATTCATTGAGATTAATGCATAATAGGACCAACATTTCTAAAAAATGGCGTTATGGAGGTTAGGTTAGTCGATTGATTACGTCACTACATACGTTGGACCGACTAAAAGCCCAATGTTTGAGCTGGAAGCCTACTTTTAATGGGTCTAACGGCCCAACTTATTTATGAAACAATAAGGAATAACTAAATTAACCGACAAGGCCAGCAACATTTGGCGCGATTATTTTCTGGCGGTAGTCCGAGAACCATGGAACCTTCTTTAAGTCGAAACCCGGAAAATCGACAGTTATTTCGATCATTAGCATGGCTCCAGATTGGAAAAAATTTCGATTCTTACCGACCCAAATTTGATGTTTTTACTGGAGAAGAAGAGCGGATTCAGAAATCGTGAGACATTTATTTCACCGAATTTGCTGCGATGACGAGCTTGTTCCAGCCATGGTGGAGCCTCCGGATTGCGTCTGGGTAGGTTTATGTGATTTTTATTGATCTGGGGTTGTGTTGTTTGATTAATTGTTGGAGGGTTTAGTGGTTTCGTTTTCTAGGGTTTGGTAGGAGGATTTGCTGGAGATTGGGATTTTCGCGTGTGTGTGAAATTTGAGGAATTTGATACCATTTTTGTTAAATTACGAGTTTATTGGAATGGCGTGTGGCCAATTTTTGTAGAAATTGGCGAGATAGGGAGTGATTTGATTGGTTTTGAAATTAGGGCTTTTTCGGGGGAGAATTGGGGGAAGTGTGGAATGTGGGGTAGGATTTATGTGTAGAAAAGGAAGAAAAGGATGTCCAATAATACGATGCAGGCGATTATTGAGCCGGAGCTGGACAAGCCTTCAGCGCCGCCTGCGCTGGAGGCGGTTTCGCCGCCCCCAGATGACCCGGTGGCTGCTCCTCCCCCGGTGCAAACACCGCCCCCAGTCTCTCCATCTCCCCCACCGCCCCATGTTGCGTCTCCACCTCCACCATTGCCATCACCGCCCCGTGTTGAGTCTCCACCACATTCGCCCTCACCCTCGCCTCTTTCTCCTCCTCCTTCGTCGCCTCCTAGTCCAGTCGTTCCGTTTCCACCGCCACCAGTAGAACCTAAACCCTCCCCTTCAAGCCCAGTGGAGCCTCATCCATCACCGCCATCGATTATTAGTTGGTCTCCTCCACCTCCCGTCGAACACCATTTTCCCTCTCCTACTACGCCCGCAGCACCTGGCACGCCTCTATCTCCTCCTGCTCCTACCACTAACTTACTACCCCCAACGCCCTCTTCCAACCCTCTTTCGCCAGCTCCATTCGAGGCGCCACCGCTCCCATTAGACCCGATCTCAAGCCCTTCGCCGATCACATCGCCCCCTTCCTCAATTACAGCACCTTCTCCAGCCAATTATCTGCCAAATACAACAACAGGTAAAGGAACCATCTCTCATTCTCCGACAAAATCAAGCTCATCCGGTGCTGCGACAGATGCAGCAGCAAATTCAGGACTGAAAACGGGTCTGATTGTCGGTGGGAGTATTGGTGGAGTAGTGGTCATTCTCGTCGTAGCTATATTCTTCTTCTCTAGTCGAAGGAACAAGAAGAGAAAACCAGATGTGCATTCCACGCCGTACATATCTCCTGCTACTTTTATCGTCCAGTCAGGTTATACTTAGGTTCCTTTTGAAGCCTTTTACTTCCGTTCGCTAATATTTTTTTACTCGATAATATATTTATTGTATATATGTGTAGATGGTTATTTCTATGGACAGCCCCCGCAATCCGCTAGTGTTGTTGTGAACAGTTATGAAAGCCAACCAGGGCAATCATATCCAGCAGGAGCGTTGGATATGAACCCTATCGGAACTCCTAAAAGTTTTTACACTTATGAAGAAGTGATGGAGATAACGAATGGATTCATGCGTGAAAATATTTTAGGTGAGGGTGGTTTTGGAGCTGTTTACAAGGGTTGGTTACCAGATGGGAAGCTTGTAGCCGTCAAGCAACTCAAGGCGGGAAGTGGACAGGGTGAGCGTGAATTTAGAGCTGAAGTGGAGATTATTAGTCGTGTTCATCATCGGCATCTGGTGTCTTTGGTGGGGTACTGTATATCTGAGCATCAAAGGTTGCTCATTTATGAATTTGTGCCTAACGGAACTCTTGAGCATCACTTGCACGGTAAGGTGTTTTGCTTCTCGTTTTATGTTTTATTTTTTCCATCGTAGCATTTTACATTAGACGGTTCTTGACAACTGATTTTTTTTTGTCCGGTAAAGGAATGCCGGTCTTGGAGTGGACCAAGAGGATGAAGATCGCACTAGGGGCTGCTCGTGGCTTGGCATACTTGCACGAAGACTGTATGCACCCTAAAACACCCCATCTTCGTTTATTTGACGTCATTTGTAAAATCGCAGTCCATCAACAATGTTATTGCTCGGCCATATATTTTGCAGGTCATCCGAAGATTATCCACAGGGACATAAAATCTGCAAACATATTATTAGATGATTCTTTTGAAGCGCAGGTATTTTCATAATCATACTGTCCGCGTTATTTTTAGGCAAAGAGTTTCTTGTAGCATGATTGAATCGCTGTAGTTTTTTTTACCACACAGGTTGCAGATTTCGGCCTTGCAAAATTAACTGATGACAATAACACTCATGTCTCAACTCGAGTAATGGGAACTTTTGGGTAAGTCTCCAAAGCTTAACATTATTCATTTCGAACTCATGTGTTGTCACTTATCGCCGTTCAAATAAAGGGTATGGTACGGTCGTTATTTTCTTAATTGGTGTCGATCAGTACTCATATCGATATTGGCTTTCAGGTACATGGCACCGGAGTATGCCACGAGTGGCAAACTTACAGACAGATCTGATGTCTTCTCATTTGGAGTTGTCCTTCTCGAACTTATTACCGGTCGTAAACCGGTTGATCCAACTCAGCCGTTTGGCGATGAAAGTCTAGTTGAATGGGTAAGGCTACTTGGCTAGAAAGTTTTTCGGTGACTTTACAGTTTGAAGTTTTCTTCTTTAGTATGGAGTTATTGATGCTTCGTTTCTCGATTAGGCTCGCCCACTTCTCGTCACTGCCCTTGAGACTGGAGATATCAGCGAACTAGTTGACACGAGATTAGAGGATCACTTTATACATCCACAGATGCTGAGAATGATCGAGGCTGCTGCTGCGTGTGTGAGACATTCTGCTCCAAAGCGGCCGCGCATGATGCAGGTACACATTCTGACTTTTTAAGAAAATCTGATTAGGAAGAAAAATTATACAAGAGATAGAGCGGATGTATATTTTATTTGTTTGTTCCCGTTTTTTAAGGTTGTTCGAGCATTGGACTGTGAAAGTGATCTCAGCGATCTCTCAAATGGAGTGAAATACGGTCAGAGCACAGTTTACGATTCCGGCAAGTACAACAAAGACATATCAGACTTCAGAAAAATGGCCTTTGGGAGCGAGGATGGTTCTGACATTGAAATGTATAGCGACGAATACTCTTCCAGAGAAGTAGCCAGCGGGCAACAACTTGGTGGTGCATGGGTATCTCCCGGAGACTCGTGTGAATCCTCTCGGTCTAATGAGTCAGAAACACAAGCTATCAACGTACCATCACGGAGAAAGATCTAGTGGCAGTCGAGGAGAATATTATGTAACACGAAGTTATTAACTAGGAATCTGAAAACTGCGGTTTCCATCTCAGAAGACTGCCAGTGCTACTCGATCGATGCGAGGTAATAATTCCTATGACACATTTGTAAAACAAAAATACACGCAGACTGGTAGAATTGCACTCATTTCTGATTACCGTATAAATGCAGCAACAACAGATGGAATTGTAACGACAATGTTTGCAGGCCTCAGCAAAAAGAAGGACATTATTTTGACTAGGCGTTGGATATAAATCATGTATATAAAACCGATGAGAAAGACAGGTGAATCATCTAACAGGTCTGTTGAGTTTCATTGGAAAAAAAAAATCAGCCTGGTTGGGCATATTTTCCTCTGGTGTATTTGGTGCACTTTTACTCCTTTTGAGTGTGATATATTTATCAGCCACAACCTTCAAAATTTTGGAACCATTTGGAAATGGTATATAAAAAGTTTGTATTATGTGCTTTTATTATTACTATTTTTTATGATTATATAACTATTTTTTTGTAATATAAAATAAAAATAAAAGCATTCATTACAAATTTTATCGTCTATTTCATGATTACCAAATTTTTTGATGTTCGTTAATTACTTTAGAAAATGAATCGAACTCTTCATCTTGATTATTTGTCAAGAGTTCAAGTCACTAGATCAAACTCTTTTCGCGAAAAAGATATTTATTTTTAAAATGAATAAAATCGCGCTACAAATGGTTGCTTCCTAATCACATCAAAAAAAAAAGTTTGCTTCCTAATGAAGTCAAAAGTGAAAGTGAACACGCAGTTCATTTAATGCTTTGCTACATGACTTCTTAATCATCGAGTCGCCAACTAAAATAATAAACATGTGTTTAAAAAGTTTGCTTGCTAATTAAGCAGAAAACCGTAGTGAGCACGCATTTCATTTATGCAGTAAATGAGCTTAAAAAATGGATGTTTGAGCAAATATCCTAAGAAGAAAGTTCTTCTTTGCGTTGTCATGCTGTAAAAAAATAGATAAATTTTTGGGAGAAAATGATTTTTAATTTTTGATCTGTATTTTAACGTTAAATAAAAAGCATATCATAATACTCAGTAAATTCCTAAATTGTTAGTATTGTTTATTTCATTTTTAAATTGTTAGTATCGTTTATTTCATTTTCATTTTACTAAATTTTTTGTAACGGAGACTTGAGAATTAAGAATTGCACAAAAATAAATAAATGAACGCTGTGATAACAATTAATTTCATCAAAAGCAAAGTATTTGTTTCTTAATTTAATTAACAAAAAACGTGCCTAAAATGTTTGCTTGCTAATTAAGCAAAAATCAATGTGAACACGCATTTCATTTAAGCAATAAATCAGATAATCTCCACGTGTGTGAACACGTTGACTTCGAGTCAACCCATCTCATTTTTTTCTTTCGGTATCTGACGACCCCGATTGCATGGAACGTTCGAGATTTTGAGATACGAAATCGACAGGAAGCTTCAGAATTTCGCGTGTATAAATACGCAGTGTGGTGTCCAGTGTCGTCGCAGATCGGTGTGTTTTAATCGAACAGTTGGACGTTGACTTGTGTTGACAATGGCGGATATGGAAGTTGAGGCTGTGTCGGTCGTGAAGCAGCATGATATTGGATCGATTTTGTCCGGGTCTGATCGGGATTTTGTTGTGAGGAATGACGGGAGTCAGGTAAGCTGAATCATCCGATTGTAGTTTGTGGTTGAAAAGTTGATGTTTGATTGAGCTGGTACCATATGTTCGATGAAATGTCTGAATAAGAATATGTTGACATATTATGAAGATACTGACAGTGATGTCTTTGTACCCTTTGAGTTGTTTTACTAGTATATTTTGCTGTCTTTCTGCTAAAGAATGTGTTGATTGTAAATCAAATCAGTGATTGAGACAATTTTGGGTCGATTCTGTCTGGGTCTGATCGAGATTTTGTTGTGAGGAATGATTGGAGTTAGATTAGCTGAATGATCATCTGATGGTATCGTTGTAAAGTGAAAGATTCATCTTGATTGAGCTGAGTTGGATTCTTTTTTGAGTACTATTATAAGGAGAAACTTTTGTGGCCAATTTTGTTCCAAATCAAAGTTTCTCAATTCAATTGTTTGAAAGATGGGTAACCAATATCAAGTTTCAGGCGCAGCTAGATTTATGTTAAAGGAACAGGGGGATTAAAGTACTGTGGTCAGGTGTATTGGTAAATGGTAAATGGTAATAGGTGTAACTATTACAAAAGAGTTGCACTGAGCAATGAAAAATACATCCGAATAGAAAAAAAAGAAAAAAAAAATTTGTGGCCTTACTCCTAAAGAACATTTTGATTGTGAAATCGTTACACTGATGAACTCATTTATATCGAACACAGGTGAAGGTGGACAGTTTGAAGGGGAAAAAGATTGGACTGTACTTTTCGGCATCTTGGTGTGGTCCTTGCCGTAACTTTACTCCTCAACTGGTGACCGTGTACAATGAGCTTTCTTCCAAGGGTGATTTCGAGATCATCTTCGTTTCTGGTGACCGTGCTGCTGAATCATTTGATGAGTACTTCTCGAAGATGCCATGGCTGGCTATCCCATTCTCTGATTCTGAGACACGGAGTAACCTGGATTCTCTATTTGAAGTGGAAGGAATACCCCACCTGGTCATCCTTGATGAAGAAGGAAAGGTTGCAACCGATGAAGGAAGAGGTATAATAGGAGAGTATGGAGTGGCTGCGTATCCATTCACTGCCGAACGGGTAAAAGAGCTAAGGAAACAAGAAGAAGAGGCTAAGAAGAATCAGTCCTTGAAATCTATACTGGTATCACGTTCGCGAGACTATGTT
Organism: Rhodiola chrysanthemifolia; assembly: GCA_033675395.1. NCBI lineage: Eukaryota > Viridiplantae > Streptophyta > Magnoliopsida > Saxifragales > Crassulaceae > Rhodiola > Rhodiola chrysanthemifolia. The sequence continues at coordinate 18,034,241 of CM066204.1, forward strand.
GTTGCGAATGATGGCAGAAAGGTTAGTTTCAACTACTAGATGACCTCGTAACAATAGTAGTCTATCACACACGAAAGATTTTTGGTTCAAATTAGGAATTTTTTTTACCCTTCTAAATTCATAATGAACTTGATCAGGTTCCTGTTGCTGAACTCGAAGGAAAGCTAGTTGGGCTCTATTTCTCCCTATCTTCCTACAATCTCAGTGTTGAATTCACCCCAAAATTAGTAGATTTCTATGAGAAGATCAGGGAGAAGGGAGAAGACTTTGAAATAGTTGAAATACCTTTAGATGATGATGATGATGATCTTGATGAAAAAACCAAGGAAAGTTTTAAGAGCCGGCCTTGGTTTATTTTGCCTATTGGTGACGAGAAATGTCGAAAACTAGCCCGATTCTTTGATCTGGATGTGCTACCTACTCTAGTTATTATAGGGCGAGATGGAAAAACAGTTCACGAAAATGTTGTTGAAGCCATTGAAGAACATGGCATTGCAGCTTACCCTTTTTCGCCAGAGAAGTTCGCTGAGCTTGAGGCAATTGAAAAGGCAAAGCAAGATGCACAAACCTTGGAATCTGTTTTGGTTTCTGGAGATTTGGATTATGTGATTGGGAAAGGAGGAGTTAAGGTAAGATTATTTTTCTAGTTTAGCAAACATATTGCTCACTTTCATGCATTCCGCATTTATTCTGAAAATAACTCTCTGTTTTCTAATCGTCGTGGATTCAGGTTCCAGTATCTGATCTAGTGGGGAAGACCATCCTCCTCTCGTTCTCTGCACATTGGTGCCCACCATGTCGCGCATTTCTGCCAACACTGATTGAAGCCTACACCAAAATCAAGGCAAAAAATGAAGCGATTGAGGTGATATTCATTTCCAGTGACAGGGACCAGAGATCTTTTGACGACTACTTTGCACAAATGCCCTGGCTGGCACTCCCATTCGGAGATGAACGAAAGGCCTCTTTAAGTCGCAAGTTCAAAGTCAGCGGCATTCCTATGCTGGTGGCTATTGGTCCAACAGGAAAGACAATCACAACAGAGGCCAGAAAGCTCATAATGCTCCATGGAGCTGATGCCTACCCTTTCACCGAGGAGCACCTAAAGCAAATGGAAGCTAAACTGGAAGAAGCGGCAAAGGAGTGGCCTGAGAAACTCAAACTCTCCCTTCACGAAGAACATGAACTTACCCTCTCTCGCCGTGCTGTTTATTCCTGCGACGAATGCAGTGAGGAAGGATGTGTATGGTCTTACTACTGCGGTGAGTGTGACTTTGATCTCCATCCTCATTGCGCTCTGAAACCTGATGAACAAGCTGCAACTGACGAAGAAGGTAAGGAGGACGGCGAAGGAGCTCCTGAAGGATGGATTTGCGAAGATGGAGTCTGTCGCAAAGCCTGAGATCCAGGCTTCTTGTGCTTCAGTGCATAACAATAAAGCTGTGCTTGTGCTTGTAATAAACCTGTGAGAGTACATCGTAACTTTTCCCAACTGTCATATGTCTGAACTCTGTGCTACAAATACAAATGCATCATCATGTTAGCATATTATCAAATATAAAGTTTTAATTGTGCTATTGCAGTGTGACATAAATTACAGTAAAATAAAAGGGGTTTTCTTCATTGTTTAATTTGACCGTTGCTTCTTTGGACAAAACTGTAAAATTTCATTTCTTCTATCCAAAAAAAAAAAGAGAAACTTTTTTTTGATTGGGAGCTTGAAGCTCAAAGTTAGCACCTGTTCTTTTTTTTTTTTTGTGCTTGATAGGGACTTCGATCCCGGGTGGCCACACACACCGGAGGTAGCCCTCACCACTGAGGAGCTACACTTCGCCCTAAAAAAAAAAAAAAAAAGAGAAACTTGAGGGCCGTTTTTCTGTAGCTTCAAGGTTAGTCTATAAATATGATATCCATAAAGGTCCGGAAAATAAAATATTGTGTGGACACAAATCGAAAATGAAAATTTATTAAACGTAAACACTACATTGTGCGAGACTGCAGACTTCGTAACGACGTCGTTAGCCAATATTAAAGGTCCAAACGACGTCGATTATGAAAGTATCTTACCCTCAGAGGCTGGAGTTGGCAGTCAAACATATACGAGTTGACCACGGATCCAGTGCAGCCAAGCCGATTGCTATGCCATTTCAAAAACGACAGCGTTCTGTTCCTAAATTATTGAATGGTCACGTGACTTCAAGTCATCCTAAATTTTCTCTTCTCCCTAGCTGCGAGGCGGCCGACACCGAAATATCACCGTCGGGTCACAGACTCACAGTCGCAGCCGGCCAATATGGTTCTCGACACAGGCAGCGAGCTCTGCCCTGTCATTCCATCAACCCCAATCCGACATGTCGTAAGTTGACTAAGCCCGAGACAGTGTTTGGATGTATAAGTTCTGGTTCCAGCAGTAACAATGAGTTTTTTTTTTTTGGGTTGGGTTTCTGTAACACTCAATATCTTATTGATTGTGAGAAGACAAAGATGCTCTTCTCTTATAGATCTTTTACCGATTAAGAAAAACTAAGCAACCACTTATATGGATGCGTCTCCTCCTCTAACTTGCTGCTCGGCTAATTAAACTTGGATGAAAATTTCTGAAACAATTGTGCAAGGGCATAAAGTTTGCTTTTGAATGTGCGAAGGTCAAATTCTACCCAAATCCAAGCCGGTTGATGGCTTTGCTAATCCAATTCATGCTGCTCTTTGATGACACCAAAATTCAATTCACATTGCTTAAGCTTCTGAACTCAACTGTCTATCGAAGGGATTGGCGTTGGACGATGACTAAAGAAAAGTGTGAAGTCACGTGACCATTGAACAATTAGGAACAAAACGCTGTCGTTCCGAAATGACATCAATCGGCTTGGCTGCGCTGGATCCGTTTCCAAATATGGCAGGCAGCTAGCCATCTTATATATACTATATCTCATTTTATTTGAATTCAATTTAGGTAAATAATAAATAACATTGAATGATAAATTTAAAATGATAGTAATAACAACAATCAATCACTACTCTTCATATCTCGTCATTCTGTCTCCATTCTTCTTCTGCAAAAACAAAAAAACATTCCTGGAGATATGGCAGGTGCAGGAGGCAACTGCTGTAATGGAGTAGGCAACAACAACAATGGCAATAATGGAAACAACAAGTGTAATGGAAAGTTGTCTGAGGAGGTTGCACCCCATCCAGTCCTGGATCAGCTTCCTGGAGTTCAGTTCTGTGTCAGAACTCCTCCTCCATGGTGTTAGTAACCTTTCTCTGATCACTAGTGATATCTCATCCTTAATGTCCGCTAAAAGTTTACCTTTTTTTGTTGTTGTTGTCGTCTTTCAGCCTTGTGTTTCATGTTGGGATTCCAGCACTACATTCTGAGTCTTGGCACCATTGTCATGATCCCAAGCTTGCTCGTTCCGCAGATGGGTGGAGGAAATGTAAGTTAATAAGTAGATACACCTACACCTTTTTTGTGATTTCGACTTTGATTCTGATTTGCTGCCATCTTTAACCAGTATCATAAGGCTACTGTGATACAGACGCTATTGTTTGTCTCTGGCATAAACACGTTGCTCCAGGCATCTTTCGGGTCTAGATTACCAACTGTAGTAGTGGGTTCTCATGCATATATGGTCCCAGTTTTATCCATCATCAAGAGATACAGATCCATTACAGATCCTGACCAGGTATATTACAATTTTTGTAACAAACTTTATTTTTTCAGTACCAGCATATTTTTAATTTATGCTACAAAAAAAGAAAAAGAAATCTTCTTTGCCAGTAAAAGAAGGTTATACAGAATGAATAAAAATCCTGAAATCAAAATTAAAACAAACTACGGATTAAAAGAGAATCAAATCAACAAGGAAAGTTGGAGGAGGAGCGAAGTCGTTTGCCACAAAGGCTGGAAGCAACACTCGGATCGCAGACATGATGAAACACGTCCTTCAACTTATGAAACCCCATCCTTGTACTACTCCCAACACGATCGCCAACACAATCAGACAAGTTCGTCCCACAACAACACATCTTCTTCTTCTAGCGACGATCACGCTTAACTATAGCAGAAAATCATCGAGTTTTCTGATGGATTCAGTTGAGGAGAGGATAAATCGGTGTTAATTGCGTTTGGTTTTCAACTCTCTCTCTTTTTTTGTTGTTGTTGAGTTGAGTTGCTTCGTACCTGCATATTAAACCTGGCTTTCTGAAATCTTTTTGTGGCAGAGATTTGAGCAGACAATGAGAGGAATCCAAGGCGCTCTTATCATCACTGCCGCGTTCCAGATTCTTGTTGGGTTTGTAGGCATCTGGAGAAATGTTGCCAGGTCACGTCTTAACCAGCTTGTCGCATATTTCTCTGCCTGTTTGCATTCCTTAATTTCTCAGAACTGAACTTGTGCTTGTTTGTTACCGTGTTCAGGGCTTTGAGTCCTCTTTCAGCTGTTTCACTAGTAACTTTTACAGGGCTGGGACTTCACTTTATGGGACTACCCATTGTAAAGAGCTCCTTCTAACTCAATGCTCTATTATATGTATTATAGCAGCTTTGTCCGAAAGTAAATTTTCTTGCCGACTCTTTTTGCAGTTGGCTAACTGTGCGGAAGTTGGGATTCCAACTTTAATCATCATGCTTTTTTTCTGTCAGGCAAGTAACACCATTTAATCCCTTTTCCTCAAGTTTCAAAAATATAGACTAACCTTGAATTTCTAATGGATGAGGTGGTGGTGTATTATTCCCTTCAGTATGTGCCCCAGTTCTTGAAGACCAAAACGCCAGTATATGATCGGTTTGCAGTACTTATTGTTGGCGCGATTGGATGGACTTTGGCGATAATTCTGACCTCAAGTGGAGTTTACAGCACGGATACTGCCAGCTTTCCTGACACCTGCCGTACTGACCGTGCTGGTTTAATCACTGGAGCACCTTGGTAACATTTTCAGTCTAACAGTTGATTTGTGCTAAAAAATAAAATTAAAGCACTAACTCTCTTCTTGCACTTTTTTTTGACAGGCTATATCTCCCACTTCCATTTCAATGGGGACAGCCAACATTCAAAGCTGGTGATATTTTCGCTATAATGGCTGCTTCAGTTGTTTCCCTCGTTGAGGTTCGTTGTCCCAATCTTTTGCTTAAGCTTTACCATTGCTTCAAATCCCATCCAGAAATTTGAATCTGCAATGCAACTTTGTTCTATGTTTCTGTCTTGCAGTCCACCGGAGCATTTATCACAATAGCAAGGTATGGGAGTGCTACACCTGTGCCACCTTCGGTTATTAGCCGCGGTGGGGGATGGCTGGTAAAAAAAAAACCCCATCTGACATGTTTTACTGAAAATCATTCTATCCTGTAAAATTTATATCCCTAACATCCTCGACGTCGAATATCAGGGAGTTGGCATCCTGCTAAACGCCATGTTTGGCTCCGTGACCGGTTCTACTATTTCAATGTAACAGACCCACCGAAACTTCTTTCTGAAAAATGTCCAAACCGGTGCAGTAAATAACTTGCATATACCTTGAGCTCTGAATTTACCTTCTTTTTCGGCCGTTGATGTAGTGAAAATGCTGGCCTGGTTGCTCTGACAAAGGTTGGAAGTAGAAGAGTTGCCCAAATATCAGCATTGTTCATGATAGTGTTTTCAGTACTTGGTATGTTTTTTTTTCTACTTTCATTCAGATGATTTTCTTTCATCTGAGATTTCATGTCTTTCTGACACCCTGGGATCACTGGACAGGCAAGTTTGGAGCAGTTTTCGCATCAATACCGTTGCCAGTTGCAGCCGTTATGTATTGCATTTGCTACTCCTACGTCTGTAAGTATCCTTGACATTTCTGACATCAGTTTTTTAGAACAACCTGATGAAAACAGATTTTATTTCTCCTGTCTGTCTCTGGTTCTGGTTCCAACAATGTAGATGCTCAGTCAGCGGATAATTTTGCAGGTGCTGCAGGGATCGGTCTGCTCCAGTTTTGTAACTTGAACAGCTTTCGGAGCAAGTTCATCCTGGGCTTTACTTTCTTCATGAGTTTATCTATTTCACAGTACTTCAAAGACTACGACAATCACCAGAAAGGACCTGTTAACACACACTCCACTTGGGTATAACTCTGAGCTCAATCTCTTCACAGTTATACCGTATTAAAACATTCTGTATAATCTTTGGATTTGGTCTATCTGCAGTTCAACAACATTATGAATGTGTTCTTCATGTCCCACGCGTCCGTGGCTGTTTTCATTGCTGTCTTCCTGGACTGTACTCTGGGACGCAAAAACGCTGCTACCAGGAAAGATACAGGGTTACCTTGGTGGGAGAAGTTTTACGCATATGGCTCTGATGTCAGGACCGATGAGTTTTATGCACTCCCCTTCAGACTCAATCACTACTTCCCCGCGCTTTAATTAGCTAATTTCATTTTGAATCATGTCATCATTAGATTCCACTAGCTGACTGTATTTTCTCTAGACATAAGCCTTGGTAACTGCTTGAATTCACAGTGCTTGACCACTCGATACTGCTTGGTTGGGCCTGTAAAGTTGTTCCTTTTTTTGTTGGTGATATGACACTCTGCTTTCATGCATCTATATCTTGCCTTTGTTACGGACTGGCAACAGACGCAGTGGCAAATATATCACTGGCATGGGAACAAGTGGCAAATATATCACTGGCATGGGAACAAGTTGCCTGCCGCTGCTTCTAATGTGTGCCATAAGCTCCCCTCGACTTCAACAACTATCCAACAAGTAGGAAATACGAGAATTCAGTAGTAGAAACTTCAACACACTGGTGAAATTTAGTAATTAAAACTTGGTAAAAAACAAAGCTCTTGTAAAAAAAACTGAAAATATACTCAGTATTCGACAGAAACTAGGAACAATCTCAGCTTTCTATAGAGAAGAAAAACTTTGCAAAGCACATAATTAGTTTGGAAGATGTAGCTAAATAAAGCTCAAGCTAAAATTGGAATGCGTCCAGCCTCGCTCTCAAGCCTGCAACAAGAAAGAACACTCGAGCAAGTCAGCATGTCAAAACCCACATTTCATTGAAAAGATATACAATGTCTGATCTCAAAGGGAAAAAAAGTGTAAATAGTTACCTTGCTAGCAATGTTGTTGGATAGCCAGTCCAATCCTTCATAGAGACCCTCTCCGGAGGTTGCACAGGTGCTCTGGATGTACCTGGTAGACGATGAGGTTCATTATCGTGTCCAGAGTTTGGCTCGAAAAAAACGTTTGGCAACTGAATTTTAATTGAGTCAGTTGTTTTGTATAAACAGGATTAAAATGCATACCAGTGACGCTGGCGAAGAGAGTGGAGCCCAAGCTTGTCAGTGATCTCAGCAGCATTCATTGCATTGGGAAGATCTTGTTTGTTAGCAAACACAAGCAAAACAGCATCACGAAGCTCATCCTGAAACCGGAAGACATGGTTAAAGAACTGAACCTCTTATTCTATTTTCAGCAACCAAAAACCTGATTGTGCAATCAAAAATATCCAAAGTGATTACATTCCATTATAATGAGAACAAGAAAGTTCACGACTCATTGACTCAACTGATAGCCAAGCTTAGCAATTAAAAAGTTCACTACCGTGAGTTTAAACATTGGCAGCGAATCAACTAAGATATTGATTGATATATTGCAGTTGATTACGGTGTGTGACAAGAAAAGGAAGCTTGACTATGACAGATAACACCTCAATAACCTAAGTGGCTGATGAAAGACAGTCGAAACTATTTGATGAATAATTTTTGTACCTCATTCAACATCCTGTGTAGCTCATCCCTTGCCTCAACAACTCGATCTCTGTCATTGCTGTCAACAACAAAGATGAGGCCCTGCGTGTTCTGAAAATAATGCCTCCACAATGGACGAATCTGAAAGACAAAGCTTTATGTTTCAGTACCGTGTACGACTTCGACTAAGTCCAACAATCCACAAGTAATGGTTGGACAACACATGTGAGCTATTCTATTCTGAAGGAAATTATAAAGTATGATTGTCAGAAAATACCTTGTCCTGACCCCCGACATCCCAGACAGTGAAGCTGATGTTCTTATACTCAACAGTCTCCACATTGAACCCTGCAAAATGTGTCACTTAGTTAAAATCTTATCTGCGGCTGACGAAAGATATCAGTGTATGCCCATCTTCAATCAAGTTAATGTCCAACCCAACTTTAACAAAATAAAAATAAGTAGACAGCAATCAACATGCTAAACCATTCTAGTTTAAGTTGACATCCAAGCAAAGTGAACATACAATAGTCAACAGGAAAGTACAAAACCTTATGCCAGAAGAAAGCAACATATTTCAATCATACAAAATCACTGCCCAGTCACAAGAACTGATGCCATAAATAAAAACAGTATATATCTAAAATTTCAATGCATGTTTTGATAGAGAGTTCAAAAACATGACGGACATTGAGATTCTAGAATTCAATGGACTAAAATGCTACATATTCTATTTTTTTGTCCAGGCAACATGTTAATTTTTGCAAGGCAAACACCAAAACAATAACAGGTATACCAATTTATAGCAAATTAACCCATCAAATAGCCTTACCAATAGTAGGAATGGTTGTCACAATCTCCCCAAGCTTCAACTTGTACAAAATGGTCGTCTTACCAGCAGCGTCAAGACCGACCATCAAGATACGCATCTCCTTTTTTGCAAATAGCCGGCTAAACAGCTTTCCGAAACTCAACCCCATTTCTTCCTTATTCTGTATACACATCAAATACATAAAATTCACAAATCAACATAACCAACTTATTTACAAACATAAGAACAGCGCATATGTTGAGCATTATGAAACTGAAAATTTTCATATTTGCTGAAGATCAAATGTCCAAATTGTAGTAATTAATGACTCAATCAGCTTCAATCAAGCACAAAACAGATCTACAGATAATTAAAAAAAATGTTCAAGTCAAAAGATCAAACAACAATCTGCATCATCAGAATTCCGCTTCCTGAAGTCTTTTGCCTCAACAAACGAGCGAAATACATTAAAAATCGCCTCATTTCCATTTCGAATTAGAACATCATCATCGTCAAAAACCGGATCAAGCAAACAATTGAATGACAATCAGCAGATCGCAATAGATGGCGAGGTGCGACTTGTGAAATTTACCTCGGGAGACGTGATGAGGTTCGCGACGGGGGGATCTGAGAAAAAAGAGATACAGCTTTCAAAGGACTCGTCAACGAAGCACGACGATGGTGTTTTTAAGATAGGCTATTTCGATAAGTGACGAAAATACCCCTGGTATTGCTGCCGTTGGAGTTGGACTGAAAGTTTTAAGTTGAAGAAAGTTTTTTTTTTTTTTTTTTTTGATAGGGTGTTTATGTTAGTGGGTTAGTATCTGTTAGGGTTGGGATTTGAGTCCTGGACTCATTTTGGCACAGAGGAAGTGCTATCCGTGGCGGATCCAGCGCCTCTAGACAGGGGGTCCCAAAAAAATTTTAATCAAATTTTTTAATATTAAATATATATTAATTATTAATAATAGAATTTAAATTAATTTGAGTTTATTTTAATTAATAAATGTGTATTATATTTTATGTTTATAGCTTTGTTGTTAAAAATAAGTTAACTTAGATCTAAAAAAATGCGAAGTTAAGTGCGATTAAGTAATAAAACATACTTAAATTGAGATATTAAATAAAATAATCAATTTTACGTATTAAATAACATTGTTTACCAGATAAGATGAGATCAATGAGAAGGGTCCTGGGACCCCAGACCCCCCTGGCACCGCCCCTGAGTGCTACCACTGAGCAACTCCGCTTCACTTGATAACGTTAAATAGGAAAAGTTTAACATGTTAATTATGATATCAAGGAACTTTTAAAACGTTGAAGTCGCGTGGCGATCATGTACATTGCATATTCTTTTTTCTCACATACCCAACGCCTTGATTTAATCTTAAAGTGTGTAGAACATATCGGCCTCGGATGATTGCACGACCATGATATTGATTCTCACAGCGAGATAGTATTTAGAGATTCGAGTTCGAGATAATCAAACTTGTTATGTGTATAGACAGAGAGCATGTTGACGTTGAGGCTGTAAGAATGTCCACAAGACAAATTTATTTACAGTTTGTGAAGTTGAAACAGCATCAGCGCCAATACTGAGCCCACCTGTGAATGGTCTCAACCATCTGAGGGAACAGTGCACTGACGCTGTCGTTGATGAGATCTTGGAAGAAATGGATACAAGCCTCGTCATCTAGGTCAAGCCGGAACTTCTCCTGAAGCTGTAACACACATGAGAATTAACAGCTCTTATAGATGGAATGATACAAGTTTATGAAAGAAAGTGTACCTTCAGTATGCCTTTTTCAGGATCAGAAGCTATATCTGGAATGTTGGATCCAGCCATGAGGTGGAACAGGTTTAGGATTAGGTTGCTTGATTTCCGGAGGATGTTGTAAGCCTCACAGCAATATGATTTAAACCTAGTGTAGTATTGGCTGAAAAAAAAGAAGGGGGAAATCGATCTTAAGCAACATATGTATGATTTACAGCCCAAAATATAACTAGTCCCCCTTTATTTTATTTTTCCCTTTTTGCATGAGTCTTTGGATAATACCTTTCGGCTCCACCCATAGCCTCAACCATTTCTTTGCAAAGCTTCATTGGTGGTGGGAATGGCTTAGGATCTTTACCAAGTATAAAGCCAAAATCAACATGGAACAAACGTCCATCATCTCTTAGGAGAAGGTTGTCCAAGTGCCTGATAAGATGAGATCAATGAGTACAGATGAAATAAGAATAAGACATGTACTTTTAACAAGTAACGCTTGCTGGTGGCAATTGAAGTTATTTGAATTAAGCCTACAAGAAGGGAAATATAGAAATTAAAGAACTGAAGTCTTAGATAAGAACACTGCAGCATGCAGGTCATACCTATCTCCAATGCCCAATATGTATGTGATGACAGAATATCCAGCGCAGCTTTTTATAAAGGTTTCAAGACAGGTAGCGGTGATCCCATATGGACCATCCTCATCAGGATGAAACTTCTGCAAATAACTAATGATGCTGCGGTGTTCTGAGAGAATCTGTGAATCAGAGACGTTAGAATTTCAATTCATTATTCACTTGTTTCAAAGCTTAAAGACATTTTTGCAAGACAGTATTTTGTTGGTAGAAGTATGACAAAATTGCTCAAATTTGCATCTCATAATTCACTGAGAAATAGTAGCTTGCCTGAGCCAAAGAACTGGATGGTATGAATTCTAGCATTCCTTCGTCTTGTCCAGTGGCCAATACTTTGTAAGGAGTTAAGTGGAGATCTAGATTCTCCAATTTAAGCAACCGGTCCATCAGTGACACCATTTGAACAACCTACAAATATTCCATCAAATGACAAGGAAGTTTGCTCATACAAGATAGGCAGCGAGTGTGAGAGAATTGTCAGATAAACACCATGTAAACATTTCAGCATGTACCAGCTGGTCCTGTCGAATGTCATCTCCTTTTTTAAAAATTATCTTGCAGTTCCCACCATTAGCTGTTCGAAAACTCAGTCGCAGTGGGTTAAGTGCACTTTTAAATATTGACGACTCTGATGGCACTATGCCAGTGATGAGAACACCTGGGCTTAAGGGTGATCTTATAGGCTGATTGCAAGACCAAACAAATAAATGAGGATTAGAAACCAATACATGGTTTTCTCAGAAGCAATAGACTGTTATTTTTATAATGGTCAAGATTCGTGCAAATATACCTCTTCAAAATAGGTAAGCTCACTGAGAAGTCCAGAAAGAAGTTGTCTAAGCTTTTCAATTTTCCTTTGTGTGCCACCTCGGACGTTTCTCACATCTCTCATTATTGAACACAATTGCGCAGTAAGCTCAGTTTGACGAACCAAGCTCTGCCACTTCTTGTATCCATCTTCCTCATCGTCGGATGCAGCAGTCAACTGCAAATGGTAAGAGTTTATACAACACAGCTTAAGGCGAGCATGAGTGCGAGATTGATATGGTTATTAACATGATAATGATAACATTTCACATACAGAAACAAAATCATTTCACAAGGCCAGTATATTTCTTTCTGGGGAAAAGTCACCTTCAACATGTTCTCTTCCAAAATCTCATAGGTGCTGTAAAATCGTTTTGCATAGGCAGGATCATGGAGCTCAACAGCTACATACCAGCGAAGGAAGCTGGCCAGCTCAATATTGTGTACAGCTGCAAAAGTATATTTTTCTCAGGAGTGAACCGAGGAAAAGAAACACTCAAGGTCGAATCCAGAAGACTTACATCGTCTCACAAGAAATTGACAAAGGCGAGATTTATCATTACGCTCAAACCTAAGGGCTTGAACCAGCTGAAGCAAATAACATTGGAGCTCCTCATCATCTGCTCTGTTAAGAACATTGACAGCATATGCACGAACCTGACAAACGGAATAGTGAAGTGTTAACCTACAACTAGCGTCGTAAACAAAACCATGTACTGGATACTGGTACACTTGCACTTATAAATTCAAATCTACCCGAAAAGATAAATAAACCAAGGCATGTGACATTTTGCTAACCTCTTCACTCTCGAACACAGGGGACAGTAGTTCTAGTGCATCACAGACGTCAATCATTTCCCATTTGTACATCAGTTCTAATGCTTGCTTTGCTTCCTGCAAAATTACAAAATCAGAGTTTATTATAATTTCATATTTGCAGAATCAGTTAAAAAGCTAGATGGGATTGGCAGTTTCCAAAAGGAAGTTATCCTAAAGATAAAAGATCGTCCATATTTAAGTCCTGCAAGTTGGTTTGCTTGCAACGGTACCACAAAGGCATCCTTCTACTTTGGATGGAGAGTTAAGACAGAAAAGCCTTTTTTAGAGTTATATATCCATGTTAGCGGAGCTACACGACACCACATTAATTCTAATAATAATTATGTGAGAGGAACGCCCTACGAGACTCTGCAGCCATGGAAGTTTGTTCATGATAATGAATTACTACAGGAGAGAAGGCATCAGTACCAATCTGCATCCAATGTGAGTATCATGAATATGAGAAAGAAGTCCATGGAAGGGAATCACACAGCTCAGAGCTCACTGATAAACAAATTTTCAAAAATAGACACACTATCTAGAAAAAATACCTGAATGTCACTCCACTCAACGCAACGAAGAAACTTAGTCAGTGCCCTCTTCTCAGACATCAACGAAATACGAAACTTCCAAAGAAGCTGCCTTTCATCACCACTCAGAGTCCTTGTTGGCGGATATTTTAGTATTCTTTGAATCGACCTATATATAAGAACATGGTAACAAACTTCATAATTAGCTTCAAGCTTTTGAGAGTAAAAAACGGCTGTTGTTGTTAACTAAACATATAAGGTTCAGATGTAAGTATGTTTACATATCTCAGCCTTTGGAATAATGTGACTAAATCTTATATCTAAAACTTACTTCTTCTCAATTGAGCTAGGTTTGAGATCTTTGTCTATGATACCTCTATCCAAACTTCTTGCTAGCTTAAGTTGCTTATGTTCAGATGGGTTGGGCTTTCCCACCTCAGGATCCCATACAAGAACTAGTTCATTTGTTGAAGCTATAGGAGATGGTACAAAGAAATTTGCTCCAGATTCCTACATAACAAAGATCTGCAAGTTAATTATCAATATAAACTCTTCTGTCACAGAAAGAAACTATATGTGAGCAACCCTGTACTTATATCTAGAGTGAGGCAGTAGTCAATGATACATGCTAAATGAAATTACTTAATTACATAGCGTTGAACACATTTGTAATATGTATGATTTTCTCTATATATCTCTAATGAGCTACCTGGAAAACAACCCGATGCTCAAAACTGCAGAAATCAACAAGGAGATACAGCTGAGAATTTCCGATTTCACAGTTCTCCTGCTCCTTTATCTTCTCCATAGCTTTAAGTGTGAGGCGATCAAGCCATTCAACCCGTTGTATCTGTCCTCTTTCATACTTATTCATAAGTTTTTCCAAGCGCTCCAGTTCTCCACGTTCATGCCTTGGGACCTATAGGAGATGAACCCATGTTAATGCTGCTAACGGCAGACAGAAAAAGCATATATCAAACATCTGACGTCTAAAGACCTTTCCAGGAGTAGTTGTCGGAGTGGATCCGTCTGCCTCTTTCCCATGCCACAACCTAAGCTTATGCTTTCCAGTTTTTAGTTGTTTCTTATTGTTAAAGAGAAGAAGAGTAGCCCCACCGATCAGTCCCTCGCTACTGTCACTTGATACATCTCGAACCTGTGACCAATGGCGAACCCAGGAGAAAATTCAACTAGGGCAATTGTGTATGCATCTTTCATAAAGGTAATTTAAAAGTAGGATTATAAATGGAAATTACAAATCTTCATTTTCGCAATTTGTTCAATCAAGCTAGCAATCTCATTACTGTTACCTTGTTTGACATATCTTTTTCTTCGATAAATAAGTCTAAAAGGAGAATTTACTATTTGAGATGCAACTCAATCACTGAAAGTAAAGAGAAATTTTTTACAAATTGAAACCTTGTAGCTGATATGATGAAAAAAGGATGCTTAATCTTCAGAAAACGTTTATAATAATGATTGTCAACCTCCTGAAGTGTAACGAGAAGACATCCAAGATTATCTTGACATTTAACAATAATGAGAATGGTTATTTGAAACCCCTTCGTATTGATATTTTTCATTAAAACAAATGACATCTGCATTCTCATACCACGCAGCAAAAATTAGCTTAACTTACCGTGAAGGCCAACTGTGAGTGGGCAGTTAAGTCCCTATACTTCGTGCTCAATGTAATCAATTCACTCCAACTATAACTTTGTACTGCAGACTCCAATCTGAAATACTCAACAGTGAAAGAAATAACACAAATCTATCAACTAAACAAATATGAAAACCGATACATAAAATTGAATCCACCGAAGCACTATCTCAACCTCGTTTTATATGGCAAACCAAAAGGAGCACCGTCAATGTACAACCTACACTCCACATACAGCTCAGGCTTTCTCTCATCCAATACACCGGCTTCTGCACACAAAAAAGCATCCAATCTTCATTCACTACTCAACCCAATCTCTTCAACCAACCCAAAAAGATCAGCTCCATAATATTCTTCTCATCAACAAAATACAACTATTTACTAAAACAACAAACATTAATTAAGACCTAATCAGCTGCTATTTCATCTCCCTAAATCAAACACAGCCATAATAAATTATAACTGCCTATTCTAAAATTCATTTGCGAACCGATTCGGATGTGATATTTACCGGAAATCGGACGTTTCACCGACGGCAACTTCCCCTCCAATCGCTCGATCCGGAAAGTCACAGGAAGATTAATGTCGCACGACAAGAAGAACCTCTCGACTTTGTACTCGTTGCCGCTCATCTCTCCTTCAATTTTTTATTGCAGACTTCAATTTCACACGTCAGAGATCGGATGAAGGAGCTCGTGGTCGACTCGCCGGCCACTGCAATCGCGCCAGCGTCGTGAAATCGCCGGTCGATCGTTAAGTTGTTCACGCTAAAGTGGACCCCATACTAGTATTTTGGCCACATATTTATAGGTATTTACAAATAGACCATTGAATTCGAAATTTTTTCTGATATAGTCAAAATCCGAATTTGAGTTCATTTTGTACTCTATTCTCCAAATTGTTTTCCGCCAGTTTAGATTTAAAACGCTCGTCATTAGCGCTAGGTCTCGTGATGTTTTTACTTAATATAATATTGAGTCAGTTTGTTCTTGTGTCATTTTAACCTAAGACGAGATATGAAACGTTCTTGTCATTCGTACTAGGCTTTGTGACGTTTTTACTTAATATAATAATGTTTAGTCAGGCTGTTCATGTGTCATTTTAACCTAAGACGTTACTAAATGTGTCTTATGTCACAGGGCCCGTTCTATAGGGATTGGATTTGGGGTGTTGGGAGATTAGATTAGATTAGATTGTGTTGGGTGAGATTGGGGTGTGTTGGATGAGATTAGGATGTGTTGGGTGAGATTGGGGTGTGTTGGGTGAGATTGGATTAGATTGTATTTTATTAGGTGAGTGGAGAGTAGATTAAGTGAGTGGGTCCTACATTAAAAATAATATTATAAAAATATTAGATATTTAGATTATGTGAGTGGAGGGTAGTTTAGGTGAGTGGGTCCTAGTTTATAAATAATATTATAAAAATGTTAGATATATGTGAGTGGAGAGTAGATTGGATGAGTGGAGATTAGATTAAATTAGGTTGTGTTGGGTGAGATTGGGTGAGATTGAGTGAGATTGGGGTGTGTTGAGTGAGATTGTGTGAGATTGGATTGTGTTAGGTGAGATTGGGTCGGATTGACCCAATCCCTAGAGAACAGGCCCACAATAAACAAATTTCGCTGATACAAGCTGACGAGGAAAGGTGAAGCTGCGACCGAAGAAGCCAGGTATTACTGAACACCCGGCCTAAAACTGATGAACTGATTTTTTGTTACCTTTGGCAAAGGAACGCGGATTGTAATAACAAAATAAAAGTCTGAAAGACGTTTGAGCAACCGATTGATTCGGGTAAACAATCACAGCACTTTCCACCAGAATGCTGCAAAGACGATGAGTTTTCTATTGTGCAAGATTGTGCGAACTAGGGATGCACAAATTTGGACCGGACCGTAAAAATCCCAGTCTGGTCCGGTCCACGGTCCATATTTTTGAAAATTTCCGATCCACCGGCCCGATCCGTAAATTTAAGTTAATCTGGTCCTGTCCGATCCACTTTTTACCAAAAATCCGGTCCATATAAACCTCGGTCCGATTGACGGTCCATGTTTTTAAAAAATTCCGATCAATCGGTCCGACCCGGATCGTAAAACTGAACCGGTTCAAGCAGCATCAAGAGGAAGAAGAACTTCAAAATAAGGCATTGAGGGGGAATATTAACAATTAATGTCTAATTTGTGCTAAATACTTTTATATAAGGAGAAGTACAAAAATGAGAAGTCCAACCCACACAGAGAGAAAAAAATCTAGAGAAGTGTAGTGAAATATGGATAGGGATAAATAAAAGATAGTTACGTAGGGAGAAATTGAGTATAAATAGAGGAGAGTGTAAGGGGCTGTTCTTTTGAGCTTTATTTAACTAAAATTTTATTGTACTGAACTTAATTTAAATGTATTGAACTTAATTTAACTGTACTGAACTGTATCGAGTTTAATTTAACTGTACTTTACTTAAACTGGAAAAAAATTATATGTATGTATTTTTTTTAACTTATACAGCTTATTAATTTCACTTGCTCAAAAATTAAACACTTTTTAAAATTTAAGTATATTTTAAGCATAATTTTATGATTGTATTTTACAAAGTATAAAATATAATATTATGTAATTAAACAGCGAAAAGAGCATATAAAATATTATGTAATATTTTACAAAGTACAAATTTTGATCTTTAAGTTTTACTATTTTTACATTACGATTCTTGTTCTTTTAAGTCTACGAATTTTGATTCTTTAAGTTTTATCTACATTACGATTTTTGTTCTTTAAGCTACGAATTTTGATACTTCTCATTTCTCACCAAATTTATTACTTCTCATATGATTTGTTCCCTTAAAAGGATGCAATAGTTTCCGAAGAGGTGTGGACACAAACTTGAAATACCGTTAGATCATATATGTCTTACGGTTTTCCAAAAATTATTTAAAAAATTAATAATAAAATAAAATTTTGAATAATAAGGTTGGAAACTATACAAACTAGATTGACTTGAAAAATTATATTAAATTTTGTTAACTTAATTTAATTTAAGTATACTTAACTGTACTGAACTTAATTTAAATGTATTGAATTTAATTAAACTATACTGAACTTAATTAAAATGTATTGAACTGTACTGAACTTAATTAAACTGTATTGAACTGTACTGAACTTAATTTAACTGTATTGAACTTAATTTAACTGTACTGAACTTAATTAAACTGTATTGAACTTAATTTAATTTTACTGAACTTCATAAAACTGTATTGAAGTGCAAAAGAACATGCCCTAAGTAATAAATACTAGAGTCATAAAGAGTGAATCTATCTTATAATAATTTCTCCTACTAATAATGAAAGTTGTGTTTTGTACACTGTGCGACTAAACATCGTTCACAATGAAAAACGGAAAAGTGAAATGAAATTGAGAAACGAAATTGACACGTGCAGAGACGAGGCTTGTTTAAAGGTAATTGCTGACATGGCAATGGTGGTGGCATTCTTTTTTTTTTTCGATCAAAGTTCAATTTTTTTATTAAAACAAGAACAAACTGTCCCGAAGAGACAGAAGTCCTAGCAAGGGCATGACCAAACAGAAGACTGTTCTGGTCAGACCGACCGCAGCGGCTGACACTACATATACGGAATACGCACCGTCATGCCCTTCGAATACAAGGCAGGAGACAAGCTCCTGAACTAAAAACTAAAATACTAGAACAGCTCAGACCGACAAACGGCTGAGGTAAACAACTCAGACCGGAAACCCGACTGAGAGAAAACCAAGCTAAAACTAAACCTAACCTACATCTAAAACGAAAGACTAAACATCAAAACAAAACAAACACCGACATGAGACAAAGAGCAACCAGTCGAGTCCACGTCGCCCAAAACCAATTGCCACCGTCGAGTACCAGCAAACACCTCCTTCAGCCACTTTAGATCCGCCAGCAATCCAACCCTCCCCGGCAGCCGACGCCAACCACCTCACCAGCGCACAGCACAGCGACCACCCATCCAGACGCCGACCACCACCCAAACGCTGGAGGAAAACCAAAGGGGAAGAAGGCATCCGACCGCCAGCCCTCACGCCAGCCACATCCGCATGACGACGCCAACCAAAAAGAACTCAAGACCGAGCCCCAGTCCCTGCCGGCGGTAGATCTGAAATCAGCGGAAGCTTTTGCTCTGGAGTGTTCTGGAACAGAGTAGAAAGAGAGAGAGCTATTTGGTTCAGTTTAATGGTGGTGGCATTCAATTCGGAGACTTTGAAAAATCTTATATAAAACATTTATTTATATGAATGATGTAGAAAGACATACACATACCTTGAAACACCTACCTATCTAAAAATGAACAACAACATCGAAAAAATTAGCCAACAAACACAGAACAAAGCATCTCACATGAAGAGTAATCCGTGCAAAATTAGTTAATCCATCAGCTGCTTTATTATCTGCACACAAGAAAAGCTCCAAGGTCCAGAGTAAGCCAAGTTGGCCAAACAGAAGAAGCGGCTGATCAACCAACTCCAAAGCAACAATCAGGCGCGGGCCAAATTTCCATGAACGAGAAAGGCTACACAAGCGAGGTTTATAAAACAGCACCCTGCCAAAAGAAGCACGCCACCTGAACTCCAGAAAAGACATAAAGGAGGACTTAGAAGCTAGGACAAGTCAACTAGATGGGAGCAGTGAACTGTTCCACTTTGCCTCAAGCCCAGGGAGGTGATCGTACCACCAACGACAAAAAGCAACTATTGCAACCCGTGCAGCCAACCTTCTAGCATCCATCCTCAACATCATTCCGGTGTCAAAATTAACAAACATGATGACCCCGACAAAGAGGGTGATCCCGGGCAAAACCGGACAAAAGCAACACAAACTACTTAGAGCAAAACCAACCACCCCAACAAAATACTAAAACCTATAAACACCAAATAGAACCACCGCACCGCCATCAAGAACACCCCAACAACTCCAAACCTCACAGCCAAAACCCACCACCCCAAGCCACCCATGTCACCACCCGCCGCCCGCCGCCCACCGCACACCGCCCCCAAAACCCCAACAAAATACTAAAACATATATGGATGATGTAATATTTAACAGGGTCCGCTCAAGAGGTACTGTGCCTTTTGAACCTTCTAATATGGGGTTATTCACCAAACTAACCCAATTCCAAACTCACATTGTCCAATTGCACCCGTTGAAACTCAAATAACCAATTTACCCCATTTTTAATATTCCCGGTTCCTCAAGAACCGGTACATTATAGTCCCGATTTCTCTCCTACCGGGAATGTATGAAAATGAAAATGTGGCTCGGTTTGGGGCCTACGTGGACTAAAACGAGATGAAATGGCATACACGTCATTCCTGATTTTCGGAGAACCGGGAACATTGAAACCCTAATTTCATAGAGTACTGGCTGCGGGAAGCATGCGCGGCGGATCAGTTGGAATAGAGGACGTGGTTTTCAGGGGCGAGGGAGATTGCTTCCGTGAAGTGCTTGATTGCAGTTGGATAGTCGCCGGCAGAGAAGGCGACGTGGGCTTTGGCTTCGTCGGCCATAAAACAGGTCTGAATCTTTCTTTTCCCGGCGGGTTGCGAAATTAAGGTTTCAATGTTCCCGGTTCCCCGAAAATCGGTATTGACGTGTATGCCATTTTATCACGGTTTTGGTCCACGTAGACCAAAAATCGAGTCACGTCTTCAATTTTGTACATTCCCGGTAGGAGAGGAACCGAGATTATAAAAAATGAAGAGTAACGGTTCCTGAGGAACCGGGAATATTAAAAATGGGATAGATTGATTATTTGAGTGTCAAATGGTGCAGATTGGTTATTTGAGTTTGGTTTTGGGTTAGATCGGTGAATAACCCTCTAATATGCAAGTAGTAGCTTTTAAATTACATTTTTCTTTAGTAAAGATAGATTAATGTTGGAACTTTTTTTTATAAGCAGATTACAATGTCACCGGTAAACGACCTGGGTTTGGATTCACACGGTACCCAAAACCAGTGTTATTAAAACCGGACCGGTGATCGAACTGGTCAAGTCACTGGGTCAATGGGTCAATGGTTCAACCGGGTCGAACCAGTTTGACCCGCACAGATTAAATAATAAAAATAAAATACTTATATATGATATTATAATTTAACATATTTATGACTTGAATAAATATTACATGTTTATGATCGGATTACAATAACATATCATAACAAATTGTCAAATTTAGAATTAGATGAAGTACAAATCAATAATACAACAATAATAGAACAACAATAACAATTTTAGTCTTAATTTGCAAGTCACAACAATAAGAGATTTCTAAGACTAATTGAATTTCTAGTTAAATTGATAATAAGTAAAAATATTTATAGATTTGATAAATGAATATACATTAATGAAACAAATAATAAAACAAGAATCATGTTTAGCTTGATGGAATGAGAGGGGATAATTATAGAGGAAGACTAGGTTCGAGTCTTGTTCAAGTCAAAATAAATAAATAGTTTTTCAGACCAAATCGAACCGATTGAACTGATAAAATCACCATTTTAATGCAAAATTGAGTCAATCAGCGGGTCAATCGGTTCAACCACCGGTTCAATCGGGACTTGACCGAGTTTTGACTGGTTCGATTGCAGAACGATCTGATTACAGAACCGGACCGGTTCAATCGATCGAACCGGTCGATCCGGTCCGGTTTTAATAACACTGCCCAAAACAATCACGTAATTTATTCTTAAAAGAAGCCTTTTTACCTTTAAAAAATATCAAATCAATCAAGTGGGCATGACATCTAACATGTACCACACTATCTACGTTTCAAAATGGAAGACTTTTTCCAATTGCACATTTTACTTTGGTACGTTGGTTTGTGATTTATGATTACTGACCGTAAAAAGAATGTACTAAAAGTCTGAAGATTGACCGACGAAGTGGGTTTAGTGTCGCGGTCCTGGGCAAGAAATTGTCTTAGTGGGGTATGGCCGAGTCTAGTTTGCAGACGTATAGGTGAATGAATAATAGGACATTCACTGACCATAGTAATTCATAAAAAACAAAAAAAACTCGTCAATTCTTATAAGATAAATTAAAAATGAGAATATTTATAAAAATTAAATATTTATTTTATATAAATTTGAGCAAAATTATGACCACGGGGAGCGTTCAGTTGAGAATCCCTTATAATTCGAAAACCTAAAAATCATATTTTGACAATCGAATCAAGATGCATCTTCGATTGACACGTGTCATCATCACAATGACCTGATAATGTATTTTGAAAGGTATAGATTCTCAAATTCTGGAAATGTAAAAGAGTTCGCATTTAAGTTCCTCATGACCGCAATACCACTACTCTTCGTTAATGTATTTCTACTATGGGTGCTTAAAACTCTCATCTCTTTAATCCGCACCGGAATAAAATTCAATTGAACTGAATTTTAATAATGTACATCATTGGTTAGCAAAATGTGTTATCTGAACGGGTGGCCTGTTGGTTAAGGAGTCCAACTTAAGATGGTTGGATCGTTACGCTCTGGGTTTGAGTCCCTGGGCCACCAATTTTCTTCCTTCCTTTTACTCTTCCTCGTCCCGCCTCGCGCGTGGATCCTTCCTACATCCCTCGTGGTGGAGGATGTACCGACCAGATGCTTACGAATCCGATCAAGATACCTTGCTAAGAGCTTTAGAGATTAATATATATGTACTAGATGATATAGCTCATATGCATTGTATTGTATCTAATTATTGTATCCGCCCATTATATAAAAAAAAAGTATCAATTTACAAATAGGTCATTTCTTTTGTACACACAAATAGGTCATTTCTAGGGAGAGGAAATCTTAGTGGGTTAGTGACCTAAAGAGCTTAAGGGTATGACCCTTGTCGGTTTAGGTACTTTCTAACTTCTAAGTACCTAATAATTCGGATAAGTGACTCTAAGTTAAGACACAATTATACCACTCATCGTAAACAACTTTATCTCATCCTACCTTAGCTTCCACTAAGTTGAGTGAAAGATTCCCATCCCCTTTTATCATTATACAACTCAAATTTCAACTATAACGACCCAACTTATAAATAAAGGGCAGGCTTGCAAATGAGACGTTAAAAGATAGGGCATGTTCCACCCACCAAAGGAAGTGAGGACCAACTATATAAACTAACATAACTACCTCATTCCCCTGTTCCAAAACAGAACACCTACAAAAAAAAACAGAACAGCAAAAATTCAAGCATATGAAGACAAAGAGGATATCTTCATCTCCACTAGTGTTTCTACTGCTACTGGTTTTAGCTTTCGCTTTCGCGAACGCCGCGGTCGAGGCTAGGAAGAATTGTCATGTGAAGAAGCCGAAACCTCAACATAAGCATAAGCATAAAAACCACAGTGGCAGAGATGGACATGGATCGGAGAGTCCTTCGTTTCCACCGCCCTCGCAGACTGCGTTAGGCATTTTTGATCTCGTGTCGTTTGGGGCGAAAGGCGATGGGATGACTGATGATTCCAAGGTATGTTTTGATTTAGGTTTTTGTGTGTGTGTGTTTTTGTTTGTTGAATTTGTGATGATGTTTCAGAATGTTGGTCTGATGAATGATGTCTGCCGAGTCTTATAGGCAATTGTATCGGCATGGAATGCTGCCTGCAAAGTCGAGAAGTCGACTGTTCAGATTTCGGCAGGATACACATTTCTTACCTCTGCAATCACCCTCCAAGGCCCTTGCTCCCCTGGCCTTGTTCTGCAGGTCAGTTTTGGGAAATCCAACTTATGTTGAATTATTTCGCTAGCTTAAATGAATTATAGTCCTGTAATGACTCGAATAATACGCAGATTGACGGGACTCTAAAAGCTCCTCCACTAGTGAAGTCATGGCTCAAGTCCAGCACTTTTCAATGGCTTAACTTCAAATGGACTCATAATTTCACAATCCAAGGATCAGGCATAGTCGATGGGCAAGGCTCCAACTGGTGGTCTCCTACCCAAGTTGATCAAATTCAGGTACACAGAAAACAAAAAACACAATACTTCTAAAGTTCAGTACACAGTTCAGTCCGATAATCGATACAGTTGAATCAAATTCAGTACAGTATCACACTTAATTTCAGCTCAAAAAAACAACCTTACTAATTTCAAACCCTTCTACTATAGTGTTTTTTTTGTAGTAGTGACCAAATGGTCCTAAAAGACTACACCCTAAATCCTAATCCTTTGTACCATTTTGCAGAAAAGATCCAACAGCATTCCAAACATCAAACCTACTGTAAGATTTGTAGAGCATGAGAGATGCATCTCCAATTATTAGTTATGAAGTTCTTTTTTTTATTATTATTATCTGATGTATCTTCTCCTTTCTCAGGCTATTAGATTTTATTCAAGCAACAATGTCACAGTTCGCGACATAAGTATCATAAATAGCCCTCAATGCCATTTGAAGTTCGACGATGGGAGAGGAGTTCACGTTACGAACATCACCATTTCCTCTCCGGAAGACAGTCCGAACACGGATGGAATCCACCTGCAAAGAACTCGAGACGTAGAAATCCAACACTCCAGTATCGCATCCGGTGAGATTTCTTGTTTTGAATTTTCTAGCACACTGCCGTCTCATGACTGAAAATTAGCATTTAGCTGCGCAACACCAGGTCTTTTTTTCAGATATTTTCGGACAAATTAGGGCTAAAAGTTTAGAGTAAATGAAGAGGAAAGAACAAAAAGTAGAGAGAGAGACTTTTCGCTTTGTGATATTGAACACATGTTTTTAATTATAAGACAACCTTTGCTAAGTTTAATGTTGTTTGGGCAGGTGATGACTGTGTGTCCATACAAACCGGTTGTGCTGATGTCCACGTTCATCACATTACCTGTGGCCCTGGCCATGGTATAAGGCAAGGTTTCCCAAGTTACTTTTACCATTCTGCTCTTAATTGTCTATTAAAGTTCTAACTCTAATCTCATCAGGATTCGAATCTGAAATCTTAAATTATGTTATGATGAAAAATGGAAAATTGTAACAATGCAATATTTGCAATGATCATTTACAGCATTGGAGGGCTTGGAAAGGATAGAACAGCAGCCTGTGTATCAGACATCGTTGTCGAGCACGTCTCGATGCTGAAAACCATGTATGGAGCGCGAATCAAGACTTGGCAGGTTTGCCGTCATTTAAATTCGATAATTATTAAGTATATGAAATGGAGAGAAAAAAATATAACTATTTGATGTTTTATGTTACGAAGCATCATGCTATAAATATTACTACAGACTGGACATTATACGACAATTCTTACTAAAAAATGTTGCATATTGTCCAAACGATCGAAATGGTGCATGATATTCAGAGTGTAGTACATAGTGAAAGGTATAAAAGTAAATATCTCCCTATTATTTATAACAGACTCAAAAGTATCAAAATGTTATGAAGCCTAAATGTGGTTAGTCATAACAATTTTCATGATCAGGGAGGAATTGGGTATGTGAAAAATGTGACATTCTCAAGCATGGAAGTATCAAATGTGAAGGTGCCAGTCATGATAGACCAATTCTACTGCGACAAGCACAGGTGCAAGAACCAAACAGACGCCGTTGCGATCTCCGATATCAAGTTCAATGACATCACAGGAACATTCTCATCCCAACCAATCTACCTAGCCTGCAGCAGCTCCGTCCCTTGCACCGGGGTAGACCTGATCGACATCCAACTCAAACCCTCCTACGGCTTCAACGAGTTCCAGCACCAGCGACAAGCGTTGTGCTGGAACTCGTATGGAAAGACGCAAGCTCCTTTGGTCCCTTCGAGTATTGACTACTGCTTAGGAAGACCAGACCACAGCAACTCCGTTAGAAGACCCACAACATCATCTGACATCAAATGTTAAAATTTATAAACCCTAAATTCTAAGCCTTAAAAACGCTAAAATTAGAGTCTAGGGTGTTTCTGAGCTGTCTCAGCTTGCAATTTCTTAGTGTAACAACCACTTTTGTGCTCTCTCTCTTGCTTCCCCTTTTCTGCATTTTTTTTTTAACATTGTGGGAAGGTGATGGTGTGTAATAATGTAACATTTTTTTTTTTCAAAATACAAAGTTTGAAACTTTTTGCTGGCCATGAACATGATCTCATCTGCTACTTCAATTTTTTTTTCCAGCTTTTCTTTATCTTGAATGGAAATAAAAATATTAGCTTTCGGTAGTTAATTAAGCCTGGCATAATGCGTGCACCGTCCTCGACTTTGTGTAGAATATTCTATCTGGTTGGTGTTCTGGAACACATAATCTAAACCTTTCTTTTTGTCCAAGAAAGTTGTGCACGCATGGTTTAAGTGTACCTCGGTTTTGTTATTAGAGTAAAGATCACATGAGAAGTGGTAGTTATGGTGAAAAATGAGAACTAATTTCATCCGTTCATTTTTGTTATTAATGGTTAGGATTTGATTGAATAAAGTTACATAATTCGTACATTTTCAAAGGATTCTTCGTAGCCGTACATTATTCGTACCTTTTCAAAGGATTCTTCGTAGCAGTACATTATTTGTACTTTATTCAATCTAATCCTAACCATTGATAACAAAGATGAACGAATGAGATTAGTTCTCATTTCTCACCATAACTACCACTTCTCACCGGAACCGAACTCTTTGTTATTATAAGTACGTAAATAATAAATCGAAGTTTTTTAAACAAATGTTGTATATATATAATTCTAGAAAAAGTAATTCAAAATCGAAATATTCTACTAATTAGTAATCTTATTCTTTTTTTTTTGGGATAAAATTAGTAATCTTATTCTTAAGTTCCAATATATATAGAATTGAATCCCAACCAGCAGGGCAGTAATAATTTGCTGCGAGAATGAAAACTTTCGCTCTCGTTTTGTGTTTGTTAGTTTCAAACGAGGCCGTTCAGGGTTCATACTTTTAATTTTAAATTTTATTTATGTAATATAAGCATAAAAAGATGTAGTTTGACAATATAATTAATCAAAATGACATCACTTTTGATTGATTGTCTTTTTTATTGGGTGTTAGTTTGTTAAGTGTTAGTATGAGGTCTTGAACCCTGGACACTTTGTGGCGCAGGGGGAGTGCCTCCACCGGATCACTCCTCTTTGCCTCGATTGATTGTTTTTTTTGACTTGGCTGTAGGGTAACCAAATCCATTATTTTATTATTATTATTATTTTGATATTCACCCTTAATTATGAAATTGTTTGATAGTAAGAATGTAAGATATATTTGTTGAATAAATATCTGAATATTATTCTAAATACGCATGCAGCAGTAATGACAATTAATCTGAACGCGTATACAGTCTGAATACTATTGAATACACATGCAGCAAAAACAACAATTAATCTGAATGCGTATTCATTAATCTGAAAAATTAATACAGAACATGGATATAAAACGAAACAGATATACTAAAAAGGACAGCAAACCGTAGTGGTTCAGTCACGTCGCAGATGCTGTCCTTAAAGCAGATTTGCCTCCCGTAGGTGCTGGGTTTTGAATGGCAAAAAGCTTCCCAGGATAAAAGAACTTCAGCGAGCACTTGAGCACTAAAGCCTTGCTGATCGAACCTATTCTGATCTTTAGCTACCACTGATCGAAAAAGGAAGTCGAGAGACTGAGGAGGATGTGTTGTTTTCTGTGTGGTTCAGTGAAGGACTGATCTTCAATATATAGGCGCTAAGGAGAACTGCCCCACTGCTCACGACCTGAAGACGTGGGAGGTTGCAACTGCCCACGAACTTATCACGTTTTGGACGAAGACCAGGTTGTTTGGAACCGCCTCAACTGCCCAAGACTTGGTCCATGTTGACATTGGATGCAAAAAATGACAATCGAATTAAGCAAAACCGAACCGCGGAGAAATCGATGCACTATTCGTGTCCGCAGATGCGGGCGCACACAAGCCAAGCCAAATTGGACGTCGTCGACTGGATGGGCGCCCGCGTAGGTGTTTTGGGAGACCTTGGCTTAACAACTTAATAACCATGATCTTGAAATCATATAAGAACATAACTTGTTCCTCTTTGGCTTCCAATGTGGGATATAAGATTTCACTCATGTGAAATCCATCTTCATATCAATCCCTACCAAAGTCAAGTTTCATGAATCCATCTTCATATCAATCCCTACCAAAGTCAAGTTTCATGAGTTTTGGTCCAACTTTGGCCATCGATTTCTCATTCAATATAGCTTCAATTTTGGCATTTCAACATTCGATTTCATACCTCTCAATTCAAGGTATTTTAATCTGATTTTATCAACACGATTCGAGGTGTCCTCCACGCTCAATTTTAGTTATCAAATGTGGCGCACCATCATTTTCTTCACACCTTCTAACACATATTATTCAACAATCCCCCACATGAAGAAAATCGAGTGGTGAAAACGATAAAATAATAATTCTCGATAATCAAACTCGACTCGATGTGGTGA
The DNA here is from genome assembly GCA_033675395.1 of Rhodiola chrysanthemifolia. Lineage (NCBI taxonomy): Eukaryota > Viridiplantae > Streptophyta > Magnoliopsida > Saxifragales > Crassulaceae > Rhodiola > Rhodiola chrysanthemifolia. The sequence goes on from CM066204.1 coordinate 18,062,432, forward strand.
TAGCTTCTATGGATAATATCTGCACAGGATAGGTAGGTAACCCCCTTGAACCTTCCATTGGGATAACATAATCTCTTTACTGACTATTCAGTAGACGTGATGTCTTTGAACTTTCGTCTTATACTGTAAACGAGATCATGTTCCCACAGTTATTATCCTGATCATTATTCAGTTCTTACTGGTGGGCTCATTTTGACCATGACACCCATTTCCTGGTTCTGCAAGAGTTTCTAAAGAATTAAGCCCTTTGAATTCTCATTTGAAGCGGCCCCACTTCTCTCTCACATAGTTGATTCTATCTCAAAGTAATCATGCATTACCCATTTGAATCTCACTATTCAAATTACTAGAATCATTAAAAGCTTCGTGCTTAGCCTCGTGCAGGAGTCACTGTTTTACCTGGGAATAGCATAGTGGTGTTACCCCCACAATGACATCACACAGTCTTAGCAGGTAGGTTGTCCCTTTGAACCAAGTTCTTGGGATCTCCAGTCATCATGGTAAGGTTTTCATTTGCCTCGACTTTTAAAGCCCAAGGGCTTAAGCCTATGTTTTGATATTAGCAATCAAAATGCTTCAGTCCCATTCCCTTTGCCGCCTTCTCTACTCGGTCCCTATGTAATCCTTTGGTTAACAGATCTGATATATTTTCTTTGGACCTCACGTAGTCAATGCTTATGACTCCGAATGAGAGAAGTTGTTTGATGGTATTGTGTCTTCGACGTATGTGTCCAGACTTACCATTATTCATGACATTCTGTGCTCTACCAATTGTCGATTGATTATCACAATATAAACATATTGGTGGCACAGGGGTTTTCTAACCAGGAATATCCTCTACAAAATTCCTTAACCACTCTGCTTCTTCGCCGCATTTATCTAATGCCACGAACTCAGCTTCCATCGTGGATCGGGTTATTAAGGTTTGTTTCGAGGATTTCCACGACACGGCTGCACCTCCCAAAGTGAATACATATCCACTTGTGGCCTTTGAGTCTTGTATATCAGATATCCAATTTGCGTCAGTGTAACCTTCAATGACTTCAGAATATCTGGTATAATGTAGACCGTAGCTACGAGTAAATCGTAGATACTTCAGTACTCTCACGATGGCTTTCCAGTGTTCTGATCCTGGGTTACTCGTATATCGTGCAAGCCTACTCACACTATAGGCAATATCAGGTCTAGTACAATTCATTAAGTACATTAGACTGCCTAGTACTCTTGAGTATTCCACTTGAGCGATGCTCTCATCTTTGTTTTTAGTCAGATGGTGGTTGACAGGCGTCGTTTGTACCTGCAAATTTGAATTTATATTTTCCTCACTCTGAACTGTGGGTTAGTACAGTGGCAAGCAAGGGTCGAACCCAAGGAAGCTAGATGGTTACTACTTTGTTCTGTAAGGAGAAAGGAAACGATTGATGAGAGTGAACAGTTTAAGAAACAGTGCAATTGACGAAATAAGCAAGGGTGTAAATATCAGAGAGAAATATTCAGACTAGGGTTTCTTAATTGTGACTTATTTTATCCTTGACTTCTAAATATCGTATTTCTAATTCCTAAGTGTGGTTACTTCCATTCCAAGTTATAACCTAAAGTAGGGTCTTTCCGGACGCCTACACCACACGCTAGACCTAGCAATTTAATACTCCATTCCAAGATATATTAAATCAGTGCGCTATTTGTTTGTAGCTCTCTAGTATCAAACAAACAGTAAATAAGGGGTATATATTGTTCGGCTAAGTCTAACCTTTCCGAGTATCGACTTAGCTTCACAATATAACCGAGATAAATAGCACAAGGTTTAGTGGAATAACGAAATAAGCATTACGATTCAAGTCTCAAAAACATCGTCACAATATATAAACCCTAGCCCGAATAATGAGTTTAGTTACACATGGCCATAAGTAAACAATGCAAGAATTAAAAGGAACAAGGAGACTTCACTAATCTGAGAACAAGAGCAAATAGACGTGTGGGCTGAGTCACGGCCGAGTGGGCGGAGGAGCTGGTGGCGCACGGAGGAGGAGATGAGGCGGAGCAAGGCTTGGCCGAGAGCTTTGAGAGAAGGAACTCGTGTGAGTTGAGGGATGATTGAAACCCTAGACCAAGAGGTCTTATTTATAGGAGCAGCCCTAGGGTTTCGAAGCTTCTATTTGGGCCTGGTCCGCAGCCGTTTTTGCTTGGTGAGCAAGCAAGCTTAAACCGCCTCATTTGAGCCCACTAATTTGGCCCAACGCGCGGGCCTTCAACGTCGTTTTGCTCATCTCGGCCAATCCCGCTCGTGCGTTTTGCTTGGCTAGTGGTATCGTCCAAGTCATTTGGCATTTCGATCACTTTGGTCGAGCCAGATTTGCAAGATTCGTTCATCTGGTCGAGCAACTTGGATTCAGCACTGGTCTGCTCGACAGGGCCTTCGGGCGCGGAACTCTGCTCGGCTGCTCCTGGGCCATTCCACTCGTGCGTTCTCCTTGGTTTGGTGACATTGTCCGACTTGTTTTCCATTTTGAGCAACTTGGTCGAGTCAGATTTGTCATTGGAGTCCGTCTGGTCGAGCGAATTGATTTCGGTGCCTATCAGCGCGCGCAAGACCTTTGGAATTGAGCCAACTGCCAATCTGCTCGGGCGTTTTCCTCCAGAGCCGTCTTGGTCTTCGTAGAAAGTTGGATGATGGAAACCCTAACCCAAGGATCTTATTTATAGCAAAAAATAGGGTTTCCAAGTCTGTTTTTGGGCTCAATTTCCAAGTCTGTTCTGACTTCAACTCTGGATTTGACCTTCTATATGACCTCGGATGCTCTCGGTGTGAACTAGAGAGTTGTAGGGAATTGAGTCACCTTTGCAATGGCATGTGGCTCGTATTTTTCTGATCAGCGGTCTATTCCCAGCACTCCGTCGAATGTCTAAAGGTCTGATCTGCCATTGCGATGTTTTTGGCATAAAATGCCGTCTTTTATGCGCGTTTCCTCCTAGAGCTTCCGAAACACCTGAAATGCAAAACCATACTAAAAAGTAATTGTTCGCATATAAAAGTGTCTAAATAAACGGGTTTAGTTGACTCGACGAGTCGTATAAATACGACTCATCAAACCACCCCACACTTAAACTTGTTCGTCCCGAACAAGAACTAAGTCATAGAAGGAAAATAAATGCAACACCACAATTTCTTCGACGTCCTGGATACTGCTACATGAATATGAGTTGCTAGTCTAGACTCGCTTTTCTATGCATATCTCAATCGCTACTAGAATCATCATGCTCAACACAGAATTAACTTGATACATGTTACCTTTTGAGCTGAAATTCAAATCAATTTGGATGAATGAGAGATAGTCCTCTTTAGACCCATGATCTGCATTCGCTGTCCCGAATTCTGGTTATATGGTTACACTTCGTTGCTTTTTCTTGCACGTGATTCATTCGAGCTTCAAGGTTTTTGAGTTGTTTTGGGACAGCTTTTGTAGTGATTTGGCTTTTGATGTACAATCATGTACTTCACTTTTGTTGCGGGTAGAAATTTCACAATTTGGCTGATTTTTCTTGAGCCTTGCTCCTTAATTGTGAATTGCTCGTCCGTGATTCGAAGGTCCAATCATCGCCCGCAAGCATATGGAAATACCTTTCTGCTCTCACTCATCCTCGTCCTTTCGACGCGAGTCAAGCCGAGGGTCGCTCGTCTGTTTTCCCGGCTGCTTGGACTAGAGATTGGACGGTGTGTTGTTTTCCCGTCCCACCTGACCGCATAAATACTGCAGTGGCGGAGCTAACTCTGAACCAATAAGTCTCGAGGTGCTAGCCTCCACAAAGTCCATATAACCATATAACTTGAATTTCGGTCCTTTGAATGCTTCGTCAAGTCTCTCTAGGACATTTCTATCAACTCCACATCCCTGTTTATCTCAACTCAAGAGGACACGTAGTGGGTTAAGTTCACATGTAAAAGCACAATTCAAATTTCACGAGAGAAATTCATCTAATCAGCTCATCTGTTTCACATCATCAAAATTCAATACTGCATATCCGGGAAATAGAGAGAAATTTCTACCTTCAAAAATTTTAAATTTTAAGGGAAACGTGCTGACTCTATGCAGGTGCGAAAAATAAACGTGCTGACACAATGGACTGACTCTCCCACCCCACACTTTTGAACAAAGCCGTGTCCTCACGGCACGACTTAAATTCAAAGACACAAACAATGCAAGACACACAACGTAGGGAAAAACAAATAGAGAATAAAAATGAACAGGCACTCCCCTCGTGTTGTCGCGTGACGGTGTAAATTCTGGTCAACCGAGTCGGTCAACGCTGGTCAACGGTCCACCGCGTCTTCTCAAGACGTTATGTGCCGCGTCTGGTGTAGACATTAACCTAACGTCGAAGGCTAACGCGGTCAGCTAATGTTGAGGGCTGGTGCGGTCCACACTGAGGTGCACTGTTTCCTGCATGACAAACATCTCTTTCCCAAAAGACAAAGTGACTTAAGACTCAAACAAACATAAAACGAAATAAAAAACGAGAAAAACTCAAAAATTTGCCGGGCTGCCTCCCTGCGAGCGCCTTTGTTTTACGTCGTTGGCTCGACGGTACCTCTTTAGGGATCACAAGTTAGGATCCCATGGACGTGTGAGGTCAAATTTCGCCTCAGCTACTCCTTCAGTCTGCCCAAAATCATCGTGCAAAGGTGTGCTCGGGTCTGCTCTCCATCGATCAGGCGGGTTCGCCTTTACATCCTCCCGAGTCCGCGAGGACACCTTGATCATAGCTACTGGTCCATCGAGTCGTGCTCTAGTGTTTCTCCATCCTGGTTTCCATTCAAACATGCCATGTCTCGGTCGCTTCCTCATGTATGAACGTTTGGCATCCTCGTAAGTATGGAAGTTCGATGTCTTGCCAGCAAACACAAGTGACATCAAGCATGTTCCCATGTCAATCTTGGTCTCTGTGGCAAAGAGGAGTGATCGTCCCAAAATAGGTGCAGGAGGATCGTTATCTCTAGCATCTCCCATCTGTAGAACATAAGAGTCAATATCTCTCGTGACTGTGAAGGCACCTGGGTCCTTACACTTTTCGGGCGGCGCTTGTTGACTCGTGGCGAGTGGGTGCTCCATCATTGGTTTTTCTGGCTCATGCTTCGCCTCCAACTCATCTCCCAGCTCATCATTATCGATCACATGGTCTTCAGGAGCTATTACCTGCATAGAAAACGAAGGAAAATGGTCAGTCCTGGATGGTGCATCAGTGAGGGTCGCGTCCGCTGTAGACGTTATAGGCGTGTCCGGCCTTAAAGTTATAGGCGCGTTCGCTTCAGACATTAGCGTCGAGCTAATGTCTCTTTCGAACGCGATCGGCACTGACTCCGAGTCGTTTTCTTCGTTTCCTGCACCCGATACGAGTGGCTTGACCGGCTCTTCTTCAGTCAACCATGGGTCCTCATCCTCTGCCGGCTTAGTGGGCTCCATTGTAAGCTCTTTTTTGATGACCATCGGCTTGTGAGCCGTGTTGGCCAGATCGGCTTGAATTTGGCGCACTATGTTGGCGATTTCTTCGAGCCGCTTGGCCTGATCTTGTCTTGACCTCTCGGCCAAATCATCTATCAAGTGCCAAAGATCGTCCATGTCTAAGTTATTCACCGAGCCTCCCGCCGCATCATTAAGCCTATTCCACTCATGTGGCAACATCTGACGAACTATTTCTTTTTCACCTCTAGAATAGTATCAATGAAGAGAGGGTCGGTAGTAAGTCAAAACATTTATAATGACCGGTAGGGTACCGGGTCGAACCCAAAGGAGCAAGCTAAGCACATGCACTATGTAAGATCGTGTTTCCGTTCGGCTATTCTAACCAAAATGTATAAAGGTGTGAATATCTAAATCCTATGTGGCTAGTAATTAGGGATAAAAGATAGATAGGAGGTGTTTCGAGGGGTTAATCCCCTCCTTGGCGATTTTCCAATGATCATGTATACAAGAGTTCAATTAATTATGAGTTGATAGGTTTAAAACCTAGCTTACGCTAAAATTAGACAAACTATCATGCAAGTCTAATTTTAGTCAAACCTTTTTATGTAGAATCTCACTAATTAAAGATGTTGATTCACTATATAGCACCTATTTTCACAAATGCTATATGCATAAAGTCTTGGTTAGCCTCTCACCCATGCATTTACTCTCATAAATGCTTGATAAGTTCATTTTTACTATATCCAAACCATCACTAAGCTCTCTCAATACTTAGATCATAGTTCTAACACAAACATGTCACTTAGGCATTTTATCAAACACTTAGAGACATGTCTAACATGAAGAGCATAATAAAATGAAATCAACTTCATAAATTGCATGTTAATGTGTATACAATGATCATTGAGTACCAAGGAGGATCATAAGACCCTCAAAACACAAGATCCACTACTCACACATCATGTAAGACAACATGGTGTGAGTAGGGTTTTTACACAACAAGTAGAATAGAAGAGGGATAGAAATAGGATGATTAATCCTTGAACTCCCTTGATCTTCACTTCTCCTTGGTTGGATGATGATTGATGACCTTGGTTGACCTCTTTTCTTAATCTTCTTCTCCCCAAAAACCTCCACACTTGGTCCAAAAAGCCCTCTTTCTATTTATAGATCCGGTTGAGATTTATGCTGTCAAATCTGAGTTTTTCATCCAGTCGGTCGACTGGGCTAAGCTTGACATCCCAGTCGATCGACTGGGAGTGCAAGATTTGATGAGCTCCTGAAGTTTTAGTCAGTCGGTCGACTGGACTTTCAGTCGATCGACTGGTGGTACTCCCGTCCGAATTTGGCCTTGGCGTCAACTAGAGAGTTGTAGTCCTTTGCGTTAGCTTTCTAACAAGCTTTGAATCAACCAAATCGGACACCGTATGCGCGCTGGGCGTTCAAAACAAGTCGCAAAGGTCACGAAGAACACAGTCTGAGGAGCTGCTGAGTTGTTTACACAGTCGATCGACTGGACTCCCAGTCGATCGACTGGTGGTCCTCCCGTCCGAATTTGGTCTTGGCGTCAACTGGAGAGTTGTATCCCTTTGAGTTAGCTTTCCAACAAGCTTTGAATCAACCAATTCGGACACCGTATGCGCCCTGGGCGTCCAAAACAAGTTGCAAAAGTCAATATGCTCGGTATTGCCCCGAAACTCCTTGTTTTTCGCCGAAACTCAACCAATCTTCACATTTAGGCATTGACCATGGGGGAAACTTGTTTTCTACCTGAAATGTAGAGATAGAGGTCAAATGACATCAAAATATCGTCGGAAACGATTCAAAACTATAGTGAAGAATGACGATAAATGAGTCGAAAACTCGACTCATCAACATCCCACCGAGAAACCTTTGAAGAAGATATAAGTTTGTGAATCCATGGTGCGGGAAGCTCGTCACAATGGAATCGAAGTACGACAAGTACTCGTCCAATGTTTCATCCCGGGATTGCTTGAGGTTGATGATCTACTCGCGGACTTCAAGTTGGAGGGATGGTGGGGAAAACTCCTCATAGTTCCAAGGCTCTCTATTATAATAAGAAGACATGGTGCATCACAAGAAAATTAACTAAAAAAACAAAAAATAAAATAAAACAAAAAAAATAAAAACAAAAAGAAACAACTTCACCGAAGCGCAGCTCCCCGGTAACGGCGTCAAAATTTGACGCGCGTCGTCTGACGCGTCAAATTTAATATTTATAATTCTCCTGCAATGAGCTAGTGTAGCGGCAAGCAGGGTCGAACCCAAGGGAGCTGGTGTTGTTGAAGTTGTATCTGAAAATAAATAAAGAAAGGGGGTTTTGAGCAGTTGTGAGTGCAAAAGAGAAAAGAAAAAAGAGCAAAAGATTCCAATCAGAGAGAGTATTCAGCTTAGGGTTTCTATTGTGACATGTTTATCATTGACTGCTAAATATCTAATCTCATGTTTCTAAGTGTGGTTATTCCGACAAAGGTAACAACCCTAAGTATCCCGACAAAGGTGATACACCACAACCTAACCCGACAAAGGTGTTAGACTTCTAGTTCTTTCCTAAACAAATAATCCGACAAAGGTATTATTAAATCTAGGTGTTACGATCTACCTTTACGACAAAGTTTCCAATAGATATTAACGATAAGAATTAATTGCTCAATTAAGCTTTGCGACAAAGCTTCCACTTAATCTAACAAGTCAATTCATAAGATAAGCACAAGAACTAGTAAAACATGAAATAGCATTAAGGGCGGAGTCTCAAAACATGTGTCACAATGAACGAAACCCTAAACTGAGAATAACGAGTTTAGCTACACATGATCATGTAAAACATAATGATAAGTAGAAAAGTCTTCTCTCTCGTCGAAAGCTTGCGTCTTCTCCAGAGCCGTCTTGGTCTTCGTAGAAAGTTGGATGATGGAAACCCTAACCCAAGGATCTTATTTATAGTAAAAAATAGGGTTTCCAAGTCTGTTTTTGGGCTCAATTTCCAAGTTTCGGCCTTGCTGACGTCATCAAAATGCGTTGATGACGTCATCATCGCGTTCGGAAGAGACGTTAATTTTCGCGTTCGTACCTTACGTTAACGTTATCGCTAATGTCTTCTTCGAACGCGATCCACACTGAGTCTGATTCTCTTTCTGCACGCCTGTTCTGACTTCAACTCTGGATTTGACCTTCTATATGACCTCGGATGCTCTCGGTGTGAACTAGAGAGTTGTAGGGAATTGAGTCACCTTTGCAATGGCATGTGGGTCGTATTTTTCTGATCAGCGGTCTATTCCCAGCACTCCGTCGACTGTCTAAAGGTCTGATCTGCCATTGCGATGTTTTTGGCATAAAATGTCGTCTTTTATGCGCGTTTCCTCCTAGAGCTTCCGAAACACCTGAAATGCAAAACCATACTAAAAAGTAATTGTTCGCATATAAAAGTGTCGAAATAAACGGGTTTAGTTGACTCGACGAGTCGTATAAATACGACTCATCAGTGGTTCATATCTATATATAGGAGTTTTATAAACTCCTACACTATCTTTTCCAAACTTGTCTAAAATCTTATCAGCGTAGTGTGATTGGCTTAAGACAAATCCATCTGCCGTCCTTGTATTTTTAATCCCTAGAATTACATCGGCTAGACCCAAGTCTTTCATATCAAACTTTGAGTTTAATACGGTCTTAGTGGATTCGACCAGTTTTTCATTGTTTCCCACAATGAGCATATCATCGACATATAAGCACAAAATCACATATCCGTGTTCAGTGTTTTTATGTATACACATTTGTCACACTCGTTGATTTTGAATCCGTTTGACAACATTACTTTATCAAATTTCTCATGCCACTGTTTTGGGGCTTGTTTCAGACCATAGAGAGACTTAACTAGTTTACAGACCTTCCTCTCTTGTCCTGGCACTTTACAACCTTCAGGTTGTTCCATATATATCACTTCCTCAAGGTCTCCATTCAAGAAAGCAGTCTTCACATCCATTTGATGAATTTCTAAATTGCACAATGCCGCGATGGCAATTATCATCCTAATAGATGTAATTCTTGTCACCGGTGAGAATGTGTCAAAGTAATCCTGACCTTCCTTTTGTCTATATCCTTTGATCACAAGTCTCGCTTTGTACTTTTCAACAGTACCGTCGACTTTCATTTTCTTAGTAAAAATCCACTTAAAATCGAGTGGTTTGCATCTCTGAGGAAGATTAACTAACTCCCAAGTATGATTTTGCATAATGGAGTCTAGTTCACTTTTTATGGCTTCTTTCCATATAGGACCATCAATAGAGCTTATTGCTTCATCATATGTACGAGGTCCCGCCTCAACCATAAAGGTTAAAAAAAATATGTTCAAATGAATTTCCAAACCTAACTCTTTTGCTTCTTCTTGGTTCCTCCACATTTGTATCCTCCTCGGATACTTCTTCTTGTTGGTGATACATTTCAGTAGTATCTTCACCTATCTCACAAGGTGAAATGGGTAGCATTTCCTTATAAGGAAACACTTGTTCAAAGAACGAGGCATTCTTAGACTCCATAATGGTGTTCTTGTGTATATCAGGATTTCTTGACTCATACACAATAAATCCATACGCAGTACTGTTTTGCGCATAGCCTATAAAGACACAATCAATTGTCTTTGGTCCTATCTTCATTCTCTTAGGACCGGGAGTCATTACTTTAGCTAAGCACCCCCACACTCGCAAGTGTTTGTAGGAAGGTTTTCTCCCTTTAAATAATTCATAAGGAGATTTCTCTTTCTTCTTACGGGGTATACGATTTAAGAGATAATTATCTGACAAAACGGCCTCCCCCCACATTCTCCGAGTTAACCCTAAACTAAGCAACATCGCATTCATCATTTCTTTGATAGTACGATTCTAACGTTCAGCTACACCATTCGATTGAGGTGAATAAGGTGGAGTAACCTCATGTACGATTCCAGTGTGTGCACACAGTGTCCCAAATGGTTCTACATATTAACCACCACGATCACTTCGTAGCCTCTTAATCTTTTTATTTAGTTGGTTTTCCACTTCCAACTTATACATGACAAATTTCTCTATTGCTTCATCCTTGCTCTTTAGCAAGTATATTGAACAATATTTTGAACTATCATCTATGAAAGTCACAAAATATTTATTTCCACCTCTTGTTGGCATGAATTTCAAGTCACATAGATCACTATGTATTAAGTCAAGGGCTTCCGTATCTCTTTCAACACTATGAAAGGATGTTCTTGTTAATTTTGCTTCAACACAAATTTCACACTTGTGTTCGAAATCAATTTGAAGTTTTGGTATACAATCCAATTTCATTAGATTCCTTATTGAGTCATAATTCACAAGACCTAATCTACCATGCCATAAATTTGAAGATTCAAGCAAGTAAGCAGAAGAACTTTCTTTATTGATAGACTTGATGGCAATTACATTAAGTTTCCACATGCCATCTTTCACGTAACCACGTCCCACATACATTCCGTTCTTAGAGAGAACGACTTTCTAAGACTCAAACACCATCTTAAAACCATGCACATCGAGCAAGGCTCCAGATACTAAGTTCTTCCTAATGTCAGGCACATAAGAGATATTAGTCAGCTTCAGCTCCTTGCCTGAAGTCATCTTCAACATCACACTTCCTTTCCCCTTGACCTCTGAGGTGGCCGCGTTGCCCATGTATACCTTCTCTCCTGTTTCAGTCAGCTTCATCTCTGAGAAGACATTCTTGTCAGAACAAATGTGATGGATTGCTCCAGTATCTAGCCACCACTCCTTGGGGTTGGAATCCACCAGACTCAGCTGAGAAATCACAGCTACTAGAAGCTCTTCATCCATCTCGGCGACATTTGCCTTCTTCTTCTTTTTTGAGGCTTATTACAGTCAGCAGCTCTATGATCTTCTTTGTCACAGTTAAAACACTTGCCAGTGAACTTTGGCTGCACTTTCTTCTTGATAGCCACTCCGGCCTTTGGGTCCAAGTTTGCTATAGGACTTCTTCCCTTGGGAAGCTGAGAAATCACAGCTACTAGAAGCTCTTCATCCATCTCGGTGACATTTGCCTTCTTCTTCTTTTTCTGAGGCTTCTTACAGTCAGCAACTCTATGCCCATCTTTGTCACAGTTAAAACACTTACCAGCGAACTTTGGCTGCACTTTCTTCTTGATAGCCACGCCGGCCTTTGGGTCCAAGTTTGCTATAGGACTTCTTCCCTTTGGAAGCTACCACCATGCTCCACATGTTGGCCCTCTCAGAAGGGAGCTTCATCCTCTTATCAGAGAGTCGATTGTCCTCTTCATTCTTGAGGCGAATCACCAGGTCTTCCATAGACATTTCCTTTCACTTGTGCTTAAGGTAATTCTTGAAGTCCTTCCACCCCGAAGGCAACTTCTCAATGACTGCAACAACTTGGAATGGTTCATTGACCTTCATTCCTTCAGAGTTCATCTCATGCATAATCAGCTGCAGGTCTTGCACTTGACTGGTCAACTCTTCGAATCCACCATCTAAAATTCAAGGAAGCGCCCCACAATATATTTTTTGGAGCCCGCATTCTCTGTTGGGTACTTCCGATCAAGTGACATCCACAACTCCTTAGCCGAGGTCTTGGTGCAGCACACTTTGTACATCACATCATTCAGGATGTTCAGCACATAATTTCGACACAGATATTCGGCATCTTTCCAGGCATTGAATGCCATGAGTACTTAATGATCAGACTCATTCTCAGCAACCCTAGGTGTCTCCTCGGTCAGATACCGGGCAAACCCTAATTGGGTGAGATAGAAATGCATCTTTGGCTGCCAAGTATTGAAGTTCAATCCATTGAACTTCTCTGGCTTTTCAGTTGCCATTACTGCAGCAGGCACTTGTGCCACATCATTATTTGGAACTGAACCCGCAGGTCCATTCCCGTCCGTAGGCATCACTGCTGCTGCAGTTCGAGTGGCAACATGTGTCGATCAGCAACGACAGCAGGAGGATGCTGGACAGCATTCATGTTCATAGATTGGTTATTTTCAGACATTTCTACAACAGAGACAGATCTGTTAGTACGAAATAATACTCAGATATAAACAGTAAACAAATCTGCTTTAAGAATGTTGAATAAATATCTGAATATTATTCTAAATACGCATGCAGCAGTAATGACAATTAATCTGAACGCGTATATAGTCTGACTACTATTGAATACACATGCAGCAAAAACAACAACTAATCTGAATGCATATTCATTAATCTGAAAAATTAATACAGAACATGGATATAAAACGAAACGGATATACTAAAAAGGACAGCAAACCGTAGTGATTCAGTCACGTCGCAGACGCTGTCCTTAAAGCAGATTTGCCTCCCATAGGTGCTGGGTTTTGAATGGCAAAAAGCTTCCCAGGATAAAAGAACTTCAGCGAGCACTTGAGCACTAAAGCCTTGCTGATCGAACCTATTCTGATCTTTAGCTACCACTGATCGAAAAAGGAAGTCGAAAGACTGAGGAGGATGTGTTGTTTTCTGTGTGGTTCAGTGAAGGACCGATCTTCAATATATAGGCGCTGAGGAGAACTGCCCGACGTTTGATGCAAAAAACAAAAATCGAATTAAGCAAAATCGAACCGCGGAGAAATCGATGCACTATTTGTGTCCGCAGATGCGGGCGCACACAAGCCAAGCCAAATTGGACGTCGTCGACTGGATGGGCGTTTGCGTGGGTGTTTTGGGAGACTTTGGCTTAACAACTTAATAACCTCTTGAAATCATATAAGAACATAACTTGTTCCTCTTTGGCTTCCAATGTGGGATATAAAATTTCACTCATGTGAAATCCATCTTCATATCAATCCCTACCAAAGTCAAGTTTCATGAGTTTTGGTCCAACTTTGGTCATCGATTTCTCATTCGATATAGCTTCAATTTTGGCATTTCAACATTCGATTTCATACCTCTCAATTCAAGATATTTTAATCTGATTTTATCAACACGATTTGAGGTGTCCTCCATGCTCAATTTTAAGTCTCAAATGTAGCGCACCATCATTTTCTTCACCCCTTCTAACAAATATTATTCAACAATATTTACTTTGTTAAACGTATTTGTCTCGGGGAAAGCACCGGAGGGTTCGATAAGGGCCCTAACCAATGAGGTTTGCAACATTTGAAGCCCGGCCCATTATGGGAGCTATGTGGGTCATGCATTGAGACGAAGTGCTAACTAGGGTTTTGTGTCGGCTAACTTTTCAGGATCATTCACTGCATAATGAAAAAAAAAAAAGAGCTTGGTTATGGGGTTTAATACATGGCTTTGAAGTCTTCATGAGGTATGTCCAAAGTTCCCAAATGAGATACAACTAAACATTGCAAATGAGATCTACGTACCATCATTCCATTGATATGTCTCCATGTTTTTCTGTAAAGGCAAGAGACCACATACCCAACACCATTATGGCACAACACCATGCTCTATAATATACAAATGAAGATTGAAATAATCTTATGTAGATGACCATACATGTGTGGATCAATATGGCCTGGCTCACTCCATATTTATAAAATGATGAAGTTAAAGGCACATGCAGTTCTCATGATCATAATTAGCAGTTAAGTTGTCCTTACACTGCAGATGAAAAGAGATTGAAATTCCCTCTGTACGTATATATGGGCTCCATCTCAGTAATCTTTAGGGCTTTGGCCAGCAAAGCACTAACACCCTTTAAACACCATCATTGCCTAAGCATCTCCATTCCATTGCTCTCCCCATTTTCATTACCTCCTTTATCATGCCTGAAATTATCTCTTTTTTCATCCATCTCTTTTCTGCAACTTTTTTAGACTGAGATATCATGGAAGCATATTCATCTTTTTCAGACACTAGGGTTTTGAGACAGATCCGAAGAACAATTCAGTTGAAGTTTTATAGTTAATGTGTGAGAACAAAGTACCACTTACGATTCTAAGTTATCCATTCTTTTCATGTGTGGTCTAGTTAGATGATGACTCTAGCTTTGTTGTATATCAAGGCGTAGTTTGGTGACAAGAGAAGATGTTATAAGAGATAGACATTTAAAATTACCCGAATTTGATTTTTAATGGGGTCAAAACTCAAAACAGTTACAGACTGAACATTATGCAACATTTCAGTTGGACATTATGCAACAGTTCGGAGTAAGAAAATAATACATAATATCCAAGCGAAATGATACGTAAAGTTCAGACTGTAGTAGAAAAAACTTTCTATACTAGCTACCATATGAAAGTCTTCATCTCCATGGCATATGATTCTCTCATATGATGTTAACACACTATATTCTATAAATCATATTGCAAACAAAAGGTATGCATTATATTCTCTATATATTCTCCAAGTTTGGTCCATATATGTATAAAGCTTTTGGTTCATTCATTTTGTTCACTCTCATTCTTCCCGTCCCTGTCTTCTCTTCTGAACCCTAAATACACTCTTCCACACAAAAGATTGTCTTCATGGTTATGCACGCAAAAGTCTATGCTTCTGATTGATTGTGTGACAAGCAATATTTCAACAAACATGATGTTGGGCAGAGACTGTATTTGAAGTGGGATGTTAACAAACACACAATAATGGGTACATGGCAAAGTGTGGGAAAAGGGCTATCTTAATTACTTCCGCGGCTTAATTAGACTTTGAAATTTGATGCAGATTTGATTTCCATAATTGTTACACATTAGAGGACCCAGACAGCAACACCAATGTAACATCATGTGGTTTAAGTTGGTAGGTCAATAAACAACAACAAATGTGTCACTTCATCATCATTATGAGATGAAGAATCTCAGCAGTATGTCAAAACAAATAAAAAGTATTTATAACAATATGCATGTTCGAGTTGGGTTCAGAAGCGGTGCACCACACTAAAATATATTCGAGTTCCAAAATGATGTTGGCGATCAAAACGGAATCGTTTTGTTATATTTTTTAGAAAATCAATGGAAACGAAATCATTGTAGTACTAACAGCATTTGGTTGCGTTGCATCGGATCTTTTTCATTAGAATTAGTATTACGAGGAAATATCATATGCAAATCATCATACTTTTAGTGCAATAACTGCAAAATTCGTCAAAATTGGATTATAATTCGGTCGAAAAACTAAAAGTACGGCATAGTTCGTCAAGTGCAGTATATATAATTTGTCACCGAGAAATAAATCATACGACGAAATTTCTCATCCGTTCACATAATCAAATCAAGAACTGTCATTAGTTTGTACTTTTTACAAAAATATATTTTGTTTACACCGGATCATTTTTTGTTAGTATTACATTTAAACTATTTAATTAATTTTTTTTGCATTAATGGAACCATTTGAAAATTGAAAGCATTTATATCTAAAGTTGATGACTAACAGTAACAGGAGCAACTAACTTTGTTACAGTAGCATATATAAGCAGTATTTATGACACCAAATGGACTTCTGGTGCAGTTTGACATCTTTGTAACTTTTGGTCGGCCTCATCTTACTTTTGAAAGTGAAATGAAACCTCACATTCCAAGTAAACATTCTACAACTATGTGGACTCAATCTCAACCCATTTGGAGCCGCAATGGAATGGTAAACTCTTCAACTCCTTGACCATTGCAAAAGTATGACTTTACACAGGTGATTTAGGCCTTACACTCTTTAAATTGGAGTGAATAAGTCATTCAATTCATTCATACCCTTGCAAGATATCAGAATAATTATTTATTCGCCTTAAAAGCACGAAAGTGACTATGTCTTGACTCTTGAGGTACTATCAAATTAAATTTCTCTATATGTTTTGATGAGGTATAATAACAATAATTAATTAGAGCATAAATAGAAAACATAGTCAAATTCTAATCTATCTAAAATACAAAATTGTTATAAATATATCATAAAATGGATGACTTCCTACACACTCTTCCCCGGGTGACTTCCTACACACTCTCCCCCGGGTCCCAGCAAGCTAGCAAAACGACAGAGCGACAATATTATTGATTACTCCCTGACATATCAACTTGCTACAAGAAGAAATCAAAATCAAATTGATTTCCTCAACATGAGATATTTTCTCCATGGGATATTTTCTCCATTTCCTAGCCCTATATAAAGGGACTATATGTAATGTAATTTAACACAATTCAATCCAACACAAATCTCTCTACACTTCATCATCTTCTTTTGAGATTCATCTTCGATCACCACGATCACAAGTTTTCATAACACGTTATTAGCACGAATGCTCTCCACTTCCATACCGTAAGTTCCGAACAAAGGTACATAACGAAATTTTCTCTCTTCGATATTATTGTATAACGTCATTTTGTTATACAACGGGGCTACGCTACCGTATAACAAAATGATGTGATTTACAACTTGTCTCTCAACTTTCGCTTAGTTCTTCATCTGAAATACTTGGATATCATAAGGGGTTCACTACCTCAAAGGGAGCTCTACTCTCCCTCTTTCACAATTCCAGATTGTGACTTGATATCTGGGTTTTTCTGGATGAAAAAACTAAGAATTCCATTGCTTTGTTACGTCGAAGGTTATGTATGTTTTACTTTAAATACTTCTTACAAGTTATTTTACTTTCTTA
Source organism: Rhodiola chrysanthemifolia (assembly GCA_033675395.1). Lineage (NCBI taxonomy): Eukaryota > Viridiplantae > Streptophyta > Magnoliopsida > Saxifragales > Crassulaceae > Rhodiola > Rhodiola chrysanthemifolia. Next base: position 18,079,501 of record CM066204.1, read on the forward strand.
ATGTATAACAACATATTATTATGCTGTGCGGATTACCGCCCCATAGTAAAGTGTTGTGATCTGCAAAGTAACTATCTTTACTTTAAATACTTCATTTTCTTTGAATCATATTTGCACAATTTATTTGTTGATATTACATTGTTAATTTACCATTGTACCCTTAGTGCTCAACGGTAACAAACGGTAACATTGTGCCCAACGGTAACAAAAAAACGGCTATTTTTTTCCTCTATAAATTCGATTTCATTCATCATACAAAATCACATTCTCTTCTACTTCACACTTCAAACACACTCAAAATTTCCAAAGCAATAAAATGTCTAGCTTACTATTGATCTTTGTTGCAATAATTATTGTAGTACTCACTATTTGTAATCTCACCGGGGATCTAACACCGGATGAACTTTATGATGGTTTAGCAATGCTAGGATTTATGTATTTTTTTTTTCTTCTTTACACTATTTGTAGACTTGTATATCCTGAATTAATAAAAAAATTATTTGTTTTGGTTTAGTGAACATCATGACAAACTTGGTGAAACTAGACTTCAGTCCCCTTGGCATTGCTGGGACCAATTACATGTCCTGGACAATGGACATAGAAATACATCTGCAATCGATGGGTCTCAGTGAGACAATCAAGGAGGGAAATGAACCCTCAGAAATAGACATGGCAAAATCTCTGATTTTCATTCGCCGTCATCTACATGAGGATCTAAAAAAATGAGTACCTCACAGTGAAAAACCCATGTGAACTGTGGAAAAATCTCAAAGAGAGATATGACCATCAAAAGGCTGTGATGCTCCCAATTTACCGCGATGAATGGACCGCTTTACGGTTCCAAGACTTTAAAAAAGTCAGTGAATACAACTCTGCAATGTTTAGAATTGTAACCCATTTGAGGTTCTGCGGAGATATAAAAAAAACAGATAATGGGACTATGTAATCCCCTTTTTGGGAATGAAGCCAAGTTGTCCGATGTTTATCTGCATGTTTTCTTTTAAGATATGAAATAAACTAGTACAGTGTTTTATTCCATTACCTTTCTTAACATATTCTTTGTTTTTATTTAAAGTTTTAATATGGACAAAGATAATCATCAAGCCAACAAAGGAATTAACATTGAAGAAATTTGCATACTTGATTGTGGGACAACGCACACTATCCTGAAGGATAAAAGATATTTTTCAAAGATAAGACCAACACAAACAATTGTGAATACCATATCAGGTCCTGCAGACCTGGTTGAGGGAATTGGCAAGGCAAACTTTACATTACCGAATGGCACAAAATTTACGATAAATGATGCCTTATTTTCACCAAGGTCTAAACGAAACTTGTTAAGTTTCAATGATATATATTCTCATGGTTTTGATACTCAGTCTATAACTGAAAATAGCATGAAATATATGTTGCTCACAATATATAAATCTGGAACTAAATGTGTTTTAGAAAAACTACCAATGCTCCCTACCGGATTGCATTATACATATTTGAATGCAATTGAGTCAAATATGGTAGTTATCAAACCTTCAGCACTAACCACATGGCATGACCGATTGGGTCATCCTGGTTCAACTATGATGCGAAGAATACTTGAAAATTCAAAAGGGCATCTACTGAAGGATGAAAAGATCCCTCACGGAAATGTTTTCACATGTAAAGCTTGTTCTCTAGGAAAGCTGATCATAAGGCCTTCACCGGGAAAGGTTGAAGCGGAATCACCTATGTTTCTTGAACGAATTCAAGGTGATATATGTGGGCCTATTCACCCACCATGTGGACCATTTCGATACTTTTTAGTATTAATAGATGCCTCTAGCAAATGGTCACACGTATGTCTGTTATCAACCCGCAATATGGCATTTGCAAAATTGCTTGCTCAAATAATCAAATTACGAGCTCAATTTCCTGATCATACAATCAAGAAGATCAGACTTGATAATGCCGGTGAATTTACAGCTCAGACATTCGATGATTATTGTATGTCAGTTGGGATTACGGTTGAGCATACTGTTGCTCATGTCCATACACAAAATGGTCTGGCCGAATCACTGATCAAACGCCTTCAGCTTATTGCTAGGCCTTTGGTAATGAGAACAATGCTCCCTACTTCGGTATGGGGTTATGCAATATTACATGCTGCGGCATTAATTCGCATCAGACCGAGTGCATATCATAAGTACTCCCCACTACAACTTGTATTCGGTCAGGAACCAAATATATCTCATCTAAGGATTTTTGGTTGTGCTATTTATATGCCTATTGCACCACCCCAAAGAACAAAGATGGGACCACAGAGAAGTCTTGGCATTTATGTAGGCTTCGAAAGTCCATCTATTGTTAAATATCTTGAACCTCAAACTGGAAATATTTGCACAGCACGTTTTGCTGATTGCCACTTTGATGAGGAAAATTACCCACCATTAGGGGGAGAAAGAAAACAGTTTGAGAAAGAAATTACTTGGTCTGTACCAACATTATTGCATCTTGATCCCTACACAGATGATTGTGAAGGTAGAGTACAAAGGATTTTACATTTGCAAGAAATGGCAAATCAACTTCCCGATGCATTTACAGACACAAAGAGAGTGACTAAATCTCACATACCGGCTGAGAATGCTCCCGTACAAATTGAAATTCCAAAAGGGAAGCCGGAAAATAAAGTCACTCATGAAATCACAACACGCTTAAAGTGTGGAAGGCCACCCGGTTCCAAAAATAAAAATCCTCGAAAAAGAAAAGCAAAACGATCCTATGGTGGAGGAAAGTATTCCTGTAGAAATATAAAATGAAAAGGATCGAGAAATTTCGATTAATTATGCTAATACAGGCATACTATGGAACTGAAAAGAGAACATCAATGATGCATTCTCTTATAGTCTGGCATGTGAAGTCATGGACGAAAATAATGGGGATTCTGAACCTCAGTCAGTGACTGAATGTAAAAACAGACACGATTGGGCTGATTGGAAAAAGGCAATCGATGTCGAACTAGACTCGCTTAACAAGCGCAAGGTCTTTGGACCAGTAATGCTCACTCCTGAAGATGTGAGACCCGTTGGATACAAATGGGTATTTGTCCGAAAGAGAAACGAAAAAAATGAGATTGTGAGATACAAGGCTCGCCTTGTTGCGCAAGGTTTTTCTCAAAGACCTGGTATCGACTTTGAAGAAACGTATTCTCCTGTGATGGATGGAATTACGTTCCGATACCTTATCAGTCTAGCAGTCCATGAAAAATTAAAAATGCACCTTATGGATGTTGTTACAGCCTATTTATACGGATCGCTTGATACTAATATTTACATGAAAATCCCTGAAGGATTCAAGATGCCTGCAGCATCAAGTTCAATGCCCAGAGAAAGATATTCGATCAAACTAGAAAGATCTTTATATGGGTTAAAGCAATCCGGACGCATGTGGTACAACCGGTTAAGTGAATACCTGTTGCAAAAGGGATATGTCAATGACCCTCTTTGCCCTTGCGTCTTCATTAAGAAAACAACATTCGGGTGTGTGATTATCGCTGTCTATGTCGATGATTTGAATATCATTGGAATGAATGAAGAGATTCATGAAGTAATCTCTTACTTGAAAAGGGAATTTGAAATGAAAGACCTTGGGAGAACGGGATATTGTCTCGGATTACAGATTGAGCATATGCAAAGTGGAATACTTGTGCATCAATCAAATTACACGAGAAAGATAATCAAGAGATTCAATATGGATAAATCAAATCCATTAAGTACCCCAATGGTCGTTAGATCCCTTGATGTAGACAAAGATCCATTTCGTCCATGTGAAGAAACTGAAGAGATTCTTGGTCAAGAAGTACCATATTTCAGTGCGATTGGAGCTCTTATGTACCTTGCTAATTGTACTCGACCTGACATAGCTTTTGCTGTTAATTTATTAGCCAGGTTTAGCTCAGCTCCTACCAAAAGACACTGGAATGGAATCAAGCATGTGCTTCGTTATCTTCAAGGAACGATTGACTTAGGATTATTTTATCCTAACAATACAAAACCAGTTTTGATTGGTTATGCAGATGCAGGTTACTTGTCAGATCCACATAAAGCGAAGTCCCAGACTGGCTATGTAATTACATGTGGAGGAACTGCAATCTCTTGGCGTTCTCAGAAACAGACACTCGTTGCAACATCATCAAACCATGCTGAGATCATCGCATTACACGAAGCAAGTCGTGAATGTGTGTGGTTGAGATCCATGACACAACATATCAGAACTACAAGCGGTCTTCTACCAGCAAATGATCCAATCACACTTTATGAGGATAATGCTGCATGTGTTGCTCAAATGAAGGAAGGCTTTATTAAAAGTGACAGAATGAAGCATATCCCTCCGAAGTTCTTTTCATTTACCCAAGAGCTGGAAAAGAGCAATGTTATCAGCCTTCAGTATGTTCGTTCCTGTGACAACTTAGCGGATCTTCTTACAAAGGCCCTCCCAACTTCGGTACTCAGAAAACATGTTCATGACATCGGCATGCGAAAGCTACAAAACTTATGAAGAAATCACTCTTGCCAACATCAGGGGGAGTTTTACGTGGCTGCACTCTTTTTCCCTTATCTTGGTTTTTATCCCACTGGGTTTTTCCAAGTAAGGTTTTTAACGAGGCAGCATAGACACGTAACAAGTCATCCAAGGGGGAGTGTTATAAATATATCATAAAATGGATGACTTCCTACACACTCTTCCCCGGGTGACTTCCTACACACTCTTCCCCGGGTCCCAGCAAGCTAGCAAAACGACAGAGCGATAATATTATTGATTACTCCCTGACATATCAACTTGCTACAAGAAGAAATCAAAATCAAATTGATTTCCTCAACATGAGATATTTTCTCCATGAGATATTTTCTCCATTTCCTAGCCCTATATAAAGGGACTATATGTAATGTAATTTAACACAATTCAATCCAACACAAATCTCTCTACACTTCATCATCTTCTTTTGAGATTCATCTTCACCACGATCACAAGTTTTCATAACAAAAATAATTTAATTTGATTATATTATCAGAGTACATAATTTTTTTTAAAACTTATTAGAATTTATTAGATAGATGCAAATAGCTTGCATCATGGCTAAAGCAAAATGAATTGCCTGAGCCTGGACAAGGATACGCCCTAAAGGGCGATTGAAAAAACAGAGCACCTTTCAGAAGGGAGCCAAAATATGGGAACGGCGCCTTAGCAAGGAGGGCAACAACCGGGGCAAGGGGCTGGTAGGGAGAGACGGTCGCCAGCCAAGGCCAAACGAAGATGAGGCAGATGTCTACCATTATAGAAGACGGTGTCCGAAACCTAGGCTAGATGAATGGCCCACTACATAATTGACAACTCAACACACTTTGACAATGACATGTCTTATTTGCAAGTGACGTGACACATTGTATTATTGTCAAGGAGGACACCAAACAGAAGTTCTAGAGTCGATATGCAGCCAAAACAAAGTCTTTGAACCTCAAACTTGCCCCTAAAAGAAGACATATAAAAACTGTTAGAAGTAGAGAGACGAAACCAGTCTCAAAATGTAAGGATTAATAACATGTAGTATGAGATTGGGACATTGATTAGGCAAACAAGAGCAGCTTTGTTTTTCGTGATCTAATAACAAAAAAGAATAAGAATATATATTAGCTTGTTTTTGCAGCTGGAACGTGTGATCAAGCTGCAGCAGCTTTCACAGTGGTCCAAATTCATGTTTTTTTACAGTCCGAGTTGTTGTTGTGTATTTTTTTTTTAACTCCATCATCAACTTTTTAACCATCAGGAAATCATCAAGCTACATCTATACACATATATGACATCATAATTATCTCGCTTGACTGATGTAGACAACATCTCAAACCGATCCAACATTGTTTAGGAGTTAACTCTTAGCACTTAGAAATACAATGTAGGACTTAGGAGAGAGACTAGCTCAAATGATCGAAAGACTAGCCAAGGTAAGGTTAATGAAGTGCACATCAAAGGTGGTCTCTGATTGGTCTTAGTATACGATTCTTATGGGATATCAATTAAACCTATTCTGTGACGAAATGATGCTAATAGTACTGTATTCTATATCTCAACTCGATCATGAATTCAAAAAAAGTTACCAACTATATTTGGTCTTGACTGTCTTTTATTTTTTCTATACTCCTTTTTTATCGAATAAAATAATATTTTTAAAGAATGAAGTGCAAAAATGAATTCCTTTGGTAAGAGGGCATCAAAAGGGTGAGAGCGCAAAGTGCGCGACATAATTACCACAGGCCTAAAAAAGAAATATTATATGAGAGATTATGCGAGGTCCGAAAAAAACCACTAGATGCTCTAGGATGGTGGTCTCTCTAAAGCCTACTTGCGATTTGTATCAATCAGACATTTAGATCCCTTTGGACTGCAATATTTTACGACAAGCGTGTAGCATGGGCGCCATAACCTACATATACATTCATCATGTATATATAGGAGTGAGTGACACTATGATTTTGTTTCAAGAATGCCAATATATATATATATATATAAACACTAAATTAAGCATCAACGTTTTATAATTAGAAGAGAAAGGCATGCATGATGTCACCATTTCGTCTTAACTAGTGACAAAGCGTGTTTATTCGAGGAGGCTTCAAATTAGCATTGTCAATCTAAAAAAGATTCAGTGCAGTCAAATATTGCAACTGTCAAAACGACGTCGTTTTGACACTCGCGACATTTCACTGTGCTACACCGGATCTCAATCCGATCGCACATCGTATTTGTCGTGATTTCATAAATATTGTCAAAATTTATAACTAAAGTTATGCATTTGATGTCTGGATAATTAATTTTAATGGATATATTAATCTTATTTCTAAGTATGGTTGAATCGCCATGAAAATCGAGAAAAAACAAAGATTGAAGTGTCATGTGTGACTGAATAGATATATACAAACTTAAGGAGCGATTTGTCCTTTGGAAGGTCAAGCATGCACATGAAACTTACCGTAAAATGTTCCAATCTCTAATATCGATGAATATTCAAAAACCATTTAATATTCACAAGTGCTGTACTTATAATTTGAATAAGTCCGGGGCTAATTAATTGAACCGCATCACAAAAAATTCTTAAAATACAGAAGAAGAAGAAAAAGAAGAGAAAAAAAAACATCAAAATTAAATAATTAAAAAGAATAGATTGGAAGGTCTAGCTGACACAGAGAACATCTTGGGAAGGGAGAAAGAAATCTCACTAAGCGCAAAGGCCAAAGCTTTATATAAAAAGAAACCCTAATTCCACGTCACCTTTTAATCAAATATGTCCCTACACTAATTATATTCTAACCTGATTTTTTTCAAAAGAAAGTAAAGTATATTTCCCGATTTCAAAACAGAAAACAAATATTTAAGTTTATCATTTGAATTTATGTAATTATATATTTATATAGTTTTTTTTCCGATTAAAGATCCAGTTTTACAAGAACAAGAACAAACTGTCCCGTAGGGACAGAAGTCCAAGAAAGGGCACGACCAAACAGAAATCTGTTCTGGTCAGACCGACCGTAGTGGCTGACACTACATACACGGGTTACGCACCGTCGTGCCCTTTGAAAGTAACATGAGAGAACCTCCTGAAACTAAAAGACTAAAAAACTAAAAAAAAACCTAAATTTATATAGTTGAATAGAATATATATCTGAGTTTCATATGAAATGAAAAACCTAAATTGTTTGGTGTGTAAAACGAGCAATTTATGGATGATGTGTATGATCACTATTTGCTCATTCTTTACCCCACATCTCAAATCTCTCAACAAACATAAACAAATCATAATAAATTAGGTTGGTAATAAAGGCTTGACAGAACATGTATTGAAGACTACAAACACGAACCCTATTCTTTAATCTCACCAACAAGAAAAATTAAATTAAAGCATTCGAGATTTGAACAATAAATCTATAAAATTATATGTATTTTAATAAGTGAATTCGGTATTTTTGGAAAATAATCTAACCTAATTTAATATTTGCAAGTAATTTTCATTTTTGCTCACATTTTTTTCTTTTTTCATATTCCACTACAAATTCGCCAAAATCTAATTCGTTCGAACTCGAGATTTCGAGGTGTTAGTTCTTATGAAGCATCATCTTACCGATATGTAAGCTCTTGATTTGCAATTCAAAAAATAAGAGTCAGGATCTCACACACGCTCAAATGAAGCTTAGGGTTTGTTTATTTGAACTTTAAATTACAGTTGTTCCGTTCGTAACATATCAGTTCAATTCAACAAATCCAATAATTTAGCAGATTAGTACATGTTCTTCCACTACTTAAATTTCGAGTTCAATTCATATAGGTTCAAAAGAACACATTCTAATTTTTTTAAAATTTGTAAAACCACTTGTTAAATAAAGTATTAAACTAAACCAAACCACATCATTTGAGATCACTTCTTCCCATTTCCATTTAATGATTCTATCCTTCCCATGCCCACATGGGGTTAATAAAACCCTCAAAAAATCAGAATACAAAGCCACATCTCTCTCTCCGTCTCCTTCTTCTTCTATTCCTCCATTAACAACAATTCTCTCTTTCCTCAATTTCTAGGCAGAGGGTTTTGGTTTCAGAGCTTTGAACAAGCCACTCTGATCAGTGGCCCAACAACGGCGTCGTTTTATATTGTTTTGCTGCAGAACCAGACAAGAACATCAATGTGCACAACCAACGTTGTTAGATCAAGAAGACAAAACTGATAGAAGCTGCTGTTTGCTCCTTCTGATTCTTCTCCATGGCTTGTAGCTTTTGTTGCTGCTTGTCTTCTCCAGTCATTTCCTTGCTTCTCTGCTTCCTCCTTTTGGTGTCGTTGACACGAGTTCAGGCCACCGAATCGAGCAATTTGGATCAGAAGAATCAGACATTGAGACCGGATGAGGAGCTGAGGAAGATGAAGCTCATTAGAGAGCATTTGCAGAAGATCAACAAGCCGGCTGTGAAGTCAATTCAGGCACATTTCTTTATCTCATCTCATGCCTCCCCTGTTTCTGCTCTGTTTTTATGCCCTACAATCCCCTGTTCCAGCTCTGTTCTTGCTTTGTTTTAATCATGTGTTGTTAGGAAAATGATTCGGTGTAGCGCATCTAAATGCTACGATTGTTTAAAATGACGTCATTTTATTTATTTTTTTGATTCAGAGCCCGGATGGGGACTTCATCGACTGCGTTCCAATAGATCAGCAGCCCGCTTTCGATCATCCGCAGCTAACGGGTTTACGCCCTTCCGTAAGTTCATATCAAAATTCAATATGAAAAAGAAAAATAATACAAAATTCTACATTGAGATTTTCAGTACATGAATAATTTGTGATGGTTCAAAATTTGAAGGATCCACCAGAGAGGCCAATGGGACACAACCCAGCCGAGGACGTCCTGCCCGAGGACTATCAACTATGGCGAATCGCAGGCGAGTCATGCCCGGACGGCACGATCCCAATTAGGAGAACAACAGAAGATGATATACTCAGAGCAAGCTCAATTGGGAGATATGGAAGAAAAGGTACTAAACATGTTAGGAGAGACTCAAGCAGCAGTGGACATGAGGTTAGTTAAGTTAAGAGTCTCTTAACAATCTTAACTTTGGTTAAGTTAAACCCTAATCAAAAAGCCTGAATTTGGTTTTAAGTAAAGCAAAAGGCTCTCTTCACTTGTTGACTGCTTTTTGCTACTTAGCATCCATCAATGGCCCCATTTGTCACACTTCTTAGTTCTTTATGCATACTCATTTTTCATATGGTCTTCATCAGGGCGTGACCCGGTGATAAGTGAAAAACGTAATATTAATTATTCTGTCAAACATTATTTAGTTTCGATTTTTAGGAAGACTTTTCTGACTGAGTACTGAAATTTTTCTTGATCAGCATGCGGTGGGATACGTGACGGGGGAAGAGTACTACGGGGCGAAAGCGAGCATAAACGTGTGGGCACCGAAGGTAACGAGCCCGTACGAGTTCAGCCTATCGCAAATGTGGGTCATTTCGGGTTCATTTTCGGACGATCTCAATACCATTGAGGCAGGCTGGCAGGCATGTTTTGAACCTATATAAGTTTCCCATTTCATTAAAATTCGTATGAATGCTATGTTTGGTTTTATTGAAACTTTTTGGCTGGTCCTGGTCCATATCTGATCTGGCCTCTAGGTAGAGACTTGTCATGATCAGATGGGATTTTATTGAAATTTATGCCGATTGGAGCTGCATCTGCATGCATTGATTTTATGGGTGTGTGTGGAGTACAAGTTTCAATTATGACATTTAAGGCAGTGGTTTTAGAGAACACAACTACCTCTAAACTAGTACATTGAATTCCCCATTTATGTATTTGTAGCTCAGCTCAAAACCCTAAAAAACCCTAAAACCCCTAGTTGCTGAAAAACATTCATTTACTTCCTTATCAACTGTTCTTGCAGGTTAGTCCTGAGTTGTATGGGGACAGCCACCCAAGATTTTTCACTTATTGGACTGTAAGTGTCACCCTCTCTTATATATCTCAGCATTCAATTTCACCCTTCACTTTGATCCCCCAAAAAAAATAATTCATCCTTCACTTCATAGTCAACGTCCCAACTAAAAAGGGTTATGACTTCTTGAAGTTTTTGGAATCAGTCATTTGTCGCAATGACAAATGGCATGAGTGTGACTAATGTGTATATATTTGTATCTGTTATGTTGCACAGACCGATGCATATAGGGCGACAGGGTGCTACAACTTACTATGCTCCGGTTTCGTTCAAACGAATAACAAGATTGCGATCGGGGCTGCCATTTCTCCGGTGTCTGCATACCATGGAGGGCAATTTGACATAAGCTTGTTGATTTGGAAGGTAAGGTTTGCATAATTGAAACTCTCATGCATGTTTAGAGAGAGAGATTGAATACTGTTTGGTTGCTATATAAGTCACACACATGAGAGATGAGAGCTAGTATGATTTATTTTGGTTAATTATGCATCATTTTGAAAATAGTGTGATGATGATTGGTGCTGCACAAAAACTTCTTTTGATGGGTTTTGGAGGGTGTCCCAGTCCCACATTTGGCAGAGAATTACTAGGGTTTGCAAAAATCTAAATTTTGGTCATAACTAGGGTTTCAGACAACATGATGTTCCCCTGCCTTACACTATATAAAAGTTTATAAACAAACAAAACTCAAGGATTGCACTTCACTCTTAAGAAACACACAAATTCATGTATATAAACTTTTATCACATGCAATGCATCTTTTGATGCTGGGCCACTTGTGTTTCAAGCTTTAGGGTTTTAATAAACATAAAGCACATAGGCATGTATATATGTCTCAGTTAAGTGTATAAGTAGCTATAAAATGGGGACATTGGAGGCGTGCAAGCTTGCTTATGGGAATATGAGTGTGACTGGGAGTCCCCCTCTTTGTGAGCAACTTTACTTTTCTTTCCAAGATTTTCTGGATTCCTAACATTTTCATTTTTCATTATTTTCTTGAGAAAAAAATAAGAGCGCTTCAATGAATCCTTATGTGAATTTTTTCACCAAGTTTTCTGAACATATGATGAACATATTCTTTTAGTAGAAATTTCCACTTGAACGACTTGTAATACTAATAAATGTTGCATAATGTCCAAACGAATGTTGCATAATTAATGGCTCAAACTGTAGGTGGTGTAGTAGTGCGATTATAGTAGATGCGCAGGTAACTTATTCGGTGTATATTTTACCGTGCAAGAAATTGTATGGAAAAATGACCCATATCGAATAATATTTACAACCAACGAAAAAGTATCGTCTGTGTAATAAGCAGACAACGGTTTTCATACACGAGTTCTTGGTTAAACATATACACTTATTATACTGCGTTTTCTACAACATTATAGGATCCAAAGCATGGAAACTGGTGGCTCGAATTCGGATCAGGTTTACTAGTTGGATACTGGCCAGCCTACCTCTTCACCCATTTACGAGACCATGCGACGATGGTTCAATACGGAGGTGAGATAGTTAACAGCCGTCCGAACGCAATGCACACCGCTACTCAAATGGGATCAGGCCATTTCGCCGGGGACGGCTTTGGGAAAGCTTCGTATTTCCGAAACTTACAGGTTGTGGATTGGGATAACAGCTTGATGTCACTAAAAAACCTTAGGGTTTTAGCAGATCATCCCAACTGTTATGACATTCAAGGAGGGATTAATAAGGTTTGGGGTAATTATTTTTACTATGGAGGACCTGGAAGAAATGTCAGATGCCCTTAAAAAGTGCTTAAATGGTAATCCTTGTTACATCTCCATTTTAGGGTTTTTTTTTGAGGTAGGGGTGGATTATATTGATGTTTCATGTTTGTATTCTTTAGATCTAACCTAAGATCTTGTTGATTATAGTGCCTCTCACCTCCTTGTAGGAACCTTTTTGTGTAAATCTTGAAATGGTAAAGTGAATATATACAAGGGACTATTGCAAATTTTACTACTTTTTGTATCCATCTTGAGCCAAATAATTCAAATATTGTTGGATTTTGTTTCATATTTTTCAGATTTGAGCATAAATTATATAACAGTAAAATGAATGCAAGGTTATAAAAACCGCTAGGGTTCATAGAACCTAAGAGTCTTACGAGATTAGTTGAAGATTAACCGATTATGTATTTTTAAAATTTTAAATAATTCACATCCAAAAATATATATTAAATAATTAATATTTATATAAATAACAAATGAAATTTTTTTAGCTATTGTGAAGAAGTCAGTCATTGCACTTACGTCAAGATGGCGATTAAGCAAGTCTAGACAATGACTAAGCCGTTTAGGCGACGATGACACTAGTTTAGGTAGCGATATTAACGCTTATAACTTGAGTAACCTTCTAATGATCGATTTATATAGACCATAACGGATTTGTAAATTTTACCCTACAGACATGGTCTAAACGGACTAGGCAAACGATTTTTAGAACACTGATTGAACGTAAGCGTTGCCAAACAAATATTTCATATCAAAAAATTTCAAAATCTACACGAATAGTTGTTAACTTGTTAGTTTTTGTTGCAAGAAGCAAAAAGGCCAGGATAGGAGCAAAATTCCCTTAGAATTTTTTTTTTTGATAGGGTTGAATTTGATCAAAGGGAACTTGATCCAGCCACCGGTTCGGCTATGAGAACCAGAACATCCTTCATTTGCTGCACCGCATCTTGCAATAAAACCTATCTTTTCTTGCGCCAACAAGAATCCAAATTTCAAATACGGGTGGCTGTTATGCTACATGTAGGCTTGTAGCAGCTAACCGCTTCACATTATCGCTGGCAAAAAAAACATGTCTTTTAAGAATGTTGGATTTTAAATAATGGCTTCAGATTGGGATTCTCTCTGCTGCGGCCTGCAACCGTGTTTGGAGCTTCAAGCGGTAGCAACTTGACTTGGCTCCAAAGGCACGATATTTAGGGATTTGGGAGTTACCCATTTGTGAAATTATGTGTTTCTTGCTGTCAATTTTCGCTTATGATTTGATAATATGGATTTGGGGTTTTGGGTGTATCAGGGTTTGTGAAAGGTACTATCTTTGGGGAGTTGGGAGATAAATTATGTGCTGTTTGCTGTCAATATTTACTTACAATTTGATAAGATGGAATTGGAAGTAGTTCGTGTGGAGTTGGGTTTGAATTGTGTGGATTTGCAGCTGTTTTTCAAATTGGGGATTCTGTGATGTTATGTGTGGTTGGTTTGGTTGATAAGTTATGAGATTGCTTTGATTGATTTCTGATGTGTTTGATGATGCAGTGAGTTATTAGCTACTCCTTAATGTCGCCTAAAGCGCTTTGACTATGATTCCATAAATGAAAATGTGAAGAAGGCTCAATATGCCGTAAGAGGCGAACTGTATCTTCAAGCATCCGAGCTTCAAAAGGAAGGAAAGAAGGTGATAACATAACACAAATCTTTACGTCCATCAGTTCTTTTTTCAGTTTGCGGGGCTTTCAGTTTCCAGATCATTTTCACAAATGTTGGCAACCCACATGCTTTTTGGACAGAAGCCTCTGACCTTCCCTCGTCAGGTTTTCTTCTGCGACTTCCAACACGTCTTCATTTTCATAAAAGTGCACTTTTATGATACGACCAAGGGACCAAGCCATTGTTTCAGGGACGCTGCCCACGCTGTCGTATCAGGCCTGCAAGCCATACACCCCAACCGTTTTAGTATTCGGATGTTGGAGGTGGGAATTGACCCCATGCTCCCTTTGACATATATCCTTTTGGTGTGAGAATGTGACACCAATTAAGCTGCAGCTCAATTGGTGATACATACTCACACTAAAGGGTTATGTATCCAAAGGGAGCCTGGACCTATTAAGGGTACCTGTGTTACATTAAGTAAACTTTGAGGATGTAAATGTAAATAAGGATATTTGTGCACATTATAAACAGAAAATGGTCCTGGTAGGCAGGGTTAAGCTGTTTTACCATTTCCGCGAATCGGCTTCATCTTCTCAAATCATTGAGATTCTCTCCGGCGAGTCTACTATCAATTTCTCTGTACGTTCTCATGGTATCAGAGTGAGCGATCGAGATGACCTGTACTTGATTTGGTTTTTCGATAATCAATTTCATCTTCCGTTCGATTTTTTTTTCTTTCGAATCCGCTGGAATCCATGGCTGATTCTGCTGCTTCTACTACCTCTGTGACTCCGCCTATTCTTCCGATTCATCCTATGAAAGACCAGCTCTCTCTTATGCAAGACCAGCTCAGCAAATTATTTAGCCTGTTCAATCAGCAGGAGAAAAGGGATGAGAGTGACTTTCATATGACCGGTATTTCTTGTTTCGCAACAACTAAAATTCCTCACAACACATGGATATTGGATAGTGGTGTCACTGATCATGTTACCCCTCATATGCACTTATTATATGATGTTAAGTTGCTGCAAATACCATATGAAGTTCTCATGCCTAATGGAAGTAAAGCTCTAGTTACTCACACTGGAAGTTCTGATATCAACAAGCATTTGACACTCCATGATGTGCTTCTAGTACCTGCATTTCAGTTTAATCTACTCTCTATTGGGAAACTTATCACTACATCCCCTTGCATTGTGCAATTTATTGACACTAAATGTCATATTCAGGACCCAGTCAGACACACTGTCCTGGGGACTGGTGACCTACTTGGAGGCCTCTATCAACTGCAAACTTCTCCAATTTCTACAAGTCTTGCAGCTACAAGTAATAAAGACTCTGTGACTCTTTGGCATTATCGTCTTGGGCATGTTTCTCTCAAGAACTTCTATGAGAATATCAGTAAATACATTCCTACTGTTTCTTGTAATAAAACAGATTTGTGCTGCGACATTTGTCCATTGGCTAAACAGACTAGACTGAAATTCCCTATTAGTACTTCTCATACTTCTGGTATCTTTGAGTTAGTACATGGAGACATTTGGGGACCCTATCATACTAATACTTCTACTGGAGCAAAGTTTTTCCTTACCTTGGTAGATGATTTTTCTCGTACCACTTGGACATTCCTGCTGCCTGCTAAACATCATGTTGCTGATGTAATTCTGCAGTTTTTCAACATGGTTTTCAGTCAGTTTGATAAGAAAATAAAGTGCTTCAGAACAGATAATGGTTCTGAATTTTTCAGCAACAAATTATGCCAATTTCTAGCCAATGAAGGATGCATTCACCAGTCCTCGTGTGTTTACACACCTCAGCAAAATGGCGTCGTTGAACGTAAACACAGACATTTATTAGAAGTTGCTAGAGCAATAAAATTTCAGGCTGCCTTACCTGATTTTTTCTGGGGAGATTGCATTTTGACTGCCACTTTCCTGATAAACAGGTTTCCCTCTGGATTGTTGGATAATAAGACTCCCTTTGAACTTCTCTTCAATCATCCTCCCTCATATGATCATCTCAAAGTCTTCGGCTGCCTTTGTTATGCTACCACCAGCTCTTCAGGTAGAAGGAAGTTTGATGCAAGGGCTGATGCCTGCATTTTCGTTGGTTACCCTCATGGTCAAAAAGGTTATAAACTTTTTTCACTGAAAAACCATTCTTATCTAGTCAGCAGAGATGTTGTATTTCATGAACATCGATTTCCCTATGCTGAAAACTTTAGAAGCTTACCAGTAGTGTCAGGCATTCCCATGCCTCTGTTCACTCCTTCTGAGTCTTTGGAAACACCATGGTTTGCTCTATCTGATAGCAATCCTTCCCCTGCAAAAAGTCCCACTATTGATCAGAATCATTGTGCTAATTCTACCCCTACTAGTGATTCATCATTTGCTAGT
Source organism: Rhodiola chrysanthemifolia (assembly GCA_033675395.1). NCBI lineage: Eukaryota > Viridiplantae > Streptophyta > Magnoliopsida > Saxifragales > Crassulaceae > Rhodiola > Rhodiola chrysanthemifolia. The sequence goes on from CM066204.1 coordinate 18,095,801, forward strand.
CATTCCCCATCATCACATGATTCTGGACACTCTACTAGTGTTCCTGTTTCTACTCATGATGTTGGCCAACATATTGATTTACGAAGGTCCTCAAGGGCACCTATACCATCTGTCCTACTTAAGGATTTTATTTGTGGTTCCTCTACCACTAAATATCCTATTTCCCATTTTGTGAACTATACCAGATGCTCTCCTACTCACCAAAAGTATATTTGTCAACTCTCTAGTCCTGTTGAACCCACCTCTTATTCTCAAGCTTGTAAAGACTCACAATGGCAGCTAGCCATGGAAAAAGAATTACAAGCCCTGCAGTCCAATAACACGTGGATTTTTACTCACTTACCTCCTGGTAAAAATGCAGTGGGGAGTAAATGGGTTTTCAGAATAAAACGTCATGCTGATGGAACTATAGAACGTTATTGTTGGAGCATAAAGTGCCATATAGGCAAAACACAAATCTGTACAAGACGTCCTCGAATTGGACTGTGCTAGCATCTGTGCAAGGTCTATATTTCAGTTCCGAAAAATCTGCTCAGTAACTGAATTTTTGGAAAGATAGAAATCTTTCGAATATTCTCGACCGCCACATCACCAAACCGACTCTGATGAGATAAAGATATACAGATCTCAACGGAATTAATTCCTATCTTATCGAGGGTTTTTAGGAAATATATTCTAGGGTTTTCTTATCACCTAGATCCACACGGCTATATATATAGAAGAGCAGAACTCAGTTTTTCTTCAAGCAACACTTGAGAGACGCCGTGTGGAGAGCCTTAAATCTGTACGCTGAAATCATATCTTGGAGCTTTTAGTCGTCAAGCTTTCATTGGAGGATTAAGGCTGCAAGTTGGTAAGCCTCTTGCTTTACTTATTTCGTGAACTCATATATTGTTGCTGCGCACTACAACGTCCAGAGTTCAAGAAGGTGTTGTCGCTGCTTAGTACCACTCAGGTCTAGCAGATCGACTGTCACAGACGACGACCATCCACTATCTGAATCTACGAGTTGGATTCGCATTCATCAGTCTCGGGAGGAGGTCTGATTGTTTTGACGGGAGTCTCTGGATCTAAGGGACGCTTAGATCACCCAATTCACTTGGAGAGTAGTATAGGGGATCAGTAGTTTGGAAGGCTGTAAGAACATAAAACTGTACTATACACTGTGATAGTGAATTGTTCCTTGGACTTGGGAGAAGTCCCCCAGACGTAGGCTACATTGAGCCGAACTGGGTCACCAAGTGTTCTGTGTCCTTTACTGTTTTGCACCTTACTTTCATTTACATTAATCTGTGCAACCAACTGTACCACAGTGTGTTCAACATCGAGCTGGTACAGTTGAGCTCATCTCACGCGTAGCAATTTCAGTTATAAAGCTCGTTTAGTCACTAAAGGCTTTACACAGGAGGAAGGCTTGGACTATAATGAAACTTTTGCACCTGTTGTCAAAATGACAACAGTGCGCACTGTCCTAGCTATTGCTGCTTCTAAAGAACTGGCCATTATTTCAGCTCGACGTTAACAACGCTTTCTTACATGGTGACTTGGAGGAGGAGGTATATATGACCATTCCCCCTGGGTTCTACAAATTGGAAAAACAGCAGGGCCTAGTATGCAAACTTACTAAAAGTCTTTACGGTCTCAAACAAGCTTCTCGACAGTGGTTTAGTAAATTTGCTGATTCTCTATTGGCCTATGGTTTTCTACAGAGTCCTCATGATCATTCGCTATTTACTTATGCACATGGTGGCGACTTTCTCATCCTACTCATCTATGTTGATGATGTGGTGCTCACTGGTACATCTACACCCTTAATTGATGCAGTCAAGTCCTTCATTCACTCTGAATTTCAGATCAAAGATCTTGGCACTCTCAAATATTTTCTAGGCATTGAAGTTGCGAGAACCAATGCTGGTATTTTCATTAATCAGCGTAAATATGCAATGGATTTACTCTCGGAGACTGGTTTACTAGCTTGCAAACCTAGCTCTACTCCTATGGATATCAAACAGAAGCTTGCTCTATCTACAGCAGACAAGCTTAATGATCCTACTGAATATAGAAGACTTGTGGGGAAATTGGTATACCTGAACGTGACAAGGCCCGACATTGCCTTCCCTGTTCACATCCTTAGCCAATTCCTTGCAGCTCTAACTACTGAGCACCTTCAAGCAGCCACTCGAGTCCTTCGTTTCATTAAAAATGCTCCTGGCCAAGGTTTATTTTATCCAGCCGCTGCACCCCTCACCCTAGAAGGGTTCTGTGACGCAGATTGGGCGTCTTGTCCAGTGTCTCGCAGATCCACTTCCGGGTATTGTGTCAAGCTTGGATCTTCACTGATTTCATGGAGGTCTCGCAAGCAACCGACGGTGTCTCGCTCCTCTGCTGAGTCGGAATATCGAGCCATGGCTCATACTTGTTGCGAGCTTGTTTGGATTGCTGCCATCATGCGAGATTTGCGCATTCCAGTCGCTACTGCTATCCCTCTCTATTGCGATAGCAAGGCTGCCAATCACATTGCTCGCAATCCAGTTTTTCACGAGCGGACGAAACATATCGAGCTTGATTGTCATCTTGTCCGCCAACACTTCTCATCTGGATTCATTTCTCCTCAGTTCCTTGCCTCGTCCAATCAGCCGGCGGATCTATTCACAAAAGCCCTTCCGGCGGATGCGCTAATTCGTCTCTCCGGCAAGCTCGGCGTATCCAATTTTCTTCACGCCAAGCTTGAGAGGGGGTATTAAGGGTACCTGTGTTACATTAAGTAAACTTTGAGGATGTAAATGTAAATAAGGATATTTGTGCACATTATAAATAGAAAATGGCCCTGGTAGGCAGGGTTAAGCTGTTTTACCATTTCCGCGAATCGGCTTCATCTTCTCAAATCATTGAGATTCTCTCCGGCGAGTCTACTATCAATTTCTCTGTACGTTCTCAGGACCTGAAACAATGGCTTGGTCCCTTGGTCGTATCAACTATTTACACCGCGTTGCTGTTGAATATTTTTTTTTCAGGTGCTTACAGCGACTTCAGAGGCCTTCCTGGCATAAGAAAGGAAGTCGCTGCATTCACTGAGAGGTGTGACGGCTATCCAAGGTGATATGGCCCTTCAACTGAATTATCGATGTTCACTCAACGGCCGATGCCTGCTTAATTTTCATACATGTTTTTAAACGTGTCTTGTCTTTTTTATCAGTGACCCAGAACTTATATTTTTGACGGATGGTGCTAGCAAAGGTGTGATGCAGATCTTAATCACTGTCATCCAAGGGCCGAGTGATGGAGTATGATCTCTAATAAATTGTGAAAACCTCTTCTTTTCTTTTTCTTTGCTTACTTTAAAATTAGTAACACTTCAATTACGTTTCAGATTCTGGTGCCAGTTCCACAGTATCCTCTCTACTCAGCTGCGATTTCTCTGTTTGGCGGATCACTCGTTCCATATTACCTGGAAGAAAAAGAACTTGATACGTATCAAGTACTTCAATAATGGTAGTGGGACATACTGGCACATACTTGCTCTCCCTATCCCAGTGAGCCGAAACTCCCTGTCATCCCTCAAGGTGACAGTTCTCTCCACCATTACTATATAATAGCGCTTTAGTTAAGTACTTGATACGCTTTTTTATACAAGTATCGACAAAATGATTGAAGGTACTGTTGGACATGGGCCATCCCATAAGCAAGGCGGTTCAGCTCGTGTCTTACCACACGGTGTCGAAGGAATATTGGGGTGAATGTGGCCAGCGTGGTGGTTATTTTGAGATGACGAACATTCCTCCGGAGGTTTGCCTTCTTAACTAGTTCAAAAGTTAGATCTAAAATCACGTTAGAGTTGGGAGATAAAATTTATTTTGATGACATTGTAAGGCTGGAATTTGGTCATTTAGCTGAAGTATTAATTTCCGTTCTCGCTGTTTGCAGACTGTTGATGAAATTTATAAGGTCGCATCCATATCACTCAGCCCAAATGTTCTCGGTCAGATATTTGTAAGTGAGCTTGAATATGACCTTTTAGCAAGCGCTTCCTCAACTTTTAGTACAAATATATTATGATTTTTCGTCATCTTCGTTCAGATGGGTCTCATGGTCAATCCACCTAAACCGGGAGACATCTCCTATTCGAAATTTGAATCAGAAAGGTACGCAACAGTTGATGTTTATCATAAAATGAGATAGCGGGATATGCAAGGCAATGGCAAATTGCTTTCATCATACGAACTTTAGTCGCTTGCGTATGTTTTATCAGTAAAAGTGATATTTAACTTTTTTGCCCATGCAGCAAAGGAATCCTCGAGTCGCTCAGGAGAAGATCACAGATGATGACCGACGGAATCAACAGTTGCAAGAACGTAATATGTAATTTCACAGAAGGTATCGAAAACAACTTCTAATGTATAAACAGTTTATATTTATCTCTCCGCCTGCACTTCAAATTTGTTTACCGAGCAATAAAAATTTGTACTTGTTCCCTCAAATTCGTTTACCGCCGAAAGCCATCGAAGCGGCCAAAAAGGCTGGAAAAGTTCCTGATGTTTTCTACTGCTTGAAGCTCTTGGAAGCCACTGGCATTTCTACAGTTCTTGGTTCAGGATTCGGACAAAAAGACGGGTACATTATTTCATAACGTCAAAATTGAACTACGCTCTCCAGCTATTTCTTTTCTTCAACGCACGAAAAATAATATATAACTGATGTAACGTGACTTGAAATTTCTTCAGGGTCTTCCATTTGAGAACCACCATCTTGCCTGCTGAGGAAGACATGGCTGAAATCATGAACAGTTTTTAAAAAAAAAACTCAATGACGCGTTCATGACACGGTATGAAGACCGTTGCGGCTATTCGAGAATGTGACTGTCCTCCAACATCCTTCGTTTGTACAAAAAGTCCTCCGAGTGACGCACCATTATTATTGTATCATCTCAGCCTCGTCTTTCTCGTTCTAATTATAACGTATACATATACAGACTCCTCAACAAATTGAACATATGCTGTCCTATTCGGTTAACCTTTTCGTTTAGTGTCGTCGCCTAGGATTTTTTTCGTCTTCGGTTTCTCTTTATTCCCTATAGCCTGTCTTTTTATCGAAAGAATTTTTAGGTAATGTACTTTTGATCTTCCGATTCTTGCGTTCCGCTCGAGTTTTATTTATTTCAGAGTAGTACTACTGATATATTCGAGATTTCCAGGTAAGTAATTCTGGTTAGTCGAGTCCCGAGTCTCATTTAACTTCCAGAATGATTTATTAACTTTATTTCATTACTTCTGCAGGACTAGGAAAGCAAGGCGGACAGTAAAGAGACTGAAAACGCTGCGAAAACATGTCAATGAGAAGCTCAGTTTTTCGGAGGATAGCAGATGCACTTGTGCTGGAAATGGTTGATATGGTAATAAGTCTCGTTCATCCCCATAATTCTACCAGCTTCCACTGTTCCACCAGGCAGTGGCCGATAAGGCATGGTCTCCCAAACCCCAGTTTTCTGATTCTGCAGCAATGGCCCAGCCTCAGTAATATGCCACGAGCAGAACGAAAGACACTTCTGCGCCTTCATGCTTGCATCAGAAAACGCCTCGAAGTGAAACCCTTCAATCTCGTTCCACTCCACGTCGCAAAAGTAAGGCGAGCTTGTCTTAACCTGAGACGGGTCAACTTTCCACTCGATGGCCATCCCCTTTACTATGGTCTGCGTTCCCAAGCTCTGATCGCCAGCACTGCAGTGGACCTTGATCTTCATGTTGTCGCCCAGGTCATTCTTGATCCTGACGTGGAGCTCAGTAGGCTCCGCAACCGCTGCATAAGAAAAAGTTACAAAAAAGCTTAAAGCCAGGAAAGCGGCGAACAGTGACATTGACATCATCTGCATATTTTCGCTACTTCCAGGTAATTCAGAATTTCTTTCGTAAGCTGTGAATTTTTTTTGTGTGTGTTTTATTGGAGGTGTAGGTTTAGTAGTATATATAGTCGATTTTTTTTGGCCTTACCGAATTTTTTGATTCACATTTTGTGACCCATGAACCTAAAACCTCTCTAGAGTTTATGATGCACACATCCCTCACCTTTCACCTAATATCATATGCATCCAGACTGTTCTGGGAGTTGTATCTGAGTATTGTTGCGACTTGCGACACGTCAAGTGATCGCTTATGAGCAACAAGTCGTTTCAAAATGTTGAAAATGCAGAAATGTTATGCAGAAATGTACTCCAATGCTTGAAATGCTATGAAAGTGATCCCATAAGTACCTGAAATGTAGTCAAGCACAAAACTATAATGCCCGATTGAAATCGAGTTTTCAAGCGAATTTTTTTACTAGGGCATGTGGATCAGTAAGCGGTAAAAGAGGGTTTAGGGGATGTTGGAGCAACTGCTGGTTTGCATCGGAGTTTGACAACATAGATAAGAAAGGCAAAAGTACGGATAGATGACCGGGCTTCTTCTTCTTTTTTTTTGGGATAAATTGTTCACCTACTTATCAATTTATTAATATTCTTTTTCCGAGAAAGAATATTACTTTTATGGCTCGGATATTGCCAATTTAAGCCAATAAGGTTGTGATCTAATGGTGTGAGTACCTGACTTGTATTTATAAGCAGTGACGGAGCCACATGCAGAGCTTCTTGGGCACTTGCCCAAGGTGAATTTCAGCCAAAAAGTTATATAGAAATGGGTTTGTGAGGACTCGAACCACAGATAGCTCTTTTATTGTAAAATTAATCTACCAAATGAGCTAGCTAAAAAATTTAAGCTATCATAGTTCGCATTATCTATATAGCAAAACAAATTTTATGAATAGAATTTATATAATTTAAGAAGAGTGCGGCTCAGGTAAAAACCACTATTATATATGAAAATTAAAAATCGAATTTCAAGCTGACACGTGTCGAATTTTGTCGAAATCTCGAATATAACACGGAGGGGCATTATGATCATTTCACATATCTCATAATGATCAGACTTAACTTGGAATGATCAAACTTAAAACAACAATGATCAAACTTAAACAGCAATGATCAGACTTAAACATCAATGATCAGACTTAATAATCAGACTTAAAACAGCAATATTCAGACTTAAACAGCAATGATCAGACTTAATAATCAGACTTAAAATAGCAATATCCAGACTTAAACAGCAATGATCAGACTTAAAACATCAATTATCAGACTTAAACAGCAATGATCAGACTTAAACAGCAATGATCAGACTTAAACAGAAACAACAATGATCAGACTTAAAACTGCAATATCCATACTTAAACATCAATGATCAGATTTAAAACAGCATTGATCAGACTTAAACAGCAATGATCAGACTTAATAATCAAACTTAAAACAGCAATATCCAGACTTAAACAACAATGATCAGACTTAAAACAGCAATGATCAGACTTAAGCAGCAATGATCAGACTTACACAGCAATGATCAGACACAACAATGATCAGACTTAACTTAGAATGATCAGACTTAAAATAGCAATATCCAGACTTAAACAGCAATGATCAGACTTAAACAGCAATGATCAGACTTAAAACAGCAATGATCAGACTTAAACAACAATGATCAGACTTAAACAACAATATCCAGACTTAAAAAGCAATATCCAGACTTAAAACAGTAAATATCCAGACTTAAAACAGCAATGAGCAGACTTAAACAACAATGATCATACTTAAGTTAAGTATGGATATTACTGTAGCAATTTTTAAGACGATTATACCCTTGCATCTGTTATGTACTTTTAAATAAGTCCGTTTTAATTTTTTTATTTACAAAAAGCGCCCCGAATTACGATTGGTCGAAATATACACGTGTCAATATTTTATTAAATTTTTAATTTTTATTTATAACTATGATTTGTATTTAATCCGTTTCCATTTAAGAATTTAGTCTCTTTTTTGTCATTTTCTAATTTCAAATTTTAGTGAATGGTTCTTTTTCACTTTTCATTTATTATTTGTTGTTACTCAATTCTATTAATTCTCATCAGAAATATAAATAATCATTGTTACTCAATTCTATTGATTCTCATCAGAAATATAAATCATCTTTTTACAACTTGTCTTTTAGTATGTAGTCTATACGAGCCTAGCCGAATAATAAAATATTTAGACTACTTAAACCATTTAAAATATGAATTTTTGTGGGTCAAAAATGAGCTTTGATATGGTGTAGTTAGAGTATAATAAATATTGAAAACCCCTCCTTTTATTTCGTCTTATAGTAATTTAAACGATTCAAATTAAAATACGATGATTCATTGATAGCAAAAAATTATTATCTTTGAAATAAAAAAATCCTAACATGTAAGCTTAGACTTTATTTAAATAATATTAATATTTTTTCATACCTAAAATTTTTCTATCAAATTATTCTACCCTACTAACGTTTGGATCCTGTATCCGTCCCGGTTTATAAGATAAAAAATTTGAACTCCACCGTGACATTAACTACAGTCTATAATGTACGGATTTGAGCCCGACCGTGACATTAAAAAAAATACTAATATTGCCAAATTCAGTCTATGGGCATTGTTGATGGAGATTTTGCATTCGCAATCATGTGTTGTAATCACCAAAACACTTAGTACGATCCATTTTAAGTACAGATGTCGGAGTACACTGACTTTACTAGATTTGGAAGCCGCCATCCTGCTAACTGCCATTCAGAAAAGAGAAGTCACAACCAACGGTCAACTTAAAAGTTGAACGGCAGAGCAATCAATTTAAAAGTCGTTAACAAGCCAAGTTCATTACGAACACTTCTGCCAGAATACTGACAAACAGATTCTGGAGTTTTTTTCTTTCTTTTTGCCCTAATTTGAAACTCAAATTTCACTTTTATCGTGCTTGAAATCCATATCTCAATTTTTATATACTTTTAAAGAGACCGGTTTGGGAAGAAACAATTTTAACCATATTTTCGGTCAAAACATGTTTCCTCTAAACCGATTTGATGAGTAAGCACATGCGTGGGCCAAACGGAATTCATTTGCGCATGCGTGTCCGCCATATTCAATGAGATATATAGATGAAATAAAGAATTAAAATCACTTAACTGCTATTTTAAATGTTAACTAACGGAATTAACTCTATCCGCTAACTTTAACGGATTTTTTGTTTTACTCCCTAATTGGTAAAATATGTAGTTCGAACCTCAATTTGGAAACGAATGATAGTTCGGAACCTCTTTTTATACTTTCCCATAATTTTAATCACTAAAAAGTTGCCCTACTTACATTCTTGTAGACCTCATTGGAAGATGAGTTTAATAAAGTGAATTAATCAGCAAAAACAAATTAAATACTATCGGTTTAATTAGAAAAAGCAAAACAAAGGCTACGTATAATTAAGGCCCTAAACAATGTATCTGAATCTTATATCAACCAGTCCCAACCAGAAATAATGTTGTAACAAGTCCTCCAAAGTGCCAAAAATGACACGATTCATAAGAGCATTGAATTGACCTTCAACAACCCTTCATTTGTGAATTTGAATGATTTGTGTATTCATTCATCAGAAAATATTAAATAATAAATTTCTAAAAGTACCTCAACTTCAAAGCTTTTCTAAATTTAATGTTTTGTTTTATGTAGTCTTTTGGCCTCATCTATGCAACTAGAGATATCTACTTATTTACTCCATTTAAATTAGGTTACATTTGTGAAATAGGAGACTATCAAACCAAAAACTAAATCATATTATGACAAACATACATCATTTTCTTAATAGTTATATTTTATATTTTGACGTTATGAGCCTAAGGTGTTGTTTAATAGAGAATTTTTTTATTATTATTTAACTTTACTTAACTTTACTGAACTTAAGTAAAATAAAGTTTTTGAATAAAGGTGTTAAATAAAATTTAATATTTAGAATAAATTTTTACCTGCTACCTCTTACTTTAATAAAAACTATCTTCCTATTTTTTTTATTGATGGATTCATCACAAATCGATACTGAATCAGTACATATAGGTATTATCTAGTGCACTTTATATCAATTGAAGCGCATTCTCTCATATCGATTCTTATCCAAATATTAGAGCTTAGCAATGTATCCACATTCGCAGCGCGCAGCTCCAGAACTTCACTATCGCCAACATAGCCTTGAGGCGGCACACCTTAACACACAAGAGAAGGTCTATGAGCCGAACAGAAGCAAAGAGTAACAACAAAAGAAACAGAAACCAACAAAAAAAAATTAGTACGATCACAAGGAATCGAACCCAAGACCTGACACATTGTAGGCGACACCTCAACCAACAAGTCACCACCGTAGAAAACAATTCTTCCTAAATTGAAACCAAACATTCCATGAATATTAACTTGAATAGAAGTTACAAAATGTTATTTAATAAACTAAATTACTAATCTCATAACACTTATATGTAACTTTCCTCTTCATACATTTTCTTCTACACTTGCTCTGTTCCACAATGGACAACACAGCCACACAGCCGCTGCTCTCCGCCGCAGAGTCACACAATCTCATACACCCATCCACAGCCTCATTCTCCCCCGACGAAACTGACATCGAACCAATCAACACTCCTCGCGACTTCTTCAGGGAATTCTATGTCGAAACGAAAAAGTTATGGTTCCTAGCTGGACCAGCCATTTTCATGTCAGTATGTCAATACTCTCTTGGAGCTGTCACTCAGCTCTTCGCCGGACATGTCAGCACCATCGCTCTTGCAGCCGTGTCCATTGAAAATTCAGTCATCGCCGGGTTCTCCTATGGAGTCATGGTACGCATTTGCACCGGGTCCTTTAATCCCCTAACTGGAATAAATTTTAGCAACAAAATATCGATCTTTAGTAACAAAATTTTGCGACTAAATTTTACATGTTTTTTGTGAATTGATTTGTTCATTGGGGATGCTTAGTTGGTTCCTAAATATCCTGGCCGCTCGGGCTTTAGCAACAAAATATTTATCTTTAGTGGCAACTTGCGGTTTAGCGACGAAATTGTATGTCTTTAGTGAATTGATTTGGTTGAATTGGGATGGTTTATCGCTAAAAATTCCAGCAGCCTGATTGAAACGGTGCTTTTAGTTATGATGATCTGCTAGGTCTAATCTATAGAGACGAGAAATCAATCTTTAGCGACAACTTTCTATTTTAGTGATGAAATTTGTGCATGTTTTTGTGAGGTTCATTGTGAATATACTTGAGCGCCAAAAACTTCCGGCAGCCTGATTGAAACAGTGACAAAAAATCAATGTTTATCGACAACTTTCTAGTTTAGCGATGACATTTATCCATTTTTTGAGATTTTGATTTGCTGCATTGTGAATATGCTTGAGCACCAAAAACTTCCGGCAACCTGATTGAAATGGTTTTGATGATCAGCTAGGGATGGGAAGCGCGCTCGAGACGCTCTGCGGGCAAGCCTTCGGGGCAGGCAAAATCGACATGCTCGGAGTCTATATGCAACGCTCATGGGTCATTCTCAACTCCACAGCCGTACTTCTTATGCTCCTCTACATCTTCGCCACGCCTTTCCTCAAACTCATCGGCCAAGAGACCGAAATCGCCGAAGCAGCGGGAACATTCGCCATCTACATGATCCCTCAACTCTTCGCATACGCGTTTAATTTCCCGATAGCGAAGTTCTTGCAAGCCCAAAGTAAGATCATGGTCATGGCCGCGATCGCTGGCGTTGTGTTAGTCCTTCACACCTTTTTTAGCTGGCTATTTATGATCAAACTCGGATGGGGACTCATCGGGGCGGCTATCGCACTTAACTCGTCGTGGGTGTTGATTGTGTTGGCTCAATTGCTGTACATTTTTAGCGGAACATGCGGCCGGGCTTGGTCCGGATTCTCGTGGAGTGCGTTTGAGAATCTTTGGGGCTTTGTTCGGCTCTCGTTGGCATCAGCTGTCATGCTCTGGTGAGTATTCAATCGTTTTTTTTCTCACTCTTTTTTATACCAAAAATTGTAAAAATTCGAGTTTCTATACAATCTAACCCAATTTCAAACTCAAATATCTCATTTGCACCGCTTAAAACTCAAATATCCAGAATACCCAATTTTGCTTAATGCCGGCTCCACAGGAACTGGTATTCTTTTTTTTTTATAATCCCTGGAGGAGAGAACCTGGTAATGCTGATTTTTATTAATACCGGTTTCATTAGAACCGGGATTAATAAAAAATGCCGGTGTGGTCCGGTTTGGGGCCTACATGGACAAACCGAACCTCATCCGTTCCAGCATGGCATCCAGCAGGAATACTGATTTCTCAGAAATCGGGAATATCATAATACCGGTTCCTCTGAAATCGATTAGTTGAACATGCTTTTCAGAGCTCGTCGGGGCATCACGGACCCAATTGGGATGTGACTAAACTAGAAAGATACCGGTTTGGGGGAAACCGGTATCCTTTGCAACTAAAGTCTCCCATGGAACAAGCTTTTCAGACACGACGGACCCAGTTGGAAATTAACTAGACGAGAAGGATATCAGTTTACGGGAAATCGGGATTAGATGTTCCCGATTCCTGGGAAACCGGTATTTTTCTACTATAAATACGACTCTAGTTTCAACATTTTAAACACACAATTCAATCATCTATCCTTACTTTTATCATTTTAAACACACAATTCAATCATCTCTCTTCTTTTCCGGACAAAAGATACAAGTTTCGGTGTACCGGCATCATTGAAATTAAAAATTGTGGCCATTGTAGGGTAGTTGATCTCACAGGTACTGAAATCGTGGGCATTGTATGTATTCGATTCCAGTCCTGTGAGATCAACTACCTTACAATGACTCTGTAAATTTCAATTTAAATGATGTCGGTTCCCTTGGAAACCGGTTCCCATGATGTTACGCAGTTGGTCACAACAAACGTGGTTGTCCAACTAAATACTCGAGTTAAACTATTTATTTTAATTCATTTTTTCTCAATATCATGTATTAAAACTCACTTCGTGGTTTTTCAAAAAAAATCTTCATTTCGAAAATAACATTGTTCCCGGTTCCTTGTAAACCGGTATTAAGAGAATACCGATTCCCGGCAAGCCGATATTATGATGTTCCCGGTTCCTGGAAAATCGGTATCATTCTACTATAAAATCGACCGCGGTTTCATCATTTTAAACACACAATTCAATCATCTCTCTTATTGTTCTTACAATTCTACATCTAACATGAATGATGATTCTGATGATGTGTTTATGTCCACATTGGCAACACTGGATAATCCAATAATAGACGAGTGTGACCGTGCTGAGATGGAGGAATTGGAGAATACTACTGCAGAAAATCCAGATTCTGAAATATTTCAAGATCGGATCGTCTGGGATCATACGTGTTTTAGTGATATCTCGGCATGGGAAACATATCGATCATTCGATGAGAATGTGAGGGTTCACCATCCTCACTCCCCGTCACTTCAAAACTTCCAGGCCTAAGTGTGTATACAAAGTACATATATCAAGAGTAATGGTCTGTGGATCAACACCCACAATAATAGGATCTGAAAGCTTCCCCACTTCCGTATACGCGGTGTGGAAGATACTATGAAATCCCCTCCGCGAATAATCATTCATGGAATTGAGAAAGTACGAGTCGGCTTCACGTGCACAAATGACGTAACCACTTATCTGTAAATTCCATTCAACTTGTAAGTTAGTGAACCGATAACTGACTATTATTCATAAAAATTTTAACAAGTAATAGAAACTTACATTATCGGGTATCGTAGGTGAATCTGGACGATAAGTATGAATATGTCGTGTCTGCTGCGTATCGTCGTCCCCAACCTCCTCCACTTCATCGTCTATCCTCGGCTGATATGAACGACGAGTGTGCCTAGAATACCACTGAATATACTGTGAAGTGGGTGGTCGATATCATCATCTGGATACGTCATATCTCCATCAAGCAATCTCTCATGTCGAGTGTACCACAGAGCAATGTAACTGCTGTGGAAGACAGCCCAATCCTTATTCTTCTTCCTATCCATTCAGTGGCATCGGTCTGAACTTTCAATCGTGTTTGGCTGGACACCATGTCTGAAACCATACTGTCTCGCAACACGTGCTGGATGATGTCACTCAATAATATTGAAGCAGATAAGAGGCATATAAGCTCTCCAAGTGATTTCTCGACCTGGTCTCGTCATACGGTCTCCAAGTGAAATGTCCCGGCTGCATCTTCTATATCGCATCCCGATACTGCAACAAACTCTTGTGAGGTACCACTATCCAACTTTTGGGCCCAATCCATCTCCTGCACATAAAAGTAAAATATCAGTAGAAGAAAATATTTTATAAAATATAATTTCGAACCAAACTCTATTCTTCAAAATCAACAATTAACCAAACAACTAACAATTAACCCTAAAATTAACAACTAAAATTCTAATTCGACTACTTACCGGTTTCTAGCGAACCTAAATCGTCGGCGACGGGCGACTGGAGCGTTCGGCGGAGGTGTGGGATGTTTGGGAGAGAGCGGAACGAATGAGGGAGAAGAAGAAACTCTCGATTTTTAATTTCAATGATGTCGGTTCCCCGCAAATCAGTACCATTACAATACCGGTTCCCCTGGAATCGGTATTGACGTGTATGCCACTTCATCTCCACTTGGTCCACGTAGGCCCAAAATCGAGCCACATAATCAATTTTAAACGTACCGATACCTGGGAAACCATTAATATTATAACCGGTTTCTCGCCTACCGGGATTGTACAATAATGAAGAGTACCCGTTCCTCAGGAACCGGCATTAAGTAAAATGGGGTATTCAAGATATTTAAGTTTCAAGCTGTGCAAACTCAATATTTGAAAGTGGGTTAGATTGTATAGAAACTCTAAAAATTCTAACATCTAGACAACCTCGTACTCGTGTCATAAGATATATCTTATAAAAAATTTAATAGGTAGAAGATGACAGCTAGTCCATTACTCGTGTCATTACTAATGTGCCAATTAGTTAAATTTTAATGTATTTAATTCATTTAGCTCACAAATTTAACAGAGTTCAATGATGGGAAAAACATGTCTGTTTATATGGACCCCAAGATTTTGAAAATTGACTGTTAAATCATAAATGGACTTTGAGGGATTTGAATTGGCCATTAAATTCTATTTTCTACCGAAACAAATCATTGAGTTTAGTTGACCTACTATATTATTACGTGGATTCTTGATAAGGATATCACTTCTTACTATTATTACAGCAACGGTTTGTAATCGAGTTTTTATTAAAAATGATTCTTTTTGAGTTTTAAACTTCAGAAATGATCCATGTGAGTTTGCACTTTCAAAAATGACTTGTTTTTAATAACATCGGATCATCAGGATCCGGTTTTCTGTGTTTTTCATAACACCGGATCCTCTATGTTTTTTACAAAATCGGTTCCTCAGGATTCGGTGTTATGTGCGCATCCGAATGAGAGAACTCCACGTGTTCTCGTTTGCACATAACACCGGATCTTGGGAATCCGGTTTTGTAAAAAAACACAGAAAACCGGATCCTGGGGATCCGGTGTTATTAAAAACATACCATTTTTGAAAGTGCGAACTCACATGGGTCATTTCCGAAGTTTGAACTCAAAAAGGGTCATTTTTATAAAAAAAAACTCTGAATTCTTCTAAAAGATAATTTCCCAAAATGACTGACTTATTAGCAACGAAAGCATTTTCTTCTTGCCAAATGAACTTTCAGACAGTGGCGACTCATAAAATGTGAAGCATGTATAGAGAGAGATTTGAACCGTCAATCTTCTGATCATTTAATTAAGATTATGATCGGTTGACCAATATTCATTGAAGTATGCACCGATCTTTCTCAGTTATATTAGTTTCAGAACTGTGACAATTTCTTTTACAATGTTGGGAAGTGCAGTTTGGAGGTGTGGTATTTCATGGCATTGATCCTCTTCGCCGGATATCTGAAGAATGCAGAAATCGCCGTCGATGCGCTCTCAGTTTGGTAACATCTCAATTAATGTTACCTTACCCTAATGTTCATTCGTATAGTTTTATGCAACTCGCAATGCTTGCGTATACGATGCATTATTTAGATGGAAATGATGAAATCACATCGCAAAAAATAAAAAGAGTGACAATAATGAATTGAACCGGTCGATAATCATTATGAGCATCTAGGGGACAAACAAACATATAAATGATGGAATGGACCAAAAGCCATGTTGGGATGTGAAGAGTAAAATAGAACATGTGCATTTAGTCCATTAAATGCAATATAATAGGCAAAAGTAATTTGGATTCAGATCCGTGAAGTGCATGAATTTTCTGTTGTTAACGTTACCGTTTAGATTTTTTAATTCTCAAAGCGACGTCATTTTGTGAAACAAAATTTTCAGAAAGAAAATTAAAATAATGTCGTATCAATAACATAATGTTATAGAATTGACAATAAATTACTGCACTACACTGAATTCAGGTCATATTTGAGCTTGAATTTTTATGGCTATCATATTTGTTTAGCAAGTGTCTTTCGACTTCTTCTTTTTGGAAAATTGGTAAATTATATGCCACCCATTATTGGATTTAGCTTATGTTCCATATCGGTGTGGCATATATATAATTTAATTCACCTAGATGTGTGGACTGTCGTTTGATAATTATTTTTTTAACAAATGAATTCCTAACAACAACAAAACATGACATCTGCTAAACAAAACTCGTACTTATGGCATTTAGAAAAAGGGAAGACTCTTCCATCAAAAAGAAAAGAAAAAGGAAGACTCATAATATGACATTAATTATTGACCCAAGTTATTGATGACATTTTTCATGTGTTGTTTCATAAAATGGCAGCATGAACATAGTTGGCTGGGCTGTGATGATAGCTTTAGGATTCAATGCAGCCATAAGGTAATGTGATATAAATCATTTTTCTCTCTAAACCGAATGATCATCCTTCCTCAATGTTTAGCTTTTGGGTTAACTTGTTCTTGTTCCACTTATGGCAGCGTGAGAGTGTCTAACGAGCTAGGAGCCGCTCATCCAAGAACAGCCAAGTTCTCAGTCGTGGTGGTGGTCGTAAAATCTATGCTCGTCGGGCTCCTTCTAAGCCTCGTACTCATCTTGACTCGCAGTTACTACCCGTCTTTGTTTACGGATAGTAGTGAAGTTGAGACACTCGTCGATAAGTTGACTCCCTTGCTAGCCATCTGCATTGTCATCAACAATGTCCAACCAGTCCTCTCAGGTAATATTGATTCTTCTTACATCTCCTTTTATCATAATAATGATGATTACATTTGTTTACCCATCAATTATGAATGCTATTGATATTTTAGGTCATATGTATGTTGTGGGATTGTTTTAGGGGTGGCAATAGGGGCAGGATGGCAAGCCTTTGTGGCATATGTGAATATTGCTTGTTACTACTTATTTGGGATGCCAATGGGACTCCTCTTCGGATTCAAGTTTGACTTTGGGGTTGAGGTTCGTTGTCTCCTTATTAAAATATTTGAAGTCATAAAATAGACAACTTTCGGTCAACTACAATCCTGACTGACCTAATAGAACGGTTAGTTTAGCACTTTACACTGCACGTGTTCTTATATATTATCATGGGTAGACATTACTTTTTTATATATCTTAAGTTATATTATACTTTAATTTATGAGGATTTTTTATTTTGCCTTTTTAGGGTATTTGGCTAGGCATGATGTCCGGGACAGTTGTGCAGACTTTCGTTCTCTTCTTCATGATCTACAAGACCAACTGGAACAAAGAGGTTTCCAAAACAAGCCTATCTCCTGTTTTTTTTTTCACTGTATATCTCTTACTATTCATTTCCGATAAAAGAATGCAATCTGATGTTCTTTCGATTGATTTACGCAGGCATCAATAGCATCTGATAGGATCAGGAAATGGGGAGGAGAGCCGGATGATGATCCCAAACCCAACGATATCGAAAATAATGAATTAGTCGTGCCAACAGTCCAAAATGGAAACTGAAATTTTGTCAACTGGCAGCATATATATGCCAGAAACAGAATGAGATGGTTGAAGTAAATTACATACCCAGTTTTGAGAGAGAGGTCCCTCCAGGCTCCATTGCCCAGTATTACGTTAAACAGTTAGGGAATTAGGCATATATTGATTGAATCAAAAGATACAATGCAATTGAGTAAATCCTCCAATGTTTTTCAAGCACAAATCACCCAATACAGTCTATACAGCAATACTCAAGCAAGCAATCTAAGAACGCAGTATAAGATGGACCGGAGGGTTTTCAGCCCCTCTGATAGCCCCTGGTCGGAAACAGCCGCCGCAGCGCAGCTCCGCCACTCGTCAGCGTTCGTATGAGAACTCTTCAATTCCTGAGCAACCGGCAAGCCTCCAGTAGCCACTGGTGTTGTGCTCGTTATCAGACCACTCGAATTGAATCTCTAACGCTCGCACTCGCCTCACAATCTTGGAGAAGACTCAAATCGGAGTTCGCAATTGGATTTCGGGATAAATCCTAAATCCTAATTCAGCTCGCTTATATCTGAGCTCGAAGACTCGCCCAAAACGCTGACGTTTTCGCCTCGTCCAAATTAGACGTTGCGCACTTCTTCAAAATGCTGGCGTTCCACTAAGTCCGAAGTCTTCGTCTTTAGTTGGACGACGTCGCTTGGCATGTAACGAACTTAACTGCTTCTCGCGCAGAGTCAATACTGCGTCGTTCCATTTGAAAACACAGCTCGCGCCTTCATATGTTGTGACAGACCGCTCCAGGCCGTGACAGTGTGTCGTTACGGCTGTTACGACCCGTGACACTCGCTGCTGCACCAGGGCCTCTACTGCTCTCTTCATGCTTGCTTAAGTCCTATCTAAACCTAATGATTTGTGCTTGTAATGTACTGATCAAGTAGAATACAAGTCTTACAAATTGTCCTCCTAATCTGTTTGATCTTGTACGCCTTTGTTCAATCTTCCCATGCTCTTCCAACAGATGCACTGCATCAGCCATTGTCCCATTCCTCTGGACCAGCATCAGCTTCAGGTCACTTTGCCCACATTAAGGGCTTCCCTGCAATGCTCAAACTTAACATAAGGCACAACCTTAGTCCTAAAATCAACATGATTTTCATCCCCAAGAATCTTATCAATTCTAATAACACCTTTGTCAATGATATCCCTAATAAAATGAAGCCTGACATCAATATGTTTACTTCTTTCATGATAAACAGAATCTCTACAAAGATGCAAAGCACTCATGCTATCAGAATAGATCAAAGGCACATAAGAACATTGTTCAATCTCAGATAATAAGCCCTTAAGCCACACGGCTTCCTTAGCTGCTTCTGTGGCTGCAATATATTCTGCTTCAGTGAAGACAATGCTACCACTGATTGCAGCTGGGATTTCCATGACACACAATTACCATGCCAAGTAAAAAACAGTCTAGTTGTAGACTTTCTAGTAACCCTATTGCTAGCATAGTCTGAGTCAACATAGCCTATTAGATCATATTTGTTCCCATAAGCAACAAAAACAAGTCCTAGATTCTTAGTATGGTTCAAATATTTTAACAGAAATTTCATAGCATTCCAATGACCTTCCCCTGGATTAGACATAAATCTACGTAAGACACTTATCCTATAAGCAAGATCAGGCCTAGTACATAGCATGCAATACATCACACTGCCAACTGCAACATCATAAGGAATTAAACTCATTTTATTTCTAGCAGTTTCATCTTTAGGACAATCTTCTTTACTGAGGACTAAGTGCCCTCCTAAGGGTATCATGGCAGGTTTGCTATCATCCATACTAAACTTCTTAAGGACTTTATCAATATATTCAGCTTGAGACAAATACATCTTTCTTTTAGGCATGTCCCTTACAATGTTAATGCCCAAAATTCTCTTAGCAGTTCATGAGTCCTTCATGTCAAAGTTTGACCTCAATTTCTTTTTAATCTTAGGTATCTCAGATTCAGAATTGCTCATAATCAGTATATCATCAACATACAGCAGCAAGTAAAGAATCGGACCATACTTGGGTCTTTTCAGGTACAAACAAGTATCATATTTGCTTCTGGCAAAACCAAGAGACATCATGCATTCATTGAATTTAATGTTCCACTGTCTAGGTGATTGTTTCAAGCCATAAATGGATTTCTTTAACAGACAAACATGATCAGGCATTTTATGATCTACATAACCTATAGCTTGAGACATATAAATTGTTTCATTAAGGTTACCATGTAGAAAAGCAGTTTTAACATCCATCTGTTGTGAATGCCAATCATATACAGTTGTCATAGCAAGAAGAAGTCTCAATGTTTTATATTTCACAACAGGAGCAAAATCTCATTATAATCAATGCCCTCCCTTTGTGAAAAACCTTTTGCACAAAGCCTAGCCCTAAATCTAGGAGGCTCAGTTGGGGAATTAGGTTCTTTAATCCCAAGTCCCATTGTTAAACATGGACTCAATCTCCTCACTCATTGCTAATTTCCATTTATCACTATCCTTACTTTTCATGGCTTCATCATAAGTTTCAGGCACAACATATTTCACCTTTTCAGCAACATTAATAGCATATTCAGTAATGTTAGCGAACTCATCAACATTTGCATATCTCTTATTAGGAATTCTAGTCCTAGGCATACTATCTCTTGCTAGCATATAATCATACAAAGCATTATTAACAATAGCACTAGCAGTGTCATCAGTCATGGCAGCAGTCACAGCAGGATTATACACAACAAAATCAGTGCTAGCAACATTGGTGCCTCCACCACTGTTGCTTTGGGAGGCACCATGCACATCAATATCATTATGACTAATAGACATATGACTAGCATTTCTATTAGGGCTAGAACTAGGAAGACTTAGCTGGTTCCCATATGTTTGATGGGGTAAGTTACTCCCATTGTCCTCATCTTGATCACTCACTCCTTCCTCTTGGTTTCCCAAGCTTATCTGAGGAGGGGTGTGTAGGTCCAAATGTCATCCTGATCCTTGTGATCCTGCTGATCTAGCCTCCCCTGCAACATCACCATTTGGTCTTCCCTGGTTTCCCAGGAAATAACCTGATGGGATGAAGTCAGTGGTGTCTTGGGTAGTGCCTGAAACAGGTGGAGCAGAAGTTATCAGATTTTTAAAGTGAAATTCCTTCTCATTGAATGTGACAG
This sequence comes from Rhodiola chrysanthemifolia, assembly GCA_033675395.1. Lineage (NCBI taxonomy): Eukaryota > Viridiplantae > Streptophyta > Magnoliopsida > Saxifragales > Crassulaceae > Rhodiola > Rhodiola chrysanthemifolia. The sequence goes on from CM066204.1 coordinate 18,116,919, forward strand.
ATCTGGCTCTAATAACTTTATAACCACCAGGTTGTAGAACAAGCAACTTATAACCCTTGCACCTACTGGGATAGCCTAACATGATAGTTTTTATAGCCCTAGGTTCCAGTTTTCCTTCAGATACTTTAGCATAAGCAGTACACCCAAATGGTCTCAAATGATCTAAGTGAATTTTCTTGTTCAACCACATCTCAAGGGGTACTTTAAAATCACTAGCAAAACAGGGTGATCTATTAATTAAATATGCAGCAGTCATCACAGCTTCACCCCACATAGAACCCTTAAGGCCTGAGCTAAAAATCATACATCTAGCCTTCTCTAAGAGTGTTCTATTCATTCTTTCAGCTACTCCATTCTGTTGTGGTGTATAAGGAATAGTTAGATGTCTTTTAATGCCATTTCAGCACAGAAATCATCAAACAGTTTGTTACAAAACTCAAGGTCACTATCAATTTTTCAAGCATTTAACTCTCAAGTCAGATTCACTTTCAACAGATAATTTCCAGGATTTAAAACAATCAAGCACCTCAGTTTTTGATTTTCAGAAAATAAATCCACACACTTCGAGAGTAATGATCAACAAATGAGACAAAATAACTCATACCACCAACAGTTGGTACTTGGGCAGGGCCCCTAAGATCACTATGCACATATTCAAGCTTTTCATTGACAGTCAGCTTAGATTTACCAAAAGCATGTGCAATTTGCTTCCCAAGTATACAGATTTCACAGAATTCAATGTCTACAGGCTTTCTCTTAATCAGTCCATTTTTAAACAGATGAAACAAGCCTTTATTACCAATATGTCCAAGCCTAGCATGCCATAACTTAGTGTCATCAAGATTCTTATCACTAGCATGCACAACATTCAGTTCAGGGGACAAAGAAACATGATACAAGCCACCTAGCCTCATGCTTCTAATCACAACATGGTCATCTCTTAAGACATCCCTAGTTCCATTCTTAGAAATTATTTGACAGCCTTTATCTTCTAATGCAGATTCAGAAATTAGATTTCTTCTCTAGTTAGGCACCCAAGCAACATTCTGCAAAATTCTTATTTTACCATCAAACATTTTTAATGGAACATTCCCAATACCCTTGGTTTTCAGTGTAGTAGTATCCCCTAACTTAACCTCACCACCATCACAGAGTTTAACATCATTAAACATAGATTTATGAGGTGTAGCATGCATAGTACAACCAGAATCAAGAATCCAAGCATTCATACTTTCAGAGTTTGCAACAACAAGAATTTCATGTTGATATTGAATCTCACACACATTAGTGTAATCTGTCCTATTAGGTTCCTTCTTCTTGTGATCCTTTTTATTTCTTTTAGGACATCCATTCATGTAATGACCCATCTCTCCACAGTGAAAACACTTCACATTCTCAAAGTACTTATTAGGCTCTTTGCTATAGGTTTTAGGTTTTTGGGATTTGTTGGATTTGGGATTAGACTTAGGCTTTATTTTAGCAAACATGACTTCACTTTTAACCTCATGTTTAGTACCATTTTTTTGCTTAAAGACTCTCAAGGATTCATTCTTCTGAGTAATAATCTCAGTGATCTTAACTAGGGTCAAATCCTCTCTTCCAAACTGAATTACATCAATAAGGGTATCAAACTAATGGGGCAAGGAACTAAGGAGAATCACAGCTTGGTGTTCCTCTTTAATTGTATCCTCACACCTCTCTAAGTCTGGGGTCATCCTAAGGAAAATATCTAGATTTTCTTGGATGCTAAGGGATAGGTCCATCTTAAAGGTGAATAGCTTCTTAAGAAGGAATATCCTATTGGGTAGACACTTAGTTTGATAGGTGGTTTTAAGGGAATCCCATAAAACCTTAGGATCACTAATCTTCATCAAGGGTCTAGCTACATCATCTGTTAATCTCATCATGATATCTCAGCTAAGGCTACTTCCTTAAGATCTCTCTTCACTTGGTTTGAGGTTGGACACAATCATTCCTCACTAACAGCCCTCCAACATTTCTCCTTAATTAAAATACCCTTTATTCTCATATTCCACATAGCGAAATCCATCCGCCCATCAAAGGGCTTAAGCCTAATATCAGTCATCATAAAGAAGGACGGAAACAACAAGTAATAGCACTCAATATCAAAATTCAAGATGCAAGTACTCAGGCACAACACCACATGTCACAAGAACACAATCCAAGATCACGGTAATGCAAGAAAGCACACAAGATGCGGTCTAGTGCCAGTCCGGGCTACTACTGCTATAGGCGGAGTCGACAATGACACTAAACTCAAGTTTTTGATCAAGGATCACACCTATGTCCACCAAGATCAATAATGATTGATGAACACGGGCTCTGATACCACAATATTACGTTAAATCGTTAGGGGAATTAGGCATTTATTGATTGAATCAAAAGATACAATGCAATGGAGTACATCCTCAAATGTTTTTCAAGGACAAATCACCCAATATAGTCTATACAACAATACTCAAGCAACCAATCTAAGAACGCAGTATAAGATGGACTGGAGGGTTTTCAGCCCGCTCCGATAGCCCCTGGTCGGAAACAGCCGCCACAGCGCAGCTCCGCCACTCGTCAGTGTTCGTTGAGAACTCTTCAATTCCTGAGCAATCGGTAAGCCTCCAGCAGCCACTGGTGTTGCGCTCGTCAACAGACCACTCGAATTGAATCTCTAACGCTCGCATTCTCCTCACAATCTTGGAGAAGACTCAAATCGGAGTTCGCAATTGGATTTCGGGATAAACCCTAAATCCTAATTCAGCTCGCTTATATCTGAACTCGAAGACTCGCCCAAAACACCGACGTTTTCGCCTCGTCCAAATTAGCCGTTGCGCGCTTCTTCAAAACGCTGGCGTTCCACTAAATTCGAAGTCTTCGTCTTTAGTTGGACGACGTCGCTTGGCAAGTAACGAACTTAACTGCTTCTCGCGCCGAGTCAATACTGCGCCGTTCCATTTGAAAACACAGCTCGCGCCTTCAGATGCCGTGACAGACCGCTTCAGGCCGTGACACTTGTCGTTACGGCTGTTACATCCCGTGACACTCGCTGCTACACCAGGGCCTCTACTGCTCTCTTCATGCTTGCTTAAGTCCTATCTAAACCTAATGATTTGTGCTTGTAATGTACTGATGAAGTAGAATAAAGTCTTACACCCAGCTCACCAGTGTATACAACAATTTCAATTCAGACAATAATCTGCGGTCATTTCAATTCACCGTTTATGCACGTTTGTTCTCCACATGCAAATATAAAATCACATATGCAGAAGAGTAGGAGATACACAAAGCGGAATTGGAATGAGATGATACAATTTATATAGGCGATCAATATATCCTAAGACACCTTTTAAATAACAAATATATACCATCATGAGCCACATAGGGGAGCACTCGGTTGAGGCAGGTTGTTAAAGTGAGGTAGGCACATTGTGAGCCACTCATTTTGATGATGTGACAGGGAATAGTACAGGAATAGTACCAGAATAGTATTTGCTTTTTGCTTTTGATGGATTTTGGTGGTAGTGGAACACGTGGCGCGCACACAAAGCAAGGGGTAGATGTGTGGCTCAGATCGTGCCTCACTGCCTCATTTTTAGGAGGGTTGCCTCATTTGAACGCTCCTCCATAGACACATATCTATAAATTTCTAAAAAGTACCTCAACTTCAAAGCTTTTCTAAATTTAATGTTTTATTTTATGTAGTCTTTTGGCCTCATCTATGCAACTAGAGATATCTACTTATTTATTTAAATTAGGTTATATTTATGAAATAGGAGTCTATCAAACCAAAAACCAAATCATATTATGACTTGACTTACGAATGTAAAATTCATGAGATTGAGGGCAGTTTTCTCCCCCTTCTCTCTTCTGCTTGTTCACTCCAAATCTCGCCGGCGAGATTTCATCTTCCACCGGCATCGACGAGACGGGATCAATTGACCCTCAATTGTTCAACTTAGCGTGTTGATCTTCCTTCCCTCTTCTAGGCTGTTCATGTCTAAGTGGGTTTTCTTTGCGTCGACTTAGGTCAGACTATCTAATTGTTTCCATCGATCTAGTTCGTTCGCGGATTGTTGATGACAACCTCTGATAATACCAGCTCCCCATCCTCTTTAGCTTAGTTTTCTTTTCCGATCATCTCGCCGTAGTAAGTTTTTACTTATGGAGGTGACTGCTAGTTCGTAGGGAGGAGTACTTGGGGATCTTTTTTGGATGTGTTTTGGCGCTGTCTATCCTGTCGGAAAATCGGTTTTTCAGTGCTTCGCCAGATTTTGGCCGGTTCCGTTGTCGGATTTGGTTTCATCCGGATAAAGTTGGTTTTTTCCCTATCCTGCTGCATGTTTGTAAGCTGGTAGCTTGAGGTGATCACTCTGGAATCTCTTCATCTGAGGAGGCTGAAGACGTCAGCACTCAAGAGGATCGTGCTGCCCTACAACCCTCTCGACGAATTGCAGAGACCACCCAATCTCTAAGGTCATTGGAGCACCTAGTAACGGAATACGAACTCGTGGGAAGCAGATCAACTTCAGAGAACTTGCTGCTTGCTCGTGTTTTCTGTCCACAATAGAGCCGAAGAACGTAAAGGAAGCACTCATTGATGAGTATTGGGTCCTAGCCATGCAGGAAGAACTGGAAGAGTTTGCTCGCAATGATGTATGGGACTTAGTTCCCAGACCTGATGAAGTGAATGTCATCGGCACAAAATGGATTTTTAAGAACAAGTCAGACACCTCAGGGAATATCACCAGAAACAAGGCTCGCCTTGTTGCACAGGGCTATACCCAGATAGAAGGGATCGATTTTGATGAAACCTTTGCCCCTGTCGCACGTCTTGAAGCCATTCGCCTGCTTCTTGCGCTGGCTTGTCACTTGAAGTTCCGGCTGTTCCAGATGGATGTTAAAAGTGCGTTCCTGAATGGCCTTCTAAATGAAGAAGTATATGTTGCTCAGCCGAAGGGATTTGAGGACCCGAATCACCCTGCTCATGTGTATCGCCTGAAGAAGGCATTGTACGGTCTTAAGCAGGCGCCCAGAGCTTGGTATGAGCGCCTCACCGTCTTTCTCGTCAACCATGGATATGCGCGAGGGGGAGTAGACAAGACCCTGTTCGTGAAGCACACAAGGTCAGATTTTATTATCGCACAAATCTTTGTTGACGACATTGTGTTTGGATCCAACACACAGAAGCTGGTGGATCAGTTTGTGGAACAGATGCAGAAAGAGTTCAAGATGAGTATGGTTGGAGAGATGAACTACTTTCTGGGACTCCAGGTGATACAGAAGAATGACGGCATATTCATCTCTCAGAGCAAGTATGCCAAGAATCTGATAAAGAAATTTGATCTTGAGAATGCTAGTCACAAAAGAACACCAGCTGCTACACACTTAAAGATCACCAAAGACGATGCTGGAACGAAGGTCGATCAGACAATGTACATGAGTATGATTGGGAGTCTCTTGTACTTGACAGCCAGCAGACCAGATATAGCATACGCAGTTGGAGTTTGTGCAAGGTATCAGACGGATCCGAAAGAAAGTCATCTTCTACAAGTAAAGAGAATCATCAAGTATGTGTGTGGAACTGTTGACTTTGGAATCTGGTACACCAAGGACACCAACCCGTACCTGGTTGGTTACTGTGACGCTGACTGGGCAGGAAACGCTGAAGACTGAAAGAGCACATCTGGAGGTTGTTTCTTCTTGGGAAACAACCTGGTTTCCTGGTTCAGTAAGAAGCAAAATAGCATCTCGCTCTCTACGGCCGAAGTGGAGTATATCGCTGCAGGAAGTTGCTGCACTCAACTGCTGTGGATGAAGCAAATGCTGTCTGAATACGGAGTGGGACAGAAGGAGATGACCTTGTACTGTGACAACATGAGCGCAATCAGCATATCCAAAAATCCAGTACAGCACTCCAGGACAAAGCACATTGACATCAGACATCACTTCATCAGAGTGCTGGTTGAACAGAAGGTGGTGACTCTAAAGCATGTAACGACGGAAAAGCAATTGGCCTCACTCTCCTCCCAAACCCTAGAGCGACTAACTGCTGCGAAATCTCTCGATCATCCTTCGTTGCGGCGTCAATGGTGAACACCAGAAAAACCTCCAAGACCACTGTTGCGTCCTCACCAGAAACCAAGAAGGCAGATATGAAATCATCCAAAGCTCTCGCGGCAAAGACCCGAATCTCGAAATTAAAGAAGCCGAAGATCTTGAAGGAGAAAAAGGCGTCACCTTTGGACACCATCTCTGCAACAGAGATGACTGTCAGAGTTACAGACAGAGGGGGTGTTCCAGCGAACCCTAAAGTCGGAGTGGTGGAGAAGAAAGGACCAGAACCTGCTGCAAAGTAGAAGATGGTGCCCCCGCTAACCGCGGAGGATACTTCTAAAAAAACCAATGCTAGTTCGACATCAACTAGTCTATTTCTTCCACCGGCTATGCCCCCTTCTGAGGTAATCCAAATCTCTAAGGCTCCGGTTGTTTCTTCCATGCATGTGAATGATGATGTTACTGCAAATAAGATGGGTGAGAAAGGAGGGGTTGATAAAAGTGGAGAAGCCAGTAGGGCTGTTGTCGGTAAGGCGTTTGCAGGTAGTATGAAGGAAGGGGTAACTAGCAAGCCCGCAGCCAAGGTTGCCGCTGTTGCTTTAGTATGGAGAGACAAGATCCATGCTTCTGGGTATGTAAGACCTTCTGGTCTTCGAAGAAAAATGGTCAGTCGTCGAATAGATTCGCCAAAAAGGTATCTTGCTAAGATCACGGCTGTAAGAGGGCGCCTCATTGCCATGACTGACTCAGAGACTGAACGGTTCTTTGAATCATCAAACCCAAGAAAGCTGGTGATGGATAATGAGTCTGGAGAAGCTGAAGCAGAAAAGGATAAGGACTCTGGGATTAATAATCAAGCAAAGCAAGGCGCTACTGTGACGGAAGAGTCTGATCCGTCCGAGAAGGATGCAGAGCTAGATGATTTATTCAAGGATATCGATGATGTTGTGAAAGATTTGCAAGAGGAGGATGTCTCAGCACCTGTTGAGCCGAGACCAGATCAGACCCCTGACGCCCAGGGTGTAGAAGTGGAAGATACCGTACCTGCCAACACCTCACAAGCTGCAGAGGAGGCTACTGTACAAGCAAATATTGTCCCAAGTAGTCAGCCATGAGTGGAGACAGTTGTACCTCAAGTGTCCACTGCCTCAGAAGAAGCTCAGGATGCCGCTCCGCTGTCTGTGTTGAGAAAGGCGAAGAGATTCAAAGGTAAGAAGAAAGTCATCCTTCAGAGTCCAGCTGCAAAGGACTGTGTCAGACAAGTTGAAGGGAGTATTCCTGCAGGGGGAGTAGACTCTACTAAGAAAAGGAAGCGTGAAGTGCCGACCCCTTTTCCTGCAAAAGTTCCTACGGGCATCATTAAACATGGCATATGGTTCGTAAACAAAGATGCAGCGTCCAAGTGGAAATCGGTTCAAAAGAGGAAGATTATTCCCGAGAAACTAATGGATGAAACTCGCTATAAGGGAAAAGAGGTGGTTCATCTTCTGAAGGAATCTAGTCTGAACTGGACGTTAACAAGGTGCAAGCCTTTCAATGAACCATTGGTTCGCGAAGTTATTGCCAATTTGCCCCAACAATTTGGTGTGGCTGGAGATAAAGATTATGGTGTTGTCTTCGTTAGGGGAACCAGAGTGGAAATTGACCCTGAGCTCATTAATGTCTTCTATGCTATGGATGATACAGTTGTGGACGAGGTAGAACTAGACTACGACAAGATAGCCAACTGTCTAACGGCAGGGTCGTATCCTGTCTGGACAGATGCTTCCATCCCGGTTGCAGACTTGACAACTTTTTACTCAATGCTCTTTTTCATAGCCGTTGTCAACTGGAGGCCGACGTCGCATCGCTCCACTGTCTGTAAAGAAATTGCTCAGCTAATTTATCAAGTTGGTAACAGGATGCCATTCAATCTGGGCAAGATTATGTTCAAACAAATTGCTGAGCATGCCATCTCGAGCCGGTCTCTGCATCAGATATGTTTCCCTTCTCTTATCTATGAGCTGACCACCTACAAGAATCCACATTTGAAGACCTCGCAGGATCGTCTCTCTAAAGCCCCGCAAAAGTTCTTAGTGGATCATAAGCTCTTCAAATGATGCCATGTGAATGACCTCAAGGATCCAGGGCAGAAAAGGCAGGACACTCCAGAGACTTCAAGGAGAGGGGGAGCTGGAATGGCTCGTGGTGTAAGGACCAAGCTACTCAAAGAACTAGATATCATCATCGAAGCGGACAAGGAGCAGCGCAAGCGCATCAGCAAGCTGGCTCGTGCGCTCCGCTACCCGAGCGACGATGAGGATGATGATGCTAAGTCTGATGATGTTTCTGCTGATGGGTCGTCTGACTAAAGGTCCATGACTCAAACTCTATGAACTCTGATCTTTTTTCTTTCTGTCAGTATTGTTTGTGCGTGTTCTGGCACATGCCGTTCGTTCTGTTTGAACTTAGATTGGACCTCTTGCCAGTTTGTGGCAAAAAGGGGGAGTATTTTGAGGTTGACATTTTTTGTTCCCTCAATTACGTCTAAAGCCTAGATATTTAGATAGATATAGCTAGCATCTAGTAGATTTGGTTTTGCCAAAATGCCAAGGGGGAGATTGATGTTCCCATAATGGCATGTGTTTGGCAAAACGACTTTAGACAGTTCAAACAGGTGTTCAAGTAGAGTTTCACTACATCCTAGCACTCATGTACAGCGTGGAGCAGACGAGAGGATGTTTTTCGGAAGGATCTAAAGATCGAAGATCTTCTCGAACTGAAGTCGGGCAGCGAAGATTTCGAGCTACAAATATCTTCTCTTCCGTTTGAAGAAGGTTGGCTGACTTGTCGTGGAAGTTATCTCCGGATATTTCCAATGATTGGAAGAGATAATATCCAACAAATATTTAGGAAATATTTCCTAAATATTTGGATGATTATCAAAAGTAGATTTGGACTTCACCGCCCCTATAAATACAAGAGCTAGGGCGACCTAATCTGTATTGCTTCTAGAGAGAAATACACACGAGTGCATTCAAAAGATTGGAGAAGAAGCGACGGCCGGCTGAGTATTCCACACCGGAATATCAACGGCGAAGAAGCAGTCTGTTCAGGGTGCTGTTCAGACTGTTCTTGAAGAACTACCAAGCGCACACACACAGTGATCTAGACACGTCTTCGAGAGAAGGCAACTGGGCTTCTGGGAGGTCTAAGACTAGGTCGAGAGGGAAGTCTCGTCCTACCCATAGGGGATCAAGGTGAGCTGCGGTGAACCGAGATTGCAAATCCGAGAGACGGAGTGTTAGAGGCTAGGCTATTACAAACAAGGCGTTGTGTAAGTGTAAGTCCACGAATAGCTCTAAACTCGTAATAAGATTTGTGTCCCTTTTAGGGTGTGGGAAACCCCCCAGAGTAGGCAAGGCCGAACTGGGTATCATATTGTGTGTGTGCTCCTTCTTTGTTCTGCTTGCTGCACTGTCACAAAGGTGTTCAAGGTCTGTCGCAAACAGTCCCTTGAACAGTAGCTTGAACAGGTTACTATATTTCAGACATGCTCGGAGTCTACATGCAACGCTCATGGGTAATTCTCAACTCCACAGGCGGACTTCTCATGCTCCTCTACATCTTCGCCACTCCATTCCTCATACTCATCGGCCAAGAGACCGAAATCGCTGAAGCAGCGGGAACATTTGCCATCTACATGATCCGTCAACTCTTCGCATACGCGTTTAATTTCCCGATAGTGAAGTTCTTGCAAGCCCAAAGTAAGATCATGGCCATGGCCGTGATCGCTGGCGTCGTGTTGGTACTTCACACACTTTTTAGCTGGCTCTTTATGATCAAACTCGGATGGGGACTCGTTGGGGCGGCTATCGCACTTAACTCGTAGTGGGTGTTAATTCAAATCCTCTCGAATTAAGTCTTTTATATCCATTCCAATAAAGTGTTTGTTGAAATGGACGTTGTCAGGGCGGATAATATCAACTCACATGTATGATCTCCACCGTATGTGGTGATTCTCCACATACCTTCCTTTTTCTTCTTCGAAGCTCGTAATTCCCATTGACATTTATCCTTACCTCTGCGACATTCGAGTAGCATTCGTTTTGTATCCGAATATCTAACGCGATACTCACGGCGTTGTTTAATGGAATATCTCTGACAAGCATATATAAGAGACGCCTTGCTCAAAAACAGTTCATCTTTGCGCAGCTCTTTCGTATTGAACTGTTTATTGTGAGACCTGTGGTCGTCTATCGCTGAATGGTTAATCCAAGTCGACACATCATTGAACGGTGGGAAATCCCAAAGGGAGTTATTATCTTCTTCAACGCCGATGGGTACTTCCATATACCCTTCCTCACCATCAATATCAAGGTTCTCTAGATAATCTCTATCAAACTCGTCGTGTGTGGGAATTTCAAATACTTTTATAGTTGACATTGTTGTTTCATCGATTTCATCACTATCCATTGCTAAAAAGATAGGATAAAACAAAAACTTAGCCGAGACATGTATAGTTGAAAACTACATCGAGAAAACAACTACAAACAATGAACCAACTAAAAACAACATGAAACAAAACACCACATTGATTTTCAACAAACACCAAGAGCTTATATCAACAAACAAAAAACAACCAAACAAACACCAAGAGCTCACACAGATTTTCAAACACAATACCAAAATACAACACTACTGGTAATGTAAGATTGTGTCAAGGAGCTTACTGGAGATGGTGGAAGACAGACAAGCAATGGAGCAGAGCGATGGACAGACGAGTCGGAGATGGCGATGGAGCAGTCAGGCGGACGGAGCACAGAGCGGATTCGATTTTGGGACGGAGCAGTGCGAGGAAGAGAAAAGTTAGGCTCGAAACTTATATCAAACTAAGCCGCTGTTTGGAACGGCGTCCAAATAAAAAATAAATTCAAACAATCCACATCAGCCTGCTGACTCATTAATAATGCCATGTAGCTTAAGACGTTGTTGCTGGGAGCGTCTTAATGTTAAGACGTCGTCCCGAACGGCGTCTTAGAAAACTAGTATAAATTGGGAAACCAATCTGGAGATTGAGTAAAATTGGAAAGCAATGCCCATTTTTTAGCAATTTGGAAAATTTCTCCATTGTTAATGGAGATTTTGCAGTCGCAATCATGTGTTGTAATCACCAAAACACTCAGTACGATCCATTTTAAGTAGAGATGTCGGAGTACACTGACTTTACTAGATTTGGAAGCAGCCGTCCTAACTGCCATTCGGAAAAGAGACGAAGTCACAACTAACGGTCAACTTAAAAGTTGAACGGCAGAGCTTAAAAGTTCCAACAAACTTTAAAGTCGTTAACAAGCCAAGTTCAATACGAACACTTCTGCCAGTATACTGACAAACAGATTCTGACATGAATCTGTAATCGTCTTTCTTTGTAAACTATAGTTGTCTTGCTTTTGTAGTGCATTGAGGAATTAGTATTTGGCAGCAGCCTAAGATGAATCATACAAAAAACTTGACAAAGAATTCATGTCATCTGATCACGCCTTGGTAAATCGCACTTTATCATAGGCAACGTTCCAGTGCACCTCACAAAAAAAAAAAAAGACTCCCATATCTTACACGTAAAAGCACTGTAGCGTATTTCAGTCTTTGAGTGAAAAATGATGAACACTGCACGATCAAAATACGATATATAGTGTTGTTTTGCGCTTTTTTCGCAAGAGGTGCAAAACGCGTATATTGAATGTATTTTACACTTCTTGAATATTGCATAAAGATATGCACGTTTGTAACTAAATGAGGATGTATTTGGGTGCTTCTCATTTATCATATACCATCATTTGAGCATTGCCACTAATGACTTTTTAAATCATAAAAAAAGAGTTGTAAAAGATGACTAGAGAATTCATGCATATCCCCAATAATGACCTTTTGGATCATAAAAGATAAATAAACCAAAACTTGGTCACCCGTGACTAACTTTTGGTTTTGATCATGAGCATGGACGAATCACAATGCGCCAAGTATATAGTAGTAAAACTTTTACATATTATATTAAAATCTTAAAATGGTTGTAGCTTAAAAATTACTAAAAAATTTCATACTTTATAAATAGACATCAATTTTGGTATATTTTTTATGAGAAATATTTTTCGTTAAAATATACGAATATTTCTCTTGGTCATTGGTGGCATGCCTTTAATCTAATTGGTCATCAAATATGACAAATCATTTGAGGATGAAAGAGAAAGTGATAGAGAAATATGGATGACAAATTTTTTGGGTCATACATAGTCTTATAGTTTTATGTTACTTTAATTTTTAATCACTATTCACTAAAAAGTTGCCCTACTCCCATTGTTGTAGACAGTGTTATTAAAACCGGACCGATCACCGGATCGGTTTGGTTTCTAATCAGACCGGTTGTGCAATTGACCCGGTCAAAACCCCGATTGAACCGGCGATTTTTTTAATTAACCCAGTGACTTTGGTTCAAACGGTTCAATTTGGTCTGAAAAAAACTTTTATTTTTTTGACTTGGACAAGACTCGAACATAATCTTCCTCTATAATTATCACTTCTCCTTCCACCAAGCTAAACATCATTCTTGTTTCAAACTTTGTTTATATTATCTATATTCATTTATCAAATCTATAAAATTTATTACTTATTATATATTTAACTAGAAAATCAATTAGTCTAATAATCTATCAAGATTGTATAATATAACTTAATTTTCGGCTTATATTAGATTTTGTGTTAATTTGAGTTTAAGAAATACCTAAACCCTATTTTAATCACGACTCGATTAGATATCTGATAAAATTTAAAAATTTTGATATAAAATCTAAAATTTGTGTTAATTTGAGTTTGAGAAATACGTAAACCCTGTTATGGCATGATGTTGTATACTTGTATTCAGATCATAAACATGTTATATTTAATTATGCCATACCTATGTACCATCAAAAAAATTATGTCATACATATGTTAACTTATAATGTCATATATATATGTTTTTTATTTTTATTTTTTTAAGGTGTGCGGGTTAATCCGGATCAATCCGGTTGAACCATTGACCCATTAACCTAGTGACTTGACCGAATCGATCCCCGTGTCGGTTTTAATAACACTGGTTGTAGACCTCACTGGAAGATGAGTTTAGTAAATTGAATTATTGAGCAAAAACAAATACTTTCCCCTGGAATTGAAAAGTAAAAATATATATGTGTATCGATTTCAGAAAAAGCAAAACAAAGCCTACATATAATTAAGGTCCTAAACAAGGTATCTAGTGATATATCAAGTTATCAACCATAATGGATTTTCTCGGTGGATATGATTAGATAGATAGGAGGAGCGTTCAAATGAGGCAGCCCCCATGAAAGTGAGGCACGATCTCATCCACCCATCTCAGCCGTCAAACTCACCTCATTGCGATACGTGTCCCACTACAAAAAATCCATCAAAAGCAAAAAGCAAATACCATTCCGGTACTATTCTTGCACTATTCCCTGCCACATCATCAAAATGAGTGGCTCACAACGTGCCTCGCTGCCTCATTCTTACAACCCTGCCTCAACCGAGTGCTCCCCAGATAGATAGAATATAGGTATAAGAATTGAATTTCAAAATTGACCGATTCATTCCTTAAAAAATCATATATCAACCACTGCAGTAAGAATAAATGTTGTAACTGTAAAATTATAAGAGCGAATCAAGTCAAGTTTCCGTATGAACCCTAATCAACCTAAGTTCAATTTTAAGCTTTGAGAATTTAAAAGAAATTGACAAACACAAGATGTACGTGGTTCGGGGGCTGCCCCTACTCCACGGATACCTCCAGGGGAAGAGACGAGGATCAATCCCCTAGTAAGTAATAACAGTTCAGTACATGTACAATTCAGGAATCCTAAATTGACTCAATATGACCTAACTCAATCAAGATATGCTTATGGCCGAATTGACAAATAGAAAGTACAATTAATAAGGGTGAAATCTGATGTTCCTATGTATGGCATGGTTTTGGCAAAACACTGTTAGAGAGTTCAAGCAGAAAGTCAAGAAGAGTTCAACTAAAAATTGGAACTGAAGTACAGCGTGAAATAGAGGCACACGGAAGTTTCCTAATCTGGAAGTTTCTAAAGATTGAAGATACGATCAGCTGGAATCGGCCAACGAGAAATTAGAAGATTAGATATTCAAAACAATATATACACATCAATTAGATATCGGTTGAGGATATACGGCATGCCTTGGCGAGGAAGAAATTACATCTTCCTAAATATTGGATAGAAGAGATATCTAGCAAATATTATCTTCTATCAAATATTTAGGGACATATTATCTAGGACTGATATGGGCACTACCGAAGCATATAAATAGAGTGCTAGGGCATCCAGATCAGTATCGCTTTTTGGAGAAATAAACACACGAGAGTAATCTTGAGTAGAGTAGGAGGAGGAGCGACGGCCGGCTGATATTTCCCCACTGGAAAATCAACGGCGCTGAGATCAGACTGTTCTTGCTGAACAACCCGCTGCACACACAAGGTGACCAACATACGCTTTCGGGAGAAGGTGTCCGAGCTTCGGGAGAAGTTCGAGCTAGTTCAGGAGGGAGTCTCGAACTCAGGGGATCGAGGGGGAGCCGAGATCGCAAATCTAAGTGAAGAAGTGATAGAGGTTAGGCATTTGCAATCGGGAGATTGTAAGTGTAAGACCACCTGTAGCTCTATACTTTTCAATAAAGATTTGCTACCCTTTAGGGCGTGGGAAGCTGACATGTCTATTTTTACCCTCTCGATTTGTCAATAAAGAGGATCGTCGTAGAGTCAAACAAGATTTATAAATTCGGTAAGACCGAGTCGTACCCAAGGGAGCAATGTAAACTCATGTACTATGTAAAGTTGTGCTTCGATTCAGCTATTTCGATTCGAATGTTTGTAAGTGTTATTTTTATCGAAGTTCTAATTCTATCAAGTTCAATTCAAAGAGGTATTCCAAGGACCTACTTCACCTAATTGTACACCCAAGTCATGCAACATAAACTGTCATGCGATTCATGCTAAAGACGAATGGAAAAGACTATGCATAAACACGAGCAAGACCAACCTTCGTTGCGCCTAAACTCGTCAACTACGCATATAAGCTATGGTTTGCCTCTCCTTCGAGCCGACAAACCAATCTAAGCTACTTTGATTTTCTACCAACTGTTGTTGTGTAAATAACCAAAATAGTTAGTTATACGAACTAGTCTTCTATTCCATTGAAACACGAGTTACCTTCGTAAACACCTTATTTCAATGAAGTTCTATCGATTTCCGGTTCTAGACTTCACCCTTTCAGTTTGTTAGTCCTTTACCTTAATGTTAACATAGGCTAAGCATTTCATCAAACACCTAGCATGCATCAACTTATAACGATATCTCAAATAGAACAGCATCCATACATCAACACAAGGAAACATAATTTCATAAACATAAACAACCTATTATTGCATGACATTGAGTTTGTGTACAATAGGATCCGTAGGACCCCGAAATAGAGTCACTACTCACACACCATTGTTAGGGTTGAAATACACATACGAGTGAAAATCAATAAGAGAGTACAATTCGAACCAACGAAGAATACAAACTTTTGTCGTGTATCTTCACTTCTTCTCCTATTCTTCTCCTCTTCAAAAACCCTAGATGGTGGTCTTCGTGTCTCCAAGAATGTCTCTCGTGATAGAAAAATCAGATTCTCCCTTTTGTTCTTCATGTTTCACCTTATAACCTTGAGTTAGACTATTTGCATTCTAGTTGTGCACGACCAAATTTGCTTCGCACAAGCAGATTCTTGCACAATTTCAGCAGGTTATCACAGATTGTGCAAGATCAAAACAAGCTCATCTTTGCACAACTTCGGCGTAAATATTTTAATTGTGCATTTTCTTGGTTGTGCTGATCAAAATTGACTCATTTTTGCTTCATTCTTTTGTTGCGCTCATTCTTCTTTTGCTCAACTAAATCTGACATAAAGCGCTAAGAAAATGGATTAGAAGGCATAAAATGTTCGAGAAACGAGAGCAACTCTACAAGGAAAGGAATAGAAAATCGATCAAAATATCGACCGATCAGAAGCCCCCCAGAGTAGGCTGTTGCCGAACTGGGAATTACATTGCGTGTCTCTTCCGCATTCTGTCCTAGTTACTGTTTGATAAGTGTTCGGGTATCCGTTCGAACACGACCTCGGTGAGTGTCTTGGACATACAACAGTATTTCAAAATCTTCCCTGATTCGAATGGAGCTGATTGTAGTCGTTAAACGGAATCGAGCAACCTCCGACAACAAAGAACACCTCCGGTGATGCTCCGGATAGACTAGCAGTGAGTGAACACTGTGCAAGTCTTGACTGATCCGATTGAGAATTGGAGAAGATTTGGAGAGGCTTCGAATAACGACTATGATTCTTGATTGCTCCAAGAATCATCCAGTCTCTCGTAATTGATTTGAATATGTTCGTTGCCCTGGATCCCAAATGCTGCTAGCTTTTAAGCTCCAGGAAGGAGACGCATGAAACGGCGTCGCACATCTCCAAACTCAAACCCAACGCGCCTCGACAAAATAACGTAGCTCGCAACAGCTCAAAACCTCGCCCTCAGCCAATACGTTGTCGTTCCACTAAGAAGCAAAACCAAACATCTCGCGCCAGCTCAAAACGTCACCGTTTGTGCTAGCTTAACTCCAAAGTGATCTATAAGCAAGATGGTCATCCTTCGACCTTCACAGACTTCAAATTGATCTTCATGGCCATCAACGAACATACAAATACAACTGAAATAGTCCACTACATATGTTCTAAGAGTTCATGACTCAAACCAATCCAAAAGGAGTCCCTAGAGGACCTGACTTTAAACCTAAAGACTCTAAGACACTAAGGCAAGTGTGCAGCACCAATTCTATACTGTAACAAGTCCTCCAAAGTCCTAAAAAATGTTGTAAATAAGTCCTCCTATTTCTCTCGAAGAGTTCTCCCGAAGCTTGTAGAAGACCCAAGCAAGTCCGTTCGTTTTCTTCGGCCGTCCACCGTCTCTCGTCTTCTGTCCGGCTGCGCCCCTTCCGACACACCGTTGACGATGTCCGGTGCGTCGTCAGTTTCGGGCGCGGCTGTCTGATTGGAGGCTGGGAGGGGTGGAGGGACGGGTTGTATATATTTTTGGTTTTGAAGTTTGCCGGTGAAGCTGTAGGCTTTGATGTTAGTGGTGCCGCTTCAGCTTTGCTGTCGTTTCATCCTTCTGCTGCGTTGGGCTGAGCCTTGTTCGGTCAGGGTGAGGGTCGTCGCTGCACCGGGGTGGATGGGATGACGTTTTGTTGCTGGCGCGGATGGTGGTCGGATCACAGCTGCCGGTTGTGGTAGGGGTTGTAGGGTTTGAGGCTGCTTAGCGGATGTCTGGTCGGAGCTTGGCGGGCGGCGGGCGGAGCTCTCGGTCCTGGGAGTGGACGGCTGTTGTCGGGTGGTGCTGGGAGGGCTGACGTCGGCCGGATGTTGTACTGCTTTGCTGCCGGTTGTAGTGGTTGATTAGATAGGTTTTCTGTAGTTTTAGTTCAATTATGTTTGAGTTGTTTAGATTAGTGGTAGTTTAGTTAGTATTAGTTTAGATCAATAAGTGGTACTGCCCAGTAGGTTTAGTTGTTTTTAAGTTTCAGTTTGTAATGGTTAGTTGATTGGATAAGTTGTCGGCTTCGGCCGGATTTGTAGGCTTTGGCCTGAATGTGTCGGCTCCGGCCGGAGTTTTGGTCAGCTTTGGCTGTACCGAAATTTTCTTAAGGGCCCACTGAGTGATATTTCGTTATAAAATCGTCTGCCTCAGCCAGGCGGCCGGGCTTAGCTGGGCCCTTTTGGAGCTGTTGTATGCCTGTTGGCAACTTGTTTAATCAAAAAAAAAAAAAAAAAACAACCCTTCATTCTACCATTCTTGCGCAGAACATACCCTCAGAAAGTGACATATAAATCCTATCAATAAAAAAAGTGACATAGTAAATGTGGTATATTTAAGTTGTGTAACTAGCATAAGCCAAGATAGAGGTCAGATATTGTACTGCACGGATTAATGTTGCTGAAAGCAATAAATTGAACATTATCGTAAAATATTTAAATAAAAATATTATTTATTTGTATTTGTAACTAGGTATTTTTTTTTTTGATAAATGGTTTGTTACAACCATGTAACTAGGTATTTATTGAAATTTAAATTTGTATTTGTCCTTTAAGAATTATGAATGGGAAATAGGGATGCACATTCGGTCCGATCAGTGGATCGGAATTTTTTGAAAATTTGAACCGAGAACTGGACCGGTCCATTGTGTTATTATCACTCAAATTTTACGGTCTGGATCGACCCAGATCGGATCGAAATTTTACGGTGCGAGTCAGACCGGTGGACCAACAATATTTGAAAGGATGGACTGTGGACCGGACCAGATCCATAAAAATTTGATCCGGTCCAATTTTGTAACATCCCTAATGGGAAACAAAAAGTAAATAATTAAAAATACTTTTAACGGGCTATCTCTAACTTTAATGAAAACTATTTTCATATCCAATTCTTACTAAATTAAAACCAACCATTTCGTGAAAATTAACTTTAATAAAAGTTCACAACATTTTATTTTATAAATTAAATTACCAATCTCCTAACACTTATATATGTTACTTTCCTCTCCATACATTTTCTTCTACACTTGCTCTGTTCCACAATGGACAACGGAGCCACACAGCCGCTGCTCTCCGCCACAGAGTCACACAATCTCATACACTCATCCACAGCCTCCTTCTCCCTCGACGAAACTGACATCGAACCGATCAACACTCCTCGCGACTTCTTCAGGAAATTCTATGTCGAAACGAAAAAGCTATGGTTCCTTGCTGGACCAGCCATTTTCATGTCTATATGTCAATACTCTCTTGGAGCTGTCACTCAGCTCTTCGCCGGACATGTCAGCACCATCGCTCTGGCAGCCGTGTCGGTTGAAAATTCGGTCATTGCCGGATTCTCTTTTGGAGTCATGGTACGCATTTTGCACCTACCTGTCCTTTAATCCCCTAATCGGAATCATCTATAGCGACGAAATATCAATGTTTAGCATCGAAATTTCTGGACAAAATTCTACATGATTGGGATGCTTGGTTCATAAAACTCCTAGCCATATGGTCTTATCAACAAAATATCTATCTTTTGTGACAACTTTTTAGTCTTAGCTACCAAAATTGTATACGTTGTCAATGAATTCAGTTGGTTCAATGGGGATGGTTGAGCGACAAAAAAAAATTCCTAGCCGATATGCTAGATTTAATCTATAGCGACGAAAAATCAATCTTTAGACAAAATATCAATCTTTAGCCGTGAAATATAAATCTTTAGCGACAAAATATGAATCTCTAGCGACGAAATTTGTGCATGGTTTTGTGAATTGATTTGGTTCATTGTGAATATGCTGAGCGCCAAAAACTTCCGGCAGCCTAATTGAAATGGTGATTTCGGTTTTGATGATCAGCTAGGGATGGGAAGCGCGCTCGAAACGCTCTGCGGGCAAGCCTTCGGTGCAGGCCAAATCGACATGCTCGGAGTCTACTTGCAACGCTCATGGGTAATTCTCAACTCCACAGCCGGACTTCTCATGCTCATCTACATCTTCGCCACTCCATTCCTCAAATTCATCGGCCAAGAGACCGAAATCGCCGAAGCAGCGGGAACATTCGCCATCTACATGATCCCTCAACTCTTCGCATACGCGTTTAATTTCCCGATAGCGAAGTTCTTGCAAGCCCAAAGTAAGATCATGGTCATGGCCGCGATCGCTGGCGTTGTGTTAGTCCTTCACACCTTTTTTAGCTGGCTATTTATGATCAAACTCGGATGGGGACTCGTCGGGGCGGCTATCGCACTTAACTCGTCGTGGGTGTTGATTGTGTTGGCTCAATTGGTGTACATTTTTAGCGGAACGTGCGGCCGGGCTTGGTCCGGATTCTCGTGGAGGGCGTTTGAGAATCTTTGGGGCTTTGTTCGACTCTCGTTGGCATCAGCTGTCATGCTCTGGTCAGTATTTAATCATTTTTTCACTCTCTTTTTTATACCGAAAATTATAAAAATTCTAAGACAACCTCGTAGAAGATGATCGCTAGTCCATTACTCGTGTCATTACTAATTAATGCGTCAATTAGTTAAATTTTAATTTTAATTCATTTAGCTCATTAATTTAACAGAGTTCAATGATGGGAATTGGGATAAACATGCCAGTTTATATGGACCCAAAGATTTTGAAAATTGACCGTTAAATGGACATTGAGGGATTTAAATTGGCCATTAAATTCTATTTTCTACCGAAACAAATCATTGAGTTTAGTTGACCTACTATATTATTACGTGGACCCTTGATAGGGATATCATTTAGTACTATTATTACAGCAACTGTTTGTAATGAATTCTTCTAAAAGGCAATTTCTCAAAATGATTGACTTATTAGCAACGAAAGCATTTTCTTCTACCAAATGAACTTTGTGACAGTGGTGACTCATAAAATGTGAAGCATGTATAGAGTTTTGAATAATGTATAGAGTTTTGAATCGTCAATCTTCTGATAATTTGATTAAGATTATGATCGGTTGACCAGTAAGCAGTGAAGTATGCATTGATCTTTTTCAGTTATATTAGTTTCAGAACCGTGACACAATTTCTTTTGCAATGTTGGGAAGTGCAGTTTAGAGGTGTGGTATTTTATGGCATTGATCCTCTTCGCTGGATATCTGAAGAATGCAGAAATCGCCGTCGATGCGCTCTCAATTTGGTAACATTTCAATTAACAACTCGCAATGCTTGCTTATACGATGCATTATTTAGATGGAAATGATGATTCTGGATCACATCAACGCAAAAAATATAAAGCGTGACAATAATGAATTGAACCCGGTCGATGATCATTATTTATGAGCATCTAGGGGACAAACAAACATATAAATGTTTTTTTTAATGATAAAACAAACATATAATTGTTGGAATGGACCAAAAGTCATGTTGGGATGTGAAGAGTAAAATAGCACAAGTGCATTTTAGACCATGAAATGCAATATAATAGGCAAAAGTAATTTGGATTCAGATCCGTGAAGTGCATGAATTTTCTGTTGTTAACGTTACCGTTAGATTTTTTTAATTCTCAAAGCGACGTCATTTTGTGAAACATAATTGTCATCAAAATAATGTCATATATCAATAAGAGAAAATATAAATAACGTAGTTTTAAAATTGACAACAAATTACTGCACTACACTGAATCCATGTCATATTTGACCTTAAATTTTTGTGGCTATCATATTTGTTTAGCTAGTGTCCTTGTACTTCTTCTTTTTTCTAAATTGACTTTGACAAAGACAATAATTTTCCAAACAAAAAAAATCCGTGTTAGGTCGCTCATTATTGGATTTAGCTTATGTTCCATATCGGTGTGGCATATAAATCACTTCACCTAGATGTGTGGACTGTCGTTTGATTATTATTTAGAAAATGATTTTTTTTTTTACAAACGAATTCCTAACAACAAAAACATGACAACTGCTAAACAAAACTCGAACTTACGGCGTTTAGAAAAAGGAAAACTCATAATATGACATTAAATATTGACCCAGTTGTTTCACAAAATGGCAGCATGAACATACTTGGCTGGGCTGTGATGATAGCTATAGGATTCAATGCAGCCATAAGGTAATGTGATATAAATCATTTTTCTCTCTAACTGAATGATCATCTTCCTCAATTTAAGCTTTTGGGTTAACTTTGTTCTTCTTGTTCCACTTATGGCAGCGTGAGGGTGTCTAATGAGCTAGGAGCCGCTCATCCAAGAACAGCCAAGTTCTCAGTCGTGGTGGTGGTCATACAATCTACGCTCGTCGGGCTCCTTCTAAGCCTCGTACTCATATTTACTCGTAGTTACTACCCGTCTTTGTTTACTGATAGTAGTGAAGTTGAGACCCTCGTCGATAAGTTGACTCCCTTGTTAGCCACCTGCATTGTCGTCAACAATGTCCAACCAGTCCTCTCAGGTATATTGATTCTACTGACATCTCCTTTGTTTACCCGTCAATTATGAATGATATTGATATTTTAGGTCATATGTATGTTGTGGGATTGTTTTAGGGGTGGCAATAGGGGCAGGATGGCAAGCCTTGGTGGCATATGTGAATATTGCTTGTTACTACTTATTTGGGATGCCAATGGGACTCCTCTTCGGATTCAAGTTTAACTTTGGGGTTGAGGTTCGTCCTCTCCTTATTAAAATATTTAAAGTCATAAAATAGACAACATTCGGTCAACTACAATCCTGAATTCCTGATTGACCTATTAGAACGGTTGGTTTAGCACTTTACGCTGCAGGTGCATATTATTGTGTGTTGACATTACTTTTTTATATATCTTAAGTTATAATTATACTTTAATTTATGAGGATTTTTTATTTTGCCTTTTTAGGGTATTTGGCTAGGCATGATGTCCGGGACAATTGTGCAGACTTTCGTTCTCTTCTTCATGATCTACAAGACCAACTGGAACAAAGAGGTTTCCAAAACAAGCCTATCTCCTGTTTTTTTTTTCACTGTATATCTCTTACTATTCATTTCCGAGAAAAGAATGCAATCTGATGTTGTTTCGATCGATTTACGCAGGCATCAATAGCATCTGATAGGATCAGGAAATGGGGAGGAGAGCCGGATGATGATCCCAAACCCAACGATATCGAAAAAAATGAATTAGTCGTGCCAACAGTCCCAAATGTAAACTGAAATTTTGTCAACTGGCAGCATATATATGCCAGAAACAGAATGAGATGATTGAAGGAAATTACATACCCAGATTTGAGAGAGAGGTCCCTCCAGGCTCCATTGCCCAGCTCACCAGTTTAAACAACAATTTCAATTCAGAAAATAATCTTCCGTCATTTCAATTCACCATTTATGCCTCCACATGCAAATATAAAATCCCATATGCAAAAGAGTAGGAGATGCACAATGCGGAATTGGAATGAGACGATATAAATTATACAGGGGATCGATATATTCTAAGACGCCTTTTCAATAACAAATATATACCATCATGAACCACATTGGCACATATCTATACTAATATTTGAACAATGAATGACAACACTGCCCACTTGCAATTCTTACCGAATAAGGAGAGCAGCTCCAATAAGGCAGAGCCACAACGTTACAGTGGCATAGAAAGCTCGACTCTTCTCCAATCCTACAGGAGGTCGCCAAATCAAAAACTCTGCAAGGTTGTCTTTGGTTGAGGGGAGCTGACTGGTTACTGATTCTGATCTTTTCTTATCAATGTCTTTGTTTTTGTCACTCCATGTTGCGGCATAACTGCAACGTCAATACACAACTTCAGCAGCAAACTCAAGTATCTATACACATGCTCTGTTACCCATGGAGTTCAAATTTTCTAACTTTTCTTTAGCTCTTAACAAATACAAAGTCTTAGACAGTGAGAAGAACGCTAACCAAGCCCAACAACTAGCTCTGAGGCTCGCAATTTATCATTTTATTTTTCGATTTTTGAGACTTATGATAGTGATACCCCAATGACATGGTAAAGTGTAGTTCGTCAAACGACAAGCAAATAAATAGGTAATATCTTCACCAAGCACATAAGTGAAAATAGAAAGACGCCAAAGAAATCATTAGTTATTACCTGTCATAGCTAGAACCAATCAGAGGAATAGTCACCATCTCGTCCTGTGAGATCTTCAGCTTCGGTGCTTGCAAGATATACCTAAGCTCAGAAGCTTGCCGCCTGATACTAAAACTAGGATGCTGCGCTTCTAAGCTCCGGTACAAAGCTATACAATCCCCATGCCGATTATTCGCCTCATATGCCATTGCAAGCCAAATTTGAATCTAAACAGCAAACCACACAGGCACACACAATCTCAAATAAGCAATCAAGTTTATAAATTGAAGTAGGCTAAAACAACAAGTGCAAGCTATGTAACAACAGACCTCTCCACCAAAAACAGTAGACCTTGGAATGATGGTAAGCGCGCCTTCAAAAAACTCGATTGCGCGTCCATACATTCCTCTCCCGTACGCCTTCTGCCCTATATCAAACATCAGCTTCGCCGTCGCCCTACGCTCCTCTTGCTCCTTTGCAACCTGAATTCAACAAAATAACGCATTCCATGAATCCAATCACTCCAACACAAATTCCCAAATCAACTCCATCAATAAAAATCTCTTTTCATCATTCAACAGTTTCAGTAGATCAAGAAGTTCAAAAACAAACCTTTTCAAGCTCTCTTCTTACTCTCATCCTCTTCTCTTCCTCACTCTCTTCAACACTCTCTTCACCATTTTCAACCAATCTGCTCTGCAACTCCTCCGCCTTCTTCTCCAACTCCCTCCTCGCCTCCATCTCCTTCATCCTCTTCCTCATCTCCTCATCCCAATCCTCCTCCTCGTTCTCACTCTCATACCCCTCCTCGTCACTCGACTCCTCAAAATCAATCCAATTCGTCTTCGACCTTCCGCGACCACCAAGCCGCTTCTTCCTACCCTTCCCATCCGAATCGAATCCCTTCACTCCGATCGAAGCGTACGTGTTCGCTATGATCTGGTAGAAGTCGTGCTTTGGGACGCTGGCGTTGACCACCACACCATCACCCACCACCACCGGCCGCATCAGCTTCCGATCCGCAACGACGTTACGCGAAACGTGGACGACCGCGTCGACGACTAACGCTAGGTTTCCGATAACCACCGACATCGCTCGCCGCCGTAGACGGTGGGGAGAGAATCAATTATTGAGTTATTTTAATGGAATTTCAATTAAATAAATTATTGCTCAAATCGCTCGCTGATATTTCGTTCGTTCAAATTTTATTGACCATATAATTAATCATTTATTTATATATAAGCCCAATATACATGCGTGTGAACTTTGAAATTTAAAAGGGTATAATTGTAACTTGGCGATGGCTGTGGCGTGAGAACTTCAGTCAGCGGTTAATCCAACGGTCACGAAAGCTTGCTGTGTGTCGCTCGAACACGACTGTGCAGCTCGTCAAGCGAAAACGACGGCGTGTTACTCTACTCAATCGAACCGCTGAGCAACCACGCAGAAATAATTGACGGTTCGATAAAAACAAAAAAACGAACTACTTCGCCATCTTGGAGCAATACGACAGCGTTGAGAATATAGTTGGTAGGTGTCGATCCGATTACCAGGCAAATTGAACCAATATATTCAACGAATTGAGCCGAACCGGTTGTTTGCAGTGCACGGTTTTATGGCGCGTCGTTAACACGCGATACCAATTACGAAAATACATGGAGGAGAAGCGTTTGAAAACCAACGAATCTCTATCCGTCATCTCCGACAATGGCGGCAGTACCCCTCTACAATCTCCGTCAACCGATTGTCCGACCACCGTACTGTAGACAGAATCTGTTCGTCTTTAGTGAGCACCGGAATATTCGAATTGGACACGGAAATGTGAAGCTCCGGTATGATTTGGGTGGCAGGAATCTGAGGTTTACTACTCGGTTGAAATCGGCGTCGGTGAACGGAGTTTCGATCGGGAAGATTGTGGAGGAGAGTGAGGTTAAAGGAATTGATGTTGATGTTGAGTTGGTGGAGAGGATACGGAGGTGGGTGGGGATTGTGAGGTCGGTGTTGCCTGGTGGGAGTTGGTGGTGGAGTTTTTCTGATGAGGAGGTTATTGTTAGTGGTGCGAAGCCAGTGACTTTGTGGAGAGCGCTTGGTAAGATGTGGGAGTTGGTGTCGAAGGACCGTTGGGTTATTTTTGCGGCATTTTCTGCCTTGATTGTTACTGCGGTATGTGCTTGATTTTCATCACGAGGCTCGTGTTTGAAGAATTAGGTTTGGATTTTGGAATGCTCTAATGGATCCGAATCCGACTAGTGTGAATACAATGAATTATAATTTAGATTGTGTTTGATTGAAGCTGAGGTTGGGATTTATTGAAAGATTGGAACTCCAAGATGTGAATGATAAAAGCGTTGAGTGTGTGGTTCTTCTTAAAGTGACACACTTGCAATCAGTAGAAGTTTAGGGATGTGAGAGACACCTATGATTCTATTAAGAGGTTCATGTTTCAGATCGTTATATTATTGTTGCTACCGCTCTTACAAAATTTTGAACTGTTGTAGCTTTCGGAGATATCTATTCCACACTTCTTGACTGCGTCAATATTTACTGCACAAAGTGGTGAAGTTGTGGTGTTCCAGAGAAATGTGCGCCTCCTGATTGCACTGTGCGTTGTTTCGGGAATATGCAGGTCAGAATCTTGTATGATCAGTAACCCTTTGAGGCATAGTCGTAACATGAGTTTTAGTGACTAATTATGTGTACTTGTTCCTGTAAGTGGCATAAGTATCAGAGGCTAGGCTAACTGTCTAAAACTTGATATTCAAGTTTGCCACTCCATTCGAAATAACATATGCGTGGTAGAGTGATATACATTCCGATGATGGCTATCTGCTTTAGTGTTTTATATGTAAGCTCACATTGAACATACTGGGGAATTTCGTGATATTACATTTTTTTGACCGAATGTGAAAGTCCAAAGCAGAGAGAGGAGAGTTATTAATGGATACGGTAAGAGGCATGTGTAAGGGACATCTTTTTGTTGAGCCCTTGTTTGAGTTGTAAACAAGGGTAGCTAATTGCAACTATTACCACACAACAGACAATCTAATACTAATCTGCTTCTGCACAAGTTTTTTCAAACTGTTTTCACTCTATATTATGAAGCTCTTGCGGTGTTTGATAAGTTTTAGCAAATCAATGACATTTTTATGTAGCCTTCTCTATTTGAATTTCAGTGGTCTACGAGGCTGTTTCTTTGGCATAGCAAATATGATCCTTGTAAGTTTCCTCATATTACTTTACCATGAACAATTAGCTTTTGTGTTTATCACTGTAACAGTTGCACACTCGCGTGCTACCTCTTCCTTATTTGATTCTGTAAGGTTATACATTCACCAGTACTTTCAGTATGTTTTGATATTGCTATGTGCACACAACTTCGAGTGATACATGTTTTTTCATATATAACATACTCTTTACATGTCCAATCTAATAACATATGATATGTGCAGGTAAAGCGAATGAGAGAAACTCTGTATTCTTCACTTCTATTTCAGGTTGCAATTTTTTGATTAATCATATCTGTGCATGTACAATTCTTGTTGTGAGAACTTCAACAGCTTTCAGCTAATCATATGTTTCTCGGCCGTGATATCTTTGTTTGCAGGATATATCATTTTTTGATGCGGAAACTGTCGGTGGGTTGACAAGTAGGCTTGGGGCGGATTGTCAACAAGTGTCACGTGTCATTGGAAACGATCTCAATTTAATTTCAAGAAATCTTCTTCAGGTGGCTTTGTGATACATATATGCTTATTTGACGGTTTATTCACCTCAACAAACTTATATAAGCTGCTTCCTCAGGGAACAGGTGCATTGATCTACTTGTTGATTTTATCATGGCCTCTAGGATTGTGTACGTTATTGATATGCTCTGCTATGTCACTGATTATGGTGAAATATGGAGGGTAAGTTTTTATTTGCAAGCTTGACATTTCCTTACCAAGATTTTCTTAATATGACTATTTTAGTAACTGAAAAGGCTTTATAAGATAGCACCACATGAAATCGACCATTAATGTAGTGGATTTGCAAATTTTCTTTTATGATTGTAATCACACCGATTCTAAACTCCAATAAGAGATGCTCTGCCCTTGTCATGAAAATTTGTTTATTATAGTTTGAGCCTTTGATGTTCCTCTATAACCTTTTATCCCCGATTCTGGATTCAGGTACCAGAAGAAAACAGCAAAGTTGACTCAAGAGTTTACTGCATCAGCGAATGAGGTAAGACAAGTGAGTTTTGGCAAAATTTTGGCCACGAAACAAATTTTCTTATTCACCTCTGTCTTAGCATAATAGGTTGCTCAAGAAACAATATCTTTGATAAGAACTGTTCGTGTTTATGGAACAGAGAAGCAAGAAGTTGATCGGTAATGAATCCTGTCGAAGTTTGTACTTTGTTGATGTGTATCTATTACTGGATCATAAGCTAAAATCATGTAGACGAGCGTTATTATATTGTGAAATATAAAATTTTCATTTATAAACTTCATGTCTTATTTGGCGGCCAGCTACAAATATTGGTTGGAGAAACTAGCTGATGTCAGCTTACGGCAGAGTGCAGCATATGGTTTTTGGAACCTGAGTTTTAACGCTTTATACCATTCTACTCAGGTACTTTAACTTCTGAGCTCCAATTTGACAGTGATAAGATAAGTGCGATCTGCTTGATTTTCGCAATCCTCTAAATAATTGTGTGTTTTGGGGTGAAAATAGAAGCCTTTAGGTGTTCATGGCGGGATACACTACTCACAACTATATTCCTTCTTGTTTCCTCTTATTTATGTCTGTTTGTCTGTCCAATTTTATGTACTTGTAGGTTGTTGCAGTGCTGATTGGGGGAATGTCTATCCTTTCTGGCCAACTAACAGCTGAAAAACTTACAAAGTTCGTCTTGTATAGTGAATGGCTAATTTATTCAACATGGTGGGTTGGAGACAATCTGTCATCATTAATGCAATCAGTTGGGGCTAGTGAAAAAGTATTTCAGCTTATGGATCTGTCTCATAGTGATCAGTTTATGTCTAGAGGCAAGTGTGATCTATGATTGTCCTTTTCTGACGAAAACATTAACCCAGACTTTTTTTTTACAATTTCACAGTTACATAAATGTTGTATGCATAAATTGATTTCAATATATTACTAAGTCATATTAGTTATAAAGGTGATACCTCTGATAATCCAGCTGTTTTTTTTTTGTATTTTTAAAGGTCTGAAGTTAGAGCGGCTAAGAGGGGACATTAAGTTTGTGGACATTTCTTTTCACTATCCTGCAAGACCAAAGGTATGTGTCATGAGTACTGGATCAAATCTGCATTTATGAGCTACTATTAATGAAAAAGGATCTGCTTGTTAATTGTTATGATGGCCTCCCCCGAATATATGTTGTAATTATGATTTATGAGCTACTATTAATGAAAGAGGATCTGCTTGTTAGATAAAATTCTGCAGTTATCATTTTAGCCTGAGTGAAACGTATTTTGTATGACCACAAATCCAGATATCTAGAAATGCATATTATTCGAAGAGTAACAAAGATTATAATTTTTCTTATACATCATGATATCTGGCATCAAAATGTAAATATTCAAGTATTTTTAAACTGACGATTTCAGTATTCTATGATTGATAATATCAGGGTCTCAAGTAATTTTTGTTCATACCTTCTTAGGGCTAACCATCTTCTGGTATCTAACAGGTACCTGTGCTCAACCATGTGAGCCTGACAGTGCAACCCAATGAAGTAGTTGCACTTGTAAGCAACTAACCATATCTTAATATGTTCCTCCGCTTCTTTTTCGTTTCTTGTTTTGTCATTCTGAGGCAAGAATGCGTCTTTATATTCCTCTTATGCGTAAAAGTTGGTTTCCACTTTGGCTAGGTTGGCTTAAGTGGTAGTGGAAAAAGTTCACTTGTGAGTCTGTTGCTGCGTCTTTATGAACCTACCAGTGGTCAGGTATATTGATTCTATTTTTGAAGTGGATAGTTTTATGAGTGAGAATATGATGAACTGCAGTTTGATTATCTTAGGTAGTGCTTTCTTATTACCTGTGCATATACCTCAGTATGTTTCTCCTGAAGTATCACTATGACTTTTATTTTCTTCTTCATGTGTGTATAATTGTTAGATATTTGAATTGGATATTCGCCGAATGAGGTGCTCTATATCATTAGACTATTTGCTATACGAAATGTTTCACATTATTATTTAATTAAACATGTCGTCTGCTCAAATATTTCATCTACCTGGTTGAAGTCAATGCTTGTATCAGATGACCTAGTCATTCCCTTACAAATTCGATTGAATCGTTGTCTCAGATTCTGATTGATGGCTTCCCTCTGAATGAATTGGATATCAAATGGTTCAGGGAGAGCATAGGTTATGTTGGACAGGTATTCATTTCTGAATTTGAAGGTTCAAAACATATCTGCAAAGTTCGTTATTTACTTTCATATATAAACAGGAACCCAGGCTTCTACGCACTGACATTGCTTCAAACATACAATATGGTTGTACACGCAATGTGACTCAGCAGGATGTTGAATGGGCGGCCAAACAGGCATATGCCCATGACTTTATCTCGGCTCTACCTAATGGTTATGGAACACTAGTAGATGATGATTTACTGAGTGGGGGGCAAAAACAGCGTATTGCTATTGCACGGGCCCTACTCAGGGATCCAGCGATTTTAATCCTTGATGAGGCAACTAGTGCACTGGACGCAGAGAGTGAACACAATGTCAGGGTGAGTACTCTCTGTTTGCCAACCAAAATTCTTTTATGATTGATGTGTCACATAAAAAGTATAGAAATTGTATTCACTGCTTATTGCAGGGTGTTCTTCGTGCTGTTGGAAGTGATTTGAAGACAAAGCGAACTGTGATAGTTATTGCTCATAGGTAAGTTTGAATTTGAGAATATTTACTGCACTCATGGGCACGTCTGACCATTTATCGATTAAATTAAATCATTGCAGACTGTCAACCATACAAGCTGCAGACAGAATAGTAGTGATGGATAGTGGACAGATAGTTGAGGTGAGCACTGATGCCTTCGTACTTCAGCCATCTTGTATAACACATGAATAGTTAATAAATAAAACAATCCACACACCGACACTCGAACCCATGCACAGATTGCACATAAGTAAAATTACACTCACTAAAATGTCAAATAAGATCATTTTCAACATCACTACTCAGATTTAGAAAAGTTGGTCAATTGTTTCCTCAAGGCGTTGCCTTGACCCCAACCAGGCTCGGATGTTAACTCAGACTTTCTTAAATATCTGTATATGTGATAGCGATAGATTATTTATTCAATTGCAACAGCTGACATCACTTCAATTCCTTCTTCTTGCGCAGATGGGAAATCATGCCGAGCTTCTCAGCAAAGATGGACTATATGCAAGATTGACCAGTAGACAAGCTGATGCGGTTGCATGAAAGCTGTCTCAGCAACACTTATATTCGGAGTTGCGATACTTTTTGAAATGTGCCCTACTCGATTTATCTCAAATCAAGAAAAAGTAAAGTACAGACTCAAAGCCAGGACCAGCTACTCTTCCCAGAGGTGAACAACATTTCTGACCACATGTTAATCGAAAAGCCATTCAGAACCCTTTGCCAGGTTAATAACGTATCTGGAACTCGATTTTCAAATGTGTGTTGCGATATTTGTAAGTTTCACCTTCCTTCCTTGCTACAACAGCAATGCTGCTTCATACCAGTACTCTAATGTAAATCATGTTCATATCCATTATTTAAGAGCCGCTGGTGGTTTTTCGTGCAGTTTTGACTGCAGGGTCTCTGAATGTAAGGGATGCGTCGCCGTTAGTGGCGGTGCTTCAATTTGGTCTTAGGTACTAGATTGAGTCCAACTCTTGTACTACTTGTCATCCCTCAAAAATAAAAAAAAATAAAAAAAGAGCAGCTGATGCGCCATGAATTTAATCAGAACAACTATGTGTGCATCATTGTCATGATTATAAAGTACAGGGACTCAATAGTAATTAACCCAAACTTTGCTTCTCATCTTCAATCGTCACTACTCTCCTGCTGATCGGCAACTGACCACATCAAACCCTAATTCAACCTCCAAATCGACGACGTCGGCGTTGATGGACGCTTACCAGAGGTACAACAGCAATTCTGACGCCGGTCTTCATCCGCTACCTCCGCCGCCTCCATCGGAGTTGCAACATCCCCCGGCTCCTCCGCAAGCTCAATGGTATCCCGGCCAGAACCATTACCAACCGACGCCCCAGCCTCCGCCGCCGCCTCCTCCTGTTTCGCATCTTCAGTATCCACCGCAGCCACAGCATTGGGCTACGCATCCGACGGCGTATCCTAATCAGCACTATCCTCCGCACCAGCTTCCTCCCCCGAATCGACCTCAGATGCATCCTCCTCCGTATCATTATTCTCAGGTTCCTTCTCAATCTTATTCTGCTGGCCATCAGGTATGCACTTCATCGCCCTATTCTTCATTTTTTTTTTATTGTTATTTGAATGTCATAATAAGTTTCCTATCCCTAAGTAGCATTGCCGTGTTTTCTTTATAAAGCTAAATTCTAACTGAGGTGAGTTTTTATATTCTAATGTCATTGCTAATATGAATCAAGGTGTAATCCTGTGTCTAGACTTTTTGCAGCACTTTCTTTCAGTTTCAAAGAGGATTGAAAAATCTCCTAGCTGTTGAATTTTCTCTTAGCAACTTAATATAATGTAACTCTATGATAGGATTTTTCAAGTAAAACAGAAGCTTTGATGGAAATACAGCTTGTGGTATTTCCATTAATTAGTAACTTAGAATTGACACATGATTTTGCAGTATGTTTTTGTTGTGGGTATTTTTTATATATCGTTTGGGTTCTGCATCTTTACTCTGTCTAGTTCGTGGATATAATATTGCTTGAATGCTTAACTTATATTTGCTAATGCTTTAGGGATGGGGAAATTCAAATTGGGTGCATCACCAAGGATATGAATACCAAGGTGGGTTAAAATATCACATCCTCAGTGATTAATTGTGTCTGTGCAAGCAAGATTACAGTTTTTATTTTGATTTTGAAGGCAGAAGTCATGTTCTGATAGATTGGCTTTAAGCTATATTCCTTACGCGTTCGTTTAGGAGAAGATAGTGAGACTCCTTGGTTTAGTGTCAATAAGGCATGGGATCTGTAACATTGCTGTATCGACATTATTATTGAGTTATGTGCTTTTTCTCTTCGAAATGTAATGGGGATATGTATTATGTAGTCACTGCTGTCTTCTCTAAGGAAATCTGAAGGGTGTTTACGATGAAAAGTCCTTGTTTTGTAAAGATTATTTAACACTGGTTGAACCATATTCTTGAAGTATTCAATATTGATGGCATTTCATTTAAATGGCAGAGCAAAGTAATGAGGATGACTGGGCAGCCAGGGCCAAGGCATGGGCAGCTGCAAAAAGTGCAATGGACAATCAGCAGCAACAGTCACCCTTTCCACAGGGTATAAGAACGGAGTTGCAAGTTCCGTTTCAAGATCAATATGCGCATGTGGCTGAGCATCAGCATTTTGAAGCGAAGCCTGGGTCAGGTCCAGCTGCATACCCTCAAAACCCATTTGGAACTGAAAACAACCAGCAAGTTTCACTCTTGGATGGACAATCAAACAATGCACCAGGTGTTCATCGATATGGACAGACCGCTTTCAGCTCAGCTTCCGCGTCTTCTGGTCCCGAGAATCATCTGGCTAAGGATGGATTGTTAGTGGATCAATCAAAAGCAACAATTCATCAGCAGGAGGTACCTAATAGTTATTCTTCTATTACAGGTAACTCTTCAGTAAGTCTTAAGGAAATCTCTCAGAGAGTTGTTTGCCTCAAATCCTGTTTCTTAGTCTCTTCTCATAATCTCACGTGAATGTGAAATAGCCACTCGCGAATGGGGTGTTATGCAGATGATTTAAACCATCACGGTCTACGTGTCCAACAAGATTCGTCTTTCTGGGTTTTAAACATATGAACTAGTGTTGTCTATGAACCCATATGCCTTTTTCTATGCGCCAGTTCTTTTTTTGTTTGTATATGCTGCTCAGTGTTCTTGATATTTTTGCACAGTAGACATGATAACTGATGTACTCTATTGAAAATATATTTATTTTTCAACCACTTTCTGATGCCTGAATTCTTGTTTTTCTTATATACCGAAGAGTTCTTTTGTAAAGTTTCCTAGGAGAACCCTTTTTAAAATGGTAGTCATATGCTAAACGGAGCTAAGAATCTAATGTTTAATTCACATCAGAATATACTTAGAGTAAAACTAAGTACATATATTGTTTTCCTCTTTTCATTTGGTAATTTTGAGCATTTCGACTTGAAAGACCTTTTGTTTCCTGTACAACTGAATATGTTGATTGTTGAATGATTGATTAAAAGGCTGGTGGAAGTGTGGTATTTTGTATGAAATGCAAGTACTGTGGAAATCTGGTAATCAAAGATTAAATTAAGTGTAAATTATTGCCATGATTCATTTTGCAGCCTATTGAATGGATTTTATTTGTATGTCAATCTGTGTTGGAGGATCCTTGTTTTGCTGATTTATGCCAATGTGAAACTCTTAGGCTTAGCATTTATGTATTTTTCATTGGTAAACATGTTTTTCTCTTGGGCAAAGCAACTCTTAAGTTATCATTCTCATTCTGTCAGGTGTAGGCTGGCATAACATGACTGTAGAT
This sequence comes from Rhodiola chrysanthemifolia, assembly GCA_033675395.1. Classification (NCBI taxonomy): domain Eukaryota; kingdom Viridiplantae; phylum Streptophyta; class Magnoliopsida; order Saxifragales; family Crassulaceae; genus Rhodiola; species Rhodiola chrysanthemifolia. The sequence continues at coordinate 18,151,388 of CM066204.1, forward strand.
TTCTGGTACTGTCGCAAGGAATACATATAACAACATGAATACTCTTGTAGAACCTTTGGCAAATTACTGACTATCAATATATATGTAGGTCGAGAGGTGGGAACGAACCAGAATCAAATGCAATTTAAATCATTTCCTGGGCCTAGCAACGCACTTCAAGGAGGACAGCAGGCTCCCTCAATGGTGCTGCCAGTTGATCGGCCAGATCTAGTGGACAGGCCCTTTTTATATCACAACCAAAATGGCAACGTTGCTGATATGCCTCTAGATTTTGCACCTAGGGCAAACATATCTTCCATGTACCCCCCTCCTGATTCAATTGGACATCATAGAGGTGTGGAATCGCCTGCAACTATGCCTGTAAATCATAGCTGGACCCCTCATTTAGCTCCTGGTAGTATCTACCCATCAACTGCAAATTCTGGATTGCAGGTATAGTATAAAGTTATCCTTGAGTTTAATGGCATGTAGAGTATACCTAGCGGTGTGATTCCGGCATCATTATCTGTTGCAGTTTGCTCCACCTTTATCGGCACATTCTCATGTTCCCGGACAGATTGCACCGGTGTTTGGCACAATTCCTGGCCCTAGCTTTCCGCCGACAATGCTGGCTGCTGGTGGCCCATTTGGTCCTGGTCATGAAATTTCACTTGCCTCATCGACAACTTTTCCTGTTGATCCATATGGTGCCAGCTCTGCTTCTGACCGGCCCAAAAAGGTAACAATTCTCTGCCTCAAACTTATGTCATATCAGACAGGTGAGATTTGCTTTTATTCATAAGTTTGTCTCACTTTTTCTCAGGCATCAGTTCCTAACTGGCTTAAAGAAGAAATTTATAAGAAGAAAGTTGTTATGGCTACATCTGCCTATGAATATCATAAAGAAGAAACTCTATCTGTGGAGGATGAAATGGGCCATCAATCGTTTGGAAAAGATGATCAGGCTGAGAGTAAAAGCATGGACTCTTCAAGGACAGCTGAAGAAGAAGATGATGAGGTGTTTCTTTTTCTCTATTATCTTCAGGAGCATGACTTTGTTTGCAACCTCTCTGTTGATTTAGTCTCCCTGCAGGATATGACAGTCCCTTTTTACATCTGAAGATGCATTTCTAAATCTCTTTTGATGGAAGTTGTACTTGTTATGCAATCATGATGGTGGACCATGGTTGATATTGCTCATTGATTGACATGCAGGACTATGTTGAAGCAGCAAGAACTGCTGCAATTAACAAAGAGATTAAGAGAGTTCTTACCGAAGTTCTAATGAAGGTAGGCTAAATTTGAAGGTCCCTGTGGTGGCACAGCCGCCTTTCCTGAGTTAACTCGCGTCGTGAACTCGTGATTTTATCTTAAATTTTCACACAGGTGACTGATGACCTATTTGATGAGATAGCTACAAAGGTTCTTAGTGAAGAAGAAACAACTGAAGGTAATCCTTTTACATGCTGTAGCTGTAGTACTGTGAAAATACGAAACTTGTTTAATTGATGATGGCTATGTAGTTCAAACTTGTCTTTAAGGTTTTTCGTTCTCTCTTTTTTATCGTAATTACTAGAAGCTTTCTACATGCAGCAGCTCCAAAGCAGTCTTCTGCAAATGTTCTAGTTCTCAACACGTTTAAGGGGTCTGATTCCAAAGAAGATAGTGGGGAAAAAAGTTCAGTTTTGCCTGGAGGTTTGTTAGGTCTTATAAGTTATGGTACGGATAGTGATGAAGAAAAAGATGAAATGAACACTAAAGAGCAGTTGAGCAATGAAAAACATGTGAAGGTTGATGATGACACCAAAAAAATTGAAAAGTTGGACGGTACATCGAGCTTGGATGTTATAAACACGGACTCGATTAACAGAACAGTGGTGCATGAAGTAGTCTCTGTAACTGACGGTAATGACAGAAAACAGCAAAACGGCACTAGCAGTCTGGATGTCAATAACAGCTTGCGAGACAAAGAACTGAGTAACCAAGATCGCACTATTGAGAAGCCCAGTCTTGAAATGAGAATTGCATCTGACGGAAAAGACTCTGAGAGTATAATAAATTCTCGAAGGAGTCCTGTTAAGGAGGTGAGAGATAGAGTTGGGGAAAATAAGGAAGATCAAAGTCGGGGCAAACATGGGGAGAAGCATCCAAATAAGGGAAAATCAGACGATCATGATGCCTTAAAGGATAGAAAGAAAGAAGTGCTCAGAACTGATGAAAAACTTCCAAAGAAGAGGTCATCTCACTATGATGATGAAGATAAAAAAGAAATTGAAAGAAGTAGAAGAGTAGGTGTACGGGACGATAAAAAACGAGAACTAGTAGACAATCAAAAGTCAGAAAGATCACGACATAAACATTCAAGCAACTCAAACAGACACAAAAAGGGCCATTCTCCTTCACCTAGTCGTAGGCGGAAAAAGAATAAGCCTGATTCGTCAGCCAGTGGTGGCAGCAGTACTGACAATGAATCGTCAGATGTTTCTATAAGGTTTGCTTGTCAACATTTTCATCATTTTGCATGTACACTACTTTCAGACTTCCATTCTGACGAAAGCATGTGTTGTTGCTTGGCAGGAAATCACTGTCTAAAAGACGACCTAGGTCACCCTCCCCTATGAGGTCTAGGAAAAGGTATTTGATTTGCATCATCATTTTTATGCGTCATATGATTATTCTGATTGGGTTGTTGATGGTTTTAGAATCTAAGTTGAGGGTCTTTTATTTGACTCTAGAAGTAAACTATTGTCACCATTGGCTTTGATGTTTCATTCTACATTTTGCTTCTTGCTATTATTGTATGGCATCTATAAGAACCTCCTCGTTATGGGGATGAACAAAATTGGTGATGTTCATAACTCATCAGTTGTCACATGGTTTTTATTACTTGAGATAGTCCAAGAGGCAGTTTTCTAGACTATTTTGTGTCTAGAACTCTGGTCTTTTAGACATTTGATCATGTACACAGACAGAAGGTATTAAGCAATATTTGAGGGTAAAGTCAAACTCAATGTATAACTTGAATACTGTATGCGAGGCTTAGCAAACTGTAGCTTGGTAATGCATATGATAATCTCACGGAATCAGCATGATGGCATGTTTCTATTTCTAGACAAGTTTCGCGATCACCCGAGCATTCTCAACGCAGGCATTCTCCCTACTATTCTGTTGAAGGCTCAAGGTAACAAGAGATGTTTGCAGTATTCATATTTCATACCAAATCTTCCACATTACTCTGTATTATGGGTAATATATGAGATGTTTAAACCTATCAATACAGCAGTGAAAGCACACAAGCATCGGGGGATTTGGATTATTTCCTTCTGTTTTGCATAGTTTATAAACTTTTAAATGATTTGCAGGAGAAAACGGTCAAGATCAAGATCGCCTCGGCGACACAGATGAAAAGAGTGGAAAAGAAGTCAAGCATGATCAAATGATGACTACCAGCCTTTTCAAGCATCAGACAAGGATAAGTGTACAAGGTTCTGGCTACTGTAATGTATACACTCATAGTTGTGTATCGAACTAATAATATGAGCCCGCTAAGCAAAGGGAAAGTGTGTACTCATCTTATATGACTTCAATGGATTGTAACTCGTCCCTTATTTGGGACGTTTCGTCCGGATTTCTGAATCGTTGCTATACCAATGAACCCCTGTCGCAAAGCTACGTCATTTGACATTTTGGCTGTAAGCTCAATTTCCCCTAATTTAGACTAAATTTTACTTGGCTTTACTGGTAAACATTATTCTAAGGCAAAACTGGCACCAAGAGGTCGTCGCATCTATAAATACACTCGGCCACATTTCATATTTTTGACTATGTCCATTACAAAAAAAAAAAAGTAGTTATTTATTCGATCGAATACCGCGTGGAAGACGTCCAGAAGAATTGGCAGCCCGGGGGGATAGATTTCCCATAAACAAGACCTTCATAGAAGTTTCTTTTCCACCCACTTTCCCCGATTTTATTCGACATATCAACTCTCATAGAATAAGAATAAGTTCCTTTATTCGATAATAAAAAAAAAGAATAAGTTCCTTTATACCAAATGTCCTAAAACTGTTCTCCATCTTTGATTTAAACAATAACTACCAACTTTGCAAAATGAATCATTCTCTTATATATGCACCCCCCACTGTGTGTTCTTTTGAGCTTTACGCCATGTTTTCAAACAACTTTACCAATAAAATTATATGTCAGCAGCACGTGTACGATGAAAATTGGGGATTTGTCAGGTAAACTACGCGTTGAATGCGTATTTAGTTTTGAAAAAAAAGTAAGGCTAATCATCTTTTCTTCTTCTTCTTTTTTTTTTAAGTCGTTTTCAGGTCATATAAAAAGTGTTGCCAGGGTGCTTAAGTTATTCCTTCAAGTTTGGGTTAGCAAAAAAACAATTGTTTGAGTTCTCATTACATCCACATAAGTTGTTAATTTATAAATTTTATTTTGTTATATTGAAGTTTTGGAGCGCATCAAGCATCAAGCATATGCAGCGTTGCAAATGAGTGGCAGCTGAGACAACAGATACAAGCAATAGTTGCTAGAGCAGCAGCTCCAGCATAAACAAAAATAAATAAATGTGAGCAAGTCAAAATGAAGTATACTATTATTAGATTAAACTATACATTTTCCTATCTAAAGTTTAATGTTTTAAGCTATATATTTATGCATGGTCCCAATAACTAATTCCAAATTCAAAACTTTGATTTGTCAACAAAATGACAATTTATCAAGTATCTTTAGTTGAGCGAGCAAAATTGAAGACTTTGAAACTTGGTCCCCATCATGTTCCCAAGACTTTGAAAACCTCATCACAATCAAAAATTCAAATGCAATGTTCTGTGATGCTTCTCACTCAAGTCATAGTCCAGCCCCCCCACACCCTCACGGCCTGAAACGGTTTCGTTTTCCATTCTACCCCGTAACCTTACCAAAATCTTAATTCAGACCGCATCATGAGTGAACCTGAATAATTTTATGTGTTTGTTCTGATACTCTTTTGCAATGAGTTAAGAGCATGTCCAATGGAGGGTCTAGGGACATTTTTTGATTGTTGCTTTTTTGATGCCACGTCAGCAAAATGTGGGTTTCTTCGTGAGTTAGTCAAGTTACTCCAATGCAAGAGCCCAACTCCAATTTTTAGTAGGTCCTACCTAATTAATTCATAACTTATTTATTGAATTAATATATATATAAGTAATGATTAATTTTTAACTAATAATTACAAAACGGTTACATTTGGTGTAGTCATTCAATACCAAAAATTAAAGTAATGGAGAATTTAATAAAAAAATAAATGATAAAAGAAGATGTGTCAGAAGTGGGTTTGTCCACTATGGTGGGCTTGCCCAACTTATCCCAACTTTTTGATAAATTCTCCAACGGCTGAATTTGGAGTTGGGTCTCATTCTCTCACTGCCAACTCAGCAAGCGGGCCTGCGTTGGACCTGCTCTAATGTCCAGATAGGCATGTGGCCCCATATTCAAAATCAAATTCATTTCGTTAGGCTGATATATTGATTTATCAATTTTTCTCATGATAAATGTAATTCGTACGCTGTATAATGTGTAAGCATCTTTTTTCATGATATTAGTTGAGCAACAATTTTATTGGGATTGCTCAAGTAGATAAGTGTGTATCAAAAAAAAATGTAGATAAGTGTAGGGGTGGGCATGGGCCGGATTGGGCTCGCTCCTAACCCGATCCGAAATAATGATCGGGTCTTTTCTTTGAACCCTAATTCGGTCCGAAAGACCGGGTCAATTATGTGAACCCAAATCCGACCCTAAAACTAAAATTTATAAAAGGCATAAAATATTCAACGTCATCTATCATGATATAAATACTTTAAAAATATAAGCTTAAATCACTAATTTATGATGTAAAGTTTAGTATTGCGGTTTTATTTTTCATTGCAAACCAGTTACTTATTCATAGATTAATGGTATGGTAGTCACATTCATTCAGATGAAGTGTAAAGTTCGAATGTTGTTAAAATTTTAGTATTTTTTATATTACTTATAAAATCGGGTAACCCGAACCTCAACCCTAACCTGACCCGAAACTCATACCGGATTGGGTTAAATCCGACATTAATCGAGCCGGGTTGTGCCCACCCCTAGATAAGTGGTCCAAAACATAACATTATTATTCACTAAACTTATTATTGGTCCTCATTTATATTTAGATAAGAACGAGTTTTATATTTGATTCCATATAAATAATTTTTGTGGGCCAAATATTAACACCAATACACTTATCTCCTTAAAGAAATTCTCTGATCTCATTCATGCTGGTTGGAAAATAAAGTTTTTGTTTCTTTTGTAATAATTGATGATGTGTACTTAGTGATGTGGAAATGCCATTCACAATCTTATTTTTTGGATTGTATAAATACAAAAAAAAAGTCAGTATAGAACAATTTATGTACTTGAAGGAACCAAATTTTGATCGAGTAATTTCGTAGCAAAATCGTGTACTTGCTTTGATTAATCATTAGGAAAACTAACAATCTCGATTGATCATTGTCTCTTGCTAATAACGTTACGTTTTAGAAGAAACGAGTTAACTATATATTGGTCTCGTTCGATCATGTTCATATATTCGAACTTGATTGACTTTGCAATGTGTTGATGTATTTCATTGTCATTTATGAAAATATAGACGTATGGTTAAGTGATCAACTAATACACTGTCGAGACATTATATGCAGCGTAATTTTTTTTTGATATTATGCACCGATTTTGATTTCGATGCATAAACAAACGATCCTTAAAGTCACATTTATGCACCGGTTCTCTCTCTTCTATAGTAGTGATAGTCAGAATTCCAATCAATGTGCAGTTAATCCCTAAACCATAACCTCGTAATACCACAAATATGTGTGATAGTAACATGTACCATTTAGATTGATATCATTTACAATTGGGCCGGCAAAGTATTGTGACATTTCAAAAGAAAAAAAAAAGATGTTTTGATGATATGTACCAATTCTAAGATAACAAATTGGTGCATGCCACTTGGGATTGCACAAGTGGGTAAATGGCCATATCATCAAGATCATGCAACAACCATACATGTAGAGTGGCAGTATCAACAATTGAACCAATCAAGAAACATTGGTCCAAATAGTTCTCTACTTTATAAGGTTGAAGGCTTTGCAACCTCATGAGTGGTTCCCTTCATCTCCTCCCATATCTTTGGCACCTGGTGATGATATATGTTCCTAGGACCTTACATGTATTATAAGAATATTGATCATTTGCAAAATAATAACATTCGCTTTGTAAATTTCTAATTCTAGTGTGATCAGACTGAATATACGATTCTTCTATTAAATTAAGTTAGGTCCAGACATTCAGTTCAGTATAAACTGATAGAATGATTTTAGCGATACCTAGTCATATTTTATAACTTGATTGCGAGTAAGGATAGGACTAATGTGTGACTTTGAGGAATATGTCATTACATACGATTTAAGTTAAGATCACATGCATTTGTCAACTAAAGGGTATGCCTTCAAACATGTTATGTTGGATGGCTTCTCTATCAAACCTACATTCATTCATATGGAAGCTCACAACCTTTCAAATACACCCATTTTTGGGCAAACATTGATGAATCAATTAGAGTTTGTAATATGTCACCAACACTTGGGGATCTTGTTCGTATTTTTGTGATGGACATTTCATGTGGCCTAACTCCCATTATTGAACACTTAGCATCTCCTACATTCTAGAGAATTATTCTCCCTAGTTCGTTCCTATATTCAAGATTCTTTATTGATGAGGTAAAAAATTGAACTTTTATTGACCACATTGCTACGCCAGGAAATCTTAACGATGCTGGTCCAAGTTGGATTGTTGTCCGAGAACAGACTTTTTTTCTTGCTTTTATAATTTTCTTATTTGTCCCTTATTTAAAAAAAAAACTCATTTTAAGACAAGAAAATCAAATTTATAAAATATAAAATTTCATTAAACACAAATGGAATAAAACATTAGCAAAAGCTTGGCCTCTAAAAAGACACGTGTGATTCGCACGTATACAAATTCTATGTCAAACCGTGGATTGAACCAAACGCAATCCCAGCTGGCAGATACGTGTTGAGTGGTGTGGCGTTCTCGCCCAGTTGACACCTGTCCCAATCACCTCATCGTCACGTGTCATTCCACTCTCCCAGGTGTACTATTGCGGCTCCGGCTCGACCGGCCCGCATCTTTACATCAAACCGGTTGTTTTTTCAACGGTTCAATTTTGTTCGGTCGGACCGAATTTAAGGGCATATATATGGGTCCTGAGAGACTTGTAGTATAGCAAAGTGGAGTTATTTTTCAAAATGACTCAATTGAGTTTCAATTTATCTAAAATAATCCACTTGAGTTTGACATTGTTTTGGCCTGTTTTTAAAATAACCGGATCCCCGGGATTTGGTTTTCTGTGTTTTTCATAACACCGGATCCCCAAGATCCGGTTTTCTGTGTTTTTACAAAATCGGATCCCCAGGATCCGATATTATGTGCGCGTTCGAATGAGAGAACTCCACATGTTTTCGTTTGCACATAACACCGGATCCTGGGGATCCGGTGTTATGAAAAACACAGAAAATCGGATCATGAGGATCCGGTTATATTAAAAACAGGTCAAAACTGAAATGCCAAACTCAAGTGGGTTATTTTGGATATGTTGAAACTCATTTGGGTCATTTTGAAAAATAACCCGCAAAAGTGTTGGTGCAAGATGAATGCATTATCTCCATGCCCAAGGATAAGGAGATATAAAGGATTGATATGATATGGTCATCACTTTTTTCCCTAAAAAACAAAATGATTTTTTGATAATTATAATAATAAAAAATAAGTTGCTAAAATTTGAGGAAAATTATTAGCCATAGTTTAGTTTCGGAGAGACCCTACTAATAGTGGGGCCAATGTTTGTATAGGATAACATTGCATGATCTAAGCATAGAAAAATGGACAAACCATACCAAAAAAGTTTAGGACATTCAAATCTTAACTAGTGACCTCAAGTTGATCTTTAATATTTTGATCATAGGCCTTTAACTAGTTCAAATAATTGTTCACTAGGGGAAAAGATAAGTCATAATGAAATAATGTTGTCTGTTCAAGACTAGGAACATGTTGTGTTCCAACTGAACTTGAACACCTTATTAGACAGTAATCGAGACATAATAACGTAGGCACACATGATGTACTACCCAATTCGGCAACAGCATACTCTGGGGGCTTCCCACGCCCTAAAGGGTAGCAAATCTTATTAAAAAGTTTAGAGCTACAGATGTCTTACTCTTACGATCTCCCGAATGTAATCATCTAGCCTCGAACACTTCTTCTTGTCGATTTGTGATCTCGGCTCCCCCTCGATCCCCTGTGGGTAGGACCGAGACTCCTTCCCGACCTAGTCTTGGACCTCTCCGAAATCCAGTCGCCTTCTCTCGAAAGCGAGTGTTGGTGACTGTGTGTGTGCGGCGGGTTGTTCAATTGGAACAGTCTAATCAACACACTGAACAGACTGTCTCAACGCCGTTGATTTTCCGGTGTGGAAAGATCAGCCGGCCGTCGCTCCTCCTCCTCTTCTCAAGATCACTCGTGTTTTCTTTTTCTCCAAAAGCGAATGCACTGATTGGGAAACCCTAGCAGTCTATTTGCATGCTTCGGTATCTTCCCAAATCAGTCCGAGATATCCTAGAAAGTATTTATGAAATATTCCTAAATATTCTCTAGATATTTTATCCAATCTTCATAGGATCTTTCCGGATATTTCTTCTTGGTCACGCATGCTGAAGAACTATAACTGATTTCGAGATATTCTCATGAATATCTAATCACAATTTTCTCGTCCGCCGACTCCAATCTTCATTAATTCGATATTTGGAAATTTCCAGATTAGGAAACTACAGTTCTGCGCTGCATGCGAGTTCCAATCTTCGGTTTGAACAGCTCTTGACTTCTGCTTGAACACTCTGAAGACGTTTTGTCAAAACCATGCCAAACGTAGGAACAACACATAAGAATCAATCTCTTCATATTTTGATTCGATTTGTATTGTCTTCCAGCTTTGGTGGTGATGTTGGTCGAATAAGAATAACCAAGAATAAAAATGTATTGATAGTTGATCGACGGAGAACGGAAAACCTTTAAAAAGTCAATCTTTCAAAATTTTAAATCAGTTTCAGGCGAACCAAAATCGGAATGTTTGATGAAGATCATATTAGAATAAGAGAAAGAACCGTTTTAATTTTTAATCAGCTCACTAATTACGATTTCTTAAGTGTAATTTTACTAAATGTCTATTCATGTCAACTCAGTTCAATTACGAATTGATTTGCGAATAATACGTAAATCAATGAAAAATTTCTTATGAGCTAAGAAGATAGTTAAACATTTTGTATGGATTTGAAATGATAATGTGGGTCGTGGGGAATCATTAACAAGTTGAAGAAGACAAGAATAAAATGGGGATGAGGAACAGAATATTCGTTTCCTCATTTTAAATAAAGTGACGTCATCTCGACCCCATGTAACGCCCCACTGGTCCCCACGCCAGGATTAACTAGACAAACTGCAAGACATTTAACTAGAATTACAAACCACCCCCCCCCCCCCCCCCCTGAAATTCAACTTTAACTTTCCAGTCACATTTCGCTAATCCGAAAGTCAATGGGCCCAAATTGAATTTAAAATTAGGAGTTTCTGTTGATGAGTATTAGAATTCAGTCCCTGAAGTTTTTGGAATTGTATCTTATGCTTGCTTTTATATTTTCGTTATCTGGTCATCGTTCGGTGAACAAGCTGCTGGTCCACCTGGTCCTCTTCTCGAACGTGACTCTGCCTGCCTGCACACTCGGCTGCAGTGCACCCGCAGTAACCGCTAGATCGTTTGACGGTCAAACTTTGACTACACTATTTCGAAAATCTTATTACATTATACAGTTAATATTTTTATATTAATTCATTACTAATTGAAGTTAATTTAAAACCTTTATGACATAGAAATCACAAGTAAATTGAAAAAAATAAGAGTTTTTTTTTATTTTTGGCCTGTTTTAAAATCAAATATCGATTTTGCCCTGTTTTTAATTAAGGTTTAGGGGAACCCCGGTTTGACTCATTTTCAATATAAACCGGTTTCTCCCAAACCGATTTAGTTGAAAATCAACCAAACCGGTTTGGGATAAATCGATTTGCTGACTTTGCACCTGCGTGTCATTATTTGGTTCTACGTGGATCCAAAGATATGCAATTCTGGCCACGTGGTAAACCGAGGCGGGAAAACCGGTTTCACTTAAATTGAAATCGGTCCGGGGGAAACCGGTTTCCTGTGAAATGTATTGTTTGTGTTGAATTGAGTGTTAATTAATTGAATTGGGTATTAATTAGGTGAATTGTTTGTGTTGAATTTAGTGGTAATTAGTTGAATTTTTTATAATAATTTTTGTTTTTTTATAGTGGGCGGATACAACTAGAAATTTTACAATGCATATGAGCTTTATCATCTAGTACATATATATTGATCTCCGGAGTTCGTAGCAATGCATCTTGATTGGATCCGCACGCACATTTGGTACATCTTTCCACTTATGAAGCGCTGACCATGTTTGACACATTTAACATAAATCCGCACATATCCACCCAAGGATGGTGGCCTGTTGATTAAGGAGTCCACCTTAAGATATTGGATCCTTACGCCCTGGGTTTGAGTCTCGAACCAATTCAAAATAATTGTTGTTGACTTGAATAATTGTTGATTGTGTTGAATTGTTTGAATAATTGTGAGTTGTGTTGAATTATTTGAATTATTGTTGAATTGTTTAAATAATTATTGATTCTCGATTGTTAAATTAGGATTGAATTGTTGATTATATTTTTATTGAATTGGTCTATTCCCAAACAATATCAATTTTAGAACCTTTTTATTTATGGACGTTTATTTATCGGTTGTAGGTATGACATCACAGAGACCATCATCTTCTAGGAATGTCCCATCCCAGTCCACTTTGAATCCCAATATGGATGTGGACGGCATAATTAATCCTGGTCCTATCGATGAGTCTGTTCTTACTCGGAAGAATAGGCACCGAACTCAAGAAATTTGGAATAATAAGGCAAGTTTATCTTTTAATTAAACTTAAGTTTCTAATGTGTCATTTTGTATGTAATTTGTTACTACAGGAAACCGGTTTTAACACCTAATTTTATTCCGCAAGAAACCAGTCTCCCCCGCCCCCGGTTTGCCACATGGCCAGAATTGCATTTCTTTGGGTCCACGTAGGACCAAATAATGTCACGCAGGTGCACAGTCAGCAAACCGGTTTCTCCCAAATCGGTTTCGTTGAAAATCAACCAAATCGGTTTGGGAGAAACCGGTTTTTATCGAAAATGAGCCAAACCGGGTTCCCCAAATCAGTTTTATTAAAAACAGGATAAAATCGATATTTGAGTTTAAAACAAGACAAAATCGAGATTTGGGTTCAAAATAGGGCAAAAATAATAATAAAAAACTTCATTGGATGTTAAGTTAGTATTAATAATAAAAAGAAAATTAATTTCAGCCATTATTAGGTAATTAAAATTTTGACTTGGCCATGGCAGCCACATTGGATCGTTTGGACTGGACCGAACCAGACTTCTCCAAATGACGAACTTACCCTTAAGAATTTACAAAGCGATTCTCAACTGCTATAAATACGCAACGAAGAGTACAACGCTAAGTTCGAAGAAAGAAGGAGCAGCAAAATTAGCAATTTCTTCTCTCTCAAAAAATACAGAAAATTCATAAACTCTCTAGAACCTTCCAGTTCCACCGGAACCCTAGCACCGAGCATGGTCGGGGCATCAACCACCACCGTCAAGTTCCTCTGCAGCTATGGTGGCAAAATCCTCCCACGCTATCCTGATGGAAAGCTTCGGTACCATGGAGGCCACACTCGCGTCATATCCGTCGACCGCTCTGTCTCATTTTCCGGTCAGTTTTTGCTCCAATTGAGTTCCGTTTCTGGAAATCTGTGTTTAGATCTGATTTTGATTGAGCGATGATGTTGATTTTGTGTGTGAGATTTACTTTGTTGTGGATTTGATTTTGGTTAACAGAGTTGATGGTGAAGCTCGGAGAGCTCTGCGGCGCGTCCGTGAGCCTGCGGTGTCAACTACCTTCGGAAGATCTCGACGCGCTGGTGTCAATCACCTCCGACGAGGATCTGGCAAATCTGATCGAAGAGTATGACAAAGCGGCCGCAGCATCAGCGACGAGTTCGTCGCTGAAGATCAGAGCGTTTCTTTCACCGCCGAAATCGGTTAAGAAAGTGTCACCTCCGCCTTCAGTCTCATCGCCGTCGTCAACGACGTCGTCCCCGTTCAGCTCCGTCACTTACAGCGGCTCGAATTTCAGTTCCAGATCATCTCGGTGTCCTGCTCCTGTGGCGAATCGGTGTTACCGATCTCGTTCGCCAGCGCCGCAGATTGCGTCTTATCATCCTGTCTGCTACGAAAAGAGTTCCGGTAGAAACTCGCCGCCGTATGGTTACCATCAGAGCCATGGAAGTCCCTCCGCCGCCGCCGCTGGTGGTCATGTCTACCTGGTTCACAACGGCAACCACTGGCAATAGCGCCTGCATCTTCGCCGGCAAAAAAATTTGAAAAACAATCTGCAGTGATTGCAAATCTTAAAAGAAGGAATATAAATAAGAATATATTAAACCTGGATACAAGTTGCAACTAGGTGAGTTGGAGAAGGTTGGTCATGTAATCGGACTGTAAAACCTGATGGTGGTGATGGATGTGGGTTTCCTTTTTTTTTTTGTTGATCATCCGTATTAGCCCATCAATGAATTTCGCAGTCTCGGATTTCTAGTTTTTGAGTCCTGCCTTTGTCATCCTTATCCCTGATTTTCGCCGTCGTAAGCCATTTTTTCCGGCTGTATTTTTCCTTCTAGGGTTTTCTGTTCGTTACTTCCGTGCGTCATTACTCTTTGTTTCGTGGCTCGACACGTATTTGTTTCAGTCATTCTTCATTTCTTCTCATCCGTTGCCTTGCTTTCTTTGTCGTTTTCTGGAATTGTTTTCTCTTTTTCTGGTTCTGCGTGCCATTTCTGTGTTTTTAAAATTTTGAATTTTTTTATGCCTGTAACTAATGACTTGCTCTGTATGTTTTTGTTATCTGGTGAACAGGGAGGGCTCAGCAGTTGATTCTTGGATGTGGCTGGACCAGTAGTTCTGTTAACTGCCATTGTTTTGGAGGTATATATATCCTGTGAATTTGGTTCTTAAATCTTAATTTGTTCCTATTTAAGATCTTCCCTACCTGTTGCATTGTTCTATATTACTAGCAAATTAAATGCGAGTTAGATCAGTTGTGTGAACTGCTTGAGCCTTCTGATTTGCTGGATAGTGGATGTAGGATATGCCGTTATTAAGCGGAATATGCCAAACAGGAAGAGGTTTGGTTTTGGAGTTGTATATGGTATTTCCAGTATGGGTTTGATTCCTTAAACCATTTTGCATATGCCCAGCTGCTAGTTAGTCACATTGTGAATCTAGAATTTCTTGTTAGGCATGTAACTCAAGCTCACCCCTCATGCTCAGAGACATCAGTCAATATTTAAGGAATGATATTTGTGGATTGATGATTGGTTTTTCTGTGCTATGATTGTCAGCACTGAAAATACTGGAAGCTAACCTAATGGGAATGTTTGATTGTGTAGTTTACCTGTCTCTTGCGCGTACGTTTCGGGGGAGTTTTTTTTTTTAGGTTCTTTAAATCTTGAAAATGACATGGAGAAGATAAAGATTTGTTTTGGGAAAAGAGTTGCAAAGATATGCCAGACAGAAATGGATGTGAATAAGTTGAAATAGGGATGGCTTGTTTCTTCTTGCTATTTTTGAATGGCATGAGTTAAATGGTGATATTTTTTTTTGATATGTTAGTGGTGTTTGGCAGATCATACAGCTGACAATGATGTGTGTGTTTTGGCTGGCTATGTGCAGGGTTCGGATGGATGAGAAGAAGTGGACGAAGGAAGAAAAGCCATAATGTGTGTTGATGAAAAATCAGAAAATGAATCCAAAACCATCATCGCAGTTGCCCACCAGCGTGGGCACATAAAAAAAATCAAGTTGGGGTTAAATGCCGACCATTTTCTTTTCTTTTCTTTTCTTTTCTTTTATATTCTAACATAAACAGTTAATGAAGGGATATGGAAGAAGATGATAGAAGCAAAAGCCACCAGCCAGTCAGGCACCTTAACGGCTAAACCCATGTGACCCACCACAGCTGGCGCTGGCCCAAGTTGATGGACCTAAAATTTGATTGTTGAACCCCTGGAACCAATATAAATAAATTGCTCAAGTAATAAATGAAAAGGAAAAAAAAAGTAAGAAAAGGAAATGGGAGAACAGCTTGAAAGAAAGAAAAAGAATGGACAGGATGCGGAGTTTAGTGACCCAACTATAAGGGAGGTTGAACTCATGATTGGCTGATGTCCGGTGACTCAGGACTTATTAAATAGTAGTACTATAATTAAAAAGTAGCTTATACAGCTGGGAAGGTTGGGACAAGGACATAACTGCTACATAAATCGCATCCGTGCCAAAAATTTAATCTCAAAACCTTAGAAATTACTGGTGCATCTGGCCATCTGGGGTAGCTTGTACGTAATCTCTTTCTTTAGAATCGTTACGTCTGAAAAAAAAAAGAAAAAAAGATACAAAAGATACAAGCTTGTATTGTGGCTTATTGTAATGTGGAACATCGTGGCCCCCTTTTCATTATAAGCAGCTTCAAATAACATGTGAATCTGAGATTGTGTCTACGACTACTTTTTTTTTTCCGATGGAGTGTCTACGACTACTTGGTATCATAAATAGGTCATTTTAATTAACACTCAAGGCATTATTTAGAATACGATTATAGTCGAGACCATTTTGAGTTCATTTACGTATAGCATTTTTCCAATTTGAGTTGGCAAAGTGTGGACGGTGACCAATTTGAGTTGGCAAAGTGTGGACGGTGATCTAGTGGTCAGTCTTAGTCAAATGATCAGAAGAAGTTTAACAGCTGGATGCATCTAATAACACAAGTTTGAGTTGTCTATTCCTGCTATAATAGTGAAATTTGATTTTATACTTTTTAAATAAAAAGAGTTCATGCCAACATGCAGTAGAGGATTCAAGGGGGTCCTAGGGTCCCGGACCACTCTCACATTTGAACAAAAAAAATTGATTTTTTTTGATTAAACACTCGTCTTCGGTTGCTATTTTTTTAGCTTAATCTTTTAATTTCATCTCGGAGTAAACATGAAAATTATAGAACATTCAATTAGCTTTCTATTCATCTTCAACGGACACTGCATGACGCCTCTATGAGCTTCCGAAAGTTGGCTCGGACCCCCTTGATTTCGGCAAACTTCAATCAAACATCTATTTTTGGTCGCTGTTTTTAACATCTTAACCTCCAAATTTCATCTTTAAGTAAACATGAAAGTTAACCCCCCTAACACCTCATCAAAAAAAAAGTAAACATGAAAGTTATAGAACATTCTATTAGCTTTCTATACATATATGAATCATCTTCAACGGACACCAGATGACGTCTCTATGAGCTTCAGAATATTGGCTCGAATCCCCTCAATTTCGGCAAATTTTCAACTAATCATTTATCTTTGATCGTTATTTTTATCAGCTTAACCTCCGAAATTCATCTTGCATTAAACATGAAAGTTATAAAACATTCAATTAGATTTCTATCAATACATATATCATCTTCAACGGACACCGGATGATGTCTTTATGAGCTTCAAAAGGTTGGCTAATCATTAGCGGACTTCAAACATATGACCTGTTTCGACTTAGTTTTCGGTCACCTTAACATTAGACTTGTGTCTAGATGTAAGCATAGAAGTTGTGGCCCTTATCGTCAGCTTCATGCGCAAGGTGATTGTTTCTCAAGTGGTGCTCAGTCTACCTGTTATATATTAAAGTTGTTAAGGTTACATGTGATTGACTATGTACACTTATTATGCGTTCTTACTTTACGTATGTTTTTGGTTGCTTAAACGTCTGATTGATATCTTGATATCAATTGAAGAGTCGTAGGCCGTCAAATTATCTCTCCAATGATATATATCTTGATCTTATAGAGTAATCGTCGTGTCTTCTATGACATCTCAAAGTTATCGTCAATGAACTTTATATGAATTCAAACTTTGATATTTTACTAGAAAATACTAGCTTATATCATCAAATATAAGGAATATATATATATATATATATATATAGAAAAAAATTTGCCGAATCCAACCTATACCCTTATTCATCAAACAATTTTTTTTAAGGACCCCCTCACACGAAGTTCTGGATCCGCCACTGCCAACATGATAGTGTTTTATTGGTTGAGGTGTTGCTTGCAATGCCTCAGGTTCCGGATTCAATTCTTGATGACCACTCTACTTGCTTCTGTTGCGGAGTTCTGGAGCCTTCTTACTATTATTTGTTTCTGTTTAGCCTATAGGCTTCTCTTGGCGTTCATCGTAATGAACCCATTGATAAAAAGAGTTAATATTCATAGGAAAATCTCATAATGCATTTTTTTTAATCCAAGGTCAAGCAAAAGGCTTCAAAAAGTCAACATCATCGTAGAGGGGCCCGTCTTTGTAGTTACACAAAACAGAAGGGCGTTAGTCTAATATCTTTAAACCCCTAAAGTTGCAGTAGGTCGACGAATCGAGCCTTCGAAGTCGTCCTGGCTCCAAGTGTGCCTCCTTAAACCCTAATTTTTTCCAGGCGGCAACTTACCTTAATACCAGCCTCCGATAAACCCCAAATCGGAGAAATCTCAAGCGCCGGCGAAGGTACAGGCGAAGTATGCAGAACGACGAGGTCATATGGCAGGTGCTTAGGCACAAGCACTGCAGCTTCATGTCCAAGTAAACCCCCTTTTCCCGACTCCCACACCGCCTCCGCTCCGTCCTAACTTATAGTTGTTAATTTCTTTAGCATTTTAGTGTTCGTTGATTGATTGATGGGTTTGTTGCAGATTGGAGACTGGAATTTTCTGTAGAAATCAGTACAATGTTACTGGGATATGTAATCGAAGTTCTTGTCCGCTTGCAAACAGCCGGTACACCACCATTCGTGACGTTGATGGTAGGAAGCTTGTTCTTCGTTTAGAGTTTTTTATTTATTTAAATTTTGATTCGGTCTTGCTCGTGTTTGTGCAGTTTCGAATTTGATGCATATTCATGGATTACGAGGCTTAATGTCTTGAATTGAGTGTTTATGAACTTAGAGTTGGACTTGATATGCGATGGTGATCTTTGTATAATATTTCAGGGGTGTTTTATTTATATATGAAGACGATAGAAAGAGCTCATAGGCCGAAGGAGCTCTGGGAAAGGGTTAAACTGCCGAGAAACTACGAGAAGGCGCTTGAGATTATTGACAAAAATTTGGTGCATAACTGGGAATTTACAGAAGTTTTAGTCATTGATGGTTTAATAAAATGTTCAGGGTTAGGAATTTAAAGTTGCCTGACGTCAGTTGTTTCACAAATCTAAATGCAGATGTATTGGCCAAAATTACTAGTTCACAAGACCAAACAACGACTTACAAAAATGACTCAGATGAGGATGCGAATGCGAAAGCTCGCCCTGAAAACCAGGTAGATTGATAGATGAACTTCCAGAGTGAGCTGCCAGTGGTCATCTGGTGTTTTAGCTTCTTTCCTCAGACTTGCATCATTAGATTGGTATCCTCAATTTTTATCTTCTTTTGATGATTTTAGAGAGAAGATCATGACGACGCCTAGAAAGGAGAAGAAGAGAGAGGCTAGAAGAGAGGAAAAGGCTGAGAAGGCAGCTGTTTTAGAGAAGGTTATATATCTTTTGATACTAAAAGTGGGAAATAATGCATGCCCTATTTTTGATAATGACATGCACATGCCATTCATCTTTGCAGAGCATTGAAAATGAGTTGTTGGAACGTCTAAAGAAAGGTGTATATGGTGACATTTACAACTATCCTGTCAAACAATTTAACAAAGTACTTGACATGGAACAACAAGAGGCTGCTAGTGAAGAAGAGGAGGAAGAAGAAGAGGTACTATTGACGTGCAGGAGTTTTCAGTTCATGGTATTTTAGTTGACTTCAATCAATTTTTAATTCCTAATGTTCACTATAATCCTCTTGAAATAGGAGCCTGTTGTGGAGTATGTTGAAGGATATGACGATCTTGAAGAGGAAGATGACATGGAAGATTTCAATGGTCTTTCCATGAAAGATGCTGATCAGTACGATGAAGGTACGTGCATGAATGCAATCTTCAATTTACATTTACGTACCTCAGATTATATATAATAGTCAATTATTTTTAAGCAACATGTGATTCGTATATGCCCGTAGTTCATTTGAGTGCTGAATGTTGATGTGCGTATGCCATTTATGTTGCAGGTACTGATGAAGAGGATGAAGAAACGGTAGCTCTTGCTAAAAAGAGGCATAGGAAGGATTCTGCCTTCGCAAAAAAGAAGTCTGAGAAAGACAAATCTGGCGGCAAATCAAAGAAACCAAGGGTTCTCGTTGAGGTAATTATATATCTCAACTTCTCAAGTTATCCACCATCCTGCATATTCGTTGGTCTTCGTGCACTTCTTTGAGATGTGGATGACAGTTCTCGTATTGGAAGTTAGGCATGAATCTTATAGTACGTTTAATGAAATGTGAATTCTACATGAGCTTGTAGAGTTAAGATCCATGAGATTAGATCCTTAATGCTTACGAGAGAGTTATATCAGCCTCTCGTTTCTGGTTGTGTTCTAAAATGCGCCAGTGGTGTGTTGCAATGCTTGGCATTTGAGAAGAACATACTTAATCCTGAAGTACACTCTAGCATCATTTTCTTTATGTGCTTTAAGATGCCATTGAAGTCTTTTCACAGATTAACAGACTTCATCTTAGTTTATTTGTAGCATGGTAATACTTGTGTCTCTTTGACTCAAATAACTTGTTATTTTTAACTTGCAGGTCGAGCATGAAGAGGCTGACCAAAGAGAGAGGGCAATCAACTAGTGAATGTTACGACTTCGTAATAGACCCTTCTGCCCTGAGCCTCTCTTATGGGAAATCATATACAATTTTTGACTTCTAGAAACCTTATAGAGACTTGTATTCCAACCTTATTTCTCCATATGAATCACACATTCATAGACAATGTAGGAAATGCTGTAAAAAGGGCTACCTGTCCTTCATCCCTCTGAATATCAAATTGACTGATCCTTTGAAATCCTTCAAAAGGCCGATCAAGATTCTATTCTAACCATTCTCCCTCACATTGTTAAAGATAACTATGAGCATAAAGGAGTTGAATCTAGCTGTCCATTCTATCTATATTACTAGGTTAGTTAGGTCTTATTGAAAATGGACCAATGAACAACACTCCCCCATAGCACCTTTTGACATGGGATCTCCTTTCTTCCCCAAATCCAAGCTGTGGAGCTCTACAGCTCTGCGACCCATCACCATGGATTTTCATCCTTCACTTACATTCCAATTTGCCAAAGAAAACAACCCCATTTCACTAAACAAGAAAGGTCTCACCTTTCACAAGTTTCATCCTCCTCCATCCCCATCATCAATCTTCAACACAACCATGCTCATCTGGTTCATCAAGTGTCCCAGGCTTGTCAGCAATACGGATTTTTCCAAATCATCAACCATGGCGTCCCCCTGTGACCTCTCTGACTCGGTCATGAACTCTTCGGCTGACTTCTTCCAGATACCACGCCAAATTAGAGCTCAGATGCTTCTGAGTGGATATGCTGAACAAGTCATGGTTTATAATCCAAGTCTCAAAGTTAAAGGTCAGCATGTGGAGTGAAAGCTTGTCTCATCCTTGTGACCTGTCTGATCATAATCCCAATCCTCCAAAAACATTCTCCTAAATATTGGTACACTTCATACCCTTCAGTTTCATCTTTGTTTGATCTGTAGTTATACTTATATATGATGTTGCTTATTTAAATGACCAACCATCTAGCGAAACAATCGGAGAATATGCTAGGCATATCGACGCGCTGGTTTAGAACAAGATTGTTTGGATATCAAGATTGGTGAAAAATACGCTTTGAGGGCACACACAAACTACTACCCACCTTGTCCTGACCCTGATCGCACCATGTGTTTATCGGTCCACACTGACATCAATGCACTTACGATCTTGTGCCAGTCTGACCGTATCGCTGGCATTCAAGTCCTCAAGGAGGGCAAATGGGGTGTGGGTTGAGCCTTTGCCCAATGCATTTGTGGTAAATGTTGGAGATCAAATTCAGGTGAGATATGCTTAAGCATCAAATTTTGACTCATCTTGTTTTTTTTTGTTTTTTCTACTCAGAATTTTGTTTTGCTTTTAGTTTTTTGAGCAATGGAGGGTACAACAGTGTTCACCATAGGGCTGTCACAAACAAGGAAAAGTGCAAGAATTTCACTAGCATTGTTCTAACATACTGAACATGGATAGAGAGTAATCGAACCAGTCGAAGATTTGATCAACGATGAACACCCTGCATTATATCGGAGGTATCTATTCTCCGGTTCTACAAGCAAGCTGCGACTAGATGGAGAGTCATCGAAACATTTGAGATCAAGCCAGACAAGAAAAACTTTAACTTTTTTAAAGACTCTTTTTATTTGAGGGACATTGGACTTTCATTTATTTTAGAAAATTGGATATGAAGTAAATTATATGGGTCCACTATATGGTCTACTTTGGACCAATTAATTGAAGTCTAAAGAGTATTGAGAATCCTAAAATACATTGGAAGATCAAGATCGTAGACTATGTATCCAGATATTTTCTAGAATGGTAAATCTTAATTGGAGGATCAAAACGGTCTCTACTCTTCATTGGAAATTTGAAGATATATATATGAGGAAGGATTCATTTGCTCCATTCCATCCGAATAATACAAATAATTTTATCTGTAATGCGGAATTTATGTTAAGTTTAGGTTTTATTGATTGAGCAAAAGATACAAAAGTGTTCAAGTGAGCTTATAAACCCTAAACCCACTCAGTCTTAATTACAACAATCAAGCAATGAAAAACTCAAATTGACAATATAAAAGTCTTCCCTGAATATAGGCGACCAAAAGCCCTCTGTCGTCCCGCCTCAACCTCCACCGGAATCCCTCCGGCGACGCGATTTCTTGGCAGCGACTCAGGCGGCTCGTTCTGAAGCACGACTCGCACACACAGCACCGATTCTTCGCACTCAACCTCGAAACACTCTCGGCTGGTCACTCACTGACGCCCGACACTCAGAATCGCTATTGCTCGCTTGCGGAATTGAAAACCCCAAATCGAATTCGAATGGACCCTAGAATAGAAATCCATAAGCTTTTATCTCAGTTTGCCTCGAAGCCAAAACGCAGTCGTTTACCATTAACGAACAAACGGATTCGCACGCCTCTTCTCCTTTAATGGAACGACGCAGTTCCATCAAAACTCAAGTTTCCTTCTTCAATTTGAAACGCTGCCGTTTCTCTTCAGATTTGTGCTGGACGACGCCGTTTAAGCTTGCACTGAAATGGCTTGATATGGGAATAAGATTTAGTCCCAAAACCTGCATCTCAGAAACAGAACAACACCAAAACAAAAATACAATTGCCAACATTGAAACTTCAACATCAAATGCTTGATTCGTATCTTGCTCAATCATCATGTTTAGATTAACATAAACTCGACAATTGCCCTCCTAATCTCAACATGACTAAACTTAACCATTTGAGGGACTAAACAACCAAAAACCTGAACTGAAACAACAAAAACTGAACTGGGATGGAAAAATACCTGACCTTACCATTTAGGCCATTCATCAAGTTCATGTCACAATCATATCTCTGCAAAAACTGAACTGGGAGAATGTGAAGCATATCTCTGCAAAAACAAAACTTGGCAGCAGTGACAATTTTAGTACCAAAATCTGCCGGATTTTTCTCACCTAAGATTTTTCTGATTTCAAACTCTTTTGACTCAATCATGTCCCTTATGAAATGATATCTAACATCGATATGTTTTGATCGTTCATGATAAACTAGGTCTTTACACAAACACAAGGCACTTTGGGAGTCCATAAATATAATAGGCATATAGGCATACTTATCAATTTCTTTCAATACACCTTTTAACCAAATAGCCTCCTTAGAAGCCTCAGTAGCAGCTATGTATTCTGCCTCAGTTGAGGACAGAGCTACAATGGGCTACAGCTGTGACTTCCAAGAGATGCAATTTCCTGCCCAAGTGAAGAAACAATCGGTAGTTGATTTCCTATTATCCTTGTTACTTGCATAATCACTATCAACATAGCCATACAACTCAGTTTTAGGAGCATGAGAACCATAGATCAATCCTAGGTTTCTAGTACCCGAAATGTATTTATGCATATATTTCATAGCGGTCCAATGTTTGTCCCTCGGATTGGACATAATGCAAAATCAGGCCTAGTACAAAGCATAGCATACATGATAGAACCAACAGCCACATCATAAGGTACTTTGCTCATTTTCTGTTTTTCCGCATCAGTTTGCGGACAATCATTCTTAGACAATTCAAGATGCCCTCCTAAGGGGACTAAGGATGGTTTAGCATTTTTAAGTTGAAACTTATCAAGAACTTTGTCTAAGTAATCAGTTTGGGACAAAAACATTAGTCTCTTAGTTCTATCCCTCATTATCCTAACACCAAGGATTCTTTGAGCAATACCCATGTCCTTCATTTCAAAACTCTTTTCAGATCAGATTTAATGACATTCACAGCAGTTCTGGACTAAGAAATGATTAACATATCATCCACATAAAGAAGCACAAAAGCGGGAAACTTGGCATTTACACCTTTTAAATAAAGACAATGATCATACTTGCTTCTATAGAAACCAAGCCTAGTCATGCATGCATCAAACTTCTTATTCCACTGTCTAGGGCATTGTTTCAAACCATATATAGATTTTTTTAGATAGCATACAAAATCAGGGTGTTTCTTATCAACAAATCCCTTAGGTTGCTTCATAAAAATTGTTTCATCAAGACTACCATTCAAAAATGCAGTTTTGACATCCATTTGATCAATCTCCCAATCATATACAGGGGACATAGCAAGCAATAACCTCATGGTCTTATATTTAACAACCGGAGCAAATATGTCATTATAGTCTATTCCCTCTTTTTGTGAAAAACCTTTTGCAACAAGTCTTGCTTTGAACCTAGGAGGTTCAGCAGGACTATTACCTTCTTTTATTCTGAAAATTCATTTACAATCTATGACCCTAGCATTTTTAGGCAAAGGAATTAAATCCCAAGTATCATTATCATGCATAGATTGTATTTCCTCTTGCATAGCATTAATCCAATCAGTTGCTTGTCTAGAATTAACAGCAGATTCAAATGTTTCAGGCACATCATGCTTGACAGTTTCAGACACAAGAAGAGCATATTCAGTCACATTAGCAAAACTGTCATTGTACCATCTATTAGGAATCCTAGTTCTAGGTTACTTATCTCTAGACAACACATAATCATTCAAAGGATTATCATAAACAACATGTTCAGCATCATTAGCAACCACAGGTAAATTCTCAGGCTCAGTATGATCAATATCAACATTTTCCGCAAAATCAGCATTTTTCGCAAAAACAGCATTTTGAGTAGCGGTATTGGACTGAGAATTTCTAACCTCTCCCCCACCTAATTGGTGAGGGTGCTGACCTCCATTTGCAGGAGGAGGTGGCTGAGGCACACCTTGATCAAATTAATCCTCATCAGCCATAGCATTCTGAGCATCCAGCAGGTAATTACTAGGCACAAAATCAGCTTCGCTGGAATTTTCAGCACCTGTCACTTGCTCATTTTCAGATGTTAGTCTAGACTTAAAATGAAAATCACTTTCATTAAATCTAACTGATCTAGAGACAATGACCTTATATCCACCAGATTGAATTAAGAGCAATTTATAGCCTTTAGTGCCTTCCGGATAACCTATCATTGCACACTTAAGTGCTCTTGGTTTAAGCTTACCCTCACTTACATGGGCATACGATGTACAACCAAAAGGCCTTAAGTATGAAAGATTTGGTTTCCTTCTATGCCACATTTCATATGGAGTCTTGAAATCAATAGAAGAACAAGGGCTTCTATTGATCAAGTAGGAAGCAGTGATCACTGCCTCTCCCCACACGGAATGCTTCATGCCGGAACTGAAGAGAAGGCATCTAGCCTTCTCTAACAGAGTCCTATTCATCCTTTCAGCAACTCCATTTTGCTGTGGAGTGCCAGGAACAGTTAACAGTCTTTTAACACCATTTTCTTTACAAAACAAGTCAAAAGCATGGTTACAAAAATCAAGACCATTATCTGTTTTAA
Source organism: Rhodiola chrysanthemifolia (assembly GCA_033675395.1). Taxonomy (NCBI): domain Eukaryota; kingdom Viridiplantae; phylum Streptophyta; class Magnoliopsida; order Saxifragales; family Crassulaceae; genus Rhodiola; species Rhodiola chrysanthemifolia. The sequence continues at coordinate 18,176,794 of CM066204.1, forward strand.
GGCTAACAAGTTTCAATCCAGTTTCAGTTTCAACCAAGGCTTTCCAGTGTTTAAAATACCCAAAAGCTTCATTTTTAGCCTTTAAAAGATATACCCAGACTTTCCGACTAAAATGATCAATAAGGGACAGAAAATAGTACCTTCCACCAACTGTTGGGACCTTAGAAGGCCCCCATAAATCTGCATGGACACATTCAAGAGGCTTGATAGCCTTATAATTAGATTTAGGAAATGGGAGAGCAATGGATTTTCCAAAAACACAGATTTCGCAAAAAGACAAATCTGCAGGGGAAATTTTCAGAATTCCAGATTTTGCTAAGTTACTTAATCCCTTATTTCCTATGTGTCCTAGCCTAGCATTCCACATTTTTGCTTCATCAATGTTCTTATCAGTGTGATGACTAACTGGATTCAGTTCATGTGAAGTAATAACATGGTAAAGTCCTCCCTCATTCTTAGCTTTTATCACTACCTTGTCATTTTTCAGAACTTCTTTAATTCCATGGCAAGTATTAATTTTAAAAGCTTGATCATCAAAGACAGATTCAGATAGTAAGTTTCTCCTAAGGTGAGGAACCCATCTAACATTTTGAATCACTCTAATGACACCATCAAACATAACCAAGGGGATAGAACCAATACCTTTGATTTTCAAAGTGGTATGATCACCTAAAATAACTTCACCACCATCACACAAAGTTAAAGATTCAAACAGATTTTTGCAAGGTGAAGCATGCATTGTACAACCAGAATCTAATATCCAAGTATCACAATCATTAGTGGAAGACACAACAAGCAATTCATTTTTGTATTGTTTCCCTTGTTCACATATGTTAGAAAAACCATTTTGCTTGGTGTTTTGGCCATTATTCTGATCCCTATCATGCTGTTGTTTTTAGTACATGTATTAGCATAATGACCATTCTTTCCACAGTAAAAACACTTTACTTGGGAAAGTGGTCTAAAGCTAGCCTTCTCATTACCATATGAGTTTGGCTTGGCAGCAGGGGTGGCTGAATGTTTCTTTTTATGTTTTTGTTTTGGTTTACCCTTAAACATCATCACCTCATTCTTACTCTCAGATTTCTGATCATTCCTATTAGTGCCTTTCGTCTTAAACACTTTTAAAGACTCATTTTTCTGCACAATGACCTCAGTGATTTTAGCAAGTGTAATTTCATCTCTACCATATTGTATAACATCTTTAACAATATCAAACTGTGGTGGCAATGAATTTAACAAAATCACAGCCTTATGAGTCTCCTCTATTTTGTCCTTACACCTAGATAAGTCTTGAGTCATTTTTAGAAAAGTATCAAGGTTTTCTTAAATGGACAAAGATGTGTTCATTCTGAAATTAAACAGACTACTCAACAAAGAGATTCTGCTAGGCAAGGATTTAGTTAAATAGATAGACTCAAGAGTATCCCATAGTTCTTTAGGTTCGGAAATGTTTACCACTCGTCGGAGAACTTCATCACTGAGTCTGATCATGATTTCTGAATGGGCAATGTCACATATCTCCTGCTTCTTCGTAGCAGAGGTTGGATCCAGCCATTCTTGAGTAATGGCTCTATAGCACTTCTCCTTGATTAGGATTGCCTTCATCTTAGCTTTCCACAGGGAAAAATCTGAGGTTCCATCATAGGGCTTCAAGTGGACACTATCAGCCATGAAAAACAAGGAACACAGATCAGTTCTTATAGAACTCAGTCAATAAGGAGAATTTCAGAACACTTGTAATGCCCAAGGATCAAAAACTAATCAAGATCGAAAAAATTCAATCAAGATTCAACAAGCTACTGATACCAATTTGTAATGCGGAATTTAGGTTAAGTTTAGGTTTTATTGATTGAGCAAAAGATACAAAAGTGTTCAAATGAGCTTATAAAGCCTAAACCCACTCAGTCTTAATTACAACAATCAAGCAACGAAAAACTCAAATTGACAATATAAAAGTCTTCCCTGAATATAGGCGACCAAAAGCCCTCTGTCGTCCCGCCTCAACCTCCACCGGAATCCCTCCGGCGACGCGATTTCTTGGCAGCGACTCAGGCGGCTCGTTCTGAAGCACGGCTCGCACACACAGCACCGATTCTTCGCACTCAACCTCGAAACACTCTCGGCTGGTCACTCACTGACGCTCGACACTCAGAATCGCTATTGCTCGCTTGCGAAATTGAAAACCCCAAATCGAATTCGAATGAACCCTAGAATGGAAACCCAGAAGCTTTTATCTCAGTTTGCCTCGAAGCCAAAACGCAGTCGTTTACCATTAACGAACAAAATGGATTCGCGCGCCTCTTCTCCTTTAATGGAACGACGCAGTTCCATCAAAACTCAAGTTTCCTTCTTCAATTTGAAACGCTGCCGTTTCTCTTCAGATTTGTGCTGGACGACGCCGTTTAAGCTTGCACTGAAATGGCTTGATTTGGGAATAAGACTTAAGTCCCAAAACCTGCATCTCAGAAACAGAACAGCACCAAAACAAAAATACAATTGCCAATATTGAAACTTCAACATCAAATGCTTGATTCATATCTTGCTCAATCATCATGTTTAGATTAACATAAACTCAACACTATCGTTAAAATACAAAATTATTCTAGAGCATATTCAGTTTATTCTGTCGGTCTTCAATCTGATTTATTTAATTGGTGTGCTCCTCGGAGGGGTTATTAAATTTAATGCGGATGGTGCGTGGGAGGAGGAACATATGAAAGGAGGAATAGGTTGTATTGCTAGAGATTGTGTTGGGCTTGTATGGCTGGTGAATGCTGAATTCTTGTATGGAATTCATAGCTGTTTGGAAGCGGAAGGAAAAGTCATATGGAATGTATGTTAAAAGCTAAAGAATTGAAGATTCAGATAGCTATCTTTGAAACAGATTCCACTGATGTGTTTAAAGCTTTAAAGCAAGGTCAGCACTTTGGAGAGCTTCATAAGATTTGGATTAATGATTGTCTAAATCTATGGATTGGGGATGAAGGTTGGTCGTTGTCTCTTATTAGACGAGAAGCTAATAGCGCTGCCGATTTCCTAGCAAGAAGAGCATGTAGAGGCTGCTGGAATTGGATCTGGGAAGAAAGAAACTCTTGTCCTATTGGGTTGAACAATCATCTACTTGATTCAAATTAATGTAATGTAGTTAGCTGCTTGTTTGAAGCTTTGTTTTGGGTAAGCTTATTTGGACTGAGTTTCTGTGCTGTTGGAGATGATAGTTAGTATCTTACAGAGTTATGTAACATTACTCTGTTTTGTTAGTTTCTTTTGTCTCCAAGTTGTTGAATGTTGTGGTAGATGCCACTGTTTGTTATCACAAAAAAATACAAAATTATTCTGAATTCAACAAACGGAGTAAGTCGATATAAACTTGCTAATGATTATATATGTAACTGACTCGAGCCAAGTTTGCAACAAATTCTATTGTCACCCATTCATATCCAACACGTGTCTACCAAAGTAATTAACACACTTTTTTTTTTGATTAAAACTGTGAATTACAAAAACAACGGCGAACCGAGGACTTAAAACTGGAACAAGTTAACCAGTTGGGAACAGAACAGACAAGAAAAAATAAACATGGATAAACAGGAGTCCGCCGCTCCACTTCGCCTCTGGCCAGAGCACATCGTCCCGTCATTCACAGCTGGGAGAAGGCATGACCATTTGGAAATCATACATGCATCATCCGCCAACGATCCAGTCTCCAATTATTTGGCCACACATGGCACAACAACGAAAAAGAAAACAGAAAATTACAATAATTTAAACAAACAAAAAACCACAGATCCACAGCCCCCTTTAACCCACCCATCCACCACCCCCAACCCATTACCGGCACCGCATCCCAAACTCACCTCCACCTCCACCACCCACAAATCCAAATCTGATCCAACCAGCTGCATGTTGCTGAAATTGAATCAGATTGGCAGTGAGGGATGAAGCAAGAAGGGAGAGGGAGAAGGCCAGATTTGAGGTAGGGAGGAGGAAGAGGAGGGGGAAGGGGCTGAGGAGGGAGGAAGAGAGGGTTTGTGGGTTGTTGGTGGAGGAGAGAAGGGGAGTAATTAACACACTTGAAGTAATACAAACGTGATAATGAACTTAATTAAAAAGACCGTTGCATGATTTGATTTCATTTTAGGGATCATCATCTGTTTTGAAAGATACGTTGCATCTTTATTGCAATTACCTATTATAAATCGTAAAAATTTCCAATTTCGTCAAAATTCGAATTTCATTTCCCAGTGTACTCAATTTCTAAATTCATTTTCCAAAATAGTCACATTCTAATTGACGCTGTTGTCAATAGCTGTTTAAGCTACGTGGCATTACTACCCCATAAATAATGTTGAGTCAGTATAATACTGACATATAAGCATAAGGTGTTGTTGGCAGCACTACTTGTAAAAATGACAGCAGTATTATGTTGACTCAGCACGCTTTTATCAACAAGGCCTTATACTTACCTTCTAAGTAATGCCGACTAATAATGTCACACGATTTGATATGAGCTTCTTAGGTTTATGTGCCAATATCATCCTAAAGTTGCGTGACATTTGTACCTCATAAGTAGTGCTGAGGCAGCATAATACTGCCACATAAGCATAAGACGTTGTTGCCAACAACATCTTATGCTTATGTTGTACTGTAGTATTATGCTGACTCAGCATTACTTATGGGATAATAATGCCATGTAGCCTAAGGCATGTTGCCAACAACGTCTTAAGTCTTAGGCGTCGTTGCCAACAACGCATAAAGGAATGTGACTAATTTGGAAATTGAGTACATAGAGAAATGAAAACAACATCTTATGCTTATGTTGTAGTATTATGCTGACTCAGCATTACTTATGGGATAATAATGCCACGTAGCCTAAGGCATGTTGCCAACAACGCCTTAAGTCTTAGGCGTCGTTGCCAACAACGTATAAAGGAATGTGGCTATTTTGGAAATTGAGTACATAGAGAAATGAAATTCGAATTTTGATTAAATTGGAAATTTTCTCTTATAAATCAGACTAATGGAATTCAAAGGACGAGTGGGTATATTCTTTTGAATTTAAAGGTTTAACAATTCACTTAGATTTAACAATTCACTAGTGGGTATTAGTTGGTATTCTGTATTGTTATTGATGTTTTCTTTTCTTTCGGGTGTTTGTATGTCATTTTCTTAAATAAAAAAATAATTCACTTAGGTTTTAAATTTTCTGAAATTTAATTAAGTGTTTGATTTGAGTTAAATATCTTATTATTTCTGGTTATATCACCAGTTCCTCAATTCAAGTCTTTTCTTTAAATCAGATTCAATTTTTTTCTTCTATTTAACTCTATTTAAATTAATACAATCTGCCCTATAAAAAATATTAATGCAATCTGCGTAAAGGGTTTTGGTCGAGTGATTTGATCCTTGACAAATTGTCAAAAAATAAAGAATTCAACTCTCCCGAGTAGTATATTTCTCTTCACTTTTTGTGTCGGAGTGTTATTCCTCCCTCGCGGAGGTGTTTTCATCCCGCCTCGTCGCGTGGAGGTGCTGTGTTTCTTGTCAATGCTTGTGGGTTTGAAGCTAAGATGCGCTTCAAGTGCGCGTGGAGGTGATGTGTTTCTCGTCAATGCTCGTGGGGTTGAAGCTAAAGATGCGCTTCAATGGACACAATTCAATTATAAATTCCGGATTGGTGATATGTGATGATTGAGATGTAATTGTGTGATAATTGAGTTGTATGAGATGCAAAAACACATGGTAAAAAATTCAAAGCATTCTAACTAATTTATATTGAAGATCGGAGATCGGTAGAAATCATAAAATGAGGATGATTGGTGAGCAACTTTTGGGACACCTGGCTCATAACATTATATAAAACATATACATTTATTTAAAAATTCAATAATTAAATATTCCGAGTTTGACACGTAACATAATTACAAATATAAATAAAATAGGTGTCTCTTGCCTTTGTAACCAATAGGTCTTGAACTCAACACTCACAATGCACCATTTCCACTTAAATAGGTGAGGAATTATGTCCCATTTTAGAAGGACTTGAAGAAAAGGAGTTGGAACTTGGCCAAAGGAGGTGCTAGAGCTGGTTTTCCCTTCGCCACGGTGTCGAAAGATGGCTTATACCGTAAGCAGGTTGATTGCGAGAAGGTTGGCTTCGAGAGTGGATGGGTCAGACGCCGCACGACTTTTGCTTTAGTAGTCAAAAAGTACTAGATAATATGCTTAGATGTGAAAGACATTTTTTTTTCGATTCAGAAAGACATTTGTTTTTTATACACTATGTAAACCTCATCATCAAAAAAATAAATAAATATTTTTGCCGGTCAACGGCCGCGTCGGCCCAATTACCTGAAACCCACCAATCTCACACCAAAATACCAAAAGACAATTTGACTCTTTACTAACCGAACCAAAATGCTCAGTTCAATTTCATTATCGAACCGAAACACAAAATTCGAATCGGTTCAAACGGAGGGTAATTTCGTCATTTTTAACAAAACGGGACGAGGAAGAAATGTTGAAACACTGTTCTGTTACTGTGTTTCTTTAAAGAGAGGGAGGAAGATGACAATTTGAACGGCTCTCTCTTTCCCTTCACAACTGGCATCCATTTTTACAAAGAGCCACAGCTTCACATTGCTTCTCACCACTTTCGATCCATCCAATTCCAATTCAATTCGTTCCATTAAATCTGCATCCAATTTCCCTCCTGCATTGTTTAGCCTCAAAGCTCCAATCTTTGTCCTCAAGTTGATCAATTTTGGGTGTATGAGATTAAGACTAGGCGGATTTGCATTTGGGTTTTGTGGAATTTAGGGTTTTCTTAAAGGTGGCAGATCGGCTAGGGTTTGGAGGAGAGAGAGAGAGAGTAGGAGGAGGTTGATACTTGTTAGGATTGGATACGGATAAGGGGACGAGATTTGCGGAGAGTTTTGGTTTCGAGAGGAGAATCGAACATTGTGGGGGGGTGTTTTGAGATTGGATCTGCCTCTTTTTTTTTTTTTTAGTTTTGTTATTTTTGTTGAGTGGCTGAGAATGGATTGTATGGGGAGTTATACTGAACTGAAGGTGATGAAGAGCGAAGGAGTTGGTGGTGGTGGAGGTCATCATTGTTGCAAGAAATCTGATGATTACTGCGGCGAGCTTTGTGGCCATGTACACCTTTTTCTCTAGTCTTCCTTTTTTTTATATAAAAAAATCACCTTTTTAACTGGAAATTGTTTTCTGGAATCTGATTCTTCATTGGATCATCATCTCGGTTATATTGATGTAATATTAATGTTTTTTGTTGTTCTGATGTATGAAAAATAATCTGGGGTTGACTTGGAATTGATGTTTTTGAGGTCTTCGTGTCAATGTTAGTTGTTGACTAATTGCTCGTAGATCGGTTTCTTAGCCTTTTTTTGATGTTCACGTTGTGTGGATTAAAATAGCTTTTATCAATCTGAATCAAGTTGCCTGGTTATGATTCCGGAGCTGCTTGAATCTTGTTCTGATTTTGCGATTGTTTAGAGAATGATTGTTGTGTTTGTGTGTGAGTAAGGAGATTCATTGTAATTGAGATTGAATGGATTTGATTTTCTGGTTTGTAGGAATCAAGCAGAATGTTCAGCATGTCTAGAGTTCGCTGTATAATGAGGGGAATGGATTTGAGAACATATATCTTCCTCTTTGCCTTCGTACCCACTTTAGTATTCGGCATCTACATGCACGGACAGAAGATTTCGTACTTTTTGCGGCCATTATGGGAAACGCCGCCGAAGCCTTTTAATGAAATCCCACACTATTATCATGAGAATGTATCTATGGAGAATCTGTGCAAACTGCATGGCTGGGGGATACGTGATTACCCGAGGCGAGTTTACGATGCAGTTTTGTTCAGTAATGAAGTGGACATGTTGACCATTCGCTGGAAGGAACTGTATCCTTACATTACCGAGTTTGTGCTTCTGGAGTCGAATTCAACGTTTACAGGAATCCCTAAGCCGCTAGTGTTTGGTAGTCACAGGAAGGAGTTCGAGTTTGTTGAGCCTCGATTGACTTATGGGACCATCGGTGGGAGGTTTAGAAAAGGAGAGAATCCGTTTGTTGAGGAAGCTTACCAACGAGTGGCGTTGGACCAACTGCTTAAGATAGCAGGAATTACAGATGATGACTTGCTGATAATGTCTGATGTCGATGAGATACCAAGCAGACATACGATGAACCTCCTGAGATGGTGTGATGATATACCAAAGATTCTTCATCTTCGACTGAGGAATTATCTGTATTCATTTGAGTTTCCTGTGGATAATAAAAGTTGGAGAGCGTCCGTGCACAGGTATCAGCCAGGGAAGACACGGTATGTGCATTATCGGCAAACTGATGACATTTTGGTAGATGCAGGATGGCATTGCAGTTTCTGCTTTCGCAGAATTAGTGAATTTGTCTTCAAGATGAAAGCATACAGCCACTCCGATCGCGTGAGGTTTTCTCATTTCTTAAATCCCACTAGAATTCAGAAAGTCATTTGCAAAGGCGCCGATCTGTTCGACATGCTTCCCGAAGAGTACACTTTTAGGGAAATCATCGGAAAAATGGGTCCAATTCCTCACTCATTTTCAGCTGTTCACCTTCCTTCATATCTTTTAGAAACGGCAGAAAAGTACAAATATCTTTTGCCGGGAAATTGTTTAAGAGAGAGTGGCTGATGCCTTCAACAACTTCAGATGTAAAGTTTCCAATTGACATACCAATTCGCCACATACCACAACAGTTTCGGAGCACCAGAGACCAGACAAATTCGTGTACATACTAGCTACAAGATCTGTACATAGAGTGTGGCGGATTGGGGTTTCTAATCAACATTTTTCTGCGCACTGGGTACAGCTAAGTTTTCACTTTTCATATATTTATTTCATTCTTGACGAGTATTTCTTAGCTCTGGCGTGGCTTGTCCACGCATGATCATACAACTAAGGATAGTGATGGTTAGGAGGATTTTCCCATGTTGGTTAGTTTTGTTTCGGACTGATTTATACAAAAGCTGATTTGTCTCCTTCCTCGTTATCATCGTTGTCATCTTGCCGTCTTCAAATTTTCTGTATGTAGTTGCTTTCGGTCATTATTATTATAACGTGCTCATGTTGGCAAGTAAGGAATATCCTGTCGTTGTCTCACAGCTACGACTTATTTCAACTCTGGCATGTTGGGATTATTATTTTTTAATTTGATACAACTACGATGCATTTTGACATTGACACGCATAACTTTGTTTATCATCGTCGACTAGTCTGTGCATTGATTTTGATTGTTATAGGTCAATTCCCCCAAAATCCATCCTATATTTTACAGTATGCTGGCATTTCATGTAAAGTTAATTTCTTTATCGAAGAATCTTATTAGTTGATTTCGGTTCATTATTTTTTTCAAAATAACCTTTGGGGTACTCCAAAAGAGTACCAATCATTGCTCGCATACAGGTTCTGACTTAGGAGCATTATTTAAGCTATGGACCACTTTGATTTTGCTAAGAACTTATGCGGCTCCACTCCATGTGATCTCGGACATAATATGTTCTTCGGTTATCAGTGCGCTATGCTATTTATCTTGCGGAACATCTATGCTACTGACAACTGCGCAGTATTATTATTACGCCTCAAAATTTCTGTCTTAAGGTGAATTTATCGACAAAAATGTTCTGACTGGTATATAATCTTTTTTTGATGTGGTTGTTGTGTTGCATGTTCTTGGTACCTGACTTGCAGCTACCTGTCTGTATTTTAATGCAGAATTGAAGGCTTAATCACATGGCCTGCTACTATCGCAAAATTGCAGGGGAAGAAGCACGGCCAGGTTAAAAATCAATTAGATGTTTCATCTAAATTTACAGTATCCGTAAGTTTTGTAGATTTCAGATCCTCCGGTGCAAAACAGCAAAATGCTGCAAGTGTTTTTTTTTTTTTTGATAGAACAGACATTCATTCAAGGAAAAGAAGCCACAAAGGCTTACAAACAGGTGCTCCAGAGGGACACGACTACAAAGCAAAAGGGTACGACGAGCCAAGCTAAAAAGTCTGGCCGACCGACCTCGGTGGTCGACTCTAAGGGACCCAGGCCCAAAAACGCACACTCGATCAAGACGGAGTCGTTTTTTTATATTCCAAAAATATATATAGCAATCGAGACAACGTCTTTTTCATTGAAACTACATCGTTTTGACACTCATAACATTTGGCTCCGCAACAATGAACTAAAAGGTGGCTCATTTTTTCCACTCGAGTCATTTTGTGCTCCTAAATTGGACTTTAGAGCAATAAGGTAGTAATTTAGCAGACATAATTTTGATCAAATGATCAGGAGACAGACGGTTCAAATCCCTCTTGGACCGTCCATTCCTTATATTTTATAGTGAAATCTTTCAACAACAAAAAAAACAAAAACAAAAAGGACCATGCAGAAACTTCTCCAAGCAGGCCTTGTGAAACAAATGCTGACAAGCCCTCACCTCCTCCGTCTCCCTAAATTTGCACAAACACACACTGCACCGCTCCTGGTTGCTCCACTCCTTTGCCATGTCTTAAATTTTATGCTCCTCGCCTTCCCTTCTCGCACCCACCGCGGCAATTTGTTGATCCTCGAGCAACTACTCATCATCCAAGCGCATTCATGGCCGAACCCTTCAGCATTGCCACTGACAAGATTGTGCTAAGGATGATGACTTGGATGACTCCATGGGCGTGAATAGAAAACTGAGGCAGACCCATTTCCAAAGGAAACTTTTTTTACATATCCCTTTTCAGTTCTGAAGCTTTGATAAGTTACAAAACAGACTGTTCCAGTAATTTTGGTGGCTGCTTTTTGAGTGAAACACAGTTAAATGTTGTAAGTGTCAAAACGACATCGTTTCAATCAGCACACACTTGCAGTTATTGCAGCATTTGACTATGCGTGATTTCTTGACCTGATCAACTTTTGGGATTGTGCTGCCTGGAAGTCGAGCCACGTTGGGGCCGAAATTTCGCTGTTGAATCGCAGACCGACACTGGAAGTCTGGAACCACTACAATGCAGTAAGCAATGTTCCTGGAAGTTGGAGGACAATGAGATTGAGATGGATGCTAGAACCAATGACTACATACAGGTCCATCAGTTTCTTCATACACTGAGCCTCAACAGCAAGAAAATCCCAACATGCAGCATGATGCATAATTGCATATGATTGATTTATCCTTAAAAAACATGTTTTCTATGGTATTTAGGTTTATTTTTCTGCATTAAAGTTACAGTAGAAGTGCCAAGAAATGCGTATAAATGGCTAGGAGCTATGACACTAGATTCACACAAGGCAGGCGAGGGCCTCGCTAAGATATATCCTGACGACAAACTGTAAACGGTCAGTAATAAGAACCTATAAGGAGGATGTCCTAAGACTCTGGAGCGACGTCTTGCTAAAACGGTATTCTTGGCAACAGGTGTTGTAGTTAACTTAGAGTTTCTTCATTGTCTCGCAGTCGAAGATGTATGGTGGTTCATCTGCTAAGCTTGGGTGGATCAATTCCTATAGCTTGGTAATAGGCCTTCTCAGCATCTGAGAATCGGGTTTGGAACATGGACCACTCTTTCCTACACCTTTCTCTCACCTGTACAAAATGCAATCATATGGTTGAGTTTTGATCGAAGAGACGAGAATAAATGCAGAATATGTGTTGTGTATAGCCGCATACCCCTTGCCATGGTTTCTTCCCATTCTCAGTTTGTCCCTGACAGTTAAAAAAAAAGTACTAAAATTAATCACTTGTTTACAGTCGAGAAGTACTAATTTTATCACCAAAGGACATCAAAGTGCGACAGTTTAATGTCGTATCGAACTTGTACCTGACTGCCAAGGGATGGTAGAGATTGGTGAACAATCCACTGGGAATCTACTACTCCTATTTTCTCATGTGCAGGCTGGTTTAAACAAATTTGAAGTACAGTAAGTTGCTTTGGTCAAATGAGACATTATAAGAAAGGTGCAAAGAGTGTAGCGTAGCAGTTGGATGTGGTTACTAACCTCAACACATTTTCTGAGAGCGAAATCAAGACCCCATCCGTGGACCAAATCATTCTAGAATGATGGCATATAAGAAAGATGTCATGTAGAGCAAAATAAGTCTAATGCGGGTATATAGAAGGCCAATGCTGATACTTATAATCGAAATAGTATGGAATATGCACGCACCTGAATCATATACCAAACACAACGCCATGCTTCTCTAGAAAATACTGGAGCCATAATCTCAATGAAACTGAGGATTAAAACGTGATAGAATTTTATCAGCGCTTGCATTTAAATGCTTAACAAATTAAGTAATGCAAGTCATATATAAAAAGGTGCAGTATTAGTCATACGCTGCGCATGGAGGTAATTGTGGGTCCTTACACCAGCCGGGTTTCTCCTCGGTTTTTCTGATAGAGCACCGAGTTAAGACAAGGGTTCATTATCTGCTTCTTTGTGAAAAATTATAATGATTTGTTTAGCTCTTACTTGTGAACTTCACGGTCACCTCGTCTTTTCGTCATCTGCCATGTCAGTCCTTTGTTAGGATCTAATCCAGGCTGTGAAATCTCCAAACCATGCTTCTTCACTAACTGTATATACCTGAGGAATAGGAAAATGAACCACAAATTTAAAAAGAAAATGAATAGAAAACACCAATTATACTCAACAAACACCACTCACTCTTCAGCATTAAAATGCTCGACACCGAGGTCTTCATCCCAGATGAATATGTACTCATAAGGGGACACTATATCAGGATGGAGAAACCGTTTAGCATACCACCTACAAGAACATCACCCAATCAAAAAAAACGAAAGCATCATGAGCAAGACATCAAAAGAACACACATAAATTTATCCTGGGTGCACATATCGATCGCAAGCTAAATGCACACATATTTCGTTCTCACCATTTTGTTTGTTTTGGAACACTAACATGAATAGCTCGTTTGGACCATTCAAACTCATCCCACTCAGTTGTACGGCCATCATAATGGAAAAGAAGGATGGAAAAATTATCTGAAAACTGCATTTTGAGGAAGTGTAAATAGTCAATTAAGTGCATGCAGTGGGCGAGGTATACATTGCGAAGCGAGGGACAGATAATGACCTTCTTCACTGCGGCATCAATATTAATTTTCTGTTCATATCCGACCGTGAAGGTTACTAGATATTTTGGCTTTTTAATCAAATCCTGCATGAAAAACCTCATCAACGATAGCAATGGACCGTAAACTGCAGTTCTCAAGAAAATATTTATATTCGAAATAAGAGGGAGGCACATGGTAGTGCCCAGTTATTTAGAACTTGTTAATAAATTATAGCATAAATTGCAATCATTATGTTGTTTAATCTAATTGTAGCATTACGGTCAACAAGTAACTCAGATAGACCTAAATGTTTGATTTCTTTATTTTACAAATTATGATAAAGGGTGACAGAAAAAAAAAGGTGGAAAAAAGAGATACACACCTCACTAGGCTTACCCCACAATCGACGGAGGAAATAGTCTGACTCTGGTTCAACAATTCCTGGAGGCAATCTTTCTGCTCCCCTGGGATTTGAAGGAACCCAAATCTGCAACAAAGGCGAAGCCTCACAAGTGAGCATATCTTTAGGGTATGAGAAAATCTCATAAGGTCATAGTACACACTTAGATGCTTAAAAGATCTTCATAAACGACTAATAAGCATGTGTTGGAAAGTTAAAAAGAAATGCCATATCTCCTGGCGGATAGTTATTAACAAGTACGACTGGAGATGGATCAGATGGTACCTTGGATGTGTCATTCAGTTTTGTATCCTGAGTACCGTTGTTGCACAATGGAACAAACGGTTCTTTTAGAGATGAGTCTGAGAAGTCTCGACGGTCGTTATTAGATGTCGAAAAGTAGCTTGATGCGAGGTTCAACTGCAAGAGGCATAATTATAATAAGAAAATGGAGAACTTTATACTATCACAAGAAGAAGTGATAACACAAAATCATACAAAATATACCTTCATAGAAAGTGTAGGAAATGACGTCGCTATGAAAAAGCCCAGGACAACTCCACAAAATGTGGTTACAATGAGCCTCATGCTCTCATTGGGGTTTTTTGAGTGTGCACTGCACCAAATCACACAAAATTCTCTTGTTCATCGTACTTTTACAGGCACCCAAGGGTTAAGAGGCAAAAATTAGTAAGTGTTTCGTTTTCTTAAATTTTTTTGTGTGACAATGTAGTTTAGGTAGTGTACCTTCTTCCGAGGTTGACCATGTTGTCACGATCTAGTGATTCTATCTTTGTGGATATTTACGCAAAGTAACGACTTCGCATTATCTCAGTATACCACACATGAACTGGCTCAAAGTAAGAGCACAACCAAACGTCAGGAGTGGAGGAGCACCAAAAATAACAAACAAAATTAGTGTAGCAGAAGTGATAAAGCATGCTACTTTAAGGATTCTGCTCGCTGTAATCATCTACTGGAGACGACCAAAAACAATTTTTGTCCAATCTGAATATAAATGATTTCTTAAACGACTCACGGATGCAGATGGAAATAGTTCGAAAGTCCCTCACGAGCAACGTGTAGCTATTCAATTATAAAACTCGGATACTTCAAAGAGCTCAAGAATATACTACGAGTGTCACTCCATGGCAATCAATGATCACGCAAATTCTACCTCAGGTCAACAAAACTTACAAATAGACTAATAGAGTGTAGCAAATAAAGCACATGGCAAATTGGCAATCCTGAATTCAAAAATTCAGATCGAAAGCTGATCCCGGCTCCAAGCATATGACCGATTCCAACATAAAGAACTCAAATGCTCTTATGAACTAAGATTCTCGCGTCAATATATTTTCAACATCAGGTTTTAAGCTATGCACTGTACCGAAACTAAAAGCTGAAGAACAACAATAACCTTAGTAAAGACACAAACTTTACCACTGAATGTGTAGATCTAAACACCCAATAACTTCAACACTACAATTTTCCAAATCAAACCAGTTCAACACTCGACATAACCTAAAATTCCAGCAAAAAAAAAATGCAATTCAATGTTCAGAAATGACCAAACCAAAACCTGATATCAAAACTTACATAAAAAAGGATTCCGAATCAGCCGAACTGAAAGCTTTGGTGCAGATTTTGGATGAAAAAAGTGGGCGATAGGAAACTTAAAGGAAAAGAAGAGGTTGAAATTGGAGAGATGGAGTTGGAAGGAAAATTCTAGAGATGGGTTTTGGGATTTTTTTTTTTTTTTTGAATAACAGTGTGAATGTTTGAGAAGAAAGTTCGATTTTCTTGGTGTCTGGCCGACTGGTTGATGTGTTTTTTGCGTTGGCTGCTTGTTCTTGGTTTTATGGTAATTAGGAAATTATTCAATCCGGATTTATGTAAATGAAAGTTTAATTAATCGACTAAATTTATAATTAGATAGAATTGAATTTTGTTTTTACAAAATTGGTAAAAATCTTCCATGGAGAAGATAGTGGAAGTTCTTATATATAATCCAATCTCATTTTAGGTAAAGAGCTATGCTAATTTGGTGTGTACCAATTGACAACATTTTCAAAATACTCATAATTTTCACACACAAAATTTCACTTACTCATTTACCTTTTATGAGTTTTATTACTTCCCGAAGAAATACGGTGCTGAAGGAATAGTGATATAGCAGTGACAGTTTTGATCAAATAAACAGAAGATAGACTATTCAAACTCCTACAAATGCATCTAAATACATGAATTTGGGTTGTCAATTTCTTAGTTTCCAACAATATATTTGGTATCGGGAATTATAACATTGTCTTTAAATAAATGTGAACGCACTATAACTTATAACTATAAGGGTAGATTACAAAAACATTACCTGGATTACCGTCTGATTTCGAATTCAGTACCGTACTTTTTCAATTTTCAATCTAATGACTTTTGCACAAATTTACACATATTTCATCCATTTAATCATATCTCCAACCACAGTAAAAATAATTCGACCGAATTAAGTTAGACCTTTTAATCAAATTCATAAGTTTTCCACCTTAAAATTCCTCAAAAACCTCGAATTCGGAAACAAAATGTATGCAAATTGATGCGAAAATTACTAAATTAAAAAAGTCTGATACCTAATTTGAAATCAGGTGGTAGTCCAAGATATGTTTTTGTAATTTCTTTAATATTGAATTCATGAAATCACATATTTCGAATTATTTTCCAATAAGTAATCCAGATTTTTTATACGAATGTGTGCCTTCAAAGAGATGTAATTTTACAAACATCACTGAAATTTATAACATAAATTTGCCTATTTAACTTTTCTTATTATAAAAAATATGATATTATAGTGAATAAAATTATATGTCATTCTAATTCAAAATCGTATTCGATACTCTCTATTAAAGCAGAATCACATCACACATCTAGTTTTTTTAGTCAAATTGTCTTAAAAAAATTTGACTCATAATATACGCAAAGTGGCTAAAGTTGATTTAGTCAAGTTTAATACTTCAAATTGTTTTGTAGTTCGAAAATCAATGCGGTGGCCCTTCACTTCAACCACCAAACATAAAAGCTGAATGAAGCATGACAAAAGTACCATTTTGTTACGGGCCATTTTATTGGCCCATTTAGAAGGTTCAGTTGTGGCCCATTTTCGAAGCCCATTTATGAATGAACCCTGGATAAAAGTTGGCCCAATTAGATACTTAACTCTCAACTGTCAAGACTCGAGATGTACACCATCAACAACAACAAAAAAAGACTCTAAGATAAAAACTCTCGAAAAACTCTCTCGCGTCTCCCGATTAACTTCCCGAAGAAGCCAGCAACCGAGCAAGGAGTTACGCCGTCCTCTTAGTCGCCGGTAAGTCCTTCCCTTCGTCTGTTCTGTCCTTTCCATGGCTGTCCGCAGCCCTCCTTGAGGCTGCCGATGTCGGTGGGCGGCGTTGCGAATGGGCGACGGTGGATGCGGCTTACCGGTGGCTTGTACATACGTTTTGGGGTTTGAATCTCAGCGGCGGGGTGGTTTTGATTCCAGCTTTGGGCGACGGTTTTTTGGCGTGCATCCCTTTGGGTTGTCTTGGCGGGGATCGGTGTCGCTGGACAGCGCTGAAGGTGGTGAGTTAGCAGCGTTTCCGGTCGCGGAGGTGTGCTGGGCGTTGTCTTTTTGGGCCGATGGTCGTCTGCTCTGATGCTGATGGACGGTTGGAGGTGGAGGAGCCGCTTGGGAGGCTGCGGGGTGGCCGGCAGTTTGGGCGTTAGTTTAGGGTAGGGTAGGGTAGGGTAGGTTAGGTTAGGTTAGGTTAGGTTAGGTTAGTTTCAATAAGTGATTATTCTTAGCCGGTTTCCGGACTGAGTTTGTTATTCTCAGCCGCTTGCGGACTGAGTGATAGTCGCATTAGTTGTTCCTGCTGTCCTATTTCCTCGGGTCTGGCCAGGGGTTTTAGAGCCGGCTGACAAGGTTGCTAGTCCATGCTCTTGAGCGTGGACTCGCAACCTTTGATAGTTTTCATGATGAGAATGGGTGGTCCTTGTAGGCTTGGACGTCAATTGGAGCATATGTACCGAATTGAGTCATTGACTTGTCAGTGTCCGTGTCCAACTTCTGTACAATTTTTACCCATCAAAAAAAAAAGACTCAATGTACAAAATTAAACCCATAATAAAAAAAAGATGTACAAAATTAAAAATAGTTAGTTACATTTGGCAAGAGCCCCAATTCAAAATACTAGTTTTTTTTATAACAAATTCAAAATACTAGTTTAATGAATAGAGAACTTCTAAAGTATCGTTATATTAAAAAAAATATTTAGTCAATGGATTGTAATATTGGGCACCTTTGGTACACTAATGTTCTTAAATTTATTTCAGTAGTCTTTTCTCATATCGTTTATATCATTTTTAAAAGGAATGCCCACGATGACCTAATTTAGATGACTTCCATTCGACCATTTTTGCCGGATTGTCATTTCCAATCATAGCACCAAACATTAGATCAGCAGACGAAGAAGAAGAAAGACAATCCAAATTATAATAGTCTACTTAATGGAAAAGACGTTTTGAATATAATTGTCAGGTAATATTCTAGCGACCATAATTTTTGTGAATTGAATATGAGGCTGATGGTTCAAACATCCCAAAATGCATCTTATGCATTTTGTCTTTGGTAATAAATTTGTAAGAAAAAAACATAAATGCGACTGCTAGATAATTTTCTATATAAGTATATCAAATTGTAACGGTTGATCAACTCCTACCAAGAATATTTGAATTTGACAAGTTTTTTTTATATCTGGGGACTACCCAATCAATCATTTCCAACACTCACCACAACATTAATATAGCTATTTACTCGACAGAGATATACATGGGGTATGCAGCTAGCAAGCACTTTGTTATTATTCATTCAGCCAGCTTGTTCAAAACTGTCATATACTATTCATTTATTGATTGAATGAATGAATCCTAAACCAGCCAAGCCATATGCTCATGATCAATAGTATAATACATGTGATCAGTCAGCTAGCGCTGGACCAGATAGCACACAGATCCTTCTGCACAACTTTTTATAGTCCATCGAAATCCTCAAGTGGACTATTCAACTTTTTTCTCTGCATCATTTTGGTCACTTTTGGCTTGCTAGATTCCCTTCATAACCTGCAAATTGTGACCAACTTTTTACTATCGAAGAAATCAGCTCATCAAAAGCGTGACATAGTGATAAGAGAAGTAATTACTACAGTTCAAGTCACGGGTTCGAAAGCAGAGTAAATTTCCTCTAGTGAGTAAGGTTCGAAAGGTAGATAGATATAATGATCGAGTTCGGGAATTATTCAATCGTCATCGACGCTCGAAATTCGTAATTCGTTTTTTGGTGGGTTGAAGGTGGAATTTTGATGGAAGATTGGGATAGATAGGAACAAAATGAAACACAAACTATGATAATTGTTGCTAGGGTCAATTTAGATGGTCAATTAGCCATCAAGTCAAGTTGTCTTTACATACAAACTCAAGTCTTGCACTTCATAGTACATTTTGTGCTATGAATCAAGATGAAACTTGGTCTCTATACCACTTTAATAACGTGTTCTTTCTAATTTAAATGAAGATAAGAAAACTATACCAACTCTAAAGAGTGATTTTTATTGTGAGACATGTTTTGGTTGGATTCCATGTTATTTATGAGCTCAAACTTTAGGCAAGACCCAAGTAGGGACTAATCCATTTCCACAAAGAGCGCACTCCCCTCTTGACAGATCATTCACTCGGTTCCATCATAACATGATTTGATTACATATGAAACACAAAATACTTCTCTAAACGCGTCAATAATACATATGAATTCGTGAAAAGAAAGACAAATGTATATATAAAAAAGATGAGTATTCAAATGAGAATTCCTTTAAATTTGAATTTGAGACACAATTTTCATATTTAAAAGTGCATCATTAAGTCATTATGGTATTGACACGTGTTCTATGTGCATATTCAATTTAATGCAAAGTCAAATCCATCAAGTTAGTCTTTACTTTCGGGACATTTGTAACATGCACATTTAAAGATACAACATGATCTAACGATGAGATTTGAATTCAAATTTTCAAATTTTTAAATATTCTGAACTGAACGCTCTCCATATAAGAGATACTTATATTCATCAAATTCAGAAATTTTTTCCAAATTGCTAAAAAATGAACATTGCTTTCCAATTTTACTCAATCTTCAGATTAGTTTCCCAATTTACACTGGTTTTCTAAGACGCCGTTGTCAAGGACGTCTTAACATTAAAATGCTCCTGCCAACAACGGCTTAAGCCTCGTGGCGTTTTTGCGCCAAAATATGCAGTCATGTGGCATAATATTACGGAGTACCAAACAAGCGTAAGCCGCTGTTGGACACATCGTCTCACCTTAAAACGGTGTTGGTAGGAGCGTTCTAATAGAAATTGGGAGGAAAGCGACGACGACACAGGCGTAGGATGACGGCACGGAGAGCATAGATGGGGCGGCGGACGGACGACGCGCAGCGTGGTGGAGCAGCGAATGGGAGAATACGGAGGTCAGATTTTGGGAGATTTGTTGGAACGAAACGATGAAGAGAAAAACTAGGGCTCGAAACTTAAGCCGTTGTTACGTACGACGTTTTAATAAAAAAATAGATTTAAACGATCCACATCAGCTGCTGACTCACATATTTTGGTGCAAAAACGCCACGAGGCTTAAGCCGCTGTTGGCATGAGCGTTTTAATGTTAAGACGTCATTGACAACGACGTCTTAGAAAACTAGTGTAAGTTGAAAACCAATATGAAGATTGAATAAAATTGGAAAGCAATTTTCATTTTTTAGCAATTTAAAAAATATTCCTCAAATTCATCACGAATGTAAAATGACTGAAAACACAATCATATTAGGCGTACGACCGAAAAATGCTAGGCGAAAGATTCTATAAAAAAACAAAAGTGAACCTTTTAACCCAATCCCATAGCTTGACCTAACCTCTCTATTGGATGTTTACCAGCGGCAGCCATCATGAAACCCCAACTCATACTCAAACTCATCTTTTACCATCACATTCTCACTTGACAACTAACATATAAAAAGCCAAACAACAACAAAGCACACAATGCAATCATCATCCTCATCATCTATCTCAACACTCCATGTGCTTCATAAACCCTAAAAAAACCTAATCCACCCAATCTCCCAAATCTCACTCCAAGATCTCTCCTTTCAATCCAAGTTCCCAACTTTTCCATCTGGGCAAGAATTAAATCCATCTGGGTATGCGTGAATCGGTCCCAATCCCCGGCGCCGCCGCGGCTGTAACGAAATCTGGCCAATGCGTCTTCATCTCCACCTACAGAACCAAGCTCGCCGGCCAATGCCGACTCATCACCATCACCTGGTTCAAAGACCTCCTCCTCCACGGCCTCTCCGTTGCCGTCCAAGGCCCAGTTTCCGACACTCAGTACACCTGCAAAATCCAGCTCAAGCCGTGGACGTTCTGGAAGAAGCGCGGCGTTAAGAACTTCACCGTCGACCACAAGCTCGTCTCCGTCGTTTGGGATTTACGCGGCGCTAAATTCAGCGGCGAAACTGAGCCTCAGGCGAACTACTACGTCGCTCTGATTTGCGACAGCGACGTCGTTTTACTCCTCGGAGACTTGAAAACGACAGCGTTTAAGAAAACGGGTTGTCGTCCGGCCCTAATCGACCCGATTTTAGTCTCTAGAAAGGAGCACGTCTTCGGTCGCAAGCGGTTTTCCACCAAAGCGAAGTTTCGCGAGAATGGAGCGATGCATGAAATCTCCATCGAGTGTTTCAACGCGGACAAGTCCGACCCGGATCCGAATCCGAACCCGACGATGGCGATCCGGATCGACGGAGAGCGGCTGGTGGTTGTGAAACATTTGCAGTGGAAGTTTCGCGGTAACGAATCGGTGTTTGTGGATGGGATGAGGATTGAGATTTTCTGGGACGCGCATGATTGGTTGTTCGGGTCGGGTACGAGGAACGCTGTTTTCGTGATCCAACCCGGTTCGTCGCCCGAGAGCTCGCCGGTGGTGTCGTCCACTTTGGGTTCGTTTCTGATGTCGACTGAGGCGGATGACGGAGGAGATGGGGCGGTTTCGGATATGGGTACCGGGTTGGGAAACGGGTCGGGTAGGTTTAGTTTGTTCTTGTATGCTTGGAAGATTGACTGAGTCAAAGGTGGAAGTAAGAACATGACACTGTAAATTTTGTAACACGAATATTGTGATTGTGCTTATGGATTGATGAACATATATGTTTCAGAATGGTACTACTACTTAGTGGAATTTAATTTAATTTGCACAGTTAATTGAAGATTTTAACTTAAAATTTACATGTAAGTTCAAAAAACCAAATTATAAAGGATTTGGATTCGGTGGTGCATCAAAATGGTATTGTTTTAACCAAAATGGTGTCTTTTTGGTGTGTTTTGAAAATTATTTTAGATAAAACGATGTCATTCTGATTGAAATAATATCATTTAGGTGCTCGTAATATTTGGTTGCGCAATACGAATTTTTTTAACTAAAGTGAATATTTTGAACTTCGTGACTTTAACTTTTTGCAAGTTTGAATAATGACATATTTTTTGAAGGTGTATTTTAACTTCTAAAATATTGAAAATACATAAAAGTTGTGGCGCTCCTCATAAATTATATTTAAATAAAATACTGAACCCATAGATGCTGGGAAGGGTCTATCTAATTGATGGGTGAGCACATGGGAGGGAGAGGATTTTGGGGGAAATAGGATGAGACTACAGCTGGGTTTTTATGTTGTGTATTTCAAAATGGGGCATGTGATTGGATTGGATTTGTTGAAATATGTTTCTTAAAGTGTTACCTTTTTTCCTACTACGCGGTTGATCAAGTCAGCAATATTCTCATTGTTGCTTGACAAATTGTTGTTAAGTAATTTGTCTGTCCATTTGGAATTATATTTTTTTTTACGATTAAGTCAACTTAAATTAATTTCAGTTAAATTAAGTTAAGTTAAATTTTTTCATCATCATCATAGATTCAACAATAAGATCAAATATTAACTAAATAAGTATATTTTTAGCTGATGTTAAAGTTAAGTTAATTTTTATTAAGTTAAGTTAATTTCAGTCAAATTAAGTGAAGTTAAATTAATTTTCGTCAAGTTAAATTACTTTCAGTTAAGTTTAAGCCCAAATGGACAGACCCTAAATTCCGGATTCTCTCCTCATGAACAGTGTTTCTCATATCTCCTCATGAACCGTGACGGACAAGTGACACTTTCTAATTGGCTGAAGATAATTGATTGAAATCATGACGGACAAGTGACACTTTCTAATTGGCTGAAGATAATTGATTGAAATCATATAACTACTAAAAATCTGATAAATCATACAATATAAAATGAATTTTTTTATAAAATATATCAATATTTTTAATTTTCCGTACTCTATTTATAGAAACCCATATTGCATAAATATAATATCATATAATATGTTGGTAAATTAAACCACAAGTAAAAATAATTGAAAAAGATACTACAAATTTCGGATGAAACTTGCGATAACTCATATTTATCGCAGAGTTATCGTATTGTGGATGAATGCGATAACTTTGCGATAAAATGTATTGTTATCGTAAAATCTATTGTCGTAAA
Source organism: Rhodiola chrysanthemifolia (assembly GCA_033675395.1). Taxonomy (NCBI): domain Eukaryota; kingdom Viridiplantae; phylum Streptophyta; class Magnoliopsida; order Saxifragales; family Crassulaceae; genus Rhodiola; species Rhodiola chrysanthemifolia. The sequence continues at coordinate 18,199,977 of CM066204.1, forward strand.
AAACCTGCGATAACATTACGGCAACACTATGCGATAACAATACGATAACCCTGCGATAACATCACAATTTACCAACATATTATATGATATTATATTTATGCAATATGGGTCTCTATAAATAGAGTCCGGAAAATTAAAAATATTGATATATTTTATAAAAATTTTCATTTTATATTGTATGATTTATCAGATTTTTAATAGTTAAAAGTTATATGATTTCAATCAATTATCTTCAGTCAATTAGAAAGTGTCACTTGTCCGTTACTGTTCATGAAGAGATATGAGGAAGACTGTTCATGAAGAAAGAATCCGGATTCATATTTGATGCCCTGCGTGACCATGTATGCCAATAATGATGCCTTTGTTACTTTGGGAAAATAGTACAGTTAATTGTTTGATTTGACTGAGGAAGATTATAAAAGTAGTGGTTTAATGATTTTTGTTATAATGTGGTCTGAACATTTGAGAAAATTATGGCATGTGGGTCTCACATGTGGGGCCCACACCAAAGAAAATCAAATGCATTTGAGTGAAATGCGGATGAATGTTTGCTCAATTGTAATATAAATAAGAGGTTCGGGGTGAAGGATCAAACACACCTTCACCTCCTCATTCTCTCTAAATCCTCAATAATATTGCAGTGCATTTGAGTTCTAACTAGTCCCAAAGTTCTCTAAATTTTCCAAGGTAATTATAACACGTTATCAGCACGAACGCTCTCCACTTCCATACCGTAAGTTTTCGAACAAAAGTACATAACGAAATTTTCACTCTTCGATATTATTGTATAACGTCATTTTGTTATACAACGGGGCTACGCTACCGTATAACAAAATGATGTGATTTACAACTTGTCTCTCAACTTCCGCTTAGTTCTTCATCTGTTCTACTTAGATATCATAAGGGGTTCACTGCCTCAAAGGGAGCTCTACTTTCCCAATTTCACAATTTTCTGATTGTGTTGATATCTGAGTTTTTCTGGATGAAAAACTAATATTACAATAGTTCTCAGTTCTATTCTGTAGTTTGTCTTTGGTGCGGATTGCGCTTGAAACACAGCGTGCGACAACCCAAATACATGCTGTCAGAATCTTATTGAATACGATTGTAATCTTAAGAGGTTAAGAGATAGCAGTAGTTGCGACGATCCTTTAATGTATAACAACATATTATTATGATGTGCGGATTACCGCCCCATAGTAAAGTGTTGTGATCTGCAAAGTAACTGTCTTTACTTTAAATACTTCTTACAACCTGTTTTACTTTCTTAATGTATAACAACGTATTATTGTGATGTGCGGATTACCGCCCCACAATAAAGTGTTGTGATCTACAAAGTAATTATCTTTACTTTAAATACTTCATTTTCTTTGAATCATATTTGCACAATTTATTTGTTGATATTACATTGTTAATTTACCATTTTACCCTTAGTGCTCAACGGTAACAAACGGTAACATTGTGCCCAACGGTAACAAAAAAAAACGGCTATTTTTTCCTCTATAAATTCGATTTCATTCATCATACAAAATCACATTTTCTCTTCTACTTCACACTTCAAACACACTCAAAATTTCCAAAGCAATAAAATGTCTAGCTTACTATTGGTCTTTGTTGCAACAATTATTGTAGTACTCACTATTTGTAATTTCACCGGGAATCTAACACCGGATGATTTCTATCATAGTTTAGAAATGCTTGTAATAATGTATGTCGTCTTCTTCTTTACAATACTTGTAAACTTTTATGTTTTAAATTAATCTAATAAACTTTTTCTATTTTTAGTTACCACCATGTCAAACCTCGCAAAACTTGAGTTCAGTCCACTCGACATCTCTGGGAAAAATTACATGCCGTGGACAATAGACATTGAGACACATTTGGACTCAATGGATCTTCACGAAACAATCATTGTGGGGAATACCTCATCGAAAGTGGATAAGGCAAAATCTTTGATTTTCCTTCGTCGTCATCTTGACGAGAATCTCAAGAATGAGTATCTCACTGTGAAAGACCCGAGTGATCTATGGAAAAATCTGAAAGACAGATTTGATCACCAAAGGGATGTAATGCTTCCCTTATATCGGGATAAATGGGCCGCTTTACGGTTCCAAGATTTTGCGAAAGTCAGTGAGTATAATTCTGAGATGATTAAAATTGTGAGCCACTTGAAATTTTGTAAAGATAAGATAACTGATGCTGAGATGATGGAAAAGACTATGTCTACATTCCATGCATCAAATGTAATCTTGCAGCAGCAGTATCGTGTACGTGGTTTTAAAAAATACCATGAGCTGATTGGTACTCTTCTAGTGGCGGAAAGAAACAATGAATTGTTGATAAAAAACCACCAATCTCGCCCAACGGGCTCCAGAACATTTTCTGAGGTACATTTTGCCAACTCTACTGAGAGTAGACCCATGAACTATTTTCAGGGTCAAGGGCAAGCCGAGGTCGTGGACGAGGACGAGGACGAGGTCGAGGCCGTAGTTTTGGCCAGGGGCGCGGTCGAGGTGGTTATCCCAATAATCCACCTCATAAGATCGTCAATTATCACCAAAGGAGACAACAAAATGTCTGGAACCATGAGAACTCCCACAAAAGGGGAGGTGGTCCAAGTTCATCAAAAAGCCCTGAGACCACTTGTTTTAGATGCGGTTGTATAGGGCATTGGTTTAAAACCTGTCGAACCCTTGAACACTTATGCAAACTCTATCAAGAGTCCGTGAAGGGAAAAGGAAAGGAGGTCAACTATATTGACCAAACTCATATGAATGAGTTTACTCGACTTGGAGAATCTGATTTCAACAATGAGCATGTTGATACAGTTGGGGATTTTTCAAATGCAAATGAGATCAATTTTATTGAGAATGATCCCGTGAACGAGTACACTCACCTTGGGGAACATAATCCTAGTGAGGACTTCCTTGGTGATATAACTGGAAAAATGACTGGTGGGAACTGAAAGGGGAAGTTGTGTAAACCCATGGGAATGGAGTCAAACGGTCCGCTGTCTTAATTTGATTTTCTTATGTTATATGTATGTTTTTTCTTTTAAGCATAACTATGTTTTCTCATGTGTAATAAAATATGTCTACCTTTTTCAACTATCTTATCATTTTCTTGTTTATTAAAGCTTTGGAATGGACAAAGCCAAAGTCAACCAAAGGATTAATATTGAAGAAATGTGCATACTTGATAGTGGAACAACGCACACAATCCTGAAGGATAAAAGGTTTTTCTTGATGATAAAACCAACACGAACCATTGTGAATACAATATATCAGGTCCTGTAGATCTGATTGAAGGAATTGGCAAGGCAAACTTTGTATTGCCAAATGGCACAAAGTTTACGATACATAATGCCTTATTTTCGCCAAAATCCAAACAAAACTTGTTGAGTTTCAATGATATTTACTCTCATGGATTCGAGACTCAGTGTATGACTGAAGGTAACATGAAATTCATGTTACTCACTATGTATAGATCTGGAAAGAAATACATAGTTGAAAAACTACCAATGCTTCCCACTGGATTGCATTACACACATATAAATGTGATTGAGTCAAATGCGGTAGTTATGAAATCTTCAATATTAACCATGTGGCATGACCGATTGGGTCATCCAGGTTCAAGTATGATGCGAAGAATTATTGAAAATACGCATGGACACCCATTGAAGGGTCATAAAATCCCTCAAGGAAATATTTTTCCATGTAAAGCTTGTTCTCTTGGAAAGCTTATCATACGGCCATCACCGGGAAAGGTTGAAACAGAATCACCTATGTTCCTCGAGCGTATTCAAAGTGATATTTGTGGGCCTATTCACCCACCATGTGGACCATTTCGATATTTTATGGTATTGATAGATGCATCTAGCAAATGGTCACATGTGTGTTTGTTATCAACTCGCAATGTGGCATTCGCCAAATTACTTGCCCAAATAATAAAATTGCGAGCTCAATTTCCTGATCATACAATCAAGAAAATTAGACTTGATAACGCCGGTGAATTCACATCCCAAACATTTGATGAATATTGTATGTCAGTTGAGATTGTGGTCGAGCATCCTGTTGCTCATGTCCACCACTACTAATTTTGTGTAAATTTCCGACGTCCTAAAACAGATGGAAAACCGACGGAAAGTTGACGGAAAAAGTGTAGTTTCCGTCAGCTTAACGTCAACAAATATTGTGACGCAAATTTTCCCGACGGAAAACATTTTCCGTCGACACTTCGTCGCTTTTTTCCGTCAACATGCCGTTCCAATTCCGTCACTATTACGGAACTTATAATTCCGTCACCAATCCGACATTTTTCCGTTTCCATCTTCCGTTACCATACCGCCTAAATATAGTCAATCTGAGTTTCCGTCGATATTCCGTTAATTATTCCGTCATTATTTTGTACCGTCATTATTCCGTCTTCATTCCGTTGCCTGTTTTCCGTCCATTTTCCATCTTAGTTCCATCAATAACGTTTCCGTCGAGGGTTCGTTACTTTTCCATCATTTCATATTTCCTTCATTCTTCCGATAACTTTGCGTCAATAATATTAGCGTCTATAGTCCATCTCAATTCCGTCACTACTATTTCCGTCATTGTGCCGGTAAATTTGCGTCAATACATATTATCGGCAATATTTCCTCTTCATTCCGTCATATAAGTTTCCATCGAGACTCCATCTGATTTCCGTCACTCCTATTTTCGTCATTGTTCCGGTAAATTTTCGTCATCCTTGTTTCCATACATGTTCCATCTACATTCCGTCACTCCCATGCATATAATTTAATTAAAATTCGCAATTTAATTGTAATAGTTAATTATAATTGTTTGCATAAATATAATTGTTTCGATGTTTTAATTATTAAAATTATAATTGTTTGCATAATTATAATTGTTTCGATGTTTTAATTATTAAAATTCGCAACTAAAATATCAAAGATTTCGAGTGAAAACAAATTTCAAATGTCTAATGCCTGGGGTTGTCTTCCTCCGAGCCCTGATTTCGCGGATCAGGGTTGTTTCCATCCGAGCTTCGACTGGAAGGTGGCTGGTGGATAGTAGAAGTAAGCATCCTCATCATCACCGCCTGCATTTGCATCATTTGATCTATGCTCTCCTTCAAGGATTCCTGGCGGGATTCCATACGCCTCAAATCAGCCTCCTGTCGGGACTCCATGTGCTCTAAACGCGGCATCAGCTCCTGAGTGTAACTGTCCGATGATTGGCCCCTCGCTACTCTCTGAGAACTTGCACACGACTAACTGCCCGTCGAAGAGAACTTGTCCGATACTAATGTCGCTGCAGGACCATACATATATGGTATCCCCGACCTCGGATGAACTCCCATGACAGATGCAGCGACCTCTACCAGCTTTTCATCCGGTACCCTTTCACCTCCGACGCGACCATTCAGTACCACATTTTCAGCATCAGCAAGTTCTTTCTGAAACAAATATATTTTGAAATTAGGAAACAAATGTAATAAGAAAATACAATAGAACTGCGGTAGAAGATTAAGGTAAACAAATTTAATAAACATATTTCATTGGTATGTGTAATATACCCTTTTGTTCTCCCCGTCGGGTATCAAATACGTCCCATCCTTCCGCTTGTATTTCTTGTCAAATATATCAGTTGGCAACACCTGTCTTTGATTATCCTTTTCCTGCAAATTTAATGATAATGTCTTACAATAATTTATTTTGATAATGGCTTAACATTTTTATATTACTCAGTATTACCAGCTTTGCAAAGTGAAAGTGTGCTGGTCTAGACCCAAAGGCGTGCAATGTTGGGCCGTTTCTGGAATGTCGGGCTGAATACGACTGTTTGTTCTTTTCGCTGCGGGCTTTGAATGAAGGGTCCGTGTTAAATCGAGCCTTTCCCGCAACTTTGTGATCTTCGGTCAACCATTTCGGGCCTTTAGTCGCCCCGGTTCGCAAACCCCTCCAAATATCTTGTAGTATCTTTGCTGCCTTCGTCCTGAAGTTAGCCTCAATTTGGTCGTTGTGGATCGGATCCCACCGGTATAAGCTCTACATGCATATTATATATTTGTTGACAAAAATCCATTTAGTAGAAACATTGTAATAAAGCTTCAGATTAACAATAATCCGTTTGAGGAAAACAAAGTAGAAAAATATTTAAGCAACTAAATCAAATTAGAATACAATTTACCTTAAAGTGTCGAAACCACTTCACTGGAGCTTGTGGATCACACGTCCCCATCGTCGTTCAACCAACCTTAAAACCAGGACCAATACATTGGAGCCCGATTTTTTTAACAGCTGAAGGGGGGTCGAAGCTCGAATCACAAGTTAAAAGATTTTTCAATGTGGTTACTCCAAAAATTCGGTATAAATATATGTACTACTTTTGACTACTCACTTGTCATCACCAGCTGGAGTGATCCAAGGACGAGAATCATGTGGCATTGAGCCCAAGGGTGTCTCCTCACCTACTCCGCCTCCGCCTGAAGTCCCACCTCTGATGAATTCCGGCCTAACTGAGTCATCGTGATCGTCATCATATTCATCAGGTGATTCCCTCCCGTCGGCTTCCAAATTCGCTTCCATGTTCCCCATCGACGGCGCCACCAAATCATTCAGTAACTCGTCCATGTCGAAATCGTCTGGTTCCTGTATAGGTTGGGCGTCATCCATATGATTATGGCCAGCGGATTGTGAATCTATCGTAGGTCTGTACACATCCTGACTTGGATGTATGTCCCCTGTTGATGCTGTACGTTGCCGGTCATCAACCCCCATTCTCGTTGCTGGAGGATCATGTACTGGAATAGAATGTGTTGACATTTCTGGATTCTGCCGATTGTCCCGAGGTGAAGGAATGTCATGATTCGACTGTCTCGGTGGGCGTACATCCGTTAGCCGAGTTTGTTGGGAGCTGCCGGTACCTATACGAGTCCTGGTATTCTTTGTAGCTAAACCCTTCCTCTTCTGTGGTCCCATATCCCTGCCACGTCCATTTAAAACCACTGATGTTAATCAGAAAATGAAATCGAAGCAGCAAACCAACAGTCGACTATTTTCACTGCCAACCACAAATTGTTTCCTCAATATTCATTACAAGTGAACTGTATAATGAATTCAACATAGAGCGTACTCGTTCTTCGATTCATACAACACACGGATAAAGGCAGTAAACCCTAAATGTGGTTACAACATTAAGCTGACGGGAGTAAGACGCCGATAGGCAGACAAGGAGTTTCCATACCTGGGCGACGCAACTTCTTGACAGAAATCCTGGCAAATTCGGGAAGCCGCTTGTAAGAGAGAAGAACGGAGAAATTGGGGTTGTACCAAATGTCATAAAAAATAAAATACGCATGTCTTTTATTTAATTCAAGAGTTAATGATATGTGTTTTGGGAATTCAGGCGGGCGATTACGGCGGGCGTTTTTAGTTTGGAATACCACAGCGCTTTAATACATAAACGCTGTTGTAATAACTTAGAATTGCGCTTTCGTACAAAGGCGCTGTCGTCCATACATATTTCACGGCGCGTTGTATATATGCGCTGTGGTATTGTATATTTACTACGGCGTTTTATTCTTTAAAAACGCTGTCGTAGTAAAATTTGTATGACAATTTAAATTATTAGTATACACGGTGGGCGTAGTTTGGATACAACAGCGTTTTTGTCTATAAGCGCTGTTTTAATTACTTACAAGGGCGCTTTCGTTACAGAGGCGCTGTCGTACCACGTTATTTCACGGCCCTTTTTCCATATGCGCTGTCGTATTGTACATTTATTACGGCGTTTTATTAAAAAAAACGCTTTAGTATTAAAACTTGTATGACAATTTAAATTATTTGTATACACGTGGACAGCCCTTGTCATATTTGTATAACACTATACTTACAAACAGACATTTTAGTTTTACGTATTTCATACTTGAGGCAAATGAAAATTGAAACCATACAATTAATTATTTATATGTCAGTTTACATGAATTATTCACGACGACTCGTCAGACTCCTCTTCTGTATCTGGATTATCAGCTACGTGGTCGTCGTTACTGTCTCCTTCGCTGTACTCGTATATTTCATCATCAGCGAGGTTCCCGGATCCGATTTCGGTTATCGGCAATACAGGTAGTTCAACTCCCATTTCACCTTCGTCTTGGAACGGGACATTTGCTACTTCCATGTCTATTGCATTTGTAGGTTTCACAGGACAAATTGCAACCCAACCTTGATTATTTTGTCCTGCTAACCCCGGAAACGTCACATAGTAAACTTGGACCGCTTACTGGGCAAGAATGTAAGGGTCGTAACGGGGGTATGGTCTGTGAGTGTTCACGATAACAATCCCGTTAGACGGGTATGATCTAACAAACTGAGGGTCGTACCAACGGCATTTGAACAAGACAACCTTTAGGCGATGGTTGGTTCTACATCTGATATGTATTATTTCTTCAATCACTCCGTAGTAGTGTGTACCCTCCATTCCTTTCACGTAAACGTGACTGTTTACCGTGTTTCTCCCTTCACCGTGGCTTTCAATGTGAAATTTGTAGTTGTTCACTTTGTATGTCGCCGAACACGTGACGTCTGATTGAAATCCACCGGACAAGTAGTGAATCCATTGTGGTAGGGCTAATGTTTCTCCGAGCTCCCACACCTAAACATCAAATTATGTATGACGATTAACGACTACGGCAATTAATTAACATATAGATAATTAAACAAATTTAGAATGATTAACTTACATGGGAGGACAACCATTCTGGATATTCCGTTAATATAGCATTGTATATTTGCTGATCATTTAATCGCGGTCGTCTTTGTCGTAAGCCGTTCCCAAATAACTCCAAATACTGTTCAAGCTCAGGCGTATTGCTAAATATGTAATGTGTTGCTTTCTTGAATTCTTCGCTTCCTAATACCCTCCGTTTAACTTTACTGCCACCAACTCCTGGGTAATTATAAATAGAAATCTGTGGATCATCGAAATCTGATGTTGCAACCTCATTTCGTTTTAAGCGTATGTCGTTAGTCGTTAACTCGGGATCCAAGTAGTCGAATCCCAGATACGAAGTCTCCAATTGTAAGTATGCGTTAACAATGCTTGCTTCCACCTCGGCTCTGTTTCCATTCTGGCCCAAATTTTTAAGACGGTAGATAAAACGCTCAAACGGATACATCCAACGGTAGTGTACTGGTCCGCCAAGTAGCACCTCATCGGCCAAATGAATTGGAAGGTGTTCCATTGAGTCAAAAAATGATGGTGGAAATATGGTCTCCAGCTTACACAGTGTCGTAGATATGCTTGCCTGCCACTGTTCCATTCGCTCAATTTCAAGGGAAGATGCGCAGATATCTCGGAAAAACGTACACAACTCTGATACAGCTTCCCATATCTATTTTGGTAAAAAACCCTTGAACGCAATCGGCATGAGTCGCTCGATGAAAATATGTGCGTCGTGAGACTTGTAACCTACTAGTTTGTGTGTGATCATATCCACTTTATTTCCCAAATTAGAGGAAAATCCATCAGGAAACTTCAGAGACTTCACCCAAACAAGTACACGGGTCTGGTATTCTCTTGTAAGCTGATATTTACCCTTATTTGCTACAAGCCGACCGGCATAGTTTTTCAGTTCCAATTCTGGTCTACGACAATACAACTTAATATCTTTTCTGCACTTCACTCCGTCATCCTTTGTTTTTCCCTTCACATCCATCATGGTGTTGAATAAATTATCAAACACATTCTTTTCAATGTGCATCACGTCTAGGTTATGTCTAAGCTTCATATCCGTCCAGTAAGGTAGTTCCCAGAAAATCGATTTCTTTGTCCAATTGTGTCCCACACCGAATCCAGCGAAAACCTCATTCGGTAGTTGTTCCCATATGTATTTTAGATTTCTAACCCTTTCGTAAACATCTTCCCCTGAGCGAAATTGGACTGGTCCGTCAAAGTCGGTTCGATCTCTGTAAAAATTCCTAGTATTAATCCGATATGGATGATTCGCTGGTAAAAATCGTCTGTGACACCCAAAATACGACACTTTCCTGCCGTTCTTCAACACGAATGTCTTGGTGTCGTCCATACAATAGGGGCATCCGAGTTTTCCTTGTGTTGACCATCCCGATAACATTGCATACGCGGGGAAATCGGACACAGTCCACATGAGTGCCGCCTGCATTCTAAAACTCTCCCTCCGACTGGCATCGTATGTGTCGACCCCAACATTCCAAAGATGTTGAAGGTCATCAATTAGAGGCCTAAGATATATGTCCAAACGCTTCTTCGGATTAGAGGGACCGGGAATTAGTATCGTTAACCAAATGAATCTCGTTTTCATACACAACTACGGTGGTAAATTGTATGGTGTTACCATCACAGGCCAGATCGAGTACTGTTTAGTCGACATGCCCCACGGATTAAATCCATCCGTGCATAAGCCCAATCTAACATTTCTTGGCTCGGCCGCAAAACTTGAATGGCACCGATCAAAATGCTTCCACGATTCCCCATCTGACGGGTGAACCATGCGATTCGGATCTGATCTTGGTGTAGCATGCCAGCACATTTCTGCTGCCAGAGTCTCCGATAAATAAAGTCTCTGTATTCTCGGTATAATCGGCAAGTAAAACATTGATCTTCTCCCATTTCGCTGGTAAGAAGCAGGATTTTCTGTTCGTCTTGGACGATGATATCTTGGTTCTTTGCAAAAACGACATACTGTCAAATGTGCGTCACTGCCATAGTAAATCATACAACCACCTACACAAACATCAATCCGTTTATACCCCATTCCGAGATCAGCTACGAGCTTTTTTGACTGTTTAAAAGAAGAAGGGATCTTATTCTCTCCCCCAATTAGATTTCTCATCGTTCCACATACTGCGTTGAATGCGCCTTCGGATAATCCGTAGTTAGCTTTTGTTGCCAGCATTTTCATGTTTATAGATAGCTCCGTCTCTGTCGTGCAACCTTCGTAAGCTGGCTCTGAACTTGAATTTATGATGTTGAAGAATCTATTAGCTTGAAAATTATCTGTTTGATGTTCACCATAGTTAGAAGACTGACCAATTTCAGGATGACTCCTAAAATCATTACCCATCTCGTTGAACGAGGCATGACTACATATTTGTTCCGTATTTTCTTGAAATTGGTCAGCACTGGTCGGGTCAGGTATTGTTGGGGTTGCATTTATGTAATGCATTTCGAACAGCTCTTCGCCGTGAAGGGTCCAATTTTGGTAGTCTGGTGTGAAACCGTATTTGTACAAATGCTCCTCCATCATTCGTATAGCTATGAATCGCCGGTTTTTGCATTTCGTACAAGGACAGCGGATTGTGTTGTCGCTAGCAAGAAATCCTTTCGAAACGGCGGATTCGATGAAAGTATTCACACCGGCGATGAAAACATCATTGGTGTATGACTCTCCATGAGAACGAGGTTCGTACATCCAGCTCCTTCCGTGATACAGATATGCCATATATATGTCTTGTTTGATTTCTCCCGAAAATGAAATGGAGTACCTCACGACATGTAAGGGTTCAAGCAAGTATATAACGTCCACATATAGTTGTGAACAAAAGACCAAGTGAACAAAACAGCGCATATATGTTTAAAATACAACAACGCTTATTAAATAAAGGCCGTCAAATATGTCCATTAACAACAGCGCATATATGGTTAAGCGCTGTGGTAAATATTACGAAATGACGTTAATTAGACGGAAATAAGACGCATTATACAAATACTCGTGCTGAGACTCGTTTATTTTGTAGATGTCTTTGGGTTGCATTTACAGGTCAGTCAACTAATTTATATATGGAAATATTTCATGACAAGCTCCATTCTGTTTTCGTCGATATTTTCCACATGAAATCATCTCCAGATGATAGACGAAGGGGAAAATCTAGCGCTAACAGAATGGATCTGATCATAGAGAATAACCATATAATACAGTCGACTGACATGTACTGCAAATCTAATAACTCTACATAACAAATAAGTCTCAGCATAAGAAACCGGAGATAGACGCCCACAAGGTAGATCTGGAATGGTAATGGATTTCTTTTACAGATATTTTTTGGATTGCTTGTGCAGATCCGTCAACGACCATATCTGATTACTTATGTCCGTAGACAAGCCAATATCTGTTCCCATCGGCCTTTTTCAGAATATGTCTCTCACGATTAGCTAAGACTTCTGAATAAGACGGAGGAAAACAGTATGGATCTGTTCACGACACAATTTCAAATTGGTTGGTCGTTGACTGATCTACACAAGAAATCCAAAAAAACATCTGTAGCTTCAAAAAAGTCGGACCATTAGAGAGTTTGGGGTTTGTTCTATCTCGCAACAGCCTCACTATACATATATGTAGTCCACAACTTGTATGTTCCTGTACTACATAAGTTAATAAGTACTATACATATTTCCGTCACCAAAAGAGCAATTTTCCGTCACTAACTGACGGAAATATGACAAATTAACGACGCATATTTTTTAATGTACGACATTTAAATGTGGTATATCGTGTCGGTGGCATGAGAAGCGTATAATTTACGTTACAATTAAGTCATTAGTATGTTATTACAACGGAATTATAAGGTAATGGTTACGGAAACGTGACAGTTAAATAAAATTTTGAATAATGGCCTCCGACATCGAATCGTCACATCATCTATGTATTATATTGTAAATGGATTTAAAATGTATATGAAGGGTCCAAATAAAATGTTACTATTACGAAAATCTCGCGTTACAGTAAATGCAATAATATTCAAATTCTCATATAAAAGTATAACATAGTGTGTATTTTGTATTGTATATGTTACGTACGTTATACAAATTGCACTTAGTTAGCAAGGAAAATAACAACTCAAAGAGAAACTAACTTTTGAATCAAAAAAAGAAGAAGAAGAGAAACTAAATTTATTAGATACGTTGAACATCAATCCGATACAAGTTATTACTTCATATGAATCGCAACGCTAATTTCATAAACCCGGGGGAGGATGGGTGGTCAACGTAGATGCGAGCTTCATGTCCGGGGTGAGCCACGGGGGGGGGGGGGGGGGGGGGGTGGCTGGTCAACTTCTTGTTCACCTTCACTTTGGTTTTGCTTTGAACAAGTACTTTGTCTACTATTGTCTCCATCATGTCTATATTTTTCCCGACTGAAGCTATGCTCTCCTACACAGTTCGAGCCATTATCACAAGGATAAAATGGGTCTTGAGCAGAACAAACATATCCTTCAGAACCGCTTGATTCATCTTCAGACATGTCAGCGAAAATACGTTCAACTACAGAATCCGAACTCATTGTAAGAAATTTTACTGATGAAATGTTAAAGACAAGCTAGTTTATTGTATTTATAGGTTGGAAGATGTCTAATTCCGTCTCATTTCAGCAATGGGTCCGTTATGCGTGTATCAGGACATTACGTAAAAGCTATGTTTAATTCAAAGTATGAAAACAAAAATTTCATATGAGTTATATAACAGCGCTTACAAGTTAGCGCTGTTATATACTAGATACGACAGCGGTTTATTTTATAGGCGCTGTAATCAATAACTTACCACGGCGCGTTCGTTAAGAGGCGCTGTGATATAATCAGTGAAGACAGGGCATGAATAAAATCTCGTATCGAAATCGTCACAGCGCTTACATGTAAAGGGCTGTTATATGTTTCGTACCACAGCGCGTTTGTTTTGTGCGCCGTAATTTGTAACTTACCACGGCGCTTTATTTTCCAAGCGCAGTGATAATATTAGTGAATACAGCGCCTTCAAAGAAACGCTGTCCCAAATGTTAACTAGGTTTATTAACTGAACAACAAAATTACTCCACATTTTGTTTCACTCGGTCTGATACTGTGATTCATATCCTACGATTCGAATTGTTACTGCCGACTTTGGCCGCCGAATCATACAAAACAAACTTCAACATTCGCCAGGGTATGTCGATTTAATATTCCGTCTGCGCTTTAGTCCATTTCCCCGTTCAAGTGAACGTATTGGTTTCCGATTGGCAGCCGGATTTAACCTTATATTGGTTTCATTTTGTTACGATAGCCAGTTGTTGTGTTTCGATTGTCCGTAGTTGAATAAAACTCATCCATTAGTGTTTCACTCTGTTGTCCCAACATTTGCGAAGCAACTGATAATTTATTTGTGGATATAATGTATACCACTGTTTGTGCCAGAATGTTATGATTTTTGTTGTCCACATTGTACTGCCTTATGCATTTTCGGACTGACTTAGTAGTGAAGCGTAATGTAATTTCTGTTATTTGTTAGTTTTCAAAGTAATATGGATACCAATAGTGGCACGGATGGAGGGTCAACATCAAATCGTAAGAGAAGGGGGGCAACCTCTATGACGAAGTTTATCAATAAACATAAGGATGGGACTAAAGAGCAGGTTACGATTGGGGAAGATGGAACAATTGCTACCCACAAAATAAAGACATCATTCAGGACATACATTGGTAAAAAAATAGTATGTAATGTATTTGTTTTGGTAATGAATATACATTGTTATTTCGTTGGATTTGGTAATTGATATCTTATGTAAATGCAGGGACAGCAGCTAAATCTCTAGTACCAATTACATACCCTGAGTGGAAGGCGGTACCTAGAGAGATCAGGGACTCTGTGTGGGAAGAGACATTGGTATATTCTAAAATGGAAGACATGTGAAAATTTATGCCTGTAAACAATAATTAACAAACCTTTTCTGTTCATCTTGTAGAAATACTTTGATGTGCCCCAAAATGACAGGACTACTAAGTTGAAGAATACGGAGATGCGAGCGGCAGCAACTATGTGGAGAAACTTCAAAAGCAAACTCGCAAATGAATACATATTTGGGTCCAAACAAGGACATGACCCAAGAGAGAAGTATTCTTGGGTTACCCCAGAGCAATGGAGGACCTTCGTGGAACAACGCTCGACTCCAGAAGCAATGCGAATTAGGGAGAAGAACATTGGTCGAGCAAAATCAAACAAGTTCCAGCATACAGTGTCTCGAGGTGGGTACAGTAAGGTGAAGGCAGATATCATTGCAGCGAAGAAAGCGGCGATGGAGGCTCAAGGGTTCACATCGTCTGGGGATGAGCCTGTAATTCACGTTGAGAGGCATGAGGTTTGGATGAAGGGTCACCTGCGAAAGAATAAACAGTACGTGAACGAGTCAATGAGGGAGGTGGCTGAAAAAATTGTAAGTTACTTGTACAAAGGAACAGCATTCATCCCCTGATGACTCATATCAGATTATGATGGACGTAAAATGATTGATAATAGGAACAATTACAAGATCAGGTCGCACATGGCTTATTTACTTCACAGGGGCGAAGAGACATTTTGACAGAGGCCACAGGGAAGGATGAGTACCCTGGACGCACACGTGGAGTCGGAAGTTTAGTTGGTTGGAGGGATGTATTTGGGAAGGCCTCGTCTTCATATTCATCAACACGATCCACAGTTACATCGCACGCGCCGACCATTCCGACCCATGATGGTGGTCCCAATCCAGACCCATTCAGAGAAATCCCTGAGGTATTATGCAGTTATTTAACAATATAAATAAATAACGTGTATGGTGTTCATTATTAGTATCAGCCTCGTTTTCTTTATGTTGTAAAATCTAAGGTTGGGAAGAAATGCTTAATGCACGTGGACGACGGTTGCGACAAGGGATTGGTAATCGTTGCACTTGGCAAAGTGATGGAAGGAAGAATCGTGCAATATCAAGAGTTGGATGATGATATGGTGAAGGTGAAGGTTGAAGAGGCGCTTGAAGGATGGAGGGAGCTGCCAAAGAAGTTTGGGAATATGGACACAGTATCGGATGCAGTGGGTGGTTTTGTGGGATGGCCGAAATCTCTAGTACGCATTGATGAAAAGGTAACTACCGTATATTCACGTCTTCCACACTGAACACCTATCACTTTGGCATATATAATCATCCTGCCGACATTATTTTCTTTCCACAGGGATATGACGAGTTCAGATATTTCAAAATGCTAAGCTTCAGTTTAGACGACGAAATCGTTATGAGAATGAAAATGCAATGCCGCTTTCTGCATGAACACGCATGTATGATGCCGAAGTCAACCACATATTCGGTGTACATTAGTAGCAAACTGTTTGGTGATGATGACTTCGTCATTTTGGATGGTCGTTGCATTACTGAGTTCACACACTTAAAAGCCCTGGGTGCATCAGCAGCAGAAGTTTACCTGAGGTAAGTATTTAAATCATTATGAAATGGTTTCTTAAGTTTATAAGAATTGTACTAATTAAATCAAATGCCACCAGATTCATCCACGATACGATACCACCAGGCATACGGTTTGGATTCTTCAGACCGAGTTATATGACTACGGCCGAGGCATTCGATACGAGAGTCGAGTACTTCCAGAAGAGATTGAGAGTGCCTGACTATGAGCATAATTTTTGCTACTTCCTTCCCTACGTAGATCCGGACGAGTGAGTTGATATTATAACAAAGGAATTTCTATTTTCAATGAGGTGGCTATTTCACTAATCGACAATGGTTGTCATGAATATATGTTAGGTATCATTGGATGTTAGTTGTCCTATTCCCAAAGAAGCGAGTGGCCCTTTGGCTCGATCCGCTTGACAAGCCACCTCGGGCTGATGCGCGAAAATTAGTTGACACGTAAGCACTATGGTGGTGCAATTTAGTTGCCATTTTAACATGACCTAACAAATTTTGTATGTTAAAATTACCTTGTTGATGCAGGAGCATGGGCATATACTTCAACATCCAACCAGGTGACGAGGAAGTACAATGGAAGACTGTGACGGTAATATATTGATTAACCTATAACAATTGGTATACAACTGAATATTTGGCTAATTAATAGATTTCGTTCATTAGAAATTCATTCTTAATTTGAGTGCCCGCATCAGCCCCCGGACACTGAACTGTGTGCCTACTATGTCATGCAATATATTTTGGACATAATCAAGTTCGTTCAAGACAGAAATGGAACGTGTGAGGATGACATTAGACAAGTAGGTGTATAGCGACATTTAATTAGCCATTAACAATTAATTGAGGTCATTACTAAACTGTGTAATTATGTGTTTTTATAGTGGTTTCCTACAGGGTTACGACCATATGATGACGAAGTGCTTGATGCTATGAGGGAGCACTTTGCCGAAGGGTTGATTACTTACATACGACAAGTGTATCATAATATGTAAACATGGAGGATTATAAATTGAACATATCGGTCGACATTTAAGAATGGAAACATCTTGTAAACTCATGTAAAGAGTTGTCGTAAACAGCTACACGGCGAAAGCTGAGTTTCCAATATTTTTCCAAAATATTGATTTACGTCACATTAGACGGAAATGTTGACGGATTAACGACGGTCGTATTAATGTCAAAATTCAACAGCGCTTTCAGTTGTAAGCGCTGTTGTAAGTGGGAATACAACAGCGCTTTAAGGTGACAGCGCTATTGTAAGTGAATTTACTACAGCGCCGAACGGTTAAGCGCTGTTGTAACTAACTATACAACAGCACTTAACCGTGAGGCGCTGTAGTAAATTCGTTGTCCAAAATATTGATTTCCGGCACATATACGGAAAGTTGACGGATTAACGAAGAACGTATGAATGTCAAATTCGACGGCGCTTTGAGTTGTAAGTGCTGATGTAAGTAACTATACAACAGCACTTACATGAGTTTAGCGCTATTGTAACTAACTATACAACATCGCCTTAAGGTTAAGCGCTGTGGTAACTGACTACATCAAAACCGCTTCACGGTTAAGCGCTGTAGTAAGTGCTAAACTATATTTGCCAAGTTCCTGCTCTGGGTAACAAAGATTTATTTTTGACATAATAAGGTGAGTCAAATTCATTTTATTCACCAAAGTCCTCCGTTAAAAACATCGCCAGGAAGGTTCGTTGTCAATTTGAGTTACAAATTCAATTGTTCTGAATAATGACATACATCCATCGTAACTTATTTCATTCATGGAATATGAAGTTGCCACTAATTTACTGAATACATCGCGAGGCGTTTAACATTCTGCTATTTGACGGGTTTGTTGACCGTATGAGAAACGTGAAATATGAGGAATCGGTTAAATTCCTCTAATCCTTTGCGTTCTCATTGCGTCGTCGACGACCATTTTGCATCTCCTCATGAAATTACCCCGAATGCGACTTTCATATTCTGCATTCCAAATAGCAATACTCTACAACCAAATCATTTTGAAAATCATTTAACCTTTGACAACAAATTAAATTAGTCAAAAATTTTGTGTCACAGCTCTATATATACCCGGAACTCCTCATACCAAATACTCTTAGCAGTTTGTGGGGTCATGTGCCACGATGTCCACGCCTCATCCCAGCATTTTGACATGCATTCTCTTGGAATCCTTTGATGAACGGTGAATGGCCAGAAACTGTTACAACTTTTGAGATCACATAATGGTTACAATTATCGATCAAAACAATCAATATATGAAGGGTACAATCAAATCTTACTGGTTTCTTAGAACATGTGTAACATGCTGTCTACGATCGACATCAGGTGGGTTGACAACACGATCGAATGAAAGAGACATATTAACTATCAATTGTGTGAAAGTCTTGAGGATTGAATGATTAAATGACTTCATAACACTTCATATATATAGGGTTGTAGTGTCAAATATGTCGGTAACTATTAGCCACCGTCGAAAATTCGTCATGTTTCCGTCGATGATTACGGAAAACATATGGAAATTTGACGTTTATTATTAATGACGGAAAGGTGATGAAACGGTAACGGAAATTACAAACAGTACGGTAACTAAATCAGTAACGGAATCCGGACGGATATATGACGGAAGTTGTGAAAATTAGTAACGGAAACCGGACGGGTATGTCACGGAAACATTACATATATTCGTTGACGAAGTAGTGACGGAAAGTCGACGGAAAGTAGTTGACGGAATTGTGCTGGAATTGCAACGCAGATTTTCTTTTGACGGAATCATGTCTGAAATGTGACGGTTTATTTATCGTCAGTTTGTCCTCCGACGTTATTACGACGGAAATTTTTGACGCAAATTCAGCAAAAATTTGTAGTGCACACAAAATGGTTTGGCTGAATCATTGATCAAACGCCTCCAACTTATTGCTAGACCATTGATAATGAGAACAATGCTTCCTACCTCAATATGGGGTCATGCAATATTACATGCCTCTGAATTAATTCGCATCAGACCAAGTGCGTATCATAAAAGTTCTCCACTACAACTTGCATTTGGTCCAGAACCAAATATTTCGCACTTAAGAATTTTTGGTTGTGCTATTTATGTGCCTATTGCACCTCCTCAAAGAACAAAGATGGGACCACAAAGAAGCCTTGGGATATATGTGGGCTTTGAAAGTCCATCTATTGTTAAATTTCTTGAACCTCAAACTGGAAATATTTGCACAGCACGTTTTGCTGATTGCCACTTTGATGAGGAAAATTTCCCACCATTAGGGGGAGAAAGAAAACAGTTTGAGAAAGAAATTACTTGGTCTGTACCAACATTATTGCATCTTGATCCTTACACAAAAGATTGTGAAGGTAGAGTACAAAGGATTTTGCATTTGCAAGAAATGGCAAATCAACTTCCCGATGCATTTACAGACACAAAGAGAGTGACCAAATCTCACATACCGGCTGAGAATGCTCCCGTACAAATTGAAATTCCAAAAGGGAAGCCGGAAAATAAAGTCATTCATGAAATCAC
Source organism: Rhodiola chrysanthemifolia (assembly GCA_033675395.1). Classification (NCBI taxonomy): domain Eukaryota; kingdom Viridiplantae; phylum Streptophyta; class Magnoliopsida; order Saxifragales; family Crassulaceae; genus Rhodiola; species Rhodiola chrysanthemifolia. The sequence continues at coordinate 18,219,747 of CM066204.1, forward strand.
AACACGGTTAAAGCGTGGAAGGCCACCCGGTTCCAAAAATAAAAATTCTCGAAAAAGAAAAGGGGAAGAAAAGCAAGGCGATCCTATAGTGGAGGAAAGTATTCCTATGGAAATACAAAATGAAAAGGATCGAGAAATTTCGATTAATTATGCTAATACAGGCATACTATGGAACCGAAAAGAGAACATTGATGATGCGTTCTCTTATAATTTGGCGTGTGATATTATGAATGAAAATAATGGTGATCCCGAACCACGGTCTATTACTGAGTGTAAAAATAGACACGATTGGTTTGAGTGGAAAAAAGCAATTGAAACTGAACTAGACTCGCTCAATAAACGCAAAGTATTTGGGCCTATAGTACTCACACCTAAGGATGTGAAGCCTGTTGGATACAAATGGGTTTTTGTACAAAAAAGAAATGAGAAAAATGAAATTGCGAGATACAAGGCTCGACTTGTTGCACAAGGTTTTTATCAAAGGCCTGGAATCGATTTTGAGGAAACGTATTCTCCTGTCATGGATGGAATTACGTTTAGATACTTGATAAGTCTAGCAGTTCATGAGAAATTGAATATGCACCTCATGGATGTTGTTACCGCTTACCTATACGGATCGCTTGATACTGAAATTTACATGAAAATCCCTGAAGGTTTTAAAATGCATGAGGCATTAAGTTCCAAACCTAGGGAAAGATATTCGATAAAGTTAGAAAGATCTTTATATGGGTTAAAGCAATCCGGACGCAAGTGGTACAATCGATTAAGCGAGTATTTATTTCAAAAGGGTTATATCAATGATCCCCTTTGCCCTTGCGTTTTCATTAAGAAAACAACATCCGGGTGTGTAATAATTGCCGTTTATGTTGATGATTTGAATATCATTGGAACCAGTAAAGAAATTCTGGAAGTAATCTCTTATTTGAAGAAAGAGTTCGAAATGAAAGATCTGGGGAAAACAAAATATTGTCTTGGATTACAGATTGAGCACCTCCAGAATGAGATACTTGTGCATCAATCGAATTATACGAAGAAGATAATAAAACGTTTTAATATGGATAAATCAAATCCATTAAGTACCCCAATGGTCGTAAGATCCCTTGATGTGAACAAGGATCCTTTTCGTCCATGTGAAGAATCTGAAGAGATTCTTGGTCAAGAAGTACCATATTTCAGTGCGATTGGAGCTCTTATGTACCTTACTAATTGTACTCGACCTGACATAGCTTTTGCTGTTAATTTATTAGCCAGGTTTAGCTCAGCTCCTACCAAAAGACACTGGAATGGAATCAAACATGTATTTCGTTATCTTCAAGGAACGATTGATTTAGGATTATTTTATCCTAACAATGCAAAACCAGTTTTGATTGGCTATGCAGATGCAGGTTATCTGTCTGACCCACACAAAGGAAAATCACAAACCGGATATGTAATCACTTGTGGAGGAACCGCAATCTCTTGGCGTTCACAAAAGCAGACGGTAGTTGCAACATCATCAAACCACGCTGAGATCATTGCATTACACGAAGCAAGTCGTGAATGTGTGTGGTTGAGATCTATGACACAACATATCAGAACTACGAGCGGTCTTCTACCAGCAAATGATCCAATCACTCTTTATGAAGACAACGCTGCGTGTGTTGCTCAAATGAAGGAAGGATTTATCAAAAGTGATAGAACAAAGCATATCCATCCCAAATACTTTGCGTTCACCCAAGAGATGGAAAAAGACAAAGTTATCAGCATACAATATGTACGTTCTGATGAAAACTCAGCAGATCTTTTTACAAAGGCTCTCCCTACCTCAACATTCCGAAAACATGTCAACGACATAGGAATGCGGAAGCTGCAAAATTTATGAGAACATCACGCACGCTAATATGAGGGGGAGCTTCGCGTCACTGCACTCTTTTTCCCTTAAGTTGGTTTTTATCCCAATGGGTTTTTCCAACTAAGGTTTTTAACGAGGCAGCCTAAAACGCTTGATGTGCATCCCAGGGGGAGTGTTATAATGTGGTCTGCACATTTGAGAAAATTATGGTATGTGGGGCCCACACCAAAGAAAATCAAATGCATTTGAGTGAAATGCGGATGAATGTTTGCTCAATTGTAATATAAATAAGAGGTTCGGGGTGAAGGATCAAACACACCTTCACCTCCTCCTTCTCTTTAAATCCTCAATAATATTGCAGTGCATTTGAGTTCTAACTAGTCCCAAAGTTCTCTAAATTTTCCAAGGTAATTATAACAATTTTCAATTTTCCATGATGGAAGTCGAAAGTAAAATAGAGTAAATGATAAATAAGGGTTTTTTTTTGATAATGGATAAAGAAGGGTATTTGAACTGTGTAAAATTATGGTCGAACTATTCAAAACGACAATTTAGTGACAAATTCATTGTCATATGTCATCATTATATGGGGTTTGTGTTTAGCCTTTCTTTAATTTATTAATAGTAACATCTTTTTGTATGAGTTCTTACAAGTTGGTAAATTATTATTTAAAAGTGGGAAGAATGAAGAATCAATGAAAACATAGAATTTTGCTTGGAATTGTTATTTCAAATAGTTTGGACCCCTAAATTGACAGAAGAAAGATGATAAGTTCAACAACCACTTTTATTTTTTCTTTTCGCAAATGAATATGAAACAAGTACTGTATGAGTTACATTTTTGAAGTTATTGAGAAAAAAAAGAAGCCCTTTTTATAAAACATATATCTGTATTTCTCAAATTTTGAGAAAATTTTCATAATGTCTCAGTCTCACCGATAAATAATGTAAGAACTAATAAAACAGTCATTTGACCAAAAGACTGATTTTTCTCATGTAGAAAAAAGCAAAATTTTAACCAAAAAGGGGAATTTATGAAGAAAAAAAAACACAAGCTCTGTTGCAGTGTTCCAAAAACCTGTTTAGGTAACTCAAGGCTAAAGATCAGATGACCCTTCACAGATAGTCTACAGTTGATTAACATGAAAAGCGGAAAGGCCTATGGTTTAAAGTGTTTCACCTTTGAAATAAAATAATGAGTCAGTCATCTAAAATCGGCCACCAGGTCATCTGAAAACCGTTATGGTTGTGAAGTGGAAGCCTGTCTTCTTAGTTATATGTTGACATGTTTAACCCGTTCAGGTTTTTGAAATACGGCAAGCTGATGATTTTGCCGACGAAAATGACCACCTGGTTAACGGGCAGTTCTCCGACATGCTTGGGGATCGGAAAGGGAGCCGTTGAGGATGAGGCCAGATACCCATTTGTTGGCGGCTTCTGTGTAATGTACCGAATCCCAGCTGATGTGTTGCGAAGGGTTACTGCACGACCATGGATTAATTTCAGTTCCATTCACATTCCTCCTCTCCCAGCATCCTGCAGGATTGCCATCGTGGTGTTTGCAGCAGAAATCAAAAGGATCGACGAAGCCTGCGAGTGCAAAGACACATGACGCTAGTGATTTTAACTCGAGATGATTGAAGCTTTTCCATCAGTTTATACGCAAAGAGACGAGGGGAGGTACCTTGACTATTTGCTGTGCTGATTAGCTTATACTTGGCTGTGTAGAGATCAACATATGTAAGTGCTGCATCTTGAAGCTGCGAGTTGAGTAGGATGATCCTATTTTTAAGTTTGCTATTAAAGGCTTGCGCTATCTCATTGTGTTTGCGTAAACAACCAACAGCATCAAAGTCTCCAGGTTCTGAGTGATTTCCCTTGATGATAAAATAGGGCAAGCAGCCGAAAGGACCTGTGTTGTGAATCCAAAACGATCTTGCCCCTAGCTTATAGAGTCTCTGAAAAAAGATTTAAGCCAAAAGACTTGAATCGGTTGATTAAGACTCTAAAACCATGCTTCAAAGTAAATTTCATTAAAATCCTAACCATCCATATATGCTATTTTGCCAGAACATTCGTAAGTTTCGAACATGAGTTCAAGGAATATTTAAGCAGACAAACTAACAATGAAAGACAAATGCTCCTAAATTTAAATGTACCTCTATATTTGTAACAAAGTGGTTAATAATGTTGGAGATGGACACTTTAAAGTTATCATCTTCTATATATGCGGCGTAAGAGAGATCATTTTGTCCAATATCAATAATGTAAAGGGCATTAGAGAAGTCATCAGGCGAAGGTAAATGACCTTCCATGCTCGAACTTGTCCCTGCATTTGAAAAAGCAGAATAACATTAGATATCGACAATCCCTCGTGGCTAAAACAAGGGTCCAAGTCCAAGTACAGGGTCATATGTTATTATTATTACCCTCATCGTAAAGTTCCATGACTCGAGCCTTGAAGTCTTCAAACTGCAGTATCTGCAAGTCCAACGAGAATGGATTCAGACCTACATGGAACACCTTACCGTCCTGCTTTAGAATGGTAGCCCCACTTTGAGCGAAATTCACTCCATGCCTGAAATTCGGCAGGAATGAATCCAGATATGCGCTCAAGTAGGGCACTTTCAATCTCTCAGCTGCACATACCAGCCAAAAAAATGACAAAGTCAGAAAATTCCTCAAAGCCCCAATTTCAAGTATATCATCTCAGTATCTAAATTCCCAAATCCAAATGCTACAAGTTCTTACCAATTCAATAGCTGAAATAAATCAAACATCAAACTCAAAATTCTTATCAATTCGATTCTCATCACACGCAGGCTATAAAACATATAAGCTTTAATCAAACCTAATTAGACCTGATAAAAACCTTACCAATGAAATCGATGATCAGTCGGCCGTCTGAGATCCGCCCAGAAGAACGGTGGAAGAAAGTCTCGCCATTCGGAGGAGGAAGCCTACCAAAAGCTGCGGTACAACCGCCTGTATCGGAATTCGAATCGCCGAAGTTGAATATGGCTGGAAAATCACAATGTTCACCATCACCATCATCAGATGAGTTAGTACTCGCATGAAGTCCTCCTCCTTGGGATAGATCGGAATCGAACGTAGTCCAGATGGCGATGATCAAGAGAAACCCTAGAGCTGCTCCGACTGAGCTATTCTTAACCGACGTTGACCACGAGCTCATCTCTCCTACACACTTCGTTTTAGTCACCGGACATTTCGTCGAACAGTTGGTGTACGTCAGATTTCATGCCACGTGTACGCTCAAAGAAGGTAACGGTAATTCTCAGTGGTCATTAGCACGATAATGCTAGTTGCACCGATTAGATACTAATTACCGACTTTTCGCTATAAAAAAAAATATTTACCGAATTTTTAAATTTTACACTCGCTCACTTTTTTCTTTGATACAATTTTCTAGAAATTGTAGCCCTCGTGAGATGTGAGAGTAGGGGAGAGCAAAATTCGGTAAATTACCGTTTATCGAATTGAATTTACCGTTATCGAACCGATTCGTTTCGGTAAATCGATAAAACGGTAAAAATAAGTCGGTAAACGGAATAAATTTTGAAATCGGTTAATTTACCGTTTTACCGAAAATATAAATAAATAAATAAATATTATATATATTATAAAGAAAATTTTAAAAAAACATTTATATATATTAAAAATCAACATATATATTTAAAAAATTAGAAAAATAATAAATTTCGGTAAAATCGGTAACGGTAAACGGAATAGAAATTTTGTATTTCGGTAAAACGGTAAAACGGTAATTTACCGTTTGCTCACCCCTACATGAGACACCTCCATCCATCCAAGTCTCTTGGCATCATATATACACGACTGAAGCGTAAGTCTCATCAAACATCTCTGCTAATCTGCATCTCTTTCGGCATCATTTATCACCACTGTAGCGCAACTCTAAACTCTAATCCACATAAAAAAAAATATGACTAATCACACTTCCAATAATTGGAAGATAATATGACACGGTGAGGTTTGAACCCTTGACTTGTAATATAGAAGAGAAGATGTTCAACCAATTCAACCAACACCTTCTGGGCACACTCGCTAACTTTTTTTTTATTTTTATAATGAGAGCACTTGCTCACTTTTAATGTAATATAGGCCCTGTCCGATTGACTTTAAATTTGTATTATATAAATTAAATTCAGCTAACATAACATAAATTAACATACATTAAATTAAATTAACATAAATTCAGCTAACATAACATAAATTAAATTAAATTAACATAAATTAAATTAAATTCAGCTAACATAACATAAATTAAATTAAACTTATTTTATTTTATTTTATTTTTAAGTTCACCACCACCACCACCATCGTCATCGTATCATCATTATCATCATCATCAGTATCATCATCATATGACGATGATGATGATCATCATCATCACCATCACCATCATCAATCATCATCATCATGTCATCATCATCACCACCATCATCATCATCATGTCACCATCATCATCATGTCACCATCAGCAACATCATGCCACCACCATCATCATCATGTCAACATCATCATTATGTCACCGTCATCATCATCATGTCACCATCACCATCATCATCATCACCATCATCATGCATCATCATCATGCATCATCATCACCATCACCACCACCATCATCATCATCATCATCGTTGTTTCATCATCATCATTTTCATCATCGCATCATCATCATTATCAATTTCATCATCGCATCATCACATCATCATCCATCATACATCACCATTGTATTTTAATATATATAAAAAGCAATCCGATAATAAAGATATTTTAATGGATTATGAAATATTAAAATGATATACAAACATATTTAAACTAAAATAAAGAAAAATTTTCATTTTGATCAAAAAATTGGTCATCTAGTTAATGCTTATGCGGATTTAGAGGGTGACTAGGTCCGCCTAGGCGGCGACTAGGCGGGTCTAAGCGGCAACTAGGCGGGTCTAGTGGAGGAATAGGCGGCGACTAGGCGGATCTAGACGGCGATGACTAGACGGATCAATTAATCGGACGGATTCGTAAATTTCGGGACCTAGGCGGATCTAGGCGATGATTTTTAGAACACTGATACTAGCTAAGATTTACGTGAGAAGCCATTGATGAGGAAATTAATGATTTTGGCATCACATCATCCTCATCACCATCAGTGTGCTGTTTTATCACATGGTACTCGAATAATGGTCAAAGTGAAATAGTCAAAGTAGTGGACGAATAATGGCCAATGTGAAAAAGGGTTGATGATGGATGATGGATGGATGATGATGGATGATCATGATGATGCATGATGACGATGATGATGCATGTTGCATGATGATGATGTATGATGATGATGCATGATGACGATGATGATTGTTAAGTAATGTTATTTTGGTATAAACTATAAGTTAAACCAAAATAAATTAAAATAAATTAAATTCAGCTAAGGTAACATAAATTAAATTAAATTAACATAAATTAAATTAAAATCAGCTAACATAACATAAATTAACATAAATTAAATTAAATTAACATAAATTCAGCTAACATAACATAAATTAAATTAAGCTAATACAAATTTCAGCTCAATCGGACAGGCCCTAGTTATAGCATTTTGCTGACGGCAAAAAAAAAAAAGGTGTAATATTTTTCCGCTTACGTAATTTAATAATTATTAGTAACACCGATATTCAGTACTGAAAGTTCGATTTGGGCCGAGTTCGGCATTTACATTCGTAAAGCCAGCCCAATAACGATGCAATGAAGAGACTCGGAGTCGCAGTAGACTAGAGAGACGAAGATCGTCAAGCCCTAAAAATGAACACGGTGGTGAAGACGGCGTCGAATCTACTCCGGCGAGTTGTGCCGCCGAGAAGCTCGTTGCAGCAGCCGATGAGTCATCAATTCCAGCAGAGTCGGGGGATTAGAGTGAAGGTGTTGAACGGGAATCTGGAACAGGCGCTGTCGTTTATGCAGCGGGCGATGGTGTCGAGCGGGATCGAGCGGTTGATTAAGAATGCGCCGACGAGGCATTATAAAAAGTCGGAGAAGCGTGTTTTGGCGAAGAAGGCGTTAGATAAGCGGCTTAGGTCGCAGGAGATGGCGCGGAAGCTTAAGTCAATCCTTGTTCAGAAAGTCAGGTATGATGCTGAAACCCTAGAAATTAACGCCTTTTAGGTATGGTGGTGATTCTTTGAGTTGGTTTTGATTGATTTGATTTACAATTGAGTATTTAGTTAGGTGGATTTATTTGAGAATTTAATGAGCATTTGAGACCTTGTCGTTATTCCCGATTGCTCCATTATCTGTAGAATTTGATTCATTAGTGTCCGCATAAGATTTGTGAAGCTATGTCAGGGCTGATTTTACTTAGCTTTGCATGTCGAAGTGAGAGGATGGGCCTTAATCTTGTGTTTTTTTTCATGCGGGAGTGAAGTGTTTGATATGTGTTGAATCTGATGCTTAGACGCTACTGTATTTCTTTCTTTCAAAATGTCCATATAGTCTATATTCACGCCTAGGATTTAGTCTTACGCTTAGAATAAAAGATGCCGGATTAACACTTGCTGAAATCATGTAAGCTTGATTCCCACTTTTCTATGTTCTCTTTGTTGCTTAGTAAACTTGTTGCAAGGCTTTCATTTAGGACTGTACAAGTTTTGATAGTGAGTAGTGACAACTGACACTGACACAGCAATGTGCATCGGGAAAAGGATGAAATAGGACCTTGGTGTTATTGACTTAGAGAAATATTGATCACCACTTTGTACATTTCCCATCCCTGAGATCGTCGGACTTCGCTACGCTTGTCTACTCAAAGGAAGTGGGATTTGTTCATTGGTACCCTACCCGTTGATGGATTTCAGTGAACTCATAAGCATTTCTGATATGAGAAACCTCCTCATAACATAGGGCTGTAGAGTTTAAATGGCCAAGTTACATTGCTATTACCTAGACAGGAACTAGGAAGTGTATTTATCGTTACATGAGTGCTTTATCGTTTTTGATTGATATATAAAAAATAAAAATACACTAAATAATCAAACATAGACTCCTTGAGAGATATTGGTCTACAGTTTTTTATTTGGTGTTCCCATTTACCTTTAAACAAGTCAATTGATTGAACTAGTTCTCTTATAGATTTATTTGTTACGTCTTATGTGGTGCTTATTATTTCGAGTGAATCAGAATTTCTATGTTGCAAATAGTAGACAATCTAAAATAGATGCTGACATAACTTATTTTTATTCTGCAGGGGAGTTTAAGCTTGAATGTGACAAACATCTTTTTTATAAAGCGTCTAGCATGGAACTGCAGCATTCCTCTCCAACGACATGGTTTAATCCAAACTGTTTGTGTTTCTCTTTGAAATAATTACCAGTCATTTTGTATGGAACAATGAAATACAGCTTTTTCTAATAAGTAATAACTACATCAGTCTGCCACATCATCAATTTTAGTATCACCTTAATAGATTAAAGAATAAAATACATTATATTCTATATTTTCTTTTAATACTTTGTGATTAGAATGTTACTACATTTTACGAGCTCGGCAAGCCTGAAAAAGGTGTTCAAACGCGGCTCAATAATTTTTTAAGATATTTGAATTTGGTTCGATATTTTATCAAGTTCGAGCCGTAAACAAGCAATTCGTTTTTTAGCTCATTTATATGTAAAAGTTAGGGAAAAGTACACAATGGTGTCTCGAACTATCGCACTTCTCCAATTGAAGGTACAAACTATTGATTTTTCCAATCAATGGAAAAATGAAAAATAAATTGGCAAATTTTCGAACACCGAGCACTGTAGGCTGTAGCTAAACCGTAATTAAATTGTGAACACTGTTGAAAATAACCCGACGATCTCATCATGATCTCTTAATGTATTAAAACTGATATTTCATCTTTAACACCAATAGACCTTTTTATGAGTCGTTATTTACGTAGTTCATATGATTGAGTTATCAATTTAATCATGTTGTAGCTTTGGTGCTGGCTATTGAAAATTTTGTCAATTTATTTATAATTTTGACCTTAATTAAAAAAATTAAAATTTTTGAACCTTCGGGAAAATACTTCAATTGGAAAAATAGGATAGATAGTTCGATCACCTCTCCATATCATGACATTTGTTCAAAATTATTCCAAATCCAACGGGCTAATAAGAAAATACTGAAATCAACGAGGACCTTTCCACAAATACGCAAAAACCTCCATCGTCGCAGCTCGGAGGGTTTAAGCGTTTTAGCTCCACCTCAACTCCAATCGCTCTGCATATCCCCGCGATGGAAAATTTGAGGTTCCGTGTCCACTTCGCCGACCGCGGCATCCTAACCGCCTCGCAGAAGAAGGAGAGGCTGAACCGAAGCTGGCTCCTTCTCAAACCCGATCTCAAAACCATCGCTGACCTGGCCAACTACCTCGCTCGCCTTTTCCGACTCCACCACTCCTGCCCCAGCGGCATTCTCCTCTTCGTAAGTTCTTTCCTACGTTCCCATCAATTTCGCTTCAGCAACTATTTTTTGTAATTTTAATGGTTGTCTAAGTGGTTGAATTTGGCGGCAGATTGATGGCTTCGTCCTCCCGCAGTTCGAGTCCACGTCGATTGTCAAGGACAAGGACCTCATTTGGTATTTCTATTTCGCTCTATATGACTTTAATCTATATATTGTAATGATGATTATTATCTGTGTGTGTGATTGTCTATTTGTGTTGTTGTTTGGTTGGTAGTGTGAAGAGGAAAAGAGGCGTTGTTCGCGATATTGTCGAGCTTTGTAATGGAAGTGATTTTGGTGAGGAGGAAGGAAGACTGAAGAGGCTGGGGTTGGGTGCGAATAAGCTTTTGTTGGCTGATGAGGAGTTTGAGAAAGAGATTGGTGGCTACCAGAGTGAGGAGGATGGGATGGATGAGCTGTCGGATGAGTCATTGCAGGGAGCTATTCAGAAACCGATATCTAAAAAGAGAAAGGCTAACAGGAAGCTTAAAAGTCCAAAGTAAGATTTTGGACCCTTTTTCTTTCTTAATCAAAGTTAGTATTCATTTTGTTATGCAAATCTTTGTATTTTACAGGAGGATAAAGAAGAAATTGAAAGCAGAATTACGTAAATCCACTGATGAAAAAGTTGAGAATGATACACATCAGAAGAAGAAACTTTTGACAGAGATCTCTGAATCATCTGTAAAAGAGGTTGAGGATCATCAACGGCTGGAGAAAGATACACATGATCAGCTTAGCTTTAAGACTCTCAAAGCTCCTTCAAAGAAGAGCATGCCTCCAAATGGAGACAGTACACCCACCAAAATGAGCAATTCAGAAAGACACACAAGAAGCAAAATCAATAGCGAGTCTGTACAAAGAGACAACAGGTATATTTTATGATTTTCCCCATAATCCTCATGAAGATCAGAGTTTTAAATCTTTAATGACAGTTGCTTTTCTGCATCCAAACATATAGATGTTGCTTTGGGTAATCAGTTGCTAGATGCTTCACTTTATGTTTCATGGCCAAATATCTGATATGATTTTGTAATTAGTATTCCATACAGATTGTTGATCCTCTGTAAAATGAATATTTAAGAGATGGTAACTTCTTCTTGAATGTTGTCTTCTTTCACTTTCTCTGCTGCAGTTCACTATAAGTTTTAGTCACCTATAGCTACAGTACAGCTTACAATTGTCACCATGTAACTGCCATTTTACTTCCTTTGTTTTTATCATCTCTTCATTTTGTATATGACGAAGGCTTACCAAGCCTCAAGAGAATGAGGGGTGCAGTCAAGATAAATGTCAGCTACCTGATGATGCAAAAAAGGTTGTGACTGATTTATTTTCATTGCCATGTGTTTTGCAATTCATGACTGGGAGGTACAATAAAAGAGTGTTTTGAACTTATAAGGATTACAACTTCTATTTAATTCTGATACTATTTAGCATGCTTGTTTTCTTCAAATTGATTCCGGTGTTCCATTTCTAAATATTTATTAGACAAATATTCAGGGTTCTAGTAGGAGTGCTAGGCGTAAAAAGAACAAAAGGCGCTGGCTGCGAGAAAAGTCCAAGCTTGAGGAGGAGGTAAATGGATACGTATAAATTACTCTGCTGGAATTGCATCAAGTATTTTAGGACTTTGATATTGTTTCTCGGTTGGTTTGATAAGTTAATTAAGAAGTAAGAACTATTCAGATTCTACCATCCACATGTTCATGTGCGAGTGCATACGCACTGTTTTGTTTCCAGAGAGAACTTACCAAACCAAGCTTTGTTCCTGATGCTGTGATATCTACTTTCAAATGAAGATTAATATGATTTTTCATAATGTCATTTATCATTTTCATTCTTTTTGATTTTACATTAGTTAAAACAAAAGCAATCAGCAGTTGAAAAGGTTCATCTGGAATCGACTGAAGAAAGTTCTGAGGAAGCTGACACGAGTTCTGAGGAAGCTGTCATGAAAGATGAAGCTCTAATTGTTACTAAAGATAAACAACTTGAGGATGAGGAGGAGGAGGAGGAAGCTGTCATGAAAGACGAAGTTACAACTGTTACTAAAGATCAACAACTAGATGACGATGATGTGGATGATGAAGTTGTTCCCATAGAGATTAGGCCTGGTCATATACGATTTGAGCCTCGTTCTAAAGGTTGTCTCTTATATCCTCTTTTGTGACTTTACTACTCCTAATGTGTACTGCTCCAAAAAGCTACTTTTCTATTGAGCTTAAATGTATATGAATGGTCTCTATGGAGCATATGTAGGAAGTGGGACACATCTTAAATTTGTACCACTTGTCAGCAACACTGAATACTGTCTTTTACCTCTGATGCACAGATCTTGATTTCTCACCGACTCGGCACCCAGTGGTAAACTCATATTACTTTCTGAAACTTATTTTCAGTAGTTGCGTACAACTGAGCAATGAGCACATGTTCCTCTATACTTGACTTTTTTCTCTCTTTTTAGTATCCTTCTTTGTCACTAAAATAATAAAATTAAGGTGACTTTTACTGGAAGGAGAAGCCAATGCATGAATCTGGAAGTCATCACCTGTTGTTTAACAGTTCTTTTTTCATCCCTCCCATCTCATTCTGACTCGGTTTGATGTTGCTGTTGATGTCAGTCAGTTTTCTGGATTGCAGGACAGACTTCAGTGGAATGGCATAACCAGTAAGAAGAAGGGTCAAAAATGGGGCACAGAGAAATGCACCAATCGGTCTTTGATTGGTGACAACCATCATAACAAAGAGACCTGCATAACAACGTCAAGTAAGGATGAAGTTCCCGAGAGGTGTATTTTAGACTTCGAAAAGCTAGATCCATATGTTGGCTTGCCCAAGGTGAGTATTATCTTTGTGTTGCTCTGTAAGAGGGGCCTGAGATTTGTTGCTTCCCTTTTCAGATGAATCTGTGTTCTGTATTCTGATCTTTTTAATATTCCCCAGATTTGCAAATGATTACTTGAGCTCTGCATTCAGTTGTATGTTTTGACATATACTCATAAGAATTATGTGTTTGTCCTGAAGTGATATTGTCTCATTCAATGCAGAAAGGTGATGTCTTGGCCTATCGACTAATGGAGCTGTCATCATCCTGGTGTCCAGAGGTTTCTTCATTCAGGGTATGTGGGAAGTGAATGTATTGGAAAATTTTACATGTGTGTGCTATTTCGATTAGGTACTTTTAACTACATTTATCAGAAAAGTGTAATAGAAGAAATACCAAGCACGCACAAATATATATGCATGTGATTTCACACATCATCATGTATTATATCATTATTTATGATTATTGATTTGTTTTGTTCAGGTTGGCAAAATATCATCATATGATTCTGAATCCAATGTGATCAGGTTAGAACCAGTACCGGAATACCCCTTCACAACTGAGAGGAATCAAGATGAAGAGGAAGATTGTGCACTGGAATCAGATACTTCTCCTTATAATGAGGATGGTTCATTGGAGGTATATATGGCTAAAACTTGATGTCATGCTTCTGCAGTATGTAACTGGTGCGGAAAGGCTCATTTTATAATGCAAGTAATGGAGTATTTTTTAGGGAAAAGAAGAAAATACCACCTCGGTTATTTAGTCTATCAAAATAAAAAGAAGTCAGTTATGAAATTCAGCAGAAGGTTAAGACAAAGCAATGACTATGCACTATACTAAGTTTAATTAACTACTGATATAAGGGTTTTGTTTTAATAATAAGCCAACGGGACGTGTAGTTTTAGTAGACTGTGCTCGACACATAATTCAGAATGGTCGTTTACCACCATGATCATGTTCAAATTTTTTATATGTAGCATAGACATATTTACCAATTGATTTCTTACCTAATATTTTCCCGTAAGTTGCACTTGCTAAAAGTGTAATGTTGATCTTCATTTAGCAGGTGTATGGTGTTAAAATTTAAATTCATTATGAAATTTGAGGCTGAAATTATGATATATAATTAGAAAATCAGTGGATGATTACCTGAAACATTTCCCACCACCATCTTGCTGGTAGATTTGTAGTTTAGCATAATAGGTCTGTTGGTGTATTTCCACGAATATGAAGCCCTTTTATTTTCATCAATCGAGCTCTTTTTCACCGAGGCACAGTGCTAGTTTTATTTCTGTTATATGCATCGATGGAGTTACAGCTTTCAGCTAAACAATGATGTTGTAATATTTCCAGGTCGACTTCCTTTCAATAGTTGATCCACGAATTGTCAAGCGGGCTATCCTGGAAGCATCGGAAGTGGCCACACCCAGAACCATACCAGCAGCGAAAGATAAAGTTGCTCGCCCCAATAATGTTATTCCAAATACACATCAGAAGAGTACTACACCTACCTCAGGTATTTTGCTTGTTCCTCCAAATAATACAAGTCGTACATACTTGACTCATTTCATTTAAATTCCTTTTAGCAAATGGAGCTGTGGCAAACACATGGGACGATGTCATTCAGGTGCTAAGCGCCAAGAAGCTAGAACTATTAGCAAAGGTGAATGGACAGGAAAAGCAGAACTCTGGCAAGAGCTCATGGTCCTACAGAGCGGCGAGAGGCAGCGCGCTAGGTCCATTAATGGCTCGTCTCAGAGAACAGAATGAGTTAGAAGGAAAATAGCATTTGTCTGTTCATGCCATTGAAGATCATTTGGTCTAGTTGTCATTGCTCAACAATTTGATGCAGAAACAGTCTGATCTTCAGTTTCTGATACAATGGCCATTTTCAAGTACAGGCAGCTATTTTATAAATTGAGAATTAATTGATACAGCCTACACTTTATAATTCATACTAGTAATTGAGATGTACAATGATACTTGTTTCAACTACTACCCTTATTTACTCATTATTTGCAACATGGTGCAACTTCACCATTTATCGGTACAGCCCTGACTGTTGTCTGTCCCTGTCGCACGACGCAACCGGCTGCTGTTCAAAGCGGCCACATTTAACTTGTAACAAAAGTCGGAGCATTGTGCATGTAGTACATAGGATGTGATGATGTCATCCTTTCCCCTGTGCAGTTAAAAGGTTGAGAATATCAAGAAAATGTTGCGGCTCGTTGCCTTCTTTGACTACCTGCAATACATTAAAGAACTGAAGATTATTAGCTTCAATGAGGATGGCAGATTGGATATGGATACAATGCTTTCACGCTGGACAATGTAACACAAAGGGAAAACAAATTAAGATGTGAATAAAAATAGTTTGCGTACCTGCACTGTAGAATTTGTTGGCAGACCCGAATGGTTGATAAATTTACGACCAACTGCTTCCAAATAAGTATCGAAATCAGGCAATGTCGGAGGATATTCCACGCTAGATTCGTCCCCTAACCAAATGTATATCATGCCACAGTTGCTTCCATCGAAAGCAGGATCTGGAGCTGACATAACGTACACAGATCTTGAATCAAGGTTTTCAAAGTGATGCATCTCCACTTTAGCCATAGATGGCCAATGGTGTAAAGCTGGCCCGATAACAACACTCCTATAATCCGATCTAAAGCCATCTCTAAGCGTCAAGTTATCTTCGTACAACATCTGATCCTGATCGTCAGTATCGCATTCACCCTCAAGTGAACGGCGTTTAATTTCTAATTCAGGTAGAGAAAATGATGAAGACCTAACCAGGGTTCTTGGGACACGTGGTGGTTTATCCACTGAAGGTAAAAGCATTGGTGGGGACGGATAGCCACCCCGGCGTTCCGCAATAGAGGGTGTCCCTTCACGGTGCAGACATGCGTTCTCTATAAATATAGTGTCTTTTGCACATAATTCCTCCGCAGACGGTATAGGATTAGACCCAGACCGGCACATTTCACCTGCTACAAAACTGCCCTTCGGGGAAAATCCAGGATTAGAATCCAATCCTGAAGGTGAAGGCTGCCTGGAATATAGTCCCGAATGATCAGACCAGTTAGACGACGAAGGTGAAAATGTGAATGAGCTGGCGTAATCAGACGTGGAGGGTGACAGTGAAGGTGACTTGAAGCCAATCTTTGGGCTGTCACTTAGAAAATGGGAGAAAGAATCTGGTGAGCCGGGAGACGGTGACTGATCCGAGTCAGGTGAACCACATAAAGGATATTTGGGAGATGACGTGCTTTCCACTTCGGGAGGCGTATCTATTACCATATCCAAACCGTGATCAGATTCTATTGTTTCCCATTTGACTTTAGATGATTTCAGAAAGCCTTTCATGATGCCGCTGGTAAATTTCTGCCTAAGCCTGCCCCACCCACTTCCCCGCGCCGGAAGGTGAGTTTCAGAAACCGCTCCAGAGAGAGGAAATGGAGGCACCACCCCGCCATCAAGTGCCTTAAAGAAAATCTCAAAATCTGTATCGTAATTATTAACTATTCTCTTACCAGACCCAGGTCGAACAGCTGCTTCTTCCTCCCATGCGACTCCTTCCTCTTCCACAATCATTTGATCACCTAAATCAGCATGACTTTGTCCACCCTCGAGCGCGTCCCAAAATCCAATAGGTTCCTCACCTTCCTGGACAATCACGATCGGCCCTTCTGCTCTTTCATATCTCACAACTTGAAAGGCAGCAGCTTTAGCACTGTTGGACATCACAGTGTTACAACTCTTCCCAATCCAGACAAATAGCGACGTTGGAACATGTACGATGAACGCCCCGCGAGAGTCGAGAACGACCGCCCCAGGATGGTTTAACATCTTTGGTACGAGATGCAGTGGAGCATATGGAGAGTGCGGTGCCATTCGAAACACACGAAGAGCTGAGTTAGGACTTATGGGCACAGCATGCACCCGCTTTTGACACTGCAAAAGCTGACAAGCGAATCCCATATTTGGATTTGTTACCCCTCTTGCCGATTTCACGTACTGAAAAGCATCCTCGAAGCTCTGCCCATCCCTCCACATAAGGTAGGCGATGACCAAAGATGTAGATCTCGACACCCCCTGACAACAGTGAACCAAAACCCTCCCCATCTGCTCTCTAACATCTTCAAAGTAATCGAAAACATCATACAGTATACTCGTAATATCCTCGGACGGGCTATCCTGCAACCATAGTGTCTTGTAAACAAGATCATTTTTAAAATACTCGGGACAAACAAACCCAACACAATTAAGCACATGCGTGATCCCATTCTTCTTAAGAATCTCCCTATTCTTCGCAACCGCATCACTTCCCAAATATATATGCTCCGCAATCCTCGAACACTCCTTGTCAAAAAATGCAAGCTTATCCTTCTTAAACAAAAACTCCCTTTGCGCATTCTGCTCACCATCCGGTATCTCAAGTGGCTTAATCGACACCCTCTTCCCACCAGGTGTAGGCGGATGAGGCCAAACACCTAAATCATCCGACCCAGCCCTCGGCCACTCCTCAACACTCCTCCTCGAGATGGAGAGGGGCTGCAATGGTGGCAAGCAAGACCTCTGCTTACTACCACCACCACTACCTTGTGGCCTAGAAAAAGGCTTTGATGGAGACCGATCGGACCACGAAACAGATCGTAAATACCCTTTCCGAGGAGTACTTCCCAAACCGCTACTCCCCTCATCTTCTTCTCCTAACATAATTATCTCCAAACTTGATACAAATTTCTTCAATAAAACTAATAAGTTCCCATCAAGGTATATTTCCAGGAAACTTCATAAGGACCTGAAAGCCACCAGTCCAAATTAGGGTTAATAAATACCAATTTTCTTCTCTGAAAATTCAACACCTAAACCAATTGACTCCATCTCTCTCTACAATACAATATATCTACAATAAACACAACAACTAAAAATCAAACACAGCTACGACCAAGTAAAAGCCCTAAATTCAAACCTGACAACACAATCAAACCAAGTACTAAACAAACCTAACAAAAACAGTGGAACGCAGGGTTTGAATTTACAATACCAGTCAAAAATTATGCCGAATTCTCCATAGCCGGAGATCTGGTGGCCTAAGAGAGGCAGACCGTTGGAAGATTCGGCCGGAAAGATCGCATCTTTGAAGGAGAAGAAGACGATTAAAGAAAGACGTTCGTTCATTCAAACCTTCTTCGTCACTGTTGTAGACTGTGTAGGAAGCGTCCTCCTCGTAGTTGGTTGGATTTTGACTGGGACAACGAACTGGTCAAACTTGCCACGTCAGCTGTTCCTTTTTTTAATGCAACATTTTCATGCAACTTACTTTAATTTTCATTATATTTTTTTCAGACTTAAATTGACGTGACTTGATTATAATTTATATTCAATTATTTGGTCACGAAAGATAATAAATTGATTTAGTCATACAATTTGGCCATACTATGTTAGTAAAATCCAATCAATTTGGTTGAAATGTTGACTATAAGTAAGTTGAGCTACTTGCTATTTAACTCATTCAAGCTTCATTTTCATAGCTCCCATTTTCTTCCTCTGCCTCCCCTATTTGCATTTTGTGAGCTCAAATGTCATATACAATCACCATAAGATAATAATGTTATCAAGAGAAAGAGACCATGATAGGTATACGACTGTTTGATCAAAATCTAAATCTTATATTATGCCTGCTCTTTTGAACTGAAGTAGTTAATTTAACAGGCAGATCGTAATCGTTTTAACGTTGTATTTATTTTGTTCATTGGTCAAGAAAAGCAAGCTATTAAATAAAAGTAGCCTAATGAGAAGAAAAAAGAAGAAGAGGGAAGTGTGATTTCAAACCTTTCTAATAGGTTATTGGTGGTCACATACTTGGAATTTGAATCTTCAACGAACTTCAAACCTTGATAATGCCTTTCTTTGGGGATGCGTATTCGTTGCTTTCATGGCATGTTGGGTAGATGAATGAGCCAGTGAGAATCATAAGATTCTTAAACCATGATGTCAGACTACTTTCACCAGTGCACAAAAAGAGTTCAGGTGGATCAGATCAGATCAGATGTATGTCCACGTGAAGGGTTTACTTGCCTTTCAGGCCCGGCAATGCTTTGATGCTTTGCCTTTTCTGTCAATCATTCCAAAAAGATGTCATCAAATTCAGACCCTAAAAACCAATGTTAACTTCTTTCTGCCAATGTAAAAAAAAAAAAAACAACAACTCAGTAGATCCAAAAACTTCACAACTCCCTCCACCCAGGCATTCCATGTTCCACAGGGAAACCAACCCTTATTTCATACAGCCGCATGATGGTCACCTTCAGGCCCCGGTGACTGCACCACATGGCCAAGGTTCATCACATACCCCGCCTCGCAAGGACCAGCATCCACGGTTCTTGGTGCCAACACAAGAACATGGCTCGCAACGAGATCAAGAACAACATCCTCAAAACCAAAGCCATGATCCGCAACATGCCTTACCGCCCCAGCCTCAGAATATCCGTCGTCCTCAGGGTCAGCATTCATTTCAAATTCCCCTGCAACAAGGGAAGCAGAAAAAAGCCAAAGATAAAAAAGGTGAGCATTCAAGAAAAAAACAGCCCCCACTTCCTCAAGGCCAGCACTTGCCACTACCTCATATATATGTACCACATGACATAAGACACCAAGAGCCACCACATGACATAAGACATCAAGAGCCACCACATGATATAAAACACAAAGAGCCACCACATCGCGCACCACGCCACCAAACTCATGGATTGCGAGTACCCCATCCCCACAAAACCAAACCAGTGACATGGTTTGTTGCTGTCTTCTGTGCCATATTGTGGCTCATTATTTTCCTAGGAGGTCTGATTGTAGTTCTTATCTACCTCATATACCGGCCACATAGCCCAAAGTATGAACTCTCTGAAGTGGCTCTAAATGCAGCCTACATAGACACAGGCCACCTGCTAAATGCAGACGTGAGACTGCTAGCAAACTTCACCAACATAAACAAAAAGGTGAAGGTGGACTTCAGAGACATGGTCATCAATCTTTACTACGGCAGAACTTTAATTGCTACACAATACATCAAGCCCTTTTCGGAGACAAGGAAGGAACATGTTCTTATAGATATTCATTTGGTCTCAAGCCAGGTTCAACTGCCATTACAAGAAAGCCAACGCCTCACGAGGCAACTAGATAAGAACAGGGTGGCCCTTCAAGTGCAAGGACTGTTTCTCACAAGATATAGTATGGGAAGCTTATTGAAATATACTTACACATTGCACAGCAACTGCAGAGTTCTGGTATCCGGCCCGCCAAATGGTGTGCTGGTGGCAAAAAACTGCAGAACAAAACGATGACGTTATTCTCTTGTAATAGACTTGAACTTGCTATTTGTTTTTTATTTTTATGAGTAGCATTCTAACACTCATTGACAAGGCAGCACAACGCAGTTGATTTTACCATGGGAACCGATCTTCAAAACCACCCAAGTTAAATTCTAGTAAAGAAGGGATCTGTCAACCGACAAGATGGATAATACGTTAGCAGACCTTTCAGCAATAAGATCCCCAGCTGAGTGGTCAACATGCTGCATTATTTACTGTGTTCTAGATGCACATGAACAAATTATGAATCAGCACTGCAGCCGATGATAACGTTTTTGAAACAAATCTATAAAATTGCAAGAACTTGGATTCAGTTTTTCTTACTTGGAGTCGGTGTAGCTTAGGGACTGCTTTGATGCTCTTTCTGGAGGTTGCACCTTGTGGCCAGTTTAGTTTACCTCATTTGACATATTTCTCTACTTGTCGACTGAAACTAAAAGAGATTAACATATATAAATGTTTAACTCGCGGAGTAATAAATAATTACAAATGTGTAGGCACCATTTTTTTTGATTCATAAGTGGAATTTCACCACCGAAAATAATACTAACAAAGCCTTGAGGCAGGCTAGCAACAACACTGAGCAGAACACCTCAACAACTGCTAGCAAAACAACCTCTAAGAAACAAAACACTGAAAAAAACACTGCAAAACAGTAAAGATCCCCTGCAAAAAAAGCTCTACTACCCGAAACCAGCGAAAACTCCACTCTAGCAAGAGGCACCTCAAAACAGGCCTCCACTGCCTGCTCTAAAAAAGGACGAAAGGGGCTAACACCTCTCAACACTCCTCGCCTGGAAGCAAAACGCCCTCGCCTCTACGATACAACTCTGGATAGACGAAACAGGATAAGAGCACACTGTGCCTCGGAACTACACACCCCAAGCCGCTCACACAAACTCTAGCTCTCCAGCCTCCTCCACTGAACTCTACCGATTAAGAAAGCACCTCGAAACCTCTCCTACCATAAGGATCACAAGATAGCGCAACACAATGATTTCCATAGACACTTAGCTGATCTAGAAGAACCTCTGAGATCCCAGCTTTCCAGCTGATCTACTTACCTTCTTTCATTATGAAGATTCACGAAAATCTGAATCATCTCTTCCTCAGGTAAATTGCCTTTGATCCCTAGTCTTGCAGCAAAATGGTAAGTCTCCTCGGCCTCCTTTCTAACTAGCCTTCTTCTTTCTTCTTCCTCGTCTTCTTGAATCTCTACACTAGGCCTAAGGCCAAGGGTTGGACCTTCTTCCGGGGAATGATCAGCTCTAGCAGCGCGAATCTTTTTCCTCCTTTGAAATCTTATGTCCTCTTCCTCTTTAGCCTCTGTTTCCTTCCTTTGTAATGAATTCTGCGCTTCTTCATCTAAACCATTACTTTCCACTTCAAATTGTCTTTCTGTTTCAGACAACTGATTGGACTTGCTTGAATTTTCCAACTCCACTAAGTAGGATTTCTTGAGGCGATCTAACTCTGCCCTCCTCTTCCTTCTTTGAACCTTAAAGACTTCCTTCTCCTTTGATTCTTTTCTTTTTACAACTTTAAAGGTTTTTTGAGCTTTTATAGAAAAATCCCTAGCCAAGCTCGACTTCAGACTTAACCTCCTCTTCGACACACCCTCTAAACTTTCCTGGCGGCTGCTAAAGTCCTTATCCTGAGAGATAAAGTCTTCTTGAGAGGAATCGTCTTCCTCAATCCCCATCTGCTCTTTAATCCCCTTCCCCACACTCCCTTTTCCTTTTTGCTGCAAGAAAGAACTCAGAGTAGCATCCCAACCACACTCTGGCACTTCCCAATTTGAAATTGACTTCTCAATTCCCTTTTCTTTCCCTACTGTCCGAAACAGAGAAGACTCGCAAGACTCCTCCTTCTCAAGCGGAGATTCTGGCACAAAATGGATAGACTCCAAAGTACCCTGTATTTCCTGCCCAGGAGAGACAGACTTGACTACAACGGACTCCGAACGACTCTTTTCCCCAACTGACACCCTATCTCGATCTCCGCCTAGGTCCACCACGCACTGCTGCAGGCCCTTGCAGATCAGTCCTTCGTTGAATGAGCAAATAGATAAGTCTTTCTCTCCTTCTGATGACTCCTCCACCTTCCACTCCGTTTCCCTTCCATTAAAGAAGCATTCTTCGCATATCACAGTATCAACAACAATGTCACCTACCAATGCTTCAATGACCTCGAAAATTCTGTCCATCCTACTCGTTTCCACCAGCACTCTCGCCCTCTCTAAACCAGTTTCCTGGAAATCCTTATTTTCCATCTTCAAATAATAACCAAAGGGTTCTGCAATCTTCTGAAAATTTGCCTCACTCCACGCTTTGAAGGGTAGACCAATGACGCTCAACCACACTGACCTTAACCTTGAAGGAACCTCTTCTTTCCATTTATGAATACTTGAGAACCTTCTACTAATAGAGGAAAAATTCCCTGAGAGGCACAGCTCCAGGTCTTCCAATGAGAGAAAGTGGATTAGCGCCTTCTTTCCCCCAAAAGGGAAAATCTTATGAAATTTTACTCCGTTAAACTTCAATTCTTCCTCAAGCTGGTTGGATGGAATGATGACCTTCAGCTCTGCCACTGCACTACTTAGAAGCCACTCCTCATTCTCAGGGATCACTTCCAGTGAAACCTTTCTTTTCTTCGCAGAGAACTAGCTACTAATATCCTTTGAGAAGATCACACCATCTTTCCTCAAAATATTTGGCCTCCACTGAAACTCCGGATATCTTCCTTGCTGACCTTCCCCCGACGCTTTCCTAGTATTCCTAGGTTT
The DNA here is from genome assembly GCA_033675395.1 of Rhodiola chrysanthemifolia. Lineage (NCBI taxonomy): Eukaryota > Viridiplantae > Streptophyta > Magnoliopsida > Saxifragales > Crassulaceae > Rhodiola > Rhodiola chrysanthemifolia. The sequence goes on from CM066204.1 coordinate 18,243,086, forward strand.
GCCTCCAAGGTCCGCTAACTTGACTAATAACCTGCATCTCCCGAACAAAACACCATTCCACCTACTGATAGCCGCTTGGGCCTCCTCCAAACCTTTGTATCTAACGAACCCAAATCTGGATTTAGTCACTCTTCTTTCCTTGGATGGAATAAACACGTCCATTGTTTTCCCAGCAGCATCGAACAACTTCCGTAACCAGGAGGCATCTTTATCACTAGGAATATTATCAATGAAAACACTAAAAAGGGACTCCCTCAGAAGTTGGAAATGCCCTACCCTTCCAGCTCCCTCCTTCCTACCTTCGAAGTTATTTCCCTCACCCTGCTCCATCTTCTTCACAACCAGCAAACCGAAAGAAACAAAGTATATATGGGGTGAGAGAGGCTCGAACTCTCGACCTCAGGATTACTCAGTAGCTATGAGACCTACGCGCTAGCCAACTGCGCCACCACCCCCTCGACAACTTTCCCTCATGGTCAAAAGCTCCAAGTTCTCATGCGTCTGAAACAATGCCTCACCCTACGGGAACGAACATACACATAAGTTTTCCAGTTTAGCTGAAGTCGGTTTCTTATTTACTTTTCTCAACCCGACTATGACATTTTTCTTCATAGTATAAAATCCCAACACAATAAAAGGAGGCATGAGAATAAAATTAATAATTCAAAAGTACAATTATTAATGCCAGAAGGTGACAAAACTGAAAATGGCCTTATCTCATTTTCATTTGCCACAACCACATATCTATATGTTGTAGAGATCAAAGCACCTCAGTCACTATTATCTTACCAGTCACATTCCTTCACTTTGGGTTCATCATCATCACTGTATCTCAATCATATCAAATGAAACCCTATTGGACCTCAACCAATGAGAAAACTTTGAGACATGCTCATGCTCGTTCATATATGTGACATATGAGCCTTGAAGCACTCTCATCTTTCAAACAAATTGAAGGCAAACCAAACATGTCTCTTGAAACACTGAGACTTGTTTCCTCCATACCCATCTGGCCATTGCTAGTTTTGATCCCAGCACTTGCCCTGTTTCTAAGGCTCATCAGGAAGCCAAAGGAAGGTTTCAAAAAACCTCCCAGCCCTCCCAAGATCCCTATCATCGGCAACTTGTACCAACTTGACGCTCTCTTACACAGATCCCTCGCCAAACTCGCTGAGAAATATGGTCCTGTCATGCTCTTGCACTTTGGTCGTGAGCCGTATATAATCCTCTCCTCAGCCGCAGCAGCTAAGGACGCCTTGAAGGTGCATGATGCTGACTTTAGCGGCAGGCCATCGATGTTTTCTCCAGCTAAGTTGTCGTACAACTACTCGGATGTGTCATTCGCTCCCTACGGCGAATACTGGAGGCAGATGAGGAAGACCACCACGCTTGAGCTTTATAGCTCGAAAAGGGTGCAGTCTTTTGGCTCGGTGAGAGCTGCGGAGATAACTGAAATACTTGAATCCCTGGCCTTGTCAGCAACAAAAGGCGAGGCTGTTAATCTTGGCGAGAAGCTATTCACACTAACTGCTAGCATAATGTTTAAAACCGCGTTTGGTACATCTTTCAAAGGGAGCATGATGGATGATAACGGGTTTGAGCAGCTGATTCATGAAGTTGAGGGCTTGCTCGGGACTTTTGCAGCTGCTGATTACTTCCCTTATATTGGCTGGGTAGTCGATAAGCTGAGTGGGTTTCACTCGAGGGTCGACCGGACCTTCCAGAGGCTGGACCAATTCTTCCAACACTTGATAGAGGAGCATATGAAGTCTGAGAAAGCCAAAGATGCCCATGAAGACATAGTTGATGTGTTGCTGAGGGTTCAAAGGGAGCATATCCACTCCGGAGCTACCTGGTTCACCATGAATAAAGTCAAAGGGGTTCTCTTTGTAAGCACACCCAACTTGATAAACACTCAGGGATGTTTCTGTTGTGCTAACTGAGGTGTTCTGATGTTTTTCAGGACATATTCCTAGCAGGAGTTGACACGGGCGCCATAACTGTAGTATGGGCGATGACAGAGTTGGTCAGGAACCCGAGTGCCATGAAAAAGGCGCAAGATGAAATCAGATACCTGATGGCTGGAAAGGATCGAGTATCCGAGCAAGACTTAGAAAGCCTTGAGTACTTTAAAATGGTACTAAAGGAAACACTGAGGCTGCATCCTCCAGCTCCACTTCTCCTACCAAAGCAAACAACCGCAAATACCCAAGTCCTCGGATATCATATCAAGGCGGGAACTCGAGTATATATCAACGCATGGGCCATTGGTCGTGATCCTAAGACATGGGAGAAACCTGATAAATTTTCCCCAGAAAGGTTCGAAGACAGTCCTATTGACTACAAGGGGCAGAACTTCGAGTTGATACCTTTTGGTGGTGGCAGGAGGATGTGTCCAGGGATAAACATGGGAATGTCCACTGTACAGCTTTCCCTAGCAAACATGCTTCATTCTTTTGACTGGAAATTGCCTGAAGGGATGACAAGAGAGGATATAAGCATGGAGGAAGGCGCCGGACTCACTACCTTCAAGAAGATACCGCTTAAGTTAGTGCCTGTCAGATTTCAAACTTGAGTAGAACTAACTGATAAACTTGAGTGAAACATGATACAAATGCGAAACAATGTGTCACTAGATTTAAGTCCTAGTGTCATACTTTTCACTCAAAATCTTCTGGTTCATGTTAGTAATCTGTCGCTGAAACAAGCACATAAACAATTATGCTGATTTGGCCGCCAAGGAATTCAAAGTCAAACTCTAAAAATCACACAGCTGAACTCTACATAAACTAACAACCTAAACCTAAAAAAGGATTCACTTTTTGCAAATTCCACAACTTAAATTGGTCCATTCAAACAACCATTTCAACAGATTACATACACCAATACAAAATTCAATCAATAAATGTGCTGAGCTGGCGCGACATCTACCTCGCTCGCTTCCTCGGTCGACGATCGATATATACGAAGTGCGGAAATTCGGTCATAAACTCCATTTCCATACCGAAAACGACAGCAAAATTGATCCGACGAATCACCAGATCCTCCAATCGAAGAGCAAAGTTGAATCATCGAAAATCGCAGGAACGAAGAAGGCGGTTAATTACTGCGCGCTTGTAGCTGGTTTCTGAAACTCAACTAACCCTGGTTAAAGAGTTAAACCGCGGCGTAGTTCAATGAAATAAATAACTTATTAATTAAATGGATAATTAGCTTTTACATAGATGCCATTCGAAATGGGCCACAATATCTCGGCCGTTTATGGTAGGGTATCGTGATCGTGAATGATCATTATATGGGACGAATTGTTCGGATTTTGGCCCATTCAAAGTGTTTATTGGGCTAAGAATCGTAACCGGATATTTGTTGTTTTTTCTGATTGGAGTAAATATGAAAAATAAGATCTTTGTAAGACAATTAAGCAACTTAATCTTAAACTACTTTTTTTTTTCGATCAAAGAAAGCCAGAGCGACTACAGTAACATGCCCCAGAGGGACACAACGTCTAAGAAAAGGGTACGATTTAACAGCTAACAAGTTTGGCCAATCGACCGCGGTGACCGACACTAAAGGACCCATGCCCCACTTAAGCGCGGTCGCACCCTTTTAACAAAACAGCCCTAAAAGGACAATCATCATGAACAACCAAAGGCTGTCAAAGAAGACAGTCCAAGAACGACTGAAAAAACAAAATCAACCAGAGGCTGATAAGGAAAGGTAGCCGAAAAACGACTACAAGGCACCTACAAACCTAAAAGCCCTAACAACTACAATAACTAATCTTAAACTACTTGATTGAAGATAAGAAGACTTTTAATTGCCTACTGCATTATGGGTTTCGTTTTCTTTCCGACAGCCAATAGGCAATAATGCAAGAACGTGACAAAATTGAAAATGGCTTTGGCTACAATTAGGGTAGGTATTTGACCCTAGGGTCAAAATGCTCTTAGGATCACCCTTACCCTGTCCGATCTGTATCCTTTCCTTTCTTATCCTCGTACCCTAACGTACATTGCCCACAAAGTCTAAGGCAGGGTAAGGGTCATGAAAAAATAGACCCTCCCCAGCCATCTTACCCTGCCCTCCTACCCTGTAATACCTTGTCTTATCCTACTATTTACATTCATATTATGAATTTTTTTCAAAATATGCTTAAATTTTCCCTAATTGACCCTACCCTAGCCGACCCGACCCTATCCTACCCTACCCTAATATTACCCTACCCATGGATGCCCTACGGGCTTAATAAAATATATCTACCAAGCATATACTGTTCATATGGTTAACGAAAAATGGTCTACCCTGCCCTTACCCAGTCCATTGCCGACCCCTAATCCTACAATAATATATTTGTCATGTCCATTGCTTTATCTTATAAGTACTACAAAGAAGATTTATGAATTATTATAAAAAGGCGAAAAAATGAATGATTGACAAGCTCTCAGCATTGTAGGATAATATTGAATCAGGATTTAATCAGGATTTTGATCGTTAGACTTTTACCTTTTGCTTAATAAGTTGATTTGTTTAGGATACAAACACCAAAATTAATATTCGAAAACGTTCTAGAATAGTTGAGAAGTTCCTATATATGAAACGACAAAGGTGAAATGTAGTGAAAGAAATAAGAGGAAAACAAACCAAATGTCTAGACAAAGATTGAGGTTTCATTTTCGCTATTTTTTTTATTTGATAACATTAGCAACAGGCTACAAGAACTAGAACATAGGACTTTAATCAACTAGATAAACAGATCAGTCTCGGACAACAGTCTAGTTTAGTCCAGCACCAGTTAAAGTCAATCACACGCTTAGCCAGCTGGTCTGCGACGACGTTTGCCTCTCTTCGGATAAGAAAAACCTTCCATTCCATATGATGTTGGAGCATTTGCAAACTGATTCTAAACCACTCTTCATGAGCAATATTATCATCCGGGCAGATGTTCAACCATTTCACAATATCAGCACAATCTTCTCGAAGATAACCCTGTCGGCATTAAGCTTTTCGACCAATTTGAAACTCTCCAGCAAACCAAGACCTTCACAAACAACGCTGCTATAGATATCAACTCCTTTAAGGGCTCTAACTGCCAAGATATTTCCTCCACTGTCCCTGGCAACAATCCCGATACCTCCTCCCACTGAATCCTTCCAAGATGCATCACAGTTCAGTTTTATGAAACCAGCAGGGGGTTTTTTCCATTCAAAATCAGAGTTGTATAGATATCTCATGTTAGAAAGGTACTTAGATTCGTACTGCTCAAAAGTTCTGGTCAGATTAGTGGCTTTGTAGACAAGCTCATTTAAACTGAAATCACTATCTTCATGTTTCCTTTTATTTCGTTTGTACCAAATAAGCCACAGAGTAACTAAAACCAATTGTCTTCTCCTCTGAGTGAAATACCTCCAGCTATAATGGATGATATCGGCAAAGGTAACCGAAAATGGGAAAGCACTCAGTTCTGGGATTCCCAAGCGATTCCAAACAGCTCTCGCAAACCAACAGTGTAGGAAAGCGTGAGAGTAAGTTTCTATACGATAACCGCATTCCCCACATACTACATTGTTTTCCAGACCACGCCTATGCAAGCTGATACCAGTCGGAAGAGCTGCATGATAGCCACGCCACCCAAAGATTTTAACCTTCCTGGGGACTGCCATTTTCCAGTAATCAGTCCAAAATTTCTGAGATTGCGACAAGTCCGAGCAACCAATGTCTTCTCCTCTATCTTCGTTCTTTAGCTGTCTCATCAGTTTATAAGCACTACGAATATCAAAAACTTCAGAGGGGTTTGCTGTCCAAATAGTATGCCCATTCTGATCTTGATGCGATCCTGCTCTAACCAGCTCAAAACCTTTAACAATGCTCCTTCAACAATAGGAAGGTCTGTACCCAACAGTGCAATGCAACATATCATAATCATAGTAATACTTGGCCTTATAAATTTTAGACACTAGCAAATCTGGTTGAGTGTAAATCCTCCATGCTTGCTTAGCAAGAAACGCCATGTTTATGCATTTAAAATCCTTGAAACCTAAACCTCCCTTGTTCCTGTCTTGACAAAGGGTCTGAGATTTAACCCAGTGTATTGGTTTTTTGGCATGAGAGCAGGACCACCAGAATTTTCTAGATGAGCTGTGCATTTTATTAATAATATGATCTGGTAGAAGAAAGCAGTTCATTGCATATTGCGGCAGCGCTTGTAGGACAGCTTTGATGAGGATTTCCTTACCTCCGGAAGAGAGGTTTTTCGAATTCCAGCTCTCAGTCTTGTTCCAGAATTTATCAATCACGCTTGAAAAATTTAATGTAAGCTTCCTTTGTAATGTTAATGGCAAGCCCAGATATTTAGCATGATGGCTAGAAATAACCACTGAAAGCTGAACTCGAAAAAAATCTCTTAAATCCTCCGGAGCATTAGGAGAAAGGACTAACTCAGATTTATTGTAGTTGATGACCTGTCCAGAAATGTTCTCATACTTCGCCAACAGAGAGGACAAGGCTTCAGCAGTACCTTCCTTAACTTTGAATAATAATAGGCAATCGTCCGCAAACATGATATGTGAAACAAAAGGCGCTCTTCTGCAAACCTTAATACCTTCAATGCTCCTTTCCATCTCTAACTTTGAAAGACTATAACTCACCCATTCAGAACAAAGGATGAATAAGTAAGGTGACAAAGGGTCACCCTGACGCAGACCTCTTCCCGGTGCAAAGAGCGCAGTTGTTTTCCCATTAATACTGATAGCATACCGCACGCTAGACACATAGTTCAAAATCATGTTCACCCATCTTGCCTCAAAAACAAATCTCAACAGCAATAACTTCAAGTATCTCCACTCAACTCTATCATAAGCTTTTGATATATCCAGCTTCAACGAACCATAGACACTCTTCCCCTGTCTTGTATTTTTAATATAATGTGCAGTTTCATGAGCAATAAAATAATTATCAGTTATTAGTCTCCCTTTAATGAAAGCTGATTGCGCAGGGCTAATAATCTCCGGTAAAATTTGCTGTAATCTGTTGACAACCACTTTAGCCACTGTTTTAGACACAACACTTGTGAGGCTAATATGCCGATAATCCTCCATTCTCGCTGCAGATTTAATTTTCAGAATCATGACAATAAGAGTATCATTTGTACCTACCGGAATATGACCTTCATGTAAAATGGAGAGACAAGAAGCAATGAAATCCCTTCTGATAGTGCCCCAGAATTTTTGTAAGAAGCCAGCAGGAAAGCCATCTAATCCAGGGGCTTTGTACGGATAAAGCTGAAATAGAGCTCTCTTTATCTCACATTCTGAATAAGGCTCCGTAAGCATCCTATTATGGGCCTCAGTAATTGTTGAAGGAATAAGCTAAATAGAATCCAACATTTCCGTCAGGCATAACAACAGTAGAAGAGAAAAGTTCTTGAAAGTAGGACACCGCCACATGCTCTAAGGCATTTGGCTCTGTGTGGCTTATTCCTTCTCTGTCAACTAAAGAACTAATATGTTAATTCTCTTCCTTGTATTAGCCTTGAGATGGAAAAATCTTGTGTTATTGTCACCTTCACCCAACCAAGAAACTCTAGATCTTTGCGCCCACATACATTCTTCTCTAACAAGCCATTCGTCTATTTCCTTAGCTATTTTCTTTTCTTTTTCTGTGGACACATGAGATCGCATACCTTGTCGAACTACAACTAACTCCTCCTTCAACTTCTTCAAATGACTGCCAACATTTCCAAAGCTTCTTTTGTTCCAGACCTTTAGGTGCTGAGAAAGATCAACCAGTTTATCAACCATTAATACACTATCAGCATTAGACTTCCAAGAATTAATAACTGTGTCAACAAAGCTAGCGTCCCTCATCCACATTGATTCAAATCTAAACAATTTGTCATGAACACTAGTATTCCCATCCAGCTTAAGAGTTGGACTTGCATTCCTAATAGCAATAACGTTCACTCATGCACTTTGACCTAACTTTTCTTTATCGTCTTCCTCAAACTAAATCCATGTCTATAAGGACTAAACAACATCCAATATTCACTCCACCATACTATCACTATGTTGGCAAAACAAACACATGTCCTTTCTAGGTAATTAATAGATAAGTAGCAGGTCGTCAGTGGGGTTGAGATCACATGAGAAGACTAAGTTACATGAGAAATAAGAAATAATCTCAATCTTCCATTCCATCACGTCTAAGAAATAATCTCAACCTTCCATTCCATAACTATGATTGCTACGCATTTTAAACAGAACGCTACGCATTATAAATATACGGCCATCAAAAAATTTTAAACAAAAAGCTACGCATTTTAACTAGAAAGCTACGACTTTTAAACAGAAAGCTATGCATTTTAACCAGAAAGCTACGCATTTTAGTCTGGAAGCATCCCAAAAATCCAAAACCCGAAATTTGCGATTGAGAATTTCTTATGCAATTAGAATGATCGACTACAAAATCCAAGATGCGATAGTATTTAAGACTTAATTATATGTAAAAGATCCTATTAATAATAAGCCGCGAGATCTTTAATCCAACGGTTTAGAAAACTTCTCATTTCTCATGATTTTACCCACTTTTCATTTGATCCTTATCAGGTCGTCAGTATATATCAAAATCAAAACAAACTGGACACCAATTATGGCACTACTTTTCAACTTGCTCGTTCTTAAATCTGTGACATATGAGCCTTGAAGCACTCTCATCTTTCAAACAAATTAAAGGCAAACCAAACATGTCTCTTGAAACAGTACTGAGACTTGTTTCCTCCATACCCATCTGGCCATTGCTAGTTTTGATCCCAGCACTTACCTTGATTGTAAGGCTCATCAGGAAGCCAAAGGAAGATTTCCATAAGCCTCCAAGCCCTCCCAGGCTCCCTATCATCGGCAACTTGTACCAACTAGACGCTCTCTTACACAGATCCCTCGCCAAACTCGCTGAAAAATATGGTCCTGTCATGCTCTTGCACTTTGGCCGTAAGCCTTATATAATCCTCTCCTCAGCCGCAGCAGCTAAGGATGCCTTGAAGGTGCATGATGCTGACTTCTGCGACAGGCCATCGATGTTTTGTCTAGCTAAGTTTTCGTACAACTACAAGGATGTGGGATTCACTCCCTACGGAGAGTACTGGAGGCAGATGAGGAAGACCACCACACTCGAGCTTTATAGCTCGAAAAGGGTCCAGTCTTTTAGCTCGGTGAGAGTTGCTGAGATAACTGAAATGCTTGAATCCCTGGCCATGTCAGCAACAAAAGGCGAAGCTGTTAATCTTGGCGAGAAGCTATTCACATTAACTGCTAGCATAATGTTTAAAACCGCATTTGGTACATCTTTCAAAGGGAGCATGATGGATGATAACGGGTTTGGGCAGCTGATTCATGAAGCTGAGAGCTTGCTTGGGACTTTTGCATCTGCTGATTACTTCCCTTATATTGGCTGGGTAATCGATAAGCTGAGTGGGTTTCACTCGAGGGTCGACCGGACCTTCCAGAGGCTGGACCGCTTCTTCCAACACTTGATAGAAAAGCATATGAAGTCTGAGAAAGCCAAAGATGCCCATGAAGACATAGTTGATGTGTTGCTGAGGGTTCAAAGGGAGCATGTCCAGTCAGGAGCTACCTGGTTCACTATGAATAATATCAAAGGGGCTCTCCAGGTAAGCACACTCATATTGATAATCACTCAATGCTGTTTTTTCTGGTGTGCTAACTGAGGCGTTCTGATGTTTTTTCAGAACATATTCCTAGCAGGAGTTGACACAGGTGCCATAACTGTAGTATGGGCGATGACAGAGCTGGTCAAGAACCCGAGTGCCATGAAAAAGGCGCAAGATGAAATCAGATGCCTGATGGCCGGCAAGGATCGAGTATCCGAGCAAGACTTAGAAAGCCTTGAGTACTTAAAAATGGTACTAAAGGAAACACTGAGGCTGCATCCTCCAGCTCCACTTCTCCTACCAAAGCAAACAACCGCAAATACCCAAGTCCTCGGATATCATATCAAGGCGGGAACTCGAGTATATATCAACGCATGGGCCATTGGTCGTGATCCTAAGACATGGGAGAAACCTGATAAATTTTCCCCAGAAAGGTTCGAAGACAGTCCTATTGACTACAAGGGGCAGAACTTCGAGTTGATACCTTTTGGTGGTGGCAGGAGGATGTGTCCTGGGATAAACATGGGAATGTCCACTGTACAGCTTTCCCAAGCAAACATGCTTCATTCTTTTGACTGGAAATTGCCTGAAGGGATGACAAGAGAGGATATAAGCATGGAGGAAGGCGCCGGACTCACTTCCTTCAAGAAGATACCGCTTAAGCTAGTGCCTGTCAGATTTCAAACTTGAGTGAAACATGATACAAATGCGAAACAATGTGTCACTAGATTGAAGTCCTAGTATCATACTTTCACTCAAAATCTTCTCGTTCCAATAAGTGGCTTGGCTAAGACTGTAAATATGTAATACCTAGTTCATGTTAGTAATCTCTCGCTGAAACAAGCACATAAACAATTATGCTGATTTGGCCGCCAAGGAATTCAAAGTCAAACTCTAAAAATCACACAACTGAACTCTACATAAACTAACCTAAACCTAAACCTACAAAAGATTCACTTTTTGCAAATTCCACAACTTAAATTGATCCATTCAAACAACCATTTCAACAGATTACATACACCAATACAAAATTTCAATCAATAAATGTACCTTCACTGATGGCTGAGCTGGCGCGATGTCTCAAGCCAACCAATACTCCATCCCGATCAAGTATCAATGGCCAAGGAATTCAAAATCCAAAAATAACACATTTTAGCTATAAATTAACAAACAACCCTAGACTTGCAAAGAAATTAAATTTTCAAATTTCCACTTCATCATCTTTTGGCAGATTATACCCAAATATATTTCAATCCAATTATGTACCTTCATGAATGCCACAATGGCAGAAGGGTGACATAACCGAAAATGGCCTTATCTCATTTGCATTTTCATTTGCCACAACCACATACTACATATCTATGTGATTTCTTTTGCCACAACCACATATCTATGTGATGGACATTGCGAATATCAAAGCCAAGACATATTCAATACACCTGGCTGCTTTCATCCCACCTTCAATGCGATTTGTCATGTTTCATTGGCCCAATTTTTTTTATTAATGCAAACTTCTCACTCATTCCTCAATCATAGTTACAGAGATCAAAGCATTCACCTCAGTCACTATTAATCTTTACCAGTCACATTCCTTCACTTTGGGTTCATCATCATCCCTCAATCTCAATCCATATCAAATGAAACCCTATTGGACCTCAACCAATGAGACAACTTTGAGACATGCTTGTTCATATATGTGACATTTGAGCCTCGAAGCACTCCCCATCTTTCAAAATTAGCCAAACCAAACATGTTTCTTGAACCACTGAGACTTGTCACCATACCCATCTGGCTGTTGCTACTTTTGATCCCAGCCGTTACCCTGCTGCTGAGGCTCACCAGGAATCCAAAGGATGGTCTCAACAAGCCTCCAAGCCCTCCCAGGCTCCCTATCATCGGCAACTTGCACCAACTACATGCTCTCATACACCGATCCCTCGCCAAACTTGCAGAAAAATATGGTCCTGTCATGCTCTTGCACTTTGGCTGTGAGCCAACTATAATAATATCCTCAGCCGCAGCAGCTGAGGATGCTTTGAAAGCTCACGATGCAACTACTCGGCTGTGTTTTTCGCTCCCTATGGAGAATACTGGAGGCAGATGAGGAAGACCACCACATTAGAGCTCTTTAGCTCCAAAAGAGTTCATTCCTTTGGCTCGGTGAGAGCTACTGAGCTAACTGAAATGCTTGAATCCCTAGCTTTTTCAGCAACAAAAGGCGAAGCTGTTAATCTTGGCGAGAAGCTATTCACATTAACTGCGAGCATAATGTTTAAAACCGCGTTTGGTACATCTTTCAAAGGGAGCATGATGGATGATAAGGGGTTTGAGCAGCTTATTCATGAAGCTGAGGGCTTGCTTGGGACCTTTGCAGCTGCTGATTACTTCCCTCATATTGGCTGGCTAATTGATATGCTGAGTGGGTTTCACTCGAGAATCGACCGAACCTTCCAGAGGCTGGACCACTTTTTGCAACACTTGATAGAAGAGCATATGAAGTCCGAGAGAGCCAAAGATGCCCATGAAGACATAGTTGATGTTCTGCTGAGGGTTCAAAGGGAGCATGTCCACTCCGGAGCTACCTGGTTCACCATGAATAAAGTCAAAGGGGTTCTCCTAGTAAGCACACCCAACTTGATAATCACTCAAGGATGTTTTCTGTTATGCTAACTGAGGTGTTCTGATGTTTTTTCAGGACATATTCCTAGCAGGAGTTGACTCGGGCGCCATAACTATGGTCTGGGCAATGACAGAGTTGGTCAGGAACCCGAATGCCATGAAAAAGACGCAAGAAGAAATCAGATACTTGATGTGTGGAAAGGATCGAGTATCCGAGCAAGACTTAGAAGGCCTCAAGTACTTAAAAATGGTACTAAAGGAAACACTGAGGCTGCATCCTCCAGCTCCACTTCTCTTACCAAAGGAAACAACAGCCAATACCCAAGTTCTCGGGTACCATATCAAGGCTGGAACTAGAGTATATATCAATGCATGGGCCATTGGTCGAGATCCCAAGACATGGGAGCAGCCTGAGAAGTTTTCCCCAGAGAGATTCGAAGACCGTCCTGTTGACTACAAGAGGCAGAACTTTGAGTTGCTACCTTTTGGTGGTGGCAGGAGGATGTGTCCCGCGATAAACATGGGAATGTCCACCATAGAGCTTTCCCTAGCAAACATGCTTCATTCTTTTGACTGGAAATTGCCTGAAGGGATGACAAGAGAGGATATAAGCATGGAGGAAGGCGCCAAGCTCACTACCTTCAAGAAGATACCGCTTAAGCTTGTGCCTGTCAGATTTCAAACTTGAGTCGAATAACTGATAAACTTGTGAATAATTATACAAATGCGAAACAAAATGTCACAAGATTGAAGTCCTAGTATCATACTTACACTCAAAGTCTTCTCTGTCCAATAAGTGGGGGTTGACTGTAAATATTTATCAGCTAGTTCATCTAAGTAATCTCTCGGTGAAACCATCACAGAAACAATTATGCTGATCTGTGCAAGGAATTTAAAGTCGAACTCTAAAAATCACATACCTGAACTCTACAATCTACATAAACTAACAACCTAAACCTAAAAAAATTAACCTTTTCCAAATTCCACAACATAATCCAATCCATCCACACCACCATTTCAACAGATTAACATACACCAATAAAAAAATTCAATCCATAAATTAACCTTCACCGATGGGTGAGCTGCCGCGACGTCTCAAGCCAACCTCGCCCGCTTCCTCGGTCGCCGATCGATATATCCGAGTGCTTAAACTCCGTCACAAACTCTATTTCCAAAACAAAAATAACAACACAATCGATCCGCCCAATCACCAGATCCTCAAATCGAAGAGCAAAATTGAATCATCGAAAATCGCAGGAGCGAAGAAGGCGATTATATATTGCGCGCCGGGAGCTGGTGTCTGAAACTCAACTAACCCTGGTTACATAGTTAACCGCGGGTAGTTCACGAAATAAATAACTTTTTTTTAATACGTGGCCGGTCGGTTTGAGATGAAATTTTAGTTTAGTTAAATTTAATTTAGTTTATATTAACTAAAATTAATTTATTTTAATTGAATTTAGTTTAACTTATCTTAAGCTTAGCTGAATTTAATTTAATTTATTTTAGTTTAACTTAGTTTATATCAACTTAACGTAACTAATCTAACATCATCATCATTACAACCATCATAATCATCATATCACCATCATCATCATCATCACCGTCATCACCATCATATCATCACAACCATCATCATCACCATCACCATCATATCGTCATCATCATCACAACCATCATCATCATATCACCATCACCCTATCATCATCATATCACCATCATCATAATCATCATAGTGATGATGCTGATGCTGATGCTGATGCTAATGATGATGATGATGATCATGGTGGTGGTGATGATGCTGATGCTAATGATGATGATATGATGATGATCATGGTGGTGGTGATGATGATTCTCATTATGATGATGATGATGGTAATGGTGATGGTGATGATCAACTTAAATCAAACTAAATTTACTTTATTTTATTTTAGTTTTGCTTAGCTGAATTTAGTTTATTTTAATTTAGTTTAGTTTAGCTGAATTTAGTTTATAAGTCAGAAATATAAACTCAAAAGAACACGACCGAAGTAAATAAGATATTTGTAAGACAATTAAGCAACTTAAACTACATGATTGAACCTAAGAGGGGCCTTCGTCAAGGTGATCCTCTTTCGCCGTATTATTTCTTGATTTGTACTGAATGGCTATCACAGAAAATTGAACAGGCGCAGAGGGATAAAAATCTGACAAGCATCAGAATATGTCGGGGTGCACCGGCGGTGACACATCTATTCTTTGCGGATGATAGTGTATTCTTCTTGAAGGCTATATCATCTAATGTGAGAAGACTGTTGGAGTTTCTGAAAGAGTATGAACTCGTAGCGGGGCAGAGAATCAACTTCAGTAAATCGGAGATTGTATTTAGTAAGAATGTGCCAGAAGGAGATAAAAAAAATATGCTAGCAGAGATGTTGGGAGTAAATCAAGTGCAAGTCCATTCGAGGTCTTCAGTTATATTATTCAGAATACGTGGAAAAGGATTCTTGGATGGAAGGCTCTACACTTATCGTCCGCGGGCAAAGAGGTAATGATAAAGTCCAGTATTGCAAGAAGTGCCGCAATATGCAATGATGTGTTATAAGCTGCCAATCACAATATGCAAGCGTCTATCCAGCATAATCCGGAAGTTCTGGTGGAGATATGAGTTTGAAAATATAGGCATCCATTGGACGAATCAAGAGCTATTAGGTACAGCAAAGAAGGATGGAGGTATGGAGTTTCGAGAGCTGGCCTTATTCAACGATGCCTTGCTAGCAAAGCAAGCATGGAGACTGATGGAACCTCCAGAAACGTTGGTAAGCAAAATCATTAAATCCAAATATTTCAAAGGCACTGACTTTCTTAATTCGCAGCTGGGTAGTAAAGTATCAATGGCGTGGAAAAGCATTTGGTCAGCCGGAATGAAGTTTAGAGAATGGATTCAATGGGTCAGGACAATCAGAAACCAATATGGCTGCTAGAGAGTGATGGGAGATTTACCACAAAATCAGGGTATGGGATACTTAAGGAGGAGAAGGAGCAAGCAATAGCCATGGTGAAATGGGGAGCCTTCGGAGAAAAGTAAGATTCATAAGTTCTGGAGATCTCTATGGAGATTGAAAATTCAGGGTAAGGTTAAGATTTTTGTACGGAGGCTATATTATGATTTCTTGCCATCAGCTGCTAACCTAGTTAAGAGGGGCTGTGTAACCGACTTAAGCTGCAAAGTTTGTGGTTTCCGATATGAATCATCTTTACATATCATTAATTCTTGTTGGTGGGCTAAATTGTTTTGGAGTAGTATGGGAGTTGATGTTAGCTTCCTAAATGTTCAGTTTCAAACAATAACAGATTGGATCTGGTTTTGTATGAAAAATTTTCCTTTGGGGGATCTAATGCTCATATTCTATGGGGTAAGACTGATTTGGTATAACAGAAATTTATTATGTCATGGAGCGAGAGGCCTGGATGCGGTGGCAGCGGCTAATTCAGTCAAGTCCCAGTTTCTACGACCTAGTTTCAGGTTTACTACTTTGCAGTTGGAAGGTGTGGGTGTATGGGAGGCCCCGACAGACATGTATGTCAAAGTGAACTGTGATGGAGCTTGGGATAGGCAGTTGAAGAAGGCCGGAATTAGTTGTGTGGGGAGGAATAAGGAAGGTTTATTTGTAGGAGTTAAAGCGAGACCAGTCACAGGAGTAAATAACCCAGTGGAGGCAGAAGGAGAAGGAGTTGCAATCAGTTGCGCAATGCACTGGGTTGTAGATGAAGGATGGACCAGATGCATTTTTGAAACGGATAGTGCGGAAGTGTTTTCATTATTAACACAAAGAAGTTGTCGGTCAGCCCAAGGCTCAAATTGGCTAG
Source organism: Rhodiola chrysanthemifolia (assembly GCA_033675395.1). Classification (NCBI taxonomy): domain Eukaryota; kingdom Viridiplantae; phylum Streptophyta; class Magnoliopsida; order Saxifragales; family Crassulaceae; genus Rhodiola; species Rhodiola chrysanthemifolia. Next base: position 18,259,215 of record CM066204.1, read on the forward strand.
TGCACTGTTTACAGATGTTGGTGGTGCATGACGATTGGAGAATTTTTTTGGTTCCCAGGGAAGCTAACGCTGTTGCGGATCATCTAGCAAAACTAGCAAAGGCTGCGAATTGGAGTTGGTCTTCTTCAGAGGCACTGTCTAGGCTGCTAGCAGTGTTATTAAAACCGAATTGTGAATCGAACCGGTCAAGTTACTGGGTCAATGAGCCAGTGGTTCAACCCGCACATACTAAAAAATAAAAAATAAAAAATTTATATATGATATTATAATTTAACATATTTATGACTTGAATAAATATTATGATCCGATTATAACAACATACCATACAAATTTTGAATTTGATAAAGTACAAATCAATAATACAAAAATAACAATTTTAGTCTTAATTTGCAAGTCACAACAATAAGGGATTTATAAGACTAATTAAATTGATAATACGTAATAACTTTTATAAATTTGATAAATGAATATATATTATTGAAACAAATAATAAAACAACAATCATCTTTAGCCTAATGGAAAGAAAGAGAATAACTATTAAGAGGTGCTTGGGTTCGAGTCTTGTCCAAGTCAAAATTAAATAAATAATTTTTCAGACCAAATCGAACCGATTGAACCGATCAAATCACGATTTTAATGAAAAATCGGGTCTTGACCGGATTGAATGCATTTCCGATCCGATGACAGAATCGAACTGATCCGGTAATCGATTCCCGATCCAACTGGCCCATCTTGTCCGATTTTCACTACACTGGCAGCTAGGTTCTATTTCCTAGTTGTTTTCCGAGCAGTGCTCGTGTTGTGTGTTGACTTTGTGTCTTTCGATCAAAAAAAAAAAACTACATGATTGAAGATAGACTTTTTGCCTACTGCATTATAGAGTTAGAGGTTTCGTTTTCGTTCCGACAACCAATAATGCAAGAATGTGACAAAATTGAAAATGGCTTTATATCATTTTCTTTTGGCTGCAATAATTATATTTGTCATGTTATGTGATGTCCCTGCTTTATCTTATCCTACAAAGAAGTTATAAAAAGGTGAAAAGAATATGACCGTTACCAAATTTGATTGCCCATGTATTTATTTGCAGCTCAACGCTCTCAGCATCGTAGGATAATATAATCAGGATTTTGATCGTTAGACTTTTACCTTTTGCTTAATAGTTTATTTGTTTTTGTAACTCTCCGTCTCACATCGGCCGAGAGAGCTGAATATGATAACTTAATAAGTAAGCATACTAACTATTTTATCACCAACATACCATGGTTTTGTGATAGACTTCAGGCTGTGGGGACCTAAAGGATGGTGGTGACAAGAGACAGTTAGGGCAGACTAGACTTATAATGGCTCGGATCGGCTTTAGGAGGGTTTAAGTGGGGGAGTATGTAACACTCCGTGAGAGAGCTGAATATGATAACTTAATAAGTAAGCCTACTAACTATCTTGTCACCAACATGGTGACAAAGACAGTTAGGACAGGCTAGACTTATAACGGTTCGGATCGACCTTCTCGGTCGGGTCGTTACAGATGGTGTTGTTGATTTATATAGCGAGGACTTCGCTTTGAACAAAGGCATGCAGGTCATGCACTCCAACCAACTCATATGGTTAACATGTTGCCTGCAAGGTCATGTTAAAGGATGTGTGTTCAATTTCCACCACCAACAACCGTAAAGATTCCCCATATACAGAGGCGGACCCAGAAATTAAGTTAGGGGGTGACAGACGAACCTTTGAACAGACCACGAAAATAATCTATTATGTAAATAAATGTCATGATACAAAATGTAGATTTTGTTTTGAATGATGAATTAATAGTATTTTTCATAATGTTTAAGTTTTTTTCATTAATCGCACACCAAACTCACAAAAGCGGGTTGAATCTGGGACGCGAAGCTCCGCAATGCCCCAATTTATTAAGAAATTTCATGAATTGAATAAAGAAAAAGAAAATAACTTTGATAAAGAATTGACGAGGTCAATGGGATGCTGACTTTGTGATAAAATATAATATATGCGGTAATTTTATTGACGATAATTTGTATTTAAATATGTTAATTGTAATATATGACTATTAAATACAGAAAATTTTAATTTTATTATTTGAGTATTAAGTTTGAACTCCTATAAGTATCAAATATTGAATTAATTTTATTATATGCCTATAGATTTTATTAACCTTTTGTGAATTTATTATATATAAAAAAAATCAAAAAAATTTGGGGTGACATTTGTCACCCTAAACACCCCCTGGTTCCGCCCCTGCCCATATATCTCAAAGCCCAAATTGGCACATTTGGTCTAGCCATTTATGACATGAAATTTGGGAATCCTTGTTGGTTGTTGGTAGGGATTGAACATGAGATCTCCCACCCTTTAACATGTCCTTGAAAGGAACATGCTAACCATATGAGAATATGTTTAAAATTTAAAGTATAATTGAAGAGTAAACTAAGTAACCAATTCTGTTTTGTTGTAAAACAAATGGAGTTGATGTCCTATCAAAAAAAAATGAAGTTGATGTAGTTTAGATGAGTGCAACGTGTGGCTAGGCAAGGGGGCGCATCACGTAGTCAACTCAAATATTAATGATTTGACTGTTCGGTTAATTAAAAACACACACATATATGATCCTAAAGGTGTGCATTAGTCATATCATAATTAGGGAAGTAAAAAAAAAGGGTACGTGTTGTGTTTTTAGATAAACATCAAGTATATCACATACTGATTGGTTAAGCGTTTAAGGTATCAACATGGACTGAGATACGACAAGTTTGCCATCTATGAAAATTAAGAAAATCCTAGGAGTAGTAGTATGATCTTATAGAAATTGAGCTGAATTTTGCATGCTACATTAGGTGATACTCGGGGTGCGGTAAGAGGAGCTAATCTTGTTCACACATCGATGTTGCATCGACATTAAACTCTGAGTGGTTAATATGCTTAATTATGACATGCGATATATTGGTTTGGGGGATTACGAAAGTGATGAAAATAAAATCCCTCGTCTTGCGACGACGTTAAATATAAGTGGTGTCTATTGACATGTGATTGATTGCTATGATTACGTGATTTATGTGGAGTACTTTAATATGCATATGTGCATCATTGCATACACGACATGCATCATATTGATATGAGATGAGATCTGGCGTGGCTCGACCCGTTTATGGTTAATCTGGCGAGATCCAGCCCGCTCGTGGTTCTTCTGGCATAGCTCAGCTCGTTTGTGGTTATTCTGACGAGGCTCAGCACGCTCGTGGTTTATTCTGGCGAGACTCAGTGCAGTTGTGGTTTTTCTGTTGTGGCTCAGCTCGCTTGTGACAGGATCCGAACCGGCAGTGACGATTGCCCATCAATGGTTGCATTTCATGCATTCATACATTATTGCATATGTTATTATTGTGATGTGAAACTTGGAGTATGTGATTGTGGACATGTGCTTATGAATATGGTTATTTTAATTAAGCGTATTAATTATTCACTGGGTCATTATGACTCACCCCCTCTTCCCCATATTTTTCAGATAAGTGAGTCGCTAAGTGGGGATCTACATATCATATTTTCGAGGAAGCTTATCTTTTCGCGTATGGTGCCACACAACCAGTCATCCCGTTGAACTTATTTTATTTTATCTAGTTATTCTGTTTTCTGTTAGACATGTCGCTCCGTTGTACATTGGGTAGGATTTTGGTAGTAACATTATTACATTATATTTCTAATTATCCATTTCATTTTGGTTTTTTTCCCTTAAAATGCACGTATGCGAGAGTAAGTATTCGAGTTTAAAGTAAGTGAGAGGCTTACTTGGCAATGGGTCAAGTGCCGGTCTCGGCCTAGATTTTGGGTCGTGACAAAGTAGGTATCAGGAGCTTAGGTTGATCCCTATAGTACACGGAGATAGAACTTGATATAATTTTGATTATGGTAGTGAAGCGCGCCGCCGTCATAAACAACGTTCTGCTAGGACCTTTAGGGAAATTTCTTTTTGATTCGGTTATGTCTTCCGCTTGAATTCTCAATTCTTATTGGTCTAAATTCCTTCATATAGGTTGTGATGGAACCAAACTCCCGTAAGTCAGCTCGTGTTCGTAGTAGAAGTGCTTTCCAAAATACTAGTGATGGTAATACTGATTGAGGTGATGATACTCGTGATACATATTCCATCCATTGTACTTCGTGGAACACGTACAAGGAGAGGAGCACATAACGTTCACTCAAGCACTTTGACCGAACTTTTCTTTATCGTCTTCCTCAAAACAAATCCGTGTTGATAAAGACTAGTCAACATTCAGACGAATACCGACACAGATATTCGCTCCATCGGACCATCACTATGTTGACAAAACAAACACATGTCATTTCTAGGTAATTAAAATCAAAACAAACTGGACACCAAATTATGAGACTACTTTTCAACTTGCTCGTTTTTAAATCTGTGACATATGAGCCTTGAAGCACTCTCATCTTTCAAACAAATTAAAGGCAAACCAAACATGTCTCTTGAAACACTGAGACTTGTTTCCTCCATACCCATCTGGCCATTGCTAGTTTTGATCCCAGCACTTACCCTGTTTCTAAGGCTCATCAGGAAGCCAAAGGAAGATTTCAATAAGCCTCCCAGCCCTCCCAGGCTCCCTATCATCGGCAACTTGTACCAACTAGACGCTCTCTTACACAGATCCCTCGCCAAACTCGCTGAAAAATATGGTCCTGTCATGCTCTTGCACTTTGGCCGTAAGCCTTATATAATCCTCTCCTCAGCCGCAGCAGCTAAGGATGCCTTGAAGGTGCATGATGCTGACTTCTGCGACAGGCCATCGATGTTTTGTCCAGCTAAGTTATCGTACAACTACAAGGATGTGGCATTCACTCCCTACGGCGAATACTGGAGGCAGATGAGGAAGACCACCACACTCGAGCTTTATAGCTCGAAAAGGGTGCAGTCTTTTGGCTCAGTGAGAGTTGAGGAGATAACTGAAATGCTTGAATCCCTGGCCTTGTCAGCAACAAAAGGCGAGGCTGTTAATCTTGGTGATAAGCTATTCACATTAACTGCTAGCATAATGTTTAAAACCGCATTTGGTACATCTTTCAAAGGGAGCATGATGGATGATAACGGGTTTGAGCAACTGATTCATGAAGCTGAGGGCTTGCTTGGGACTTTTGCAGCTGCTGATTACTTCCCTTATATTGGCTGGGTAGTCGATAAGCTGAGTGGGTTTCACTCGAGGGTCGATCGGACCTTCCAGAGGCTGGACCGCTTCTTCCAACACTTGATAGAAGAGCATATGAAGTCTGAGAAAGCCAAAGATGCCCATGAAGACATAGTTGATGTGTTGCTGAGGGTTCAAAAGGAGCATGTCCAGTCAGGAGCTACCTGGTTCAACTTGAATAATATCAAAGGGGCTCTCCTGGTAAGCACACTCATTTTGATAATCACTCGAGGATGTTTTTATGGTCTGCTAACTAAGGTGTTGTGATGTTTTTTCAGAACATATTTATAGCAGGAGTTGACACAGGTGCCATAACTGTAGTATGGGCGATGACAGAGCTGGTCAAGAACCCGAGTGCCATGAAAAAGGCGCAAGACGAAATCAGATGCCTGATGGCCGGGAAGGATCGAGTATCCGAGCAAGACCTAGAAAGCCTTGAGTACTTTAAAATGGTACTAAAGGAAACGCTGAGGCTGCATCCTCCAGGTCCACTTCTCCTACCAAAGCAAACAACCGCAAATACCCAAGTCCTCGGATATCATATCAAGGCGAGAACTCGAGTATATATCAACGCATGGGCCATTGGTCGTGATCCTAAGACATGGGAGAAACCTGATAAATTTTCCCCAGAAAGGTTCGAAGACAATCCTATTGACTACAAGGGGCAGAACTTCGAGTTGATACCTTTTGGTGGTGGCAGGAGGATGTGTCCAGGGATAAACATGGGAATGTCCACTGTACAGCTTTCCCTAGCAAACATGCTTCATTCTTTTGACTGGAAATTGCCTGAAGGGATGACAAGAGAGGATATAAGCATGGAGGAAGGCGCCGGACTCACTTCCTACAAGAAGATACCGCTTAAGCTAGTGCCTGTCAGATTTCAAACTTGAGTGAAACATGATACAAATGCGAAACAATGTGTCACTAGATTGAAGTCCTAGTATCATACTTTCACTCAAAATCTTCTGGTTCCAATAAGTGGCTTGGCTAAGACTGTAAATATTTATAAGCTAGTTCATGTTACTAATCTCTCGCTGAAACAAGCACAGAAACAATTCAGCTGATTTGGCCAAGGAATTCAAAGTCAAACTCTAAAAATCACACAACTGAACTCTACATAAACTAAACCTAAAAAAGGATTCACTTTTTGCAAATTGCACAACTTAATTTGATCCATTCAAACAACCATTTCAAAAGATTACATACACCAATACAAAATTCAATCAATAAATGTGCTGAGCTGGTGCGACGTCTACCTCGCTCGCTCCCTCGGTCGCCGATCGATATATACGAAGTGCGGAAATTCGGTCATAAACTCCATTTCCATACCGAAAATGACAACAAAATTGATCCGACGAATCACCAGATCCTCCAATCTAAGAGCAAAATTGAATCATCGTAAATCGCAGGAGCGAAGAAGGCGATTATATACTACGCGCCGGTAGCTGGTTTCTGAAACTTAACTAACCCTGGGTAAAGAGTTAAACCGCGGCGTAGTTCAATGAAATAAATAACTTATTAATTAAAGATTTTGGATGATATAAATACCGCATTTAAATATAAAAATTATAAATCATTTAAGAATTCGACACGTAACACTCTCGATCAATCATAATTCGGAGCGCTTTTTGTAAATAATTTTTTTTTAAACGGACGTATTTTAAAATACATAACAGATGCGAGGGTATAAACGTCCTAAAAAAATTAACGCCGTTATGCTAAGTCTAAATTTTAACAAAATAAGTATGTACATTAACAAAATAAGTCTGAGTATTAACAATAAGTCTGAACATTATCAATAAGTGTGATTTTTAACATAATAAGTCTGAACTTTAATAAAATAAGTATGAATATTAACAAAATAAGTTTGAACATTAACAAAATAAATCTGAACATTAACAATAAGTCTGATTTTTAACAAAATAAGTTTGAACATTTACAAATAAGTCTGAACATTAACAAAATAAGTATAAACATTAACAAAATAAGTCAGAACATTAACAAAATAAGTCTGAAATTTAACAAAATTAATTACGAAAATACCAAAAGACTATTTTGCTCCTCCATGTTGGATTACGAAATTTCGACAAATATGACACATCACAAATTTTGAAGAGGTTTATAGTATTTATATTCAAATGTGATTTTTACCTGACCTCCGTCCTTAATTAAATAGATAAGTAGCATAATTAACTTTTAGATAGATGTCATTCGAAATGGGCCACAATATCTCTCTGCCGGTTACGGTAGGGTATCGTGATAGTGAATGATCGACATGGGCCGAATTGCTCGGATTTTGGCCCATTCAAAGTGTTTATTGGGCTAAGAATCGTAACCGGATAGTTGTTGTTTTTTCTAGTTGGAGTAAATGTGAAAAATATAAAATAAGATCTTTGTAAGACAATTAAGCATAGGAGTGCTCAAATGAGGTAAGCAAATTAGAATGAGGCAGTGAGACACGATCTCAACCACACATCTAATCTCTCCGTGCTTTGTGGGCGCACCACGTGGCAAATAGTAAACCCACTACCAACAGTAAAAAGCAAAAAACAAATAGTAAAATCCCACTACCACATCTTTAAATCTCAACCATTAGATCAGTATGATCAATGACCAAGATCATGCCTCATTGCCTCATTCTACCAACCTTGCCTCAAAATAGCGCTCCCCCAATTAAGCAACTTAAACTACATGATTGAAGATAAGACTTTTAATTGCCTACTGCATTATGGGTTTCGTTTTCTTTCCGACAACCAATAGGCAATAAATGCAAGAACGTGACAAAATTGAAAATGACTTTGGCTACAATAATTATATTTGTCATGTCTCTTGCTTTATCTTAATTCTTATCCTACAAAGAAGATTTATGAATTATTATAAAAAGGCAAAAAAACGGATGATTGACAAGCTCTTAGCATCGTGGGATAATATTGAATCAGGATTTTGATCGTTAGACTTTTACCTTTTGCTTAATAAGTTGATTTGTTTCGGATACAAACACCAAAATTAATATTCGAAACGTTCTAGAATAGTTGAGAAGTTTCTATATATGAAACGACAAAGGTGAAATGTAGTGAAAGAAATAAGAGGAAAACAAACCAAATGTCTAGACAAGATTGAGGTTTCATTTTCTCTATTTTGGTTGAATTTGTATTTACAAGAAGGCAAATCAATTTAGAGTTGGACTTGTATTCCTAATAGCAATAACGTTCACTCATACACTAGCTTTGACCTAACTTTTCTTTTTCGTCTTCCTCAAAACAAATCCATGTTCGTAAGGACTAGACAACATCCGATAAGTATGTCATGATAATTAAACTTTTGATTTTTTAATTACAAATTTACAAATCAGATATTCACTCCACCACACTATCACTATGTTGGCAAAACAAACGCATGTCCTTTCTAGGTAATTAATAGATAAGTAGCAGGTCGTCAGTGGGGTTGAGATCCCATGAGAAGACTAAATTACATGAGAAATAAGAAATAATCTCAACCTTCCATTCCATCACATCTAAAAAATAATCTCAACCTTTCATTCCATCACTATGACTGCTACGCATTTTAAATAGAACGCTACGCATTATAAATATACGGCCGTCGGAAAATTTTAAACAAAAAACAACGCATTTTAACTAGAAAACTACGAATTTTAAACAGAAAGCTATGCATTTTAACCAGAAAGCTACGCATTTTAGTCGGGAAGCATCCCAAAAATCCAAAACCCTAAATCTGCGATTTGAGAATTTCTTATGCAATTAGAATGATCGACAACAATTTCTAAGATGTGATTGAAAATCGATTAGGTTTTGGAATGTTACGATCGATCAAATCTGTTTTGCCAAAAAATAGGATCAGAATTTTAACTATTACAATTATACCCTTTAAATCATATTTAAGACTTAATTATATGTAAAAGATCCTATTAATAATAAGCTGCAGAATCTTTAATCCAACGGTTTAGAAAACTTCTCATTTCTCATAATTTTACACACTTCTCATTTGATCCTTATCCGGTCGTCAGTATATATCAAAATCAAAACAAACTGGACACCAAATTATGAGACTACTTTTCAACTTGCTCGTTTTTAAATCTGTGACATATGAGCCTTGAAGCACTCTCATCTTTCAAACAAATTAAAGGCAAACCAAACATGTCTCTTGAAACACTGAGACTTGTTTCCTCCATACCCATCTGGCCATTGCTAGTTTTGATCCCAGCACTTACCCTGTTTCTAAGGCTCATCAGGAAGCCAAAGGAAGATTTCAATAAGCCTCCCAGCCCTCCCAGGCTCCCTATCATCGGCAACTTGTACCAACTAGACGCTCTCTTACACAGATCCCTCGCCAAACTCGCTGAAAAATATGGTCCTGTCTTACTCTTGCACTTTGGCTGTAAGCCTTATATAATCCTCTCCTCAGCCGCAGCAGCTAAGGATGCCTTGAAGGTGCATGATGCTGACTTCTGCGACAGGCCATCGATGTTTTGTCCAGCTAAGTTATCATACAACTACAAGGATGTGGCATTCACTCCCTACGGCGAATACTGGAGGCAGATGAGGAAGACCACCACACTCGAGCTTTATAGCTCGAAAAGGGTGCAGTCTTTTGGCTCAGTGAGAGTTGAGGAGATAACTGAAATGCTTGAATCCCTGGCCTTGTCAGCAACAAAAGGCGAGGCTGTTAATATTGGCGAGAAGCTATTCACATTAACTGCTAGCATAATGTTTAAAACCGCGTTTGGTACATCTTTCAAAGGGAGCATGATGGATGATAACGGGTTTGAGCAGCTGATTCATGAAGTTGAGGGCTTGGCTGGGACTTTTGCAGCTGCTGATTACTTCCCTTATATTGGCTGGGTAGTCGATAAGCTGAGTGGGTTTCACTCGAGGGTCGATCGGACCTTCCAGAGGCTGGACCGCTTCTTCCAACACTTGATAGAAGAGCATATGAAGTCTGAGAAAGCCAAAGATGCCCATGAAGACATAGTTGATGTGTTGCTGAGGGTTCAAAGGGAGCATGTCCAGTCAGGAGCTACCTGGTTCACTATGAATAATATCAAAGGGTCTCTCCTGGTAAGCACACTCATATTGATAATAACTCAAGGATGTTTTTTCTGGTGTGCTAACTGAGGTATTCTGATGTTTTTTCAGAACATATTCATAGCAGGAGTTGACACAGGTGCCATAACTGTAATATGGGCGATGACAGAGCTGGTCAAGAACCCGAGTGCCATGAAAAAGGCGCAAGATGAAATCAGATGCCTGATGGCCGGCAAGGATCGAGTATCCGAGCAAGACTTAGAAAGCCTTGATTACTTAAAAATGGTACTAAAGGAAACACTGAGGCTGCATCCTCCAGCTCCACTTCTCCTACCAAAGCAAACAACCGCAAATACCCAAGTCCTCGGATATCATATCAAGGCGGGAACTCGAGTATATATCAACGCATGGGCCATTGGTCGTGATCCTAAGACATGGGAGAAACCTGATAAATTTTCCCCAGAAAGGTTCGAAGACAGTCCTATTGACTACAAGGGGCAGAACTTCGAGTTGATACCTTTTGGTGGTGGCAGGAGGATATGTCCAGGGATAAACATGGGAATGTCCACTGTACAGCTTTCCCTAGCAAACATGCTTCATTCTTTTGACTGGAAATTGCCTGAAGGGATGACAAGAGAGGATATAAGCATGGAGGAAGGCTCCGGACTCACTTCCTACAAGAAGATACCACTCGAGCTTGTGCCTGTCAGATTTCAAACTTCAGTGAGATAGTTGATAAACTTGTAAAAAATGATACAAACGTGTTACAAGATTGAAGCACTAGTATTCTACTTACCTTCAAAATCTTTTCCGTCTAGTAAGTGGCTTTGCTAAGGCAGTAAGCATTTTTAAGCTCGTTTATGTTAGTAATTTCTGGCTGGAACCATCATAGCCATTGTAATGCTGTCTGGGTATTATTTGCGATTCAAAAATTTGTGGACTCATCCTATTAAATGTAACACAGAGAGATTCTTGGGCAGTCATACCTGGAATAAGGGGCAGCATTTTCAGTCACTCCCAATAAGGCTGGAAGGAGGATTTGTCAAGGGAGAACTTGGGGATGTCGACAGTGGAGCTGCGGGGTTGCCTGCCCCAGTCAAGTATCAATGGCCAAGGAGGCGCATCCTGAAAATCCAAGAAGCTCACGTTCAACAGAGTAAGTGTCAGTGCATGATCAAATTAACATGTATCACATCATAAGTGTCTTTAACGTGATAGACAATAGTGATTCATGATACGGGAAAAGAAGCTTACAAATATCTATGGAAAGAAGAAGAAAATCACTTAACTGAATCATTAAACCATAATATTATGATATAAGATCCTCCGTGCAGTTATACTGTACTTACGTGTATACTTCATTCTTGCCTGTGTACAATCATGACTCATAAGAACCATCCAGCAGAAGAATATAGGAGCAACCTGCAAGAATCACAGATATGATCTCAACTCCTGAATATTTAGTTTCCAGAATTGGTTTTCCTCAGACATGTAGCTGATATATCCAAGACAAAACCATTTCCAGTGCCCTCAGCTGGCCACGACTGCCCTGACAAAACAAGGTCAGTAAAGATACAGGAAAGTTATTGAGGGTGGCTGATCCATTATTTCACTCAACCCCTCTGCCTTGAGTCATCCCATTTCTACCAGCAAAACAGTAGTGCACAATAAGCGATAATTACTTCGAATGCATGTGGTGACCAAAAAATAGTTCAAACTGTAGCTGTATGTACACAATGCAACCGTGTAGAAATACTTCGACAGCCTGTTATCTACTCTGACTTGTAAAATCACATTTCCAATACAAATGACATCACGGATGCATTGAAGGCACTGAATGGAAACTAAGGAACATACTTAAAGAAATGGTTCCGACAGCTCCATCTCATTTGAAGTTGGTGGTTGAGTAATGACACGACGAGAACCTTCGATATTCAGCCCAAGCAATTGCCAAGGCCAACAAACATATCTTGGTCCACTTCGATTTCTCCTTGAGTCTTCTCGAGTGTCAAGTTCTTCTAGTTGACGTGTCAACTCCTCTACTCTGTCCCTCAGCTTAGATGCTCTCAGGTCCGCTAATTTTAATGACTTCTCAGCTGCATCTCTGGCGGCCATGGCAGCAGCTGCCGTTTCTTCTTTAAACTTGAGCTTTGCGACAGACTCTTTCATTGCTTGTTTGACATCTTCCAATTCTTGGCGAACTGTATTCAGCTGCATAAACCAATGAAATTATAGCCTAGATTCAACTGAAAAGGGAACACTTGACCATTTATTTGCATGAGAGCAGCGTAAACTGGAGGTTCTCAAGTTATACTGTTATAGCATCAAAATTAGCTTTCCAACTGTATGCAACAGTTCAACTTCACAGTTTGTTTGTTGAAAAAATAAACACACCAAATGCTCCAGTAGAATGATACTCTTCAAGGGAACCGGCTATTTTATGTTATAGTCTTATAGATCAAACCAATATTACTTTCACAATACCTAACTGAAGGATTTCATATAGTCTAAATTAACTATAATGTTTTGCATACCTGAGCCAATAGTTCCTGTTCAACAGCTTTGCCTGCAGCAGCCTCTTGTTCAGCGGCCATTTTCCATCTATTAATTTCTTCTTCAGCAGCAGAAACGTCTGTCATGAGGCCTTCAACCTACATCATTCATGCAAAGATGAGTCCGTATATAGATCATAATAGAATTTGGATGAACAGATTATCAGTGGTTACCAAATTATAAATCTCAATAAATAACTCGAGCCATGTCTGTTTAATTATGAATGATAACATATGTGCTCACATTTTCATTCGCCACTCTCTCCCTTTCTTCAAGTTCCTCTATCTGAAGCTTTTTTTGGTTCAAATCCTTCGCTTGAGCTTCTATATGTTCCTTCAGATAACCTGACTCCTCCCTTAGTAAATTAGAGGAAGGCCAAGTTAGTCATTATGTAGCACGAATCAAAGGGAGGGGTTCAAAAAATTGTGTTCAATAGGTTATCAGTTCCTATTGGAAAAATACTATGACGAAGAAAGGAGACCACTAACGCGAGTCAATAAAATAGGAAGTCACTGCCAAGCACGTACAATATCAACGACTCCAAATGATGATTTTTTTTTTTACCTTAGTTCATCCACCAAGTGTTGCAGTTCAATTATCTGGAGCTGAGATGCCTTGACAATATTTTCCAAAGCCGTGGCTAAGGAAATTATCTCATCATCATAACTTTCTGACGCACCCTTTTCAACTCGAGATCCAGAAACTTTGCCAGCCTTTATGATATCCTGAAACTGAAACTCTATCCCAGCCTCTCTCAAACCGTTTTCTGCAGCATGAAATAAGTCATTTGTTTTGGATGCTGGATCTGTCATCATCATCCTCTTTGACAAAGCACTTCTGAGTAAAGATCCAATATCTTCTTTCTCCTTTATCAGACGAGAGACAGTCTCATTTAATCGTTTGACCTCGCTATTCCTGTGCTCTACAACATCTTTTGTTTTTTCAACAACAATTTTTATGAGGTCATAGATGTATTCCATTCCTGCTAAAGAAGCACGGATGTTTTCCTCCATATCTGTCTCCTGTGGCAGAAACAATGATTCTGACAATTCTGACTGGTCCGATTTATTAGCATCAACTACCTTAATAACATTATAGATTTGATCATGTAATTTTGATATCATATTTAACTGATCGACCAACAAGGGTCTCTGCACATTCATCTTTGATTCAAGATTCCTTAACTTATCATCATAATCTCCCAGTAACCGCTTCATCTCCGAGCCCTCCTTCTCAGCCAAAGCAACCTTTTCTGACATACCTTTTTCAACCTCAGACATTTGCAAATCTTTTTCTTCTAATAATTTCTTTAAACCCTCCGCAAAGGAAGTTTTCTTGTCTAACTCTTCTCTCAACTGACTAATTGTAGCTTCAAGCTCGGAAACCTCAATGGCAATCTCATAATTACGCTGTTCAACCTGTTCTCGAGCTTCATTTCTCGACTTCGCAGTTGCTTCAATCTGCTTTAAAAGCTCTACAACAATCTCATTAGTCCTTTTGATTACCCCATAAGCGACCGCAGGCAATCCTGAATACTTCTGAGATTTCGGTAATCCACCGGCCACAAAGTCTTTATAGCTACTCACTTTCCCTGATATCTTATCAATCCCCGTCACCAACATATGAGCAGCAGTCTCCATCTCTGATTTTAAAGCATCCCTTTCTTTAACAACCTCATCCAACTCCCTGGCAGCCTCATTTCTCTGCTTCAACAGCTCATCTCTAATCTTACTAACCTCGGCCAATTCAACAGCCACATCATCCTTCAACTTCAAAACCTCTTCCTTTTCATGTATAGCTTCATCTCTCTGCCTCCCAGCTTCATCTCGCTTCTTAATTGCCTCATGTGTTAAAGCTTTCAACCTATTAAACGAAACCTGAATCTCCGACTTCCCTTTCTCCGCAGCCTCACGCGCCTTCCTCTCCCGATCAAGCTCCGCTAACAGCTCTCTATACCTCTCCACCGAGACCTCATCCCCACCCGAACTCCTGATCTCAACCGGCACCGACTCCTCACCCTCCACGTCACTCAGCACCGCATCGGAATCCTCATCTCCACCGCTCGCCATCAGAACAAACCAAATCCCCAACCAACCAACCGACTCACCAAACCCTCAAACACGTTAAACCCCAATCTAACCTTACAACCAACAATCCCTAAAACCTCTTCACAATTCCAATCCTCCAAACCTTAAATAAACCCTATAATCCAGCCGATGTCCAAATGAATTCCCCGATTCACCAGAATAGACAGCAGACCATTTTCTTACCAAATTCCGATGCGATTTGCGTCCGATCAGATACCTATGATGGATAACTGCAAGGATGATTACGTGGCGTTGAAGCAACGATCGTAATCGGACAGATCGTACTTGGAGAAGATGACTCAACGTTAACGGAACGATTAACAGAGAAAACGAAGAAGACGACGATGCCAGACGACGCTACCAACCAGTCTCTTCTCCTCTCTTCCTTCCTCCGCATATTCATTTTCACTTAATTACACCACAACCCTCAAACTATCAAACTATTATCAATTCAGTCCTTCAAACAAGTAAGCCTCTAATTTGGGCTCATGAGTGTCCCTGTGCACGGCCCAATTACTTTAAAACGTATTACTTAACGACCCCAATACTATGTGGAGTTTCAAATGAGGTAGGGCTTGTAAGAATGAGACAGTGAGGCATCATCTTAGCCGTCCATCTAATCCCCGTGTATTCATGATGCGCCACGTGCCAAGAGTTGCGTTCACACTACTTTTGGCGGCTGTGACACGTGGCTTCGTCACGTGCGTCGGATCGAGTCGATCAACGGCTTGGATCGTGCCTCACTACCTCATTTTTACAACCCTACCTCAACCGAGTGCTCCCCATTACTATTATATATCTGTAATTAAGTGATACTAATAATTAGGCTTTACATTTGGGCATTTGAGTTTTGGCCCATTAACGTTTTTCGTGCAACGCATGATTGTTTAATCAGTACGTAATTTAATACATAATTTTACTACAATTATCCAAATATATTTTCTATTTATTGATAATGCGTATATAAATATTTTCATGTGCAGATCCTGAAGAGTGAATCCAGGAGAGAGATGAGAGTTTGCCGCTTCACTCGAGCGATCATTTGATCTAAACCGCTCTCAAAGATAGTCGCTTTTCGCCGCCAGAAGGTCAGTTTGTGCTCAGCATCGAACCGCTTCGTCTGTCAAATTTCAGATTTTTATCATCTTGGTGAACTCTAGTCTATAAGTGTTTTTTTGGTAATCGCTTCGTTTTATGCGATCACTGGAGGTAATTGAAGTAATGCGTGTCACTGGTTTCCTTTTTTTTTTTTTTTTGCGGTAGAATCGATGTTCGAGAAATGGATTTTTAGGGTTTTTTTTTCTGGGGGTTGCGGAGGCTTGAGGATTTTGAGTGTTGGATTGGATTGTAATGGAATCGGATCATAACTTGGAATTGAATATAGCGGATTTGATTGATAGCTGGATACTGAAAGTCAATTGGTTTCAGACCTAGTTGTGGCCGTGGCTGACTCGTGCTGATCCACTCACCGAGTCAGTTTCGTGGTAGGCCCGTGCATTAGTTGATTGCTTCAACCAAAGTCCAAAATTGATCAAGTGCAGGAAATAAGGTAGATAGTGGGGTGTATAATTCGGAAATTTGATCCCTTTCCAATTTAGGGAGAAGATGGGGAGGAAGGTTCGTGGAAGACTTGCGTCTTTATTTAGTTTTTCTTGTTTGGGTGTAGAGAATAAATGGTTGACGTGTGGGGTTTCCTTGGGGTAAGATATTGACATTTAGTGGCTTGGATGATTCGGTCTTTGTATTGACGAATTTTAAAAGTAGAGATTGAGCAAGTTGTTTCATCAATCCACCGGTTCATTATTTTTTGAACTTATTGGAGAGTGACGGATAATTCAGTATATTAGTATTTGGAACTAGAAAGTTGACACCTTCATAACTGTTGTGAAATTGTTGAACCAGTGCAAGTTATTCTACGTTCACACTCCTCTCGTTTTTACTTCTTGGAAATTCTGCGTAAAAGAGCTCATCGACTATTAGATGTTAGTTGACCGGGCATTTTACGTTCACAACGTCATGCATTGCTGATAGCACAACCTCCTTAAAATTATTTTGATTTCAGCTTTCTGCTTTACTTGTTTGAAGCAGCACCCAGTTTGTTGAACGCTGAAGGGGTTTTTAAGATTTTAATAAGGTGATGGGAGGAAAGAGTTCAAAAAGTTCAAAAAGTTATACAAGCAGTCAGTACTCATATGGTGGTGGTGGGTCTTCATATGGCCATCCTCAATCAACTCCTCAGTGGAATCAGCAACCTGCATATCAGAGCCAGAGTGCGCCCTATTCATCAAGTTATAGTGCTCCAGCTCATAGCTTGGATGGAAAGTACTCGAGAATAGAAGATAATTATAAATCCTTGGATCAGGTTAGGCCACCGCTTATAAGTAGCTAAAGTGGTTGTGGCACTCCATTTTTCATAGCATTATGGGGAAATGTCGTCTGATTATTAAGTGCAGGATAAGACCATCGCAACAAAAAACGTTGATAAAACATTGCTACATTAGTACCGCTTAAAACATGATATTTCAATATGAAAAAAAAAAACATGATATTTCAATGAACGTTGATCTGTGCGAAGCTGACAATTTGTCCTTCCTGTAGGTTACATCGGCTCTTGCACAGGCTGGGTTGGAATCTTCCAACATGATTGTTGGAATCGATTTCACCAAGAGTAACGAGTGGACAGGTTTGATTTTCTTTAACATTTGAATTTTGAACATGTTCTTATGAATCTTATTTCAAGTAAACTCAATGTCTTTGAATCGCAGGCACTAAATCCTTCAACCGGAAAAGTTTACATGACATTTCAAACGGACAGAATCCATATGAACAAGCAATATCAATTATTGGGAAAACCCTTTCTGCTTTTGATGAAGACAACTTGATTCCCTGTTATGGATTTGGCGACGGTAATTTTCAGACATCTTATCCTTGGTTGAAAACCATTCTCAAATCTGCTATGTAACTGACAGCATCGATTATTTTTTATAAATGCTTTCAGCATCAACACATGATCAAGATGTTTTCAGCTTCTTTCCAGAAGACAGATTTTGCAATGGATTTGAGGAAGTTCTATCGCGATATAGAGAAATTGTTCCTCACCTTAAATTATCAGGTGTTGGTTCTTTAATTTTCATCTACCAGTGTCTTCTTAATGGATTTATCAATTTGATCTTGACATATATCCCCTTATGTGTTTATTGCAGGGCCAACATCTTTCGCGCCGGTTATTGAAATGGCCATGACTATTGTTGAGCAAAGTCGTGGACAGTATCACGTTTTGCTGATTATTGCTGATGGCCAAGTACTTTCATTTCCTTCTCCTATACGCTTTTAATAGAAATCTAGTTTTATAATTGGCAATACAATCATATTGCCGCACAATGTCCAGTTAATAACTCTTACTTATAGAACATTTTTTCTCTCTTTCAGGAGCAGTATGCTCAGTGTGCTCACTTTGTTAATAACTTACACAAAGCAGTCTTATGAGTTCGTCCGAAAATACAGGTTATTCTGATATATGCACTTATAAAACTTTCAACAGGTGACAAGAAGTGTAGAAACAGCGAATGGCCACCTGAGTCCTCAAGAGCAAATGACAGTTGATGCAATTGTGAAAGCAAGGTAATTCCTCAAGATCCCCAAAGTTTAGCAGTTTATAAAAATGAACGAAAAAGTAACTTTTTTTTCCCTTAGTGAATATCCCTTGTCAATAATCTTAGTCGGGGTTGGTGATGGACCATGGGACATGATGAGGGAATTTGATGATAACATCCCATCTCGTGCCTTCGACAATTTTCAGGTTTGAAGTTGTGTATGTTACTAGTTACGTACGGATAATCCAGTTCTAAATTATGTCAGTCTTTCGCGCTTCGATATGGAGATAACATGTGTTTCCTTGTCCTTTTAGTTTGTGAATTTCACGGAGATAATGTCAAAAAATATGGACTTGTCAAGAAAGCAAACTGAATTTGCTTTGTCAGCTTTGATGGAAATTCCTGCTCAATACAAAGCTACGATTGAACTCGGCATATTGGGGTAATTGAATACTGTTATACCTTGTTCCATAAAGAATCATCTTTATTGTTATGATTAAATGTTTTCCATTGATTATGCAGGGCTCGGAGTAGTAAAGGTGTGGAAAGGTTCCCCCTTCCACCACCAATGTATTCTCAGCACTCCACTTCGCAGCCATCCTTCTCTTCGTATCCATCTTTCTCTTCCCAACCAAAACCAAATAATGCCAGTAGTTTCAAGCAAGAGGTGCGCCCTAGTCAGCAAAGCAAGCCTTCAGTCAACCCAGGCCCATCTTCCAATTCTTACGACAACAAGGTATGAGTTAAATAGTCTCTGAAAATTAAGTTGCCTCGACTCTCGGAATGACTCCTTTTACACTCATCTGAGTTAAGTATATTGTCGTCTCATTTGCAGATTTGCCCCATTTGTCTAAGTAATCCTAAAGATATGGCTTTCGGTTGTGGGCATCAGGTAAACCAAAGCATACTTTTATCCATTTGGAACTTTAGAAAGCAAGTGCTCCAAACTGTTTCCATATACAAATTAATAATCTCTTCCTTTATGGCAGACTTGCTGTGAATGCGGGGAAGATCTTGAACTGTGCCCAATCTGCCGAAGTTCAATTCAGACCAGAATAAAGCTATATTGACATCTTCTCTCTGTATGTAGGCGAAAATACTTATCCTATGTCAGAGATTAGGAGAGTCAGGGTGCCACGCATTTCCATTGTGACCTTTGATTTGTCATTGCTCGTTTAAAAATCTATGCTTCATAAGGGCTCCAGTCTTTTAGAACAATCAGTTTCTGATTGATGAAAAACTGTCAAGCTCAAAGCAGGACGCTTTATAATTCAAATTGCCTCATTCATACTCCTGTGGGGAAATATTGATGTAACAGATGACCTTAATGTACAGAATTATCAAAGCCTTAATGTGGCGTTACAATTGTGGCACTTGTTATTTAGTACTGATAAAACCCACTATGTGGCTGTGAATACTGTTGTTGTCCATACTGGTGCTGACGGTGGTCAGCTTCGGGAACCCTTTCATTTGACAACAACTTGCCTTGCAGCCTCCATCCTTCAGGCTCTTGTAAGAATGCCTTGTCTTCTATATATGACTGTATACTTGCGATGTAGCGACCTGCTCCTGATTCATCTCGTTCTCGCAAGGATTTCAGAAAGTGCTGAGAAATGACGTCTAACAGTTTGATGAATTGCGCTTTGTATTTTTTGTGTAGAGTGAATCCTGCCATCTGGGGAAGCG
Source organism: Rhodiola chrysanthemifolia (assembly GCA_033675395.1). Lineage (NCBI taxonomy): Eukaryota > Viridiplantae > Streptophyta > Magnoliopsida > Saxifragales > Crassulaceae > Rhodiola > Rhodiola chrysanthemifolia. The sequence goes on from CM066204.1 coordinate 18,279,392, forward strand.
CAAACTATTTGAGCGCCTGAAAGAGTGTGAGAAAGAGCGATGAGTGAGCTGGGACTTACTTTCAGGAATGATTCTAGAGCGACTGCTGTGTATATGTTTGCAGGAAGATGATTCAGTAGTGTAGCAAGCCAGGTCCAACCTGCCTCGAGGCCGTGAGGATTTAGGATGCCATCAACTTGTGTCTGCATAGAAAACCATCAACAGTGTTCATCATTTATGTGTAGTTGTCATCCAAAAGAGCTCAAGACAAAATACAAAACAGTAACTAACCTGGACGAGTGCTGCATATAGTACTATGCAAGATTTAACTCGTTGCAAAAAATCCTCACGACTCTCAAGTTTCCCATCAACCTCTCGATACCCAAGGTCCTTGTGGTAAGACTCTCTTGAGTCAAACACAGACTACACAGGTGAATATAGGAACCTGTGTTAGAAAACAAATGTAGTACAAACAAAAATTGCGGCATAAGCATAATCATCAAAATGAAATGACTAGGAGTCTCCTCTACATATTGTATACAGCCAGGACAGCATAAACAAAAATGGTTGAGAGTCAAAAATTATGAAAAGATAAGAGAAGAAATGCACATTGAGCTACCTTTGAGTAAGATATATGTTTTGGAACAGTGTAAATACAAGCTTTATGGAGCTTAGCAAGAATGATATCCATGACATGTGGGACCTGCCAACGAGATACGAAACAATACTTTTAAGCTGATATTTCCTTTCCTGAACATGTTTTTTATGAACATGTTAAAGGATCAGAGTTCTTTAAAGAATTTGCTGGCCCGGTGAACAAAAAGGAATACCTGTGAAGTGACACGGACAACAACATGGCCGGTTGCAAAAGCAGTGCCTGCAAAAAGATAGCTTTGGGAGACAATCTGCATCATTAAGGTCAAGGGATGTAGATATAAGATACTTTAGGGTTCAACTCCAGAGGTCATGATGTTTTGCACAAAAATTACATAAATGTTTTTCAGGATACCTTCTCGGCAAATGCTGCAAGACTGATTGAGTGAGGGCACAGATGATCATTTAGAATTTTGATGAACTCTGCTGACTTTTTCCTGCAAAGATTATGAAATTACTAAATTAAACCACATCTTTTTCCTCAAAATATACATCAATGGCATACACATCGTATAGAGAGGACAATCACAACTTGGCAAACAAAGCATTTTATCATGATCCAAATATCGGGAAATACATATATAGACAGTCGTGTGAATAAGCATGTCATCACGATGCAACTATGCGTGGGGGGGGGGGGGGGGGGGGGGGTGGTGTGGTGGTGGTGACACAACAATATAACATCTACATTAAAAAAAATCATTGAACTTACGTCACACTGTCCATGGTTCCAGTTATTTGTCTAGCCGCCCTCGCAATCTTCTTCTCTTGGCTGCTGAAGTCCTATAAGTAGCACCGCAAACGAGAAGAGTCAACAACAGTTAAAGTAGTCGCTATCATTTTAAGGTGAAATAGAGCAACAAGTGAGATACTAAATCACGATACTTTTATAACAAGCTAGTAAGCTACAACCAATTTAAATTTACTACGGTGCAGATTACTATTTGTACTACCAAAATAAATCAGATATTAATCAAAACGTAGGAGGTTGTGTTTGAACTTGCTGAGAGAATAACATTAGAAGTATATTCTCATGTATATACCTGCTGGGAACTCCCTTTCAATCTGTTGTTCATCTCGCACAATTCTTCTAACTTTTGCCGTCTTTCTTTTTCTGCTTTAATTGAGCTTTCGGCAGCCTTGACTAAATCACCTATAATAAACACGTGTCAGTTGTGACTTGAGATAAGTGTTTGAGGTTTAACTCGCTAAACAAAATATGATCACGAGAGTGTCCTTTCTGACAAAGAAAAATATAAACCTGCTGATATGGTTTTCTTGGGTCCATCTGATGTCGTTGCCTTTGATTGATTCAAATTTACTCCCTGGGCACTTGTCTGTTTTTTAGTCGCTTCCAAAATAAGCCTCTGATCATTAGCTTCCTTCTCAGCAGCTTCTTTTGCAGCCATTTTCTCAGCTTCCGATGCAGCAAGTTTTGCTTCTTCAACTAATCTTCTTTTATCCTGAATACAAAGAGTGTCGATGTAAAAAATGCGGGTTCACATTTCTTCAATAACTAATAATTAATAATTCAATAAGAAAGTAAGCTAGCTAACATCGTGAAATTAAAACGACCAAAGGTGCATGCAAATAACAGTAGTCTTTATGAGAGAGATCGTATCGTGGAAACAAATTTATGATCACACCATTTATACAAGGTGATAACCCATTATTTATTAGGCAGCGCGTCAGGCGTCACAACCTTTGATAACTTTGATGTAAAGCCAACACTGCATTTAATGATATGGAACTTCAAGATTTTCAATCAGGCCTCGCAATTGTCTGATAGTGATACAGGCATAAAAAGCTATTATGTAATCTCAAAGTACCTCTGCTTCTGCTTTAACATTCTCCTGCCTTAACTTTTCTAACTGAAGCACTTTTTCTTTCCTCTTTGCCTCCTCAAAGGCTGCATCACTCCTTATTTTTCTTTCTTCTATCTGTGATTTCAGCTCATGGTCACGCTGAATAGTGGTCAAGTGACTATCGAGATCTTCTGCACTGCATTCATTCAATTAGACACAGTAACTGATCAGCTTATAAAATTGGAAAATGATGCCATATGGCCAACCTTAAAATAACACTTACATCTTACGGTTATACTGAGTATCAAATCTTCGGTCCAGCTCTCTTCTTGTGTCTCTATATTTATGAATCTGAATAAGAGCAGAGGAACATTTTTCGTTTTCGTTCAGGAGTTCAATCTCAAGTGTTGTAACTTGACTACGAACATCTTCCTGTACATTAAAACAGTGTTAATATTTATAACTTAAATTACAATGCAATATCTACTTATTACAGCTCCTGTCGATATGAATAAACATAAGTTGGTATGTCTTAGTGTAAAAGCGTGATAAAATATGTGGATAGATAAGCTGGCAAATTCACCTACTGTATTTGTGATTATTAATGCACCTACGAAAAGTATTACTAAAACAGTGAATCACAGTGACATACCTTAAGTTCAAGATCATGTTCATGATTGAGCTCCAACAATGCACCTTCGACCAAACCCACTATTTCCATCAAATGTGATTGATCTTGTAAAGCTAAATCATTTTCATCTTCGCTATCACTGAATGAGACAACAAAAGAAAAACATTAATAAGATGCATAACAATCCTTATAAAATTTACTAAAGACACATCCTTTATCTTTTTAGTAAGTTCTGGACAAAATACGTAGTAGCAGCCGATGCACTCATCTTACACCACCAGATGCACTCATCTTACACCACCAGATATATGAATGAGTACATAAACTACTATGTCAATTTTGATACTAGAAACCATACTCATGCATTTCGTTTCGAAACAAGTTGAAGGAAGCAAAGACCAAGGGTAGAAAGAACAAATAATTGACAAAAAAAGAGTACCTCAAATAGAGATCATCACATCCGAACCACCTTATTGCGATAGAACTTCTGTCAAGATTTTCCTCGTCACTGTCAGTAATCTCTAACTCTTCATCGGAAACTCGCATACGAAAACATTCGCCTGGTTTTCCAGCACTCCTCTCCCCTGAAACATCGCTGGAAATATTGCATAAGCATCAAAATCCAAAACAATGAGCATATCAACTACACTAATTTGCGTAACAACGCTAACAAAAAAATATCTCGAAAATCAACAAGCAACTACACACCGTGTCTTTAATGGACGAGAACCAGGCGAAGATGAACTAAGCTTCAAGTCCAAGGACTTGAGCTCCTGCAATAGTTCATCAAAGCTCCAATCCGGATCAGGGTCAGCTTTTATTCCATCAACATCTCGTGGATAACGAGGTTGCAATTCCACAACTCCCCTGAATCAAAAAAATCATGAACTCAACAAACCTATATAAATAAATAAAAAAGACACAAATTTTCATAAACTTTTGAGCTACAATTTTCATAAATTGGCCAACTACACCAGAAACTAGCTACAAAAACCCAATAGAACACTCACTACAACAATCACCTAAAAAACACAGCAATGTGAATCACTAGCAATCATGAAAAGGAACTCAACTTCAATGAGCAGACTCCAAACTTACATTGTGGCGCTGCTGCAGATAAACACGGGTCTCAGAATTTCGAAATTTCACGCCGTTGTAATCCCAATTCCAAACCCCTAAAAAGGGTGTTCAGGATCTTCAAATTCTCCAGTAAAAACATAAATATTTGACTTTTCCGAAAAGCCTCAATTCGGAGTTTGAGTTCTCATCGCCGGAGGGCGATTTATTCGAATCGGCTTCCGATTCGGTGCAAGGCGTAAGGAGCGGCCTGAGGCAAAACAAGGTATCTTTCGTTGAGAAGGTCTATATTGTAATTATCAGAAACTTTATTCCGTTTAGGTAATTACGTGAATGAAATTGGTAAGACGAGAAACTATGCTTAAGTAATTTACAATTTGACCCCACATCTTTCAAACATAACAAATTATACCCTCGTACTTTATATCACCCTCACAGACAAACTTTTCACTTTCAGACTTCAGTGTCTAATTGTGCTCAAGTTCTTTGTCATGTCTGAAACTTGTTGATTCTATATATGTTCTGTCTCATGATCAGTAACAAGAAATCAGTTTCCAGACCGGCCGCTTCGCATCAAAATTAGTAAGCCTCTCCATAAAAATTTAACGGAGCAACAGCAATCTAGGCGACAGAACAATTCTAGCGCCTAGCGCGACTTCCAGACGTCACTGGAAAAAAGAAAAATGGTCCAAAAAATGCATCAGATATAACTCAAAAAATCTACCTTGTGTCGAGTAAGCTACTGAGATTTTTCATGGAATAAAAAGTACAAAAGCTTTACACAGTGAGCTGACACAGCAGCATTTTGCAGTAGGAATGAGAGTGAAGCAAGGAATTTTTTATCTGTTTCCATGCTTTAAGCTTTGCAGCTCAAGCAAGGAAGCTCAGTCATTTTTTATTAAAGTATTATTCTCATATCAATACGAGCTTTAAGCAGTCTGCAACACGAAACAATGTTATGTACCTTATCGAAAATTCTAAATTCTCAGACATTACTTTAAGGGGATAAGCCTGTCTCCGAAGCAAGGTAGCGGTACCTCGCACCAGTAGCTACGAGTCGATTATATAAGGACTTGGATCTGCAAGGTTTTGAATAAGAGAAAAATATTATAACTCAAGAGTTAGCAGATTTTTTTGAATTGGGAAATTTCTGATGGCGCATTACAATGCTATTGTACCTGCTGTACCGAGGCACAATGAGATGCAGCAGCAGCCCTTTAGAAATGACCATCGGATGTTTGGGTCATCTGATGACACTGCGATGATGAGACAAGTTTTGGGAACTCATGTGCCTGATGGACGCGTTGTCAATGTGCGTCCCTGGGTTCATGTTATTGACGATATCTTTGCTCGTGCCACTCCAGTCTTGCCTGGAGCTGTTGCTGCTCATGTAAATTCCTAGCCTTGATTTCTTGCATTCATTTTTGTTTCGGGCTTTGTGTTGACAGTTTTTCTTTCGGTGCATGTGTAGGATGCACACGGACACGCCTTGGCCCAACTGGATTTGTCTGAAGACAAGCCGCTGCACGCTGGCTTGGGCGACATGATAGACCTTCTGGCTTACACCATCAGCAAAATTTCCTGCGAGGTAGATAAATAAATGTACTTAATAGACATCTTTTCGAACAATGTGACTTTTCTGGGACTGATGCAAGATGCGATCTTTATAACAGATCTCCTGTAAATGTTCCGGCGGAGGAGATGCACACAACACAACCATCGCGATCTTCAACACACTGACAAGCTACACGTGGGACGCAAAGGTGGTCCTCGCCTTAGCAGCATTTGCAGTCATCTACGGCGAGTTCTGGCTAGTGGCTCAGCTCTACCTGACAAACCCATTGGCTAAATCCATTGCAGTCCTGAAACAACTTCCCGAGACATTAGAACGCGTTGACATGTTAAAGCCTAAATTCGAGGCCTTGACGAACCTGATCAAAGCAATGATGGAAGTGACCAAGAGCATCATTGAGTTTCAGGAGCTGCCACCACAGTATATCAGCCAAGACACGCCGGAAATGGCGGCAGCCACTGCTCACATCCCCACTGCTGTTTACTGGACCATCAGAAGCATTGTTGCCTGCGCCGCACAAATTATGGGACTCATTGGGATGGGCCATGAGTAAAATATTTCCCTTTTTTTCCTCAGTTTTTCACTAGTTGTACACATTGTGATTTTCACTCTTTTTGTCTGATCATTTTTAGATACATGTCCTCGACGACGGAGGCCTGGGAGCTGTCTAGCCTCGCGCATAAGCTCAGCAGCATCCACGGACATCTCAGGAAGCAACTTGACCTCTGCTACAGACTTATCGGTAAGTTCACACAAACTAAGTCAACAGCATCTGATCCATCAAAATGTGCTGAAACTGAAACTCACCCAAAGAAAATATTTCCATTATCCAGATGAGAAGATACACATTGAAGCATTTCAGACACTTGTGCGACTTTTCGAGACTCCACACATTGACAACATTAAAATCCTCAAGGCATTGTTTTTTGCCAAGGATGATCAGCTGCCTCTCTACGACGGAACTAGAAAAACCCGAGTTGGGCTCGAATTCCTGAGGAGAAAAAATGTACTGATTCTGATTTCAGACATGGACATTTTGAGCGAAGAGCTGTTTATACTGGAGCAGATATACAACGAGTCCCGCCAGCACGCGACCAAGTCTGCTGACAGCCACTTTGAGGTAGTATGGCTGCCCGTCGTAGAGCGAGCAACAATGTGGGATGATCAAAAGCAGAAACATTTTGAAATGTTGCAAGGAACAATGCCATGGTTTTCTGTAGTGCATCCTTCCATGGTGGACCTTGCTGTGATCAGGTACATTAAAGAGATCTGGAAGTTCAACAAGAAGCCGATATTGGTGGTGTTGGACCCCTATGGAAAGGTAGTGAACCCAAACGCGCTCCACATGGTCTGGATTTGGCAGAGCGCCGCTTATCCATTTACAAGTGCTAGAGAGGAAATGCTGTGGAAGGAGGAAAGCTGGAGGATCGAGCTGCTGATGGACAACGTTGAGCCGAGGATCTTCAACTGGGTATACCCTTCGAACTTGAATCTGGCGCCTTAGACCACTCGACCATCCTAGTAACATAATTTTATTTTTGTGATGACAGATTGGTGAAGGGAAGTATATATGCTTGTTTGGAGGAGAGGACACCGAATGGATTCGCAAATTCTGCACCACAGCGCAGTCAGTGGCGCGCGAGGCAGGAATAGGCCTGGAGATGCTGTACGTAGGAAAGAGCAATCCTCGAGAGAAAGTCCGCAGAAACAACCAATTACTCGAAAGGGAGAAGCTAGCACACATTCTCCCAGACTTAACTCTAATATGGTTCTTCTGGGTGAGAATTGAAAGCATGTGGCACTCAAAATCCAAGCTACACCATGAGCAAGCCCAGTTACCCGAAACCGACCCAATTCTGCAGGAGATCATGACAATGCTGAGCTTCGACGGAAGCGATCAAGGCTGGGCTGTCGTCTGCGGTGGAGCTGCTGGGCCACACGAAATGGCGAAAGGCAAAGGGGAGACAATGTGGAACAGTTTAGAGAGATTTGAGACTTGGAGAGAGCGCGTGCCGCCTTTGGGATTCGTCAATGCTCTGAAGGAAAATATACACGAGCATCAAACTCCGCATCATTGCAACAGGCTGATCTTGCCTGGGGCTAATGGAACCATACCGGAGAGAGTTGTCTGTGCTGAATGCGGCCGGTCAATGGAGAAGTACATCATGTACCGCTGCTGCACAGATTGATCCAGCAAGCCAGCTGGCCTGAGCTTCATCAGCCATTTTCAACATCTATCTATTTGTACTGCATTTCTTTCTGTATGCATTGCCGCCGGGATGCATAATCAAAAATAAGTTCTTAATTTAAGTCCATTCAAGGACTTAAATTAAGTGCTGAACTTAATTACTGAAATTTTAAGTGCAAAAATACCACCTAAAAGTGTTGAACTGAATCTGGTCAGCATTGCTCAATTCTGAAACGCGTGCAGCAACACCAAACTCAAATCGATCAAGTGAGGGTACGATAGAAACCCTAATTAGGATTTTGAATCATTCGCCAGCTCAACCGATCGGCGTTTGGAAGAATAAGGAACAAATTACAGTGACAAAAAATAAAAAACAGAATCACAGCCCTCCATTTGAATCTAACGGTTTATAATTATTGGCTACACGGAGTTGTTGTACATCGCGCAGTAGGAGATTAGCGGATCGTTCGTTAGCTGCGAGATTTAAAATCCGTTGTTCGTTTCCGAAGAAACGAGTTCAGCTGAATCTGAAGATTGAGAAGAAGCCAAAACTGATTCATTGCTGGATTGAGTTATGAACGCTGCCATCTCGCGTCCGGCATTGGTGATCGACAGACGACAGTGGCCAGTGTGTAAAGCCGCGTGATTTGTTGTTGACCGAGAAGTGTTTGATTAAATGCCCAAGTGACAATTTTGATTATGATTCGTGTCTTTTTTGCGGTACTATTTTTTCTGTTAAGTAGAGTCATTTACTTAACCACTGGGGTAGTGTCTCACCTCTTAAGCTTTTTTTCTCACGAAAGTTAAAGCTTAAAATTTTGAATATTTGTGTATGTAACACGTTCATTAATATTTTGATTCAGGCTTGATATTCAAAAGCTGATTACGAAGAACATGGATCAACCATATGTCGCAGTCGCACAAATTCAATATTCAAGGGAATTTACTGATGCTTATATGGTCAAGGTATTTGTGTGTTCTCAATAAGGTGGTGTCTTCTCTTGCATATTCTTTGCATCGTCAAGACTTCATGATCCAATGAAAAGATTGTCATTCCTTTACTTGATTGAGGCGATAGTTTGTGTGTTGGTTATTTGTTCATAGATTGTTCTGGATTCGATTCATTAGTAGGAATATTGATTATTTGATCAGGAAAGTATATAAATTCAAGCATATCTGTACATTCCATATTCCAAAAATTATACCAATAAAGCCGGCATTCCTTTATCTTGGTGACGTTTACCTTCGCTTATTTCTTTTGGTTTCTCCCTAAACTGTGAGAATCAATTACAAGCTAAGATAAGCAGGAATGTATGATAAGGAAGTTATGCACTCCTGTTAAGCCAAGAAGTCACAGGTTCCTTTTGTCTATTCAAAGCGAAATTTCCTTTTACATGTATGTATTGAAGGCTCATATGCTTTGCCCAACGCTATTTACAGGCCAGCATTGTTCATCTACGCAGAAAACTAAGGGGAAGCAATCCATGGCATCATGCTGCCACAAACAGTACGTTGCATAAAAAGTGTATGTTACCAATTAGAAGAAGAGTCCTGCCAAGGCTGCAGCGGCTCCTCCTACACCAGCAGAGATTTTATGGGCCATAGTGCCGCTAGAGCCTGTAGGTGCTGTTGCAGCTGCAGCGTATTCCCCTAGAGGAGTAGGTCCACCTACAGGACCCTCAACCACATCATCAGCACCCTCGGCCCCTGCTGGGTCGTCAACTGGTCCAATGCTGTCCGGGCTCTCAGCTGCAGGAGTGCTTGATGCTTTGGCATCTGGTGCTGCCTTGGGTGTCTCTGCCAAAGCTATGCTGAGGACGGCGAAAAGGACTAAAACAAGAATGACTGATTGGCGTGCCATGTCTGTATCTGAGTTTACAACTTATGATCGTTCGTTCGCCGGATGTGGAGCTGGATGAGAGGAGATGAGGGTTTGAGGGGGTTAATATATGGAATGAGGAGTGAGCTCAGACACCAGAGGAAATTGATGGTTTGTTGCAGCTGATGGTGAGGAGAAGCCTCAGCTACTTTTTGAGGTTTTCTTTCTTTAGTCAATAAATGGTTGGTTTTCAAGTCTTGCGCTTTCTTGAGAATTTGTCTAAAAATGGATTAATAAACATTTTATATCCAAAGACAAATCAATCGAACATTGTCCGGACTTTTTTTTTCATAATGACCCATTTCAGTTTCAACAAATCTAAAATGATCCATGTTAGTTTGTCATTTCAGTTTTTAATAAAATCATATTCCTAGCATCCGGTTTTGTGTGTTTTTCACAATTTATGTGTAAACGATAAGATGTGGAGTTCTCTCATTCGCACGCCTTCTCGTTTGCACATAAAACCGGATAAAAACGCAGAAAGTCGGATCCCCAGTATCCGATTTTGTTAAAAACATGTCAATACTGAATTGTCAAACTCATTTTGTTCATTTTGAATATATTGAAAGTCAAACAGGTTATTTTGAAGAAAAAAAAACTCCATTGTCCAACCAATTATATATGACTTAAGTTGAATTACTACATGCTAATGGCAGAACGTGGGAGTATCGATCATAGTTTTAGTCAAATGATTAAGAAATGGATGCTTCAAATTCAAATTTCCGGAGGCAGATTGTGACATGAAATACTAAAAAAAAAAAGTATATGCTAAAAAACAGTTTTAGTTTATATTGGAATACTTTTTAATGAACATATTGTAATTTTTCCACTACCAATATTTTTACAAAATTAACTTTTGTTAAAAAAAAGAAAGAAAGTAGTTCCCTCAGAAACTGGCCAGGCCCAACAAAAACCAAGGCCCAAGATATATCCGAGTCGAACGAGTCAACTCGGAGATCGAGTTAGGGCACAATCAGAGTGACACGGCGCTTAGGTTCGAATCGCTAGTCTGACACTCTTCTTCACTTCGGATCTCAACCTCCGTTGATGAGATCAGATTCGTAGCTGCTTCTCGTTGACGAATCAGTTGTGCTCGTGAATCTCAGTTTTCCAGATGGCGCTCGCGTTTGACGAGTACGGTCGGCCGTTTATCATTCTGCGGGAGCAGGAGCAGAAGAGCCGGCTGCGAGGATTGGATGCTCAGAAATCCAACATTTCCGCTGGTAAAGCGGTGGCCAGGATCCTCCGAACATCGCTTGGTCCGAAAGGCATGGATAAGATGCTTCAGAGCCCCGACGGTGATGTTACAATCAGTAAGCATCGCACATTGTTAAAACCTAGCTTGTTATGTTGTTGGAAATGTGTTTGTTTCCTTTCGGTTTTTGTGATTTGATGTTTTTATTGGTTGTAGCGAATGATGGAGCTACAATATTGGAGCAGATGGATGTGGATAACCAGATCGCCAAGCTGATGGTGGAGCTGTCGCGGAGTCAGGATTATGAGATTGGAGATGGGACGACTGGGGTCGTGGTGTTGGCTGGTGGACTGCTGGAGCAGGCAGAGAAGCTGCTTGAACGCGGTATTCATCCGATTAGGGTAGCCGAGGGGTATGAGATGGCGTCCAGGATTGCTGCAGAACATTTGGAGAAGATTTCTCAGAAGTTTGAGTTTTCAGCTTCAGATATTGAGCCCTTGGTTCAGACTTGCATGACTACTTTATCTTCCAAGATGTAAGTTTTTGAAGTATTTCAATGCTATGCACTTTCATTATTGAGCTCAATACTTTGTTTAATGAACCCTTACGGTAAAATCACACAGAAGCAAACAAAAAAACAACCAGTTAATGGCTGTATTTTCACTTGTAGGTTACTGGACTAAAATTTTAAGCTTTTAAAGTTAGCAGTAGCAGTAATAAATTACTCATAATAGCGGCATCATTGTGGTAGTCTGCATATTTGTAATGAGGGGAAGCTTTAGTGCAACATATCTTCTAATGACATGCTATATGCGTGTTTGAGAACTTTGTTGTGGGCAATTTTAGTTAGCAACAAAAAATTATGCGTAGAGCATGACCAGTGTATTTTTACCAGAGAAATGACTTTTGAGCATTTATTCTACTTTCGAAACATGTGTAGAGCTCCTTGGAAACTCTCTGGTTAGTTTTATCACAATGTTTATTACCTTAAGTTGAAAATATTTGTCCTCTTTGCCTACAGTGTGAACAGATGTAAGCGCAGTTTGGCTGAGATCGCTGTGAAAGCTGTTCTAGCTGTTGCTGACTTAGAGAGGAAGGATGTTAACCTGGATTTAATAAAGGTGGAGGGGAAAGTCGGAGGGAAATTGGAAGATACTGAGCTGGTCTATGGTATCATAGTTGACAAGGATATGAGCCATCCACAAATGCCAAAGGTCATTGAAGATGCAAACATAGCTATCTTGACTTGCCCATTTGAGCCGCCGAAGCCGAAAACCAAGCATAAGGTTGACATCGATACAGTAGAGAAGTTCAATACGTTACGTGTTCAAGAACAGAAGTACTTTGATGACATGGTTCAGAAGTGCAAGGTAAATTTATTGCCTTGTCCTGTTTGATGGTTTTTTTGCTTCAATTTACATCCATCGTTTTGCTTGTTTACCTCATTTGTGATTCATTTTGTTGCACGGATAGAAATTCATCCGTTTAGAGCAAGTAATCTGCAATATATCTCTAAATGTAGTCCATTTTTTCTGAGCTACAGGATGTTGGTGCCACTCTAGTAATATGCCAATGGGGATTTGACGATGAAGCAAACCACTTGCTAATGAACAGGAACTTGCCTGCTGTTCGATGGGTTGGTGGTGTAGAGCTGGAGTTAATAGCGATTGCCACTGGTATGCCACTATTCGTATATAGGTGCACTTGTTTGACCCTTATATATCTGCACTCTACTTTTGTATACTGATGCCTGTTGCCTTTAGGTGGAAGAATCGTCCCCCGTTTCCAGGAGCTGACACCAGAAAAGCTAGGAAAGGTAGTGTTTCAATTTACCTCGACCACTTTATCCTTTAACAACACTTTAAAAAAAAGGGATGCAATATCACTTGTATTACTTGGATTTTTGATCTGTGAAAATGACCCTCATATGTAGCATTTTATTCTGGATTATATGGTTGTCATGATCTCAATGTGTCATGTTACTCATTTTTTAGGCTGGTCTTGTTCGAGAGAAAGCATTTGGAACCACAAAAGACCGAATGTTGTATATCGAGCATTGTGCTAACTCAAGGGCTGTGACCATCTTCATTCGCGGTGGTATGTGTTATATAGTGCAACTTTTAATTCTATTAGTCCTCTATTAGTGTTGCTAACACACATAGTACTCGCATGCCTCTAATTGTTAAAGATCATTATTTTGTTCCTAAAGAGACTATAGAAGATTGTTTATGACACATCCTTAGGTTTCGTTCAGATAATTTGATGACGAAAAGCTAATTATTATGGCTTCACTATTTGTGTTGCTTTTAAAATTTCATTGTAGTCAGTGACATTCATTTAGGAATTAACTTATGTTGTGGAGTTACCCTAGATAACAACATTCAGGGACATAGATACGCTTCTCTATGATTCAGATTAGCAGATCGTATTCAAGGATTTGAAAACGGAACTATTCGATATGAAATTAGTCCTAAAGACGTCACCAGTTATATTGAAATTTATGATGGTGTAGGTAACAAGATGATGATCGAGGAGACAAAACGCAGTATCCATGATGCGCTATGCGTTGCAAGAAACCTTATCCGCAACAATTCAATTGTTTATGGCGGTGGCTCGGCTGAGATTTCTTGCTCAATTGCAGTTGAGGCGGCTGCTGATAAACACCCAGGAGTTGAGCAGGTATTCATATTGTTGTAGATAGCCTTGGCCAGTGTATTTGTTTTATCGGTTGGCCCCAAGGTTTACTAAACGTTGTTGTATTCTTCATTCTGCAGTATGCTATTAGGGCATTTGCAGATGCCCTGGATTCCGTCCCTATGGCTCTTGCTGAGAACAGTGGTCTTCAGCCCATCGAGACACTCTCTGCTGTTAAAGCTCAACAAGTCAAGGTACACCGGCAATAGCTGACTTTATCATCATCATTCTGTTTTTAAAGCGTAAAACACCTGAGTTGTGCTGTTACACAGCCAATCACTACTTGTCTAAATCATCAATGTTGTGCAGGACAATAATCCTCATTGTGGTATTGACTGCAATGATGTGGGTACTAACGACATGCGAGAGCAAAATGTTTTTGAGACTCTGATTGGGAAACAGCAGCAAATCTTTCTAGCAACTCAAGTTGTAAAGATGATTCTGAAGATTGATGATGTCATCTCCCCAGCAGAGTACTAGTGGTTGTGATAGCACTGTTATGTCTACGAATGGAGCGTCATTCACATGATGCATCCCTACCATGCATTTGCAGCTCTTGTGTGGATCAGTCATGCTTTTGCTAGATGAACTATATCCACTTGGAGTTGTATTTTTGTAGTAAATAGATTACTATCTTGTTTGCCTCCATATTATTGAATGCCCCCCTACGACTTTTTTAAATATGTTTTGTGCCAATTTATTAAATTAACCGGACAGTTTCATATCCTACTAGCAGATTTAGATCTGTTTTTGCAATGTTTTCTATAACTTTCATTTATGTGAACTGCGATTTATTATTTGAGTGTGGCTGAAGTGTGTTGTGTATCAAAACTATCGTACATGTTTCCAAGTCCTCACCGTTGCCAAAGGGACTTTGCTTGTAGCATATGAAAGAGGTATGATCTTCTAAGGGAGCGATGAACCATCCAAAAGTCTTGTGGGAGTTGTATGGATGCGGTTGAGTGGATTCTGAGACTCTTCCAGTGACTTATTCATTGGGTTCACTATGTCTCTCATTGCTTCTCTGAGATGTGCTTGTTGTAGCTTCTTTGTCTGCAGACTTCACCACTCCATTTAATACTTCAACTGTCTCCTGCGAAAGGTTCAGTCCACTATCCAATCAAAATAGCTGGTACATAAATTTTGAAGGCGAAGCAAAGCATATTACAGTGATCTATATTTCAAGTACTAGCATTTTTACCTTATTAACACGATCATTACTTAGCTGCTCTTGACTTCCATTAGATTCAAGTTGAGCCACATTACTTTCCATCCTGCTGGTTGATGCCCCATTTTGATCTTCTCTGGGCTCCCTCCCAGAAGCATTGCCATTCACCGGAGTAGTTCCACTTTGCGCTCCTGAAATTTCTGCTTCCTGTACTCTCCTCTTTTCTTCTTCTTCTTCTCTTTGTCGTTTTTTCCTGGCTTCTTCCTCCTTCAGTTTTCTAAATCTGCAACACATCACCAAGTCCTAGTAAACATAGTATACATCTAGAGAACATCAAGCAGGAACAAGACTGAGGTTGTGTCAACCTTTCACCAGGCTTTGGGCCAGTTGAGAGTGATTTTGTATCCTGGCGAGCAACTGCTACCTTAGTAGCCTTTGGCTCGAGAACTGGCTTTGGAATTTGTAGTTGTTCTTCCTTGATGACATCATTGAGCTTGCTTATAGGATTTTGAGCACCTCCTAACTTCTGAAGCCATACTTGTTGTGCAGTGCTTAATATGTTATTTGTCAACCTGACAAACCAATCAATGGATGGAATTAAAATGAACATTTCAAGGAGACAAATAATAATAATACAAATTTACGTTGTGCCTTCCATACGACATTCGTCCACTTTTTATAAAATAAAAAAAAATATTATTTCACGGTTAAATAATGTGCATCGTCAGAACACTCCAGATATAGTATCATGATAATATTGAAATGAGATAATTATATCCTTAAACATGGATGCAGATTCAGTCAGATACTCACCAATAAAGACTCAGCCCTGAAGGGACTGAAAGAGCGAAGTAACCAATCATAAGTGGTAAAAATTTGGTTATTGCTTGAGAGGTCTTCACGTTTGGATCGTTACTCTGCAGAAAACAACACCACCTTGAGCATATTTATACAATAGACTGCCTAACTGATGCCGACCTTAGTCTTCGATGGAAAATACCCCAAGCCACCCGAACACGTCCACTCATAATTCGTATCCATTACAATTGCAGTCAATTTTAAAACTTCTCCTTCGCCTTACTTATATGTATAACAGATGAGTTTGCAATTGTTATGTGTAGGGAAGAATGCACTGACCTGTGGGGGCTGCATGATTTGCAGAGAGATATACTGAGATGCGATAAGTAATGTAGGCAAGACAAGGTATGCAAAGGTATCAGACCATCCGAGCGGCGGGTGGCCATCCTATATAAAAAGAAGCACGCAACAGGAATAATATTATTGAAGGAATACATAACCGGCTAGACCCCATGAATCAACATCAGCGCGCAGTTAAAATAGCTAAACAACATTTCAGAAACGTGTTTCTGCGTCCATGATATGGGTAATATATCAGTGTTAACTAGACACTGTTCTATTTTTGTCATTAAATTAGACACCGTAACTGTTATGTGAGAGCAGATACTTACTACAAAAGGGAAAAGCCACGAGATGCCACTTCCACTTTGTCTCGCAGCAATCGTGGTTGGTCCTGCTAGAGATGGAATCCAGAAGAAGCCTTCACTAAGAAGCCCCTTCATAGAATAATAAACTCCACGGTTAATCGGTTATTAGACTACACAAACTCCCTCAAAAAATATAACCATTCGAAAGGGACAAAAAGACAGATTAATGAAAGAGCATAGATGACATCATACTTCATCAGCGACATTAGAAAGGGCCCTATACAGCCCAATCCACACAGGTATTGTTGCAAGTGTGGGCAAACATCCTGAAGATACAAAAGAAAATGTTTTAGAACCTTGAAACACATACGGAAGTTGTATTTGATACCATAAGATATGAAGGTGACCGGAGTTCATGTCCAGAAAAAAGTGATACTTGTGAACTTTGTATTTGAAATGCGAAGCAAATAACATTACCGGTTTGCTAATAAAAATACGAATAGAAAATAAAAAGTAAACTATCACGACCTGCCAGGGGGTTTATGTTTGCTAGTTTGTATAACCGGGCTGTCTCTAGTTGAATTCTTTCCTGGGTAACAGGCAAAAAATCACGATTTATAAGGAAAAGATTGCACAAAGAAATCTCAAACAATGAAACCAAAATCAGGGGAAAAAAATCACCTGATCCCCAGCATATCGTTCCTGGATTGCCTTTATTTGAGGCGCCAAGGATCGCATGGCCATGGCAGATTCTACCTATTTTCACATTATTTAACCAGTCATTAACTTATTTCAATATGTAAGGGTAGCTGTCACAATTACAAGAGAGTCAAACCATATTTTCATTTAAATTCACGAGGGCACATTCAAGTTTAAAACAGTCAATCCACAAAATATGCTCCTTAATGCACGAGTTTCTGATTTTTTAAGTAATTCACAGCTAAAATGATAATATCAATGACTTTTATAAGGTTTTGAGGAAAGCCTGGCTAAATAAGTGTAGTTAATGTAGTCATAATAATAAACGAATACCTGTTTCTTTGTCAACGGAAATGTCGCAGCCTTAACTAGAACCGTCAGGAGTATGATGGCGAAACCATAAGAATACGGAACATGCAGAGTAGAAAGGCCATCTTTCAAAACCTGTAATACCATGTTAATGACAACATATAGCAACCAAGTCAGAAACCGATCATCAATACATAAGATTAAAAGGGTCTCGAACATAGTCAACACAAAATTCAACTTTCAAATATTAGCTCTCCTAATGGCTACACCTACTTTGAATAAGTATAGAATGACGGACCCGTTTGTTCGCTACAGAATATTAGAATTAAGGGTGCCGATGAGCCATCTATCATCTCCTAAGAATAATAAAAGAAATATAGTATCTTCAAGCTTTTAGATGTATGTTATCCTTATTTTAATGGTTTTCTTGTGCTGCATCGCATAGACAAGATTCTCGATAATTGAAAGAGATTTCCGTTTCCTATATGTAGCACAACACGATTACATTGTTGGAATCCCAAATAATAAAGCATGATAAACAGTTACTGTTCACAAAATTGAGCGGTCTAAAACTATGAACTATGAACCACAATACTAAAAACTTCTCAATGTCAAAGTCTATTCATGACACCAACTTTATGAAGTGATTCATAAAGCCCCAATCTCATACTCAACCGAGAAATTCACAGCTAACAATTTCCTCAGTCTAAGTCACAAATTCTAACATACAACCCAAAAACCTCAATCGTGCACAAAAAGCACACACCTTTAAAACACTCTCCATGTAATAAGTTATCCCAGAAAGCCAATCACTGCTCTGCTTAACTCCACCGCCGCCTCCGGCTTCCACGACAGCATCCGACGACGAAACGGCAGCATCGGCAATCGTATAAATCAAACTCTCCGCTCTCACCAAAACCTCCTTCAACCCCTCAACACCATCAGAGTTGAATAAAAACTCAGGCGGACTAAACCCTAACATCACCGCCCCTCCCCTTCGAAACCGTCCCCTCTCCAGCAACAAACTGCCGCCGCCGAACTGGCTGCGGAATCTTCTAGAAGCTTTACAGTGTTTCTGAGACAGCGAGAACGGCGTGTGGGGACGAATTGGGAGCAAACTCGCCATGGAAAATAAAGCTCGGAATCGATGTTTGGTTCAATTTTTCGAACAGCTGAAGAGCGTTGGAAATTCGTAGTCGAGTTCGGAAGATTCGAAGAGATCCGATTGAGGATTCTGCCGAAGACGATGAAGAAGACGGTTCAGACTCGCTGCGCTGTACCCAGTACCCGACCCGTTTTCGTCTGCCCAATTGATTCTCGGTCCGATTTGAAAAATCGATAACTGTGGTCCGACCGGAGTTGACCCGAATTGAAAACCAATCATTGAGGTTGAGGAAAAGGAAGCTTTGGGAACACTCGCGCCATTTCTAACGGTAAGTTTTATTTACACCTTTCTCATCAGAGACTCTGCTACTCAATCGAGAGGACTCGATCCGATTTTGCACCGATGGCTGCAACGAGTACGATGATGATGCTTAATGGGAAATTCTTCTTCAACTCGCCTCGAAAAATCTTGGCAGCTTCACAAAATTCACTGACAAAGGAGAAGAGAATTTTGGTTCCTAAGGGAATTTCATTTTCAATAGTTGGGGCGATACTCACCGCCTTGGAGTCGCCTAAGTCTTCGTTGGCATTGCAGAATGTTGTGGAGGTCCAAGGTGAAGGGGATTACCGATCTTTTGCACTTCTGGTTCCAATCATACCGGCGGTGGCTTGGGCGTTGTTAATCATTCTGCAACCAGCGCTGAACCAATTGAATCAGATGCGGAACAAATCAGGCAGATGAGAAATCAGTGTTGTGAATTTTATAAGTGAATGTCTCTGTATGTTTGTATTTGAGATTGTGCTATGGAAGGCTTGAATTTTATTTTATTTTTTTGATTTGTGGACTAATATGCTTCCATTTCCCAACATTACAAATTCAAAAGTGGTCTCTTGCTTACAGATTTTCTGGACAAATAAGAATTAAACATATATTTTTTTGTATATTTATCAATCGAAAACATATTAATGTTGATTTAAAAATAAAGGAAAACAACAGTGGTTTTAAGTTCGAATTCTAAAAGGTTGTGGGATGAAACAAATTGGTAATGTTTGTGACACACTTATAAAACTTACATGACTCTCATGTAAATCAACCTACAAGGCAACAACGATACACAACACATGAAAGTTGAAACTCAAGTTGATGTCTTGAAGAAACCGAGCTCAAGTTTATTCCAATCTCTGCGCGAAATTTGTGATCTTAGGATGTCTTCTTTGTGTCTTTGAGCTGCCCTCTTTTCCTGATCTTGAGGTTAAAGGGCAGGCGCCAGGCGTCAATGGCACAGTCGGGTAAGGTGTTTGCCAAGGCCCAGAGGACGGAGTGTGGCCAGTATGGGGTGGAGCGGGGCTCGTGGCCAATGGCACGTAGACCAGCACGGGCGTAAGTTGTTGTGGAAGGGACGAAGAAGGAGGATTTCCTAATGGATGCCATCTTTGTGGCAACGTACAATGGAACCTGCATGATTAAACATTCATCAGTCAGTATGTCAGTTACTGCACATCGATAGCCGAATTATCAACCAAGCGACTTCAGCATGTAACTATTAGACAATACATCCCGATTCCCGAAGCAATAACTCATAAGATCGGGAAAAATATATTCCGTGTCTTTGTACTCTATGCACAACATATATCAAACACGCACATATGACACGCGCAAGATAATAGACCTCTCGGATCACGCAATTTCCATGAGAAACAACAAATCATATTCCGATAACACAAATAGAAAAACCGAATCAGCTCCATCCTTTTTTAAATAACGAGCAAAAGATCATCGTACAAGACTGACAATTTAATCATGCGGACAAGCACTACCTGACACTGCACATCGATCCCGCTCTTCTTATACTCGACATGAATACTCTTTGAAAACTGATCAATGTACCTGAAAAAACAACACCACAATTAAGTACTAACAATTTCCATCTTTCAAATCCACACAACCGCAACTCAATCCTACAAAATCACGTCAAATTCTTACGCTTTAGTCGCAGCATAAACGGCGTAAAGCGGATCAGAAGGTATCACATTCGCCGCGCCAGACCCGATATTCACAATTGCGCCTTTCTTCCTAGCCAGCATTCCAGGCAACACAGCCTGCGTCACTTTCGTAGTCCCCTCGACATTAACCTTAATCAAATTTCTCAACAAATCCTCATCCACTTCATGAAAAAACCTCGCATAAGGATACGAAACTCCAACATTATTAATCAAAACCCCAACATCCAATCCATCAATTCCCTCCTTGATTTTTCCAACCCCTTCATCAATTTCGCCGCTAAAATCCATCACAACGGTCTTAATTTGGATTTTAGGGTTTTTAGCTTGAATCGCGTCGGACACGTCTTTCAGCTTGTCAGGGTTTCGACCCACCAGGATCAAATTCAAACCCTTTCTGGCGAGCTCAAAGGCGAAGGCTTTACCTATTCCGTCGGTCGAGCCGGTGACGAGCGCCCAAGATCCGTACTTTTTGAGATTCTTCGCGGGGCGGAGGAAACTGACGTAGACCCAGTTGAGGAGGGCGAGAGAGGATTTGAGGAGTGTGATTGCGCCCAGTGTGAAGAGTGCGAGTAGCCATAAAGGCTGGTGCTTGAAGTGGTCGAATATGCACTGGCTCATCGGTGGATCTGGGAGATTTGGGAGGAATGTGGGAGATGGGTTTTGTAGAGGAGTGGATTTGAAGAGATGGGTCGCACGAAAGAGTTGAAATTTAGTCAAGATGGTGATTTGAATCTTTCGATGAAGTAGAGGAGAGAATTCAATGATGAGAGGTTAGTTTATCTACATAGTGGTTGATCGGCAGCAACGTGAAAAGTATAATATTTGATTTTGATGGAACTTGATTTGCTAGGTGTGCATTTTAATTAGTGATTTGTGTGAACTGCTTGGCCATTTCATGGCTGCTGAAACTGACTTGCCAAGTTGCCGTTGTTAATTAATGATGGTGTGGGTGAAGCTTGTTGATGGCTTTGGGCTGACGGGAAGGGGAGTGGGTTTTTTTGGTGTGTTTTTTTGTTCCCTCTAAGCGAGTTCCGCTTATGAGGGTTTTCTTCTCAGCCGTCTCAGTATGAGCTGTTTTTGCCATGTCTACACGGTCTTTTGAGTATTTGTGTTTTTTCTCGGCCGGTGTTTTCTTCGGCTGCGCTTGTTGCAATTGTAGTTTTTCTGTCTTCGGTGGAGCATCTCACTGTTCCCTTGGCGTGAGGCGAAGTGGAGCATCTCACTGTTCCCGGCTAGATAACTTGTCCTAGCTTTTAAGTCCTATGTGTTGCCATTTCTGGAGTTCAGGTGGCGTGCTATCCTTGCCGGGAAACTGATCTATGGAGAATACAAGTGTAGCCTTATCTAGTTTTCAGTGGAAATTTGGCCAAAGCTTCATTGTCGATTCGAAGTTGGCGGACGAGTCACTTCTTCTGTTTGGCCAGTTTGGCATGATTTGACTTGGGGGCATTCACGGTTCCAAGATAATAGCAGCAGACGGATTGATTAACTTTGCATGGATTCCATTTCTTGTTTAGATGTTCTGTTCTTGTACTTGTTGGTCGATTGCTTTGCTGTTGTTGTTTTCTACCTGTTTCCAGGTCTTTATATGCCATTTCGTCTATCAAAAAAAGTACCAGATATTGTTGGGCTTCTGTTACTTTCGTTTGTCTCATAGGTTGCCTTCTGTTATGTCATTATGCATGTGTGACACCTCAAGACTTACTTTAATGATGAATTGATGATGATATATATTCATACAGAGGAGCACTCGATTGAGGCAAGGTTGTTAAAGTGAGGCACATTGTGAGTCACTCATTTTGATGATGTGGCGGGGAATAGTACCGGAATAGTGTTTGCTTTTGATGGATTTTTGGTAGTGGGACACGTGGCGCGCCCACAAAGCACGGGAGTTAAGATGTGTGGCTCAGATCGTGCCTCACTGCCTCATTTTTTAGAGGGCTGCCTCATTTGAACGCTCCTCTATTCATACATCGCTAAAGTGTATATCTGACCATTCGACTCAATTTGATATTCATGTGTATTTCTAGCTGTTTGATGAGGGATTTGTGGTGGTGTTTGTTTAAATCAGTAAGCTTTGTTTTGGAGAGGAAGACTTGGATCAATAGATGAGTGACACACAAGGACAGTAGAGTTGGAGTTGGGTTAGAAGAGATGTAGGAATTAGTTGGAGTAGATGAGCTGCAATCAGTCACATTGATTACTAAAAGCCTAACAATAAGGTTGTGAACAAGAAACACAAGTATGAATGGAGGAGAGGATAATAAAATGATAGGATTAAATCAGAATGGTGTTGGAAGATTCTCTTAAAGTATTATTGTTTTCTCGGGAAACAAATAGTTTTTCAGGATATAAACAACAGTTGAATTGAAAACGTACACCTCAACTCTAAAAAATCAACTTTTACATTCTCATAAAAGCCAAAATTTGGAGTCACGAAAAATAATTTTTATGATAATCAAAATAAGAGTACATAATTAAATGCTCCATTTAAATGTCTGATTCTTTTGTTTCACCGTCTAACTCATAATTTTCAAACAAAATTAAATGCTCCATGCATGTAATAGCATTGATGAAATATGGAGGAACTTTCTGTCCAATAAAATATAGCATAAAGTGGAATTACATAATTTGTACGTAGTTTTTACTGTCAATTGCTTTTTTTAAGGTCCCACCATTTAAAGATGATTTTTTGTCACCACATTGCTTTAATTAAAGATTTCCACATTCATCCGTTCTGCTTACATAGAATCAGACCAATGAAATAAGAAAACAAAAAATGTTGATCAATAAATCTTTCAATTATTCATGCCCAACAATTTTTTTTTAAGGATATGAAACATCAAAGAAGGTGGATGCATCAGTAGGGTTTTTACAGCACTTCAGACAAGGTTGACGCTTTCGGAAATCGATGGGGCAGTTACAACTTACAACAGTACGTAGGTTCCCGACGGGCATTGACCAAGGCATGGATAATTGTCGTTCAGCTCTGCAATAATATCGAAGCCAGCGATGTTAAACTTGTTCTTATCATATATTGGAATACTGTCTGTCTATTGATCTATCTATTTGATGGTTAAGACGTATAAATAAAATTTCTAAGTCGCTCACCAGAGAATTGCTGTGTTTGTGCAATAAGAGTACTGCAGATCAAACAAGCTATGATTGCTGTGAAGTTCTTCATATTGTTTTGGGTTTGTAAAAAATGTAGATGTTATTTTACATTTTTATTTCAGTGCCTATCTGACTATATATACTGCAATGAATTCATTTAAAAATGTGAAACACATGCTTTTATAATTTTGTTTATACCTTGAAACTTAAAAAATTAAATGATGATACGCTAGCTAAATAACACGTCATTTTAAAAATTAAATACACACATCAATCAAAAAATTCTGCAACTCCATCAAAATTGTAAAAATTCAAGTTGTAAGACACGAAATTTAATAATATAGGAAGGAAATACTCATGAAATAAATTTAACTTTAATGTGACAAACTCATTCATTTTGTTTTTCTATAATTTCTGAAGGAACATTTTGGTTTAAATAAAGATAAAAGATAGTATTAAAGAAGGTGGGGAGCACTCGGTTGAGGCAGGGTTGTAAGAATGAGGCAGTGAGGTATGATCTTGGCCATTGATCATATTGATCTAATGGTTGAGATTTAAAGATGTGGTAGTGGGATTTACTGTTTGCTTTTTACTGTTGATGAATTTTGGTAGTGGAACACGTGGCGCACCCACAAAGCACGAGGAGGTTAGATGTGTGGTTGAGATCGTGTCTCACTGCCTCATTCTTATTTTGGCTGCCTCATTTGAACGCTCCTCTAAAGAAGGTACCACAAAAACCATTAAAGTATGCATCAAAGTTTGGATTTGCATAACCGCATAGTTTTATTATATTTCGAAGAAAAAAAAATTAATCGAGACGACGTCGTTTTTATTAAACGATGTTGTTTTGACACTAATTGTGTTTGATTGCGCTGCACAAGTCTTTAAGTTTCTATCCCATTTTTTTCGAGCCAGCCTCGCTGATTAGAGAAATTTTCCGAATTGTATTTTATTGGAGCAAAAAATATATATATGACATTAGTATATTTGGAAACACAAATGGAGAAATGGATAGCAATTTCTTTTGAAAGAAATGGCATAATGGAAATTTCTCCATGGTTGACCCTAAAATTTGCCTAGCCTTTCCCTGCTATTCTTCATCCATAACTCAGCCGCATAAAAGAAGATTTCATATTGAGAGGCCGAGTTGAAACCACAGAACAACAAGGAATTATTTACAGACTAATCTTTATCGGTCGACGTGAAGATCCAAAGACAGCAAATGTGTCGATATAAGAAGCAATTCACTCGGGAGCTTTTGGTTGGCTCTTATATGCGTGCATGCAGTAAGCATAAGTGTCTTTGAAATCGCACGGAGGAATTTCAGCTGATCCTAGTATGCGATGTACATCTTCTCAGATAAGGTAATCATAGTATACCAACGATAAAGCGTCGGGCAAATCCTTCGGCAACCTGTTGATGTAAAGGTAGAATCGAAGTAAATCCTCTCTCGTGACGGTTTCAGTGTCAGCCACGTCGTCACCACTGGTGAGAACCCATAAGTCCTCGGAGTTTACACGCTTCAAGCTGCCGCGACAAAATGGGCATGACTCTGATCTCGTGTTCCTAAAATTCAGCAATGGGATAAATAATCAGACCACGTTAATCAAACCTTGTCGAGTTACATAAAAATGGAACTGTGGAAGGCTTGTGAATTGCAATGATTACCAATCGCGATAGCAGTTGATGCACATGGAGTGGCAACAGTTGGGCAACACCATTTTCGTGCAAGGCTCTAAGCAAATTCCACATTCAGCTTCCCTTTCCATATCCATTTTGCTAAAGGCAAGTTCGAGTTTTTTCTTGCCCGCAAAATCTAAGCCTAACTTATTATTGCTAAATTTCTCGAGCGGAGCTAAATCACCATGGAGACGCTGAAGGGATGGTAATATTATAGCTGCAACCCAAGACGGCACATCCGAGCAAGAATTAGCATATATATATACATTCCGAACATAGGAACTGATTCAAAGTTTATAAGTAGACGCTCACAGTAAAAATCCTTCACAGAAGCCTTTCGCCCATAACGTGATATTTTATTAGCCTTCTCATCTGTGCAAACCTGAAGCATAAAACCAGGTAAAAATTAAAATGTAGAAAATCATTAGGAAATCCAATCACTTAATTATGTCAAAATGATCGATTCAAAACCCCAGATACGAAAACAAAAGCTAGCAAGCACCGACCTTGTAAACGATGACATTAAAAAGATTAAAGTATCGCGGCAATAAGCAGGTGCAAGAACAATCCAGCCACTGGAGCAGAAAGAGGATAAACGGAGCCATATAGTTGTAGACCAATTTCATTTGAAGCCGCGTGCCACCTTTAGCTGTAGGAATCGTCGCTGCCCTGTAAAAGGGAACACCAACATCAACAACATTGCCGAAAATGGACTTCCCCAGATATAGCCACATAGCATCAAACAGCAGACAAATATGATATTGATACCGATACTGATGTGATGACATAAAAACCAACTTCATCATCACTACATAAATTCGACACAATCCACAAAAAGATGAAAACTTTCCTAATCCACAGCCAAAACCCTGAAACTTCTGAAGACAAAAAAATTATGAAAAATACAGAAATACTAATTAGCAACCAACACCATAAACCCTAGAATTTGGGGATTCAAAAATCAAACTCAATTCCTAGAAATACAAAATCTCAACCCGTGACATAAAACCCCAGAAACTAAAACACACCAAATACAAACGATCAGGAATCAATCAGATTGGCGCAAAAACGGACTTACAGAGCATTTGCGTGCTGAATATCTGCTTCCAGAACTTGCAGAGAATCCTGATACGAAACCCTACCCAGATTATAATACATCATCTCCATCTTAACCCCTCAATAAATCACTCACAAAGCCCTAGAAAATCTCCCAGAAACAATCGACTTTTAAGCCCTCGAAAACTCAAGAGCTCATCAACCGCAATTTCTGATACAAAAAAATTGACTGTTTTTAAATAAACCGCCGCTTAGCTTCAATTCTTATGACCTAATCTCCACCAAACACACAACGGAATATTATAATGAGTGGAGAGATGGATAAAGTGAGGGAAAGTTAAGGGGCCAAAAGATGAGCCTTTTTCAGAAAACTGGGACCGGGAAGGATTGCGATTGATTCAGGCCTTGTTGCGTAGTCTCTGAATCAAACACTTGTTCGACTTTGTTTGACAATCGATTCGCGACATGGACGAAGCAGCAGACGATGGATAATGATGAAGAAGATGAAGCTTTTTGCGTTTTAGGTTCCGTTGACGAGGTTTTGAATTACGTTTCTGACACGCGGACGAATTGGAGTTGTTTGCATCTTATGCGGTTGGATGGTTGCGATTGTTTTATCGTGGTTGGGATCGAGCGGCTTTAAATTGTGACACGTCGGATTTGGATGTTTGATTGGGTGTGTTTGGTTTAGAACGATGCGTTTAGAATTAGAGGTTGTTTGGGTTGGGTTTTGGAGCGATGCACAAACAGCTCATTTTTTGAACAGGTTGATTTCTGTTTAAACTTTAAAGCCAATCATTAGTAGCGACTAATATAGATAATTAAAAAAACAAATCTTTCTTGTGAAGTTAAACATGAGTATTCGATCAACAAATTAGAATATTAAATACATTTTTTGTAATGACGGAACGGAATCTCCTCTTTTTTTTTTTGATACAAATCTAAATTCATAAATTTTATAACGTAGGACTTAAATTGAAACCATTCAATTCTTATTTTATAATCATTCAATTAAATTAAATTCAATCATAAATTATAGGTAGGAAATTGTCGTTCGTGACTTGGCTTGTTGTTCCTCCTTCGCGGAGGTGTTGTCCGTCCCTTGTGGACGTGTTGTGCCCTTCAAATCCGCATGTGTTGCTTGCTTGATGCGTAGAGGTGCGTATTCGACCATGAGGTTTCAAGATAAAGATGTCTTATGGCATGTGCTTCAGTGTGGAGGTGTTGAGTTTCAGGTTTACGCTCGTGGGTTTAAGTTAAGAGATGCATTATGACCTCTGCTTCGGTGCACGCAGTTCAAATATCATATCCGAGTTGCTGCCTAGATTAACCTGTGCTCCAAGAGTTTAGATTTTCAAATGTACCCGATGAAATTCTCACGCAATGCGTGAATAATGTATATGTATAACGCTTGATATGTAAAAAAAATCCACAATAAAAAAAGGATTTGTTTGAATTGTTTCTATATTATTAGCACAATATTTCACTTTAAGCGCTCTTAATTGAAATTGATATGTAGATGCTGATTGGGCTTCATTTGAGCCCAAATATATGGACTAGTACACTATTTCCTATGGCAACCCAAAGAAATGGGCGGCCCATTTGGGCCCATTTGATAATCCACTCCAGGATTCACCTTAGGGTTTCTAATGGCTACCAACGACTCGCCGCAGCAGCACCCAGTCGCTGAACCAGACCCTCCGATTCAAGCTCCAGTCGCTCCCAAGGTAATGGATATTACTACGATCATAAATTCCGATCTCGACGAAAAGATTCGAAAATACATGAGCGTTGTCCCAGACCTGATACAGCTGGATGAAAGGTTTATGAACATTCCCACCCTCACAGAGATGCCTGTCGTATCCACAGACTTCACAGATGATCAATTGCTTGATCAGCCTGCAATCATGTTAGAGCACAAAACTGACAACGAAATTGCACAAATTGGCCGTGTATTTATACCAATGTTGTCTTCAGGTTTTTCACCCCAGGGCGCCGCTGCGTTTTTGTTATTGGCTTATAATTTGAAGAACAATGCTGCAGGAGCAGATCATGCTATTCCAGAGGAAAATGAAGCTGCCAATGTAAATGATATGAACTACACTGAACTTTCATCAACAATCTTGGAACACGCCACAGGTGATCAGGCTGGTCATGTGTACGATCTTTCATAGATGCTAACGAAATCTATTTTGCGATACTAATTGTGCTTTTTTTGTTTCAGCTCGATCCTGTGCTAGAAATGATATAGCCCCTCGAGTAAATGTGGAAGAAGAGGCTGAGTGTATACATTTATTGCAGCATCAACCTTAAGGCTATTTGCAAAACCACATGAAAACTATCTCAATGCTTGGAGCCACATTCTAAACGGATATCAGAGATTCTATGGTCATACGATAAAGATACCAGTTCCACAGCCAACAGCTACTGCACTACGAAGCCTGACGCACTTTTACACCACCAGCCCATTGTACAAATGGACCTTGTACAGAATACTTTATTCTGGAGGAGGAACCAAAGACGCAGCAGACTTAAAGAATTTCTTGTACGAGATATACTTGGCAAACACAGGTTTGCATATAGTAAATATATTTCTCAGGCTTTGTGCGGCGTTAAACTGTTCGTCAACTGACGTTACTGCTATCTTTTTCCCGGAGTTTGAGAAGACCTTGTCGGCTTTGACCACAATGATCAACTTAGTTGTTAAAGAAGATGATAGTCACAAGAGGAAGATGTGGAGGTATGGAAGATTGTTTGATGAGGCTTTTATGGCACCTCTCCGGACAAAATCGTGTCCGGATCTGACATTCATACTAGCTGCTGCTCTGAAGAGTGTATCTCCACAAACCAATAAGGATATTTTAAACATTGCACAGCTGAGAGACGTCAGCGCTGAAAAGAGAAAGATGTGTATTGAGGTGGGGGAGTTGCTAGTGAAATATGTAAAAGATAAGCAAAAAGATCAAGTTGAAGATTAGTTAGCCTTAGTGGCCAGGTTAGTCCTTGCTAATTTGTTATTTGAAGTTATGTGCGTAGACTATAAATGTCTACCAATTTTCATATATTTTCAATGAGTTCCAACAAAAACAATTTTGTCCCACAATACTAAAGGCAAAAAGATAAGACTAGATCAAGCATCATCAAACACACAAATGGAGAAAATGGGCCAATAATTTAAGCACCAATGTTCACAATCTCTAGCTTTTGGATTAAACTAAGCAAAAGAAAAGAGCCCACTTTGGAGCAATTGGAATGGAGTTGAATTGCTCCATCCTCAAATTGGAGAGAAAATGCTTCATCCTCAATTGCATCTCATATCCCTCTATCTTTGAGTGAAGATGACATGTAGAGAGAGCTTTTGGATAGTGGGAATAGTTGCCTTTTTTCAGGCCATTTTAGCTTCAATCTATTGCTTGCTACTACATGATTTTCTCGAAGGTGCTTTCACACTATGCCCACTTGAAATGTTTAGGAACATTATCATAAAAGCACAAAGAATCGCTACCAAAATGAGTGTACCAATCATTGTATGTCTAATTGGCATCACAACTGTATCAATAATCATATTCAAAAGGAAACTTTTTACCCAAATTTTTATAATGGAAAATAGGATATTTGGGCGAATAAAAAAAAAGTCATTTTTAATATAAAAAACAAACATTTGTACTATTGAAATTCACGAACAAGACGAGAGGTCAGAAGAATCAAACACTCTAAACGTCCACATTTTGATATATAATGTCTAAAATATACTATTATACTGTCAGTTATAAATATTAAGTATAGACTCATCATTTATTTGTTCTCATTTAGCTTATATAATTTTATAAAAAATATATATTAAATATAGACTCATCATTTGTTTGTTCTCATTTAGCTTTAAATTTATATAATCTTTAAGTTTTATCATTATATATGATATGAACTTAAAAATAGAGAAAAAAATTAGGGGAAAAAAGAGTTCTAACGTGCGCCAAGGGTAGTAGACCGTTAACTATCCGGCGCCATAATTCGTTATTCTCCATCCTCCATCAAATTATATGTTTAAGCCAAACAGCCCCTTAAAATTGGAGCTCTTAGATTCTCTCTCCCTCACTGTCTCAAGCTCCTCATTTCGCCGATGATGTTGGACACCGCCGGCTCCTCTTCCCATCGGATGGACGCTTTTCCGTCCGGTCTGCGAGTTCTGGTGGTGGACGATGATCTCACCTGGCTGAAAATCTTAGAAAAGATGCTCAAAAAATGCTTCTACGAAGGTCTGGTTATCTGTTTCCGCGAGCTGTAATTCAAATCTGTTGAGATCGAATTCGCTGTAGCCGAATGATTTTGGATTTGATTTTGTACGGAAAATGTTGGTGTGAAACAGTTGAAGTTGTTGACATTGATTTGACGTGATTTGGGGAAAATTAGAGGCTAGGGTTTGCCACTGAAATGTCCTTGATCCTGATTGTGCTGTTTATAATTATATATTAGGAAAACAGAAAATGATGATTTTAGTGTGAAATTTTGATTATTTGAAGGCCTAGAGAAGAATCAATAAGTTTTAGTGAGCCATTTTGGAGATTGGGTTTAGATTTTGAAAGCTTAATTTTATGTTGCTATTGTGTTTTCAGTAACTACATGTTGCTTAGCAAGGGAAGCATTGAGCATACTTCGTGAAAGAAAAGATGGATTCGACATTGTTATTAGTGATGTCAACATGCCGGATATGGATGGATTTAAGCTGCTAGAGCACGTTGGGCTAGAGATGGATCTTCCTGTAATCAGTATGTTTATTATGTCCTTCAAATTTTGAGACCGAGACTTATTTTGCAATATTCTGCTCATACTTATAATGGACTGTTCAACAGTGATGTCTGTTGATGGAGAAACGAGCAGGGTGATGAAAGGGGTTCAGCATGGAGCCTGCGACTATCTACTGAAACCCATTAGGATGAAGGAATTGCGGAACATATGGCAGCATGTGTTAAGGAAAAGAATCCATGAGGTGAGAGACGTCGAAAGTCATGAAAGTTTTGAAGCTATTCAAATGATGAGGATTGGGTGTGACCAAGCTAATGTCGGATACTATCTCAATGGAGGAGGTGATGTGAGTGCTACAAGGAAAAGGAAAGATGTTGACAACAAAGTTATTGAAAGGGAGTTGGGTGATGGTTTTGCAAAGAGAGCTAGAGTAGTTTGGACCGTGGATCTTCACCAGAAGTTTGTCAAAGCTGTCAATCTGGTCGGGCTGGAAAGTGAGTCTTAAATTTTTATCGAGCAGTACTATTTGGCTCTGTGTGATTTTATCTGCCAAGAGAGTACATTTCCATTCACATTTTCTTTTCAGAAATTGGACCGAAGAAGATACTTGATTCAATGAATGTTCCATGGTTAACTAGGGAAAATGTTGCGAGCCACTTGCAGGTAAGTCATGTTTGCTCTATTTGGAAGTTTATATGTTAGGCTACCATTCTTTTCCTGTGCCCCACCTTTTTTTGGCATTTCTAATAAAGGAATATGATTCATTAGCACCTTAGTTCGGTGTGATCTCCACATTTGATAGTATTTTCTGTTTTTTCATGTAGTCTTAACTTTCTGGAAACAATTATGTATTGAGCTTCATATCAGTATCCAATGAAAGATGGTATCCTTTTGCAGAAATATCGGTTATACTTGAGTAGGCTACAGAGGGATAATGGTGAAAAACCATTCGAGATGTCAAGTCATCTTGATCTGAGTTTCTGCATGATGAAGCATTCAGATATGTTAACGAGTGACTCTGAGGAAATATCTTTCGGGGCTCAAGAACCTGTTACTAATATACATATCGACGCTTCCAGTGGAGCATCTACTAGCAGTAACAGTTATTTCAATGGTGATCTTAGAATAAAAGACACTAAATCAAAGGATTTTATGCTTTCAGGGTTGAAAACAGAAGCAAATACTGGTTTAAATGCTGCTAATGCCCCTGAAGCTCAGAACAAAAATATTCCCTGGTTGAATTCAAGTCAAGATGTTGTATCAGTGGAATCTGATGCCCAGTTTTCTAATCTGGATTCTAACATAACATCAAAGTACTCGTGGAATGGAGAGATTAGAGGTACTCATTATGAACATGTGAGTCAGCAGCGCCAACGGATATATGATGGAATCAGCCACTGGCCTTTGCATCCTCAATTGAATCACAGGAAGCCTTCTCTTTCAGTCGATGAAGGATGCTCACATAGTGAAAGAGACATAATGGCGGTCACTGTAGTTCCTCATCCCAGAGTAGATGCCTCCCTGTCAGAAAATGTAGTAAAAGCACACAGTGAAAGGGAGACTCCAATCGGGATCTTTCCACCATCAAGGACCCCTCACGACCGTAGCAAAGGCAAAGCTCCTCTGGAGCACAGGTTTGATCATGCATTCGATGATCCGTACACTTCGAGCCTGCAGCTTAATACGCTAGTAAGTTCCATTATGCCCTCTCCTTCAGTTTACTCCGGGGCATATAATAGAGAAACACAAACGTCAAGCTCAGTGGAAAGCACTGAACAAGCAAGTAGTTCTAGTTCTATCAGAGATAGAGTTTCATCAGAAGCCGCAGACACAAGGGGCCGTTTCTTAGACCACCAAAGCTTCAAGCCGATTGGTGCTCCTGGATTTGATGCATATCATAACATTCATAAAAACGCTTTCGAACCTGCAGATAGTGAACTGGCCTTGGTAGCATTTGGAAAGGATTACAAAGCTCATTGGGATCATGGTGAATGGTTTTTTTCGAACAGTGATGACACCAACGAGACTGATCATCTCATGGCTTCCGTTCCATTCCATGCATCGAGGTTCACACCTGGCTTTCCCATGATGGATCAAAGTTTTTCCATAGCCGACTCTGCTCATTTCTCTTCTTCAAGTTATTATCCAGTGAGCTGAAGTTGCCTTGATTGGGTATGAAACTAGTTTTCTTGGAAATGCACTATAGAATGATGGACAGTCATGCTTCACAACAGGATCACTCCTCAGCTTGCATAATTATGACTATGAATCTATAATTAACATCTTGCTAATCTGCTCTAGTACACATTATTGGGAAAAGTGTGGTTTTGTTATTCCAAAATCGTTGGTAATGTATGATAGCTTCATTTCTCTCTTAATTATTCGCATAAGCTCACTCCAACATTGCATGTAGTGACCAGTTTGGCAGTTTAACATGCATTTTTATTATTATATAAAACTGGTGTTCGCTCAGTCTTCTCTTGATCAGTCCCTGACCATCGAAAGTACGTAGCATAAGAAAGAAGCTCATCATCAACCTCAAACACTTTCATATCTTCTTCTTTCAAGGTCACATAAGCTTCAACCCCGTCGTCCTCTCTCGTGCTGGTCAGTATAACCACGTTTTTAATCGGCGTCATGGTCAGACCCGCCCAACACGGTGCACCCCATCCGAAGTCCACCAAGTACCAAGGCAGGAACCTCACCGCACTACTAAAGCAATAGAAATCTATTTCTTCGCTGAACACCATGTCCATCCCCATCTGATATGTCTCGCATATTTCAGACATGCCTCCCTTGTTCCGAAGCTTTTCCACGCTGTTATTAAGAAAATCAGTCATTCGAGTCCTTATGCTCTCGACCAGCTCGTTTAGTTTTAACTCACTGTCACCTGCGTAGACTGCGAATGGGATCACTAGGTTCCCGAAGGAGAGATCGCTCAGAGGAGCTACCCTGTTCCTTAAATCAACTGTCTGGCCCATCACTGACGGCTTGATCAAACCCTTGGAGTTGATTCTTGACGCTTTCATGCAACATTTCCAAAGGAATGCTGTCAGTGCTTCAACACGAGACGGTCGTGGCACAGCCTCGCAGGAGGCTTCTGATCTTAGCTTGTATATTTTTGAATTCTCGAAGACAAATCTTTTAGTAGTGCATTTGCTCTCTGGCATCTTGACCAACGGCAAACTGATGGAGAAGTCCACACAAGGGAAAACCTCCGCTGCGTCAAATTGTGGAAAAACCGGTGGCACGTCCACCCCGACCGTCTCAATGACCCAACTTGTAACAAGAGCCCCTAAAGACGCCCCGTCCGCAATTTTGTGGGATATGGACATACCAAGTGCAATACCACCGCACTCGAAAAAGCTCAACTGGGCTAGAAACAGACACCCGGTGAAAGCTTCCTTAGACTCAATTTCTGCCGGAACAAACTTGCTCAGCAGTTCCATATTAAGCTGTCCTCCAACATCATACACTTCAGAGAGCCTACAGTTTACTCGAGCTTCAAGAAACTCCGCTCCCTCATCATTGCATTCTATCATCGATTCATCCTTGAACCGACCAGCAAGAGGGTAAAATCGAGATAAGGTAACAGACAGTGACCTTCTCAACATAATTGACTTCTCAGAAGCTTTAACAGGATCATAACAAGTCTCGTCAACGCCATTAGAATGGTACAGTATACACGCTGGCGTGTAAACTGCCGGAGCTATCTGGTCAAGTAAAGATATCTTGAAGTTCCTGAGGTTTTCTGGAGTAGGGGAAGATGGCTTCACCTTTTCCTGCGATGTAATCTCCACTTTTATATCCATCGCAAAACCTCACACTTCAATGAAACTTTAGAAATACTTTTTGCTGTTTCAAATGGAAATGAACTTTTTGTAGGCTATCATTCTTGACTTGCTCCTCTTGTTGGTTGATGATAGCAATGCCGGAGTCTTGTCTGATGGTTGTCGTTGGCTTGCGTGAATTGGCATCCTGGCCCATCTTGGAAACTAAGAGAATGTTAAAGTAAAATGCGGCCATATGCTTTAAAGCATTCCTTGTGAACCAGCCCGGTTTGTTCCTGTAAAAGGTCAATCTTCGCAAGAAAACAACAAGAAGAAAACCTAGACAGTATGCAATTCAAATACAATTTACAACTTTGGTAATGACAACAGTCAACAGGGATAAAAACTAACAGCTGAGAGTAAAATGCTAACTTGTTCTTAATTTACATTAAAATTTGAACAAGACTCGTTAACAAATAAATAAACTTACAGATTGAGGTTTACGGCTCCAAGTTCCAAGTGGGAGCTGTTTTAGTCAACCAAACCTTTAAAAAGCTCAAGTTTCACTTAAGGCTACAGATAGCTTTAAGTTCCGATCAGGAGGCTGGACCTTGTCGTTGACAAAGTTCAGTAAAAAAAAAAGGCGTCAAGGGACTCCAAGGAAACTGCTACCGAACAATATTCATATTCATATGAATTATTGAAATGATATGTAATAATAGTTTTGGGCACCAAGTTTTCCATATTAAAACATATACCAATTCGGTTAGGTAAATTATCCACAAATTCGAGTTTCGCACTCGACCAAAATAAGGCTATATGTTGAAAGGAAAGCTCTGCTTCCTAATACAAAACTATCCAACTATTGAAGCACATAAAATTACCCAACTTTGTGCAATCCATTTGGCCAAATAAGGCAGACGCGCAGGAGGGCTGTTACAGAACAAGCACAGCTTCATTGATTGTGACTTTCGTTGCAGCCATTTCTTCTAACCGCTTCCAGGTGGATTCTCGTCTGGTTTTGGTATCGATCTCCATTTGTTCGTCTTTTTGGAACTTTTGTAAACATTCCTTAAATAGGTCAGGATCGAGATCGAAGTAAATTTTGCGCACATTCATGGATAAGTTATGGACACCTAGATTCCAGTGATGCCGGGCATTTCTCTCAAGTGCTGGGAAAACAATAGGCAGTACAACGTTTCGGTTTTGCCTGATCAAGCGCTCAATGTGCTCATTATTCCAAAGAAATAAAGCTCTCTCCGCTACCTATAATGAGCCAACAAGGAAACTCATGATGCCATGGAATTGCAATACAGGTTATACCAATCTCCAAGACTATATTTATCATATAATTAGAGTAACATAGCTTCGACTCGAGGATTGTACACTGTCAGATA
Source organism: Rhodiola chrysanthemifolia (assembly GCA_033675395.1). NCBI lineage: Eukaryota > Viridiplantae > Streptophyta > Magnoliopsida > Saxifragales > Crassulaceae > Rhodiola > Rhodiola chrysanthemifolia. The sequence continues at coordinate 18,315,556 of CM066204.1, forward strand.
ATTCTACGGCACGGAACTAAGAAGTGACAAGTCCAAAAAAGTAAGTACCTGAAAGTGGGAACTGTTCAAGCAACGACCAATTCTGGTAAATAGCGGTATCATACAGCGCTGAAACTCATGAGGTTGAGTTAGCTCTAAGACTTCCTCCAGCTCGCTTATGAACATGACCTCCTTCGAACTATTAGTGATTGGCCAAAACTTCAAAAGACCTCTGACAACAATATCAGCAAGTTTATTGTCTTTCTCCACAAATTGGGTTATACAATACGATAGCTGCTGATGGTACATGGCCAAGCACTTAGGTTTGTGCAGAGGAATAAGCGCTCGAATAAGGAACAATTTGTGTTCTTCTTTTAGAGGCATAGCAAATCCGTTCACAATGCTTCCCAAGATTTCCAATAGTTCGGCTATACCGTTATGTTTCTCAGTCTCGTATATGAAATTGTAGAATATGTTGTTAATTGCCTTCCTAATGAATGGTCGGTGAACCATAAATTTTCCGTATATGCGGTGCATAACGGTTTTTAGGTACTCTCTTTCTCTGGGATCTTCGGAATCAAATAGCTCTAACAACTTCAGAACAAAGGAGTGATCAATGTACTTTTTAGCTAGTTTCGCATCCGTTTCAGAGGATGTAACCGTCCTCAGTAGTAACTCGTAAACGATTTGCAAATGCGTCCATGCAGGATCCATCAACGGCTCCTCCTCTTCAGCGTCGAACGCTGAAATGATTTTAGTCTCTGGGGGCTGGGGAGTAAATGACCTAAACAAATTTGCAGAAACAGTCTTCGTTATATGCTGAAGCATGCTTTCCGAGAATTTCGCATTAGCCGAGGTGACATAATCCACAACGTCCAGCAATGTTTGTCGCTTTATCTCCTTTTCTCTGACATCCTTTGTTGAGTCGGTGAAATCAAATATAACACAGCACATGTTCAGTTTCCTGATGAACAAACCCGGTCTCTCCGAACTCGGGACTTCCTTAAAACTCGGCAAAGGCTGATAAACAGAGATTATGAAATCACCATTCGGTCTGGAATTTACACCGTCAGAGACTCTACAGTCTTGATCGAATCTAGACAAGGATTCAATATGGCTGCCTCTGTGGAGTATGCTGTTTGGCTCGCCAGAAATGCCGTTCCATAAATCCTTCCCTCTTGAGCTCACATTATAATCAGCAGACAACACTGCCGATTCCTTGTGGCCCTGACTTTCCCTAGGCTTGGATGACTTGCGCGGGAACTTACTAAGTAACTGCTTGAGCATTTTTTTTTCCTAACAAATATAACAAACAAGGCAAGTCTTCCTTAAATTTACAATGTTCCCCAAAACTCAATCGCCGCAACCTTGCACCGAAATCAGGTAATAAGCCAACGGCCACCGAACAAATTCCCTAACTGCTTCGCTACAAATCAAATGGAGAATAAAAGCCCCACCATTCGCGCCAATCTCAAGTAAACTAACAAGGCCAAATAATCCCCCCTACACATAAAAATTCAGTATCGATCAGTAAAATCATCCAATTCACGGCAAATCAATCACACCTATTAGCATAAACTGACCAAATCCAGATACTAAATGCCAAAGCACATCTCATAATCATCCACAGCCAAATTTCAAAATTCAACGTTGACAGCCAGCCCTAACCAAAGTTATCTCTCCTTATCCAATTCCAATCTCAAATTACAACTCTCAAACAACTTAACCAGTAAAAATTTCTTACTTTACTACCCACCAAATCTCAACCGGGACACACAAAAACCATATTTTTGATAAATAAAAAAATTAAAAAAAAGAACTGGGAATTAAAAAAAAAAATCAACTCAGAAGAAGACCTGGATGGCCGAATGAAATCCGGCAACCAAAACACAAAAAGTTGAAAACTTTACCAATCAAAAACCTGATCGAACTTCGTCTGCTCACTGAACCACAAGCGCTCGTGCGGCGCTCATGTGCTTCACTTTATCGCACTTCATCTTTTTTTGCAGAAACGAGTGAGAGAGCGTCTTGATAGAATTTCAGAGCGTTGTACTTCTTGAGGCTTTGATGGCTGACTCAGAGAGAGGCTTTTGTAATTTTTCAGTCAAAATAAAAATCCCTAAAAATAGCGCTTTTGCTGATTGCTCTTCTTATTTTTATTTTCCATTTTTAACTAATTTTTATAGTGTCTGCTGCGCCCTTGGAAATTACAAATTGCTTCTTTTAGTAGGTTTAAAACAAAGCATGACATTTAATTAAGTCAAAATTACACTACTTGAATTATTACAAAATTCCATTAGTTCACATTGTCTGATTTTTCATTTAATAATTGCATGGTTGAAATTTTGATTCAGATTGAAAATCATAGTTTACCAAATAATGAATAGTAGTTTTCTAGTAACAATAAATAAATATCGGTAAGTCTGAACTTTTTGTTAAGTTTGAACATTACCAAATAAGCCTGAACATTATGTTAAGTTTAAACTTTTACATTTTGTTAAGTCTGAATATTATCATATAAGTTTGAATATTATGTTAAGTCTGAACTTTTACATGATTTATAATTTTTATAAATAAATATGATTTTTACCTGATGATCTCTGCCCATTACAACATGCCTACAAGTGCATCTCATTTAAGGAAATAACGTCTTGATTTTTTAAATACAGGTGTTTACAAATCTTTTACTACTAATCAGATTATGAAAATTCTTTTTTTTTTTTTGCTAAAACGTTTTTATTTTCACTTATTTTGGTCGTACGAATTACGCCATAGGAGCTCAAGACTTTGTCAAACATACGACCGGCTAGACGATGGATGACGTTGCAACTTGCAAGCCTGTGATATGAACCCCATATGATTGTTTTTATCATCAAGTGGATGTAAATAAATATGACTTGCATCATAAACACAATAATAAGAAGCGAGTGAATCAGGTATAAACCTCTTAGTATCTGAAAACTTAGAACTAATCATATAATCATTTGATTGGTCGTCTAATGGTCCAATTTATTTTTCAAATTCACAAGATAATCGCAAAAGTTCAAACCGACCCCCGGTACGCAGAAAGGGTTGTGGTCTAACAATCACAGTCTTCGTAGACGCAAGCAAGTTAGGATTGATTCTAAATTTTCAAATAGAAATAGATTTGTACCCGAATCTGACTATGACTAATCTATTTGTACATGTTAAGAGGTCATGAAGTTTTTGAAAGCACTTAGGTGTTTTGGGTCTTTGGGGTTAGGGGAAAGGGAATTATTCAGGCTTGAAATGGCTCCAAGAGCTGGCAAAGGAAAAAGAAAAGATTGGGAATAAAGGTAGAGATTTGTGTCATGTCATTGTTCAGGCCTTATATGCTTCATTTTCCCACATACAATGTTGAATATTGAATTTGGTGGGCTGGGGCTGGACATCCAGACACCATCCGGGCAACGCTGGGCCAAGTTAACCAGACGCGCCCCAACAAAGGCCTGCAGGCCATGCACCCCAACCAAGTCTCAAGGCCCAAGCATAATTGCTTAAATTGGGAAATCCTTGTAGGTTGTTGGTGGTGGGAATTGAACACACACCCTTTAACATGACCTTGCAGGCAACATGTTAACCATATGAGCTGCAGCCCATATGGTTGACATGTTGCATTAAGGCACATGTTAAAGGGTGGCAAGGGTTCAATTCCCACCACCAACAACCCGCAAGGTTTTCCATATTTGGGCCTTGAGAATGGGTTGGAGTGTATGGCCTGCAGGCAACTGTTGAGCGCTTGATGGGCGCTATATAAAATCAATAAATCAACAAAAGTGCACTTTTGTTGAATATTGAATTTGGTGGGCTGGGGCTGGACATCCAGACACCACCCGGGCAACGCTGGGCCAAGTTAACCAGACGCGCCCCAACAAAGGCCTGCAGGCCATGCACCCCAACCAAGTCTCAAGGCCCAAGCATAATTGCTTAAATTGGGAAATCCTTGTAGGTTGTTGGTGGTGGGAATTGAACACAAAATTGGGAAATCCTTGTAGGTGGCATGTTGGAGTGTCTGGATGTTTAAGACAATGGATCTTTATTATAAGATTATGTGAAAAAGCAAAAGAGAATATGTTTTGGGAGAAAACTGAAAGAAAGAAAAAGTCCAAAAGAAAAGTTTCAATCATGATGGGGAATTCAAAATGTAATGGATTGGAACATCAATCTTAGACCAATTTTTCTTGCAAGTTATATTTAGGATTGGTTTTGGGAATGCAAAGACCCGAAATGTGCCCGCGTGCAAAAATCCAAAGATCGGTTTTGGACATAAAAATTAGGGACTGAGGTGTTATTCTTTTGAATTGAAATTAACTGAAATTAAACTGTACTGAATATACATATAAACAAAGTTTCGTCCGTCTTGGGAGTTTGATTCAATAATTTTCATCAATAAAAGAACTTTTTTCCAATCACACAGGATTTTGGTTTATCTATCATGATTTACATGCAGTAATCTGCCAGCCTTCACTTGCCGGCAAAAACCAATTTATTTGCTCCTTGAGCAAATGTAGCTCAGCAGACTTGGCCAGTACTACTAATTTTAAACAAACTACACTACATGCTATATATTTTTCATCAAAGACTCTGGTTTCGCAACTCGAGCAGCCTTGACCACCTACCATCAACAGTTTTTCCAGGTTTCGATCCGCCTATATCTGGAATCATCATAAGCATTTGAAGTCAATTCATCTAAACTAACTTTTATAAGCATGAAACTAGTTTTTTTTCTCTTTCCTTTTCTGAAGTAGATGTGCAAAGTGCAAACACAGGTTCAATTATTCGAGCACGCCCCGATAGCCAAATTATTTATTTGGACAAAAAATGTGAACTAAAAAGGTAATTACTTACACTGCAATGTAGGCGTTGCCTTGTCGCAAGTTTCTGAACAAGTATCCTGCAGATTAAATTACAGCTCGATGAACACGAACAATATTCTCGGTACAATACTTAAAAATGTCACATTCGAAATTTCCCTGGTTCTTTACTTACCTTCACAGACAGTGTGAGGCGAATCGTGTCTTGAATTAGCGAGTCAAGGTTGGCCTCATATCCTGGTTTGACGTATATGACCTGAAATCGCGCACATGCTAGTTTCTTTTTCTGAAGCTCAACTTCATAAAATCAAATGCAGAAGAGGGACAGAATAGTTCAAGTGACTTACGGACGGATCATCACCGCCAATCTCTGGCAATGGAAGTTCACCATTGTCGCGCTTCTCCCTGGTGGATGGCAGAACCCAGACATTGAAATTTGTATCTATCTGATAACATTCAGTCCAATTCCAATCAAATTCTAGTATAGTTTCGATAAATGTAAATAGTTTTTTTTTATCGATGCGTAAATGCAAGTGAATCTTTTTCGATATTGACCTCTTTGCAGTAAGGAACATAGCAGTTACTACATCTTCGGGCGAACGTGGTAATGACTTTTCCCTCTACTGACAAACCAAAACTAGCATGCTGCGAACGAAATGATAAAAATTCGTAGGTTCGATTTCTTAGAAGAAGAAAAAAATCTTTTTAGCTCTTATAATTATGTGTAACTGAAATTTGTTGTGTAATCTTACTCTGTGAATGCAGAGGCTGATGTGAACTTTGGAATGTTTCTGATCATCTTCTACTAAGTCGTCGAGCTTAAGTTCCTTGAGCGAAAAAACATACTCGCACGTCCAGCTTCCGTTCCATTTACTTTCTGCTGTTGAAATTCTAATCAGTCGTCGGGGACTTCTTGAAGGCTTCTTTGTGATCTTGCTCACATTCTAACAAAGAAACATGTAAGTTTATATTGAATTTTGGTATGAGTACTTACGCGTTGGGACGAATTTAACTGATGAAAATCTAGAAAAATTAATAGAAGATGGGGGGTTTTTGAGCATACCTGAGGCCAATCAATTTCAGTGGAACAAGCTCTGATTTTGAAGATGTGGTGAAGAGATCTGAGAGCAACTGAGTTTGAGAAACTTGGTATATGAATTGGGTATGCTTTTGTCCATGAAATCCACTGGCCTGCAGTAGCCATTTCTCTTCCTTTTCTCCCTCTATTTTTTCATGGTTTTGAGTTAAGGATGATGTTGCATGTAACCTTATCCTTAAAACAATATCCTACTCTTGGTTCCAAACGCCACAAATTACCATATAGTCCCTATGTAAATTTAGTGAACAAAATTAAACATGTATTATACAAGGGTAAAACCTAAAATGTTACACTAATTTTGATTTTAATAACATACGTCCTTGATCCTTTTAATTATCTTCATATGATTATGTTATAATTAATAAACTATTTTAATTTCATTTTTCATTTTTTTTTGGATACGTCATCACAAGCCTAAAAATTAGACCATCAAATTACGTAAAACATTTTTTGAGGTTTAAAAATAATTTGGCTTCGCCCGGACTCGAACCGGAGACCTTCAGTGTGTTAGACTGACGTGATAACCAACTACACCACGAAACCAAGCTGTCGAAGTTTTCGTTAAATAGATATTTATATTTAACATAACAAATGCGACGTGGGACCCTTACTGGTGAAAATTCAAACCGTTCAAAAACTAGCCGTTACGCTCCCACTTCCTCCTCTGCCTTCTCAAAACCCCTAACTTTTTTTCTTTTATACTCCCAATCGATTCAGCAGCAAAATCCATTCTTCAAATCCACATCTACATAAACACTAACCAACCATTAAAAATCCTAATCAGGACAGATTTTAGAGAGTGTGTAACTGTGTTATAGAAATGGCGTCGAAAACAGTCACCAAGGACATCATCACGCTGCGCGGCTCGGCTGCCATCGTCAGCGAATTTTTCGGTGAGTCATCCCTGGTGCATCAAGTATGAATCAAAACTTATGTTGTTAATCTTTCACTAATTTTTGTTTTATTTTTTCATTTGTCAGGCTATGCTGCCAACAGGTCAGTGAAATATCTCATCACAATTTTTTGTTTATTGGAACTTATTTTAGGGTTTCAGGTTTGGACTTTGAAATTTAAAATTGATGTATTTTAGGGTTTGGAATTTGAATTTTAAAAAAATTGGGGATTTTTCTGATTGTTTGTTGATTGATAGTATACTGTACAACCGAGGTGTTTATCCAGAGGAGAGTTTCGCCAAGGTGAAGAAGTATGGTCTTCCAATGCTTCTTACGCAGGATGACGCAGTTAAGACCTTCCTTGCTAGCCTCACATCTCAGCTCTCAGGTACTACTGAAATGTGATTCCTTAATGAAGTTGGTTTGATCATTGATGTTAAAGTTACCAACTTTTTGATTTTGTGATGTGGAGCAGAATGGCTTGAAGCCGGGAAGTTGCAGCGGATTGTGCTGGTTATAATGAGTAAGGCCACTGGCGAGGTGATGGAGCGGTGGAACTTCAGTGTAGAAACTGATAGCGAAGTTGTCGAGAAAGGGTAGGATTAGGAATAAGATAATAAGATTCGTTTCATCGAAGCATTGGAAGTTTCATGAATGGTGGTTTGCTGATAATGTCTCTATTGAATTTTGTTATAGTATTTCGATGGAAAAGAGTGACAAGGAAATCATGAGGGAGATACAAGCAATTATGCGGCAGATTGCATCCAGTATTACTTACTTGCCGTGCCTTGATGAACCATGTAAATTAATTCTCTTTCTGATTTATGTAGCCTGGCTTCAGTTGGATGCTTATGCAGCTGTTGCTGAAGGTGATAATTATTTGTTGCAGGTGTGTTTGATGTGTTAGCGTATACAGACGCCGATACTGCAGCTCCTGTCACTTGGATTGAGAGTGACCCAAAACTGATAGCCAATCCACAAATGGTGAAGCTGCATTCATTTGACACCAAGGTAGATTCTTCCACTTAACTAACAAATTCTGCTGCGTTCATTGATTTATCATATCAACTCAATTCCCTACTTAATATTATCTACATTTTTGTGTTTGCAGATCCACAAAGTTAATACTCTAGTTTCATACAAGAATGACGAGGAGGACGAGGATCAATAAACACCTGCGAGTAATAAGTTCCTTGCGTGTTACTTGTTATGAGAGCTTTGTGAATCCTTTTATTCACGTTTTGTAAGGATAACTGAGTTATGGAGACAATGCATTCTCAGGAATTGTTGTTCCACGTTGATTGTGAAAATGTGACATTTATTGTTTTCTTACATTTTAACGTGTGGATGAAAAAATAGGTAACTTGCAACAAAAATGCCAACCCAGCATTTATTCTGTGTCAAGAAACCTTTGTAGTTGAACAACCTCTACCTGTCAACATGCTTTCAAAGTTGGGTAAACTTCCTTTTTATCTGGAAATCGGTGATTGTCTTCAGTATAAGAATCATTATCTGCTTCAAAAGCATATAGTTTTCTCACAGAGATGGAGTCTGCTGGACTATCATGGGCTGATCAATGGGACTACAACACAGATGTTCATCCATCAACAGGCCAAGAAGGTAACCAACGAATCTCTGCTCGCAAAGAAAAGTCTTCGAAGAAGAAGCTGAGTTTTGAATGGGTGAAACAACTCTGCAAGAAGTCAAGCAAGAAATGAAATAGTAACTTATGTATTGCAACAAATTCTTTGATCAGAAGCAATTAGGTTGTCAAGATGATAAACTTTGTTTGAGGAAATTTCCTCAGTTTATTTGTTTGTATCAGATATCTCTCTTCAGTTTTCATACTGATTCATGGAATGGTATGGTAGTGGCGCTGTCTGTTAGATTGGGACAACTGAAGATGCAGAAATTACTGCATTTTTTTCAAATTGATTCCAAAGAGAACATACATACAGAACAGTCGCAGTTTACAACACAATCTGCTCTCACTGTTTTTCACATGTTCAAACAGTTATGAGGTACATCATAAAAAAGCCTTATTGTGGGTTCAAAGTCAAACTAACAAGGGACGCAATTTATGTCAAACCCATATATTAGCCTACAAAGGATTGCCCGAGTAAACATATATATTCCATTATTTTGCTCTTTGAAGTAGTTCCACCCCTTTGTATCAGATACTCCAATGGAGAAAAGCAACAATCGATTAGACCATAGTTGATAAGAAAGCTGCTTACTTAGCTGGCCCGTGGCCACATATAGAGCAATACGTAGTTTTCATCGTTTAGAAGGGCCGTGTTATTTTTGAGACTCTGCAGATGCTGGAGGCATAAACAGTCGAGCACTAGGCATCGATGCACATGTCATTGCTGACAGTCTCATAGTGCTTGGGTAGCTGATCCCAACAGTCAATGCAAAGGCACTCCAGGCAGAAATTTTCAATGTATACACTGTCTTCATTGATACACTGGCCACACTGAATACACCGTTGGATACAAGCTGTGCATCCCCTGCAGGTTCGAGATCCCTCGCGGCCTTGGCAACCTTTGATGGGGCAGTCATAGACCAACCTCAAGCTCTGACATACGGGACAAGCTTCGATATCAATAGAGCGATCATCATCAAGTGGTAAATATATGGTGTCCCTTCCAAAGAAATGAGGCTTTTGCGGATTCTGCTGTAGGTTCTTTCCATTAGCCAGTAACAACTTCAACTCATCAAAATGCTTTTGGGTCACTCCATACAATCCACCAATTCTTAGATATTTGATTCCAAGTTTATCAGAAGAAGAAAATGCCTTTAAGTTATTGATAATTCCTTCAATACTGAGTCGAGTACTACCAGGTACATTTAGCTGCATGAGATAATAAAATGAAGTCATTAGTTGTCATTATTTATTGCAACGAGCACCGGCAGATTAGTCCATGAATTGAGGATAATAACTAACTTTATGAAAATTACAACAAAGAATGAAACAAAGGTTGCATTCTCAGGAAAATGTAACACAAGGAGAAAGAAAACATGAAGTGAAACAGACAACAACCTAATCTAGGCATAAGTTTAGCGTACGAGTAAGAATTCTCTTTACAATGTCTTCTTATATTGCTCCGCATCTCTATCTGTCAATAAACCTTCTAACAAAATGCTAATTAATAATTATACTTATTATTTTGGGCTTGACAGGTTTTTGATATGGCCTACTTAAAACAGAAACTACAGTGTACATGAACAGAAAATATGTTTTCCAACATGAAAATTGAAACACAAGTTATATCAAAAATATTCATGAGCACCGAACGTATTTGACAAATTAAGGTGTTACTTAAAATAGAATTGCTGGTCAAAACAAAATGTATACTGACCTTGGTCAGACGTGGGTTACTTTCTAGAACATGCTTTATTCCAACGTCAGTAACCATTGAGCATTCCACTAGACTCAATGACAGCAACTTTCCTTGAGCTCTGCTAGCAAGTAGAATGAGTACATCATCACTTATCTTTTCATTTAATGGCTGCTCTATGTGAATATTTCTCCATAATAATGGATCATTTTTTATTGTAAAACGCAATGACCGGCACACTCCTTCAGTGGCAAGAAGATCCTGTGTGCCCAAATAACTGAGCGCAAAATATAATGCCTGATGCGGAGAATCATAATCTCCATCATCACAAGCTCCAGAGACTGACTGATCATCTTGAGTTTGATGGAAGACATAGTCGGTTGGCAGCTTATGGATGATATCATCAACACTGGAAGTAGCTGCTACACGGCCGCAGCAAGCAGAACTTGATGATAGTTGTTCTGCATTATCTCCACCAAATCTTCCATCCATGAAAGACGCTTCATCCACCCCGAAATTCACCGGTAATGAGTGAAACCTCAAAGAACTATTCCACACAAAGTTTAACCCTGCAAACAATTCGTACTCCCCTTTACTCGCCCCAGCTTCATTGCTTCCATAAACATTATAATCCAAATCCTCTAGCCATCCAGTGATTGCGGTAAAAGTTGTGCTAATATCCATGCCAAAAGGATCTGGCGGCAGAACGTCAAGAATATCTTTCCCTGCCTCTTTTGGTCCGCCTCTATCACTATGATAATCAAAGCTATCCTCAACTTCCAGGCTATAATGCCACGGCTTAGCGCACCCATCTCCACCTCTATCAGGTGATCCATCGATCACAAAACGGTTGCTGTACATCTGCCGAGATAAATTCAGCGCCATCCTATCTTCACCTATCTTCTCCTATAAATCGATCTCCAAACCCCAACTAAGCTCACTCTTCTATTCCCTTTTCTCCTTTATTTTTGTCTTGTCAGTGTAAATACCTAAACTAAACCGAAACCGAAATTCCAAAAACAAAAGTGATAATCCCTCCACTTCTGATTGCAAACTAAAACACTGCTCCAAATTTATCACAGGGTCCTTGATAACAACACAATATTAGCAAAACTACAACACCAAAAAAGACCAAAACTTTCACACCAGATTCAGCTATACATGTACCCCTAATTGACCCCCAAATCTCAAAATCACAATAAAATAAAATCTGTAGTTTCGTTCAGATGAATCAAAGAATTTTCTTACAAACTAAGCAACCAATTCAATCAACACAATAACAAAACTGACAGATACCAAAAAGTTTCCGAACCAAATCGGACCAAGCCCTAATCGCGACCGATTCAAAATGGCGATACTTTTCCGCTTCTCGATTCGAATACGCAACACAAAGGGTTTAGAAAAATTGGTATTGCAAATCCAGAAATTGACGGATAGGAAAATAATTGTCGAGCGTGTGATGGAATTGGATTCGGAAAGAGTGGAAAAATCGAAACGGGAGAAGAAAGTGAGGAAAGCTGGAGATGGAGATCAGCGGATACGAGAGATGAATGCAAGAAAATGTGTTAGGGCCGTTTACATAAATCATATTAGAAATTAAAATAATGAAATAGTAATTATTACGCAATAATAATAATGATAAAATGTTCTTCAAATTCGGGAAGATAAAAAAAAATTGAAACCGACCAATGGGAAGGCGGTCTAGGATTGAAGCGAGTCTGGTAAATGGTACGTCGTACGTACATGGTAGCGTTAGCGGTTCCTGTTGGTTGGAAGTTTTTTTTTTTTTTGATTAATGTTGGTTGGAAGTTTTGAATGTTGTGATTGTTTTTTTTTTGATTGGGAATGTTGTGATTGTTGAGAATCAAGACTAATTATTGCGAGATGTGGAAGGTCTCTCATTGATGAAAGGGTGTGAATGGATTCATCATTGGTATTTGGAATGACTCAATTGATTGAGAATGCCGGCTAATTAATTGAGGAAGATCAAGGATCTTCTCTTGGAAAAATTCACATGTATAATTAGATAGAGTTTCTATTTGATGTACTATCTCAAAAAGAAAAACACATCATCTAATAGCAGCGACAAATAGGACGTAGCCATTGTTGAGTGAACCTATATAAAATTTTGTGTCTCGTTTTATTGTTTTCTTGCACATTCTTATTCGCTTTTATCATTCGAGAAATTAGACACTCGTCAAATTTCTCAACAAGTGATATCAGGAGCTTGGTTCGAAGCTGCAGAAAGCGATGGCAAGCAACAACAATGATGCTTCGACACTAGGAATTACGAAATTCGATGGTTCGGATTTTTCGTATTGGAAGATGCAAATTGAAGATTATCTCTTCAGCAAAAAGCTGCACTTGCCTTTGGAGGCGAAGCCCGAAGACATGAATGATGGTGAGTGGAAACTCCTCGACAGACAAGTACTGGGGGTGATACGCTTGACGCTGTCAAAGAATGTGGCTCATAACGTAGCGAAGGAGACGACTACAATTGGAGTGATGAAGCAGCTGTCAGACATGTATGAAAAATCTTCTGCGAATAATAAGGTACATCTCATGAAGAAATTATTCAACTTGAAGATGGGTGAAGGTGGGTCAGCAATAGAGCACATGAATATTTTTAATACTATTGTGAATCAATTAGTATCTGTAGATATCGAATTTGATGATGAGGTGTGTGCGCTAATTTTGTTGACTTCACTTCCAAATAGTTGGGAACCCATGAGGGGCGACTATTTTTAATTCTATTGGAAATGCGAATTTGAAATTTGTTGACATAAGAGATGCTGTTCTTGTGGAGGAAGTTCGCAGGAAGGATTCCAAAGAAGGTTTTTCAGACTCGGCACTCAATGTTGACAAAAAAGGAAGGAGTTTCAATAGAGGAAACAATAACAGAAGCAAGTCAAAAGGTTTCAGGAGCAAGACTCGAAATGGAAGATTTTTTGATTGTTGGAATTGTGGCAAGTCGGGTCACATGAGGAGACATTGTAAAGCACCAAAGAAAAATGAAGAGAAGAACGACTCAGCCAATATGGCAGCTGAGGATGTGACAGATGCACTAATTTTAAATGTTGATACATCTTTTGATTCTTGGGTGATTGATTCAGGAGCTTCATTTCACACCACAGCACATCGTGATGTCTTGGAAGACTACACCGCTGGTGATTTTGGTAAAGTGTATCTTGCTGATGGAGAGCCGCTAGATGTTGTTGGAATTGGTAACATCAAGCTGAAGATGCCTAACAACTCGACGTGGAAAATTCACGAAGTTAGGCATGTGCCGAAGCTGATGAGAAATTTGATTTCGGTTGGACAGCTTGCTGATGAAGGACACATTGTAACTTTTAATGGTGATTGTTGGAAAGTTACAAAAGGAGACATGGTCGTCACTCGAGGTAATAAAACTGGAACTCTTTATATTAATACTACTTATAGAGATACAATTGTTGTTGTAGATTCCTCTACCACCGAGCTGTGGCATAATAGGCTCGGACACATGAGTGAGAAGGGAATGAAATAACTACACTCGAGAGGAATGCTGCCTGGGATGAAGAACGTTGAGCATAGCCTATGTGAAGGTTGTATCTTTGGAAAGCAAAAACGGATCAGTTTTTCGAAGGGCGGTAAAGAGCCGAAAGCTGCAAAGTTGCAAAGTTGCAGCTTGTTCATACAGACGTTTGAGGCCCTTCAGCTGTGAAATCTATTGGAGGTTCCAGTTATTATGTGACTTTTATTGATGATTCGAACAGAAAAGTTTGGATTTATTTTCTTAAAAAAAATCTTATGTGTTTGATGCTTTCAAAAGATGGAAAGCCATGGTAGAAAATGAAACAGATTTGAAGGTGAAGTGCTTGCAGTCAGATAATGGAGGAGAGTATATTGCTGACGAGTTCAAGCAAAACTATGCACGAAATGGAATCAAGATGATCAAGACGATTCTAGGAATGCCTCAACAGAATGGTGTAGCCGAGAGGATGAACCGAACCCTAAATGAGAGAGCAAGGAGCATGAGATTACATGCAGGGCTGCCTAAGATGTTTTGGGCTGAAGCTGTAAATACGGCAACTTTCTTGATTAAAAGGAGTCCGTCCACACCATTGAAGTTCAAACTTCCCGAAGAGGTTTGGTGCGGTAAAGAAATTGATCTTTCTTTTCTAAAGGTTTTTGGTTGCGTTTCCTACATTCACATTGATGCTGCAGCTAGAAGTAAATTGGATGCAAAGGCAAATGTGTGTTATTTTATTGGGTATGGTGATTCTGAGTTTGGTTATCGCTTTTGGGATAATCAAAATCGCAAGATTATCAGGAGTAAGGATGTATGTAATATTCAACGAAGCAGCCTTGTATAAAGACAAAGTAAGTTTAGAGGAAAGTTGTCTCGAGGAAGGTGGAAGTGAAATAATCCCTTTAAATAATCTTCCAGAGATTGCGGTTCCAGAAGGCATTGAAGAAAATAATGAGAATATTATTTCTGAAGAAACCCAAAGCACACCTGTCAATCCATTACGAAGATCTAGTAGGCCGCATAGATCTCCACATAGGTACTCTCCCACATTAAATTATATTTTACTGACTGGCAAGGGTGAACCCGAATGCTTTGATGAAGCCGTAGAAGCTGAAGATTCGGCTAAGTGGGAGCTAGCCATGAAAGATGAGATGAACTCCTTAAAGGAAAATAATACATGGAAGCTAGCGAAGCTGCCAAAAGATAAAAAGGCTTTACAAAATAAATGGATTTATCGCATCAAAGAAGAGCACGATGGCAGCAAACGATACAAGGCGAGACTAGTGGTGAAAGCCTTTCAACAAAAGGAAGGTATCGATTATACTGATATTTTTTCTCCCGTAGTGAAGCGGACAACAATCAGAACGGTATTTGGGTTGGTGGCCATGAAAATTTTATTTTTGGAGCAAATGGATGTAAAGACGGCATTTCTCCATGGCGATTTGGAGGAAGAAAATTATATGGTCCAACCACAAGGATTCGAAGTACCTGGAAAGGAGAAGTTGGTGTGTAAACTTCAGAAGAGCTTGTATGGCTTGAAACAAGCTTCACGACAATGGTACAAAAAGTTTGACAGCTTCATGAGTAACAGTGAGTTCACAAGGTGTCAAGCTGATCATTGATGTTATGTGCGGAAATCTGATAATTCTTATATTATTTTATTGCTATATGTTGATAGCTGGTGAATGCAAATTGGAAATTGAGAAGGTCAAGATGGATCTTTCTAAACAATTTTCAATGAAGGATTTGGGTGCAGCAAAACAAATCCTTGGAATGATTATCAGAAATGGTGCTGAGCTGAAGCTATCACAGAAGGAGTATGTGGAGAAAGTGCTTAATCGATTCAACATGAATAATGCAAAGCCCGTGAGTACTCCGTTGGCTAGTCTCTTCAAGCTATCAAAAGATTTTTCACCGTCAACATAAGAAGATAAGAAACACATGGCTAACATACCCTACGCCTCAGCGATTGGCAGCCTCATGTATGCAATGGTCTGCACTAGGCCGGATATTGCCCAAGCAGTGGGAGTTGTGAGTAGATATATGAGTAATCCGGGAAAGCAACATTGGGAGCCAATAAAGTGGATTTTCAGATATCTACGTGGCACTACTGATGTTGGTCTATGCTTTCGGAAAAGAAACTTGAAGCTGCAAGGTTATGTTGATGCTGATATGGCTGGTGATATTGATGGGAGGAGAAGTACCACTGGTTACGTTTATACTTGGGATGGTACCGCCATCAGTTGGGTCTCAAAGCTGCAATTAATTGTTGCACTCTCAACAACTGAAGCTGAATATGTCGTTTTGACGGAAGCAACTAAAGAGATGATTTGGTTACAAATTACAATCACTATTTGAGGAGTTGGGACACAAACAAGAAGGAAGTGTGCTCTATTGCGATAGTCAAAGTGCCATTCATTTGGCGAAAAATCCTGTATATCATTCAAGGACAAAAAACATACAGGTGAGATATCATTTTATTAGATCGGCGCTAGAAGAAAGAATTTTATTTCTTGAGAAGATTCTTGGGACAAGAATCCAGCTGACATGTTGACAAAGGTCGTGCCGATTGAGAAGTTGAAGCTGTGCGCAGCTTCAGTTGGACTCTTCTAAGACATGAAGAGCAAGGTCGCTGCTAGAAGATCATGATGTTCAATTAGTCTTCAAGTGGGAGATTGGTGAGAATGAAGACTAATTATTGCGAGATGTGGAAGGTCTCTCATTGATAAGGGGATGTGAATGGAGCCACCATTGGTATGTGGAAGGACTCAATTGATTGAGAATGCCAGCTAATCAATTGAGGAAGATCAAATGTCTTCTCTTGGGAAATTCACATGTATAAATAGATAGAGTTTCTATTTGATGTACTATCTCAAAAAGAAAAACACATCATCTAATAGCAGCGACAAATAGGACGTAGCCATTGTTGGGTGAACCTGTATAAAATTTTGTGTCTCGTTTTATTATTTTCTTACACATTCTTATTCGCTTTTGTCATTCGAGGAATTAGTAGGGATGCACACTTTCAGACCGAACTGAAAAACCGGTCCGGTCCTCGGTCCATACTTTTCAGAAATTCCGGTCCATCGGTCCGACCCGGACTGTAAAATTCCGGTCCGGTCCGGACCGTAAAATTAAAGGTATTCGGTCCGAGTTTTCACAAAAAATTCGGTCTCGGTCCGGTCCCGATCCATATATACCCGGTCTGGTCCGGTCCACGGTCCAAGATTTTAAAAAAATTCGGTCCGCCGGTCCGGACCTAATCGTAAATTTCGGTCCGGCTGTGCATCCATAGGAATTAGACACTCGTCTAAATTCTCAACAGTGATTTCGTCCTTGAAGTTTCACAATCACAAGTAGACGTTTCTATGATTTTCATTTGAGCCTTTTTTTTATTATTAGGATTTTCATTTGAGCCTTGAAAAATGTACTTTTTGTATAAAATGATGTGATATTTTAATGCAAGTAATTGTTCTGAAATTAAATTTTGATACCAATAAAATTTGAAAATTTAAATATGGTATCTTATGAAGGAGGAAAGTGATGCGTTGGGACTTGGAATAAAAGTATGTATGGCGTTTAAGAGCATATGCATCGGTGAGTAGGTGTAATCCAAGCATCTCCTACAAAATTTAAGTGTTTTGTTTAAAGGAGGGTTGTGCAGGAAATTGAGGTGAAAGTAGACTTCATGTGCAAGAAATGGGAAATAGATACGAAATCGGTGCGTCCTTGAATTCAAACATACTCCAAATCTCTGTGGGTCCCACAAGTGTATAAAGGATATTTTGTTTTAAATCTTGAACCAATCAAATAAAGTAGCTTTTGTACATTATAATATTTGTTGATATTGTAAATGTTCTTAATAGGAGGGTGGGTGTGTGGGGGCAAACTTTGTTTATTTCTAAACTCGACTCCAAATAGCGATCCAAAAAAAGTAACCGTGAAGTGGCGAATATGTTCATCTTAGGCAATGTCTGCATATGGATATGAAATTGTGCAAACTCTCATTGTTGATATTGAGCCAGATGAGCTGGTCAAGAAGGCAATGAATGAAATTAGCTGGTAAATACTCTCTTATTGAGATTTGGATCTGATGCCACGCCGCCAAATACACACCGAGCAGCACGAAACCCTAACTATTTATTCGTGTCGGATGTTAATCAATATGCATTACTATTTTGCATAATGTCATTCAGCTGTCAACCCTTTGTATCTGTAAAGTGATTTAGGTTAACACTTGACGATCTTAATTTTCAGCTGCAAGAATGAGGGTCGCTGCACAAGCTGAAAAGATACTACAAATCAAGATCCTATTTCGTAAAAGGACGATTCCATAGTCCACATACCTCTCAGGGCTGGGTATTGCTCGGCAAGGACAAGTAATAGTCGATGGCTTGAGAGATAGCGTTCTAGGCTTCTCAACGAATGTCCCAGGGACTAGTTCCAAAGATGTAATGGACATGGTACTTGTTACTTGGTATTCCGACACCATGAAGGAAATTGGTGCTGTTGCTACCCAGTTACGAGATGGACTTCTTCTCAGGCCACTGAGTCTCAATAAATAAAACGCTACCTCTCGAGTCTTTAGTCTGTCTCCTTCTAATAATGTCATAGTTTCACCTATGCTTACTTGGTTCAGCTATAGGAAGTTATACTGTCTGAAATCCAGGATCTTATTCTAAGCAGCAAGTTGAACTAAATACATATAACTGCAAGGCTTTTCTGTCTACCAGAGCAGACACCGAAACGGAGAAAAGGAGCTTGGAAGCCTAATTAACAAAGTTCCATTTCATAAATCCTTGCCATATTAACAATGCCACTCAAAATTATGTAAACTAAAAAACAAAAAGACCAGTTCGAAGGTGACCTCTTGCAAAAAAATTGCAGTTTTAAAAAGAAAAATGAGGGATGCAGCAGATGGTTAGATGAAACACACTGAAGAAGCAAAGCAAGTTATCACGAAAAAGATTGTCTAAGAAAAATCCTCAATTTGAGAGAATGCGCTTAACATCTTTGTTCGCATAAATGTCAGTAAGACTGGAACAAACACAGCATGACCGACACTCACCGTCAATTTGGTATACCTCTACAAGGCATCACCTCTTCTACTTCTGCTTTGTAGGCTTCTTTTTCCCCAACCGGAGCGACAGGTCAGGCTTAGGATGCTTCTCAGCCTCAATGGGCTCCAACCAAGTGAGTGGATGCTTGTTGAACCACGGCCAATCAGGGGCAGTGACAATCAAAGTGACCACCACACCAATACCAAATATTTGAAGCATCAGCAGAAATGACCCAAGAAAATATCCGGTGGCGAAACCCCCCAAGGCGAATGACACCAGCAGTATCTGCATCAACTGCTCAGCCAATTTCTGCCCTAGCCAATCCATCTAATCAATTCAAACACAATAAAACCACACATCAGATTAATTTATTAAAAAAAACCCCTAAAACCCAATTTCTGCCTTTGTCCATCTAATCAAATCAAACACAAGAAAATCGCTTTAACAAAAAAAAAAACGTAAAACCCAATTTCTACCCTTTCCAATCCATCTAATGAATTCAAACACAATTAAATTAACACATGTGATTGAATTACAAACATCCTAAAACCCCAATTTCTGCCCTTGCCGACTTTTCCAATCAATTGAATCACAATAAAATACACAACCCTAAAACCCCAATTTCTGCCCTTGTCAATCGATCTAATCAATTCCAACACAATAATACAACACATCTGATTGAATTTTGTTTTGTTTTTTAACCTTAAAATCCAATTTTCGCCCTTTCCAATCCATCTTATCAATTCAAACACAATAAAATCACACATCTGATAAAATATAAAACAAAAACCCTAAAACCCAATTTCGTTTATCCGCTACTGCCGTCAGCCCTAAATCCATAAACCCTAGATTAGAATATTAAGATACGAAACAGATGGGAGGGGAGATCTTACTGTTAGCACGAGATCAGAGTATCGCTAGCGTGGACGAAGACGAACCGATTTGAGTGAAAACGAACGACTGATGATGCTAAATAGCCTTCGTCGGCAGTAATTACAAATCGGTCCTCGAAGTTGACAAAATGTGTTTGAAATAAATTGATAAATAAGTTAAATGGATCCTGGCCGTTCTGACACACCCGAACCACAAATTGAGTACCACGTGTCCCTCTCCATATTATATTGCACCAAGTGTCATTGGGTTACGACGACGTTTTGGTAAAAGCGACGTTCTTTTGATCGGAGCATTTTGACACTAAGAGCATTCACACCGTGATAAAAAAAATCATGTCATCCATCTCTCTCATCTAATCATCTCTCATGATTTTTTCAATAACATGCATTCCACTCATGATCAAAAAAAAGTTTATCATCAATCTCTCTCATCACTACATAAATTATAGTTCATTAATGTTAAGATTAATAAAAATATATCAAAGTGTATCTCGTTTTATAGAGCTCCAAAAATTACGAATATTGGTATTTATTTTGATTTTTTTACTTTGTAATTTAGAAGAAATATTCGTTGCAAGATCAAAATAAAAACTGTACTGTTTCTTACACAGGACACGTGTCACGTTGCGATTGGTTCACGTCTCATGATCAAAACTAAAAAAAGATCATGAGATGATCTTTTTTACAAAAAATCATGGGATGATCAAAACTATGATAAAAAAGATCATGGTGGGTATGCATAATTTTTTTGATCATATCTCATGATCATTTTCTATGATTCAAAAAAGCATGGTGGTGGAAGCTCTAAACGGATCCGAATCCAATTTCTACCCATAAATTAATTTAAATTAAAAATTGAGAAATAAACTTTTACACTAATCTCAACACATCATCTCCACCGTCCGATCTATCCAACTACTCAGAATCTCATATCATTTCTTCTCTCTCCTCGTCTCATCAGAATCTGACCACTGTTATAAGGGCATCCGCAATAAGAGAGCAATGAGCAATAAGCAATGTGCAAAAATAGCATCTTTCCGGAAAAGTCATGTAGCAAGGTGAGCAATAAGCAATGAGCAAAAATGGCTCTTTGCTTTTTTATATTTTAACACAGCAAGAGAGCAAAGGGCCAAAAGCAAAAATAAAAATTTGTCTACATTTTATTTTGTAGCAATGAAAGCAAAAAATAAAACTCATAACCATTTCAATTATTCACATTATCACTTCAATTATTTTTTTCGCGAAATTCTTTATTTTTCTGATTTTTTTATTTTAAAATATTTTTTTAATTTTTGGATTTGAATTTAAATAATTGTATGTCCCTCTAATGTTCATTTTATTACATTTCGTATTTTTATTTAATTTTTAAATCAACAAAAAACATATTTCTTTTCTATTTCTTCATAAATGTACATGAGTCCCACTTATAGCTTTCCTTTCCATCACCCTTTCCATTATTGCTCACATATCAAAAATTGCTCTTTGTTTTTTTTATTGCTTACCTGCTGCATGAGAGCAATAAGCAATAAAACTTCTCTATTATTGCTTATTGCTCACCTTGCTGCGGATGCCCTAAACCTCTCTTCACAAAGCCAGATTCAGTTCAGCCAGCTCAAATCGAATCAGTGTACTAAACTTCATCAGTTCCTTAATTTCTTCGACCTGATACTTTTGGTAAGATTTGATATTCTGATTTGGTTTTGGTTTTTGATTGTTAAGATGTCGAGGACTGAGAGTGAGAAAAGGGAGCTGAAGCACCTAGGGTTTGTGAGGATCGCGGCGATCCAGACTGTGGTGGTTGTTTCGAGTTTGTTTGATTACGTCAAGAGGAACGCTGGTCCTTTGAGATCTGTTGTTGAATCGGTTGAGAGTACTGCGAAGTCGGTCGTTGGACCTGTTTGCGAAAAGTACAAGAGCTTGCCTGATGATATTCTCGTCTTCGCTGATCAGAAGGTGAAAATCTGAAGCCTTGGAAACTGTTACATCCAACTTTGATATGATCCGTGTAGAAATATTTGATCTGTTACTTCAATTTTGGTATGCTATAAATTTGTGATTTGTGAACTCAAGTGGTAGTTATCGTCTTGTAGAACTTGATCATATACAGTAGTAGAGGTATCACTGTATCAGATTCGAATTTGGTAAAGCAAGCAAAATATTGTAAGCATCAAAACGACTTCATTTCAATCAAATTGAAGCGGTTTTTTATATTTTCTAAGAAAATTTAAATCGAATCGACTTCGTTTTCAAAATCACAACATTTATATGCGCTGCACCGGATATTTTTCTTGAGGTATCGTATATTTCGTGTTCCATTGTCATATTCTGGTACAGTGTACATAAAGTAACCAGTGAATACTAAAACTATGGTTATGTGTGAGTTATAGATTTCTAGTTGTTCTTGGCTATTCGTAGTGGTATAAAAACGCAGGAATAGTTTCGTAGAAGTATCATTTCCTAAGAGTTGATTAATAGTCATGCCGTTCTCTGTTTTTCTTTTAACATCACTGAGGTTTGATGCTAAATTGATCATTTTCATTATAGGTAGATGAAGCTTTGCATGAATTTCACAAGCATGCTCCGTCGGGGGCAGCAAAAGTCGCCCACCACGCACACGTTTTTCTTGGTGTGGCAGCAGAGAAAGGTCGAAAGCTGTTATCAGAGGTTGAAACTGGAGGACCTGTTGCTGGTTTCCATTATGGCATTTCAGAATTTAAGAACATCTCAATCAGCTTGATAGCAGCAGTCTACGTCTCAGCTGATGGGTTCAAGACATTCCACACATTGGCAGATGTAATGGTTCCGACTGCTGCTCATTGGTCAGAGAAATATAACAAGCTGGTTATTAGCTTGAGCAGGAAGGGGCACAAGATCTTCAGATATCTTCCTCAGATTCCTGCTGATGAGATATCTCAAGCTTGTAAGAAGCAGAAGGCCTCAAAAGTGGCACAGAATTGTTCATCTGAGCACAAAGAAAACACATCCTCATCTTCCTCTGATTCTGACTAGTGAGAACGCCTGTTTTGGTGATGTAAAAACAGTTTGAAACTTTCAAATCCTGTGTGTCATCTTTGTTACTATTTGATGTTGAAACTGTTTGATGAATGTACAGTAACTTTAATGTTCAGGATTTGATACAACACCAGAATATGGTCTATGCATCATAACATAACAAAGCGTGTTGATTATTCAATTTTGAACTGCTAGGAAGAAACTTGACCATAAAACATGTTGTGTTGTACAGAAGCTAGTTAATGCAGCCGCCCATTAATACGTTAAATTTTAGTTGGATTTCATTTGATGGGCCCGAGTCCCAGCTGGCCCAAACTTTCTTCGCTTGCATTGGATACCTTTTTGGCAGGAAACATTTGTTGGTTTTTTTATGCATGCGTCTGATATGACACGAAAATTTGGCACATCATATAAATTATACTAATATTATTTCTTTTTTACTTTTTTGATTGTGCGTCACACATTTCCTACAAAGAATTTTGGTGTTTATCACAAACATCATTTGTTTTTTTTTTGATAGGGAGCTCAGTGATTAGAGGTTAGCATCTGTTAGTATAGGATTTTAAATTCGGGAGAACAAAGTCACCGGGGGAGTGCCCAACCACTGTGTCACTCTCTTCGCCCTTATCACAAACATCATCTAATTGTAAGAACAGTGTTAATTACCGGTCAAGTTAGGGGTTTAGGATCTCTGATGGGTAGTCTTTTTTTTTATCTGGGGTAGAATATGTATAGTTCGATATTTTCTTTAGAAAATTAAAACAAAATAGATTTGGTCTGCGCCATGTAATGTTCGAGTCCTTGACCTTGTTATTATATGGCAAAATGTACGACTAGCTTTGACATAATATTATGTAATTTCATTTTGTTGAATATGGACATAAAATTAAAAATATATCATCTTCGTATACTGTAAAATTTTGCTCCGCTTTACCTGATTTTTAATTCCATGCCCACTACAAAGATGAATATATTCTTGCAACAAAAAAGTGAAAACTAAATTTAGCATAAAAAGTGAGAACATACTTTAGTGTGGATTCTTTAAGAGCTTTTTTTATTATAAGAAAAACGCCACAAGGGCTACAAACAGGAGTAACTGTCTACGAAAGGCACCACACCCAAGAAGGGCACGACAACAAGCTGACCGACTGATCGCAGTGACCGACACTACAAACCAAATGAAGTACCTACGTGCCCTTCGACGAGAACAAGAGTCTAACTCCTGACACCTAAAAACGAAAAAACAGCTAAAGCTCAGACCAGACAGGCTGAGATTACAACCCTCATAAGTGCAGACAACACTTAGAGGGACTAAAACTAAACACATCTACAACTGAAACACACACATATGTACAACTAACTACAAACTAACCACCGGCGTGACACAGGGAGGTAACAGGCGGAGCCAAAGCCGTCCACAACCCCATCGAGCACCAAAACAACCTCCAACGAGCCACCACAGCACCGATGTGTAGCGCCAAAACCACAACCCCCAGCCGACACCTCCAAACCCCAGCAAACCCAGCCACCAACCGCAACCCACACACCACAAACCTAAACCCGACGACGACCCCCATCCCGCGCAGGCAACGACGGCGACCGAGAGGACCGAAGAAGGTCCGATGAAGGAGCAGCACATACGCTACGACGACGGCAACCAAAAAATAGGCTCACTACCGAGCCCCCTCCCACGCCGGCGGTCGGATCTGAGCGAGCAAAGCTTGGAAATTGCTGAAGGTTCGGGAAGAGTTGGAGTAAACAGGAGAGAGAATTGCAGATTCTTTAAGAGCTTTGAAAACGATTTTATTAAACTGCAAAAAAGTAAATTTAATTAGTTTGTTAAACTTTTAATTTTGCAAATAGATGGACATGGAACACGGATTCGGATCCGGTGCAGCGAAACTATTTGCTGCGCGTATCAAAACAACGTCGTTCGAATCAAAACGTCGTCGTTTTACTTGGGATTGTATTTATAACGGAACAAAACGATCTCGTTTTATTACTCGCAGCAAATAATTACACTGCAATGGATGGACCACTAGGAACACAAACACCAAAAGTGTTGGATCCCATACCCTGATGCCACTTATAAAATATTTATTTCACGGTACGTTTAAACATTTTTGTTGAGTGTATGAACCCATTTAGCACCTTCTCGGAGGTGTTAAAGAGTAATTTGTGCCTCACTTTACAATCGAAGCATCTTCATGCACGATTCATTAGATAACAATAAATTATATTATAAATTTTAATAATTGAATTAGTGTACGAAATTTTTTTTTTTTTTTTTGATTATGTTGCCAAACCAGCAAGAACAGAACAACCTGCCCAATAAGGGCCCATCAAAGCTCAGCCGTCTGGACAAAGCAGACGACACTTACAACGAAATAATGAGCAGAGGGCCCTTAAACATAATCTGGTACAGCCGAAGCTGACCACTTCCGGCCTAAGCCAACAACAGGAGATTAACTCCTGAGTCGATTAACTCCTGAGTCATAATCTAAACTATTAAAACTAAAACGAAAAGCTAGAAAAGCGACTAAAAGGTCACACCATAAGGGTGACAGGACATGCTCAAAAAAATAAGACGTTTGAGTCGCACAAACGCCGACTTCCAAAACATCCACCGGTCACCACCCCTGTCAGGCCACCATAGCCCCACCAAGCACCACCGCCTCAGCACAGCCACCGTCCGCTCCCCTATCCGCCGACCCACCACCATCCGGTGCCCAACCACCACCAGACAGCAGCCAACACCGTCCGTCCTCCGATCCACAGATCCGGGCGACCCCTCCCTCCATCAACCCACGCCACGGCAGCAATCGCAGGAACAGAACCGCCGGAAGACCACCACCAGCCCGGAAAGCCAACCGGAATGGTCCAGGAAGCAGAACAAAAGGCACCGACGACGCCACCTGCCTCAACAGCAGCATCACCACCGGCGGAGAAGGAAGGAAGGTCGTTGGGTTCGCTGGGTTCTCTGAGTTTCGAGAGAAGTGTAGAAGAGAGAGATTTTTTAATCGAAACTTTTGAATATTTTATTTCATGTTATATAAGTAGAACATTGAATTTAAATTTAAAATAAATAAACAAAATAAGGTTAAATTTGAACTATATTACTTAAATTGAACATTTTAGCTTAATGGGTATCGATAGGGGTCGGTAATGGGCAATGTTTACTCTAATGGTCAGGGTAAGACTATTTTTCCTTGATCCTATGAACAGTACATGACACGGTAAAGGTAGGGTAGCTCAATTTTTATAAGTCCGTAGGATACCCATGAGCAGTGTAATATTATGGCAAATAAGTATATGGTGGGATGGGCTAGGGTAAAGTATGGCAAATTTAAACATATTTTGAAGAAAAAATTCATAATATGAATGAAAATGTTAGGATAGAGATGAGTTACCTAATGGACATGATGAGCCCCCTAGGTGGAGATGCCCTACAAACCGATATCGAAATGTACAAAATGATAAATGAATACAATTCTAATCCCTAAACCATCTTTTCATCCTGTTGCATCAAAAAAAAAAAAACCATCTTGTCATCCAAAAAAACAAAGAAAACGTCACATGGCCAACATAGGAAACCAACCAATCCTCATCCGGCATTAAATTTGTTTTCCTACAAAGGCCCTTTAATATTTTATATTTCCGACATGACCCACCGGTTTAAGAAAACTCGGGTTTTACCCCTTTTTCTGTCTCATGCATTAACATTTTCAACTCTGTTCCACTACATTATCGGCAACCAAGTCATTTCCGCCGTCAACGGCGGCGATATCAATGTTCCACCGTTCAGCCGGAACGCAAGCTGCCTTGTGCCGCAGCTTCCAATCAAGCGCCTGACACGCACGCGAGCAATAATTCACAACTCCGCAAACAGAGCATCGCCTGAACTCATGATTCCTCGTCTCCGGCCGTCCACACCCCTCATGCGAACACATTCTCAATCCGCCACCCAAATCACCGCCTCTCGCAGCGTACCACTCTGTTAAAAAGTTGTTCGCTGCATGCACTTCCGGCGGCGGAACATCACACCCGAAGTCACTCAGCAACTGAGACGGCGGCGAATCCGCCGCAGCCGCCGCCGTCCGTACCACCGCAGCAGACCAACCGCCAGGTTGTGATTTTAACACAGCGGCGAGCTCTCTGGCGTTGGCCTGGACAAGGAAACGCCGCCCTTCAACAATGTTCTGCCTCACGCCATAGCCGTCTTGCAGACAATGTCCCAGCTCACGCAGGGCGTCGATATGACCAAGAAACGAAGCGCGAGCGCACAGCGCAGCCCCGGCCCGGAGATCCTTGTCGGTCTTTGAGCCGCCGCTGCCGTTAAACTGAATGACCGCCAAAGAGTAGAGTGACGCCGCGTGAGATTTCATCGCTGCTTTAGCCATTAACGAAGCGCCGCCTGCTCTGTTTTTTAAGCAATAAAATCGAATCTGCAAATTCCCAAAAAAAACTCAATTAAATTATTTAAAATTCAAAGTTTATGAATTTTAACTGATTTTTTAAGTAGTTGCTGATGCTGACCATGCCCAGAATGTAACAGGCTTCCACGTTGCCGGCATCTGAACAGAGCTTTAAAAACCGGTGAGAATTTTCCGACCAGTTTCCGGCTTTTACGGTTAATGCTTCCTTCGATGCTTTCACCAACACCATTGAATTCACTCCCAATCTCTTCATCCTCTTGCATCTGAAAATTAACAAAATTCAAAAAATCAGACAAAAATATATAAAAAAATCAATGCTTGAAATTTTTCAAAACTGCTTAAAAAGCAAAACTTTTTACTCAATAAAATCGAAATCTCAAGACAAAAATAAATAAATAATAGCAGTATGATTTAGCAGAGAGAAAGGCGTACGTTATCATGACGCTGATCAAGTCAGCCGGAGATCCGGCGGTGGAGCTGAGTTTACAGAGAATAGAAAGCACCAGATCGTCCGGCAAGGCTTCAAAAAAATCACACTTCGCCACCGTTTCATCTCTCTCCGCCGACTTCTGGCGCTTCCGCTGCGCAATGCTCTCGCCGGAAAAGCTCTGTCTTTTCCGATTCGCGTTGCTCTCTCTGCACATCTTCGCTTTCTTAGAGAGAAAACAGAAACTGAGATTCGGAATTGAGGCTGATGTTGGAGAATGATGAACGAAGCTTTGTTAAACGGAGAGTGTGACGGAGGTTAAATCCGCCATTAATGGATCGATGAGCAAAGAAACAGATGAAAAGACAGAGCCGAAAGTGAATGCGTTTGCTGTACATTTATATAAACAGTAGATTCTTTTTGATGACGAAAATACCCTTGAAGAAGTTTTTATTTACAATAAATTGTTGGAGTGTACTGAAATGTGGCATAAAGCGGTCAAAGGTGTTTGACCAGATTCGTACTTTTGTCGTAAATTGATTGTTTTCTGAAACTGTCATCATTTTATTCTGCAGATTATTTTCCATGTTTTTTTACAGATTTTATTCCCCTTTTTTCAATAAACGATAGTATAATGTATAATAATTATTTAATTATGACCAGATTACTTTCATTTTATTCAGTAATTACTGTATATAATTATAAATTATATGTATAATAAGCAGAAAGGAGGCGTTCGGTTGAGGCAGGGTTGTAAAAATGAGGTTCGTGAGGCACGTCGTGAACCACTTATTTAGAAGATGTGGCAGGGAATAGTACAGGAATAGTTGTTTGCTGTTTGCTTTTTGATGGATTTTTATAGTGGGACACGTGACGAGCCCACAAAGTACGGGGTGTTTGAGTGGGACACGTGATTGACTCAAATCGTATCTCACTGCTTCACTTTAAGAAGAGATGCCTCATTTGAACGCTCCTCATAAGCAGAAATATGTGCAAAAGTTATTTCGCTTTACATTTATAAATTTACTCGTGTCGTGTATAGTAAAAAACTTCTAAAACTACAAAAGTATATAGCTGTAATATTTAAATTTTGAATCCTATCCTTATCCAAACTTTATATATTATCATTACAAATCGTATTTTTCTATGTGGATATTTTGAAAAACTTTTTAGAATTTTGAAATTTGTGGTATGAAGGGATTATGAAATTGTTGTTTGCAATATTGGGGGAAAGCAAAAGTGACAAGTAGTTGATATTTCCAAGAAACTCAACTTCTAGAAATTTTGCTTCATTTTCAAGCACGTAATATTTTTATTAGGCTTTGGGTTAATCAATAGATTGAACTTCATTGCATTGAATCCAAATATGAAGCTTCTGATCAAAGACGAATTTATTGTATGACTTTTACTTCAAAATAATTTATTGATTTGATTTTTCGAGTTGGTATTGTGTCTCTTTGGTTAACGTATGCGTGAAGTATATACACAATTGTGATTCTTCAAATTAAAGTGTAATGTAGAAAATCAGAAATTAATGTCTAATGTAATGAATGAAATATGTTACATTTCATTGAAAATAAATGAAAGTAGGTAGAAAATATTGTTCAGACATTAACTTTTTTTGTAAAATCTAAATTATGACTTAGAAACGGTAACATCACATTCGTCTCATATCGGTGAGAATTCTGTATAAGTGAAGCTTGATAAACTAGCCTACTAGATATCATGTCACCAATCTTCTATGGTCTTTTGTGATAGACTCTAGGTTGTGGTGACCGAGAAGAGGACGGTGGCCTGACAGCCAGGACAGGGCTGTAGCGTATAACGGCTCGGATCTCGGGTCCTCCGGTCGGATCTTTACAGAAACAATGTCTCTTAAAGCACATGCATTACCAAAACTTCAATGGTTGGTCATGAGATATGTTTTCATTTAGCGTCAATATAGGCCGGATGATGAAAGCTTATATGGAATTATACTCTCATGATTTACATATTTATCTTATTAGGTTAAAGGATAGGCTAATCTTTCCAAAATTCAATTGAGTTAATCCTAGCATTTTATTTCATACTGACTTCGCATGACTACAGGCATTACTGTTGAATAGTTTCGTGCACACTTGATCAGATGATAATTTGTGTGCATATATGGAGAAAGAGAACGCCTCTTGCTTGCATGTAATGCAACAGTTAGATGGTAGGAGAGTTGGGCCGTGTAAGCAACCAAGTTAAAGCTAACGGCAGCGTATGTATGTTGGCTATATGCTTCCTTCTTTTAAGACACATGTGATTCATCTAGAGTAACAATTGATCACTTAGCTAATTCATTTTGTCATCTAAACTTAAATCTTTACTTGCATACATCGCAACTCTCATCCATCACGCTAGTGAAGTATCGTCCTACATCTACTGGGCAATATTAGAAATCTAGTCAGTGTTGGATCCTTAGGGCATCTGTATCGGTAGCATCTTTGCTCCAGCGGTTACTGATTGAAATGATGATTTAGCATGTTTGTCAACAACTGCTGCTAAAAACGGGTGTGAAATATTCCCACAGTAACTGCTGCTCGAACACAAATGCTATCGGTCTAGATGCCCCTAACCCCAGATTTTACTTATCAAGAATCGAAACTAAAATCTCGAGTGATAAATTCTTATGACAGGGATCGATTTCAAGCAACGGATAACAACTTAGGTGCATGTACATGAGAATGAGATATAGTTAGTAGCAATACAACTTGATTTGGAAGAAAGTCAGAGATGGATAACACCGTGTTGATCATATTGTGGTTAGCCATTAAGAATAACCTGCACTGTTTGTTGGCTAAACGTCTATATCATCATGACATTAACTGATTAATCAATACGATTTTATGCGTAACGTCGAACTATAGTTCGCCCATTTGATAATATCACGAGTCAAGTTTAATTGATTTAATAAGAATTATAGTAGTGTTTTATGATTGGGAAATGTGAGAATTTAGCGTAACGAAGTATAAATTGGCATGGTTAAGGAAGTGTCTACCACTAACCCACTCGGTTATATTTATTAATTATATGGTTGGATTTTTAGCTCCTACCTTGCAAAATAGTTGCTTGCAATTTCACACAAAAGAAAAACAATGCTTGTCAACTTTTTATTATGGCAAAAAAAAAAATCAATTGAGAATTTATTTCGTTAAAAGCTTCGATTACAATAAACTATTCTTTTGAAAGTTAAGTGTGTACCACTCATTATCAAAAAAAAAAAAAGTATGTACCACTCGTTTATCAGGAATTAACCCGACGATTAGAAAAAGTGTCATAAGAATTAACTTTTTTTATTTTAGGTTTAAGGGGAGCACTCGGTTGAGGCAGGGTTGGTAGAATGAGGCACGTGAAGCACGATCTCGGCCTTCCATTGTGACACGTGGCGAAGCCACGTTCACAGCCGCCATTTTTGCGTTCACACTATGAGTTAGTGGGTTTTACTATATATTTGGACACGTGGCGCGCCAATGCACGAGAGTTAGATATGTGGTTGAGATCGTGCCCCACTTGCCTCATTGTAATTTGCTTGCCTCATTTGATCGCTTCTCTTAGGTTCAAATCCTGACGGATCAAACAATGACTTTAAAAGGGCAATTGCGATAACAAGAAAAGAACATTATCATCCAAAAAAAAAAGTGTTGTACAACTACCCTAAAAAATCACATGTACGCAGAAAATACGCTCGTCGTGCAAGACATTAGAAAACATGTAATAATTGGCCGACTTCTTGCTTGGCTGCTAAACTGACTTAACAAACATAATTTGATGTCAAACTTAGTTTCGTATACACAAACTGATCTCTCAAGTATAAATCTAATCACAAATATGATCAACATGTCACGCTCAACAAATGTTACATATAAAAATGATTAACGACACGTTTAGAGATGTTAGTCACATTCGAGCAACGATTAGCGCAGAGGCGACTAAACTGCAAAAAAAAAAATATTGGATTAATTAACGAGTTTAATTTTATTCGATTAAACAATTAATTTGATCTAGTAGTAGATGGATCTGATAATTTATAAATTGTTGCCGCCCTCCGGAGGCTAACAATTTTGAGTTGTGTACATCATTTTAGTATTCACCTTCGAGAAGTTAAACACCTCAAAATTCTTATCTAAACTGCATCATATAATATATAAATCTATAGTTTAATGTCTCATTTTGCCGCATAAATATGACTAAGATATATTGTATAAGGACGATTAGAACGATCGATGATGATGATGATTATGATAACGATCATTCGACAAAACTTACATGTAGACAATATTATAAGTCATGATCAATGTGACGAAAAATGATGGGCTATGAAATAGACACGTAGTTTTGGTTTTACATGAAATAGTTGGAGATTAGGTTTTGGTAGCATCTAGGGCATGATTGCATCACTAATTGGGAGATTAGAAAACCAAACCGTATTGCAACTAGTGATGTTTGTGTTCTTGGTCGGTATCTAATCATCCTTACAGATTCATAATATTAATCCATGAAATTTAAAGCGTATTAGGATTAAAATCGTTGATCGGATCAGATATTGTCCTATCACGTCAGTGCTGATTGGACTGGGTGAATTCGATTTTGAATGGACAACAACGATCTCTTAAAAACTTGATATAAAGACCGAATAATTCTTGCAACCGTGACTATATGGTGGCAGTTTATTAAAAAAAAATTCTTCCATTTTTCCGAATTGAACTGATGTGAACATATAAACTTAATAACTCAATTATCCATGACACTAAATGCATGTTAGGAACTCAACCTCATAGTCCCCATGACAAAAACTCTCTATAGAATATCATGAAAAGAGAAACAAAATGTGGAAGTAGGGGACATTGGAGCAGCTGTTTGCATGGTTGTTAAGGCATGAATAAGCATTTGTTAGCCGCATGCAACCACACTCACATGTTAAATTCCAAGGTTTAGGTTTTTACGTACGTCAAAAGTGTATATCTACCTTGCATGTGTTCTTTGTCTTCCTACATGGATTTCTTAAACAAGTCCAAACAAAATCACTACTTATTAGTTAGGTTGTGACCTTTTGCTTTGATAATATTAAATAGATTAACTGAGTTGAACAGAATTGAACGTCTCAAAACGTGCATAACTTCAAAATGCTCATCAGCCGTTGTTGGGGGAGGAAATGCTGCTTTCCCTTACATTTTATGCGCATTTTTTTTGAATGACACCTTCTCTCTTAGGTGTTGAAGCAGCATGTCAGTCAGTAGTTACTTACTTTTTTTCAACTGCTACTCATCACCTCCTCCCCTCCAACGGCTGCTCAATTTCAAACGGCTGCACATACTCTCATAAAACGACATGATCTTACTCGAAAAATATCTCATTCAAAACATGTGGTCTAAAGAGACATACATGCCTAAACACACCACTAAGCACCATTTGAAGCAACTACATCTCAATGATCTCTTGAACATGCCAATTACTGGCTGATTAAGCTAGCTAGAGCTAGTAATATCAAAAGGGGGGCAGATATATAGAACATGATGATGTAATCATATGTTTTCCATAACTCCAAATATAAAGCTCTGGTAGACATGATGCATGGTAGTTGCAACATGAAATTTAATTGAACATCAAGCAATCTAATACATAGTACTAAACTTTAGTACAAAATGAGAACTAATTAGGGTTTCTGCAAAAGATCAATGATCGATGAGAGGCCGGAGAGTTGCATGGGAGAATAATTAAGGACATAGTGATGTGATGTGATCATACTAAGCATGGGAACTAACCATTATTGCTTTTACATATTGCTTCTTTACAGAGCAACTCTAATAGTATGTACGTGCAACTGTTTATAATTGAGCAGCTGTTGGAGGGGAGGAGCTGCTAATGAACGTTATATTTATGCTCATTTTTTGAATGACATCTCATCTCTCAGCTGTTGAAGATGTATGTCAGGCATAAAAGTTGTTTGTTAGCAGCTATTCAATTTTGAACAGACACATATGCTCTAAGGTCATGGCGTAAGACAATTGCAGTAATTTAAGGTTTTGGTATATGATGTTGAAGAGTTTGAGATTGTGAAGAATGTAATGTTGATGGTGTGAATAAGTTAGTGATCAAGCCGTCTCCAAGATGTCTGATATGTTATGATAGTAAAGTGAATGATTTCTACCTAGTACTAATAGTATCCTATGACAAAGATGATCATTTCAATTTGAACATCTCTAATGCAATGACTTTGAAATGCAACTAGGTCACAAAAGCTAGCAATAATAGTAGCAAACATTAGCATGTGCCAAGACAAAAGAGAATGCATTATTCAACTGAAACACATCGATGGATGGATATGCTTTAAAAACACACATCAATACTGAAAATTTTGCTGATTGGGGACTAAATTGTAGATTAAGATTTCTCACATTGAATTGGATGCATCATAAATGTTACTGAAGTATGGGTGATGCCAAGACAAAGACCTTTGTGGAAAGACCCTTCTGCTCTGCTGGCCCAAAACTAGAAACACAAGACCTAAGTTGTGTGATGCAAAATGTTCATGTCATTATGATCCTGGTTGGTTGTGCCATGGGCAATTCAGCATTCGGGTATGGTTAAAAGACTGAGACTTGGGTGTACGATTATGTTACTTTCTCACATGGGTATCGGGTTTCGCAAGGCGCCATAACTTATTTCGAAATAGCAATGTCATGGCCTGTCAGAGGAACTCGACATCATGTGCAAGAATACAAAATTTTAATTGATTTGTCTGATGTTGAGATCTTGATACTGAATGTCTAGGCTCTAAATGAATTCCAAGAAGCGTGAATCGTCTTCATGTGAAAAAACAGCATATGCGTTGAGATTGGAGATTTCAGCAGCACCTACAATGGTCGAACACAAATTTCTTAGGTTGATTAGCCTTACTGATTGAATGTACCAAACTAACCAACTAGACAAATTGTTGTGTAAGAGCTCAAAAAGTCCTATTCGTGTCAAAGCACGCATAGACACACATCACGGTCAATATGTCCTTGTAGGTTACGCCTACTTAATGTTCACACATGTGAGTTTCAAGTAAAAGAAGCGATACATTTGCAGTACGCCAAACCAAAGCCTGTCATGTCCTTCATCACATTTTTATCTAAATAACTATCAAGAACAAATCGTATCTAACCACATGCAAAATGAAAAGCAAAAACTATACAATACAACAGAGACTTATGGGTACTATCACTGCTACGATTAAACATTGCCAGTGGTGAATCTTGTCTCAATTGTCGATTCTCTCTGCCATATGGAATACAGCCGAAACTAAATACGAATTTAGCCAATTACTTCATCAGGCTCCGACGAAAATGCATCTAATAAAGCTAATTATGCCTACATTTATGAATGGACAACAAAAATAAAATATCGCATAGCCTAAAAATGACATTCTCAAACACTAAAACGCAAAATTACAACCGAAAATTAACCATATCCTATACTTTCCACCAAAATTCAGACACGTCTTGAGATAAAATAAAATAAATCAAAAAAATATAAACACTGCTTATGCCTCAAGATCAAAACTTTCATACACAAAACTAATAAAAAAAAATCATTGAAACTTGAAATTCATCAACTAATCAATCAATCCACAGTTTCACTAACAACTTCATACAAATCAATCTACACAGCTTCGTCCAAAATCTCGATCAGCCACGAATCGACACAGAGATTGATCCTCAAAATGAATACGCAAGGATTGAACAATCGAGAATCGAGATTTCTTACCTCAAAAATCGACGAAATCGCTCACTAGGCCGATGACGAAAATCTGAAGCTTGCTCGTTGCTGCAGCTTCAAGCTAAATTTATTGGGCTGAGCGATGTCCACCCAAAGGCCCAATAAGTTGTCAACTGGGCCGTGAATCGTTGTTCAATTTGAAATGATCCGTCAACTTGGACTTGGTTGTAACTTTGTTTTGACAAATAGGTATTGGAATAAAAAGGCCCAATAAGTTGTCGATTGGGCCGTGAATTGTTTGAAATGATCCATCAATTTGGTTGTAACTTTTTTTTGTTGATATTTTGCAAATAGGATTGGAAATCATTGAAGAAAATGATCAATGATTATTAGCATAAAAACTTGTTGTAGACTTTTTAAATTAATGATAAATTAAATCCATCACTCTTTATCAAATGATATTTACTTGCCACTTATGAACTCTACATCTTATTTGATTTAGCATGACACATTTAATGTTTGGATTACTCTTAACTTTAAAGGTAATCAGAATACATTTGTACCACAAATAAATTGAACCACTGATAAGTAGACGAGTTAAATTAATTAAATCGTCATTTGAGTGACAGATTGGACATTTAAACAACATTCAAAGCATATTAGATAACTTCTATACGTTATAGTATGTGGTGTGATCATTATTGATGCATTCATTTCAACCATGTATACCTACAGGCTACATTAGCTTGTAAACTGGCCTTCGAGTAAGTACATAGGAATTTGATCACAAATTTTTCTGCCTCAATTCGCTAGTGAACAATTTTAGTAACCATATTTTACCATCTCGTCACGCACTGATTAACTATTATTTTAACTAAAAAAATCGGAAGAATACCAATGTGATCAATTATGAAGTGGTATATTTTTTTTTTGATAGTAGATTTTTATATCTCATACATATCAATCACCATTCGAATGAAGTGGTATATATTTAAGGCTTATGATTAAACATAAACAACCAAATACCAAAATACTTCTTAATTTACTATGTGATGGTGAAATTAGAAGGTAATTAGTATCATGTAAGCTAAATATAGAGATGGCCTAAATTACCTAAGCTACTCCATAGACAACTCCACCTCGACTAAACTTGATTAAATTAGCTTAACTATGTTAGTAAGGTACTCCGTTTCACATTAAATTAACTTGTCTTATATTAATAAATCATTCCGACAACTTGGTAAAAAAAAATTGTTCTTGCGTGTACGACTGCGGTTGATATTTAATTTATCCAGAATGAAAATACGCTACCGTACTTTGTAATCTGTATAAGCTTTTGTACACGTATTTCTATCGTATAAAGTTGAGCTTATCCATGTGTTTCTTGTGCTAGTTAAACTTTTCTATTTTAAGTACTTTTCTAGTGGTGTAAAATT
The DNA here is from genome assembly GCA_033675395.1 of Rhodiola chrysanthemifolia. Classification (NCBI taxonomy): domain Eukaryota; kingdom Viridiplantae; phylum Streptophyta; class Magnoliopsida; order Saxifragales; family Crassulaceae; genus Rhodiola; species Rhodiola chrysanthemifolia. The sequence continues at coordinate 18,352,203 of CM066204.1, forward strand.
AGTCATTTACTTAATTCAACATTCTTATTTATAATAATTGATAGTATAACCGCGTGAGACTTGAGAGTATGCAGAGCAATTTGGCAGCATGGAGGGAGAGGTTTAGGACAAGGGGTGTAACGTGTAGGACTCCACTTGTAGGAGCTTCCAATGTTATTGCAACTTTCCATTTTGAGGATGTCATACTACATAATAATGTTAATGTATTCGGTTATAAGACTTGTTTTTTCATATAATATAACAAATGACCTAAGAATATGATCCTTTGTTTTACAGCTATTTGACAAAAAGGAATTGAGAGCAATGCAATGTGATTTTTTTTTTGATTGGGGTTAGTTAGTGTTGTGTTAAGTGTGTTAGAGGGACTTCGAACCCGGACACTTTTGGTACCGGGGGAGCGCTCACCACTGAGCCACATCCTACGCCCTCAATGCAATGTGATTTTAAGTATAAGGGATAAAGTGTATGTACGATGCAACGTGTTGTGGTCTGAATAAAATTATATATATATATATATATATCAGATTTCAATTACGTATGACATACAATTTAACCAATGAATGTGAACATAAGAAAATTATATTATATAGTTATGATATGGCTAAATACTGATATTTTCTGAACCACCGACCGAAATATTCAACTTTGATATTAATTAGGCCACAAGCTCACAATGATGCAATGTGAACAATAATCTTTGACTTGGGCAATAACAAACTTAAGTTAGATAAGATCACCCAAATCACCCTCAAAATCTAAAATGACATAACCATGATCGTGAAAGATTGTAAGAGATCAATGGAGCACAAATTGAGAGATTCACAAAGATTTTTTTGTGTGTCCAACTTTCAATCAAAATGATAGAAAGTTCCATTCTATATTAGATGTACTTATCCCGAAAATTTGTGAGCAATTATATTTAGTGGCACTTATGTGACAAAACCTACACACGAGAGTTTTAGACGAATATTAGTTACAAATGATCATAAAAAGTTTCGTTGCAGCATAATCAAATGCTTTGAGTGCTAAAACGGTGACGTTTCACTAAAATTGACATCGTTCCGAATGATTTTTTTTCTCTAAAAAATAACAAAATGATATCATTTTTGTACTCGCAGTGTTCTGATTCGAGTCGGAAGTGGTGGTGAGAACAACTTTGGGCAAGTAATAATTCCTATTAACATCATTGACTTCCATTCATCTCATTCTTAGTTAGGGTTTATAAAATCTACACATAATCAAGCACAACAAACATACAGTCCTTATCACATTACAATACCTTAATATCCTTGAGAGCTTTCTAAAACTGGATTTTCAATATCAGTCAATAAATAAGCTCCAATGCTCTGTTTCCTCTGTTCTAGTAACGCCACATGCACTCCAGGTCCACAGGTCCAACCCCAGAGCCTGAACAACCTTCCTCGAACCCACGACGCATTCCTGTAGCTGAATTGGACATCATCGACGAGATCTCATTGCTGTTGATGTTCACATTCACATCAGTAGTCAATCCGGTTTCTTGGGACACACTCACATTTTCTCTACCAGTCTGCATCGAAGGCTTCGGCCAGCAGTTGTTGTCCAAATAATTTCCTGGCATGAACAGATTGGTGTTGGACTGATTGAACCCAGTGAAAGGGTTCGACTGATTCGCAGAAATTCCGAAGAGCTGATCATGTTGAGCTCTTGGGAAATTGATATAGTTGGAGAAGCAGGACACGTTGGGTGAAGCCGAAACTGAAAGGTTCTTCAACTTGGTCTCGGATTGGGAAAAGTCCATCAGGGGAGGCAGCTGAGCCTGCACCATGAAATCGTCGAACGAGCTTAAACCATCATGTATCTTCTTCCCATTACTGCTTTTCTCGAAAACCCGAGAAATTGCCCACTCGGTCTGCACCAAAAGTGAGTCAAAAAATCGAACGAAGAGATAAGTCCAATTATTAAAATAAATGTTATGATAATACATTAGTGTTACTGACATTTGCATCATTTTGCTGTGCTGCACCGAATCTGAATCCAATAAATTATTAGAACAGTACCTTTGCGGTTTGAGGGAGGTTGTGAAGAGATAATTTGCCTTCCAATCTATATTCATGCACGACCCAGTTGGATTTCTCGCCTTTGGGAGCTCTGCCTCTATAAAACACCAAAGTCTTCTTCATCCCGATCAAGACATTTCCCCGAAAAATCTCCTTATCTTTCCCGGTCGCCTTCCAGTATCCAGCCTCCGTTGCTCGATTAGTCCTTAGTCCAGTTGGGTACTTTTTGTCCCGGAGACAGAAAAAGTACCACTGATTTTCCCCCATTTTAGCCTTTGCTGCAAATCAAACCAAACCTTAGTACTAACAATTCTCTCATACGGCTTAAATACGCGGGTATCGTAAGTGACATAATGATCTTACTGACACGATCCAATGAGATTCAATCCTATGCAAACTCGATTCTAACCAAATTTGATTGAAATGATGGATAGATACAGAGATAGATATTTAGTTAATTACCTGGCAAGTCCCAAGGCTCGCACTTGTTCAAATCAGCCTCACCAATAGCCAAAGCTACAAACGAGCCATCGCGGATTTTCTCACACAGGTAGTGAGTGATCAGCTCCTCGTCCGTCGGATGGAATCGGAACCCGGGCGGCAAGTCAATCTGCTGATCACTTTTGTTGTCTCTGATCAAAACCTCCATTTTTTCGATCCTATAAATTGAAAATCCAACTTATTAAATCAGTAAGAAACCACAAAAAGGTGAGATTTGTTTGAGGGGGTTTAAGAGAGGAGGGAAGCAGCCATGGATGTGTTTTTGAAGGTGGAGAAAAGTTGAAAATTAGGATGAGAATAAGGACATAAATATAGGTGGAAGAGGAGGAGGGGGTGTGTTGGAGAGGAAAAGAAACGTGGATTGTAAGGTAACTTTTTTTTTTTTTTTGGTAGGAGGTTATGTTTTGGGACATATTTTATATATGGGGTTTTAGATTTTGTTGGAATGTAAGAATTAAATAATATAACTTTTTGAGGTTTGTTGAATTTCAAATCTATCTTTATTCATCATGCACCTCCGATTGTTTTTCTACATGTCTTTTGTGTTTCTATGTCGTTTATTTTGGGATAAATTGTAAAGATAATACAGTCTGTGTTTCTATGTCGTTTAATTGTCCATGTTTCATTTCTTTAGTCATATCATTAATAATAATAAAAATAAATTTGATTAAATTAAGTTAAATCTGATATCGCGAAAAAGAGTTTTGTCGAGTGGCTTGAACTAGTTAAGTGGCCAAAGGTTCGACTCCCCTGAGTAGCATAATTCTCTACACTTTTGTGAATGCGTGTTTTTCGTCCCGCATACGCGTTGTTCCTCTTTCGGGGAGGTGTTCTACGTCCCGCCTCGGCATGGACGTGCTTCAATGGACGATTCAAGTATCAATCCGGGTTTGAGCCTTGCGTGGCCCGTGCTCCAAAGTGTGATTCATATGTACCCCGAGTAGTAAAAAATGCTCATGTAATATGTGCAAGATGTATTCTTGTAGTACTTAATTTGTATGAGATGTAAAACCCACAATCCAAAAAAAGGTAAACCTGATATCAAATTAATAAGTTTTTGACCTTAAAAATTTTCAAAAACTTAAATTCGAAAACAAAATGTATGCAAATTGATGTGAAATAAGTCAATAAATTGAAATTTTTAAAAGTTCGGTACTTAATTTGAAATATGGTGATAGTCTAATTAATGTCTTTGTAGTCTATCCTTTATTTTAAAACCATTAAGAAATATTAAGTGTATTAAATTTTTGAAAAAGGAGTTTGATCGAGTGACTTGAACTATCGACACTTAGTTAAGAGGTCAAGAGTTCGACTCCCCTGAGTAGGATAATTCTCCCCGCTTTTGTGGAGTATTTTTCGTCCCGCATACGCGTGTACATGTTGTTCCTCCTCCGCGGAGGTGTTGTCCGTCCACAGTGTTCTGCAGAGCCGCAAGTCTTCATGGTTGTGTGGAGGTGTTCGTTCGTGGGTTTTCATGATAGAGGATGGTCCGTGCTTCAATGGACGCTTCAAGTATCAATCCGGATTGGTGTCTCCGTGGCCCGCGCTCCAAAGTGTGATTCATATATACTCGAGTAGTAAAAGTGCTCATGTAATATGTACACGATGTATTCGTGTAGTACTTGATTTGTATGTGATTTAAAAAAAACCACAATAAAAAAATGTTAAATTTGTAGGTTTTTCAATTTACGATTTTTTATTTTTAAATCAAAATTTACAAAAACTGTTATTTAAATGAACGAAGTTTACTTAACAAGCTCTCATGTAATCTATGTACTAATTTTTGTATATATCGTATGAATTGTACAATTGTATATGTCAATGTATATTGCGCAGTTCTAATTGAGGAAATAATTAATACATCGGCACACGTGTTAATTTTAATGGATGGTTTAACATGTTATGTGAAAACTAAGTTATTTAGCTATCATCATAACATAGTGAAATATTACTATTTGTAAAAACTACATGTGTAACAAGGATATAGACATTTATGTATCTTGACAAAAGATTGATAATGGTATATCGCTAGATATAGATCGTTCATTGCATGATTCGTCATATTCAAACTTGCAATTAATGATATATATTAAAGTCATCAAGTTTAAATTAGCTAGTGAGAAACGTGAATTTGATACTGGAATATGGGATGGAAAACAATCGTACACCAGATAATGTACATATTCGTATAATTAATTAAGTTATGGCTCCCGATCAAAAGAAAATTTTAATTTGTGGCTGTGGTAAAGGAATTATTGTTATCAAATAATAATGCAAAGGTTTATCATGAATGAAAATTTGACATTAGATGCTTTCCATTTTAGGAAACAAGCTAACCCCCGTCCAGGGAATTCTCAGTCTATGGACGCCGTCAGTAATTTCTACGCCCAATTTGGTTTTATTTTTATCTATTTCGTATAGATCTGCAGTTTTATTTTCGGCATTTCGAAATGGAAAACCCTCGCTTCATGATAAATATATTAAACTTCTACAATGGAAATGTCAAGCCAAACAAAATATAAAGTTTTTTTTTTCAATTTTAACAATAGGGTGCGGTTCGGGTACAAACCGATTTAAAAATAAAAACTACAAACCGATTATTAAGCCGACACGTGTCCCATTTTTGTCGAAATCCCGGACAAAACACGGAGGGGTATTATAGTCATTCCACACGGAGGGGTATAAACCTAATAATGTTATTTTCAATTTAGTCCACGAGTTGTTAATGATCAGACTTAAGCAATGAATGATCAGACTTAAGCAAATGAATTATCAGACTTAAGCAATGAATGATCAGACTTAAGCAATGAATGATCAGACTTAAGCAATGAATGATCAGACTTAAAAACAGCAATGATCAGACTTAAGCAATGATCAGACTTAAAAAACAGCAATGATCAGACTTAAGCAATGATCAGACTTAAAAAACAGCAATTATCAGACTTAAGCAATGAATGATCAGACTTAAGCAATGATCAGACTTAAAAAACTGCAATGATCAGACTTAAAAACTGCAATGATCAGACTTAAGCAATGAATGATCAGACTTAAAAACAGCAATGATCAGACTTAAAAACAGCAATGATCAGACTTAAGAAATGAATGATCAGACTTAAAAAACAGCAATGATCAGACTTAAGCAATGAATGATCAGACTTAAGCAATGATCAGATTTAAAAAACAGCAATGATCAGACTTAAGCAATGAATGATCAGACTTAAGCAATGAATTATCAGACTTAAGCAATGAATGATCAGACTTAAAAACAACAATGATCAGACTTAAAAACAGCAATGATCGGACTTAAGCAATGAATGATCAGACTTAAGCAATGAATGATCAGACTTAAGCAATGATCAGACTTAAAAACAGAAATGATCAGACTTAAAAATAGCAATGATCAGACTTAAAAAACAGCAATGATCAGACTTAAAAAACAGCAATGATCAGACTTAAGCAATGAATGATCAAACTTAAGCAATGATCAGACTTAAAAAACAGCAATGATCATACTTAAGCAATGAATGATCAGACTTAAGCAATGAATTATCAGACTTAAGCAATGATTGATCAGACTTAAAAACAACAATGATCAGACTTAAAAACAGCAATGATCAGACTTAAGCAATGAATGATCAGACTTAAGCAATGATCAGGCTTAAAAACAGCAATGATCAGACTTAAAAACAGCAATGATCAGACTTAAAAACAGCAATGATCAGACTTAAAAAACAGCAATGATCAGACTTAACCAATGAATGATCAGACTTAAGCAATGATCAGACTTAAAAACAGCAATGATCATACTTAAGCAATGAATGATCAGACTTAAGCAATGAATTATCAGACTTAAGCAATGATTGATCAGACTTAAAAACAGCAATGATCAGACTTAAGCAATGAATGATCAGACTTAAGCAATGATCAGGCTTAAAAAACAGCAATGATCAGACTTAAAAACAGCAATGATCAGACTTAAGCAATGATCAGACTTAAAAAACAGCAATGATCAGACTTAAGCAATGAATGATCAGACTTAAGCAATGAATGATCAGACTTAAAAACAGCAATGATCAGACTTAAAACAAGCAACGGTCAGACTTACAAAGCCATAATACGAAAATTACTAAAAATCGAAAATTTCTAAAAACATTAAAAATTCAAAATAAAATAGGAAACGACTCCGGATGGCCAAAAAAGCCCCTACTTCACGAGCAAAGCTCGTGATTTCTGACCGTCACGCCGTTCTGCTCAGAATAACGTATTATGACTGAAATCAGACACCGGCAACTCAAATCCTGCTATTTCGCCACAACCTTAGTTGGTTTAAGTGATTTAAGTCTGATCATTGGTTTTTTAAGTCTGATCATTGGTTTTTTAAGTCTAATCATTGTTTTTTTAAGTCTGATCATTAATGGTTTAAGTCTGATCATTATTTTTTAAGTCTAATCATTGGTTTTTAAGTCTGATCATTTTTTTTAAGTATGGTCATTACTGGTTTAAGTCTGATCATTACTGTAGCAATTTTTGGACGATTATACCTAATGTCTTTTATGTATTTTTAAATGCATCCGCGTGTGTTTTTTTTATTTACAAAAAGTATCCCAAACTCGATTAACGCTGATTGATCGATTTTTACACGTGTCATTATTTTTGTGGGTTTGTAGTTTTTATTTATAATTATGGTTTGTATTTGATCCAAACTCTTAACAATATATATATAACAAAGAGTGCTCAACTAAATCTTCAAAATATAAAAATATAGCAAATTAAATTTTTATAGTAATGTATTAAAAATATTTCATTTGCTTATAATGATTCAATTTTTTATAGAGATTTAGAGATACTTTTCTGACGAGTTTCACTTAAATACTTATGTATCATTATAAGTATAACACTATGTGATTTTGAAAAAAAATATTAAAATAATTTCCCTTATTAGGTCCGTAAGTACCTATTTTGATACTGAAACAACATTTTCTTGGAAAATTTTGGAAGGAATTTTATTTATCAAAATACTTATGCATTTTTTTTTTGATAAACTACAGGTTGCAGATACAAAAGACTTAAGTTGGAGAAACTTTAGTTGGGACAAGTCCGAATAAAAACCTACGTGATTGAATAAGAAGACAACTACTCCGTTTGGCCTCACGCCACACGTGCACCCTCCTCCACCTTTTAACTTATCGCATGGTAAATGAACGAAACCACAACATAAAACACAAAATAATATTCCTCATTTGTTTTTGAAGCCCCTTATGCATTGTTGTTGGTGATGGGGACTTTCAATTTATTAAAGCTCATAGGACAAAATAATATTCCTCATTTGTATAATTGAATTAAAATTTTGTAATAGATTACGATTCGAACATTCTTGTTCTATCTCGAACTCGCTAGAACATCATGACTCACTTACAGTACCACGTATTAAAATTAACTAGATAGACTAATTAAGTATTTAAGTGATGTTTGACCAATGACAATGAGGGAAATTAAACATAGTAAAATGGCTCTCCAATCACACCCTATATTTTCTTATTGGCTATTTAAATTTCATAATAAACTAGTGAACTAACTAAAGTATTTAATACAGTATAAACTCAAGCGTTGACCGTGAACTCTAATTGGCTGCTGTTTGGTGTCAATAAAATGCAGCATGTAGGCGTGAAAGAGACAGACAGATCGAGTACTCTCGTTGGAAAGAACGTCTGTGAATATAATATCTATGCTCTACCTATTGGAATTACGTAAATGTCATTGGCTTAGGGCCGTTTGATAGAGCAGAATTTTTATATATTTAGTTTAACTTATTTTTAATTTAATTGTACTGAATTTTATTTTATTTTACTGTATCGAACTTTATTTTTACGTAATTTAACTGAAATTGAAAAACAATTTCGTTTTTTTTTACCATAAAACAATTTCAAAATAGGTGAAAGGTGAAACAGTGAAAGTACAACTAGAAATCATTCATTTGATTATATAAACTGTTTTTTTGAAACTGTATCATATAGACCGTTTTGAGGCTGTTTTGAGGTAATAAAATAATATGAATAAAACAAATAAAAGCTAAAGTCCAATGGGCCCAAACCCATGCCTTGAAATGGTGTTGTTTTATCAGCCCAATTCAGCCTGTAAAAAAGAACCTGCCGGATGCAACAGTAACAAAGTCAACACAGTCTTGAGAATGATCAAAATGTGCAGTTTTCTAGGTAAAATGGTGTTGTTTTATCAAATATTGGTTTGAGGTAAAACAACCGTAAGAAGATCAAAGCCCAATGGACTCTCCGCATTGAAGAGGGGAAACGAGCGTCGACCAAGCAGAGGGACAAAATGGCAGTGAAGATAACGACACCAGCGCGCCGATTGCAGACGCTCCTTGGTGATTCCTGAATGGACTCTCACCCAATCCGCCATCCTCGTCAGTGACAGGTATAAGGGGATGTAAAATTCAGCCAAAGCATTATCTAGGGTTTGAAAAATAGAGATCTGCGAAATCGTTGACGGCGGCTTGCAGCTTTACATTTAAGTCAATCGGGTGCCCATCACGTCGTAACACAAAGTAAGTTGCTCTGCCAAGCGATTAGACATCTCATCTACCATGTTTATTGCATATTTACCACATTTATGCTTGGGAAAGGGCGCCTCTGTTTTCCTTAATATATATCTCTAATGTGAAGTTCTTCTTTGCATAGGTTAGAGGGTGATTGTCTATTTTTTGGGATAAAACTTGTTTCAAATTGCTACTGGATCAGGTATGATGCTACTGATTGTTTTTGTTTTGCAATGTGATGATGTGCTTTGTTGTGCTTTGTTTCTGAAATAGTTTCTGGAAGTCACTACTGTTAGTTTTATCATACATTAGATATGGATATGTGGTGGGGTCCTGCAGAAAGTAGAAGGGTAATGGAAGTTGTGCTTGCATGTATGAAGTCTGGGGTCCCTATTGCTCACACTTGAGAGAAAGTTGTTGAGGTTTATAATGGAAGATCGAAAAAACCTGTGATACAAAAACAAGTGTCAACCATTACAACCAATGTCGTGGCAGATGGTTAGCCTGGAATACATTGAGCCAAATGACTGGTATTGCCTTAACTGATGACGGATTGCCTACGGAAATAGAGCTTCAAAGTGATAGAATTCAACAGTTTTTGCAGATAATATTTCATTTTGTAGTCAATCAATTTCCATTGTGTGAACTATAATTTATATCTTTGTTTTATTTTGCAGAAGCATAAGGTTGCTGGTCCTTATGTCTTGAAGCATAAACTGCATAACATGGATATTTAGAACCATATATTCGTTGAAAGAACAACAACTGGTGCGAAGAGTTATTCACCTGCTTCAGCCAGAGCTGAGATAAATTTCCAAAAGAGAAAAGCAAATGGAAAGGATCACATAGGTAATTCAAAGGAGGGTTCCGGAGACAGTGAAGACAGTCAACACACTCCTAGAAAGTATGTGTTGTCCGAGAAATTCGCTGAAAGTAGTTCACCTCCTCCTAAATCTTGTAGTTCAAAAAGACAAAAGCGTAGTTCTGTCTCTATTGCAAAAGCAAAAGCGAGTGACGACCTGAACAAAGCTCTTACAATCATGAAGATGGCTGATGAGCAAATGAGTTATGAAAGAAAATTATATCTTGCAATGAAGAATATGGAACAAGTAAAACTGCTCGGTCGGGATTTCCAGACACGAGCTATCTTCTATCTTACAAAAGAGAATATGGGCAAAATATTTGTAGAGTTTGAAATAGATGATGACAAATGGGACTGGCTTAAAGTTCTCGACAAGTAAAAATTTCGAGTAGCACCTGCTTTTTGGAGTTATGAACAAGTTTTTTGTTTGTGAACACATGTGTTTTTTGCGTAGTGAACTGACAATTGGTAATGTTTGCTTGTAATGTTTCTGATGTGAACAAGTTACTGACATGCTTGTAATGTTTGCTTTCAATTTGGAGTAGCACCTGCTTGTAATATTTATGTTTGCTTTTGATGTGAACAAGCTTCTGATGTTTGGAGTACCACCTGCTTGTAATGTTTATGTTTGTTATTTTATTATATTCTGATGTATTAATGTTTACTCATTTTTATTTCATACTTTCAATTTTGTTATTTGTTATGGAATGAATGAAGAGGTGATCGAGCATTGTAAGAGGATAGCACTTGATACGTTAAGAAGATCGATATTGAAACCCAAACGACAAAGATTAAGATCCAGAGGTGAGACTGGAAATGAGTACATGTATAGACTGATGAATATGCATCCACAACTTTGTCAAGAGCAACTCAGATTATCCAATGAGCAACTTGCTCACTTGGTTGACATATTGAAATCACGAGGATATTTGACCGACAACAAATTTATCACGGTTACGGAACAAGTTGGCATGTGCTTATATGTATTAGCTAAAGGAGCTTCATACCGGGATGTGGCTGATACATTCAAACATTCGATATCGACCATTTCATTTTATCTCCCAGAGGTGTTACTTGCTCTAAAAAAATGTCATTTAATATCATAAGACCTCATACACATTTGGAAGAAGTACCTCAGAAGATACTCAACAACAGCTTGTATTCACCCTTTTTAAGGTAAATTCCTAGGATGTCAGAATATGTCACTTCATCTGATGTTTGCTCCATTGTAATGTTTATTTTGTTTAGGATTGTATCGGCGCATTGGATGGCACACATATTGAAGCAAGATTATCAGATGACCAAGGAAATCAACATCGAGGTCGCAAAGGAACAAAAACTTGGAATGTTCTTACTTGTTGCTCATTCGATATGATATTTACATATGTGCATGTTGGATGGGAAGGAAATGCTCATGATCAGAGACGATTTGGATTGATGCAATTACTCGACCACAATTTTGTTTTCCACATCCTCCCGAAGGTAAAAAACTTTTATTTATAACACTATCATCTAAAAACAGTCGTAATATCATTTATTGTTTCACAAGAAAATATTATTTGGTTGATCTGGATATCAAAACACAATTGGATATTTAGCACTTTAGAAAGACAAAAGAGTTCGCTATCATATGCCAACATTTCGCCACGGTAATCAACCTATTGGAGTATATGAAAATTTCAACTATCGACATTCGTCTTTACGAGCCACCATTGAAAGTGCATTTGGCATCTTAAAGAATTTGTGGAAGATCTTTAAAGTCATGCCTCAAGTGTTAGAAGAGCGCCAAAGTGACATTATTACAGCTACATGTACATTGCACAACTTCATCGCATGCATAAATTTTCGATACCCATTTTAAGTTTTTAACTAATCAAGAGGTGCAAGGAAGTGCAGATTCAAACTTATTTGATCAATATCGAAAGGAGCATATGAATCAAGTACGCAACATGAAAGCGTTTCAAATTATAGAGGCTTGTCCAGATAAGGTAGAGGAATGAATATAGATGAAGATGATGATATGTAATGTTATCCAATAGTACTGCACTTGATGTCATTTTGTACGTGTGTAATGTTTAATATGTGTGTATTTTTATTTGACCATATGCTTTTCATTCATATCAAGTGCAACAAAGGTTAGAAAAGAATTTAATGTTTTGAATAGGTGTTCAATATAAATGTTGAATTAAATTCAACTACAATACTAGTAACTTTTAATTAATAAATTGAAATGGAAGAAATATTTTATTTAACTGAACTTATAAACATGAAATTTAAGCTCTACATAACAGACCCTTAGTTTTTGTTTCAAAATAAAATAACTAATGTTTTTTATTCGGAAAAAAACTAATATTAATTCAGACTGATGATATTGATTATTGAGTATTGACTAAGAATTAGAAATGACTTTATTTCTTTTTCCAAATATAGAATGACATAACATAATTTCATTAACAGATTATATTATTGTATATCCGAATTGAGTCATTAGGCAGTGTCCAACTTCTGTACAACTTTTACCCATCAAAAAAAATATATTATGGTATATGTGTGAAAGATGATTAAGACTACTAGACACTGTTATGCGAAACAAAACAAACTTTAATTTGCCTCAGAGGTAGTGACAATGAGTGCAGAGAGTATCATCATATTTCTAACAAGGGTGTTTCTCCTCACACCCCCCACACCCCCTCACACCTAGGCGTTGGCATCTCACCCGTTGGGTGAAAAGCCCCACCCGAGACCTGATCCGGACCCAGACTCAACCCGGATATGACCCACCCGAGCTACCTATAGGCAGGGTAAGGGTGGTATAAATGAGACCCGACCCGACCCTGTACCCGACCCTTGTACCCGAAGCTTGTACCCGAATTTATATAGCCCAATTATTCAGCCCACACTTCAGCCTGTTAGAAAAACCCTAGCTACCAATTTGAATTTCTTATCTCTATTCACTACGATTCTACAGTAGCACTAGCAGTATCGCCTATGACCTATCGACCGACTGATGCAAATTACAAGCCGCCTACTGTCTGCAAACCAGTCGCCTATCGCCTCACTTCGTCTTCGTTACTTCGTAGATGGATATCATGGATTTCATCTCCCAACACATCTCTCAGTTCTCACATCGCTTCGTTTCTTTCATCATCATTTCATATCATCATAGGTTCGATTTGGAACCGTTGGGCATCGCCGTCTGTTAGCCTTCTCCCATCAGAAACCGAAGCTGCATCACTTCGTCGACATTGAGTTTCAACGGATCTATTTGCAGGCTAGTTTTCCATCGATTTGTCCTCACTTTTTTTTTGTATAAAATTGATATAGTTGTTAATGATATACGACCACCTTACTGCCTGTTCTTGTAAAGCTTTCAGATTCAAAGTTTTCAACAAAGTCTAAATCTCAATCTGTAATTCCAACCGAAAACAGTGGTGATTATTGAGGATTTTTGGTTTGTTTCAACAGCTGAAACACAGCCAGCAGGTAACTCTACTTTCTTTTACATACTGTTCTATTTATTTTTGTTTTGTTTTGTTTTGTTTTGATTGTAGACTAATGAATTGTATTTTGTTTCCTATCTCAGGAGTCAGGACGTTCAAAAAGTGCAAGGATACATAAATCGTTTTCTCTGCTTAGCTTGGTTCAGCGGCACCACTCTTAATCCTAACTTCTTCTTATTTTGTTTATTTGTGTTGCTGCTATTACTTGATGCGTTGCTGCTGTGTAAGGTGTGTTGTATGCTTTGTTTTGTTGCTTTGTGTGTCCTGTGATTAACTAAAATGGAGTCCAACTCTAACGCTGAGAATACTTTGTCTTCCCAAAATGTTGAATCTGATTTTGTTGAGTCTGTAAATGTTCCAAGTCTTAGGAAGACATCTGAAGTTTGGAACTTTTTCACAAAAATTGAATTAAGAGAAAATGATGTTGTTTTGTTAAAAGCGAAGTGTATTGTATGTGGTCATTGGCTAGGGGTGGGAATAATGGTACTCATCATCTGTTAAGGCATATGAAGAGGCATCAAAATTCTACATCTCAGATTGCTGATATTAGGACTCAAATGCAACTAGGAATCAATGCCTCGGGAAATTTGAGTAATTTTAAGTTTGACAAAAATGCAGCTAGAAAAGAGATAGTGGATTTTATTGTTAGAGCTGAGCTGCCGTTTACTTTCATTGAGAAGCATGATTTTTGTGGAATGATTCAGAGAGCTATTCAACCCCAATTTACTAGCTTTTCTGCTAGAACATGTAAAAGGGATGTTTTAAAAATGTTTTCCATGAGTAAATCTGATTTGCTGAACTTTTTCAATGAATTTGATGGCAAAGTTTCTTTAACTAGTGATGTTTGGTCTTCACGGCAAAAAATGGGATACATGTCTCTAACTGCTCATTATATTGATAAGGATTGATTGTTAAACAAAAGGATATTGTCTTTTAAAATGATAGAATATCCACATAGCGGAGAAATTTTAGCGCAGCATATTAATGAGGAGTTAATTGCATGGCATATTCAGAACAAAGTGTTTTCTATAACACTTGATAATGCATCAAATAATGACTCACTAGTGAATTTGTTGCCTGAATATTTGATGCTAGCTGATGTTTCTAAGCAGTTGTTTCATATTCGCTGTTGTGCACACATTTTAAATTTAATTGTTCAAGATGGTTTGTCTACATTATCTGCGCCTATTTAAAAAATCACTGCCATAGTTAGAAGTATGAATTCAAGTAATAAAAGACATGAAATTTGGGTGCATGCTTGTAAAGATTTGGGCTTGGGAAAAAAAATATTGACATCGATGTTCCACATAGGTGGAATTCAACTCATGATCTACTTGTTACATCACTTAAGTATAAATCTGTTTTGCATAGATATGCACTTATTGTGAACGAATCAAGAAATGTCAATTTAGAAATTCCTATTGAAAATGATTGGATTGTTGCTAACTTGATATGTAATTTTCTTTCAATTTTCAACTCTTCTACGAAAACATGTTGCAATGTGTATACACCTTCCTCAAATAGAGTTATACCATGTTTAGTAGACATTTATCAGAATTTTACTGCCTATTCTGAGTATACTGGATTTCAAACTGCTCTAAATGCCATGAAACTGAAATTTGATAAATATTGGTCCACGTTTCCTATGACTTTTTGTCTTGCTACAATTATGGATCCTAGATTCAAATTGTTAGCTATTGAAGATTGGTTGAGATATTATGGCCTTTCAAATAATGAAGTTGAGTGTAGGATTGATAGCATCAAGACTTGCTTGTATAATGTGTATGATTTTTATAAAAGGAAATTGATAGCATCTGTTAATACTGCATCCATGTTTCCTTTAGTTCAAAATTTTAGCATGTCAAGGATAAAAAGGGCGAGGGTTAATCTGAATATATCTGCTCAAACTTCTGATCTGTAAATGTATCTTGATTTAGCAACAATAGAGGTGGAGGATGATGATAATTTTAATCTTTTGGGATGGTGGAAAAATAATTGTTCTTTGTATCCTGTTCTTAGCAGTTTGGCAAAGGATCTACTTGCTGTCCCGTCATCAACCGTAGCTTCAGAGGCAGCTTTTAGTGCTGGAGGGAGAGTTGTCAATGAAAAGAGAGCTGCTTTAAGTCCTAATACTATTGAAGCGTTAATCTGCCTCAAAGATTGGTCTTTGGCTGCGCAGAGGAAGCAAGAGGCAGCTAGAGAAGAGGAAGTCGCTGAAGATTTGATGAATTTGAGGGCTGCTAGACTCGAATGGATGATTGATGAAGAAGAAAGTATAAGAAATCTAACCAATATTAATGGAGAAGAGCTGAATGGAGAAATTCATTTAGCTGGTGATGCAACTGAAAATGTTTAACATGTTTGTTACATTGATTTAGCAGGGCTTGCTTTCAGTTTAGTTTTTTAAAAGTCTTTTTGTGATGAAGCAAGCTCTTGAAGCTTTGCTGAGTTGTAATCTTGGTGTGGTCTTTTTTGAAAGTATTTTTGTCCTAACCAAGCTTAGCTTAGCTGATGAAGCAAGCTCATGAAGCAAGCTTCAGTTTGGTATTTTATAAAGCTTCCATGAAAGTTTTTTTTGTTTGTAATCTTGGTTAATCAAGGCAGCAGGTTTATTTTACCGCAGGTTCTGGTTGTTGTGAAATTTTAGTTAGCAATTACTGTTTGTTAGGGTAAGTTAGACCCTAAGGGTTTAACTTTTTTTAAAATTTGTACTCGGCCCGGCCCATGAACTGTTCATTACTCTTTCAAATTTTCATTAAGCCCACCCGACCCTCTCATTTTAGGGCAGGATCGACCCCTACCCGGCCCATTGTCGAGGCCTACCCACACCCCCAGTGGATCCCACGACTATTTCCCATTATACCCCACACCCCCACCAAACATAATAATTAAAATATAATTATCGATTTAAAACTATTTAGAAATTAACATTAATATATATATATTATAATTAATGAGATATTATCGTTAATTCAAAACAATGTATAAATTAAATATATAACACATATTTTTTAAATATGAATACATTATTGATTAAACAAAAACTAAGTTATACTCAACATATATATAATACATAAATTATGAATCTAGTCAGTGAGTTGTCTATTTTGTGTTTCGTAATGTACCAGTGAGTTATCTATCGTAATGTATTGTCAAATATGTTATTACTACCTTTTATTAAAAGTTAATACATAAATGAATAGTGTAATTTGCTTTTGCCAGAGAATCTAGTCAGTGAGTTGTCTATTTTTTGTTTCGTAATGTATTGTCAAATCTATTTTTGTCCACTAACTTTTTGGATCACAAAATTTTTAAACGTAAATAATTAGTCTGTATAATGGATAAACTTATGAGTAACAAGTTACTCACTCACACTTCTTTTAGACTACCATATCTCTCTATATCATGGATAATGATCATTTTGCGGGATTTTCAAATAGCTGGTCATACGGGAGTGATGTTCGCAGTGAGGAAAGTATATCCAACAAGAATCGGGATTATACATCCGAATTCACCACAAACCAGGTTAGTATCATTATTGTATGCTTATTTAGTATTTAATTTTGAAAGAAAAAAATTATAAAAGTAGCAAATTTCATCATAAATATTCATCATTTGTGTAGATATTTGAAAATAGAGAAGATATGCTAAATTGGGCGAAGAAGGTTGGTTTAGAAAATGACATTGTAGTGGTGATTAAAAATTCTGCAAAAAAAGGTGGTAAGATGCCGAAAGTATTCTTGCGTGTGAAAGAGGAGGGAAGTACAAACCTCCCTTTCTAATTGAAGAGACATCCCAAATAAAAAATACCGGAACCAAAAAATGTGAATGTCCATTTGAGCTAAGAGGTCGACCAACACCTCCAGAAGGTGTCATGTGGGGTTTGAGGGTAATATGTGGTATTCACAACCACAAGGCAGCAGAGTTTATGAATGGCCACGAGTATCCGTCTGGGTTAAAACCAATGGAGAAACAACTTGTGCTGGACATGGCCAATAGTACTGCACCTCGTGAGATTCTTAGTATACTGAAACAAAAAGATTCGTCAAACAGTACAGGGATAAAAAGCCTTTACAATATAATTGGCAGAAACAAATCTGCAAAACGGGGGTGGTCTAACTCAAGTTCAATATGTATTGGAGCAACTAATCAAAAAAGAATACCTACATGATTATTGCACAAATCCAAATACAAATGAAATTATCATGTAGGTATTCTTTTTTGATTAGTTGCTCCAATACATATTGAACTTGAGTTAGACCACCCCGTTTTGCAAATTTGTTTCTGCCAATTATATTGTAAAGGCTTTTTATCCATGTACTGTTTGACGAATCTTTTTGTTCAGAATACTAAGAATCTCACGAGGTGCAGTACTATTGGCCATGTCCAGCACAAGTTGTTTCTCCATTGTTTTTAACCTAGACGGGTACTCGTGGCCATCCATGAACTCTGATGCCTTATGATTGTGAATACCACATATTACCCTCAAACCCCACATGACACCTTCTGGAGGTATTGGTCGACCTCTTAGCTCAAATGGACATTCACATTTTTTGGTTCCGGTATTTTTTATTTGGGATGTCTCTTCAATTAGAAAGGGAGGTTTGTACTTCCCTCCTCTTTCACACGCAAGAATACACTTCGGCATCTTACCACCTATAGTTTTTTGCAGAATTTTTAATCACCACTACAATGCCATTTTCTAAATCAACCATCTTCGCCCAATTTAGCATATCTTCTCTATTTTCAAATATCTACACAAATGATGAACATTTATGATGAAATTTGCTACTTTTATAAAAAAAAATTCTTTCAAAATTAAATACTAAATAAGCATACAATAATGATACTAACCTGGTTTGTGGTGAATTCGGATGTATAATCCCGATTCTTGTTGGATATACTTTCCTCACTGCGAACATCACTCCCGTATGACCAGCTATTTGAAAATCCCGCAAAATGATGATAGAGAGATATGGTAGTCTAAAAGAAGTGTGAGTGAGTAACTTGCTATTCATAAATTTATCCATTATACAGACTAATTATTTACATTTAAAAATTTTGTGATCCAAAAAGTTAGTGGACAAAAATAGATTTAAAAATTTTGTGATCCAAAAAGTTAGTGGACAAGGGGGGAACACCCTTGAAATCGTCACTGGCAAACAAAGCAGCCACAAATCTGGTGAAAACACAATTCAAAATCTGAAATAAAAAGTTGGTGCATCAGAGAGATTCCCATCTGACAATTCATCATAATCCTTTATAAGGGCATCAGTTGTGATGATCTTAAAATAAAGATCATCAGCTGTTTTCTTCATTCTTTTGCCATTGTATAATCTTTTCTCAAATCATTCTCTTAACAATGATCTTTAATAAAAGATCATCCCATTTTCTTTTTTAGGTTTTAACCCTATATCATCTTATATTATTGTGTCCAACACATTATAAAATGGGTATCAAATTATAGAGCTTGAAAAAATAAGTTTATTGATATATATTTTTTGAAAATCTGATTTGTATTTTTTCATTTACGGCCTTCTTTAATATTTGAAATTAAAGTATTGATCTAATAAATCATGATGCCAAATGCAAAGCCCAATAAAACTTCGCCACGTGGCCAATTGTGGTTTACAAAAAATCGTGAAGTCGATCGTGCCATCATCTAAATGACGATCGTTTATCACACGATCGTGCTATTAAGCGGAAAAAATAATAAGATTGGAACTATAATCTTTAAAATGTTGTCTATTAAGGATGGCCTAACAAGAGTTTCTGATGTCCCTGTCTTTTTTATCATCATTTGCACAACACAAAAATTCCACAGACAAGTAAAAAAAAAACTGAATCCAAAATGGGAAATTCAAATTCAAACAATGCAACTGCGCCTCAGATTAAGTTTGTTTCATTGAAAAAATTCTCAAAGTATATTTAGTAACCATCATCGGCACAGATACAGATAAACACTTCAACATAATACAACTAATAATCCCAAATTACTGACAGAAAGAAAAAAACAAAAGATCGAGTCTTTACCGAAAGTCCAAACCGGAGGTGGCTAGGAGACTCTAAAATTGTGAATATATAGTAATTGTAGCGATTTCTGGTGAAGAGTCTGGAGGCGACGGGTATTAGGGTTTTGCAGTGTGTTTTTTTGGGAGGACAGGTATGCCGATTGGTGTGATTCTTGCGTTACGTGCAATCGCAGCCGTTGGATGAATCGGGCCTTTCAAGTTCTACACCGTTGGGTATTTTTGGGCTTTTGGTGCCCAAGATTAAGGCCCACTAAGCTTGTAGCAATATTATCCATCATGGTGGTGACCTTGGAATCATCACCCTAAAGCGAAAAACAATCATTCAAAAAAAATAATGTTAAAATTGTGGAGTTTTAAAACTGTTCCAATTTTCATTGCAGGGGTTATATTATTGAAACGACATAGTTTTCATACTATTTTATCTAAATAAAACATAGTATTCACTTTTCAAATGACGATTTTTGCTCGACTACATTGGTTATGAACCTCGGTGACCTCATAGTTGAACTGTTACTAGATAATGCTTCAATTTCCGAATTCGATTCCTAAAGATTGCATCAAAAAAAAAAATTTGTTAGCATTGCGTAGATTGATATTGATACATCTGATTTTAAATGAAAACTATGGTAAAATATCTTTTTATGAAATCATTGGCTCTAGGAACTGTAAATGCCAAAGACTAATGCTTGTTGGGAACTGTCGAAATTTTATTGCAGGTTTTGGAACTATTTATGTGTGTAATCAGTGCTTCAACTTTCAACCATCCCCTCATATCACTCATCTTGTAGTTCTTCTATAAAAATTTAATGAAGTGTTGGAAATGCGTTTACGCTACTTACTATAATCGCATCACTGCTAAATCGAATGTGCATCATCGTATAGGTTTGCCAAGTCTATCAAGTAATAGATATAAGTATTTGTTTGGAGCAAAGTGGTCGGTAGATAACATATCGTATCTAAGACGAGCGCTCAAATGTTATACCTCCAGTCAATCAAATTGCGCCACGTAAGCCACTATTCATGGCACATGCAAGTCACATGTCCACTACCCCTGCTTTTGAGGTGGCGCCACTCACAAAGTGCCACGTGGCACAAATCAACCAATCACACACCCATAACACATAACACATTAGTGGGGTGTAACACTTGAGCGCGCCCCTCGTATCTAATATTAAAGTAAAAAGGATGGCATTGATTCGATTCGAATAAGCACGAAAAAGAACCTTAATATGTTGGTTTGAATTTGAAAGTGAGTTGATGGAATATGTTTTGAATTGAGCTGGGAGAAAGTCAATCACTCGTGGTTTTGAGTATTCTGAGCTAAGATTTAAAGTGAAGAAAGTGCAAGGGTTTGCAGTCAAGTGGGAGGATGATATTGAAAGTGAATAGATATGGTGGAGAAGATGGATTTGAAAATTTTTAGTGAATAACAAAGCGGGAGGAGATGAGTAAAAGCAAACCAAAGTCATTTTTCTCAACTTGGAGAAGTTATTAGTGGACTTTTGCAGGTGTTATCATCCACTTCCTTATGTGTAGATGTAGAGATGTTTATTTTTTTCATTGTTCTCATGAATTGTGTTTCAATTGGGTGTCATATCCGTGGTTCGGACACTAATAACTGATGAATATATATGTATCTGGTTAGTACATATGTAATGATTATAAGATGTATCCGTTATGAGTAACATATATAATGAGTATAAGATGTATCCGTTATGAGTATCGCAAAAAAAAAACGATATATTAATGTATTAAAAATAACTAAATTATTTTCCCCCACATTCAATTTTTGTTTTAATCATCAAAATATGTCATTATTTCTGTTTTTTTATTTTTGAACTCAAACATGAGTATTACAACACTTGGGCAAAAACAATAGGAAACAACTACAAACAGATTATTTAGGTTAGAGTAAAGATCAGGTACAAAACATATTTTTTGGTGCAAAATGTAAAGTTCGTCAAAACTGGGTTATAATTCGTTGCCGAGAAAACAAAAGTACGGCATAGTTTGTCGGGAATAATTTATAATTAGTCACCGAGAAATTAACCATAAATGTGATTTAATACGTGATTTAATCTCATCCGTCCAAATGACCAAAGCAATGGCTGTGAATGATTTGTATTTTTTTAAAATATGGTATTTGCACTGGATCCCTTTTCATCTGGGTCATTTCATAAAGCGTAAATTACTAAAAGATTATATGGACTACCGTCTCATTTCAAAGTAGGTACCCAACTTTTTTTTGATGAAAAACGGCAAGAGACAAGTAGCGAATACCCTGGGGAGACAACATACGACAACACACCACTCGACAACTGCTAACCAAAGAGCAATAAGACAACGACAGAATAGACTCAACAAACTAAACGATGATACAACCAACAAGACCAAATGTCCGACAACAATTATATACATACATACAAGACTCAAAGCAAAACTACCCAATTGATTCGAGTAAACCTCCACGCCTGGCAAGCCCACAGAGATAGAAACTCTTATGCAATGTTCATATAAGCACATGTCGTTCAACTCTTGATGGCTACACCTGTATTCTTCAGATCATCAGCTTTCAAACAAAGGAAGCACGCCAACACAAGAGAAGCGTCGCAGAGGACTTAAAAAGCTATGAAAATCCATCTAGCTGGTAACAGTCAGCTGCTCTTCTTTGCCTCATGCCTAAGAATTGGACGTACCACCTGCGGTTGTAAGCAATACGCGATAACAAAGTGCATCCACCGGTCACCAAACCCAAACGAGAACGAAAACAACTATATATAGCGGCTGGATAGTCGCCGTCACCGCGACGAAACAAAGGAAAAAACAACAGGAACTACAAACCCAAAAAGAGGCTTTTGCGCCGCACAAACACCGTCAACCAAATAAACCTCCTCCAGCCTCTATCACCTCGCCGGAAGCCAAAAAAACATCGTCAATCAACCTATCCAGGCTTCAATCGCCGGCATCTTTAAAAAACCGAACAACCTCCACCGCAACATCAGATGCATGAAACTCCGCCCGACCCTCCGGCCACCATATTCGGGTCCTCTAAACCGCCTGCCAGGGCGACCAAAGCGACGCATGAGAAAGAAATTTGCCAGTTCGACACCGCCGACGAGGAGACTGACGAGAAGAGACGGGGAAGGAGAAGGAGAGGATAACCGAGATGAGTAGACTTACCGGCGAGGTTGAATTTGGTGGAGGAGAAGCAAACGATCAGAACGGAGGCGGCTGAAGAACATTTGCGAAGGGTTTATCAGGTACCCAACTTTTTTTTAACTCTCAATCTTATGACTTATGCATCGATTTGCATGCATTTTGTTTCCGAATTCGAATTTTTTTATAGGAATGTTGAGGTCCAAAAATTATGAATTTGATTACAGGTTAACCTAACTTGATCGAATTTATTTTTACTGTCGTATACCTAACATGAAATGAGGCAGTAATCTAAATTATATTTTTGTAACTTAGCCTTTGATGAATAATAATCTAAATTATAGCCTTTGTAACTTATCCCAAAAAACTAACTTTCTTTTTGATTGTGGGTTTACATCGAACGTTACAGGGAATACATCACAAACATCACATTTCTCGGGTACACAAATATTTCTAGTCCATTTGAAGTGCAGGCCACACAAAAGACACCATCTCGGATTTGTACTTTGAGCTTGAGTCATTCGTTGAAACACAGGCCAATTGACACCTCTAACTTTGAACTCATGAGTTGACACACCTCCATAGTAAGGCCATAGCAGCGAAGCATGCCAGCACACCTCCGCGAGGGGATTGAACATAACATCTACAAGCGTCCACAAGGGACGAGGAAAGGAAAGATGAAAATATAGGAAAATGTCAACAATGATGGAGGAAGAGGTCCACACAAAATTTTGGGTGGAAAATGTCATGGATGGGGCTTGAACCATCTACTTTGTGCAAGAGAAGAGTTCTACTACTAAACCACACCCTAATTGATCCCAAAAAAATTAACATAAGAATGAAAAGATTGTTAATTTTTTTTTGATAGAGGAAAAGATTGTTATTGAATGTTAGGAATAGGATCAGGTGCAAAGTCCATATTCTTGTAAAAAAATAAAAAATAATCACATCCCTTGATTTTGTAATTTCGATGGATGAGATTAAGTGAAAATAAATATATATAAATTCAAGTTGATATTAGATTAGGGGTAAATATGGTATATAACATTCTTCATCTCTCCTCCACTCGATTAAAAAATTCAGATCTATCTTCATGCTCTGAGATCCATGGATTTCACTAAAATCATCAAAAGCAACACCCATAAGCCAACGTCAGTTTCGTCATCGTCGGAGGAGAGGTTTGAGATGGTGTCGAAGAGGAGGTCGTTCAGGGATCGGGGGAGGAGTGTGTTCGGTTGGAGATGCTGCAGTATGTTTACAGTCGTTCGACGACGAAACGATGCCCCGCTTGCACTCAGCTCCTCAAACTCCCATCCCAAGGCCCTTCCTCCCTCCCTATGAACATCGATCTTCTCCGATTCATGCAATCCACGCCTCCTGAGCCACCGCCAAGTCGACAATCGCAGAATTCGGGTTAATTCATGCCTCAGTTGTGGCTGATGAATTCAATTCTCCCTAAGAATTCCGGTTGTTTGGGTGTTGGATGTCTTGGGTTTCAACGATGATTTTGCATTCTGAGCTCATCCTTTTTCCAACTTTCACAGATGAGAAATGGGTTTTAGTGATTCAATGAGGGGTTGTGTTCAATTTTTGGTTTGATTAGGTTAAAATCGGACAACCACTCGATTTACTGAGTTCCGAGCTTGCCGAATTATAGTCATTTTTGACGAATTATGACTATAATTCGTCAAAAATGACTATAATTCGTCAAGTTCGGAAACTCAGTAAATTGATTCCTAAAATTTGAACGTTCATGAAACGCAACACTGGACGAAACTGATAAATTATCGTACGCTGGATTGGTATTCAAAGTGGTAGAATTGTTTTGGAAATATGGGTTTCCGAATTCTGCGTAGTCGTGTGCTTAATTTTAGGGATATTAACTGATAGTCATAATTCGTCAAAAGTGACTATAATTCGTCAAGTTCGGAAACTCAGTAAATTGATTCCTAAAATTTGAACGTTTATGAAACGAACACTGGACGAAACTGATAAATTATCGTATACTGGATTGGTATTCAAAGTGGTAGATTTGTTTTGGAAATATGAGTTTCCGAATTCTGCGTAATCGTGTGCTTAATTTTAGGGATATTAACTGATTTGATTTTGAATATAAAATATACTTTTGGTCAATTATGTCTTTTCAAAGACCGATACACGCCTAAAATTCATTTATCAATTGTTTTATTCTAATTAATCTACACCACATGATTATGCAAAGGAATGGTGGTGATGATTTTGTATTTTGTATCAATTATGGGCTTTGTACCGGATCTCACCTCTTGAATGTTAAATTAAAAAAATAGTTCGCATCCCAATGAGCACGACGTCGCCTCAACTCTGCAGAACGAAGGACCCGACAACAGCAGACCCCCTCAACAAGGCCTGTCTGTCTCTCTCCATTTTTCTAGTCCCATGACCAGCCTGCTACCCTACTCCATCGAAACCCTAATCCCTGCATCCACATGCTCCCTGTCTTTAACCACCTTACCTTACACAGTTCCACCCTTAAAGTTTCCACCTTTTTTCAATCGTAATTCTCACACATCCTTTTCAATTCAATATTGAATATTGCAATTTGCAATGCTAAATGCTTGAGAGTCTTCAGCTTTACATCAATGCAAGCGGTTTGGGGTCCCCACTTGAAAACCAGAGTCCGTTATTTCTTGGGACTACCTTAAAGGCTTTACCAGTCGTCCAGTCCCATTCTTCACGCTCCATCCTTTTCCTTACCTATAAAATGACATCCATTTCGTTGTAGTAGTTGTACACTTCAGTTATTGTTCAAGACAGCGATTCTTTGACTAGTCACGACTGAGGGGTACGTAAGTTGTGTATGTTTTTATGAGCACCAGGTGTTCGATGAAATGCTTGACTGAATTTTGTGTGCTTAAAGTTTGCATCTTTGTGCAGCAAACATGGCTTTTGTGTGGCTTATCTTTGTGGGGTTGGTGTGTTTGAGCTCCGTTGCTGATTCATATGGTGGAGCTGGAGAATGGACAGATGCTCACGCCACCTTCTATGGCGGTGGGGACGCTTCTGGCACTATGGGTAAGTATCTTAAGAAAGTTACATTGAGCCAGTAGTCTTTTTTTTTATCGTTTGGTTGATGGGGTTTTTCAAAGTTTGAATCTTTGTGTCTGATTGATGTATCTGTCCCAGGTGGTGCATGTGGGTATGGAAACTTGTACAGTCAAGGTTATGGTACCAACACTGCAGCTCTAAGCACTGCTATGTTCAACAATGGCCTGAGC
The DNA here is from genome assembly GCA_033675395.1 of Rhodiola chrysanthemifolia. Classification (NCBI taxonomy): domain Eukaryota; kingdom Viridiplantae; phylum Streptophyta; class Magnoliopsida; order Saxifragales; family Crassulaceae; genus Rhodiola; species Rhodiola chrysanthemifolia. The sequence continues at coordinate 18,378,100 of CM066204.1, forward strand.
TGCGGGGCTTGTTTTGAAATCAAGTGTGTGAATGACAACAAATGGTGTATTGGAGGGTCTATTGTGGTCACTGCTACTAACTTCTGCCCTCCAAATAATGCTCTCCCTAATAATGCTGGAGGTTGGTGTAACCCTCCTCAGCATCATTTTGATCTCTCCCAGCCTGTGTTTCAACATATTGCTCAGTATAGAGCTGGAATTGTTCCCGTCTCCTACCGAAGGTATACATCCTTTTTATCTCATATCAATTTTCAGTTGTATTAATTCATGATTGTTTTAAGCCTGTCAGAACATGGAGAAATGTTATGAAGTCAAAATGCGTAGTTTTAATGAGTTCTTTAATGAATTTAAAGTGACTGACTTTGTTGCTTCGGGGATTTTTTTGAAGGGTGCGTTGCGAGAAGAAAGGAGGGATTAGGTTCACAATCAACGGCCACTCTTACTTCAACCTTGTGTTGATAACAAATGTTGGAGGAGCAGGTGATGTGCAGTCTGTTTCCATCAAAGGTTCAAAGACTAACTGGGAAACGATGTCGAGAAACTGGGGCCAAAACTGGCAAAGCAACGGTCTCCTTAATGGCCAAGCACTCTCCTTCAAGGTCACCACAAGTGATGGCCACACCATCACCTCTTACAACGTTGCTCCTCCAAATTGGTCCTTCGGCCAGACATTCTCCGGCCTTCAGTTTCCATAATCAAGCGACCAGGTTGCGGCTATTTACATGTGACTGCCTATTTATTTCGAGGCGGCCATGCTTAGGTTAGAATTACAGTTTGTAGTTTGTTGGGTCATTAGCGTGTATCGGGAACTTGTTTTAAAATAGCTCCTGATCATATCCGTCGGTCTTAAAAATGCGGAGTCTCTAGTTTAGTGTTGAGTTGTGTCTCTGGTCTGGTTTTAGTTTTTTGAAGCCAGATTCAGGCAGGAGTTTGAAGTACTCCATTAGGAGTTATTGTGAGTCACTTGTAAAGCAAAATTCCCTATAGTTTCTTTAAGGGTTTGCTTTAAGCTTTTTTTCAGCTGTTGTATCAGGTTAAAGGGTTGTTTTTGTTGCTCGAGTTTGAAGCTATGAATGGTCACAGCTTTAGTGGCCTTTAAGAGGAGGTTGTTGCTTGCTTTAGCTCGAGGGCCTTAAATGGTGACTCCTAAGTCTGGTTGTTTGGGTTTGTGATAGGATCGTGGTTAGTAGTCAAAGACTTAAGATTAAAAGTCAGAGACTTAACAAAGGTCGGAACTGTTAGGAACCTGACTTTGTGTGCAGATAAATACTTAATCAAAATACGCAGCGGAATAAACTTAAATGGTTTCTTTTATTGCCATTTAACATGTACAAACTTATCTCTCAGTTTATACACAATTGCCTGTTAAGTGTAGATCAAAACTATGATCAACACAAGCAAACCCGACTACACTTCCCTGACTATCTCCAAGACGTCACAGTAGTCTCTGGCACCTTCACACATTTCCGGCACTGATCAAGAATAACTCGATCAACAGAATATCACACTCGCACAGCTCGCTGGATATTCTCACTGGGAAACCCCACTTGGAAAGCTCTCGTGTGTGTTGTGAAATGCGCTACCTTCTTTAGATTGGTTTCTGGGCATTTATAGGTTCTTCAGTAACTGTCAGGTAACTGCCCTAGATCATGGTCTGTAACTGACAGCCCATGATCTCCTTAATGTGTTGTGGAGACATGCCATCACTCCATGATGTCTTTGACTCCTGTGTCAACTGCTCAACTGCTCTGTTGACCTCAACTGTTCAACTGCTCCGTTGAGTTGACCAATGTTCAGGTTCTGAGTTACTCGGAGACTTCCGCAGGTACTCAAGTCCCGCATAATGTCCTTGAATGCTCCAGTAAGTTCCTGACTAACAGAAACTCAAGCAAACCATTAGCTCGGTTTGTCAACATCAAAAACGTGTGAGGCCAATGCCTCAACAATTTCCCCCTTTTTGATGATGACAAACCATTAGAAGAGAAATACCAAATCAGCACTTAATAGATGTTTAGACATGCACACAGCATCAATTGAGAACATATTCTCCTTGGGAACAAATTCCCCCTAAGTTCCTGCACACTCAGAAACTCGATAAACATCCTATTAAGTCAGTATTTCTACTCAGGAACCTCAGATTGAACTCCCCCTCAGTTGATCTTTCTATCCTTCCCCCTTTTGACATCATCAAAGAAGAGTTAAGCAACATACACAGCAGTCAAGAACATGAGGAAAATCTTGAACTTCAGAGTAGTGAATCAAGGCATGCATAAAACTTCAAGGATAAATAAGATAGTCATAGCAAGCAATTTGAACACATGTTGTTAACACTCAGAAACAACAAACGGAAATAGAGGGGTGGGATGGCAAGGATGGGGAAATCTCATAGCTGGGACTGTTCACGGCATTCTCATAGTCAAAGGAGATCATCCCGGGGACTGAAGAACTTCATAGCTTGTCAACCAGATCCAAGAGTGCCTGCTGCACTTCTTTGATTGCTTCCTTTATCTCCCCAACTTCTGTCTTTAGACCTCTCAGGTCTTTTCTAATATCGAAGATTCCTTGCTCCAGAAGTGCCCACTTCTTATCTCCAGCAGCTTCAGACTCATCCTCATCCTCCTCCTCAATATTCTTTAGGACTGGTTTAGCTTTAGGCTTGGGTTCTTGGGCAGGAGCCTTGATCCATCCCTCCACTTGGTCTTTTACCAAGTTCATCTTCCTGAACACATCAGGATCAAAGTCCTTCACCATCTGCTCCTCAGCATCAGATACAACCTCATATAGGTTGTGTTTCTGAAGAACCTTCTTAATTACCCTTGAGTATCCGATCTGGGTCAGGTTCTTCAGATGATCCATTTGGTGAATCATCAGCTTGGGTAAGTTGACTCTTTCCCTGCTCAGCAGCTTGTCCAAGACCAGAAGATCCTGATGTTGAACATACGAGGGCTTCACTCCCCTCTGCAGAAAGTTGCTCACTAGCAGTTTATGCAGGATCTTGACTGTGGGCTCCATGTATTGAGTGCTGATCCCCAATCCTTTCTGAACTGATTCCAGCTGACAGATTTTCTTCACTAGTTGCTTCTTATCCGCAACCTCCATTGGCCATACACTTGTTTTGCAGAAGTGTCCGAAGCCTTCATGCTGTATCCCCAGTATCTCTGCAAGCTCAGTACTTGACAAGGTGAATTTCTTCCCCCTGAAATTTACCTCTAATGTTGGCACAGGTTCATCAGTCAGCTTCAAATCCTTGTAGAAGTCTTCTACTGCTTCAGGGCATACGAAGTCCTTTGTCTCGCACAGTTTCTCCCAACCTTGCGCTTGCAACAGGTCAAGGATCTCTGTCAATCCTTCCTCCAATAGAAACTCCTCAGAGCATTCCATCTCCAGCAGAATTTCTTTCCCAGACTTCGACCTCCTTGGTCTTTTCACAAGTCTTGCCGGAGTAGATTCTTCCTTTGCTGCTTGTTTTCTCTTACCAGCTTCCCTGGTTGGTTGAATTCTCAGAGGTAGGTCTTTCTTCTTCCTCTTGGAGACTCTTGGAGCCGACTGAACTATCTCACACTCGACGTCCTCAGCTTCTCCAGTTTTGTTGAACTTGGCAATTTTGCCCATCTCCACCAGCTCCTCCAACAACTGATTTGCAGCAGACATCTCTGCTCCTACCGACGACACATCAGCCATAGGAATCTCTTCCTTCTCTTCAGAGCATCCAAACCAATAATCAGTGTTACCAGATTCTGCAGCCCCTTCTGGGTTCTTCACAGGAACAGCATCAGCAATTTCTACTTCCTCTTCCTCTCCTTCCACAAAACCACTGTCACATGCACAGCCTCCATTTTTCACTTCTTCTAACACAACAACAGCCTCTACAGTACTAACAATTCCAGAGACATCAACTATCTCCCTTTCACCAATACTCCCAACCCCAGCACAATACTCAATAAATCTCGCAGATTTTGGATTGTAGATTGAGACTATGGAATTCGACTTACTTAGTTTAAGTAGCTCAGCCACCGCTTTCGGAACGACGTAACGAACTCCCAGAATGGTAAAGGTCTCCATTAGACTATCAGACATGTTGACGTTGCTGGTGCTTGAGTTGGATGCCATTGGAGTTACTTGTGACTTGAGAAGAGGCGACTAGAGAAAACGATTTCCGATTTTCTGCTTTAGGGTTTCGAAACTTTGAGTCGGCAGACGTAGTGAGATAAGCTTTAACTTCTTTTTGAATTTTAAATCCCGTAGAAGTCTCCTTTAATTTCTCATTCACGAACCGTCCGATTTCCACGTTTCAGACACTGAGATGTCTTATCACCGTAAATTCATCTGAACCACTCTCTTCATAGCTTAAGTACTTCTTCGAGTTCTTCAGACCCAGAAACATTCGATCCTTGACTGAGAGAATGCCAGACCAGTTCCCTGACTATTGATTTTTCACAAGGAACATTGTGGTGGATCGGCTTACCATAAGGGTATATAATATAAAATCACCACAATTCAAGTCACTCAATCACACATATAGATAATCAAGCATGTCCAGACACTGTATAAAGGAGGTTCATCGGACACACAGAACCTATACTAGGGTTAGGTGGTTTCACATACTTCCTTCATGTGGCGATTGGGCAACAAAATCCGGAAGTTATGTATGGCATCAAGAAAGACGTGTTCAACAATGCATGTACTATATCAGATTTAGCAGAGAAGTAATAGCACACACATTACTAGCTACTCAGGGACTTCAAACATTTACTCATGTAAGTGACTCACATGCATGTTAAGTACTCTGACTTCTAGCCAATCACTGAGAGAAGGTTCAGAAGTACCTCACCGTGGGTTCATTAATCCGAGCTCCATCCTCAATTTTTCAAATGCTTCCCTATGTAAAGCCTTTGTAAAGATATCGGCAACCTGATCTTCACTCCTACAAAAATTGATAGTTACCAGTTCCTTTTCAACACAATCCCTAAGAAAATGGTGTTTAATTTCTATATGCTTTGTTTTACCATGTTGCACCGGATTCTTAGCAATGCTAATTGCACTAGTATTGTCACAGAGTATAGGAACTTGATTAAAGTGAAGATTGAAATCACTTAGCTGATTTCGTAGCCATAGGATTTGAGCACAACACGCTGCTGCCGCAATATATTCTGCCTCCGCTGTTGACAACGCCACAGAATTCTGTTTCTTCGATCCCCAAGACACCAAGCAAGAACCTAGGAATTGAGCCATCCCAGACGTGGATTTCCGGTCAGTCCTATCTCCTGCGAAGTCTGCGTCTGTGTATCCCTCCAAACTGAGAGACTTTACTTTCGGATACCACATGACCAGCTTCTCAGTGCCCTTCAGATACCTCAGTATCCTCTTCACGGCCTTTACATGAGATTCCCTTGGTTCCGCTTGGAACCTGGCACATTGACATACACTAAACATTATATCAGGTCTAGAAGCAGTCAAATACAGTAAAGAACCTATCATGCCACGATATTTTGTAGCATCTGTCCTTGGAGACACATCATCCTTTGTCAGGGACTCATTCGGAGAACTAGGAGTGTTCACATGCTTTGAACCTCCAAACCCGTACTTCTTCACAACTTCACCCAGATACTTCTGCTGTGAAATCTCAGTACCATTCTCCAGCTGTCTAACTTGAATACCAAGGAAGAACGTCAGTTCCCCGACCATACTCATCTCAAACTCACTCTCCATGAGTTTAGTGAAGGACTTCACAAGCTCGTCACTTGTGGATCCGAAGATGATGTCATTTACATACACCTGCACAATGAGTAAATGCTTATCAGTTCTCAACAAAAATAGAGTCTTATCTACCTTACCTCGCTCATATCCATGAGCTAGTAGATAATCTGACAAGCGCTCATACCACGCCCTAGGTGCCTGTTTTAATCCATACAGGGCCTTGTCAAGAACATACACATGATCTGGATGCTCAGGAACCTCAAAGCCAGGAGTCTGTTCCACAAAGATTTCCTCCTTCAGGAACCCATTCAGAAACGCCGTTTTAACATCCATCTGATGGAGTTTGATTCCAAATTATACTGAATATGCTATCAACAATCTGATAGCCTCCAACCTTGCTACTGGCGCAAAGGTTTCTTCATAGTCAATACCCTCTTGCTGGCTGTAGCCTTTCACCACCAACCTGGCCTTGTTCCTGACTATTTCTCCTTCGGAGTTTCTTTTGTTTCTCAAGATCCATCGGGTACCAATCACCTTCCGATTTTCTGGCCTCGGAACAAGTCTCCAGACTTTGTTTCTCTCGAACTGATGCAATTCATCTTGCATCGCTTGGATCCAATCCGGGTCTTTCAGTGCTTCTTCAACTGACTTTGGTTCAATCAGAGACACAAAAGCATTCATGACTCTTTCCCCCTGAACTGCTGCATAGCAAAAGTAATCCCGAAGTGCGCTACTCGGCTGCCTGACTCGAGTACTTCTCCTCAACTCAGCTGCCTCCTGAGTCTCTTGGATTTCCTCAGGCCTACTGCAACATCCCTCGGACGAATCAGCTCAAAATCATCATCTTCTTCAGCAACATGAACATCAGGAACATGTCCAGAATTGTTACCCATGGACTCCTCATCAAAGATGACATGTACGCTTTCCTCAATTAGTTTGGTCCTTTTGTTGAATACTTTGTAGGCCTTACTATGCAAAGCATACCCCACGAAGATTCCTTCATCGCTTCTTGGATCAAACTTCCCAAGCTGATTCTTCCCGTTGTTGTGAACGTAGCATTTACTCCCAAATACTCGAAGATGCGAAATGTTGGGTTTCCGACCATTCAGCAACTCATACGGAGTCTTATCGAGGATTGGTCTCAAGTAACATCGGTTGAGAACGTAGCAAGCGGCATTCATTGCTTCTGCCCAGAAACTTCTAGCCAATCTGATTTCAATAAGCATCGTCCTCGTCATGTCTTCCAGAGTGCGGTTCTTCCTTTCCACTACTCCATTTTGTTGAGGAGTCCTCGGTGCTGAGAAATTGTGGTCGATTCCCTGATCAGTGCAGAAGGCAATGAACATCCCATTCTCGAACTCGGTACCATGATCCGATCTGATACTCTTCACCTTGAGACTGAATTTCCTTTCAGCGAGCGTCACCCAAGTCTTGAAGCAATCAAAGACTTCATCCTTTGACCTGATAAAAATCACCCACGTGTATCTTGAAAAATCATCAACTAACACATACACGTACCGATTACCTTGACGGGATTGTACTCTCATCGGTCCACACAGGTCCATATGTACTAGATCAAACGCCCTTGTTGTACTGACTCCATTCTTTGTGTGGAAAGATCCTCTAGACTGCTTCCCTTGTGTGCATGCACTGCAGACTTGATCAGGGACTTCACTGATTTTCGGCAATCCAATTACCAAATTCTGATTATGCAGCCTTTTCAACAATCTGAAATTTACATGTCCCAACCGACGATGCCACATCTCAGATTCATCTGATCTGGAGGACAAACAGAGATACTGTTCCGGATCAAACGTAGGATCCACATAATACACTCTGTTTGCACCATTTTCACGCAGAAGTACTTGACCTGTGATAACACACTTAACAAAGCAACTATCAGCTGTAAAAACAACCTCGTTTTCACCACCACGACACAACTGAGAAACACTTAGCAAATTAAACTTCAAACCATTAACTAAACTCACATTATCTACACTCACCTTGCTGGATAAATGTACCTTACCTGAGCCAATGACTTTACATTTACTTTCATTTCCAAAAGTAATAGAGCCACCGGAATGATGTCGCAGAGAGGAGAACTGTTCCATTTTCCCGGTCATATGTCCCGAGCATGCACTATCTACAAGCCATGAACATGTCCCTCTCTCGACCTGCACAAAAACAATCAGTTCTTAGCAACCCAAATAAGCTTAGCTTTTCTGGGTTTAAGCTGTGAAGTAGATAAAGTAGTTGAGTTAGAAACATGTGGACTTGAAGCTCCTTTTGAATCAGACGAGTTCTTGACAACTCCGGAACTTGACGGATCGCTGACTTCACCAGGTTTTCCACATTTTTTGGAAACTGAGCATGTTCCTGATTCTAGACTTGAGCTCTTTGAACCATTCTTGGAGACATACTGCCTCTCTTTGCATTGTTTCCAGCTATGTCCTTCTTTCCTGCAATGAAAACATATCTTTTGTTTTCTGAAGTCTACCTTCTTGGGCTCAGAAACCTTTGTCTTTTGTTTCTCAAAGTCTATGGGTATCGGACTGTTTCTTCGCTTGAGTTTTTCCCAGATGTGATAACCTTTCCCAAAGGTTTTGGAGTCATCCAAATCTACCTTCTGTCTGGGAGTAGACCTTTGTTGTCCCTGTCCTTGCATAGGTTTTGCAATGGACACTTCACCATACCCAAGACCTGGTCTGGTCTTTGACTTCTGTTTTTCTTTTCCCATCGGTGAGTCATAGAATTTATCACCTGAATCAATCACTCTTTTGCCTGCTGCTTTTTCAAGTTTCTGAATTGTTATGGCCTGTTGATGATTCTCTTCGAACATCTGCCCAATTCGGTTGTCTTGATCAGCAACAACATTGTTCAGCTCCTCGCACTTGATTATTAGTTTCTTGATAACTGCAATGCATTGAGAACGTGAGTAATAGCCAGATTGTGAATCATCTGAGCTTACCTCAGTGGACGACTCCTTTAAAGGAGTTTTCCTTGACGATGAAGATAGTGACGAAGTCTCTGAACTTGAGGATATTCCTTTAGCCATCAGACAGATGTTTCTTCTTACGTCTCCCATGCTATTGTCCTCATCTGAATCCCCCCAAGCAAGCATAGCTTGCTTTCCTTTGTCATCCTCTTTCTGTTTATTTTCTGTCTTAGCCTCATCATTCTTGAATTTATAGCAGTCCCTTTTAAAATGACCTTTCTTCTTACAGTAGAAGCATTCCACATCCTTCCGGTCTTTTCCTTTACTTGGTCTGCGATCTGAGTTCTTGTCATCAGAAACTTTAAGGGCCTTAGTCATCACATTCAGTTCCTCAGTCTTTGAGGTTTCCCTTCCCTTATTCCTGTGAGACTCCTTTCCTCTATAGTTCTTATATCTAGAACTCTCTCCAACCAGAGCAACTTGTCGAGCAGACTTCTGAGGTTCTCGACTTTCCAGTTTGACGTCCTCAATAGCCTTATTACTGACCAGGCTGGCCACCAGTTCCTCAAGAGAATTTTCCTTCGTGCTCGGAATAGCAGCTAACGTCCTTGAAATATCATCCCATTCTGGACCCAGTCCCTGCATGAATCTGTGAGTAATCTCCCAGTTCTTGTACCTCTTTCCGAGATTATTCAGTGTAGCCAGACATCCTTGGAATCTGGAATGATACTCATGCATTGGCTCGTTCTTCACTTGTCTCAGGGAATTGAACTCTGACTGAACAGCAAGAATACAGTTTCTTTTCACATCCTTCGATCCTTCATAGATCTTCTTCAGTGAATCCCAGATGTCACTCGGGTCCTTGAACTGTATCACCTTCTTCAGGTCTCCAGGCTCCAGTGCACTGTGAAGAACTCGTAATGCTTTTGCATTCTTCTCCAATTTCTTATAGTCTTCAGTTGTGTACTGAATCCTTGGCTTAAGATCTGTTTCACTTCCCTCGACATAAATGTGCTGTTGCCCTTGCTCTATGATCTGCCAAACCTCCCCATCTGAAGACATCACATGTGCTTCAAATCTGACCGCCCAGGTCTCATACTCTCCTGGCTTCAATTTCGGAGGATTTGAGAACGAATCACCTGTCATACCTGCAAAGCTAACCAAAATCTAGAACCTCGCTTTGATACCAATTGATAGGATCGTGGTTAGTAGTCAAAGACTTAAGATTAAAAGTCAGAGACTTAACAAAGGTCGGAACTGTTAGGAACCTGACTTTGTGTGCAGATAAATACTTAATCAAAATACGCAGCGGAATAACTTAAATGGTTTCTTTTATTGCCATTTAACATGTACAAACTTATCTCTCAGTTTATACACAATTGCCTGTTAAGTGTAGATCAAAACTATGATCAACACAAGCAAACCCGACTACACTTCCCTGACTATCTCCAAGACGTCACAGTAGTCTCTGGCACCTTCACACCTTTCCGGCACTGATCAAGAATAACTCGATCAACAGAATATCACACTCGCACAGCTCGCTGGATATTCTCACTGGGAAACCCCACTTGGAAAGCTCTCGTGTGTGTTGTGAAATGCGCTACCTTCTTTAGATTGGGTTCTGGGCATTTATAGGTTCTTCAGTAACTGTCAGGTAACTGCCCTAGATCATGGTCTGTAACTGACAGCCCATGATCTCCTTGATGTGTTGTGGAGACATGCCATCACTCCATGATGTCTTTGACTCCTGTGTCAACTGCTCAACTGCTCTGTTGACCTCAACTGTTCAACTGCTCCGTTGAGTTGACCAATGTTCAGGTTCTGAGTTACTCGGAGACTTCCGCAGGTACTCAAGTCCCGCATAATGTCCTTGAATGCTCCAATAAGTTCCTGACTAACAGAAACTCAAGCAAACCATTAGCTCGGTTTGTCAATATCAAAAACGTGTGAGGCCAATGCCTCAACAGTTTGTGTCATCATGTTTTCAATTTGACGTGTTGAATGCTGAGACATTTCTGTTTGGGCCAAGCCCATTCTTGTGTTTTGTAACCTCTTTGTTTGGAGGAATTTTCAAGTATTGATTTTGATACTTTTAAAATTAATACAAAAACAGATTCAAAAAAAAAAAATTAATACAAAAACAATAATGTTGGAGGAAATTAAATATATTAAAAATCAACATCAAAGAAGACATCCATCTCAAATATCTCTTTTGCTTTTACTATTTTATTTTATAAAAAAAGACATGTATTTTCTCTCTCTTATTTATTTCATGCACACATTTTTTTCGTATTAAGCTTAAAAACAATCATGAAGAAAAGAGCATTGGATGACTATATGGAGCTTGAAAAGGAAAGCTCTTAAAATGAAAACCGAGTCACGAACACATGGATGGATAGTAGTCCCAAAAGGCAACAAGAATTTAGAAAAAAGGATTTGCTTTAAAATGAAATGCTGCATTTTATCCTACTCCATTATTCTGATTTTTGTGATAGGTTGAAATATGCACCTTGTGGTCTACAAAAGTTTGGCCTACAAAAGTTGTCTTCTTAACTTTTGCATCGGGTCTCTTTCTGTTTTTTTTATTTAAACCGTAAATTATAAAGACAACGGCGAGCCGATGTCTTAAAATTAGAAATATCAACCAGCTGGGAACAATACAGACAAGAAAGATAAAACTTGAATAAAAGTGAGTCCGCTGCTCCACTTCGCCTCTGGCGTGAGCACGTCATCCCATTCACATCTGGATAAAAAGCAGGACCACTCTTGATAGCATCCGCGCATCGTCCGCCTGCCCAAAGCACCGGCCGGTAAGCCGGTCGAGAGGAACCAAAAAATTACATAAAAAACTGCATAAACACGGCAACAAAAGCTCAGACTAAACAGGTTGAGAGAAAACCCTCAGAAGCGAAGCTCGCTTCGAGGGACAAAATACACAAAAAGAAAACTAAAAAACCCACTCCCTATAGTCAAAAACCACAGCCACAACACCACCTATGGTACCACCCACCGCCCACACACCACTCCAGCCTGAGCCTTGAAACAAAACCACCAGTGGCGGCCGTCGGGAGGAAGAGGAGGAGGAGGAGGGCAAGCTAGCGGATGAGGTGCGGACGGGGAGAGGTATGGATGGGGCCGGAGGGGGTAGCATCTAACATGTCCTTTGGTAGCATCTCTCCATTCCTTGAATGTTTTCCTAAAACTGGAGGCTTGGAGATCGGATTTACATTGACGTCAGTGTTAGTCTGTGAGAGTGACTGAGGTGTAAGGCAAGGGGCACAAGGCCAGTAATTTGGATGAATAAAGGGAAGAGCACAACCGGGGTGTGGGAAAGCTGGTGGGGAGATTGCAGCATTCCATGGATATGGCATAGCGGGGATGCACGGTATCTGAGCTAGAAAGGCATTCAAACTCGGTGCAAATGATGCGTTTGAATGAATTTTACTCTCTATCTCATTTGAAGCTGTGATGCAAGACCCACTGGAGTTAATGTCATGTGATTTAATAACCACTTGCTCATGGGCCTTATGAGTTAAATTTCTGGCACCGTCCAAAAATGATATTTCTTTGAGATTGGAAACAGAACCAGTTGACGCACAAACTGCTGCATCAGAACCCACAGTTAACACTGAACCATAATTCAAAACTTGAGGGCTAGGAGCCATTCCATTTGGTGACCCAGCGCCAGAAGCTTGCATGACTTCTGAGACGGTTAAATAACGATTTTGTGCAGAAGAATTCTTACTCTTGCGCCTCCCAACACCAACTGGAACATTCCTCATTGCCCCACCAGCTGTCCAATACCTCTGACACACTTTACAGAAATGACGAGGCTGAAGTACATTGTAGTTGTTGTAATAGCAAAATTTAGTGTTCATACTTTCACAACGTGGACATTCAAGTACTTTATCCGGCTTCTTCAAAGAAGTTTTCTGTTTGAGATTTGCATCCATATTAACATCGCTACTTCTGTCATCTGTATTTACAGTCTCATTAGTAACAGAAGAAGTTTTCCGATTCTCATCAGTCTCCAACTTAACCCTTTCCTTCACTGGTTCATCTTCACCCTGCTGCTCACGTACCTTGACTGCTCGTGCTTCCGAAACCTGAAAGTTTCATGTTACTTCACACTCAAAATTTGTACAACAACAGAAATAATATCACATTATCATATCATTTCTCAAAAGCTCCACATCCACACAAGCAAGCCGGTAACTAATACATCTAAAACTACGCTCAGGATAACAAATAGTTAAATACTACCATAACGTACATCAAAAACCAGCGAAAAGCCATCTTGAAACATAGGCAGAGGCTTTTAAGCTACAAAAATTGGAAATAAAAACAACTCAACCCTCTAGACCACTAAATTCCAACAATTCGGAATGTGAATCTCAAACAGCTTCACTCATCATGAATATCAAACACTTTCACACTGAAACTAATTTCAGATCAATACATCAACAATCCACAACCGAAAACAACCTCTCATCAATTCAGTAATAAATCCAGTAGTCAATAAAAAATATCAATTCAAAATTACACAGATGCTTCAGATGGCTGAAAAACCTAGTTCAATCCTCATCATCAATTTCAACTCACATCTTCCAAACACACACAAAAACTACCTTCTCCGCCGCATCGATCTCGCTTCCAGCCGACGAATCGCGATCGTTGTCCGAGCACGAAACGTCTCCGCAAAACGGTATCGTTTGACCAAAAAGCTTGATTGCAGCCGGATACTTCAGCTGCAGCATTTTCAGATTTTTTTTTGCAGTGAATTGAAATGTAGCGGATGAGAGAAATAGAAAAAGTTTCCAGCTTTATACGGAGACGGAAGAAAAAAATTGGGGAAGGAGATTAGGTGGATGCCACGTCATCATCGCTAATTGTTTCTGGCCACAACTTTTTTCTGTGTGTACTCTCTTTTCTTCCTTTAGATTTTCTGGCTTTTTCGGTACAACGAGATACTGTATTTTTTTGGTCCCATTTAAAGTAATAAATCAAATCTGCTATAGTTGGTAAAAAATATTCAATAATGTAATATATATTAATGTTTTTTCACCGTAATAAACTTTCAGATTATTCATTTTAGTCGTTTTCTATAATTAAAATATCTTTTTGTCATTAATTTTGTGTTTCTCATCGTCTTTGGGTGGCAACGAATCTTTTTTCTCTGAATGTGGAAATTACTAGTGCGGGGATGGGGCCAGAGCCGGAGCAGGAGAAGTGATCTCGGAGATGTTACTCTTCGATACGAGCCCGAGTTTGCTGAGCAACTCATTGGCCACAATCTCATTCGCTCGATCCGTTGGGTGATATTCGTCCCAGAACACATACTTGCTCCGATCTTTACAAAGGGTCGAGAGCGGTGTACATGTTATGGCTGGCCTTATACCCCCAAATGTGCAACATGGTGCATTTGAGTTATTAAACCCTGCAACAAAAAAGAATTGATCAATCGCCACACATTAAAAGAAAATTTTTCTAAAAATCTTAACTTAGAGCATGTGCAGCGGTGCCCACTGCAACAACACTTCCATATTAACACTTTTCTATTAACAGCTGATACCGCAGTGGTTACCGCTGCACATACTCTTATGACATAAAATGTTTCTCGAGTACCGTGTTTTTCGGGATTGGAGACCATGTCATATACTATGTCATAAACATTTCCGAATATAAAGCTGGAATTTGGAAGCTGTTTGGATAAATTTTTCAGTAGCTTTATCCCCGCTTGGTTGAATTTCTGTGAGAGGACATTCGCTTTATATTGACACTCTCCCGAGATGCTCAAAACCCTCCGCAGCGGGATGCATCCCAGCGGACCCAATCCGAACACCATCACATGCCTCGCACCCAACTTATACAATGCCTGTTACAAAACGTTCTTAAAAAGTAAATAATTCAAACTGCGAAATTAAGTACTGAAACAATAATCAAACGAGTTTTGCAGTAAATACGTACTCTGAGTTGCATTTCGAATGTTTTGGAAATGTACTTGATGAACTGTTTGTCGTTGTACTTTCGTGAATCATTGTAATAAACTGGAAATAGATAATTGTTTATGAAGTCATTGCTGCCAGATGCAACAATGTATCTTGATTGTTGAAAAAATTTATCTGCTTCGGCTTCCCCGATTTTCGCCCTGATCATATTTTGGGTGCCTTCAAATAGCTCTATTTGCTTCCATAGTGAAAATCTCTGTATCTGCAAAAATATTTTCAAAATTTTCTATTATCGGAACTGGACAAGAATTCGAGTCTTGTACGTTTTATTTTTCATGTTCTACTTGAACACAAGATTTTGAAGGATTCACTACAAAAAGATACAAAATCAGTGATGATTTCGTCATTGCAGAATGTTAAAAAATTATCGTTTATATATTTAAGTTGTCGCATATCGTTGCGGTAAGTTCATTTAAAACGGGATCCACTTACAAATAGGGTGCCAGATTCATTCAAAATGCCACCGCCACCAGAGGCATAATTCACTCCGTTCGCGAGAATGGTGTCTTCGGTCAAGTCCGGGTCTAGAAGCGGCGGTGGTCTCGGAAATCCCATCTCATCACCTAAAGCCAAAATTCAAGAATTTCATATTCTTAAGAACAAAAAAAAAAATGAAACAATTTCTATGTAAAAAAAAAAATTAAACAAACACAGACCCAAAATGTCAGCAACTGTGCGTCCATTACAAAATCTTCCCGTAGGAATCCCATTCCCAAAATCGATCCCGTACCACGGCAAGCTCGCCTTGGCCAAGCTCTTCGGCAGCCTAGCATTGTTACCGACTTCTGACAGCGAATCCCCGAAAATAAACTGCACGACTTTACCATCACATTTTTGCACCTCTATAAAAATACCTAGGATGATGATCATCATCAGAGTTGCTTCATGCTTGATTTTCATCTCTAACTCCTCGCTCCGGTCACGTTCGATAAACTCGAAAGGAACTTGTACACTGATTTATTTGAAAATTATAACTTGAGGGTTTTTATAAGATTGTTTGGATTAGAAGATTTGTGTGCCGGAAATTCAAACCTAATCACACCAACTTTGGATTGGATTCAATTTAGGGTTTTACGGTAAGCCAAGGAAGGCAGTACAGTTCATTTGTGTGTTGCATGAATCATGGGCGCTGTTCGATGAATTATACAAACAAGTTAGGGTTTCCTTAATGATCATTTGAAATTGTTTAATGTGAGTTAGCCACGAGTACAAACATTAAATGACTTGAGACGCAAGTTATGATCATGTCTCATTTCTTAAATATTTGAAACACTATTTTCTCATGTTCCGAACGTCAACATTTTATTCATCAAACAATAATTTTTTTATTTTTAGTTTTTATTTTTGGCTCTAAAATTAAATAAATTTCTAGATTTTACTAGAATTTTCACATTTAATCAAGTGGACCAAAGCAATCAAAATGGGCCAGGCCTATTGTCTTTTTCTTCAGGCCCAATCAACAATTTGTATTTGAGCCACCAAACATACCATAAGATTCCCAGCACCAACGAGAAAGATTCGTTCCACAAAATCGAACCAAATTGAATTCCTTATGAAAGTCAACGGTTCAGATTCACTCATCATCGAGATCGACGGCTCTAAACTTCTTTGTGAATAAACACTTGTTCATGTAAAAAGCTGATTTCGATACATTCGAAGTCTCTCATCGGAACAACCGAAGCTCTCAGAAGCAGCATTTCATCGCATTTTCCGCTTCGTAGTCATTTCGCGAGCTTTCTCTTGTTAGGTATTTATTTCTCCTCTTGAATTTAGGGTTGTCAAATTCGTAATTTTCGCTAAATTTTCGTGTCGTCAAGAATCAAAATTTAAAGCCTCGTCGGTCAATTTGGGTTTTTTCTGGTACGAATTGTGTATGGTTTATGTTTGTGCTTGCGTGTGTTATTTGGTTATGTGAATTTGTTGGATCGGTGGTTAATGATTCAGATCTGAATCGAATTGTGTTTCTGGGATTTAGTCGAATGCTGTTCAGCTAGTGGTGTGCTAGATGGGGATTTTTGTTTTGGATTTTGGATGAAGCTTAGTGATTTAGTGTCTGAGTTGATTGGAATGGTGCCATGTTGTATGGAAGTTGGGTTTTGGGATTTGAAGTGTAATATATGTTATCAGGTTGTAATGCTCACAAGGTGTTTGATGAAATGAATATAAGAATTTTTGTGTCCCCAGAGTTTCATTTTCAGGTCAAATTTAACCTAGTCATATAGCAGTGTAGCATGACTTCATGGAGTGTTGTGTATCGTTGTATTTGAGACGGGTTTAGTAGATTCTTCTTGGGCATGTATATGTGACAATAGTTCTGCTTGGCTTTCTGGTGAGGTCTATGCAGTTTGGCGCGATACTTCAATCTTGACCCGTTGTAGTTTAATAATGTTATGTGTGGTGTTTTTGACAAATGTTGCTCTTTTATCGCTTAGTTGGCCTCTATTAGGTGTTTTCTTTGAGATGATGCTAGCTTTTGTACTTTTTGCGTGATATATTTCAATTAAAGAAGCTTATGTTCTATTTCTAGTTCAAGATGGCAGCTGCGGTCGGAACCACTCTCTCGGTTGGATCAACCATGTCTGTCGGCTCCAAGTCAGACCAAGTTATGCAACGAAAAACCATAGGATTGAAGCTCAACTCTGTGGCACGTCTTATCAGTTTCAATGGCCTGAAAGCTACATCATCTGTTAACCTCGGCATAGAATCTTCCTTCTTGGGTAGCGCTCATCAAAAATCATTTGTGGCAAAAGTTGGGGAGCGAAACCAGATGTCATATAAGCCGTTGCAGGTTCAGGCATCTTACAAAGTTGCAGTTCTTGGAGCAGCTGGTGGTATCGGTCAGCCTCTATCTCTTCTGATAAAGATGTCGCCTCTGGTTTCAGCTTTGCACCTTTATGATATAGCGAATGTTAAGGGAGTTGCTGCCGACCTCAGTCACTGCAACACTCCATCTCAGGTCCTGGATTTCACTGGACAATCTGAACTGGCAAGTGCGTTGAAAGGTGTGAATGTGGTTGTTATCCCTGCAGGAGTTCCAAGAAAGCCCGGTATGACCCGTGATGATCTTTTCAACATCAATGCTGGTATTGTGAAGAACTTGATTGAAGCGGTTGCTGACAATTGCCCTGATGCCTTCATCCACATTATTAGCAATCCCGTCAATTCGACAGTGCCAATTGCAGCAGAAGTTCTTAAGAAAAAGGGTGTCTATGACCCAAAGAAGCTCTTTGGCGTCACAACTCTTGATGTTGTGAGGGCCAACGCGTTTGTCGCACAGAAAAAGAATTTGAAGCTCATCGACGTGGATGTACCTGTTATAGGCGGACATGCTGGGATAACCATCTTGCCTCTCTTATCAAAGACGAGACCCTCAGTAACATTCACTGATGAAGAAATTGAACAGTTAACAGTCAGGATCCAAAATGCAGGGACTGAAGTTGTGGAAGCCAAGGCTGGTGCTGGCTCAGCTACCCTATCAATGGCATATGCGGCTGCAAGATTTGTCGAATCGTCTCTCCGTGCCCTGGATGGAGACACTGATGTGTACGAGTGCGCCTACATAGATTCAGATGCAACTGATCTCCCATTTTTCGCCACAAGAGTCAAGCTCGGCAAGAAGGGTGTGGAAGCTGTGATAACTAAAGACCTTCAAGGACTGACTGAATACGAAGAAAAGGCTCTCGAAGCCCTGAAGCCAGAACTCAAAGCAAGCATCGAGAAGGGCATTGCATTCGCAAACAAGCAACCAGTAGCTGCTGCCTGAAAAACACATAATAGCATAATCAGCTGAGAAATAAAGGACTAGATTGCAGTGCAGCAGATGCATTGTTTTCTCCGATATTGAGACCTTACGTTACTTCTATGGAAGCACCTCCGTTTTCTTTCTTAATGCTTTACCTTGGTTTACCCAGAACTTCATCTTTTCCCTAGGTAATTCTAGTAACTTTTTTATTTTGATTGGAGAGAACTCGGTGATTGAAAGTACTAAAATTGTAGCCCTTTTTTTTTACCATAATTTTCTTATCAGTATGATATTTATTGAAGAAATACATTTGGGAGGACAAGTTCACAACATTATTTTGTTTGACTGACATACATCTATGTGTATGTTTTTTTGAATGGACGGGTAAGTGTATAATGTATTATTCAAAGTTTCTCAGACAGGAACTAGAACTTCAAGAGGATAGATACTTCAGACCAGGAAACTGCTGTTGTCTGTTGAAGAGAAACAATCAGAGAGAAGGGACCTCATCTCATCATCATCTTCCTCATCCACATACTTCATCCCACTGTAACTACTGGCGGTGCAGCTGCCACTGTCGTCTCCTTGGAACGAGTAGTTCCACTGTGCAGAAGACCCTCCTCCTCCATTGCTCCTCCCAATCACACCACCATTTACAGCCATCATCTTCCTCTTCTTGTAATTAGCCTTGAAACAAGCCTGCCTCAGCTTCTTAGTCTTGTCCTCAAGTTGCATGTCTGGCAGCTCCTCCATCAACTTCCTCTCCCTCTCCAGCACCTCCACCGCCATCTTCAGCTTCTCCTCACTCCCCTCCCCCAGCTCCTGCATTCACACACAAAGCCTCATAGGAGGTGTCATAAGAATAAATCCTTTGAAAATTTTTATAGGGCACATACCTGAACATTGTTGATGAGAGTTTGGAGGCTCATGAGCTTCCGATGAGGCCAGCGGCGAATACCCAGTTCCCGGCAACGCTTTTTCAGCAATGTCAGGCCAATGTTGAGCTCCTTAGCAGCCTGAGTGATTGGCATGTAGAAGTACTGAGAGATCATTTTCCTAGTCAGCAACTTTGGACTACTGAGCTGTTCATCTTTAGCCTTATTCCTAGCCTTCTTCTTCTCCACAGCACCAACATCCTTCATTTCACTCTCATCACTCACCTCCACAATCATCTCATCCTGCTTCTCCTGATGCATATGATAAACATTCTGACTCTGAAACTGAGAGTTCCAAACTACTGCACCAAGCTCATTACTTCCATCCACATAGCCAGTACTAAACATCTTCGTATCTGGAACATGTTGACACTCTAACAATCTCATACTTTAGTACGCATTTCAATATCAAAGATTGAATCTTTCTTGTGAAATATGAAAAGGGTGTGTGACAAACCTGACATATATGGGTTTGGTAGAGCTAATGCATCCATAGATG
Organism: Rhodiola chrysanthemifolia; assembly: GCA_033675395.1. NCBI lineage: Eukaryota > Viridiplantae > Streptophyta > Magnoliopsida > Saxifragales > Crassulaceae > Rhodiola > Rhodiola chrysanthemifolia. Next base: position 18,397,916 of record CM066204.1, read on the forward strand.
ATTGATAGTACATTGGAGGATTGTACTGATGATCAGTAGTCACTGGTAAACTCTCCACTGCTGAAAATGAGTCCATGAAACTCCCATGAACCGGCAAGCCATAATCCCACTCCATGGGAAACCCACTTCACCAAATCAACAACAAATCATCACATCAAACAACTCAAAATCATAGATAAAAGTTTAAAAAATCAAAACTAAGACAATGTCAAGAGTACCTGAAATCAGTAGAGTATGGAAACAATGGCTCATCCTTTGTGATCATCTCCTCATTGAACCCATTACTGAACTCTGACCAGCCTCCTGCAGCTGCCATTGCAGTGGTTTACAATTGGTGATTCTCAAGAGCTTTAAAATCAATCAAATGCTGAATGTGAAGGGTTGTGAGTGAGCTTCATATATAGTGTTGTTCATTTATGTAAGGTATGTGAAAGAGCTGAAGAAGATAGATTATGGAGATGTGATGATGATGATGAATTGGTGTAATAATTGGGATTTAAATCCATGCAGCATTTACAATTATTGCTTGAAAATTTGTGCATGAGTTACAAAAAAAAAAACACCATTTACAACTTTAATCATTCGATTGTAGATACTAGTAAAATGCTTTACAAATAATCTTTCACAAATATGAGCCTTAAGAGTTAAGAGATCGAATTCGAAACATTTCATTAGGTATCACTTGAAAAGAAAAGCATTCAAAAAAAAATTAAGCTTGTTTTTTTCTGTGTTCTGTATGTACGTTTAACTGATTTCTGTTTAATCTTTGATTTGATTTGATTATTTGATGGTTTTTTTTTAATTTTTTAGCATGAATGAGGTGAAGGTGTAAGAAAACGATGATAGGATATGATGGTCATTGAAGTTGTGAAAATGATTAACTTAGTCTTAATTGCAGTTGTGAAAGGTGAGATTATTAATAATTTAGTCTAAATATAAACTTGTGCTTTAGGTGATGAACTTGGTAGAAATGTTAAGGGACGTGGTTAATATTGGATTTAGTTATTTGTGAATTTGTTATCATTTTTATTTTATTTTTTTTGAAATCAATTGTTATCATTATTTATGAGTGACGATGGTTAATGCACAATTTACTATTTTGGTTTTCTCATTTAAGTTAAAATGGAAGTAATACAATGATTATGTTGTTTTAAACATTATATTCATAAAAGTATGTTATTTTATAAACTCAAAGTTCCAAAAAAAAGGTCATTATTAGAAACAATAATTAGGAACATTCATTGCTTGAGTGAAAATTATTTAAGCAGTTTTTTTTTTTTTTTTAGCTTCAGGTGTCCTTCAGTCAGATATGCTTCAACAATACGGAGACTTGTACAAGTAATGCTGGAAACAGTGCTCAAGAAATATATTGAAAGGTATTAATGGAGATTCACTAATACATTGCAGCTTTAATGTTGTAAACAAAGGTATTACGTTTGTTAATCGTACAAAAGACGGCACGGAGATAAGGTGTTGAAGTCAATTGAAGGAGTGAAATGGCCCTTTAATATCTCTGTTGGCCTCGTCCACCACGGCCTCGGCCTCTTCCGCGGTAACCACCACCACCTCTTCCTCCTAATGACTTGTTAACGTCAGACTTCACTTTCATGTTTTCTGGTAAAGGTAGTACGTGATCAATACATTTTCTGAAGCTGAAGTCATCAGAGGAATCATCTTCCCTTACAAGGAAGAAACAACGACTTTTATATAATGGATGGTATCGACATTGAAAAGACTTGATGCCAACACCGATCTTCCTATCAGCTTCGGTATGTCCCTTCTTGAGTAAATCCAACAACATCATATGCTCATACTGCCAATATGACAAATGTATCAGTTCGATAATATGAAATTTTTTAAAACTTGTTATCTCTATGACATGATACAACGACATTTCATTTGTTTTTATAGATCAAGGCATGATGAAGTTAGTTTACAAATTTCCCACATGTGCCTATAACTGAAGCAAAAAGCGTTGATCACACTTCACACAATTAATGCTACTCAAAAGGCACACTCATATTTTAGAAATCCGCAGTGGCATAAATATATACACAATAAACTTGAGACATCTTCGGGAAAACAACTATTGCATTCAATAAAAGACCATCTAAAAACACAGTGAACACAACCACTTATTTATTGGCCAGCGCAGCACATGAAGAATACCACCCCCAAAAAGCTACATAGTAAATATTAATCGAGGAGTCCAAGTAAAAATTCAAAATTGTAACCAAAAAAAGTTATGACTCTATAATCGTCCACACTGAAAGTTCGCTTCTGCTTAAAAAGAATTAATTTCTCCCATTATCTGATCAGTGATCACACAGCATCGTTACACATCGGAGTCATAATTGATAGCCGCATAGTATCTAAAACATTAAGCATTGAATATTTCACACTTCTATAAGACTTACTAGACAACAAGACACCTAAATCATTAACAGTTTACAATTCATGTCTACAGGTTGAGCAGAGCCGCCGCAACACTATTCATGAAAGCTCAACCAAGCTATAATTTTGTACCAAGTACTAATTGAAGTAGAGTAAGTAGCAACAGCATTGCATAGGGCATTACTCAAAACTTTCACTACTTTCAAATCATCCATTCTAATCCAATCTTCAACTACACATCAAGCTTAGACATTCACATTTTGATCACTGAAAAAGCACACACAAAAACATAAATTTCACAAATATTAAAAAGTTGAAACCTTGTTGATGTTGAGATTGGGCGGCCAGAAATGCAGAAACTTGTAAAAGTAATCAAACATTTCCACGGAAGATCCGAACGTCTTCGCCCCTAATTTCACTTCATCCACCTTATTCCCCAAATCAACTACCTCATCTGACTTCTCCAGCCTCTCTTCCTCAACCGACTTCTCCACCTTCTGTTTCTTCTCCACATTCTCATCGCTCTCTCCCCCATTCTCACTCGCTCGCTTCAGTGACTTCGACTCGCACTTCGTTTCTGCGCCGACAGCCTCCTCGTTTACTACCGTTTCCATATCCATATCCTCCACCGCAGGTTTCTCTGCTGCAGCTGCAGCTGCCGCTTCTTGCTCCGACATCTATTAGAGAGAAATCGTGAAGGAGCTAAAACCCTAGAGGATGCGATGAAGACTATAATTTTGGAAATTAGGGTTTTTGCAAATTTCCTCTTCAGTGTTGATTTTGGTAGTTGCTTTTCGAAAGTGTTTCTGGGCCACTTGTTGGGCCGGAAACGTTTGCATATGCCGGCCCAATGTTAGCACTTTTCTTTTGGCACTTAAATTTTAAGGATAATGACAAAGGGGGTATGAACTATAATTCATTGACAAATTACGGTTTGAACTTTAAAAATTGACAATTAAGAGCAATCTCAAAATATTTAATCTCCATATAACATTTAACTCACGAAATATCACTCCGTCAATTATCAAAGTCAACTAAACGAATGAATTGAAAAAACATTCTTACCCTTAATTGTGGAATTGAGGATTAAAATATTTTGAAATTGCTCTTGATTGTCAATTTTCATAGTTCGGACCGTAATTTGTTGTGATAGTTCATACCCCTCTTTTTCATTTAAATTTTATATGTATCGATGTCTATGTCTGAACTATAGGTCCTTGCAATTGTAGTTATAAACTATTAAATTACAAAAACAAAAACAAAATCGAATGCCGAACATGATAGCTACACCGTGATTAAATTGCTATGTGAACCAACTTTATGTTCAATTGCTATGTGAACCAACTTTATGTTCAAGCTCTTGCCATTCAAGCTTGCGTTGCCTTTTGAATTGGAGGGAGAGCTCATTTTTTGAGATCATGAATCTCATACATTTTGCTTTGTGCTTTTCTCAAGCCATCAGAAAAGATGCACTACATGTGCTTACATGACATTCATCTACAGAAATGGAGCTTTTAACAAATACATTTGTCTCATAGTTTGATCCCCTAATGTTTGTTTTTGCAGTTCAGAAAAACAGTGACACTAATTTTTATGCCTTTGGTCACTGGAGAAGGTTGCTGGCATGACAAGCATGGATATTGCAGTAAGAAGGAATGGTATGCATATGCCAACACTACACGCATCTCGCATTCTTGAGGCTGATGGTCAGGCTTTTGTAGCGTAACACAGATTTCGCCCCTGCGCATTTCAAATCTGTTTATATACGAGCTAAGGAGTCGCGTGTCAGACCAGATCCTATTCCTAACAAAATGAACAAAAAGTATGTCAAAGGCTGATGGTTTTCACCAAGGGTTTGTTTGCACTTTGCATCTGTGAAATCTCCATTCTTTATTTTTATGTAAGCATTCTATCAGCAATTTGATCAAAATGGAAAAATAAAACAAAAGAAGAAAAACATGCCGTGAACTGTGTTGAAATACATGCACTATGCAGATCAACCTTCAAACATTGCACATAGTTATTTTAGAACTATAGATCCATTTAAAACGATATAGCTCATATCGAACAATTACCTGAAAGTGTAAACATGCTTTAATCTTCAACTATGTTTGCGCAAAACCTTTGGTTGGCTGCTCCTGTTGTTCCTATGCAGTTTAAATTTTGTTGACGAGATCCTATGCAAAACTTCTTTCCAAATCATTTGTACGGCATCACCAGTCCTTGATGGGTACTGGTATTCAAAGTGGTGTTGAACCTGTTTGAGTCTCTCCCACATCGCAGTCCATTTTTCCTTCGTTATTCCCCTCAATAGTTTGATCAGATAGCCTGGCTGTAAGGCGTCGGTGGATTGAACAAAAATGCTGAATTCCGAGTAATCTAGCACGTCTTCAAACGGAAGTTCAATCTCATCACTAATTATCACAGGGATGCACTGGCTTGCAATTGCATCAAAAAGACGATTTGATGACGGAGTATCACCAGCAATGTTCAGGCAGAACTTTGATGAGGCCATCCCTTTACCAGCGTTCGTAACCCCGTTCGCCCCAACACTTCCAAACGTGAAATGTACATCAGGCTCATCTTTGAGCAAATAGTATATATCCTGACGGATAGCTCCACCCTGAAAATCGGAAACATACCACCCAAGTTTATTACATTTATTCGACTTCAGAGAAAAGTGGCATAACAATCAGACAAGAAGTACAAAATTGAAATACAAACGATGATGTAACGGGAGTCTTGAGCACACTTACATCTTTTCTGAAAATGGCGCCTTGGAAGAAGGCCCATATTGGGCGCTTATCAAATGGAGCAGATTCTGGACCTGCAATAGTTCTAACCATATGCTTATAAGGAGCTATCACGTCTTTCTCGATGTTAGCAATTTCAACTGGGTACCTTCCGAAGTCGGCAAGCACAAACATAGCAGATCCGAGCTTATCTCTTGCATCTAACATACTATTTGGATGGTGAGCGACTATCAGATGATCTTTCCCTCCAAGCCGTTTCCATTCAGTCTGCCGCTTCAAAAACTTCACCAATCTGTCTTGCAAAACTTTATTGACACTTACCGTCTCACCTTCTACAATTTTCGAGTACCTATTGTAACTGAGAGAGGCAAAAAAAGGCACGAAAACAATGTCTGCATCACGTGAATCTTTCACTCTGACTGCAGTGCACGGTCGGGAAACATTGTGGTTATTTGAAGCTAAGAGATCGAGCGTAAGCCAGTATTCTACACTATGCTGTAGGTTTAATCCGCCAGGATATGATGGGAGCCGTTCTGGATGATTAACATTCGGCCACTTCTGGTTTCCACTATCCATCCAACCCATTAAGCCAAAGTGAAATTCAGAAGGCAGATCATACATATAAACCTTCAGATGCGCCCGACTAGGATCACAAACTTTAGTTATTTCAACTTCATTTACATTGTCTTTGTCAAGTTTTGACGTGCCACAATCCCCATCCAAATTAGGTATCAATCCACGAGAAACATCTTCTGTTTTCGGTTCATGATTGAAATAGTATGTTGTGGAGTTATTGACAAGAATACGCCCAAAAACTGACCTTTGCGAGACGGAATGATCACCAGATTGAAGAAGAAACAATGACGAAACCATAAGAAGAAACATGGCAACCGTGATTAGGCAGAAAATAAACGAGGGAAACCTGCTCTTTTCCGCCATTGTCCAAAATTAACTTTCACGAACACTAAAACCCAAATCACACTGAATCCCAGTGAATCAAGGGACAAATCATTTGCTCAGTAAGTAAAGATGCCTCAACCACAGCACTAGTCCAATTGAACAACTACTAAAGAAATCTGATTTATGCTCCATCCCACTTATCAGCAAACATCAACGAAGAAACTTAGCTCTCTGGTAAAAGCCAATTTATGCCTAAGAAATTCTCAATCAAGCTTCAAAAAAAAAAGTGTGTGTCACCATCCAGCTATATCCAACCTGCACCAATCAATAACTTACCATTTTCAATCCTAAAGACAAATATCGGATTTAATACAAATTTGCAAAAAAATATAAAAAAAAATTCAACTCTTGAAGTTCCTAAAACTGAAGTAAACACAAGTCTTCCCCAAACATACTTACAAATCAGCGACCACCAAGAAACCCTAAAGATCGAAACATGCATCAATCAACCCCAAAACACAACCGCATTCAGTCCAATCATCCACCGATTAAACCCACACAAAAATCCCTAAATCAAAATCACGCAATGCGCATTCACATCACACACTCGACTCAAATCATAAAAATCAAAACTTAATCAACTGGGCCTGCTTAAAAATCGATCCCTTGATTTGGGTCGAGGAGAGATTCGCGAGAGGATTACCTGATACACCCACCGACAACTGCGCGGACTAGTTCCTCAGTTCCTCTCTCTCCAGTTGATCTTGTTATTAAAAACAGGTACGCCGCACCACTCATTAGCATTTTATTTTATTTTATTTGGCTGTTTTAAGTGTCGTTTTCTTTAATTACGTGTAAATACATTTAATCAGCCTTTTATGTATTGATTAGGAGTCATATTTAAATTTAATACTCGTGGATTGCCCGATTCAAATGTAATTAATTCGGAATTCTTATCTCGAAAATTATGTAATGTTAAAAATTAAGATATTGGGTCAAATAAAAATCACATTTAAATATAAAAACTATAAACAATTTAGAAATTTGACAGGTGGCACTCTCAACCAATCATAATTCGGGGCGCTTTTTCAAAATAAAAAAAATTAAAACGAACTTATTTAAAAATACGAGTGTGTAAACGTCCTAAAAAATTCAAATTTAACTTTTGATAATTTCGAACTTATTTTGTCAAATTCAGACTTAACTTGGACAAAGTTAAGTATGAATTTGACAAAGCTAAATCTGAATTCGAACAAAGTAAGTCTGAAATTGACAAAGTTAAGTCTGAATTGAAATCTGGGATGTGAAATGAATATAATACCCCTCCGTGTTATATCCGAGATTTCGACGAAATTGGACACGTGTCAGCTTGAAATCCGGTTTTTAGTTTTCATATATTTTGTGTTTTTACCCGAACCGCATTCAAAAATTAAATCTATTAATTTCAGTTTAGTAGATATTTAGTCATTATAAAACAATTTATTTATAATAACTAATTAATTTACAAAATGTAATGTTAAAGTATACTCATACAACCTCATCAAAAAAAAAAAAGTATACTCATACAATGAGAAAATGGGAGTGTTAGTGGAACATATGAAGACACATAATGTATGAATATAACTAAATAGTGGATGAAATAGTGCCTCGCAGTAATACTACAATAAGATTGCCTCATTTGAAAGTTCCTATATATATAATTCAAAATGTAAAAGTATTTTATTCTAACATCTGATGATGAAATGAGCCCAATAAACCACCAGCCTATCCTATCTGGACAGAGTGTCTTTAGAATGTTTTCGAGGCGTTGGAACGACTTGTAAAGGGTATCTCTTGTAACACACCATTCCGATTCCATCAGACATGTCACTATCTTGACCTTCTTCTACTCTCCAATTAAAGTGATGCAATAGCCTCCCCAACATTAGCATGACCAAGTTGATCCCTAGCTGAGCTCCGGGGCACATTCGTCTCCCGGAGCCAAAAGGCAGTAACTTGAAGTCACGACCCATCATGTCCACATCGTTAACCAAGAATCGCACTGGTTGGAACTCATTGGGGTCCGTCCAGACGATTGGATCGCGAGCTATTTCCCAAATATTTATAGCAACAATGGTGCCCTTGGGCACATCATACCCTCCAATTTTGGTGTCAACATTGGCTTTGTGAGGCAGCATTAGAGGAGTTGAGGGATGCAGCCTTAAAGTCTCTTTTACTATGCACTTTAAAAATTGGAGCTTTGGGAAGTCCAGCTCTGTCATCAAATTGTTGAGCCCAATGACCTTGTCAAGTTCATTTTGGGCCTGGGCTAATATTAATGGGCTTTTCAACACATGGGCCATGGCCCATTCCACAACCACCAAAGCTGTCTCCAACCCTGCAGAGATCATGTCCCAAATGAGTCCTACAATGTTGTCTTCACTAAGGTCATGTTCCTCCCTTAGCCCTATCAATGCACTTAAAAAATCTCCCTTAGCTTCTCCATCAGACTCTTTAACTCTTGCCTCACACTCTTCCAACAAACCTCGCAAAAATAGCATTTTTCGTTCTTGACATCTCGAAAACCGACGTTCCCCGATCTGCCCCAGCACTCCAAGCCAAGGGATCCAATCCATCAAACTCATCGATGAGTTACATTCCGCAAGCTCTAAAAGTATCGCTTTGAGTTCCAACCCTTCCTCGTTTGTAACTCCCTCGTCATTAATAAACTTCTTCCCCAAGACCATTCTCGTAATGCAGTTGAACGATGCGACGTCCAAGTACCTTCTAAGCTCCAAACTCCTCCCACATCCACCTTCACACCATTTCGAAATGAGATTCACCAAAGAAGTCATCTCCTCTTCCCGAACCGAACTAAACTCCCGAATGCTCTTGGGAGAAAAAAGCTCATGCACCGTCAATTTCTTAAGCTTCACGTAACTCGGTCCGTTGTCAGCCCAAATCAAATCTGATCCATTTTTAGTAGCCACTTCGGTCCTCATTCTCCTAGGCCGATTAGCAAACAAGTGATCCTTGTCTTTAAGCACTTCTTTAGCCAAGGTCACACTCGAAACAACGACTGTGAGACTCGAACCGACCCACACGGATACAATCGGGCCATAACGCTTGCTTAATTCTGCGAAATACTTGTGCTCCACCGGCTCGATTTGGTGGAGATTGCCTATGACTGGCCATGCAAAGCGGCCTGGCGGTAGATTAGGCTTTCGGCCAGGCTTGAACCTGCAAAAAGTAATGAGAATGATGAGAATGGAAAAGAGCACAAGGAAGAAATCTATCAGGGATTCCATGTTGATTTATATGACCTGCTGAGAAGTTGAAGGTTTTTATAAGGAGTTGATTGGATCATGCTTAAATGGCCTTCCTTGTTTTCAGTTCATGTTTTGCAGAGAGTTTTTCACCAATCTAACCCAAAACCAAACTCAAATTACCCAAATGCACCATTTGAAACTCAAATAATCAATCTACCCCATTTTTAATAATCCCGATTCCTAAGGAACCGGTACTCTTCATTTTTTTATAATCCCGGTAGGAGAGAAACCGGGAATGTACAAAATGAAGACGTGACTCGATTTTGGGCCTACGTGGACCAAAAACGAGATGAATTGGCATACATGTCATTCCCTGTTCTCGGGAAACCGGTATCATAATGATCCCGGTTTCAAAGAACCGGGAACATTAAAATTAAAAGTCAATCATTTATAACCTCGTGCGGCTCCACATCCAACATAAAGCTTAAACACTTCTTCTTCCCTACCACATCTGCACCCCTTTCCCGACGCCTCAATCTCCTTTTTCTTTGATTGTCCTTTCCATGTGCCTTTCCCATTCTTTGCAGTCCTCAAAAACCTATTCGTACTTCGTTTAACCAGCTTCGTAAACACGTAGAAGCTGTCTTTACTCGAATCCGGAAACTACTTGGCGATCTCCCATGGTGGAACTTAACCATAGATATCGATTTGACGGATGACTCCTTGAGCCATTGCGGGTAACGACGGTCCCTTAATCAACATAAGCTTCAAGTAATACCCAAAAATATGCTCGTCAACCGGGCGAAACTCAAACCACCTTGATCCTGGGTTTTTCACCAATCTAACCCAAAACCGAACTCAAATTACCCTAATGCACCATTTGAAACTCAAATAACCAATCTACCCCATTTTTAATAATCTCGGTTCCTTAGGAATCGGTACTCTTCATTTTTTTATAATCCCGATTTCTCTCCTATCGGGAATGTACAGAAATGAAGATATGCTCGATTTTTGGCCTACGTGGACCAAAAACGAGATGAATTGGCATACACGTCATTCCCGATTTTTCGAAAACCGATATCATAATGATCCTGATTTTTGAAGAACCGAGAACATTGAAATTAAAAGTCAATCATTTATAACCTCGTTTGAGAAGCTGAGGATCAAGGTGGTTTGAGTTTCGCCCGGTTGACGAGCAGATTTTGGGTATTACTTGAAGCTTCTATTGACTAAGGGACCGTCGTTACCCGTAATGGCTCGAGGAGTCATCCGTGAAATCGATATCTACGGTACAGTTTCACCATGGGAGATCGCCAAGCAGTTTCCGGAGTCGAGTAAAGACATCTTCTACGTGTTTACGAAGCTGGTTAAACGAAGTACGAATAGGTTTTTGAGGACTGCAAAGAATGGGAAAGGCACATGGAAAGGACAATCAAAGAAAAAGGAGATTGAGGTGTCGGGATGGGGGTGCGGATGTGGTAGGGAAGAAGAAATGTTTAAGCTTTATGTTGGATGTGGAGCCGCAAGAGTTTATAAATGATTGACTTTTAATTTCAATGTTCTCGGTTCTTCGAAAACCGGGATCATTATGATACCGGTTTACCGAGAACCGAGAATGACGTGTATGCCAATTCATCGTTTTTGGTCCACGTATGACCAAAATCGAGCCACATCTTCATTTTTGTACATTCCCGGTAGGAGAGAAACCGGGATTATAAAAAAAATGAAGAGTACACCGGTTCCTTAGGAATCAGGATTATTAAAAATGGGATAGATTGGTTATTTGAGTTTCAAATGGTGCATTTGGGTAATTTGAGTTTGATTTTGAGTTAGATTGGTGAAAAACTCCTTGATCATCAGCTTCTCAAACGAGGTTATAAATGATTGACTTTTAATTTCAATGTTCCCGGTTCTTCAAAAATCGGGATCTTTATGATACCGGTTTTCGAAAAACCGGGAATGACGTGTATGTCAATTCATCTCATTTTTGGTCCACGTAGGCCCAAAATCGAGCCACATCTTCATTTTTGTACATTCCCGGTAGGAGAGAAACCGGGATTATAAAAAAAATGAAGAGTACCGGTTCCTTAGGAACCAGGATTAGTAAAATGGGTTAGATTGGTTATTTGAGTTTCAAATGGTGTATTTGAGTAATTTGAGTTTGATTTTGAGTTAGATTGGTGAAAGACCCTTTTGCAAATGTTTTTACTTTTCTCATCATTTCATGGAAATTCAAACGTTATGCATGAACAAGTTTTTGTATAATAATATTTATTATTGTTGAGTTGGATTCAAAGTATCAATTAATTATTTTCTTAGTCTACTCTAAAAATGAAATACAAAATTAGCCATATTCTAATTAGGTAGAGGTCGGGTATAAACCCTATTTATTTATAAAAATTATAAACCTTCTCAAAAGTTGACACGTGACATATTTGTTGAAATTTTATAATCCAACACGGAGGGGCAAAATAATCTTTTGATATTTTAGTAATTCATTCAATTAATTCAAAGCATAAAGTTCAGACTTATTTGATAATGTTCAGAGTTACTTGATAATGTTCAAAGTTATTTTTCAGTGTTATTTAATAATGTTCAGAGTTATATGATAATGGTCAGAGTTACTTGATAATGTTCAGACTTAACGTTATTTTTTCAGACGTTTATACTCTCGCATATATTATGTATTTTTAATTAATTCCGTTTTAAGTATTTTTTTATTTATAAAAAGTACCTCGAATTATAATTGGTCGAGACCGCAAGTGTCGATTTCTTGGGTGGTTTTTTTATTGGGAAAAGTACAAAAAGGGGTAGCGAACTACCACCCGTTTCCATTTTCTTGTCCGAACTATTAAAATTTCCAAAAGAGGGACGAACTATATATAACTTTTCCAAAATTGGGTAAAAACTAATGGAGACTAACGGTGTTAATAACACTGTTAACTATGTTTATAACTCCGTTAAACTATCACTTTTTCATTTGTTTGTATTTTTTTATATAGATATTAGTTACTTGTCTGAGTTTTAAAATGTAGGGAAAAGTACAAAAAGGGGTAGCGAACTACCACCCGTTTCCATTTTCTTGTCCGAACTATTAAAATTTCCAAAAGAGGGACGAACTATATATAACTTTTCCAAAATTGGGTAAAAACTAATGGAGACTAACGGTGTTAATAACACTGTTAACTATGTTTATAACTCCGTTAAACTATCACTTTTTCATTTGTTTGTATTTTTATATATAGATATTAGTTACTTGTCTGAGTTTTAAAATGTATTACGGTTTTCTTCTCTTTTTTTTATCACAAGGTGATGCATCTTACAAATAAGTTATTTACATAAATTTTTCAAAGAAAAAAAAATGAACATCACTATGTTATATCGACCCAGCTTCTTTTTCCCAGCAAAAATCAGTTACAAAATAAGGCAAAATTCCACCATCTGTATAACTAAAAAAAGCATCACAAAATAAGGCAAAATGAGGTAACATCCCAAACAACACATTAGCATTCGAACATGAACAAATAATTCTCAAGATTGCTGCCTCAACCATCAAGCAGTAACATGCATATTTGTTTATTTGTCTTGAATATTGCTATCATTTTGCAAATCTTTTGAACTTGGACCTTCTGTGCCTCTTCTGAACATAGCTTGTCCTCCCCGCACTGATATTTGTAAGGGTCCATTGAGTACTGGCCTCTCATACGGTACCGCATTGCCTACAATATCATATTCCGAATGCCAATTTCGTGACGGATACTCTTTTGTAGAAACCTTTATAGAATAAATAAAGAAAGGTTAGCACAAAGACTATCTCAATTGCATATACTTTCACTTGATGGTCTACAAATCACAATGAGAATAACAAAACATACATCAGAATATGCAAACCATATGGACACATTGATTCGAAGCAACTGAATTTCTTGTAATACAATTAACAAAGTTAATTCTAAGCTAAAGGTATGCATCTAATTACAAAATACGCAATTAAATCAAACCAAATGATAGTCTTAAACAATCAAACTTGACTTTCATTAATGATAAATGGGTCCTGAGATCTGTTTTTCCTCCTCACCTGCCAGTGGCTCCGTTCATCTCCATTGCGTGTTCTACATAAATTTCCATCAAATCTCCATGATTTATCATCTCCATCATTTTCAGCACATCGCCATCATTTTCTAATCTCTGTCTTGAAGCTATATATGCTTGCGGAAATTTATAATAAAGGGCAATGACATTTGTGTAACCAGCTTCCTCCACCAGTTTTTATATCTGAATTTGCAATGAAACTACCACCATATCTCATTTTGAATTGCACTAACGCTTCCATCATACCCTTCAAAATGATAAAATCCATTAGTGTAAATCAAACTGCGTGTTACTTACAGAAAATTCAAATTAATCCCCAACAAAGCAACAAAACCCTAAAGACTTGAAAGCTGCATCAGATTGACGATTTTTTCAAAATCTTTAGGGTACAGAAGCAATACCAAACATATTATTCACTTTCCTACCTTGCTACTGATGTAACCAACGGGAGACACAAATTGACTTACTGTTTTGATTCCGATTAGACGACGCCCGACTTGGCTGTTTCGATGAGAAATTGAAAAAATCGATTGATTCACACCCCAAATAACAAAATCCGACTGGAGCTGCTTCTTATTCAGCAAACATCGATGGATTGAGATGGTGGGAGTCAAAAAAAATTTTGAGTTAGGGCTTCTTAGTTCTCACGAATGAAGAATCTGTGTTTTTTGTTTGGTTAAAAAAATTATTTTATTTTATTTTGTTACATAACGGGGTAGAGTTATCAGGGATTTAATTGTTAGTACGAGATTAACAGAGTTAATGAAACAGTTACCTCTGTTAGTTTTTACCCCAATATGGAAAAGATATATATAGTTCGTCCCTCTTTTGGAAATTATAATAGTTCGGACAAGAAAATGGAAACGGGTGGTAGTTCGCTACCCTTTTTGTACTTTTCCCTTTTTTATTTGATCAAATTTGATGACAATTGTGGGCATTTACTTTCCACTGTGTACAAATAGTAATGCCAAAAGCAGTCACGTCCTTGTCTTTCCAAAGATGATGTGTCGCTTCCCGATTGGGTTACATTCAGATCGTCTCAGATAAGATATGCACACGTGTTTCCAAAAATAAAACTAGATAATTACTGTAGTATATCAATTTAATTAAAAGTAATAAGTACCCTAATCATATACGTACTTTGCTTTAGTTACCTAGTAGAGTTCTTCAAAATACAAAAAAACCTAATATATTTTAAATACACTAATGTGGGAAAGAGTAAAATTATAACAAAAGAGCCCTTGCTGAATGCTGCTTATGAATTTATGAGGGATCAAAAAACCTAATGGTAAGACTCTTTTTTGTTTTTTTTTGCTGCCCTAATCCTAATGGTAACACTTTTTAGGTAAATCATTTGAGAGTTAGAGACCTCAAAGTAAGGGACATAAATTTCCTCTTCTGCACAAAACATGTCTATTCAGCTACCTCAGTAGCTACCTATGAATCTATAATGTGTGTATGTTACTGGGGCAACGGGCAAGTATCCTAAGCAAATGTCTGATCTTTTCAATGATTGCATGCAACTCATCTCATAATCACCTAATTAAAATTCTGTTCTCAGAGGGTGATGTAAATGTAAATAAAGCAAAATGATTTTCAGGGACTTGGAGGAGGGCCTACCTGAGAGGACCAGCTTCTCTTGTCTTTATCGATTGAATGGATGTTACAGAAGGACACCTCACGTGGACTCTGTAGACCTGTAACAATAGGGACACTGTCCCCAACTTACACAATTATTATTATTATAAAAAAGAAGCAAAGCTGTTGCAATGGCAGTATACATACATTTCGATGAAAGCTGAATACATATTTGGTACTCTTGTATTCATGTGTGTTACCTGTGGAAGCATATATCTACTCCTTCAGGCTTCAATTTTCATCTCATGCATTTGCAGGTCTCACTGACCCTGTAGGACATGTCTCTGAAAGACATTCATGAAAACTCAGGTTAATAAAACAAGAAACCAGCAACCCAGCTATCCAGTTTGAACCATATGATATATATAAAACCATGGCTGGGAAAATTATTAAAATGAGATTAGAATTCTCTAAATTGCAACTGATTAGGATTATTCGGAATTTTCGATAATGATCTAAGGAAAGGAAAAAAAGAAAAGGTATCATTAGCTTCCAGCAAGTAGTGTTCATAAGCCTATTCATAACACATGATTATTGCTTGTTAATTTTTTAACAACAATAGAGACGGAAAATAAGGAAAAGAAGATTACACCTTTGGACTTTGGTAGACTTGGACAAGAATTCTCTTTGGCAACAAAATTAGAAACTACTGTTCCCAATCACAACAAAGCAAAAGCAAAAGAAGAAAATGTGCTTTTTAAAGTTTGACAATATATCATAAATAAATAAAAAAGTTTGCCAGTATAATTCCCACTCATTATATTTTGTTGCTTAAAGCTTTATCTTGCAATCCATCGCTCTCTCTCTATCACTATTTCATTATCTCCTCCTCCAAGTGCATCCCCACACAGAAATGTGAACTGAATTCCCAAACACAATTTGCAGATCATTCATATCAAAGTCCCACCCAGCTGCTGTTAACTCAAGAATCAAAGCAAGAACAAAACCCCACCAAGAATCAGAAAATTTGGGACAAGAAAGATCAAAGCTTTGCTTGAAGTAGGGACTTACAGTGCTGTTAATGGTTCATGCTCAGAAGCAGTGTAATCAGCTCATTTGATCAATGGATGGAGGAGGAGATGACCACCGTTACCAGAACCACAATAACAACCACCACCATATTTTTCAGCGGTCAAACAACTTCCCTTTCCAGCTTCTGGAGAAGAAAGAAGAGAGTCAAAGTCAATCTGTTGTCTGCTCCAGCTCCGGCTACCCGCCTTCAAACTCCCTCGCCATAGCCAGCTCAACCGTAGACAACAACCCTGATGAAACTCAACCAGACATCACCAAAAAGCCACCGCCAAAACGCACCTCCACCAAAGACAGACATACAAAAGTAGACGGCCGAGGTCGAAGGATCCGAATGCCAGCCCTCTGCGCCGCCAGAGTCTTTCAGCTCACTCGCGAACTAGGTCACAAAACGGATGGCGAGACGATCGAGTGGCTGCTTCAGCAAGCGGAGCCAGCAGTCATAGCCGCTACTGGAACCGGCACAATTCCAGCCAACTTCACGTCGCTCAATATCTCACTCCGTAGCTCCGGCTCATCCATGTCCGTTCCATCTCAGCTTCGTTCAAGTTACTTAAACCCCAGTTTCTTAATCCCACAGCAGCAACGGAGAACGCTCTTCCCTGGTTTAGGACTTTCGTCGAATACCTCGTCTACAATTCTCGACTTCCAATCCAACTTCCAACAAACGAAACAAGAGCTTCGTGACACGACGTCGTCCACTCTAGACTTGTCCGAAGACGAAAACAACCGAAAACGACGGACGCCGGAGCAAGAAATGCCGCCGTCTTCATCACCGCAGCACCAGCTCAACAACTACTTACTCCAATCGACGAGCTCCGGTGTCGTCTCAGCAAGCCACAGCCAGGTTCCTACGAACATATGGATGGTAGCGAACCCCAACAACCAAATCGAAAACCCCATTTGGACATTTCCACCGCAGCTCAGCTCCAACAACGCGGCGGCGCTGTACAGAGGAACGATGTCGAGCGGGTTGCATTTCATGAACTTCCCGACGCCAGTCGCATTACTTGGGTCGGGTCACCATCTTGAGTCGGGTCAGGGATTGGGCGGGCTCGGACCGGGTAATAATAGTTTGAGTGAGAATCACTTGAATATATTTGGTGGGTTGAACCCGTATCGGTCGGTTTCCGGTGCGGATAATCAAGGGAGCGGCTCGCAGTCGCGTCATGAGGATGAGCAGTGTGATTAAACGACGACGTGTTAATGTTTCGAATGAAGTTACAGTGTGAAGTTTGGGTTTATATAAATTTTTTTGTCATAATGAATTATATTTGTGAGTGTGATTACATCTGTGTGAATTTAGATTTAGAGTATGAGGAGAAAAATATTACCTTGTCTTTCATTTTTCTCTTTTTTTGTTGAGTGAAATGTTTTTTTTTCTCGATGAATTTACCATATAATAATATAAATTTTGGTAAAATTCCATTGAAATTATAAAATGAAACATTACAATCAAATTGTTTAAGTGTTTTTTTATAGTGGGTGTATACAACAATTACGAACAATTGTTTACGTGTTTTTGGCATATCTGAAACTTTTTTTTTTCAGAAGGAAAATATTTGACAATCCGAACTCAATACTTATACCGATTATACCCCTCCTAATAGAAAAAAATACATTACTGTTCTATTAAAAATTTGAACTCATAACATTACTGCTTTTAAGTCTTAACGATATGCCGACCCTCTTATAGTTATCTTAAAACTTCACAAATATTGGCCACCACCAATGATTGGCCTCATGAAGGAGAAGAGTTCCCCACCTTGTTTTTCATCATTTTTTGAAACGAAACACTTTTGAGTATCAATTTTTCAACTAATCCTAATCATTATGAGGTAACAATCATTAAATTAGGAATTGTTGAATGTTTTGGTAACATTAATTGGAGGCTTCTTTTGTTTCATTAGGAATATGACATGTATTTGATTTTACTTTCTTAAAGTGAAAAGGATTCCCCAATACCAATTCAATAGTGCATTTGTTTAGTTCCAAATCAATCATTTCATTTTTTTCTTTTATGACCAAGGATCCGATGCACACCGTTATAATCTAATCGTTTCATAATAATCGGATATTCTTTTTCTTTTTCTTTTTTGACTACAATGGGAAGTTCATCTTAAAAACTAAAATTTGTTTGTGATAAGATGGCTAATAGGTATAATTGGGGAGACATACATCACATGGAAATTGATCAAAATGGTACCATTACATAATATCCCACCAGACTGCAGATCCTTCAAAAAAATCTTACTACACTCTTAGCTCATTGACATGACTATCCACCAACTTCTCTTCCTTCTCGTTCTCGTGGTTCATAGTTATATATGCATAGATCATGTTGGTAGTCATTATGTGATGCCAAGACAAGTTAGCCAAAGTGGGTGCAGCAGGCAAGGAAGAAAGTAGGGGGCACACCTATCATTTCCATTTCGGGAATCATGTATATAAAATGATGCTAATTTAGGGCTAATGAACATGTTTATCCTAATGCATGCTTCTTGTTTTGTTAAGTGATGTTTTTTTTAATGATAAGATGATGTTTGGTGAGAATCCTTAAAAATTCGAGAACTTGAGATCCCAAATCTCACCATTAGATCATGATGCATCTTTGAATCTGCATATGACACATGTCCAAAATGCAAAGTAAAAAATGGTGGCTTTAACTTTGCATTAAATATGCATCTTGAAAAATGCACATGGGACACGTGTCACTACCAAAGTGACTTGATGATGCATTTTAGAAGGTGAAGATTGATGTCTCAAATTCTCGAAAAAATAAGGGGTTCTCAATTGATCGCTCCTCTGGTGAGAGATGTAATAAATAAAGAATGTGTTTTTGTTTATGTATCATTAAGTTGTTGTGGTGCACTGGTGCTGATACGTGTACTATTTAGATATTCTAACTTGTATTTAATAAAAAAAGTGAAACTAGCAAGTTAGACTTTACTAGTTAAATACAAATATGAAAATATATTTTGATCCAAATAACAAATTTAAATTTCCAAATTTTGAATTATTTGAAAACTCTCAACGAAACGCTCATTAAAATTTATATCATTAAAAGCTCAAGGGAAGTACTCACCGGTGGGGATGAAAGTGTTTGGTTGTTAGCAAACAAGAAGCAAGTGTTATTTAGGGCAATGTGACCCACAACTCCATATCCCATCAACAATGTCAACCACCCCCCCTTCTTGTGAACAAATAAAAGAAACACCCCACCACCTATTCCCTCACCCAATTCTCCAACATCATCTCGTTTTTCATGATTTCATACATTTTTTTTTTTGATAGCATGATTTCATACATTTAATTCAACTGATTTAAGTTCCTACTACAGGCATGCCTTTTAACTTTGGGCCAGTGTGGCCAACATGCAAGCCTCAAACCAGGCCACCCCTAGCTTCTTCTAAAGTCCATCTCAAGTTTGAGCACTCTTTGTTCTTATCATTTAACTTAGCTCAAACTCCCAACTTTGTCATCTTCCATACTCAAAGTTGCTGAGTGTCACTTTGACACTTGTCCACCTCCAATATCTCACACACAACCCTCTTCATTCTGACCTAAAAAACCACACTATATATCTTAAAAACCCCTTCTCTACATCCTCACATTACAAAGCTTTGTTCACACAACAAAAGCATCAAAGATACAATTATGGGCTCTAGGACTGGTGTTGGAGCTGAGGAGCTTGGCAAAGTGCTTATCAAAAACATTGATGTTATAGCTGGGTAGGTCTTCATGTTGAGTCGCATTCACTCCACTTTCTTTTAAGCTTTATTCTACAAATGAGAATATCATAGTGTTTGATGATTGTATCATTTTTCAGGCCATTGATCAGCTTGGCCTACCCACTGTAAGTTGGTTTCTTTACACTTTTGATACTTAAATAAGTTCAGTTCTGACTTTGATGTGTTCATATGATGCTTTATCGTTAATGTGTGTTTGCTGATAGATATGCTTCAATAAGGGAGATTGAGAACAAGTCACCTAATGCTGATGACCAGCAATGGCTCACTTACTGGATTATGTACTCCATGATAACCTTATTTGAGCTCACTTTCGCGAACTTTCTCGATTGGTAGATTCACAAAACAAAAATTTAATCAGTTCTTCAGAAGCCGGGACACTCGAATAAGGACATGAAATGGCTTCTTTGTGTCATTGCAGGGTGCCTGTGTGGCCATATGTGAAGCTGATTGCATTTGTGTGGCTAGTGATGCCACAGTTCAGAGGCGCAGCTTATGTGTACGAGAGTTTCGTAAGACCTCTGTATGTTAATCCGCACTCAGTTCACATTTGGCATGTCGGGAAGAGGAATGGCGTGACAGGGAAGCGAGAAGATATCATAGTTGCTGCAAACAAGTATATGTGCGATCATGGGGCAGGCGACAGAAGCCTCATCCACAGGGTACGCATTTCTGATACCTGTAATTCTGTAAATGTTCGAGCAGACGAGCATTATTGAATTTGTTCGAATGCGAGTAGGACTAATGTTGCTGCTTATTTTGCAGGCTGAGAGTGAGGAGCAGTACAGGAATCTGAACTACATTGACCCAGATCCGATCTACGGGAGCAGCAAAGAGGTTTACGAGGAGGAACCGAGCTACAATGCCAGCAGTTATGATTACGGGGATGACTTGGGACCGAGTTACAGGAGCAACAGTTACATTTACGACGAAGATGAGGGTAGGACCAGCAACTACATCTTCCATGGCGAAAACAATGTGTACTGAAGCTAGAGAAAGACAAATCCTAGAATCTTCCATGTCAAGAAAATAATGAATGAATGAATGTGGATTTATAATCAGAGATAAAATCGACACTAGTTGCAGCAGCTCATGTCATTGCAGTTTTGCTCAATGAACAGACTATAGGATATAGGAAGTCAGTATCTAGTCTGCTTAGAGATTCACTAAAATGTATCCAATGTATAAATCAATGCAGCTGGCCATTTGGACATCTGTGGGCTATAAATTGGTTAAAACACTTGTTGGTATATTTCATGAGTCAGTCTTTTGCATCCTTGTTTTCCTGATCACCATACAGTGCTTCTGCTAAGTATTCCTGTGCCTCGGCAAGAACTGTTTCATTGGCATCAGCTGCGTAAAGAATCTTCTTGATTCCTATGGACATCTGCGGATTAATAGTACACTGAGTGTTAAAGCTGAACCAGAAGGAAACGGTTAAAATCGGTAGGAAAGTGTTAAAATCAGTTTTGCGATAATAAACGGTCTGGATATTGGGGAGAAGAATTACCGGAAGCTTTTCTAGTTCAGCAGTCTGACAAAGAATTTCTATATCACGTAACTTAGCAAAGTAAAAGTCGCGTTCTTTCTCCAAAAGTTCGATGGAGACTTTTAGATCCGTGACCTGAAAGAAATTACACATTAGGATTTAGGCCAATATTCAATTAGCATATGCAGAGCCAAATTATAACCGCTCTTCGTGTGGAAAGGGTACCTCTTTCGACAAAGCTTGAATTTCCTTGGAGGATTTAGGATCTTCTGATAAACTGACTGTTTTTGACACCAGCTTGACACCTGTATCGAAGATAAATTATTAACTACTTAAGTTAAAGATTGAAGGAGAATGAATAAGTAATTTTTGTCATGTCCGATGCTTACCAGAAATTCTACGCGCACCGATCCCATCTCCAGAGTTATGTGCATTGTTTGTTTGTAGGGATTTTGAGTTCTTTTGTGTGCTTCTGAGGATCCGAGAACTACCACCTTTGCTTCTTCGCTCCACGGGGTTGTAGTTCCTGCGGATTATAAAGTAGATTACTAAAATAGGAGATAAACAACAAACTATGGACAATGTACCACATTATGAGAATGAATAAGAACAATGATTGACTTACTCGTTGACAATGCCTCCAGTGACAGTTTCACAATAGTGTTTTAGCCACTGCAGAAACTCCAAGTTATCAAGTGGCCTGCCTTTCGCAAGCTTGTTAACCTCTAAATGCTGGAAATTGACACAACAAACATTTTCAGCCAGAGCAACACCAAATAAAAATAGGTCAACACAAGCAAAATATCAAAGTTGAGCCTATTTCTCGTCTAATACAACTAGCCTAGCTAGATGAGACTAGAAGATGTTCTATGATTACACAGTTAAGAAACTAATACCTTTGTGATTTTCAACTTCGTAAAAGCCTCTTGTAGAACCTTGTAATTTTGGATTATCTCGTACTCATTTTTCGCTTCAAAGTTCACCTATTTCGCAAGCATGACAATAATCATTCAGTATCAATAAACTTAAGAGCACTAAAGTATAGTAATGTACCTAGGTGAACATATTACCTTGTGCATTGCGACAACTCCTGGGTGGCTCATGTCCATCAACTGACATTGGACAGCCCCTGATGCAGCCTACGAAAAATCGAAGCAAATAACATCAAGTTCTACTCAACTTCTACCAGTTTCCCGGATTAACAATAAAAATTATATACAATCAGCTCCGATACAATCCCTCAACCCAAATAAGATCATCGAATATGGATTACACAACGATCAAAAATCAATTAGATGCTCATCAACAGGCCCCAATCTAATTACAACAAGAAAAAACATGATTTATAGAAACTATCATAACCATTTAATTAGCTAAAATATAATAAATTCAATATACAGCCAAACAAGCAACAATCCTAAAGATACCAATCCAACACACCACATTAGCTCAGGAAGAAAAACCACAGAAACAAAGATTGAATATTTTTCATCCCTACCAAATCAAACCTCAGCAACACCCTAAACCAAAACCCTAATCACGATTTACTAAATGAAATCACCAACCTCCTCAATCCTGGTCAAATTGAGCTGCAGCCTTTCATTAATCCAACTTAAAAGCTCGTTCCTTCCAACAAAATACGCACCTTCCATAATCCCAATGCTCGTCGCCATTTCAAAAATCCCCAAAATTCAAAAATCGAATGAATGAAAAATGATCCAAAATTCGAACCCTATTTATCTCCGAACAGCTCCAACGGCTCGCAGGCGAAAATCGGAAACCGTCGGAGATCGGCTTCGTCCGAGGCTGAGGTAGCAAACGCACGTAACGGATTTACAGAAGAATGAAACGCATTTCCAACGAACGATCAACGACTTGAAGAAAACGTTTATGGCGAAAAATCTGGGTTTCGAAATTTCATGTCCAGCGAATAATGACGCGATGGTGATGTAAGGAAAATCGTCTGAGTTTGGGCTGAGCTGTCGATTGGGCCTCAGGCTCAAATGAAGCGGCCCAAATATGGGATGTTTGTTTACGAGCTTTCTCCCACATCGCCAATTTGTGTAGAAACCGTGTTTAAGTTTGAGCATTCTCCTGAATCAAAAAAAAAAGTCTGAGAACTCCAGTTTAGAGATATTTTAATGATGGTTTTTATTCATATTGTAGTTGACGATAAAATATGATGCAAAATTATTATATTGATCAGACGAGATAATATTTTTATATTTTATTCAAATGAAAAAATATAGAATATTGCCAAATAATTATTATGGAATATTTTTATAGTTCACTTAAAATGAAAAAACATTGAATATTGCCAAATAATTATTATGGAATACTCGAGCTAATTAATCTACTTACTCTGGAGCAGAACCTGGTTTCAGTTTCCAGGTTTTCAGCACAGTTCAGAGGTTTAATTTGTCTGTCTTTGGATCAAACTGCACTCGATCTTATATTCATTGTTAATTAATAAACTTGTACTTAATAATCGATGTTTCTTAAACTTCTAAGCTAATGTGATCTTTCTCTAGCTTAGATTTAGCATCAAATGGTACCTGCCCTCGTGGACAGTTGCACATTCATAAGGTCGGTGGTGTGCCATTAAACCGTTGATTAACTGCGTAAATATATCAAGTTATGATTAAATTAATTAAACACATGTCCTTTTTTGATAAATATAATAATACTTCACCGTCCTGAATTTAATCCCAACTTGCTAAACAATTTGTTGTGACTAGAGAGGAGCGTTCAAATGAGGCAGTGAACAGTAAAGTGAGGCACGTGAGACACGATCTCAACCACACATCTAACCCCCGTGCATTTGTGGCGCGCCACGTGTCCCAAATAGTAAACCCCACTAACTTTTGAAAAGTCAACAATTGCGGCTGTGAACATGGTTGCGCAACGTGTCACAATGAGTGGCCCAGATCGTGCCTCACTGCCTCATTCTTACAACCCTGCCTCAATCGAGTGCTCCCCTGTGACCAGATATGTATATACATTTGTTTTTTTATTATAAATTAAACAATATAGTTTTATTTTAAATTAACCTCAAGCCGAGACTGGATAAATCTCGATTGAGAGTAATAGCATGTAAACTATGATAAAATCGGGGTGCAACCATATACTTTAGTGAGTCAGGCTCGACCAAACTAAAATAGTTCAACTTTTGAAAATGTTTAGCAGATAATTTCAAACTGTGAAGATTTTCGAAATTGCCTCATTGCTGTCTCGGGTTGGATCATTAATTTCTCTCATGCGCTTCAGATGCAAAAGCTGAGATCAATAACCATCACTATTTGCTTGTGTCTAGATTTTGTTATTGTGCGACTTGCTGTTGCTTTTGTACTGCACTTTCTTATTAAACTGGCATAATGATGCTTCGATTCACTGATGACCCATTGGCTTCTTAATTTATTCGGCTAAGTACTCGACATGAATTTTTTTTATTTACACAAATATTACTTTTTTTTTCTTTTCTTTTTTACAAAAATATTACTCCATATCCGTTAAAAATATATATGTTCATATTCCAATTTCACACATTAATAGGAAAATGAATTCAATCATATTTTTACCCTCATTTGCATGTATCAAATTTCATTAAATATGAAGGAGAAACTATATTTTTGATGAGATGTCTGATGGTAAATTTGACATCTAATTGTATTTAAGTTTTTGCTTAGAGAAGGGATCAGGTGCAAAACTCATATTCTTATAAAAAATACAAAATAATTACGTTCCTTGATTTTATGAGTTTGATGGATGAGATTAAGTGAAAATAAATATGTGTAAATTCAAATTGATATTAGATTAGGGGCAAATATGGTATACAATATATCTCTCTCTCCTTTTCCCTGGATGAAACAAACCCAGATCTGAGATCTCCATTGTCGTTGCTCATCCATGGATTTCACCGACAACGAAGCCGACGAGGCTGCCTGATCAACTCCTCAGCCGCTTCACTCCCGTGGCGTCGAACAGCCCGTCGTGGCCGCAGGAACTGACCAGATCCGGCCTCCACTACCCTACCCTTTTTCCGATTTGATTTCATTACCCGTGAATTCAATAAATCCCTATAACGAAATCATCGCGAGCGAGGCGATGATGAGTGCGATTTCTCACTCGGCTGTCTCAGCATCTTTATGGTTTCGTTGAATGATGTGTTTGTTAATGGGAAAAGGACTGGAAAATCATGGACGAATTCTTGACGAATTATAGTACAATTTTGACGAATTATGTCATAGTTCGTCAAAAGTGGGCTATAATTCGTCAAGAATTCTGATGAATTGTAGTACACTTCGACGAATAATGCTATAATTCGTCAAATGTAAACTAAAATTCGTCCAGAATTCGGCTATCATTGTAAAATTAGTCATGACATTTTATAATTGGTCATAACCATTATAGTTCGTCATGCCCATTTTCGAATTATTCTTTTCGAAAACTGTCGATATTGTATTTTGGGTTGAGTTCCATTGATGTCGAAGATGATCCAGAGTGTGAACAACTGAGTTCGACGAAGTTTTACTCCTTCAATTTGATCGATTAATGCTGAAAAAATCGGAGCTTTTCTGGAGGTTAGGGTTTCACGGGGTAGATGATGATTACAGTAATGAACAGTAAAGAGAGAGAAAAGAAAGGAAAAAACATGTCTATTTTACCCTTAATGATCTTATTAATAGAGATTGAAATAAATTAATTGTGTTTATCCTTAATTAATAGGGACCCTTGGATTTACATGATCAAATGTCTCAATTATTTTGCATTTTGTACAGTATTTGGGCTTTGCACCAGATCTGGCCTCTTTTACGTAATATACAAGTATGTGGACATGTAAATTCGGACGAACGAAAAGTGAACTAATATTTTAGAAATGTGGGATGGGAACACAAATGAAGAATGTGAAATGAGGAAGATATGTGCGTCAAAGATGGGTATGCATGGGAGACATACACAACGTGGAGTGTATATCAATATTGAACCATGTGCTTTAAATTTATATGGCAATATCGTCCATCATAGACTAAAAGGAAAAATCTCGAAATGAAGAATAACAGGGAGTATGGAGCTTGTGTGTAAATGGTTGTGTTGACTAGTCAAATTTGTAGGGCAACTCACCAAACTATTTAGGTAAACATGATGGTGTAGTGATTGGTAATTAGGAATACATAAGTGTGTCATAAGTGTAGTAATGAGAGAAACTAAATGTTAGAATGTAAAGATTTAAGAACTAATCTACATTAGGATGATTATCTATGGACACATTCGTGGTTATGCAATTACAGGGAGAACGCATGGATGTTATGAAACAGTTTAGTCGTTCATGAGACTACATAATCTATAATACTCGTCGTCGTTTATTTACTTAAATTTATATCATTCATAGTTTTTTCCCTGAAATATTCTGATAATTAGTTTCTAATCGAATCAAAATGTACGTACACTATTTTACGAGCTTCCAGACTACACAACAACATGTTATTGCGTGTTTCCTCTGACACACGTCAAAACCCAATTGCTATCTCTTCTAAACACGCATCAAGTTGAAGGAAAACACAAAATATGGGGAGACAGTATGGCATAGAAATCCCTAGCTAGAATCTTTATATCGTCTCTACTCGATCCACACACCCCCTCTCCAAATTTAATATCACATTTCATTGTACCATTCTTTCACACCATGCATACATCTAATTGTTCATTGTGATGAGCTATTTCATAAAACTTGTCCTCACATCTCATCCTCTACTTGGGTTTATCTCCTATAAAGACCCATGTCTCTCATCATATATCTTTTACTCCACCACTGCACTATCTCTCTGCAAGCAATTACTTCTTATTCACATCGATCCCTGACACACACACAAAACAAATCCAGCTCTAGTAACTTTGTTTGTTTGAGTGCCTTGTGAGTTTTGTGATCTCAGTTCTCATAACATCACTGACAAGTTAGCAGTAGCAGCCAGGCTTTACTTACTAAATATGTCTAGCAGACGTTCCAGATCAAGCAGACAATCAGGAAGCTCAAGAAACAGTGATGATCAGATTCATGATCTTGTTACCAAGTTGCAGCAGCTCCTCACCGAGATCCGCCACTCCCGTTCTGACAAGGTATTTATCTCTCTCACATAATGCTTACAGTGGTCCATTAAGAGCATTTGAAGTGAAAACACTAATTGTTTTTCAGCTATTATTGTTGCTATTGTAAGTTATGTTTTATGTCCAAATTTAAACAGTAATTGTAAACTAGCATATTGCTGCTCAAAATTCAACATAAAATTTAATTCAGAGCAGCAACTGTTGAAATTGAAACAACACATATTGCAGCTGGGCATGCTCTATACCGAATTACCGATAACTGACACCATTTGTTGGAACTGTACTTCCTCCTTACTAGGTACTAGACTACTAGTAGAGAGTTTTTTTTTTCTTTTTTGATAATTGATAGTGGAGAGAGTTTTTTTTAATTGTGGGTTTACATTCAACATATCAAGGAATATAATGCATACATTGCATATCTCGGGTACATTTATATTTCTAGCACGTTTGAAGCACAAGTCACACCAAGGACACCAACCCGGAATTGAACTTGACATCTTTCATTGAAGCACAGGCCATTTTGGCACCTCTGACTTTAAATCCACGAGTCGACATACCCCTCCATAGTAGAATCTTTGCGTCTAAGCACGCCTTCACGAGAGGGTAGACCATAGCACCTGCAAGCAAGCAAGCGTCCAGAAGGGACGAGGAAGAGGAATAGAAGGGAAGAGGAAAACATCCGCAAATGATAGATGGAGGAAAAGATCCACACCATAGGTGGAAGTGGGACTAAGAAAATTCCACATAAAATGTGAAAAGGAAAGTGACACGGTGGGGTTCGAACCCTTTGACCTTGTCATTGCAAGTCAATGAATTCTATCAACTCAACCACCACCTTGTTGACTTTCTCCATTTTAGGTTAAAATGAATGAATTAATTAAACTGGCACACACACACATGCATATATACTATAAACAATTTGACTTCGGGAATCCAACTAATTAATCACATATTAAAATACTGTTGATTGGTTGTTGACGAAAACAATGAGTATAAATATTTTTTTTAGGGATTTATCATCTTAATTTAAGTGTTTTATATGTACTGATCAATGGCAGGCATCTTCGGCGAGAGTGTTGCAGGAGACTTGTAACTACATAAGGAACTTGCACCAAGAAGTTGACGATCTGAGCGAGCGGCTGTCGGAGCTGCTGGCGAATACGGACAATGCCCAAGCTGCAATCATCAGAAACATGCTTATGCAACAATAGCGTGTTGATTAGGGTTTTATATAGGATTATTTTACAACTTCTGTAATGTAAGCACTTTTTGGCAATTAAGCCAAGGTTATCTTTGCAATAAAATGAGTGTTAGTTACTTATTTTCCTATTATACTCCCCAATCTAACATTTTCGGACTAAATTGAAAACCTCAAAATAATATAGGAATACTCAATTAGTCCTAATTAATTAAAAAGACAAATCAATACATTGAAGAATTGTTTCCCATTGTTTTGTTCTGCAAATTAGCTAGCTTGCCTTTATAAACTAGTTGTCAATTCTGATCATGAATCAACTCTTGAATGTGTTATCAACTATACATGAGGGATCAAAATATAAATATGTACCTCATAATAAACAAAGAAGTATTACTAGTTTAGGTCTAATTACAATAATGTTTATATTCAAAACCCTCGAGTTGCTTTAAAATACTAATTAGGGTTCAAGTTTCAATGCCAGATTATTCGATCTCTGATGGTTATAAAAACAGAGAGACATAAATCATTTACTTAATTAATATAATTGTGATGGCTAAATTTAGGATAATTTTCCAAATTGCATCAAAATCAACATTCAATTCCAATTTTACACATTCTTTAGATTGGTTTCCCAATTTACACTAATATTGGGAAACCCCGTGGCGTTTTTGCGCCAAAATATGCAGTCATGTGCCGTAATATTACGAAACAAGCGTAAGCCGCTTTTGGAGACATCGTCTTACCTTAAAACGCTGTTGGTAGGAGCATTCTAATAGAATGATGAAGAGAAAAACTAGGGCTCGAAACTTAAGACGTTGTTACGGACGGCGTTTTAATAAAAAATAGATTTAAACGATCCACATCAGCTACTGACTCACATATTTTGGTGCAAAAACACCACAGGGCTTAAGACGCTGTCAACAAGAGCGTCGTAATGTTAAGACGTTGTGAGCAAGATCGGCTTACAAAACTAGTGTAAATTGGAAAATCAATCTAAAAAACGTGTAAAATTGGAATTGAATGTTGATTTTGATGCAATTTGGAAAATTTTCCCTAAATTTAAAGTTTCTTTCCCTTTTTTTTCATATTGTTTAATATTTAAATCATTAAATGGAGTAAAAAATAGAAGAAAAAACAAAACCAAAATAATGGCAGATTAGTAAGTATTTAACGGAATACGTAGTGGCAATTTCGTAATTGAAAGCAATCCGTAATCTTAGCCTGTTCCGTTGCGATCGCTCCGCCATTTTCTCCGTTATATCAAAAACGGGAAATTCGAAAACGAAGAAAAAACACCGCGTTCTGGCATTTTACGATTCTCCGTTCTCGCTCGTTCTCGTTCTTCTCTTCTTCGAGAAGAACAGAATGAAAAATCAATCAGCTGAGGTGGGAATCATTGATCGGATCCATTCAGTTTTCCGTCGTTAATTGGTTTGTTTTTTTTAATGGGAAATTGCTTCGCCGGGTTGCGTAGCGGCGGTTGGTGTGTCGAAAATCCGAAGCAGATTTCTGGTGAGTTTTTTCTTTTCTGTTTTTATGTAAAATTAGGGTTTGGAGTTCGTACGATGATCAGCTGGAATGATCACTGTGGATGGGTTTTGGTTGTGTTGTGAAATGATTTTACTTTTTAGCTGTTTAAGGAGTAGGGAAGGAATTTATTAGGGTTTGATTTCCAGATTTTCAGAAGTGAAATTTCAGTATCAGATTCTGAGGATAGTGCGATTAGGAAAATGTGGAAAAGTTTGTGGAGGTTGGATTTTGAAGTTGCAGTAACTGAACTAGTTCAATGCACAGCTATTTCAGTCTGCTATATTTGCGATTTAGGCCCACTTGTTGGCTGGTTAGGCTTGATGAAATTGTAAGTACATTTTGAGTGAAGTAACAGGTAGGCGTAGATCAGCTCCGCCATATTCTTATGTGAGGTCTTTTTATTTCTAACAGTTGAAGTTATATATGTTTTATTAGAGTTGGTGCCGAATGCCAATTGATGAGGGAATTAATTAGGATGCACTGCTATTGGTTTTCTATATAATCAAGATTTGATTTTTACATGTGAAGAAGTTTCTGTTAAGTTCTGATGTTCGTTGTATGTTATTTATCATGGTATTTGCCTTCACGATATCAGGTTCTTTACTTTTTCAGTGGCGAAGGAAACAGTTGTGACAAAAACTTCAGGAAATTCAGGAAAAAGTGGTTTGTGTCGTGCGCCTATTCCTAGAAGTCTCCCAACTCCAAGAACTGAGCATGAAATACTATCAGCCTCAAATCTGAAGTCCTTCACATACGACGAGCTTCAGAAAGCTACTAGAAATTTTCTTCCGGAGTTTCTTTTAGGGGAAGGCGGGTTTGGATGTGTGTACAAAGGGTGGGTGAATGAACAGACTCTAAAAGCTGCAGCACCTGGATGCGGAATGGTCGTTGCTGTAAAAAGGCTCAGTCCTGAAGGCTTCCAGGGCCATAAAGAGTGGTTGGTACGCCCCTACATTGCTGACTTGCGGATTTTGTCATTATAAATGGGCATTGTTTTAATTTGCTGACTGTCCCTGTCCAGGCTGAAGTCAATCACCTAAGTCAACTCCATCATCTGAATTTGGTTAAACTAATTGGTTATTGTTTGGATGGGGATAACCGGATGTTGGTGTATGAGTACATGTCAAATGGTAGCTTGGAGAATCATCTATTTAGAGGCAAGTCGGCTTGAGCAAACTGCTTTAACTATTGAATGTTCGATAAAATGTTTTCTGTACTATTAAACAATAGGCCATCAGACAACAAGCTTCTTGATTTTAAGCTGAACTTATAAAGTGTGACGTGCAGGAGGTGGTGAACCACTTTCTTGGGTAACAAGAGTGAAGATCGCCTTAGAAGCTGCACAGGGGCTCAACTTCTTGCATAATGAGGAACAACAAGTCATATACCGTGATTTCAAGGCGTCCAATATTCTATTAGATGCGGTATGTAATCAGCTTCGATGCTCATGCGAATTAAACAAATGATGTCTGTCTCGTTATGTCATGTAATTGTATTATTCCGCTTGTTTATATAGGAATTTAATGCAAAATTATCGGATTTTGGTCTGGCAAAAGAAGGTCCTACTCCTGGTTGCACCCATGTTACCACTCAAGTTCTTGGTACTCATGGTTACGCTGCGCCAGAATACATAGCAACAGGTCAGTTTATTTCTTCAGCCCATTACATGTAAATGCCTTTTGATCTCAATCAATTGGATTGATTTTGAGTGCCATCCATTTCGTTTCTCAACGCTATCTCAGTTTCTACTAAAATGGCGCCATTCATAGGATTTAAGCATTTTGTTCTCTACGTATACAGGTCGTCTCACAACAAAGTGTGATGTGTACAGCTTTGGGGTTGTATTGTTAGAGATCATATCAGGCCGACGAGCTCTTGAGAGAAACAGGATTGGTTCAGAGCAAAATCTTGTTGAATGGGCAAGACCTTATTTATGCGACAGGCGCAAAGTCTTTCGTGTAATGGACACCTCCATGGAGGGCCAGTACCCACAAAAGGGAGCTTATATAGCCGCTGCCATAGCCTACCAATGCACAGGTGATGCTAAATCTCGCCCTTCTATGTCCGAGGTTGTATCAGCTCTGGAACGCATCCCAGCCAAGAAACATAATTTCACATCCAATACAAGTAGCGAAGCACCTTCTCCTACCCACATGTCCCCTGCTCGATACAGCAGTAAGCCATCTTCACCTAAGTCTCGGAACACGAGCGGATCACCTCTGCCTCCTCCTCGAATAAGCTGTAAACAGGATGAAGACTTTCGGGTTCATCGATAGATCATAGGTGCACAAATTACCCACAATATTTCCCACTTTTTTTCCCTACTAGTTGCATTGAGAAAGGTAGATTAGGATGTGCAGACCACACTGGTTGATAACATTGAGGTTTACATATCTATATGCTATTTCTTTATTCTTCTCTTTTTAGTTAGGTTCCAGAAGTTGAAGGTGAAAAGATCTGATGCAGCGCAGTCAAATGTTGTAAGTGTTAAAACAACATCGTTTTAACACGCGATATTTGACTGCGTTATACCAAATCTGAATCCAAGTTCAAGCGGAAGTGTAATACTCGAAGACGGATATATATATTCAATAAAACTTACATGTTTGAGTCATAATTGAGCTACAATTTAATTTCATCTAATCCTAACTCTTGATATCATTGCTCATCAAAAACATATTATCAAGCAACTTCATGATCCCTATTCCCTTTGAAACACTATTTGGCTTCTTTCCAATATTTCCATTCCAGCTTCATCTGTTCCTTCATTCAAAATCTCAATTTGTTTCCAACTCCCAGCAGGAAAATCCACTTCTTCAAAATTCAAATCAAATCTCAATCAATTCCATCAAAAAATAAAAAAAATCAAATCTCAATCAAATACTTGGCTAGTCCTTCATCAAAAAAAAAAAAAAAAAAAACTTAGCTAGTCCAATGTGTAATGTTATAAACTTTGGGGGCCTGGTTGTGATTATACTAAAAAACGTTGTCGTACTGACCTGGTGAACTACGCTTCCGGTCAAAGCCTCGTTCAAATCGCGGCTCCGGCGTCAAGACCAGCTCCGGCTTCCTCAGATCACAAATCGGTTTTTTCTCGAGCATGATCGCTGAAGATTAAACAAAGACAGGTACACATCATCATCTTCATTGACTTTTGATCTATTTATCGAAAAAATTTCATTGACTTCAGTCGATTTGTTGCTTTCGAAAACCCTAAAACGGATCCTAATCGCACTTGCAATTTCGATTTCTGTTTTCGCAATCAGATTGAATAAATTGCGCTTAGTTCGTTTGAGAATGGTGCTGGTATTAGCTTTGGGGGATCTGCATATTCCGCACAGGGCAGCTGATCTACCTGCCAAGTTTAAGTCTATGTTGGTTCCTGGAAAAATCCAGCACATAATTTGCACCGGAAATCTTTGCATCAAAGTAAGAAATAGTTTTTGTCAATCAGTTGGTTGATTGTATGTAGATTGATTGATATGTTGATTAGTCCATTTCACAGTAATTTGAACTAATGAAATGGTTCCGATTGGTATCCCCTTTTTATTTATTTACTTTTATGCTGAATTAAACTTAAGGCATTAAGTTTTATGCTGATTGTATGTACTACTACACCTGATTTATTTTTTAACTTCACTTTCTCATAAGTCAAGTTGTGTATTCCAGTTGTATTGTAATGCTAATGTAAATGAATTATCCTACTGTGGTGTTTTATTTCGGGGTTTTCAAAGTAATAAGAAATTTCCCATGTTTTTTTTTCTTCAGGAAGTTCATGACTACTTGAAAACTCTTTGCCCGGACTTGAACATCACTAGAGGTGAATATGATGAGGAGGCACGATACCCGGAGACCAAAACTCTCACTATTGGCCAATTCAAGCTTGGTCTATGCCACGGTCATCAGGTTTAATTTCGTGTCTTGAGCCTTTCACAATCGAGACCAAAATCATCTTTGTATTAAGGACTAAGGAGATTTGATTTTGTATACTATGACTGAATAGTTGCTAAAGACATTCTAGGCTACTAAGATGCTAAGAAAATAAACTGATCTTTGTTCACTGAAAGTGTTAGGTTTTGTCCCAGTTTTAACTCAAATTTGAACTAGGTACGTCTTTTTCTCTGGCTATCTGTTTTCAGGCTGTTAGTCTACTGCCTTCTCAAATTCTCGGCAATGTATAGGTTCTGCACTGCAATAGAGAATAGACTAAATAAAGTGTTGATGTGGTGGAATGAGTAACTTCTCATGAAACTAAAAAGTCTGTCCAGTGAACTGTACTTGTTTGCACTTGGTTTTATAGTTGTTTCCCAGGCTATTCGTGTTTCAACTTTCAAGCATTTCAAGAGCTACTGGTAGTAAAAAATTTCACATGTGTAGTTTTAGGTTTGATTTATTTTGCCTGCAATTTAGTCTTTAATTTTATCTACAACTGATGCAAAGTCTGTTAGTTTTATTTGTTTCAGGGAAATGTATTCCCTACTGTTGGTGATGATTGGCTATATTTATCCTTAAGACAATTTCTGAAATTTATTCACTTAATGTTTTTGTATATCTGAGGAATTGAACTCCTTGTGTTTCAAATTTCTTTGGAAGGTGGTTCCATGGGGAGACCTTGACTCTCTGGCTATGCTCCAAAGGCAGCTGGATGTAGACATCCTCATTACAGGCCACACCCACCAGTTCACAGCATACAAACATGAAGGTGGAGTCGTTATCAATCCAGGGTCAGCAACAGGCGCCTTCAGTAGCATCACATACGATGTCAACCCCAGTTTCGTACTGATGGACATCGATGGCCTCCGTGTTGTGGTCTATGTGTATGAATTGATTGATGGTGAAGTCAAAGTCGACAAAATTGACTTCAAGAAGACAGCTGCTGCGTAAGCCACATACCTGAAGTAAAATCACATTTAAAAATGTCAATTCCATCATCTGATGCTGTCAGAATTTCAAGATCCTGTAATGGGTTAGTAAGTTTCGCCTCATTTGAGATTGATTTGTGTAAGATCACAACCCTGCTTGCACTTTATAATGCTAGGACGTGCTTTTAAACAATTATTTGCCACTTGTTCATGATGAAATACAACTCGGTGCATCCTAAGAACTATAGGTGATTTAACTAGCAGTGAAACGGAACAGCATGATGTGCTCGTAAGTCTCCCCCGGCTGCACAATCTGTGATGGGAAGTTAGGGTGGTTGACAGAGTCCGGAAAGCCTTGAGTCTCAAGGCACAGGGCAGCATGGGTCGGGTAGATCGCCCCATCTTTACCCGCGACGTTGCTGAACATGTTACTAGAGTAAAACTGCACACCAGGCATGTTTGTCCAGAGCTCCATGCATCTGCCAGACACCTTATCGCTCACAACAGCAGCAGGGCTGAGATGCTTCCCCTTTCCAGCATCAATGAGAACATAGTTCACATCGTACCCGTATCCACCTGGAACTTGACTGATTCTTGACCCGATTTCTTTCGGCTGGGAGAAGTCAAATGGGGTGTTTTCCACAAGTGTGATTTGGCCAGTTGGGATAAGTCCGTGATCCACTGGGGTCACCGAATCAGCAAAGATTTGGAGGTAATGGTTTAGAACTGTGCCTGAGCTGTGTCCGCGGATGTTCCAGTATATATGCGATGCCAGGTTGACAGGAGTAGGTTTGTTCACTGGCTTTGCTTCCATTTTGATGCTTAGCCCATTGCTTCCTACAAACATGTATGTCACCTTCACATCCAAGGCTCCTGGAAAACCTGTGCATTCCATTTTCACCAAATCTCAGTACTCTGTACCAAACTTAGCTACATGAAAGATGAAGCTGTACCTTCTTCCCCATCAAAGCTCTTGTAGCTGAAAATCAAGTGACTGTTTTTGTCATAGGACTCCACATCCCACATAACATCCCCATACCCTTTTGGTCCACCTGAAATCAGATTCAGATAGAACAGAATCAGTTACAAAAGAGAGAGCAGTTGGAGATCAGAAAGCTAGAGTTTAGCTTCAACCATGAAGTGTATTGTTGCCATCATTTGCAGGAAGTTTGTAGGTCGCCCCATTACATCTGAAATGAGCTCCACCAATCCTATTAGCCACACGCCCCACAATGGCTCCAAAATAGGTTGTGTCATTCTGCCATTCACACATCAGACTCATCATCTATCAGTCAATAAATCAGTCAATCAAGTTGGGAACAAGAAAAGGAGCACCTTGTAAGTATCAAGTGAGTCATACCCAAGAACAACATCATCTAATTTTCCTGCAATCAAGTAAAAAAGATTCCATCTTTGTCACACAAAAACTTCAGAAAGCAGTAAGCATGTATTCAATTCACAGTGACATAAAACACTAAAGAACACAAAGAGTTAGCAAACCAGTTTTGTCAGGCAGAATGACAGACACAACAGTGGCTCCCCAGTTGGTGAGCTTAACTGTGATATCACCTCTTTTTAGTTCATAAAGCTTAAGACCATCAGCAAACACATACGAAGAAGAAGAAGCCAACAGAAGCAAGCAGCAGAAACCTAAAACAAGATTGGCCATTGGGATTAGAGCGAGAGTGAACAAAGTTGTGTCCCTTCTGATGGATTATTTATATGGCAGTTTCAGAGTTGCAGATGTTCAACATAAACTTCAAAAATGAGATAAGGTGTACATGTGGGGAATTCTATCTTTTTAGATATGTGGGGATGAATGAAAACAAAATTTGAAACATAATTTCAAGTTTGGAAAATGGATGAGAAGAAGAATGGGCAAGTCATCAATGGTGTCCTAAATCTTTAAGCCTCTTCACCTGACTTTCTAATAAGCTAAGAATTCGGTGCAGTGAGATCAAATGCTGTGAATATCATAACAGTGTAGTTTCAAATCTTCGATTGATATTTTTAGAAATATAATAAACTAACACCCGTTTGATCAAGACGACAGTGTGTTGATACTCATATCATTTGAAATATCTACATCCATGAATGAAAATTAAGATGAAGAAGAAAAACAGAAGAAAAAACACACACAAATCCAGATTAGGTAGAAGACAGGGAATATCTTTATTTAATGTTTATCACGGGTTAAGTTTCGGAATTGAAAAAAATTAATAAACTAAATTAATTTGCAGTTTTTTCAAGAAGTTGTGTCTTGGGCATTGAACAAAAGATACGAATGTAAGTAGAGTGTGAAATGTACTACTGTTATAAAAAAAAAGTGTGAAATGTACTTTTTGCGAGTGATGGAAGGCCAAGTGAGATGAAAGCAATTGAAAGAGAGTGTAATGGCCTTATCTTTCGAAACAAATGTCGTGAATTTATAAGGTAACATTTTATAAGGCAGAAGATAAAATGGCACAAAAAAAATGAGACTTTTATACTTTTGGGTCACCAATCAAAGTTAGCAACACCGAGCCTCATCTTCATATCACAACTATATTTTACAGCTTGATTCTCTTTTAGTTAGTTCATTTAGTCACTTTAGCACTAATTAGTTAGGGGCTTTCGATTGAGCTGAAATTTAAGAATTTAATTTAGCTTATATTAGTTGAATTTATTTTATTTTAATTTAACATAACTTAATTTAGCTGAATTTAGTTTAGCTTAGCTGAATTTTGTATCAAAAAAAAAAACTTAGCTGTATTTAGTTTATTTTATTTTAGTTTAACTTATAATTTATACCAACTTAACACCAACCAACCACCACCACCACCACCACCACCACCACCACCACCACCACCACCACCACCATGATGAATTATAAAGGCAAAGTTAAATAAAATAAAACATGGTGGAGGGTGGTGGGTGGTGGTGGTGGTGGTGGTGAACTTTAATCAAATAAAATTTACTTTAATTTAATTTAATTTAATTTAGTTTATTTTATTTTAATTTATTTTGTTTAGCTTAGTTGAATTTAATTTAATTTAGTTGAATTTAATTTAATTTAGTTGAATTTAATTTAACTTAACCGAATTTAATTTATAAAACGTAAATTTAAAGTCCATTGAACAGGGCCGGTTCAGGTGACGAAGTAATAAAAAAAAGTTTTGAATTTTTTTTTGATAAGCTATAAGTTACAAAGACAATAAAGCTGTAAGTTTAAAGCTAGGAAATAACGTCCAACTAGGATCAGTACAGACAATAAAAGATAAACGTGAATTGACATGAGTCTGCTGCTCCACTTTGCCTCTGGAGTGGGCACATCATCTCGTCACTCACAGTATGAAGAAGGCATGCCAACACTTAACAGCAACCGTGCATCATCCGCCTGCCCAAAGCACCGGCCAAAAAACCGGTTGAGAGGAACTACAAATACACAAAAAAAGAAGCCAAAAAAACCCCACACCTAAAACCCACCACCCCGAAAATCACCCATAGCACCACCCACTGCCCCAAAACTACCATCATCACCCCCAAAACTCCACCCTAAACCGCCAACCAACACCACCGTCACTGGTTGTCGGATGGAAAAGGAGGAGGAGGGGGAGGAAGCGGATGAGGTGCGGGCGGGATGGGCCATGGATGGTTCTGGAGGGGGTGTTGGAACCGGTGGAGGAGGTGGGAGCAGAGGTGAGCTGGTGGAGGCGGTAGTTTTGAAATTATCTTTAAATTGTCATTTTGGATAGTTCAAAAGTAATAGTTTAACTCTCCATTTTATCATTTACCAAATAAAAGACGAACAAAATGCCGTCCAGGTAACAAGTACTTGTAGTTGAATAAATACGTCACTTTTCAATCATATATATCTCTTTTTTTTTTTTGACACGAATCATATATCTCTTTTAAGTAAATATTTAATTTACGGTAAGGGGTGGGGAGGCTTCACCACCTGCAACTGAGATTCATTTTTGACCAATTTTTATCGAGACCATCGGCTAAGTGTTTGAGTTTACTAAACAAAAATAATCGATGGTTTGGTTTTTCGAAATTCCGATGTAAAATGTATGGATACAAAGTAATTTTAATAAATGTAATATCTATGGATATTTTGAGTGAAATTACTAATTGATACCACTCAAATGTTACATGTTTGACATCAAAATGTTGGTGGAAATTTCGTAGAAGGTGTTTAGAAAACCAATATAAATATAAATAATAAGATCAATACTTGTCTGAGTGAATATTTTAGACAGAAATCGTTTTCGAAACTCCTTTTATTCATATTCGGTTTGATTGGGCATCAAGTTTTAGTCAAGAGTTGAAAAATATGAGGGATGGAGCATCATATGGTTTGGGATTTGGAAGTAAGCTTCGGAGAACATTCCTTGCTCATAAGAAAGAGTTTCTACTAAACTTAATTCGGGATAATTAAAGAATATACTAAACAAAATCGGAGTTTTTTTCTTTTCAAAATGACATGTTTGAGTTTCAACATATCCAAAATGATCCGAGTGAGTTTGCTATTTCATTTTTGACCTGTTTCAACATATCCGGGGATCCGGTTTTGTGCGTTTTTAACAAAACCGGATTCTGAGGATCCGATTTTATGTGCAAACGAGAATACGTGGAGTTCTCTCATCCGCACACATCTCGTTTGCACATAAAATCGGATCATGAAGATCCTGTTTTATTTAAAACGCACAAAATCGAATCCCAGGATCCGGTTTTATTAAAAACAGGTCAAAACTAAAATGCCAAACTCACTTGGATCATTTTGGATATGTTGAAACTCAATTAGGTCATTTTGAAGAAAAAAATCACAAAATCGCAACATGTTATATTGTTTTGCGAATTGCGTATGGTCTATTATTGATATATTGTCTTTGATTGTTTACTATAAAGTGACATATTTTTAAACAAGATGCTAAATCTATGTTTCAAAGAGATCGATAAAATCGTCAATAAGGTGGTGGTTGAGTTGATAGAGCACTTGACTTGCGATAGCAAGGTCAAAGATTCGAACTCCACCGTGGCAATTTCCTTTCCACAATTTTGTGGAGGGATGCTTTTCGTCCCGCCTCGGTGTGGATGCGTTGTTCCTCCCTCGCGGAGGTGTTCTTCGTCCCGCCTTGGCGTGAACGTGTTGTTCCTCCTTCACGGAGGTGTTGTCCGTCCCGTGTGGACGTGTTGTACTCTTCAATGTGTGGAGGTGCGTGTATGCGATTGTACCGAATGAAAAGTGTGTATATACAAAATGTATTCGTGTAATACTTGATTTGAATGAGATGTTACAGCAGTGTGAATGAACACTGAATAGTTCTAATTTAATTAAGTAAAAACTTTAGATAGGCATGAAATCAAGTAAGCTCTTGTATGAAAATCACAAAGTGAATGACTTGGATGCAAGAAAACTATATGCAAATTAAAATCCAAAGTCTTAAATCTCATGTAATATAGATTATGACGCAAATGCATATTTCCATTTTCAAATACGTTAATACCGCGTTGAAATTTCAACATTTGGAAATTACCTTCAGTGAGGTGCTAAAAAGAAAGACCAACATGGTCTAAAAAATTAGCTTTCCCATGGTCCATGACGTGTAGAGTGACCTAATGAGATCCGATTACAAAGAATTGAGACTTTGACTCGTTACATCTTTGTAATTACACTCCGGCCCTCCAACTATAAAAAAGTCCCTATTACCCGGTTCGAGTTTAGATATATAGAATGTGG
This sequence comes from Rhodiola chrysanthemifolia, assembly GCA_033675395.1. NCBI lineage: Eukaryota > Viridiplantae > Streptophyta > Magnoliopsida > Saxifragales > Crassulaceae > Rhodiola > Rhodiola chrysanthemifolia. The sequence continues at coordinate 18,438,622 of CM066204.1, forward strand.
GAAGAAAAATTGACTTGTCTCAATTTCGTGAATTTGGTTCATTGACGTCTAAACATTATTTTTTTTATCGTGGGTTTTTACATCTCATACATATCAATCACCATTCGAATACATCTTATACATACTGTATGAGAACTTTTCTTATCGGGTACATGTGATATTCGACTCTTGGAGCACATGCCACACACGGCACCACCCGTATTCGATACTTGAATTGTGTTCATTAAAGCATCATCCACTTTGAAACCCACAAGCATAAACTTGCAATTAGTACTTCCACGCGCACATGGAAGGAATAGACGAACTAGCAACGCCAACATGCAAGAACAATATGTCCACGAGGGACGAATAACACCTTCACGAGGGAAGGACAACACGTCCACGCCGAGGCGGGACGAGAACACATCCACAAGGGATGAATAACACTCATCACATAATTGAGGAGAAAATATGTTACTCAATGAAGTCTAACCTTTGACCTCTTGACAATTGTCAAGAGTTCAAGCCAACTCGATCAATACCTCTTTCGCAAATAGGAAGAGAATCAAATTTCCAAATCGATCTTTTTCTTCTAAAATTTAAAGTTAGGAGACAACAATCAAAATAAAAAAAGTTGAAGAGGTGAAAGTATCAACTAAAGGGGTTAATGATGTAAATATCAGAACAATCAAAAGATTAGCAACGAGCCAACGAGATCGACGCATTAAATATGTTTATTACGGTATCCCAAAAAAAGTCAATATTTCACAAAATCATAAAAAATTACAATTACATGTCATTAACTATAAAAATATACAAAAAGCGGACACATTCTCTTCGCCTTTTCCTTCTCTCCCTCATCACACTTTCCCTCCAGACTGAGCTCGGCGTCAATGGAGAGTTCGCCGGCGTCGCTCCGGCGCGGCCTCCCTCTCTTGAGCCAGCAGTTCACCGCTCTGTTTAAAAAGAACCTCCTATTGTCCTGGCGGAGCAAGCGCGCCACGTTTCTCCAGCTCTTCTCGTCGCTGTTTTTCATTTTTCTGATTTTCTGCATCGAGAAGGCGATCGAGTCGCGGAACGAGTCGTCGACGGCGTCGATGAATTTGTTCGATCCTGAGCCGCTGGTGATGCCGCCGATTCCGCCGTGTGAGGAGAAGTTTTATGTGAAGAAGCCGTGCTACGACTTTGTGTGGAGCGGGAATGCGAGTGCTAGGATTGGGAGGATTGTGGAGGGCATAATGAAGAATAATCCTGGTCGACCGATTCCTTCCGGGAAGGTAACGTTGCTGCTGTTCATTTCAAGATTTTGACTTTTAAAATTTATATTATTTAATTGATTGACTTTGATTGAAGTTTTGAGTATTGATGAACTGGATATTTCTTTTACGACTGGGTTAGGATTTGAGCTTCTAAGATGTAAGCTCATTTGCAGTACTTGAAAAGCATTTGGAAGTTTTGATGCCGATGTATATAATTTTGTTTGGTTGAAAGTGCTGATTGACCCCTACATTAGAAATGGTGGAGCAATAGAATTAGTTTTAGAGGTATTTTATCGGGCTGATGGTTTTATCGTAAGGATATAACTAGTATAATGTGAGTGGGATCTGCACAGAAAATATAGAATCAGTAGGCTGGTCAATGGTGGATTGTAGATAGATGAATAAAAATATTATACGCAGCTCCTTTGTTTGTCTGCATAGGTAAAATCGTTTACCACCAAGGAGGAAGTAGACTCATGGCTTTTCAGCAATCCGATGCACTGTCCCGGAGCGCTGCATTTTGTGGATAGAAATGCTACTTTTATAAGCTATGGACTGCAGACAAATTCTACTGCTGTTATGAAGAGAGGGCATTTTGAAGATCCCACATTCAAGTTTCAAATTCCACTTCAAGTCGCTGCTGAGCGAGAAATTGCTAGGACATTGATAGGAGGTATTACTTTTCTTTGTTTGGCGTGAGCAGTTATTATAATCAACTACAATGCTGTTAAAGCCTCTCCTTAGATACCTGATTCCCGATTCTTAACTGAGTGAATAACCTCAGGTCGCGGTGTTAATATGTTTAAGGTCACCTAGGATTTGAAACATACTTGATATCGTCTGTCTGTGGTCTGACAGATGCAAGCTTTAGCTGGACAATAAGCTTCAAAGAATTTGCGCACCCTGCCGGGGATACATTCTCTGCAATTGGCACAATTGGGCCAACTTTTTTCCTTGCCATCGCCATGTTTAGCTTTGTGTTCCAAATTGGTTCTCTAACTGCAGAGAAGGAGCTCAAACTCCGTCAGGTCCTCTATAATTTAACTCACCATTGTTTGTGGCTTCTAGCAAACTTCACATAACTGGATTTTTATTTATTTATTTATTTTGCATCATACAGGCTATGACTATGATGGGCCTATATGATTCTGCTTATTGGGTGTCCTGGCTGACATGGGAGGGAATAGTTACACTTTTATCATCACTGTTTACAGTTCTCTTCGGGATGATGTTTCAGTTTGACTTTTTCTTGAACAACAGTTTTGCGGTTGTATTCTTGGTCTTCTTCCTTTTTCAACTAAATATGGTGAGTGGGGTTCTACCTGGTTGCATCAGCTAAGTAGCATCTTATTTCTTGGATCTTATTCACTTCTCCATCCTTGCTAGATTGGATTCGCTTTCATGTTATCCGCCTTCATCAGTAAATCATCTTCCTCAACAACTGTTGGGTTCTCAATTTTCATTGTTGGATTTCTAACTCAAGTAAGTATTCATAAGATATATGAAAATATTAAATAAACCATATGTCAGAGTAATAACAGTTAACACAACCACTTCTGTGTTTGCAGCTTGTTACAGCCTTTGGATTTCCTTACAGCGACACCTTTTCTAATGCATATAGATTCGTCTGGTCACTTTTTCCTCCTAATCTTCTTGCCAAAGCTCTTCAGTTACTTGCTGATGCAACGTCCACACCATTGGATGTTGGGATTAGTTGGAAGAGAAGGGCAGAGTGTGCACCCAATGATGATGAATGTATTATTACAATAGTAAGTTGGGTTATCTCAAATTTCAATGCTACGTGGTTCATCGATTGACCATTAAATAGTCGGTTAAGATTCCTCACTTATCTGCTGTAACTATTCCTTCGATCCATGCCTACTGTTGCCTACATCAACTGATTTTTCTTCTCATCCTACTGGCAGAATGACATCTACCTATGGCTTGTCGCAACATTTGCTGTGTGGTTTCTGCTGGCCATATACTTTGATAATATAATTCCAAATTCATCCGGTGTGCGTAAATCAGTGTTTTACTTTCTGAGACCTGGATACTGGACAGGAAAAGGTGGAAATAAGGTGGAAGGTAACTACATCTCAGGCCTAACCTTTGTAAAAGACAATTTGAACTGACAATATATTTTAGTAACTTCTCAATTTTTCATTGGCATTAGAGGGTAGCATTTGCAGCTGCTTTGGTTCAATTCCACAATTGGAGCGAATAATTCCAGACGATCAGGATGTCCTTGAAGAAGAAAACCTTGTAAAACAACAGATGAAGGATGGTGTGCAAGATTCAACTATTGCAGTTCAGATACGAGGCCTTGCTAAAACATATCCGGGGGCAACCAATGTTGGCTGTTGTAAATGTAGTAGAACCCCGCCTTACCATGCTCTAAAGGTATTTTAAATTATATATGATTAGAAAAATAGATAACAAGCGTAAATATCAGTTCATCATTTTTTGCATTGGCTAATCTTCGTTAAATATTTAGGGATTGTGGGCTAACTTTGCCAAGGATCAGCTGTTTTGCCTTCTTGGACCCAATGGAGCAGGAAAGACTACAACCATCAATTGTTTGACTGGCATTACTCCTGTGACTGGGGGAGATGGTAGGATTATCTGTTAGATAATAGATTGCAACTTCAATCTTAACAAATAAGCCAAATAAACTGAAATATGTAATGCTTTAATATCTTGAACAGGTATTATTTATGGGGATTCGATTAGGAGCCCTGTTGGGATGTCAAACATTCGCCGAATCATAGGTGTTTGTCCCCAGGTTATTCTCTATCCATATATTTATTCCTCGTGCATATTGTGTACCGATACAGTGCTGTTCTCGTTTGATGCAGACCGATCATTGGATGATGTTTTGCTCATCATATTAGCATTTGTTTTTTCATTAGCTGAAGACATTAACATCTTCTTTGGCATATTATTGTTGTATAGTTTGATATTCTTTGGAGTGCTTTGTCGGGACAAGAGCATCTGCATCTTTTTGCAAGCATCAAAGGATTAGCTCCTGCTTCAATTAAATCGGTATGCTTGTTCCCAGATTGAGCATTTTCCATAAAAGTGCTTTAAAAACATGATCTCAGCCCTGCCAGTGCCTCCTTAAGAAAAGTTATTGATGAGGTTTGAGATACCATTGCCTTTTGCAGGTGGCTAAAAAATCTTTAGATGAAGTGAAACTTACTCAGGCAGCACAAATGAGGGCTGGAAGCTATAGTGGGGGAATGAAACGACGCCTTAGTGTTGCTATTGCCCTTATAGGCGATCCAAAGTTGGTTATCCTCGATGAACCTGTAAGTGTATAACAATCCTTTCAGTTGCTAGAGAGTACTTAACTCTGAGTATCAATGTGAAGAGTTTTCTTTATAAATTGACAGACAACCGGTATGGATCCTATAACAAGAAGGCATGTGTGGGACATCATAGAGAATGCGAAAAAAGGCCGGGCCATTGTTTTAACGACTCATTCTATGGAAGAAGCTGACATCTTAAGTGACCGTATTGGAATTATGGCAAAGGGTAGGCTACGATGCATTGGAACCTCTATAAGGTTAAAGTCAAAGTTTGGTACTGGCTTTATTGCTAATGTCAGCTTCTCCGGAGGTTTAACCACACAGACTCCTCTTCGCGGTGAAGCAGTAGTTTCACCACAACACGATTCCGTGAAGGAATTTTTCAAAGAGGTATTTTCTTAAAGATGTCTTTATCTATACAAATTACAATCCAAGTAAGATAGTTGCATGACTCGAGACTTATCTACAGCGACTTGATGTGGTGCCTAAGGAAGAAAACAAGGCTTACCTCACTTTTGTTATTCCTCATGATAAAGAAGAGCTACTGACAGTAAGGCCTCCTACAACTGAAAATCATAGACCCGATCGCTTCGTTTTCCATTGCCATATTTCGTTGTAAAGTCATGCATTTGTTTTTCGTGTCTATATTCTGATATGTATTTATTGTTGAACCAGGATTTTTTTTCCGAGCTGCAAGATAGAGAAGAAGAATTTGGTATATCAGATATACAACTTGGTCTAACGACTCTTGAAGAAGTTTTTTTAAACATAGCAAGGCAAGCAGAGCTAGAAAGTGCTGCAGCTGAAGGGACCTTGGTGACCTTGACATTAACATCGGGAACTTCAGTCCAGGTATGGAAAGTTATTAGTCTCCTACTTTTTCATAATTCTTACATGTAGAACGCTTACCAAATAAATCTATGAACTTAAACACTTCCACAATTTGTCTAACAATCGTGTATATGATTTTTCTATGGCAGATACCAGTTGGAGCTAGATTTGTGGGAATTCCGGGTACAGAAGATGCAGAGCATCCGTGGGGTTTTATGGTTGAAGTTTACTGGGATCAAGATGATTCAGGTACCTTATGCATAGCTGGTCACTCACCTGAGATGCCAATACCTCCTAATGTTGACTTTGCGGCTTCTACAAATGCTGCCGTCCAAAGAGGCCTGGGGAACAGCGGAAGACGCATACAGGGATTAGTGATTGATCCCAACCAACTCCCTGAGAACATTTCTCATTGATTCTTTTGTACAGTTCACAGAAAACTACAGAAGAAAATATATACGAGCACACTGAAAAGGGTCCCTTTGTACATTTTTAATTATAATGGCATGTATGAGTATTGAGTACCACAATGATTTGTTATTTATTTGATAGATATACAGAGACTGATATTTGTGATTTCTGCATTTGAGAAGTTTTTGATGTATTGAGGACTCAAAAGTATCAATCAAGCAGAACTTTAAGTTAAGAATTTAAGCGGACAATATGCTGTCGTGAACAATTTACTGCTTTTTCCGCGCTTGCTCCTCTGAGTGTTACTTTGTCTGAATCAAGCTCTGAGGAGCATATGTCAGACAATGATACTATGCCTTCCTGTTCACATCAGACTATTTCGCAATCCGATACAAGGAAGGTTATTGGGATGCTCAGCTGCATGAGAAGAAAGCCTCATAATGCATTATCATTCTTTAGGCAATTGAAGAAAAACGGGTTTAGGCATCATGATATCTACATTTATTGTGCAATTATCAGAATATTTTGTGATAAGCGTTTGGATAGACAGCTCGATTCTTTGCTGTTGGAAGTTGTGAGGAATGAGGTTGATTTCGAGGCGTCAGATTTGATAGAAATTCTAGCAGATAAAATCAACACTGAGGGAGTGAAATCCCTGCTCTTGGCATTTGACGTACTTGTAAAGGTTTATGTTTGTTTGGGTATATTTGAAGAAGCTATGCAGATATTGTTCCATGGTTTAAGATGTGGCATTGTCCCTCATATATTTACGTGTAATTTTCTTATGAGTAGATTGGTTGAGCATGATAAGGCTGATACAGCAATGGTCTTTTTTCAACAGTTAATTGGACTTGGATTGAAACCCAATGATTATACTTACACAATCGCCATCAAGGCCTTGTGTAAAATGGGCAGTTTGGAAGAGGCATTTGGCCTTTTTCAGGAAACAGATGAAGTCGATGTGAAGCTAAACCATTTTGCTTATTCCACATATATTGAAGGGCTTTGCTCCCATAGAAGAGTTGAATTGGCGTATCAACTACTTCAAGAATGGAGAGCAGCAGGGAAACCAATTTGTTTGTTTTGTTATACTTGTGTTGTTCATGGATTTTGCGATGAGATGAAGCTAAATGCAGCTGAAGGTGTTTTTCTTGACATGGAAGAACACGGGATAATTCCTGATGCACATACATACTGTTGTTTGGTTATTGCTTATTGCAAATCAGGTAATTTATCAAAAGCGATGACTCTACACGGTGATATGATGGCGAAGGGAATCAAAACTAATTGTGTTATCATTAGTTCGTTGCTGAAGTGTTTTTGTGAAAGGGGCATGGTTGATGAAGCATTGAAAGTATATAATAACTTTCAACAATTAGGTGTATTCCTCGATCAGGCCGCGTACAATATCGTGATCTATGGCTTGTTTAGGACAGGGAAGGTACATAAGGCCATGGATTTAGTCAATGAAATGAAGAGAAAACACATGTTCCTTGACATTGTTAGCTATACGACCATGATAGATGGCTACTTCTTACAAGGAAATACAGTGCAGGCCCTGAAGGTAGTCAAGGAGATGGAAGGAAACGGTATCGTACTAGACCTTGCTATTTATAATGTACTTGCTCGTGGTTTTTGTAGAAATGGTTTTGTTTCTGAGGCTAAAGATCTTTTGGATCACATGAAAGCCCAAGGGATAGAAATTAATCATACCATGCACACAATGATTATTGAGGGCTTGTTCGTTAGAAGAAAGGTAAAGGAAGCTGAAGTTTATTTTGAGAAGTTGGAAGACAAGTGTTTGGATAATTATACTGCAATGATAAATGGCTACTGTGAAGCAAACTGTGCGAGACAAGCTTATGAACTTTTTATTAAGCTGTCTGCTAATCAGCAGATAGTGAGAAAAACGTATTTTAAAGTCCTCACTAGCATTTGTTTGGAGGCAGATGCTGAAAAGGCTTTAAAACTACTTGAGACTCTGTGGTCTAATAATTTGGAACTGACTAATGCTATATGTGGTAAATTGCTTGCTATTTTTTGTCAAGCTGGGGAAATGAAGGTTGCCAGATTACTCTTCGATACTATACTTGCGAAAGGAGAATCTGTTGACCTTATTGCATACACAATAATGATCCAATGTTACTGTGCAATGAATTGTGTGCAGGAAGCGTCTGTCCTGTTTGAAGACATGAAGCAAAGAGGGTTAAAACCCGATCTTATTATTTATACGGTTCTGCTTGATGGCCTTTCAAAAGTAAGTTTGACGAGAGCATGTTCGTCAGATGTAAAAAGTAGTAAGGAAGGAGTGGATGCTTTGTATCTGCTAAGAGAATTGAAGAATTCGGGGGTAAAACCTGATGTTATATGTTACACAGTTCTCATCGACAGAAATTGTAAGAGGGATAATATTGATAATGCCCTTAGTCTCTTTCGTGAAATGATTGATCAGGGACTGCGACCTGATAATGTGGCATATACTGCTCTCCTGGCAGGACTTTGTAGTAGGGGAGATGTGGTGGAGGCTGTAGACCTGCTTAATGAAATGGAACTTAATGGGATACAGCCAGATGAGAGGACACGAAAGGTTGTGGACCATGGTGTTCTAAAAGTCAGGAATTGATGCCGGTGTATATAAATTTGTTTGGTTGAAAGTACTGAATGACCCCTACATTAGAAATGGTGGAGCAATAGAATTAGTTGTAGAGGTATTTTATCGGGCTGATGGTTTTATCTTAAGGATATAACTAGTATGATGTGAGTGGGATCTGCACAGAAAATATAGAATCGGTAGGCTGGTCAATGGTGGATTGTAGATAGATGAATAAAAATATTATAAGCAGATCCTTTGTTTGTCTGCATAGGTAAAATCGTTTACCACCGAGGAGGAAGTAGACTCATGGCTTTTCAGCAATCCGATGCACTGTCCCGGAGTGCTGCATTTTGTGGATAGAAATGCTACTTTCATAAGCTATGGACTGCAGACAAATTCTACTGCTGTTATGAAGAGAGGGCATTTTGAAGATCCCACATTCAAGTTTCAAATTCCACTTCAAGTCGCTGCTGAGCGAGAAATTGCTTGGACATTGATAGGAGGTATTACTTTTCTTTGTTTGGCGTGAGAAGTTATTATAATCAACTACAATGCTGTTAAAGCCTCTCCTTAGATACCTCATACCCGATTCTTAACTGAGTGAATAACCTCAGGTCTCGGTTTTAATACGTTTAAGGTCACCTAGGATTTGAAACATACTTATTATTGTCTGTCTGTGGTCTGTCAGATGCAAGCTTTAGCTGGACAATAAGCTTCAAGGAATTTGCGCACCCTGCCGGGGATACATTCTCTGTAATTGGCACAACTGGACAACCTTTTTTCCTTGCCATCGCCATGTTTAGCTTTGTCTTCCAAATTGGTTCTCTAACTGCAGAGAAGGAGCTCAAACTCCGTCAGGTCCTCTATAATTTAACTCCTCACCATTGTTTGTGGCTTCTAGCAAACTTCACATAACTGGATTTTTATTTATTTATTTACTTTGCATTATACAGGCTATGACTATGATGGGCCTATATGATTCTGCTTATTGGGTGTCCCTGCTGACATGGGAGGGAATAGTTACACTTTTATCATCACTGTTTACAGTTCTCTTCGGGATGATGTTTCAGTTTGACATTTTCTTGAACAACAGTTTTGCGGTTGTATTTTTGGTCTTGTTCCTTTTTCAACTAAATATGGTGAGCGGTTCTACCTGGTTGCATCAGCTAAGTAGCATCTTATTTCTTGGATCTTATTCACTCCTCCATCCTTGCTAGATTGGATTCGCTTTCATGTTATCCGCCTTCATCAGTAAATCATCTTCGTCAACAACTGTTGGGTTCTCAATTTTCATTGTTGGATTTCTAACTCAAGTAAGTTTTCATAAGATATATGAAAATATTAAATAAACCATATATCAGAGTAATAACAGTTAACACAACCACTTCTGTGTTTGCAGCTTGTTACAGCCTTTGGATTTCCTTACTGCGACACCTTTTCTAATGCATACAGATTCGTCTGGTCACTTTTTCCTCCTAATATTCTTGCCAAAGCTCTTCAGATACTTGCTGCAACGTCCACACCAATGGATGTTGGGATTAGTTGGAAGAGAAGGGCAGAGTGTGCACCCAATGATGGTGAATGTATTATTACAATAGTAAGTTGGTTTATCTCAAATTTCAATGCTGTGGTTCAGCAATTGATCATTAAATAGTCGGTTAAGATTCCTCACTTATCTGCTGTAACTATTCCTTCGATCCATGCCTACTGCTGCCTATATCAACTGATTTTTCTTCTCATCCTACTGGCAGAATGACATCTACCTATGGCTTGTCGCAACATTTGCTGTGTGGTTTCTGCTGGCCATATACTTTGATAATATAATTCCAAATTCATCCGGTGTGCGTAAATCAGTGTTTTACTTTCTGAGACCTGGATACTGGACAGGAAAAGGTGGAAATAAGGTGGAAGGTAACTTTACATCTCAGGCCTAACCTTTGTAAAAGACAATTTGGACTGACAATATATTTTAGTAACTTCTCAAATTTTTATTGGCGTTAGAGGGTAGCATTTGCAGCTGCTTTGGTTCAATTCCACAATTGGAGCGAATAATTCCAGACGATCAGGATGTCCTTGAAGAAGAAAACCTTGTAAAACAACAGATGAAGGATGGTGTGCAAGATTCAACTATTGCAGTTCAGATACGAGGCCTTGCTAAAACATATCCGGGGGCAACCAATGTTGGCTGTTGTAAATGTAGTAGAACCCCGCCTTACCATGCTCTAAAGGTATTTTAAATTATATATGATTAGAAAAATAGATAACAAGTGTAAATATCAGTTCATCATTTTTTGCATTGGCTAATCTTCGTTAAATATTTAGGGATTGTGGGTTAACTTTGCCAAGGATCAGCTGTTTTGCCTTCTTGGACCCAATGGAGCAGGAAAGACTACCACCATCAATTGTTTGACTGGCATTACTCCTGTGACTGGGGGAGATGGTAGGATTATCTGTTAGATAATAGATTGCAACTTCAATCTTAACAAATAAGCCAAATAAACTGAAATATGTAATGCTTTAATATCTTGAACAGGTATTATTTATGGGGATTCGATTAGGAGCCCTGTTGGGATGTCAAACATTCGCCGAATCATAGGTGTTTGTCCCCAGGTTATTCTCTATCCATATATTTATTCCTCGTGCATATTGTGTACAGATACAGTGCTGTTCTCGTTTGATGCAGACCGATCATTGGATGATGTTTTGCTCATCATATTAGCATTTATTTTTTCATTAGCTGAAGACATTAACATCTTCTTTGGCATATTATTGTCGTATAGTTTGATATTCTTTGGAGTGCTTTGTCGGGACAAGAGCATCTGCATCTTTTTGCAAGCATCAAAGGATTAGCTCCTGCTTCAATTAAATCGGTATGCTTGTTCCCAGATTGAGCATTTTCCATAAAGGTGCTTTAAAATCATGATAAGAAAAGTTATTGACGAGGTTTGAGATACCATTGCCTTTTGCAGGTGGCTAAAAAATCTTTAGATGAAGTGAAACTTACTCAGGCAGCACGAATGAGGGCTGGAAGCTATAGTGGGGGAATGAAACGACGCCTTAGTGTTGCTATTGCCCTTATAGAGGATCCAAGGTTGGTTATCCTAGATGAACCTAAGTGTATATAACAATCCTTTCAGTTGCTAGAGAGTACTTAACTCTGAGTATCAATGTGAAGAGTTTTCTTTATTAATTGACAGACAACCGGTATGGATCCTATAACAAGAAGGCATGTGTGGGACATCAAAGAGAATGCAAAAAAAGGCCGGGCCATTGTTTTAACGACTCATTCTATGGAAGAAGCTGACATCTTAAGTGACCGTATTGGAATTATGGCAAAGGGTAGGCTACGATGCATTGGAACCTCTATAAGGTTAAAGTCAAAATTGTGTACTGGCTTCATTGCTAATGTCAGCTTCTCCGGAGGTTTAAGCACACAAACTCCTCTTCGTGGTGAAGCAGCAGTTTCACCACAACACGATTCCGTGAAGGAATTTTTCAAACAGGTATTTTCTTAAAGTTGTCTTTATCTATACAAATTACAATCCAAGTAAGATAGTTGCATGACTCGAGACTTATCTACATCGACTTGATGTGGTGCCTAAGGAAGAAAACAAGGCTTTCCTCACTTTTGTTTTTTTTTTTTCGATTCATAAGTGGTTGAAACCACCCAAAAAGATACACTGCTGCACCAGAACGTGCCGAAAACACTTACAACTGAATATAAATATGAGCAATACTCACTAATGACTATTCCCTACCCCTGAGAAAGCTTGTTTTCAGCCAGGATATCAACCAAGTCACACTTGAAGTATTACCACTCTACTCCCTACTTTGTGACTTGGGTTATACCCTAGCTTAGCTGCCAATCTGCCAGAAATCATCTCTAGTGCTTTAGAAGCTCTCCCTCACTTCTTCGATGCATCTACTGATTATTGAAGACGAATATAGGCACTTCGAACTTCGGTATTTTGCCCACCATGCGAGGCGGACCTTCACCAGTTCCCCAACATCCTCCACCCTCCTCTTCTTGCTCTGGAAGCACCTGTTATTTCTCTCTTCCCAAATGGACCATACGATCGCATAACCCAGCGTTCTCCATACCCTCTTATATGACTTTGAGGTGCTGAGTAGTGCCCAGCTCTCGAGTAGATTTTTTGCTGTTTCCGGCATTACCCAACTAGCTCCTCATGATACAGAAGAGCTACTGACAGTAAGGCCTCCTACCACATTGATTTGTTATTTATTTGATAGATATACATAGACTGATATTTGTGATTTCTGCATTTGAGAAGTTTTTGATGTATTGAGGACTCAAAAGTATGGACAGTACAGTCTTATCTCACAGCAATCAATCAAGCAGAGCTTTAAGTTAAGAATTTTATAAAATGGACAATGTGCCAGCTGGTTGCTGCCGCATAATTGAACTGCCGTATATACATAAGTGCCAAACTAATGTTGATACACGGTGAGATAAAATCAAAAATCAGTTGTGAGTTGCTAGGTAAGTATAGTTGAGTTCAAAATTATGGACTTTTGATGATGCTAATCCAGATTCCAATGTGCAGTATTGGAGCAGTTTCAGGCTCTTCTAGGCATTGCAGGTAATGTTGTTGAAATATGAGTCCCGGGTGTACGGGCGAAGCTGGAAATTTCTCATCAGGTATGCTTGGTCGGGCCGACTGGAAAGTTCTCTTCTGGCAGCCGTTTCCACAGAAAGTTTGCTGCTTCGATCCACTGCTGATTAACCAGGAACTTGTTCTCCTTCTTTGCCCAACGGGCTTTCTCTGTTCCTGCATCTGCCGCAACCACATGAGTCACGGATAGATCAACTTCATTACAGCATGTGGCTCCCAGTCCCTCTGCAAGTCTCCATAAACTATGAGTTTCGGCTTGGACATGTAGGGGGGGAATACCCGGCTGAATACTATTTTGCATCCCTTGATTATTTCAGATCTTAGCGATTTCAATACCTGGAGAAAGGGAAACAAACGTGAGTTCAAAGTCTGAGCATAATATCACATTGTATTTCACATATTCTTGTCAACTGGTCTGAATAAATTCTATATTTGAAGAATTTGTTACTAAAAGTGTCATAATGTACACTCATGCCAAAACACATCAAAATTTCCAGGAGATGGAGCACTTAACTAATTATGTACCATTTACCTGTAATGTCATAATGTGCATACATGGGAAATTTGTCACATCATTAAAAGATATGAGATGAGAGTATTATGCAATTCGAATCCGCAACCGATAACTTTACCTGCCTCACATCTCTGCCAACCGGGTCGTCCTACAAGATTTCTTTAGTCAGGTAAGTCCCATATAAAATCTAGCGTCTCCTAAATCCATCTTTTCATATGTAAACAAAGAGGGAATATTTTAGATACCGAAGATGTTGGGATCATGGAGCAGCCTCATACCTTAAAAAAGTCAGAATGAATCCACCTCAGTACTTGAAGAACAGTTGCAAGGATCTCATCTGACTCACTTTCATCAGTTTTTAACTCAGCTAGTGACTTGCAAGAAATTTTGTGTTGGCGCAACTTGAAGCAAAAAAGTTGTATCTTTCTATCAGTATCAAATTGTCCGTATGTTTTGGCCATACCTGAGTTATCAAAGACAATATGAATATTTACTCTATCAAACTTGGTAGTGCCATGCTTAGTGGATTCAGTTGCGATTGCGACCCCAATAACTAATCTATGGTTACCAGTACAGCAAACGAAGAAAAAAAAGAGTAGCATTTGGAAGATATGAAAACGGCTGCCGTATATTAACGAATTATCTGATTGACTTTATAGTTTATACAGATGACAAATTCATTGCAATTAGAAGATTACTAGAAAGCATAATCGAAAACTAGCTTTGCTAACGTACACTGATAATGTAGTCCACATTTTACTAATGAGTGAATGAAAATGTCTTGCAAAAATTGGTAAATGATGAATAGTAAAAACATACTGCTGCTGTATCATCGAGGATTATGACAGCACTCTCTTGTGCAAGAACCAAGTCGAGGTCTTTTTGATGCTTTTGAGTACTCTCATTACGAGAAATTACTCTACGGTAGAAATATCCTTCCTTTGGATCAAGAAGTGTTGCCAATTGCTGCTGCGTAACGGGAATCACCCATTGTATAGATATACATTTCGAACATTGTATTAGCTTCTTTTAGAAAGTCCCGGACAAATGGCCTTAGTTTTGTCATGCCAGGCACCACAAATAAGCAGCCTTTAAGGAATTAACCCAAACCAGTTAGATCAAGAACCAATAGGAAAAAAAGTCTCTCTCATCATCCCAGAAGCTCCCAGAAGCTCCGCCGCTTGAAAGAAGACTAAGGATCTCCTCCGTGTCCTTCCCTTCTCCCACCCTCCGGCCTCCTTTCCTTCACCCTCCTGTTTCCTTCTCATCCCCGCCGGCCCCGTTGTCTTCTTTTCTTCTCCCGTCCACTGCTTGACGGGTGGATGCGTCGGAAGCAAAGGTGGTGGTGTCGGTCGACGGTGGCTGAACGGAGTGGGCGGTGATTCACGGCTGGTGGTTGGGAGTTGGGCTTTTTGTGTTTATCTTTTTGGCTGGCGGTTGATTCGGTTCGACTGCGGGCGGTGGTTGTAGGCCGGCTGCTCCGCTAGGGGTGGCCGTATGTACAGGTTCCCAACTGTGAATGACGGGATGACGTGTCCATGTCGAGGCGAAGTGGTGTAGCGGACTCCCATTTATTCATGTTTTATTTTTCTTGTCTGTTCTGTACCCAGCTGGTTAACTTGTCCCAACTTTAAGACCTCGGTTCGCCGTCGTCTTTGTAATTCACAGCTTAAATAAAAAAAAAGAACCAATAGGACAAAACAAAAAGTAATGTCGGAGACATAAACAAAAATATGGCCAGCATATAAATGCAGCGGGTCAAACTCAAAAGAAGATAAAATATTGGCAGATAGCAAACACATGAATCATACATCCATTTGATACATCAGATAAGATACCAACAAAAACAACTTGAAAATGGTTAAAACATTACCTGTCAAATTTTACTTTTTATAATACTACACTGCATGTACTTGGAAATGTATGTTCAGAAAAGTATTATTTTACCAGTATGCAACTAACATCATCTTCCGATTACATGAAAAGACTACACATAATGACATAAATTCGGAAAATAAATTTACATGGACATTTTCTTGATTTATATTTCCTTATCACTACATAAGTGAGGATCTCAACAGGACTATAATGGATATAAATAAATGCACATGTGAAATACCAGCAAAATCAATTCTAAAAAAAGAGTCGACAAATTAGCAATCAATTAAAAGAAAATATTAGCAAGTTCCTAAAAACTTTATGGAGTCAATTAGGTTATATATCAATTGAGTAATCAACTATACCTTCCATATAATTTGGCGGGTTTTTTAGATACTCTTCATCTGGTGTCACATCTGTATGTAATTCCGGTGGAATTAAGTAGTGTGTGATCCAAATCAAGTGTCATGTAGAGCTTTCTATTTCGCAACAAGTCTTTGGCAGCTTCAGTACGTAATTGAGCATGTTCATCTTTACCAACCCTTAACTCCTGCATAAATTAGCCATTAAACATTTATCTTTGGTGAATATCAGATGTTCTCTTGCACTTCAAAAAGGTACACAGACTATCTACCAGCACAACTGGAAAAGTCCTCCTTTATTTTTAGTTTACTGAGCCGATAAAATTAATCATATAATTAACCATAGGAAAGGAATTCAGAAATGCACATCAAGCCCTAACTAAGTGTATATCTAGAAACCTAGTCAAAAGCATTGTCAATGTTCCCAAGTTCTAAAACATTGTCCCTTGTTGCTTATTTTCTAACCAATCACACCATCAACATTTTATAATATAAAAAGAAAGTTAAAAGAATACTCGCTGATCTAAGATAAGCATTCCATAATAATGAGTCCGGTCTATGAATTGTGAACTAAGGACACTGACCCTCATAGAAAGGACCACAATCACAAGACTGATTTATAGTGACGAAATTCTGTCTCGCACCGTATGTATGTAACTCAATGCCACGCTAGAATCTTCTTCAATTTTTTCGCCGCAACCATAACACATCTTTGAAAAAAAAAACCAGGATGAGAGCATTTATCCCTCTCCTTGTTTTTTCCTGCAAAGTACATTAAACCAAATGATCTGGCGGGATACAAGAGGTGGCAAATAGGGCGGGCGGGCGGGTTAATGGACGGGTTCTTAACGGGTATAGGGTTGAACCCTTTAAAACCCTTTTAGCTTAGAGGGTTTAATGGACGGGTTGTTAATGGGAAGAGGGTTAAAGGGTTAAACCCTTCTAACTCTTTTAACCCATCAAACCCTTTTAATCCATTTAACACATTTTAATCCATTCAATCATTTTTAACCCTTTTAACCCATTAAATAGCAAAAATTAATTTTTAGATTTATGTGTTTTATTTGTTCGTGAATATTAAATAAAAAAAATTATGTACATGTTTTAGAGTTAAAAGTTGAATTTATATTTTTAACACCAATGTGTCATATTTTCTGTTTGTTTGCTTTTTCTTTAATATATTATTGCTAAAGTTAAGTTTAAACAAATTGAATTGATCAAAATGAAGACAACCACCAGGAGGAAGAAGATGACTTATCAAAAATATTATAAGTTAATTATTTAAGTAATAATAAGTAACCATATCTCAAATTAACTTAACTTGTTACAATTGAACTTGCCTATTCTTACTAAAATAAAAATAAAAACTGAAAGAGAAAGCAAATGTGCGTCATTTTTGTGTTTATTATTACTATAAGTTAAGCGAGTTTTAAGCTAAGAGGGTTTTGTAAACGGGTTGGAGGGTTATCCGGGTAAAAATCCTTGAACCCTTTATAAACGGGTTCTTAATGGACAAGGGTTTTCTCAACCCTTTTATTAAAAGGGCGGGCTAATGGACGGGTTTTGAAGGGCGGTTAACGGACGGGTTCGAGGGTCAAGGGTTTAATTGCCGGGTTTAAATTACAAGATATACAAAGGAGTAACAGTAGCAAGAAGAAGATTTTCTTTATGTTAATTGTGTTGCACTATTCGCCAATAGTCTCGTTTTCCACATGCAACGATTACTTACAAGAGGCAAGTTCTAAGGTTTTAGAAGTGACACAAAAGCACACAAAACAACTGTTAGAAGCTATGTAGCACGGAAACCTCAAATGGCAAAGGGTTTCCGTTTCAGGAAACCTTCGGAAACCTCAGTTGACCGTTTCTTGAGGTTTCTAAAAAGGTCAATGAATCGAAAACTTCTAGGGCACGTCAAGAAACCTTTAGAAACCTAATTTTGAATTTTATTTTAGAAAATTTTCAAAAAAACAAATTTAAATGATAAACTGAATTATTTTTATTAAAAATTTGATTATTTTAAAAAATCATAAGATAATTTATATATTTGATTATGCGGTTTCTTTTTTCCTATTTTTTTTAATTTTCTGTTTTACGGTTTCCGTTTCCCAGTTTCCGTTTTCGTGCTACATAGGTCAGAAGTAATAAATATTTTTTTTTTCCATCAGAGGTAGAGACACAGATGAATATCAATGAACTTACCTAAACTTTGTCCGACGGAAGTCACGGCAACAACTTGTTGAATTTCCACTGCATATCCTGAGCTCTCCACCTTGCGCCTTTTCACACTACATAAATTTTTCATATCATATCCACAAGCTCGAGCATCAACCAAAACCCTTTCTTTTACAAGCAACAAGGATTCAGAAGATCATAAATTAAATTCAACCAAATACATCACACAAAAACAACTAACATCACAATCCTTTTGCTCACTTGAACTACACTAACATCCCTTTTTTCACAACCATCTAAATTAGGCACAATACACAATGCTACATCCTCAAAAGCTTTGCACAATCAAACTGGCATTATTAAATTACCATATACCTACCTCTCAATCTCACGCTCCTCATCCGAAACAGCATCAAGCTCTCCATCTACAAGCAGCGAAATCTTCACTGCTTGAGGAGTGCACAGGCGAGTCCGTAGCAACACTCATCTGTCATCTGCATCACAACCAACGATTTCGATTTCGAATTCGAATTCGAATTCAAATTCGTAATTATATTTATGGTATACAATTTTTCAACAAGAGCGCGACAAATCAATGAAACTTACATCGCGCGTGATGTTCTTCCTCCCTCGTGGAGGTCTTACGCTACACGCATCGCGCGTGATGCGTTCTTCCTCCCTCGTGGAAGTGCTATTCGGTAAAGGTGTCCAAGTGTCCTGATGAGCTCCATTTGTCAAAGATGTACGGATGATTTGGGTGGATGTGTGCGGATTTATAGTAAAGGTGTCGAACGTGTGGCATGCGCTTCAGAAATGGAGAGATGTACCATATGCTTACGGATCCGATCCAAGATGCCTTGCTAAGAGCTCCGTAGATTAATATATATGTACTAGATGATAAAACTCATATGCATTGTAATGTTCTCAGTTGTTGTATCCACCAACTATCAAAAAAATGTCTTTCTTTCTAACAAATAAAATTCTTTATAATTTGTTGCCTAATTAATAGGAGTAATTATAGAAGAGATAGTGTATTTCAGTTTTTTTTTTGATAGTGAAAATGCCACTAGGCTTACAAACATGAGCAAACTGCCCACAAAGGACAGACCACCCAAGAAGGGAACGGCTAAACAATTGGCCGGTCGACCTCAGTGACCGACACTAACTAATCTACTGGGGCACAGGCCGCGCCCTTCGAGAAAAAGCAGGAGGGAAATTCCTGAGACCTAAACACGATAAAAAAAACAAACAACTCAGACCTAAACCGGCTGAGAGCACAACCCTCATGAGTGCAGACAACACTCAGAGGGACTAAACAAAACTAACTACAACTATTTCTACATACAAGAACTATATACACCTAAACTCAAAACAATCACCGGCGTGCCAACCGGGAGTAACCAACAGGACCGATGCCGACATCCATCCACCGCACGGAAGCCATCCGCCACCACCTTCAGCAGCTCCGCCACCCCAACCGGCCGACGCCACCAACAAAACAACCACCCGAGCGCCTCCTCCCGCCACCCAGCATCAACCACAACCGCCGACCTCTTGGAGAAGATGAGAACAGCCGAAAGGAACGGAAAAAGCCCCAGCAGAAGACTCATGCCATCACCACAACCTCGGCAACCAAAAGTCGGCCCGAATCGGGATTCCCAGCCTCCGCCGGCGGACGAAATCGGATGCCTTCAAACGGTTTCTACGGACTTCAGGAGAGTTCGATTCAGGAGAGAGAGAAAGTTGTTGAGATATTGTACTGTATTTCAGTCGAAGCCTTTTCATATTGTTATAATTTCACATCAGACCTTCATAGTTTTCTGAGATTACACGATTTATGATGTGATAGTTTACCCCGAAAGACAAAAAAAATTATGGATTTACATCTCGTATATATCAAACATTACACGAATACATTGTACATATTACACGGATATTGTATCCGGTACATATGAATATTTAGATTCTTGGAGCACGGGTATCCACGCAAGGCACCTATATCCGGATTCGACACTTAAATCGGTAATTGAACCACATGTCATAAGACACCTATAACTTGAAACTCATGAGCAAATATGCACCTCCAAGCTTCCATGGAAAAAAAATAGACGAAGCAGCTCCCGGATTTGATACTTGAATCATCAATTGAAGCACAGGTCATAAGGCACCTCTAACTTGAAACTTACGAGCAAATACGCACCCTCACATCGCCTCCATAGAAGGGACGAACAATACACGTTCACGCCGAGCCGAAATGCAAAGCACCCCTACGCGCCATGAAAGGGAGGAATAACACGTTCACACCAAGACGGGACGAAAAACACTCCTACATAAAAGTAAAAAATTTGCTACTTATAATAGTCTAATAAACCCTTAACCTTTTGACATTTGAGTCAAAGCACTCGAATAAGAGCCAACCTTGTAGAACATTTCATTTCATTTCAATTTTAATTATTATCAACTATGAGACCTTCGTTATTAATCTTCATCTCAGTTGAATAGTTTTGAGTTCTTCTATTCCAACAAACTTAAAAATTCTGACATTTTGTCTCTCTGATATCTTGAATTCATTTCAATTATATCTTAAATGATAAAAAAATGTTACAAAAGTCAAATGGATCATATGGAACGTGGATCCAAATGCATAACGTTGTATATATATATCAACAATTGAATCACGTTACATTCACAAAATCAAGCAAAAGAAAAAGTTTAAAAATTCCATATCAATTTGAGTGTTCTTTAATATTATTGCCACTGGGAGATGTTGATGTACTCTTTGCCAGTGCAGTTTCTCTTTGAGCAGCCTTTGTTGCGGCACTATAGGAATTAGGCATTGCTGATCTGCTGCCGGAACTAGAGAGACCTAATCCATTACTGCTGTTTAACCCTCCTGGCTGAAGGCTAGAAATCATGCCCTGAAGCGGACCATCATGTCCGCCGATTATGGTAGTTAGAGCTTCAGCCAGTGCTGATTGGAAACTAGGATCAGCTTTGATGGCAGCTGTCATTGTATCCGTGTTGTTGCTCCTTTGCGCGGTGGATTGGTAGAAAGTGTTAGGGTCTAGGGTTGATGATGAAAACTGGTTACTATTGCTGGTGGTGTTTGCTTGAAAACTGCTGTAGGAAAACATGTTGTTGGTACTAGGGTTTCCGTACAGTGAATTCGGAGAAGAAAATGCAAAGTTGAGGCTCGTTGGACAGGAGGAATATTGGATGGGAAAGCTCGTCGACGATCTTGGGAAGGGATTGAAATGGGGATTATGTGAGGGTGTGGATGAGTAGTTTGATGAGGTGAGGTCTAGTGTGATGGTTTGGTGGTTAGGGTTAGGGCTGGCTGATGAGCTTGATGGTAGTTGATATTGTTGTTGGAAATTATGCTTGTTGGAGATTGGATTGGGTGCATAAAAACTGAGTCCAGTAGAGGAGGGTCTGGAGGTGTTAGGGTTTGTGAGAGTGGAAGAGGGACCGGAGAGGATCATGGAGGCTGCGGCCGAGGTGGTGGAAGCCATGCCTGTGGCGGAGATAGGTAGTGGATGGTTGTGGGTTCCTTCATAGGTAATGATCAAAATGGACATGTCCTCCGCGCAACGTTGTACCTAGATGATCAATTAAATCTAAGTGAGAACAAACATTATTTTACAAATGTCTTACAGATATTAATTAGAATTATATCTGATACACTATTATATTTGATTGTTATCTGATGTATGTATATTTGATAGTAGACGAATTATCTTTGCTTCAATAGACGAGAGTTTAGCTAAATGTACGTACCTGTTTTCTAACCGGACAAGCTGGGGCGACGGTGCATCGATAGTATGCCCTAGGACAAGGGTTTCCCTTAGCGATCTTTTGGCCATATTTTCTCCATTGGCATCCATCGTTCATCTGTGAGATGATGATGATCACAAAGAGCTTTAGTGTAAAATAGCAACAAAAATTTTAATTGATGTACAAGAAATTAAGGGTTATTGATTACTAACCGTGGGAGTTTCACATCTGATCCTGAGGCAAACCCTAGCTCTCTTGCCATTGCTGGCTGGATGTGAAGGTCCATTATTGTCCTCCTCCCTTCGCTTCAAATCTTTCCGAGGAGGGCAGCTGCTTCCTTCGGCAGCTGATTCCTCCTTCACCGCGTCCTCTGCAGACGAACTGATATTTTCAAGTCCAGGAAGAGGCAAAACCTCAGCAGGTACTGCTGCATCACTTATAGACCCTTCAAGCAACTTGTAGTCCCCTAACCCTAAATCCAACCCATCTTTCTCATTCCCTTGGCTGACTTTGGATCTCTTTAAATCAATAGATGATGTCCTCCCAAGGCTAAGCGAAACAAGATCGTTTTCTTCTTCTTCTTCGAGTTCCCTATGCAAATCGCTAGTAATTGTGTCAGTTGTCACAGTTGTGGTTTGATTAGTTGATGGAATGATCTTGTGATTTTCCCTTCTTGTAGCTGCTTGAAATTGGTTCTTAAGTGCTTGGTAGTCCTTTATCATTTTGTCCAAATGCATCCTTAGTCTTTCATTCTCCTCTCTGACTTCACCCATTTCTGCTTTGGTAGACTCAAGTTGAGCATCCTACAACAAAACCGATAATTCGATCAATTACTGATAGGGCCAAAGTTGAGACTTTGATGAGTTAAGAGGTAGGGAAAAAATCGATAATCAGATTAAGACAAAGTACCTTGGATGTCACTGATCGAACACCGATACGGCTAACTCTATCACCATCTGAATTAGAAGATGATAGCTCAACAGATGAGCCTTGCCTTTTATCTTCCATGGCCCGTTCGCCATCGGAACATCTTTCAACACTAGCATTAGAACCCTCCATGGACAATTTCTTCCTGCCAAAAAGATATATATATATAAGGAGGACTTCTATCTCTAACTTCTCAGCTTTGAACAAAAATTAAACTTTCCAAGTTGAAAATGATCTCTCCAATTCTAAATACCTCTGTACAATAGGATGGTTATCAACGCCAAGGGGGAGCCTACTTTAATTGAATTGTTTGACATTTGACTTTCTCTCTCTTAAAATATTACATAAGTTTCTGTCAACTATATAATTATAAGCCCAATTGCAACCCTAATAATTCTCTTTAGCCATTGTTTACAACTTGTTTTTGCTACTTGCTAGCTATATTGAGAAATAGTAATCATGGCGGAATCTGCCAAGGAAGAATTCAACTTCAACTATGGAGAATATTTGAGGAGAATTTTAAGCCGCAATATATGATGCTTCTCCTCCTTGGCTTCCTCTAGGGATCCACCATAAGTCAACTTTCTTCCCTCTGTCATGCATGTATGTTATATTATTTATATATACAAATTGACAGAAACAATGCACCATCTAAATATTTTTGTTCTTAATTTTAATATGATGAATTACTACTTCTCTTTTATCACGTCTGAAGAATACTATATATAAATTTAATTTGCAGTAAAATCGAAAACGCTGCATAATACTAAATTTTTAGCAATGATGACTAATAATGGTCGTCGCTGAATATAGCAACTATATATCCTTCTTAAATGCACATAAAAGACTTCGTTCCAAACCTAATTTAAAAATCGAATAATATAAGAAAATAATACACTAATTAATGAAATAAAGAATTCTTTTTTTTTACGAAAAAGGAAATAGAAAATTTGATTGTAGGTTTATTTGCACCTAGATCCGCTTCTGTTCATAATCATGTTAATCTAAAACAATTAAATACATACTATATGCTAATGTTGTGTTCCCAATTGGTTCAGTTTGTGATCTTAAGCGAAAGACTCGGGCGATTTAGTTTTAAATATAATCCGCCATTGATGCAATTAGTTTAACTGAATACAAACTCATATATTAAACACTTGTTGCAATCTACTAGTAAACAAATTAGGACTGGCCAAGTGGGACTAAATAAAAAAAGATCCCACGAAGATTAGTATTAATTATTTTTAAGAGCATTTTGAATAAATTGTTTTTGTAAAAAGATAAGTCGATGGAGTGAGTCAAGTTTGGTACTGATACATATCCTAATTGCGTATTGAAACTTACAATTAATGAAAAGTCAAAATCACTAAGTTTAACTCTGCCAATTGAACACGTTTCAAATGCATTTTGGTCAAATCGTCAGATTTGATTCTCAAGTTCTCGAATTATAAGAAGTTCTCAACTGAATGCTTTCGTGCTTGAATATAATTCATCGAAGAAATATCAATTATCATTATTAATTGACTTAAAATTATAGAATATAGGTTTCATAAGAAATGCATATACATGTGACAGCTACAATTAATGCTGGATATACATATACGACTTGGGTTCGTGACAATTTGCTCTCTCCATATGAATTAGCTGAATAAAAACCACTTGGTATCATCCTAGAACGTGTTATGGCAGCATGGAATATCATCATACAAATTCAACTCTCTCTACGACTTTCATTGATTAACAATTAAAAAACATCATCTTTTTTTTTTTGAAAGGAAAAAAAAACATCACTTTGATGTGTTCAAAATTTTTAGTTTTTAATATTAAATGGTGTAGATTAATTCAAATTTCAGATCAAGACTATAAAAGAATTTAATATGCCAATAAAGAAAATTATTACAGTTTCGTTGTTTTCTTAGCAAAATGAGACGAAAAATATATGATAACTCAATACCGAAAAGAGTTTTTCGTCAAAAAAAAAATACCGAAAAGAGTTTTAGTTTGGTTAATATATGCTAACTCAACTAAGATTGACTAAAAAATTTCAGATTTATAAATTATAATTTTGTAATCCAATATAAATTTTCATTCGGTTCTCCATTAGACGGACATTTTCTTCAAATGCATTATATCTTATATGGACTTTTTATGGCAATATTGTATCTTCTCATGATACATTATAATTAGATAATTTTATTCCACGGATCAAATTTTAAAAATGAAACATATGATCGCCCAAAATGACATACTTTAAACTACGTCGTTTGAAGTTTTTGCTTATTGACTATTATTATAAACATTTCAAACTTTTGGGCCCAAAACAAAAATTAAATGCCTCTGCGTCGTATGTCGCAGAAAGTTCCATTCACCAGCACCGAACTTCGACCCGCCGCCGATCTCGGAGGTATACCGATCCTCTTTTGGCTGCAATTTCGAATTCCAATGCATTTTGTTTTCCAAATAATTTTGGGCCCTAAGTTTATATTACTTCGTTTCAGCTCAATTTTTTTGAAATGAAACATTTTTATGCTGAATTTCGAAATTTGTAGGTTTTACAATTGTTGATAGATTAGGGGATGAGGCGTGAATAGTTGTTGAAGGTCATAATATTTTCAGAAAATGAATTCTTTAGTTTTCGATTGGAAGATGAGGTGAACTAGGGTAAGAAGAGCTTCAAAATTTAGGGCTGTATTTATTTCAGTTTATGTTAAAATTGGATTAAACAATTAATGTATGTTGTTGAGCTCAATTGTAGAGGAAAATGGCACAATCTAGTTGATGTTATGTTCAGAATTTTAGATGACAGCAACAATATTTATATGGTTGGTTTATAAGGACTGAGATAAGGAAGCTAAATACTAGCTGAAATTGTTCACTGTACAGATAAATTGCTTATTCGATGATTGTTACAATGAGAGACACCTTTCGCGGCGTGGTATTGCGTGACTATTAAGGAATAGTGATTTGTGGATTGACGTTGTAAAGCGTCTCTACATACACTCCTCTCTGTCGACGCACTTCGATAATGTTACTCGGATTACTATGAGGTGTACACTTTGCTATTGTTTTAAGCTGTGCAACTTACTTCTGGACGGTAGAAAATTCCTATCATTGAACCTAGTTGCTCATAAATACTTGACAACTAGTGCTGCTGGTTCTATATCAGTATGTGAATCAGTAGACAAAAGCTTGACAGAGGGGAATACTGAAAATCCTGCAAATGCTGCAGAGGCGTTTATAAAGTGGGGTTTTACAAGCGAAGATTTGAAATTGATTTTGAAGCGGTACCCTTATTTAGCAAACGCAAAGGCCGACTGTCTGCATGCAAAATTGGTTGCACTCAAGGACTTGGGCTTCACATCTTCAGATGTTGTCAAGATCGTAAAATGTCGGCCCAGTTTGTTTTCTTCAAGTTTTCATAAGGTAGAAGAGCGTGTTGTGTCTCTTACCAATTTTTTCGGATCAACAGATGTTCGTAGAGCCATTGTTGTCCGTAACCCCTCCATCCTCACCTATGATCTCGATGCTAACGTCATGCCTGTCTTTTCTCTATACGAAAAACTAGGTGTCAGCAAAGAGGAATTGATCCAGATGCTCATGACTCGGCCTACAGTGATTGGCAGAACATATTTCAATGATGAAAAAATGGAGTATGTTCGGAAGTTGAAGATCTCAAAGGAGTCAAAAATGTACAAATATGCAGTCGTTCTCATTGGTGTTTCACGCCTTCAGACTATACGGGAGAAATTCGACAATCTTGAGAAATTTGGGTTTTCAGAGGATGAAATGTTGGATCTTTTTGAACGCTCTCCATTAGTCCTCACACTCTCCATTGACAAAGTACAAAGAAACATTACGTATCTGTTGACTACGCTTAAGCTACCGGCAAGTGCTGTCCTTGATTACCCGTATCTACTGTTTGCTAACTTGGATACTATACTGAGGCCACGCATATGTTTAGCTGGGAAATTAAAAGAGTTGGGCGTTGAGCCACAGATTTCTGGTCTCATGTTGTTTACAGCACTAAGAATGAAAGAAAAGAGGTTTATAAATGCGTTTATTACATGCCATCCAGAAGCTATTTCCAACACGTTGATGGAGCGCTATATGAACGCCAAAAGGGTGAGGCGGGTGGGATTGACATCAAAAAAGGACCAGCACCCTGGATTTCCTTTCTGACTGTTGTTTTGTACAGTCGAGAGACGAGCTCCTCCAGCCTTTTTCTTTCGCTTTGATTGCCCTCCTCCTTATGAAGAAGAAAAAAAATGATGATTTATTTCAGGACTCAAAAGTTCTTTCAATCAGCTTTCTTGAAAAAATTTCTATCATCATAAATTATGTTTTGCATATTTTCTCTTTTTATTGCTTGTTTTGGTAAAGCATTGTCCAACTAAAAAGCTACAATATAATGTATCCCATTGTAGCACAAAGCCCTCTATGACTTCACCCAATTCTGATCAGTCGAAGACAAGAAGTGTTGGTTAACACGACTTGACCTAAAAAAGCTCATCTTTGGAATTTGGAAATAAAACTAAAAATAATATGGAAAACCCAAAAATGGAGATGCGGGGTATCGATCCCCGTACCTCTCGCATGCTAAGCGAGCGCTCTACCATCTGAGCTACATCCCCATGTTGTATTTTCAATCAGATTATAACATAATTAATTTGGCCATCAATGTCGATAAAGATCATTTTACGCGAATTTTTTTTAGAGACCCAGAATAAGCGAGCGCTGCAACACCCCCATCCACACTTATCCTTCATCCCTCGTTAAATACAACGCTTTTTGCACTTCAATGAATAAGGGATGCAAGTAAAATGGTGTTGCATTTAAGAATCAAAACCTAAGTGGGGCAGTTACATGGTAAAATAAACTTTACCAAATTTAAAAATTAACTCTATTGCAGGATCAATGATAAAGTATATGGTATGCTTAAGTTTTCATCATCCATTTCTAAACTGAGAAAATTCAGATGAAATCCACCAGCCAAACCAATATGATTGACAAAACCTGTGGCTCAAAAATGTCTAATTATGTTTTTAACCCAAGGCCAAAAGCTGAACAGGCAGGAGGAGACATGACAAGTCTGGAATTAAGGACTCTTCGCATCCGCTTGAAACAGCTTTTCTTCCCAGTTTCTTGAAATATTGTGATTACCTTTAATATTAACACGGTGAGTGTAGCTAGGCTCAATAGAAATTGTAAAGTATAGCC
Source organism: Rhodiola chrysanthemifolia (assembly GCA_033675395.1). Taxonomy (NCBI): domain Eukaryota; kingdom Viridiplantae; phylum Streptophyta; class Magnoliopsida; order Saxifragales; family Crassulaceae; genus Rhodiola; species Rhodiola chrysanthemifolia. The sequence continues at coordinate 18,466,481 of CM066204.1, forward strand.
CCTATGTACAGCAGGCAGCCGCTCAGAGTTTGAATACTTGTGCTATGTGTGTAACAATGTTCACGCGCTTCCTCCCAAGATTCTCCTCAGGTCATTTTTCTGTTCTGGTGTTAGTCTGGTAGGATAATCCACATCAAACTTAATCCGCAAACTACCCTTCCTTCGGGGATCCCTGGATATTGGCATTCCTTCATTAGGGATATTCATTTCATCCCCTGGTTTTGTGATCTTTTCCAGCTGGATTGAGAGATTTCGACCATCCAAGGTTGTCAATTCCAGGATCTTGCCTGTCAAGGATTCCAGCAAGGTTAGTGTTTGCTGGGTCACCAAGTCATTTCCATCTCTCTCATAGATCGGATGAGGTTTCTCGTCTACCACAAATATGACATCTGCTGGGAGGAGACCAGGCTCATAATTGCCCTTTTCGGGGAAAGTGATCTTTGTGCCTTTCTTCCATCCAGGTTTAATATCAATTGTCAGAATTTCTTCAGCATTCTTAATCCTTCTGCAAGTGTGATGCATGTGATATCAATAAACAAAATGAGAAATCCAGCAAAGATCAAAGGACATATGAAGCTTGGCAAAGACAGTTGATATGCAAATTGCAAACCAACACATTAGAATATTTTTAAAGAGAAACCCCTTATAGCTAAGTTTCCAACTGATCAATTAGAATGTTGAACCTTGTATCAAACAAAAAAATATAATTAACCATATCAGAATAACTGAAATCGCTATCGAAACACGAACAAACACTACTCATCTTTTCTAATTTCTAATATGGAAGATAACCAATTCGCAATGTGTACTTCTACTTCCCATCTTGTTTTGTACAGTACTAGGGCAAGCTTACAACAAGACAAAGGATGCTGAAACTGAAGTTGACGCTTGAATTCAAATAACAGCAACCACCAAGTACAATATTACAGAAATGAATCGCAATATCTTTTTCTCTAAAGTTTCACATTCTCTTATTTGGAAACAATTGCTTGCAAATGAATCTAAGCAGCCAACAAACTGCAGGCATTAATCTAAGTGCGTTAACTATTTATCGCAACAAAACAAAATGAAAAATCAACATATGAAGGATAAAAAAGGCAGCATTTCAATCCGCAACATGGCGTGATCAGAGTGGAATCTTACACCTTGTTTGCTTTTCCTACGTAAAGCCAACAGACCAATCCATATCATGAATTAAAAACCGCATGAGAGAATCTTTCATCCCTGCAGGTTATAACAAATATTCACCATTCAACATCTTTTCCTGATGATGGTTTGCCATATTTTCTTAAGGTTACATAACTGGTTATCAGCGGGCCCAAAATCTAACCTCAAATTATCAAACACCTTAATGAAGATCCCCATCGATAATCAAAACAAGACATTGCATATACTCATGTGTTCAGCATGTATTCGTGATTGCCACATTGTTAGGCTAACCCAACAATAATGTTTTTTCTAGAGAGCAATAGCCACCAAAAACCCTGGTCTTGCTTAATCAACTATGTGTAGTGGTTTATTATATATCTAAAGTACTACACAGCCTTGGCAGGGGATTCAGAAACATGCTTTGCAAATGCATTCACAACAAAATAAACTCCTCTCTTTGTTTACCAACTGCTGAGTTTTTAACATTTCCAAAACTAACTGTCAACGGAATACTGTCTTCACGTCACAAGTTCACAACTATATGTCAACTTTAACGGAAACTGTTACATGTCTCGTTATCATGCTTTCCAGTTTCTTTTACCTCTTTTGGTAGCCTCATCAGTGGCTCGAAAACCGTTTTATAATCATATTAGAGAATGCAGATAACTCATCCTAACTCAGTCTTTACATTTCCAGCCACCACAATCCTCATCAAGCAATCCTCTATCTTTAAGGAACATATATGACAGAAATACTACATCATTTTACCTAGCCGCTTTGACTAATTAGTTTCCCCATCACCTTAAACTAACATTCTCTGTCTCCCTAGCCTTCAACTTCAATCATGAAACAGATAAGCAGCAAAGCAACCTAGAAAGACTAGCATTTCAGACCACATCAACCTTGATTTTCATCATCATCTTTGATCATGCATGCGCCATCAAATTCACATCTCCAGGATCAGAATCCAGTTCAAAGCACATCAATTCAAATATAATAAAAAATCAGGTTAAATAAGAGACCAACGTACCCAGTAGCAGCATCCCAAACCGTCCTGGAAATCCTCATCTTCTTCTTCGCACCCTTATACAGCTCCTCGAGACTACACGGTAATATATTCTCCACCGCCGGCGCCTTATTCATCTCCGCCCCAGCCCCATTCGACGTCCTAAAAAATCCATCCCTAAACGTCCTACTCCTCCCCGGCCCTCCTCCTCCACCACCACCCTCCGATCCCCCAAAAACCTCCGAATAAATATCCTCCGCATCTCTCGGATTAAAACTGTAACTCGTCCCCGTATGCTGACTTCCATTCCTCATCCCTGACGACGACGAAGCAGACGTTGGCGGCGGCGGCACAATGCCGGACTTCAACGCCTCCTCCCCATACAGATCGTAGATCTTCCGCTTCTGCGGGTCAGTCAAAACATCATACGCTTCGGAAATTTGCTTGAACTTCGCCTCGGCCTCACTCTTCTTCGTCGGATTTTTGTCCGGGTGCCATATCATCGCAAGCCTGCGATACGATTTGCGCAGATCGTCTTCGGTCGCGTTGCGGTTGACCTTCAGTATGTTGTAGTAATCGACTCCCATTTCGAATTCCGATCGGAGAGCAGCAGCAGCAGCACCGATTCATGCGTCGCGCTCTGGAGTTGAGCTTTTGTGTGTTGCTTTGTGGTTTTCGATCCTGTGGGACGATCTGGGCCGTTGATTTGATCTGACGGATGGGAGTTACCAGTGGGATTTGGTCAATGATTTTGACGGTTGGATATTAAGGACGTGCCGACGTGTAACATTATAAGCGTTATGATAGAGTTTATACTGTGTGTGCTGGTGTCAATATTGGTGTTTATTAACGAATTAAAATACGACACGTGGCGAAAGCTCATCCACAGAACGCAACCGACTCGGTGTTCTCTACTTTCAAGCTCCCAGCAGAGAGCGAAGCGACGCGTCGACGACGAAATGGCGATGGCGAGGAATCTGAGCCGTGCGATTCCGGCAGTATCGCAACCGATCAGGATGACTCTTGCATCGGCTAGCCGACTGGTATCGTCGTCCTCCGGCACGGACAATCATGATCATCATCATTCTCCGGATCTGAAAGCAACGGAGGCAGGAGCGGATGGTGGTGCGAATGAGAAAAGGGAGGAGAAGGAGGAGGATGCAGACGGAGATGGAGATGAATTGGATCTGAACAAGGAGACGGGGGAGATAGGCGGACCGAGAGGGCCTGAGCCGACTCGGTATGGTGATTGGGAGAAGAACGGGCGATGCTACGATTTCTGATCTCTGTCATTGTCAGGTAGTTTTAAATGTTTAGGTTAATAAAGTTGATGATTTGCTGGATGTGAATTGAAGCTGCTGGCTTGTTGAAACTGTTACCGGTGCGTAATGCTATCCTATTTAGCAAAGCAGTTGAGAAATTCTTAAGCTTTTTTTTTTTTGCCGTGTATTTGGAGGTCCATTGTTGAAACGTTTTCTTCTGTTTGGTTACTTGTTAGTATGAGAGTAGGTGTGCTAGTTCTTTTGTGTTCATTATAGACTGATGAATGCTTAGAAGCGGGTGGATTGGTGATATCCTAATGGAGGAACTTTATTGGGGAGTGATGGTGCTGAATGATCCAGTTCACATGGGGTGCCTGTCAATTGATGGGTGTGCGTGAAGAGCTGCTGGAGCCTGGAAACTATTGTTGAGAATGGAAAGAGTAGTGGTGGTGGTAAGTTTCCAAGAAGGTAGAAAGATCAGTGGTAACATCGAGGATTGTCAAATGAGTGGGATGTGTATACGGTCTAGCCGTGCAAGATTGCGCAAGCAGGCGGTTACAATTGTGGCTGCCCATGTCTTTATTGTCAGCCATGAACTGGAGTAATCCATGTGACTTAATCTGTGGTTTACCGACACCAGTCCATGGAACTGCAGGGACTGCACAACTTTCGTAGTACTATGCTACTCATGAAATGATTCCTGTTTTCCAACAGATGAAAAATGGTTAGGCAGCTTGGCAAATGGCCATGGAAGTGTATCACTCTATCCATGTTGTCGACTGAAAAGATAAGTGGAGATCTGGTCTAGGTTGCCTCTTGGCTCACCCAAAAATTGATCATCATGCTTATGTACAAGCATATCAGCTCTGGTCTTTATTATTTACCAAGTGTTGGGCAATGAATGAGCCCAATAATTAGGTACTATAATTCATGAAATGACATGATGCAACACTGCAGATGAGATTTCATTGGCTTCTAAACTAAAGAGATTTATGCTACATGGTTCATGGATTTACACATGCTGAATGGACAAAAGCAGCTATGCGTGTACTCTCATCTCATGTTGAACCCGTGGAAAGAACAGAATTGTGGGAGACTGGATGGAGAATATTAACTATCAGAGAAGCCTAGTATTATAGGAACCACAATTGGGACATTTGTGATACATCCAGTGATAAGGTGTAGTCGCCCTCTTCCCACAGTCGTTGCATAATATGAACTGCAAGCATGAGAATCAGAGTAAGCAGAGCGTGTATAAAATGTTGATCACTTGTAAGAAATATATAATATGAACCTGAGTCTTGTCGGAGTACTCGTCAGGGATTTTCTCTTCAGCCAACATCGCATCCAACATCTCGAAATAAACCTGTTGTTAAATGTTATAAGCTACTTAAACAGGAAAAACATCTTATTATGTGCCAGACCATAGATGGGACCGACGAGAGATACCTGCATGTCCCCAAGGGACTTGCTACAGATAGGGCAGGTGTAGTGAGCACATGTATAGTCCTATTAATCATGTACCGGAGTAAATGAGTTATAAAAGATACGATACTTTGAGGAGAAAAAACAGATGAAGCAGGACATTTGCCTGAAAACATAACGAGTGCATCAAATGACCGCAAGGAAGGGCCTTGATAGGAGAGCTTGAAGTGAATATGTACTCATGGCATATTGGACAATTATCCTCGAAACACTTTTCTCTGCATATGTGCTTTGAAAGTGACCGCGACATGCAGGCATTGCAATTCATGCAATGGAAAAAGTCTATGCCCAATCCTCTTCCAAGGCGACACAAGTTACAATACGGACAATGATATATTTCCCTGAATGAAATTAATGATTATGAGGCATTTTCACTAAATTGAAAGAACATTAACTATATTGCAGCTAAAAATTTGTTTGTGTACTTCAGCTTTCAAGAGCGCTGAAAGCAGGTACACCGATTAATTACCTTCCATCATCAAATAATTTGCAGATACTGCAGTAGTACTTTCCCATGGAGAAACCATTACATGTATCTGTTGAGCATGTTGCACCTATAGGCTGGATTACCATGCACTGCATGCACATCATCTGGGTTATACTCTCCCTGCAACAAGTGAGTTCATCAGATTAATTAAGCTGATACACTCTTTGAAAGAACATATTCCTAATTTATATGTAGAATTACAACTTGGACAGTTTGAGAGAACATATTCTTGCAGCCATCTTTACCTATCTATTGGATGGTCAGCTTCTTCGTCGTGACAACGTATGCACGGATATAACTGGTTGCAGCATGCAGCAAGAAGCTTACAGTTCCTTTTATAGTGCTTGCAACCAAAAGTTGGTATGAGAGGATCGTGATAAGATGGGCACTGGCCTGGAACTTCTTCCTCTGACCTAGCATCTTCAGACTGTGATCTTTGAGCAGCTATCCACCGACTGAAATATCATTGGACACTATGTAAACTCTCTGCGAACGATATGTATGCATATTCCTTCATTACGTTTTCTATCAAGCATGTGGCCACAAATCACAAATGTAAACTAATGAAAAATGCAATTTACTGTAATTAATAACTGACAAGGATCCGATCCGCTTCTAAGTGATGCAATCAGGTGCAAAGTTTCTGAAAAGTTGATACATTGTTTCATGAGATCAAATCAAATAAACTACACCGAATAAGTTTAACGACCAATTGATGGAAATGTCAAAGATAAACTTTTATGCTCGGACCATATAAGGCAAGGATTTCTAATAAAAATAAGATGATTAGAAACCACATTAATAAAGTTGTAAGCGAAGTTATATACGTTATCCATGTTCCCAAAGCTTGAAATATTACCATGTATCTGTTAAGCCTAGGAAGCAAAGGCTAATATTTTTCCACGTGAAAAAATAAATGAAAAGAAGGAAACTAAAGACAATAGGTGAAAAATAAACTGACCTCATCAGTAGGTTTTGCATCATGTAAGATTTCTTTTTTGAATCTAATGATGAGTCCCTGGATATTTTTCTGATTACAGTTTCAAGTTCATCCTGACTCATTGTTAACAGCTTCTCCCGGTGACTGTCATTCCGTTTCACTTCCAAAAGCTGGCCAGGCTTCGTATGCTGCCCAAGAACATCCACTACACTGTCACTTCTCTTATGCTTGCTCTTAGTGTGCTTTACAGAATGTTCAATATGGTTGCTTGCATCAATCGAATGTCCTTTTTCGTCTACCAAACAATCTTCAAGACTTCTGCCATTTTCACATTTAGTTTTCTGCTCACCGCATAGACGAGCCAAATCTTGTTTTCCTCGTCGTTCATATAGACCATGTTCTGAAAGATATGCTGAAACTACTTCAAGGGCATCTGTGGTTGATGCTTGAAACATGTTTGATTCTCCAAGAGATTGGGTTACCTCATACTTACTTATACCTTCCCACCATGCCCTCAGCCATTCATCGAATTTAGTGTTTTTGGTAGCTCTGCGCCATATCAGGATCAAGGCCTTTTGTTCTTCAGGTGTCAAAGATGACATAAGCCAAGGTAAAATTTGCTGTAATATTTCTGCATTTAATCTACCTAGCATATATCCAACAATTTTCTCCTGCTCCTCGATGGAGAAACATTCTCTAAATATGGGCCATAACTCTATTTCTTCTCGGTCTATGTGATCAAAGATTACCTTATTCATCGACATGCACATATCATGAAGATTGCTGCACATATGTTTATACATTGATGGCACAGACTCTAGGCCACTCATGACACTGTCTGTTGATGGTCTGATAAGTTGGGAAATGTCGTCAAGTAGTTCAGATATCATGTTAAAATAGTCTGCCTCCAATTTGTGGTCAATTGTATAGGAGCAGCTGATGTTCTCTACTTTCTTGCCCTTCGCTTCAAGAGCTGGAAAGGCAATCTCATCCTCGGCATCACTATGAAGTTGATAAAGAGAATGTACAAGGTTAAACCCTTGGATAAAATCCACAAGGGATCCATCACACTCAGCTAATTCGGAAGCCTTAGATGCTAGGTACTCCAGGTTCTTTTTTAGAGCCTTGTGGAAATAAAGGAGGTAGTCCACTGGTCTTGATTCAGTATTCGACGGAGCGCTGAGATCATCCCTGTCACTGAGAAAATCAGGTAAGGAGCGTAGAGTTCTCAACACACTTGGAGAAAATATACGCATGTTTATTCCGCTTGAGTATAATGTTCTGTGCTTCTCAGAGATGCGGAAACGAAACGTTGATGAAGTGGGACCATGATTGTTTGAGTTTCCAGAATATCTCCCGTACACTGGCATGGACCTTGGTTTGTTGCAACGTTGTACGTCGGAACTTAAGGAAGATGATCCCATAATCTCCTCTGCCAGCTCAGTTATATAAGAGCATCTGCAACTAAACATTTCATCTAAGTCCTTCCTAAATGTTTCGATAGAAGATTTACCAGAATACCCAACACGTACCCATCCATCCAAAAGTGATGCAAACTTCTCATTCAATACAGCTGCACCCTGCCGAATGAAAGAGAGGATGGATTTTAATTCAACCTCAGATAAATGTGCCATGAACCATGTTATCGTGCACTTTAGTAACCCCAACGGCATCATATAGAGGCTTGCATAGATAACTGATTGCGGTGTATCAAAACCGCAAATTTTCCCAACCATTGGTACAACCTGATCAAAAGGAAAACATGTTGGTGATTTTTTGAATATTTGTTAAAAACTAACTGGTGTATGGTCGTGACTGATTTGCAACTTATAATGTGCTTTATAAAGCAACTTATCCTAACATTTGCTTTGACAGCTTTCTAAATACTCATAAAATGAACAGTTTATCCAAATTCCTAACACAGCATAAAACAAATTTAGGTTTCCAACTATATATCTCCGGATCACTTTCTGCAAGCAAGAATGCAAAAAATTATTTTTCTCAAACTAAAACATAGCCATTTACCTCAGTCTCGATAAAAGTGAAATGCTTGCTAATCACTTTCAGAAACGAATCCACTTCCCAGCAAATCTTCTCCACAAAGTTGTGGATTGTAGTCCCCTTTGTGACATGGTAGTAAAGTGAACGCTGTAGACTTTCAATATTGCTGATGGTAATTAAACGTTTAGTTGTGTCGTACGAGCATCTCTGTGCAACTCCATCCAGTATGGGGTACAACAGCTTGTCCAATGTATTTCTGTTCAAAATAAGTTGTTTATTCGTAAAGGGGTAAATAGATACCGAGTAAAAGACAGCCAAAATAAGTGTGCCAAGTAAGAGACTTTGTTCCTTATTTGACATGGATTAATGCTTGCATCAAATCATAGAAGTAAACAATAGGAGCCTATACTTTTGGCAGGCAACACGATTACCTGTAGAACATTACTATGTCTACCAAAAACTTCAGTTGGACAATTAAGGAAGCTACGGATGAAAAGTTATCCAATGCTCTAGCCTGATAGAGCTCCACGAGAATTTCATTAAAATCTTTTAAGATGGCACCATGCCAGATATGAAGAGCAATAGAATCGTTTTTTGTATTTGTCCGAGGACTATTATTTGCATTTTTCCATCCAGCAAAGCTCTGAGTATAATAGAATTTGGGTAGACCCTTGTCAGCCACAGGTCCATTCCAATTCTGATTTTCATGAACAAGCTGTGTGCTTCCTCCAACATTACTGTTGTCAAACCATGAAAGAACAACCTTCAAAAAACATGCACATGAATATCTGATCAGAGTCAAGTAATATCGTAAACTCGATATTCATCTGAAACACCATTCAAAATGAACCTTTTGTAACGGCCTTTCGTTCGGTACAATTACTTGCATGCATTGTAGGACATCAACTTGCTCATTTGGTGACAGAAAGTATATAACCCAAGGGAAAAAGTCTTCCAGCAAACCTATTGGAACACTACATATAAACTGCCAAACAAGTGATGACTGTTCTTTGGGGGTGAAATGTTGTATGATCATTGGAAATACCTGCACCATTCATATAACTTATAGTTACTATAAATCCAAAAACTTCAGAGATGTTACCCACAAATTATTGGTCACTGAAAATATGAATAATTTTACTGGTGGCATGTTTGATCGCGTTCGACGTGCCCTTTGAATATGATAATAATCCATCTAACTTCGATTAACAGATCCTTTACACAACCGGAACTGTTTCATTTGTAGGCTATATACTTCTGTCTATTGTTTGACACCAGTGTAAATTCACACATAAAGATGACAAAAGAGGAATCGAACTAAAATAAAATCATTATAAATACACTATTTCGCTCATGTTGCACATTGCACATATCAGGTAATAATTTAGTCTCTCGAGATTATAATGATTAATGATAAATGAATGCCGGGAAAATGAGGAGATTCTTTGTAGCAGATACATAGGTATTAGACAGTTAGATTTAATTCAACACTCAGGAAATTATTGTGCATACCTGCTTTTCTTCTTTATGCATATGCTTGCAGATTGTAGTTTGAATAGTTCCGATCCGGAAAACAAGTTCTTGATATGGTTTGGTGATGGTGACATCTTGTTCAACTTCAACTAGTAAACTCAAATAGCTGAAAAGTGAGCTGAAAAGATCATCTATGCTCCTATGTTCAAGCGAATATGTACATGCCACATTCTTTACACGCCCATCAAGAGCTAGGAAAATGACCTGCCATAAAGTTTAGCATCCGTTAGTAGCGAAACAACATAACTGAAATTATTTGATGCACGGGCATTTTTTAAGTTAAAATGAATCCATTGAAGCCATGAACGCTACTCAAATTTTCATTCATAGCTAATGGTCCAGATATCGATTCAACAATACTTCTTGGCCACCACTGAACATTGGTAGATTGTTCTTCTGGACAAGAATGTCTTTGACCTTGTCATTGAATGATCGAAAGGCCAACCAACCTCTTAGTCATGATCTAACTTCATTTAGAAATCTAATCAACTGCTCCTCCAAAAGCCCCAAAACTAAACATGTATGATCATTCAGAATATAACCGATTGATTTCATCATCAAGATCGCATTCCAATAGCACGAGCTTCATTGAAGATCTATCCTCAAAGAAAGCTAAAAACCTATCAAATCAACTTCAAAGCAACATTATCAACTCAACCATCTCCAACCTCAATCAACAAACAATTCCACCAAACCTCCAAACTCAAACCAAAATCCAAAACACATCTCACATTCACAAAACCTCAAAACCACAAAACCCTACCTCATCCTCGGCGGCACAATGATACTGATAAACCACTTTCAAAAACTCAAACCTCCTCAAAATAGCGTTGACCACCACACCACGCCCTCCTCCACCGCCTCCACTCTCTACCACCTCAACCGCTAGCTTCTTCAGTTCACTCAACTCGCCTCTAAAAGCCTTGTGGAAAGCTACAAAGAGCATAATCGGAGAATCGACGAGACGGATGCCGGCAAGAGGATCGTCCGGCGCCAGCGTGTTGGAGTGGCTGGCGTCGCCCATCCACCACCATAGATGGTGAGAGCCGGTGGAGAGAGATAGAATAAGGAGAAGGAGAAGAGAGATGCATTGGAGGTGACAATGGATTTAACAGCGCACAGCGTCGTCGTCTGTGTGTCGTCGTCCTCCGTCCTTCGTTCTGCCTCCTCTGTTTTCTTCTGCTATTTTATTTTTATTTTTTTTGAATATTTTTGTTGACCGAGAGCATCCACTATGACTAAAAAGAAACATAGCATTCATCTCTCTCGTCCACTTATCTCTCATTTAGTCATGCCTTATGATCTATTTGACCATGAACATCTCATTCATGACCAAAAGTTCATCATCACTCTCTCTTATTTCTACATAAATACAAGCATATAAATATCAAAATATATCTCTATTTATAGGTCTTCAAAAATTATGAATATTGATGATTATTTTATTTTTTAATATTTTGTAATTTTTCAAGATATATTCGTTACAAAATCTGGATTTAAACTGATAAAGTTCTGACGTGTGACAGGTGTCGCATTAGGATTGGTTCAACTCTCATGACCAAAACTAAAAAAAAGATCATGAAATGACCAAATTTTGATTGGATCATGAGATGATATTTTCTATGACTAAAAAAATCATGATGAGGGTGGATGATTTTTCAATCACCTCCCATCAGTCTTTTTCATGACCAAAATATCATGGTGGGATGCTCTGATATCAAATTATTGGGGCAAATATCGGACGGTCTATATGTCAAGTTAAAACAGTAAAATTGTGATATCACTTATTACAAAATTATAATTTTTTTTATTTATAAATATAATTTCATAAATAATCTCGTTTTAAACCAATAAATATAAAATAACAATATTTTATTTTTCGCACCAACATCTTGTGTTGCCTCGGATCCAAATCTCTTTATATATCTATAGTTTCTCCCCCTATATCGCTTGTTCATGTTCTGTCGTTTCACTATTCGTTCAACAACATCCTCCGCCAATATATTTCTTCGAGTTCTTCAATTCATATGCAATGGCAACGTAAAATATATGTATTAGTAATAAACTTCTAATATCTTTTTCTCCCGTCTACCGTTGTACATGCTCTTAGTTTCAAATCCGAATTAAAATTGCGTAACGGGATGGTTTCATTTGTCTAACATACAAAACGAGGCGAGCCGTTTGTTCCATTATTCGCAATGTTTAACAATTGGAAGTTTAAGATTAGGAAACTACATGGTTGATTCCATGCGATGATATGCATCAACATGTGCTTTATTTAATTAGTCATGTCCGGGCACGATTGGGACTTCTCACCTCCCTGTCTCGCTCCAAGGGCATACCGAGACCGAGTCGTCTAAAGCTTCCAATCTGTCTAAGGCGATCAAAACATTCATGTAAATATTGTTACATTTTTATTTATTTTTTGGAGTTACATCATTTCATACAAATGAAGTACTACACGAATACATTTTGTATATATTATATGGATACTTTTTCACTCGGGTACAATCACTAAACTTTGGAACACGGTCATGCAAGGCACCAATCCAGATTGATATTAGAATCGCACACACTGAAGTACGGGTCATACTACACCTCTATTTTGAAATATAATGATCGAATACGCACCTCCACGCATCAGCAAGCAACACATGCGGATTTGAAGGGCACAACACGTCCACGAGGGACAGACAACACCTCCGCGAAGGAGGCACAACACGATCAGGTACAACACGAGCATGCCGAGGCCGGACGAATAACACATACAGGAGGGAGGAACAACGTGTCCACGCGCAGGCGGGGCGAAAAGCACCCCTTCACAAAATTGTGGAAAGGAAAATGATAGGGTGGGGTTCGAACCATTGACCTTGCTATTGCAAAGCAAATGTTCAACTAACTCAACCACTAAATATTATTATATTAGTAAATGGCAAAATGTCATTGTTGTACCAATTACTAGCCAAATTTTAAATTTGTTGATTCGCAAGATAATCTCAAATAAACTTTTATTTCTCGGGTGCTAAATTCAAAAAAAAAACATGAAACAATAACAATTTTGCAGTTGAGGGTGAACAAGCTAAATGGCAAACACTGGTTTATTCTTAGCTAAAACAATTTGAGACATCAATTTGTGCTTTTTTTTTTCTTCTAGTAAATATGACTAAAAGAACGTTACTCCTACAAGTGATAATAAATGTTATATTTGATTTTTTAACTCTTATTTGTGCTTTTTTCTTCTTCTAGTAAATATGACAATATTGAATGTTTTAACTCTTATTTAGAAAATTTGTTGCCCTGTTTTTTTACTTTGAATTTTAATATCATGATTTGAGTTTTAGTTTCATATTTGTCATCTTTTGGTGAGATCGACACTGATTACGTATCAGCCTCACATTTCAGTATCGTATGATCCCTACTGTTCCACGTAAGTATTTTTCAACAAGAACGGTGTCTACCAGTGTCGGTGTCAAAAGATCGGCAATGACAATATCGGTCTCATTAAAGAAACGAAAATCTATAAACTTAAATTTTACACGATAATTTGGGAACTTATACTAAAAAACAAGGCAAAAAGGAAATAAAATTAATCTCTTAGCTAGCAACGAATAGGAAAAAGGGGGCAATTGTTCATGGTCAATGTACCATTGTAGAATGACTAGTAAATAAATTTATTATTTCAATTTACAGCTCAATGCAAGCATATAAAATTAAGGCAAACCCCATATCTACTCGTGTAATAGCAAGAAACGTAAATAACGACACTTTGTAATAAGTCAATCGGCTTCGTATATTGCACTTGAAAAAAAAAATCAAAATATCTTAGATAGCGATTTCATGTAGAGTAGTTAAGTGGCATTGTGCACGCCGCAACTAATTTAACCTCGCGTGATATGTGTCGGTCAAAACCTAGTAGTCCCCTATTTTCCATCAGAACTGTCGTCATAAACTCGTGGTGTCTCCGTGTGACTTGCTCAAGTAAAACACGTGCCTGCCATCCATCATGACTCATGCCTCGTCTGTCCATTTGAGTTGAAACTTAATTGAAATTAATTTAATTTAATTTAACTAACTTTAACATCAGCCAAAAATATATTTATTTAGTTAATATTTGATCTTATTGTTGAAGAGGAGCACTCAAATGAGGCACCCCTTCTAGGAATGAGGCAGTGAGGCAAGATCTGAGCTACACATTTAAACCCCCCGTGCTTTGTGGGTGCGCCACCTGTCCCACTACCAAAATCCTGCAATATTCAAAAAGCAAAAGCAAAACACTATTCCGGTACTATTCCCTGCCACATCATCTAAATGAGTGGCCCAGATCGTGTCTCACGTGCCTCATTCTACCAACTCTGTCTCAACCGAGCGCTCCCCTATTGTTGAATATATAATTATATTATTTAGTAATGATGATGATATATTGGTGATGATGATGGTGATGATATGATGATGATGATGATGGTGATATGATGATGATGATATGATGAAGGTGATGATGAGATGATGATGATGGTGGTGGTGAAATTATGATGGTGATATGATGATGATGATGGTGATATGATGATGATGGTGGTGGTGGTGGTGATATGATGATGATGGTGGTGATGATGATGATGACGACGAAGAAGAAGAAGAAGATGATGACGATGACGATGACGATGATGATGGTGATGATGATGATGGTGATGATGATGATGATGTTGGTGATATGATGATGATGATATGATGATGATGATAATGCTATGATGATGACGTCGTTGATGGTGATATGATGATGATGATGGAAAAATTAATTTAAATCGAACTTAACTTAATTTAAATTAACTTAACTTGTTAATTTAACTGAAATTAATTTAACTTAACCGTCAAATTATAAGAGCATTTCCCACCATGATCGAAAACTATGCTTTCCCATCATGACTAAGAAAAAGTGATTTTAACGTTTATCTATGTTTGTCCAAGTTTTCTAAATGAGTCTTAGAAAAAGTGATGGATGATCAAGTAGAAAAAAAGATCATTTCAGAGCATCCTTCACCATGACAAAAAAAAATATCATTCATCTCATTCATCCATTTTCTCTTTCATTTATCATACCTCATGATTATTTTGATCAAGTGCACCACACTCATGACCAAATAAAAAGTTCATCATCATTTTCTCTCATCGTTACATAAATTGCAACTCATAAATATTAAGATTAATAAAAATATATCAAAATGTATCTCGTTTTATAGATCTCAAAAAATTATGAATATTGATAATTATTTGATTTTTTTAACTTTGTAATTTAGAAGATATATTTGTTGCAAGATCAAAATATAAACTGAAAAGTTTCTTACACGGGACACGTGTCGCGTTGCAATTGGTTCACAACTCATAAATAAATCTAATTTTTGGTCATGAGATGATCTTTTTTCAAGTTGATCATCTCATGACCTTTTTTATGATTGGTTTAGTCAAGGCGGGAATCCATATTTTTTTATCATCTCTCATGACTTTTTATTATTAGGGGTCGGCAAAGGGTCGGGCCGGGCCGAGTAGGTCTTTTGGTGAGCTCTATCCCTTTACAAAATTAGGGTCGGGTCGGGCCCTGAGAAAATACATCAGTTCTAAAATCTTTATCGACCCTTCGTTTCATAGGGCTTTTCGGGTTAGGGTCGGGCTCGAGCTAATTTCGGCCCTAAATGAATGACTAATTAATCGACAAATAACTCTTTAAACGCAAATACTACTAGTTTGAACGTGTGAGATTTAATTGATATGAAAAAATACATTCTTTTTATATCAAGAACGTCCTTAAATCAATAAATATACGATTTTATATCGAGCTCGTATTTTGGGCCAGGCTGAATAATCGAAGCTTTAGCCCGAACCTAAGCCCTTCGGGTCGGGCCATAATAGGGCTTGCGTAGAGCTAGAGTCGGACTCAGGCTATGGCCGGATTCGGGGCGCCCTAGGGCTTATTTTGGCTCAGGGCTAAATGTCGACCCCTATTTATTATAACTCAAAAAGTCATGATGGGGATGCTCTCATGACCGAAAATTGGATTTGGTCATAAGAGTTGGGTCACACAAATCATATACTTCCGATACAAATCGAATAAGTGGCAATTTTTAGATACAAATTTTAATGTGGTAACAATTATATCTTACAAAATACAAAGTATTAAAATATAAAAAATATATCAAAATTTGTAAGTTCTTTAGATCTATAAATTGATATCCATATTCCTATATTTTTCATACACTTTTAAAAACAAATATTTCTCTACTCTTCAAAAAACGAAGTTTGTAATTTTTAAAATTATCTAATGAATTTAAATATTATGTTACTTATTACTTATTTGCTTATAATAATATTTTAATTATAATATTGTATGTTAAGTGACGATTTAAATATAGTTGTATGGATGAAAATTATGGTAATATATGTGAAAAAAGCATGAGAGAGAGGTCGGGATAATCAAAAAATAATTTAGTCATGAGTGGATGCATGTGATTGGTTTGGTTTAGATATGAGTGATGATATGATGAGATCAAGAGAAAATGGAGGAGAGTGATGGATAACATGTTTTTTTGTCATGATGGAGGATGCTCTAAGTGCGAGGTTTTACGTTTAGGTTTAATAGGAGTTTTTTTTTATACATGCATGTTTTTTTTCATTAATTTGAAATGGATTGAACTGCACACAATGATTAAACTAAACAAAATTTAAATAAATAAGTCGATCGAAATGAAGAATTTGATTTATTTAGTGATTTTTTGATTGTGGGTTTACACCTCATACAAATCAAGTACAATAAGAATACATCGTCGTCGGGTACATGTGAATTACTAGACTCTGAAGCACGGCCCACGCACGGCACCGACCCACAAGGGATGAACAACACCTCCGCAAATGAGGGACAACTTCACGCCGCGAGAGAGGAAAACACTCCACTACAAAAGTGGAGAAAATTATGCTACTCAAGAAAGTTGAACCCCTGACCTCACAAGTCACTCGACTAATCTTTTTTCGTGATTTATTTAATCTAGTTGACGACGATACACTTATCAGACACGCACGTCAATCATCAAAGGGACGTCTACATGTCAAACGGCTTGAATCGATTGGGTTGATGAGAATAGAATAGGTGTTCTGGTAGGTGTGGTTTAGGCGTTTAGCTAGACCCGGTAAATAAACCCTAAACCCTTTAATTCGTCCGTTACCCGCCCTTTAAAACCCGTACGTTAGCCCGCCCTTTTAATAAAAGAGTTGAACGAACTCTTATCCATTAAGAACCCTTTTATAAACGGGTTTAAGGGTTTTTATCCGGATAACCCTTCAACCCTTTAAGAACCCTTTTAACTAAATTTGTGGTTGTTCATATAAGTTTGTAAAAAAAGCCGATAGTGAATGTTGACTCACAGTCACAGTGATGTTTACCTCTATCTCTTATTGGAATCTCTTTGGATTGGATAAATTTCTTCCTTTTCTACCATTCTTTTAATAAATATTTTTTAAACCCCGACTTTCTTTTAATTAAAGAAACCCCAACTTTTAATAAACTTTAAATATTTTTCACACATTTTTTTGATATTTTCTACCATTATTCTTATCTGCAGTTTGTATGTTATTTTCATTTTCTACCAAAATGCTATCAGGGTGTTGCTTGTTTGCTAGCTAACCCCTGCAACAAAAGTATCTGCAAGTATATCATTATAAGAAGTCTGAAAACCGTTCTTTGCTACCATTATAAGATTTTTTTTGTTGATAAGACCATTATAAGAATTAGATGTTTTGTGTTGGTGGAAGACACCGCAGTTTAGGTACTCCATTCTTTCTCGTTTGGCTGGTGACATGTTAACGATACCTATTTACGATGAGAATAAAATAGAACAAAAATATATGAAATTTAACTTTTAACTTTAAAATATGTATATAAAAGTTTTTACAAACAAATAAAAGATACTGAACATATTGGATTTAAAATTTATTTAATTTTCCATTTAATGAGTTAAAAGGGTTATAAATGCTTAAATGGGTTAAAGGGGTTACATGGGTTAAAAAGATTCTTAAAGGGTTGACCCTTTTAACCCTTGTCCATTAAGAACCCGTCCATTGAACCCTTTAACTTAAAAGGATTTTATAGGGTTCAACCCTTTTAACCCTTGTCCATTAAGAACCCATCCACTAACCCGCCCGCCCTATTTGCCACCTCTACGTTTAGCCACTAAAAAAATATTGTGGTACTTCACATTTAGTGATTTAGGTGAAAAAATGGGATGTAATGTTAAAGAGAGACTGTTTTTTTTTTTTGGGTGTTAGGGGTTAGTGTTAGTTGTTAGAGGGACTGATTTAAATTGCTTAACTTTAAGTTTAAAAGTATGGGTTTGGATCAAATAAAAATTATATTTAAATCTAAAAACTATGAACTAAATAAGTCCGAACATTACATTTGTTAAATCTGAATATTAGCAAATAAGTCTGAACATTATGTTACGTCTGAACTTTTACATTATGTTACGTCTGAACTTTTTGTTAAGTCTGAACATTATCAAAATAAGTCTGAACATTATGTTAAATCTGAACTTTTACATGATTTATATTTTTTATAAATAAATATGATTTTCACCTGATCCCTACCTATTCAGGGATCATTAATTTTCTCATGATTGCGCATGAATGTTTCTTCCATAAATAAAAATTCATAAAGTTATGTAATACTTTGTGTTTATGTAGGAATGAGTCTATATTCAAACACTTGGTAAAAGTCAACCTCAAAATCAGAGATCTCAATATGATGCAATTTTCATACTTGATCAAATCATCGAAATATTATTTTCTTATAAAAAAAATCATCAAAATATTATTCGTTTATATATAAAATTCAATAAATCAAACACATCCATCAAAAAAAAAAAATCAAACACAAAATAAGATTACAAACTTAACCTTCTTTCACGACTTGGGCTGCTTTCTGAAATTATCGGCCCAAACAAAAGCCAAAAATCCAAGCGAAATCAGGTGAAGCTCAAGGGCTGTAGTGCAATTATCGAAACTACGCAATCGGCTAATCCGAGATTCTGCTTTCATCTATCTTTCGCCGGCGATTGAGATAGCAAGTTTGGAACTCGACGAAGTGGAGGTTGATAGTGACGAATTGCAGCGATGAAGACGACGAAGGGAGGAAAGGTCATGAATCCGACCGATGCGTATCGGAAGGAGCAACGGAAGAAGGAAATAAAGCGGGTAATTTTGCGCTCTTTCCAGTTTTAGGGTTTGTGTTTTTTTATCATCATTTGATTTCTTAGGATATTTTGCTTCTGTCGATTTATGTTGATTTGAAGATGTGATTATTAAGGTATTTTTACCATGAAACAACCTGTTGAACAAGTGGTAGCTGGTAGGACTTCGTATATCAGTTAAATCCTTCTTCTTTTTTTCTGAAGGATGTAATTGTTTGCATACTTGTTATCCAAGCTATTTCATGTCTTTAAAAAACACTTGAAATCATGAGATATCAATCACCACTATTTGGGAGTTTATTATATTTATGCCATGCGTGGATATTGACAATTTTGAGTGATGGAAGATTTTGATGAAGAAAATAAAATCATGTGTTTGGTGACCATGAAAAAATTGAAGGGAAAATTTTTCGAGGAAAAGTGCGGGAAATTCCTGTATCGTTTCTCATCATTTTTTTTTTCTCTTTTCTAATAGAAAATATTCACAAATAAGTTACATGGATCCATTGGAAAATTGCTCCCTCAATTTTACAAGATCCAAGATAGGTGTTGGAGTTTTCACTTGAATAGCAAAAAAGGTGCATTGTGTTGTTATTGCACAATTTGTTGTGCATGTACTTTTTTTGCTATAATGTTTAGGTGAGATATATCATATAACAATGTATTATTAGCCATTCTCGAGGTTTTAAAGCCTTAGTGTGAACTACTGAACTTATACTGACATGTTGCTGTTTTGTAAACCAATTTGAATTAGTTTTTGTTTTTAACAGAACAAAAAAGAGAGAAAGAAGGTTAGAGAGGTCGGGATTCTGAAAAAGGATCCGGAGTCTCTTCGTGAACAAATCGATAAATTGGAGATGATGAGTAAGTTATTCTTTAATGTTTAATTTTTGTATGATGTCTGTTAAATGATTTGTTTTCTTCTATGAACCACATTCTCTCTCTAATGGAATGTATGCATATTTGCACAATGTCTCTCATATTGTTTTTTTAGAAAGATACGAAGGTTATGGGATCCAGAGCTAAGCTGGCTTTTGGGCTGAGTTTTGATAACTCTGCATTTGGAGGATAAAATACATGAGTTCATTGCCAGTGTTCTTTTTTAAGGTAGCATTAGTCTAACATTATGACACTTTACTCACAGTGGATTGTAGTATCAACACTAACTTTGGTTGCAACGAGATGAAGTCAATAGGCGGCTGGCAATGCAACCATTATCTTTGTTTTTTATTGATTACATTCCTCTTATTTTGAAACAATGTGAAGCTGTACTGGCCTCTGCATCCAACCTGATGGCCTGACATAGGGTTATGGCTGTGGAGATTCTTATTGTATGTTGTAGCTAACTTTATCATCAGTTTATATTAACATTGTGATCCATGCATGCAGAAGCCGATGGGGCTCTTGATAAAGCAAGAAAACACAAAAAACGACAGCTGGAAGACACACTGAACCTTGTCATAAAGAAGAGGAAGGTACAGTTAACTTTTTCTAGTGTTGTCTTTTAATATCAGTTAATATACATGATACGATCAAATGAGCAAGAGCTGAAGAATTATATGAATGTATTTTCATGTCGTTTGTTTTGTACTGTGGTTGCATTCTGATGATATATCGCAGTGGCTTCTTTAAAATTTTGTGGTGATCCACATAGGGTAAAGACGATTGATGTTGCAGTTTAGTGGCATAATTTGTTGGCACCTTTGAAGATAAAATGAACACTCTCATTGAGATTCAACTCAAAACTTATATGAACTCAGGACAAGCTCATGATATGCATTCCCTACATAGAATGGCTTGCTAACTTTTTATTCTGGGGATATTTTTAAATTTTACAGGAATACTCGGAGAAATTGAAGGAGAAGGGCGAGGCACCGGTAATGTTCAGGTAGGAAGAACTACTTCACTTGTCTTATATGTATATATCATATATGTACCAAGTGTACATCATTGTAAGAGGCAGATTAATTTCTTAGCCAAAAGTGTAATACTTCTCCTCGCAATCAGTAATTGAACTTAGTATAATGTAGCCATTTGGGGCCACCTAAAAGGCTCACAACTGCTGAGGAGGAGGAAGAAAGGATGAGGCATCCGAAACCTGAGGTTAGTTACGATTTAGCTTCGGTAGGAGATATATTACGATTTGGCGTGTGTCACGACTAATTATTTTGTTCTAACATGGTCTAGGATTCTGTTTACTATCATCCTACTTTGAATCCCACTGGTGCGCCACCTCCTGGAAAACCTCCAATGTTTAAATCATCAATAGGTTTGTTGTCTGGTGGTTTTGTTTAATGTTTTACTTTGAAGTTGGCACAGTGTTTCTTATTTACTTGTTGCCGTTTATTTTTTCAGGACCCAGAATACCTCTCTCAGAAGCATCTGTTGGTGAGGCGTCGACCTCAAATGCAGACACAGATGACCTGGCGGCTATACCTCCACCCCCGCCGCCCCCGCCTCTTCCTAATTCCAGTGATTTGGAATCTGGAGGTGGGCCTGTAATACCTATGTCATTACCATTACCTCCTCCACCACCAATGCCTCCAAGGCCCCCAATGTCAGACGTAGGTGGCAATACATTACCCGCACCACCACCTCCTCCTCCAGCATCCCTACCCAAGGAACAAGGCGTAGTTGGTCCTCCTCTCCCATCTGTCCAACCTCCTCCACCTGGAACCGCTTTAAGTGAAAGGGACAGTACTCAAACAATAAAATTAGATACTCCTACTGCTGCAACTCAGGTAAAATCTTACCATCTCATTTTGCCCTGAAAAAGTTTAACTAACATGAAGCTCATATAATCAAATATAAGTTTGCTACACAACACATAGGCATTCTGAAGCGCAACATGTAGCGGATGCCTTTGTTGACAATTATTTATTACATCTCTGCAGCAGGCTGCCTCAATGGCTCCCCCACCTCCACCTGGGCTTCCAATGAAAAGTAATCAGTCTGAAGGAGCTGGATCAATATCAAATGTGAATGAAATGCCAGGGACCCAGGACATATCTAAAATGATTCCACCTCCTCCTCCACCGAGACCACAGCTAATTCCTGGTCCTCCCATGTATCCAAATGTGCATCCTGATATGCTACTTCCTGGAATGGGCCATTTTCCACCGCCACCTCCTCCACTAGGTATGCTTCCGGGTCAGGTTCTACCTCCTGGAATGGTTATGCCTATAATGCAAAGGCCGCCATATGGTCCACCTCCTGGACCTCCCCCGATGATGAGACCACCACTTCCTCCTGGACCTCCCCCTCCCTTTCAAGATTATGATCATGACAAGATGAGAATGCCTGCGCCCCAGAAGCCCTCATACATCAAGTCTGCCGCATCTACAGTGGTTAAGAGGCCACTGGCACAGCACACCCCAGAACTTACATCCATGGTTAGTTATCTGCCCATGAAAGTAGCATTGTTTACTTTTTTAGATTTTCATTGTTTCAATGTTCTATAAGGGGGTTTATTTGTCAAACAGATTCCAGCATCTGTACGTGTTAGGAGAGAAACAGCTACACCAAAGCCAAGACCCAAGGCATCTGGAGCAGCTGCCACGACAGTCGTACACTCCGTTGCTACATCATTTGCCAAACCAACCCCGCGACCATCATCCACGCTGAAGTCACAGAGTGTTGACGACTCTTACTCCGCATTTTTAGAGGATATGAAGGCTCTGGGAGCCCTCGATGGCTGATGTTTTCTAGCTTGCATATCATGACTTATCGATTCATTTCCATCACTTATCCTAGCAATGAATCTAGACTCTCGATGTATTAATTTCACATGTAGCATTACTTTGTCTTTGTATACTTATTTCAGACATTTAGGTTTGAACGATATGTGTAATTGTAAAAATCTTTATTATCACATTTGCAAACAGCTCTATTTTTTCTATTTGTTAACATGATAGGTGCTCCATTACTTTTGTGGGAATAATTTTCCCTATAAAATCTCCAACATCAGCTTAACTCATTTTTTTTATAGTTTTTTTCCAGTTTAGATTAATATCAAACGGTAGGAGAACATATTGCAATGATATCAAATATGCTATATATATAACCATGAAATCCACTGTACATTTTTGTTTACAACTTTTCTTAATCCCCAAGTCACCCAAAACCATCATAATTCCAATCTAACTCTCTACAGCCATTTGCAGTCCTAAGGACTTTCAGATCTTCTGTTGCATTGTTTCAGACCAGCTTTTTTTTAAGCTGCGAGGAGTTTCCCGAGGTCGCTTTCGTTTGCAAACCAGCTTGGCACAATAAGCGTCAAGTATGGCTGCAGATCCTTGACTGTACTTTTTATGGTGCCTTCCGCTGTATTAGCCACTACCGATATATCTGTGCTAACAACGAGTATGAGACGAATGTAACACGCACACAAAAAAAAAAGATGTCAACGATAAAAATTTATACTATCAGGAACCTCTGGCAGATATTTTATGTCCGCAAAGCTGACAAGTGATGTAAACAATCCCTGCAGCAATAGATGTAGGACTCCTCCTGCATACAATAAAAATGTTCAGACAAACATAATATTGACTTGAGATTTCTTGGACTTAAAGGAAATACAACGACAAACCTTATATCATGCTCCTCAGATTTCTTCAAGATTTCTAGTGCAGCTTTGATTGCTCGGTTATTCAATCCAAAGTTGTGAGCGAAACGCTTCTGTATACCACACTCACAGTTAAGCAAAAAAAGTACTTAACTGACACCGAGCTAGATGTTCTGACAAGTGATCATTTAGTACTTGAACTAACCAGATAATCACTGGTTTGCTCAGTTCCCACTCCCAGTTTCATAAATTGGACTTTCTCGTTCAGTATTTTCGTTATGGAATTTTTCGCCATCACTATCTTTTTCTCTTGTACACCGGTGACCATTCGCATCTCTGTTAACATCAAGACAGCAAATTAGAAAATTAAGATATAAACAAAATTCACTGAATGCACAAATTTCTACACAAGAATTTCGTCGTATCGTACCTCTCAGAGTGCGAGACTGATTCTCCTTTTGACAAGCAATATGCACACAAGCAGCAACAACAGAGTTATCGCGTCTCGTCTCGATTATAAACGGATGGACCTTTACATATAAG
This sequence comes from Rhodiola chrysanthemifolia, assembly GCA_033675395.1. Lineage (NCBI taxonomy): Eukaryota > Viridiplantae > Streptophyta > Magnoliopsida > Saxifragales > Crassulaceae > Rhodiola > Rhodiola chrysanthemifolia. The sequence goes on from CM066204.1 coordinate 18,490,678, forward strand.
TCACACGCAAGATCTTTGACAATCTTGTTAACACCCAGCCTCTCGCAAAAATCGTCAATCCTCGAAAACGCCTGAACAAGCGAGCTATAAGATTTATTATTACCCACAGCAGCAGCTCTAGCAATGTTTATAACTTGACTCCCACGCCTCTCCTTCCGAACATCGACAACAGTCGTCTCCAGCAGCTGTCCTTGGAGAAACGGATTGGAAGGCGTCCCGATTCGAACCGGGTCATTATCTCTATTATCATCAGTAAAAGTCCTCCACTCTGCAGTTTCATCCACCATGTGGGATTCAAGAACAAGCCCGCATTCGACGCAAATCGCGTCTCCGTTGGCGTGATCATACGCTACTTCAGTTGGCCTTTTGCAGTCCTGGCAGTATCCATCATCGGCCATGATCAGTGAGCAATAGTTTGTTGCAAGCGAATTAAAGATCGAGTCCAATTTGATAAACTAGGGTTTGTATTTATATATTCTGATAATTCCTAATCCTACCAGGAGTTGTAATTTCTAAAGTTCGTCTCTTTCTGATAATTCTAAATTCGTAAAACCCTAGATCATCTCTTTGGCTCCAAAGTTGACAAATTTTTGAACAAAGAGGCGTTATAAATCTCTATTTACTTATTAATTTAATAAATAACAAAAAAGGAAAAAAATGGTACAAAAAAAAGAAGTAATTATCATGTGTGGCCATCTTCTGCTTCTCGGTTGACACTTTGAGATGATCTGACACTGTCTGATTTTTCAGAGAACGAGTTCGAGTCGCATTGAAGTTCTCGGTAGCCATTTCCAGCCTGCTCCTGCCATTCTCTGACATCCTCGTCGCTTAATAATCCGTATCGTTGTCTATAAATATCAAGCTCAGCTTCTAGAGCTCTAATCTCTTCCTCTCTACTGGTCACCAAGTCTGTCATGGCCTGAAAATTTTCCTGATCATACTCTGCCTGCTCCTCCATCATCCTCTGATACTGCAATGCCTCCATTTGGATCGCTGCTTTCTCAGCCTGCAGTCTTGTAATCATTGACATGGCATTGTTGGCTGCCACGGCTGAAGCGCTTCTCTCCTCGTCCAGCTCCATGTACATGTCTATCAATGACTTGCGGTCCAAGCGAACTTGTCTTTTCAAATGATGCAATATTATGTCATCCTCTGCTTCATTGGGCTCCCAGCTGAGCTCAGGTTTCTCAAATGTGGATTTCTTTAGAGATTTCCATTTGGGCGTCGATGAAGCTGAATCTGTCAGTGGGATCCCAAAAAATTTGTTCCCTTTCGAGAAAGTCTGCGTCTGGTTTATATCATCTGCTTCTGTCAGTAACGGCATCGCTGCAGTTGTCGCGTCTTCCTTGCCTAACATTTCACAAAATGACTTATATTCAGAGAGATGTGTTTTTGAGCTTCCCAAATGTAAAAAAAAACTGAAGGCTTTCAGACAATATGGTGTAAAATTTGGTTACCTGAAATGGAGTTGCTGCTGTACTCATCATCCATCAACTCATTCCCAGGGGTTAACTTGAGCTCCATGTACTTGATATGGGGCAACTGGAGGCTCCCCGGCTCTTCATTATTATTGGACTGTCTAAAAGGAGTCCTGGGAGACGACAAGGGAGCTTTTGCCAGGCGACTTACTTGCCTCACAAGCTTTCGTTTACCTTCAGCGCTAACACTTGCATTGGAATGCCCCAACTTTACCTTCAATCGGCTTCCACAGCATGAGCACTGAAAAACTCCTGCCTGTGACACATCTTCAACCCTCCGACGAGCTTTGGAATATTTTGTCTGATCATCTTCTAAAAAAGTTCCTGCATCAATTTGCAAAAGTCCGACTAAGGACTTGTAAGTGTCACAATCTGACTCCTTTTCTGTTGCGAAAGACAGCAAACACCCCTCGCACATTTTGCGAATATCTGAAAGCTTCTTGTGGACATGACAATAGGCCAGAAGCGAGATTTCCTTCCTGTGAGCCTCGCATACAGACTCATTGTAACAGAAACCAGTTTTTCTGCGTATATTAATGCTATCGAATCTTGTGCAAAGCACGCAAGGGACTGGCAGACCAAAGAATTTGGCGAAGAGGGTGGCGGAGAAAGCCAGAATTCCATCAAGAAACAAAGTCAGCATCAGTATCCATTCGAGAATGGCGAAAATAAGAAAATGTGGTAATCTCCCCCACTCCTGTTCCACATACTGGATAAACGTCCGAGAAGCCATTTTTTTAAATAAAAAAAAACCCTGATGAGAAGTTTAATCAATCCAGCATGAATTGCAAGTTTCAGATTACATCAGATTGGGAGGGATTCCTTCAGAGAAGAGAATGAAGCTGAGCAATCTCTTCTCTGGAAATCAAAGGAAGAAAACACAGAGAAATGGAGATAAAACCGTAGAGAAGACGATGCAGAGCTAAGAAATTATGTTACAGAGAATTCTGGTGGTGCTATTGGACATGGCTATAAATGGAAAAGATGGATGTTTTTTTTTGTTGTGTATGTGAAGGTTTGGGACAAGGTGAGCAGTTTACCTGAATTAGCAGACTCCAAATGAGCTTGTAAACCAGTAAATTTTAACCCTGGTAAAAAGATGGCGTATTTTTATGCTGGTAAGTTCTGTTTTTGGTGTATTATGCATTTTATCACTTCTCTGAATTTCAGGCGTAATTTCTCTTTAAGGCATAACAGTTATAATTACATGTTAACGATGCATGATGTTTGTAAATCATATCCTTGTCACAATAGTCAGATTCAATGAAAGGGAGCTGGTCACTTATTAGAAATGAATGCAAATAAGGTGAAGAAAGGGAGCCAGGTCACTTTTTTCAGGTATTTGTGATTCTTTTCTTTTTTTTTTGATTCATAAGTGGAATTTAGCCACCAAAAAACTGAACCTGTGAAGGTTCGATACACTAAGGTCCATAGGACCAATACTCTGAAAGACACACTACGGTCTATAAGACCAGAACACTAAAACACTGCGCGTGTCTCTTACGCTAAAAACTCTAGAAACAAACCTCTGGAGAACTCGAGGAGCACTCTCGACCGCTAAGGACACTAAAACACTAAGATTAACCAAAGCAACGCTAACATGATAGCCTCTCGGACTCAGCCAGCCCTCTCCAAACGCTCGATGGTATTTGTGATTCAGCTGCTGCTTATTTAGGATTTTGGGTTTGTTTGATTGATTGAGTTGCTGGTGGATGATGGCGTTCAAAAATGTGTGTTAAAGGCGAAGAAAATGATGGTGAACACCATATATGATCTAAATTTGAGGGAATTACACACCACACTTAAATCTTAATGGACTAAGATCGTTAAGTTTTCATTGTGCGTCGAGTGTTTGAAGAGTTACGTAGAAATTTTAATTCGTACATGAAAACAATCAACATGAAATTTCACAATGTATGAAATCTCTAAGAATATTCTAACTTAAAGTACAGTCTTAATGACAACGGCCTTTAGGAAGCGAGAGTCATGACACCAGTTTCGAATTAGTACTGTGGAATATCAACTTTCATATTTCATTTTTTTTCCCAACAAACTCACTATCTGAACTGATTAGTCAAACAGGTCAATGACAGTATGATAATGAAGGAATACTTCAATTTCACACACAGCTCAATCTGATGCAATGAGTCCTGCGTGCGTAGCTGTGGTTATGAACATAATTGTACCAAGGTAGAAATCACTACTGATGTGGAAAAGAATATCTAAGAACTTTCCTAAATCTGTATATATCTCTCTTGAAAGCAACAGATTCCTACTCAATCCCCAAAACCACACCGAAGGGAGAGGAATCAATCAGTGCCCACCACCCAAAACTGAAGGAAAAAAGAAAACATTATCTCTTCAATCCAAGATATCCTATCAACAAACACACACACACTTGTCTGGTCCACAAAACAACCAATTCACAATCATAATATTTGTATCATTGTGCAAATCTACCTCCTCTACTCTACCCCATATCCATTAATGACAGTGCCACCCAATCCAAATATCTGTACAAAAATGAGCACACATTACACATACCTCCATGATCACATGTCTATACACCTATAAGACATTCCCCATTCCAGTAGGGTTAGGACAATCAACAATGAGACAAGTATGTGTAAAGTGACAAAAGAAAGAGGCTCAGTTTCCCCAGCTGAGGAGACAGAGACATGGAAATCTTCAAGAATCTCAAAACATAGAAGAGAACAGCAGTATGATAGATTGACACATAGACATGATCTTACTTCTCTAGTCTGCGACAAGAACAAATAACTAATCTAACAATTAAAAACCATATCTATAATAAGCTTATCCTCCTCTGTCAGGACTGTCCATCTTTAACTTATCAACGGCCACAGTTCCTCTTAAGCAACAGTGATGAAGCTATCACCATTGGCGAAGCCGCCATGATGGCCAGTAGTCCTTGAGTTTTGGTTGTTATATGCATAGTCATATGGCAAGGAAAGGCTGAGTGATAATGCTTGGGTGTCATTGCTCATTGGTGCCATGTTCAAATTAAGATCAGTTTTTGGTGCACCAACCCCATTTGCCTTCTGATTGCTGCCTTGTGCACAAATACTAAGATCTTTCATCGGCTTGTCAATTGCCATTTCATGACATCCATTGCTCATTTCTGGAGTGGGAGGTAGAGACTGCATCTTATCTCCCTTGTCTGCAACGTTATCTTCGATAGGCATTGCAGTCACCTGAAATAAACAACATCTATTAGGTCAACATTCAGATAAATTTTATCTTAGAATGCAACTTTCTGATGATAGCTATGAAAATAAGTTCCAGAACTACTAGATTTGATTTAAGAATCGAACTTTTATGACCAGAATAAACTAACCACACAGGAACAGTAATTTATATTCATACAACTGGTTCCTAAATCCTACTCTAGAACCAATCAGCATCCACAATCTCAGAGCACAGTTATTTGATCAAAATTAAAACTTTTTATTGGTTAATGAAATCTCACTGTATCAGTGGTGATGTCAAAGAGGCTAGATCTACGGCGTCGGCGGCTGAGATTGGTACGGCGGAGGAAGTACTTCTGCGCATGGCTGGCCACCTGAGTTGGAGTCCTTGTTTTCACATAGTTCTTCGAAATCCCTCTCCAATCTCCCTTTCCAACCTTATGCAGTCCTACCAGGAATAGCTTGTGCTCCTCCTCCGTCCACGGCACACCTGAAATCCGCAATTCAATCAATCAATCACAAACCGATCCAATCCAATCCACCAGATCACCACACATTCGATTCAACTCCACAATAAAAAAAAAATAAAAAAAATCATCTAGAAAACAAAAAGTATAATAACCGATTCAAACCTCGCTTGCGCTCGCGGCATCCAGCAGCGACATGCTGATGTGCGCCGGCCTGTTCATCAGCAGACACGTAATCAACAATAGTACCTTCCGCCTTCTCTCCTATTTCTACTTCCTTCACCTGCTGTTGATACTGCGACAGATTGTTCAAACTGACACTCTTCCGCATGCAATCAACAACCAGTCGAAATCCGAACAACATAATCTCATGGCCACCGCCGCTCTGATCATTTTCGCCGCTCATTTTCTTCACTCACCGGATCGCAGAAATTGTCTCCTTCTCTTTTTCTAAGTTTTTTTTCTCGACTTTGGCCAACTGGAATTAGCGGGTATATATAGAACAAGAACAACGAATGATAACCCAACACGTGGACATTTTCAGACCGTTTATTATCTATTTTCTCGTTCATTTCACTTCTTTATGAGTAATTATTATCATTTATATTTGCATCAGAAAAAGATTCTTATTAACAGAAAAAAAATGCGAATAAAAATTGGGATATTTATAACATTTTAATAATAAAGATTATGCAGATAAGATTTTTAATTTATAAATGGATGGAGCAAGTGGATTAAAAGGATGATGATGTTGATATTTAATTTTATTAATTATAATAAAATGGATCAATCCGTACCACACTTTTGATGATGAAGATGAACGTGGACTATGACTTCTGAATTATGATAAGTTTTTTTTGTACCCAATTTTTATTTTCGTGTTGGTGGTGGGTGAGCATCTTTTTTTTTTTTGAGAGTGTAGGATAAGCCCTAGATAAGGTTTTTTGTAATCTTCTACCACTTTAATTATTCCTATTTTTTTTCAAACAAGATGAAACGTAACATGATCCGCATTCAACAAATAGTAACATTTTTTAATAACCTATGGGTCCACTTGTATTAGAAATCACTTTATTTGCAGACAAGATATTAGTAAAAATGTTATATTTAAGAATTGAAATTACTTCATTTTTAAGACAAGATATAAGTAAAAAGAAGTTATATTATACATGTAGAATCGACCCTAGTCAACGCTCCAAGAAGATGTATTGATTCATGATTAATTTTTGATCATTGAATCAAGATGTTATCGACGTGAGATAAATAATCTTTGATTGAATCGGATTTTGTTCTGTCGATATTGTCTCAATTATGATCTGAATTCAAGGTTTATCTGATAGTTGTCTTGAAAAAACACAAACCTATTTCTTTTTCTTCTAATTTTATCATAAAATTCCAAACATTTGGACTATGAGAAACTAAATTCATAATGTCTCACGTTAGTGACGTCTCATCATATCGATAAATTTAGTACTTAGATAATTAAAGTTGTTGATTATTAATGATTCTTTTTTGATTGGATATTAGGTGTTAATTGTTAGGATTTGAATCCGGGCACCCGTTGGTGCCGGGTGAGAGCGCCTCCACCCGTAATTATTAGTGATTTGATAACGTATAACATGTTATATAATAATAGGATTTGGGTCAATTATTGGAGCTTTGGCTTGTGCATATTTGGTGACACTAGTTTTGGATTTAACTTGGTAAGTGATATATTTATATAATGTAGGTTAGATCGTCATGTTCCATTATGGTGATGTGTGTTGTGGTTTGCTTTTGGGGGCATTTTAGTTTTATGTAACCAAATCACTTTTGAGCTACTAATGTGTCATGATGTAATTGGTTCTCCATTTCTTCTTTTGGGTTTACTTAAGGGTAAAGGAAGTGTAAGACCTTTTAATTTTTATAAATTGGATAATAATGTGGATTGAAAACGTGTACACGGATAAATTAAACACATGAGATAAAGTTGTCAAAATGCACAACTCCTAATCTCCCCTATCTTTGACAATAAGCTAAGGATCTATTTTTACTTTTTACAGTTTAAAGACATTAATTTATAACTTTTAGATGTATCGGACAATAAAATGCATGTGACACCACATGATCGTGCTATAATAATGATGGATATATGTATCAATTATTTCGGAATTTAGTCGATATGTTCTGATGGAGCTTCCACAATCAGTAGATTTATTAAAACGAAAGACAATCGATATGTATTGAAATATTATATAACTATCCATCAAAACAAAGTTTTTCTTTTAAATTTTGTTTTAGGTATCATACGAATTAGCAACTAATAGCCTCACCTTTCCAAGTCAAAATAAATAAACATTGCAATCCCTTTTCTCTAATATGAGCTCTTTTGAAGAAAGTTTACCAATTTGGAATTACTTTTATGATATCTAAAATCACTTTTCCATACAAAAGAATCACACTTGTTTAAATAATTAACCCAAAAGTATTTCCAATTGTAATAAAATAAGAAGTACTCCCCATTTGAAGAAAAAAAAGTCCCAAAGTGTAATACTTACTATTTTAACATAAACTAAGATATTAAAAGATGGGAAAATGCAAAGAATAAAGACAACAACCAAAATCTAACTTCATAATCACCACAGTCCACATTCCACAACGTCACCACAGGTCTTACGACGCCGTTTAACTATGTAATCTCAACCATCCGTACAAACGTCTTCCGTTCCATCGATAGGCCCGTTTCATAAATAGAAGTTACGGAGGGGCAAATATGTAAATTATCAAATGAGTTCAACGTCTACGCTTTCCCCGTTAACGGTTCATAACGAAATTAGGGTTTAAGGCTTTCACTGTGCGCAATGGATCTGTCCGAATTTGATGGCTCGGGATCGAACGTAAAGGACTCCGGCAAGAGGAAGCGGGTATAATTTTTTTTTAAATTTTCGATTCTGCGATTTGAATTGATCCATTCTCGCACTTGTTTGTTAATCGATCGATGTAGGTTCCTTTTTTTTTTTTTTTGAGCTCATTGGTTTGTCTTCTGCATCATGATAATGAACATATATGAATTAGCTATATAAGCCTAATTTGTGACTCACTGCTGCAGGATGTCTAATTCAGCACCAACTTGGTCTATGGCTGTGGCATGACCAGAATGAGCAGCCTGCTTGGGGACCTTTGTTAATCTTTATCAGCTGAACTGAAAGTGGCATTCTGGGACTTGCATTGTCTTCACATCTGTGAAGAAGCAACTCATTCCATTTATGTATAATACATGTTTCTGAGATCTGCACTGCAGCTTCTTCAAAAGTCTCCCTCTGAGTCTGAGGCGCTGGAAGTTGAGTGCTTAGACTGACCATGGAAAAAGTGTGCCTGGATGTTTGGGAACTTGGGCAGATTTGTTGTAGCTTGCCGCAAAGGTGGCGATGTGTTTGCAGTTTCGATTTTCTCCAATTTGGACTTCTTAGTAATGTCTATGCACACGCGATCAACCATGTTCACAAAATCTTTAATGATTTTGAACAAGTGAAATGGGTTTATCCCCTTTTCTTTGGACACTCCAGCCTGGTAATATTCTGTTGTCCGCTTGACAAGCTCTAGAACTCTCATTTGCTCCTCTCCTACTACCTTAAGCTCTTCCTCACAACCCTCCAAAAAGGCCTTCATTTCCAAGACAAAGCCTCCTCTCTCATTTTGGCAACTTGTCACAAGCTTCTTTATTTCCGCAACCCGACTTGTGAGCAATGAACATGCAGATATGAAGCTATCATATTCAATTGTAGCTGCCTTCTTTACGTGGGAGAGTTCTACACTGAGCACTCCTAGAATTGGCAGTCCTAGCATCATGTATTCCTTGTCTTTCTGTTCTTGTTTTTCAACGCTGTCTGGATTGGGATCGCCAACCTTGCCTTTCTGACTACCACCTCTCTCAAGCACATGAACACGGTTAACTACACAGCGTCTTCCTTCTGATCGAACCACCTGTTCTATTACAAAGTGAAGTAGTGTGGTCTTACCATTTATGCTCTTCACATCAGAAAGCTTCTTCAGTGCCGTGAGGTGGAAACCTTGTGCATTACCCCGAGCAGTGCCGGCATTCAGTTTGTTCCCAGCCTTGAGAATAGCTTCAAGCAGTCGTACGAAAATCTCACTCTTCTTTAACTCCTTACATGCCAGTTCAAGTGTTTGCAGGGACTCCTTCTGGTTCAGAATTTCAGGTTCATATATTGATCTGAAAAGCATTGCATCAATACGGGTGAATGCCGAAGGGAGGGCTTTTAAAATGTGGTAGAGGAATGATTCTGCAGTAGCTAGTTTTGTTGGATTGCCATCAAACTGTAGTATTCTTGTTGTTTCCTCTTGGGTTGGTGAAAGGGTGGATAATTTCTCAAGTTGATCCCCTGATAACCCTTCCCCGTTAAGGAGGGCATCGAGGATTTCCTTTCTGGAAACTGAAAGAGACTTCAGAACTATGGCTATGTTCTGCGACTTACGAGGGTCAAGAATGAAATTTTGGGCAGGTGCAGGAGAGGTGGCTGGTTTTGAACCGGAAGTGTTGCTGGCTCCGGCGACCTTCTCTTTCGAAGCGGTATATCCAAATAGGGATACCATAAGTTCATCATCAAATCTGAAAGGTACAATAAAATTTTACGGTAAATACGATTTACAAAATTTCGGTCATTTAAGTTTTACTACTAAGTATATTCTATGAACATTTGGTGGGAAACTATTGTTACCTGAAAGATCCGTTGTTTATTTCATCCCACACCATTGAGTGATCTGTGTTAGCTACCACTTTATCCCAATGCAATGGCTTAAGTTTAACCTCACCTGCATCAGTGATTTCTTCTGTAAAGCCCTTTTCCATGCTGCCACTGTTCGATCTTCTTCTTGGTACCTGTGGTGGCTTTACTGATAAATTCTTCTTAAGTTTAATTCCACTGGCCCTGATGGTTTGTTTTGATGGGTTTCTGTTTGCAGGTATAAGTGGTGGTTTATGTGGGTGTGCTGGAGCTTTTCTTGTTGGAATGGGAGGAAGAGGAGGTGGTGGTGGCGGCGGCGGCGGCGCTGAGATTTTCTTTTGTTGAATGGTAGCTGGTGTTGGTGTTGGAGACTTGTTTATTGGAACAGCTGGAGGCAGTGATTCCCTTGCTGGAGAATTCATTGGTTGAATAGATGGGGCCAGTTGCCGTGGTGTCGGAAATTTTCTTTCAGCAGTAATATTTTGTGAGATAACTCTATTTGCTGACATGGGATGAGGATGAGCAAGAGGAGGCGCTGGTGGAACTTTTCTTTCAGGAATATTTTGCAAGATAACTCTATTTGCTGACTTGGTGGGAGGAGGTGGTGGCCGCGGTGGTGTTGGACCTCTATGAACAATGACAACTGGAGGTGGCGGTGGTGCAGGGCTTGGATCACTTTGATCCGTAACAACTGTAGATACCCCTGCTCGTTGTTTGGCAATAGGATGAATTAGTACCTGATCTTTTGGATCATACTCCAATTTCCGAGGGGTGGTAACTTTAAAAGGCGTCCTATTCCATGAAAATTGCTTTTCAAATCCTGTTGTCACTTCTTCTCCAACTGGATTTACTACCATTACCTTGGAGAAGTTACGCGCAAGTTGACCACTCTCTAGTTTCCTCCAATACAGAAGATCAAGCTCATCCAGATCATCATCATCATCATCGTCATCGTCTAAAATTGTACCTGTGGTACTTCTGCTCTGCTGCTTCATTACCAGCTCATCAATACTAATCCGTTGAGCTGAATCAACCCTGCTCTTATGTCGCCTCCTTGTTGCAGAACACTTGCGGAAGAAAAATGTAAAAACTCCTGCTGTAGCTAAACTACCCATTGCAGTAGCACCGACCGCCTTGACAAATGAATGATCAGGCGATGTATTGGATTGAACTGGGGACTCCGTCAGAACTCTACGCGAAGATATCAGCAGCGAACCGTCTGCTACTGACTGCAGCTCTCCATTTTCAACGGAACTTGAATATGAAATGGTGAAGAAGAGGAAGAAGGCTAAGATCTGAAGAGCCAGAAACCGAGCCATAAACTAGCACACCATGAATACTGCTACTGATGAAACAAGGCTACTTCTCATCTGGCATCAACTGGGAAATCGCTTGAAAGTTCCTGGCGGCCTTGTTTAACACGATCAGCCGATCTGTCTGTATCTGTACTCTCCTTGTGGAAATCAGACAACTGGACCTGCAGGCTAAATGAACTTAACTAAATAAACGACAGAGTCCAGGAGAGAGTAATGGACAATTAATCGGCTTTTTGGATGGTTTACTTGGTCTTACATGCATCGTATGATGACACAGACAGGTATTTGTATGTTCTACGTTGTCATTCATTTGAAATCTAAGCTTGATTTTCTGACAGATGAATGTGTTTTTTTATGAATAATAATGTGTTGTTTTTGCAGGTGCAACCACTTAAATTGTACGAGTCCATCTGTTCCATTTTGAGAGATGGAATTGTTCTCAACTAATCCCCAATTGGTAAATGTGGATTCTGAAAGATGATTTCTCATTCAAAGGTAGATGGCACAATTTGTTTCTCAGGTCAATTTTTATGATTCTGAGCCTTGTCTGAATGTGATACCACTAGATACAGCCCAACATGAACTCCTGGCACTAATGTCACCTGGCGAATATTTTTTTAAATAAAAGGAAAGAATCGGACAATTTTCAGATTCAATCCTTCTACTTATTGTGTGACCACTGTCCTTGCTGAAATTAAACTGAATTATAAAACTTAACTAAAATATAAAAATTAATTCGAAGAACTTAACTTAATTACTCAGTATAAATACATTGCTATAATGTTTGGGCTCTAAGCTACAAAATTTTTTTTGTACTTTTAACTTGAATATCCTTAGTGAATCAGCGTTTGTTTTGATTTTCTAAATCAAGGAGACTTCTTGGCTAGCCAAATGGTAGCTAAAAACTTGTTGACTTGTGAAGGCTTAGAAAAGTAGAGGTTTTTGTGTGATAAATGCTAATTAGAAAAAAGTGGATTTGAAATCAAATTAGGATTGCAACTACTACCAACTACTTTTCTTACAAGTTTAGCTCAAGTTTGAAAATTTCCTGGTCACACAAACTTGTAAGGAAGGAGTCAGTCAGCTAAATCCATTTTCACTAATCTAAATGGGTTACTTTCCTTTCACAGTTGATTCAGTAAACTAACATTTTAGTGCAATATCACAGTTTTTATAATCTTGCTCTAAACAATTTTGTATCATAAATGAAATAAGCACATTAGTATGTATTGATTATTTTACCAAAAAAGATCATTCATAATTTTTATGTTATTCTAGTAACTTATATAATTTCAATTTTGATTAACACTTGCATTCGAGGATTTAGAAACACTTTTCATTTACATGGAGCGTTGGCTTTTTTAGTTCCTTAAAACATGTTGATCTTCTCTTCTATTTCTACTGTCCTCTAGACCAGTAAGAGTTTGTGTTACTCTAAATGGACATCATTGAGTCAGGTACGCAACAAAATGGATGAGTTGAACAGCCCTATTTGTCTCTGTTGAGCAATCTTGGTCGCTTCGAGGGCCAGTGCGGGGAGGAGGGCGGTGAGGACAAGTGTTGTAATGAGCATGAGAGATCAGACGAGGCGAATAACGGAACTGGAGATGGTTTCAGGGTCGTTGAAGGGAGCGGAGATGATTGCGACGATGTTAGCAAGGATGATGGTGTCGTTGATTCAGATGGCTGCTGCTGCGATGAAGCTTTAGGTTGGTTCTCGATACCCTTGTCATCTCTTTTCATTATGTCCATACCCTTGTCATCTCCTTTCATTATGCAGTCTCTTAGACGTTCAACGTCAGATAGCTTCACAGGCTTCATTAAGAAGTCCTCTGCGCCTTCTTCTAGACAGCTGAAATCACGATGAAAATAAAACCAGTCAGAAATGATAACATATACAGCACATCAAGGTGATGGTATGAAATTGGTAATTTTATGAAGCACAAATCAGTCCTTATTTCCTTAACACTCGTAATTGTCATAGTGTTCTTGACTTCGGAAACTCATCAAGCTGAATTGTCATATTAGGGGAACCCATCAATTAACCAACACAGTCACCGGCACGTAACAATACAATTCATTACAGTTCCTAATCCTATATCGGCTTTCACATGTTACCCAAACAGAAATTTACAGTACAACCACCGTTATAATTGCTCAAAGTCACTCCTACTCAATGAAACGACAATGTATTGTTGATCCAAGATCCTACTTTATCCTAGAGTACATTCGAGCGCAAGAGAACAAACAATTCACCAAACCGACATACTAATACAATATTCTCAGCTCTTAGGCTCAACAACAACCATTTTCACTTGTTACTCTCATTATAATGAACCCAATAAATTCAAAAAAGTACCTATTGATTCGCGTCATTATATTCTCTGAAGACATGAGCACCACTGGAATCCCCTTATAAGCCGAAGATCCCTGATACAAGAACAGATATGCAAGGTCAGCCTCACACCCCAAATTGACTCACCCTACGGCCTAAGGTCACATCTCCACAATTGGGAAACACACATCTTAAAATTCATCTGAATGTTTCAACTAATCAAAATCTCCTAATTAGTCATCCAAAATTCAAACAGAAATTAAGCTGCAAGAGATAATTCATAAGCCGAAACACCTTGATTTTATTGAGCATGTGACTCACCCTAAGGCCTAAGGTCACATCTCCACAACTAAGAAACACACATCTTAAAATTCATCTGAATCTTTCCATCAAAAAAAAAAATTCATCTGAATCTTTCAACTTATCAAATCTCAAATTCTCCTCATCCAAATTTCAGACAGAAATTGAGATGCAAGAGACTGAATTCATAAGCTGAAACTGACCTTGATTTTCTTGAGCAACTCATATCCAGTCATTCCAGGCATAGAGTAATCAGTCATGATCAAATTCACCTTCAATTCCTCAAAATCCAAAGCCCTTTTCTCCCCAGCAAGGCCCAAAAACTCCAAAGCCCTAGTCCCACTCTCAACTGCTGTAACTGCAAAAACACAAAAAATTCAATCAAAATTCAAATCAATAAACCCCACATCAAAAAATCAACCCTAAACCCCAAAGCTCGAACCTTTGCAGCAAGAAATCTTCAGCAACCGCTCAATCACCGTCCGGTCAATCAAGCTATCATCCACAGCCAGCACATGAAGTTTTTCAATTCCAGCAAGCGCCATTGCTCTAAAGTCTAAAACTCTAAACTAGGAAGTGAGAAGGGGAAGAAGATTGTGGTGTTGATTTGATGAGAAGGATGAGATTCGGGTTTATACAGGAACGTGGATTTGTTGGGATTTGGAAATTTTGGAATGGGGATTGGAGGAGTAATAAAGAAAGGAAAACGGTGGTGTGGTGGATTCGGGGAGATTTTCTTGGGTGGAAAAAAGTAGAGAGGATTCGCATTGAGATTTGATTTGGTAAATCTTGCGATCGACCGACTTGTGTCTTGTCACTGTTCTGTCATTAAAGAAAGATTCTTTGTGTTTTGTCAGCAATATTCATTCGGATTCATATCTAAATTATTCACCAAAAATGACGTATTTAAAATTTTAATTATTAACCATCAAATTTTTTTTTAATTATTACAACATAAATTTAAATATTATTTATGAAAGTACAAAACATTTGAAATATTAGTTTCAAGTTTTAGGAAAATGATCAGGTACAAAGTTGATTTTTTGGTACAAAATACAAACAAATCATAGCCCTTGATCTTGTGATTTGAATGGATGAGATTAAATTCTGATTTTTGATACATTTTCTTGGTGATGAATTATAAAATGAAACTGACGAACTATGTCGTCTTTTTCATTTTTCGGCTCGAAAAGTGATGAATTATAGGTTGATTTTGAGGATGCCTCTAGAAATGAGGACGTAGGGACAAATCTGGACCATTGATCATGTTGATCCAATGTGAGATTTAAAGGTAGTGGAATTTTACTATTTGTTATTTACTATTTGCTTTTGATGGATTTTGGTAGTGGGACACGTGGCGAGCCCACAAAACACGGGGGTTTAGTGGGGCACGTGACCGATGTGATTGGTTGTACTCACATACTCATTTATGGAGGATGTCCTCAATTGAACACTCCTCATTATAGAAATCATCAAATGTGTTTCATGATTTTTATAAAAATGGAAATCTTCAAAGCACGAAAAGATGATTCCATGAATCTGAAGACCTTTCAAAAAGAAACAAAAACATACTCATACGACATTACATAATCATACTCACTCTCATCATCAACCACGCTCCACTCAAAGTTTCCATTTATATTAAATCTTTTAAATGAAAAATTAAATAAAATCTTTAATACTACTGTTTATTAAATGGGACAGGAAGCAGAGGAGGATCTATGAAGATTTCATGGCCTAAAAAATTTAAAGTCTAGACAAGCCAACAGACACAGACTGGCACACACTGTCAATCAATTCCAAAAATTAGCGTATCAAAGACTTCCGATGCGGTGTGTGGCTGAAAAAGCCGATCGACTTCTGACATAGCAATAAAGTCATCAGCCGACCGCGTTAGGGCATTGTATCCATTCAACACCTCTTCGAGGGGAGGAGGAGGTGTTTGGCCAGCTTCTCTTCGGATGTCAGGAGGTACTACTATATGAGTAATTTATGCCGCAGTAAAGTCATCAGCCCACCGGTTAGCGCATGTGTGCCTATTCAACACCTCCTCGAAGAGAAGAGGTGCTTGGGAGTTCTTTTTTTCTTTCCCTTTTGCCATACTTCTAAACTCGAATTTCATTTTTATGGTATTTCAAACTCAAATATCACTTTTGCTCTGGTTTTAAGGAAATCATTTTGGGAGAAAAACGGTTTTGCTCATTTTAAGCCAACCGTTTTGGGAGGAAACTGTTTGATGAGTAAACGTATGTGTGGCAAAATTTTGCCCCACGGTGACCAAAGGTTGCATACTCACTCGGCCAAACCGTTTCGGGGGAAGACAATTTTAATTTAAAGAAAACCGTTTTTTGGGAAGGCTTTAGTCAAAATAGAAAATAAGGTTTTTTCTTTCTATCTTCTCCCCATCGACTCTCTTCCACTCAGAATCGCGACGGGCGGTGATGAGTCGTATTTATACTCGTCGAATCAACTAAACCTGTTTATTTCGACACTTTATTATGCGAGCAGTTACTTTTTAGTGTTGTTTTGCATTTCAGGTGTTTCGGAAGCTCTAGGAGGAAACATGCATAAAAGACGGCATTTCATGCCGAAAATATCACAATGGCAGATTAGACCTTCGGACGTTCAACGGAGCGCTGGGAACGGACCGCTGATCAGAAAAATACGTGTCACATGACTTCGCGTAGCTAACTCAATTCCCTACAACTCTCTAGTTCACACCGAGAGCATCCGAGGTCATTTAGATGATCAAATCAATAGCCGAAGTCGGGACACAGTGGGTACCGCGTTTCGTAGAGACATTAGTGTTAACGCTTATGTCAAAGCGAAACGCGGTGGTAATGTCAAGGCGAAACGCTGTCGCTACTGTCAGCACGCGTTTTGATGACATCAGCAGGCCGAAACTTGGAAATCAAGCCCAAAAATCATACTTGGAAACCCTACTTTTGCTATAAATAAGATGTTAGGGTTCCAATCATCTCATAATTCCATCATTCAGAAGACGACTCGAGAGGAGAAGACGCAAGCTTTTGACAAGAGAGAAGAGATTTTCTACTACTTTCATCATGCATATTTGTGTTTTTATTTCGATGATGTGTAGCTAAACTCCTAATTCAGTTTAGGGTTTCTCATATTGTGACACATGTTTTGAGACTCCGTCTTAATGCTATTTTATGTTTTACTAGTTCTTGCTTCATCACATGAATTAACTTGTTAGATTAAGTGGAAGCTTTGTCGCAAAGCTTAATTGAGCAATTAATTCTTACCGTTAATATCTACTGGAAACTTTGTCGTAAAGGTAGATCGTAACACCTAGGCTAAATAATACCTTTGTCGGATTATTAAGTTTAGGAAAGAACTAGAAGTCTAACACCTTTGTCGGGTTAGATTGTGGTGTATCACCTTTGTCGGGATACTTTAGGATACTACCTTTGTCGAAATTCTACACTAAGAAACCTGAAATTAGATATTTAGCAGTCGATGATAAACATGTCACAATAGAAACCTAAGCTGAATGCTTTCTCTCCGATTGAATTCTTCGTGTTATTTTCTCTTTTGCACTCACTATTGCTTAAAAACCCCCTTTAAATTGTTTTCACAGTTACAGCTTCAACAACACCAGCTCCCTTGGGTTCGACCCTGCTTGCCGCTTTACTAGCTTATTGCAGGAGAATAATAAATATTAAATTTGACGCGTCAGGCGGCGACGACAACTTGGCACGACGACGCACTAAGACGGCTCTCCTTTCCTCGACGACGGCTCCCTCTCCCTCCACACATGGCTGCAATTCAGAAAAGTCTATGGATTCAGAAAATTGGAAATCAAACTGGTCCCTGAGAGAAACGGTTTCATTTTTTTAATGAAATCGTGACAGGCGTCGTTTGACATCTCAAATTTGTATTTATATTTTTCCCTGCAATATGCTAGTAAAGCGGCAAGCAGGGGTCGAACCCTAGAGAGCTGGTGTGGTTCAGTTGTCCTGTAAACAAAGTTGATTGGGTTTTTTTTTGTAAGCAAGTGTAAGAAAGCACAAGAGAAAATAATAACGAGGATTTCAATCAGCGAGAAAATTCAGTCTAGGGTTTCTTTTGTGACACGTTCATCATCGATATCTAATGATCAATTTTATATTTCAAAGTGTGGTTGTTCCGACAAAGGTAACAACCCAACTATCCCGACAAAGGTGATAAGCCACAACCTAACCCGACAAAGGTGCTAGACTTCTAGTTCTTTCCTAAACTAAGCAATCCGACAAAGGTATTATTTAGCTTAGATGTTACTATCTACCTTTACGACAAAGTATCCAGTAAATATTAACGGTAAGAATTAGTTGTTCAACTAAGCCTTGCGACAAAGCTTCCACTTAGTCTAGCAATTTAATTCGTAAGAATGAGCACAAGAACTAGTGAAATATAAAATAGCATTAAGAACGAAAATCTCAAAACGTGTTCACAATATACGAAACCCTAAACCGAAAGAGAAATTTAGCTACTCATTGTCATGGCAATAATCACAAGTATTTTCGGATGAAAGTAAATAGAAATTTTCTGTATCGCCGAAAGCCTCGCGTTCTTCGTCTTCTCCAGAGCTGTCTCAGTCTTCGTAGAATGATTGATGATTTGATACTGAAAATCCTAGCCCAAGCTTCTTGTTTATAATAAACTGGGTTTCCAAATCTGGTTTTGGGCTTGAATTATCAAGTATCGGACTTGCTGACGTCATCAAACGGCCTGCTGACGTCAGCCCTCGTCGACTGGTCGCGTTCGGCAGCAACATTAACGGCGCGTTCGCAGTCAACATTAGCGTTAATGCTAATGTCTCTTGCGGACGCGATCCGCACTGAGTGCCGTTCCTTCTTCTTTGCGCCAGATCCGACTTCAACTCTGGATTTGACCCTCTATACGGTCTCGGACGCTCTCGGTGTGAACTAGAGAGTTGTAGGGAATCGAGTCAGCTACGCAACGCCATGTAGCTCGTATATTCCTGATCAACGGTCAATTCCCAGCTCTCCGTCGAGTGTCCAAGGGTCTGAATTGTCATTGTGGAGTTTTCGGCGCAAAACACCGTCTTTAATGCACGTTTCTTCCAAGAGCTCCCGAAACACCTGAAATGCAAAACAACACTAAAAAGTGACTGTTCGCATAAAAATGTATCGAAATAAATGGGATTAGTCGATTCGACGAGTCGTATAAATACGACTCATCAAACCACCCCACACTTAAACTTGCTCGTCCCGAACAAGGACTAAGTCATAGAAGGAAACTAACTGTAACTCCACAATTTTTTTCGACGTCCTGGATAATGCTACATGAATATGAGCTGCTAGTCTAGACTCGCTTTTCTATGCATAACTCAATCGCTACTAAAATCATTATGCTCAACACAGAATTAACCTTGATACATGTTACCCTTGAGCCGAAATTCAAATCAATTCGGATGAATGGGAGATAGTCCTCTTTAGACCCATGATCTGCATTCGCTGTTCCGAACTCTCGCTATATGGTTATACTTCATTGCTTTTTCTTGCACGTGATTCGTTCGAGCTTCAAGGATTTGAGTTCTTTTGTGGACAGCTTTTGTAGTGAGTTGTCTTTTGATGGATCATCGGTGTACTTCACTTGTTGCGTGTAAAACTTCACAAATAATTGATTTTCGTTTCTTTTGCTACTGATTGTGACTGCTTGTCCGTGACTCTGCTCTTTTGACGGAGGTCCAATCATCGCCCGCAAGCATATGGAAATACCTCAATGCTCTCCCTCATCCTCGTCCTTTCGACGCGAGTCAAGCCGAGGGTCGCTCGTCTATTTTCCCGGCTACTCGGACTAGAGTTTGGACGGTGTGATGTTTTCCCGTCCCACCTAACCGCATCAGCACTGCAGTGGCGGAGCAGACTCTTAATCATGTTGCCTCGAAGTGCTAGCCTCCACGAAATCCATATAACCATACAACTCGAAATTCGGTCCTTTGAATGCTTCGTCAAGTCTCTCTAGGACATTTCTATCAACTCCACATCCCTGTTCATCTCAACTCAAAAGGACACGTAGTACGATAAATTCACATGTAGTCACATAATTCAAATTTCACGAGAAAAATACATGTAATCAGCATCATGAATTTCACATACTCATACTTCAATACTGCAATTCCAAGAACAGAGAGATTTCATACTTCATCAAAAAATTTTTTCTTCAAAAGAAACGTGCAGACACAGTACAATATGCAAGAAAAATAAACGTGCAGACACAACAAACAGACTCTCCCACCCCACACTTTTGAACCAAGCCGTGCCCTCACGGTACGACTTTAGTTCAAAGACAACAGACAATGCAGACATAACAAACTGACGGACTCTGACAAAGAGAAAAAGAAACAAAGAAAAAGGAAAGGGAAATAGGCACTCCCCTAGTCAGAATCTGACGATGAAGCTGGATGAGGAATAGCAAACTCCGGAGGAATTGGATCTCCGAACTCCCATCCTGGTGGTGCTGGCACTGGCTGTGTCCCTGGTGGCAGTAAAAACTGTAATGCTCGAGCCACATTGAAGGCTATGTCTAGCTGCTGCCTAGGAGGCACAGCTGCTGGTGGCTCTAGTGCGCTGGCACGTCTCTGTCGAGCTGTGGAGGACTCCCCTCTCTCTCGTGTAGGATGTCGGCGGGTAGCAGCTGATGAGGACTCAGGTCTGTCCCTAGGAGCAGAGAGGCGGCGCCGATCAGTAGGCATAGCTGTGTGGTATCTCGGATCATCATGGTACGTCCAGGCGTACTGCTCCCTCCTGCGGGGACGCCTACGAATAGCATGTCCACTGGTGAAGTATTCAATGTCAAACTCAGCCGGAGGGATGTACTGATGAGTCTCCAAGCGAGGCTGCCCGTGTAGACGGCGCAGCATGAATGTGATCATCCCTCCGCATGCTATCGGTCCTGTCGACGGAAGGCGGCGCTCCCAGAAATGGCATGCTAAGTGGAAAAAGTCGAGCGGCTGCCCTTGGTCAAAGGCATTCAAGCAGATCATGTCGGGGAAGGTCACCTTGTCGCCCCCGTTATCTCTGGCATGTAGCGTGCCTCCTAACACCCGCTGTAAGTAGTACAATGCAGGGTCCCGAATACATTTCGCCCTCGAATCAGATGGCTGAAATACACCGGCATCGTCCACCCTAATTCTGGCCCAAGCATCTATCAATCGGACTTCATCACGAACGAAATTTCCATCTGCGGGCCAACCGAATACTTCCTTCACCTGTGCGGGGAGAGTGTGATAGAACTCGCCTCGGTGCCTGTAGCGAATACCCTCATGGTCCTGTCTCCCTACATAGTTGAAGGATGCTAAGAACTCGCAAGTGTCCTCGACATCTGTCTCATGGCTGAGGGTGAGAAGGCCTGGCCATCCACTAACCCGAAGTATCTCTCGGACCCGCTCTTCAAACCCACTGTTACTCAAAAATTCGGCCTCCACAAATGTGCTGGCCACGTGCCGTTTGGCCATAAATTTAGCATACAACTCCTCGAACGATAGCTCTCGTGCCTCTCGTGGCGGCATAGTTAATCACAGCTCAAAACCGAAGAAAACTGCACTTGGTCAACACTGGTTCAGAGCGTCTCGCGTTCGCTCGACGCGTTAGCCACCGCGTTCGTTATACACGTTAACTAATGTTGAAGACGAACGCGGCAATCTAATGTTTCTCCCGAACGCGTCAAACCTGCACTTCGTCTTCCCCGATCGGTTGTCTGATTTGCAACTCCGAAACCGAACCCTTAATCACCTTTTCTTCACCAAAACCCGACTGAATATCCCTCTATGACTCTTTCCAACAATCCAAATCTTGAATATCCAATTTAGCCGACCAAATTTTGTAAGAAATTCGAACGGAGGTTTACCTTGAATTCGGTTTCGTAACCATCCGATTTGAAGAATAGCTCTGGGAATGATTGTGGTTGTTGATCTGAGCAATCTTACTGTGAAATCCTCTCGCAAAAGCCTCAAAAAATTCTTGGCGAGTTGGGCGTTCGAGCGGCTGGGCGTTTGATGTTTGGGTGGACGAGATGAGAGAAGCTCGACATTAGGGTTTTTACGCGGGTCAACGATCGAACGCGTTCTCAAGAGACGTTATAATTTGGTCAACGTACTAATGTCGACTCCGAACGCGACTGTAATGTAAAAACCGGACGCGGCGATAATGTAGCATTCGAACGCGAACCGCACTGAGTGGTACCTGTATTTCATCTGCAAAACAGCTTCTTTTCACAAAAACCAAGTCAATATAGACCGGTTAGATGACACAAAACTAAATAAGACTCGAAATCGTAACGAAAGACTCGAAAACAGAGGAAAATAAGAAAAAACAAAAAAATTTGCCGGGCTGCCTCCCTGCGAGCGCCTTTGTTTTACGTCGTTGGCTCGACGGTACCTCATTATGCTTCAGTGGGAGGCTCGAGTTCAACTTGTTGAGCAGGTGGTACGGCTTCGCCTTGATAGTGCTTCACCCGTTGTCCATTCACCTTGAAGATGTCTCCATTCCTCGGGTTCTCCAGCTCAAGTGCTCCATGGTTGAAAACCTTCGTCACCGTGTAGGGACCTGTCCATCTAGAACGCAGTTTGCCAGGCATTAGTCGTAAACGTGAAGAAAATAAAAGTACCCGCTGGCCAATCTCAAATGTGCGTCGTAGGATGAACTTGTCATGGTACAGCTTGGTCCGCGCCTTGTAGTCTGATTGGCTGTCATAAGCCTCTAGGCGCAGCTCCTCAAGCTGACAGAGCTGTAACTTCCTCTCCAGTCCGGCTTTCTTCAAATCAAAGTTGCACGTCTTAAGGGCCCAAAAGGCTCTGTGCTCCAGCTCGACCGGGAGGTGACATGCCTTTCCATACACCAGTCGGAAAGGCGAGGTGCCTATTGGTGTCTTATAGGCTGTCCTGTACGCCCAAAGTGCATCATCTAGTCTCTGACTCCAGTCCTTCCTAGTCGGTTTCACCATTTTTTCTAGAATCCCCTTAATTTCTCGGTTAGAGATCTCTGCTTGTCCATTCGTCTGAGGGTGATAGGCTGTGGAAGTGCGGTGGTGAACGTGGTACTGTTTCATAGTTGTTGTCATCAGCCTGTTGCAGAAATGCGTCCCTTGATCACTGATTATGGCTTTAGGCACTCCGTATCTGCAAAATATGTTAGTGCGAAGAAAATCCACAACAGTTTTAGCATCATCGCATCTAGTAGCCTTAGCCTCTACCCATTTAGACACATAGTCCACTGCAACTAGAATATACAGGTAACCAAACGATGCAGGAAAAGGACCCATAAAATCAATCCCCCATATGTCAAAGACATCGTCAACTATAATAGGCATTTGGGGCATCTCGTTCCTAGCAGAAATATTACCTACTCGCTGGCATCTATCGCATCGCTTACAATGATCGTAGGCATCTCTAAACACATGTGGCCAATAAAAACCACTGTCTAAAATTTTTCTGCTAGTCCTCTTGGGGCCAAAGTGACCACCACATGCATGCTCATGACAGAAACTAAGCACTGAAGCAATCTCATCATCAGGAATACACCGCCTAAGTATTTGGTCTACGCCAATTTTCCATAAATACAGGTCATCCCACACATAGTATTTCGAATCATGCTTAAGTTTCAGACACTGAGCTTTTGAGTAAGAGGGTGGGAATTTACCTCCGACCAGGTAGTTCACAATGGGAGCGTACCATGGCACTTTACCTGTGAGAGCATACAAGTGCTCATCTGGGAAGGTCTCTGTGATCTGTCCTGCATCCTCGTCTCGTACTAATCGACTCAGGTGGTCAGCTACGGTGTTTTCTATCCCCTTCTTGTCTTTGATCTCTAGGTCAAATTCCTGTAGCAGCAAAATCCATCTGATCAGCCGCGGCTTGGCCTCTTTCTTCGTCATTAGGTACCTGATAGCTGCATGATCAGAGAAAACAACTACTTTAGTACCAAGCAAATAAGACCGAAATTTCTCCAACGCGAAAACCACTGCTAGTAATTCTTTCTCAGAGGTCGAGTAGTTTCGCTGAGCTGCATCTAGAGTCCTCGAAGCGTAGTAAATCACTACTGGCTTTTTGTCCACCCTCTGGCCTAGTACAGCTCCCACAGCATAGTCGCTGGCGTCGCACATGATCTCAAATGGCTGGTCCCAATCTGGTGCTCGAATGATAGGCGTGCTGGTAAGTGCCTGTTTCAGCTCGTCGAAGGCCTCCCTGCATAAGTCTGTAAACTCAAAAGGAACATCCTTCTGCAAAAGGTTAGATAAAGGCAGAGCCTTCTTCGAGAAATCCTTAATAAATCGACGATAAAAACCAGCATGCCCAAGAAAAGATTTTATATCACGCACCGTAGAAGGGTAAGGCAGAGTAAGAATTAAATCAATTTTCGCTTTGTCTACCTTAATACCTTCGTGTGAAACAATATGACCAAGGACCACACAATGAGTAACCATAAAATGACACTTCTCATAATTGAGCACCAAATTCATAGAAACGCAACGCTCTAGTACTCTACTCAAGTTATCCAAACATGCATCGAAAGTGTCACCATAAATAGTGAAATCATCCATAAACACCTCAATAAAAACACCTATCATGTCAGAAAAAATGCTAGTAACTACCCGCTGAAAAGTACCGGGTGCGTTACACAATCCAAAAGACATACGTCTGAAAGCAAACGTACCGAAGGGACATGTAAAGGTAGTCTTTTCCTGGTCCTCAGGTGCGATGGGAATTTGATTGTACCCAGAAAATCCATCGAGAAAGCAAAAATAAGGCTTACCTGCCAGCCTGTCAAGCATCTGGTCAATAAACGGAAGAGGAAAGTGATCCTTACGCGTCACGGCATTCAGCTTCCTGTAATCGATGCACATGCGCCATCCGTTCTTGACTCTAGTAGTCACCATTTCACCTGCAGCATTCTTCTCAACTGTAATCCCTGTCTTCTTCGGGACTACATGAACTGGACTCACCCACTGACTGTCTGAGATCGGGTAAATCACATCCGCGTCCAGCAATTTCTGGATTTCTTTCTGCACAACCTCCATCATAACCGGGTTTAGCCTCCTCTGAGGCTCTCTGGAAGTCTTGGCTCCATCCTCCAACAAAATACGGTGCATGCACACAGTTGGGCTGATTCCTCTGATGTCTGCAAGTGTCCATCCAATAGCGAGCTTGTGGCTACTCAGCACCTCGATCAATCGCCTCTCCTGGGCTGTTTCTAGCCCGTTTTTGATGATGACGGGCAGCGTGTTATTCTCCCCCAGGAATGCATATTTCAGGTGCTCAGGTAGAGGTTTCAGTTCCAGTTCAGGTGCCTGCACAGTAGAAGGCAAAAACACGTTAGATTTAAATAAACGAACCTCATTAACTTCATACCTGGGTGTGAGTAGTCGTGCAATTGCCAGCTGAGACAGCACATCAAGAATCGTCTCGGCGAACTCGTATGAGTCCTCGTGCGAGTAGACTGCTCTCCCTAGTGCGAGCTCGAGTGGGTCCGCTCCTCTCTCCGGTGTCACTTCCTGGACAAGATCGTCCAGCGCATCTAGAGCGTGTACCGAGGCAAAATCTGGTGGGTGTTTCATGGCCTGGAAAATATCGAAGCGAATCACTTCGCCCTCCACCTCCATGGAAAGTGTGCCGCTGTCACAGTCGATCTTCATCCTTGAAGTTTTTAAGAATGGACGACCTAGTAAAATAGGAGCGTGATCCGTCGGGTCGCTGCTGTCCATCTTAAGCACGTAAAAATTAGCGGGGAACACCAGTTCCCCCACCTGCACTAGAACGTCCTCGATTTTGCCTTCCGGCTGCTTACATGATCTGTCTGCTAGCTGGATGGTTAGACCTGCAGGTTCTAATGGACCAATACGAAGACAAGAATATATAGAATATGACAGCACATTAATAGAGGCACCAAGATCGAGCATGCAATTTTCAATACGTATGTTACCGATAGTGCAAGGAATAGTATAGGTGCCAGGATCACCACATTTTGGGGGTACCTTGCGCTGAATAACAGCGGAGACGTTCTTAATCAGCAATTCCTGGTCGTCACGAGTGGATCGCCTTCGGTTGGTGCATAACTCCTTTAAGAACTTTGCATAGCGCGGAATTTGCTTGATCGCCTCGAGGAGTGGGATATTGATTTCCACCTTGCTAAATAGCTCCCACACATCCTTATCCATCATATGCTTCTTTGGGGCTCTGACCTGCACGGGAAACGGAAGAGAAAAGTCAGATTTGGAATTTCCAGCAGTAGGGATCGCGTTCGGGCTCAACGTTACAGGCGCGTCCGTGTCTGACATTAACGGCGCGTTCGCGTCGGACATTAGCGGCGCGCTAATGTCTCTTACGGGCGCGATCCGCACTGTTTCAGCCTCCTTTTCGCTGTTGTTCAATTCTTTGCCGCTTCTGAGTGTGACTGCATTGACGTTGCTTTTCGGGTTTGGAATGGTCTGCGACGGAAGCCTTCCCGGATCGTTCTTCAGCTCAGAAACTGTAGTGGCTATCTGGGACATCTGCTTAGACAGCTCGGAAATTGCTCCATCGGTCTTGGCCTGATTTTGCTGTACCGTGGCGGCCAACTGCTGGGTGCTTGCTGCCAGCTCTTTCACTATATCCTCCAAAGACTTGTTAGAACCGTGGTTGCCAGAACTCGCTTGGTTGTAATTCTGTCCTCGCTGCTGATATTGGTTCTAATTATTATAGCTGCCTTGTTGTTGACGATACGGAGGTCGATAATATTGCTGCTGCTGCTGGGACTGCTGGGCTGGTTCCTTTGTCGTGTTATTGTTGTTGTCTCTCCAGCTGAACCCATTAGCTGCTAGCCCGAATTTTTGCTGTTGCGGGCGGTTGTCGTAGTGCTGATAACCTCCCACAGCATTGACATCTCCATGCTCGTCCTCCTGTAGGCTAGGGCACGCATCCGTTTTGTGATTAGTTGCAGAGCAGAATTCACAAGCCTTCACCTGAGCTACCTGATTAGTCACCAGCAGTTTCACCATCTCCCTCAATTCCTTCAGCTCATCAGAGGCTGGTGCAGTTTCAGCCCTTGAGATGTTCCTAGTCCTGCTGAAGTCTTCCTCCTTGTTTGACTCATCTTGAAACCTAGCATTCTCAGCCACCTTCATGATCTTTCTCCGTACTCCAGCTGGGGACAGGTTCATAATGGTGCCTCCAGCCGAGGCATCTAGCAGTTTTCGATCGAGTCGCCTTAGTCCATCGAGCATGTACTCCACTATTAGCTTCTCAGGAAGTCCGAGGTTGCAGCAGCTGTGCTCTAAGGCGTTGAACTTCTCCACATACTCGTACATCGTCTCGTTGGGCCCTTGTCGGAGTTCTTGCAGCTGCCTTCTGATTTGCATGGCTCGGCCTGCGGGATAATACTTGTTGAGGAATTTCTTCTGCATCTGATCCCATGTATGTATGCTACCTGCAGGCAAGGAAAGAAACCAGTCATTAGCAGAGTCTACTAGTGAAAAATAGAAAGCTTTTAATTTGAAGTCCTCGACTTCGACTCCGTATGGCCTGAGGTTCTGGCATATCCCATGATAGCGCTGCAGATGAGCTGTGGCCGACTCTCCTTTGATTCCTGAGAACTTGGGTAGGTGGTGCACGATCGCCGTGTTGATGGTTATTGCTTCTAGGTCTGGCCCTTCGTATATGCACCAAGACTGGTTCCGAAAGTTTGGGGCAGACAGCTCCCCCATGGTGGGCTCTCGGTAGTAGTTCTCTCCGTGATAATCTTCCCTGATGAGAGGCTGCTGTAGTGGATGCTGTGGGGCGACGCGCTGAAGAGGCGGCTGCTGAGGTCTTGCTGGGGCCGGCGGCTGTAGCGGTGCTGGGGGAGGTGGTTGCCTCGGGCCAGCACCGTTTTGTGCCACTGGTAGCCTTTGATTCATTCTGGCAGCCTCCCTATCCGCACGGTTCCTGTCTCGAATGAGTTGCTCCGGGTCATCATAGAATGGAGGTAGAATTGCGTTTTCATTGACCGGAGCGAGCTCGTTGTTGTTGTTCTGGTCATCACCAACCTGACTACTTGCGTGAGACATGATGAAACAAGTAGCAAGCACGAAAAAATAACTAAGTAACAATAAAAATAGAAAAGAAAATAAAAACAAAAAGAAACAACTTCACCGAAGCGCAGCTCCCCGGCAACGGCGCCAAAATTTGACAGGCGTCGTTTGACCTCTTAAATTTGTATTTATATTTTTCCCTGCAATATGCTAGTAAAGCGGCAAGCAGGGGTCGAACCCTAGAGAGCTGGTGTGGTTCAGTTGTCCTGTAAACAAAGTTGATTGGGTTTTTTTTTGTAAGCAAGTGTAAGAAAGCACAAGAGAAAATAATAACGAGGATTTCAATCAGCGAGAAAATTCAGTCTAGGGTTTTTTTTGTGACACGTTCATCATCGATATCTAATGATCAATTTTATATTTCAAAGTGTGGTTGTTCCGACAAAGGTAACAACCCAACTATCCCGACAAAGGTGATAAGCCACAACCTAACCCGACAAAGGTGCTAGACTTCTAGTTCTTTCCTAAACTAAGCAATCCGACAAAGGTATTATTTAGCTTAGATGTTACTATCTACCTTTACGACAAAGTATCCAGTAAATATTAACGGTAAGAATTAGTTGTTCAACTAAGCCTTGCGACAAAGCTTCCACTTAGTCTAGCAATTTAATTCGTAAGAATGAGCACAAGAACTAGTGAAATATAAAATAGCATTAAGAACGAAAATCTCAAAACGTGTTCACAATATACGAAATCCTAAACCGAAAGAGAAATTTAGCTACTCATTGTCATGGCAATAATCACAAGTATTTTTGGATGAAAGTAAATAGAAATTTTCTGTATCGCCGAAAGCCTCGCGTTCTTCGTCTTCTCCAGAGCTGTCTCAGTCTTCGTAGAATGATTGATGATTTGATACTGAAAATCCTAGCCCAAGCTTCTTGTTTATAATAAACTGGGTTTCCAAATCTGGTTTTTGGCTTGAATTATCAAGTATCGGACTTGCTGACGTCATCAAACGGCCTGCTGACGTCAGCCCTCGTCGACTGGTCGCGTTCGGCAGCAACATTAACGGCGCGTTCGCAGTCAACATTAGCGTTAATGCTAATGTCTCTTGCGGACGCGATCCGCACTGAGTGTCGTTCCTTCTTCTTTGCGCCAGATCCGACTTCAACTCTGGATTTGACCCTCTATACGGTCTCGGACGCTCTCGGTGTGAACTAGAGAGTTGTAGGGAATCGAGTCAGCTACGCAACGCCATGTAGCTCGTATTTTCCTGATCAACGGTCAATTCCCAGCTCTCCGTCGAGTGTCCAAGGGTCTGAATTGTCATTGTGGAGTTTTCGGCGCAAAACACCGTCTTTAATGCACGTTTCTTCCAAGAGCTCCCGAAACACCTGAAATGCAAAACAACACTAAAAAGTGACTGTTCGCATAAAAATGTATCGAAATAAATGGGATTAGTCGATTCGACGAGTCGTATAAATACGACTCATCAAATCGCTTTTCCCTAAAACAGTTTCATACGTGATCGAGATAGTGCGTATCCTTTGGTCCACGTGGGACCAAACTTTGACACGCATACGCTTACTCATCAAACCGTTTTATTCCAAACCAGTTTGGTTGCAAATCAATTAACCAACCCGTTTTCCGAGAAAATGGTTGTTTCGGAAAATGAGTAAAATCGTTTTCCCACAAAACGGTTTCGTTAAAAACATGGCATGATATTTGAGTTTGGAGCACAGTAAACATGAAATTCGAGTGTGGAAGTAGGGTAAAAATGAAATTCGAGTGTGGAAGTAGGGCAAAAAGGGGAAAAACTCGGTGCTTGTCTAGCATCTTTTCGGTTGTCAGGAGGTACTACATGAGTAATTTATGCATCAGTTCACAATCCAAACATGTCATTGCATTATTCATTAAATAAAAATAAGTTTTATTATAATTTTTAAAAATTGAATTATTGTAGGAAAATATTTTATTTCATGTTATACAGAAATTTGAGTTCAAATTTAAAATACATAAATAAAAGAAAATTATTTTTTTTGCTTAAATGGTAAATTGATCATTTAAGCCATTAAATTGCACATGCGAAAAAGGGTTTAGTCGAGTGGCTTGTACCCTTGACAATTTGTCAAGTGGTCAAGGGTTTGACTTCCTGAGTAGCATAATTTTCTCCACTTTTGTGGTGAAGTGTTTTCTTCCCTCTCGGAGGTGTTGTTCGTCTCACCTCGGCATGGAGGGTTTGTCCGTCCTTTGCGGAGGGGTTGTTCGTCCCTTGTGGTCGTGTTGTGTCCTGCTCGTGGGTTCAAGTTAGAAGGTGCCTTAAGGTTTGTGCTTTAACGGACTATTCAAGTATCATTTCGGATTGGTGATGTGCATGACCGTGCTTCAAAGTCTAGTAATTCTATGTATCCGACGATGTATTCGAGTTGTACTTGATTTGTATGAGTTGTAAACCCACAATAAAAAAATAGCCATTAAATTGTACTCAATTTTGATTAAAATTGACCCAAACCCAATTTAAAGTCCAAATTTACAGAAATCCATCACTTTTGTGCATCACGTATCATGCAGTGACTGAAACCCTACCCATCTAATAACCCAACAGCTGCTGGCGGACCTCCTCGTCGAGCACGTCTTTTGGCACCTTCTCCCATCCCAGCATCTCCTCGCTTCCGTTGCATCCGAAATTGCTGCAGCAGCTTCCCTACGTCGGCGCCAACATAGCAGCACCTCCTCCATATCCCAACCAGTGCAGAGGCCCTTAGTAAGCAGTAGCAATAGTTAATTGCTGCGATTGCTAAAGGTAAAACGACGTCGTCTCAACTTGTTTAGTTATTCTCTTTTGGGCTCTTTTGACTTGGATTAGGTGTTGAACTTTAGCACTTGGTCGATTTAGATTGTTATGGTTCGATTCAACTTCTGCCTATCGGTCAACACGGACTTGAAATCCACAGGTCCGTCAAGGACTTGTCGAACGTTACCTTGTGAATTATCACCAAAATTTCCATGGCCCTTTACTTGGGCAGAACTAGCAGGTTGTATTGGCGTCACCTTCTGTAGGAGCGCTTGCAACGCTGCTTCTATGCCACCGAGCTTCGACTCCAATGCGGCCTGGCGCTTGTCGTTCTCGGCTTTGTAAGACTCTAACTCGGTCTTCTGGTTGTTGCTTTCTTCTTCACTTTGGAGCGAGTTTTCTATACTTCTGGACAATTCGTCCGATGTAGACTTGCTCCTCGTTTGCATTGTCGCTAGATCGAATTTGCTCTGATACCAATATGTTAGAGACCCGAAAAACTAAAATTTCCCAAATACTCTACCCAACGAGATGGATTGACCAGATGTGAGAAAAGTTGGCTATTTTACTCGAAAAGACCCTCAAAGGCGAGGAATCGTCGAAAGTTTACAAGGCCCTTTGGCAAAGTCTCGTCACAATGACGTTGAATCGAATCTCTAAACGATACAAATATTGCGGAAGCGTAAATAAAAGAAAGGATGCCTAAAGGTTTTGAAGTGAAAGCTTGCATAAAAGAAAAGTGAGGAAGGCCCCGGTATTTATAGGGCCCCGACCGAGTGGGCGTCTGCCTGGAGTCGCACCTACTCGGCCCTGGTGTCCGTTGCGCATTTATCGGACGCGTCCAGGTCCATCCTTGACATTAAATGCGGGGCGCCAGGTCCTTCGTCTCTAAGTCCGTCCGCCCGTCCATCATTAATGCGGAAGACCCCAGGTCCATGCATCTCATTAAATGAACCCGTTTCACCAAGGGGCGCCTTGTTTAGGCCCTGGAGCGGCATAACTTGACTAAGGCCCCGGGCGTCTTCATCTGGCCATGGTGCCTTGGTGTGCTGGTACTTGGTCGAGCAGTCGAGGCCCTTTGAGGTGTCCGTTCGAGTGACTCGCACCTCTTCGCCAGGTACATCGAACTTGGTCATCTTGGTCGGTTTCCTCGGGCGTGACTTGGGCTAGTGCCTTGCGTGGATCTCAAGGGCCTTGCCCTGAGCCGTGACTGGGTTGAAATGGCGCATTGTCCGGGTCTTTACCTTGGATTTTGTCAGAATTTCCAAGATCCTCATGCGAGAACTCATCAGGTCCCGCCCCCCAAGAAACGACCTTGTCCTCAAGGTCGAAATAGTCCGCCTCAGATTCCATCCGAGTAAGCTGTGGTTCCTCCACTTTCCTTGAAAGTGCGTCGACTGCCTTGTTCTCTACTCCGGGTTTGTAGTGGATCTCAAAGTCATATCCCAAAAGTTTGGTTAGCCACCTTTGGTGTTCCTCCGCTACAAGTCTTTGCTCCAAGAGATACTTTAGGCTCTTTTGGTCGGTTCGGACAATGAAATGGTGACCCAGTAAATATGGTCTCCACTTGGTGATGGCTAGTGCGGTTGCGATAAGGTCCCGCTCGTACACCGACTTTTGTCTCGAGCGGGTAGAAAGAACTTGGCTCCAATAAGCGACGGGCCTCTGATTTTGCATAAGGACTGCTCCCAATCCATAGCCTGATGCGTCGGTTTCTACTACAAAAGGCTAAGTGAAATCTGGCAGTGCAAGAATGGGTACCTCGGTCATGGCATTCTTGTGTTTTCCAAATGCTATGCTGGCTTATATGTTAGAGACCCGAAAAACTGAAATTGCCCAAATACTCTACCCAACAAGATGGATTGACCAGATGTGGGATAAGTTGGCTATTTTAATCGAAAAGACCCTTAAAGGCGAGGAATCGTCGAAAGTTTACAAGGCCCTTTGGCAAAGTCTCGTCACAATGACGTTGAATCGAATCTCTAAACGATACAAATGTTGCGGAAGCGTAAATAAAAGAAATGATGCCAAAATGTTTTGAAGTGAAAGCTTGCATAAAAGAAAAGTGAGGAAGGCCCCGGCATAAAAGAAAAGCGAGTGGGCGTGTGCCTGGAGTCGCACCTGCTCGGCCCTGGTGTCGATTGCGCATTTCTCGAACGTGTCCAGGTCCATCCTCGGCATTAAATGCGGGGCGCCAGGTCCTTCGTCTCTAAGTCCATCCGTCCATCATTAATGCGGAAGACCCCAGGTCCATGCATCACATTAAATGGCCCCGTTTCACCAAGGGGCGCCTTGCTTAGGCCCTCGATCGGCATAACTTGACTAAGGCCCCGGGCGTCTTCATCTAGCCATGGTGCCTGACGTGTGGTATTTTGTATGTCAAAAATAATTTATAATGCCGATAAGTACCGGATCGTCCAAGGGAGCAAGTTTAAACTATTGCACTATTTAAGGTTGTATTTCTACTTATCCTAATCCAAATCGTGTTTTTTGGTTTGTTTCTAGAATTCAAAATAAATGAAAGTAAGAAAAGTTTTGTCGATTTCAAGAGATATTTTGGGGAACTACTTCACTTGCCTAACATTTGAATCGAGTTTTTATTATCTAGCATGCATGATTTGCTTATATTGATTGGAAAATAGCCGTACACTCTAAGTATAAACCTCACCCTTTCGGCGCTATTGGGTTATATTAGAGGTGTACCTTAAACTACGAACCTCACCCTTTCGGCGCTATTGGTTCGAATCAAGTAACTCGCTGATGTTTACCAACTCTCGTCGCGTAAACATGGGGAGTCCTTGTCGTAAAACTAGCCTTTCCCGTTACAAACTCAGGCCACTCTCGTAGTCATCGAGTTTATAACGTGTATTTTACTTAATAGTCGGATATTATGCCTCACCCTTTCGGCGCTATTGGCTTAATATCTCAATGCAATATACCTAGGAATTTCGTCAAACACCTAGTGTGCATCGCTTGGGTTTAAGCCCTAAGTAAAATACAAATCAAAATAGACAATCCAATTCATGCAATTTTCTATTTTATTCAACGATTCATGTTAGGAAAGATTCGTAGGACCCCAAAATAGAGTCACTACTCACTATCCATGGTAGTGACCATACAACTCATGTTTTTGTTCGAAACGAAAATTACAAGTTTTCAACGAAGAACAATCACAACCTTGATGTTGATGATGATGTTGTTGATCTTCGCTTTGTAATCCGTTTGATTCCGATCGATTTCCTTCGGTGATGTGTTGCAATTCTCCTCAATTTGGTCGACTAACTCCCTTCGAAAAATGCGGCTGCCCTCTCTTTTGTTTCTTTTCCATCTTTGCATTTTTGCCCTTTTTCCAAAAACTTAGCAAAAATTATATTTTTGGCCCACTTAGCAATGTCACCTGATAAGTGACACAAGTGACACTATTTGGACCAGTGGCTTGAATTTTTCTCCTTGTGTCAACAATTCTTGACATAGGTGACATTGGCGCATATTGAGATGTCCTCTTGAGCTGAAGTTCTGACATCCTTAACGATTGAATCTGCTTTAGGTGTCAACTACAAAGTTGTAGCCCTTATTTACAGCTTTTCAACAAGCCAAAGATCGACGGATTCGGACATCGTATCAGTTCTGGGCTTGTGCTACAAGTATGGGTCAATCCACCTACATTTGCGCTGTTTTCGCCTAAATTCCACAAAATGCTTTATTTCGCTCTGGATTCGTTTCTCACCTGTAAAGCACCAAAATATAAAGTGAGAGCTCAATAGAAAAAGGCAAATGATCGAAAATCAACTAAATGCGGAGCATAAATATAGTTACGATTTATGCTCATCAGTGCCTTGGTGTGCTGGTACTTGGTCGAGTAGTCGAGGCCCTTCGTGGTGTCCGTTCGGCTGACTCGCACCTCTTCGCCAGGTACATTGAACTTGGTCATCTTGGTCACTTGGTCGGTTTCCACGGGCGTGACTTGGGCGAGTCGCATCGCGTCGAGTCGAATGGGTGCCTTGCCTGAATGTCCAGGTCCTACCCGTGATCGCTTAGGCGCTGGTGCCTGTTCCTCGCCCGGATCCTCGTCTGGGCGCCTCAGTTGCCTCGAATGGTCCCCCATTTGGGCGGATCCTTGATCATTGAGTGGCTCCTCCGGCACTCTATCGAAATAATCTTCTGGGATGCTAAGGTCATCGTACGGGAACACATCAGGTCCGGCCTCCCAAAGAAAGACCTTGTCCTCAAGGTCGTCAGGCGGTTCCTCTTTGTCACTTTGTCCCACGAACTTGATGATCCTGCCCCCATCTTCAAACTCCATGGAGAGCGTCCCAAAGTTGAATATGATGTTGCCTAGTGTACGCAGCCACTTAATCCCCAGTATTGCATCCGTGTGGCTCAGCGCAAGTGGCTTGAAATCCGCCTTGACTAAGTAGCATTGCACGTTGCTCGTATCCGCCTTGAATCGATGGCTGGGTAACTCTAACTCCACGCCATCGCAGATTCCAAGGCTGTCTTCGATGACTCCGTTGGCTAATATCACTTTGGATGCTCCCTTTGCAGTAATACTAAGTCCCCCCTCTTGGATTATTTTATTTGAAATGAAATTATGCATTGCACCAGAATCAACTAGAACGGATACCTCGCGGCTGCCAATCTTCCCCTTGAGATGTATGCATCTGTTTGACGAATTCTCTGTCAAAGTGTTGAGCGTCACGTCCGCCTCCTCGGCCTTACCGTGTTCCTCCTCAAATGCCTCGATGTTCCTCAAGGTTCTCTCAGCGCATCGATGTGTTGGACCCCATAAATCCCCACATTTGTAGCACTTGCCGCTTGGTCGCCTGTCCCTTTGCTTAATTTCGGGTGCGCGCCTTTGCTGCTGCTCAGGTTGCCTAACTGGTTAACCTCGCTGCTGCTGGTCCCCGTGGAATGGTCGTCTATCTGGTCCTCCATTCCTTTGGTTGAATGTGTTGCTTGGGTTGGCTGGCCTCGAATGGAACGATGTCCCTCGGTTGTACTTGTTGCCTTCCTTTTCTTCAACCAATTGTGCCAAAGTCATTGCCTGGTATAAGTCCACCGGCTGTTGAATCCTCACTCCTGCACGTATATCTGCCTTTAGTCCCTTCATACAGTTGGCCATGAGTGCCTTTTCGGTGATGCCTTCAATTGCACCAGCAAGTTCTTCAAACTGCTCTTGGTAATCCAACACGGACTTGGTTTGCACAAGTGAGAAAAATCTTTCGTGGACGTCTTGGCAATCCGACCCACGATATCTGACTATCATTGTTTCCTTGAGTTGCGCCCATGTATGGACTGGTTGCATCTTGCAATACCACTTGAACACCTTCCCTTCAAGACAAATTGTTGCTGCTATAAGTTTATCTTGGCCAACTAGACCATTAACGTAAAAGTACCTCTCGAGTTTAAAAAGCCATTCATCGACGTCGTTGCCACTGAATATGGGCATCTCGAGTCTCTAACATATTGGTATCAGAGCAAATTCGATCTAGTGACAATGCAAACGAGGAGCAAGTCTACATCGGACGAATCGTCCAGAAGTATAGAAAACTCGCTTCAAAGTGAAGAAGAAAGCAACAACCAGAAGACCGAGTTAGAGTCTTACAAAGCCGAGAACGACAAGCGCCAGGCCGCATTGGAGTCGAAGCTCGGTGGCATAGAAGCAGCGTTGCAAGCGCTCCTACAGAAGGTGACGCCAATACAACCTGCTAGTTCTGCCCAACTAGAGGGCCATGGAAACCTTGGTGATAATTCACAAGGTAACGTTCGACAAGTCCTTGACGATGATGTTCCGCAAGGCAACCTTCCTAGCGCTACGGCCCGGGGGAAGGCGAAGATAGGCGAGCCAAGTAAGCCGCCTAAGGAGTTTGGAACCCAGCACGCAGAAGTTGAGGTTTGGGTTACCAGCGACGATGAAGGGGACTATCGAGGGAGAGCACCTGCGCTAAATGTTGCAAAGAACGCACGCCAGGGAAATCATGTACGCATGACTGGGTATGCAAGGCCTCCACCCGTCGATGACCCAACCGATAGAGTGGAGCGAAAGGAGCATGGTGAACCAGCCCTTCGACCACAAGCATTCCGGGGGACTAACCATCTTGCCGAGGATGAGGATGATGATTTCAGAGGCCCGTTTGGAGGAGTTTACCCAATACGAGGCGACCCAAGGATGAGGCGACTCGAGATGCCCATATTCAGTGGCAGCGGCGTCGATGAAGGGCTTTTAAAGTCGAGAGGTACTTTTACGTTAATGACCTAGTTGGCCAAGATAAACTTATAGCAGCAACAATATGTCTTGAAGGGAAGGCGTTCAAGTGGTATTGCTGGTATTGCAAGATGCAACCAGTCCATACATGGTCGCAACTCAAGGTAGCAATGATAGTCAGATATCGTGGGTCGGATTGCGAAGATGTCCACGAAAGATTTTTCTCACTTGTGCAAACCAAGTCCGTGCTGGATTACCAGGAGCAGTTTGAAGAACTTGCTGGTGCAATTGAAGGCATCACCGAAAAGGCACTCATGGCCAACTTTATGAAGGGACTAAAGGCAGATATACGCGCAACAGTGAGGATTCAACAGCCGGTGGACTTATACCAGGCAATGACTTTGGCACAATTGGTTGAAGAAAAGAAAGGCAACAAGTACAACCGAGGGACATCGTTCCATTCGAGGCCAGCCAACCCAAGCAACACATTCAACCAAAGGAATGGAGGACCAGATAGGCGACCATTCCACGGGGACCAGCAGCAGCGAGGTCAACCAGTTAGGCAACCTGAGCAGCAGCAAAGGCGCGCACCCAAAATTGAGCAAAGGGACAGGCGACCAAGCGACAAGTGCTACAAATGTGGGTATTTATGGGGCCAACACATCGATGCGCTGAGAGAACCTTGAGGAACATCGAGGCATTTGAGGAGGAACACGGTAAGGCCGAGGAGGCGGACGTGTTGCTCAACACTTTGACAGAGAATTCGTCAAACAGATGCATACATCTCAAGGGGAAGATTGGCAGCCGCGAGGTATCCGTTCTAGTTGATTCTGGTGCAACGCATAATTTCATTTCAAATAAAATAGTCCAAGAGAAGGGACTTAGTATTACTGCAAAGGGAGCATCCAAAGTGATATTAGCCAACGGAGTCATCGAAGACAGCCCTGGAATCTGCGAAGGCATGGAGTTAGAGTTACTGATGAGCCGTATTTATACGACTCATCGAGTCAACAAATCCCACCAATTCCGAACAAGTTACTTTTAGTATTGTTTTGCATTTCAGGTGCTTCGGAAGCTCTAGGAGGAAACGCGCTTAAAAGATGGCTTTCTGAGCTAAAAACATCGCAAAGAGTTGAGGACCGACCTATCTACACTTGACCTAAGGAGTCTCGAGCAGATCCAGGCCCCAGTCGAGCTGACCAACACTAAACTCAAGTTGCTCGGGCAAACGAGCTGATCTGACGAATCCACCTCGAGCAAAGTGATCAAAATAGCAAATAAGGTGGACAATGTCGGAGAACTAAGGAGAACGCCCGAGCAGATTGGCATTTGGCCCAACCCCAGTAAGGCCCCGTGCGCGCTGATAGGCTCTGAAATCAAGTCGCTCGACCAGACGGACTCCTATGACAAATCTGACTCGACCAAGTTACTCAAAATGGAAAATAAGTCGGACAATGTCACCAAGCAAAGGAGAACGCACGGGTGGAATGGCCCAGGAGCAGCCTAGCAGAGTTCCAGGTCGCGCCCGAAGGCCCTGTCGAGCAGACTAGCGCTGAATCCGAGTTACTCGGCCAGATGAACGAATCTCGCAAATCTGGCTCGACCAAAGTAATCGAAATGCCAAATGACTCGGACGATACCACTAGCCAAGCAAAACGCACGAGCGGGATTGGCCGGGATGAGCAAAACGACGTTGGAACTGCCCCGCGCGCTGGGCCAAGTCAGTGGGCTCAAGTGAGGCGGTTCAAGCTTACTTGCTCACCAAGCAAAAACGGAAGTGGACCAGGCCCAAATAGAAGCTTCGAAACCCTAGGACTTTTCCTATAAATAAGACCTCTTGGTCTAGGGTTTCGATCCTCCAAAAACGTGAATTCGAGCTCTGCCCTCTCCTCCGGTCCTCCTTCATTCGGCAATAGAGAAGACATCGTTTCTTTATTTTTATTGTTTTTTGTTCTAATGGCTATGTGTAGCTAAACCCATTATTCGGGCTAGGGTTTCAATTATTGTACGAATGTTTTGAGATTCCATGCTTAATACTATCTTTGCATTCTTTTAGTTCTTGTGCACATTAATCTCGGTTTGAATTGCAAGGTTGCGTGGAGACCTGAAACGGTAAAGTTTAACCGAGCACTTCATACCCCATGTTTACTGCCTATTTGATACTAAACCGTTAGAATAGGTAGTTGCACTAAACATAATATAACCTGAAACGGAGTATTAGGTTACCACACTTAAGAACGCAGAATAGATACTTAGAAATCAAGGATAAACAAAGTCACAATTAGAAACCCTAGTCTGAATATTCTCTCAGATTGATAACTCTCGCTTGTTTCATATTTTTGCACTGTTTCCTAAATTGCTCACAACCAATTGTCTCTCCTTTTTCAGAACAACAAGTAACCATCTAGCTCCCTAGGGTTTGACCCTTGCTTGCCGCTGTACTAACCCATAGTCAAGAGTAAGGAATTATAAATTTAAATTTACAGGTACCGACGACGCCTGTCAGTTACCCAGCCATCGATTCAAGGCGGATACGAGCAACATGCAATGCTACTTAGTCAATGCGGATTTCAAGCCACTTGCGCTGAGCCACACGGATGCAATACTGGGGATTAAGTGGCTGCGTACACTAGGCAACATCATATTCAACTTTGGGACGCTCTCCATGGAGTTTGAAGATGGGGGCAGGATCATCAAGTTCGTGGGACAAGTGGACAAAGAGGAATCGCCTGACGACCTTGAGGACAAGGTCTTTCTTTGGGAGGTCGGACCTGATGAGTTCCTGTACGATGACCTTAGCATCCCAGAAGATTATTTCGATAGAGTGTCAAAGGAGCCACTCAATGATTAAGGATCCGCCCAAATGGGGGAACATTCGAGGCAACTGAGGCGTCCAGACGAGGATCCGGGCGAGGAACAGGCACCAGCGCCTAAGCGATCACAGGTAGGACCTGGACATTCAGACGAGGCGCCCATTCGACTCGATGCGATGCGACTCGCCCAAGTCACGCCCGAGGAAACCGACCAAGTGACCAAGATGACCAAGTTCGATGTACCTGGCGAAGAGGTGCGAGTCAGCCGAACGGACACCACGAAGGGCCTTGACTGCTCGACCAAGTACCAGCACACCAAGGCACCATGGCCAGATGAAGACGCCCGGGGCCTTAGTCAAGTCATGCCGCTCCAGGGCCTAAGCAAGGCGACCCTTGGTGACACGAGGCCATTTAATGAGATGCATGTACCTGGGGTCTTCCGCATTAATGATGGACGGGCGGACTTAGAGACGAAGGACCTGGTGCCCCGCATTTACTGCCGAGGATGGACTTGGATGCGTTCGAGAAATGCACAACGGACACTAGGGCCGAGCAGGTGCGACTCCAGGCACACGCCCACTCGGCCGGGGCCCTATAAATACCGGGGCCTTCCTCACTTTTCTTTTAAGCAAGCTTTCACTTCAAAACCTTTTGACATCCTTTCTTTTATTTACGCTTCCGCAACATTTGTATCGTTTAGAGATTCGATTCAACGTCCTTGTGACGAGACTTTGCCTAAGGGCCTTGTAAACTTTCGACGATTCCTCGCCTTTGAGGGTCTTTTCGAGTAAAATATCCAACTTTTCCCACATCTGGTCAATCCATCTTCTTGGGTAGAGCATTTGAGCAATTTTAATTTTTCGGGTCTCAAAAGTATTTGGGCAACTTTTCCCACTCTATTGAATCGGACCGAGAAGAAAGCTATTGATAAAAACTATATGAAATTCATTTGATATTAATTATTAGAAAAAAGATTTAGCGCAAATACCATATTGTTGTAAAAAACCAATCATAGTTATTGATTTCATATTTGGACGAATGAGTTAAACTTCATACTAAATCTCGTTTAAGTTAATTTCTCAGTGACGAATTATAAATTATTCTTGACGAACTATATCATACTTTTGTTTCTCGGCGACAAATTGTAACCCAAATTTGACGAACTTTTACATTTTGCAAAAAAAATATGCTTTATACCTGGATTATTTTCCAAAATGCTTAAAATTGAAGATTGGATTCAAATTGTACTCAACCTGTCAGATTGGTTTCCCAATTTACTCATGTTTTGTAAGCCGTCGTTCCTAACGGCGTCCCAATTGTAAAACACTCCAAGCAACAACGGCTTAAGTCGCATGATCTTTTTGCACAAAAATTCCAATTATGTAGCATAATATTACCAAAAAACGTAAGCCAACGTAACAAACAGCGACAAAACACAAGCCGCTCATCTTAGGAGCGTTTTAATAGCAATCAATAACTCAGTGGGATGGCGGCGGCACGGGCGTGGGATGACAACACGAGGAGCGGACTGCGGAGATAGGGCGGCGGACGGACGACGCGCAGCGTTGTGGAGTGGCGGATGAGAGAATAAGGAGGTCGGATTTTGGCCGATTTGTCGGAATGAAACGATGAAGAGAAAAACTAGGGTTCGAAACTTAGATACACTTAAGTCGCTGTTCCGGACAACGTTTAAATAAAAAAAAATTCAAATGATCCACATCAGCCTGCTGACTCACATATATACGCCACGAGGCTTAAGCCGCTATTGGCTGGAGCGTTTTAATGTTAAAACGTTATTGGCAACGACGTCTTAGAAAACGTGAATAAATTAGGAAACCAATCTTTGTGATTGAATACAATTGAAACTCAATCTTCAATTTTAAACATCGGAAAATAACCCTTTATACTTAATCTTTACTCTTGAGGGGGGCGTTCGGTTGAGGCAGTGTTGTAAAAATGAGGCACGTGAGGCACGTTGTGAGCCACTCATTTAGATGATGTGACAGGGAATAGTGCATGAATAGTTATTTGCTTTTTGCTTTTTGATGGATTTTTGGTAGTGGGACACGTGGCGCACCCACAAAGCACGGGGGTTTGAGTGGGATACGTGGTTGGCTCAAATCGTGTCTCACTGCCTCACTTTAAGAATGAGTGTCTCATTTGAACGCTCCTCTTACTCTTGATTATTAACTACTGTATATAAAGTAGTAATGAAACATAATTAAATTGCAAAAAAAAGAACATACGAAATTAAAACTTACCCTCAATCAAAAGATCGGACCAATAAGGAATCAAATCGGAACTGAATTACTGAAATGATGATGATCAATTTTTAAAATGAAACTCCATCAAAAAAAAAAAATAATGAAACCGGCCATTTCAATATTCTATTTCATTTTACAATTTTAACTTTTAAGCGGGAAGTTGCCATTCATGTAATTTAAATATAGTAACAAAATTCAAATTTCTTACTCTCCTTTTTCCCAATTTTTATTTTCAAAATTTACATTTTGGTCCTCTCTCTACTCCTAGTTTCCTTCTTTTTCCCTCCGCAGCAGTTCGCGTCTCTCTCCCGCTCCTCGCAGATCCGTCGCCGAGAAAATGGAACCGCTGGCAACCAAATTACCGGAATCAGGACAGACACAGAACGCGTATAGTCGGAAGCAGAAGTCACTCGGCTTGCTTTGCTCCAAGTAATAGTCTATCCACTCTCAATAACCTAGTCGTTTGTTTAATTTTGCTTGATTGAGCGCGGTTTTGATGGAGCTTTGGTGTCAATTATTTGTGTTTTGTAGCTTTCTGAGCTTGTATAACCGGGAAGAAGTTCAATCGGTGGGACTGGACGATGCGGCGAACAGATTAGGTCTGCCATTTGTAACTTAGAGTTTGAGGCTTGGGTTGTGTGGCGTGGCGTGGCGTGGTGTTGTTTGGTTGCTTGAAATTGTGCGGTGTTTTGCAGGTGTTGAGCGGCGGAGGATTTATGACATCGTGAATATTCTGGAAAGTGTTGGGGTGAGATTTTTGAATTATGAATTTTAAATTTAGGTTAAGTTGTTGGTGGGGGTCTAAGAGTAATGGTGGTGAGTTGCTTATGTGTTTGGTTGAATTAGGTTTTGGCTAGGAAGGCCAAGAACCAGTATACTTGGAAAGGATTTGGGGCAATTCCCCGGGCCCTAGATAAATTGAAGGTTAGTTGCTGGGATTTTACGGAAATGATATTGGGCCATGTCCGTAATTTTGTTTATATAGTCATTTTAGAATGGCACTTAAAAGTGTTGAAATGTGATTATAGGAAGAGGGCATCAAGGATAACCGTAGCTCGTCTGATGGCAATGATCACGGAAAAGTAAGACATCTTTGAATAAGCTGCCTGATAAATAAACCCTTACAAGATGAGCTAACAACAAAAAGAAGAAAACTAAAAAATAAATTAGAAAGTGAAACATTCGTTTGCACTTCTGTCTTGTTTCATTATTTTTTGATGCTGTGCAGTATTCAGAAGACGAGGATGAAAGATATTCCAGTCAGAACACAGGGAGTCAGCCAGAGAAAACAAGTCAAAATTCTACTCAGAATTCTTCGTCATCATCTAAGCCCGGTAATTTGTGATCTGTGCACTTCTAGATAAGTAGGTTGCCACTCTTCATCTACATACATGCATACATATATCATTAGATAAATAGGTTAAGCAGAGTCATGTATAATTGTATATAGTGGCGTTGCATTTCCAAAATCGTTACAATGATTTTTGATATGATGTATCCATACTTTGTTGTTGCAGACAATAGAAGAGAGAAATCGTTGGGGTTACTTACGCAGAAT
This sequence comes from Rhodiola chrysanthemifolia, assembly GCA_033675395.1. Lineage (NCBI taxonomy): Eukaryota > Viridiplantae > Streptophyta > Magnoliopsida > Saxifragales > Crassulaceae > Rhodiola > Rhodiola chrysanthemifolia. The sequence continues at coordinate 18,534,148 of CM066204.1, forward strand.
TTTGTCAAGCTCTTTTTGTGCTCCAACGTAAGACTGGTTGTGAGTTTTTAAATGCCGGTGCTGGTTGCTGAACATTATTTTATTTTGATTAATAACGACTTGTTCATTTAGATGGAGTTGATTTCTCTTGACGATGCTGCTAAGGTACTTCTCGGCGACGGCCACAGTTCCACCATAATGAGAAGTGAGCCAATTGTTTCTAACAGTATGAGATATAGGTTCACTGATACTTGCAATGACATGGTTTGAAAGCTATTAACTATCTGATTTATTATTGGCAGCAAAGGTCAGGCGACTGTATGATATTGCTAATGTCTTGACATCCATGAATCTTATCGAGAAGGTATATACAGTTGTACACTACTTATACTTTCAGCTAAATTCATTTCTTAAGGGTACAAATCTTTTGATGTAGTTGCCTAATGAAGATAGTGGCATGGTACATATGCTATAACTATTCCTCTTACTGATTTATGACATTTCTGATGTCTTGATGAGTTGACATCCATGAATCTCATTGAGAAGTGAAAGACACTTCACACTGCTATGTTTTAGCCAAATACAGATTGTGTTTATTTTCTATCTACTCTTCCTACCGGTCTATGTTCAAATCTTTGCAGACCAATCAGACAGAAAATAGGAAGCCTGCATTCAGGTGGACAGGGCTGAAAGGAAAATTGGAGAATGATTCATCTACAAGTCTCAATAAATTTAACAAAAGGGCATTTGGAACTGAAATTACCAACATTGATTTTAAGAGGAGTAGATTGGAATCTTCTTCAAGTGCCGGAAAATCAAATTTTGGGATGAAGATTCAGGAACCAGTACCAGTAAAATTGGAAAACTTGGAATATGAAAGTGATAGAAGTATAGGGCGTGATTCAAAAGTGAAGACCTATGAGTTTGGTCCTTTTGCTCCTGTCAATGTATCAAGGGTCCAAACTACTGAAAGCAAACCAAATCAAGTTCATGACTGGGAAAATCTTGCCACAGTCTACCGTCCTCAATACCAAAATCCAGGTACGTTAATAATCCAAGTATGTAAGAGTGCTTACTCGTCTATATTTGAAAATAGGCCTCAATTAAGTTACGCGAGTTATGAAATTGGGAAAATACTTAATTACAATTATGCAATTATCTGTAGGGAGCGGATCAAATAAGAACCACTATTTAAGTTGAGAACTGAGAACCGACGAACTTTAAGCTCTTTTCCATGAACTTTAGGGAGTTCGTCACGAACTTGCTTAAAAGCACCGATGATTTTTTTAAGTAGAGTTCGTGACGAACTCCCGAAAGTTCATGGAAAAGTGCCTAAATTTCGTCGGTTCTCAGTTCTCAACTTAAATGGTGATTCTCACCCGAACCGAACCTGACCCATTATCTGAATTTTCATATACTAGATCATTGCATAATTTTACAAAATGAATTAATTTAACCATTCCGGCACCTGCTTTGTATCCTTCTAAACTTCAATTCTCCTTGGCTATCCATCTAGTTGGCCATAATGTTAATACACAACACAATTACCATGAGAAATATCCTTTGTATGTTACGGCTGGCGAAGCTCTTATATTCATGTTCATCCTTTTTTTCATCTCTGATATAATCCTTTGCATTTTGGAAAGAGAGATGTAGTATGACTTGTTTGTTTTTACCGTCTTCAAGAGCTGGCCTTTGTTTATTCACATGTAGAAAGACAAGTGTTTACACAACATGCTAACATAGCCTTGTCAACAAATCTTGCAGCTCTCAAAGAACTCTTTGTGCATTACAAGGATGCTTGGCATACCTGGCACACGGAAGTTGCAAAGAAGCCAGTATAACTCTGAATTTTCTCCGGCTACAACCCACTGCAAACTTCCATGTCAGGAAATAACCTAGGAATTTAGCCTTGTCAGCTCCAGAGTGAAGAGATTTCTGCAAGGTGCATACCCTTTATGCATCAACCAGAACAGCCAACCATTTTTACACCCTCAGGCTTGCAGTTATATTTTTAACTTCAATTACCATCAATCATCATGTCTCTGATTAATGTAATCTCAATACTTATGATTTAATCTTAATAGTAGTCAATATAAACAAAATTGACCACGTTCCTCTCTATGGTCTACAATTCTATAAGTATTGTCAAAACATACCTAATTAAAACCCCAGGGGTCAACCCGTAAAACCAACAACAACTTCCAACCCTCACTGACACCTCCACCACACGCTAAAACGACGGCGTTTCATTTCCTTCATCTTCACCCTCCTCACCGTCAAAACCCCATTCACACCCCTCTGCAAAAAAACCAACTCACCAATGGCCCCTCTCAAGCTCCAACCTTTCCGCACCAAACGGTAACTCCTCCCAAAGCCACTTCTGCGCATTCATCATTTCGACAAGCGGTCTCCGCTCCGAAGAAATGGGCGGATATGGCGACGGGAAGCGTCGTCGGTGGAAGATCTCATTCCACCGGCCGTCGTCCAATCCGAAAACCGAATCGAAGCAGCCACCACCAGCCGAGTTCCTCTGCCCCATCACCAAAACCTTGATGTCCGACCCCGTCATAGTCGCATCCGGTCTAACGTTTGACCGCACAGCCGTTCAAGTCTGCAAAGACTTGAACTTCACTCCCTTCATCCCCCACGAACCACCTCCGGATTTCTCAACTTTAATCCCCAATAAAAACATCAAATCAGCCATCGCTCACTGGTGCAAATCCAACCGCGTACGCATCCCAATCGCGCCGGATTACTACGAGGTCGAAAGCGTCGTCAAGTCGTTGATCGACGACTGCAGAAAACAGAGCGTTCACGAGGTTGAATCTGATGACAGAAGCGAGTCGACTGGAGCTGTAGGAGCTTCGGATAAGTCCTTGTTGAGAGGCGTAGCGGAGAATCCGAATATTGGATTTTCGCACGCGGCGACGGAGATGAAATACCGGCAACCGCCAGCTCACTTTTACTCCAGCTCGGAGGAGTCCGTCGTCCTCTCTTCGTCTCCAGGCTCGTCGACGCCTCTGCCTTTCGCGACGAAGCCGGCTTGCTTCTTCTTCTCATCTTCCTCGTCCGAGCTGGTTGCTGAACAGAATCCGAGCAGCGAGATCGCGAGCTCGAACTCGTTGGATAAGGATGTGGATGAGATCGTGGCGAAGTTGCAGAGCATCGAAGTTTTTGAGCAAGAGGAGAGCTTGATTTTGTTGCGGAAGGTTACCAGGTCGAATGATGAAGCTAGGGTTTCGATGTGTAGTCCAGACTTGTTGACTGCTTTGAAGTCGTTGACCGCGTCAAAATATGCTCTTGTTCAGGTCAACGCGGTCGCTGCTTTGGTGAACTTGTCATTGGAGAAGGCTAACAAGTTGAAGATTGTGAGAGCTGGGTTTATGCCGCAGTTGGTGGATTTGTTGAAAGGAGGGTCTCCGGAAGTCCAAGAACATGTGGCTGGAGTTATTTTCAGCTTGTCGTTGGAGGAGGGTAATAAGACGGCGATCGGGGCTCTCGGGGCGCTGCAGCCGTTGATGCACGCTCTGAGAGCTGAGAGCGAGCGGACTAGGTGCGACGCAGCGCTGGCATTGTACCATTTGTCGCTTGTTCCAACAAATAGGCTTAAGCTTGTGAAGCTTGGCGCTGTTTCGACTTTGTTGACGCTTCTTAAGAGGAGGGATATGAATATGACCGGGAGGGTTATTCTTGTGCTTTGTAATCTGGCGGCGTGCACAGAAGGGAAGTCCGCAATGTTGGATGGTGACGCGGTGAAAATAATTGTGGAGATGTTAAGAGAAAATTCACTTGATTCTGAAGCGACTCGAGCGAACTTGGTGGCAGTGTTGTATTTGATGAGTCACGGGAGTTTAAGGTTCAGGGGGCGGGCTAAGGAGGCTGGAGCGGTTGAAGTTATGCTGATGGTGGAGGAGGAGAGAGGGAGTGAGAGGGCAAAGGAGATGGCTAAGAGGATTATACAGATGATGCGTGGCAGCGGAGACGATGGCGATGTTGAGGGGATTAAGGATAGCAGTGGGGCTTTTGCTCGGGGGAGGTACCGAGCTGGGGTCAGTGGTGGTGTAGGCAAAAATTTGTCGACAGGATTCTAATTATGAAATTGATTTGTTGCCAGAGTAGGTAGTCTTTGTCTATAATCAGAAGTGATCATGTAACATGTTAATATATTGGTTAGTTTAGAAGTAAGTTTCTTGTTATCTCTGGCGAAGGAGCATTCGGATAAATACATTTCGGTTCGACAATGTCACTAGATGTCCAGAAAAATTAGTCCTTTCCTTTCTAATGTTGACCTTTTTGAGTGTGAAGTCTCTTCGAATCTATTTTGCAGAAAGCTACCAAGGAATGGATGAGAAGGGATTTAGTATACCAGATGGCGATAATCAGGTTTGTTTCGATGAAGATGGCAGATTAATTACATGGTTCTATTTTGGTATCTACAGCTACGCATAACTGGAAGTGAACCTGATCATCACATGTTTGTTGGTTTCAGTTGGTTTTTCAGGAGAGAGTAGTTGGCTGTGGTTGGAATATCTTGCTTGATCTGTCTGCAGACGAGTTGAAGTTTATGATCCCTCGGCTGGTAAATTCCTGTCTGCAGACGAAGTCAAGGTTGGGATCCCTCTGCAGGTAAATTTGTGCAACCAGTACTATTACTTCAACAACTTCTAGTTCTTTTTTGAGTGTTTGTACCAAACAGGATCATACCATTTATATTTCTTGGGTAATACTTAGATGTGTTGTCACTGGTTGAAAAAGCATTTAAGCCTTCTTTTTTTTTTGCTAGTGCTGAAGTGCATGAAAAAGTTTCAACACAACTATGTATGCCCTCGACTTTATTCTTCTCTTTTAAAGCTTTGTCATTGTTGCGATCACTTTTATTTTGGATATGAAAAAAAATAGCGATAATTTTCAATCAGAACTCTTCTTCGAGTTAGGTTAGATGACTTACTGAAAAAGCATTTTCTTGAAAAGTTCTTAGAACTTCAGAATCCCAATTGATAGAGAGTTTTGCTAAGTTAGGCATAATAAACCTGTTCGGTTTGGTACTTTTTGTGTGATTTCTCAGTCGTCGTATAACTGGATGTGTTAGTGATAGTCTCGGACCTATTTTTGCGTTTTCAAGTTTCGGTTTGTTAGTGAGGCTTTGTAAGTGCAACTTACGCTACTCAGATCTAATTTCATCTTAACAAGATGATCATTTGATCATATCGGACTAGAAGGAAGGAAATCTATGCCTGCTCTCATTGGTGCTGTATCAGAGACTTTCCCATAGTATGCAAATCAGTATGGTGCTGCTCAGATAAAGCAATCAAAAAATTGTCGTACTAAAAATATGTCCAGGTAACATTAATTATATTTGATGTGGACACAATTTATGCAAGCAAGAACTGAACTGTGTATATTCAGTTTTACACCATTGCAGAATCATTCAGAGATGATGGCTAGTAAAAATGATGTAGAACCGAAGCTCCTGATGATCTTCAAGTCCTCAGATGGTTAAATGAATCGCAGCGGCTCCTGACCTCTCCTTTCCTCCCTGTCTTCACCTGCATGATGCTCATCTTCTCCATTGCCTTGGCAAAGTCGGCGAAGAACAATTGCTGATCCACTGCGTACATTTCAACATACGGCTTGGTGCGCTTGTCAGTCCACAGATTGCTGTCCACTGACAACAGCCCCAGCCCGCGCTTCAGATTCTGGTAATACATGTTGTCGAACTTACCTGGAGTCATGACATCGTTGAAAGCAGACATGCCGTCAACCTTGGTGTGATTCTCACAGTGCTTCCTCAGCCCAACCGCGTATTTTGGATTGATGGCTGGATCGAACTCGGCGGTCTTGCTGTAGTTGTAAATCCGGTCAGCAAACTCCCTGCAGTGAGAAAATCCGATGGTGTGTCCTCCGGTCAGCGCCACCATTTCTCTAACGGTGAACCCCTTTAAGGTGAAAATGGCGATAATCTGGTCCATAGTCATGTTTAGCCTTGGGAGGTTACCGTTCACGTTCTCCACCTTGGACACGAAGCCATCCTTGCGCCCCAAGCGAACTTTGTAATACGGTCCTCCCACCATTTTCACCGCGTCGCGAGTAGCCAAGGCGAGGACATCAGCACATGACACAATGCCGGGGCATTGGAGCTCAAGGGAGGTCTTGATGCGTGTAACGAGGTCAAATGCATCCCCAGGGAGAGACAGGTTGATGTCCGAGTCACGCTCAGCTTTGTTGAACGAGTTTGACGACACCAACACGGATGCGTCGCAGCCCTCTACGAAGCAGTCATGAACAAAAAGCCGAAGAGCTCCCGCTGCGGTCGTTGGGGTTGAGATTTGTTTCGTTGTCACGGCTTCAGTGACGATTTGTTCGAGCTTTGGGCAGGTTTTGGCGTAGTAAGTGGTGGTGAGTTTTGACTCGGAGATTGTAATAACAAAAAGGAAGAATAAGAGGAGCTTTAAGAGATTGATTGATGCCATTGATGGCTGCAGAGGAAGATGAGACACGCTGCAACTTCCTCTGTTTCGGCGCGTAAGCTCTGTTTATTATCTCTATGGATTGAGTTTTGGTGTTGACAATGATGGGTGGGGATTTGTGGAGGGAGAGATGGATGGTTTTTGTAGAGGGAAATAGGTGGGTGGTCCAGAGGGATTTCAGGGCAGACCCAGAGTTTGCCATTGTTGGAGGAGATTTTTGGTTTGAGCGGGGAAGAAGGTGGACCAGCGAAGACGAAGGTACCCAATTGCACAAACCTAATACTTATCGCTCCCAATTTGTCCTAATTCAAAGAATGGGTACCGTAAAGTGAATTAATGAAAAAATAGTTCCACTCAACCAGGAACCGAATCGATTCTTCCGTCCCGAGCGCTCTCGATTCGCATTATCTCATCATCTCTCTGAAATTGATTCGATGCCGAAGCTAGTCGAGGAATCCGATGGGCCTATTTTTGAACAAGACGAACATGATTTCGCAACTCCGAACTCAGTCTCAGGTTTCGGATTTTGCTGATCTGGTTATTAACCATATATTTGTGTAGTGATTGATCGCTTTGATCTGATGCAATCTTTTTGATGTTTGTTGATCAGAAGTCGGAGGGCGTTTTTGCGCTCACTCGTCGTGGATTTCACACTGAACTTGGTGCTCGTGAGAAGGCTGTAAGTTGTTGCATTTCTAAACTTTTAATCGATTTTATGGGTAGTTTTTGGTGGATTGATGTTTATTGTACTAAAATTTGAGGGTGGAATGGAAGTGATGAATGGTGTAGTGTGATTGAAGAGGTTGGGAAAGTGAGAGGCCATAATGGATTGTTGTCAATATTGACAGAAAATGGTCACTCAGGTGTTGCTGCTGCATCTTTATTGAATTGGGTAAAGTGATTATGTAGATTTATTTTTGAAAGACAAACTTCCAATATTTGGCAAAGATTTTACTTATCTTATACGCTGAAAACGGTATGGGAAAGAAGGTACAGTACGGTTCAGCAAAAGTTTTGTTAGTTGAAAAATCAATTAGCAGTGTAACGGCGATGTGGGGTAATTGCTTTGATTAACTCAGTGGTGTAAATAATTTGGACGCGTTTAGCATAGGCTTGATAAACTTGCAGCCACCTTTATTTAAATTTATGTGTTGCGGTAGCGTTCATTTATAAACTAGCACTCGCTTGACCAGCAGCATATTTTTTTATCTGAATTAATTTGAACATTGTGGTTTCTGTGTGGGGATCATTTGAATAAAAATGGTTCTATTTCAGCTTTTGGCAGAGGACCCAGCTCTAACGAGGTTCAAATCGCACAAGAAGGATGTCCCGAGGATTAAAAAAGTTGGAGATCTTTTGACCATTATTGTTGTGGCTGGTAACTAATGTTTTTCTATTCCTTACTGTATATCATATCTGCTCATCATAATCTCATTTTACAATGAGAGCTGCTTTCCATCTTGCTGATATCAAAAGTTCAATGTATATTTGCGGGACTTTGTTGGCTGTAGTTGGTCGATATTCATCGTATATTCGCTAGCTATCAAGATGGAATATCACTGCTGAATGCATGAACCTAGATTCTTTTGATGTGTCAGCTGCGGGTGTTTTGATTGTTGCCAGGTTGTTGCTATGAGATTTATTCCAGATCTACAAACTGAGGAAACCTCAAAAATGGGCAGGAGTGTGCATATATCTCTCTATTAGCATCTACCGCTAGTAGTTGAAGTGCTTTGGTTTGAGAAATCTCATTAAGCATTACTAATATCTCGCAAATGCTTTCACTTTTACTTAAGTATGCATCTCCTTTCATCTACATTTTCTGTTGTCTCCCTTCTTGTTTCGGTTTCTATGAGCACAAATTTGACCCGAAAACTTGAAATTAAAAATTAATACTTCGTCGGATAAAATTCAAATTCAGCATAATGACGTCTACATGTCAACTAGGTGGTAGTTGAGTTGATAGAACACTTGTCTTGCAATAGCAAGGTCAAGGGTTTAAATCTCACCATGATATTTTCCTTATTCCTTTCCTGTGTTATCTTCTTCCGGAGGCGAGCTAAGTGTCTTGTGTAAAGTTATAAACCCACAATAGAAAAGATACAAAATGACGTCTACATCAATATATAAATTGTCTTTAGTTCCCTATTTTTGGTGATGGCAACGGCAACATTAGTGATTAGTAGAGTTACATGTCATTGTCAGCATTAATAGATGTAACAGGTCATGTGATTTGGTTTTTATAAAGTACTTAACACATCAGAATCAGATGATGTTTGTGCAAAACAACTGTTATTATCAGCCGCTATTGTTTGATGTTAATAAGACATCTCTGTCTATCAACTTTGCCTTGACTGACTATGACATTGACATCTCATGAATCAAATTTGGGGATATGTCTTTAAATCTTTAATTATATTCACCATGACAGAGGAGCGTTCAAATGAGACAGTGAACAGTAAAGTGAGGTACGTGAGGCACGATTTCAGTCACACATCTAACCCTCCGTGCATTTGTGGCGCGCCACGTGTCCAAATAGTAAAAGTAGTGTGAACACAAAAATTACTATTCTGGCGGCTGTGACACGATCAACTCCATCAACGATTCAGATCGTGCCTCACTGCCTCAACCGAGTGCTCCCCCACCATGACATATATGATCTAATTATAGGAATCAATTGAAGCATTGAAAGAGATTAAACAAAGACGCACAAATGAGACTTCTAAAATTACCTCCATACTTGATTAGGTATTTGGCGTGACATGTATTTGAGTTCTTAGATATGTGTACTAAATTAAATGCAACAAGTTATACTTTTAAATTCACTACAAAGTAAATTTTTTGTTACCGATAAAGAAAAGACAAGACGTAGAAATGATAGTGATCTAACGATTATAGTATTAATTAAATGATCAGGGCATCCGGAGTTATATGTTTTTAACCTCTTAATGCATCGTAAATTCATTATACGCAATAATAACACCTAATATAAGTAAAAATCAGGTGCAAATCATATTTTAGTGCAAATCGAAAAAGTCGTGAAAAGTGGGTTATAATTCGTTGTCAAAAAATTAAAAAAAATACAACATAACTCGTCAAGATTTATAATTCATCATCGAAAAATCGTCAATACGATGAAGTTTAATCTCATGACCAAATCAATAATTGTCATTGAATTTGTATTTTTTTTTACAAAAATATAATTATTTACATCGGATCATTTTTTTCATAAATACATTAAAACTCGTGCACAAAGAGAATATGAGATGAGAATAAGGCATTTGGGGAGTTGAACTTAACTTTGCCCCTTTCGCTATCACGGACACACATTTTGAATAGGATGTCACACCCATTTGTAGAAAATATGACAACTATCATCTTCATTAAAATAGCAATGTAATTTGATTACGGGGCGCGCTCAAATGTGATATGTGTTTAGAATGTTATGTGTTATGAGTGTTTTGATTGGTTGATAGTGGCAAGAATAGTGCCGAAATAGTGGATTTTGGGTAGTGGGTTTTACTGTTTGCTTTTTGCTTTATTGGATTTTGGGTACTTGGACACGTGGCAAGCCCACAAAGCACGGGGGGTTTGAATGTGTGCCTAAAATTGAAGTAACACATAACACTCTAATATGAGTATAACATTTGAGCGCTCCTCATTTGATTACAACATCAACAACTCCCCAATCAAAGAAAATAAAAAAGTCATCCTCCCAATCGTAATTCTCTAAAATCAAGGGCCCATAATCAAAATGAGTCATTCTAAGGGGACCGTAGGGAAGTGTTTTCTAACCTTAGGGATGCAGATGTAAATCCTTTATTTATCTGTTGCATTTTCCTTTTGACCCCAATTTTTCTTTTTCACAGATCTTGCGATTTCCTCTTCTACTTCGTACGGCGTCTCCGCTCAACTCGATCGCTGCATCGCTCCGATCCGACTCGTCTCCATCTAATCGGATAATTGAAGCATCCAATTGAACAAATTCGCAGCGTTTTGGATTACGAAACCGTTTACAGCATCGAAAATGGTGGATTCTAGGGTTTGCGGGATTGAATCGGGTTTGTTGTGTTGACGGGGGATTTACTGGTCGATTTTTTAGAGCTTTGAGTGAATAGGAAGGTGGGATTGATGTTTATCGACTGCTTTAGAGGCGTTTTTGGGGAAAATGCAAGGCTGTTATGCATGTGCGCGACGGTGATTACTGGAACCGGTGTTTACACATGTGCACGCGTGGCACGGCGTCTGTAGCTGGTGGTTTTCAGACATCGAATTCGCATTCGTTATTTAAGGTAGTCAATTGGGTTTTGGATTCTAAGGTTTTGTTTTTGTTAGGGAAATATACTTTTTTGTGATGGTTTTATTTTAATATTGTTGATGAGGGTGGAGGAGGAGGATCAGTTGTTATGTTCTGATTTGTTGATCTTGAGGATATTGATTTTATTTGTCAAAACGGACCTGTTAGATCTTCTGCAATTTTCGGGGATTTCAGGTTTTTTATTGATGAATATTGTATATTAGGGTTGGTTAAATAGAGATTATGGCTGATGTTAAATTTTCCTGAGAGCTTTTGGCATGTTTCATTGGTTAGTGCCTGGAATCCAATTGAACTGGATACAATTGGCGTTGAAATATGTCTCAACTGCTGTTACAGATATTAGTTGTGAGGTAGAATTTATCTGTAGTGTGGGAGATTGACTTACCTCTAGTTGGAATAGATGAAAATGGTAATTTTTTATGAAGGGAATAAATCTAATGTGTGCTGTATGTGAACAGTTGTTGCTTCTTTTAACTAGCTTATATATTCATGCCCCTTTATTGATAGTTTTTTCTCGTGAAACTTATGGTTCTGGTGTTTGTTTGACTACTAGGGCTAGGGCATTAATATATCATCCACCATAGTTATGGTTAATGAATGCTGCATAGCTTGAAACAGAGTTCTAACCCAGCTCATTTTGAGATAGTGTAGCTCAACTAGGTAACATAGAGGCCTGCATAATTTCTTATACGCCACCACTGTGTCATGTTTCAAGCATATGGCTATTGTTGATTGATAATCTGTATACCTGTTAGAGCCTTCCTCTGACAATACTTCTCTTTATCTTCTGACATTTTTATAGATACAGCAGTAGGGGTTTTCGGACTGTTATATTTGTCACTGCTCAATCTTCGATATAAATCTCTGACGATTTACATAAACTTGCCACTTTTGTACATCGCTGTCTTGTTGCATTTGGTAGCAATGCATGTGTTTATGCTCGTGTTAAGGTTTTTAGTGAAAGGCGAAAGAATTGTTCGTTATGTGCTTAGCACATTGTTGCGTATGCTCGTGTTAAGTTATTAACGCATGTTAGGCACTTTTTTAAGAGGCGTGGAAACTTCAGTGAGTTTTATTCACTTTCCTTGCAAATGAAACATTTTCAAGAGACATGAATTAATGCATATAGGTCATGAATTCAGTTACCGTTTTGTTGCTAAAATTTGCTTCGTTACCTTCATGTTAGGATGGCCGCAAAATCAAGGTTGGTGATTGTGCTCTCTTCGAATCGCCTCCGGATTCTCCACCGTTCATTGGAATAATTCGTTGCCTTATTACCGGCAAAGATAGTAACTTAAAGTTTAGCGTGAATTGGCTTTATCGAGCATCAGAAGTAGAGCTCGAGAAAGGCATTCAACTTGAAGCTGCACCAAACGAAATATTTTATTCATTTCACGAGGACGAGGTTCCTGCCGCATCCTTACTCCATCCGTGTAAAGTTGCTTTCCTCCCTAAGAGTTTTGAACTTCCTTCTGGGATATCATCTTTTATCTGTCGCAGGGTTTATGACATTGACCAAAAGTGTTTGTTGTGGCTAACTGATCAAAATTACATAGATGTGAGTATTGTTCGGAAAACTGGTGTTTATCATGAAATCAAAGTCGTTGCATTTGCTAATGAATCTAACATGCATTCTTTCCCTGTTGTATCCAGAAGCGTCAAGAAGAAGTAAATCATCTGTTATCAAAAACTCGTAGAGAGATGCATGCAACTGTTCAATCTGGTGGCCGTTCTCCGAAAACAATCAATGATTCGGCACTGGCTTCACATGTCAAAGCTGGTTCTGATACTGCTCAGAATGTTCCGTGTTTCCCTTCGCATGGAAAGGGAAAGAAAAGGGAGAGATCAGATCAGGATTCCGAGCCTGTTAAGCGACCGCAGAAAATAGATGATGCAGAATCTCATCAGCCAAAGCCGGAAAGTATTGTGAAGGGTGAAATTGCTAGAATAACAGATCGAGGAGCGCTCATGGACTATGATTCCGTGGATAAATTTGTTCGGTTGATGGTGCCTGAATCTAACCAGAAAATCAATCTGGCTGAACGGTCAATGCTTGCTGGTGTTGTAGCTGCAACGGATAAGTTTGATTGTCTTAGTTGGTTTGTGCAGCTCAAAGGTTTGCCTGTGTTTGATGCCTGGCTTCAAGAAATACATAAAGGGAAGATTGGTGATGGTAATAGCCACAGAGACGGTGACAAGTCTGTTGAAGAGTTTCTGTTAGTTTTACTCCGTGCTCTTGACAAGCTACCTGTCAATCTTCGTGCCTTGCAAATGTGCAATATCGGCAAATCTGTAAATCATCTTCGTTCACATAAGAGCTTGGAGATCCAGAGAAAAGCTCGCAGTTTGGTTGATACATGGAAGAAGCGTGTTGAAGCGGAAATGAATATTGATGATGGAAAGCTCGGATCCAATATGGGTGTTGCATGGCATGGGAGGCGTACTTCAGAATCATCCCAAGGCGGGCATAGAAATTCAAGTAGTAGCGAGAATGCTGTGAAGAGCAGTTCAAGCTCGCAAATCTCTGCCCCCAGAACAGTGCTACCAAAGCCTACACATGGTGATGCTGCACAGACATCCGCCTCTATGTCGCCGGGATATTCTAAATCAGCCTTATCTCCCGCTGTAGGGGGTGTCAACTCCAAAGATGCTCAGCCTAAAGCTGCAGCTGTGGATGAATCCTCGGATCATCTGCTCATGACAGTCAAGGACGAGAAAAGTAGTAGTTCTAGTCAATCGTATAGTCAATCTAGCTCAAGTGATCATATCAAAACTGCAGAATCTTTGGGGAAGGAGGATCCAAGGAGTTCTACTGCTGGATCAATGGGGACAGGTATGATGTTGAGGCGTACATCACGTTCTAGAAAACCAATAAGTGGCTTACCGGGGCCTGCGTCCCGTGGAGCTCACAGGGATAGTGGGTCAAACCGTGGTCCTTCTCTGAACAAACCTGTCATATCTGAAAAATCATCACAGTCTGGATCAATCAATGATAAGATGCATGATGTGCCTGTTGCTGATGGGAACAGTCAAAAATTGATAGTTAAAATTCCAAATCGGGGCCGCAATCACGCAACGGGTGTTAATGGCGGATCAGTGAATGACCATTTCCCATCGAAGAGCAGAGCCATGTCCCCAGCATGTCCAGACAAACATGAGAAAGCAGACTGTGGTTCAAAAGAAAAGGGTGATGCTAGTCAACTGAATGATGCGTCAGACGGGACTACTAAGTCATGGCATAGTGGTGATCTGAAAGATGTGTTAACCGTTTCCGATGAAGCTGATGGTACATCTGCTGCCGTTCATGATGAAGACCGCTCTACTAATGAGGATCACACAATAAAATTGAATGAATCGCCAAAAGTTGCATCATCTTCCGCAGCACATGAAACAAAGCCCTGGAAAACTCTTGAACCATCTTTCAGTTCCATGAATGCTTTGGTTGAGAGTTGTGTCAAGCACTCGGAAGCCAATGCATTGATCTCTGCTGCTGATGATGTTGGAATGAACTTGCTTGCCAGTGTAGCTGCTAGTGAAATGTCCAAGTGTGACTCAGATGCAACTAAGTTGCCTGGAAACACTGGTGTAGCTGAGGGTGCTGGGAATTCCGGGAGGTCTTCAAACGTGGATGATAGCAGTCAGGAACTAACGCATGGTACTGAGAGGACGATACAGGAAACTGAAAATCAAGATGAAAGCTCATCTTTAGCGACAAACAGTAAAGATGTCATTCCAGCTACTGATGAGAGACTGGCTACTGATATATCTAATTCGGATTTTCCTAAGAAGGGAGATGCTGGACAGTTGTGTGATACAAAGGCATTTGCATCAAATGAGGTCTCCATGGTGTTGGCTCCAGATATCCAAGTTGGTAATGAAAAGGAAATTAATGAAGCAGAATCTGAGGAACTATCAACAAAAAAGTACAGTGAAGACTCTAAGAGTGATGTTCTCAAAGGAACTTCATTGCACTCAACTGGAGGATCCAAACGTGGCTTCCAGAATAGACCTAGTGAACTTGCCGGTCGTGGGGTCCATATGAAGAAGTCTCCAACGACATCTGATGCTATTGGACCAAACGACAAGACACTTGCTACTTCAGGTGCTGAAACATGTTTAGATCCAGCTGCTGCTATGGATGTTGAAAGGCTCAGTCAAAGGAAGATTGAAAATGATAGTAATTCTAAGAGTGGTATGGATCAGAACCAAAACAAATCTGGAGGTCACGACAACAAAAGCCGGGTCATTGAGATTTATACCAGCAACTGCAAGGAAGGTACTACACAAACTAAAGAGGTTATTGGCCATGGTAATGGTGTTTCTGATCTGAACAAAGCATCAGTTATTAAAATGGTAGAGTGTCCATCTAGTGACGCACCCAGTGTCACTTCAACAGCAGGAGTGGAAAGGCTGAAATTTGATTTAAATGAAGGCTTCACGGCTGATGAGGTTAAATATGAAGAGCAGAAAAGCATAAAAGGGGGCTCATGTCCTACTGCTGTGCATGTAATTAGTCCTTCTCCAGTTTCTGCTATGTCCAATGGGCTTCTCTCATCTGTAACAGTAGCTGCTGCTGCCAAAGGAGCTTTTGTTCCTCCTGAAGACCTACTGCGGACTAGAGGGGAAATTGGATGGAAGGGCTCAGCTGCTACAAGTGCTTTTCGACCTGCTGAACCAAGAAAAATATCAGAGTTGCCAGTGAATAACAGTACCCCTCCGTCTATTGCTCTCAGCAACTCAAGTCGCCCATTTCTAAACATTGACCTCAATGTGCCAGATGACTCGATGCAGGATGATATGCTATCTTACAGTGGGACAGGTGATCTAACTAGGAACGGGGACAGCATGCCGTTAAGTGGTTTCGGAGGACTTGATCTTGATCTGAACCAGGTTGATGAAGCCAATGAAGTGGGGCAGTACTCCACGGTTACAAATCGCAAATTAGAGATTCCTGGGCCTCAGTCTAAACCTTTTAATCTACCCAATGGCGAGTCAAGTGCTCGGAGGAACTTTGATTTGAACAATGGTCCTATGCTTGAAGAGGTTGGTGTAGAATTATCTACATTTGGTCAAAATGTATGGAGTAATATGCCATCGCAGCCACCTGTTGTTAGCCTTCGGATGAATAATGCTGAAATGGGAAATTATGTGTCATGGTTTCCCCAAGGGAACGCGATTCCAGCTGTCACAATTCCATCCGCGTTGCCCGATAGAGGAGACCAGGGTTTCTCAATTGCTACGACTGGCACATCACAGAGGATATATTATACCCCTCCTGGCAGCAATCCATTTGCTCCTGATGTCTACAGAGGTCCAGTACTGTCATCCTCACCTGCACTTTCATTTCCTCCTGCCCCTTATCAGTACCCCGTGTTTCCTTTCGGAACAAGTTTTCCAGTACCTTCAGCAACTATATCAGGTAGCACGCAATATATGGATTCTTCATCTGGAGGGAGGCATAACCTCCCTACCGGTGGACATTCACAATATTTGGGCCACCCAGGCGTAGTTCCCTCCAGCTATCCTCGACCTTATCTTGTCAGTATTCCTGAGGGGAGGTCAAATGGTGGGCACGAGAACAGCAGCAGATGGGGAAGCCTTGGTTTGGATCTCAACTCGGGCCCTGGAAGCATAGAAATTGAAGGCAGAAATGACCCATCACCATTTACCTTGAGGCAATTCTCTGTTGCTAATTCACAAGCATTCACCGAGGAGCAGATGAGAATGTTTCAAGCTTCGGGAGTTGTACTGAAAAGGAAGGAACCAGATGGAGGCTGGGATGCAGAAAAGCCCAAGCAACCGTCATGGCACTAGTGAGGGCTGTTTTGTGGCTCACTGTGACATGGTGATGCGTGGTATGGTTTTTTTTTTCTGATGTACATAATTTGCTAGTGTACTGAGTGATCTAGAATTTCACATCTGTTATACCTGCATGATGATGTAGTGATACAAAATCAAGATGATGTAGTATTCCTTGCATGATGATGTAGTGATACAAAATCAAGATGTTGCGGTTAAAATTGTTTTCTTCATGGAAATGTTGTTGTGTATTTCAGCCAACTTAGAGGATAAGAAGCAATAAAAATGCGCAGGCAGAGAATGTGAAGGTGCTGCAATGGCTAGGTGGTAAGTGAGTTGAATCAGATCCTTGTTCATAATCTCTCCGACCCACATCACCTCAACCGCATCCATTTGAAGTGGAAGGTAACTTATCGAGGTGGCTGTACTGTTACCAACTTCAGTTTGGCTTGGGGAGATTTTTGCTCTTTTTGTAGATATTTTTCAAGGTAGTTTTTTTCTTCTTCTCTTTCTTTCTAAAGAGCAAAGCAAGTTGATATTGCAATGGCTAGAAACATTTTGATGCTTCTGCTGCTTACACAACAGATGATATTCACTGTGCATCCCCAGACTCATTGAACACCCTCCTTGGCTGCATATTGATGATGTTTATAGAATGAAATCCTCTTGTATAATGTCAGCTGCATAGATTGCAGTTTTGTATTTACTGCTGCTGCAGATTTGTTTTTTTGTTTGAAGCAATGCTTGTAAGTTGTAAGACCAATGAGAGGACTGTAGTTGTCAAACTTTGTACTTTTCAGTTTCCAGTGAAGATCCAATAACATAAGAAAAGTGAAACAAGCAGGCAACAGTGTGCAACTGCAAAAGTTAGTTCAGCACAACGACAATATCAGAAGATCATCATGAAGCTTCCAAATCTTTCTTTTCAAGAAGCTTGCATTATCTGTGATTGTGTGTTACTAAAGTAAGACACATCAACATGTTACATACATTATATATATTAAAGGAAGGGAGTTCAAATTCTTCATTTTTAAAAATGCATCACTAAATAATTGTAGTGATATGTAAAGATACATCATGATCTAATAGTGAGATTTAACGGAGCGCTCGTGATACAACAGAAAAAGAAAGCATAGAACAAAGAGGCACACGTCGTCAAATCTCTGTCTCAATTTCAACACATTCATTCTTTTTTTTTTTTTTTCTTTTTTGATAACAACACATTCATTCTTTAGTTCTTACATTTATCACATCAACAACCCCTATTTGGCTATTTTAGCGTTTCTGTTGTGGTTCCCACCTGTTTACTTTGCCCACCTCATCCTTCTGCCTTTCACTTTCATTTGTGTCTATCTTTTCCTTTTCTTTATTCTTCCTCACTTCTTAAGCTTTATGATCTTACTATCAGACCTATAAGTTTCACTTTCATCAGTTCAGTTTCCTCTAGTTTCAAATATTACAATCTGCACCCATTGTTTGTTCTTGTCATTTTCTTCACTACGATCAACATTTTTTTTCAATTACACTCCCATTTCTGTTGATTTACACATCTAACAGTAAAAAAAACAATGGCTATAAGTATAACATGAAAATGGGTACAATCTCCAGTAACATTTTAACATCCTTAGTACAGTAGCAAAGGGATTAATTCTGTCTCACTTAATCACCCCCAGCCCGGAACTTGAGATCACACTCTGCGAGAAATACTAATACTAACGAATTTTGTTATTAACACCTCTTGTTCGATCAGGTAGCGGGAAGAGATGAGAATTGGTTAGGATCCGGTGAAGTCTTGTGTTGAATTTGAATGTTGCGTCGCCTGAGTGAGGGTAGGTGTTATACGCAGTTCAGTTGAGACACAAGAATTTCTTTGAGCAACTACAAAAAAGAGAGAAGAGGGCGTTAGATGAAACAAACAAATATAGTTACGAGCATGACATGGTGAACAGCTATGTGTTGAGGGTTTGTATTTCCTACTAAGCGTAATGAATCCTGTGGATGCACTCTACTCATTAAAATTTTTCTACAATGATATTACTATCGCTCTCATGTCTGTAACTGGCTGCTGTCACATTTATAACCACGTAGACGACTAAAAGTGATTTACATGGAGAGAAAGTAGATTGCAAGAAATGGTTAATGACTCTGCCCGTCTGTTGTATTAGATGTCGGTATGAATTGCGAAGCTTAAATAGAACAGCTAACTATAAGTGGGATGAGAGGGACACTGACCTCGCACATCCTCTTCGCGGCTTCTTCTTGACCTTGACATTCTCCTTCTGATTTGTTGGAGGCATCTTAATGACTACTTTTATCGCAGCATCAAAAACTGCTTTCACATTCTGTAATTGTGCATCAGAGAACCAACTATGACTTATTAATACAATAACGTTTTCACACTGCTGAACATCCGCATGTACTATTAGCGCAAAATTCATCCAATGAAAATGATGGCGTAATGTACCTGCTGAGTTTTTGAGCTGCATTCAATGTAGTATGAAGCTCCAATTTGTCTACGAAGTTCCTCTCCCTGGTATTCAAAAACCCAAACACATAATCGAGGATGGTGATAATGATACAAACTTAACTTTCAGCTTTAATAGAGACTAAAAGTATTCCCCACCTGTGCAGTCGTAACAGGAACTAGATCAGGATGATAAGCCAAGTAGTGCTTGTCGTCACGAAGATCTGCATTTCAACCCATAAAGCGATATACACCTCAGCAGTTGAAACAGACAAGAGAAAAAAATGACAGGTAAAGAAGGAACTGAACGAGGTAATATATATGTTGTGGAAATTTTAAAGTCCCTTGTGGAAAATAAATTAGAATCCTATATACAGTTGACCCGGACTTCTGGTAATCAATCAAATTAATATGAGTTGGTTTTAAAAGGAAGTTTGTGGGAACAATGTACTCCATGGTTCAAAGTTCACAAAATGTGGATGTGGGTGATAAATCGATTTTGAAAGTAAATACTCAATAATTAGATGAAGACAAAGGTTTCTGACAGTACTAATTTTTATAATTAAAAACCGAGTCTTTCCAGAAAAGATGCATGTGTTCACAGACAGATACATCTGGATCTCATTATTGACGCTGAGAAACCATTTTCTTTTAGAAATATCTTAAATTTTTGAAAGCAAGTCTGACATCATGATCTAGTAAGTGCATCTCGCACTACGACCATGTCTACAGTGATTTTGTTATGGCCATTGTCATATTTTAAGAACTTGCAAGATCTTAGTAATTAAACATGCCAAAATGTTGAAACTTAATGAGGGATTCTGATTGCTCTTTGTGTCAAGATTTATCAACCGTCCAATGGCATCTAAACAAAAATGTGGCATGCTGCATACATAAATACATAATTAATTTGAAATTCACTGCTGTGAGACTGAGAACAATCATTTGTGTGTGAACTGTAAGCATATGTAAATAACATTCAGATCAACGCACCAACACAGGGAATACATGTCAGAGGCTCACCTAATTTTGTGCCGACTAAGACCAAAGGAACTCCAGGTGCAAAATGTTGAAGCTCTGGTATCCACTGCATAAGTTCAGGACTTCACATTTGAGAAATAAAACTATAGGTATATTACAAAGGCTGCTTCATCAGCGGACGACAAATGCAAAGCAATAGCGAACAGCCAATTATCTGATCTCACCTTCTTTAGAACATTTTCATAGCTTGGACGACTGACCAATGAGAATGCCACCACGAAAACGTCTGCTCCTCTATAGCTTAACGGCCTCAATCTGTTGTAGTCTTCCTGACCTATCATCAATATGGCCGGCACGACATTTACCAAGGTTACTTGACCAACATCATACTAGATCATTTATATCCATAATCAGTAAAACTTGGAGAAAGAAAACGTTATACATCACTTCAATAGCTGTTTGAAATTTACCAGCAGTATCCCAGAGGCCTAGATTTACAGACATTCCTTCAACAACCACATTTGCGCTGAAATTATCGAACACAGTTGGTATATAGTCCTGAAAACAAAAATCAAAAAAAATTCAAATGCTTACAAAGGAAGTAAAAGTAAAACACAATAAAATCCTAAATGCAGTATGATTTTGCGGCAAATTAGAGCAATCCAAAACCGTTAATAAATTGTAGAGATCACAAACTCCATGAAAGATATGACATCACATTCTTAAACACAAAATCCAAAGCTAAATATATCTATGACAACTAAATGTGAAATTCATACAAATTATTTTTCAAAAATCCAATTCCAAATCCAACATGAAATACAAAATCTGACAACAGAAGAAGCACAAAATCCAAAAAACATCGCTCCATAAAAACCCCAAACACAGCAAGAAAACTCACAGTGGGAAACTTGTTGCTGGTATAGCAGATTAGCATACAAGTCTTCCCAATCGCTCCATCCCCAACCGTAACGCATTTGATGAACCTCGAAGTATTCAACGCCATTTCCAATCAACAACCCCAGAAAACAAAAGATGAAACTTTTCACCAACAGACGACTGTAAACCGCATCAATCAAAAGCTGAAGGTGAAAAAAAGATGATTAGGTTTTAGAGAGGGTTTCTAGCCACATGATCCTCGTATCGTATTGCTGCAATTAATGAAAAAGGTTGGATCTTTGAGGTTGCTTGGCACCAGTTTCCGTGAATCCAAAGTGGGTCGATTAAATATGGATAATCCCAGAAATCTGATTCGATGTGAATGCTGAAGTTGTTGCGGTGCGATCAGAATGAGAAAGTGACTCAAAGCGCGTGGAGTTGATATTTCACCTGAGATTTTACAGTGGTAGAAATGCTTCGATATTTTAATTTTATTTAATTTTGGAATATAAATTAAATTTTGGAAATGGAGAGTCGATAATGTGAAATAAAGTTTATTTAAAAGCGTGTTTTAATTTAGTTAGAATTGAGATGAGCGTAACTGAAATTAATATTCAATGACGTAATTAATTAATTTTTTGATGGAAATGACATAATTATTTAAATAAGGCAAAATTATCATAGCAAATTAAACAAAAATACATAAAAGAAAGCCATACGAAGGGCTAAAATGTAGCAAATATACATAAATAAATTCGAATAATTGGGTTGAATAAAAAAAACTCAATGCAATAAGTTCAAAATGAGAGGTCAACTTCCATCAAAAAAAAAAATGAGAGGTCAACTTTAAAAAATGAGAGGCCAACTTAAGAGAAAATTGGACTGGAGTTGTAGAAGTGGAACATTTTGATGGATGTTTCAAATAG
Source organism: Rhodiola chrysanthemifolia (assembly GCA_033675395.1). Lineage (NCBI taxonomy): Eukaryota > Viridiplantae > Streptophyta > Magnoliopsida > Saxifragales > Crassulaceae > Rhodiola > Rhodiola chrysanthemifolia. The sequence continues at coordinate 18,555,964 of CM066204.1, forward strand.
AATCTTGAGCTTGTGTTCTTGTGGGCTGAGTTGTTGCATAAATAGAGTTTTGTATACACTACAGGTTATAGATTAGGTAAAAAAACATGTTGCGTCAATATAGCAAATCGATATCGTTTTGACATTCACAACAATTTACTGCGCTGCATCAAATTCGAATCCTATAATAGGATAGGTAACATTAGAACGGTGATTGATGAATAATGAATATATTCGAATGAACAACCGTTATAATTATAGATGAATTTATTATAAATAATAAAATAAATAGTGTATTATTCACACATGTGAGTGATAACTAGATTCTATAATACATCATAATAATCTATATATTTACACATGATTGAAATATGTTGGAAACACCTGAATCAATCAGCTAAATGAAGGACACAGAGCTCATTGACTCGTGATGTTGCTGCAACATTTTGAGCAGCGTTCGCGCCTTCTTGCTTCCTAGCTGCGTCCCGTCAGTTACAAGACCGTACAACGAGCCCGGGAGCGATATGTCCTTGGCCAGGTCTAGAACGACCTCCGGCCCATGATGGATGCTTAGATTCAACAATGTCGTAAGGCAATACTCTCTGCCAGCTCTAGACAGACTGGATGACTTCATTAGGCTGCAAATCGAGGGTAATGCGGAAGTTTGTAGAACAGCTATCGAGCCTTCGATGTACTCGGACAATGTGGATAGCACCGCTACTGCGTCGGTGATCAGATCAGCTCGGTCCGAGGACTTTAGGATATCGGCAAGCAATGGAACAGTGTCGGTTTCGAGGACTCTTTGGTGGTTCATTGGGTGGAGAATTAGGCTGAATAGTGCGACGATCGCGTTCTTTTTGCCGTGTGTTGTTCCTATTCTGATAAGCTGGACGAGGCCAGGAATTGCGTCGGATCGTGTACCGATAAGTCTTCGATTGTCCTCGACGGACGAGAGGTAGAAGATTGTAGCTGCAGCCATTTGCTTGGCTTCTAATTTCAATCCTTTGTTCAAAAGGTAGAGAATAGCATTGAGGCCCTGATTTCCCCTGTTTCCCATAATGGCCATTTTTCCTTGCAAATGCTTCGATAGCTTCAACAAAGCGGCGATCGCGTTCTCCTGAATCATCGCATTTGGCGAGTACAGCAGCCGCAGTAGCGGCTGCACTGTACCCACTTCAACGAGGCAAGACCGGTTGAAAATATTCGACTTGGCAAGCAACCGGACCTCATAAGCCGCCCTGTTTTGCTCTGCCTCAGTCCCATAGCTAAGCCTTTTGGCTAAAAATTGCGCTAAGAACCTCATCGCTTGCTCCGCCGCAGGGCTTCCAGCCGCAATAGTCCTCGAAATATCCCGGTTATGAACTCCGTTATTCCTCGAAACCATAACTCCATTCTCCGCACAAAATTGATCAATCAGCTTCTTCAAACTATAATTTGGCACAAGTTCAGTACTAGTAAGCCGCTCCCCGGTTATGGGACACACCGTGTTCCCAGCCTTAAGCCATTTCTGAATCGAGCCTCGATCGTAGGTCTGTCCGGTCGACACTGTCACCGGATCAGTCATGAGTTCCAACGAAATCGGGCATCGAAAATCCTCAACATTCACACAACTTATCAACTCAAAACTACTCCTCCCACCTTCCAAACTCTCATCATTCACATAGTCAGGATTTTCAAACACAACTCCCCTGCAGTAGCACATAAACGCCATCAAGCTATGCATCAACTGCAATTCCCTCTCATCCGAAAGCCCCGAATTTTCATTTTCAATCCCGATCAACCCGTCTAAAAACCTATTCTCCTTATTGCATTCACTCCAATTCTTCAAACACAAAAACTCAAGCAATGATTTCACCGCATTCAAATCCGGCTCAACGCGATTTTCGAACGAATCGAGTATCGAATGGAGTAATTCACACATCTTTTGGTCCTCTAACTCGAGCCCGATTTTCGCCTTTCGGGCTTGATGAGCAACTAACTCAACCAATTCGCTAACTTCATCAGAAATGTAAACTTTGTCCATCGGCAGAACATCTAAAGCCGTCGCGATGCTTCGAATAAGCGCGGTGAAGTGGCTCGCAACGAGCTCCGACTTGACTAGAATCCACACTCTCGCGCCGTCTTTCGCGCAATCTTGTAATAAAAGGTGGAGCTTTTGGAGGGTGAGATGAAGCTCGGAGAAGCCGAGGATTAGGGATTTGGATAAATAGGAATGATTTTCGCGGATTTCTTGGAAGAAAATGAGGAGGATTTGGACCAGGCGGATTGCGTTTCTTGTATTTTTGAGCTGCGTGGGAGTGAATTTGGATTGGAAAGTGGTGATGTTTTGAGAGAGAGTGATTAAGGAGGAAAGCAGAGTCGCCGGCGCTACGTCGGAGCAGGGATGAACTGCCGGAAAAGTTAAAAATTTCCGGTCATTTTTATCGACTTTCCGATTCATTGAATGAAGAAGAAAACAAAGGCTGTTGATTTTTGGTAAGTTAAGAGTTTTGGGATTGGATTTAGATTCAGGAGGTTTGGGTTATAACGACGAGGATTTAGAAGGGACACGTGGCGAAGACTAAGTGACTTGTGGGCGTTTGAATGGGTGAGATTGTGACACGTGTGTTGGTGGATGTCGGGCGAGAGTTGCTTCTTGGATCGTGCGACCGGGCTGCTTCTTTTATTGGGCTTTAAGGATAATGTTAATTGTTTTATTCGGCCGACCATGACACGTGGCGAGGTTTTGGTGTGGCATATAGTTTGAAACAGTTAAAGTTGGTATTGATGGATTGAAGGACAAAGAGAGATATTTTGAACAAGTTAATTTGATTTTGAGACTGCAAATATATATTTAAAAAAACAAAGGAGAACTCTTTTCAAATGTTTATAACAAAGGTTGAACTGAAATACATTTCAATCAAACCATGTTCAAAGATGTGTTTATAAAGAGACAATTATTTTCATTAGATATGGTGTTTAAATTAAATAATGACATTTGCCAACAAACTGGTGGATGAGTTAGTTGAGCACTTGTCTTGCAATAAACAAGGTGTTGTGTTCAAATCCAATCGTTGCACTTTTTCTTTCCACAATTTTGTAACATATGGTGCGGACTCTTCCTACATCATTTGTGGATGTTTTCCTCTTCCTCTTTTCTTTCATCTTTATCGTCCTTTGTAGACATTTGTAGGTACTTCCCTCTCGCGGAGGAGCGCTTAAGCAGCGCTAAGGTCCTTTTATGGAGGTGTTTGTCGATTCATGGATTTTAAAGTTATAGCAGCTGATATGGCCCGCGCTTCATCGAGTGACTTAAATTCAAATCCGGGTGGTGCCCTTTACGTGGCTGTACTCAAATACGCTAGAAATATACATGTACCCAAGAAATATCTTGTATACGATGTATTCCTTAATATGTCCTATATGAGATGTAACCCACTATCAAAAAAAAAAATTAAATAATGAAGTTTAATGAAACAAAACATGTATAAATAATAAATAGTGCATTGAGGTCCACATAATAGTATGTGGTTTGTTCACTTATGTCGACATAATTATATTATTTGGTTGAATTAGAATTTTCAGCATCTCATAATTTAATAATTCAATTAATTGACTTCAAGTGAATTCGTATTAATAGAACTAAACCAAATAGTGGGTAGAGGATTGGATGAAATCTTGATATCTTATCTTAAGCAACAAGTTTCTATGGTGATACATGGCATGATAAAAGTAAAAAAATAAATAAAAAAGGACACTTCATAGATTTTGATGCTGATGCAAAATTTTCTAAATGATACGATTATGATGTATAATTAGAATTGGGCTAATGAAACACGGATGATGCACTTGCTTTTCTTACATTATTCTTAGCCAGATTTCTTGAAATTGAGAAGTGATCTTCATCTATCTGTAGGTACAATAAAATAAGGCAGCATAATGATTCTGGTAATAAGTGCAGTATTTATCCCCCACAAAATGGAAGCTGTTTTAAGGTGGTGCTAGTGCCCCATGTAATCAGGTACGTACCTGTGGACCTTGTCCAGTGCCCTTCCCAAAGGGATCGCCAATAGTTTGTTTCAGATTCTTCATTGGTCGATTTAGTATACGAATGTGATAGAACCAGCGCATTAAAACTGACCTTGCAGACAAGGTGATGCCGTCACATAGGGACAGTACTTGCTTATTCATAGGAGAGTCCTGCATTACAAATTGGGTGTGCATCTATGTTTGTCTATATCCCAAGGGCTAAACAGGTCATGTGTAACAGGGGGGTTAGTGATGAGCTACATCATCCCTCAAAAATGGATTGCCATCACTCATAGACGTTTATTGAAATGGTAAGGAACACATTAGGTGATGAGCATACCAAAAAGCCTAAGAAAAAACGACAGTGTCATAAATCATAACTTGAAGAGCATAAGTATAAATATAAGCTATAACCCACCATTGTCATAAATTATGTCTGATGTGTTATAATTTTAAATCCCTTCAATAGATACCAAATAAAAAACGACCAACAATCACAACAACAAAGTGATACAAATAGACAGGTACCTGCAAGAAAATAGCCATACTCCGAGATGTGCTGTTAAAGGCAGAAGTAATTTCAGATTCCCTGATATATTTGAAGTAATACTGAGATGGTGACCTTGGGAGCCGAACCATAATAATCATAATGGGAGCAGCTCCAAGTCAGCCTCCGTCTTTGAGTTCATGGACATGATGCACAACGAGTGTGGCAAAAAGAAGTATGTGGCTAAGAATACGAGAACACCAAGATCAGCCTCTTCGCCAACTGCTGGCCTACGAGGGTTCAACCAATATATTTGAATTGTGCACCATAAACAGTAAAAGGTGGCAATGAACAGCACGAATCTCAGTGACTGACTGGACTGTTCTGTAACAGACTTATTAGGCTTCACCCTGTAAAGACAGACCAGTTAAACACATTTCAAAATTAAATATCCCTATAAATAAGCATGAACATGACATATCGCTTTTACCTGTTCATATAGATAAAACCTCCAATCAAGCAGCTACATAAAAATCCAATTACAAAAACAGCATCAGGGTTTACTGGCGCTCGGCCTTCCCACCATCCTGTGCTAAGTATCCAGGTATACATTTTTGAATGGCCATTTTCCTGCACATATTTACAAATACCAATTGAGTATATATGTAACTAATATTAAGTCATTTGAGAAACCCATCAGCAATTGGTAAGCTTAAGGCTCGACTTCAGTTAAAAGCTAGGGTGACCAAGTGCACTAACTGCTCATTTGTTCAATTGACACGCTCATCTATTTCTGGTCATCTTTACATAGACATATCTAGCTCTACGTAACTAATCCTTACCACACCGTCCATCCGCTCCCATTTGTCTGTTTATTCAAGATTGCATCTAGTCTGACCTCAGTCCTCGACCAAAACAAATTCTTAACCCAACCACAATTTATAAATTTCGTTCATGGCCTTATCACTTACAGGAAAAACCTAAACCTGATATTTTCATGGCAGACGCCAATGACCATCAGGCTTAACTACTACTTTCAGGACTTACCCCATTGCGTAATATGTCTCACTCTTCCAGTGTCATCTAATGACCCTATACAACTCGAACACATAAGCAAGCCATGGGAGAGGCAACTTGAGCCAACTAATCCTTACATACTTCTGTTTTCTCATCAAACTTGTAGACAGCGTCTGAGCAAAATAGACAATGGCATGGGTCTTTATAAATGCTACCACCAGGAGACTTAATCAAAGTCCGAATTCAATTCGGTCAAGGGAGCTCCATTACAAAAATTCCAGTATAGACCAAACACATATATCAAAACCGGCATGAAATGTGTACATTCTTACCAAAGGCATTACCTCAAACAAGTGATCTAAGAAGAAATGCGATAGCGATCCAGCTGCAATCAAGCATAAGCACTGCCATCTCGTTAACGCCTTCTGCAGAAATCAAAAAAGCAAAAAATCAAAACCTCAATCGACACGGGAAGCCTAACAGCTCAACTCGAATCCTTTCCTCACCCCAAACGACTCCAAAAATCGCCTCCGCAGCATCAATCTCGACATCGCCGAGTACACAACCGAAAGCGGCAGCCCTAAGATCAAAACGTAGTAAAACGGATGATGAACAGCGTCTTCGACGGCGGAGCCGGACGACTCAGCGAAGCCGAGAGTGGAGGTCAGCCACTGGGAGAAGGAGCCGATGTCGGGACCGAAGAAGGCGTTGACCGCGTAGACCAAGCAGTGGTGCGGTCCGAAGCGACCGCTCGAGACTGCGGTCAAACCGAGGCCGGTCGTCATCGCGTACATCATGTGCGGCCCCGGTCCCGGCATCGATTCCCACTGGTGCGTATCGCGCCACCTGCTCACAATTTTCGCCGTGCGCCGATTTTTCAGTCACGTGAGATGCGCGTGTGAATGTATTGTTGACTGACTCTGACTAAACAATGCCCAAGGGTCAATCCAAGCAGCCTGAACTTTTTTTAATATTCAATATTTTCTAGTAAACTACTTATACTTTTCAAAAATATATTTTTAAAATTTAAAAATGTGGTCAGTAATTAATGTTATGCTTAGAATTCAAATTTTGAATCGAGGAATAATATTAAGAAGAATTTATCATTACATTGCCAAACTGAATAATGTCTCTGTTTGTTGATCAAATCCAGCTTTCTGAAGAGGATGAGACTGGAATAGTCTATCCGCCCAAGAAGACGATGACCTAACAATAGTATAATTGGCTAGTTCTTTGGTTGTGAAGATTGCAGATACAGTTCAGGCTTCAATATTCCGACATAAGGCAGGTTCCGGTACCTTTCTGCAAAGTCCATTCCATATCCCACAACAAAGTAGTCCGGGCACTATGAAGACAGTACAAAGTAAATGGTAAGTAGCCAGAAGAAAATTAAGGAATAATGGAATACCCAGAACTTAATAATAAGAGTCGAGAGACGCAATATGTACAAAAGTTGTCATTAGACCATTTCAATTGACAGAAAACATGGGCGTATACGTGGACATTACCAGCATATCAAAGGATACAAACTACGTCTATTCATGTTATTTCTATCTTCTTTATTATTTTTATGAAATGTCATATTTCATCATATTTCTTTTTTCTAGGTTCGCCTGTTATGTTACTAAGAAAATTCAAGAAACCATAAGCAATTCGACTTCAGAAAGTGGAATATTTTTATAAACATTAAAATATATATGGATTATGGTCAAGGAGTAAAACCATGAGGTCAGGGAGAACGAAGATATGAACATACTTGAAGAAGTTCAGAAGACTGCAACACATGATATTATTATGCAAGAACACAGATAATAAAATGCTGACACCCATACGTATTACCTCAAAACCTCGATAAAATTTTCCTTCACCAACCAGCTCAAAATGTACTTTTCTTCTGGTTGGCTTGTCAAGGAAAGTGCACACTGAAACAGACGAAGCCCCTTTTGATTCCAAATACTTAATGAGGCAAGATAACGTTTTCCCAGTGTCCACAATATCTTCAACCTGTACACATGGAAAATCAAGGAGATAATTATTTGTATATGATTCGACAAATATGAGTAGCTACCTTGCAATGCTGCCATGTATCTTACATGGAATACCGATACTCCTTGGAATTTGGCTAGAATGATATATTAGTTAAGAGTAAGTTCTTTAACATCTACATGATTGAGTGATGACATGTGTATAATTTTTTGCAGCAAATTCGGCTGTAAAATTGACCAGAATGAGAGATGACATGCGTACAATTCCACAAGCAAATGAACGGTAAAATTAATCAAACAAGGGCCAGTTTTGAACTTCTACCATGCCAAAGAAACTGGGATGTGAGTATTCAATTCAATCAAAACTTTCTACTTTCCTTTCCAAACTGACAAATAAGTAGAAATAGGACAGTTCCAAGTAAAGCAGATCATATATCCGGCATCCCATCCACATCAATATCGTACGCATGTGAGTGTAGTATCCATTTCTAAAATAATTCTTAAAATCGAGATACAATGTACGCATGGAAGAGAAAATGCTATATGACTTTATTAAAACTGGAGGCTGAAAAGGAGGTATCATACCAGGATGACATGTTTTCCAGCAACATCGATCTTCAGTTTAGAGGAGATAATCGGATCACCACTCGACTCGGTCCCAAACCCATATGACTCAGCTCGAATGATATCGACGAGAAGTGGAAGATTGATTTTCCTGACAATATCAGCTAGGAAGAGAAAAGCACCGGTTGCAACGCCGACAATTACAGGAGGGGAAGCCGCCGGATTGAAGTTTTCAGAAATTTCTTTAGCCAGCTGATCAACTCGCTCAGCAATCTTATGTTCACTCCATAAGACAGTCTCTATTTCATCATCCATTGACCTTCACCTGTACAAGCCTTTTTCACTTTTTCTTAGCCGGTATAGGCATAAACGACACTTCAAATGAATGAACCTGATTATAGTACATATGGCTGTTTAATTTCTTGTTAGATAGTAATCTTAGGTTGAACTCACTCGACTTAGTTAAGTAAACTTATTTGTTTTTTTTTATTTAAAAAAAATCTCAACTGGAGCTCACTTATATCAAATTGAACATGGTTCAAGCTGAAAAGGATCACACGCTTAGACAATTTGGTACTTCGTCCTACAAGATATAACCATATAAAACTACTTTAATTAATAATTATGATGCAGTTTTCATTGTTAACCAGAAACATCATCAAGTTGCTTAACACAGTTTTCAAACTAATTCAACAAATGGCAACTTAAATCCATGAATCAACACATATGAACAAAAGCACAAAACTTGATGAAGTTGCTGTAATTTTCATGACATGGAAAAAAGCACAAGAGTTGTTTAGGATGAAGATTTACCGTATGAATTCTCGGACGACGGAAGTCGGTCGGTCAATTTTTGGGACAAGGAATTTCGTTATTCTATCTGGCGTACAATGGGGTTTCGATATAATATTATAAAGATTGGAGATGTAATCAAACTGGGCCGGGTCGGGCTCGAGGAAGGTGAGCGAATTACCAATTACGGTTTGGGCTTAACATGAAAATACAAAAATTCAACAACATTGATTTACAATTTTTTGTTTTTTATTTGATTTAATTCAATAGTAAAATTTGTAATCTTTACAAAAATTACATGGAAAATTAAGCTGGTATCTTATTTGACTGTGCTTAGCTTGTGATTTGGCTTACGAAAATTATAATTCAGTTTTGAAAATCATTGTTTCTTCAAAATTTATTATTAATCTCATTAGATAAATTCGAATAAATGAAAATTAACAATAATTCTTATGACTCTTAAATAGTAGACAACTTTTATAGTTACTCTCATTAAGGCCACTGTATTTGATTAATTAAGGAAATCCAAACCAGACCAGTAAAAATACTGCACACAACAACTGAACAACCACATCCGATATGGAACTAGATTTTGTGACTGAATACTGCAAGTGTCAGATCTAGATTAACACAATATCGATGTTCGCAACATTTTACTGCTCGAATTCGAATCTACATTACTGATGTAAATCAAATGGACAATGATCTGTTGACCCCATGGGTCACCAACCCTGTCTACGTGGAAGCTGACATGGCGTCATGTAAAACGGACTCAACAAATATTAAATGCACAATAAATATTTACCGTTTCAATAAATTTGTAATTCTGCTGTTATTCTTATATCTAATAAAATTATTTCTTTATCATTTATTGTGCCGCCCATCCGTTTAGCATTAATTATGTCACAATTTCTTTTTTATTTACCTCACCTATTTTTCAAACTTTAAATTATCCATTATCATAAATTTAAAAATATAAAACAAAATAAAATTTGAAACGTAGTTACTCATAGCAGTAACTTAGCTCATCTTAAACAATATTGCAGTAACAAAGAAAATCAAAATACTGTCTTTCACTTCTGTCTGGCATTTACCATCTAGAAGTACAAATTAATTTGAAAAAAAAGAAGACTAACAACAACAGTGGTGTTGGCACTCATGAACAAGTCAGCGACATAGGCAAAGGAATCAGCAATTGGGTTGCACCAAACAGAAAGCATATGATAATAGAAAGTTCAACCTAGCACTTCAAACAGTAGCATAACTACTGATCTTTCAATAAAAAAAAGCATAATTACTGATCGATTCTTCAATTGTTTGAGCAAATGGATCAAATAATTTCAAACTTCAAATTCAGATCACTCACAGTACAAAAATGCAATAATCGATTTTCAAGGGACTTTTTTAGATAATGGAATCCACAATTGATGCATATAAGGTGAATTGCACAGTAATAGATTTTCTACAGGATCTGTTTTTTTTAATGTTCAGCATAAGGTTGAGTGTTTCACAATAATTTCAAACCATCACCAACTTGATGATCAGTCAATGCAGCCTCAAGTTTTTGTGGCAGAATCTCACGAGATGAACCTTCTCAACCTAAACTTAACATGACACCATGTCAGATTCCACGTAGACAGGGTTAGTGACCCATTGGGTCAACAGATCATTGTCCAAATCAAATACCACTAACTATTCACACGTCGGTGACCAACTTAACCCCCACCGAAAGGCTCATAATATTAAATCAATCTGTTCCCAAAATGAAACATTCCCAAATCGTCCTCATTAATCAAACCAAAACATGTCTCGTAATAATGTCATTAAAGACAATAAATATTAAACTCATTCACACTCCCCCAACTTATAAAACTATCAAAAAGAAATAAAAGTTAATTAAAATATATCTGCTGATACACACACATGACCTGCTGTCAAATTCCTATTGGCTTAGGAGGACCTGTATCTCCATCATCATCATCAGAAACGCTGCAGATTCTTACCGCTTCCGCTGCTTCCAAAAATCCCAACTAACTCCTGCCTGTACGGCAGATAAGATTTACGCCTCTCTCCTCCTCCTACTCCTTCCTTCATCGCCATTTTCCGAGCCAGTTGCGGCGCCGCTCGGACCTCCTTCTCATTCTTGTTTGAATTATTACTATTACTCATAGTCTGACTCTGACTTTGACTATCTTTCTCGTTGCTGCTGTTCCTCGTTAAAAGATCCTTCAACTTCCATCGCTTCGACAGCGGCTCCGATTTCTTGCTTATCTCGTTTGGATTTGAATCCGACGACGTTTTTGGTTTCCAGACGCAGTAGGTATCAGAAGGCACCGATTCGAGCTCGGAGAATGAGACGTTTTCTGTAGCTTCGTCACTCTCCGATGATGACGTGTACGTGGAAATGAAAGCATGAGAAGAATGTTTATCTTTCTCCTCCATAAACAGCCTCCGCAGCGCCTTCCTTCTGCTTGTTTTCTGTACTATCATCTTCTCCACAGCGACCTTCAACCTCGGATCATCCTCCACTTCCGTCGACTTTCGATCCTCCTGCTCCGGATAAACTCTCGCAACCTCGTAGATCGGCTTGATTCTACCGTTGTGGAATATCTGATCGGCCGAGATCGGAGACGACATCGCCTCGGCGCAATAGAAGCTGAACTCAAATCCAACGTCGTCGCTATTGCCCTCATTTTCATTCTCAGCCTCTCTCCTCCTCTGCTGCTGCTGCTGGTACTGATGATCCGAGTCCGACTCGCTCCGCGTCGTCGGCTCGTCGCTGCAGCTTCTGACTACGACGCTTTGATGATCGTGAACGTACGCGCTGAGACTCGGCCATGAGGACAAAGACGGCCTTTCCGCTTGCATTTTTTCTGCTACAAATAAAAAAAACAATGACAGAATAATAAAACAGTAGAAAAAGAAGAATCGATATGGCGATTTATCAGGCACGGATCGAAGAGATCGTGGGCGGTGCGGAAGAGGAAGTTTGTTAGAGAGGGAGGGAATGTGAATTAGGCGGATGGTTAGGTTGAGAGTGAAAGCCAGGATTAGCCTTTGGTGGTTGATTAGGAGAATTTATAGCACCGTCCAATCCTTTTAACCCAAATTATTATTAACTAATTAATTTTATTAGTAATTTTGATATTTTCTCAAAAACACTAGTAATTCAAAGTAATAATATAATTATAAATATTAAGTGAGAATATTTTTTTGTCTAATAGTTGTACATTTTTTTTAAGGTTGAGTGGATAACAATTTGATTGATTATAGTGTTCACGCGGATTAGCAGCGACACAATATTCAATTAAAAGCTGGTGTTCACATCTAAAAATAGATAGATTCGGATTAGAAAGAGATTATGGTGATGAGGTTTGCATTTAAGTTTTGAAATCTGGAATACAATTTTCATTTATGGGTAAAACAATAGGCGCGGTCTAATTTAAGGTATTAGCATTAGCAAATTGGCAATGTGTGATTAAATATGTTATATGGTGGATTGTCTCATAATGATCTTGTCTTGTTCCTTAAATGTGACTTCAAAATGAGACATGCTTTAATGATAAGTAAAACAACATCCACCATCTTCAATACTCAATATTAGCCTTGTGAACTCTAAACAGACACAGTTTCAATTAAGGCGACATACTCACTGATCCGAATCCATAACCAAACTAAACGCAACTAAATCAAAAGAAAGTAATGTCATTGTTGATAAAACGACATTTGAAAACACAAAAACAACCTTAAATGAAAATGTCGTGACACAAAACAGAACCATGTGCATGTGGCTCAGTTAGGCAACTTAAAGCGCGGGACCTTTTGGCAACTGGTATACCCATCTGAATGAAACCTATATGCACAATATTGAGCATTCCATCCTGATGAATTGTGCCATCTCTTTTAAGCTCCGTAACCCACCTAATCATTTTTTGAATGGATTGTACTTTAAGGCTTGTGTTTTTTTTTTTTGTAAAATTAATATAAAGGTAATAAGATACTTCTCAAGGGACTCGCATCAAAGGTGTCATCAAGTCGATGTGTAGGTTGCATTGCTAATTTTGTATGATCAAGTTGTCGGCGTGTCTGCCCCACAATCGCTTCAATGATTCCTTTCAAATGAAGACACTGCCTGCAGAGAGACAACACCAAAGCGACGATGATTAGACTATTAGATCAGTGTAAAGCTGAATGCGAAATTGAGTCCAGGAAATTAGGTGCTTTTAGCCATTGGTGAGTTTCTTTAAATTCACAGCCCACGGCGAAACTCAGGAACATACATCTCAATCTCAAAATCCTTTCGCAGCAACACATACATGTGTAAAGCTACTAGTCTACCAGGACGTGTTCGAGCAAAAAAGAGGACGTCAAAATCCAAAAATAAAAATGTTTCGGGTTCAAATTCGTGCAGAGCCAAACTTGAAACTCATGAAAACTGAAAATTAACTACTTAACTTAAATATCATACTGTTGATTTAAGTACTTCTGTACTTGACTTTTGTATTTAAGTTAAGTACTTAATTTTTAAGTTCAAAAATCATACTATTGACTTAAGTAAAATAATTTTAACTACTTAAACTTTTAGATTAAACAAAATGCATACCTTTTATATAACAGAAGAGGTAGTTATAACTGTCATACATATGATATGACAGTTGAGCTGTTGAATTTCAGTTGGAGGAAAATATTGAGTCCATATCTTTTTGCAGCTTCTTCGACTTAGACCCATACCCGCCGTAATCCACCGAGGTTTTTACAGACGAGCTTCCGCTCCGCTGTCTAGTGCCCCAGAGCCCACTCCACGCGCTCCTGGCATTACTAGTCGAAGGATCATTTCGCAGCTCGCTATTACTGTCTCTACTGAAACTTGCCTTAGCCATTTCTCTAAGTTGTCTCAGCCATGGTCTGTCGCTCGTGCTTGGGCTCCTACTGTCAGTGCTTCTGAAATGGTCGGTTGATGATGATGCTTCTCTTCTTGTTGTGGTGGTTATGGTGTGAGGTGGTTTGAACCGGTCTTCTAGGTTGTTGAAGGTCCGTTGTGGAAGGATAAGTAGGATTAAGCCGATGAGAGAAGATTTGAGACCTGAGCGGAGTGATTTTCGTATCGGGTCTAGTCTCTTTATCTGTCTGTACAATGCGTACCACTCGTTGAGTATCTGCGCTAAGAATCCGAGTAAAAATAGGACAACCATGAAAATCCCAATCTTTGACAGATACTTCTGCGGAACATCCATTTGCATCAAAATGAATGAAGTAGCGAAGAGACCCACTTCGCACGAAACTGAGATGATTTCAGCCAGCTGAACCTTCTTCTTAATAAACGGTTTCTTCAAGACAAGAAAAAAGAGCTGGAATGACGTGATGGACAGCAAGGCGATGACAGGAGTTCTGTAAGACCATCTTGTCGCATAAGCCCCAGCCACGATCCCAAGCGCTACTCGTTTAACACACTCGAGCAACGTGTAGTATATTCTAAGAATCCCGAATAGTTTCTGAATGCAGGGCGCTTCAGCGTCTTCTGTTTCGTCATCAGATGCGATTATACGATCACTGCCCTTTGGAGTGTTTCCACCACCAGCAATTTGAGTGAGCATGTACTTGGGAGGGCCTCTGAGGGCTTCGAACAAGGGGCCAAACATTATGAGCCGATTAGAGTTTGGCTCGTTTTTCCATGTCCACTGACCTCTTTTTCCGGGACCTAATGTTTTTTGGACAATGTAGTGAAACCACAGGAATCTCTGACCTTCTTGATGGACTTCTTTATATTGAAGAAGCTTTCCTAATGTAATCCCAACCGATAGGAACATCAGCAGAGCGAGCAACAGAAATAGTACCAGTCCGAGGAACAGAACTCCTACCACCACCTGCGGCACTTCTCCTCCTATGCAAAACAAAAACAACGTAGAATGTAAATCACAGCTTCACACGCTCTCCGCGCAAGCTCAAGACTTTTTTTTTCCTTCAGATTTTCCATGTGTATCGTTACCTTTGATTAATAAGGCTGATGCCTTGCAAATGCAAGGCAGCGCCAGGAGAACGAGGAAAATCTCAAATCGAGGGAATATCAGTGCTCCGAATGTCTTCTGTTTTCCAGGAGGCGCCTTGCGGAGTTTCAAAATGAGAAGGAACAAGGCATGAAGCAGTAACAAGCTGCCCCCGATAACGACTAACCAGAACATACTTTTGTAAAAATCTCTCCACCTGCACGAAACAATTCAAAAGAGCTCATCAACCTTTTACCCGATGAAGATAAGGTAAGCTTGCGGTGAAAGCAAAAAGGACTTACCCGACAAACATTTGGGTGGATATGTATTCGGCTTCTGGTTTAAAATTCTGGCTCTGCGAAATTGTGAGGAGCTTCAGAAAAACTGAGTTACGAAGAGTTAGAAAATCATGAGACAGATTGTGCTTACCTCGAAAAATGACGTGTACTCGATTGGTGTGAGGGGCAAGCCATACACAGAAGCAGCCAAGTTCAAACTTACATTTTGATGCCTAATACTCGAAAGGCCAATAACTCGATGAATCTTAGAAAAGTACGAATGTGAGCTCTCTGGCGAGTTGGAGCCCACCATGATCGACTGTGTGGTTCCGTATTCCCACGGGAGGTTTAAGTAAGGTATACTCCATTGTATGCCTCTAGCAACTTCATAATACTCTATGGGTAACGTGACCGCCAGCCATCTTGACAGCGCAAAGACTTGAACATAGCACAGCACTCGCTACACGACCCAGTAACATTTGTTAGACACTTGAAATCTGTAATTTTTTGTACTAGAAATATGGTAGTAACAATTTCGTACAAACAAGTTCCTTGCTGGATCAGCGATGAGAGACGAAGATGGTCTCGAGAACAGCCCCAGAGACGCTAGATTTGCAGTTGAGACAGTGAGTAGGGCAGCAGATAGCGAAGTAATTAGACAAGCAGTAGTTACAAAAATTGTAACAATTGTGGATATCATCGGCATTGAATCTGCAGAAGATGAAAAATGTAACATCTTTAATCAGTATAGGTTTTTGGCATGGAAAATAGAAATACCGACGTGGAACGAAAGGGATGTCTTACAGTGTCGAACTTGAAGAACATTAGAAGGTGCGTTTCCATTTCCAGCTACATCCCCTGTGACATTTTCTGGTATACTTATCGACACAATATCATGCTCTGCCCGAATCTCAACCGAGTATGAACTCCAGCTTATTTCACGGAAGCTGAAAAATAAAAACAGCTGAACTAATTAACCCTGTAAAAGGAGGTTTCTACTTCTAGGCAATGATAGCAATTCCGAATGAGTATTAAAACATGGGTATGCTTCTTTTTTTTATTGCCTTTGAAGCTGCCCTCCGGAGATTGAGATGTGTGACGAGTTGAAACCGAATACAGGCTTCAAGAACTTTACGAGAATTGGAATAATGTGTTGTCTAGTCCTCTTAGTGCATGTTGTGCTTAAGCGCACAGAAGGCCTTTGGACATCTGTAGATTGGATGATAAACAAACTCAACCTTCACGATTGAAGTAAGGGTGTAAACGTGTATGTAAGACTAATTTTCAGCAGGAACGTACCGTAAAGGAAAGTGACTGGTGCAATCGGCGAAACTGCTGTGCCCTGTCTGTTTATGATTGAAGTTGTGTTTAAGGATAATGTAACGATGGACACACAAGTAATGTTCACAATCTGAAAGACGAAAACCTCCATGAAATGATCTGAACAAATTATAACGAGACATTTAATGTTAAGTAATGGAAGTTGATAAGCGGACTGACCATGAAACTGAACTTCCTGTTGCCACGGCTCTCCCCCTCAACTGGAAGAATCGAGCCTTGACTGGTCTTGAGAGCGTTAAGGACTTCAAGAGACGAAGTGAGAACTGGCTCCGAGAAATATAAATAAACATTCAGGTCAGTAGAGTTATTAGTTGCCAACACTGTTCGTGTTGCATCGTTGAGCTGTAGAAGTCGTTCAGGAATGTGAGTCCTCAGGTTGACGAAAACATTTTTCCTATCTGCATATTAAACCCAAGAACTCTTTTCAGAAATGATATAAATACATAGAGCGGACGATCAACGGATACCGATCATTTACATTGAATTGAAATACTGTCGAAATAAATATACCACCAACTCACCAAAGCGAACAATGGAACTTGAGCTTGTTGATCGATTGAAAATGTTTCCAGCACGGTCTGCACAGAAGTTTTTATCCATCACTACTATAACTCGTCCAACTTGAACATCGTTGGAGAGTGCTACGAGCAGTGAGTATCTCAAATTCGTCTGGACTACGTTGAGCGTGTGAGGCATGACTTCGCCGGCACCGTACACTAAGAGCTGAAATATAACACAAATTCAATCCATAATCTTCTGCACTCCGATAATAACAGAGCAGAACTATAGGTATGCTAAATATTCGAAGAATACATTCATTAGGACACATACTCACGTTGCAGGAATTTGCCGAAGAGCATGTAAATCCAGCACAGGGTTCACTGAATGAGATATCCACAGTAACATTTAGAGCATTAGTGAAAGGTGCTGAAGTCGAAACATAGGCGGTTGGAGCCACCGTGTCTGCAAAATGGACTTATTAAGTAACTTAAACTCATGTAACTTTCTTCTCGCAAACTAAATAAACCAACATATGAACGAAAATAAAAAAAGTATTTTAGGAGATTTTAAGTGAGAGCAACAAGTAGAGAAAATAGAAGTAAAAAAAACTAATCAGAACCAGAAACGAAAAAAGGGAGCATTGATCACCTATAGTCCAATTAAAGCGAGCACAGCTAACTCCTGCAGACCCATTGGCGCAGACATTAAATGTATGAAATCCTTCTGGCAACCCCCTGTAGAATACTTTCCTCGTTCCGCAAGCTGAAGGTAACTTATCATCCAACTATAGAAATGAAGGTCAGAAATACACGTTCAGCATACTCATCTAAGTAGATGCGCATATGGAACTTTAATAGTAAAAATGTGCAAAGCTTTACTGTGATATGTTGTAATGCGCAGGACTAATCGGAATCAAATTTTAACTCCCTTGAAGATATCTAAAGACATTGGGTAACGGGAAGCATTTTGTGTGAGGCTCCAAAATGGCGATTATCTCATTGACCGAATTAAGTTGCAAATTTAATAATATCTGTCCTGACACCAACATAACAATATCTTTTACAGCGGATTAAGGTTTGTGCCGAGAGAGAGACTAATGGGACAGACTAAGTTTATAACGGTTCATATCGGGCTCTTAAATCGGGCATTTGGAAGAATTGCAATAGTAATTGAACATCAACTAGGGCCAAAATCACCAGAAACCAACACAAACTCTAGATAAGCACAAAGTAAACCAACATGCAATAAGCAACAAACCTTGCAATTGAAGCTACAATCACTGCAATTTCCACCATTGTCATCCACCAAAGCTTCAAACCAAAATGTAGCAGACTGAAGCCTAGAGAAAGCCTTAGGAGCCTTGAGAAGCTTCACAGTGACTGAATTGGCGTCACAATGAGCTCTGAAACACAGCTGTGAGAAACCCCAGGAAAGCACAAGAAGCAACAAAACTGTACTTAGATTGAAACCCATTTGCCAAATGAGCCCAAAATTGAAAGCCTCATCAGACAACTAAACCCCAACCCATAATATAAATCAGCTCAGATCCCTGTGGATGGAGCTTGAAGAGGGTGAAGAGAAATGAGAGATGGAGGAGAGAGGAAGAAATGAAGAAAGAAGTGGTTTTTAATGAGAGGAGAAGATCAGTGGCTGATGAAGGGGTTGGGCTGTGGATAGTGCATGTGAGAATGACAGTGTTGGAAATTTGCTGAGTGGGAGATTCTTGGAAGAACAAGACACCAGAGAAAGCATAAATGTATAAATACTTGTGTGGATTTAAGTGACTCATATGTCATAGACTCATATGTATGTACAGAAACTCAAAATGACAGTAGAGTAGGATAATATGATAAATCAAACATCAATAAGTTCACAAAGTCAATAATGACAAAAAGAAAATCAGATTCGGATTCTCCTTGGAAAAAAAAATGATAATTCACTTCCATCCCGGAATTATGCAGCTGTATTAATTCTGACTTCTGAGAACAAAATTCAGTTTGACGAACATACTTTGTGCAATCTTCAGAATCCCACTGCCACTGGCAATGACAAGAGTAAACACACAGATCTGCTTTAAAGAAAGTTGAACATACTTTCATATATACAATTCACAAAATCTCACCTGTGGTTAAATTATTATAAGACACTAGGTAACAAAAGGGCAGTTTTCAGTCCTCAATTATGCAAATGAAGGAGCTGTTGCGATGTTTTGGACACTTATATTAGCCAACTAGATTTTCGAATTATATGATGCATACTACTCAGATAGGATTTTGTCTGCATCGCAGAAATCAAAATGTAGAGAATATATCGCGGAATGTCATTATCGAGCCAGAAGGAATTACAATCATAAAATTTCATAATCTATGAAGAAACTGGTGCAACATAGGATATAGCATTAATGCACTAATGAAAATAAAGAAAATTGCAGGTACAGAGCAAGTAAAGTAAGCTTCATTTGGTGAAAAAGGTTTAACAGTTAATGATCTTGGAAACAAATGTCAACGATCTTGCCCACACATGGACAATGCACAACAATATCCAAAAAGGACTGACATAGCATGCCCAGCAGACAAGACGAACAAATCATCAAACATAGTCTGTCTTGCTGGGCACTTCTGTGAGAAACGAACTCAATCGAGCTCCAATCAACCTTCGGTGATTGCAATTTGATGATCGGAGAATAGGAATGCGATTCTGATGTTGGGAGAAAGCTTAGGGTTTTCCATTAGATGATTTTCAAATTGAAAATACAGTAAAAGAGCAGAGGAGGGAATGATATACGAGAGCTAGCACGACGACGTTTCGACCCAAACGCACAACTTTCACGCTGAGCTGAGAACGACGCCGTGTAGCCAAGTACCAGACATTCCCACCAAAACAACTGACTCAATTACAAAACAAAGAGAAAACACAGATGACACCCTTGCTCTAAAACTCCCAAACTATCTTCCAATATTCTGGAGGTTCAACATTTCTTCAGAACAGTGAAATGATGTCGATGCTTGGTTATTTATTTCCAAACTGTGAGAAGTTGAGGATGTGACACACCTGCTTAGGTCTACATGATTTCCACCACAGCTCGACCTACAATCTTCCCGTTCAAGAAATTGCTGTGTTCAGACTAAAGACACCGGATTCTGCAAGTCTAACAAGTTTTGGAAGATCCTGTCTTGCCCTTCCTCTATAAGAACCAATAACTTTTATCTACAAAATGGATAAGAGAAAATAGAGCACATTGTAATGTAAAAACACAGATTGAGCACAAAGCAATCATCATGTCGTAACCCCGGTCTATTTTCCATTTTATAGTGAAGCAGCAATTAAGCTCACTCAAATATTCAAATCAACAAAACACAACTCAGCGACTCCCTATTAGTGCAGCTAAGAGTAGACATCCTTGGAATATATCTTGCTACATTATTGAATTGAATTTAATGGCTACAAGTACTCCAGCGCTTCAGAGAAAAATTAAGTCAGGTTGAACTATCCCCAGTAAAGAAACTCGTTACAATCACCAAAATTCATCACGAAGGTTAATTGTAGATAGACGATGTATATGAAAGTCACCATTCCTATTGTATATCATGTTAATGGTCTATACTTTTAATTATCTTCAAAAGATAGGAATACCCACCTGCCTACGAACTAAGCGATTTATGTCCACCTCTCCAATGGAGCCAGCTTTTGCAAGACCAATCATAACAGCTTTTCCTCCATCTCTTACACTCAGTGAGCACTGCTGAAATGTTTGAGGTCTTCCCAAGGCTTCCAAGGGCGAAGTCAACACCAAGCCCTCCAGTTATTTCCTGTTACAAATGAAAGAAGCTATCCGGTCTTAAGCAACAACTTAAGGCAATCTTCACTAAACGCCAGCAGCCGGCACTACTCACCGAGAACGGTAACAATGGCGAGGATGGCCTGCCACCACCTACTACCTGCCTTTGGCGTCCCGCTGAAGCCGTCTCTTTGTGCAACTCAGTCTCTTCATTTTAGGCACTCCGCCGGCGCTTTTCATTTCCAAATAAGATTATCGTCGTCCTCGCCCAAAATCAGCATGAGTCTCAAAGCCGGCATCTTCGGCCTTCCTAATGTCGGAAAATCTACACTCTTCATCGCCGTCGTAAGCATTTTATCTATAAATGATTCTGTAGCTGAAAATGAAGGCAATTATTAAAGGTGCAAAAGCTGTGTCAGTTTGTAACTGTATAATTGTTATGTTTTTAATAAATCGTTGTTTGAATTCAGATTATGAAGGCAATCGAAGGAAAACATGAGGACTAGAAACTCTCCCCATCAGCTTACTAAGATTGTATGTTGGTTGTCCAGTACTCAATACGAACAGTTGGATGAAATTGGAGAGATCAGCCACCTAAAAATAAGTGGACTACCCACAGAGTTGTCCCGTTGGCTTGTGGAGGCATTTGATGCTGCTTAAAGATGAAGAATTATGACTTTCATATAACTAAGATGGATGTCCATGAAATATTGGGTCTTCCGTGCGGGGGAGAAAAATTACGCTTCCAAATAGGACTCATCCAACAAATAGTTTGGTGAAAAGGTGGAGACATGAGATGGGGCTAGAAAAAGGTTCTGTGTCACCATTTGAGCTGACACAAGAGATTCTTAAAAATGAGGAAGGCGGTGACTGGTTCAAGATACAATTTGTTATCGTTTTCTGTTCTACCATGGTGGGTAGCATAAAAAATGGGAAATACAATCTTACAATTCTACATGCTTTTGAAGAAGTTTATGAAATTAAAGAGCTTGACTGGTGTCAATTTGTGCCGGACAATCTGATAGAAAGTAAGAAACAGTGGAGTGAAAGCAACAGGGGATGGTTCTCGGGACCACTCGCTTTCTCACGGTAAGTAATGGATTTTATTGATTTTTATAAATTAATTACATATATTTTTAATTACTAGCATGATTACAGTTATTATATTGTGAGATGGTGGACTGCAGGCTTTAAATTGGAAAGGACAAAGTCAATGTTAATTGCATGGACTAGTGAACTATTAAGGAAAAGAGTGAAGGTGGAATTAAAGAATGGGGGCTTCGGTATGGGGCAGCTGCTACCAAAGTATAGTTCGCGGGCAGGAAACGAAGGGATAAATACAACATCTGCTTTAGGAACCAAACATACAAAGAGTGGACATCGATGGTGCAATGCATGTGTAAGTAAACAAATGTGCATGTGAATTTTTAGGTGCAATGAAGTTGCATCATAGTTTTATGTTAATAAATAAAGGTGCAGAAAATGTAGTGATTTCAAAAAATGAAGGTGCATCAATATGTTTGAAATGAAGGTGCATCAATATGCTTGAATAATGTAGTGATATCAAAAAATGGAGCAGGTTAATGTTAACAGAGGGAGGAAGTTACCACCTTCGTGGAACAAAGAAATAAATGCAGCTAGTGTTTATAAAGAATAGAGAAGTAATTTGGGAAAACAATTTGAAGAAGTTATTGAAGTAAATAAAGATGGGGATGAATTCTTGGAAGGAGTTCTTAATACTCAAAATCTCAGTGGTGAAGAGAGTTTGGGTAATTCGGCAAAGAATGATTTTTGCCACACAAGATGTGATTACCCAAATTCTCTTCACCCAAACTCTTTGCCTTGCTTTGTCGAATTACCCAAACTCTCTTCACCACTGGGATTTTGAGTATTAAGAATTCCTTCCAAGAATCCGTCCTCATCTTCGTTTACTTCTTCAACAACTTCTTCAAATTGTTTTCCTATATTACTTCTATATTCTTTATAAACACTAGCTGCATTTATTTCTTTGTTCCATGAAGGTGGTAACTTCCTTCCTATGTTAACATTAACCTGCTCCATTTTTTGAAATCACTACATTATTCAAGCATATTGATGCACCTTCATTTCAAACATATTGATGCACCTTCATTTTTTGAAATCACTACATTTTCTGCACCTTTATTTATTAACATAAAACTATGATGCAACTTCATTGCACCTAAAAATTCACATGCACATTTGTTTACTTACACATGACTGCATTGCACCATCGATGTCCACTCTTTGTGTGTTTGGTTCCTTAGCAGATGTTGTATTTATCCCTTCGTTTCCTGCCCGCGAACTATACTTTGGTAGCAGCTACCCCATACCGAAGCCCCCATTCTTTAATTTCACCTTTACTCTTTTCCTTAACAGTTCACTAGTCCATGCAATTAACACTGGCTCTGTCCTTTCCAATTTAAAGCCTTCGCAGTACACCATCTCACAATATAATAACTGTAATCATGCTAGTAATTAAAAATATATGTAATTAATATATAAAAATTAATAAAATCCATTACTTACTGTGAGGAAAGTGAGTGGGCCCGAGAACCATCCCTGTTGCTTTCACTCCACTGTTTCTTACTTTCTATCAGATTGTCCAGCACAAATTGACACCAGTCAAGCTCTTTAATTTCATAAACTTCTTCAAAAGCATGTATAATTGTAAGATTGCATTTCCCATTTTTTATGCTACCCACCATGGTAGAAAAGAAAAGGATAACAAATTGTATCTTGAACCAGTCACCGCCATCCTCATTTTTGAGAATCTCTTGTGTCAGCTCAAATGGTGACACTCAATCTTTTTCTAGCCCCATCTCATGTCTCCACCTTTTCACCAAACTATTTGTTGGATGAGTCCTATTTGGAAGCGTAATTTTTCTCCCCCGCACGGAAGACCCAATATTTCATGGACATCCATCTTAGTTATATGAAAGTCATAATTCTTCATCTTTAAGCAGCATCTGTCAGCATCAAATGCCTCCACAAGCCAACGGGACAACTCCGCGGGTAGTCCACTTATTTTTAGGTGGCTGATCTCTCCAAATCCAATTTCATCCAATTGTTCGTATCGAGTACTGGACAACCAACATACAGTCTTAGTAAGCTGATGGGAAGAGTTTCCAGTCCTCATATTTTTCCTTCGATTGCCTTCATAATCTGAATTCAAACAGCAATTTATTAAAAACATAACAATTATACAGTCACAAACTAACTTAGCTTTTGCACCTTTAATAATTGCCTTCATTTTCACCTTTTGCACCTTTAAATTTTCACTTATTTCCATTGCATACCTTTATGCACCTTTATTTCTGTTCACATACATTTATTGCACCTACCGTGCACATCCAATCTGATGCACCTTTACTGATCCTATCATCTATCAATTGCACCTTTATTTCAACTTACTGATCCCACCTTTATTTCAAGTACCTTTATATAGGGGCACGCTTCGTTGAGGCAGGGTTTTAAGGGTGTGCCCATGAGGTAACATATATATATGGAATTGTAAGTAACAACATCCGGAGCGATTCTCTTCTCTTCCATAGTCTGCATTAGTTTACGAGCTTGAGGAACAAACCTGCTTCTCGCCAGAGCATTGATCACCGCATTGTAAACAGTCCTATTGGGTTCGATATTTGATTTCTTCATCTGATCAAAAAGCCGCAACACCTTGTGAATGTTCCTGGCCTTTGCATAACATGATATCAAGCTGGCGTATGTAATAACATCAAGAGGAATTCCTCGCTTGCCCATTTCCTTAAGACACCTCTCAGCCTCACGCGGACTTCCAATCGAGCTACACCACCCATTGAGTATAATATTAAAACTCTTGGTACAAATGGATAAACATCTTTATTACAGAACAGCAAGTGCTCCACATCCTTCACGTTTTTATACTGACAAAGAGCGCTCAAAAGGTTTTGAAACTTCTCAATCCCAGCGTCAAATTTAAACCTTTTGTGCGCATAAAAAGTACTAATCGCCTTGCCCACATCATGCACGACACAATACCTCCATATCAGAAGCGTATGAGTGACAAGAGACGTTTCAACCTTACTCATCTCATCAACCAACGACTACACAGTATCAAACTTCCTCATTTTCCCTAAAATATAAATTATCGAATGGTATTCCCTAGTCGAATGCTTATACCCCGGCTGCTTTCCAGCCCATACAAAAAAACATGAACGCCACCTCCCAATCATTGCGCAAACGACTGAGAACCTCATACACCAATTTTGACGACGCGACAACAAAACAATCACACTCATCCACCCTCCTCTTCTTTCGAACTAAATCACTTTCCGAATCCTTGAAAATGCTCATTACTTTCTTCACATCCAAAGCAAGCGTCTCAACTCTCATCATCCACCTCAATCTCTCCACCCTCCATCTCATCATCCTCGCTACACTCATCCCCATCATCATCTTCCAAATTAACAAATCTTTTTTCTTCCGTCTCTCCAAATTTACCAGAATGACCCGAACTAAACATCATGCTGGCTATCAAATGCTTAAGAGAGTCAAAACCAGGCTTACTCAAGTTACTCAATATCCGATTGTCAACAGACACACGAGCTTGGATTTCATACTAAAATTTAGTAAAACGGACATAAAGCGAAGTCCTTTCCTTCTCCCGGCGCACAACATTTCTAACTACAGCTGAAAATTTATCAAACTATTCACCTGAAAACTCAAAATCCATCTTCAATTTTAGGAAAAGTTTCGACCTTTGCAATCTTGTGAGTCTTCGAAGCCGTGAATGGATGACCGACCGATGCAGCAGCAGCTTAACGGCGACGAGACCAACTAGGGTTACCCTTTCCCCCGAATACGGAGCGTCGCCGTTTAATGCATTTTACAAATGAAATGATGTCGTTAGCTTCATAGATTATTCATTACTATCGGCAAGGCGAATATTGGTAATGCCCGAGTCTAAGCCGTTGCTAAAAAGTGTTAAAATCTGGCAATATCAATATCGGGCATGCCAACAGTAATGTCTCAATTTCAAAAGTGAGGAGAAATGTCAAAAAAGGTGGGGCGGTGGGGCAGGAGAGCGTTGGAGCGCGAACCTCAACTGCCGGTCAAAGTACCGGTGTCGCTTTCTTGACACGTCATCGGGCTTCGAGACTCTTCGGCGAGCTGATAATGCTGGAGTGAGGTGTATTTAACGCGGTGGATGATGAATTGCGCAGAATCGGTTGATTAAGTGGTCGCGAAGGACGATGGCGCGATTGGGGAGACGATCGGAGTTTGCGGATTCGGATGAGGAGGAGGATGGCTATGAAGGTGGAGATTTGGAGGAGGAGGAGATTTTGTGGAGTTATGGGATCAGTCAGCGGAGTCGAAGAAGCGGCTGGTTGAGAGCGGAGTCTAATTGCCCGGTTAGTTTGTTGATCGAGTAGTTTAACGTTTTTTGTGTGATGTGTTGTTTGTAAGTAATCTGTGGATAGTGAGGAGAGGGGGCTGGTTGGAGCAACTGTGCTATGTTTTCTGGTGCTGGAGTTGAGTGAGGGAGTTTGTGTGGTTGAAGAAGAGTTCATTGGAGCATGATTCAATTGAAATAGAAGAAGTTATGTGGATATAGGTTGAGTAGAAATGATAATTTTGGGACTGAGAATGAAATTTTGTCATGTTTAGAAAGATCATTTCAGTAATTATGGATGTAGGTCTGGTATCGCGGTACGGAGTGTTGATTTGATGGTAAAATATAGACGTTTAACTTATGTAGGGATGTAGTAACTGTGGATCAAGTTCTTGTCTAGTCTCAAATAGTATGAATTGTGCAATACCTTTGAGTCTCTTGGAAATTTTAGCTACGAAATTCAAGAATGATTGCGTTTCTTACCAATAAAAGAAAATGCTTTTCCTGAAATTTTAATTGGTGCTGAGATATTGTGGATTTGAGTGGGAATTCGGTTAATTTATTAACGGCTGGTATCCATACTTGCTTGATATTCCTGTAGTCATACTGGCTGTTATGGCTGGAGATGATAGGAGCTGATGGTTTTTCTGGTTCTTTTAAACACTTTCCCTACTAAGCATTGCAAGTTGCATTAGAATTTGGCATCTATGTTTTCTGCTTGAAAATGCTTTTTTATTTTGGTTGTAATTTGTAAACATGTCTCTGCTAAATTTGTATTTACTGTCAATGTGCAGACTCATGACTCCGTGGACCATTTTAAGCCAGAGGTAGTTTGCGCAAAGCTGTTGATCCCGATAATAGATCACAAGCTGGATAAGTATGTTGGGAAAGTGTTGCAAGTTGTGGAAAGCCTTAGCCTTCGACTATCCAAAATGGATTTGAGATCAAGCCAACTAGAGGCATCTGTTGATCAGCTGAATGGTTCTTTTCACTGGCAGCATCACAGAACCCATGAAAAGCTGAGGCAGCATGAATATATAATGAAAGAGGTACTTCAGATTGAATATTCAAGTTGATGTCTTGTTTGCTCTTGTAACAGATGTTTGTTTTTTTTCCTGTTCTTAGACGTGCCAAATTAATTTGTGCACTTCGGTTAATACAGTAAAACAAGTTAGTTTCTTATTGATGCCAATCTGTCTATCTTTTTTTTTCTAGGTTCAAGGAGCAGTGAAAGACTTGAAAGACAAGTATGAAATAACAGAAGGTCGAATTGAGCTTGCAAAGCTTCAAATATTAAAGAATCATCTGCCTCAGCAGAAAACAGGAACTGCGCCAATTAAAGTGGTGGAGCCAACATCTGCCATTTTCTCTCGTCATTTAAATCAACAAGTCATATCTCGTGATGTTAGCTCACACCCTGGGGTAAATCTCATGTATTCCTCTGACCTAGCATATCAGAATCCACTGCCTCACGCATCAGCACAAGTCCCAGTACAACTGCCCCCAGATAGTAGTCATATTCCTCCTCCAACCACTCCTTACCAACATCCATTGCCGATTATAGAATATAGATATGAAGGGTATATAATGACTCATGATCAGGAGTTTCAGCCTACGTGTACCACACCAAGTATGTCATATGAATCAGCCCTGAAGCCAACACAATCAACCCAGAGAAACTTCCATTCCTATTCAGCTGTCTCACAGGCACAGCAGCGAGCTTCCTTCGTAAATTATGGTGAAGGCCTCCAGCCACAACCTCAAAATTATAGTTGTGGGTCATTATCTCAGTTTTCTTGTACCTCTCAAAAAGCTCATGATTCTGAAGTAGGGATCCCTCAGTTTAATCCACATAGTGAGCTTTTTTCAGGAAAAGGGCAGAACTTTGCTTATAATTCTCGCCCTCATGGTGTTCCAATAATGGATGATGAAGCACTTACCCATTTTTCACCTGTGGAAAGGAGAGGCAATTTTATGCATTTTCCAGTTTCCGAGGGCCCTGTGCTTTCATTGCCTCATGCGCTGCCAATGGCCTCATTTATAGATGAAGAATCCAGCACCAATAGCAGTGAGGAGAATCGTGTGCCAGCCGATGAGACTAATGTTATTGACAAAGTTACAACAATGGGGTTTCGGAGGGATATGGTGAAAGTAACAGTAAAGAAACTAAAGGAAAATGGACAGTCAGTCGACCTCAATGCAGTTTTAGACAAACTAATGACTTAGGGCTGACATTTACTCAATGGACGTCTTTTTGTTTTTCTCTGTACATACACCCATGACCCATCAGCTTCACCAACTTATCGTTATCTCTCAGTATCAATGTATAGCCGAGGTATGAAGCCTCCACTTTGGTGTATATCTACTTCATCTCTCCTATAGCTTTTCAATTTCATCTGATGTGCCTCTGCTGATTCCTTGCTTCACTCCAGTCCTTCTCTGCTTTATCATGTTAGGGAGGATGGTAAAAATGCCACTTGATTTCCTTTGGGACATCAAATCCCGCCATCCTGGTATGCCATCGCCTACATCTGAGATAGTATGTCCTCAACAGTCGTTCTGATAAAATGAGACAGACGCAAAAAGGAGAAACTGAAGATGTAAGAAGAGGTTGTGACTTGTTATGCGGCTGAAGTTTAAGGTGTTCGATTCTTTTTGAACCCTCCATATCTCCTAATCAGGTGTTAGGTGACACTTCACCAAAGCACTCATTGTATGTTATCAGTCGCAAGACAACAGACAATACTATCTAATTGCGACCAAGTTTATAACCATCCAACATTTCAATCTGTGATCATCCTAGATCACAGAGACCTCCATCCGACATGTCTTTGAATTGGTGTTATAAGCAGTGTCATATACCTATCACTAACAGGTGGTCGCTTTGTGGATTGTTAGATAAATATGAGCCCCTTGTAACTGAGTTGAGAGTGCAGCTGCTTTGTGATTTGTAAGGTCTGATGAGTTCTGAGAGTTGACCCAGAAGCACAAGCAGCTCCCATTAACACTGCTCTGGCTTTTCAAACTTCAAGAAACTATACAAATACGGAGGGAATAGTACATAGTAACATATGTTTCTAGAGCATCATATTCTGTAATAAGCCAATGTAAATCTCTGTAACCACATATTTAGCAAGTAAGCTGGAAATTCAAAACTATTTTTCTAAAACGTAAATATATGGAAACGCATACCAAATGGGATTTAATTCGTGTTAAAAACGACGTCGTATTTCTACAGGTAACCGCTATACACTCTTGACAAAAAACTGACATAGGCGTGGCGTATCCAGATAGAAGATCCCATGAAATCTCTTGTCAATGGGAGAAAGACAACTGTGACGGGATTGTATCTGCTTCCCTATTCAAAAGTGTGGATGACAAAGGATGCGAGGGACCTGAGATGATGAAGGAGCATTCGTTGTCCATGATACATACAATGTCTGAAGTCACAGCAGTTCATATCACATCCTCAATTATAATTCACATCCATTTGGACCAAAAGTAAAGAGGCTAAAGAAAGTTGCCTTGCAGCAAAAACTGGATTTCAACACGAAACAAATGTGCTTCCCACATGGGTTCCCTTCTTTAACATTGTCAATAGAGTTCCTGCATTCGGAATAAGGGGAAATATGATCGTGGGTAAGATACAAAGATTGCCAAACAAAAACAATGCAAATATAATCCTATTTAATATTTACAACGAACATTGTTTCCCTTTATCTTTTTTGGAGACTCACAATATTATGGCCTTCCGTTCTAAAAATTAAAGATACAACTGTAGAAAACCTTTTGCATATATGGAAAGAAAAATCACCTTCTATTAGAGCTTTGCATGGGGTGGAATCAGTATTAAGAGCGATTGCGGGCCTTATGCTCATCATCTGAATCATACTGCTCACCATCCCAAAGGCGCTGCTGCTTTGGTTTCTGGTCCATATCTTCATCTTCCTGCATTCAACAATGTTAAGGAGATGAAGAAACACACAAACAGTGTTCCAGCATCATAAGTTGTTATAAGTAAAGGCAAGGGCAATCAACCTCCTCAGGACCTTTTGCAGAAGATGGCGTGACTTGAAACGGTACACTAGGTGCAGGGGATAGTTTAGAAAGTCGCTCCAGTATATAGTTCCTGCAAGAAATGTGTCAGCTGAGTTCCACTAAAATGAAATTGCATCTTAAAAATCTGTCAGAAACGAAATGTGGACAATTAACAGCCAAAAGTGCCACATATCCAACATTATAACGCAAGATTAAACACTGAAATTCAGAAAAAGTCCAAATATCACTAAAAGAAAAAAATGCAACCGTATGTCCGTATACTGCAATCGTGGAAGGCTGTTGGTTAAAAACCGTGTCGATATTTGTTTGGTCGTATAAAATGAATGGTACTTCCACCTTTTCACTTACCAAGGAAACACCCTGAGTATCTTCATCTGACATCTTATTGCACACTACTAAAAAATTAATAATCAAATAAATTCAGATTGGCTTGATCATTCTTGTCAAAATGACATTCTATCTATCTATCACTGTCTTGCAAGCTCCATATTGACTGACATTATAATATATTTAATTAATCGGAGTGGAGTTAGAATGCATTAGGCAATATGGGTCGAGATACTGGGCGTCTATCCCTATCAGAATTAGAAACCATTGAGCATGCTACTTACCAAAGTGTTATAAATGTCTAAATCAAAAGTAAAGCTATTCCACATGTACCAAGCATACAAGCAGAATATAAAAGAATCGAACAGCTTGATTTGGAAAACTATTGATGGTGATGCACAACAAATAACTGGAAAGCAGGTTCAAATTTAGGCACTTTCCTATATGAAACTACATAATTAAATATTAATCCAAATATAAGCCAATAACAATACTTGAATTCACCTTATTTTCTCCATTTCTGCTGGCGAGTTCGAATTTTCCATGTTGGATGGTTCAACATGGAGGGTATAGTCTGGGCCAAAGTACTCGTAGTACTCATTATAAGGCAAATTATTATCAGGCTCCACATCTACAGCCACTGCTGTCTGCATCAACATACTACAGTAATGTGACTCAGATGTTCTAAAATGACTAATAATACAAAAATGTCATCTTAAATGAAACTGCAAGATGAGTTCATAGTTCTTACACATCACAAGGTATTTCTCAAGATCAAAGCTAATCTGGGAATCAGTGTGATTGACAAAAAATAAAGTATAAAAGAGAGGCAAACCTCATAAGTCCAGCAACGAGCAACATTCCGAATCGTATACCCTCCCCCGCCAAGAACCATCAGAGGAACATTGAAAGATCTAAAAAACCTAAGGCAGTCAGCATGGCCCTTAACAGACAGGTTGAAGCATCCCAGTTTATCACCAGACAAAGAATCTGCGCCACATTGGAGAACAACAACATCCGGCTGATACACATCCATCACTTTTTGGATAATGGGTCGGAATAGGCTTCGGAAACTCTCATCATCAATTCCATCACTCAGAGGAACATTTAAAGCATAATTCATTCCTGCCCCTTGCCCAATGTCTTTGATATGGCCAGTTCCAGGAAAGAAGTCACCAAATTTATGAAAAGACACTGTCATAACTCTGTCAGTCAAGTAAAAAGCCTCTTCGACACCATCTCCGTGGTGAACATCAATATCCACATACAGAACACGCTGCCAATATTAAGAGAGATGAAATACCTTAGAAAGCGTTACAGGATACATTCACAAATGAGTAGCATAAACTATCAAGAAACTGACATCAGTAAGGAAAAGTGCAACTGGTAACATCAATGAAAATTTGTACCACTTCAACAAGTTTATGAGCAATATTCCATCATCAGCATATGTGTAAGCAGTTACTGGGTCTATACTAGTATACATCACTAATCGAAAACAAAGTAGGAACACACAGTTGGAATTTGAGAAAAGCTAACCGACTCAATACTTCACAACTCGTGCCTAACCATAAATCTTATCGATCCACATGAAGTTGAGTGTACAGGCGTCATATGTGCGTAAAGGAAAATCACACACCAGCAAGTTTGAACAGGAACGAAGAAGTATATTAACTGTGAGAATGTATCTAACGTAATACAGTTATAGCCACAATGATCATAATGCACTGGCTCAAAACGCTTTGATCTATTCAGCACAGTCATTGTCTCCTTTTCGTGCCTATCCATATCCACATTAAGCTTAAACATAAACAGAATAGTAAACTGATCCTAACAGGCTAACATTCGCTGCTGGTTCAGCGTTCTGCAGCATCCTCGCCTTCAACCAAATCTCATTCCCAACTAAAAGGTTAAACCACTAGCCTTGCCTAGCCATCACCATCTCAGACCAGTCAAGGGCATATCCATAAAAATATTGGCACACAGAATTCAAATAGCACATTGAAAGAAGAAGCATGCAAAATACTAACCTTATGACGCTTAAGCAACTCCAGAATCCCAAGAACAATATCATTCACATAACAAAACCCTGACGCCTCGGCCTTCTTAGCATGATGCAATCCTCCAGCCCAATTAATCGCAATATCAGCATCCTGCCTATTAAGCTTCACGGCCGCGCCAATCGATCCTCCAGTCGACGCCTGACAGAAGTCAAACAATCCTTCAAACACCGGACAGTCCTCTCCGACATTAAACCGCTTAAGCTGTCTATACACGACATGATCACGCTCGGTTTCGAGACTGAGCTTAGCGAGGAAGTCGACATAGTCAGGGTCGTGAAACTGAAGGATATCATCGGCTTCGGCAGGGAAAGGGCGGTTTATTTCCATGAGCCGGTGGAGTGAGTAGTGGACGATTAGGTTGTGCGCCATCCGGATGCGATGCGGCTTCATCGGGTGACCTTGGCCGTAGTAGTAGTCGCCGATTGTTGGTTCGTAAAAGTAGCAGACGCGGCGCTTTTTGGCGTCGGGGCCGGAAGGGAGGGAGGCGCCACTGAGAGGGTCCGCCATTTGCCAAAGCGTCTCGCTCGCTCGGTTTTTCTCTCCCTAGCTGTAGGTCGCTTTCGGGCTCGCTGGTGGCGAAAGAAACAAGTGAGGGATGGTCAAATGGGTGGATAATGGGCCTCTTCTGGGCCGTTGAGTCCCACATATGAGGCTCTGAGGTCGACCTTCCCGCCTATAAAATGCAACATAATGAAAATAATACTTATTAATTTCTTTGAATGAATTTTTAGAAGAAAGATCACCTATGCATATATTTGGTGTAAGAGGAGCGCTCAAATGAGACTCCCATGTTGGTGAATGGTGAGGTCATGAGGTCTCAATCTTAACCATTAGATCAACTCCATCACACTCATCTGGTGACGACACGTGTCGCACTACCAAAATCCATCAAAAGCAAAATACTATTCCCTGCACCTTTAAATCTCAACCAATAGATCAAAATGATCTAAAGGTGTGAGATTGGGCCTCACGACCTCACCAATAGTATCCAACCTCATTTGAGCGCCCTCCTTTGGTGTAAAATATTAAGTTCGTCAAAATTAAATTATAATTTGTCGTCGAAAAATTAAAAGTACGATATGGTTCGTCAAGAATATTTTATAATTCGTCGCCGAAAAATTAACGAGATTAATCTAATACGTTCAAATGATCGAAAGGAATGTCAATTATTTATATTTTTTTATAAAAATATGTTATTTAGAGGATTTTTTTTCCTTCTAAACTTCATTTTGCGTAAAAATACCCTTACATGCATCATTCTATTCTAGGACTAGGAGTAGATTAACATCAAATTAATCCTAGAAAAATATGATGTTGATTTTTAAGTGAATGCTCAACTCAAACCAAAATTATACAAAAAAAACTCTCTCTCTCACTTCGAAAAACTCTCTCTCGAGAACCCCGTAGAACTTCATAGAAGTCTTTCGAAGCCGCGCGCAGGGGTGTCGGAGCCCCGCTTTCCCCCTGGCATGTCCCCTCTTCTGTCCTCCCTCTTCACGTCTGCTGATGGCCTCACCGGGGCTTACGGTGTCGGCGGGTGGTGGCTGATTTGGGCGGAGGTGGGGGTGCTGTCGGCGGGGTGTAAACATTTTTTTGGTGTTCATATTGGGGTGCTTGTCGGTTGTTTCCGGGCATCCCCTCCGGCGGCGGTGGCTTGGATGCCAGTTTGGGCGGAGATATGTGGCGGCTGTCGGGTCGATTCTGTGTGGCTCCGCTGACGGAGTTGGCTGGCAGACTCCATTAGGCGGCGATGGCTTTCCGGATGTGGTGGTGGTCGACTTAGTGAAGGTCTCGGTTGACTCCGGGTGCTGTTGGTGTGGTGGTGCGGCAGGTGGCTAGCGGTGGAGTTGGAACTGTCCTTGACGTGTGGTGGGTGGGTGACATCGAAGGCAGTTGTTCTGGCTGGTGCGGCCTTTGATGGGGTCAGGGTGGTTGCTTCTCTCCGTTGTGTGGTGGTGGGTGTTTCGGTTGCTGTCGGCGTTTTCAGCCTTGGACTGGGGGCTCTTGTCGTTTTGTCGCCGATTTTAGATTAGTTTTAGTGGTAGGTGTAGTTTAGTTGTTTGTTTTAGTTTCAATAAGTGACTATTCTCAGCCGGATTCCGGACTGAGTTTGTAGTTCTCAGCCGCTTGTGGATTGAGTGATAGTGGCAGTAATTGTTCTAGTTGCCCTATTTCCTCGATTCTGGCCAGGGGATGTTAGTGGCTTTGATGGTTTTCTGACGAGGATGGGTTGGCTGTTATAGGCCTGTACGCCAATTAGAGTATATGTACTGAATAGAGTCATTGCGTCGTCAATGTCCTCCTTCTGTACAACTTTCCCATTAAAAAAAAAAAGAAAAAAAAGTGAATGCTCAACTCGACAAACAAACAAAAGCAGCATCAAAAGCAATGCATTAGATGAACTCGACAAACAAACAAACCAATCGTCCTGCAGAAGAAGCACGACGATGCGTTAGATGAACCAAATCTGGCGGACGAGTGTCGAGCAATTCCCCAATCTTATAAAGCAATGCATTCACGACAAAAATCTCTTCACCGTAAGATGTCTTCACGCAATTTACATCAAAAGCAGCATCTCGTCCAGCACTCCAATCACTTCATCCTCCTCTACTCCAAATGCCGCCGCCAGCGCCGCTTTTTCCCTCGTCCAAAACCCTAATGTGTTCACATGCAACGCCATTTTGGGCGCATATGCGAAAAGTCCCAGATGGGTCTTGCGCGCCAACTGTTCGATGAAATTCGTGAACCGGATATTGTGTCGTATAACACCATGATATCTGGGTTTGCGGATAGTGGTGCGGTGAAGGAGGCGTTGAGGTTGTTTAAGGAGGTGAGGGAAGTGGGGATTGAGTGCTGAGTTAATTAGGCAGCTGCACGGTTTGGCTATTTGTGGAGAGTTTGATTGTTATGCGTCTGTGAATAATTCATTGCTGACTTATTATGGGAAGAACGGGTTTTTGGAGGAGGCTAAGCGACTGTGTTATGGGATGGGTGAGGAGAAAGATGAGGTGTCGTGGAATTCGATGATTGTGGCCTATGGGCAGCATAGGGAAGGATCGAAGTTACTGAGTTTATTTCGAGAAATGGTGCACAGGGGATTTAAGGTTGACATGTTTACATTGGCGAGTGTGTTGACGACTTTTACCTCTTTGAAGGACTTGTTGGGTGGTCGTCAGTTTCACGCGAAGTTGATCAAAATTGGTTGTCAGCAAAAACTTTCATGTGGGGGGAGTGGTTTGATTGATTTGTATTCAAAATGTGGAGGTGGAATGGCGGACTGTAAAAAGATTTTCGGTGAAGTAGCTGGACCAGACTTGGTTCTCTGGAACACAATGATTTCTGGTTATTCCCAACATGATGAGTTCTCTGAAGATACACTTAATTGTTTCAGGCAGATGCAGAGGGTGGGATACCAGCCAAATGATTGTAGCTTTGTTTGCCTGCTCAGTGCCTGCTCCAACTTGTCATCTCCATCTCAGGGTAGGCAGCTACACTCACTGGTGCTGAAGTCTCGTATTCCATCAAATCGGATATCTGTCAACAATGGTCTTATTACCATGTATTCAAAATGCGGAAAACTTGAAGATTCCAGACTCAGGTATTTGATTTTATGCCAGAACAAAATACCGTCTCTTTTAATTCAATGATTGCTGGATATGCACAGAATGGACTGAGTCACGAATCATTACTTCTATTCCAGCAGATGCTAGAAACTGATATTGCCCCCACAAACATCACTTTAATTTCTGTCTTGGCAGCCTGTGCACATACAGGAAAGGTTGAAGAAGGTCAACGATATTTTGATGTGATGAAAGGCGAATTTGGGATTGAACCAGAATACTCATGCATGATAGACCTTCTTGGAGGAGTGGGGAAGTTGAGTGAAGCAGAGAGACTGATTGAGACAATGCCATTCTGCCCCGGCTCCGTAAGTTGGGCTTCGCTCCTAAGTGCCTGTAAAAAACATGGCAACATTGACTTGGCAGTGAAGGCAGCCAACCAGTGTGTTCAGCTTGAACCTTCAAATGCCGCTCCGTATGTCATGCTTGCAAACATGTTATCCAATGCTGGGAAATGGGAAGAGGTAGCTCAAGTCAGAAAACTCATGCGAGACAGGAGAGTTAAAAAGAAACCTGGTTGTACCTGGATCGAGTTGGATAAAAGAGTGCATGTGTTTGTCGCAGAAGATAGTACACATCCTATGATAAATGACATATACGAGTTTTGGAAAGAGATGTCGGTCAAGATGAAGAAGGCTGGTTATGTTCCTGATGTAAAATGGAGTATGGTGCGAGGAGATAACGACTCGGAAGACGTTGAAGTAGAGAAGGAGCTGAGGCTGAGGCATCACAGCGAGAAACTGGCCGTGGCGTTTGGGTTGTTATCGACTAGAGATGGGGAGGCATTGCTTGTTGTGAAGAACTTGAGAATATGCGGAGATTGTCACAATGCTATCAAGTTTATTTCTATTGTTGCGAAAAGGGAAATCACAATTAGGGATGCCCTTAGGTTTCACTGCTTCAAAGATGGTCGGTGCTCTTGTGGAGATTATTGGTGATTCCGTGACTAGTCTGGTTGGATTGGATTCTGACAATATAATCAAACAAATGGTGATACACCGATTAAACATAAGTGTTTTGAAGGGAGGGAAAAAGGGCATGAACTATAAATCTTTTTAAGATTCTCAGACACAGCAGGAACAGGAAGTGTAGCAAATCTGCAAATGTACTTGGGGTACTAAAACACTGTACTTGCACAACTTTGGGCTTCTAATCATGGAGATTCCTCTGTGCATCACTGTCCCATCACACACTGCACAGGACTTAACACATACACTGTTTCACTATTTGTTTAATAATGTCACACATCTAGCCTTGTGGGTAATATTTTACAAGTATTTCTCTCTCTTATCAAGGAAGGTCTTATCTGAGACATGAGTGATGCTTATGTTCCTTAGATGCTACACAACACGTTGAGAGATTATTATTATTGCCCTGCGGCTGCAAACCAAGCTCCCTTGAGCTTCAGCTGAAGTAAAGATTTGGCATGAACTGACCTTATCCAGGTATTCATCCCATCATGGTTTTCTTCTTTGATTGATTATTGCCTTGTCTCCTTCCCTCCCCCCATGTTAACTTGTTCTGTCACCATGTGCTTCCTTTAATTATAAATCTTCATCTGTCTGTATCCTTATCTTTGTGTTTAATTGGACTTGATTGTCTGCAGATCAAGAGCTAAACTAGATTTAAAAAAGCACGAAAGATTCTCTTTATTTTAGTAGTGAAGTTAAAAATGGGATGAAAGGGTACAACAGATCTTGTTTTCTTGTACTCTTCTATTAGTGCTAGATTGCTGAAACCTTGTTTTAGATTTAGTTTTTAAGAGGTGGTTTTAGACGCTTCAGGGCTAGTGGGGCTGGCTTATTGGGTCT
This sequence comes from Rhodiola chrysanthemifolia, assembly GCA_033675395.1. Classification (NCBI taxonomy): domain Eukaryota; kingdom Viridiplantae; phylum Streptophyta; class Magnoliopsida; order Saxifragales; family Crassulaceae; genus Rhodiola; species Rhodiola chrysanthemifolia. The sequence continues at coordinate 18,593,950 of CM066204.1, forward strand.
CTCTGAGAATCCTTATCTTATGCCCTCAACAAATTATGTTAGAGTTTCCTGAACACCAATTTATGCTTCAGGTGCTGGAGATTTGGATTGTTAAATGTGCCTCTTAGTCTTAGGTGATTGTGAAATGTCTGTGATCGGTTTTGTCGAGTGATTCTAGTGTTATGCTTGTTTGATGGAGTCGGCAAACGGGTTTTACTCGAATGAGGAGTTTCGGTTGGATTCAAAGTGGCTGATCGACCCCAAGCATTTATTTGTTGGACCACGGATCGGAGAGGGAGCACATGCTAAGGTCTACGAGGGAAAGTAAGATCTTTCTGGGTTTATAAGTCTATTGATGTGGTAGCTCTGTTTGGACACCTTCCTGTTCCATTCCTGTGATCTAGATTTTGAAAGTGTCTTTCTTTAACTGTGTTTCAGATACAAGAATCAAACAGTGGCAATCAAAATAATTCAAAGAGGAGATGCTCATGAAGAAATAGCAAAGCGAGAAAGGAGATTCGCCAGGGAGGTGGCTATGCTCTCTAGAGTTCAACACAAAAATCTAGTAAAGGTCAGAGCTAGTTTCACATCACTTCTTTTGAATAAATTACATTTCTGATTCTAGCAAGTTGAGTCTACGTATGCCTGAAAATTGACTTGATTCTTGTGCAGTTCATCGGCGCCTGCAAAGAGCCTATAATGGCTATAGTCACCGAGCTCTTAACTGGTGGTACTCTTCGCAAATATTTGTTCAGCATGCGGCCAGGGTGCCTGGATACCCGTGTTGCATTGGGGTTTGCTCTTGATATTGCCCGTGGTATGGAATGTTTGCATTCTCATGGTATCATTCACCGCGATCTGAAGCCTGGTAATGCTTTGATGCCACATTCTTGAGATTTATTATACTAACTCGAACCTCAGTCATCCTCAACCACAAGACTTGATGCTTTGCACATTATGAAACAGAAAACTTATTGCTATCTGCGGACCAGAAATCAATAAAACTAGCAGACTTCGGATTGGCACGAGAAGAGACGCTGACTGAGATGATGACAGCAGAAACAGGAACATATCGTTGGATGGCACCAGAGGTATACACATACACTCCTTCCATAGCTGTATTTTGCTTCATTAGTAGTAAAGTAACATCTTGTTTTACTGCCTGTGCCTCATTTGTTCGCACGCTCGTTATGTGATTGATCGTATTGTAGTTGTATAGTACTGTCACTTTGCGACAAGGGGAGAAGAAACACTACAACAATAAAGTCGATGCGTACAGTTTTGCCATTGTTCTGTGGGAGCTCTTACACAACAAGTTACCATTTGAAGGCATGTCTAATCTCCAAGCAGCATATGCAGCCGCATTTAAGGTCACTCACTACTTTACCACCTTTCTTCTCAGTTTGCCTAATCTCTCAGAGTTCCTGACAGGCTTTGTTTTACAGAATGTGAGGCCTAATGCGGACAACCTGCCTGAGGAGATGTCTACTGTCCTCACATCCTGCTGGCAAGAAGACCCGAATACTCGTCCCAACTTCACCCAAATCATCCAAATGCTCTTTCGCTACCTTGCATCCATTTCACCTCCGCAGCCCGTCATACCTTCAAGACTCACAAAGCTTGCAGTCAACACCGTACTCGAACCAGAGTCTCCGGGCACAAGCTCGTTGATGGCAACACACCACGAGTTCAACGACAACCCGAAAGCGAAGATGGAAAGTAAGCCTAGAGGACTGCTCTTTCCTTGCTTGGGCAACTGCTATTGACCTTGCCATGCTCATGTCTTCTACTCTGTAAAATGTGGCTTAATCTGTGAAGGGTACCTGTAAAGAAATAATTCCTTGTAGTGAGGTTAATGTTCCACAATAAGATTAATCCCCTCATAAATTTAGTATTAAAACTATAATGTGGCTAGGCATATGGAGCGGTCGAATGCTTGGGGAGGATTTGGGGACGTTCTCGGCGACATTCTTGTGCAGCGTTAAATGCTTGGGGAGATCGCATGCTAGACGAGGAATTCTGGACGAGAAAGTCCTCCGAGAAATGCTGGACGAGAACGCCTGAGCGGACGTTCTCCGCAAGTGAAGCTTTGCGCGTGAGTCGCGTGTATAAAACCAATCGAACGAAATCGATCAAGTTGAACATTCAAAACTCAGTGGCTCACTTCGTCGATGATTTTCGACATCAATTGAAGAATCAAGAACCGGCGGAACGAACAAAGAACAAATCTGAGGAGATGATGAACAGTGGAGGGAAGTGTCGCGCGTTCCACATTGACATTAAGCCATAATGTCTAAACGAAACGCGATGAAGTTAATGTGTACATAGGACGCGGAGGGGAAGTGTCGCGCGTCTTGTCCCTACGTTAGCACCGCGTTCCACATTGACATTATGAAATAATGTCTGAAGTAGGCGCAGCTGGTAATGTCTCTGTTAGACGCGGCAGGCACTGATCATTCAAAAACCACTTCAACTATTGATTACCAAATTCTAGCTACATTATTGATCAATAATTCACATAAGAACAAATCGGAGGGAAAAAAATTCAAAAATTAATAAGTTTTTATTTATGAATAGTAATAGGAAGTTCTCCGGAGGATGTCATTGCTGCACAGAATATGCAGAAATGTTGTTACTGTTCAACGGAATAGTAATAGAAATTGCTCCGTGAGAAAATTCTCGAGGAGATAATATGCTCCAACGGGTGCGGCTGCTCTAGTTTCACGCCCATTTTCGAACAGTCGATATGATGTTTTAACAGATTTGTAAAAGTTAAAAAAAAACTTAAATGCTCTGAAAAATAGTTGTGAGAGAGATTCATTTATGCATGAATTTGGATCCAAGTGGTTCACACACTTTTGTATCTATTCAATGTCTACTCTTGTGGATTATCTTTGAATATTAATCCCCAATGTATCAAGTGGACACAAACAGGAACAGCTGCATAATTGTCCTCATAAAAATTAAGCAACTAGCTACAAAAACAACTCTTCCAACACAATACAATACAAAAAAAGAAAAAAAGGTTATCATCCTCTTTCAACAAATGAGGTTCATATCTCATCAGCAAACTCAAACCCAGCAAGGCATGATAAAACCAGTGCAACAGGCAGAGGAACACTTAGACCAAACCCAAAAGGAAATCCTAAAGGCGGTTGCGCAGGCGTGGCACGGGCATACTAACAAGAGCTTTACTGATGCTAAAGAAGTTGAGCCTTGTAGGAAGAAGTTCAGAGCCAGGCCTAGCAGGTTCAAAATAGATAGGCTGAAGGATGTGGTTGAGAAAAATGGAAGAGGAGGTGGGTATTGGGATTTCGGGCAGTCACTTTGGGATTCTTATGAAATTGTCAAGGTGTGTAAAAGATTAGAGGACGGCATGGTGTTGGAGGATTCTTATTGTTCGAAGGAGTGTGGTGTTGGTAGAAGTAGAGAAGGGATCAATAGTTTGAGATATCTGTTTGATCAGATGTCCTCAAGGAGATTTTCAGAACCCAAGTGGACATGATTGTAGTTTTTCTCCTATCCAGACAAATTGTAGCGGGTATATAAGTTAACTACTGAACTTGAATTGTGGTGTATGTGTTGGCAAAACAAGTCTTGAAGGAAACTTTTGTCACAGTTTAGAAACTGAAGTCTTCAATACCTCTGGCTATCTCATTTAGTTGTTAAAAGGTCCTTCAGGTTCAAATCAGAATTCAGAAGCAGCTGAATTATGAATAAAAAAACCCCATACCATTAGAATTTGAAATTCCTTGAGAATACAATGTGTTATTTGTCATTATCATCATAGATCACGGGGGTGCTTCATCCATCAGGGCATAGCTATATACAACAGAGCTTCAAATGCTATTTAGTCTTACTCTACTTGTGAGACATGAGCAGCTGCTGGGACAGCTCAGGGTTCAGCTTGGGCAATAATCATGCTACAAAAGTGTCACATCCTGAAAGGGCCTTCGAAGAACCTGTGCCTTAGTGCTTGTCGTGCTGTGAGCCTATCTGATGGATCATACTTGAGGAGGCCTTGCAATAGATGTATCAGGTCCCCTGCTGAATGGTCGACATTCTGCATTATTAAGTTAGGAAGCCTTTGCAGCTTTGAGACAGACCTGACACTATCCCTTGAGGATCCACCTTCAGGCCAATCTAACTTGCCTCTTCTGAGATACTTTTCTGCATGTCTATCAGCTCTTTTGAGCATGTGAGGGGGAAGTGCTCCAAGTACTCTTTCCATCATGGCAAGATGCTCAAGGTTCTCATGAGTTTGAAACAATGCTTCACCCTAAGGAAGGAAATTTAAAGTCAACATCAAAGACTCTTCAACATTAAAGGATTTTCAAACAAACAAACAAAAAATCAGAGCAAGCACTCACAGTGCACAATTCCACCAAAATACACCCAACACTCCATATATCACAAGGGTAACTCCAACCAAGACCTACAAAGAACAGAAGCAAGATTACAATCGCAAAAGATTGTTAGTAATTACTCGGTACATAGTTACTTATATCTATGGATGACTGTCAAAAAAGACTTACCTAAGATGATTTCAGGAGCCCGATAATGTCTTGTTGAGACAATATAACTTTGGCCTTGTTTATCATAGGTTGTACTGCCAAAATCAATTACTTTGATGGCACTGGACTTTGGAACCCTCTTGCAATATGAGGAGTCTTTGGGAGAACGTGAAGAAGTCTGAAGGAAATTAACAAATACTGAGTTAGGGCACACAGTGAAGAAATGGATCTGATTAAAAAAATAACAATAAGCATCCAATAATAGTTCTTAATAAATATGAGAGAGTTCATCAATCCGCGAGAAATTCAACTCAAGCTATAATAACCTTGTAGTCGGGAACCTTAACATAATCGGGAGAAACTAGAAGTATGTTCTCGGGCTTCAAATCAGTATGAATAAGGCGCATATCATGCATGACTGCATATCGTTTCAAACAGAAGCAAAATTAGCACATAAGAGTTATGTTGTCACCTGCTTCAAAAGTTACCTCCTAATTGACATACATAAACTTAAGGGGTACCCACACTGATTCAACGAAATATATATGTAGGACCTAGAAGAACTGAGTGGAAAGATAGCTAAAGTGATTTTTACACACATGCAATACATTCCAATAGTTGTCTGCCAATCTCGCGGACAAGATCAATTGGAAATGAGCGATAACTGTTTTTCCGTAGGAAATCATATAAGCTTGGTCCAAGCTTCTCAAAGACCTGTAGCACCATTCGAATCCATCCACAACACTTAACCCCCATAAAATGTTATGCATTAGCGAAATCAAGTCATTACAAATTAGTCTTGTACTTACAATACAAATATGATTACGATAGTCAAACCAGTTCCGTATTTGAACACAACTGCAAGAACAACAAAACTCAACTACTGCATAACAGTTAATTAGGAAGCACATTAGGTGCCTCAAAAGGACAGTAGAAAGAAAGATCAAAATACTCACCGATTGCCGCCTATGTCATGTTTACCGAGCTTTTCTAACATCTCAATTTCAATCATTGCTGCTTCACGATACTTCTTAACTCCACGTACAATCTTGATGGCAACCATTTCATTGCTCTCTCTATCCCAGCACTCTAAAACCTGACCAAAAGTACCTGTTGACCAAATAGATTAAAAGGTGCTCAAAAAACAACGTTCATGATCACAAATCCACAGGCACATATGGAATAGAAAATTTTAAAACACTGATGTACTCACCTTCACCCATCTTGCTTTGGATCTTATCTGCAGATACAGAAAACCAAAAAAAGGCTCGGTAAGATAACCCTTGTTGGGCCATCACTGAGACGTGGTAGATCAGATTTATATTAGATTAGAAAGTGTTGAGCTCAATTACAGCGGGGTGTCAGATTATCTCCAATAGCAAAAGTGTAGTGACCGTCTTTGTCATCCTTCCTCCAAGGAGGTGAGTCACAGCGAGGCATGACATTAGGAGGACAATGCGAAAACATGTTGTTTCCGTTTGACATGTCCAGAGACAAAGCCACAGAAGGCATAACATTTATCATGTTCCCAACCTCCTGGCCAAAGAAATACATGGGCATAACCTAGACAATAATAAAATTTATCAGTAACATACAATGTTTCTGGGGAGATTTCTAACTTAATACAACTAAATTTTAAAAAATTGAAACACCAACAAAAAAAAAAAGAAATTCACCAATCAACACAATCAATAGAATAAATTAGGTAATGAGCCAAAAAAATCAGCAATTATCTAGCAATCTGTCTAGCATCAAAATCCTTGACTTTTGGGAGGAAAAAAAAAATCATTCAAACAAATAAAGTTCCAATTTTATGGTCAAAAATATAAAAAAAACAATATTCATCAAATCCACCCAAAATTCTCACAAACACAAAACAGATCGACAAAAACCTATAAATCTGAAACTAAAAAAAATAAAAGCACGGACGAAATCTGGTATACCTGTGGCACGTCCCAACCCAATCGTTGCCTCTTCCTAGGACGCTTATCCATGTTGACGATAGGGAACTCAACGACACGCTCCGTCTCCATATCAATCAGATCTGATTACAAATAAAATTTCCAACCAAAAAACCACAGCGACGACGAGAAACAAATTCGAATCAGGGCGACGAACGAGCAGAGCAAATTTCGATCGACACGAGATGATGAAGAAATTTGCGAGATGATGCTGCTGTGCCCTTAATTTTTTATTATCAGAAATTCGAGTCGATATCGCACCGTACACGTGGCTTCTTTTGCAGCGTCGAATTGGGATATCCGGATTCGATTCGATTCGATTCGATTCGTATACTTAACTGTGATTGGGTTAAATAGCTGTGGTCTGGGTTGGGGGTTGGCTGTAACCTGTATCTGTCAATTTTAATATTTTAAGGTTAATCATAGTTGGGCCTTTCAACTAATTTTGTTTCAATGTTGGCCCAATAAGTAAACAACGTTGATATTACTTACGCACCGACATTGTTATAGGTAATTTCAAATTGGCCCTCAAACTTCTGAAATATCAAAGACTGCAGGTTCTCGATCTATTTACAAAAGAAAGGTTGTGTTGCTTTCATCGGCTGTCTAGCTGAGCATCTCGACTGGTCAATGGGACGTAGCGGACAGAGGTTTCGGTGTGGATACTGATTTCTCCTTTCAAATCCTTGTCGATTACTTGTAACTCTTGAAATATGTTACCAACAGGAATCACAAGCCTTCCACCAGGTTTCAGTTGGTCGATTAGACTTTGAGGGATATGAGGTGCCGCGGCTCCAACATGGATAGCATCATATGGTGCACACTCTGGCCAACCCAATCTTCCATCTGTAGGAATGAAATGCGTGTTTTGTCAGTTCATATGAACTGCACATATCGAACTGAGAGAAGAATAAAATTTGATTGCTTGCAAAACATGTACAAGAGATGACTAAACTGCAAAATTTAGATAGTAAGTGAAGTATAACCATCTGTTGAAATGGATAAATACGAAGTATCTGAGAAAAAAATACTAAAAGGTATGAACACAATGGCCAGGTAAAAACAAATCTCGACTAACATTCCTCGTGTTCAGGATCAAAAAATAAATTTATATCAACTAATTTGAAACAGTTTTATGTCCTCTTCCTGAACATATGAATCAAATCAAGTGAACCAAGCAGTGGCGGAGGGAAAATAAAACAGCCAAAAGATGGGACTTCAAAACAGTAAGCAACACACCTCCGACATGAATGGCAAGTGAACCATCCTTCAACATTGGAGCTGCTTTACTCTTTTGAATATTTTCAATTGAAGAAGCTGCCAACTCAGGTATATGTTCCACGCCAATTGCACGGCCTTCTGGTCCCACCATCATAGCGAAGCATGCGGTTAAGTATCCAGTACCTAATACATAACATCACCAAATGACATGAGCATATATCTACAAAATTTTAAACATTTCAGAACTCATAAGTCCATTACTCCATTAAGTCAAGTCAAGTATAAATGAAATCCCTGCCATTCTTTTATCAACTGTCAATAATCTAGTGACCAGGTAAATCATTAGAAATTACGGATTAGAAAGTAGTCCATCATAAATAAAAACAAGTAAGCTGCATCAAATAACTTTACCTGAGCCTATATCTAAAGCACGCATTCCGGGCTGCAGATATTTCTCTAACAACTCAAGGCACATAGCATGCATGTGAGGTGCCGAGATGGTGGCGTTGTAGCCTATAAGCATCGGAGAGTCGTCATAGGGATTACCACCATCAGGAACAAACAAAGCTCTATCAATTGTCTCCATAACTTCAGCCACTTTAATTGAACTAATTACTCCAAAATGCCGGAGGTGCTCTACCATCTTCTTATTCTGGTTGATCCCACTTCCACTAAAATATCTCTGCTCATATCATAATGTAAGACCAAAAGGTTTCGTATAAATGGATCACCAAAAATTAGGCGCTGAGACCACATATATTAAAGAGAGAAGAAACAAGCAACTATAACACGTGTAATGCATACCGCGTAGCCAACCTAAACATATCAACTTGGTCCCAAGAACACAGTTTCACATGATAAATTAGCTTAAAGATCAGTATCCACAGCAATCTATCAATTTATCAGACGTCTCGACGAGAGCAAACAACATACAGATGAAGGTCTGTAAGTAGCGCAAATGAAAGCCATAACAACTACCACCTCCCATCCTGATTCATCAATGTTCATGAAGGCGCAAACTTAATCCAAACAATCAACTTTCATCACATTACAACAACCAATCACGCATCAATTTTCAAATCGACTAACTAATAAGCAAAAGAAACAACTCTAAAAAAAAGCATTAATTCCATTCCAAAATCACACCTTTGATCAACAGATATGCACAAGTTACACACTTCACTGATCCAACAACAACCAAGTTTCAATCCATTGAAAAAATCTCCTAAAGAGTCCATCAAATTCTCATAAATCCTACCTCAAACTCAATCAACAACACAATCGTCAACATCTCAATCAACAACAAGACACTCAGCAACCAAATCCCCCAAATCATTATCACAACATCAAACCCTAGAATCACAAATCAAGGGTTTCATTCACCTTCATGGTGTCGAAAAGGCTGATGTTGCCGGTGAAGGAGGAGTGAAGGAGACGGAGAACGCAGCAGCTGGAGTGAGGAGAGATGCGACAAGGAGGACGAAGATGGCGGACGACTAACGCCGCGGGAGTAGTGGAGCTTATCCTGCGCCTCACTGATGCATAATAGCAGCTTGCGTACGCTACAACTGCTCCGCGCTGCATTTTCCTTTTTCTTTTCTTTTTATCTTTCATTCGTATTTTTCATTTTTTTTTCTCTTGAAATTATAAATCGTTTAATTTGAAGCTAGAGTATTAAAAAAACGGAAAACTACTCATCGGTGTCCCGAACTACCGCTCTTTTCTAATTAAAGGTCCAAACTATTAATTTGTCCAATCAATGGCAAAATAAAAAATAAATTGATCAATTTTTGAACACCGAGCACCGTAGATTCACTGTGATTAAATTACTAACTCAATCATGTGAATCCCGTTAATAACGACTCAATAAAAAAAGTGTATTGGTGTTAAAGAAGAAAGATCGATTTAACACGTTAAGAGTTTATGATGAGATCATCGTGTTATTTTGTTGAGTTTGTAATTTAATTACGGTGGTGAGGTTACGATTATCGGTGTTTGAAAATTGATCAATTTATTTTTTACTTTGCCTTTAATTGAAAAAATTGATAATTTGGACCTTCAATTGGAAAATGTTCACTGTACTTTTACCAAAAAAAAAATATATATATATAAAAGTAGTAGAGTTTGGATCAAATACAAACCACTATTATAAATAAAAACTACAAACCCATACAAAATTTGACACGTGTCAAAATTAACCAATCAAAATTCATCCGAACTTTCATCCCATCGGGGTTCTTTTTGTAAATAAAAAACACACGCGGACTTATTTAAAAATATATAAAAGATATGAGGGGTATAATCGTCCTAAAATTTGCTACAGTAAAATTCGACTTTCGCTACAGTACGTTTTTAAGTCTGATCATTTAGAATAAATTTTGACTTTTGCTACAGTAAAATTGACTTTTACCGTAGCAATTTTGACTGTAGCGCAGACTTAAAAAAACAATGATCATACTTAAACAAGTAATGACCAGACTTAAGAAAACAATGATCAGACTTAAAAAAATAATGATGAGACTTAAACCAGTAATGAGACTTAAAAACAATGATCAGACTTAAACCATTAATGACCAGACTTAAAAAAACAATTATCAGACTTAAAAAAACAATTATCAGACTTAAACCAATAATGATCAGACTTAAGTCTGGTCATTCTCTCCTTAAGTCTGGTCATTCTTAATTTTTAAGTCTGATTATTACCAATTTTTAAGTCTGGTCATTCTCTCCTTAAGTCTGGTCATTCTTAATTTAAGTCTGATTATTACCAATTCTTAAGTCTGGTCATTCTCTCCTTAAGTCTGGTCATTCTTAATTTTAAGTCTGATTTATTACCAATTTATAAGTCTGGTCATTCTCTCCTTAAGTCTGGTCATTCTTAATTTTAAGTCTGATTATTACAATTCTTAAGTCTGGTCATTCTCTCCTTAAGTCTGGTCATTCTTAATTTTAAGTCTGATTATTACCAATTCTTAAGTCTGGTCATTCTCTCCTTAAGTCTGGTCATTCTTAATTTTTAAGTCTGATTATTACCAATTCTTAAGTCTGGTCATTCTCTCCTTAAGTCTGGTCATTCTTAATTTTAAGTCTGATTATTACCAATTCTTAAGTCTGGTCATTTTCTCCTTACGTCTGATCATTCCAAGTTTAAGTCTGATCATTAACAACTCTTGGACTAAATTGAAAATAATATTTTTAGGTTTATACCCCTCCGTGTGGAATGACTATAATACACATCCGTGTGTTGTTCGGGATTTCGGCTAAAATGGGACACGTGTCAACTTATAAATTGATTTGTAGTTTTTATTTATAATTTGGTTTGTATGTGAACCACACTCAAAGTAGTAAAAGAATATTTAAATTAAATTAGTGTATCTTCTTCTTCCTCTTCTTCATCATCATCTTCTTTGAATTTCGCTTGTAGATAAATCGGGGCGGTGGAGCACAGATACACATACAAACACTAATCAAACAAGCTGAACCCTTTTCCCTCATTTTTCACATTTTTCACATTTAAATCATCTTCTCATCCACCCAAAACCTAAAAAAGGTTCCTGACTCTATGCATCACACAACACTAAAATACACAAACAAACACAAAACTAATTCAGCAAAGCTGAACCCTTTTCCAAATTTTGATCAACTACATCAGTCTTCTCACCCACCCAAAACCTAAAAAGTTCCTATCTTTGCATCACTAAAATACTCGCACAAACACAAACAATTCTAAAATCTTTATTTTGGTCATCACCATCACAAGCTTAAAAAAATGACGATCACCCAATTACATCATTGCATTCATATACACACAATCTTGCCTAAACTTGCGGTTCAAGTGCCCATTTACGTGGTCTTGCGCAAATTTGAATAAAAAGATCTCACATTCACATCCAGTGCTTAACAGGAGTTAATAAGTCCATTCAAAATTTCAGACCAAACATCAATCACAATCTTTCGTCACGCCTATCACAACATTATCATTTATGTGGTGCTGTTACAGCAGACACGAAGATGCTTCTTGTTGACAAAAGGAGAGCCTTTCGGCTAGGCAGCAGATGGGGTATGTACCAAGTTGGGCCCTGATGAGGTTTTGGTGCCGGCTTAGTGCAGTCTCATGGTGCTGCTTCCACTTGGTTTAAAGTTAGTGTAGCGTGTGATTTTTTTAAAGGCTGCGAGATTCTCAGCGTGATATTAGGTTGGGATGGTGTTTGTGACATATGTGCTTACATGAGTGTGTCCTTAGTTTTTATGTTGGTTTGAGATTTGAGTAACAAAATGGCATGGGGAACATATGTTGAGGTGTCCTTCAGAATTCAGTTGTTGGTGGGTTCTGATTTCAACTTTTTGACTGGATTTGGATGATGTATTTTGACAAGTTGAACATGAACTTTGAAAGGGCTTTTGATTCAAATTTAAATGATGATTAGATATGGAGTAGAGTCAAGATGACTGATTTTAGTATGTTGAGATGAATGTTCTGAGAAGGATCATTGTGAAAAATATCTGTGTATACTTATGACCAGTTCCTCATCCATGAATACAATACATTCTATACAATGTTTTCTCATTGCTCTAACACCGCAAAATGGCGATATTTCCTACAAAAATACTGCCAACAAAACTCTCATCTGAAAAATACCAAGAGATTTTCATATGGAAAACACGAGAAGATGCTGATTCGCTATCTAGATAATCTGTGGCATTTGATCGGACGCACGTCCATTGTATCACTCACTTTTACCTGCGCAGTTTTAGTCTTGGACGTCAATGATGCTATTGCCTTGGCTAATATCACTTTTCTCACAAGCTGTTGCCACATTTCATCATGTGATCCTCCCTTTTTCACTTCTTCTTTCAATTTAAATTGCCTGTAAAGAACCAAATCAGGATTTAGACCACAATGTGATAATGCCTATTTAGAAAATACACAGCATGGTGACAAATTGAGAATGCTTAATGAAAAAAACAAATCAACTTGGCATCAAAATGCAAACACCATGTTTGAAAATAAATTTTCTTATCTAGAAGCTGTGTGAATTATAATATTCAAGTAGATAAGACTTGTTAAGTACCTGCAAAGAGGAACCCTGCAGTGATCGGAATGATCACAAGTGGAGGAATGGAGATGAAGAATCTGCCACATTCTTTTGCACCTTGAGCATCCTCCATTTACCCGCTTTTTGCAAGATGCAAAATGTCGGATCAGCATTTGAAGACCTTGACATGTTGTAAATTTACTGCAAGGAGTGTTGGTTGGCTCAACGTCCAAAGGTCCAACTGCTGTGCAACCTTCTGTGCATATGTGCTCCAGGCACTCCATGGCTTCACTAAGCTGCAAATACAAACTCTGTTCCTTTCTAAGCCTTCTTGTTCTTTTTATCCTCTGTAACCCATGAATCAGAAATTTCTGTCAGGTATCTGAAACACTTTTAGGAAGAAAAAAACGAGTGGTGAAACACGGGGCGGAGATTTACCAGTGCATTTTCATCCATAAACTGCAGTACATCGAGCTCGAGCCAAGGGTCGTGTTCTTGCAAGACCTTCCAGCCTTCCGTCTTTTCAACAGTCTTGAATTGGCTAGAGATCAACTTCATGCATATGAGGGAAAGATCAGGTGCATCACAGAGCTTTGCAAGCTCAAGCACATCCACAACATTCTCTTTCATCAGTGTCTTGGTCAATCCTTTCGTAACCTTTTGTTTCAGCTGAGGTACCAAGAACACGTGGGACAAAGCCAGAAGATGAATCCCATACTTCTCCATCTCCAACTCTGAACATCTGGCATTCATAAACATAACTTAAACACATCAGCATCATCGAAATCCAATTCATTTTCGCTTAATCCCAAATTCAAATAAAAAACCACTTCATAGCTAGGCCGAGAAGCCAAAGCCAATTCAAAGTCAATCTTCCGACATGATATGACTTCTCACGAATTAAAATCTAACTTCTCCACTGAAATTGGAGGAAGGTGACATCTCCAAAGCAGATCAATAATTATATACTCAACAGATGTCAGACAGCCACATAATTCATTGAAGAAAAAAAATCTAAACGACATTTCTTCTTGCTGGACAAGTTTCTCAACAAATATTGATTTCCTGTAGCTACAGTCCGCAAATCAATTTTTATTCATTAACCAAATTGCAAAGAATAGACTATCAACTTGAGCCAGAAAATTCACAAACAGGCAACAGCAATCGGACTCACCTAGCTGTATACAGAAATCTAACGAAAACGGAAACAGCTTCAGCTGGAACTCCGGGAACCGAAATGACTCTCTCGCAGCCGTTCCGCTGCTTCGTCGGCTGATTGAGTAGACTCTCCAGCACACTCGACGCCTTCGCCTGAAAGTATACAAATCCGTAACCGATCAGATTCCAAAAAAAACTCGCGAGTTCAAAAACATCAACCATATCAAACTCAATTCAAACCCTAAGCACCATCCAATTCACCTCAAACTTCACGAAGCCGAATAAACCAGTTCAGATTTCAGCGAAACTTACCAGGACGGATGAGTGAGCCGGAATGCGGACGCCGCTGGAGGTGACGATCTGCACGTCAGGCCTCGGCGAGAACAGTTTGCCGGCGGTGGTCGGAGATCGCTCTGCCATTTTTACAGCAATAATCAGAAATTATTTTGGAATGGTTTTAAGGCTTTTAGTTGGCAGGTCGGTTCTATTTATAGAGTTGGATTCGTGATTCGTCTGGCACGAGGAACTTGCCTGGCATAGTTAAAATGGATATATCGCGTCAATTTCTCATGAGAAATTGGAGCGCGCGTGGAGAAAGTTAGCTCGAATCGGTTCGTTTGGATTTCTGAAAACAAACCGATCGTTTCTTTGATTTATAATTGTTTATCTTTTTTTTTAGTAGTACAAGTGCCAACACAGCAACGAAGGGAAACAAGCTATCCACGAAGGACACCACTCTCAAGAAGGGCACGGCAAACAAGTTGGTCGGCCGACCGCATTGGCCGACACTACATAACCAAATGAACAACCACCGTGCCCTTCGATAAAAACAGGAGTCTAACTCCTGAGACCTAAAAAACTAAAACAACTAAAACAAACAACAGCTCAGACCCAAACAGGCTGAGAGTACAACCCTCATAAGTTAAACAACACTCAGAGGGACTAAAACTAAACACACCTAGCTAAAACTACAACTATCAGCAGACAGGTTAAACCCGGCTAATCCACCAGCAGCAACAACATATGAACAACCAAAAAAACAGCCGCAACCCATAGCCCATCCATCCCGCAGGCGAGCCCACCATCGTCTTCACCTTCAAAAAAAACGGCCCACTCACACACACCATCACCACCGACAGCAGCTCCTCCGCCACCACCAGATCCAACCAATATATACAGATGAAATATATACACAAACAGAGCCAAAAAAAACCCACAGCCGACCAAGCCCGAACCTAACGTATCCGGTTCGACCGCATCAATTGCTATGAACGGCATCTATATGGCGCGTGTAATATCGTAAGCAGCCGATTTGGATTGCTGGAAAATATGAGCTGAAAATTTCTCTCATATTTACATTTGTCACAGTTTGGGATTTCAAGCTTTAAATGCGATATCGAACGACGCCGTTTTGAGGACGAGAGTGAGAGTTTGCTAGGGGTCGTTTAAAGATTTTTGAAACGGCTCTTGGGAATTGGTCAGTCATGAAAAAGTACCTCCGAGGTGGCGGTCCTCCATTGTCCACGTAGACTTGATTGTCTGTATGTACTTAATGCCCTTCCACTAATGAAGTTTCAATTTTTTAACATGAAATTTGGATAAGTTTTTTTTAAGTATTGATTTGGATAGTTCTAACCAGGTTAGACCATGTTAGCAATTTGGCAATATTTTGGACGAAATAGGATTTCAATAATTATTATGTCAAAAACGTCATATATATATTTGGGATCAAAAGTAAAAAACGTCATATTAAAATTATTAAGTTTATATTCTGATGCGTCCGACTCCGATGAAATGCTGCGATCTCAACCTTCATTTATTGAAAAGAAAAAAATTAGGGTAAAGTTTATTAAAGAAATTTGAAAATCAAATAAATTTAAAATCACATAAAATTTAAAAAGTTGGAATAAAGTCGTATTTATTGAATTTTTTTTGGATATTCTACAACGGTGGCTTTTCGGGAGAGTTCCTCCCCCTTCTCTCATCTTCCCAGCGCAAAAGCCACAACCGCCTCAGTTTATCCGATCTTCGCCAGCCGCCTCACCCGGTTGGTTCGTCTCCTCCTCTTCCCAGTCGTTTCCTTTCCTCGCGTTGTCTGTCTGCTCTAACGATGGTCCGTCTCCCCTCAGTTTTCTTCTTGCCGGCTTCGTCGGCGGCGGTGTCGACTCGGCTGCTTCTTCCTTGTCTATGTTGCCGTGTTGTCTGGGCTGCTGGTAGGTGATGGGTGATACATATATGGTGGCCGGAGGAGCGGGTGGTCCGTACTGTTCGGCGGTGGTTGTTCTGGTTGGAAGGTGCTGGCGCGTTTGGAGATTGGAGTGGTTGCTGGTGGCGGCTCCGGCGCGTTGATGGTGGTTGGTGGGTTGTCTACGAATTGATGGGGGTGACTGCTGGTGGATGTTTTGGCTGTCGGCGTTTGTGCGGCACAAATGTCTCATTTTTTTGAGCTTCTAGTTGTCGCCGTGTCGGTGACCTTCAAGCCGCTTTGTGTAGTTGTTTGTTTTTTCGTTAGGTTTCTGGTGTAGTCACATGTTGTTTTTGATTTGGCCTGAGCTCCAGTGGTGTCTTGGAGTTGGCTGATGCGCTTCTCCTTCTGTGTGGGCCACCTTATCCTGTACTGGGCCTTGTTGCCTGGTCTTTGTACGTCTCTTTATTGCTATCGAAAAAAATAAAACAAATTTGAATGATGAAAAGTGCATCTTCAAGAATCTGTATCATTAAATTGCAAGCTAAGGGCGAAGTTGAGTGGCCTGGTGGAAGGCGCTCCCACCCGGCTCAAACAGTGTCCGGATTCAAGTCCCTCTAACCCCTAACAACTAACCCCATCAAAAAAAAAGTGCACGCTAACATCGTTGCACAACGAAAAATACAAGTCAGACCCATATAAAAAACCTTTAAAATCATGTGATTAATTTGTTCAACAAGTCCAAGTAGTTGTGTTTTTTTGTTTGTTTTCTTTCCTCTCATTTTCTTCCTACCAAGTTGGACAGCATAAATTGGGATATTTATTTGAATGTGTTTATCCTCTTATACGTGTTCCAAGCGTTGTCATTTATATTTTATGTCGACAACATTTCAAAGGCATATATAAATCATTAGCACAAGGCACTTTTAATTTTAAAATAAAAATCAATCGAAACGATCTTGTTTTTTATTGAAATAATATTATTTTGAAATATTCAGTATTTGGTCGCGGTGCACGTGCATCATTTTGATTCAAAATAGTTATAATTCGTGTTTGCCTAAATAGAGCTGGGTATGTAAACATTCTCAGCAATTATTAGTTTTTGTTTTTTGATTGGCAGGCATTGTTAATTTATTTTTTTGATACAACACAGGCGTACAAAGACCAGAAAATCACTCCACAAATGAAAATAAACAACAACACTGACAATGTAGCCAACAAAACACAGAAGACATGGAAATGTAATCCGTGTAAAGCGTGTCCCTTCGTCAGCGGCTGCAATATCTTCACAACAGAGAAGCTTCACGAATCTAAATAAACCAAAGTGGCCAAACAGGCATTGTTAATTTAGGTCAGGGTGGTACTTTAGGAATCAAAGCTTTACATATTTATTTAATTTTGATAGCAAAGCTTTACAGATACTAAGGTTTTGGTTATGTTTTTGGATGAGTTGGGCCGAAGGTGGTGCCAGCTTAACAAGCCCAAATCATGAAAAGAGAGCTGCATTTATTCCAAAAGCAACGTTCCGCGTCCAGCCCTGGTCAAGGTTATATAAACAAAGGTCAACTTAGAGTTTGGTTACTTTTCTTTCTGTCACCTAACATCGCAAGTCCACTCACCGCCACTTAAACCACCGTCTAGGGTTTTCAACCGCCACCGCCGATGTCGCACTCCATCACTCTCCTGGCACTTCTCATATCCCCTCCACCTCCTCGCCTTCGTCTTCGCCGCAACATCGGCAAAGTGGTGCACGATCAGTATGACGAGTACAGTTTCTGCGCTTTTGGATTCGATGCGACATTGCAACGACTTGGCGGATTATAATGAAGTTATTGAACAAATAAGCACAGATGTTGAAGATATGAACGTAAACTAAACAATTGCAAACCGTAGGTTGTGGATCGAGTCACGTCAGAAGTTGTTCTTCGATGACTCAATTGATACTATGTGTCCCACACATATTTTTCAAAAATGATACCTTCAGCTAGATACATCACATCAAAATATCGCGTGTGTCAAAACAATGTGGTTTCAATAAAAATGATACTGTTTTGTTGATTTTTTTTTAAAAAAATACAATAAAATGCCTTTGTTTTATCAACGACATGGTTTTGTCATTCATATTATTTTATTTTATTGCGCTAGACCGAATCCGAATCCTCAACAATGAACATAAAAAAATAAAAAAAATAAAGGAATGATCAAAGCTAGTGTTATTTTGTCATTCGTAGCAGTCATCTTCTTTTCTCTTTCTTCCTCTAGAAACCTCTCCAGTTTTCTTTGCCGACCAACTCGATCGAATCTTCTGCTGCTTCTTCGCCGGCCGTCCCTCCGTCGGCCTGGCACTTCCCCTGGCCGTTTTAAGCTCGTTTGTGGTTCCCTCCGCTGCTGGTGTCCCCCGCCTGTTCCTCGCTGATGTCTTCGTCGCTGGCGAGGCCGGTTGGCCGCTGTTTCTTGGCTCGGCTGCTTCAGTTACGTTGGGTGGGAGTAGCGGGTTCGGGGCAGGAAGGCTGCTCGCCGTCTGTTTCGCTGTCCGGCGGTGGCTGCTTTGGTGGAGGCTGGTGGGTGGCGTATGGGTGTGTGGGGGTGGCGCTGCAACGGGCTGATTCGTGGTGGGTGGATGTTGCTGGTTGAAGGGGTGGCTGCTGGTGGACATTTTGGTCGGCGGCGTTTGTACGGCTTAAACGTCTCATCTTTTTGAGCTTATTTCTGTCACCGTAAAGGTGACCTTCTAGCCGTGTTGTATAGTTGTCAGTTTTTTTAGTATTTGTAGTTTAGTTTTATAGCTCAGGAGCTTGGCTCCTGTTCTTTATCGAAGGGCTCGGTCGGGTTTCAGTAGATTGTGTAGTGTCGGTCACTGAGATCGGCCGACCATCTTATTTACCGGGCCCTTCTTGGCGTGGTGCCCCTTTCGTGGCAGCTTGCTTTGTTTGTAGCCTATTGGGCGTTTTAAATCGAGAAAAAAAAAGTTCAAACTTCAAATCATATAATAAAAAAAGTCAGAAGATACACATGCTGAAATGCACGCGAGGAACACGTGACCCTAAGAGCATCCCACCTTGTTTTTTTGAATCATAGAAAATGATCATGACAGATGATCAAAAAAACCATGCACCCCCACCATGATTTTTTTGATCATTCCATGATCTTTTTTACAAAAAATCATGGATTTGATCATGAGCCGTGAATCAATCGCAACGCGACACGTCTCCTGTGTAAGAAACAGTACAATTTTTATTTTGATCTTGCAACGAATATATCTTCTAAATTACAAAGTAAAAAAATTTAAAATAAATACCAATATTCATAATTTTTTGAGCTCTATAAAACGAGATACACTTTGATATATTTTTATTAATCTTAATAATTATGAGTTATAATTTATGTAGTGATGAGAGAGAATGATGATGAACATTTTATTTGATCATGAGTGGAATGCATATGATTCATTTGATCATGGGGATGATCAGATGCGAGATGTATGATATGGTTTTTTTGATCATGATGGGATGCTCTGCATCATCATAATTCATAATCATGATTTCAGTGGTTGGTTCTTTGGGTGCAGTGATGACCTGTCTCCAGTGGCGGATGGAAGGGTGGGGCGGCCGACCCCACATCAAACCTCAAATGCGGATATATTGACTACGAACGTTGAGTTAGAAGCTAATTTGAATGATGAAGAAGTTGAAATTATCGAGACTGATATTGTTGCTGATCCTGGGTTGCGCAAACCTATTGAGAGTTATGAAAGTAATATCAGAGATCGTATTCGAAGAGAATACGTAGCTAAAGGCCCATGTCAACCCAAAGGACATAATTTTCCTAGAAAGAAGTATGGAAAAGATAATAGAGCCTTTAGAGATACTTGGTTTGAAGATTTTGAGTGGTTGGAGTATAGTGTCCAAAACGATGCAGCATTTTGCTTTTGGTGCTTTCTTTTCAAGACGAAGCTTTACAACCCGGGCGAGGAAGCATTTACATCAAATGGGTTTAGTAATTGGAAAAATGCGTCTGAGAGGTTTAGAGAACATGTTGGCTCGTTTAGAGACTCGTAGATGTCAATTATCTCGTAGTAAAGAGTCAATGTAGTTTGATTTGTTGGAGATTTTAGGTTTATACAATGTGCGACTGGTCTGTCTTATGCGAACGCAAAAAAATTTCTATTTTTACTTAAAGTCCGCCCCCCATCGATCCAGTCCTGGATCCGCCACTGCCTGTCTCCAGTCTGATTTTGGTTCCACAAATCCGGCTGAATCGCAACTCGCGGTCAGCTAGTGTCCCAACACAAATTCCACTCCACGCATGCCATTTCATTTTACCCACTAATCAAGGGCACCATTCGTTAAGACCATGCAGCACTTTAAACCCTAAAAAAATCTGAGTTTCCCCATCAATGGTAGTTGCTCAAAACCCCACATAAGGTCCCACAATAAACGTAGCTAAACCGAACCCTTAATATACAGAGTTTTTTTATAAAAAAAAAGTGACTCGTTTTGAGTTTCGAATTTCAAAAATGATCCATGTGAGTTTGCACTTTCAAAAATGGTTTGTTTTTAATAAGACCGAATTTTCGGAAACCGATTTTTCCCATTTTCTCAAACACCGGATGACAAGGAACCGGTGTTATATGAAAAATTATAAAATCGGATTCCGAGGATCCGGTTTTTGCAAACAAATGACAGGTGGACGAAACGTGAATTTTAAGTGTACGTGGATGCCGGGTGGAAAAAAAATTAATTTTTTTAAACATCGATTCTGGGGAATCGGTTTTTGTTTTAAAAATTTTTTATTTAAAAATCATCTTCTCCAGCGAGCTTGAATATCCTCGGGCTGTAGAGGACCACATCTTTGAATATCCGCACTACTCACATGACGTATTCTTTCCCCCGCTGCGTACTGGGGTTCCTGTGGCAGCCATGTCGAGTGCAGGGCCGCTAAGCGGGGCTAAGTGCAGGCCGTGCAAGCTGGTATGCAGAGGGAAGTACGTTGCAAGGGCCAAGGGTTATGGAGAGAATGGCTACACGGTGGAGCTAGACCGAGTGGCCAACGGGACTTCGGAGCTTTGTGATGCACATGGGGAGTGGGCGAAGGGGTGTGTGGTTGATTGGGAAGAGGTGAGGAGGAGGGTGCTGGGGAATTGGGAGGCGATTCCGGCAGTGGAGATTTGTAGTTTGGGTCTGAGTTCAAAACAAACTTAGATTCATTCTTGTTTTAAAAATATTTATTTGCCCTTTCATCGAGAAGGATGATTTTTAAAATAAAAAAAATTTAAACAAAAATCGGATCCACAGGAACCGATGTTTAAAAAAATTTAATTTTTTTTCTACCCGGCATCCACGTACAATTAAAATCCATGTTTCGTCCACCTGTCAATTTTTGCAAAAACCGGATCCTCGGAATACGGTTTTATAATTTTCACATAAAACTGGTTTCTGGCCATCCGGTGTTTGAGAAAATGGCAAAAATTAGTACCCGAGAATCCGGTCTTATTATAAACGAGCAATTTTTGAAAGTGTAAACTCACATGGGTCATTTTTGAAACTCGAAACTCAAAACGGATCTTTTTTATAAAAAAAACTCTTATACACAAGCCTATTAATGTTTTGTGGGTTTGGTGGCAAGTGAAGCTTTTTAATTCTTTTTGTCCCTTTTAATGATATTTTAAGTTAATAAACTTTAGTAATTGAGCTCGTGTCATCATTTTTTACTGTCTAAATTCCGAATGAATATATCAATTTTAACTTATATTTTTTTCGTTTTCTGTTTGACACATAAACAGTCTATACTGTCATCATGCTGGTGTACCGCCTATCATAGAAATTTGAATTTTGATTGGGAAGAAGAGTTCAATATGAGAGTTTACACTTCAATTGATAAATAAGTGTACTGTATAGTGTCAAAATGTTCTTCTTCTATATCAATATGTAATCAATCATATAGTACTTAATAATACATTTTAAACCCAATATACAAACACATTAGTTTAGTACACCAGTTTCAATTACAAGTCAAGACAGTGAATAAGTTGTAAAACAATAATTTTTATACATATTTCATATCAACAACACTTCTACACATGCCTTTAATTCTTTAACAATGGACACATTTGGATTGTTCAGTGAAAAAGAATCACCAAATGGCCCAAAGAAACAGCATGCCGAGGTTGTACTCATCAGAACTACGTCGAGTCAACACACAAAACACTAATTAAAACGAACAATATAAAGTTAGAAATCACCAAATTGCGAACACATTTTTTGTTTAACAAAATGACCATTGATTGCCTAGCAACGTGAGCCCTTCTTGCAGTTAAGTGCACCGGCAGCCGTAGTGAGCGTTCCAACTAGCGAAGCCGGTCTTGCACTGAGACTCGACGCCCTAGCGTAACTTGAGGAAGACTCGGAGCCAGAAGGCGTGAAGAATGCATCATTTAGTAACAAGTCTCCCTCGCTTCTCCAATTCCAATTCTTCCACTCGCTCTCGGGCGCATCTTCGTGTTTCGTCACCTCTTTGCTAAATCGAATATTGGGTGCAAGAAAACGATTTCCTTGACTATTGATGGTCGGGGCTGCACTTCCTCCTATGGCATACATTTCCCAATGTGTATAGTCATTGTTCACTACATGGAAATATCCGTGTCGACACCTATATATAAACACCAAAACTATGTAATAAAAAAAATAAAATATCGAGATATCGGGTTCAATCATCTGATCACGCTCCTGATAGCGAATATTTCTTTATTTGAATCAGACATAGCAAAATTGTCAAATGAAATTACCTTGGCATTCTTTGAACAAGTCCCTCACCAAAGTGATTAAAGGCGATAGTGACTTGCATGTTCCTGTCTTGAGTATAAGAATCACTATGTCCCAAAAGCATGACCTTATCATGATGCGTCATGTAATTGTTCGAAATAGTAATGGCGGTCGAGCCGTGGATCGCGTCAATCAGTCCATCTCGGCAATTGGACAATGAATTGTGATCGACCCAAATATGGGACCCACCGAATATGGAGACACCGTCTCCATCCGACAAGGTCCTCCACCCGTAATGGTCAGGGGAGTCGCGAACATATGCATTCCCCCCTTGCTTACAGTCATGTATATTTAACCCATGGATAATAATATTCGTCACGTATTGAATTGTAATGCATGGTCCGCCCGCAATGTGCACGCTAGCTCCTCGACCATCCAGCGTCTTGAACGAGTTCATGATCAACTCTTCCTTTAATTGTATTACCATATCACGCGCAAAGATGATCCAGAGCGGTTCCTCCTGGATCACAGCGTGACGCAAGGTCCCCGGCTTGGGGGTGACGGGATCGTCATCTCCAGAGTCGGTGACAACATAGAATTTACCATTTTTGCCACCAAGTGCATTTTTGCCAAACCCAATTGCGCAGTCTGCCAATCTCTGTCTGTTCTTTTCCCAATTGGGATCACATCTCCAGCAATCATCAATTGGGTTTCCAGTTGCACATGACAAGTATCCCAAATTCCTCCTAGTTTCATTAATTCTCCTTCAATCAAAATTCAAAACCAAATTTAATCCAATTCATTGGAAAAAATAAAGTTAGAGTTTATTTGAGCTAACAAAATTTAACAATATAATGACTGCCAGACGTCGGATTAAAAATATTTAGACGCTCACCAATGAACCTGATCGACAATTTGCTGTGGGCGCTCCAGAGCTCCAGCTGAGATGCAGCGTGAGGTTAAAATGAGGACAATGAGGAAGAATGAGAACTGAGTTTGAGCCATTTTTAAGTTATGGCTCAACTCTGTTTTGATCAAAGTGAATCAGGGATAAGTGGGAGAGGTGTATTGAGTTGGGGGTTTAAATAGATAAAGTAGGAAGTTTTTTTTTTTGGAGTGGCTAGCGTGAGTATATAAAACATGTGGGGGACAAAGTGAAAGGTCAGGAGGTAAGGGGCCGTTCAAAAAACGTTGCTTCGTGATTTATGACGTTTTTACCGGGTGAGATTTGGGTCGTTTGGACTAGGGGAGAGCAAAATTCGGTAATTACTGTTTACCGTCGGTAAATTTATCGTTACCGAACCGATTCGGTTCGGTAAATCGGTAAAAATAAGTCGGTAAACGGAATAAATTTTGAAATCGGTAAATTTACCGTTTTACCGTTTTACCGAAAATATTAATAAATAAATAAAAATTATATATATTATAAAGAAATTTTTTTTAAAAAACATTTATATATATTAAAAATCAACATATATATTTACAAGATTTATAATATATATTTAAAAAATTAGAAAAATAATTAATTTCGGTAAAATCGGTAACGGTAAACGGAATAGAATTTTATATTTCGGTAAATCGGTAAACGGTAAAACGGTAAACGGTAAATTACCGTTTGCTCACCCCTAGTTTGGACAAGTCCACGAAGTTGTAAAATTAAGAATATCGCAGTAATTATAAAATAATAATATATGTTGAATTAACACTATAACTAACTTAAAAAGTCGTTATTTAAATATTGTAAAATATCAAAAAAAAAAATTGTAAGGGTGTTATAGGACACTAAAGTTGGCATGTTTCAAATCAGTCTTTTTGATAGCAGCATGTTGGTTAAGGAGTTAGACATGATTCCTTATACCCCGAGTTCCAGTCTGGATGCTTCTTCGGTGTTATGTCTTGCAATGGTAAAGGTGTCCGATGATGCGGCCTGTGCTCCAAATGTTGAAGTATGTACCAATGATTCAGGGGTAGATATGTGCGGATCGTTGGTAAAAAGTACCGGACCTAACATGTGCTTCAAGATACCGATATATGTACCAATGACTGCGAAATCCTGTCGAGAAATAAAACTTCAAAAATCTATATATGTATGTCCTGTACATTCAAATTATAAATTGTCTTTTTGATAACAAATAAACATGTGGCAAAAGAAGTAAACTAAAAGACAATTGGACATGGATTTGCTGTTCATATGTTTGGACTAAAATCGTTAGTAGTTATCAGCAGTCTCTACATTTCCTAATTGACATGTTATTCCATGATCGCATAATTTAATACACGCAGTCCTTTTTAAGGATTCGGATCCAAATCCAATGCAAATTGTAATAGTCAAAACGACAATATTTTAATTAAAATTGTGTCATTTTGATTCAAGTAATTTTTTAATTATACTTAAAAATTAGATAATAAATTAACAACATTTTGATTAGAACGATCTCATTTTAACATCATAACATTTAATTGCATTTCACCGGATATTTTTTTCCTCTTTTTTAAGTCCACAAGACGACACAAACTTAAACTTGTAACACCTCAATACGTCCAAATTTACGAAGTGTTATTTTTGAGGCAACAAAAAGTCAGTTGCTATAATTATAATAAGTAGATTGAGATGAAAGATTTTGTGACGCAACAAAGAATTGTAAAAAATTAAGTTTGTAATTTCGTGTCAATTTCATCGGATCATATTTTGGCATTTATCGACCACATTTCAAGCACATGCATGTTAAATCAAAGTACATCACACTATCAATCAAACCTACAATGAAACAACAATTTTTTTTTAAAAATTACAAAAATTTCAGTCATTATTAAAAAAAATTGTAATAAGCTGTGGTCACAGGTTGCAGGGGCGGATGCACTATGGAGGGAGGTGGGGCAATTGTTACGGGTCGATTTTCTGATTTTTCTTTAATATTAGGTTAATGCAGTGTATTTTCGACTGATTTTTACATCTTGTCCCTGATCATTTTGATTATATGCCCCCTCTAGTATGAAAATAAATTGCTGAATCCGCCCCCAATCCGAAAATATTTATCTTGCCCCTGGTCCGAAAAATTTCAGGATCCGCCCCTGACTGGTTGTACATGTATTATTAAACACATCTGTCTATAAAAAATTCAATTGTAACGAAAAATATATCTTCATCCATATTTCAAATGGCTTTCGTTACATCCAATTTTTATAATTGTAATATTAATTTGTAGAGAAATGATCATTGTAGCAACTATTGATGATTGCAAATCAAATGAAATTTAATTTTCATCTGTTGAAAAAATCAACCACAGATCTTCCAATCCCCAAAGCTGTCAAATAAATCTATATAACCGCAAATGACGCCGTAATTTCCCCTCCCCACCTGAAATTACGGATGATGTTAATTTACTATGAATGATGTTATTTACTATGAAAAAGCTTCGTTATAACACATATTTTTATACAAAGTACAAATTAATGATAACATTTGATTTGTATGGATGCGATTAAATTATGTTTATATTTAATTTCTCGGCGACGAATTATAAAATACTAATAATGAACTATATCGTACTTTTAGTTTCTCGACGACGAATTATAAATCACTTTTGACGAAATTTACATTTTACACTAAAAATATATTTTACACATGATCTTTTCTATTTTACTATATAATTAATCACAACAACAACATTTTCAGATAGGGGTCGGCAAAGGGCCGGGTCGGGTAAGCCCTAGCCCTATCGGGCCGGGCCGAGTAGGGCTTTTGGTCGACTGACATGCGTATTTTTAACCCTTTATAGTTGTCAAATTATATGTTTTAGGGGTCAAATTGTAGTCAAACAAAATTTATAAACCTTGGTAAGCCAAGGGTCGATCCAAGGAACAACGTGTGTGAGTACTAGTTAACAAGTGATTTATTTAGCTATTCCAAATAATGAAAGGTTTTGGTGTGGTGAAACAAATTGCATAAATTAAATGCGGAAAAATAAAAAGGTTTCGGCTTAATTGGAGAAAAATAATTCCAAGATCAAACTTCACCCGTGCCAACCCCACTAATCATGCGATAATATCATGTGAATTAATCATGCTATTGAATATGAAAATAAACCGAAATGACACTTAGACAAGCCGCCCATCCACGGATCATTGTCTTAGATTAATCTTAGTCATTGAACGCCGTCCATCCACGGATTATCAACGATTTTGATTTATTGAGTTTAGGGTTTTTTAGACAATTAAGTCAACTTTCCTATTAATTCACGTACTACCATTGTAGCTACCATGACTTAATATCAATTTCATATAATCCGGTTAATACCTAGGACCCATCCATCTTTCGGTAATTAACCTAAATACGTTCTAGCAATGCAAACATACCCTTTGATGTAAATACTTGCATAGAACGATAAAATTAAGTATAATGAAATTGAATATTCGAATTGCAATGGTGAAAAACGTTTAAATGATCACATGAAGAGTTGGGTATAAGGCACGGGATCCGTAGGATCCCGGAATAAGAAGACTACTCACTATTCATGGTAAGTTAACCAAAAATAGTGCATAAATAGGGATTAAGAACGAGTGAACCGTATTGGCGATGTAGCTCGTTGAATAATCTCTAGCAATGATGTGCTTCTTCTTCTTCTCCAAAAATCAGATTGTGAGCTAATTGTGTGGGATGAGAGATGTTGTGGCGGATGATTGTGTAATGAGATGTGAGGGATGCGTCGGATTGTCTTGTAAGAGACCTCCTTATATAGGTCTAGAAAGAGTATGGGCATCTTAAAGAATAATAGCACACCTTTAGGCATCTATTAGTTCTCTTTGGCACATGGAGTACTTGATCACACCTCAAAAGGGGCTTTGGAGAAGGCATCACCATGAGATACACCTCATTTAGGCACTTTAGTAAAAGGTATCACCATGTGATACATCCCTTTAGGCATTTTAGCAACATGTATCACCATGTGATACATCTCTTTAGGCATATTGGTGTCACTTTTGCATTTGAACATGGACTCCTCTTGAATGTGGCCTTTGAGTATGAATAAAGATATGAATCCCACTTGGTGCCTTTTGGCACATGTTTGGATTCCCTGGTGGCTTTTCCTTGACATGGTCGGATTATTCACCTTTCCGCATATATGAAATTTTCTAAGCATTTCTGTCGAGGCCAAATCCTCAGATAATGAATGTCATTCGAGGTTTCTGGAATCGTCCCAACTATGTGCGCGCGGGGTCTTGTCGGGGCCTTTGACCAGTTTTGCCTTGACATGGTGGGTTTATTCACTTTTCCGCCTATATGAAGTATTCTAAGAATTCCTGTCGAGGCAGAATCCTCAGATAATGAATTCCATTCGAGGTTTCTTGCATAGTCTCAACTATGTGCGCGCGGGGTCTTTTCGGGGCCCTTGACCAAATCTTCGGAAATTCGCACCTCCCCATATGGGCATGGAGGGAAACACTTTGGTCGATCCATAATTTCCATATGGTGACTTTCGTTCGAGGATTCTCGCACCGCTGAGATTCTGTGTGCGCAGGTCCTGTTTGGGCCTTCAGTGGAGATTGGGGCATTTTGGGGAACCGGGCGGCTCAGTAGCTCAGAGCCTTCTCTTGGAGTTTCGGCGATCTTAGGATCCGAATCTGATCTTGGTGTAAACTACAAAGTTGTAGCTCTTTGAATTAGCTTTCCAACAAGCTAAATTTCGACCCATTCGGACATCGTATGCGCTCTGAACATGCCAAATACTTCGTGAAGGTCCATCTGCCCTGTTTTTGCCCAAATCTCAACTAAATGCTTTGTTTTGCTTTGGGTCAATCCAAAAGTGTTAAGTATGTGATATTTGACCTGAAACATTAGAAAAGAGATTAAATGACAATAAAATGTCGGGAAAACAAACATAATCCATCATCGAATGAAGTGAATAATAGGTCAAGAATTCGACCGATCAAAACACTCCACACTTAGGATTTGTTCGTCCCGAACAAACATTAAGTTCAAGTCAAATAAACTTCAAAATAGGTACCCACTCAAGTGTCATGTGATCAATCTTATTTAAAATAAAAATGATAACTCACTGTCGTAGAGGACACGGATGCATTTAGCATATGCATCAAGCCTTTAAACCTCTAGGCTGCCCTAGTAGGACGAGTATAGTCTCGCTATAAGTGTTCAAAAAAAAAAGGAATACTCACAAATCCCAAATACAACTCGCTATAAGCATGAACAAGATAGTACCTCATTTATCTTAAGCAATACGCAATGAATACCCCATGCACATTAACTAAAATAGTAATCAAAGACTAACTTCTTTTCTTACTGAATTTCGAACCACCAATGACCTTACAATATGCACATTCAAAGACAATCAATATTAGAGTTATCAAAATGGCTAATCTAACAATTCATTCAACCTTTTTGCAAGATTTGAAATATGATCCTTATAAACATAGAAAGCGTGCCAATCGCGCGCCTATGCTATCAAGAAGGATAGTCCATGGGCTAACAATACAAAACTCATTTCCAAGTTTTAGGAGCTAAGTCCATAATCCGTAAGGAAAGAGGAGTTTGACACTTCATTTTCAAAACTATCTCAAACAAAGTCATGCTCACGTATACTAGTACAAGGGTCATCCCTTTATTCAAATCATAATGCTTACACACTAAAAAGAATGATGGAAAGGACATTGCCAAACTTAAGTGTGTGCCTCATTTTCATGGCACTTTGCCCATGATATGCTTCACGAAATTTTTATTTTGATAGCTTGCCTTATTTTGGCTTGTGCTTGCAAAATCTTTTTGCTCTTACACAGGATTTTTCTTTGGGTAGCTTGCCTTATTTTGGCTTGTGCTTGCATATACAACAACATTGAATTTGTTGGGGTCAATTTTTCACCCAAATTGACTCCACACTTAAGATTCGGCAATGTACTAAGGATATGAATGGTGTGTGCATACAATATGAAAGAATAAAGATCACCTAAGAGCAATGACTAGTGTTTGAAAAGAAGAAAAGTATTTTCATGCTTGCTAATTCAATGTTCAAGTGATGCAAAAAAAAGGTTGCCTAAATCATTAGATAGACAAAGGATATCAACAACATTGACGTCTAAGAATTTAGCATTTATAAAGAAAAACATGGTGATGTTCAATTCAAAATCAAGTCGTTAGCAATGATACTAGATAGTTTAGTGATGTGGTAGTGCGAATGCCTTTGAAATTCGAGTACTCAAATATAAGCTTAGTGCATAGAAAACGTAAGTGCCTACACATGGAAATTTAAATAGAATGCACTACACACCCACTCCACACTTAAAAACAAGCTTAGTCCCTAAGCGACAAATATATAGAAATAAAGAGTGTAGTGCAGAATAAGGTTGGTAAGGCAACTTACAAATGGTTTTACTTCCCTCGAAGACCTAGTTTAACGTCTTGGCGAGACATAGCTAGGGAGATAGGGCTAGAAGCATTCTCGGGAAGTCCCTTGCTGAGATCCCTTCCCGAGAAGTAGGTTATCATTAATGCTTTCAGGTGGTGCCAGATGCTTCAGGATGTGGTAATGCTTGAGGCGTTGTCCGTTGACCACCATTGATTTTCCTCCTTCGACGCTGAGCTCCACATGTCCGTCTGGATATGCTCGTTCCACTGTATAAGGGCCACTCCATTTAGTGCGCAGCTTCCCTGGGAATAGTTTAAGGCGGGAGTTGTAGAGGAGGAATCGCTCGCCTTCGTTGAATTCTCTGCGCACTATTCTTTTGTCATGCCACTTCTTTGTTCTCTCCTTGTAAATACGAGCATTCTCATAGGAGTCTAGTCGGATCTCATCGAGCTCGTGTAACTGTAGCAGTCGCTTTTCCCCAGCTGCCTTCATGTCCATGTTCAGCTTTCTAATGGCCCACAAAGCCTTGTACTCGAGTTCGACTGGCAAGTGGCAGGTCTTTCCGTAGACAAGTCTGAACGGACTCATACCGATAGGAGTTTTGAATGCAGTCCTGTATGCCCACAGCGCATCGTCTAGCTTGGACGCCCAATCCTTCCTGTGGTTGGAGACTGTCTTCCCCAATATGCTCTTGATCTCTCTGTTAGAGATCTCTACCTGCCCACTGGTCTGAGGGTGATAAGGAGTGCCGATCTTGTGGTAGACACTATACTTCTTCAACAGCGTTTCGAAGTTTCGTTCTTTGAAGTGAGAGCCACCGTCGCTGATAACTGTTCTTGGCACTCCGAACCGAGGGAAGATCACCTTCTGAAACATTTTAATAACCACCTTGGCGTCGCAAGTAGGAGTGGCCACTGCCTCGACCCACTTGGAAACGTAGTCGACTGCTACCAAGATGTACTGATTTCCATGAGAAGGTGGGAATGGTCCTATGAAGTCTATCCCCCATACGTCGAAGAGGTCTACTGCGAGAATACTCTGCTGGGGCATCTCTTGTTGCTTCGAAATGTTTCCAGTCCTCTGGCACTGATCACAGGTTTTAACGAACTCGTGGGAGTCCTTGAATAGAGAAGGCCAAAAGAATCCGGACTGCAGAACCTTCGTAGCTGTTTTCGAACCAGCCCCATGTCCACCGTACTGAGAAGAGTGGCAGCGCTCCAGAATGTACGGGATCTGGTCCTCGTCGACACAAGTCCTGTAGAGACCGTCAGCACATAATCTATAAAGGAAAGGGTCATCCCAGAAGTACCTTTTAGCATCGGAAAGGAATTTCCTCTTCTGGTTGTGTGAGAGGTCGGGAGGGAGGATGCCACAGGCCAAGAAATTAACGAAATCTGCGTACCATGGTACGGTGTCCACGTCAATGCGCATCAGCTGTTCTCCTGCTAGAGAGTCAGTCATCGGGAGTGTGTCCTCTTCGCGGTTGAGCTCTCCTAGCTCGAGGCGTGACAGGTGATCTGCAACCAGATTTTCTGCTCCCTTCTTGTCTCTAATGTCGATATCAAATTCCTGGAGGAGGAGGACCCATCGTATGAGACGAGGCTTGGAGTCTTTCTTTGACAACAAGTATTTGATTGCAGCGTGATCGGTGTACACTATGGTCTTCGAACCAATTAAATACTGCCTGAACTTCTCGAAAGCATAGACGATGGCCAGCATTTCTTTCTCTGTCGTAGTGTAATTAACTGCTGCTCCGGCGAGGACCTTGCTGGCGTAGTAAACTACGTGTAGTTTCTTGTCGATGCGCTGCCCCAAGACTGCTCCTACTGCAAAATCACTAGCATCGCACATTAGTTCAAATGGCAGCTCCCAGTCGGGAGGCTGCACTATCGGAGCGGAAGTAAGAGCAGTTTTCAGATTATTGAAAGCATTTAAACATGAATCATTGAAGTTAAACTCAGCTTCCTGGCAAAGTAGATCAGTGAGCGGCTTTGCTGTCTTCGAGAAATCCTTGATAAATCGCCTGTAAAATCCAGCGTGCCCGAGAAAACTCCTGATTCCTTTCACGTCTTTTGGTGGGGGTAGCTTTTCAATCACCTCCACCTTCGCGCGATCGACCTCGATGCCACGGTTAGAGACCATGTGTCCCAGTACAATACCTTCCTGCACCATAAAGTGACACTTTTCCCAGTTTAAAACCAGGTTAGTATCAACACAACGTTGAAGGACATCAGTGAGGTTAGAGAGACATGCATCAAATGAAGAGCCATACACCGAAAAATCATCCATGAATACTTCCATGGTGTGCTCTAAAAAATCAGAAAAGATAGCCATCATGCAACGCTGAAATGTGGCTGGTGCATTACAAAGACCGAATGGCATACGTCTGTAAGCAAATGTGCCAAAAGGGCAAGTAAAAGTGGTCTTCTCCTGATCCTCGGGGTGTATAGGGATCTGAAAGAATCCACTATAACCGTCGAGGTAGCAGAAAAACTTATGCTTAGCTAGACGTTCCAACATCTGATCAATAAAAGGCAATGGGAAGTGATCCTTAAGAGTGGCCTTATTCAATTTCCTGTAGTCAATGCACATACGCCAGCCAGTTACAGTACGAGTAGGAATTAATTCATTGTTTTCATTTCGTACAACAGTCAGACCTCCCTTCTTAGGGACAACGTGCACAGGACTTACCCACTTACTATCAGCAACAGAATAAATGATGCCGGCATCTAATAATTTCAGAATTTCCTTCTTGACCACATCATTCAATTTGGGGTTCAAACGTCTCAAGGCATCCCTACTAGGTCTAGCATCGTCCTCAAGGTTAATTCTATGCATGCACAAATCTGGGCTAATCCCCTTGAGGTCGTCTATAGAATATCCTAGGGCTGGTCTATGTTTTCGCAAGACATCAAGCAATCTCTGGGTCTCTACATCAGTCAAGGAAGCATTAACAATCACCGGGTATGTCGAGTTAGGGCCCAGAAATTCATACCTGAGACTTGCAGGTAGAGGTTTCAGCTCTACCTTACAAGGTTCCTTACCTGACTCGGTGAGCTGTCCAGTTTCAGCGCCTCCCTCAATGCTCACTGCGCAGAGATCCATCGGTATGGGGCAGCCTGGTGTAACTCTGTAAGACTCAATAGAGGTCAGTGTAATGGGGAGATCAACATCAGCAGAGTCTAACACATCACAGTCAGCTAAAAGACTAGGTGTCTTGCACATGTCAGGCAAATAAAAGACAACACGTTCGCTGCCCACTCGCAAAGTTATAGACCCTCTATCCATGTCAATAACAACCTTAGCCGTATAAAGGAATGGTCTACCAAGTATAATCGGGATGTCTATGTCCTCTGAGATCTCTAGCACAATAAAATCAGCAGGTATGTAGATATTTTTCACCTTGACAGGTACGTCTCTTAGAATCCCTTTCGGGAGTCTACAAGAACGATCCGCAAGTCGAATAGAGATATTAGTAGGACAAAGATCACCCAAATTCAGTTTAGCATACAACGAGTAAGGCATGATAGACACACTAGCACCAAGATCACACAAAGCACGTCTAATAGTAATGCCACCAATATCACAAGGGATAGAAAAACTCCCTGAATCCTTAAGCTTAGGCGGCATGGGCTGGTGCATGGCAGCGCTACACTCCTCACTTAGGGCCACTGTCTCGGTCCCGTCCATCTTCCGTTTCCCAGTCAGAATCTCCTTCATGAATTTTGCATAGGTGGGGATCTGGGTGATCGCATCAGTGAAAGGCATCGTGATGTACAGAGTACGAATCTGGTCCACGAATTTCATGAACTCTTTGTCTCTTCTAGCACCCTTGAGCCGCTGAGGGAAAGGAATCGGAGGCTTATAAGGAGCTGGCTCCACTGTCTGCGCAGAATTTTCACTTCGGTTTTCAGCTTCTATTGATGATTCCGCTTCAGCAGGAGCAGAATTGAGTGCTAATTTTTCTGCTATTGCTCGAGTGGTTTGAGCTGGCAGCATTTCAAGCTGTTTTCCTCCTCGGAGTGTGATAGCATTCACTGATTCCCTAGGATTCGGATCTGGTTTCGAAGGGAGTTTTCCGCGTTCTCGAGTTGATGAATCTGCTTGCTGTGCCACCTGATTTTCTAGCATTCTGTTCTGGATGGCCATCTGCTCAAGTTGCTGCTCGAGTGCTTTCACTCGCTTATCCTGCTCTTGAGCCCGCCTATCTTGCTCGGCCATGAAACTAGCCATCATGGACTCCATGCTAGAGGAGCTGCTGGATTCCTGTTGCTTGGGCTGCTGTGACTGGTAGGCATAACTCCCCGAATTCTGATTTTGCTGCCCTTGTGACTGGTTATTGTATTGAGGCCTCGACTGGTAGGAAGTATTATTCTGCGTTTGCTGAGCCTGATTGTTGTACTGACCTCGTGACTGATATGGTGCATTCCCTTGCTGCTGTTTGTACGGAAAACTAGGAGGCGCCAAATTCTGAGGCTTGTAAGACAGGTTAGGATTATTCCTGTTCGGATTATCCCACCTGTTCGTGGGTGGTCCATAGCCGAAACCAGCCCCTTGATTATTCTGCCCAACATAATTGGCATCCTCCTGATTTCCACTGTTATCATCTTGTCCCATCATTGGACAACCATCTGCAAAGTGAGAAGGAGAGCCACAAATCTGACAATAGACACCAACATTAGCAACATCAGATGACTTCATAGAGGAGGCTGTCTTCAGATTTTTTATTTCTGTTGCGAGCATCTTCACTGTATTGGTCAACTCAGCGATGTCATTGGTGCCATCGGCGTGACAGAGATCTTGCACGCCCTTTCTATCTTTGGGATTGCCTCGATCGCTGGTCCAGAGGTGGTAGTCTTGAGCTGCCTTTTCCACGATAGCATAGGTTTCTTCCAGAGGAACTCCAGTAAGTCCTCCGCCAGCAGTTTGATTTATTAAGGTGCGCATTCCCTGATCGATTCCCTGATAGAAAGTGTCCATGATCTGCCACAGCTCTAGATTGTGGTGAGGGCACATCCTCATCAGCTCCTTATACCTCTCCCAAGCATCGTACAAAGTCTCACCATCCATAGAACGGAACGAGATGATCTTGTTCCTAAAATGAGCCGTCTTTGATGGCGGGAAGTACTGTTGGAGAAAAGCTTCAGCCAACTTATCCCAGGTAGTAAAAGTACCCTCAGCGTGGCTGTCTAGCCATCTACTAGCCTTGTCAGATAATGAGAATGGAAATAGCCTGAGGTAGTAGGATTCTGGAGGGACACCATTGGTCTTCACCGTGTTGCACATTTGGACAAAACGCTTGAGGTGCTGGTGAGGGTCTTCATTCATTCGTCCCGAGAACTGGTTGTTCTGCA
This sequence comes from Rhodiola chrysanthemifolia, assembly GCA_033675395.1. Lineage (NCBI taxonomy): Eukaryota > Viridiplantae > Streptophyta > Magnoliopsida > Saxifragales > Crassulaceae > Rhodiola > Rhodiola chrysanthemifolia. Next base: position 18,629,477 of record CM066204.1, read on the forward strand.
CCATCTGAATAAGTCCGGTTTTGAGCTCCCAGTTGTTGTTGTCTATACCAGGTGGTGCAATGGCGGACTGAAATCCTGAGACTCGAGAAGCAGTGTAGTCTCCAAGAGTCCTGCGCGCTGGATGCTGCTGGTCATCTCCGATTAATCCGCGCAGTGCCGGTGGATCCATGTCAAGTGCTGCGACTCCGCGATTATGTGCTCGGAGTTGCCGAGCTTCGTTCTGGGCCTGTCGAAAAATTCTTCGTTGGTCTGGTGAGTCCTCGTCTGATTCTTGTATCTTCTTCTTCTGCCTTGGTGTTTTCTTAGGCATGTACTATTTAGCACTTGTGAGAGACAAGAAACACCGTGAGTGAAGCAAGAGAGAGTTAAGTAAGGAACAAGGTGGAATAGTCTAAACTACACTCATTAAATCTAATATCACACATAACGTTGCTCCCCGGCAACGGCGCCATTTTGACATGCGTATTTTTAACCCTTTATAGTTGTCAAATTATATGTTTTAGGGGTCAAATTGTAGTCAAACAAAATTTATAAACCTTGGTAAGCCAAGGGTCGATCCAAGGAACAACGTGTGTGAGTACTAGTTAACAAGTGATTTATTTAGCTATTCCAAATAATGAAAGGTTTTGGTGTGGTGAAACAAATTGCATAAATTAAATGCGGAAAAATAAAAAGGTTTCGGCTTAATTGGAGAAAAATAATTCCAAGATCAAACTTCACCCGTGCCAACCCCACTAATCATGCGATAATATCATGTGAATTAATCATGCTATTGAATATGAAAATAAACCGAAATGACACTTAGACAAGCCGCCCATCCACGGATCATTGTCTTAGATTAATCTTAGTCATTGAACGCCGTCCATCCACGGATTATCAACGATTTTGATTTATTGAGTTTAGGGTTTTTTAGACAATTAAGTCAACTTTCCTATTAATTCACGTACTACCATTGTAGCTACCATGACTTAATATCAATTTCATATAATCCGGTTAATACCTAGGACCCATCCATCTTTCGGTAATTAACCTAAATACGTTCTAGCAATGCAAACATACCCTTTGATGTAAATACTTGCATAGAACGATAAAATTAAGTATAATGAAATTGAATATTCGAATTGCAATGGTGAAAAACGTTTAAATGATCACATGAAGAGTTGGGTATAAGGCACGGGATCCGTAGGATCCCGGAATAAGAAGACTACTCACTATTCATGGTAAGTTAACCAAAAATAGTGCATAAATAGGGATTAAGAACGAGTGAACCGTATTGGCGATGTAGCTCGTTGAATAATCTCTAGCAATGATGTGCTTCTTCTTCTTCTCCAAAAATCAGATTGTGAGCTAATTGTGTGGGATGAGAGATGTTGTGGCGGATGATTGTGTAATGAGATGTGAGGGATGCGTCGGATTGTCTTGTAAGAGACCTCCTTATATAGGTCTAGAAAGAGTATGTGCATCTTAAAGAATAATAGCACACCTTTAGGCATCTATTAGTTCTCTTTGGCACATGGAGTACTTGATCACACCTCAAAAGGGGCTTTGGAGAAGGCATCACCATGAGATACACCTCATTTAGGCACTTTAGTAAAAGGTATCACCATGTGATACATCCCTTTAGGCATTTTAGCAACATGTATCACCATGTGATACATCTCTTTAGGCATATTGGTGTCACTTTTGCATTTGAACATGGACTCCTCTTGAATGTGGCCTTTGAGTATGAATAAAGATATGAATCCCACTTGGTGCCTTTTGGCACATGTTTGGATTCCCTGGTGGCTTTTCCTTGACATGGTCGGATTATTCACCTTTCCGCATATATGAAATTTTCTAAGCATTTCTGTCGAGGCCAAATCCTCAGATAATGAATGTCATTCGAGGTTTCTGGAATCGTCCCAACTATGTGCGCGCGGGGTCTTGTCGGGGCCTTTGACCAGTTTTGCCTTGACATGGTGGGTTTATTCACTTTTCCGCCTATATGAAGTATTCTAAGAATTCCTGTCGAGGCAGAATCCTCAGATAATGAATTCCATTCGAGGTTTCTTGCATAGTCTCAACTATGTGCGCGCGGGGTCTTTTCGGGGCCCTTGACCAAATCTTCGGAAATTCGCACCTCCCCATATGGGCATGGAGGGAAACACTTTGGTCGATCCATAATTTCCATATGGTGACTTTCGTTCGAGGATTCTCGCACCGCTGAGATTCTGTGTGCGCAGGTCCTGTTTGGGCCTTCAGTGGAGATTGGGGCATTTTGGGGAACCGGGCGGCTCAGTAGCTCAGAGCCTTCTCTTGGAGTTTCGGCGATCTTAGGATCCGAATCTGATCTTGGTGTAAACTACAAAGTTGTAGCTCTTTGAATTAGCTTTCCAACAAGCTAAATTTCGACCCATTCGGACATCGTATGCGCTCTGAACATGCCAAATACTTCGTGAAGGTCCATCTGCCCTGTTTTTGCCCAAATCTCAACTAAATGCTTTGTTTTGCTTTGGGTCAATCCAAAAGTGTTAAGTATGTGATATTTGACCTGAAACATTAGAAAAGAGATTAAATGACAATAAAATGTCGGGAAAACAAACATAATCCATCATCGAATGAAGTGAATAATAGGTCAAGAATTCGACCGATCAACAAGCGATTAAATTATGTTTATATTTAATTTCTCGGCGACGAATTATAAAATACTAATAATGAACTATATCGTACTTTTAGTTTCTCGACGACGAATTATAAATCACTTTTGACGAAATTTACATTTTACACTAAAAATATATTTTACACATGATCTTTTCTATTTTACTATATAATTAATCACAACAACAACATTTTCAGATAGGGGTCGGCAAAGGGCCGGGTCGGGTAAGCCCTAGCCCTATCGGGCCGGGCCGAGTAGGGCTTTTGGTCGACCATAGCCCTAGCCCTTTACACATTAGGGCCGGATCGGGCCGGAGCCTGAGATAATTCATCAGCCCTAAAATCGTTATCGGGCCTTCATTTCATAGGGCTTGTAGGACTAGGCTCGAGCTCGGGCTAATTTCGGCCTAAATAAATGACTAATTAATCGACAAATAACTCTTTAAACACAAATACTATTAGTTTCGACGTGTGAGATTTAATGGATGTGAAAAAAATACATTCTTTTTATATCAAGAACGTCCTTAAATCAATAAATATACGATTTTAAATCGGGCTCGTATTTCGGGCCGGGCCGAATAATCGAAGCCTTAGCCCGACCTTAAGCCCTTCGGATCCGGCCATAATAGGGCTTGCGTAGGGCTAGGATCGAGCTCGGACTAGGGCCGAATTCGGGACGCCCTAAGACTTATTTCGGCCCAGGACCAAATGCCGACCCTATTTTCAGATCCTAGTAATCATATTGCAACTTTTGGTAATAAATGAGTGATCATATAATTTGGTCAAAATATTGCCTTTCCAAATGGAACCTCGTCAACACGTAACAAACTGTATAGTAGTAATACGTGAGAAAATTCAACTTTGTCATGATTGGACAAATTGGAAATAAAAGCTAGTCAAATTTTTATCCGACTAGAACACCGGCTAAATGATTTGGTAGTCAATTTAGGATTTTTTTTTTTGGATAGACAGTTAGTTGTTAGATGTTAGTATCTGTTCGTCAGAGGAATTTGAACCCGAATCAGTGACACCAGAGGAGCACCTATCACTGAGGCAATTCTCTTCGCCGTAGTCAATGTAGGATATTTGTTACATACAGAGGGGTATTTTGCAATTTCATGAACAAAAAGGACTTCAATATAGTAAAAAAAAATTGAAAGTAAAAAACCCGCACCTACAACATCTCAATTTTTTTTTTTGATAAATAAAGAGACATACAAAGACTCAGAAAAGACTCAGCAAGACAACGATAATAGACCACAGGACTCACAAGACAGGACCAGAATATGTAAACATAACACCGCAATCCACGCCTAGCAAGGCCTCAAAGATAGTCATGCCAAGAAAGTTTCCAAGCCAATATATGCCACATCGGCCAAACAAAATCCCATTAGAGCACCAGCCGATTTCCTTGAAACTTCGACACAAAACTGCACAAGTGAAGACTTCAACCCCGACCGCCTGTCACTGGAAGCATGCCATCAAGAGATAATAAAATGGCATAACGGAGGACTTTAAAGCTAGGACATGTTAACTAGCTGGGAGCAAGGACAAGCTCCACTTTGCCTCGCGCCGAAAGGGATGGCCAAACAACCAAAGCCAGGAGACCAACAAATGCAACAAGTGCAGCCCCAAAAAAATAGCACTAAAGCTAACACTACAACTACAAACTGAAAACTACAACTAAAAGTAAAATTAAAACGACAACTACAGCTAAAACTAATTCTAAAACTGAAAGTACTAACTCTAAAGCTTCCGCAAAGAGCGGAAGGGAAACTAAAACTAAACAAAAAGGCAAAATACACACCGGCAACGCACCCTCCGCCCACAGACCCAAAGCATCATCATCGACGTCCAACCGTCAAAACAAAAAACACCACGACCACCAAAAACCCACAGCACCACAACCGCATACAACCCAACCATCCAACCATCACCAAACAACTCACCACCAAAAACCAGGCCACCACAACCGCAACCACCGGCCGAGAACACCCACCCAAACGCCAACTCCGGCCCCAACACCAAACCCACCACCCTCTTCAGCAAAGCCACAGCACCGCTGTAAACTTTGACGGAGCAACCCACAAGGCGAAGTTGGGCATGGAACATGAGCGCAGCAGGGGAGGAGGAGGGAGCCGGGTGGGGTGAGGAGGCGAGCACAGACAAGGGGGAGAGAGGTCAACGGGACAGGAGACTGGTAGAACGTGGCCCAGTGGACATCGACGAGAGAAAAAGGAAACCCAAAGGAGCGGAAACAGTGGTCGCCGGCGGAGAAGCAAGATTGCTGATGAAGGTGCTCGCTGGAACTTTGTAGAAGGTGAGAGAAAGTTAAGGCATAGGCTTCTACAACATCTCAAATTGAAGTTTGCATCGATTTGTTTCCATTTCCATCTCGTCGAATTGAAATTAGGCCTGCAACTTAGCAAAACGGTGCCACTTTAGTTCGATTAGTCGTACCGCCGGGACTCCATAGTTGAATTTGCGACGCCATAGTCGAATTGGCGACGACTTGTCGCATTCCATTCATGTTGCAAAAACCGACTGGTCGACTTGGCGAGTGGCGACGCCATGAAAACCCTATTACGTCGTTTGACCACCGCGGCGTCAACCTCAAACTTAACGAACGATTCCGCAGCCACTAACCTCACCACGCTCTTCAACAAGTACGTCGACCCGACCAACATCTACTCATGGAACGCAGTAATCCAAGACCTGGCTCGGGGCGGCGACTCAGTCGAAGCCCTTAGAGCGTTTTCCTCACTCCGCAAGCTCTCAATTCGCCCCAACCGCGTCACATTTCCCTGCACAATCAAGTCGTGTTCGGCGCTAAACGACTTATGGTCCGGTAAACAGGCGCACGGGCAGGCATTGGTGTTTGGGTATGCGACTGATTTGTTTGTGACGTCAGCGTTGGTTGATATGTATTGTAAATGTGGGGAGCTGGGTGATGCTTGGATGGTGTTTGATGAAATGCCGTTTAGAAATGTGGTGTCTTGGACGACTATGGTTAATGGGTTTATGCATAATGGAGACGCTGAGGGTGCTTTGAGGGTGTTTAAGGAGTTTTTGAGTGAGGAAGGTGGAGATGAGGAGGTGAGGGTAGACGAGGTGGCATTAGTTTCGGTGCTTTCTTCTTGTTCTCGGGTTTTGGGGAAGGGAGTTACGGATGGGGTTCATGGTTTTGCGTTGAAGAGAGGACTCCTTGGGTACTTGGGAGTTGGTAATACTTTGATGGATGCTTATGCCAAGTGTGGTGAGGTGGGTGTGTCTCGGAAGGTGTTCAATGAGATGGGAGAGAGGGATGTGGTTTCGTGGAATTCGATGATTGCATTGTATGCACAGAATGGGTTGTCTTCGGAGGCTTTGAGTGTCTTTAAGGCAATGTTGAATGATGAGGATGTTTGTTGGACTGAAGTCACATTATCGGCTGTGTTGTTAGCCTGCACACATTCAGGGGCCCTGCAAATAGCTAGGTGCATACACAGTCAGGTATATGATATAACACCATACTTTTACAAACTAGTTCATTGGTGTGTCTTTTTTTTAAAATTGTGGTTCATTGGTGTGAGTCAAATGCCTTACTGTGTTATGTAATTATAGGTTAAGAAGACTGGAATGGAACACAATCTGTACATCGGGACTTCCCTGATTGATATGTACTTCAAGTGTGGAAAGGTTGATTTTGCAAGAGAGACATTCGAAAATATGAAGACCAAGAATGTTACGTCTTGGACAGCCATGATTGCTGGCTATGGAATGCACGGTCTTGCTCAAGATGCAATGGATATATTTTATGAGATGAGAAAGTCAGCTGTCAAACCAAATTATATAACATTTGTATCAGTTCTAGCAGCGTGCAGTCATGCAGGATTTGTAGAAGAAGGCCAGCGTTGGTTCCGAGCCATGAGGAACGAATATGATATTGAGCCTGGAGTTGAACACTACAGCTGCATGGTTGATCTTCTAGGCCGAGCTGGTCGCATTAATGAGGCATATAACTTGACTCAAGAAATGAAGGTAAAGCCGGATTCTATTGTATGGGGTTCACTTCTAAGTGCTTGTAGGATCCACAAGAATGTAGAATTCGGGGAAATTGCTGCGGCAAGACTGTTTGAGCTAGAACCAATGAATTGTGGGTATTATGTACTTCTTTCCAATATGTATGCCGACTCTGGGAGGTGGAATGACGTTGAAAGAATGAGAAGTGTAATCAAAACTTTCTGCTTGGCTAAGAAACCTGGGTTTAGCGTGGTTGAAGCAAGAGGTAAAGTTCATGTGTTTCTGGTGGGAGATAAGGAGCATCCACAACGCGAGAGGATTTATGAATATCTGGACCAGTTACTTGTTAAGCTGCATGAAGTTGGATATGTACCCAACAATGGGTCGGTTCTCCATGATGTCGACTCTGAAGAGCAGGAGATGACATTAAGAATTCACAGTGAGAAATTGGCGGTTGCATTTGGAATTTTAAACACAATTCCTGGCACGGTAATACACATTTCTAAGAACCTTAGAGTATGCAGTGATTGTCATACTGCAATTAAGCTCATTGCAAAGGTTGTTAATCGTGAAATCGTGGTGCGAGATTCAAAGCGTTTTCATCATTTCAAAGATGGAGGCTGTTCCTGTGGAGATTACTGGTGATCTTTACCATAGAGAAGGGAAATAGCATGCTCTGGTGCGTCCTGTCACCTCCAGAGGTATCTCTCATAATTGTTCACTTTGGAGTAAGTAACTGAATCACTTTCTCTTGTAGCTTATAGTTCACTATTATACATAAAAGAGAAAGAAACACGTCTATTAATAATTTGAAGTGGGTCTCGTAACAGAAATACACATGGATATACTGCCATTGTTAAGCGTAGCTGTTATTAGTTAAGCGTACGTTATACTGCCATTATTGCATGTTTAGTGCCTCTTTAAGTACTTCAACTGTGGATATATGTGTAAGGAGCACATTGTTTTCCTCTTTATTGATGCAGTTATATGTTGGTATATATCCCTTTACCTTATTCAATGTGTGTGCATGTGCTTGTATTAAATAGGTGTAATATAATTACAGATTTAGTGCCGTTTTTTTATTATTTAGCCAAAATGAATTGTGGTTGATTTGTGTCACAGGTTGTTCATCTGAAACATCTCCTGGGTACAAGATTCTTTGAAGAGTTAGTTATCAAGAAATCAACATGCGACATCAGGTGCTATATAAGTCGTGTTACCATACATCGGTGCTAGAACTTGATTCTTATCCGTGAACCCCTCAGTTTGCACGCTATGGGATGAAATTTTCCTTCGTCAAGAATAAAAGATCAAAATATGGCAAGTTTTATTTATCTTTGATCTCAGAGTCGGGCATAAATACAGGAGCATATGCAAAAAAATATGGTACAACCCACATGCAAGTATTGAATGACAGAGTTCACAATCACAACCACGTCATAAACAATTTTACTACGCAGAGATTTTCTTGCGTGCTCTATTCCCTGTGGCAATGCCAACTAGAAGTTTTCACAATTGGCATCCCAATTTTCTTTCCGTGCATCTCGTTCTTTTAAACCGGCCTGGGAGCTTTTCTAGAGTATATGGACACAAGGAGGTGTGCCGTGCTGTATAAATGCATATTCATGGAAGATCAAGTTTGAATGATTATACAATTCAAAAAAGAATATTCAATCTTCGTCCCCAGCTCGGAGAAGCAAGTCAGAAGATAACATCCAGTGGTAATTTTTTCTTCTGAATTACTACGCAGCGAAAATACTCATCCGAATTCTTCTTGTCACAAGTTTCAGTTTTCATTGAATTCCGAAGTACAATTATCATTTTGTTTATATGGCAGCAGAACAGGAAAACACAACTTCTCTAATAGTCACAATCAGAAATGTGATTATGCACGGCACGACATTTCAACAGTCAAAGCTCAAGCAGCCAATGCAAACTAAATGTGCCAGAAATCAAGGCTACAACAAAAACATCCAATCAGATTATGATGCTTGATTATCAGCCCCAGCTATAAATTGACCGATACAACTCATAACCAACTAACCAATCAGGACCATCTTCCATCAGTTTCTAAATTGTTGTTCTTCACCCCATCAACTTTTCATGGCAGGACCCTCTTCCATAGCATCTCTGAGTCTCCCTAGGCTTTGCATTATTGCTCTTGTCACCTTTCCACAGTTTTTCGTGCCAACTGTATATTGCCAATCCCAAGGTCTGATTATCATCTTTAATCCTTCTGTGTTATTTCCTCTTGGCTTCAAATTTTCTTTGTTAATTGTAATTAATTGATTTGCAGTAAATGGTGCAAATGAGGTTCATCTTGGAGTTAGTATTAAGAGGTCAGATTTTCCCAGTGATTTCTTGTTTGGTGCTGCAAGCTCAGCTGCCCAGGTAAGTATAAGAAAAGTTTATGAAACAGAAGAAAAAACATAATATTTTTATTTAATAAAAAGAATTATTATTTTAAGTATTTTTATTGGAGTATTATTTTAGGTATTTGAAAGTGTGATTATCATATGTGTAATGAAGTAGATGCAATGCAGACTGAGGGATCAATTCGAGCAGACGGTAGAGGTCCGAGCATCTGGGATTACTTTGTTAGAACGAACACTGGTAAACTTAGCAGGAATAATTTTTTTATTGACTCCAGTTTCCATGGGTGGAATTTATCATAACTTATTCTAAATGTTCTTCAGAAAAAATTGCAGACAATAGTAGCAATGATGTAGCTATTGACTCATATCACCGATTTAAAGTAAGTGATCCTTGAAATTTGTGATTTTATATCTCTGACTATGTTTAACTCCTGAGTTTATACAACTGAGAATACATTAGGAGGATGTCAGGCACGTGAAAGATGTGGGCTTAACTAGTTACAGATTCTCGATTTCATGGACCAGAATAGTTCCGAGTAAGGCGCCACATCTTACATAACTGACCCCATCAACTTTTTGGTATAATTGCTGGATTTACGTGTATAATGTTGACAAATCTCCGGTACTTTTTTCTGCAATTTGAAGCTGGATCTGTCAGTGATGGAATAAACCACAAGGGTATTGATCACTACAACAAACTCATCAATGAAGTTGTGCAAAATGGTAAATTCATAAAATTATACAGAGAGGATTTCATTTTTCGCTGGCAATGTAACTCCATTCTGATTCCATTTATTGTTTTAGGATTGGTTCCATTTGTGACCTTGTTTCACTTTGATTCGCCTGAAATTTTGCAAGAGCAGTACACAGGGTTTTTGAACGAATCTATCGTGTAAGTTTAATAATACAAATCATTTGGTGAATGAGTGATCTCAGACTTTTCTTTAGTCTAGGAAAACATATAACTGTGTTAAATTTCCAAGGACGTATAAATTTGTGTGTTCCGTTGTGTAGGGATGATTTTAGGGACTATGTGGAAATTTGTTTCAAGTCATTTGGTGACAGAGTGAAGCATTGGATCACAATCAATGAGCCACTGATCATTGCACATTATGGGTATGAGACGGGTCAGCATCCACCGGGTAGATGTTCGCAGCCACTTGGCACTTGTTCAGAAGGGAACTCAAGCACTGAGCCTTACATAGCTTCACACAACCTCCTACTAGCTCACAACGCCGCCGCTAACCTCTACAAGCAAAAGTTTCAGGTACCTTTAAGAAAAATTCTGTAACTATAAAACTCAATACTTACCATCATCGTATGCTTGGTATTTTTTAGGCCATGCAAGGAGGTGAGATTGGGATCTCATTGGTCGGACAATATTTCGAGCCATACTCAAACTCTTGGGAAGATATTGAAGCTGCTAAAAGAGCCATGGACTTCACTTTTGGATGGTAATTTTTTAAAATTGTGGAACTGAAGACTGCTTCCTCAACTCTCAAGTCTCAACTAAATAATATTTTGACGACTTGTAGGTACATGGATCCACTGGTCTTTGGAGATTACCCATCTACAATGCGTAAGCTAGTTAAGGACAGACTTCCGCAATTCACAAAAGAACAGCAATATTCGATCAAATGGTCATTTGATTTCATTGGTATAAACTACTACACTTCCAGATACGCTCAGGCGGCTGTGGCTACCAATAATATTTCCACAAAAAGCTTCTCCACAGATTCCTTAACCAACATCACAAGTAAGGTTTTCAGGAAACTCTTTTTCGGACCATTTATTGAATGAACTAATTTTTTTCTGTGTTTTTCTGGTCCAGCCACACGTGCCGATGGTATGCAGATTGGTCTCAAGGTTGAGATACCCAGCCTTTACATGCAGTTGTTTATGATAATTCTTGTTATACAATCTTCTCTAAATTTCTCACAACATGCAGGCTCAAGGGAGCTCCTACATTTATATTTATCCAGACGGTTTACAGAAAGTTTTGGAATACACGAAGAACAAATACAGTAGCCCCAAAATCTATATCACCGAGAATGGTAGCTTCTGCAGACCTTATGACAGATGACATATCACTACGTTAAATTTTATTAATGTTTCATAATACTTTCGACTCTGTATCAGGTGTGACTGAAGCACGTAACGATACCTTAAAACTTGAAGAGTCATTGAATGATCCGCATCGTGTCAGTTTCATAAGCGAGCATTTGGATCGAGTGCACAAAGCAATGGAGTAAGTCAATTTGATTCGTCAGTATCAAGATCTTGACATTTTTACTGAGCCAACTTGCTTACTGTCTTCTTTTTCTTGCTTTTGTTTTCAGGAATGGAGTTAAGGTGGGAGGATATTTTTACTGGTCAATATTTGATAGCTTTGAGTTCTCTGATGGATACACAGTTCGATATGGTCTCCATTTCGTGGACTACGAGAATAACCTGAGACGTGTTCCGAAAAAGTCACTGACCTGGTACAGGAATTTCCTGCTTGGCAACCATCACAATAACGCAACTCATGTGTAAATCATTTCAGGAATGATTAGCTGTTGAACCATCTTCCATTCTTGTGTACATAAATAACACTTCGGAAGTTTTATCAACAAAAAAAAACACTTGTAAGATGAATAACCGAAGAGACTTCTCTGGCAGATGTGATGCTTTTTTTTTTGTTTTTTTTGACAAGAGATGTGATGATGCTGAATTTGATATTTATTAATAAGAAGTTTCATGTTGCATCAAGGAAGTTGCAAATGTTGTCCCACAGGTTATATCTACTTGTGGTGAAATGATGTCATGCAGGACTTGAAGGTTATCACAAACACAAAACACGAAAATATCAACAAACAAACAAACATGTCCCGAACCATTAATGCTAAGTTTTTCTACTGTTGACTGCTAATGCCAAAAAACAAATGATGATTTCACAGGGGAAGACTGCTAGTGTTGGTGATTTTTCGAAAAGCTAAATTACAAATGGAGTTCCTCAATAACGAACAAAATGTGTGCGGCCACAGCTAACGTACAACAACATTCATCAGAAAAGCAGCAGGTAAGAGGTAACTATAATTGGCAGATTCTCTACAGCTCAAACTTGGAAGGCCTTGGTAATTGGTATCACACATCTAGTCCTCAGCCTCTCTCAGTCTTGTAATAAGTTGATCCTGCATGCCCCACCATATTATTAGAACAAGCAGCAGCAGAAAGTAGAATTGACATGACTGACATATGAGCTCTTAGACTCACTAATCAGTTTTTATGAATGTCGCAAAACCGGTATAACTCACTTAGTTGTGACATAGACATACCTTCTTCCCTTTTACTGACAGGCCCCTCTCTTTCAAAAGCGCCCGCAGTCTTTCCACGGTCAAATTGTGGTACTCTTTCACTGAAGCACTGGATTTTAGAGCCTCTGCATTTTCAAAAGGCATACATAGTCTTAGATCTCTGTAGGCTGTAGCTATACAAGTGTTACGTATACCAGTCTACTCAACCCATTATCAACACTTAACAATTACAAAGGAGTGTTCTTTCTTTTGAAAGATAAACAGAAATTAGGACAATGCAAGATAATGGCAATAAAAGTAAACACTGCACTTTTATATTCCAATTTTGAATGGTATTGATTCGATCTTACCGTGTCTAGTAGAAGACTGTTTATTGGCGACGGCTCTTTTAGACCTCCCGTCCAAAGCTGTTTCAGAAGCCCTGTAAGCACCAACCACAAGATGAAATATGGATCCAGAAATGAAATGACAAAAGAGTGGTCATCTCACCCCATACCGCAATGAAAAGCAAATTCAAAAATTGAATAAGAAACTTCACCTCTTTTTAGAATTTTCCCTACTGGGACTCTTTGAGTCAGCTTTTTTCTTCTTTAAAGTCAAAGATCTAATCAAGATATTTGTTTGGTTTGTCGTGATCAGTTGCTCCTCTGGATAAACAGCAAAATAGTAAGACATCAGAGGACGGGACATGACAACCAAAATACAGCCATTTTGGCGAACCTGGTGGTGCAGTATCACGGTCGCACACATAAACCCGGAGACCTCCCTGCAATCATCATTTTCAAAGTAATCAGAAAAAAACTTTTACCCTTACCAATATTAACTATCAAGACCTGGTTCAACTACTATGCTGAAATAAACTCCCACCTTAGTGTTGACCTCATTCAGCGAGAAAGAAAGTTAATGTTGACACCCCTAAAATGAATCACACTAAGAAGGCTAACATAATCCTTATAACTCGTTAGGTGCATGATCCATGAAACAAAATCAGTTCTTTGACTTAAATTCATACTAAATTGATTAAACTGTATAAGTTGTCATCCCACTCTCAACCACAAAAACCAACTTTCAAAAACACCTAATTAATCAAACAAATCAACTAAAATTTACAACGCTAAACAATCGACCACAATTCAAGCTGAATTCTCAGTTACTGCCCAAACAAAATCCAAATTTTCACAAAAAGCATTGAGAAACCAAATCGACTAAGAGAGGACTGCAAGCGACCAGGTCCAAAATGCGTGAGGCCACATACCAGATTGGACGAGATGACGTGGGAAGAGAAGAAGCCGCGAGAAGGGAGATTGACTAGGAGCTTCGGAGCTTCCGGAAACGGCGAATCCGTACCGGATGGCGTCGAGGTCGATGATGGAGCGTCCATCGAACTCGCTGGAAACCCTAACGGAAGGAATAGACCGAGAGAGTGATGACGACTGCGATTTGACTGCCGCGCCGCGCCAACCTCTTTTGAAGCCAACGACTTTGGTTCGAATCAATCATGGTTCGATTGGTCTAATCGAGATTTGAAATATTAAACCGAAATTGGCAGTTCCAAAAATGTTTACATTCATAAATTGCTCATAGATATGAAGACATCTTGTTTAGCCAAAATGTGATTCAGAATTCAAAAATTGAAGCTGAACACGAAAAGTGGATATTGGCAAACTATAGGGTGGAAGAAGTCCTGGTTTTGACAAGAGGGTCATCTTGTGCAGGAGATGGAGACGCGCAAGGAGAGGTTGCTGCATGGTAAGATGAAATTCCAAGTTGAGCTAAAGCTGGAATGGCGCCACCTGATAAGTTGTTGTTTGTCAGCGATAAATATTAGCAGTGGTAAAAATAGGATGGGTGATTTCTGATATCATGCAAGTTTCTTACCGGTGAACCCGGCACAAGCTGAAGAGAACACGATCACAGGGGGTGCCTGCATAAGCAAGAAATAAAAAAAAGGCACGAGAGGACAACGAAATATATGGTAAACCAGGAGCCTACACTGAAAGTCTCAAATTTGGAAACTTTGAACTTCACAAATATAAATTGTTTCAAGTACTTTTGCTGTTAGATTTCCTCTCTTTTAATAACAATCTATGATGGATTCTTGGGCAAACAAAGTTACAATGGTTCTGATCTAATTGTAATTAATGTAACAAAAAACATCCACTTACACCAATCAGGAAATGCAACCACATAGGTCCCTTTACTCTTTTCTGGACAATTGGCATCACTGCATTTCAAAATATGAGAACTACATCAATGTCTTAATATTTCGTAAGCAAAAAGGTATATGGAGGATTAACACAAAAGTCAAAGAAAAGGACAACGGGAAAAGGCTAAATCTAAGTAACAAAATGTTATGAACTGAAGTTCAGAATTACAAAAAAGAGTAGGAACCCAGATGCTTCTGTCTAAACTAATCAATTATGTATCAAATTTCTTTGTTACAAATTGCTAATAATATCATGTATGAAATTTCCAACTTTCCATAAGATGGATACATTATGTATGTAAACTATATAACATACATGGGACTACAACATAAGGATGAAAGAGCATATAACCATACCACTGTTGAATCCATAGAAGGCACTTGAGATACCACCAACAGCAGAACCGATCTGATAACAAAGGAAAAATATCTAGCTCATTTTTGCATATACAAACACAATCAAATCTGATTACTTGCAAAACTAGGACGTTTTAGGACTTTCGTAACTATCTTGTGCAAATAGAGTCTTAATTAGTAAGATCATCACTACCACAGGAGATTATGAATTCAATTAAACAACATAAACAAAATTCAAGAGAGCTAATCTAACCGATATAGATTAGTGGGCAAGATAAGTTAAGTCTTACAAGCAATAACAACAAACGGAAAAATCTAAACTCCTGTTTTATTGTTAAACATATTGGCAAAAGCAAACCTCAACAATAACTCACCATAGAAAAGCTATCTCTAAGTAAAGGTGGGATATTCCAACTGGTAGTTTCCTGAAAGTCGACCACAGTTACGTCCTTGCAAAAATCACTATAAAAACAATTTTGTTTAAATGAGAGATAGAAAAACTGTTTGATGAATACTTACAGCCTCTTTCAACAGAGGACCTGCACAAAGTTGGCATGTAGTGCCTATTTGACACTTAGAATCCGCCATAAACCAAAGCCCCAGCAATCAATCTCAGCTAAAATGTAAAGATCACAGCACCCTGTCAAGTCGGAATTTTTCTTATGCAAACAATTAAGCTTCAAACCAGTGAAATATATCATTCCAATATCTACTAAAAACCACCATAAATGCACAATTTATACAAATCTCATCATAATTGATTCTTCTAAAATTTACACCAAGACCAGAACCAAATAAAAAATTCAGAAAAAAAAACACAAATTCAGTCATAGAAGTACACGATTAAGCTGAGAAATAAATATTAATTAATTGCTTATATCATATGCTGCAACACGTTCAGGAATTCACGTAATTTAGTGTCTGAAAATTCGGTAAAATTCACCTAATTCGAAAAATAGATAAAAGGAATTGAAACACATAGAGGCAACTAAAACGTCAGACATGAGAAGTTAACCTGGATCTGATCGAAGCGAAGTCCGGCGACGCTGCAAGCTCGAGGACCGCTGAGATGACGACCTGCGGAGGAAGATCGCCGTCTCCAGTAGGCCGTCAATGGGCCAATTTGGGCTTTGATCCACAAAGCACGTTAACGGGCCTCACCAGATATCTAGGCCCAGTTCAAAATATCTCTCAAAAACTTTTCTGTAAATAAAATGAAAAAAATATGTAAGTACGTAAGAGTGTGTCATTTTCCGCACTGATTGATCCGTAGTTATCAACTCCAATGTCGGCCACGTGTCACGCACTCAATTCCTTCTCGTCACCAGACACCAGTCAGCACTGTCGATGCGCAAAACACTCTGAGGCGCACACTAGCACAACCCATTAAGTGGTCCCCACTAAACTTCGGATAAGAGGCGGCCCATGTTTAAAATTAAAACTTAAAACCAATCCAAATTCAACGGCAGGACACACCTTCACAAATCTCGACCGTCCACGTGGCTAAATCTCTAACTCTTCCCATCCAACGGCTTCGATCAACGGAGCACACAGCAATGTATACAACGTGAGCTGAATTTCTTATTTAAATTTTGATTTTTGATTTCAACGAGGAGAGAGAGAGAGGAAACGAAGCTGGAGTGATCGGAGATGGCGACGATGCAATTGAGTCCGAGGCAGGCGAGTCCGAGACAGGAGAGTCCGAAGAGTCCTGAAGCGGAGCTCGGGTTGCAGGTGGAGGATTTGTGGGACGTGCAAGCGCCGCAGCTGAGTCCGACGGAGAAGCTCAACGCTTGCTTTGAGAGCATCCCGGTGTCGGCTTTTCCTCAGGCCGATCCTTCCCAAGGTAGATTTTCTGGTGTTTTTGAAGTCTCGAAGTCAAATTGATGTTCAAATTTTAATGATTTGTCGGATTTTTTTAGCGTATTTTAAGGATTGGTGTCTGTGTTTGGATCACTGTTTCAATAGGAATGTGATGGAGAAGATTATTATTGTAGATTTAAGTTTTGCGGAGATGATTTGAATTTGGTAATTTTGGGTATTGAAATTAATTTTTTGAAAATCTGAATTTGTGAGGCATGATATCAGAATTGGTGCTTATTTTGATTTTGCAGTGGTTGAGATCAGATCGGATACGAGCTTGGCAGAAGCAGTGCAGATATTGGCAAAGCATAAGATCCTCAGTGCGCCTGTCAAAGATGTTGATGCACCTGAAGACGCTACTTGGATTGATAGATATATCGGTATAGTGGAATTTGCGGGGATTGTTGTTTGGATTCTGCATCAGGTTTGTGATTTCAAGTCTTTGTTCAGAACGTAGGTGTGTGTCGATTTTGTCATTGTACCGAAAATTAGTTGATTTGGATGTGTGCGTGGTTTGGCAGTCAGAGGGTGGCAGCACTCCAGGGACTCCAAGATCTCCCACTATGGATTTAACAAGTGGGGGACCGAGGGCGAGCTTTGGAGCCGCACTTGCTGCTGCGAGCAGCAAGTTACTGGGAGACGTGGGAGCAGAACCGGCTTCACCGACCGCTGGGAACTTCTTTGAAGCCTTGACCGCTTCTCAGTTCTACAAGAACACCACGGTTGGTGTTATAAGCAGAGAATTAGTTTCTTTAAGTCCGAGCTTTTTATATATGCGTCCTAATGCAGGTGAAGGACATCTCGGGATCGTTTCGCTGGGCACCATTCCTTGCCCTGGAGACATCGAACTCTTTTTTGACTATGCTGCTGCTTTTATCTAACTACAAAATGAAGAGTATCCCGGTTATCGATGCTATCACTGGAAAGATCGATAACATAGTCACACAGTCGTCAGTTATCCACATGTTGGCAGAGTGTTCCGATATGCTTTGGTTTGAGAATTGGGGTAATAAGAAGCTCAGTGAGATTGGCCTTCCTTTGATGGGCGCCAGTCATCTTGTCGCTGTAAGTCAAGTTCCATTACTCATCATAACGACCGTCGACTGACAATAGCTATAAGATCGAAACTACTCAGATAACTTTAAATATAAGTTCATATTTTGTAATGTAGGTGTCGGAGGATGAACCAGTTCTTCAGGCTTTTAAACTGATGAGGAAAAAGAGGATCGGAGGGGTACCAATAATTGAAAGCGGCACTAGGAAAGCTATAGGTAACATTAGTCTAAGAGATGTCCAGTTCCTCCTGATGACACCGGAGATATACCATAAATACAGGTTCCTCACTGCTCCATAATCTGTTGGAAAATGCGTGTTAAAACTTAAAATGTGAAGAAATTTTGTCTATTTCAATGTTATACAATTTTTCACTTCGTTATTTTCTTTATTTTATTTCTTCTAGTTAAAGAAATTTTTACTGGGAAAATTAATTTACAACATGATCGATATTCCATCTCTCTCGTATTCGCAGGTCCATCACAGCTAGGAACTTTCTGACGGAGGTTAGGAGCTACTTGGAGAGCCAGAAAAAATTCTCACCGATGCTGAATGGTATGATAACGTGCAGCAAAGACCATACGCTCAAAGAAGTTATCCAAATGCTCGACAATAGCAAGATTCATCGAATATATGTTGTGGGAGCTGACGATGGCTTAGAGGGGGTTATCACGCTGAGGGACATCATCTCTAAACTGGTTCACGAGCCCAAAGGCTACTTTGGAGATTTCTTTGACGGAGTTCTCCCTCTTCCGGCTAATAGCAGAGTTTAAAAATGACTTACTAGCTACTTTAAGGCTCTACTTCTATCATGTTATGCTTGTAGTTAATCTCATCTTTTCTACTCTCCTATACAGGTTTCAATGTATTTCATAATAATGAATCTTGTAATTCTGCAGACCAATAAAATGTTGCCGGTATTAAAACGATGTCGTTTGATAAGAAATATGTGATCGAACCGATGTCGTTTAAATTGGCATTTTAGACAAGGTAGCATTTTTTTTTTGGATATAAGCTGTGAATTACAAAGACAACGGCAAAACCGAGGTCTTAAAGCTGGAACAAGTTAACCAGCCGGGAACTATACAGACAAGACAAATATAAAACGTGAAAAAAATGAGAGTCCGCAGCTCCACTTCGCCTTGGCGTGTGCACGTCATCCCATCATTCATAGCTGTTAAAACGGCCGGAACACTCTAGAAAGCATTCTCGCAGCATCCATCCGGCCAAAACCTACAAACGAAACTTAAACACTACCGGCCGAAGCCGCCCCACCACAACCCGCCAGCGAAACCGCCGGCCCACATCAAACCGCCGGCACAGACCAGACGCCGTCCAACTAGCCTAGCAACCGCCAAACCCATCAGCCGGCGACCACCCCAGCCAGCGCTATCTACATCGAAACACCAAAATCATCAACCTCCACCGCCTTGCTCCACCCAGAACTCGTCGGAAACATCCGAATCAGCCAGATCGAACCGATCCGCAGTCGGACATAACCGAACCGGCGAGAAAGAGGAAGGTAGCATTTGGCTGCGGCTAACCGCTTTCCAGATAAATAATGAAATATCATTATTGACTATGTAACTGAAACATATTACAACTGCTACATATGCTATGAAGAGATGATGAAGGCACAACAAGTGAGTCACCAGTAATCTCCACATGAGCATTTTCCATCTTCAAAATGATGAAACCTGCTACCATCTCTAAAAACTATAACTCTTCTACTAACAAAGGCTATAAGTTTAACAGCACTGTGACAATCTCCGCACATCCTGTGGCTCTGCACAAGCTGCAAAGGCGTCGACTCCGTTGTGTTAATCAGCCCGAATGCAATCGCTAGCTTTTCGCTATGGTACAGTCGCATGCGCTCTTCCTGCTCGTCTACATCGGGGAGCAGGGTACGGTTTTGGTGATGGTAGTCGTGATCGGTAGCTATTTTGAGCATTAGGGTGTCTAGTTTGGCATAGATTTCTTGGGTTTGGGCGTGGCATTTGTCTCCTGAGAGGAAGACGTGTGACTGCTTTTTGATCTCAATCCAGGTGCAGACTGGAAGCATTCGTAGACCTCGTCTTTTTAAGGTTTGTAAGACGGCTCCAGCTTCTTTTAACTGACCTGAGCTGTTGTAGATGTTTAAGAGGAGAACATAGTTGCTGAGCTTTTCTGGTTCCATGCCATAGAGTTTTTCAGCTGCGTATTTGGCAAGCTTGAGGTTTTTGTGGACTCTACAAGCTGTGAGAAGTGCAGCCCACATGTTCACCGTTGGCTCAAAAGGTACGTCTTCTGTAAGTCCAAGGGCGTCGTCCAGACGACCCTCGCGACCAAGTAACTCAATCATGCAAGCATAGTGCATCGCACGAGGCTTGATCGTGTGGTCTTTGGTCATTGACTCGAAAATCTCCCATCCCTGATTTGATAAGCCCGAGTAGCTGCAAGCAGATAGAACGGCCAGAAACGTGACATGGTTGGGGGACATCCCCTCCTGAAGCATCTTGTTAAATACCTCAACTGCCTCTGACCCTCGCCCGTGATTACCATAACCAGCTATCAGCGCATTCCATGATATGACGTTCTTTTTATGCATTCTGTCAAAAACATGTCTCGCGTCTTCCACCCTACCCCATTTGCTATAAAAGTCAACTAAAGTCGTACTAGCGACTACGTCCAACCCAAAACCATGGCGCACCAAGCCTGCATGAGCTTGTTTTGCATGCTCCAAAGATCCTAATCTAGTGCATATTCTAACAACAATCGAGAATGTAAAGTGGTCCATCTTAGCACCCGAATCCTGCATTTCATAATACAAACCCAAAGCCTCTTCCGCATAGCCATGTAGCGCATACCCTGCTATGATTGAATTCCATCCAACCGTAGTCTTCTTCGGCATCTCATCAAACACACACTGCGCATCTTCAATGCTTCCGCACTTACTATACATATCAATCAACGCACAAGTAACAAAAATATCCCTACTTAAATTCATCTTAACAGCAATAGCATGCAACTGACTCCCAACCAAAATTCCTCCCAACCCCGCCGCAGCCCTGAGCATAATCGCAACCAACCGCGACCCAGCCTCCGAAAACTCGCACCACATATCCAAAAACAACCGAAACGACTCTTCGTAATCTCCTGAATCCACAAGCCCTCCAATAACCGTGTTCCACGAAACTACATTTCGTTCAGGCATTTCATCAAACAGCTTTCGAGCATTTAACATCATCCCGCATTTCACATGCATCAACAAAGTCCTGTTCCACATATACTGATCGAATTCAAACCCAGACGCAATCATCCGATTAAACACACTTTTCACTCCACGAATCGATCTCAGTCCAATACACGCATTCACCAACGCATCGTACGTCTCGAGGCCGATTTCTCCGCACACTTCCTCGCCTTCCAAAACCTCAAACAAATCCAAGGCTTCCTGATACCTTTTGCATAACACCAGCTTCTCAATCTGACAACACAATCCAGAAACCGAAGATCGATTCGCCTGCGCCTGCGCCGGAGATGCCTCTTGCGGAGATGGTGTCGCGAGATTTACGTTCTCGGCTTCGGGACTCGTTCTAGCCTTCGGCCGAGGTTTGAGCTGCTCAATCAATGAGGTGCACGGCGTCCGCCATGAACGTCGTCTGTTGAGCTTGAATCCAAACCTAGACGCCAAGTAACCTCCTTTCAGCGCCTCCGGGATGTTAAATCCTCCGTAGATCTCCATCCGCTTCCGGTCGAGGGGAATCGATTTGAATCGGGAGAGGGGGATCTCCATGGACGCAAAAAGAACAATAAAGGTGCAAAATTGAAATAGGATTGAAATAGGGTGCGATGGAACGAGGATTGAATTCGATGATTATGAGGTGGGTTTTGTTGAGTTGCTGGTGAGGAATGCGGCGTTGTTGAAGTCGTCGTGATCGACTTCGCCATTAGCTGACGTGGCAGGAGCCATGGAGCACATCGACAGCTCCGCCGATAGAGAAGATCTCGTTGTCAACATTTTCCTTCTGAATAATTTTTTGTAGTTGAGCTACTAAACTACTCTCGGTTTATTTTAAAACGCAGCGTTTTCGTCAATTTTGTATTGTGAATCTCATATACACTGCTAGTGCAAAAATGACGAACGACAACGTTTTAATGAATACCGTGTCGCATTGTTATGTTTTTTTTTTAATTTTTATTTGAAACAAAACGACGTTATTTTAATTGAAACGACAACACTCAATCCATTGAATCCGAATCTGAATATGAAAACCTTAAAATGTTCAAATGGATCCTTGAAGAGACTGAGATTTTGGAAAATGGAACTTAAAAAAGTTACAATACAGTGATACACCATGACTCTGAAATCTAGAAAAAGTTTACAAAGATTGAATAGTTCATTACATGGATGATAATAGCTTATTTAATTTGTTGTTAGCGTTAAATTATGTGAACATTCCATAGCAGAACTAGCCGGATAGCGGTAGAAGCTTTTTCGGGCGTACGCGCATTGCAACTCACCTGCGTATAGAAAGGAAGGGGATGGAATATACAAGAATAACAAAGAGCGAAATACTTATGTAAACTACCGAAAAAAAGGTATGCATGACAGGCAACTACATAATACTTGAATGGAACAAGAGCTACAAAAATTTATAGTGCATAATCGAACAAGTCTAAGAATACCCCACTTTGGTTTCTCTGACAAGTAAATCTAACATTTGAACGTTGAACCCTATATTAGCAAAAAAAAATACCTCCTTATCACACATTCAGAGAATAAAGTGTTAATACAGTACGATAGTACAGTAATCAAACTCATCCATGACAAGAAAGCGTGAACAGATCAAATACACCTCAAAGCCACATCTGACTTCAATAAAGCTATTTACACTTAACGTGGAAGTTCAAGTTAAAATTAATAAGTAGATAATAGATGCATAGCTGAAAAAGCAAGTGAGACAGGGCGCTAACTCTTAAGGTCTTGGTTCAACTGCCATGTCATGCAACATTCATGTGAATGGTTAGTTGTAAGAACCACAAAGATATCAAGATGATTACAATGAGAATATTTTCAACATGCTTATAAAATGTGATGTTCTTTAGTTGTGCATTTGTCTGAGTCTCTGAGGAACAGCAGTACTGGTTAATTAATCTGTTTCAGCAAAAATATGGCTTACGCTTCGTAAGATATGTAAGGAAACATTCTAGGTGACTGAAAGAAGTAAGCTAGGGATTTCACCGACAAGGTACAAGTGTACAACTAAAAGAGAAAATGTTGAAATGAGTATTCAAAATTTGTATGGTTGACAGCGAAAACGATTGTCTATGAACTGACAATTCTTCAGAAACCAGATGAGATAAATTGAGGAGATTAGTGAACTCATTAAAACAAGAGTAGCTTGGCGGATGAAGTATAGAAACTGATGAGATTGTTATCGTCCAGAAAATGGAGGTCACTAACCAAATGTGAATTCTTTTTGCACTTGTACTTCTCATAACTAGATGAAATTAAGTCATCAATATGATATTGATGACAAACACAGCTACGTCAAACACTGATAACTGCAACTGCAAAACACTCTCAAACAGGCTACGTCAAACGAAAAATCTAATTAATTATAGTGCAAGTTGTTTACTAACGTAAGCATATCCAACACATTATCAACTCTATTGATCAATAGAGCACTTTCAACCCACCAGCATTACCTAGCGCTAAAACAATCCCAAACAGCACCTGGATAACAAAATCTAGTCAAGTAGATAACAGGCTACATACCTTCAATTCATCAGCATATATAGAACGTAATGAAAATATTCGACTCATAATTAGCCCGAGCCCCTTTTTCCAGAAACCACATGAGACGCCACTAGCCGGAACCAGTACCATATAACTGACTCCTAACCAAACATCACTTGTCTAGAATTTCACTAGCAACACAGAACGCGCACAACTACTACATATACCAAAACATAAAGTAGAATGTATCGCCAAATTGATGTACACTCCTAAGGCTAGCTTAGCTAAAAACAACCAAAAAATAGTAAGCGGGAAAAATGTAATACACCGACCCGACAACAAAACAAGTTAACCACAAACACATTCATTCTTGGAGCTTCAAACTCCATTTCAAACCTTTTCACAACAACAATGAGATTATCAAAAAAAAAAAAACTTAAGCACAAACAGGAAAGCAAAAAAGCTTATACCTTTCATCCATCAGCATTCCCTTGCTGCTGCTGCCCACCATTCCCTCCTCCAGTCCCATACGCTCCTTCATCCGCCCCAGCAGTGTTCCACACCGACTGCCAAGCCTGAGACGGTGGCCCTAAATACCCACCACCACTCACCGGATCCCCAACAGGCCTCCCCATCATCATCCCCGCCGGCTGTCCTATCGCCGGATAATAAAACGGCACAGTTCCACCCACAACTCCACTCCCCACCATCCCTCCAACCTCCTCCTTCATCTCATCCCTCGGCACAATATCCACCAAAAAATCAAAAATATCCGTCCTCGTAATCGCGGCCGCAATGTCGTTCTTCTGCAGAGTGCGTCGCTTGTTCTCCTCCGCGTGCAGCCACGACCTAATCGTCAGCTCCAGGATGAAAAGCTCGCACGCTTTGGAGAACAAAATCGGCGCCTCGGCGGAGATCATCCTCACATCCTCATCCGCCTTCATTATCTTCTTGATCCGAGCTAATGGAAGTTGGTGGTTTTTGAAATCGTTGACCTGCTCGATCTCCTGGCGCTGGTAGGTCCAAAACATCTGCAGTTGCTGCTGCTGTTGCTGCATCAACTGGTGGTGAAACGGACCCGGAGCCGGAGCCGGAGCCGGCGGCTGTTGATTCAATTGCTGCTGATTGTTGTTGTCCATGTGAATTGTGAAAATCGAACCTGCTGCTAGTGATGGGCGGAGCGGTAGATGGAGAAAGGCGGACGCTTTTTGTGTGTCTGATTGCTCGCAGCCGCTCATTCAAAATGGCCTTTCGGACACACTTTTGTCGCCCTTTGCTTTATTTGAAGTTGCAACTGCCACGCTCTTTTCTTACTACTTCCAGATGCTTGACGGCTTTTCCCTTTCCACAATTGTTCCTGTTATTTTTTTTGAGGTAGGAGAATATGGTGTGGATGTTTGAGTTGTATTAATTGAATTAATTAAGATGGAAGTTTGGAGTTTGGACCAATCATACGGCGTTGATTATTTTATGAGCAAATATATGTTTTTAGATGAATAAAAAATCACCAAATTTAGCAGTTTCATGTTATAGTTCGTCACTAAAAAATCAAGATTTAATCTCATCCATTCAAATCACAAGATGACTATGATCACCTTCTCATATATTCTCCGCTGAAATTTCATTGCAGTGCAAAAATGAATAATTCGAAGTTGTAATGTACTCTTGAACAATGTATTGTCTACCTTTCGAAAGGAACTTTGTTTACTAGCGTCTACTACTCTCGATTTGTGAAGTTTTTTTTTTGGTATCAGTCGAGCGAACTCATAAGGGACAGCAACTGGATCAATTTCAACGCATTCTATCAGAGGGCAGAAAGGAACCTGGTGTGAGAGCCTAAATATCTCTGTGTTTGGGAATTGTTACGTGCGAGGCAGGATCAGAGTTCCTTCGCATAACAGACTTAAATCCAGGAAGTTTGACGAAGGTGCAACTGTTACACCTGTTTCCTCCTGGAGCGCTTCCATAATATCATACTGGTTGAAGACTTCCTCGGGCTGGCCTCTATAAAAAAAAAACCCCACTGGTTTTGTGGAAACTAGAATCAATCCAGTGCATTGTTCCGAACTCCTCATTGCTTCTGGAGTCGAGCCAGCGCAACTTCACCTTGAATCGCCTCTTTGAAATTACACTGTCGACAGTAGCATATAATCGAGGCATTCCATATTGTTCATCATACACTGCCCACACCTGGCCTTTTTCGAATTTCCATTTGCTGCGGTCACTGAAATTGTGGAAATCCCCCATCTGGGACTTATATTGTAGTGTTACCGGCATTTGTTGGGCTAGTAGGAACATTACAAATTCGACAACCCTACAATCAGGACGAAGCCAGGATTAAATGATATTTAGGAATATTTATTTTAGGTTGTATTGTATGTGAGAACACTTTGGCTAACAACTGAAATTTTAACATGATATACGAAAACTATATATTATAAAACTTTTTGGAGAGAACAATTGAGGGAAATACATGTTCGGAATTGAATTAAATAGATGATAATAAAGTCCGCTAGAATTGAGGTTTAGATTTAAAATATGTGTGAGCAATTAGTCAATTTTATCGTAACAATGATTTACTTACATTTTCTCTGATAGATTATTGACTCGATCTTTGCACTCCTCTTCACCTTAATTGAAATGAGATAGAATAATTCATCCCTCTTTTGATGCACTGAGGTTCTCGCCGAAAATTTCCGCCGCCGCCTCATCTCATCGGCCATTTGATGATAACTTTTGTGATGTAGGGTTTCGTATCACATAACCATATATATACATACGTTTTCGACGGTCCGACCGTTACACATATCTTGATTATTGGTTCGAAATTTTTTTGGATAAGAATTCGAGATTATCAAAATAGGAAAAGGATCAGGTAAAAAGTTAATTTTTTGTACAAAATACAAACTAATCTTAGCCCTTGATCTTGTGTTTTGAATGGATGAGATTAAATCCTGATTTTTTGGTACATTTTCTTGGTGACGAATTATAAAATGAAACTGACAAACTATGTCGTCTTTTTTATTTTTCGGCTCGTAAAGTGATGAATTATAGGTTGATTCTAGGGGTGGGCAAGACCCGACCCGATAATTTAGGGTTTGGCTCGGGTTACCCGACCCGATAAATATTTAAAAAATTATAATTTTACTTAGATTTGAACCTCGGACAAATTAAACCCTAACACTTAAAGTTACAACTTTGAACGAGAGTCGACGAGCCGCCGGAGCCAGAACGATCATCATCTTTGATCGATTCATTCTTACTGCAAAGAAGAAACAAAATCATAAATCTCAAGTAAGTTCGTATAAATAAATCAGTTGTCGTTATATTTACCTTCTGTTATTTGAATAGATGTTTAGTCAAATTGATTTACCTGAGCACTGTCGATTTTGTGTCGATGTTAAATAGCCCTTTTTGTGTCGTGAACTTGCTCTATATTTGTTCTTATTCTGTTATTTGACTAGATGTTTTATTTTTTACCATGAACATATTGGTGATCTCTATTTTACTAATAGATTTTCAGGTAAAAAGAAATGACACAACTTCCTTCAACAAATATGACTGGAATCAGTGAATCAAACCTTGAGGTTGAGGGTACATTCATTTCACCCGAGCAAACTATGTCCGAGCAAAACGAGGTTGATGGAGAAGGTAGTAAGAGCAAAGGTTTATTATTTGTGACGAGATGCCATTTAAAGTTGTAGAAGGGCGTGGATTGCGTAAAATGATGGATCAACTAGAGCCAAGGTTTACAGTGCCATCTAGACGTACGATTACAAGAGATTGCTACCAGTTGTTTTTGGATGAAAAGAAAAAGTTAAAGGCATGGTTTGGGAAGTCATGCAATCGTATTTGTTTGACAACAGACTGTTGGACTTCAAATCATATTGAGGAGTGTTCCCAGCCGCCCGGCCAGCCGCCCGGTCACCCGCCCGGCCAGCCGATCGGTCACCCGCCCGGCCAGCCGATCGGTCACTCGCCCGGCTGAATTCAATTGTAATTAACTCTTTTGCTCTTTGTCTTTGTTGATAGTTTGGGGGTGCATTTGTATATTGTTGATACTTTCCAGATTGCTGTTATAACAGCTTCTGGTGCCATTTGTAACAATTAACAAAAACTAAATAAAAATTAGGGTTAGCTAAATACTCTCCTATCTTCGTAATCTCGATCTTCGATTGTCTCCGGTAGGTCTCCAATCTTCCTCCGATGATGATTGCTGTAAGTTTTTCTACATGGTATCAGATGTAAGGTTTGATTCTTGCGCTTTAATCGCGTTTCTGTTGGTGCATTTGTGATTGTTCGCGCTGTTCGTTTGTTTGCGATTGTTTGCGATCGTTCGTATTGTTTGCCTGTTCTAATGGCTGCGGCGAGTACTCAACCTGCTACGGTGTCTGAGACTGCTACTGTTCTGGGTGCTCATCTCATTTACAACATTATGCCTTACAAGTTTTGTCTGAAGAGGAACCTACTTGTTATACAAAGGCTTGTAAGGACCCAAAGTGGAATCAAGCTATGGAGGCTGAGTTGCAGGCTCTTCACAGAAACAACACTTGGGAAATCACTGATTTACCTCCTGGTAAGAATCCTATTGGCTCAAAGTGGATTTACAGGATTAAGAGGAACTCTGATGGCACAATTCAAAGATATAAGGCCAGACTGGTTGCTAGAGGCTTCACTCAATTGGAAGGTCTGGATTATCATGAAACTTTTGCCCCTGTGGTCAAGATGAATACAGTTAGAACTCTTCTTGCAGTGGCTGTTGCTAGGAATTGGCCCTTGTTCCAACTGGATGTGGATAATGCATTTCTTCATGGACATCTTGATGAAGAGGTCTATATGGCTCTTCCTCCTGGTTACTTTAAAGCTGAGAAAGCTCAAGGAAAAGTTTGCAAACTTCTCAAAAGTCTTTATGGTCTGAAGCAGGCTCCAAGGCAGTGGTATTCCAGATTTAGTGATTCCTTAATCTCATTTGGTTTCACTCAAAGCCAAAATGATCACTCCTTGTTTACTTACTCCAAGGAAGGTGTCTTTTTGGCTCTGCTTGTCTATGTGGATGATGTGATCCTCACTGGTACTTCTACAACTCACATTCAAGCTGTGAAGACTTTCATTCATGATCTCTTTAGGATCAAAGATCTGGGTCAATTGAGATACTTTCTTGGTTTTGAAGTTGCAAGATCTGATGATGGCCTTTTTCTAAATCAAAGGAAATATGTCTTAGAACTCTTAACTGAGGCAGGTCTGCTGGCTTGCAAGCCATCCTCTATTCCTATGAACACTCAGCATAAATTGGGGCTCTCAACTGCTCCTCTCCTAAGTGATCCTGGACCATATAGACGATTAGTAGGTCAGTTGATTTATCTCACTAATACAAGACCTGACATTGGTTACTCAGTCCATATCCTGAGCCAATTTATGCATCAGCCCACTGAAGAACATCTTACAGCTGCTCATAAAGTTCTCAGGTATCTCAAACTTGCTCCAGCTCAAGGTCTGTTTTATCCCAGTAATGAGCCTCTTCTTCTGTCAGCCTTTTGTGATGCTGACTGGGGAGCATGCCCTTTAACTCGAAAGTCCATTACTGGCTATGCTATGACTCTTGGCGGTGCTCTCATTTCATGGAAATCAAAGAAGCAAGCAGTCATCTCAAGGTCCTCTGCTGAGGCTGAATACAGGTCAATGGCACATGCTTGTTGTGAAATTGCTTGGCTCGTTAGACTCTTGGCTGATCTTCAGGTGCAAATCTCCACTCCAGTGCCTCTTCATTGTGATAATCATGCTGCAATGCACATCGCCCGCAACCCAGTTTATCATGAGCGCACCAAACACGTCGAACTGGACTGCCATGTTGTTAGACAACACCTCAGTTCCGGCCTCATCTGTCCTCAGTTCATCCCAACCTCTGATCAGCCGGCGGATCTCCTCACGAAAGCTCTCTCTGCAGATCGTCTTCAATTTCTTTCTGGCAAGCTCAACGTCCTCAATACTCTTCACACGTTGCGCTTGAGGGGGGGTATTGAGGAGTGTTCCCAGCCGCCCGGCCAGCCGCCCGGTCACCCGCCCGGCTGAATTCAATTGTAATTAACTCTTTTGCTCTTTGTCTTTGTTGATAGTTTGGGGGTGCATTTGTATATTGTTGATACTTTCCAGATTGCTGTTATAACAGCTTCTGGTGCCATTTGTAACAATTAACAAAAACTAAATAAAAATTAGGGTTAGCTAAATACTCTCCTATCTTCGTAATCTCGATCTTCGATTGTCTCCGGTAGGTCTCCAATCTTCCTCCGATGATGATTGCTGTAAGTTTTTCTACAAATCAAAATTTGTCTTACATGTGCTTAACAGGTCATTTTATTGATGAAGATTGGAGGTTACCGAAAAGAGTATTAAACTTTTGCCTCGTTGAAAATCATAAAGGAATGAAATGACCAACACAATTAGTTTGCTTCAGTCGTATTTATATTTTCAAGTATTTGTATTTTGATAGATAATGTTTTATGCACTTCAAGGTCAATTTTAATTATTTTAAATTTTAGTTCTCAGGTCGGGTTTGGGTTAACATAATTGATCCGGTACTTAAGGTCGAGTTAGGGTTCAAATAAATGACCCGATCACTATTTCGGGTTGAGTTAGGAATATGTACAACCCGGCCCACGCCCATAATTTCTGGATTATAACTAGAACTCCCCTTTTTCCGGATCCATCTCACATCAATAACTCGACCCCTACCACCTATAGGTAGTTTTAAACAAGTTTCTTTTGAAGTGGATACTTGAATGCCCAGTATGGCTCGTAATAATCTATCGCCTAGTTGATTCTGACGAACTTTATATTTTGTACCAAAAATCAACTTTGTACCCGATCTTGTCCCTATCAAAATAATATAATATCATTTCATACATGTATTTTTTTTTTTGATAAACATACATGAAAAGGTTGAGCTCATTGTCAAGTTTCATGACCAATATTTTTTAAAAAAATGGCCAAAGAAATATAAATATATTATATGATGGTGAGTATAAAATTATGGATATTTTAGCAGTGCTATATTCAGGCCCAGCCCAATGCTGATCGCTCTCAGTTTGTTTGACAAAAGCTGGCGCTGAAGTTGCTTGTGCTGTAAAAACAACCTTACAAATATCTAATGCAGGTCACATTGCAAACAACATGTCTCCAAAACCATGCTGAGGTTTTCTTGTAAAGCTTCAGGATTATACTTTTCTAACCTTCAGAAATAAAATGAGAGGTAACATAGACTGAGATGAATGACCTACTGCCGCGGCTTCTCGCAAAGAGTTGTCTGCCTTCATAAATTTCACCTTCTCATATATTCTCCACAGAAATATCTTCGCAAAAAGGAAAAAAATTCGAAGTTGTTGTTCTTCTAATGATATACAACCCCTTGTATTGTACTCCTGAACAATGTCTTGTCTACCTTTCCAAAGGTCAACTTTGTTGAGGGAACTCATAAGGGACAGCAGCGAGATCGATCTCAAGGCACCCGCTCGGAGCATTTGGATAATTGTTTTCTGTCAGAGGGCAGAAAGGAACCTGGTGTGAGAGTCTGAATATCTCGTGTTTGGGAATTGTTATGTTCGAGGTAGGATCAGAGTTCCTTCGCATGACAGACTTAAATCCAGGAAGTCTGATGAGTGGCGCAACTGTTACTCCTGTTTCCTCAGTGTAATCCTGGAGCACTTCCACAATGTCATACTGGTTGAATATTTCAGGGGAGCTACGCACGTTGGCATCCCAGTCAGGGGACCAGTTTATGAATACTGCCCATGCATCGCCTTTCTTAGGGTATATGTGGGTTACTCCCCCGCTGCCTCGCTTGCAGCTCACAATATGAGAAAAGCAAGATTTATCATTTACTTCCTCGGGCTGGCCTCTATAAAAAACCCCACTGGTTTTGTGGAAACCAGAATCAACCCAGCGAATTGTTCCGAACTCCTCATTGCTTCTGGAGTCGAGCCAGCGCAGCTTCACCTTGAATCGCCTCTTTGAAAGTACACTGTCGACAGTAGCATATAATCGAGGCATTCCATATTGTTCATCATACACTGCCCACACCTGGCCTTTTTCGAATTTCCATTTGCTACGGTCACTGAAATTGTGGAAATCCCCATCTGGGACTTCCATTGCATTACTGGCATTTGTTGAGCTAGTAGGAAGATCCCCTTCGTTGACTCCTCCAGCAAACAAACTCGACAACCCTACAATCCATGAATTAGCAAGCCAAAAAAAAAAAAACTAAAAGATATGTTTGGAATTGAACTAAGGCATCTAAAAAGTGTGCACTCATAGTCACCCCTCCAGCCACATTTCAAATTTTTTTGATGAAAAAAGAACTTATATAACATTATTTTAAAATCTTACCTTTCAACTTCCTGCCATTGACATCTGAGGAGCAGTCTTTTTGCCGTTTATTTGAAGAAGCAGCAGCTACATCATTCCATTCAATCAATTTTTTCTTGATAGCTTCCTTGGATATCTGTTTAAGCATTTCATGAGCTTCCTTATGAGGCACGTCCACTGACGTTTTACCTGGCTTGTTCATTTCCACACAAACAGATCCTCCATTTCCCAGTGGAAATTCTTTTAGCTCCTCTTTGCCATTTTTACGATGCTTTTTTTTAGGATTACCAACTGTACTGCTTGCTTGTGCTTCTCGCTTTAAGCTATTAGTCGTCTTCCCATGCTCAGCATGAACAGTTTCTGAGACTGGGGTACTGGTAGTAGGTTTCTTTGAAGAAGATGGCACCTGAGGGGTGCTGAAATCAGTGCATCTAGCTGGCGAATTTTCAGATACACTTTGCTTTTTCATTGATTTTCTCCTACCAGGCGGCGGACTGATCTCGAAAGCAATAAATATCTTTCCACATTCTGAGCCATGACATACCAGCTTGGAATTCACGTAGATCCTGTCGTATTCATACTTGAATTCGCAGTTAGGGCAAACTGTCCAGAAAGTATCTTTCCGTAAAGGAGTAGTAGCTTTCTTCGAGCTGGATCGACTGGGAGCTTTTTGAGTTTTTGGTTTCGGAGTAGGGGTTGGAGAAGGAGCAGTTGGTGGACTTGCCGCGTTCTCTCTCGAAATGTCGTTATTGTTGCTGGGAAATGGGACTGATGTGCTGGTACTGACACCAGTGTCTTCAGACACTTGCTTCCCTTTTCTCTTCTGCTCATAGGCAGCTCTCCTTTCTTTATCGGACAATACAGTATATGCTTCATTGATGAGGCAAAATGCTTCGACAGCCCCATCCCACTTGTTTTTGTCCGGGTGCATCTTAAGTTGCATTCTCCTGTAGGATCTCTTTATCACGTCGTCACTGGCAGCTGGATTTACACTTAGGATGGCGTACCAATCCATTTCACCATCAACTTTTGTAGCAGAAACATGTACATCAAGAGTTTCGAGAAACTGTTGGATCCCTTCCAGCTCAGGGAACAAATTTTGGGCCTTCAGTGCAAATCTTTGAGCCCCAAGGATATCGTCCTCATTAAACTTCTTTAATGCGATATTGACTGCTTGTACAGCCTCATCCTTGTTGCACTCCATTTTAAAGAAGTCCTTGTCTCTGATTGACCAGTACGATCCTAGTTCAGCCTTTTGTCTCCTACAAGAAGTATTGCCCCTGCATACATCAAAGAACTTACCATCAACCGGAATACGATAATTGACTGAATCTGTAAGTATGCATGTGTAATGATGATGTAACTTGTTATAACTCATGCAAATAAAACTGCCAAAAAATATTGGATTTGAAAAAGGAAATGTCATAAACTCAATAGCAATCAGTGTCACTTCAGATGCAAATCAAACAACTTCACTCTTAATAACGAAGTGAATGCAATTGAATACAACACCAATTACTAAAATATGATTGACATCTATGGTAGAATCTAAATAATCCATGTTTATAAATTCCCGATGACCTGCAAGAGTACGCAAAGACTGAGCAAAAGAGAAACATCAATATGAAAGCAAGTCAGAAGAGCATGCTGAACATATAAACATAGATACAATTAAACGTTAAAGAAACAACCGGTAAAAACCCAGCAGGTAAATACCGAACTTTTCAACCCTATGCTGTTTCAGAAATGTTAGAATATATGGCAACTTCTAAACCTGATACCCAAATAAATTAACAGTTAAACTGTGATTGATGGATTCGAGACACGTCTGATAAAAAATAAGTTTGAAACAAGCCCCTCAATGCGTCGATGGTACAGCAAACAAGTCTTAACAACAATGCCACAAATGTTTTCCTAATGATGATATGATTTACCTCACCAATCAACACATACCAAACAGTTGATCCCTAGTTTGGGACTGAGGACGCAAAAAGATGATGATGATGATGATTTTCAGACAGACAAATAAATCCATCCCTGAACACAACAGTCAATACTCAACACGACATCTACATCAACCTAAGTCCACAGTTGAGAGCCTGAACTTGATGATCGGAGTGCAGCACCACTAAATCAGTCTCAAACCGGATCATCAGATTCCACAGGCATCTCACATTGTTGAAATAATCTCAAGACATGCAATTATCAAAATCATCAACACCAAAACATCACAAATAACTGACTTTAACCAAAACCCTAAAATTCCTGGATCACAAACAAAAATCTAGCAGCAAGGATGAATCAATCTAGCCAACTGAAGCATCAATCAAGGGTCAAAATCGAGAGATACAAATTTAAATGAACATTTATGATTAATTACGGAGTATATCAACAACTGTCCGAGTAGCAGACACAACGCCGGAAAAATCGCTCCTCAATCCGGATGTTATCACTGCTTCTTCACTCAAATCAACTGAAAATGAACAAAAAACAGGATGAATTTTGGTGAAATTTTCAAATTTCAGAAGCCCTAGAAAATCAAATCAGATGAACAGAGCAATACCTCTTTTTTCCTAAATAATTTTTTTCAATTTTTTTTTGGAATTTTTGGGCTAGAAGGATCAGGAGTTTTATACTAAAAATTCAAGGACTTAACCATGGTTGTACTTTTACCATGGTCAGATTTTAACCCTAGTCAAATATTTTTTTCCCTTTTCGCAATTTGTAGAATATGAAAAAATATATAAATTCTATATGTAAAAGTAGAAAGGAATTATTATATACGAATTCCGATTAGTGAAAATGAGATTTTTCATATAAATTAATGTCTACATTCAAAACTTTCGAATCAGTTTGATTTGTTACCGTTCTTAAAACATTTATCACATAGACAATTTTATTCTGGTTTTCGAACCTAACCTTGATTTTGAAGATATGTTACCTTTGTTGTTCATCAGTTATGAAGAAAAAAAATTAAAGTGAAAAGTTTATAAAATTTATAAAAAGTAAAAGTTTAGAAGAAAAAAGAGTTGGTAGAAACCAATTTTAAAAATGTGGCAAAAAAGGAAAAAAAATCAACAAAAAAAAAAGAACTTTATTTTTCCCGAAAAAATGAAACTTATTCAGCAATAGTAATCTCATCCCATTCCGTTCCCAGTTACAGGACTTAGTTCTGCAGAGCAGTGAAACCATTTGCGAACGAATCTAAAACCTGTCATAACATATGCGTATAAACTGATGCGCATTCACTCACAAATCTAAAGTCTGTCAAAACATATGCAGTTAAACTGAGACGGATTTAATTGTGAATTTAAAGAAGCGGCAGAAATGAACCAAACTTGGAATATATTTACAGCTAAATTTGTTTTGTACAAAATGATATGTATGTCTGTACAAAACATCCGTCAAAACATGAATATATAACTGCATTGGTTTAACTCCTATTCTACATCCATGGCGTCGAACCTTGGAGCATCCCACCGTAACTAGTCCAAAATCGTCTGCACTCTCTTCTTGCCCCTTTGAATCCCCTATCGTTCTTGTGAGTGGATGTAGGTATGTGACGTTCGTAGTCATTGCTCGACATGATGCTATATTGCCCTTTATCAAAAAATCCTCAGTCTACCTCAGCCAGCAGATATTTTCCCTGCATGCAAATTGTCACTGTTTCGGTGAGGCTAAAAGTTTCTCAAGTTCTGGCAACCAATTCACATTGTAGCATATGGCACAAATTGTCAGATACACGCTCGAATAAATATTTGGTCTGTCATTTATTATAATTTCTTTTGAGAATTCACATTTGTGCTTATGTGTATGAACTGTAAGCCTTTCACAATTCTAATTTATCAATATTGACCCGCTAAATGATAACAATAGAAAATCTAGTTTCTCTGAAAATGCACGTTTATCAGCTCACATCCTTAATACAAGCCATGTTCAAGATAATTAGTGTCCCAGTTCAGTAACGAATGTCATGAATTGAACTAATAACAATTTTAAATCATAGGTAAATATTAAATCAGAGGAAGCATATTCCGATTACCAAATGAGCATGAGGTATCTTCAATATATTGTTGCATTCTTCGTGGTGCTTAGGAGAGCTTGTTTAAGCCTCAGGAATAGAGCACATTAACAGAACAAATTATCATCAACAAGATGCTACCAAATAACCAATTAAATCTCAAATCTCAAATGTTCATCACCAGATGTCACCAGTGGAACTAATCAACCATTGAAAGTTCGTTAATTGCCAAGTCTATATTTAGCATCATTATTTACAGAATCTAACCTCATGCAAGCTTCTGCCCTTGGCTTTGTATGAGAAGTCGATGATATCGTCCCTTGGCCTCGAGCATACATGATGACTAATGCATAAAACTGTCACCTGATCTCCTTTATAAATTCACATTGCAGCCTAGAATTAAATTACACAATTGCTTGCCGATAAAAAAATCTATAGGTTTGATGAGCATCCCCGTTTTGGCATTTGAAAAAAAAACAACCATTCAGTAATTTTCACAATTGATAACACCTATGGCAACACCACTCCACCACAC
The DNA here is from genome assembly GCA_033675395.1 of Rhodiola chrysanthemifolia. Taxonomy (NCBI): domain Eukaryota; kingdom Viridiplantae; phylum Streptophyta; class Magnoliopsida; order Saxifragales; family Crassulaceae; genus Rhodiola; species Rhodiola chrysanthemifolia. The sequence goes on from CM066204.1 coordinate 18,665,902, forward strand.
CAAATCTCAAGTTAACTAAATGTCATTCCTTAAATACTCGCACATTTCATCAAAACCTAAACAGCACAAAAAATGCCATCATTCGGAATGCTGAAGTTGGACCAATTTCAAATCAATTTCAGGCCACTACAACAATAAATCCACATAAAATCTCATATAACCTAGACTTAATCATCCAATGCAATCTCAAAAAATCATCCATGAAAATGAAAAAGATGAAGACTGGGGATTAGTTGACACACATTCAGGGCTTATTGATGAACAAACCCTAATCTTACTGCCACAAAACAAACACAACCAATCAACAAAAAGCTCTCAACTTTCCACCCCAAATCCAAAAACAAGCAAACCCCATTTCACATTCACAGATTCTCTCCTTTACCACTTTCCAATCCGGTGAGAAGTTGCTTGCACTGCGTGAAGGTGAAAAATAAGTTTGATGAGAAAATAATTTTTCAATAAAATAAAAATATATGGCAACAAGGAATATTAAGTAAAATGCATATTTTTTGATGTAAAATATCAAATTTATTCGAGAAATTAAAAATACAACATATTTCATCACGAATAATTTATAGGTATAAAAATAAGTCATTTGCTTTATGACCACAAATTATATTGTTATTAATTTAAAGGGAAAAGTACGTATTGGTGCCTTGAACTATCAGCGTTTTCCAATTGAAGGTCCGAACTATTAATTTTTCCAATCAGGGGCAAATTCAAAAAAACTTGACAGTTTTACTATTTAAAACTGACAGAGTTAAAACCAGATTTAACTCCGTTTATTGGGCAGTAACTCGCGACTCAAATGGCGACTAATATTCTATCATCCATTCGTCGTCTCTCAAATCAAAACGAAATCGGAATCCGTAGTCGTTCTACCGCCGAAGACCATGGCTCTGTGATGGAGATCCACGGACTCGCTTTTTTCTCAGATTTCACAATTTTATGCAATTTGTAACTGTGTTCAACAGTGTATATCAGCTTCTGAGAGGAGTTTGATCGGGTATGGAATTATGATTTTCTACTTTTCTCTGTTGTTTTGTTCAAATTCAGAATCTCTGCAAGTGTATTTGATGTTTAGGGGTTTGTTTCATATGTTGGATTTTGAATCTGATCATATTCTGCTAAAAGAGACTCATTGAAGCTAATATGGTTTAGAACCGTTTGATTTGGTAGATTATTGATTTATTAGTTGATGCAAAAGTCCTTGTTGTTACTGCAATTTATGTTAAATTCAAGCTTTTGTGGATAATAAACTATTTCAATGATTAAAATGTTGGCTAATGATTTCTCCAGGATCATGGAATAAGCTTGTTGAGAGTTGACGATGAAGGAGCAGTTTGTTTCCTAATGGAGAACTACTGGTAATAAACTACCCAAATGTGAAGCTAACAACTGAGTTAGAAGCATAAGAAATGTGGTGGAAATTTTCTTGAATGTTGTTGGTCAATATGAGAGAAACAAGATTATCGCAGAGAGGATTCAGCATTCTGGAGAAACCATTAGCCGATATTTTAATCATCGAAGCAGTTTAGACTAGCTGATCGAAGAGAGGTTTCGACATTTGTTTCTCTGCGGTCTCCAAATTTTCTTTGTTTTTCTTTGATTCATGCATCTTCTGTTTTCTCTTTGATGTAGTCTAAGCTTTGTAAGTTTTGTACCACCCTTGTTCTGGTTTATGTACTAGTCTTATTGTTTCAGTTGTAAAAAAAAGAGGTTCAGATTATATACATGCTAAAAGATAACAGAGTTTTACATATTATTGTTCAAGCTTAGTTTTTTCAATTGTACAGCTTTGTTCTAATTTTGTACCATCAAATTCTCAATGACATGTTCACATCTAGAAAAAAGCTGTATTTTAATATTCACATAAAATCCTATACTTCCAAGTTGATTGGCAGAATAACGCGAAAAAACAGTTGTATGTGCAATAGTAACATGACCTACTAAATACTAATGGCACATGAACTTCGAATTCACAAGCACTCCACCAAAGCTTGGGATACAAAATTCATCACTAGAACATGAAATCATTAAATTTTCAATGGCATGTTCAAGTGTAGAACAAAATCTAAAGAGCCATAAAAGAGTACACGTTTTAATTTCTTTTAGGCTCATACAAAATGAGAAACTAAACTTCAAAAGTTATCAAAAGATTCAATACAAGTTATATCGCCCTTCACAATATCCTGCTTATCTCCCTAAGGTTGAGCACCACCGGGTGTTGACCATTCAACGACGCTTGTGAATATAGCCAGCCCTCAACGTACTTGAACTTGCGAATGACCGTTTGATCCTGCCTTTCATAAGGCACATCGTTTCCAACGTGGTCGTACTTTGTATGCCAGTCTCGTGAAGATTGCTCATAATGAAGGCCTAGGCCTACAAAAAATAACATGAGGACATCATTATAGCCCAATTTGTAAGACAGTTTAAATCTGTGACTGCTGAACAATTTTGATCAGATTCAGAATCTAACATATCACAATTAATAACGAATTCAAGGGGGCACTTTACACGCATCTGCAGTTTTACAATTAATAACACGCATCTGCAACTGCAACTGATGATATGCCACTGATAAAGTTAAGAATGGATATTTATATTGGGAGCTACAACAAGACAACCAACACTATATTTGCAGGATGTGTTTGAGAAATAGTATTTCCCCAAATCAATGTGCTATTGTACACTTTAATGCAAATAATTACAAATATCAACCTATTATCACAGTGAATAATTCATGAGAAAAGATTAACCCATGCGGAAATAACCATAAACACAACCTACTGGCTGAAGTACCTTAAAAATATGATCATCAAAGCATGTTTATAGTGCTTACGACAAATCATTATCCTGGTTGTATTTTCGAGCCAATGCCATCAGAGAGGGCTCAATGGTACTTCCGCGAAGCCTACTAATAATTAGCCTCCGCGGAACTAAATATAACAAATAAAAAAATGTCTTTAGAGACAGACATAAACTAGCTGCCAGTTTGATAATTAGACGTGTGATGATTCTAGGAGTGATATTGGTCTCAATATCAGAAAGAAAGCAGCCTACTGAAGACCGAAACTGAATATAATCTTATAATTGAAGTGGAAACCTTTCTGAATGTTGTAATCAACGAGAGTACGTCCATCTCGACCTGCTTTCCGGTGGAATTCCTACACACAAAATATAAAATGAAATTGGAATCGATTGACGACCAGTAAAGTAGTTCGAGGAACAAAACAAAACATCAAATACACTTGCAGAGATTCTGAATTTGAACAAAACAACAGAGAAAAGTAGAAAATCATAATTTCATACCCGATCAAACTCCTCTCAGAAGCTGATATACACTGTTGAACACAGTTACAAATTGCATAAAATTGTGAAATCTGAGAAAAAAGCGAGTCCGTGGATCTCCATCACAGAGCCATGGTCTTCGGCGGTAGAACGACTACGGATTCCGATTTCGTTTTGATTTGAGAGACGACGAATGGATGATAGAATATTAGTCGCCATTTGAGTCGCGAGTTACTGCCCAATAAACGGAGTTAAATCTGGTTTTAACTCTGTCAGTTTTAAATAGTAAAACTGTCAAGTTTTTTTGAATTTGCCTCTGATTGGAAAAATTAATAGTTCGGACCTTCAATTGAAAAACGCTGATAGTTCAAGGCACCAATAGATACTTTTCCCTAATTTAAATATTTCATAAAACAAACGCTTGTTTTCATTTTCTTCTACAATTTCTTTTCAAAAACTCAACATATACCAACAATAAAATGACTTCTAGCGACGAAACTTTACGTCGGTAGAAACCGTAGACACATAAATCTTTATTTGACAATAATTTGAGAACCCAACACGTTTCAGTAATTTCTTTCTTCCGAACACAACTGCAGAGATTTGCGATGGACGACAAGGCTTCGACGCCGTCCGACGAAGCGAAGACGACGCGAGAGCTCGCCATCGAAGGTCAGAAGCATCTAGAAGAGACGGTCGACTCCGCTTACCAGATCCTCTCCTCCATGAACGAAGAGCTCTGCAACTCTGCTCTCTGGTCCATCACTCCAACCTCCGCTCAGAACCCCGGCGACGCTTCGTCCGAATCATCTTCGTCTCACCATGACTCCTCCTTCAATGGTGGTGCTTCGTCTCACGCTTCGGGTGGTGGTGCGTTGGATGAGGCGCGGCTGAGGTATAAGGCGTCTGTGGCTGCGCTTAGAGCTGTTCTAGTTGCGCTTCCGAGTAGTCAGAAGGTGAATTGATGAAACCCTAGCTTCGTTTATGTTTCGGATTTTCAATTTGAACTTAAAAGGTTTGTGCTTTTGTGAAATTTGGTTTGGTATCTAGGGTTTTGTTGCTTACTTGAAACTTCATTTTATTTCAATTAGCTGCTCTGATGTTATTTGGGCTGTCATAAAGCTTATTATTTGCTAGGCCATTTGCGAACCTTTTGGTGCTCCACATTGTCGGTCTTTTTGATAGAGTAATGGTGCTTATTTGGTTATTTTGGTGAGAGATTTTTAGACATAGCACAGTTTAGCACATTGATGCTGCCGGACTGCAGCATAGGATGCACAAATTTCTGCACTTTGATGATTTTGAAGACCTTCCACCCTTAATTTTAACCTTCAATATTTTCAATTTAGCATGGTTAAGATGTGACATTTCTGCGTATGTGATGTTCTTATATTGGGTTGTTAGTGCTGTTATGCTGTTTCCGATAAGCTAGGGAATGATTTTGTTTGCAGCTAGTGCTAGTCTTGTTATTTCTGGATCACCTCTGAAAAGGACTGCTCGTCTTACTTTGTTCTTTACACCAATGCTTGGCGAGAACTTTCCCGTACTCCTTATTTGCCGTCTAACGTCACTATATAGTGATTAGTGAATGATACGGAGTGTAGGGTTGCTGTTGTTTAGTCACCTTAGACTGGTTCATTAAAAGAACTTAGCGGATGTTTCTACTGTCACTAATGTCTTCACGTTGTCTAACTAGGAGAAGGCCGATGAAATGAGTATAGACTCACCGGTAGAGCAGTCTGATATTGATGCATTGGAAAACCAAGCATCCAGTTTAAGACAGGTATTATCATCATGATATTTACACAGGCAAATTACGAGTTTTCTTCCGTTCGCATCCTTATGCGTAGTAACTCATCGGTCTTCTTGTCCTACAGGAGATTGCAGACAAGAACAAGTACATAAAACGACTCATTGACCAGCTACGAGAACTTGTTAATGACATATCGACTTGGCAAAGTCCTTGCCCTGTATGATTATGTAAGCACAGTTTTGATGTTGTAGTTTCATTAATATTATAAATTAGACATAGATTGTCCTGTGAGTCTTGTAGGATGTGATGCACACATTTATTACGAAAGCTATTTTATATTTTATTAAAAATCATACTATTAAGATGGATGATGTGGTTAACTTTTCACGAAACATATATTCTATGAATAAATCAAAGTTTACAAAGATGCATTATTAAAGCATATAGGTGAATGCATGAAAGCTAATCTCCATTGTTTACAGCGTTTCAAAGTGTAGAGTAGCCTTCTTTACGCTTTACCTAATGGATATCGCGCAGACTTGCACTTCGAAATATTTGACTTTATCTTTCCTTATTGTCTTTGTATTATATCTCTTTGATTAGGTGATTTTGAAAATCAAGTAACTTTCAATTAATCATACAAATAGATGTTTGTGAATAACAGTTCGAATCTGAAAGAAACAAAATGACATGTCATTAGAAAGACTTGTCTGCCACTGTCAAAACCTCTAAAAAAGGCTTTATAATTATTGAGCTCTCTGCACTGCCTGTGAAATGATTTTAATTAGAATGTCTAGTGTTTGTGCAAGTAGATTTTGTGGAATTTAAGAATATGTAAAAAATTGAATGATTGATTTGTTTGTTATTTTACTACTGTTTGATTAACTTTTTATGGATTCGTGTTTTATAATTAACACGTATATTTGTGAATTTGTCTTTGCAGAACTTATGCAATTATTTAAGCTCTCTAATATAATTGACGATACATTTCAATACAGTAGACTTATTTTTGCAAAAGTGATACACTTTAACCTTTAAAACGTGTTAAAATTTCTGTAAATAGCTTGTTTCACGATTGTATTTGATTCTTGACTGGTTGAGTATAGCTGAATAAAGTCGAGTAATGAAAGTAAAAGGTGCGAGGACTTGTCGAAGACATGGCGAGCTTCGAGTTCCCTTCCAGTGGGGGGTCATTGATAAATATGTATAGAGCATTGAGCTCCATACTCATGAAAAGATGAGAAGGAAGCAAAACTTGAGATCCACTTCTTTATCTCTTTTTTGTTGTTCCCTTTTTTTTTCCTCAAGTGGAATTCCTGCTTTGAGTTTTTGTTGTGAGATTGTTTGACTGTTCATGTACCTTAGTAGTTAAGTATCATTAGTTGAGAAATCATGTTGCAGGAAAGGCCTAAAAGTTGAAGAAAGCCTCGAAATCTATGATAGAAATGGATGATTAATACTAAGTGTTTTGATTACAATGATGTCGTTTTAGCACTTTGCAATAATATATGGTTGTACCTGCACCGGATCTTTTTCGTTAGTATTATGAACAAAAATCAGATGTTATTGTGTTGTTTGTGAGGGTCATTATTAAAGTTTAAACATATGTATATATATAGAGAGGATCGTTCAATTGAGGACGCCCTCCAGAAATGAGTACGTAAGTATAACTAATCACAACGCGTCACGTGCCCTATTAAACTCCCGTACTTTGTGGACGTGTCACGTGTCCCACTATCAAAATCCATCAAAAGCAAACAATATTTACCTAATTGAAACCTTATCAGGAACATGTTGAAAAGAAAGATGCAAAGATACACCAAGCAGCTTTAGCCAAAGGCTAACAATTGATCATTCAAACAATGGTTCAAAATTAAATATCATAACATATGTGGTTCATAAAATCCCACTAAACAAATCCACAAACTCACGTCCATTCAACAGCTCAACTTCACTATATAACAATCAAATCCGTTTTCACACAGCTCCACAAGTCCTTCCATATGATCATGGAACCATTTCACCAAAACTCCTCCTAGCAAACCCTAGTTCATTTCTCTGAACACATCCCTTTTGGACCCATTATGGATCCAAACAAGCTTGAGAAGTTTGAGGCTATGAACAGCTACAACAAGGCCACCAGCAAGAACCCCAACAGTGCTTTTATTGTATATATTTTGACAGCATTGACATGCAGTGTAGTGTTCTTCAGCCCAGTTTGGTACCCATCATATGAATCACTCATCATCATCTCACTACCAAATCTCATCTCTCACTTACAAAGCAGCCCCAAGTACCTGTTCATACTTAGCAACTTGATCATAGTCTTTGTCTTCATCGGAGAGTCGAAACTTCTCACTACAAAGCCTTCCCAACAAGCATCTGGTGAAGTGTATTATCATGAGTACCTTAGCCGTAGCCACAGCCACAGCCTCAAGCCGCTTATTATTAGGCCTGTTACGTCTGATCAATATAGTGTTAATAGTGTTGTGGTTCATAATGAGGGCAAGAAGGTTGAAAGATTAGGAGGGAGATTGAGGCCTGTTCGAAGAGTCGAATCGGTGAAAGGGAATAAGGAGGTGAGGAGTGCTAAGGGATCAGTGGTGGTGAGGAGTTTGTCAGCTGAGGAGCTGAGTAAAAGAGCTGATGATTTTATTGCAAGGGTGAATAGACAAAGGAGACTTGAAGCTACTGATAATCTTATTGAATGTGGAACGTAAGAGCATGTGCATCGATTGTTGTAAAGAGGAGATGTTGCTACAACTTTCTCTTTGACACGTTGCTTACTTTTTTTTAACGCGCTGCTTGCAACGGCTACATATTCTCTAAAGGAAATTGTAGCCGCAAGTCGAAGCATGTTTTTTTTCCTTCAAGTTTCCGGTTTGTTATCCATGCCAAATCAACTCACTGTCCATTTCAAAGATCAAGTTCTGATATGGATCAGTTGAAGTGAAATTATATATATGCTTATAAGTTGATATAGCTATTAGCTAGTACACCAAAAAGTTTACTTTAAATGGGATCTCTAGGGTTTTTTTTTTTTTTTTCCATAACACATTATCTGCAGTAAAGCAAAGACCCTCGAGTATTTTTATCTCATAAAATGAGATAATTAAATAAATAAACAAAGTTGTGTCTTCGGTTCTACTTGTTTTCAATTTTCGAATCAACTAGATAAGTCCATCAAGGACGCGCGTCATAATGGTAAGAGTAGTGGTCAGCAATAGAGTTTCTCTAATGAATAGCGTCGAAGGAGTAGAATCTATATAAAAATTGAAATTGGAGTTTTCAGTAAATAAAAAGTCAACCAAATAAATAAACAAATTTCAAGATGCTTATTAAAATTAGATTAATTCAAACTAAAAAGATATTAAGGATATTAGAAGTTTAATTAATATGCTGACGTGACGTGGCTAAGACGCTAAGTAAGCTGAAACGGCATCGTACTGTCTGGATGCGGGAGGTGGGTGGGATGAAAGGAAAAGCTTCACTGAAAATTTTCAGCAATTTTTCAACCCCCGCGCAATTGTGCCCGCCCTAAAAACGAAAAGCTGCCTCCAAAATCGAGCGAAATCCGAAGCAAATTTGGATCTTATCGCATAGGATTTTCATTCGGGATTCGGTAAGGAAATTTGATTTTTCTTTTTAGATTGGTGGAAAGGTTGGTTCTTGCAAAGCCCTAGCTAGGGTTTTATTTTACAATTAGGAATTTGGAGACCGGGTTGGTGAATTGGGGGTTTTGTGTTGTTGAGTGGTATGATGGTGTCTGGAGACGCGGAGGAGAAAAAGGGAGAAGATGTGGTGATGGAGGAAGAGGAGGTGGTGGTTCAGGAAGAGGGAGGAAATGAGGGAGGTGAAAGCGGGAAGGATAGGGATAGTGAAATGAAGGATGCGGAGCAGGAGGAGGATGAAGGGGATGGGAAAATGAAGGAGACTGGAGAGAACGATAAAGCTGAGGAGGAGGTGGAGGAGAAATCAAGTGAGAAAGGGGAGAAGAGTGACAAAGAAAACGAGAAGGAGGATGAAGAGAAGGAGAAAAAAGAGGACGAAGAGAATGATGACGACGACGAGAAGGAGGATGTAGAGAATGAGGAGGACGAGAAAGAGGAGCCGGTGACGCCGAATGCAAGGCCGACAAGGGAGAGGAAGACGGTGGAAAGGTACTCTGTGCCGTCTGTTATCAGATCTGCGACGCCCAAAAGTGTGTCAATTGAGAAGGTAAATTGTGCAGGGGTATGATCTTGAAATTCTAGTAATTGTTGGGCTTTTTTGAAGTTTTCTGAATTTTTTTTGTTCTTATGGAAATGCAGGGCAATGGGGAGAAGCTATCAGAAATTCCTAATGGTATGAATCCAGCCATTGCATTTTACTTACTTTTTTGTATATGGTTTCCACTGCTTGATACACATATTTGCTAGTTGTCAAATGCTGACTTACAAGTTCAGGTATCACTTAGTACATGTTTGGTACAAGTAATGTTGTGGTCTTGACGTCTACAGGTCTAGTGCTTTTTGTTCGTTTTGTGTCTTTTTGGCACCAGTAGATTTATGGTCAAATCAGCATCTAGTTGCCCTGTTGCTGAGTATGAAATAATTGCTTCATTTGTTTTACTGTGAATTCTTTCAGTGGCCTACAAGCTATCGAAAAAGAAACCTGATGACAATCTGCAACTACTGCACACAATTCTATTTGGAAAGAAAGCCAAGGTACTATGAGTACCCAACATCTCAAGTGTTAACTCTAGCTGATGCTGATGCTGATGCTGATGCTGATGCTGATTCTAATGTTAAAATTCTATGAAATATAGCAAACCATAAGTTCACTGGCTCTATATATATTACAGGTGCATATGCTTAAAAGAAACATAGGCCAGTTTTCTGGATTTGTGTGGTCAGAGAATGAGGTACCTCCTTTGCTTCATAATCGGATTGACTTTTCTTGACTAATAGTTAGTATTGCAACTGGTGGACGATGAGCGTACAACTTAGCGATATTTTTTTTCTTCACCTCATCCATCATATTCATGTGTTATTTGGACAGGATAAACAAAAAGCGAAAGTAAAAGAGAAGATCGACAAATGTGTCAAAGAAAAATTGGTTGAATTTTGTTATGTGCTTGATATTCCAGTAAACAAAGCTACTGCTAAGAAGGTATTTACTCAGCCTCTATGTCCTTTGTCAGCGTGTGTATTTAGCACTTGCGACAGTTGACTAATCCTGCCACACTTGTATTTTCAGGAAGAACTTTCGATCAAATTGATGGACTTCTTACAATCCCCTCATGCCACCACTGATTCATTACTTGCTGATGCAGACCAGGTTGCATATCATTTCTCTATTTGGTGCAGTTACACCTAGACCAATCTGTACATGGTATAAACATTTATGAGTTATGACTGAATCTCATGGAAGCTGCTGGTGGTACAATGTTTCAGAAAAATAAGGCAAAGAGGAAAGCCACTCCATCAAAGACAGAGAAATCTTCAGGAACACCAGCGAAGGTTTGTTCCAGCACATGCTATTGTTCTCTCACGAAAAGTTCCTCAGCGACTAAATTCCTTTATTTCATAAAATGTTCTACTCCCTTGCATTAAATAGTTGTTCTACTTCACTTTGGTTGCTGTCATAGTACGATCCTGTTCTGTCATTGTTGTCTAGGTTTTGTGTTCAAATAGCTGTAAATTGGACATATGTTCCGAGAAACTGATAGATTATGCAATTTCAGTCTGTGTCCCTTTTCTTCTGTCGTTTATGTAGACTCATATACTGATATCAAATACTGGATGTACCGTATCAAATTCCTTTATAAATCATTTGCAAGTTTGACATGGGCACGTGATCCATGTGCAACTCATTAACTACAAGTGAGTTTTTCCCTCATAAATTGCTTTCTTGATTTGCTATATCTTGCTACTGTACTAGAAACGGAAGACATCATCTGAAGCTTCAAAAAATCAGAAATCAGCGATGAAATTGGAAGAGGAGAAAGAAGAATCTGAAGAGGCTCGAGATGAAGGTGAACCCCTTAACGAGGAAGGACAAGATGTAGAGAAATCAGAGGAAACAGCTGATTCAGATGAAGATGAACCTAAGCCAAAATCAGATCGCAAAGGCTCATCAAAGAAGAAAGCTACCAAGGAGCCTGGCAGTAAAGAAAAGTCTAAAGTTTCCAAAGAAACCACACCAGCCAAATTAACAAAGAAAGCTTCTCGCTCTGGCAAAAAAGATGCCAAGGAAGCAAGTGCAGCCTCTAGCTCGCAGTCTAAAGCGAAGAAAGTTCAGGATAAAGTTAAAACTAAAAGCAAAAAGGAAACCAGCAAGTCACCTGCCACAGTTCCTGCCAAAAGCAAAGGTGAGTTGATGCTGAACTATTTTTCATGCTAGTTCTGTTAGATATATTTGCCTATGTGGTCAAGGTATGCGATATTTGGATGAAGTGTGCTGGTTATTACCTTGATTCCATTTAATACTTGATCTAGGAAAAGGGAAAGCTAAGAAATCTGAAGAACCAACCAGAGATGAAATGCATGCAGTAGTAGTCAATATTTTGAAGGAAGTGGACTTCAATACTGTAAGTACTTCCAACCTTGTGCATCTGGTTTCAGTATTACATTTTTAACTTAATGTATCTCACCAGTTTCTCTAATTTCATTCGATATGCAGGCAACTCTATCTGACATTCTGAGGCAGCTTGGTAAAAGATCAAACACATTATTTTCCTTACACATTTTTACATTTGAGGCTATTTTTGAGGAGTTGATTATCGTAGATCAAAAGATTACCTTGAATGCTAAAAGAGGCTTTCATTTGTCTGTTTAGGTACTCACTTTGATGTGGATCTCCTGCATCGTAAAGCAGAGGTCAAAGAAATAATCACAGAAGTAATAAGCAACATGACTGATGATGAAGAAGATGAAGATGAGGAAAAAGTAGAGAAAAATGAAGATGAAGAAGAGGAGGAGGACAAGGAAAACAAAAAGCCTGATGAGGAAAAAGACAGATCAGATCAAGAAGATGATGATGAAGATGATGAGGATCAAGAAAATGAGAATAACGAGGACTAGTTTTTCAATACATCCATGAGACACCTGACCTGAGGTATGCATTTTCTTGTTCCGACATCCTAAAGTATTATGAGCACATATCTACTATAAGTTACTCTCTCTGTAGCTTCCTAGAAATGTAAGCTCCAGTTTCGTAACTTAAAAATGTGGCGGGAGACTCTAAAACTGCCAATGCCCTGCCGTTGCTTTTTTTGTTAGGCTTGTACACCTTTTGTCTGTTCATTTCTAAGTTTATTTTTAATCTCTACCCGTCTCCGTACCATTTTTACCTTTAGGTATATTATAACTATCTATATACGTTTTATTCAACAAGTCTTGCTTTCAAACATGGTAGAAATAGATATTTATCTGAACTGCAGATAATTTGGTATTACTGTTTAATAGCTGCCCCATCATGTTATGCTGGTTTTTATAACACATCCATATCCAAACCGAACCTAACAAATTGCTCTTAAAAAATTGAAGCAGAAATAACATGTTAGGTAATTTGATATCAATCACTGGTCTCAATGAAACACATATGGACATCACAACAGAAATTTAAATCAAAGAAAGTAATAAATAAACACCATTTTCTGGGAGGCCAACTGTAACAACCAGAGCTGGTTTCAGTAGTTCTAAAGCCGGTGGCCTAACACAACACAAACTTATCTTCCAGTCCCTCCCTCCTGTTTCCAAAAAATACATTTCATCATTGACAGTGATTGTCGTCAAATTAATATTAACAACAACCTTTATCTGAGTTTTCAACTAATCGATCGATGTTCTTGTCTATAAAAAATAAAAGCCCTCCAGATGAGAAATCAATCAGCAGCTCATTCAAGTTTTTATCATAGCAACACACACAAGGTATTTTAGCTTTTAACATCTTCATGAGTCCCATCATTCGATTCGTGTGTGCATTTTTGTTTGCTAAACAATGACATTTTCGTGTTTCGTTCTATACAAAATTTCTCTCCCTAGTTCCAAATTTTATTCTTGTTTCAGGATTTTGAGGTCTTAGTGTGTCCCGTTTCGCGAAAATGGAGAAGATCACACTTGACGTCACGCAACACGACCCAACGCTAGTTCCACCAGCTGCGAAAACTCACAATGGCTTATACTATTTATCAAACCTGGACCAAAACATCGCGGTGATCGTGCGAACCATCTACTGTTTCAGGTCAGAAAATGAAAGCAACGACCGCGCCATCGAGGTTATAAAAGACGCGTTGTCTAAAGTTCTAGTGCATTATTACCCACTTGCTGGACGCTTGACTATTAGTCCTGAAGGGAAGTTGATTGTGGACTGTACTGGAGAAGGAGCTGTGTTTGTCGAAGCCGAAGCGAATTGTGGCATGGATCACATCGGTGATATGACTAAGCCTGACCCTGTTAAGCTTGGGAAGCTGGTTTATGATATCCCTGGTGCTGAAAATGTGCTGCAGATTCCTCCTCTTGTTGTTCAGGTTTGTGTCACATTTTTTTTTCTAATAATGTTTTAGAAAAATATCATCTTACATACTTGCACTACAAAAAATATATTCATCTGCGACCAAAAATAGTGATACTTAAAAAAAAAATTCATGACGTAAAGTTTAAAAAGTGATAACTAATTTAAAGTTGTCATTTATTATGAGTTAATGTGAGAACTGAATGTTTGCAGAATATGAAATGACACTTCTTTTATAAAACGTTTTCTAAATAACTTGTTCCGTGGCAGAAAGCTGGTAACGGTCGTATTCTTGGTCAAATATATATGAATTGAAATTTATAAAAAAAAAGTATTTTTAAAATGTGTGAAGTGAAAATTCAGGTGACCAAGTTTAAGTGCGGAGGATTTGTGCTTGGATTGGGGATGAACCACTGCATGTTCGACGGGCTCGGAGCGATGGAGTTTGTGAACTCGTGGGGTGAAATGGCTCGAGGACTTTCGCTCAAGGTGCCACCCTTTATCGACAGGAGCATTCTAAAGTCGAGGACACCGCCCAAGATCGAGTCAGCGCATCGGGAATTCGAGCAAATTGAAGACATTTCGGACACCAAAGAAATATACAACGAGGAAATGCTCTACAGGGCATTTTGTTTTGATCCTGAAAAACTTGAGTCACTTAAAAAGAAGGCAATGGAGGATAAGAAGCTGAGCAAATGCACAACTTTTGAAGCCCTCTCCGCTTTTGTTTGGAAGGCGAGGACTGAATCGTTGCGAATGAAGCCCGATCAAGAAACGAAGCTCCTTTTTGCAGTCGATGGTCGTTCAAGATTCGATCCACCTCTTCCGAAAGGTTACTTTGGGAACGGAATTGTGTTAACAAACACAATAGCTACAGCCGGGGAGCTTATGGAAAACCCGTTATCGTTCACGGTGGGATTAGTCCAAAAGGCTGTCGAGTTGGTCACTGACGGATACATGAGATCTGCCATAGACTACTTTGAGGTAACAAGAGCAAGACCATCTTTAGCCGCGACACTTCTGATCACAACTTGGTCTAGGCTGGGATTTCACACGACAGACTTCGGTTGGGGCGAGCCTATCTTCTCAGGTCCCGTGGCGCTCCCCGAAAAGGAGGTCAGTTTGTTTTTGTCTCATGGGAAAGAGCGAAAATGCATCAATGTGCTTCTTGGTCTTCCTGCCTCTGCCATGACTCTGTTTGAGAAGCTTATGCAACTTTGAGCTCATTCCCTCTCACCCTTTTCCTCATTTGTGATTAAATTGGTAATTTTTTTACGCGATGAAATTGATTTTTGTGACATCTCATCTTTCTATCGTATCGGTCTGAATTGTCCGTCATTTGATACCATATTGTAACTTTTATATGTCTTTCACCATGAGTTAATTTAGCGAGAAAAGGAGACATCATGAAATGATGAAAGCCAACCTCTCAAAAATTGGTTTAGATCTTGATCTTAAATCTTGAAATTATGCTAAGAATGGGAAAAAATAATTAGGAAAAAACCAACCCTATATTTAATTAGTTTTCTTGTCAAGAATAAATCAACACATAATTTAGAAATATTAAACAAATAAATATAAATAATTTGTACTCTGTATCACCTAGGGAGCACTCGGTTGAAGCAGGGTTATAAGAATGAGACAGTAAGACATGATCTTGGCAATTGATGATATTGATCAGGCAGTAAGGCATGATCTTGGCCATTGATGATATTGATCTAATGGTTGAGATTTAAAGGTGTTGTAGTGGGATTTACAGTTTGATTTTTACTGTTGGTAGTGGGTTTACTACGTGGCGCACCCACAAAACACGAGAGTTAGATGTGTGGTTGAGATCGTGCCTCACGTGCCTCACTTTACTGTAACGTGCCTCATTTGAACGCTCCTCGTATCACCTAATCCTCATTATATAAGTACTAATGTCTAATCTAAAATTACTCTCTTTTTTTTTTTTTGATAGTTAATGATACTCGAATTAGGATTTATGACGTAACAACTTAAACCATACCATCAGTATTTTTTGATGAAATTTGCGTCATAATTCATAAACAAAACGCTTTTTCGATTTTTTTAAACAGCGATGGCGGCAGTGAATGAAGAGACCGAGTGGAGGGAGGCGAAGAGGCTGAGGACTGGATCGGATGATGTTGGTGTAAGTTTGAGGTTTCTTGCTTCATTTCCGCCGCCGGTGCGGGGGCGTAATCGATGGAGGAGACGAGGGAGGAGGAGGCGTTTGGGTGTGAGTGGTATTAGGGTTTGTGAGGGTGGTTTGAATGTGGTAACGGTTAGTGGTGGTATTGAGCAGTTCTGGAAGGCTATGGATTATGAAGGTGTTACTGGTGGTGATTGGATTACTAGTTGGTGTTGAAAAATCTGATCTTTTACTTGGTTGTAGAAGTTTTATCATACTATGTATATGATTCTGTGTGTACATTGCGTTTCGCCATTTCCTGTAATTGTTATTAAATTTGGAGACTTAACTTGAGTGGATAACGAGACTTAATTGTTTCATCTACTTGTTCATCTGAAAAGTTGTAATGTAACTAGTTTTTATATTTTCTTTCATGTGTAGTTGGAATGGATCGTGCTAGAGAGTCTAGAGTTCATCCGAGGTTTCTACATTTTTATGCAACCGGCCACAAGTGGGTTCTTGGAGGTAATTTGATGAAAATTTTGTTACTGATATTTACGTAATTTTTTTTCTTCATGAGTGAACGATAGCTTTCTCATCATGCTTGATGACTGTATGATTGAGGCAGTGTTCCAACCAAGAAAATATGGTAGCAACTTCAGACATCTGACTGAGATGAAGCATATTGTTCATACCTCTTTCGGAATCTGTGATTCGTAAAATGAATCAGTTAATGATCGTCTAATTCTAAGACTGCATATCATGAAATTCTGTGTATGGCCTATCATCATAATTTGGTGTCTGGTTCTTAATTGAAAATCGTAAATAATAATGGAGAATGTGGGTAACAAGGAACTCTGCCAACTATGAGTACAAAATCTTCTTCATGTCCATTGATGTGTAGGATTAGCTCATCTTTGTGTGAGTTATCTACCTGTGACAATAAGATGGGAATCCATTGCTGCTCACTGAAGGTAGGCCGTGTAAGAACCTGATATTTTCTTTAAGTAAGCAAATATCAAATTGAATTGTGACTCATCTATGCATTTATTGAAGCATGACATAAGGAGGACAAGTGGTAGCCACTTATCTTCTCCTAAACACACTAATAGATAAATCATTAATGCATCCTATCTATATAAACACATATTAGGAGTGATTTTTCATTTCCTTAGGCAAGCAAAGAGAGAATTCTGGACAGCAACTTAGAGGGAGGAAAAGAGGTAGGAATTCTTAATCTCCTCTTAGTTTATGAGTTTTATGTTCATACATGTTGAGTTTGATGTATATGTTACTTGCTTGAGGTGTTTATGAATGATTTGATGCTTCTATATGGGTTTTATTCATTGTTTATGTGCTGTCCAGATGCTGAAACTATGCTTGCTAAGTACTAGAATATGAAGAACATGAGTTTAGGCTTAAAAGATTGTGGACATGCATGTGTTATAATCATGTAATCAAGTTGTAGGATGTAAAAGTAACCTAAAAATGAATTTATATGCAATCTGAGTTATGTAACCGTTGCTGAAATATATGTTTTTATTCTGAAATTAGGGATTTACATGGTAGAATTTTCGTATATAGTTGACTAGAGTCATTTATAACTGATAACCATGTTGTATGATGATTTACTCAACTTATCGAAGTAAGAATCAAGCTAAATAGGCATGTAATATAATCTGATATGTTGTAACTAAATAAATAAATAAACAATCAGAGAGTCTCAATTTAAAGCCTAAAGTGATTTATATCTAGTTAAGAAAGTAGCTTATCTTTTATTGTATGATTCTAAGGTTTAAACATGAGTCAAGCATGCAAATGAAGTCAATGTGAATGATTTGCTTATCCTTTGTGATACATATGCATATCATTACATAACACAAGCATTCACGCATGACATTCATGTTTTTGAAAGAAAGATGTTGGTAATGAAAGGATGTGAATCGGGATACGAGATATCCTTGGGTGAAAGGCCCTAAACCCTGCAGGAAGATCCCGCGAACGGGATGATGGTTGGTGCCAGACCGGTGTGAAACGTGGCCGGTAGCTTTCCGAGTCATGAAAGTCTACCAGTTTTTGAAAAATGCGAAACATGATTAACATCAATCATTGCATATCACATGCACCACTCACACAACTGTTTATTTGTGTTTGTATGTTGTGTGAGCATATAACTTGTGGACTAACGGTTGAAATTAAGTTTTCCTATTGAGTTCCCAAAACTCACTCCTAAATATTTTACAGGGACTTTTGATGAGTAAGTTGAAGTTTCAAAGAGTGGGAGACTCTTGTAGGATTTAACTTTTGTAAGAAAGACAATGTAAATTTGTATTAAAAGTAATGTTAATTTCTTACTCACGTCCTTGGAGTTTCGGGGCGTGACAGGCCTCAACATTAGTCAATTGATATATGTGTTGTTTGGCTTGTTATGTGCTATATGCTGATTTGTCTAGTTGCAAACCAAATTCTTATATATTGCCGAAGATAATATATTTCTTGCAAATGACATTACAATTTATAATGGACATCCACTCAGTAAGATGAATGATGAAACAACAGCTACTAAAAACATGATGGAAACTTCATCCATATCATCCTCATTAGCTTGTCTAATGCAGAAGTACAGGAACAAGAGGACATGGTAATATCAGAACTACAGAAAGAACTGGTGTTTGAACGACAGATGGATAGGTTGCTGCAAGCTCAGGTATGTTTCTACATTCAGTCAATGATTAAATTCCTACCTTTTGCACATTTGAAATTGTTGCATGAACAAGTTTGTGCATTTGACAAGTCTGACACTTCAAAAGAAAAAAAACTCTGTTTATAAATTCGTAGCTCATTTAGTTTGTGATTCAGCTGCCAACAAAGAAATCTGAGTATCTATCTAATAATGTCTATTCTCCTTGTAGATAAAATACCCAAAAAAGTGGGAGCGCCAAAGAGTGATGAAATTTGATTTATAATATTGAAATGTTGAACACATTACAAAATGGAGATCATTAATAATGAATAAACGAAGAGGATACATTTCCCAGCTTGTAATAAATCACCCCAAACAAATAAATAGAAATAGAAACTTACAGGACATAAACAAATATAATACTGTAAAAACAAGTAGTAAGATATACATGATGACATACAGTTGCTGGATCAGTTTTTTGTTTTGTTTTTTTTTTTTGCCCCTCAGGATTCGTAACCAGCACTCTCGGGACTCGGTTTTTGCTGGATCAGTCTCAATATTAAGCACCTTGTTGGCTCAGATTCACAACGTTGTCCGCAACATCCACCACGACATCCCTTGGCGCTTGAGTACTTGAGATAATAGCTAGGTTATTTTGGAGAGGGAAAGAATTTGTAGCTTCAATGTTGTTACCAGTTCCCGAAGATCTGGTCATTTCCGAGGCATGTTCAGGTAGCGTCTCATCTTTCACCGCCTCCTCAGAGTTCTGGTAAGCCATATAGAGTACCAATACCAACTGAGCTGTTCCTAATGGTATACCCAAAATATTTGGAATCTGAATTACCATAACAAAAAGATGTCATCATTACTATGCAATCTTTTATTGCTTTAGTTATTGAGTTGAAAAATGGCTTACTGAGTTCTAGGTTTTTTTTTTGATAAGCGAGTGCTAGGTTGTTACCTGAATGTAAAGGTCCTTAAGTAGGGATCCATACACGGACCACGTAACAGCATTGATTGTAAAAAAAAACGGCAATTTGAAAGGCATGAATTCGACGCTCTTTGTGCGTCTAACTTGTCTCTGTAAATTAAAATTTCATCCGAGTTAGATTAAGCAATGTAGTCTTCAAGATGCTTATATTTTTTTTTGGATTACTCCAGGATACTTGTATGATGAAAATTGTCATGAGAAGGTAAAAGACTCACAATAACACAAAGAGGAGCAGCAAACGCAGCAATGGAATATATCCCACAAGCGCATCCTAGAATTTTCACCCAGGTTGCTTCATTTTTGATGATGAGCTGAGCAAACAAGACTAAAGCCCCTACTACTACCGAGTTGAAAAGTAGTTGCCATATGATGGACATCTGTGCAGTAGAGTTGTTTCAGCAACTTAGTTTTTTTTTATATAAAACAGTGAAAAATGTAGATCAGTAATTGAAAATTAGTTAAGCTTACCCTAGTTGTCGCATACCATAAAAAGATGAGAATGTAAACTGTGGCAATAACGACACGAAGACAGTTGACGATGAGGAGCACATTATCTAGGTGAGATGCATAGCAAATCCAGACCCATGCGCCAAAGTCCATCAGTATGTAGGGGATGCACTGAAATTCTCCGGTGGATTTATTCTTGTATATGCTATAGAATGTTTGTCTGAAATTAAGCCGTCCAAAAACAACATTAGCAACTGACAAACATACAGTGTAAATAAATCTACAAAGTCCAATTTGAACTTACACAGGTGCCAGCGTGACTACGATGGAGGTGATGATGCCTTCAAATTTAAGTACACACAAAGGATTAGAAAATGTCAATTAGAATTACATAGCAAACAGAAAACAGTGAGGGCGTGTTGAGTAAAAAGGCTGCTGGTTATCTTGTGCAACATTTTTTAAATAGACGGTTGGAAGAAGAAATTAAAGTTGAAAAGGGATGAGATTTTGAAGAATCGAGTTTTTATTTTGAATCGTTTTGCCTAGGTGGAATCGAAACGTAAACCCGATCCGTAAAAAATCGCCAAATTTATCTAATATTAAAATAATATTAAATTTTATATACATGATATGTAAATATGCTATGTTCTAATTTCCAAATACAAAAACACCTGTCTTCATCTCATCCTTTCAAGAACAAAGGATGTATACTATTATAATAGATTTTCACAAGTTTAAGAAGTTTCAATTTTTAAGTAAATAAAGTTTCATACAAACCAAAGCATTCAAAAAATATCAAATAGAGCATTCAATTCAGTGTTCCAGAAAACGCTAGGCGGGAATCGGGCGGAAAGGGTCTCTAAGGATTAATCGGTTTTGAATTTTTATATTTTTTAATATATATCTATTACTATATTATTTTATATTATAGTAATTTGATTTTAATTTGACTATAATACTTTATATTGTAAATTTAAACAATTATTTTAAACAATACCATCTGCTTATAAGGTTTTCAATTTTGAGGACTTAGATGTAATAAGAAAAAGTTTTTAATTCACTGTTCATCATCATCTCAAAATAAGCCCTACCAGCGGTTGTCGACCAAACAGAGTAACACGTTTTTAATTCAATGTTCATCATCATCTCAAATAAGCCCAAACTTACGATTCTAACCGAGTTTATCGATTTTAAGTCGAGTCTAATCGGTTAGACTCGTTTCGATTTTAACAAAAAAACGATTCCAACTGCGATTTAACACGAAATAGACATGTAGTGCGATTTTACGATTTAAAACGCGATTTTAACAACTTCGAAGAGGGCGGTGTTGCGTGAAAAGTCTGCTTGTTATATTGTGATTTGTGTCGATCTTGGGTTTTCTTTACCAAAATTTAATCATTTTGGTAAGCGTAACAGGAATAGGCCAACGTATCTGCGCGCATGTACTCTATACGCGCATCGAATATAATGTGGTGCAAATCAGAGTTTAAGGTAATTATCAGGGTTTGGAGAGCTTACCAAGAATACCAACGACACGAGCAGCTTCGTCATGGTGAACGAGAGAAATCCTTGCTAGAGATTAAATCTCAATAAACAACCTCTCTACTTTCTCAGTTTCTCTGTATTGCCTGCCTGCAACCATATACCGCTGCTCTGTTTATATAGTGACCGGAGTGATGATCGCAGTGGTGATCATATATAATTAATTATTCAGTGGGCCATGGTATTGTATGTAGTATGTACTGGTTGCGTACTTGCGTTCCCACTTTGTTCGTCCACATTAAAAAAAATACGCCGATAGGTTTCCTTCTAGAACCATCTGCAAACGAGTTACGAGCCTGCGCAACAGTACTTCAACTTCAACATATTTTATTTTATTTTGATAAGTAAAAAGGCATAAAAGACTCAGAAAAAAAAGTGACCGAACAATCACAGCATCTCATCCACTAACAACAACAGGGACAGAAAAATTGAAAACAAGAACCGCATTCCAAGCTGCGTTAGGCAGGGCAACCGCTGGATATAACCGCCACGTCTTGAAGCGCACCGAAGTCAATCCATGCCAAATCGGCCAAAATGAAGAAGCGACGCAGCAGCCCACTTCAATACTTCAATAAAGCTCTGACCGAATTTCCTTGAAAGAGGGACTAAGCTGCACTTGTAGACACAATAAAACCAGGTTCCCAACAATGGTAGAAGACCCCTGAGTTCCAGAAATGGCTAAACAGAGGACTTCAGAGCTAGAGCAAGTTAACTAGCCGGGAGCAAAGAAATGCTCCACTTCGCCTCACGCCAGGAGAGGAGACCCGACCACCAAAGGCAGGAAAACAGCCAAGGCTACAAGTACAACCAAGCTAACACTACACTACAACTACAACCACAACGAAAATGAAAACTACAGCTATAACTAAGACCAATAATAAAACTAAAAAACATATAAACTGGACAACAACTCCAAAACGATCACCGGCATCACGCTAACAGTCCCGGCCCCAAGGCTCAAGCAACTAAGTCGACCATCACAGACCCAAGGCACAAACCCTTCCCAACCGCCCTGGCGAAAAACCAAAAAATCATCCCACCAAAAGCGACACCCACATACCCCATCGCCCGGATAAACCCACAGTCAGTCACCTCACCACACAACTTCCGCCCGGCCCTAGCAACAGCACAACTACCATCCCGTTCAACATATTGTATTATAAAGTTTCTTAAATCTTGCTTATTTCAGCACGCAAACAGTTCTTAGGGCGCGTTTTCCCGTTCTTAGCGCGCGTTTTTAGTAGATGGTAAACATTTTTGATATAAATGAGATCGTAAAAGGCATCGGAGAAACTTAAGCAATGAAATCAATTAAACTTTTTCTTCTCAATTCTCGTCGTCCCATTTCTTCTCTAAAACCCTAACCTTCTTATTCTCATCTTCCATTCATTCGTGCTATAGCTAATTAATAATGCAAGCTGCCATTGTGATTGAATTATATATTAATTATTTTGCTAATGCCAACTTTGTGGGCATGGAGAATTCATCAAATTCCTTCTCACATTTTCCTTCATTTGTGATTAAATTGGTCGTTCAATTCAAATTGTTCCTTTTGATTTTGAAAAGTCAAAATAGATATTACTGCCGATATAAACCTAAGAATTAGGATAATATATTATTTTGCCAACCAACTTGTGAGGATTTAGAGTTTGACCAAGCAATGGTTGGTTTATACTGTTACATTTGCCAACGTTAATAAAATAAAATAAAATAAAAAGAGATCAAAGGAGGTTAGGGTTTCATAGGAAAGTAAAAATGAGTTTGATACAAAGTATAAATAATAAATAATAGAGTAAAAGATTAAACTATCCCAACTGAATATTTGAAATATTACTAAATCTATCCTCAAAAAGTATCATATTGATAAGTGCCACCGAATGTAATTAAGGCCCTGTCTATTTGAATTCTATTTTGTGTTGGTTAAGTTAAGATAAGTTACTTTCAATCACCATAAGTTACTATAAGTTACTTTCAGTCACTATAAGTTAATATAAGTTTCAGTTAAGTTAAGTTACTTTCAACATACCATCATCATCATCATACTATCATCATCATCATCATACCACCACCATCATCATCATATAATCATCATCATCATACCATCAGCATATCATATCATCATATCACCATCATCATATCATCATCATCATATTACTATTCATCATCATAACATCATCATCATCATACCATCATCATCATAATATTCATCATCACAGTACTATTCATCACCATCTTACTATTCATCACCATCATCACAACCATCATCATCAGCATATTACTATTCATCATCATAATATTACTATTCATCATCATAATATAACTATTCATCAACATAATATTACTATTCATCATCATAATATAACTATTCATCAACATAATATAACTATTCATCAACATAATATTACTATTCATCATCATCATATTACTATTCATCACAACCATCATCATCAGTATATTACTATTTATCATCATCATATTACTATTCATCACCATCATAACAACCATCATCATCACTATATTACTATTCATCATCATAATATTACTATTCATCACCATCATGATAGCGCTGAAATATATGCATTTTAGGCGACCTCTAGGCTTAGTGTTTCGATTGTTCTACTACGATTTCACTTGCTATTTGATGCTTTGTGGTCCTTTTCAGGAAAATTACAGAGTTTAAGCTGAGAACACAAGTAGGCAGCGATTTTGGAGCAAAACCGAGCATTTCGGAGCAAATATATGGACTTTCGGGCAATACGGGACAAACCGACCTTGCCTGAGTATTTTGGACGTACAGATCGCAATTGGTGTCCGATTTGGTCGATTCAAAGCTTGTTGAAAAGCTAACTCAAAGGGCTACAACTCTCTAGTTGACGCCGAGACCAAATTCGGAGGTTAAGATTGCCAAACAGCCTTGTGCGTTCGCACAGTCCACCTTGTGCGTTCGCACAATATAAACCAGACGCATGAAAATATCGTGCGTTCGCGATCGACCTTGCCGGAGTGTTTTGGACGTCTAGGGCGTGCGATGTCCGATTTGGCTGATCTTTAGCTTGTTGGAAAGGTAACTCAAAGGGCTACAACTCTTTAGTTGACGTCAAGACCTAATTCGGACGTTAAGACCGCGAAAAAACGCCAGCAAGAGACCATGCGTCCGCATGGTCCAAATCATGCGTTCGCATGCCCTTGCCAGAAATCATAAAAACTGGATTTTTACTGCTGGGCTATAAATAGAAACATAGGGTTTTTGAACAACTCTCCTGGGTTTTTGGGCGTTTTTCTGGAGCAAAGCTGGGTTTTTAGAGAAGAGAGACTTCAACAACAACACGATCGAATCGGATCCTCTAGTGTTCTTAGATCTCCATATTGGTTCTAGATTCCTAAACTCTACTTTTCATATGGTTGTTTGCACTCTTATTGTTGATTTTGTTTGTAAACTCACCATGAGTGAGTAGTGACCTTGTTTGGGGATCTATGGATCCCCTAGACATGTTTGTGACATTGTAAATACTATGGATGCTATTGATGAATGATTTGCACATGATTCTTCTTCATTTGAACTTAGATTTTTGGATTGCCCATAAGGTGTTTGTGAGAAGTCCTCAATGGGAATTCTGCTTGATTTCATGTTTGACGTAGCTAGCGCTGAAAATCATGATTTCAAATGAACTAAATGAAGAAGCATTAGGGTTTTTGAGTTACATGGCGACTTTCTAACCCTAATGAGAACGGCTTGGATTTAACAAGAATATGATCATTGATGAGCCGTATTTATACGACTCATCGGGTCATTAAATCCCACCAATTCCAGCACTTTATTATACGAACAGTTACTTCTTAGTGTTGTTTCGTGTTTCAGGTGATTTCGAAGCTCTAGAAGGAATTGCGCTTAAAGATGGCACTTTACGCCATAAATGCATCACAAGATGATTTTGGAGTCATGCGGAGTAAAGGAACTTCATTCGAGAGCAAAAGGGCGCAAATCGGACTCACCGACAGATTTTGAGACCAGCGCACCATGACCGAGACCCCGACTTTGAGAGCCGCCCCGGCCTTATCCGCCCTCACAATGGGGTGATCTCAAGGTCCTATCACCAATTCCAGATGTCCACCTGGTGCCCATGACCAAGACCCCGGCCAAAAGCTTATCCGAGGTCGGAGTAAATCATTGCCAAAGTCGCTAGTCCAATCAGCGCAGATTTCAGGACAGCCAAATTTCAGGGACTATTTCCGGCTGGCTGAGACACCAACTTCAAGGACCGCCCGAGCTTCAATGTCCATTCAAATGTCCTATTTCAAGGTCCCAGCATCAAGTATACATGTCCAGCTAGTGCCCCAGACCAAGAGCCCGGCCAGAAGAGTGTCCGAAGGCGAGTCAAATCGGCCCCAAAGTACCCAGTCCGATCAGCCCTAGCATCCGAGTTCCAGCCGAGTTGACCGAGTTGCATCCGAATCGCAGCCGAGTTGACCGAGTTCAAAGCCCAAATTCGTCCAGCCCAATGTCATATTTAGGGCAAACTTACATCTAGGGTTTCGGAATATTCAAGAAGGTTTAAGGTGGCTTAATTCCAAAGCAAAGAGATAGCTTGAAGATAAAGCAAAGAATATTATGGAAATATTTCCATGATTATCTTTGGCTTATTTTGGGAACTTTAGGGTTTCTCAAACTCTATATAAGGAGGAGCATACAAGACCTAATATCATCCCATAAACTCACGAGTGAGTCTCCTCTACTCACGTCCAAGCCCTAGACGTTCCCTCCTTGCTCCGCCTCCTTGTTCCACCGTGCACCACCATCACTCGGCCGTGACTCACCATAGCTCAGCCGTGACTCAGCCTTTGTTCCTCGGTTTTAAGTGAAGTGTTCCTCGTTCTTTTCATTCATGCATTATTTCCTCATGGCTATGTGTAACTAAACCCGTTATTCGGGCTAGGGTTTGAATAATTGTGACGAATGTTTTGAGATTCAGTTCTTAATTATTGTTCTTGCATTCTATTAATTCTTGTGCAAATTATATCGGTTCGAATTGCTAGGTTAAGGGGAGATCCGAAAGGGTACAACTTAACCTAGTAATACTTGCCTTCTTTATCCTGCTTATTTGATACTGATCCGTTAGAATAAGTAGATGCACTAAGCCTAATATAACCTGACCAGGAGTATTAGGTTTGCTAGAATTAAAAGTCTATAACCTGACCAGGAGTAGATTGTGGCGTAGTGACTTAACGGTCCTACCTAAGGTTATAACCAGACCAGGAGTAACCACACTTAAGAAAGCAAGAATAAAATACCTAGGAATCAAGGATAGACTAAGTCACAATTGAAGAACCCTAGCCTGAATACCTTCTCTGATTGATACACACCAGCTTATTTCGTTCATTGCACTGTTTCCTAATCAATTACTCTCACCCAATTGTTTCTTTTTTCTCTCTTACAGAACAAAGTAGTAACCATCTAGCTCCCTTGGGTTCGACCCTTGCTTGCCACTGTACTAACCCACAGTTCAGAGTGAGGAATTATAAATTTAGATTTGCAGGTACTGACGACGACCTGTCAAATTTTGGCGCCGTTGCCGGGGAGCTAAACACGGTGAATTTTGTTCTTTCAATTTTTCGTTATTTCTTTTTTTTGTTTATTTCGTATTTCTTGCTATTCGGTGAATTCTCCTAGTTCGTTATTTTCAACTGCCTTGTTTTCCGATTATCTCGATTTCAAATTCTAGCTTTTAGAGGGTTCTGTCACCAAGACTTACGAGTCTAAGGAGATTAGGTTTTAAGTGAGACCACTGTGACTCCTCCAATCTCCTGGGGACCCTTTGTTGCTAGTCTGTTCTTGCTATTTCGGTGTCTTGCTATTCGGTGCTTGCTATTCTTGCGCCATGGCTCACGCAGGTGATGGAATTGCTGATAACGAACAGTACGAGAAAGAACAGTTCGACCAAAACCCACCAATAATCAACAATAACGAAAGAGTACAACAAGTGATCTACGACGATCCAGAACAGCTAGTCCGCGATCAAAGGCGTGCACAACGAGAAGCAGCTCGACAGAACCAAGGACCAGTTCGACAGCAGCAACACGTCCAGCAACAGGTACAACAGCAAGCTCCGGCCCGAAATCCAATCCAGGGTCCGCAACAAGTCCGACAACATGCCCCAGCTAGACAACAAGTCCAGGCCCGACCGCAGCAACAAGTTCAACACCAGGTCCAGCCCCAGCCGCCCATCAGACGACTCAGACAGCCGGTGTACGAGGAAGAAGCTTATTATCACGATGAGGAGCCATCCATGGGAGAGCTCTCGGTCCCCGACTTCAAAGACCAGTCATGGCCCATCTATGAAGGACCAGAACTCGAAGAAATAGCTATCAGCACCTCAATCGTCCATCTCCATCACCTTCCCAAATTCTCGGGAGCAAGGGGAGAATCAGCTACAGGGCACTTGAAACGCTATCATGGCAGTTGCCATAATCTCAAACCCTACGGAGCTTCAGTGGATGACTTCAAACTCAAGGCATTCTATTTCTCACTCACTGACTCCGCTACAGACTGGTTTTTATCTCTGCCCTCAGACAGCATCTATACATGGGAGGAGATGCAGAAATAGTTTCTCACCAAGTACTACCCAGCAGGACGAGCCATGCAAGTCAGGCGCCAGTTACAGGAGCTTAGGCAGGGACCAAACGAGACCATGTACGAGTACGTGGAGAAATTCATCGCCTTGGAAAAGAGCTGCTGCAACCTAGGCCTACCAGAGAAGTTGCTCGTGGAGTACATGCTAGACGGTCTTCGCAAGCTCGACAGGAAGCTCTTAGATGCCTCAGCTGGAGGCAATCTTATGGACTTATCCCCAGCCGGAGTCCGACGAAAGATAATGGCAGTGGCCGAGAGCGAGCGATTCCAAGATGAGTCCACCAAAGAAGAAGAATACACCCGGACCAGGAATGTCTCAAGGGTCGAGCCCCCATCCAGTACCATGGCCGCAGAGATCAAGGAGCTTAAGGAGCTGATGCAGCATGTCATCCGAAGGCAACCAGTCCAGACCAAGCCGTGCGAGTTCTGTGCAGCTACAGACCACAAGACAGACGAGTGCCCTACCTTAGTAGCAGACGACCAGGCTGATGTCAATACCGTGGGCGATTATCAGAGTTATGGCAACAGACCAGGGGCAGTCCGACAATATGGCGCAGCCACGACCAATCAAGGAGTCAACGGACAGCCCTGGAAGAGCAATAATCAGCAACATCAGGCACAGAGAGAGCCGGTACGACAGAATGCACCTCAGCAGAATCAGCAGCCCTACCAGCCTCCTTATCGTCAGTACCAGCAAAACGGGCCTAGTCAGTACCAACACCGAGGACCGATCAATAATCAGCCAGGCCCGAGCAATCACAGCTCCAACAAACCTCTCGAAAAGATAGTAGAAGAACTGGCAGCCACGACCAAGGGAGACATTGCAGACTTAAAGAAACAGATGTCCCAGCTTACTACGCTAGTCTCGGATCTCGCAAACAGTGTGAACACAGGACGGCTTCCCTCGCAGACCATCCAGAATCCAAGAGGAAATGTCAGCATGGTAGAAGTAGTGGACATGGACGCGACACCAAAGGAGTCCGCATATTGGGAGAACGAGATGCTCAACACGATGGCAAGGATCAACGAGGAAAAGCCTAGATCAGATTACATCTGGGCATCAGAAGTCTTCAACCCGTCGGCGCCTGAAGGAGAACAAGCAGAGACAAACACGTTCTTTACTGTCGGGCTGTCCGAAAAGATCCCGGTCCTTGAGGCCGAGAATCCTAATACTCACGGTTCTTCGTGTTATGTGCAGGTGATTACTCCCGAAAGCAATGCGACACATAAGGATGAGCTAGAAGACAGATTGGAGGCAAGGCCTAAACAGAACG
Organism: Rhodiola chrysanthemifolia; assembly: GCA_033675395.1. Taxonomy (NCBI): domain Eukaryota; kingdom Viridiplantae; phylum Streptophyta; class Magnoliopsida; order Saxifragales; family Crassulaceae; genus Rhodiola; species Rhodiola chrysanthemifolia. The sequence goes on from CM066204.1 coordinate 18,695,141, forward strand.
ATCCTATAATGGAGCACCCCCTCATTACGAGCCATGAGTCGCCAGGAAAGAGTAAGGATCCAGGTGCCTTCACGGTCACCTGTGGTATCGGTGAGGCCCAGATACTTTAAGTGTGGAGTGGGTGTGTGCACTACCCGGCAACGGCGCCATTTTGACAGGTCTATTTTTACCCTCTCGATTTGTCAATAAAGAGGATCGTCGTAGAGTCAAACAAGATTTATAAATTCGGTAAGACCGAGTCGTACCCAAGGGAGCAATGTAAACTCATGTACTATGTAAAGTTGTGCTTCGATTTAGCTATTTCGATTCGAATGTTTGAAAGTGTTACTTTTGTCAAAGTTCTAATTTTATCAAGTTCAATTCAAGGAGATATTTCAAGGACCTACTTCACCTAATTGTACACCCAAGTCATGCAACATAAACTGTCATGCGATTCATGCTAAAGACGAATGGAAAAGACTATGCATAAACACGAGCAAGACCAACCTTCGTTGTGCCTAAACTCGTCAACTACGCATATAGCTATGGTTTGCCTCTCCTTCGAGCCGACAAACCAATCTAAGCTACTTTGATTTTCTACCAACTGTCGTTGTGTAAATAACCAAAATAGTTAGTTATACGAACTAGTCTTCTATTCCATTGAAACACGAGTTACCTTCGTAAACACCTCATTTCAACGAAGTTCTATCGATTTAGGGTTCTAGACTTCACCCTTTCAGTTTGTTAGTCCTTTACCTTAATGTTAACATAGGCTAAGCATTTCGTCAAACACCTAGCATGCATCAACTTATAACGATATCTCAAATAGAACAACATTCATACATCAACACAAGGAAACATAATTTCATAAACATAAACAACCTATTATTGCATGACATTGAGTTTGTGTACAATAGGATCCGTAGGACCCCGAAATAGGGTCACTACTCACACACCATTGTAAGGGTTGAAATACACATATGAGTAAAAATCAATAAGAGAGTACAACTCGAATCAACGAAGAACACAAACTTTCGTCGTGTATCTCCTCTTCTTCTCCTCTTCAAAAACCCTAGATGGTGGTCTTCGTGTCTCCAAGAATGTCCCTCGTGATAGAAAAATCAGATCCTCCCTTTTGTTCTTAACGTTTCACCTTATAACCTTAAGTTAGACTATTTGCATTCTACTTGTGCACGACCAAATTTGCTTCGCACAAGCAGATTCTTGCACAATTTCAGCAGGTTATCACAGATTGTGCACTTTCCAGATTGTGCAAGATCAAAACAAGCTCATCTTTGCACAACTTCAGCGTAAATATTTTAATTGTGCATTTTCTTGGTTGTGCAGATCAAAATTGACTCATTTTTGCTTCATTCTTTTGTTGCGCTCATTCTTCTTTTGCTCAACTAAATCTGACATAAAGCGCAAAGAAAATGGATTAGAAGGCATAAAATGTTCAAGAAACGAGAGCAACTCTACAAGGAAAGGAATAGAAAATCGGTCAAAATATCGACCGATCAGGTATCGGTGAGGCCCAGATACATCACTGTTTAATTGACTTGGGTGCTGCCATTAATGTTATGCCATATTCTCTTTATTGTTCACTGAAACTTGGCCCATTGAAACCGCCTAGGTTGTCGATAGAATTAGGGAATAAATCTTGTGTACGCCCGACTGGTTTGCTAGAGAATCTAACCCTCCAAGTAGGAGATCTTGTTGTTCCTGCAGATTTCTATGTCTTGCAGATGGGAGGAGCAAGAAACGACGAGCCGCCAGCGCTAATTTTGGGACGACCATTCCTTCACACCACCAAGACCAAGATTGACATGGGCATAGGCTTACTATCACTAGCATTCGGTGGCAAGGCATCAGATTTCTATGTCTATGAGGATGTCGCCCGTCCATGCACGAGGAAACCGCCGGACATTGTGCACACATCAGATTTCGGTGCCCTAGTTCCGGACCTACCAGAGCAGACCGTACATACGACTGGGCCAGCAGCTATGGCCAAGTTATCCTCACCATCTCGGGAATATGTGAAGGCAAAGCCGCCTGATCAATGGAGAGCGAACCCGAGCACGTCGTTTCATGAGGATTTCGGACAGATTGGAGGAGTCACTGGAGCAAAATATGACCTCACACGCCCATGGGATCCTAACTTGTGATCCCTAAGATGAGGTACCGTCGAGCCAACGACGTAAAACAAAGGCGCTCGTAGGGAGGCAGCCCTGCACTATCTGCATTTCAGTTTTCATCATTTATTTTACTATGTTTTGAGTCTTTATTGTCACATTGTACCTTGGGAAGGAAGATGATTTTCATGCAGGGGCAGAGGCGGACGTATCCAAGATATTGCATAAGACTGTATCCAACGCGAGTAGTTCACACCTTGAATAAATTGTGGCAAGAAACATGAGCGTTTAAAGATTCTGTCCAGCCCAATGTCATACTAGTCAATAAAGCGCGAGTGTGAGGCTAGATATTCATATTCTATAGTGCCAATAAAGCGCGAGTGTGAGGTACTATGCGAGGTGTAACCTCTTTGTGCTAAGTTGTAGCACGAGTTGAACTTAGTATTAATGTTGCATGAGCTAAATTCTAAGTATGTGCATGTGATTTTATCATTGGTGTCCCGTTTAACTGTCACAGTAATTGTCTAGGTGGAGAAATAGATCCCTAGTCATCTTTTAATCGATTGTTTACCATTTCTAGTATTTCAAACCTCTCTTTTGGATAGTAAATTCTGCTATCATCCTCTTAGAGGAACAAACCCCCCCAAACCATAGACATTCTAATTATATCTTTAGCATTATTGGTTTAATCACCTATCCTTTGGGTACGACCTCGGATTTCCCGAGTCTTTACAAATGTTTTGATTACCGTGACTAGCATAAGTGTTTGGATTTATTTGAATACTTTTACTGCTATATTATCGAGCGATCAAATGGCGCCGTTGCCGGGGATATGTTAATTAACTAGGTGCTAATAGATTGTTTAGTTTGTCTACTTGTGAATATTTTTCTTTTTCCTATACTTGTATATTCTTCTTTTTCTCTCATATCCCTTACTAACTTACTCTATCTTGTTTTGCGAGGATGAACCCCTACAACCAACAAGTCTACTCAAATGAGGGATACTATCAAGAGGAGGAGCACATAAATTCTCATTGGCAAGAACATGGTTATCCGACAAGTTATTACACTCCAAATTGGGATGATAGCCAATGTTTTGAAGTTGAAGACTCCTACCCCCCATACCCTCAATCTCCTCAACCTTCAAGTGAGACCTCCAATATAGAATCCATGTTTGCTATACTTCTAGCAGACCAAGAGAAGATGAAAGCTCAATTGAATGTATTGGAGGCTCAAAGCCATGAGTTAGAAAGCACAATTGCTCAATTGATGGAGATGGAAAATGAAAACTTGGACGAGGACGAGGAAGTATTCGAAGAAGAAGTCCTTGAATCTAATGTCTCAAGGGAAGAATGGGATAAAGAAGGGGCGGATGAATTTTGGAGAGCCGCACCGAAGCTCATTACAACCAAAGGGATGGTGAATCTTGTAACGAAGAAGAGATGGAATGCAAAAGTGAAGCATCCTTCACCATTAGCACATCTCAAGATCATTTAGATGAGAACACACAAGAGCTCGACATCCATCTGACGCTCTCCGATGATGAATTCTTCAATGATGATGCCTCATGCATAGAAGAAACATCCTTGGTCAATGAAGAAGAATTCCTTCCTCCCGGCACTAGCAAGCTTGAATGTGAACCCCAATTCCTTGATGAGGATAAGATAGAGGAAGAGCGTATAGAGATTGAAAGTCTTCAAGGGTATAGAGACTTTGTTGAGGTTTTCATGAAAGAAACTAAGGAACCATCTCGCACTCAAGAAGACAAGGGTTTAGAGAGGGATATTGAGGAGTGGGCACCCGTGAACGTCATTGAAAAACTTAAGGAGGGGATGCCCATCATTCTCGAGACAAATTTTGAAGACCCTTTCTTCATTATGAAGTCTCGAGACAAGTTTTGGAGCTTCTTGCCATACTTTCAAAGATTATTTGAAAAAAGCTCCCATGGCCCCTTAATTTTTAAGGGATTTTCATACTTGAAGGGGTCATGCTCCCAAAGGAAAGTCCATTGTAGGCTTGATGGGAGGAAATTCAAATGGGATTTGAAGGTGGTTTGATACGATCAAGTCCAAGGCCCCGCTTGAGGAGGGATCTTAGCAAAAGACTCCTCGAGCGTACTTCCTATCTCCTAAGAGGAGAATCGGCTCCGTCTTAGCCAAGACGTTAAACTAGGCTTGTGAGTTTTTCTCCCCTGATCTTTAAGTATATCTATTTTGATTGGATTTCTATTTGCTTCAAGTGTGGGGTTTTGAAATTCTGTGCATGAGTGTTGATGTACGATTTGAGATTGGCTTAGAAATTCTTGTCCGTAACTCCATGCGTTCGCATAGTTTCATTCATGCGTTCGCATAGTCTGCCTTTTCTTCATTTCGTTGTGCTTGCATAGATTTCATGCGCTCGCACATCAAAACAATGCCACTGCCCAGTTCTGTGCGTTCGCACAATGCTATCTATGCGTTCGCATGCACGCAAAAAAAAAACGGCAACGGCATGAATAGAGGAAAAAGGGCGTTCGATGATGTGTTCTTTTGATGAGTTATAAGTTGACTTGCATGATGTTGACATGTTTACGATGATGATTTCTTTACCTTGTGTGCTTAACACTCTCGTTTTTGAGTTTCTTGTCTTATAGAGGAAAAAGGGGAATCATTCATCGAATCTTTTGTGCAAATTCAGTCGCCCAAGAACTAGGCGCGCGAAGCAACATCTCTTATTTTGAAATGGCTACCTCCAAACGAGAGAAGTTTTTCTTTACTTTCTCTTTGCTTTTCATGCTATTCATTGCTTAGGGACTAAGCAATTGCTAAGTGTGGGGTGCCTATGTTTTGACTACACGAGATGTTTGTGCTTGCTTGTTGTGCTTTCATGTTTAGAATCCAATCAATTGCATGTTTAGAGGAAAACGCTTACAGTGCTATGACATTCATCCAAAAACTCGAATTTTTAATGAAAACAAAAAGTCTGGGCAAGGCTACATTTTCAAAAAAATTCATTCCTAATTCAACTAGTCGTGCATGATTTCACTTAATTGATCCTTTAGATGACTAATGGATTGGATTGATGACTTTCATTCTTGAGGATCAAAGCATCTACTAACACTTCTTTATCTTTTATTCTATGCTTTTTCTTGTTGAGACTAGAGAGTTGATCTTTGAAAGCATGAAACAAAAAAAAACAATAATGAAAAAGAAATATATACAAAAAACCCTAGCATGCCATGATTGCCTTTAGGTGACCTTAGTGACCTTGTTTATCTTGTGGATTTGTCTTGTTGGTTTGTCATGCTCCATTTTTAACACTTATGCAAGTTTCTTCCTTATGACTGATCATCATTAGGAAGTAAGTTTAAAGAATTATGTGCTAAGCGCCGAGGGTTAGGAAGGTAAGTTCCCCCTCGAAAGTGCTTAGTACGGCCAAAGGTCATGCTACCCCCTTAAAGTTGCACTTAGACTTGACAATCGGCTATTCCACCATTCTCTAGCATGAAAACTAATGAGACAATTGAAACTTACTAGCAAGAATTCACTAAGGGACGAACCTCGTATTCTTTTATACTTAGGCATGATATGACTTGCAAGTGTGTACAAAAGCTTTAATGGTGGAACTCCTCTTCTCTTATGACTAAGTGACCTTTGCATCCTAGGCTTGAGAATGAGTTCAAAGTCACAAGCCAATGTACTAGCCTCCTTGCTAGCATTGGTGAGTGATCCAACAAGATTTCTTTGCGACTGTTAGATTGTTTTCTTGAAGTCTTTGATATAGAAAATGACTAGAACCCTTGATTAAAGGTTTGTTAGTCTTTGCTTTGATTTGCTTGAATGTCATTATTCACGAATTTCCATAAGAATTTGAAAAGGTTTCATGTAGTGATTGAAATGCACATATCTAGTTTGAATACATCATGAACTTCATGGAAAACACCTTGCCTAGTACTTTGACATTTGTAAACTTAAAATGCCTAATTGGATGATTGTTCTCTTTGTGGGATTTGTGAGTATTCCCGTGTCTGAAAACACTCTGAAATATAGCAACCTGTGCAAGCTACTGTTCCAGGGACTGTTTGTGACAGACCTGTAACTCCTTTGAGACAGTGCAGCAAATAGAGCAAGGCAAAGGCACACACAGACTGATACCCAGTTCGGCTACGCCTACTCTGGGGGGTTTCCCACACCCTAAAAGGGACACAAATCTTTATTACGTGATTTAGAACAATAGAAGGTCTTATACTTACACAACGCCTTGTTTGTAATTGCCTAGCTTCTAAACCACCGTCTCTCAGATTTGCAATCAAGGATCCCCTCGGTTCACCTTGATCCCCTTCGCCCAAACCTTCCGTCTGAACGAGCTCGACCTTCTCCTGAAGTCGGAAGCTTTCCCTGAAAGCCGGTTGTGAGTTCGTGGTGTGCACCAGTTGGATCGCTTCCAGGCAGTCTGAGTAGCACGTTGATGAGACTGCACATGCACCGATGAGTTTCCAATGGGGAAAAACAAACGGTCGTCGCTTTCTTCTTCTCCAATCAATAGGGTATACTGGTGTGTATTTGATCTGGAAAGCGCTTGATCGGTCGAATTCTTGACCTATTATTCGCTTCATTCGATGATGGATTAGGTTTGTTTTCCGGATATTTTGTTATCATTTAATCTCTTTTCTAGTGTTTCAGGTCATATATCACATATCTAATACTTTTGGATTGATCCGAAGCAAAGCAAAGCAATTGGCGAAGATTTGGGCGAAAACAGAACAAAACAGGGCAGATTGACCTTTCCATCTTATTTTGCACGTACAGATCGCATACGATGTCCAAATTGATTGATTCAAAACTTGTTGGAAAACTAATTCAAAGGGCTACAACTTTGTAGTTTACGCCAAGATCAAATTCAGAGGTTAAGACAACGAAAAAGTCGCCCTAAGTCTCTGCCAGTTTGCATGGCCGTGACTGCCGTGACCAAAACACAACGTCACGGTAGTCACGGCCCCTTTTTGTCCCAGAGCCCTTTTGGAGCATGCCGAGCATGCCGTGACATGCCATGACATGTCTAAATGTCACGGTAGTCACTGCCCCGTCGAAGACAGTTCTAAAAACGATTTTTGGGCTTTTCTGGACTGATTTTTGGGAAAGTTTCCTAATATCGTTTTTGGGCTTTTTGGCCTTTTGGAAAGCTATAAATAGAGGGTTGGCTGACTAAAATCAGTGTGGACGATTTGAGAGAGAGTTTAGAGCTTGGAGAAGAGAACCCTAACTTGGGAGAAGACGGACCACATCGCGAGAGATTGAGGATTCAACGAGCACCCGCGTCATTACGGTTTCCTCGTCCTTAATCTCTTTATCAACACTACTTTTGGTTAACTTACCATGAGTAGTGAGTAGTCTTCCTTATTCTGGGATCCTACGGATCCCGTGCTATGTAACCCTAACTCTTCATGTGATCAATTAAAGTTGTTATTTATTTATGCGATTCGAATATTCAATTTCATTGTGTGCTTAATATTATCGTTCTATGCAAGTATTTACATCAAAGGGTATGTTTGCATTGCTAGAACGTATTTAGGTTATATGCCGAAAGGTGGATGGGCCCTAGGGATTAACCGGATTACATGAAATTGATATTAGGTCATGTTTACATGATTTAATAGGAAAACCTTTAGTTTAATAAATCGAGATCGTTGATAATCCGTGGATGGGCGGCGTTCAACGATTGAGATTAATCTAGACAATGATCCGTGGATGGGCGGCTTGTCTAGTGTTATTTCGGTTATATTCCATATTCGATAGCATGAATAATTAACGTGACATGATTGCATGATTAGTGGGGTTAGCACGGGTGAAGTACGATTCTGGAATTCTTTCTCTGATCAAGTTCAAACCTTTAATTTCCTGTTATTTAATTTCTGCTAATTTTCGTGACACCAAAACCTTTCACTGTTAATCGGAATAGCTAAATAGGTCACTTGTTAGCTAGTATTCACACACGTTGTTCCTTGGATCGACCCTTGGCTTACCAAGGTTTATAAATTTTGTTTGACTGCAATTCGACCCCTAAAACTTATAATTTGACGACTATAAAGGGTTAAAAATACGCTTGTCAAAATGGCGCCGTTGCCGGAGAGCAGCGTTTAATGTGATATTAGATTTAACGTGTGTAGTTTAGACTATTCCATTTATTTATATACTTCATTGTACATACTCTATATACTTCTAACCTTCACTAATCACTTTTATTTTGTATGTTGCGAGGATGTTCTCTTTTGGTCATCAAGACGCCTACCCAAGGGAAGAGACATATTGTCAGACATACTCGTATGATACATATTGGGAAGGAAATCAACACCAGTCTTATGATCAGTCGTATTATCGAGATGACCACTACTACGAGAGTTACGAGGACCAGTCGCAGGAGCAACATCAGTTTTATGATCAGCAGTACAACTATCAGCCGCAGCAGCCCAAGCAAGAGGAGTCTGGCAGCTCATCTAGCATGGAATCCATGATGGCTAGTTTTATGGCTGAGCAAGATAGGCGAGTGAAAAGACTCGAGCAGACACTCGAGCAGCTGACCATTCGGAACCAGATACTAAAAGACCAGCTGGAGCAACAAGCCATTGCAGCCAACAATAAATGCAGAGACGAGGACATCGAGATGACATTGGCCAATCATCAAGAAATTCAAGTCTATGAAGCATATTCATCTTCAGCTTTATTTCCAATCCACGTGGAAGATGATCAGGATACGAGAATGCTCTCTATACCAGAACAACCTGTTTGTGAGGATGGTTTTGAGGCATTTAGAATGGTTGCCAAGGCTTACACTGAGTTGGAGGATGATGAGTTATGTACTGAAGACGTCTCAGAATATGAAGATCCATCTCCCTCCACTACGACTGCTTCAAAAGGTCATTTAGATGGGCAAACAGAAGAGAACATCATTCCACCAGTTTCTCCGAGCGCTGATGAGCTATCAAAGGATTATATGTATGAAGACTTTGTTGATGTGTACCTCAGCTCGATTACAGAGGATCCTCGCATACATATGAATGTGACATTGAAGGAAAATTTTGAAGTATGGGAACGTGAGTTCCTAGCTAAAGAGCACAAGGGAAGTGTTCTTACTGGACCTAGCTCTGAAGATATATATCTTGATACACACCCTCCAGACAAGTTTCGACAGTTCTTGCCTTACGTCTTGAAACTGTTATTAGGGAGTTTCTACAGTCCCTTTGTTCTTAAGGGTCTTAAATTTTTGAAAGGACTGCATGCTCTGCTTAACGTCCATGTCAGTCTTGATGGACGTAAATTTCAATGGGATTTGAAAGTGGATTGACACCTCTCTCTGTTGAAGGCCCCGTGAGAAGGGATCCTAGCAAAGGACTTCTCACGAGTGATTTATATGGGGCGCTTTGCTGAGTCTAGCCAAGACGTTAAACTAGGCCTCTTCGGGGAGTAACCCGCGTTGTAAGTTTTGTTTCATTGCATTTTCCATTTGCATTTTGTACATTGCGTGTGACCCTTGCAGGAATCCAAGTGTGGAGTGCATCAGTTTCAGGCAGAAAACGATTCGGGACAAATCGAGAAATTTTGAGCTGGTATTCAGTGGTGCCGTAACCTGCCGTGACCAACGGAAACGTCACGGTAGTCACGGCAGGTATTTTTGGCCGAGAGTTTTCAGTGGTACCGTGACTACCGTGACATAATGTGCATATCATGGCAGTCACGGCAGGTAAAAGCATCAGTAAGTTTTGGGGGTGCCGTGACTACCGTAACACCCTCGGATGGTCACGGTAGTCACGGCCGCACCATTCTCTTCTTCCCCAAAAATTTCAAATCACTTGCCTTGTTTCTTTACGATTTTCGATGCTAACCTATCACTCGTGCAGCAATATATTTTTGTCTATTTATGCCAGCTCACGAGTCACGTTTCACTCCCCGGGCATCGCTTAATCTCCTTGGATATCGTGCCATCACACACGAGTGAAGTTCCTATACGCTTATTTTCTCTTATATTTCATCACTTAGGGACTAAGCTTATTTTTAAGTGTGGAGTGGGTAGCGCATAGTCACACGCATTGCATTTCACGTTCACTCTTGCATATGCTCAACAGTCTATGTATTACGATTGAAATCCTCGTTTTCTACGATACTCCTTGACTGATTGACATCCTTTTGGATTCGAAGTCTAGGACTTGAAATAGTGAAAACCGTGTGTGTATTCTCTTGAGTCAATATCATTGCTAGCCTTTGACTATCACATGTTTTACGTATTTCTTGAAGCATGTTTGAGACTTGGAATTAGTAGGCACCGGTTCAAAACGTCTCAAAACTTAAATATGCATCTCTTTTTCTAGGTGACCTTAGTACTAGTATGTGTTCCCATATACTTGTTGTGATTTGCATGCACCCGCCTTCATTCATACGCTATGTCAAGTTTTAAGTGTGGAGTTAGACAATTGGCTTTCAAGTTTTCCCTCAAGAACAATGTTTTCAATTTTCAAAGCTGGGTGAGAAATTGGCCCCATGCATAGTTGTTTTTGAAAGAAAACCTGTTTCGAAATTATAAAAAAATACTTGACCTTGTGTTCTGCGAGAGCAGAAAAATACCAAGGACCTGGTGAGAAATGTCACCCCTTGTGTATGGAAAACACTTTTGAAACAATTTCTGCCCCCGTTTGCTTGATGTAGTGTAATTCCACCTTCTCATTGCGTGCAAATCATAACATGTCTTGCGGATTCATGTACTAGGAACTAGGGGACGACCCTCGTGCTTGCACTGAAATTTTGATGCAGATTTTTGTACTATTTTTCAGAAAATTCTTAAGCCGAGCTCCTCTTCTCTTACGGGTCATTGCCTAGTCCTTGGCACTTGAGAACGAGCTTTGCGCCAAGAGCCCGTGGACTATCCCTAGATAGCATAGGTGAATGGCGAGCATGTTTTGTGTAACTAGTCATGTTCTTACTGCATTGTTATATAACTATTTAGAGCATGTGATTAGTCGATTGCTAGCCGTGTGTACTGACCGTTTGAATGCATAACCTGTTTAATCTATGATTGTCTGACAACTTTGATGAAGATGTTTGACTTGAAGTCGAGGTAACACGATGAATCTGAGGTATGACATGACTTTACTGTGACTCGTTGAGCATCATTTCATGCATGCACATTAGTTAGTTGTACAGGAGATTTGTAGGTAGTCCCATTCCTGAAAACCTTCACGAGACTATACTTGTCCTACTAGGGCAGCCTAGAGGTTTAAAGGCTTGATGCATACGCTAAATGCATTCGTGTCCTCTACGACAGTGAGTTATCTTTTGGTTTTTATTTTAGTTAGGATTGATCACATGATACTTGAGTGGGTAGCTATTCTGAAATTTATCGACCTGCGCTTAATGTTTGTTCGGGACGAACAAATCCTAAGTGTGGAGTGTTTTGATCAGTCGAATTCTTGACCTATTATTCGCTTCATTCGATGATGGATTAGGTTTGTTTTCCGGATATTTTGTTATCATTTAATCTCTTTTCTAGTGTTTCAGGTCATATATCACATATCTAATACTTTTGGATTGATCCGAAGCAAAGCAAAGCAATTGGCGAAGATTTGGGCGAAAACAGAACAAAACAGGGCAGATTGACCTTTCCATCTTATTTTGCACGTACAGATCGCATACGATGTCCAAATTGATTGATTCAAAACTTGTTGGAAAACTAATTCAAAGGGCTACAACTTTGTAGTTTACGCCAAGATCAAATTCGGAGGTTAAGACAACGAAAAAGTCGCCCCAAGTCTCTGCCAGTTTGCATGGCCGTGACTGCCGTGACCAAAACACAACGTCACGGTAGTCACGGCCCTTTTTTGTCCCAGAGCCCTTTTGGAGCATGCCGAGCATGCCGTGACATGTCTAAATGTCACGGTAGTCACGGCCCCGTCGAAGACAGTTCTAAAAACGATTTTTGGGCTTTTCTGGACTGATTTTTGGGAAAGTTTCCTAATATCGTTTTTGGGCTTTTTGGCCTTTTGGAAAGCTATAAATAGAGGGTTGGCTGACTAAAATCAGTGTGGACGATTTGAGAGAGAGTTTAGAGCTTGGAGAAGAGAACCCTAACTTGGGAGAAGACGGACCACATCGCGAGAGATTGAGGATTCAACGAGCACCCGCGTCATTACGGTTTCCTCGTCCTTAATCTCTTTATCAACACTACTTTTGGTTAACTTACCATGAGTAGTGAGTAGTCTTCCTTATTCTGGGATCCTACGGATCCCGTGCTATGTAACCCTAACTCTTCATGTGATCAATTAAAGTTGTTATTTATTTATGCGATTCGAATATTCAATTTCATTGTGTGCTTAATATTATCGTTCTATGCAAGTATTTACATCAAAGGGTATGTTTGCATTGCTAGAACGTATTTAGGTTATATGCCGAAAGGTGGATGGGCCCTAGGGATTAACCGGATTACATGAAATTGATATTAGGTCATGTTTACATGATTTAATAGGAAAACCTTTAGTTTAATAAATCGAGATCGTTGATAATCCGTGGATGGGCGGCGTTCAACGATTGAGATTAATCTAGACAATGATCCGTGGATGGGCGGCTTGTCTAGTGTTATTTCGGTTATATTCCATATTCGATAGCATGAATAATTAACGTGACATGATTGCATGATTAGTGGGGTTAGCACGGGTGAAGTACGATTCTGAAATTCTTTCTCTGATCAAGTTCAAACCTTTAATTTCCTGTTATTTAATTTCTGCTAATTTTCGTGACACCAAAACCTTTCACTGTTAATCGGAATAGCTAAATAGGTCACTTGTTAGCTAGTATTCACACACGTTGTTCCTTGGATCGACCATTGGCTTACCAAGGTTTATAAATTTTGTTTGACTGCAATTCGACCCCTAAAACTTATAATTTGACGACTATAAAGGGTTAAAAATACGCTTGTCGGCGCTCCTAGTTTGGTCGCCCTAGACTCGTATATATTTGCATGGGTGCTGGCGTCCAAATTTGATGAAGATAATCCCATCAAATATTTAGGAGATATTCCTAGATATTTGATGTATATCTTTCTTAAATCGGCGAGAGGAATATACTATGACTCCATTGCTAAGTCAGCTTTGCCGCCTCATGAAGATATTCATTCGAATATCTGATGTTCGAATTCTTCGCTTATCATCAACAGATCGGACCGACATTCGATCTCTCGATAATTCCGGAAAAACATCTTGACGTTTGCTCCACGCTGAACTGTAGTCCTAGAATGTGTTCGAACTCCCCCTGAACTCCTGCTTGAACTGTCTAACTACGTTTTGCCAACTACATGCCACTCAAGGGAACATCAATCTCCCCCTTGGCATTTTGGCAAAACCAAATCTACTAGATAACTAGATCTATCTAACTATCTAGACATTAGACAACCTTGAGAGAAAAAATGTCTCCTCTCAAAATACTCCCCCTTTTTGCCACAAACTGGCAAGGGGTCCAATCTGAGTTCAAACAGTACGAACCAATGTGCCAGAACAAGCACAGAAACGAAACAAAATGAAAAGTATCAAGTTTCAGAGTGCAAAAGTGACAGTAGTGGAACTTTACACAGACGACCTTTCATTAGAGCATATGCACCCATGAAGGCCATCAATTCATCAATTCATGTATTGAATTGATGGAGTTGGTTACTATTCATGAAAAATCAATTATTTTACTTACATTTTATGCACTCATACAACTCCATCAATTCATCATTTACTATTCATCAAATAAATAATTATATTTTATATCATAAATTCAGATTCATATCTATTATTTAATGGTCCCACAAATAATATTCAATCACAGATTTTTGGATAAGTTTAGATTTTTGATGAGATTGTTGATAAATTTAAATTTTTGATACGATTTTTGTTGAATCACGCAATGACATGTGTCATTATCTAAATCTATAGAATAGAAATTTTATCTATAAATAATATCATAATGTTTGATCATTGTATCTCAAAATCACTACACAATTTTATTATAATGAATGCATTGAAAAGATTGTTGAGCCAAAGGCAAAAACACAGTCAAGAAGAGTCAGAAATCATGAATACCATGGTAACCGAAGCGGCAATGGTGATGGATTTCATCGATACTTCAGATGAACCACGTGGACGCAGCTCACGGCGTGGCAAATCTCCCAATCATAATAGAGAAAGGCTATCAAGAGGAAAGAATCTCATGGAAGATTATTTCGTTGATCGTCCAATATTCAATGAAGACGACTTTCGTCGAAGGTATAGAATGCGTCCTCATGTTTTCAATCGCATCATGACAGCTCTTTGCACTCAAGATTCCTATTGGCATCAAAAAGCAGATGCAACTGGATTATTGGGACTACTACCTCAACAAAAAATGACAGCTGCATTACGAATGTTAGCTTACGGGGCAGCAGCTGATCAATGCGCCGAAATATGTAGAATGGGAGAATCCACTACACTTGAGTGCATGAAAACATTTTGTCAGCAAGTGGAAGGTCTCTTTGGTAAAGAGTACCTTCGTGCTCCAACACCTGCAGATTTAAGAAGGCTTCTAGCTAGGGGCGAACAAAGAGGATTTCCAGGTATGATTGGAAGTATCGATTGTATGCACTGGGAGTGGAAGAATTGTCCAAGTGGGTGGGGTGGGGCATATAGTGGTCGAAAAGGACGACCTACGATAATTTTAGAGGCTGTCGCTTCCTATGACACTTGGGTGTGGCATGCTTTTTTTGGTGTGCCAGGAGCTCAAAATGATATTAATGTTCTAGGTCAGTCTCCCGTTTTTGATAAAGTCATCTCAGGAAGTAGCCCTACGGTGGTGTTTCACGTCAATGGCAGAAGATACAATAATGCGTATTATCTTGCTGATGGGATTTATCCTAGATATTCAACATTTGTGAAAACCATATCAAATCCTGCCACTCAATCACAAAAGTTATTTGCTAAGAAACAGGAGGCATATCGCAAAGATGTGGAGAGGTGTTTTGGTATCTTGCAATCTCGATGGGCTATTCTTCGCCACGGTGCTCGGATGCATAAGCGTTTAACACTTAGAAGTATCATGATGACTTGCATCATTTTGCATAACATGATAGTTGAGGATGAATTTGTTGAAGATGAATTTGTGGAGTTAGTAGAAGAAGATCTAATGAATCCATCAGGATCACAAGTTTATGATGGACCGGTTGATTGTAATGGAGTTAGAATTCCTTTTGCACCAGTACAAAGAGATGGAAGAAACCAACAAGCATTTTGGGATCGTACTGAGAACTTGGAATCAGCTTATATCCATACAATGCTTCAAAATGATTTGGTGGAGCACAATTGGGCAATAGAAGCCAATAAATAGTTGTCAAATTATTATCTCTTGAAATGTACGAATTGACAATTTAAATAAATTTCTTTTATTGAATTCAAAAGTAGATAACATAGTTGATTAAAAACATAATAGCTAAATCTAATCATGAAAATCATCGTCAAAGCTAGGAACATAAGCACTGCCACTAGTAGTCTCATTCACTTGTTCCATGATCTCAGCCTTCTTTCTTTTAAACCATTTTTTTGTATTAGGGGTCATTTGGCTAGTATCCATTGTCATGATCTTTGTTTGCTCCCTTAATTCTTCAATAGCCTCATGTTTTGCCAATCTTGCTTCTTTTCGTTCCTCTAGTGCATCAATTCTTGCCTGTCTTGCTTCCTTTCGTTTCTCAAGTTCTAAGATCTCCCTTGAAATTTGAAGGGTTTCATCGTCTCTTTTGATGTTGGCCTCCACTAGTTGTTTTTGGTTACATTGCATATTATTGAAAATAGCTATAGACATCTCTTCTTTTTGGGTCATACCTTGCTTTCCTTTCTTTTTTGCATGTTTGGACGCCTTTACTCCCATCGGTCTTACTGGACTAGAAGGACTTACCATTTCTCGATTAGACTCTGGAGTTGTGAAACCTCCTTCATCAACGCAAGCATCACTATTCAAATTAATAGGTGAGTCCATTTGTGTTGGAAAGTTTCTTTGAAATGACGGAGAACTTGTGGGAACATCTACAAATTGAGGATGTGCTGCAACTGCTTCATAACATTCCCATTTGTCAAATGTCTTATTCGTATCCTTGAAATAATATCCTTGAGCTTGAGTTATCTAAAAAACGACAAATTATGTATATTAACTTATATTAAAATTCAAAATTCAAAATTTAAAAATCTTACCTCATCCACCAAATTGGTTCCACTTGCACTATGCCTACTAGCTTGATTTTTGGCACATTGCCATTTTTTTAGTAACCTCTTCAACGGTGCAAAGTGTGAATCAAGAGCAATTTTTGAACGAGGTTCAGCACGAGGATTCTCGGGAGTGCCACACCAATTTTGCGCATAATCCTCATGAATTCGCCCCCATAAACTATTCTTGTTCGAATATCGCCCGGTAATTGGATCAACAGATTGTCGAGCCCACGAAATACATAACTGCAATTCTTCGGATGGTAGCCAATTGGAACCCATTTTCTTTCTCAAAGATGTATGTATATATATGAAAAAACATGGATGTGTAGAGATTTGCGTTGAAAATGAATGTCAAAAATTGTGTTTTTATAACTCCAAAAAATAGCCGTTGAAACTACAATTATAGCCGTTAGTTTTTATAGCCGTTCGAAATTACAAGTTATTGATGGAATGAGTGAATACATGTGGGACCCGCTAATTAATGAGCATTATATAGTCCATTAATAACTAATGGGATGGATGATGAATTAATGGCCATTAGAAATCAATGGCCATCCAAAAGTGACCGCTGCATTTTTTTACAATGTGAAAACATTAATAATGTTGATGAATTGATGGTTTAATGGAGCTGGTGCATATGCTCTTAGAATAACCATCAGATTCCTTTTCTACATCTTCATCGTCACTTGGATAGCGCAGAGCACGGGCCAACTTGTTAATCTCCTTGCGTTGCTCCTTAGTAGTTGCGATAATGGCTTCCAACATTTTCATCAGCCTGGACCTCTCATCGCGTCCCATCCTGGCACCCCCTTGCTTTGAGGACTCTGGAATGTCCATTCCTCGCTGTCCTGCCTCCTTGAGATCATTCACGTGCCGCCCTTTGAAGAGCTTATGATCGACAATGAACTTGTTGGGTGCCTTTGAGAGAGGGTCTGTCGAGGACTTCAAATCTGGAGCTTGATGGATGATCAACTCATAAATCAGGGATGGAAAGCAAATCTGGTGAAGAGTTCTCTTCGAAGTAGCATGATCAGCGACCTGTTTGAACATCACTCTGCCCAGGTTGAACTTCAGCTTATTCCCAATCTGATAAATCAGTTGGGCCATGTCACGGTTGACCGTTGAACGGTGAGTTGAGGGTCTCCAGTTGGATACTGCAAGAAGAACAGCATGGAATAGAATGTGGAGAGATCAGCTGTATGCACAACAGAGTCAGGCCTCCACCGAACCGATCCTGCAGTGATGGTATCAACAACTTTTTCGAAGTCTGATTCTTCTTCATCAGTAGCAGGATCATCCATGTAGAAGTAGACATTTATAAGTTCTGGATCGATCTTGATTTTCCTTCCTCTAACGAAGAAGATTCCATAATCCACATCTCCGATAACCCCAAACCGTGGAGGCAGGTTTGCCATAGCCTCACGAACCAGCTGTTCGTTGAACGGTTTGCATCTATTCAGCGTCCAGAGCAGATCAGATTGCTTAAGTACCTCGACGACTTCCTTTCCCTTGTACCGGGACTCCTCTAAGACTCTTTCAGGTATGATTTTTCTTTTCTGAACACACGACCATTTTCTCACAGCATCTCTGTTGACAAACCACACTCCTTTCTTGACTATACCCACTGGAACAGTATCAGCCTCAGGGGATGGGACTTCGCGTCTCCCAGCATCCTTCGAAACAGGAATCAGATCTTCATGCGATTCACGCTTCCTTTTCTTAGATGACACAGCTCACCTTGTCGCGATGTCCTCCTCTGCACCATCCTGAGCTGACCACTTGGTGGATTTATCAAAGGCCACCTTCTTCTTTCCCTTATCCTTCTGAGTCTTTTTAAGATTGATGATTGGGGCAAGGTCTTGATCATCATCTAAGAAAGTATTCTTCTTTGAAACTGGCTCAGTAGCATCCTCACGAACGGATGCACCATCTTCCTGCACACCTTGAGCAATCACTGAGTCCACCACAGTTCCCTCAGTAGCAATTTCCACTGGAATTCTTACTGACTCAGCTTCAGTCTGAACACTTGGTTCCTCAGTTGAAACACCTGCAACTTTCTCGGCAACAGATTCTTTAACCTCACTATTCTGGGCACAAAGAGGTTCCTCTGAATTTTTCGCTCCCAGATCCTTCTCCTTTTCCAGATCTTTCATGACATCATCAATGTCGCTGAACAAAAGCTCCAATTCTTCATCCTTTTCTATAGCACCAGATTCTTCTACTAAGGCTTCCTTAACAGCATCTTCATTCTCTGATGAACGAACCTTTTCGATCACAGAATCATCTTGCTTACTGGTTTGTTCACCTTCTGAAACTCCAAGCATCTCATCAGAGCCATCGTCAGAAAACTTATTGAACACTAACTTCTTCTTTCTTGAGGAATCAAGGGACTTCTCTGTCACCTCACCAGTTACAGCAGTGAACTTCCCTCTGATTGAACTGATCTTGGCCAAACATTATCTTGGAGAAACGACTCGGCGAGTCCTCGTCTTTCTTCTTAAGCCACCCGGACGAACATACCTAGACGCATGGATTTTCTCCCTCCATACTCATGATACACCAATACCCTTAGACACAGAAACATTAGCCTCTCCTTCTTTTATGGACCCAGTTCCATCTTCGCCACCAACAGCCCTACTGACTTTACCATCAGCAACAGCCCTACTGTCTATACCATCCCTTTCAGACCCTACTTTCGCAATTTTCTCCAGCACAATATTTTTAACGGCAGAACTATTTGTGGAAATAGTAGTCTGAGATTTAGGGTATACCTCAGATTGGAGAGGAGCATGTGTCAACACAGCATCGATTGATTTAGAAGTATCCACCGCGTCAGGCTAAGGGATTTCGACATTAGTTCTTTCGCCAGTCTTTATTTCAGCCAGTGGTTCATTCTCGGAGAGTAAAGGTGACACCTTTTTCTCCTTTGGTACTTTTGATTTCGGAATACGGGGTTTCGCCGACAGATTATTCGAGGATTGTGTGTTCTCTTTCCTTTTCTCAGCGGATGTAACTCCAGATTTCGCTGATTTTCTTGTGTTCACCATCGTCGTCGGAGTGGATGGGCGGTTGAGAGAGTTTGCACTGTGTTAAACTAGGGTTTTGGAACGAAGAGAGTGGAGACGCAGACCAAACTGATTTGATTTTCAAAAACTGAGTCGGTCGATTCAACTTCCCAAAGACGGCCCTTAAGAATAACTCCTTCCTTACCTCATAACGGCATGATCAAATCTTTGAAATATTTAAAGAATATTTAGTTTAAAAAAATCACCTTCTGTTCCAGCTCCCTTGCATAAGTGATCAGTCCAACTGTTTTGCTGGAGTTTAGCCTGTGAGTGATCACACGTGGAACACTTCAGGCTTTGATGACACAAAGACCCAAGGAGGATCTGAGTGTCTCGAACTGAGCTGCATCCAAAGGTTTGGTAAAGATATCGGCTAGCTACTTGTCCGTTGTCACATGCTGGAGAGACACCACCTTCTGTTCAACCAGCTCTCTGATGAAATGATGTCTGATATCAATGTGCTTCGTCCTGGAGTGCTGTACTGGATTTTTGGATATGCAGATAGCACTCAAGTTGTCGCAGTATAGCGTCATCTCCTTTTGTTCTACTCCGTACTCAGTCAACATTTGTTTCATCTATAGCAGTTGAGTGCAGCAACTTCTTGCAGCGATGTACTCTGCTTCGGCCGTGGAGAGAGAGATACTATTTTGTTTTTTACTGAACCAGGAGACCAAGTTGTTTCCCAAGAAAAAACAACCACCAGAAGTACTCTTTCGATCTTTAGCGTTTCCTGCCCAGTCTGCGTCACAAAAACCAACAAGGTGCGAGTTGGTATCTTTGGTGTACCAGATTCCATACTCGACAGTTCCGCACACATATTTTATGACCCTCTTGACTAGCAGAAGATGGCTCTCCTTGGGATCCGCCTGGTATCTAGCACATACCCCGACGGCATACGCAATATCTGGTCTGCTTGCGGTTAAGTACAGAAGACTCCCAATCATACTCCTATAGAGAGTCTGGTCAACCTTTGTTCCAGCATCGTCTTTAGTGATCTTTAAGTGGGTTGCAGCAGGTGTTCGTTTGTGACTTGCTTTCTCGAGATCAAACTTCTTTATCAGAGTTCTGGCATACTTGCTTTGAGAGATGAAGATGCCATCATTCTTTTGAGTAACCTGGAGTCCTAGAAAGTAGGACATCTCCCCGACCATGCTCATCTGAAACTCTTGCTGCATCTGTTCAACAAATAGATCTACCAGTTTCGGTGTGTTGGACCCGAACACAATATCGTCAACATAGATTTGAGCGATGATAAAATCTGACCTTGTGTGCATTACGAACATGGTCTTGTCCACTCCCCCTCGCACATATCCATGGTTGACGAGAAACTCGGAGAGACGCTCATACCAAGCACGGGGTGCCTGCTTGAGACCGTAAAGAGCCTTTTTCATGTGAAACACATGGCCAGGGTGATGTGGGTCTTCAAATCCTTTCGGCTGAGCGACAAATACTTCCTCATTAAGGCATCCGTTCAGGAACGCCCTTTTCACATCCATCTGGAACAGTCGAAACTTTAAGTGACATGCCAGGGCAAGGAGAAGCCGAATAGCCTCAAGGCATGCGACAGGAGCAAAGGTTTCGTCAAAGTCTACCCCTTCTATCTGAGTGTACCCTTGTGCCACAAGTCGAGCTTTGTTCCTTGTGATATTTCCAGATGAGTCAGACTTATTCTTGAAGATCCACTTGGTGCCAATGACGTTTACATCATCAGGTCGTGGAACTAAATCCCAGACGTCATTGCGAGCAAACTCCTCCAGTTCTTCGTGCATGGCCAGGACCCAGAACTCATCGAGTAGAGCTTCCTTTATGTTCTTTGGTTCAATGGTGGACAGAAAGCAGGAGCCAGCAGCTAGGTCTCTGAAATTAATCTGCTTGCCACGAGTTTGTATCACGTCACTTGGAGCACCAATGATCTCAAAGATTGGGTGATCTCTAGCGGCACGTCGAGAGGGTTGTAATGCGGTAAAGTCATCTTGAATGGTGGAATCCACTTCGTCTGACGGCGTGATAGTGGGATGATCATCAGTTGTTGGAACTTCGTTAATAGGTGCATTCTGGGTCTGTGGAGGTGTCTCAGGAGCTGTTCCAGTGCGTATATCGGCGTCGTCTGAGACAGATAGCTCAACAGCCTCATCCTTGACTTTAACATTAATTGATTCCATGACAGTGCCTGTGCGTTTGTTAAACACACGGTATCCCCTACTATTCGAGGAGTAGCCCAGAAAAAATCCCTCATCACTCTTTGGATCCAGTTTCTGCCGATACTCACGATCATTTAGAATGTAGCACTCACTCCCGAAGATGTGAAAATACTTGACAGTGGGCTTCTTTCCTTAATTTCCAAAGCTCATAGCAGGTCATCTCAGTTCCTGTTCGAATTGTTACTCGATTTATGATGTGACAAGCCGTATTCATAGCTTCTGACCAGAACTTTAGAGGAATCTTCTTTGCATGGATCATGACACGGGCCTTCTCCTGAATGGTGCGATTTTTGCGTTCCACAACTCCATTTTGCTGAGGAGTGATTGCAGATGCGAACTGATGGGAAACACCATTTTCTTCACAGTAGGTGTCCAATGTGGAATTTTTAAATTCTGTTCCGTTATCACTTCTGATACTTACCAGACGTTCTCCTTTGTCCTCTCTTTCTCTCTGGAGTAAGGTAACCAGTTGGATGAACTGTGGAGCAGCTTCAGTCTTGTCTCGGAGAAATCTGGTCCAGGAAAATCTGGAATAGTCGTCCACACAAACAAGGACATATTTCTTACCACCATAGCTTTCCACCTGCATTGGACCCATTATATCCATATGGATCAGTTCCAATGGTCTGCTGGTACTGATCTGAGTGGTGTTGGGATGGGAGGCCTTGGTCTGTTTCCCGATCTGGCATTCTCCACAGATCACATCATGAATACCAGTCATGTTTGGTAACCCTCGAATAAGTCCAGTTGAGGAGAGCTTCTTTAAGGTTTTGAGGTTCACGTGACCCAACCGTCTGTGCCACAAATCTATTTCGTTGGCTTGGCTTGTCAAGCAATTCGATGCACTTACTGTTCCAGCAGAACCTATGAGGTAGCAGTTGTTGGCTGCTCTGCACCCTTTCATTAAAGTCCCTCCATCTGCATCCATAACTTGACATGAGTCATGAGTGAATCTGACATGGTATCCACCATCGCATAGTTGACTGATGCTGATTAAGTTTACTTTCAATCCTTCAACAAGAAGAGTGTCCATGAGGACAGGGAGATCCGGAACCTTCAATGTCCCACAGCCGATCACATGTCCCTTTCCTCCATCACCGAAGGTGACAAATTGTTTCTTTAACACAGGACGAATATGTGACAGATAACTGGAGTTACCTGTCATGTGGGCGGAGCAACCACTGTCGAAATACCAACGATCTTTCTCCATGTGACTTGAAGAGCTGAAGGCAACCATGCATACAGTCTTGTTGGTACTGCGGCTTTCACCCGTGGAAGCAATAGATGCAGCGAAGTTGGTGGATTTGCTAACTCCACCTTGGTCAGAGCAACGTCTGTTGAGTTTCCGAATCATCCTGCCGAATTTTTGAGCCATCATTTCCAGTTGTTCTGTGCTGCAGTCTGTCTCAGCCCAGTTATCAGACACTTCCGTTTTTAGAGCAAGTTTTTTCTTCAGAGTCATCTTGAACAGTTCAAGGATCCCACTCAGTGTGTCGAGTGTTTGCTCTGATACCAATTGAAATATAGCAACCTGTGCAAGCTACTGTTCCAGGGACTGTTTGTGACAGACTTGTAACTCCTTTGAGACAGTGCAGCAAATAGAGCAAGGCAAAGGCACACACAGACTGATACCCAGTTCGGCTACGCCTACTCTGGGGGGTTTCCCACACCCTAAAAGGGACACAAATCTTTATTACGTGATTTAGAACAATAGAAGGTCTTATACTTACACAACGCCTTGTTTGTAATTGCCTAGCTTCTAAACCACCATCTCTCAGATTTGCAATCAAGGATCCCCTCAGTTCACCTTGATCCCCTTCGCCCAAACCTTCCGTCTGAACGAGCTTGACCTTCTCCTGAAGTCGGAAGCTTTCCCTGAAAGCCGGTTGTGAGTTCGTGGTGTGCACCAGTTGGATCGCTTCCAGGCAATCTGAGTAGCACGTTGATGAGACTGCACATGCACCGATGAGTTTCCAATGGGGAAAAACAAACGGTCGTCGCTTTCTTCTTCTCCAATCAATAGGGTATACTGGTGTGTATTTGATCTGGAAAGCGCTCCTAGTTTGGTCGCCCTAGACTCGTATATATTTGCATGGGTGCTGGCGTCCAAATCTGATGAAGATAATCCCATCAAATATTTAGGAGATATTCCTAGATATTTTATGTATATCTTTCTTAAATCGGCGAGAGGAATATACTATGACTCCATTTCTAAGTCAGCTTTGCCGCCTCATGAAGATATTCATTCGAATATCTGATGTTCGAATTCTTCGCTTATCATCAACAGATCGGACCGACATTCGATCTCTCGGTCATTCCGGAAAAACATCTTGACGTTTGCTCCACGCTGAACTGTAGTCCTAGAATGTGTTCGAACTCCCCCTGAACTCCTGCTTGAACTGTCTAACTACGTTTTGCCAACTACATGCCACTCAAGGGAACATCACTCTCAGAAGACTACAACTCCTCCACTAGGGTAGCCTAGGGGTTTAAAGGCTTGGTGCATTCGCTAAATGCACTCGTGTCGCCTACGAAAGTTGTTAGTTATAAGTACGATTTGTTTCTTAGTGTTTTTAGTTAGTTTTCGTGACCGTATGGAGTTTTCTTTGAAACAATCATGAGTGAGAAAAGTGCATTATTGTTGTTGATCTCTATGATTAGTTTGCTCGGGACGATCAAACATTAAGTGTGGGGTGATTTGATAGCGCTGAAATATATGCATTTTAGGCGACCTCTGGGCTTAGGATTTCGATTGTTCTACTACGATTCCACTTGCTATTTGATGCTTTGTAGTCATTTTCAGGAAAATTACAGAGTTTAAGCTGAGAACCCAAGTAGGCAGCGATTTTGGAGCAAAACCGAGCATTTCGGAGCAAAAATATGGACTTTCGGGCAATACGGGACAAACCGACCTTGCCAGAGTATTTTGGACGTACAGATCGCAATTGGTGTCCGATTTGGTCGATTCAAAGCTTGTTGAAAAGCTAACTCAAAGGGCTACAACTCTCTAGTTGCACCGAGACCAAATTCGGAGGTTAAGATTGCCAAACAGCCTTGTGCGTTCGCACAGTCAACCTTGTGTGTTCGCACAATATAAACCAGACGCATGAAAATATCGTGCGTTCGCGACCGACCTTGCCGGAGTGTTTTGGACGTCCGGGGCGTGTCCGATGTCTGATTTGGCTGATCTTTAACTTGTTGGAAAGGTAACTCAAAGGGCTACAACTCTTCAGTTGACGTCAAGACCTAATTCGGACGTTAAGACTGCGAAAAAACGCCAGCAAGAGACCATGCGTCCGCATGGTTCAAATCATGCGTTCGCATGCCCTTGCCAGAAATCATAAAAACTGGATTTTTACTGCTGGGCTATAAATAGAAACTTAGGGTTTTTGAACAACTCTCCTGGGTTTTTAGGCGTTTTTCTAGAGCAAAGCTGGGTTTTTAGAGAAGAGAGACTTCAACAACAACACGATCGAATCGGATCCTCTAGTGTTCTTAGATCTCCATATTGGTTCTAGATTCCTAAACTCTACTTTTCATATGGTTGTTTGCACTCTTATTGTTGATTTTGTTTGTAAACTCACCATGAGTGAGTAGTGACCTTGGTTGGGGATATATGGATCCCCTAAACATGTTTGTGACATTGTAAATACTATGGATGCTATTGATGAATGATTTGCACATGATTCTTCTTCATTTGAACTTAGATTTTTGGATTGCCCATAAGGTGTTTGTGAGAAGTCCTCAATGAGAATTCTGCTTGATTTCATGTTTGACGTAGCTAGCGCTGAAAATCATGATTTCAAATGAACTAAATGAAGAAGCATTAGGGTTTTTGAGTTACATGGCGACTTTCTAACCCTAATGAGAACGGCTTGGATTTAACAAGAATATGATTATCTAGTCAATAAAGCGCGAGTGTGAGGTTAGATATTCATATTCTATAGTGCCAATAAAGCGCGAGTGTGAGGTACTATGCGAGGTGTAACCTCTTTGCGCTAAGTTGTAGCGCGAGTTGAACTTAGTATTAATGTTGCATGAGCTAAATTCTAAGTATGTGCATGTGATTTTATCATTGGTGTCCCGTTTTACTGTCACAATAATTGGCTAGGTGGAGAAATAGATCCCTAGTCATCTTTTAATCGATTGTTTACCATTTCTAGTATTTCAAACCTCTCTTTTGTATAGTAAATTCTGCTATCATCCTCTTAGAGGAACAAACCCCCCCCCCCCCCCCCCCAAAACCATAGACATTCTAATTAGATCGTTAGCATTATTGGTTTAATCACTTATCCTTTGGGTACGACCTCGGTTCACCCGAGTTAATACAAATATTTTGATTGCCGTGACTTAGCACAAGTGTTTGGATTCTATTTGAATACTTAGCTATATTTTCAACCGATCAAATGACGCCGTTGTAGCGCGAGTTGTTAGTATTAATGTTGCATGAGCTAAATTCTAAGTATGTGCATGTGATTTTATCATTGGTGTCCCGTTTTACTGTCACAATAATTGTCTAGGTGGAGAAATAGATCCCTAGTCATCTTTTAATCGATTGTTTACCATTTCTAGTATTTCAAACCTCTCTTTTGGATAGTAAATTCTGCTATCATCCTCTTAGAGGAACAAACCCCCCCAAACCATAGACATTCTAATTATATCTTTAGCATTATTGGTTTAATCACCTATCCTTTGGGTACGACCTCGGATTTCCCGAGTCTTTACAAATGTTTTGATTACCGTGACTAGCATAAGTGTTTGGATTTATTTTAATACTTTTACTGCTATATTATCGAGCGATCACATCTCACAACCATCATCATCAGTATATTACTATTCATCATCATCGTGTTACTGTTCATCACCATCATCAGTATATTACTATTCATCATCATAATATTACTATTCATCACCAGCATCACAACCATCATCATCGTCAGTATATTACTATTCATCATCATAATATTACTATTCCCCATCATCATCATATTACTATTCATCAGTCAATATAAGTTTCAGTTAAGTTAATATCAGTTACTTTCAGTCACTATAAGTTAGTTTCAGTTAAGATAAGATAAGACACTATAAGTTAGAGTTCAAATGGACACATCCTAAGTATCTCACATTCAAGAATTGTGCAGGAAGATCTTCTACGTTTTTGATATTAAACTGATTGGAAATAACATGTCCCTACTTAAATACAGATAAAACAAACAAGTATAGTATTGGTTTTAGGACATCCACACCAAGGGGAGCAATAAGGAATAATAGAGAGACTTTATTGCTTATTTCTCTCATGTAGCAAGTGAGCAAAAAACAATGTTTGATAGGTGAGCAATAATGGAGATGGTGTGGGATAAGAAAGTAATAAGTGAGGCCCACATATATTTATGAAGAAAAATAAACGAAAATTACATTTTGTTGGTTTTGAAAGAACTAAAAATCAGAAATGTCATAAAATGATCGTTAGATGAAAAAATAAAAAAATAGAAAAAATCAGAAAAATCAAAGAATCTTGGGACAAAACAAAAAAAATGAAATAATAGAAGTGATAATTTCGGATAACTGAATGGTTATGAGTATAGTTTTTTGCTCTTTGCTCTCTTGCTGCGTTAAATTATATAGAGCAAAGAGCTATTTTTGCTCATTACTTTTAGATCTGCTTTGCTACATGATTTTTATGAGAAAATATTATTTTTGCTTATTGCCCCTTGCTCCCTTATTACGGATGCCCTTAGTACCACTTGCTAGTGGAAATAAACTAACTTTGACCAAAATAAATACGAACTTTAACCATCAGATACAATTAATCTGCATTCTTATTTCTCCTAGCATATGTTATACATGATTTTGTCTTTGCATGAGTCTTATATCATTGCACCCTCCCTGGAAAGTCGGACTTGTCCTCAAGTCGAAAGCTGAAAAGGAAGAGGAAGGAGAATACATTATAAGAAATTCGGCAAATGAGTAGACTTACAATCCCGATGAGGATATGACTAAGCTAAGCCTGACCCTGTTAAGCTTGCGAAGCTTGTTTATGATATCCCTGGTGCTGAAAATGTGCTGCACATTCCTCCTCTTGTTGTTCAGGTTTGTGTCATATTTTTTTCTAGAAATGTTTTAGAAAATATCATCTTATGTACTTGCATTACAAAAAAATATATTCATTTGCGACCAAAAATAGTGATACTTAAAAAAAGTCATCACGTAAAGTTTAAAATGTGATAACGTGTTGTAAAATGACTTCAAAAACCTCAACAAAGGTGATGTAAAGTAACTTCAAAACTTTAACAAAACACAAATACAATATTTGTTTGTGAGAGGGATAAGGGAGAGCCTTTTAGGATGAGTAAGAATGGAAGCTTAAGTTGTTTTTTTTTCTCATTGCATTTGCACCCCTTTTATAGCAAAAAAAGAGGAGGCAAGATCCATAAAATGTGGATCAAGCTCCTCTAATGTCAATACATTAACCTCATATATTGACTAAGTTACTCTAATGTACAAATAATGGCCACAAATGTTGACCCTAATGAGTATACCCAGTGTTATTAAAATCGGACCGGTCATCGAACCAGTCAAGTCACTGGGTCGATGAGTCAGTGGTTCAACCGGGTCGAACCGGTTTGACCCGCACGAATTAAAAATAATAAAATAATATACTTATATATGATATTCTAATTTAACATATTTATGACTTGAATAAATATTACATGTTTATGATCTGATTACAATAACATACCATAACAAATTTAGAATTTACTAAAGTACAAATAAATAATACAACTATAACAATTTTAGTCTTAATTTGTAAGTCACAACAATAAGGGATTTCTAAGACTAATTGAATTTCTAGCTAAATTGATAGTAAGTAATAAATTTTATAGATTTGATAAATGAATATACATTATTGAAACAAATAATAAAACAAGAATCATGTTTAGCTTGGTGGAAGAAGAGGGGATAATTATAGAGAAAGACTAGGTTCGAGTCTTGTCCAAGGCAAATTAAATATATATTTTTCAAACCAAATTGAACCAATTGAACCAATCAAATTACGTTTTAATGAAAAATTAGGTCAACTGGGTCAACCCACCGGGTCTTGACCGAGTTTGACCGGTTCTTGACCGGATTTGACCATGTTTGACCGAGTTATTGCATATCCGATCCGATTACATAACCGGACCGGTCCGGTCCGGTTTTCACAACACTGAGTATACCCACATTATATTCATAACAATAACTAATTTAAAGTTATCATTTATTATGAGTTAATGTGAAACCAGAACTGAATGTTGCAGAATATGAAGTGACACTTCTTTTATAAAATGTTTTCTAAAGAACTTGTCTGTGCCCGAAAGTGGGTAGCAGTCGTATTCTTGGTCAAATATACATGAATTGAAATATTTCTAAAAAAAAGTATTTTAAAATGTGTGAGGTGAAAATTTAGGCGACCAAGTTTAAGTGCGGAGGATTTGTGTGCTTGGATTGCGGATGAACCACTGCATGTTCGACGGGCTCGGAGCGATGGAGTTTGTGAACTCACGGGGCGAAATGGCTCGAGGACTTTCACTGAAGGTGCCACCCTTTATCGACAGAAGCATCCTAAAGTCGAGGAAACCGCCCAAGATCGAGTCAGCGCATCGGGAATTCGAGCAAATTGATGACATATTTCGGACATCAAAGAATTATACAACGAGGAAATGCTCTACAGGGCATTTTGTTTTGATCCTGAAAAACTTGAGTCACTTAAAAAGAAGGCAATGGAGGATAAGAAGCTGAGCAAATGCACAACTTTTGAAGCCCTCTCCGCTTTCGTATGGAAGGTGAGGACTGAATCGTTGCGAATGAAGCCCGATCAAGAAACGAAGCTCCTTTTTGCAGTCGATGGTCGTTCAAGATTCGATCCACCTCTTCCAAAAGGTTACTTTGGGAATGAAATTGTGTTAACAAACGCAATAGCTACAGCCGGGGAGCTTATGGAAAACCCGTTATCGTTCACGGTGGGATTAGTCCAAAAGGCGATCGAGTTGGTCACTGACGGATACATGAGATCTGCCATAGACTACTTTGAGGTAACAAGAGCAAGACCATCTTTAGCTGCGACACTTCTGATCACAACTTGGTCTAGACTGGGATTTCACACCACAAACTTCGGTTGGGGCGAGCGTCTCTTCTCAGGTCCCGTGGCGCTCCCCGAAAAGGAAGTCAGTTTGTTTTTGTCGCATGGGAAAGAGCGAAAATGCATCAATGTGCTACTTGGTCTTCCTGCCTCTGCCATGACTCGGTTTGAGAAGCTTATGCAACTTTGAGCTCATTCCCTCTCACCCTTTTCCACATTTGTGATTAAATTGGTACTTTTTTGATGCGATGATATTGATTCTGATGACGCCCGAACCTGAACTCGTCATCAGATTGGTTTAATGACCCTTCCCATTATCTTTGTCATCAAAGTTTATTCAGTGAGAAAAGGATACATCACAAAAATCGACCTCTGAGAAATTTGTTCTGACTCTTGACCTTAAATCTTGGAATTATGATAGAAAGGGAAAAATAATTTGGAGAAAATCTACTCTATTAATTAAGTAGTTTTCTTAAAAGGAATAAATCAAACTTGTCAAACATATTTTTTTGTTGTTGATAATTTTGTCGAACAGAATTTAGAAATATTAACCATGTTAATATAAATAATTTGGAAGTCTCAAAATCACCTAATTTCTCTTTAATCGAAGTCCTAATGAAACTCGAATTAAGATTTATGACGTAACAACTCATACCATACCATCACTATAAATAATCAAAATTGCGTCATAAATAAAGCGCTAGTCGGGTTTTTTAAAACAGCGATGGCGATAGTGAATGGAGAGAACGCTGACGTCGAGCGCGTTCCGAGCAGGACGGTGCCGATGGCTGTCGATCTCTACAGCACAGATTCCGACTCCGGGGGCTCCGACGAAGAGGAAGCGCGAGCGTATTTGAACAAATTGCTTCGGGAGGAGGAGGAAAAGGAGCGCGGGAAGCGAATTAGGGTTTCGGGCGATGTGGGGGATGGGAGTGAGGCGAAGAGACTTAGGACTGGAGCAGATGACGTTGGTGTTAGTTTGGGGGTTTTGGCTCCGTTGCTACCGCCGGAGCTGGCGGTGGGGACGGAATTGGCGGAGAAGACGAGGGAGGAGGAGGAGTTGTGTGGGAGTGGTATTAGGGTTGTTGAGGGTGGTTTGAGTAGGTTTAGTGGTGGTGGTGGTATTAAGCAGTTCTGGAAGGCTGGGGATTATGAAGGTGTTACTGGTGGTGATTGGATTACTACTTCGGGTATGTTGGTGTTAAAAGTCTGATCTTTAATTTAGATGTGATATGATTCTTTGTGTACATGGCGTTTTCCTACACTCTTTAGAGAAACTAGAGACACAGTTTGAGTGCAAGAACAGACTTAATTGTTTCATCTTGTTGTTGCTCTGCAAAGTTTTGACTAATTTTCCTTTTTGTCATGTGTAGCTGGAATGGATCGGATTAGAGTTCATCCGAAGTTTCTACATTCCAATGCAACGAGTCACAAGTGGGTTCTTGGAGGTAATTTGTTGAAAATTTTGTTACTGATATGTTCATCATTTGTTTGATTAGTGAAGGATAGCTTTCTCATCATGCGCGATGACTGTATGATTGAGGCCGTGTTCCCAAGAAAAAAGATATGGCAACAACGTCGGAGATTTGACTGATGAGATTCAAAAATGTTCCGCTACTCGTTCTTGCACTTGTATACAGTATGCACTAGCAACTGAGATGAAGCATATTGGTCATACCTTTTTCTATGTTTCCTAAAGTTAATAAGTTGATGATAATCTAATTCTAGGAATGCATATCATGGAAATAAAACTTCTTTCTGCTTGGTTTTTAATTGAAAATAATAATGGAGAAAGTAGATAATGTGGTGGTGAACTCTTACAACTATGAGTACAAAATGTTCTTCATTTTATTTCAGTTGATGTGTGTAGGATTTGCTTATCTGTATGAGCTACCTATTATTTTTGACAGTAAGCTATATCATCAAAGTCAATGTTTTTTCTTCTGTTTACAAACTTGTTTATGTTTGTTTTACTGTACATTTATGGTTCAGCTTTTGCGGAGCTTCTGGACAATGCTTTGGATGAGGTATTATCATCCATGCATGATGTAGATCTAGATGTCCATGCTTTTAATCACTGTCCCCCTTACATTCTATTCTTTGATGGTAGGTCTGCAATGGAGCTACTTATGTCAACATAGATACGATTACAAACAAAAAAGATGGGAATCCAATGCTACTCATTGAAGGTATGCTACAACATTTATGTGTTATTTGGCTTGTTATATGCAATATGCTGTTTGGTCTAGTTATACAGCCATTTTGTATCAATAGCCAGCAAAAATAGAGTTCTTGCAGATTGTATTGCAATTTATAATGAGAACTCATTTGATTGTATTTGTTAATGATTATGTCTTTTTGTTGCCCATGAAATGTTAAATGTGTCATGTGTACTAACGTTCCTTTAAGTAGTCCACAGCACTCCCGATATTTCATGGTATTGTGGTTGACATTTTCAGAACACAACCGACTGTGTAACTTTTGTTGCAGATAATGGTGGTGGAATGGATCCAGATAAAATGCGGCAGTGCATGTCTCTCGGTTATTCTGCTAAGAGTAAAATGGCAAACACTATTGGACAATGTAAGGAATCATATAATGAAACATGAGCTTGCAAACTATATCTTAATTCTTATGTTATCACATTGTTGCCCTTGTAAATCTTCTGCTTTTGAGTTTATCAGATGGAAATGGGTTTAAAACCAGTACGATGAGACTTGGGGCAGATGTTATTGTGTTCTCTCGCTGTCGTGGAAAAGATGGAAAGAGGTATAATGTTATGTGTATTCATGAGCCATACTTTAGTAGAAAAAACTCCTCGATTTGAATATCATTGTTGCCTGCCAGTTTTACAATGTATGTTATATTAAAATGAACCTTGAACAAAATTCCGTGAAGAATTGTAGCATATTGCTTGAGTTAGTATTTAGATGATCTTAGGAGGTTTCTTTGCCAGCCAAGCTCTTGATACTTTATTGAACATACTCATACATGCTCATGCCGATAGTAATTGATTTATTGAAGCCATGACACAATGTACTCTTACGACAGATCTTTTCTTTTTCTTTCTTTCTAGACCCACACAAAGCATTGGATTGCTTTCTTATACATTCCTCACAATGACAGGGAAGCAAGATATTGTAGTTCCGATGGTAATTTTTTTGTTCTTTCACATTTCTAGTTGCTAGCATAAAGAGTATGGATAGCATTGAATTAATTTAATTTTCATATGAACAATTTTTTTAGCAATGTAGTGTTTTTTCATTAGGAAGTTCAATTATAAGGAATGAGCTGATTTTAGATAATGAATTCTTTACATATTTTGAAATAGCTTGATTATGAAAGAGGGATGGGGAGCTGGAAGAAATTGATGCGCTCAACACAAAGTGACTGGGACAGCAATGTGGATACCATTGTGCACTGGTCTCCATTTTCCACCGAGGAGGATCTTCTTCGGCAGGTTATTCCTCCCCCATCTTTATTATTGTGATAATTTTCTATACTCTGTATTTAACATTTTAATTTTGTTGGAAGAAACCCATCTTCAATTATATATGATCTATGTTTGGACCGCAGAATCGATGTGTTCATTATAACTATGTCTAGACTGTAGTATAATATGCATCATTTCATTGTAGTTTAATATGATGACTGATCACGGCACACGTGTAATTATATACAACCTTTGGGGGGAGGATGATCAAGGACAGCTGGAGCTTGATTTCGAGCCTGATAAACACGTGAGTCATTAGGGCTGTCTTTCTGAAGGGATATGGATTTGTTTTGTTTTCCAATGTAACACATTCTTCATGAGTTGACAGGATATTCAAATTAGAGGCGTCAATCGGGATGAGAAAAATATTCAAATGGCCACCCAGTATCCAAACTCTAGGCACTTTTTAACTTATCGGCATTCGCTCAGGGTATGTTTTGTATTTCATTGAACTCTTTTGTTTCGAGTCTCATCAGTGTTTGTGTTGTTGGATCAACAAATAATTTGTTGTTTGACTATTCTTTTTTCAGAGTTATGCATCGATTCTATATCTAAGACTTCCAGAGGACTTTAGGATTATTCTCCGTGGAAAAGATGTTGAGCACCATAATATCTTAAATGATTTGATGCACACTGAGGAAATTACATATCGTCCCCAACCCAGCGCTGACGGGGTTCCCAAAGACTCGAATGTATTATCCATGGAAAATAAATCCCGTACAAGGAGAATTATCTCTTTATTTGTTTGGTCTTGGCTCTTGGGACTAACATATCTATCTATCTCTTCTTCTTTTTTTGCCCAGATGTGTGCTGTTGTGACACTTGGATTTGTGAAGGATGCAATTCATCATATTGATGTTCAGGGTTTCAACGTCTATCACAAGAATAGACTAATCATGGTTTGTGCAGACCTATCTGCGTATGAGTGTAGCTCTTTTTTCTGAGTCTTACATGAACACTCCTGGGAGATTAGTTTCTGTTTCTTGAGCTACCTTCTCTATTGTGAAATTTCCCATGCTGCATCATAAGAGTGTTTGACCAAGTCCGATACTGTGAATGGCATTATTTTTTGCTGAAATTCATCAGCATTTTCTGCTCATAGTTGTTTTATTTTTCTTTTTGTTAATTGAGTTATTTTAATTCACAGCCATTTTGGAGGCTTTGGAACGCTTGTGGAAGTGATGGCCGCGGAGTAATAGGTATTTATCTATGTTTGATTTCAGAGTAATTTTCTGGTTATTCATCGTTCCCAATAATAAATATCTGATTGTCAGGTATACTGGAAGCAAACTTTGTCGAACCTGCTCATGACAAACAGGGCTTTGAGCGTACAACAGTTCTTTCACGGCTTGAGAATCGATTGGTGCACATGCAGAGGCAATACTGGTTTGTTTACTTGATCTGAGTGCTTATATACCATTTGGAATAGACATTTAACCACAAACTTTATAAAAAAAAAGAAGAACATATTGGATCCCTATTTTCTCAGGTCAAACAAGTGTCCGTTAGTTGGGTATTCACAACGTCGCGGTAGAAAACTCGTACAGTCCGTAAAAGAGGGTATGCAATATACTGCCTGCTATTTCATTTGTCATTCTTGTGTTCGCTCAGTTTGTTGAAACTTCCACCAGTGATCGTATTATCTATAATTACCGATACATGTTTCTGCAGAGAGTTCACCTGATAATCATACCGGGAAATCTTTTCAACCTAAAGCCAGTGGCACTTCTTCTGGTGGCCTCTCCTCAAGACGAATGCCAGATAAGTCCACTCGAAGACCAAATCATGTATTTTCTGGGATAGATCTTGAAGAATCTAATAGAACACTGAACAAAATTCTTGGCAATGGGCATCTACCCAATGGGCATTTACTGAATAAGATGAAAAATGGAACAACACCAAGTAAAACACGGATGGAACCTCCAACCATGCGATCCCCATCATCGTCAGATATTAGTGATGATGTGATTGCTATTCATTCAAATGGAAGCAATCAGAACCAAGCATCTACTGACTCTTCCTGTTTCACAAAAGAGTCCTCGTTGATTGGTCAGTTGAATGAAGAAAATCATCTCTTGTTGAAGAGGTAATGCAACTACCATATTGTGACACTCTTTGTTGGTTGCAAAATGATTAACCTTCTTTTCTCTAACTTAATGCAGAATACAGGAACAAGAGAACAAGGTAATATATGAATTGCAAAAAGAACTGGAGTCTGAGCGAGAGATGAATAGGTCGTTAGAAGCTCAGGTATGCTTCACATTCAGTCAATGATTGATGTCATTCTGTCTTTTGCACAATTGAATCTGTTGCGCGAGCAAGTTATTCCATAGATAATTTAAATCCATAGAATAAATCAGAGCTCATTTAGTTTGAGAATCGGCTTTGTCTACATAAACAATCCAACTAATGTCCTTTCTTTATTTAGATTGAAGAAGTGGAGAAAAAGACCGAGGAGATGAATATAGAACATGAAAAACTTATCGATATATTCTCTGAAGAGAGGGAGCGTCGCGACGCAGAAGAAGAGAGCTTAAAAAAGCTGCTAAAGGTTTGAATTGTATTACATGTCCATTTTGTCTTTACAATCTCCCGTAAATCTTGACTTCTCACTGACTTGGAAATTGTAAATTATTCGCAGGAAGCACTTAACACGTTACAGGAGCTGAATGAAAAGATAGCGAAATGAAGGCCAAACTCCACTTTTCTCGACCAAACACTCTTACTATATATGTATACCACTCAGTAGTCAGGTGCAAGTAGAGAAATCATTGTGCCACTTCCCCAAGGAAGGAGGTTGTTATATTGGTATAGGACCCTTGGCATTTTATCTAGGCAGTAAGAGTGCGTTTTGTTATAATTTTTTTGATAAACTGGCTGGAACAGAGACGATTACAGAGGACTTAGAGTTAGAGAAACTTTAGCTGGGAACATATCCAATAACATAAATCTGCATAATAAATAAGTGGAAACATGCGCCACTTCGCCTCACGAGCCCTCCAGCAACATAAAGAAAGAGCAAAAACACCACAATATAGGGGCGCGCTTAAATATTACCCCTTCTTAGAGTGTTATCCTATTACTCTCTTCTGATTGGTTGGATGAGTTTCATCCAACCAATGAGGATGCGCCACCTCAAAAGCACGGGCCCATTGGACGTGTGAGTGGAGGATTTGGGTAGTGGGAGGTGGGCCCACACAAATTTTGTGAGTGGGTAATAGGTAACACTATAAGGAGGGGGTAACATTTGAGCGTTACTCCCACAACATATATATAAACAAAAAAAGAGGCTGATCAGCCGCACAAACACCAGAACCCAAAAAACAGCTTCGACGCAAGCTCAAAAAACATCCTCCATCTTCCTCGCCTCGCCCCGCTCCAAATACCCTCAACAGCATCACCGAACAAAACCACCAGAGACGAACCGAAGATAACATCCTGCAGTAAGGACAGCCATGGCTCTGCAAAAAGAGTAAAAAGTCGGACAGGATGACGCCGATGGAGAGGAAGTCAGCGAAGAGAAAGGGAAAAGGAGCGGGGGAGAGGGAAGAACGAAGGGATGGTGGCTGAGAAGCGGCGGTTGAGAAGGGGTGAAGGCTGTGGGAGAAGAGGGACGTGAGAGCTTTTAGTGCGTTTTGTTATATGGTTATTTGCCTCTGCTATCTGCTATCTGCATATAAACAGAGAGCTCTCTGTTTCACAGTGATTCTGTTTGACTGAGTGCACATTCCTGTATTGGGCTATTGGCTATATTCAAGTAATAATATTGAAATGAACTCCCTGATTTTTATTTTTATTTTTGCATTATTTAGTATATTTATCTATCAAATGAAGCGCGTATCTCAGACTATCAAAGTTCAGTTTAGAGCACGGTAGTACAACAAAAGAGAAAAGAGACATATGGGGGCCAAACAGAACCAACATAACCAAATTCTTAAATAGTAATAAAATTCCTGACAAGTTATATAATGGATAACATTCATATTGAATTGAAGAGAGGATACATTATTACACATCTTGTGTGAGATAAATCATCCTTAAACAGATACACAGAAGAACTTGAAACTAAAAGACACATAAAGCAAATATCATAGCGTGTACTGCAAACACAGCAATAAGATATCCTGATGGAGTTATCCATCTCAATCTCAAGCAGCGCACTGAACAAAGCGTCCTTGTTGATTCGTATTCGCAACATCCACCACAACATCCCTCGGCACTTGAAGTGATGATCTCAGAGGCTCCACCGGGATTTTCCGTTGAGGCGTGTTTGTGACCTCAATGTTGCAACCAGTTCCTGATGATTTAGTCATTTCTGAGATGTGTTCAGGTAGCTTCTCACCTTTCACCGCCCCCTTCGAGTTGCGGTAGGCCATGTAGAGTACCATTTGAGCTATTCCGAATCCTAGCCCCAAAACATTTGGCATCTGAAAATCACCATAACATATAAAAAAAACATCATCAGTAATATGAACTCTTAATTTCTTATTTGCCTTCTTGAGTTGAAAATAAATTTATTTTTTTTTTTGAGTTTTAGTTTATTACCGCAATGTAAAGGTCCTTTAGCAACAGTCCATACATGAACCACATAACAGCACTGATTGTCAAAGTAAGAGACAATCCAAAAGGCATGAATTCGACGCTCTTAGTCCGTATCACTTGTCTCTGTGTCATGTATAATTTCGTCGAATCAGATTAACCAAAATCAAGTATGTGATGGAAAAAATTTTGTCATGAAAAGGTATATAAAAAACTCACAATAATACTTAGAGGAGCAGCAAACACAGCAACTGAAAATGCAACACAAACCCATCCTAAAACCTTGACCCGAGTCGCTTCTTCCTTTACGATAAACTGCGACACCAACGCCACAGCCCCGAATCCTCCGAAGTTCAAAATAGCTATTATCTTCATGGTGGACATCTGTGAATATAGAATAATAATTATTCACCGGAGTTTCAGTAACTTAATATTTGTAATAATAAAAAATTTGTATGTTAGTTATAAAAAATTGTAACGTATACCCTAGCTGCCTTGGTCGCGTACATGATGAAGAT
The DNA here is from genome assembly GCA_033675395.1 of Rhodiola chrysanthemifolia. Classification (NCBI taxonomy): domain Eukaryota; kingdom Viridiplantae; phylum Streptophyta; class Magnoliopsida; order Saxifragales; family Crassulaceae; genus Rhodiola; species Rhodiola chrysanthemifolia. The sequence continues at coordinate 18,733,417 of CM066204.1, forward strand.
GACAATGTACGCTGTCTCGATAACGATACCGACAGAGTTGATGGTGATAAGGAGGAACACATTAACTTGGTGAAATGCATAGTAAATCCAAAGCATTGCGCTAAAGAGTGCAACTATGTAGGGGATGCACTGGAACCCTTCAGTTGATTTCTTCTTGCATATCCTATAAAAGGTCGGTCTGAAGTCCATCCAAAAAAATATATATTAGCATCTAGCAAATTAACATACAGTATAAAGTTAAACATGCATGTATATATGTACGAAGTATATCGATAATTTGAACTTACATAGGTGCAAGCATGACCGAGAAGGAGATGATGTTACCTGCAAATCAAAAATAGTTATATTTGTCTGAAGACTGAATCATCATAAGAAACCAAATTTCATTGCACATATTTAGCTTATCAAAACAAAACAAAGTGACATTTTGCAATGGGAAAATGCACAATCAAGCGTGGCATCTTTTAGTACAAAAGATGAACTAGATAGGGTTCCACTATAACTTGTGTGGAACATATATACCTTTTCTAGCTTTTTTGTGTTAAGTATGTATGTTGATCGTAGCATGCATTTTTTGATGAAACGGTGTCGATATGAGAGGGAAAATATATAGTGATGATGTAATGTAGAAGATGGATTTAGAACTAGAAGAGAGTTTGAGCAAATTAATTAGGGTTTTTTTGAGTGTACCGAGAAGTCCAAAGACGAAAGCTGCAGGGTGATCCATGTTGAAGATGCCCATTATATATGTTGATATCACTAAGCTTGAGTGAGAGTAATATAATTTCTAGCTTGAGAACAACTCTTAAGCTTTCTCAAACAACCTCTTCTTGAACTCTCTCTCTCTCTCTCTCTAATGCTTAATTTGTTATGGTACGAGGAATGAAGTGAGAGACTGGCCTGTATTTATAGGGAAGAAATGCAGAGATGAATTGGAGCAACTTCAAAAGTTGTCAAACAATAATTTTGCAAGTGGCCCATGATAGACATATCCATGCATGCACCATCTGCAGCTAGGGTTGTGCTTGGTATAAAAGTTATGTATGTGTGTGTAATTTCCAAATATTCACCACAAAAACTCATATGTTTTTTTGAAATTGAATCAGTGCATTTGTTAAAAATTATGGCTTATGCGCGTAGTGTAAGACAAGTTGTAAAGACAATTTGTATAGTGGGTAAGCCACTTGGGTCAACATTATGAACTCTCCCTTTAGTTTTTAGTAGTGTTTGTGTATGCACCAAACAAGTTGAAGTTTTGTACCAAAGCAATTACCTTGGAGCATATGCAACGACTGATGTATAAGGAGAATGTGCTGCAAGATGTTACTTTCATTTTAAGGTTATTTTTAAGCAGCAATGGAAGCATCTCCTCTCTTATCGTCTCTATTACTTATAATCTAGAGATGCTTTAAGTTTAAGTAAAATCGTGATATACCAATGAACACATTAGCTTAATTGCCATAATTATATGTGTGAAGTGTGATCGATGAGGTTATTAGTGTTGAATTTTTTGCCATGCAATTGAGTGTAAACCCTAAAAAGAGAAACTATAATAATTGTTTTGCTAGCTTCAGAAAATGAAATCTCACTTAAGTTGGTAACTAAAACTAGCTATAATTCTCTTTTCAACAAAAATCAGTCACATAGTTGAAACTGTATAGGATATTTCTTTTCCAGTTCCCCATTGATTTCTCAGTCAGGAGCCACCTGTCCATAATCTTCTCAGCGATAAAAGATTCGATGTTTTCATATATTTATTATTGGCATGACCCACTCGTCCACTCTTTTCCTTTTCTTTATTTATCATCACACAAAATTTAAAACGTTGCTAAAGAAGAGGATATTCACTTGAGCATTCGATTGAAAAGCCCTTATAATTCGAAAATATATGACCATTGAATCGAAATGTATATATAATTCGAAAATATGACCATTGAATCAAGATGTATATTCGAATGTGCATCTGACACATGTCCCACTAGCATAATCAAATTTGATGATTTTGACTTTTTCATTATTTGAAAGTTTGAATATGCAAGTAGTGGGATAAGTATGAGACCGGCCATAATAACTTGATAATACACTTTTAAATGTGATGATTGAATTCTCACGAAATATAAAGGACTTTCTTACCATTAAACCATATATAGACCAGCAGTGGACACAATATATATGTAAAAGCTGACTTGGAATTCTCAGATTCACGAAGATGCATAAATATGCAGTTTTTATTTATTTTCATCCCCTAATTAATTACTCAAGACACAATTGAAAGATTAAAAAGGGGTAAAGAAGTGATTATGACAGACACCGAATATTCGAGATTAGCATTGAGCATGTTCTTTTAGCCCTAGTAGCTGTATATTACCATTACCCAGATCATAAATATAATTTGGGAACTTTTCGCTGACGTGGCTGCGCCCCCTTTTGTTTGGGGCTGCTTGCTTTAACCCAAAAATGGACTATTATAGATAAGTGTTTGGCACGTATATACAAACCGAAGTCTCATAAGATTCAAACACTCAAAATAACTTAAGATTTGAATTCTAAGAGCATCCTCCACCATGATAAAAAAAATCATATCATCTCCCTCTCTCATCCATTTTCTCTCGTATCTTATCATACATCATGATTATTTTGATCAAGTGCACCCCACTCATGATCAAAAAAAAAAGGTTTATCATCAGTCTCTCTCATCATTACATAAATTATAGCTCATAAATGTTAAGATTAATAAAAATATATCAAAGTGTATCTCGTTTTATAGAGCTCAAAAAATTATGAATATTGGTATTTATTTTGATTTTTTTTACTTTGTAATTTAGAAAATATATTCGTTACAAGATCAAAATAAAAGCTGTACTGTTTCTTACACAGGACATGTGTCGCGTTGCGATTGACCCAACTCTCATGATCAAAGCCCAAAAAAAGATTATGAGATGATCTTTTTTATGATCTAAAAGATCATGGTGAGGGTGCATGATTTTTTTGATCATGTCTCATGATACTTTTCTATGATTGAAAAAATCATGGTGGGATGTCAAAGCTGGAGCTAAACACCTTAACCTATAATAGAAAATAGTCAACAAAAACTCTCTATAACAAAATAATCCTTATAATGTGTAATTTTTATTGGAAAAAGGAGATTTTGCATATACGTACATTCCGTAATCAGCAGAGATCAACGACATATTATTAGTGTTTCATCGAATATGGTTTGACTTTGCTCTATAGAGATTAAAGCTGAATATAGATATATAGTGAATATTGGCCGGTCATCCATAACAGTAGAGATGATCTTCAGACAAAGCAAAAGTGCAGTACGTAAAGATGAAGATATGAGGGGTGTGATCAAATTAGAGATGGATCACAATTCATATATCACTTTTCTTTATGATCATATCATAAAAAGTGCGATCAGATAAAAAAGAAACAATGATGAGAGGGATCGATGCCCATCAAACTTACATCTCTCCAGACATTTTCCTATTTCAATGGACACCACACATATTTATCAATCATATTATATGCTTGGTCGATCAAAATGCGCGGACGATAGAAAGGTAAAGCTAGCCACCATGCATGCATCGTATGGCCGGAGACGTCAAATCAATCAATCCATGAATGAAGATTATGATGAACCGGCCGATGGACCTGCATGAATAATTTCTTATCTCTTCCATCCTTTTTGGGGCTAAAACACTAAAAAAAGAAAGATGTAAAGAAACATCTATCTATTATAATATATGTTTGTGTGACCTTATTTGATTTCTTTTGCTTTAAATATGATGTCACCTTATTCCACTTCCTAATGCCATTGCAACATGCTGTTTTAGTGCCTTAAATACATGCATGATTGGAACACATAGCATCCGATGATGTCTTTTGTGTGACAAGTAACCAATATTGAAATGTTTTTCATGTGAAATGTAGCGAGCAAAGATTCTTGATTAATGATTAGCTGTTTAATTATTACTATTTGTTCAACATTTTTAAAACAAAATTCTACGTACTATATGAAAGGCAAGAAATATGGACAACGTCAAACTCATGTCATAATAAGTTGCATTCAGGGGGATTTGAATTATCGATCTCCTGATCATTTGACCAAAACTATATAACCGCTATACTGTGGCCGATGTTTATTACTATTCATCTCTTAAATTGTGTAATGTGAAGATTATTGAAATGTACCTTGTTTGTGGCTAACGATTGCATTATAGGGTAAGAAAGTGAGTGTTGCACATACTTGAAAAATAAAGAGGAATATATATAATTCATTATTTATGCATGTTTTCTTGGTTATTATTCCTAATGAAAGGCTCCGGGGGGCGTTCGGTTGAGGCATGGTTGTAAAAATGAGGCACGTGAGGCACGTTGTGAGCCACTCATTTAGATGATGTGGCAGGGAATAGTTGTTTGCTTTTTGCATTTTGATGGATTTTGGGTAGTGAGACACGTGGCGCGCCCACAAAGCACGGAGGGTTTGATGAGTGGGACACGTGGTTGGCTCAAATCGTGTCTCACTGCCTCACTTTAAGAATGTGTGTCTTATTTGAACGCTCCTACCTAAACATGTTAGACATTAATGTGTAGGAGAGAAATTACGAGTGCATAACCTTAACGTTAATATGTCGTACAACTTTTACAGCTAGGGCGCATATTGAAGTGCATATGCAAATGATCTATTAGAGCCTTCTAGAAATCAAAATTCTAAAGCCAATATGATCTGGTAACAAAAAGAGGCGTATAAGGAGAACCAATTCCTAATTCTTCTGAACCAATGCATAATGGCCGGCTTACAATAAGGAACCGATGTATAATAGTCCAACTATAGTAGTGTAAAAAACTATATGAATTCGATTCCTGAAGGGACCAAATTAATACGCATCATTCGGAGTACGCACTGCTTAATGCTTACGAATCATCCATTGATTAGTATTTTTGTCCAATAAACTCCTAAAAGTCCCTCATATGTGCGAAAATACGACTAATCTAGACTTCTAGACAAATATCAAGATCAAACTTATGTCATGCCATTCGCAACCATGTACGAACATTAGCTTCTGGTTCATCCCAAAAAACAAAAGGCAAAAGCTATAAAAGAAGGATATATATGATGCATTTAGTGTGGTGAAGAAAGGTATGTTGATGAGTAAAGGAAATGAAGATGATATCAAAGTGGTGGAAATTCAATTGTATGGTACATGATAGTTCCATCTGTTCCTCTCAAATATTTAACACTATCGATCAATCCAAAACTCTCTCCCCCTCTCTCTATTATAATTTATAAAGCCTATACCGTCCAAATTATATGGTTATATTATCTCTCTGTCTCTCTAAAATTGCACACCAACAATTATGTGACTGATGATCAATTATTTTGAATTCATCATCTTCATATTCCTTTGCTAGCCTATAAGAATGTAAAGATAGCAAGAAAATGCGCAAAATAATATTGTTTTTTTATCTTATTGTATAGCCAGAGATGTCATCCAATTCGGTATCTGTTGTATTTATATTGCCGACTTCTCGGCCCAACAATGTCTGCAGACATGCAACTCCAACCCTTCTCAAGACCCAAGCCCAACACTACAAATTTTTGGAAAAATTCAGTCAGTTAAAAAGTGACGTACAAGTGAAGGACAAGTGACGGAAAACGGAGAAATTTCGGCAAAATTCCGTCAAGAACCCCGATGACGGTGTTTTTCCCGACGGAAACTTGATTCCGGCAAAATTCCGTCATCGTTTTCCGTCAAATTTCCGTATACATTCCGTCTAACTTCCGTGACGCAAAACTCCGTCACACGTTCGTCAATTTTCCCATATAAATTTCCGTCTATTTACCCACAAAAGTCCGACATGTATAATTTCCAACATAATTCCCTCTGTATTCCGTCACCAATTATTTTCCCTCACTATTCCCATTAGTTTCCGTCATCAATTATTTCCATCATTTTTCCCGGACATTTCCGTCATCAATGTAATTGCGTGAAATTTTGCATTACAATGGTCAAATATTTTTCCCGCACATTTCCGGAATTATTTTTAAATTTTGCATTAAAATGGTCAAATATTTTTCCCGCACATTTCCGGAATCAAATATTTTTCCCGCACATTTCCGGAATTAATTTTATTAATTACATTACAATGGTTAAATATTATTTGCAAATATATATTATTGGAAATATGTTACAGACAATGTAATAATTTTAAAGACAATAATTTTAGATATTACTAGCCCTTATTCATTCATTGTTATCAGAACACGCACATAAAATAAATCTAGTAGTTAACGAAAATTGATGGACAACCAAAAACACAAGCAGAGAAATCAACAGTTCAAAATTGATCGCCTATACTCCTGATCTTGTCCCTCTTTTTCTTTACTTGATGGGAGATTCATCCTCTTCAAAGCCGAATATGAAGATTTGGAGTCCGTTGAAGAGTAGGAAGTGATGGTATAGACGGAGTAAGAATATGCTGCAAATATGGAGAAATTTTTTTGATAAGGCGAAGACGGAGGAACTTGAAAAAAATGGAAAGGGTTTTCGGTGGGTGTTGTAAATTTGAGAAACATGTTGATTATATAGAGGTGGGGATTATTAGAGTTCAGTTAAGACAGCGTTTGGCAACAGGTGCTGTCTAAATTAGACTTTAGACAGCGCCTGTTTGGCTACAAGCGCTGTCTTATATCTACTTAGTGACAGAAAAATTAAAAAATTATGTAGTTACCTTTAACAGCGCTTATAATAGAAGTGCTGTCTTATATCTACTTTCGACAGCGTTTGGCTACAAGCGCTGTTTAAAGTCCAGTTAAGACAGCGCTTGTTACCAAACACGCGCTGTCTTAAGTGGACTTTAGACAGCGCTTGTAGCCAAACGCTGTCGAAAGTAGATATAAGACAGCACTTCTATTATAAGCGCTGTTAAAGGTAACTACATAATTTTTTAATTTTTTTGTCACTAAGTATCATCGTCAATTAATTTCCGTCACTGTTCCATCATTTTTCCGTCCACGTTGACGGAAATGTGATGTAATAGTGAGGGAATTTTTTAAATATAAATAAAACTAAATATTAAGGAACATAGCGGAATTTTTTTTAAATATAACTAAAACTAATTTAATAAAACAGCGCTTTATATCTAAGCGCTGTCTTATTTGTGATTTTCCACAGCGCCTTCTATTTAAGCGCTGTTAAAAATATTTACGACAGCACTTTTCATAAAAAGCGTTGTAATAATTTGTGGACCTCACAAAATTTTGTGACAGCACTTTTCATAAAAATTTTGTGGACCTCACAAAATTTCGTTGTTCTTCCATCACATTTCCGTTTTTGTTGACGGAAATGTGTTGTAATAATTACGAAATTTTGTAAATATTCAACCGTCAATAAACGTAGGTAAGTGAAACGAATATTACAATTTTGTGACGGAATAAAGTGGGAATATTGGCTGAAATTCTATGATGACGGAATATAAGGGGAATACTAACGGTAATATAAATGACGAATTTAGCCGGAAATGAAACGAAATTAATGCTCCCAATATTTCCCTTTATTTTTCCTCAACATTCCGTGTAAAGAATTCCGTCAGTGTTCCACCTCAATTGTGGAGACGGAATTTTTGTGCACGAAATTGTGACGGAAATTTAACGAATATTATTTGGGTGACGGAATTTTGATGGAATTATAACGGATTATTTTCCGTCAGCGTGTCAGTTGACGTTTTACTGACGGAATTTGGAGACGGTAAAATCCCAAAAATTTGTAGTGCAACAAGGTAACTCTTGGCCCAAGGCACATGGAATCAGTAATGGTTTTAACGTTGAAGGTTGTTGGTGGTGGGAATTGAACCCATGTCAGCTCATATGGTTAACATGTACATGTTAAAGAGTGTGGAATCCATGGTTCGATTCCCACCAACAACCTACAAGGTTTCCCATATATAATGCAGCCATGTGCTTGGGCCTTGAGAAGGGTTGTTTGGGTCGTCCATTCGCGTTCAAACTAGTTTTCTGAAAAGATGCGATAAAATATATAGCTAAGTTATCGTCACATTTCATGGAATAACTGATGATGAGATAATAATTTAAAGAATGTTCTCATATCCTAAAATCCAATAATCGACTTTAAATGTAATGTGTGTCTAATTGAGATGTAAAGAGATAATAGTCACTAGTTCTGACTTTTGATGGTTCCGCAATGGGACAGTTTTTGCAAGGTGGAAAATTGTTATTCAATAATTATTTGACAATCCTTCCTACATCCCTCGTGAATGCCTTTCTCTTCACGCGTGATGCGTTCTTCCTCCCTCACGGATGCCTTCATCTTCACGCCTCGCGCGTGATGTGTTCTTCCTCCCTCGTGGAAGTGTGCGGTAATGGTGCACCTGAGCTCCAAGTGTCAAAGATGTACCGATGATTTGGGTGGATGTGTGCGGATTCATGTAAAAGGTACCGAACGTGGCCTGCGCTTCAGAAGTGGAAAGATATATATATCAGATCATGCTTGCGGATCCGATCAAGATACCTTTGCTAAGAGCTTTGGAAATTAATAGATATGTACTAGATGATACAGATCATATGCATTGTATCATGTATTTTTTCTAGGCGTTGTATCCACCCACAATCAACAAAACAAAAAATTTGACAAGTAGGCAAATTTTTGACATTTTTGTAAAAAATCGTATATATATGTATATATTTTTTGAAATTCAACCTTTCTGTACAATAAAGGTTCTATGGTGTAGTGGTTAGCACTCTGGACTTTGAATCCAGCGACCTGGGTTCGACTCCCGGTAGGACCTTTTACTATTTTTTCGTTCATAACCCAATTTTGTTTTGTAGCCTAATATATTTGGGCCGGAAAACTTTGAGCATAAACAATATTTGGCCCACCGAAATGGAAAATGAACTCGCGGACTTTAAATTTAATTTAAAACTTTGTTTGAAAAATATATTAAGAGCATTTATTTCAAATGTACTTGTACTATTTTGAGCATTTTTTTTTGTGTGCAGTCAATAAAGTAATAATTTCGATTATCCTAGCAATTTCATTCGTTTAAACATAGAACCTAAAATTAAGGAAATAAATCTATGAAAAACCGAAACGGTAGATTGCAGACAAACAGTCAAACGTAAGAACACAATTTTGTTATCTGCATCTCATCCAAAACTAATAATCTTTAATTGCCATTAAAAAAACAAATTAAATAATATTCATACGCTCATTCATTTCTCTCCTCCTCCACTCTTTTACTCCCAAAATTTCAAATTGACCCCAACAAGCAATCGGCCACAGCTCACGACGACATTCTTTCCGTTACACAATCCTCGCACTCCTCCGACGTCTCACGCATCGCCGATTCTGACCTCCAGCTGCGATTAACGACTCAAATTCAAACTGCTGGAAATGGGAATTTTTCTCTTTTGCTGAAGTGGGTGGGGAATTGATTTGAGTGATTGGCGCGGATTGTGGATGACCCACAAGAGGATTTGTGCTAAAGGTGCCGCCTTTATGTACTAGAACCTCGGATTCGTGTACTTAGGATTTGGAGCGGGTTTTGGGTTTGAAAACTCCGTTTTTAGGTGTTTCCAGAATTTGGGGATTTGAAGGTGTTTGGGGTTGTGGAGATGGAGAGTGAAGCGGCTGGGGAGGATCATGTGGAGCTGATCAGAACGTATAAGGCTTGGAAAGGGAGCAATGTAAGTGAGTTTGAATTATTTTTTTTGGGTTGCTTGTTTTTAGTTGTTTCATGTTTGTGCTGTGAATAATGCTTAGGGTTTTCAAGCTGTTTGGGATTTGGGTCTTGATGTTTTTAGTGTTTGATTTGGTTTTGTTTTTGTTGTACAAGTGCCATCTGAATTGTGTTTGTGTTTATATATCTAGAAAGTTTGAGGTTTTATGGGAGTTGATGTTCGGAATCGGGGGACTGTGGCTTTGTTGAAAACATTAGTACCAATTTTGTTTCTTGATATGGAGGATTATACCTGAATAGTTGGATTTGGAATTTGTCTAACATTTCAAAAATAATGCTCGATCAGACTTCGATTCATGTAGCTTTTTTTTAGCTAGTTGATATTGTTTTTAGTTTGTATGCAACGAATGATTTTATTCGTATTTTATGCAGGAATTTTGTCTCCAGGGAAGGCTTATATTTGGGCCTGATGCGAGTTCCCTCCCGTTGACCATATTACTCATTGTTGCTCCTTTAATAGTTTTCGTTGTATTCGTCGGCAGAAAATTAATGGATCATTTCAATCATTGGGGGGTGGCTATCGTTGTAGCTCCCGTTGTATTTACATGCTGGGTGAGTTCTCTCCTGCACATTTCTGGATTGCTTAAGGCATCTGAAAAATGCATGTAGACTTTTAAATGGCTCAGAGACAAACAAAAAATTGATAACTTTTTCAATCAAATAAAAAGACATCATAAAGCGACAAATAGTATTAATAAAAATGTTTCATGATGTTGATATCTGATCATATTCAATATATCGTATCTTTTTCAGATTCTTTGTATTCTTCTGCTCACATCGAGCAGAGACCCAGGTATAATACCTCGGAATAAACGCCCGCCGGAGCCAGAAGGTTTTCAAAGAAGCGTTGAATCTTTACCCGGGCAAACTCCACGCTTGCCTCGCACTAAAGATCTGATTGTGAATGGTACAATTGTGAAGGTCAAATATTGTGATACTTGCATGATGTATAGAACTCCCCGTAGTTCACATTGCTCTATATGCGACAACTGTGTGGAACGATTCGATCATCACTGTCCGTGGGTTGGTCAGTGTATCGGAGTGGTAATTGACTTTATCAAGCTCTATGCCAATATACGTTTCCCCTTTTCTTTTATTTCTTTTTACTTAATAAACGTGGAACTTTTCTGTCCCTTTCTGTGCAGCGTAATTACAGATTCTTCTACATGTTTGTAACCTCAGCAACGCTGCTTTGTGTGTATGTATTTTCATTTTGCTGGGTTTACATCACAAGGATCATGGAAAGTGAGGACATTACAATATGGAAAGCTATGAGCAAAACTCCAGCGTCCATCGCACTTATAGTTTACACATTTATCGCTACTTGGTTCGTTGGTGGCCTCAGCGTCTTCCACTTTTATCTGATCAGTACAAACCAGGTACATTGCTTTTTCAAATGGTTTCACATTTTACTGAGTTACTTTAATAATTGCTCAGTGGAAATGATCGTATGAAGCCGATTATTTTTTGCAGTCCACGTATGAAAATTTCAGATATAAATACGATAGCCGATCCAATCCGTTCAACAAAAGTATGTTTCACAACTTCATGGATGTATTCTGCACGGCCATTCCTCCGTCCAAGAACAACTTCAGAGCCCTAGTCCCGGTAGAATCAGGCTTCCCTGAAAGACAAGTCAGCCATGATTTTGTTACTTCAAACACGATGAAAGAATATTCCGACATTGAGATGGGGAAAAAGCCACACTGGCAAGAGGAGAATTCGCAAGATCCTGGTCATCATGGGGCACCAGAAAATGAAACTTCAACAGAGAAAGATATCGCGATTGCTGATGTCAGCAGGTCTCGCTCCGCTAAGATTCCTAGCAACCATATTCCCATTCATCCTAGAAATTCAAGCTGGTGAAGCTCCAAAAGGGAACCTAATGGGGACCGATTAAGTGACCTGGAAATGATTCTACACTTGACAATCACGTCGCACTCGCTGATATCATGACCAACTAAAAATGAGGTAGAAGGCTTTTTTTTCCGTCTCTGGGGCGTGCTGTTTTCAATTCATTGTACTCCAGATGACAAATATAATGAGCTAAAACTGGCAGTTGGTTTTTCAGTGTTGAAATGTAGTTCATCTGTACTACTTATTTAAAAAAGAAAAAGAAAAAAGGAAAGTGTCAACAGGATAATATATGCTTCTTCTTCTGTATAACTTTTTTTTAAACAAAAAATAAAAGAAAATTGGTAATGAATAGAAAATCCACTCATACCGTAGGCGTAAATATGCAACGATGGGACCCGGAACTCTTGACCATATAACTACGAGTCAAGTGTTTACACCGTTAGACTACCACTTCGTTCGCAAGCAAAGACTATTTCTTCATAGGGGAAAATTTATTAAAAGTACAACAAAGACTATTTCAAGCACAAACATGATATAAAGACTGTTTCAATGTGCAAAGAAACTGAAGTAAAAAAGCAACCAAATAAGAAAACTATGTATAATCCATAAACACAGTGCAGAAGAATTCTGACTGATATCATCTGATTCACACATTTCAAACGTAGTTTGCATCAACATCGATCCTGATTAATAGAATAAAACAGGACATGTTGCAAGTCCAAAGAATTAAAAGTTTAAAACTATCATTCGAAATGAAAGATGAGTCTCAGGACAAAAGCGCCCCTGAACCATGGGAATATGCAAGCCAGTAGTAGTCCATCGATCCATACAAATCATGCCGCTGCTTCTTGCAGTAAATGCGTATGAGTGCCTGAACACGCTGGATTATAGCATGACTTGACGTTTAAAAAGCTCTTTACTTGCCCACCCTTATGAATCACTGTCCTAAATTTCCTGTTCATTTTCCCTTTAGGATGTCTTGTTGCAGAATCCCTCTGAAAATCGTAAGGTTAAAAACTCAGGCTACAACAAGCATAAAAAAAACACAATAGAGGGGAATCGAAAAATTATAGATATGCCATTTTCTAAAACTTGTTTCACAAGTGCTGAAAAATTGTCATTTTAGGATTTACTATTTTCAAAACTTGTTTCATGATTTCTGAAAGAAAAAAAAAATTCATTTCAGATTTACAATTTCATAAACTTGTTTTGTAAGTTATTTTGAAAAAATGGCATATCTGAACTTTGTTCAGGAAATATTGTAAAACATGGAACCTGGTGCAACTCTAGCTCAGATGACGAATCCGGTAACGCTTGAACTGGATGTTCTTCTATCGACTTGGTTTGTAAATTTTTCATTGGACTGTCGAAATGACCTGCATTTACACTTTTTTGTTGGTCATTTGGGAACTGAAAATGTAAATCAGATGATCATTTTCTTATAAAATGTCACATAGGAGTGTAGATGAACCCGAGAGGTCTGACAAGTAACAAAAACTTACTTTCGAGGTCATTTTCGGTTTCTTGAGGTATCGATTCGAAGCAATAAAATCTGAAGCTAGGGGACCCGGGACCAATGCATCTCCCATCATCATCATTTTCTTCCAACTCATCCTCATTTCCTGTGTTTTCCTTCTCATGATTTCCTTCTTGTTTTGTGTTCTCCTTTTTGATCTCACATTCCACTATTGTTTTAACTTCCTCTTCCTCCTCCTCCTCCTCCACCACCCGCCCAATCTTTGCCGCTCCATGGTCCAAGCTGTCCTCGGAAGGCATGCTTTTACTTCCAAGTGAATCACTATTCGTCGTTTTATCACAATCTTCACAAGCAAGTAATTCCTTCTTGGATGGTGTGGAGCCCTTCTGAATGATACGTCGTCTTCTAACATCATCTACACGACGCTTTATCATCGGGCGGACCTTGGCCTTAATATCAGCATTCTCTGACATTAAAGCTGACGTTCCGCACCCCATTTTAATCGAAGAAGAAGAATAACAATGTGAACATGTGTGATTTTTCTTTTTCAGACAAGATTTTACTCGGGGGATAAGCAAATTGGTTTCTGAAATACAGCTTCATCTTTGTAGACAACATTCAGAGAAGCATCAAAATTCCAATGAAGGGGTCAGAATGATTTTAGGAATTTGCCAGATAGATTTTGATCCTTCCATGTTCTTGTAGATTGATTTTTCTTCCAAAATTTAGCTATATTTGACATTTAGACTAATCGTATATTTGTCAAGATAGTTTTCAACTAAATCATATCGAGAATGACAAGAAGGTCAAATTTTTAAATCACGTCATATGACAATGACACGCTTCCATAATTATTTTTGACTTGACTGCTCTGAATCAAAATCGGAATTTTGAGTTATTAATATGCATCTACAAAAAATTTCAGGTTGGAACTTTAACTATAAATGTCATATAAAAAAAATACATAACAAATCTCCAATTCAAAAATGAACCTTTGATCCTTTTTTTTAACGAATCGAAGCAACATTGGCTGAATAATATGAAAAGAAACCTAATGAATCAATGATTTCATGGTTGTCTACTGTTGTAATTCTATAAGGACTTAACAGCTGCTTTCCTCTGTATCTGATTCAGCCGAGGATTTCTCAGTTATGCTGCTGCAACTAGAAGAAGAATACGATGACGACGACGAGGATGTTGGTGGTGGTATCTTTCCTCCGTCATTGAGCTTCGAGAACTTGAGCCCGCCGGTGTATTCAATGTTCCTTGTTCTCTTATTTATAGTCATTGATTTGTGGCTTACTGGTATGTTTTTCATAATGTGGCAAATAGTCCATCCTTCCTTGATCATCAAGAAACTCTACAGCACAAAATGAACTTCAAAGTTAGCTAAAAAGGCGAAATGAGAAGATATAAGGAATTAATGAAGGCTGAGGATTTACTTGAGCACACAAGTTTTTTAGTGAATCAGATTTGCAATGTGCAGAAGAACATGTGAAGATGAGATTGTACTCATGCATGATCCAGTCAGTTTGAGCATCCTCGATTGAGAATGCCATTATCTTTCGTAGCCCAACGAGCCAGTGATCTGCAGTTTTTGAGGAGATGATCAACTTGTTTTCACCAGTGGACTTCCAGAAGCCAGAAGAAGTTCCTTTGCGATTTAATCTGCTCATACTTATCTTCTTGTTGTAGAAAAAGTACTTATCTTGCTCCATTGCGCCTGCACACCAAGCCCACTTAGTACCGCTTCGAAACACTTCCCGAACAAAAATGTTCTAATATGAGCTTAGCTTACTAACCTGGCAAGTCCCAAGGATCATACTGGCAGACATTGATCTCAGGGATGACAGACACCGGCAAAGGCAAGCCAAAGACCTTATACTTCAAGTACTGAAACACAAGCTCTTCATCCGTAGGCTCGAACCTGAACCCGGGAGGCAACTTAGCAACTCCATTTCTAACAAAGTTGAGCTTCTTCTCCTCCATTGTTCACTCAAACAAGGTTGAGGTTTAGGAGTAGACCTAAGACAAAAGAGAGTGTTCTTTTTATACTAATAGTGATAGAAGCATGCTTTTGGAGATGGAAGTGACTTTTGCTAAGTTTGAGAGTTTGAAGAAATGGGTTTGTGAGACAAAGAGTTCCTCACAAGGAAAGCATATTCCTTGCCAAAATGTGTAGTGACTTTATTAGGGGAAGGAAGAAGATTGTGTAGAATTTTAAGTTTCCATGTAGACAACAAGTCAGCCGAAGCTTAATAGAATCTTTGTACTTTAGGACATATGTTTATTCCAAGAACATTGCTTTTGGAGTTTTGGATGTTTGTTTAAAGATTTTATTTTACATTGAGCATGTGCAACTACTAGACTCACTTTCCATCTCTCTTGTATTTTATCAAATTTCGGCACTTTGGGGGAATGATGTAGCTAATAAGATGTCAATCGAAGCGCTCGTCAGTCAGTCAGTTGATGACTAAAAATTATTTACAGAAAATGTATGGAAGGACTCGTTTTGCGAGGTAAAGTGTTACGAAAAATAGTATTTATAGAGATGTTTGAATCTTTTATAACAATGTGAACATTCATGGCCGGTAAGTCTAAGGCGTCATCGTCGTGATTTGCGACCGTGTGCATTTTGAGGCAACAATATGACTCACAGAGCACAAAAAAGGCAAAGGGAGAGTAAAGGGAAAAGGGGTTAATCAAAAGAGCCGCACGCAGCTAACAGCATAAGAAAAGTTGAGGTAAGTGATTTGTTGAGTAAATGTTAAGGCACATTTGAGGCCATCTTTGGGCAATAAAGGTGTGTCATTTGTTGGTAAACATTGGTGGACTAATTTGAGGAGTGTAAAATGTTATGCTTTTGATGGCATTTTAGGGTCATAAAGTGTAATCTTTTTGAAACTGTAAAAAAAGTTAATGGAGTAGTGAAGAGGAAGAAGCATAATGAGCTCTGGCTTTATTTTGTTCCGACTTTTGTATAGCATAGAACTTATGCTTCATGTCATTTGGTAATTTCCAGCTCTGCTATATGTAATAGTAATTAATACTCTTTTAGCTCTCCAAAAATATTATAGAAACAAATACTCGAATGAATGCTGCGCGAGGACGTGACCTGTTTAAAAGAGCGACGACGACGACGTGACCTGTTTAAAAGAAGAGAGGCCAGAAGGATTTAAAAAAAAGGGTTCCAAACCCAAAATGTGAGGGACATTAGTCACTAAACTTTGAATCCAATCTGTTGAGCTTTAGCCAGATATCATACATAATTTACAAAAGGCCAATTACATGCAGCATAGATCATACATGTCAAAATGCTTAAATGGAAACCACATTGGGAAATGGGAGAAAAGGAAAGTTCATAGAACCAAAAATTGGGAACAATCTTCTAATTTCTGCTCATATTAACCTCCGATACCGATTTTTTCTTGGAGATGAAATCCATGGAGAGCCCTATGGACAATGGTTTGAATGCATGCAAAAATCTTTGGGACAGTGCGTCATTTTTACTTGGTCTTCTCCTGCCAGTTGGGTTGGCAGTACTTCTGCTGGTGAGGGGTGACTTGGAATCGAAGATTGATGAGGTGAAAGATGAATCACCTGGCCCAAATGATATGGGACCATTTTGGGATTTGTCTACAGGGAAACCAACAGACCCATCTTGATGTGGAGGTGGGAATTTCTCACTTTTACTCTTTGCGTTCTCTGGGTTAACGAGTCTCCATTTCTGGTCCAAACATATTAGAAAAGTTCAGTACGTTAAGTAGGACAATATAAGGAGAGAAAAAAACTAGGGTGGGATCATTCATGAAACATGAACAAGGGGGAAAGGGAACTTGGAGAGACAGAAAAGGTACAGGTGCTTACATCAATGTTAGTTTGGAGCTCTGCATTGGCTTCAGGAGCTGGCATTGCGCGACCAGTCCGGTCACGATGCCTGACCTTTCTGCCACCACCAGCATTAGATTTCCCTCCCTTTTTCCTAGATAAAAGAAACGGTAATGGAAGTTGAGGATGGATATCAAAATACAATTACTAAACAGAGCACATAAAATAGCCAATATTCACCTTCTTGCTTCTTCGTCTCTTAACTTTACATCCATTTCTTTACTGGGAGGATACTTGGGCAAACTCGAGGGTTCACAAGGAAGGGGCTCAGTCGAGAAGAACTGCGTCAAACGATAGATATTAACCATTCACATTAACATATCTCGAACTATTCATTGCAATGATTGCATAATTGCAGGCAACATGTAACAAAGATGTTAGTGTGAAGAATTGATATTACTCTTTGCTCTGCCAGAGCCTATTGAATCCCAACGCCTAACTATATTTCATCAAGTAGACTATTTCGGTGTTGAATTAGTCCTTTTGGCATACATTTGCACAATTATGTAGTAGCTTACAGATGAAATAGGCAATTAGTTATGCCACACAAGTAGGTAACACCTGCTTTTGGCCATTACTCTCGAACAGTTTGTTTCACAAGATCATAGTTTCTGGCTTATAAAGGTGCGCCTAGTGGAACAAATTGTTTGGTTCCTAATTAACACAGAGTTATTGGACATGACATGTATTCCTGTGGAACAGCCACTCGATGTAATCAAAATAAATCAGACTCCATAGGTAACACGGCGAATAATCAAACATACGTAGCAGGGATGGAAATTTGTAAACATGTATGTTCAATCTTGCTTCAAAATGTTGGAATTTAGACGACTTACTTCGCTGCACAGAGCGGCAGTAGCTGTCCCTCTGTCATCAGGTTCCAAAGAGAGAAGGGTGCATACTAGGGGGAGAGAAGAGGGTGGAAAATCCTTGAATACCTCTGTCATGCAACGTTTGTAAGGTTGTTGTGGCTTAAAAAGGGTAGCGTTTGGCAACTTGTGTTTCTTCCAATATTCATCGGACGGGGAGCCGCATAATTTAAATATCCTGTGCAATTGCTCAACCTAGAAAATGAATAAACTGTTCAAACTTCTGACTAGTATTAACAATTAAGTACAAAGGATACACAGCTTGCTGCTGCTCCCACTAATTTTATTCACAGAACCAGACCCATGCTTGAGTTCCGATTCACAATATAAAAAATATGACACAATTTAAGTCCTTTCTACAAATAGTAGTTGTTCTGTACATCAATATGTTTAAGGACACCACACAGCTGCACTAAAAACCAAAATACACATAAGGGAAGTGAAAAATGACCTCTGTCCTTCCTGGCAGTATTGGTTTCTCCGCAAGTAACTCTGCCAGAATGCAGCCAGCACTCCACAGGTCAACACCGACACCATAGTGAGTTGCCCCTAGTAGAAGCTCGGGAGGACGATACCACAGAGTAACAACTCTACTGGTCATATGTTGCCTCACATTGGAATCATAAAAACATGCCAAGCCAAAGTCAGCTATCTTTAAATTTCCTTCATTGTCAATAAGCAAATTGGAACCCTTGATATCACGATGCAACACTCCTTGCTTGTGGCAATGCTCAAGCCCAGAGAGTAGCTGCTTCATATAGCACTTGATCTGCCAAGTAGTAAGCATACAAAGAAGAAAAATTAAAGTCGGCTTTTAGCTAGATAGACTATTATATCAGATAAGAGATCTTATATTTGCATTTAAGATATACCACCAGCATATTCAACCCACAATTAGCAACTGGAGTTCAAGATCAACCTGTGATAAAGTGAATTTGATGCCTGGCTGAGCTGCAAGACCCGACAAATCATGTTCCATGTACTCAAAAATCAAGTAGAGACTACAAGACATCCTTGATGTAACTAGCCCCTGAAGCTTAAGCACATTGGGATGATCCAGCTTCCTCAAGATAAGAATCTCCCTCGCCATAAATTTAATGCTCTCCTGCTCTAAATCATCAAATCTAACCTTCTTTAAAGCCACTATATTTCCTGTAATCAGATCCCTAGCTTTATATACATTGCTGTAAGTACCTTGCCCAATCTGAAACCAACAATAAAAACAAGAACCAGAAAACAAACACTGACATCGATCAGAAACAAAAAGCTAAAAAGTTCCAACTTTTCATAACTTTTTTTCTTTCACTTGTAATCAAATTGATAGTTTAATGTCCTTACCTTATCAATCTTCTCAAAAGTATTGGCTCGTCTCGGCTTCCACTCTCGAATGGCGTCACCAGCCACCGCCAGCAACCACGGGGGCCACTCATGCTGCTCACTCAAACCCACCCGCGGACTACTTCTCCGCCGCTCAGGCGCGGCGTACGACACCGCCTCCGCACTCTGAACACTCACAACGCTCGCTCCTGCCGCAGCACTATTCTCAACAGTGTATCCTCCGTCAACAGCTGCTTCGCGTTCACCTCTCCGTTCCTTGCTCCGGCGACGATCGCCGAACCTACGTACTCCTCCCGTTCCACAAATGCCCAACGTGCATCCCATCCTCGATCCTCCTCCGCCGGATCAGAAACCCTAGATTCCCTTCTCAAGCTTCATCGAACAAACACGAACCAAAATCCGACATCCAGCTCAAAACTGGCCGATCCAGATCAAATTTGTGACACTCTCCGGCTCCACTGCGTCCGAGTTTCTCGGAATCGCTCCCCGGAGCTGGAAACGGCGTCCAACTTCACACCTAATTTAGCTTAATAAATCGGACCAAATGCAGCAGAAAAAAAGCTCTATTTTTCCACAGATTATCCATTTCCGGATGATCTCAGCAAATCAAACAACTGCAGACGATTAATTTGGGAAGGAGGAGGAGTTTGAAGGAGGTGGGTGGGTTTGGGTAGCTGGAGAGATCAGTGAGGAGACGACGAGCCAGCCAGAATCAGATGACTGGTGTTGAAACAAGGGCTATGTTTGGCTTTAATTACGTGAATGCCATTGTCGTTAAATGTAAATATGTAGGAATCTGGGGGTCAAAGTGTGAGGAAGGGAATTTGTTAAGATGATGGATTTGGAAGGACTTGAAAAAGGAATTATCTAAAAGTTAAATCAGGGTTATCAGATGCCCATTGGATGATTGAGGTGTTTGTCTAATATCATTCATATATTCGATTTTTGATGATCGCATCAATTCTTTTTGTTGCTTCCATTTGCTTTTGTTTGATTCATAGGGTTTGTTTTGTACCTAAGCTTGGTACATCGTCAATGCCTGATATTTGGATGTGAACAATAATTCGATAGGAAAGACATGCGCTTTTATTAAAAAGAAAAATATACTAGATAATAAGAGGAGCGTTCAAATGAGGTACCCCTTATTAAAGTGAGGTACGATTTGAGCCAACCACGTGTCCCACTCAAAACCCCCGTGCTTTGTGGGCGCGCCACGTGTCCCACTACAAAAAATACATCAAAAAGCAAACAGCAAACAACTATTCCTGCACTATTCGCTGCCACATCATCTAAATGAGTGGCTCACAACGTGCCTCACGTGCCTTATTTTTACAACCCTGCCTCAACCGAACGCCCCTACTAGATAATATCTATATGTATTAATTTTGTATCGACTTGTAAATAACCATTAATAAAAGAAAATTCAAATGAGAAAAAATGGAGTAAAAGGAAAGTAAATGATGTTTAGTAGTTTTTTTTATTGGAGTAATTATATATTTTAAATCTATAAATTATTTGATACATTATCATGTTATTGATAGTTTAGGTCTCTAGACTCTTTTATAAAAATAAATAAAAAAAAAGGTCTCTAGACTCTAGGCTCAAGACTCTAGGTCTCTAGAGTCTCTAGCTAAACTCAAAATAACAATCTAAGAAAATTGGCCTTCCAGATATATTTTCTAAGGAACGCAACTTTTTTTCTTTTTTAGTGGCGGCTTACTCTACCATATAACTTAAAACAAATATTTTATTAGTATTCACATATATTAATAATAACCATGACCTGTTGTATATTTATAAAATAATGTTTTACAACCAATGGTGGCTTGTTTTGTGAATAGAATTATAGTTAGTGCCTGAAATGTTCTTTTTATTTGTGAAAAAAATAATGTCAGATATGTTTGAGGCCTCTTGGGATCATAGTAAATTGGAAAAAAATAATTGACGATACGTTTTGAGTCACAAAAAGATTGAGCATTCAATATAACAATCATCACTCTATTGGAAATAGAAAAAATGAAAATAATTGAAGATAAACTGTAAGTTCAACTTTGTGTGTACTTGATAATTGTGGTGTGTAATTTTGCAGGTGTTTCAAATGTTTAGAAATTGATAGAGTTATTGCAGGAAGGTGGTGAATTGTACAAATATCACCTACCACTTTCATTATTGCCATTGTATTGTATCACACCAACCAACCATAAGTATACAGCATTATGCAAGGGAGGTTTTTTGACAAAGGAAGTGCTGCAGGACTATTAACAAGCTGAGGAGTGGTCTTGGAAGAACCATGACGCCATCCCTTGGTGCATCAAATAGCTTGTGTTTAATCTTGTCTTGTTTTCCTGAGTTTTGTTGTGCTCAGTGTTGGTTTGTTTTGAGTTAGCCTTAAAAAAAAAAAAACCAAGTATGCAACTTTGAGAAAAATAGATGGATGATGTCAAATTAGTCACACTATGATCACAAAAGTCCAAGTGAAAAAGGGTTATCCCGCATCTTTGTATGGCATATGCTCCATGCGATCCTTGTATGACACACTGCTGTGATGATCCCATTACTTGCAAACTGTTGACCAAGTTTTAAGCAGAGGACCATCGCATGTTCAATCGAGCAACAAAACCTTCATACATGCGTCAGGTTTGTGACTGGTGAGTTGAAAGGAGGTCATCGACCAGAACCCGACGCCCATTGCCTCTCGGTGAACAAGATTTTATACCCACTCGCATCATATTGCACAGGGAATCAGTTCCAGCATTCGAAATGTCTCCAGAAGGGGCGTCCGCCTGTCAATTCACTTCAGAGATCAACAATCTTAAATTATGAGGACATTAATATGAAAATGAACCCTTCTGTGGTCCTTACTTTTATGTATAGAACACTTCTCCCTCCGACCTCCCAGCACCGGGCAGGACAGAAAAAAAATGCTTTTGCAGCTATATGCCATAGAGCAATGAATAAGAATGATAACTGTAAGTACCTCATATGTTAGATATCAAGGAAGTGTTATTGAAAGTAAAAATGAAGAGAATCAAGTAAGAGATCACATCTATAAATGGCTGATTACCTCAGAGGGCAAGACTTTTACATCCTGAGATAACACTGATTAACAAGCTGCAAGCAAGCAAGCATATCTTTGAGAGAGTGAGGGCCACCAGCAAGCATATCTGGAATCCGCAATCACTAACATTACCTGCACGAATGCTCGACTTTTTTTTTTGATAAATAAAGAGATATACAAAGACTCAGAAAAGACTCAGCAAGACAACGATAATAGACCACAGGACTCACAAGACAGGATCAGAATATGTAAACATAACACCGCAATCCACGCCTAGCAAGGCCTCAAAGATAGTCATGCCAAGAAAGTTTCCAAGCCAATATATGCCACATCGGCCAAACAAAATCCCATTAGAGCACCAGCCGATTTCCTTGAAACTTCGACACAAAACTGCACAAGTGAAGACTTCAACCCCGACCGACTGTCACTGGAAGCATGCCATCAAGAGATAATAAAATGGCATAACGGAGGACTTTACCTGCACGAATGCTCGACTTGATTACTAGACTACAAACACTTTCCTTGTAGTCACTGAAATCATGTGCGAGGCACGTGATTTAATGTCCACAAGTCCCACACTGCTAGATGTAGCGAAGAATTTGGAAAGTGTATCATATAAAAAACAAACGTTTCTCTTGTCAATCTCATACCTTTCTCGGCCTTTTGGCTAAGATCAAGTGTAGTATCTGTTCTTATCAGTTTAATATCTGATATGTGACTCATTGAGCCACACGATATTAAATTAATTTTTATAGGGGTGAGATCCATCACAATAGCTTGCTATTGGGATCTCTACGCGTCGCTTGAGCGTTGCACTATTGCTCAAGCCCGGCGCTCCCCAACCAACTCAATTTTAAATTTTTTCGGTCCATATAGCTCTTCTCCATATTTGAAGTTATACTCAAGCTCAGTAATTCGAATCAAGGCAGTAAAGAATGGAAGTTTTAATTCAGCCATTATAATGGCGGAGAACAGTGCGCAAGTATATGAACATGCTAGCAACTAATTGTGTCCAAAGTCAACATACAGTTTCAAAATATTTCAAGCACTGATGTTGAGAAGAACAGACCATCACACCACCTGGTTAAACCTTCCTAAATGCATGTCTAAAATCCAAATTTTATAGGGTTCATTGCTATTGGAATCTCCCAGCGTCGCTCAAACGTTGCACTATTGCTTGGCGCACCCCAATAAAAACATTTGAAAATTTTTATGTCCTTATTTATCTCCACCCTGTGTTGTTGTAGTATTTAATTTTTGTTATTGGTTCAACTAAATATACAAAGCCAATCAAAACATTGTTGTATGCCGAGAGACTTAAATCAATTTAATAAAGAAAATACAAAACACAATTCAGCCTATATATTTAATTATTTATGCAAGAGAACACTGCAGAAGTAAATGAATATGACAGAAAACAAAGCAACATACCCATCTTCTGAAGTGCTGCTAAGCTTGCTAGCTTCTAATGTATGACATTTGAGGCGAGCTTTCTTGAAGCAAGGGTGCTGCCATGCTGAGTATTCTCTCCAATCCCAGTACTAATGGTAACTTGCTGTGTAAAGAAGCATTTCATCATTGGCAGATCGAGCCTGACTTGTGGTTTCCAAGCTAGCTAAATATTCGACCACTGATGTTGAAAAGAACATCCGAAAATACATTCACTCCACCTAGCGTATTCTATTCGAGCCCTCTGCAGGTGGTTTTTTAGCTTGTAATCCTCTGAGCAAAAAACAGGCCTAAATAGATAGAATTTCACAACTTTTGCAGACCGAATACTCATAACTTTTACCGCCATCATATTGTCAGATACTCCTATCATTCTGTGTTCATCTGCCATAGCCGCGTTCATAATCTTTAGATACCTACAAAAGTAAAACTGAATCTCATAGCCATTCACCCAAAGAACAACACCAATTGCATCGGAGTTGAAAGTTCATTCGGAATACTTACATGCCTAAATTCCAAAACCAAGTTGATAAAGTTCTGTTGGATGAGAATGAGAACAAATGATGAGCCTGCATATAATTGTATTCACATCGCACTGAATATGTTACGCTGCAACTCTCAAATAATATTTTGAAGGGTAACCGTGAAACATCATGCAAACAGTACTCGCAAGCAGCAGTTGACCAAGTTTAAAGCAGAGGAGCATGGCATGTCCAATTAGGCAACAATCATACATTTGTCAGGCTGGGGATCCTTGAACGGAGGCCATCAGCCATACTCGACACTCTTTCCCTCTCAGCGATCACGACTCCCGCCTGTAGACTTGCAAACCATTGACTACTCAAACAATCGACATGCCTGAACATGCTCCACTCTCATCTGCCATGTCGATTGCCTGTAAATTCGATTCTCAGATTAACAAGCTCAATGCTATGAAAATTTATTCATAAATGAACCCCAGCAAAGAAATATTGATATAACATTGTTGTCATTTACATTCCACATCGGCTGGTGAGACAACAATCATAGAAAAGTGTGAATAAGTACTATGTGACTTAAGGCTATGGAATCACGCAGCCTTGCAATGAGAACATAGCGAACTATTCTTTCGCCTTTTACTAAAGAATACCGTGTTTTCGTTGCTAAAGAGGCATACGCCATTTTTTGGAGGGGTTTTACCTTGTGTTTAACCCCATCAAATCTAAACCAACATTTTTATTTGTTATAATGCTTCTACTCCTAGTTGCTTCATGTGCTCAATCTGAGTGCATATAATTGCAGTGAAATTAACCGATAGAAGAAGCGTAACAGATCACATGATGAGGCTTCTTACTATCTTAGAATTCTTAGATCATTGTTGACAGCCGTACAATGCAAAATCAACCAGGTCAAATATAAAAGCACAAGAACAAGTCATTTTACTGATTAGATAAAATACAACCATATGACACCTAGAAATTAAATAGTAATGCAAAATGGCATAAGTTTACAGAAGCTAAATCTTTGCTTACTACCCTTAAGTAACTATTTATTAGAAAGGTCGTGATTTTTTAGAAGTTTAGAAAGAAGGACACGCGCCAGGAGCGTGGATCTAGGTTTCCCATGGAGACCGCCAACTCGGTGAAAATCAAGGGGAAAGCCGTCCGGATCTCCAACGGAGAGAGAGCGAGAGCCCCGGCAGGTGTTGCGGCGATAACCCCACGAGAAGGAGCTGGTGATGGTTCGGTTGCTGGTGCTGCAGAGGGGGGAAGCGGCGGTTTTGAGACGGAGAAGACACCGAAGATAGCGTGCGAGAAGGAAACTCTCCAGGCTCAAAATCGGAGTTTCTGGGCCTCAAAAACCGCTACGTCTAGGAATAGGGAGAGAGGAGTCCCGCTGGAGTACTTTCCTCAGATGCAGGCTGCGGACCGCGTGACTATTCCGAAGGAAACCTGGGAGGGAGCCACGGCCAAATTCAAATTCGCCCTTGTGGGTTTCGTGTTTGGCGTGAAACCGTTTCTGGGGAGAGTGAAGGGATTCGCAAGGTCGAAATGGGGAGACGAATCTGTGGTTAGTGTGTCCCAGCTCAACGAAGGTATTTTCCTGCTGAACTTCAAAAACGAGGAGACAATGTTGCGGGCTCTGTCGGGAGGCCCCTGGACTTTCGACAACCGCCCGTTTATCTTGAAACAATGGTCGGAAGATGAGGAATACAAGTGTGGGAGTGTAGAGGCGCTGCCAGTGTGGGTGAGACTGCCGGGTATCAAAGCGCATCTAGCTGACTCGAGCATCCTTGGCATGCTCTGTTCGAGAATCGGAAGGCCCATCTGCACTGATGGTGTAACTGCACAAGGTCTGAGTTACAACTATGCCAGAGTTTGTGTAGAGGTTTTTGCAGAGTTGGAGTTGGAGGACTCGATAGAGTATCAAGACCCGTATGGGAATTCATACGTCCAGCAAGTGATGTACGAGTGGAAGCCGCCGAGATGTGTGAATTGTCTTCATTTCGGGCATGTAAAAGAGAGATGTCCAGAGCCGAGTATGGAAATGATGATCGAAGGTTTGCAGGAGAAGGAGGAAAGAGATAGAAGGGTTAAATTTAAATTCTTAGATAAGATAGTGCTCAATGAAGTTGATGATGAACGTGTGGAGGAGACTCCGGCGCCTCTACAAGGGGAGAAGGACCAACATCTACCGAAAGTGGCTGAGGTGGCTGAGGTGAATGAGACGACTGAGGAAGATATTTGCTCCATAGTCCCGGATACTCAGGCTGTGGTAGATAGAGATGAGAATGGGGCAGATTCCGTGAGTGTGGAAAGTCGGGGGAGGAAAGAACCTAAATGCAAGCTCACTATAGCGGAAGAATTCCAGGATTATGTGTCCAAAAGTGCCCTTAAGAGAGCTAGAAAAAAGGAGAGGAGAAGAACAAGAGGGGAGGAAAGTATTAGCAACTCGAGCAGGGGATCGAGGGAGGAACATGAACCAGTTAGAAGCAACGAGGGAAAGGAAAAGAAAAAGGAGAAGAAAAGGGCTGGAGGTAGCCACAATTCAAACTCTCATTAATATGTATAGAGTGGCTTGTTGGAATGTTAGGGGTTTAAATCACCCTACTAAGAAATCAGAAGTTCGTGAGTGGATTAGAAGAGATCGGCTTAATTGTGTGGCTTTGGTTGAAGTTAAGTTACCAGAAGACAGATGGGATCGCGCCATTGAGAATTGCTGCCCGAGCCCTTCTTGGAAGGGTGTGTGTAGTGAGATTGTCGAAGATTGGGCTAGGATTCTGTTGATGTGGGATCCAGAGGTGCTTCAGATTTCTCAGATTGTTAGGAAACAGTATTTCTTGTGTTGCAAGATTCAGTATGGTGAGTGTTCCTTTGATGCAGTTTTCGTTTATGCTAGTAACATAGCGTCTAACAGATCTAGCATGTGGAAGGAGCTGGAGAGTATCATTAGGCATGCCGCAGGGAGTTGGCTGTGCCTGGGAGATTTCAATTGTATTCTGAAAATGGATGAGAAGAGAAATGGGAATATCATTAGAGAAACAGAGTTGGAAGACCTGAATAAGTTTGTTTCTAACTGTGAGTTCAGTGACATAGATGCCAGTGGGCACTTCTTCACTTGGAGCAACAAAAACAGCATCCCTGATCAGCGCATTTGGTGCAAGCTGGATCGTGCTATGGGGAATGAGGAATGGATCAAAGCCCACCCGAATGCTTCTGCAGTGTTCCTTCCTCCTGGCATCTCTGACCACAGCCCAGTGATGGTGTCATGGGGGGAAGAGAGTAGGAAGAAAAGTAGTTTTCGGTACTGTAACTTCTGGGAAGAATTGGATGGCTACCAGGAAAAAGTTTCCCAGTGTTGGAACAGCTCTTGGGAGTGCAAGAATCTGTTCAATTTTCAGCGCAAGCTAAAGAATATGAAAGTAATGATGAAGTCCCAGTTCGTCAAGTCCACTAGAGGGATGGAGAAAAGGGTCGATGAGTTGCGTAAGGCTCTGGGGGAAGCTCAGCAGCTGGTCGAGAAGTTTCCTAATGATCAACTGCTGATTCAGAAGGAGCTCAGCCTGGTCAGGGATTATAAGAAGCTGAAAGAACACCAGCTTCTTTTCTACCAGCAAAGGGCAAAAATTCAGTGGCTTCAAGACGGAGACTCTAACTCTAAATTCTTCCACAGCTTTTTGAAGGGGCGTAGAAGTAAGAATAATATTTCTCTTGTCAAAGGAGCTGATGGGAGCTTATACACGGAGCTTCCCTCTATTAAATTCGAATTCGTTAAATACTTCAAGTCCATTCTTGCGGAGAGCAAGCCTTGCAGGCCTATTGATCCTATTATTATTCAAAGAGGGAAGTTGATCGAAGACTCTCAATGCAGGCCCCTCATTTCTGAAGCCTCTGATATCGAGATCTGGCAGGCTTTATCTAGAATTGGTTCTGACAAATCTCCAGGTCCGGATGGGTTCTCAGCTAGATTCTTTCGTAAGAACTGGAGATTGATTGGTAAGGAGTTCTGTGCAGCCATAAGACATTGTCTCAAATTCAACGCCTTGCCAAAAGGTATGAACGCAGCAGTAATAGCTCTCATTCCCAAGTCCAATACTGCCACCGAGCCAGGAGACTACAGACCCATTGCGTGCTGTAACGTGGCGTATAAGGTTATCTCTGGGCTGCTCGCAGAAAGGTTAAAGAAGGTCCTTCCTGAGTTAATTGATAAGGCTCAGGGAGCTTTTGTGAAAGGCAGATCAATAGTGGGTAATGTGTGCCTCGCCCAGCAGATTGTTTCTGGTTATGGTAGAAAGAACATCAGCGAGAGAATGGCCTGGAAAATTGACTTGCGCAAAGCTTATGACACTGTAGATTGGCAGTTCATCCACGACTTGCTAGTTCATCTCAAGTTCCCGCATAAGTTCATTTCCTGGATTGATATGTGCGTTCAGAGCACCTCGTTCTCTATTCAGATCAATGGCGAGTCGGTGGGATTCTTTGAGGGGAAGAGAGGATTACGCCAAGGGGACCCGATCTCCCCTCTTCTCTTCACCTTAGTTATGGAAGTTCTTTCCAGGATTTTAAAAGGGCTGAATAAATCGCAAGGTTATTACCACCACCCTAAGTGTCATAGGGTGGACTTGAAGCACCTTATTTTCGCAGATGATTTGTTCCTGTTTAGCAGTGGCAGATGCTCCTCTATTGCTGTCCTGAAAGAGAGCTTGGATTCCTTCCTTCTGTATTCAGGGCTGGCTGTTAACCCCGACAAAAGTCAGCTGTTCTTGGCTGGTTTCAGTGAGGCTAAGAAGAACTGGATAGAGAGCTTGATTATGTCTAAAGCTAGTGCCTTTCCCGTGAGATATCTCGGCTTTCCGCTGACGCACAAGAACATCAGCGCTCATGACTGCACTGTGATAGTGCAGAGGCTTACCGGAAGGCTCAAATGCTGGAGTAACCGGTTCCTGTCCAGAGCCGGAAGATGTCTTCTCATTAGCTCTGTGCTTCAGGCCATAGTTTTCTATTGGGCCCGAATCTGCTTTTTGCCCAAGAAAGTCCTCAAAGCTATTAACTCGCTTTGCGCCAACTTTCTATGGAGTGGGAATGCCACTGGTAGAAGCTGTCACCTTCTAGATTGGAGAACGGTTTGCTCAGAGAAGAAGAAAGGTGGGCTCGGCATCAAGAATCTGGACATCATGAATGATGCCATGGTTATGAATCAGCTTTGGGACTTGGATAAAAATAATCTGAACGTGTGGAGTGAGTGGATCAAAGCTTACTGGACTAAAGGGGCTCACTGGTGGGAGAATGATCACCTTATTCAAAGTTCATGGGTGCTGCGCAGATTGGCCTACTGTAAAACGCTCAGTGGGAAATGCACTGATGTGGTCGCTGGTAGATTGGTGTGGAAAGGAGAGGGAGAAGGGTTCACCGTTGAAGATACTTATCAAACGCTGATTACTCAAAGAGGGGAAGTTGAGTGGTATAAGCTCGCTTGGAACCGGTTTAACACCCCTAGGGCCTCTTTAAATGCGGTGTTAGTGGCTAGGGACAGAATTCTCACTAAGTCCAGGCTGAGAAATATGACAATGAATGTGGATCCTATCTGTGTGCTTTGCAAGGAGGAGGAAGAGACTAGAGATCATCTTTTCTTCCATTGTAGCTTTTCCTGCGAGATTATCGGCAAAGTCCTTACTGTCCTTCGTATTCTGAGCATGCCAGTCCAATGGCACCTTCTCATCCCTTGGTTCAAGTCCCTCAAGCAGGATCACATCCGTACGAGAATTGTCGCAGCAGCTATTTCGGGTACCATGTATGAAATCTGGTGTGCTAGGAATAATACCATCTTTAGAGAGTATAACAATGATCCGGAAACCATCAGCAGGAGAATCATTTGGGGCTTGAAAGTAAAAATAGGTGGCTTATATACTAACATTAGTCAGTTACAGGTTCATGATAGAAATTGGCTTAATAGTTTGAGTTGGAGCTGATGCTCTGTTTTTGGTAGTCTTTTAGTCTTGTTTTAGGCCTGGGTTGTGCCGGCAGCCGGTGTTTTCTCTGGATGCTGCTTAGTGCAGTTGTACATTTCTTTTTGTCTATTGAAATCATCTTTTTTTCAAAAAAAAAAACTATTTATTAGATCTGTAAAGGTAGAAATTAACAGAAGACTGGAGAACAAGGTCTATGAAGATTCTGTTAGTCGTGGAGTAAAATAAACCAGCTAGTGGTGGAGTGAAGATGTTAGGAAAGACAAGTGAATAGATAAACGTAAGAAATCAAATCCATACAGGGTAAACAGTGAATACCTTAAAGAGCTGGACTTTTTTTTTATATCCTGAGGTAATTGATAAACAAGCTGTCTGATGCAAAATCAGATCAACCTTTCATTTTATTGCTTACATAAAAAAAAATCATTTTCTTATCAAATAGATAGATGCGCACGAACTTGGCATTTTACTGCATAGATAAGAAAAAAGCCCCATATTGTGTAAGTTCACAGTTAAAATTTACCTCCACATTCTGTTTATGCAAGTCTCCGACATTCCTGAATGTATTTTTGGATCTCATGGAAATTTTTGTTTTCCAGCAGTGTTTAGGTTGTGGCATGAACAACCTGAGGTACAGTATTGATCCACAAATCGGTATTTACAGCCAGAGAAGCCGAGGCAGATACTTATCAACAAGTTCATTCAGGGTTCCGTGTATTTTATAAAATGCTCCAGATCAGGGTCAGTCCATGAATACAGGGTCACCAGCAACCAAGAGTATCTCAAATCTCACAATCACTAACATCACCTGCAAAAATGCTAAGACTGATACAAAAGTCAGCTTAATTACTAGACTACAAACATATGCTGGCTACTTTCCAATAGTCACTGAAATCATGCGTATGGCACATGATTTTGTGTCTGCAAGTCCCACACTGCGAAATGTCACGAACAAAATTGAAAAATGCTTGGTATAAAAAAACGACTGTTTTATCATTTTAAAGCATACCTTTCTCGGCCTTTTGGCTAAGATCAAGTATAGTATCTGTTTTTATCAGTTTAATATCTGATATGTGACTCATTGAGTCACACGATATTAAATTAATTTTTATAGGGGCGAGGTCCACTACAATAGCTTGCTATTGGGATCTCTTTTCGTCGCTTGAGCGTTCCACTACTGCACAAGCCTGGCGTACCCCAACCAAACTATTTAAAAAATTACTAGTGTTCAGCAGGGTCTTCCTACTGGTCAAAATTTGTTTGCTTTGGAGAACTTTTTTGGAAGTTACTAGTGCCTCGAAAGATTAAGGTGTTTGGATGGCGTGGTTATCAGCAGGGTCTTTCAACTGGTCAAAATTTGTTTAAAAGGGATCTGTCAGAGTCTGTGAGCTGTTGCATTTGTGGTCTGAGTGTCGAGTCCAATGCTCATATCTTTGTCTCTTGCTGGTGGGCTATTGCTGTTTGGGAGAACTTAAATATTCAAGGGTGGCAGGTCTTTCTTCAGTTCAATAATTTTGCCGACATTCTCTTTTATTATTGGAAGGAGTTCACTGTGAAGGATTTTACTCTTGCTTTAGTTGCTCTTTGGTATATTTGGTTCTCGAGGAATTCAGTAAAGCATGGGGCTAGACTTATTTGGGCGACCGAAGCGACTAACAGGATTACAATATTGGCAAATCAATATTACTTTTATAACAGTTCCCCTACGATACAACTCTGGAAAGACGAAACAGGATAAGAGCACACTGTGCCTCGGAACTACACACCCCAAGCCGCTCACACAAACGCTAGCTCTCCAGCCTCCTCCACTGAACTCTACCGATTAAGAAAGCACCTCTGAAACCTCTCCTAAATTGGCAAATCAAAAGTACACGAGACATAGGAGACGCCATTCGAAAACATTCAGTAGGCTAATCACAAAATTGTGAAAATCTTGACATTTACTGGGGTTATTTCTATGGACACCAAGGAAACTACATATACTCATTAGACTGCCTAGCCCATTTTAATACGTATTAAACAACTTACACCGCTGAGCAAAGAAAAGTAAGAACAGAGCTATAATAACGGAAGTAAACAAATCAATCCAACATTGAGTTAAACCATACATGTCACGTACCAGTTACTTGTGAATCACACAGACAATCAAAATTGTAAGTTGATATGGCAAGACCAAGTACTCGGAACACGGCAAGCGTTTCTTGTATGCGCAAAACCAGATTCCAAACAGTTGCTCGAACACCTCGGACGGGCCATGAACTATGCTGAACCATCAATCTCTTAACTGCACAACAAAAAGTGTTTGCTCTCATTACTCATGTAGACATCTAGAGCCAAAAAAAGTTTGTTGAAAAAGAAGCAATGTCATTGATTTTAAAAAAAAGGAACCAGTACATTAAAACCCTTACGGCCTACACAGACGACCACAAAGGCTGACAATAAATATTATCAGTTAAAACAAAGCCAATCACAACTAGATGCCTGGCTAAAAATAAAAAGGCATTTAACAGGTGATCCCATTCCTTTTTTTTCTTTTTGATAGAGTAGATCATTGAAAGAATACAATACCTTAAGCAGCTATAAAGGCTGAAACAACTAGACTTTTAAGATCCAGATATAACTGATTACCAAGCTGTCCTCTGTAAAATAGAAGACAATAGGGCATCTGGAAATTAAATAGCGCGGCCAAATGACATAAGTTCAGGGTTAAAGTTTGCCTGCACATTCTCTGTTCAAGTCTCATGCATTCAGATGCAACTTCACCATTCTTTAATGTCTTTCTGAATTACATAGAATTTTATTGTCTCTTATCCAACGGAGTTTGGGTGGGCATGAACAAGCTCCTATGCGCAGAGATATTCAGTAAATATGTGTCTACAGCCAAAGAAGCCGAGAGAGATACTAACCAACAAGTTTATTCATGGATGCACATATTTTACCAAAAAACTCTATCCTCTACAGACAGTACATGAATAGATAGTGAACGTGAAGGGCCACCTAAAAGCAAAAAGATCTCAAATCTCACAATCCAGTGACATCACCTGCAAAAATGCTAGACTGATTCAAAACTCAGCTTAATTACTACACTAGCACACTACAAAGATATGCTACTTTACTTTCCCTGTGGTCACTGAAATCATGTGCGTGGCACGTGACTTAATGTCTGTAAGTCCCACACTGCTAAATGTAACGAACGAATTTGAAAAATGTCTAGTATAAAAAACAAATGTCTAATCTGTGTAAGGCATACCTTTCTCGACCTTTTGGCTAAGATCAAGTGTAGTATTTGTTCTTATTAATTTAATATTTGATATGTGATTCATCGATATTAAATTAATTTTTATGGGATCTCTACGTGTCGCTCGAACGTTGCACTATTACTCAAGCTGGCGCACCCCAACCAAATCAATTTTAAATTTTGTCTGTCTTTTTATTTTTGGGGCATTCTAGTACTCCTGTCCCTCAAAATTTGTTCTTTTTTCTTTTTGGACGTCCCTTAAAATTTGTCCACTTTCTTTTTATATACAATCTAACAATCATCTCTTTCCTACCAAAACTATTTGTTTTTATTAAAAAATTGTATTTTCAATCATAAAAAAGTAATAATTCGTGTGCGAGACACACCTCTACATACACTCTTCTCTCACCGTCCTTTATTTACTTTTCTTAATTAGCGTGCCGATTGTCATTTTAGACAAACTTTGTGAGACGGAGGGAGTAGTATTTAATTAAGATTTATCCCGCATATTGAAAGTCATACTCAAACTCAGTAACTTGTTGTATGCTAAAAAATTGTAATCAAGCCATATAAAGACTTGGGACTAAGCTGCCCAAACTCGGTTTAATTAGTTTTTATAATTCAGCTAATATAATGGAGGAGAACAATGCGCAAGTAAATAAACATGCTAGCAACTAATAGTATAAAAGACTTTACCCAACAGCAACTAAGCTGCCCAAAGTCAACATACAGTTTCAGAATATGTCAAGCACTGATGTTGAGAAGATTAGACCATCACACGATCGAATTAAACCTTCCTAAATGCATGTCTAGAATTCGAAAATACATTCACTCGTTTAGCTAATAGTACTCGATCAGTGAGCCCTTTAACAGAAATACTTGGGACTCCATTCGTAAACATTTTGAACAGGCAAACCACAATGTTAGTTTAAAAAGTTTATACAGCTATATTCGGGTTAATTCTATGAACAAAAAGGGAACCACATATACTCATTAGACATGTATGGATTGCAACCCCATTTTACTACGTGTTAAATAACTTATACACTATCAAAAAAAAAAAACTTATACAATGTTATAAATAGCATGGTGATACACTGGCTAATTATTATCACAACTCATCTCCTGATATCTCCTGATACATTCAGAACCTTTGACTAATATCTACTGATATCTCCTCTTTGCAGAACTCATCTCCAAGGCTCTCCTTTACATGGACTCCTGCTAACCAGTCGATGTATTATGCAAAAAACTCCTTAATTAAGGCGCGCCGCCCTCATCTTCCATATTCAGATGCAGACCATGATGTGTTTAATTAACTAGTTTCCTCCACGCCAACTATCTAAATATCTTATAGTGGCTAATCCATCTGAATTCCATACATAGTCATCATCATTGCAAGTGCTGCAATGAACTTATACTTTCTAATCTCTAAAGATCCTATCGAGTAAATTTTGTTTTGCTGGTCATTATGACGTTACCTATGAAAGAGTCGGGTTACTTACGCACGAAGGGTCTACCCAGATGTAAATAAAAAATAAGACCAAAACAGATTCTGACCATACTTCATAGTCATATAGACCCAGAACTCCCTGGTTCGCATCAACTGCTCAGTCCAACATGGAAACCTGCAGTATCAAATGAGACTCACTCACCTGAATATGGTCTCACACTTCCAGCCATAGCCAGTTCCTGAAATTTCTCCGCCAAAATCCGGCCTGCACCTCCGATTTCTTTCCTTCTCAATCTACACATAACTAAAATAAACATCCGGTAAATGACCGTTCATTAATCATCAAAAACTATCTTATCCGCACAAAGACTGACTGAACGTGAACTACCGTACCTGAAAAAAGGCGGGAAATGTGACAAACCGATCCTTGACCATTCAGCTTCTGGCTAATCCCTCCCTTTATACGCACCACCGAGCTCGTCCAGACGCGAAGTGTCAGCGATAAGATCATCAGATTCTATTTCAGCCTCCGGTTGTGATCGTATAGCCCCGATCCAAACTAGCACACTGCTGCTCCATGTCGGCATCGATCGTGTTTGAGACTGAGCTTGCTTAAAATGAATGGTACTACGGAGGATTGAGCTGAAGGCATCCGTTCAGGTTTTTGCTAATGCTACTTCATTTGAAAAATGTGTTACAGAGAGTTGAGTTGAAGAAGAAGAAGATGTTGCCTTACTGAAGACGCTAATGAGCCTGTCGACTCACTGAGTCGTCGACTCGGGGTAGCCTAAATTGTTTATGGCCCAATGGTAAATCGTTACTTGATCGGCCCAATTTGAGCCCACCAAGTTGTCATGGCTAAATCCTCAATACTACCGTACCGTTCAAAGTTGACAGACTGGTTCCCACATGCATAGAATAGAAGTGATATAAAAAATGAAGCGCCCAACCAAATGGAAACGTGTTGCGAGATCGATGAGTGACGCGTTGAGATATGGGCCATGCGTCTTAACTTCGTCTAGGCCTTAGCATTTGGTCCTGGACCAAAATAAGTCTTCGGGGTGGCCCTAATCTGACCCTAGCCTTAATCCGGCCCTAGTCCTACGCAAGTCCTATTATGACCCGATCCGAAGGGCTTAGGGTCGGGCTAGGGTTTCTTAGGCCCGGTCCGAAATACGAACCCGATTTAAAATTGCATATTCATTGATTTAATGACGTTCTTGACATAAAAAGTATGTATTTTTTCAAATCTATCATATCTCACACGTCAAACTAGTAGCATTTACGTTTAAAGAGTTATTTGTCGATTAATAAGTCATCCATTTAGGGCCCAAATTAGCCTGAACCTAGCCCGAAAAGCCCTATGAAATGAAGGGCCGATAACGACTTTAGGACCGATGAATTTTCTCATGACGCGACCCGACTCTAATGTGCAAAAGACTAGTGTTAGGGTTCACTAAAACCCTACTCGGCCCGGCCTTTTGCCGGCCCCTAACTTGGTCCAATAAGGCAATGCACAATTTCTTTTTGTTTTTTTTTTCTCGTTACATTTTGAATTTTGAAGTGTTTTTTTTATAAAAGAAAAAAAACATGCAAGTGTTGTAACATTTTTTTTTATTGAATAAGAGGTGCATGTATACTACAAGCAAGTGACATCCTTAAACAACGCTTATGATATTTTTGTCACGCAAGGTTAGTAGAACGAGCATTATTTATAAAAAAAAAAATTTCCATTATTATAAGTAAAGAATGGATAAGCTCAAAATTCATGGCGGTGTATTTGACAGCAGACCTCCTGATCATTCGACTGTGACCGCTAGATCAATACCCAATAAAACAAGCATTATAATTTATATACTCGTATTTTAGTCTCAAACTGATTCGTTTATTACTTCAACATCAATATTATTGTATACAAACAACTTGTGTCGTGCTAGCGAACCAAGTTCATTTGGGATATTGTTGGTATCGTATATTTGAGATTATATTGCTATCGTCATTTTGATGTTCATATTTCTGCCCAATATTGATATTTCTATGGTATATTTGGTTCGCCAAGAAACATATTTCTACACAAACTTAATATGTAATCGTCGTAGGTTAGAATGTTCCTCGCTGATTTTATACGAAATTTAATAGAACGAAATAGTAAAAATTAAATAGGAAAGTAATCTTCTACCAAAAAAATTATCTTATTCCGTATCCTTTTACTTTATTTTTCATATTCAAACACGAATTTCATTGGAAATTTTCAATAATACGAAACTCACAGAGTTTCATTTTCATTTCTATTATATTGAATTAAAAATGAGATAAAATAAACCTCAAAAATCAGAAGAAATTAAAAATAGACACACTGCATTTTTTTTTGATTTTTTTATGAAGGGTACAACGATACAATATATTTTAAAACATATCATTTAGTACATATATATTGCATCTCGTCCAGATCTTGAAATCATTGGTATATATATATATAGGGGGCGCTCAAATGTAATAGCTCCTTAGAGTGTTATGTGTTATCTTGAATGTGATTGGTTGAATGGTGCAGGAATAATGTTTGCTTTTTAAGTAACACATAACACTCTAAGAGGATGTAATATTTGAGCGCTCCTATATATCCGCTGCTTGAAGTACATGCCAAGTTTAGCACCTTTACAATGTATCCGCTCACATATACCCCGTAGTCGCTGGTACATTTCTCGTCATTTGAAGCATAGGCCACATTGACACCTTACCATTCTAAGCACGTCCATCATGACAGACGCATAGGACCTCTATATGAGAGGAACAACATACACGCACGAGGCGGGACGAAAATTTTTTTTTTGAAGAAAATTGATAACCTTAAAATTCGAACTCAAAGTGTAAAAGATCCGATCATCTTTGGATATGTACTCTTAATTAACATGCCACGACCCCAATTTGCAAGAGAACATTTTTTTTTTTTCGGTAGACTTGCATATATTTTTTCTTCTTCTTCAACAAAGAGACACAACAACATCAAAAACCGGATAGAGAGGGATTCTGGATGAACCGCAGAAGCAGATAATCGAAATCCAAACACAAAGATCGAATCTTTCTCACCTTTAATCAACAGGGTTCCTCTCCTTTTCCTTCGATTCACCATCTCTTCTCTTCTCCACCTTATTTTCGTGTTCTACCTCACCGGAGCAGATTAGTGTCAATCCCTGCGGTTGGTTGTCATTTGAGGTTGGGAATAATTGCTGCTGATTAGGGTTTGTTTTTTTGTAACTGAATTGATGGATTTGGGTTTTTTCTGGGTTTGATTTTGTGAATTTTGATTAACATTTGAAACTAATTTGATGACATTTTGTTTTTGAATTATTTCAGGTTAGTTAGAGCTTTGTGTTTTCAACAAGCATGATCCACTTGGTTGTGAGAACTACCTGGTGGAGATTGAGTGTAGAGTTTGTGGTTGGTTTTGTCCAAATCTCTGATGGTCAATTGGTTGGAATGAAATTGAGTTTCACTGACAGGTAACAATTAAGTTAGAGATGGTTTTCAGGATTTGATAAAGCGTACCAATTAGCATATGTTGGTATTCGGTTTCATTGCTTACGGTAGATCATAAGCGATTAGTTGGGTTATGTGAGTTTAGTTTCCATTTTGGTGGATCGGGTTGGAGTGGAGAGGTACGGATATTAAGTTCATTTAGGAAGTGAGAAAAGCATTGGCAAGGGGCGGGACAAGAAGTGGATTGAAGAATTGATTCAATTTGATACCTTGCGTTAGAGTTTGATTGGGTTTGGTAAAGTTAGAGATGGGGTTGCCTCAGTTGTCCGGTGACGAAACTGCTGAGAAAGTGCCGATAGCATCACTGGTCGCGCCGGTTGATGTTCCTAACAAATACAATGGTGCGACGAGCAGTTGTGATTTAAGTGGATTAGATGGTGAGAATTCGACCAATAGAATGCAAGTTGAATTGTTGCCCTCGCCATTGATAGATTTTAGAGGGGGCGAAAGTGTGGAAATGCCAGGTTCGGATTTGCATAGTGATAGTGCGGCGGAAATGCATAGGTTGAAAATTGGTTCTTCGGAGAAAAAGAGTTGGGTTCGGAATGGGAGCAATGCCTTCATTCCCAGTTCAAGGATTTTGGGATTCGACTCAAAGATAGTGAATGCTTCGGCTTCTCAATTTGATACGGGCCAGAAGAGTGACAGTGATTTGACGACAGATGGAAACAGCAATGGTGATGGAACAGGATCTGGAACCAGCGGGTCAATTGTAAGGAAGCGGTTGTTTTCCCCTTTAGAGATGCCGGTTCTCAGTCGTTTTACCGGAGACAAAATTGACATAGTTGAAAATATTCGCACCAGTGGCCCACTGAACCAAGGCGATGATCGTAAAAGTAGCCCCTTTCAGGAAAAGAAAAAAGCCAACATCAGCAGCGCTGACAAATTTA
Organism: Rhodiola chrysanthemifolia; assembly: GCA_033675395.1. Lineage (NCBI taxonomy): Eukaryota > Viridiplantae > Streptophyta > Magnoliopsida > Saxifragales > Crassulaceae > Rhodiola > Rhodiola chrysanthemifolia. Next base: position 18,772,675 of record CM066204.1, read on the forward strand.
ACACTCCTAATTGGCTCGCACCTAGTTTTTCTGAATGGAATATGTCGCCTGATGATCGATGGGGGGTTGTTGATCTCAATTCGGTAATTGATGGCCCTTTACTTGGAAGCAAGAATGTGTTGCCACAACAGATTGAATCAGGTTCGCCGACGAAAGCTATAGCAATAGTAGGACAAAAGGTGATCGTATCTCCTACCTTATCTCCGTCTCCCCTCGGTCCGAAACTGCACGATAGAATAAAATTTGATAATTGGTACCGACAGACAAGGAAGGAGTTAAGCCTCGATGTTTTAACATTATCAGAAGAGAGGCGGTCAGCTGATGGCCGTCAGAGTGAAGATGAAACAGCTGCCCAAACCCCCAAAAGTCACACTGGCGACGATGATTCTGGCCGTCAGTACAATAAGACAATAAGATCTTTGAGTGGGCTCTCGATCAGAAGGTCGCTTGTGGGTTCATTTGAGGAGTCATTATTGTCGGGTCATCTGTCATCAGCAAAAGCTGGCCAGGTAAGATCCAAATATCTATTTTTGCTTTGTTTCACTCAATGTTTATACAGACTAAAATGACGTGTATTTCTTCAATGCAGCATATTAACGGGTTTCTTGCGGTTCTTAATATCACTGGAGGAACTTTCTCGCCCAAGTCACAGAAACTTCCGTTTACCGTGAATAGTGTAGAGGGCGACAGCTACTTGCTATATTATTCATCCATTGATCTTTCAGGTAATTCTTCGATAAGTGAATTAATTGGCTCTAAATTGAAGAGGAGCCTAAGCACTGGGGATCCGCAAGCAGTAAAAAGCCGACTTAGAGTTCCAATGAAAGGCCGCATACAACTGGTAATTGTTTTTCTGTTCATTACAAAACTGAGTCTAAATAGCTACTCGAAAGCAAATGGCACTCATGCATTTTACCGGATACAGACGAATTTCACTGAAAGGGATATAATGTTGATGCACATTGTTACATGTAGGATGTCGAGTTCGGATAGTTCACTTCTTATTTGGACGAATGAAGTCACATTTTTGTTACTCGATTACTATTGCAGGTTCTTAGCAATCCAGAAAAAACACCTATTCACACATTTTTCTGCAAGTATGATCTGAGTGATATGCCTGCTGGTACAAAGGTGAGTATTAACATTGTTTTGTTGAATTGATCCATCTCGCATCCTAATTTTTCTAACATTATTGATTCTAGTGGTATTTAGACGATACCATGAAATCACCAACTTAGCTTGATAATGTTTCCAAAGTCTCCGATCCGTTGATAATGAAATGTTTAGAAATATGAAGTGCACCCTTCTTTGGCTAAATAACTAGTTTGAGTTATTATGGTTGGGTCGCCATAATTTTGATTACTGTATTCTTGTTGTGTGACTTCATGGACATTGACAACAATTTATGCTCTCATGAAACAGACATTTCTGCGGCAAAAGACTACTCTAGCTTCACAAGTTAAAGGTGATAACAAATCTTCTGACATGAAAAACGAATTGAACCAGCCAAAAGTAAATGAAAGCAGCACTGGTGGCGGCGTCCTGCGCTACGCTCTTCACCTTCGCTTCATGTGTCCCCTGCCCAAAAGAAGCTCAAGAGCTGTCCAAAAATGCAAATCAGACATCTCATCAAATCCAACATCTAATGATCTGGACCTGGGAGGTGAGCGGCGTTTCTACATGTATAATGATTTGAGGGTGGTGTTTCCTCAACGCCACTCGGATTCAGATGAGGGCAAGGTATATAATTTAGTGTTCCTTCATCTTTGACGCCACTCGGCATTTCTAGCAGAGGATGATTTTCTTTTCCTTTTCGTGTGTGTGTGTTTTTTTTTTCAGATGAATGTGGAGTACCATTACCCGTCAGATCCAAAATACTTCGACATAAGTAACTAAACGTCGGTCAAGCGCGGCATTGCATGTGTCTACCATTGTACATAACCACTTATCAGCCTTGTTGTTTCGTTATCTGGTGGAGGAAATCATCTCCCCTTCAAATGTACAGAAGTATCCAGCTCAATAATCTAAAACTATTTGCTCCTACTTCTCTGACCCTATGCTTAGTTAAGTCCTTGACAATGTGGTCTGTTGCTGTTTTAACACTTCATTGAAAACAGACTTTTTAAATTTTTATCCAAATGTGACATACATTTAAACTGAGAGTGAAAGACAATTACATGTTGGGAAACTGTTGAGTATTTCAATCTTGTATCTCAGAAAAAAAATAAACAACAGAAGCTTTATGGCGACTAAAACTGGTGACATTTATATACAGTCCCAATTATTTACTATGATGAGGAGATTCCTACAACAGGGATATGTAACACTAACCCACAACAGGCTCCTTGTAGAAACACTTGGATGGAGCTTTAGCGAAACAGATCATGCCTTGACAACATCAGCGGCCAGAGCTGGAGTGATACCACCAGTAGTTGGCCTGCATAGAAAAACAAAATGCTCTACTTCAGTCAACAGGACTGAAAACAAAAAGATATAAGGAAAACCAAATGGGTAGAAGAATGTTTACAATCCAACAGAAACTTTGAAAGCGTCGTAGAGACTCCATTGTGTTCCGGTTAGAGTCCCAATCATAATAATACGAAGAGGAAGCCCGCGAGTAAACAATCCCATTAATCCCATCTTTTTTACAGCCTGCAACACATGAAACGAAAGTAATTTGAGAAAATAAAGAGAATTGTATTCAAGGTATGTCCAGAGAAACTTGAGTACACTCACATCACTGACAGTTGCTCCTTTGGCATTGTTCAGGAATGACACAAGATTATCAGCAGGGTGTGACACAATGGCACAGAACACACCAGCAAGATATCCCCCACCGAAGCTCACAGCAAGCTGTAAAGGTCTGCTGCACTGGTCTTTAGGGGTCGGGATGGCGTGCTTATAAAGGAGTTCGACTATAGTTTCAAAGGAGGCAAACTTCATCATAGTATCTGCAAGAATACATTATGTACATTCAGCTCTCCTTTCTATCAAAAGAGACAGTCAGCACCACAAGTGGCCTACAAATTACTATGACTTACATGGAATCTGGCGTCCCCATAGAGGAACAATTCCCCTGTAAAGCCTGAAATATCATTCATAAAGCATGTGAGATCATCAGACTAAAGTGTTCCAACGTCTGACATTAACAAAAGAATGAGAATTAAGAGGATCATATTCATACCCATAAAATCCTTCTGACTTAACAAGTTTCGGGAAGCCATCTGACAAACCTCTGGCAAACCCAGGCTGAGTCTGCACACGGACTTTGACCGCCTCCATAGGGCACAGAGCAATATCAGCAATGATTTCAGCTGATGCTGAACCAGCCAGGTATATCAATGTTTTGTACTTGGCTGCATACTCAGGTCCAGCTATATCAGCGTAATACTTTTTGAAGAACTCATAGAATCCATACTTGGCAGCACCCTGAGCACTGTAACCAATTATGGTTGGTGCCCAACCCCTAAAAAGGCCCCTAAGCCCTTGTTCCTTGAGCAAAACACCAAATCCTGAAGAAATGCTACGATACTTCACAGGATCAATCTGAAAAGATGACAAATCAGATTGTTTTAACTTGCATTTTTCGAAGAGTACAAATCACGATAAAGCAGTAGATTCTCTAAACATAAACACTTGATGAACTATTTCATATAAAACAAACACAAAATTGAATTCTCCTCCAATTTTTTCTTTTCATCCTACACATTTCTAAGAATCAGAATGCGTGTATATACAGATTGATCATGCATATAAAATTTTGATTCTATAAACCGTACCACCGAAGTCCAACACAAAATCTGAAATCCAAGCAAACATTCGAACTACATAAAAAAAAAAGGAGCAAGAGGTGATAATAAATCAAGCAAACCTGCATATTACACTTGACGAGATCCATCGGAGTAGCAGCACAATGCGTCGGACCAGTGCTCAAACTGCCTCCAACCGTACACGCCGCGTAGAAAGCCGGCGAAAACATCTCAATCCTTCTTGGCTCGATCGGAGACGGCACAGTAAATCTGCCATTTTTCTCACCTCCACGTCCGAGCGGAGATGATCCAGCCCTAGTGTTCTTGCACGACGACTTCGTATCCAAGTCATCGATCGGCGGTACCGTGAACTGATAGAGGAAGTTCGGGATGATCGGTCGCTTGTAATCTTCGATCGGCGGCATCTAAGGCTTGCGAGGAAAATGAAGTTCTAGAAGTGTTTGGATTTTGGTTGGCGCCATTTTTTTGTGCTGCTGAAGTTGTTTTTATAGTGAAAATGGGCTTACTTTGTGTGGTGTTCAAGTAAGATTTTACCGTTGACTTGGTCAAAGCAGCATCTTTTTCAAAGTCTTAATTTTTTTCTTTTTTTTTGCCTTCTTCAAATCAAAGTCTTTCTTGGCGTGCACTAAATAAAATTCACCCAACTGATTCTTCTACCTGCTGTTGAAAACAAAGTTTCAGTCGTATGTATCAGAGTATTTTTATAAAATATTAATTTTAATAATATTAAAATTTAAATCTATAACAACATTAAATAAAGGGCTCTTTGGCTGACAGTTGAAAAGAAATATTTCCACATTATTATTTTGATGAGATATTTCCACATTATTGATGTATAGCTGAAATGAAACAAGTGTGTTATATACCAATACAAAAGCTAAGATTTATAAGGCTTGTTGCAAGTTAATAAAAACAAATGTATACAAGGACCAGCCAGTCTTCTATAGTGCAAACAACATCAGCTACTCAGCGACCTGACTAGGCTGCGATTGGCTCCGGCAGCTCAGGGGCGCCACTGCTTCCATTGAGGACAATCGTGTTGCCATCGGCATCGACATCCACTATGACCGAATCTCCTTCTTTGATTTCTCTTGAAAGCATCTTCTCAGCCATGCTGTCTTCCAACAATCTCATGATGGCTCTTCTAAGTGGCCTGGCACCATAGCTGGGATTGTATCCCTCATCCACCACCCTGTCTCTGAACCTTTCCGTGACTTGGAGCTCGATTTCCTTGGTTTTGAGCCTTTCGAAGACTTCCTTGAGCATTATGTCAGCAATTTCCTTGACCTCAGGCTTGGTAAGTTGTCTGAAGACGATCATCTCGTCGAGTCTGTTTAGGAATTCGGGCCTGAAGTACTGCTTGAGTTCCTCTGTCACTAAACTCTTGATTCTTGAGTAACTGCTGTCTTTTTCGTCGTAGTCCAGATCGAATCCTATCCTGCGACCTCCCTTTTCGATAACACTACTTCCTACGTTCGATGTCATAATGAGGAGAGTGTTCTTGAAGTCCACTGTTCGTCCCTTGCTGTCAGTAAGCCTACCATCTTCTAGAATTTGAAGCATCATGTTGAAGACGTCGGGATGTGCTTTCTCAATTTCATCGAAGAGGACAACAGTGTAAGGGCGCCTACGAACAGCCTCAGTTAACTGACCACCCTCAGTGTAGCCAACATAACCCGGGGGTGAACCGATAAGCTTGGAGACAGTGTGCCTCTCCATGAACTCACTCATGTCGAGTCTGATCATGGCCTCCTCTGAACCGAAGTAGTAAGTGGCCAGTGCTTTGGCCAATTCTGATTTTCCAACACCAGTTGGACCAGAGAAGATAAAACTGGCAATTGGTCTGTTTGGGTTCTTAAGCCCCACTCGAGCACGGCGTATGGCTCGACTGATAGCTTTGACGGCTTCATCCTGACCAATGATCCGTTTGTGAAGGGTGTCTTCCATCTTAAGAAGTCTTTCAGATTCATCTGTTGAGACTTTGTCAACAGGAATACCAGTCCAAGAAGAAACAATGTGCTGGATGTCCACCTCAGTCACCATAGGGCCTACATCGCTTGCCTCAGTTTCCGCCTTGCTCATTTCCTTGCCCTTGTCAATAAGAGCTGTAATTTGCGCCTTGAGATCCATTTCTCGGTCACGCAACTCTCCCGCCTGGTCATGTACAGTTTATTAATTTCCAGCCATAGTGAGAAATGAGTGGCACTTGAAAATGTGTGACAAGAATATGCAGCTTACCTTCTCAAAGTCTTGGCCGCGTACAGCTTCATTTTTCTCTTTTGTGATTTGCCTCAGCTCTTTTTCTAGCTCTCTGGCTTCTTCAGGGAGCTGACGGAACAAGGTGGCAAAACACAGGGTTATTTAAGGTTATTGAAAGGTGTAAACTGTTTGCATATATAGAAGTTTAAAAAAAAAAAATCATACCTGCGCATGACGCAGACGAACTCGAGAGCCAGCTTCATCGATCAAATCAATTGCCTTGTCGGGTAAAAATCGATCACTGTAATTTCAATGATACAACTAAGTCAAAACTAAAGATGAAAGAGCTTTTAGGGCAGTGAGCAGGTTACTGAATGAATAAGCTAACAAAGCCACGTTAATAAGAACAACTGAACCTACCTTATGTATTGGTACGAGAGCTGTGCTGCAGCTACTAGAGCTTCATCAGTGTATCGCAGCTTGTGGTGAATCTCATACCTCTCGCGAAGGCCTTTAAGGATCAGTATGGTTTCATCTACAGTAGGCTCTGGAACCTTAACTGGCTGGAAACGTCTTTCCAAAGCCGGATCTTTTTCAATGTGCTTTCTATATTCATCCAGGGTTGTTGCTCCAATGCACTGCCATCAGCAAGATAATAATTCAAGCAATGTTATCATATAACAAAATTCTATGCTAGTGAGTGGTAAGTTCCCAATCATCTTTTGCCAGAAAAGCAAGCTTCCGACAGTGTGCAAAAACCGAACACTGATCACATTTAATAAAGTATAGTCATGAAGTTTTTTGGTGGTCTTAGGACCACTATGAATCAAAAAAAAAAAAAAAAGTATAGTCATGAAACACTTTGATATTACCTGCAATTCTCCTCTTGCAAGAGCTGGCTTCAAAATGTTGGCAGCATCAATGGCTCCTTCTGCAGCTCCTGCCCCAATTAAGGTGTGTACTTCATCAATGAAAAGAATAATATCATCACTCTGTTTGATTTCTTCCATAAGCTTCTTCAGCCTTTCCTCAAATTCTCCACGATATTTGGTGCCAGCAACAAGTAGACCCATGTCAAGGGTTATAACCTAATCACATGCAAACAAAAAAAGACGATCCTCAGATAAAGAGAGATGATCATCCAAAAGTATACACTCGCACAGGATACACCTCAATTTTATTAATGTTGATAATCTTAGCAAAGACAAGATGCAGAACGAAACATTTAATCTCCAAAATATGGTCGTCTTTCAACTAACCTTCTTCCCTTCAATAGTTTCTGGAACATCACCGTTAGCAATCCGCTGCGCAAGGCCTTCTGCAATAGCAGTTTTACCAACACCAGGCTCCCCAATAAGGCAAGGATTGTTTTTTGTGCGTCTACCCAAAATTTGGGTAACACGCTCGATTTGTGGCTGACGGCCAACAACCGGATCCAATTTACCCTGAACATACGAGAAAATAGTATGAACACCTGTAATACAGTCGTAAAGTATAACATAACAAATGAATCGGGTGGACTACCTCTTCTGCCAGCTTTGTCAAATTGGTTCCATATTCATCCAATGTGGGCATCTTGTTGCCCCCAGTTGCCCCTACACTAGCAGGTACGGGATCCGTAGTCTCACCAACCATGCGGATGACCTGACCAGGTAGATTTCTAATGAGTTATTAATTCCGAGGGAAAAAAGGTATTAATTGTTTGTGTAGGTGCTTACCTGTGTACGAATGCTACTTGCGTCAGCACCCAAGTTCTCAAGAACACGAGCTGCTACACCTTCACCCTCACGCAGAAGCCCCAACAACAAGTGTTCAGATCCAATATAATTGTGTCCTGAATCATTAAAAAAACATTACATAGGGGTTCCTCATGTAAGAATGTCCTATGGAAGTACACAGTTGCTTATACTAATATGACAGTTATGAAAAATGGATCAGATATGTGAATGTGATACATCAATTTATAGGATTCATATATTAAAAAAAAAAAAAAAGCCAGTTTACCTAATTGTCGAGCTTCCTCCAGTGAGAGCTCAAGAACGCGCTTAGCACGAGGAGTAAACGGAATCTCAACAGCAACAAATCCACTCCCTCTACCAATGATCTTTTCGACTTCAACACGAGCATCCTTAAGGTTGATTCCCATAGATTTAAGGACCTTAGCAGCAATGCCAGTGCCTTCCCCAATCAGTCCCAACAGAATCTGCTCAGTACCAACAAAATTGTGGCCAAGCCGTCTTGCCTCCTCTTGAGCAAGCATAATAACTTTAATTGCTTTTTCTGTGAAACGTTCAAACATCGCTTTAGGAACACCACGGGAGGCCTTCTTTCTCTGTTGCACTGAGATTTTAGCTGCCACCTTTGAATGGAAATCTTGCCCTGATCTTCCAAATGAATCCAATGCATTCGATCCCCTTAATCCAGAAAAACTTCTCATCCGCATGCCAGATCCTTGAATGGTAGACATCATTGTAACAGTTTTCTTTTGCTTGCCAGAACCTTGAAATTGTGTAGAACCAGACACCGAAGCAGGAACATTAGTCGACTGAAGCAAGACCCCAGCCATGATTTCTCAACAATCTGCAGAAGTAAAACTATATAGTTACAAAAGGCAACAACATCAAAATGACAAGTGGATACATTAACTCATATCATGCACTACTGAAGCTAGAACAAAAAAAAATGCTTGGTAAAGAATGCTACTACACATTAATGTAACAACTAACTACCATAATCATGCACTAAATTACGCTCAACGCTCATGCTCAACTCCACAAGCATTTTACTAAATCACTACTTAGCTACCTTATAAACAACACCACACTCAAAAGCAAAGAGTCCAAGAAACAACACATATTTTAGACACATATGCCTCCCAACAAAAACCCAACCACCAGTCCTATTCAAAACCATAGCTTGAAACAACACTTGGCACTCCATCCATAGAACTCTATCCAGGTCAATCCTGCATGCATACCAACCCTTCCAATTTGGCATCTTGATTCTTGACTTTAACAAAAAAAAAAAAACAATCTAAGGCATTCAGCATAACAAAAATTCAATCAATCAAACTATCAATCCTATCCTCGAGAAGTTCCTAATCTGAGCCACAAGTCTACACTTTACAACCAGTCCAATACTCATTTTCTCAAGATGAGCTACAATTACATCAACTAAGCTCAGCCTCATAATCCAGCGAAATTCATAATCAAATAAATTACAAGTACATGTCCATCATCAATAAACAAAAACAAAAATCCTCATTTGCCATCAAAAATTTAAACCCCAACAACCAAAATTAGAAACCCTAACTTACCCAAAACAACAAATCAAACCCACAATCAATCCCCAAATCAACACACAACTCAACAATCAGAGCTGAGCTCAAAACCAGCAGTCACGAATCCAACACTGCAATTACAATTTACAACCGAAATCCCAAGTATTACCAAGAGAAAATGTAAACTGATAAATGCGAGGAGCAGTAGTAACGGATATATACAGAGTGATGGAAGCTCAGATTGAATTCAATCTGAGCGTGAAAGGTACCTCGAGGGTCGGGCGAGCTGGGAAGGACGAAGGTGAGAAGGAGAAGCAACGAACGTGGAGGATAAGACGACGGTGTAGTTTAAGCGATCCTTGGAAGGCGGTGCAGTGTAAGTCGGTGCACCATGGTGTATGTTAGTGCATCTTTGAGTGGGAGAGAAATGTTAAAATGACGGGAAGGTGACATATTAGACCGTCACCTGCGGTTCAACAGCCAGACCGATTACTTGGGACGAACTTAGACCAACTTTATACTAACTTGAGATTAACTTAGACAAATATTAGAATGAAGTTCGTCCCAAGTTAGATGAGGATGAAACGTGGTGTAAATGGGCACACCATGATTTTTTATGAGCTATGTCATAATTTTGTCATAAGAAATGTTTCATAATTCGTTGATTTATATAATTTTAATCTTATGAATTTTTTTTAAAAGTATGATTTTGTCTTCATGTAAATTTAACTTTTGATGGGAAATGTAAATTTAACTTTAAGTAAATAAACTTTTTTACTTATTTAAATTTAACAAACTGAATATATTTTTTCTGATAGAAACAAACTGAATATTGAATTAAATGTCTAAGCTTGACGGGCCAATTTGGTTGTTAAAATTGTGAGACGGCCCATTATGGTTGGGTTTATTTTAGTCCATCTCCTTCTATCAGCAATGTGTTTCTTCTTTGTTTTTTCCTCTTTACTAAAAATATTCTTGCAAACAAAAAGACTATTTAGGTAGGGTAGTCGTTATGAGAGACAAATATTAAGGTATAGTTCCGGAATTGCGGGTGGCAAACATTGATATATCGTTAAAGTCAAAAAATTTAGATAGTAAATATAGTAAATTACAAAATCATTGTCTGAACTACCACCTGATTTCAAAGTATGTACCGAACTTTTTTAATATTCAATTCAGTGATTTTCACATCAATTCAGACATGTTTCGTCCAACTAATCATATCTTCAATCACGATAAAAATAAATTTGACCAAATTAGTTAGCCTGTAACAAAATTCACAAGTTTTCGACCTTAATATTCCTCAAGAACATTGAAATCGAAAACAAAATGTATGTAAATTGATGCAAAAGTCACTAAATTAAAAATTAAAAAAATCAGGTACCTAATTTGAAATCAGGTGATAGTTCGGACTATATTTTTGTAATTAACCGTAACCCTGAAAAATCTGAGAGACCTACACTTCAATCGATAGAAAATTGCATAAATATTATATATATATATGTAATGATTCTGTAGCGTCATATTCTTGGATTTTCAACATTCGTGTTTTAATATGAAAAAGAACACAATAAAATGATACGGTATAAGTTATTTTTCATAGAAGACTACTTTCCAATTTATTTTTCATCATTTCGTTCTATTCAATTTTTAAATATTTGCAAGGTTCATGTCGTCCCAAAGACCACTAGACAGTTTCTCTTTCTCTTTCTCTTTCTCCCATCCAAGTCATCCTTGGCAGTAAATCAATTTCGATAAGTAGTCATCAATTTGAATAAGTAGTTTTAGTGATTCAACTTTCTAACAAGTCCCCATCAAAAAAAACTTTCTAACAAGTCATCGCTAAAATATAATTTATTTTATATGAATTACAAATATAAACATAGAGACCAGATTTGGTGCAAAGTAAATTTTTGGTACAAAATACAAAATCTGTCAAAATGATTTTATAATTCGTCAGTTTATTTTATAATTCGTCAAAATTCGAGCCGAAAAACGAAAAAGACGAGCCGAAAAACCAAAAGACGGCATAATTCGTCAGGTTTATTTTGTACAAAAATATCATTCATTCAACTTTGTATTTTGTTGAATGAAGAAATATCAAGATTTAATCTCATTCATTCAATCACAAGATCAAGGGCTATGATTAGTTTGTATTTTGTACAAAAATATCAACTTTGTACCTGATCCTTTTCCTATAAAGATAAACATATTCTATAGTATTTGTTTGATCGGAATATTATATAGTATTTTTTTTTGATTAAAAAATATTATATAGTATTTTGAAAACGTCAAATTTGAATTAAGGACGATTAGTGGTTCGTCATCTCGGCGATATTTTATCACTCTGTCCAATTCTAAATGTCCATTTTGGAGGAGCCACGCTTATAGAGTATAACTGTAACTTGAAAGAGTACAAACCCAAGTGATTTGTATTGAAATTGAATGATACTGATTTTTCTGTATATAAGCAAATGATATTGATTTTGAGTTATTGTAAATGAATCAGTTTGATAAGCTATGCCGTTTTGATTGAAGCTGTATCATTTTTCATTCGTAATAAAATTACTACGCTGCACCGGGTTTAAACCTTTAATATTAAAACACTATATAATGTTTGTTCTACTAATTAACCTAGCTTAACAAATTTATTTTAAGTGGTTTAAAGATGTGACTTTGTATACATGCTCGTATTTATTTAATGAAAATTGTTATATGTATTTATGAGACGTGTTTAACAACACTTCAATGTCCAATATCTGTACAACTTTTCCCATCAAAAAAAACAACACTTCAAAATTCAATTGATATTTAGACCATCACAAAATACAAAGAAATTATGCAAAACTTATTGGACCACATTGACACGCATGTCGCATATCTTAGGGCATCTGCACCGGTTCACATTGAGGAGGTTCTGCGGGCGACGTGCACCCATTTGGCACACCTGCTAGGGGATAAATAATGTACCATTTCAAAGCACCTGCTGGGAATGGAGCATGTGCTGGAGGGCGTGCTCGCCTAGCACGTCTGGAAGGAACTGCTTCTTTGAAATGGGCAAGGTATTTGGGCTCATTGTGGGCTCATTTTATTGTAAAATCAATGTGTAATAATTAATTTCAATTCTGATTTTGAACTTTATTTATTATATTTTCAATGAATATCCGAATTTTTATTTTTTTTTATAGTGGGTGGATACAACAACTAGGAACGTTATAATGCATATGATTTTTATCATCTAGTATATATATATATTGATATCTGTAGCTCTTAGCAAGTCATCTTGACCGGATCCGTAAGCATCTGGTACATCTCTCCACTTCTGAAGCGCAAGTCACGTTCGGCACATTTACCATGAATCCGCACACACATCCACCCAAATCATCGGTACGAGGCGGGACAAGGAAGAGGAAAAGGAAAGAATAAAATTTGTGGCCCCGAGACTCAAACCCATGGCGTAAAGATCCAACCATCTTAATGTGGACTCCTTAACCAATAGGCCACCATTTATGTCGGCAATGAATATCCAAATTTCAATACTCTTCAATTATATAAATTAAATTTTAATTATGTATTTTTCAATCTCATTAATTTTGCAAATAATTGTGTAATTTAAATTCCAATTCATTTACGAATTTTAATTTCACAACTCTATTTTCAACTACTATTTCATTATATTTCTATTTAATAATCAACCACTAAAAAATCCATACAAAAAATTCATAAGATAGTTTAAATTCAAAAAGATAAGTTATTGAATAATTTTTTATTTAATAAATAGTGTTAGGAGGTGATGCGGCTCAGAATAAATTGCTCAGATAGCATCTTCTACTAGTAGAAAAGATGCTACTCGAGAAGGTGCTCGAAAGACAGCACCTCCTCAATTTACATTTGGTTGGGCGCTTGACATTTATCTCTTTGATGCATGTCGCATCATTGTATCATATGTTATTTTGGTTTACTATTTATGATACAACATAAACTAATCGAGCACCGTCATGTTCAACTCAATTATTTAAGGCCAAAAAGGTGGTGGCATGTTGATTAAGGAATCACATACAATTCATTGCATCCCGGGTTCGAGTCCTGTGGACACTATTTTTCTCACAATTTGTGAAATTTTTTATCTTCCTTTTTCTTTCCTTCTTCCTCGTCCCGCCTCGCACGTGAATGCTTCCTACACTACAAGAAAAATGCTTATTATCAACCGCCGATTCCGTTGCTTTTACACTTTTTCCGTAAGAAATGTTATTAAAATTGACGGAATATTCCGTTGATTTTAAAGGTTGTAGCAATTAAATGTATTTACTATTTAACACTCGCCGGACCACCACATCCGCGCCGGACCACCACCACCGCCGCCTCGCCGGTCACTCGTCGGACTTCCCCTATCGGACCACCACCGCCGCCGCATCGCCGAACACTCGCCGGACCACCACAACCACCGCCTCGCCGGACACTAGCCGGACCTCCCCTACCGGACCACCACCTCCTCGCCGGTCAGCCGCCGACCACCTCGTCCTCGCCGGACACCCTCCCCTCTCTATTCACTTTTAAAATTTTAAATAAATATTGCATTTGCTAGGAATTGAACCCTAGCTCCCTCAACCATAACACACTCATCTAACCACTAGGCTACAATAGTTATCTTGTCATCCTATGTTTATTTATGTATATATACTTTATTTATGAATCAGTAAACTAGTCTTGTCATCTTATGTTTATTTATGTATATATACTTTATTTATGAATCACTAAACTAATATAATAACTAGATAATAACTTACTTGTTGAAGTTTAATCAAAATAATAAAATCATAAACCAGTACACAAATTTTTTGTTGAATTTTATTTTTACTAAATTATACGAGCTCGAATGCTACAAATCTATTTGATTTTGGTCATACTAACTGATAACAATGGATAATTGTAAATTTGTTATTACATTTTTAATTTTGTGTGATTATTTGTTGTAAATGAACATTTTTTTTGTAGTAGACGGTCTTTGGTGAAGTAGTTTTGTTATGAGCATTATTTTCATCATTAATAGCATATAACACATCAATCTCAATTAATTTATTTCTAACTCAATTTTGACGATTTTATATAAATATTATCAACAAATTATTTTCCGTTGCATTTAATTTGTAGCTTATTACACATAAATCGCAACGGATTTATTTTCAACCAAAGTTTGAAGGTTTTATATATATAATATCAACAAAATATTTTTCGTCGGATTTAATTTGTAGCTTATAACACGTATATCTCAACGGATTTATTTCCAATCAAGTTTCGACGGTTTTATTTATGTATTATTAACAATATATTTTCCGTTGAATTTAATTTGTAGCTTATAACATATAAATCTCGACGGATTTATTTTCAACAAAAGTTCGAAGGTTTTATATATATTATCAACAACATATTTTTGTTGAATTTAATTTGTCGCTTATAATTCATAAATTTCTAACGAATTTATTTCCAACAATTTTTTTGAAGGTTATATACATATTTTCAACAAAATATATTCCGTTGGATTTAAATCGTAGCTTATAACACATTTTCTTGTAGTGCTACATCTCTCATGGATGCTTTCCTCTTAACGTCTCGCGCGTAATGCTTTCTCTGGCCGTCAAGATGGACGTGTCGTGTCTTATAACGGTAAAGGTACCCAAGGTGGCCTGAGCTCCAAGTGTCGAGAATGTCGTACCGATAGTGATTTGGGGTAGATGTGCGAATCCATGCATGGTAAAAGTGCCGACCCGGCATGCGCTTCAGAAGTAGAGAAATGTACCCTATAATTTTGGATCCGGTCAAGATGTCTTACTAGAGCTTCAGATATCAATATATATGTACTAGATGATAATGCCACATATGCATTGTATTATTCCTAGTTGTTGTACCTCATTATCAAACAAAACTCAATTATTTAACAAACTTTCTAAATTATATATATGAGTCCATGACTAATGAAAATTAATCAATATTTATGGAGATCACTTGGTTGAGAATCCTTATAATTTCATTTCATGCTATATTTATAACAAGAAGATCACTTGGTTGAGAATCCTTATAATTCGAGAATATGAGAACAAAAATATTATCATTGGAGAAAGATGTATATTCGAATATGCATTTGGCATGTGTCTCACTAGCTAAGTCAAATTTAGTGACTTTAACTTATTATTAAATACAAGCTTGAATGTGCAAGTGAGACACGTATCAGCACTACAATGACTTGATGATGCATATTGAATTCATATTTTCGAAATATATAAAGATTCACATTTGAGCGCTCCTATTTATAACAAATATAGAAATATTGAAAATTACATCGTCATTTGTATTCTCAAATTCCTGAATGTGAAGCTTGATAAATATATATGCTTTTTCCATCTATCTTATTATCAGCGTATCATAATTGATTAAAAAAAGCGGACATGATGCAAACCAAAAGTTATGACAAGATAGAATATGAGATTGAGACGAAATGAGATTTGGGATGAGACAAACTTGGGTGAGAAATGAGACGAATAATTTAAGACGAGGAGAAACTAAGATGATAGATAAATGATTTTACTAATTCATTGCTTAACTATTCTAATGAACAACACATCTTCTTATAACACTCGATGACCTACGGTTAACATCCACTAATCTAAGCAAGTGACCACTATTAGTAAAACTACCACTACATGACGCCACTACAACACTACTTCATAACTAATCTAAACCATACTACCTCTATATCTTGTTTGCCACGTAACAGCTGATGTGAGTTCCGCCTTTGATACAAACCATGCATGCCTGTCAAGGGCTGCTACTTATTTTCCAGCTACCTATCCTTGTGTAGTCTTCTGCCTCTGCATTGTGTAAGATATGTAGCCCTCCATTGAAGGACATATATGCAGCCCTACACAATGCCATTCAAAAAGAGATCACGAGGTTATACATGATACAATAAATACATGTACACAAACCCTAATAAGAATACCACCACTCATTGAATGTGGCTTCAAGTTGAGGAGACAAAACAAATATTGTATCACCATATGAGTGAGCACTGAGTAGTGAGAGCTAAGCTCACTACAGCGTGTGTTAAATGAGATGTGCAGGGTTGTAGTTGAGATCATATACTTTGAACATATATAGATGGGATCATACTTTTTCGAGACAGGATTCGGATATGGTGCGGCGCAATAAAATATTATGAGTGTTAAACCTATGTCGCTTCAATCTTATAAATGATGTCGTTTTGTTGTAGTTCAAAAAATATATCAATTGAAACGACATCGTTTTGTATTGACTGACATTATCACATTATTTAGTTGTGCTGCACCGAATTTTTTTTCGAGATGGATATAGATGTAGATAGATGCTATAAGTTACTACTACTGAATTATTACTCACTTACTCAAATATTTATTGTAGGGTTGATCGATGCTGTCCAAGATTGATATGGACGTATGTATTTATTGGAAGGTAGAACAAAGCACTTGTGTGGTCCTAACATCCCATAGTTTTCTAACAACTTTGTTGAATGAAGGGACGACCTTTGATTCTATTTAGTTCAAGTTTGATTCAAATCCCTATGAATAGTTTTTTTTTTTGATAAGAAATCCCTATGAATAGTTGAATCATATATAAAAGCCTTTAAGGGTGCGCCCACAATGCACGGGGGTTAGATGTGTGGCATGAGATGTGTCCCTACGGTCCTCACACTATTCACGTGTCCTCAACGGAGCGCTCCTCAAGCCTTTAATTATGTGGCATGGATTTAGCTCAATTGAATATTCTAGCTCAGTTTTAATTTAAAAGTGCGAACTTATAAATCCTGTTAACAATATTCAAGTTGCCCAGCAAAGCAAACCATGCATGAACTTTGATACCAATGTTTTTTTTTGATAAAATGAAAATGGCATACAAAAAGGCTTGAAGAACAGAGAATACAACAACAGCAAAGCAACCGACCAACAAGTACATGGACAACACATCTAACCAAGAAAAGCATTCCGTGCAAAGGTAATCGATCCATCTGCTGCTATTGAAACCTTGAAATCACCCAAGCCAATCCATGCCAAAACGGCCAAACAGAAGAAGCGAATCGTCAGCCAACTTCAAAGTCACCATGAGGCTCCGAACGGATTTCCAATGAAAAACTGGGCAAGGCTACACTCGTGTCCTTCACAGCTCAATTTCCTGTCAAATATAACACGCCACCTGAAACTCCAAAGAAGGCTACAAAGAGAACTTTGATACCAATGTTGGGATTTGGCTCAATTGAATTATACTCCACTTTCTGACTTAAATAGTCCCACTTGTAAATCCTAATAGTACTAGAACTCAATAGAATTTTTTATTATTGAAGTATTTTTGGCTATGTAAGATTCAAAGGTAGATCGCCAATATGGTGGTAGTTGAGTTGGTAGAACTCTTGTCTTGTAATTGCAAGGTCTAAGGTTCAAATCCTACTATGCCATTTTCCTTTCACAATTTTGTAGATTTTCCTAGTCTCACCTATGATGCGGCCTTTCCTCCATCATTCATGAATGGTGTCAGATGACATATGCATCAACGAATGATTCAAGTTCTAAATCCGGGGTGATGCCCTTTGTATGCCTTGTTCTTCAAACAGAGTATAAATATATGTGTTGTCTTTCTAGAAATGTTCCATTAAACCCACAACCGAAAAAAAATATTGAAAGATAGATCAAAAGATTAAAATGTAACCACCCATAAATGGTACCCCACTGACACTTTTCTGCTAGAAAAAAGTGAGGAAGAAGATGTGGGAGGGAATTAGGGAGATGGATGACAAGTGTAAGAGAGTGCTACCTATTTTTATTTTTGGGAAAGCAAGTGTCGCTCTTGAGAACAAGTCTGCAACAAGATACTTATTAGTACTACAATGGAGTAATAAATAACACAATATGGTTGTCAATAAGATTTCAAAATATTAATCTCTTAATTCAAGGATTATTATTAATTTTGTATGCTTGATTATATATATCTCTCCATACCTCTTTTTTTAATCGTGTTATCTCTCCATACCTTCAAATACAAACATTTAGTATAAAAATAATGGAGGATGAAAAGAAAATTCAGAAAAAAAATAAAACTCCAATGTTTTGTTTCATAAAATATTAAACAAGATAAGATACATACTAAAAAATGTTTATGCGTAAGAAAATAAAGAAAATGCGGGGAGCACAAAAATCACGTTGTTTTAATTAAAATGGTGTCGGTTTGATATGTTTTAAAAATAACTCTAAACAAAACGACGCCATTTTGATTGAAATATTACCCACATTATACGCATCACCAAATCTTTTTCCAAATAAAACACATAAAAACGGTTTTCTCTAATTTAAGTGCTTTCTTTTGCTATAATTTTATATTGTAAATGATGTTGGAAGATGAAATAGGAGGATTGATTTAAATGGGATGAGTTGCATGTTGTTTAGGTTTCACGGGAGTCCTGCGAGATTAATTAATTATGCAATTTAGTTTTCAGTTCCCTTTACCTTAAATTGCTCTCACTCTCATTGTCATTCATTATTACTCACTCTATGCACCACAAATATGTGAATACAATTATACTCAAATGATAGCAAAATAAATGTGCTCAAGTTGTTTCCAATTTTCCCATCGAAAAAAAAAGTTGTTTCCAACTATACATGTTTGAAGTTGTTTCCAACTATAAATGTGCTCAAATATCGAACTCCTATTCCCATCCAAATATACATGTTTCAAAGCTTTATTTAAGCTAAATGAGATCAATTAATAATATGCTATTTGAAGTAGTATTGTATAAAATTATGAAATATATATATATATATATATATATATATATATATATATATATATTGTTTAAAAGATAAACGGATTTCTAGATAAAATAATTTAAAAGTAGTGTAGTTTTAGAAATCAAAAATCACAAGTGACAATGAAAAATCATAAATGAAGTGGTGTCTAATTTTTCATTATTGATAAAACGAGTTATCTTATATTTAATGATAAATCACTATAAAAAACGAAATGAAATATTAAGCTAATAGCGGAAGGTAGATGTTATGATTATATGCTCACTTTTTGTACACTTTCCCCCTTATTTTCAGAATTTACACCCCCTTTTATATTCCAAAATTACAAAATCTAGTTACAAAAAGGACCCCTACTTTTATATTATCGTCACATTTTAATTCATCTTCATCATCCATCACTTTTTTTTTTTGCATCCTTCTATATAATTGGCCATGCTTTTATACCACCAACCAAAATCCATAAATAAAGGATCACACAATTCCTCATACATTCAATTTTTAACATCTTTCTTTACTAAAATCAGCCCTGGCATTTTCCATTTAAGAGTAAATTATAAAATTTTAAAAATGTGATATCTAATTTGAACTGATGCGACAATCCAAATAATATTTTTATAATTTATAATTTATTTTATTAAATCCCAACGTCTACAAATTTCGACAAAATACATACACATTTTGGATGAAAAGGAATTATTAATCGATTTAACAATGAAAAAAATGGGGAATTTAATAATTGAAACTTAAGAGTTTTAATTTATCATCCAATAAAAAAGGTAAGTAATAATGACAACAATAATTTAATCAGAAAAAGTTAGCGAATTTTGCAACAAAGTTTAATCTCAAAACCATCATCATCATTACATAATTACAAAAAGATCACCACTTTCATGAGCTAATCACTGTTCTAACAACGTTCAAAAAATCCACTGCGCCAACAACAAACACGAAACAATCTAATCATAATGATGACGACGACAACGAAGAGGTCACTTATAAGCTTCAACCTCGTTCCTTCTCACTCCAAGTTGAATTTGATTTTTATGCTTTGTGTGAAATTGGGTGTTTGGGATTTTTGAGGACGAGGTTGAAGATGATTTCTGGAGTTAATGTGTGGATGGGTGAGCGAGAGGAAGATCAGAATCAGGGAGCTTGGGGTGCTTTCGGCGCCGGGAGCAACGGGTGCCTCGATTTGCGTGCAGCGGCGGAGGAGGGAGGCGGTGGGGAGGAGGAGGATATGAACTCGGCGTTCAAGTCGATGTTGGAGGTGGAGCAGGGCGACGACTGGTACAACAATGGTAGCGGTGGCGGTATCGGCTTCGGTCCTAACCCTAGCAGCCTTGGAGCCGCCGCGGACGGTAACGAGACGGCGGCGGGTGCTAGTGAGAACATCAGCAGCAGCAGCAGCTTGATGTTGTACCAGCAGCAGCAGCAGCCGAGTTTCAACGGCCTGGATGCCTCCCAGGTACAATTTTATCTCCAGTCGAAGCCGATGGCTTTATCGTCTTCTTCGTCGCTTATGAGCTTCATGCCGACTCAATTAGACCATTCCAGCTTTGATTTATCCTGTGAGCAGAACTTTCTAGATGCCCAGAGCTCATCGTTTTTTATGAATTCCAACGGTAGAGCAAATACTGAATTTTTCAATGACTTTTCGGGTCTGATGAACTCCAATTCAAACACTCAAATAACCAATTTAATGAGTTCCGGTTCGAGGTATTCGATTGAAAATGGCATTGGGTTCGATTTGGGGTTCAAGGGATTTGAGGATATTGGGAGCAACAACAATGGAGTTTTTACAAACAGGTCTAAGATTTTAAGACCACTAGAAAGCTTTCCGCCATCCGGCACGCAACCTACCTTGTTTCAAAAGCGTGCCGCCTTGCGCAAGAATTTGGCGGAGAGTGGTGAGGTTGAGGGCGTTAAGCGGAAGTGGGAAATAGGATTGAATGAGATGATGATGTTGAAGAGAAAGAGTAGGAGCAGCGGTATGGATGAGTTTGACGATGTGAGTATCGATGGGTCGGGGTTGAATTATGATTCGGATGAGTTTATGGACGGTTATAAGTTAGAGGAGAATGGGAAGAATGGTGGGAGTAGCTCGAATGCGAATAGCAATGTTCTCGGTGGAGATCATAAGGGGAAGAGGAAGGGACTGCCGGCTAAGAATCTTATGGCTGAAAGGAGGCGCAGGAAGAAGCTTAACGATAGGCTGTATATGCTTCGGTCTGTTGTTCCAAAGATCAGCAAGGTAATTCCTTCTTCAGAATTATTTAGTACTTTACAAAAGCTCTTATGTTTTTGTGCTGAGATTAAATATCGAGTGTTGAATTTAAGATGAATTTTTTGCTGACAGATGGATAGAGCCTCGATCCTCGGGGATGCGATCGAGTACTTGAAGGAACTTCTGCAGAAAATCAACGATCTTCACAATGAACTGGAGTCGACTCCGGCTGGTTCTTCTGTGACACCTACAACTCCATTCCCCCCTTTAACACCTACTGCGCCGACTCTCCCCTGCCGCATCAAGGAAGAACTTTGCGCTAGCTCAGTGCCTAGTCCCAATGGCCAGCCTGCGAGGGTAATATGTAATTTCATTTGTAATTTCAATCCTAATGAGTCTGTCTTCTTGTATTCATTTGTAATTCCACATACTGACTATTCGAATAAATTTGGCATCACGTTCATCGCTCGTAACATAACAAGTTAAGCATTCGTTTTTGTTTTTTTTTATATTCAGGTTGAAGTTAAGCTGAGGGAAGGAGGATCTGTTAACATCCACATGTTCTGTAGCCGCAGACCTGGGCTATTACTGTCGACGATGAGGGCTTTGGATACTCTTGGCTTAGATATTCAGCAAGCTGTTATTAGCTGCTTCAATGGCTTTGCTATGGATATTTTCAAGGCTGAGGTAAGCTTTCTCTTTTTCGTTCCTCTTCGTTGTTATCTTACTTATTGTGCATCGAAAATTACCTTTCCAACGAAATTTGCAAGCAATGACAACAGAAACAAAATTAGCCATGTGCTGCCAAAATGGCCTATTCTTATTTGTTTTAGATCCTTTCTAATGTGAATTTGTTTCGTCTGAGTTGCATATTTGTTAGCAAGCTTGGTTGTTCTCCCTATTGAGCTATTTGATTGACATAGATAATTTTTGTGTGGACTGTAAGGTCTTTTTCTGAGCAACTCCTGTCTTGTTCATCGCAGCAATGCAAGGAAGCGCAGGACGTACACCCAGACCAAATCAAAGCAATGCTTCTCGAATCTGCTGGCTTTCATGGGGTCGCTTAAGTTCAAAGATGCAGCTACTCAGTTCACCATTCTCATTTTCTCTCGCTGCTCGCTGCTACCGGATTATTCATGCTTACAGTAACTGCCTAATCAATCGGAGACTTTTGCAATGATGTCATTTTGTGCTATTAACCTGTCTAATGTTTAGTTTTTATCGATTTCGAATTCCCGTATTTCGGCGAAAGATGTTTGATTTGGTTTAGTCTCAATGCCATTTTGTTTTTCCAAAGCTCTGTCATGCATTATTCAGTAAATTAGACTTGTGGACGAAGCAGCACCTTCGAATCCAGGTGTAATCGGAGGAATTGAACTCTTAACAAATCGTTAAGAATTTAAGCCAACCCTTTCTCAGTTTAAGCAGCCAACTTATAAGACTTTCATATTTTAAAAAAAGTGAAAATGAGAACTATCCCCTAATGACAAATTAATGTGAGATTTATAGGAAATGATAATTAAGGGGCAATTTTAAATATTTTTTATTGGCATATAACAATTAACTGGCAATTTCAATACATAGTTGACAATTAAGGGGCAATTTCAATACATAATTGATGCCCTAATTTTTATATGCCAAATAAAAGATTTTTAAATTGCCCTTTAATTGTCATTTTCTATAGTTGTGACCGTGATTTGTCAATATGTGCTAGTTCATACCCTCTCTTTGTCATTTTTCCTAAAAATAAATACATATTTAATGCTCAAATTGACATTAACTGATTCTAAAGTTAGATTAATCAACTGGCATGCTTATTAGTTAGGAAAATTTCTCAATTTGTTCAAAATTGAAATTTGAGTTCCCTTTATACTCAATCTTCAAATTTCATTTCCAATTTACTCACGTTTTCTAAGGTGCCGTTAGCAACGGCGCCTTAGAGTTAAGCCGCTCTTGTGGACGTCGGTTTAAGCCTCGGGGCATGTTTTAGCAATAAAAATAAAACTGACTGGGCAGCCAAATAAGCTTAAAACGTTGTTCCCCAGAGCGTCCAGCGATAAGCCGTCGTTGGTAACGACGGTTTGATGTTGAGAGTGAAACAGAATCTGATTGTAATTGTGCCCTAAGATGCTGTTAGAACAACGACTTAAATTAAAATGCAACGTCACTAATCTGACTCAACATTGTTTTAAATATATGTCACGAGGCTTAAATCGACGTCCCCTAAAGCGTCTTAACTCTAAGGCGCCGTTGTCAACGGTGCATTAGAAAACGTGAGTAAATTGAAAATGAAATTTGAAGATTGAGTAAAGGGAACTCAAATTTCAATTTTGAACAAATTGAGAAATTTTCCTATTTAGTTATCGGTTATCACTTAATACTACGGAAATTGGGCCTTTATTGGGCCGCAGCTACGACAAAATTGGATTTCACATTGGGGCCAAATGTTGTCTTCTTCCCGCTCAAGGCAGAAACAGAGGCGGCAGAAACGAAAGAGAAATGAGGGCGCCAATGGGACCGGGATGTGCGGCGGGCGTGACCGGAGACGAGATGCGTCACGGCGGGAAAGAGGCCGGCGTCAGAGGAGGCAACCGGAAGGAGACGCAGGAGGAATCGCTGTTGGCTTTGGTGGAGCATCGAACGAAGGAGGTCGAACATCTTCGGAAGCTGATAGCTCACTACCAGACGCAGGTAATTGTTACTCGCCTTAATCGGAGAATATGTTTAACTTAAAAGTTTGTTAGCGTTTAGTTTTTGCAATATCACAAACATCATATTTGTTCAATTTATTGTTTGTTTTATCTTGTAGATTTGTGTTTATTAGAGTTGTTTTTTTGTTCATTTGACATGTGTGGACTCTAAAATCATATTGGATTCTATTTTTCATTGCCAGGTTTCAGTATTTACTGAGTTTTGTTTTGATTTTGTATTATGTTTCTCTGGCTTAAATTGATTTGAGTTGTGTATCATATAGTTGGTTATGCTTGCTGAATATATGAGCAGTGTTCTAAAAAACGGCCGCCTAGGCGGCGCCTAGGTGGCCTTTTTCTAGTACCCGTTCCGTTTTATCCAATTAGGCGGATGGGCGGCGCCTGGGCGGTCTAAATCGGTTTCTAGGCGGAATGATCAACTACATGTCAATAGTCAAACTTGAAGGGCTTATTTGTTAATTTTTAAAAATTAACTTATTGAAACTAGGGATTTAGATTTCAATGCTTCAATTTGTATTGTTTCTGCTGCATGTTTCTTATTTTTCATAATTTGGATTTGATTAAATGTTCATATTTCTTTGCAATGTGCATGAAGCCATGAACTGATTAGAAGTCTACATTCTGGAGAATATGGAAGAAGAAGTTTGTATATTAATTAATGTATATATAATTATATATTTAAAAATATTAAAAATTCAAAACCGATTAATCCCCGCCTAGTCCCTGATTAATCCTCGATTAATCCTTGGAGACTCTTTCCGCCCGATGCCCGCCTAGCGTTTTCTGCAACCTTGTATATGAGAAATGTAAGATTTAAGATATGTCTAATGAAATTTGGTGAATACACTGGCAGCTTGTGCAAGCAGAGGATAGCTTACGGGATGCGAAGTCCAAGTTGGGTAGTCTTTTGTATGAAGACAACTCAGTGCCGACCCATACCTCATCAGCAAAGAAACAGGTTAATGAAGTTCCGATAAAAGAGAAGACCAATGATTTTGCCTCACGTAATACCTTATCTAATAGTCAGCCAACCCCAAGGCCAGTTGATATGTGTCCTGAAGAATCACATAAAGAGAAGACAAATTCTAGTCAATTGGATAATAACCCAATGAATACTGTTTCTGAGCCAACACCAGTAGCCAGTTTCCGTCCCATGTCAAAAGTTTATGAACTCATCAAACACACATTAGCAGCTCCAGTTGCCTCTGGCGGTAGCTGCGGTTTGAAGAATGTCAAAGAGGAGGTTATCTATGACGGGCCAAATGCTTGTGAAAATGCTCCGAGAGGGACAAAAAGAAAGCTTGGTACGATTACTACTGTTTTATCTATCCATGATTCCACGTTACAACCTCTAATATCTGACTTACTGCTTTTTTTGGCACTGACATTTTAGATCAACAAGAACACTGCAGTTCAGCTAGTACACCAGCTAAGTTTGGGGCCCAGGTTCCCGCTGTTGGAACTAGTGCAGGGTTTCATCCCGTTTCAAATAGCGCAAATAAAGTGCATGTTGAGAAATCCGTCGCAAAGCAAAGAATCGATGAAACTATGTCCAAAGGGAAGAAAGTGAATACAGGTAAGACACGTGACTTTGTCTAGTATTCTTTACTTCTAAGTTTATAAATCTTGTCAAGTTCTATTACCGTACTCTGGGATTAGTACGAATCTTCTAAGTCCTTTCTTGCATTTCTGGTTTATCTGATACCAATTTTCAATTGCATTCCAGAACAGAAAGTGCTTGGCGAATTAGTTGAACTTGTTCATAGTTGCTCTACACCACAGTTACTTCGTTTTGGCGAGAGCATTTATGTTTTCAGTCAGCATAAGAGGAAGTTGAGAAGCCTCGCTGTTTGTCCAATGAATGACCGCCTTTTTGCCACTAGGTACTGCTCTTTTAGTCTCCTGATGTCTTGGAAATATACCCATGACTGATCAGATTATATTTTATCGGGTAAATTTAGTCTTTACCTTGTATTATTAGTTAACCCTTGAAGAAACCTATGTTCCGTTGTAAAAGTTCCTGGGGTATGATCTAATTGCTCTGTTTACATGTTCCATTTTTGTATCTCTTCCTTGCAGTGCTTTGGATGGAATAGTCAAGTTATGGGACATTCAAGGTGATGGGTATGCTTTCCTTCTCCAGTTCAAAGCTTTTTTTTCCATTTGGTTTTATGAAAGAACATAGTTGGTTGTTACGAAAGATATCTCAGCTGTCCCATTGTCTATCATGTCAATATCATTATAGAGTTGTTTTATACCCATCTTTAAATTGGTTAGGGATCATATGCTATTTAGGATTTCTAGTTGATAAATTTGTATTCCACAGATTCCATGATGAACCCTTTTTAAGAGTAATATAGCATCATATTATGATGAACACTCATTGATCGAAATTCCAAAGGATATCTGCTTGATGTTCTTTTGCAACAATCAAACTCTTAAATTGGTTAAGGAGATTCTATATTGGAAGCGTGCCATACTGAGTACTGACTGCTCATAATCTTATGTAAACTTCCAGTCACACACGTCTTTTTGTATTTTCTGCTTACTATTTTTGTACGCAATGGAAATCAGTGAGCATATAATGCTTCGTCTCCTCAATTGATCTCTCATTTTTGCTTTATATTTCAGGTCCACTGTCTCCTTAATAAGTATCGTTGATTGTTTAACCCCAAAACAGAGGTCATGGCCTATGGATATAGCCTGGCACCCAAAGAGTAAAAGCCTGTTCTCTGTGTACAACGTTGCTGCCGATGACTATCAAGTATCTATTCTCAATGCAAATTCTACTGAGCAGGTATCATTCAAGCTATCAGATGGAATATGTTTTTCCATACATGAATTACTCAAAATCAAATATAAGCGTGACATTAATTTTCTAGTCTTGTTGTCTTTTTAAATGTCTCATTTACAGAAAGAGCAAGTAACTTTCCTGAATGATAAACCACACATCAAGGGTACTATAAACACCATAAAATTCATGCCTTGGGACACTGATTGTTTTGCCACCGGCGGAAGTGATCATGCTGTTGTACTTTGGACTGAAGTTAATGGAGGGAGCTCATGGACGTCCAAGCCAATCCACAGAAAGTTGCATTCTTCTTCTGTCATGGGAGTCGCTGGAATTAAGCAAAAACAAATCGTAATTTCTGCTGGTTCAGACAAGAGAGTCATTGCCTATAATGTAGTTGCAGAACAGGCTGAGTTTACCCATCAATTAGATAGCAAATGCTTGGACATTATGCCAAATCCACGTGACGTCAATTTATACATGGTCCAAACAGGGTATGATTCTTGGTATTTCACCATCCAATTTTTATTAGATCGGTGGGCTATATGAATATTTCTGATTCACACTGGTCGATGGTAAGCACTACTCTAAGCATTACTCCATAATTTCTGTAGCTTAACTCCTATTTGTTCATGTACAGGGCTCACGGGAAGCAGCTCAGACTGTATGACATCAGATCAAAGCGAACAGGGATTCAACCTTTTGGGTGGATCCAAGCAAGTAGTGAGTCTCAGTCATCTCTAGTAAACCAATCCTGGTCACCAGATGGATTCTACATCACATCTGGCTCAGCAGACCCAGTGATGCATATCTTTGATATTCGGTACAATAAAGACACTCCCTCGCAATCCATCAAAGCTCATCAAAAGCGAGTTTTCAAAGCTGAGTGGCACCCCACGCTCCCACTCCTGCTTTCAATATCGTCAGATTTGAATATCGGATTGCACAAACAGCTCTAGAAGCATGTCTATAAGACTGTAAGGACTCACTTCGGTGTTACTGTGTTCGTTCATCATGACATGTAAATATCAAGCAAGACAAGCACTGAAATCCAGCATTGCTCACCTCCACTGAAAAGGTATTATTGTTCATCATCTATCCACATGATCTTTCATGACTCAATTTTTTGGTGGTGCCACTACCAATTCATTTCACCTCTTGATATGGGTTCTTCAACCAACCTCTAAAACTGAATGCGGAGGTGGACTGGTTATTAGCTCCTTTGTTTCAAGTGTATCCTTTTGTATGCAAAATCCTTTTTTTTTTTTGTAGTCACGCAGTGTACTATGATATGAAGTATGGGCCTTTTTATAAAGTCAAGAACATTTCATTGCTTTGAGACGCCAAATTAGCTTTACTTGTTTCCTACTTCTGAGAAAATGTCAACATTGTGGGGATTGCATGTCGGCACAAACATGCTACATCTTAATATATGTTCAGTAGTAAGTAGGACCTTTTAGGTCTTAAGCGCACACTTTATGCTGATGATTTTGCTGCTTAGTTAAATCCATGTCGGGAATGATTAGCTTTGCAACAATAGACACTCTCTGTGTGACAAAAATCCTGTAGCTGGCACAAACTAGTGAAAGTTCGCAGCTATATCTATAAGTAAAGGCACTTCTAGTAAAGCTCATTAATTTTGTTTGTTATATGCACTACATAAGTGAATGAAAAAGAACTAGTTGATTGCTTTTGCTTGCTCTATTTACAACTTACGACTACATAGACGCAATATTTGTCGCTGCTGCTGCTACTTTTGTGTCTTTTATTGCCTTTAGTTTCTCGGCATCAAATTCCTGCAGTAGATTACGAATTTGATTGTTATTAACGACAGGCTATAATGATTATACTAATACTTTACAGGAAATATCTTGTGCAGCATACCATGTGACGCCTACCAACCAAGTCTTCTGCTTAACTGTATTCCAGATCCACCTAGTAAACTCATCCCATCCTTCTCAGGTTGTGAACATTACCGAATGTTTAAGCTTCAATGCTCGGCATGCCTTGTAGCCCAAGACTTCCAATCCGAGATGTATCAAAGCTACATGTTTATATATTTACTGAAAGATTGAAAATGAGAAAGTAACTTGAGGGCAACGTTTTTTTTTTAAGACAATGTCTTTTTAACAATTTATTTAATTTCTTTATAAGAAAATCAATTCAAGCTGAGATGTGAGAAGAAGTGGGTGCAATGTAATCTACATTAACCTTTCAGAGTTTTATTACAAGTTTAGAGATTTTTTTTTTTTGCCTTGTTTCTGAGTATGAGTTTCAAAATCATCGTGCTTTGAAGTTTGAATTTGAGTTTTGAGACTGCCTGTTTTTAAGAAGACTGATGTTATTGGTGTTGTTTTCGTTAAGCACAATGCTGTTAGTGTCGATTTTCTCCAAAAACACCCACATGTTTGTCCACTTCCAACCCCATATGAGACCGTGTATGTATGAGTTTCTTTTTCTTTTTTTTTTTGATTGGGTGTTAGAGGTTAGAAATTAGATGTTAGGATGAGGGCTTGAACCTGGACGCTTTGGCACCAGATGAGCGTGCCTTACCACTGGTCACATCCTTTGGCCTCCCGTATGTATGAGTTTCGGAAGAAAACAACAGGGCTTGACAAAAATTACATTGGGAATTTCTTAAACGTAGGACTTTTTTTGAAACTCAAAACTAAAAAACAAGGCAAGAAAATAATCATTCGAATTTGGGCAGTAACACGTAACAGCATCAACTTTAGGGACTTTTTTTGAAAATAAGCGAACATTGGAAGGTGACAATGTGAGATATTTCTCACATATGAGTAATTGTCTAATTGAGTTGAATGACAGAGAGAGCTTCTTCATCAAGATTCATTCATTCAACGCGCTTTATTGATTAAATCTTCCATCTGTTTTTTTTATCCAACGCGCCGCCGGCCACAACGACGGCGACGCCGAACACACTTAATCCGCTGCTGCGGTGAGATTCGCAAACACTGTCCTCACTTTCGTCACCAATCCGGCACACTTGTAAAAAAGAATTTTGTTTTATTGATTTTTGCTCATTTTCTCCATCCGTTCGTCCACTGGCGATTGTGCTGCTCCAGTTTGGAGATTTCAACGAATCGCTTGTGTTAGATCCTTTGTTAGTGTTGCTGAGGTGAGAGCTAGTGTTTGGGGGTTAGGGGAGTAGTTGAATCTGGTTATAGAATGGGGAATTGCTGCTCCGACAGGAGCGGCGGAAAGAGAACTGTTGTGCGCGGTGCGTTGACATCTAACGGGAATGGAAATGAGGAGGTGGATGAGGTCGATGAAGCTACGGGGTACGGCGGCGTCTTTACTTGGATCGAGGTTGGTGCTTGGAATTTTGTGTAATGTTTTGTAGTTGACCGTGAGTGCGTTTGTGATGGAGTTCGCGAGAGCTTGCTGTAGTGGTTGAGTGTTGAAATAGGTAAAGAGATTGGATCAGATTGGAGGTGTCACTGACTGGTTGGAGTTTTGTTAGTACACATGTATGACCTGTATGTATCTGTATAATCAATCAGGTATTCAGGTGCATTTGGAATTTCCAAATGTCATAGTGTTAGAGCTTTGTATTTCTGTTAGCTGCAGGCATGGTGTGTAGTCAGAGAGTTGTATTTTTCTGTTAGCTGATGGTGTTTTGGGTTCGGTTAGATGGAAAACAATGAATTTTGACTCCACTTACAAGATTATCAGGATAGTTAGTAACAAGCTGAATACTTTACACAAGAGTTTGTGCTATATGTGAGAGCCTGATGGAGTATTCTGTCTTGAACTTGATTGAAGGGATTTCAGATTTGATTATCCCTTTTGGATTGAACTTTATTTTTGGTAGGAAGTTAATCCAAGGATGCAGTGGTCCATTTCGGTAGAAAAGGTCACCATATTGTCAGTAAACTGTATGCAACGCGCCGTGCCTGACATATAAAACCAGTACTTGCAAAATCATGGATGAACCTACCTGCATTATTTTTTTTGACACTTGTTGCAATAAAAAAATCTTATATTTTCAAGGTATCTTTTATTTAGCCACGCATGATCATGATATCGACAAAAATACCTTTTGCAGTTGTCGTTATCTGCTTCAAATTTACGGGACGAGAATGTGTTCACCAAGGTATGTTGTTGACTCATTATGGCTTCCATTTTATGGTAATTCATGCTCATTGAAACTGACATAGTACATAGACTCTGCTTGTTTGTACTTATCTTTGCCAGTGCCATAATTTTTCTGTTAGAAGAATGTTTTGGGTGTCATAAGGAGAACGTATTGGGTGTCATACACTCGATGTTTATTGCAGTTCTTATTTCCAAGTAAAATTGTAATATTTACTCATTTATCATGGAAAGGACAAGATGCCATTAGTAATTCAGTTATGTAATTTGAGAATTCAAACTGCTTTCCAGTGAAGTCTTACCTGTCAATTGTGTCATTTTCTATAGTTGTGTTACTATTCTGAAAAGATCTTTTCTGCAGTGTGATTCCATGGTTGTTCTATTTACAAAAAGAAATGATGGATCAATTGAAGAGCTTGGGAGAACCGAAATACAAAACTCGCTGAGTCCTGTCTGGAATATGAAACATGCCATAATCTATCAATTTGAGGTTCTGCAAACTTTGGTGTGAGTGTAGAATTTTGGTTTTCTTTTGTCTGCATGCCTCTCTCTCTAGGCTGTTGATTGAAATTCATTTATTGTTTCAGGTTTCGGGTTTATGATGTTGGCACTCAGTTTCAGAATTTCGATGTCAAGGTATGATATTATACATACATATACTATGTCAATCAGAATAGTTGTGAGGATTGTGTTATGAAACTCAGCTCCCCGTGGATTGGTGATTGTCATATTTGTTGGAGACTGAATGAAGAAAAATGATGAACACTCTAAATTTCCATCTATACGAGAATCAGATATATGTGCCAATATAGAAAGCTTCGTGAGAGTAAAGAGTCCCACAGTGACTACTGGGGCAATGGTGGTTTATCATATGGGTTGATTGTTGACTTCATTTGTCTTGGTAGACTAGAATACTACAAGTGCATCTACAACTGTATATTTACCTTTAGAACTCCGTGAATTGCAGGTTTTTACGTTCTTTATTTCAACCATCGATGTTGATAAATGAAATCAATTTCTTAGATAAAAGCTGGATGGTCACCATTTCATTCTAGTCAGTTGTCACTTTAGGCACTGCCAGCTACCTTTGTTTTATATTCATTTCAGTCATCAATTTCTGATTAATGAATTCAACTCTAGATGATAAAGCTTGAAGAGCTGCAATGTATTGGTGAAAGTAGCTGCTTATTGTCTGAGGTATAGCGTGCGCATGAATTTAGTCCTTGTATCCTTCAATCTCAATAGGATAAGATGTCATTCATATTGTAGAGTTCCTTGTGCAGATAGTAACTAAAAAAAACAGAGTGCTGACCATGGACTTAGTCTGCAAAGAAGAAATTTCTGTACCCGACCAATCACACTGCCCTGGGAAGCTTTCGGTTCGAGCTGAGGAGCCCATGAGCGCTAAGACATCGACGGAGGTTACATTAAGGTGTTCAGATCTTGAATATAAGGATCTCTTCTCAAGAAGCGTATGAACCTGTTTGGTTATAACTTGCTTTTTTCCCAGGGTTTTCCTATGTTTGAATAGGCAGTTAACATATTAATCTGAGTTCTGAGGTATTACTTAAATACCAGGAGCCCTTTTTGGTGGTATCGAAAATCGCAGTTGACGGCAAGGTTATTCCGATTTGTAAGACTGATATCATGAAAAATGATTTGAAGCCTACATGGAAACCAATCTATTTGAATGTTCAACAAGTTGGAAGCAAGGTAATATTAAGTTCCTTTTTACATGTGATCATCACTGCACTGATATGATCAGAAACAATGATTCGTAAGTACCTTTAGCCTTCTAATTTTGTCTTCTTAATATATGCCTGCAGGACACACCACTGATAATCAAGTGTCTCAACTTCAACAGCAATGGAAAACATGATTTGGTTGGGTAAGTTGAAATACTATTTTGACTGTCCGTGTTTCACAATTCTTCTCTTGTGATGCTGATTTATTTTGTTGGATCGTTCAGTAAAGTTCAGATGTCACTCACTGACTTGGAAAAGCTTCACTCCAGTGGACTTGGAGAAAATTTGATTCTACCAATCTCCGCAGAGCAAGATCAGCAAAACAAGGTCACAACTTAACCCGCCCAAGGACTCATCACCATGGTTACTTGTGTATTCTTTGATATGAAGCACTACAAATTATTTGACTCATTGATTATTTAATAGATACTGGAGACTCAACTCTTTGTGGACAAGTATATTGAAAGCACTGAAAGTACTTTCCTGGATTACTTGGCTGCTGGTTTCGAGTTCAACCTCATGGTAGCCATTGATTTTACAGGTTGGCATATGTTGTCTCCCAGCTTAGAATTTGGTTTTCTTTTATTTTCAGACTCAGAAACTGTGATCCTGTATATGGTGTCAAGGATGCATTGACCTTGAGAAACATGTTAAACATAGGCCTTTAAGCTTTAGGGCTGCTTTCTTGATGTCGGTTACGCTCACGTCTGAATGTTTTTACATCCTTCCTTTGCAGCATCTAACGGAAATTCACGTCTTCCTGACTCTTTGCATTACATAGACCCCTCTGGACGGCCAAATGTGTACCACAAAGTGAGATATATCCTCAACTAATCCTGACTTGATCCTGATTTTCTTTTACAGAAAAAATAATGTCTCAAATAAATAATAATGTCTACCATAGCACTATATTAAGCATGCATGAGGCTTGGGTCTTGAACAAATATATAAAATAGATCAATTGCCTTATCTAAATGTTGAACTATAAAACACATTTGGTTCAGGTAGTATTAGAGGTAGGGGAGGTGTTACAAGTCTATGACTCAGACAAGCGTTTTCCTGCTTGGGGCTTTGGTGCAAGGCCCATAGACGGGCCAGTTTCTCATTGTTTTAACCTGAATGGAAGCAATAACTATTGCGAGGTAAATGATTCTCAAACCTGTTACATTTTTTTGCCACATCAAACATAATGCAAGTATATTGATCACTTACCCCAATCATTCCTAGGTCAGTGGAATCCAAGGAATAATGATGGCCTATCAAAGTGCCCTCTCTAATGTTTCTCTCGCTGGGCCAACCCTTTTCGGCCATGTTATAACCAGTGCGTCTGTCATAGCCAGCCAAGCTCTTGCAAGTGGTCAACAAAAGTACTTTGTTCTGCTAATAATCACAGTAAGAAGTAATTATCAGTTGGTTATTTCAGAAAACTTCTTTCCTCAAAAGCTCCAACTGGAGTTTGCCTTCTAATTACATCTTCTCTCAAATTTGAAAGGATGGAGTGATAACAGATCTCCAGGAAACAAAAGATGCTATTGTGAGGGCATCTGACCTTCCATTGTCCATTCTAATTGTTGGAGTTGGAGGAGCTGATTTCAAAGAGATGGAGGTATCCATTTAGTGACCCAATCTTTCTGTTTTCATAAAAGCAATGTTTTGCTTATTCATACTGTAAAAATTGTGTTCCCCAGATTTTTGATCCACATAAATCGGAAAGACTTGAGAGCTCAACAGGACGGGTAGCTACACGTCACATGGTTCAGTTTGTTCCATTTCGTGATATACAAAGTAAGTCATCTCTCAACAAAAAAAATTATATTCACAACCACCGAACAAACGACTGACATAATGTTGTCTTCTTTTAGATGGGCAGACATCAGATCTTCACTCTCTTCTATCCAGAGTGCCTAGCCAATTCTTAACCTACGCAAGAACAAGAGATATTCATCCAAAATCGTGAACCTTATTAATTACATGCATACTGAATCATGCATGTCTGCGCTTCTCTGAGGCTACATCAAAATTGAAATAGGCGCAGCTGCGCCTACCACTTCTTCAAATTGGCGACATTCTCCCAGCTAAAGCTGCATCCACGTTATTTTATATATGGTGTTATATCACTGCCCAGTGACCCAGTCTGTTCTCTACGTCATACACAACACTCTTCTTCTCGTCGCCTCTCAGCACAGGGCACACTTTTCTCAAAACACAGTTGTCTCAGAACTAAGCACCGAGTTATTTAAGTACTCATGTAGCTATTTTGATTCACTCAGATCATGTACCTGCACATATATTTTTGACTCATTCAGTGAAAACTGAAGTTATGCCATTTTGATGTTCAAAGGTAACCTTTTTTTAAGCATATGTATACATCAAATTTTGGAATTTATAGCGTTACATAATTACACATTGGGGAGCATTCGGTTGAGGCAGGCAGGTTGGTAGAATGAGACAGTGAGGCACGATCCGAGTCGTTGATCGAGTTGATCGGAGGCACGTGGGCATCACAACCGCCGTTTGCGTTCACACTGTTTTGGTAAAAAACAGTGTGAACGCAACACTTGGACACGTGGCGCGTCTCAGATGCACGAGGATTGAATGTGTGGTTGAGATCGTGCCTCTGCCTCATTTGAACGCTCCTCAATCCACATTAGGGCCAAAATATGGCATGGAAATCAGAAAATGCTCTCCTCTCAACTACGCAAAATCTCAGCATTACTAGTCCCCCACTCTCACTATCAAACTCTCATCAACTCATTCAAAACCCTAATTCCCCACCACCACAAATTCCCCAAATCAGCCGCACCAACTCATCCAGCCCCATTCCATCATCATCATCACCATCATCTCAACTATCCACAGTCTCCACTCAACGACAACAACAGCATGGCATCTTCGGAA
This sequence comes from Rhodiola chrysanthemifolia, assembly GCA_033675395.1. Taxonomy (NCBI): domain Eukaryota; kingdom Viridiplantae; phylum Streptophyta; class Magnoliopsida; order Saxifragales; family Crassulaceae; genus Rhodiola; species Rhodiola chrysanthemifolia. The sequence continues at coordinate 18,808,233 of CM066204.1, forward strand.
GACGCGCTCCGCAGCTCCTTAGCCGACAAGCAGTCGGCTGTCGAGGCGCAGGGGCGACTCGTCCGCGACCTGAAGGCTTCCGGAAAGCTGAAGGACGAGATCGATCAGGCTGTGCAGAAGTTGAATGAGTTGAAACTTGACAAGACGGCGGTCGAGAAGGAGCTGCAGGCTGTGGTGAGCTCGAACGGTGGCGGAAATGGGATGGCGATTACTAGAGACGCGTTTCGTCTGGCGGTGGTGAATACGTTGGAGAGGAGGCTTTTTTATATTCCGTCGTTTAAGATCTATCGAGGTGTTGCTGGGTTGTATGATTATGGGCCGCCTGGGTGTGCTGTCAAGTCGAATGTGCTGGCTTTCTGGCGTCAGGTAATTAGGATTTGATTCTCTATCATTCTGTATTTTTTTTGGTGTTTCTGATCATTTTCAATTGTTATGATTTTGAATTGAAATGTTGTGTAGTGAAGTTAACATGATTGCACGGGATGCTGATGAAGTGAAAAATAAATTTTCTGACTTGAACGTACTCACATCCTCCGCTCCGCCCTTTTCATGATGCAATGTGAATTAAGTTCTTTTCGATTGACAAACTATGGAAATTTATGGCCATGGGTGTTTGCATGTGTGTGATGGCGGAAGTTAGTTACTTTCTCAAAAAGACAATAGGTTTGCTTGCAGTACATTATTACATGATCTGGACCAGATACATAGGTTACGTTGAATGTACAACAGAACTCTTTTCTGTTATTTATGTTGTGGGATTGATTACACTTGCAGCACTTCGTCTTGGAGGAGAACATGCTGGAGGTTGATTGTCCATGTGTGACGCCGGAAGTGGTGCTGAAGGCGTCTGGCCATGTGGATAAGTTCACTGATCTCATGGTCAAGGATGAAAAGACTGGTACCTGTTACCGTGCTGATCACTTGCTTAAAGACTTCTGCAAGGATAAGCTTGAGAAGGACCTCACTCTTGCTCCTGAGAAGGTCGCAGAGTTGAAACACATTCTTGCAGTGCTGGATGATCTTTCAGCTGAAGAATTGGGTTCAAAAATCAAGGAATATGGTATAACTGCACCAGATACTAAAAACCCCCTTTCTGATCCCTATCCGTTTAATCTGATGTTTCAAACTTCAATTGGCCCCTCTGGTTTGAGTCGTGGGTATGTTTAGCTCATGCTACTGATGACATATGCCTTTTAACTAAGATTGTTTTTTTTACATTCCTTGTCGTTGTGCAGCTGTTTATCTCTATTTCTTCCTCCAGTTAGTAGTAGTGACATAATTTATGTCGGTGTCAGGTTCATGCGCCCTGAGACAGCCCAAGGCATTTTTGTGAATTTCAAGGACTTATACTACTACAATGGTAACAAGCTTCCATTTGGTGCAGCTCAAATCGGCCAGGCCTTCAGAAATGAGGTCTGTCTTCGGAATTCAGTGAAATACTAGCAATATTTTTTCAGATATGCTTGCTTTACATCTCCTCACATGCAGACATGTGTAATGAATCCTGATACAAACACATGTGTGATTCTGGCTGTAAATGTTCTGTTTCCATATATTTTAGTTAGTTTTTTTATTGATTCCATCGTCCCATTTGATTAAAAGTGCATTCGTGACATTCCTTTTTAATGAAACTTGATGGAATTTGTAACATGAACAGATATCTCCACGGCAAGGTCTTCTTCGAGTGCGGGAATTTACTTTAGCTGAGATTGAGCACTTTGTGGACCCTGATGACAAGTCCCACCCAAAATTTAAAGAAGTTGACAACTTGGAATTTTTTATGTTCCCAAGGGATGATCAAGTGTCTGGAAAAGAAGCTAAAAAGATGAATATCGGTGAAGCAGTGTCACAGGTCTGTTTATGTGCTACTAGCCCCAACAGGAAAACTGGAGGTGGTTGACGCTAAGAATTTTATTTATGATATGAACAGGGGACTGTCAACAATGAGACACTGGGGTACTTCATTAGTAGGGTGTATCTGTTCCTGACTTCTCTTGGTATTGACAAAGAGCGGTTGCGCTTCCGTCAACATCTTGCAAATGAAATGGCACACTATGCGTGTGACTGTTGGGATGCTGAGATTGAATGCTCTTATGGTTGGATTGAGTGTGTTGGCATTGCTGACAGATCTGCATACGATCTTCGTGCACACACGGTAAAAATAAATAAAACAGCTCTACTAAATTCGATATTAGAACTGTTTATCACTTTTACCTTTCTAATCATTCACTCGCCAATTGACTTTTGCCTTGATTATTTAACCCATTATCATTCAGATGAGACAACGGGCCCTTTCTTTTCGGCTTAATTTAAGTTTTCTTTTTTTAGATTTCAGCTCAATTTTGTCTCACAAAAAAATTAGTGCAGTTACATTATTGCTGAAAAAGAAAAATTCTTAGAACCCAATTTGTCATGCTTTGAATATAGGTTAAGACTCGGCTTCTCTCAAAAAAAAATTGCACTAAGCGACTTTGATTCAGAATCTGAATCACAAAGGAACGTTTATCACTAATTCGTCATTTTGTTCAATCTGTAACTACAGGAAAAAAGTGGTGTAGACCTAGTGGCTCATGAAAAATATGCAGAGCCCAAAGAAGTAGAGGTAATGTTCTTTCAGATGTGTTTTACTTGAAAATTTAATTTCTTTGGTTGTCTCTAAATTAGTTCCACGATGTTGTTACCAGAAACTTGTTATTGCTCCAGTCAAAAAGGAACTTGGCCTTGCATTCAAGGGCAACCAGAAGAATGTTGTTGAGGCATTGGAGGTAAGAATACGATGGGTTGCTGTGTATTTGGTTTCCTTGCGGAATCTTTACAATGTTATATGTATTGTCATCCGTGGTGCATGTAATTCTATTACCAGTTACTGTAATTTTATACTGCGGCGAAGGATTGTAATGGAGATTTGATTGTCCATTGCTCGCTTCCTTGACCAGGCTATGAAGGAAAAAGAAGCATTGGAGATGAAAGCAAACTTGGAAACTAAGGGTGAGGTGGACTTTTACGTCTGTACTCTTGGGAAGAACGTGACCGTAAAAAAGAACATGGTGACAATCTCAAAACAGAAGAAGAAAGAACATCAGAGAGTATTCACCCCATCAGTGATTGAACCGTCTTTTGGCATTGGTCGCATAATATACTGCCTGTTTGAGCATTCCTTTTACATGAGACCAAGCAAGACTGGGGATGAGCAGTTGAATGTTTTCCGCTTTCCTCCTGTTGTGGCACCTATCAAGTGCACTGTATTCCCTCTCGTGCAAAACCAACAGTTCGAGGAAGTGGCCAGCATGATATACAAGAGATTGACTGCTGCAGGAATCTCTTCAAAGATTGATACTACGGGTATATTTCAAAAGCAATACAACTGCCACGATATATGCTTTTCTTTAAAGATTATCTGGTGTTTGAATGTCATTCAGGCAATATGTTCACTATTCACGAGGAGTTGCATTCGCTAATATTCACATTTGATGTTTGCATTCAGGCACCTCGATAGGAAAGAGATATGCAAGAACGGATGAGCTCGGGGTACCTCTAGCCATCACAGTTGACTCAACCACATCTGTAACTATCAGGGAAAGAGACAGCAAGGGGCAGATTCGTGTTAGTGTTGATGAGGTAGCCTCTGTAGTGAAGGAAGTGACTGACGGTCAAAGCACTTGGGCTGATGTGCTATGGAGATATCCAACCCATGCCTCTGGCGCGGCGGAAGAGTAAACCATAACAGGAGCATATCCACTTTCTTCTCCACTATTACCAACAAAGTTTTAAGAACATTGTTGATACAATACAAGTCAATGTTACTTTTTTTCTCAGCCTTTATAATGGATGTTGATCCCCTATATAATACTAGCACTTGCCAAACATATTTGCAAGAGGAGCAAGCTAGGAAAATGATAACCATAAAAGATGTATCATATCACATTTCAGAACGTCAAGCAGGTTGAAAGGATTGGTTCATCCAATTTTCTTGTACAGTGGCTAAAACCATAAAGCACGGCAAGTCACCAAATAAGCTTTCCACACCAGTGATGTTGACCACAATGAGAACCTGATGAAAAAAATGACATTATCAGCAATCCACCCATAAAAAAATCTACCCATTAGTCATTATCCTTCAGATTGTCTACCTGTCCATTTGCAATTCTCTTCAAAGAAACCAAACTCTCCGAATACTCGAACCAAGTTGTAAACCCGTACAACCCAGTATCATGCTTGTTGGCATTACCCTCCAACATGATACCAAAACCTCCCATCTAAATCAGCTTGTGTAATCACTCCAATTCTATCGCAATACTTCACCATCAAATCAGCCTTCATCAAAGGCCCTATTTTTTCACATCTGACCCGATTTGTGACCATCAATCTCGTGTAGTTCCCACATATTTAAACCCAGCGTCGCCCGATCAACCATCCCAAATGACAAATACTTATCATCAAGCACAGTGAGAAAGTTGCGATTCATGTCGTCTATATCAATCCCATCCTAATGCAGTTGGAATCTCGAAAGGAATAGCAAGCGCGCTAAACCTGAGATAGGTGATCGAATTCACAAGCGTGAACTCGAACCCAAAGCTAAAGTTTTATTCAAAATGGAAGATGTATCTGAAACCCTAAAGAGGATTTAAATAGAAAATACAGAAACTAAATTTGGAAATAAAATCTAAAAAAACTATAAAAAAAACTGCTAAAAAAAAAGAAATAAACTGTTAAATTGTTATTTAGCAGCCTTAAAAACTTCTGATGCGGCAAGTCAATGAGAGCGAATGTCTCCCAAACCAAATCAAACAAAATATACGCAGTTTCTGCCCCTTCACCACCCTTGGCCAACCAATAAAGAACTCCTTTCAAGTAAACCGAACCATTCTCCGAGATATATCAAAGCAGAAAACATGGATCACTCGGAAACGCAACCAAGTTCTCAATGAATTAGCCCTCAGCGAGTAAATCAAGAAATGGTCAATTGATTCTTCCTCTTCATAATTTCTAACCATGAACAACAACTTGAAATTCAACACATTGCTCCTCTCATCCTTCACTGATCCAAACACAACACAGCTCACCGAATTCAAACTCAAATCAAACCAACCTCCACCTCTATTATTAAACTTTACAACCCTCACCTCTCTCGTAGCCGGATTCCATAACACAGCACTACTCCTATGCTCCACACAAAACACATCAGCACAAGCATCTCCAATCATTTTCGGCGTACATATGAATTCTCTAATCAAACTCCGATCATAAGCATCGCGATCAACGCGAACAAATTTCGCCTCCCGGTCGATGGCGATCCAAACGACGGAAAACAAGCACCATGATTCCACTGGAAAAGCGGTGAGGAAGGTGATAGGGTTGCAGCGTGGGGCGATTAATTGGTGGTGGCGAGTGAATCTTGGGTTTGAAATTAGGGTTTTCCATTACATACTGACCTAATCGGAGCACGTACTTTGTCGGGAGGCGCGTGAGGATGATGAAGATTAATGGGGTAAAGTTAGGGGTTTTAATGGTGGGTTTTGTATTTAGGGTGTTACAGTCTTTTGCAGTTGTGGATGGAATGTTAGATGGAGGTAAAGTTAGGCCCTGTCCACTTTGACTCTATTTTTTGATTTTTAAGTTAAGATAAGTTAATATCAGTTAAGATAAGTTATGTTAAGTTTCAGTTAAGATAAGTTACTTTTAACATACTATTCATCATCATCATACCATCATCATCATCATCATCATCATACTATTCATCATACCATCATCATCATCATACTATTCATCATACCATCATACTATTCATCATACCATCACACTATTCATCATAACATCATCATCATACAATCACCATCATACTATTCATCACACCATCATACTATTCATCATACCATCATCATACCATCACACTATTCATCATCATACCATCATCATAATACTATTCATCATACCATCATCATCATCATACCATCATACTATTCATCATACCATCATCATCATCATACCATCACACTATTCATCATCATATCATCATCATCATCATACCACCATCATCATCATACTATTCATCATACCATCATACTATTCATCATACCATCATCATCATCATCATACCATCATACTATTCATCATCATCATCATACCATCATACTATTCATCATCATCATCATACCATCATACTATTCATCATCATCATCATACCATCATACTATTCATCATACCTTCATCATCATAATATTACTATTCATCATCATCATAAAATTACTATTCATCATCATCATCACCCCCATCATCATCATCAGTATATTACTATTCATCATCATAAAATTACTATTCATCATCATCATAAAATTACTATTCATCATCATCATCATCACAACCATCAGCATCATAAAATTACTATTCATCATCATGAAATTACTATTCATCATCATCATGAAATTACTATTCATCATCATCATCATCACAACCATCATCATCATCATAAAATAATACTATTCATCAGTCAATATAAGTTTCAGTTAAGTTAAGATCAGTTACTTTCAGTTAAGATAAGTTTCAGTTAGTAAAATAGAGTCAAAGTGGACGGCCCCTTAGGGGTTTTAATGTTGGGTTTTGTATTTAGGGTGTTACAGTCGTTTGCAGTAGTGGAGGTAAACTTAAGATTTGTATGTTAGTTATGCTTTAGCGAAGCGACGTCGTTTGGTGTTAGAGAGTATCCTGCGTTTGACACTGAACGTCGTCGTCTTCACTCGAGCATATATCCTCCCTTCTCGCTCCATTCTCTGTAATTCTAAATTTACCAAAAGTACAAACCCTAAGCTTTCCCCTATCTCCGATTCGTCATCTTCATCTTTCGTTCAATGAATCGGAGTTCGATCGGTGCTCCGATGAGCCCGATTTTCATTCCTTTCAGTTACACCACTTCCTTTGAATAAAGCCAATATTCGTTCCAATTGTTCATTTGAAAACTTCCCTTGAACACCATTATCAACTGTCTTCCCATCAGAATTGATCACATTGGCAGCATTAGCAGAGAATCTTCATGCACCATTTCCACTGGTGTTCTTGTTAACACTATTGTTCTGAGGGTATCCAACCAGCTTGTAACAATTTTCCTTGAGATGACCTGACATCTGACAGTGAGTACAAAAAGTCCTAGCCCTGCCTCTGCCAAAGCCACCTCTATTATTATCTCTACCTCTCATCTGGTTGTTATAAGATGAGTTGTACTGCCTTGACTGGCCACCTTGATTAGCAGTAAACTGGTTGTTGTTAGCTTGACTGCCTTGTGCCATTAAGGCTGAGGCCTCCATCTTACTAACTTGTCTGGCTTTCCTTGATGCTTCTTCAGACAAAGCCAAACCATATACTGTGCTGAACTTTGGAACTTCACTCAATGCAAAAACATGTGTCCTCACAGATGCATAATCATCACTCAATCCCATCAAGAACTTGATTACTCTATCTCTTTTGATGTCATCATCAGCTTGCTTACAACACGAACAGCTTCCAGTTCTGGTACATTTATTAACCTTGAGAGCATCTAATTCTTGCCATAATGACTCAAGCTTTCTTTTATACATAGCAACTGACAATTCTCCTTGGATCAAATTGCCTAGTTCACGTTGCAGTTCAGACTGCCTAGTAAGGTTAGTACCAGTATAGCTTGATTCTAGAATTTCCCAAGCAGTTGCAGCATCCTTCGCATATAATATTTCTCCAACTATTTTCTCCGAGACTGAACAAATAAGCCACGACATCACTACATCGTTGCATCGCTGCCATCGCGCAGCCATCACAACCTCCACAGGTTTAGGATACTTCCCTTGCACAAAGCCTAACTTCGACCTTCCAGACAATGCAATTTCCATAGATTTTCTCCAGATTGCGTAATTTTCCTGAACGAGAAGAACTTTACTAACAATTGAACTTCTAGTGAGTTCATTGTTATTCACAAAGTACGGATCATGAACAACACCTACCGCACCTTTAATAACACCACTCAGACTTATCACCACCGGACTTGCACCATTCTGACTTGAATTCGAACTCGAATCATCCACATTCGTCATCGCAACGAATACCAATCAGATTCAACAAAAAAATGGTCAAAAGGAATATCGACTTACCTAGATCGCTATTTGCTCTGATACCATGTGAATCGGGCTCATCGGCGCACCGATCGAACTCCGATTGATCGAACGAAAGATGAAGATGACGAATCGGAGATAGGGGAAAGCTTAGGGTTTGTATGTTTGGTAAATTTCGAATTACAGAGAATGGAGCGAGAAGGGAGGATATATGCTCGAGTGAAGACGACGACGTTCAGTGTCAAACGTAGGACTTACAAGCTAACACCAAACGACGTCGCTTCGCTAAAGCATAACTAACATGCAAATGTTAACTAACATTCCCTCCACAACTGCAAACGACTATTGGTATCAGAGCCAGATTATACCTTCTGTATCAGGATCTCAATATTTTTTTGACCATCATTGATGATTATACCAGGGTAGTGTGGACCTTCTTAATGAAGAATAAATTAGAAACAGCTGATATTGTCATTGATTTCTTTTCCATGGTCAACAGACAGTTTGAGAGAAATGTCAAGATTCTCAGGTCTGACAATGGAGGTGAATTTGTTAACAACAAACTCAGTTTGTTTTTCAAGTCTTAAGGGTGTATACACAGAGCAGTTGCCCATATACACCACAACAGAATGGCCTTGCAGAAAGAAAATACAGGCACATTCTTGAGATTGCTAGAACCCTCATGTTTGAGGCTAGTTTACCTAAGCATTTCTAGGGGGACGGCGTTTTGACTGCTACACATCATTAATAGACTTCCAACACCTATTCAAAAAGGTAAAAGTCCATGGAAAATGCTATTTGGTGAAAACCCACATATTGATCATTTGAAGGTTTTTGGTTGTTCTTGCTATGTTAGTACTAATGCCCATTCAAGAGATACATTTGATCCCAGGGCTCTTAATGCATCTTCTTGGGATATCCAATTGATCAAAAGGGTTACAATTTTTTTTTTGTCTACTCAGCAACATTTGATTAGCAGGCATGTAGTGTTCAGGGAGACTATTTTTCCTTTTAAGAGGTCATTGGCCAAACCAACACCTGCTCCTACATCACCAGTTTTTCATCATGTCCCTGATGACTTGGATTTCAATGATGAAGACTTGGTTGCTGAAAACATTACAAGAGATGAAGCTACATTTTTTGAAGCAGAAGATACAATTTTTTATGAAGCAGAAGACACAAATGCTCAAATGGAAGGTAACTCTACATTATTACTGAAAATCCTATTGTTTCAAGTACTAGTGAACCTGATGTTTCTTTGAGAAAATCCACTAGACCTCATCTACCTCCAGTTTGGTCCAAGGACTACATATGCGATACTGTGATAAAGAAAACCTCTCCACATTTGATGCATCAGTTTCTCTCCTATTCCAAGTGTGCTCCTCATCATAGTACACTTGCTCTGAAAATTTCTTGTGTTCAGAAACCTACATCTTACACTCAAGCTAGTAAGGATGTGAAATGGGTAGAGGCCATGAACAAGGAAATTAAAGCTCTTGAGACTAATAACACTTGGGTCTTTGACAGATTTACCCAAAGATAAGACATTGGTTGATTGCAAATGGCTATATAAGATCGAATATCTGTCTGATGGCACTATTGAAAGATTCAAGGCAAGATTGGTGGCCAGAGGGTTTACTCAGGTAGAGGGCCCTTGATTATCATGACACATTTGCACATGTGGCAAAGATGACGACAGTAAGATTCCTATTAGCTATAACAGCTGCTAGACAGTGGCCTCTCTACCAACTTGATATAGATAATGATTGTTTGCATGGTACTCTTGATGAAGAGGTGTATACGAAACTATCACCAGGTTTCTACAAGAAAGAAAAGGTAAATGAGCAGGTGTGTAAGTTGGTGAAAAGCACATATGGTCTCAAACAAGCCAGCACGCAATGGTTTGCAAATTTTAGCACAGCCTTGGTTGCATTTGGCTTTAAGCCCAGTTTAAATGATTACTCATTGTTCACCATGACCAAAGGTTCAGATTTTCTGATTTTACTAGTTTATGTGGATGATGTCCTAATTACTGGCACATCAGAAACACTTATCAGCTCAGTTAAGCAGTTCATCCATCAGCAGTTCAAAATCAAGGACCTTGGCTATCTGAAATATTTCTTGGGTTTGGAAGTAGCAAGGTCAGATGATGGTGTATTCCTGAACCAGAGGAAATATGCTTTAGAATTATTGGAGGAACACAGATTAACAGATTGTAAACCTGCAAAGACACCTATGCAGACCAAGCATAATTTGAGTTTATCGCCAGCTCCTGATTTGGCTGATTCCCTACATTACAGAAGACTTGTGGGCAAGCTCATCTATCTCACAATTACTAGACCTGACCTCGCTTATCCAGTCCACAACCTCAGTCAATTCATGCAAAACCCAACTAAAGAACACCTCACTGCAGCACTCGGATTACTTCGGTATGTCAAGGCAGCTCCAACTCAAGGCATCTTTTTTCCCAGCAATACTGACTTGACGATGCGCGCATTCTTTGATGCTGATTGGGCAGCTTGCCCCTTAACCAGGAGATCTATCACTGTCCATTAACTCATGTTGGGTACTAGCATTATATCCTGGAAGACCAAGAAACAACCGGTGGTTTCCAAGTCATCTGCAGAATCTGAATATAGATCCATGGCTGCAGTTTGCTGTGAACTCACTTGGTTGGCAAGGTTAATTGCGGACATGTGACTGTGCTTCCTGAGATTCCTTTACATTATGACAACAAGGCAGCGATCCATAGAGCTCATAATCCGGTTTTCCATGAACGGACTAAGCATGTGGAGTTGGATTGCCATCTAGTTAGAGCTCATGTTTTGTCCAAGTTCATCTTGCCTATTCATGTTCTTACTCACGATCAACCGGTCGACATTTTCACCAAGCCATTGCAGCGTGAGCAGCTCCAGTACTTATGTTCCAAGCTTGGAGTGAGCAACCTCCTTCACTCTGCCACTTGAGGGGGGGGTAATGGAGGTAAAGTTAGGGGTTTTAATGCTGGGTTTTGTATTTAGGGTGTTACAGTGGTTTGCAGTTGTGGAGGGAATGTTAGTTAACATTTTTATGTTAGTTATGCTTTTGCGAAGCGACGTCGTTTGGTGTTAGCTTGTAAGTCCTGCGTTTGACACTGAACGTCGTCGTCTTCACTCGAGCATATATCCTCCCTTCTCGCTCCATTCTCTGTAATTCGAAATTTACCAAAAATACAAAACCTAAGCTTTCCCCTATCTCCGATTTGTCATCTTCATCTTTCGTTCGATCAATCGGTGCTCCGATGAGCCCGATTCTCAAAGATGAGATCGTCCGGGAGATGTGGCGGCTCGTCGAAGGTGGCGGCGGCGGCGGCGATCTTCGGCCACCGAGCATTCCAGAGATCCATCGACTTCAAGAAAATAAATTTGGGTTCAAGTAGTTTGAATATTTAGCGACGACAGTTTTGTTGTTAAAACTCAAAAGGCGAAGCTGGTTGTTTTGTATCTATTTTTTCTTTATGAAATTCGACGACTTTACTAGAGATTATTTTGTAAGAATGTTTTTTTCTAGCCCGAAATATTTATTTTATTTTAAATAAATTGATCGTTAATCGTGTTAATTAATGAATTTAGTTTTTTTTATTTTGGGTTTACAAATCTTACAAATCAAGTATAAACACGTCCACAAGGGGACGCGCGTCCGCAAAAAAGGGACAACACGTCCGCGCCGAGGTGAGACGAACAACACCTCCGCGAGGGAGGAAAACACTCCATCATAAAAGTGGAGAAAATTATACTACTCAAAGGAGTCGAACCCTTGACCCCTTGATAAATTGTCAAGAGTACAAACAGGGGCGGACCCAGCATTTGAGGTTGGGGGTGACAGCAAAAAAATAATCGTATTACCAAAAAAAATTACAATTTTACAAAAGTCTTATTACACTAAAATTGGAGGTTTGAATAGCAAGTTACAGGGTGGGTTGGCAGAGGCTAGTGCGGGTGCTTGGACGAGCTGATTTTGGCAGTGGCAATGGAGGAATGCGGAGCTCGGGTCAGCCAGTTGAAGTTTGGGTATCTAATTGCTAATGGGCTGGGTGTTTCAAAAGCGTTCAGGCGAGCTCATCATCGCTCGGTCGAGCGGATTTTTGACTGACTTTAGTGAGAGGCGTGTGCTCGGGCGAGCACTGCAGTGTCCGGGAGAGCGATCGGCTCGGTCGAGCTCACACTCTAAGAAGGAGTAACATTTGAGCGCAACTCTATATATAGATAGAGCGGATCAAATGAGAACCATCATTTAAGTTACAAACTAAGAACCATTAAAAGTCTTAGGATCATTTCAATCAACGATTCAAATTAATAGCATATTAGTAAATAGATATAATAATAAAATATATACCAAGGGCTGTTTTGTCAATAAATTATATATCACCGTGGGCTGTTTAGTGAACCAAGGGCTGTTTTGTCAATAAATTAGTGAATAAATCAAATTTGAATCTAAAATCCCTATTTTTAGCACCCCAACAACAGATCTGCAAAAGCAGCGAGCTATGGTTATCGTCCCCTCATCCGTTCAGTTGTGTTCCGTAAGCATCGAATTTGGTTCCAGAAGATGTCGGACTAATTGCGCCGTCCGATTACGCGTGGCAACCACCTCGTCATCCGTGTCTGCAGATCAATTCCAAGGTGAGTTCGTCTTCTCGTTCTCAAACCTGTTCACAGTCTGATTTTCTTTCTTCCATAAATCTTAGTAAAAAACAAATATCGAGCAACCTGGGGGTGACGTCACCCCTGGCCTATGCTGGTTCCGCCCCTGAGTACAAGACACTCGACTAAACCTTTTTTACAATTAACGAATTTAGTTTATAGTTTGCAATTTAATCCAAAAATAACTAATCCAGGCCTACTTTTGAAATGTGATGGTAGTTTAGGTGATCTTTTTGTAACTTTCCTCTTCTTCTTTTCTTTTTCTTTTTTGTCTGATCAAGCGCCTTGTATACATTATGGAGTAGGGTATGATGTATTGAACAGTTCAGTAATTCAATTTTCAATTCAGCGCAGCTTCTTATGTAGGACTCCTATTTAAGTTCTTAATTTGAATGTATTTAAATTCCCTTCCATTTAGATCATGGAAAATATGGAAATTTGTCAATTGTACTAAAATTCAACTGTGTATCTGATCTTAACCCTTTCTATTAGGGCTGGGCTCGGTTAAAAAACAAATCGAACCGACAAAACCGAAACTGAACCGACTCGTCGGTTTAGTGAAAAATGAAACCGAAAACCGAACCGACTTTTCGGTAAACCGACATTCGGTAAACCAATAGAATCGGTTCGGTTCGATTTGGTTTTGTCGGTTTCGGTTCGGTTTTGTCGGTAAACCTGACTTCCGTTGCCTTTTTGGAGGTCTAAACCTTCGAATCTGCTCTTGGTGTCAACTATAAAGTTGTAGCCCTTTGAATTGGCTTTCCAACAAGCTAAATTTCGACTCATTTGGACACCGTATGCGCTCTGGGCATACAAAATACGTCGCAAAAGTCCATGGAAATCAATATTCGGTTCGGTTTTACCGAAATTCTCAAAATGCAAACCGATACCGAACCGATATAAATCGTTTCGATTCTGTTTAAATCAGTTCGGTTTCGGTTCGGTTCGGTTTTTCGGTAAAAAAACCCAGCCCTACTTTCTATGAATAACCAAACATGAGATTATATTTTCCTCCAAATTTTCTTTCCATCCCACAAGTATTATATGAACCAAACAAAAACCTAAGTTATCGAGTTAAGCTTGTTAATTCAATTCTTCTATCTAAATATAATTCAATTTTTTCAGTTCAATTTCAATTCAAGTATAATTAAATGAAATTTATGTACAAGCTTTAAGGGTAAAATTGATGCTAGCAAGAAGAAGAGAATAATATATTAACTAGCTTCACGTGGCCAACTCTTCAGACTAAGAACTGCATTTTTCTTTTGGTACCTAAGAAGCCAAAGCCGACAACATGCACAAAAAAGTTTCAACATCTGAAAAAAATCGATACATTTTATTATAATTATTATCAAGTTACCTGAACAATTATTCAGGAGAAAGAATAAAGACATCTCAAAATCAAAATAGCCTTCGTAACAAATGAAAGATTATTCCAGATTTCTACTAGCTACCAAAGTTATGCTGCGAGTTCAGTCAATGTTCTCTGAAAAATATCTTGATCTGAAATTCTCTGCGTCAAAACAAAACTCTCAACATACTCCAAACATATCATACTTCTTGAAATCTTTGCAAGTACCCTATCAAGTATCTATACAAGTCAATGTTACTTTTTCTCCCCCTTTATAATGGAGGTTGATCCCTATCTAATAACGCATGCCAAACATATTTGCAAGGGGAACAGTTAACAAGCTAGCAAAATGATACGCATAAAAGATGTATCATATCACATTTCATAAGGTCAAGCAGGTTCAAAGGATTGGTTCAGCCAATTTTCTTATACAGTGCAATACAAATTTAACACCTAAAGCACCGCAAGTCACCAAATAAGCTTTCCTTAGACCATACCAGTGATGTTGACAGAACCATTCTGAGGAAAAAATGAGATTATAAGCAGTCCACCCATTAGTCATTATCCTCCAGACTGTCTAGCTGTCCATTCGCAATTCTCTTCAAAGATACCAAACTCTCCGAATACTCGAACCAAGTTGTAAGCCCGTACAACCCAGTATCATGCTTGCTGGCATGACCTTCAACATGATACCAAAACCTCCCATCTAAATCAGCTTGTGTAATCAATCCTCCAACGCGGTCGCAATATTTCACCATCAAACAAGCCTTCATCAAAGGCCCGAATTTTTCACGCCTGACCCACGATCTTTTACCATCAATCTCATGCAGTGCCCACATATTTAAACAAGGCGTCGCCTGATCAAGCATCCCAAATGACAAATATTGATTATCAAGCACAGTGAGAAAGTTACGGTTCTTGTCTTGTATAGCAATCCCATCAGTACGCGGCAAGTCAACTTTCGCAAACGTCTCGCTAACCAAATCAAAGGTCAGAATGTAGGCATGATCATGCTCTGCCCCTTCACCACCCTTGGCCAACCAATGAAGAACTCCTTTAAAGTAAACCGAACCATTCTTCGAACCATATTGAAGCAGAAAACAAGGATGATTCTGATATTCAATCAAGTTCAATGAATTCGCCCTCAGCGAGTAAACCAGGAAATAGACCATTGGATCTCCCTCTTCATGCTTTCCAATCGCAAACAACAACTTGAAATCCACCACATTGCTCCTATCGTCCTTCAACGATCCAAATCCAACACATTTAAACCTATCCGAAATCAAATCCAACTCAAACGTTCCACAATACTCTAACTCCAAAACCCGCACCTCTCTCGTAGCCGGATTCCACAAAGTAGCAGTTCTCCCGTACTCCACACAAAACACACCATCACAAGCATCTCCAACAATGTCCGGCACACAGGTGAATTCTCTGATCGAATTCCGATCATAAGCATCGCGATCGACGCGAACCGATTTCGCCTCGCGGTCGATGGTGATCCATACGACCGAAAACGAGCGTCTGTAATCGGGGAAGGCGGTGAGGAAGGTGATAGGGTTGCAGCGTGGAGCGATGAATTGGTGGTGGCGAGTAAATCTAGGGTTTGCAATTAGGGTTTTCCATTGTTTGCATACTGACCGGAATCGGAGCACATATTTTGCCGGGAGGCGCGTGAGGATGATGAAGATGATATCGTCCGGGAGATGTGGCGGCTCGCCAGAGGTGGCGGCGATCTTCGGCCACCGAGGGTTCCAGAGATCCATTGGGCTCGGCGATCCTATGCGCAGTCGGTTTGAAGAAGAAGAAAATTGGGTTCGAGTAGATGGTATATATATTTTTATTTTTTTTTGATAAGGAGTAGATGGTATATTGGCGACGACATTTTTGTTGGTAGAAGTCAAAGCTTGTTATTTTTAATCGATTTTTTCAAAAAGAAACTCACCTAAATTACTGGAGATTTTTTTGTAAGATTGTCTTTTTCTAACCCAAAATTTTAATTTTATTTTACCTTTTTATTTAAAATTATGTATTTTTTTTTTGATAGCAAGAGAGGCATACAAGGGATCGGATAAAATTATTTACTTTATACACTTTTTTTTTCTGTCAGATCAGAGCCCTTGTATACATTTATTGAGTAACTAAGTTATCAAAAGTTAATATTGTTATCTCAGGGGGAGCACTCCATGAATCAGGAGGTAGAATGAGGCAGTGAATCACGTTGTGAGTCACTCATTATGATAACATGGCAGGGAATAGTTTTTTACTTTTTACTTTTGATGAATTTTGGTAGTGGGACATGTGTCTTAAGGAGATGAGTGTGATAGAGTTGATGAATGGATGAGATCGTGCCTCACTGTCTCACTCTAAGGAGGACTGCCTCATTTGAACGCTCCTCTGTTATCTCATTTATATATATAATTCTAAGGATAAAATAGATGCTAGCAAGAAGACGATAATCGTGCCTCAGGAGCTCGTCTCCTATTTCTTTCAAAGGGCACGCGGTTCGTAATCAGTTTATTTAGTGTCGGTCTCTGCGATCGGTCCGACCAGAACAACTTTGTTTGGTCGTGTCCTTTTTAGGAGAGGTGCCTTTTCGAGGGCAGCTGACTCCTATTCCTTATCTGTAACCTTTGTGGTGCTATCAAAAAAAAAAAAAAAGTTCAATTTCAGTTCATATATGATTAAATGAAGCTGTTGTACAAATTTTAAGGATAAAATAGATGCTAGCAAGAAGACGATAATAATATCTTAACAAGCTTCAGGTTGCCAACTCTACAGACTGAGAACTGCATTTTTTTCTTTTGGTATACCAAAGAAGCCAAGATATGAAAAATTCGATACATTTTATTATGATTATTATAAAGTTACCTGAAAATTTCTTCAGGAAAAAGAATTATGACATCTCAAAATCAAAATAGCCTTTGTAATAAATGAAAGACTATTTCAGAGTTCTAATTTACTACCAAAAGTTATGATGCGAGTTCAGTCAATGTCCTGAAAAATATCTTGATCTGAAATTCTCTGCGGCGAAACAAAACTTTCGACATACTCCAAACATATCATATTTCCCGAAATCCCAGTCTCGTAATTACTGACTTTGCCTTCGGAATGTAAGCATAACCTTTTACCATTTTTCGCGATGACTGCAACACCATCCAAGCATGCCACAATTTTCCCGGTAATCCTTAGAGGCCCGATCTTTTTCTCTGATCTCGTCCACGATTTCTTATTATTACCGTCGTTGAGAGGAGCCCAAGTATCTAACCATGTCTCTTTACCCTGTTTCACAACCGCGGTGAGTAGCAGATGCTGATCATCAACCACAGTAAGAAAGTGATCGCTCTCCCTCTGTAGCAAAACTGAAAGCTCGCACGGCAATTCAATCCTCCCAAGAGTCTCGTTGACAATGTCAAACGTGAGCAAAAACGCAGACTCTTTTGTATAATCCCCACAAGCGAGCAAATGAAGTACTCCATTCACATTAACCAAACTTTTTTTTGCAATCAAGTTCACTCGAAAATCGGGAGACTCCACGCCACGCCATGTATCTGTATTCAACGAGTAAACAAAGAATGAACGCCCGTCTTCAAAATCACCGATCGTACCCAACAGCTTAAAATTCACAATATTTCCCCATTCATCCTTCACAGATCCAAATCCAATGTATTTTAATGTATACCAATTACGAAAATCCATTCCAATTCCACCAGAACGACCACCCCTCAAAACCCTAACTTCTCTAATAGCCGGATTCCATAGCGCAGCATCAGCACCATGCATTACACAGAAAACTCCATCACAAACCCAAATTACATCCGACTTAAAAAACAAACCACCATAAGCATATCCAGAGCTCTTCGAAAATAGTGCGTATTTGCTGCCTCCAGCACCGATCGTCTTCGCCCTCCTGTCGACCACAATCGATTTAGGCAAAATCTGTTTGTTTAATTCCGGTTTTCCGAGGATCAGGAACGTACTAGGGTTTCGATTTTTTGTAACTGAAAACTGCAATCGACGGTAGAAAGAGTGTTTGATGAAATTACGCCATTGTTTCGAAACGAGCTGGAGACGGAGAGCTGATTTGACCGGAAGATGAGGAAGGATATTTAACAGAATGACATCTTCAGGTAGGGTTTCTTCTTCGATCTGCTTCATCGTCTTTCTAGGGTTCTCTGCGATTGGAATCTCCATATCCAGTTTTTGAGGATGTCTAAAAGCCTAAGTATTTATACTTGTTGTGAAATTCTTGATACGCACGGAATTCTTAATTCATGTCGCATGAAATCGTGACCGTTGGATTTCATAGATTTCCTAATTGTAGCGGTAGAGATTGACCAATGTCTATGTGCTGTAAATTACTATAATTATATATTTAATAATTATTATTTTAATGTTTCGATGACTTTTATACCTGGAAACATATCCGAAAAGTGATTCGCTGCTTATTTGGTGCAACAAAATAAAAAATTATTTTATTAATTAAGAATAAATATTTCTGTACGACGGAGAAAGCTCTGAAAAATCATCACTTACCTGATTGGCAGCCGCGTTCGATTTGTTACCGATTTGATCCTGAAAGGTAATCGAATCGTTGAAATTCGTGTGTGGAAATCGGTTTTGTTTTTGGTCTCATTTTTGGCGATAGGTTGTTTTTTTGCAATAGCGGACAGATTTGGCAGTGTGTGGAGAGGTTTGAGCTTTTGAGAAATTGAGACGAAAGTTTGAGGTTTTGGAAAATGGTGAAGGAGACGGAGTATTACGATGTGTTGGGAATCAAGCCGACGGCCACTGAGGCCGAGATCAAGAAGGCCTATTATATCAAGGTGGCTGGTTAATTTATTTTGATCTTTTTTGTCACTTTTTTTTTTTTGGAATTGGGTCAATTTGTAGTTCGTGTTTGGTGTGGTTGCATGGTATGGTTTTGGAATGAGACTTGATATTTTACTAGGACTGAGAGTGACCTTGGATGTGTGCAAATGTTAGGCTGTTCATGTGTGTTGAAGAATTTGGAGGAAGTTTCGGAGAGGTGGATTTGAGAATTGAGATGAGCTTGAGGGGTTTTGTATTTGGGTGTAGGTTTGATGATGTAGTTTCACAATAAAAAAGCGTGTATGTGAATGGATATTAATAGTCATGTTTAGAAATGAAACACATGAATAGCAGATGGAATGGAACGATGTTGAAAAATCAATTCGGATTTTATCAGTCTTTACTTTTCAAGTTTTCATATGTGAATACATGGTCTCTACATATGATATTATGCACATGACTTTGATCAGTTTGGAGGACATGTTCATTGAGTTTCTTTGTTGATTAAAGTGTCTTATCATCAAATTTGTTGTGTTAACCTCCCTGTCATTCAGGCCCGACAAGTCCATCCTGACAAAAACCCAAATGATCCCCTCGCTGCTCAGAACTTTCAGGTGAGGCCTTAATTAGAAATGAATTGTGGCTATAGCAGTCTCTTTCCACTTCCTTGACATTTTAATTAGTATTTCTAAATTCTGTACCAATTCGGATCATGGTATTAGTCAATGTTCCACTCTTAAAATTGATCTATCCTGTAAGTGATTGGTCTTTTTTTTAATTATCAAATTGGTTATGACCATGCTAGACAGTCAGTTCCTCTAGGATTTCGAATAAGAAACCCTGTGTTGGAGTGTCTTCTTCTAATAGAAGCATTGACAATGTTGAATCAGAGACCAATCATCAGCCGGTTTGTTTACCAGCTGGATTGTGTCAACTATAGTTTTGGATTATTTGTTTCACAAGTATTCAATCATGCGCACATATTTGGTTGGTATGCTGATTCTTCTTTAACAGGCTTTAGGAGAGGCTTACCAAGTGTTGAGTGATCCATCCCAACGACAAGCTTATGACCTGCATGGCAAATCTGGTATTTCGACGTAAGTTTCTAAGACGTGGCATTATCAATACACATCCTTATTCATACATACTATCTGTTAACCGTTTGTATTTCTGTTTTTTTACAGTGATGCAATTATTGACCCTGCAGCAATATTTGCTATGCTTTTCGGTAGTGAGCTTTTTGAGGAATACATAGGTCAGCTTGCCATGTCGTCTTTGGCCTCTCTAGACATATTCACAGAAGGGGAACAATTTGATCCTAAGAAGTTGCAGGAAAAAATGAGAGTATGATTCTTCATTTATAGTGCATTCGTTTCACTTTAATGTCATGTTTGCTTTATTTACATTATTGCATAACAAAATACCTAGGAAAGCCAGTTCTTTTTGATGGACCCTGCACTTTCAGGTTCTGTGTCTTGCAACTCCAAAATAATATATATTGACATGAATCTACTTGAAATGGAATGTTGCCCTTCAATTTACTGTGTGCCCCAGCTTAGATTATCTTAAAGGGTGTAGTACATCATGTGCATCAATTTTGTAAATTTATGATCAGTTAGTAAATGTATTCAGTCACGAGACCTTGTTTCAAAACATTGCCATCAATGGGAGTCAAGTTTTTGTGTCAGAAACTTGTTTGCAACTTCAGAAAATTGTAAAGAGCATTACATGTAAAAGTTGCAACTGATGACACTATGGATGGGTAGTTTCAGTAGCCACAATTTTAGAGTTGATGCCCCGGTAGCTACTAAAGTATGCCGTACAAATGGGAACGATGTGTTATACGTTTAACAGTTAATTGTTTTTGCCGTTGACATAGAGACTTCAGTTGCCATATTTGTTTGGTTTTTAATTATTCTTAAATCTCAACCAACTAATTTGTGTGCTGGTTGCACCTCTATTTGTACAAGGTAGTACAAAGGGAACGGGAAGAGAAACTTGCAGAGCACCTTATCAATCGTCTTAACCTATATGTGCAAGGAAACAAAGAGGAATTTGTGAGGCAGGCTGAAGCGGAAGTAGCAAGACTATCAAATGCAGGTACGTTTTCCAATTTAAGAAGCTATGTTTTTTGCCTCAAAATTGTCCGGAATCCGGATGTATCTACTATTACCTCAATATAAGTCTGACTCATTCCATAGACCTTAGTGCAAAGAAACCATCTCCACATTGTAGGGAGATTTAGAATTAGATGCTCTGAAGTGATATTTCTTTAGGGATGAGTGAGGCACCAGTTATTATCATTTATCTTTCTTATCATTACTTTTCTATTCTAGCCAGTATATCATTTATTGATCACAATCCTTCTTACACCCTTGCACGATACCTACTTATATTTGTTTCATTGTTTTGCAGCCTACGGTGTTGATATGCTGAGTACAATAGGGTATATATACTTTAGACAAGCAGCCAAAGAGCTTGGGAAGAAGGCAATATTTTTGAGGGTACCATTTATTGTTGAGTGGTTTAGAAACAAAGGCCACTTTATCAAATCCCAAGTCACAGCTGCAACAGGTTAGAATATACTATAGCCTTATTTACAGGTTTATTTTTATGTTTTGATATTACAGTGTCTGGAAATGCCTATAGTCGGAAAAATTAGATTTTAATAGTTTTTTTTGTGACTAGCCAGGTACTGTTCTTGGCCCTCATGCAGTCAATACTTGCTAAAACATGTGAAATTCAATGAAATGATGTTCAAATGAATGGTGATTTGTGCAACTCAGGGTAGTGGGTTTGGCACTTGCCATTCTATGTAGCTGAAGTCAGATTACAGCTAATAAGATCGATTGTCACCCTTGTTAGAAAGTGTTTGTCTGAATGATCCAGTAATTGGCTAAGAGTCAGCTTATATATTATTGCAGGTGCGATCGCTTTGATGCAGCTACAAGAGGACATGAAAAAGCAGCTAAATGCAGAAGGCAATTATACAGAGGAAGAGCTTGAACAATACATGCAGACACATAAAAAGTTAATGATTGATTCCCTTTGGAAACTTAATGTTGCTGATATTGAAGCTACTCTTTCCCGTGTTTGTGAGATGGTTAGAATCACTATTGTTTTTGCTTTGTAAGTCGGTCACCATTAATTATTTTCATATTATTTATTCCTAAACTACTGTGGTTTGCTGTAGGTCCTTCAAGATCACAATGTAACAAAGGAAGAGCTACGTGCCCGAGCAAAGGGCTTGAAGACACTTGGTAAAATCTTCCAGGTACCGTCTCCCACATCTCTTGCTAGTTGCTACCTATAAGTTAATGCAATTTCTTGATGGAATTTTTCAATGACCACAGAGGGTAAAGCCGGCCAATGATCACGAGAATGATCCCTTGCTGAAGAAAGAAGTTCACAAACTCAATGGAGATGAAAAGAGAAACGATACTTCCTATTCTAGCACTGCACCGACTAATCCGAATGGGCAAGCATCATATTCCTCTGGAGCTCAGGTGAGACTGTCCATCACCTGTCACTGCTAAAATCTGAAATGGTTTTGCACAATGTGTTAACTCATTTCTCTTCCACAAGCAGAGCCCCTATGTTGAGGCTCCTCGCTTCGCAGGCAACATGGACTTCAATTTCCCGATGCCAGCTGCGCCACCCGGTGTGCAAAGACAGCCTTGAGAACAAAACTTGGCCCATCTGTGTCAAGTAAATCACCAGCCTTTCCCGTAGTAGGCCTAAAAATGTGGGCAGTGGTGAAAAAGCTAGCTTCTTGTGTGTTGTTGTCTGTGATTGTATGAGTAGATTTGCTAAATGCCTAAGCTGAATATGCGTAGTTGTCTGTTGCTGCTGCTCCTTTGGCATTGGATGATGACATTTTTATATGACCAAAGCCATATAGATGTAGAATATCCTTGAACTAACTCTTCTATTTCCCATCAAAGAAAAAAAAAACTCTTCTGTTTCTTTTTTCTTCTGTCTCAACTCAATGTGGCTACTTTTTAGCTCTCATTTGTTCTCTTGAACGACATCGTTTTTGGTATGGCAGCTGTTGGGGAAGATTTTAGAAACAATAATAGGAGTCCTGCGCTGCGCTTCATGTGCTCAACCAACTTGCATTCATACCGATCTTCTTCTTTTTTTTTCTTTCAATTCTCATTCCAATCTGATGCCTAATTTGATGTACAAGTCTACCTTATGTAATGTAACTTTAACTTCTTTAGCAAATGCAACACTACCACACTTCTACCTTTGTCCATTACTTAATTCAAAGTCCTCAAATCTTGTTTTGCTTTATTCCATTTATTACTAAATTGCAATGAGTCCCAACCATTGCAGATCGAGATCGAGGAGTGGATCCATAATGTCACATTTTATGCATTATAAATGGAAAAAAAGGGGTACAAATTGGAGTTTTGAACCATTGTCTTTTTCTAAATCACCATCCAAATTATCAAAACTGGATTATGGTAATATTTTATGCACTCCTTATAGAGAAATCATTTAATAATCCAATCACGGCATAGTAATATTTTTGTATGAGATGATCATTATAATTGGTAAGTAGTGAAGAAAGATGCTTGTAAGAATAAAATCAAATTTATTCTAATTTCAAATTCACATCCACTGCTCAAAATTAATTTCAAATCAGTGACGCAACAAATTCTCTACTATATAAATCCACACCAAATCAACAACGAAGCCGACTGTAAATTAAATCCTAGAGAGAGAGAGAGACGCCGACGACGCACCGACGGCTCTCCGACCGGCACCAGAGCCGCTACGCTGACTGTAACATCCTCCGCCCTCTCTCTCTCTCTCTCTCTCACTCTCACTCGTCGTACCTGTAAGCGACAATAGCAAGAGGGATCCACTGCGCAACGAAAATTTATCAGTTAACGTTTGCATTCGTTAATCTACCGATTGGTGCTCCTTATTCGGGATCTGGAGTGTGGATTGCGTGATTGTTGAGGTCAGATCTGAGTGAGTTTAGGGAAAATGGAGGGCGAGAAGAAATCGTCGGTTTCGGATGTTGGTGCTTGGGCGATGAATGTTATTAGTTCGGTGGGGATTATTATGGCCAATAAGCAGCTCATGTCTTCTGCTGGTTATGGATTTGGATTTGGTTAGTGTTTCATTTCAGTCGATTTTGTTGTGCCCAATTTGTTTTGACTTTTTTTGTATTTGGGTTTGAATGTTTTCAGTTTGGATTTGTACCTAGTTGCTCGTTTGACCTGGTTAGAAGGATTTGTTGGCTATATGTTGTCAAATTTGTGTGATGTGAGTTTGTGGTTGTTTGAATTTGAACTATGGTTGACTGGAATTGATTAATTGGTTGACTGTAGTCTTCAAATGCAGAAATGTTTTAGGGATTTTAATTATCTTGATGTCAGAAATGCATTTTAGTGCAGAATATATTTGCTGAGTTCATTAAAAGGAATTACCACTATTGCATTTTACTAGAAAGAAGTGAATTGTGCTTGAAATGGGATGTTTTATGAAGGACTGACATAGACGCTTCATTTTTCGCAGCAACAACACTGACAGGGTTTCACTTTGCTGTGACGGCACTTGTGGGAATGGTGTCGAATGCTACTGGATACTCAGCATCAAAACATGTGCCTCTGTGGGAGCTTTTGTGGTTCTCTATAGTTGCCAACATGTCTATTACAGGGATGAACTTAAGTCTTATGCTGAACTCCGTCGGATTTTATCAGGTATGCATGAAAACGAACTCATTCAACTCTTTAAATGTGGTGTAATGCTGGTCTCTATATCCTCTCCTTTTTCTGAGTTGTTTCTTCAGATTCTCATTTTGATTGATCATCTTTAGTTTAGTTCATTGCATACACCCATAATATATATTTTCTGTTAGACATCGGCTGTCATCGCTTATGTTGGATTCCCGTCAAATTTTGACTCTTTTTGCTGCTTCTTTTAACTGTATAATGATAAAAGCTTCTTTATGCTGCAGATTTCGAAGTTAAGCATGATTCCAGTTGTTTGCGTAATGGAATGGATAATGAACAACAAGCATTACTCTAGGGAAGTTAAAATATCTGTGGTCTTTGTGGTGATAGGTGTTGGTGTTTGCACGGTAACCGATGTGAAGGTTAATGCAAAGGGTTTCATATGTGCCTGTGTCGCTGTTTTGTCAACCTCTTTCCAGCAAATTGTGAGTAAAAGATTCTTCAAACTGTACTAACTATTTTTGAACTTGAATCACGGCCAGGCAAAGAGATGGGTTAGCTATCTGATTGGTCAATATTTTTCTTGGTTTGGTCAACTACACAAATTTCATTAGTGACATCATCTTTCCTGCTATTGTCACGCCATTCCAATATTAATGTGCATTCATTTTCTTCGCTGCAGTCTATAGGTTCTTTGCAGAAGAAGTATTCCATTGGATCTTTTGAACTGCTGAGCAAGACGGCCCCAATTCAAGCCCTGTCTCTTTTGTTGCTTGGCCCATTCATTGATTATTACCTCAATGGCATATTCATCATCGACTACAAGATGTCCCTTGGCGCTGCAGTAAGCATAAATCACTCACCTGAAATGAAGCACCAAAACCTGTGATAGTTTAAACAGAAACCTCTAATAGTATTATATTTCTCGTGGTTCCAATATGTGCAGTTATTCATACTCCTCTCATGCACCCTAGCCGTGTTCTGCAACATCAGCCAGTACCTCTGCATCGGGCGATTCTCTGCAGTATCTTTCCAAGTCCTGGGCCACATGAAAACCGTCTGTGTTCTGACTCTAGGCTGGTTGCTATTTGACTCGGCTCTAACCCTGAAAAACATCTTTGGAATGACTGTCGCGGTCGTTGGCATGGTGATATACAGCTGGGCTGTTGAAGTTGAAAAGCAAAGGCAGGCAGCTACAAAAAATCTCCCCAGCATGAAAAATAGTCTTACAGAAGAGGAAATTAGACTGTTAAAGGACGGAGTGGATACCAAACCTATAAAGGATATTGAACTTGGTGGAACAAAATGATTGTTAGTCAGTTCTCTCCATATCATCATTCTTTTCTTCACATTTATAGTGAGCGTTAATTATAGGGTATATCATACCCGTCCACAGTATGTATTTTTGCCGTCTTTGTGAACTCTCAACCTTTACATTAAAATAATAGATTTATTTGGAAGACACATTTTTGCAGAGTTTTTTTCAACAAATGTCTCCAGGGATTGAACTGTTATCGGCTTGTTTTCAAAGTCTACTCTTGTTATTCTTTTCTGTCATTTATATTGATCTGTCAGATTCTGCCCTGTAGCATTCCCATCTTCATTAGATATTTTATTGATGTAACTAAATTATCATTTTTCTCTGAAAGTTGTTTCTCACCAAAATGTCGAGTTGCTGATAAAATAATGCCATTATGCAACTACAAAACGATGCTTCTGTTGTCGTTTTAATGGCAGATGATTTCAAAGGTCCATTACATATCAAACTATGACCTGGAGAGTGATCTGTTTGTTGACTGCATAATGAGTTCCGATCCAAGAGGTTGAGGAAGATGGGGAGCCGTGCGAAACAGTTGATGCCGGATGTGGTAGCATTGGCAATGAATGTGATCGGTTCGGTTGGGTTTATTCTGGTGAATAAGCAGCTTATGTCTGTTTACGGTTATGACTTTGGACACGGTTAGTGTTTAAGATCTGTTCTGCCGTCGATTTGGTTTGTGATTAGATTTTGAATATCTGCAGTTTGGTACGTGATTCAGTATGAGCTTTTGC
Organism: Rhodiola chrysanthemifolia; assembly: GCA_033675395.1. Taxonomy (NCBI): domain Eukaryota; kingdom Viridiplantae; phylum Streptophyta; class Magnoliopsida; order Saxifragales; family Crassulaceae; genus Rhodiola; species Rhodiola chrysanthemifolia. The sequence continues at coordinate 18,834,895 of CM066204.1, forward strand.
AGTTTTGGTTTGTATTTGATGCTTTTTCAGTTAAATGATCTATTTAGAAGAAATATATAAATAATATGTTTTTGGATTATGGTCGGCAAATGCTTGTGTTAAGGTCGATGTTGAGACTGTAGGATCTGTTGACTTCGTCGGAATCCATTTTCAATAAAGAAATTGTGTGAGATATGATGACTGTTTCACTGCAAGAGTTGAAGAACTGGCTTTTATTTCTGTTTGAAACTTCCATGTTATGTAATTTATAAGGGCATTCACTTGGAAACTGAGATGATTTATTTATTTTATTCAGCAACGACGTTGGCTGGGGTTCACCTTGCCATAACTGCCTTCATGAGAATAGTGCCAAATACTACTAGGCCATTGGCATTAAAATCTATACCTCGATGGGAGATTTTGTGGCTCTCGCTAGTTGCCAACATGTCTACCGCAGGGTTGTACTTGAGCCTCATGCTTAACTCTGTAGAATTTTATCAGGTATGATGGTAGTGCTAACTTGTCAAACTATTATGCTAGTTGTGGTAATCATTTTTATAAGCAAAACTTTTACTCTGAAAATGCATATCAACATTGAACAGCTTATTTTAGTACTATGATCTTCTTTTAGAGATGCTGCTTTGAGTTCTCATATTTGATCTGTTATGCACGTTATAGTTCACTGATACCTCAGATCTCCATATGACTTGTTCATTGCGTCGCTAGCATTAAATATACAAAGTCCAGGCGAACAAGGTTTCATGGAGTTGTATATATATATATATATATATATTTTCTTAAAAATGACAACAGTGTGCTTGTGCGGCAGATTTCTAAGTTAAGCACAATCCCAATTGTTTGCGTAATGGAATGGATTGTGCACAACAGGCATTACTCAAGAGAAGCTAAAATGTCTGTACTGGTTGTGATGACTGGTGTTGGTGCTTGCACTGTTGATGAGATGAAAGATAACACAAAGGGTTTCTTATGTGCCTGTGTGGCTGCCTTGTCGACATCTTTCCAGCAAATTGTGAGTATAAAACATGAACTGATCTTATTCATGCAGTGTAAGTTAACTGACATGTCACTCTTTTGCACTGCAGTATATGGGTTCTTTGCAGAAAAAGTACTCGGTTGGAAGATTTGAATTGATGAGCAAGACAGCTCCAATTCAAGCTGTGATTCTCCTGTTGCTAGGGCCGTTCATTGATTATTACGTCAATGTGATGTCTGTTGGTGCGGTTGTAAGTTTACATTACTTTCCAAGCACTGAAATACCTAGGACACTCTTGGTGCAGATGTTTGTGTTTGTGTCGTACACCCTAGCTGTATTCTGCAACATAACCCAGTACTTCCAATACCTCTTCGTCGGGCAATTGAACTCGGTCACCTTGGACAGCTTTGAAACAGTCAGTGTCCTGATTTTGGGCTGGGTGCTATTTGACCCATCACCAACCTTAAAGAGCATCCTGGCAGTTACTGTTGCAGTAGTTGGCTCAGTGCTCTACAGTTGGGCAGTTGAAGTTGAAAATCAGAGGCTATGGATTACCAAAGATTTCCGTAGCATGGACAAGATTCTTGCCGAAAAGGAAACCACTACAATGCTCAAGGAGGAAGCTGGTACAAAACCAGTTAAGGATATTGAACATGGCGAAACTGATAAATAGACAGTAGTATCCTTTTCTCGATCTTTTCTTTACTTGTCTGGATAGTGATAATTATCAGGCAGGCATCTGGTTCTTTTGGTATATGTATGGCCATTATGAATATAAATGTTTTTTTTTTTTTTTTTGATTCATAAGTGGATTTAAACCACCGAAAACACAAACTTACAAAACCCTAGGAACAGGCAAACACCTTCACTGTGATAGGAATATAAATGTTTCTTGGAATGTTCATTGCGTAAAGGCACTGATCCTCCATTCTTACACAAGTTGGGTCGCATTCTAGCCAGACTGGTTCATACACCAGTCTGTGTGAATCCAGGAAGTCCCTGTCGTAAAATCAATGACAGATGAACATCCAAGAGCAAGGTTAGCATCCATCAAACAATGTACCATTTGATGGTGACATTCATTTTCTAATGGGGATCTTTTATCACGCTATTACCCTGCTTCTTTTTTACCATAGGGGAGGATCAAGTTGAGTTTAATGTGTGTCATGGCTTTAGTCATCAAAAAATGTAACGAAGATGTTCTTATCTATAACATTGAAAAAAGAGTATGGATAGAGGCAAGGTTGCGGCTTTCCTTATCAGGATAGTTGAATAAATTAATTAGCTTATCCTATGAATCCACCAAGCATCAACTCTTTCAATGTATATGTATGTACTGTTGGATAATCAATCAAACACAAAGTGTCATAAACTGAATACACGATATTACATCTGATCTGTGTGATGCTAAATTTTAGATGAACCATCCATCAGTGCCTGGCTGGTAGTATCTATACTTAGATACACAGCCAATATTAAAGGGCAAGTTGTGACATATCATGAGCTGTGATTAGTTTAATCATTAGTTATTTATTGTTAATTTTTTTTATTTTTATAACTACTATGTCGCAGGAAAAAACAGGGGAAGGTGGGTTTTATTCTTTAAAACCTGGGCTTAAAACAACCAGCCACTCCCACCGGAAGCCACCCTTTTTCATTTCTTCTTCATATACATATATAAAAAGCCTATTTCAACTATCTCTCTTTTCATAGATAAACATTCTACTGTGTTGTACACCATGACAGCAGCAGAGCCTAAATCAGATTCGGTGTTCAGGAAGCTTCGTCGCATACTCTTTCGAAGAGGCAAAGGAGGAAAGGGCGGCGTTTCATTGTCCGTCAAGCCTGCCACCCAAGTGAGCCTGCGTTCTGTTTTCAGCTACTTTGACGTGAACGGTGATGGAAAGATCACGCCGGAGGAGCTGCGGATGACGGTGGGAGAGGAGCGGATGACGGCGGAGGAGGCTGCTGCAGCCGTGAAGTCATTGGATTTGGATGGAGATGGAGTGTTGGGGTTGGATGAGTTTGAGCAGCTGATGGGGGAGGGGGCAAGAGGAGAGGATGAGAGGGAGAAGGAGTTGAAGGAGGCGTTTCAGATTTTCAAAGCAGAGGAGGAGAGTGAAGGCATAACGGCTAGTGGGTTGAAGAGAATGTTGACAAGGCTTGGGGAGGTTTGGTCGATGGAGGAGTGCAGGATGATGATCAGAGAGTTTGATCTGGATGGGAATGGAGTCATCTCTTTCGATGAGTTTGTGTCTATGATGACATAGTTCAATCGATTGTTGTAACAACTGTATGTACATGTGAAATACAAAAGCCATGAGTTGTTTTGACCTGGAATGTACTGATGATGAGCATACAAAGGAATGTAAATGCGCACTTTTTTTTTCCGCAAGTCCTGCATCCGATAGCAACATCTTTTCAAAAAGGGTAATATGCAGCCATTCGGGGCGACAACAACTTGGCGTGGCGTAGAAAAGACTCGAAGCTCGCATAACTGTAAATTTGAATCGTCACAAGATAATTTCTTTTCTTGTTACAAATTTAAAGCTCGAACTAACAAGTTTCTATTCTAAAGTAAGGGGTTCGATAAGCTGCTGATTGGCAAGCATGGAGAGCTTTAAAGGGTGCTGGCATGGCATGTAATCTAGGCCTCTGGCCCTGAATAACAAATAGGAGATAATTATAAGTAAGAAAATCAAATCAAATAAATTTCTGCAGCAGTTACTCTTGTAAACATAATATTGACATCATAAGAGTAATGTTTGAAATCTTTTAAATGACTCAACTTCGTGCCTTCTAAAAGTCCGTGTATGGTCATAAAAAAATGCATGTATATGAATTATGATCAAATTATATGACGACCAGACCATGTTCTTGTTATTTAAACCTAAGATATGAAGCAATAGTGAAATAAATGGAATAACAAGGGAGACAGTCATTACAACAACCTCCAATGCATTTCAACATATCATCCCTCGCATCCGAATCATAATTCTCAATTAAAGTTGGTATGTTGTAACAACTCTCTACATTAACACGAGCCTCAAACCGCTTAGCCTACTTCTCAAAGCTTAAAGATGAGTGTCACGACGTCAAATCACTTACGGAACGGCTGTGCAAACCCATATTTGAATCCCTAAATCATTCTCATTTCTCAATCTCCTAGTTTATCAGTATCTAAACACATCACATTACTAGTTCCAAAACCACAAAACTGATTACAAACGGCTAACTCTGTAAGCAACTAAATCTGATTACAACAATAGGACAGCCACAGCCATAGGTTATTCATATTTAACTCAATATCACAGACACGCCGCAATAAATGAAAATCAATGATGGGGAAAAAATGGAAGAATGTGGATACCTTAGGAGTGATTATGACATCCTCCCCTTTGCTGATGGAGTGTAATCCTTTCCTGAGCCCATTGGGGTGAAGGAGTTGAAGAGGTCGACATGTGGTTGGAGTCGGGATTCTTCACTAGTGTTACATTAACCTTAATCTTAGCAGAGGGGGCTGATCCGGCTGACAGGACAGGGAACAGCTAGAGCTAACCGCTTAACACCTCCATTGTTACCATTTCCTTTTTTGAAAAAGAAATTGTGTTTCCTATTGCTTAATGAACAATATAGTTTTCAAACTTGAATGATAAATATACAGTCAGTCAAATTTTATAGAATCTATTCATTTTCGTAGTCGTGTACTTAATTTCAATATAAAAACAAACAGAAACTTGTTCATTTTGTCTAAAATATTAATATGAAAAATTATGTATGAGGAACGTGAAAGAAGAATCTCTTGCACAAAATCAGAGTGACAAGTAAATTTATGAAAGGCAGGCAAAAACAAATTAAAAGCTAAGCATAATTACACAAGAACACTTTCCTATTACGCATTAAAAAACACTTTTCTATTATAACATTAATTGATTACATGGTGTAACTATTTCGCACAACATTTATAAGATTGGGAATAAACTATTTGATCATCTTCCCAATCCCTCCCCTCCCTAAACGTATAAGTTAACATGTGCCACCTACCGCTTAGTCTCTTCCTTTCTGCGAGTCCATGTCCAACTCCTAGCTTGTATTCATTCTACAAACGGAAACATATCTTTCTGATTAAGTAAGTTGAACGCTCCCAACAGTCAAATAAAGAGTTAGCAGATAGAAAGGTTGTTTCGGGATTGAAAACATACAGGTGTTTACTGTGCCGATGTATATGTTACTTTGCAAAAGATTCCTGCTCAGATTGTGCCGTAGTCCAGCTTCTCCCAGGTAAATGGAGAATCCATTCCAGTGTATGGATGGCCCCTGAAGTATAGACAGACACAGACACAAACAGCAGCAATCGCCAACATGGAAAGTATGAAGGGGCGAGCAACCATCCCATGCGAACCTGGAATCCTTCTTCGACTGCATCTTGCAGCAGCAACCGCACATTGGGAGCAGGACATAGCTTGTTGCTTGAACTGATGGCTTTCCGTGGGGCCAGGACTAACAAATGCTTGTTCCACAGTCTCATTTTCGTCTACTGATAACGAAATTTGGTTGTTTCTTCTATCAGCAAGCTTTTGTGCTACAAGCCGGTTGTACGAGGGGTTATTTCTCAATGTAGCATATGCACATGGAGATTGGCCGCTTTCATCTAACTGAGACTTCCAGCATGACAACCCGAGCTGCATTTAAACAAAAGAGATACAAGGCTATGAGGTACTCAAAGACTGAAAGCTGGACTGACTTTGAATAGACAGCCGGGTCTGTTTCAGACATAAAAAAAGTGCAGTGAAACTAGACCTCATGGCATACAGAATCCCATAAGAATACATTTTGCATACTAACCCTAAATAAAACTCGAATATAAGAAGAGAAGAACAAAACGGAAAACGAATCAAATAACGAAATCCAGAAACAATTTCTGCACAAAGTGTTTCCAGTTAATACTAAAAGCATGCAAGACGTAGCTATAGCAGAATATGAAAAATCTCTTTTGAGGTATGCTACAACTAGAAGTGGGGCAAAAACTGTCAATGGCATGTCAGCATATGTGATACGACACAGTCAATAAACACATCACAAGGACCCAATGATGTATTCTAAAGCAAAAACTTAGCATGAAAATCAAACGCAGTATGCACTATTAAAATTGACATGCAATGGAATATGATTCTGATACCTCTAGCGGATCATTCGTAAGAGCATCAACCACATCTTCTGACCCTGATGTGCAAGCAGCAATGTGCAGTGGCGTGAGTCCACCAGGTCCAGAAATATTAGGTAAGAAAACATATATCTTTGATTGTTTAGGGTCACTGCTGACTATGGAATAGTTGATAAGCATGTCAACCATTCTCCTACACCTCCTTTTGACAGCCCGGTGCAACAGTTGAACAGCTGACACCATTTCAGAGACATCTACTGGAATTCCATCACTGCCCATTTTTTCTTCCACCAAAATATCAAGTAGTCTCTTAACCAGAAAAGAGAAATCCGTTTCCACTGAAAATGTTAATAAAAACTTGAACCGATATATTGAATATTCAAGATCATTTGGGGAGTCCTTCTTTGTTTGGAATAACCATCCAAGTTCGTTCAAGAAATGCAGGATTTCTTCTCTGGGCCGTAAGACGTCCGATTCTTTCTCTTCAGACATGGCATCAGACAATTTCAGATCTGCTTCAAGTTCAAACTCAAGTTGTCTCAGTTCCCTGCATATGTTGGAATCAGCTATGATGACTGGAAAGCTGTTGCCTTTAAACCCATTCTCCACCTGCCCGGGAAATTAAACTAATCAACGGGATGACAACTTCATAAGGATTAACTCAGAAGTTAGTAACAAGGCAAACAGGAGTAAGTGAAAAGAAACCTCGATAAAATAGCGGCCAGTTCCATTGGGGGCTGCAATGTGAATCTCGCAGCTACACAACCTTGTCCCATCGAAAAAGGTATCCTGAATTGTAGTGTCGGAAGGTTCCTTCGTTATGTATCCACCCATGAATGTGCAATGTATCCTGAAGATTTTCGGAGCATTTTAATTAGTAAGAGGTTGCGTAGTCTTAACTCTTAATAAAAGATGAACTAAACAATAATCACTTACTTTGTGCCGTGGTAAAGATTTCTGCCCGTTAAACGTACACGAGTCTCATGACCAACAACGATAGCCAATGGAGACACTGATATCAGATCCGGTGCTTTTGGTGTTATCCATGCCTTGCACAATCGAAGATTTCCTAATTGACCACGTAAAAGGTAACGGCTAAAATTAAAATCACTCCTAATGATTACATTACATCCATGTCGTCTGGATTCACGTTGTTTACAAATTAGATGCAAACTAACCTTTGTTATGTGATGCAAGTTGTTTGCCTGTTTGAACTAAAAATCTTCCATCTTTCCATATATCGATATGTGTACGCTGAATCAACCAGGAGACATGCTCAAGCAGGTTCTGATCAAGCTGAAAACAGCATGCAGGTCATGGAAACACCAGCAAGTTAGAGCCAGGCATCATCATTCAAGCCAAACAAGTTACAGGTATAAAGGAGCAATCGCTTACTTGCTCCCAAGAAGCAGATGGCATTGACACGTATACGGAAAGAACCACACAACCAGGCCTTATGTAGCTCTCCGTTTGTGATGGAGCATTTGATAGCCAAGCCAATATCTGAAAAACAATGAGAAAGGGAACTTAGCATTTATGAAGATCCCTACATTATCAAATAAAATATTGGAACAAAATAGAATTTTCTGATCGCCAACCAAAACAAACCTCAGAACGCAAAGACACCGGCAGACGATCGGGACCCTTACCAAACAGTTTGAATTTTATTATACGAGTGAGATCCTGAGAGAATAGAGTAAAGAAAACACAAAATCACAGGCTAGATCTACAACTAACTCAAATCGAAGTAATAGGTGCATACATCATTAACCCTGAGGCCTGAACTGAAAAAACATTAGAAATGAATGTTTATACAGTAAGTTGATACCTGAGCACCACATGTGGAACTTGAAGGCGAGTCATCGGAACCAGGTGAAGCAGTTGCGGGGTGATTTGTGGACCTTTGAAATAAATCAACTTCAACACCCTTGTTTGAGCCACCAAAAAGATCAAAAGACATAGTACCACAGGGAGTCTTGTCGGCCTGCGCTTTAGCATTAATCCCGTGGGGAATCTTTTGGTGATTCTGTTTTGATGACTTCATAGGGAACAGCTGAACACCGGGAGAACTTGAGGGAGATCCATCTTCATTGTGGTTGCTACTATCAGAGGAGAAGTACTTGCTAGAATTTGCCATTTTAAGTGGGCTATTATTATCTTCTGGTGAAGAAAAGAATAACGGTAACGGTAACTTAACTTGAGTATCATGAACTTGGCTATTTGAATCTTCTGAAGGAGAGTGACAGATATTACTGCTCCTCTCTCCTCCAATGAAAGCCAAATCCAAGGTTGTTTGCTTTCTCGCATTGAAAGGATTAGGGTGATAAGTATTAGCAGATTTGGTTTTCTCACTATCACTGCTTTGACTGCTTCTTTGTGATGGAACTGTGAATAGATCAGGTACTGGCACTGAGGCATGAGGAGGAACACCAAGCAAGTTAAGGGTTGATTGAGATGATGAATTCGCACTACTTCCAGTCAGATGTTCAGGGGAAGCTTCACCAGCAGTTTTATTTAAATTATCAGACACTGGCAGCTTTGATGTCGCTTCGGAAGGTGGGGGGAATGAACTTATCTTGCTAATGAGCTGAATGAGTTGTTCTTGGTTAGGCACAACAACTGGGGCACCGTTAACATTGTCTTTGTTTCCTGACAACATAAGCGTACACCTTTTTATACCTAGCGCACTTGTAAGAACAAATAAGAGATAGCCATGGTATTTGGTATATTGATAGTACCTTGTGCACTAGTTAGAGCTGCTAACAAGCCGACCAAATTTAAACCTGTCTTTAGAGCATTTTCTTGACCACCAGTAGATAACAACTGAGGCGTGACTTCATCAGGTTGCGTCTTCCTTCTACGCCTATTATGCCCAGCGAGTCTGCGCCTACAGCTGCGCTTCCCCTCATCAAACTCCGAAAGAACATGAAACCTACAAATAGCATATCTATCAGAGGTCATTGCCATTTTTTAATATATGTCTTAAAATATTGTAGCAAATCTAAATAGCAGAGAAGATAAGGCGATGACCAAAAAAGATCTAAACTTACCAAATAACTAAGTATTAATTAGTAAACCCTAGTAGACCATAAAACCAAATAGTAAGCAATCAAAAATTATCAAGTATTTTTTATCAAAAAACAAAAAAATTATCAAGTATTAGTACAACATAAAATCATGTTTACAAATTTTGTGAAGATAGCCATCAACAAACCTGCTACATTGTTGACAAAACCGTTGCATTCGCTTCCCCACCAATGCTTGGGCGGCTTTACTGTGAGATTCACAAACTTTGTGGCGGCGATGATAGTCCTTGGCATTAGATAGATCAACCATACAGCTATCCACCTGACACGTAGGATGATTGGCATTTCCACTTCCCGCAAGAAATTTAGCGCCGTTTCCCACAGGAGATCCAGCAACCCTTTTGCTTGGCCGTGATGCCGGCTCATCACTATAGCTCGAACCACCAGAACCACTACCCAGCTTCAAGCTCAAACTTCCATCATCTTCAACCCCAACTTGATTACCGTTGCTCCTATTCTTCAAACTCGTAACACTTTGCACCAGCGTATCCAAATTCATTGCACTTTCATCCACCGGCTGTGCCACGAACCTGGTCCAATCCCAGTTCCACGCCTTTGAATTCCAGCTCTGCACACCTCTTGGCGGATGATAGGCCTGATCAGTCATTATCTCATGCTGCTGATACGCCAGATCCCTCTTCCTCGCCATGTCAATAACACCACAGGAATCAATTCACAACACACCTACACTCACTTCAAACCTGCACCACAAGAAAGTCAAAAATCCTCACATTTCCACACACCATCAAACCCTAACAACAACAAAATCAATCCTCATCTTCAATTCCATCCATTTAACGGAAACAAATTTCACCACACAACACCAAAAAATCACCCACTGACCTAAAACCACCTAAAATAAACCAAATCAAAACCAAAATCCAAATCCAAATCCTCCTAAGATCTCGAACACAATCCTACCTTCACGTGATATCGACTAAATCTCCGGCCTGACGGATTCAACACAACCACCACTACTCAGATCAACGCGTCTTCTGCCATGATAAGATATGAGCAGCACATCTCGCCGCCTGAAGAGGAGGATATGGAATGAGAAGACTCTGAACAACGCTTTGCTTTTACTTTTCTAGCTTAGTACGACATCCGAGCTTTAAACTCCATCGCTGGTTTTTTTACCTTCTCGGACTGAGGTGTACCATCTGTAAATATAAGAAACTTCATTGACTATAATCATAGGTTTATATGTACATACATGCAAATTCTGGGACTGAGAATGGGTGTAATTTGTTAATATATGAAACTTTAGGGACTGGAAAAGTCAAAGCCGCCCGCAATTGCAACGAAGAATCCAATTAGCTTCCTTCTTTGTTGTCCGTCTCTATCTACAATCTACAATCTACATCCACCTTTTGCTTTTTTATTTCATTTTACTTTATTTCTATTTTCATTTTAGTTTATCTTTGTTCACTTATTATTTACTATTTTTTTTTTTGGAAAAACGAAATACAGATTCATAACTAATTTTAAATATTAGAAATCAGTAATAGTTAAATAAGCAACACTAAAAAAACAAAGACATTGGTTGTGTTTGATGAAATTGTGAAACAAAAAAATCATATCGCATTATAAGATATAGTTTCGAAGAATAATAAATGTTTAATGTAACCAATAATAAGTCATTTGAAAAAGTGCACTTTGTGAAAATATTGACGAACATTGATGCATATATTTATGTGCACAGTAAAATATGAAGTTATCGTGTCACATACTGATTTATATAAGAAGATACGTACAAGTAAAATACAGTTACGTCATATGGAAATATTGCAAAAATGCATTAAAATTCCATGTGATTGAGTCGCACTTCGTTTACTTCTTTTGTCGAGTAAATTAAAGAACCTCAACAATTTGCATTATATTTTCATCTAGAAACTTTAGGGATGTGTTTCAATAAATTACCATAATTTTGAGACAATTATGTATGGTTTCTCATTGAGGAAGGCACTTGTTTTAGATTCAAATATCGCCAAAACTTAAGGCCAAATATGATGAGTGATTTTAAAGCTATTGATTTCTTTGTTTATGTTTTAGTCCCATGGTTGATGATGTGATTAGTTACAAATAAAAACTATCAATTCAATCAATTTGAAATCTAAAGATTCTTCAATAAATTTATTAGTTAATACTCAATAGTCAATAGTAATGAACTAAGCCGTTGACTATTTATAAGCATGAGGATTTACAAAGATTTAAGCGCAAGGATCATAGCATGGAATCAAGACTTCTAAACAAGAACTTGATTGACTTTTTAATGAAGTTGACATTAATTTAAAAAAATATCAAGATCTTGTAGGAATATGAGTTTCATTTTCAATGATGAATTTTAATTCTGATGAGCTAAAAACTAGGAACAGCGACATGCCGACATGGACTTATTATTTGGTGGAATGCTTCCCATGATCTGCATTGTTGAGTTATTGATAATGGTTGAGCATTTTTACATTTGAGCAAATATTGTGGAAGCTGTGGCTTTGTCATTTGTAATATTTTGGATTGGGGTGAACCTAGGGTTTTAACCTAATAATTATTAGGAAGAAAAAAATTTGGGGGTTTGACTAAATAATCAATAAAATTAATAATTAACCTAATAATTCCGCATTATCATGCATTGCGCAGCAAATTTTGCACATATTTGGAAGAAAAAAATTTGATCTATAGATGACAAATAATAAAATTTGGGGGTTTGACTAAATAATCCCATTACTTTAGAGGTCAAAGTCGGAAAAAGAGGCTAAACATTGTTGTGGGAACAAATGAATGATAAGTTTAGGCCTTTATGGTGCGTAACTGTGCAACCAGAAAAGAAACCAACCATGTGCGAATCAGGCACTCAAATGGCAACACTATTAGGTAAAACCAAACTTCAACTGATCACTGCATTTCAAAATAGTAATGACAAGTTGCCTTACATAATATATGGAGCAATCGTCTGATTCAAAGGGCATATATATATATATATATAATAAAGGGTAGTGATGTTTGGCTGTTTGCAGCTGCGGCTACTTGTGTATCTTTAGGAACTGTATTTTTTGTGCGCTTATTGTCATGGAGAGATATAAGCATAGGTCATGTTCTAAGCAGAATGTGTATATTTGACTTGGTGAAGCTGAGAAGAGAATCCGCTCTACTTATGATGTCACTGGAATGAAGAATGTAAGCAAAATTGAGTTGGAAGCTGATTTGGGGTACCTTTTCGTTGTTGATGATGTTGGAACTCAATAGTGAAACCTTTCCCTTATGGCTTATACGAGAAGTACCAAATCCCTAGCAAGACCAGTGCAGCAGCAGCAAAGGATGAGGCACCAATCCACATCCACATCTGCATCTTTCTCCTCCCCCTGTTTCGTAAGGGTAATGGCATCACATTTGTTTTTGGCACCTTTGGGTAATTTGATGGTTTGTGATGCCTCTTAGAATGAGTAAGAGGCTTTTCGGTGAGCTTGGTTTCCTTTGTGAGCTCTGCTTGGGTTTCGCGTACTGCCATCAATTCTTTTTCATTGCCCTGTTCCTTAGCTCCTTCTAGTGTCTTCTTCTTTTCTTTTTTCCTTTGCCTCTTTTCCCTCTCCTGTACACAAGTTCAGTTCAGGCATCGTGAAAACATGTTAGGTGATTAAAAGAACATGTAACATTATAAAGGGGTAGTACTTCAAATTGCAGAGGGTCACTAAAGGCAAACCACAATTTTTTAAACGGTTACCTTCTCTCTCTGTTCAGCTTCCTTCTTGGCTCTTAGCTCCGCCCTTGCCTGTGCCTTTTCTGCCAATTTTTTCTTCCTCTCCAATCCTTCTTTTGCTTTACCTTTCTCCTCCAACCTCCGCTGCTCCATCCTTTTGACTTCCTCCTCTTTCTTTCTCTTTTCTTCTGCTCTCTTAGCAAATTCCTCTTCCTCTTTCGTTCTCTTAGCCTCTTCTTTTTCCTCCTGAGTTGGTTCCCGGTCGCGGACAGTTAACACTTCACTCACTTCTGCAGCAGGTTCTGATTGCTTTTTAGCTTCCTTCTTCTCTACAATTTTCAGCACAGGCTCCTCGACAGGTTTTTCAGCTATAGAAGGTATGGCTATCTTGGACTGCTCCAGTGATGGGAACTGTGATAAGGAGTTGGTCACAGTGATGTTCGTCACACCTTGTGAGTGAATAATCCTTTCATTTCTCACATAGGGTAGAGAAGGTGGCTCCTCGTCAAGGCCGAGTGAACGACCATCCAGCGTCTTCAGTCTCCTAAGGGTCCTTATCGCGTTGCATTTTACATAATCATTTCGAAACTCATCATTTGTGTTCCACGTTTTCATGACCATCTCCACCTAGACAAATTAACCATAAGTTTTTCCAACAATCAAAACGAAATCGAGGGCGACAGATATAACAGTTCGAATGCTTGAGCCCACCTGGTTAACACAAAGGCTATGGAGGGCTTCTTTGTCTCCTGATAATGCATGATAGTTAGCTGCCTTCTCGTTATCCTTGTATATGCGAAAGAACTTGTTCTGCACAGCCCAAAAATGCATTTAGTATGAATCAATTCTTAAACAAATTGCTAATCACCCTACGTTTGTAGAGAAACTTAAGTGATATCCATAGCGCCCACAAGGATAAAAGATAACTTTCATCAATCTGTTGTGTAAAACACAAATTCTGAAAGTTAGAGAGATATAACCCCCAAACATAAGATGGATACTTAAGGTTTGGTCTTCTTATTTTTTTCAGGTTATGTGTAAGCCACTATCTATGTCAACAGTTTTTACACCATTGTTGTGTAATGAAATCCCGTAAATTCACACTCATGGTTATCATTTAAAATGGCCAAAAGAGAATAACTGGATATATGATTGGCAAATTATCCGCAACCTTTATTGTCCAGAATAAATAGTGGTGATATAATAAAAAAAGCATGACTTCAATAGTATGGCATCAATTTCAAGTCATTTATGTAGTTTTCGCTTCTTGCTAGTAAACAGAAAAATAAGCATACCTTTTGAGCCAACTCTCTCCTCAAGCTCACTAAAGACATGTACGCTTCTTGGCAAACACGATCAGCAGCTCTGTATTCGAGTTTTAGTTTGTGTAGTACAGAATATTTGTCAAAGCATTTCTTTTTAGCAGCTTTTGTCACACTTTCAGCTTTCTGGACATCGCTTCTGATTGACTCCAATTCCCTCTTTAGAGACTGTCAATGCAACAATACACATATCATAACAAAACGTGTGGCATCCTCTTAAAATATAGTATTGTTACTTCCCTATGCTTTTATGGAACGCGAATTCGTAAATTATTAGCTAGACCAATGGTAAAATCAGTTTCACATCTGAAGGAGACATTAGCATTTGAAGAGAAAGATTTTTACTTTTAAATGATCTTTTATATGGTCCTTCTGATCCATAGCTTTTTGAAGCTCTTCATGAGAGCCAATGCTGGATGAAAGCTGGTCCCTAAAATGCTTCAGCCGCTTGATATCACGCATGAGTTGTTTTTCTTCACTTAAAGGAATTGTTTCATGTTGCATCTTGTGCTCCATCTTGCGTATCTGCTCAAGTCAAATCACATGATACCTCATTTGGGCAAGTATATTGGGTAGGAAATTATATGCTTTAAGAGGCACTTCAAGATAATAATGATAGATAAACGCTTACATCCCCATCCATGCCTTCAACCGTCATGGCATTGTTCACCTTATCAATCACTGCTTGAGCAGCATCTATTTCTGTGCGCTTGGCCTTCAATTTATCTCGTGCAGCTTTCTCTTCTAGTTTTGCAGCTTCTAATTCATCATCGAATTCCTGACAGACAGTCTGTCCATGGCAAAACAAAATCAGTGAGCAGGTGGATCAAAAGAAGCAATGAAAATAAAAAGAACTTATAACTCTATTAGGCAACTCATTTAAGTAAATGATTACTAACCTTTGTAGCCTGAATTTGAACGTCATAGGAATCCCTCAACTTAGTCTTCTGATCGAATTCCTGCTGAGCACTTGAAATTCGTTCCCTTATGTCATCATCTTCAAATCGAGGAACTTTGACTAAGAAGAAAAATCGACATCTGTCCGCTTCACTCTCCACTGCTGTTAGAGAGGATTCTTCATCAGCAGAAAGAGAAGTTTCCACTTTTGGAGCCTCTATGTTTCCATTTACATTAGTTTCATCATCCTTATTTCTGGATCCTGATATAGCAAATTCACTTTCAAGATTTGCTGCACTTGCAACCCCATCAGATGGAGACTGACTGCAGGTGCTGAGAACAGGTGTTGATATACCATTTGTCTGGTCATTATCACCAGCCCCGGGTGTGCTTTGACCATCGTGGTTTGTTTCTTTGCTAGTTTCTGAATCAGGACAGGCGCTATCACTGTTTCCCGAGAGAGAAGCATCAGCAATTTTTTTATGGCCAAAATTACTACCATCATCAGAAGTGATGTTATTAAAAAAAATTCCTTCTATATCAGGCACTGCCAGATGCTTCTCCACGGATATAATTTCTGATTCATGACTTCTGCATGCATCGACATGTGACTCTGTATTGATTTTCTCTTTTGTGTTGTAATAAGACAGCTCAGGCCATTCATTGTCGGTGGGCACAACGCTATCACCAGTATCATTATCTGGTGTTACGACATCCACATCAACTGCAAGAACATCATTGGCATCAGGAAAAAGTCCATTTGCACATTCTGTCCCAAGATCTGAGTGTTGACCGACATTCATATCACTTGCCAACTCATTTTGCTCTTGATCAATTGAACTGAGGAGAATGTCCTTCGCTGATGGAGGCACAGCTTCAGGGGTCTGATTTCCATTTACTACCACATGTGTTTCATACTCCAATCCCTTTTCTTCTTGCTCTGTCGAATCTAAGGGAACTTCTTCTGAAACTGCACTTGCGGCTTCAGTCTTTTGACTTTCATCAAGATTGGAAACTAAGTCGATATTGTTTCCCTCATTGCCGCTTGCAACAATATTTGTTGTAGACTGCAAATCATCATGCTCATTCGGAGAAGCTTCGTGTGTAAATTCTGCACTGGATTCCAGTGGCAACATTTTGGCTGAATCATTTTCTTCTTCCTTAATAAAGTCTAAATGTGCATCAACGGCCACCAAACTTTCACATTTTGTATTTTCTTTTCCGTCTGAAGAAGGTTCTGATATGTTTTCCAATTTTCTAGATTGCAAATCATGATGTTCATTTGGAAAAGCTTCATATATAACTTCAGCACTGGATTCTGGGGGCGATGTTTTGGCTGAATCATTTTCTTCTTCCTTAGTAGAGTCTATCTGTGCATCAATGGCCGCCGAACTTTCACATTTTGTATTTTCTTTGACGTGTGAGGAATGTTCTGATTTGTTTTCCAATTGACTCTCCTCTTCAGTGTGCTGGGTGTCTTTTTCATTGCCCGCGTTATCAGAAAATGATTCAACAATAGCCTTTATCGGGTAAGCTTGCTTTAGCTCCACCGAATCTTGTTGTGCATCACTGGACCCCAACTCTGTACATTCCTGAATTTCCTTTTTGCCTACAGAAGATTCTTCGTTGTTTTCCCTCTTCGATTCATCTACAATAAGTTCCGATTCATTTGACTCGGTAGATTCAAATTCAGAATCTAGTTTTTCTTCTACTCTGGGATCTGATACCTCGAGCGCTACTTCCCCATTTTCGACCATGTCATTGATGATTTGTCGTGAATAGCTTTCGTGGTCATCAGAAGTGGCATTTACCGCCTCCTGAACATCATCCAGCTTATGTGAGGAATCAACCCCAACATATTCTTCAACCGTTAAGCCGTTTTCAACTTCCCTTGGCTCTGATTCCCCATCAACTTTCACATCATTTTTTTCACACCCATTAGATTCTCCCATAGGACCATCTAATCCATCTTTGCTAGTCAGAGAAATTGCATTCTCGACAACACAGGAGGACTCCACGTCTCCAGGCTTTGGTCCCTCATTTAAGCTCTCAACCTCATCTACTTTCGACCCAGAATTCATGATTGATTCCTCTAAACCCTCACTAACATTTGATTCCTCCAAAACTTCACTAACAATTGGTTCCTCTAAAACCTCACTAGCATTTGATTCCTTTACAACCTCACCAACATTTGATTCCTCTAAAAAGTCGACAACATTTGAATCCTTTAAAACCTCGTCAACATTTGATTCCTCTAAAACCTCGCCAACATTTGATTCCTCTAAAACATCGACAACATTTGAATCCTTTAAAACCTCGCCAACATTTGATTCCTCTAAAACCTCGCCAACATTTGATTCCTCTAAAACCTCGCCAACATTTGAATCCTCTAAAGCCTCGCCAACATTTGAATCCTCTAAAACCTCGCCAACATTTGATTCGTCTAAAACCTCGCCAACATTTGATTCCTCTAACACATCACTACTGTCCCCTTTCTTCCCACCATTCTCTACCATTACATTGCTACCAGGAACAAAAACATAAGAATTATCAGAATCATTAGTTCCATTCGCCATAACTCCATTCTCACTTCCATCACTATGAGCATCACCTTTCTCATTAGATTCCAGTCCAATCTCAACTTCATTTCCCACCTTGTTCAACTTCACCTCAATTCCACTATTCACCTCCACCGACACATCACCGGCTTCAGCCCCCTTCTCAGTCATCGCAGATCACACCAATCTAGCAAAACAATAAAAAATTCCTATCCAACCAAACCCCTCACCCTTCCTCCAAACCTACACCACCAAACCACACAAACACAAACACAAAAATTGAACCAAAAATCAAAACCAATCCAACACCATGATGTCAATCAACCATCAAAAAAACAAAAACAAATAATCAAACAACAAACACTCACCGATCGCGATCCGGATCACGTAATGCAGCTGTTTAAATTCGCAGATCCAACCCGAAATCAGCGGATCAGGTGCATGAAATCGGTGACTGTAAAAGCGGCAGACATCACAATGCAATTATGCCCCTTATTATATTGCTTCCATCGCACAACAATGTTTTCTATTTAGATGGACTTAAATTGGGAGATAATTGTAAAGCTGTCAATGTTGTTACACATAAGGGCACATAAAGCCCTTCTTGCCTAGCACGTGGTGATAATGTATTCGCTGTAGTGGAAGCATATCAGGATGATGCAAAAGTAATATTCCCTCATACATGTCCAATGATGATTTACAATTTGAAGAAGGGTCGTTCATGGAGCGTAATTGTCTGCTCATTGTAACCTTCATTATCTTACTGTAGTTTTACATTTTTGATGCAAAAAGAGCAAAAACCAAAAACGAGTTAAAAACGGATATTTTGGGCGTTTATTGACGTAAAGAACAACAAGACCTTGAGAGTTCCATAGAGTTGCTTCACAAGTTCGAGAGACCCGATGTGCAAGACATATGCCATTGCAGAACTGACTTAAAGACCTACATTTCATCAGAAGGCATCAAGAGACGATTCAAAGGCTAAGGCGTTGAAATTCTAGCTCTAAGGTAGATCAAAGAATATGACACGACGAAGAGCACACCTTGCCTAAGGCAAAAAACAAGCTCACAACGCGAGAAACTTACCCGCAGTGGAGGAATTGTATGTCACCCGGAGACCGACTTTGGAAATAACGTCATACTGATATCAGTGGCGGATCTAGGAATTTTGTTGACTGGGTGCGATATTGAATATTAGTTAATAAATATAAACATAAAATAAAATTACATTATATTATATTTGCTCTCTCCGACTCTACTAGATTTCATTTTCACAAAGCGCCCTTTTCTCTTGTCTCTATCTCTTGCCGACGATGCCGAAAGAATTGAAAGTTAAACCGCCGTTAAGAGTTTAAAACCTAATTCTAATTTCAGTTGGTATAGAATTTTTTTGGTTGCAAGATTTATTCGGATTAAAGTTAGATATATTTATGAGGAATTGAGGATGGAGGATAGAAACTTTTGTATTTTTCTTCAAATAGATTTATTGTTGATTGATTATAAGGTCAATGTTATTTTGAGTAAGAATATAACTTAATTTGTTTCTAAATTAATGAAATCTTTATATTAAAGACTAATTGGGGGCATAATTAAATTAATCATATATTTAATAGAAAATTTAAAAAAAATTTGATTGGGGCGGCTGCCCCATTACTCTTGATGTGCGTCCGCCCATGACTGATATCATCAAACGACTTAGAACAACAAGCTACATGAATTTAGGGTTTCTTAATGTGTTTTAAATCTTAGATACCCTAAAATACTACAAACAGAGTTTTACATCATTCTAACGGTGAAGACAGAATGAGGTCAGAGCAATTTTAGAGATGTGCGATTCAAATTACGCATTTTTGTGTGAATACACCAAGTAATACGCTATACATAAAAACACGGAAACAGTAAAAACTGATGCCACGATTTCCAACCTCTTTCTAGATTACGGTACAACAAATAAAATAAATTAACAAAATTTTAGTTGCGGACCACCGTAGTTACTCTATGATTAAATTGCTTAATCGATCATGTAAACTCTATTTAAAAAGAATTAAAAAAAGATTTATTGTGTTAAAGAAGAAAAAACGACTTAATTCGTTCAAAGTTTAGGATAAGATAATTCAATTATTTTTTGTGAAGTTCATATGATAAATTAAAGTAGAGTAAGCTATTCAATCACGTTGATACCAAGATGTTCAACTTTCGAAAATCATCAATTTATCTTTTGTTTTGTGGACAATGATATGTTGACCCATGGGTCATTAACCCAGTCTAGGTGGCAGATGATATGGCAACCATGTGGAAGCTGAGTTAGCGATTATTCATTTCTAATTAAGCATTTATTGTTCCAACAATCAGCTGCTATTTCAAGCCATTTAATATATACGTTTAGCATTTATTGTGCCGCCCATTAACAATTATTCCTGATGTTCATCACTAATCATATTTTCTTTTCCTTTTATTGTTTATTTTTTAAAATTGAATATGTTTTCAATAAACAAAATCTGAAACCAAATAACCAAAACATGAGACTATAGCCGTTGGTGGACACTAGCATTTTTGAAGAAAAAGAAACTCACTGCAGCAGACTCGTTGATTATCTAAGCTAAGCCTTGATTGCATACTTAGTGGAAAGTACATCTCTTTCTTCTTCTCACTTTCACCCTTCATTGACACCCTTCACTAAGAATGGAATATCCAGAGAAGAAGCCAGCCACAATCTTGCGTTCGCCACATGCTACAACTCGTTCGGCGGAATGAAGATCTTCTTCCCTAACATGCTCAAATGGATCGGCCGCGCCGGACTGCATCTCCACACAAAGTTAGCCGCCGAGAACCGCTCCGCCGTCAGATCCAACAACAACAACCAGGTTGTTGCTGGTGGAGTTGTTTTTGAGATACGATTCGTTTGAGATTCAGGCGGAGAAGTCGGCGTTGGGTGCCGCCAGTGCCTTTTAATCTACTTTATTAGTTGATAACATATTATATTCCAAATGCTTTTTTTGAATGCTGATGGTTAGAAATTGTAGCCTCTGCCTATAAAAAAAATTTGTAGCCACTGGAGTATGAAACTATATGCAGCCACTTGCTTTTTTTTTTTTTGAATGTATACTGTTTTAAGTTTAAGATAAATTATGATTTAAATTTCGAATTAATCACAGTAAAATGCAATAAAGAATTTCCAAAGCTTTTTTATATTAAAATAAAGTGCCAATTTTATTAATTGGGATAACTTCCAACAAAAAGATAACATAAAAACTTCAAGCGAACCACTTCTCCATTCCATTCTTAAAACATCAATCAATGTTGATGATTTCATGGGTCATGCTAGTATTGCCTTCATCCACACTGGTCGTAGCCAACTTCAAAGTCCATCCCAAAGTCCTTGTATGCTGTCTACTCATGCCATCCGCCCAAAAGACATTTTTTAATGAACCATTTTGGTCGGTATCATACATGTAAAAGAAATTTGAATTGCTAGAAATCATCTCACAAAAATGCCTCATCATCGCCTCAAAGTCACCTTGTTGCAAACTTAATCGTCTATTCTTACTAATCAAGTTACGACAATCCCTCTTATCAAAAGGAACATTGTCATGACCCCCATATTTCACTACAATTGAATTGTAGTTTTTTGCGATCAGAACACCAGCTGTGTCATTTTCTAAAATTGTTCTCTTATTTTGGGCACTGATATGTTTGTAGTTCCTCATGAATTTGGAATTTGCTGGATTGCAAGGATGATTATGTTCTAGTAGAACCCTTGTTAGCTTCCATAATCCATCAGGACAAGCTGATGCATTTACCTTAAATTGACAACCCGTAACACTTGTATTAGTTGCTCGGTCAGGATTGTTTGAATTTGATTTGAACTTTCCCTCCTTTGAACAAACCAACCTTAGCCTCTTACAATCACTGAAGTCTTCTATATGACGATTGCGTGTAATGACAACTTCATTTGTTGGGCTTGTACCTTTGACTCTCTCGGAGCTTCTGATTCGTATCTGAAATCCATTAGCTTGCCCATATTCATGACAATGATGAAGCACATCATCGGCAGATCCAAACACCATCCCTACATATGGAGGAACAATTTCTTTTTTATCAACAACCATATTGAACATTTGATCACCTTCACCATCATCAGTATCAAAATCAAAATCTCCATCTATTTCTTGATCCGGAGCTGAATTATCATTGTCCAACTCTATATCAAACTCATCATCGGAATCACAAGTATTATCTCCCAAATGTATGATGTCCTTATTTCCATCCTCTTCAATAGAACAGCCCACATTCAAATCAAATTTCCGTGAATGATTCATCTGTCATACAAAAGATATAAAAAATAACAAGTAACTGAACTGTCAACTAAGACCGATCCATGATCCATTTTAACGCTTCTACTATTCGATGGATCTGTATTAGACCACTTATATTTGAAAATAATTACTAGCATTCCTTTTGCATACTCAAGTTCAATAACACCATAATAATTTTGATCACACCACAAAAATAAAAGAAGGCAAGTGTTAGGGTAGCCCACAACAATATAACTAAACACTTCACGTGAATTAATTGGGCAGTCAACTGCGTAAACCATTACACCACTGTTTTGTTATTTCAAATCCTGATCTTGTTGCCAAATAATAATTTGGTCCCGTTTACACAACATTGGGAATAACAACTGTAAAATTTTGATAGGCATGCTAAAATGTAAAGTTCTTTAAAATAGGTACTGACGCAGCCAGGGGCGAATCTAGCTGGGTAGAATTTGGCCCAAATTTTTTTTCTTTTCAATTTTTCAGTTGTCACTTGATCGGTCGAATTCTTGACCTATTATTCACTTCATTCGATGATGAATTAGGTTTATTTTCCGGACATTTTGTTATCATTTAACCTCTTTTCTAGTGTTTCAGGTCATATATCACATTCCTAATACTTTTGGATTGATCTGAAGCAAAACAGTGCATTTAGTAGAGATTTCGGTAAAAACAGGGCAGATTGACCTTTCCGACTTGTTTTGCACGCACAGATCGCATATGGTGTCCAAATTGGTTGATTCAAAGCTTGTTGGAAATCTATTTCAAAGGGCTATAACTTTTTAGTTTACGCTGAGATCAAATTCGGAGGTTAATGCCATGAAAAATCCACCCGAAGTCTCTGCCATTTTGCATGGCCGTGACTGCCGTGACCACAACACAACATCACGGTAGTCACGGCCCCCTTTTTTTCCCAGAGCACTTTTGGAGCATGCCAAGCATGCCGTGACATGTCTAAATGTCACGGTAGTCACGGCCCCGTCGGAGCAGTTTCTAAAAACGAATTAGGGCTTAGTTCATAGATCAATGTGAACGAAAAAAAGCCGAAAAGGAGAGAGTGGTGTGAAGACGAAGAAGATCGAAACAGCTAGCGAAGAAGATCGAAAGAGAGAGAGCGCTTCTTAGCCATTTACTGGCTCTGTTCTGTTCTTCTATTTATGGCCGCAGTGATGTGGATCTGGAAATATCTTTCAATTATTTTTTTTATTTTTTATCCGTTGAATTATTTAATTATAAATCTTCAAGTATTTTGTAAATTCTTACTAAAATAGGTTTTTTATATGGGTAAAATAGGTTTATTTTAATCACACGAAATATGCGTATTATATGATTATTATTGAAAACAGTATATCATTATTTTCTTACCGAATATTAAAAAATAATCATTGCACAAAATGCATTGTCATTCCGGAATTTCACGATTCGGATAGTGTGCAAATAATAGTTTATTTAATGATAATGATTTATATTTTTTCAACGTTAATTTTGTGTAAGTGTTTTCACAATATCTTTAGAACATTATTAATTGTAAAGAAAAATTGGCAATGTACAACTTTTACGTGAATAACAAACCAAGATGAATTTTTTTAAGAAATATAAAGACAGATTTAAAAAAACTTTATCTTACACCTCTATAAATAATTTTATGAATTCCATTTTGGCACACTGCAATCTCACCCTCCACTATCAAATTCTTGAAATAAATTATTTCTTTCAAATTTATAATATCCGATGTATCATTTATTCTATTTGATGTTTTTTGTTTCACGTTTATGAATTTGTGTGTTATTAATATTATGTTACATTTTTTCCAACAATTAATAATGAAGAAAAAGACACTGATGAAATAATGCAGGTCACAATCCCAAAACTCAAAGAACCCCATTCCCTCACGGGTCTTTTTTTTGTTTTCAATTTCAAACATATGATTTAGGGGAGTGGAGGGACCCATATTATCTACTTCTAATGTCAAACCTTTAAAATAAAAGTTAGGTTCAAATATCAATAGGAGGGATTGTATTTCAATACAATTTAAGTCAAAGCTGAGATTAACATAAAAGTAAGGATTGTTTAGGAGAAAAATTTGATGATGTGCAATTAAATATTGTTAGCATAAATATGACGTCGTTTCAATCAAAATAATACGTATCTTTTTTTTTACTTGTAGTAATTGGTTGCGCAAATCTGAATCAATGTTTCATGTTGTGAGCAACATTGTTACAAATTTAAGATACACGTCATGTGATTTATTGTTTCAATTGTCGATATATATTTTGAGCTTTATTATAAAAATTACTAGATGAGTTTAAATTACAAATAATTATAATGTGGATTAGTTGCTGTCGGTGTAGCGCGTTAAGTGGATTACATATTGCACCACAAATACAATCTTTCAATACACTATCGAGCGTTGCCGACAGAGTCAAACTTAAAATGATATTCTGCCAAACTACCGAATTCCACTCCCCATATAAAACGCAACCTGTAATGCGTTTTGATCTACACATTCGAGTCATGGTGAGGCTACTAGAAAGGCCCTCCCGACCACTTTCCTATACCTTTTGAGATAGAATATGCGCACGCGCGTAGGGGTAGGCATTTGCATTTGATTTTAGGGTCAAAATGCTCTTATGGTCACTCTTACTCTGTCCGATCCGTATCCCGTCCTGTCCTATTCTCGTACCCTAACGAATTCTGTCCATAAAGCCTAAGGCAGGGTAAGAGTCACGAAAAAATAGACTCTACCCTGTCCTACTACCCTAACCTCATACCCTGCTCTCCTACCTATCATACTCTTTCTTACCTTATTATTTTCACTCATATTATAAGTTTTTCCTCAAATTATGCTTAAATTTATCCTATCGGACCCTAACCGACCCTAATTTTACCCTGCCCATACGTACCCTGTGGGCATAGAACAACTATTATACCATGTCCTTACCCTGCCATGTACTGTTCATTGGATTACGAAAAAACGATCATACCATGTCCATTAGTGTAAGAGTTACCTTTACCCTGCCCATTACCAACCCTACGCGTCGACGCCCCACATTTTGACACATCCGGACCACAACACCAACTTACCAACTTAGCCCACGTAGTAGCTTTAGCACGTATGATACATTTTACATATACGTTTAATCATGGCACGTTTGAAGTGGATTGAAGGACCACCACTAAATGAGATCACGAAACTCTTTTTTTTTTCTTCAAGAACCAAGAAAAAATCTCCAAAATTATAAGAAAATTAGTAATCTTATGACTCGAATTTGAACTGTAAATATTCATGATGGAGTCATTAATAATGACGGAAATGAATGTGATTATTCTATATGCGGAAAAACAAAGAAAATAAAATTATCTATGCACAGCTTTACGTTCATTAACAATGTTTTTTTTATTATAAGACATTAACAATGTTTTAGTTACACCGAAAGAGATGAAATTTACTTAAATAATCGCCCGTAACAATTCAACGCACGGAGTCAATAATTACATAGTTCGTTAGCAATGTGTGTTTTTTTTTTTGATTACAAGTGTTAGTAGGTTAGATTGTTAGAATTAGATTGTTAGCAGTTATGTTAGGAGGAGTCGAACCCGTGTTGCGACGTAGGCAACAGGAAAGCAGTCCCACTGGGCAAGCTTTGCTCCTCAGCAATGTGTTAATTAGAGATAAAGAGATGAATTTTACTAAAATAATTACGCATAACAATGAAACTCGTCAGAGTGGTTGCGTTGGTTGAATACTTGACTTATAATATGTAAGGTCTTGTGCTCAAATCTCACCGTGACACTTTTCTTTCCGTAATTTAGTGGAATTTTCCTAGTCCTACCTATGATGCGGACTCTTACTACATTCTTTGTGGATGTTATGTCATATATGAAATGTAAACACACTACTCATCCACTCAATAAAAATATAAAAACGAAAATTTAATGCTGAATGGATATGGATTTGATTATTTAACGCAATATTTTAGCCATGGTGAAATGTAGCCCACATTCTCATCACCACAGGCACAGCTGAAAAAAAAATCCTACTACCAAGTGACAGTGACATTAATCATAAAATATTAATAAAAATATACTGACAGGGGAGTATTTCGATCTCTTATCTTTTGAGTTCCAATGATCAGAGGAGCGCTCAAATGAGGTAGGCGTCGGTAGAATGAGGCAGTGAGACACTATCTCGGTCGTCCATCTAATCCCCGTGCATTTGTGGCGCGACACGTGTCCAAAAGTTGTGTGAACGCAAATGGCGGCTACACATGACTTCGCCATGTGTCTCGGATCGCGCCTCACTGCCTCATTCTACTAACCATGTCTCAATCGAGTGCTCCCCCAATAATCATTCTCTTATCTTAAATTAAATATTGAACTTAAATAATTACTGAGGCGAACGAGTGAAATTTGAAATAAACAGAACAGGCTATTGATGAATTAATTAGGCTTATCAATCAAGTCATTCGTGACTGATTATCTGACCAAGATCCAGAAATTTCGTCTCACTCATTTTCAACGAGAATATTCGAAGCGAATAATCACAGTTGTGGAAATTGAAAAATGATACTGTAACTGTAATAGTGTAATGACAAAATTTGTGACATCTATTTTTTGTCTTTTTTGAAAACAAGCCGTGGAAGTCGAGCAAATGTCGATCCTGCTCCCCACATGTGCAAATTAAATATCTCTTGCTAATTTGATCCAAAAAAAAATATCTCTTGCTAATGCATGTGCTGACCAAAAAATTAGATCCGAGCGAAATGAGCTTTGGTCAAGTAGTTTCATCTCTTGACAATTTGTCAATAGTTCGAGGGTTCGTTTCTCCCGAGTAGCAGATTTCTCCTCACTTTTGTGTATAAATGTTTTCGTCTCGGCGTGGACGTAGGTGCTAAGTGTCAAGTCAATGTTCATGGGTTTCAAGAGAGATGCGCTTCAATGAGAATAATTCAAGTACCTAATTCGGTTGGTGCCGCGTGTGGCCCGTGCTCCAAAAGTCTAAGTTCACATGTACCCGATATAGTTCTCATATGATATGATTGAGATGTATGAGATGTAAGAACCCACCATAAAAAAATAGATCCGAAAATAATAAAATTATATACCTATTGTTTAAGGAATCACAAAATTTAAAATTATAAAAGCTGATTTGAGAAGCATATTTTGGCATATACTACGTGACTTTAAGTGAATTAAGAAGAGCGCTCAAATGAGAACCCATCTATTTTTTCGAGAACTTGAAGACCCATATCTCATCTTTAAAAATGCATCATCAAGTAATTGTGGTAGTGACATGAAACCATGTGCATTTTCCAATATGAATTTAATGCAAAGTCAAAGTCATCAACTTTGACTTTTTTTGGACATGTGTCACAGGCACATTCAAATGTGCATCATGATTTAATTGAGAGGTCTCAAGTTCTCGAATTTTTGAACGTTCTCAACCGAACGCTCTCAAAACTTACAAAGTCTGAAGTCTTGAGTTCCAACAAAAATATAACTTGTCGAATCGATTTACTCAACAACGTCTTGAGTTCCAACTAAAATAGAATTCAGTCGAGTCGTTTTACTCAACACATATGTGGTAATATTCTCAACTACTTTTTTGTGCATGTATATTTTCGCAGGATTACATCGCACAAAGTCAAATGTGAACGAAGAATACATGGACATCCATAAATTATGTAAATGCTTCTGTTTTGGCTTTTGGGCATGACAGCAAAGCAAACCTCTTTCTGTTTTGGGTATGACAACATCAATGGAGATTCCCCATACCTATCAACATACACATAATTGTACAAAAAAAAGTTTAAATGGAAATAGAAATACAAAACGAAATCCTCATTTGTTTTAATAGTGGATTTTTACATATCATACACATCAATCGAATACATCTTACGGAAGGAATAGACGAGCCAGCAGCGCCAACCTGCAGGAACAACACGTCCACGAGGGACGAATAACACCTCCGCGAGGGAGAGACAACACGTCTACTCAAGGGAGTCGAACCCTTGACCTCTTGACAATTTGTCAAGAGTTAAAGTCAACTCGACCAAAACGAAAACCTCATGACACTAGAAGCAGCAAATCTAAAAAGTAGAAACGACGAGCAACAATATTAAATATTTAAACTTTATAGTTCTTTGAAATATAAAATATAGTTTTACATAATTCAGTTTATCAATTTAGTTCAATATTTCCAATAAATTCATAAATAATATGCAAAATCAGATTTGGAGATGTTTCTTTTGTGTCCTAATACTTTCCGATTCGCTAACCCTTTTACAAACTTTAATTGACCATTTTTGAGGTTTATTGTTGCTTGCTTGAAGTTTCCAAACTTTCGAATCTAGAACTCTTTCTAACTTGAGGTTTCCGTGCTACATTACCACATCTTCAAGGGATTTGATTGAGATTTAATTTAATAAATCTGAAAATTATATTAATTAATCATTTAAATTATATGTATTTTGTTCGACTGTTTTTAAAATGAGAACTTAGAGCAGGTCCAACGCAGGCCCGCTTGCTGAGTTGGCAGTGAGAGAATGAGACCCAACTCCAAATTCAGCCGTTAGAGAATTTATCAAAAAGTTGGGATAAGTTGGGCAAGCCCACCATAGTGGACAAACCCACTTCTGACACATCTTCTTTTATCATTTATTTTTTTATTAAATTCTCCCAGTACTTTAATTTTTGGTATTGAATGACTACACCAAATTAATCATTACTTATATATATATTAATTCAATAAATAAGTTATGAATTAATTAGGTAGGACCTACTAAAAATTGGAATTGGGCTCTTGCATTGGAGTAACTTGACTAACTCACGAAGAAACCCACATTTTGCTGACGTGGCATCCAAAAAGCAACAATCAAAAAATGTCCCTAGACCCTCCATTGGACATGCTCTTACTTCCATAAAGAGAAAGTGAAATTATGTTGTGAGAGGAACTTTATTTTTGGGCCGGGCCCGGATAAACGAAATTATCTGCGGTACTATAATTAGTGCTGTAGTGAAAACGGTGTCGTATAACTATACCTAGATGCACAGCACAGTTGTGATTTTAGGGCTCAATTTTGCTACAAATCGATTTTCTTCCTACACCGACTATCTTCGGGATATAACTGTGGATGCGAGCGAGCAGGTTGTATTCCTTTTGATCGGTTGGATTGACATCGGATTTGTGCGGCGCGGTGGTGAGTTGTTACTCTGTTGATTTATTTCATTTTAGTTTTTGATGAATATGTTGATACTTGGTTATCGAGAGTTAGAGGAAGCTAGGTTAGGGTTTTGTTGATTCGGTTTTGAAGTTGATTTTTGTTTTGTTTTTGTATGTAGGTGAGTTTTGTTGGACTACAAGTTTTTCTGGCGGAGAAAGAAGGAGTTTATTGCTGACTGCAGTGTTCTGTGAGTTTCAAAGTCCTTTAATCTGTCGAGTTATTTACTTTGTGCTATCTGTGAGAAGGAGAGTCCACATTAGATGAGATGTTCAGTTTTGTATATTAAATATTTGTTGTTGTTTTGTATGTAGGCGAGTACTGTAAGTGTTCCTGTCGAAGAAGCAAGAAGGAGTTTCGTGCTCTGTAGTTTTGGTAAGCTGCAAAGTTCTTTAGTATATCAAGTTATTATCTCTGTGATTTCTGCGAGAAGGAGAGGACGAATTAGATGTGATACTCGATTTTGTGTATTTGATTGGATTTGTTCTTCTTTGATGCAGAAGTTGGAATTTGAATCTCTGGCTTAAGAGAGTATGGCACATCTTGGTGGAGGTGCTGAGGCGCATGCACGGTTTAAGCAATATGAGTACAGAGCAAACTCGAGTTTGGTGCTTACCACAGATTCACGTCCCCGTGACACTCATGAGCCGACGGGAGAGCCTGAGTCGCTGTATGGGAAGATTGATCCCAAGACTTTTGGTGACAGAGCTTACAGAGGCAGGCCAGCTGAGTTGGATGAGAAATTGAAGAAGTCGAAGAGGAAGAAGGAACATGATTTGCTTACTGAACAGCCCACTAGACGGAATAAGAGATCTCGACGTGAAGAGGAGAGTGTGTTGAACACTACTGAAGAAGGTATTTACCAGCCAAAAACAAAGGAGACAAGAGCAGCTTATGAAGCTATGCTTAGTGTGATTCAGCAACAGCTGGGTGGGCAGCCTCTTAGTATCGTTAGCGGTGCTGCTGATGAGATATTGGCAGTCTTAAAGAATGAGAATCTGAAAAATCCGGAGAAGAAAAGAGAGATTGAGAAGTTTGTAAATCCTATCAACAACTCGACCTTTGATCAGTTGGTTTCCATTGGGAGGCTCATAACGGATTATCAAGATGGTGGAGATGGTTCGGCTGAGGGTGCTCTGGTTAATGGAGATGATGCCCTGGATGATGATGTTGGTGTTGCTGTCGAGTTTGAAGAGAATGAAGAAGAAGATGAGGAAAGTGACCTGGACATCATCCCAGATGATGAGGACGAAGACGATGATGTTGCTGAACCAAATGCAAGCGAAGCTATGCAAATGGGTGGTGGCATTGACGATGATGAGATGCTGGAGGCAAATGAGGGTTTAACTTTGAATGTCCAAGATATCGATGCTTACTGGCTTCAGAGGAAGATCTCTCAAGCATATGACCAGCAAATCGATCCTCAGCAATGTCAGAAGCTTGCTGAAGAGGTTCTGAAAATTCTTGCTGAAGGGGATGACAGAGAAGTGGAAACAAATCTGTTGGTGCATCTGCAGTTTGATAAGTTTAGCCTCATTAAGTTCTTGTTGCGTAATCGCCTTAAGATATTTTGGTGTACACGTCTTGCTAGAGCCGAAGATCAGGATGAGAGGAAAAAGATTGAATTAGAAATGATGAATCATGGTCCAGACTTGGCTGCGATCTTGGATCAATTGCATGCGACTCGGGCAACAGCAAAGGAGAGGCAGAAAAACCTAGAAAAAAGTATTAGGGAGGAGGCACGTCGTTTGAAAGACGAGAGAGGTGGTGATGGCGGAAATAGAGCAAGGTTGGGCCTTGTTGATCAGGATGCAGACAATGGTTGGCTGCCGGGTCAGCGTCAGTTACTTGATCTTGAGAGCATTGGGTTTCAGCAGGGATCCCTTCTGATGGCAGAAAACAAAACTGTCCTTCCAGATGGTTCTGTGAGGATTAAAGAGAAGGGATATGAAGAAGTTCACGTGCCAGCTCTGAAGCCAAAACCATTAGGCAGTGATGAAAAGATAGTCAGTATAGCTTCAATGCCCGACTGGGCTCAACCTGCTTTTGAGGGGATGACCAAATTGAACAGAGTACAAAGCAGAGTTTACGAGACAGCGCTCTTCAGTGCTGATAATATCCTCCTATGTGCTCCGACTGGTGCTGGGAAAACTAATGTCGCCATGCTAACCATTTTGCAGCAAATCGCATTGAACAGAAATCCTGATGGGTCGATCAATCATGAAAATTACAAGATTGTGTATGTGGCGCCAATGAAGGCTTTGGTTGCAGAGGTAGTTGGTAATTTGTCCAATAGGCTTCGCACGTACAATGTGAGTGTGAAGGAGCTAAGTGGAGACCAAACACTGACTCGCCAACAAATAGAGGAAACTCAGATAATCGTCACAACACCTGAAAAGTGGGATATTATCACTCGGAAGTCTGGGGACCGCACTTACACGCAAATCGTTAAACTTTTAATAATTGACGAGATTCATCTTCTTCATGACAGCAGAGGGCCCGTGTTGGAGAGTATTGTCGCAAGAACTATTAGACAAATTGAGACTACTGGTGAACCTATTCGTTTGGTGGGGTTATCTGCTACACTCCCTAATTATGAAGATGTCGCATTATTTTTAAGGGTAGACCTGAAAAAAGGCCTCTTTCACTTTGATAATACCTACAGACCTGTCCCCCTTTCACAGCAATATGTTGGAATCACTGTGAAGAAGCCTTTACAAAGGTTCCAGTTGATGAACGATATCTGTTACAAGAAGGTGCTAGCTGGGGCAGGGAAACATCAATGTCTCATATTTGTACATTCGAGGAAAGAAACCGTTAAAACAGCTCGCGCAATAAGAGAAACTGCACTTGCCAATGACACTATTGGTAGGTTTTTGAAAGAAGGTAGTGCAAGCCGAGAAATTCTTGCAAGTCATGTTGATTTGGTAAAGAGCAATGATTTGAAAGATTTGCTGCCTTATGGCTTCGCGGTTCATCATGCTGGGATGGTGAGGACTGATCGTCAGCTCGTTGAGGATCTGTTTAGTGATGGCCATTTGCAAGTCTTAGTTTCAACCGCAACACTTGCTTGGGGTGTCAACCTTCCCGCCCGTACAGTTATTATCAAGGGCACTCAGATATACAATCCAGAAAAAGGAGCATGGACTGAACTAAGTCCTTTGGATGTCATGCAAATGCTGGGGCGAGCAGGGAGGCCTCAATTCGACACACAGGGGGAAGGAATCATTATCACGGGCCACAGTGAGCTCCAATACTATCTATCCTTGATGAATCAACAGCTTCCTATTGAGAGTCAGTTCATATCAAAACTGGCTGACCAGCTGAATGCTGAAATTGTCCTCGGGTCTGTTCAAAATGCCAGAGAAGCTTTGAACTGGCTCGGCTATACTTATTTGTATATCCGGATGCTCCGTAATCCAACTATTTACGGATTGCCACATGATATTCTGTCAAGAGACGTCTTATTGGAGGAGAGAAGGGCTGATTTGGTAAGTATCTAGTTATATCATGGCTTATATTCTCTTTCCTTCTTTTTATTATGCCTTTATTTTCCCTTCCATCGTTATGTTTCATGCATTCACGGTGATTCTGCTTATGCATTTGCATGCTTTGTTTCTTCAGCCGCTTTGTTTGGGTAATTTTTGTTGGGCACCCTAATATTATTTTTCCTCATTTTGCTGTGAGTTATAGGTTGAGACACTTGTGAAGTTGCTTTCAGACAATGTCTTTATGTCTTCAATATTTAGTTGTGGATTGTCTTTACAAATCGTATGATAGGTGTTTATGGACTGTTACAATAATTTGTGTGCACGTGATATGTGCACTACATTAATGTTGATGAGTTTATTTATGTTCAATAGTTTGAGTCTCTTTGATTACTCAATATCCTGGCTTGTTATTGTAGGTACATTCGGCAGCAACTGTATTGGACAAAAGCAACTTGGTGAAGTATGATAGAAAGAGTGGGTATTTCCAGGTCACTGATTTAGGCCGCATTGCAAGTTATTATTACATAACACATGGTACCATCGCCACATATAATGAGCATTTGAAGCCGACAATGGGTGATATTGAACTCTGCCGGCTTTTCTCCCTTAGTGAAGAGTTCAAGTATGTCACTGTGAGACAAGATGAGAAAATGGAATTGGCAAAGTTGTTAGACCGTGTACCGATTCCTATCAAGGAAAGCCTAGAAGAGCCCAGTGCCAAAATCAATGTCCTACTCCAAGCTTACATTTCACAGTTGAAACTTGAAGGGCTTTCGTTGACCTCTGACATGGTGTATATTACTCAGGTACAATGACTTGTTCTGTTTTTTTTTTGTATAGTTTTATTGATGAGCATAATTTATTAATATCCATATCTCTGTTTTTGTCTCATTCTCAGAGTGCTGGGCGTCTTATGCGTGCTCTTTTTGAGATTGTTTTGAAGAGAGGATGGGCACAGTTAGCTGAAAAGACCTTAAATATGAGTAAGATGGTCAACAAAAGGATGTGGAGTGTCCAAACACCTCTCAGGCAGTTCAATGGTGTACCAAATGAGATTTTGATGAAGTTGGAGAAGAAGGATTTGGCCTGGGAGAGGTACTATGACCTCTCTGCTCAGGAGATCGGAGAGCTTATTCGCTTTCCTAAAATGGGGAGACCACTTCATAAATTCATTCATCAGTTCCCCAAGCTTAATCTGGCAGCTCATGTTCAGCCAATCACCCGCACTGTTTTGAGAGTGGAGCTGACAATAACTCCAGATTTTATGTGGGAGGATAAAGTCCATGGCTATGTGGAGCCCTTTTGGGTTATTGTTGAAGATAATGATGGTGAATATATTCTCCATCATGAGTATTTCATGCTGAAGAAGCAATACCATGACGAGGATCATGTTCTGAATTTCACAGTGCCGATTTATGAACCGTTGCCTCCTCAGTATTTTATTCGAGTAGTTTCAGATAGGTGGCTCGGTTCACAGACAGTGCTACCTGTTTCTTTCAGACATCTTTTGTTACCAGAGAAGTATCCTCCACCTACGGAGTTACTAGACCTGCAGCCTTTGCCTGTGACAGCTCTAAGGAATCCTTCATATGAAGCTCTTTATCACGAGTTTAAGCAATTTAATCCCGTTCAGACGCAGGTTTTCACTGTGCTTTACAACACTGATGACAATGTTCTGGTTGCAGCTCCTACAGGGAGTGGGAAGACTATATGTGCGGAATTTGCTATTTTGAGCAATCATCAGAAGGGACCTGACAGTGTCATGCGTGCAGTGTACATTGCCCCCATTGAAGCCCTTGCTAAAGAACGTTATCGTGACTGGGAGGCAAAATTTGGGAAGGGCCTTGGATTGAGGGTTGTTGAGCTAACAGGGGAAACTACAACCGATATGAAACTGCTTGAGAAGGGCCAAATCATAATTAGTACACCTGAAAAATGGGATGCATTATCTCGTCGGTGGAAGCAGAGGAAGTACGTGCAGCAAGTCAGCCTGTTCATTATTGATGAGCTTCACTTGATTGGAGGTCAAGGCGGGCCTGTGCTGGAGGTGATAGTTTCAAGGATGAGGTACATATCCAGCCAGACTGAAAATAAAATACGTATCGTAGCCCTGGCCACATCGTTGGCGAATGCGAAGGATCTTGGAGAATGGATAGGAGCTACTTCTCACGGCCTGTTCAACTTCCCACCAGGAGTCCGTCCCGTCCCTCTGGAAATTCACATACAGGGAGTAGATATTGCAAATTATGAAGCAAGGATGCAAGCAATGACCAAGCCCACTTACACTGCCATCAAACAGCATGCAAAGAAGGGGAAGCCAGCCATTGTGTTTGTTCCTACAAGGAAGCATGTTCGTCTTACAGCTGTTGATTTAATGGCATACTCTCGTGTGGAGGGTGGAGAGAATCACGAGTTTCTGCTGCAGTCCAGTGATAAACTGCAACCCTTCATTGAGAAAATAAATGAAGAGATGTTAAAAGATACACTTTCTCATGGTGTAGGATATTTACACGAGGGCTTAAGTAGCGTGGATCAAGAAGTAGTCTCATATATGTTTGAGGCTGGTTGGATTCAGGTCTGTGTTATGGCCAGTTCAATGTGTTGGGGAATGCCGCTAACTGCCCATTTGGTGATAGTAATGGGTACACAGTACTATGATGGTCGGGAAAATGCACACACAGACTACCCTGTTTCTGATCTGTTGCAGATGATGGGACATGCCAGCCGCCCGAATCTTGATACTTCTGGAAAATGTGTCATCCTGTGTCACGCCCCGCGTAAAGATTACTACAAGAAATTTCTGTATGAAGCTTTTCCTGTTGAAAGCCATCTGCAACATTACTTGCACGACAATCTGAATGCCGAAGTTGTGGTTGGAGTAATTGAAAACAAGCAAGATGCAGTTGATTACCTCACTTGGACTTTTATGTACCGAAGGCTCACACAGAACCCAAATTATTACAACCTTCAGGGAGTGAGTCATAGGCATTTGTCTGACCATCTCTCAGAACTCGTGGAGAATACTCTGAGTGATTTGGAGGCGAGCAAGTGTGTTGCTATTGAAGATGATATGGATTTGTCTCCGCTGAACCTTGGAATGATTGCATCTTATTATTACATCAGCTACACTACAATTGAAAGATTCAGCTCCTCATTAACTGCCAAAACCAAAATGAAGGGACTTTTGGAGATCCTGTCCTCGGCCTCAGAGTATGCCCAGCTTCCTTTACGGCCTGGTGAAGAAGATGTAATAAGAAGGCTGATGAATCACCAGAGATTCTCTGTGGAGAACCCAAAATACACTGACCCGCATTTGAAAGCGAATGTGCTGCTTCAAGCTCACTTTTCTCGGCATAATGTTGGTGGTAATCTGGCACTAGACCTCCGCGAGGTTCTCCTTAATGCGACGAGACTGCTTCAAGCCATTGTAGATGTTATATCCAGCAGTGGTTGGTTGAACCTCGCTCTTCTTGCCATGGAACTTAGTCAGATGGTTGTGCAGGGTATGTGGGAGCGTGACTCTATGCTACTTCAGCTTCCTCATTTCACAAAAGAATTAGCAAAGAAATGTCAAGAGTACCCCAACAAAAGTATCGAGACTGTGTTTGATTTGGTGGAAATGGAGGACGATGAGAGGCGTGATCTCCTCCAAATGTCAGATTCTCAGCTGCTGGATATCGCAAGGTTTTGCAACAGGTTTCCAAACATTGACATGACTTACGAAGTGCTGGATGCTGAAAACATACATGCTGGGGAAGACATAACCTTGCAAGTTCAACTCGAAAGGGATATGGAAGGCAGGACAGAGGTTGGTCCAGTCGACGCTCCCAGGTATCCAAAACCTAAAGAAGAAGGATGGTGGCTCGTCGTGGGTGACACGAAAACAAACCAGCTGCTTGCTATCAAAAGAGTACCTCTGCAGAGGAAGTCTAAGGTCAAGCTCGACTTCTCAGCCCCAGTGGAGCCTGGTAAGAAGTCTTACACGCTCTATTTCATGTGCGACTCGTATATGGGCTGTGATCAGGAGTATAATTTCACCATTGATGTCCAAGAGTCTGCTGCTGCAATGGATGAGGATGGCGCCTGAGATTAGCAACTTGTGTCCAATGTCTCTATTACACTGCTCTTTTGTCTTTGTTTTAGTTCGTATTCAGGGACTCACTCTTAATGTGTTGCTTTCTTTCTCATTTGACACTGTTTAAGTATCATGCCTAGTTTGCAGGAATAGACTATTTGCATTTCAGTTTAAATTTCATCCTTATTATGATATTTTTAATTGTATTTTATTTTATGCTATATTATATACGTATGAATAACTGTTTCTTTTTTTTAAAATAACATAACTGCCTATTTTTAAAACCTCATAAATAAAAAGTAAAATATAAATTTTAATGTGAAGTTAAAACTCGGCACACTAAAATGTTCCTCGTCCATTTCCGCTTTTTCTAAACTCTTCCATCTCGTAAAGCTACGCACACAAACAGCAACATAGCCCGTTTCCTCCCACGCCACGCGCCGTCGCATCTGAAACCTCCCCGCTGTACCACGCACGCCGTCGCTCATTTTTTGAATAACTTTCGAGATAGCTTTCTCCGTCTTCCGCAGCTACTTCCCTACTTGTAGATTGGCCTGTTCGCATCGCCGCTGGTGAGTTTTGAAGCTCTCGCTGTCGATGAGTGGTTGTTTATTAGAATGTGACTGTTTTCTTCGTTTTAATTTGGTTTTGATTCGCTGCTGGTGATGGACTTGTGGGAATTAGGGTATCAGAAAGTTTGGATTTTGAATTCTGTTGCTGCAGTTAAAGATGCGGACAGTCGTTTTAGGGCAAAAATGCCTGTGAATCTGACTAGTTGCACTGTTTTTTTAATGTTTTATGTTACTGACAATATTGTATTGTTTTTTTTACAGTATTTTAACCTGTGAAAAATGGAGGAAGGTTTGGATAATGATATGGTAGATGCTGGAGCGCAGGATCAAGAAGCTAATCATACAGTGGATGTGGATGGGATGAATGATCAGAACCCTAATGAAACTGTGGAGTTTGTTGATGAGAATCCAGTTTTACCACAGCTGGAGATTGATAATAATGGTGATCTCTTGAATGAGGAATCTATCGTTGCAATTGACGAGGGAGATGTCCCAAAAGTGGAATCATCCATAATCACAACTACAAATGAGGCCGAGAGTGAAACAGTAAAGATGAACGGTGTAAATGATAGAGAGGTATTTAGCTTAGCTTATGAGGATCATTAGCTTGAAAGATAGGAGCTCTTTTTAGTAAGTTAATAATGATGTTATTAAATTTTGTTTGTTATCTAGATGGTTGATGCCGATGAGAGCGCCACTGAAGATGAGACTACGGTGTTCATGAGGGAGCTGCATTCTTTTTATAAAGAAAGGGCCATGGAGTTTAAGCCACCCAAATTTTATGGAGAGCCACTAGATTGTTTAAAGTAAAAGTCTGATTCTTTGGTTTACAACATTAAATTTAAGTTTGAGCAGATTTTTTAACTACTCTTCTCATGTGTTTCAGGTTGTGGAGAGCTGTAATTCAGTTGGGTGGTTATGAACGGGTACTTCTTTTTATTCTTTTGCAATTACTTCATTGTGGCTTGCTTATTTCATTACAAGTATTATATTTTGAATAGTAATATTATGCCAAAGGAATCATCTTTTGTTTTACAAAGAATCAACAACTTTACCCTAAAATTACGACATTTTATATCTGAAAACAAAACTATCCTAATTTTTTTATGATCAATATTTTCATCTGAATATTCTTTGGGTTCCTTTTCTGGCAAATCTGTTTCCATGAAAGGGAGGAAAGAATATCTTTCAGAAGACCGTTCTGATTATTGTTAAGCCCGATGTAACATATTACATGTATCTTCGTCAGTTAATTTTATAGTATTGGGTTAGGAATGTTATTATAGTGCGGGACAAGTTGCATGTTCTCCGATTTTGAGCCCCCAAGGCCCTAGCCCACCCTATTTCAGCTGTCTTAAGAGTAAAAGAGAGTCTATGAGGGGTGTGAGAAGCCTCTGCAAATACCATAAAATAAGCCTCTGCAGAACCGTCTCTGAAAGTCGTAACGGTTAGTATCATTCTAGGACAAAACTAGTAGCGCAGGGTAACATTGCATGATTTTTTAGAATTTGGTAATTAGTTATTCTCTGTTGGCTTTTAAGTTGGCTCCAGTGAATCAATAACAAAAATTTCCTTGTATATGTGCATTGGCATACGTATGCGTGTATGTATGGCCCATATCAAAATTATATATGATTATTTTTTTAATCTGAAGTCATGTAGGTCAATTGTTGTTTCTGTTGGGGCGGATTGAAGTGACAACTCCTGTTGTTTGTTATTTATGGCATATTCACATGCTAGAGCTACTTACGAAATGATGTTAAGCTGTTCTTTTAACAAATCACACAGTTTTTGGTTATCACTTCTTCATTCGTTGCATAATGTTTATTAATGGATCATTGGGTTTAACATAGGTCAACTGAATGTATTTGTTGTGTTTGATGTGTGTAGGTTACTGGAGCCAAACTGTGGCGGCAAGTGGGAGAAAGTTTCAACCCTCCCAAGTAAGCGATAATATTATGGTTTTGAGGATGACGAGTTTGGTGTTCTGCATGTGCTTTGTTATTGTTTAGCATCTTAAATGCAAAAATGTAATGAGCGAATGATTTCATCAATATTAGTAGCTCACTGTGGCGTCGTAATGTGGATGTCTTGAATTTATATTATAATTGGTTCGATCTGTATCGTTAAGTGTTGACGCTTATCTTGCGTATTTACTGAAAATGGATCAACCTTTGTTCCTTAATTGCATTAAAAATTTGTTCACGTTTTGTGTTCCAGGACCTGCACGACTGTTTCCTGGACATTCCGCATTTTCTATGAGAAGGTACATTTGCGAAAGATGACTATTTCCAATTTTTTAATTACTAGTCATGGTATACACTAATGTACTGTGGCGTCTATAATTGTTGCTACATGTGATTTTAAATGCTTTTGACAAGTGAAAATGGAACAATGCCCATCCATTATATTGTTTTACCGAAACCAGTGTGTTGGGCAAATTTTTTCCCTTTTAGTGTTTACGTATAAATTAATAGCAAATCTGGCAGGCACTTTTAGAGTATGAAAAGCATAAACGAGAGATTGGTGAACTGGAGCCTGTTGAGTCAACTATCCCCGATTCTGTCATGGGTGATAGTGAGGTATAATGAAGTTTTATTTTCTGCACCTAGATCCGTTTCACTGTCTCCGTTTCCATCTTTTTAATAATTTACCCTGTATCGACTTAACCAATTGGAGATAAATGAACTCTAGGAACTTGTCTCTTATCTTCCTTTATTCTGTGCACAGCCCATTGGTCACAAAACTCCAGGATCAGGTAGGGCAAGGAGAGATTCTGCAACACGTGCAATGCAAGGTTGGCATTCCCAACATGATGGTATTGTTGACATTGGAGAACCACTTATCAAGGTTTGAACAAAGGCTCACATTTCAGTTGTTGTTTTGAAGCATTATAGCTTAATTCTCGGCTGCGAAAAATTTCTTACCACTGGTATCCCTCTGTAGTGGTTGCTTATAGCTCTTTAGTCTTTTATTTTCGAACCTCAGACTCATCAAGGTTTCCCATTGATTTTTGTTACAAATATGCACTGTGCATCTATTTTTAATCCATCATTCGTCATAACCCAACCCTTTTTTCTTTCGGAATTTCAGGAGAAGAGCAGCTCGACTCCTGTGGTAAAGCGGGAAAAAAATCTCAAAAGCATTGGTAAATTGCAGTCAATCCATTCTGTTGGTGATTTTACCTGTTGTAAACATTATTCATCGGTCTTATTGCTTCATAGGTTCCTTCAAACAAAAGAAACCTGACAGCATGGTGCAAAATGAGGGTGCTTTAGTGCTGATGGAGGCCGACAAGCAGTTAAGACCCTTTTATCTGTTTTTTTGTCAAACTGTGCATTTTGTTTTGCGAGTGTTTCACCGATTGACTAAAGGTTTTTTCATCCTGTTAAGGTTGGATGCATCAGTTGTGGATCTTGGACCTCCAGCTGATTGGGTTAAGATAAGTGTGCGAGAAACTGTAAGTTACCTGCCAACAATATTAAATTATTAATGAATGCCAGTCTTGCCCATTAAGTTATTTTTGCTAATATTGCCTTGCGTTTGTGTGGTCTTCCATCCCAGAAAGATTGCTTTGAGGTATATG
Organism: Rhodiola chrysanthemifolia; assembly: GCA_033675395.1. Taxonomy (NCBI): domain Eukaryota; kingdom Viridiplantae; phylum Streptophyta; class Magnoliopsida; order Saxifragales; family Crassulaceae; genus Rhodiola; species Rhodiola chrysanthemifolia. The sequence continues at coordinate 18,875,849 of CM066204.1, forward strand.
CGTTGGTTCCTGGACTACTTCGTGAGGAGGTAAGAAAATCATTTGGAACCCAGTTTACCTTTTTTGAGATTATACACTCTTGGTATGGTTATATATTCGAGGATCGAGGTGGTTTGTTTCATTCAAGTAACCGTATTATATTTGTCTACATCAAATAAGTCATGTAGCTGTTAGAATAGCTGAATATTCATTTGATTTTATCATCTGACCAACTGTAAGTAATATTTGAGCGTCAGATACTCCGCAAAATATTTACTTGATTAATTCATCTGATCAATCTCAATTTGTGCACTCTGAAAGTCACACCTATCGTTATTATTTCATCACCAGAGATGATTTTGAATCTCAAGTTGAAATTTTCATACGTGCATATGTTTTGTTGAATGGCTAACTTGATTTTGCCAAGGTGGGCTGATGGATTTATTCATGCAGGTTCGAGTACAATCCGATCCAGCAGGCCGTGTGGTTATAACTGGTCAACCCGAGCAGCTTGATAATCCATGGGGCATCACACCTTTCAAAAAGGTATTTATTCGCTACTTTGCATTATGATCGTGTCGATAATAAACACAAGAAATGAAGAAAAGCCACTTGTTCGTAAACACACAACACATTATTTACTCAGTGTTATTTAACCGACCGGTTAATGAACCAATCAGGTGGTGAACCTTCCAGCAAGAATTGATCCACTTCAGACATCGGCAGTAGTCAGCCTGCACGGCCGCTTGTTTGTCCGTGTTCCCTTTGAGCAATCAACTTGATCACAAAACTCGAGTTCCCTTCGACAGTTTGTACTGAACATATATCCTTAGGTTTGGAGATACCTGAAGACAAGTAGTACAATTAGCCTTGTTGAAACACAGTATGACAAATGAATGTCTCTCATATCTAATTTTATGTAGATTAAATTAACCAGATATCTGTTTTAGGTGATGATGTGGATGCTCCAGGCTCCTGCTTTAGATGTAATTACATGGTTAAATTTGATCTTTGTCTGGCTCATATTCAAAAACTAGCTCTGCTTTGGGAATTCGAATTAATTCTTCTCATATTTTTTTCATCATTTCAAATTAAATTCTTATTGAAATAATTTAAACAAATATATTTTGATTCAAGTTCCACTCCACTGTGATTCTTGCAAAAAATAAATATTTAATAGAATGACATGATTTTATATTATTTAAGTTAAAATTATGTAAATTTTTTTTGATAGGGAAAAAATTATGTAATTTTGATGATGATGATTCAGAGTGGTAATGAAACGACGAGGTTTTGATCTTATTTGATCAAAACTACGTCGTTTGAACTATTAGAATGGAGTGTCATGTCAGTTATTCCAACAGAAAAAACCATCGAAATCCAAACCTGGTTCAAACTTCCAACTCTGTGCTCACGATCATCCCTCAGGCCTCAACCAACTACCACTTTCATCACCGTTTTCATTATCCAATAATCAATCAATTCCATCTGTTGCCATAAAAGCCTGCATCGCTACGTATCTTCATTCCGACCCTACCATTCACCATCATCATCACCGTCGTCCCCACTTTTGTAGGGTTTTATCATTACCCAATTTCCCACTCATCATCCATCCCCACACTCCCACCTTTACAAATTTTAATAATTAAAAACAAAAATCCACACTTTATTGGCGCGCGGTCTCATTTCTTAACTCTCTAGGGTTTCTGACTTTTTCTATCATCACGCCAGTTTCGTGTTCTGATCGTTCTCTTCTTCGCTTCGGTGTTGCGGTTGTGGAAACGAGTCAAAGTTTGGATTTTTTGTGTATTTCGGAGTTTGAATTTTATGATTGATGGAGTATCAGGGGAACTCAGGGAGCACTGGCTCGAGTTCCAATTCAGGGTTTCTGCCGTGGAATTCGCCGTTTGGTGATACAACATATACCAAGATCTTTGTTGGGGGTTTGGCTTGGGAGACTCAGAACGAGGCTTTGAGGCGTTATTTTGAACAGTTTGGCGAGATCCTTGAAGCTGTCGTCATACTTGATAAGAACACTGGTCGATCCAAAGGCTATGGATTTGTTAGTATTTTGTTTTTTTTTTCCTCAGTCTTTTTGTTGTTTTGAGGTTTTTTTAGCTGAGTTATGGGCTGTTCACTTTGTTGACGCTTCTATTGATTGATCTTCTATAGAGTTGGTTATGTTTGATGCTTAGATTTACTCATTTAGACCTTGAGTTTTGTAACAAATACTTGATAATCCAGTCTGCTATTGATGTGTCGTCCTGTTGGGATATTGTTTGACGTTCAGAGTGCTTTTGTTTATTGGTGGCAGCATGCATAGAGTAGAAATTTGGAACTACTCAATTGAATTTGTTTGTGGACACCTTAACATTGTTGGACCTATTTGGACGGTATAGGTGACATTTGGAGATCCTGAATCTGCTAGGAGGGCGTGTATAGAGCCAAATCCAGTTATTGACGGCAGACGAGCAAACTGTAATTTGGCCTCACTTGGACGTCCCCAGCCAATCATAACATATAGTAAGTTTAACTTAACTTCTGACCGGGACATTAGCATTTGGGTGGCTATCATTTTTGTTTTCATCAGTATTTGTTTTATTAAGCTGATTGTAATGCGTCCGTTTGTGATATTTTGTATTGCAAGGTTCCGTAGGCAAATATACAACTTAGAATCGACTATAGCTTTGCTATTCCTGTAGGGCTATTGTTTAATGATCTATAAATGTTACGTTGCTTATTTGATAAATATGAATGCAACAACTGCATAGGATTATTAATCATATCCAGGGCCTTTTCAAATTTTATAATCTGCATCTGGCCTCTGGCGTTATCCTGTATATAGAATGCATTGCTTAATGATCTGCTTATTCAGCACATTTGGGACCAAATACATCAATTATTGGAGGTGCTCGGGGAGCCTATTTCGGAAGTGCTGGTTACCGGCAACCATTTTCTCATGGATATCCGCAACCCTATTTCTATCCATCATATGGGTGAGTCTTGCCTAAACACGCCTATAAACTGATAAGGAGGCTTAAACATTGAATTTTTCTTTACGAGGATCGTGGTCATTGTATTCTCCTCAGATACAATAGGTTTTAAATTTGGTTATGTACAGAGTTCTCACCTGTTGTCTTTCTGTAATATGCTTGATTGCTTCGGGCCACTACAAAATTATCAACTGAACTCAAGCATGTTTGATGAATAGTTTCTCCATTTTGATCGTTGCTGAATGATGCTATCGCTATCACTTTGTTCCTGAGATGCGTCACCATGCATAATACTAATCACAGTTTCATCATGCATCGCAATTCAAACTATTTTGTCAACGCTGATGACTTAGAATAAGTGAAGTCACTTGCGTCACAATGAATTAATATATTTTGCATGTGAATGTATCTTAATTTTGAAACTCGCCTTAGGAATTTTCTCCCAGCCTCTCTGATATTATATAGCGTGGATCAAGAGCAGTACCGTAGAACCAGGAGATGTCATACTGGCATCAAATTATCTTTGCATTTTCCTGATGACCAAATTTCATGTTATCGAAGGCCAATAATAAAGCTTACTCGAGTTCATCATTGTGTTGAATTGTTTTCATATTCTTTTGGATTGTGTACTAGCAAATGATTTTTATGCAGAGGAACAAACAAAAAAACAACAGTTTTGAGCTTATGGCTATATTGTCTGCGCAGGTATACTTCTTACGGACCTGAGCACATCTACCAACAGGTGAGTACATGAAATCCATGAGTATCTTGATGATTTCTAATAGGTTGTGAAGACAGAGTAAAATGTGCTCGTTGGCCTTGTCATGATTATGTTTTTCGTCTTTTGGATAGGGTATTTACAACCCGTACGCTGGTCAGCAGTATTTTCAGTACCATGGGTTACCGGCGACATCAAACTTAGGTGTGTATCCTTACGGAAGTATAGGTCAGTCAGTTTCAGATAGCCAACCAATCCAAGGATATATGATGGGCCAGCAAGTCATGCAGTATGGTGGACCTAGTCCAACAGTTCCCATGTCATATCATCCAGGCAATACCATTATACATGTGTTTACTTCGAACCTCAACCTTGTGCATATAAATTTATTGCTTGCTCTGTTGGTCAATTTGTTTAATTAGTCCCTTTATGATATCAGAAACAATGACGTTTGTGAAATTCAATCGTTCTTGTTCCGTGGCAATCTCCAGGTATGTCGCCGACAACTGCACATGTGCAACAACCTCAGTACATCATTCCAGTTCATCCTCAAGTCATGAAAATTGGTGATGCTGACCAAAGTGCACGATGATGGGTTAATGACTGTAAGTACTCTCTAATAAATTCTTGAATTCTTTCTTGTACGCGTTGCACTGAGGGGATTTAAATGTTTCCTTTATAAAAAAAACTTTGAGATGTCATGAATCTTTTGAAATCTGAGAAGAACATGGGAAATGGTTGGCATTTTTAGAAGAAATAATTAATTTCCATTTGCATTAGACGCTCTGTATTTTCAGGTAATCTGATCAGAGCAGGAATATGGTTGCTTAATGAGGTGGTGCCTCCATATTTAGCATTGCCATTCATTCATGTCAGTCGAAGGTATACTTTATAATCCCCTCCTCCATTTTATTACATTTCACAGATGGATAACTGATGATCATCGCTTCATTATTTTGACACGCAAATGTATTCTGTAGGTCATATGCATTCATGCTTCTTTGTGGGGTAACAACTTTCGAATGTCTGAATCACTCCAGCGGATGGAGAGATCCAGTCGAAGGTGTGGGTCTCGTGCACTACGCACTAACCCTCGTCAATCTACTGCCAGCGGGTGGCAGTTCTGGCCAAGGTTGTTGTATGCCAGAAGCGGATTCTCTGCACTCAGGTCGAGGAGCGCATAAACTTGTTTGGAAACGGATCCAACATGTTTCTGTATTGTGTTGTTACAACTTAGAAGAGCACATCTCCTTCAAGGGTGAGGAGAGCTCCAGTCATGGTTGGTTGGTTGGTTTGTTTGTTTTCCTTTCAAAGAATATATATTTTTCAGCATTACATTTAATTGTTTAAATTAATTTATTAAATTTAAACTTTCACATTTATATTTTATTTCAATAAATTTCTTTTAAGCCATCAAAATCACGGGGAGTGGTTTACTGAGTACCGGTGATCCAGACTATTTAAAAAAGAAGAAGAGAATAAAGTCTTTTGAGTTCGGATCAAATACAAACCACAATTATAAATAAAAGCTATAAACCTAACAAAATATTGACACGTGTAAATATCGATCACTCTTAATTCATCACGTTCGGGGTTCTTTTTGTAAATAAAAAAAAATTAACGCGTACTTATTTAAAAATACAAAAAATATACGAGGGGTATAATCGACCTAAAATTTGTTTCAAGTCTGATCATTATGGTGCCGTGCGCCCACCCTTAACATTATCGCCGCGCCAATGTTAAGACTGGGCGAGACGCGTTAATGTTAAGACTGGGCGCGCGGCAACCCGTTTACTGTTCATTTGTCGACTAAAAACACATAAAGTTGACTTATATCGATTGAGATAGGATATGTCGACTGGAAGAGGAAAGAACGGCGATGATAACTGATCATTGTCAAGTTTTAAGTGTGATCATTACTGGTTTAAGTCTGATCATTGTTGTTTAAATCTGATCATTGTCTGTTTAAGTCTGATCATTACTGGTTTAAGTCTGATCATTGTTTTTTAAGTCTGATCATTAACTGTTTAAGTCTGATCATTGTTTTTTAAGTCTGATCATTAACAGTTCTGATCATTGTTTTTAAGTCTGATCATTGTTTTTTAAGTCTGTTCATTAACTGTTTAAGTCTGATCATTAACTGTTTAAGTCTGATCATTAACAACTCGATGACTAAATTGAAAATAACATTATTAGTTTTTATACCCTCAGTGTGGAATGACTATAATACCCCTCCGTGTATTTGTTCGGGATTTCGACTAAATGGGACACGTGTCAGCTTGAAATTGAGTTTATAATTTTTATATATAAATCGGTTTGTACCTGAACTGCACGCAAATCCTTTAATTCAATTTTATATTTTTTTGATTACTTAATTCAATTTAACTAACAAAAATTGAACCATAATTACACCGCACAATACCGACAGTAGAAAGTCGTCACTAAATGCAAATTGGAAATCATCATTCAAATTATAAAATAAAAAAAACAGTACACCCAACCATCTTCCAACACCTACACAATTTTACAGGTAACATTTGCAGATTGCGTGTTGTTTTTTTTTCTTTTCCAGAAAAATGAATATTTCCCAAAAAAGCTTAGCAATCAATGACCCTTGAATTAAGCCACACCACTTATTCACTTATCTTTTTACCAATTTCTTAATAATAATTGTCTTTTACCATCCCTCATTTTTCGCCAGCATTTTGTTTTTTCAATTTTCCTTTACTAAATTTATAAATTAATTTCCTCATTTTATTACAACGAAACTAAAACCCCATTTTCTCAGCTCCCTCGCTCAAACCCTAGCTTACTTCAATCTCCTCTTCCCCATCTTCTGCTTCGCTTCGGCTTGCATTTTCAGCCCAGATTTTCTATCTTTTTTTTTTCTCCAAAAACATCCGGTGAGTTCGTAACAGTTTTCTTCATTTTTTCCATAACTTAATTTCTGATATTTTTTCTTGCGTTACAATTTCTACGTTTCGATTATTTTATATTCTAACCAGATAGCTTTTTTTTTTCTCTCATGTAATTTATATATATATATTTACGAATTCTCCGATTTTTTACGGAGATTTGATCAGATTTTTTGGTTTCCGCCATTGTTGAAATCCGAGCTCTTTTGATGATCTACCGTCCTTTGAGCTCACTCGTTTCAGTTTGGTACTTGTGTGGCTTTTTGGTAACTTCCGCTGTAAATTCGTCTGAGATTTCCAACTGGTTTAAGGCGTTGTGAATTCAGCTCACTAACCTCTGGATAGCAGCTAGATTTCACTCTCATTGACTCAAATTTGAGACCTTTTGGTGGTTTTTGAACCTTTTGTATTCTGCATTGATCTTTTGTTACTACTTATTTTACAGATATAGTTGAATTAAGTTGGACAGATGTCTGAATCTGAGAGGGGACTGATGGCTACCAGAGAAAATTCATTGCCCGGCCAACAACCGATGATGCATAACAGCATTGACATGAGTTTGACGTTTCCGGAGGGCGCTGAGTACAAGCAGTTGGCTGTTGGCTCGCCACCTTATGCGTACCAGTCGCCTGGAAATGGATCTGGGGAGGCTTCGTCAATGGCTCAACATGGGATGATTAATATGAACATGGTGGGTAGTAGTGGAGAGGTCAAAGTGAAGAAGAAGAGAGGACGGCCTAGGAAGTATGGGTTGGACGGTAACATGTCGCTGTCTTTGGATTCAGCTGCTCATGCTAGTGCTGGGCGTGTATTCTCGCCGCCACCTTCTGGCGGGTCCATGTCATTATCTTCGGGGAGGCGGGGGAGAGGGAGGCCTCCTGGATCGGGTAGGAAGCAGCAAGTGGGTGCTCTGGGTATGTTGTTTTGGTTTAATTAGTCATGTGTGCTCTATCTTTCATTAGTAATCCATGGTAGTCATGTGTGTTCTCTTACTGCTTTCAAGTATAAGTATGCCTTAAATAAAAGAAAGGATGTGTTGTTTGGCCTTTCTCTAATCAAGGACTGGAATATGTTTGTAATCTTATTTACATTAACTAAATTTGGGAACAAAACCTCTGGTTAGTGGAACTGTTAAATCGTGGTGACGTATGCACTCTAGATTCTTAATTCGTCAAGCGGAAATTACTCATGTGCCCTTTTTGTTTGTATGTAATTTGTGACAGTTCTGCTCTCTGGAATCAAGCAGTAGGATTCATTGATTGCTGTGATTTTTAGTAATAGCTGAATTTAGTTCTTGACAAGTTTGGTTTCTTGCAATAAGTCGATCAAAGTCAGCAATATAGCTTGCAGGCTGTGTAAAACTGTTTTTCCTGCAAACAGCATATTCTGGCTAGAACTGCATATTCACTGTGCTTGAAGATGCTATATTGCTTGAAAGAACTTAATGATGGAATATAATATCAAATTAACCCCGACTGTCAAGTTTTGTATAGTGTCTCTATGTTGCTCACCTTGCTCTACAATTGCCGACATAATATGATTACCAACAAGTATAACAAGCCTTTCACTGTTGCTAATCACATGACTCACTATATTTCTTTTGTTTTTTAGGATCTACAGGTTCTAAATTTACAACCCATGTCATCCTTGTGGGAGCGAAAGAGGTCTCTGCTTTTCTTATCTTCCTCTTATGAATGCTACGTACTATAATAGCAGCTGCTCTTAATTTGGATTTGACTTTTCATGCCATTGGAATTGGGAAGTAATGGTCTAGTTGTCATTCGTTTCAAGGTTTTATTTTGGATACAAAATGCCTCACATCATGCAATCATTTTAAGTGCGTTATTGATTTTTGTTTTCCGATAAGCACTTGTTGGACACAAAATTCATCACTTCCTTTTCTCGTGACTCCTGCCTCTTTCCTTCTTTATGCTCATGTCAACTAGCAGCAGAAGAGACTTTATCTAGTCCACAATCAATTAGATTAAACATCAGACATTTACGTTGTTTGGTGATTGCTGACTATCATGTATGGTGTTTCATACTGTTGTCTTCGGAGTTCGGACCATGCATCTCAAGTTAGCCGTTTTCTACCCATTTGATGTCTGCCGTTTACGGAACATTTTATTCTTCTTGCACCATCTGTATCTATTCTATAGTGCCAAGGTTTATATAATTTGGAAATTTTATTCTTTCAGGATATTTCTTCGAAGATAATGTCCTTTTCACAGCATGGTCCAAGGGCAATATGCATACTCTCAGCAAATGGCATCATTTCAAATGTGACCCTCGGACAACCAGCCTCATCGGGCACCATAAGTTATGAGGTACGACCCTGGTCACATAATTGAACTCGCTACATTTGATGTATCAAGTTTCAGTGAACATATTTCTCCTGAGATATTTGTAACAACAGGCAGTTAGTTTATTTCATACCTCTACTGTTTCAAATTTGCAACAAGTTTACTTGTTTGATTAATACTTAATAGTAGAAAAGTCTTTTGCTTGTTTTCTCCTTCTCTGTGGTGTATTTTCAGAGTTTTAGGCTGCATCGACTACATGAATGGATTTTTGTCTGAAGAAAACTCAATGTATCAATCATAGAGAAGTATCACAATTTCTAATCCGATAATTAATCATCAGAGTAATAAGAAGGGCATGTTCCATATTAAATTTTTAGGGGACATAACATATGCCAGTGGACAACCAAGTAAATTGTGTCTTGATCCGTTACTTTTTCGGCAATGTATTTTACAAGCTTTATTTAGCCCTGGATTTTCCCCAAATTTCATGTTGAGATTTGGTATCTTACTTCATTGCTGAAGTTGGTAACTTACCAAGCAGCTCAAGAAAATATTCGAACATGCTTTGCTCCTTAAAAGTACTTTTTCTACAGAGTCAGTAACTTGTTAGTCTTACTGTTCAGGGACATTTTGAGATACTCTCTTTGTCTGGTTCATTTCTATTGATGGAGAACGATGGCCAGCGAAGAAGATCAGGGGGTTTAAGTGTATCCCTAGCAGGGTCAGATGGCCGGATACTAGGAGGCAGAGTGGCTGGCGTTCTCATTGCAGCATCCCCTGTTCAGGTTTGTGCATCGAATCTTGTATTTAAAATCATCATAATAACATGTCATCAATATATTCTTCTTAGCAGCTTATGAACACAACTTCACGGTCTGTACTGTACAGTACTATCGAACAATAGATTTAGTTTCCTACGTGTTATGCAGGTTGTTGTGGGTAGTTTTGTTGCGGAAAGTTACAAAGAAGCAAAAGTGTCATACCCGACAGAACCAATGCCCGCCCCTCCCAATCTCACCCCAGCAACTGCTGCTACCGGAGCCAGTAGTCCGTCACGTGGAACAATGAGTGAATCTTCTGGCGGACCCGCAAGTCCTCATAACCAAAGTCATAATAGCAGTAATCCACAAGTCATGCCATGGAAATAAACTTACCAACAATTATGACCACCAAAATCTCATGACTTCTTGGCTTTGACAGCCTTCTAGATCTCTGCATCATAATTAGCTTAGCTAGAATATTTAATATTAGTTGGAGTATATTAGAGAGTTAGGCTGTTCTCTACTAAAGTTAATATTTTGCTCCTATTAGATCTTGGAACAAGTAGTAGAGTGTAGTAATTTGGTTTGCTCCATGGCTGCTTTTTTTCTTAGTGATTACTGGTGTCCCTGAAACCCTCTATAATGCACTTGCTTGGGGTGATGAAAAATTCTAACTGCGGCTTTATTTCTGTTGCTTTGAATTTCCAACTTAATTTAGTTCTACTACTTAAATTCATCAAGTTTAATCATCTAATTTAGGTGCAGAATGGATAGTGATTTAACCGTAATTTTTTTTTTGAGACTCAACAAGTCCATGCGCACATTGAATGAATAGACGAGTGAAAAAATTGTTAAGAGCTCAAGTCATTTGACTAGAACTCTTTTTCGCGTGATTTAACTCTCAATTAATCCAGGCGCTCGAACACCGACTACTTGCTTCTGTTTCCTCGCCGACCGGTTTTCCTTCGGTTGGCATCTTCTCCTCCTCGGCCAGCGTTCCCCTCGTCGCTGGAGCTCTCGTCCGCCTAGTTTTTGTCCAGATGGCCCCGTCGCTGGTGGGCTACTCTGTCGCCCTCCTGTCTCAGCCGCTGTGGTGTGTTGGGTGGGTGGTTTGGTGCGGATCTGAGGCCGGATGTCCGATTGGTGCCTGTTCCGCTGTCCGGCGGTTGCTCGTTTGGGTGGTGTTGGTGGTGTTTGGGCTTTGGGCGTGTGTCGTGGTGGCGGCTCGGGTGTTTTCGTTGGTGATGGTGGTTGATGTCGACTGAAGGGAGGGCGGCTGGTGGATGTTTTGGTACTCGCCGTTTGTGCAGCTCAAACGTCTCTTTTTTGTGAGTTTGTTCTGTCACCCTGACGGTGTGACCTTTAGTCGCGTTTTTTTCCAGTAGTTTAGTTTAGTTTTTTTAGGAGTTAGGTTTTTGATACGGCTTTGGCTGTGGCGGGAGGAGGTCGAGCCTTTTGCGGTTCGTTCTGGTTCCTCCGGTTGGTCTTCTGGGCCTTGTATGGCCGGTGTTCGTTTGTAGAAACGGGGCTGGTGCTTCAGTGATCTTTGGGAGTTTGCGGGCGCGCTGCTTCTGCTGTTTGGCCCCCTTGGTGAGCTACGATTCTGAGAGCTTCTTTTGCGTTGCGGACTGCTCAACGGTTGTGGATTAGGCGGGCTTAACACGGATTATGTTTCCTGTTTTTCTGTGTTTTTAAGCATTTATGTTTAATTTCGGCTGTTGTTCTGGTTCTCATGCTGTTTGCTCTTAGATTTGTATTTCCCATTGCTGTATCAAAAAAAACTCTCAATTAATCCATATCATCAAAAGATTCTAATGGAAAAATAATCAATTTCTTAGTCATTTGACCAAGAAAGATCATGTCACAACCGTTAGTTTTCATCAGAATACAGAACCAATATTTATCGTTGGATTGAAACAATCAATGATCATAATAAATATATTATTAATCCCAATAACCTGAAATATATTCTTTGAGGGGTGTAAACATCATTTCACATTCAATAGAATTTGACCGAAATTAAAATCTAGTTATTATCCGCTAAGTTAGGAAATTAACTACCGATATTCTTTTGAAAATAAATATTGCCTTTCTAAAGTAAATTAGGCATTAATTGTCCGTGGGATTAGAACTTCATGTTCGTGATTTTAAGCAGAATGGTGTTGATCAAAACCACGAACAACAAAGGCATATTCGCGAACCCAGAAATATATATGGTTATATTCTAAACCACGACTATTTTTATTATATGCACGGATTTTCATATTATCGCACGACCGAATTTCAGCCTCTTATTCAAAACCGCGAACAACATAGGCATAATCACGAACACAGAAATATATGTGGATAGTCGAAGACGGTAGTCGACTGATAAAAGGAAATCATTGAGAGGAAAGACGCTTGTCGAAGAGTTTGTGATTTTGTCTTCCGAAAATCTAGGGCTCGACAACGAAACATATATTTGACTTGATATTGGTGGGATTATAAGATTAAAATACATATTGTCATTCTTAATTAGATCTGCACAAATTCGGGTTCGGGCCGGACTTTTTTAGATTTGATAACCCATACAGTCGGTCGGGCTAAACCCGCCCGTCAATTTGGGCTCCAAATCTTGTCCAAGCTCGCCCTATTTATCGGGCCGGGTTACCCATCGGGCAACCCGCTACAAATATGTATACATACATTTTAATTTTTCTTTAAACTTAAATAAAAATACTAAAATTTTCGTGCACTACAACAATACATTTTCGATGATGTATCATAATATTCATCATTGATGCATACCCAAACATTCATTATAGTGATGCATTCCCAAACATTCACCATACTTCTTACTTTCTTTTTTTTAAATTACAAATAATAAAAATTGATGGGTTTGAGTCGGACCTCTATTTATTTTTTAAAATTAAAAATAATAAAATTTAGGATCTAATTTGTAGTGAGTAATGGGCGGGCCAATTAGCACGATTCGGGCCGAAATATGTGTCCAAGCCCGGCCCTATAAAAATACGGACCGGGTCGGGCTTGATCCGTCGGGCTAGTCTGCTTGTCCAAGCCCATTATATTGACCGGACGAGCGGGTCGGTCCGGTTGGGTTGTCCCGGATTTGTACAGGTCTATTCCTAATATACCCTTATGAGTCATTAAAATGATTTAAAAAATTATTTATTTCGAAATAATCTTGATTAATCTAAAGTTTAGATTATCAGATCAACGGATATTAAATGTTCTAAGTTCTGATGAAAACTAATGGTTACCCAAACCAATATCTCTAATGCAACTGAAGGACTAAACTTGATAAATCTAGAAGAAATTTCCAAATTACGCAAAATTAGAATTTCATTTCCCTTTCTACTCAATCTCCAAATTCGTTTTCCAAAATAGACACTTTACTTAAGGCGCTGTTGTCAACGACGCCTTATGCAAAGAGCGATGTTAGCAACAACGCCTTATGCCCGGTGTCGTTTTATTCATATATAATACTGAATTATGAGCTTACGTGTCAATTTTTTAGGTAAGATAATTTCACCGCAAAAAGAGAAACTGCTCCGACGCTCACGATCGGGTCAACAACAACCAACCAACAAATCCAGTCGAGAAGGAAAACAACCAGAAATGATCAGACTTAAATAGTTAATGATCAGACTTAAATAGTTAATGATCAGACTTAAAAAACAATGATCAGACTTAAACAGTTAATGATCAGACTTAAACAGTTAATGATCAGACTTAAAACAATAATGATCAGACTTAAACAGTTAATGATCAGACTTAAAAAACAATGATCAGACTTAAACAGTTAATGATCAGACTTAAACGTTAATGATCAGACTTAAAACATTAATTATCAGACTTAAATAGTTAATGATCAGACTTAAACAGTTAATGATCAGACTTAAACAGTTAATGATCAGACTTAAACGTTGATGATCAGACTTAAACAGTTAATGATCAGACTTAAACGTTAATGATCAGACTTAAACAGTTAAACAATGATCAGACTTAAACAGTTAATGATCAGACTTAAACGTTAATGATCAGACTTAAAACAGTAATGATTAGACTTAAAAAACAATGATCAGACTTAAACAGTTAATGATCAGACTTAAAAAACAATGATCAGACTTAAACAGTTAATGATCAGACTTAAACGTTAATGATCAGACTTAAACGTTAATGATCAGACTTAAAACAGTAATGATCAGACTTAAACAGTTAATGATCAGACTTAAAAAACAATGATCAGACTTAAACAGTTAATGATCAGACTTAACGTTAATGATCAGACTTAAACGTTAATGATCAGACTTAAACCAGTAATGATCAGACTTAAACAGTTAATGATCAGACTTAAACAGTTAATGATCAGACTTAAAAGACAATGATCAGACTTAACCAGTTAATGATCAGACTTAAACGTTAATGATCAGACTTAAACCAGTAATGATCAGACTTAAAAAATAATAACCAGACTTAAACAGTTAATGATCAGACTTAAACAGTTAATGATCAGACTTAAACAGGTAATGATCTGACTTAAATTTGATGTTTTTGCGTCTGTGTCAGTATTTGATGAACGCCTAGTGTTTTTTTGGGTGGAAACGACATTCTGAGCAAAACTCATTCGCCACGAACTCGGCATTTTTAAGGCAAATTCCTTCATCTGGAGGGTCAAATTTGCTGTTTTTAGTCTACAGATGAACAGTACGCAAAATTTGTTTTAAGTCTGATCATTAACCTCTTAAGTCTGATCATTTTGGTGCGGCTTTAATGTCAAGGCTGGGCGCGCGGATTTTAGGATGATTATACCCCTCGCGTCTTTTATGTATTTTTAAATAAGTCCGCGTTAATTTTTTTTTATTTACAAAAAGAACCCCGAACGGGACGAATTCTTATTGGTCGATATTTACCCGTGTCAATATTTGATTGAATTTGTAGTTTTTATTTATAACTTTGGTTTATATTTGATCCAGATCCATATTAATAACCTAACTCATAAGTGAAAACTTAACTAGGAAAATTTGGGATTACATATTTTGTAAAGAATGATGAACAGATGAAGACGAGAAAAGAAAAGAAAAGTGGGAACATGCAGCTGCAAGCGTGTCAGATTGGCAGGCAGTAAGCCCAGTTTTCCGTGTAAATGGAATCGGGACTCGTCCACTCCACTTCCACCCCACCCACCTACTCGCTCGATTTCATCAAAACAGTAACCACATTGTGCATTAATCAGACCTTTCACCAGCCGCAGATGATGGCTATCCCAATTCCGCCTTCTTCCGACCAAGTCGCTACTCAATTGTGGGGTTTAACGTTTGTTGTTGCGAGCAAAATTTGATTTTTGTTATTTTGGGGATTTGAGGGGTGAAGCTGGAGAAGCCCTAAATTTAGTCTAATCGAATTGCTCCAAGTGAGAAAGTTTGGAACTTTGAGCTTTTGAGGTATACCCATTTTCTGATTTCGGCCGAGTGTTGAATTTTGTTGCATGTGTGTTTGAACTGTTGGAGTGGTTTGTTAAATGTTTTGGATTGTGCAGGTATTTCAGCTTTGTTGGGTTTTGTAAGGAAAGAATTTTCGCGAGCATTGAAGCTGTGTTGATTATAACTTCAAAATGTGTTTGTAATGTTATCTTAGAGTCCATCATCATCCGTTTCTCCTGCAATGCTGTTAGCTGTATATGCGTCACGTGGGATTGTGACTTCTCATGATACTACATTACGCTTTGGTTGAAGTCATGTTTGCTACTAGCTCAGTTAACAATTGATTTGAAGGTGTGCAGCGTTTATGTTTCTTCATCCAGCTTTGATTATAAAAGCGTGCCTTAGTGTTTTCTTAAGTATATTTATAATAGCTGAGTGGGACCAATCTGTCGGGAGTTGCTTGTTTGGGACTCAAGATACTGATGTAAACTTGAATTCTAGTAAAACTAAATCGAGCAATTTCAATCTATGCTTTGATGGAATTTGGTCACGAGGTTTACGTTGGATTAGATGGACACCTATTTGCTGATAGCAAAGTTACGTTGGATGAGATTGAAACCTATTTGCTTTTGCAGTTGACAATACAAAGTTTCAGTAGCATGTCGTTGCGAAAGGCGGGCCATAAAACCATGTTTCAGGCATCGATTACGGACCAGCATTTTATGCTTAACTTTATCATGAGCAACTATGTGGGTCCGGATATCGAGTCTGAAACCTTTAGAAGATCGGCATCACAAAGACTTGCTGAAGGCTTGCCATTGTACACAGCTAAAGATTTAGGCGGCTCTTTTGTCAGCATCTCTCAGATTGAGAGCTTGTACTATTATGTAATGAGGAATGCTCATCCAAGCCTGATAGTGTCGCAGAACTTGCTGCATATGTACATCCGGGGAAATTTACTTCTCCCAAGATCAGGGCTGCCGGAGGATTGCGAACAGTTCACTAGTCATTTTCCCTCGAGTATTCATGAGCAGACAAGTTATCCAGGAAGCCTCAACATTGTGAAAGGGATTGTTCTTATCGACGATCCAGCAACATTATTTATGCCAAGGGAAGATCTTGAGAAGTTCAAAGCCTTATCTGGCGCAAGTACTTTGAAGCTTGATGTTGATGACTTTCTACGATACCATCACGAGTATGTGAAGAAATGTGATAACAAGGAGGAATGCGACGATATGGCTGAAAGAGGGAACCAAGCTTTATTAATTTTAGACGAAACAAGAAAAATTGCGTTGCCTGATCCCATGGAGGCACAGGCTCTGCCATGTCTCGTAGGGCAGCAAGATGTTAAACTTAAAAGCGAAGCTTTCATGGAACCACTTGAGTGGGATAAGCCTTGCATTTTGCCTCTTCTCACTACTGCTAGTACGCGAAATGGAGAGTCAAAGGCCTCAATCATCTTGACTGGAACCGCAAAACAAGGAAGAGCTGGCCCTCCCATTGGTGTTGTTGACATTGGTGTTAGCAAAGTCGCATACTTTTTCCAAGTTGCTCTACCCGGTGTCAGAAGAGGTACCCCTCGAGTCCCGCTTGGTTTTCCTATCCTTGTTTTTCTGGTATGTGAATATGAAAAAAATACTTCATTGGAAACTAAACATGATAGAAGAAAGTCACACGTAATATATTTTTTAAAATTTTGATTTAAGAGATCGTTAGTCTCGTAAAAATATATTTATTGATGTGACTGTGCAACTCTACAGGTCAGTTAAGCTGTGATGTTGAAAGCAACGGAAAGGTCCACATCAGAGGCATGTCCACAACTGGTGAAGAAACAATCGTGAGGCAGTCCTATGTATATCAAATGGATTACCAGCATCTAGCCCCTCCCGGGCCATTCACTCTCTCCTTCTCTCTGCCCGGACCTGTTGATCCGAGACTTTTTTCACCCAAGTTCAGAGACGATGGAATTCTAGAAGCGGTTGTTGTGAAACTCGGAGCTTTGAGTGACTATATGGCGCACTTGGAGCCGTGAAGTACGTTAATGGGAACAGCACGATTGCAGCACATTTTTCTTCAGGGAAGCATGCCAATAGTGTAAAATAAAGTGTTAGTATTAAAGTATGGATGTTTAAATAATGCTGTATTCTGTTTGCCTGAGGTTATCTTTAGCAGTGATTGTATAAAAAAACAAAGATTTTTAGTGCAACTGAAAATCTTAAGTAAAATATATGCATCAATCTTGACTGCCATCTATCCAGTGAAGCCACAAAAAAAAAGCTACATTCTTGGCCATATCTTTAGCAATTACAAATTGTGACTGGACTAGCAACATATAAGATTTACTGCTGCTTAGTTTCCTCTGAGTCATCGTTGCCTGTCGAATTGGAAGTCTGATCAAAGGGCGATCTTGAGTTGCCATGTTGGGGCATGGGAGAGATCTGATCTGCAGGCTCGTGTAACCTAGATGATTTGAATGGCCGTTCAAAATCTTTAGCAGCATTGGCGTCAATAACTAATTTATCAACCTTTTTCTCCTGCAAATACAGTAGAATGCATTATTAGATGAGCTGTCTATTTGTCATGGCTATTGATTTGGTAAGGTTAAACAAATTTAATGGAACATGCAGTATTATGTTACCAGTAAATATTCTATTTATCTTAGTTTTAAGAACATAAAGGAAAATAACTGCTCTATAACTTGATTCACGAGGTCTGCCAAGTGCCATCCTAAGGTAAATGTCATGCTATGAGAGAGATTTGAAGAAGAGCAAGGGTCTTAAACTTTGCAATGCTTCCAACTTCTTCTGCCGAGCCTCGTGCTCAGCTTGTATACGGAAAGGAACTCCCTCCATGCTTTTGGTACACGTTACTTTGTGCCAATTCTTCATCAATATCAGTAGTTGTGGTTGCAAAAGGATGGTTAGCAGGTATCCACCTGATTGTATCAGGATCAACATCTGGTGGTATCTGATCACCTTCTTTTAGGAATATTGTTGGTCTCTTCCATTGGTATGCCCGCGACCTCCTTTTCTGATGGACAGGGCGTTGTTCATCAGTAAGGGACACTGGCGCCAGGCGATAAACCTTTCCACACATCTCAATAGTTGATTTCTGCTTACCAACCTTTATGTACGGATTGTCAAATGGATCATCATATTGAAGAGACTTTGAGCCGTAATGATGCAGTGGAGAAATAAAAATTATCACCAAAGTCTAAAAAGGCATAACACAAAACTAAATTGATGTTCAATACGTCAGACACTGTAAAATTGACCATCTGTAAGTACGAGTAAAGTTCTGGGTCATACATGCCTCTTCTATCAGATCTCAACTGGCCACGACGTACAAGATCAGCTACAGAGCCAGGACGGGTGTACTTTGATTTTCTTAAAATATACACTCTCATAGATATGAACAGCATCATGATTGCAATGCCTAACCCAATTGCAACGCTTTTCCCATTGTATTGACTAGTCTGTTAATACAAGAGAATAATGAATGGCCATGAGCAATATAAAGCATTGTTGGCACTCTTTACTGAAATAGCTATAAGAAGAACCGGAAAAATGTAACATTGCAGACTTCACACAGGCATTGCATGGCAAATCCCAACTATTAAATTCATTTTCATGTATCAATAGGACACTCAATTTCCTATTGCATGCTCCCTAAACATAACTTAAAATATTTACATGTGCAAGATGCATAATCAATGTTTTGCAACTAAAGTATTTCAAGTCGAGTCAACATGAATCCAAGGTCCAATTTTTATAATTAAGGAGTTCTCAGACAAAACTAACCACCAGCATAAAGGGATCCTTCAAGGTGTTATTATCCCATTGTCAAATGGAAATGTATCAGTTGAAATGCAACTTGTTACTATAAAGATTACTTCTGACAATTTTCCCACCTACAACTCTTGGTGGTAAAGATGTTCAAAATCAGTTAATCCCAAGACAATCATGTATCCACTAAATTCAGTCATAGCTTGGCATTGTAAGAAATATGTAAATAAAAAAATTATCAATTTAAAAAGTATTTCACTTTCAGCAAATTACCACAATCGTTACTGGTGGAAGGGATCTCTCTCCCGACCCCACGGAGTTCCTCGACTGCAATTTCCGACTTTCTAACACATTTCTGCATCTGATTGACATACAAAGTCATTCAGTCAAGCACAGTAGGACAATCAAAACCACTCAAATGCAAATTGCAAACCAACTTCCAAATACTTTTCTCACTCACGACAAAGGTAACAGAAGGAACAAATGCTCTTCGAATTTCTTCAATTGCATCCACAGACCTCGCAACATACCTCTTCACCCAAACAACACCATCCTCTTTCCCAAACTTACCATCATCTAATCGATCCAAGTTACAATATAATCTAAAATCAGCACATCCACTCCT
Source organism: Rhodiola chrysanthemifolia (assembly GCA_033675395.1). NCBI lineage: Eukaryota > Viridiplantae > Streptophyta > Magnoliopsida > Saxifragales > Crassulaceae > Rhodiola > Rhodiola chrysanthemifolia. The sequence goes on from CM066204.1 coordinate 18,895,351, forward strand.
TCGCCTCACAGATACTTGCCAATTCACAAAACACCTCCTCGAAGCTCCGGCCGGAGGCTACTCGAGTACACTCGAACAATCAAAATTTCACTACAAATGTTTGTACTGTACGGAATAAGAGTATCGGATTGTACCTGAAATGCGACCGAGTGAATTCCAACCGAGGCCATCGTCTTAGCTCATGCTGTGGAAATTAGAGGTCGGGAATCAGATTAGAGCTTGAATGATGATTGAGGAAATCTGAGCTAGGGTTTTGGATGGCTTTCAACGTCTTCGCATCTCTCTATGTAAATTGTGCGCTTCTTTTTTTCTTTTTCTTTTTCTTTTCACGAGAATAATATCGCGTAAAATTAGAATAAATGAATAAATTGAAATTGCTAATTTACCAAATCACCATTCAAAAATGAGGAAAATAAAATGCAGAATCGAAGTACTTGCCAGTTGCCACTATTAGCAAAAAAAGAAAAAGAAAAAAAAAAGTCGAGAAGCGTTCAAATGAGGCAGTGAATAGTAAAGTGATGCACGATCTCGACCGTCCATCTAACTCTGTGCATTATGGACGCGCCACGTGTCTCAAACGTGTTCACACTACATGTCGGCTGTGACACGTGGCGAGCCACGTGCGTTGGATCGAGTCGATCAACGGCTCGAATCGTACCTCACTGCTTTACTTTAACAACCCTGTCTCAATCGAGTGCTCCCGTAAAATAGACATACAATATATAACTTACGCATAATCTGCTACTGGACTGGAGGTAATTTTGGCTCTATTTTGAATGAGCTATTTTTGGTTGTGGCCTGTAGTTTCCTCGAATTGAAGAAATGAGTCGAGCATTGGCTTCGCTCACAAAATCAACGCAGAAGCTGCAAAGGGTAGTAACCAATTCGCAGTCAAGTTTGCTGCAAAATCCGTTTTACAATTTCCTACTCGAGAATCAAAACCCGAACAACGTTGACGACGACAAAGTTACAATCTTTGATGATTATATGTGAAGGATTTGGTTCCGAATTTGGGGTGTCATGAGGTTTCTAGGGTTTTGTTTTTGAATAATGATTAATGTGTACAGTGTTTTCTGCTTATATACACAATTGACATAACAATTCGACCCCTATACTTCTACCTGCTATAGAACTCAACCAGACAATAAATACAAAACGACCCTGCATGATATAATACGGACAATACCCCTCAAGCTGGATTGTGTAAGAAATTACTTACACCCAGTTTGGAGCAAAGAATTGTTAACCGATCATGAGGTAGAGGCTTTGTAAACAGGTCCGTTGGCTGATCATGAGTGCTGATGAAGATAGGATTGATGAGGCCTGAATTGACGTAATGACGAACAAAGACAGTCGATCTCGACATGCTTGGTTCGCTCATGAAACACCGGATTCCTGGAAATATGAATACCCGCCTGATTATCACAAAAGATTGAAACCGGAGTGGTTACCTTTTCTTTCATATCGGCAAGTAAACGAATGAGCCATATAACCTCACTACAAACACCGGCCAATGCCCTGAACTCTGACTCGGCAGAGGAACGCGCGACAACAATTTGCTTTTTAGTTTTCCAGGAAATAGACGAGGAGCCAAGCATGGTATAATATCCGCTAACAGATCGCCTTGTGATGGGGCAGCTTGCCCAATCTGCATCACAATATGCAGTGAGGGTGAACGAAGTATCTGCCGCAAAGAATAAGCCTTGGGCTGGGGCAAGTTTGATATAACGAAGCCCCCTATGCGCGGCACGAAGATGATCATTGTCAGGCGTCTGCATATATTGACTAAGAATGTGTACCGAAAAGGCGAGATCTGGCCGCGTGATGGTGAGGTATATAAGGCGTCCAACAAGTCTCCTATAAACAGAAGGATCGGGCATAAGATCACTGTTGGAAAGACTTAATCCATGCTTTGTTTCCATGGGCGTCTTGGCAGCTTTACAGTCCTCAAATTGGGAATCAGAGAGGATATCAAGCGCATATTTGCGCTGATTGAGAAATATTCCACTAGCAGAACGAGCCACTTCCAAACCCAAAAAATATTTCAGTTTTCCGAGATCTTTGATTGGAAGTTGTCATGTATAAAGCCTTTTGCCTTAGTAATCAGGTCGGACAAAGTCCCAGTAAGCACAACATCATCTACATAAACAAGCAGAATGACAAATTCATTATCTCTTGTCAAAGTGAAAAGGGAGTGATCCTCCATGCTTTGGATAAAGCCATAGTGCAGCAATGCATCACTAAAACGAGAGAACCACTGGCGTGACGCTTGTTTAAGGCCATAGATGCTGCGTTGCAGCTTGCACACTAGCCCCTGTTGCTTGACTTCCGGATAAAAACCGGCTTCCGGATAAAAACCAGGGGGCAATCTCATGTATACTTCCTCATATAATGTACCATGAAGAAAGGCACTGTTCACGTCTAATTGATACAATGGCCAACCACGAACTGCTACCACAGAGAGTAAGCACCGAACAGTTGTCATTTTAACAACCGGAGCAAAGGTGTCGTGGTAGTCAATGCCTTCCACTTGCGTGAATCCTTTCGCAACGAGGCGAGCCTTGTATCTCTCAATGGTGCCATCGAAGTGATGTTTGATCTTAAAAATCCACTCGCTATCTATTACATTCTTTCCATGGGGCAAAGAGGTGATAATCCATGTTTTGTTCTGCTCAAGGGCTGTGATTTCCTTATATATAGCTTCCTGCCATAATTTGTCTTTGGAAGCCTGCGTATAAGAGGTAGGTTCCTTGTGTAGGCTTATTTGTCCCAGAAAATGTCTGTGAGATATTGAACAAGATGCATAAGAAATGTATTTATCCAGAGAATGTGGGGAATTATTTTTCACAGTGAAATTGCAATCATAATCCTGCAAATGCTTGGGAGGCTTTGGGATCCTCTGGGACTTGCGAACAGGCACTTCAGTTGGTGTTTGTACAATAGGAGATTGATCCTCTTCTGGTTGAAAAGTTTCAGCAGTGATGTCCATATTATCAAAAGGATTGTGGCCCAATTCAGCAGTACAAAACCCTCAGCAATATCATTATCATTGTAATTTGTCACTGGAATGGGGACAGGAAGAGCGCCGACATCAGTAGAAGACATATTCTGAAAAGGAAATATTTCTTCTTGAAACCTCACATTTATGCTGACAAAAATTTTCCGAGATTCAATACAGTAAACTTTGTAGCCTTTCTTTCCATAAGGATACCCAAAAATATACAAGGCATGGCAATCCATCTTGTCTCTGAATTTCGGAATAGTACTCACATAACATAAACATCCAAAAACTCGCAAATGTTCCAAGGAAGGTGCCACTCCAAGTAATACCTCATAAGGTGATTTATCACCAAGTAAAGAAGTCGGGGTTCGGTTCAATATATAAGTGGCTGTAAGAACACAATCTCCCCAAAAAGTTTAGGAACATTTGATTGAATCCTCAAAGCTCTAGCCACATCAAGAATGTGTATATGTTTCCTCTCTACTATCCCATTTTGCTGTGGTGTGTGAGCACAAGAAGTTTGATGAATACACCCTTTTGAGGCCAAGAATAAAACAAGCCTTGAGCCGAAAAATTCACCCCCATTGTCTAATCTTAAGACCTTTATTCTTCTTCCAAACTGTGTTTCAACCATTGCAAAAAACTGAACAAGAACATCTGCTACCTCTGATTTCAATTTCAGCAAATATGTCCAAGCACTTCTCGACTTATTGTCAACTATAGTCAAAAAATATCTAGCACTGCTCATAGTTTCAACATGAAACGTCCCCAAACATCGCAATGTATCATATCAAATATATCAATAGAGACATGATCACTAAGAGAAAACTTCAATTTGCATTGCTTTGATAAAGGACAAATTTCACAGTGTAGTCTGTCTTGCTTTACATTCAAAAAGGGAATAGACTTGCATAATAATTTGTTCATTCTATCAAAAGGCATATGACCCATCCTACGATGCCAAATATGAACCGGTACCTTACTCGAAGTACTTATGGCAGCAACAGCGTTTACTGAATGTTCATCAACTCTATATAATCCTCCAAAGAGTTTACCAATCACCAAAGTGGTCTTCCTTGCTAAGTCCTGGATAAGACATAACCCTTTAGTGAATGTAACTGAGCAATTACTATCAGCCACCAGTTTGCTAACTGATAACAAATTGTATTTGAAGGTTGGAACATCAAGAAGCTTTAGGCCAGACTTCAATGTGTATGTCCCTGCTGAACTAACCACATTAGCACTTCCATCAGGCAAGCTAATGTGAAATTCTTTGGACAATTGATACATATCAGTGAGCATGTTCTTATCACAAACAAAATGATTTGTTGCTCCACTATCAACAATCCAACATTGTCTTCCAAGAGAATGAGATAATAAGCTGCAAATACCTGCCATATGACACTGATTTTCCCCCAAACTTGTTGTGCCCTGCTGGTATTGTTTTAACATGTTCAAAAGTTGATTCACCTGCTCAACAGTGAAGGGATTAGTAGCATCAGTAAAAGTACTAGAAACTGGTTGAGGATTGCTACAAGAAACACTGATCATAGTATCATTAGAATTGCAAGTCACACTGTTTGCATTAGATCCTCTGTTGTTGTTCCCTTTTCCTTTGTAGAATCTGTGGCCTGGTGGAAAACCGTTGAGCTTGTAACAACTCTCCCTTGTGTGCCCATTAAATTGACAATAGGTGCAATGAGGTCTCTGCTTGTAAAGGACAAATGGTGGTTTTAGTGGAAAATTTGTCATTTGTTGTTGAAGCTTCGGCACACTGTTTGGATTCTGTTGTTGAACATACATGGCTGAAGCCTCAATACAAGCTACTTTGGTGATGTTCCTCTCAGCTTCATTGGTAGATACCATATCATAGGCAACGTCCAAGCTAGGTAGCTCCCTCAAAGCAAGAATATGTGTCCTTATATGAGTGAAAGACTCATCGAGTCCCATAAGAAATTTGATGACTCTACCTTCTTCTCTTTCTTGATCGTAGGACATCTTTGTTTGCAGACACTTCAAGCATCCATCAGATATAACACATATTCTATGTTTCCTCATCGAATCTAATTCATGCCACAGATTTACCAATTTCTCATGATAGCTTGAAACATCCATATCTCCTTGCATCAGGTTCGCAATCTCTTGTTGTAGTGAAAATTTTCTCGAAGCGTTTGATCCTCCATATTTAATATTCAAATTGTTCCATGCTATGGCGACATTATCAGAATGAAGAATTTGACCTACAACATTCTTAGAGATCGAGTTGAGGATCCAGGTCATAATGACATTATTGCAACTTTTCCCGCGTGCTTTCTTATGAGGATCAGATGGCATCGGAAATTCTCCCTCGACAAACTCCACCTTATCGCGAGCCGAAAGCATGATTTACATGGCCTTGCGCCAAGGAACAAAGTTCTGTCGACCAATCAAAACTTCACTGACTAGTGGATTGCTGTTGACATCATTTTTGTTGACGAAATAAGGGTCATCAGAAACATCCTGGACAGGAATCAGAGTAGTGATGCTCGGATCCGGAGTAGTGACACTTGAACCAGATCCGACAGGAGTCGTCATTTCACAAACACGGCAACACAAATAACCACTTCAACGAAAACTAAAATCGGACTAGAAAACTTACAATCCAGCCTCGTAACCTGCTCCTGATACCATGTAGAAACCGTTCGTACAAATCTATGGCATCGCCGGAGACAATCGCAGGAAGCTTCGATTAGGGTTTTGTTTTTGAATAATGATTAATGTGTACAGTGTTTTATGCTTATATACACAATTGACATAACAATTCGACCCCTATACTTCTACTTGCTATGGAACTCAACCAGACAATAAATACGAGGCGAAGTGAAGTAGCCCGGTGGTGGCTTCCTCCTGCGTTCTCTAGTGACCAGGGTTCAAGTCCTCACGCTGACATTTCTAACCCCTAACAGATACTAACATAAGTCAAACGAGTTTTCATCAAACAAAAAAAAACCAGACAATAAATACAAAACGACCCTGCATGATATAATACGGACAATATCTGATGCAAACATCGCTTTGCGGTTTTACAATTGGGTAAATACCAGATGCTATTCAGCTGAAAGAGAGCTTTTGAGCATTAACATGCCATACAGTGATACAGCCAAGAAAAATCTATCTTGAATTATAACATGTTTACATTGTTCTCAGAAAATTTGAGGTATGAAAAATAAAATTTGGAGAAAAGAATGAAGCTTCTGTCTTACTTTCGTTCTATCAACTTTTACAATCCAGAAAAAAAAAAAGAATTAATAGAAGCAAGTTAAAGCATGTTCCCAATTCTAATCGTTAAAGGCAGATAATGAATTCATGCAGGGCTAGAAAGTTGAATTCTCATACGTCGTGCAAGGAATAACTTCCTCAAGGCTAAAAAGGCCGGAATGTCCAGCCACATCAATTCAGTATAGTGCACATCTTCCATTCCATCCCTTCAACTTGTCATCTCTTAATATAATGTAATAAATGTTGAGAGGCTCATAGTTCATCCAATCCTGCATAGGCACATGATTCCAAATGTTAGTGGAGGTTTAGAGACTGAACTTTTGACAAATGCAGAAGCAGTAGTAAGCCCTGACATCAATTTCGTTTGCAGATGTATTAACTTCTCCCACAACTGTCATAAGCTTGCAATTCCGGTCGAAATAGCGTTTTATTAAGGGTATCATTTCATGCTACCAGCAACTCGATAAAAGTAGAATTACCTAGATTTCCTGCAGTGCTTGCTTTAATCACGATAATAAATATGATCAGGGACTCCACAGGTCAGAACATGATGATAAATTACATGAAATGTAAATAGCTGCACAGTTTCAGGCTTTCAGCTGTCATCTGGAAATATGAGGCGGTAGAAGATGGAGTCCACTGCACAAAATTTACAACCAACAGTGAGTGGTGCATACAGCAAGTTATTGAGTAAAAAGGCAACTACAAAAACTACTGCATACTAAGGAAGTTCCCATATCCAGAAATTTTCAATATAGTGGAAAAATGTAACAGAGAAGACTATATTTTACCTTCCTCTTTAGAAATGTTGGGTTGATCGACTAAAATTTGTTGGAGCGCACATAAATCATCCGCACTGCAGCGTACTCAAGAAAAAAGCATCATCAGCGAATAGGGATCCAACTTCCAAGTAATAAAAGGTAAAACATTGGGATTGATACAGCCTATTTGAGTAGATGAGAGATGCCTTCAGTGCAAACGGACTAGTAATAAATACTTGACTCAGATGCAGAGGCTTACTTAGGTTTGAACACAAGTGTGGACAAAGCTGTAAACAAGGATTTCTTAAGCAATAACCTGAAAATGCGAGCACGTCACAATGAAGAATGAACACTGGTTATACCAATTCATATTCATATTCAAAGTCCACAAACACAAAATATTCACTCGTTGCTCATAGCTCGATCTAAAAAGATTTTGGGCTGCAGAAAAAGGACCCGTACTCTGAATTGTGAACATTGCGAAGAGTTTCGAGTCCTTCCATGCAGTAAGCTAGGCTGGGTCGGACTCCTATCCACAGCTGCAGTTGCTTATCCGACTCTCCCTTGATCAACTGCCTGCTGTCGCGAACAGTCTTCTCAAGAGATTTAATAACACTGCCAAACTCATACCTGAAAATCCAACACAATTCCAAAGTTACACACTTGCGGGAACACTTCAAACTTAGCATCAATTAAACAACGATTTCTGGCCTTTTACATGGAATTTGCATCCATTACAATTCAACTAAATCTGAAACAAAAAAGGAGATAAATTCATACATTGTCTGATTCATCAACACCATAATTTTATTCAGAGAATCCATCTGTTTTCCCAGCACCTTATTTGGAATATCTGGATAATTTTTCAAGCTGCCGAAATTGTTGGAGTCCAGAAGTATCTGAATCATCACAAAAAAATCAACAAAAAAAACTTGGAAGTGAATAATCCGATTAAGTTACTCGTAGTAATTCAAGTGAATACAGTTCGAACCGGGAGTCGTTGGATGATGTCAGATGCGGCTCTGAACTGAGAAACGAAACGAGTCTGGAGGTCTTCCCATCTGCTCAATTCGTCCTTCGCCTTCTTGTACTTTTGTTGAAATTGCTTCAACTTCTCACCCATCGACTTTTTCGACTTCGGATCCATTGACGTCATAGCACGAAATTCGGACCTTGATTGACTGAATCCCCCTCAGAATCGTCGACGAAGATTTTTGCTTGAAGCCGATCGAGCTAAACCCCAACCCAAAATTAGGGTTTTTTTCTTCTTAGTTTTGCAGCGTTGATAAATGCAGTCAGCTAGCTACCCGCAAGTTTCAAAAATTACCCAAAAACCCTGAATTGAATCAACAATTTCTAATAGGCCCATTACTGGAAAACTACAAATTCATCATTCTGAAAATCAGAAATGCCACCCTTTACACCGCCAATACTTCCTCGAATTTTCAGCAATGCGAGCCTCCTTGATCTTTAGAAAAAGCTTATAAGCCCTCTCGACTTTATTTGCAGCGATTAACTTGTGATTTAGCTTGCTACAACTCAGGCGGCCAGGGCAAAAACCCTTGCGTATAGCTTCTTCCATAACAGTTACGGCGTTTTCAAGCTGTCCTATGTTGCAGAGTCCGTTAATCACATACTCGTATACTTCTAAATCGAAACTGTAGCCAAATTCCTGCATCTCATCCCACATTTGCAGAATTGTTCCACACTTTCCGAATCGTGAAAGCCGCATAAGCAACAACTTATAAGCACTTAATGATATTTTACACCCGGCTTTTCTTGCTTTCTTATAAATCGTCATGGCAGCATGAGGAGGACCGTAGCTGCACAAAGGCTTAATGAAGGATGTTACTGTCCCGGTACTTGGCACTATCCCCTTACTCAACATAACATCGAACATTTCAAGCGCATCAGCTACTTTTCGTACTTTCAAAAACCCAGCAATCAGTTCAGTATAAGTATCCACATTTGGCCCCAAACCACAACTACACATTTGCTCATAATATCTCATGCATTTGCCGAAATCTCCAATTGATATAAAGTTTGCAATGATCGCGTTATAAACACGAGTATCCACCGCACACCCTCGATTCTCCAAATCATCGAATAACATAACGGAATCATCGACACGGCCTGCTTTTCCTAACCCTTCAATAAAATAACTATAAGTTAAACAATCAGGACTAAACCCTTCTCGCCTCATCGCCTCCATTACCTTCTCCATTTCATCCACCTTACCAAATCTCGACCAGCCGCCAACAACAATGTTATAAGTCATACTAATAAACTTCATCTTCTCATTCAGTCTATTATACATCGAACTTGCTGCCCCGACATGAGACCGCTTACACAAGCACTCCAAAATCACATTCAAATTCTCCGCATTACTTTCCCATCCGAATTCCTCCAACTCCCGGAACATCTTAACAGCTTTTGTAACATGGCCAGCCTTAACATAACCATCCACTACAATAAATAAAGTCTCGGAATCCGGCCTAACTCCCTCGGATTTCATAGCATGCAACATTTCCACCACAAACTTCAAAAAACTCCTTCTCCCAAGTGCTTTCAAAATCACATTATAACTACCAATTTCATTCCCAATCTGCTGCTTTCTGATTGCCCAATTGAAAAACCTAACCATAGCCTCCCCGCTCAAATTCCCTCTATCAACAACTTTACCAAAAACCTCAAAGCTCAAATCTTTACCAGCATTATCTAACGCCTTCTCAATCGCAGACTTACCTCTAAGCTTCTGGAGAAACACTCCCCGCAATTTCTCCTCAGGGAGTAAAAACGCGTCAGCAGCCCTAGCGGATTGTTCCCCAGTCTCCGAACCAGTCTCGCCGCGGAATCTGTGAATTGGGGCTTTTAGACTGATGGGTAGTAGCTCAGAGAGCTGTTGGAGGATGCGATGCTCGTTGGGATTAGGGTTTACTGTGATCTGGGTTGCTGGTGGTGAACAGGGAGTTGTAAGGTTCGATTGAAGAGGCGGGATCGTAGATTGGAGTGATGAGGTTGATGCTGGATGAAATTGAGTTAAGAAATTAGGTCTGCACCGATTAGTGATGGTTGGTAAATTTCGCAGCCGAGACGCCATTAAAATGAATTTTGTGAGCAACTGAGCTTTCTGGTATTTGCAGAGAATGAACTGAGTTTAGATTTTGAGGATCGAAACGACGCCTCTCATCCCTCGACCGTTTTCATGAGTCTTCTTAGTCAAAACGGCGTCGTCTCCCCCTCAACCGTGCTGAGAGATTTTGACGAATTTTACCGTATGCATCAAAGGAAAAGGATCAGGTACAAAATTGATTTTTTAGTACAAAATTGAATTTTTGGTACAAAATACAAACTAATTTTAGTCCTTGATCTTGTGATTTGAATGGATGAAATTAATCTTAATTTTTGATGCATTTTCTTAGTAACGATACAATGAAACTGACGAACTATGTCTTTTTTCTATTTATTCATATCTTAGTTTGAAGTAATGAAAGCAACATAAATAGTAGAAGCCAGTAAAAAAAAATTAATGTGGTCAATGGACGAAGTGGGGTTGGTTCAGTGAACCATCCACCATCTAGGATCAAAAGTTCAAAATTCGAGTCACTATGAGAGATAAAAGTGAAAATAGTTAGATACCTATTTCTAAAGAAAAAAAATAGAGATGCTGACAGGCCCTATTACAAAAAAGGTCAACGTATCCATTTTCTCTTGTACAACCTTTTACAAATTCTCAGCTTCTTCCAGGCCTCGCAAACGAAAACAATGGCGAAAGAAGAAAACCATCAACCCCTCCTCACTCCTTACAAGCTGGGACGCTTCAACTTATCTCACAGGTTTGCAGTCTATTCTTCTTCCTCACTTCATCATCTACTCATTGCAATTGAATTCATGTCCAGAAATGGAAATCTTTAGATCTGCCATGTTTTGAGTTTAAGATTTATGTTTGTTTGGAAAATTTTCTAGATTGCTCAAATTTAGCTCAAGATGTAAGACGTTATTTACCGCGCTTTAGCAAAAGTGAGTAAAAGGGAAAATAATTTGACAGATTGAAAAATTCATTTTCGTTCAATCAAATGTTGACCTGAGTGATATGTGTGGCTGATTGGACGCTGTATTGGATTTTTTTTGTTGTTGAGAAATATGGCAGTTGTAAGAAATTTTGCAGAGAAATTAAAATTTCAGTTGATTAGTAGATCATAATGACCCAGTCAACTGAGGTTTATGTCCCTTTACAGGGTTGTATTAGCACCCCTGACGAGGATGAGGTCCTTCAATTTCATCCCACAGCCACAAATTGCTGCGCTATACTACTCTCAAAGAACATCACCTGGTGGATTCCTGATATCCGAGGCCACCGGGATTTCAGATACTGCTCATGGGTATTTCTTTACTCCTGATTTGGGTTTTTTTTTCGCTTTTGAAGAAATTTAGACGTTTAATCGCAATTTTCTCAACCAAGTACCATCTTGCAATTTGTTCAATCTTGTCTTGCTTTTGATTTTACAAACATATTCCTGCAGATTTGTTCGCTTGTATTGCTCCGAATAAAATTTTATTGACTGATTTTTCCGTGAATTTTTTGAAGGTGTCCGCACACTCCTGGGATATGGACCATGGAGCATATCGAGGCATGGAAGCCTATCGTACGTGCTGTCCATGATAAGGGAGGTGTTTTCTTTTGCCAACTCTGGCATACTGGAAGAGCTTCGGACTACTGTAAAAAAAAATTGCTTAATACGAGTCGATTTAGTTTATCGAACTTTTAACGATCGAGGTGTGTTTTCAGAGTCGCATTTGACTTTTATTGGCACGCAGGTTACCAGCCTAATGGCCAGGCACCAATTTCGTGCACCGACAAGAAAATCACAGCTGAGATTAATATAGATGGTTCCACAGCAGGCGTGTTCCCCAGCCCAAGGCGGTTGAGCGTGAGCGAAATTGCAGATGTTGTAAATGACTTTAGAATTGCAGCAAAAAATGCCATGGAAGCTGGTTCGTACTTAACCGCGTTTGTTTGTCTATATTTTTTGTTTTCCGTCCATTTACTCGTGTATATAAATATTTGTGAGCAGGATTTGATGGAGTGGAGATTCATGGAGCTAACGGGTACTTAATAGACCAATTCCTTAAAGATCAAGTTAACGATAGAACAGACGAGTACGGTGGCAGCTTGGAAAATCGTTGTCGCTTTGCACTACAAGTCGTCCAAGCTGTGGCAAATGAGATCGGGTCTGACAAGGTTGGCATAAGGCTATCCCCATTCGCCAACTACAACGATTGCAGCGACTCAGACCCTCAAGCTCTCGGGGTGTACATCGCAAACGCTTTGAACAATTATCGGATACTTTATTGTCACGTGATCGAGCCGCGGATGATCAACCAGTTTGATCGATCGGATGAGGTGAAGACTAGTCTTTTGCCTATAAGGAAGGCTTTTAATGGGAGTTTTATCGTTGCTGGTGGGTATAATCAAGATGATGGAAATGAAGTTATCCGTCGTGGTGGAGCGGATTTGGTCGCTTTCGGACGCTTATTCTTGGCAAACCCGGATTTGCCTAGGAGATTCGAGCTTAATGCCGAGCTGAATAAGTATGATAGAAGCACATTCTATACACAAGATCCGGTAATTGGGTACACAGATTATCCATTTGTTAAATCTAATAACTGAATCTCAGGTCAAGATACTGAATATCTATTTGAAGTTTGGAGAATAAAGTTGTATTCGGTTTGTCATCTAAAATAATTATAAAACAAAAATACAATGAAATTTTTTCAATACAATTTCCCAGGTCTTCAAACTTCACATTATTGTGTTTTAATTTTAAGTCACAATAATGTGAAGTTTGAAGACCTGGGAAATTGTATTGAAAATTTTTAAGTCCTATCAAAAAAAAAAATTAAGTCATAATAACTTTTTTTTTCTTTCAATTTAATATGTATTTTTTAGTATGGAATTTATTTATGAAATATAACTCCAGTTTCATCATCGGTTTTCTGCAAATCCAAACGACTCCATAAACCCTAAAACCCAACTGCAACAAAACCCTGAAATCATTTCATCACCATTTTGACAGTAGACCCCAGACGCTATTTGTTACTGTCAATTCTTACTTGTTTTGAATTTAAACAAGCCTTCATTAGGTATATATTTTTCTCCAGAAGCTCAGATTTTGCTCACTGAGATTTTACCCTCCAATCACATCTCTGAGCCGTTTTTGTAAACTCTTCTTGTAGTAACATTCCGGGTTTCACTTATCGCGTTGGTTCTGAACAACTTTTCATGGTGATATTTGCAGGTTGGAATTATCCAGTGAGTTGCATGAGAACTGTTCGACAAAATGCCCGAGAGAGCCTAAACTTCTATGATCCATCAATACCTGCCATCTCCAATCCTTAAGATGCATTGTCTTAGATACACGATTCAGGGTGCGACCATGGCGTCTGATGCAAGAAGTTTCTCTAGCGTTTCATACGGGACATATGAATCGAGTAGTAGATTTTCTAATATCATCAGTGTAACCTTAACAAGGCCATCCACTACTAGAGTGCATAGTAAGAAGTTTACTAAGAATCTCCGTTATCCTCGGCGAGCTCCAGTCCCGCCAGAGCCAGAAGCTGACAGATTTTTCAGGAGCACATTGGATGATGGAGACCCTTCAAAGGCTGAGGTTAGTGATCAAGATACCGTTGATCCAAGTGATATGAATTTACCCCATGTTAAAGGTAATTTCGAAGAAAATGAGGAGATTGTTTGGGAAGAAGATGAAATTGAAGCAATATCTTCTTTATTTAGGGGAAGAATTCCGCAGAAGCCTGGGAAATCAGTAAGGGAAAGGCCCCTCCCACTCCCAACTCCACACAAACTCCGGCCATTAGGACTTCCTACTCCAAAAAGAAACATCAGACCACCATCATCTCCGGTGTCATATTCAAAAAACTTGTTTAAGAACCCTGAGTTTCTCACTGGCATTGCTAGAGATATCAGAAGTTTACCTCCAGAAAAAGACGTCTCTGTAGTTCTTGATAAAAGTGTACCATTTTTAAGGAAAGGCTCGCTTTCGTTAACAGTTCGTGAGTTGGGTCACATGGGTCTTCCGGACAGAGCACTGCAGACCTTCTGCTGGGCTCAGAAACATCCCCTACTTTTTCCTGATGACCGCACATTGGCTTCAACTGTGGAGGTTCTCGCAAGGTTTAACGAGCTGAAAGTTCCGCTCAACCTGGAGAAGTTCAAGGACTTAGCGAGTCAGACCGTGATGGAGGGTATGGTGAGAGGGTTCATAAAAGGGGGAAGCTTGAAACTCGCCTGGAAGCTTATCTCCATTGCGAGGAACAGTAACCAAATGCTGGACTCCAGCATATATGCGAAAATGATACTTCAACTATCCAAAAACCCAGACCAATACTTTCTCGTATCGACCTTGCTAGATGAGCTCGCCGAACGGGATGATCTGAGTCTAACCTCGGAGGACTGCTCTGCTGTCATGAAAGTCTGCAGACTCCTGAAAAAGTACGAGTCAGTCGAAAGCCTATTCAGCTGGTACAAGCAAACAGGACGGGGCACGAGCATTGTCATGTACACCACTGTAATCCACAGTCGCATATGTGAACAAAAATTCAGAGAAGCAATGGAATTAGTCTGGGAAATGGAGGCAGAAAATTATCTATTCGACTTCCCTGCATACCGAGTTGTGATCAAGCTCTTAGTTGCCTTGAATGACATTCCGAAAGCCAATAGGTACTTCAAGAGACTTAAAGACGGAGGATTTTCTCCAACCTACGACATCTACCGTGACTTGATGAAACTCTACTTGTATTCAGGAAGGCTTGCCAAATGCAGGGAACTAAGTAAAGAGCTTCATGCTGCAGGATTTTCACTGGAGGCAGAGCTTAAGTTACAACTGGCTCAACTTGATTACCAAACAAAGCTGTGAGCCTCTTTCTTTCTCTCCTCTTGGAAGTTGGGAAGTGTTCAAAGTTGTGTCATTGATGAGGTGTTCTAAATGTATTATCAACAAAGTCGAGCTCTTTGTTCTATGGATTAACACATACAGGGACAGCAGTTTGAGAGCCATAAGACATGACATATACTTGACCTGAAATTAAAATTTTATAAATAAATTATATCATGGGGGGCGTTCAATTGAGGACGGGTCTTATGGTGAGGGTGTAGGGACTAATCTGGGCCATTGGATGAGGTTCATCCAATGATCCACAAGCTGCCACGTGTCACATGTGGTAGTGGATTTTACTGTTTGCTTTTTGGTAGTGGGATTTTACTATTTGCTTTATTGGATTTTGGGTACTTGGACACGTGGCGCACCCACAAAGCACGGGGGGTTAGATGGATGATGATCTAATGGATGAGATTTGTCCCTACGTCCTTACCAAATTTGGGTGTCCTCATTTGAACACTCATTATAAGCAAGTTATTGTGGTATTGACACATGTTTCTGTACTTCAAATATAAAAAGTCAAAAAAAAACAACGTTTGATTCTACCAGTGAAGACATGCAGATTGGAAAACGTATATGAATTATAAGTTTTCCAAAATTATAAGGGTATTTTCACGGAACGCTCTATAAATGTGTAATTTTATTTTAACAATTTGTAACTTTTCCTTAAATCACAACCTTAAGGGCAAAACGGTCATTATATAAAATCAATCCTCAACAAAACCGAACCGTATAAATGCGAATGAGTCACCTGCAAAACAAAACAACGTTACATCACTTCACCGCTACAACTCTTTCTCAATGTCAATCCAAATCATCCATCCAAAATCCTGCGGCCTCAGCAAAATGCTTCGATAGCTGACGTCAGCAAATGAGCGTCAGCTGAATTGAAGGAACCAAACCAAAAGGCTCACGAGATGAACAAAGGAATCACTTTTGAGTTTTGGCCTTAAAGCTGTCGCCTTTCCGTGACCTGTTTCGGTTTCTGAAAAGGGGGTTTGCTTAATTGTTGGGATCAGAGTTTCTGCTTTTTCAATTTCTCCTATTTTTGGAAAGTTGCGATTTCTGTCGGGAGTTATGATTTGAGAGTTGCGCCCTTTCGTTCCTCGATCTCTCTGTTTTGGGAGAGATGTAAAAAGCCTTCTTTTTGTTCACTTTCAGTTGGATTTTGGTTTAGCTTTTTTAGGGCGTGCTTTTGGGGATCTCTTTTTGTCTTTTTGATGCTGAGAATTCTGCTGTTACTTGCTATGAATCACGCTGTGTCTTGCACTGTGTGAAAAGCTGGTTAAACACAAGGTGAGATTTTGATTTCTGTTTGTGTAAATTTGAAGTTTGGGTTTCCAGTTGGGTTTGATGATTTTCATTTGTTTAGACGGATGGGTTGTTTTCCTTGTTTGAGTCCTCGGACGAAGGATGATGAGCAGAAGTATAAACCAAGAATTGAAGACATTTCATCTGGAGCTCGGGATACTGTTGTTTCTCCAGGTATCCGAATGTCAAAGACTTTCATTTCGATTACGAAAATTCTGAACTTATTCTTCCAAGCTCCATTTGACTTACATTTGGTACTTCTTGGTGTGCTTGTTTACACTCTTATTGCTGCAGTCACTGTAAGAAGAAGAGCTCGCTCCGATGGCTCTGGTGAGACCGGCTGCACTCTTATTGTCTTTTCTTTCTTTTTTTACAATAGAATGCGGTTTAATGTGCAAGGTTATTTCTTGTTTCGTTTTTGAAAATGTAGAAAAGCGAAATTCTAGTGGTACGTATGATGCGGACAGAGATGCTAGCAGTAAAAGTAGAAGCAGGGCGGCTACTAGCTTCACATTTCGGCAGCTGGCTGTAGCGACAAGAAATTTTAGGGAAGCTAATTACATTGGAGCTGGTGGTTTTGGGAAGGTGTATAAAGGCCAGTTGGAAACCGGCGAGGCAAATACTAAACTTTCGAACACTTAATTTACTGATTGTCAGTTCTTCAGTGGTAGCGTCATCATTAGTTATCACTTAGTCACAATTGCGTAGAAGAACTGTAATTGTGCAGTAGTTATTTCCGCTGTAGAACCTAACAGATAAGATATGTTTCTCATTTCGCTATTTAAAAAAATAATAATTAAAACTACGAAATGCTAATGGATTATATTTCGTGCAGCTTGTTGCCGTGAAAAAATTAAATCATGAAGGCGTCCAAGGATATCAAGAGTTCGTTATTGAGGTCCTCATGCTTAGTCTTTTGCACCATCCGAATCTGGTGACATTGATTGGCTACTGCACGGATGGTGATCAACGACTTCTGGTTTATGAATATATGCCGAAGGGCAGCTTGGAAGATCATCTTTTTGGTAAGCTATCTATTTTGCAGAATTCACCTTTTAACTTGAAGATAAATTATAAGTAATAGGAATTTGTTTTGATCTTGCTCCGCATCTTCTATCATAAATTGTGTAATTTTCTTCTTTTCTCGTGTGGTACGAGTACGAGTAGCTAAATATACATTTCATTGGGCTGGATCTCACTGAAATTCCTTTTCTTCTTTTTACGTGTGGTACAAAAGGTGGCGAGTTTTAGCAAAGTTCGCTCACCGAATTTCTGATTTTGTAATAAATTCCTTACATGAGGTGCCTGAGTATCTGAATTAATCTTCGGTGCCTGTTTGTCATATTTTAGCGGATGGTAACAACTCTTATTGAACATCTGTTTTAATAGTAGTAGTTTAAGGTAAGAGTTCTCTTCTTTCCTCGTCGAAAAATGATCGATGCATCAACTTGAACTTTCTTTAAATAAAACTTTTCTCTAGGACCTGATGCAGAGCCACTGAGCTGGAATGCGCGGATAAAGATTGCTGTTGATGCTGCTAGGGGCCTTGAATATCTCCACATCAGAGCAAATCCACCTGTTATCTACCGAGATCTAAAGTCAGCTAATATTCTGCTGGATATGAATTTTAATGCTAAATTGTCTGATTTTGGCCTCGCAAAGTTGGGACCTGTTGGCAACAACACTCACGTGTCAACTAGAGTCATGGGAACGTATGGATATTGTGCTCCAGAATATGCGATGAGTGGTCATTTGACACTCAAGTCAGATATCTTCAGTTTTGGAGTTGTGCTGTTAGAACTAATTACAGGTCGAAAGGCATTCGACAGCAACAAAAAGACAGAACAAAACTTAGTAGCTTGGGTACGGCATTCTCTACTTGATGTTATAGAATGTACTCCGCAAATTATACAGTTACGACTTACGAGATTCCTTAGACTTTTAAATCATTTTTTCAGGCTCTTCCACATCTAAGGGACCCAAAAAAATTCGTCCAATTTGCAGATCCTCTTCTTCAGGGGCGTTTCCCTACTCGTTCTGTACGCCACATGATAGCCATTGCAGCAATGTGTGTCCAGGAACAGCCAGGTCATCGTCCTCAAATCAGTGACATTGTCATAGCACTGGAGTACCTCGCCACACAACCATACAACCCGGATTCTCACAGGGGAACACCTTGCAGCCATCGTTCTTCATCTGAAAATCACTCGAAAAGCATAAACAGCCCCCACCCACAATTGCCTTTTCAACGAGACAAAGACAAAGATGCATACGTTTCACAGCCAGCTTGTGGATTATCAAATCCAGCCCGGCACAAATCAAGATCTGTTGAATACACCCAAACCTGATTGTCATCTCTTGCGGATACTTCTTCAATGGTCTCTCAGTGCTGCTCTATTCTAGTCTGAAGGTAACAACACCACAGGAACATGAGGTACATAAAATTGATTTATGCCGGTTACAAAAGTAAACAGTAGAAATGCTTCAAATAGTCTATGCTTGATTGGGTTGAATTATTGCCATTGTGCAAAACTAACTTCGAAAAGTAAAAAAGTAGGAAAGATTTCCATTATAAATATTTATTGTTTTTGTTCTATATTTTTGTGTCTTGGTCCCCCTAGCTGATTTGCGAGTTCGTAAGATTTTTTTAGCTCCTCACTTCTCTATGCATAAATGTCTTGGTCCATAAGATTTTTGCCGAATTTGAACTCTGATTTTCTTATGTTCTCCTTTTATGTTAGAAATTATTTCTCATGAGGTACTTTCCATTCGAATGCTGAACTTTTGACGGAAAAAAAAAATGTTATGATGGCTTGTGATGTTTCCCTGATTATTATTATAATTTTGAATTGTATTATTCACAGCATATATTGCTAGATATCCGAATGAGTAGCTGTTACATTCCGTGTCTAGATACTCAATGCAAATCGTGCTTTAAATTTCGTTAAAACGTGGTGAAATGATAAACAAGTGCAGAAGATGCGTGTGGGGAAAATGATGAAACATATAAAATGTAGAAGCGTGTTTGTGTTTGAATCTGGAGACAGTTCAAACTCTCAACTAGCTTCTTTAACAAATAGAGCATGGAAATTATTTCCTCAAAAATAATATATTTATTTGTAGAGTTGAAATTCACAATAAACATAAAATTGAGTTGTTAAGCTAGAATTTGCATACACTGAATCAGGTCTAAATTTATTTGTGCTGGCCGGCCTTTTGGAGAACAAGATGTTGATATTTTGGAGTGTAATCTGGGCAGAGGTCAATTTGAATGACAAAAATGTTGTGTAGACTTGATCTAGTCTGCTTACATTCATTGTCATTTTAACTGCAGTCAATCTCATTTCAAGTGGTATCCACCATTTATAGCATCTCAAATTTACATTGATGCAAAATCTGAATCTGGTCCAAATAATTGCCAACAGTCTAATGTTGTGAGATTCAAAATGGCGTCATTTTGGTTGATTTTTTTTTTTAACATACGTTGCCGGTTAGATCGAAAAGACGTCCTTTTGTCACTCAGTTTGAATAAAATGAGGTAAAAAAAAAGAAGAGGAAATTTAGAAAGAAATCTATCTACCAAGAGTGACTGGAATTCCATGTACTCCAACTCTCCAAGCAATGTAAAATTGTTTGATTGACTTGTTCTTGGTCTTGGTCTTGGTCTATCAAAATAACTTGATCTGAAAGAAACGATTGTTTATCAATATGAATGCTTAGTAGTAGGACACACCAATTAGGTTGGAGATTTGAAACGATTGTCACACAACTCCTTTTCTTTATTTATTTCAGCACCTCAAAGTCCACAACAAGCACCCAAAAAACTCATCATCAAATAAGTAGCTTCTCTCCACCTTCTCAGAAATTGTATCTGTATCTGCTCAGCTGAGCTTCCTTAAATTTTTTGAGACAAGATCAGATTGAGGTGATCAGAGTCTGAGATGGGAAATTGTTGTAGAGGAGCTCAGCAAGTAGGCAGCCATCATAGCCCGGTCCAGACTTCTCCAGGTATGCCTGTTTTTTTTTACATATATCATTCGGTTTTGTTGACTGGGTATGAATCAGATTCCTTTTTTTGATCAGGGAAACAAAAACTGAAGTCAATGGCCTCAAAATTCACTAAATATCAAAAAGTTGCTAAAATGATTTGATCTAAAATAACCTTTTCGAATGTTACTTTGCGGTGCAATGTACTTTTAAGTAAATAAGGTCTTTGAGTTTGTGTATTTTGAATCTGATTAGTATCAGATGAAGTTGGAATTTATCGAGTTAGAGAAAATATTGACTAACAATTTTTTTTCATATGCTGAAAAACAAAATGTGCAGACCACTGTTCTTCGAAAACTGGTCATAAAAAGCAGTACAATGCTGCGGACAGGAGTGTGAGTAGCAATCCAGCAGCGAGTACCAGAGGCGTTGCGAATGGTGAAAAGCGAAGAGCACCTGAGAGAAATGGGAGTGATGGAGGAAATTCAATTTCTCCAAATTTGAAGGCTTTCACTATAGCGGAATTAAAAAGTGCCACCAGGAATTTCAGGCCAGACTCGGTGCTCGGAGAAGGTGGCTTTGGCCGTGTTTTCAAGGGCTGGATCGATGAGAGTACGCTTGCACCGTCGAGAGTTGGGATAGGCATGCCTGTTGCGGTTAAAAAATCGAGTAATGATAGCTCACAAGGCATCCTTGAGTGGCAGGTAAAATGTAACAAAATTGATCATTAAGTATAAAATCTGGTTTTCATGTTACATTTATTCTGACTTGTTGAGCTGAATGTTCGATACAGGCTGAGGTGAAGTTTTTAGGGAAGTTTACGCACGCAAATTTAGTTAAGCTCATCGGGTACTGCTGGGAGGAGCGGCAGTATCTTCTGGTCTACGAATATATGCAGAAGGGCAGCTTGGAAAACCACCTCTTTCGAAGTAAGCATACTTTTTGTAAGTCCTTGATGGTATAAACATCAATAAATAAATACATGATAGAAAAATTTTAGTCATAATAAGTAGTTTTATGCGCTTATTCACGAAGATTTCAGACCATTGCTCGAATCAGAAGTTCAAAATCCTTAACTAATCCATTTTTGTGTCATGTTTCAGAGGGCGCAGAGCCACTTTCGTGGGAGGTTAGGATGAAAATAGCGATAGGAGCGGCGAAAGGCCTCTCTTTCCTTCACACATCGGAGAAGCAAGTTATCTACCGCGATTTTAAGGCCTCAAATATTTTGTTAGACGGGGTAGGAATTACTACTTTCTCATCTTGTTGATATTTCGCAAAGACTTATCGAGCTTTACTTTTCATGTCATTTTAGGAGTTCAATCCCAAATTGTCTGATTTTGGATTGGCGAAATTTGGTCCCATGGACGGGGCTTCTCATGTCACAACGCGAGTTATGGGCACGCACGGTTATGCAGCACCCGAATACCTAGCGACAGGTATATTATTTACATTATTAGATTAGTTTATTTTTTTCGCTCTTATACAAATATATATGTATGCTCCTAGTTCCAAATTTTCTCTCCGCTTATTTTTATTTATCTCGATCTTTATAGTATTTTGATAATTTTTGCAGGTCATCTTTATGTGAAGAGCGATGTGTATGGCTTTGGAGTCGTCCTGCTGGAAATGCTGACAGGACTCATGGCTGTAGACACCAACCGTCCCTCGGGTCATCATAATTTAATCGAATGGGCGAAGCCTTGTCTATCGGAAAAGAAGAAGCTAAGAAAAATCATGGATCCAAGATTAGAGAATCAATATCCTCAAAAAGGTGCATTCCACTTGTCACAAATGGTACTAAAATGTCTTGAGCATGATCCAAAAAATCGCCCTTCGATGGAAGATGTGTTGGAGAAATTAGAACAAGTCAACTCGCAGACGGAGAGACAGAAAGAGCTTGAAACTAGTCCTTTTTATCATAAAGCAAACGTCAATGAGGGCAGGTCGAGCGGTGGCCGCACTCCGCGTGGGGAGCAAGCGAGCGGCGGAGGTAGACTGGGACGTCCACTGCAAAGGGCATATTTATGAGATTGGAATGACTTGCTTCATGCTTTGTATTTGGTAATGCATGTTATAATTTGATGTTGAGACAACATAAGTGTCTGTTGTAGATACAATATTGCAAGACATTAGAGGATATACTCCGTTAGATGGATATTTCACTCCTTTTTCTCAAATTTTTACAATTCGTTTATACTTAAACTTTAAGTACATATATCAATTTCAATTTTCCTGTCTTAATAAAATTTTGTGATTCACTTCACTTAAAGTTGATAGCTTTGTTAGTTATTGAATCCTAAAGCTTAGATTTGGTCCAAGTTTGCACTTGGTAGCATATCGATGAAAAACTATTTCAGTGCACTCTTGCTAGTGTCAAAATAATATCGTCTCAATTAAGATGACGTTATTTTGATTCTAGTAAAATTTATAGGGAAAAGTACAGAAAGGGGTAGCGAACTACCACTCATTTCCAATTTTTTGTCAGAACTATTAAAATTTTCAAAAAGTGGTAGCGAACTACCACCTATTTCCAACTTTTTGTCAGAACAATTAAAATTTCCAAAATGGGTGCGAACTATATAAATTTTTTCCAAAATGAGGTAAAACCTATATAATTTAACGGAATTATAAACACCGTTAACGGTGTTATAACCTCGTATTATTTTTTCCCTTTTTCTAACAATTATTAGATTAGATTACAATAATTTTGTGTATGAGTCATTATCATAAGATTTGGGAATAATCAGTCTTTTTTTGTTGTTGATGATATCAATCCTTTTTAATTACTTAACGAACACACCTTAACATTCTTTTTTGAATTACTTAACACGGCTTCATCTAGCCCATGAGTTGTCCTTGGTTGATCTGGGAATGAAAATGAATTTTCTCTTTTAATAGTTATTAGAATTAAAGGATTATTGTATAATGTGTTAAAGGATTATTTCTCATTGATTAGAATCGAAGGATTATTGTATAATGTGTTAAAGGATTATCCCTTGGATGAAAATTCATTTTTATTCTCAGGTCGACCAAGGACAAGTCATGGACTAGATGAAGTCGAATTAAGTAATTCAAATTTCAAAAAAGAATATTAAGGTATGTTCATTGAGTAATTGAAAGGAACTGATTATTCCCAAATCTTATGATAATGACTCATAGACAAAATTATAGTTCTAATATAATAATTGTTAGAAAAAGGGAAAAAATAATACGGGGTTATAACACCGTTAACGGTGTTTATAATTCCGTTAAATTATATAGGTTTTACCCCATTTTGGAAAAAATAATGTATATAGTGTGCACCCATTTTGGAAAAAAATTATATAGTTCGCAATTCGCATCCATTTTGGAAATTTTAATAGTTTTGACAAAAAGTTGGAAATATGTGGTAGTTCGCTACCCCTTTTTGGAAATTTTAATAGTTCTGACAAAAAATTGGAAACGTGTGGTAGTTCGCTACCCCTTTTTGGAAATTTTAATAGTTCTGACAAAAAATTGGAAATGTGTGGTAATTCGCTACCCCTTTTTGTACTTTTCCCAAATTTATAATATATCAAAATGACACTATTTGTTCAAAACGATATCATTTTGACATGCACGACATTTAACTAGTAGCTTTATCCCTCTAATGCAACAAACTTAAACCAAATCTAAGCTCCAGGATTAAATTATTAACAAATCTATCAACTGAAACAAATCACAAAATTTTATTAAAATAGGAAAACTAAAAGTGTACAACAACCTCATCAACATATGCAACTCTCTCTCTCTCTCTCCTCCATCTCTTTCCTCAAAATGCAACCACCACCCACCACCACCACCATCCTCCTCCTCCTCATCCTCACAACACCAATCTCCACCGCCGTCTCCATCCGCACACACCCCGCCGACATCGTCGCCCTCAAAGCCCTAAAATCCTCACTCACTTCAAACTCCACAAACCCCATCCCCGGCTCCTGCCTCTCCTCCTGGAACTTCTCCCACGACCCTTGCGCCTCATCCTCCTCGGACCACTTCACTTGCGGCATCCGATGCGACGTCGTTCTCAACTCCTTCGCCCGCGTCACATCTCTCACTCTCGACCCCGCCGGCTACTCCGGCTCTCTCTCCTCCGCCTCCCTCCACCTCCCCTTCCTCCAAACCTTATCCTTACCCGACAACTTCATCTCCGGCACCATCCCCACCTTCGTCTCCAACCTCACATTGTTGCAGAAACTCGTCCTCTCCAAAAACTTCTTCTCCGGCGAGCTCCCGGAGTCAATTTCAAAACTCACTCTTCTAGAAGAACTCAGTTTAAACGACAACGTTTTTCAAGGTCGGATTTTTTCGAGTTTGGGTGAACTGAAGAAGCTGAAAAGACTCGAACTTCAGCGAAATCGATTCACGGGGGAGCTTCCCGAGTTGACTTCATTGACCGATCTGTACTTCCTCGACGCCAGCGATAATCAACTCGTCGGGAAAATCTCACCTAACATGCTGCCGAAATCCTTAGTCGAGCTCTCGTTGCGCAACAACAGCTTCGATTCATACTCTCCAGCAGCGTTCTCTGTGATGACGTCACTCCAGGTTCTGGATCTGAGTTACAACGCTCTATCCGGCGTTGTTTCCGGCGTCTTTTTTGCTCACAAATCTCTCCAGCAACTCACTCTCTCCCACAACAATCTTGAATCCATTGAACCGCCTTCTTCGAACCAAAGCAGCTTAGTCTCAGTCGATCTGAGTCACAACAAGCTCCAAGGTCCGTTGCCGGAATTCATGGCGTGGCTACCGGAGCTGTCGTCTCTCTCTTTTGAGCAAAACATGTTGACCGGTCAAATCTCGTCAAGCTACGCGAAGAGGGCCGCTGGCGCTGGGCCAAGAGAGTATACAACGGCGTCGTTTGGAAGGATGCTGCTGGGCGGGAACTACTTGTTCGGGCTAATACCCGGCCTGTTAACGAGTTTGAAACCGGGTCGGGTTAATTTGAGCTTAGTAGATAATTGCTTGTACTCGTGTCCTGATTCTTTATTTTTCTGTCGAGGTGGGAATCAGAAGTCGATGATTGATTGCAACAATTTCAGACATTTTAAAAACCATAAGAAAAATTAATTCCCTATTTTTACAAATTAAATCATTCAATTATCGAAAAGAAATATTTAATGAAATTCTTTAGATTTGAAATTTTGGAGATGTCAGAGATATTTTATTGTGTCAGAGTGCCCATGTTGTGTATTTAATGAAAATGTATTACGTATATTTTTGGAGGAAGAGTAAAGTTGTGACGTTGTGTTGGCCTGTGCCTGTGCTGAAAGGTTTGATGCCGTGACTCTCAAGAGATTATGATTCTGTTGACCTGTCTCTTTCCAAGTTTCTCCCCAGAGATTATTTCCTTTCCAATCATACACCGGTTGTGATTGCATTTTTAATTTTGGCTACATCTACTTAGGGGATGACAAAGGGCTGGGTCAGGTCGAGTAAGACTTTTGGTGAATTCTAGTCGTAGCACCTTACATATTAGAGTCGGATCGGATCTGGCCTTGAGAAAAATTATCAGTCCTAAAATCGTTATCGATTATTCGTTTCATAGGACTTTTCAGAATAAGTATCTCATCTTCTGTATAGCTCTCATCAACATCAAAATCAAAATCTAGATAACAAATAAAATTTAAGAATAATATTATTAACTTACAAAAAGAATTATATGTTTCAAGTGAACTGTCCAGCTAAATATCTCTCTAACATTAGATACACATAATAATAAATTATGCTACTAAATTAAACTATCCCAAAATTAAAACAAACAAAATGGGGATACACCAGCACAGGGGCGGACGCAGCATGCTTTAGGGGCCCGGATTGGTCCAAATAATTTTTTAAATATAATTTTTTAATATAAATAATCACAAATCTGAAAAATTAGAAATACACATATACTAATCACAAAATTGAAAAATCTACGTAAGTAGATCCGTTTGAGCTGCACAGTCACAACGTCTCACTTGTCGGCGAGTCGCCGACGCCGGAAGCTAATTCAGGTGATCAGACTTAAAACTATTATTGTAGTAATGATCAGACTTAAAACAACAATGATCAGACTTAAAACTATTATTGTAGCAATGATCAGACTTAAAAAAGCAATGATCAAACTTAAAACTATTACTGTAGCAATGATCAGACTTAAAACAACAATGATCAGACTTAAAGCAGCAATGATCAGACTTAAAACTATTACAGTAGCAAATGATCAGACTTAAACTATTACTGTAGCGAATGATCAGACTTAAAACTGTTATTGTAGCAAATTTTAGGACGATTATACCCTCGCATCTATTATGTATTTTTTAAATAAGTCCGTTTTAGTTTATTTTTTTCTTTACAAAAAGCGCCCTGAATTCTGATTGGTCGAAATATGCACATGACAATATTTTATTAGATTTGTAGTTTTTATTTATAACTATGGTTTGTATTTGATCTGAATCCATACTTATATAATTATAGGATAAGATATAGAATATTGAACAAATAATTCAATTTTTATAAATTTGTTTAGAAGTTATTTTCTTTATCCTTGGCCTAATTTTCCCCCAAATTGATTTTCCTCACTTTATTCTCTTTTCAATTTCAGCCGCTCGCGGCTTCCATATTATAATTTTAAAAATTATCTTTTTATTAATAAAAATTAAAACTTAAAATCATGATAAATAATACATTACTTAAAATTAATATTTTACTTGTGCAAAATTATATAATTTTATTAAATTTTGGATAGATAAAAACATCATTTAATAACTGGTAATTTTTTATTTCGTTCTTCCAAATCTAATTCCTTTTAAGTTGGAATAAGTTGTTGTTTTTTCATTCAAAACAGCCGTATCCTCTCAGTATACATTCAAATCTTATTTTATTTTTCCAGCTCTCATTTGAATAAGTTGTTGTTTTTCACATGTTAATCTTATATTTGAGCTAACCCATATCAGCTGGCCCGAATTCAGCCCATTAAAACAACGAAACAGGGCCAAAAAGGCCACATCCACCGTTGACCCGAATTGAAGCTTCAGACGTTGACTTTTATGATTTTAGTGGAGATTTTGGGATTTAGGGTTTTGAAGCTTCGGGTTTCCAGTTCATCGTCGATCAAATCGAGTAATCCCGTCCGAATGGAGGGTTTGAAAATAGCAGATTCAGAGATTGTGGTCTACGTACACCCCTCTCAATCCAACAAAGTCCCGCAAGCGCTCAAACGCGAGATGGATTCTCTTCTCTTCAAGTAAGCAGCCGAACCTCTTTTTTTCTGCTTCAAATCAGCTGTTTTTTTTTCTTTCAGTCTTCTGATTGATTTACTGTGGAATGCTGAGTGAACGTTTTGAGATTTGCTTTTTCTGATGTCACTGGGTTTGGCATTGTAGCAATTTTAAAGTTCGGCCTGGCTAACTTGAATCAGGTATAATGAAGCCTTTGATGGAGTTGTTCTGGCTCACGTTGTGGAGCTAGCAAGTTCAGATGGGAATGCCAAGATTCTTTCTGGAGTGGTTCCTTATTCTGGAGTACGGCTGGATGTAAAGCTATTGCTTTTTTCTCCTAAGACAGATATGCTACTAGGTTGGTTGCGTGTGCTTTCTTGTTTTTGATTAGCAGTTAGCACTACATGAATTGTATATAGCTACGTAGACAAGTCGATTTCCTTTGTGATGCTTACTGAAATTATTGTATGTATTTGTATTCCTGATGTTTGTTGTAAATTTCACATTAAATGTAACTGAGTAAACCGGACAGATGAAATAATGGGTTGTTCATGAATATATTGCTTGCGTTTGGTTATTTTTTTAGTGTTGTCTTTTGCAGAGGGGAAAGTGGAGAAAATTTCTCAGGATACCATCAATATCATCGTTCTTGGGTTGTGTTCTGTTACAATCACTGCTGACAACATTCGGGAGGAATTTGAATTCAAAACTGTAAGCTTTGTTCCGTTATTCGTTTATTCGGTTTTTTGTAATGTATGAATGGTTCAAAGGATCAGTTGAGTACATGAAGTTAAGCAGTCGTCACTAAGAGTTGTTTTCTTATAGAAAAATGGCGAAGAAATATGTCACAGTACCCGTCACAGGAGCCATAAAATAAAGGCAGGAACAATGATACGCTTCTTTGTCAAGAGGTGAAAGGTTTTTCTGCTTAGTTTTATTTTTTTCAATTGCATCTTTTTTATTTTTATTGTTACTAATATGAAGTTCGCATCAAGTTTACCATTACAACTTTGTCACATCTAATTGTATGAATATTTATTGAATATGGCGTTGGAAATTGTTGAATTTAGTAGCAAAGTCGGGCCCATAACTTATTTGTTTTGGTGTTCCTGATAAAAACACAGCCTTAAAAACTTAAATCCATTATTAATCTAAATGATGTTGGTATCAGGTGCATATAGGAAAACATGAACTATTCAACATATTTGTTCGCTTAAAACATAGTGTATGTGTATCTCACAAATGCACAGGACACACAGGCAAAGCACTACTCTGATATAGCTTAACAAGCTTGAGATACACATGCATTCTTTTTTCTAGACGTTTAATCATATTCGCATGTGTTTGCTTAAGTTCATCTTTGATAAAAGAGTTAGTAACTCTGATTTTACTGCACTGTGTAGCTGGGATGAAGAGACACTCATCATTTCAGGGTCATTGATTCCTAAACATACTGGTTGTATAAGATGGCTGGAATTGCAAAAGAAACCACATGCAACGCCACTCAGGTACTTGTGCAGTGGTCCATGATAATCTCGGATTGAACACCTGTTTGAGTTTCAGTTTTCACTAAAATTACGTGAAAATCGTAGGACTGTGAAGATGTTGGAACAAATTGAGTACCCGACAAAATCTGAGGAGCACACTGATAGAAAGCAAAATATCCTGTACAACGGCCAGCAATCTCACAAGCAAAAGAAGAGAAAGGTGGAAACTAGTTGAGAGCTTGCTGAAATTTGTATCACTGGATGGGTTATTAATTGTTTTCCATGGTAATGATGCCACATTTTACTGTCTTGCTTTTCATTCTATTCATATTCTTTCTCCTACACAAACCTCTCTCCCGATGCATATTTCATGTAGCTCCAAAAAAAAAAACTTGCATTGATATTTTTCGTAGAGAACGTGTGTTACCCATGACTTGTAGCGGTGATGATCTTTGGGGAATTCATTAATTCCTTCTGATAACATGTGCAGGTTCATTCTGTTATTGGAATCGTTTATTGATATGTGGCTGAGTGCATATGGGAAGAAAAGAAATCACTAAACAGGGACGGGTACATGTTGGCGTTATGGCTCCTGTTAATGTTCAACTGTGGCAGCCATATCTGGTATGGGGATTTTCTCAAAAACAGATTATTCACCATTACTACAAGTGTTGAATTTAAAATACCGGGAATCAGACAATGATATTTATACAATTATAATAGTAAGTATTGTCTATCCATCATTATGGTTCACTTGCATCTACGTCTGCCCTGCTTGTGAATTGCTGTTAATTTAATTTGTCAGTACATTTCTTCTCTTATCTTGTATCTAGTCTTAGCCATGTTCGCCCCGTCTCTCGAGTCGCATCATGTCTGCAGCGTAGTAGGGTCATCATACTTGGATGAAGTGATTAAGGACGAATACTGTGGTAGCAATTAGGCTTAACAGCATGCGGCCCACGGGTGTTGGTAACGGCACACTTGTCACACTACCTTAGATATAAAACCACATGATTGTGTCCGGTAATCACGCTGATTACCATTTTCTCGATGCCCATAGAGTATTAACTCTAATTTAGCTAGAGAACCAAACCAGTATGCATGCACATTGCACAGCAATGTTTCAATGATTGTGAAGAAACCAGGGACTGAAATTCTTTGAAGGTTGATCATGAAACAGAGATGAGAGATTCTATTGACCTTCACTTTTTTTTTAAAATTTGTTTTACCATTACTTTGCTACATAGCTGGAGTCTTTGTTTATCATTTATTAGTTACAGTAATCATCCGTTTAGAGACATTATTGGGCTATTAATTATAATTTGTTTCCCCAGAGAAGTCCAATTTCATGTTTGGTGTAATCATCCGTACTTAATCACCAATAAGCTGTGACCCCTATATATATTTTGTCCTCCTTATTCAATTCGATCTTTAAATATTGATATATGACACGGACGTGTTGTATCATTTTGTCATTACATACATCTTTAAAGTCGTTAATTCAATTATTTTCCTTTTTGAGTAGCACCTTCTCTCTCACTTACATTGCTCTGATAAAGATGACGACTGATATGTTTACACATGTCGGGGAGAATTCGGTTGAGGTAGGGTTGTAAGAATGAGGAAAAAATTTCAAATTGCACCAAAATCAAGATTCACTTCCAATTCTACACATTTTTTAGATTGGTTTCTCAATTTACACTAGTTTTGTACACCGCCGTTGCTCATAAGACGCTATTGTTCACAACGTCTTAAGTCCCGGGGCGTTTTTGCACCAAAATATATGAGTCAGTAGCTGATGTGGATCGTTTAAATCTATTTTTTTATTAAAACGCTGTCCGTAACAGCGGCTTAAGTTTTGAGCCCTAGTTTTTCTCTTCATCGTTCTATTAGAACGCTCCTACCAACAGCGTTTTAGGGTAAGACGCTGTCTCCAACAGCGGCTTACGCTTGTTTGGTAATGTTACAGCACATGATTACATATTTTGGCGCAAAAACGCCACGGGGCTTAAGACGCTGTCAACAAGAGCGTCTTAATGTTAAGACGCTGTGAGCAACGACGGCTTACAAAACTAGTGTAAATTGAGAAACCAATCTAAAAAATGTGTATAATTGGAAGTGAATCTTGATTTTGGTGGAATTTGGAAAATATTCCTAAGAATGAGACAGTGAGGTACGATCCAAGTCATTGATCGACTCGATCGGACGCACGTGGCGAAGTCACGTGTCCCACTCACTTTGGCGCGTTCACACTACTTTTGTCAAAAGTAGTGTGAACATAACTATTGGACACGTGACGCAATCAGGTGTGTTTGACGGCTGAGATGGATGCACGAGATCGTGTCTCACTGCCTCACTCTCACGGGAACAACCTCATTTGAACGTTCCTCTACACATGCCTAACAAAGGCGCTCAAATGTTATAGCTTCTTAGAGTGTTATGTGTTACAGAGCTTCCGATTGGTTGATAGTGGCAGGAATAGTGAATTTTGGGTACTGAGTTTTACTGTTTGCTTTTTGCTTTACTGGATTTTGGGTAATTGGACACGTGGCAAGCCCACAAAGCACGTGGGGGTTGAATGTGTGGCTCAGATTGGTGTAACACATAACACTCTAAAATGGGTGTAACATTTGAGCGCTCCTCAACAATGATGTATATATATCTAAAAACCTTTGGTATATATTTTTGAAACAGCCAATGAATTGTTGACAACCAATACATTTTTTCGTTTGTGTCCCAATATATAACTTCACATGCACATTTTACAGTCCATCTATTACTGAGTCTTTTGAGTCATACTATTTCTAAAAATAAATAAATTCTACTATTATAAATCAATGAATGAATAAGTCTCAAACTCATGCCGATGCATTCGAAGGGTTTGAACCGTCGAACTTCTGGTCATTCGATCAAGACTGTGACCGCTAGACCACTACTCATGATGCAATAAAACATGCTACAAAGACAAAAGTTCATTTACAAAAATAAGTGCAAATTTTGACAGAAAAAAAGAAACA
This sequence comes from Rhodiola chrysanthemifolia, assembly GCA_033675395.1. Classification (NCBI taxonomy): domain Eukaryota; kingdom Viridiplantae; phylum Streptophyta; class Magnoliopsida; order Saxifragales; family Crassulaceae; genus Rhodiola; species Rhodiola chrysanthemifolia. The sequence continues at coordinate 18,927,354 of CM066204.1, forward strand.
TTTTAAAGTAGACTTAAATTCTCTCATTCTCATCAAAATCAACAATAATTTACATGCTAGAAGAACCCAGAGGATAACATAATCATAATCCTCCAATTTGGGTCTCTTGGGTTAGATCTACTTAACTGACTTAAGTCGCTACTTATAAGCTCAACATTTTTGGCTTAATCATACTGCAAAAGATGAAGAAATATTAAATGAGGAAATCAAGAACAGAGAAGCAAGTCAAGCAGCTTCATCTTTGTACTCGATCTCTTCATCATCTCAGCATTGAAGTGAGTGATTCAAACACTTCTTCATGACAAGGAATAGTGAGACCCATATCATGATCAAACCCAAATTCCTCCTCAGCCAACTGCAGCAAGATTCTGAACTCAGGCCTTGTCAGGAATGAGATTGGGACAATGTACCTAGTCCTATTATCACCCACATAAACAGCAAAGTGACCCTTTGGAACATCCACAGGCAGCCTTTGTTGAACATCATCATAACCTTGGCTGTGGTGGCTCTTGGCAAAGCTTGAGCATTTCTTAATTATCTGCTTCAGAACTGCAGATTGAGGCAGCTTATTTGATATTTTGATGATACCCATTTTAAAAAATGTTAACTTTTGAAGAGGGTAAGTGATGGATTTGTGGTTGGGGGTAGAATGAGGGAGTTGGTGTGGTGGGAGGGCTTCAATTGAGGGGTACTTATTGAGGCTGGGCTGGGGTGAGAGAGAAACAAGGACATGTGGGGATTGGGGTTTTAGTAGTCACACATGTCCTTAAACAAGCTTAGGTTTTTTTTTTTTTTTTTTTCTATCATATGAGAGCATCTTCTTGAGGTCTAGTAGTTTAGGACCTTAATGTTGACAGAACATAGGACACCAAGGTCCCTTCTCGAGTACGATTCACAGAAAGAGATTCGGTATAGACCGTCAAATGTTGCGAGTGACATATATAACGACAGTTTTAATGGAAGCGTCGTGGTTTCGATTGATATAATCTTTGAAATATAATAAAACAATATTGTGCATCTGAATATACAATCCATAGTAATAGAAAAATTAATTTAAATATTTCACCGTACTGTCTTAGTACTTGACTTTTAAACTAAAGACCTGTTCTTTTGAACTTATAATCGCAGTTTTTAAGTACAGTAAACTCACACATATAGTTCAAATTAAGTACTTAATTAGAGTTTTAAATGTGATATTGAACTAAAATGAAATACCGAATTTTTAAGGGCAAAAGAACATACCCTTAGTCTTATTCAATTGTCAGCATCTTATTAACCTTTTTCTTAATTGGTATTCTTCTGATTTGGAAGACCAACAATTTCCGAGAAATTTGTTTGTTGTTTTATTTACAGTAGTTTTAAGTTGAGATGTATCCATCACTATTTCATAATTTAATTTATATATACTCTTATTAATAACCAACAAATTTTATTCAAATACAGAGTTGCCCGGAAGAAAGGGGTTCATAGTTGACTTCTCAACAAAATTTAAAAATATATTAATAATTTGGATAAGGGTAATTTTTTGATACAAAATACAAACAAATCATAACCATTGATCTTGAATCTTGATTTTTGGTGCATTTTCTTAGTGACGGATTATATACAAAACTGACGAACTATGTCGTCTTTTTCATTTTTCGGCTACGAAAAGTGACGATTTATAGGTTGATTTTGACGAACTTTGTATTTTGTACCAAAAATTAACTTTATATCTGATCTTGACCCCCTTTTTTTATTAACATATTCCAAATAATGTTTTGGTTTCTTCAGAAAATTTTCCTTATTCTTTTTCAAAATTTATTTTCCAAGGCCTGAGGCATAAAAAAATCCACTAAAAAATTTGTAACTGTTATACCTAAAATATAGAACTCCCAACTTTTGAAAGAAACCAAGAGGAGACAATAATCAATCAAATACTGACTGTTCAGATTCAGACCACAGAATCAAATATTTTTGACGGATCTCTAAATCATAAAAAGCTGTAAGAATAAAAAGTTTCAATCACTTTTTCTATCATACCCATTAATATTTAATCCTAGTAGTTTGAAATTTTAGAATCACATTTTGAACTTGTACTGAAAAGTACACACTGTGTCACTGTTGGAGGTTTTGGTTATGATCATCTCTCAACTGAAAAATGAATACAGCTGCAGTGGGCTTGTGATTCTGAGGATCAACTCATTACTCAACTACTTAACAAACACTCAGATGAAGCAGGTAGATAGATGCAGCTATTTGCATGTGTCTTCTGCAATTTCCTGCAGAGAGAGACTTTCATTCTTACCCATCTCAAAATTTTCACACTCATTTAATTATTTATTCTCTTTAGTTCTTTTTCTCATTAAAATTTTAATTAGGGTTAGCTCTTAATAGCATGTGCAACATGAAGTGCTGCTGAAGGATAGTTTTATGCTCATTTTGAGCGACAGTTGTTGGCTAACATTCTGAAACAACACTTCATGCTGCACATGTTCGTCCCAGTCATGCTATTTCATATTTAAATTCTAACATAATTCTTGCACTACAAAATTTGATAATTTAAGCGTTACAGGTATTTATTCGGTACAATTTACCGTACAAGCTAGATTTGCAAGGAAAAATAAATCATCGACAACCATATTCATTGAAAGTTTCTCACCTGACCGGTTTCAGGGTTTAGGCTTGTCATTTTTGTGGCCAACTTGATAAATCAACTCACGTACGCTCCGCGCATTAAGGTTGTCGCTAGGCAATTATTCACACAAAAATCAAAACACGATCCTCTGAAAAAATTTGGAATATTAACAAAGCACCAAACACAGGAAAGGCTAGGTCATAATCAAGACAATAAATTGAGATGCATAAATAGTGAGACTCATAGTGACCACTCTTCATATCATAAATCAATTCATGGCTTGATATTACTACAAATTTGTGTACTTGTGCAAGTGCAGCAGCTTCCCATGTTCTGAGGCTCAGGCAGAGTGCATATGCTACTGAAAGTGAGAATAAGCTCGTTGAGTTTTATATTTGTACTGTGTACGTCAAAACGACCAGCCTTATTGATTTATACGGCACTGTCCTGTTTGTCCTTTTGTGTAACCTCTTATCATCTTTTTGTCTTCATTTATGAATATCATTTTCATCTAAAATTTCCATGTTACCTTTTCCAATCTCATATTTTACTTTAGTTGCTGATAAATAAACTGTAAATGGACACAGATAATCAAATCTAGCAAAATGGTCCCCATGAGTCGTTGATGTGATTTAAAAGCATAGGACCTAAAAACATCAAGTTACAGAGAGCGAGAGAAGCATGTGTAAGAAATGCAGTAACCAAAGGATATTTGTACACCAGGGCCAGGGCCCAGTTGAAGTTGAAGAAAGGCACATGAATGGCCATGTTACCCTAGCCACTCCATAAAATCACATGTCAATCTTTCTCACTTATGTCTATCTTTGCTGCTTATAGAAACCCACTCTGACCTAGTTGTCGACTTGTGATTGCTCTCTTTTTTTTTTTTCTTTACAATCTCATGTAAGAGCATTTACACCGGTTATAATTTGAGGACGTTCACAGGAGGAATTGGTGACGTTCGCGTCGAAAAAATTGTGCAGCGATTTGGAGAGGACGTCCTCTACCCAGGACGTGCGCGAGGACGTGCTCGAGCAGCACGTCTGAGAGGACGTTCTCTAATTCGGTTGAGGTCATCAGTTTACGCGCGGGAACGATCGTTGGTGAGCAAGGGTTTGCGCGACGCTCTCAATCGATCAAATTTTGTTCCGTTTTCAAGCTCGCTTTGCCCTAACTAGTCTGTCAACGAACATGATGATGAACAGTCGTTCCGCACATTTGGCTTCAACATTATAATCGCGTCCTATGTTGACATTAGGCAATAATGTCTGAACCGAGCGCGATTCAGCTTTAAAGTGTACATGGGACGCGGATGGGAAGTGACGCGCATCCTGTCACTACGTTAGCACCGCGTTCAAGGTCGACATTAGGAAGTAATGTCTGAAGAGAACGCGGCGCTTAATGTCGCGGTGCGACGCGGCAGGCTCTGATCAGAAGCAACTTGGAAAAGCTTGAAGGAAGAAGTGTTTTGATACATGGGTTTTGAACGGGAACGAATATAATGATGCCCCTGCCTTGTTTGAATGAAAATAAAGTAATTTAAGGAGATACTGAAATTCAAACTCACAACGGAAATTAAACCACACTTACATAAATTAAACCACACAAACAAAAATTAAACAACACACCCGAAATTAAACAAGCACAACAGTCTTCTGAAATTATAGCCTTTCACCGGTTTCAATAAACCAATTATGCTTCACTAAATCACTTTGAAGTTGTGTATGAAGATAAGCAGATTGGAGGCTTGTAAGACGCTCGTCAAATGCTTCTGAACGTTGTGCTCTTTCGACAGGGTCATGACGAATGTGGTTACCATTATGATCGATTAGTCCATCATATACCGTGAATGCACTAGTCAGGTTATGCGGATCTTGTTCAACGACTTCCACGAATTCTTCCTCCACAATCATGTTATGCAATATAATGCAAGCTAACATAATTGTGTTCAAAACACTTTTTCGATGAAACATACTTGAATGACGAAGTATTGCCCATCGAGATTGTAGAATTCCAAAGCACTTCTCAACATCTTTGCGATAAGACTCCTGCTTAGTTGTGTATAATTTCTCAGCTTCAGTTTGTGGATTGGGAATTGATTTCATAAAAGATGAGTACCTTAGGTAAATTCCATCAGCTAAATAGTAAGAATTGTTGTATGTGCTCCCATTCACTTTATAAGTCACTTGTGGACAAATTCCAGCAAGTAGAGGGTCAAAGATGTCTGATTGGTACAAAACATTAAGATCATTTTGTGCTCCTGGTACACCGATGAAGCTGTGCCATATCCAAGTGCCATACGAGGCAACTGCCTCCAAAATGATTGTTGGACGACCTTTACGCCCTGAGTGTGACCCTTGTCAAGCTGTCGGGTAATTCTTCCGCTCCCAATGCATGCAATCGATGCTTCCAATCATTCCTGGAAACCCTCGTTGCTCTGCTCTTCGAAGAAGTCGAGATAAGTCAGCTGCATTCGGAGATCGTAAGTAATGATCTCCGAAATTATGGACAATTTGACCACACCACTCTTTCATACATTCGAGTGTTGTTGTTACACCCATATGTGTAATTTCGGCACACTGATCTGCACACGATCCATATGCCAACATATGTATAGCAGCTGTCATCTTTTGTTCAGGAAGCAGACCCAGGACTCCAGCCGCATCACGTCGTTGATGCCAAAAGGGGTCATGGTTGCAAAGCGTAGTCTTGATACGGTTGAACAGATTTCTGCTCATTCGATACCTCCTACGAAAGTCTCTCTCCGGGAATATTGGATGTTCAACGAAGTAGGTCGTCTAACAGATTCTGCCCTCTAGGCCCTCGTTGTCTCTATTGATTTGGTCGATGACGTCGAGGTTGGACATCATCTTCATCACCGGTTGTTACAAATGCGACCGCATCCATGACGAACGAATTACACATCTCATCCATTGCTCTCATTTGTTCCTCATACATGTTAAAACTTTCGTCAAAGTTGAAAGGATCCATCAAATTTGTGAGTGGAAGTGAAGAAAAGTGACATGAAATTTCCAGTCTTTTTCCATCAAAGCATAGATTAAGTAAAGCTTTTTATATCATCTTCCGATCAACTATTTTGGCTTCCCATCATGGTCCAACAACCATATTTGCTCCAACGGTCATATTTGGTCCAACGGCCATGTTAACATTGAATTTTTTTTAATATTTTAAATTTCAATCTATAAATATTTTAAATTTCAATATTGTATGAATAGTAATAGGAGGTGCTGCATGTTCAACGGTTGTACAAATATTGCGAATATCACCTCCTATTATCATAAATAGTAACAGGAAGTGCTATTTGAGGAGATTCTCAAAACAGAGAACTTTCTTAACGGGTGTCTATGCTCTAATCCAACTTACTGAGAATTGCATGAAACTCCGCAGAAAGCAATGCTGATCCAGACTTTTTTTTGATAGGGGCAAACTAAAAAATTTATCAATATAAAAGTAATCTTTATGTACTTTCTAAACTAGTGCGGCATAATATTAAAATCAGTGGGGCAAAAATTAAAACTTATTGGAATATTAACCTAATTTGGCTAAGATTAAGTTAAAGTTCAAAAAATTAACGGGACCCACAACATGTACCCACCCCTAGCTGAAATTGCTTGAGGTAATTTCTGGATGTGTGGGTGTCATTCTTGCGCAGAATTATATTAATCTTCTATGTATTATTTCAATTTTGTCGATGTCTCCAAAGAGACTCTAGTCATGCCCGGTAGCCACTCCGTCACGCCCATTCATATTTTTTTCTTTTTGTTTTGATCTCTCCGGAATTGAACCTACTAAAGGGGCCTAAGAGGTTTTAACTTTTTTTTATATATATAAACTGTAAGTAGCGCAGATACAAAGACGATACAAAGCTGAAATACATTTCAGTTGGGATCAGTCTCAAGAAATAAGCCCGCGTGATTAAATAAGTAATCTATTGATCCGCTTGGCCTCACACCTAATTATGTAGGTCCACCACCTTAAAACTCACAGCATCGGAAAAACAGGAAACACACATAATACTAACACGCAAAACACACTAACAACCTATACATACGTCAGGCATATAGAAGTGCAGCTCACAAAAGATCAAAGCTAGTGGCAACACACGGTCTGTCCCGGCGAAGAATCAGATGAAGACCACAAAACAACAATCTGACGATGTCAACTGAAAACAACTCCCTTACGCGGTCAACACTTAGAGAGAAAAACCTCATCGCAAAGTTATATGTACAGATTCATATATATGTACATTCCCCCTCACCCCCTCCTTCCCCACCAACCTCCAATCAACTGAAAACCGGTGGATGAAACGTTTGAAGAAACCCCAAAACTCCAATCAACTCTTAAGTAGTGGATGAAACGAAAAAGCACCTCCAAACTTGCATCTACAGTCAAACAGTTAGTGAAGCGAAGGAAGAGGGATGAAGGATGGGATGGTGGATGTGAAACGGCGGTAGAGGAGATGAAGGCGATGGAGGAAGAGAGATGTGATAAATTTCCTCACATGAGAGGAAAGCGAGCTAATAGCTAATAAGAGGTTTTTAATTAACTTTTACGTTATATTCCTCGATCATGAAACACATGCACCGATATGGATAATTCAGTTTACTATTTTTGGTGTTTTTTTTTTGATAAAACTATTTTTGGTGTTGAACTTTCATTTTATCTAAATATGAATTGTCTCCAACTTGGAACTTTTGGTACTTGACTTTTCTCGAAGCTTCAGGAGTGAGAAAGCTTCTTGGCGAAGACTTTGGTCGACTGACGGTTTAATCGGGTTTGCGGTGGCTCCCGCCCTTTTCTTCTCCCCTTCTTGACGGATATGCTGGCGACTGGCGACTGGCCGGGTTTCGCTCGGTGGGTGTTGGTGAGCCGTCGATGGTGTCGGTTGGGGCTAGGGAGGAGAGTTGGGGGGGGGGGGTCGTTTCATTTTGGGCCCTCCGGGGTGTTCTTTTGGGGGTCGGTTTCTGCCTGTCTTCGGTGGTCTCGGGCGGCGTCGTGGTGGAATGGCGTTGGGTGTCGTGTTGGGGCAGTGGGAGATGGCTGGAACCGGCGGTGGATCGTGGCTAGACGGCGACGAGTCAGGCGAGTTGCGTCGCTGTCCACCGGCGACGGGGCGGGTATGGTTTGCTGTATGGCTAGGTGGTGGGTTTTTTGACCCGGTTGGCGGCGGCTTTTGTGTATAGAAGCCCCGGTTGGGGGTGTGTTGGTCGGTTTGTCCGGCCAGTTGAATAAGTGTGTCGGTGCCAGTTGTTTTGGTTCCGGAGTTCTTGGTACGACAATGGCTGTGGCGGGCGGAGGTCGAGCCTTTGGTGGTTCGTTCTGGTTCCTCCTGTTGGTTTTTCGGGCCTTGTATGGCCGTTTTTCTTTTATAGAAACGGGGCTGGTGCTTCAGGGATCCTTGGGAATTTGCGGGTGTGCTGCTTCTGCTGTTTGGCCCCCTTGGTGTGTACGATTCTGCGAGTGTCTTTTGTGTGTGGACTGCTCAACGACGGATGGACTAGGCAAGCTTAACACGGATTACGTTTCCTGTTTTTCTGTGTTTTTAAGCGTTTATGTTTAGTTTGGCTGTTGTTTGGTGTCTCATGCTATTTGCTCTCTGAATTGTATTCCCATTGCTGTATCAAAAAAAAAAATGAATTGTCTCCAAAATCTACTATATCATCTGTAATTTGCGAATTCGTGATCAAACAATTAACATTACAACTAAATATGAAAGAATACGTGCCATCCGTTCTTTTGAATTCACATGTTTATTTCTTTTGTTGTACGGAGTATGAAGTTAGGAATTATTCTTTTAATTTATATATATATAAATAAATAAAGTTGAAGTATTTTAGCCATAAATTTATTAAAAAAGCACTTGATTATTTTTATACGTAATACAGTATTACTAAAAATAATAAAAAACGATCTACATACCTGATTTTGAAAACCAGTTTATCTTCTTCACAAGTTTCCTCCGTCTTCTCTCTCACCCGCATACGGCTTATTCACCGGAGCTCCACAACCGATGTAACATCGTTGACTCAGAAACTGCGCCGTTGAAACCTGCAAGCTCGGTACGCATCGACTCTGATTTCTCGCTGATTCTCCCATATATAATTATGTATCATTTCTCAGCTCATCTGTCGTCTCAGCTGTTTAAAGATGCTTATGTAGTTTGAAGCGTGTTTTGCGTGAAATTATTATTAATTGAGAGGGTAATATATATGAATTTGAATTTGAACTTGAGATGATTATTGTTTACTAGGTAGGTAGTCGCTGATTTGAATTTTTGAAGTGAAGCCCTAATTAATATGAAAACTGCATTTGATTACTTGCTTCCTGTAACCTAGTCTTATTTTGTCATATATTGGCTTCATGTGAAACATAACCATGTATGTGTTTTGTGAGAAGCTGAAATGGTGGTGATTTTGGTTTTAATGTTTTGTTTTGTATTTAGTTGGAGATTTTGGATAGAAATATGTATTTAGGGATATCTCCGTCGTTTAAAGCTGTGCATTGAAGATTTTGAGCTGTGTTATCCTGCTATCTGGTTGTTGATGACTTGATGTCATGCACGGCAAAGTGAAATCTATTCTCGGGTGTTGATTACTTGTTGACCAAATTGAAGCCTCTGTTGTGCTTTCCCATTTGGCTTGTATATTTATTAGTCGGTTGTAACTTGTATCTAAAACATGGCCGTTTGTTGACAGTATAAACTATCAAAATTCTAACAGTGTGATTGATATTATGCTGATTGTTTCTTACCCTCCATTTTACTGCCTGGTCATTCTCGAGCAATATTGATAAGCAATGGAACATTTGATTACTTAGTTTTCCTCTATTATTTCATTTTACAGTACTTACTTTCCTCATCTTTTTTTAAGTTTCTGTTTTAGTCGCTGAAGCTTGAATGTAACCAGGACCATCATTTTCTTCATGACTCTTTTATTGACTTTTAATTTATTTCCGTATCTCTTCATAAAGGACCTAGCTTTTGTTGATTATCTTGTGTATTGAACCTGCAGATTTGCTCTTGGCATTACTGTTTTTTGTACTGGTTATTTTGACAGACAACATGATTGGAAGCTTCTTGACTAGGGGACTTGTGTATGTTATCTTAAACATTCTCACTTAGCTCTCTTGCACTTACATTTTCAACTATGATATGTGAAATGCATACTACTACCACTGCAGGATGATTTTAGGCTATGCATATCCAGCTTATGAGTGTTATAAATGTGTGGAGCAGAACAAGCCTGATATTGAGCAACTTCTTTTCTGGTGCAAATACTGGTATATGTACACCTAGCCACACCCACCTGTATTCCTTTCTTTAAAAAGAATGGCCAAGTCAGAAGTAAAACATGTATGTTTTATGAGATGCAGGATTCTAGTTGCTGCTTTGACTGTTGGTGAGAGGATAGGGGATACCTTTATCTCATGGTAATTATACCAAACTTGGGACGATGGATGTTTAGAAAACAAGGCATCTGGATTCTGGATTTTTATGTTGAATCTCCTCTTTCGTTTCTTAATGCAGGATGCCAATGTACAGTGAAGCAAAATTAGCATTTATTGTATATTTGTGGTTTCCAAAGACAAAGGTATATTAGCCATCGTCCCAACATATGTCTATAGTTCTTTCTTTATTTACACTTAAGTTTGTCTCAGACCTTCATGAAGTTTTTTAATCGGGTTCTTCATGTTCTTTCATTAACAGGGAACAACATATGTCTATAGTTCTTTCTTTAGACCTTACCTAGCGAAGCATGAGCCTGAGATTGATCGCAACTTGATGGAATTAAAAACTCGGGTGGGAGATATTGCAGTCGTATCACTTCAGAAAGCTACCACCTATAGTCAGACCAGGATTTATGATATCCTACAGTATATAGCAGCACAATCAGTGCCAACTCCTCGTCCGGTTCCAGTAAGTGCCAGGCTCCTAGAGATGTGTTACTTTTGGTTGATAACTGTACAAACTATGGTTAGATATATTTAAAATTAATTCGTTCTCAATTGTAAATTGATTCAACTGTGAACCTAAAATGGGTACTATGGTAGTGGCTGCATAGATTTGTGGACGACTAGACGTTTAACATTATCTCATTTTTCATATCTCTGTCGTAAATCATGCCATTAAAATGTTTTGTTAATAATTCCACTAAGGCATTGAGTTTAGAAGTCTTCGCGGGGGCATCTGTTTTTTTCTAAGAGTATTTGTGAAAGACTTTTTCTGAACCGTTAACAATTGATATTGCAGCCGCAGCCGCAGCAAGGAGGAGGTGGAGTACGCAGACCTACATCTGCACCAAATCAGCTGCCAGCTAATGTGAACCCTCAAACTGAAGAACCACTTTCTCCAACTTCTACTTCATCTTCAAGTCATGATTCTCAGAATCAAGAAGAAGTTGAAGAAGAATATGTGGTTCTTCCTCCAGTGCCAAAAACTGCTCCAGCTCAGAAGGATAAACTGCTGACTTCAAATTCTTCCGCTGTTGGAACCAGCAGCCAACAAGCGGCAGCGTCTGGGAAGGAACCCATGCAGATTGACTCAGCTTCTTCTTCATCAGAGGCTAAAGACTTGAACCCTCCACGAACTACCGTCATGGAGGATACCTTGCGTGTGACGGGAGCTAAAATTAGAAGAAACCCGACTGCTGCCAAATAGTTAATTAACAATTAATGGTTCAATGTTGATTGTTGATGTGCATATTAGAGACCGTTTAAACAAGTCTGTTGTAGCAAAAATAAAATTTACTGGTTTTTTTTATAGAAATTTTGATTTCCCAAAAATAAAATAATAAAATTGAACTTCTGTACTTATACCCAGCTGTCTCAACAGTCGTTTTCAGTTACAGGTAAAAAGTAGGTCTTGATCTCTATGTTGGAGATTTTAGGTTTATACAATGTTAAACATGTAAGAAATCTTGTAAAGATGTTGTTTGAATAAAATGAAACATTTTACAACTCTTGATTATCTGTGTTTTGTGCCAATCGGTCGACTGAGTTGAGGTCTCTTGGCCAGTCGGTCGACTGGAAAGAGGATGAAGAACGGTGCTTCTGGAATGTCAATCGAGTCGGTCGACTGGTTGGTCAGTCGGTCGACTGGATGGCTTGTGACAGGAGATGAGACTGAAATGTTTATCGAGTCGATCGACTCCATGTCCAGTCGACCGACTGGACAGTTCTTCCAGAGCAGTTTTATGGCAGATTATGGCAGTTTCATGGCGGTTGCTTGGCAATTGTTTGGCCATGTTTTGATGATGTTTTTCGACTGGAACAACATAGGTAAGAAGGTGAAAAAACTCCAGAAAAGAATTTGATCTCTTTCAAGCATTGATTCTCAATCAATTGATTCATTCCACCAATTTCATTGTCCAAGCATAAAAAGACTTTTGTCTTATCTCAATTCGTTGATTTCGTAATCCCTACCCGGTTGAAATATCGAATTAGGAAAGCGAAGTTTCTTCGTGATTCAAAGTCAACCAAGATCTTTGTCATTTGAAGCATCTACAGACGACCGGGAGATAACACTCTAGATATATACATACTTAAGACTGAAGATTCATTCACTGTTTCTTAGTTCGAGTTTGGAAGAGAAAGATATTAAGAGAGCGAAAATCATCTTCGGAAACACGAAGAAGAAGAAGAAGAAGATATGGAGTTCAGTTTGGCGACTTGACGCCTTAGCAAACGGTTAATACTGTAACGTTGCCGTTTGAAAGTAACAAGATAAAAATAAGCGCCAAAGACATGAAGGAGTTCAGTTTGGCGACTTTCTGTGTTTGTTCAGAAGCCGATCCTCCAATCGAGGACTTGACGCCTAATCTAACAACTAATCCTGAAACGTCATCATTCGATAGTAACAAGGGGAAAGCAATGCTGCCTGATTTGACATTCCCAATTCACATCAACCTCGATGACGATGACTTGACGCTTAGGCCAACTGAAAATCATTTGCCAATTGTTCAGACAGACCAATATCAACGAGGACGACGATGTATTGGTTCCTGCGGAGGCGATTTCTAATTTGCAGAACAACAATGGCTACTATTACGCATCTAATCGTCCGGCGATGATGTTTGTTATCGACTGGATCGCGGCTAAGGAGGGGCGCATTATCAGGACGATGACCATGAGGAAAACAAAGAAAAGAAAACAAGTTGCTCCTAAATTTAAGTTAGAATAATTATTGTTAAAATTTGATCGTTGAAGATGCGAATGATTTAACTTGAATCGGTGCTGATTAATTACTTAATTAGAGCCGCAACATGGTAGTGCTTCATGTATCAATGAAACCTTCCTTTTGCATTATTCTTTGTAATGGATTCAATCAGCAATTTAGGGGTCGGTAATGGGTAGAGTAAGGATAGGGTATGACCGTTTTTTCGTGACCCAATGAACAGTACATGACAGTGTATAGTAGTTTTTCGATGCCCGCACGGTACTTATGGGCAGGATAAAATTAGGGTAAGGTAAGGTCGGGTACGATATGATAAATTTAAGCATAATTTGAGGAAAAACTTATAATTTGAATGAAAATAGTAGGGTAAGACATGGTATGATAGAGTAGGAGGGCAATGTATGAGATTATGGTAGTAGGACATGGTAGTGTCTATTTTTTTCGTGACCATTACCCTGCCTTAGACTTTATGAGCAGAGTACGTTAGGATACGAGAATAAAACATAACATAGTACGAATCGGACAGAATAAGAATGATCCCTATAAATTTTTTTGACCGTAGAGTCAAATGCCTACCCCTACACCAATCGACGCCGCTTAGCATCTTATAAAATCTGCGATTAATAATTTAGATTGCTAAACCAAATCAGTGAACGAATTGGACCGTTGAACCAAGGTTCGATTAAGTAAAGTAACACGCTCGGTTCGCATATTAGCATATAAATATCTACACACTACTGAGATTCACAACAACACTACTTGATCAACTTGAGATGGATCGCTACACGATCATAAATCTCACTACCAGCACTGATCCGTCTCCCACCTCCTATTTCTGTAAACCGCGGCCGAGTATCCGTACGGCGCCTGCGATACGAACATCGTTCGGTCATAATCAGCTCGCTTCTCCGGATCAGATAACGTCGAGTAAGCCGAATGAATTTTGATGAACTCGTCAGCGCCAGATGAAGCCACGTCGGGATGGGAGACTCTCGCTAGCGTCCTGTACGCCTGCTTGATCTCCTTGCAGGTCGCGCTCGTCTGGATCCCAAGCACGTCGTATAGTGAGGTGGACGTTGAGATTGAAATTCGCGGCCGGTCGACGGAGGCGTAGGCGGCGGAGACTTGGGATGGGCGGCGAGTGGATTTGAATTTGAATTTGATGCCGGAGATCGGAGCCGTGGAAGTGATAGAGTAGAAGGATGAAGTGGAAGCCATTGTAATCTGGAGATTGAATTTAAAATTAGGGTTTGAGATTTGGGGATTTTTTGTTTAGTAAGAAGATGCGGAAGTTGGACAATGAGGTTTCTATATGGATAAAGGTGATGGCCGAGTTTGTATTTATAGTAAGTCCGGTTCGAATTTAACTGCAGTTACAGAGGTGTGGTTACTGTTAAACGCGGAGGTCGGCTGAGTCAGCAAACAGTGTGGAGAATCCCTGACGCTGGTTTGCCAGACAAGATTTTAAGGTATGTTTTTATCATCAAATCAATTGTTCAAAAAACTAAAATCAGTTTTGTTGAGGCATTGGCCTCAATGTTTTTGATTATTGACAAACCAGTTTAATGGTTTGCTTGAGTTTCTGTCAGTCAGGAACATACTGGAGCACTCAAGGACGTGATGCTGGACTTGAGTACCTGCGGAAGTATCCGAGTAACCAAGAACCTGAGAACAGTTCAAGTCAACGGAGCAGTTGAGCAGTTCAAGTCAACGGAGCAGTTGAGGTCAACAGAGCAGTTGACAACCGGAGTCAAAGACATCATGGAGTGATGGCACGTCTCCACTACACATTGAGGAGATCATGGGCTGACGGTTGCACACCATGATCTAGGGCAGTTACCTGACAGTTACTGAAGAACTTATATAAGCCCAGAGTCATCTCATTAGAAGGTTGCGCATTTTCACTACACACACGTGAGCTTTCCAAGTGGGGTTTCCCAGTGAGAATATCCAGCGAGCTGATATTCTGTTGATCGAGCTATTCTTGATCACTGTCTGAAAGGTGTGGAGGTGCCAGAGACTACTGTGACGTCTGAGAGATAGTCAGGGAAGTAGTCAGGTTGTGCTTGTGTAAATCTAGTTTAGATTTATACTTAATAGGCAAGTTTTGTACCGCTTGAGTGTACAGATTAAATAGTAATAAAAAGCTATTTAAGTTTATTCCGCTGCGTACTTAGTTTCATAGTTTATCTGCATACAAAGTTAGGTTCTTAACAGTTCCGACCTTTGTTAAGTCTCTGACTTTCAATCTTAAGTCTTTCACTACTAACCACGATCCTATCAATTGGTATCAGAGCCAGGTTCTAGATTTTGGTTAGCTTTGCAGGTATGTCAGGTGATTCGTTCTCAAATCCTCCAAAACTGAAGCCAGGCGAATATGAGACCTGTGCGGTCAGATTTGAAGCACATGTGATGTCTACAGATGGGGAGGTTTGGCAGATCATAGAGCAAGAGCAACAGCACATTTATGTCGAGGGAAGTGAAACGGATCTCAAGCCAAGAATTCAGTACACAACCGAAGATTATAAGAAATTGGCGAAGAATGCAAAAGCATTACGGGTTCTTCACAGTGCACTGGAGCCTGGAGACCTGAAGAAGGTGATACAATTCAAGGACCCGAGTGACATCTGGGATTCAGTGAAGAAGATCTATGAAGGATCAAAGGATGTGAAAAGAAACCGTATTCTTGCTGTTCAGTCTGAATTCAACTCCCTGAGACAAGTGAAGAACGAGTCAATGCATGAGTATCATTCCAGATTCCAAGGATGTCTGGCTACACTGAATAATCTCGGAAAGAAGTACAAGAACTGGGAGATTACTCACAGATTTATGCAGGGACTGGGTCCAGAATGGGATGATATCTCAAGGACATTAGCTGCTCTACCGAGCACGAAGGAAAATTCTCTGGAGGAACTGGTTGTAAGCTTGGTCAGCAATAAGGCTATTGAGGACGTTAAACTGGAAAGTCGAGAACCTCAGAAGTCTGCTCGACAAGTTGCACTGGTTGGAGAAAGCTCTAGGTACAAGAAGTACAAAGGAAAGGAGTCTAACAGGAATAAGGGAAGGGAAACCTCAAAGACTGAGGAACTGAATGTGATGACTAAGGCCCTCAAAGTCTCTGATGACAAGAACTCAGGTAGCAGAACCAGTAAAGAAAATGACTGGAAGAAAAATGTGGAATGTTTCTACTGTAAGAAGAAAGGTCACCTCAAAAAGGACTGTTATAAACTCAAGAAGGATGAAGCTGAGGCAGAAAATAAACAGAAAGAGGATGACAAAGGAAAGCAAGCAATGTTTGCTTGGGGGGATTCTGATGAAGACAACAACATGGGAGACCTGAGGAGAAATGTATGTCTGATGGCTCAGGGAAGTTCTTCAAGTTCGCAGATTTCATCATCTTCACTGTCAAGGAAGACACCTTCAAAGAAATCATCAACTGAGGTAAGTTCAGATGATTCACAATCCGGTTATTACTCACGCTCTCAATGTATTGCAGTTGTCAAGAAACTGGTCATCAAGTGTGAGGAATTGAACACTGTTGTTGCTGATCAAGACAAACGAATTAAGTTGATGTTTGAGGAAAATCATCAACAGGCCAGAACGATTCAAAGACTTGAGAAAGCAGCAGGAAAAAGGGTAGTTGACTCGAGTGATCAGTTCTATGACTCACCGAAAGGACATGAGAAACAGAAGTCGAAGACCAGGCCAGGTCTTGGATATGGCGAAGTGTCTATTGCAAAGCCTATGCAAAGGCAAGGACAGCCAAGGACTACTCCTAGACAAAAGGTGGATTTGGATGACTCCAAAACCTTTGGGAAAGGTTACCATATCTGGGAGAAACTCAAGCGAAAGAACAGTCCAGTACCTATTGATTTTGAGAAACAAAAGACGAAGGTTTCTGAGCCCAAAAAGGTAGACTTCAGAACACAAAAGATCTGTCTTCAATGTGGGAAAGAAGGACATATCCGGAAGCAATGCAGAGAGAGGCAGAACGTCTCTGAGAAAGGGTCAAAGAGCTCGAGATTCGAATCAGGAACATGCTCAGTCTCCAAACAGAGTGGAAAACCTAGAGAAGTCAGAGATCCGTCAAGTTCCAGAGTTGTCAAGAACCCGCCTGACTCAAAAGAAGTTTCAAACTCTCAAGTTTCTAACTCTACTACTTTACCTACTTCACATCTTAAACCCAGAAAAGCTAAGCTTATTTGGGTTGCTAAGAACTGATTATTTCATGTGCAGGTCGAGAGAGGAATATGTTCGTGGCTTGTAGATAGTGCATGCTCGGGGCATATGACCGGGAAGATGGAACAATTTTCTTCTCTGCGACAACACTCCGGTGGCTCCATCACTTTTGGCAACAAAAGTCAGGGTAAGGTCATTGGAAAAGGTAAAGTAGATTTATCAAGTAAAGTTAGTGTAGATAATGTAAATCTTGTTCATGGTTTGAAGTTTGATTTACTAAGTGTTTCTCAATTGTGTCAACATGGTAAAAACAAAGTTGTTTTTACTGCTGATGGTTGTTATGTTAAGTGTGTTTCTTCAGGTCAGATACTTCTGAGAGGAACCTGTGAGAACAGAGTCTATTATGTGGATCAGGGATTTGATCCAGAGGAGTATCTGTGTCTGTCCTCAAAGTCTAATGAATCTGAGCTATGGCATAGAAGACTTGGACATGTGAATTTCAGGTTGTTGAAGAGACTTCACAATCAAGGATTGGTGATTGGATTACCAAAAGTCAGTGAAGAACCTGATCAAGTCTGCAGTGCGTGTGCACAAGGGAAACAGACCAGAGGCTCATTCCATTCCAAAAATGTTGTAAGTACTGCTAAGGCGTTTGATCTTATACACATGGATTTGTGTGGACCGATGAGGACTCAATCTCGCCAAGGGAACAGGTACGTATATGTACTAGTGGATGACTACTCAAGATTCACATGGGTGATTTTCATCAGATCAAAGGATGAAGTATTTGATTGCTTCAAGACTTGGGTAAAGCTTGCTGAACGGAAGTTTGGTCTCAATGTGAAAAGTATCAGAACGGATCATGGTACTGAGTTCGAGAATGGATTGTTCATTACATTCTGCACTGATCAGGGAATTGATCATAATTTCTCAGCGCCAAGGACTCCACAGCAAAATGGCGTAGTGGAGAGGAAGAACCGGACTCTGGAGGACATGACCAGAACGCTGCTTATTGAAAGCGGTCTAGCAAGGAATTTCTGGGCAGAAGCTATGAATGCAGCCTGTTATGTTCTCAATCGTTGCTATTTGAGGGCAATCCTCAATAAGACTCCGTATGAGTTGTTGAAGGGTCGGAAACCCAACATTTCACATCTTCGGGTATTTGGCAGCAAATGCTATGTTCACAACAACGGAAAGAACCAGCTGGGAAAGTTTGATCCTAGAAGCGACGAGGGAATTTTTGTAGGGTGTGTCTTACACAGCAAAGCCTACAAAGTATTCAACAAAAGAACCAAACAGATTGAGGAAAGTGTCCATGTCGTCTTTGATGAGGAGTCCATGAGTAGTGAACCTGGACGAGTTCCTGACGTTCATGCTACAGATGATAAAGAAGAGTTTGTACTGATTCGTCCTAGGGATGATACAGTTGTTGCTGATACAGAGAATCTGAACACAGTTGATCAAGTTAATGGACAAGTCACTGAAGTTGAAGAACATGGAGAGCAAACTGAAGTGAATGGACAAGTTCCTGAAGTTGGTGAAGTTTCGAGTGAAACTGAGGAAAACCAAGAGGCTCAGGAGGTCACTGAATTAAGGAGAAGTACACGAGTGAAACAGCCGAGTGTAGCTCTTCGTGATTATTTTTGCTATTCAGCAGTTCAGGGGGAAAGAGTTCTGAATGCATTTGTGTCTCTAATTGAGCCAAAGTCAGTTGAAGAAGCACTGAAAGACCCGGATTGGATCCAAGCGATGCAAGATGAACTGCATCAGTTCGAGAGGAACAAAGTCTGGAGACTTTTTCCAAGGCCAGAGCATCGGAAGGTGATTGGCACCCGCTGGATCTTGAGGAACAAAATGAATTCTGAAGGAGAAATAGTCAGGAACAAGGCCAGGTTGGTGGTGAAAGGCTACAGCCAGCAAGAGGGTATTGACTATGAAGAAACCTTTGCGCCGGTGGCAAGGTTGGAAGCTATCAGGTTGTTGATAGCATACTCAGTGCAGTTTGGAATTAAACTCCATCAGATGGATGTTAAAACGACGTTTCTGAATGGGTTCCTGAAGGAAGAAATCTTTGTGGAACAGACTCCTGGTTTTGAAGTTCCTGAGCATCCAGATTTTGTGTATGTTCTTGACAAGGCCCTGTATGGATTAAAACAGGCGCCTAGGGCGTGGTATGAGCGTCTTTCAGAGTATCTGCTAGCTCATGGATATGAGCGAGGTAAGGTGGATAAGACTCTATTTTTGTTGAGAACTGATAAGCATTTACTCATTGTGCAGGTGTATGTCGATGACATCATCTTCGGATCCACAAGTGACGAGCTTGTGAAGTCCTTCACTAAACTCATGGAGAGTGAGTTTGAGATGAGTATGGTCGGGGAGCTGACGTTCTTTCTTAGTATTCAAGTTAGACAGCTGGAGAATGGTACTGAGATTTCGCAGCAGAAGTACCTGGGTGAAGTCGTGAAAAAGTACGGGTTTGGGGGTTCAAAGCATGTGAACACTCCTAGTTCTCCGAATGAGTCCCTGACAAAGGATGATGCATCTCCAAGGACAGATGCTACAAGATATCGTGGCATGATAGGTTCTTTACTGTATTTGACTGCTTCTAGACCTGATATAATGTTTAGTGTATGTCAATGTGCCAGGTTTCAAGCGGAACCAAGGGAATCTCATGTAAAGGCCGTGAAGAGGATACTGAGGTATCTGAAGGGCACTGAGAAGCTGGTCCTGTGGTATCCGAAAGTGAAGTCTCTCAGCTTGGAGGGATACACAGACGCAGACTTCGCAGGAGATAGGACTGACCGGAAATCCACGCCTGGGATGGCTCAGTTCCTTGGATCTTGCTTGGTGTCTTGGGGGTCGAAGAAACAGAACTCTGTGGCGTTATCTACAGCGGAGGCAGAATATATTGCAGCAGCAGCGTGTTGTGCTCAAATCCTATGGCTTCGAAATCAGCTAAGCGATTTTAATCTGTTTTTTGATCAAGTTCCCATATTCTGTGACAATACTAGTGCGATTAGCATTGCTAAAAACCCTGTCCAACATGGTAAATCTAAGCATATAGAAATTAAACATCATTTTCTTAGAGACTATGTAGAAAAGGAACTTGTCACTATTAATTTCTGCAGAAGTGAGGATCAGGTTGCTGATATATTTACCAAGTCTCTACATAAGGATGCTTTTGAAAAGCTAAGGATGGAACTTGGATTAATGAGCCCACAGTGAGGTACTTCGAACCTTCTCTCAGTGATTGACTAGATGATAGAGTTCATAACATGCATGTCAGTCATTCACATGAGTGAATGGTTGAAGTCCCTGAGTAGCCAGTAATGTGTGTGCTATTACTTCTTTGCTAAATCTGATATAGTACATGCATTGTTGAACACGTTTTTCTTGATGCCTTACACAACTTCCGGATTTTGTTGCCAAATTGCCCCATGAAGGAAGTATGTGAAACCACCTAACCCTAGTATAGGTTAAGTGTGTCCGTTGAACCTCCTTTATACACTTTCTGGACATGCTTGATTATCTATCTGTGTGATTGAGTGACTTGAATTGTGGTGATTTTATATTATATACCCTTATGGTAAGCCGACCCACCACAATGTCCCTTGTGAAAAATCCATAGTCAGGGAACTGGTCTGGCATTCTCTCAGTCAAGGATCGAATGTCTCTGGGACTGAAGAACTCAGAGAAGTATTTGATATGTGAAAGAAGCGGTTCGAATGAGTTATGATGAAAAGACAGTTCAGTGATGTCTGCCTTGGAAGTCGGACGGTTGAGTGTGATACGTGCACGCGAGTAATTAGGAGATAATGACAGGATTTTGAATTTAAAGAGGGTTTAAAGTCATCTCTCTTCATCCATCCTCTCAATAACTTTCGAAACCCTAAAGCAGAAAATCGGAAATCGTCTTCTCCAATCGCCTCTTCTCAAGTCACCAGTAACTCCAATGGCATCCAACTCAAGCACCAGCAACGTCGACATGTCTGATAGTCTAATGGAGACCTTTACTATTCTGGGAGTTCGTTACGTAGTTCCGAAAGCGGTGGCCGAGCTACTTAAACCAAGTAAGTCGAACTCCATAGTTTCAATCTACAACCCAAAATCTGCGAGATTTATTGAGTATTGTGCTGGGGTTGGGAGTATTGGCGAAAGGGAAAGAGTTGATGTTTCTGAAATTGTTAGTGCTGTAGAGGCTGTTGATGTGATAGAAGAAGTGAAAAATGGAGGCTGTGCATGTGACAGTTGTTTTGTGGAAGGAGAGGAAGAGGAAGTAGAAATTGCTGATGCTGTTCCTGTGAAGAACCCAGAAGGGGTTGCAGAATCTGGTAACACTGATTATTGGTTTGGTTGCTCTGAAGAGAAGGAAGAGATTCCTATGGCTGATGTGTCGTCAGTAGGAGTAGAGATGTCTGCCGCAAATCAGTTGTTGGAGGAGCTGGTAGAGATGGGCAAAATTGCTAAGTTCAACAAAACTGGAGAAGATGAGGATGTAGACTGTGAGATAGTCCAGTCCGCTCCAAGAGTCTCCAAAAGGAAGAAAAGGGAACTACCTCTGAGAATTCAACCGACCAGGGAGACTGGTAAGAGAAAACAAGCAGTAAAGGAAGAATCTACTCCTGCAAGACTTGTGAAAAGACCAAGGAGGTCGAAGTCCGGGAAAGAAATTCTACTAGAGATGGAGTGCTCTGAGGAATTTTTGTTGGAGGAAGGATTGACAGAGGTCCTTGATCTGTTGCAAGCACAAGGTTGGGAGAAACTGTGCGAGACAAAGGACTTCGTATGTCCTGAAGCTGTAGAAGACTTCTACAAGGAGTTGAAGCTAACTGATGAACCTGTGCCAACATTAGAGGTAAATTTCAGGGGGAAGAAATTCACCTTGTCAAGTACTGAGCTTGCAGAGATACTGGGGATCCAGCATGAAGGCTTCGGACACTTCTGCAAAACAAGTGTTTGGCCAAAGGAGGTTGCAGATAAGAAGCAACTAGTGAAGAAAATTTGTCAGCTGGACTCAGTTCAAAAAGGGTTAGGGATCAGCACTCAATACATGGAGCCTACAGTCAAGATTTTGCATAAATTGCTAGTGAGCAACTTTCTTCAGAGGGGAGTGAAGCCCTCGTATGTTCAACATCAGGATCTTCTGGTCTTGGACAAGCTGCTGAGCAGGGAAAGAGTCAACTTACCCAAGCTGATGATTCACCAAATGGATCATCTGAAGAACCTGACCCAGATCGGGTACTCAAGGGTAATAAAGAAGGTTCTTCAGAAACACAACCTATATGAGGCTGCATCTGAAGCTGAGGAGCAGATGGTAAAGGACTTTGATCCCGATGTGTTCAGAAAGATGAACTTGGTAAAAGACCATGTGGAGGGATGGATCAAGGCTCCTGTCCAAGAACCCAAGTCTAAAGCTAAACCAGTCCTGAAGAACATTGAGGAGGAGGATGAGGATGAGTCTGAAGATGATGGAGACAAGAAGTGGGCACTTCTGGAACAAGGGATCTTTGATATTAGAAGATACCTGAGAAGTCTAAAGGCAGAAGTTGGGGAGATAAAGGGAGCAATCAAAGAAGTGCAGGAGGCACTCTTGGATCTGGTTGACAGGCTGTGAAGAGCTTCAGTCCTCGGGATGACCTCTTTGGTCTCTGAGAATGCTGTGATCAGTTTCTAATTATGGATTTCCCCTCCTTGAACCCATCCAAATTATTCCCTTTTATTTCTGAGTGTTAACAATGTGTGTTCAACATGTCTGTTATGACTATCTCATTTGTCCTTGAAGTTTTATGCATGCCATTATGAATTGCTCTGAATTTCGAGTTTTTACTCATGTTCTTGACTGCTGTGTATGTTGATTAACTCTTCTTTGATGATGTCAAAAGGGGGAAGGGTAGAAGTATCACCTGAGGGGGAATACAATCTGAGTTTCCTGAATAAAAGGATGACCTGAAATAATAGGATGTTTGTTGAGTTTCTGAGTGTGCAGGAACTTAGGGGGAATTTGTTCCCAAGGAGATTTGGTCTCATGTGATACTGTGTGCATGATCAAACATCTATTAAGTGCTAATTTGGTATTTTTCCTTGTGGGTTTGTCATCATCAAAAAGGGGGAAATTGTTGAGGCATTGGCCTCAATGTTTTTGATGATTGACAAACCAGTTTAATGGTTTGCTTGAGTTTCTGTCAGTCAGGAACATACTGGAGCACTCAAGGACGTGATGCTGGACTTGAGTACCTGCGGAAGTATCCGAGTAACCAAGAACCTGAGAACAGTTCAAGTCAACGGAGCAGTTGAGCAGTTCAAGTCAACGGAGCAGTTGAGGTCAACAGAGCAGTTGACAACCGGAGTCAAAGACATCATGGAGTGATGGCACGTCTCCACTACACATTGAGGAGATCATGGGCTGACGGTTGCAGACCATGATCTAGGGCAGTTACCTGACAGTTACTGAAGAACTTATATAAGCCCAGAGTCATCTCATTAGAAGGTTGCGCATTTTCACTACACACACGTGAGCTTTCCAAGTGGGGTTTCCCAGTGAGAATATCCAGCGAGCTGATATTCTGTTGATCGAGCTATTCTTGATCACTGTCTGAAAGGTGTGGAGGTGCCAGAGGCTACTGTGACGTCTGGGAGATAGTCAGGGAAGTAGTCAGGTTGTGCTTGTGTAAATCTAGTTTAGATTTATACTTAATAGGCAAGTTTTGTACCGCTTGAGTGTACAGATTAAATAGTAATAAAAAGCTATTTAAGTTTATTCCGCTGCGTACTTAGTTTCATAGTTTATCTGCATACAAAGTTAGGTTCTTAACAGTTCCGACCTTTGTTAAGTCTCTGACTTTCAATCTTAAGTCTTTCACTACTAACCACGATCCTATCAAGTTTTGATTGAAACAGCCGTACTCGACTGTAGCACAATATATTATTCCTATGGAATCCACTTAAGCAGATTTTTTTTTTTTTTAGATTAAGTTGCCAAACGGCAAGTACAAATAGACCAAAAGGGCCCAACTAAACCCGGCCCAATTAAGAATCCACTTAAGCAGATTTGGCAAGTGGCATACATCATTTAATTTACCAATGCAAAATTAAAGTATCGGTTTTAACCGGCTAACCGAGACATACACAAACATTTAACATTTAGGTTAGATGGAGAGCGTTAGTAAAAGTCTAAATTGACATTTACATTTAATAAATTAAATTTAAATACACCAACGAATATCCGTTACACGGTGGAAGACAACCAGATAGATTCCGCCACGTACTAAAAGCGTGCCTTTAATGTTATAATATGGGATATGACATGGCCATGTGGGTTTGTGGTTGGATAGGATAAGGATGAAGGATGCCTGATGCGTGTCCTATAGAGAGAGAGGGGCCGTGCCAGTGCGGTTCGGAGACCATATTCATAGTCCCCATGAATTCCTAACTTTTAATGAAAGGTCAAGTCATGCATCTCTCTTTGAGCGGCAGTTTGGTTACCCTAGATTGTTTGTCAGTAGCACAATGTCAGGAGTAAGGTCTGGTCAAAATCGCAATCCGTCTGATTAGTCCCAGCTGAGCTTATTTAGGAGTCTGACAATGGATATGATATGATCATTTTTCTCGAATCAAACGTGTAAAGAATGTACTATCTTTTCAGGTCGCTTTGATAGAAGGAGGAGCACCTATAGAAGAAATAGGCTAATAAAAAAGAATCAGAATTTTGAGTTCTTGACAATATATTAAGAATTCGAACCGCGGTGAGGATCCTTTTGCGTATCTCATTTAATTTGAGACCAAGATGGATAACCAGTCGAATCTAATGAATCGGAAGGGGCCTTGACTTTGGTGATGTACGAGTTCAAGACACTGAGGCAAAATAGATCACTTGGTGATTCTACTAATGATGACAATGATAAAGATACAACTTTTGAAAAAATATTACTTATATTTTGGTCTCAATATAGTTATAGTTTTTCTATCTTCCCGAAAAAATTAATGTTTTTTTTTATTATACAAAGACATACAAAGATCCAGAAACAACCCCACAAATAAAAAAATCATACAACACTAAAAATGAAACTAACAAACACAGAAAACATAGTAGCGAAATCCGTGTAGAGGATAACCATTCGTCAGCAGCTGCACCATCTTCACAATAGAGATGCTTCAAGAACCGACGTATGCCAAGAAGGCTAAACAATCGAAGCGGTTCAGACACCAACTTCACAGCAACAATCTCGCACCAGCCACATTTCTTCAAAGAGTTCCAGCTCGACCAGAGCCTGCCACTCCAGCCGGAAGCAGTAGTTCAAAGGCACCCCCAATGCAGGAAAAGGCCAAACTACCCGGTTTGACTCGGTCTAAACTAAAACCTGCATAAACTACCCTGTACAGCCGATCCAGCGGCTCCTACCGGAACCAACGCCCATCCGCCGCGACCTTGAAAGCTTCGCAAAGAAGAAAACCCCTCCAGCGCAACTCCAGAGAGACGCGACGACAATCAGCCCAAAATCAAGCTGCCAACACACCCCAGCCACCGCTTGTACCAAAAAACTACCTATACCCTAAACCAACTCTAAAAGGATGACAACCACACCAAGCACCTCCACGTCGGGTGAGCATCATCACCCGAAAAAATTAATGTTTGATAAATAAAAATTTAATCCAATTATCTGGGCCTTCAAAGCCAAATAAATAAAAGCCCAAAGTCGAGTGACTTCACCACCGTCCGATTATACAATCCAACGGTCGAAATCATGCGTGTTCAGATAAACCCAAATACATCCGCGAAGCAGTGAATTGAAAAACACGGATTCCTCCATCTCAAACAATGTCATCTCTCCTCGTCGTCAAACTTCAATCTCTCCAGCAAAATTCGAACAAAAACCCTAAAACAAATCCCCATACACCCGCCAATCGATCTTTATGGCGGAAGCGCCACCATCGTCCAATCCTCCGCCTTCGACTCCGGAGCGCTCACCGGACCGCAACCCGCCGCCCGTGCCAGCCGTCGACGAAGGGATTCAGCAGTACTGGTGCTACAGCTGCGACAAGCGGGTGCTGGTTGAAACCGAAGGTGTTGAAATCGTCTGCGGTGAGTGTGAGAATGGTTTTGTGGAGTCTATCGCTTTCAGCTCGGTTCCACAGGGCGTGGTGACGCGAGATGTGGTGGATTTAGTATTGGACATATACATTCTTGTAGGGCTATTGTGTATTTATAACTTTGGGTTGACTATTGTAAAGTGCAAATGTGTAGGGATCATTTTGTATTTTTAGCCTGTACATAAGTTAGGCAGCATTCATTATTTCAATATAATGGAAATTAGGGTTTTCGACTGTTCTTCTCCAAATCTCAATCCCGCTGTGCAAATCGATTTTCGATCGTCTCCAGCGGTGTCAGGAATCAGGCGATAACCTTCCACATGGTATCAGTGCAGAGTTGCGAAACCGGAGTGTAAGTTTCTCTACCTAATTTCACTTCCGCTGAAGCTGTGATTGAATCGTGGTTTTTTTTTTCTTCAAATGACGACTCCACCTACATCCGACACTGGCACCACCAGCAATATTGTGAGTCAGACTATGTCCGACGATCCTTATTTTGTTAACAATAATGATGTTCATAGCAAGTCGTTGGTCAGTGAAGTATTAATTGGGCGCCAGAACTTTGTTCCATGGCGCAAGGCCATGGAAATCGCTTTGTCTGCTCGGGACAAGCTGGAGTTTGTTGAAGGAGAGCATCCTATACCGTCCGATCCTCAGTTGAAAGCACGCTGGAAACGCTGCAACAATGTGATCATGACATGGATTTTGAATTCGGTGTCTAAGAATGTAGTTGGCCAAATCCTTCATTCTGAAAATGTCGCTATAGCCTGGAGGAGTTTAAACATGAAATATGGAGGTTCAAATGCCTCTAGAAAATTTTCCTTGCAGCAAGAGATTGCCAATTTGATGCAAGGAGATATGGATGTATCTACATATCATGAAAAACTAGTTAACTTGTGGCACGAATTGGACTCAATGAAGAAGTATAAGCTGTGTGTTGTATCTGATGATTGCTCGAAGTGTTTGGAGACAAAGAGGTTCTATGAGATTGAAATAGAGGAAGGCCGAGTTATTAAGTTCCTCATGGGACTTAATGAATCTTTTGCTCATATAAGGACACACATACTTGCTCTAAGGGAATTGCCAAGCATAGATGTGGCTTATGATATGGTTGCTACCAATGAGGCGGAGAGAAACATTGCCAAAGTTGCTTGCATAGAAGCTTCAGCCATGGCTTCAGCCGTGTATGCCCCATATCAAGGCTCCAATAATGTGCATAAGCAACAATTTCAGTCACAACAGTATGTTCAATCACCAAGAGGCAACTTCAATGGAAAAGTGAAACCAAGGCCATTTTGCACCTATTGTCAATTCAATGGACACACAAGGGAACAATGCTACAAGTTGAATGGATATCCACCGGGACATCGACTTTACAAAGGAAAAGGCAGCAATAAGAGCTCAAATTCCAGCATTGTGACTCAAAACAACACTACTGATGTTGTATCTAATACTGGTGGTAACATTTCTCAATCAAGTCCTAACCATTTTACTGATGCTGGTAACCTATTCACTGTTGAGCAGGCTAACCTACTGCTGAGTATGCTTAAACAACACCAAAAGGGAGCTGTTGATATAGGGGATAGCCAATGCCACATGGCAGGTATTTGTAGTTTGATGTCATATTCCCTTGGAAGGCATTCTTGGATTGTTGACAGTGGGGCAACAGACCACTTTGTCTGTGATATAAATATGCTCACTGATACATACTTATTGCCCAAAGAATGCCATATTAGCTTGCCCAATGGGAGTGCTATTGTGGTCAGTTCAGCAGGGACATATATGCTGCAGACTGGTTTGAAATTGCTTGATGTCTTTTATGTTCCCAACTTCAAGTATAATTTACTCTCAGTTAGTAAATTGGTGGCTGATAGTCACTGTTCAGTTACATTTACTAAAGAATTGTGCCTTATTCAGGACTTAGCAAAGAAGACCACTTTGGTGATTGGTAAGCTTTTTGGAGGATTGTATAGAGTTGAAGATCATTCTACAATCAGTGCGGCCAGCAATACTACAGTAAGTGCAGGCGATAAAGTTTCTATTCGAACATGGCATCATAGGATGGGCCATATGTCTTTTGATAGGATGCACAAGTTATTATCTAAATGTATTCCTCTTTTGAGTATGAAACCAGAAAAACTACACTGTGAAGTTTGTCCATTATCAAAGCAAAATAGATTGAAGTTTTCATTAAGTGATCATGTTTCTGTTGATAATTTTGATTTGGTGCATTGCGATGTTTGGGGGCCATTCCACATTGAAACGATGAGTGGAGCCAAATATTTCCTTACCATAGTTGATGATAAGTCAAGGAGTGTGTGGACTTATTTGATGAAGATGAAAACAGAAGTAGCAGATTTATTGATGCAATTCTTTGCTCTCATAGAAACTCAGTTCAACAAAAAGATAAGAGTATTGCGGACTGACAATGGAGGTGAGTTTATTAATTCCAGATTGCATACATTCTTGACATCAAAGGGTTGCATACACCAAAGCTCGTGTGCCTATACTCCGCAACAAAATGGCGTTGTCGAAAGAAAGCATAGACATATTCTTGATGTAGCAAGAGCCTTGCGGATACAATCAAATGTGCCTAAGGTGTTTTGGGGTGATTGCGTACTTACGGCTACATACATTTTGAATAGGACACCTACTCCTTTACTTAATGGCAAGTCTCCTTTTGAAATATTATTCGGAAGACCTCCTCTATTAGATCATCTTCGAGTCTTTGGTTGTCTCTGCTATGTGAGCACTATTCCTAATTTCAGAGATAAGATGGACCCAAGAGCTACGACTTGCATATTTTTGGGGTATCCTTATGGCAAGAAGGGGTACAAAGTATATTGTCTTGCATCTAAAAAGATTTATATCAGTAGAAATGTGCATTTTCAGGAAGATATATTTCCTTACCAAGGCTCTTCTTGTGCTTTGGATATTACTGGGGCCACTCCTATTCCATTGATTGTTCCTGATATTCCATCAATGATTCCAAGTGTTGATGAACAAGTTTGTAGTCCTACTGGAAATACTTCACTAGATGCTACTTTGGTTGATATTTCTGCCCCCATCAATGAAGAATCAAGCAATCCTGAGCCTATTCGAAGGTCCCAAAGAGTGCCAAAACCTCCTGGCTGGTTACAGAATTATGAGTGTCATTCCACAGTGAACTATACTTCCCCACATGACATTGAAAAGTATGTTTCTTATGCCTCATGCTCCTCTAATCACAGACATTTTCTGGGCCAAATTAGTCTTCACAAAGAACCAAGAACATATACTCAAGCTGCGAAAGATCCACTTTGGCAAGAAGCTATGAATCAAGAGATTGCATCTCTTGAGCAAAATCAGACATGGAGTTTAACTTCTCTACCTCAGGGCAGTAATGCTGTAGCTTGTAAGTGGGTTTTTAAGATCAAACATCATTCCGATGGTACCATCGAAAGGTACAAAGCTCGCCTAGTCGCAAAGGGATTCACTCAAGTCGAAGGTATCGATTACCATGACACGTTTGCGCCGGTGGTCAAAATGACAACAGTTCGCTGCTTGTTATCTGTGGCAGCAGTTCGTAACTGGCCATTGTATCAATTGGACGTTAATAATGCATTCCTGCACGGAATTCTCAATGAGGAGGTTTATATGCAGCTGCCACCAGGTTTCTATCCGCAAGCTAGACAACAAGGTCTCGTATGTAAGTTACAACGCAGCATATATGGCCTCAAACAGGCTTCCCGTCAATGGTT
The DNA here is from genome assembly GCA_033675395.1 of Rhodiola chrysanthemifolia. Classification (NCBI taxonomy): domain Eukaryota; kingdom Viridiplantae; phylum Streptophyta; class Magnoliopsida; order Saxifragales; family Crassulaceae; genus Rhodiola; species Rhodiola chrysanthemifolia. Next base: position 18,957,169 of record CM066204.1, read on the forward strand.
CTCGCGTTTTAGTGACGCCTTGCTTCATTTCGGATTCCATCAGAGTATGGAAGATTATTCACTTTTTACACTATCAAAAGATGATGATTTTATTATCCTGCTGGTGTATGTTGATGATGTCGTGTTAACTGGCACTTCTCCCTCATTAATTTCTAAGGTGAAGAGTTTTATCCATGATATGTTTAAAACCAAAGATCTTGGCACTCTGAAATACTTTTTGGGGTTAGAAATTGCACGCTCCTCCAAGGGTATTTTCCTCAACCAGCGTAAGTATGCGCTGGACATCTTAGATGATCATCAGTTTATGGGGTGCAAGCCTGTCCGCACACCAATGGAAACAAAGCATGGTCTTGGTTTGTCCACAGGTACACCATTGGCTGATCCTTCTATTTACAGGAGGCTTATTGGCCGCCTTATCTACCTGACTATTTCTCGACCGGACCTCGCTTTTCCTGTGCATGTCCTGAGCCAATATATGCAAGCACCTACTGATGACCATCTGTGTGCAGCCCATAGGGTCCTTCGCTACATCAAGCTTGCCCCGGCACAAGGCTTGTTCTTCTCCGCAAGTTCCTCTTTCACACTGATTGCCTTTTGTGATGCGGATTGGGCGAGCTGTCCAATAACTAGGCGCTCAGTTAGTGGATATTGCACAATGCTCGGCTCTTCCGTCATGTCATGGAAAACTAAGAAGCAAGTTGTTGTTGCTCGCTCCTCGGCAGAATCCGAGTATCGCGCCTTAGCTAACGTTTGCAGTGAGGTGATTTGGTTGATCCGTCTCCTAGCAGACATGAAAGTCACTGTCAACACTCCTGTCCCTATTCATTGTGATAATCAAGCGGCCCTCCACATTGCTCGGAATCCCGTTTTTCATGAGCGAACAAAGCACGTTGCGATTGATTGTCACTTTGTTCGTCATCATGTCAATTCTGGTCTCGTCCATCCGACATTCATCAGCACGCAGGATCAACCCGCAGACCTTTTCACAAAGCCTCTGTCTCATGATCGCCTTCTCTTGCTCTGTTCCAAGCTGGGTGTAAGTAACTTCTTACATCATCCAGCTTGAGGGGGGGTATTGGACATATACATTCTTGTAGGGCTATTGTGTATTTATAACTTTGGGTTGACTATTGTAAAGTGCAAATGTGTAGGGATCATTTTGTATTTTTAGCCTGTACATAAGTTAGGCAGCATTCATTATTTCAATATAATGGAAATTAGGGTTTTCGACTGTTCTTCTCCAAATCTCAATCCCGCTGTGCAAATCGATTTTCGATCGTCTCCAGCGGTGTCAGGAATCAGGCGATAACCTTCCACATTTAGTTGATGATCCGGAGTTTGGATCGCAGTTTTCGGAGGTGTTAAGGATGATGGCGCGAGCGGCGAGGGATGAGGACGTAGAGGCGGTGCCACCGCCGCCGTCGGATCATTTGTCATATGATGATTTTTTGAGAATTGAGTTGGATGGATGGCATAATGATGTCGACGAAGTTGAGGAAGATGATATTGATGAGCACGATGATGAAGATGATGAGGAAGTGGAATCTGAAACTGAGCATGATGGAAATGAAATGATTAACGAAAACGATGAGAACACGATAGCAGTAGGAATTGTTGAAGATCAGGAGCGGGAGGAAGATGTGCGCAGAAGGCGTAGAGATGAGCTCCGTCTTCAGATCCGTGACATTGTAGCTACTAGTGGACGGAACAGGATTCTTGACTGGGCCGAGATTTTGATGGGACTTGAAGACAATTCAATTGAGTTGCGGGTGGAGTTGCCTGAAACTGATGGATATTTTGGGAATCCGGAGGACTATGTTGATGCAGCTGGATACGAGGCTTTGTTACATAACTTGGCTGAGACTGATCAGAGTGGAAGGAGAGGTGCACCTGCAGCTGCGAAATCTACTGTGGCTGAATTACCTAGTGTAGTGATTAGTGATAGTGGATGTGAGGCTTGTGCGATATGCAAAGATGGTGTTAGTGTTGGGGACTCAGTAAAGATGTTGCCTTGTGGACATGGATACCATGAGGATTGTATTGTGCCATGGTTGGAGTCGAGAAACAGTTGCCCAGTTTGTCAGTATGAGCTGCCGACAGATGATCCTGAGTATGAAGAGGAGAGGAAGAAAAAACTTGGTGCCAGTGCTAGTGGAACTTCTGGGACTGGTTTGATTTAATGGTAAGACTGTGTATCAGCTTTATCTGATATTCTATGTTGTAGTGTTGAACTGTTGATTAATATTATATGTCTCTCTTACAGTTACTTGTAGATTAGTGGAAGAATTTCATATTGACGTTTTTTTTTGGTGTTGTTAATGTAAATAAGCTTCATCTTCGTATATGCTCGATTGGTGAATTATTGCTCTTCGAACTCTTGTTTCAAAAAATAAGTACGCTTGACCCTGTGTGGTATTCCTTGCTACAAATGTAGATGATTATTTCAAGGTCAGGAATATGATCTGCTAGTATTTGATGCAAACCTTCTTCGGAAGATGTGTAGGGTATAGAAATTGCAGTGGTGGAGAGTCATTGACATATTTTTGTATATAGCAGGTTAAATTATGCTAAGACTACACTATTTTGTCAAACAACGTCAACTAAACCAACACCTAAGTATTGAAACATGAACGGGGAATAATTCATCCCGAATTACTTTCAGGTGCTTGGATGCGTGTATTAGTTGCTTGTGCATCTCTGTGTGTTTTCATCAACTTTCTGTCATGATGGCTAGCAAGCTTAAGGAGCCCAACAGAAAATACTGCATAACAAAAGGCCACGCCGATTCAGCAATATGTTGTCTAAAATACGAGGGAACATTGAAGCAAATCCGAAAGACAAACCTTGACAAGAGGATGTTCGTTCACGATGATGCTTGGCCAGCCAGCATAAGGTAAGATCCTACAAAGAAGAAAGATGTTCTTTATAACAAACAATAAAGCATGTGCTTGCCTGCTGCGAATCTAATATGTCTACATACCCGAAAACCCTTCCTAAGATATCTTTCTGTTCAACCCATTCTTGGCCATCGGTGTAGATGCCTCCCCACCTGTCATCACCAGAATTGTTGTCTCCTGTGGGCAATAATCAAGGTTGTAAACTAGTAGCAAATTTACCAAGCATAATGTGTTTACTCTAATGTTATTTACCTTTAGTGAGTATGAAGTTGACCTGAGTTGCATTCGTTTCTTGATGAACCTGCAAAAAATGTTTCTGACTTAGTAATAAGTATCAAGCTGCACATTGACATTTGAATATCGTATCAATATTGCTGACCTTAATTACTCTATGGACGATGTAGATCTCTTTCCCCTGCATCAGTTTATAAAATTCAGCTCTCAGAAGCAATGCCGAAAATACAAATTGAAGATAAGAAAAGAGAGTAGTTAGAAACTAGACCGACTTCTACGCTGAAAACAACAATTTCTCCAGCCCGGATCGGAGAGTTATTCATATGCAGTAACAAAGCATCTCCCTGCAATTACACATTATTAATTTAAGATAAAATAAAATAAGGAGTAGAAGAAAAAAAAAGAAATAAAAAAAAATGACACTTTTGAAACCGGGCTCCATGCTGCCGGAGACGACGACAGTGAGAGGCGAAACCGTGCCGCATAGACACACCCAAATCTTCCACAAAATCAGAGCTGAGGATAACAAAACACCTGCGAGACGCGAGTATCCCAATTACGCTATTACACATTCAATCGTATCGTGACCTAAAATTCATTCAGACCTAAATTGATGATCTGAGTTGCAGTGCGTCTGATTTGAAGCTTTGCCGCCTTCTCCTTCACCGCCTCCATTTTCCCACGCCTCTGCCGTCTTTTTCTACGCTGAAAATTAAAATCTGACTTTTCTCGATTTTCTCTCGCTTTTTATAGTTTCTTTTATTTTCCCAATATCCAGCGTTGACCTACCGGATTAGGAACTGGGAAAAAGCCTCATCGTACCAACGTGGCGTAACCTGATTGGCTCAATTCTCTTTTTCCACGTCGTGTTTTTTATATTTAACTTACATGTTACGTAAAACACTTCATGCTGAAGCTGAAGTCCATATTTGTATTTAAAAGGGAAAATTGTAAAAAGAAGGTATGAACTATCGCCCAGATAAATCACGGTCCGAACTGTGAAAATTGACAATTAAAGGCAATTTTAAAATATTTTAATCCTCAATTTCAAAATTAAGGGCAACAAGATTTTTTCAATTCATTCATTTAGTTAACTTTGTTAATGGACAGAGTGATATTCCGTCAATTAAGTGGTTGTATGAGGATTAAAATATTTTGAAATTGCTCTTAATTGTCAATTTTCATAGTTCGAATCGTGATTTGTCAATGGGTGGTAGTTCATACCCTTATTTATCATTTTTCCTATTTAAAAATATACTTTCAAAAAAAGTATATTTTTTTGAACATTTGTACCGACTATGCAAGCACATACACGTGTCCAATTATAGATGGGAATGAGATTCAAGAAGCGCACCTATTTGCTGTCTAAATGAAAACGGTTTGGTTTTGGTGTTTATAGGTTCGAAACAACGCAGTTTAAGGGGTTATGCATCTATTTTTAAATTTTATTTATATGTAAAAAATACAAAACTACATAGTTTCACATTAAAACAACGCCACTATCAATTGACTATTTTTAGCTTGTGTGTGCCGGATGCCAATTGGATAGTCGGTGGTCTAGAAACGGATTGGGCTATTGTTTTCGGGCCTAGTTAAATTGGATAGTTTATTGGGCAAGAAAATTCGTGAGGCCCAAGAAGGAAGGATCGAGTAAAGCGGATCAGAGAAGAGGAGGTATAAATACGAAGATAGTTCATACGCACAAGTTTTAGGGCGTAAAAGACGAAACGAAGCCAAAGAAGAGGGCAACATCGAGAAATCTAAATCTTATCTTATAACCCTAGAAAACTGCTCAATTCACCGGTACGAGCTCTTTCAGCAACGATTCGATCGATTATAATTTTTTTTAATTTGTTTTAATTTGGGGCGAATTGCTGTAGATGGATCGGTACAAGAGGGTTAAGAAGCCGAGAGCAGAGTCGGAGATCGCTGAGAATGAGATTCGGATCACGAGTCAGGGAAGGATGCGTAGCTACATCACCTATGCCATGACATTGTTGCAGGTGCGCTGCAATTCGATTACAAAGTGTTTGTCATTTTCGCTTAATTATTCATTCAATTATTTGCTTTCATTTAGGAAAAAGGTTGTGATGATATTGTGTTCAAGGCGATGGGGAGAGCCATCAACAAGACTGTGACAATTGTGGAGTTGATAAAGGTTTCAAATTTAAATCCTCCTAGTGGCATAAAATATAAATAGTCAGCATATTACTTTCTTATTCAGCTGAAATAAAAGCAAGTAGATTTGTTGAAAATCTGCAGAGAAGGATAGCTGGACTGCATCAGAATACATCAGTTGGTTCCACGGACATCACAGATACTTGGGAGCCTTTAGAAGAAGGCCTCCTTCCGTAAGAATATCATTGATTGTAGCGTCAGAATGATTTTTATTTACTCTTTGCTTGTTCATTTGTCATTTGACGGCTGCTTTTCATTTCATATAGATTGGAATCTACAAGGCACGTGTCATTGATCACAATAACCTTGTCTAAAAAGGAGTTGGATTCATCATCAATTGGGTGGGTAACTAGATTTTTGTTGAGTTGACTCTTTTGTGGGTTCTTTGAGGCACTTTTTAGGATTTCTTTTGTGTGATCAAGGCTTCATAATTATTTTGGCAACATCTGCTATATTTATTTCTTGACTTGATAGTTTATTACTGGTATATGAAGCTGAAAGAAGAACTTTTTTATTAAGTTTGTTTGATGACTGGATTTCATATAAAGGCAACTGAAAGTAAAACAGGAGGGTTTTGAAAGTATAGTGCCAGAACTCAGGTTCAGTTGGCTGTTTTTTAGTGATGTTTAAAATATGCTGCAATGAAACAAGAGATATACAATGCGGAACCCTGCCTGTTTAAATTTTATACTTTTCCTCCGTGCTTTCTTTTGCGAATAGCTATCGGCAGTATTTACTCTTAAAAAATAAGCAGCTTGCAGTTTTACAAATTTTGGAGATTTATCCATCTCCTTATTACTTTCAGATACCAACCCCCCTTGCCAGCTGACCAAGTGAAATCCCCGACAGACTTCGATTATGAAGGTTGGTTTGCTGTGCCTGACTAGGTTTTGTGCAATTCAAGCTGTGATGCATGTATATGACATATTGTTCAGTTTTGGAGTGCCCTTTTCTGATGCAAGATTTGGCTGAACTTACCATGTGCAGATGGCTCACCAAATTTCAGAGGGAGAGGACGAGGGGGTAGAGGGAGAGGACGCTCAAGAGGTTTGTTCTTTTGTAACATGAAACTTGGATTGTCTTGTTTAGGGGTCTAAAAACGATATTAACGTCACATTTTCTTACCCCCTTACACAAAGTGATGTGTCTGTCTGACAAATGTGTAACTACCAGCAAAGTGGTCCTGACCAATGTCTCACACTAGCATTGTTCAGTCATTGGGGCAGCGCTGTTCTCACTAGTTGATAAATTGTTCTGCACTCCTCACATTTCAGGGAATGGCTACGCCGAGCATAATGATGGAGGTTGGGACAACATGGGTCATGCTAGGGGTAGAGGACGAGGCAGCGGCCGTGGATTCCAAGACCGTGCAAGAGGAGGATATAAAGGCCCTCAAGCAGATGACAGTCAAGGATTTGATGGCTACCATCAGGAGGCACCTGCTCGTGGTAAGTCTACAAAGTCCTCAACTCCTATTTGTTTCAAGTGTTAGGGCATATGCACCCATCACTAAAGAAATGCTAGGAGAGAACCTCCTCACCTAGCATTTCCTCCAAACGAAGCACAAAATCAATGAGGATGTTCTCTCACACATCCTCAAGGAGCATTTGTGAGAGAACATACTCATTGATTTTGTGCTTTGTTTGGAGGAAATGCTCGGTGAGGAAATCCTCTCCTAACATTTTCATTTTCATGTTCATGGGTGCGGATGCCCTTACAATAACTCCTATTTGGCTATTTGACATCACCTTGTTAACACGCATGTTTTCTCATAGGTCGTGGTCGTGGTTGGGGACGTGGAAGGGGTCGAGGTGGTAGGTCAAATGGTGCCGAACAGAACATTCATGCCGCAGATGCATGAGTTCCTTTCATGAAAGACATTCTCGAGTCGGTCGATGCCTGCTCCTTTATGTGATATCTTTTCATTATGTATGCTTAAGGTTAGTGCTGTGCACAACCACTGTGGATCACATTTAGGAACTAGTCTTCATCTTTACAGGCTTACACCATACATGTTTTGGGTCACACTTTGAAACTTAGACAATCAATTAGATAGTCAATATTTTTGAAATTTCAGTTTCACCAGTCGTCATTAACTTCATTAAATTTTTTTTTCTTCAAATCCTATTTATCATTCAAATTCTTGGCAGAAATACTATCCCAATAAAATTATAAATTTAACCGACAAAACATTCCATCTATCCACTACTGACTCAATCGAACACATCCCCAGCCCTTTACACGTGGCTGTACGCGATTAGCCTCACAAAAAAGACAATACGGCGTCGTCGAAAGCCTCATCTTCATCTGATTGAGACTTGTTCAGAGTCCAACTCGAGAGAGCAAAAAAAATCATCATGGAGAGGCTCATTCGATCCTCTCCTCCTACCCCTTCCCCAAATCCTCTACCCACTTCCAACCCGGTTCGCCGACTCCTCCAATCCGACCCATTTCATCGAAATCCCGATTCAAAACGGGTCCAGTTCGTTTCTCATCAATCGCCGCAGGGACTACTCCGCCTGAGCAACGATTCAAATTTTCGTGTTCTTTGTGCGGCTAAGCAAGCGCCGTGCTCTTCTAATTTCGATTCGGTGCCGGTGACGGATGGGTTGGAAAAGGGTTGTGCGGTGAACCAGATTTCGGCTCATAAACGAAAGGTGTTTTTTATTATTTATAATTCTTAATAAATTAGTCTTTTTTTAATAATACTATTTCCAAGTTTTTGAATTTTGATTGGATTTATAGAAATTTGATGCCGAATTTTCTGGCTGGTTTTGGTTTGTACATTGTTAATATGTGTGTAATTATGAGGTTTTATACATTTTGATGGATGTAGTGGAAATGGGTTTTTTTTGTTTTGAAAATGACTCAAATGGGTTTCAAGATATCAAAAATGACCCATTTCAGTTTGACATTTCAGTTTTGACATGTTTCTAATAAAACCAGATCTCCAGGATCCGGTTTTCAGTGTTTTTTTACAAAACCAGATCCCATGATCCGGTGTTATTTGCGCGTTCGAATGAGAGAACTTCATGTGTTCTCGTTTGCACATAACACCGGATCCTCGGGATCCGGTTTCGGTGTTACGACATAGAAAACCGGATCATGGGGATCCAAGTTTATTAAAAACAGGCCAAAACTGAAATACCAAACTCAAATGGGTCATTTTTGAAATGTGAAACTCAAAAAGGGTCATTTTCAAAAACAAAAACCGTGGATATGATGGAACTGTTTGTTGGTGTAGTGTTTGGAGTTTGATGATGGTTGCCTGTAGAAAAAGTTCTCAACTTTTGGATTTTTAACTTACATGGACTTCAGTACGATGACCACATTGTTCATCTTTCTAGTGTAAATCTTTACTCGGTTGTTGAAAAATTTACTCTATTGCATAATTATTGCTGTTTCGGCTGAGAGGATTATGTGTGAGAGGAATAGATGTGCTCTTATACATAATGAAGAAAAAGTTTACAACTTCAGGATTTTTATCTCACCTGAACTTAAGTATGATGTTCATATTTTTAGTGTACATGCTAACTCGATTGCTGAAGAATTTACTCTATCACATATAGATATACTTCGTTGTTGCGTTCTTTTTGTAATCTAGTAGCTTGTTGTGCTTTAAGTTCGACTATTTGATCATGCTAAAATTTTCTTATTTGGTTTAGGTTATTAATGGTGGCACAATTATTCTGCTGTCAGCGCTTGTCATGATTTTAATCCACCCGGCGATTGTATCTCCTGCCTTTGCTTCCTTTCCAGCTGCTGCCGCAGCTACTTCTACAGGAGCGAAGACTGAGTTGTTAACTAGTGCATGGACGGGGTTCTTTGCTGGTTGCTTACATACTCTCTCCGGACCTGACCATTTAGCCGCTTTAGCCCCTCTTTCTATTGGACGTACTCGTGTCGAGAGTGCTCTTGTCGGTGCCCTTTGGGGCTGCGGGCATGACGCAGGCCAATTGATATTCGGTTTATTATTTCTGCTGCTTAAAGACCGGCTCCATATTGAAATCATTCGTACTTGGGGTACTAGAGTCGTCGGCTTGACTTTACTGATAATTGGTGCGATGGGAATAAAGGAGGTGTCGGAATCCTCCCCCACACCGTGCATTGTTTTGGAAAACGGTGAATGTGATGTTAGCGGTGTGTATGAGTCTCTTGAGACTACTCCGGTTAGTGGGAAAAAGAAAATTGGCTTCGCGACTTTCGCTACTGGTATCGTTCATGGGCTGCAACCAGATGCGCTTATGATGGTGTTGCCAGCACTTGCACTGCCTTCTCGCTTGGCTGGTGCTGCTTTTCTAGGTATGTTTTTAATCGGCACTGTGATCGCCATGGGAAGTTATACAGTATTTATAGGTTCATGCAGCGAAGCGTTGAAAGACAGGGTCCCGAAGATAACCGAGAAGCTGACTTGGGCTTCTTCACTTATTGCAATTGCTTTAGGAATTTCTATCATTGTTAGCCAGTTCTTTGGTTTTAGTTTGTACTGATTTGAGGATGTCTTGGGCTTGCTTTTTCTAGCTTTTATAAAAGACAATGTTGGCTGAATCCTCAAGGAGACCATGTTTTTTACACGTTCCTTTTTCAGAAATTTCCGATTAGTTCGATCTAGACCGTAAAGTTTATGTTCGGTCTACATCTCGACCAGACCGTAAAATTATATTGATTATAACGTAAAATTACAGACGTTTTGGGTTCCGACGATGCAATTGGATACATGGGTTTACAGCAAAGAATTCGACTTGCAGACAAGGTGTTTGTGAAAATCTCGATGAGAGGGTTGTTGGAATTTTTGTGTTATAAAGTGTGAAGAAAACCAAGTCAATGTTGGACTGGGTCTTTACACATAGTGGGAAGTTAGGAATCACCTCATGGACGCATGGGTGGTTATGGATGGTTCACTCCATGGGAGTTGGAATCTTTCCTATATATGGAGTTTCACTCTACACTTAATAAACACTGAAAATAAAGCAATCCTCCTCTCTCGGTTTTCCACTGTTATTTTTTTTTTCAGTCAGTGATAGCAGAAGACCACAATAAGTTCGATCAGCAAGGCATTGGTGAAAACAGCGCTTGTTGTCGGAAAACCCAGCACCTATAGGCGGCAATTCTGCTTTAAGGACAGCGTTTGCGACGTGACTGAATCACATGGATTTGCTGTCCTTTTATTTATGTTCATATTTGTTTTAGTAGCTTCAATTCAATTGTATATTCAGATTTATTACCAACAATCTTAAAGCAGAATTGTTTTGATTATACTGTTGAAATTACTGACTAGACATGAATACGAAAACAACTGTGAATGTTTATAGACAGATCTGCTAGCAACTGATGGGAAGATCATATCAGAAAGTCGATGCCTTGGAAATAGCAGAGGGAGCCAGGCAGGTCGCTGACCCAGCCAGGGCATCCGTAGATGAGTCTGCATGGCCAATTTATGTGTTCACATAAAACGTTTGTGTTTTGCTTTGACCATGATTCAAGCACTATGATTTCTCACCTCACCTGGTTGTTAGGTTTCTAACAGGATGAACTACTTGCTCAATAAAATCACTGTTCCAACAAGCTTGAGCGCTGACTGCTGCGAAACCAGGATGGGATTTCGTTTCGGGTTTTTGAAGTTGGCGAGAAAACAATGGCTCAAACTGAATTTGATTGTTTTCTTAAACTCGCAGGTTCAATGAACGATGAATCGGAAGAGGAGGCCGGAAATTAGTCGGTTTCTCCGGAGAAAGTTCTTCCGAGCACCACGTTCTCAGAACATGACTACGTGATGGAGAAACTGAAGGCAGTTGCTTGGTCGTGGAGAGAATGGTGATAAAGTAGTTTTCGTTTGGGAACAAAGACGTGACGAGGTTGTAGAGATTGAAGCAACCGACATCAAAGTTGAAAAAACCCTACTTTGGGTTTATAAACTCAATTATCCAGCGAAGATTGGACTGCGAACATTGGGCTAATATAATTTATTTCAGCCCAATATAATTTGTTTGGTTTATTCGTGAGTTCATAACACTAATCTCACACTCTTAATTTGTGCAGCAAAAAGGTGTGTCTGTTTGGACTCGTGGACTGGGAAGAGATCCTTCAATCTGGGCTGTGCAGTGGCAGTCGCTCGCGGAGAACTGCAAAATTACTGCTGAGACGGATGGTCAGCAATTGGGTGATGCCTGTCTCGGATTACTGGGTCGGGGATTTTTCCGGCGATGACGTACTGGCTAAGGATGAGTTGACTCATTCCAGAGTTGTCCGGGATCTGGCCGCCGATCTGATTTTGCAGAAAAGAGCGCGGCCGAGCATCGTGAGCCGATCGATCTGACCAAGACGTGGCCTGAGAGGGATGTGATGGAATATGGAGCAGTAAGCAGCTGCCATAGTGCGTGCGCGACTATGGTGGAATCCTTGGTATTTTGATGTCATAACAGAGTATGTTATGCTCCAATTTCGCTAGTGATCTTTAGGTCAAAGCGATTCTTGGATAAGGATGTGGGATTGGAAATCGAACAAGTGTGTTCAGATCGCATGGAGATATAGCCGTGCGTTGCCAATACAAATCATTGTTTTTTGATTGGTCGGATTACATCTGATGATGTCGGCGGCAATGGTGGAAGCGCACAGCTACTGCTGCGTAAACCCTAATTGTTGGGTTGATCCATTTGGTTGATGGAATTTGATTTGGTTCAATCAGATGAGCACTGGTTCTAAGTGAATTCTGATACACTCAGAACCTGTACATGGACATGCAACCTAAATACTTGTGCCAAGTGTGGCAATGAAGTGGTTAGGTTTGATGCAACTGGTGGAAGTGCACTTCAGCGTGTCATTGACTCATTCCTGTACTCTGGAAAGGCTGTATGCTTAGAAAAAGAAGCTCTTTGCCGAGGTCAAGTCATATACATGCTTCAGCAGATTGAGTAGAGCTAAGCGACAAGTTGACTTGACAAATTTCATGTCATGAGAATATTGTGCTGTAATATGAGATGACATCAGCCACGACTATTTTAGGACAAGTGACTTTGTCTGATTCAAGCTTGAAGCTTAAGGAAAAGTTTGAGCAATTGGTTAATGGTGCCCATAAGGCTGCGGCTGAGCAACTGGATGTATGGCTGAGCATCTGCCATGTGCCGTCAAACAAGATGTAGTTGATCTTCTCAAAACTGTGTTTTGTTCGATGAGATTGGGGCTGTTGGTCTATTGCAGTGTCTTTCCAGCGGCAAGTCCAAGTGTTGTTCGGTTCAAAAGACATGAACCGACATGATTAACAACTTGAGTGGTGTGCTCGCCGTAGTGCTTAACGAATTTGGATTGTATATCCAATGTCATTTTGATTTAAAATCACAAATGTAAATTTGCATTGAAGCAAATGTAATAGTAAATCTTTTCATAGTGTTGAAAGTGTGAAATCCCTTGAGTTAATCCATAATGAGTTATGAGATTTGAAATATGGGGTGGTAACAAGTATGTTGTGACTTTCATTGATAGTACAAAATATTGTTATAAATATTTGCTTAACAGCAAAGCTGTGACAATTGAGGAAATACATGTCATATGAAATTGAATATCAATTTCAGAGGTCGAGTATCAACTTAATGAGTTGAGAAAAGTGATATTGAAAGTGAGCACGATCACTCTATTATACTATCTTCAGTCGAACAGTGTTTCAAAATGGAAAACTTGCATTCGAAAGAGATGATGAATGTGATGATGGTAAGCTCCGGATTAACCCAAGGAATGTGGGGGAAGGCCATCTTATCAGCAAAGTATCTTTTGAGTAAGATACCTCGCAAGGAGTATAAGTCTCTTTATAAGTCATTTAAGGGAACGACGACTTCCTTTAAATACTTGCAAGTGTGGGGGTGCCTAGCTATGGTAATGACCCCTGGTCCTAAGAGAATGAGAATATGATTAAAAATCATTGACTATGATTTCATTGGTTATGCACAAAAGAGTAATGTGTATAGATTCATTGTGTATGAATCGAAAAATTCAAATATACACAAGAATACTATAATGGAATCAAAGAAGCGTCGTTCTTCCAGAATGTATTTCATTCTAAGAATAAGGAAAGTATGTCGGGTTCTTCTCAGTTACTGGAGGATACTAATGAAGTATCTCAAGAACGAGAGAATGAGGATGAACCTGAACATGAGATCGATTCTGAGAAAATGAGACAAAGTAAGCGAGGAAGGATAGATAAATCATATGGACTTGATTTTCTAACCTACAAGCTTGAGACTGAACTCAAACGTAGAAAGAGGCTGCCAGTCAGTAAATGGTCTCTTATAAAAGAAATCATAAGATGTGACTGACTCCATCCTTGAGAACCATACTTGAGAGTTGGTTAACCTCCCTCCTAGATGTTAACCACATGGTTTAAAGTGGGTCTTCAAGAGGAAGATGAATGCAGATGGATCTGCATCGATATACAAGACGAGACTTGTAATAAAAGAGTATAGATATAAGAAAAGTCTACACTACTTTGATACTTATTCTCTAGTGACGAGAATAACATCAAATATGATAGTGGTCATTGCTGCTTTGCGCAATCTGGAAGTTCACCAGATGGAAGTAAAGACATGCTTCCTCAATGGAAAGTTAGGAAGAGATTTACACTGAACAATCTGAGGGTTTAGTTGTTATTGCTGGGCAAGAGAACAAAGGTTGTGAATCTCTTAATAGCTTAAAGCAAGCGCCAAAGCAATGACAGTTGAAACTAGACAACGTAATGATGTTTAATGGTTTTAACATCAACAAATGTGACAAATGTGTATACATTAAGAACATTGAACACGGAAACGTGACTTTGTGTCTTAATGTTGATGACATTTTCATTGCGGGAAGCAATGAGAATACACGTCCACCAAGTCATTATTGAACTGGAAGTTTGATATGAAGGCTTTGAGACTTGCCGAAGTAATTTTAAGCATTAAAATTGCACGAAGGCTTGAGGGACTTGGATTAAGTCAGTCACACTACGTTGACAAACTCTTAGACAAATCTGAAGAAGACAGTCCAGGACTGTCTAGAATCCCTGTTGCCGTGAATCAACACATGTCTAAGAATAAAGGTGAATGCACCTCCCAAGTGGTATATGCTAGAGTGATAAGCAGGCTAAGTACTTGATGAATAGTACTAGACCAGACATTGCTTACACTATCATAGACTGGTGAGCTTCACGAGTAATCTAGAAAGTGCACACTGGAAGGTAATCGTGTAAGTACTAACGTATCAACGATTTACTCGTAATAATGGTGTACATTATACCAGATGTCCGGAGATCATTGAGAGTTTCACAGACGTGAGATGAATATGTGATATACAAGATTCCAAGGCCACGAGTGGCTATTTTTCAACACTGGGAGGTGCTGATGTGTCTTGGAAATCCTCAAACAAATTGTGAGAACCAAATCCATTTTGGAGGTTGAGTTCGTCGTACTAGATAAATGTGGCGAAGAAGCTAAGTGGTCAAGGAATTTAAAGGAGGATATTCCTGAAAGGACAAAACTTGTGCCAGCTGATCAGTCAATATTCTGACTGGTTATTCGCTACATTCGATGAAGGATAACACTCGTTCTCCGGGCAAATTGTCTCTATTTGATGTCTTTCTCTAGTGTTTCAGGTTAAATTGACATATCATCGCTCCTTGAGCTTAAGATGTCGAAAGAACGAAAAAGATCAACGAAAACGGCCAAAAACGAACTTTGCTCCAGTCAGGGGCCGTGACCACCGTGATGTCTCATTAGAGTCACGGTAGTCACGGTAGGTTTCTAACTCAGAAAGGAATGACAATTCAGGCGACTGCCGTGACTGCCGTAACCCCCACTAAAGGTCACGGTAGTCACGGTATGTTTTCAGCTCAGTGCAAAACAGCCCTGCCGTGACTGCCGTGATCCCCACCAATGGTCACGGTAGTCACGGCACTTCCGAGCAGAATTATCTTGTTATTTCCTAAAATCGTTTTTGGGCTTTCTGGCCTTTTTGGACGGTCTATAAAAGGAAACACGACCAGTTTAGACAGGCTGCTGTGATTTTGGAGAAAAAACCCTAACTTGGGAGAGAAGACAGAGTTTTCATCGTGAGGATCATCGAGCTTCAATCGTTTACGGTTTACTCGTTTCTTTCCTTCATTATACACTATTTTTGGTTAACTACCATGAATAGTGAGTAGTCTTCTCAATTCCGGGATCCTACGGATCCCGTGCTATGTAACCCCAACTCTCATGTGATCAATTGAAGTTTTTATTTATGCGATTCGAATATTCAATTTCATTGTGTGCTTAATTTTATCGTTCTATGCATGTATTTACATCAAAGGGTATGTTTGCATTGGTAGAACGTACTTAGGTTAATTACCGAAAGATGGATGGGTCCTAGGTATTAACCGGATTACATGAAATTGATATTAGGTCATGTTTACATGATTTAATAGGAAAACCTTTAGTTTAATAAATCGAGATCGTTGATAATCCGTGGATGGGCGGCGTTCAACGATTGAGATTAATCTAGACAATGATCCGTGGATGGGCGGCTTGTCTAGTGTTATTTCGGTTATATTCCATATTCGATAGCATGAATAATTTACGTGACATGATTGCATGATTAGTGGGGTTAGCACGGGTGAAGTATGGATTCTGGAATTCTTTCTCTGATAAAAACACAACATTAATTTTCTGTTATTTAATTTCTGCTTGTTCTCATCAAAACAAAACCTTTCAATCATCGGAATAGCTAAATAGGTCACCTGTTAACTAATATTCATACACACTGCTCCTTGGATCGACCCTTGGCTTACCAAGGTTATAAATTTTGTTTGACTGCAATTCGACCCCTAAAACTCATAAACTTGACACTATAAAGGGTTAAAAATACGCTTGTCACCAGCAATGTGTTTACATTGTGAGAATCTCATCGATTTCTAGGGCACATAATGTTATGTATGATGGTTAGTCTCGACGTATACATCGATGACACAATACCATTAAACAACTTCTCGTCACATGAGTCATATTGACTATATGAGGTCCAAAGAGAATAATGCGGATCCGCTAACCAAAGGGTTAAGTAAGGACCTAATAGAGAAGTTGTCCAAAGGAATAGGATTGAAGCCTTTTGATTGGTAATATCAAAACACAGGCTTAAGCTCTTTTGGAAATAAAGTCGAGGCAAAGGAAAACCCTACCATGATGACTGGAGATCCCAAGAACTTGGTTCAAAGGGATAACCTACCTGCTAAGACTATGAGGTCACTGTGGGGGTAACACCCCAGTCCTATTCCGTGATAAAATAGTGACTCCCGCACGAGGCTAAGCTCGAAGCTTTTAATGATTCTAGGAATTTGAATAGTGAGATTCGAATGGGTAACACGGGATTACTTTAAGAAAGAATCACCTATGTGAGAGAGAAGTGGGGTCGCTTCAAAGGAGAATTCAAAGGGCTTAATTCTTTAGAAACTCTTGCAGAACCAGGAAAGGGGTGTCATGACCAAAATGAGCCCACCAGTAAGAACTGAATAAAGGTCAGGATAATATCTGTGAGGAACATGATTTCGTTTACAATATAAGACGAACAGTTCAAATACATCACGTCTACTGAATAGTCAGTAAAGAGAACATATTTTCCTGAGGGAAGGTTCAAGGGCGTTGCCTACCTATCCTATGCAGATATTAACCGTATAAGCTATCACCACATTGAGTTGAGTTTTGATTTTTATTTTCATTACTCGATTTTCTTCATGTGGGGGATTGTTGAAATTTTTGTGTTATAAAGTGTGAAAAAAACCAAGTCAATGTTGGACTGGGTCTTTCCACGTAGTGGGAAGTTAGGAATCACCTCATGGACGCATGGGTGGTTATGGATGGTTCACTCCATGGGAGTTGGAATCTTTCCTATATATGGAGTTTCACTCTACACTTAATAAACACTGAAAATAAAGCAATCATCCTCTCTCGGTTTTCCACTGTTATTTTTTTTTCAGTCAGTGATAGCAGAAGACCACAATAAGTTCGATCAGCAAGGCATTGGTGAAAACAGCGCTTGCTGAGATTCTTTTATCCTGGGAGGCATGTTGTCGGAAAACCCAGCACCTATGGGCGGCAATTCTGCTTTAAGGACAGCGTCTGCGACGTGACTGAATCACATGGGTTTGCTGTCCTTTTATTTATGTTCATATTTGTTTCAGTAGCTTCAATTCAATTGTATATTCAGATTTATTACCAACAATGGTGAATTGAAGGATGCGTCTGCGGTTGATCTGAGCCCCATGGTTCATAAGATCTCTGGAGTAGTCAGGGCGGATTACGGTTCATCCACGTCGTCAATGGAGGAGTGCTTGACAAAGTCTGGTATTTTGTTTGATGCAGAGGTGGTTGAGGAGGTGCATCAGAGATTCAGAGTACCTCAATTGGCATATCGTTTTTTTTTAACTGGGTACAAACGAGAGATGGGTTTAGTCACACTGTGGAAACCTATAATGCAATGGTGTCCATTGCAGAGAAAGCTAGGGACTTCTTGTTGGTTGAAAAACTGTTGGAAGGATATGGAGATTAATTCGTTTCAGAAGAATGTTAAGACGTGGACTATTCTCTTGCCTTTGTGTGAGAAACAGAAGGCTTTTGCTGAAGCGTTGTCGACTTTCGTGGAAATGAAGAGGGCTGGTTGTGAACCTGATGTGTTTGCATACAGAACTATATAATCCATGTGTTATGCGCTTCGTAGAAGTTTAAGATTGCAAAAGAGTTTTATAAGAAGATGACTGGGAAAGGGTTTGAAATGGAAATGAGTTCGTGTAGGTTGTTGATGAATGGCTTGGCTGAATCAGGAGATGTTGACATATCCCTCGATCTCTTTAAAGATTTGAAAGATGGTGTAGACCAACGAACAGCACGTATAAGTATATTATCACACTTCTATGCCAGAAGAAAGCTCTGAAGGCATCGCAACCTTCCAGGAGATGCTCCAGGAAGGTCATGCTGTGGACAAAAGATGTAGTTGAAACATATCTTGAATGCTTGTGTGAAGAAAATCGCCTATCGGATGCTAAATGGTGCGTTGAGATCACTTTAAACAAAGTAGGATACAACTAAGTTACTCATTATACATTCGAGCTCTTTGTCGAGCAAAGAAGCTGGATGAGGCTCTGAGGTTGTTAGATGAAAGCCAAGACAGATAACTTAAATCTAGCTCAGTACACCTACGGAAGCATTGTCCATGCATTACTTCAGCAAGGGAGGCTCGATGATGCATTGGTTAAAGTCGATTCCATTAGAAAAGCAGGTACTGAACTTATCGTTCACGTCTATACATCTTTCATATCGTTCACTACTTCGAAGAAAAACAGGTAGAAAAAGCTGTAAAGATGTTCGAGGACACATGAAACGGTGCGGTGTTAAACCAACAATAGTCACTTATTCTGCACTAGTTCGAGGAAATACACCGAGACAGAAAGGATCAAAGAGGCATGGGATGTTTTAACGGTCCTTCGCCAGATTTCAAGACTTACTCGATGTTTATGCATTGTTTGTGTAAAGTAGGGAGATCAAAAGAAGCGCTTACGCTTCTGTATGAAATGGCTGATATAATGGCTTTGTGCCAAGCGCAGTGAATTTCAGAACCGTCTACTTTGGCCTCAACAGAGAAGGCAAACACGACGTCGCTTTGTTCTGTTTTACAGCGTCGGTTTACGTCTTAAAAGTTAATTAAACATTTGTTAGCCGTTGTCAGCTCTTCTGTTATTATTTTGAAAGAATATAACATTTCTTTTTATCTAATTGAATTATATTTTCAATTTTTCATGTTTATTTACCTTTTACTTAAAATTAATATTTAATTAATTTTTAAGAAAAAGTGAAGTCTTGATGTTGAACTTGAAACAGCGCAAGACGAAGTAGTTTCCAGTAGTCGCCGCCGCCGTCGCCGTCTTCAGTTTCGTTAATCTCGCGTCGGCTGTCTCCGGTCTTGCAGTTGCAGAATCGTGGTCAATTTTCGTATTCGTTGTCCTCGTGTCAATTCATTTGGACATGGTACGAGGAACAGTCAGTCGATCATTTTGCCTAGCTAGGTCGTCTTCATCAGTGACGGATACAATGAATGAAGCGGTAAGCTTCACCAATTTCAAACAAACAAGACGTCAGGACATTGGAAATCCTGCTAGTGGTGTTGAGTGTATGAGCATAAACAGCGCATTCAACATGTTCGACAAATTGCGCCACTCAGGCCAAGCTTGTCATATATCGGATTTCAACCAACTGTTAAGTGGGATTGTTAGAGCTAAGCAGTACCGTGATGCGATTGTAATGTACAGGAGGTTTCGTGATGAGGTAGTTCCGGATTTCTCTACGTTGAACATTTTGATGAACTGCTATTGTGGTGTGGGTTGCACTGGTTATGGTTTTGGAATATTGGCAATGGTTATGAAAAGGGGTTACTTGCCGAATGTTGTTACTTATAGTGCATTGATTCATTGGTTATGTCGTTTTGCGGAGTGGGAGAAGGCCGTGTTCGTATTTGCTCAAATGAAGAGAGAAGGAGTTGCTCCTAATGTGGTAACCTATAGTGCGTTGATACGTGGTTTGTGCCAAGCTGGTAAGTTGGAGGAGGCCAAGGAAATGTATGTTGAGATGAAGAAGAACGGAATTTCTCCGAATGTGGTAACCTATACTTCACTTATTCATGGTCTCTGCCAGGCTGGAGAGTCAGAAGATGCTAAACGAATTTTTTATGAAATGAAAAAAAGTGGTATTTCCCCTGATTTGGTAACCTACAATTCGATAATTGATGGTTTGTGCAAGTCAGGTAATTTGAAGGAAGCCAAAGGGATATTTTGTAAATTGATTATTAACATGTTTATTCCGGATGTGTTTACTTACACCTCATTCATCCATGGTTTATCTGTTGGTGGTAAATGGGAGGAGGCTGAGGCAATGCTTGAAGAGATGAGTAGGAATGGCATTTCCCCAAATGTGGTGACATACAGTTCCTTAATACATGGGTTGTGCGAAACTGGCAAGTTGGGAAAAGCTAAAGGTGTTTTTTGTGAAATGGCGAGCCGAGGGGTTATCCCAGACACAATTACTTACAGTTCAATCATTGATGGTTTGTGCAATGCTGGTTATTTTAAAGAGGCTAAAGGAATGTTTTGTAAAATGATTGTGGGTGGCATTACCCCAGATTTGGTTACTTATAGTTCAATCATCCACGGTTTCTTAAATGCTGGTAAATGGGTGGAGGCAAAAAGTATACTTCGTGAAATGCGGAACAATGGAATAAGCCCTGATGTGATTACTTTCAATTCTATCATTCTTGGTCTTTCAAAAGCTGGCAAACAGGAAGTCGCCAAGCGCATTCTTTGGGAGATGAAGAGAGAGGGAATCCACTCTACAGTGTTCACTTATAGTATAATGATTTGTAGCTTGCTACATGTTAGGAATTTGAAGGAGGCTGCGGATTTTCTTAATGAGATGACGGATCAGGGAATATGCCCGAATGTAGTTATTTACAACACAATGATTCATCATTTGTTCGTTATCGGCAATTGGGAGGATGCAGTTAAGATATACCATGAAATGAACAACAATGGAATCTTCCCAGATGTGGTTACTTATAATTCGATGATTCATGGCATTTTTCTTGTTGGGAAAATCAAGGAGGTCAAGAGTATTGTTTCTGAGATGAAGAGCAAGGGTATCGCCCTTGATGTTATTACGTTTAACACATTGATTCATGGTTTTTGCAATATTGGCTACTGGGAGGAGGCTGAATGTATCTTTTGCGACATGATGGAAAAAGGAGTTCCACCCGATGCGATAACATATAATGTCCTCATAAGTGCACTAATCAAGGATGGAAAGGGAGCAGATGCATATCGATTGTTGGAGTTCATGACTGAAAGAGGTGAAAGGCCAGATACGATTACTTACGACACTGTAAGTCGTGGCTTTCGTTTGGCTGATAAGAGTGCACTGGCGGCGCATCTTGAAGTAGGCTAGGAGGCAGTGCAGGTAATTACGGTTTAAATTGTATCTTATAAGTTATAACTTCAAGTGCCATTAATTGTATTGCTCCCGATATTGCAGCATGAGCTTGAAATGCAATCGTAAAGAATGGTTATAGTTGAGCCTTGAGATGTATGCTCCACATTCTATCAAATGAAAAGTCCATGAAAATATGAGTAGTTGATATGCTACTATATGCCGATACAATGCATTAAGACCCTTTAATTGAGAATTGTTGTAGTTTCGAGACACTGGTTTTAAATATGC
Organism: Rhodiola chrysanthemifolia; assembly: GCA_033675395.1. Classification (NCBI taxonomy): domain Eukaryota; kingdom Viridiplantae; phylum Streptophyta; class Magnoliopsida; order Saxifragales; family Crassulaceae; genus Rhodiola; species Rhodiola chrysanthemifolia. The sequence continues at coordinate 18,978,731 of CM066204.1, forward strand.
ATGCTTGCAAGGTGGTATCTTGTATCCAGCTATTTGTTTCCGTACATATTAGTTTTGACATCATTTTTGTTGTGTTGGTGATGCATGGTCGAAAGCACACTATCATTACCTTAATTTCCTCTTTCGTTTTTTTATGTCAATTGAATTCCGATGACAAGGTTAGATACGTATTAGTACAAGTGGCTCGAAGTTTCTCAAGCAGTTGCTCGTTTGATGATGTAATCAGCTTTCTAGTTCTCTTTAGGCCTTGAATTAAAAAAAACCTTAAAATTCACTTGTTCGGCTCTACATAAATGTATTGCTTTTTCTTAGAAAGAATTATTTAGTTTTGACACACAACCGAGTAGGTATTTGTTCTAGTGGTAAGATTTAACTTTGCCTTTACTTCTACTTCCTGAATGTGAAAGAGAGTATAGATGTAACATTCTGTAGCATTGGGGGTCACAGTCTTGGCATGATATGCTTCCTCGCCTACTAAAAAAATGCTGTCTGTAATTTGTATAATATCGCTATGGTATTTTTATTCGAGAAAGGAACTATAGTAGTCATGAGTTATGTGAATTCAGTACATGAAGATTGTTTTCGTTGTTTCGTGCCTGTATTTTTTAGCTGGAAATCCTTGTGATTCACAGAAGTAAAACAAGGATGGTAAACGTAACATAATGGTCATTTGTTTGGCACCCTCTATTGGTTTTGTTTTTACATGCTGCAGTGTGCTTATACATCTAAATCATGAGAGCATTATGGATATAATAAGTATTAAACCAAGTTAATTGTGTCATCTAATGTGCTGACAGGAATTATTTATATCAGCAGTTTTGAATGGGAGCCTAATCAGGAGATCTTTCTCATGATCCAACCTCCATCATTCCTCGTGGCGAAGCTTGTGGTCATGCCTTTTTTGCCCCTAGTGAAGAGAGAATTGAGTCTGGATTATATAGCAGAAGCTACCTGGAAAATCAGATTGATGTTGCTCTTGGTGGAAGGTAAGCTACTGTTTCCATTTGTGATTGTTATGGTTGTCATCTCACGCTATGAGGGTGCTATTGTTATGGTTAATTTGTGCGAGTTATTTAGTGTACAGTTAGAATGGTTTTAGGCTTTGTATAATTTCCTTTGTATCTGTGCAGAGTTGCTGAAGAAGTTATCTTCGGCAAAGAGAATATCACACAGGAGCATCAAACGACTTCATGCAAGCTTGGAGGGTGGCTAGACAAATGGAAGAAAGAGTGGGGTTCCGGTTCAACAACAAGATTGGGCAAGTCGCCATTGGTGGGAAATGTTCTTTGGACCGCTGGTGTGTGTCCTTGCAATCTACTCACAACTTATCTCAAGTGTGCAGTCATTAACAGATTCCATACTTGCTCCGCTTGCCTTGGTGATTGATAATTTAAACTATTTTCATCTATGTTTATTACGCAGATGTCCTCCCAAAAGGAATACTCCATGGCCGCAGCGGATATGCTGGACTCGAAGTTAGGGAGCTTCTAGAGAAATCATAAGCAAGGCCACAAGGATCTTCATCACCCACATTTGATACAACAATGTGATGACATTTCACATTATGGCTACTGATTGATACCAGGGATGGTGAAGGAATTGAAGCTTGGGTAGCTATGGATGAGGAGGACTTGGATTTTATGGCTACTAATCTGCGACTTCTCGAGTATGCCTCCATTGCCGAGTCCGATCAGGCCTTGACGCCGCCCATTTTGAAAATGTTGCTACTTGCTAGAAAAAAAATGGTGAAACATGTTTCTTTTTCCTTTATGGTTGCAAATTGATAGTGACATAGCAGAAGAAAAAGAGAAGGGAAAAGTATAATTTGTGTTTTTAAATTATAGACTTTCGAAGTGGTAATCAGTAGCAAGAAAAAGACGTCATAAAAAGCAATTTCTCGAAATCTGCGTGTGCTGATTTTTATGATACATGTTATTGATACTAGATCAATTTTTGATGGTTCAGAAAAGACATCATAAGAATCAATTTTTCGAAACCTATATAAATGAAATCCGATAAGGCCTTGAAATCGAGTATCCGTTCTTATTTTGAAATTTTTACTAAAAAAAATGGTGAAACTTGTTTTTTTTTTCCTTTATGGTTGCAATTTGATAAGGACATAGTAGAAGAAAAAGACAAGGGAAAAATATAATTTAAGTTTATAAATTACAGACTATCAAGTGTCAATCAGTGGCAAGAAAAGACGAATCAATCTTTCGAACTTCTTGATACTTTGACCAACTTTTGATGATCCAGAAAAGACGTTATGAGAATTAATCTCTTCAGATGAATTGATTTTTGTGATGCTTCTTCTTCTTCTGGACACTGGACCAACTTCTTCTTCAATTATTGACAAAAAAAAAAGACGAAACAATTTATCGAAATTCAGGTGAATTGACTTTTATGACACTTCTTCTTGTTTACACTAGACCAACTTGTGATGGGCAACACCGGATGCTAATGGACTTGGATCCATGGAGGCAAACCTTCCAACCTCGGAATCCTTGCATAAAACATCCATGTCGGATTCATCCATAGTTACCCAAGCTTCAATCCCATCTCCATCTCTAGTATCACACAACAAAACAAGATTGAAAAACACTGATTCTCTCACTCCCATGCTACTGATCCAAACCGGTCTGCCCCCTCCGAAGTCGACCTCGTAGAACCCCAACTTGCACCAGCTCGAAAATCCCAATGTATTCGAATCTTGCTCGGTTATCGCCTTAATCGACTCGAGTATAACTTGCTTGGCCTCGACGCGCATCAGCTTGTAGGTAAATCCGGTGTCCAATTTCGCGACGCTGGCTCTCACTTTCGTGGCCAAGTCACTTAACTCTGGCTCAGTGCGCGCTGGGGCAGTGGCGGATGCGATCCATAGCAAGTTACATAGCGTCTGGTCTGTGATACCGAGATTGTTGTCAAGAAAACGACGTCGTAGATTCACTACATGGGTCATCAAGGACGGCTTCATGGTTGCATTAATGTCCTCCTCTTTCTGTATGGATCCTTTTATGAATGATTTCCATAGCAAGGCTGAAACAGCTTCGATTCGAGTAGGCCGTTGATGACTTGACTCACAATTAATCGCGATCTCGTCTCTTAGTTTGACAATCGATCCCGAACCAAAGACAAATCTTCTAGTCACGAAGTTTCCAGGCTTGAACATCGCGCGCCATATCAGCGACACGACTTCTTTGAACCATGGATTCGCAGGTGGAAATACGGAACAAGAGTTGAAATTAGGGCAAATGATCGAACCAAACTCGCCCCTGGCTGCTGCTGCCCAAGCATTCATGAAGATGCTTATCCCCGCCCCATCAAGAATCTTGTGTGACACGCAAAGGCCAATAGCGATGCTGCCGCACTCAAACACGTTTATCTGAACATTCCCCACACATTTCCCCACACATTCCACAGGGCTATTATCTTCAACATCAATAGGAAGGAGCTTGTTGACAATGAACAAATCAGGATTGGTCAAGAAGTCATTCATGTGGCAGTTAACTTGTGCCTCAAGGTACCGAAATCCTTCATCGTTGCAGTCCACTGTGAGGTCATCCTTGAGAACTCCAGCTAAGGGATAGAACTGTTGTAATATTTGGGATAAAGAATCCCTAAAGAGTTTGAGGACCTGAGTTTTGTCATGTCCGATTTGATCGTAGAAGAAGACGATCGGGGCATAAGGCGATGGGATTAGCTGATCGAGGATTGAGAGCTTGAGGTATCTGAGACTTGGAGGAGTTGGGGAAGATGGTTTGAGACAAAACTCGGATATAATTTCTACTTTCATGATAAAGCCGGCACTAGAAGCAAGTTTTTTTTTATTACTTTGAATGGAATATGGATGGTTGTGAAGATGGGATCATGAAATGGTATCTTTTTATGAAAAAAATTCATTGTCATTTAGTGGAATTGGCTAAAGGAATCAACGCAAGAGCATCTTAAATTTCAGACAAAAACAAATTAGCATTTTATATTTCACACAAATGGAGCTTATACCTAATCTTGACCCTATATACATGATATAATATTAAAATCTGAATAATATTATATGAGGGCAGTTCAGGTACAAACCGACTTTATATATAAAAACTAAAAACTCAATTTCAAGCTGACACGTGTCCAATTTTGCCGAAATCCCGAACAAAACATGGAAGGGCATTATAGTCATTCCACATATACTAATAATTTTTTTTTCAATTTAGTCCTCGATTTGTTAATGATCGTACTTAAAACTAAAATGATCAGACTTAAAACTATTATGATCAGACTTAAAACTATTATTGTAGTAATGATGAGACTTAAAACTACAACGATCAGACTTAAAACAGCAATGATCATACTTAAAACTGAAATGATCAGACTTAAAAATATATGATCAGACTTAAAACAACAATGATCAGACTTAAAACTAAAATGATCAGACTTAAAACTATTATTGTAGCAATGATCAGACTTAAAACTATAATGATCAGACTTACAATTAAAATGATCAGACTTAAAACTAAAATGATTAGACTTAAAAATATTATTGTAGCAAATGATCAGACTTAAAACTATTACTATAGCAATGATCAGACTTAAAAATATTACTGTAGTAAATGATCAGACTTAAAAATATTACTGTAGTAAATGATCAGACTTAAAAATATTATTGTAGTAAATGATCTGACTTAAAACTAAAATGATCAGACTTAAAAATATTAGTGCATTAAATGACCAGACTTAAAACTAAAAATATCAGACGTAAAAATATTACTGTAGTAAATGATCAGACTTAAAACTAAAATGATCAGACTTAAAACAACAATGATCAGACTTAAAACCTAAATGATCAGACTTAAAACAACAATGATCAGACTTAAAACTATTATGATCAGACTTAAAACTATTATTGTAGCAATGATCAGACTTAAAACTATAATGATCAGACTTAAAACTAAAATGATCAGACTTAAAATTATTACTGTAAAAATATTACTGTAGTAAATGATCAGACTTAAAAATATCACTGTAGTAAATGATCAGACCTAAAACTAAAAGGATCAGACTTAAAAATATTACTGTAGTAAATGATCAGACTTAAAACTAAAATGATCAGACTTAAAACTAAAATGATCAGACTTAAAAATATATGATCAGACTTAAAACAACAATGATCGGACTTAAAACTAAAGTGATCAGACTTAAAACTATTATTGTAGCAATGATCAGACTTAAAACTAAAATGATCAGCCTTAAAAATATACTGTAGCAAATGATCAGACTTAAAACTAAAATGATCAGACTTAAAACTATATACTGTTGCAATGATCAGACTTAAAATAATACTGTAGCAATGACCAGACTTAAAAATATTACTGTAGCAAATGATCAGACTTAAAAAATTACTGTAGCAAATGATCAGACTTAAACCTATTATCGTAGCAAATTTTAGGACGATTAACCCTCGTATCTATTATGTATTTTTAAATAAGTCCGTTTAAATTTTTTTTATTTATAAAAAATGCCCCGAAATCCGATTGTTCGAAATATACAGATGTCAATATTTTGTTGGTTTTGTAATTTTTATTTATAATTGTGGTTTGTATGTGATCCGTTTCCGTATTATATTTATATATTTCACACAAATGGAGCATCTTATACCTAATTTTGACCCTATATACTAGATATAATATTAAAATCTGAATAATAAATGGAGCATCTTATAAGTAATCTTGACCCTATATGCTAGATATAATATTAAAATCTGAATAAACACAAATGTCAAATGGAGCATCTTATACCTAAGTTTGACCCTATATACTAGATATATTATTAAAATCTGAATAATAAATGGAGCATCTTATAATTAATCTTGACCCTATATGCTAGATATAATATAATATTTATATTTAAGAGTTTGGATCAAATACAAACCACTATTATAAATAAAAACTACAAATTCATAAAAAAATTTGATACGTGTAAAAATTAACCAATCAAAATTCATCCGAACTTCATCCCGTCGGGGTTCTTTTTGTAAATAAAAAAAATACACGCGGACTTATTTAAAAATATATAAAAGATATGAGGGGTATAATCGTCCTAAATTCGCTACAGTAAAATTCGACTTTCGCTACAGTACGTTTTTAAGTCAGATCATCATGCGTTAAGTCTGATCATTTAGAATAAATTTTGATTTTTAGTGTAGCAATTTTGACTGTCGCTACAGTAATGATCAGACTTAAAAAAAATGATCAGACTTAAACCAGTAATGACAGACTTAAAAAAAACAATGATCAGACTTAAAAAAAACAAGGATCAGACTTAAAAATAATAATGATGAGAGTTAAACCAGTAATGATCAGACTTAAAAACAATGATCAGACTTAAACCATTAATGACCAGACTTAAAAAAACAATGATCAGACTTAAAAAAAACAATGAGACTTAAAAAAATAATGATGAGACTTAAACCAGTAATGATCAGACTTAAAAACAATGATCAGACTTAAACTATTAATGACCAGACTTAAAAAAACAATGATCAGCTTAAAAAAACAATGATCATTAAGTTTTTTAAGTCTGATCATTAAGTCTTTTAAGTCTGATCATTAAGTCTTTTAAGTCTGATCATTAAGTATTTTAAGTCTGATCATTGCTGCTTTTTAAGTCTGATCATTACCATTTTTAAGTCTGATCATTAAGTCTTTTAAGTCTGATCATTGTCTATTTTGAAGTTTGATCATTAAGTCTTTTAAATCTGATCATTAAGTTTTTTAAGTCTGCTAATTAAGTCTTTTAAGTCTGATCATTAAATGTTTTAAGTCTGATCATTAAGTCTTTTAAGAATGATTATTGTCTATTTTTAAGTCTGATCATTAAGTCTTTTAAGTCTGATCATTGCTGCTTTTTAAGTCTGATCATTAAGTCTTTTAAGTCTGATCATTTCCAAGTTTAAGTCTGATCATTAAGTCTTTTAAGTCTGATCATTAAGTTTTTTAAGGCTGATAATTAACTCTTTTAAGTCTGATCATTAAGTCTTTTAAGTCTGATTATTTTCTATTTTTAAGTATGATCATTAAGTCTTTTTAAGTCTGATCATTGCTGCTTTTAAGTCTGATCATTACCATTTTTAAGTCTGATCATTAAGTCTTTTAAGTCTGATCATTGTTTATTTTTAAGTCTGATCATTGTCTATTTTTAAGTCTGATCATTAAGTCTTTTAAGTCTGATCATTAAGTTTTTTAAGTCTGATAATTAATTCTTTTAAGTCTGATCATTGCTGCTTTTTAAGTCTGATAATTAAGTCTTTTAAGTCTGATCATTGCTGCTTTTTAAGTCTGATCATTAAGTCTTTTAAGTCTGATCATTAAGTCTTTTAAGTCTGATCATTAAGTCTTTTAAGTCTGATCATTGCTGCTTTTAAGTCTGATCATTTAAGTCTTTTAAGTCTGATCATTGCTGCTTTTTAAGTCTGATCATTACCATTTTTAAGTCTGATCATTAAGTCTTTTAAGTCTGATCATTGTCTATTTTTAAGTCTGATCATTGCTGCTTTTTAAGTCTGATCATTACCATTTTTAAATCTGATCATTGTCTATTTTTAAGTCTGATTATTGTCTATTTTTAAGTCTGATCATTAAGTCTTTTAAGTCTGATCATTAAGTTTTTTAAGTCTGATAATTAATTCTTTTAAGTCTGATCATTGCTGCTTTTTAAGTCTGATAATTAAGTCTTTTAAGTCTGATCATTGCTGCTTTTTAAGTCTGATCATTAAGTCTGATCATTAAGTCTTTTAAGTCTGATCATTAAGTCTTTTAAGTCTGATCATTAAGTCTTTTAAGTCTGATCATTGCTGCTTTTAAGTCTGATCATTTAAGTCTTTAAAGTCTGATCATTGCTGCTTTTTAAGTCTGATCATTACCATTTTTAAGTCTGATCATTAAGTCTTTTAAGTCTGATCATTGTCTATTTTGAAGTTTGATCATTAAGTCTTTTAAGTCTGATCATTAAGTGTTTTAAGTCTGATCATTAAGTCTTTTAAGAATGATTATTGTCTATTTTTAAGTCTGATCATTAAGTCTTTTAAGTCTGATCATTGCTGCTTTTTAAGTCTGATCATTAAGTCTTTTAAGTCTGATCATTTCCAAGTTTAAGTCTGATCATTAAGTCTTTTAAGTCTGATCATTAAGTTTTTTAAGGCTAATAATTAACTCTTTTAAGTCTGATCATTAAGTCTTTTAAGTCTGATTATTAAGTCTGATTATTGTCTATTTTTAAGTATGATCATTAAGTCTTTTTAAGTCTGATCATTGCTGCTTTTAAGTCTGATCATTACCATTTTTAAGTCTGATCATTAAGTCTTTTAAGTCTGATCATTGTTTATTTTTAAGTCTGATCATTGTCTATTTTTAAGTCTGATCATTAAGTCTTTTAAGTCTGATCATTAAGTTTTTTAAGTCTGATAATTAATTCTTTTAAGTCTGATCATTGCTGCTTTTTAAGTCTGATAATTAAGTCTTTTAAGTCTGATCATTGCTGCTTTTTAAGTCTGATCATTAAGTCTGATCATTAAGTCTTTTAAGTCTGATCATTAAGTCTTTTAAGTCTGATCATTGCTGCTTTTAAGTCTGATCATTTAAGTCTTTTAAGTCTGATCATTGCTGCTTTTTAAGTCTGATCATTACCATTTTTAAGTCTGGTCATTAAGTCTTTTAAGTCTGATCATTGTCTATTTTTAAGTCTGATCATTGCTGCTTTTTAAGTCTGATCATTACCATTTTTAAATCTGATCATTGTCTATTTTTAAGTCTGATTATTGTCTATTTTTAAGTCTGATCATTAAGTCTTTTAAGTATGATCATTAACAACTTTTGGACTAAATTGAAAATAACTTATTAGGTATGTACCCCTCCGTGTGGAATGACTATTATACCTCTCCGTGTTTTGTCCGGGATTTCGACTAAAATGGGACACGTATCAGCTTAAGAATCGGTTTGTAGTTTTTATTTATAATTTGGTTTGTATCCGAACCGCACTCTATATTTAAAATCTGAATAATATTATATTTATAAAATACAGCGCATCTTATGCTACAGAGATTTTAGATTACATTTCATTTCATGTTTTTTCTTTTGCAATCACATCTTCATATTTGTTGCGGTTGTTCATTAATTAGACATCAAATTACACAAAACTTAAACCTAGACATGATCCTAGAGTTTCTATCTATACATTCTTAGGACAAGAGGAATAGAAAACTTGTATTTTTTTTTTTTGATGGAACAACGACATTCAAGGACAAGCAAACAAAATAGTTTATTGAGGAGCGCTCAAATGAGAACTTCTTATTTTTTCGAGAACTTGAGACCCCAATATTCACCCTCCAAAATGCATCATCAAATCATTTTGGTGATGACACGTGTCTCATGTGTATTTTCCAAGATGCATTTAATTTAAAGTCAAAACTACATTTTTGACTTTACTTTTTGGACATGTGTCATATGCAGATTCAAAGATGCATCATGATCTAATGGTGAAATTTGGGATCTCAAGTTCTCAAATTTTTAAGGGTTCTCAACCGAGCGCTCCCCATAGTCTATATATACGATACAAACTTAGATATGAAGAGACAAGACACCAAATGACTAGATATCAAGAGTCTATAACATACATTACATGCTTAGAATCTGACCATATTCCTAATCTAACCCGGCTTCATTGTCAGTTTACCATGAACAAACCAGAATTGATAGTTGAACATGAATTGACGGAGAGCTTGTAAGCTGCAATTTCAACATTTCAGTTTCAGGCACCAATTCTTCCTTTCGTAACAGCTGTGAGTTTTTGATGTTTTGTTTGAGCAAAGCCTTTTACGGCTGTGGTTGTGGCGCAGGTGACTCATCATCTCGCCTCTTGAGTTGACTTCGTGAAGGTGGACCAAACATGCTTAGAACAACCTACAAGTGCAAAATGGAATGAAAATGAATACATCTACATGTAAGCCAAACAATTAGAAATTTCTTATCATTTAAGTTTTCCAAAACCATAGCTCATCCTTGACTTACAGGCAAAAATACTAGCCCGTGCAAAAAGCCGAGGAGGACCAAGGCCAGATACATTTGGAAGTAGTACACCTGCAAAAAAAAAGAAGGGGAATAACTTGTAAAAGTTGCATTGACGTTGTACATAATAATGAAAGAGTTTTGGTGTTGTGGATTTGACGGTGGATTACCACAAAAACTTCAGACTTTGAGAAACAAAGGACGATAACTCCAACCAATTTTGTGAGAGTGATTCCACTGCAGGAATAAAAGCCAACAAGGTATTTCATAAGACAACTCCAGTTGTTCAAATCTGGAAGAATGAAAATTAAAGAGAATGTACATTGATGGATTACCTGAAAACAGAAGCACCCATGGTACCTAGAGCTTCTTTCATGCGTTGATCCCGGTCTCCCCCAGCTGCCTGTTTGGAAAATTAATTTTAAGTTGCAGATAATCCGACAAAAATGAAATAGAATTTAATCATCTCTCAATTTTGTGGCGGCAAATTATCCAAAGAATTCGCCAAATGAAGTATGTATCAAACCGACCGAGTGATGCACGAAGGTGAGGTTCGTTCAAAGAACAACCAAAATCACTTGAATGGATTTCTTTTCCATGTCTCAACTAAGATTTGTGGCAAGTCTGCCAGCTCGACTTATATGAACCTAAGGAACGCCAAATTGAAACTTACCGAGAAAGCATGTGTTATGTGTACACAGAACTCAACAGCAATGCCTACTGACATTACAAGGTTGACAACCGACATTGCATTGAGCTGAATATTCAAAATTGCCATGACGCCCTGCAAAAGATAACAGCAATAATGATCCACCGGTAACTTTTCACACAACATCAAGACCAAGTAATGAATATAAGCAGAACGTCTGAACTTACCAAGAGGTCAACAATGATCATCATCAGTACTAACACAATGATCCCTGCACTCCAAAGACTATGATGTGAACAAAAGAAAATAAAAGTGAGTAGGGATAACGATAAATGATAGTTATCGATGATCAAAGTCACGTAAAGAAACTTTCAAGCGCTATAATACATTCACTTGGGCCTTTAAAAGTACAAGTAGGAAAAGTTCAGCACGAACCTGCAGGTTATTGCTAAGCAGACGATAAATATGGTTCCTGTTACAGGAGATATAATTACGTTTGGTTAGCCGTCCACATGAAACTATGAAAGAGCCCAAGTAGAGAAAGGTAGTTCAATTTTGAAGACCTTATACTTATACACATGCACTTTTAAGGAAATAATTTTGTCGGGCTTACCAACAGCTATCGAAAGGCTGATAAGAGCCGTCTTCCAGATTTCAAGATATTGCTCAAAAAATGGATAGAACACGGAGTACGGAAATATATCAATCTGCAAGGGATCGGAAGTTGAACAAGAGTGATAGCCTTTCATTACAATTATTTGAAAACAAAAGTAATTTAATCAACATCTAAGTCGTTGTAGTATAGTGGTAAGTATTCCCGCCTGTCACGCGGGTGACCCGGGTTCGATCCCCGGCAACGGCGATTTTTTTATTTTTTTGACCAGATTCAGACTAGAGCTCAATTATCAGCAAGAGAGCATTTAAATATTTAGGAGGAATAATCTTGATTCCAGAAGCTAAGTGCTTGCTGATACAAATGATAAACTGGCAGAAGTTACCTCAAGAGATTTCGACACTCTGGAACTGAAATCCCTTGCTGCCCTCATTGAATTAACGTAATCAACCTGGAATGGATGGAATTAGTTCCAATATACCATATGACGAAAAACATTAAGCAACAGATATTTCAAAAGTGTTTTTACTTGTTTGTTGAGTGGTGTGTGGTAAGTGCGGAACTCTGATGCTTGAATAACACCATTAGCATAACCTGCAAACGAGCATATTGCCGGTTACTACAAGCGATGACTGATGGGAATAACAATAGCCATGTTAAGGATTTGTAATTTGTCCAAAAAGAGTAAGATGGTAGCGACAGTTAATGTACCTCGTAAATCAAGACTATTGGTGTATGCCCCATGACCACCTTTAGCACAGTCGGCTGAAGGTAGAGCAGTTAGAAACCAAGGAAGTTTCTCCCTGAACTGTACTGTAGAAGGGCGGTCATTTTGTAAATCTGAATGAAGAAAGCACTGCACAATCCAAAAGCAAATTATTTTTGTCATAAGTCCATGTTGTTCAAAAAAAAATTCTTTTCAAAACCACGCAATTTTATTGAAAACGAAGGACACATATACGGACACCTTGAAATAGCAAGACAGGGGGCAAAGCCCTAAACCTAACAGGACCAAAAGGTCTAAAAAGAAACCAGGGCAGTTAGGAGGGGATGGCACCCAGCTCCTCACCGGACAAACAAACAAAATAAAAGAAAGCAACGAAACAGGGCACAGAAGGCCCTTATACCCCAACAACTATCTCTAAGAAAAAAACTTATATAAGGTGTCAGCCATTATTGTCCTGATAAAAATACCGTGGTACAGTCTTTGCATACTCCACCCAAGCTGCAAGAAGTATCGCCTGGAGAACAACATGGAGACTGTAAAAGAAAACACAACTACTTCAGTATATGAGATGAAAAGGAGGTATTAAATAGTCGAAATGGACATCCCTGTGTGACAATTGAAATCCTGAATCGGATGAACTGAAAACTGATGAATAGTAGTCTGTTTACTTTTGAGTGAGGAAAGCACACCCAATTCAATTACCTGATCATCAGGGGGGCAGCAAGTTCCATTGGTGAATTTCCGGCAGCAACCAAATGCTTCGGGTGACATCCATACAAGAAAATCATCCAGCCATGATGCAGCTGGTTTAGCAATGTAACTTGAATCTGGTGCCAAAGATGCCTTCGCAATCTGCGACAAGGATTCAAGGAACATTATGGTTACGATGAATACAACATGCAGAAGCAACACCAGATCTACTTCCAATTAATCAATAATCAAGCTGGTTAAATCTTTTTTAAAAGTCATTGAGAATAACCTCACTTAGAAGAGAATCTGAATCACACTGACTAATTGAGCATAACTGATGTGTATGCCTTGATTGTGAGCTGAAAAAAGATGGAACGCTTAAGAGTTATATATGTAGTTGCTCCAAAGAGCTCACATCTTGCAATTGAAGAAGTTTTCAAGCACTAGTAGATAAGATGTACAAAAGATTTTGAATTTTCTTATGACAAGGTTTCCCTTTTTGTTATCACTGTGATCAAAATAATACCCTTGATTTAACAGCGGTTATGTGTATACAATTTTGTGGGTGGTACAAGAATGCCAACCATTGGACAAAATTCCATGGGGATTATGCGCAGTTCGATTATACCTATAATTGTAGTTCTTCACGACAAAGTAGAGAGGTGGCCCAATTCTGAGATACTCCGAAACATCATTAAAGTACCTCTGACGGAGTTAAAGCACGCTGTTAAAAACAAGAAAGCCACTCGGAACTATGAACACGAACTTGCTTTGAAACAAACCTGAAGATATGAGTCCTTGGGAAGTACAATTTTCTGATCCAAACCAGGTTCAATCCTTGTTGACAGACCCTGGAGTTTAAAGTATACAAATATGTTATGAAACTCCTAATAATACTATTGAAAGCCAAGATGGAGATTAGAGGGTTACTCACAATGCTGGCCACTGTCAGAGCGACAAAGATTGAAATGACCGCAATTTTCACTACCCAAATACTGAGGATAGTTGCATGGATGTCCTATAAAGTCAACTCATTTTATTAGCATTTGATGGTCAGTTTGAAAATGAGTATTGGTTAATCATAGATCTACCAATATTGACTACCCAAATAAACAAAAAAAAATTGCATGTTGGACACAATGAACATTCATACTTTTAGTTACTTTGATTACCTTCATATATCGGGTCAGCAGACCTGGCGTTCTTGGACCAATACCTATAATCACATAATATAATTATACTACATCTGAAGAAATAAGATATGAATGGAGGCCTGGATTGGGACAGTTCATATTTAGCGTAAAATACATCAGCTACCTTTATCAGTCTCTCCATACATAGCTGACGTTTTCAAACATGGGAAACAATCAACTCGTCTATCCTCCTCTCTCATGGAGTCAAAAATGATCAAAGCAACAAAAGCAGTGATTTGAAGAACGAAGTCCAATAAAACAGCCAGAGCTACAGATACCGCACACAAATATATACGTCAGCTATTTGCCATTGCCATACATGATTATCTAAAACATTCATATTAGTATGGGTATGTCATACGAAATCTTACCTGCAAACATGGAGAACACACGGCATGCTGGCATAGGAATAAAACTTCCAACAGCAAATGCTAGAACTTCTGAAAGACTTGCCAACATTATTGATGGTCCCACTTCTACAAGAGAATTACTTACTCGTACTTCTAACGGTACACCATGAGGCTGTCTCTTAAGGGCATGCACTAGTATGCACATGTTATCTACACCAACCTGATATAACACTTGTGTGATAAGATGACTGAAAACAACTGTATATGTTACGTGGGATATTATTTCAGTAAAAAAATTCTGTCTGATATGAAGGTATGCATATTGCTCTTTATTGCATCAATTCATAGAGAAATACAAAGAAACAGAGCAGCTAAATATGAGGGACAAAAACATTCTAAACTTACTGCAAGCACAAGAAAAGGGATGACTTCCATGATGATCAAGGTGGATTTGACTCCAATGGCACTGTAAAATCCCACAGATCCGAGAACAGAGAGAATAACAAGCAAGACCCCTGAGAGGCCAAGCAATACCTACACCCCAACCCATGCAATCATAGCATTCAGATAATGCTTATGGGCTTGTCTCGAAATGGTTTGAATGAGAAAATGAGATCATACCTTTGATGAAATGTACACCGAAGATAAACGAGTTGTATCACCCAGAGTCAGGGAAATATAAGCAAACATCACAAGATAGCTAACCTGAAAGAGTCAGTTGAGAAGTTCGTAAGACAAATAACAGTTAACTCCTGTAATTCTAAGCAAGAGGGAAAGAAGGATAAACTGACCACAATGGTCATGACATCAGCAGTACTTTCACGTTTAAGTTCCTCCTCAACAGAGCTCTCTGATGAAAATGAAAGTGAGAGATTCTTTGAATGGACCAGTGGTAGTAGCTCATCCTGTAACATGAAAGAAATTATTTTTAACAGACAGAAAGGCAAGCTGGTGGGAAGTGTGCCCCCTGAAGGCGAACACTTCACATAGGACTTGAGGAATCAATTTAGTCACATTATATCTAAACAAACAAACGAACAGTAGAGAAATATGATGTCCACTAAAAAGCAATGTTGTGAGGTAGCAAGCCTCATCTACAGAGCAGTTACCACATAAATATATACCTTCTGTGAGATCAATAGATAATAGTGCTAAGATAACGAAATTTCAGACCTTTGCTAATTTAATGAAAGCTTTCTCCCAAGTTACGGCCTTTGCGATTTCATTGCCTTCTTTATTGACAGCATTGTTCACTGGGTAGGTCACTAGAAATGCAGAAGCCTGTCTCCAAACTTAACCATGAACATTTGCATATCAATAATAATAAATAAGTACACGAGACTACAATAATCACCTCTGAGTAATTGTTCGCTGTAAAGCCACCTAATGCTGTGCTTGGATCAAGTGGAGCCTTGAAGGCACTCATGCACGCATCCGCAGATGTGAAATGCTAGTGTTACATCGACATCAATATTGGATAAATTTCATTAGCACAATAGCACCTGAAATGCAATGTAGATAACTAGCCCCACCACACACAAGCAATGGTTACCTGAAAGCAATACTGAGTATGTGCAAGTCCCCCGTAAGCGTCAAAGTTTTCTGGATTCATTTTGTAATACTGCCATTTTGTAGATGAGCAAAGCATTAGTTAACAGTTAAACTTTAAGTCATATTCAATGAAGCACTATAAAAGAATAAGACACCTGTAAAACACTTTGAGTAGCACAGTCCTTGCCTAGCGGCTTCATGCAAATATCTGTAAGAGAAACCATTGAGCCAGAGTAGTTTGCTCGAAGTGCATCAACCTGTATTTAAATACTTCTACTAGTTAATCAGCCAATTAACTAAAAATGAAGCCAAAAGACAACCGCACAAAAAAACCAATAAAAGAGGACAACATCATAATGAGTAAAACTTCCTTAGGAGAGAAATCATGCCAGTTTCATTTAATTCCAACTCCATAATGAATTAGCAGGGTTACCTTTTTCTGTATTTCAAAAAGTAACTTAAGATTGTCTTCGGTAATAATACTTGGTGATATCCCATGTATTGCATTTGGAACTGTAGATACTATTAACTGCAAAAATGAATATTTGCATCAGAGAAACCTCAGTATCATAAATCATCCGACCAGCAAAATAGAAAAACCAATCCCACTAGCACTAATTTGAAATACGAACAAAACGTGCCAAATTTAACAACAAAAACCTTGAATAACACAAACAAGTTACAACAAACTTAAATCACATGTACATACCTGTTCAATCCTATAAAATGGTGCAAGGTGGTTGTCAAAGAATTGTTTCTCATTGGCTGCTCTACTCTGAGGACTTACCCACAGCTGAAAATACACAGTCTTATGTTAGATGTGTATGAGTACAACAAAAATACACATGTTACCAATTTAGGAACACTTGTCTCTTCTTTCTAATCCTTTATTGCTTCTATGATTCTATCAAATTCTCTATCACATGTAAAATAAGATTTGCAAAAAAAGAAAAAAAAAACAGTCCATTATCTTTATGGAATCCACACTATGAGAGTTGTGTGATTAACTGAGCATAAAGCTATTCATCTTAAGGCTTTCCCAATTATCATCATATATTTTAAGATATGGGGGAAAGACCAATACTCCTTCGTAATATAAGAAACACATATCGTGACACTGCATCACTAAGTAAGACGTTCAAAATTGATGCGTGTTAGCTTTGAAAAACAGATAATTGATGACTGAAGAATGATAACCTTCTCAGGCCGTGTCTCCACCTCAAAATGAACTAGGCCGATACAGAGAAGTAAAACCATGACTACAGATGAACAAAGCACAAGAGTTGGATTCCGTGCAACCCAGGTTCCATACCTCCTGAGATATGATGAGGATGTCAATATATATCATTACGATTACCAAATATGCATAGAAAATGAGATAATTGGTCACCTGAAGAAGCTAGCTATGTACTCTTGAACAATTGAAAGTTCAACTCCGTGGCGCATTTGATGAATATCCTCGTGCAACTATAAGCAGTTAGTAAACTAAAGTGAATCATGCTGTGCTTTATGAAATAAAATGTAAATAGCTATGCAAATAACAGCACAAAGTATATGTGTTTTCATGCCATATGTGAATTGTTAGCAGATGAGTAAGCATCCAAATAGCCAAGAACACAGTCGCTTAGCATTTCAATAATTTATCACAAATAAAATAAAAATTACAAAAAGAAAAATATCAAAGTAAAGGGAAAACGTTTTGAAATTACAGATGCTTGTCAGAGGAAAAGGTTTGTGGAAAGGGAAGCACCTGCATATGCATTTGCATGGGGAGATTCGCATCCTTCTGCGAGTCAGACGAATTAATACGACTTCCATTCATGACTTCCAAGGATGGTTTCTTCTTAAACACTGGGTTGTGTTTCTTAGAACGATGATGGACACCCCATCCAAGAAACACCGAAACCAATATTATATATATGATGGCCAAAGCAAAATCAGCACACTTGACCTGAAGTTGCATATTACATGCATAGCACTGAATTCAGATCTCGGTTCAAGCTTTACACATAACTGTCAAGAGATTTATTAAAGTGCCTCGACCATACAACTTACTGACTGCTGTGGAAGCTAAAAAGATAGTAGAGAGTGGGCTAACATCTTACTTTCAGTGAGCCCAGTTTTACTGAACAGGAGCTTGCTTTATGTGTACGAGGAGGTGCTGAACCGGAGCAGCTAATAGATGAAGGACAATCACCACAAGAACATCCCAGGGAAGTGTCGCCACAAGAATAAGTTGACACATTCAAAGGTTTCATTCCAGATAATCCACCAATAGTCGACGGGAAGTTCATTTGATATGCAGATCCTGGGAAACCAGGAGCTGCTTGTCTCCCAACAAATGCAAAGAACTCTGCGAGAAATCGCCAAGTAAGAAAACGTTTGCAGGAATACCATATATATCTTTTGTATAAAAACATGACATACACTGCAGCGGCCTCTATAATTGCATGCCAGTATGTAAACTTTCATAAAACTAATGCACATTTTATTCACCTTTAAAGTTTTTGGCTCCGCCGCCAACAAAGTTTATGGCCCAAGTATTCATTGTCCCAAATTTCACATCCTTGCAGGATTTATATAAGCCTTCACCAAAAGCATCAGCTACGTAAAAATCAAGTGCATCCACGGTCATATTGTTACCAACCTAGAACAAGGTTGAAGACAAATTACTGGATAAGTTGTTTAAAGGCGCCTTACAAATGGAACCATGTTTACCATTTTTATTTTTTACTTATGCTTAAGGAAACTGTTTCCTCGATCTAATCCAAGAATAAGTAGGTTACATTTGTGTTTGCATCTGACAAATAGTGTGCATGAAGCATGAGGGATAAAGGATGAAAGCCACATGGTAGCTTGTTATTTATTTATTAACTTAAAAATAGATAGTGAAAACATATGTTATATTTATGAAGACCGGGAATATTTGCAACCCAATCAATGCTAAAAAAAGAACGTGACATTGCGATTCTGTTATAAGAAGATAGATTGAGAAGTGACAACACGAGGATTATGCGAGTTTTACAAACTGGGTCAGAATGAAAATTTTAAACATTGATATGATACTTCTAAGTTCTAACCTTGGCGACAGACGTCACATTGATAAACAAACTCTGGTTAGGGGAACATGACAGCTCACAAAACAAGTTCAAGAAATTCCTCAGGCATGCCGGACAGCCAACAAGAAAAGGAACAGCCTGCAACACAACACACTGCAGTGTCAGCTTATGTCAGTATTATAAAATTCACCGCCGCCAAATGATACGCTTTCAAAGTTGAAATTATTCATACTGGTAAACTGGTCAAGACGAACGTAACACCCAGAAAACAAGCAACGCAAGCAAAATGTTTTAAAATTGGAATGTTAACATCTTTAGAAAATCAGTAGATGTCTGGCAATGAGAAGTATAACACAGAAAGCTATAACTATCCAATCCAGATGGGGACGCTACTCAACTTACCAAACAATCATCTAACCAAGATTAGTTTACCGCAAATAAGAGTCAGTGATGCATAATTGTCCAAGTTTCCACAACTGTGCTTCAAGATATGTACCAGTAACTATTTTGAACGAAGCAGAAGAAAAAATGAACTTGTAAGACAAGCAGGAATTATAATGAAGAGCTGCTGTCAGGTTTAGTCATCTGGACTGGATGTCAGCATATGCAAATTTATGCTCTGTATATCTTTCTACAACTCCACTAAATTGAGGTTTTTGGGGTCTATGTACTAGACTCTAATCTTTATGTAGGTGATAATAAAACCAAACCATTGTTTTTGTACAATAGATGATGCACATTAAAAATGTTCTATCTATAACATCAACAGAGAAGCACTGTAGAGGGGTTTTTCTTTTCAGGTTACCCAACATCTGTCATAAACAAAAGCGGAATACTATCGAAAGAGGAAATCATCAAGTGAGAAAAGGCAAAAAAAAAAACATACTTGCTGGACTTGAGTCCTCAGAGTGTCGAACTGAGCCTCGGAACAGCAAACATTTCCAGTGATTGTCGGACACAAACTCTGGATTTTAGATGAAAATATATCGTCTGGCTGGACGCAATAAACCATGCAAACCAAAATCAAAATTCAACATCACTTGAAACTATGACGTAAAAAGTTGGCTCGAAGATAAACATTAATATTCCATGGTATGTCATTGGCCTCTATTAGCAAGATCATCCGCATCAGCATGTACCTTCACGGACGGGACACTTTTAGGACAGTTCATTACTTTTCCATCGCTGCGTTTTCCACAAATGTCGTACATTACACAATAGTCCTCAGAGTGATTCTCCCTATAAAATAGGAGTATTTCCATCACTATCCATTCGTGTTTAACATGAACCAACCACAAACTTAGCTAACTTGTGACATGCTGGACTGCATAACTTACCCTGATCCTCCTGGTGACGAGCTCGACTGCAACAAATGCCTCATATCCTTCATTTCTGCATTGCTTGTGGGTACAATAAATATAGCCTGGATTATTAAAAAATCAAACGATTCACAACTAAATTCGCCTCTTCAAATGTGAACAAAAACATATATAATAATAATTAAAATCCGCTTCCGTCACAAAAATGAAAAAACAAATTAGGAAACGCGAGTGATGGAAACTCGCCTGTAACAGTAGCGTCAGGACTCCAAACCCTAGCCTCCTCCTCCGTACACTTTCACTTCCACCGCCGCCGAACCAGTCCATTAGTGCTGTAACTAAATAGTCTAAATTAGTATTCCGACGAGAGCGATCGACGAACAGCCGAGTGAAAACTGGAGAGCTGCGAAAATGTGCGTCGGCAGCAGTGCGGAAAGAGAAATTGGAGAAGAGATGAAAATGACAAAGCGAAGAAGAAGGTCGCTGCAGAAGAAGATTGCTGGGTATTTAAGGTAGAGGAAAAGTGAGTGTGTTACACAGAGTCACAGACATTGCTCTGCTCTGCTCTGCTTCTTTTATATATATTCAAATTTTCTTTTGAATGATTTTTTTTCATTCTTTCATAAAATTATTATTTTGGTTAATAATTATTTAATGAGTGTAAAAAAAAAGTATGTTGATAAATTATTAAACTTTTCCTTTTCATGATGCAAAGATAATTTTAAAAATAACCACAAAAAGCTATGTTATACTAGTATAATTCTAGCATCACTTGTAAAAAAGTAATTTCATATGTAAAAATGCCTTTATTAAAAATAAATTCTTAAAAATAAGTGTCAAAAAATAAGTTAAAAGCCAATACAATATCTAAAATTTATCCTCATAGATGATGGCTAGGCATTTTTTTTTTTTGATAGAACGTGGCTAAGGCATGATGGATTATGGATGACACTATGATGAAGAAGGGTAATTTGGTAAATTTTGTGCGAGTGTGAATTTGACTATTTTAGGAAGCCGTTACTTGTCGCTGCTGGCTTCGCTCTGGTGGAATTTTATCGGCTTGGTTTGTGTGTTTTGTAATCGTCTTTTTCCTCTCGAGTCGACAACAGCGGCAAAATTCAATAATGCTCTTTCATTTTATATGAAAAGTCCAAATCCAAAATTGTGGTTACAACTGGCCAGATCATAATTCATCAACAACAACAAAATTGATTATTTAAAGTTTAAATTTTTCTTAATTTTATGTTCTGAGTTCCACCTTTCTCTATCTAAAGAATGAATCAAATATTGTATCAAAAAAAGAAAGAATGAATCAAATAAAAAACGGAATTGGATTATTAATGATTATTTGATTTTCAAAATTTTGATCAAATTAAAAAGCTCAGAACCGAAAAAAGCTACAGGTAACATCCAATCGAAATTTGATTCAAAAATTATTTACACTAACAATTCTTTTTTACATTAAATGACAATTTATTCGAATATACACTTTGAACAAGATCATGATGAGTGAGTCACAGATCTACATTGGTACTGTGTAAGTGTAATTATTAATTGCATTCCATTTTATTTTTTTTGGTTGGGCACTTGGTTAGTTAATTGGCAGCACCTGTTATGTTAGAGGAGTCGAACCCGGGTCGCGACGTAGACAACAGGGACGCTGCCCCACTGGGCTAGCGTTTTACTCCTCAATTAATTGCATTCCATTAAATGTGGCGTTTATGAATTTAGAGTGATGTCACATGAGGGTGTGTGGGAGGGTCATGATTATTTGTGAAATGTGAAAAGGAAGCGATTAACATTGAATAAAACACTAGTTCCTCCATCATGATTACAAGCTTGCTACAATTCTATTCATAAACTTACTTTATATTCTCATATCACAAAGTCATGATGATCACAAACAATAAAAGTACACCTAATGAAATTTAAAACTACCCATTAGGACACCACGCCACACCATCTTTTATCTTGCCTTTAGACTCGCACATTTTCTCTTTAGTCACATGCCATTGATACGTGGTTTGGAAAACAATGTAGACTGTGCGGTGTGTGGCTATAGGATAGAAACATATTCTCATATTTTTCTTCACTATTGGCTAGCGAGAGTCATTTGGACCCATCTGGCCATTCCTGAGCTTACTGGTCTTCCGCCATCTGTATCTTTTTCTGATATTGTCCATTACAGTTGGAGTCATTTTACGCACAAGAAGAGGCAATTGATTCTAGTGACACTTTGGCTCATTTGGTATATATGAACAAGCTGAAGCATGTAAACAAAGGTTACAGCCTGAGTGAATTAGTTTACAAAGCCACAAATCTTGCTAGAACTTATGAGCAATACAGTTCGAGGTATCTGAATAGTATGCGATTTGTGTTCAACTCGGACTATGAATAGAAACGGCCACCAGTTGGTTTTGTAAAGATAAATTGTGATGCTTCATGGAAACATGATTCGGGAGGAGGCATAGGGATTATTGCAAAAGATAGCGACGGCTTTATTTTGGGTGTGCGAGTTATCAGCGGATTGAATGTGAATAACAGTACCGTTTGTTTCAAACTGGCGGATCAGATCAAAGCGGACAAGGTTATTTTTGAGACAGGTTGCGCTGAAGTTGTGAAGTGGTTTAATATTTGTCCGGATCATAGCATTGGAAAATAAAAGTGGTTTACGGAAAGTTTGCAAATCTTGCAACGACATTCGGATTGGAGGATTTTTCTGATACGAAGAGAGGCAAACTTCGTCGCAGACCAACTTGCAAAGATTGCTACACATGTTAATTGGAACTGGACGAGATTAGACTGCTGCCCGAGACTCGATTGCTTACCTAGTTGATTCAAGTCCTATTTTCTTTTCTTAGCCTTTGAGGCTATGGTTATCAAAAAAAAAAAAAAACATGCCATTGATCTAATCTCAAATCGAATTGAACGATCAAATTTAAGTTAAATAGGAGAATTGCATCGAAGATGCAAATACACTTTATGAGATTTTGTACTTCCTATTAGGCCATCACTTGATTAACTAAAGTAATGATTATATTCCTTACTTTCTTTCTAATTTGCTTTTTCAAACATTCACATGCCTATTGTCACGCATAGATTGTCATAAATAAAACTCCTTTTGCAAGGATATGATTGATGAATGTGACATGCCGGTTCATCTTTATACTTCGCAAATGATTAAAAGAGGTTGATAAAAGGATTTTTTTTAAGCGCAATGTCATTCATATCATCAAGTCCCACTTCAAGAGTGCGCTTATTCACACACAAAGTTTAGCCAAATTTTAGGCATAGTTTTTTTTATGCGTCTTTCGCGTCAATTTTTATAGAAAGTGGAAAACAAAAAATCAATAAAAAAAAAAGCTTTGAAGGATCACTATAGATCTGATATTATGTAATGGTATTTTTATTTTATTTTTGATGTAAAATGCAGCGTTTTTATTTCACTGCATAATAAAATAAATGATACATAATATCAGATTTGTTACACTGTGAATTGAGGCTACATGTTTGAACCAATTGCGCAGTGACCACCTGAATGGTCTGCGAAGCGACATTGGTATCTAGGGCGGATCCAGAAATTAATTTTTAGTGGGGCTGAATGTGTAACTGTAAGTATGGAAATTGGCTTCAATGAGACATTTTGAGACTTCAAATATGAATTTTAGTATGAGTTTCATTTAAAGCTTATAAGTAGGAAGGTGTAGTCCAAGTCCAAACATGAAGCTGGTAAACCATAACTGACTGCAACTACAAAAACTATTAATTCCACTTGAATGAATTTGGTCCCATTGCCGGATAAAAAACATTGCGGTGAGGGCATTGACACCGCTGCTTCAGCCATTTATGAGACACTTTCACGTAATTTGAAATTGTTGTGCATTTAAAGGGGTAGATGGTCAGGTGTGAATATATTATACGTGTCTAACAACAGGCTCATGTACTGAGTGCCAAACTAAAAAACAAGCCAAGGCTGCGATCATATCGATACTAGTGAAGTGAACCAAATACTCAACTTTTTTCTTTTTTGATAAACAAACGCCGCACTGGCTACAAGAAGGACAACACGCCCACGAAGGGCCCACGTCATCCAAGAAGGGCACGGTATACAGCTGGTCGACCGACCGCAGTTGACGACACTACATGACTAGATAGAAAACGACCGTGCCCTTCAACATCACGAACCCCGGAAATTGAAATGATACAAGGGGAAAGGGTGACTACATATCAATGGAAATCTGATGTATAATTGATAAAATTGAAATGTATAGTAAAGCAAAATCAACCAATATTGTGCGATAAATAAAAGGACCAAATATATGCACAAACACAAATATTGTATAGAACCAGCTGGTAATAAAACATTCCACAGTTTTGATGATGGAACAAACACACCAAGGTCAACTTTACATGACAGGACTCTTTGATGACAAAGCATACACATACATCTTTCAATCTCAATATGACACTGGTTGTATAACCTTAACCACAATGATATTTGCAGCAGTACAGACGAGGTGTTACGTTTGGTATAATCATTTGACCATTTGCTGTCCGACAGCAGTACTATTACCATCTCTGGAGCCAAAGACCGAGCTTGTAGCTCTGAGATTACACAGCAAAGCATCGCGACCAGTAAGGACTGTTTGAAAAAACCCATCGACTTTTGTTGTTAGAAGATCTAGTCTCTTGAAAATATCCTCGGCTTTCTTTTCCAAGTGTGAAACCGTGTCCTTCAGTTCTTGGGCATTAATACCACTGCTGCTTTCTTCGATCATGGGATATAATTTCTTGACAATAGTGTCAACTGC
The DNA here is from genome assembly GCA_033675395.1 of Rhodiola chrysanthemifolia. Lineage (NCBI taxonomy): Eukaryota > Viridiplantae > Streptophyta > Magnoliopsida > Saxifragales > Crassulaceae > Rhodiola > Rhodiola chrysanthemifolia. The sequence goes on from CM066204.1 coordinate 19,003,745, forward strand.
TTCGAGATCCTTCAGTGCTGACTGCCTTCCAGCCGAATATATATCTCTGATTTCCCCATTTATAATTGATTGTGTTTGGATAAATGCATCTGCCCACATATATGTATCAGGGATGGACAAGTCTATCAACTTCTGAGAGGAGCCTGTAAAGGCTGCAGTAAAGACACCACAGATGAAGACGGTTTCTGCCTTCACACCATACATGGCACGCATCAACACCTTTCCTTTGGTAGAGTTTTTTACCTTGGGCAGATCCAGCGATTCGACAAGCGACCCCAACACAGTGTTGCAGTTTTCAAGCTTGGGGTTTTTGACACGCATGTATTTCTTCCATCCATCAATGGACGAACGGGCTTGCATAAACTGAGTGGATGAATCGGAATTCAAATTATGAAGCGCGCACTTGAGCATAAGATTCCCTTGGTTAAGGCGTGAGATCTCGGAATTAAATGCGATGCAGATGTCTAGCAACTTGACACTATTGTTCAAGTAGACATCAATCCATTTATCATCCCAATCACAAACAGGAAGCACAAGGTCGGTAATAAGAGATTTGATATCATTGTGAGTTTCAATTAGCAATTCCATCGCCAATTGCATCCACGACAAACTCAAAACATCACCTTTGTTTTCGGGTCTTAATTTCCTGAGCCTCAGTGCAAGTCTTTCCTCAAAAGCATTCAAAAGAGCCAAAAGCCCAGGGGAAAGATAAGAGTCACCTTTCGGTTTCATCATTCTGAACGGGTTGCCAAAGGTGAACGAAGCCCTGTGAGGATCTTGCGGACGACTCATCGCGACTTGGGAACTACAAAAGGAAAAGATTGAAACTTTCAGTCAAGCTTATGCATACAGATCCATCTAGAGGCTCGTTTTCCTTTGTTCCGAGAATCATATCAAACAATTCAAATTCTTTCCTTCTCTACTGATTTTTTCTAGCCATTTTTGCGCATAGCATCTTTAGACAATACGATCAAGGAAACAATACATTCCAATGGACAGCCTATTCATATATGGATTTCTAAATGTAATGCTATCATCTAAATCCTCAAAGCTGATGACACACAACAAAATCATATCCCTCAACATGATATGAAAATAGTAATAAATATAATAACAATCAAGGATAATAATAATTAAAAAAAATCGATTTTTCTGAGTGTCTATCAATCAATTGGATCCAAATCAACCACACATACCTCAAACACAATCAAAACATTTCAGGATGAAATCGAAGAAATAAAAAATTAAGATTCAGAATCGAAACGAAGTCAATCGGAAACAAAGAGCGAGAAATTGAATATACCTGGAGGCTGAAATACTCAATAGTTATCGTATCAAGCAAAGACAGAAACTGAATGACGAAGCTTCAAGAAACCCTAAATCGAAAGTCTCTGCTTGTGGCTGCTATTGAAACGATTAAGCAGCCTTTGTGAAGGTGATCGCTCGATTGATGCCACGTGGCGATTGTCGTTGTGAGTAAACAGACGGCTGAGATCAAATCTCAAATTTCAGCACGAAACAAAAAATAAAATTTGCGACACTTTCAGAGAAAAAAAAAATGCTACAACGCATAAGCGTTCGAACTTGGTAATGGGCCGGACCGAAATAATCGGATTTGCGAGGTCGAAATTTTAATGGTTATTGAGCGAACATATCTTTTTTTTTATTGTAGTTTTATGTGTTTTTTTTTTGATGATAGAAATAGTTTTATGTGTTTTGATCGAGTTAAAATTGTACAATTTAAAAAAAAAAAATTTCTTCAATTTAGGTTGGAATATAAAAAAAGAATCGTATTAATCGTGTTCATTGAGTTCAAATTTTGGCCTCATTTGTACAAGCCTTTTTTTTCCTTCAGTTTTATGATTGAGTGGAGGATCCATATATTTGTATTCTATAATGTATTGTTGGTTGCTGCAAAGCACGCAGAAGTTTTTTTTTTTTTTTTTGATAATCTGGGCGGAAAAATTATAAAGACGATTACAGAGGATTTAGAACTGGACCAGATCCAACAACAGAAATAAATATGCGTAATAGTTAAGTGGATTACTGCTCCACTTTACCTCAATGATTAAGTGCAAAGCACGAAGACAAACAATGATTGTCCGGCTGCTGCCCAGTTGACAGCTTCAAGTTAAAATATAAAAAAATAAAGTCTCCCGTAAACCTAACTAAATTGTTTTATCAAGTGAGAGTCTGAGACATACAAATGGCAAGCAACCTTATTTATGCTATTTTTTTTTATTTTTTTTTATTAGTACAATCACTAACGCGGCTACAAACTGAATGAGCTGCCCGCGAAGGGCACCACGCACAAGAAGGGCACGACAAACAAGCTGGTCGGCCGACCGCAGTGACCGACACTACATAACCAGATGAAGCACTATCGTGCCCTTCGATAAAACTGGAGTCTAACTCCTGAGACCTAAAAAACGAAAACAACAACAACTCAGACCTAAGCGGCTGAGGCGGCTGAGAGTACAACATTCATAAGTGAAACCATCACTTAGAGGGACTAACCTAGAAAACTAAAACTAACCTACAACGTTATACACACACATATGCTATGAGAAGCGATCAAATGAGGCAGTGCTCGGTAGAATGAGGCAGTGAGGCACGATCTCGACCGTCCATCTAAGGGCATATGCAGCAGTGACAATCTTGGGGAGGATTTGGGGACGATCTCGGTGACTTCCTTGTGCAGCGGTGACATCTCGACGAGATCGTATGCTAGGCGAGGATTTCTAGACGAGATCGTCCTCCGAGAAATGCTGGACGAGATCGGCTGAGCGGACGATGACGATCTCCGCGAGTGTCGTGACTGCCTTGACATGTCGTGACATGTCTATATGTCACGGTAGTCACGACACCCATATGGCTCAGTGGTTTTTGCCCCTGCCGTGACATGTCGTGACATGTCTATATGTCACGGTAGTCACGGCACCCATATGGCTCAGTGGTTTTTGCCCCTGCCGTGACATGTCTAAATGTCACGGTAGTCACGGACTCAGAAATTCTCACCAACGGTAACATTTCACCAACAGCAACATTTCAAAAAAAATTGATCAACAATTGTCTATAAATAAATCATTCATTTCAACAACAATTCACACCAAAATTACTTACAACAATATTTCTTTTTCATTTCTCTCTTAACATGTCTACCAATTGGTGTATGTCCGAAGATGTGCAACTTTGCATATCTTATTGCCGGCAATCGCTTGATCCAATTACCGGCGGCAAACAAAAAGTTGATAAGTTGTGGGAAAAAGTTGACACCGATTTTCAAGCAAATTGGGTAAGGCGAGAGGATGAAATAATTACGACCGATTTTTGGTCTAAAACTGCTCTTCAATCACGTTTTGCAAAGAGAAGAAAAATCTTGTTTTTATATACCAGGAGCCAATTTTTTGAATTTCAAAAAATTTCAAAAATAATAATTTTTTATTCATGAATAGTAATAGGAAGTTTTCCGCAGGATGGCATTGCTGCACAGAATATGCAGAAATGCTGTTGCTGTTCACTGAATAGTAATAAAAATTGCTCCGTGAGGAAGTTCTCAAGGAGATAATATGCTCCAACGGGTGCGGATGCCCTAACCCCCGTGCATCTGAGGCGCGCCACGTGTCCAAATAGTGAAATCCCACTACTTTGAAAAAGTAGTGTGAACGCGTTTGCGTCCGATTAACTCCATCAACGACTCGAATCGTGCCTCACTGCCTCATTCTACCAACCATGCCTCAACCGAGTGCTCTCATGTACTATATGTTAATAATAATAATCTACAGAAAAATAAAATAAACTAGATAGCTAACCTACGTGGCTACGTCTACTTTTATTTGATGATGATGACTTTTGAATCGCTCTCTTATCATTGTGGATTAATTATTAGTACTAATGTCTTGTTAATTAGTTTTAATTAAGTGGATAATTAACGCCTTTGATTGATGCCGTAAAACAATTGTCTTCTTGATTGATTCAATAATTTATTTAACATAATGATGAATCATTTTCCTTGTTGAGTAGTGATTAAAACCAAGTCCAAATGTAACAAGATGATAAATAAAATGGTTAAATAATATCATATCAGTGTTAGCTCCAATCATAAGCTATCCATCCACTCATCTCTCTTTTTGTTCACGGATGGGCGCACTGGTTGTTACGATTTGCCTTTTGTCAAAGGTGGTATGCTTTCTCCCAAAGGCATGAGGCGAAGTGGAGCAGATGACTGTTCCCAACTAGATGGTTTTTCCTAGCTTTTAAAGTCCTCTGTTATGCCTTCTATTGAGTTGTCGTGCTTTCTTTGGCAGAACGCTGATGATTACTGGTGTAGAACCATCAAGAAAGGAAGGTCTAAGCTTCTGTTCAACATGCAGTAGAATTACTTTCTTTGTTAGGGCCTGTCAGGCGTGGAGATTGTTACAGGAAGCAGCTGAGGATTTGTGTTGTTACCGTGTGTTTTTAGTTGTTGCGGGACAATTGGTAGTGTAGTTGGTCGTGTCATTGTATACTTGCATCCGTCTGCTGTCGGTCTGTTTTCGTCAGGTTTGCTTTACTGTTGGATAGGTGTTCATTTTTTGTCAACCAGGAGTTGTCGACTTGTGTTGCTTGGTTTAGACTTCTGGTTGGTCTTGAGGTTAGTTTTAGGTGTGTTTGCCTCCTCATGTGTTATTTGTTTATCTCTTTGCCGTTTCATCAACAAAAAAAACTTAGTTGCTACAAGATTTGAAATTTGTCATTTGACAACGTAACGATTTGATCGAAAGAGTCGGTCGTCTAGATTGATCTAACTGTCTTTTGTCCCCATCATCCTCCAGGTCATCACAATTTGAAGTTCATCATAAAAATCATGGTATGTTAATGACAAAATAATTAGTAGGATTCCTTATTAAGCTATCACATTCACATCTCTCATATGACGTGGGACGTGATGTTTCACAAAGTTATTGAAAAAAGAGTCATATATTGAAAATTTATTTAAAATTTGCTATAAATCGTTAATCGAATTAACGGTTTATTGTAAAATCAAATTGAATTCCAATGTACCTCCTACGTAAATTTCATATAAACATTTTTTTTATTTTCTCACAAACCATTAATCATAATAAAATTAACTACAATTACAACCTCTTTTTGTTCATTTGAGATTTGTCAGCCTCCACAATTTCCCATCTTTAATCACAATTCAAGTATATTAAAATTTTTAAAAAAATCCTGATTTTGTTGTGTGTGAAGAAGGATAATTCCATTGACTCATAACAATTTTATAGTACAATGACTCAAATTTATAAGTCGAATAATTAAATATTAATCAAAAAAATTATTAAAAAAATCATTTTTTTAATTCACAAACGTGTGAATCAAACACGGAGAGAGAAAGCAGATAGAGAGAGATCCTGAACTGATTGGGAATCAAAAACGGAGAGTTTAAGGAATTGGGGGGTTTTAGGTCTACCAACTGGTAGTTAGGGTTTGAAGAAATCAACCAAGCAACAACAACAACAACCATTTTTCTTGTTATTATTACTATTTTAATTTTCAATTGGCAATATGATGATGAAGATGAACACATTTCTGCAATGGGTTTTACTCCAATGGAGTCGGGTCGGGCCGGACCGATCAGGGTTGGTGCTAAGAAAGGAGGATGATGATTGTGGAGGTAAGAGACAAAACAAAGTTCCAAACTTTATTTAATTCGGTAGTTAAATTATATATATATTTAAAAAAAAAATTAATTGTTGGTGAAAATTTGGGGGTTTGCGTTTCAATTTTTGAGGTCTTGTATTTTATTATAATAGTTTGTGCAATGTGATGAACTAGTATTTGTCTCCGTTCTGGGAGGATTGTCTTTCGTCCCAGGTTTGGGGCTTGTAATGTTGTTTTAGAGATTTTCAGGTAATTTTGGCTTCAGGACTGTGTTTGTGTTTGTGTTGGTTCTGCTGAGGTTATGTGTGTCTGCTGGTTGACTCGATGATGTGTTTTCATGTTTGTTCTGGTGGCTTTTGATAGATTGATGATGATTGTCAGCCATGTATGGTTATTAATTGTTTTGGGGTTGATTTAAAGCATTAGGGATTGATGTTGACCGGCTGCCTCTGATCATCTGTTTTAAGGTTTTTGATTTTGATAGTTTGTGTTTTACTTTGGTCTTCGAGTTCCAAAAGAAACTTGCGAGCTTAGTTTCAATTTTTCAAGCTTATGACTTTGTCTTTCACGATCGGTCAATTATCTTCAGTCATATTCTGATATCCTAAATACAGATTGCTTTTGTTTGACGTGTATGTTCATTTTTATCGGTAATGTCCATATATCTTACAGTACTCATACGGTTCTTGGTTATTAAACTTTCCGGAAATTCTAGTAACCCATTTCCCCGAGTGTTTAGCACATTAGATATTTTTTGAATTCCCAAAGTATGAGTTCAGGGAATCTTGCTGTATGAGCTCCGCATCACTTTCGCAAGAGCACTAGTTGTGTTAGAATTGGGGATGAGTTCGGTAGATCTCCATGTCAATGTTATTCGTCATGATGGAATACCTTTACCTACTCTCCTCATTTAAACTCCCCATTTTAATTGAAATTTATTTGTGATTTGTGCGGCTCAACTGCGCTTTCTTGTTGAAGTCATGTAATATCTATGGAACGAAAAACGACTCGTGCATATTTATGCAGCTCATTTGTTCGAAGAAATATGTATTAATTGATCATTTTTTTCAATATTGCAGATTGTCGATGCCGTTCCAGCCATTTTCGTAATGCCTTTTTGAAGACTATTAGTTAAAGTGTTGTTTCATAAGCTGGAGATTGACGCTGACAAAGAAACAGATGTCAATTTATTATCCAGGCTCAACGGATCAAAGGGACGCATCAGCAACTCCGTTTTTACAAGAACCACCAAGTTCTACTTCATTCAATGAATTATCTATACCTCCTGGCAACATGATGATGTACATAAATCAAGGCGCTCCAGCTCCATCCAGCTCTTACATGGAATTCATGTCTGAGCATTCTTTGCCTCAGCACGACGACTGCGTTGACATGGGTACAGTAGCAGGAGGCAGAAACGCGTTGTTGAACTTTTCTACCTCAAGCGTTGTTGCACTGCCGTCTGCTGGCGTACAGGCAAACAGTGCAACAAGTAATCCGTATAATGTTGATGAAGGTTGCCGTAAGATTCCAAGAATGGGACTACTAAATATTCTAAACGGTGACCAGAATGTGCACAGTCAGGGTCTTTCTCTCAGCCTCAGCACGGAAATCCAGTCTGGAATGGCCTCATCGTCTCATTATCAGTATTCAAGCTCAGGTCTTGATTCATTTTCTTATGTTCCTATGCCGGCTGAGGGAGATACATCCAGTAATTACTTGCAGATGCCGGCTGAATTTCCCGGAGATTATGGTCACAATTTCAAGCACGATGTGCTCTACAGTCCTCAGTTGTCGATGGGTCTTAAACATAATCAGTATGATTCAAATATGTATAACTCATCTCATACAAAGACTATTTGTGACTCCAAGTTTCTTAAGGCAGCACAGCAACTACTTGATGAGGTAGTTAATGTTCAAGACGCTATGAAAAAACCAGAGATTGACAAGAATCAGGAGCCGCATCAAACTGGTCCTGATAGCACTACAGAAGGTCGTGACAAATCCTCCGAAAACGCGAACTCAGACAAGAATGAAGCATATTCAAACGAATTATCTCCCACAGCAAGGCAAGAGCTGCAGAAAAAGAAGAGTAAACTCATGTCCATGCTCGAGGAGGTACACGCTCCACTTTTTTTTCTTTCTGTCACACAGTCGTAACACTAATCGCCTATTCATGGAGAAAGTATTAAAGTGTTGTTTGTTCTCCTAATTTATTTTGCTCTTGATTGCTTACTTATGTCTGCAGTTGCTATTGTCGAGTAACATATTGCGTGATTTTTTTTATTTAATTTTTTTGTTACCGAGACAGTGGAACTGTGTGCCTAAATTAAGCTACTTCATTCGTCGACGTATATGACAAGCCTACTGCATTCTTGTTCTAGGTTGACAGGAGATTCGGTCAATATTATCACCAGATGCATGTCATAGTATCGTCTTTTGACTCAGTAGCTGGACCTGGAGCAGCGAAGCCATACACTAAGCTCGCCCTTCAAACAATTTCTCGTCATTTTCGTTGTTTACGTGATGCCATTGTTGGCCAAATTCAGGCTACAAGGAGAAGTCTAGGCGAACAAGAAACTTCCCCAAATCTTCTAGGAGGAGGCATACCGCGTCTTAGATATGTGGATCAGCAGATCAGGCAACAACGAGGTTTTCATTTGCTTGGTGTTTCAAGGCATTCATGGAGACCTCAAAGAGGTTTACCTGAGAGCTCCGTCACAATGCTTCGTGCCTGGCTGTTCGAACACTTCCTTCATCCGTATGTCCACGAACCTTCCTTTCAGTCTCAGATACATCAGATGTTTCTTACCGACATAGCTTCAAATTCACATGTTTGTATGGCAACCAGGTACCCAAAGGAGTCGGAAAAGGTTATGCTTTCAAGACAAACCGGCTTAACTAGAGGCCAGGTAAATATATGCTTGTACTTGTGGATTTATTACTGCTGTGAATGCGTTTGAAATTTCGATATGTTTCACATGTTTTGTAATTTTGATAATAGACTGAATATTTTCCGAGCTGACTTCCGTGTCTACCGCTAATGACAGGTGGCAAACTGGTTCATTAATGCGCGAGTACGTCTCTGGAAGCCAATGGTCGAGGAGATGTACAAGGAAGAATTTAACGAATGCGAGACCATTTCTGTTTCCTCTCCTGACCGTTCTTATAATCTACCCAAGGGGGGTAGTTCCTGGGCCTCCATAGACGCTGCAGATGATGATTTACAAAGGAATTTAATGTCCTTGGCCAATTCTGACTGCTCAAAACCTGATTTCACTCCGTCTATAGAGTCTACCGGACCCCTGTCAGATTTCTTTCAAAACCGCTCTCACGGTGACAACGACGTTGGCTTTGGGCTAATAAAGTTTGAAAGCGACAGAAGACATAACTCACTAGACCATGGACTTTACCAAGGTGAACTTATCTCACTGAATCAATATGATGATGGAAGTTCCTTAGCTCGAGATAGTCAAGTTTCGTTAGGTTTGGGGGTCACCGGAACGACACCATGACAAATTGATAGTTTAATTCATCGGATTAGCCACTATTCGAAGCTCCGTTGATTTTGTAGACTGAATAAAGATGGCTAGATGCAAAAATGTTAGCAGACAGATTTATGAAGCAGAAGAAGGTATGGAAGGAATAAGGTGAGCTGCTGCTGCTAAACCAGCTATTCACAAAATCGTATTGCTAACACAAATGTAAATGTTCTCTAGATATATTAGGTTGTAAAGAATTTCAAACACATCAAATACATGTAAATATTATTGCACGGATGAAAAACTTTCAGCCAGGAAATTATAGTTTATGAAGTTTTTACAAGAGTAAAGATCACATGAGAAGTGGTAGTTATGGTGAGAAATGAGAACTAATCTCATCCGTTCATCTTTGTTATCAATGGTTAGGATTAGATTTAATTAAATTACATAATTTGTACCTTTTCAAATGATTCTTCGTAGCAGTACATTATTCGTACTTTTTTAAAGGATTCTTCGTAGCATGCATATACATGAAGCTACGAAGAATCCTTTGAAAAGGTACGAATAATGTACTAGTTCTCATTTCTCACCGTAACTACCACTTCTCACCGGAACCGAACTCGTTTTTACAAATAGAAGTATTTGATAGTTTTTTTTCTTTCGAACAAAAGTATTTCATAGAAATATACCAAATAAATGGCATCAAATGAAAATCATGTGAGACAAAATAAAATCTTTTATATATATATATGTCAGTCAGGAAAAAGATCAGATGCAAACTAATTATGGTACACTTCTACGAACGCCTATAATTCGTTTGGATGAAACCATTGCATAATTCGTAGAGATGTACTATAATTCGTCGGTTTATAGTTTGCATAAAATCAAGTTTGTACCTAATCTTGACTCCATCAATCACATTTCACATGCAACACATTAACATTTCATAATAAATGTATTGAATGATTTATTGCTTTAAAAATTTTATTTGGATCCTCCTTTTTTATTTGGTATAATGTGGATTCTCTTCTCACTCTTTATGTGATTTAAATTTCAAAAAATAATATGTGCAAAAGTCAGATGTATATTCATATTTACTGCGCATGATCCCCTTTAAAAATAGACATATTTTCAACTTTTTCAGAAACTTTAAAGCAGTTTATTTTATGGACACAAAGAATAACGCCCAGACTATCAATAGGTCACATGCAGTCCAGCAAAAATACCGCAAGTGTCAAAATGATATCGTTTTGTTTAAAAAGAATCTTTTTTTATATTAAAAAAAAAGATCAACGTCATCTTTATATGGAAATGAAGCGTTGCGCGAGATCTTTTTGGATCTTTAATTTTGGGAATGAAATACTTTCATCCTCATTTATTGTAGTCATATATGTATATATATATGGCCACTGTGGTTCAAAGAAATACATCAAAAAGTTTTCGAGGTAGAAAAATCATAGAAAACAAAATGAAGAAGATTGATCTCAAAATTATTTTAGTTTGTGCAATAATATTCGGGTGCATTCTTGAAAAATCGAATGCGTCCTTCAACACTTGCTACAGAAACTGTTTCACTAAATGCATACTGGAAATTTTTGTCGGGGCTCCGGCATGTGTGGGTTACTGTATTCCTTATTGCAAAGTTCATGGAAATGACGTATGTGTATCGAGTTGTGTCGCTTCTTCATGTTCGACCATTGAAGTTAAAGATGATTCCGGTGAGATATTTATTCGTGTTTGATTTTGGTCACTAATCTTTTGTTAGAAAAGTCATAAAAATTTTTTATAGGGAAAACACACATTTGATTCGTTATTGGCGAACTATTAAAAAAAATTACAATGGATTTTTTAAATTGTGTTTCTAGGTGCAAATGGAGTAGAGAAGTGTGTTCAAGGCTGTGATGGAAAATGTCATCCCAAAAACTAGGGCTGTTTTTGGTCTTTACTCCATTATAATTTGCAATGGCTTTGAGTTGTAAATCGAATGAAATAAAATTGCTTGATCGTAGAAAGTTTATGCAAAGTTCGTAAAAAACATTGTATTTACTGAATCTATGAATAAAGCGCTCAAAATAAGCATATTTCTTTTCGTGCACTTTCTAACCATATATAATGCACCGCCTATATCACACACGTCGCATATTATTAGAAAAACAAACAACGCTTTCAACCAAAAAACCTCATTTTTTTGAAAATTAAATTCCACTCTGATAAGCAAAGAATGGACAAGTCCCAAACTTATGTTGATGCATCCAGGAGGTTTGAACCGTCAACCTCTTAATTATTCGATCAAGACTATGACCGCTAGATCATTACCCATTATGCTGAAAAAACCTAATTTACAAATGATGAATAATAATAGCAAGCCTGTGAACCAGGCAATCATTTTCCTTCATATCCAACATTCTTTTTGATTCATTTGTAACCATTTTAATCTCAATGTAAAATTAATTTTGTTTGATGTTAATTTTAGAAAATTGGTAAACAAACATTTTACTTTTACATTTTCTATAAACAAGTTTATAAATGCAAAATACAACTATTAAAACTATGTATTACGAAAGATGTTCTTCAAGTAAATTAGAATTATGGTGTGAATTAGTCATAAAACAACATTCAAATTTATATTGTAATTTTCTTTTTCTATGAAATGTAAACTATAGATATAAAATTGTCATGTATAATGAAATTAGATAATAAAAAATAAAATTTTAATGGTATAAAATAGCCTGATTTATCATACAGGGATAGCATTATTTTATATATAAATATTGTCTATAATATGGAATACACAAATGGCAATTTTCATATATAAAAATGATGTTCATTGTACTACATTAAATCAAACACTTCTATTATGTGCCAGATATTTACGTTGTTGTCGCATCATAATTTCCTTGAAATTGCACCGGATATGCATCATGATTAATTATTCGATGTCATCTAGTTCCGTGCAAAAATCTTGTATTTGCTGCGCATTTATAATTTATTTATGATGTATTGAGGTCAGATATGGTGCAAAGCACAAAAATGGTGCAAAATACAAACTAATCTAAATCATTCATTTTTGTAATCCTATGACTGATATTAATAAGATTAAATGAATTAATAAAATAAATTTATGCGTGTATATCTACATACAAGGGTATAATTGACCCAAAAATTAACAAAATTCAAAACACCATCTCTCCTCAGACGAACGACAACCCCGACGGCGACGATTTGGGATTCGTCGGACCGATTGGAGGGAGGATTCGTCGAAACTGACCTGCCGATCTCAACCGGAATGACCTGACGCAAGATACTTCCGATTCAATTGCGATATCGACCGGACTCGTTCACAAAACAATTCGTCCAGTGTATATTCTTAACCGGGTGCACAATCACTCTAAAATCACCACGTCCCAGTGTATAATTCGTCCAAAGTAATACATAATTCGTCATTTTGGTCATGACGAACTATAAAATGTTCATGACGAACTATAAAATGATTATGACGAACTATAAAATGATACTGTCGAATTCTTGTCGAATTTTAGTTTATTTTTGATGAATTATTGCATAATTCGTCGAAGTGCACTACAATTCGTCAGAATTCTTGACGAATTATAGTCCAATTTGACGAACTATGACATAATTCGTCAAAATTGGACTATAATTCGTCATCTCCGGCATACGCGACACAACATCTCTTCCTCAATTCGTTATCTCCGGCAGACGCGACGCAACATCTCCTCCTCTTACTTCGTCCTTCCATCATCGTCGTCCATGAAAAACTTGACCTCTACAATCCCCCACCTCCACAGCCATGGCGAACACCTTATTATCATCGCCGTCGTTCTCCTGTACGTCGCTTCAGTCCGTCGTCCGCCATGGACTCGACAACCGCAACCAATTAGTCCGTCGTCCGTCGTCGCTTCAGTCCGTCGTCCGCCATAAGACAGAGAGCTTATTGTCGACGATGAAACAATACTAGGTTAATGGTATACCATATTTGCCCCTGTTTATATTAAAATTTGAATTTAAACAGATTTATACTCAATTATATTTCACAAAATTTTATATTATCTACATACATTTTCAGGTTCTTCAATTCTTGAAATTCAGAAGCTTCATTTCAAAATTATACCTTTCCTATAAATAATACATCAAAAATGATTTCAACCCAAAAAGAATAATTATAGATTTTTTTTTGAAGAAAGTCGGTATGAGTATGCTTTTCGTTTGTGCAATAATATTAGGGTGCGTTCTTGAGAATTCAAATGCTTCTTTCAAAAACTGCTTCAGACACTATAAACGATGTGTTAACGCTTGCACGGCGCAAAAGGTTGGCACAACTCTTCAATGTTACGCAGTTTGTATTCGTCATTGCAAGTCTCGATATCATAACATCGGTGTATCGAGCTGGATCGATTCTTCATGTTCGACCATCGAAATTAAAAATGATTCGGGTGAGAATTTTTTTTCGGAAGACATGTTTTTGATTCATTATTTTCAGTTATAAGTACTTTACCAGATTATAATTTCTTATTATTTTTTTTTTAAAGAGAATTTTATTTATTGAAAAAAAAACGCAACAAAATACAAGAAGTCAACACCAAACGAAGTTTGAGTCTTTCTTTTTGGGGCACGAACGAGCTGAGGACCGAGATCCTTTCTTTTTCCGATGGCGAGTTTTTGACATCGGGGAGGGATCGACATAAACAACCTGGTCAAGAGGCTTATTAGCACTATTAGGAATCACTACTTGAGCTTCAATCACTTTTTCAAGTTCCTCTATTGGGAAACTCAGATCATCCTCCCGGACATAACCTATATCCTTAGCAAAATTATCCAATTCTTCTATGTCTTGGAACCATTTATCGCCAAATTCTTCACAGTAAAGACGACCATCCTCACCTTTGAAAATTTCCAAGGCCAAAGAATCATCATTGTCATCATCCTCTGCTTCATCCAATGACGGAGCTAGCTCGTGATTGTCCTCTGGGAGATTATTATTTTTGATATAATTGTCCTCTGGGAGATTGATAGCTAATATTTGGGACGCATCAACCTGGGCTGATATAGGCCCAAAATCATGGTCCGAGTTTGTCAAGAGACTATCCTCTTTGGCCTCGACCCCTAAACTTCGAGGTTGAGGAATGTGACACGTGATCTCAGAAGAAACCCTAGCCTCCTCTGCTCTATCTGCATCTGGGTTGCTGCAGACGCCATTTTTCTGCTTTCCTTCACTAGCCTTTTCCTGCCCCTGATCTGACATATCCCTCGTTTGTGCAACAAAGGACATCGTTTCGTGCCCCGAGCTGGGATGAGGGCTGTGGACCACATTGGTCATGGGTTGCTGTACAAGTCCCGTACACTGCTGGTCCGTCTGGGAGGCAGGGACTCCATTGGGGACCGCGCTAGGAGGAGAGGTGTGTACCTTGGGACCTGTGACTCTGTCCGTCAGATCCTGCTTTTGAGGCTTTGGTTGCTTTCCTTTCCTTTTTCGGACAATAGTCCAGTCTGCGTTTTGGTCCGAGGGAGTCAGACTAGGAGCTTGTTTTGGCGAGTGGGCCTTGGCTGGTTCGTTGTTCGTTTGGGTTGTGGAGACAGTCATCGGAGTGCCGACCATATCCTTTTCCGTTCGAGCACCTTGTTCCTCTTCTCTCCGCCGATTAGATTTTCGGCAGTTTGTTAGATTATGCCCGTGCAAATTGCAGTTGGTGCAGTATTGGAGCTTGTGCTCGTACTCAATCCCTTGCCAAAAGCCTGAGGCCGCTCCGGTTGCTACCCAGACCTTGTCTGGCAGGTTGCTCGAGATATCAAGCTCTATGCACGCCCTAGCAAAGCTCGGGTTGTTGAAAGCGGAGGTACGTTTGTCGACCGCGAGAAAGCGACCAAACGACTCCACGATGGGTTCAATATACCCCTGGTTGAACATCTCTGGGGGGAGGCTTGGGAGTCGAATCCAGGTAGCAGTAGTGGACGGCTCCTTCTTGATGTTGAAGTCCTTAGCCCACCGGAAAATTCTGAACAAACTATGTCCGATTTTCCTCACGGGATGGGACAGGACCTTCCGAGCTTCCGCTTCGGACTCCAGGATGATCAGAATATGTCTAGAATCCCATGCCCCTATGGAACATTTGCTGTTGAGGTTCCATGCAGCTTGAAACGCCTTGCGGACGTCTTCCACATGGGGGCGGCCGGAGGAAAACTTAGCCACCAAGCAGTGTTTGAGGTTGTCCACCCCCGCCTGTAGTTCGGCAGCGGTAAAGGGTGTAGACGGTTTGCCTTCTTTCAACCCATATTGCCTAGTAGCTAGTTTGATTGGAGGGAAGCGGTGCACTGATGCTATGGGAATGACAGAGTTCGCCGGGATGCCTTTGATAACTGAGGAAAAAGACCGGCCGCCGGCCACCCATGCACCACAAGGCTGTGGTGGGGCAGCAAGGCCATTGTCATGAATTCCCCCATGATCCGGGGGCCGGCCATCAGGGGCCATGGGATGGGGAGGGCGGGTGACAGGGTCCGCCAGTGTGGACGGAGGGCAGGGGCCGCCGGGGGGCGGTAGAAAAATTTAGAGAGAAGTTCAAGTCCTTCTGTTCATTGTAAAAATACCGAGAAGTTCAAGTCCTTCTGTTCATTATAATTTCTTATTTGCCTATATATATGACGATGAATTTGTTTTAAATAATTTGTTACATATGTAAAGGGAGTTGATGATGGAAAGGCTGTGATGGAAAATGGCATCCCAAAAGTTTGAGAGGTTTCTACTCCATTGTAATATCTAATATACAATGACTTTTTTCAACTGGATTAGAATATACTATGACTTTAAATTGCAAATTTAATGGTAATAAATGATATAAATGAGCTTATTTGATTTCAAGGGTTTTTGGGGAAATTTGTTCCTGACATTTTAAGGTTCTTTGGGCCAAAACAAATTTCCTAATAGATTAACATTTTTTATATTTTAGAGTTACGAGCTTCTCATTTATTTAAATTAACATAAACATTTATATTTTAAAGTGAAGAACTTGAAGTCTATCTTGACATATTTATGGTATGAGTCTGGGGTTGTTCGATCCTTGCCAAATTTTTTAAAAGAAAATATAATACCAATAGTAATTTACCACCTCCATCAGATTCTCCTTATCAACCTCTGTTGCTTTGCTATGAACGTGTCAATCTTTCTCCTGAACTCCTCGTGGCTTAAATCATCAAAATTCTTCCCTCCACCACCACCAGATTTCATTGTGCTTAACTGTCGTAGCTCTCCTCGCGTCATTCTGTTTGGCCTAATTCCCCACTCATACGACGCGGAGATCGTCCGCCTATAAAGTTGAGAACATTCCGGAATCATCACAACCTTTTCCTTTACCACATTCTTCACATTTTTTGCATCTTCATCTATTAGTGCGTTTTGTGATTCACCTCGATCCTGTACAAAAAAAAATCAATTATATTTGATCTTCACATTTTTATATTTCTTTTTGTTGAACCTTTTCATCGAATAAAATAATTTTTTTTAAAATGAAAAAAAAAAAACTCGAGATGTTGAGAACTTGACGCTTACGCCGCCTTGTGCAACCTTTGCTCCGGAGATTTTGAGATCATCACTACTCAACTCGGTTTTATGACTGGACATTTTGCCGGACTGAACAATGACGATGATGACGATCAAGTTGGCAATGATGAAAACATAGTGCGTGCTGATCAACCGGAAATCAATGAGTTCCCTGAGAGTGACAACAACTGGAATAATCAGAAAAGTGGACCAGGAGACCATCAGCAGCATGAGAATCGAGCAAATGACAACCTCCAGAGTGAAGTTTTTCAGTTTGCTGGATGAATAAAAATCCATCAATTTTTTGTAGTTTGTATTTTATTTATCTTTGGTTTGAACTGTCCAGATGAATGGAATGGAGAGTGGATTTAAATAGTGTGACAATTTTTTGATGTCGTGTACTTTAGGGTACGTTTAATGAATGCGTGAAATACTTCAACTTTTGATGTGAAGAAAAAAAGATTCAGCTTGCGCAACCAAATGGTGCAAGCACGAAAATGATTGTCGGTTAGATCAAAACGACATCGTTTTATTTAAAATAATTTTAAAATTAAGTTTACTATTTTATAGTGTTAATTAATAAGTTAGAACTCAATTTGATTGAATTATTCTAGGCCGATTCTTGCTTTAAAGTTCGATTTTGCAAATGTCAATACTAAAATTCAATACAAACTATCACGTTTTTAACCAAAAAAAATAAATACAAACTATCACTTTTATTATGATATGACTTGCAAAGTACAATTTGTCGAACGAGAATCCCATTGCAAAAAGAAAAAGAAACTTGAAATGAAGAGTATAGATTAATTTCATCTTGTGAATTCTTGTGGCCCATTTTTTTCTTTTTTTCATACTACACGAGAAGCCTATCCTATGTATAAGTTGAGCAACTTTTGCATACACACTCAACTGTAAACAGAGTTCATATCTTAGAGTTTAACCTTTACTCAATTGTTCGGACTCAACATTTTTTGCCTTGAATATAAATTTAAAAGGGTATAAAAATGTATGAATATATTAGAAGAAGAAAAAAAAAAAGTCTATTTGCTCAAATTGAGCAATTTTGGTTGATCAAATTGGAATTTTATTCCCTCTCCATATATTACATGAGTGACAACAGTGAGTGGAAGTGTTGGATTTTTGTAGCTTTGTGAGTAGGACTAGGAGTCAATGAGGAACTAAAACAGGTACAAAAATTAAACAGACATGTCAACTTCCACACCAATCCAAAATCTCTCACAGATTACTATCCATAGAATTTAAGACCCAATTGTTTGCAAATCGTGCCGGAATGTTTGCCTATTCTCCATGTTTATCACAATTCATATTCACACTTCAACTTGACCACTTCTATTGGACCTATATCTACCTCAAGGCTCACATTGTAATTACCCTCAAATCCAATCTAGCTCATCCAATGCTCTCGGTCCATTTCTGGTTTATCAACATGGTATCAAGAGCAGGCCGATCATCTGGACTGTAAGCTTCTTTTCATCACACAACCCTCTGTTTTTCATTTTTTTTCTCTAGTCACTGTTCTATTGATTAATGGCCGACACTGCCGACTCCGGTAACACATATGCTCCTGCAATATCAACCACAACCACACCTGTACCTACTGAAACTGTTGTAGTGACTGATGATGTCTATCAGTGGCGGATCCAGAAGCTTTGGGGAGGGGGGTCCCAAATATGTATACAAATATGAAGAATTTTTTTTTGTTGGAGAAAATAAGAAAAACTAAATTTTATGGTGGTAATCCATGTATTCTAAAATTTTATTATTAAAATTTTATTGAAATATATTATGTATTAAAACAATGAGAATTTGAGTATTTTTCTGTCTAAAATTTTCTTAATATATTATTGCATTTTTTCTGTATAATATAGAGTTTAGGTTCAATTGTACTAAAGTTTAATTTTGCTGGATCAAATTGTAATATCTTTTAAACTACAAACATTTAATAGCAAGTTCCAAACTTTAAGGGTTAAATTGAAATTTTTTAAAAGTACAAATACTATTCATCATCTTCTCCCGTATAAAACCCTAAATGGGTTACGCAGACCCCCACCATTGGTAATGATATATAGAACAATGATTCTCAATCGAAGCAAGAAGACATCGGGCACTAATCTGAACGAAAAGGAATAGCAAAGGAAGACGATTTGAAACATGATTTGGACAATTTAGAAGTGCCTTATTTTTTCAAAAAATTGTACACTGAAATTTGAGAGGGGTCCTAGGACCCCCCAGGACACCCCTGGATCCGCCACTGATGTCTATTACGTCAACAACAATGAAATCACCGGCAACTCCATTGTTGGTGAAATCCTAACCGGAAGAGAAAACTTCGTCACGCGAGACTCAAACTTGGCTTTGTGGAAGGAGAGCACCCACGACCCACTGATCCGACTCTGCGAGCAAGTTGGCAACGCTGCAACGACGTGATAATGTCGTGGTTGCTATGCTCGGTTTCTCCGAATGTCACTGGCCAGATTTTAGATTCAACCGATGTCGCTGATGCTTGCAACTGTCTGCATATGATGTATGCCGGCTCCAATCTATCAAGGAAGTTTGCCCTGCAGCAGGAGATAACCAATCTCATGCAAGGAACCATGATCGTTGCTAAGTATTTCGAAGCCCTGTGTGGCCTATGGAGAGAGCTTGATGCCATGAGGGAACGCAGCGGATGCTCAATCTTTGATGACTGCGTTCGCTGCCAAGACAGTGCAAGAGAAACTCATGACAATAAAGTAATGAAATTTCTCATGGGTCTAAATGAATCACTAGCACAAATCAAGACTCACATATTGACTATAGAGAAATTACCTCAACTCAATGTAGTATTTGACAGAGTTTCAAACCATGAGGCTGAACGAAACCTGACTAAACAAGTCACATCTGAGGCTTCGGCTATGTATGTCACTCACCACCAGTTTCCTAGACAGGGACCCAACAACCAACAATATGCCACAACCCAGGAGCTCCCACCAATTTTCCCAACCTTACCAGTCTGTTTCCAGACCTTATGATACAAGCAACAAACCTAAGCAAAGGTCGTTCTGCATTTATTGCCAACAACCTGGTCACACAAAGGAAACTTGCTATAAACTACATGGATATCCACCAGGACACAAATTACATAAAGGAAAATAGATGGGTGGACATAAGACAGCAAACAGTGCCTTGAATAACACTGATGAAACTATGACATCCAACAATGCCACTTCAGGTTCATCTACTCACAGTCATAATATCACTAATCCTTTCACCAATGAATAGGTACATCAAAACCTTGCTATGCTAAAACAAGGGTCTATTGGATCAGGAGATACACAATGTCATATGGCAGGTATTTGTGGTTTGTCCTCCAACTCAATTAAGCATAATTCTTGGATTATTGATAGTGGAGCTACATATCATTTTGTCTGTGATGAACATTTACTATTTGACACATAGAAGTTGACAAAACTTGCATCATTAGTTTACCTGATGGTTCCTCCATCATGGTCACTACAGCTGGAAAATGTGCTTTGACTCCTGCGTTGATCCTGCAAAATGTTCTCTTAGTTCCCAGTTTCAGATTCAATCTCTTATCAGTTGGAAAATTATCCAGTGACAACAAATGCACTGTGACATTCACTGAAAATAGTTGCCTTATACAAGACCTAGAAGGAAGACTATCCTACAGATTGGTGAACTTAATGGAGGACTCTACCTGTTACAAGCTCATTCATTATCCACTCCAAGCTCTGTTACATCAGCAGTTGGTAAGGATGTTTCTCCGCATATTTGGCATCTTAGAATGGGGCACATGTGCTTTAACAATATGAAGACATTACTAAATAAGTATGTGCAAACCATCAGTTATAAAGACTATTGCAGACATTGTCCTACATGTCATTATTCAAAACAAAGCAAACTTCAGTTTTTTCCGAGCAACCATTTGTCTGAAAATATTTTTGACATGATACATTGTGATATTTGGGGACCTTTCAATGTTCCTACTATGAGTGGCTGTCAATACTTCTTTACTATAGTTGATGACAAGTCTAGATGCACATGGACTTACCTTTGAACTAGCAATCATTATACAACATCAAAGTCTTTAGATCAGACAATGGCAGGGAATTCTTTAATAACATTCTGAGCACTTACCTGAAATCCAAGGGCTGCATCCACCAAAGTTCATGTGCTTATACTCCCCAACAGAATGGTATTGTCGAACGAAAACACAGACACTTATTAGACATTGCAAGGGCTCTCAGATTTCAATCTAATATTCCCAAAATATTCTGTGGTGATTGCTTACTTACAGCTACCTACCTGATCAATAGAACTCTAACTCCCCTTTTGCACGGCAAGAGCCCCTATGAAGTCCTCTTTGGAAGACCTCCATCACTCAACAACATCAAAGTTTTTGGTTGCCTCTGCTATGTCAGCACAGTGCACATCTCCAGGGACAAATTTGATCAGCAAGCAAGCCCCTGCATATTTCTTTGATATCCTTACAGCCAGAAAGGATACAAAGTATATTGCCTACAATCTCACAACATTCTGGTCAGCAGAAATGTGATCTTCTACGAAGAAATATTTCCTTATACAGAATTCAAAGGCCCAGAACAAGAAAGTTATAAAACCAAAGTCAAATCCACAGCACTACCTGTCCTGAACTTTCATGATCTCTTATTTGATGATGCCTGATCCTTTAATCCTACCCCATCTCAAATCCCACCAGATATAACCAATTCCCCTACTCCATTAGTCCCACACATACACAGCTCTGAAAATTACTTATCACCTACCAGCCCACCTGATATTCCCTCCACCACATCAACCAACATTCCCATACCACCAGCCACCTCTATACCAAACCATGAACCTCCCATCCCATTAAGAAAATTAACCAGATCACACAAACCTCCTACTTGGCAAAAAGGATTACATGGTTGGAACTTCACACAGAACCTCACCTCACTCCATCAACAAAGTTTTGTCTTATGCTCCATGCTCCCCTACTCATAAACATTTCCTTGGACAAATCACCCTGCACAAAGAGCCCAAAATCTATGCCCAAGCAGTCAAAAGTCCAGAATGGGACGCAGCAATGAACAAAGAGATAAAAGCTTTGGAACAAAATAATATTTGGTCACTTACCCATCTTCCTTCACAAGCTCATGCCATAGATTGCAAATGGATAGTCAGAGTCAAGTACACTTTAGATGGAACAGTAGAAAGGTACAAAGCTCGTTTAGTAGCAAAAGGTTACACAAAGGTAGAAGACATTGATTATCACGATACATTCGCACCAGTTGCCAAAATGACAACTGTTAAGTGCTTACTAGCCATTGCTGCAGCCAAGCAATGGCATGTGTTAGGATCGTTAGTTAGCAGTACTTGCCAAGTATCGATACTCGTCAAGTATATATGCAGCAGAAATAAGTAAAATCATAAAAGTAAGATCGAGACAGCAATATATAGTGGAAACCTAGATACTGGAATCAGTACCTAAGAAAAACCACTACCTTCCAGTTTCCTAGAAGGATTTCGAAGTAATCCCTTGTATTATAGTGTTCTCGGTTACAATTGAATAGATCACTCACCCAACCTCACTCAGTGGTGTACCGCCATACTTTCAGACGCACTTTAGTTCGTGATCTATCGTCTTTGTCGCCGCACAACAAGTGGATACTTTACTTCTGGCTCAGATCGAAGTACTGCTCCCTTCGAGGCTCACCGTTGAATACCGGATTCAAAACTTCCTCGAATACGAACTCCGAACCGTGCTACTTTTGTGAACACACAGCCAAGGATTCCCTGTCTCAAAAATCGCACCTTGAAAGGCAGCCGTAACATCCTTTATATAGAGGGTATCAATACCGGGAAACCCTAGATTTTCTTGCTCAAAAATCTCTCATCTTGATCCACAAGTCAGGCCAAGATCTCCAATCTGATTCGTCCATCCCATACTGGATTTATCAGCCTTCCAATTTGATCGACCCATTCCGATCTAATTGGATATGCGATTGAGATAAAGTTTCCTAAAATCTCTCACGCAATATTCCCAAATCTAACCAATTCCAAATCTCGTTACAAACATCTCGAACTGATCTTGGAAATATACCAGCATATATATATGCTAAAGCCGATCTTGGGAGAAGAGATCCACCGAGAATATTTATGGAAATATTCTCGTCCTCAATCCGAGGTACTGTTACTTCTCAGAGATCAGCACAATGCCTTGCACACTCAAGTAGCCGTTACTTCCATAGTACCTATACTTAAACATGCGTACTCAAGTAACACATCAGCAGGATGTTTGTCCAAAAACATACTGGAGTATACGTCCTCCAGACGTACGCCTACTCCAGGGGTATCGTACTCCAACAATTTCCCCCTTTTTGATGATGACAAACATCCTCTTCACAAGAGATAATAATAGCATGAAGCACATGTACATATTAACCTCTACACAGTTTTTAAGCTAACGAATCTTTGATGAGGGAGATTTCAAACTCCCAACCTAATCCAATAAAGCAACAAAGTCACAGTTTACTTTATGTCAAGATTTTAAGCTAACGAATCTTTGATGAGGGAGATTTCAAACTTCCACCTTACCTTCGGCATGCGAATTCCCCCTCACCATATGTAAGATCTAGTTCACCCTTACACATGATCTAGTACACCCTTACATCATGCAAGTTCTACTCAGTTCCCCCTCACCTTATGCACAGCAGTGTCACGTCACACCAACCATCCATTCAGCACCTTACTGTTTTCCCCCTTAGATTAGTGACAGGCGTCGTCTGACCTCTCAAATTTAAATTTATATTTTCCCTGCAAGAAACTAGTAAAGTGGCAAACAGGGGTCGAACCCTAGAGATCTGGTGTGGTTCAGTTGTCCTGTAAACAAATAAATTGGGGGTTTGGTGTGAGCAATTGTTGTAAAACGCAAGGGAACTAAAACGAAAGAGATTCAATCAGAGAAAGCATTCGGCTTAGGGTTTTTCTATTGTGACTTGTTTATCCTCGGCTGCTAATAATCTAATTCCATGGTCCTAAGCGTGGTTACTCTGTTTCAGGTTATAACCTAAAGTAGGCCATTGCAAGCACTACACCACAATCTACTCCGTTTCAGGTTATAGACTTCTAGTTCTAGCGAACCTAATACTCCGTTTCAGGTTACATTAAGTTTAGTGCGGCTACTTGTTCTAACGGTTCAGTATCAAACAAGCAGCAAATATAGGGGCTGAATTGTTCGGCTAAGCTTTACCATTGCAAGTATCCACTTAGCTTCACAATTCAGTCCGGGATAAATTAGCACAAGAACTAGTGGAACATAAAATAGCATTAAGTAAAAAGCCTCAAAACATTCGTCACAATATACAAACCCTAAACCGAATGGAAGAGTTTAGCTACTCATATCCATGGAAAAACAAACAAATATTTTTATATGGAAGTAGTAGAAATTCTTCTCTCGTCGAATGATTCGTCTTCTCTCCAGAGCCGTCTTAGTCTTCGTTATATGGTGATCAGATCATGAGATTATTTGATACTGAAAACCCTAGCCCAAGCTTCTTATTTATAGCAAAACTGTATTCCCAAATCTGGTTTTGGGTTGAATTATCACCTGGGTTTCCAAATCTAATTTTTGGGCTAGAATTATCAACTTTCGGGCTGCTAACGTCATCAAACGGACTGCTGGCGTCATCATCTCGTCGACTGGGCGTGTTCGGCAGCAACGTTATCGGCGCGTTCGTAACAAACGCTAATGTTTCTTGCGGACGCGATATGCACTGAGTCCCGACTTCAGCTCTTGATTTGACCATCTAAACGACCTCGGATGTTCTCGGTGTGAACTAGAGAGTAATAGGGAATTGAGTTAGCTACGCAATGGCATATGACTCGTATTTTTCTGATCAGCGGTTCATTCCCAGCGCTCCGTCGAAGGTTCAAAGGTCTAATCTGAAACTGTGATGTTTTTGGCATGAAAAGCCATCTTTTATGCGCGTTTCCTCATAGAGCTTCCGAAACACCTGAAATGCAAAACAACACTAAAAAGTAACTGCTCGCATAATAAAGTGTCTAAATAAACGGGTTTAGTTGACTCGACGAGTCGTATAAATACGACTCATCAATTAGCAAGGTTATGGTTGTAAGAGTTATTCCCCCCCTCAGGGTAAGCATCCCTTTTATCTTCCCCCTTTTGGCATCATCAAAAACTCGGCAAGTGTTGTTAGTTCACAAGTATGCAAAGCAGTGAATTGGCAAATTCATTAAACCATCAGAGCATACCGAAACAAAGCACCGCATTCACTAAATCTAGAGCATGACAAACAACCAAAACATCAGGAGTGAAATGGCACAAAAAATATGTCAAGAAATGGGATTGATGTGCTAGGGAGTCAAAAAGGGGCTGACCACCGGAACAGTACTCAGTGCATCTGCAGTAGGGGTAGCGGACTTGGGAGCGATGTTGTAGGCAACAACTTTCACAAGCTGTAACATACCCTTACTGAGGGTATAGTGGTCATCTGGAGCATGTATTTGAGTTGGAGCATCTTCTTCTGAATATCAGCCATCTTGTCATCCCTTCGTTGCAACACCTTCCTAGTAAGCAACAACATACTTCCGTATTGATTTCATCTTGAGTTTTCACCAAGGAGGACCTAGTCCATCATTCCTAATCAACATGAGCAGCCTTCATACAAGTGCATCCCTGTTCTCTTGGAGTATATACTGCATCCTTGTCTCCGTACCCTAGTTCCCTTCTCTTTTTTTTGGAACCTGGGTACGGGTGAGAGCATACATCAATGGAATCAGCATAATCCATATGCTATATCACTGTTGTGGCAGGTTAAGCAGCTCTCTCTTGATTGACATGTTTATCAGGATGTAGTCCTTAATGATTTTTCCCACTTGTTCACTCAGGGAACACTCCTTACCCGATAAGCATTGATCAACCAAACCGGATGGTTGAAATATCCTTCGTTGATTCTCTATATTTGGTGTATATCTTTAGTGCTTCAATTTGAGTTCTTTGCTGCCACTATTCCCATCCGTCTAGTATCCCATCTATGTTGGTACATAGTGTCACCGTACTCTGTAATGCTTTGTCACATTTGTCCATCATCAATGACATCCTCTGTGCAGTTACTTAAGCACGTAGTCCCGCGTCCCTTCCCCTTAATACAGTTTTGCTTCGTAAATTCCCGTGGTCTTTCAAGGGGTGGTGTGATGCGGTAGAGTTACCCGAGTGGTATGAGATAATGCATCACACACGAAAACAGACAACTACATATATGAAGTGAATAGATAATACCACATGGGGAGCACGTCCAGTATATGGAAAATAACAAGGGGCTCGTAGGAGCGTTCCACCATGAGTAGGCTAGGGACGGCTGTAGATACCTTCCATCATATGGGCTTGTAATGAGGGATCAAAACATCCGGAAGGTTCTTTTGGGAAGAAAAACAAAAGCTTTTTCATCCGTATGTTAGTGTATCATAAGTCACACATTCAATCAGCTTATACAGTGCATGTTCACGAATATATTCCTAGGTGAGACTGAATAAGACCAAGCCAACAACTTTACATAATCATGCACTTAAACACAGGTCAAATATTTCTCACCAATCATCGGGGTCCTCAAGGGGGATGCAAAGTCAGTCGAGGGAAATCATCCCCAGCTCCATACGAAGCTTTTCGAAGGGTTCCCCGTTAAGTGCCTTCGTGAATATGTCAGCGATCTGATCTTCTGTCCTGTAAAATTCCATACGTACCATACCCTTTTCTACACAATCTCCTAAGAAAAGACGTTTAATTTCTATATGCTTTGTCCTAGAGTGTTGTACTAGATTCTTAGAGATATTTATGGCACTTGTGTTATCACGGAGTATAGGTACGGAATCAAATGTAATACAATAATCACTTATCTGTTGTTTGAGTCACAATAGCTGTGAACAACAGGCTGCACCTGCAATGTACTCTGCCTCTACACTCGAGAGGGCCACCGAGTTTTGCTTCTTAGATGTCCATGACATGATCCTAGGAGCTGTGGCATCCCTGACGTGGACTTTTTATCCACTCTTTTCCCAGCAAAATCAGCAACTTTGTATCCAACTAATTGGAGATCTCTGTTCCTGAGGTACCATAAGCAAGTGTATCGGTACCTGTGAGGTATCGTTGAATTCGTGTCACTGGCTTGAGATGTGTCTTTATTAGATCTGCATGAAAACGAGCACACAAGCATATACTGTACATAATGTCAGGTCTATCAGCAACGAGATAAAAAAGTGAACCTATTATTCGTCGATAGAGTGTCAAGTTCACTTGCTGCAAGGACTCTTCCCTTCCGAGGGACTCGTTGGGAGGTATGGGAGTGGACATGGTACTGAAGTCCTTCATACCAAACTTGGTAACCATCTCTCGGAGGTACTTCTGCTGCTGGATTCTTGTGCCATCCTCCTCTTGAACTCAGTCCCACGAGTGTATCGTTTCCTCATGAACACTCTGAGACTTGATATATTCGGCCTTTGATCATGTCTATTCACAATTTTCATATGGGCACACTGATGTTCCCATGAATGGCATGTGTTTGGCAAAACGGCCTTAGACAGTTCAAACAGGTGTTCAAGTAGAGTTCCTCACAGTCTGGCACTCAAGTACAGCGTGGAGCAGACGCAAGGATGCTTTTCCGGAAGGTTCTAAAGATCGAAGATCTTTCGGGTGAAGTCGGCCAGCGAAAGAGTCGAGATCCAGATATTCAAACGAATATCATCTCTTTGGATTGGTGATCAGATTGGCTGACTTGTCGTGGAAGAAATCCGAATCTTCCCTAAGATTGGATCAAAGATACACATCGAATATTTAGGAATATTTCCTAAATATTTGATGAGGTTATCTGCAACAGATTTAAAAATTCGCCTATGCATATAAATACAATGCTAGGGCAACCAAATCGGTATCGCTTTTCTGAGAGACACACACGAGAGTGCATCTGTGAGATTGGAGAAGAAGAGCGACGACTGTTTGATCATTCCTCACCGGAACATCAACGGCGGTGATACAGTCTGTTCAGTGTGCTGTTCAGACTGTTTGTGATCGACCATACTGCTGCACACATCATTGATCACTGCTGGCTTTCGGGAGAAAGCAACCGAGCTTCGGAGAGAAGATCGAGGACGTTCGGACAGGAGGTTCGGACAAAGGGGATCGCGGCGAACTGCGGTGGTTTAGAGGCTAGGCGATTACAAACGAGGAGTTGTGTAAGCGTAAGTCCACTTGTAGCTCTAAAACACGTAATAAAGATTTGTGTCCCTTTTAGGGTGTGGGAAACCCCCTAGAGTAGGCGTAGCCGAACTGGGTATCATACTGCGTGTGCTCCTACTTTTTTCTGCATGCTGCACTGTCACAAAGGTGTTTAAGGTCTGTCTCCAACAGTTCCTTGAACAGTAGCTTGAACAGGTTACTATATTTCAATTGGTATCAGAGCAAACACTCGACACACTGAGTGGGATCCTAGAACTGTTCAAGATGACTCTAAAGGAAGGACAAAGCATCACCCAACCCCCGTTGTTAGAAGGATCTAACTATGCCTGTTGGAAGCCCAAGATGAAATCCTTTCTGAAATCTCTCGATGAAAAAGCTTGGAAGGCTGTCTTGGTTGGATGGACTCAACCCTTGATGGAAAGTCTCACAGGTGAAGTTGTCCCTAAACCTGAAGCCCTATGGGATGAAGCAGATGAAAAAGCGTCTATTGGGAATTCAAAGGCCATGAACGCTATCTTTTCTGGCATGGACGAGAATGTGCTGAAACTGATCATCAACTGTGAAATCGCAAAGGATGCATGAGATATCCTTCAAACAGCTTATGAAGGTATGGACAAGGTTCGCAATTCTCGAATGCAGATTGTGACAACCAAGTTCGAGGATATGAAGATGAAGGACAGTGAAACTATCCCCGAGTTCAATGCAAGAGTACTAGATCTGTCCAACGAAGCTGCTGCCCTAGGAAAGCCCATTGACGGTGAAAGAATGGCCAGCAAGGTTCTTAGATCGCTCCCTCCGAGATTCGCTATGAAAGTCACTGCCATTGAGGAAATGCACGACATCTCCAAGCTGAAACTAGACGAGCTCATGGGCTCACTCAGAACTTACGAGATGAATCACGAAACTGAGTCCAAGGAGGGAAAAGGAATTTCTCTAAGAGCAGATGTGTCTGAAGGCTTGAGTGAAACAGACTGCAACACTGAACAACTGGCTATGATAGCTCAAAACTTCGGCAGAATGGTTCGGAAACTCAACAGACGTGGCCCTAAGCTAGGTCAGTCATCCTCAAGTAATTCTCGCAATTGGAAAACAGGCACGATGAGGCTCAGTGAGAAAATGGATGATGCTTCTGAAAAAGGGAAAGAGGTTCAATGCCACGAATGCAGGGGATTCGGCCACATCAAGGCGGAATGTGCTAATACCCTCAAGAAAAATAAGGCATTGGTTGCAAACCTCAGCGACAGTGATGAGGAGGAGTGTGATGAAACTACCAGCTTTGTAGCATTTGCTGCAATCACAGAAGAATACAGTGAATCCAGCAATAACAAGTCTCCTCAACCTGTTATCCTGACTGAAGACTCCTCAGACAGCGATAATGAAGAACTCACGCAAGAGACACTGGCTGAATCTTACAAAGACCTGCATGAGAAGTGGCTATTGGTAATCAATCTCAACAAGAAACTCAACGACACAATTGCCAGCATGACTGATGAAAAAGACAAAGTGTGGCAGGAGGTCGAGATTCTGGCTACAGAGAAGGTGGAACTCCAAGGTAAGGTAGATCTATTGTTTGGTCAACTAACAGAAATGAAACAGGAAAGGTCATGTCTGCTTGCACAGAAAACAGAGCTCCTGGGTACCATCTCATCACTAAAAATCGACATGGAAAAGGATCGTGAAACTCATCCAGCTGGAATGGTAGGTCTAAGAAAAACAATCACAGATCTGAAGCGCAAGGAGGTGTACCTCTTGAGGCACGTAGAGTCTCTGGAACTCCAGGTTGAATCTGAAAAAATGGATCATTCAGCTACCCTGAAGGAGCTCAACCAGCTCAAACAGTCGGTGAAGATGTTGAACTCTGGGACTAAGGATCTAAATGAGATTCTCAGGTCACAAAGAATGGAGTCTGGACACCGGGGACTGGGGTTCACAGAAGAAGGATGCTCAAAAGGTACAACGTTTGTTAAAGCGAAACCAGTGGTTGAACGAAACTCGGAACAGACGGTGAAACAGAAACTGAATCAGCACCAAGGAAAGAAAGTGAAACAGAACATGAGAGAGAAGGTGAGACAGCACCCGAGACAGAAAGTGGATCTGTCCCAAGAAAAGAACACGGCTGGTCAAAGAAGAACTCACAATGATCGAACCAGTTCCTTCTCAGAACAAAAGGAAGATCTCCGCACATGCTGGTACTGTTTCAAAATCGGACACATCAGACCAATGTGTCGCCTGTTTCTTGCTGAGCGAAGAGCTATGAGACACAAGAATAAACCTCGAATGCAACAGATCTGGGTACTAAAGGCAAGCAAGACTGTATGTCTGGCTGCGATAAACTCATCACGTCACATTGAGAAAGATCACTGGTTCTTCGATAGTGGATGCTCCGCTCATATGACAGGTAACTCTAAGTTTCTTACTCATGTTCGACCTGTTATGAAGAAGCAATTTGTCACCTTTGGTGATGGAGGAAAGGGTCAGGTGATCGGCTGTGGGACATTGAAGGTTCCGGATCTTCCTGCACTCAAGGACATTCTCTTGGTTGATGGATTGAAGATGAATCTCTTTAGCATTAGTCAACTATGTGATGATGGACATCTTGTCACCTTCACTCACGACTCATGTCACGTGTTGAATAAGGAAGGAAGCACATTAATGAAAGGCGACAGGACTCCCAACAATTGCTACCTCATTGGTTCAGCTGGACCTGTTGGTGCTTCGGCCTGCCTACCAAGTCGACGGAATGAGATGGGTTTGTGGCACAGGCGCATGGGTAATCTGACTCTCAACACCTCGATGATGCTCGACTCTACTGAACTCATCTGAGGAAGGCCCAAGGGGACATGTGATATTGATGCACGAGGTGCTGCATGCAGAATCAGGACCCAGACAAAAGACTCGTTCCCCAACAGCTGTAAGTTCAGTGCTAGCAGACCGGTAGAACAGATTCACACAAATGTAAGTGGACCGATAAAAGTTGGGAGATATGGCAGCTCAAAGTGTGTTCCAGCTTGCATGGATGAGTTTACCAGTCTCACACGGACGAGTTATCTACGAAACAGGGGTCCTACTGCTCAATAGTTCATCCATACTCCCCAACAGTCGTCCGGAGCTCGGTGTAAGCGCCTCACCAATCATGGATATGTTCGAGGGGGAGTAAACAAGACACTGACACAAGTCGTACACACCCATGTTGATGATTATAGATCTGTCAGATACCCTCTTCGTCGGGCGCCACAAACGGATATTAGCACCCTCCCCTTCCAGAGCGAGTATGCCTCGAAGCTAGCTAGTCTCCAAAGAACGCTACAGGAGAAGGTGATCCGTATGCGATTGAATGCTACAGAGGTCGAGACCCTTAGATCCGCCCTGGGTCTAGGTGTTATCAATCACTAAGCCTGCCAGGCAGCGGTCAGTCAGAGTCGCAACTCCAGCAAAACAGTTGGACTGACCACTTAAGGAAGTGAGCAGGATCAAAAGGAACATTTTTCAGAAGACGAATATTGGTTTAAATTTGTTTTGAAGATTTTTGCACCGTTATGAGGAAAGAGGGAATATTCTCGAAGGCTCGTTTAGGAAGTTGAAAAGTCAGCCCTTGATTTGAAAATCAAAATTGCCTCACATGTTGCTCGTCTCTCTATCTTTCCAAACCCTAGAACAACTAACTGTTGCGTAATCTCCCGATCTTTCTTCTATGCGGTGTAATGGTGAACACCAGGAAATCCTCCAAGACCGCTGTCGCATCCGCTCCAGAAACGAAGAAAGCGGATATGAAGTCTTCCAATGCTATGGCGGCAAAGCCTCAAATTCCAAAAACGATGATGCCGAAGATGTCGATGAAGAAAAAGGCGTCGCCTTTGGTTGCTAGAACTTCAGTCGTGCCTGGTATCAAAATTTCTGTGAACGAAGCAGCTTCTACAAACCCTAGGGTTGGGATGGTGGAGCGAAAAAGTCTAGAACCTGCTGCAAAGCAGAAGGAAGTGCCATCGCAACCTGCGCAAATAATTCCTATACAAACCGGTGCTAGTTCAACACCTCCAAGTGTCGTTCCTTCACCGATCATGCCCCAGTCTAAGGTACCTTCAATCCCTAAAGCTCTGATTATTGTTTCAGTCCTTAAGAAAGATGCTATTGTTAGTAATAAAGTAGTTGAAAAGAGTGTAGAAGCTGTGATAGTGAAGGGTGGTGAAGCCAGTAGGGCTGTCGAATGTTTGGAGGTTGTTGATTCTGTGAAAGGTGGGGATCCCAATTTGCATGTGTCTAAGGTTGCTGGATCTAAAGTCTGGAAGGAGAAGATTCTTGCTTCTGGTTATATGCGCCCCTCGAGGTTTCAACAGAAGATTGTTAATCGTAGAGAGTTTCTCCAAGGAAGTGTCTGGCCAAGATTAGTGTCGTAAGTGGACGGCTCAGTACTATGTCAGTCTTGGATCCTGAACTGCCTATTGAGCCTTCAAGCAAGAGGAAGGGAAATGTTGTCTCTGTTGATGGGCCTGTAGATATCTCTGTTGAGAAGCATAAGGTTTTAGAAGGCAAACAACTTACTGATTATGTGCCTGAAGAAGCAGAATCTGTTGAAGAAGATGACGAGCTTGATGTTCTTTACAAGGATATTGACGATGTCATCGAGGGTTGCAGAAGGAAACTGTTCCTGAGATTGTTGTGCCATTACCAGTTGTGTCCCGACAAACCCAAGAATCGGAGGTTGAAGCTTCTGCACCTGCACACAGTTCGGAAACTGGTAAGGAGGCAAGTGTTCATGAAGTTGTTGCATCAGGCTGTCAGCACGATGCTGAGACAGCCATATCTCAAGAGAACTCTGGTTCAGAGGCAGAGTCAGTTGAGAAGTCAGCTCCGGTCGCTGTGCAAGTTAGAGTTGAGGGCGATGATCTTGTAGATGTTGCCCGTGTGGTGGCAGATTCCCCAGCTATCTCTAATGCAGAAATGGAGGTTGGTGCTTCTCGTATCAGACTCCCTTTCTGAGGATGAGCAAGATTTCGTTTCTCTTGCTGAGGTCAAGAAGGCAAAGAAGGTCAAAGGAAAAGGTAAGGTTCATGATGGAGGACCTGTTGTAGATTCGGTCGTAGATGCTCGCCAGGGTGCAGGGGGAGCTGTTGCCTCCAAAAAGAGGAAACGTGGAGTTCCCACTCCAGTTTCAGAAGATCCGAGAAGATGTGAAGTTCCATCTCCTCTCTCTGATGCAGCTCCAGCTGGCTTGGTCAAGAAGGGAATTTGGCTTGTCAATAAAACTGCTGCAAGAAAGTGGAAGTTCGTGCTAAAAAGGAAGATTATTCCTGAGCGTTTTCTGGATGAGAAGCGCTACACTGGGAAGGAGGTTCTTCATGTTCTTCGACAAACAGGCCTGATTCGGACATTGACCAAGAGTAAACCGTTCAATGAGCAACTGGTGCGTGAAGCTATGGCAAATCTCCCTTCACAGTTTGGTGTGATTGGCGACAAAAATTATGGAGTTGTTTTTGTTCTGGGAAGAAGAATTGAAATCAATCCAGACCTCATCTGCAAATTCTTCCAGATAGATGATCCAGAGGTGGACAAGGAGGAAGAAGATTTTGAAAAAATTGTGGACACTTTAACTGCTGGTTCAGTCCCGTGGTGGCCTGAGACTTATCTTGCCACAGCCCGCTTGTCAACTTTTTACTCCATGCTGTTCTTCATTGCTGTCTTCAATTGGAAGCCTTCCTCTCACCGATCTACTGTTAGGCCATCCACAGTGGTGGGAGTGAGAGTGAGAGTGTAAGGAAGCTCTAATTTTGCTTACAGTGGGCCGGAGTAATGAGAGTGAGGGTGAGTGAGGGTGAGAGTTGAGGGTGAGGAGAGGATCCGGCTGAGAGCGAGAGTGTGTGAGTTTTTTTATCACAGTGGGCCCCACCGAATTTGAAAAGACAAAAAAGAGCAGAGAGAAGAATTAAAAAGCTTCAGCACAGTCCGGAATTTTCGAAGAAAGCAGGGGCAATTTGGTACTTCGGAGGGAGGGAATAAAGTGGCAGACAAGCCACTGTTCACCGCAGCAGCTGTCTGCCATTCGCCGGGACGCGCGCCTGCTGCTCACGATCGGCCACGATCGTCCGCCCGTTGCTGATCAACGGTCCACAATTAAAGCGGTTTCAATTTAAAAAAAATGTACTGCAGCCACACGTGGCAGCGTTTGGAGGCTCCGATTAATGTAGCCGTTGGAGATCAACGGCTACAGTTAATTGACCGTTATAATGCAATTAAAAATACAAAAAAATTCGAAAAAATATTTAAAAATTCTGAAAAATTTATAACGGCTATTTCATCATTTTTCCTATAAATTGAGCATTCACACTTCATTTTTTCACACATCTATCTATCCAATTCATTCATTTTATCAATCTATTCAAATCAACTCACTTTTCCTAGAAAATTCTTTTTTTCCAATCATGGAAAATGCAAAGAGAAAGAATTGGTCCAATGAAGAAGAGGTAGCGCTAGTTGAAGCTTGGATGGAAAATTCGGAAGATTGTGAAATCGGATCCAATCAAAGAAACATGGAATTTTGGAATAAAGTGTACGATCAATTTATTCTGAAATCTCCTCTCGCCGTGAGGAATGGGCGACAAATTGGGGCGGTCATGGCTCACTTCAAGAAAATAGGGCAAGCCACCTCGAAATATCATAAATGTATCTTGGCGGCCGAACGATCACGCACTAGCGGGCAAAATCAAATTGATACGGTGAGTTTTGCTAATTAAACTCAAATATTTTTGTTAATTAAATTCACAGTAGGACAACAAGGGGCATATCAAGGCCATTATCACACCCCAACTGTGATATTAGAGGTCGTTTCCGGGTACGACACGTGGATTTGGCATGCCAATTTTGGTTTTCCAGGGAGCAACAATGACATCAACGTATTGGATGGCTCACACCTTTTTGATGATGAGGAGCAGATGCAAAACCATCAGATCAAGTATAAGGTTAATGGCAATGACTACACAATGGGGTATTATCTAGTGGATCGGATCTATCCCAAATGGGCCACGCTTATACAAACAATAACGAATCCGGTAGGAGAGGCAAGTCAGCTATTTGCAAGATATCAAGAGTCCTACCGGAAAGATGTCGAGAGGGCGTTCGGGATTCTGAGGGCTAGATGGGAGATTCTAAAAAAGCCCTCCAGAGGATGGAAAGCCAATGATCTGGGCTATATTATGAAGACATGCATAATTTTGCACAACATGATCATTGAGGACGAGCGTCCAGAGAACGAGGACGATGAATCGGACGATGACATTGACCACGTTCAGGAAAGAATCTCCCGGGCTGTGGCACGGTATGACACTGAACCATATGATGGAGGCCAAAGTTATCATCCAATTCTTTTAGAGCAACGGCTTTCTCGGGTTAGGTTGATACGGTCAACAACACTCCACCAGCAACTGAAGAATGATTTGGTCCAGCACCTTTGGACGCGAGAAGGAAGTCGTGGCCAAGCACGACGCCGACGCCGGCGATGAACGCCGAAATGTTGAAGATGTCTCCAATACCATTGTGTGTTTGTTTGTTTGTGTTTGTGGCTGTCGTTTTGTGTTTGTTTGTGATTGTTTTTTGTTTTATTTGTTGATGTTTATTTATGTTTGTCTTAAATTTTCTTGTTTTATTTTGGTGAAATGAAATAAAGATATTGGTGGAGACAAAATATAGAATTTATATTTTAGGTAATAAAATTATAAATTCAAATATAGTCAATATTGACCTTTAAAATAAAACTAATGGTATAATTTTTATAAATATTTAAACTATAAATTATAACTTAACTATAACTTAATCTAAATTAGGCTTAATTTAATTATATACAATTACATTACTCTCAGCTCTTACTCTCAGCACCACTATAGCTTCAGCACATATCACTCTCACTCTCAGGACAAAAAATCACTTTTCAGGCCAAAAAATCACTTTTCAGGCTATGTCTTACTCTCACTCTCACTCCCACCACTGTGGATGGCCTTAGCAGAGAGATGGCCTAGCTGATTTATCAGATAGGAAACAAGATGATGTTTAACCTGGGAAGAGTAATGTTCAAACTGATTGCTGAACACGCTACATCGAAATGATCTCTTCACCAGATCTGTTTTCCTTCTCTGATTTTTGAACTGATCGTTCGTCAAGCTCCAGAATTGCAGACTCCAAATATGATTCTCTCCAAGACCCCGCAGAAGTTCACTGTGGACCACAAGCTCTTCAAAGGCCACCATGTGAATGACCTCACACAGCCGGGATGGAAATTTAAGGATTTCCCAGAGTCGTCAAAACGAGGGGGAGCTCGCATGGCTTGTGATGAGAGGTCCAAGCTGATGAAGGAACTGGATACAATCATAGCTGCAGACAAGGAACAGCGCAAGCGGATCAACAGGCTGGCCCGTGCCCTTTGTTACCCAAGCAACGATGAAGAGGAGGCTGATGAATCTAATGGTGTTTCGGATGATACGTCGTCTGGCTAAAGGTCCATTGCTGAAAACTTTTGAACTTTAAACCTTGCTACCTTTCATTTTGTGTTGTCTCAGTGCTTGTTCTGGCACATTTCTCGTTCTGTTTGAACTTAGATTGGACCCCTTGCCAGTTTGTGGCAAAAAGGGGGAGTATTTTGAGGTTGACACTTTTGTGCCCTCAATTGTGTCTAAAGCCTAGATTGTTAGATAGATATAGCTAGCATCTAGTAGATTTGGTTTTGCCAAAATGCCAAGGGGGAGATTGATGTTCCCATGAATGGCATGTGTTTGGCAAAACGGCCTTAGACAGTTCAAACAGGTGTTCAAGTAGAGTTCCTCACAGTCTGGCACTCAAGTACAACGTGGAGCAGACGCAAGGATGCTTTTCCGGAAGGTTCTAAAGATCGAAGATCTTTCGGGTGAAGTCGTCCAGCGAAAAAGTCAAGATCCAGATATTATTGGCTGACATGTCGTGGAAGAAATCCGAATCTTCCCTAAGATTGGATCAAAGATACACATAGAATATTTAGGAATATTTCCTAAATATTTGATGAGGTTATCTGCAACAGATTTGGAAATTCGCCTATGCATATAAATACAATGCTAGGGCAACCAAATCGGTATCGCTTTTCTGAGAGACACGAGAGTGCATTTGTGAGATTGGAGAAGAAGAGCGACGGCTGTTTGATCATTCATCACCGGAACATCAACGGCGCTGCTACAGTCTGTTCAGTGTGCTGTTCAGACTGTCTGTGATCGACCATACTGCTGCACACATCATTGATCACTGCTGGCTTTCGGGAGAAAGCAACCGAGCTTCGGAGAGAAGATCGAGGACGTTCGGACAGGAGGTTCAGACAAAGGGGATCGCGGCGAACTGCGGTGAGCCGAGGTTACAAATCTGAGAGACGGTGGTTTAGAGGCTAGGTGATTACAAACGAGGAGTTGTGTAAGCGTAAGTCCACTTGTAGCTCTAAAACACGTAATAAAGATTTGTGTCCCTTTTAGGGGTGTGGGAAACCCCCCAGAGTAGGCGTAGCCGAACTGGGTATCATACTGCGTGTGCTCCTACTTTGTTCTGCTTGCTGCACTGTCACAAAGGTGTTTAAGGCCTGTCTCAAATAGTCCCTTGAACAGTAGCTTGAACAGGTTACTATATTTCACACACCTTCTCGTTCTTCAACTTGGATGACAATCTTACCTCCTTCCTCGCATGCGCACGCAGTGTGATGTCATTTGACCTTGAGGGCAGACATAGTTCCTCCTTGGGGAAAATGGAAGGATCCACTTTAAAGCTATATTTTCTCGTATTCAAGGGTACCATCCCTGTACTTATACACTCAACAAGGCATTCATTAGACGTGAAAGTGACTCTATGCACTTCTTTGGCGGAGAAAGAGACAAATTGTTCTTTAGAGATCATGTGACCTGAGCAGGCACTGTGTCCGTACCGGGGACAACTCCTCTCTCCAACATGCAACAAGAGACATTAGTTCTTACGCACCTAGATAAACTTAGGCTTACCTGGTTTGTGTGCAGTATGAGCATCTCTAAGTTCACTCATGTCTCTAGGATCCTTTTCTGAGGTCACATTGGATACGTGCCTTGATGGGGATGTCTGTCTCTGTGCTCTTTGACAGGTACTGCCTTGTCGCGAGGCAATGTGTACAAATAATATTTATAAGTCCGCTACTCGCGACTTCACTATTGGGTAGCAAGTGGTAAGTAGGGGTCGAACCCAAAGGAATTAGGGGGATAGTTGCTCTTTGAGGTGATTGTACAGCGAGGGAGCGTGTTTTAGGTTGGTTGAGGTTTTAGAGCTAGTAACTACGTGACTTTTTGGTTGGTTTTGGTTTTTGTGTGCAAAAAGTAAATGACTGAAAAATAAATACTGAAAAATAAAAATAGAAGACTTACAGCGGGTGATGCGTGATTGGCAAGTCCTCCGGAAGGTGAGCAGTTGATAGAGCAGTTTATACTAAAATTAAAAGTAAGTGCAGGTGGTGTTTTTAATTTAAGGAAAGCATTCGGTTTTGGGGGCTTTGTATCATAGCCTGTTTATCATTGACCCTTAGTGATCTTACTAAGTATTCAAACGTGTATCAAGGCCATTCGAAGCACTCGATTTGCCACACTGTCTAGCCCATTCCAAGGTCGTAGAGCACTTGTTCTACTTAGACTAATACCCCATTCCAAGGTATATTAGCCTGTGTGCATCCATTTGGTCAGTCATTCCCGAGCAACCAAATGGTTTTTTAGAGAGGTCAAACTCCTCAGATAAGCTTTGCCATTCCAAGCATCCACTTATCCGAGTATGTTTACGAACCCCACGGAAGAGTTTTGCCATTCCAAGCATCCACTCAACCTTGGAAGTTCTAACCTAATATATGGCACATAGAAAAAGTTTTGAATACAAAGAAGAGGCACTGAGAGTATAGCCTAAAACATTTTATGATACAAGTACACCCCTTCAACCGAATGAAGAGTTTAGCTACGAATATCCATAGAAGTGGATACCATAGCTAAGTACTCGAGGGTTTTTGAAAGACAGTAAGTAAAGGAGAATACTCAAGAACCAACAGGAGTATTCCCTAAACTACTATAATACTCAAGAACCAACAGGAGTATTATATATTTCAAAACCAAACTTACAAAGTAACAAACTTAGAGAGAGAAGTGTTTATTGATTTTGGGCTTATGAAATGAGGAGGAGGAGCTCTCCTTTTATAGCTAAAGTGAAGAGGAATGGAGGGCTAGGATGGGAGCACATGGCAAGCCATCCATGGAGGAGGAGGAGCCTCCCAAAGCCGCCGGTCCTCTTGTCTTCTTCCCCAAAGCCGCCGGGTAGCCGGTCATGGAGGAGGAGGGGAGGTGGCTTTGGCCACCTCTTGCACAAAGTCGCCGGTCACCATGGGAGAAGGGAGAGTTTTGTGAGTTTTGTGCAGTCTTTTCACAAAACTATCAGTGTAATTCAGCTCCGGACTGACTTTGATTGTTCTTTGGTTGGATTTGTTTTGAGTGATTCCACGTCAGGATCTTGAGATTTCTTCAGTCAGCGTCTGATCGTGACCTTGGAATGACTCGTAATATCTTTTCTGCGTAAAAACTCCTCCTTAGCATGTATTCTCTCTAAGCTCCAAAATGCCCTGTAGATAAATATCGGAACTAACCAGCAAAAGTTAACTAGACAAACAGTCTAATTTGGTGGGTTTAACTGTGTTTTTGATTCGTATAATTATGGTCCATCACTCTTGCTCCACGTTCACCTCATTGGGGACATTTCCGTCTGTGGTGGTATTCCTGTCTGCAGTACCAACACACTTGAGTTTGTTTGCCATACCTGGTCTGTGCCCTTTTCTCAAGATTCCTACGGAGGGGACAGTGCCTTCTGGAGTGGCCTTCATGCCTGCAATACCAATATACCTGTGCTGGGGTGGCATACCTGGCGTTAACCTTCTTTTCCTCATGCTTGCGACGTAAGCAGTCCCTATGGAGGTGTCCTGCCTGGCCACAGTGCCAGCACACCCTGTGATGTTTGAGGTCCACGTATTTGCTACGTCCTGGTGGGATAGATGTCTTTACTATTCTGGAGGCGAAGTCTATGTGAGAGGGATTCGTATTCTTAGCCTGCTTGAGCCATAGTGTGTATGCCTTCTTTCCATCGAAGGGAACAGTACACTCATCCATTTCATCAGACTTACTCGTGTTCTGGCACTTGAATCCAGATAGATTACTATCGTGCTTCAGGGATGTCCTTTTAGCAGTTGTCTGAGTATCGTTCTCTGAATCGTACCCTATCCCTGGTCTGGATACAAATCGCTTCGGGAAATCATCCTTGATTTCCTTGGGTTTTGATTCTGTAAGCTCTTTCAACCACGCGTCCTTGTCACTTTCCTTGATGACTTTGTTATCCTTCACTTCTGTCAATAGTTTGGCATTTTGGGATTCCAACTCAGATATCATATCCTCAAGGTCTCTGATTTCCTTTAGCAGGGCTTCTTTATCGTCTTCATTGGTGGTCTTGATAGCTTCCAGTTCAGATAGCAACTTGGCATTCTCAGATTCTAGGATTGCTATCTTCTCTTCAAATTCTGTCAACTTCTCTACCCGAGGGATGGCTTCCTCTTTCTGAAGTTTTGACAATTGTCCTTCTAGGGAGCGAATCCTTTTCTGTAGTTTGTACTCTGTTTTGCATAGCTCCTCTTCAAGTCTCATTGCTTACTCTGACCACTGGCTCCCATGTTCCTCAAGACCTGCAATTTGTTCTTCTTGTTCTCCGTTCTTCTCAGTCAGCTTCCTCAGCAACTCCAGAACCTGTTTATCAGAAAGGTCAGATAACCTTGTAAAAGTATCTGGACTTATTACCTCATCTTTTGCCATTATGCACACTGTGTCCCTTGGGTCCTCTTCTTCGCTCTCTCCTTCTGATTCACCCCAAGCTGCAAGCATGGCCTTGGTGCTCTTTTGAGCCAGAAGCTATCCTACTCTCTTGCTGAAGCAGTCTTTAGCCAAATGTCCTTTTTTCTGACAGTGGTGGCAAATCATCTCCTTTGATGACTTCTTCCCTTTGAAGGATCCCATCCCTCTAATTCCTGCCATCCTGAGGGCTCTAGTTACCATTTCGGTGTCCTCGTCCACTATTTCATCAGTTTCATCAGTTTGGGCGAGTTCAAATGCTTTTTCGACCTTCAGAGCCAGGGAATGGTCCTTCTCAGGAGCACGCCTATCAGCTTTCCTCTGCTGGATACTGTCGTTACTCTGAAGTCGAGCGACTAGCTCCTCGAGGGTTATGTCCTTGATGTCTTTCTGAGCTTGAAGCGCTAGGGTCACAGCATCCCAATTGTGATTCAGCGACTGGAGGAAGTGGTGACTAACCTTCCATTCATCAATGTTCTCGCCGAGAAACTACATTTGCCCCACATACCCCTGGAAGCGAGAGTGAAACTCTTCCAGTGTTTCGTTCTTTCGTTGCATGGCATTGTCATAGTCTCTCATTGCGGCCAAAATTCGGTTTTTCTTCACATCCTCACTTCCGGAGTATAGCCTCTTCAGTGCGTCCCAAATCTCCTTGGTGGTTTTATAGCGGAGCATCTTCTTGAGGTCTCCCGGGCCAAGAGCTGAGTGTAGTACCTTCTTTGCTCTATTATTCTTCTCAAGGATCTTATAGTCATTGTCATCATAGTCATCCGTGCTCTTATCCTTAGTAGGATCCTTAGTATCCTTGATGAGTACCGGTCCCTTTTTGATTATCTTCCATAACTGACCATGCAGGGAGCATATGTGTGACTCGAACTGTTCAGTCCACCAATCATATTCACCAGGTTGCAGCTGAGGGGGTCTCCAGAAGCTGTCGCTGATTGTTGTCATCTTACCTGCAAAGCTAACTAATATCTAGACCGGGCTCAGATACCAATTGTTAGGATCGTTAGTTAGCAGTACTTGCCAAGTATCGATACTCGTCAAGTATATATGCAGCGGAAATAAGTAAAAGCATAAAAGTAAGATCGAGACATCAATATTAGAGGTGGCAAAATGGATGGATGGATGGATTCATGGATGTATTAAACGGTTCGCGGATTAAATGGATTTAATCCGTTAAGATCCATTAGTGTTAATGGATTAAACGGATGGATCACTAATGGTTGACGGATTAGCGGATGAATCCATTTGATCCATTTGATCCGTTTCATCTATTACATCCATTTAACCCATTTAATCCATTTAGTGCATTTACTCATTTAATCCATTTATTTTAAATGTGTATTAAAACTTTTTATGACTGCTAGGATGTATAAAGATCATTATTGAAACTAAAAAATTTAAATTGAGTTATTTCTAAACACACAAGATCAAATTGTCGTATTTTGCTAATTAATTTTAATTCAATTTAGACCTTTGCTGCTTTAAAATAGTGCTGGGAGCAAATAAAAAATCCGATGGAAGCAAGCTACATATCGTTGCGTAGATAACTCAAAGCTCTACAACTCTCTAGTTTGCACCGAAAGCAGAATGGGTCATTTAGAAGGTCGAAACACGAGCCGAAGTCAGACAGAAGTGTGTATAGCTACGAATTCTGCAGTTGCGCCGACTTTGGCTCGTGTTTCAACCTTTTAAACGACATTTCTGCTCTCGATGTAAACTAGAGAGTTGTAAAGCTTTGAGTTAGCTACGCAACGACGTATACCTCGTCTCGATCCGATCTTTCGTCTGTTTTCAGCACTCATTTGAAACATCAAAGGTCTAATCTGCCGTTAACGGTGTTATTACAATAATATTATTATTACATATGTATTTTAATAATTTAATTGAAAAGATAAAATATAAAAATCTGTTTAATAGATTAATGATAAATTTTTTGATGGATTAATAATTGCTTAATGGATTAATGGATGCTTAATGGATGAATGGATTAATCCGTTTAATCCGTTTACTAATGGATTGTTAATGGATTTGGATTGATTCAATCCATTAACTAAATGGATGGATAACGGATGGATTTTCATGGATGGATAATGGACGGATAATGGATAAATTTGCCACCTCTAATCAATATATAGTGGAAACCTAGATACTGGAATCAGTACCTAAGAAAACCCACTATCTTTTAGTTTCCTAGAAGGATTTCAAAGTAATCCCTTGTATTATTGTGTTCTCGGTTACAATTGAATAGATCACTCACCCAACCTCACTCAGCGGTGTACCGCCATACTTTCAGACGCACTTTAGTTCGTGATCTATCTTCGTTGTCACCGCACAACAAGTGGATACTTCACTTCTGGCTCAGATCGAAGTACTGCTCCCTCCGAGGCTCACCGTTGAATACCGGATTCAAAACTTCCTCGAACACGAACTCCGAAACGTGCTACTTTCGTGAACACGCAGCCAAGAATTCCCTGTCTCAAAAACCGCACCTTGAAAGGTAGCCGTAGCATCCTTTATATAGAGGGTATCAATACCGAAAAACCCTAGATTTTCTTGCTCGAAAATCTCTCATCTTGATCCACAAGTCAGGCCAAGATCTCCAAGCTGATTCGTCCATCCCATACTGGATTTATCAACCTTCCAATTTGATCGTCCCATTCCGATCTAATTGGATATGCGATTGAGATAAAGTTTCCTAAAATCTCTCACGCAATATTCCCAAATCTAACCAATTCCAAATCTCATTACAAACATCTCGAACTGATCTTGGAAATATACCAGCATATATATATATGCTAAAATCGATCTTGGGAGCAAAGATCCAATCCGAGGTACTGCTACTTCTCAGAGATCAACGCAATGCTTTGCACACTCAAGTAGACGTTACTTCCAGAGTACCTGTACTTAAACCTGCATACTCAAGTAACACATCAGCAGGATGTTTGTCCATCAAAACATACTGGAGTATACGTCCTCCAGACGTACGCCTACTCCAGGGGTATCATACTCCAACAGCATGTATTCCAACTTGACGCCGACAATGCTTTTCTACATGGTGATCTACATGAAGAGGTTTATATGCTAACTCCACCTGGTTTTGATTCAGCGGAAAAACAACAAGGCCTTGTTTGCAAGTTACAAAGATGCATATATGGTTTAAAACAAGCCTCTCGACAGTGGTTTTCTCGCTTCAGTGATTCACTCATTGACTTTGGTTTTCAGCAAAGTCTAGAGGACTATTTCTTATTCACACTCAATAGGGATAATCAGTTCACCATCTTATTAGTTTATGTTGATGATGTTGTCCTAACAGGCACATCACCAACCCTGATCAAGCAAATAAAGGAGTTCATCCATGAAAAGTT
The DNA here is from genome assembly GCA_033675395.1 of Rhodiola chrysanthemifolia. Classification (NCBI taxonomy): domain Eukaryota; kingdom Viridiplantae; phylum Streptophyta; class Magnoliopsida; order Saxifragales; family Crassulaceae; genus Rhodiola; species Rhodiola chrysanthemifolia. The sequence continues at coordinate 19,047,946 of CM066204.1, forward strand.
TCGAATCAAGGACTTGGGGCACTTAAAATATTTTCTTGATATAGAAGTTGCGAGATCAAAAGAAGGTATTTTCATTAATCAAAGAAAATATGTCCTTGACATCCTAGAAGATCACAACTTTACAGACTCGAAGCCAGTCCAAACACCACTGGAAACTAAGCATGGACTCAGCAAATATACTTCACAGCCTATTACCGATCCTACAGTGTACATGAAATTAGTGGGTAGACTCATTTACCTCACTATTACTCGTCCAGACTTGGCCTTTGCAGTCCACACGTTAAGCCAATTCATGGCTACTCCCACAGAAGACCATCTGAAAACTGCCCATCGACTCCTCCGATATATTAAACTCGCACCCGCACATGGTATTCTCTTTTCAGCGATTTCGGACTTAAGGCTCACTGGTTATTGCGACGCCGGCTGGGCTAGTTGCCCCATTACTCGACGCTCCATCACAGGTTATTGTATGCTCCTTGGCCCTTCTGTTGGGTCTTGGAAAACCAGAAAACAAGCCGTCGTCTCTAGGTCATCGGCTGAATCTGAATATCGTTCTATGGCCTCCGCTTGCAGTGAAATATTGGCTAACTCGTCTTATGGCTGATATGAACATCCCCGTCGTTCCGCCGGTGCCCTTATTTTGTGACAGTCAGTCTGCCATTCACCTCGCCCGCAATCCCGTTTTTCACGAACGTACAAAGCATGTCTAAATCGACTGCCACTTTATCCGACAGTTCGTCAACAATGGCACAATTCACCTGACATCAATTCATACATCTGAACAACCCGCTGATCTCTTTACAAAGCCCTTGACGCACGACCGTCTCCTCCATCTATCTTGCAAGCTGGGTGTGAGTAATTTCCTCCACAGCCCAGCTTGAGGGGGGTTTTGGAACTATATCTACCTCAAGGCTCACATTGTAATTACCCATAGTTAGTTTTCATATACACAGCTCTACAGGGAGTCATGGACTAATATTGTAACACACTAAACTGTATATAGTGAGGCCTCCTGTACACTCTTTTTCATTAATGAAATCAGCAATATTCTTCAGAATCTTTACGTGCAAATCTCAGATCCAATCTAGCTTATCCAATGCTCTCAGATCCAATCTAGCTCAATCAATGCTCTCGGTCCATTTCTGGTTTATCAACAACTTCTTCGCTATTTATACCCTCATGAACTTGTAAATCAAAACATCTCAGCTGCGCGCTGTAAACAAATTATGTCTAAGCCTGCGCTTCGAATCTGCATCATCCTCTTCGCCGCTCTACTTTTCACTGCAGGTTTGTTAAGTAACAAAAAAAAAATTAAGTAAGAATTTTGCGGTTGGTTTGAAAAAAGAAAATTTTCGGCTTGCAGTTTAATTTGCTGAGTGTTTTTATTGTTAGAGGTGCAAATGGCGGAAGCGCGACTTTGTGAAAGGAGGAGCAAGACTTGGACAGGATTTTGTGGAAGTTCAAACAACTGTAACAGACAGTGTAGGAACTGGGAGAAGGCGAATCACGGAGCTTGTCACGCACAGTTTCCTGGCTTCGCGTGTTTTTGCTATTTCGACTGTTGAGTACAAGTCTGAAGACTGAAGTGGCAGAAATATAAACTTCATGGTTTAAGGAAATGCTTGTAACTTATGCTGAAAATAAGTGCTGTCCAGTGCCCAGTTTAAATCTAACTAATAAAATCGTCCTAAAAAACCAGTCTCGCTGAGAATGATGATTGGGTACTTTTCGCTAATAGTAATCGGAATCTTATATAATTTAAAGCAACTTTTACATGAAAATGAAATAAGAATCTGCCAATAAAGAGGGCTATATATAATTTCAAATGGTTTTGATTTAAGTGCAAAATCTTAGCATCCTTTATTTGTCGGTGAGAAGATAATTTATGGACCCAACCCCCACCGCCATTTTCGAGCACTTCCTCTAAGGATCTTACCGTGTCATCCCGCATACTCCTTTGTTTCCTTCTGTTATTTTACAGGTACTATCAGAACCGAGAACTTCAAAAAAAAATTACTTAGCCCGGTCACAGCAGCCAAAAACTTTACACTATACTAATAATTTTACTAAAGACATCCTCGGAATAATTAAAAATCATATCTTATTGTCTGCGTAATTTGTCATATATATGAAAAAAGCAGATAGGCAATTTTTGGTGTTTTTTTGGAATGCTGTTCGGGCAGGATTTATCACATTCCCAAGTTCCAACATTCGTCTGTGCTTCAAATTTATCACATACAGAAAGGATAGGAAACTCTGTGAACTCGAGGTAACTTTACGGAGAAGATGACAGCCAATACATTTAAGGAGTCAGAACAATAAAGGATAGAGAGCATCGTAGTCATCATCGAAATATAAGATAAGAATATGAACTTTGAGAAGAATGATGATCTTGTCGTCCCTTGGAAGTAATCAGATGCACACAATGCCAAGTTGAGCTAAAAATTAGACACCCCCACTAGCAAAGAATATATTTATGTTTAGTGTTTCAGGAAGATCAATAAAAAGAAAGAGTGCCAACAGAACTGGTAAGTATTTTTGGCTTAAGAAAAACTATCACTGGCCAGCGGTTTAATAAAAAGTTGATAAATAGACTAGTTGTTAAGCATAGCTGATTCTGATACTCATTAACTTTTTAAATATGCTATGCATCAAAGATGTGTGGTTTCTGAGGTGGAGAATCACATCTTACTGTATCGCCGAAAAAATACTGTCAACTTGCACCACCACCACAGCCCTTCTTGTTTATAAGGACCTCGCAGGCAAGCGATTCTTCAGATTATAACACACTCAAGTCCTTTCCGTTGCCTAGAAATTAGGATTAAGTGTTTTTTTAGTTCGTTTCTCAGCGCTTCTTCTTGTTTGGTCAGTTTTTATATTTTGGATAAATTTTTTGAAGGGAGTATTTTTTGAAATGGCATCGAGAAGTTGTAGCTCATCGTGGACAGCGAAGCAGAACAAACAGTTTGAAAAAGCGCTGGCGCTGCATGATAGAGATATCCCCGAACGCTGGCAAAACATTGCCAGAGCTGTAGGGGGTAAATCTGCAGAAGAAGTGAAAAGGCATTACGAGATTCTTGTCGAGGATCTCATGCATATTGAATCTGGTCAAGTTCCTCTACCAAATTACAGGAACAGTGGAAGTAACGGCAGAGGATTCAACGATGAACGGAGGTAAACCAAAAATTTAACCCAAAAAAAGAAGTTGTCTTGGTTAAATTTCTTCTGCACATTTTAGGCCCTCCTCGACTTATTTCCTAATTTAATCTATCTTAGGTCGACGATACTTTCTGCCTTAAAACCACATGAAATTTAATCTCACTCGCTTTGAGTCACAAGCACATGGACATAGGACATGTTGTATTCTTCCTAGACTAGTTCGTTGTATGATGCGACGAACTAGCCAGATTCCATTAAATAAGAAAATCGTACGACATATGTTATTTATAATTAAACTACTGGATTCTTCATGAAGCCTAATAAAAAAAACTAACCAACTTGTGATTAAGTAGCATTTAGCGTAAATTAATAAACAAGATGATCTCTTAATCTCGATCGAGTATTTGTAACCTTGAAACTTGTTGATAAAATATTAACAGTTATTTTATCGATGTTCTGTCGTTGACAGGGTATTGAAGAATCTAAAGCTGTAGCAAGATACCGTTGAAGAATCAGTTCTGCATAAATAATGTCTACTGGCTGCAGCTGCAGTGCTGTGGTTCTTCTAGACTTGCCTATTTACGTAAAAGCTACAAGTGTATTTTCAACTTATGTACCGATGAACATCGGAATATACTAACTGGACAGATCAATGTAGCTTTTATCTAATCCATCTTCCGCCATTTGAATTTCCATATCAGACAGAGCAATGAGGTGCAGTTTGAGCCACAGAGGTTTAAAATAAAATAAGCTGCTTATTTACTTATAAGCTGCAATATGACTTCAGACATGTGCTTATAGTTATCACTGAAGTTTCAAAACAAGGAGAAAAAATAATAATATTTCTTTCAATTGTAATTTTAGTTACACATTTAGAAACTACAATCAGGGGAGCATTCGGTTGAGGCAGAATTGGTAGAATGAGGCACGTGAGGCACGATCTGGGCCACTCATTTAGATGATGTGGCAGGGAATAATACCAGAATAGTGTTTTGCTTTTTACTTTTTGAATAGTGCAGGATTTTGGTAGTGGGACACGTGGCGCACCCATAAAGCACGTGGGGTTTAGATGTGTGGCTCAGATCGTGTCTTACTGTCTCATTCTTAGAAGGGATGCCTCATTTGAACACTCCTCCTGCAATCAGACTTTCATCCTCATATAAGAAAACTAGTTCTAATTTTAAAAGATAATTAGATTACAATAGTAAAAGAAGCTATTAGAAATCAATCGTAAATGATAATTCCACTGTAATTCAAAAAGTGAAGTTGTATTTAAATTTTTCGCGAAAGGATAATAGCATATTTCTTCTTACATTTTGTGTATGAAATTCTGTCCTCACAGCAAGAACTACGAATGCCAAAACAATGGGCACTGCCGACTAAGAAGCGTATTTACTGTGTTCTTAAGTCTCCTCTGTTGAAATTCAAATTTGGTAAGCCGCTGGGCCTAAGTTATCCAACGAACATACCCAACAAAGCCTGCAGGCATGCACCGCAACCCTTTCTCAAGGCCCAAATAATTGGGAAATCCTTGTCGGTTGTTGGTGGGAGTCGAACCATGGACATTCCCCACCCTTTAACATGAACTTGCAGCTCATATGGTTAACATGTTGTCTGCAAGGTCATGTTAAAGGGTGGGGAATGTCATGTGTTCGACTCCCACCAACAACCGGCAAGGTTACAAAATCCAAGCATTGTTCTTGGGCCTTGAGAATGGGTTGGGGTGCATGCCTGCAGGCTTTAGTTTGATACAGGGACGGTTCCAGCCATGTCCCGGGGGTTCCAGGACCCCCTCCGTTTCGGCGAATTTTGATCAAGCAGCCATCTTTAGTCGCTGATTTCACCAGCTTATCCTTTGAATTTCATCTTGATGTAAACATGAAAGTTATAGAACATTCAATTAGCTTTCCGATGATATATATATCGTCTTCAACGGATATCGGACGAGGCCTTTGTGAGCTCCAGAAGATTGATCGCTCATTAGTAACTTCAAACATACGGTTTATTTCGACTTGGTTTTGAGTTACCTTAACGTTATATTTTGGTTTAGGTGTAAACATAGAACTTGTAGCCATTATCCTTAGTTTTATGTTCTAGGTGATCGATTTCCCAAATGATGCTCTGGTTGTTTGATATCCCGTTACAAAGTTGCTACGGTTATATGTGGTTAACCACGCACACTTGTAGGCGACTCTAGTTTGAGCATGTTTTCAGCTGCTTTAACGTCCGATTTAGATCTTAATATCAACTGAAGAGTCGTAACCTATTAAATTATCTTTCCAATGACATATGAATCGAACTGATAGGGTAATTGATGTGATTTTTATGACCTTCCAAAGTTAGGTCATCAATGTACTACATATATGAGTTTGAATTTAGTATTTTACTTAACTTCCATAAATGATATATATCTGCAATTTTTTTTTTTTGCCTCAGACCAATATCCTTATTCATCGATGAAAAAAAATTTAGGACCCCCTCTTACAACGCTATGGAACCGTCACTGGTTTGATATGCTTCGCTGGTTAACTAAGGTCCAGCGGACTATCCATTTCAATAAAAGTGCACTCCCATATGGTTAACATGTTGCCGCAAAGTCATGTTAAAAGGTGGAGGCCCAACCAGCATATTCAAATATCAACATCCTCACGTGCACAAATATGCCAGGTTCCATTTTGAAATCAGAACCCACCAGCGCCTCATTGACATTCTTTACCCAACCATTGACTCGTTGATGCAACTAGACCTTCCTGTCGAAGTCGAGCTGTAGAATATTTCCAGAAACTCCATAATTGCATGTAGATGTTTTGTTTTTACATTTTTAGTCTTCTCCATCTTCAAATAACAATCTCTTCTGCTTTTATATTGTGTTTAATCTTTTGAAACTTGAATCATCAGTTTCAAAGAGCAATTGAGTATTAAAAGGCAATTTTGCTACAAGTAAAAGACTCTTCATGTATATTTGAATATCAACAATCATATTCCACCATCATACATACACCCGGAAGGCTGAAAAGCCTCCGCAATTTGTACCTTCTGGGCAAGCAAATGCAACTAAAATGTTAAAAATACTTTGTTTACAGACTACGGCACAGCTGTAAGCAGGTAAAATACATCATCAGCATCTCTTAAGATATCTAAACGTTGATGTCTGATCTTTTCGATCTAGCGCTGTTGATTTCTAGGGAACCTGCATACGAGGACAGTCTAGGGAGATTGTAACCGTCCGTCGCCAAAACTGGTTGCTGTGGGTATAGTGTGGGAGGAGGTGTGAGATTACGTTGAGCAGGAAGGGGAGGGACTGCATTGTATTTGTAGGGGTCATCGGGTACACTGCAAGACAAGATAACAATTTGATGAAATTATGATCGCACTTTGAATAACCCAAGTGTTATGGCAAGAGTTTTCAAATTCCATCAAAAGAGACCACGAAATGCATCATAGTTGAGCAGAATGGATGGACATCTCTATTGCATGCACATTGTGGTATCCAAGCCACAAAGGTAATGTTGACAGAAAAAGCATTAAAAAACTAGAAATACAAAACTAAATAAACAATGAGTGGTGAGGCAACATACAATATACTGGTTAGCTTAACGAGGGATACTAGAACAGGCAAAATCATTGTCATGCTAGAAATATGCAGAAGATACCTTGTACTCTTGTAGAAAGAATCATAATCATCTATACTGTCATCTAACCGCTGCTTAGGTCTCTGGGGTTGTGGTATGGACCAATGAATTGGTCCTGGTAAGTCGTCTGAGAAATATCGTCTTCTGATCAACTGAATAGGGAACACTGATAAGACAGAAGGGGAAAATGTAGCAACAAAATAATGTTTAGATGTGTAAGTGACAGACCAGGTGAAAGAACTTCATTACTGCTTCCTTGTCGTACCTGGATTCTTTTGCAGCCTGATCACATTCACCACAGAAGTGATTCAGTTTGTAGCATTAGTCAAGTCAATAATAAAACTGACTAAATTCACCAATTCACAAATACCATAAGACTCGATGAAGTTTAAACAGCCATCAGAAAAATTAATGATGTGCTACCTCAAGGCACATACACATGTGAATCAACACTTTAATTATGCTTGAAGATATACCATACTAATAGTGAGATAATCAATTTATACTGGCAGCTGCAGGTGAAAAATAATATCCTACGATCCGTTCTTGGTTCTTTCTAGTTTTATTCCTTATTAGTTTTTTGGCCACTGATTTCAATGAATGTTGTTTACGAGGACTGATTTCTTACAGCAATTAAACCTCCACTTCCGGGAAAACTTTCCGTCAGAGGAAGTTCTTCGCTGGATGTAGATGGAAGTAACCCTTGCTTCTCTACCCATTGCCGAGCTACATCAACAAGATTTCCACTACTCCCTCTTGTGCCTTCTTTGGCAGCGATATCAGCTTTATTACCAATGACAATATATGGAACAGGTAAACCACCCGGACCTCCATTTCCCATGGGTGCCGTAAATGTTCCAGTTGTAGCAATTTCCACTGCCCACTTTTGCAAACTGGTTTTGGTTCTTCTTTGGCTAAGATCATGGACAAAAATAACACCTAAAGCAAAGTTCAAAGGAGAAAATATTATCACAAAATATGCACTTCTTTGAACAAGGGAGATTTTACAGAGTAATTAGACCGAGTCAATGGTGTTAAGTACTGTGATATAATATGAACAGTTTAGTGACTCCTCATATTACACACTTAACTATTGACTGGTTGACCTAGAATACAAAGTCTACAGCTTCAGCAAGTCCAAAGCTGTAGATGGTCAAATTCATGTACATCCAACAATTCAGACAGTAATCTGCATCACAAAGATTGTAGCACATAGCAAACAAAAATCAGATGTTACCATTAATCTGGGAGTAAAACAGAGAGCGGCAATCCTTGTAGCGGTCATGTCCCGACACATCCCAAAGTTCAATAAAGAAATCTCTCTCGGTGTCACCTTTGATGCTACTTGATGAGCTTCCAGCATTTCCAAATGTAGTATGCTGGCAAAGTGTCATTAAACTTGATTGCAAATTCAATCCATGAGATAGAAAAACAAGGGAAACTTTTGCAGAAGTCTAAACCATAATGCCATTAGAAGAAAATGGAGACATGACTTACCTTCACTCCAACTGTACATCCAATTGTTTGAGGTGGTCGAGCAATAGAAGAACCTTTTACAATGAGATTAACTAAAGAAGTTTTCCCAACACCTGGAATTGGAAATTAGATCACATAGACAGATATAGAAGACAGCTATCCATAAGAATGGAGAAGCAGTACCAAAATCGAACAAATAGCTGAAAGCCTTTGCTTGAACAATAAGTAGCATCTATCAAACATATGTCCAGCGAGTTCACACAAGCATTGACCATGGAAAGAAAAAGCTCAAGATTCACCAACACATGGAATGGATCGATACATATGGATGATTTATCAGATGATAAAGCTGCCAATATCTACCCAGCATGTGAAAATCCCAAACGCATTAACATGCAGCAATCATTCACCAATTCAAGGAAAGTAACTATTTCATCATTCATCCTCAATCTGATCCAACAATTTAGATAACAAAATTACCTGAATCGCCAACAACTAGTACCCGAACCTGCCCGCAAAGTGGTCCTACATTGGCTTCCTTGGTCTCCCTCTCCCTCCAAAACATACTTACCTCACTAGTCACTACAACAAAATCGGAGAATCTCGTACTAGTTTTCAGATCCTAAATGCCGCTTGGAGGCTTCGATAATCTGCCATGTTTCCCAAACACATCAAATCAAATAAACTGAAACAAAACAGACATCTGGAAGCACATCCAGATCCAAAATAAAAAAACGAACACGAAATTAAACAAAATCTGAGCCTCACACACCTATGGATCGATGTCGATTTGCGCCGCCGAAATCCGTCGGGATGTTGGAATCTGTGAAAAATGAAAACGACGAACGGCAAGAATGCATTCGATTTGAGCCTCACTGAAGCGTCAACGCTCACGATCCGCGACACACCAAAGCGTCGATTGACTTCTGGGGAGGTTTACGCAGAGAAGAAGTTGAGTAAAAGGTTATTAGATCGGACTTCGATTCTTTCCTGCACATTTTCTGCTGCAGAGATGATGCACGGTCGCGTTTTTCAGGCCAAAACGACGCCACTTGGTGTTTCAAACTCCCTGCTCTTTTACATTACATATAACTAGGATATAAAAAAATATCAAATAAATATCACATTTAAATATAAAATTATAAATTATCTAAGAATTCGACAAGGATCAATTATAATTCGGGACGCTTTTTGTAAATAAAAAAATTAAAAAGGACTTATTTAACAATACATAACAAATGCGAGAGTATAAACATACTAAAAATTATCCAGACTTAACAGATGCATAAGTTATGTCTGGTCGGACTTAACTTGGATAAAATTAAGTCTGAATTGAAATCCGAGATATGTGGAATGAATGCCCCTCCGTGTTATATCCGAAATTTCTACGAAATTGGGCACGTGTCAGCTTGAAACCCGATTTTTAGTTTTCATGTATAATCGTGTGGTTTTTACTTGAACCGCACTCTAAAAGTGGTGTTTCCGTGTTTGAGTTTAAATATCTTGACTTGTAATGACAAATCTAGGGTTCAAAAGTGTTTACCAGTCCCATCTTTCATGTGAACTTAGCTTCGAATCTTGTGTTGAATGAGTTATACCCATCATTCAAAAAAAAAAAAAAAAAAAGTTGCATAGGATAACTGACCAGGAGGCATAAGCCAGCCTTGTAATATACATGCTGATTCATCAAAAATAATATTCCCATGCATTGACATCATATGATGTCGTTCAGAGTTTCCACTCGGTTCACACAATTAAATTTCACAGTGCCCGAATATAAGAGCCGAAACTATAGAACCTCTTTTGTGAGTCTTTCCATGAGCGCCTTAGAGAGTCCCATCACACTATCAGATCCTCCAACCTGAATTTTAGGATGGGACATGTCATAATGTTTTCCTAAAATATCATGCCCAAATTCTCAGATATGGGATATATATCAGTCACAAGTCACAACTGAATGATATTATTGTCAAGAGAAGCGATCAAATGAGGCAGGGCTCGGTAGAATGAGGCAGTGAGGCACGATTTCGACCGTCCATCTAACCCCCGTGCATCTGAGGCGCGTCACGTGTCCAAATAGTGAACTCCCACTACTTCGAAAAAGTAGTGTGAACGCGTTTGACGGCTCGTGACACGTGGCTTCGCCACGTGCGTCCGATCAACTCCATCAACGACTCGGATCGTGCCTCACTGATTCATTCTACCAACCCTGCCTCAACCGAGTGCTTCCTTTATTGTCAATATACATTTTATAGTAGTAAAAGCTGTATGAGGTGAGAGACGAACTAACCACTTCTTTGACACATGGTTGTATTAATGGATGCTCGATAATTAATGCACCAGCAACGTTTAGCACAGCCCCTTCCTCAATCTGCATCCCACGATTCTATAAGCTATTAGAAAGTAACAAAATGACTAAAACTTAAGAGCTACATAGAAAGGACAAGATCACCAGATTATTGATTGTTTCTTTGGGTATCTCATGGAAATATATCTGTAAGAATAAGAAAATTTAAGTTTGTTAATAATTTTGCAACATCTAAATAGAAGCAGAAATGAGTTGCTTCTTGAACAGTCATCCTTATGTGATCTAATTCTAATCACATCGGCATCATTATACAATTGGTTCATGGTAAATTAGATTTACAAACAACAATAAGATATGATCTTCATTTTTTCTTCATGTTTCCGGCATCAACCTTCCGAAACAAGACTAAGGGCAACCGATTGATAAAAAACGAAAAAACCAAAACTCTTAAAAGCTGCATTGTACCTCCACTCTATCCCAATCTCCTTTCTTAACTCCTCTCGAGAGATTTGTTACAAGAATAGATCCTACAGTTGCTGCATGCCCTCCTGAATAGTCTAAGATTGGAAGAACAAGCTTCAGAAACTCTAATGTTAAAGAGATCAGAAAAGTAGTATTTCAATTATTTAAGAAACCTTTAAGAAATTTGTAAGCCTCTTCCTTGCTACTGGGCTTCTCTCTGACCATGCCATCATACACCACCACCTCAAGATAACAGAAGGAATGAGTTTACAAGTTCACGAAATACATAAGGACGGCGAATTGGAATTGGCTCATCCAATCAAATGCTGAACAAACATAAGGCCGTCCATATCTTATGTACGAGTTCGATTGAATGAAGTGGAGTGAATGAATTGAAACATTTAAAACTCAAACATAATTTTCTGTTAAATAGAGCATATTCTTCACCGAAACTATACATATAATAAGCTTGTTTCATGTACTGTGGCAGTGAGGAAAAATTATTGACTTTAACGTAGACTTCACAAACGCTTCCATTTATTTTTATTTTTTTGAAATATACTTCTTATATTCTAGGTAATATACTAAGTACCATTGAAGATATAAAAGCACAGTCACTCTAAGCATCTCAATAAGCTCATAGCTTGGTAATTTATTTGTATGATAACAAGATTTCATAGAGCAGATGCCACATTCTAGATTGTGGTGTTGGCGTGTTGCACCGGTAAAAATGTGGAAACAATATCATCAAGTGTCCGAAACTCATTGATAGATCATTTTTGGTGAAAATAGCATACTCTGGACAAGTCTTCTAATAAATCCACAAGAAAAGGACCACTAGGTAAAGATATGGAACCTGAAATAATACACTGATTCGGTAAAAGAACGCTGTCCAGTTATTCTCACTATATACATCAAGCAACTTCTTTTTAGAGAAAGATGTATTTCAAACCAATAATATATCAAGTAATTGCTAGCAACTTCCTCGACGCATTATACTAGAAAATATTTTTTTGGGGTACATAGACGGCCCCCCCTTGTTTTCATGACAGGACTAGGATGAACTAGTTAAATATCATAGGAAGGGGTACAAGACCAAAAAAAGCAATAATGTCATACTGTATCAGCCGCAAGCAAAAGTGTTGGATATGCATCTTTCTCTTGGCTTTTCTCAGTTGAAAGTTGAAGCTTTGATACAATGGCATCAGCCTAAGAAAGAATGTACCTCAAGTCAAAACCAAATATCGAATCCACTGTAAATATTTCCACCAATTACAAATCTAAATGCCGGAAATTCAACAGTTCAAGTTAAATGGAAACAGTTAGACATAGCTGAGGTGAGTCATATAGAAAAGGCAACTAACTACAACAACTGCGCACTCTATTTACTGCGTAGTGAAAAAAGACTACTTGCCTTTGCTTCGGCAAGGGCCATAACCAACTCTTCAGGCTTATCTTTCCTGATAACCTTTTCATCAATGTCTGCAGTCTACACAAATTCTCATTTAGCAACTAATGAAAAAGCCCTAAACTTCGAAAACATCCAACCACAAAGGCTGCTCATAATACCATTATGGTGAAATCGTATCCCATCTCAGTGACAATCTGTCTTCGAGCCACTGACGACGAGCCCAATATCAACTATAAAAACACAAAATTACACACAAGTGATGGAATTGAAGCATTGTAAAATGCTGCATAATACGAAAAACCTTAAATGGTTGAATGATTCTCGTCGAGGTCGTCGTCGTCATCCCTTCCATAGCTAATCAAGTTTGCGCCCAAAGTGATGAAAATTGTCAGCAGATAATTTGCAGAATAAATGCCTCCGGCCACCGCGCAAGCGAATACGAGAAGTTGCTACCGGTAAAATTATTTATTATTAATGGTAATAGGGTTTGGATCAAATACAAACCAATATTATAAATAAAAATTATAAATTCATAAAAAATTTGACACGTGTCAAATTGAACCAATCAAAATTTAGCCGAGATTTCATCTCGTCGGGGTTCTTTTTGTAAATAAAAAAAATACATGTGGACTTATTTAAAAATATATAAACGATAGGAGGGGTATAAACGTCCAAAATTTGCTACAGTAATGTTCAGACTTAAACCAATAATGACAATACTTGAAAAAACATTGTTCAGACTTATAAAAAAAATAATGAGAGTTAAACCATTAACGATCAGACTTAAATAACAATGTTCAGACTTAAAAAAACAATGTTCAGAGTTAAACCAGTAATGACAATACTTGAAAAAACATTGTTCAGACTTAAACCGGTATTAAACCAAAATGAGCTTCAAGGCAACAGAGAGCATCTCGCCTCGATCTTTTTGTTGCGTTGTGAGTAAACTGAGATCAAAGAAATTCAAACTCAAACTATCCAGGCTCATAAGGTAAGTAAGAAGATATTCTGTTATAACCTGCTTGTCAATATAATATTTAGGTAACATTTTACTGTCTGCAGGAGAGACATGTGCAATGAGAAGGCAGCAAAAGATTTGGTACTCAAGAACATGAAGCTGTATATAGAAAACAGAAGCATCCTAGAGGCAAATGAAAAACTGAGGCAGAGAGCTTGTTTCCTGCAGCAAGAAAACACCGCATTGACTACCGAAATTAAAAAGAAATTTCCTGCTGGTTTCCAGTACTTTACACCGGATACCACTGCTTGTTTATTTTAATGTTCTACATATAAGTAAGCTAAAGGACTGCAGTTTTCTATGTTAAGTCTGAACACTACCATTTAATCTGATTATTAAAGTATTTTTAAGTCTGAACGATACCATCTTAAGTCTGAACACTACCATTTAATCTGATTATTAAGTATTTTTAAGTCTGAACGATACCATCTTAAGTCTGAACACTACCATTTAATCTTATCATTGCCTATTTTTAAGTCTGAACGATACCATCTTAAGTCTGAACACTACCATTTAATCTAATTATTAAGTATTTTTAAGTCTGAACGATACCACCTTAAGTCTGAACAGTACCATTTAATCTGATTATTAAGTATTTTTAAGTCTGAACGATACGATCTTAAGTCTGAACACTACCATTTAATCTGATTATTAAGTATTTTTAAGTCTGAACGATACCATCTTAAGTCTGAACACTACCATTTAATCTGATTATTAAAGTATTTTTAAGTCTGAACGATACCATCTTAAGTCTGAACACTACCATTTAATCTGATTATTAAGTATTTTTAAGTCTGAACGATACCATTTAATGCATCATACACCACCAACGAAGTTCTTCTATAAATAGGAGCTAAGTAAACTTTACATAGCCATAAGTCAGTGCTGTTCCGGAAGGCCAGAGAACCATACCAAAATGAGCTTCAAGGCAACAGAGAGCATCTCGCCTCGATCTTTTTGTTGCGTTGTGAGTAAACTGAGATCAAAGAAATCCAAACTCAAACTATCCAGGCTCATAAGGTAAGTAAGAAGATATTCTGTTATAACCTGCTTGTCAATATAATATTTAGGTAACATTTTACTGTCTGCAGGAGAGACATGTGCAATGAGAAGGCAGCAAAAGATTTGGTACTCAAGAACATGAAGCTGTATATAGAAAACAGAAGCATCCTAGAGGCAAATGAAAAACTGAGGCAGAGAGCTTGTTTCCTGCAGCAAGAAAACACCGCATTGACTACCGAAATTAAAAAGAAATTTCCTGCTGGTTTCCAGTACTTTACACCGGATACCACTGCTTGTTTATTTTAATGTTCTACATATAAGTAAGCTAAAGGACTGCAGTTTTCTATGTTAAGTCTGAACACTACCATTTAATCTGATTATTAAAGTATTTTTAAGTCTGAACGATACCATCTTAAGTCTGAACACTACCATTTAATCTGATTATTAAGTATTTTTAAGTCTGAACGATACCATCTTAAGTCTGAACACTACCATTTAATCTTATCATTGCCTATTTTTAAGTCTGAACGATACCATCTTAAGTCTGAACACTACCATTTAATCTAATTATTAAGTATTTTTAAGTCTGAACGATACCACCTTAAGTCTGAACAGTACCATTTAATCTGATTATTAAGTATTTTTAAGTCTGAACGATACGATCTTAAGTCTGAACACTACCATTTAATCTGATTATTAAGTATTTTTAAGTCTGAACGATACCATCTTAAGTCTGAACACTACCATTTAATCTGATTATTAAAGTATTTTTAAGTCTGAACGATACCATCTTAAGTCTGAACACTACCATTTAATCTGATTATTAAGTATTTTTAAGTCTGAACGATACCATTTAATGCATCATACACCACCAACGAAGTTCTTCTATAAATAGGAGCTAAGTAAACTTTACATAGCCATAAGTCAGTGCTGTTCCGGAAGGCCAGAGAACCATACCAAAATGAGCTTCAAGGCAACAGAGAGCATCTCGCCTCGATCTTTTTGTTGCGTTGTGAGTAAACTGAGATCAAAGAAATCCAAACTCAAACTATCCAGGCTCATAAGGTAAGTAAGAAGATATTCTGTTATAACCTGCTTGTCAATATAATATTTAGGTAACATTTTACTGTCTGCAGGAGAGACATGTGCAATGAGAAGGCAGCAAAAGATTTGGTACTCAAGACCCTGAAGCTGTATATAGAAAACAGAAGCATCCTAGAGGCAAATGAAAAACTGAGGCAGAAAGCTTGTTTCCTGCAGCAAGAAAACACTGCATTGACTGCCGAAATTAAAAAGAAATTTCCTGCTGGTTTCCAGTACTTTACACCGGATCACTGCTTGTTTATTTTAATGTTCTACATATAAGTAAGATAAAGGACTGCAGTTTTCTATGTTAAGTCTGAACACTACCATTTAATCTGATTATTAAAGTATTTTTAAGTCTGAACGACACCATCTTAAGTCTGAACACTACCATTTAATCTGATTATTAAGTATTTTTAAGTCTGAACGATACCATCTTAAGTCTGAACACTACCATTTAATCTTATTATTGCCTATTTTTAAGTCTGAACGATACCATCTTAAGTCTGAACACTACCATTTAATCTGATTATTAAGTATTTTTAAGTCTGAACGATACCATCTTAAGTCTGAACACTACCATTTAATCTTATCATTAAAGTATTTTTAAGTCTGAACGATACCATCTTAAGTCTGAACACTACCATTTAATCTGATTATTAAGTATTTTTAAGTCTGAACGATACCATCTTAAGTCTGAACACCACCCTTTAATCTGATTATTAAAGTATTTTTAAGTCTGAACGATACCATCTTAAGTCTGAACGCTACCATTTAATCTGACTATTAAAGTATTTTTAAGTCTGAACGATACCATCTTAAGTCTGAACACTACCATTTAATCTGATTATTAAGTATTTTTAAGTCTGAACGATACCATCTTAAGTCTGATCATTAACAACTTTTGGACTAAATTGAAAATAACATTATTAGGTTTTATACCCATCCGTGTGGAATGACTATTATACCCCTCCGTGTTTTCTCCGGGATTTCGACTAAAATGGGACACGTGTCGGCTTAATAATCGGTTTGTAGTTTTTATTTATAAACAGGTTTGTACCTGAACCGCACCATAATATATTATTATGGTCGTTGTTGAAATTACCATATATTTATAAAATTAAATTGTAACAGTGGACTTCAAAAACTAAGGTTTTCCAGTAGGAGTTTGTTATCAACATCAACTTTTTACCATTTTTTTTTTGATTTTAACTTTTTACCATTTTAGTTCCTGTATAATTGTGCTTTTGTTCAAGCAAGAAAATAGGGCTACAACTATAACATGCGGTCATCAAATAACATTTTACGAAAAGAAATTGTTGTGACAATTTTCTTTCTAGTAAACTAGGGACAGCATTATGCAATGTAGCAAGCAGATCGAGCATCGCCTCTCAATGGGTATTATCTCCTGATTGCCATTCTGTAGGTACATACAAAACTCTATCTGACAGGTTGATGAAGGCAGGTTCATCGTGCCAACTCGATTAGGACGTAAAGATTAACTTCACCAGCCCATTGTGTTCTTAGTTTGCTGAACTTTTGCACTATGCGATCTTTCTATTTCTTCCTGCAACGTCATAAATCATTTGGTGACTGCATTACAGTTCACATCCCATGTAACATGAAATGAAACAGAGTAAATACAGGTGGATTGTACAAACATACCTTACAAGATTTGAGCAAAGGCTGCAAGAATGAAGATCTGAAATAGCTTATCGACTTTCCAAGTGAGGTTCTACCAAGATCTGGATATTTGCAGGTTATTTAGTTTCAGGTACTTCTATTTGCACAAGTTGGTTATCTTTTATGTGGTGATGTGGTAAACTGTGAAGACCATAGGTTACCAAGAAAAATATTACTAAGAAAAATATAGGTTACCAAGAAAAATATTCCACATCACATATCATAGGTTACCAAGAAAAATATTACTAACCGTCATCAACATCTGATCCTGGACCTCCATCGTTTAGTTCTTCCATAAGCTGCATACATCCAATAGATGAGAAAACCATTGCTTAACTGTTCAATTAGTCAATGAAATGGTACCAGAAAGGGGCATCCACTATGCTTAGCGTTAGTTTGACAGTATGACAAACATTTATACGGTCAAGGAAAAAAATAGCCAAGTAATCTGCAAACAATAAACCATGACTGATAACTACACTGAACCTTGCAGCATTTAGACTCACCTTAGAAAGTGTTGGGACAGTCGTGGGATCAAATTCTTCGCAACAGTTAGGGTCAATAGGAACACAAACTCGGCCTGGAAAGAGATTATTTGAAGGCAGGGTCAAATTACCTTTTTCACATATTACATTAAATAACTATGTTAATTGACATTCGAAATACTGTAAGACCACCCACCTTTCTAGATAAATTCGTAACCTTTGTAAGTTCATATATTTTTAGTCCCAACTTGGGTTTGCTTATAAAATTTAAAATCTTCATAATCGTATAAGATTCTACTTTAAAGAAAAATCCAGTGCAAATTGATCTTAACATTGTATTAACAGAAACTTGCCTGTTTTGGGGTGTACACAAAAAGGTGCCTTCAACAAATGGTTCATGTGTTTGGAAACCTGACGTGAAAAAGAGGAATTATACTAGAGCAATTGCCATGTTTTAGTAAACTAAAGATGTAGAAACAAGTATTCAACATCTCCTGTATGAGTCCAGTTTCTTTAACTTTAACCTAGAAAACATTCCACTGAATAAGGAAATAAATTATGTAGTTGAAAGTCACACAAACCTCCATGTCAAGCCTGGGGTATGTATAAGTAAAGACAATCTCTTCGACACATCTACGAAGTCCCTGGCCCTAGAAAACAAGAAGAAACATTTATAGCCTGATAGTACAAGGGCGCTTAAAAAACTTCTGAAAGTGGCACAAGTTGGGCAGATGCTGTTGCTACTCGAAATGCTAGCTTTGGCTTAGATAGGGCCTCATGAGGCTTGGAAGGAACGAATACCTTAGTCTTCCCAGATTGAAGCAAATGTTTGAATTGTCCCCATCGCGTGGAATTGATGTCTTCCTTCATGCTGGAAGAACGTTTATTATCCTGCCACTTTCGGCGAAGCTCCGACTGGATGGCTGAAAGCAATAAGTTAGAACACTTCAGCAATTAGTTTGGTTAAATGAAACAACAAATTGGTTAGATACCAATACCTTCATCAGGGACTAGATTCAACATATTCTCAAACCTATCTTCGGTTGAAAAGAGTTCCTGATTGAGGAGTACATCGTCCTCAAAGAAATCCCTTAAAACTTCTGAGTATGCCCTCCTGCATATTTAAAAGAGTTAAGCTAATAATAAAACAAAAACTAGTAAACAGATTTGCACATCAACACTTACGCAAGAAAAGGATGAAGAGCTGGTCCCACTAGCGATACTTTTTTGTTGTTTTCATTCCCCTGAAAGAAATGGCATACTAATAAGTATATTTTTGTATATTGGAACAGCTAATACCAGATAAAATGGCTAGTATAATACCTTATATACACGAAAGTAATCAGCAATGGAAGCCCTCTGCTCACTTGTTAATCTAAAGAAACATGACAGATTGTTTTAAAATTGATAATGCATAAAAAGATGGGAACTAGAGATTCAAGTTCAGTTGAGCTTCAGTCTACCTTCTAGCTTTTCCGTCACAAACCCAACAATGGACACCGCGTCGGCCACTAAAAACCCAGAGAATGTGGTTAAATCCGAAGTCATCTAAATCAGAAAAGTCACTTCAGTTAGCCACATTAGCCTCATAAAGGACAACACAATGGCAACTCATTACATTTATACATGCGGATGCTCATCAGAATGATATAACACCTTTCAAAAGATATGAAGAAGATGAATTACTCACCCTACACACTAATTTCACAATAATCAACCATACATAATTCGTGAAAATCCTAACCTCTTAAAGCAGAATCGATCACTTTAATTGCAGCAGTCATTAATGGCCAACACTTCAAGCAAACATCAGCTCCAGCACAACAGTATCTCACATCGTCATAGTCGGATATATCCTGAAGCAGGAACGAAATATCACAACGAGATGGAGCTTTTGATTTGACGATCAATGATAATTAGCTGTGTTGTGGAATGATTCTCCTTACGATATCAAAGACCAGCTCTTTCTCCACAGGAGTAAAAACATTATCTCCAGTTTGGGCATATGCATTTCTCTTGGCTGGCTGCAAGAGTATACCTTTTAGTATTCAGAATGCTAATTGAGCAGGTGTTGAAAACATGCCTAGTAGATAAAGACATGTCAAAAAAAGATAATGTAGCAGCTTACATTAACGCTGTAAACAGCACCGATGTCTATCTTAAAAGGGCACTTGTTTTTTATGGTATTTTGAAGCTCCGATAAGTTATTGAATGATTGGAACCGACAGTAAATATCACTTTCTAATGTAAATGAGAATTCTCTTCTACCAAAATAGGACTGATCACAACCAGGATGCTTCCCATCTGTTAAAAGAAACACCAAAACAAGTTAGCTACTAGTTAACCACATCAAACATTGTACAACTACAATTACAAGAAAGTTGAAGACAACCGTTCAACTTACCATGTCCATAACACATCCACTTATACACATCTGCATATGGGAAAAGCTTTCCTACAAAAACACAATCATAATTAAAAAAATCATTGAACAAAAGACAACTGCAGAGTTCAATTCGAGAAGAAAACATATGAAAATGAATACTAGGGTCTACCATAATAAATTTTCAAATGATTCGGATTGAACACTTCAACAGAATCGATCGCCGGTCTGGCCACTGGAATCACTGCTCCGTCAATCTCCATATCGCCACTTCCGTTCTCGGCTTCTTCTCTAGTCATCTTCGATTGGGTTCTTAATAGCTACCAAAAGTAAATTTGTAAAGCTTGGATTGAAGGAAGCGTCGGATCTGGCTGCGATAATTCTCACTCTCATCAAATCAACACAATTGGCGAATTAGGGTTTGAAGGCTGAAGGTGAAATTGGCGGGAAACAACAACCTAAACCGCGCGATATCGTTTCTGACTGCTTCAACTTCAAGCGACTTAAACGGCGTCGTTCTGTCGTGAATCGTGAAGCTGTAGTTAAATTGAACCGACAAGGTTCTCGGTTCCATTCGACGTGTTGCAGCATAGAATAAAGTATAAACGACGTCATTACAAATGCAGTTCACCAATAATGAACCGATAAGATTCTCGGTTTAATTCAACGAGCAACTGCAGCAGCGAATAATCCACGTTGTCCATGCTCACCTGTAATTGAACCGATTAAATTCTCGGTTCAATTTCGACGAGCATCTGCATTCTGCAGCACGACTGGATGTCCAATATCTGCATCGAGTTGCTCTGACCGAACTCCGGCGACACCTCACCGTGATTCTTATTGAATTTCAGAGTTGTGATAACTTAAGTGAGTTGGATTTCTCGTGATCGGCGAGTTGCGTAGCCAACTGGTAATCGAACTCTGAGTAAGAAGAATATTCGAGTTACGTGTATTTATGTAAATAAATCCACGATGCGATGCGACTTCCCAGGAGATTCGTTTTGTTTTTTAGTCACTCGGTGTTTGCTCCTGGCCTTTCGCGTCCTCGTGCTGCTGGTGCAACTAAATTCAGAACTGGATTTTCGTCAACAGCTGACCAGTTGATCGGAAGAAGGCTTACCTGCTTTGGAGGTATGGTGGCTTACTTTGATGTTGATGTGGTTGCTTATGGTGATTTAGGCATTATTGTAACTAGTTCCATTGTTGAGGTCTGTGTTTTAAGTTACTGAAACTGATTCGGTTGGTTGGATTTTAATTTGAGTTGGAACTGAGTGATTCAACTAAAATTGTTGGGTTGATCACAGACCATATATAATATTGGAAAACATTGACATTAGAAAGCTTGTTGTTGTTGTTGTTTGGTTTGTGTAACATTGCTACTTAACAATTGTCCTTCAAAGGTTTACGAAATATAGGAAATAATGTATCTTGAATGAATGATTGCTATTAGTGTTAAGTATTTTTTAAACGGTTGGTTACTATGACTGATGGATTAAGCTACTTGATCATTACAATGGGGCACGACAGCACCGTTTTCCTGAACAATACTTAAGCCTATACTAACAGTTGGTGTGCTGAAATGTTGACATGTACATTAACTTATTCACTGGAGTGGGTTGCTGTAAGTGTTTAGTGACAGTCTTATGGGTTGACCTCGTCCGATTTGTGATGTTTATGTCAGTTGCTTCAAATCAAAGGCTTCTAGTTTGAAACTAAGTGTATGGTGTTTCTTTTTAATTGTTAAAGGAAATTTATAGTAAGTTAATCCTGTTCTCTCTTGATAAACTCATTCAGGAGTTGATCGTTTGTTTCCCAGTTATACCATGGATGTAAACCCTGGAGTTGAACATGATACTAAAAGCTCCAATCACTCTCCAAATGGCTGCAATAAAGGTGATCAAGACTCTTGCATTTGGTCATCACCTGAAGGAGGAGGGAAAATTGAATTGGGAAAGCAGATATTTTGTAACAGATCCTTGAATATGAGGAGCATTGGTGCTGTTGGATTCGACATGGATTATACATTGGCACAGTATAAGTCGGAAACATTTGAGTCCCTGGCCTATGAAGGCACTGTTAGAAAACTGGTTTATGATCTAGGATACCCGCCAGAGGTAGTTTGCTTTGTTCAAATGATATTACTTTTTTAACATCACTTGCATACATATATTCTCAATGTAAAAAAAAGGAGAAACATGGATACTAAGTGAGTGCGTCTAGTAACCTTGAAGGAAATTAGACATTCGGTAAAGGACTGAATTAGCTTAACACTAAGTGAGTGCAGCTGCAGTGTCTCAACTTACCATTAGCAGCATCCTCTTTGACAAAAAAACATTTAGGGCCTGTTTGCATATTAGTTTATTGTCTTTGTCTCTTTGAGATGGTTGGCTTGCTGACTAAAATCATGAAATTCAGTTGCTCAAATGGTCATTTGATTGGACATACATGGTCCGGGGACTGGTTCTAGACAAGAAGAGGGGCAACATTCTGAAGGTAAATCCTAATAATGAAGCCTCATCACCAGAAACGTCATGTTTAATATTAATGCTTTGAGCAGATGGATCGGCATAAATATGTGAAAGTAGCGTACCATGGGTTTAAAGAGATGTCAAAGGAAGATAAAGTTGCAACATATGGAAACACTTTAGTGCGTGACTCTTTTGACGAGCCTGAGTATGCTCTTATCGATACACTCTTTTCACTAGCTGAGGCATACTTATTTGCACAACTTGTCGAGTTCAAAGACAACTTTCCTGGTAGAGTTCCAAAGGATGTTGAGTAAGTGACTCGTTATATATTTTTCCTCTCAATGCATTCCATACTTCATTCTGGGTGAATCAGTTGAATTATTAGTGGTCTTTCATGGTAATGTATCTAAGAGATACAGATTTGAAAACTTCAACTACAGATTCTTGATGTAAATAATAATACCCTATTAATCTTTTTC
Organism: Rhodiola chrysanthemifolia; assembly: GCA_033675395.1. NCBI lineage: Eukaryota > Viridiplantae > Streptophyta > Magnoliopsida > Saxifragales > Crassulaceae > Rhodiola > Rhodiola chrysanthemifolia. The sequence goes on from CM066204.1 coordinate 19,070,995, forward strand.
CAGTTATGCCTCTATGTACAAAGATGTTCGATCTGCTGTCGATTTGTGCCACCGGGATGGGACTCTGAAGAAGATGGTTGCAAAAGATCCCAAAAGGTAAGAACAGTAAATGTTTTTTCCTTCGCACCTTCAATTATTTTGAATATTGTTTCATTCTTTCCCCTTTGAAAGTGTATTTCTCTGGTACCTTCAGGTGAATCTCTTGTTAGAATTATTCGATTTTTATATTCATGCTGTAGGTACATTAATGATGATAGCTCAATCGTACCCATGCTCAAAATGCTTCGAGAATCTGGTCGTACCACATTTTTGCTGACAAACAGGTACAAAATAATGATTGTTTCAACTATTAGATAGAACTGTTTCTATTTAATTTTTGCTTTCTCTGAAATGGCTATGCATTTCTCATGTTTGAATTCAGAAATGGGTCATTCCTGATAATCATAATCCCCAGTTCTGTTTTCCTTGCTCATGTATGTAAAGGGGAAAACTGAGGAGTACAAATTTGTTATAGATTATGTCCTTGGTCTCGCTTCTTGTTTAGAAAGGAGTATGTTGCCTGATTTACGTTTGTTTTCTTTTATTGTTGCATGCCTAATTAATTAAGGACATGTCACTTGAGAAAACTTATGTGATGCAGTTTGTGGGACTATACAGACATTGTGATGAAATTTTTATGTGAGCCACAGCCTCAGAGTAGCAGTTCATCGGACAACTTTGACTGGCTTCGTTACTTTGATGTAGTTATAACTGGCAGGTATTTCCCTCACTGTCTGTTCATGATAAAAATGAGCTGTATCGGCAGCTTTCCTTGAGCTTTATAGTGTTCTTCCATACAGCATGAAGCCGAGCTTTTTCCATGATGAGAATCGTGCCAATCTCTTCATCGTACAACCTGAATCTGGAATGCTTATAAATACTGATAATGGCACACCTTTGGCCACGGTATATTACCAAATATTTATTTTGGTATTCGTTGATTTAGTGAAGTAAAGCTTTGGTTATTGTGTTTTCATTCTATGAAGGTAGGAGATATTGCACCAAAAGTACAGTTGAATGGGCCGGAAAACAAGGTTTTCCAGGTATTCTCCAACTATTTGTTAATTTTTTTTTCTGTTGTCCTACAGTACCTAGTTTATCTAATTTTGGTGTCTCATTCCTGAAAATGTATACTTGACCATATATGCCTTCAGGGTGGGAATGTTGGTCACCTGCACAAACTGCTTTCGATTGAATCAAGCTCTCAGGTGCAGCTCTTACCCTTTTGGTTGTTTTAAAGTATCCATTTGTGCCTCAAAGCTGAACCTGTTACTTGTCTTGTCATCTCCGTAGTCAGAAATTATGTATTTATATATATATCAGTTCTTAAAACAAATGAGATCCCATGGTATATTTGATTTGAAATCTAGGAAATTGGATATTGTGGGCAACTGTAAACAGTAATGATAAGAACGAAATTTGCAACATGTGTTTCATTATTTCAAATGAAATTTTCGATGTGCCAATTAACTCAGGACCACATAATGCTCAGGAATTGCAACTAGGAGCGGTGAACTTAATGCATTACTTTCGTTTGTAACCAGTTTTATTGTTACTCTAACCAGCTATCATGGAAATACTGAGATCTGTTTGGTAGTATATGTGTTGCATTTCTTCAGTTTCTTTTCCTTCGGATTTTATGGTAGTTAATGTTGAGTATCCTTTGTTGTAGGTTTTATATGTTGGTGATCATATCTATGGAGACATTTTACGCAGCAAAAAAGCTCTAGGTTGTCGATTGCTACGTGTCTCCATTCTTTCCACTCTGATTTATAGCATAAAAGTGATTCTTTCTCTCCAAGATTAGTAAGTCTTGAGACTATTCACGCAAATTGATACAAAGGGTCTTCATGTAACGTCATGGGCAGGTTGGCGGACAATGCTGGTGGTTCCTGAACTAGAAAGGGAGGTTGAGCTCCTTTGGGAACATAGGGACTTCCGGAAGGTGTGCATCGACGGTTTAATACTTGAATTGCCGTTGCAAATTTATTGGCAGCCAGTAGTACAGTGTAAGAAGATGCGTTTGTTGTATGCTGCAGACTCTCCAATCAATGAATAGCCAGCGCGATTTGATAGAGGATAAGATACATCATTTGAAATGGTCCCTGAAGTACGTATCTCTCCTTTCCCCGTGGTCCTGTAGTTTTTCTTTTGCAATAAGTAGGGTGTATGGGCGTTAATTTCATTGATTAGGCCCGTCCTAACTCCTATCATGGGCCTATATCTTCTTACTAAATATCACTGCATCTTTTTAATTCTATTAAAACAAAGTTACAAATTCCTTTTTTGGTGATTCAGGATTGAAGGTGAGAATGCTGAGAATCAGACTAAGTTCTCGGAACTAGAGGACCTTGAGGTCAGGCAATTGTCCATAACCAACTAAGAAATTCTATGCACCTTGTTGTCATTAGTTCTGATCATTATTTAAATTTAATGGAAAATCAAACGTTGAAATTCAATATGGCTGATCAGTATGTGAGCATTGAGATGCTCTATTCACAATTTCAATGACAAAGCTCCTAGTTCACATTTTCAGAATGTTGAATTATGAAGTAACGCCTGGTGTTGTACACTTAGCTTTATTCTCTTACTGCAGCGTCAAAGAGAGCAAATTTGTCTGAACCATCAACAAGCTCAGCGAGAATGTCATCAAAAGGTACGAAGTTGTGTAGGATTTTCTGAAGTTCAAAAATGCAATGGTTGGTCCTAGCTGTTATTCATTTACCACCTTTTAACAGTTGGTTTTCGTAAAGGGCTCTTTGAATTGAATAATGATGTTCTCAGACTGCTTTTGCCTTCAACAACTGTTTCAGTTCCACAAGATCTGGGGACAGCTAATGAAGGCTGGCTATCAGAACTCACGCTTCGCGCATCAGGTAGTTAGAATATCAAAATGTCCTATGGATGGTGAAACCAGCAGCAGCTAGCTGACAAATCATAATAATCTCTCCATGCTTCACCTTTCAGGTTGAAAGATTTGCATGCCTCTATACAAGCCAAGTCTCCAATTTAGGTCTATATTCACCAGACAAATACTACAGACCGAGCGAGGACTTCATGCCTCATGAATTCGACATATTTGCTTTGTAAGGTCTCACAACACTGAACAGTGTAATAACGAAGCTGTAATATGGCCTTAACCAGAACCAAACTGTAGTTTTTCACATCTGCATGACTTCAACATGTTTTTTTTTTTGTTAACTGATTCGAAACCGTGTAGAACATGTTACCTCTTGCTATGCAATCAGCTCATCTAGTGTTGTGAACCATTTATGTGTTACGAATGTTAGACGGTTAGGCAATAGATTCGTTGTCAGATTATTAACTCTTTGCAACATCAGAAATGTCTCGTTGATAAACTTCCCATTAGTCTATAATCCATTACTGAGCTATGGTCTCTGTATACAAATCAGAAAGCGAAGAAGATTACATCAGTTCATACCGGAGAGATGAGTACATGTAGAGTGAAGATGGTGAACGTGTTGGTGTAGGGATTGGCCTTGGGAGCCGCTCGTGAACATGTCCGGTCAAAGTTTGGTCAAAGCTCGGCTCGAAGTTAAACGAGCCGAGTACGAGCCGAATGGTGCTCGGCTCGTGTATGTTCGTGAACAACTCGTTTATATGTTCGATAATTACTCGGTTAAAACTCGTTTATGACTCGAGTTATTAGTCGAAACAACAATCCTTCATTCCAAAAAATGCCAGAAAGCCATCTCCTCAAAAAAAGAGTTGTGGTGTCTTAAGTCCCACATTGCTCACACAATAGTGTAAGAATTGAATTTTTCGAATAAAAAAAACAACATCCCTACCAGTTGAGTGACGAGTTGGGCCTTACTTGAAGGCCAGGCAATGAACGTTTATATTGAGTTTGAGCTCCTTAGACTTTACAAATGTTTGAGCTGAGTTCGAATTCATTAAAATTTTAACTCGAGTATTCAACTGCTCCATTGAAGCTCGTTAAATACTCGTTTGAACTCATAAAAAGTTCGGTTTAAGCTCGTTAACTATAGATTATTATATTAAATTAATTAAATTAAAATACTCGTTTAAAGCTCGAGCTCGAACTCGTGAAAAATTAAACGAGCCGAGCATATATTTTTAATGCTCGAAAATACTCGGCTCGAACTCGTTAAATTTTAAACGAGCCGAACACGAACAACCTGATACTCGGCTCGGCTCGTTTACACCCCTACTTGAGAGTTGGGATTTGAGTCGGTTTGATAGTTCGCACCTACCAAGCAACCACACAGAAATAAATTGAAATTCAGAGGGTGACTCCTCTAATTCTCTTATTGGCTATATACTTTTTCCCAAAAATTCCGTTACCAAGCCACTTAAGTCTTAACTTAACATACATCTTGGTAGCTAGCTACGCGCGTGTGCTAATGTTAGGTGTTTTTATGTAGTATTTTTGTTCAGGGTTTTGATTAATCAGGAAAAGCATGAAACTGTCGAGGGTTTTACAAATGTTGGAGAGAAAATATGTAAAGAGTTGATATAAGAGGATGAAAAGTCCCCTATTTTTGTAAGTTTGTATCAATCACCATGCGAAATACGAGAGAGTTCGGTGTTTTCGTTTCTTTCATTATTATGCAGTAGCCAACGATACCTCACCCTCCTCCTCGGTATGATACTACAAATTTAGTACTACAATGTTTCTTTGGCAGCCAAACTGATAAATGAAATTGGGAAACCACAAGCAACACCAATGCATGGATCAAAAAACGCCATAACTTTATATCTCCCTGTTCTGGACCCCGAGAACTGTGCAAGACCATTTTTCTTCAGAAATACTGATGCAACTAAAGGCACTCAAAGTAGCACTAAGAATCGCAAAACTAAAGTACCAGTCCGCAAAAAGTAGATCACTTTCTCATCGATCATATGGGAATTGATAAGCCCTTGCTCCCCATGCTGTCGAGGATGTCGTTGAGAGATTGACATAAGCCAAAAATCTGGACACCACCCACCCAACGAGAGTATAAAGATTAGATTGGTTTGAATACATTGGTACAAATAATTGTGCAATTTATCTGAAAAAGATAAATCACATCTAATGCAATAATGTAGGTAATAATAAGCAGTCACCTGCTGATCCCACAGTTGCATTTCTTCAGTGTCATCCTCAAAATGTATGAAAGACTCAACCTGGGAGATGAAAGCAAAGGATTGGACACACTTCTCAAACATAGAACCAAAATTTCATGTAGCACTAACAGGCAAGGGCTGGCAAATGTCCTCCAAATGGTCTAATCATGCATATACAGTTATAATTCAAATGTGTAACATATTCAAGGACACTCGAAGAAGGAAAGGGTAACATATTCAACCTTGATAGCTACCAGTAGGCAACCAGCCTGGATGGATGGGATTATGGGAACACTTACATGGGTAAACAGCTTGCCGTAACTACTCATGGTGATAGAATACAAGTGTTATAATTCAAAAGTATAGTCATTAATACCGTCAATGCAATTAAGATTCATTTATCCAATGTGAAGAAGTTATTATTCTCATGCCCTTATTTTCATTTCAACCAAGGGACACCACCGTTTAACGAGATCAATAGACCCTATAATTCTTTCCTACCTGATCAATAGACCCCCTCATTCTGTCCTCATAAATCATTCTTGAAGCTATTTTCTCAGCCTGAAAAAGAGACATTGTGCTGATGAGTATCCACAAGACACATTGTGCTGCTTACTTGAGTTGAAATGTTTGTTGTTGTTACACTTTAATATGACTTTGAACAAACGATTAGGGACCAAGAGGCCGGTGTGGCAACCAGCTCAATTTAGATTGTATTCGTTAAGAATGAAGAGTTAACAAATGAGCCAAGCAAGAATGTAAATGGAACAGAAGACTGATACCGCTGCACGAGAAAAGAGATCAAATCCAGAATGTATACCTTCTGAGGAGCTATGCCAAGCAATGTGCCCAATTCGTCAAAGCTAAGAGGAGGTAAGTCATGATGAGCCAATAACTCAGTCAGCAAATGTAAATCAACTCATGAAACTCGAATACAAAGACCTTTATACCGCAATTAGTACCTAATATTTTTGTAGAGTTTACTAGCACTCAGGAGGTTATGCTCGATCATGGCACGGTCCAACACAGTGAAATTGTCTGGCAGAAGAGCTTTCTGCAAAAGAGGATACAGTTACTAAACTTCATGCCTCGAACAAGAAGGTAACTGATGAATCCAACAGTGACAGAAGTGTCAATATCAACCTGATGTGGTTTGAGCTCTTCGGCAAAAGCATCAATTTCTGGCTTCCTCAAAATCCTCTCCAGATACACCTGAAATATACTTATTAGTTTCTTACAAATGGAACTGGAGCTGGATCAATCAAACAAGAGAGAGCTACATGGGTGCATAGATAACAGACCTTTTGCAAAATCGGATAAACTTTCAACTTCAGGCAGCGTTCATCCTGAAAATTCAAGTAATAAAGATCACATGCTATCCAAACAGCACATTTCTGGGTCAGTGCAACTGAGGAAAAAGAACAAAAAGGAAGAAAAGTTGTGCATACCTTGTACAAGGTAGCAAGGACACGTGACCTTTGAGGACCCGCAGCAGCTAATATGGTGCATGTCACAGCGGCTGATAAAGCCTGCTCAAGTGCCTCTTCATCAATGGTCCTATTATCCAACAAGCAAACATATATTTAATGCAACAATGGTAAAGAATTACCACAAAGACATGAACCAAAACAAAGGTGTTGACTGCAAGCTGAACTTGTTAGCTTAGGACATCATATCATTGAACGCATTATTTATTAGTTGTATTGTAAGGTTCTAACATCCATAAGGGACTCCACAAATAAGAACTTCCATTTCGACGGGGGTTGCCCAGACCATGCATGTAAAAAAAAGAACCAACAATGTTTTCTCTTTACATAACATTATCAATTACAGTAAATTTGGTGGCTAGCACAACGCTGGACTCCATACACAATATTGACCCTGCAATCAAGCTTATGCAGCAACGTATATCTGCCTTTGCTTGTCTATTTGATAATGCAGCTGTATTTCAATGCACAATCCTATGAACTGGCGGACACAGAATTTGGACGTAGTGAAATGATCAAATAATAAATATACTCAAGCCAAAAACCTGATATTAACTTCTAATTCAAGCGTAAAAAGGAAAAACTCTGGCAGGTACATACTCATCTCCAATTTGTCGCTTTTCAATTTGTGAGATGGCATAATAGCGGAGAGCTGCTTCCAAGAACTTTCTTTTCAGATCCAAAATTCTAGCATAACAAACCTACGAAAGATGTAAAGCTCAGTGCATACGTTAAGTTGTTAAACTCATGCAGTTCACTAAACACGAGTAGAAATGTCAATACCTTGTATTGCAAATTCAGTACTTCATGCCGGCTGTTGCTGACCAAAAAAGACGCTTTATTAATAAATGCCTCAGCATTAACAGAGTCATCATCCTGCAAATGAGAAGATACATTACCAGGATAAACTACCTTCATAAGCATGACACCATAACCAACATGTGAGCTGAGAGGGAATGAATTTTAGCAACTGTACCTCGAGATACAGACGGGCAATTTGAACACACTTAGCCAACTTGAATTTATCATCAACCAATCTGCAGAATAATGATGATCATTCAGACAAGCATTCAGACTTGGAATGTCAAAGAATGTTCGATGTCGTGAAACAAGCCTATTCTGACCTCATTGATGAATCTAAATCTATTCCGCTAAGCATCTGAGCAGCTTGAGACCATTCCCCCTCAGATTCATATAGTTCGGCAACTTTTTCCCTGATAATCAGCACCTGCAAATAGTGTACACGTTGTCAGATAAGATCCACTTCACTTGATCCGTACTGATAAAATTGAACAAAGTGTTTATGAAGCAAAGAACCTAAAGACAACATATATAGTTTTAGATACAAGTGCCCGAGCAAACGGGGTTGAGAAAAGTCGTAGACATGTCCATCCTAGTAACAACAACAGCAGAATATTCTGAATGCAAGAGCACTCATGAAAATATATATCCTAGTTAGGCCTAGACAACAAAACTTGAGGCCCCTTCTTTACCTAAAAATAAAGTCTCACTCTCACACCTGCATCGACTCTTGAATTAGTTTATGGTGTTCAAATACTTGGAACACAAAATGGAACGTGAGTGTCATTGAATTTATCAGCATACGACAAACTAGGCATAATGACAAATAAATGAAATACTAGTCAAAGATACATCAATGAAATTATAAAGATATAGTGCTTAACATGATTGAAATTATGGAAATCAATGTAATTTCAGAAGGGAAGTGTCAGCATCACAATACACAACATCACTGAGAAAGCAACCAGATGTTGAGAATCAACTGTCAAATTCAGACCCTGAGATTTAGGACTGTTTTCCTTGAAATGCCATTTTCAAAATAATACAACAAAGAACAAAAAAGTGGAACTCGTTGGAAATATGAACCCAATCCTCATATGCTCATCACAATACCAATGACATAAAACAACATATTCACCTTCAAATGTAAGCCTCCTGTTATTCACGTTATGCTTAGGGTGAAACTTGCTTCTTAATACCTATGATGTCCATGGCATCTAGTGGTAACATTACTAAGATACTAGAACAATACACACTGAGGCTGGCTACCCAAAATTGGGACTAATGTAATATACATGATAATCTCTGAAACATCAATGAAAAAGGAGAAAGCTAATAAGGTGAGGAAAAGAGTGACCTGCTCCTCAAAGGAGACAACACGAGGCTGAATCTGAGCAAGGACATGATGAGCTATGGCCTTCTGCGCATCAGGAAGCAGCCTACCAAAGTCCTGAGAAAAAGTCTGCAGGAGCTGCCTGGACACAACCAGCGGCACATCGTCCGACAGAACTGCACACTCAATCACAAATAAAATTCCATCACGAAAACGAACAATCTGAGAAAAGTGAAAATGGAAGTGTGTTGAGTTGAATGAATGACTGACCGTGGTCTATGAAATTGTTGGCTCGCTGAACATCGTTGGAGGCGATAACGGTGGAGAGGATGGCCTTGTACTGTTCGATTTTCTGCCTCTGGTCTGTGATCGCTGATGCGCTAGCCAAGGCACTCTCCATGTCCCCAGACTCACCACAAACGAAACCCTAAATTTGAATTTTGGGAATTTGTTATCAACCGAGTCGAACTAGTAGGCTGCAATTCCAGTTTGTGTTTTGAGAAAAGGACGGCGAAGTTGCAGCGAGCAATTTGCAGACTCTGCAAAACGCTGTCGTTTACAATTTTCGAGGCGACGCTTTTCAATTATGTATTTTTATTGAATCCGATAACTCTCTTAAATTATTGAATAATTAAAATCTGTTAAGAAAACTTGTGATCGTGGTGAAGATGAATCTCAAAAAAAGAACATGAACTAATGATGAAGTGTAGAGAGATTTGTGTTGGATTGAATTGTGTTGAATTACATTACATATAGTCCCTTTATATAGGGTTAGGAAAAAGGAGAAAATATCTCATGGAGAAATTATCTCATGTTGAGTAAATCAATTTGATTTTGATTTCTTGTAGCAAGTTGATATGTCAGGGAGCATGGGTCGTATTGTCACTTCCTTGTGGGCCATGAATGATAGATCAATATTCAACAATATTGTCGCTTCGTCGTTTTTTGCTAGCTTGCTGGGGAAGTCATCCATTTTATGATATATTTATAACACTCCCCCTTGGATGACTTGTTACGTGTCTATGCTGCCTCGTTAAAAACCTTACTTGGAAAAATCCAGTGGGATAAAAACCAAGATAAGGGAAAAAGAGTGCAGCCACATAAAACTCCCCCTGATGTTGGCAAGAGTGATTTCTTCATAAGTTTTGTAGCTTTCGCATGCCGATGTCATGAACATGTTTTCTGAGTATCGAAGTTGGGAAGCCTTTGTAAGAAGATCCGCTGAGTTGTCACAGGAACGAACATACTGAAGGTTGATAACATTGCTCTTTTCCAGCTCTTGGGTAAATGAAAAGAACTTCGGAGGGATATGCTTCGTTCTGTCACTTTTAATAAATCTTTCCTTCATTTGAGCAACACATGCAGCATTATCCTCATAAAAGTGTGATTGGATCATTTGCTGGTAGAAGACCGCTTGTAGTTCTGATATGTTGTGTCATGGATCTCAGCCACACACATTCACGACTTGCTTCGTGTAATGCGATGATCTCAGCGTGGTTTGATGATGTTGCAACGAGTGTTTGTTTCTGAGAACGCCAAGAGATTGCAGTTCCTCCACATGTAAATACATAGCCAGTCTGGGACTTCGCTTTATGTGGATCTGACAGGTAACCTGCATCTGCAAAACCAATCAAAACTGATTTTGTATTGTTAGGATAAAATAATCCTAAGTCAATCGTTCCTTGAAGATAACGAAGCACATGCTTGATTCCATTCCAGTGTCTTTTGGTAGGAGCTGAGGTAAACCTGGCTAATAAATTAACAGCAAAAGCTATGTCAGGTCGAGTACAATTAGCAAGGTGCATAAGAGCTCCAATCGCACTGAAATATGGTACTTCTTGACCAAGAATCTCTTCAGATTCTTCACATGGACGAAATGGATCTTTGTCTACATCAAGAGATCTAACGACCATTGGGGTACTTAATGGGTTTGATTTATCCATATTGAATCTCTTGATTATCTTTCTCGTGTAATTTGATTGATGCACAAGTATTCCACTTTGCATATGCTCAATCTGTAATCCGAGACAATTGATCGGTTGTAAATATAGCAGAAATATTCGAATAGAATTCAAATACTATTGCTAGTCACGATTAATCAAAACAATTTATATTGACTCGGGAAACCCAAGATCGTACCCAAAAGACAGATGATTAAACTAATGGTGCTAACGATTAAATTAGGAAAGTCTACTGGTTTGGGGGGGGGGGGTTTGTTCCTTTTAAAAGGATGATAGCAGAAATTTACTATCCAAAAGAGAAATGTGATCAACAAAAGAGGTAAACAATCAATTAAAAGATGACTAGGGATCTATTTCTCCACCTAGACAATTATTGTGACGGTAAAATAGGACACTATTGATGAAATCACATGCATATACTTAGAATTTAGCCATGCAACATTAATACTAAGTTCCACTCGCGCTACAACTTAGTACGAAGAGGTTACATCTCGCATAGTACCTCACACTCGCGCTCTATTGGTACTATAGAATATGATTATCTAGTCTCACACTCGCGCTCTATTGACTAAATAATCATGTTCTTGTTTAATCCATGCCATTCTCATTGAGATTAGAGTGTCGCCATGTAACACAAAAACCCTAATGCTTCTTCATTTAGTTCATTTGAAATCATGCTTTTCAGGGTTAGCTACTTCAAACATGAAATCAAGCAGAATTGCTATTGAGGACTTCTCACAAACACCTTATAGGCAATCCGAAATATTAAGTTCAAATGAAGAAGAATCATGTGCAAATCATTCATCAATAGCATCCATAGTATTTACAATGTCACAAACATGTCTAGGGGATTCATAGATCCCCAACCAAAGTCACTACTCACTCATGGTGAGTTTACAAACAAAATCAACAATAAGAGTGCAAACAACCATATGAAAAGAAGGGTTTAGGAATCTAGAACCAATCTGGAGAACTAGGAACAATAGATAATCCGATCTTCGATCTTTCGTGTTGAATTCCTTCGGAGCTTCACCCTCGTCGTCCACGCTACTCACTGTCACTTTTTCTTTCACAAAACTCAGCCACTCAAACGGCCCCCTTAAGTTTAGAAACCCTAAGTTTCTTTTTATACCCCAACAGAAAAATCTGATTTTTACGACTTCATGCGAACGCATGGATGAATCATGCGCTCGCATGACTGCCTAAAAGTTGGTCATGCGAGCTTGGGCTTGAGGCATGCGCTCGCATAAGAATCTTATGCGACTGGTCCTTTTCATGCGAACGCAGGAATGAATCATGCGAACGCATGACCTCTTTCCGGTCCGAATTTGGTCTTGGCGTCAACTAAGGAGTTGTAGCCCTTTGAGTTAGCTTTCCAACAAGCTTTGAATCGACCAAATCGGACATCGGACACGCCCTGTACGTCCAAAACACTCCGTCAAGGTCGGTCTCATGCGCTCGCATGAAAATGTCATGCGACTGGTTTATGTTGTGCGAACGCACGAGGTGGACTGTGCGAACGCATAAGGATGTTTGGCAATCTTAACCTCCGAATTTGGTCTTGGCGTCAACCAGAGAGTTGTAGCCCTTTGAGTTAGCTTTCCATCAAGCTTTGAATCGACCAATTCGGACACCAAATGCGATCTGTGCATCCAAAATACTCCGGCAAGGTCGGTTTGCCCTGTTTTGCCCGAAAGTCCATATTTTTGCTCCGAAATGCTTGGTTTTGCTCCAAAATGCTACTCACTTGTGTTCTCAGCTTAAACTCTGTAATTTTCCTGAAATGAACCACAAAGCATCAAATAGCAAGTGAAATCGTAATGGAACGACCGAAACAATAAGCATAGAGGACGCCTAAAATGCATATATTTCAGTGCTATCAAATCACCCCACACTTATCATTTGATCGTCCCGAGCAAACTAATCATAGAGACCAACAACAATATTACATTTCAAATGCTCCGGATCGGTTCTAAGGAAACTCCATATGGTTACGAAAACTAACTAAAAACATTAAGAAACAATTACTACTTATGATAAACCACTTTCGTAGGTGACACGAGTGCATTTAGCGAATGCACCAAGCCTTTAAACCCCTAGGCTACCCTAGTGGAGGAGTTGCAGTCTCCTGAGAGTTTTCAGACACGGGAATACTCACAAATCTCACAAAAAGAACAACCATCCAATTAGCATTTTAAGTTTACAATTGTCAAAGTACTAGGCGAGGTGTTTTTCATGAAGTTCATAATGTATTCAAACTAGATATGTGCATTTCAATCACAACATGAAACCTCTTCAAATCCTTGTGGAAATTCATGAATAATGACATTCAAGCAAATCAAAGCAAAGACTAACAAACCTTTAATCAAGGATTCTAGTCGTTTTCTATATCCAAGATTTCAAGAAAACAATCTAACAGTCGCAAAGAAATCTTGTTGGACCACTCACCAATGCTAGCAAGGAGGCTAGTCCATTGGCTCGTGATCTTTGAACTCATTCTCAAGCCTAGGACGCAAAGGTCACTTAGTCATAAGAGAAGAGGAGTTCCAACATTACAGTTTTTGTATATACTTGCAAGTCATATCATGCCTAAGTATAAAAGAATACGAGGTTCGTCCCTTAGTGAATTCTTGCTAGGAAGTATCAATTGTCTCATTGGTTTTCATGCTAGAGGATGGTGGAATAGCCGATTGTCAAGTCTAAGTGCTTCTTTTTTTCTTTCAAATGGCCTTTGGCCTACAAATGCTTTCGAGGGGGAACTTTTCTTCCTAACCCCCGGCATTTGTATATTTTAATCAAAACTTCTCGTGTACATCGAGAGAGTTTTTAGTCGGAGCTTTGCCCTCTTTTGACCATAAGAATGAAGTATATATATTTTTTGTTGGGGCCTATTTTTCTCCCTCTTTTGACTCCACACTTAGAACTTTGACAAAGGCTAAGCGTTAAAAATGGAGCATGACAAACCAACAAGACAAATCCACAAGATAAGCAAGGTCACTAAGGTCACCTAAAGGCAATCATGGCATGCAAGGGTTTCAAAGTTATAAATTATTTCGATTTTATGCTTTCAAAGATCAACTCTTTAGTCTCAACGAGAAAAAGCTTAGAATAAAAGATAAAGAAGTGCTAGTAGATGCTTTGATCCTCAAGAATGAAAGTCAACAATCCAATCCATTAGTCATCTAAAGGATCAATTAAGTGAAATCATGCACGACTAGTTGAATTGGGAATGAAATTTTTTGAAAATGTAGCCTTGCCCAGACTTTTTGTTTTCATTACAAATTCGAGTTTTTGGATGAATGTCACAGTAGTGTAAGTGTTTTCCTCTAAACATGCATATTGATTGGATTCTAAACATGAAAGCACGGCAAGCAAGCACAAACATCTCGTGTAGTCAAAACATGTCAAAACATAGGCCACCCCACACTTAGCAATTGCTTAGTCCCTAAGCAATGAATAGAATGAAAAGCAAAAAGAGAGTTAAGAAAAACTTCTCTCGTTTGGAGGTAGCCATTTCAAAGTAGGAGATGTTGCTATGCGCGTCTAGTTCTTGGGCGACTGATCTTGCACAAAAGATTCGAGTAATGATTCCCCCTTTTTCTTCTATAAGACACGAAACTAAAAATGAGAGTGTTAATCACACAAGATAGAGAAATCATCATCGTAAACATGTCAATATCGTGCAAGTCAACTCATAAATTTTTCAAAAGACCGCATCAGATGGGCATGCGAACGCATGCTTGGCTTGTGCGAACGCACAAATGAAGGCAGTGGCACAGAATTGTCATGCGAGCGCATGAGGTCATGCGATCACAGCACAAAGAGAATTTAACTGGGCCATGCGAACGCACAGACTGCATTGTGCGAACGCACAGTTCTGGGCAGTGTCATTGATTTCCACTCAACCCAATCGTGTCTATTTTTACACTCGGTAATAGACCGTGGTTCGGGATCACCATTATTTTCATTCATAATATCACATGCCAAATTATAAGAGAACGCATCATCAATGTTCTCTTTTCGGTTCCATAGTATGCCTGTATTAGCATAATTAATCGAAATTTCACGATCCTTTTCATTTTGTATTTCTATAGGAATACTTTCCTCCACCATAGGATCGCTTTGCTTTTCTTCCCCTTTTCTTTTTCGGGAATTTTTATTTTTGGAACCGGGTGGCCTTCCACGCTTTCACCGTATTGTGATTTCATGAGTGACTTTATTTTCCGGCTTCCCTTTTGGAATTTCAATCTGTACGGGAGCATTCTCAGCCGGTATGTGAGATTTAGTCACTCTCTTTGTGTCTGTAAATGCATCGGGAAGTTGATTTGCCATTTCTTGCAAATGTAAAATCCTTTGTACTCTACCTTCACAATCTTTTGTGTAAGGATCAAGATGCAATAATGTTGGTACAGATCAAGTAATTTCTTTCTCAAACTATTTTCTTTCTCCCCCTAATGGTGGGAAATTTTCCTCATCAAAGTGGCAATCAGCAAAACGTGCTGTGCAAATATTTCCAGTTTGAGGTTCAAGAAATTTAACAATAGATGGACTTTCAAAGCCCACATATATCCCAAGGCTTCTTTGTGGTCCCATCTTTGTTCTTTGAGGAGGTGCAATAGGCACATAAATAGCACAACCAAAAATCCTTAAGTGAGATATATTTGGTTCTTGACCAAATGCAAGTTGTAGTGGAGAACTTTTATGATATGCACTTGGTCTGATGCGAATTAATTCAGAGGCATGTAATATTGCATGACCACATACTGAGGTAGGAAGCATTGTTATCATTATCAATGGCCAATCAATAAATTGGAGGCGTTTGATCAATGATTCAGCCAAACCATTTTGTGTGTGGACATGAGCAACAGGATGCTCGATCACAATCCCAACTGACATACAATATTCATCAAATGTTTGGGATGTGAATTCACCGGCGTTATCAAGTCTAATTTTCTTGATTGTATGATCAGGAAATTGAGCTCGCAATTTTATTATTTGGGCAAGTAATTTATCGAATGCCACATTGCGAGTTGATAACAAACACACATGTGACCATTTGCTAGATGCATCTATCAATACCATAAAGTATCGAAATGGTCCACATGGTGGGTGAATAGGCCCACAAATATCACCTTGAATACGCTCAAGAAACATAGGTGATTCTGTTTCAACCTTTCCCGGCGATGGCCTTATGATAAGCTTTCCAAGAGAACAAGCTTTACATGGGAAAATATTTCCTTGAGGGATTTTATGACTCTTCAATGGGTGTCCATGCGTATTTTCGATAATTCTTCGCATCATACTTGAACCTGGATGACCCAATCGGTCATGCCACATGGTTAATATTGAAGACTTCATAACTACCGCATTTGACTCAATCTCATTTATATGCGTGTAATGCAATCCAGTGGGAAGCATTGGTAGTTTTTCAACTATGTATTTCTTTCCAGATCTATACATAGTGAGTAACATGAACTTCATGTTACCTTCAGTCATAGACTGAGTCTCGAATCCATGAGAATAAATATCATTGAAACTCAATAAGTTTCGTTTGGATTTTGGCGAAAATAAGGCATTATGTATCGTAAACTTTGTGCCATTTGGCAATACAAAGTTTGCCTTGCCAATTCCTTCAATCAGATCTACAGGACCTGATAAATTCACAATGGTTCGTGTTGGTTTTATCATCAAGAAAAACTTTTTATCCTTCAGGATTGTGTGCGTTGTTCCACTATCAAGTATGCACATTTCTTCAATATTAACTCTTTGGTTGACTTTGGCTTTGTCCGTTTCAAAGCTTTAAGTAAACAAGAAAATGATAAGATAAACATATTTTATTACATGTGAGAAAACATAGTCATGCTTAAAGGAAAACATACATATAACATAAGAAAATCAACTTAGGACATCAGACCGTTTGGCTTCATTCCCATGGGTTTACACAACTTCCCCTTTTAGTTCCCACCAGTCATTTTTCCAGTTATATCACCAAGGAAGTCCTCACTAGGATTATGTTCCCCAAGATGAGTGTACTCGTTCACGGGATCATTCTCAATAAAATTGATCTCATTTGCATTTGTAAAATCCCCAACTGTATCAACATATTCATTGTTGAAATCAGATTCTCCAAGTCGAGTAAACTCATTCATAGGAGTTTGGTCAATATAGTTGACCTCCTTTCCTTTTCCCTTCACGGACTCTTGATAGAGTTTGCATAAGTGTTCAGGGGTTCGACAGGTTTTAAACCAATGCCCTTTACAACCACATCTAAAACAAGTGGTCTCAGGGCTTTTTGATGAACTTGGACCACCTCCCCTTTTGTGGGAGTTCTCATGGTTCCAGTCATTTTGTTGTCTCCTTTGGTGATAATTGGCGATCTTATGAGGTGGATTATTGGGATAACCACCTCGACCGCGCCCCTGGCCAAAACTACGACCTCGAAATCGTCCTCGTCCACGACCTCGGCCTTGCCCTTGACCCTGAAAATAGTTCATGGGTCTACTCTCATTAGAGTTCGCAAAATGTACCTCAGAAAATGTTCTGGAACCCGTTGGGCGAGATTGGTGGTTCTTTATCAACAATTCATTGTTTCTTTCCGCCACTAGGAGAGTACTAATCAGCTCATGGTATTTTTCAAAACCACGTACACGATACTGCTGATGCAAGGTTACATTTGATGCATGGAATGTAGACAGAGTCTTTTCCATCATCTCAGCATCAGTTATCTTATCTCCACAAAATTTCAAGTGGCTCACTATTTTTATCATCTCAGAGTTATACTCACTGACTTTCACAAAGTCTTGGAACCGTAAAGCGGCCCATTTATCCCGATATAAGGGAAGCATCACATCCCTTTGGTGATCAAATCTGTCTTTCATATTTTTCCATAAATCACTCGGGTCTTTCACTGTGAGATACTCATTTTTGAGATTCTCGTCAAGATGACGACGAAGGAAAATCAAAGATTTTGCCTTATCCACTTTCGATGAGGTATTCCCCACAATGATTGTTTCGTGAAGATCCATTGAGTCCAAATGTGTCTCAATGTCTATTGTCCACGACATGTAATTTTTTCCAGAGATGTCGAGTGGACTGAATTCAAGTTTTGCGAGGTTTGACATGGTGGTAACTAAAAGTAGAAAAAGTTTATTAGATTAATTTAAAAACATACAATTCTACAAATAGCGTAAAGAAGAAAAAGGCATACATTATTACAAGCATTTTTAAACAATAAGAAAATTCATCCGGTGTAAGATCCCCGGTGAAATCATAAATAGTGAGTACTACAATAATTGTTGCAACAAAGATCAATAGTAAGCTAGACATTTTATTGCTTTGGAAATTTTGAGTGTGTTTGAAGTGTGAAGTAGAAGAGAAAATGTGATTTAGTGTAGTTGAATGAAAACATATTTATAGGGAAAAAACTAGCCGTTTATAGCCGTTTGTTACCGTTGAGCATTATGTTACCATTGGACACTAAGAGTAAATTAACAATGTAATATCATCAAATAAATTATACAGTTCAAAGAAGATGAAGTATTTAAAGTAAAGATAGTTACTTTGCAGATCACAACACTTTACTATGGGGCGGTAATCCGCACATCATAATAATATGTTGTTATACATTAAGAAAGTAAAATAAGTTGTAAGAATCACAACACTTTATTATGAGGGGATAATCCGCCACTACATAATAATATGTTGTTATACATTAAGGGATCGTCGCAACTACTTCGATCTCTTAACCTCTTAAGACTACAATCGTATTCAATACGATCCTGACAGCATGTATTTGGGTTGTCGCACGCTGTGTTTCAAGCGTAATCCGCACGATAGACAAACTACAGAATAGAACTGAGAAATATTGTAATATTAGTTTTTTTTTTCATCCAGAAAAACTCAGATATCAACACAATCAGAAAATTATGAAATAGGGAGAGTAGAGCTCCCTTTGAGGCAGTGAACCCCTTATGATATCTAAGTAGAACAGATGAAGAACTAAGCGAAAGTTGAGAGACAAGTGAGGAAAAACACTTAACCTTTTATCGAATCTTTGTTCGAAACTTACGGTATCTCAGTTGGTTAGAACCTCGTGCTGATAACGTTTTATGAAAACTTGTGATCGTGGTGACGATGAATCTCAAAAGAAGAACATGAACTTATGATGAAGTGTAGAGAGATTTGTGTTGGATTGAATTGTGTTGAATTACATTACATATAGTCCCTTTATATAGGGTTAGGAAAAAGGAGAAAATATCTCATGTTGAGTAAATCAATTTGATTTTGATTTCTTGTAGCAAGTTGATATGTCATGGAGCATGGGTCGTATTGTCACTTCCTTGTGGGCCATGGATGATATATCAATATTCAATAATATTGTCGATTCGTTATTTTTTGCTAGCTTGCTGGGGAAGTCATCCATTTTATGATATATTTATAACAAAATCCATTTTATTTTATATACTAAGGAGAGAAATGTACGGAATACAGTGTGAAATGCTCAGGTACCATACGAATATTATACGAAATAATACATTCAATTGAATACGACATGGAATGCTTACAAACCAAAAGAACAAATAATTCAAACAGAGTTCATGATTATAAGAAGAAGAATATGAACAGACTAGGAGAAACATTCAGTGACATGCCATATAGCCAGATCCAGCTAATAGAATCTAGAGAACAAGGTAAGCTAGTGTTTGGTGCAAACAAGTCGCAACCACTTATTTAGTGCCACTCATGACAACAAGCTTAATCAGCAAACAAAAGTTTTAAAACACAAACAAACTAAAAATGCAACTCCTGACATGAGATAAGCATCCTCTCAGTTCTGTCAGAGAGATTTATCATATCAAGCCACTCTTTGAAGTGCCAGATGCCACAGCCAACGCCGCCTCCATTCTCAGTCTCCAACTTGCAGTTCAGCTGTTTGCTTGTTCCGCATCTTTTTTGGCTTTGGGGCATACACTCCCTTGAGATGAGACACGAAGACACTTATAACAGAAGAAAGAGCAAAAAAATACAATAATAAAGGAAAATAAAGCTAGAACAATACCTGAGAAGTAACATCAACACACATCTTTTCATAACACTGGGGTATATCTTCCTGGTGATGAAGCAACTCAGACTGCTCCGTATCAGGATTGCTAGGGAAGGTCAGCAGATTTTTGTTAATTTCTTTGGGGCTGCATTTAGGATCGATCGAGGGCCACGACTGTCGCATGCACATCAAGTCGTGCAGTGGTGCAGGCCTTATACCCCTATTCACCTGCACCTGTTTTGGGGAGGTATTGATTGATTGCTAATCATCATCTTCAACCTCTTCTCCATCGTCCGAAAATTCATCAAATGACCTCATATCGAGTTGGTAGCGCAGAATTCCACCAATGCCTCCAAAACCCCGACAAAACTGAGATCCCTCCTGGGATTTATTTGTAACAAACTCCAGTGTGCATCCAAACCGCTTATATTCATTAGCAAACCACTCTAGCAACGGCATTTTATCTTGCACTTCCAATTCTGCTGATGTAACTGGATCCCGGAAGTTGCTCTGGTCAGCTTCTTGCTCCTTGTTTAAGTGCTTGATGATGAGCTCGCCCGTAGTGCCATGTTTCAGCGCATACCTATTCATATCCATGTTTTCCCAAACAATTAGAGTCTCCACTGCACCCATCTCCAATGCTTTAAGAGTATCCTCAACTCCAAAAACATATTTCCCAGTATCCTGACTAATTTCCTCAAAATATTTACCAATCAGTTTCTTTTCTTGTATAAACTTCACATTGGACAATATTTCAGCAGAGAGCTCAATTGCCTGATTGAATCCATTCTCCCCACCATAAGAAACATCGACCACGTTCAATATTTTCGCCTGAAGACGTTGGTCAAACATATCAGATTGGCTCAATTCAGTCTTGAAGTCAGCAGACCCGGCAAGGATTAAACCAGATACATTTGGCTGACTGGTTGCAGGATTGATGTAAAACTGCGTAGCAAGTTCCGCTGTCTTCCTCACATAGTTGTGCCGCTTCTCCATCCGAAGACGAGCGAATCGAAGAGCTGATTGCCCTCCTCTTCCATGCTTCTTTGGAAGGTCAACAGTAAATTTATGGAGAACCTCCCTTGTGTTGCCACTTAGAGTTCCAAAAAGGGTTCCATTACCATCCATCACAATGAAACCAAATTTATCATCCGACTCCAAGAGTTCATTCAGAGCCTCAATATGGAACTTGTTGTCACAGAGATAGAGAGAAGCATTAATGGGCTTAAAAGGTTCAAAGTCGATGGTAACCTTTTTCTCCTTTCCATCATCCGTTACGATTGTACCTGTGTATAATACTAGCCCATTTGGAGGAACCTTATTGTAAAGTTTAAGCCTCTGCTGAGCAGAAGTGATTGCCCCCAGTACAGATTGACGATTCACCCTGCTCTTAATGTTTGAAGCAGTTCCATACTCATCGCCCAGCATCTTAGTAACACGAGATACCTGATCACGAGGAGGCATAATAAGAGAAATCATACTGGTGCCATTTCCTCTTGCAGCTTCAAGAGCCTTGATCAACTTTTTGATCTTCCAGATTTCAATGTTCTTATCAGTTTCTTGAGCATCCGCCATTGGAAATTTCAAAGAGAGAATATCTGCATCAAAAAATAACACACACTTGATGATCAAAAGAGATTGTGTGCCATACAGCAAGCCATTCATGGAAAAGAAGTGCAAGTTACACATACAAGTATCTCACATTATTAAACATAATTTTACGATTTAGTCTTTGAAGAAGTGCGAGATGCATGGCAAAACAAATGGCTCAGCACAAAACTGTAGGGGATACAAAATGCATAAGTTACTGCTACGAGAGCTTCATTTACATGTTTCGCACAAGTAACAACTTTAGATTTATGTTACAATACAACATATATTCCGCCAAAATCTATGCAAGCTTATTTTCATAAGGACTGACAAAGATTACATACGCTTGATAATTAAAGAATCAGTCTTATTGACACCATATTAACAATCCTGATTCCTCACCAAGTGCCAATGCTCAGTTAAAATCACAGCCTTTTTTGTCACGACCAATCAATCATATGGTCAATACATACCAAAATCAGACTATGAACAGTTTATTCAGATACGAAAAAGAGCATACAATCAATCTCAACTACTTCAATCGTATATATACCAGCAAATCGTTACTATAACAAAAAAAACAAAGATCATCATCGGATCTGAAATTTACATCCAATTCTTTCAATTAAGAACAACAAAAAACTGATCGAATAATGTTTCGATGAAAACCAGCAATCAGCAAACTCCAAGCACGGGTATCGAAATGAAATACTCCGATCATGATGATCCAAACAACCAACTAATACAAACGCTAGCTACACAGTTAGGAAAAAGTACCTCCTCGCTGCAAGCAAACGCTTCCTGTTGCAGAGAGAAAAGTCACAAAAGAAACAGCACAGCAAAATTCGATCAATGCTTCTTCGGATGATATAAATATCTTTTGGCAGCAGAAGCCCTAACTAACCCGTTTCACGAGTGCGTCATCTAACCTAACCATGGTTAGGCCCACCCCCTCGAGTTAAGTGTTTCAATCCACTACGCTTGGTTAAGCTCTAACTAATGGGCCTTAAAGCCCAATTTATGTCGGTTATTCGGATCGGTTCGGATATGATTGTAAGCTGGTTTTGACTGCCTGCCGACAAGGCAACTTGTACTTTTCCTCTTTGTACATTAGCTGGTAACAGCTGAGGCCTGAGAGTTGTAAATTAAAGGATTGAAGTGAACTAAAAATATTAACTTGACTTAAATAAGAAAATAGAACTGACGAACTTAATTAAGTCACTTAATTTTTTTTACTTGACTATAGTGTTTAACTTTTAAGCTAAATAGCTGATGCCTAGCTCAAATGAAGTGTTTAAGTAAAGATCAAAATGAGATGCTCAAAAAAATTAAAACTACACTGTACTAAACAAACTGAATTTCAAGGTCAATAATGACTATGATATTGGCAACATGGTCAGGTGCCCTATTGTTTAAGAAGTCATATTGGGGTCAGCAATTTTCACACAATTTTGTGAGATTTTTTTTCTTTCTCTTCATTCCCGTCTTCCGTATCACACATCGCGTGTGGATGCTTCATACATCCCCGTAGATGTCTTCCTCGTCCCGCCTCACGCGTGCATGCTTTCTACATCACTCGTGGACGTCTTCCTCATCACGCCTCGCGCTTTGTAATGTTCTGAATTGTTGTTACCCATTATATATAAAAAAAGACTATATGATATTGACTTTGTTTAAAATATTACACGTTCAATTTAAATCAATTGGTTAATGAAATATTATTAATGAAGTACTCAATTTATTAACTGAATCTTATTTTAAAAAATCAAACAAAAAAAAACTTGTTAAGTGAATTTAAAATTGAAAAGATATTCTTACATGCATCACTTTCGTTACCAACCACAAGATATCTTCAAATGAGTGCGAGCACGACTATAATTAACTCACAGATCACATCCCTCTTATATTTGGGAAAATTTTAAGCTGGAGCTTGAGGAAGCACAGTGGCGAACCGAACGGTAGGTGTGTGAATAGTCATCGAAAATAATTGGACGTTATGGAGCCCATTTTAGCTTTGTAATTGAGACATTTGAGATCCAAAAAGAAGGGAGATTTTTATTGTGATGTTGTGAAAGACAGAAAGAGAGATTGTTAATGAGTTTCACTACTAATCTTCGACCTATGGCGTTAAAATAAGGGAGGAGGTGGTCGAGCAGAAATAGATAAGTGGAATAGCAGCTGCTGTTCAAATATAGACAAAAACAGCAGCTGTTTGTTCCAAAATCTCCTCTCCTCCTTGGCACTTAGGCTTCTTTGATTGGTGTTAAATCATGCATTGTTTTTTTTTTTTTATATACAACAATGGGAAATACAATTCAGAAAGCAACCGAACATGAGAAACAGAACAACAATCGAGACTAAACATAAACGCTTAAAACACAGAAAAACAGGAAACGCAATCCGTGTTAAGCACGCCTAAACCTCAGCAGTTGAGCCGTCCGCACGCACAAGAAGCTCCCAGAACCGTAGCTCACCAAGGGGGCCAAACAGCAGAAGCAGCACGTC
This sequence comes from Rhodiola chrysanthemifolia, assembly GCA_033675395.1. NCBI lineage: Eukaryota > Viridiplantae > Streptophyta > Magnoliopsida > Saxifragales > Crassulaceae > Rhodiola > Rhodiola chrysanthemifolia. The sequence continues at coordinate 19,094,842 of CM066204.1, forward strand.
CGCAAACTCCCAAAGATCACTAAAGCACCAGCCCCGTTTCTACAAACGAATACCGGCCAAACAAGGCCCAGAAGAGCAACTGGAGGAACCAGAATGAACCGAAAGAGGCTCGACCTCCGCCCGCAACAGCCATTGCCGCATCAAGCTCCTAAGATCTAAAACTAAAACTAAAACTAAGACTAAAATAAAACAAAAGCGAGTACAGCTCAGACCAAACGGCCGAGGGTATAAACACAAAACATATGTACAATCCACCGCTAGACTCCCAACCACCTCCCTCAGCACGTCAACCCGCCACACCACCACCCACAACGAACCCCTCCAAGCCGCCAGCCACCAACCACAGACCCGACGAACCCAGCCAATCTGCCCTCCACTGCCAAAACACCAACACGCCGCCAGCTTCCAAACAGCTTCACATCCCTGAACTCCGAAGTCCAAATGACACAAAGCCAACGATGGAAGGGGAAGAGAAGACATCCGGGGGAAGCGGAGAGAAGAAACAGCAGGGAAAGAGGAGGGGAGGGAGGCGGAGGGAAAGGAATTGCTATGAGAAGGGAGTGGGGAGGACATGGCCAAGCAAGGGGGAGGAGAAGCGGTGGAGGAAAACGAGTGAAAAGGAGCTGGGCTAAGGTTGGGTTAAAGAAGAAGATGATGAATAGTAAGAAAGAAGGAGGAGAGTTTTATAACAGGATACGTCTTAAGAATAATTCCTTCGATTTCCACATTTCATTTTTTATTATTTCAAAGCTGAAACTTTGATGGCGTTAGATTAGTCATTAGATCCTAAAATAGGGGGAAAATAGAACATTATCATATTAAAATTTGAAGTTTGTATATTAAAAAAACAAATATAATAAAAGCGAATTTGCTCAAAGTATATAAAATAAACACAAAAACAAACCAAAAAACATATATAATTGGTTGCATGAGTGTGGAATATCCAAAAGACATATCCGCCCATCGTCAAATATTAGATTATTAGTAGCAAGCTTTTACGTAAGTCAAAGATTATGTGAATACAACTTTTAGAAGACAGCACGTAATATGTTGTCTTTTTTTTTTTTCTAAGTTGATAAATAATATGCTGTCTTTTTTTTTTTTTTTTTTTTGTTGATAAGAAATAATATGTTGTCTTTAAACATCACCAAAACCATAATTAAAATTTAACGTAAAGTTCATGCGACGCTGCCGTTTTGTGCAACGCCTTGCGCTAGAAGAAAACAATCAAAGTCCAAATTAACCTAACGGTAAAAAGATGGACCAATCATAGTATGTTCCTTCAAGGGTAAATTCGTCATTTAATCGGCAGCACTTTCACACAGCGTCTCCAGCACTCACTGACCAGTCTAGTTTCCACTCTCCAGTCCCCTCCCGACATGCGACATGATGCCTCCACGTGGACGGTTGTATCGCACTTAACCCCAGTTAAAATAAGATACCGTAAAATCTTAACCCGAGTCAAGACTTATCAGTTTATATCAGCTTAACCGCGGTTAAACCCGGCGCCGCTTTAATCCTTTCACATATCTAATTCCTTTTTGTATAATGGTAAGTAGACTCAGTATCAGTGCACACTAATTCACTAAAATCGGACACGTGTCATAATCTTAAAGCACTCCCTTTTCAACCTTCTTATAATTACAAAGAGTAACTTCATCCATTCGTACATACCGAATATCGGTATCCCACTATATTTCTGCTCCTTTTATTCCCCAGTCTTGACTCTCATCGGAAATTTCTCTCTCCTGGAAAATGCTGCAGTGACGATAACGACGCCGACGCTTCACAGCTCTCCATTTCGATCGTACGAACGGGACGCCGACCTCGCCGAAGAGCTGATTATTCGTGTATGACGTGTGAAAGAGTATTTGATTTTTGACTGGTTTTAGTTCCCGTTTCCTATAGAAGGCGAAATTTTATAGTTGGAATTCCTCGAGGAGAGTTTGTTGACTTCCGTCTGTCGTGCAGACGCGTAATCTTGTCGCACGGCTTCGTTAGAGCTCCACCGACTTCTTTGGCGCGCCTCTCGATAATGATGTGAGCAGCTGCTTGTGTTAAGTTTAATGTGAGAAGGGTTGATGGAAGGGATAGAGAAGATGGATAACGTCTCGACTATGACGTCATCAGCTTCCACGGCCGGAGGAGGAGACGCTGGCATTTCGTCTGCTGTCGGTAATCCGGTCGCATCGCCCTCTGTACCGCCGGCGAAGAAGAAGCGGAATCTGCCAGGAATGCCAGGTAACGGCTATTTAGTTTTTTTTTTAATTGTTTTTGTTTCGATTTGAATAATTAAGTTGTTGCGTTTGGTAGATCCGAGCGCGGATGTGATATCGCTATCTCCTCAATCGCTGATGGCGACCAACAGATTCATGTGCGAGATTTGCGGCAAGGGGTTTCAACGTGATCAGAATTTGCAGTTACATCGGCGTGGACACAATCTGCCGTGGAAACTGAGGCAGCGGAACAGCAAGGATGAGGTAAGGAGGAAGGTGTATGTGTGTCCCGAACCTTCATGTGTTCATCACAACCCGTCAAGAGCTCTTGGGGACTTAACTGGGATCAAAAAGCACTTCTCCAGGAAGCATGGTGAGAAGAAGTGGAAGTGCCAGAGATGCTCCAAGAAGTACGCAGTTCAGTCTGATTGCAAGGCGCATATGAAGACTTGTGGTACTAGAGAGTATAAATGTGATTGTGGAACCTTGTTTTCAAGGTAACTTCTTATTACTGAAAAATCACAACTGGTTAATATGAGGAGTTTTACTATCTCTGGATCAAAGGTTTAGGTCATTCTGATGTTGTTTATGCTTGTGTAGGAGAGATAGCTTTACAACTCATAGGGCATTCTGTGATGCTCTGGCTGAAGAGAACACTAAGGCTAAAACAACGGCTACAACTGCCGATGATACTAAGAAGTCCAGTCCAGTTGAGGAATCGGTGGTGGCTTCATCTCCACCTCCGCCTTCCCCAATCACTCCAGCTGCCACATCCATCTCTCCATTACTGTCAATTCACAGTCCAGGTATATGCTTATCTGGGGCCTTACCCATGTTATTTGTTTACGACAAATTGTGCATTAAATGGATTGGATTGTCCTTATCATTGGTTTTGACGTTTTCTATTAGCTTGAATTCTGAGGCTATATTGTCTTGTGTCCATGGTTGATGATGTGTTGTTTGCATTTTAGCCACATAAAGTAAAGTAGATCTTATCGAGAAAGACTGCTACGATAAATTATTGCTGGCCAAAGTTGATGTGTTAGATTGAAGAGCCTTTATCTGTTGCTTGTTATGTTCGAATTCATAATTATAGATGTGTAAAAGATATTTTTGGATTAGTACTTTTGAAACTCAATTAGTCCTAGGATTACTTTTATGGTGCGAAGTTGAGTATTCTTTATAGCTTTGCTTGATAAAAAGGCAGTAGTTGTACACTTGTACGCCGTATACTGTGTAAGATGTTCTTTGGTATGTTGCGGGCTGAGGTGATCTGTACCCACTTATGAGCACATTTTTGTTGTGGCATGTTACACGCTAGAGCACACTTCAGTTCTATTTTTTTTTTTAATATATGTTTTTGTGTGGAGCTTTTACCTAAATTTATTCTGATAAATCTTTGCAGACTTGCCTGATAATGCTGCAGTAGTCAGAGATCATACTTTGGGCAACCCATGTTTAGCTACCCCAGCTGCTGCCTGCAACTCATCGAGCTCCAGTAGTTACATTAGTGGGAAAAGCAGTGTCTTTGCAAGCATCTTTGCGCCTTCAACTGCAACACCTTCAGCCTCAATTCCCCATTTCTTGCCTCCTGCATCTCAACCAAATCACCCTCCCCCATCATCAAGTCCAAAGGCAGATACTGGTTTCAGCCATCCTCTCACATCTCCATCTATGTACTTTACCGGAAATTCGTTCTCCCTCTTCCCAACGATACCTGACCTTTTTCCAGACCACCATCACTATGCCCCGAGATCTCATCAACCGACTATGTCAGCCACTGCATTGCTCCAAAAGGCTGCTCAAGTTGGTCCAAATTCATCTGGTTCCTCTCTGCTTTGTGGATTTAGTCTAGCAATGCCATCCTCATCGTCAAGTCACGATGGTTTCTCTGCAAACACATCATCCATCAATCAATGGAGCAGTCGAGTAAAAGCAGACACTGGTATGTTAAATGCTGGCCTGGGTCTTGGGCTTGGATTTCCATCAAGTGACCTGTATGGTCAGCCTACTACTCTCGACTTGCTGGATCTTAGACTGGGTACTGAAAGTTCTACACCAGGTCAGTTATCTGCATATCTGAACTCTATGGACGGTACTCCTCACGTGGCACCAGCAAGTTCATCTTTTCAGATTGGAAACTCCCATGGGGTGGACTGGGAGAGTGATGGCAGGAGACGCTAGTGCCGCTGGCTGCTCAAGGTTGCTACCATGCAAAACAGGTAACTAAAGCAAATATCCTTGCATTTTGTTTTTTGAGGTCAGTAAGGGAGTGTTTTTTTTTTCTTCTCCCAGCAGGTTGCTATATTTACCCTTCTCTGTAGTTATTTAGTTAATATATCTATATAGATGTTTGGCTGGATTGTATTTGTATTCATTTCCTTCATAAATGAGAAGTTACTGTTTTTAAAAGTGCTTGAGAAAAGACTTCCTTGTGACCTGTGGGGAGTAGTAAGCAGATATGTTATTGCATTTAAGGGAACTTTTGGCTTCAATATGTTTCACTTACTATGTAACTTTTGCCAGTTGCTTTTTTAAGGGTAACTTCGGCCAGCAGCTAGTTCTTCGAACAAGGAACTATATGTGCTCAAAGTTGGTCTCCTTCTCCCTCATTTGCATTTTTTTTTAAAGACATATATCAGTCCAGAGAGGTATTCGTAGTTAATACTTTCATAATTTCTAAGGCATTAGATGGGAGAGGGTTTTACGTACATTTAGTGGCATGGGTGCTAAAGTGAGCTGCAGATATTGATAGCATTGGAGCTGAATCTGCGAGTATTTTAAATATCTAATCTGATGATACATGTCAAGGACCCACCCATGAGTTTCTGTGTCATTCATGGTGCGTGTCGGCCCTTAATATTTGTCGTCTACTCGTGAGCCCAGCACTTATTGCTACTACTACTACCACTGCGCGGATCGATTTAAATTTACTGCCTACTCCACTTCACTCTCCATAGTCAACCTCTATGAGCTCATTCATGGACACTGACCCATTCCTCTAAACAATAATATCTCAGATCTGCAGTCACACCCTACAGCTCTCTACTTTCTGCTAACTATCAAGAAAATCTAAACCCAAAAAGACAATAAAAACACACAGTGAGAACAACTCATCGCCACTTCAACTCTTTAGCAACTTCTTCCTCTTTGGTTTAGGGTTTCACTTTCACACACTAAAATTCAAAAGATCAATCAATCAATCATGCATCTCCTCATCCTCCTCCTCTGCATCACAATCCTCCTCGTCACGCTCATTCTCAAACTCCTCCACTCCATCCTCTACCTCCCGCTCAAAACTCAGCGCCATTTCCACCGCCAAGGCATCACCGGCCCCGCCTACCGCCCGATCATCGGTAACTCAGCCGAAATCAGGCGCATAATCGCCGACGCGTCGTCCAGGACTCTTCCTCTGTGCCACGATATTGTGCCTAGGGTTTTACCGTTCTATCACAAGTGGTCGGTGATGTATGGGGAGAGTTTTCTGTACTGGTTTGGGTGGCGACCGAGGCTGGCGGTGGTCGAGCCGGAGATGGTGAAGGAGGTGTTGTTGGGTAGTAGTGGAGCGTTTGGGAGAGTCGAGTTTAATCCGTTGACGAGGATGCTGTTTGGTCAAGGGCTGGTGGGATTGAGCGGCGAGGCGTGGAGTGTTCATCGGAGGATTACGACTCAGGCTTTCAACATGGAGAGAGTGAAGGTAGTTTTTTCACACTTGAAAAAGAAATGGAATCAATCAAATAGGGAATGGTCAAAACTGTGTCTAATTGTCAAATTCGGATTTGATGATTTTCTGTTTTGGATATATATATGATGCTTCATAATTGATGCTGAGATTGGCTAGCTAGTGGCTGTGGTGGAGTGAGATCTTGTGCAACTAACTAACCTACACCAAGTGATATTTCTGTATCGTGTTCTGCTATATGACCTGAGTGTATGTAGATATTAAATTAAATGCATTGCAATTTGCAAAGCTGATAAGGAAATGGTGGGAACTCATGAATGGTAATGAGAAGTTAGTTTCGATGCTAAATTTGATGTGAAATGGTTTTGGTTAATCTGAATGCGATAGCCGAGAATCGTGTTTGAAAAAAATTGATTGTTTGTGTGAAAATTATAAAAGCATGATGAGATTGTTGTTGGGCAGGGTTGGGTGCCTGAGATTGTGGCTAGTACGGTGAAAATGCTAGATAAGTGGGATGAAGAGAGTGGTGGAAAGGATGAGTTTGAAGTGGAAGTGAACAAGGAACTTCACTGCCTCACGGCTGATGTAATTTCGCGAACAGCTTTCGGAAGTAGTTTTGAAGCGGGAAAGCGCATTTTCGAACTGCAGGATCAGCAAATGCACTTGACCTCCTTGGCTCTAAGGAGTATTTACATTCCTGGTTTTAGTTGAGTGCCAATTATCAGAAACACTTTTCTTTTTTCTATAATTAGTTCAAGACAGTGTTCTCATGTTTTGCCAATTTATATACAAATGCAGATTTTTGCCTACCAAGAAGAATAGAGAAAGATGGAGAATAGAGAAAGAAGCTCGAAGATCCATCAAAGCGTTAATTTTGACTAATGACAAGTTTAGTGTGAATTCTAAGAATCTTTTGAGTCTGTTGATGTCGCCTCACAAGGGTCCGGATGGCAAATCAGAAAGACTAGGAATTGAGGAAGTCATTGATGAATGCAAGACCTTCTACTTTGCTGGAAAGGATACGACTGCTAATTTCTTGAGTTGGGCACTTCTCATGTTAGCAATGCATCAGGAATGGCAGAGCAAGGCGCGTGAAGAAGTTGTTCATGTCTGTAAAAGCAGCAAAGCTCCAACAGCTGACAATCTGAATGATCTTAAGATAGTAAGTTTCCAAACTTTCACATACACAAATTAATGCATCCCTTCTTTGCAACTTTTAATTTACATTGCACTTTACCGTGGAACAGCTAACGATGATAATGAACGAAACACTGCGACTGTACCCTCCAGCTGTAACGCTTATGCGCCAAGTTAACAAAGACATCAAGTTAGGGAGACTGGATATTCCCCGCAACACTCAACTCTTTCTACCCCTCACAGCCATCCACCACGATCCCAAAATATGGGGAGAAGATGCGAACGAGTTCAACCCATCCAGGTTCAACGAGCACAACAGGCATTTAGCGTCCTTTTTCCCATTTGGGTTGGGTCCTCGGATTTGCGTGGGACAGAATCTAGCTGTGGTCGAAGCCAAAATCGTCCTTGCGACTATATTAAGGCAGTTCACGTTAGAGGTGTCGCCTACTTATGCTCACGCTCCTATACAGTTCATGACCTTACAGCCCCAATTTGGTGTCCAAATCCGTTTCAGAAAAACTTGGGATTGATGGTTTCCTTTGTTTGTCCATGTACCACAAAATCAAATGATGTGTAACATGTAATCGTTTTAATCTGTAATTTCATTTTCATCCCATACTAAATGTTGAGTTGACTTTCCATGGAAATTCAAATTAAATTACAATATTTTCCTATAATAAAAACGCATTTTTCATTCAAATTAAAATACATATCCTTTCTCTTACCTCCGCGCGCTCCGCCATCAGACCACTCGCTCGTGCGAATCTTCCCTCCGCAGAAGAGCAAAATCAGCTCGCCTTTTAAAGTTCAACCCTTGATTGAGGTACAAAGCTGTTTAAATCGGCGGTTTAGGTGGTGCTTAGTATTGATTTCGCGTTTGAGTGTTATTATTGTGTTTGGATGTGTAGTAGTTTTATTTGTAGATTAATCTCTCTTTTTCTTTTCAATGCCTGTTTGGAGTGGTTTTAATAGGAATTAGGAGTTCATGTTTGTCTCTTTGGCTGGTTGAAAGTTGTAATGACGTCATGTGTCATGAACTTAATGATATGGATGCTATGAGAAGCGATCAAATGAGGCACCAAAATTAGAATGAGGCAAGTGAGGCACGATCTGAGCCACACATCTAACCCCGTGCTTAGTGGGCGCGCCACGTGTCCAAATAGTAAATCCACTACCAATAGTAGTGTGAACGCAAATTGCGGCTCAACTCACGTGGCAACGGAATGCCGAGATCGTGCCTCACGTGTCTCATTCTACCAACCCTGCCTCAACCGAGTGCTCCCCTGGATGCTATAGCTTATAATTGTCCCTTACATATGGATAGTGTTCCTATGTAATGTCAACTCTTATATATGTAGAATTATTGTGCTTTAAACATGTTGAGGAGCCCTTAGTTGTTAATATTAAGTATGTGTGCTCAACAAGTATAGATAGGTATAGCTGTCTTTGAACCAGTTTTGATAAGATCTTTTCATGTGTATATATAAGGTCTGGTAGTACTGAGATAAGACAAGAAAACGGAGGTGGTGAGATTTGATGTGCCAGAAGATATGAAATATCATCTTGCAGGAGGTTTTGTTATCTTTTTTCTGATTTAAGAGGATAAGATGTCACGTCCCTGTTTCTCTAAGCTCGCAACACACTTGCACAGCATTCAGAATATTGGTCGAGAGGCTGATCTCAAAGCTCTTCTAGGGGTTCCTTACAGAACAAGGAAAGATTACGCTGGCGAATTTGGCATCACGAACTGGATGCAAAGATATGCAGCTTATAAATTCCTCTATCAATAGTTTGACTCCCAAGTCTGGGAACATGTCAGTTTTAGTATCTCATAAACAGCACAGTGAATCTTATAGAAGACAACAAACCAGTTCAAAAAGACAAGAGGTATCTTTCTCCAGTCAAGTTCATGGACGTTTGTTGTGCAATGCTGCAGAGAATTCCAAATTTTTATTCACATGGCGGGTTTCCATACTTCAACAGCTGTTTGCTGGGGCCGCATCTGAGGAGTCTTTGGACAACAATGTATCTGGAGGTGTACCTGTTGCTTCATCTGATAAGTATGTTTCACAGCTTCTTTGTTATCATATTATTGAGAGTACCGACTGATAATTTAGGTGTATCTTCTGTCGCGCTATCGAAGTGCTTGCGACTGAAGAACTTGTGGTTTTACCTCATCTTTATTATTGTATCTACTGACTCAGGAATATACCCCTCGAGAAAGCTGCTGATACGAATTGTCTTTTATTAATGTTGATGTACAATATACAAATAATACAGTAACTTTTGATAATTTTTCTCAATGCCTTGAATACAATCCAACCGCCCATTTATATTGTTTTCCCTTCAACAGGTGCATCTTTTCCTTAAGCCACCTGTCCCTTGGTTCTGCGACTGTAGACTTGAAAAGGTAAGTTCCTTGAATTATCCTGAGCGGGTGCGTCTCTTTGAATTTGATTTTGAAATGTGTCTGTCTCCAACTCTTGATTTCTATCAGCTGCTTTGTGGATCCTGCTACTTACCTCATCCAGACAAAGAAGAAACTGGTGGGGACTTTATTTGCCTGGATGAACAAGTGTGATTGGCGTGGTGTTGATGCTGGTAAATATTCCCCGAGAACTCATGTCAAATGCCCCGAAGCAGCAGCCAGTTGACCCTGTTAGAGTGTTGGAGAAAGCTCATGTGAAAACGAAATCCCAGGGCTCGTCAACAGCATGCATTTGTAGCTCTGGTATAAGCCATATTCTTCCTGTCTCTATGGTTTTGTGATTATTCCTCATGCATATTTCTACTTATGGCTTGGAGTTTGATTTGGTACTATATCTGCTTCGTAACTCACAGTAGTGTCTCTACTAGCTAGTTTCCATGGGGTATAAATTTATAATATGCTTCTTGTATATATCTGATTCATTAGGCTATATATATATATTGATTATGTTTGCATCAGTCAGAAGTTGAACATTTTGTCATTTCAGTTTCAGTCAACAACCGAATGAAGAAGTTTATATTTTAACATAATAATTCTCTCTTTAACTCCTTGCTCTGAAGTTGATAAAAAGATTGCTTCTTCTCTCGTCTTCAGGAACTTCATGCCATCAATTTAGGAGACAGTGGAGATGGATCCCCTGTATTTAAATCTCCATTTCAGCAGCATGATTTTAATTTCCCATATCAACTGGAAAATGGAAATAGTGGAGGTATGTTCTTAACCCAATAGTAAGTACGTACATGTTGACTGTGGCTGTTGCCTATTAGATTAGTAACCTTAAGTTCTCGAGTTATGTAACTTTGGGTTGTTTGACTCAAAATTAATGTTTCCCCCCCGGTGATGATGTTGTTGTCGCTGGTACTGATGGATTATTCGACAACCTATACAACAATGAAATATCTGCCGTGGTTGTTCACTCTGTAATTAGAGCTGGATTTGGAACTCAGATTGCAGCTCAGAAGATAGCTGCTCATTTTGCCACAGCTGCTCAAGATGCTGGCTTCCGTAATCATGGTGGCAAGCTTGATGATATTACTGTGTATATTACCAGATCTGCTAGTGTAAGTCTATTTTAAAAGATCGTTAAAATGATGTGATAGTTGATTCTTGTATTTTCTTATGCAGGGAACAAACAAGCTCAATCTTAATGACTGTGCATGCATCGCCTTTGGTTCTTGCAGCTTAACTTTCCTAGCATTTGTATATACATAAATCACATTTTACTAATTTCAGCTAGCTTTTGATGCAATACAAGGGGCAAATACCAGCTTAGAGTAGAGCTAGCTTTTTTGGCCCCTTTGTTTACAGGAAATAATTTATGCACCCATTGGACGCAAAGCAGTTTTCAACTTTATATATCTTTCAAATTTTGTGAGATTTATCCTAATTTAGAAGACCAAGCCTTCCGATGATATATGCAATAGCAAAATAAAGTTAATCAAGTCTTTGATTTGTTACAAGAATTTCATCGGGAGCTTCAAATGTACAATCAACACTTCGCTCACAGGTGCTTGACCTAAGGGCACTTGTTTGAGTATCAGCAGTGGATGTAATAACGCAAACAATTAGGAAGCCCTTTAACTTGGAATATGAGAGCACAAGCTGAACAAAAAACTAAGCTACACAATATATTGTGATTAGAATCTTAACAAATTGCAATAAGAGCCAAGTCCCACAGTCTGATCGTCCTGCTCCATAAAACTTGCATTGGCAATCGACATCGCTGATTGACTCATAGGCATTATGAACAAAAGCCGAACAACTCCAAGCAGTATGTGCGAACTAGTTTGGTAGCAAATATCTACCGGATCTAGTAATATTCTTGTCAGCAATCAGACCAAAAATGGATATACACATGTTCATCACAGTTCAGGCAACATTTTAACCTGCACAAAGGAAACACGGTAAATGGTTATGGTTCATTGATGGTCAAAATACAGCCAGAGATAAATTTCAGAAGCCTAAAAAGAAACTAAAATAAAAGGGAGCTGCATTTTTGAATGACAGTGTATTAGTGAACAAACAAACATGTATACTAATGAATTCTCAACCAATATGGACGGGATATAGTTACCATTCAAAGCAGCATGATATATTCGCTTCTCGGCCAGTCCAATATCGGACATTTTGAGGTTACCCTGTGGTGGACAAGAAAAGAAGTTCATAACAAAAAGCTGCAGTTTCAATGTTTACGCATAAATGCAACGGTAACCTATTCAGTACCTCTCTAGCCATCAACTGCCGCACGTTATCAGCATAAAGCTTTGGATTGTCTTTCTCTTTCTCTGATGGATAGTAAACTGGTAACCGCGTGACTTCGATAAAATTTACGAACTGGCACAAAAGAAACAACACATGGCGTGCCTGCAAATAAAGATGATGATTCTTTTGTAGTAACATTTACTTGGAAATTGGAACTAATAATTTAGAGTCCATTAATAGGGATAACAAGATACTATGACATGTTCATTCCCAAACAGTGTCCATAAACTAAGCAATGTACATAATGCCATAAAGAGTTTCGAGCTGCCGCCTAAGTACTCACCCCAGATATGGAATCCCACGCAGGACTAAGTCTTCGATAGGGGTATCTGAGTATCACAGGTAACACAGGGGCTTTTGAAAGAAACGCACCAGTTTTAAATGAGAGAAGATAATCTCCATTTGTAGTTGTTCCTTCTGCATGACATCAAATATAAATCACTTAAATTCAAATAAAACTAGTATATATTAACGTACACTGATCTCTATGAGCCTAAAATGAAATCATTCATTTTGTTTTCTTTCTTTTCCTTATCTTTCACATTAGAAAGGTGTTGAGAACACTCATCTACATAACCTATACTTGTGGACAGACAACAACTTTTACATAACTGAAACGAACTCTTGCTTGTTCAATTTTAAAATGTTTTATCCGAGTCCTAATGCTATTTAACGGCAATCACCCGTAATTTCCTAACCATTCAAGTCTTGCATTCCAGTTACAAATGAGAGTAGCTGTTGTCAAAAACGAAAAACTACAGGAATCTGCCGGTAATCTTCGAATCTTGTAACCAAAGCATGGTAATTACTTTCTATCTTGGTAATCTTGTACCATCAAATCTAAGAGAGTTGATCAATCCATGATATACAATCGCATTTAAACCAAAAGTGAGATTATCAAGTGCCTCTTATCATAGTAATTCACACAAAAACGAGATGAATATTCCATACTGTCACCATATGCAATATCAGAACAAAAAGTGACAACCTGGAAATAACATCATCATTGGAGCGTCCTTGTTTTGATGAGCTTCTCGGACTCGTTCAATAACAACACCTGCAGGTGGAGAAGGGTTTCAAACAACGGTTGGAAGTGCAGGTGAAAACATAGTACTTGACTCTTGTGAGTTGTGATACAATAAGTGTTTACAATCAAATTGAAATAAACCATGTATAGTGCATTGGCCATTGCGTTATTCAACATCAAATAGAAGATTAAAAACTGTCTGAACTGAAATACGAAGTAGCAACACCATAGCAGCAAGTGAGACTTCTGTACCTGAAACCCCCTTGAAATCAGGTGATTTTGACTCTCGTTGGACAAAGACACAGCCGAGACATTTACTGTATGAACAAGAAACAATTACAAAATTATAACATTTGTTAATTACCGCATATGAAATTCAAATGCAGCGGAAAAAGAAAAGTGAGAGAGTTATGATACAATATTTGAAATAGAGTGGTTATTTTGCCATAACATATTACACGACAAAACTAACCTGATGAGACCAACCAGAGGAAGTTTAGCAACGGATCTCTTCATCAGTGTCATGATAAACATACAAATACGTAAACACCATAAGCAAAAGAGACCAATCAGTGCAGACCAAAACACATAACGAATCTGATCCTCTAACTCACCTTGGCAACAAAACTAGGAAAGGATGTAGACATGTGATACAATATGTCTATATAAGACACATGATTAGATATTATTGCTCCAGGCCTTTCCTGTTCTTCAGATAGTAAATCGTTTCCTTCACTCTGAATATAACAGAACAAAAGGGTCACAAACTCTCCATTCAATGAGCTACAAAAAGCAAACTAGAACACCAAGCAGAGAACTGTAAATCTACAAGCCCATATTTTTAGCTTCCATTGTTTTACATGTTTTTCTACCTCGCCAACCCACTGATTAGCCGAATTAGTGTCACAAATGAAAATTTCCAAACAACGCATTCTGCCTAATGATCAATTTATCAAACATGGACTGCTGTAACATAAGCAACAGTTACAATTACTACATAGATCAGGTATGAAGAACATAATACCACTTGAAATGTACAGAGAATTTACCTCATCTGGATATCTGACAGTCACCTTAATCCAATAAAACCCTAAAACAAACAACATAACCCTAGACAAAAACCTCCCACACTGAAAAATCACAAGCCTCCTCAACCCTCCCATATGCGCATAATCCTCTTGCTCATTCTCCTCCTCCCTATTGGGCGCCTTGAACAGTGTCGCCGCCCTACAAATCAAGTAATACACAACCAAAATCGTCATCCCTACCACCACTCTAACCGGCACCAAAGTAACCATCGCCAGCCCCAACATCACCTTCTCCCGAACTCCCAACTCCCCTCGCCCCATCGTCCCGTAAGCATCCTTCCTCACGAACGCAGCGTACTTCTTCTCCAACTCCTCCACACTCCGATTCTCCTCCTCTGACCTTCTCTCCTCCTCCTCGCTCCGGATCGTTTCCGGCTTGAGGAGCGGCCGATCGTCCTTGTTGCTACTATCATCAAACGATGCCAACCGCTCCGACTTGGATGAATCGGAACTGATCGTGGTGAGCTCAGACTCCATCCGAAACCCTAATTTCCTCAAAATCTAGAACATGAAAAGCACCATGGTTGACGAATTGGATTTGCGGTCGAGGCGTCGTGCGAGAACTATTTGTTGTGATCGGTGGTTGAGTTGAGGATTGGATTGACGTCGCTGGTCTTGATACTTGACAGAGAGGCAGATCTGAAGGCGGAGGTGGTGGTGGTGCTTTTGGTCTCCTCCGGTGAAGATGGAAGTTGATAAAGCTGCTCTTCTCAAAATACGCCCACCAAAAAATCAGATCGAATCTTCTACGTGACACTCCACCATAACATTTTCATGTCTGTAAAACGGTAAAAGTATTTCGTTTTATTATTTTAAAAAAATTTGTTGATCATTCTATCAAAAATTTTGTCCACCACTTCTCAATGATCCCCGTTCAAACAGTTTTATTATTATTATTGTTAAAAAATCAAACATATTTTTTTTTAAGGAATACAAGTAAATTTCAAATCAAATCAAACATAAAAGCCAACATCCATATGAGAATATAAACCTACATGATTTTGATATATTCGAGTTTCTCCGATGTAAAGTGTTAGTGTCAAATCGATCACAGCCTACATACACTTGGTCTTTCGGATTGTGAGCTGTCCTTTAAAAAGTGACAAAAATGAACTCAAACTAGACCCCATCCAAACTTGTGTCTTATGGTATTACAGCCCTTTATCTTTTCATGGGACTTAAACTTGCTTTCGGTCTCATTTGCTCCTCTACTCTTTGGCGTCTTAAAAGAAGCCCCCAACAGCAAGTGAGCATTGTTTCTCCTTAGAAACAAAGACAACCACAACAACTTACCATAAAACACACAACCCTACATTTTGTAATCACTTTGAGGGCATATGCACCCGTGGAGTTCTCGACGGGATTTGAGGACGTTTTACCTCAATTTGTTGTGCAGCCATGGAGTTCTGGATGAGATCGCTTGCTGGAGAGGGATTTCCGTCCGAGGACGTCCGCGCAGAATTGCTCCATGAGGATGGCTGGGAGAATGTTCTCCGCGAGTGGAGAATGAGAAGAGGCGAGTGGGGTGTTTAATTCAGCCCAATTCAAAACCCAATAAACTAAACCCTAAGTCCAGTATCAAAAACCCTAACGAACAAGTATTTTAAACCGTTAGATCAGAGATCTGATCTAACGGTACAGATTAATTTCCAATGGATATATATCAAAAAAATCCGAAAAAACTTGAAAAAATTTAAATAATGAATTCAAAAATTAGAATAGTAACCCTGGAAGTTCCTTAAAAAAATTCAAAAATAATAATTTTTTATTCATGAATAGTAATAGGAAGTTCTCCGCATGATGACATTGTTGCACAGAATATGCAGAAATACTGTTACTGTTCAATGAATAGTAATAGAAATTGCTCCGTGAGAAAGTTCTCGAGGAGATAAAATGCTTGAACGGGTGCGGATGCCCTGAAGGAGCCTAGTTCAATATTTTCATACAAGTTAGTTCCGCCATCAATATGTATTTCGAGAGTTTGTTCATGTTCTTTTGAACTTAAAAGTTCAGGCGTTCAGTTCAACACTTCATTTATGATTTTTATTATTAAGTATTTAATTTAAATTAATTACATGTCTAACTTTGTAATATTTAAAGTCAAGTAACATAATCGTTCGGTTAAAATCAAATCAAATCAAAGGAACAAACTCGAACATAATCGTTTCATGCTGACTCTCTGTGGGTGAGGACCCTACAGCCACTGATGCTATACACGGATTACGCTGCCTCGTTCTCTGTGTTAGTTAGCTATATCTTCAGTGTTGTACTGTTTTCATTTGTGGAGTTGTCTCCTGACTGTTGTACGTCTTGTTTGTATCAAAAAAAAATACTGTAAAACCATGTGCAGTGATAAAAAAGGGAAAAGGTATTGGAGCCGCACGTGCTACTCAAACATAGATAGCAATCAACAACAACTACTTCGACTTCGACACCTCCTTCCCTCTATGCACATGCTCTAAAACATGCATGATAGTTAGTTTTTGTAGACACTAAAAGTTTGAGGACCAAATCAAGATTATTTAAAGTATAAATGGGCTGGCCCACAAGGGTTATTTGGGTCAAAGCTACAAGCCCAGTCCAGGAGTTAAACTCAACCCAAAGCACGGGCCCAATCTCAAGCCCACTAGTGAACTCTATAAATAGAGCACTTCACTTCACAAATGAGACACTCGGAAATTTGAGAAGAAAACAGAGAGAAGAGAGCTCTAAAAGGAAGCGTCAGCCGCCAGCAACCGACAAGTACGTGAGATCAAGTCATCAAGACCCTCGCTACGCAAGAGACGTTGCACTACGCCTTCATCCACCGTCATCTACTAGAGCATCCAACCGCAACGCAAGCACGTGAGACCAAGTCCCCGCGACCCTTACTTCGCTGCGCATGTGAGATCAAGTCATCAAGACCCTCGCTACGCAAGACACGTTGCACTACGCCTTCATCCACACACATCAAGCTGAGTAGACTGAAGCAAGCAATACAGTAGAATCAGAGGAGCATTTGAGATTACGAACACAACTTTCCGCTTCAAGCATAAATCATTTGTAAAACATTATTTTGTATTTGATACGAAATATTGTGACGTTACAAATTTTGGTGAACCCGACGTGAAGATCTCTACCTCTCATCCCTACGCTAAAGCTAAGATGTCTGCTCAACCTACCAGTCCACAAACTCCCAAGAAGACTTACGCCGCAACCATGGCTCAACCAACCGGCATCTGCACAAGAGGGATGACTCAGAGGATGGCTGTCAACGCCGCTGCTGCAAGCCTACGAGCTTCTCAAGTGCCAAGGAGGGAACGCACATAAACCGTTGCTTCCATCTTGGCTGCAGCTACGGCACTGATTGCCTCCAACTCCCCACGACACAAGGAGAGTGCGAAGGCTGACGGAACACCCTCACCAAAAACGAAGGTGGCTCTGCCAAAACAAGCCGAGACACCCAAACCCTGCGTAGCTTCTGTCATGACCATAGGCACCAAAACCATGGAGGAGCAGATGCAAGAACTAAGAGAGATGCTTGAGCTAGTCCTGAAAGACAACCAGGAGAAGAACAAAAAGCTTGAAGAGCTCCAGAGAGAGGTGGTTGGGCTCGGGAAACAAAAGGTTGAAGAAGTCAATCCAACGATAGAAGATGATGACGCTAATAAGATGATCCCTGTAGAAAACAACAGGAACGGAGGTGTTGCGTGCAACGAAGACCAACTTCAAGTGCTGATAGCCAACGCGGTCAAGAGCCAGCTAAGTGGAGATTCTTCTGGTGGTGCACGCTGTGCCAAACCCTACAGCAAGAGGATAGATGGTCTGCGCATGCCACAGGGATATCAGCCCCCCAAGCTCCAACAGTTTGACGGAAAAGGAAGTCCAAAGCAACATGTTGCCCACTTCATAGAAACGTGTAACAACGCCGGAACTGAAGGGGATCTGCTGGTCAAACAATTTGTGCGATCTCTAAAGGGCATTGCTTTCGATTGGTACACTGACTTGGAGGCAGAGTCTATTGACAGCTGGAGTCAGATGGAGGATGAATTCTTCAACCGATTCTATAGCACCAGAAGGGTTGTCAGTATGAGTGAACTAACGAATACGAAACAATGGCAAGAAGAACCTGTGGTTGACTATATCAATCGCTGGCGTTCATTGTGCCTTGAATGTAAAGATCGCATCAGCGAGACGTCAGCTGTAGAAATGTGCATCGATGGAATGAACTGGGATTTGCTATACATCCTTAAAGGTATCAAACCTAGGAATTTTCAAGAGTTAGCCACACGCGCACACGACATGGAAATCACCGTGAAAGGACATGGAAGGAATCGCATATCCTCGTCAAAGGCGATCATCGACGAGGCCATGGCCATCAGCACCAACGACGATCCTGTGGAGATATCATCGAAACCAAAGCAGGAGAAGAGGAACGAAGTCACCTCAAGAGACTTCAAGCGCACGAAGCCTACACTGAAAGAATTACAAGCCAAGAAGTATCCATTCCTTGACTCGGATCTGTCAGGCATGCTCGACGACCTGTTGGAAAAAGGCATCATCAACTTACCAGAAGCAAAACGCCCAGATGAAGTCAACAGGACGAATGATCCCAAATACTGTCGCTACCATAGATTGGTTAGTCACAGTATCGAAAACTGTGTCACTCTCAAGGAGCTTATAATGAGATTAGTCAAAGAAGGACGCATCGAGCTTGACACAAATGAGACAATAGAAGCAAACCACGCCTCCGTGACGACTAGTTGCGACTCACTTTGCAAGCCACAAGAATGGTACATGCAACAAGTCCAATTTGGCACCCTTGAGCCAATAAAAGTGTGGATATCAAAGCCATCTATTGAAGCTGAATCAAAGAAGTTGAGATGCGATTATAACCCACAAAGAATCGAAACGTATAGGATCACGAAAGAGGTTGAATGCATGGAGGATGATGAAGGATGGACTCTTGTAACTCGAAGAAGGTCAAAGAAGCAAGTCAGTCCACAACCAGAACCTGCCCACCGAAAGAAGAACCAGGTGACCAAGGAGAGACTACGTCAGGCGAAAGGGAAGAAAAGACTCAAGAGGAGTCTGAGCTCACATATACTGCCTATTGATCCTTTGAAGCAGATTCCACCAAGTCCCATCACCTTAGAAGACTTCTTTCCAGAGGATTACTTCGATAAAGTTGGTGTCAACGCAACCTCAGGGACATACAAGATCGTGGATCAAGAAGGATTACGCGTCGGACCAATCAATGGGAAGTTCTTAAAACGCTACTACTCCTAAAGGTGAAGATCGACAATCCTGGCCCGCAAGAGTATAAACTGTGAACGGCAAAAAAAAAACAAAAAAAACAGATCGACACTCCTGGCCCGCAAGAGTATAAACTGTGAACGGCTCAAAAAAAAAAATACAAAAAAAAAAATGAACTACGTTGACTTGATCTTGCGAAGTGTCACGCACGTGACTTTGCAAGTACGTAGGTAGCTTGATTTAAAAAAAATTCAAGTGCAGTCTCAAAAATTAAAAAAAAAAACGCAGTCTGACGGTTCTAATGCATAGCTGCCTGGATGGCTTTCGTGCACTGATCCAACTCACGCTTCACCCGCACCAAGTCATCAGAGCTTGCTCGAAAAGTTCTCAACTCATCTAACTTCTGTTGAAGTGCACCAGCGTTCGACTCGGCTGCAGCAATTACTTCCACTTGTCGGCTTTGCTAGTGTCTTATGCTCTTCGCCTCATCATGCAAAGCTCGTAATTTGGCTTCAGCTCCTTCTATTGCCTGCGCCACTACTTCTCTATGTCTCTCGAAACTCTTGCTAGTTTTGAGAGCGCCCTTGTAAGTCGCTCGAGCAGAACGTAGACTACCCTCAACCGTAGAAATCTCACGGGCATGACGGGCTGAGTGGCTAACAACACCCTGCTGGACTGCAAAGAATTTGGCAACGCTCTTTACATACGCATCAACGGCTGCCTGAAGAATGGAGGTGTCATCGCCAACATTTTGAAGACTAGCAAGGAGATGGATAACACGCGCAGCTACATCGATGACTTCTGCGTAGGGAGCTTCCGTTAGATTCTGAAGGAGAACCCTCACGAGCTGGTCAGTCATCTTGACAGTTTGGCATGAGGAAGGTGAAGCAGTGACAGTCCCAGCGCTTGATACTTTGTTGCCCTGCAGTCGCCCGGAAGAAGATGAAGCATCGGAGACTTGTTGGCTATGTTGCACCGACCGTATAGGACTCTGTCCTCCACTATCGACAAGCGTCTCATCCGTGGCATCACCAATTGGCACTGGGACGACAACCCTCCGAACCTCTTCAAACGTGCGGAACAGCGCGCTATCACATCTTCAGTCCATTCCCAGTAAAGAGGAACATAAGTGAAGTCTCCAATGATCTTCAAACAATTGGGACCCCACCGCACAATGCCCGTGGCAATCCTTCGACCAAGCAAAGAGGGTCGAGTATCTTCCGACTTCTTTTCCTTCAAAAGACTCTTCAAGAGGTAAGCAGGGCCACCGTGCACTACATCACGAAGGGGGAATGTTAGCTCGGGCGGAAAAATCTTCTTCATGGCACCTGAATTCGAGCCTGTATCCGGGCGCAACATCGACGGGAACACATGAAATTTCTGCTTTATGTTGTCTTCCATAGCCTTTGAGTCAGACGCGATGTTCAGAAACAGCTGGCCATTCTCCTCCGAGTCCAAGAAAAGCACCATCGCGCCTCCCTTCTTTTGGTAGAGACTTGTATCGCACCGTGAGTTCGTCACAAAATGAAACGACTATGTCGAAGAAATTAAGACAAATAAGGAATTCCCAGGAAATTGGAGGAGTCACAAACGGTCTCACTTAAAAACCAATTTCCTTAGACTCGTAAGTCTTGGTGACAGAATCCTCAAAAGCTTATTTTTCTTACACAATGAATTCAAAGTGTGAAACTACCCCCGATGGATAGCAGTTTTACGCAAAGAAGGATAGCGGGCTGGTCTCTCAACAGCAAGCCAGGGTACCGTCAACAACAGCGCATCAACGTCAGAGCAGTAAAATCGGCAATCGCAGATAGAAGAGGGCCTAGTCATGAACAAGGAAAAGAAAATCAGTGAGACAAGATGTAGTCACGTTGCTCAAAACAGTCGTACAAAAAAAACAAAACAAAAAAAAAAACCAAGATGCGTGGCACTGAAGTTGTCGGAGGATCACATATAGCGTGGTTCCTGCTTGAAGCTTTTCATCAGCCGTCTTATTTTCAAGATGTATAATCATAAACATGATGGAGATATTACTGCTTGTCAGGAAAACATTGGCAAAAAAAAAATTGCAGAGGAATGTCGAAAAAGACCATACTCAGTGATGCTTGCTTTATTGATTTGCTTGCTAAATCAGGGCAGCTTGAGGAGGCATGCAACGTGGCGAACTCTATGCCCCTGAAACCAAGCGATAATATTTGGAGTTCACTGATATCAGCTCTAAAAAAACTGATGGAAGGTTAGAAGAAGCAGAAAGGTTGGCACATAGGCTGATTAAATCCAAACCGGATCATGCTACCAACTACACAGTTCTGAGCTCAGTGTATGCTGAATCGGGGAATTGGCCAAGTATGGAAAAGATCAAAGAACATGCATACGAGGAGTGTAGAGAGGTCGTTGTACCTGTTGTGGTTGCGAGCTTTCGGCTTTCAAAGAGGGCTAGGGTTTTTAAAGCTGATCAGAGGAGTGAATATATAGCATGACCAACGCAGATTTTTTTTGGGATTAGGGCTGGAAAATTCCTAAGGATTATGCTAAAAAGTCGGTCAAACCAAGTTGATTTAGGAAAGATTTCCTAATCTCATCTAACCGACTTTGCTTTATCTTCAAGCTAACTTAATTGGCAAGTCATTCTAGAAGATTCCAGAACCGCCACGCACGGAATTACTGTTCACGGCCTGAAGTTACTGTTCATCCCGGAATTACTGTTCACGGCCTGAAGTTACTGTTCATCCCGGAAAATACTGTTCACGAGCCGAAGCTACTGTTCACGGTAAAAAAAATTCTCATTTGATGTTCGAAGAGATGTCATTCGCCAAGTTGGAAAACGACAAATGACAAACAAAAAAATTATTACGTGGAAGCTCTTACGACAAGTTCGACGTTCACAAAAATCTCAAGTCAACCGTCAAGTTGGAGAACAACATGGTGGCTCAAAAAATTATTACGTGGAAGCTCTTACGACAAGTTCGGCATCCACAAAACTCTCAAGTCAATCACTCACGATCACGTCGCGCTGAGACACTCAAATGGTGTCGCACAACATGATCATGAGGGGGCAATTTGTAGACACTAAAAGTTTGAGGACCAAATCAAGATTATTTAAAGTATAAATGGGCTGGCCCACAAGGGTTATTTGGGTCAAATCTACAAGCCCAGTCCAGGAGTTAAACTCAACCCAAAGCACGGGCCCAATCTCAAGCCCACTAGTGAACTCTATAAATAGAGCACTTCACTTCACAAAGAGGACATTCTGAAGTTGGAGAAGAAAACAGAGAGAAGATAGCTCTAAAAGGAAGCGTCAGCCGCCAGCAACCGACAAGTACGTGAGATCAAGTCATCAAGACCCTCGCTACGCAAGAGACGTTGCACTACGCCTTCATCCACCGTCATCTACTAGAGCATCCAACCGCAACGCAAGCACGTGAGACCAAGTCCCCGCGACCCTTACTTCGCTGCGCATGTGAGATCAAGTCATCAAGACCCTCGCTACGCAAGACACGTTGCACTACGCCTTCATCCACACACATCAAGCTGAGTAGACTGAAGCAAGCAATACAGTAGAATCAGAGGAGCATTTGAGATTACGAACACAACTTTCCGCTTCAAGCATAAATCATTTGTAAAACATTATTTTGTATTTGATACGAAATATTGTGACGTTACAGTTTTTTCGATAGAAAAAATAGCATACAAAGATCTGAAGAAAAAGAAAAACGACAACAGCAAAACAGACGATCAACTAGTACTGGAACAGAACATCTAAACGAAAAAAGTAATATGAGAATATTTAATCAATCCATCTACTGCTGAGTAATCTTCACGCTTCAAGGTCCAAGTCATGCCAAACTGGCCAAACAGACAAAGTGACTCATCAGCCAACTCCGAAACGATGATGAAGCACTGGCCAGATTCCACAGAAACACTTGTCAAGGCTACACAAGTGAGCTTCGTAAACCAGCTTCCTGCCAATTGTAGCACGCCACATGAACTCCATAAAAGGCATCAAAGAGACTTAAAAACTAGGACAAGTTAACTAGTTGGACAGTGAAATGCTCCACACTTCGCCTCACGCCAAGAGAGGTGAACAGACCACCGAAAACAAAAAACTACTATTTCAACGAGTGCAGCTGCATGATAGCTAGTTAGTTAATAAAATAAGAAAGGAATGAAGAGAGGCAAATAGCCATTGCTTGGAAAGTGGACACTAACCATCTAATCAAAGCTAAAACGTCACTTGTTTTTCTTTTTATGTACATACGTTGTTGGAGTCATTATTATTGACCCATTTGTGATTTATGTATAATGAACATGTCTCTGTCTCATGTGTTTGGTAAAATGTAGTATTTGGATCCGTTGCTTGTTTAACAACGGTAAGCAAGAAAGAGCAACTTTACTTAACTTATTGTAAGCTCAGATCAGCTCAGCTCACCCTCACCACCAAACTTTTATTATTATTATTATTATCTTTAAACCAAACTATTATTCCACGCTTCGGTCTTTTAATTAGTATCATTTATAAAGAACAAATTATGGAAATAATACCCACCCTGATTTATATTTAACGGCCCACTTACACTTAACTCAAAAAAAATGCTTAATTTGAAAAAATATTTAAAACTTAAAATTGGGTAAAGTAATAATAATAATACTAGTACCAGTTATCAATGAAAGTGCAAAACGTATTGTTTCAATAAAAACGGTATCATTTTGACAGTAACGATATCGTTTTACCATTCTTAACATTCTACTTTGATGCAACGGATCCGAAC
This sequence comes from Rhodiola chrysanthemifolia, assembly GCA_033675395.1. NCBI lineage: Eukaryota > Viridiplantae > Streptophyta > Magnoliopsida > Saxifragales > Crassulaceae > Rhodiola > Rhodiola chrysanthemifolia. The sequence goes on from CM066204.1 coordinate 19,118,746, forward strand.
CAAATTATCAAATTATGCATTACATTAACATTTACTCTATCAATCTAGTTGCTCGTACCAACTGATTATGACTCATGACCGAAACCTTCTCCCTACTCCATCCTCCACGTCACTTCTCTATTGAAATCTAAATTGTAATCAAAATAGCTATTAATAAATAAATAAAAATATTAAATTAATTAATATAAACTGCAAAAAAAAATAGAGGGGTAAAACAGTCATTTTAAGCATCGCCAGTCTCTCTCTCATTTCAGCTTTAATTCGAATAACTTCCGATTCCAAACTCCAACTGCAACTCGTCTTCTACAAATCGTATCTTCTCATCACCAGAAATCTCTCTCACTTCGGTGCTTACGGCGTTACTTTCCTCTTTCGTCAACTCAAAACTGCATTTTTTTTTCAAAACATCGATTTTCAAAAATTAAGCAATGTCTGTCGCTGCGAAATTACCTCCGCGGGACTCGCGCCGAGCGATCCTCGGCCCGGGCGGCAACACATTTATTACATCAACTGATCCAAAACGTACTAGTACAAAGGAGGTTATGGTTATAGTGAAGAAGGCTCAGAGATCGTCGTTACACAATTCCAAGACAAAATCTGACGACGACGTAGCGGCGGCGGTCAAGTTGAACAAGGATGTTTTACTTTTACACAAGGCTGTTGTTAGGAGCGACGATGGAAGCTTGTGCTCGTCCGATTCGTCTTCTGCGCCAGCAAGTGATGATATGAGAGTGAAGCGTAGCGGATCCAGATCGCGTACTGCGGGACAGGAGAAGAAGCTGTTGTTGGAGGATCCGGCTGCCGTCAGGCGATGCCATTGGATCAGTCCTCATTCTGGTTCGCTTCAAAATATATGCAAATCCCTAAATTTTGTTTGCTGGCTAAGCTTGTTCATAATTATATTTCGTATTTTCTAAACCTCTGCAGATCGGCTGTATATTACTTTTCATGATGAAGAGTGGGGAGTTCCGGTTCACGACGATAAGAGGCTGTTCGAACTACTTGTCTTTTCGCAAGCATTAGCTGAGATCAGCTGGCCAGCCATACTTCACAAGAGAGACACATTCAGGTGTGGTTTTGACAGGTGATCTATTAAGTTCTGAAAAGTGAGGTATTTATTATTTTGTCCACTGTTGCAGGAAGTACTTTGAGGATTTCGATGCACCTTCAGTTGCGCAAATTAATGATGCAAAACTAGTGTCGCTGGAATCATTTCTTTCAAAGCCAAAGGTCGAAGCAATAGTGGAGAATGCTAAGCAGATTGTTAAGGTAATCAAGTGATTACAAGCCATATTGTTTGTATTTTCATCGATATTCTTATGTGTTGCTTGTTATAAAGCTTATTTTCCGATTCTATTGTGACTTTAAAATTGTTATTGATTGGATATTTGTTTTGATGAAGTTAAAAACATGAGAAGGGATGAATAAATGTATATCAGAATCCGCATCAAAGAACTGACAACATCACTCACCATAAAAGTTATTTTATTCTCAGGTGCAGCGGGAGTTTGGTTCCTTCAACAACTACTGCTGGAATTTCGTCAACCACAAGCCAATAAGAAATAGCATACGATATGCAAATCAAATCCCTGCTAAATCACCAAAATCACTGCTCATCAGCAAAGACATGATGCAGAGAGGCTTCCGATGTGTTGGTCCTACAGTAATCTATTCTTTCATGGAAGTAGCGGGGATTGTCAACGATCATCTTGTTTCGTGCTTCAGATACCAAGAATGCACTGCGAATATCAAAAAAAGTCCTGCTTCAGAAAATGAAGAGATTGTTTCCTGACGAAGAGAATGAAGCGGAGTGGAGACTAGAGTTTCCTCTCAACTTGATGCAGCAGATAACACATATACAACTGCATATGAGTACAGTCCATATTAGGTAGTTTCCATCTATGTGTTCTTGATGTATTTAACCATTTGACCTTTTGTGTGATGGTTGTGTTGTATTGGTACATTAACAGAAATTTAAAATATGTTGGTATGAATCTTGCATGATTTTGTATATCCATTCCAATCAGAATGTAACAATAAACCGCACAATTTTTTTTTTTTTTGATGGATGCACAATTTTCATTTTTCTGAATCATTGAAAAACTTCAAAGCAATTAGTGTCTGTACTTTTCAATCTATCTACATGTAAAAAGAATGGTGCAAATGGAAGAAGCGTTAACGGTCCTTGGAAGACACGCCAACATATGTTTGTGTTGTGAATTGTTATCAATCATGCACTACATCCGCACCATAACTGACTAGATAATCACTCAACAGAACAAATATGAATAGGTAAGACATGGATCCACAATAGAACTGTCAAAAAAAACATGTACTTGATTATCAGAGTTCATTTGTTCAACAAAACGCACACTTCCATCCACTGTTTTAAAGTTATTGGGCATGTGACTAAGCAGCGGTCTTCGTTCGCATAGTGTTGAAAGACATTGACAGGCAACAGGTCTCAGCTGGTGTCTGATTTATCCAAAGCTGCGCCAGGGGAAATTTGAGTAAGATGTGTGCAAAAGAAACAATAAAACACAGCCAAGACAAAAAGAGTAAACAATCAGAATATCATACTATTGTAGTTCAAAAGCTTCTCAATAAGATCCACATGAGTCATGAGCATTCTTCTGCAGCAATAACGAACTAGACCCACAGCATCAAGAGCATCCCTGCAGTTACCAAAAATGCAAAATTTCTAGAAGGTGACTTCGTGAACGTAATTATACTATGCTGCAAGATGCATAATTCAAGGGTTCCAAATATTATAATGTCACTCTAAAGCTGGTACTGAATAGCAAAATCAGTCAAACAGATGTATAGTATGAAAACACAGACCAATGAGTAAACAATATTCCTATTGTGCATCTAATAAGAAAAGAGATTGCATGCCGCGCAAGAACTATGAACATGGACATTACAGATGCATACAATTACATTTCTTTTTGTCATCAAATTTAGAACAAATTTTAGGCCATTGTTTGCTTTTAATCCCTATGCAGCGACTGGAATCCTCCCTAATTCTCATAACTGCATTCCCGCAGACGCTGCCATGGAAAATCTCCTGAGGCTCGCATTCCCTTTCACGGTTTAACTCATGGTTACTATCTGACACAAATGCCTTACACTAAATGAAATCGATAAAGTTCTATTCAACGAACAAAAAAAAAGGTTATTGCGGCAATTGTTAAAAACCACACAATAATACTCAATCTTACAACTTGAAAATAAAAAGAACAAAAGCACCGATAAGATATTCAAATTTGACATATCCCTCACCCTTCGCTATAATCAGCTTGCAGAAGGTCCAGATACGTATCCCACTTGTTTCCAATCACCTACAATCAATGTCAAAATTAATTCATTAACAAAAATATTAAATACTTAAATCAATCGAGTTTCAACGCTCAACGTTTTATCTAGCTAAATCTGAACAGTGAAGAAAGCAAAAGTAGCGGATGTGCGACAAAACCCTAAATCATCGAACCACACAACCCGAAGATAGCAAAAATCAAAATTTCGTAATGAACAGCCGGGAGGACATTACCTTTCCGCAGGTGAAGCAGCGAACCGGAATAATCATCTTCGTATACACTCGACGGGGCAGACGACGATGAAACCTTGGAGAGAACCTCGCTGTTGGCAAAAATAGATACGGAGGGTTTTTATGCCTCGAGGCTCTACACGACCTGATGCAAAACGACGCGTTTCTTATCCAAGCCATGCGATATGGACCTGTTCTGTTTTGGGCTGTGACGAACTTTTAATGGACCCAATTACTTAACGAACACAAACGAGTCCAACTTCATTTTTTTTTTTTGATAAGTACTTCATTTGTTTAGTTTAGTATCATGTAGCATTTTCACCATTCCATTGTGAAAATGTCATAATATGAGAAATAGATTAATATGTAGTGACGTAGTGTAGCCAAGCTAAAATAGTCCTTTCAAAAAGATATAGGTTAGAGCTAAAATAGTCCTTTCAAAAAGATATAGGTTAGATAAAACAATATTAATAAACTCATAACTGAACCCTTTCCAAAACTACAAAATTTTAACTTAAAATCACGTAGTTTTTCACTTAACATACACAAATCCATGAGAATCAGTGCAGTCAAGCGAAAAACAGTTATTCAATAAAATGATATAATTTTATATGTTTTACGTAAAAAGTACATAGTTTTAAAAAGGGGTCACTTTCCGATTTAACGCTCATATTAAAGAAATATCGTAATTTTTAATGATATTTTATTTAAATTAAGTCTCTCTTCTTCACCCAGAAGCTCCCGAAACCCTCGCGACCTAGCTTTCAAGCTTTCTTCTTTGCCCGGTTTTCGCCATCCGCCTCTCCCATTTGGTTCGTCTCCTCCCTCCTGCCATCTTCCTCGTGCTGGTTGTCTTCTCCTGTGCCATTTTATTTCTCCCCCAGGGACTCTTTGCCGGTTTCGTCGTCGGTGGCGTCGTATCGGCTGCTTCTCCTTGCTTCTGTCGCCGTGTTGCCTGGGCTGCTGGATGGTGGTGGGTGACCCTGATATGGTGACCGGAGAATCGGGCGGTGTCTGGCGCTTGCTGTCCGACGGTGTTTGGACTGGTTGGATGGCGTTGGCGTGCGTGGAGATTGGAGTGGTGCTAGTGGATGCTCCGACGGGTTGATGGTGGGTGGTTGGTTTTTCGACGAATTGATGGATTCGCTGCTGGTGGATGTTTTGGAAGTCGGCGTTCGCGCGGCTCTAACGCTTCTCTTTTTTAGCTTCTATTTGTCGTCATAACGGCGACCTTCCAGTCGCTTTGTATAGCTGTTTGTTTTTCGATTTTAGTTTGTAGGGTTCAGGTGTACCCACCTGTTATTTCGGTGTGGCCAGAGCTTAATCGTTTCTTAGAAATTGACTGATGAACCTCTTCGTCTATGTGAACCAGTTTCTCTGTACTGGGCCTTGGTGTCTGGTTTTGTTTGTAATTTTGCTGCAATCAAAAAAGAAAAAAACAGAAAAAAAGACATATACATGGATTGATCGACACGTGCTCCTAGCTAAGTCTGCAACATAGGCAAAACATTACTTCTGTATACTCAAGTGAGTGCAGTGCGTTAGCTAGCATAGCATCATAAATATTTGATTCATGCATGCATGAATGTTGAGATATTTAATGACGCATCTGCAAAAGTATTAAATGAGTTAATGGATAAGGCCTAGAGGCTATATAGGTAGCTGTCCAATGACACGCCCGGCCCACATTATTTGAGCTGATTTTTCTCAGGCAAAAAACGCGAGACTCGTGGCGCAGCAATGCGAGGCGGTTATTAATTGACACACTTCTTCAAATAGTTTATTCTATTTCTGTGATCTTATTTTTTTGTTTTTTGGCGAGGAAGGTCTCATTCACTCACTGCATCACATGGTCCAGGTTCTTCCCCTCTCGGCTCTTATTTGTTTTTTATTTGTCATTTATGTGTAATTTTTTTATAAAAATTATTAATACAAAGTTAAGGATCGGACATCTCGATTATAGATGCTTCAGGATTGCTCAAACCACCAACTTTTTAGTCATTCGACGAACAAATTGACCGTTAAATCACTATCTCTTCTGTAATTTATATTTTACACGTCAAACCTAGTAATGAAATATTAAGAAATTAAATAAATAAATAATATTTGAAGGTTCTTTTTAATTTTGAAATACATATTGTAACATTTCAGTTAGCTCACTTTAGTTCAACGTCTCATTTAGAATTTGTAGTTAAGCTCTTAATTTGATTTAAATATTTGTTTTTCTGGCTTAAAAATCAAGCACTACAATCAAGTATCTAAAATAAGCCATGAAGTTAAGTTCGTCAATTCATTTCTTATATTCAAATCAAAATAATATTTTACTAGATAATAGTTTTTTGTTGTTGATACAGTACTAACTAATAGTTGACGTGCCTATGGTGTACCATTACAATATTTTTATGAATATGACACAATTTGTCTTTCAAAACCTCATCAACGGTACTATTAATTATGTAGAACGATGTTAAAAGAAAATGGTATATTTATATCCATGGATTGATTTCATATATGCTAACAATTGTTGCCATTTGCAGAGTGTCAGACTTCTTAAGAACCAATCCCTTCTTCTATCAAAATCTGATTTAAGTGTTTGACAATATATGAGAATTTAACTATTTAAAGTAAGAATATTATCAAGTTTGATTTTCTTTGATGTCTAAAACTAATTAGAAATAAAAAAATATATTGGATTGTTTTCTAAGGGTGCATAAATATATTCTATATATGATAATGGATAAAATGTCTTTTAATATTTCCTATAGATATTCAAATATACCTTATAATTAATACAAGCGAATATAATCAGGATTCAGAATATTCCAATTTTGAAGTTACTTTTTTTTTTGATAATAATTTTGAAGTTACTTTTTACACCGTTATTATGGAATCATAGTCACATTTAATAAGAAAACAAACAAACTCCAGAAAATAAGAAAATGCGGTTCAATTTCACTCAGCCTCGATCAGTTTGGGGTTCAATTGCATTGAACTACCAGCAACTGCGGTTTAATTTCATCGAACCGCGAGCAGTTTCTCCATTTTTCTAGGGACCCCTATAAATAACAAGCAATCAAACCGCACCATATTCCCCATGCCATTACAGAAAAATATCCCCAAATCCTGACGTCAGCTTCAACCGCATCGCCGCCTTCAATGGCGCTTCTCCGCGCACTCACTCGGCGTACCTCTCTCATAACTCCTATCACCACCACCACTCTCCGCCTCAATCCTTTCACGATCGCGCCATTCGACTCATCCGAAAACGACGTCGTCTCCTTCGACAGCGGCTCGTACACTTCCGGCTTCTTCCGCAGCTTCTTCCACAGCCGAGCTCCGCAGCCATCCATCCTCTCTCTCCCACTCAACGATCGGCTTCGCGACCGGCTAAAGGAAATGAGCGAGCCGCGGCCGCGGCTCAACCTCGACTCCGTCCTCCCTCTGCCGCCACTTTCTTCCGCCCTCAAAAGCTTCTCCGTAACCGAGGCTCGGAAGCTTTTGCGCCTGTCGCAGGCGGCGCGGCTGAAATCCGCGCTGAGAGAGATTCCTGGCAATGCGATCGCGTACAGCGACTACGTCCGCCTCTGCGTGGAGAAATGCGGCGGCAACGAGGATCAAGGTCGGGACTTCGCGAAGCTGATGGACGCGTCCGGTGACGTCATTGTGTTGGGCAGCGTCGTGTTCACTCGACCGGAGCAGGTAATTAACTGCCATTATTTCCGATCACTTAGACCTTTGCACTTTTTTCGTAATTACCAAATCGCCCCTGCCAAACTGCCCAAAATTCATTTTTATTTCCAAAATCCGCTGCATGCACATATTTAAATGATTCATATAGTAATAAGGAGTTTTTTTTAAAGTTTTAATTACAATAAATTAAAGATTCATTTTGACTGAAAAGATTCCCCTTGAGATACTGATTCTTTTTCCTTAGCTAAATGTAATGTCATTTATATTACTAATTACCTAATTAATCATACGATTTTGTGTGTGTGACCTAAATACGCCTGAAGTCTTTTTATTTTTCCGGTAATGAAAGATTTTAGTTAAATATTTAAATTTTTTAGCTTAATTAAAAGTTAAAACTAAAGTAGCCAAAAAGAGTCATGCAAACTGGACAACATGTAGCAGAATTCTTGGCAGAGGCGTTTCATTTGCTCTTGCTCCTATTTTAAGGCTTTGGGTGTAAAAAAAGATGATTGTTTAGATACGTGTTGGGTAGTTTTAATTTTTATTATATAGTTTTTTTGGTTTTGTGTGTTGGGTAGTTCGATGCATGCCATTTTAGGATGGAAACAATCACAATGAAGCCGTTGATAATTGAAAATTTCTAAAATAAAAATATTTCTTCATTTGAGCAGGTGGTTGAAAAAATGGCAGATTTTGTTTCACAATCAATAGCATCACCAACTGATCCGAGGAAAAAAGAGTTAGATAAGATGGAGAAGCAGAAGGCGATTATTGACAAGAAGGCGTGTTCGCTCGTCCGCGGCGAGCTCTACTGCGGCCTGGGGTTCATTTTGTTGCAGACGCTGGGATTCATGAGGTTGACATTCTGGGAGCTGAGCTGGGACGTGATGGAGCCAATTTGCTTCTTCGCCACGTCTCTGAATTTTGCGGCTGCGTATGCGTTCTTCCTTCGGACGTCAACGGAGCCTTCGTTTGAAGGTTTTTTTAAGCGGAGGTTTGAAGTGAGGCAGAGGAAGTTGATGCAAGCTGAGGGATTTCATTTGGACAAGTATGAGGAGCTGTGCAAGGTTTTTGGTTATAATTGTAGGGGGTGATTTTGCTGAGCAGTGGAGTAAATAATTAATATTAGGTGAATTGCACATTTGTAGCTGAGAGTAATTAAAATCTAACCAAATTAAATTAGTAAGGATCTGTTCTTTTGAAATATAAAGTTGCATTTCATTGTAGTTTTAAACGTCATTTAATAGTGAGAATCATTATCAAAAAAATACATATTGAGAATCAATGCTTAATTGGTCTAAATAACTTAAAATATATTGAGAATCAATGCTTAATGAGCTTAAAATAAGAAACACAATAATAGAGGATTCTAAAGAAGTGTAGGTATGATAGATATGAGATATTTTTGTAGAATGTTTTTTTTCTTAGAAAAAACTAGAAATTCATCGCTCGAACTATCAGGTAATTTCAAAACAATCAAATTTTTTTGAATCTACGGAGCGACCAAATTAAAAGAAGTTTTAAAACAAACACTGTTAAGGTGGCGCTAGCGTCGTCCTCTGTTTCAAGTCAATGGACATCGAAATCCCCGACAAGATGTTGGCGCTTCGCCTGCGCGAATCAGAGATGTCATTGGTAGGGTCTAGAGACAAAGCCCATGTTTCAGGGACGCTGCCTCAGAACTTCAGGCCTGCAAGCCATACACCCCAACCCATCAGGGATGTTGTCTAGAGACCAAGCCCATTCATGGGGACGCTGACCTCCAGGCCAAGCCCATGGAAATGGAACGCTGTCTCAGAACCAACATTCTGCAACTTAATGGTTGACAAGCATCTACCAAATCCTTGTTAAAAGGGGGTGGGCATCTCGTGTTCGAGTCCCACTGCCAACATCTTGCAGAATGTTGGTTCTGAGATAGCGTTCCATTTCCATGGGCTTGGCTTGGAGGGCAGCGTCCCCATGAATGGACTTGGTCTCTAGACAACATCCGTGATGGGTTGGGGTGTATGACATGCAGACCTGATAGGGGTTCTGAGACAGCGTCCCTGAAATGAACTTGGTCTCTAGACCCTATCATTCATCCTCGCCCTTATCTTTCGTGAATCAAAGCATTTCGCGTGACGAGAAGACGAAGGTCTATTCGCGTTATTAGTGTGGTTCTGTTTCACATCAAACTGAGAAAAAGAAAGAATAGAATCGGAAGTGATTCTATGAGATGAAGCAGCCGTTTCAGTTTTCGATTCAGAAAGCATAACCACGACTTTGAGTCCAAAACCGATTTGACGAAACTCGAGTCCATGCGCTCAACATCATCATCATCATACTGTCATTGTTGGAAAAATGTGTGTTTAAAGGTTTGAAGAAAATGGTGGTGCGCCACATTTGAAATCTAAAATTGAGCGTGGAGAACACCTCGAATCGTGTTGATAAAATTAGATTAAAATACCTTGAGTTGAGAGGTATGAAATCGAATGTTGAATTGCCAAAAATGAAGTTATATCGAATGAGAAATCGACGGCCAAAGTTGGACAAAAACTCATCGAACTTGACTTTGGCCTTCGGGGTTTTCCCCGTGTGTGCGCGCCCTGATCAGTCAATATTCTGACTGGTTATTCGCTACATTCGATGAAGGATAACACTCGTTCTCCGGGCAAATTGTCCCTATTTGATGTCTTTCTCTAGTGTTTCAGGTTAAATTGACATATCATCGCTCCTTGAGCTTAAGATGTCGAAAGAACGAAAAAGATCAACGAAACGGCCAAAAACGAACTTTGCTCCAGTCAGGGGCCGTGACCACCGTGATGTCTCATTAGAGTCACGGTAGTCACGGTAGGTTTCTAACTCAGAAAGGAATGACAATTCAGGCGACTGCCGTGACTGCCGTAACCCCCACTAAAGGTCACGGTAGTCACGGTATGTTTTCAGCTCAGTGCAAAACAGCCCTGCCGTGACTGCCGTGATCCCCACCAATGGTCACGGTAGTCACGGCACTTCCGAGCAGAATTATCTTGTTATTTCCTAAAATCGTTTTTGGGCTTTCTGGCCTTTTTGGACGGTCTATAAAAGGAAACACGACCAGTTTAGACAGGCTGCTGTTATTTTGGAGAAGAAACCCTAACTTGGGAGAGAAGACAGAGCTTTCATCACGAGAGATTATTCGAGCACCCGCGTCATTACGGTTTCCTCGCCCTTTTCTCTTTATTGCACTGTTTTTGGTTTAATCACCATGAATAGTGAGTAGTCCTCTCAATTCCGGGATCCTACGGATCCCGTGCTATGTAACCCTAACTCTCATGTGATCAATTGAAGTTTTTATTTATGCGATTCGAATATTCAATTTCATTGTGTGCTTAATTTTATCGTTCTATGCATGTATTTACATCAAAGGGTATGTTTGCATTGGTAGAACGTACTTAGGTTAATTACCGAAAGATGGATGGGTCCTAGGTATTAACCGGATTACATGAAATTGATATTAGGTCATGTTTACATGATTTAATAGGAAAACCTTTAATTTAATAAATCGAGATCGTTGATAATCCGTGGATGGGCGGCGTTCAACGATTAAGATTAATCTAGACAATGATCCGTGGATGGGCGGCTTGTCTAGTGTTATTTCGGTTATATTCCATATTCGATAGCATGAATAATTTACGTGACATGATTGCATGATTAGTGGGGTTAGCACGGGTGAAGTATGGATTCTGGAATTCTTTCTCTGATAAAAACACAACATTAATTTTCTGTTATTTAATTTCTGCTTGTTCTCATCAAAACAAAACCTTTCATTCATCGGAATGGCTAAATAGGTCACCTGTTAACTAATATTCATACACACTGCTCCTTGGATCGACCCTTGGCTTACCAAGGTTATAAATTTTGTTTGACTGCAATTCGACCCCTAAAACTCATAAACTTGACACTATAAAGGGTTAAAAATACGCGTGTCAAAATGGCGCCGTTGCCGGGGAGCAGCGTTTAGTGTGATATTAGATTTAACGTGTGTAGTTTGGACTATTCCATATTTTTTTATATACTTCATTGTACATACTCTATAAACTTCTGACCTTCACTAATCACTTTTATTTTGAATGTTGCGAGGATGTTCTCTTTTGGTCATCAAGACGCCTACCCAAGGGAAGAGTCTTATTTTCAGACAATCATAGCGAGTGTTTCTTTCCGACAAAGGTGATAAGCCACAACCTAACCCGACAAAGGTGCTAGACTTCTAGTTCTTTCCTAAACTAAGCAATCCGACAAAGGTATTATTTAGCTTAGATGTTACTATCTACCTTTACGACAAAGTATCCAGTAAATATTAACGGTAAGAATTAGTTGTTCAACTAAGCTTTGCGACAAAGCTTCTACTTAGTCTAGCAATTTAATTCGTAAGAATGAGCACAAGAACTAGTGAAATATAAAATAGCATTAAGAACGAAAATCTCAAAACGTGTTCACAATATACGAAACCCTAAACCGAAAGAGAAATTTAGCTACTCATTGTCATGGCAATAATCGCAAATATTTTTGGATGAAAGTAAATAGAAATTCTCTGTATCGCCGAAAGCCTCGCGTTCTTCGTCTTCTCCAGAGCTGTCTCAGTCTTCGTAGAATGACTGACACTATAAAGGGTTAAAAATACGCTTGTCATCAAGACGCCTACCCAAGGGAAGAGTCTTATTTTCAGACAATCATAGCGAGGATGTTCGATATCTGTTTTTCTGCTGTGATTTCTTCACTCACGGTGTTTCTTGGCTTTTGCAGGTACTAGGTAGTTCATGCCAAAGAAAACACCCCGACGGAAGAAGCAAATTCAGATTTCAGACGACGACACACCGGACCAACGAAAGGACAATCGTCAAGCCCAGAACGAAGCTCGGAAGCTACGAGCACTGAACCGCAACTACGCAACAATGGCTGCGAATCAGAACTTACTGAATGACAGGGTCGAAGACGACCAGCCACCACAAGTGCAGCCACCAGTGCGCAGAACCCTTGGAGATTACACTACTCCTCGTGTTACTGGGTTCCAGTCCGCCATTGCACCACCGGGGATAGCCAACAATACCTGGGAGCTCAAAACGGGTCTCATTCAAATGGTGCAAAACAATCAATTCACTGGACGAATGAATGAAGATCCTCACCAGCATCTCAAGCGATTTACCCAGATGTGCAACACGGTGAAAACAAACGGAGTCCCTCCAGAGTCCTACTACCTCAGGCTGTTCCCGTTCTCATTGTCCGACAAGGCTAGCAGATGGTTAGACAGTCATGCTGATGGTACTTTTACCACCTGGGACAAGCTGGCCGAAGCCTTTCTCCAACAATACTTCCCACCATCAAAGACAGCTCATTTCAGGAACAAAATCATCTCGTTCCGCTCTATTGATGGTGAGACTCTGTACGACTCGTGGGAGAGGTATAAGGAGCTGACAAGGTTGTGCCCACACCACAATTTAGAGCTGTGGCAGATTATCGACACCTTCTATCAGGGGATCGATCAGGGGATGCGCACTTTGATAAATCAAGCCGCTGGTGGGGGACTTAATGGAGTCCCGCTGGAAGACGCCTATGGTATTATAGAGAGAGCAGCCCAAGACTACCACCTCTGGACCAGTGATCGTGGCAACCCCAAAGACAGAAAGGGCGTGCAAGATCTTTGCCAAGCTGACAGCACCAATGACTTCGCTGAGTTGACCAATACAGTAAAGATGCTCGCAACGGAAATCAAAAATCTGAAGACGGCCTCCTCTATGAAGTCGTCTGATGTTGCCAATGTCAGTGTGTATTGTCAGATTTGTGGCTCTCCTTCTCATTTTGCAGATGGCTGTCCGGTGATGGGACAAGATGACAACGGAGGAAACCAAGAGGATGCTAATTATGTTGGGCAGAATAATCAAGGGGCTGGTTTCGGGTACGGATCAGCCACCAACAGATGGGATAACCCAAACCGAAACAATCCTAACCTGTCTTACAAGCCTCAGAATCCGGCGCCTCAAGGTTTTCCATACAAACAGCAACAAGGGAATGTACCGTATCAGCCGCGGGGGCAATACAACAACCAGGCACAGCAATCGCAACACGGTAACTCCTACCAGCCAAGAGCTCAGTACAATAATCAGTCCAATAATCAGTCGCAAGGGCAGCAAAATCAGAATTTGGGGAGTTATGCCTACCAGTCGCAGCAACCCAAGCAACAGGGATCCAGCAGCTCCTCTAGCATGGAGTCCGTGATGGCTAGCTTCATGGCCGAACAGGATAAGCGAGTGAAAGCACTCGAGCAGCAACTTGAGCAGATGGCCATCCAGAACAGAATGCTAGAAAATCAGGTAGCTCAGCAGGCAAATTCAGCAACGAGGGAACATGGGAAACTCCCCTCAAAACCTGAGCACAACAATAGGGAATCGGTTAATGCTATCACACTCCGAGGTGGCAAACAACTTGAAATGCTACCAGCACAAACCACTCGAGCAACAGCAGAAAAATCAGCGCTCAATTCTACTCCTGCTGAAGCAGAATCATCAATAGAAGCTGAAAACCGAGTTGAAAATTCTGCTCAAACAGTGGAGCCGACCCCTTATAAGCCTCCGATTCCATTCCCTCAGCGACTCAAGGGTGCTAGAAGAGACAAAGAGTTCATGAAATTCGTGGACCAGATTCGTACCTTGTACATCACTATGCCCTTCACCGATGCAATCACGCAAATTCCGACATATGCCAAATTCATGAAGGAAATTATGACTGGGAAACGGAAGATGGACGGAACCGAAACAGTAGCTCTAAGTGAGGAGTGCAGCGCTGCCATGCACCAGCCCATGCCACCTAAGCTTAAGGATTCAGGGAGTTTTTCTATCCCTTGTGATATCGGTGGCCTTACAATTCGTCGTGCTTTATGTGATTTGGGTGCTAGTGTGTCTATCATGCCATACTCTCTGTATTCTAGACTGAACTTGGGTGATCTATGTCCCACTAACATCTCTATTCGCCTTGCGGATCGTTCTTGTAGACTCCCGAAAGGGATTCTGAGAGACGTTCCCGTCAAGGTGAAGAATATTTACATCCCTGCTGATTTTATTGTGCTAGAGATTTCGGAGGACACTGACATTCCCATTATACTTGGTAGACCATTCCTTTACACGGCTAGGGTAGTTATTGACATGGATAGGGGATCTATAGCTTTGCGAGTAGGCAGCGAACGTGTTGTCTTTTATTTACCTGACATGTGCAGAACTCCTAGTCTTTTAGCTGATTGCGATGTGCTCGACTCTGCTGATATTGATCAGCCCATTTCTCTAACATGTATTGAGTCTTACAAGGTTGTACCAGGCTGCCCGATACCGATGGATGTCTACGCTATAAGCATAGAGGGCGCGGACGCAGCTGATGCCGCAGGAGACGCAGGTAAGGAACATTGCACGGTAGAGCTGAAACCTCTACCTGCAAGTCTCAGGTATGAATTTCTGGGCCCTAACTCAACCTACCCGGTGATTGTAAACGCATCCTTGACTGATGTAGAGACCCAGAAATTGCTTGAAGTCTTGCGAAAATATAGACCAGCCCTAGGATATTCCATAGACGACCTCAAGGGAATTAACCCTGATTTATGCATGCATAGAATTAACCTTGAGGACGATGCTAGACCTAGTAGGGATGCCTTGAGACGCTTGAACCCCAAACTGAATGATGTCGTTAAGAAGGAAATTCTGAAATTATTAGATGCCGGCATCATTTATTCTGTTGCTGATAGTAAGTGGGTAAGTCCTGTGCACGTTGTCCCTAAGAAGGGAGGCTTGACTGTTGTACGTAATGAACATAATGAATTGATTCCTACTCGTACCGTGACTGGTTGGCGTATGTGCATTGATTATAGGAAGTTGAATAAGGCTACTCTTAAGGATCACTTTCCTTTGCCTTTTATTGATCAAATGTTAGAACGTCTAGCAAAGCATAAATTTTTCTGCTACCTCGACGGTTATAGTGGATTTTTCCAGATTCCTATACACCCCGAGGACCAGGAGAAAACTACTTTTACTTGCCCTTTTGGCACTTTTGCTTATAGACGTATGCCCTTTGGTCTTTGCAATGCACCAGCCACATTTCAACGTTGCATGATGGCAATATTTTCTGATTTTTTGGAACACACCATGGAAGTATTTATGGATGATTTTTCGGTGTATGGTTCCTCATTTGATTTGTGTCTCTCTAACCTGACTGATGTTCTTCGTCGTTGTGTTGACACTAACCTGGTTTTGAACTGGGAGAAGTGTCACTTTATGGTGCAGGAAGGTATAGTGCTTGGACACATGGTCTCTCACAGAGGCATCGAGGTTGATCGTGCAAAGGTAGAGGTGATTGAAAAGCTGCCCCCACCAAAAGACGTGAAAGGGATCAGGAGTTTTCTTGGGCACGCTGGGTTTTACAGACGATTTATCAAGGACTTCTCGAAGACAGCAAAGCCACTCACTGATCTACTCTGTCAGGACGCTGAGTTTAAGTTTAATGATTCTTGTCTAAATGCTTTCAACAATCTAAAAACTGCTCTTACTTCCGCTCCTATAGTGCAGCCTCCCGATTGGGAGCTGCCATTTGAACTAATGTGTGATGCAAGTGATTTTGCAGTAGGAGCAGTCTTGGGGCAGCGCATCGACAAGAAGCTGCACGTAGTTTACTACGCCAGCAAGGTCCTCGCCGGAGCAGCAGTCAATTACACTACAACTGAGAAAGAAATGCTGGCCATCGTCTACGCTTTCAAGAAATTCAGGCAGTATTTAATTGGTTCGAAGACCACTGTGTACACCGATCACGCTGCGATCAAATATTTACTGTCAAAGAAGGACTCGAAGCCTCGTCTCATACGATGGGTCCTCCTCCTCCAGGAGTTTGATATCGACATTAGAGACAAGAAGGGTGCAGAAAATCTGGTTGCGGATCACTTGTCACGCCTCGAGCTAGGAGAGCTCGACCGCGAAGAGGACACACTTCCGATGACTGATTCTTTAGCAGGGGAACAGCTGATGCACGTTGATGTGGACAACGTCCCGTGGTACGCAGATTTCGTTAACTTCTTGGCCTGCGGAATCCTCCCTCCCGACCTCTCGCACAACCAGAAGAGGAAATTCCTTTCCGATGTTAAAAGGTACTTCTGGGATGACCCCTTTCTTTATCGATTATGTGCTGACGGTCTCTACAGGACTTGTGTCGACGAGGACCAGATCCCATATATTCTGGAACGCTGCCACTCTTCTCAATACGGTGGACATGGTGCTGGTTCGAAAACAGCTACAAAGGTTCTGCAGTCGGGTTTCTTTTGGCCTTCGCTATTCAAGGACGCACATGAATTCGTCAAAGCCTGTGATCAGTGCCAGAGGACTGGAAATATCTCGAAGCAGCAGGAGATGCCACAGCAGAGCATTCTCGCAGTAGACCTGTTCGATGTTTGGGGTATTGACTTCATGGGACCATTCCCACCTTCTTATGGAAATCAGTACATCTTGGTAGCAGTCGACTACGTTTCCAAGTGGGTTGAGGCAGTGGCAACTCCTACTTGCGACGCCAAGGTGGTTATTAAAATGTTTCAGAAGGTGATCTTCCCTCGGTTCGGAGTGCCCAGAACGGTTATCAGCGACGGTGGCTCTCACTTCAAAGAACGAAACTTCGAAACACTACTGAAGAAGTATGGCGTCTACCACAAGATTGGCACTCCTTATCACCCTCAGACCAGTGGGCAGGTAGAGATCTCTAACAGGGAGATCAAGAGCATTCTGGGAAAGACGGTCTCGAGCCACAGGAAAGACTGGGCGTCCAAGCTAGATGACGCGCTGTGGGCATATAGGACTGCATTCAAAACTCCCATCGGGATGAGTCCTTTCAGACTTGTTTATGGAAAAACCTGCCACTTTTCGGTCGAACTCGAGTACAAAGCATTATGGGCTATTAGAGAGCTGAACATGGACATGAAGGCAGCCGGAGAAAAGCGACTGTTACAGTTACACGAGCTCGATGAGATCAGACTGGACTCCTATGAGAACGCTCGCATTTATAAGGAGAGGACAAAGAATTGGCACGACAAAAGGATAGTGCGCCGAGAGTTCAATGAAGGCGAGCGAGTACTTCTCTACAACTCCCGCCTTAGACTATTCCCTGGGAAGCTACGCACTAAATGGAGTGGCCCTTATACAGTGGAACGAGCATATCCAGACGGGCATGTGGAGCTCAGCGTAGAAGGAGGAAAAACTATTGTAGTGAACGGGCAACGCCTCAAACACTACCACGTTCTGAAGCATCTTGCACCTCCCGAAGGCATTAACGATAACCTGCTTCTCGGGGAGGGATCCTAGCTACAGGACTCCCCGAGAACGTTTCTTATGCGTCACGAGTCTGTCTAGACTCAGCTATGTCTCGCCAAGACGTTAAACTAGGCCTCCTCGGGGAGTAACCCGCACTGTAAGTATTTGGTTCTTTGCATTCTGTATTTTGTACATTGCGTGTGACCCGTGCAGAAATCCGAGTGTGGAGTGCATCAATTTCGGGCAGAAAACGGTTCGGGGTGAAACAAGTAAATTTTAGGCTGGGAGGCAAGGATGCCGTGACTACCGTGACCCAATGGAAAGGTCACGGCAGTCACGGCAGGTTTTCAGATCCGTGTGTTTCCGGGGTGCCGTGACTACCGTGACCCAATGGACAGGTCACGGCAGTCACGGTAGGTTTTCTGATCCGTGTGTTTCCGGGGTGCCGGGACTACCGTGACCCAATGGACAGGTCACGGCAGTCACGGTAGGTTTTCTGATCCGTGTGTTTTCGGGGAGCCGTGACTGCCGTAACCCTATCAAAGATCACGGCAGTTACGGTAGTTTTGAGTATACAATCGGGCAAATTTAGGTCAAATTTCAAAACGCAATTTCAAACTCTCAAACGCCCAAATCCGTCTCTCTCGACCGACGACTGTCGATCAGCGACCACCGACCGTTCCTCCACCCCCCCCAGCCGTCCGTCGACCGTCCGACCACCATCCCAGCCATCCGCCGTCCCTCCCTCGCCCACTCGCCCCAACCTCACCCGCTCCACCTCTCAGCTCCACTCCCCTCATTCCAGTTCGATTCCCTCACTTCAATTCCCCTCACTTGCATATGGCTCGAGGCAGAAGTCGTGCAGCAGCTGCTCCAGGAGTCCCTTTTTCGGTGCTGACAGTCACATAAACCGGTATGACACCATCATTCCGGCAAAGAAGGTAAAACCTACTATCGTCCCTAACCATGAAGCAATAGGTTCATTTGGATTGTTGGATAGGTGCCGTGCTTTATTTGTGGCCTCTGGCCTTGATATCTTGTTTACAAATCCGGCTCCGACTTATTATCTCGTGCTAAGAGAATTTTTAGCCACCTTCTCCTGTTTAGGTGCGCCTGATCAAGCCACGCATTGGGTTTTCCAGTTAGGGAATAGAAATTACACCATGACTAAGGCTGAGGTGTGTGCTTTGTTTGGTTTTCCGTTGGAGGGATTTTGCGGGCAGTATTCTGACCAAGAGAGATATGAATTCTGGAAGGACATTTCAGGTTTTGATTGTTTTTTCCTATCTAGTTGGTATTCTTCATGCATTAAGGATCACCTTTGGAAAATCGTTCACCGTCTCGTTGCGATGAGTATATTTCCACGGGGGGAGGGAGCCACCACTATTGGCAACCCCGAATTGGATGTTATGATCTCTATGCATCGCCACAGACCAGTTGACTTCTTCCAGATTCTGACAGGGCAGATGGTATTTTGGGGCTCGGTCGTTGATAGGAACATCGCCTTGGGCGGTGGTCTTTTTGTCACCATTCTCGCTACGTCACTTGGTTGGGATCTCAGTCGACTCCCAGTGCCAAAGACATCAGTGCTGAATCTTAAGAAGATGATCGAAATCAAAATGATAGACCGAGACCACCAGTGGCAGCATCGCAGCGAGCTCCCCACCGGGAAGAAAGGTCGGAAAGTTGAGCGCAGGCAGAGAGCCCTCAGGCAGGTTCAGGAGGATCAGCCTGAGGATGTTACCATGGAAGAGGTACAGGAGCCTCAAGCTACCGCGCCGAACGAGATGGATCAGCCACCGCCCCTGGCTCCAGCAGCTCCTCCAGTGCCCGTGCAGACCTCTCAGGCACCACCTGATTATCATGACCCCCCCACACCACCCCAGCACTCTAGCACCTTTGAGGAGCGTTTCGCACACTTGGAGCATACCCAGATGAGACTCTTCGCGCAGGTGCATCAGATTGCGGAGTGTCAGAGCACGATTATGGAGCAGCAACGCCAGATATTAGTGCATCAGCTGCCGATGTTCAGATCACAGACTGCGCTCGCAGAGGGTCATGCCCGGCTCACTGCAGATTTCTCCGATCTTCGCCATCAGTCCAGCAGGACGCAGCAGTGGACGCAGGATGCTTTGATGACATTGCTTCGTGGACAGGGCCACCCGGATTATCCTCCACCACCGCACTTTCCTCCTACCGGTAATGACCACGAGGCTGGCACCTCCCACCCTCCTGATGATGGGGTCTCCGGTAGCACAGCAGATCTGTTTGGTATTAATGAGGACGCGGACGATGGCGCTGTCTAGCTCTTCATACATTTCTCCTGCTGACCTTTTTGACTATTTTCATATATTGTGGCACGTTCCTTGCATTTTCCTGTTGTACGCTGACATTTTGCCATGGTTTTCCTTTCTACTTGTTAATTGTTGCTTGAGACATGATTTATGATATATATTTGGCTCGCATCAATTATCCTACCTCCTATTTGGCATTTCCTGTTTTTGCCTACCCTTCATTATCGATGCTAATCTTTAACTCGTGCAGTCTTATGTTTGGTTTTCTCTATTTCTATCAGCTCACGAGTCACGTTTCACTCCCCGGGCATCGCTTAATCTCCATGGATATCGCGTCATCACACACGAGTGAAGTTCCTATGCGCCCTTGCCTTTCTTTTATTTCTTCGCTTAGGGACTGAGCTCATTTTTAAGTGTGGAGTGGGTTGCGCATAGTCACACGCATTGCATTTCACGTTCACTCTTGCATATGCTCAACAGTCTATGTATTGCGATTGAAATCTTTGTTTTTTCTACGATACTCCTCGACTGATTGGCATTCTTTTGGATTCAAGGTCTAGGACTTGAAATAGTGAAAACCGTGTGTGTATTCTCTTGAGTCAGTATCATTGCTAGCATTTGCCTATCGCATGTTCTACGTATTTCTTGAAGCATGCTTGAGACTTGAAATTAGTAGGCACCGGTTCAAAAATCTCAAAAACTTAAATATGCATCTCTTTTTCTAGGTGACCTTAGTACTAGTACGTGTTTCTATATACTTGTTATGATTTGCATGCACCCGCCTTTACTTATACACTATGTCAAGTTTTAAGTGTGGAGTTAGTTAATTGGCCTTCAAGTTTTCCCTAAAGGACAAAGTTCTTGATTTTCGAAAGATGGGTGAGACATTGGCCCCAAACAACCAGTTTTAGAAAAATCGAAAAATTGTTACTTTGAAAAATGTTCTGCAAGAGCAGAAAAATACCAAGGACCTGGTGAGAAAAGTCGCCCCTTGTGTATTGGAAAACACTTTTGAATAACCAATTCTGCCCTCTTTTGCTTGATGTAGTGTAATCCCGTCTTCTCATTGCGTGCAAATCATGACTTGACTTGCAAATTCATGTACTAGAAACTAAGGGACGACCCTTGTGCTGGCACTGAAATTTTGATGCAAATTTTTGTACTATTTTTCAAAAAATCCTTTAGCCAGGCTCCTCTTCTCTTACGGGTCATTGTCTAATCCTTGGCACTTGGGAATGAGCTTTGCGCCAAGAGCCCGTGGACTATCCCTAGATAGCATAGGTGGATGGCGAGCATGTTTTGTGCAACTTTTCACGTTCTTATCCCGTTGCGATAGAACTATTTAGAACTTGTGATAAGGCATTTGTTAGTCGTGTGTACTGACCGTTTGAATGCATAACTCGTTTGATCTATGATTGTCTGAAAACTTTGATGAAGATGTTTGACTTGAAGTTGAGGTAACACGATGAATTCGAGAGATGACATGACTTTACTGTGACTCGTTGAGCATCATTTCATGCATACACGTTAGTTAGCTGTATAGGGGATTTGTAGGTAGTCCCATTCCTGAAAACCTTCACGAGACTACACTCGTCCTACTAGGGCAGCCTAGAGGTTTAAAAGGCTTGATGCATATGCTAAATGCATTCGTGTCCTCTACGACAGTGAATTATCTTTTTGTTTTCATTATTAGTTAGAATTGATCGCATGTCACTTGAGTGGGTAGCCTTGTAACATGTGGGCATTGAGCATATTATTCACTCGTGTATTTGTTCTGCCATTTGTTCGGGACGAACAAATCCTAAGTGTGGAGTGTTTTGATCAGTCAATATTCTGACTGGTTATTCGCTACATTCGATGAAGGATAACACTCGTTCTCCGGGCAAATTGTCCCTATTTGATGTCTTTCTCTAGTGTTTCAGGTTAAATTGACATATCATCGCTCCTTGAGCTTAAGATGTCGAAAGAACGAAAAAGATCAACGAAACGGCCAAAAACGAACTTTGCTCCAGTCAGGGGCCGTGACCACCGTGATGTCTCATTAGAGTCACGGTAGTCACGGTAGGTTTCTAACTCAGAAAGGAATGACAATTCAGGCGACTGCCGTAACCCCCACTAAAGGTCACGGTAGTCACGGTATGTTTTCAGCTCAGTGCAAAACAGCCCTGCCGTGACTGCCGTGATCCCCACCAATGGTCACGGTAGTCACGGCACTTCCGAGCAGAATTATCTTGTTATTTCCTAAAATCGTTTTTGGGCTTTCTGGCCTTTTTGGACGGTCTATAAAAGGAAACACGACCAGTTTAGACAGGCTGCTGTTATTTTGGAGAAGAAACCCTAACTTGGGAGAGAAGACAGAGCTTTCATCACGAGAGATTATTCGAGCACCCGCGTCATTACGGTTTCCTCGCCCTTTTCTCTTTATTGCACTATTTTTGGTTTAATCACCATGAATAGTGAGTAGTCCTCTCAATTCCGGGATCCTACGGATCCCGTGCTATGTAACCCTAACTCTCATGTGATCAATTGAAGTTTTTATTTATGCGATTCGAATATTCAATTTCATTGTGTGCTTAATTTTATCGTTCTATGCATGTATTTACATCAAAGGGTATGTTTGCATTGGTAGAACGTACTTAGGTTAATTACCGAAAGATGGATGGGTCCTAGGTATTAACCGGATTACATGAAATTGATATTAGGTCATGTTTACATGATTTAATAGGAAAACCTTTAATTTAATAAATCGAGATCGTTGATAATCCGTGGATGGGCGGCGTTCAACGATTAAGATTAATCTAGACAATGATCCGTGGATGGGCGGCTTGTCTAGTGTTATTTCGGTTATATTCCATATTCGATAGCATGAATAATTTACGTGACATGATTGCATGATTAGTGGGGTTAGCACGGGTGAAGTATGGATTCTGGAATTCTTTCTCTGATAAAAACACAACATTAATTTTCTGTTATTTAATTTCTGCTTGTTCTCATCAAAACAAAACCTTTCATTCATCGAAATAGCTAAATAGGTCACCTGTTAACTAATATTCATACACACTGCTCCTTGGATCGACCCTTGGCTTACCAAGGTTATAAATTTTGTTTGACTGCAATTCGACCCCTAAAACTCATAAACTTGACACTATAAAGGGTTAAAAATACGCGTGTCACGCCCACATCATGTGGGTGAATGCTGTCAATCCAGTAGTGGATGAGTGAGTGAGTACTGCTACTGATGAATGTTCTGTTTTATTAAAACTTGAGTTATAGTAATATTCAGATATAGATATTCAACATCTTCGTCATCCTCGCAGAAGATACAAAAACGGTTGCATCTACGTATAAAGATTTGAAGCTAACTACTTCATACTCTTTTCCTGACGCCCCTGTAAAATTCCCTAAGCTCCCGTTGAAGTTTTGAAGAGACACTGCTTGCCCATCAAAATCCAGATCATGTAAGGCCACTGAAAGAGCCATAGCTCAGGAATCAGACAAGTCCAAGCCAATTAAAGGCTCGTATATTGATCCTTTTCAAATTCGGACTGAGCCTTGTGCCCTTTTTTAACCGCCATCTCCTCTCAGCAGCAACATTAATCCAGCCGAGGAGGGTGAGGATGTTGATCAAATGGAGTCAATCAAGGAACAGAGGAGGGTGGTGACGGAAGGTTTGCTGGACAAAAGATGTAGTCATTAAGGGAGCTTTCTTTAGCCACGTTTGTTTTAGAACTTTTTTTAATTTTAATTTAGTCCCTAAAGTATTTGATTCGTAAAATTTGATAGTTCAGCAAAAACTAACCATGCCCATCATGCTCTCATACTAGAGAAAAGATCAGGTACAAACTATATTTTTGATTTAAATTATAAAATTCGTTAAAATTGGATTGTAATTCATTGCCGAGAAACCAGAAGTACGACATATTTTGTCAAAAGTGACCTATAATTTATCAACGAATAGTCAACCGTACGACGAGATTTAATCTCATTTGTCCAAGTGACCAAATCGTGGGCTTATATTATTGTTTATAACGTTGAAATTAAGTAATAAAATATTATTTTCATTTGCTTTCTATATTTTACAAAGTTTTGACAAAATATAAAAAAAAAAACAAATAGTGACAACATGGATTGCTTGCAAATCTAGCGAGGCACACATACCATCATCATCATCTATCAAACACAAATAAAAACATAGAATAACACAAATAAAAACATAGAATAACACAAATACAAAAGACCCATTAACTTTTTGTGTGTGTGAAAAAGACCCATTAACTGAATACAAGCAAATTGCTCAACTAAATCGGGCTTTCTAAAATATGTTGGGGATAAAAATTTATTAGAAATCCTTTTCAAATTATTTGTTTGATTTATAGTTATATTTCCTAAAATTTTGTTTCTTTTTTGGTATTAAGCACAGGTGTTTGGCTATATAAACACATAACTAAGCATTAAAAAAACACATAATTAGATGTTGAGAGTTGAGACAACACAATATTCTGTCTGGCACGAGTTTTGTTTATGTATGTCTATGTAGTATGTACCTCCAATACATGTTTTGTTTTTTTTTTTTTGATTTCATAACTAATAGTGTAAATTATGTTATGTATGAGATTGATTTAGCCAACAGTGACACTGATCTAGAATATCCCGAATTCAGCTATACATGTCTTTCTGCACATCCGACAAGAATCATCACCACCGTATATCTTATTCTCGATATTTTAGACCAATGCCACTGTAGCTACTTCCATTCTCCCGTAACAATTCTTCAGGGCTCCAATCTCATTCCTCCGCCGCACAACACACAAACGCCCCCGGCATTCTTCTACAAATACTCAACTGATCAGGACTTTGTGTGTTAACAAATGGCCAAAAGAACCGAAAGCCTCATCAATATTCACATGTCAATGTGCCCCAACACTTTCTTTTGTTTTGTTTTTCTGCATCTGCTTCCATTCATCTATTCTATTTACCTCTTGTAGTGTCCTCATCTACTTTCATTATTGCCAATCTGAATTATTGATACGCGTTTTTTTTTGTTGATAAACAGGTTCATTAATAAAAGAACAAGAACTTAATTAACACAGGAGCCTCCCTTCCTTAAAAGATAGAACACTTCCCTCTGAATCTCAAAAAACCATAGCCATCCCACAACATGTTCGATTCCGGACCGTATGCAGCTTCACTGTGAGGCTTGATTAGTAACTTAAATCTTTTGTTAGTATGTTTGATGTTTTTTTACGCTTGAAAATTTATTTTTGTTTAAGATTATATAAGTTTCAGATTTTGTCATGTGTATACTAATTTTTTTTATCATTCAACTCGGGTTAGGGTTACCGATCAATGCTTAAGGTCGGGTTCGGATTCTACTAAATGATCCGATCTATATTTCGGGTCGGGTTAGAGATAAGATCAATCCGTCCTAATTCGTCCCCCGCACACCCCTATCTGCGACCCACATGCCACGAGCACCTTCCATAACTTTCCCTATGTCGCTGCACCAAGAATCAATTGCCGAGTTCTTTCTGCGCTTCAATTTCTCAATTTGGGAATTGCGTAAATACTGGATTGATTGCGAATAGGAATCGACAAAGACTGCCGACCAGCATGTTATTTGTTGTCCTGGATGTTTTCTCCTGGTAAAATGCATGACAGCTTGTTTCAATCTGTCACCAGCTTCACAAATCTTGGCAATATTTCCATCAAAGATTCCCTTAATTAGTTTCAGTAATAGTCTGTTTTAGCATGCATCTGTAATTGGTTACCACTATCCTCAAGCTTCTTAAAGAATTCAGAAACTGCACAACACAACATATGACTAGCAGAAACCAAACTATAAATGTCTACTAACTTCAGTTCAGTAAAATTAACGATCTTCATTGAATTCTAACATCTGTAATGCTCGATATACATAAATTTCATCGATATTATTCAATTTTTAACCTATATAATAATATTCAAGAAATCATCCATCACATGTTTTTTTTACAAATTAATAATTGACTATATTGATTTATAAACAATAAAGTAAGTTTTCAAAATAAAGAGGGCCAGAAGGAAAGCTTAAAAATTATGTAATAATCAAGTTTTTGGGCTTAAAGCCTATCAATAGGGCTCTAAAGAAGTTTTTAAAATTTTTTTTAGGGACGGGTAAATCAAAGTGCACCCAAGGTTTTAAGTAGGGGTGCTCATGCGACATGATAGGACGAATTAGGTCCGTCCTTAATTCGATCCGAAATGATGACCAGTCATTTAGATCAACCTGAATTCGACACTAAATATTGACTGGGTCGCATTTGATAACCAAAATTCGTCGTAAAGATAGACTTATAACATAAATACCAAGTAGCTAAAACAAAATAATCTAAGAAATGAAACTGAGCTTAAATATGTTAACCGCCAACATTGTTGTAACAAAATGATGTGAAGATTGAACGACTTATGGTAGGATACAACTGAAATTCGGCAGCTTGCAATTGCTGTCGGTCAAGCATCGGCAATCGATTAATTTATAATCATAAGGATGACGGAAATTAAAAATAGGGTTCACTTTTGTATTTTTAATAGGTAAAGACGGTAAATATAACTTTAATTTCATCATGAGACAAACATGGAAGATGAAAGAGTTGGTGTAGACATCATTTCTTCTAAGATTGTGCGCACGTTCGAATTTATTTTATTAGATATTAATATGGTTATAGGGACGGGTAACCCGATGAGCAATCCTAACCCGACTTATTTAGTTCCGGGTCGGATTCAAATTCGTCCCAATTTCGACCGGATTAAGACGGGTCGCCGGATTGGGACGGGTCTTGTTCATCCCTAATTTAAGTTTTAAGAGGGTCGATCAAGTGGGCCCTATTTTAAATGGAGGAATTCAGGGTTTGGACGTATTTTTTAAAGGAATAAAAATTATTATAATAATCATTTCGATAATTCATCAAATATTAATATAAATAAATTTTACTTTTTTTTTTCTCAGAATAACTTTTACTTTTAATATACATTGAATTTCGTAGGTACTTCTTATTAATTCATAACTTGGACAACGTTTAAACCATCATCGAATGACAGCGATTTTCAAACTTTAGGACGAAGCTCTAAAAAACCCAAATTAAGAAAAGATCGAATTTAGGATCCGATTGGGCTAACACTTTTTCGACCCAGGGCTAAATTTCCATGGCTAATTGGGCCCATATATGAATACAAAGGCTCTTGTTCTGTTAATTTGGAAAACGTTATCTATCTCTTCTCTTCCACAACCAGTAGAACATTTCATTTCATCACCAATGGCGATTTCGCTCTCGTCGCTGACGTCATCCCTCTCCTCACTCTCTTTCTCCTCCAACGTCTCGCAGAAGCCGAGCTGCCTTTCATTCGCGTCGTCGAAATCCGTCGCCATTGCTTCGTCGCACGGGACCAGAGCCGCGTCGCTGATGATTTCCGCAACTGCTGTGGCAACGCCTGAATTGGAGACTGAAAGCCTCGAGAAGTATGTGAAAACGAGGCTTCCTGGTGGATTTGCTGCCCAGACTATCTTCGGAACTGGAAGAAGGAAAACCGCTATTGCTCGGGTGGTTCTCCAGGAAGGTACTGGCAAGTTCATCATCAACTATCGTGATGCCAAGGTCAGAAATAGTTTTCATACGATCAGTTTTTGATTACTTTCATACTGTGATTTTACTCTCTAGTATGTTTAGATTTTGCTCAAATTTGTTATGCAATCTATTCTCTATTGTGTTTTTAGGTTTTGCTCAAATCTTCTATTTGTTGTGGATTTGAGAATTATAATTGATTTTAGAGCCAAGGCGACCACCACTATTCCAAATCGGCATAGACTTTAGGGCAGCGTATTCCATTGTGCCTATTATTGCTCAGTTGATTTTCGTGCACCGAAATCTATTATGTTTGTGTTAGCGGACTGTGCACGGAGTTTGTAGTGTGTTGGAGCACAATAATCTCTACTCAAGCTGGTGGACTTATGCACTATTGTCTAAATTAAAGCTGTTCTCTGTGATTTGCAAAGTAGACAAGTGTTAGGATGGCAGCGGAACGACGTATGGGCATTTTTTGTTCATTAGGTGATGAACTAACTGCACATAGCCATTGGCCTCCGATCAGGATTTTGAAGTGTACAATACGCGATCATTGATTTATTCAGTCTTGTTGGCTAGTTTTTGATTACTTCGATTTGATGAGATGACGCGGTGATGTATAAATGACAGCTCACTGGGGTTTTCAATACTATGTAGGAGTATCTCCAAGGAAATCCCCTATGGTTGCAATACATAAAAGTTCCACTGATGGCACTGGGATATGAAACCAGCTACGATGTATTTGTTAAAGCTCATGGTGGTGGATTGTCTGGTCAGGCACAGGCCATATCACTTGGCATAGCCAGAGCATTATTGAAGGTGAGTGAAAGCCATAGAACACCTCTCAGAGCTGAAGGGCTACTGACAAGGGATGCAAGAATAGTCGAGAGGAAGAAACCTGGTCTCAAGAAAGCTCGCAAAGCCCCTCAATACTCCAAGCGTTAAGGTCAGACTTTCATGTACTTGTTGTCACCTTCATCATGTTTTTTTATTTCACACTCGGTTACTTGATTTTTTAATGTGTACTACCTGTTGTTTCTCTAATTTGTATCTAATTAAGTTTCTTTTAAGTCTGCTGCTTCAGGATTGCTTTTTTTTTTTTTTTTTTTTTAGACTCATTTTTCCTTGGCTATTCCGAACCTGATTTAGAGTCCTGTTTTAAGTTTTTCTCACAACCTCAAATCTATCTTCAACCCTTTCCCACATTTTCCTCTCCAACACTCATTTCACATGATCCACTCCAACCATCTCAATCCCTTCAACCCCAGAAACATTGTTACCCAAATCTCAATCCTAAACTGATACCAAACAATGAGGGATCACTTGGATAAAAATGCAGGCTCATCATCCACATTCTCCGACGACCTTCCACCACGGCAGTCTTTTGGACCCACTCACTCAGACCCCAATCTCTCGGCATCCATGTCAGGAGATGATGACTACGCTCGGAAGAGCAGCGCCTCTTTTGGCCCCCATTCATTCTATGATTCTTCAAGAGCTAGCATTGAAGGATCCCCAATGCACATGTCTCCATGGAACCAAACTTCCCCGTTCACAAACTCCGAATGGTCGCAATGCGGCGATAGCAGTAGCTCCAGCGTGCCGCGAACAGGCCTAATAGGCTCCCTGACGAGAGAGGAAGGCCACATTTACTCCCTCGCCGCAAAAGGCGATCTCCTCTACACAGGCTCGGACAGTAAAAACATCCGCGTGTGGAAGGATTTGAAGGAGCACGCTGCGTTCAAATCGAACAGCGGCTTGGTTAAGGCCATTGTGATAAGCGGCGATAAGATCTTCACCGGGCATCAGGACGGAAAGATCAGAGTCTGGAAAGTGACACAAAACGTCCACAAGCGTTACGGGACTCTTCCTACCTTAAAAGACATTTTCAAATGCTCCATCAAGCCTAGCAGCTACGTTCAGGTCCGCAAGAACCGAAGCGCGCTGTGGATCAAACACTCCGACGCCATTTCTTGCCTCAGCCTCAACGATCGATTAGGCCTCCTTTACTCTGCATCCTGGGACAGAACGTTTAAAGTCTGGCGCATCGCGGACTCCAAGTGCTTGGAGTCTATCAGCGCGCACGATGACGCGGTGAACTCGGTCGTGGCGAGCCTTGATGCGATCGTGTTCACTGGGTCAGCCGACGGGAGCGTTAAAGTATGGAAAAGGGAAGTGAAGGAAAAGGTAGTGAAACATGTTTTAGAGACAACATTGCTAAAACTAGAATGCGCGGTCACAGCTCTTGCCATCAGCCCTTCAGGCAACATCCTCTACTGTGGCTCGTCCGACGGGCTCGTTAACTTCTGGGACCGGGACAAGAAACTATCCCGCGGCGATATACTAAAAGGCCACAAGCTGGCGGTGCTCTGCCTCGAGGCCGCTGGGAGCTTGCTGTTCAGTGGCTCCGCGGATAAGAATATTTGTGTATGGAGACGGGACGGAATGATGCACACTTGTTTATCCGTCCTGACGGGGCACACAGGGCCGGTGAAGTGCTTCGCAGTCGAGAAGGACGCGGAGGGGTCGAAGGCGAATGATCAGAGGTGGAAGCTGTATAGTGGGAGTTTGGACAAGTCTGTGAAGGTTTGGAGTGTGTCTGAACAATCTGTGGATATGGGTGCTATGAACCGGATCATGTCCGGGTCGGAGGGCCCTGCCCCTGCTTGGGACTCTGCTGCGTCCGATAGTAGCTTTTCGTCTCAAGGCGGGACGAATCAAGATTTCAGGTACTGATGTTACTACATAAGTTAAATACAGTAACACTCATCAGGAGTTGACAAGAGAATGCGTCATAAGAATCAACTCTCTAGGAAGAAAAAAAACTTAAATATTGTGGGAATTTATAAGTTTGTTTTGTTGTGTATATCTTCTTAAGCCTAAACTTGTTCCTACGTAACACTCATGAGGAGCTGATAAGAAAATGCTTCATAAGAAACAACTCTGAAAGCGTAGAGTAAGTAGGAAGAAAAAAATACTAAATATTGTGGCAATTTGTAAGTTTGTGCTTAACTTCTTAAGCCTAAACTTGTACCATCTCACTTGAACTCATAGTCCTATCTTCACCCTTTTCCACATTTTTATACTTATACCAAGAAGCAACCACCAAGTAAAACCCAAAATTAGCCACACTGAGAACAGCCAACAGCCAGTAAAAGTAATCCAACTTATCCTTGTTCAGATTATTACTACTGAACCAGCCGCCGCTCGCCGTGTTGACCACCTGCACCACCACCGTACTTATATAGTACCCCAATGCCAGCGAGCTCCACGAGATGGCCGTGGCCAAGGATTTCATCCCAAGCGAGCTCTCCGCGTAGAAAAATTCCATTAACCCGACTAGCGTAAACATGTCGGCCGCGCCAAATATCGCATACTGAATCCCAAGCCAGAACAAACTGTAAGGCAATGGCTCCAACGAGTTCACCATGTTATGCTCCACTGCCACCGCTTTTCGACGTGTTTCTATTAGTCCTGCCACACCCATGGAAATCGCCGAAAGGACCAAACCGACTCCTATTCGCTGCAGGTTTCTTATACCTGCAAGAAAATTTAATTACAAAACTGCTCGCAAAATTTTAAAAAATAAATTCGGACAGTACTACCTGTTGGGATTTTTGTGAATTTGCGAGCCAGCGGGACGAAGAGATGTTCGTAAACCGGGATCATAAGGAACATGAAGAACAAAGGGATGAATGGGATGGAAGCTGCAGGGACTTTGAAACCAAGGAGATTTGGATCCATTGTGGTACCTTGTTGGATTGTGAATGTCTGAAGTTGAGCCAAACATGTGTTCATAAAAATAGTACTGATAATAATTGGACACATTCGGACGAGGATCTTTGCTTCCTCAACTTGTGTCACACTGCATAAGTTCCATGTTTCACTTTTGCCACTGCTGCTTCTCACTGCTGCCAAGTCTAAAAATCTGTTCGAAGTTCAGTGACTCATTTCAGCAATATTGAGCTTCAGACGTTTGATTAAGTACTTATTTTAAGTCAAGTATATCATAGTCAGGTGCTTATACTAAGTCCTAAGTTGAGGTCTTCAAATCAGTAAGTTCCTTTAATTTTTATAGTTCAGTTCGATTCAAAAGAACACGCTCTCAAGTCTCAACTAGAAAATTTGTTATCGGAAAGATGGCATTTTAGAAATATTTAAGTATAAAATTATCAAAAGATGGAAAATTGTGGAAAGTTTCATATACTTGAGGTACCTAAACTGATCAGTTCTTTGAAGCTTTTCACCATCATCAGGAGATTCATACAATTCAGCTGCAGTTTCGGGTACCGGAAGTTTCCGGTGCTTAACGGCCACTACAAATACCTTTCAAGCCAAGCGAGAAATTATTTAAAGATGAATTATACACAAAAAAATGATCTTGAAAAGAAGTTCCAAAGTTCTAAAAGTACCTTAAAAATCCGGAGAAGAGGACTTCCTTGGGGCACGTTAATTCGATAAACGGAATTTCCCATACAGATGGAAGAAACAGCCAACAGAACAGCTATAGTACACAACCCGAATGACCAGTCCCATCCCTTGTTCGTCGCGATCCATACCACAAATGTGACACCAAACATGGCACCTATAGTAAAGCTGAATAAAAACCAGTTAAAGAAGCTGGAGAGCTTGGTTATGTGATTTGGGTCGCGCTCGTCAAACTGGTCTGCGCCTAAGGTTGGCAGGGCAGCCTTGACGCCGCTCGTCCCAAATGCAACTAAGTAAAGTCCTAGGAAAAGGATTCCTGTCTGTATGCTGTCTGCTGCTTGACACTGATCTCTTTGGTCAGGTAAGGCTAATATGCATGGAGTTGGCCTTAGTTGCGGAAAATATGCTTGTGCTGTCAAGACTGAAAAACCCTGCAATAACATAAATACCATCGGAGAAATCTCGATAAGCGTGTCGACAGATAATCATTTGAATCGTATTCATTTATAATAACAGAAAGTATAAGTTCTTCGAACTGAAATTTTTAATGTACTAAAATACGATGAGATCGAATCGTGACATACCACAACTTCTATTAGTCCAAAGACCACGGCGGTCTTGAACCTGGAGATGTAAGTGTCGGAGATGAATCCGCCGAAGAGGGCTAAGAGGAATGATGTTCCCATAAAATTGGTGAGGGTGGTGGCTGATTTTGTTAGACTGAAGTTCATGTAGCCATAAAAGTAAATCACTAGACTGACGGCGTTCGATAAGAATGCCATGTTTTCTAGTCCTTCCATTACTGCAGGAGACCCATAAATTAACACAAGATAAATTTTCACCATAAGAATCATCATTCATCTGTTTTTGATCTTGTATAGTTTTATAAAAATATATATAAGTGATTGTGTAATTTAAAGTTACCATAAACAAAAATTGCAGCTCTGTTCCCTCCGAGTGCCTTTCTTTTGTGTCGAGCTTCGTCATCTCTACAAATGCCCTGATCGGTCCGAAAAATAAAAAAGATCATCAGTTCGGACCGATCTTTGTATAAAAAAGAAATGCAATTACCCCGTCGTTGTATAATTTTGAACATGATGATTGAGATGCTGACTTATATCCCTCGCGTTTCAAGTTCAAAATTATACAACGACGGGGTAATTGCATGTGATAAGAAAAAAAAAAGGAAGCTACAAAACAATAAGAACTCACCATAGTTGCAAGGCCTCGACCACTTTTGTGCAAATCTCAACTTATAGCTTTTTGAGTGAGTGGAACAAGCTCTTCTCATTTGGTGTAAATATATAGGGAGGTTTGGTAAAGCTTGATGCAAAGGAATCAATTGTCAAATTTTTAGGAGGGTGTTTAGTTTAGATTTTGTCCTATTGAAGGGTCTGTCTCATGCATGGCAATGACAGAAACTTGGATGTGACATGTTTGCTTATTTATTTATGTTGACCTGAACTAGTATTACATTATGGGTAGTTAACAATAGACAAATTGCACTCTTAATCATATATCAATAAACTTATTGAAGACTGATTCGAACAAAGCGTCATAAAAATCAACCCTTTTAAGTGGTTGAAATTTTGGTCAGAATAAGAGGTAGAATAGTAAAAAAAATTATATCCTGATTAACCAAAATATTTAACCCTTTGGAAGTATTCGATAAAATTGCATCGACACAATGAAATTAGCATGGCTCCGGCTCAAGATAACACAAACAAATCTGACAAATGGTCAAATTTTTAAAGAAATAACAAGTGAAAAATGGTTGGAAAAATATTTGGTAAGTTGTCTATTTGTTGGTGCTTGGCTTTGTAATTGGAAATAGTATATATTTTCACTTGGACAAAAAGTCACTATACTATATCTTTTTTTTAATGTCTACTTATCATATTTTGACAATTTATATTTGAGCAAAATGAATTGGTCTTCATTGATGTCACTAATAAATATGAAAGTGTTGAACGACAAAGAAGATTTGGTCAATAAATTATATCATATTTCCAATGCCTCATTTTATAAACAGCATGTGAAACTTTTGTAAGTTTTTCAAATATATCTCATCCAAATTTTTGTAATCAAATTTTCGAAGGTCAATGTGTTATCGAATGGGCTAAGCCGCTGAATGAATAAACTTATGCAGTCAATTTTATTTTTTTTTTAAATCAAAGATTTTAAGTCTGTATCAAGTATCATACAACTTGTAAAGGATTAAGCACAATCCAACAGAAAAACACAATCTTCGACACATCCTCCCGAATCACATGAACATGAACGGATGGTCAGCGACGAAGCCCGGTGGAGAAATTCTCGCACATTTCCCCTAACGAATCTCGGGAAAGTGCTGGCTGCAGCCTCAGTTCCTTCCTCATGTTATTCAATAAATGCCTTGTGGTATATCTCCGAGACCCAACTTTTCTCATTTTTTGAGCTATTAACCATCTCTGTAAGCCCACTTTTTAACGCAGTTAATCCTATTTTTTTTCAGCAGCTCAGGTGCTTCGATCACATAGGAGAATTTGAATCTCGGGATCCACAAGTCACGCAGAATCTCTTCTCTGAGCTCAAACTGCTGGTTCAGAAATTCCTTGTTGGAACTTATGTTCTGTATTAAGTTCTGCAGTCCATTTATTTCTCCAGGTACAAAAAAATACATGGCACTGGCAGAATGTCTTTCTTCGGGATTTCCTTGGTATGGGATTTTTAATACGTACCCTCGAATCGTCAAACCTCAATCTGAAGTATAAATGTTTTTCACATTTTTTGCTGGTCATGAATGTCACTTGAACTTTTTCTCAGCTGTTCGTAAAATAGTAGCATTTTGGAACCTTTTCTTTTCGTTGTTGAGAAAAGTGATGATTTGAGGAAAAAATGAAAACATGACTCTGGGAAAAGATATTCCAAATTCGAAGCTTTTGTTGCGAGTAACACGATGCATTTAGCTATATACCTCTACCTGAGAGGAAAAATCGATGTCTTTGGTTTCAGCTCTGAAAATATCGTCAGCTATCCCTTTATAAGATTCCTTCAGGCAAAAGTGTCTGTCAAGCCACATAAACTATTCACAAAAGATACCAGTGGCCTATCGGATAGGTTTTCGATGCTCGAGTCCCCGTTTGAAACCGTTGGGGATGCAACTGCGGCAAGCTTCATGGAAAATGAATATACATTTCTCTCGAGGTTTTTTTTATATATAAAAAAAACATGAACATAAAGATACTCTTTTTGAACTTAAAAGATAAATACTTCAGTTAAGTTTTTGAGTTCTCTCTTGCTTAAATTAAGTTCAGCCATTCAATTCAATGGAACAGGAAACACTGATATACAATTTCATCACATTTAAAGTTTAATAATAACTTCACAGCAAACATTTTGATTTCTGTCTTATGTTTATTCATTATCTAAGGCATATACTTAAATGAAGAGAGCAAAATAAATAAGCTCCAGTTTTCTAATCACAGTAAAAAATGTCCATAAAATGTGCTTAACTCAACTTTGCTTATACTTATTTTCCAGCATATTCAGAAAAGTCTGCCTAAGATGCCTTGCTTGTAAGGCAAGTAAGTCTTCTTTTTCAAGCTCTCAGATGCAGCCTTGTTTTTAGTGTAATGCAGCTCGTGCGCAGACATTTGTATCTTCCTCCTCGATGCTGACTCAGAACCAAAACTATCCAAGGACCGGCAGCTCGAGCTTTTTCCGTCTTCTTGGTCCTTTTTTCTCAAGGCTGCAAACTTCTTTAATGGATATTTGTCAGAAGCGCGCCCCTCTGACGCGCTTCTGAATAGCAAAAAATCTCTCAGCTTCCATTTCCCAAACAACGACGTTGACGATGATTCTGATGGCTTTGTGATGTCACGTGGCTGCGGATCAGCGACCCGTAGAGGATCAAGTGATCTGGTTGCTCTTTTATGAGAATTTGACATATGAGAGTCAACAGCTCTGCCTCTTCTCTGGTCAGATGCATCAATGTGTTTTTTCATCCCTGGTGGTGAGGATTGTTCAGTTTCACTCCCTTTCAAAGGCTTAAAACTCGTGCCAGCCGCGGAATCTTTAAAAATTCGTTCCAATTTCGGTAATGTCTTCAGTGGCCTAATCTTACCGCCATCAAACAAATCATCAGCAGAAGAAAAAATATCACCCATCTCCATACCTCCACAAAACTGAAAATCAAATTCTATTGGCTCATCATACTCCCCGTATATCTTCGCCGCTCTCGAAGGGCTAGTCGGAGCACTGAAGTAAGACTCTCCGAACCGCCTCGGTGTAAGCGGAGGGCTGGCATGTGGCGAAGTCCTAGCACTATGAAAATCAAAATCGATGACATTTTGCGGTATGATCAGCTCCATGGTTTTAATTTTCGGTGATTGTGAATGAAGTTTATATATATATATAGAGGAGTTGGTACTGTTTGATAAAGAAGATGATGCAGAGCCAGTTTATCTTGACCATAAATATGTTTATAGTCTTTAAGCAGCCGCCTCCACAGTTTTAATATTTTGTAACTTTGGTTTCATCGAATAAAAAAAAAATTGGTTCTTCCTTTTCATTGAATAAAATAATTTAAGCAAAAAAAATTTTGTTTCATAATTGTCATGGTCCTGCAAATTTTATTGGCATTTTCTCCTTATCAGACTTTTAGAATTATCATTATTATGTGAATTTTATGAATGAATCGAATAAGATAAGAAAAATTATATACTAAAATATGATAATGAGGAAAGTAGAAACTCTAAACTGTAAGTATATTTTTGTTCATCATTTAGGTAGTTATATTCATTAGATTATATATTAGTAAAAATAAATTCGGAGTTTCTAACTTAATGAATGATTCTCTCTTAAATTATTTAAGTCCTTTGTTGTTGTTGATTTTATTTTTCTTATCCCATTCAGTTTGGATTTTTCTTTTGCTTTAACGTGAAGTAGAAGGTATAAAGACATGGACGTTCTAAGACATGTAATAACCAAATTCCTCTTGTATTAAAAGTATTTAATGTGGAAATCTCTCAAAACCAACCTTTAATCCAAATTTATATAGATACAAGCTTAAGGAATTTCTGATATATCTCGGACAAATAAATAAACACACAAAGTCTGGCAGAAGCACTGGTAGAGAGTACTTGTATTATTAGCTGATTAAGAAAAAAAAAGTGTTTTTTTCTTTCTTTTTAATAAATCTGATTAAGAAAAAAAAGTTAAGCAGTGATGATGTATAGAAAAATGCAGTCATTTCTGATGGGCATAAATTAATGATTAAAAAGATGATATTATGTTATTACATGTCGTATATATATGTCCCTGCCCTTTGTTTAATTATATGGCGTTTAATCTAATTAAATTAGCTCGCTTGCGAAAAATGACTGCTATACTTTAATCATCATATATTTAATTAGACCATCTAGAATATCAGGAAGCTTCGTGTGTTAGTACATGTTATATTTCAGATTAATCTTATAAATATAATAAAATATGAAGTTGTCGTCTGATCTCTGATGATAAATGAAAAACTTGATATTATTATAATATCAGCTACTATTGTGATTTTATGGAAAAAAAAAATACACGCACAATATATAATCACATTCATATTATTATAATCACAACCTGCAGGTCATTTATACTTCTTGCTTGACACTACTAAAGTAATTATTCATCACAAATTATTTACTAAATAATTATCAGTAGACACACTAGGGTATGTCATGGTCGTTAGAGTACTGCCGCCATTATATACTGAATAATAAATACACTGTTTGTTTTTCTTCCTTCAATTTCTCTGTACAAAAGAAACTTAGGAAAATATCATAGTTGGATGAATCATATTCACTCCACCTTATATAGTGGAACAACTGATTGCATGCACCAACAAATTAATATCTCCCATCATTCATTTTGTGAGAGAAATTTTTAAGAAGAAGAAAAAAAGTGTAAGAGCATATATATAGTACCATATATTGCACATTTTGGTGAAGCTTTGCATAGCATTCAGTTGGAGATAGCTGGAGTAGCCGCTCCAGGTCCGGTGGAGTGTCCAGCTCCGGGGCTGTGACCGGGTTGAGTGTCGTTGACTTCCTTCGTGCCATAATAAGCAACGGGACGACTGTGAATCGTGACATGCTTGATTTCAGTCAAGTGTCGGTTTTTGTCACCGTGGTCCGCAACATGTCCCATACCGATTAGACCCGGCGCAGGAAGTGCAATGGTAGTAGTTTCCTTGGCTCTGAAAGCCCTGGTGCCCTCACATACCTCTATTTCATAAGAGCATAAAATAATGAGAGTAAGACAAGTAACCAGAAGCAGCTGGCTGGTGTTCACAATGGCCATTGCTGAA
The DNA here is from genome assembly GCA_033675395.1 of Rhodiola chrysanthemifolia. Classification (NCBI taxonomy): domain Eukaryota; kingdom Viridiplantae; phylum Streptophyta; class Magnoliopsida; order Saxifragales; family Crassulaceae; genus Rhodiola; species Rhodiola chrysanthemifolia. The sequence goes on from CM066204.1 coordinate 19,156,923, forward strand.
AATGTTGAACTGATGATCTCAGGAAATCTGGTCTAGAGAGAGAATATGCTAAAGCTTTATAGTGAGCGATTTTGTTGAGATTTGTAATTTGCTGTAAGGCTCTCTCTGAGGTTTTGGGGTATTTATAGGCATAAAGATACTAAAACGATTGTGTGTATTGAGATGTAAATTGAGAAGAGATTACAACAAATGTTGAAGAAGAATCCAGTGTTTTGCAGGGGAGAGAGCATAGAATGATCATTGTCGACTGTGTTAATTATGCATGTTCCATGCATTACCTTTTGAGACTCAACAATGGTGGGGCCAGCTTGAGTATCATGTTTTTTCTTGATTGCTAATTAGAGGAATTTAGATTCCCAAAGAATGCAAAGCTAATTTTGATAAGTTTTTAGATTCCCTTTAGACTTAACAATGGTTGGGAAATTGACGCACGTTTGGGAATTGTCTTGCCCGATAGAGAACGTGAACCGATTATTAAGGTGATTACTGACCTTTCTTCACATTCTTAAGTTTGAAAAGTCCAACTGATGCTAATGTTCATGATTTTCTCAGTTCAGACTGTAAAAGTAAATATTCGAATCTTTCGCTAAAAACTTTTGCATCTAATTAACTTGCCACCTAACATTATTGGAACTGTGCTTTGTAATCCCATAGAAATCATGATGAGCTAAACTTCTCTCTTTGGGAAAATGGTATATATCTTTCTCTAGCAAGAAGATTGTATTTTGATCATGTATATATGAGGTGTAGCTTGTTTGTAGATGGCCGCGGCTCAATTAATTAGCTACAATGAAGTAGTGGAGAACATGCCATACGATCACAATCCTGCACACCGATGGATTATTCATTGAGAAGACTTTTTTATGGCACACACATGTTTAAAAAGCAGCATGGTCGATTTCTCTGATCTCTCTCTAGCCAACAGTGTATGCCATTCAGCAACATGTTTAAGTGCCTTGGTTAAAGTGTCTCATTACTATATATCAATCAAAGGGTAGTTAGAGGGTGTGTGGGACCTTTTTTTCTAATTTTAGCTCCCGCACTCTCCCTCCTCTCAGCATAGTGCTACACTATACCCTAAGTAGAGAAGACTAAGCCAAACCCTCCTTTAATTTACTTTACCCTCCAAAAACTGAGGATCATTTATGTTTGCCCAAACATTTGGGTGTTGGGATTGCTGGCATGCTTAAGAGTCAAACACCTGTTTGGTGCACTTGGGTGTGTGCGTGTATGTACCCAAACTAACACAAACAAGTTATCAAAAGTAAGCTAGATGTTGTTTTGGTGCAGAAGCTAGTGCCCACTAACACACCAGACTCTTTTCAACATTTGCATGTTCTCAGAAGGAATAATGGTGCATAGCTGCAATAGAGGCACACCCTCAATTGAATCATATGAGTTCAAATCTATGTAATGTTTTATTGTAGAGTGATCTTATGTACGCCAAAGATCAATATATCTTATCAGCACAGAATATATGATTATGTATTTATCTCGTCTTTCTAGTACATTCATATATACAATAATGAGTTATTGATTTGTATTATCAATATAATATAAGTTGCTCTATTCGTGACAAATCTAAATTTATGTATCAATGTACAAAAGGTCGCAAAGTGCCCATGAAAGGTTGTGAAGTTGAAAAAATAGATATTTGTTACAAGTCCAGGATCCACAGCCAAGCATGACCTTTCTCTCTAAAGACTCTCATATAAATTAAACTCTTCCACCATGTTTGGAAAGCACATGAAATCCAATCTCTAAGTTTGATCAATAACTTCGGCAATGCAAAATAGTGATCGACCACACAGCGCGAAGAAAATTCATTTATTTTCAAAAAACGACACGCAATTGAATCTAAATCCTATAATGTTGTAACACATCGATCAATGTGTAAAACACAAACAAGAAGAACATCGGTGTCAAAATCATCTCAAATTAAAAGAAAATAGGGTTAAATTTCAAATTTCTCGGAACATCATGCGTTCTTTACACCCAAGCCGTCCAATTGTCATCATCATATTTTGGAGAATATCTCTGTGCAGTTGGAGAGTGGAACATGGACACAAAAACTTCAACCTTTTTGTAGCAACAATTTGAATTTGAGGGAATATGTAAAGATGGGTTCAAAAATAGCCTAGCTGGGATTTTGAGTGGAGTGTGGTTGGTTGGCTCCTCAAGTTGGGGAACTTTGGCAGAACCACTAGTGTAATTTTGAAGTGTATGTCCTTGTTGCAGAAAGCACAAGAAAAAGAAGGCAATGGTGGGGCTGCTAATTGATCAGCTTTGGTCGTGCGATGGCTATTCAAAGTTACCTAACTTACACATGTTCTCACTAATACTTTATTAAAGCTGCTCCTTTGGTTTTAATATCTTTCTCCTTCCTACAACTCATTTGGTGGTTCTGTTGAGACTTGAGAATCCAACTTATGACAGATTCCCTAGAGCTGCCATAGTGGAATAATAATAAATGTGTGTGATCTGTTGTCGTCTCACTATACGAGTACGACTTGAGAGGAAGAACACTAGAAAAATCATCAATCAGAACGTACGTTTGTCTAAAGAATAAAACATTGTCGCGAGTGTGCAAACTTAATAAGCTAACCTACTATTATGAGGAAGACATGAAAACAGTTGAAACAGACTAAACTTATAAACGATTTAGACTCAGGGTCTACTTGTAAAGATGCCTGCCATTGCGTGCGGAACACAACTGGCCCTCTCTAGCTATACATATAAACCATTACAAAAAATGCTAGGAATAGGATGTTATGAAACCATAGAAGAGTTACCTGAGATGGTGTTTGATTCAACACTTGTTTCAACGGTGAAATGGTCAACTAACCTAACAGTGTTAACCAGGTCCTGCTGTGTGGAGTCGCTGCACACCATTTGCTAGGGAATTTGGCAAGATGGCTCAATTGGTTTCTCTGTTTCAGTTCACCATCCCAATTCGGGTCCAACTTCCATTCCTTTGGTTGCCAACTTCAGTTTCTTATGTCATCAAACACTACACCATTTAGCAGATTAGGACATGGTTTTTTTCTGTCGCATAATGTCCTATATTTGTCGCGTAACCTTTATGCGACAAACTAAATGTCGCGTAAAATATGTCACGTAAGCCTAGTAGCGTAATGTAAAAATGTCGCATAAAGTTTTCTTTAAGCGGCATTTTATTTAGTACGTCACATAAAACTGGAATGAGTTTTGGTCTTTATGGACATACCGCTACATTTATACTACACCATTTTACATCCTACGCGACAAAACGTTGTCGCATATACCTGTTTATGGGACAACAGTTTGATATGTTTGTCGCAAAAACATTATTATAATGAACATAATTTTCAAAATTTGTCACATTACCTGTTATACGAGACACAATTTTTCAAAACGTTGTCGCATATACCTGTTTATGGGACAACAGTTTGATATGTTTGTCGCAAAAACATTATTATAATGAACATATTTTTCAAAATTTGTCACATTATCAGTTTTACGCTTAAAACCTAATGATGTTGCGGTAGTATAAAACTGTATACGCGACAAATGTTGAAAACATATTGTCGTATAACTGAACTTAAGCTATAAAAATATAGAACAGAATGTCGCATAAAATAACATAAGCTATATAAATTAATAACATAATGTCGCATAAAAGACCATAAGCTTAAAAAATGGAGAACAGAATGTCGCATAAAAGCACATAAACTGAAATAAAGAGTCACATAAAAAGGATTACATCATAAAGGTACCAAACAGAAATCCTGCCAATTATAAATAGAAATCCGGCCAACATTTAACATTCCGACCACCCTTACACAAAAGAGCAAACACACAATTGTCCATGTGTGTTGCAGGGCTACATATTACACAAATTAAAGTCTTAGAACCTGAGTTACACAAATCAGTTTGCAGGGACATAGCTAGTCGCACCTTCGGAGATATTGTTGCCATTTATATTTGCTGAACCACCTCGAACAACCAGGTCTTCAAGGACTCGTATCCTGTCTTCAAGTGTAGCCTGTTTTGCCAGAAATTCCTCTCTTTCCTTTTGGAGTTGGTCTTTGAGTTCTGAGGTTCTTGCACCCCCCTCGCGGGAGGGGTGGCCTCTTGAAGGACTTTCCAGTTCCAGAAATGTACGTCCCATGCTTCTGGCCAATAACTTGTGTCATGATATCAAGTTTTGTAGCAAGTGGAATTGGTCCTTCCTCATCCAGGACACTAGGTTCCTCGAGCTCATTCCCATTCTGATTTTCCAAAAACTGCTGAACTTTGTCTTGCATTTGTTTCTACACATACACAATAAAGAGTAAATAAATTGGGAACAAGATCATTGTTGTATTCACCAACCATACATGTATACACAGCAAGTATACATGTATATATTCAGAAAATGTAACAGTAAATGTATTCAGCAGCATGGTCACCAAATATACATTGATCAGCAACAAGAAAAATGTACATTATCATTGTTGCTGATCAGAAAATGTATTCAGCAGCATGTTCACCTAATATACATTGATCAGCAACATGAAAAATGCACATTGTCATTGCTGCTGTTCAGAAAATGTATTCAGCAACAAGATTGTTTACATAAACATACACAACAACAAGGTCATTCACTTAAAAACCAAATATACATACACAACAAATATTAACCAACAAGATCACTGTTATCAAGTAAAACAACGAATATGCATGTATTCACCAACAAGTATTGACCAACAAAAAATATACAATTATTCACCAAGTATTAACCATGTAAAATATAAAAAGTAAATTCAACAGCAAATTGCGAACACTTAACTGCCAGGGCAGCACCGATAGGATCTTTAGAGTACACATGGCTGAAGGTTCCTATGTTAGGTGCCTTTTCTCCATCCTCAACTAGAATTGCAGCTCTCACGTAGAAAGGGCATTTTCCGGACGTGTGATTCATTCTCTCGGGCATTGTTCGCACAGCAGACATTTTCGCACCCCTTTCCTATCATTAGAAATTTTGAACAAGTTAGGAGCACTGAATACAAAAGAAATAAGTGAAATAAGTGAAATCAGTTATATTATAACCTGGTTTTTGGGTTCACTAAAGTGGCTCACAAGCCATTTCCATTGATTGGGCCGATCCAGAAACTCTCGGGGAATAACATCAGGTCCATGGATTCGAAAAAAGGTTTTACAGTCGCACTTCCAATCACGGTACCTCTCCGTGGCTTTTTTAAAGATGTAAATCCATATCGGGTCATCCTTTGCAATAATGACAAAGTTTGGCTGCATTGAAAATAAAATTGGTTAGAATTATAACTTAGTTCTTAATGAAATGAAATATTGTTCTTCAAAGTACTACTTACACTCAAGTGGTCATATACACATCTTCTGTCTTCCTCCGTAAGCTTTTTGAATGATGCGGCCATCATGGGAACTTTGTCCCTAACTGCACTTCCAATCTCATGAATTAGCAGACTTGACACCGTTCTATTCACCGGACCCCTACCATCAGGCTGTAATTCCACCTTAATCGGCTGCCCTTTGTTGTGGATGACCTTATAGTTAGCCACCGTTATCCCATTGACAACTCCCCTTACTTTCCTTTTCTCTCCTCCTTCATCCCCTGTTATACAACAAACACAATTCATTAATGCGGTGGATGCAACAAACACATTTAGAAGCTGATGGACCCAAATTATACGAATCATAAACACCGTAAAACCCCCTTAATTAGACACTTTGTCTATTTAACTTTTGCTTGTTAGTTCCGATATATTTCTACAGGGTATTATGGCGCTAAGAGAGAAAACACGCTAAGGAGAGGAGTTTACGCTGAAAAGATATTAAGAGTCATTCCAAGGTCAAGATCAGGCGCTGACTGAAGAAATCTCAAGGATCCTGACATTGAATCACTCCAAACAAAACAAACCGAAGAAGAATATGCATTGAAGACTCAACCAACCGGGTGAGAAAATGCCGCAGAAACCACCCGACCAGATGAAGCAGATCCAGGCCCTTTGCCGAGCTGACCAAACACTCGATTCAAGTTGCTCGAGCAAACCACCTCATCTAACAATTCCGCCTCGACCAAAGTGTTTAAAATGGAAAATAAAGTGGACAATGTCGGAAAACCAAGGAGAATGCCCGAGCCAATTGAGAGTTGGCCCAATGCCAAGCAAAGACTCCGCGTACACTAGGCACCATAACCGAATTGCTCGATCCAAACGACGAATCTTCCAAGTCTGGCTCGACCAAGATGTTTGAAATGCCCAACAAGTCGGACAATCTCGCTTCCCAGACAAAACGCTCGAGCAGATTGGCAGTTGGCCCAATTCCATAGTAAAGGCCGCGCGCATAGGCACCAAAACCAAGTTGCTCGACCAAAACATGGAATTTGGAAATTCTGACTCGACCATTAGTCTTAGACTCACTTGGCCATTCCAAATCAACTATCAAAATGCACGATTGGACAAGGTGACCGGCCACCATGCTTGGAGGTGGCCAAGGGAGGAGCTCCTCCCCATTCCACCACCTGCTACCGGCGGCTCCTCCTCCATATGACCGGTGGCTTTCTCCTCCCCCATGTGGCAGCTCCTCCTTTCTCCTCCTCCTCAACCCTTGGATCAAAAGACATGTGCCACCATCTCCACCACCCATCTCCTCCCCTTATGGCTATAAATACCATGCATCCCCTCCTCATTTGTATCATCCCATTCTCATCCAAAAATCACTTATCTCTCTAAAATTGTAAGTTTGGCTTTGGAAATAAAGATTGCTCCCTTTGCGCTTCAACGGTAGTAAGTATTTTAATATTTATTTACTGTTTTTAATTTCCAATTCCTTAGTTATAATGTTTAGCGCGATAAATAGTAGCTAAACCCATATTCGGTTGAGGGTTCTCACCCTTGTGCCCACATCTTGAGACTCTTGCACCTTATGTCATTATACACTTCTCTAGTCTTTGAGATCTAGTTTGAGTAACACCTTTGTCGGGTTGTTCAAACTAGCGAAAGACTAGAAGCCTAAAGCTTTGTCAAGCTTGTTGTGGAATACCATCTTTGTCGGGGCAACCACATAACAACTTGACAGGTTAAGGGTGTGGAGTACCACCTTTGTCGGGGTATTTGGGTTGTCACCTTTGTCGGGACAACCACACTTAGAATTGTAGAAGAAATCATTTGGAGTCAATGATAGATGTGTCACAAGAAGAGTCCCTAAACCGAATTTTTCCTTGAAATCAAACATCACCTGCACTTACTTTCTTAGTATAACTGCCTTAATCAACTGCACTCATCAACCGGAGGACTTGCCAATCACGCATCACCCGCTGTAAGTCTTCTTTGTATTTTCAGTATTTAATTTTCAGTATTTACTTTTCCGCACAAAAAACCAACAAAACCAAAAAACAGTAGTTTAGTTAACTGCGCTAAAATCCCAATCAACCTAAAACACGCTCCCTCGCTGTACGATCCCCTCAAAGAACGACTATCCCCCTAATTCCCTTGGGTTCGACCCCTACTTACCACTAGCTACCCAGTAGTGAAGTCGCGAGTAGCGGACTATAAATTTATTTGCACATTTGCTCTGACGACAAGCATCTGTCAAATTGGCGCCGTTGCCGGGGAATTAGCCATCGGATAAGTTCTTTAAATCAATACGCGCTCGAAATAACCATGTCTCGCGAAGAAAGTCATCATGACTACCAGGATGACGACGAGATAAACCTGTACGATCGAAACAATGAGGTGCCACTTCCATTTATGGATGATCCGGAGCAACTCATCCGGAGCAGACGAGCTCGTGACAGGGAAGCCATCAGAAGAAACCAAGAACCACCCGAGGACCGAAATGCAGCTGGTCCAGTACAACAACCCCCTAGATATCCACCACCCCCCCAACCTCGACAAATGCCAAGACAAGAACCTGTCTACGATAACTACTATGGGGATGTCAACTACCGTGCACCTACTATGGGAGAACTCAATGCCCCAAACCTCGAAACGCAGCCGTGGTGCATTTGCGAGGGCCCTGAACTAGAAAACATTGCCGTCGACATGTCCGTGATCCACAATTTGCCAAAGTTCTCAGGAACTAATGGAGAATCTGCGACAACTCATCTCCAACGCTTACATGGCATTTGCCAAAATCTAAAGCCCAATCGAGTAAATGTAGATGACTTCAAGTTAAAAGCGTTCTATTTTTCCCTCGTTGATTCGGCAAACGACTGGTTCCTATCATTGCCTTCGGGAAGCATCAGAACATGGGTTCAGATGCAAGGGAAATTCCTGAACAAATACTACCCAGCAGGAAGAGCAATGCAAGTAAGAAGACAACTGCAGGACATAAGGCAAGGACCTAATGAGACCATGTACGACTACCTGGAGAAATTCAACCACCTGGAGAGAAGCTGCTGCACTCTTGGACTACCCGAGAAGCTCATCATCGAGTACCTAATTAATGGACTAACTGAGTTAGACAAAATGCTCCTGGATGCCTCAGCTGGAGGATCCATGATGAATCTATCATTAAGTGGCATAAGGGATCTCATAACCAACGTTGCTGAAAATGCTCGGTTTAGAAAGGAGACTACTCGTCAAGATGAATTCTTCCGAACAAAAAACGTATCACAAGCCGAGACATCAGTAAACTCCATACCAGAAGAGATGAGACAAATGAAGGAAATGATGATGCAATTCCTACGAATGCAGACAGTTCAAGTAAGACCTTGCGAGTTTTGTGGCTCTACGGACCACAAGACTGATGCATGCCCAACTTTGATCGAAGTCAACCCGGTGGGGGCCAATGCAGTTGGAGGATACCAAGGGAACAACAACAAAGTCGTACCCCAACCAGCTCAGACGCTCTACCAACCTCCCCACAAGCAGTACAACCAGAACGCCCCACCAACGAGCCAGTATCAACAAAGGGGACCAAACCAGTACCCGATGGGCCAATATCAACAGAAGGCTCCAAATCAATATCAGGCGGGCCCGAGTAATCAGCAAGGACCAAACAAGTGGCTGGAGGACATGATGAAGGAACTCTCGAGTACTGTGCAGCAATCCTCGAGTACTGTACAGCAATTGTCAGGCTCTGTACAGCGATTGAGTACTACTGTGTATCAAAACCAGGCGAAAAATGATGGAGCAATAGCCGACCTGAAAAAACAAATGTCTCAGCTCGCCACCTCAATATTCGAGCAAAATAGTGAGCCTGGTCAACTTCCTTCACAAACCATTCAAAACCCGAAGGAAAATGTTAATGCCGTGACCCTAAGGAGTGGGAAAAAGCTTGCCGTCAAACCCATGGAGCAAGCGGAGGACAAAAGCCCAAGGTTGCCTGCAGAAGAACAAATGAAGCCCGAGACTCGCGGAACTCTTGAGCAGGATGCGGCCGAGAAAAGTGGGGACGTACCTGAGGAACACACGCCTAGCCTGGTTCCACCATCCGAAGAACAAAGACCACACCCGATGCCCAGAACCGATACCTCCAAGATCCGCGCCACGCTTCCATTTCCAGTACCGGCTCACGTGCAAAAACAACATGTCATGGATAAGGATGTATTTGAGTTGTTCAGTAAGGTCGAAATCAACATCCCCCTCTTAGAAGCCATCAAGCAAATCCCTCGATATGCTAAGTTTCTAAAGGAGCTTTGCACCAACCGGAGGAGGAGCAATAGAAATGATCAAGAGCTGATGAGAAGGGACGTGTCGACCGTCATGCAACGAAAGGTGCCCCCCAAGTGCGGAGATCCGGGAACTTACACCATTCCATGCACAATTGGCAACATCCGGATCGAGAACTACATGCTAGACCTTGGAGCATCAATCAACGTCTTGCCATTCTCTATCTACTCATGCCTTAGGATTGGGCCGCTCGAACCCACCGATCTCACTATTCAACTGGCAGACCGGTCGTGCAAACAGCCCGAGGGCAAAATTGAAGACGTTTTGGTCCAAGTAGGAGAATTGGTGTTTCCAGCAGACTTCTATGTCCTTAAAATGGAGAATAGTGGGCCAACAGACCATGCTCCTATCCTTCTAGGTCGTCCATTTCTCAAAACCTCAAAAATGAAGATAGACTGCGGAAGTGGGATGCTATCAATGGAAGTAGAAGGAGAAGTCTTCAGCTTCGACATATTCAGAGCAATGAAGCATCCCATGGAGTTCGAGGAAGTACACGCTCTCGACGCTTTGGACGACCTAGTCCAAGAAGTTCAACCAGAACTAAGAGCAGATCCCTTAGAACTCATACTCAATGGAGCCGAGAGCTCTTATGACTTGGCCGAAGGCCTGCATAAAACACTAGCCCACTTAACAATCTCGGAGCCTCTCACACCAGGATATGAAGTCAACGAGGTAAAATTATTCAAATCAAATACTTTTTTACCCTCAGTGATTCAAGCTCCCAAAATAGAATTGAAGCCCCTGCCCGGACATCTGAAGTACGCCTTCCTTGGGGAAAATAACACGCTCCCGGTAATCATAAAGAGTGGCCTAGAAACAGACCAGGAGCGTCGTTTGATAAAAGTGCTGAGACAACACAAGTTGGCTATTGGTTGGACTCTAGCCGACTTAAGAGGAGTCAACCCAGCAGTTTGCATGCATCGCATCTTACTCGAGGATGGAGCTAAGCCGTCAAGAGAACCTCAGCGACGACTCAATCCAATCATGATGGAAATCGTCCAGAAGGAAATACAGAAGCTCCTGGATGCATATGTAATCTATCCAATATCGGATAGCCAGTGGGTGAGTCCAGTCCACATAGTCCCGAAGAAAACTGGAATCACAATCGAGGAAGATGCCGAAGGAAAAATGGTGACAACAAGGGTCAAGAACGGCTGGAGAATGTGCATCGACTACAGAAAATTGAACGCCGTCACAAGAAAGGACCATTTCCCTCTGCCATTCATCGATCAAATGCTAGACCGACTGGCGGGCAAACCGTACTTTTGCTTCCTGGACGGATTCTCCGGCTACAACCAGATTCCCATAGCGCCTGAGGACCAAGAGAAGACCACATTCACCTGCCCATTCGGCACATTTGCTTTCAGAAGAATGTCGTTCGGTCTATGCAATGCGCCGGGGACTTTCCAAAGAGTGGTGACCAGCATCTTCTCAGACATGATCGGAATATTCATCGAAGTCTTCATGGATGACTTCACCATCTATGGCGATACATTCAACGCTTGCCTAGACAACTTAAGCACGGTTCTGGCACGATGTGTCTCGATGAACCTTGTGCTCAACTATGAGAAGTGCCATTTCATGGTAACTCATGGAGTGGTCTTAGGGCACGTCGTCTCACAAGAAGGCATAGAGGTGGATAAATCTAAGATAGACCTGATCATGACTTTACCATACCCCTCCACTGTCCGAGACATCCAATCCTTCCTTGGGCATGCTGGATTTTACCGACGGTTCATCAAGGACTTCTCCAAAAAGGCATTACCTCTATCTACTCTCCTCCAAAAAGAAGTTCCTTTTGAATTCACCAATACATGCAAGGAAGCCTTTGATGAGCTCAAAAAGGCCCTCACTAGCACACCTGTCATCCAAACTCCGGATTGGAAAAAACCATTTGAGATCATGTGCGACGCAAGCGACTTTGCTGTGGGAGCAGTTCTCGGCCAAAAGATTGACAAGAAAGCGGGTGTGATCTACTACGCCTCACGAACCCTAGATCCTGCCCAACGGAACTACTCCACCACCGAGAAGGAACTCCTGGCAGTAGTATTCGCTCTGGAAAAATTTAGATCCTATTTGCTTGGAGCAAAAGTGATAGTTTATTCTGACCATGCTGCCATCCGTTACCTAATGAAGAAAAAGGAGGCCAAGCCAAGGCTCATTCGGTGGATACTACTACTGCAAGAATTCGATATGGAGATAAGGGACAAAAGGGGATCGAGAATACTGTGGCCGACCACCTAAGCAGGATTGTCCGAAAGGAAGAAGAGGGGCACATAACCGAGTCATTTCCAGACGAGCACCTATACGCCGCCTCAACCAAAGTACCTTGGTATGCTCCAATCGTCAATTACCTGGTAGGAGGTACATTTCCTCCCTCTTTCACTAAAGCACAATGCATGAAACTTAGGCATAATGCTAGATTTTACTTATGGGATGATCCTTATTTGTGGAGAATAGGAGCAGATCAAATGCTTAGGAGATGCATCCCCGATATAGAAATATCTTCTGTTATTAGCTTTTGCCATGAGTTTTCATGTGGAGGACACTTCGGGCCTAAGAGAACCGCTAGGAAAATCCTAGATAGCGGCTTCTTTTGGCCGAGTATATTTAGAGATTCTTATGAGAAGTGTAAGAAGTGCGATAGGTGCCAAAGAGTAGGGAATGTGTCGGCTAGGAATGAGATGCCTCAAGTGCCCATCTTGGTCATTGATGTCTTCGACATCTGGGGCATTGATTTCATGGGGCCATTCCCAGTTTCATGCGGTTATACTTACATTCTAGTTGCTGTAGATTATGTGTCGAAATGGGTAGAAGCTAAGGCCACTAGGTGCGATGATGCAAAGACTGTCGTAGAATTTTTGCGCACTAACCTGTTTTGCAGGTATGGAGTACCCAAGGCCATAATCAGCGATCAAGGAACTCATTTCTGCAACCGCATGATGGCCGCCACCTTGAAACACTATCATGTCCACCACCGGACCTCCACAACATATCATCCCCAAACCAATGGTCAAGCAGAGATCTCCAACCGTGAAATCAAAGGGATTTTAGAGAAAATGGTGAAGCCGGCCCGAAAGGATTGGAGCCAAAGGCTAGATGAGGCGCTATGGGCCTACAGAACTGCCTACAAAACGCCGATAGGGACCTCTCCCTTTCGGTTAGTATATGGGAAGGCATGCCATCTTCCGGTGGAATTGGAGCACAAAGCCTATTGGGCGCTCAAGCAATGTAACCCGGACTTGAGGGCAGCCGGTCTGGACAGGAAGATACAACTGTGCGAACTGGAGGAGCTGCGCCTCGAGGCCTATGAGGGCCAAACAGACTACAAGGCGCGGACAAAGCTTTATCATGATAAGTTCATCCTTCGGCGCAAATTTGAAGTTGGGCAGCAAGTACTCTTGTTCTCATCACGACTTAAGCTTATGCCTGGCAAGCTGCGCTCGAGATGGACGGGCCCATACACCATAATACGAATCCACAACCATGGGGCACTAGAGCTAGAGAACCCGAAAGATGGGAATATATTCAAGGTCAATGGGCAAAGGGTAAAGCAATATCAAGGCGAGATCGAAAGCCCTGCCCAAGAATTTGACCTTGCCAACCCCACCTTATGATCCACAAATAAGGTACCGTCGAGCCAACGACGTTAAACAAGTGCACTGGTCGGGAGGTAACCCGACACTATCTTACTTTCTGTCATTTAAATTCTGTCATTTAATTTTCTGTCTTAGTCATTCTCACATATATATATTAGCTTGCATGACTTTTGAACTAAGGCACGCCTTCGTTCAAAAGTGTGGGGTGAGAACCACCATTGTATATAAATAACATGCTTGCTGTTTTCTTTTTTAGTAATAGTATCTTTTTGAAAATATGAACTTAAGAATGTGAAAAAGATAGACCGAAATTCATGCATTTACCTTGTGAAAATTCAACTGTCTAAAAACTTAGGACGTAACTTTTCATTTGTCCTTTGTGCTGAGATTAACTAGGGATGTGGAGTTGACATAAATCGCCCTAGAAAGGCTTGGGAAGCAATCAAAGGATCAGATCAAACTATATGGTTTTTGAAGTCAGTGGAGGCTGCACTTCGGGTTTCAGTGAAGATTGAAGTCATCTCCGCCATGCAGTGTTTATGCAAAAAGAAAAGAAAAGGCGAGGGCGGGAATCAGACCGTCCTCTCTCTAGTTAAAGTAGCCGAGAAAATAGATGAGCGACCCTCATCTTGACCCGCGCAAAACAACAACGATGAGAGGAGCGGGGAGGTATTTCCATAGGCTTGCGGGCGATGATTGGACCTCCCAAAAAAGGCTTGAGAAAATGGACTTGCAAAAGCCACAAAAAGGCGAAAAGCTCGAAGAAGCAAATCAAGAGGCCAAAGGCCCAAAATTGTGAAGGTTTTAACCGAACAAAAAAAGTGAAGTACTCAAAAGAGTCAAATCAAAGGCCAAAGGCCGATTCACTACAAAAGCAGTCCCTCGCCAAAAGAAAAATCAAAGTACTCAAACCAGTGAAACCCGAACCAAATCACGTGCTAGAGAAAGCTACAAGGAAACCATATAGTGCGAGCCGATCCCGAAGTTGCAGTCCAGGAACCAAAAAAGGGCTATCTCCCGAAACATCCAATATGAATTGCATCTCAGCACGGAGGTACAAGTATTAAGTTTCTTCTATTTATTTATACAGTTCAATTTGGTAATAAGTAAGTAATGCATGAACTAGGATAAATCGAGTCCCACAGTCTAATTTTCATATTCCAAAGCCAACTTAGAATGCCGCCCTTTAATAGCATTGTTCGGGACGAACAACTAAAAGTGTGGGGTGATATGATGGACCCAAATTATACGAATCATAAACACCGTAAAACCCCCTTAATTAGACACTTTGTCTATTTAACTTTTGCTTGTTAGTTCCGATATATTTCTACAGGGTATTATGGCGCTTAGAGAGAAAACACGCTAAGGAGAGGAGTTTACGCTGAAAAGATATTAAGAGTCATTCCAAGGTCAAGATCAGGCGCTGACTGAAGAAATCTCAAGGATCCTGACATTGAATCACTCCAAACAAATCAAACCGAAGAGGAATATGCATTGAAGACTCAACCGACCGGGTGAGAAAATGCCGCAGAAACCACCCGACCGGATGAAGCAGATCCAGGCCCTTTGCCGAGCTGACCAAACACTCGATTCAAGTTGCTCGAGCAAACCACATCATCTAACAATTCCGCCTCGACCAAAGTGTTTAAAATGGAAACTAAAGTGGACAATGTCGGAAAACCAAGGAGAATGCCCGAGCCAATTGAGAGTTGGCCCAATGCCAAGCAAAGACTCCGCGTACACTAGGCACCATAACCGAATTGCTCGAGCCAACCGACGAATCTTGCAAATCTGGCTCGACCAAGATGTTTGGAATGCCCAACAAGTCGGACAATCTCGCTTCCCAGACAAAACGCTCGAGCAGATTGGTAGTTGGCCCAATTCCATAGTAAAGGCCGCGCGCATAGGCACCAAAACCAAGTTGCTCGACCAAAACATGGAATTTGGAAATTCTGACTCGACCATTAGTCTTATAATCACTTGGCCATTCCAAATCAACTATCAAAATGCACGATTGGACAAGGTGACCGGCCACCATGCTTGGAGGTGGCCAAGGGAGGAGCTCCTCCCCATTCCACCACCTGCTACCGGCGGCTCCTCCTCCATATGACCGGTGGCTTTCTCCTCCCCCATGTGGCAGCTCCTCCTTGCTCCTCCTCCTCAACCCTTGGATCAAAAGACATGTGCCACCATCTCCACCACCCATCTCCTCCCCTTATGGCTATAAATACCATGCATCCCCTCCTCATTTGTATCATCCCATTCTCATCCAAAAATCACTTATCTCTCTAAAATTGTAAGTTTGGCTTTGGAAATAAAGATTGCTCCCTTTGCGCTTCAACGGTAGTAAGTATTTTAATATTTATTTACTGTTTTTAATTTCCAATTCCTTAGTTATAATGTTTAGCGCGATAAATAGTAGCTAAACCCATATTCGGTTGAGGGTTCTCACCCTTGTGCCCACATCTTGAGACTCTTGCACCTTATGTCATTATACACTTCTCTAGTCTTTGAGATCTAGTTTGAGTAACACCTTTGTCGGGTTGTTCAAACTAGCGAAAGACTAGAAGCCTAAAGCTTTGTCAAGCTTGTTGTGGAATACCACCTTTGTCGGGGCAACCACATAACAACTTGACAGGTTAAGGGTGTGGAGTACCACCTTTGTCGGGGTATTTGGGTTGTCACCTTTGTCGGGACAACCACACTTAGAATTGTAGAAGAAATCATTTGGAGTCAATGATAGATGTGTCACAAGAAGAGTCCCTAAACCGAATTTTTCCTTAAAATCAAACATCACCTGCACTTACTTTCTTAGTATAACTGCCTTAATCAACTGCACTCATCAACCGGAGGACTTGCCAATCACGCATCACCCGATGTAAGTCTTCTTTGTATTTTCAGTATTTAATTTTCAGTATTTACTTTTCCGCACAAAAAACCAACAAAACCAAAAAACAGTAGTTTAGTTAACCGCGCTAAAATCCCAATCAACCTAAAACACGCTCCCTCGCTGTACGATCCCCTCAAAGAACGACTATCCCCCTAATTCCCTTGGGTTCGACCCCTACTTACCACTAGCTACCCAGTAGTGAAGTCGCGAGTAGCGGACTATAAATTTATTTGCACATTTGCTCTGACGACAAGCATCTGTCAGAAGCGTAAGAAAAATTCTTGACAACAAGAAACACAATTCATTAATATTCAGAAAATGCGCCCTAGGAGACCTCCGGGGCAGCATGGTATTTGGCATTGGGGTTTGGCGTTTCCTAGGGGCTTGTGGACGATGATCAGCTATGGCTGGAGGGCTTTCGATGGCAGGAGCTTGCGGATGAGGTTCGACTATGGAAGGAGGTTCTTCAATGGCAGGAGCTTGTGCATGATGCACTTTTCTTTTCTCCTTTGTCTTGTTGGGGGGTTCGCTTGGTATTCTATGATCAGGCACTTTTCTCTTCTCTTTTGTCTTGTTGGGGGGTTCTTCAATTGCAGGAGTTAATCTTTCAAGCTGGACTGCTTTCTTAGCTTTACGTGGAGGAGTATGTCGAGGGGGGAGTGGCTGGGCTAGTTTCTTGGTAGGAGGCGCAGGTGGAGTCTTGATTGCAGACAACCGCTTCATGCGGTCCGAACGCTCCATTGCACTAACTATTGCTCTCGAGCGCTCTGTCTGTCGTATCTCAGGGCCCATGAACGGTTGTTCATACCTAGCTGGAGATGGCGGCGATGGCGTTCGCCCTGGAGAGTCCCCTGCCGAAATGTAGCCGGTTGTAGGCTTAACTGGACCATCCCGGAACTTGTCCCGGAACTTAGTTGATGGCCTGCGAACCGACGGAGATCGAAGGTGCATACCACGCCGACTAGTCACTTCAACCTCATCCGGACGCCTCTGGGCAGGGGTTTTTGATTTCACCATTCTGATCTGGAGATCGATGAAGGTACTGCGGCTGTAAGCTGGAGATCGATGAAGGTACTGCGGCTGTAAGCTGGAGACGATGTGGACGAAGGCTGGAGACGATGTGGACGAAGGCTGGAGACGATGTGGACGAAGGTTGGAGATCGACGAAGGCTGGAGATCGATGAAGACACGGGTGAGAGAAACACTTAGGGTTTTTGTGAGATCGATTGAGAGTATAGCATTCTATTAGTGGGCCTTTTTTTGGGCCAAGTTACGTATCTTTACGCGACATTGTTTGTAAATTATGTCACGTAATCCCTTCTTACAAAATTTCAGTTTCCCCCCAATCTGCACAATTATCCACTGCCAAAACACATAAAAACCTGCATTATTTAGCCCCTCCATTCACTGAAACCAAAATTGTAAACACACAAAACACATAATAAGAGGTACAACAACAACAACATATTAGTTTCAAACATATCCATTTCATGCACATAATTAAGTACTTTGATCATCCCCTGATTCATCCATTTCATCACCATCCCCTGAATCATCCATTTCATCATCATCATCCTCCGATTGATCATCTGTCTCATCCAACATCATTTCATCATCTTCATCATCTTCATCACCTACACTCTCATCGTCAGTTTCAAACATATCATCTTCTTCACCCAAGTATAATTGTCGCCTTGCCCTTGGAATTTGTTCTTCAACATTGTCGTCCACGGAATAGTCATAAGGTTGTACATCACTTGTTATGTTAATGGCCCTTTGCTCTTGATAAGGGTCATCTTCAAATTGTTCGTCTCGTGCAAGTGACCTCACACTAAATGTCCCTCTATGAAAAACAACATTGACAACTTTCCATGGTTCGCCAGCTTTTAGATCATCCAAGTAAAAGACTTGCCTTGCGGTAGTGGCTAGGCAATACGGCCAATCTTCGAACCAAGTGGAGGAAGTGTCTACGGATAGAAGTCTGTAGTCCATCTTAGTGCTACCACTCTTTTAGGATCCGTATTAAACCATGTGCAATCTAAAATGACCACGGGCATTTGACAGGCCGTCGTTGAGGCACTGCAAAATTTACAATTTATAGTTCCACTACTCGTGGCTCACTATTGGATTAGCAAGCGGTAAGTAGGGGTCGAACCCAAGAGAGTCAGTGTGGATTAGTTGTTCTTTGAGGATTTTGTACATAAATTTAGTGCAATTGGGGTTGGTTGTGGTTTTAGTACTGAAAGTAATACTGAAAAGTAAATTGTGGGAACAGTTGAGTTCAATATCAACCATACAACATACTTTTGGTTTGTCGCACGCTGTGTTTCAAGCGCAATACGTGCCAAATATTATGTTGGATTGATGTTGAAAACTTCTGTAATGAAAGTAAAGTGCGGAAAGTAAAGTGCTGAAATGTAAATGACAGAAAAGTAAAGACTGAAATGTAAAGTGTTGAAAAGTAAAGTGCAGAAAGTAAATGACAGATAAGTAAGGACGAAAGATATTCAGTCTAGGGTCTCTACTTGTGAGACAACCATCATAGACGTCAAATGATCTTACTTTGTGTTCATAAGTGTGGGCTTATTCCATTTCAAGACATAAACCCTTAAGTAAGGCCATTTCAAGCACTTACACCACAATCTACTCCAAAATCAAGACATAGACTTCTAGTTCTAGCTAGACTAATACCCCATTTCAAGGTATATTAGCCTAAGTGCATCCACTTGATCTCACATTTCCGATCAACCAAGTGGTGTTAAAGAGAGGTTGAACTCCACGAAAAAGCTTTGCCATTTCAAGCATCCACTTAACCGTGTATGTTCACGAACCCCACGGAAGAGCTTTGCCATTTCAAGCATCCACTCAGCCATGTATGTTCTACCCGAATGTATGGCACATAGAACTAGTTGAAACACAAAATAGCATTAAGTTCAAGTCTCAAGATGCATACACAAGTATGAACACCCTTTGACCGAATATGCTTTAGCTACTTGTATTCGTGTCAAGGAATACAAGCACCATACTTACAAAAGTAAAGGAAAATAACAAGAAAGTAAAGGAGAGGAGCTCCAAATCAAGAACAAGACATGAAAGTAAAGAGAGCTTTGCTGGAAAATAAAGAGCTTTGGAGCTCAAGAACAAGTGAAGAAAGCTTTGGAAATCAAGAACAAATGAAGAACAAAGTGTTTTTGAATTGAAGTGAAGAGAAGAGAGATAAGCTCTCAACTCTCTAAGGTAGTCTTGGGACTTTGAAGCACACTTCATTACATGAGGCAAGCCCTCTATTTATAGGCAAGGGAAGTCGGTTTAGGGAGGGGAAGATAAGCTTTGGCTTTGAAATATCCCATAAGCACTTCATTTTGATTGGTTTAGCCAAAAGCCACCACTAGGATATTTTAAGCCAAAAGCCATCGCTAGGATATTTTAAGCCAAAAGCCATCACTTGGAACTTTCAAGCAAAAAGCCATCACTTGGATCTTCTTATCCAAAAGCCAACTAACTTTGAATAGTAGAAGTCAACCGGTTTGAATAGTAGAAGTCAACCGATTTGAATAGTAAGTACCGGATCTTGACCGGAGTTAGGTTGGAACTGGTCGGAGGACTTTGGCTTTTGGACTGCGGATTTGGAATGCTGAGGTAATTCTAAGACTAATGGTCGAAGTCGTTTTGCCGGAATCTTCCCGGAACCTGGTCGGAACCCCAAAACGGCCGGAATTGCCCTAGTTTGGCCTTGATCGGGCTTGAGCTGGTTCCACTCGGGCGTTTTGGCTGGGAAGTGAGATTGTCCGAGTTGCTGGGCATTCCAAACAACTTGGTCGAGCCAGATTTGCCAGATTCGCCCGTCTAGTCGAGCGACTTCGTTTCGGTGCCTATGCGCGCGGGGCCTTTGCTTTGGAATTGAACCAACTGCCAATCTGCTCGGGAATTCTCCTTGGTTTTCCGACATTGTCCACCTTATTTGCCATTTTGATCACTTTGCTCGAGGTGGATTCGTCGGATCAGATGGTTTGCCCCAGCGACTTGATTTTGGACCTAGGCAGCTCGGCTGGTGCGCGGGGCGCGGCCTGGTTTGAAGTTCTGTTCGGCGCTTGGTCGACCGGGCTCTGGTTGCGACTTCTTGGCCAGAAATGCTTGGCGTGCTTTTTTGGCACAAATCTCCCTTTTTAGGCTTGATTCCTCTTTAGACTCCAAAATTGCCTGAAATGCCAAAACGACATTAACAAGCACATGTTCTTATGACTAAGAGTCTAATTTGGTGGGTTCAGTAGTACTTGATGAATCGTATAAATACGCTCCATCAGCATTCCATTAGCATATCGTAGCTCAATAGTGTTTTGGATAATACCATAGTATGTTAAATCACCATCTTCGACCATAACACCGGAATTTTGAGTCCTCTTGTTCCAATCCCGATCCCAAACAACGAGCTTGACCCCATTAACATAACATTGAGAGTAACACGTATATGATTGTGGATAACGTGCTAAACTGTGCACCTCTTCAGAATATGATGGACTCGCTTCCTTTCTTAAGATCTCCATCTGGGAAAAAAAGAACACCAAGTATTAGTTAATTTGTTAAATGAAATAACAATTTTCATGTAGAACCACCAAGTATAAAATATTTAGCATTTATACCCAGTCACGAAAATACTTCAGAAAATGCTTAACACGCTCTGTCTTTGTTCTGTTTGGGCACTCTCTCTCAAACTTCTTCGTATGCCTTCGAAGATAATCTGCAGCTTCTTTTCGAAGATAATCTGCAGCTTCTTCATAGTGTTCCACGACGCACCAGTGGGCCATTTCAAGTTGTACCTTACTCAACTTGACCCTAGGCAAATGACCACTAACCTTGATTAGAGGAGAGTAAATCTTTAGGCCATACAATCGAGCTTCATTTGGTGAGTCCATATCGGTCGCGTCGTTAATGTATAATTTGCAATATGTTATACACTCATGAGTAATATATTTCTCAGCTATGCATCCCTCTGGATATCTGCTATTACGAACCGATCTCTTATACTCACCTAGTTGTCTACAAAAGGAGGAATAAGTCATAGTTAGTTTACACAATAGAAGGATATAATTATAAAGGCATACCAAAAATATAAAAAGTATAACACAAAAACCTCTCAATAGGATACATCCAAGAATAGTGTACGGGTCCCTTAAGCAGTACTTGTTCAGGGAGATGGATAAGTAGATGGACCATGATGGTGAAGAAAGCTGGAGGAAAAACCATCTCCAATTTGCACAAAATTATAACGATGTCGTCTCGCATTTGAGATACATCTCTCACCTTCAACTCTTTGCAACATAACTTCTGAAACCATCGTGATAATGATATAAGGGGCTCCACTACATAATGTGGCAAGTACGGTCGAATGAACACTGGAAGCAATCGCTGCAACATGACATGGCAATCATGCGTTTTCAACCCATTAAACTTCTTATCATCCACATTGATTTTGTTCTTCAAACTACCCGCATAACCGTAAGGATATTTTGCATCCTTAATGAATTCAAATATTTCTGCCCTCTCATTAGGTAAAACCGTATAAGGTGCTTTTGAAACCTTTTCTTTTCTTGATGTAGAACGCTTTTTATTCAACCACAATTCCTTTCGAATCCCTTGTTGTTCCAAACCTTCTCGAGCCTTAATGTCATCTTTGGTCTTTCCTTGAAGACCAAGAATAGTACCAATAATGTTATCAAATACGTTCTTCTCAATATGCATGACATCCAACGAATACGGTTGTCTCAATGTGCTCCAATAAGGTAAATCATAGAAAACGCTCACATGAGTCCAACATAACTTCTCCTTCACAACTTTCGGTTTCAAATCAGGATGCAAGCTAAGTATGGGGTACTCATGGCTAAGCACGGTACTCAAAATCTCCTCTCCTGTCAACGAAAGTGGGGCATCTCGTAGTTCAAATTCCCCATTAAACTTCTTAGGCGCATGCCTCCATGGATGATCTCTATCAAGCCATCTGCGATGACCTTGGTAGGACATTCTCCCCACTAAATGATGAGCATCAACATCATCCAAACATATTGGGCAAGCTTTGTATCCTTTGGACTTTAGACCTCCCAACATCCCTAAACCTGGAAAGTCACTGATTGTCCACATCACTGCAGCTCTCATGTTGAATGAAGAGCTAACATATCTATCAAATGTGAGTACTCCGGTGTCCCACAACATATTCAATTCATCGATCAAAGGTTGCATGAACACGTTCAAGCATTTGCCCGGAGATTTTGGACCAGAAATCAACATAGTAAGAATGTTAAATTCTTTCTTCATACACAATGAAGGTGGCAAATTGTAAGGCATCACGACAATTGGCCAAGTGCTATGCGAAAGAGCAGCAGCTCCAAAAGGGTTGAAACCATCCGTGGCCAATCCAAGATGCACATTTCGAACGTCTTGTGCAAAATCAGGAAATTTTTGTCAAAGTCTTGCCATGCTTCGCTATCTGCAGGATGTCTGATAAGACCTTTCTTCACTTTTCTTTCTCCGTGCCACCGCATCTCTTTAGCTATATGCGGTGACATGTAGAGTCGTTGCAATCTAGGAGCTAAGGGGAAGTATCGTACCACTTTTCTTGGAATCTTGCTATTACCATCCATGTGTAAGTACCTCGTCGTGTTACACACCGGACAATGCTCTAGGTTCTTCAAGTTTTTATAGAATAGGACACAACCATATTCACATGCGTGAATAATCTCAAATCCCATACCCATATTCTTCAAAATTCTCTTCACCTCACGATACGTACCGGGATAATTGTTTGAGCTCGGAAGGAGTTCTTGAGTTATCTCCAAATGATCGTTAAAGCTCTTGTCGGACCATCCATTATCAACTTTAACTTTCATTGCAGTTAAAATGGTGCCCAAAACAGTTTTGTCACTCCCAACATAAAGGGGAGTTTGTGATTCCGCAAGAAGTTTTTCATACTTCTCATATGCATCCTTGCCAAAAACATCATCATTTTCTAGGTCCTCATGTGTATCGTGAAAAGGGAAAGCATCATTGAGCATCTCTATTGTAGGATTCATGTAATAAGAATCACCTTCACCAATAGTACTCTCACGACTCTTTTCCATAACAAATTGGCGACGTTGTGCGTATACCGAAGATGAAGCCTCTGATTCTTCCCCATGATATGTCCAAGTTGTGTACTCTTGCATTATACCATTGGTAAACAAATGTGTTCGGATTTCATCCAATTGTAATTTGGCATGTTGCAACCGACAACGCCTACATGGACATTTATGCGTAGTAATCGTAGGTTTGTTTTCTTTGACGAAGTTCACGAAATCCATTATTCCTTTGATAAACCGTGGATCACATTTGTCCGACAATCGCATCCAACTCTTGTCCATGGTCCGTTATCTAAATATAAAACAAAATAAAGTGGAGTTAAAAGCCAAAGTATATAAATATTTATACCATCAAAATATGAGATCAAAGTGCAGCAAAATGCCCAAAATATGCAAATTCTCTACACACATCGTTTCTGATCCAGCAAAAAATTGTTACACTGCTCCACTAACACACTTTTGCTGTTGCAAAAGCTCCATGTGCAGCAAAAGTGTTGCTGCTGCCGATGATAAGCTCTGCTACTATATTATTCCCTGCTGCAGAAATGGTTTCAAATCCACCATCCCCTCTCATATGCTCTGCTGCAGCGCTATAACCTATCTTTAAAATCGCTCTCATCCCATAAATTTTCGACAAGGCAACTAAACAAATGGAAATCACAATATGGCAGAGTTTTAACAACAAAAACCACCTGTACGTGTGTGAAAACAAATGGAAATCATCACCACATGGAAGTGTAGAGAAAATATGAGTTTATTACCTTCAAAAAAGAATGCTTTTCACATGAAGATTTGACAAAATCTGAGTGTATTCTTTGACAAATGGGGTCTTGATAGCGTATTTCTCCGACAAATGGGGTCTTGGTAGCAGCAGATTCGAGTTTCAGTAGAATTAAGGTAGGTAAAACTCGAATTGAAGCAGGGTGTGTACGATGCTCTGTTCTGCATTTAATTTCTGTTCTTTTATGCGACATAATTTGCAAACCAACGTCGCGTAAAGGTGAAATGGTAGGTCGACCTTTCTTTATGGCGAAACAGATTTCGAACTTTAGGCGTGTGTCATGCCAGCTGTGGATGAGTCAATCGAATTTCCATGATAACGTGACATAATTAAATTTGTCGCTAGATGAAAGTCGCATAAAACATGTAACGTGACATTTTAGGTTTGTCGCTTAAACATATGTCGCATAAAATGTATAATGTGACATAAATAACTTGTCGCTTAAACTCATGTCGGGTTAACGGTTAACCTCTTTATGTGACAACATTTTTGCATCGCTTAAACTGTTGTCGCATAATATATTTTTTGCGACAAACATATCAAAGTGTTGTCCCGTAAACAGGTATATGCGACAAAGTTTTTGCGACAATGTTCAAAATTTGTCGCGTAGGATGTAAAATGGTGTAGTGAAATTAAAATTACAAGTTCAGGAATTAATTCCCTTTTTTTCCTTATCTATTGCAAGAGTAAATACTTCAAGATCGCCATTACTTTTGATGTGAAACCTTGTGAATGCTTTATAATTAGCGATTCTTAGAGAGAAGAGAATGCTTCGTCAAAGTGCAAGTCGAGCCAGTTGATGCAGATGTACAGGTAGCTTCCGAATATTAGAGAAACCACAGGGGGTTGAAAGTACCCAAAAATAGACGAAGACAGATGCATAATATATAATAGCACCTCCTCTTGAGAGCGACTTCAATCCATTTCTGCAAATATTGCTCCTAGACACAGCCATAACCTGATAAGATTCCAAAATGAAAAAGAAAAAAAAATTCAACAATCCGGTTACCGCCCTTGAAATATCACTATTAGAGAAAATATACAAAATAATTTTTACCATTTACAAGTAAGGCATTGGGGATATTTATTTGTATTGACAATTTGACATCGAGTATTTCTAGGACCACTCACCTCTGGTATATTATATCGAATGTAGACATGAGGTAATTGATACATGCCGGGTAAAGGCCTAAAGTCCATTTCTCTATGCGAGGCCTAAGACCAGTTGGGTCTGGGAAGTGCTCACTTTCTACTGTTCGGTACCATTCATATAAACTATGATAGCCTGCAAAACATAAACCACTTACAATCCATACACGAGAAGAGATGCAGAACAAATTTTAAATAAATTTCCCGAGGAGATTCAATTCAAACACTGCTGATTGAACAATTAAATAAATTTTTTCTGTTGACTGTCATAACAATTTCTATATAAGGCATAACGAAACATTTCTGTCGTTTTTTTAGCTGGATTCGAAATAGAATCATCAGTATCTTACAAGCCTCAATGTTTTAGCTCACAAATTGCATGTCAAAACTGCCATTCATCCCCATTCAAACAGTTTTCAGATAAAATCGATTAACTTATGCACAGAAAAATAGACAGAAACTTGCCTGATGTTGCTAGCAAGTTATGCCTAATGCAGGTCTCAACACCCAATTCCATCAGCAACATGAGAATCAGTGCCGAAGCCATATGGGCAGAAAAATGTGGTGTGCCGATGAATACTCTTTTCTTCCATGGCAATTTTGATGGAACAAAAGTTATAGCTACCATTAATAACATCATAGCACCTCCTAAGGACACAACTGAGTGCTCCAGAATGTTCACAAACAGTTCGTACACAGTGCTGAAGTAACTGCTCAAGAGACCATGGATCGAATCTTGTTCAAAAATGTAATCAAGTTTACACTGCAAAACAAGGCCGACACCCAGTAAGTGATCTATCTGAGGAGGCACTTCCCATTGACAGGTTAGGTTAGGGCTTCTCATAATTACTATGCATCGGTGAAATACATGTCATTAGCTGCCATGCATTCCAGTGTACAAGACATACCTGGGGGAACACAGATCGAATAGACCAATATAAAATAAATTACGCCACCAATGAAGTCAAACTGCCAGTTTTTCTTTCGAAATTTCAGAATGTTTCCCAAGGCAATCTGAGGAATTTGTCAAATCATTAGTTACAATTTACAAACAGAAGTGACATAAAAGAAAACACGGTCAGAATTTATCATGGAAGACTGCAACAATTTACCTTTCTCGAATCTTTAATCGTTGGATAAGCAGCTTTGCAATCATATAGGCTTCCATAATATTCTTTCAATTTACTGAAGGCATGAGTGGGATGCAAAAAAGCACCACCAGCTCCATTTACAATAAAATGTTGAACCTTCTTCACTGATTTGTCAGATGGAGCACACACGAATGGCGCATATAATGGTGCAAGTGATCTCCAGCCAGCCTAATCTTGCACCTCCCTTTGAGAAAAATCACATATGAGAGTTCTCATATTTTTGCCAGTAGACCCACTCCAATACCAATCTAAAAGCCAATTTGGTTCATGTGTGATGATGACTAGTACCGCGTCACTCTGTCCTATCTTTTCTTGCACTAACTCTGAAAAGAATTTGAACTGATATTATACATCAATATCCCCATGGAGAGCTAAATCAAGTCCAAACACCCACCACCCTTTGGGAAGTTTCAATGCAAAGTAGCTGTTCTTCTGAGGCATAAGCCACCCACCCAACCAACTCTTATGACATATGTAATGCATAAACGTGTGCAGCTCATCAAACCAATCATGGTTTCCTAGGATGATGAAACACTGGGGCCCACTATAATGCTTCAGTTGAGACACCCCGGAAGGTAACTCCGGCTTGTTTACTGCCACACACTCTTCCTTATACCACGAGGGAGGCTGGAGAGCATATTCGAATGGACAAAACAAGCGTCTTTCATATGTAAATGCAGACGGATTTGGGTAGGCCAGATCCCCGCCAATCAACATGAAGTCTCCACGCGGTAGAACATGAATAGAGTCATTTGTCGCGAAGTTGAATTTGAGGTTGAGCAAGTAACTTTGCCACTGCATATGATGGGTTTCCACCATCACCAGTATCAGCAATTAAATCAAACCATAGGTCTCTCTTCTCACCTAGCTGGTCATATAAGAAACAATTTTCACATTCATCCTGCGTTGTTCCCCTTGATGCCTGACAACAAGAAACAATAATGTACGACTAAGGAGCACAATAAAAGTCTAGAGCAGATATCACTGTAAAGCTAGTTGAAGTAAAATGTACTAGTGTACTGGCTAAATTCAAGATATTGTTGTGTGATTTCCATTCATTTTAAACAAAAACATTTCCTTAAACGGAAACTCGCCACCGCTGTTATCTAGAAACGAAGAGGGATATTTTGAATGACAAAAGTAACATAGAATGCCACGACGTATACATTGGTATTATGTGCTCTTGGGGGTCAGCACCTGCATCATTCGCATGTCAAAGCGGCCAACAAATAATGTGACTGATACAAGCAGATCAAAGACAGTCTTAAAGAGATCTGCAGATGTTCTGCAATATCATTGAGTAAAAAAAACATATTTAGATATTGTTAAGTAAGTGTAAGGAGACACGACGACACATGTTTGAGGTAAAAAGTATTGATGCCCAGAATACCAAGGAACCATATCCAAAAAATCTAGCTTCATTTGTTTGTTCTTCATCAGTTCAAGTTCTTCAACTGATAAAGGGCGAGTAAGAGCCCACCTATTAATAGTTAACGCTGAACATAATTAGTTGAAAAGAGCTTTATCATCAATGTGCTATCGCACCCTTCACAAACTCATGTGTATGACAGACAGTATGACACCCTAAATCAGATCATCCTCGGTCCTCGCATAGCCAAAGAGCGATAAGGACAGAACATCATCACTTATCCTATTGATCTTTCCACTACGTAGTTAGCAATATATAGGCCAATGAATGTTGCCCACATTGAATAGATAGGAGATATTTCATCCCATGTAGCTGGACATGGAAAAAGATAGATTAGGATTTAGGGGTTCAGAAACAATACTAACCAATGTTACATTTAAAAATATTTGCTATTCAGGTACCTCCCCATAAAGAACCCATTTTGACAAAAGTGGATAATCTCTGGCTGATCCCACTGGAGCAAACCAAGATTCTTTCAGCCCATTCATTAGGAGGAATTTGGGAAAGAACATGTTTCCTTTTTCGTTTCGTGGATGATGATGACCAGATGGTGGCTTCTCGTGGAAAAGGCTCGTCTCCAATAAGAGTATGATTGCCACAATGACTATAAAAGACGCAGCACGCTATGCTTAAAACCTAAAAACAATTAAAAAATTTAAATTTCCGCTTGCCAATGTGATTGCAGAGTTCAAAGATCTCAAAAGTCATAGTGGTTGTAAGTATTACAGAAAACTGCATCCAAAGTATGTTTTACATCTTATTTTAAAATAGAAAAAACTGAAGCCGCTTACTGTACAATTTTGAATGATTGTCGATATCACAGGCCTCCTTCCAGCTACACGGGCAACAAGACCCAATGTACCAAAAGCCAAGAAATATCAAATGAAATATGAGAAGAAATGATACCGATGATAGAAATATAGTCAGAAACAAAGAAAGATTCATCCTCATATCAACTCCCATTGATTCAAAACTGGGAAGGTGGGCGACTAAAATCCAAGCTATGTACCTAAAAAGATGAAGTTCAAATGAATGACCCAATTGCACCAGTCCCAGATAGTCATATTGATTACTGGATTAAAAAGCACAAAAAAATAACCTTTAGTCATTCTTATTGCACTTACCACCTGCTGAAATTTGAATAGCTCGGTTTTACTTACTGTCTTGCCAACAAATGGAGATGAGAAAAAAATAAAAGAATCCGAGCAGGCCAGCATACATAGACCACCATTTGACGACATTACTATCCAGCTTTTGAACAAGCGTATGCAAATTATCTGAAGAGATGAAGAAAAGACACCCAACAGCAACAGCAAGCAATCAGCGCATGGCGTGAATGCTGTTGCGGATAGGGATATTTCTGCGCTAGGATTGTCCTGACTGTTTCAAAATTATCCAGTATACCAGCATGATGAACCCATTCACAGAACTCTCAACCTTAGAAAATAAAAAAACTATCAAAAGTAAAAAACGTACAAGTACCAGTTAACATTGTTATAATTTGTAAAACAGTGGATATAGCGAAGTGTTTATCTTTTACCTACATTAATTTTGATCAATTACCTACACACAAAAAACCAACATTTGTATCCATTAAATGTTGCTTTTATATCAGAACAACACAGAATCAGATATCAGGAACCCTAGGCTGTTAGATTCTGCTATCTTGAATACATAACATTCCTCGAAATCAAAATAACTATCAAATCCTTCAATGACCATTGCAGTTGTAAAATTCGATTACAGGAAATCGAATGGCTACAGGTCGATGCGGAGAGGATGAGAGTCACGACGAAAGTCAGAACTGAATCGGCCAGGTCGCTTAAGCATTTGTATATATCTCTCCGTACACTTTTCTCGTTCAAATAAATTATTAATAATAATTTATAAAATCTTACTATAAATTCTTTTTTTTATAGTAAATCTTACTATAAATTCTGAATTAATTAAAAATAGAGAATTTTACACACTCTTATTATATTTATTTAATTTTTATATAAAATTATTGAATATCAGACTGCGAAGGATCGAATGCGAGAAGATGATGTGCGTCAGATCCCTCTACCGATCGGCGGCGTCGCTCAGATCTTCCCGCTGCCTCTCTTCTCTTCTTCAAAATCACTTAATTCGCGATGAACACCTCCTCCGCCGTTACTCTTCTGGACTAGCCAATCCTCAAATCACCTGCCGTGATCGCTTCTCCTCGTCCGGTGCGTCGTCCGCACTTCTCCTTGATTCTCTTGTGGTTTTTTTTCATTTCAAACGGTTGATGATGATTGCGTGTTGAGAAATTTAGGGTTTATAAGTGGCTTGGTTGGTCTATCCTTCTGAATTTGACAAAGTATGTTTGCATGATTGATCTACTAAGCTTAAGTTGCTGCTAGTATATGATCATGCCTGATTACCATTTTTTCGGGAAATTGGATAACTACCAAGGTAGTGTTAGATTCCTAATTTTGGAAAATGAGGTTTATGTCTGTTGAAACTTAAAAATGTAATTTTTGGGGATGAAAGGAGCTCTAGGGTGGAAATAGGCTGAACGATTTCTTAACATGACTCATAAATGGCCTTCCTTTACGAGTTACGATAGACAGCAGTATACATAAGTTGGTAAGATTAAGTGTCAGGCAACCTATGGCTACTGTATCAGACAATTTTTGTGGGAGGTTATAGCATTTTGACTATTTTAGATTTTTTGTGCATAAAATTTGTGGTAAAATCTAACTTCTTTCAGTAGCTTTTCTCATTTTATTGCCCATATGTTCTCCTTTATTTTCTTTCATTAAGGTTATAAGAGTGTGTTCAAGTTAATCATATCACTAATTGTTTGGTGGCGTGTTAAGACTGCCCCTTTTCTCCTAATCGCACCTAACACCTCAACATATTTTCATGAGTCTTCATTTCTGTTTGTAGCCTTAATGAATGAATCAGTCATATTGCCCTAATTTCCTGATGTAATCCAATTGCATATCTAAGAGACTCAAGCCAATATATGAAAAGCAAGTTAGTCGGTCTCACAGGCAGACGTCAATCGTTATTAGTTGCCCGGGTCCCTTGAATCAGCTTTTTAGGGAATTTGGGTGGGTAACTAAAGGATGGGGGCCTACAATGTTATATCATTTGGTGTTTGTAGTTTAAATGTAATCAGAATCATGCTCATTTGCATAAACCAAATCTTTATTGTGTTAGTATTTATATACAGAAATTATAAAATTTGTTCCCTCCACATCCAATCTTCACATGTGACTGTGTGGATGAAATGCATTTTGCTTGCTTCTCCATATGACCTCCAGAGGTTTTGAAGAGTTTATTCTTTCTCGTACAAATAAACTGAATGGATGTCACTGAATGCCTGGCAGTCTATCATTGTCATACATTTTGCATAGTCATTTTCTAGAGACGTGACACTTTTTAGGAAGTGTATATCTAAAATTTGAAATGTCAATGTTCTTTATATAACTACTATGCATTATTTTCATATGCAGATATTATGATTCATTCTAAGATCGCTCATGAAACATTTGTAGTGTATTAGTTATATTTACATCTATATGATCATTTTATTTTCATATTTTGTACATTTACCTGTTTCTCACTCGTTTATTCCATAGGTCATATTCATCCCTTCTCCAAGAATATTGGGGCCAGACGTTTTTTTAGTGAAGATGTTACTCACTTACCCGAGATCAAAGACCCTCAAATTTTACAAGTTTTTAAGGACTTCATGGCAGCAAACTGGGATGAGCTTCCTAATGCCTTGATATCTGCTGCGAAGAAGGCCTTGTCAAAAAACACAGACGATAAAACCGGGCAGGAAATCCTGGCTAATGTCTTCCGGGCAGCTGAGGCAGTTGAGGAGTTCTCTGGAATACTTGTATCTTTAAGAATGGAGCTTGATGATACCGTTGGAATGAGCGGCGAGGTAATTTAATGTGGATGTCACCAGCTGTGCGTAGTATAATGTCTTGTTAACATTTCGATTCTGCTACTATGTACAATAACTACCGGCCTTCCAGTTTTTGCTCAAAATATAAACTCTAAACTTTTGTTCCATTAATACATCTTATAGAACGTGAAACCATTGTCGAAGGAATTCAAGGATGCACTTAAAGTGGCACATGATCGTTATGTAGAATACTTGAATTCATTTGGACCCGATGAGGTTTATCTGCGAAAGAAAGTAGAAACAGAGGTTGGGACAAGGCTCATACACTTAAAGATGAGATGCAGTGGTCTTGGATCCGAATGGGGAGAGGTATCGGATTCCATTTCGCAACTGTAATTATAATTAATATTTGTTTGTATTTGTATTTTTTTTCTTCAATACCTTGGGGTCTACTTTAGTTATTATTGCTTACCACATGTTGAAACCGAGACCCTGCTTACTTTTGTTTTTCTCAATAATGTTTATAGTGTTCTTTTCATTGTGCTGGAAAAGGAATTAGTGCCGTGTTGTGTTGTACATTAGTATTATGCGAATTGCATTTCCACATGGAAATATGGAAGTATAAATACTAAATCTCGGGAGATTGCATGTGTTTAATTAGTAGTCTGAAATTCCAAAATCAATTATTTAAAGTTAGTGTGATATTATTACTAGTAAAACATTGTTCGTTCTAAGTTTGAAAAGGCAATTGCAATTGACTATGCAAATTCCTTTTTACAAAGAGTCATGTGTGTTTGCCATATGCAGGTTACAATTCTTGGAACATCTGGGATTTCTGGATCGTATGTCGAGCAGCGAGGGCCTTGATTTCGAAGTCTGATGCTCAGATGAGCCTCTTTAGTTGTTAATTTTTTTTCCGAATCTTCAACAAGAAATGTTGTACCTCATTCGAACTGCCAAGACCCTGAATCCTGAATAATGCAAGTCTCTTCGGTGACAATGCAACAACACAACATCAACAACAACATTGTTGCTTTGATAGAAGTGCTAGGATGTGAATAACATGAAAAATCATTGTTTCATTGCTTCTTCTTTTTTTAACTCCTAAAGCAAAAGATTATTTAATTTTTTGGACACACAGTCGAACAGAATGAAAGATCAGGAGGACTATAAAGTTTGAAATCTGAAAATGAAAAAAGAATCAATCAAAAAAAAAAAAAAAGCTTCTATTTTTTTATTGAAAAAAAAAGCTTCTTTAATTATTGATTTATTTATTATATTCAACCTTCAGATTCGGATATACTAATAACATTAACAAACATATGCGTGTCGTAAAATGCTGGAATTTCAATCACGATGCTTACGAAAATTCGGACAACCGCATGCGAATATGCTTTTCTCACCTGCGCTGACGCCGCTTTTTGATGTTTGATTGGAACATGGGCTGTTTTTGAATATGAATCATAAAGCTATCAACTTCGTGAGTTTTTCTATAACTGTTTTTCAATCATATGTTGGCATTCAATTACGTTTTTTTTTTATATCTTTGATTGGATCATATCATATGGGTTGTTTTTGAATTTTGAATATGAATCATAAAGTTATTAACTTTGTGAGTTTTTCTATACCTGTTTTTGAGTTATCGCTACTGTATTTTTCAATCATATATTGCCATTTAATTACCTAATTTGATTTGGATTCTCCAATGTTCTCTAGGTTGTTGGACTGATAGTTGGGATCTTTAGTTTCAATGGATGTTAGGGAACTATAATTTGGGATTTCCATTATTCAAGTTTGGGGTAGTAATTTGTTGTTTATACCGGTGTGGTGATGCAGTTAGAGGCGGGTTTCTGATGATTGTTGGAGATTGAGTCATCTAAGGATGTATGCGGTGGGGAGGATAGGGAGCTATATTAGTCGCGGTGTAGACACCATGTCAGCTCCATTTCATCCATTTGGCGGTGCGGTTGATATGATTGTGGTTCAGCAACCTGACGGGAGCTTGAGATCATCACCGTGGTACGTGAGGTTCGGGAAGTTTCAAGGAGTCTTGAAAACCAAAGAGAAAGTTGTGAGCGTAACTGTGAATGGAGTGGATGCTGCTTTTCATATGTATTTGGATCATAAAGGGAAAGCGTATTTTCTTAATGAAGTGGATGTGGAAGAAAAACAGGAAGCTGTTTTGTACCGTTCGTCTTCAGGTGAGGATACCGACAATCAGTCCAGGAGTAAACGTGTTACAAAGCCTGAAAGTTTTAAGGCTGACGTTAAACAACTGAATTCGGGTCACCAGGCTGATGGACAGGATGAATGTAAAAGAGAACTTGGTGCTTGGAGTGGCTCTCGTCGAGCTCGGATTCTTGGACTTGTTTTTGGTAGTCGGCCATTTAACGAGAATGTTTCTCAAGAAAGTCCTGAAGATGAGGAATTGAAGAGGGCACGCTTACTGGAGCGTGCTGAAATTGCTGCAGATCTGTTAGAACTAAAGTGGTCTACAACTCTTCCTACTAAAAAGCCAAAGAAAAACGTGACTCTCAACTCATCCCTGCATCCGGTAACCACTGAATCTAACAATGATGTGGTGATGGATATTGATAAATTTCTGGTAAGCTCTATTGTTCTCGATAAAATGGAACATGATATTGACCGTGCTGAACTCGTCAATGGCAATGTAATAGTGAACTCAAGTGACTCACTTTATGATTGTACGAGGGATATTGTTGAGACAACTGAGCGAATTTACGGTCCGAAGTCCCCTATGGAATATAGTGTATTTGTAGCACAGGAATCTTCGCACAGTATAGAAATTCCAGGTACGAGAGAAAATGTGGGAGGCTTTGGAAATGATTTAAGCGCTGACAACTCTGATGGAAGCGATTTAGTACTTGATTCAAATTCTGTGATTGGTATACGATTGGTAACTGATGACTTAGCGGACATAGAAATGTCAGAAGTTATTCATCTTACAGATGTTGTCATAAGCAGAACAGATGAAGATGGAAGATGCGCATGTCTCTGGATATATTTCGCGTCAGACTAGTTCATCTAGCTCATGTATTTCCGAGGAGGGAGTGGTAGAGCCTGAGGTCATAACGACTTTTGATCAATCCTATTATCAAACAAACTACAGCGAGAGTTGTGGTATAAAGGAGGAGGAGGTTGCGGAGAGCAGTCTCGACAATGCTGACCGTCAGCATATTGAGAATCCTGCTCGGTGTAGAGGTGTTGAAACTCCTTCTGAAAGTTCAAATGAAGATCAATGCGCTTTCAGCGTCCTTGATGATTCCAGGCTTGCAGAAGTGCATAATGCAAAGTCAACTTTAACGAATTGGAAGTCTGGTGCCATTTGTGGAGATAGCGACTCCCCAAAAAAGGTTTTCAACAATCTGACTTGTGAGTCATTCTCATCTCCCGAAAAATTAGATCAACAAAATGTGGCAAATCATTTCGAAGAACATGTTGGAATTTCTAGTCATACACATCAGCTCGTTGACGTCTATGATAAAACATGGAAAATATGGCCATTCACATTCAAAAGGTCGAGGAGCATGAAAAGCTCTAAGCCGGTATCAAGAAGTCCCAGAAAATCACAATCCTGTAGTTATCCAAACGGCACCAGCAAGCAGGATGGAGATACTGTAGAGCGCAATTCGAAAGTCACTAAGAAGAAAATTAAAACTGTTATTCCGACGTCTGAACAACTGGCATCTCTGAATCTCAAAGAAGGGAGGAATGAAGTGATCTTCACATTCTCGACTGCAATGCTCGGGGATCAACAGGTCAGTTTGAAGTTTTTTATACTTAGAACTGCCTCATATCATTGTATTTTGTAGTATGCTTCCTCTGCATTACATTTTTGTAATGTGCTTATTGTGGACTACGACTCACTAGGTTGATGCGAAGATATATGTATGGAAATGGAACGCACGTATAGTGATTTCGGATGTTGATGGGACAATCACCAGGCAAGCCATTTACAAAAACATAATTTCTCAATGTTGTTATACCGTCTCTATAATTCAAAATGAATAGTGGGAGAGAATATGTAATGTTAGATGCTTAGCATCATATGGTTCTACCTCCGTTTCTATGTAAGTTCATTCAGTGACTATATCACATTCAGGATCTATTTTAAAATTTCATAAACAGATCAGACGTGCTAGGACAAGTGATGCCTCTGGTGGGGATGGATTGGTCTCACATTGGCGTTGCTCAGTTGTTTTCAGCAATTAAGGTTTGTACAATGATCTGTAGCTCTGCACGTTCATTATATTATCTTCATGCCATTAGATCGAATTCAATTCCTTAATATCTATAATCCCTTTCTTTCTTTTGCTTTAATTGTGTAAAAGCAAGAAGAAGAAAAAGGTCTTCATAGTTTTATTGGATAATGATGTTATTCAAAATATCAATTGCTTAAATTTACAGGAAAACGGTTACAAGTTGCTATTTCTTAGCGCTCGTGCCATTTCTCAGGCTTATCACACTAAGCAGTTCCTTTTCAACCTCAAGCAGGTGATGCATCGAATTTCATCTTCAACCTAAATATTTTGAGAAACATCAAATGCTTTCTTTCTTCCTTTACTTTTTTTTGTTGCACGTGTATATTT
The DNA here is from genome assembly GCA_033675395.1 of Rhodiola chrysanthemifolia. Lineage (NCBI taxonomy): Eukaryota > Viridiplantae > Streptophyta > Magnoliopsida > Saxifragales > Crassulaceae > Rhodiola > Rhodiola chrysanthemifolia. Next base: position 19,193,201 of record CM066204.1, read on the forward strand.
CTTTGTCATCTTACGTGAAGATACATTTTCAGAACGGGCAAGCGTTACCTGACGGCCCTGTTGTTATATCACCAGATGGGTTATTTCCTTCTCTATTTCGAGAAGGCAAGTGCCGTGAAATCCATCTATATTACCAGTAAAAATCATACTCTAGAAGTACCTTCGGATATTGCTGTCATTTACGCCTGTATTGTTTTACCTCAGCTGATGATTCCGATGTTTGTTCTGCAGTTATTAGAAGAGCTCCACATGAATTTAAGATAGCGTGTTTAGAGGTATACTCTACTGACAATATTTGGAATTTATTAATGCACACAGAATCCTCGTGCTTTTTATTTATCTGAACTAAGCTGGTTTTGAACGAGTAAACTTAATATAGTGTGGCTCTTATGTTTCAGGATATTAAGGCATGTTTCCCAACTGATTGTAATCCATTCTATGCTGGATTCGGAAATAGAGACACAGACGAGTTTAGCTACCTCAAGGTTGGGATCCCGAAAGGAAAAATATTTATCATTAATCCGAAGGTAAATTAGAAGAACCTTCTCTAGATGTTCAATTTTTCTCATTTTTAGGCTACAATTCAACTTAATGTATTATTTTGTATCGCTGCAGGGCGAGGTAGCTGTTCATCGCCGTCTTGACACAAAATCATATACATCTCTTCATGCTTTGGTCAACGACATATTCCCACCCACCTCCACGACCGAACAGGAGGATTTCAACTCATGGAATTTTTGGAAACTGCCGCCTCGAACTCTATAATTGGATGCCAACTTCAGCTGAGAAAGGAACGGAACTGCTTGAACTCATCGCAGAAAGAGTGTCCACTTTGTTTGTAAATATGACTGGCTACTCATTCGTTTATTCTCATTGTAGAAATTATATAACTGTAAATATAAATAGCCTTTAATTAAATAGCATTGTAATATCACAGGACAACTTTTGATTATCAATGACTTACATATATATATATAGGGGCACGCTCAAATGTTATGGATTCTTAATGTGTTATGTGTTACAGAGCTTCTGATTGATTGATAGTGGCAGGAATAGTGAATTTTTGGGTAGTGGGTTTTACTGTTTGCTTTTTGCATTATTGGATTTTGGGTACTTGGACACGTGACAAACCCACAAAGCACGGGGGGTTGGATGTGTGGCTAAGATTGGTGTAACACATAACACTCTAAAATGGGTGTAACATTTGAGCGCTCCTCTATGCAATCTTAGCCACACATCCAACCCCCCGTGCTTTGTGGGTTTGTCACGTGTCCAAGTACCCAAAATCCAATAATGCAAAAAGCAAACAGTAAAACCCACTACCCAAAAATTCACTATTCCGGCACTATTCCTGCCACTATCAACCAATCAGAAGCTCTGTAACACATAACACATTAAGAAGCCATAACATTTGAGCGCGCCCCTGAGGAGCGCTCAAATGTTATACTCATATTAGAGTGTTATGTGTTACTTCAATCTTAGCCACACATCCAAACCTTCCGTGCTTTGTGGGCTTGCCACGTGTCCAAGTATCCAAAATCCAATAAAGCAAACAGTAAAACCCACTACCCAAAATCCACTATTCCGGCACTATTCCTGTCACTATCAACCAATCAAAACACTCATAACACATAACACTCTAAGCACATATAACATTTGAGCGCGCCCCTATATATATATATATATATATCCACTTATTGGAATTTCGGGTGAATTATGTCCAAATTTTCCTGAGAATAAATGAGTAATGAACGAAAATGCTTCCTGATCGAATCGTTACGTGTCGTAAAGTGATGGAACTTCCTTTTAGGCGACCAGGCAAGAGTTGGAATACTGGATTCGGAAGGGACTCCTAGCTTGAAGCAGAAGTGAGGATCATAAAGAATAAAAAAGGATTTGTGCGAACATTTATGCCTTTGTTCTGTTCAATAATTAGAGAAGAAGGGAATAAGGATAGGATTATATATCCAGCATAACATGAAGGAAATTCGCAGGCTTGCTTTTTATGTTCACTGTTTTAGTGTTGCTTTTTTAAAAGTCGATTAGTTTACAGTCTATACACACCCATCAAAAAAAAAAAAAAAAGTTTACAGTCTATACACGATACATTGATAGGAATGAGATATACCGTTATCTCTATCGATATATCTTCACAACTTTCGATCATGCCTGCCCAAGGAAGATATTTTTGCACAATTTGGAATGTTTTGGGAATGAGATTCCTTGCAACAAAATTTAAAATAAACATTGATAGAATTCTCTAGTTTTACACTCTTGTATAACAATAAGATGTATATTAAATTTTCTAAGTTTACGTCACGTAAATATTTATTCACGGGTCTGCGACCAAAATGATTTCATTTTACAGTAAAAAACAACATCATAAAATTTATAAGTCTATTGAAAAGTAATATTTAAGAGACTGCGCAGTCATTTTTGCCATGACAATATTCAAATAGTCTAAATTCAAATTATTTATTTCATCTTCATCTTTTCTAACTGAATTCAAATTAAACCAACATATGAGAAGTCACTATATACACATAGTTTCATAGATTTCTGATATTTTACAGAAACTTCTCGAAAAGTTTTCGCGAAACTAACAAGAACATCGATATGTAACCTGAACTAAACTTTTAACTACTTATCTTGCACAAAACCATGTTTCTTACAGTACATCAAAAGCTGATTCAGCTCGTTATGAGTTATGACCCCATCGCCATTTTCATCCGCATATCTCATAGCGCGCCATGCCCTCCAGCTGCTCCACCGAGATCCAAGCCCGTTGAACAGATCCTTAAGTTCCTTTTTGGTCAGCTTGGTGTTCTTCCTTTGCTCTAAGTTTAAAAGCAGCCTCTTCAGGTCTTCAGGCACAGGTGGACTGTTGCTCGGCGAGACGCTTGCAGTCTTCGGAACTGAGAAAACCATGTAGGTCATGTTGTTCTTCTTTGTAGTGTAAAACTTGATTGTTGTGGCTGTGGTAGTTCATCAGATTGCTGAGGTTTGCGCAGTGTTTATATAGCTTGCATCAAAGAGAATAAAGTGTGAGTGGGACATATGAGGTTTTGTGGAGTTTCTTTTCCAAGTTCATTTGAAAAGAATCCAAGGTTAATCATCATATTCTCTCTTATCGGATATAATCACTAAAACTTCTACGTTTTTTTTATAGTTGGTGGATACAACAATTAGGAACAATAATACATTCCGGGAGAAGGAGGAGAGAAGGACACGCGCGCCTCACGCGCCCCCCTTTTCCGAACTTTTCCCTTCCTCTGCGATGTTCGCATCTGACTGAGTGTGTTAGGGTTTCTGGAGGCAACGACCAGAGCTGAACTACACTCCTCCTTTCCGTCTGATGTCTGCTCCCACCAGCTTCTGATTGGTGAGATCTGGAACCAGGTGTTCGCGGAATCATGTGAGATCCCGATCTGACTGAGATCGAGAGTATAAGGGGCTTGGAGTTAGGTGAGTCGGCGCCGCTCCTCTTCTCCGACCCCATGGCCGATGCTAGCTCCTCTAAACCTCCCGATCTACAAACTAATACATGGCCCCAGTTGGCTCCCCACAATCTTTCGCTGCGGTGACCCGCTCCCGTGCCCAAGCTCTCTTTCCTCCCGTCCAACTGGCGCCCCGTCAGGTTAGTCTCAAGGATGACATCCATATGATCACTTTCACCAAGGCTAAACTCCAACCGGGTAAAGATAGAATCCAACGTGCGCTCGTTGCCAAGTTTACCACCGGAAGACCACACATTGACTGATGGATCGTTAGTGTTAGCAGTCTGTCAGACGGAAGTCACAAAGTGTATTTCCGTCTGATGGTCAGATAGCAGCGGAATAATTTTCAAGAAAATAAACGACTGGAAAAATACTGCACGCAAATATATAGTGGAAACCTTATCACAACTATGATAAGGTGAAAACCACTACCTTTCGTCTCCGAAAGAATTTTCGAACTGATTACTCTTTATTCTGATATACTTGTAGGGCATACAAACTAGATCGTATAGATTCTATTTGTTATCCTCTACTCAATCCGATAGAGCAATCAGCTTCGAGCTTTGTACCGTAGTGCACACGATCTCAGCAGGCTCCGTTCGTCGGCTGTGATAAACCCTTTTTCCCCTGTAATTTCGCCGAACCTATCTACTGATGTTTCTCTTCCTTTTATAGATGTTGAGCTCATCTCTTCACTTCTCAACGGTCACTTGCTTTTCGAAAACCTCTTCAAGTACGTAATGAATTGTGTTTTCAATGACCATAATAATTCGGCCTCTTCAATTGTGCATCACATTAACTCGGCCTCTTTATTGTCTTTCCAATATGCTTCAATCAGCGATTAAGTTGGACACTTCAATTGGCAATTTGTCTTCAATGTCTTTCTTCCAATCAGCAATAAATATGATATTAATTCTGGCATTAATATTTGCTTTCATTAGCCATCAATTGTTTTGCAATCTCAATTGAACATCTGTTTGCAATCTCAATTGCATTGTGGAGGAATGGATTTCTGCACACTTAAACACATCATTAGATAAGTGTTTGCAATCATCAAAACTAAAGGGTTCCAACATTGACGAAGTCAAGCGTGCCTTCCTGGCGATGTGGAGCCGTCCGAACCACCCTACCATTGGCGCTCTTGATGCCCGACACATACTGATTATCTGCCGATCAGGGGAGGACGCGAATTATATCCTGGCTCATCCTGCTCGGAAACTTGGACAGTCCCTCTTCCGGTTATTCCGTTGGTCCGCTGATTATTCTACGAAATCGGAACCAACCACCATCACCTCATGGGTCCGCCTCCCAGCCCTCCCGTCTGAAATGCTAGATCAGGGAAACATCTCGTCCGTTGTCTCAACTTTCGATCGGTTTCTTGCGATGGACGACCGAACGAAGCACTACTCGAACCCTAGCTTTGCCAGAGCTTGTGTTGAGATTGACGTCGAACGCAATCTGCCCAATAATGTTTTGATCAATTTAGGAGGCGAACGCCTCCGCACACAGGAAATTGTATATGAGAATTGCCTCCACTACTGCAGCCGGTGTAAACTACACGGCCACCATGTTTCCACCTGCCGGAAAGCTCACCGGGGAACTGGCCGGGATGCCGGCGATCAGCGCGTGAGCCCTCGTAATCCAGAGCCTCAAATTCTGAAAATTACCAATCCAAATCCTAAATTGGTGGAGCCGGAATGGCGTTTGGTTCAAAACAGGCGCAATAGGAATAAAGGTAAATCTGTTTCAATTAATGATTCGCCTAACAAAGATATGATTGTAAGCACAGATCCTCCGGAGAAGCCAACAACCACAGATTTGCCGCCTGAAGTTTCCCCCACGCGTACAGATACGTGTGCTTTGATCAATTTTCACTCGGATGGTACTGCTGTCCATTTTCAAATTGCTAACGAGCTGGCTGTCACACCCACTAAGATTGCCAATTCACCCACTGAAGAGGAATCCCATCATTCTACGGAGTCTCTTTCGCTGACCAATACTCAAATGCTAACACCTTCCGAAGATAAGAGTACAGACTATATTGTTATACGCAAAAGGAAAGGTAAGAAGAATACTAAAAAGCATAGAGCTAAGCAATCCGCAGAGCCCAAATGCATGGAAAACAATGAGATCCTTGTTAGCCAGGAGAGTGATTTAATTGGAGTAGCTTGCCCAGAAACGGAAACCTGCCACAACAGCTCCGTTTCGGTACCTCTATTTGCCCTTGTTAACACTTCTCATGGAGCTCGGCCCATAGCCGCTTAGATGCAACGACTAAAGTGCTCAAGTGTAACTCCAATAAGGAGCAAGCCTTAAAGGTGGAAGCCCTCTCTAAATCTCATTCAGACAACAACTTCAGTGAGGAGGTCGATATGGTCACTATGCTTCATAGCCCCCTGCCAATATTAGTCACCGGCCCCGCAAGATCTCTTTCAATGAGACTGTGTCTGTGCATGTTATTCGAGCTTCAGCTCGATCCTGTACTAAGGAGAAAGATCCGAACAATGTTTGGTCTTAATCCTTTTTATGGTTTTATAGTCTTTATAAAAAAAATAGGAACAATACATTGCTATGTATATGAGCTTTACCACATAATGCAAAAGAGAAAGGAAGGAAGAAAATTGGTGACCCGAGACTCGAACCCAGGGCATGAGGATCCAATCGTCTTTTCTACATTTTAATAACCTATTTAATAACCTAATGACAAGATCACGAAAAGAAAACACATGACCGTTCCTGATATTTTTGAGGCTCAAGTAAAAAAATTACTATTCGTTCTTAAGTTTTTAAATTTCTGTTCGGCCTATCAGAAATCGAACTCATGATCTCGAGAGAAAATAGTGCAAGTCTTTGTTCTAATTTTGAACTCTTTCCCATCTTAATTTCCTCTCCATCCAAAATACCAAAATCATCAACGCCTCTCTATCTATAGCTAATATTTTCCCTTTCTTCCCTCAATGGCCATTTTTAGCTCACACTCTTCCATCCTCTCATTCTCTCCTATTCCCATTCCCTTCTATCTTTTTCTTTTTCTTCATTTTTCTCGAACCGAAAGCGAATTCAAGTCCACTTCAATTTCAAGAAAAAAATCTTTGAAATCCCAAGAATTATTGAACAATGGGAGATGCAGAGGTTGCTGAAGTTATACTCGCGCCAGAGACCGCGTTTCCTCCAGATGGTCTAATCCCCGACGATCAACCTAATCCCAAATCCGATGCTTCGTTACTGGATGAGTTCAAACCAGATGCTATGCAGCAGCATTATTATGAAAATCCAGCTTTAGTATTGGATCAACTTCTTCCAATAGATATGTCAAGTCCAATCTTGCTAATAAATGAAACACCTCCTTCCAAAAATCATCTCGAAAATTCAGCAAATCCCAATCCAGCCGCTATAGATCGTCTCCTAGACGAGCTCGACGCTCCTGACTATAGTTCTTCGCCGCACGATGAGGTCCTGCCACCACCACCGGGGCCAGATACACCGCGCCTTGAGCAATCGGAAGATATAAATCCTTTTCATGATGCAGCAGATCAAACTGCAACTTCCTCTGTTTCTAAAAATGTTGCCCAAATAAATCAACCAACCATGCCGGATATGGAGCTTGACTTGCTCCAACTTTCTCTGGATGATCAGCGTCCCACAATGCTTTCGGAGCCTCTGAAGTCTGATCAGACTTCGGAAAATGATAGTCTTGCTCTCGCTACAAATTTGGACCCATTTCACAATGATCACCTTCGTAAGCCATCGGAAGATATACAAATTCAACATCCTGATGCCGCGGCTAATTTGGATTCTCAAGTTCTCGCAACAAGTGTATCAGTAGACTCTCCCAAGTATGTTCAAGATTCCTTTGGAAACAGAGTTCTTGTGGACACTGCAGCGCCATTCGAATCCGTTAAAGATGCTGTTTCGAAATTCGGAGGCATCGTAGACTGGAAGGCGCACAAGGTTCAAACCGTCGAGGTAATAAAGAGTACGAATACCGAGTCTTTACTACTAAAATTTTACTTCTGTTAAGTACTGAAACACTTTATGAATGTAGAGACGCAGGTTCATCGAGCAAGAACTCGACAAGGCGCAAGAGGACGTTCCCATCTATAGAAAAATGTCTGACAAAGCCGAGGAAGAAAAAATCGAAGTACTAAAAGAGCTCGAGGCCGCTAAGAGGATGGCTGAGGAGATGAAGCTGAGCGTGGAGCGAGCACAGATCGAAGAGCATCAAGCGAAGCAAGACGCTGAGCTTGTGAAGCTTCGAGTAGAGGAGATGGAGCAAGGGATAGCGGAGGAGTCCAGCGTCGCAGCGAAGGCGCAGCTGGAGGTTGCGAAGGCGAGACAAGCAGCGGCCGTGTCTGATTTACAATCGGCGAAGGAGGAGTTAGAGAATTTGAGGAAGGAGTATGCGGGATTGGTGTTGGAGAGGGATTCGGCGTTGAAGAAGGTGGAGCACGCCGTAGCGGAGTCGAAGGAGGTGGAGAAGACGGTGCAGGATTTGACTATTGAGCTGATTGCCGCAAAGGAGTCGTTGGAGTCTGCGCATGCGGTGCATCTCGAAGCTGAAGAGAATCGATTGACAGCAGCCATGGCTGCGGAACAGAGGTCTACAGAGTTGAAGGAGGTTGAAGATGAAGTTCAGTTACTTGCGGAGCAAGTTATGTCTGCAAGAGACTTGCAGTCCAAGTTAGATGCTGCTGATGTTTCATTGAAGGAACTGAAAGCGGAGCTTTCGAATTACATGGACTCCAAAACAACTCATCATGGCGGAGATGATGAAGCTTTAGCTGGCGGTGAGCAGCGGAAGTCGCTGAGACGGACTCACACAGGGATCCAAGCATCTGTTGCGTCGGCGAAAAACGAGCTTGAAGACGTGAGGCTGAATATCGAAAAGGCAGTGGAAGAAGTCGAGTTGTTGAAGCTCGCGGCCTCTTCGATACAATCGGAGCTCGAGCGCGAAAAGGCGGAGGTGGTAAGACTAAGATTCAAAAATGTAGAAAGGATGGAGTCGCAGAATGTGCAGAGGCTCGAAGTTGAGGTTGCGAAGATCGAATCGCAGCTGGCGGAGGCCAAAGATCGGGTCAGGGAAGTCGCCGAGAAAATGGCGGTGGTGGCAGTGCGAGCTCCGGAGGCCGGTCAGGAGGCGGAACGAGTCGAGTCGGAAGCCAAACTCGTGCAAGAAGAGCTGCGGAGGGTGAAGGACGAAACAGAGCAAGTTAAGGCTGAAGCGATTATGATGGAGAGCAGAGTCGTGGCGGCCGAGAAGGAGACGGAAGCGGCTAGAGCTTCGGAGAGTTTAGCATTGGGAGCTATGAAGGCGTTGCAAGAGAGCGACGAAGCACGAACCACCGCGGACACGGCGGTGGATGAAGTTGGAGTGGAGATTTCATTGGAGGAATACTATGAGCTAAGCAAGAGAGCGCACGAGGCGGAGGAGCGAGCGAATGCGAAAGTGGCGGCTGCAACCGCGGAAGTGGAAGACGCAAAGGAGGCGCAGCTGAGGAGCTTGGAGAAGCTTGAGGAGGTGGACCAGGAGGTAGGGCAGAGAAAGGAAGAGCTGAAGGAGGCTGTGAAGAGGGCGGAAGAGGATGAGGAAGGGAAGTTGAGGCTTGAGGAGGAGATGAGGAAATGGAGAGGTTTGAGTGAACAAAGACGGCAAGTGAAAGAGTCTCAGCCGACGAGACATGAGTCTAGTAACTATATACGGCTGCCTACTGCACACTACGCGTCCCCACCGCCTGCGGCGGGGACGGCAACGGAGGGTGAGAAGGCCGGGAAGAAGAAGAAAAAGTCATTCTTTCCAAGAATTCTCATGTTCATGGCTAGGAGAAAGGCCCATTCTTCCAAATAGATAACTTAGAATTTCCTTCGTTGGAGAAATTTTCTTCAAACCATAAATTTTCTTCCATTAATGTATTCAGTTCTCCCTCACTTTTGAACTAATTTTAAGATAATCCACCTGGTACGAATGAGTCCCTTGTCATCGGCGCAGCAGCGAAACTCTACTTGAAACAGCGGCCTGAAACTACAAGAGAAGGAATAATATGAGCTACAAGTTGTGTATCGAAACCTCATCTGGTGACTTAAAGTTGCAGTTCCAACTTCCAAGCAAGTTTAAGCGATGTGAGCAGTAAAGAGCTAACTAGAGAAAAAACACCAATTGAGATCGAAACTTGTACTGGTTTTTGAAGTATCTTTTCAAAATTATACATTTTGGTGAAATAAGGCAATTAAGAATTAACAAGCAAGTAATGTAAGAACTAAGAATTGTGTAAAACATCTTATAAATAAGGTATATAATGAAGTCTTGGAATTACCATCCCCGCTTATTTCAGAATTCAGATGCGAGGATTCACGTCATATCATTAGACCAATATCATGCTTAATGGTGATCGTGAAGCAACTAAGATGAAATGTAATACATAAGCATACCATCGTTGGTCATCCTCACAGTTTGGAGATCTTAGGAAAGATGCTGGGCGTGAACTTCTGCGCTGCACTAAGACTTCCCTTTACCTTAATAGCACCCCTGCATACACTCGAGGTGAACGAACAAACACATTCAGGACCGCCATTAGAAACAAAAAGTAGGCATTGTGAATCTTGTGAAGATTACCTCATGAATGCGATCTGGGGATTCATCTTTCCTGTGGCAATCTTGATGAAATCGTCATCGGTGAATGAAAAGGTTGCATCGGGCTTTCCACCTTCATATAGTCCTGATAACAATTGGCAGCCAAAACAACTCAAGTCACACTGCTTAAACCTACGCATTATCCTGCAAGCTGGAATCGAATTAAAGGATCCTCTAAGAGAAATTTAACATTCACATGTCCATCATGTCGCACCAAATTGGCCGAACAAATCATGCGTTATGATACCACTGCTCGGCTCCAATGAACTCTAACAAAGTGAACCCAATTTTCATTTTTTTCGCTATTTTGTACTACATGAAACAATCTAAGTCAATATATCTCGGCAAGGTATTAAATTTCTCAAAGGAATCAAAGCCATCAAATTAGGTCAAAATTAAACTAAATAGTTCAAAAAACCTAACCTTTACTGATATCTCCCTTCTTCAAATCAATTACGTAAATCTGCTCATCAATCCCAATTTTCTGAAATGTTCGAACCCAGTTACAGTTAGGAATTAGGATCACATCCATTCCGCAATTCGCATCAAATCAATGCACAGAGATGGATAAGCAAAGCAGGTACCTTTGGGGCGATGTTGAGCTGATAAACATAGCCCACCTTCTTAGTGATTTCCTTGCCGGCTTCGGTGGCGAAGTGGGCCTTCATCAGGTCGAACAAGGCGTCGGCTTTGAGCTTAGGCGCGGTTGAGTCAGAGTCAGCCATGGATGATGATGATGAATTGATGATGATAAAGTGAGAAGTCTCTGCCTGCTGGAACTTTCAATTGGCGACGCTTTGCTAGAAAGATCGAATGAGCCCTAAAGCTCTGATCTTTACGTTATTATATTGAATTGGAGGTGATTCATGATTGGGTTTCTTAACTGCGCTGATGATGATGCGGACCGCAATCTCGGCACGACACGCATTTCAATGCGGTTGTTTGGTCATTTAACGACATCGTTTTAAGCAGAGAGCTCTGTGATTGGGCTTGAGAGTGTCGAGAGACCATGCCCACTGAGAGAAAACCCAGTAAGCCAACCCCAGTGTTTTGATAAAAACTGAAGATAAGTTGTTTATGGACATGGAGAGAGAGGAGAAATGGTGCACCGTGTCCTTATCCTGTCTGATGAAATGCTTCACTGAGATTCTGCAAATGGTAACAAGCTCTCATCCCTTTCTTATGTTGCTTAGTTCGTAGCTATCTTTGCTGATTGACTTTGTTTGTTTCATTAGTCAAATTTAATGGAATAAGAAGAAGAAAAAAACATCTTCATTCCAGTTTGGATGTGTTTGTTGTTACTCAAAGTCAAATTGATGTTGATACAAAGATTGTGAACAGTGTATATGTTTGTTCAGGACAGAAAGTGTCAAAAGCTTGGTAGCTAGTTCATACTTTTTTTTCTTCTTTTTTTTATCATCATCGAGTTTTTGTAATTTGTTATTTTCATTTTCGAAGACATGAGAGAACGAAGAGAAATCATTTCTCCAAGCACCTTATCCGAGATAAAGTGTGATATTCACTCAGTTGTGAAGTCTGTCCTAATGCGGAATTGTGTCAGTTTTAGTTAGGTGATTGGTTTAGCTGTTTTTCCGACTGACCGACTGAGAACTTGTGTTCAGACTTTAGACTAGCAGAAGTTTGGCTGTCTTGGCGTCTAAGTTCTGCTTACTTTTCTTATGTGCTTACGGGCTACAAAGTGACCAAAAAGTGTAAATTGTGATTGGTAATTTGGTATTGAGTGTATATTTGTTGATGTGGGACAATTCTTATGGTTTATCTTATGCATGTTTTGTGTATCAGAGATTCCTCTCCGATGGCTGTTTCTGACTAATGCGCTGAGAGTCTTGATTTCGGTCGTCTCGAGCCTCTTTTTGGTAAAATGGACTGATAATATATCATCAAACGCAACAGGTTCTTCGAAACAGGATATTTTAGCCATAGAGCGAGAATTATCAATTGTTTTCTGTCATGTCGAGGCTGAGGTTACTCTATTGCGGTACACCAAAATTTTATGGGAAGGCCTTACACGTCCAGTTAGATTCTGAAATGCCCATTATAGCTCCCACGCTTCTCGGTGATATCAGTCCTGCTAGAGTGCATTTTCCCATTGCAAGAGGCGCGAATTTCAATAAAATTTCTATCACTTCAAATACTGTGAAAACCAGAAGTCTGTCAAGTAACAGTTTAGGCAAATTATCCGATGAGGATGATGAGGTGTGTCCCGTTGAATGTGTTAAAGAGTTCAGATCTGATGAGGAGCTCTTCAAAATTCTCGAAAAAGCAAAGGATACAAACGCATTAGTTGTGGTGGATTTTTATAAAACAGCCTGCGGCAGCTGCAAGTATATAGAACAAGGTTTCGCAAAACTCTGCAGGGGATCTGGGAGTAAGGATGCTCCCGTTATTTTCTTGAAGCATAATGTAAATATTTCTTCCTACTTTTTTTCCAAACAAAAATTAAAATAATTCTGCCATAGATTGATGCTCGTATCTCGTAACCTACCTTTTTTTTTTTTTTAAAAAGGCAATCATGTGATCAAAATCCAATAATTGTTAATTGTTCTTGTATTTATTTCAGGTCATTGATGAGTATGATGAACCATCTGAAACTTCGGAAAGACTTAGGATCAAGGTAATATTTACTGCTCCAATCAATAGCACTTTTAGTTAGACTTGAGAACTTTTAGTGAACTTGAACAAGAGGGAAAGTTGCCACTTCCATTTCTCGTAGCAAAAAACACTTATCTTCAATAAAAGAATGTCCTTATAGATCTTAGTATGCTGTATGTCCCAAAAAAAAGAAGAAGATCTTACTATGCTGTTGTGCGTGTAACTTTTGCCCATTGCATTTTCAGACGATAAGTACTTTTGAATGCAGGCCGTGCCTTTGTTCCACTTCTATAAAAATGGAATTTTGTTGGAATCATTTGCTACCAGAGACAAGCAGCGGATAGATGCTGCTATCCTCAAACACATATCACCACCTACTCCGCAAGAACCTTGAGGCATGTAGCCCGGAGGTATTCATAGCCATGATTTTTTGCATATCGAACAGTTGTGTGAACATGTGATTGATTATTTATGGGTGTACAGATTTTGATTGTTTGTATACGGAAATTTTTGTATGAGAAATTTTATTATAATTATGTGACGAATGAAACATAAAATTCCATTTTTCTCTTTAAGTTTTTCAGGACAAAGCATCCAAGAGCTCCTCATCACATTCAAAAGCCTTCATGTTTTGTGGTGTTAAGCACACCTCCACATCAACGCTTCCTCCGCCTTCGTACCCAGGATAGGAACTAACTTTCCCGTCAAACTTGTTCGCAGATCCGCTTCGAATCCCCAAAGCTTTCCCTAGTCCAAACTCATTCCCATACATGTTGAATCTGGGCGAGCTTCCCATCATGACGCAGCAAGGATCAAAGTACTGGCCAAGCTGGTACACTTTCGGAGCCTGCAGCCATTCTTTGAGAAACTTGTGTGCATTTTCATCCGTGTAATTCACGACCCCGTTGTGTAATACCAACGCGGCCCAGCCAAGATTATGCTCGAGCAGTTCGACCACACTGCTGACTCCTTCAACTGTATCCAAAAAGTTCCCAAAATAGTTCTGTGGTAAAGGTGGATTTAGCCTTGGCCTGACATTTGCAGAAAGCATGCAGCGCGTGGTTTGGTCTAGTCGCAGACCTCGCACGCGCGTTATGACTCTCCATAAAAGCGCGCACAAGGCCTGGAATGATGAGATCTTGGTGGTATTGGCATCTGCATTGGCCTTGGCTTTGAGTTTCGCAACAGATTGGATTGAGAAATGGAAGAATCTCTCTTTGAGCTCCGGCGCATTGTACCTAGTCACAAACTCATGTGGATGTTTGTAAGGCAAGCTGATAATCGGACCGCAGCCATCAGGAAACCAACGCTCAAGGACCGGCGGCATCGAAATGGAAGCACTTTCTAGCCCGTTCCGTTTCGCTTGGAATATCTCAGACCACATGTTGAAAAAATGCCAATATGATGTGCCATCAGCAACACAATGATTCATGGAGCATCCTATGAAGATCCCATCCAACAATTCAGTTACTTGTATCGAAACCAAAGCTCGCTCATGCCCATCATGATTGACGCACTGATCATGATCAAAAAACATATGCACAACAGGAGAAGAAACATCATTCACATCCATGACATCGGCAATGCTCAAATCCGCTCTTGCGTGGATAAATTTCGATCCGGGCCCCTTCTCGCAATCTATATACACCAGATAACAATGAGGGTTGTCTTCCTTTTGAGTCTCGAGTCGACCAGCCAGCGGATAGAAATGGGCAAGGACTGTAGCGAGGGAGTCCTTCAGCTCAGCTAGAAAAGGCTGGATGTAAAACTGACACACACACACCTGTCTGAAAGATAACGTTGTTTGGTTGGCATTATTAGTGAAGTGATTATGTTGAGGATGACACAATTGAAGAAACTTTCACATCCCCCCGCCCAAGAGACGAGAGAAGCAAAATGCAAAATGTGAAACATGTGACAAATATTAAAGGGCATGATTACAGGTACCACCATCAACTGAGTACGAATTTTTTAGATGACTCTTTTTATAAGTGCGATGTTTAAATCGTCGACTTTCTGATTATTTGATATGATCGCTAAAAAACTATCCCTTCTACATACTACAACTCGAAAGGCTTGCAAAGAATATAGGGGATTGGCTAGACTATTGGAGTCGTTGGACGAGCTAGTTATGTAGAACAAAACACCAAATAGAAAGGGAGTCGCAAGTGACATCTACGAAGAAGTGATCCTTAATAAAAGGAGCAATGAAAGATCGAGGAAATAATTTGGCATATGCCATTTTTTGTAAAGTTTATTGGAAAAATGCCACCCTGCTAAACTTTATTTGGATTTTACAAATCGCTAATGGGGATAGCGGTTTGTTATAAAATTAAATTAATTGCCATTGTGGCTCCTACGTGGATGACACGCAGGATTTTTTAAATCAGAACAAACCGCTATCCCTATTAGCGGTTTGTGGTGAAATAAACTCAGATCTATTTCTTTTCTCTCGCTTGACACACCTTTGATATTTTTTTTAGTCTTTTTTGCACATATATATAAGTGACTGCCGCAACTAAGGTAATGTGATATGAAACAGATGTGGAGCTGATTTTTTTAAACACAAACCGCTAATGTCCTTTGCGGTTTCTTTTTGAAACAAACCGCTATAGACATTAGCGGTTTCGCTTTGAAACAAACCGCTACTAAGGTTAGCGGTTTGACGTGTCACTCCAGGTAAGCATCAGGTCAACTCCACGTAGGCATCATATTTGACTACACCGGTTTGACGTGTCACTCCAGGTAAGCATCAGGTCAACTCCACGTAGACATCATGTTTGACTAGACCACAAACCGCTATCCCCATTAGCGGTTTGTGGCAAAACCCAAATAAAGTTTAGCAGGGTGGCATTTTCCCAATAAACTTTACAAAAAGTGGCATATGCCAAATTATTTCAAGATCGATAGGAGTATATGTCTGATGGAGATTGTTGAGTACGAGAAAATAAAAATAAATGTTTATAGGGTCTAGAGTAAAGATAGATGTATTAGTTAATAATACCTAAAAATTCGAAAACTTGAGAATCAAAATCTCACTATTTGATCAAGTCACATCTTTAAATATGGCGGTAACATATGTCCCACTAACTCTTTTTTTTCCTTCGTTATACATTTCCCGTGTACATTTTTGACTAGATGCATTTTCCGCTTTCCGAAAGTGCATTTAGGCAATAATTTGTGTATTTTCAAAAGTACATAACGAAGACAAAAATACATAACGAATGTGTTCTTAAGTTTTGATTTGAAAATTAGCAAAATTTAAATTTTTCAATAAAATTGGAAAACAATTGAGAACTTAAAACATGGTGAATTTCATTTGCAAGACATAGCATCCAAGAGCTCTTCATCACGCTCAAAAGCCTTCATATTCTCCGGAGTCAAACAAATCTCCAAGTCAACGCTACCATCACACTCAAAACCAGGGTAAGAAGACACTTTTCCATCAAACTTGTTTGCATATCCACTCCTCAGCCCCAATGCTTTCCCCAATCCAAACTCATTCCCATACATATCAAACCTCGGCGAGCTCCCCATCATAATGCTGCAAGGATCAAACAGCTGATTGAGCTGGTAAACATACGGAGCCTGCAGCCACTTGGTCAGAAAATCGCGCGCATTTTGATCAGTGTAACTGACTACAGCCTCGTGCAGGATCATAGCAGCCCAGCCTATATTTTGTGCAAGCAATTCACCAGCTGTGGTCTCTCCTCTGACCGGGTAAATCGAGTTTCCGAAGTAATTCGGAGACAATGGTGGATGCAGTCTGTATACGGAAAACACAGTAATGATATGAATATACAGCGAATATGTTTATATTCGTTGTGACTTGTGAGGTATGTGACATTGTTACCTTGCTCTCAGATTAGCTGCTAGCCTGCAGCCGATGGGCTGCTCGGGTGAGAAGTTGCGTACGCGCGTTATGGTCCTCCATAAGAGCGCAGACAAGGCTTGAAAAGAAGAGATTTTTGATGTTTTGGCTTGTGCATTGGCCTTTGCTTTGAGTTTTGATATGGAGTGGGATGAGAAGTGGAAGAATCGCTCGAGGAGGATCGGTGCGTTGTGCCTGCTGATGAACTGATGAGGATGGCTGTAAGGCAGGCTGATTTTAGGACCATGACCATCGGGGAACCATCGAGTAAGGAGCGGTGGGCGGGAGATCATAGGGGCAGGCGCGTCTAGGCCTTTTGCTTGTGCTTGAAATATTTCAGACCATGTGTTGAAGAAATGCCAGAATGAAGTTCCATCAGCAATGGAGTGATTTATGGAGCAGGCTATGAAGATCCCATCGATCAGCTCGGTGACTTGGATCGAGACCAACGATCGATCATGACCTTCGTGATTGACGCATTGATCGTGATCAAAAAACATCTGAACAACAGGAGGTACATAAATGGCTTCCATGACATCCACAACTCTCAAGTCCGTCTTGGCGTGGATGAACTTAGCTCCAGGGCCCTTCTCGCAATCGACATATACTAAACAGCGATCAGGGCCATCTTCTTTAAGTGTATCGAGTTGACCTGCCAAGGGATAGAAATGAGCGAGGGGTACTGAGAGCGAGTCCTTCAGCTGGCCTAGGAAAGCCTCCATGTCGATCTGTGGCGGCTTGGTGTAAAGAAGACCCTTTTGGATGTAGTGAACTGAAAGCATAGCAAGATCCCATGGTGTAAAGTAATAACACCTCTCCGTAGATCCTTTCAGCCCCGGCCGAGGCTTGATGAAACACTCGGACAGATGGGTCACTTTATCAGTATGATCCATGGTCAAGTAATAAGACCCTAAGACCAAATTTTGTAGTGAGTTTGGTAGAACTTTGCTTGAGCTCTCCTCCAATGCAAAGCAAAAACGAGTGTTTATATATATATATTTTTTGAAAATAGACTTTAATTATCCGTCACCACATGACCGGCAATGGTTGGTCAAAGAACTTGCAAAACCGGACAACAGGTGCGACCATTCCATTAAAAGACAATATGGACATGCTCAACCAGGTAATAAAAGTTATATTCTCCTCCTTAAAAGTGTTTAGGAAGAATGGAAACTGACATATTGCCAAAAGCTAATTACCTGCCCACCTACTCAGCCACCAATTATAATAGGTGCTTGCGGAAGAAGGAGACTTTTAATTTTAAGGGTGGGGCAGGTAGATGGCATGAGGCACCATCCCACCAACCAAATTATAAGGCTCTCTTTCAAAGACCATAGTGGCAGCAAAATCCAAATAGGAATATGAAAGCAAGTGTAAGTGTTAGGAAACTTCATACCAATTGTTGCTTCTTTTGTTCATTTGGGTCTCTATAAAAATGGTGATTGTGGAGGAATTTGTTTAGGTCAGAGGAGTGGGTGTGAAATGGAAGTCCACTGAAAATTACATGGGAAATTTCCTTGTTAGCTTTTCAGTTGAATTTGAATGCCCTTTAAATTCAGCTAATTAGTCAGGTCAAAGTCCTTTTCCTTATACTAAACCTATAATTCAATATAGAGAAACATGTGACTGTATAATTTCCAATCCAAAAAAAGATGTCATTGCCAGGGAACAAAGATAATCAACAGCAGGTAGCAGCAATTCGTGAATATATCACAGTCGACGCATTCGCTGATATTGAAGTCACAACTCAGTACCATAAGTCTCCGATGAGCAGTTGTGAACACTTGAAATTCTAGCAAGCTCGGTGAAACGATAACTTACCGTCACACAAGGGCCTAAGAAAGTATTTTTCACCAATATTGCAGAGGGCTCACGTCTTCCACAATTTTGGATTTCAAGTCATCCGGAGAGGCTATTAGATGCAGAATCTCAGTCTCTTTCATCTCCAGAGTCGTGCCTGTGATTTTCCGGGCCAAAATTGGCTCATGAGTCTCCACCAGTGGGTATAGAGACTCACCTAGAACCTAAAAAATTACAGTAATAAAAAACATTGTCAAAAAAAAGGGAAAGGAATAGTGTCATAAAGAATTGGAACCACTGTAGCTTACCTTTCTTCGTACACTGTTTTACGTTCCAGCAGCGCCTCCAGATCTTTAACCGAAGTACTATCAGGCCGTTTAAACTGCCATGGTGATCCATCAGGTGTTAGCTAAAAAAAACGTAGAAGACAAAATCATCAATATTCAATAAATATGTCCGTTAAGCAACGATTCGTGCATCTGAAACCTTAATCTTGTGTAACAGGGATATTAATTTTTAGCAGTCCATAGATTCTTATACTATCAGTTATGTAGAGGATTTTTGGAATTAATTTGCGAGGTAATTGCCATGTTTGTCGCTGTGGAACACTGGCCTGTAGAAATTTAAAAAAGAACAAATTACAAATAGAATACTGCAAGATCTGCAAATGAAAAATCAAATGTGGAACTTTTAACAGTACCTTAAACTTAGCTTTTCGCTCTTCTTTTGTTTCTGCGATGGCGAAGTATAGAGGCTTCCCAAATACAATTTTCCCATTCATTTCTGCAAGCTGCATCATGAAATACGAAAAACAAAACAAAACACATGAGCTGCTTCGATGCTAAGTGATAACATACCATTGAGGTCCTAAATAATAACTTACAGCTCGCGAAGCCTCTTCAGAAGTTGAGAATGCTACAAATCCCGCTCCCAATCTGATACCATTATCTGCTCGCATCACCTATGATCAATCAATAACCGAGTTAGCTAAACCACGCAGTTTGATACTAAGTGCTGGAATTTGATGTACCGATAAACTTTTTTAAGAACCTTGCACGATGTGACTGTGCCATGTTCCTTGAACAACTCTTTCAATTTGTTTTCATCTATGCTAAAATCTAAATTCTTTATATACAAATTCAACGCTTTGTTTCCATTATCTGTTTGTTCTCACTTCCCTCTTCCCGCGCTTCCACTTCAGCCTCCTCCCTTCCATATGTCGTTTGTCCCTTCGCAACGTACCACTGCCTTCCATCGATTTCTTTCCTGTTAAAAGACTTAATTGCTCCCCATCCACATTTTTCATCACTACAACATTTGTCAGTCCCAATTTCACTGAACAAATTCTTCAAGTCTTGGTCAGTTATTAAAAAATTTGCTAGTGACTATTTTCTCAGCTATTCGCTGTTTTTCTTTTCTTCTCTTTTTGTTGGAACGGGGTAGAATCAGACTTTTCAAAAAGAAACATAGTTTTATAAGAAGTGAATTTTACAGAAAAATTAAAATGCCTTGGTAGGGGTACAGAAGCAAAAGTTGTACCTTCACAAACACATTTGCTGTCCCGCTTTTACGAATGGTAGAATCTCTTTGGGAAAAACTTATCGTTATCGGTCTGGAGTTTAGGATAGTAAAATTGAGAACACTGATCGCTTTCTGAGCTGCATATCGAATAGGAAAAAAGATACTCATCTAGTGATCAAATTAGTTGTACTGTCTAGGGATGTAATGCTTAACCCTATAAAAACAATTGATATATAGACACTCGAACGCTACATTTATATCAAGTCGTTACAATATAGGCGTGCTATCATAGACACTTGTTGAGGAGCCAAATACTAAAATAGTGAAGACAGCAAATTTAACATATATGTTGGTTCAGTCATGATCAGAAACAATTAATAAAAGGAAGCTTTGATCCTCTGCTGAATTTCGCATTATAATAAACAATTAATAACACGAAATTACCATAAACAGAACGGATCAAATGTAAATTATGTCTTAACATGCAACTTTAAATAATTTCACATATATATCATATCAACCTTGGACACAGAGAAGTCAAGACTAACAAGTACCAGTGCAAACAAACAATTGCCAAAACTAAACTGACCAAGGCACAAATATATCAATGTAAACTTTTACTACCAGTTCAGACAAGATGTCACTCCATTTTTCATCCTTGATAGTGTGGATTTTTAACTCGAGTATCCTCCAGATGTCTCTTCCTACCTGATTACTGTCCTTTCATTCCCTCTGAGAATATGTTGCAACAACACCTTCAAACGCTTGAGATTGGTAGTGGAACATCTGTCCTGATGTCTATGCTCGACTTCAGCTGTACGGATGGTGTCTATTCCGATATTTTTCCCTTGATGATGTATAAGAGCCACGATAGTCACGGGATGAATGGTGATGTCTGGATTTTTCTGAATGTCCTGACTTTGACCGGTACTCTTTATCTTTGCTCTTATCCCTGCCTCTGTCACTATCCTCTCGCTCACGGTCCCTATCAGAATCCCTTCCTCTTCCTCGATCACGAGATTTTTCTCTGTCCTTCTCCCTATATCTGTCTTTATTCCTCTCACCGCTTGCTTCAGTTCTTAGGTCAGATTTGGAATTAGATGCAGACTTATCAATAGCCTCTTCACCAACAGTCACGCTCTTTGAATCATCACAAGTCTTGGAATCCTTGGGATTTTCTGATGCTAGTATTGCTTCGCCCTTGGTTTCAACAGATTTCTCGCCTGTTGAAACATCCACAACTGTGGAACTGCCATTTGTGTGGAGTTCATTTGGAACTGACTCAGATTTTGAATCCCACAATTTGTTGGAGAGGAAGGTCTCCCCATCCTTGCAAACAGAAATGTAGCGGCGGTGGTAGAGATGTGCCAGAACTCTACAAACTTCATCTATCTGATGCTTTTCTGCATCAAAGGCTTTCCACCATGGGGGATTCTCAGGAAGCGGCACCTGAAATCTACGTGCAGCAGCATACACAACTCCACAAGCTATGACTTCGCTTTTAAACCGAACACATAATGTAGTACGCAAACTATCATTGGCAAGTTTCCAAGCTTCTAGGCTTAATTCTTGTGTTTCAAGGGTATCGAGGTAATTGCAGATGAATTTGTGAGGATATTCGACGTGACAAATAAAACCCATCTCTTTCAACAAATGTCTCTCAGTTCGATTTAGATCATTCTTCAACTCTGAATATTTCTTAGAGAAAGGGTCAATATGTTGAACCGGGAGATTTTCCCTCCTGCATTCCATCCTTTGAAATACTAAGAGAACATGTCTGGCTTTTCTGGGGTTCTCCTCTAATTTGGATGCAAGCCAAACCGAGCTAGCAGCCACTCTCTTGACATTGAAACAGGCAAATGACTTCTTGCAATAAAAGCGATGGAATAAGACCTGCCCGGTAGCCATAACTGCTTGAGGTAGTCTGAGGAGGATGCCGCTCTCCTGAATAAGATCACATCCGTAAATCCTAAGAGTGGTTTCAGTTTCATTATCAATCCCATCTTTCCTAGAAGGCGTTTCCTCCAGCTGCTCATCCGTAAGGTAAAAGTTGTCTATTGCTGTGTAAATCATACTTCAGTTAGCTTCCAACACTCAAAAGCGCACAACTATCGTTCTCTTGTGCTCTAAAAGCACGCGAAGACAAAAAAAATTGACCTAAACCTATGCTCTTGATACCATGACAAATATTATTATTCAATCTCAAGCTCTCTCATTCTCATTCATAACCTCAAGTATATGTAGTACAGAGTAGTTTCCTAAATCTATACAATCATGAATTTAGAAAGTATTATTTTAAGTAACTACTAATGTTAGAATATAGCATATGATAGTATTATTTCCATAAAAACAATTGATATATATAGACACTCGACCGCTACATTTGTATCGAGTCGTCACAATATAGGCACTATTATAGAAACTTGTTGAGGAGCCAAATACTAAAATAGTGAAGACAGCAAATTTAACATTTATGTTGTTATTAAAAGGAAGCTTTGATCCTCTGCTGAATTTCGCATTATAATAACAAATGACAAGGCAAGATAACACGAAATTACCATAAACAGAGCGGATCAAATATAAATCACGTCTTAACATGCAACTTTAAATAATTTCACATATATATCATATCAACTGATAAACACACATACATTGACCCGATAAATAACACAAAAACTACCATAACATGTTAAATAATTAACATATATACCAATCTGACCCGATAAACACACGTACTGACTTACATATCAGTCAATTTTGGAGCGTCGTAGCTTATTTTGAATTCTGAATGTACTTAAAATTTATACAAGGATTTCGCATATTCGAAAATGCATGTTTCACTAATAGATGAGTAAAATTCAAGCCAAAAGCCGAATCAAAAATCAGAATCAGACGATCTTGCAAAAATGGGGGAAATCCAAGCATCAATCAGCAGCTGTTTAAAACCTAATTAATCAAAAACTAACCATGTTCGCGGTTGTTGTAGATGACGTAAGCATAACCAAGCGACCTTCCTGTCATGACATCCTTACAAACCCTGACGTTCGCAACCTCAGCAACCTGACCGAACAGTCTTTAAGTTGACTCTCCGTGACGTCAGCAGCCAAGTCCCCAACATACAGCGTTTCGTAGCTATTTGCACAAAATTAAATTGAAATCCCGGTTAAAAATTCCAGTCAATTAAAAGTCTGAAAAGCGATAATTCGGTTGCACATGGATTTTCATTTCATTTAATTAAAATGAGAGAGATAGATGAAGTAAGAGGATGATAAACGGTACCGGGCGGCGGGGCGGAAGCGGAGATGTCGCTCTGTTCAATTTGTTGTGTTTTTTTAATTTTATATAGCGTTGAGTTCACTTCAATCAAACACAAGTGACACTCTGGGGCTGGGCCGTTACTGGGCCCGGTCTGTATGTCTCGATCTCACTTTGTTTCTTTTTCTATCTTTTTTTTTTTTGATAGTGCTTTTTCTTTTTTTTGAAAAAAATTATTTTGTTATAGTGCGTGAAATGAATTTTAGAAATTATTTTCTTTGTATCCATATTTAATTTTATGATCCTTTTAAGTGCATAATTTGGCTTATGGAAGATTGATAGATTTTTTTAAGTTCATGTTTTACTTCATTGGTTATATTAATTTATTTATTTTGTGATAAACTATTGCCTAATCGATAGTGACATCAAATATATTTCACAAAATTCTAGTATTTTAAATGAAATCGTCGGTGGGCGGTTGGACAAGTTGGGACAAAAGGATGTCTTACAACATTAAATATGTACCACATGCACAGGTTTATCATCAATCTAAATTTGGGTTCTCTTCTCTCATTGTTCATATTTCTCTAAAAAAAACATATTTCTCTAAACGATTTTACTATAAATAATGCTCGACTGTGAATGTTGTCAATACTCAATTATGTAAGTTTTCAGCCATTTCTATTTTTGTTGTTTTTTATTATACATGGATTTTGAAATAAATACTTTATGTAACAAAAATAGAAGCACAAGTAGTAAAAGTGTAATACTATCATTCAGGTTCGGATTTATTTATTTAATTTGGATAAAACTTTATGTGTGGATTAAATAATCACGGACAACGGCGGACATAGGTTAGGGTTAGGCGGACTTTAACTCGGCACAACACAAATATATAATGACATAGACACCTAAAGTCAAACAACCTTATTTATGTGTAAGAGTAAGTATTTGAATTTTGTTTCATTCGTACGACCGACCTTTCCATAATTGGTGTCACTAGTGTAGCTTCTACCATAATAAACGATCTATCAAACTGATGGGATGAATTTGTGGAGTTGATTGACTTTTCTGGCATTGGATTTTCGTGTCATTGAACACCGTTCTGGTGATACTCATATTTCATTTAAAAATTTGAGAATTTTCTTTGTAACGTTCATTATATATATATATATATATAGAGGGGCGTTCAATTGAGGACATGTCTTATGGTGAGGGTGTAGGGACTAATCTTGGCCATTGGATGAGGTTCATCCAATGATCCACAAGCTGCCACGTGTCACATGTGGTAGTGGGTTTTACTGTTTGCTTTTTGGTAGTGGGATTTTACTATTTGCTTTATTGGATTTTGGGTACTTGGATACGTGGCGCACCCACAAAGCACGGGGGGGTTAGATGGATGATGATCTAATGGATGAGATTTGTCCCTACGTCCTCACCCTAAGAGGGTGTCCTCATTTGAACACTCCTCTATATATATATATATATATATAGGGGGGCGTTCAATTGAGGACATGTCTTATGGTGAGGGTGTAGGGACTAATCTTGGCCATTGGATGAGGTTCATCCAATGATCCACAAGCTGCCACGTGTCACATGTGGTAGTGGGTTTTACTATTTGCTTTTTGGTAGTGGGTTTTACTATTTGCTTTATTGGATTTTGGGAACTTGGACACGTGGCGCGCCCACAAAGCACGGGGGGTTAGATGGATGATGATCTAATGGATGAGATTTGTCCCTACGTCCTTACCAAATTTGGGTGTCCTCATTTGAACACTCCTCTATCTATATATATATATATATAGGGGGGCGTTCAATTGAGGACGGGTCTTATGGTGAGGGTGTAGGGACTAATCTTGGCCATTGGATGAGGTTCATCCAATGATCCACAAGCTGCCACGTGTCACATGTGGTAGTGGATTTTACTGTTTGCTTTTTGGTAGTGGGATTTTACTATTTGCTTTATTGGATTTTGGGTACTTGGACACGTGGCGCACCCACAAAGCACGGGGGGGTTAGATGGATGATGATCTAATGGATGAGATTTATCCCTACGTCCTCACCCTAAGAGGGTGTCCTCATTTGAACACTCCTCTATATATATATATATATATATATATATATAGGGGCGCGCTCAAATGTGAACTCCTCTTACACTAAGAACATATGAATCATCTTGCACCTTTGGATCTTGAGATCTAAAGGTGTAGATTTGTCCAAAAAGTGTTTTTTTGGCATTTTGCACTTTTGTCTTTTAGGTAAAAGACAAAAGTGCAAAAAGACAAACAACTTTCACTTTTTGGATTGATTATGCACCTTTAGATCAAATGATCTAAAGGTGGAGATGAATTCATAGGTTCTTAGTGTAAGATGTGGTTCACATTTGAGCGCTTCTCTATATATATATATATATATAGAAGCGATCAAATGAGACAAGCCTCATTAGAATGAGACAAGTGAGGCACGATCTCAGCCATCCATCAATCCCCGTGCATTGTGGGCGCGCTACGAGGCAAATAGTAAAACACACTACCAACAGTAGTGTGAACGCGTTTGGCGGCTCAACACGTGGCTTCGCCACGTGTCACAATGGAAGGCCGAGATCGTGCCTCACCTGCCTCATTCTACCACCCCTGATGTCGCCGAACGCTCCTCATTCTACCGTAGCTTGCCTCATTTGATCGCTTCGTTATATATATAGGATATATATATATAGGAGCGCTCACATGAGGCAAGCAAATTAAAATGAGGCAGTGAGGCACGATCTCAACCACACATCTAACCCCCCGTGCTTTGTGGGCGCGCCACGTGTCCAAATAGTAAACCCACTACCAACAGTAAAAAGCAAAAAGCAAATAGTAAAATCCCACTACCACATCTTTAAATCTCAACCATTAGATCAATATCATCAATGACCAAGATCATGCCTTACTGCCTCATTCTACCAACCTTGCCTCAACCGAGTGCTCCCCTATATGTATATATATTTTATAGAGGTGCGTTCAAATGAGGCCATCCACTATTGGTGAGGTCGTGAGGCTCAATCTCAACCATTAGATCAAATGATCAAACAATCCTCCTTTATTCAAAAAGTGCAAAGTTGTTTGTCTTTTTGCACTTTTGTCTTTTACCTGAAAGACAAAAGTGCAAAACTCCAAAAAGGTGTTTTTTTGGACAAATCTCAACCATTAGATTAAATGATCTAAATGTGCAAGATTGGAGCTCACGACATCATCAATAGTACTCAACCTCATTTGAGCGCATCCCTATATTTATATAATTAAATTGATGTGGTGTTTACACATGTCCTCCTGGCAAAATGAAATTCGCTGATTTTGATTTATGAATTAAACGAATTTAAATACAAATGAGACACGTATCGATAAAGTCTCTTTTTTTTTTTTGATAATCGATAAAGTCTCATTTAGTACAAGTAAATCTAACTCATATGCCTACTCTAATACTACACATATGAGTTTTAAACATTAAATCATCATTACATGTTTATTGATACTTATTTTTAAAATTGAATCCAACATAATTACAAATATCAATCATCCATTACATCTTTTAATACCTCTACCAACTGGATTAAATACTTATCGATTTATAAGTGGCCACACACGATCCTATCCTCGTATGATTGGTCACATCAAAAAGTATGTCCAACTTGTTGCTCCTTATAAATATTCATACATAGTTGTCAATGTCATAGGTAGAACCTAGAACGTCCCATTAATTCAAATAAATATTTCATAAATAGAATCTAACATAGGTTTTGCAAGTGATGCAATAAGACAAAAAAATATTATTTCAATAAATTTAGTTCTCAATCCAACAACACGTCTGCACATCGATTGTGTTTGAGAAGTCCATCTTGCTGCGTCAATGATTGGACACAGCCAATACGTAGAAGAATTATTTATTAAGCCATCTCTAAGTGTTGTTTTTGTGACAAATTCTAATTAGTTAGCTAGCCAATAATAAAGTTATATTAAATTAATCAAATGAATTAAGCCATTTATAGAGGTGTGTATGCTTTTATTCACCGACTATTCGGTTCTATTCTCCTATTTTGTATTATAATTTGGCATTACTTAAGGCAAGGATAAGGTTCAAACCCCACCGTGACATTTTCCTTTTCACAATTTTGTGAAAGGGTGCTTTTCGTCAGCCTATGCGTGGACGCATTGTTCCTCCCTCGTGGAGGTGTTCTTCGTTCCGCCTCGGCGTGGACGTGTTGTTCCTCATTCTCGGAGGTGTTCTCCGTCCCTTGTGGACATGTTGTGTCCTGCGGTGCAGATGATGCTTGCTTCGTCAGTCTTCATGGATGCGTGGAGGTCGGAGGTGTGTGTTCGTGAGTTTTCAAAATAAAGAGGTGTCTTATGACATGTGCTTCAGTGAACGATTCGAGTACAATCCGGGTGGATGCCTTGCGTGGTCCGTGCTCCAAGTGATTCTTATGTACCCGACTTAAAAGTACTCATGTAATATGTTCAAAATGTATTCATGTAGTACTTAAATTGTATGAGATGTAAACTCACAATAAAAAAAGGCATGTAGCGTCTGTGGCCTATATTTAAAAATAATTAATTCATATAATAAGTAAGTGAAATTTAGTAACAAATTCTGTCATTTAAATTAATATACATTGGTCAGGGTAGTTGCATGTTGATGCTCAAGTCTCGGGTTTGATTCCTGGTGACCACGCTAATTTCTTTAGTTGGCTTCTGTTCCTACCCATTGCTTCTGTGCGAGCAGAGACATGAATGCTTATACATTCCTAAAGTCTGATATTTGGACGAGAATCAATATAAGAGCGCTTCAATTGATACATTGTGTACTAGATAGTATCTATATGTACTGATTCTGTATCGACTTGTAATGAACTCATCAATCGGAAAAAATATATATAATTCATATTTTTGATAATCCATGTCACCAATTCTAAATTCCAGTATTTGATAGGATCATTTTTTAAAATAATCATAGCCACGCATAATAAGAAAACAAGAACCGAAAAAACCATAACTCATACCAAGAGCTTAGTACCAATCAATTAAGTAATTAAAAGCAAAAGGTAACGGACTAGTGCTTAAAAAAAACTTGAATTATTACAAGGTTAATGATTCAAATCCGTGAATATATCTTTATGCATGAGTTTGAGATTGTTTATCTTTACCTTTCTAACCTATATCGCCCTAAAGTTATTGAGTGATCCCTAGTTTCCATCGGCTTACGTTGTAAAATTATAAATAAACACCGACTACCCGAATTAGGAGTTAATTAAAGATTAAATTTAAGTATGGAATGAAAAAGAAGAAAAAAAGAGATTATAGAGGAAAAAAAGGGAGCATGTCGGTCAGAGGTTGAATTCAATTTTTGTCGCCAAACAAACCTCAGACGTGTCAACCGTCCTCATTCGACACAAACTATCGTCCAACTTCAAACTCAAACCACACCGTCCTTCTTTTCTCGCTATAAATCCCTACCCAAATCCTCATCGTTTACCTCTCTCCAATCTCTCCTCATGGATTCCTCCACCGCACTCATCAAACCCAAACTCGAATCCGGACCCGACCCTGTTTTCAAGAAGCGCGAGAAGCGATACAAAGGAATCCGCATGCGGAAATGGGGAAAGTGGGTCGCGGAGATCCGAGAACCCAACAAACGAACCCGTATCTGGCTCGGGTCGTACGTTTCCCCCATCGCTGCCGCCCGAGCTTATGACACCGCCGTCTTTTTACTAAGAGGTCCCACTGCCAGACTCAACTTCCCGGAATCCGTCTTCGTCGATGATGTTGTTAATGACTTGTCGGCCGCCGCGGTTCGTAAGCGGGCGACGGAGGTCGGGTCGAGAGTCGATGCGTACGAGGCTGCGTTGAGGTCGGTTGCTGCTGTTTCGGAGTCGGGTAAAAGGTTTGTAGCAAGGAAACCCGATTTGAACCGGTACCCGGATCCGGATACGTCGGATGAAGACTAGTTGATTTTTCCGTCTTTTCTATTTTCTTATCTTTTTTGTAAATTAAAATCCGAAGGGTTTTATAGTATGTGAAGTTTGAGAGCTGGTTG
Source organism: Rhodiola chrysanthemifolia (assembly GCA_033675395.1). Lineage (NCBI taxonomy): Eukaryota > Viridiplantae > Streptophyta > Magnoliopsida > Saxifragales > Crassulaceae > Rhodiola > Rhodiola chrysanthemifolia. The sequence continues at coordinate 19,222,458 of CM066204.1, forward strand.
AAGCTTTTTTTTTTTTTGATTTAAAGGCCATCCGGCACTTACAAGACCCAACTCACTTAAGCTCGGTCGTCAAGCCGAGGCAGACGACAACATACAACGTGAGATCGAACAGAGGGCCAAACAGGAGGCGAGCTCCTGGGGATCAAGCTCAGACCGAAAATCGGCTGAGAAATCAAACTCAGACCGCAAAGCGGCTGAGACAACTAAACTACGGATCAGTAACTAAACTAATTACAACTAAACTAACCAGCCTAAACGTATCCTAAAACTACAAACGGAATCGAAAATCAAAACGATCGCCGGCAAGCAGCCGGAAGCATCCATCCAGCCAGCGCCGAGAGCCCAACCTCCAAGCACCACCAACCCCACCACAGCTGCTCCACATCCCCCAAGCCGAAGTTCCCAAAAGACCAACCGAACGAGCTCCTGCCCCCTTCGTCCAGCAAACCGACGCCGACACCAACATCAAGCCACCGCCGCCAACAAAGAAGCCATACGAGCTCGTCCAACCACCCTCCTGCAGCCCGCAGATCTGGGAAAACTGGACCCAGCCGTGCAGAGAAAACAGCGCCCAAGGAACCCACCCCACCCAACTCCATCAGCATCCAAAAGCCGACCGGAAACGACGCCCCCAGCCCCTGCCGGTGGGGGAAAACGTTTGGCTTCGAGCGAGTCTCCGAGCTTCTACCATCTTTAAAATATTATTATATTTTGATTACCATCTTGTCCACTTTTGGTTTGTATTCCATATAAAACTCTTTTTTTTTGTTGATAAAATTAGCACGCCAAACACGTTACAACAGGACTTCTCATCAGAAAAGGGCACAGTTGGCCGACAAAAGAAGTCGACACTCAACTCACTACCTGAAGATCAATATGCCCAGCTAAAGTCCTAGAAAACCAGCGCAATCGGTTCCATCGCAGCACGAAAGCACACACCGCTACGGGACCCGTCGTCTGCCACCCGGTCTGACCCGGCCACAACAGCAAACCATACATACAAATATGTACACCCAAAACCAGCCACTCCTACGGGAGCCGCCACCGAGAAAACACCGCCAGCATAGAAGCCGACGCCACCCGGTAATAACCGGCCAAAAATTAGCAAACGCGGTCAAAGCACAGCTACCGCGAACAGCAATATGTACACCCAAAAAACAACCTCCCACCGCGGTACTCCCTCCACGAGCAACACCCACCCGCCACCCGCCGCCAAAAGCTCCACCGGCCGCAAACCAGGAGACGACCGAGGTTTCCGGACAAATCCAACATCGAACGACCCCGCAAGCGCAGATGGAGGAGGAGGAGGAGATGGTGGGGTGAGATGGAAAGGCAGCGGTGGAGGTGAGGATTACCGGAGGGAGACAAGCGGTGGCAGGGGGAAGAAAGTCGGTGCTACTGTTTGAGTCCTGTTACAGAGAGCTTTCGAGAAGAAGAGAGAAGATGATTTTGTTTAATATAAAACTTAAATTGGTTGAACTTGCAATTTGGATTCGATGCTATGCAGTTAAATGTTATGAGCATGAATACGATATTGTTTTAATGTAAAAGGGTGTTATTTTGATTTGTTTTAATCAATACTCGAACAAAATTTTTAATTGAAACGATATCAGACCACTGGATCTCTTCCGATTGAACTTCTAGGTTTAAGTAATTTAGTAGGGAATGTGTTTGAGGAATTTTTATTATTATTATTATAGGAATTGATGAATTTAATTTGGATATTAAACTGAGAGTCCATATCTGGTGCAAAGCCAAAAAACCATACAAAATACAAACACATCTGCACTGTTCATTATGGAAATCCAATGGCTGATATTAATTAGATTAATTAAATTAGATAACTGATTTTATACGAGTATCTCTCCAAATGAGGGTATAATCGACCCAACAAATTCGAAATCAACCCCCGAATCTCTCCTCCCCAACAAAAACCGACGACGAATGGGGGTTGTCCTCCTCCGACGAAATCTGGGTCGCTGGATCGCTGGGTCGCCGGGTCAAAGAGAGGTTTTCCTCCTCCGACAAAATCAAAAAAACGCAGAAGAAACGCAACCAAATGAGGGGTTGTCCTCCGACGACAAAATCTGGGTCGCCGGGTCGAAGAGGGGTTGTCCTCCTCCGACGAAATCAAAAACACAGAAGAACGCAACCAAATGATTAAGATAAACGCAGAAACGAACTATAAATTGGCATGACGAATTATAAGAAATCAGACTTAATTCGATCAAATTGAAGGAGTAAAACTTCGTCGAACTCAATTTTTCACACTCTAGATCATCTTCGACATCAATGGAACTCAACCCAAAATCAAATCAACAGTTTACGTAAAGAAAAATTCGAAACTGAACATGACGAACTATAAAATGGTCATGACGAATTATAAAAAATCGAACTAAATTCGATCAAATTGAAGGAGTAAAACTTCGTTGAACTCAATTTTTCACACTCTGGATCATCTTCGACATCAATGGAACTCATCTCATAATCAAATCAACAGTTTTCATAAAGAAAAATTCGAAACTGAACATGACGAACTATAAATTGGCGTGACGAATTATAAAATGAATGATGAGTATTCTGTCAAAAAGCTCTATCGTAGCATCAGCCGCCGTCGTCCATGGATGAGCATCGGCGTCGTTGTCCAAGGATGATCGTCGGCATCGTCGTGGGTATCGTCGTCGGCTACCACTGGATCTCTTCCGATTGAACTTCTAGGTTTAAGTAATTTAGTAGGGAATGTGTTTGAGGAATTTTTATTATTATTATTATTATAGGAATTGATGAATTTAATTTGGATATTAAACTGAAACTATAGTCTTTGATTTTTAAGTTAAAAATTAGATATTAAAATTAGATTAAATATTTAATTAAAAATTCTAAATGAGAGGGTGAACTGAAATTGAATGGACTGGGAGTAAAATTATCAATGGTTTGAATTGAAATACTTATGCCGCCCATAATAACAAGAGGAAACTTCATAAAAACCGACCCTGAATCATTAGGTATAATAAGACATCATTCTCATACCATTCTATTTACCTTTTGAGCCTTCTTATGGATGTTTTATTTATAAGCTTTGCAGCTCATCTGTATAGCCAATAATACAATTGGTTACAATGATACAACAATTATCGTACTCATAACAATGGCACTTAACTTTCGCGCCTCTTATGGCATAATACAGTCGCGATTACTCCCGAATTCAACAGTTTGGGGTGTGCCTGAATGACAAGAATAGACCTCTGTCTCCTGAGGAATCACTGTATGTAAAAATCACCATAACTTACTAATCGAATTTGACCTCTGCTGCAGAGAATAATCGCCTGAGCCAGAAACAATGCGCGGCAGATCTAATTGGCCTTTTCTTTTGCAACTGATTTTTGTTTCTTCACTTGGTATAAAATTATCTGGCTGAGCATTGTCCCGTTCATGATAGCAGCCCTCAGAGCTCCCAGACGAACTTAATCGGCATCAAGGACACAAACGGTTCAAAATGAAAGCCACAAATACCTATTTAGCAATTTATCTGTTGACTGTGAATTTCGCCAAGTAGTACAAAAATCATATAATTGTGAGAGCAAATTTAAATATGGAACACAGAGAAGGATACCACTCAGAGGAGTTTTTTCCTGAATGCTTGTAAAGACCCTAGCTGCGACAAGAAAATAGTATGTCAAGAAACGGAAATTTATTTCTGGAAGAAGCACTACATATATGAAGAGTCACGCATACTCACTCAATGAACCTCCAAAGTTGATGAAGATAGTCAAAAAGCTAAGTTGTCCTGTGCTTTTATTCTGCCCAAATATTAACTTGTTATAATGATTGTCGGTTGATATTGGAGGGGAGTGAAGTAGCACATGCAATCAGCATTCAGAAAAAGGTGCAGAAAAATTACATATTCTCAATCATGAAGTACAACTTAAAATGAAAAGAAAATGATTCTTGCCTCTCGCTAATAAGACAACACATGAATCATAACTAGAAGTTCTAAACACATACTAACGTTTCGCAGTTGCAGACTTCCAAACCATTTATATTTAGAACATCGGCTTCCAGTATGCGTAAAAAGGTTTTTTGACAAATCAAAACAATGAAGATCAAAAGTGAAGTATTTTGTTAGCTATGATCGTTAAGTGCATTGATATATAGTTGATGTGAAAAAAATGAGGAAAAGAATTTCATTGGAACAGTAAACAACCATAAAGTATTATTATTTCAACTCACTTTGAAGTTCTTCCATATTTGTGGCAGTCTGGCAGAGAAAAAAACCAAATGCTGAGAAGCCTGCAACATACACGTATTTCGATAATCTTAGCTGGCTTGTTAAGTTTTCACGTGCTCAAGAACTATATGTTCAGATCACCACTCACATATAAGGCTTCGAAGATAACGGGATCGATGCGACCGGAAAATAAGGTAGGAGCAACAGCAAAATATCTGATGATTCATAGTTAAAGAGAAAACAATTGGAGACAGTTTTTTGCAATAAGGACTTGTTTTCAAGTATACACCAACTGTGAAGGATACAAAAATGTTTTGATCCACGACTTAACTCCCACAGGCTGAGAATAGTAGTATATTATACTGATCAAAATCAAAGCTGACCAAGAAAAAGTGCTGTAAGTTAGAAAAATTTGAACCATGAATAACTCAGAAAATAAGATGTTTTATACCTTGAATATACAAAAAGAACAACTCCCCGTAAGCTGAAAAAGGGAGTCCTTTGTGTAGACAATAAGACAGCGCAATGGTATAACCTACAACGTCAAGTTCAAAAGCTGCGGTACTAAGCCCTTGTATACTTCCGTTTTTCAATATTTTCAGAATCTGAAAATGGGAAAATTAGGATCCTTCCATGTCACAAATGGGTAGAATGAGGATCTCCAATCAAAATCGTAATCACCTATGTAAAATTAAATGCCATAAACGTATACACTAAAACCCATTAACATATTCAACTACTTCCCAAAGAAAGGTTAAAATATAAGAACACAACACAAACTTTTACACACCACTTTCCATGAGAGTATTATTGTCCCAATTATTTTCAAAAAAAAATTCTACTGAATAGGTAAAATGATGTATTAGGGTTGGTTTATCATTAAGAATTAAATTAAATTAAAAGCTAACTATACAAAATTTACACATAATTTACAGTTTTATTTTATTTCCAATAAAATTCACAAATCCACACAATCAGAGAAATTGGCATATCTCAACTAGCGCAAATTGAATAGAACTGAAGCTGATGAATAGCAGGAGTACAAGTACCTGAGGGAGCTTGACAGTAACGGACATAGCGATGATGCAGTAGCCAAGTACTTTCGTCAGCAACATAAGCAAGCAACTCTTAGCCAGCATTTCACCCTTCTGAATCGATTCATACGCACAGCTCACATCAATTCCTAATATCTCCATGTTTTTCAGTTTCCAGTTGATCGATCCAACTTCCTTCCAATAAAAGTCAAAGCTCAAGTTCAGTGGATCAACCGAGCAGCTCTCACTCTGATTACGATTCGCCACCCACCAGTAAATTGACTCGGTCCAATCAACAGGTGGACTCATAATTGATTCGGCCCAACGCATATACATATAGATTGACTAGGCCAGGCCAGTCAGCATATATAAATGTAAAGCTGACTACGCGTTGAGTCGGTCAAACAGCTGCATTTTCGCCTACAAGTTGAGTCAGCGTTGACTCAACAAGCCTTTGCACATATACGTTGATTCAGTTTTCAGTATCAAAAAGAGGCGAAGTGGGTAGCTCAGTTGGAGCGCCCCTCCTGTGTGTTCGCGGAACCCAGGGATCGAAGTCCTCACCCCTCATTTCAAATTAAGAACAGATTCTAACACTAACATAACAAGTCTGTAATCAAAAAAAGTTTTCAGTATCAAAAAAAAAAAAAAAGTTTTCACTAGGCCCAACTTATAAGTTCACTCAAAATTGACTCGGCCCAACTAAACAGACATACTTATGTGCTAACTCCGCCTTGTTTCGACCCAACAAGCATTTAGATTTATATATAGCGGTTGACTCAGCGTTGACGAATTGTTGACTCAGCGTTGACACAGCCCATATTCATCCAGGCCCATTTCAGTCTTCTTCATCATCACCATCGCATTCGATCGGTCATCCGAGAGATAACCGCAGCCATGAATCCCGGCGACGCATCATCTCTCGGCGACGATCGCTCTAATTTCCTCTCAGAACGGATCCACGCGGTATCGATTCGATATCAACATCTGCTCGATAAATCGACTCCTTTCGTTCATCGCCGATGGATCGCTTTATCAATCATAGCCCTAATTTACGTGATTAGGATTTTCATCGTGCAAGGGTTTTACTTGATCACTTACGCTCTAGGGATCTACGTGCTCAGTCTATTCATCGCCTTTTTGTCTCCTCAAGTTGATCCTGAGACGGAAGGCGGTCCTTCGTTGCCTGTGCTTGGTACGGACGAGTTTCGACCTTTTGTCAGAAGGCTTCCTGAGTTTAAATTCTGGTTGGTGTTTTTCTTCTTCTTATTGTTATCTTCAGTTTTGATTTATGTATGTAAATTGAACTTGTTAGCATGTCTTCTGCAGATTTAGGACTTATTTTGATAGCAAGGATGTGGAGATTAGCTAGAGAAATTGATCTTGTAGTTTAGCTAACCAAATTGATCTTGGAGATTAGTTTTTACTTTTTTAAGATTTTATCACCTTACAGTAGTGTATGAAATTTGGCGAGCTAGATTGTTAGGATATAATGCCTGAAATCATGTTAGGGAGTTAATTGCGTGTAAGGCTATTAGTTGTTGTGTCCTTGATACACCATGGTCTTGATTTTATGTTATGTTGGCCTAATGGTGGCAGTGGCGAGAAATTGTCTGGACATGTTAGACTAGTAATGACTCATTACATTGAATGTGATAATTTCAAATGATAAGTTCCACGTAAGGCACTCAAAGTTTGAAAAGTTGATCAATTGTTGACATTCATTTTGCATTGCAGTATGTTGCTGTTTGGATTCGTTGGTTAATGCCGGCTGCTAATTGACAGTGCCTGTTAATGGGGCTGTTGAATTATCATGCCAAGGCTAAGCTTCTGTTGAATGTTTACAGGTATTCAATCACAAGGGCCTTTTGCATCGCTTTTGTTTTGACGTTTTTTGATGTCTTGGATGTGCCTGTGTTTTGGCCAATATTGTTTATCTACTGGGTGATGCTGGTTATCTCAACAATGAAAAGACAGTTGCTGCACATGGTCAAGTACAAATATGTTCCATTTACTTCTGGCAAGCAGGTATAGGTGTATACTTGAATGAAATTAAACAACAAGTCATGTTTCTGTGTTCCATCTATATAAGCCTTTTGTTCACGAGTGGAATTATTTATGTAACTTTGTTTATGTTTCCAGCGATACGGTGGCAGAGTAGCACAATCTTCAGCTGATGAAGCTGATAGTTCCTAGAAGACGTATCAATTCCGAAGAAGAAAATCTGCCTTGCTGTTTAATTGTTGCACAACTGGGTATATGTATTATTAATCGAGTTTGTACTCTTGTCTATATTTGTCCAAGCAGGCATGGGTTTGATGATACATGTTTGGTGTGTATCCAGATAAAAAAATTCCATGCTAACCAGTCAGTACTTGATTAAGGTTATAAGTGTGGTAGTGTTAGTGTCTGCCACTGGCGACGGCTGCATATTTTTGTCATGCAACTTGATGTATGTATTTCAGATATAGGACATGCAATTTTTTTTTGCGGTCTGAATCCAGATGTCTATATATTCAGTAAGCACTGATTTATAGCAATTTGCTAAATCGCTGCAGTGTTTTGTGAAATTCTGAACAATTTATTATTTTTTTAGGAGGCACAAAAAGCCAATACAAGCAATCATTTTCAGTTGGGTTTGTCACTCTTGGTTCCAGATCCAGCAATTGCCTCCTTTGCCGACTCAGCTGCGCGACTCACTGCAGCTATTCCCTTCCCGACCACCCCTGGACCACCACCATCCTCTTCCACAATCTGATGAGTTATCTTGACGTCTTCTTTCTGAGTCTCCTTGTTATCTCCCGGAGGCGAAACGTAGCCCACTGTGTCCACCTTGATCTCCGTTTTGCCAGTTTCCTCGTTTACCGTCTCAGTTGCCTGAGATAAATAACACAAACACCCATTAGTATAAATCCAGAACACGAAGTGTTTGGAGCTGGAAGTGGATACTGAAAGCTTACTTTGTATGCGTCCGTCATGTTGTTAGAGTTGAAGAGTATCCAGCTTGCTTGTTTGGTTGGTTGAAATTGATGATGTTGTGGTGGCTCTGCAGCAGCTCATTTATACTATAAACTGCATCTTGGTACCTTTTTCTTTTTAAGTATTATTGCACCTGGTGGGTGGTGGCAGCAGCTCCTTTGTAACACGTATACATTTTGATATAAACTTCTTTTTAGATGTGTTGCCGACCAATTGGATTAAAATAGCTTTGTACTGTATTTATTTAAGTGGATGCTGATGATGACTCGCTTATTGGGGGAGCCTACGGCTACGGCTATGTGTTGGTTTTTTTATTATTATTTTAAAATTACGTGACATACTACTTAACAACTTGTGACGCTAAAAGGACGCTTATGGGTCGGCTGTGCCAACAAATTTAAGTAGGTGTGGTTTTCTTTACTAGAGTAATAAATAACCCATTCATTAGTTTAGCTGTGGTTTATAATGAGTGCTACGTTATGTTCCCTCCTCTCTAACCTCCTAATCCCCATAAAAAAAAAATAAAAAAAATAATGAGTGCTACGTTATGTTATGGTCAACTACTTTTGCTGTCTTGAAATAAATGTGGGGCAGCCTCTCCAAAGAGAAGAAATCTCAATCGAGGGCATTCCTATTAAGGTATATATTTATTAGTATCGTCACTCATCATCAATAATAAAAAAAGATCATCATGTATTGAATTCTAGTATCAAAATTCGGAGTTAAATGAGAGAACTAGACCACTACTCGATCCATATAAATCCTAAGAACATGTACATCGGTGAGGAGAGATAGCACCTACTCCTCTCATGCTTCAAATCAAACACAAAAATTGATTTGTGATAGCACCTCCCACCGATGCTCTAACAGTGATATTAGAGGTACGAGGGAAGACACATAACATTTAGCAAGTCATGAGCAACTCAAAGATCGCACATGCATGTTGTGTGAGAAGTCAGGTTGATCCACAGTATTTTTGTGGAGGGGGAGTCGAGTTACAAGCACACCTATTTGTGAAATACTAAAGTATATTTTTGATCGAAGGGAGATTGTAAGCACTTGACAAAATACCAGGCAAGAATTGAAAACTTATATATAAAACGAAGACTTGCAAGTCACGATGGCCACACGCAAAATCTTGGGAACTAATTAAACTCTCAGAGTACCTCAAAGCTAAAAGAGAAGCTCTCTGTCTTCAAGTTGAGGGGTTCAGTTACGGGTCTAAGAATACGGACAGAGACATGAGATAATGCAGGTTCTAAGCAAAAGTTACTATTAAGGCACCTAAGGCAATTTGGATAAGCTAAAAATAAACTGACACTGAAAAATGAGTATGAATTCATAGTATCAAAATATTTTTAACACAAGCTTATGTTCCTAGCACAGTTGGGAGTTGGAACAAACACACATAAACCTAGACGAAGCAGGGACTGCCAGTTTTATTCTTTCTATCACATTATCACTCAGAAGACGCAGGATCACAAGCGTAACATATAAAAGAGAATTCCCGAAGCGCTTAGGATCATGTACGAATAGCCCACTAGGGCGTGGTCAGACAAAAAACATAGACATACAAAACTTCGGGTTCTAGATTTGATTTATAAATGACCATGCTTGAATAGGCTCTATGACTTGACCCTCTAAAAAGCTTTGCAAGAAAAATCTATGCATCGAAAATGTTTCAGTATTACATAAAAATCCTGTATCGCACTTTTACTCAACACATAAAAAGAGAATTCAGACATAAAAATCCAGCTGCAGTGATAATTGATGCATACTCGATGAATAAAAACAATGTTGGAGGAGCAATAACACCCCACAAAGCAAGGAGCGTGCAAATGAAATGAAAATGCATACCATAGTTCAGTTCAAGGTGATATCCGAAATTGTCTGGCGAAACAAAAGTAAAATGTTCTGCAATTACTTCTGCCGAAATAGGAAAGGTCTTTCATCAGCTTACCAGTGCAAGATGAAAGTATTTTATTCTCGATGATCCTGTGAAATGAGAAAGCTTCCTCCAAGTCCATGAAACCCTGAGAAATGACTCCATCGACACGCCCTTGGCCTATTACTCCATCCATGTCACTAGCACAATCTGGTTGTTCAGGTTCAATTGCTATCGCTACTTGCATCAGAGCTGTAAACTGACGCATACCGCTGAGATGGAGAAGGACACAAACCAGATGGGTTAATGACTATGCCGGGATTCAAAACATCATCAGTTTCATGCCCAGGAGGACACAAACTAAGACTGGTAAATCTATTAAATGTCGCTGCAGGGGCAAGGGCAGGACATAAGGAAACTTTTGGATATATTCGGTCCGCAAAAGGGTTAGAAACAACAAACGCAGGAGGAAAATAGGAATTGATAAAAGAAGCTTCGGCAAGACGGGGAGCAGAAACACGGCAAGGAGAGGTAGAAGCTGAAGTGGGCAATGTAGTCCGAGTAAATTTCCCATTTGGATTCTTTTTCCTTAAGAGTCCATATTTCTTTCTAAGATTGTAGTTCCACCGATTCTTAACCTGATTATCAGTCCTGCGTTCCAATAATTTAGCAATCACAGACCACTTTGCATATCTGCCTCCCTTCTTGATCATGCGGACAATGATGTTATCTTCCGCAAGGGTAAACGGCTCGTGATTAATGTTAGGATTTAGCTGATTGAACCATCTAAGCCTGCATGACTTGGGAGTCCTATTGAGATCCCTAGCTACGATTGACCATTTGCCTTCTCCATTTTTCATAACAAAATGTATGAGCCATTTGTCCTCTTCGGGACCCCATGGCCCCTTTGTCAGATTGCCATCAATTCCGTCTTTCAAAACACTGTCGTTTGGGTCGACTATGGAGTTGTCACTAGAATTGAACTCATCGTCACTGCTGAACTCGTCACCGCTGTACCCATCCATTGTTGAATTGCACACCTTACAAAGATACGAATTTTATTATTTTGAAAGAGAAAATTCTATTGTTTCCGATCTTCCAAATTTTAGCAAAATTGAACGCCTTAAATGATAAACATACCACAAAATCGAATTTCGATAACATCAAACAATAAGAAGAAGAAGAGATGATTAATGGAAGAAGGAGAAGGGAGATTCAAACCTGGGGAGAGATGAGACTGCGATTGAGGGAAGCTTCTGCTTTCTGAGAAATGAAGCTCCGGCAACCCGTTTTGCTTTATATAGAAGAAAAAAGAGAGGAGAAATTTAATTTTTTTATATATTTTCTTTTACGGAAATGCTTTTATATGCCTGATTAATTAACTAATTTTAATATTCAATTTGATAAAGTAGGTTTCACTTTATCAAATTGAAATTTTTCGAATGGTTTGAACTCTTGACACTTAGTCAAGAGGTCAATGGTTCGACTCCCCTGAATAACATAATTGGATTAAATGGAATTGAAATTGGAAGATATTGATACTAATAATCGCTATGGTTGGTGAAACTTTTACGGAGATTATCAATGTAAGAAAATTATCAATAAAAGAGAAAAAAATTCAGTGAACATGAGACATCCAATGTATGCATTTGATAAATATACATTTCTGAGTCTCAAAGAATAACGCTTACAGTGAAAACGAGAACAAATATAATTTGTTAAAAGAATTTTACACAAATTGAGAAATTAAGTTTGATTTCTTGACCATATAAATTTACCATTTATGTTTCTTATCGGATATAATTTCCGCTCAAAATAGTGATAAGAAGATATTCAAGTAAATACATGATGAAATAATAGCGTGTCATCCACATCCGGTCACCAATTCCTTTCCTTAAAAAATATATACGCAATGAATGACTTGACTATTAAATAATGAACATATATAAGTCATTTTAGTTGTATTAGGTCAACAAAAAGTCAATATATAATTGTGAACATATATACGTAGTAATTAGTAAGTCGTTTCAATTGTATTTGTATGTTCGTTGATATTTTTGGACACCAGTTACTTTCAGGGAAGCTTTCGCACACATTAATTGTACTTTTAGTTGGTCTATTTTATTTTTATTTTTATTTTTATTTTTGATAAAGTGTTGGTCTATTTGATTGATTGTATAAAACAGCTTAGTTTAAATCACTTCGAGTCAATTAGGGTCCTTGGTGTAGTCTTGTACCAAATTTGCATATTCCAATAAATTTAGATCTCTGCCTCCTCCGATGATGCTCTAAGGAGCAGGACATTGTCTTTGGTTTGAGGCGACGCCCGAACCTTGTATATTGTGTGCCATCGCGCTTTACTATAAGTTCCCAAATCCTCAATTCTCTTAATTGGCCAAGGATTAATTAGAAATTTGATCTAATCCTAACTAAATTCATTTACACCTACAATTACATTTTTATCATCCATCATATCATTTGGTACTTTCATTGCGAGTTTATACGATGATGGAACACGAGCCAATGCATGACGATACGGATAAAGAACTTGCTAATTTTGTTTTTTAGTGCCCCGCGTAATAAACACTTTCTATTAAGTTTCAGTTATATTGATAATTGTAAATAACTGACCTTAAGAATAAGGTCAGTTCATAGTACAAGCAATCTTAGATACAAGATCCAAAACAAACGAAGTCTCAGATAAGTTTTAATCCCGACTCTGTCCTTTTTCTTAGCTTGGGTCGTATCAATTAAAAAAGTTATACTTACAGGGGCGGATGCAGTAAGAAGGTAGTGGGGGCAGTTGCCTCGGGTCAATTTTCGGATTTTTCTTTAATATTAGGATAATGCAGTGTATTTTTGAATAATTTTTACATCTTGCCCCTGGACATTTTGATTATATGCCCCCTCTAGTATGAAAATAAATTGCTAAATCCGCCCCCGGTCCGAAAATATTTATCTCGCCCCTGATCCGAAAAATTCCTGGATCCGCCCCTGTAATACTTAGGTTTGTGGACGTTTTATCTCCTTTGTATCATCATAATTCTGGTCAGGTGGTAATAAACATAATTAGCGCTAATGCATAAATCCGTCGGCCAAATACGTTTTTCAGTTATAAACGGTGAGAGTGATTGATCGATTTTGTCAATAGTGTCAAAACTAAATATCAAATGAGCGTTACCGGTAGACATGTACACTAAAGATAGTTATATATAACGATTAAAAACATGATAGGTAAGGCGTTGTCTCATAATTGAGTCGATAATTGATATTCCCAGCTTGTAAAGAACATCAATTACTAAGGGCATCCACAGCAATGGCAATAAGCAATAATAGAGAGGTTTTATTGCTTATTGCTCTCATGTAGCAAGTGAGAAAAAAAAGAGCAAAAAGCAATGCTTGATATGTGAGCAATAATAGAGAGGGTGTGGGATATGAAAGCAATAAATGGGGTCCACATATATTTATGTAAAATGACAAAATGAAACTACTTTTTTGCTAGTTGTGAAAGAAATACAAAAATGTGAACATTGGAACAAGTTCAATTATTCGAATTCAAACACACAAAATAAAAATAAAAAATACTATAATCTAATAAAAATAAGAAAATGTCAAAACAAATGTCAGAAAAATTAAATAAGTAGGTGTGAAATACTAGAAAATACTTCAGAAAAATTAAATAAGTAGGTAGGAATACTAGATTATAAATTACAACAAAGAAAACACAACTAGAAAATACTTAGGAAAAATGCAATTACATAGAAATATAACATATTTATAGAAGAAAATGTTTTATTTTGTTGATCAAAAATAAATGTTTTATTTTGACTATCTAGGTTAAAAAAATATTGCTTTTTGCTCTTAGCTCTTAGCTCTCTTGATGCATTGAAATATATGGAGCAAAGAGCCATTTTTGCTCATTGCTTTTAGCTCTGCTTGCTACATGACTTTTATGAGAAAATGCTATTTTTGCTTATTGTTTATTGCTCATTGCTCTCTTACTACGGATGCCCTAAGAGCATCATCCACCATGATAAAAAAATCATGTCATCCATCTCTCTCATCCTTTTTCTATCTCATCTAATCATCCATCATGGTTTTTTCAATCACATGCATCCAACTCATGATCAAAAAAAAAAGTTTATCATCAATCTCTCTCATCACTACATAAATTATAGCTTATTAATGTTAAGATTAATAAAAATATATCAAAGTGTATCTCGTTTTATAGAGCTCCAAAAATTACGAATATTGGTATTTATTTTGATTTTTTTACTTTATAATTTAGAAGATATATTCTGCAAGATCAAAATAAAAACTGTACTGTTTCTTACACATGACACGTGTCGCGTTGCGATTGGTTCACGTCTCATGATCAAAACTAAAAAAAGATCATGAGATGATCATTTTTACAAAAAATCATGGGATGATCAAAACTATGATAAAAAAGATCATGGTGGGGGTGCATGATTTTTTTGATCATCTCTCATGATCATTTTCTATGATTCAAAAAAGCATGGTGGGGATGCTCTAAGTGTTACCATTTTATTCACACCTATCAATATTAATTCGATTCAATACGCGTTTCTTAAACAGGTAATCCCGCATTGTCTATAGAACAAAGCAAATTCAAGTTGAACCCAAAAGAATATTAAACTCTAAACAAGAATATATAATCCAATTCGGATTTGAAATCAATCGAAGAGACCATAAACTTATTGGACGTCAGTCCAATACAAAGACGATCGTCACAAAGATTACTTCGTATGTTTGTTAGCTAATTGTCAATATTGTTGTTTATTTCCCTCTGCGGAGTTGTTGTCTTGTTTTTGTACGCCTTGTTGTATCAAAAAAAAAATTCGTATGTCAACAATGTCACTTCATTGTGTTGTGTAGGAAGGTAAGACAAGAAAAATAATTATAAAAAAAAAGTCGAAGATAGAAATATCTTGCATTAAGCAATGCTAACAGAGAGCCAACTTATTGCAAACGAAGTTTAGAAAACCAGCATTTAAGGCTTGAAATGTTCTCCAAAGACATGTAAAATTGAAAACGTTAAATGGCACAACTTGTCCCACATAACAATAGGTCTTGCTATAACCAGTCTTCGCCATTTGAGAGTATTGCGATTTTTTTTAAAAATAATTTTCTTTTTTTATTGGATTATTCTTTTCTATTTAATCAAATATTTTTTATGTTACAGTAAAAATAAGTTTTGTTATGAATATTGTGGTATACTCATTAGGGTCAACATAAGTTTGGCCATTGAGTAACTCAGTCCATATATGAAATTAATGTATTGACATTAGAGGAGTTAGATCCACATTTTATGGATCTTGCCTCCTCCCCTTTTGCTATAAAAGGGATGCAAATGCAATGAGAAAAACACACCTTAAGCTTCCTTCTTACTCATCCTAAAAGCTCTCCCTTATCCCTCTACAAACAATATTGTGTTAAGTGTTTTGTTAGAGTTTCGAAGTTACTTTACATGCATCACCTTTGTTGAAGTTTTTTGAAGTCATTTTATAACACGTTATCAGCACGAGCGCTCTCCACTTCCATACCGTAAGTTTCAATAAGAAATTAAGTGTTTTCCTCACTTGTCTCTCAACTTCCGCTTAGTTCTTCATCTGTTCTACTTGGATATCATAAGAGGTTCACTACCTCAAGGGGAGCTCTACTCTCCCTCTTTCACAATTCCAGATTGTGACTTGATAGCTGGACTTTTATGGATGAAAAAACTGAGAATTTCATTGCTTTTTACTTTGTTTTTCTTTGGAATTCGATCCTATTACGGCGACGGTTATGTATGTTTTACTTTAAATACTTCTTACAACTTGTTTTACCTTCTTAATGTATAAACAACATATTATTATGCAGTGCGGATTACCGCCTCATAGTAAAGTGTTGTGATCTACAAAGTAATTATCTTTACTTTAAATACTTCATTTTCTTTGAACTATATTTCCATAATTTATTTGATGATATTACATTGTTAATTTACTCTTAGCATTTAACATTAACAACGGTAACTAATTAGTGCCCAACGGTAACATAACGGCTATATTTTTCTCTCTATAAATTCGATTTCATTCACCATACAAAATCACATTCATTCTCTCTTCTACTAAATAATCTTCTCAAGAAAAGAAAAAAAACCTTGCCATAGAATGTCTCGTCTAATACTAGTTTTTGTTTTCATAATTATTTTTGTAATTACTGTTTGTTTATTCACCGGAGATGTTCCGGCAGATGAATTGTATCCTTGTTTAGAAATGCTTGTAATAATGTATGTCTTCTTCTTCTTTACAATATTTGTAGAATTTTATGTTTTAAATTAATCTAATAAACTTTTTCTATTTTTAGTTACCACCATGTCAAACCTCGCAAAACTTGAGTTCAGTCCACTCGACATCTCAGGAAAAAATTACATGCCTTGGACAATAGACATTGAGACACATTTGGACTCAATGGATCTTCCTGAAACAATCATTGAAGGGAATACCTCATCGAAAGTGGATATGGCAAAATCTTTGATTTTCCTTCGTCGTCATCTTGATGAGAATCTCAAGAATGAGTATCTCACTGTGAAAGACCCGAGTGATTTATTAAAAATCTGAAAGACAGATTTGATCACCAAAGGGATGTAATGCTTCCCTTATATCGGGATAAATGGGCCTCTTTACAGTTCCAAGATTTTGCGAAAGTCAGTGAGTATAACTCTGAGATGATAAAAATAGTGAGCCATTTGAACTTTTGTGGAGATAAATCAACTGATACTGAAATGATGGAAAAGACTTTGTCTACTTTCCATGTATCAAATGTAACCTTGCATCAGCAGTATCGTGTACGTGGTTTTCAAATATACCATGAGCGGATTGGTACTGTCCTAGTGGTAGAAAGAAACAATGAACTGTTGATAAAGAACCACCAATCTCGCCCAACGGGCTCCAGAACATTTTCTGAGGTACATTTTATCAACTCTAAAGAGAGTAGACCCATGAACTATTTTCAGGGTCGAGGGCAAGGCCGAGGTCGTGGACGTGGACGAGGACGGGGTCGAGGTCGTAGTTTTGGCCAAGGGCGCAGTCGAGGTGGTTATTCCAATAATCCACCTCATAAGATCGCCAATTATCACCAAACGAGACAGTAAAATGACTGGAACCATGAGAACTCCCACAAAAGGGGAGGTGGTCCAAGTTCATCAAAGAGCCCTGAGACCACTTGTTTTAGATGCGGTTGTAAAGAGCATTGGTTTAAAACCTGTCGAACCCCTGAACACTTATGCAAACTCTATTAAGAGTCCGTGAAGGGAAAAGGAAAGGAGGTCAACTTTATTGACCAAGCTCCTACGAATGAGTTTACTCGACTTGAAGAATCTGATTTCTACAATGAGCATGTTGATACAGTTGGGGATTTTACAAATGCAAATGAGATCAATTTTATTAACCATGATCCCATAAACGAGTTCACTCATCTTGGGGAACATGATCCTAGTGAGGACTTCCTTGGTGATATAACTGGAAAAATGACTGGTGGGAACTGAAAGGGGAAGTTGTGTAAAGTGTACACCCATGTGAATGAAGCCAAACGGTTCGATGTCTTAATTTGATTTTCTTATGTTATATGTATGTTTTCCTTTAAGCATGACTATGTTTTCTCACATGTAATAAAATATATCTACCTTTTCATCTATCTTATCATTTTCTTGTTTACTTAAAGCTTTGAAATGGACAAAGCCAAAGTCAACCAAAAGATTAATATTGAAGAAATGTGCATACTTGATAGTGGAACAACGCACACAATCCTGAAGGATAAAAGGTTTTTCTTGATGATAAAACCAACACGAACCATTGTGAATACAATATCAGATCCTGTAGATCTGATTGAAGGAATTGCCAAGGCAAACTTGTATTGCCAAATGGCACAAAGTTTACGATACATAATGCCTTATTTTCGCCAAAATCCAAACGAAACTTATTGAGTTTCAATGATATTTATTCTCATGGATTCGAGACTCAGTCTATGACTGAAGGTTTGAAGTTCATGTTACTCACTATGTATAGATCTGGAAAGAAATACATAGTTGAAAAACTACCAATGCTTCCCACTAGGTTGCATTACACACATATAAATGAGATTGTGCGGTAGTTATGAAATTTTCAATATTAACCATGTGGCATGACCGATTGGGTCATCCAGGTTCAAGTATGATGCGAAGAATTATCGAAAATACGCATGAAGACCCATTGAAGGGTCATAAAATCCCTCAAGGAAATATTTTTCCATGTAAAGTTTGTTCTCTTGGAAAGCTAATCATAAGGCCATCACCTGGAAAGGTTGAAACAGAATCACCTATGTTTCTTGAGCGTATTCAAGGTGATATTTGTGGGCCTATTCACCCACCATGTGGACCATTTCGATACTTTATGGTATTGATAGATGCATCTAGCAAATGGTCACATGTATGTTTGTTATCAACTCGCAATGTGGCATTCGCTAAATTACTTGCCCAAATAATAAAATTGCGAGCTCAATTTCCTGATCATAAAATCAAGAAAATTAGACTTGATAACGCCGGTGAATTCACATCCCAGACATTTGATGAATATTGTATGTCAGTTGGGATTGTGATCGAGCATCCTGTTGCTCAAGTCCACACACAAAATGGTTTGGCTGAATCATTGATCAAACGCCTCCAACTTATTGCTAGGCCATTGATAATGAGAACAATGCTACCTACCTCAGTATGGGGTCATGCAATATTACATGCCTCTGAATTAATTCACATCAGACCAAGTGCATATCATAAAAGTTCTCCACTACAACTTGCATTTGGTCAAGAACCAAATATATCTCACTTAAGGATTTTTGGTTGTGCTATTTATGTGCCTAATGCACCTCCTCAAAGAACAAAGATGGGACCACAAAGAAGCCTTGGGATATAAGTAGGCTTTGAAAGTCCATCTATTGTTAAATTTCTTGAACCTCAAACTGGAAATATTTGCACATCGCGTTTTGCTGATTGCCACTTTGATGAGGAAAATTTCCCACCATTAGGGGGAGAAAGAAAACAGTTTGAGAAAGAAATAACTTGGTCTGTACCAACATTATTGCATCTTGATCCTTACACAAAAGATTGTGAAGGTAGAGTACAAAGGATTTTACATTTGCAATAAATGGCAAATCAACTTCCTGATGCATTTACAGACACAAAGAGAGTGGCTAAATCTCACATAACGGCTGAGAATGCTCCCGTACAAATTGAAATTCCAAAAGGGAAGCCGGAAAATAAAGTCATTCATGAAATCACAACACGGTTAAAGCATGGAAGGCCACCCGGTTCCAAAAATAAAAATCCTCGAAAAAGAAAAGGGGAAGAAAAGCAAGGCGATCCTATGATGGAGGAAAGTATTCCTATAGAAATACAAAATGAAAAGGATCGAGAAATTTCGATTAATTATGCTAATACAGGCATACAACGGAACCGAAAAGAGAACATTGATGATGCGTTCTCATAAAATTTGGCATGTGATATTATGAATGAAAATAATGGTGATCCCGAACCACAGTCTATAACTGAGTGTAAAAATAGACACATTGGGTTGAGTGGAAAAAGGCAATTGAAACTGAACTAGACTCGCTCAATAAACGCAAAGTCTTTGGGCCTATAGTACTCACACCTAAGGATGTGAAACCTGTCGGATACAAATAGGTTTTCGTACGAAAAAGAAATGAGAAAAATGAAATTGCGAGATACAAGGCTCGACTTGTTGCACAAGGTTTTTCTCAAAGGCCTGGAATCGATTTTGAGGAAACGTATTCTCCTGTCATGGATGGAATTACGTTTAGATACTTGATAAGTCTAGCAGTTCATGAGAAATTGAATATGCACCTCATGGATGTTGTTACCGCTTACCTATATGGATCGCTTGATACTGAAAATTACATGAAAATCCCCGAAGGCTTTAAAATGCATGATGCATTAAGTTCCAAGCCTGGGGAAAGATATTCGATCAAATTAGAAAGATCTTTATATGGGTTAAAGCAATCCGGACGCATGTGGTACAATCGATTAAGCAAATATTTATTTACAAAGGGTTATGTCAATGATCCCCTTTGCCCTTGCGTTTTCATTAAGAAAACAACATCCGGTTGTGTAATAATTTCCGTTTATGTTGATGATTTGAATATCATTGGAACCAGTAAAGAAATTCTGGAAGTAATCTCTTATTTGAAGAAAGAGTTTGAAATGAAAGATTTGAGGAAAACAAAATATTGTCTTGGATTACAGATTGAGCACTTCCAGAATGGGATATTTGTGCATCAATCGAATTATACGAAGAAGATAATAAAACGTTTTAATATGGATAAATCAAATCCATTAAGTACCCCAATGGTCGTAAGATCCCTTGATGTGAACAAGGATCCATTTCGTCCATGTGAGGAATCTGAACAGATTCTTGATCCAGAAGTACCATATTTCAGTACAATTGGAGCTCTTTTATGTACCTTGCTAATTGTATAAGATTCAGCTCAGCTCCAACGAAAAGACATTGGAATGGAGTTAAACATATATTTCGTTACCTCCAGGGAACGATCGATTTAGGCTTATTTTATCCTAATAATACGAAATCAGTTTTGATTGGTTATGCAGATGCAGGTGACTTGTCAGATCCACACAAAGGTAAGTCACAAACAGGATATGTATTTACTTGTGGGGGAACTGCGATATCTTGGCGCTCCCAGAAACAAACACTTGTTGCAACGTCATCAAATCATGCTGAAGTCCTTGCATTACATGAAGCAAGTCGTGAGTGTGTGTGGCTGAGGTCTATGACAGAACACATCAGAACCACTAGCGGTCTTCAACCCATAAACGATCCCATCACACTCTACGAGGATAATGCTGCATGTGTTGCTCAAATGAAGGAAGGATTTGTAAAGAGCGACAGAACAAAACATATTCCTCCAAAATTCTTTTCATTTACTCAAGAGTTGGAAAAGAATAATGTCACCAACATCCAATATGTCCGTTCATGCGAGAACTCGGCGGATCTTCTCACAAAGGCCCTTCCCACCTCAGTATTCAGGAAACATGTTCATGACATCGGCATGCGAAAGCTACAAAACTTATGAAGAGATCACTCTTGCCAACATCAGGGGGAGGTTTACGTGGCTGCACTCTTTTTCCTTATCTTGGTTTTTATCCCACTGGGTTTTTCCAAGTAAGGTTTTTAACGAGGCGGCGTAAACACGTAATGAGTATCCCAAGGGGGAGTGTTATGAATATTGTGGTATACTCATTAGGGTCAACATAAGTTTGGAAATTGAGTAACTTAGTCCATATATGAAGTTAATGTATTGACATTAGAGGAGTTAGATCCACATTTTATGGATCTTTCCTCCTTCCCTTTTGCTATAAAAGGGGTGCAAATGCAATGAGAAAAACACATCTTAAGCTTCCTTCTTACTCATCCTAAAAGCTCTCCCTTATCCCTCTACAAACAATATTGTGTTAAATGTTTTGTTAGAGTTTCGAAGTTACTTTACATCACCTTTGTTGAAGTTTTTTGAAGTCATTTTATAAAAAGTTTTATGTTTTTTTTGGGTGACTTAACTTAACTCGGGTTACAAAAATCACGTGAGATGGTTGAAAAACTGTATTTAAACTTTAATTTAAATTAATGAATGAGTTCACCTACCCCGTATTTACGGACAAGTATTGTAAAAATAATAAAATATTTATTGTGTTACTATAATTAGCATTTACGTAACTTTATTCTTTTTCCTCAACGTGTATTGAAAAACGTGACATGTTTATTTGTTTCTGTTGATTCTATTTTGAAAATTTTCATTTCATTTTTCAGTCGGTGTGCATTTAAAAAATACTACAGTACCAAACTGAAATAAAGTGGAATCAATGATGTACCTTTCCACTTCTATTTATTTACTCCATGATGACGCGTGTCAGATAATGTTTTTTTTGATTGGGGTTAAGTTAGTGTTAATTAATTGTTAGGGGAGGACTTGAAACCTGGCCACTTTGGGCGCAGGGCGCGGAGAGACTCCACTGAGCTCTTCTTTGCCTCCCAGATAACGTTGAATATTTTTATTATAATTTTTAAATTGATGGGAATGGACAATGGAGCATCATTGGTGCAATTCCAAGACACATGCCCAAAGTCTAAGTCTTAGTCCCTTATTGATGTAGTTTCCTCTTGCTTTCTGTGTTTTACAGGTTTGTAATCTCCTTCTAAAAAAGAAAAAGACAACGTTGAACCTTTTTATTGTAATTTTAAATTGATTTAAATAGGAATTCTCCTATACTTGGTAAAAAGGTTGTTGTTAGATTCATACAAATAAGAATTAAATATTTAATGTATATTTGTAGGACGTTATCCTAAATTTCAACATCAGCTTCTCCTAGGTATCCATTTAGGATTGCCGAAAATTTAACTCACCCAAAATAGATACCTGGATAATTGTTTACCAGCAGTCTGTCACCATGTTTCAGTAGCTGGTATACATGTGAGAACCAAAAAGCTACAGAATTGAAATTGGCGTCCAAAGTGAATGCTTTCAGTTCCACAGGAAAAACAAAATATAGAGATGTCTGAGCCAAGGTTGTAAAAATCGCGAGACGTTAGTCGGGCGAAAATGATCCTTGAACATTAATCGGGGCCTAGGCGAGGATTAATCGATTTTACTATTTTGTAGTTTTTAATATTTTTAATAATTAATAATCATATAAATATTATTATGGTATATATTTAGAGTTTGGATCAAATACAAATCAAAATTATAAATAAAAACTACAAACCCATAAAAAAATTGACATGTGTAAAAATCGATCAATCAGAATTCATCCCGTTCGGGGTTCTTTTTGTAAATAAAAAAACACACGCGGACTTATTTAAAAATACATAAAAGATAGGAGGGGTATAATCGTCCTAAAATTCGCTACAGTAAAATTCGACTGTCGCTACAGTACGTTTTTAAGTCTGATTAACGTGCGTTAAGTCTGATCATTGTGAGTAAAATTTGACTTTTGCTACAGCAAAATAGATGATGATCAGACTTTAAAAAAATAAATAATCAGACTTAATAATAGACGATGATCAGACTTAATAATAGACAATGATCAGACTTAATATTGAGAATGATCAGACTTAAAATTGACAATGATCAGACTTAAAAGTGATAATGATCAGACTGAGACTTGATAATGATCAGACTTAATAATAGACAATGATCAGACTTAAAATTGACAATGATCAGACTTAAAATTGATAAAGATCAGACTTAGAATTTATAATGATCAGACTTAATAATAGACAATGATCAAACTTAATAATTGACAATGATCAGACTTAATAATAGACAATGATCAGACTTAATATTGATAATGATCAGACTTAAAATTGACAATGATCAGACTTAAAATTGATAATGATCAGACTTAGAATTTATAATGATCAGACTTAATAATAGACAATGATCAGACTTAAAATTGACAATGATCAGACTTAAAATTGATAATGATCACACTTAGAATTTATAATGATCTGACTTAATAATAGACAATGATCAAACTTAATAATTGACAATGATCAGACTTAATAATAGACAATGATCAGACTTAATATTGATAATGATCAGACTTAAAAGTCTGATCGTTGCTTGTTTTAAGTCTGATCATTGCTGTTTTTAAGTCTGATCATTGCTGTTTTTAAGTCTGATCATTGCTGTTTTTTAAGTCTGATCATTGTTGTTTGTAAGTCTGATCATTGCGGTTTTTAAGTTTGATCGTTGCTTGTTTTAAGTCTGATCATTGCTATTTTTAAGTCTGATCATTGCTGTTTTTAAGTCTGATCATTGTTGTTTTTAAGTCTGATCATTGCAGTTTTTAAGTCTGATCATTGCTGTTTTTTTAAGTCTGATCATTGTTGTTTGTAAGTCTGATCATTGCGGTTTTTAAGTTTGATCGTTGCTTGTTTTAAGTCTGATCATTGCTGTTTTTAAGTCTGATCATTGCTGTTTTTAACTCTGAACATTGCTTGTTTTAAGTATGATCATTGCTGTTTTTAAGTCTGATCGTTGCTTGTTTTAAGTCTGATCATTGCTGTTTTAAGTCTGATCGTTGCTTGTTTTAAGTCTGATCATTGCTGTTTTTAAGTCTGATCATTGCTGTTTTTTAAGTCTGATCATTGGTGTTTTTAAGTCTGATCATATCTGTTTTTAAGTCTGATCGTTGCTTGTTTTAAGTCTGAACATTGCTGTTTTTTAAGTCTGATCGTTGCTTGTTTTAAGTCTGATCATTGCTGTTTTTAAGTCTGATTGTTGCTTGTTTTAAGTCTGATCATTGCTGTTTTTAAGTCTGATCGTTGCTTGTTTTAAGTCTGATCATTGCTGTTTTTAAGTCTGATCATTGCTGTTTTTTAAGTCTGATCATTGATGTTTTTAAGTCTGATCATTGCTGTTTTTAAGTCTGATCGTTGCTTGTTTTAAGTCTGATCATTGCTGTTTTTAAGTCTGATCATTGCTTGTTTTAAGTCTGATCATTGCTGTTTTTAAGTCTGATCATTGATGTTTTTAAGTCTGATCGTTGCTTGTTTTAAGTCTGATCATTGCTGTTTTTAAGTCTGATCATTGCTTGTTTTAAGTCTGATCATTGATGTTTTTAAGTCTGATCATTAAGTATTTTAAGTCTGGTCATTGTTACTTTTTAAGTCTGATCATTAAGTATTTTAAGTCTGGTCATTGTTGCTTTTTAAGTCTGATCATTAACAACTCTTGGAGTAAATTGAAAATAACATTATTAGGTTTATACCCCTCCGTGTGAAATGACTATAATTCCCCTCCGTGTGTTTGTTCGGGATTTCGACTAAATGGGACACGTGTAAGCTTAAAAATCGATTTGTAGTTTTTATTTATAAATTGGTTTGTACCGAACCGCACTCTATATTTTATTGTATTTTAATATATAAAAAAATTAATCTGATGATAAAGATATTTTAATAGTTTATTAAATATTAAAATAATATAATACATAGGTAAACTATATAAAAATAAAGGACTTTTTTCATTTTGATCAAGAAGTTGGTCATCTGGTTAACGCTTAGGCGAATTTAGAGAGCGATTAGGCGGTGACTAGTCGGGTCTATACGGCGAGTAGGCGGAAAAAGATTCGGTGCAAAATTAAATTTTTGGTACAAAATACAAACTAATCATAGCCATTGATCTTGTGATTTGAATGGATGAGATTAAATCTTAATTTTTTGGTATTTTTATTGGTGACGAATTATAAAATGAAACTAACGAACTATGTCGTCTTTTCATTTTTCGGCTCGAAAAGTGATGAACTCTAAAATAAGCTGACGAATTATAAAATAATTTTGACAAATTTTGTATTTTGTACCAAAATTTAACTTTGTACCTGATTGACTCTATCAAAATATATCTCTTTTTATAGGTCTTCAAAAATTATGAAAATTGGTGATTATTTTATTTTTGAATACTATGTAATTTTCAAAATATATTCATTACAAAATCTATATCTAAACTGATAAAATTCTGACGTTTGACAGGTGTCGCATTGTGATTGGTTCAACTCTCATGATCAAAACTAAAAAAAGATCATGAGATGATCAGATTTTGGTTTGATCAAGAGATCATGAGTAGCCCAGTGGGGCACTTCCCCCTGCGTGCCAAAATGGTCCAGGGTTCGATCCTCACTAACCTAACTTCTAACCACTAACACCTGTATCAAAAAAAAAAGATGAGTTTTTCTATGACTAAAAAAATAATGATGGGATTGCATGATTTTTTCAATCACCTCCCATGACTCTTTTTCATCCTCCAAAAGATCATAGTGGGGATGCTCTTAAGACACTTTAGGCATGGATGAAATTAAACTGTAGCAACTGGTGAAATCAACTCAAGAGACTAAAAAAAAAGAAACTTAAAAAAATATGAAAGGATCGGACAATCACCGGTGACTCGAACAATGTTGACCACTGCTCTTAACACATTTAAAACACTAAAGTTGTCTGGGAAAAAAGTAGTATTATAGCATCATTATACCACAAACCTCAAAATAGTCTTAACACAGTTTAAGTTCCTGTGACACACAGTTGGGAGTTGGAACAAACACACATAAACCCAAACGAAGCAGGGACTACCAGTCTACTAAATGGCAGACCAAAGACTACTTAAAATCATACAAACACAAGTAGAATCAAATAAGTTCCTGAGGTTGCATATTCTGAGGGGCTGACACGAGTGAAGTTTTACTTCGTACTTACAATCTCAACTGGTCAAATGACCAGGGTTCACAATCCATCCCAGTTTTATCTGCTTCCATTGGATTTCTACTGCTACTAGCAGGATTTGTAGGCAGTGAACCGGCTATCGTGTTCTGAGACTTGGTTTCCATTGTCAACATTTTCAGAGATATTTGTCGCAGATAATCAGACTGCAATATAAATATCATCATTCCTCAGTGTGACTATATGTCAGTGTGTGGACTAAACAAGTACATGGAAAATGGAGACATTAGCAGAAGGAAAATGTACCTGGCTTGTTGCAGCACTGTAAATTTTCTCCTCAAATCTGACTGCAATTTTTTTCAGCTCAAGTAACCCATCCTGTCCGGAAAATGGAAGGTGCTTCTTCAAGATCTCCATTCTACCCTTGCAAAAAATCAAATAGAAAAACAAATAACGTAACAATCAACATATATGAACTTCTTGAAAAGCTTAAATTTTCTTCGTTGTGTATAGATAAAACAATCTTTAGTAAATTTTCTTGGTAATGGATGGAAAATCCTAAACCTTCAGAAGAACTCTACAACATCCTACGAACTACAGATTCTTCGCAAATGAATCCACTAGAACAGCGAGGCCCAATTAAATACGTTATTCAATAAATATACATGCAAAGGGAAGTCAACGACTAGGGTACCAGGAAATCGTTCAAAAGTGATTAAAAGGAGCAGCACAGGAAATCTTTCATCTCGCCTGCCTATAGAATTTTGTATAAAACTAGGGTTCCAATTCTTAATCCCAAAACCCTATCCCCAGCAAGAATTGAGCCAAATCTAAAACGAAAAGTGAAATTAAAAGCGAGAGATAAGAAAATACATCTTATTGACGATTCGGGGACGGGTATCAGGCTGCAGCATCGACCTCCAATCACCGGCGTCGGGCGGCGGATCCGATTGCGCGGGCCTCGACTCCATTGAATTCAAACCCGTTGATTACGAATTCGTTGCGTAATCTTGAACACTTAGGGCATGGAGAGATTCTCGAGTAGTCGTGGTGGACAGTAGAAAGAGAAAGGCACAATGGACGATAGTTTTGGAATGTCGTACTCCATTTTCCATCGGGCATGTACTACATAAAATACAAGACGGCCCCGAAGGTTTCATACTATTACCAAAAAATTGAAAATGATATGGCTTTATCATATGCCATTGTTGATTCAAACTGATGATACTGGCATAGCTTCTCACAAGTTATATATATTAATGTGTTATCATCTCATTCTCCCTATATTTAGTAAGATCTTAATAATTCGAGAAGCCTGGATTTATTATCAAAATACAGGCATTCTCAACTATTTCCTGCAACATTGGAAGTTTTTTGCGAAGCTTAGGATATTCAAGACAACGTTGGACCGTATCATTACATTTTTGCAAGTTAGTAAAATGAATGTTAACCCTGCACACAGGGAGAAGTTGGCTTCCTATGAGAAGCAGATTTCTGAACTCAACCCGGGCAAGTTCCTCCACATATGCAGTCTATGCTCCTGGCCCAGTCCCAAAATATTCAGAGCCATGTGATGATGCAACAAAACACCTCAACTCTGCAACATAATCCAATGTCTTTCGTAGCTGGGGTCTCAAATACACAGCAGAACATGATTGGTTCAGTACAACCTGTGCCAAATGTAGAAGCAGGACAAGGTGGTGGATTGGCCTCCTTACAACAGGGAGTAGGAAGACATAATTCAGTGAGTGCTCCTCAGCAGACAAACATGAATGCACTGTCGTCGCAGAATGGGGTTAACTTGCTTCAGCCGAACATCTCTAATCTTCAGTCAAACAGTAATGTGAATCAGCATCATTTAAAGGAACAACATATAATGCAGAGCCAACAACTCAAACACCAGCTCCAGCAACGACAGATGAAGCAACAAATGATGCAGAATCAACATATAGAAGAACAAAGGCAGGACATTTAGCATTCAAGTAAAGACAAGAATCATATTTACTCTTAGAGAAACCAAAGTCAATCATGCAAGCATCAAATTTCTTATTCCATTGCCTTGGGGATTGTTTTAAGCCATATATAGATTTATTCAGATAACATACATGATCAATGAATTTTCTATTAACAAAACCTTTTGGTTGTTTCATATAAATAGTTTCCTCTAGGTCTCCTTTCAAGAAGGCAGTTTTAACATCCATTTGGTCAATTTCCCAGTTAAAAACAGTAGACATAACTAATAAAAGCCTCAAGGTTTTATATTTCACGACTGGAGCAAAGATGTCATTATAGTCAATTCCTTCCTTTTGAGAAAAACCTTTTGCAACAAGCCCATCTTTGAACCTTGGAGGTTCAGCAGGCCTGTTGCCATCTTTTAATCTGAAAATCCATTTACAACCAATGGCTCTTGCATTTTTAGGCAATGAAACTAATTTCAAGATATTATTATCATACATGGATTGAATTTCATCATGCATCGCATTAATCCATTCAGTCGCTAGCTTACAACTTACTGCTTCTTCAAAGGTTACAGTGACATGTATATCATGTTTTATCAATTCAGACACCATCAATGCATATTCAAGCACATTTGTGACACAATCATCATATCTCCTATTAATTATTCTGTTTCTAGGTTCTTTGTCCCGAGATAATACATAATTAGCTAATGGATTTTCACTCTCAACATGGTTAGCATTCTCAACAATAACATCATGCATATTATCAACAATATCAGCAACATGATCAGCATCAGCGTTATTCACAACATTTCCGTTGTTCCCAATTTTTTCAATATTTAAGGGCTGATCATGTTCAGGATTTCTAACCTCTCCCCCACCTAATTGGTGAGGTGCTGACCTTCATCTTCAGTGTGGCCATTCTGCAGCACACCTTGATCAAATTCACCTTGATCATCAGTTCCATCTTGTTGATTTACCATGTAAGTTCCGGGCACAAAGTCCTCACCACAGTCACTGTGTGATCCTGAAACTTGCTCACTTTGAGATGTTAGTCTTGACTTGAAATGAAAATCATTCTCATTAAAAGTCACAGACCCAGATACTATTACTTTATAACCACCAGATTGAATAAGCAACAATTTGTAACCCTTTGTTACCTCAGGATACCCAATCATCACACACTTGAGAGCTCTTGGTTGGAGCTTTCCGTGTGAAACATGGGCATAAGCTATGCAACCAAAAGGCCTCAAGTAGGACGGATTTGGTTTCCTCCCAAACCACATTTCAAAAGGAGTCTTAAAATCTATAGCAGATGAGGGACACCTATTGATTAAATAGCATGTAGTTATGACAGCTTCACCCCACATAGAATGTTTCATACCAGAACTGAGTAATAAGCATCTCTCCTTTTCTAACAAAGTCATATTCATTCTTTCAGCTGTGCCATTTTGTTGTGGGGTTCCGGGAACAGTTAAGAGTCTTTTAACACCATTCTCTTTACAAAACAGATTAAATTCATTGTTGTAAAATTCCAAGCCATTATCAGTTTTGAGACTAATTAGTTTCAAACCAGTTTGGTTTTCTACCATGGCTTTCCAGTGTTTAAAGTAATCAAAAGCTTCATTTTTATATTTCAGCAAGTAAACCCAGACTCTCCTAGTAAAGTGATCAATTAAAGACAAGAAATAAAGCCTTCCACCAACAGTTGGGACCTGGGAAGGAACCCATAAATCAGCATGAACATATTCAAGAGGCTTAAGAGCCTTATAAGATGATTTAGGAAAAGGGTGAGCAGATTTATTGCTCAAAATATGTGTTTCACAAAAAGTCAACTCAGCAGGGGAAATAGTCAATATTCCAGATTTAGCCATGTTACTCAATCCCTTATTTCCTATGTGTCCAAGCCTAGCATGCCATCGTTTAATTTCATTGATGTTCTTAGCAGCATGGTGATCAATAGCATTCAGTTCATGTGAAGAATCAACATAATATAGGCCACCATTTTTAATGGCTCTAATGACTACTCTGTCATTTTTAATTACTTCCTTTATGTCATTACTAGTATTGATTTTCAGGTGTTGATAGACGGATTTAGATAAGAGGTTTCTCCTAATGTGGAGCACCCATCTAACATTTTGTATGATCCTGGTCACACCATCAAACATTACAAGGGGAAAAGAACCAATGCCTTTTATTTTCAAGGTAGTATGATCACCCAAAATAACTTCACCACCATCAATTAACTTCAAGGAATTAAAAGAGATTTAGAAAGAGTACCATGCATAGTACAACCAAAGTCCAAAATCCAAGAATCAACATCATCAGTTGAGGAAACAACAAGCAATTCATTTCTGTAGATATTACCATGTTCACAAATATTTGTAAAACCAGTTTGTTTAGCATTTTGATCATTGTTACTACCATTTGACCTCTCTCATGTTGTTTCTTAGTACAAGTAGTAGCATAATGACCATTCTTACCACAATAATAACACGTAACTGTTACTAGTGATCTATTGGGCTGCCCTGAGTTAGAAGTTGATTTTACAGGTGATTTATTCTTATGTTTGTGCCTTTTTTTGCCCTAAAACATCATTACTTCATTCTTATTGTCAGATTTATTTTCAAGCCTAGCTGAGCCCTTCGACTTAAACACCTTAAGTGTATCATTTTTCTGCACAATAGTTTCAGTAATTTTAGCAACAGAAATCTCATCCCTACCATATTGAATAACATCTTTAACAATGTCAAACTGAGGGGGCAAATCATTCAGTAAAATAACAGCTTGGTGGGTTTCTTCTATCTTATCCTTACATCTAGCCAAATCTTGTGTCATTCTAAGAAAAGCATCAAGATTTTCTTGAATATATAAAGATGTATCCATTCTAAAATTGAACAACTTGCATAGCGAAGCAATTCTACTAGGCAGAGACTTAGATAGATTCAAGAGTATCTCATAGCTCTGTTGGGTCCGAAATGCTTATCACTTGCTTTAGAACATCATCAGCAAGTCTTACCATTATTTTTGAATGAGCCAGTTCCCTCAGCTCTTGCTTCCTTTCTTCTGATGTGGGATCCAACCACTCACCAGTCACTGCTCTAGCTATAACACTTCTCTCTTATCAGTATTACTTTCATCTTCACCCTCCACATGGAGAAGTGAGTGGTGCCATCATAGGGCTTCAGTCTCACACTGTCAGCCATCAATGAACACACACAATCAGTCCTTATTTAAGAGGATAAGAACAGACGACAAGATTAGAAAGCACAACAGGGTCAAGGTTCATAATGGAACACCCTATCACCAAGGACCGTCCCTAATCAAGATCAATAGAAATCGATCAAGATCATTTCGGCTCTGATACCAATTGATAATGCAAAATATCTAGGTTAATTTTAGCTTTATTGATTGAGCAAAAATATACAAGAGAGTTTTAAGGTGAGACTCATAGAACCATAGGTTCCCACCCAATCCAAATTATACAAACTGAGCAGTGAAATTCAAATTAAACGAAACTGGGACTTTCCTGTGTGACGACGAACCAAAGCCCTATATCAACTCATTGCAATCGTCACCGAAATCTCCTCGACGACTCCACCCTGCAGCTGTCCTTCGACTTGTCGATTTC
The DNA here is from genome assembly GCA_033675395.1 of Rhodiola chrysanthemifolia. Taxonomy (NCBI): domain Eukaryota; kingdom Viridiplantae; phylum Streptophyta; class Magnoliopsida; order Saxifragales; family Crassulaceae; genus Rhodiola; species Rhodiola chrysanthemifolia. The sequence continues at coordinate 19,254,444 of CM066204.1, forward strand.
GGATTGTTCTCGCACACACGCACCAATCGCCAATGATCAACGTTGAATCACTCTCAGTCGATCACTCTCTGATTTTCAGCGCTCTCAATTTGCAAACTCGCTCTTGATCTCAGAATTCCCAAATTTGAACTCGTAAACCATAATTTGATTTCCAGGCGCCTTATATGGAAAGCTCGAGCTTCGTTGAAACGCATCGTTTGAGCGTAACAGAAATCACGACCATTGGCGCGTCTCTCCGTTTTATGGAACGATGTCGTTGAAGCTGGGCTCGGAGACGCCGACCGAAACGACGACGTTTCCTTTACTACAAAAACACCCGCTTCTCCACAACGACGCCGTAAAACTCAGGACTCAACAACCTTAAAAACGTAGATTTGGACTTAACCAAAAACCCTGCATTTTGACACGAAAAACACCAGCACAACATACCAGCTTCCCAAACACATAACTCAATCATACTTGCTGAATCAACATGTTTAGGATTACATAATCTCAACATGATGCCTCATAATTGAGTTGATAATTGATATTCCCAGCTTGTAAAGAACATCAATTATTAATTGTTACCATTTTATTCACGCGTATCAATATTAATTTGATTCAATGCGCGCTTCTTAAACAGTTAATCCCGCATTGTCTATAGAACAAAGCAAATTCAAGTTGAACCCAAAAAAATATTAAACTCTAAACAAGAATATATAATCCAATTTGGATTTGAAATCAATCGAAGAGAGCATAAACTTATTGTACGTCAGTCCAATACAAAGACGGTCGTCACAAAGATTAATTCGTATGTCAACAATGTCACTTCATTGTGTTGTGTAGGAAGGTAAGACAAGAAAAATAATTATAAAAAAAAAAGTCGAAGATAGAAATATCTTGCATTAAGCAATGCTAAAAGAGAGCCAACTTATTGCAAACGAAGTTTAGAAAACCAGCATTTAAGGCTTGAAATGTTCTCCAAAGACATGTAAAATTGAAAACGTTAAATGGCACAACTGTCACACATAACAACAGGTCTTGCTAACCAGTCCTATTCATTCATATTGGTCTTCGCATTTGTGCTAGCCATTTAAGAGTAATGCGATTTTTTAAAAATAATTTCCTTTTTTATTGGATAATACTTTTCTTTCTAATAAATATTTGTTTATGTTACAGTAAAAATAAGTTTTATGTTTTTTTTGGTGACTTGACTCGGGTTACAAAAATCACGTGGGATGGTTCAAAAACTGTATTGAAACTTTAATTTAAATCAATGAATGAGTTCACCTACCCCGTTTTTACGGACGAGTATTGTAAAAATACTAAAATATTCACTGTGTTACTATTATTAGCATTTACGTAACTTTATACCACAAACCTCAAAATAGTCTTAACACAATTTAAGTTACTGTCACATAGTTAGGAGCTGAAACTTAGAACAAACACACATAAAACCTGACTAAACAGGGACTACCAGTCTGCATCATGGATAGTGGTCTAACGGTCATAATCTTGGTCGAATGATCAAGAGGTCGACGGTTTGAACCTTCTTGGATGCACCGGCATAAATTTGGAATTTGTCCATTCATTGCTTATCATAGTGGAATTTAAATTTTTTTTTTTAAAAAGGGGACTACCAGTCTACTAAATGGCAGACCAAAGACTACTTCAATCATACAAGAACCAAAGACTTGTTTTTGTGGTTGTTTTCGTGTTTCTCATCAAAAAAAAAAAGAGAGACATTTGAAGAAGACGATGAGGAGTGAAAAAACAAAGGATCAGGAGCGCACCATATGAGAGATTTCCAGAGCTCTTAGAATCATGTACGAATGGCCCACTAGGGTGGGACAAAAGAATAGATGCAAGGAACTCGGGTTCTAGATCTGATTTCTGCTAATTCAAACATAGATGGGTGGAAAAGAGACAATGCGAGAGAATAAGCGGAATGACTTGCCCCTCTAAAAAGATTTGCCTAAAAAATGTATGCATAGAAAATGTTTCAGTATGACATAAATCATGTATCACACTTTTACTCGACACTTAAAAAAAAAAGAATTCAGACATAAAATGCCTCTAAGAAATCCAGCTGCAGTGATAATTGATGCATACTCGATTAATAAAAAATATGTCCGAGCAATGACATTCTATAGATGATAAAGCAACGAGCGTGCAAATGAAATGAGATTTTGACATCATGAAATCAAACGCACACCAGAGTTCAGCTCAAAACGGGCGTCTGAAATTGTCTGGCAAACAAAACTAAATATGAAATCAAAATGCATATACCATAGTTCAGTTCAAGACGATATCCGAAATTGTCTGGCAAAACAAAAGTTAACATGAAATAAAATGTTCTGCTGAAATAGGAGAGGTCTTTCATCAGCTTACCAGTTCAAACAGGAGTAGATGAAAGTATTTTATTCTCAATGATGACTGATACTCATAATCATGTGAAATGCGAAAGCTTCCAAGTCCATGTATCCTGAGAAATGACTCCATCAACACGCCCTTGGCCCATTTATCCCTGTCTTCTTAATACTCCAACCAGCTAAATTCATTCATGTCACTAGCACAATCTGGTTGTTCAGGTTCAATTGCTATCGCTTCTTGCATCAGAGCTGTTAAAATTTCCAACTGACGCATACCGCTGAGATTGCGAAGGACACAAACCAGAGGGGTTAATGACTATACCGGGATTCAAAACATCATCTGTTTCATGCCCAGGAGGACACAAGCTAAGAGAGGTCAAGCGATTAAATGTCGGGCCAGGGGTAGAAACAACAAAAGCTGGAGGAAGATAAGCATTGACAGAAGCATTTGCAAGACGGGGAGGAGAAACACGGCAAGGAGAGGTAGAAGCTAAAGTGGGCAATGGGGGTGAGATTGAATTTGATGTGGACGAATGTCTGCCGTTCACATTCCCACGAGCAGTAGCACTCCGCATCCGACTTTGATTATTTTTCCTCAAGTTCCCATATTGCTTTCTTAGTTTGGAATTCCACCGATTCTTAACCTGATTATCAGTCCTGAATTCCAATATTTTAGCAATCACAGACCACTTTCCATTTCTGCCTCCCTTCTTGATCATGCTGACAATGATTTTATCTTCCGCAGGGGTAAATGGCTGATGATTTATTTTAGGATTTAGCTGATTGCACCACCTAAGCCTGCATGACTTAGGAGTTCTTTCGAGCTCCCTAGCTACTCTTCTCCATTTTCCTTCTCCGTTTATGGTAACAAAATTTATCAGCCATTTGTCCTCTTCGAGATCCCATGGCCCCTTTGTCAGATTGCCTTTCTCGCCATCACATCCGTCTTTCAAAACGATGTCGTTCGGGTCGATGATGGAGTTGACACTGGAATTGAACTCGCCCTCACTGCTGAACTCGTCACCGCTGTACCCATCCATTGTTGAATTGCACACCTTACAAAGATACGAATTTTGCTATTTTAAAGAGAAAATTATAATGTTTCCGATCTTCCAAATTTCAGCAAAATTGAACGCCTTAAATGATAAACATACCACGAAATCGAATTTCAATAACATCAAAGAAGAAGAAGAGATGATTAATGGAAGAAGGAGAACAGAGATTCAAACCTGGGGAGAGATGACTGCGATTGAGGCCAAGTGAGGGAAGCTTCTGCTCTCTGAGAAATAAAGCTCCTACAACTGTTTTGCTTTATATAGGAAAAAAAAGGGTACTTGATGTTATTTTCTTCAAAAATTTTTTTCTAAAAATAGGAAAAAACTAATTTTCTTTATTTTTTCTTTTACGGAACCACTTTTATGAGACCAACATTTAATATTTTTTTTTAAGTGGAATTGGAATTGGTCGAGAAATATTAACACTAATAATCGCTGTGGTTGGTAAAATTTTTATGGGGAATACCAATGACAAGAAAATTATCAATAAAAAATTCAGTTAATGGACTATTTTTTTGTCCAACATCGATTTCCTGAGACGTACAATGTATGCATTCAATAGATAGAGTCTTATACATTCCAAATTCCCAAAGAATTACGCGTAAAGTGAAAACAGGAACAAAAACAATTTGTTTAAAGTTGAAAGAACTTTACACAAATTGAGAAAGTAATCTGAGGAATTTGTTTCTTGAGCATATAAATTTACCATTTATGTTTTTATCGGATAGAATACATGACGAAACATTAGCGTGTCATCGACATCCGGTCACCAATTCTTTTCTAAAAATGACAATACATTTTTTTAATCTACGCGATAAACGACTTGACTACTAAATAAAGAGATATGCGTGATGGAACAATTTCTAGAAAGTTACAAAGAGTGGTTAACTTACGCAAACATTTTCTTGATTTGGATTGCGACATAGAAGTGTTCCTGAAAGTATCCATTCCTTGCTTTGAATATATATCTCTAGTACTTGGATAGTTTCTTCATCAAATTCCATCTGAAGATGAGAAAAAAGTGTACGGGGTTAGCCTCTTTCATTACTAGCAAAAAAAATAGAAAAGATACAATAAGGAGATCTAACGACATATTTTCAATGACACTGTAGTTCTAAGTGAGATTTATTATTTCAGGAACTCACCACAAATGGTTTACAGTGAAAAACACAAGGATGAAAAAACAACATAGAAGATTATCATGATTCCACAAATTAGATGCAGGGAATGCAATTAACACTAGAGCAACAATTAAATAACAGTCTCCTTTCTCCATCAAAATTTCCTTTTGAAAATACAGCACACGGGAATGATTAACTTTACGTAGCTGTAAGAACGTATATTCCTCAATCCTCACATTGCACTAAAAATTCCGAGAAAATTTTTTTGCCGATGAATGAGTACATGAAAATACTAACATTTTCCACACAAAGATCAATGTATCATGTATGCTTTCAACACATCTTAAATGAATGTAAAGCATAACTGATTGTAAAGCCTTTCAGCTTTACCGTAAAGGGTATTGAAGAGTTTACTAACAAACTTCGCGCATTTACATTCAAATTAAAATGCAAAGAACAGACTTGATAATAGAAATAGTAACAGTAATGCATCAAGCCTCTCATTTGTCTCTTCAGGTATAATGTTTCATTCATGGTTATTTTGCCAAGTACAGCATTGAGAGACATGCAACTGAAAATTTTGACAAGGAAGGTACCTGTCACCAAATTGCAAGAGCAAGCCTGTTCAATGAAATGATGGAGTTAGTTTGAATCTCTCACAATGATTTCCCTTTGGAACACATGGGATGCGTTGTACGGGCAAGCGAGAGACTCACTGAATATATATTCGCAAATGAGTACCCCCCTCCCTGACGGGACCACACTAGTTGTTGTGCTTTCAGCTTGCCCATGTTTAAAGCCTTTAATAGTGAATCCAAGATATGGTATCTCGGGTATCCATATCGTCAATTTTTTTTTTTGGAAATAGAAATGCAGCTGCACCTTGCAAACCCTGCAGAAGCTTTTAAAACAACCAATATATCACGAACCATTCCTTCCCTCAGCGGTTTCCGAAATAAAATAAGGACGCAGATACGATCACGCTCCACGAACACAGTTATAATAGCAGTCCAAAGAACAATATCACCATCACCAACTGTTTGCATGAAGAGCCTTTCGAGTTTCGAAATCACTAGCCTCTCCTCCATTGTAAAATGAATAACATTTTACCAGATCAGTTCGAAATCAAATTCTGAAACTTCATCATTTCAAAAATTCTTCTACCATCAAATTCTCTGAATCTCTTGAGATACATGGTAATGACATCACTAGCTACATAAGCATCATAACCAATTTTCAAAGCAAACGCATGTACCCGCCTGCCAGACTCCCCACAGCACGAACTAAGCACACTCCAGAGCAAATTCTATTGGTCGACAATGCCTCAACATATCCAAAAAGAGACAAAAAAAAACACTCATTCCCCATTCCATTTTGTTCATACCAGATATCAAAACACTACAAGTGGTAATATTTCTGTAAGACATTTCATCAAACAGGTTGCGCTCATTGCCCAAGCAGCCACTTTTTGCATACATATTGATCAAATGATCGACCACAGCCAAACCAGACAATCTAGATCCATAATTCAAAACGATATGACAGTGCCAGGAAGGGCCTTGTCGAAACAAATAGTGACGAAGCGCAGGCGCTGAACAAGGCACCGTAAATGTTATTCGAAACATGTGTATGTAGAAGAGATGGATCGAGTTTGTAGAACACAGACTTTGCTTCATGGACACTTACGCACGCGCAGAAAGATCTGATTTTTTTCCAATGGATTGGAGCAGTGCGGGTCGTGATCCGAACAGGTAAAATTTGCATACTCTTTTAGGATAAAATGTAATTTTTTTTATTGGGTTAGGGTGGGTTTCGAAAATGTTGTACCAACTCAACAATCACCTAATTGTCAGATAAAGTGTAAAATTTCGATATCATAAATTTTATTTTGGAATATAACAATAAAGCATGTATCAATGTTACTTTCTTCACGGTTGCTGCGGCGTGGTGGATTCCAGATTTGGGAGTCCAAGACGTAACTTTTGGATGTTTTTTTGGTATATTTGTGTTGTTGTTTTTTTTCTCTCTAATGACTATGTCCACTTAAGAGAGTCGTTTCAGTCGAATGTGTTCTATGTGTTCAGACTGCTTTAGCGGTTTTCGTTCAAATCTAGTTCTGTATGCATATGGTTCCTATTTTGATCAGCTGGATGACCCACCATCTGAGGCATGAGGCCAAGCGGAGCAGTAGTCCACTTATCTATTACGAGGTTTATTTATGTTGTTGGCTCTAGTCCAGTTTCTCTAGCTGTCACGAGAGGTGGTGTAGTCGAGCAAAAAAAATCATTTTATATAACGGTGGGAATTTATGTGTTTTAAATCAAAACTACCGAATTTTAAAAATGCTCCATCTTTAATTTAGAGATTATATTATTAAAATAATATATTTTTTTATTTAAACTACATCATTTTCAAATAACTGCTTTTAATTTGTCCGCAAGATATAAATACTAGTATGAGACTAGTTCATAATTACTTTAACAAGTTGATATTAGATAACTAGTGAATTTTAACATGAACATTTCAAAGTTTTGGTTGAATATCTTTATCAAGTTTGATTCGTATGTCGACTCTTTCTTCCACTCTCACAACCATATGCCAGTTGCATATGGTGAAGGACTTATCAAAATCACAATTTCATCCCCCTTTTGTGCCAAATCATACTTATAATCTCAGTAGAGTGCGCTGCAGAACATGTTCTCATGATTCCAATTTGCTGCAACCAAGCAGGGCTGAAGAAATAAGTAATGCGCATAAACTGTTTGATAAAATGTCTGAGAGATACCGATTTTTGTTCTTCTTTGATCACCTGGCACGCGCGACGTGGGAACTTCCACATTGCTTTCCGATTGTTTACAGAAATGGTTCATGAAAGTCTGATGCCGGATGAAGTAGCTGTAGCGAGCTTGATTCGATCAAGTGGCAATAGTCTGGAGGGGAAGGTTTTAGGCCTTCAACTCCACGGCTGGGTTCTTTGTTCTGGTTTGGGGTTCAGCAGAAATGTGAGGGCTGCTCTTATTTTTATGTATTCCTGTTATGAGAACTTGGATGATGCTAGACGGGTTTTTGACGAGGTTCATGTTGGTGCTGCTGAGTCCCTGGAATGGGATTCGATTGTTGCTGCATATGTGCGCTGGGGACATTGGACTAATGCTTTTATTCTGTTCAGTAAATTGTTGTACCTAGGAATGATTCTTCCGACGGTGATGACCTATGCGAGTATTGTCAGTGCTTGTGGCTCCGCAAGGGAAGAAAACTATTGTGCCATGGTTCTTGGAAGACTTATAAAAGATGGGCCAGAGCTAGAAGATGCGACTATGTTGTGGAACACTGTGGTAACCATGTACAGTAAATTAGGGAATCCTAAAGATGCGAAAAAAGTGTTTGAAAAAATCTCTAGGAAGGACGTCGTTTCTTGGAATGCAGTCATTGCAGCACACGAACATAACGGAGATGAGGCGTCTGCACTGGTCTTGTTTCGTCGAATGATAAGAGAGAAAGAGACACTGCAACCAAATAGGATCACTTTCCTTAGCGTCATCAGCGCTCTTTCTGCAGTTTCGGGTCTAAAGCAAGGAAGGGAAATGCATGCCCATGTAGTCAGGTTAGGGCTGGATTCCAACTGCAGTGTGGCAAATGCCTTAATCAACTTGTACTCCAAATGTCGCCGAGTTGAAGATGCAAAAAAGATTTTCGATAAGCTGCTTCTGAATGACGCTATTTCGTGGAACTCTATGTTAGCTGGTTATCAGCAGAATGAGCAGGTTGAAAATTGTTTTGGTCTATTTAACTTACTTCTTGAATCCGGGGTTAAGCCAGACTCGCATAGCTTCACTATCATTCTGACAGCAGCTACACGTAATCCGTTGAATGTATCGTTCCTGAAAATATGTAGTGCTGTACACGGTTATTTTCTGAAGACATATTCTCCTGCAGAAGCGTCGGTATCTATTCAAAATGCTCTCGTTACAGCATACGGTAGGTTCAGATGTGTTGTGGATGCTGAGAAGATTTTTGATAGGATGAGTAAAAAAGATACATTTACCTGGAATGCGAAGATGGATGCATACACCAGTAATTCTCTGTTTGAGGAGGCCCTTAGGACATTTACAGATATGTTGCAGCTGGACGTACAGTTTGATCAGTCGAGTTTCTCCATCATTCTCTCTGCGTGTGGTCGATCAGTATCTCTGGAGCATGGGAAGCAGTTGCATGCGATTATTTTAAAGCTCGTGAATCACAGAGACTTGGCTCATTCAAATTCCCTTTTGTCGACTTACAATTCATTGCTGTCAATGTATTCAAAATGTGGCGAGATAGATGATGCAGCTCGAGTCTTTAACATGATGCAAAATACAGATGTTTTCACTTGGACAGCTATGATTACAGCCTACGCATATCATGGAATGGCAACGAGATCTCTCCAGCTTTACGAAAAAATGTTAAACACTGGTGTTCAGCCAAACCATGTTACCTTCCTCGGCGTTCTCACAGCTTGTGCCCATAGCGGCCTGATTGATGATGGGGTCCGTTTGTTCAACTCCATGTCTCACGATCACGGGCTAAGCCCCGGGATAGAACACTATGCTTGCCTGGTTGATCTATATAGTCGATCAGGTCAGTTTGACCTCGCCAAAAGTGTAATCCAGAGTGCGATTTCCATCTTCGGGACAAATATAGCTGGAACTGCAGATCTTCACAGGGTTTTACTTGGAGCATGTCATGCTAGAAACAAGTTAGATCTAGGCATAAGCACTGCGTCAATGATACTAGAACTAGAGCCAAATGACGAGGCTACACACGTTCTTCTTGCCAATCTTTTTGCGGCTTCTGGGCTATGGGATGATGCTATTAGGATGAGGAAGGCAATAGAACGAAAAGGTTTGAGCAAAGAAATTGGGTGCAGTTGGATGGTTATTGGAAAAACTAGTCATGTATTTGTCTCTGGAGGTATCTCCCACCCTCAGAGGAAAGACATTTATGATAAGTTGAAAGAGCTGAATTTCAAGGCCAAGGGAATGGTGATGTCCCAATGACCCAATTTGTGCTTCTTTTTTTTCATCTATGTATTGAAAGAGGAAGACTGTGCAGAGCTCAAACATTAACACTTAACACTAGTCTAGTATTTTCCAAGCAAAAAAAAAAAAAAAAACACTAGTCTAGTATTTGTTGTGACCTTTGGTGAGGAGAAAGTCCAAAACTTGCTTTGGTGTCTTCCATTATATTTCAATGCAATGACAAAAAGTAAAAAAAAAAAAAACCTTGTTCCTCTCGCCCACTTCTTGGGGTACGTTTAGAAGAAATAAAGCTCACTTTCACATTCAAAAAGTATTTCTGACGAAATTTCCTCCTAAAAAATTTCCATGACAGAGTTAGATACCAATGAAATCCCAGATCAATATGACTTTTCTTTCTAAGAAAATTAAAAAAGTGAAAGAATTAGTGGTTGACTTCACTTCATAAATAAAAGTCATTTCATTTTGTTTTCTGGTCATTCAGTCTGGAACAATGATATCCAGCTTATGTAGACTAGAAAAATCAACAAAGCCGGCAAGCGTAAGATATTATGTCCTTATCACCTCTCTGCATAGGTTGAGTACTGAATTAAGCAATAGAATCTGCTGCTAATAGCCATAAGGCAAATATAATTCTCGGAAACTAACCATCTTAATGGTGCTTCCCTCAGAGCTCTCTCCCATCCTCTCCATAACATCTTTTATTTACGAATCTGCGGCACCTTCAACTGACCATCGTGCTCGAGTCCTGTGGGGGTAAGAAAATGAAAACTAGCAAATGAGCAGAAGAGTAGTTGAATCATTAAATGCTTACACAAATAATTTACAATGTTGGGTACAACAAATTAATCTCAAAGGCTGTGCCAGTGAAGGCTTTAACTACACATATATTCAGACGGTCTTCATTATCTGCCAAATTGGTGTGAACATTATACAATACATACATCCGGTAACTCCCTATAATAATAAAAAAATTAACAGTGTAATAATCCATACAACACAGTCTAAAATGGTCGATCAGAGGCCAAAAAAAATATAAAAAAAATGCTTCTAACATCATAGAAAAGGCCAATAGAAAAAACATGATTTATATCAGCAGCAAGCAAATAAAGTTCATAACAGATGGGAAGAAGTAGATATCGAAACAGATGGAGTATAGTAAGAGATTCTGAAATAAAGAATCTCCTTCGTTGGTATTCGAGAATAAAAGATCAAAGTCTACTGCAAATTGCAATGATTCTGATAATAAAAAAAGACCAAGTCTTGGGATGCTAGAAGACAAAATTTCAGAGGGTAAATTTCATGAAGAAATTATGTTGAAATAAATAGATAAATAATTTTAAAGCAGATCCTAAAAGTCTAACAAGGATTCCAATTTTGTCTGATAGTTTTTTTTCATACTTGTGCTATATTTTCTTTTCCAAAAGAAAAAGCACCAAGAGAAAAACTTGGTAAATCCACAGGTGACAATTTAAAGTGCTGAGCAGGTTGCAGGTTTTTACTCTATAAATAACTTACATAGCTTATTACTCTGAAGATAAATCCCAGCAGCTAAATCCATGGAGAACCCATTTCTGTATTTTCTTCTCTTCATAGCACTCTACATCTTCACAGCTCGTTTTCTCCACCGCATCCGCAACCTCCCACCAACTCCGTTCCCATCCTTGCCAATCATAGGCCATCTTTACCTTCTAAAGAAGCCACTCTACAGGACACTTGCTAAAGTCTCTCAGAAATATGGCCCCATCACGCTCCTCAACTTTGGATCCAGACGTGTCCTGGTGGTATCCTCACCGGAAGCGATGGAAGAATGTCTGACTAAGAATGACATCCTTTTCGCCAATCGTCCCAAGCTCATCTTCGCCAAGCACGTCGGGTACAACTACACAGGCCTGGTTTGGGCACCCTACGGAGACCACTGGCGCAATCTCCGCAAGATCTCATCTCTCGAGATCCTCTCATCCCACCGCCTTCAGATGCTTTACAGCATCCGTGCTGATGAAGCCAAATCCATGGTGCGCTATCTCTACCATCAATCAGAGGCAGAGTCAGTCAATATGAAACAGGTGTTCTTCGAGCTGACAATGAATGTGATGATGCGGATGATCGCTGGAAAGCGATATTTCGGGGATAAAGTTGCCGACTCCCAAGCAGCCAAAACGTTCCAAGCTATCGTGAGGGAGACATTCCTCCTAGCAGCTGCTACAAATCTAGGAGACTATTTACCGATAGTCAAGTGGCTGGGAGTGGGATCAACTGAGAAGAAAATCGCCGCGCTACAGGTCAAAAGAGATGCGTTTATGCAGAGCTTAGTCGATGAGCACAAGAACCGAAAAGACCTAGACGGAGAGGAGCAGCAGCAGAACCAGAAGACGATGATACAAGTCCTCTTATCTCTCCAGCAAACTGAACCTGAGTACTACACAGACATGATCATCAAAAATCTCATGCTAGTAAGTTCCTCTCTATCCAAATCTCTTCCTATAAATCCCTAATTTTCAAACCAAATTCAATCAGCAACAACTCAATTTGAATTTTCCGAACAGACCTTGTTATCGGCTGGAACGGACACGTCAGCGGGAACGATGGAGTGGGCGCTGTCTCTCCTCGTCAACAATCCAAAAATTCTCAGCAAGGCGCAGAAGGAGATCGACGCCGTGGTCGGCTCAGATCGGCTGATCGAAGAATCGGATCTGGCTAACCTTCCGTACCTTCACGCGATAATCATGGAAACGCTGCGGATGTATCCGCCAGGACCTCTCTCGGTTCCTCACGAGTCGTCCGCCGACTGCACCGTCGGCGGATACCACGTTCCTCAGGGAACGATGCTGCTGATGAACCTGTGGGCGATTCACAACGATCCGAAGCTCTGGGACGAGCCGAGGGAGTTTAAGCCGGAGAGGTTTGCGGGAGTGTTGGTTGGAGAGAGAGACGGGTTTAAACTGCTTCCGTTTGGATCAGGACGGAGGAGCTGCCCGGGGGAGGCGTTGGGGATCAGGATCGTGGGGCTGGCGGTTGGGACGGTGGTGCAGTGTTTTGACTGGGAGAGGATTGGGGAGGAGATGGTGGATATGGCGGAGGGTGCTGGGCTGACACTGCCGAAGGCGGCGGCGCTGGTGGCGAGGTGCAGCCCGAGGAAGAATTTGGTTGGCCTGTTGGGCCCACTTGCGGCCTGATGTGTATGTTTTTGGGCCCAGTGGATAAGATAAGGCTTTCACGTGTCGATTCCTTATGAGTTCAGTATCGCTAATCAATCTTCACCTTATCATTTGAATTTGGATTTGAGGGGAGCGATACCAAATACAAAAGCATCAATTTAAGTACAAAACTAATCAATCATGATTATAAGTCAGACTTTCAAATCCTCAAATATTAACAAACAAATGAATTATATTTTCACCCTCATTTCATTTCATGTATTGAATTTCATTAAATATGTGAGCATATGTATTTTTAATGATATGTAAAAGTTCATTTTGTTATAATTACCTTGGAAAATATAAAAAACTTTGGGACTAGTTAGAACTCAAATGCACTGCAATATTATTGAGGATTCAGCGAGAAGGAGGAGGTGAAGGTGTGTTTGATCCTTCACCCCGAACCTCTTATTTATATTACAACTTCCCCGACATGCATCCTCATTTTACTCAATTCACAACTTATTTTCTTTGGTGTGGGCCCCACATGTGGGTCCCACATGACAAACTTTTCTTCAATGTGCAGACCACATTTATAACACTCCCACTGGGATGCACATTAAGCGTTTTAGGCTGCCTCGTTAAAAACCTTAGTTGGAAAAACTCATTGCGATAAAAACCAACTTAAGGGAAAAAGAGTGCAGCGACGCGAAGCTCCCCCTCATATTGGCATGCGTGATGTGCTCATAAATTTTGCAGCTTTCGCATTCCTATGTCGTTGACATGTTTTCGGAATGTTGAGGTAGGGAGAGCCTTTGTAAAAAGATCTGCTGAGTTTTCATCAGAACGAACATATTGTATGCTGATAACTTTGTCTTTTTCCAGCTCTTGGGTGAATGAAAAGTATTTGGGATGGATATGCTTGATTCCATTCCAGTGTCTTTTGGTAGGAGCTGAGCTAAACCTGGCTAATAAATTAACAGCAAAAGCTATGTCAGGTCGAGTACAATTAGCAAGGTACATAAGAGCTCCAATCGCACTGAAATATGGTACTTCTTGACCAAGAATCTCCTCAGATTCTTCACATGGACGAAAAGGATCCTTGTTCACATCAAGGGATCTTACAACCATTGGGGTACTTAATGGATTTGATTTATCCATATTAAAATGTTTTATTATCTTCTTCGTATAATTCGATTGATGCACAAATATCCCATTCTGGATGTGCTCAATCTGTAATCCAAGACAATATTTTGTCTTCCCCAGATCTTTCATTTCGAATTCCTTTTTCAAATAAGAGATTACTTCCAGAATTTCTTTACTGGTACCAATGATATTCAAATCATCAACATAAACGGCAATTATTACACAACCGGATGTTGTTTTCTTAATAAAAACGCAAGGGCAAAGGGGATCATTGACATAACTCTTTTGAAATAAATATTCGCTTAATCGATTGTACCACATGCGTCCGGATTGCTTTAACCCATATAAAGATCTTTCTAACTTGATTGAATATCTTTCCCTAGGTTTGGAACTTAATGCCTCATGCATTTTAAAACCTTCAGGGATTTTCATGTAAATTTCAGTATCAAGCGATCCGTATAGGTAAGCGGTAACAACATCCATGAGGTGCATATTCAATTTCTCATGAACTGCTAGACTTATCAAGTATCTAAACGTAATTCCATCCATGACAGGAGAATACGTTTCCTCAAAATCGATTCCAGGCCTTTGAGAAAAACCTTGTGCAACAAGTCGAGCCTTGTGTCTCGCAATTTCATTTTTCTCATTTCTTTTTCGTACGAAAACCCATTTGTATCCAACAGGTTTCACATCCTTAGGTGTGAGTACTATATGCCCAAAGACTTTGCGTTTATTGAGCGAGTCTAGTTCAGTTTCAATTGCCTTTTTCCGCTCAACCCAATCGTGTCTATTTTTACACTCAGTAATAGACCGTGGTTCGGGATCACCATTATTTTCATTCATAATATCACATGCCAAATTATAAGGGAATGCATCATCAATGTTCTCTTTTCGGTTCCATAATATGCCTGTCTTAGCATAATTAATCGAAATTTCTCGATCCTTTTGATTTTGTATTTCTACAGGAATACTTTCCACCACCATAGGATCGCTTTGCTTTTCTTCCCCTTTTCTTTTTTGAGGATTTTTATTTTTGGAACCGGGTGGCCTTCCACGCTTTAACCGTGTTGTGATTTCATGAATGACTTTATTTTCCGGCCTCCCTTTTGGAATTTCAATTTGTACGGGAGCATTCTCAGCCGGTATGTTAGATTTAGTCACTCTCTTTGTGTCTGTAAATGCATCAGGAAGTTGATTTGCCATTTCTTGCAAATGTAAAATCCTTTGTACTCTACCTTCACAATCTTTTGTGTAAGGGTCAAGATGCAATAATGTTGGTACAGACCAAGTAATTTCTTTCTCAAACTGTTTTCTTTCTCCCCCTAATGGTGGAAAATTTTCCTCATCAAAGTGGCAATCAGCAAAACGTGCTGTGCAAATATTTACAGTTTGAGGTTCAAGAAATTTAACAATAGATGGACTTTCAAAGCCTACATATATCCCAAGGCTTCTTTGTGGTCCCATCTTTGTTCTTTGAGGAGGTGCAATAGGCACATAAATAGCACAACCAAAAATTCTTAAGTGCGATATAGTTGGTTCTTGACCAAATGCAAGTTGTAGTGGAGAACTTTTATGATACGCACTTGGTCTTATGCGAATTAATTCAGAGGCATGTAATATTGCATGACCCCATACTGAGGTAGGAAGCATTGTTCTCACTATCAATGGCCTAGCAATAAGTTGGAGGCGTTTGATCAATGATTCAGCGAAACCATTTTGTGTGTGGACATGAGCAACAGGATGCTCGACCACAATCCCAACTGACATACAATATTCATCAAATGTCTGGGATGTGAATTCACCGGCATTATCAAGTCTAATTTTCTTGATTGTATGATCAGGAAATTGAGCTCGCAATTTTATTAATTGGGCAAGTAATTTGGCGAATGCCACATTGCGAGTTGATAACAAACACACATGTGACCATTTGCTAGATGCATCTATCAATACCATAAAGTATCGAAATGGTCCACATGGTGGGTGAATAGGCCCACAAATATCACCTTGAATACGCTCAAGAAACATAGGTGATTCTGTTTCAACCTTTCCCGGTGATGGCCTTATGATAAGCTTTCCAAGAGAACAAGCTTTACATGGAAAAATATTTCCTTGAGGGATTTTATGACCCTTCAATGGGTGTCCATGCGTATTTTCAATAATTCTTCGCATCATACTTGAACCTGGATGACCCAATCGGTCATGCCACATGGTTAATATTGAAGATTTCATAACTACCGCATTTGACTCAATCACATTTATATGTATGTAATGCAATCCAGTGGGAAGCATTGGTAGTTTTTCAACTATGTATTTCTTTCCAGATCTATACATAGTGAGTAACATGAATTTCATGTTACCTTCAGTCATAGACTGAGTCTCGAATCCATGAGAATAAATATCATTGAAACTCAACAAGTTTCGTTTGGATTTTGGCGAAAATAAGGCATTATGTATCGTAAACTTTGTGCCATTTGGCAATACAAAGTTTGCCTTGCCAATTCCTTCAATCAGATCTACAGGACCTGATATTGTATTCACAATGGTTCGTGTTGGTTTTTGTCATCAAGAAAAACCTTTTATCCTTCAGGATTGTGTGCGTTGTTCCACTATCAAGTATGCACATTTCTTCAATATTAATCCTTTGGTTGACTTTGGCTTTGTCCATTTCAAAGCTTTAAGTAAACAAGAAAATGATAAGATAGATAAAAAGGTAGACATATTTTATTACATATGAGAAAACATAGTTATGCTTAAAGGAAAAACATACATATAACATAAGAAAATCAAATTAAGACATCGGACCATTTGGCTTTATTCCCATGGGTTTACACAACTTCCCCTTTCAGTTCCCACCAGTCATTTTTCCAGTTATATCACCAAGGAAGACCTCACTAGGTTCATGTTCCCCAAGATGAGTGTACTCGTTCACGGGATCATTCTCAATAAAATTGATCTCATTTGTATTTGTAAAATCCCCAACTGTATCAACATGTTCATTGTTGAAATCAGATTCTCCAAGTCGAGTAAACTCATTCATAGGAGTTTGGTCAATATAGTTGACCTCCTTTCCTTTTCCCTTCATGGACTCTTGATAGAGTTTGCATAGGTGTTCAGGGGTTCGGCAGGTTTTAAACCAATGCCCTTTACAACCGCATCTAAAACAAGTAGTCTCATGGTTTTTAGATGAACTTGGACCACCTCCCCTTTTGTGGGAGTTCTCATGGTTCCACTCATTTTGCTGTCTCCTTTGGTGATAATTGGCGATCTTATGAGGTGGATTATTGGGATAACCACCTCGACCGCGCCCCTGGCCAAAACTACAACCTCGACCTCAACCTCGTCCACGTCCACGACCTCGGCCACGTCCACGACCTCGGCCTTGCCCTTGACCCTGAAAATAGTTCATGGGTCTACTCTCATTAGAGTTGGCAAAATGTATCTCAGAAAATGTTCTGGAGCCCGTTGGGCGAGATTGGTGGTTCTTTATCAACAATTCATTGTTTCTTTCTGCCACTAGGAGAGTACCAATCAGCTCATGGTATTTTTCAAAACCACGTACACGATACTGCTGCTGCAAGGTTACATTTGATGCATGGAATGTAGACAGAGTCTTTTCCATCATCTCAGCATCAGTTGTTTTATCTCCACAAAAGTTCAAATGGCTCACTATTTTTATCATCTCAGAGTTATAGTCACTGACTTTCGCAAAATCTTGGAACCGTAAAGCGGCCCATTTATCCCGATATAAGGGAAGCATTACATCCCTTTGGTGATCAAATCTGTCTTTCAGATTTTTCCATAAATCACTCGGGTCTTTCACAGTGAGATACTCATTTTTGAGATTCTCGTCAAGATGACGACGAAGGAAAATCAAAGATTTTGCCTTATCCACTTTCGATGAGGTATTCCCCTCAATGATTGTTTCGTGAAGATCCATTGAGTCCAAATGTGTCTCAATGTCTATTGTCCATGGCATGTAATTTTTTCCAGAGATGTCGAGTGGACTGAATTCAAGTTTTACGAGGTTTGACATGGTGGTAACTAAAAGTAGAAAAAGTTTATTAGATTAATTTAAAACATAAAAGTTTACAAATATTGTAAAGAAGAAGACGACATACATTATTACAAGCATTTCTACACTATGATAGAATTCATCCGGTGTTAGATCCCCGGTGAAATTACAAATAGTGAGTACTACAATAAGTATTGCAACAAAGACCAATAGTAAGCTAGACATTTTTATTGCTTTGGAAATTTTGAGTGTGTTTGAAGTGTGAAGTAGAAGAGAAAATGTGATTTTGTATGATGAATGAAATCGAATTTATAGAGGAAAAAATAGCCGTTTTTTTGTTACCGTTGGGCACAATGTTACCGTTTGTTACCGTTGAGCACTAAGGGTAAAATGGTAAATTAACAATGTAATATCAACAAATAAATTGTGCAAATATGATTCAAAGAAAATGAAGTATTTAAAGTAAAGATAATTACTTTGTAGATCACAACATTTTACTATGGGGCGGTAATCCGCACATCATAATAATATGTTGTTATACATTAAGGGATCGTCGCAACTACTGCTATCTCTTAACCTCTTAAGATTACAATCGTATTCAATACGATTCTGACAGCATGTATTTGGGTTGTCGCACGATGTGTTTCAAGCGCAATCCGCACCAAAGACAAACTACAGAATAGACACTACTACAGAACGCGGAATATGCAACGGTTCCGTGTTATGGATTACGCAACGGTTGTTCATTAAGCAACGGTTTGTTATCAAACCGTTGCATAAGATATAGTTTAGGCAACGGTTGTTATAAAACCGTTGCATAATGGTAAACTATATGCAACGGTTATTAAGAACCGTTGCATAATGGTAAACTATATGCAACGGTTCTTTAACAACCGTTGCATAAGATATAGTTAATGCAACGGTTATTAAGAACCGTTGCATAATTGTAAACTATATGCAACGGTTCTTTAACAACCGTTGCATAAACTCAAACCTAAAATTGAAAAATGCACAAGTCTTCGGTGTTCTTTCCAATCCCCCGCTCGAACGAATTTGTCGCCCTCCTCCGCTCGCCAGTCGAATTCTGTCCGCCTCCGCTCCTCTCCCAGTCCGTGCGACCCTCCGCGCCAGTCGTCTGCATCCCGTCCTTCGCTCTCAGCCCGTTCGACCCTCCTCCGCATCCAGTCGCTCTGCTCCGCATCCAGTCCTCGTCTCACACCGCCTCCGCTTCTCGCCCATTACTAAATCGGTTAGTTCCCACTGAACCGATGCAGCTCCTGTCAATTCTGTCATTTATAGATTCAATGATGGATTGATTGGATTAGGTTATGGAACGATTGAATTTTTTTCTATTTTTCTGGACAGTAGGTATTGCACTGCGTGATACCGGTAAGGTGGCTCTCCGGTTTTCTGGACAGTAGGTATTGCACTGCCTTTTTGCAGGTAAAAAGCTCTCCGATTTTCATTCTCATGATTGTTTGGTTTATTTGGCATCTTACCGATATTCGTTCACTACTTGTAGTACTTGTTAGCTGGTTAGCAAGAGGAAGCTTCACTTCTCCAACATTAGGAAATACAACTACCAAATCTTTTTCTTTGCCGCTTCTTCCAATTTTAAGGTATTCGATGGTTATCATTCTTACATATTTTCCTATTAACATGGAGATTAGACTTTATTTCCTTGTTTTCTAAGTTGTTTTCGTTGTTTATAGATCTAGTCCGTACGTGTTGCACACCCAGTATTTTATTTTCTTAGGAAAGCTTCTATTTTAAGGTAAATTGCCCAATTAAACGAGTTTACTACTTACGTCTCCATTCATATTGGATATTTGATATTTCTTCGTTTACTAACCTTATTTATTGTTGTTTATAACTTTAGAGTCGACGCTGCATCCAACCTTTGACTATTTTGTGCGAGAGATTCTACTCTAAGGTAAAATACACTATGAAACTCATTTATAACTTTTTTAATGGTTGGAGTGTGCTTCATGGAGTGGATTTACAGGGTCTATTTCTACTAATAAGTATATCAACAATAACATGATCTCTTTCTAACTATGCGTATCTGATGCTTTATGTAGTTATAATGAATCGAGACTGGGTGTCCGGTAATAGGTTAAGTGTTCAGTACGAGCAAGGGATTATGGATTTTTGTGTGTTTGCATCTTCGTATGCATCCACGAACAACATTGAACGTGTTTATTGTCCATGTATGGGTTGCTGGAATAACAAAAAGGTCAAACCCAAGAAATTGCGGAAACACCTTATCTTAAAGGGAATTGACCCACAGTACAAGTTTTGGTATATGCATGGCGAGGTTGAACCACAAAATGTTCAACCTCAGCCCGTCGAAAGTTTACCGGTGGATAATGATGATTGGGAGGATGACAATATAATTGACATGGTCAACAATGTTGCCGACGATTTTGTTGATAGACCTCAAGCTTTGGAGTCATTGAGGAATGATTCAGAATTACCATTGTACGAAGGGTGCTCAAAATACACAAGGCTATCTGCAACTTTGAAGATATTCAACTTGAAAGCAAAAAATGGATGGAGTGATGTAAGTTTCACTGAATTGTTAACTCTGGTGAAAGATATGCTTCCAGAGGATAACACCCTACCTAACCGTTGTTACGAGGCTAAAAAAGTTATGTGTCCAATGGGTATTGATTACGAGAAGATACATTCTTGTCCTAATGATTGTATATTGTATCGGAATTCCTATAAAGATATGGTTGAATGTCCGGTGTGCAAGTCTCCTCGTTATAAGTTAAACAAAGAACCCAAAAATGGTTCCAAAGGCACTCCTTCTAAAGTACTATGGTATCTTCCACCGATTCCCAGGTTTCAGAGATTGTTTGCTAGCTCGGAAGATTCTGATAATATGCGTTGGCATGTTGAGAAACGCGTTATTGATACGAAAATGCGTCATCCTGCTGATTCACTACAATGGGCAAAAGTAGATAACACATTCCCGACATTTGGAGCGGAGTGTAGAAATTTACGCCTTGGCCTTTCTACTGATGGGGTGAATCCACATGGAAACCTCAGTACTCAGCATAGTACATGGCCTGTGATATTGGTTATCTACAATCTTCCTCCCAGGTTAACTATGAAGCGTAAGTATATGATGCTTTCTCTGTTGATATCGGGTCCTCGACAGTCCGGAAATGATATTGATGTATACTTAGCTCCTTTGATAGAAGATTTGAAGCTTTTATGGAACGAAGGGGTACGGACGTTTGACGCATCAAGGCAGGAATATTTTAATATGCGTGCCATGCTAATGTGTACCATCAATGACTTCCCAGCTTATGGTAACTTATCGGGGTACAGTATTAAAGGGTACAAAGCTTGTCCAATTTGCGGGGAAGAGACACATGCACGCCATCTAAAGAATTGTCGAAAAATGGTTTACATGGGACATTGACGTTTTTTATCGAGGCATCATCCTTACAGGCGGAAAAAAGCTGCATTTAATGGTGAGACCGAACATGGAATAGAACCTCGACCGGCTTCTGGAGATGAAATACTTCAAAAAATTCAGAATATTACAAATCGATTTGGGAAGCCCAATGCACGTATTGAAGGTACTCCATGGAAGAAGCGATCAATATTTTTTGATCTCCCTTATTGGCATACACTCGACGTCAGACACTGCATTGATGTGATGCATGTTGAAAAGAATATATGTGACAGTCTTATTGGTACTTTATTAAACATTCCCGGAAAAACAAAGGATGGATTGAAAGCTAGACTGGATATGTTGGATATGAACATTCGTACCAAATTAGCACCTCAAACTCAAGGAAAGCGTACATATTTGCCTCCGTCATGCACAACTCTTTCTAAGAATGAGAAAACAATTTTGTGTGGATGTCTGAAAGGAGTTAAAGTTCCATATGGGTACTCTTCGAATATTGCCAGCTTGGTTTCAATGAAGGATCTGCGGTTCAATGGATTAAAATCTCATGACTATCATGTATTGATTCAGCAGTTGTTGCCTATTGCAATTAGAGGTGTATTGTCTCCTAAAGTGAGGTCCGCTGTACAAAGACTATGCGCCATTTTTAGCTCTTTGTCTGCTAAGGTTGTTGATTCATCAGAGCTTGATAAACTACAAGACCAGATTGTTGTTACACTATGCCAATTAGAGATGTTTTTTCCACCTAGCTTTTTTGATGTAATGGTGCATCTTACTGTTCATTTGGTGCGCGAGCTTCGCATTCTTGGACCAGTTCATATGAGATGGATGTACCCTTTTGAGAGGTACATGAAGATTCTAAAGAGCTACGTGAGAAATAGACACCGTCCCGAAGGGTGTATAGTGGAAGGATACATAACTGAAGAGGCTGTCGAGTTTTGCACTAATTTTTTGGGAAATACAGCCGCAGTTGGGATTCCCAGGCCACGTCATTTTGATCGATTTAATGGAAAGGGCATAAGTGGTCAGAAATTTTATAACCCATCATTTGATGAGTTGATGAAAGCTCATTTCTATGTATTGCAACATATGCCTGATATCACGCCTTTCATAGAGCAGCACCTAAACATATTAAGGAGTGCATTCTCAAGAAAATCCGAGCAGTGGTTGCAAAAAGAACATAGTCGATCATTTTGTAACTGGCTGAGATGTAATGAGAATTTAAATAATCAGGCCAACTCTGAAGAAGAGTCTGATGACTTGGTAAGGTGGCTCATGCCTGGTCCTACACCAACAGTATACACGTGGAATGCTTATGACATTAACGGATTTTGTTTCCACACAAAAGTTCAAGATGACCAAACCGTTGTGCAAAATAGTGGTGTCACACTTGTTGCTGAAACCACTCTTGTTTCTAGTGCCAGAGATCAGAATCCAATATATGCTCCTATTAATTATTTTGGAGTCATCGAAGAAATATGGGAGTTGGATTACGTAAAGTTTCAAGTGCCTGTTTTTAAATGTAAATGGGTTAACAATTCGGCGGTTCGTACTGATGAATATGGAATGACGTTTGTGGATTTTCGAAGAGAAGGGTCCAAGGATGAGCCATTCATTATGGCCGAACAAGCGAGACAAGTATTTTACGTCAAGGACCCTTCTGATAACAACCATTATGTTGTCCTCCACGGAAAACAACAACTAACCAGTGATACATCTGAAGATCTAGCTGAGGATTGCATGCCCGTTTGTACGATAGTTCCCGTGGAGAACGATGATAGCGAAGCTGATAATGAAATACAACTACGAGAAGATCATGGAGAAGGAATATGGATTGATAAAGAAATTTAATTTGTGTATGTTATTTATTTATGAATTGTGTATGTTATTTATTTATGACTTGTGTATGTTATTTATTTATAACTTGTGTAGTTATTTATTTATTTATTTCTGAGAAATAAGGTTTATTGATTAATTAATCTGACGTGTAATTTCATGTTTACAGGAACATGGCCATTTCACACAGCAGCAGCAGCAGCAGTGAGGATGACCTTAATGACACTTCTGGTCCGATAGTTCCAAAGAAGAGAGGCCTTGTATATATGAGCAAATTCATTAAGAGACACAAGGAGACTGGTACCAAGGCCACAGTTGAATGGAATAGAAGAGGGAATCCAATAGGGAAGGTTGCAGACAAATGGAGGAGCTACTTGGGTACATTGGTTCGATGTCGTGTTCCTATCATATAGACACAAGGAGACTGGTACCAAGGCCACAGTTGAATGGAATAGAAGAGGGAATCCAATAGGGAAGGTTGCAGACAAATGGAGGAGCTACTTGGGTACATTGGTTCGATGTCGTGTTCCTATCATATACACTGATTGGAGGAAGGTCCCTCAACATTTTAAAGACATCGTGTGGAGAGAGGCAACTGTAAGAGCTTCTTTAATTCTAACATTGTATTTGTTTTAAACATGGTAACTAACTTTTGTATTAATTAGAACTTCTTTTTTATTATTTCAGGCAATTTTTGATGGAGTCGAGGACCATAAAAATCGGGAGCTTAGCGCTGCGTGCAAGATGTGGAAACAATTTAAGTCACGCCTCGCACATGATTACATCTACGGTGACGGAACAGATGAAGATGCTTTGAAGATGTATCCGTATATTGACTCCAATCATTGGAAGGCTTTTAAGGAGCAGAGGCTCTCCGAAGCTGCAAAGAAATTAAGGGACACAAACAAGGATCTGGTCAAGAAGAATGTGTATAAGCACGTCTTGGGTCGAGGAGGATATAGAAAACTGGAAGAGGAAATGGCAAAAGAGAAAATAACTGAGTTAATTTCTCAGGGGGCAATGCAAGAGGAACAAGCTTCTAATGTCTCTATAGAGAAGCATGATTTGTGGAAGAGGGGACGAATGAAAAAAAATGCCGAGTTCGTCTCTGAGGCATCTCAAGGAGTGGCTGCAAAGATTGTAAGTTCCTTATGTGTGTTTAATAGCCAAGTATTTTTACATTATACACTAACTATTGGTAATTTTCTGAAATAATAGGATGATTTAGTGGAACAAGCCTCTCGAGGAGAATTTTCTTCTCAAGGCCGACGTGACATACTGACGGAGGCTATTGGTACGGATGAGCACCCTGGACGTACCCGAGGACTTGGATCACACATTCCATGGAGGATTGGATTACCTAGCTCTCCTTCCCCGAGGGCGACACCTAGTTCTAGTGCTAGGATGGTTCAGCCGTCTGATCGACAGAGTGAATACGTCTTCACCGGTGCTCCCACAGAGAAGGACCCTTGGAAGAATATACCTGAGGTGATTTTCAAAGTCGTTATTTTCTTACTATTTGGTTTATATTTTTCTTACAAATGTAAACCATGGATTTATTTACGTTGACAGATTGGGCTACGAAGCCTATTATATATCGAAGAGGGACCTGATAATGAGAGACGACTAGTGGCAGTCGGTCGAGTCATGAAAGGTCGTTTGCTACGTTCCATTCCACTGCCCGAAGAAATGATGAAGGTGAAGGTCGATAGTTCTCTTGGTCAGAATGTTGGACTGCCCATTCCCTTTGGAGAGACATTAAAGACAACACGGGATGCAGAGGCGAAATCAGACTTGGTTGCATGGCCGAAGCACTTGATTGAATACAACATAAGGGTAATAAAATCAAATATTTGAATCATCTTTTCATAATTTAATTTATGAGATTTTATTTGAATTATTTACTAACATTCGAAATTCAGGCATATACCATGCAACTATACTTCCACTTGCCACCGGCTTCAAATGATGCAGTAGAGAATTATTCCATCGACTGTCGATTTCTACACGACATGTACTCTAACTTGGGCAGAGACGTTGTTAGAGTACGCATCGCTGACGAAGTGTTCGGTGACGACTACACCTCCACAGTGGGCCCAGATGACGTCCGTGATATATATGCATTGGCACCGTTATCGAACTCACATTGTGATTTATACATATGGTAAATATTCTTGTCATTAGTTGTTCATCATTTGTTACTGAAGGTCTAACTTTACAAGTTTTTCATTATGTAGTTCTTTATACAATCAACTGATTGATTCGGAGGTTCGATTCGGGTTCTTCAATCACACAGACGTGCGCCCTTCCAATAATATAAATGATAGGATGGAGGCGTTTGTATCAAGACTTCATATGCCAGACAAAGATCGCAATTATTGCTACTTTATGCCTTATATAATCTTGCAGAGTAAGTACATAAATTACTTGTCCTATATTACCTATTTTTTGAAATATGGGTTATATGAATTTAGTTTGTTGATGTAGGTTTCATTGGATGTTGTGCGTTATCTTCCCCAACCAAGGTGTAGTCCATTGGCTTAACTCCTCGCCATATCAGACCGTTATACACAGCGATGCGAAAGCTTTAGTGGACTCGTAAGTTTCCATCTTACTATTATTTTGTAACTTGAATTGATAGTCACTAATTACGTATTGTTATTTATTTTAGGGGGTTGCAACGATACTATCAAGGATCTAACCCGAGGATTGATCGTCGAGTCGAATGGAAGATAGTGACGGTATTCATAGATAAAGCATTCCTTTAATATATTCTTGTAATTTTCATTAATAAAGTGTTAACTGAGATTACTTATAATGCAGTGTCCGAAACAACCCGATGAATCTAATTTATGCGGTTATTATGTTCTGAGATTTATTCGGGACATAATAGAATTTGTTCGTGCTAATAACGGTGCATATGTGGAGAACTTTGACCAAGTAAGCATACTAGTCTCGTTTTACTCTATTAGAATGGTGACAAATGTTCTAATTAGGTTTGTTCTTAAAGCATGTTCTACCTACGTTTATTCTAAATTTATATTGTTCTAGTTAGGTTTGTTCTAACTCTATTTTTTTTATATTCATGTTTATCGTATTCTTATTTGTTATAGGTTTTTCCTAATGGGACACAAGCATATGAGTTGGGGAAGGTACAAGACGTGCGAGATGAGATCGCCGCCTACTTGTACAACTACTTATTCGAACATAGTGTTTACATGTGAATATTATTTATATATGTGACGTTTGTATAAATCAATGTATATATGGATGGACTTGTATGAATGATTGTATTTTGAGTGAAATGAAAGTGTTTCCATGTTTGGAAATGTGTAAAAGCAGGGTACTAAATTTGGTTTAGAATTTGTATTCAATTTTCAGGGGGATTTTGAGCTAAAACTGCTGAAACCTGCCAAAAATTTCCCATATCTTATGCAACGGTTCCATAAAACCGTTGCATAAGAGCAACACTTATGCAACAGTTTGAGCACGAAAACGGTTGTATAAGTGTTGCTCTTATGCGACGGTTTTGTATTGAAACCGTTGCATAAGGGTTGCTCTTATGCAACGGTTTTATGGAAACGTCGCATAAGGTATAGACCTTATGCAACGGTAGCTTATGCAACGGATAAGGAACCGTTGCATAAGCTATCTCAGAACCGTTGCATAAGGTCCCTTCTGTAGTAGTGAGAACTGAGAACTATTGTAATATTAGTTTTTTCATCCAGAAAAAACTCAGATATCAACACAATCAGAAAATTGTGAAATAGGGAATTAAGAACTCCCTTTGAGGCAATGAACCCCTTATTCTAAGAATGACAGATGAAGAACTAAAAAACAAAGGATTTTATTGAAAGCTTGAGAGACAAGTGAGGAAAACACTTAACCTTTTATCGAATCTTTATTCGAAACTTACGGTATCTCAGTTGGTTAGAGCCTCGTGCTGATAACGTGTTATAATTACCTTGGAAAATATAGAAAACTTTGGGACTAGTTAGAACTCAAATGCACTGCAATATTATTGAGGATTCAGAGAGAAGGAGGAGGTGAAGGTGTGTTTGATCCTTCACCCCGAACCTCTTATTTATATTACAACTTCCCCGACATGCATCCTCATTTTACTCAATTCACAACTTATTTTCTTTGGTGTGGGCCCCACATGTGGGTCTCACATGACAAACTTTTCTTCAATGTGCAGATCACATTTATAACACATTTGACATTTCGTTTATTTAATATAATATGTGGACATGTAATTGAAACGGAGAAATGAAAATTGGACTTATGATTTGGAATGGAGAGTGTACTTTTTACCCATATGTTGAGACTATTTGTCATATGCACATTGCCCACTATAAAATACACCGCATAAGAGTCTTATGATAAGGCGAAAGAGGCGATCATTGAGCTGGATTAAACTCTTGACTTGTAATAAAGAATTCAAGGCCTTAATTATCCCGGGCAGCGTATTCGTCCCTCGTACACGTATTTGTGTCTAGATTTATATGTTTGCAAGTCATAGATGTCATATAACTGCTTAATTGGACGATTCAAGTATCAAATACGGCAGTGCTTCGTTTGTGTATATATTCATAAGTATCCTATAAAGTACACATGTAATATGTATAAAATGAATTCGTATGGTAATTGATATGCATGAAATAAAGAACCACAATCAAAAATAGCACGCCAATATATCATACCTTTACTTTAGCTATACAACTTTAGAATCCAATTCTCTCTGGAAATTAGTTCAATCAATGCCATTTGTATTAGTTCAGTATTGTTCACCTCTAACTAAACTAACAAAAAAATTGAAACAATATTCATGGAAGACTCGAACCTAAAATGATCTAAGAAACTATAGACCAAAAAGATCAGTCCAATGACATGTAAGCTAGTATGGATAAACGGAAAGAATGATAGAGAATGATCCCTATTTTTACATAGAATTGTCTAGAGGGTTAAATAGTAGTCCTTTGGATCAAAATTATTCTATCACTTCATTTATTAGGACATAGTCTAGTATAAAATAGAAATGTGTAAGTTTTCGAGTCACTTGAATAAGAGTTACGACTAAAATAAGTGAATGATCAGCTCAAATCAAATCAGTTGAAGATAATAAATGTATTTTTTTTTTTTGATCTTCGAAGATAATAAATGTATTTATATTGTTATATGTTTGTATTTATATTGTTATAAGTTCAATTCCTTATTTAAATTATTGATGTCTGTTGATCACCCTTCAATAGTGCATGGTAAGAAAATTGTCATGGGTGACCTTGATGATGTCTATGTGGTCATGGAGTACATGGAACACGATCTGAAGGGTTGATGGAGGCTATGAAGCATCCATTTAGTATAAGTGAGGTGAAATGTCTCATGCTTCAGCTGCTAGGAGGCATACAGTTTATGCACGACAACTGGGTGATTCATAGGGATCTGAAATCGTCTAATATACTTTTTAACAACCAAGGAGAGCTGAAGATATGTGACTTCGGCATGGCTCGTCAGAATGCAAATCCCCTTAAGCCGTACACAGCGTTGGTGGCCGTACAGAGCACCTGAAATTTTGTTTGGAGCTAAGCAATATTCTGAAGCTGTGGACATGTGGTCCGTTGGGTGCTTAATGGCAGAGCTTTTACGTAAAGAGCCACTATTTCAAGGCGAAAATGAAAATAAACAAATTGATAAGATCGTTAGACTTCTTGGAACTCCAAACGAGACCATATGGTCTGGATTTTCAAATTTGCCTGGGGCCAAAGCTAAATTTGTTAAGCAGCCATAAAATTTGCTGCATTGTCAGATGCTGGATTTGATTTACTCAACCGGATGCTAACATATGATCCTACAAAGAGAATAACAGTCCACGAAGCGCTTAACCACCCATGGTTCCAAGAGGTTCCTGTCAAAATCCAAGGAGTTGATGCCAACATACCTGCGTAAAATGCCCAAGACAAGACACGGTATTTTTTTTTTTTACCATTGTAAATTGTAAAAGTCAAATGTTTACAAGCATCTTTACTCTGTAGATTGAAATTCGTTTTCGATACCAGGGATTGTAATAATTAGTGTAAAACCAACAGAATTAGCTTTATGGAACCCAGTAATATCTTCTTTTTTAAAAATATATATTTAAATTTAATTTAAGTTTA
Organism: Rhodiola chrysanthemifolia; assembly: GCA_033675395.1. Classification (NCBI taxonomy): domain Eukaryota; kingdom Viridiplantae; phylum Streptophyta; class Magnoliopsida; order Saxifragales; family Crassulaceae; genus Rhodiola; species Rhodiola chrysanthemifolia. The sequence continues at coordinate 19,283,699 of CM066204.1, forward strand.
ATTATCTAATCAAACGGACAATGATACGGTTCAGTGTAGTGTAGTCAAAACTGTCAATTATGTTTCACATCTTAGATATGATTTCTGGTATTGTAATTTTCATCAGTGTGACAATTTATTTCATACTTTCACATTTTTGTACTCTGAAAACAAGTTACTTTTTATTTCCCTCAAAAAATAAAATTGTCGAAAAAAAGAGAGCTTAATAAGCATACTAAATCTATTTAATTTCTTGAAATATTATAATAATTATAATATATATATATTTTTTTTTTTGATGGGTATAATAATTATAATTATAATAATTATAATATATATTTAATTTGTTAAGATATGAGGAGAAAAATCTTCTCACCAATATTAAAGATATTATAATCGGTTGAATAAATCCCTATATAATTTCCCCTTTCCTTATTCGTCTAACTAAACCCCCAGATAATCTCCGCTTTCCTTACTCGTCTCGCCAAACCCTAATACCCTTATTGATCTCTCCGTAGCTCCTCGTCAAGAATCATGGATCGCCAAAGCAACAACGCCGCCGCCAAGCCCAATGGCAAGAGCATCGATGGCGGCGGAGACACTAATAACGGCGGCGGTAGAAACGGCGGCCGCGGTGGTTATATAAACAATAGCGTCGTGCATGCACGCACTGCTGCGTTGAGGGCTGCTGGAATATATTCTTTTCCTCCTGCTCCGATCCACAACCACCCCGACGACCTTAGTGAAGATTTTTACAGAGATTTCTCAGGACTCAGCGTCAACCGTAATAATGGTGATCATCATTACGACGACAGTATGCTGATGAATAAGTCGGCCATGAACAACAATAATGCATACACGACGCCGTTTAATTTTGCTTCATCTTCTACGTCGCCGTTTTACAGTTCTTCTTCTTCGCCATCTTACTTCCAGCAGTTCACTGATTTCAATTATAATTTCAGCAATTTTAGTAATGGCTATGGATCCGACCGCATCAGAGAAGATTTCCCATCATCAATGTATAATAATGGGTTTCATCCTTCTGAAAATAATCCAAGAATTGATGATCGCTTTGCAAAATACTTCAGTGACAAATATTCAAAGGAGCCTGAGCCTGATCATCATCACTCTCTTGAGCCTGAAAGATTTAGCAACGGACATGGTCGCAATAGGTGGAGAAACAGTAACGGCAACGGCAATAGCAGCAGTCCTATCAGCCTGCAGAGGAAGTATAATAATAACCTGATCAGTACTGATGATAATTATCATCAATATTGTTGCTCAGAATCTCTGACTTTACCTAAATTTGAGGATCTGAGGGGCCAGTTGTTCAGCTACGCTATGAATCAAGATGGCTGTAGGACCTTGCAGGATATATTTGAGAAAATGGGACCTGAAGAATATGACATTCTTTTCAATGAAGTGATTTTCAACATTACCGAGCTTATGGAAAATCAGTATGGGAATTACATATTTCAGAAACTTGTACAGGTCTGCAGCGAAGAGCAGTGTACTCAGATTGTTGTAGTAATTACTCAGGAGAGGTTTAAGCTGACTAAAATCTGTATGAACCAATATGGGTATGCTTATTTTCTCGATACTTCGTATTTTCGTGCTGTGTAATTATTGTTTGAATTTGAACTGATGATGATAGACATAATGTGTTTTTTTTGTTCGCAGGACTCGAGCGGTTCAAAAACTGTTGATGTTTCTGACTACTAGGGAGCAAAAGGCTATGATTGTATCAGCAATTAGTCTTGATGTTGTCAGCTTGTCGAAAGACGGAAATGGGAATCACGTTGTTGTGTATTGCATTAAGTATTTCCCTTATGATATTACTCAGGTGTTATTCTTCTTCTTTGCTTCAGGCCTCATGTAAATATGTTATGTTTTATTTTGTCTATGTGAAGTAAGAAATTATAAGTTAAATGAATATGAAACTTAACTGATAATGCAGGTGTTTTTGAATCAAATGACTCGATATTGCTATCATTTATCTACGGATCAAAGTGGATGCTGCGTCGTGCAGTCATGCCTCGACAATTCTGGAGGGGAAGCCAGAGATCGCTTAGTGCGTGAGATACTCTCTGTCGCTCAGGTCCTCGCCGAGGATCGCTTTGGGTACGTATTCGTCTTTTATTTCAAATCGTTACTCGCAAATTTTGTTTCTGATTTTTCTTCTTCTTTCTTTTAGGAATTATGTTGTACAGTGTCTGTTGAGACAAACGGATAAAAAGATAATCACAAGCAGGGTATGGGAGAAGCTGAAAGGGAATTTCACCTCTTTGTCTTGCAATAAGTTTGCCAGTAATGTTGTTGAAGCATGCCTACAAGAGTCTGATCAAAATCATGTGGATTTCATCATCTTTGAGTTGCTGGAAAATCCACATATCTGTTCTCTTTTCACCGATCAATATGGAAACTTTGTCACTCAGGTCGCTCTCAGCGCGTCCAAGGTTCGATCCTCATCTCTCACCGCCCTTTATTTCAAATTCAATTGATTATAAAATTCCTAGTCAAGAAACTGATTTTTTTGATTCTGAAAATTTTAAGTTGATACTTTTTTGATTATTCAGGGGGCAGCTCATGAGGCACTTGTGAGGGAAATTGAGAAAAATTATGCAACCCTGCAAAGCAACCAGCATGGGAAAATGGTCCTTTCATGGTTCGACCCGAAGAAGCGCAGTAGAGCCATGAGGAATAGGAATAGATTCGGGCGGTTTCGCTAGTTTCTGATTTTGTTGTTTTAGTATGTTGTTGTGGGTTAGTCTGTTGTTCCCATAACTTGGCTGGAAGACTTTAGTCTATCTTGTTGCTGTTTCTTTTCTTTTCTTTTAGTTTTACTTGTTGGTGTTGTTGGAACAATTCTGTTGGTGTTGTTTAGAATGTTTTAGTCACTTGGTTGGCACAATTGATCCTATTCAAGTTATGCCCACTTTATTATTTTTCATTGCTATGCCTCATTGCCTTTGGAAGTGTAATATTTCATAAAAAAAATAACAATCATTTTTTTATTATTGAAAATGACGTTATTTTTTTTTTCATTAACAGAATTTGACTGCGCTGCAAAGGATACTGGTCTTATTTATATTGTGCTTACCTTTGGTGACAAGTAGAAAATATAAAAAAAAATTGGAAAAATTATGGAGTAAATAAAATGCTCCAAAATAGGGTTTGAACTGGAGCGGTTTTATATTAGGCTCATATTTTTGAGTAAAAACGCGCCGCTAAAAATCTCTGTAACGAAATGGGGGAAGGAGAGCAGCTGTGCGAGGCGGCACGGAGCGGCGATGTCGAGAGACTACGAGCTCTGATCGGTTCCGGAGCTGACGTTACTCATTTTGATGACCAAGGCTTCACGCCGCTGATGTACGCCGCCAAGGGCGGCCACGCCGATGCAGTTAAGATTCTTCTGGAAGCTGGCGCGCCGTGGAACGCGCTATCTCCTGATAATGTGTCTGCTGGGGACCTCGCCATGGATTCAGGTCATCAGGAGGCGTTTGAAGTACTTGTCAATGCTGGTAAGTGTGCTAAACCTAGTTAGATTTCTCATCTGTTGCTTGATTTGTTATATGAATTTTAGATCGGTTAGGTTATGGTGTCGTGTAGGGCACATTTAGAAACAGTGTGCTTGTAGTTGTAGTAGGTACTTGAATTTAAATAGAAGCTGCAGCCTTGAATTTTGATAATGTGTCTGCCATGGAAAAAAATTGTGAGAGCTTTGATGTTGAGTGCTTCAAATATCCCTGGAAAGTCAATATGAATAAACATCGGTTCTTTCCCGAGATATGTGTAAGGAAGAAAAATTGTACAAAGTAGAGAACAATAGAAATGCATTTGATTCTTTTCCCAACTTGTTCTCTTACCCTCGCCTGAATTCATGTAGATTCAAGCTTATGTGCCTCAACTGTGACTCATCCAATGGTTAAACTTTGTCTCAATCCTGTTGTGTTCAGTATTTACAATTAAAACTAGCATCTGCTGTTTTATTAGGGAAGTTGGAAAGGACTCCTCAAAAATAATTTTCTTTCCAAAGGATTGATTTCTTACCCATTATATAATCTCAGTTCCTAATGGTTCTGTCTGCTAAACTTAATGCTTAATATCCTAAAATGGTGGAAAATTCTCCCAGTTAATGTTGGAACTCTACATATGTTGTTTGGTGCATCTGTGCTTCTGAATCATAGTGTATCTATATAAAGATTTCAGATATACATTTTCTCTTCCGGATCAGGAATTCAGGCTGAGTTGATACTGGGAACTATAGCGAGGAGAGCTGTCAATGGAGATTCTGTTGGCGATTACTTGGAAGATAGAGTATCTTTTAGCGAGGACAAGATTATGGATGCTGAAAGTAAAGCTGTTATGATGGCATGGGAGAAACCATTGATGGAGGCCCATGCAAAAGCTGTTTGTTCTCAAGGTGGTCACATATTGAACATTGGATTTGGAATGGGTCTCGTCGATGCAGCTATTCAGCAATATTCGCCTCTGTCTCACACTATTGTAGAAGCACATCCGGAGGTTTATGATCGTATGTGTCGTACTGGTTGGAAAGAAAAGAAAAATGTGAAGATTGTCTTTGGTCGTTGGCAAGATGTACTTTCTCAGCTAGACACATACGATGGTAAGATTGTGATTCATGACATTTTTATTTATGAACAGCCATAATTCTCTTCAGCATGTACTTACTTATAGCCCAATGGTTAGTATAATCTGCTTGTGATGGAAGTTTATTTGCTCGATGTTCATGAACTTGAAACACGTTACTGTTTTTATAAATAAATGTTATTCCATTTAATACTCTTCTACAGAAATTTATAATTGTCTTTACATATAAGCCTTAACTCCAGTAACATTTTCTGAGCAGGTGTTTTCTTTGACACTTATGGGGAGTATTACGAGGACCTGAGAGAATTTCATCATCATCTTCCATCTCTGTTGAAGCCTGGTGGTATTTATTCCTTTTTTAATGGCCTATGTGGAGGTAATGCATTCTTTCACGTGGTGTACTGTAACTTAGTTTCACTCGAACTCGAGAACTTAGGCTACTCAACCCAGTTAATCCCTTTGCCTGTAAAGGAATGTCTTGGCGATGAAGTTTGGGAAGGCGTCAAACACAAATATTGGCAGCTAGATACTTATTACCTTCCTGTTTGTCAGTCTTTACATGATTCTGAATGACATTCAGTGCTTGAATTGAACATCTTCCTGAAACATTGGATGAGTTAACTAAATGTTATATCCCCATCCATTACTTTGTGATTATACTGGAATTGCTTGTGATTCAGAGCTACTAGTTACTTTACTTTGTGATTATGCTGGACATGCTTGATAACCAACTGAATGCTTTATCGAGCTGTCTTATCATTATTTATGTTTATGGCCATTTCGTAAGCTATGTCGTGAAGGTAATCTGGTTAAGAGCTTTAACAAAAGCATTATAACAGAGACTTAACATACAGCTTTGATCCTTCGATCTCACTCGTTCTTATGACAATTGTTACTGTACAATATGCTTTTGAGATGGCATTCAGCATACTTTCTGAACTGCAATTTTAAATGCTGCTGGCTTCATTTAGCAAGCACTAAGATTTCCCAGGGCTACCGACCAGTGCCAGTAGCCAGCTTGGTAATTGGTATATTGACATTCACGTCCAGCTAAAAGCTACTGGGCTGCTGACAGTGTGTTTACTATCGGACCACTTCAGGCGACCAAAGCTGACGGTGCCAGACGGCTGTGAACCAGCTGTGAACGTCACCGTATAAGACTTCTGCTCACCGGGGTCACTGAAGGTCAGAGATTCTGGCTCTACTAAGAATTTCACTGATGGGGAAGGTGAAGTCATAGATATCTTATATGTTCCCGGGCTTCCTACATTTGTTAATGTTCTGCCATATTTCACTGTTGTGGATGTCTTTGAGCCTCCTCCTACGCCTGATGATGTCTTGAAAGGAACTGCAAAAGATGGATAATTAACATCCTCAACTCTGTACGTCTTTCCTGATTCACAAGCGTAAGACTTTCTGGTAATCTGCTTGATCTCACTTGCCGTGTAGTTCAAGGCACATAAAAATCCGATATAATCCTCTACTGATGTATCATACACTAGTCCAGGATCAAGCGCAGCAACCGGATCAACATGGCCAGCTCCAATATCAAAAGGCGTTGATGGACTCCCAGTAGCAATATCTTCAATAATCTGACCATTCTTATACACCGAGTAAGCAGTAGTCATCAATGCAGACCTGATCGCTCCAGGGCTCCAGTCAGGATGAGCCGCCTTGACAAGCGCAGCCAGCCCGCTTACATGCGGACACGACATAGACGTCCCTGAAATGATGTTGAACTTAACATCTCGCTTGTCAGTCTCCATCCCTGTAGGACCTGCTGTCCCTGTCCACCCAGCCAAAATGTTCACACCAGGTGCTATGATATCCGGTTTCAGTATCTGCGGCGTGAGTGTATTTGGACCTCTGGAGCTAAACGCTGCCACCACCGGCGAAGGCTGGATGCCCAACTTCGTTCCACCAGAAACAATCGTTGCCGTAGCTTTAGCCTCTTTGAACAGGTACTGTTTTATAGCTTCTCCAGTTTTTTGCCCTACAGTTGCTGATGGTAATAGATGTGCATCAGCCACCAGCTCTTCCCCGTAGAGGTCAGTGTTAGCTAAAATCATCCCTGCTCCTCCTGCTTCTTTCACTACATAGCCTTTTTCCACTCTTGCATTCATTCCTCTTTCGCATAACACAATCTTTCCTTTAACTTTCTCAGGTATTAAGCTGTCCCTCATGCATAAATTTCCAGAGGATGTGTTGCTCGCCTTAGCTGCAAAACAAGTAACAAAAAAAGCTTATTCAGCTGTTTATAGTATTTTAATTTTTCAAAATTTCAACCTCAATTACAACTTACCTGCAGCAACAAGTGGAAACAGCCCATCTGGCAATGATTTCCCACTGTAAAGTGACACACCAGAGAAATTTTTGCCATTGCCCAAAGTCACATAAGCTGGGAAATCGCGATCCAGAGTTCCTGCCCCGACGTTAGTAATCCACGGTGCAACATTAGATAAACTTCCGGAGGTTGGTCCTGAGTTGCCAGCTGAGCATGATACAAAAATACCTTGTGCTGTAGCTGCAAACGCGCCGATGGCTATGGTATCTCTTGTGTAATCAGGTGATCCTCCGCCGATGGACAGAGATAAGACATTGACACCATCAGCAATAGCCTTGTCCAGAGCTGCTAGTATATCTGTTCCAAAGCATCCTCCAGCCCAGCAGATTTTATAAGCAGCGATTCTCGCAGAGGGAGCCATCCCACGAGCAGTCCCTGGGGCGAATCCGAAGAAGTTAGCTCCAGTGACAGCTGAGCCTGCTGCAGTAGTTGAGGTATGCGTCCCGTGTCCTTCATCATCTCTCGGAGATTTGGTTTCTGTTGTTTCATCTATTGGTCCAAATGATGCTTCATATCCTTTCAGGAAATATCTTGCTCCAATTAGTTTCTTATTGCAGCTGGAAGAGTTGAAGTTTTTTCCAACTTCACATTCTCCTTTCCAAGAAATAGGCACCGGCCCGAGCCCAGTGTCATCAAAGCTTGGAGATTCAGGCCACACACCGGTGTCCAACACTCCAACGATGACGTCACTCACTGAACCAGAAGCAGGGATTGAGTCACTGCCTTTTCCTAAACCCAGAAAATCTGGAGTCCTCGTCGTGTGCAGCTCATAAACCATCTCTGGAACTACTGACAAAATCCCAACTTGTTTCGCAAGAAGTTCAGCCTCCTCAGCCGTCATCCTTGTCGAGAATCCATGGATAACATTCTCGTAACTGTAGAGCATGGCAGATGTTTGGGACACAGATTTCAACGAAGCATCATACCATTGAAGATGATGATCAAAACTCGCAGGCATGTCCAGTTTATCCATATGAACTATGTAAGTGATCTGCTCATCTTTTCTCGCATTTGTGCATTTGTAGTAAATTCCCATGAGTACAACCATCAGTGCTAACTTGATTTTTGACATCTTTTTTCTAGCACTGGAAAAAATGGAAAGCACCTAATGAGAAACTAAGTTGTAAGTTTCAGCATCTCGTATAAATCACAACTCTATGTTTACGCCATAATTATAGATTCCATTTGTTCTTACCTGGCTAGCTGTATCTCCTGTTGCATCAACCTTTAGGTAGGCGGTAGGCCTAAGTTACAATTTGGACTCTTGCTGAATATTGGTGTATACTGCTTCACAAGTAAACACTACCACACTCTACTGATTCTGCACATACTACTGCTTTGTGGAATTGTTCTTCCTCAATTCCCACCTTGCATATTTATACTAGTCCTATGCTCCTATTAGTCTATTACTTATTTCATGTATTTAATATTGCAGATCTTGACATCTGTGATGGAAGTGTTACATGATAATAAGATATGACACCAAAGCTTGTTAGAGTTACCGAAGAATTATAATAATCGTGATCATTGAGAGGTTAGTGGTTTGATTAATTCAATCACGGGTCTAATTTTTCAAAAAAGTGGGTATGGGGAACATAAGATAGTGCTGTTGATCTTACTCCATGAAATGCTTGTTTATTACCCCGAAAAATCCATATTGTGGGGATTACGCATATGGTTTAAGGACACACATAGTCATAAATGATAAATTAAATTCATAGAATCAATGATGAATCTGCTGCAGTGGTTTATCGATGGTGCAAACACGAGGCTTTAGTTAAAGTTTCTTATCCTCTGTTTAGTATTGTTGTTTATCTGACATGTGTTTCTCGGGAAGAAATGAAAACCACACACCTTCGTGAAGTGTTAGTTTCTTATATCGTGTCGAGTACTCAAGTTTGCAGTTCCTTCCTACATATATGCAATCCCGCTTGATCCTTCATAATTTTTAGTTTAGTAAAGGGTGATTACAATGAAGTATTGTATTACATCTTAGGAATAACTGCAACTTGAAACCTGCAAAATTATATTTCATGCTATAATTTTCAGTTTTATGTATTTTAAAGTGTCTGGACAGATAAAATTGCCTTTGTGTGGATCCTTATGGTTATTTTCCTCTCTTTATTTGTTCGAATATTATGCAGAGTTTAAACTAATCATCTTGCATTGAGTGAAGGCAATTTAACTTACGCAACGACAAATTTGGTACCATCCCTCATACTTCACCTATTGGTTGGTTATTGCTTACACGTCGTCTGATTGAAACATATAATTTTCAAATCGAAAGTTTAGAATTTGTACCTACCAACTGATTGAGCAAGGTTAGCTAGATTCATTAGAATACTTGAAAAATATCAAAAGATTCCTTTCACTAGAAGGAAGGTGTTGAATAAATGAGTCATTAATTATTGAGTAGATTTGTGTCTTATTATGAAGAAGAAGATGTTTTAAAGGTCACTTGTATTCTATCTCACCTCTTGGATGTTATAGCCCTACCACAAATAATGGAGTTTGGAAAGATGGGTTAAAGCTTATATCCATCAAGTCACTTAGTTTTCCATATGATATGATACTTGTCCAGTGGATGAAATAATTAAAGAAGACAGTTGTGAGTTTCCGATGGATATGGAATTATGAGATGATAAAGGGAAAAAAAATTGAGGTAGGTAGGGATACACAAATTTGGACCGGATCGGAACGAAATTTTACGGTCCACGGTCCGACCCGAACCGTAAAATTTCTAGTTCATGGTTCATAATTTTGAGAATTTTCGATACACCGGTCCGAATCGTAAATTTAAGGTGATTTGGTCCGATTCACTTTTCACTAAAAATTTTATTCTCCGGTCCACGGTCTAAAATTTTAAAAAATTTCGGTTCGGATCGGATTGGACCGGTTGTGCATCCCTAGTATGTTGCTTGTTGTGCAGAGATAGGCAATGTATGGGCCAGTTGACAAAGTACGAGAACCAACCCTATGAGAGGCCTATGATCTCATGTGATTCAGCTGGGCTGTCCAAAGAAAATCTGATAGGCTTGGCCTTGTCCAGCCCAAAACGAAAACAAAGTGGAAGCTCTAAACGGTGTCGTACAGAGAAACCAGTGCAGATCATCAGCTTGTGTAGACCGTGGACGGCTTTCTTCCACTTCCACCACCGCTCAGATCGCATTCAATGTCGCATTTCACCCGATGTTCCTTTTCCTTCTGCAACACAACAACCCCCTCCGCCATTAATTCCCTCTGTCTCTAATAATGCACCTGCTACATCGCAGTGTCGCACTGTTAACTCATCAGACATCATCATCTTCAATTTTTTATCATTTTTATGGCCATAACTATTTTTCTGCCCATTTCTACTACTGGGCTTGGTATATAAATATAGTTGACCTACTCCACGGCGGTGTTCTTCTCCATCTGCTGATTTCCCGGCTTCTTCAATTTCCTTCTGCTGATGCATGGGGCTTCTTTTATAAGGTGCATGCATTGTGTTTGATAAAATGTCCAACCCAAATTTCCTTTTGTTATTTTTTGAAACTTATGTACATATGAAAGTGCATTGTGTTCGATTTGACCTCAACTAAGGAAGTTGTGTTTAGGGATTTGGATTGTATGATATTAATGTATACGAGGATGAGCAAGTTTTGTGGGTTATGGACATTGCTTCTCATGGTTTGTGCAATGGTGTTGCTGCTCTTCAACTTCAACGGTGTAATACCTGATCTCGATTTTCCAGGTAATAACTTAGTCTGACATGATCGGAAGTGCTACAGCCTTTTCTTTTTCTGAAAATTTGTTAATTTGTTTATATGAATTCACAAAACTTGTATATGTTGCCACTTAGATTTCATCTCCCTGAACCCGAATGACTATTGTAGTGAAAACTGAATTTTGACCCTGACACGGGGGCAGATTTTCTTGAGGAAAACTGACATTTTGTGATTTGGTGTCATGGAAATTGTGAAAGACATATAATTTAGAGAAAACTAAAAAAACGGTTTTTATTTGCTCCACTTTGTTCAATGTTTTTCAGAGGTAACCAAACACACAAAAAACATGAATTCCTTAGGAACGTTTTTCCCTTTTCATCAGATCTTATTTCCCATGGATTAAGATTCCTTGATATAAACATGCAAAGATGGAAGATTTATTAAGGACAGCAAAAATTGCTATTTAAAAGTAGAGAGATACACTAGCTCACTCTTGTCATTTGATGTATGAGATTCGCTTACTGTCAGTTCTCTGTATTTCAATTCTAGAAATGGGTCCCAAGGAGCATATTGATCATGTGGCAATGGTGACAAGTAGAAAGTTAAAGGTAATGAACCTGCTCTGGAATTTTAAGGATCAATATTGGCCGCTCTCTCAGTTTGTTTATATTTGCCTTCTTTAGGGAAAGAGCGCATATAGTTTATATAACTTATATCAGAGGTTTGAAGTCTTCTCTATACATGTTTAAACTTCACTAGTGACTAGTTTGTTTCAAGTAGTTGATATAGAGAATTGAAGTTTGAATGAAGTATCTCGGGCATCTAAATCAGTCAGTTCAGAAACAAACATCCTTGGTCCCTCAATGGCGAATGCATAACTCTCAATTTTCAGTAAACTTTGACATAGGCTTCGATTTTCAACTCCTTTTTCTTGTAATGTCAGGATGTTCATGGATTTCAGCCTCCTGGAATTAGAATGAAGACCAAAGGTCATATGGTTGGCATAGAAGACTATGATCCCATAGATCCAGTTCCCAGCTCCAAAACATCGGTCAAGCATGGACCTATTCAACACGGAACTCCTCTCTTACCCTACATTCCAAAACCTTCACCTCCTGGTAACCCTCCATCTCCGTAACTTCAGGTGACCATTCCTGACTCCGGCTCTGCGTGTGTTAAATAACCCTCTCTTCAACCCTGCTAGTCTTGGCTGCTTGTACGGAAATTTTCCCATTTTCACTCTTTTATGAGCATGTATTTTTATTGTTCATCAATAACCCAGTGCACGTTGTATGTCGCTCAGACGCCTTAAAGTGATCTGTGCTCTTAGTTACCATCAATGAATTCAGTCATCATGCAGCTCCCTGTGCGCACAATTGCTTTATAGTAGCTGAGACCTTTCATGCAATTGAGATTTCCATGAACAGCAGCGATCTCAATCCAATGTACTGTCTGATTTTGTAATCCTAAACGTTTTGTACCCTTTTTTTTACTTCATCCTGTACAACAACTAGAATTTTTCAAGCTCAAAAAGTCCCTGAGAGCATCCACCATGCTTTTTTGAATCATTAAAAATGATCATGAGAGATGATCAAAAAAATCATGCACTCCACCATGATATTTTTCATCATAGTTTTGATCATCCCATGAATTTTTGTAAAAAAGATCATCTCATGATCTTTTTTTAGTTTTGATCATGAGATGTGAATCAATCGCAACGCGACACGTGTCCTGTGTAAGAAACAGTACAGTTTTTATTTTGATATTGCAACGAATATATCTTCTAAATTACAAAGTAAAAAAAATCAAAATAAATACCAATATTCGTAATTTTTGGAGCTCTATAAAACGAGATACACCTTGATATATTTTTATTAATCTTAACATTAATGAGCTATAATTTATGTAGTGATGAGAGAGATTGATGATAAACTTTTTTTTGATCATAAGTGGGATACATGTGATTGAAAAAACCATGAGGGATGATTAGATGAGAGAGAAAAATGAATAGAGAGATGTATGACATGATTTTTTTTTTTTATCATGGTGGGTTGCTCTAAGTGATTAAGCAAGTGCTTGCTTGATCAGCCTCCCCTTTTTCCCACAATCAAGTATGCAAGAAAATGGAGCCTTCTACAACTTTCCACGCTTTAGGCGGTTAGTTCCGCCCGTCGGCGGGAGTTGGGAAGTGGATGCGGGTCAGTTTTTTTGTTGCAGGTGTCGTGGGATGCTGCTGTTCCGTCGGGACTCCTCCTTTGTTTCGATTGCCTTTCGTCGCCTCCGGAGGTTTGAAGGGTGCTGTTGTCGTCGTCGGCTGAGGTGCGCGTGAGGTTGCCGGTGGCCTGGGCTGGCGATGTCGGCAGGGTGAGATGCTTGCTGTTTGGGTCTGGTTGGCGGTGTGATTGTCGTTCGGTGGAGGCGTTGCTCGGCGATGGGTTTGGTTGGCCTGGTATTTGCTCCCTGGTGTCTCGTCGGCGTCTGTTTTTTGACCGGCTACGACCGGATTTATTGTATAGCTGTTTGGGTTAGGTTCTTTGATGTGGTTTAGTTAGGTTGTTTAGTTTAGTTTTCTCCTCTCAGTCGGATTTCCGGTCTGAGCTGTTTCTTCTCAGCCGCTTATCGGTCTGAGTTGTTTTAGTGCTTTTAGTTTTTAGTTTCAGGAGCTTTTCTCCTGATTTGTCTCAAAGGGCACGATGATGCGTAATCTTATATGTAGTGTCGGTCACTGCGGTCGGTCCGACCAGAACTGTAAGTTAAGGTCGTGCCCTTTTTAGAAGAGGTGTCCTTCGTGACAGTTCTTCTTCTTCTGTTGTAATGCCTATTTACTTATCAAAAAAAAAAGTATGCAAGAAAATGAAATAAATTCATGTGTTCAAATTTTCATTCAACAATTCAAATTGAAAGTCAGCAAAATATCATAACGACTTTTTTGATATTAAATATTATTATATGCGTCACATCTCTCCAAAATCTCGCACGGATAAATTCCTCTCCTCCGCCGCAAATCCGCCTCCGTAACGGTCACATTCCCGGCGTCCCTTGATTACCGCCAGCGACCTAAATTGACCACTACGGTATGATCAGGTCTCTCTATCTTCCATTTTGAATTTGAGCAAAAGAAACCCAGTTTTAGGGTTCAAGGAAGAGGATGAGATAATTAGGGTTTGAAATTGGAGATGAGATGTGAGCTGTGGAGTTCAAAATTGCAATGGGTGTTCCGCATCACCAAACTCCAACGAGACGTCCGGATGGGGAGAACCTCGCGCCTCATCGGAGACCTAAATCACGCGAGGTCACTTCCCGCTACCTTTCAGGTGCTGTTAACGCTTCTTCTTCTGCTGCTGCTGCTGCGTCATCCACTCCCGCGAGGCGCCTTCCTTCGCCGATTCGGCCGCGGACGCCTTCCATGGCTGTGACGATGACGCCGATGCCGACCTCGGCTGCGATCAAGCGGTCGCAGTCTGTGGAACGGAGGCGAGCGGCGACGCCGATGAGTGGCGAATGTGTTGGGAGCGCGGCTGCTAAGATGCTGTTTACGTCTACTAGGAGTTTGTCAGTTTCGTTTCAGGGAGAATCGTTTTCGCTCAAGGTGAGTAAGGCTAAGCCTGCGCCTACTCCTGCTCCGGCTCCAGTGTCAGTTGTGAGGAGAGGGACTCCGGAGAGGAGGAAGATGACGCCTGCTAGAGGTGATAGGGTGGACCAGGTAGATAATTCTAAAACGATTGAGCAACACAGGTGGCCTGCCAGGCTGCGGCCTGACAATTTTATGACGAGGAGTGTAGATTGTACTGATGACAGAAAAAAAATGGGTGTATCTGGTAGTAGTGTAGTTAGGGTTTTACAGAAATCTATGGTTGCTGTGAGTACTAAGGCTGGTGTTGACGGAAAACGGTTTCCTAATATTGGAAGCATGGTGACTGGTGCCAATTTGAGGGCCGGATCTGTTGTCCCGTCTGGTTCAGTTTCATCTGAGAGTGTGTCATCAGGAAGCACATCGGGCGGCGGGGCAAGGCGAAACCTTATGATTCCTGCAAAGTTCTGGCAGGAGAATAATACTAGTAATTTGAAGCATGGACGGCCATCCGAGCATGTATCTCCTATGGCAAAGAGTACAACTTCAAATGCTGGACCTCCACCTAACTATTTCACGCCAAAGAGATTATCCACTGATAGCCCTGTATCATCATCCCCCAAATCAATGTCTGGTGCTAGATCATTCTCTTCTCCTCAACGGGGAGCTGGCAGACCAGCGTCACCTAGCAAGTTGGCAATTTCTTATACCTCAACACCATCAAGGGGGATGCCGAGTCCTGCTAGAGTGAGGACTGGAGCAACAGGTGCAACAAATAGTAATTTTAGCAATATGTCTTCCATTCTTTGTTTCGCGGCGGATGCACGAAGAGGTAGAATTGGAGAGAACAAGATTGACGATGCCCACTTTCTTAGGTTGCTTTACAATCGGCTTATGCAATGGCGTTTTGTAAATGCAAGAGCCAATGCTGCTTCAACTTTTCAGATACTAATTGCGGAGGTATTGTGATAGAAATTTTAGTTGTTTTTGAAGTTTAAAACTTTAATTTTCACTGCTTCACTTAAGAGTCACATATAGATCAGTTATCAGGATCAGGACTATTTTTTTTATGGGAGTTATCAGGACTAATTACTTTGTATTTTGAGATAGCCACAGGCTTTCAACTTTCAAGTTATTATCATGGTAGGAACTTCACAAGTAATGTGCTTAGCTAAGAAATGCTAATTGTCAAATGTCTTGTGGATGCATATGGCAAATGTTATTTGCAAATGCTTATCGACACCATTTACAATCCAAGATACTTAAAAAGTAATTTAAATAGTATGGTTTAAACTTCATCCAACAAGGTGTGTTCAGTTACTAAACTACTATAAACTTTATTGTATTTTATTGTCAGGGTTCTGTTGTATCCAATGAATGTTCGGTCAGCTGAATGTACGTGTTTAATGTAATTCTGAGTGAAGCTTTTATGGCTTTAAGATTTTAAAGCTTTCACTTGCCCCTCAATGTTACAGAAAAGCCTTTGCGATGCTTGGGAAAGTACATCTGAGGTGCGTGATTCTGTTCGGGATAAAAGAATGTTGTTGTGGACACTGAGGCGAGATTTGAAGTTGATTTCAATACTAAAGGGTCAAGTAAGATTCTTAATATCTCATCTATACTTCGGTCATTTATATCGACAGTGTAATCCTAGTGTGAAAGAATGTCGAATTTCAAACTCAGTACCATGGAATGTCGGAAAGATGTAGACGTGTAAGGCTTTATAAATTATGCAATGTTTCATCTCCTTTGCATTATAGATTACCTTGTTCTACTTCTCTAAATCTCTAGTGATTCAAATTTCAACCTCATGATCTATTTAAAACCTTTTCCCTGTTCTTATTAAGCCAGAGGATTGGTTGTGTTTAAAGTTATGTTTTCTTTCTGTAATGCTAAATATCAGTATGATCAGTAATGTTGGGCTTTAGAGTCATAGGGATATGAAACATTATATTTACAGTTTGAAACTAACGTTTCTTCCTCATACTTCTGCGTTGCAGATGAAGCATCTAGATGAATGGACCAAAATGGATACCGATCATTCCAATTCATTGTTAGGTGCAATGGCAGCTCTGAAGGCTACCACACTGCGCCTGCCAGTTATCGATGGTGCAAGGGTAGTTGCCTCATATTTCATCCATTCTCCTCTGCTGAGCCTTGAAGCTCGTTACTGTACAATTGTTATGTGGATCATGGTTGGCCTAATAATCGTCTAGCTTTTGGTTCGTATTTGCAGGCGGATGTTCAAAATGTGAAGGAGGCTATAAGTTCAGCTGTTGATGTTATGCAGGCAATGACATCGTCAGTATGCCCATTATTAGCAAAGGTAATAAAATGCTTGTGAATTTTTGAAAATCTTCATACATCGATTACTTTGTATATTCTTCGGTGTTGATTTGTTTTATGACCTTTCAATACTGTTGCATATTATCATTTATGCTGCCTCACTCTTATCAAACTTGGCATTGGGTCATTAGAAGTTTTGGTGCACTCAGAATACGTTTTCATGTGGTTAAATTTTAAATAGTAAGAGTTGTACCCGCCATGTAATATAAGGTTGGCTTCTTTTCATTAGAAATTGAGCTGACATGAATCAGAGATTATTAATTGATTCAAAGGTTCGCTAGAAAGAAGACACCCTTAAAGCAAGTTATTGTTGCTGGTGTGCGGATATTCACTGTAAAAACTTCATGATTGTAGGTGGATGAAACAAACTCTCTGGTGGGGGAGCTTTCAAATATGGCTGCCAAAGAGCAAGGACACCTAGACGAGTGCAGAAGTCTGCTGTCAAGATTGGCAGTCATGCAGGTAAGATTGGAAATGTTTATGCTAAAATAGTGAGAACTGAGAACCAAAACATTGTGATGTGTTATGTCTTACACATATGGGGTTGGGTTAGTTTGACTAACAATAAACAATGGTCCAACAGGTGAAGGACTGCAGTTTGCGCACACATATTGTTCAGATCAGTGGCATATCATCATCATCAATGGCAAGCATGACAACAAAAACACATTGATACCATTTTACTAGTTCAGATGCTAACCTCAGGGAACAAGTTCTCGTAATTGACCATTGGTTAATGGGCAGGTCTAATCTAACTCAATTCAGTCCAACTAAGTGGCGCGGCTAAAGTTCATCTGGTTTGTGAAATAGGGATGCTGATTTTAATTTTTATTACCCGCTGATGTATGGCCCTGTGCCCATTTTAATGTTTCGAGTAGTCAATAGGCAATTCAGTTTGCAAGAGCAATTAGCTAGTGGTAGATATATGCATACAGGGGCCGTCTTTAGGATGACATCCATAGTGGTGTAGATATAAGTAAAGACATCCTTGTTAATTCAATTCTATTTGCTTCTTTTGTTCAACATGCTTATAATGTTTCATCAACAAAAAAAAACATGCTTATAATGTTTAAGAGTTCAATATCTTAAATAATCAATTCTTATAAGGGTAAATTACAACCGTACTTGGACAAACACTTATTTCAAATTAGACATCGGATTTTCTCAATTTTTAATTTAGTGACTTTTGCATCAATTTACATATATATTTTTTCGAATTTGCGTTTTTAAGAAATTTTCAAGTCAAAAACTTAATTCGTTATAGGGTTAACTTAATTTGATTGAATTTATTTTTATTGTGACGGGAATATGTGTAAATTGATACAAAAGTGACTCAATTTAAAATTGGAAATATTCGGTACTTAATATTTTTGTAATTTACTTCTTGTAATAAAAAAATTCTATTTGAAATAAAAGGAAAAACTGCTAGTTATAATGTATATAATATTCCTGTTTTTTTTTTCGGAAAATATTCATGTATATTTAGATACTATAAGTAAATCATTCTTGAGGCGCTTGATTATTTTAATGGTCAATTTAAATAGATTAGGGGGTATTATTTGTAATTTAAATTCCAATAGAAACGCAAAACTATGATTTTCTGCAAAAATAGCATATTCCGCCTATCTCACTCCGACAAGCGAAACCCTAATTAGTGCAGCGGGACGGCTCAGCTTTTGGCGGCGTTCATGGCGGAGAAAAGCCACTTCGTGACCATTGGAGGTAAAGGCTCATCCCTCACTGCATCTTCTCTCTACGCCGTAGCCAGCGGCCACGCTCAGGTACGCATCGATTCTTCAGCAGACAAGCTCAGCTCCTCCAAACGAACACCTCATCCATCCGCCACTACTCCGTTCTCGATCCTCCCCGATGGCCTGTGTAGGGAGGAATCGAGAGCCGCTTTGCTAGTTTCGCTGAACAAGCTCGTAGTGTCCGGTGCCTCGGGTGTTACTCCCGGGCTGTTGAATAAGATCGCTGAGATTTTGAATGAGAAGTTGGAGAAGTGCGATGTTGGTGTACTGGATGTTACTGAGGGAGAAATAAGTGTGCTGTCAAACTGTGCGGCTGCCTTGATCGGAATGTGTGCTATTTTGGACCATGAGGCATCCTCGCTTTCTGTTTTTGTGGACTTTGCTGCTGCATTGGCATGTGAGGCTTTGAAAGCGGATGTTTCTTCATTTAACTCTATGGATTCAGGTGACGGATTCTCGTTGAAGGAGGAAACTGCTGTGGCTGGTGATCTGAAGGTTTTGCTTAATGGGTCGAAGTTCACTGGTAAGTTAGTGAATGAGTCTGTTATGGAGATTCCTAGGCTTCACGGGAGTTTGAGAGAGGTAGTGAAGTCAATTCATACGAGAACTCGGGTTGAGCTGAATTCTGGAATCAAGTTCGGGAGTGGGAAGGCTGCGGCTACTGCAGTTATTCCTTTGACAAATGTACTCAAGTTTCTGGGTGAGAATAGTTTGGCCAGGGCCGATTTGATTTTGAATTCACTTGCAGATTCTTGTAATTTGAAGGGAAGGTTGGAAGCAAATGTTACCAATTTCCGAGAAGCTGTTAATTTGATATCCAAATCCAGTTTTGAAAATGATTATGTCATGTTTGTGCATGATGTACTTGGGTTCTTGAAAATCGTCTGGGATATTGTTGCTTTGGAGGCAATTTTGGCTTTTCTGTCACTCGAAGGAGATTCAGCTGGAAAAACTCAGGCCGATGGGGGTGTGGATAGCGTCAGCAATGATAAGACGAGTGACAAGAAGAGCGAGAAGAAGAAGAAAGTGGTTCTTGGCAAGGGAAATGCTGTTATGGTGCACCATATTAAGGGTATGCTTCAAAGTGAGCAAACAGATCTAGTCGAGGGAATTTCTGCATTATTGAACCCAAGGCACGCGGAATGTGATACATTGCTGAGGAAAATCAAAGAAACTGTGGAAAGCAATGATAGCCGAAGACTTCCTAAACTGCCAAAGGTAAAAAAAAAGACTGCACTTTAAGTTGTTTTCTGTACGAGCACATTTGCTAGAAAACCTTGCTGTTTTCGGTTCTGCTAGGAGATCTGCTGTCTTTTTTATATAAGTTTTTATTCTTCTTTTTTTCTGGTATTAGAAGTTGGTTGACCGTAAGAAGTATTCTGCTTGAGACATTGTTTGCTACTGATATTTTTAGGGTACACGTGATTTTGCAAAAGAACAAATGGCTATAAGGGAAAAGGCATTTGCAATAATAACAGATGTATTCAAGAGGCATGGTGCTACTGCTTTAGATACCCCTGTATTTGAACTGAGAGAGACATTGATGGGGAAATATGGAGAAAATTCCAAATTAGTATATGATCTTGCAGACCAGGTAACTGACCGAGTGACCTGAATTATAGCCATTTGTATTCTGGCCAGTACTGTACTGCATTTCTGCATTTATCTTACTGTTTGCATGAAAGCTTTTCCCATTTTCACGAACCAAATGTGTTGTGTTGTTATATGAATATTCTCAACGCAAAAGTTGGTAGTACTCTTACTCATCCATTTGAGAAGCTTCAACAGTATCTTGATTCAGCTAGATGATCACAATGTGTAAGAATCAGTAGATGTCTTAGCTTTTCATACATTTTAGTCGGTAAAGTATATTCCTTATGTAGGCACCGTGTATTTTAATATCCTTTATGTGCGAGACATTATTCTACATGGTCACATTAGAAACTAGATCATCATGCATTAGTTAGCCCTTAACAATGCGACTGAAAGGTTTGATACTTATAGTACCATACTATGATGTGACTTGTGTTGTGATGCATTACACGTCAACCGTTGCAGGGCGGAGAGCTTTGCTCTTTGAGATATGACTTGACGGTGCCATTTGCACGTTTTGTTGCCATGAATGGTTTAACATCATTTAGAAGGTACCAAATAGCAAAAGTCTACAGGAGGGATAATCCTTCAAAAGGAAGATACCGTGAATTTTATCAATGTGACTTGGACATTGCTGGTCAGTTTGAATTAATGGGTCCAGATTTCGAGATTGTAAAAATATTAACCGAGTTACTAGACGAACTAGACATTGGAGATTTTGAGGTATGCCTTTATCCAAGTTGTTTTGGCTTATCAATTGTCTTCTTTTCTTTGGGCTCGAGTTTCATGGGCACCAATTCACAATTGGCTTCTTCTTACAAATGATTGTAAATTAATGCAATGCACTTGCTTTTCATATAATCTGAAAGTATTCTAAGAAGCTTCTCTAGGTAATGGTGGTTTTTTTAATTCTCATTACTGTATTAATACATATTCTTTTTCTCATATCTCTAGGTTAAACTGAACCATAGGAAACTGCTGGACGGAATGATGGAGATCTGTGGAGTCCCTCCTCAAAAGTTCGGAACTATATGTTCCAGTATTGACAAGTTAGACAAACAATCCTTTGAGCAGATCAAGAAGGAAATGGTAAGGTCAAGTGTATTTGATGCTATTATTGTTTTCCATTTGTAGCTTGCGTCTGTATGTTATGCTACTTTGTAGGATAACATAAAAAGATCCCTATTTTAACTTTAATTTAATTGTTTCATGAAGTAAGATTTGTCTTTCCGTACTCACATTTGTATCTGCTTTTAGGTAGAGGAGAAGGGTTTAACTGCTGAGACTGCAGATAAAATCGGTGAATATGTCAAGCAACGAGGATCACCACTGGAATTGATGTATAAACTAAAGCAGGATGGTAGCAAGCTCTTAGAAAACCAAGGATCTGTTGTAGCTTTAAATGAATTAGAAATTTTGTTCAAAGCTTTGGAGAAATCCAAGTGTAGTGACAAAGTAATATTTGACTTAAGCCTTGCTCGAGGTCTGGATTATTACACTGGAGTTATTTTTGAAGCTGTTATTAAAGGTTCAACGCAGGTACCTCTTTCTTCGTCTCCAATCTTGACGATGTTTCTATTAGCTTCCACTTGATATCCGTGCATCAAGAAAATGAAGAGGAGATCATTTCACTGTGATAAACTAATGGTCATGCATATGCTTATTCGTCTCAGTGTACCAACTAAATGAAGTTGTTTATGTATCAAGGTTGGTTCAATAGCTGCTGGCGGGCGCTATGACAATCTGATTGGGGTGTTTGGGACAAAGCAAGTCCCAGCAGTTGGTGTCAGCCTTGGCATCGAGCGAGTCTTTGCCATAATGGAGGAAGCTCAACAAGATCGCAACCAGGTAATATGAACACTCAATGCAACATTTTGGGTAACTACATAAATAACATGTCTGAATATGCCAATGGGGTTAATATATAAAAACTGAAATGAGCTCCATAGTCAATGGACAAGTTACTAGAAATTTCATATGATATATTGACTTCGAGTTGCAAAACGTGTTGTCATCCATTTGTGATATGTGTTTAGCAGACAGTTCGGGCAACTGAAACCCAAGTCCTTGTTAGTGTTTGGGGGGATGACCTTATTCAAGCAGCAGAACTGGTTAGTGAGCTGTGGAGTGCCAAGATAAAAGCAGAATACCTCGTCCACAAGAGAAAGAACAAGCACTTGGAGCGTATGATAGATTCAAGAGTCCCATGGTGGGTGTTTGTGGGTGAAAAAGAAATAGCAGAAGGGACTGTAAATTTAAAAAACACCGAAACTCAGGAGAATTTTGAAGGTATCCCCAAGGAGAGTTTTGTTGAGAAACTGCAGCAGCTAATGACTACATCAACAAGTTCATCTTAAGGTGACTTAAGGGACCAAAGTGTACCATGCATACCTGTTGTCCTAGTTTTTATACATTAAAATTAATTTATACACCCCTGTTGAATGTGCTTTGGATATTTTGTACTGCCTTGCGCCCTTGCATTCTGTTTTCAGTTTTCATTTCATCTTCTTCAATTCGCCTTACGAAAAGTTATATTTGGAAGTTGTTTCAAAAAGTATAGAATAATTTTCATTCTAAGTTTAGGCAAATGCATTGAGTGCAGTGAAAGCCCTAGATTTAATGCCATTGCAATTGCAACCGATCCCTCTCTGCTCACCATTTCTACCAATTTGTGTAGCAAAATAAATGCTAGCTTACTAAAACAGGGTACCCTGAAAATTCAGAATGGATTAAATTTGTCCCTCAGCAAGGGATGTTTTCCTTCATCCAACATCTTCTCCAGCCAACCAACCCTCTGTCACACGCTCAGTCATCTCTTTTGACTGACCAACTGATTACCTCATATATGCCGATATATATAAAAAGTAATTTCTGCTCGAATTCTTTCTTACCGTTTGGTTCATGGAAAGTTTGTAAGATGGAAAGAAAATTCGATGGAAAATGTGATTTCCTGTTTGGTTTAGAAAATACAAACAAAATAAAATGATTCAATACAAAATTTTCCTTTTCATTTTCCGATGGAAAGTCACTTTCCCATAAACTCTCCATTTCATTTTCTTTCCACCACATTTTCCATCAATTTTGAACACGCCAAAGAGCGACGAATATATATATAGCTCTTAGCCAACATTCCACCATATCCATGTATGCTTATGGATCTGTCCTCTCATGATCCAACATCAATACCTGAGCCTCTACCTTTACTAAACTCCATGCTGCAGCCAAGTAAAGCACCTTCACCGTCAGTGGTAGAAAAACATAAGCCATGCGTATACGACGAACTGGGCGAAGAATCTGTCGAAGACGATGTGGATGTGGCTTTATGCATAGGCCTTCCTGAACACAACAGCGGAAGAGTGATCAACAAGTCCAAACTTCATGGAAATAGTTTGATTTCTCAAAGGTATTGGATCCCGAACGAAGAGCAGATTCGCATTGGCTTCACGCATTTTTCTTGTCAGATTTGCCATAAATCTTTCAACAGATACAACAATCTTCAGGTATGATTCCTTCCTTAGACTTCGAAGCTTCTTCGATATTCAAAGTTTATTTTATCGAAAAAAGTACTTCTTCGATAAATAAATAAATAAAAACTTGTAAACTTGTTCGTTGTTTCAATTTTATTTCATCAGAAAATAAACACTTTTTTGATATAAAAAATTGTAAGTTTCTTCAATATTTGAAGTTCATTTCATCAAATAAGTACTTTAAAGAACTTATAAGCTTCTTAGTTATTTGAAGTTTATTTCATTGGAAAATGTGCTTTTCGGTAAAAGAAAACTTGTAAGGTTCTTCTTCATAGTTAGTCTGATTTTTTTGCCTTTTTCTATGTTTTTTATTTGTAGATGCATATGTGGGGTCATGGGTCGCAATACCGGCAAGGACGGGACTCCTTGAAGGGCACAAGTCCGAAACTGATGTTGGGAATTCCATGCTATTGCTGCGCTCCAGGGTGCAAGAACAACATAGATAATCCCAACGCGAGACCTTTAAAGGACTTTCGAACGCTTCAAACTCACTACAAGAGAAAGCATGGGGCGAAACCTTTTTCGTGTCGCAAATGTGGGAAGGTGCTGGCTGTAAAAGGTGACTGGCGAACGCACGAGAAGAATTGCGGTAAGCGTTGGTTTTGTGCTTGTGGATCGGATTTTAAGCACAAGAGGTCTCTTAAGGATCATGTTAGTGCATTTGGGTATGGTCATAGGAATGCGAGTGTTGAGAATTCATTTGTTTTGGCTGAAGGAGAAATATGAAGAGATGAGCTTCCTCAGTTTACTGTTCATTGTACCTTTTGATTAAGATTTCTTATGATAAAGAGTATAATTTGGAAATAAGTATCGTCCGGCCATTATTAATTAGACTGTCCTAACTGTCTTTTGTCACAGATCACCACGACTTTAACTATTATTTAATACAAGCGTAAATGAGAGATTTCTCACATAAAGAGTTTTTTTTCCATGATATAAAAAAGTTTAGTTCAATTTGAGCAACTAGACAACCTAGGATTCCACAAATTGGTCCGGCAAGAAGACTTTTGCTTAGCACATCTCAACATCGACAACTTATAGCAAACAAGTAAAGGCATTGCTCGTCGAAGGATGAGTAGCAAATACTCGATCATCTTCACATAAGACCCGCAAATTCACCACTTGTTTCGGTATCTATGCCTGCATCGGTATCAGTGTCAGTAAATTCCATGCTGCCCCCGATACTCAGAGTGTTCATTTGTGGCACTGCTAGCGTCCTCCTTGCTTCTTGTAATATAAAGAGAATTTCCTCAACACTTTGCGAAGGACTGTTTACATCAATAGTTTGCAAGTTTCCTTCTTCGATCAACTCCGCAGGCAAATTTTTAAGGAACCAAGAGTGTCCTTTTATTTCGGGAATACTTATTCTCTGAAAAAATGGCGAAGGAATCGAATAACAAGCGACGAAGAGAGTGAACGAAGCTCCATAAAAAAAATACTACGTTAGCTTACCTTCTCAGGATTTGCCACGAATATCCGTGACAAGAGATGTGTACATTCCGCAGACACCCGCACGTAATCAGGAAATGTGTACTGAACGCCAAGTATTCGCTGCAGTGGAAATCGATCAAAGCTCGCAGTAAAAAAAAAATGAAAATGATGTCACTGACCGAAAGCTGGTTCTTTTTGTTTTACAAATTTTTTTTCTTGCTACTTACTCCGATGGTCTTTTTCAAGTTTCGTGGATCATCAGGATCTTCGAAAGGGTATGCGCCAACCAGCATTACATATAAAGTGACTCCACATGACCAAACATCCGCTATCTGTAGCCATATACTATTTAAACATTTTACCGTATACAATAAACAGCACATGAGCACGACAAAAATTCAACGGAATTTCATTATCACCTTTCCATCATATTGTTTTTTGGACAACACTTCAGGTGCAATGTAAGCCGGTGTCCCGACAGTAGATTTTGGTTGAGAATGTAGCACACCTGACTGTAAAGTGTAAAACACCGCATTTATACAACTCGGTATTTTAGCTAGACAGACTAAACTAAACTAACACATTACCTTCGAGTAACCAAAATCGCATATTTTCAGGCGTGGTACATTACTCCCGTCTAGAAGAGTATTTTCCAGCTTCAGATCTCTATGGCATACTTGCTGCAATATAATAGAACGTAAATAATCGACCCAATTTATGGGACCAATCAAAAATGCGAAATTATTACCATTGAGTGACAGTAGCTGACTCCAGATATCAACTGCTGAAAGAAAAATCTTGCCTGGAAGAACACGATATATACAACAGATTCGACGGGTTCAAACAATCGATTTCTTTACCGGGGGGAAACATAAAATTCTAATACTTGAGGAGTTATTACGATACCTCGTCTTCACTGAACCTTCCAGCACCACATATTCGTTCAAAGAGTTCTCCTCCAGCCGCATATTCCATCACTATGGCAAGATGTGTGGGAGTCAAAAGTACCTAAAAAACACATAATCCAATTCTCCACTAAATTCAACCACAAAAAATACCCGAAAATCTTCATATCCAGAAACTGCAGCTTCATTTTCACTCTTTACACACGCAAAAAAACAAACTTGGATAAATTCCCAACACCAAATACATATCTTTGTTTCGTGATTTCAGAACAAATTACCTCTTTGAACTTGACAATGTTAGGATGTACGAGTGATCGATGATTCATGATTTCTCTCTGAACATGCTCGTCAATCTGCCAAAATTCAGCACAAATTAATTCACTGATATCACAAATACAAATCAAACAAAGAGCTAAACAAAAAAACTAATTAATGCAGCAGCAGACAATTCACTCACCTTTTGTCCTCTCTCAATAAACTTCACAGCATAAAGCTCCCCCGTAGACTTTTCTCTGACAAGCTTCGCAACGCCGAAATTGCCAGAACCAATATCCTTTAGCAACTCAAACCGCTCCATCTCCGCATCAAATTCACACTAAACGAAACCGATTTCAAACTCCAAAAGTCCCTTTTTTTTGTGGAGTTAAAGGAAGTAGGAAAAATGTAACATCAAAGCAAATTCCCAAATTCTGGTTTAAGGGAATGATTGAAGGAGAGAAAGTGACTGAAATTGGAGTAATTGGAAAAATTGGGTCTTTGGAAATAGTAAGGTACAACAATAAACCACAACAACACCGACGTTAGAAAGTGGCCCAGCTGATGTTATTAGGGTTTGAATTTGAAACGTGGATTGATTTGTAAAGGGAAAACAGGAGGTGGGTCCATGGAAGATGATGGCCATGTGTTGGTGTCGCATGAAATTGGAATTTCCTATCTGGAACGGAACAAACAAAAAAACATACGCATAGGATTCTTGGCTGAGGATGTCCCGCGCGGCAAATTTTGACCACCTATGTCTTTGTTACAGTTAACAGAGTCTAGCTCGTATAGAAAACTAGAAAGGGTGGGCTTTAGGGGTATTTTCGTCTTTTGAAATTATATCATTACGCACAATACTTAAATATCAAGAGGAGCTTAACACACTATCTCATCCACATATCTCAGTCGTCAAACTCATCTCCTCGTGACACGTGTCCCACTACCAAAAAGCAAAAAATAAAAAACAACACTACACTACACTACACTGTTCACTGCCACATCATCAGAATGAGTGGTTCACAACGTGTCTCACTGCCTCATTCTACCCCTGTTTCAAGGAAGCGCGACCCATGAAATCAAAATTACAAATGATAAATAAACGAAATTATATTTAAGATTCTGAAAAATGATTTTTTTTTTTATAGCGGGATACACAGGGGCGCCCTTAGTCGATTTTCCTAATTTTCTGTATTAGACTAATGCGATGTATTTTTGACATCTTGCCCCAATCATTTTGATTATATGCCACATCTAGTATGAAAATAAATTCATGAATTCGCCTCCGATCCAAAAATTCCTGAATCTGCCCGTGAGGATACAACACTAGAAATATTACAATGAATATGAGTTTTATCATATAGTACATAGAGTGCGGTTCAGGTACAAACCACATTTATAAATGAAAACTAAAAACTGCATTTGCAGCTGACACGTGTCTTATTTATTTGAAATCTCGGATAAATCACGGAGGGGTATTATAGTCATTATATATAATCCCATTATTATTGTATTTTGTTTTATTTTCAATTTTGTCCCTGATTTGGAAAATCCGTTAAATATTCCATTCAATCTGATTTTAGGATCAGACTTAAAACTGCATTTGGAAAATCCATCAATTTTAGGATCAAACTTAAAGAAATAATGCTCAGACTTAAATAGATAATGATCACACTTAAAGAGACTTAAAGAAATCTGATTTTGGAAAATTAGACTTAAAGAAATAATGCTCAGACTTAAATAGATAATGATCACACTTAAAGAGACTTAAAGAAATCTGATTTTGGAAAATTAGACTTAAAGAAATAATGCTCAGACTTAAATAGATAATGATCAGACTTAAAGAGACAATGATCAGACTTAAAGAAATAATGATCAGACTTAAAGAGACAATGATCAGACTTAAAGAAATAATGCTCAGACTTAAAGAAACAATGATCAGACTTAAACTTCAATTGATAATGATCAGACTTAAAAGACAATGATCAGACTCAAAGAAATAATGCTCGGAGTTAAAAATAGATAATGATCAGACTTAAAGAGACAATGATCGGACTTAAAGAAATAATGCTCACACTTAAAATAGATAATGATCAGGCTTAAAGAGACAATGATCAGACTTAAACTTCAATTGATAATGATCAGACTTAAAAGACAATGATCAGACTTAAAAGACAATGATCAGACTTAAAGAAATAAAGCTCAGACTTAAAATGGATAATGATCAGACTTAAAGAGACAATGATCAGACTTAAACTTCAATTGATAATGACCAGACTTAAAAGACAATGATCAGACTTAAAGAAATAATGCTCAGGCTTAAAATAGATAATGCTCAGACTTAAAAGACAATGATCAGACTTAGAGAAATAATGCCCAGACTTAAAAATAGATAATGATCAGACTTAAACTTCAATTGATAATGATCAGACTTAAACTTCAATTGATAATGATCAGACTTAAAAGACAATGATCAGACTTAAAGAAATAATGCTCACACTTAAAAATAGATAATGATCACACTTAAAGAGACAATGATCAGACTTAAATTTTAATTGATAATGATCAGACTTAAAAGACAATGATCAGACTTAAAGAAATAATGCTCATACTTAAAAATAGATAATGATCAGACTTAAAGAGACAATGATCAGACTTAAACTTCAATTGATAATGATCAGACTTAAAAGATAATGATCAGACTTAAAGAAATAATGTTCAGACTTAAAAAAGATAATGATCAGACTTAAAGAGACAATGATCAGAGTTAAACTTAAATTGATAATGATCAGACTTAAAGAAATAATGCTCAGACTTAAAATAGTTAATGATCAGACTTAAAGAGACAATGATCAGATTTAAACAAAATAATGCTCAGAATTAAAAATAGATAATGATCAGACTTAAAGAGACAATGATCAACTTAAAGAAATAATGATTAGACTTAAAGAAATAATGCTCAGACTTAAAAATAGATAATTAACACGTGATTTGTTCTTTTTCGTTTTTCGTTGTACGTTTAATTCAAACGTAACAGATTGACATTTTTACCCCTCGTTTATGTTTTGTAACCACAAACACGTCGAATTTAATTTTTCATATTTAAAAAAAGACCCCGAATTTTGATTGGTCGTAATATACACGTGACAAGATTTTATTGGGTTTTTAGTTTTAACTGTGTGGAAAAGGATCAAGTACAAAGTTGATATTTTTGTACAAAATACAAACTAATCATAGCTCTTGATCTTGTGATTGAATGGATGAGATTAAATCTTGATTTTTTGGTTTTTTTTGTGTGACGAATTATAAAATAAACCTGGCCAATTATGTCGTTTTTTGGTTTTTCGGCTCGTCTTTTTCATTTTTCGGCTCAAATTTTGACGAATTATAAAATCATTTTGACAGATTTTGTATTTTGTATCAAAAATTTACTTTGCACCAGATCCGGCCTCATAACTGTGGTTTGCATTTGATCCATTTCCTAGTACATATATATATTGATATCTGAAACTTTTAGTAACGTATCTTGAACAGATTTTGAAAAATGATTCGGTAAAAACACCATATATATATATATAAATTAATGTCTAATCAATTGTATTTTTATTAATCTATAAAAAAAAAATTTGTATTTTTATTAAAGTTAGGGTTTCTAGCGGAAGTGGTTCACGGGAGAGCTCAGCTTCGGTCTTAATTTCTCAGCTTCTGTCTGAGGTCTAAACGGTGGAACTATTTACTCTGAGTACCATGCTGATTTTAGCTTGGAACTGTCGGGGAATGGGGACGTCCGGAACAGTTGGCGAACTCCGGGATTTGATCAAATCTACTGGTCCTCAAATTGTTGGCCTTGTTGAAACAAAAAGTAATGTGGAGAAAATGGAGAACCTCAGAGTCAAGATTGGTTTTTTGGGATGCTTTGCTGTACCTTCCTCCTGTCGAGGAGCATCGGGAGGCTTGGCTGTGTTTTGGCGCCCATGTACAGATGTTTCCATTCGTTCTTACTCTAACTACCATATCGACTTTTTGGTTCATGTAAATAATAGACCAGTCCGTTTCACTTTATTTTATGGATCTCCGCTTTCATTACGTAAGTTGAGTGTAGGAAATCAATGGCCTTGGTGTGTTTTTGGGGACTTCAATGAAGTCTTAAAAAGCAGTGAAGTTTTGAGATGCAGGCAAAATCAAATCAGGAAAGTTTTAGCAGATTGTTCGCTTTTCGATCTGGGTAATTATTCAGGATATAAATTCACTTTCTCAAATAAAAGACGAGGAACCAAGGGTAGATTAGACAGAGCACTCATCAACAGAAGTTGGAGAGACTTATTTCCGGAAGCAACAACTCAGCACATACATACTTATTCTTCAGATCATGCGGCAATTCGGATCAACCTGCCGAGTAGACAGAATGATGGGTCAGCAACTTTCAGATTTAAGAAAATGTCAATTCGGATCAACCTGCCGAGTAAACAGAATGATGGGTCAGCAACTTTCAGATTTGAGAAAATGTGGTTAAGGGATGACACATTTCTTAGCATAGTTCGTGATACTTGGATTTCTTCCAGCAATCAGGGCTTAAGATTTGAAAAAAGATCAGAGATTCTGAGCAAGAAATTGGAAGAGTGGAACAAGAATAAATTTGGTAATGTCAGTGCCAAGTTAAAGCAGTTAAAGTCAGATCTTGCGAAAACTCAAACATCGTCTAGAACTGATGTAATGATAGAAAGAGAGCAGAGATTAATTAAAGATATTGACGAGTGGCTGATACGAGAGGAAATACTGTGGAGACAAAGGTCAAGGATACGTTGGTTAAAAGAAGGAGACAGTAACTCAAAAAAATTTCATGCCTATGCAAATGGCAGAAGGAAGACGAATTATGTTGTTAAACTTCAGCGAGAGGATGGGACGTTCACATATAATTCAGAAGAGATGAAAGTCATATTCTATAACTATTATAAGAAGATCTATAGCTCTGCAAGCCAGATATCTCAGCGAGAACTCACTACAAGGCTCCAGTGTGTCCCTCAGAAGGTAACTGATCAACATAATTCTATTCTTACATCGCCATATACAGTTGATGAAGTTACAAGAGCTGTCTTTCAATTACACCCTGATAAGGCACCAGGAAAGGATGGCTTCACAACCTCTTTTATACAAAGCTGTTGGGAAATTATTAAAGATAATTTTATTTCCGAGTGCCTTTTGTTTCTGAGTTTTTTTTAAAACTAACCCAAAACCAGTTTGCGATTTCAAAAATAACCCACGCGAGTTTCACATTTCAAAACTGTCCCATTTTTAAAGAGACCGGATTCCCAGGATCCGGTCTTTCACGTTTTTCAAAAGACCGGATTCGCAGGATCCGGTCTTTGGGAGATTCGGATGATGTGGACGAGGCGGTCGAATACGTGGCTTCCACGTAAGACCGGAACCCGAAATTCCGGTTTTTTAATAAGACCGGATCCCTCCGATCCGGTCTTTTGCGGCTTAAAATTTTGTAAAAGATACATGCATAATCATTGGAAGTTGGACATTATAAACAAAGTTGTAGTAAAAAGTGAACAACAACAGTACTATATGTACTCGGATATTGGATTTAGCTTGCATTGACGAATGGACAAGACCTTCTGTTATGACCAGTTTGATGGCATAATTTGCACCTTTGAATCCTGCCTGGGGGTTGTGATGATGAAGCCTCTACTTGAGTACTGGACTGACCGACATCCCTCTGGTCCATTTTAGTACGCCTTCGCCTTGTCGGATTTCTACCGATGTTTGTACGTTTAAAGTGAGGATTAGGCAAATGAGGAAGTCCATCATAGGGTTCCCAGAAGTCAGAATGAGGTAATGGACTGAAATGGTAACTCCAGGTCATGTTGTAAGCGTCAAGTGTATACTCATGAGGCACATAGTCGATGTATTCCCTGTTCGTGAACTTACAAACTGCAATTGCATGACTGCAGGGAATATGAAGTGTCGTCCATTTTCCACATTCACATGTTCTCCCGGGTAGGCAAACTTTCCACAGATGATGCTTAACTCCCGTGGTAACCTGATAAATATCCTGGGACGCGTTAAAAAGTACGACTCTGTGGAACTGTGCCCTTTGTCGGAGTACCTCCAACCTCTCGTGTACCTTTGGTGCAAAAGCCGAATCCGAGTAGTTGTCGTAACGATAACGACGGTTGTTGAAGTATTTATTCAACTGTTTGAAAGTGAACATAACCAATGCTGAAATTGGTAAATCACGTCCGTGCTTGAGAACGCCATTGAACGATTCCGAAGCGTTAGTGGTCATTGAGCCCCATCTCATACCACCAGTATCCATTGCCAAAGACCATAAATGAACGTCAACGTCGCGCAACCAATTTCGCACGTCAGCTCTGTCTTTCAATAGTGTCATCAGCTCCTCATATCGAGCTGCAAACTTGTATTCTTTTTTGGCATATGCAACCTTGCCGAGTTTTTTCTTTAAATAAGAGTCTTTGACCCTCGTGTTGAAGTTGCTCTGAAAGTGGTGAACGCAGATACGATGGTAAGCATTAGGAGGCGACCATTGTGGTTCACGCATAGTAGCCATTATTCCTCCGTGTCTGTCAGATATGACGCACAAGCCCGTCCGATCAGTGACACCCTCTCGAATGCAACTCATGAACCAACTCCAGCTGGAGGTGTTTTCACTCTCGACCAAAGCAAACGCAACAGGTAAAACACCATTGTTTGCGTCCAATGAGCATGCTACGAGGAGCTTCGCATCGTACTTACCGTACATATGAGTTCCATCAATGGATAATATAGGACGACAATGCCTAAACGCATGAATACATTCAGAAAATTCCCAAAAAACACGATTTACCTGAATGTACTGACCATTGATTTCTTCCGTATCCCAATAGACAACTGTTCCCGGACTATTATCAACTAAAGCCTTCATCAAGTGCGGCAGCTTTGCGAATGAGTCATCCCATGTTCCAAATAAGTTAATCATTGTTTGTTGCTTCGCTTGCCAAGCTTTCAAGGGGGAGATTTCTAGCCCATAGTCTTTATAAATTCTTCCTTGTATCTCTGCTACACTCAACCGTAATTTTTCTGTCATCACATCCCACAGTTCTCTAGCGATGTACTTAGGCGTCATATGAACGTTGTTGGCCATGATTGTGTCGGTCTGACATATGAGATGCTCACGATGCTTTTGCACTTCCCAACGGTTACTTCGTCTCAGTGCAGCTATCCGGAGGCCCCACGAACATACTTCTCGACCTTTTCTACATTGAAACACAATGAAAGAAGGGTTAGATTTTTTGACCACGTACTCCACCCGTGTCATTATCGACCACTTCCGCACCGCTTGTACGGCAAGTTCTTTTGAGTCACACTCAGTCCCAACTCCGAGGGATGCGTGGAGATCCGGTTGACCGAAATATCCTCCCATTTATTCATCGGCTGGTTGATTGGTGTCCCAGGCCGAAATATCTTCGAAATCCGGATGATCTCATACGTATCGGGGTACTGCATTCTCGTACTCCGGATTATGAACAGTGACCATCTCCAAATTCTCTATTTCTTCCCGATCGTACTCGTCCATGATCGGAACATCTAAATTATCAAGAGTGGGGGTTTCCATTTCGAATGAAAGTGAGAGAATGAGTGAAATGATGATAGATATATAGTAGGAAGTGTGTTTGGATGAAAAAAATGAATGAGAGAAAGTTCATATTTATAGCTTAAATAAGACCGGATTCCAAAAATCCGGTCTTTGGAGAATCCCGACCCGTGCTCGTCCGGTCATTTCTGGTCGCGGCGTCAGAAATTCGGGTCCCGTAGAAGACCGGATCCCCGAAATCCGGTCTTCAAAATGACCTAATTTTTTTTGGATTTTTCAGAAGAACGGATTTCCTGTATCCGGTCTTTGGAGAATCCAAATTTGGGTTCCGTGTGAGATCGGTTCCCCGAAATCCGATCTCTCGAAAAATTAAAAAAAAATTTTACTTCAATTTTTTTTGGTCGATTCAATTGAAAGATTTAGTGCACATAACGTATCAGAAGTTAATTTTGTCGATTAAATTGAGATAATGAAATTAAAACACATATCAAAAAGTCACTTTCGTACATTAAATTGAGAGTTTGATAGTACAAAATGTCATCAGAATCTTTTGTTACGCAACCTCTTCAGCCATGATTGTTTCGGTGACTTTGGAGGACGAAGTTCGTGCCCATGAGCTGGTGGTGAAGCTGGCGCATGTGAGGTGGATTGCCGAAATGGTGGTGAAGGTGGTGCTCGTGAGCTTGATGGCCGAAACGATGGTGGTGATGGTGGTGCCCGTGAGCTTGATGGACGATTATAACCAGCTGTCTGTGAGTCAAGGTTGGTGACATGATCTTCCTCTACAATCGTATCATCATGGTCATCTGTCGTTGAAATGTATTAGTGAAATAATTAAATGCGATGGAAAATAGGTATCGGGTAAATGGAAATTTACCGTTTCCCAAGTCAATAAAATCAGGGTTGATGTTCAGCAGCCGCAACTCGCCCAACACCCGTAGTTCTTCCACTACGGTATGAAAAATGCGATGGAAAATAGGTCTCGGGTTTGCAGTACTATGAAATCCTTCTGCAGCTTCCGATGCACAGATGAGCAACGTGCGAATCTATAGGAACAAATTGTTAGTGAACGTATAAAACATATTCATCACTAGAAATATCAATGTGAAAACTTACATTGCTAGGTAATTCATGGGCAGTAGGGCGATAGTACTGAGTGTCCTCTTCTTTCAATTTGGGCTGGATAAGGCGACGTGTTATTCTTGAATACCAATACACATATTCATCACTAGGAATATCAATGTCCTCGCCATCCTCGCCCGGATCCCCATATATTAATCTCTCATATCTGGCACTCCATTGCGCAACATACTGTGCGAGGCTCCAGTCAACTGTCTTTTTCCTTTCTAATCCGTGGTGCTCATTCGTACACGCTATAGGAGCAGGTGAAATCATCTGCTTCCATCCAAACTGTCTCAAAACACGATTCGGATGATGCTACTCAACGATGTTAAAGCAAACAAGTGGCACATCAGCCGTCCATAATTCCCGTGAATCGAGATATACGGGATGCAGTCGGGCCAAGATCTCCTCGTCATATGGTCGGAAAATAAAATCAACATGAACCATTCGCTCCAGTTGATCCCGAAAGAAGACTAGAGAACCACGCGGGACCTCATTAAAGTGTTTTGGTCCAGCCCAATGTCTGCACATAAAAAATGCGTTACAACTTGAATATGAAAATGATAATTTTGAATATGGATGCGATGGAAATTAACTTACAAGTACGACCAACAAGGTCTTAAATATGGATGAATCTCATCGTCAAGGACTGGGACCTCTCTATAATATGGTTGTGGAGCTCCAACACGCAAACACTCCCAACTCAAAACTGTAGTAACAGTGTACATCCACCAATTTGCGACTTCTTAAAATTGCTCGCTTTGCACAAGTTACTGTACAACACAGCTAAAATCGCGCTCCCCCAACTGTATCTCCGGACGTTATCCAAATCCGCCAACAATGGAAGTTAGTGGAGCGCTACCTGATCACCATACAAGTCTGACATTAGAGTCAATCCCAATAGACACAAGATGTACGCCCTAGCGTATTTCTTCAATGTCTCTTCGTCCGCATCGTCCGGTATATGAGTCAGGTAGTTATCGAACCATGTCTTGCTACCCATCGATTTCTTCTTCGGACGGTCGGGCACAGCACCCAATAAACTCAAACAAAGTGGCTCCCATTCCAACGAACCTAGTCCAGATACAGGCTCCCCATCCATGGGTAATCCAGTAAGGAGAGCGACGTCCTGTAATGTAATTGTAGCCTCACCTCCATTCATATGTTGTGAAATAACCCACGCGAGTTTCACATTTCAAAACCAGTCTTTCCCAAAACCAGCCTCCCCTCCATTAAAACTAACCCAAAACCAGTTTGCGAAAGATTTTAATGGAGGGGAGGCTGGTTTTGGGAAAGACTGGTTTTGAAATGTGAAACTCGCGTGGGTTATTTCACAACATCTGAATGGAGGGGACGCTACAATTACATTACAGGACGTCGCTATCCTTACTGGATTACCCACAGATAGGGAGCCTGTATCTGGACTAGGTTCGTTGGAATGGGAGCCACTTTGTTTGAGTTTATTGGGTGCTGTGCCCGACCGTCCGAAGAAGAAATCGATGGGTAGCAAGACATGGTTCGATAACTACCTGACTCATATACCGGACGATGCGGACGAAGAGACATTGAAGAAATACGCTAGGGCGTACATCTTGTGTCTATTGGGATTGACTCTAATGTCAGACTTGTATGGTGATCAGGTAGCGCTCCACTACCTTCCATTGTTGGCGGATTTGGATAACATCCGGAGATACAGTTGGGGGAGCGCGGTTTTAGCTGTGTTGTACAGTAACTTGTGCAAAGCGAGCAATTTTAAGAAGTCGCAAATTGGTGGATGTACACTGTTACTACAGTTTTTGAGTTGGGAGCGTTTGCGTGTTGGAGCTCCACAACCATATTATAGAGAGGCCCCAGTCCTTGACGATGAGATTCATCCATATTTAAGACCTTGTTGGTCGTACTTGTAAGTTAATTTCCATCGCATCCATATTCAAAATTATCATTTTCATATTCAATTTGTAACGCATTTTTTATGTGCAGACATTGGGCTGGACCAAAACACTTTAATGAGGTCCCGCGTGGTTCTCTAGTCTTCTTTCGGGATCAACTGGAGCGAATGGTTCATGTTGATTTTATTTTCCGACCATATGACGAGGAGATCTTGGCCCGACTGCATCCCGTATGTCTCGATTCACGGGAATTATGGACGGCTGATGTGCCACTTGTTTGCTTTAACATCGTTGAGTAGCATCATCCGAATCGTGTTTTGAGACAGTTTGGATGGAAGCAGCTGATTTCACCTGCTCCTATAGCGTGTACGAATGAGCACCACGGATTAGAAAGGAAAAAGACAGTTGACTGGAGCCTCGCACAGTATGTTGCGCAATGGAGTGCCAGATATGAGAGATTAATATATGGGGATCCGGGCGAGGATGGCGAGGACATTGATATTCCTAGTGATGAATATGTGTATTGGTATTCAAGAATAACACGTCGCCTTATCCAGCCCAAATTGAAAGAAGAGGACACTCAGTACTATCGCCCTACTGCCCATGAATTACCTAGCAATGTAAGTTTTCACATTGATATTTCTAGTGATGAATATGTTTTATACGTTCACTAACAATTTGTTCCTATAGATTCGCACGTTGCTCATCTGTGCATCGGAAGCTGCAGAAGGATTTCATAGTACTGCAAACCCGAGACCTATTTTCCATCGCATTTTTCATACCGTAGTGGAAGAACTACGGGTGTTGGGCGAATTGCGGCTGCTGAACATCAACCCTGATTTTATTGACTTGGGAAACGGTAAATTTCCATTTACCCGATACCTATTTTCCATCGCATTTAATTATTTCACTAATACATTTCAACGACAGATGACCATGATGATACGATTGTAGAGGAAGATCATGTCACCAACCTTGACTCACAGACAGCTGGTTATGATCGTCCATCAAGCTCACGGGCACCACCATCGTTTCGGCCATCAAGCTCACGAGCACCACCTTCACCACCATTTCGGCAATCCACCTCAGATGCGCCAGCTTCACCACCAGCTCATGGGCACGAACTTCGTCCTCCAAAGTCACCGAAACAATCATGGCTGAAGAGGTTGCGTAACAAAAGATTCTGATGACATTTTGTACTATCAAACTCTCAATTTAATGTACGAAAGTGACTTTTTGATATGTGTTTTAATTTCATTATCTCAATTTAATCGACAAAATTAACTTCTGATACGTTATGTGCACTAAATCTTTCAATTGAATCGACCAAAAAAAATTGAAGTAAAAAAAATAATTAATTTTTCGAGAGACCGGATTTCGGGGAACCGGTCTCACACGGGACCCAAATTTGGATTCTCCAAAGACCGGATACAGGAAATCCGTTCTTCTGAAAAATCCAAAAAAAATTAGGTCATTTTGAAGACCGAATTTCGGGGATCCGGTCTTCTACGGGACCCGAATTTCTGACGCCGCGACCAGAATTGACCGGACGAGCACGGGTCGGGATTCTCCAAAGACCGGATTTCCCGAATCCGGTCTTATTTAAGCTATAAATATGAACTTTCTCTCATTCATTTTTTTCATCCAAACACACTTCCTACTATATATCTATCATCATTTCACTCATTCTCTCACTTTCATTCGAAATGGAAACCCCCACTCTTGATAATTTAGATGTTCCGATCATGGACGAGTACGATCGGGAAGAAATGGAGAATTTAGAGATGGTCACTGTTCATAATCCGGAGTACGAGAATCCAGTACCCCGATACGTATGGGATCATCCGGATTTCGAAGATATTTCGGCCTGTGACACCAATCAACCAGCCGATGAATATATGGGAGGATATTTCGGTCAACCGGATCTCCACGCATCCCTAGGAGTTGGGACTGAGTTTGACTCAAAAGAACTTACCGTACAAGCGGTGCGGAAGTGGTCGATAATGACACGGGTGGAGTACGTGGTCAAAAAATCTAACCCATCTTTTATTGTGTTTCAATGTAGAAAAGGTCGAGAAGTATGTTCGTGGGGCCTCCGGATAGGTGCACTGAGACGAAGTAACCGTTGGGAAGTGCGAAAGCATCGTGAGCATCACATATGTCAGACCGACACAATCATGGCCAACAACGTTCATATGACGCCTAAGTACATCGCTAGAGAACTGTGGGATGTGATGACAGAAAAATTACGGTTGAGTGTAGCAGAGATACAAGGAAGAATTTATAAAGACTATGGGCTAGAAATCTCCCCCTTGAAAGCTTGGCAAGCGAAGCAACAAACAATGATTAACTTATTTGGAACATGGGATGACTCATTCGCAAAGCTGCCGCACTTGATGAAGGCTTTAGTTGATAATAGTCCGGGAACAGTTGTCTATTGGGATACGGAAGACATCAATGGTCAGTACATTCAGGTAAATCGTGTTTTTTGGGCATTTTCTGAATGTATTCATGCGTTTAGGCACTGTCGTCCTATATTATCCATTGACGGAACTCATATGTACGGTAAGTACGATGCGAAGCTCCTCGTAGCATGCTCATTGGACGGAAACAATGGTGTTTTACCTGTTGCGTTTGCTTTGGTCGAGAGTGAAAACACCTCCAGCTGGAGTTGGTTCATGAGTTGCATTCGAGAGGGTGTCACTGATCGGACGGGCTTGTGCGTCATATCTGACAGACACGGAGGAATAATGGCTACTATGCGTGAACCACAATGGTCACCTCCTAATGCTTACCATCGTATCTGCGTTCACCACTTTCAGAGCAACTTCAACACGAGGGTCAAAGACTCTTAGTTAAAGAAAAAACTCGGCAAGGTTGCATATGCCAAAAAAGAATACAAGTTTGCAGCTCGATATGAGGAGCTGATGACACTATTGAAAGACAGAGCTGACGTGCGAAATTGGTTGCGCGACGTTGACGTTCATTTATGGTCTTTGGCAATGGATACTGGTGGTATGAGATGGGGCTCAATGACCACTAACGCTTCGGAATCGTTCAATGGCGTTCTCAAGCACGGACGTGATTTACCAATTTCAGCATTGGTTATGTTCACTTTCAAACAGTTGAATAAATACTTCAACAACCGTCGTTATCGTTACGACAACTACTCGGATTCGGCTTTTGCACCAAAGGTACACGAGAGGTTGGAGGTACTCCGACAAAGGGCACAGTTCCACAGAGTCGTACTTTTTAACGCGTCCCAGGATATTTATCAGGTTACCACGGGAGTTAAGCATCATCTGTGGAAAGTTTGCCTACCCGGGAGAACATGTGAATGTGGAAAATGGACGACACTTCATATTCCCTGCAGTCATGCAATTGCAGTTTGTAAGTTCACGAACAGGGAATACATCGACTATGTGCCTCATGAGTATACACTTGACGCTTACAACATGACCTGGAGTTACCATTTCAGTCCATTACCTCATTCTGACTTCTGGGAACCCTATGATGGACTTCCTCATTTGCCTAATCCTCACTTTAAACGTACAAACATCGGTAGAAATCCGACAAGGCGAAGGCGTACTAAAATGGACCAGAGGGATGTCGGTCAGTCCAGTACTCAAGTAGAGGCTTCATCATCACAACCCCCAGGCAGGATTCAAAGGTGCAAATTATGCCATCAAACTGGTCATAACAGAAGGTCTTGTCCATTCGTCAATGCAAGCTAAATCCAATATCCGAGTACATATAGTACTGTTGTTGTTCACTTTTTACTACAACTTTGTTTATAATGTCCAACTTCCAATGATTATGCATGTATCTTTTACAAAAATTTTAAGCCGCAAAAGACCGGATCGGAGGGATCCGGTCTTATTAAAAAACCGGAATTTCGGGTTCCGGTCTTACGTGGAAGCCACGTATTCGACCGCCTCGTCCACATCATCCGAATCTCCCAAAGACCGGATCCTGCGAATCCGGTCAGTTACAAAATGTAACTGGGAATCCGGTCTTTTGAAAAATGTGAAAGACCGGATCCTGGAAATCCGATCTCTTTAAAAATTGGTCATTTTTGAAATGTGAAACTGGCGTGGGTTATTTTTGAAATGGCAAACTGGTTTTGGGTTACTTTAAAAAAAAAACTCCATTCGAGCTGCTGAAGAAGGTCCGATTGGAGCACGAAGGCGGAAATGGAAGCGATTTCTGGATGCTCAGTCAACCTAAGCTCGTTTCGGAAAGTCGTGGAGGACGTCTCGTTATCGCCGCTTCGCAAATCTCAACAATTTCTTAGTCAATCATCTCACGTGACGATTCCTCGAAAACAGCTTATGGATTCATCGATTAGAAAACCACTCCGCTGCTACGCCGTTAGCTCTAGTGTGCCTTCTCATTCGTTCGATGTGGTTATTATTGGTGCGGGAATCATTGGGTTGACAATCGCTAGACAGTTTTTGTTGGAGACTGATTTGTCAGTTGCTGTAGTTGATAAGGCTGTTCCTTGCTCCGGCGCCACTGGCGCAGGTAATTTAGTCAGACTCACACCGCTGATGTTCGTCTTTCTTTTGTGGCCGGTTAAAGTTGGAAACCAATTTTTTATGTTTTGAATTTGATGAAACAATGCATTTTGGAATTTTTGTTGGATTTTAGGGCAGGGGTATATATGGATGACACACAAGACGCCAGGAAGTGACATTTGGGAGCTTGCAATGAGAAGTCACAAACTATGGGAAGAGTTGGCAGAGCAAGTGAAAGATGATGGCATGAATCCATCACAAGTGTTAGGTTGGAGACGGACAGGTAAGAGACTTTTTTCTTAATAATTTGAGCTCAATAAGCGAATGGAAATGTATGATTTTCATCTTGCCATTTGTGATTGGGCCTGAACAAGACATTAGGGATTATATGAATGCGCATGTGTGTGGTGGTAGAGTTCATACTATTTGTTTTGAAACAGGCAGCTTATTAGTTGGACAAACTCCTGAAGAAATTGACACCCTAAAATCAAGGGTGGATAAACTATCTCAAGCGGGGTTAAAAGCAGAGTACTTGTCGAGCAATGAGTTGCAAATAAAAGAACCAGCTCTTGCAGTGGGAAACGGAAGCGGAGCTGCCTTTCTACATGATGACTGTCAATTAGATGCTCACCTTACTGTATCATACATTGAAAAGGTCCCCTGTCTATTTACTGTCAGCCTTTCTTAAGTTTTTTCTACTTTTTTTATTTATGTGTGTGTTTATATATAAAGTAGAAAAGCATGAGCAAACCTGTGCTGGGAAAACACAGACCCATTAGAGGCAGTCCCAGCACTGAAGATACCCTTTTTCAAGATTGATGTTACGAAAAGTGAGATATGTCTGATATGTAGGTGAATAGGCATTTTTCAGCCGACGGCAGGTATGCTGAGTTCTATTACAATCCAGTTACTAACTTGACAAGGTGAATGACTCTAATTTTTGAAAATTTCCATACATATAATATGAGAATCGGGAATTACCGATCTCTTTGCTAAATTCGTGGATTTGATAGTGTTGTGGTTCTTTACTTAAAATTCAGATCAGCTTCTACTGGAGATATCGTGGCTGTACATACTTCCGAGATCACCTTGTACAGCAATAAGGCTGTTATAGTTGCAGCTGGTTGTTGGAGTGGGTGCTTAATGCATACACTCATGAAAAATTTAGATATTGAGCTGGATATTCCTGTAAAGCCACGAAAGGTGAATGACTGGAACATGGACTACTTATTTCTTAGTCGGGGACTCGGGGTAGTTTTTATTATTTCTCAAGTGAATCCTAAGCTTTAGCGCTTTTAGAGATCTTCTTGTCACCCTTCCTTTGCTTGCGAATCCAGCATGAAGAAAGTCTTAACTGTCTGTTACTAATTATCTATAGAGAATACAACATATCGTGTTCCTTTACTTATCTATTTATTTTCTCCCATCACTAGTCTACTGGCTTGTTTTTAAAGTTTAAACTGTGAGTCCACTTATAAACAGTTTTCAGTGCACGAAAAGGTTCCTAGATGCCACGAGTATACTATTACTGTAATATAATAGACAAGCTTGGAGCTAACCAAATGTCTGGATGAGTTATGCATTTTTAGTTTGTGTGCTGTCTTTTGTCATTGACTAGAGAACTTGTCCGCTGACAGCTCTGGCGACATTCTAATTGATAGCATAGAGAGTCGTGTTTAAAGGCAAATTACCTTATGGGCAAAGTGATATCCCTTGAGCCTAAACATAATATTCAGCCAAGTACCTTATGGGAAAATCGCTAACTGATATTCCTGTATCACTCTTAGTGTATGCCATGGGACGTGAGCATGATTCTACACATGTATGACATTTATGATCTGCTTTACCAATGTGTATTATTTTTCAGAAAGCATAGCTCATAGCTCTACTTCATGACAGGGTCATTTGCTTGTTATTGAGAACTTTAACGCCTTTCAACTAAATCATGGTTTGATGGAAGCTGGTTATGTTGATCATCGAGCTAGGAATCAAACTATGGCCTCTTCAACTCTTGGGAAGATAGATCAGGGAGAAGGCTTGTCAATTTCAATGACAGCCACTATGGACACAATTGGTAACCTTGTCCTAGGTAACTCATCAGTTTACTCGTTCCGTATTCATAAGATGTAGCATTTTGTTCAACAGTTTTTGTTTTTGTTTTTTTTTAAATTGTGCGCTCTAAATCAATCTTGGGGGTAGTTCCTTTACTAACATCAATACATTTTTTCTGTTTTCTTTTTTTTCTATCGTTGTTAGAAATTGAGATGTGATGCGTCCTTTATGCAACCTTTTTTTTCAGTATATATGTATAAACAGTTTGTGACTATAAATTGTTCCTTGTTGAATAGTACTTTTTACCCTCAGGAAGTAGCCGCCAGTTTTCTGGGTTCAACACGGAAGAGGACGAGACGATCATTAATTATATATGGGATCGTGGTGGGGATTTCTTTCCTGCTCTGAGAGGAATGAATCTCATGAACTTAAGGAGGAGCAAAAAAGTGAGAGTTGGTCTGCGCCCTTATAGTAAGCGCCAGACCTGCAACATAGAATGATCTCATATCCTTAATATTTACACATGTGCTCTTTTCATTTCCTCATGAGAATAAAAGTTATTCGTAATTCATTGTGTAGTGCCTGATGGAAAACCAATTATTGGGCCTGTCCCTGGTTTGCCTAATTTATTTCTAGCTACTGGTCACGAGGGAGGAGGGCTTTCCATGGTAAATTTTAGATTATTTTTTAAAAAACTATTCATCGTTACCACGCTAAAGCTATATGTCTCACTAGCCTTAATTCTTGTATTCTTTTATTGTGTATTTTCTACCCAAATATAACTAGTTTATTCTGTGGCTCTTTTCCTTCAATTTCGTATCTCTTTAAAGAAGGCACGAAACTAATAGGTCTAATGGTTTTAGTTTTGCATCATTGTCAATTCTCAGGCTCTAGGGACTGCCGAACTGGTCACCGATATGGTGTTAGGCAATCCTTCGTCTATTGATTGCTCTCCTTTTTCTGCTCAAAATCGGTTCTAATTAAAAGCATGTGCAAACACATGCTTTACATGGTGTTAGGCAATCCTTCATCTATTGATTGCTCTCCTTTTTCTGCTCAAAATCGGTTCTAATTAAAAGCATGTGCAAACACATGCTTTACATGGTGTTAGGCAATCCTTCATCTATTGATTGCTCTCCTTTTTCTGCTCAAAATTGGTTCTAATTAAAAGCATGTGCAAACACATGCTTTACATGGTGTTAGGCAATCCTTCATCTATTGATTGCTCTCCTTTTTCTGCTCAAAATCGGTTCTAATTAAAGGCATGTGCAAGTAATGACACATGCTTTACGAGGCCTTTCGGCACTCCAATAAACAGCATCTCCTTAGGCAGGCAATCTCAGTAAGTCTCCTGTGTGATTAGGTGCTTCTTGTTGCTTTTAAAACTGCTGTCATCCATACTTGATGCTTGATTCAAAACAGCAGTTGACAGCCCAAGTTTTACTTGCAACAACATTTTTGATAACAGAGTTTTTTTCTAGAATGATTGCTTTCTCATCAGCTTTTTATTTTAATTTCTTTCTATAAAAAAATTTCATATTTCAAATAGAATTATTATTTATTTGTTTGATAGGGATGTGATATTATAATTATTTTGTTTCAATACAGATGCTACTAAT
Organism: Rhodiola chrysanthemifolia; assembly: GCA_033675395.1. NCBI lineage: Eukaryota > Viridiplantae > Streptophyta > Magnoliopsida > Saxifragales > Crassulaceae > Rhodiola > Rhodiola chrysanthemifolia. The sequence goes on from CM066204.1 coordinate 19,328,515, forward strand.
TCTTGAAGAAAAAAAACACATAAATATGATAATAAATTTGGTACCCAACAAAATGAAAATGTTACCATGTATTTATTGTACGACTTTTTGTTTATCGTTTGACGCCTCCTTTTATCATCAGGTCTCGATTTTGACGGCTTCATTGTTCTTCTTAATTAGAACTTTTTCAGCCAATCTCTCCAAATTCAGGTAAGATCCACTACCCACCTGTGTCGCGGCCTCTGCCGCAGCCTTCAATTCGGCCGCCCTCCTCCGCATCTCATTCCCCTTCTCCCCAACCATCAAGTCCCTCACTTGTCTCTCCACCACCTCCCTCCTCACATCACTATCAATCTCCATCCCAATGCCCCACTCCACACAAATGTACCTACAATTTGTCTGCTGATCCGCGAAAAAGGGCCAACACACCATCGGCACGCCCGCTGCGACGCTCTCGATCGTCGAGTTCCATCCGCAATGAGTCAAAAATCCCCCTACCGCCGGATGTGCCAAAACCTCCTCTTGCGGGCACCAGTCTACCATTAGTCCACGACCCTCCGTGGCGGTTTTAAACTCAGCCGGCAGCATTGCCGTATCACCGGTGACTAAATCAGGTCGGATCACCCAAAGAAAACTCTGTTCACTGTCTGCTAATCCCCATGCAAACTCCAGGAGCTGGTCAACAGTCATGACCGTGATGCTTCCAAAGTTAATGTACACGACAGAGTTGTCCAACCTTGTGCTCAACCAGTCGATACAATGCGCGTCCTCCTTCCACAGGTTGGACCCGACCGCCATTGTGTCGGTGGTCGTGGCCATCAGGTGGAGCGGACCGATATCGAAAACCGGTGGGGTGTAGTGAGACTTGAGAGCTGAGAGAACTTCGGACTCGAGTGGGGTGAATGTGTTTAGAATTATGGCGGAGGCTCTTTGGGCACGGAACGACTCTGAAGAGAGGAACTCGTACATGGGATCGTCCGGGTCCGTTGTTCGGAGAAAACTAGGGAAGTCTTTAAGACGGATACCGTCGTCCTTGCCAGGTAGCCAATTCACAACCGTGTCCAAATAGCCGTTAGTTAGCTGACTTGAATCTGCATTGATAACATCATGCAATCAAACTTACAACAGTTGTAACCGTTACTGTGCACCGACAATCGGTGACTACATAAATGGTACGGATAATTGTAAATTACAGAGTTTGAAAATTAATGATTTTTTTATCTGACACGTTTATAAAAGAAAATTAAAGACGAAGGGCATTCATGAATCATGATTCATTAAATAAAACCCTGATTTTCACTGAACATAAATATCAACATGATATTCTGACACAAAATCCTTTGAAGCAAGCACTCAAAGTCAAAGAATAGAATATAGATAGTCAACAAAATTGGCCTATAGAGAAAGATGAAAGAGAGTTCTTGGAGCAGTCATTTCCTGACAACCAGCATTTCATTTCACATTTCATAACCCTATCAAATATAAATTTTATGAATGCGTGCAATGAACAAAAAATATTTTGTTGTTTATATTAAAATTCTTCACTTTGAGCAAAAATAATGTTACCTTTGAGGGGTGTGAATCCTTGTTTCCTAAGCCGATCATACTGCGCATAACCAAACAATCCACACGCACTCGTCGTCCAAAATATCACCTCAGGCACCCCGAGCTCCTCCGCAGCATCCAGCGTAAAACTCATAACTCCATCCGACACGATACAGCTCACCGGAGGATTATTCACACCGGGATCATTCAATTTGTTCAACACTTCCTTGAACGGACCCAAGCAGTGCTTCCTAGTGGAATCACACAATGAAGCGATGTCCTGAGTGCTATCCTGGGATTCAGGAGGAGGAAGTCCGTCGGGGATGAACTCGAAGACGAAGGAAGGGAGGCCGGAGAGGGCGTCGGAGCCTCGGGATTTGCGAAGGCGGTTGGCGTTGTAGTGTGTGAGGATGAAGGTTATGTGGAAGTTTTTTTGGTGAAGGAGCTTGGCGAGTTTGAGCATGGGGTTGACATGGCCTTGTGCAGGGAATGGAATGCACACTGCATGTGGTTTTGTGGCAAAGTTGGAATTCATTTTGTGTATGAAGAAGAGTTAACGAAAGAGTCACAATATATAAGGCCCGCAGGCCGCAATATATATAGGGAACATTCAATTTTATTCAGAAAATACCATTTTATGTGAGTTACATTTTTGGAAAATGATCCAAATGTGTAGAATTGTCCAAAAACATATCTTTTTTTTTGCATTTAGTTATTTAAATATTTATTCTTTTTTAAACGACTAAAGTGGAAAATGATCCAAACGTGTAGAATTGGCAGCAAAAAAAACAAAAATAAAAAATTGGCGGGCAATGAATGTGTAGAAGTTGATTAGTCAACTTGGCGGGCCTAGTGAAATTATGTCTGGAATAAAATATTGTTAAATATAAAATGATTTTTAGGAGGGTTCGGTTGAAGAAAACAATCTTATAATTCGATTATATGAGGATTGCAAGTGAAACTAGCGATTACATACTATGATACTATACTAGTCTAGAGTAGGGTGGACGTGGGACGGGTTAAGCTTGGTTCTAATCTGGTTCGAAATAATGATCGGGTCATTTATTCGAGCTCTATTCCGGTCCGAAAGACCGGGTCAATTATGTGAACTCGACCCTAAAACTAAATTTTTTAAAAGGCATAAAACATGCATGATCATCTATCATGATATAAATACTTTAAAGTTTAGTATTACAGTTTTATTTTTCATTACAAATCAATTACATATTCATATATAGTGTGATATATCACGAGAACACAAATAAATTTTTATTCATATGAGGTATAAGGTTTGAATCTCAATAAAAATCTAGTATTTTTTATATTACTTATGAAATCGGGTAACCCGAGCCTCAACCCTAACCCGACTCGAAATTATACCGGATTGGTTAAGTGAACCCTAATCCGACATTAAGTGGACCGAATCAGACAGGATTATCGAGTCGGGTTTTGTCCACCCCAGGTCTAGAGGATAAAGTTCGATTGATCATTATGGGGTTCAAAGCGTAGCGAGACTCTTTTTGTTAAGCCATGTGAGAGGAGAGATCACATGCCACAATGATACTTTGTAGTTTGTACTTATTTTTTATTAATAGATTATTTTTCAAAATAATAATAAAAGAGTTGGAGAAGTAGAGAAAGGGCCCACTGAGAAACATTGAATGGTGGTGGAACTGGACGGCTCGTCAACTGTGGCCGGACTTACCTGCCCTCAAGGTCAAGGCAAGAGCAACTCATCCAAATTGCATTTAATTAAGATCTTTAAGGCGTTATGTTAAAGATAGTTGATTTTATAAGTTTAATTTATGTATGAAGATGAAGAAGCTGTATTATCACATCCACCTATTAACTCTTTTTTTTTTTACACTTGTTCAAGTTCATCTGAAACGTGTTTTTTTTTCCGATAGAGTACACGCCTTAGGCTACACAAGAGGACTGCTCGCAAACGAGAGAGGCACAACTACAGCTGGCCAGCAAACAAAGCCGATACTAAACAACAGATAAAAGACCACATGCCCAACAATCCTTAGAGACCGACAACAAAGTCAGTCATGGGCTGACGAAAGAAAATAGCCGAAGCTGGCAAACAAAGCTAACAACAAATTAAAAACTATACATTAGTATAACCAAAACAATCACCGGCATCACACCAACCGCCGCCAAACCCTAGGGTGTATCGCCACAGCCCTCCGACAAAAGGAAGACACACACCACCATTGAAACCCACATCAACACCATCGCCCACAACCCAACCACCCATACCACCCAACACGCCGCCACACACCTTCCACCGCCCAAAACCTCCAACACCAATCAGCAGCCCAATCTGATACGTGTTTGATATAATATTTCTTAGGGGCGCGCTGCGTTGAGGACATCCAAAATGGCGAGGACGTGGGACATTCAACGGCTTCACAACGCGCCACGTGTCCCACTACCTCACAAAGCACGGGGCCCATTTGGACATTAATGGATGAGTGGCTTTTCTGCATCAAAGGCTTTCCACCATGGGGGATTCTCAGGAAGCGGCACCTGAAATATCCGTGCAGAAGCATACACAACAACTCCACAAGCAATGACTTCGCTTTTAAATCACAGGCTAGATCTACAACTAACTCAAATCGAAGTAATAGGTGCATAAATCATTAACCCTGAGGCCAGTACTGAAAAAAAACATTAGAAATGAATGTTTATACAGTAAGTTGATACCTGAGCACCACATGTGGAACTTGAAGGCGAGTTCATCGGAACCAGGTGAGGTGAAGCAGTTGCGGGGTGATTTGTGGACCTTTGAAATAATCAACTTCAACACCGGCCTTGTTTGAGCCACCAAAAAGATCAAAAGACATAGTGTACCACAGGGAGTCTTGCCGGCCTGCGCTTTAGCATTAATCCCAAGGGGAATCTTTTGGTGATTCACCGTCTGTTTTGATGACTTCACAGGGAACAGCTGAACACCGGGAGAACTTGAGGGGGATCCATCTTCATTGTGGTTGCTACTATCAGAGGAGAAGTTGCTACTTAGGATGGCGTACCAATCCATTTCACCATCAACTTTTGTAGCAGAAACATGCACATCAAGAGTTTCGAGAAACTGTTGGATCCCTTATTCCAGCTCAGGGAACAATTTCTGGGCCTTTAGTGCAAATCTTTGAGCCCCAAGGATATCGTCCTCATTAAACTTCTTTAATGCGATATTGACTACTTATACGGCCTCATCCATGTTGCACTCCATTTTGAAGAAGTCCTCGTTTCTGATTGACCAGTACGATCCTAGTTCAGCCTTTTGTCTCCTACAAAGAAGTATTGCCCCTGCATACATCAAAGAACTTACCATCAACCGGAATACGATAATTGACTGAATCTGTAAGTATGCATGTGTAATGATGATGTAACTTGTTATAACTCATGCAAATAAAACTGCCAAAAAATATTGGATTTGACAAGGAAATGTCATAAACTCAATAGCAATCAGTGTCACTTCAGATGCAAATCAAACAACTTCACTCTTAAATAACCAAGTAAATGCAACACCAATTACTAAAATATGATTGACATCTCTGGTAGAATCTAAATAATCCATGTTTATAAATTCCCGATGACCTGCCAGAGTACGCAAAGACTGAACAAAAGAAAAACATCAATATGAAAGCAAGTCAGAAGAGCATGCTGAACATATAAACAAAGATACAATTAAACCGCTAAAGAAACAACCGGTAAAAACCCAGCAGCAGGTAAATACCAAACTTTCAACCCTATGCTGTTTCAGAAGTGTTAGAATATATGGCAACTTCTAAACCTGATACCCAACGAAATTAACAAGTTAAACTGTGATTGATGGATTCGAGACACGTCTGATAAAAAAATAAGTTTGAAACAAGCCCCTCAATGCGTCGATGGTACAGTTGAGATCCTGAACTTGATGATCGGAATGCAGCACCACTAAATCAGTCTCAAACCGGATCATCAGATTCCACAGGCATCTCACATTGTTGAAATAATCTCAAGACATGCAATTATCAAAATCATTAACACCAAAACATCACAAATGACTGACTTTAACCAAAACCCTAAAACTCCTGGATCACAAACAAAAATCTAGCAGCAAGGATGAATCAATCTAGCCAACTGAAGCATCAATCAAGGGTCAAAATCGAGAGATACGAATTTAAATGAACATTTATGATTAATTACGGAGTACAACAACAACTGTCCAAGTAGCAGACACAACGCCGGAAAAATCGCTCCTCAATCCGGATGTTATCACTGCTTCTTCACTCAAATCAACTGAAAATGAACAAAAAAACAGGATGAATTTTGGTGAAATTTTCAAATTTCAGAAGCCTTAGAAAATCAAATCAGATGAACAGAGCAATACCTCTTTTTTCCTAAATAATTTTTTTTCAATTTTTTTTGGAATTTTTGGGCAAGAAGGATTAGGACTTTTATTCTAAAAATTCAAGGACTTAACCATGGTCAGATTTTAACCCTAGTCAAATATTTTTTTCCCCTTTTCGCAATTTGTAGAATATGAAAAAAAAATTGTATATGTAAAAGTAGAAAGGAATTATTATCTACGAATTCCGATTAGTGAAAATGAGATTTTTCATATAAATTAATGTCTACATTCAAAACTTTCGAATCAGTTTGATTTGTTACCGTTCTTAAAACATTATCACATTAGACAATTTTATTCTGGTTTTCGAACCTAACCTTAATTTCGAAGATATGTTACCTTTGTTGTTCATTAGTTATGAAGAAAAAAAAATTAAAGTGAAAAGTTTAGAAAATTTATAAAAAGTAATAGTTTAGAAGGAAAAAGAGTTGGTAGAAACCAATTTTAAAAATGTGGCAAAAAAGAAAAAAAAATTCAACACAAAAAAAGAACTTTATTTTGCCCGAAAAAAAGAAACTTATTCAGAAATAGTAATCTCATAATTGAATGGTAGTGTTCTATGCTCGACTTCAGCTGTACTGATGGTGTCTATCCCAATCTTCTTCTTTTCCTTGATGACCGGTGCTCTGTATCTTTGCTCTTATCCCTGCCTCTGTGACTATCCTCTCGCTCACGGTCCCTATCAGAATCCCTTCCTCTTCCTCGCTTATGAGATTTTTCTCTGTCCTTCTCCCTATCACCGCTTGCTTCAGTTCTTAGGGAATTAGATGCAGACTTATCAATAGTCTCTTCACCAACAGTCATGCTCTTTGAATCATGGTAGAGATGTGACATAACTCTACAAACTTCATCTATCTGATGCTTTTCTACATCAAAGGCTTTCCACCATGGGGGATTCTCAGGAAGCGGCACCTGAAATCTACGTGCAGCAGCATACACAACTCCACAAGCTATGACTTGGCTTTTAAACCGAACACATAATGTAGTACGCAAACTATCATTGGCAAGATTCCAAGCTTCTTGGCTTAATTCTTGTGTTTCAAGGGTCGCGAGGTAATTGCAGATGAATTTGTGAGGATGTTCGGCGTGACAAATAAAACCCATCTCTTTCAACAAATGTCTCTCAGTTCGATTTAGATCATTCTTCAACTCTGAATATTTCCTAGAGAAAGGGTCAATATGTTGAACCGGGAGATTTTCCCTCCTGCATTCCATCCTTTGAAATACTAAGAGAATATGTCTGGCTTTTCTGGGGTTCTCCTCTAATTTGGATGCAAGCCAAACCGAGCTAGCAGCCACTCTCTTGACATTGAAACAAGCAAATGACTTCTTGCAATAAAAGCGATGGAATAAGACCTGCCCGGTAGCTTGAGGTAGTCTGAGGAGGATGCCGCTCTCCTGAATAAGATCACATCCGTAAATCCTAAGAGTGGTTTCAGTTTCATTATCAATCCCATCTTTCCTAGAAGGCGTTTCCTCCAGCTGCTCATCCGTAAGGTAAAAGTTGTCTATTGCCATACCGACGAGCGAATCTATTGGAACTATCGCCGAGCGATGGTCGATCCACCAAACAATCGCTCTCTCCGCAAATTCAATATCTCCCGGTGCGATGTCGTCTGTTATCGTGCTTCAGAAATCCGAGCACTGATTCTCCACTGGTGCGTAAAGCTCCTCTATATTATTTAATTATACGTGATTTCGATGGATTTTATAATTTGGGAATTAATTGCTGGTTTCTAAGTTTTATATTTACACGGATTTGATTTTTGTTGGAACTTCCTTTTTTTTTTTAGCAAGTAGGTGATTCCTATTCGTACTTGGTATTTGTGATGTCGTATAAATTGCATCTTTCAGAGAGTCTTTATTTGCATTCAATTGAAAGTTAAGTTAAAAGTTGTGTCTGCTTGAAATAATCTGATACAAGATGAAGAGTTTTGAAAACAAGGATAGCCGTGTTGAAGGGAAAATCTGATCAGTGCGAGTCGAAGAAGAAGCTATGCTTGTGTTCTCCATCCAGGTTCATTCAGGTGTCGTATATAATTGCGGTTTGTGGAAGAAGACTTTTAATTTTTAAGGGTGGGTAGATGGCATGATATCACCATCCCACCAACCAAATTATAAGGCTCTCTTTCAAAGACCATAGTAGTAGCAGTAAAATCCAAATAAGAATATGAAAGCAAGTGCAAGTGTTAGGAAACTTCTTACCAGTTGTTACTTCTTTTGTGCATTTGGGTCTCGTGGTGGAATTTGTTTAGGTCAGAGGAGTGGTGGGTGTGAAATGGAAGTCCACTGAAAATTACATGGGAAATTTCCTTGTTAGCTTTTCAGTTAAATTGAATGCCCTTTAAATTCACAGCTAATTAGTCAGGTCAAAGTCCTTTTCCTTATACTAAACCTATAATTCAATATAGAGAAACATGTGACTGTAGAAATTCCAATCCAAAAAAAAGATGTTCAACAACAGGTAGCAATGCGTGAATATATCACAGTCTACGCATTCGCTGATATTGAAGTCAGAACTCAGTAGCATAAGTATCCGATTATGCTAACATTTTTCACCATTATTGCAGATTTTTGGGGCTCACGTTAATTTTAAGGACTTGCAATGCTTCCACAGTTTTGGATTTCAAGTCATCCGGAGATGCAGAATCTCAGTCTCTTTCATCTCCAGAATCATGCCTGTGATTTTTTCGGGCCAAAATCGGCTCATGAGTCTCCCACCAGTGGGTATAGAGACTCACCTAAGAACATAAAAATTACAGTAATAAAAAACATTGTCAAGGGAAATGAATAATGTCATAAAGGATTGGAATTCCACAAGTTTATCCCAAAGAGTTTTAGGGTTAGTGATACTTACAACCTGCCTGATAATGTCATCAGACAGCTTCATCATTATCTCTACATGAGCCTGCTCTTTCATTTCCTTTTTCTTCTCATCAGAGGTTGGGGAAGCCCATTCTTCAGTGACAGCTTTCCAGCACTTTTCTCGGGTCAGCAAAGCTTGCAATTTGACTTTCCAGATGGAATAGTCTTGTGAACCATCAAAGGTTTGGATCCTCGAGTCTCCCATTGTTCCTGGAAACAAGCAGCATAAGAGAGTGAGACCAGAACAGGTTTAGGATCAGAGATTGTGCTGGAATTTGATGTACCGATAAACATTTTTAAGAACCTTGCACGATGTGACTGTGCCATGTTCCTTGAACAACTCTTTCAGTTTGTTTTCATCTATGCTAAAATCTAAATTCTTTATATACAAATTCAACGCTTTGTTTCCATTATCTGCTTTGTTCTCACTTCCCTCTTCCCGCGCTTCCACTTCAGCCTCCTCCCTTTCATTTGTCGTTTGTCCCTTCCCAACGTACCACTGCTTTCCATCGATTTCTTTCCCGTTAAAAGACTTAATTGCTTTCAGAGCATCTTCTGTTTTTTCACAGTTAACATATCCGAAGCCTTTCGACATCCCATCCACATTTTTCATCACTACAACATTTGTTAGTCCCAATTTCACTGAACAAATTCTTCAAGTCTTGGTCAGTTATTAAAAATTTTGCTAGTGACTATTTTCTCAGCTATTCGCTGTTTTTCTTTTCTTCTCTTTTTGTTGGAACGGGAAGAATCAGACTTTTCAAAAAGAAACATAGTTTTATAAGAAGTGAATTTTACAGAAAAATTAAAATGCCTTGGTACACAAGCAAAAGTTGTACCTTCACAAACACATTTGCAGTCCCGCTTTTACGAATGGTAGAATCTCTTTGGGAAAAACTTATCGTAATCGGTCTGGAGTTGAGGATAGTAAAATTGAGAACACTGATCGCTTTCTCAGCTGCATATCGAATAGGAAAAAAGATACCATCTAGTGATCAAATTAGTTATATGGTCTATGAATGTAATGGTTAACCCTATCAAAACAATTGATATATATAGACACTCGAACGCTACATTTGTATCAAGTCGTCACAATATAGGCACTATTATAGAAACTTGTTGAGGAGCCAAATACTAAAATAGTGAAGACAGCAAATTTAACATATATGTTGGAAACAATTAATAAAAGGAAGGCTTTGATCCTCTGCTGAATTTCACATTATAATAACAAATGGCAAGGCAAGATAACACGAAATTACCATAAACAGAATGGATCAAATGTAAATTATGTCCTAACATGCAACTTTAAATAATTTCACATATATATCATATCAACCTTGGACATAGAGAAGTCAAGACTAACAAGTACCAGTGCAAACAAACAATTGCCAAAACTAAACTGACCAAGGCACAAATATATCAATGCAAACTTTTACTACCAGTTCAGACAAGATGTCACTCCATTTTTCATTCCTTGATAGTGTGGATTTTTATCTCGAGTATCCTCCAGATGTCTCTTCCTACCTGATTACTGTCCTTTCACTCCCTCTGAGAATATGTTGCAACAACACCTTCGAACGCTTGAGATTGGTAGTGGAATATCTGTCCTGGTGTCTATGCTCGACTTCAGCTGTACTGATGGTGTCTATTCCGATATTTTTCCCTTGATGATGTATAAGAGCCACGATAGTCACGGGATGAATGGTGATGTCTGAATTTTTCTGAATGTCCTGACTTAGACCGGTGCTCTTAATCTTTGCTCTTATCCCTGCCTTTGTCACTATCCTCTCGCTCACGGTCCCTAACAGAATCCCTTCCTCTTCCTCGAGATTTTTCTCTGTCCTTCTCCCTATATCTGTCTTTATTCCTCTCACCGCTTGCTTCAATTCTTAGGTCAGAGTTGGAATTAGATGCAGACTTATAATTAGCCTCTTCACCAACAGTCACGCTCTTTGAATCATCATAAGTCTTGGAATACTTGGGATTTTCTGATGCTAGTATTGCTTCGCCCTTGGAGTCGCGAGTTTCAACAGATTTCTCGCCTGTTGAAACATCCACGACTATGGAACTGCCATTTGTGTGGAGTTCATTTGATGGTTCCTTTGGAACAGACTCAGATTTTGAATCCCACAATTTGTTGGAGAGGAAGGTCTCCCCATCCTTGCAACCAGAAATGTAGCGAGCTTTAGGGCGGTGGTAGAGATGTGCCAGAACTCTACAAACTTCAGTGGGACGTGACACGTTGTGGCTCGTTGGATGAATCTTATCCAACATATGAGATTTGTCCCCACATCCTCGCCATTTTGGGGTGTCCTCAATTGAGCGCTACTCATATTTCTTATATTTATTTATCTATCTATTAGTATCATTAAGTACAGTTACTTGGAAGGCAATGTATTACAGTGTCACATCTACCTATTAAAATCTTTATACACCTATTTGTATTTAAAGTTTGCTAGTTGTTCAAACCTTCCCGTCCGACAGCTGCTTGTAAAAAAAAAGGATTATCTTTGACATTCATTCCAAGTTTTACTGCCAGGATTGACTTTAGGGCATGTGCTGTAAAGCATTTTGCTCTCATCGGGTCCAGCTTTCACACATTTCAAGAGTGAGGCCAATTCTTTCATGACTTTGCTTGAAGCATAATTGATGAATAAGGAGCAACTTTGTATGTGGCTCCGATGCCAGGTACTCCCTCGGGGACCATATCCTGTGGAGACTCGAGATTTGTGTCAACCTGAAAAGAAAGCAATATGTTTGTAAATTTTTTAGGACAAGTGTATTTCAAAACCCCAATCAACTCAGAGTTTATCCGAGTCTGATTTGGCAATCACATCAGTGTAGGACATCAAAAGATTATATCATCTGACAACCCTTTAAAGGGCAGATTGCTTGTTGGTAACAAATAGTACAAACTCAGTGAAACAAACAAGCATACCACTCGGAACCAGCTCTTATTTTGTGGTGGCTTAGGTATTATAGTTTTAACGAAATAGTCGTGAGCATTGAACACCAAATGGATGTCTTCTCCGTTTCTATCGTGAAGCCTGCATCATCACGACAAGAAAGAGTATCCTCTGTTCTTAGATATGTATTTCCATAACTATGTTATGAGCAGTTATTATGCACCATAATTGCAATAATTCAAGCTACTTTACAAAACCATAAATATATACAACTATGAAAAGATCACGAGGAAAATAAAATGTGATTTTGAAAGGAATAACTCACGTAAAGGCAAGAAACTTGCTCTCAGGGTTTCCCCAATTATCCTCATGCCATGTAATGTCATCCTATAAAAAGAGTCATACCTCAGTTACCAAGATTTCAAACATCAGAAGTGGAAAATGCATGCTCATCAGTGTTCAATATCTTGCTTTCAAATGGTTTCGGACTAATCAATAATGGAGCCAAGGTGTATAAAGCATGAAGAAATGGAGGGCAGGCAAAAGAATCTATGCTGTATACCTTAGATTGTAGTGTACTTTACCTTGCTAAGGAATTCCTCATGTTTGAACACACTATGGGATCCACGAAATTTTATAACCTCTGAGAAAAATCTGAAGTGAGATTTCCTGGACTCCAGCTGTCTTGCCAACACCAGGTGTTAATAAATTTGCTCCAATCTGGACTTCGGGAATCAAACAGCACGAAATTAACGACATCAAATAACCTGTTCCCATTGGAAATGGTTGAGGGCACTGTCATGGCCGTAGCTGTTGTTATTTCCATAACGAGTATGCCCATATTCATCACCCATGAGCATCATCGGTGTTCCCTAGTAGTAAAAGACTAAGATGTTGAAAGAGAGTCCGTTTCAAGCCACCATTATAAAGACTAAGAAGGGATGCAAATAATGTCAAGAGTTAAACGGTTAGAGATGATATGTAACTCAGCAGATGATATCCAAGTTACCTGTGATATCATTAGTGCCAAATGGAAGTTCTTCATTTGTCGAGAACGCAAAGTGTTAATATTACTATCGGTTGTTTCTCCTGTTCGGTTTAAACTTGAAGTTAGCAGAAGAAATAACCTTTCCAGTAAACTAAGTTTATGTATGATACCAAATGCAACTTCAATATGTCTTTCAGTCTTACTATTTAGTTTTCGAATCTTTAGCAATATGATCAAGCAAGAGAAGAAAAAAAACCCTGAATATGACACACACAAGCTGTTGAAGTAGAAACCAACGGATTATAGAAGTTTTGCTGTTTTGAACTGTTTTTGTTTATTTCTTTTATCTTTATATATAATCATCGCCTTTTGCACAAAAAACAAAACTATAAATAACAGATCAACTTTAAGGACTTTCTACTTGGCCTGCATCTGCAGGCGTAGAAAGCAAGAATTCATACATGGTTTGCATTTTATGAGAAACAAGGAAAGTCAACTGAAAGCACTCTAGAACGAAGTTAAATGATATGTGGGATTAATAAAAATAAGTATTTCATCTGCATAAACTAGACAAAGAAAAGGGGTAACTAAGAAACCATGATCTATGAATTTTCAATCTAAAAACCCTACCTTCGAAACCACAATTCCAACTTAAGTTGTCATTGTTTCCGTCTTTTCCCCCTTCTCCGTTAGCATCATTATGCTACGTCATTGAAATTCACTCTTAGTAATCAGAATAGTTGAATTGTACAGTAATTGACAAGAAACGAGATACAGTCATAAATTACCTTGAAATTGTATGACACGAGATCATAAAGCGTAAAACCATCATGTGCAATTACAAAATTGATACTGTGGAATGGCTTGCGCTTGTTGACCTGTATTTGGTTCATTAATAATATGTATAATATAATTCATTTGGCTTGTCATTCCTCATATGAATTATCTTGTTAAGCCTAGATACATATGTTGGAGGATGATTACCTTGTATAAATCAGCAGACCCAGCTAGACGAGTTGCGAAACTCCCTTTCATTCCGCAATCACCCTATAAAAAATGGAAGTGGAGAGAAATTTCAAAAAAATGGCCCTAGAAGAATGTAGCACACGGGAAGCAGACCTAATTACAACCTAAAGATGAGAATATATGAATGAAGAACCATGATTTTTAAAGGAGCTTATCATAGTTACAAACTTAAGTAGGGACTCTCTTAAGAGAATGTTGTTTTCAGCTTATATAGAGCTGGCATAAACTAATTGAACTTATCAATTATCAGTAGTATTTTATAGAAATTTGTAGGTTTTTCCAAATATTATTTTTCCTCACACAATGACTTGTCAGTGTATTTTAAAATAGCATAACATGGAGTAAAGCTCCAAGCATCAAATTACAATTTAGTAAGTGTGGTTTATCTAGTTACCTTAACAAACTTTCGAATGTCGTCACGGTACATCCCATTCCATTCGGCCCACCTGAAACATGTGTATAGAACCCATGTAATTATTCATCTGTCAAGAAAAAAAAGAGTGCTAAAACGCTATACACAGACTTCATCATGTAAAAGCAACTATTTTACGCTACTAAGAACAAATTCTTAGGTAATTCACTATAAAGGTTCGCTGACAGGAGGAGGCCTGAGACTTCCCACTATTCCGATAGTATTGGGAAGTGGGAACTACTGAGATGAATACGTACCATGAAACTATTGTAGGAACTTACCGGTCCCAATTGGGAAATTTTCCAACAAGATACAGACCCCCACAATCCCATGGCTCTGATATGATTTTACATCTTGATAAGACAACATCCTTCGCAATTGCCTGAATGAATCAGTGGGACAGACAAAGATTAGTGTATGAGCACATACTCTAAAGCAGGTCAATGAGCCCAGATCAGCAGTGATCTGCCTCAAAAGGCTAAGCTACATAACTACAAAGCAAACATTGGGGACTAAAATTGTTCAGCCAACCAGTGTTGTGGACATACTAGGATTACTGTGGAAATACTAGTATTGCAATGAGTCGAAAATAGAATTGCAAAAGCACAGTGTTGTGGAAGGCCTATTACTAAGATTATTGTGTCGAAATTAATGTAACCAACGATAGAGCCTACTCCATTTTCAAAGTAGATTCGTGCTAGCTGTATGTGAAATACTAGTAACAAGTTGCTGTAAATAAAAATCTAAATTGCTTACCCTAATAAGTGGTGGAGCATCAAGTGGAGAACCATCTGGACCTCGACAAAGAACACTAGCAAGATCAAACCGGAATCCATCCACGTGGTATTCACTAACCCTAGTATAAAATAAATGTTGGAAATATGAAGTGAAACTCATTGCAGTAATCATAATAACAAGTTAACAACTATGTTACTAATTTCTTATAAATTTTATCTCATGTTATCTGAAATAACGGAAACATATTAACAATATTGTACTGCTATTCCTGGTGAGGGATAAAGCACAAAACTCCAAACATTTGACATACCAGTGTCTCAAGCTGTCAAGTATAAGTTCCATCACCACAGGATGATTGCAATTCAGTGTATTTCCTGAAGAAGAAGAAACTTGCATGATGCACAGGAGCCAATGATGGCTACTGATTCAGCAAAGAAAAGTCTTGACAAAATAAATACAATATCATACGGGTTTGGTGGTTCATATTCAGTTTCACTGACTGGTTAGGAGATCAAACCATAAAATAAATTCTAGACATATTTGCAGGTTTCAAATTCTATTCCGCTTCAGTAGCCCACTCAAACGATATGCAAAGGTGACACAAATACACAAATTTTGATAGCTGGATTCATAATGAATCAGTTAACACTTGGGATCAAAGTAAACCAGAGGCAAGTTGCTTTACCACATCCTGAGAAATTGAGCAACTGGCCTTGTCCTTTTACCATGTAATAGACCTGGGATAAAGTACAGGGAGGATTAATGACCGACAAAAATATCAGGGAAGAACTGTTTGGACATAAATATTTCATTCAAGTCATGTTGTTGGATGAACATAATGTCTTGCTCCTGTCACAATAAACTTCACTCCAGCATGGAATATAAAAGGATCACCAATGAACAGTACGTGTAATTCCAGTCACTTACACTACAAAAAACCCGAAGTAGGCATACTATAAAAAGGACAAATTAAAATAAGCATCGGCAACTTTAAGGCACATACACCTTACAGTACGCAAGTCTGAGTGATTTTTCCCCACAACCAGTGTGGTGGAACCAGTGAGGACTTGAAGAACTTTTGTAGCAAGAAATAAAACAAAAGATCTTGTGCCAATTCACTTTCGGAAATAGAAATCACCTTATTATCAATGCCGCGAAATGATGTAGTATAAGGGTGTTCATCATCGGCTTCATTGGTATGGTTATACACAACATCTAAAATAACCTGATCGAACATTTGAAAAGCTCGATAGTATCACAATGTTAACACAATTCGGTTAAATGAATAACACTTAACTTTCAGGTATAAAAAAAATACTCTTCTTTACCTCAATTCCTGCTCCGTGTAATGCCTTGACCATTTCTTTGAATTCTCTAGAGGCCTTCAGAGGTCCTCCCCCAGAACTTGCATAGCGACTCATGGGGGCAAAAAAATTCATTGTGGAGTAGCCCCATGTATTTATCTATTCAATAGGGATTACAAGACAATAATAATATGTAAGATTATATTAAAAAGTTTACCTCTACAAGTTATGTTTTCTAAAATTATATCTTAAAAGATAATTCACAAGAAGTGTCATAAATCTACAAAATCTATTTTTTAAACCGCTTCGATATTATTGGTATCTACAATTATATCCCAAAATGCAATACGCATTATGTGCAACTTCTTATTTCGGTATTAATGAATTTTACATCTAATAAATGGGATTTCTAATTCACCTTAATATTGTTGCATAACAACTTTTGACTAAAGACGTTAAAGAGCAAACCAATAGCTATATGATTGCTCTTCCAAACAGTCTTATGAGCGACATTGTCTTGTCGGCCAATAACATAACTTGTTGCACTACTTAGGTGATACTGATAACCCCAATGGCCACATGATACAAACACCTCAAAAAAGTGAAACCTAGTACGGATAAAACAAGAAAACAACTATGGCCTAAGTATGCAGTCATCTTCTGATAAAATATGGGTGAAACATAATTGGTCTAGAATGGGTTCAAACAAATACCAAGTGATCTCTAGGGTTTGGGCGCCTTTGAAACTCAAACTCATCATACTCAAATACAGGCAGCAACTCCACGGCATTTATCCCAAGCTCTAACAAGTGAGGAATCTGCAAAAGGAAATTAATTACAATGCAGCTAAAATACTTAAATTATTCGATTGGAACAAATAAATAGATACACAAAACATGATGAATAAAGAAAAAATAAATTTTCAACGAGCTCATTATGTCCCAAGAAATGGAGTGACTTTCAGCAAATATTCGTTTATTTACAAGAGTGTCGTTAATCAAATATCGAACCAATGATTTTTAATATTGGGTTGGGTCGGACCTACCAAAATCGATGTGTCTTCATCAATCAGATTCATAATGAACTCATTCTAGCTAAAAAAATTGGAACATAATCAATATTACAATGGTGGATTTCTCAATACAATCAAGCCTTACCTTTTCAATAACACCAAGATAGCTGCCACGGATGCCTACATCTAATCCACTAGAATCATCAGCTGTAAATGCACGAATGTTCATTTCATATACAACCAGATCTTTCTGCAACCAGACATACTAACAAAGATTAGTATGGATCAAAGCTCCCAAGGTTTCATTTTCTTCTTTTGAGCTACCAATATGTAAACTGAAAAGAGTTACAAAAGAATTAGAGGGTTCATTGCAAGTTAATACCTCATGTATATTCGGAAGTTTGTAATTGACCCCCCAATTGAAGGGAGATTCATCCAAGTTAAAGGTCCCAGCGAATTTAGACATCTTATTTTGAGCATCTCCGAAGTATCGACGGCCTTCTACTAACTTTGCGTAAGGATCTATTAGTATGATATTGTTATCAAAACGATGCCCTTCTTGCCAACCTCTGGGCCCATCAATGCGATAACCATACAAAACATTACTTCGAGGAAGATCCTGATATTTAAGTAAGTGTAAAGTTCTATGAATTATAAAAATATTTAACAAAAAGACGGAAAGCATATACTTAATACAAATATATCTAAACTGTGTTTGCACTCTGGACATGTTTAACTTGTATGTCCTCAATAATTTCCTATCATTTTACAGCAGTTAAATGCAATGTCAGGGGAACTAAGATCTCCGTAACCGTTTGGAAAATTAGTCTTTATTTCATTTTACATGATTAGTTTCAAGAGCACACAACCAACATCGCTGAAGATGATAACCTTTCAGCAGTTTATTGCAAATTGAGAATAAATTGAGGTAGTTGCATATACATGTTTACACATCTACGACTTAAACATGGATCGAAACAATGAAAATTTGAAGTTACGTTACACTTCCCAAAATACAACTGTATAAAACTATTTTGACACGGTAATAGAATTGCAGAAAGAAATAAAGATTCTATCAGGACTGATCATCATTTTTCAAGGACTATGAAACGTGTAGGCATTCGTAAGTCATTGACTCTTTTCAGGTTTATCACACGGTTCTATCAGCCCACTTACCTCAATAAACAGGTGCCATATGTTCCCGGTCCTATTTAAGCGAGGATCAAGTACCAACTCTATCATTCCATCCCATGTGATACCATTGTGTTCCCTAAAAAGAGAATGTGAATCATAAAGAAACAGCCCCAATACAACATATAAGATGTGTAATTACTGCTGAGATTTACTTTTGTTGTTCTATCCTGCCCTGCTTCCTGGTCTTGGGAAATTTATCATGGAATACTAAAACTGTTATTAAGTGATAACAGAATCACTGATTCACTAATGGAATACCAATTTGAAAATATGTTATTCTTGAGCAACTCATTAAAAGCAATGAAATATTCTACAAATCCACATCTGTGTTTGGGCCATACTATATACACCCTATCCATTTCCTTTGCCGCTTGCATGATTTTTGGACATAGATGGTAGATATGACAACTTAACTTGTATCAAGTTAGCAGTGTTTATTAATGATAATGCCAATCAATTTTTCTGATAGCTCTCATTCATATGGTAAAAGGAGAACGATCCACGGGTACTATAAAGAAAAAAAATTTTAAAAACTGATATCAAGTCTAGGACTTTAGTCATTGTCATAATATTTAGCTTGGACACATGTCTTACTCAGTGGGAATTGATACACAGAGGGTGACAGAAGTTGCATGCTCTGAGAAAATAGCGAAATTGATTCCATTATCAACTTGGGAGACTCCAAGCGGAAATGCTTGACCAGGGAAAATTTTGAATGGCTGGCTCGTCTCAGGGGCTGAAGGAGCTTCATCCTGTAAATGCATGAATATATATCAAAGTCATTACCAAAGGCAACATTTCAGAACCTCAATTTGGCTCAGTTCCATACTTCTATCAAGCCAGCAGATACCTCGAGTGCCGTCTGTCCAGTAGCAGCATTACAGCAAACAGTACTTGTAATCTTACCCTCACCTCGATCCATAAGCTGGCCTTTAAGACAAACTCCTTCAATTTCTACATGTAATTATACAAATAAACCATACACAAAAGCATACAATACAACCAAACTGCCATGAGAAACTGAGAATTGCATATCCATACCTCCGCTGCCGCCACCAGGCGCCAACAATCTAAATCTCAACTTGCGAGCCGGTGATGGAAAAGTCCCGAACCTGAAAGAAGAAAGCGAAAGGAGAGTAGCGGGAGAATTAGAGTGAGAAGAGTGAATCAGTGTGATGTGAGGCAGCGCGGAAGCGTCCATGATGAGCGTAGCTCAAGACTGGAGACTGAGTAGTCGAAATTGATTGATGATTTTCGGGCTGCGATTTCGCCGTGGCAATTTCAATTGTGCGAGAGTCATGGACGATCCGAGCGCGGGTGACACGAAGCGCGATATGTGAATTAGTGCCACTTCACGTGATATGATGGAAAGGAGAAAGGACGACAAGATGTCGAGGTCGGCAAAGGGCCGGCCCCGATAAGCTCTGGTACTATCGGACTAGGTTGAGTAGGGCTTTTGGTGAGTTCTATTCTTTTTCATATTAGGGCCGTGTCGAGCCTGTTCGGGTCGGATCTTGAGAAAATTATCAGTCCTAAAATTATTATCGGTCCTTCGTTTCATAGGATTTTTTGAGCTAAGATCGGGCTCAGGCTAATTTCAGCCATAAATGAATGACTAATTAATCGATAACTAACTCGTTAAACGCAAATACTAGACGTATGAGATTTAATGGATGTGAAAAAATATATTCTTTTTATATCAAAAAAATCTTTAAATCAATAAATATACGATTTTTAATCGGATTCGTATTTCGGACCGGACCGAATAATCGAAGTCTTAATCCGACCCTAAATCCTTCGGATCGGACCATAATAGAACTTACGTAGGACTATGGCCGGATTCGAAATAGAGCCAAACTCGGAGCGTCCTATAACTTATTTCGGCCCATAACTAAATGCCGACCTATATTATTCCACTCGCACCTTATCTTTTTATTTGTTTTTTTAACTGCACTTTCTAGAATGTGAAAATATTATTTATGAAATCAATCAATTGCTAGTTTTAAAAATAGTTAACCCGGACCGATTCAGTCGACCATTTGGTTCGGTTTTTTTATTTGATCAAATTTGCATGTAAGATCAAAGATGTAACCCTATGAAAATTCGGTTCAATTACAAAATATTCCATCCGTCCCGGTTTGTTTGTCCAAAAGGACAATATGCACGGGAATTAAGAAAAAGTATATAAAGGACCGTGAGAGAAAAAGAAATGTGATAAGTGTGTATGTGGAGGTGGGTCTCGCACACGAATTATTACTTTTTTTATCATTGGAAGTATAATTTTTTAATAAAAATAAATTTCTTTTGTAGGAAATAGATGATTGATAATTTGATATGATTGTTGGATTGTATTTAAAATGAAAGTGGACAAACATTAAGGGACGCCCAAAAAGGAAAGTGGACAAACAAAATGTGACAGAGGGAGTACCTTCTT
This sequence comes from Rhodiola chrysanthemifolia, assembly GCA_033675395.1. Classification (NCBI taxonomy): domain Eukaryota; kingdom Viridiplantae; phylum Streptophyta; class Magnoliopsida; order Saxifragales; family Crassulaceae; genus Rhodiola; species Rhodiola chrysanthemifolia. The sequence continues at coordinate 19,349,314 of CM066204.1, forward strand.
TCGTACGAAGATAGTACAGGTAAGATAAACGTCTCCTTTACACTTTCATCATTTTCATAACTGAAGATCGAGAAGTCAAATTCCACAAAATCTGTATACAATTTTTTTTTTTCACTACTTCAATATCAAAGGGTAACAATAAAAGTTGGTATGGTCACCATAAATTGAATCGGAATCGAAAGTATTTCCTGAAACACCTCAACCAACAGACCACTGCCATATTAATATTTTGACCAAAATGTTAAATGTAATTGTATTTAATCCGGACGTATTTCATTATCTAATCACATGAGATAACTATATTTGAAAACTCTAACAAATTAAATGCTCAAACATGATACGTATTCCCCTATCGAAAAAAGAAAGAAACGTGATACGTATTGGACTGGTCGGCAATGACATCAATAAACCTTTGGAGCAGCCATATATCACACATAGTGGTCGATAGTGATAGTGCTCTACTAATTTTTACGTGACTTGTGGTGATGTAGTAAGACATATGAGTGATAAGTCAAATTTTAGGATCAAAATCCACATTTTGTGGGATTTGGTAGAAAATAATGATAACTAATTGTTAATGAATGACACATCACAATGTGGAACTCTAAACCCTAAAACTTAAATCCAACCATTTGACAATTGGCTTTTAAATTGGATGAGTAATGATGAAACGTGTTAACAATTTGTTTAACTAGCTAACTTTTCTTTTTTTGATAATGGGTTTACAGGGACGCGCTCCCTTGAATCAGGGGTAGAATGAGGCAGTGAGGCACGTTGTGAGCCACTCATTTAGATGATGTGGCAGGGAATAGTTGTTTACTATTTGTTTTTTGTTTTTTGCTTTTGATGGATTTTTTTATAGTGGGACACGTGTCATGAGGAGATGAGTGTGACGGCTGAGATGAGTGGTTGAGATGGTGACTCACTGCCTCATTCTAATTTGACTGCCTCATTTGAGCGCTCCTCTGGGTTTACATCTCATATAGGACATATCAAGGAATATTTTTCGGGCACATATATAATTCTAATCTATTTAAGCACAGCCACGTAAAAGGCACGACCCGGATTTGAACTTGAATAACTCGATGAAGCGCAGACCATATCGACTCCTCTAACTTTGAAAACCACGAATCGACAAACACCTCCATGGAAGGACCTTAGCGCTGCTTAAGTACGCCTCCGCGAGAGGGAAGTACCTGCAAACGTTGTTCAACCAACTCATCCACCACCTTGTTGGCGTTTAACTAGCTAACTTGGTTTATATTTATCTTTTAATTTTTATTTGTGTGGTTTTGTATTTCAAGAATAATGAAAGCTTCAAAAAGAATATGCGAGCTTAATATAGCATATTTTAAGCGTTAATTCTAGGGTGGGTAAAAATCGGTCCGAATTTAAAAACCGCTCGCACCGCAAAAAGTGTTCGGTTAATCGCAACGTTTTTGGAAAAAATCAGTTTGTTAAAATCCGCACCTCAACCAAATAAAGCGGTGCGGAAACGGTTCTTTATCTCAGACCACCCGTTTTAAATCGCACCGCATATATAATTAAATAATTCAAAATTATTACATATAAAAACAAAAACAAATAATAATTTCAAGCCCAATGAGTCAGTTTATGAAGCTAAGAAAACAGAAGGCTGTTGTTGAGAATAAGGATGAAGTAGACAATTACTTCAATGAACCATCTGAAGACCCTTCAAACAAGAATTTTAATCTTTTAGATTGGTGGAAGGAAAATGCATCAAGGTATCCTATTCTATCTAAAATTTCCAAGGATATATTTGCAGTTCCAGTTTCTACAGTTGTTTCAGAATCAGCTTTCAGTCTTGGATCAAGGGTGGTGTATCCATTTAGAGCTACATTAACTCCTAAGATGGTCTTATAAAAAAACTCTTAAGATGGTTGAGGGGTTGGCTTGTCTAAATGATTGACTTATGGGTGGATCATTTTCCATGTATAAAGACCCTACGAAAACAGAACTAGAACTTTATGCGGAGCTTTAAAAATTAGAATCAGAAACAGGTTCAAGAAAGCCATGAATGATTAGGTATTATTTCTATGTATTGTCATGTTCATGTTTTTTTATCATCTGTTATAGTGTTTGACTTTATGTGTGTGAGTCCTGTAATTAAGGTATGTGTTGTTTCATTTGGGTCGGACACAGTCCAGTGTCAAGGGTTCAATTTTTTTTTAATGTAAACTTTGAAAATCGGTTTTAAACCAAACCGCACCACACCAAATAAAGTGGTGCGGTGCATATTTGGTTTTAACTTTTCTAATGCGGTTTGAAAAATTTACAAACCAGTTAATGTGGTGCGGTTGCGAATTTACATTTAAACCGCACCAAACCGCAACGCGCCCACCCCTAGTTAATTCATCACAATGACAAAAGTTAAACCATAGATATATTATATAAATTACATATTTTTACCATCAAATAATTTGTAGAATTTTTTTACAAATTAGTCAAAATCCGAATTTCATTTCCTGAGATACTCAATTTCTAAATTCGTTTTTTAAAATAGACACATTCGCTTAGGCGTTAGTGCTAACGACGCCTAAGATTTTTTTTTTATAATTTTTTTTGATGATGGGGTACAGCGATTCAGTTCGTCATCCACGCGCGAGGGGGACAAAGAATAGGGAAAGGAAGAGAAAAGAAGAATAATTCTCACAAAATTACGAGAAATATGTTACTCGTGGGAATCAAACCAAATATGTTACAAGTGTTCAAGCCACTTGGCCAGCACCCATTTCGCGACGCCTCAGTCTTATTGATCATGTAAACTGAACCAAAATCGAAGCCAATTAAACCAACATTAAATGAATCAACCCAACAATGTCATACTTCTTTTTTTATTCATTCATTTATTGCATTTTAACTACCCAGTGTGCATTTTTAACGAACTTGCACTCAACTCATCCATAAGCATCTTTCAAACTGGTCACTTTTATCCCTAACAAAATATTGCTAAAAATACTAAAACCCAACCTTACAATTTATCATCGTCTCCCACACATTGGGATAAAAAAATTGCATATCATGTTATATTCACATTGTTCAAATGATGGACACAACGTATATTTATTTTTATACTCTATTTACCATTTATTATTCATAGAATTATTATTCGCATCATTCTGGACGTATTTTTCTTCCTCCACTTCGTCCTGTTCTAACCTAGGGCGGATCCACCTTGAAAAGAAAGGGTATAACTTAACGTTTTAATAATCCTTAACCGGGTTACCGGGTAATCAAAATGGGTATAGTTAAGAAGGACCATCAATATTACTGAAAATGGTTGCAATTGGCATTGAATGAGAGTGGACCCAACCCACCTCTGGATGCAATTTCTGTCCCTCTTTCTCTCTAAAGTATGAATGCAACTTGAGCATAGATTTGTGCCATATGCATCTTCGATCCAAATAACTCAGGTGCATTTTTAACACAATAGTTGCACTTTTGTGTTAACCTAAAAATCAATAAATTTACTCCAACTTTATGTGATAATTAGTTAGATATCTATAAGTATCAAATCCTCCATCCATCCGAATGTGATTGAATAATTGAAGGTGTTATTATGCATTCCTCACATTCAAAGCTCTCGTAGAATGGTGTGCACATTTATTTGCATGTATTAGAGGTGACAATCTAATCCGTTATCCGCTATCCGTCCGTTAACCGCCCGCGGACAATCCGCCCGTTTACTTAACGGGTTGAATCAATTCGAAACCCGTTTACTAAACGGGTTATCCGGGTAAAACCCGCTTAATCCGTTTAACCCGTTTACCTTATTATATATTTTTATTTAAATAATTATGTAATAAATATATAAATTATCAAATATGTTGTATTATTTTAAGTTAGTATAATATTTTAAATAAATATTTAGAAAATGTTGATAACTGATTTTTTGAAAATTTTTTTTGATAATGATTTTTTGAAATATTAAATAGTGATACATTACAATTCTTTTAACCAATATAAAAAATATCTACAAATTTTTTCCTATGTTTAAACTTAAGGATGAGAAAAATGAAACATATATAATCATATTTTAAATTAAACGTGAGTTAAGCTCTAATCTGAATTCAATATTTCATTTTGAAATATATTTAGTCATATTTAAAACTAACTAGGTTAAGCGGGTTAGGCGGGTTAACCGGGTTAGGTGGATTAACGGGCTAAACGATCTAACGCTCTTAACCCGCTAAACAGGATAATATCCTCTCATTTGTTTGTTGACGGTTTCTATTCAAACTCTGAGCAAGTGGACATGTTTCTTCGTTTGCATCATTCAACATTGATTTGGTTCAACGATGATGCATGTATCATTGTCATACATTGTTGAATCTCTCACATTATAATTCTATTATTTGACAATGAAACAAGTATAATCTTTTTTAGACTAAAAAGGTTAACCGGGTTAACCAGCTTAACTCGCTACCCGGTAAGAACCCGCTAACACTAAACGGGTTTTAACGGGTTTGATTCACTTAACCCGCTAACCGTTTACAACCCGCCCGATACTGGCTCTGTATGACTGACTGCGGTGACTCCAAAAAAATAAAAAAATTTATATTATAAATGGAAATTTTAAAAATTAAATGAGTAAAAAAAAAATTCAATTAAGTGACAATGAAATTGAAAATGATAGAGCGAGAACGAGGTGCATGTATTTCAAAGTAGCTCTATCTGCTTGTGAAAAAATTGACATGAGAGGAAGAGAGAGAGAGAAACGTTAATCTGTCATTGTCGAAATTCCTGTGCTTCCTCCGGATCAGATCTACCTCGCCTATCGATTTCGTTTTTACCGATTATTATTATAGCAGATCTCAATGCCAGCAAGCACGTCCGATCGTGCATTATTTTAATCCGCAATTCGTCTCCGTCGGCGGTCAATTGATTATTATTTTGATTAATCAATCAATTTTGTTTTACAGTCCCAGTCGGTGCTCGATTGGAGTGTGAACTGCGATTTGATAGTCAATAGTCAGCTTATTATTGTCACGAGGCAGTGTAAAATGGTGATTAGGAGGATAACGCGTAGAATAGGGTTTTAAAGTGGCATTTATTGATGAGGTGAAACGAGAAATTGGGATTCCTCGGAAGTTGCCAGCTCTGCTGCTGCTTGGGGGAATTGGAATTGATTGGGATCGAAGTTCTTTCTATCCTCTTTCTATCAAATTGTTTGCTTGTGGTCACACCCCTAATTCAACAAATTCGGCACCGACGAGTTTGGTATGTGTTTTCTGCTGTTTCATTGATTGAGGTGTTTGTGTCTATTTATGCGGGTTATAGTCACTCAGTCTTGCTTGTTTTGATGTTTTGTTGAATCTGTGTAGCTTTATTGATTAATTTTCATGTCCCTGAGAGGGTTTTTGTGAGTGTGAAGCAAGTGTTTCCTTACTAGATCTAGCTTGTCTCAACATTTTCCAGGTCCAGCCTACTCCCACCAATCTTTTGAAGTGATACCTTTTGCTATTATTTAGTCGTAACCAAGACCCAGGCCTCCTGGTTGGGTTCTTCAGGTATTCACTCTTCTCCAGATGACCTCAATTCTCTATAATGTTGCAGTCGCACAGTATTTTGAATAAAGATGAAATCTTTTTGCCAGCACATCTGTGTATTTTGAATTGAGCTTTCTAGAATGTGATTTTCAGGTCATAACATGTCGAAGCCTCTGCATCGAGGAGTGCGGAGTTCTTGGGGAGGAACGAATGCCTGGGACTCTCCAAGAAAAGGTGCAACAGATAGGGAGGACGACAAGACCACTATCACTCCTGAAAAAAGTGACCAAATCCGTGTATCATTGCCAGATGAGGCCTACTCTAGAAGAAATGGTCATGGAGGAGATAGTAGCCCGATCTCTGATAAATATGCTGGAAAGAACCTGAGAGCGAGGCACCAGCTCGCCATGCTTATCATTAAGATGAGTTTAGTAGTCATTGTTATTGTTGCTCTTACCGGTTCCTTCTGGTGGACCCTCTCCATCTCAACATCCTCTAGAGGGGTGGGGTTGCATGGTTATAAGCACCTTCAAGAGCAACTTGTTGCTGATTTGAGGGACATTGGAGAAATTTCTCTTGGTTTTGCTAGGTTTAAGGAACTCGAAATCTGTCCACTAGAGTTTGACAACTATGTTCCGTGTTTCAATGTCACTGAAAACCTTTCTCTGGGTGTTTCTGATGGTAACCAGTATGATCGTCATTGTGGAACTGGGTCGATGTTGAATTGTTTAGTTCTCCCTCCTGCAAATTATCGGTTACCACTTAGATGGCCTACTGGAAGAGACGTCATCTGGGTTAATAATGTTAAGATCACTGCCCAGGAGGTGCTTTCATCTGGAAGCTTGACAAAGAGGTTTGTAAGGGAGTGTTCATAGAATCTCCAACTATGTAGTGGAAGCCTGTTTTTTATTATTATTTCTATAAATGCCATGACTAACCTATTTATCGATCATCAGAATGATGATGGAGGAGGAGCAAATTTCCTTCAGATCAGCCTCTATCATAACTGATGGTATTGAAGACTACTCACATCAAATTGCAGAGATGATCGGTTTGAGGAATGAATCGAATCTCGTAGTTAATGGCGTAAGTGATTGATATTTTTTTGGTTTAGGTGTAAATTTCTCTATGTATACGTGCTACGCTAAAAACCTCCCTCGTCGAAATGACATGCTTCTTGTGGTATTTTATACAATACTGTTATTCTATGAACTGTGAAGTAGAAGCTTCATACTTAATCAGTATAGTTGAGACCGAAAGGACCTCAATCACTGATGGTCTAATGTTGTACAATTCGCACTTCAATAACCTGTAGATGGCATGTGGCCTGTGGGGAAATTTTTAACTGAAACATTTTTTAGTCAAACGAAACATATGGTTTAACTGCAGAGTTCATCATTCTTGGTAGTTGGTAAGACAATATCCAATGATCAGTCAGGTTCAAAGTCTCTAGTTAAGTATAGGAAGTATTTTACGTAGGTGTTCGATTGAGGCAATGCCGTCGCCTCTTATTCAAAATGGACTCCTGGATAATGGTACCTGTGTTGCAGGTTAGGACCATCTTGGATATAGGATGCGGGTACGGTAGCTTTGGTGCACACCTTTTCTCAAAACAGATATTGACTATGTGTATTGCCGAATATGAAATTTCGGGCAGCCAAGTCCAATTGACACTTGAAAGAGGCCTCCCTGCCATGATTGCTTCATTTAGATCAAAACAGTTACCATACCCATCACTTTCCTTTGACATGCTGCATTGTGCAAGATGTGGTACCGACTGGGACAAAAAAGGTACTCACGAAGGCTACGCTATTTTCGGTATACAACAAATTATTGATTTTTTGCATCAAAGCCAATCAAAATTCAACACTGATTTTAAGTGTCTTGCCCCTGCATGTCATATTGTGTATTAATTTTATTTTTCACTTTAAACTTCTTACAGTCACTTATGACCTAACCCTTTTGATTCACATTTGTTATATGCCTTACCTAATCCCCTAACCTAATCCTTCCTTTGAAGTGTCCAGTTTAAAGGTCTTGTACTCTTGTTTCACAACTCGTTGATTTCACTACAACGGGGCCATCATTTGTGTAAAAAAAAAAATTTCGCTTGTACAGATGGACTATTCTTGATTGAGGCTGATAGAGTTTTACGTCCTGGAGGGTATTTCGTCTGGACTTCACCACTTGCGAATCCCCAGACACATTTTCGCAACAAAGAGAATCAGAAAAGATGGAACTTCATTCGTGCATATGCAGAGAGCATTTGCTGGGATTTGGTAGGGCAACAAGATGAAACTGTGGTTTGGCGAAAAACCAGTCGAAAGAAGTGTTATGTTTCTCGGTAAGACTTGCCTTCATCTTCAAATCTATTGAACTCCGCTTCTCAGGTCAGTAAGTCTAGTTTTTTTCTGTCTGTAACAGGAGGCCTGGTGCTGGCCCATCCCTATGTGGAAAGAGTCATGATGTTGAATCTCCGTATTATCGTCCTCTTGAATCGTGTCTTGGAGGAACTCAGATCAAACGCTGGATTCCAATCGAACAAAGACCAAAATGGCCAACTAGAGCCCATTTGAACTCTAACGAACTTGCGATCCACGGTAATTCCTCTTTTATGTGTTGGTTGGTATTTATTGTGATTAATTTGCTGGAGGATAAGCCACAACATGGTACCTTTGTGGAATAGACCATCTTCATCAGGACCGTATGTCACAGCTCGCCTAATTTTTCTTAATAGGGCTGCATTCTGAAGTTGTGGCTGCCGATTCTCTGAAGTGGAACTCTGCTTTGCGAAATTACTGGTCACTTCTTTCCCCTCAAATATTCTCGGATCATCCAAAGAGGCCTGGTGATGAGGACCCCTCTCCACCTTATAACATGCTCAGGAATGTGCTAGACGTGAATGCACATTTTGGTGGCTTTAACTCTGCTTTACTGGAGGCTGGGAAATCTGTATGGGTAATGAACGTTGTTCCTACAACTGGGACCAATTACCTTCCCTTAATACTGGATAGGGGATTCGTCGGTGTGCTGCATGACTGGTAAGTACTTGACTATTATCCTATCTCTTTATTCCTACTACAGCACACATGATTGATCTCCTGTTCACTATCTGAAATGTTGTGCTGCGTGAATATTGGGGTCAGCGTAATGTCATGCCCTGCCTATTTTCATAGAGAAACTTTGAACAAATTATTTAAGATAAACTCGATATTTGTTTATAGAGTTCAATACAAGATATATTTAGCACTTGGCAGGTATACATACAATATTTAGTTAGTTGAGGAGAACAAATTTCACAATGCAGGGACTTCATACTTGTTATTTAATATGTGCATGTAATGGTAGTAAATTAGTAATGTCATCCTATTTCCCTTCCTGTATTTATCTTACGTTTCTGTTCTGTTAAGGTGTGAAGCATTTCCAACATACCCGAGAACTTATGACATGGTGCATGCCGAAGGAATTCTGTCACTTCAAGTTGGTCAGCGCAAATGCTCTCAACTTGATTTATTCACTGAAATAGACCGCATTCTACGCCCAGAGGTACCTCAAATGATTGTTCCTAGATTCCATTTTGTGGGTTTTTTCTTCAAATTTTGAGAAATTAATTAATAGATGGTCACCTCATTGTTTTTGCTCTACAAGTAAAGTATTTGAGGGTCTCTTTGACTATCTGATCACTCTCTAATCAAAACAAATATTGATAGACTAATCAGCTTTGGGTTAAATCAGGTGGTCACTCTGATAGTTTCCTAATTAGCACATGTATGACTTGTGAAAAAAAAGATAGTGACTATGGCAAATGAGCAAGTCAATTAATAAATATAGTGCCTTCTAATCACATTCAGGATCAATGCTTCTGTTCCCCGAGTAAAAACCAGAAACTTAGCTTTGTTGATGCAGTAAATTCAACAAATGGAGAACCCTTTTTTTTTTTTTGGAAGGCATGCCACATATAGTTTATTTATAATTCAACAAATCTTAAGTTCACTGGATGAAATCCTTATATGTTCCATTAAGAAAAGATAATTTACTGATATTAAGATTTGTGCAGGGATGGGTGATTTTTAGGGACAAATCATCATTAGTTGAATCAGCAAGGGCTTTGTCCACCCGGTTGAAATGGGATTCACGAATAGTTGAAATTGATAGCAGCAACGAGGAGAAGCTCCTTATCTGTCAGAAACCTTTCTTGAGGAGGCAAGTCAGCTGAGTTTAGAGGATACTCAACGGCCCTATTTTTACCGACAGTTGAAAATTCATTTCCCGGGATCTATACTACATTCACCGCATAAAGAGACCAACATCAAAGTTGTGCAGGAAAAGAGAACAAAATAGACAAAACATTGGCAGAAGTGATCACTCCCAAGGAGTCAGCCATGGGTAAATACGGCAATGTAATTACTTATCTGAAATGCAGGGCTAGCAAAAGGTATAGATTAAATTTCTTGAACCTGTTCATTTCAAATCTTACAATAATGGTACCCTATAGCTGTTTAGAAACTGCGAACTTATTATATCTTCATATCCTTGGCGCATGAATTCTTGCCAATGAGGCCTTTCCTCTTATGAAATGAGGAATTTGTCCCAAGTCTTGCTCACGTTTGATGACAAACGTGACCTTGAAAATTGAAATCAAAAGCATCTCTTCATGGCCTCAAGACTCAAGTCTTGCTCATGTTTCAATTAATAAAAGAAAAGTCTTGCTCATGTTTGAAAAACAACTCGACTTCAATTCAAGTACATAATTGTTTATGATGAGAGTGTCTTCAATTCGAGTCACTCATAGGGCAAAATTCCTTAATTAAAAAAAAGGTACATAATTGTTTATTTGCAATGCTGTTTTCTTCGTCGGGCCAGACCTGCTTCTTTACATACTCCTGTTGTGCTTTCGTAGTGCTTTTTCTATTTATTTTTTCAGATGCTCAGTGTGAGGGTGGTGGACTCACATAGTTAGGCGTAAGGCCAAGTGGAGCAGTACACTATTTATCTAATACGCATGCTTATTTCGTAGGAATTGATCCTAGTTGAAATTTTGTTCAGCTTTAAGTCTCATGTATTGCATTTGTATATGCTACTTGCAGTTTATATAAAAAAAAACATAATTGTTGTTTTATAAAAAAAAGGGTACATAATTGTCAATGGAAGAGCGCTCAAATGAGAACCCTTTTAAATTTCGAAAATTTGAGACCTCAATCTTCACATTCCAAAATGCATCATCAAGTAATTGGGGTGGTGACACGTGTCTCATGTGCATCTTCCAATATGCATTTAATGCAAAGTCAAAATCATTTTTTTGGACTTTACTTTTTGGACATGTGTCACATGTAGATTCAAAGAAGCATCATGATCTAATGGTGAGATTTGATTTCTCAAGTTATCGAATTTTTAAGGTTTCTCAACCGAACGCTCCTCATAATTGTTAATGTATACAACAAAAATATAAATGTGTAATTAGTTAGGGTAAAAGGGGCATTTTGGTCTTTGACAGTAACCGGGCGTCTGGCTGAAAATCGGTTCAAACAATTCCCGTCTTCCCCAAATGATGCTTAGGTTAGGCGGTACTACGCGAGGAGATAAGGAAGGTTTATATTGAGGAAATAGAAGTGCATAGGCTGGAGACGGCCATGATGACGTGACGGCTAATGAAGAGCGTCCGAAGCTGAAAGATCGCTTCTTCATTTTGGTGTCTAAAGGCTCCTCGACCTTTAACAGGGCTCTCAGAATCTGGTCTTCATCCCCCCGCTGATTCACTCGTCAAATCCACGCCCACTTATGGGGGTTTATAGGGATTGTGACGCAGCTCTCATATCCAAAACGCCATTCTGCAACTCTGTTGGCTTCTGATTTTCCGAAACTGTTATATGCCTTTGATACGTGGGCATGCAGAGATATTACCAGTTATTGTTTCGTATATTACCAGATCTGCCAATGTAAGTCTATTCTTTTATTCGTTGGTCTACAAATAGGCTAAGGCTCATGGAGTCTACTCATTTGACATTTTAGATTGTTAAAATGATGTGACAGTGATTTTCTTATGCAGGGAACAAACAAGCTCAACTGCAAAATTTCAGTAGTTGTCGAGAAATATCATACACCAGTCACGGAGACACAAGCATTTAAGAAATTATAATACCTTGTACTCTGTTGATCTGTCTTCGACTACACTGAATAGTTGAAGCATTTGCTTTACGAGACTATTCGCGTTCTGAAGCTCTCCTTCCGAACAAAATGATACAATGGCTGGATAGAAATGATTAAAGTTCTGTGACTGAGAATCACTCCCTACAATGTTTGGACTTGAAGCTGTGTCACTCACATTGCCTTTGGTTCCAGTACTACTAAACTTCTGTTTATGGCTAGAAGCAATGCCGATAGGGAAAAGCATTAGCCCGATTTCATCAAGGATGGTAACAGCTTCTTTGATACAACCTTGATCACACAAATCAACAAGGAAACTTTCTATTGATTCAGTTTCAACCTCGGCATCGACCTGGTTTATCGAATCACGAACTGATTTCGTCTGCAGCATCTCTTTTAAAATACCCCTTGCTTCTTCCATTCTTCCTTTCATTAACAAACCTCTTATCAAATACAAAAAACCCAAAAAGTCGGGTGATTCTCCTTTTCTCTTAGATTCAATGTAAAAATCGAGAGCTCCTTGCACATCGCCTTTTAAACCGAAACCGTTGATCACAGCACTTATTGTAAACTCATCAGGCTTCAGTTCTTTAATCTGTAAATCAGAATGAAGCTCCAGAGCCTTTTCATAATACCCAAATTTACAATAGCCGTCGATTAACGAGTTGAAAGTCCGCACATTAGGCATAAGTCCGTCCAGAACCATTCTTCCAATTAGCCATTCAGCTTTGACGAAATACCCTTCTTTACATAAAGCATCAATGAGTATGGAGTATGTCACAACAGTCGGAGCTAATCCTACTCTTTCAAATGAATCAAACAGCCTGAATGCTTCCACATAACAACCTTGTCGACACAACCCGTGTAATATCGAATTATAAGTTACGATGTTGGGACTAATCCCATGTTTCTTCAGAAACCGACATAGATCTAAAGCAACATCAATACGTCCCTCCTTGCATAACGCATCGACCATTATCGAGCCATCAACAACATCCTTGATTGGTAACTTATTCTCCACCGCCGTAACAAGGCTATACGCATTCAAACCTCTTCCATTCCGAGAGAGCTTTGTAACAACAGCTGTGGGCAATATTATCCTTGCCTCATTTTTCGCAACCTTTTGAAAAAACTCAACAGCGAGTTGCGGCTTCCCAACCAGACAGAAACTCTCCATCACAAAACTACACACAAAATTGTCAAAAGGGTATCCAAATTTCTCATCTGTCATCAACTCCAATACCTCAGCAGCTCTGCTGAAATCACCTTTAGCGCCGAAACAGAGAATCAATTCACGAAAAGTAGAAAACAAAGGCAGAATTTCACAACTGCTTAACCATTCTTTCAACAAACACAACGCCTTATCTGAATCCCTGTCGCACAAAACCCTAATCAAAGAATCCCAAATTCGAGTTTGGGGTAAATTAGGAATCTTTTTCATCTGGGCATTGAGCAAATTAGCTAATTCTTCGAAATCGTGGCAGTCGAGTAAAGCGGTGGCCAAAATAGATTGAGTTTCGAAAGGGGGGTTAATATTGTTGGCGGTTAATTGGGCGAAGAAGTGAAGGGCGGAGTTGAATCGGCGATTGAGGCATAGATAGTAAACGAGTTGATTGAGCGATTGTTGAGTAGGGGCGAGGCCGATTTTGAAAAGGGATTGGATTGGTAACTGGGTCGAATCGAATACGGAAGAAGATGAGAGAAAGCGGGTGAATTTGAAGGTGTGGATGAGACGCTTGGAGATGAACATAACTGCGAAACGAAAACATGTTCGTTTTCTGAGAGTTAACATTTTTCCGACGATGTTTGTTTTTTCCTTTTATGTACCCGCCCGTTTTTATCGGGTCTATAGCGACCCGTTTCTTTTGGGCCTGGAGTGATTCATATCTGTTAGGCCAGAAGTGACCCGTTTCTGTTGGGTCTGGAGAAACCGCTTCTTTTGGGCCAGGTGTGACCCAAGTCTCTCGGAGTGACCCGTTAATATTGGGCCTTTTAGAGGCCCGCTTCTGTCGGTAAGAAGTACTTAAGATGATACCATTACCATGTCACCGTTTTTATGTGCAAAATTATTTTCAGAGAATATTTACATTTTCAACACACGTATGGTTTTTATACATGTTCTAAAATACGTGTTAAAGAAAATGAATAATTGGATACAAAGGACAACTTCATTGTTAATAAATTTGAGGCATACAAAACAGAAGTAACATCAAAATTATTAAATAAGCTACATCCAGCATCTTATTATTGGAAAAGAAACTTTGTAGGGCACGCATAATCCTCTTTTTTGTCCATAATTATGCGACACACACGTGACATTACAAAAATCACAATAATAAGTTTTTCACATAGGTGAAGATTCATTGTAATTAAGAGATTGATACTTATGACATCTCATCGTATTACTTTATCAGTCAAAAGATATCTCATACATATTGATCGAGTTATAACCAAGACAAGAATAACCATTGTTTATATTGGTTTATCATTGCTACAAACCCAAAGAAACAACATAACCCCACATGTAAGAGGATGATGTTTCCAACACAAAGCATCAGCTCCCACACAAATGATAAATATATATATATATATATATAGGATTAGGGGATGATAATAAAACACCCTAATTCCTAGATCAAGCACTCAACACAACAACTGCAAATACCAGTAATCCTCGGACAATTGAACACAAGGATTCACACAAAACCCTCGATAATCTCTCACACAAATAAAACTTTTAGTTTATATTATTGAGGAAGCACAAGACCCCATAATGCAAACCCCAAGCTAGCCCAAACAAAAGTTGGAAGATCGAGAAAAGTTTAGGGTTTATGTGACGCGGGAACTGGGGAAGCGCTCGGTTGAGAATCATCTTATAATTCGAAAATTTGAAAATTTAAATTTGATAACAGCTGGAGATCAATATACATATTCGAATCCGCGCAAACATATTTCTCTAACATTAAATGCAAGTTTAAATATGAAAATGGAATACGTGTCGGCATCACGATACCTCGCTCGAAAAATTGAGGAGTTCTCATCTATACTTTTATAATTTAAAACAAAAAGAGAGAGAAGTAGGCATTGGGAGTATTTTAAGACAAGATATATGTTTTGGCAACGAGAAGATGACAAACATCACCTTGACAAACCCCAAAAGGGTTTAATGCATATAACACCTAAAGATGCTTCCGTCTCCTTCTCATTGCTCATTTAACTTTTGTTTATAATATGTGATCACATGTCTCGAGCCTCGATAGTCGAATCGAACACCAAAAATATTGACGAATTTAGCACGCCTAGACATAGACGGACAAGGAGGAATATCTTGAGTTGAACTTACATGCTCAATGTCAATAGATCATCTCTTTTTGTAGTAGAATAATCTAGAGAGAGAAAGTAGAGATTAGGTCGTTAGGCAGGGCAAAAAGCTCGAAGATGATACAACTTTAACCTAGTTTTAATATAGTTAATTATCATCTCTCTCCGATCGATCTGCATTTGGTTATATTCAAGTGGTGAATGGTGGTGATGTGTGATCTTTGTTCAAAGCTTTGTGCTATGTCACATGTGATGAGGTTTAGTAGATTGGAATAAAGCGAAAAGATCGCTTAGTTTAAATTGTGTGATTGTGCGTTTTCGATGCTCTCTCATGAGATGAATAATATAGTTAATTTGACGCGATTATCGAATATTCGCACGCATAAGACCTATACTAATTACGACTAGTTGCATGTTTTGTTTATCACGTAGTTTTGGCCTACTTTGATTTACTACTTTTATAAGTTGATTATGAGTCTCCGTATATGCGATTTGGATGATGAGAAATTCATGAAAGTAATTTATATTGAATCAGAGAGTATTATAAATTACGATTAAATCGACCAGTTGGTTTAATTTGTGTACTTAAGTCGGGTTTCTAAAATGTTTCGCATGTCTGTCTTTGTGATTTCGCATTGGACAGTTCGATTTTGAAATTATTATAAAATCATGTTTGTTTGTTTGTTTTATGAATTTGGTACTATTTTATATACTAGGGTACTTTTTCGATAAAAAAACAATCTTGATTATATCTTCATTTAATGTATTTAACAATTTTTAACTGTCTTAAGATTGGAATTGAAAAATAATGTTGATATAGAAAAGTGCTATCGATGATATCTCATTTCCAACTTACTAAATTGTGGTAGTACATTTTTATCAAAAATAAAAAATAAAAAAAATTGTGGTAGTACATGTGATGCTGGATTCCTTTTATGCAATTTGCATCATTAAGATAATTAGAATAACATGTTTGATAATTCACAGTAGGCTCTTTATTTTTTATTTTTTTATTTAGAAGTGTAGGCTCTTTATTTTAAATAAACTTCTTTATACAATTTTGGATCGATCTTGACCAGTCCAACAATAACTCAATGCTAAATTAAAATATTTTTTTATAAAGTGGGTGGATACAACAACTACGAACATTACAATGTATATGACTATATGATCTTTTTTTATCATCTAATATATATATATATATATAGAGGAGTGTTCAAATGAGGACACCCAAATTTGGTAAGGACGTAGGGACAAATCTCATCCATTAGATCATCATCCATCTAACCCCCCGTGCTTTGTGGGCGCGCCACGTGTCCAAGTTCCCAAAATCCAATAAAGCAAATAGTAAAACCCACTACCAAAAAGCAAACAGTAAAATCCACTACCACATGTGACACGTGGCAGCTTGTGGATCATTGGATGAACCTCATCCAATGGCCCAGATTAGTCCCTACACCCTCACCATAAGACCCGTCCTCAATTGAACGCCCCCCTATATATATATATATATATAGGGGGGCGTTCAATTGAGGACATGTCTTATGGTGAGGGTGTATGGACTAATCTTGGCCATTGGATGAGGTTCATCCAATGATCCACAAGCTGCCACGTGTCACATGTGGTAGTGGGTTTTACTATTTGCTTTTTGGTAGTGGGATTTTACTATTTGCTTTATTGGATTTTGGGTACTTGGACACGTGGCGCACCTACAAAGCACGGGGGGGTTAGATGGATGATGATCTAATGGATGAGATTTGTCCCTACGTCCTTACCAAATTTGGGTGTCCTCATTTGAACACTCCTCTATCTATATATATATATATATATATATATAGGGGGGCGTTCAATTGAGGACGGGTCTTATGGTGAGGGTGTAGGGACTAATCTTGGCCATTGGATGAGGTTCATCCAATGATCCACAAGCTGCCACGTGTCACATGTGGTAGTGGATTTTACTGTTTGCTTTTTGGTAGTGGGATTTTACTATTTGCTTTATTGGATTTTGGGTACTTGGACACGTGGCGCACCCACAAAACAGGGGGGGTTGGATGGATGATGATCTAATGGATGAGATTTGTCCCTACGTCCTCACCCTAAGAGGGTGTCCTCATTTGAACACTCCTCTATATATATATAGGGGGGCGTTCAATTGAGGACATGTCTTATGGTGAGGGTGTAGGGACTAATCTTGGCCATTGGATGAGGTTCATCCAATGATCCACAAGCTGCCACGTGTCACATGTGGTAGTGGGTTTTACTGTTTGCTTTTTGGTAGTGGGATTTCACTATTTGCTTTATTGGATTTTGGGTACTTGGACACGTGGCGCACCCACAAAGCACGGGGGGTTAGATGGATGATGATCTAATGGATGAGATTTGTCCCTACGTCCTTACCAAATTTGGGTGTCCTCATTTGAACACTCCTCTATATATATATATGTGTAGAGTTTACGCAGCTAATCTTGCAACCAACGTATGTAAACAAAGCAAAAATTGACACAGAATTTATACTGGTTCGGATCCGGGTGATCCTACTCCAGTCGAGAAGAGGGGCGGCTCTTTATTGATTGAATTGATGATGATACAACAATGGAAATACACACTCGAATCTACTATGCAATTCTCGTCTCTCAATTTGATCACAATCTACTAATTGGATCGAATTTCTCCAAGAACCCTAAATCGCGTTTCTGGTAATTTTGGGGAAGAACTGGTACTCGACCCGGACGAGTTGACTCGCTATATATCCGTTGAGCTCGAAGACCGACTAAACGCTGAGTCTCGTTCGATGCCATCCACAAAACGTAGTCGTTCCAATAAACCTCAGGCGTGCACTCCATTGGCTCCGAAACGACGTCGCTCCATTCCAACGAACATAACAGAATCTCGCGCTTCGCTCCAGACGACACCGTTCCACTAAAGGCCAACTCCCGCCTTAGCTTAAACGCCGACGTTTCTTCTGACCTCCAAACCAAACTCAAACAATTTTTGCCGCCTTGTCCAAACGACATCACTTGGATCCAGCTCCAGACCAAACGCTACCGTTTCACCCTGTCTTCCAGAAAAGTCCCATTTGATCTTCAGCTCCTCCAGGCCATACTAGCCTCTTCCAGCTCCTGTAAATCCATCATACCATCATCAAAAGTCCTCAAGTAGATTACAACCAAATATTACAAATCTCCACCTTGGTTGTTAACTACTTATTCAGCCCTTGTGCCCCTCTCCTCTCATCCTGCTCTAGGGTTCATCCATCAACCCTACCAGCTCCAAGCAATACTCAATTTTCTCACTTGGTACTGATTTTGTCAACATATCAGCAGGGTTTTCCTTGGTTCCAATCTTGACCACTTGAACAACTCCAGAGTCAGCCACATCCCTTACGAAATGCATCCTCACATCTATGTGTTTGGACCTCTCATGAAAGACATGATGCTTTGAAAGATGTATTACTCCTTGACTGTCACTATGGACCTTAACACAACTTTGTCCATGTCCCAACTCTGTCATCAGACCCTTCATCCACAGAGCCTCCTTGACTGCCTCAGTTATGGCCATGAACTCAGCTTCAGTTGTTGAGAGAGCCACCACCTTTTGCAGATTTGCTTTCCAAGAAACAGCAGTCCCAAACACTGTGAAAACTAACCCAATTTGTGATTTTCTTGTATCAACATTTCCAGCATAATCAGAATCCACAAAGCCTTGAATAAGATCAGCACTGACTTGCCCTTTACCATAAACCAATCCTTTTCCCAAAGTTCCTTTTATGTATCTCAGCAACCATTTTACTGCTTGCCAATGATATTTTCCAGGATTTGCCATATGTCTGCTCACCAAGCTAACTCCATGAGCAATATCTGGCCTTGTGCAGACCATTGCATACATCAGACATCCCACTGCATTTGAGTAAGGAACATTCTCCATGTAAGCCTTTTCTTCCTTGGATTCTGGTTCTTGATCCTTGCTGAGTTTGAAATGACTTGCCACAGGAATAGCCACTGGTTTAGCATCCTTCATATCAAACTTCTCCACCACTTTTGTTAGATACTCAGTCTGACATAGAACTAGCCTTTTCTCTTTTCTATCCCTCTTGATCTGCATACCCAGTATTTTCTTGGCACTCCCAAAATCCTTCATTTCAAAGTTAGTCTTCAACTGCACTTTAAGATCATTAATAGCAGCAATATCATGGCTAGATATAAGCATATCATCCACATATAACAGCAGATAAATAACAGATTGCCCTTGAACATTCTTATAATATATACACCAATCATAATCTGATCTCTTAAAGCCACAGTTGACCATAAACTCATCAAATCTCCTATACCATAGTCTAGGTGATTGTTTAAGGCCATATAAGGATCTTTTAAGCAAACAAACTTGTTTCTCAGGGTCACCTACTACAAAACCTTCAGGCTGCCTCATATAAATTGTCTCATCAAGATTACCATGCAAGAATGCTGTTTTAACATCAAGTTGTTCTAGTTCATAATCAAAATAGGCCACTAGAGACAACATGATCCTAATAGACCTATGTTTCACAACAGGAGAGAATATTTCATTAAAGTCTATACCTTCCTTTTGTGTGAAACCTCTTGCCACTAACCTTGCCTTCAATCTGGGAGGCTCAACCCCTGGAATTCCTTCCTTTCTAGTGAAGATCCACTTGCTTCCCACAAGTCTAGCTTTAGCAGGCCTGTCCACTATTTCCCAAGTTTTATTTTTCTTCAGGGAGTCCATCTCATCATGCATTGCTTTAAGCCACTGCTTCCCTTCAGTACCATTCACTGCATCTTGTACATTCTCAGGTTCATGATTAGAAATATTTTCAGCAACATTACATGCATAATTGATCATATCCTCAAAGTCATACCTTATAGGTGCTCTAAGATTTGTTTTAGGTCTATCTCTGATAAGCAAATAGTTATTATCTTCATTATGATCAATATTAGCATCTATTTCATCATTAATACCCTGAGTCTCAGTTATCTCAGCAGAAATGTTATCATGTTCAAGCTCCACCTCAGGTTCAGCATCATCAGTTCTAGTTACCAAGTCATTTTCATCTGTTTCCAGATTTAACTCCACCTGACTAACATTTTTCTTAAATGGAAAAGCAGACTCATCAAACCTTACATCTTTACTAATAATGACTCTTTTATAACCATCTTCCAAACACCACAGTTTATATGCCTTAGTTCCATCGGGATATCCAATAAACACACATTTTAAAGCTCTAGGTTCTAGTTTACTCTGCTTCACTGTTGCATAAGCAGCACAACCAAAGATCCTAAGCCTATCATACTCATCTAAATGATCAGTCCAAACTTGCATAGGAGTTTTAAAGCTCAAAACAGATGAAGGACTTCTATTTATTAAGTAACATGCTGTGTGGGCAGCTTCAGCCCAAAAAGTTTTTGATAAACCAGATTGAATTAACATACATCTTACCCTCTCCAAGAGTGTTCTATTGAACCTCTCAGCCAAACCATTCTGTTGAGGGTTACCTGGTGCTGTGTGATGTTTCACAATGCCATTCTCCTTGCAAAAGCTCAGAAATGCACTGTCCAAATACTCCAGTCCATTATCAGTTCTCAGATATTTTACCTTCAGACCAGATAGGTTCTCAACCATCATTTTCCAGTTCTTGAATGTCTCAAAGGCTTCAGATTTCTGTGCTAAAAAATATACCCAAGATCTTCTGGTAAAATCATCAATTAAAGACATAAAGTATCTTTTACCACCATGGGATTGAACTCTAGTTGGTCCCCAAAGATCAGAATGAATATAGTCAAGTTTAGCCTTAGTAACATGTTTACCTTTTCCAAAACTCAACTTAGTGGACTTTCCTAAAACACAGTTTTCACAAAATTCAATTTTGCTAACATGATCCTTACCAAAACAACCTTGATCATGCAGTTTTTGTAGGCCTAACTGACCTAAATGTCCTAGTCTCAAGTGCCACAAAACTGTTCTATCTTTCTCAGATTCACCATAATTCACATCATCCAGACTCATGGTATTTGCTTCTAACACATAAATCCCATTCTGTCTATTTCCACTTAACTTCAACACATTCCCTTTAAAGACTTTTATCAAA
The DNA here is from genome assembly GCA_033675395.1 of Rhodiola chrysanthemifolia. NCBI lineage: Eukaryota > Viridiplantae > Streptophyta > Magnoliopsida > Saxifragales > Crassulaceae > Rhodiola > Rhodiola chrysanthemifolia. Next base: position 19,370,392 of record CM066204.1, read on the forward strand.
CCATTTTCAGCCTTAAAGTTACAGCCATGTTGTGACAGAAGTGATTCGACAACAAAGAATGTAGAACGAATAATAAGAAACGACACAGGAAATTTAACGTGGTTCACCAACAGTGTGTTGGCTAGTCCACGGGCAAGAAGAGGCATTAGATTCCTTTTCAGGTGATATTGTGCTTCTAACATGCCCAAAGAAATTAGATTCCTTTTCAGGCCAGGCACATACCTCACACCTGAGAGTTTGAACTCAGGTCCCTCAGCCACCTTGATCCAGATAGTGCCAATTCCCACCATCTTGCAAGCTTTGTTATTGCCCAAATGCACAGTGCCTTGATCTTCTTCAATATACTCCATGAGCCACTCTTTGTGTGGCGTCATATAATATGAACAGCCACTATCAAGGATCCATCTGCTGGTAGGATGGGTCTGAGTCACAGCCAAAGCTTCTGCATTCCCATAAGCCTCCTCAGCCATGGCAGCATCTCCCTTTTCTGGTTCCTTTTGACCCAGATTCTTCTTCCTCTCAGGACAGTCCTTTCTCCAATGTCCAGTCTTGTGACAAAAGAAGCACTTGAACTTCTTCTGGTCAGATTGTTGAGGATTGTTAGAGCCTTGTTTCTTCTTAGATTTCTGAAAACCAGACTTCTTTTGGAAGTTCCTTTTCTGAAAACCTCCATGGGCAACTAAGCCATCAGCAACTTCCTTCTTAGGCTTCTGCTCCATTTGTTTTTGTTTAAGGGCAGCCAACACATCCTCCATGGACAATGTCTCTCTTGAATATTTCATTGTATCAACAAAAGTAGAATATGAAGGAGGGAGGGCATTTAAAACCATAATTGCCTGATCTTCATCCTCTATCTTTTCCTTAATATTCTCTAGATCAATCACTATCTTTGCAAACTCATCAAGATGCTCTTCAATAGACTTACTCCCATCCATTTTAAAACCAAATAGCTTACCTTTCAAGTAGATTCGGTTAGTAAGCGTAGCAGTCATATACAGAGATTCCAGCTTGAGCCAAACTCCAGCCGATGTTTTCTCCTTTGAAACTTCTCTAAGCACTTTGTCTCCAAGATGCAAGATCAAAGTTGAGTAGGCCATTTCTTGCATTTCCTCCTTTTCTGCAGCGGACACAGTTTCAGGAATGCCTCCGGCCACTAGTGCTTTCGCCACTTTCATTTGTACCAAAATCGCCTTCATCCTTTGCTTCCACAAAGCAAAATCACCCTTGCCGTCGAACCTCTCGAGTTCCACCTTCGTTGACACCATCGTTGCAACCAGGCTCTGATACCAATTTGTAGAGTTTACGCAGCTAATCTTGCAACCAACGTATGTAAACAAAGCAAAAATTGACACAGAATTTATACTGGTTCGGATCCGGGTGATCCTACTCCAGTCGAGAAGAGGGGCGGCTCTTTATTGATTGAATTGATGATGGTACAACAATGGAAATACACACTCGAATCTACTATGCAATTATCGTCTCTCAATTTGATCACAATCTACTAATTGGATCGAATTTCTCCAAGAACCCTAAATCGCGTTTCTGGTAATTTTGGGGAAGAACTGGTACTCGACCCGGACGAGTTGACTCGCTATATATCCGTTGAGCTCGAAGACCGACTAAACGCTGAGTCTCGTTCGATGCCATCCACAAAACGTAGTCGTTCCAATAAACCTCAGGCGTGCACTCCATTGGCTCCGAAACGACGCCGCTCCATTCCAACGAACATAACAGAATCTCGCGCTTCGCTCCAGACGACACCGTTCCACTAAAGGCCAACTCCCGCCTTAGCTTAAACGCCGCCGTTTCTTCTGACCTCTAAACCAAACTCAAACAATTTTTGCCGCCTTGTCCAAACGACATCACTTGGATCCAGCTCCAGACCAAACGCTACCGTTTCACCCTGTCTCATCCAGAAAAGTCCCATTTGATCTTCAGCTCCTCCAGGCCATACTGGCCTCTTCCAGCTCCTGTAAATCCATCATACCATCATCAAAAGTCCTCAAGTAGATTACTACCAAATATTACAATATGGATATCCAGAGCTCTTAGCAATGCATATTGATCGGATCCTGGAGGAAGAAAGAACACATCACGCGGATAAGGAAAAGAAAAGATGAAAATTGGTGACTGCGGAATTCGAACCCAAGGCATAAGGATCCAACCATCTTAAGATGGACTCCTTAACCAACAGGTCACCACTACTATTGACAATGCTAAATTAAACTTGTTAATAGCTAAAGGGGCTAAGCATCAAACATTTAATGACTTTAAATTCGTGTAAGGTACCTTTCTGGGCAGCATTTGTGTGCTTAGTTGAAATGATAAAGACATAATTAATATGTGAGATGAATTAGGTCTCTGATGGTATTTTTATACTCTTTTTTCTCACATTGGTAACTTACAAAGTTACAATGTTTAACTATCAAGCATGCTGAGGATTGAGCAACAGCTCAGTGGAGCTGGCTCGCCGGGGGCCATGTGGTATCCCTTGTTCGAAACCTCATACTAACATAACCCACTAACAATTGTAATCAAAAAAAAAAAACTATAAAGCATGCTTCACACACTTTAATTTTATTAAGTGAATAAGTGATATAATTGGTATAAGTTATAGCTCAAGGCATAAAAATTTACCAGTTTTAATCAATTTTAGGGGTGTAAAAATTTTTTTTGTTACTTTAAAAAACATATTTTACAAGAATTTATACAAACAACTATTTTACTGAATTTTTTTTGAGAAACCAAATAACTTTTATAATTAAAAAAATCTATTATGAAATGAAGGAATGAACAATCAACAACCGGCCATGTCACAAGATGTATTCAGGGGATGACTGTTGACCTCTTGATCAAAACTATGACCACTAGACAGCTGCCCATTTTACAATAATTATTATTTTTGATAAAATAATAATTAATGTAGATAAAGCTTAGAAAAGAAATACAAATTAAAATGATATTATAAATAAAGAAAAAGCAAATTTGGTTTGAGAGCTAGGCTTGGCTTGGCTGACATATCTCAGGGCTCAGGCTTATATAAACACACAAAAAAAGGAGCATCATAAAGTCCCAAACATCATTGACCCAAAGTTTCACAAACAAATGATGACCCTTCTCCATTTTCATCATCATTCTCTCCCAATTCCCTAAATCTCACTCATTCCATCTTCACTGCAACAACAACATCTAATAAAATGTCAATAAACTTGAGCCTGCAAAACTGGTCAGCAGCTGCCTCAGCTCCACCTTCTCCCTCAGCTCCTCATCAAATAAAAAATGCAGCTGCTTACTGTGGAGATGATGAGAGTTGGAAGAGGAGCTTGAAACTTGCAAAGTCAGAAGAAGTAGAAGATCTCTCAGCCACCATGAAAATGAACTCATCTCATTGTGAAGAACAACATCAAATGCTTAGCTTCTCTTCTGCATCAAATTACAGCAGAAATTTTACAGGTACTTATTTTTTTTTACCTTTAGGAAGAACTTAAAAGTTAAAACTTATCTTTTTTTTCTTGTATGAAATTTTTATTAGTATTTTCTTCCATAGCCATAGACAGATTTTTTTTGGAACAAATTGTCAAGATATGACAAGAACCCACCATTAATTCTCAGCCATAAATGATTCAGACAAGTTGTTGTTGTTGTCCAGTGTCTGCAGTGTTCACTGTTCCTTCATCTTTTAAAATTAAAAAAATTAAGAAATGTTTTATCCTTGAGTTAGTAATAAAAACCCTTTTCAGCATTAAATTTCAGTTGTTTCAGTCAATATTTCATTAATTAAACATTCAGCTTAAGTCATTAGGTGTTCTTAAATTAAGTTCTTTAGATTCAGTTATGTTGTTTAAATTTAGTTATTCAGTTCAATTCAATTCGATATAAATCAATAAAAGCGGCCCATTATCACAATCATTCTTCTTAATTTACTGAACCGACATCGTTTTATCACTCACATCATTTTGACTGCGTTGCAAGGATTTTTTCGGATGAAATGTAACTGCTTCTCTTTCTTTTTGTTCATATATAGGATATTATGGCTGTGGAGCAGCCACAGCAAATATGCATGATGTGTTTAACAGCTTGAGAGGACCTTTCACTCCATCTCAATGGATGGAATTGGAGCAACAAGCTCTCATTTACAAGCACATTACTTCCAACATGCCCGTGCCGTCTAGCCTCCTTATCCCGATCAGGAGATCAGCCTTAACCAACGCCGCCTTCTCCCACTACTCAGCCCCGCACTTCAGCTCAAGTATGAAAATCTACGCGGTGTTGTTTTTCGATTTCCACATTTATAACTTTTTCGTTGCAACCATTGGATCAGTATGATATTTATTTTGCTCGTCGATTTGTGGGTGAGAAATAATTGTGCAAGTTATAATAATTTCTCTCGATTTGAAATTTTGGTTATTTGTAAAAATTTGTAGTGAATTGGGGAGGATTTCAAATGGGATTGGCAAACAGCAATGATCCTGAGCCGGGGAGGTGTAGGAGGACAGACGGGAAGAAATGGAGGTGCTCGAGAGATGCGGTGGCAGATCAGAAGTACTGTGAGCGGCATATCAACAGAGGCCGCCACCGTTCAAGAAAGCCTGTGGAAGGTCATCAGTCCCGATATTCAGTTGTCAATGCCGCCTCTGCTCATCTTAAAACCACACAAATGTCATCTACTGCGGTGGTGGCAGGAAACCACGGTGGTAGTTCGAGCAGCTTAATTAGCGGGCAGCCAAAAATATCCCTGGACAAAAACTTGCATCTCGGAACATCTGCATCCTCTGAATCAGCACACAACAACAGGTGACTTGCACACAAATCAGACCCTTTTTTTAAAATTTTCGTTTCGGTTTAGTGACCATTAAATCGTAGACATGGAACAAGATCGTAAGTTGCAACTTTGAGTCATGGATCATAAATAACCAAATATATTTTTCTCTATTTTTCTAAGCAGTGTGGGATAATTTCTTCAAATGAATTTTACTAATCAAGCACATTCGCAGATTGTTCACGAGCAAGGAAACAGAAAGCGAGCGAGTTCAGAATGACTCGCAAAATCTCTCAGTTCCACTGTCACTAGTGATGCAGCCTCGATCGAGTTTGTACCACATTCACAATAAGCAAAGCTCATACGAACAATTATTCACAACTGACTTCGGATTGGTCTCATCTGATGCCCTTCAAAATCCCTCCGGGCAAAGAATTCCTTATGGAGACCAAAACAATAATGACAACCAGACTACGCCACATGCTACCTTAACACGTCAGTTCATCGATCACTGCCCTAAGAACCAGGCAGATGAAACTCCGGCTTGGGAATTCCATTCAACTCCGATGGGACTAGGTGGGCCTCTAGGAGAAGTTTTGCAAAGCAGCATTCCTGAAAGCAAAAATGTGTCGTCGGGGCTCAGTCTAATGATAAATGGATGGGATAAGTGTCCAAGGTTCACCTCATCTCCAACCGGGGTCTTGCAAAAGGAGGCTGCCTTTGCTTCTCAAGCCAATAGTAGCGCCGGGAGCAGTCCTAGAGCAGAGACTAGTGTGGCAGCTACTTATTAAGTTACGAGCAGTTGGTTTTTATGACGTCTTCTCTTGCCATGAGACCGGCTCCTAAACGAGATTTCAATGCCATCACTTTGAGATGTTTCCATACTGACTGAGATGAATATTTCAGCCAAGTCTGGTAAATCTGTTAGCAGTTCAATTTTTTATTTATGTATTTGAAGAAGTCTAATGGTATAAAATTCACTCTTGGAATTCAATATAAAATTTAGAGTTCAGGTACAAACCGATTTATATATAAAAACTACAAACTCAATTTCAAGCTGACACGTGTCTCATTTAGTCGAAATCCCGAACAAACACATGGAGGGGTATTACAGTCATTCCACACTGAGGGTATAAAAAATAAAAATGTTATTTTCAATTTAGTCATCGAGTTGTTAATGATCAGACTTAAAAACAGCAATGATCAGACTTAAAAAACAATGATCAGACTTAAAAAACAATGATTAGACTTAAACCAGTAATGATCAGACTTAAAAAATAATGATCAGACTTAAAACAATAATGATCAGACTTAAAAAATAATAATCAGACTTAAAAAACAATGACCAGACTTAAACCAGTAATGATCAGACTTAAAACTATTATGATCAGACTTAAAAAACAATGATCAGACTTAAACCAGCAATGATCAGACTTGAAAAACAATGATCAGACTTAAACCAGTAATGATCAGACTTAAAAAACAATGATCAGACTTAAAACAACAATGATCATACTTAAACCGGTAATGAACAGACTTAAACATCAATGATCAGACTTAAAACTATTATGATCAGACTTAAAAAATAATGATCAGACTTAAACAGACAATGATCAGACTTAAACAACAATGTTCAGAATTAAACCAGTAATGATCATACTTAAACCAGTAATGATCAGACTTAAAATTATTATGATCAGACTTAAAACTTGACAATGATCAGTCGTCATCGCCGTTCTTTCCTCTCTCAGTCGACATATCATCTCCCAGTCGACATAAGTCGATTTTCTGTGTTTTAGTCGACAGATGAACAGTACATGACATGCCGCGCGCCCAGCCTTAACATTAGTGTGCCGCGCCCAGTTAAGACATTAACAAGTTAATGTAAAGGTTGGGCGGGACGCTAATGTTAAGGCTAGACGCGCGACACCAAAATGATCAGACTTAAACGCGTGATGATCCGACTTAAACAAATTTTATGACGATTAAACCCCTCCTATATATTATGTATTTTTAAATAAGTACGCGTTAATTTTTTTTATTTTAAAAAAGCGCCTCGAACGCGATAAATTTCGATTGGTCGATATTTATACGTGTCAATATTTTATGGGGTTTGTAGTTTTTATTTATAATTGGGGTTTGTATTTGATCTTTTTCCTAAAATTTTAACTCATTTCTCCTTATTTAGTTAAATAAAATCATGTAAATAATTATTAGTGTTCATCAAAAAAATATTAGACTTTATCTAGACAAAATGTATAAGATAAGAAAAAAGTGAAAAGAAATAATAATTATATATGATAAATAAAGAAACATGAGAGATTTTGATGTAGATGGTTGTCTGATAGTATCTTTCAGTTGCTATCTTGCCTTGTCTTTTCAGCTCAATAAATTTGACAATTCATCATGTGCACTGCTTATGCATCTAGATTAACCGCATCAAATTCAAACAACTTTTTTTTGGCTAAGACAATTCAAACTTGAATCTTGCCTACGTGCTAAAAAAAATCTAAAATTTGAGGTTTCAAATCTCACAGTTAGACTTTGCAATAAATACATCATGAAAAATGCATATAGTGTACATGTCACCATCACAATAACTTAATTGTGATCTCAATTTCTCGAATAAAATAGATCTCATTTGAACCCTCTTAATCATATACTTAACATTTCTTAAGAAAAAGAAATGTACAAAAAGGTACTCGAAAATAAAAAAAACCGAATTAAAAAAAAAGGTACTCGAAATAAATGTGATGTTATAAAAGCTAAGGAGCAAAATGCAAAATATCCAACAAGGGATTTGCTCGATAGAGAGCGACATGACTACTTGGTAGACAGGTAGCATCGTGTTCTTACTCACACAATGGTATGCCCTTCAATTCAATTAATTTGAGATTTGCCATTTAGAGCAAAGTTTTTGAGAAAATGGCGTGGGTTGAAAGTCTACTTAGGATTTGTCGTGGAATAAAATTTAATGTGGAGGTGGCTATTTCAAACATGCACTTTTTTTTTTATATTTGGACACAAACGGCTAATCGTGCTAGCAATATATGTGGAAATAAGTATAAATGATTTGAATTTAAAATAAATCGCCAATCGTATTAGAGGCTTGTGTCGAATTTAAAAATGTCGACATTCAGCATCAAATTTGAATTCAAAAAAACCCATCACAAATCTAAATTAAACTTTCAATCGATAAACTTACTAGTCTAATGTGTGACTTTTGGTGGAACTTTAAAGCAGAAGGCAGGAGCATACATTGGGGAAGCAGACAGTTAATGTATAGAAGTAAAGAAGACGGAGGTATGGGTTTTCGAGATCTTAATGTGCTCAATGATGCTCTTCTTGCTAAACAGTTTGTCGAATCTTTTCACAACCAAATCTGCTGGTGAGTAAAATTCTAACTGCTAAGTATATTAAAAATGGAGATATATACTCATGTCAGCTAGGTAGTAGACCTTCTTTTTGCTGGAGAAGTATTTGGGGAGCTGGGAACAAAATTACAAGATGGATTGATTTAGATGAAACGGGAAATACACCGTTTTGGACTCCTGATGCAAATGGTTGGTTTTCTGCAACATCAGCTTATATGGTATTAAAGAATGAATGTGAGCAACAACATATTCAGATACATGGTGAAACATCATACAAAAGGAGTCTTATGAATTTTTGGAAGATTATATGGAGACTCAAAATACAGACAAAGGTTAAAATTTTTGTATGGCGGTTGTTTCACAACTTTCTACCAGTTATGAGCAACTTGAAGAGAAGTGGATGCAATGTAAAAGATGTTTGTGTAATCTGTGGCAAGAAAAGAGAAACAATTATGCACATTTTATGTAACGGCTGGTGGGCTGATGTGTTTTGGAGATCGTTGGATGTCAATGTTTGTCAAGAAACTATTTCCTTCTCAGACCCAAGTGATTGGGTATGATTTTGTGTGGAGAAATTTTCAATATTTCAACTTCCAGAGATCTTTTATGGTGCAAGATTTATATGGTTTCACAGAAACAAAGTATTACATGGAGGAGACATGTTGGATCCATCTGCTATGGCTTTTCAAACTAAAGTGTTAGTACAACAATATAACTCTCCACAATTCAAGTTCTTGGTGACAAAGGAAGAAGGTGCTTACAGATGGATTAAACCTGACAAAGGTTATGTGAAAATAAATAGTGATGCTTCTTGTATAGATGGAACAAGTGTGATTGGAGTAGGATGTATTTGTAGAGATGAGGAGGGTTCAATCTTGTGGATATCTACTTCATATGTTAGAAAGCGAGTGAATATTCTTGATGCAGAGCTGCTGGGACTTTTCAAGGCGATGCAAATAGCTGAAAGAAACCAACATGATAAAGCCATTTTTGAAGTTGATAGTGCTGAAATGGTTAGATTAATTGCTTGTGGTGGCAACTGGTTAGGGGAAGATAATATGAGATTGACTGCGTGTAAAGATTATTTCCACCGGTTTCCTAACTGGTGCCTATATCTAGTGCGACGTGAAGCAAATACATCAGCGGATAATTGGGCTAGGAAAGCAAGTGATCATAATTGGGAATGGCAAGATTTGAACGCAATTCCTTTCTGTTGGCAACATGTTATGATTTGTATTTGAATGATTTATTGTTGTTTGACATTAGTAAACATTTATCTATCAAAAAAAAAAAAAACTTTCAATCCATAATATTTTCCCAATAACTTTTATACGAATACGAAGTGGAAAACTTCAATTTAATTGCTGGTCATTGTCGTGACTCGTGAAGCAAATGAAATATGAAGGCGATAAGAGAAATATTGAAAAATGAAAACATCTCTTCAGCACTTGGTAAGCTCTACTACGTTCTGGGCGATCTTTGGAGTCATCCAAAAGGTATAAAATATTATTGACTCCTTAAATTAATCATATTTATTCAGTCTAAATTTAATCTTCACTCTTTGATTGACTAATCGAAGAGCTTTAATCTTCTTTCACATCTAGCAATCTTCTTTGTTGTTGTGAAATCATCATGTCATCAATTTCTATGTCACTCCAGCACAGATTTTCACTAAGCCCTAAACTCAATCCTCTCCACTACACCAGCAAATCTTATTCCAATTCAATTGGATTCAGTACTATTAAGGCACGCAGGAGATTCTGTGTTGTTGCTGCCTCACCTTCCTTCGACAATCAAAATAGAGAGTCAGTGTCTTTTTCTGATTTATCCACACACCTTTTAGTTCATCTTTGAATCTGAAAAATTGGAACTTTTTTTTTTTTATCTTGTTGACTTTATTTGACTGCCCATTTTGGTGTTTGATAGTTGATTGAAGGAGATTTCTCTTAAATTGGTGCAGGTTTGTGATAGTTGGTGGCGGCAATGCAGCCGGTTATGCAGCTCGGACTTTTGTTGAGAATGGGATGGCTGATGGAAGGCTTTGTATTGTTACCAAAGAAGTAATCAGTCAACACATTTTTATCTTTCGAAACCCTTTTAGCTCATAAGTATATGTGAAAATTAACGCCCCTTGAATTGAATGTTTCGTTTATTTTCTGTTGCGTATTAGGCGCATGCTCCGTACGAGAGGCCAGCATTGACAAAAGCCTATCTGTTCCCCCCTGAAAAGAACCCGGCACGATTACCTGTAAGCTTAGTTAGCCTCTCCTAATTATTCTCATTGTGTATAAACTATAAAATGGTGTATTTCAGTGTAACGTTGTGTTTTAGGGATTTCATACATGTGTTGGAGCTGGTGGAGAGAGGCAGACTCCTGAATGGTACCAAGAAAAAGGGATTGAGGTGGTTTTAAAATTCTAATCATTCTTCGCTTATTGACGAGCATTGTTGATAAATTTGCCTTGTTTGTTTTGTTGCATATGTGATCGTTGTTTCTTTCCCATTATCCCTGCAGATGATCTATCAAGATCCAGTAACAAGTATCGATATTGAAAAGCAAACCCTGAGTACCACTACCGGAAAGCTGTTGAAATACGGGTCTCTTATAGTTGCCACCGGATGTACCGCATCAAGGTACTCATTAACATTATAAATCAACGATTTAGAGAATTATCTAAGAAACCGAAGAAGATGACTTTTGGTGTATGTGTAGGTTTCCGAAGGAAATTGGTGGAAGCTTACCTGGTGTTCACTATATCCGCGATGTAGCAGATGCCGATTCTCTAGTAGCATCACTGGTATATACTGTCTTTTTCTCTAGCCTTTTAGTCTGTATTTTTATCACGGGAACTCACTGTGTGCTTTATACGTTTCCATCTGAAGAGCAAATCAAAGAAGGTAGTTGTTGTCGGCGGTGGCTACATTGGCATGGAAGTTTCTGCTGCCGCAGTCGCGTGGAATCTGGATATAACTGTAAGTAGTCTTCTTTTCTTGTTGATAAATTTGTATCGTCTGTGGGATAAATTTAACTTACCGGATGATATGTTATCTCGTTCCGGTGAAGTACTTACCTGACTTGGTCTTTTTTTCATGGAAGTAGATTGTATTCCCCGAGCAGCATCTGATGCCTAGGCTATTTACTCCCACACTTGCTCGGTATTATGAAGATCTTTACAAACAGAATGGTGTCAAGTTTTTGAAAGTAAGTCTCTGCTTTTGTATCACGAAACAGACATTGAAAGGGATGGATAAGGCTAACATGTTTAATCTTTATCTGTTAGGGGACATCTATAAAGCACTTAGAAGCTGGTCCAGATGGACATGTCATGGCTGTGAAACTTGACGATGGCACTAGCATTGAAGCAGATACGGTACTCCATATTTTATTTTTACTTGTCTTCGCAAGAATCACTAAGGTCACCACGTTGTTGTCTACTATACTACTCTTATGATTGTTGCTAGTACTATAAATGCTCCGTGCCTGGCCTTTTGCAGGTTGTGATTGGTGTGGGTGCAAAACCGACTATTGGTCCTTTTGAAAATTTGGCGTTAAATAAGACTATTGGCGGCATACAGGTAATTGCTTCTCAAACACTTCTTTCTATGGTGCTTCAGAGTTCACCTCTTACATAGGTGCTCATTTGATCCATTCATCATCTATTTTGGCATCTTTAGGTCGATGGCTTGTTTCGAACAAGTGTTCCAGGAATTTTTGCAGTAGGCGATGTGGCCGCATTCCCCTTGAAGGTACTTATATTATTGAAATTCAAGTAAAATTTTTTTTTTTTTTTTTTGCGGCAAGTTACATATGAATCTTTTCCCCTTTAACACGAAACAGATTTATGACCGTGTTTCACGGGTAGAGCATGTTGACCATGCTCGTAAATCAGCCCAGCATTGCGTGAAAGCATTATTGACTGCACACACTGACACGTATGACTTTTCAAATCGCTAGCTAGCTAGTTTATATCTCTCATTTTTATATTTTATGAACTTTGTGTATATGTGTGTTTCAGTTACGATTATCTTCCGTATTTCTACTCAAGAGTGTTTGAGTACGCTGGAAGTGCAAGAAAAGTGTGGTGGCAGTTTTACGGGGATAATGGTAGGTTTTTGACTATGCATCTAATCTCGTGCATTTAATTGAACATGTTTTTGTCATCTTTATCATCCAAATGCTGATTGTTTACCCTTTTTTGCTTAGTTGGAGAGGCTGTTGAAGTTGGGAATTTCGATCCAAAGATTGCTACTTTCTGGATAGAATCCGGTAACTTTCCCGTTTGATACTCCGTTCCTTTTATGCTTGCGACCGATGTCTATTTGGGAGTATTGTCTTTAACTATTTTTTTCAATGTTGGTATCTGCAGGTAAACTGAAAGGGATTTTTGTGGAAAGTGGAAGTTCAGAGGTAAGTTGAATTGTATTGGCTACATTCGGCAGTCGTTGATTTTTTTGACCCTCGAAATAATATCTATTCCTAGTGTGTATTTGTACCTTTAAGTTATAGTTAAAACCCAATTATTCAGCCATCTATTTCGTTAGTTTTCCTGATATTTTCGCAGCAGAAGGATGTTAATTTTTGCAGTGGTACCAAGGAGGTTTTTTTTGTGTGTCTATGCTTGTTTCATAGCCCCGGCTTCTTGTTTTGTGCGTTAATTATGTTTTTAGAATTTATAATTGCCTTAACTTAGTTTTTTCTGTTCCTAGGATTTTCAAATCCTTCCTGAAGTTGCTAGGAGACAGCCTGCAATAGACAAGGCGAAACTTCAGAGTGCATCTTCAGTCGAGGAGGCATTGTCAATGGTACAAGCATCTTTGAGTTATTGAATGACTGAATGAGATTATAGCAAGGCGAAGTAACTAAACTTCCACGGTCCTCTGTCACCATAATTCAATAAAAGCTTTGTTTTTCCTTCTTTCTAATTTGGTGACATGTTAGATCATTGGTCACCATTTGCTTCTAGTTTTTCCGTTTTGGTGCTATAAATTTTTGATGTCACTGTGTTAATTTGAACATTTAAATTTAAGCTGAAGGTCTGATTTCTTAACTGAAAAGTTAAGTAGTATAAGTCATTAAGTTTTCCAATTCAATTGTCTTATTTAAGCCGAAAACTAACCCAAAATCAAAATCAAGCTCCAACAAGACCATCCTTGTTGTGATATGAAAACAGTGGTCAAAACAAGTTGATAATAACAGCTAAAAGTTGCATCTGGAAGTCATGAAGCTACAAACAGAAAATAAGGAGGATAGGGTTCTTGGTAGTGGGCATCTGCACATGTTGTGGGACTACTACTTTCAACCCATGTTTCACAAAAATTTCTGGTCCATACATCATCAAAAACAACAGCAGCATTTATTAGACTTGAACAATAATAAGTGCAACTTGTCTGAAAAAGTAAGGGGAGATTACAGTGCATTTCTTTTAAAAGAAACCAATTACTAATATTGGCCACCCATGCTAGCCTGTTCTTTCTATCTTAATCCATCCACTACCACAAAAACCCTGCAATGATCTCCCTCCCTATTCATCTCTTTAAAGTGCTCCCAAGTGCAATCATCTGTCTACAAGAAGAATTCAAATCCTTCCCAGCCAACTGAATCAATATATATGACAAGCTAATTGAATAATGATACAACAATAACTTCAAAGGTGCGCGAAAATGGGATATACCCTTTTGTCCAACTGTAGAAGTGATTGAAATTTTTGAGAGAGGTGCAGTCAGAGAGAATCACGTTCAATGGCGGAGATGCATTTGTGGGAAAAAAAAGGCACCCGCTTGATCTAACTGCCATGCAAGATTGAACGGTAGATATCTGATGGGCTTAGAATATGAGCTTCTTCAAATCTTACAGGATGGTCACGTTTGCTGGTACATCAGCTCTTGGTCCTTCAAGAGATCGATACATGTAAAGCACATCCAAGTCATCTGTCACTGCATGTGCTTCATCATTGCTGAATATTTCCACCACTAGACGGGGCATGGATCGAGCAATTTCTTGGCAACATTGTCTGGTCAATCTGCAAGAGGATATCCAGATAAATCTCATATTATAAAAATGATGGATGCCAGAGCGTAAAGCAGAATCTCCAAAGGGACTGTCTCGTATCTCAAGTTTCTGTAGTTTTGGACAGCCTTCTAGAACATATCGCAACCCAGTATCGCTGTCACCAGCAAATGCAACTGACAGTGTCCTTACTAACTTTCCATACATCCCTATATAAGCAAAGGCTCTGTCAGTGAGCAACCCAGATATAGCAAGACGAGTGAGCTTCTTACAGTTCTTCACTATGGCACCAAAACCTTCATCCATAGGTGCTCCAGTAACATGGTCAGGACGATGACGTCCCATAATACACAGACGGAATACCACAAGATCGGGACAATTTTTGGACATGGCAATGACGGCTGCATTGGTCATCCTCTGGCAAAAGAACAAAATAGACTGCAACTTTTTGCAGCCCTCTGAAATGGCCTGTAAACCCACTTCGGAAACAGGGGACTCGCTATCCTCGCGAGCATCTATTGGAAAAACACGCAACTCGCGAAGATCTTTGCATGTAGCAGCAACAATTTGAAGCCCTTCATCACTAATTGAATCAAGAACCTACACAAGAAACAAGTGCGTCAAGTGATAAAAAGAAGAAAATGACGGGCATGATGCCACTATGAAAAAAGGCAGAGAAACTCACCCATAAAGTTTGTAGCTTATGGCAGCGTGAAAGTACAGAATTTAATTGTTCCAGGTCAACATTTGCATAGCTAAAATTAAGAGAGGTGAGATTCGCACAGACTGGGTAGATTGATGGGAGATACTCAGGAACTATATCTCTAAAGCCTGAGAGACAAGAAAGTGATTTGAAAGCAGAAAAGGCAGAGACGAGATTGGGTTCAGGATCAGCATGATCGTTGAGTTCGGAAGGGCTAAATGCCCCTGTTCCAAGATGACTGAGTTGTGGAGCTTGAAGCATCAAACGGCAAAGTTGATCAATCGAAACAAACTGGTTCACTCTTAGCTTCTTAAGATGGGGAGATCTCGCCACCAGGCGTAACAATGCATCAAAGTTGATTGGGCTGTCCACACAATCGAATGTAAGAGATTCAAGATTCGTTTCTCCATCGGGAAAACAAGATATCCAATCCACCTCGTCATCAGTTACTTCACACTCAATGAGATCAAGCACTTGTAGTTGCCTGAAAATAAATCAATGAATAATCAATACCAACATTAACATTTAACATCAATAATATAACCATGCAACACCAACTTTCATCGTCACACCCCATTAACATGTGAATGATAGAGTGCAGACCAACAGATCTATCAATAATAGTTCAGTCATCGAATTCTCCCAATTGGATAAGTCATCCATAATGAACTACGAAGTACGAAATGAAGAAGTTTACCTGCACTTACTAGCCAGCATAGCGAGTCCACTAGTACCAAATCCATCACAGCAAACCAAAGTCAACCCCTTGAATCTCGTCATAAATTGAGCCAAAACAGCTAGATCATAATCCGTAACAGACATCCTCTTCAAATAAATCTTCTCCAAACCCGGATAAGCAGCAGCCAAAGCTACAGCCCACGGTGCAAAGTGCGCACCCCATCCCTGCGGCATGAGCTGAAAATCAGCAAATCTAGGCTTCCCTTTCAAAACCAGAGACCGAATGCGGCGAAACCTTGCCGTCACACGAGCGGGAAGCACCGAATAGCAGTTGCCGATAAACAGATCAGATCTAGTCAACGCCTCGGCTCGGTACCATGACTTGCAGACCAACGAAGCTGCGTTCCTGTCGTGGCGGCTTGTCAGGAAAACGAGGACGGTTTCCAGAACATTCTCCAGAACCTGATCCGGCGACTGTGATGATGACGGAGGAATAGCAATAGCAACTGGCCGGATTGAATTCTCATCTTCCTCCGGCATTTCTTCGATCATCAGTCTCAGATTCCGATCAACGGAAGCACGGCTGGAGATACAATCACCGCCACAATCAGCGGAGGCAGCAGCAGCGGATGGAAGAGATGAAGCTGGAGATTCAGATTTAGGGCTTTAGAGAGAGAAAGATGAGATGAGATGAGCTTTGGGATTGGGTTTTGGTTTTGGCTCTTTGCATCTGGCAAATGCTACTTCATTTGAACAGTGATATTTTTTTATGAATAATAATTAGGGAAAAGTACAAAAAGGCCCCGAACTAGCCCATCTTTCCAATTTGAGATCCGAACTACCATAATTTTCAATGAGGGACAAAATCAAAAAATCCGTTAAAGTTAACGGTCGAAGTTAACTCCGTTAGTCAAATTACAATTAAATGTCATTTACTTTAATTTTATCTATGTATCTCTCCTTCTATATTTTTAACTTTTGATTTTATTATAATTTTTTTATTCTCTTTAAATTTCATATCACATATAAATACTACATTTAAATTAATTGTTTAGGGTTTCATAATTTACCATTATATGTATGAATAAAAATAAATAATTACTTTTTTATTGTAAAATTTTGAAGTGATTTTCCTAATATTATGGGTGAGTATAGTATTTTAAATTTTCATAGTTTCACAATTGATCATAAAATATGTATGGATAAAAGATTAAATTATTATTTTTCTAATTCATGTTCATAAGAGTATTACTATAATAAATATATAAATTTATGGATGAATTGAAAGAATTTTTTTTAACGTTTGTCCACACATATTATGTGCTGAAAGGTCAACCTTTAAAATTTTAAAATATTATCTTCATCCATCATACAAGGGAAACATCTTTAAAAATTTAGAATATGAACCAAAATAATATATATTTAATTTTTATTCATACATGTTATATGGTAAATTATGTAACCATAAATAATTAATTTAAATGTAGTACTCATTTGTGACATGAAATTTAAAAAGAATAATAAAATTATAATAAAATTAAAAGTTAAATATATCGAAATAAGAGATACATGGATAAAATTAAAGTAAATGATATTTAATTATAATTTGACTAGCGGTGTTAACTTTGACCGTTAATTTTAACAGATTTTTTGATTTTACCCCCTCATTGAAAATTATGATAGTTCGGATCTCAAATTAAAAAGAGGTGATAGTTCATGACTCTTTTTTTGTACTTTTCCCTAATAATTATACTTTTAAATGTAAAAGGGTCACCGTCACTGTCTCTGCTCATTTTCCATATATCATGCTTTATTTACTCACCTTCCATTATTGATTTATTATTATTTCTTTATTTAATTGCTTATTATTTAATCACCCCTTAAAACAACCATGCGAGTTTAATTGCTCCTGCTCCCCGCACGTGCTTGCTATTTTTTTTTGATAAACTCCTTTAAGTAGATATAAAGGCAAATCAGAGGACTTAAACAGTTAAAAAAGGAAGTAATTTCGACGATAACCCAGCTGGACCAACTTAAATACTATGCACACACGTGCTAAGACAAATATTATGCTGCTCCGTTGACCTCATGCCTAACAAGCCTAACATGGTAGATCTTTACCGTGTAATTAACTTCAGCTTTGGCTTAAAACCTGTAAAAAGATTAAATGGGCTCAAACACATAAGCCATTTACAAAGATATAATGTGTGAGTTGTAGCCAAAGTCCAAAGATACACGCTAAACTAGGGGTCGACAAAGGGCTGGGTAAGCCCTAGCCCTATCGGGCCGAGTCGAGTATGATGAGCCCTAGCCCTTGCCACATTAGGGCCGGGCCTTGAAAAAATTTATAAGCCCTTTATCGGTCCTTCATTTCATAGGGCTTCTCGGATAGGTTCGGACTCGGGCTAATTTCGGCCCTAAATGGATTACTAATTAATCGATAAATAATTCTTTAAACGTAAATGCTACTAATTTGGCTGTGAGATTTGATGGATGTGAAAAAACACATTCTTTTTATGTCAAGAATGTCCTTAAATCAATGAATATGCAATTTTAAATCGGGCTCGTATTTCGGGTCGGACATAATAATCGAAGCCTTAGCCCCCTAAGCCCTTCAGGTCGGGCCATAATAGGACCTGCATAGGGCTATGACCGGGTTAGGGCCAGGGCATAACTCGGGTCGCCCTAGGGCTCATTTTGGCCTTGGAAACTGCAAACTGCAAACTGCCAGCACAAAATTTTGAAACTTGTGTTGGAAAAAATGTGTTTAGAAGTGTGAAATAAATGGAGGTGCGCCTCATTTTGAGACCGAATTTGAGTGTGGATAACACATCAAAATGAGTTGATAAAAAATCGGATTAAAATACCTTGCAATGAGAGGTTTGGAATCGAATGTGGAAGTGACAAAATCGAAGTTGAATCGAATGAGTAATCGATGCTCAAAGTAGGACCAAAAACTATGGAAACATGACTTTGGTAGGAATAAATATGTAGTTTGATTTCACATGAGTGGAAACTTTTTTTTTGATTCATAAGTGGACTAAGCCACCAAAACTTCAGCTTACAATAACATGGGACCAGGCCAACAGCCTCACTGACAGTAATTGAACACTGATTCTACAACAATTACTGTAAAACTATTGAGAACCCCTGCACTTATAAAAAGTTCTACGTGCCCAAATTCCAGCGTTGCTTTTCTTCTATCTTAAGGCACTCCTCAGCACTAAAGTTGATCACCTTGCCTCGCTAACCTTGGCCTCCACTTACTTCACTACTCGGGCCTCAATGGCTCGGACTCCTCCCTTCCATCCACGCCTAGTTAGCTAAGAGTGTTCCCTCACTTCCTCAATACAACTCTTGATAGTCGATACTGTGTATGGACACTTTGTGCTTCGAAATTTCGACCACCCCGCAACTCGGGCTTTCACTAATTCTCCTACCTCCTCAACCGATCTTTTCTGATTTTGAAAGCACCTTTTGATTCTCTCCTCCCAAATGGATCACAAGATAGCATAGCACATTATTTTCCAAAATCTCTTGAAAGATTTTGAGCACCCTCCGACTTCCCAACTTTCCAGCAAACATTTTGCTGATTGTGGCGCAACCCATTTGGAACCCCACCAACTGAGGCAAGCCGACCATAAACTCCAGCTCCACTCACCTTCGTAGGAGGATCTTAACTCTACTAGGACCTTCCACAGCTTAAGCTTCTCCTTCTCCCCACTTGGAACATAAACATTCACAAAGTTGTATAGGACTGAATGATGGTCGATCATAATTGTTCCCTGCATCGAATGAACCCTCTACCCTTCACTGCACACTCAAAATGCATAAAGTCCGGATCCCAAATGGATAGTAGCCCTCCACTACTTCCCTCTGAGTCGACGCTCCTCCAGCTTGATTTTTCGCCCCCCCCACATTGCTGCTACAACCATTTCATCATGTTTACTTATCTTTGTTTCCTGGATGAAAACCATATCCATATGATAGTTGCTTCTAAGTGACCGAATAACTTGTCTCTTTTTCCTTCCATTTGCTCCTCTAACATTCCAACTTATCAAATGCATCTTTACTGATGACGAGCTGCACTATCTTCTTTCGTTGTGAAGGTTCACAAATATCTGGATCATTTCCTCCTCAGGAAGGTTACCTTTTATCCCCAATCTTGAAGCGAAATGGTATGTTTCCTCGGCCTCCTTTCTAACTTTCCTTCTTCTTTCTTGTTCCTCAGCTTCTAGTACCTCTTCTCTGGACTTATGGACTGGGTCTGCTCCATCTTTCGACTGTTGTACAACTTCTGCCGCACGAAGCTTTTTTCGTCTTTGGTATTTTATGTCCTTTTTGTCTTTAGACTCTTTCCTCCTAGCCATCTTCAGCATACTCAAGTGTTTTTCAGAATATCTCAATGACTCCTCTTGATCAGACTTGTCAAAAATTTCCTTTTCTTCCAACTTCTCTCTTGGGCCTTGACCTCTACACAAACTAGATGATACAAAATCGCCAGTACCTTTGTGCTTATTCTGGGGTTCCTTTTTGCTATGAGGCTCTACTACCCCTACTGAATTAGCCTTTTCCATGCTATCTGAATGATGCAAAGATGCCCAGCTTGTTGCACCTGCTTCGAGGCTTGACTCTGGGACCTTTTGGCTAGATGTAGCAGACTTCCTGCTTTCGGCTACAACAGTTGTACTGTCCGATTTGAAATTTGAAATGTCTTCATCCTCCTCAGCCAAGTGATCTTCAGTCCCGAACCTGTGCCAGTCATCAATGGCGTTCCCCTGCACCGCCCTATCAGGAGGAGCTGGGACATCCACTCCACCACCCTCGCTACTACTTTCTTCGAATCTACTCCCTTTCTCCCCTTCCTGTGACGCCTTTTGAAGAATGTCGCTGCCTGCCAGTTTTTTGAATGAATACGAAGCATCTCCCTGCTCCGCCCCCACTTCAAACCCACCTGGAAACTTGCCTGAGAGCCTACCCGGTCTTGGGTATTCATCGGAAAGGCGTATGCTGGCTCCCAAATTACCCACCTCTTCTAGCGACTGAGGAGTACTTATCCCGCAACCTCCCAAGCAACAATCCTCGCATAACCTAACTTCGTACACTTCTCCTGAGATTTCTGCTTCTAAAATCTCACTGATTCTATCCACCTTGCTTGTTTCAATCAACATCCTCGCCCTTCCCACCCCAACGAACCGCACATCCCGGTCGTCCATCTTCAGAAAGACTCCATAAGGGGCTGCCATTCGCTCACAGTTACTCTCCGTCCATGCCATGAAAGGTAACCCTAGAATGCTAATCCACACAGATCTGGTTGTGGGATTATCCTCCTCTCTCCATCTCTGCAGCTTAGAGAAGTTCCGGAGGACGGATCTATAGTCTTCGGAAAGACATTTCTCCAAATCCTCCACGCATGCAAACTGGATTAGCACTTTCCTTCCACCCATTGGGATTATTTTGATAAAAGAAATTCAAGCGTCTCGGCCAATTTGATCATTTTCAATTCTGCCACTAGTGTATTTTTGAGCCAGTATTCATATTCCTTAAATGCCTTCAGGTTGACTCTCCTCTTCTTATTATTTTTTCCTTTACTAGCATCGTTGACCTCCTTAGTCCCCTGGATGTCTTGGACTGCTCGGTCGAGCTTGGGCCTCCATACTGACGCGGCACCGCCCTCTCTACGGCCTCCCCAAAAACGCTCAGACCTCATCCTTTCGAAGCGGTGCCCTGCTCTTGGCTTGCCTCCTTTGTCCGCCAACGTGACCAGCAGTTTTGCCTTACCAACATTGGCCCCATTCCATCTACGGATTGCTGCCTTCGCCTCCCCCAAGGACTTGTATCTTACAAACCCAAATCTGCTGTTAGACGCCTTTCTACCCCTTTCTGGGATGAACACATCCATCGCTCGACTATCCTGGCTGAACAAGGCTCTCAACCAGACGACATCCTTACCAACTGGGATATTGTCGATGAACAGACTGTAAAGCTCCTCCCTCAGAATTTGAAAGTTCACTCCTCTCCTCTGACGAAAATTTCTCTCACCTCTGCTGAGAGTTTCTCTCTCCATGCTGGTGCACATTCCAAATTTTAACTGTGTACACATGAGTGGAAACTTATATCCCACATTGGAAGCCAAATGGGAACATTGTATGTTCATATATGATTTCAAAATCAAGCATATTAAGTTGTTAAAAGCCACTCTCTCCCAACGCCTACGCGGGCGCCCAGGGGGGAAATCATCCGGTCGACGACGTCGAATTTGGCTTGGCTTGTGTGCGGACACGAATGTAGTATCGGGTTGCGCGGTTCGGTTTTACAAAATTCAATCTCGATTTCTTGAGAATTAAACCCAAATCAAAAGAGATTTGGTCTTCCATTATCTTTTGGAAACTGTATAATTATCAACTTCTGTTATTTTCGAATATCATTTGAATTAACAACTTGAGTTATTTTCGGAAACATGAGATTATCTTTTGGAAACTGAAGATTATCTCCACGATATCTTTGGAAACCGAAGTCGGTCAAACTTGCTGAGCAAGTCATTGGCCTACTATATAAGAAGGGTTTGCGCTTCACTTGAAAACACACAGAAAAGAAACATCAACTCTCCTCCTCAGTTTTCTCATTCGTAAAAGAGTCAGTCGATGTTGATAGCCAAAGACACAGAAAGGTTCGATCGGCAAAGCTTAGTGCTAAGTCTGTTACCGATGATCGTTTTATTCTGGGAAGCATACTGCCAGAGAGTCCCAAAGTACAGTAGGGCGGTAATCTTGCTTTAAGGACAGGGTCCAACGTGACTCGATCCACCAGTCGGTTTGCAATTATTTCAATTAAGTTCCATACTGTTTATGTTGCTTTGTTGAATTGAATCTGTACTGTTGCTGTTAAGGTTATTTGAATCACAGTATTGCATATCTATTTATTTAGTAACTTCATTGATATCTGCCTGTTATATCGGTAATAGTTTCCAACAACTTGTGCCTATATATAAGTGCTTGCTTTGTGTCAGACCTTCATCATGACACATACACATCCCATCATGTTCTGGTGAAGTGAGTCGGCGTAGCCACAGATTCCGGCGTGTACTATTCTGAGTTTTGCTAAGTCCTCATAAAACTACTGAACCAAAATCTCTGTGAGCTGCCAAATTGAATCTATGTCGACACAAGGCACCCAAAAAATAGATTTTTTGTGCAAATAAACAGTTTGAAATCTGAACGAAATCGACTGGTAACAACTCCTTTAAGTAGTCCATTTAGGATGAAAATTGATGAAACTTGAGTTTAAACCGAACAAAAGTGACACAAATCAGAAGCAAACCTAAAAAACAACTTCGAAGCTTTATTCTCCTCCTTTGTCGACCCCAGGACCCAACTACAGAAAGTCGTTAGACAGAGAAAACATCAGCCGCCGGCTCCGATGAGATGGAGGGGGTTTAGAAGGAGGAGAGTTTCCAAAAATTCCTCTGAGTACCACCATCAACGATTCAAAATAGGACATTATATCTAACTGAAGCACGAGCCAATGCGGCGTCCCATTTAATGCAAATCTTCAACGGTCGTAGCGTTTGACCTGCTTTGCCTACTCCACACGGAAGAAGCCATCTTCAACACCTCCTGCGAAAGGGAGAAAAACCATCCTCGAGTCCTTGCTTGCTCGGGACCAACAAAGTCCACACACCTAGGAGAAAATTCCACACCTAAATTAGGTGGGAATGATGCATTGTGAGGTTGAACTCCTCCCCTCTTGGTTCTCACGGCATTCTAAATAACAAATTATTTTTACTTGTGATCTTAATTTTTTTTTTGAAAACTCGAGCTACGTAATAACAATATTTTTTTTACAAAAATGAAGAGAATTGTGCTGTTCGGGAGATTCGAATCCTTGATCTCTTTACAATTTGTCAAAACTTCAAACAACTCGATCAAACGTCATTTCGGATGTATTAAAAATACTTAAAAACTAAAGTTTTGTATTTGATATACTTTATTTTATAAAAACATAAAATACATTACACCATGCAACTCTCATTTTGTTTCTTAGAACAAAAAGATTTAAAATTTTCTTACCTAATGTTTCATTATTTTTTTCTATCTGGCACGATCTTCCACCTAATGAATCTTTTATCAGATGAATCATAAGGAATTTACTTTACATTTCGATCATGTGACTGATGATTTTCTCACGAAAGTCTCATTGCTCTTATATATTTGTCACTTGTGTTCGATAAGTAAAACGAGAGCACAAAACCGCGCATAAAAACAAAATACATTCAACAAAATACTCGCACAGGCACAGCACAACTCACTTACATGTGTTTTTCTCTCTCTCAATACCTATTCTTTTGGTTATTATTTCCCAATAGTTCACATTACCCATACGTGTATATTTTCCTTCATCTGGCTTTTGATAAATGCAGAGCTTCTTGTGTCGATTCGTCCGCCCACGAAAATCGATCAAGAACCAGAGTGAACTCTTGTTTTTGTACCTCGTCGAGACTCTCCCATGCTGTCCATCTATCCTCTAGTCCGATTCCTTTCAACATGTTTACAACTTGTTCCATCTTCGGACGATCTTCGGGCGACCCTTGGGTGCATAAAAGTGCCACTTTGATAAAAGTTTCAACTTCTTTAGCGTCGTACATCTTTAACTTATGATCTACGATATCCGTTAATCTATTCTCTCTTTTAAGTTTTTTAATCTGCAAAACAATCAAATTATAGCACTATTTATTAGTAAAAAAAACTGACTCCAGTTTTCATTTGTAGACATTTTTGATAAAACTAGAACGAAATAGAAAAGTCATAACGAGAAATAAAACACAATAAAAACTTGTTCAAAAAAAATTTGGGGATAAAAAAAAAGTGGCATACATGATCGAGTAGCAATACGTCCTCCTCTTCTTCTAGCCGAGAAAGATCTATAGCACGTTGTCCTGTTACGAGCTCAAGAATAGTTATGCCATATCCAAAAACATCCGTCTTCTCCGATGACTTTCCCGTAGACAAGTATTCCGGGGCTATGTGTCCCATAGTACCACGTACTTGAGTTGTCACATGAGTTAATCTTGGATCAACTAGTTTTGCAAGTCCAAAATCACCAAGAACAGCTTCAAAATCATCGTCGAGAAGAATGTTCGCAGCTTTTAAGTCTCGATGGATGATCTTTGGATTACAATGCTCGTGTAAGTACTCCAAGCCCCGAGCTACGCCAAAAGCCACTCGTTTTCGATTTGACCAATCAAGACCGTTCTGCCCGGGCTTTAAATCTAATTCTCAAAATAACAAAATAAGTCAATTTAAGTACTCCACGAAAAAAATGACGCAGTAAGATGATATCACATAATGTATTCAGATATATCTCTAGCAGAATGAAGAAGTACCTCGAAGGTGGTTAGCGACGCTAAGATTTTTCATGAATGGGTAAATAAGGATTCTTTCCGAAGAAGTGGTACAAAATCCGATCAAACGTAAAAGGTTTCGATGAACTGCAACACTAATCAACTGAACTTCTCTTTGAAATGCTGCTTCTCCTCCTGGATTGTAATAGTCTTTAAGACGCTTCACCGCGACTTTTGTGTTATCGGGAAGAATACCTCTGTAAACTTTACCAAAACCACCATGGCCGATTATATTGTTTTCGTTGAAATTATCTGTTGCGAGTTGCAGCTCGCGCCAAGAAAATCTTCTCAATTGCCCCAATGAGTTTTTTCTATCATCCTCACCTGCACATGTCAGATGCATAATTACATTTTTCGTAAAGAAATGTAACCACTCGAAACAAAGTTCATCAATAAGAAGAAATTCCTTTTACACGATAAGGATTTATTTGAGGAGCTAGCGCGAAAGTTCTTTGTTGATATATACATTTATAAATTCTATAGTAAAAAAAAATACGAAACATTTAAGGAAGTTTAAGCATACCTGAAACATCTACGAATACATCTTCACTAAGTTTACGAAGCCGCTGAATACGATATAAAATGACTGCCCAAAGTGCTAACAGTAGTAATAAACCACAACCAGTGGCTGTGACAATCTTCATTTTTGACTCAGCAGTGGACACTAAAAGAAATTAGAATTCTGTCAGCAAAACTTTAAATTTTCAGAAACGTAAATTGAAAGTTGAAAAAATATTTTACCTGGAGGATACGTGCTTGAAATACACGGTGGGCGTAAACCATGGCCACAGACCAAGCCATCGTTCCCCGTAAAACTGATTATAAGACGAGCTTGTAATAAGTTCGAATACATTTCAGAAAAGGTCAAAAGGTAAGCCTGCTGATATAAAATATATACATCTATCAGACAGTAATATATTAGCCTCACTTGAAAACTGGCGTCGAAATGAGTCCAAGCGGAATGGTCCCTGACAACGCATTCGACGAAAGATCTCTGTGACAAGGTTATCAAGCAATGAATGGGAAGTAGAATCTATTTCTGCAACTTTTCTCCTTATAGGAATATATGGCTTTGCAAATTTTGAAACATTTTCGATAAATAAAACGAAAAACTTACAAGTGTTTCAAGTGCAAAAGACCATTCCAGGATGCAGGAATCGAGCCAGAAAAATTGTTGTGTCCGAGATTAAGAATTTGTAAGTGTATCAAGTCGCCTAGATAGTCAGGCAATGGACCGTGCAATTGATTATGTTGCAAATCCCTGCAAGATAATCATTTACAATGGATAAGAAGCTCATAGACACAACTCTGCGACTTTAGTATTAATTTCTCTAATATGAAAAAGGCTTTGGTGATGACTTCATAGAGAGAAAAAAAGCTTACAAGTGCTCGAGAAACTTAAGTTTCGTGATCGAATGAGCAAGCGTACCCGTAAACCCATGTGAACCAAGGCTTCTGCAGAATCAGAACCAGTAATAATTATATTCATACAAACTAAGAAAAATGATCGAAAATTGATTTATAGCAAAGAACACTAACAAAGATATGACGTCGTCTTTTCTGCAGGTAACATATGACCAGCTAAAGCACGGGCTAACGAAGTTTTGATCCCAGTCAGATATTTTGTTATTCGTGTCGTTCAAGGCTTTCAAAAGCTCAAGTAAAGCTTCACCTGCAGCGCACAAAAAATGTTTCAGTTAATTAACTGAATCAGAGGAGAAAAAAAAATTAAACAATTAAACCTGATCGTGCTCGCTAGCTAGCTTTACCTTGTACATCAGGATCCCTCGAAGAAGATGTTATATAAACCGTTAAAAGCAAAGCTAGGCAGCTTGTTATTAGCCTTACTCGTCGACGAGCAAGAAGTTCCTCCATGGTGCGATACTGAAAAGGTGTAACTAACTCTCAGGAGATTAATTCTCAATAGAAACCAAGACGGTACGGAAAGCGGGGTGCCTGTGGATGTGGATGTGGCTGTGTTGCTGGGGAGGTGGGCAGACTTTGTAATGGAAAAAAAAACAAAGTAAAATAGACACAAAGGAGAGGAGCATTATTTGCAGGAACAGCACTAATATGCAAGTTGGGAGGTTAAAGTGTTTAAAGCATAGATACTTATCTAATGCTCCATTTGTTTGTGATGTGATAACACATACATTAATACTTAGTAGAATAATAATTATTATTATAAAAAGAAGAAGAAGGCATATATACTTGTGTTGCAGAATTCCATTCTTTGTTCAGGCTTATATTCTCAATATGCTATTGTGTAATATAAGCTAAAGAAATTTTAGGACCTTAAGGCTCCGTTTGATTCTTGGAAAATTTACGAGATTGAAAGAAAATTTGGAGGAAAAAATAATAACATGTTTGATTATTCATTGAAAATCCAATCAAAACAAAAGAATTTAATACAATCCTTGTCATTTTCCATCGGATAACTTCCCATAAATTTTCCATTTTATTTTATTTCCATAACATTTTCCATGATCCAAACAGACGGTAAGTCGAAAAATTTCCTAATTTGCTCAAAAATCGAAATTTCATTCCTTTTCTACTCAACTTCCAAATTACATTCCCAATTTACTCACGTTTTATAAGCTGCCGTTAGCAACGGCGCCTTAATTTTAAGCCGCTGTACAGGACAGCGGTTTCGTCCTAGTGGCACATTTAAACCAAAATCAATGCTGACTCGGAGCTGACCTGACATTTTAAAATAAGGCGCTGTGTCGAACAGCGGCTTAGGTCTAATAAGGCAAATACAGAATCATTCTTACCGTTTCGTTCCAAACCGGTTGCTCGCTCGTCGCCTCCACGCCTCCACGCCGCTCGCTCGCTCGCTGCTCGGTCGCTCGCTCGCTCGCTGCTCGGTCGCTCGCTCGCTGATTCAGTAAGTGGCTCTGTTCTACTCAAATTGAAATTTTGATTGGGCGGAAATTTTTCTCGATTATGCATACCCTCAAATTGAATTTTGATTAGAGCTGTAGGTTTTTGATTATGCCTACAATTATTATGTATGTTGTATAGATATAAGAATCAATATTTTGAAAATTTGATTAGAGCTGTAGGTTTTTGATTATGCCTACAAATATTATGTATATTGTATAGCTTATTTGAAACTCAACTTGACATACTTTGTTATAGTTTAAAGAAACTATTGAGCATTCATGGGACAATTGGTGATAGTGTCATTTGAAAGACAAGAGAAGAATGATGGTCACTATGGGCGGTGGTGTTAGTGTCAATAAGGAATATATTGTCATTTAAATTAGTGAGCATTGCCTGTAATATGAGCCAAGTTTAGGATCCTTTTTTGACGGGCCTATTTTTGTATAGTTACTATAAACTTACATAGGAAGATTTGAATGGCTTAAGTATTGTAACTGGATCCTCACGGATCTGGAGTACAATACCCAGCGTTTCTCGAATCTCCTATAGGAGAGTGAAGTGCTATATAGATTCAAGAAATTAGCATTGGTACTAATATAGAAAATTGGTTGTTTTTCCAAACTTTTAGCAATGGATAATGAAGAAACCGACGAAATGATTACGTCACCTATAGAAAGATTTGAAATTCCATCATACGATGAGTACGATAGAGATAATATGGAAAATTTGATTAATGATGGTGAGGAAGGCTACATTGAAGTACCCATCGCCGGTCAAGGAGTTGATAATTCTTTATGGAATTTCTCATCATTCAACGACGTCTCCCCTTTGATGAACCTTCCGGTTATTGACGATCACGGGTCTCATACTAGCAAATTCAACACAAAAGAGCTTCGTTTAGGGGGTATGTTTATGAGTAAGGAGTTGCTTATACATGCTTGTCGGAAATATCATATCACACACCGTCGCGAGTATCGCACCATAAATTCGGATACAAAAAGAATGATTCTCGAATGTCGAGGGGGTAAGGATAAATGTGAATGGGAACTAAGAGCTTCAAAGAAGAAAAAGGAGGGTATGTGGAGAATCGTCAAATACGAACATGAGAAACACACGTGCGAGGTTGATATTGTCCGGATTGACAATGTCCATTTCAATAAGCATTTTATTGCAATGGATATAAAATACTTAATCCAAGAGGATTTGAGATACTCTCCTAAGCAAGTGATGAAGTTAATGGTTTCGAAGTATGGGTACAAGATAACTTACATCAAAGTTTGGAAGGCTCGCCAAAAGGCCTTTGTCTATTTATTTGGTGAATGGGAAGGATCGTTTGAAAAATTACCGGCATACATGGAGATGCTTCAAGAGAGTAATCCCGGAACCATTGTTTACTGGGAACATGTCAAGCCTCTGAGAAGCCTCTGAGTTGTAAAATTACATTAAGCCGCTGTGTATAACAGCGGCTAAACTATAAACCGCCGTTATTAACAGCGGCTTAGCCCTGTCAACATGTCAAGCCTCTGAGATGCCTCTGAGTTGTAAAATTACACAGCGGCTAAACTTTAAACCGCCGTTATTGACAGCGGTTTATGCATACTCGACAAGTTCTGCCCAATCAGACATTGATTTTGGTTTAAATGTGCCACTAGGACGAAACCGCTGTCCTGTAGAGCGGCTTAAAATTAAGGCGCCGTTAGCAACAGCGACTTATAAAACGTGAGTAAATTGGGAATGTAATTTGGAAGTTGAGTAGAAAATGAATGAAATTTCGATTCTTGAGCAAATTAGGAAATTTTTCCGGTAAGTCCAAGTGAACTTAAACTTTTTTTTTCCCGATAATTTACAAAGTGATATTCTTATGTTTTAGATGCAATCACTAGAGGAATATCTTTGACTCACAATGTGTTTAAGGAATGTTATTTGTATTGGTTTCAAATATTGCTGGAATAAAAAAGGAAAATTATTTTCTAAATTTTGAAACTAATATTTAAAAAGATCTTACAACTATTTTGTATTTTGACACATAGATGAGCGTTCAAATAAGACTTCGCTTTTTAAAGTGAGACAGTGAAACACGATTTGAGCCAATCACGTGTCCCACTCAAATTTCGTGCTTTGTGAACGCGACACGTGTCACACTATAAAAAATTCATCAAAAAAACAAACAGCAAATAACTATTCCTTCGCTCGTCTCTGCCACATCATCGAAAACTTAACTTAGGGGGGCATTAAGTAGAAATTCGGAACTCTGACTTGAGGAGCACTCACGGCTCACCACCGGCTCCCTACCTCAGCAAAATCTAGTCTCGCCATCTCGTCTCGCCGCCGATCTGATCACAATCATCACCTCGTCCGTCTCCACAAAGAAATGTCAAGTCGGCACGCTCCCCGCGGAAGAGGCTACGGCAGAGCGCAGCAGAAGTACGTCCCGGTGACGCAAAGCAATTACGGTAATTCGGAATCAAGTAGCAGCAATCCGAGATTTTCCGCCTCAGTGCGACAGCCTATGTCGTCCCGGACGCCTGACAAACCGGATAACTCCGTTGGAGGTTCGGGAAGTAGGGTTAGGAAGGCGGACGATGGAGATTGGGTTTCCAGCAGTGGAAACTTCGTGAATTACTTGCCGCAGGATGAGGCTGTGGCGATAGGTCTTGGTGCTGATGAAGGCGGACTCGATCCTGTCGAGTCGCAGAGAGTCGTTGATCTTTTGAATAGGGAGTTGTCGAAGTTATTGAAGCTTAATGCTAGGGATTTTTGGAGACAAGGTATTGCTAAACCAAAACAATTAACAACGTGATTAGGAAAAAATGAAAATTAGCCTTGCATTGCATCATCACTAAATGGATACTGTTGAGCATCAGGCGAAAAAATGAAAATTAGCCTTGCATTGCATCATCATCTCTAGTTTGATATTCTTTCAGAAGTGGTGTTTTGTAACTGCTTGTGCGTTGTTATATCTTACTAGCTCAAATTCCTATTTGGCGAGAGTGAAACAATATCAAACTAGAGAGATGTGTTTCGCCCGATGATCAGCATATTTCTTTAGGATTGAGATGATGCAAGATTTTTTTTTCTTTTTCGTATCATGTTGTTAATTGTTTTGATTGTTTGTTTGTTGTCCTCGCATAAAACCAGAGAAATGTGTTTTAGTCCAAATTTGTTTCTTTAAAGATATTGACGCAAGGCCACCGTTCTGTTCTTGTTTTTTATTTTTAAGTTTGCTTTTTTGTCATCAGTGGCTAGTGATACCTCATTGCATAATTTCCTGGATAGCTTTCTGCAATTCAGACATAGATGGTATGATTTTCCTCAACATAAGGCCAAGGGTCTAGTCGCTGGAGTCATTGTTGGTGAGGTGGACCTAAGTCGACGTGTACTAATGGTCCTTTATAGAATGTATGCCTTTATTGTTCATTGGTTAAGTATCTTAGTTTTAAGTGGTGTACATTTTGGTTATTACTCGGACCGTTTATCGCTGTGGCTTTTTTTTTTCCCTTCAGATCTTCCAACAGAGATCCAGGTGCAAAGGCAAGTGATAGTCTCAGTCCAAATGACCATGCAGGTATTGGTTTGGTCCCGTTTTCTGTTGTTATTGTTTCTAACGTCTCTAATTGGCACGAGAAACCCATTTATTTATTTAGTATAATTTGGAAACTTAGCTGAGAAGAAATGGACCAAAGATTTAAATAATCAAATGATTGTCTTTAGACGATATATATTTTGGTTAGTTTACGTTATTGTAGTGTCGTGTTGCTTTGTATAAGTTGATGCGCCGGTGATCTTCTTCAACTGTTCCATATAGCCCTTTTGCACGAAAAGAAACTGCTTGATCTGCCAAAGCTGCTGGATATATGTGCCATATATGGGCATGAGAACAGAGATATTGTTACGTCTTTGGTAAGTTGTCTTATTAGTTTTCACTTTTCAGTCTTTGCATTGCCACCCTATAGTGTGGCTCCTTCTTATGAGCTTGTTTCAAGAGGAAGCGCTCATCACTTGTTTCAGGTACATAATGCTTTCAAAGCTCAGCCAAAGATTCATGACAACTCTACTGCGGTCATGTCTAAATTTCTAAGCATTTTACTTACAATGCAACAACGGTGTAACTCATCATTGGAGGTATGTGCTATCTGCTGATGTAAAAACTGCTTTTGTTATGGGTGTGTCGTCCTGCTCTCATTCAGTTGCATTTACGTATTGATCAAGTAACTTAACAAGTACACACTTCAATGGGCGCCCAGGGACATGAACATTTAGTTTGAAGCCTCACTAGAAATTAAAGGTTTTCGTCTAGTACACATTAATGCAGCTTTCTTATCACAAAATATCAGTATATTACTAATAATCCCAATCTTAAATGATCTCCATAATCCATTATTTGAATTGGTTTCCTTGAACATTTTGAATTTGTAGTGATCTTGGATCCAGAATGTCATGTTTCTATACTTAAGTCTCTTTTAGCGAAATGTGTTCCAGTTGGTTACCACTTAAAGATTTTTCATTTTCTTCCTTTTCTGGTTTTCTTTTCTTCTCCGTTGTGATCGTGACGACAGGATTTATTTAATAGGTCCTATTAACTTCCGGTAGCTTTGGGGACCACAAACCCAGTAGACTTCACGCTGATTATCTAGAGGTGAGTTATATTCTGTTTGGTTTTCTACTGTTTACTCAATTTAATTAATAAAAGTCCAGTTTGATTTCTTGTATGATTAAACTAAAGTCCAGTTTGGTCTCCACTGAAACTGATTAATTTGAGACTAAATATTGTCAGTGTTTAAGTAAGCTATTTCATGTATCCTAGCATCTCATTTCAATGCCTAAACCAGAAACATATGCACACGTCTGCTTATTTCTGTGTTGTAGCCTGGCGCAAGGCGCAAGGCGAGGTTCGTCCGAATGATAATGAGTTGACATTTTGCTTATTTAATGTTATTGTATGAAGGTTATGGACTTCATAAATGATGCTGTTGTGTCGATGGATTCTCTTGTGAGCTTGTACAAACCTGCAGCTATAGTATTTTCATGCCCAGTGGAGTTAAGGTATGTGTTTCCAGTTTACTGTAGATATGCAATATATATTAGGTTCTCTTATATTTCGTGGAGTCAAACAATTTACTCAGGAAAAAAAAAAGAAAAAAAATGTCATTTACCCACTAGTCATGTTCAGTTTTTGGTTCGGCCTCTGATTTAAGTATATCATCCACATGCTTACACAGTCATGGAAATGAAGAGTTACTGAGAACGCTGGCAAGCTTACACGACTCATTGCTTCCGTGTCTACTTCGTGGCCTCCAAATGATATATATGGACCAGGACACTAGTTCAAATAAACTACACGGCGGCACTCTTTCAGAAACAGCTTTCAGTATAAAGATGTTATCAAATAATTTGGTTAAGTTTGCATGGAATTTACTTGAGGTTTGCTATTTGAGTGACAAAGTCTTCAAGAGTGATCACCTTCTTCCAGAGTCTACGAAGATGTTTCCAGCTATGATAGAGGATTCAGCTATTAGGGCAGATATTTTGATCCAAACTTTACGAGAACTTAATGATAACATGCCACACATGGAGCTGAATCACAGTATTGGAACATTTCTTCAAAATATGAACCAGAATCACAACCTAATTGCGCATATTGAGGCTTTGCGAAATTCAGGTAAGTGCTCACAGTACTGTTTATCACATATCTTTTCCTGCATAAGTGTTTCAGCAATATACTAAAGAACCCGGATATATGTACTTATTCTAAATAATTTGTTTCAGTATTTGGTTTTTATGTAGTGTATGCAACTTTATGAAATTTAGAAGTCTTATTTAGATTTAACACATACATGTTAATTAGTCTTTGAAGGAGGTCTATCGGTGTCTTTATCATTTTTTGTGCATGAAGATTTAATGTATGCAATATGCATGTTGTAGTCGGTTTTTGTTAATTTGCCTTGCTATATGCAGGATGGATCTCACTGGAAGATGAACAACTTCAGTTCTTGTTTGGAATTACTAAGCATGAGAAGAAAATTGTTGCCAATAACTCACCAAGTCAATCAAGCTTTATGAGTGCTAGTGGTGGGAAATTGGAGGAAGAAGCTGCAATTAGCGAGTCTAAGATCAGTCAAATAAAGGATCTTTTTCCTGACTACGGAAAAGGATTTTTATCCGCGTGTCTTGAAGTATACAATCATGATCCTGAAGAGGTAATTCAAAGAATTTTGGAGGGCACACTTCATGAGGATTTACAATCCCTGGACACCACTTTAGATAAGATGCCAGCAAAGGCTTCTGCTGCATCAGTTGGGCAGAAAGATAAAGGAAAAGGGATTTTGGTTGAGCCCATTTTACCATCTGTCAACTCATCTTCTGGTGTCAACAAGTGGACAGAAACTCAGTCTACTTCATCAGCTAATGTTGGAAGGTTTGTCAGGAAGTCTAGGGATGGAACAAACAGTTCTGCGGACTTGGATTCTCGGGATGAAAGGGATTTAGCGAAGACTGCAGCTCTAGTTTCCCAGTACGAGTATGATGATGAATATGATGATTCCTTCGACGATTTGGGATTAAGCGTTGGCGATTCAGGGTTGGAAGAAAATGAAGCATTTAGAGATAAGCTCAGCTCCAAACCGGATGATTCCAATCCTTCTAACAGTGCTAAATGGGGCTCGCGAAAGAAGCCTCAGTTCTATGTTAAAGACGGTAAGAATTACAGTTACAAAGTTGAAGGCGCAGTTGCAGTTGCGAATACTAGTGAGGCGTCTCTAGTAAATCAAGCACAAAAGGAAATGATTCACGGCCTTGGGCGGGGAGGCAACCTGCCTTTAGGAGCAGCGAAGAAACTGACAGACACATACAAACAAGAGCAAACACAGGATCACCAATCGGATGGTACTGATAATGGAGGAAGAGGAGGCAGAGTATTTAACAGGGGGCGAGGTGGACGAGGAGGAAGAGGCAACTTTGCCTCCAGCGATGGAGTTGAAGGGCAAAATGACCAACATGATTCTGCTGAGGGCGTTGGAAGGGGCAACTCAGGATTTTCACGAGGTAGAGGTAGAGGTAGAGGTGGAGGAGATCACAATCATCATAGGAGGGACCGTGCCATGAAGAAGCACTTCTCTGGGCTGAGTGGCTATTAGGTACGCAGACTCAAGTTTTTGTTTTTCTGCTTGAAATTTTGGAAGATTGGTGCCAGTAGCGCATGTGCTTGTATGCCCGCCCATGCGTGCCTATGTTTCTACAGTATTTTGTTGGATGAACCGGCACATGCCAAGAACGAAGACAAGACGTATATAATGTGGCCCTGGGCATTGTAGAGGGTAGCTGGACCCTTGTAAACAGATCCCAGCAGCACGCTCTCAAGTTTGGAGGGCACATTGGCCAACTAGCTTTCGATACATAGTCATTTATTATCACTGCTTGGATTATGTTGGAGCCTACAGAATTCTACCGAAAGAACACTTGTATTTACTTATCAAATACAACAAGGTGTCCTATTTTTGTGGGTCTTGGTTACGCCTGTTGGCCATTTCTCTTCACATTTGCATGTGCCATATATGACTTGCACGATCTAAAGAGCAGCCTTCTGCCCTCCTCCGTTCTACTAATATCTCTGGAATAGAATAGCAAATTCATAAATTATTGAATTATAACAACACAATTGTTATTTATTTTTACACCAGCATAATAGCTGGGGAGGATCCTATCCATGAAAACTGACATTGGCAGGCAGGAATTCCTCCTACATATCAACTGAATAATAGCAATTCAAGAGACGAAGATACACAGCAGTATAATATGTGGTGTGTGCTAGTTATCTGCAGACATTTGTAATCCTGTAATTAATGGTGTGACAAGCTATCCTTAAGCCCAAATCCTGCTACTGTTTGTTATTCAAGGTCTGCATCAATTGCAAAATGACCTGCGTTTTTTCCCTGAATATAGAGATTTGTCAGTGTAAATCTAATTTGGGATAGTTAGTGCATAGCTTATGCTTTCGTGCGTTACCTGGGATATCAAGCGCTGTTTGTTCAGATGCTGCGTCCTAGCTTTGCTTGCAGCTGAGTTTGGCGACTTATACAATTTCTGCAGACAACCAAACCAGTCGAGAGTAAGCAAAAGCTAAGAAAGTATTGCACCGTTTTTCACTTAATTGTATAAGACAGTCTTACTACTTCTGCAAGACAAGTTGCCGTACCTTTTCAATGGTTGACATGTGAAGTCCACTTGCCAGGGCTTTCTTAGGAGTAAACCCAAGAACGTCTTGCAGAAAACTATTATCCTGGTAAGATGAGTTTGATCAGCAACACAGTCAAAATTATTACAGCCGAATCACCAAGAAAGGTCACAAAAGAAGAAGATATTTAAACCAACCTGCATATGTTTCACAAATCCACCGCCCAGAAAGTGCTTCAAAAAGTTCAACTGTGAAAACAATACGAAAAAATGACACATTTTCAACTTCAAAATCAAACAGCTCATAAAAGGTGAACTGAGGAAACCTGTATCAATTCCGGCCATGTTGACGTGGTCATTGAATCCCCGCCTATTTTAATAGTGGTTTCAGGGCTGTAACCATCCTGATCCGATAACAAAACATGAACACCAATTTAATTGATTGACAAATTTACATAATTGACAAGGCTTTAGACATGTATACACAGTAAAGCATAATAGAGACGATAAAAATATATCAAACATTTTATTTACCTTAATAAACTCTAGTATTTCTTTGAACAAGTTCCGCTGGTTGTTCAAATCCTTTTTGGCAGAACCTTTACCACCTGCCTCAACTGACAAGTCTTTTACTTGATTATGAATCTTTTCCTTCATCCCGTGAATGTGGTGCATGCTTACATGACCACCTTCATTAGAAGATTTAGGATCTGCTGCAAATTTCTCTAGGCTTCCAATATCAAAGATAACTGCCAATGCCTCACCAGCTGCAATTCGGACTGCTCTGTCATCCTTATCAAGCAAGGTAGACAAGTACGACAATGACCTGCATTTTAGAATCAGATATTAGTCCAAGTGTTATCCCGTTGATATGCAACATACAAAAATGAACAATAAAAAATACAGAATATACAAATGCACCATATAAGAATGATACTCACCCTTGCCATGCCTTAGGATTACAACTCCTACCATCTAAACTTGTCAAAAGAAATGACCAAGCAGACACAACTGATGCTATCACAGCTGCAGACGGCTTCACAGCAACAACCTAATAGGGAAAACAGCACACATAAATACACCCTGCGAGAGCTTCCTGCATTTCATGGTAGGTGCAGAAAATAACCCTTATATTGTGCAGGATTGAAACCAAAAAAAATGGGGCTTAAGCAGGACAATTGGGAAACTAGAAGTGAATGTTTAGAAACCAGATATGGCATGTATATGTACTTACATTGGGCCCTAATTTCGGATGAATGACTTGCCACATGATCTGCATCGCCTGATCAGTCTCTTCAGTCTCGTTTCCACCAATAAATGTGACAATGGCCAAGCATTCGATCAACTACAAATAAATATATACATTTCCAAAATAAAAGAACGAATCAGAAGGGATTCCGTTATCAAAACAACACATCCAATCACCAAATACTAGTTCATACCGAAGTAACTTTTGCTGCATCAGTCGGAGATTTTAAAGCCTGGGATATTGGTATGATTGACTGCTCAAATATTTCATGCGCATTATCCCCACTACCAACAGTTAACGCCAGCAACCCTACACAAGGGGATATTGAAAATTGAGGCAAAACCAAAAAATGTACAAAATACTGCATGTAACTGCTCACTGGTAACAAGATGCTAACCTATGACATGAGCAGCTAAAGCTATCTCTTTGGAAGAGCCTTTCTTTATCGAGTTCAAACATTGGTGCAACAATGTGGCAAACCTGGAAAGTAGGTGCGAATAGATAAGATATAGTGCCAAGTGCCTAAACATAGTATTCCATTGTAACGGCATTCCTATCCTTTTTACATAATTGTATCTTATTTATCCTCTAGTATTTATGGTAAGGAGAAAAGAGAAATTAAGAGAAGATTTTTTGTGTCTTGGATTTATTGGTCAGATGTCATAGGCACTGAGGAAATAATTGAGAATATATACAACATACTTAATCAAGTAAGGTAAGTTTCAAGAAGTGAAAGGGAAGTTATTGAATAAAACAGATCACAAGTTAACATTTAAATGAGAGAACTCAATTGGGTTAAAAGGAGCATCACAAAATATGACTTACTTTTTGTCAACGAAGTCGTATTGCATATTGCTGTTAAAAGCATCAATGAATGCTGCAAGGGCCTTCTCCCTGGTGGCTCCTCTAAATACGAAACATACATAAGCAGAAATTAGACACACGCTTCATAACAATTACATAAATAGATGAAAATAATGAACCAAAAAAAATTGAAAGATGTAAGCCTTGTGCTGCGCCACTTCTGTAAAGCTTCCTTGTAAACGTTTTCAGCAATAAACTTACTCTATCAAGACTGCTTAATTAGAGCATCAGTAAATTGGCTACCTTTTCTCATAGAGAGCCTCGAGAGCTTGGTCCAGCAAATCGTCCTTCTCAATCTCAACTTCATCAACGAAGTTGTTATTGTTCCCAGAGACGGACATGATGTCCGACTTAGCGGATGTGGAGCTCATACTATCGTCATCTTCGCTATCCAACATCATGCTAGCACTTTTCTTGCTCGAATTCCCTATATAATCACAACAAACACAATCACACACCTCTCGGAAACCCTAAAACACAAATTTACCCAATCCGAACCAGAAACCCTAACAAAAAGGAAGAGAGAAACAGAAATTAACTCACGTCGCCCCATTGAAGAAGCAGAACGAAAACCCTAGCGATTGGATTGGATTGATTTCGATGAGGAATTTAGCGGCCGAAATCGGATGCGATTGACGAAGGAGATCCACAGAAACGAAATTGCACGAAAAGATCAAAGCGGTGAAAATGTATTTGTATGAATTTTGTAATTGGGGGAATATTCTCTTCTGCGGTTTAAAAGGTGAAAGAGATGCTGGGAGGGTGCACGGTAAGCGTTATGGTGAGGACGCACGTGGCTGGTAAGAATTGGAAGGGTGGTCGACGAGGAAGGCGGTGAGATACACGTTTCTCTTTATGTTGGAAAACCGAAAACGCGTGGTGGAATGTTTCAGTTTGATTATTGACGAGTGTATTTTAATGAAAATAAAATATTAAAAATTAACAGCGAGGGGCATTCCGAGAATCGAACTCGGGACCTCTCGCACCCAAAGCGAGAATCATACCACTAGACCAAATGCCCTCCACACTAAATAATTGAATTAAATTGACTTTATTCCGTAATAATGTTTTCCCTGACTAATATTTCTCACGGTCCACGGATTCGAATTTGGCGCGACCCATCAAAATGTTGTGAATAGCAAAAAAAAAACTACCATGAAAATGACGTCAAACTTTTAAAACGCTCCTTTTTGACATTTGACTGCACCAAATTTCTTCTTGTCATTTTCACACATACATTATACAAAAAAGTTCAGACATCACTTACATTTGATCTAAATCTTCGAATAACTTTCATATGACTAGACCCTTCACCGGACGCCCCAGTGTTCCCGTCCTTCCGATAGCTACTCCTACCGCTCACCGCCCGCCCGATCATCCCCTCCCCACCTTCAAAAACCCGATTAATAGCCTCCTCCATTGCCTCCGGCGACATGTAACTCTTACCCTTCATCACACCTGAGTTAAACTCCACAAATTCAGAATACACCGGCACCACAAACTTCATTGTCGCTTCCCTGATCTGCTCCCTCAGGTCGAAATCCGGTATGCTGTACGAAACTTTATGTGCCTGAGCCAATTCCTTAAACATTTTCATAAAGCCTTCCATCTTTTTCCTCACCAGAGCCTCTCTGCTCAATTTCTTTGAATCTTCCTTCTCAAGTAACTGCACTAGTGGCCCCCAAGCTTGCTTCTGGTACAAGTAAGCCGATTCTTCCGCGACGACTTTAAACGTTTTCTTCATCCACTGCTCCCCCAACAGCCTCCCAACCTCTGTGTTCCTGCTCCTCATGTAGATGTACCAGTAAGTGTTCATACCAAAAATATGAGGCAGAACACTGTCTCTGTACCTAGTTTTTTTCATCTCAACGTAACGCTGCAGGGCGTCCAGTATGTTAAAAATCGCGTCTTTGAGCAAATCCTGATCCGGGTCAGGCTGAAACAAATTGCCCATTTTCCAAATTTGTTCGGTTTCAAGGACTTTCGTCATGGAATTTTTGTATATTTCCGTGGTCAAGTATTTGAGGTAGTTTATGGCATACCTGACCATTTTCGAAACAGATCCGTCTTGCGGAGGGTTTAGCCCATCGGTATTGCCTTCGATCTGCAACCCGAATTCCCAAAACACCTTGCTCGAAGCATGGATCAGTAGCTTCTCGAGTTCGCGATATCTTGTACAAATATCCTCCCCTGCATCACCCTCAAAAATGTCTGAAAATTCCGGCCTAAGTTTCTGAAATGACTCAAACATGTCTAGCAGCTTGAACAGCTTCTGTGGCTCTTTGTTGCTTCTGGCCACTCCTTCGCCGAATCGGAAGAACACTGCCATGATCTTATCAGCAATCTTGACGAAACACGCCGTCCATATCGAGGCGTCCATTGTGGATGATAATACTCGGTCGCAAAGTCTTTTCTCCGCCACAAAAACTGTCCTGACCGCCACCTCGAAGTGTTCGATCCAGAGAGTTATCGCAGTTTCTAATGTGCTCCATTCCATTTCATCAATCTCCTCCGGGTTGTATGTTTTCAGGTAGTCTGGATTGAGACTCATAAGCGCTTTCGCCGCCCTCCGGTACCTCGTCTGGGCAACAAATATTGGTTTAGTGGTCGAACATCTGCCTTATTTCGAACAAGCGTCAAATGTACATATTTCGAACAAGCGTCAAATGTACATATTTCGAAAATGCAGCTAAAATCTGTCAATTTTTTTCAAACATTATGCAGCGATTTTACTATAAATGTTGCATAATGTCAGATATTATGCAGCGCTAAGTTATACAGCGAAACGAAAACGTAGTAGTGATCGTCCAAAACATGTAGCGACTGACCTTGACGAAGATATCTACGCAGATGTCAAGACAATCATTCTCAGCAAGAGTTTCCGCAATACTCCGCAACACCTGAATCTCAGCCTCATTCCCAAGCTCATAAACCTCAACCATTTCGCCTTCGGGATGTCTCAGCCGCTCTAACATCCCCTCAAACTCATCCTGCAGAACCATCAGAGCTTCATCAAGCAATCCATCAAACTTCATCCCCTCCACTTCACTCTCAAACAACGCCTTGAGCGCCGCTAACGTCTCCCTCAACCTATGCGTCCTGTACTGATCCGCCGCTTTCGTCCTGCTCAAAAACTCCACCACTTCTTGCAGCCTCAGAATCGACGCCTCGCCTTCGAGGCTGATCACTCGGATAATGGACGTCAGCTGCTCAACAGTTTTGACATAAGTCATAAGTAACTTAAGCCGCTTTTTATAAGTAACTTTTTTAGATGACAGCTCTGACGAGAGTTTAAGTAACTTGTCTTGGAGAGACTCGCAGAGCTTGAAGTTATCAACGAGCGCTAGAGCAGGCGCGATCGCTCTGTTTAAACGTGTTTCCAATGCCTTTCGCGCTGCTGTGATCGATCGAAGCGGAGCGACTCTCTTTGAAATTGTGTCCACTGATTCTTCCATTGAGTCGAACTTTTTGTCTATTTTGGACAAGTTTAAGTCCATCTCGGCCGAGGTTTTGAGGAGGATTCGGAGATCGGAGCAGGCTGTGTCGAGCTGAGTGATCAGCATTGTATCATCGTCCATGGTTTGCGGTGAAGAAATTGAAGATTGGAGAAAGTGTGGATGGGTTTGAGTGAGCAATGAGGATTCGATGAAACTGAGGAAGAAGGTACAAATGGCAAAGAGTAAAACAATTTCGACAACTCATTGTTGTTGTTTTTAGTCTTCAATTTCGATGCTTTTTATTTGAATGGGTCTGAACTGCTTATAAGTTAAGTCCAAATTTAAGTTGATGAGTTACATGTGTATGTTTATAAGCAGAAGAATTGAGTCATCTTGTTTGTATCTTTTTAACTTTAGCTGATAAAAGTTGTAAGTTGACGTCTGTTCTTATCATTTGGTTGCAGGTCCGGCCATAATATTGAAAAGTGCTCTTTGAGTATCTTAAATTATTATTTTACCGTTTGATCTTAAAATTAATATTTCTTAAATTACATCAGGGTAGTAACTGTTGTTTATTTTGGATTAAGACGGGGAGCGTTCGGTTGAGGCAGGGTTGGTAGAATGAGATAGTGAGGCACGATTCGAGTCGTTGATCGATTCGATCGGACGCACGTGGCGAAGCCAAGTATCACGAGCCGCCAAGCGCGTTCACACTACTTTTTCAAAGGAGTGAGATTTCACTATTTGGACACGTGGTGCGCCTCAAATGCACTGGGGATTAGATGTGTGGCTCAGATCGTGCCTCACTGCCTCATTCTTAGGAGACCTGTCTCATTTGAGCGCTCCTCGGATTAAGATTATCCATGCTTATATTATTTCAATTTTTTGGACTTATTTACAACAAGCTCACTTTAATAAGTATTGATAATATTCATATATACACGCTATATTATCAAAAACTTTATTTTTAAGAATAGAGTTCTATATTTAGTGTGAGGAGTGTTATTCATTCCTTGTGGATGTGTTTTCGTCCGGCATCGGCGAAGATGTGTTATTCGTCCCTCGTGGATGTGTTTTCCTCCCTCGTGGAGATGTTATTCCTCTCTCGTGGTCGTGTTGTGTCATGCAGGTAGGCGCTGCTATCTCGTCTATTCTTTCCATGTGCGCGTGGAGGTGCTGAGTTCAAGTTTATGCTCGTGAGTTTCAAAGTCATAGGTGTCTTATGGTCAGTGCTTCAATGAACACAATTCAATCATTAATTTTGGGTGGTGCCTTACGTGACATGTGCCCCAAGAGTATAATATTCACATGTACCCGATAAATATGGTGATTAATATGTATGAGATTTTAAAAAAAAACCCACAATAAAGAAAAAGAATAGAGTTTTATGTTTATTTCTTTCCACAAAAAACACAAACTCGTGTGTAGGGTAATTTTTTTTTTACAAATACATACTTCATATAAATAATTCACCCCAATAATGCTCAATTTTCTAAGGATCTAACTATTAATTATACATGTCATAAATCAGTTTAATATAAAACCAATTTTCCTTTCAAAAAAAATATATAAAACCAATTTTTATAATACATGGATTTTAATACTACTATTTTTAGTAATCCAAATTATTTAAATCTCAAAAAAACAGTGGAGTGCCCTAGACTAGAAGTCCATTTATCTTTAATGTTAATTTGATATATCCTTTTTAAACGAATTTATTATATTCCAAAAATAGGATGTTTTTTGTCCTGTCCCCCCACCTTCCAACCAACGTTGGACTTTTACAATTATTTTCTTTTCTATTCCAATTTTTTTTTAATTTAAAAATACCTCCCCACTACCACAACGTGTCACTTTATCACCGCCGCTATACAAGGAACCTTACACCATAAGGGTATGAAACGCAGCGTTTTGTGCGACCATATTCGAACTTTATGACTTTATCTGTCAAACAAATAAAAATAATAATTAATTATATTTAAAAAAATGGCATGTACGCTTCAGTAAAGTGTAGACGTTTGAGAATCGGACGCTGTGAATTTCGGCTGAAAATTGTCGCCAGGATTTCAATTTTCAGGCG
This sequence comes from Rhodiola chrysanthemifolia, assembly GCA_033675395.1. Lineage (NCBI taxonomy): Eukaryota > Viridiplantae > Streptophyta > Magnoliopsida > Saxifragales > Crassulaceae > Rhodiola > Rhodiola chrysanthemifolia. The sequence goes on from CM066204.1 coordinate 19,413,998, forward strand.
CCGATTTCCATAGCGGGTCTGGTGAGATTCTCTTTGCGTTTCCTTCACCGCATTGTGTTGATTTCGTGTCTGGTTATTTGTTTTGATGTGAAGTGAAATGAGTCCATTTGGGGTTTAGGGTTTGGTTTATGTGATTGGGATCGGAGGGATCTGAGATCTGCTTATCATTTTGATGCAGGTGGAGGTTTTGATAATGTTCACGCAGGGTTTGGACCGGAATGGGGTTCGTTGGGTACAGGAGGTCAGTTGGATTTTGATTTTGCTCTAGGGTGCTAAACACTAGTTGAAATTTGTTGGATTTTATCTGAAGACATTTGCTTAGTTTTGAAAGCATTTTTTGTGTCAATCTTATAAATTATGTTGTAGGTTATGTTGTTAGATAGATAAAAGTAACAGCTTGGTGGATTAATTTGCGGTGGTTTGCTTTGCTTGAAATAGAAAAGTAGAATTGATTCGGTAGCTAGTCGCATTGGTGGCCGTGATATTGGATTGCCTCCACATTCGAAATTCGCAAGTGGGCACCTGCCATCCCGTGTGGTGCATTTTCCTAAAGATGGTGAGAGTGTGTCATCGGACGATGAGATCTCCCTAGACTCTGATGAGGACGTGTACCTGGGAAAGCACTCTCTTGATTCTTCGCCTCAGTACGGTGGCACTCATAAGTTTGCTAAACCAATGAATGGGCGACCTCAGTCTGCAAGTAGTTACATGTATTCCGATGTAAGTTCATCAGTGGAAACTAGGGAAGGAACACGTGCAGCTGAAAGGCATATGAAGTTCAAACATTTGTACCCAGTTAAACAGAGCAGTTATACTGAGGATGAGTCGACAAATTCTGGTGCTAGTTCCGAGTACTCCTCTACCCATGTGGGTAGAAATAGTGGGGATGTACCTCATTGTAATGGAAATACAGAGGGGCAATATAATTCAAGGGCTTTCTCGAGGTTCAACACCAAAAATGGGGCTAACAAGGTTTGTGTTCATAGTCATGCATGGCTAGTTTCGATCTTGCAGTGTAGTTAATCGCTTTTTTTGGAAGCTTCTTTCTAGGCCATGATCGTTAAGAACTCTATTAAGCACCGGAGACATGATATAAGCTCTGTTTATTTAGTTTTCTACTTATTAGTGACAACATTCGAATGTACTCGAACACTGAACTTTGTTTGCCATCAAGGCACCATTCTTAATTTGATTGGTTCTGGTTTGACTTTGTTATGTCAGCTGCATCTTTTTAGCTGGTACTTCCATCTGTGGATTTGGTGTGGATCATTTACTCCTGCGACGTGTGCTAAAATGGTAGTTGATTTGGACGAGGGACTAAGTGATTGTTATTGGCATTGACTCTCATTTGACATGTAATTGCAGAATGTTGGAAAATATGGTACGCGTGTTTTTGAGGATGATGTGGATATCCCCAGTGCACCTCCAATGTATGGCTCAGTTCCTGAAATCAAAGAAGGCTCTCATAAAGTTGGTATTTTTCAAAGTCAGAAACAGTCACAAACTGTTAAACAAGGCCCCACAACCAAAAATGAAGAAAAGAAAGCACAAAGTAGTATCCTACAGGATAGAACTGGAAACGGTTCACAGTCTGTCAGGTTTGTATAATTATATGATATCTGCTAGAGACTATTTCACAATGGTCGGATACTTTTCCATCTTGCCTTTTCATCTCATTATATCTCGTCTTTCTGTAAAGACATGCCTGCATTTGAATTTCCTAATATGCAAGTTTAATACTTTATAGGGAAAGTAGTGGGGTAGAAGCTGCTGTCTGTTCTGGTGCAGGCGCGGTTTCAGCACGCTTGCCAACTTTCCATGCCAGGTGCCGTAGTCAATTTGTGTACTACACTTATTATTTTGGTGCTTAGTCTTTATTCAGCGCCACATGCATGTCTCTTGTTTTGCAAATGCAGTGCCCTCGGACCTTGGCATGCTGTTATTTCTTATGATGCATGTGTTCGTCTATGCCTCAATGCATGGTCAAGAGGATGCCAAGAAGCTCCTATGTTTCTGGAAAACGAATGCAATCTTCTTCGGGAAGCTTTCGGGTCGGTTATCTTTACCATCTTACTTTGTTACAGTGAATCTAGACCGGTATTGCAAGTTCGGGCTCACGATTGAGTGGGCCAAACAGTTTTTTGGTGGTCTTGGACTGCTTATGAATCAAAAAAAAAAAAATCTTACCCTGTTACAATTACAACTTACAAGTTCCAGTTCAATACTTTTGGTTCCAAAGTTCTCCTCTTTCAGCATTTTGCCTGTGTTTTGAGTATAGACATACATTTTCTTCTCGCTTCCATATTTTTATGTCATGTTGCTTGTTTTCTGTGACTTTAGTTTTTTAATGAATTTAAACAAGCAGTTAATGGTTCAAATGGATGTTAAAAAGTCTATGTGTAGTTATGTATGGTTCCTACAAGTGCACCGACATTGATTTTAACCTAAAAACAAAAAGGGCGAAAGTATCTTTGAAATACGTAATATTCCATAATGGTACTCCTGGTACTGAGGTCATCCTAGAAACCCACTAGCTGATGCTGAGATCAATTTTCTATTCTTAATTCTTCTGTTTTTCTTTTTGGCTTGGCATTCATTATTTTGTAAAATTTTAAAGACTGCAGCAAGTTCTTTTGCAATCAGAAGAGGAGTTAATGACAAAGCGCTCTTCAGAATTAGGTAGTGAAGCAGCTGCAGCTGCAGCTCCTCCAAAGCCTAAAAAGGTCATTGGTAAACTGAAGGTCCAAGGTAAGCTCCCATTCAACACCCTTCCGCCAATGACCTCTTAAGTAAATATTCTTCCTTCAATAATTTACTTCACTGCAGTTCGTAAGGTGAGGATGTCCCCGGATGCACCTACTGGATGCAGTATGTCATCTATAAAAAGGCCGGCTGTAAATATGGAGTCTGTTCGATATCGGGTTCTCAGTATCAAGTCAGCCGTCTCTTCAGGATGTACAGCTCTTTGCAAGATTCGGTTTGCTCCCCAGGCACCAATTCATGGGTCTTTCTCGCGCCAGAGTTTGGCCTATGTACAGGCCAGCACTCAATATATAAAGCAGGTGTCTGCGCTCATAAAAATTGGTGCTTCAACTTTACGCAGAAACACATCCTCAAATGATGTACCAGGTATATGCATATGTAATTAGCTTCTGAGCTACAAACAAATGTATGTAGCACACGTGCAGTTACTTCTCACTATTCATGTCGGTTGGAGAATGTGGCAACCATCTGGAATGCTTATAGTATGAGATAGGATAGCATATGCCCTAATGTTCATTTGAGATCTGACTTCAGCCAGTTGAAATCCATATTGCATAGCTTACTGACTTAACATGTCCTCAAGATTTGCCTCCCTGTATTTTATCTAAAATTGTTTCCGGTTAATTTTCAGAAACATATGCATGTCTTTTAAGGTTAAAAAGCTCTGATGAAGATGATAGTGTTCCAATGCAACCCGGTTCAAGTGAATCCCATGTCTTGTAGGTTTCCTTCCATTTTCATAAAACACCTGAGACTTTCACTTTCATGTATATTACTAACATTGACCTTAATGGTGGCATCACAGCTTTCCCGACAGTTTAGGGGATGATCTTATCGTTGAAGTCAGGGATTCCAAAGGAAGGCACGTGGGCCGTGTAGTTGCACAAGTAGTTAATATTGCTGAAGACCAGGTAAAATGTGTACTCAGATTTACTTTGTTGTATGTTGGTGCAATGATTGGGAACAATCATTACATAGCCATATGTATATCAATTCAGTAAGTACTTACCTTTCCGCTTCTTTCATGCTTCCATACATGATGATTGCGACCCATTCATTATAAATGAATTTAGATTTTCTACTCAAATCTAAAATCAAATTACTTTGCAGACAGACAAACTACGGTGGTGGTCTATATATAGTGAGCCGGAGCATGAACTTGTTGGCAAGTTACAACTGCATATAATTTACAAGACAAGTTCAGACGACACCAATCTTAAGGTAGCTGCCAAAACATATTTTGATATATAGACGATTTGTGATTGACCCCACTAGGTTGTGTGAGAATTGAACCTTTTCTGGCACTTGCACATCATAAATGAATTAACTGAGTAAAGCTTAAATTTTTTGATGTCGATTAATTGTTCTTATCCTTCATTGGGACCCAGTGTGGCTCTGTCGCAGAAACTGTAGCTTATGACATGGTAATGGAAGTTGCCATGAAGGCTCAGCAGTTTCGACAGCGCAATCTACTTATTGATGGTCTCTGGCAATGGTTGCTAACCGAGTTCGCAGCATACTATGGTGTTTCCTCAATATACACTAAGCTGAGGTATGCAATACTACATAATTGGCGGTCTCTGTAATGTAAATACTCATATTTCGCGAGGTTCCTTCATGTTTTCCATCTCATTTAATCAGATATGTATCTTACATCATGGAAGTAGCTACCCCTACATCTGATTGTCTGAGTTTGGTCTATGATTTGCTGTTGCCTGTGATAATGAAGGGGCATGCAAAGAACACGTTAAGTCATCAAGAGGTACAATATTGACATCACTGACCAGAATAAATCTTTTTTCCTTGTGTATACTTATTGTGTGAAGAATTTGGCATACCATGTCATTAGAATTTTTCAGTATCAGATATCTAATATACAAAATCATTAAATGAACAGTCAGGACACCTCTGGATTGTTTCATTTACCACTTGACATCTAATTGTTGTCCATACACAACTCCATTCACTTATTTGAATATGACATGTCGGTTTAATATATTTATTACACTTTGGATTCTCAATTCTAGAGCTTATATGTTTAAAACATTTCTTTCGATTTATCAAAGATGATCCAACCAGGATCAATGGAAAATCAGTAAGACTTGTGAATCATTGCTACGAACTTGTGAAAATCTTTGAGACTGTCATAAATCGGCTTCTCCAATGATTTCCCCTGTTTTTAATACTTGGGGTTTATTTGTCTAACCAGAATAGAATATTGGGAGAGATTAGGGACCAACTCGAGCATGTTCTTGCCCTCGTATTTGAGAATTATAAATCACTAGATGAGTCGTCACTTTCTGGACTCATGGATGTGTTTAGACCTGCTACTGGTGTCGTTGCTCCTGCACTAGAATCGGCCATCAATTTGTACACCCTTCTGCATGATATATTGTTGCCTGAGGTTCAGACTAATCTTTGCCAGTATTTCCAGGTTAGCAGTATTATATTGATCTTGCACATACATGCATATTCTGTATCAGCTTTAGCATACGATGTTGTATCTTTTATAGGTTGCTGCCAAAAGAAGATCGAGAAGGCACTTGGCTGAGACAGATGAGTACGTAACATGCAACACTGAAGGCGAGTCGATTGATTTTGTTACCATGTGCACCGCTTACCAGAAGATGAAGTCTCTCTGCTTGAACATTAGAAATGAAATCTTCACGGACATAGAGATCCATAATAAGCATGTACTTCCGAGGTTAGTGTTCATATATTCCATGTTGAAGTTGCAAGAAGGCTCTTCCAGTGATTGAAATTGTGTATCTTGGCACACCACGACATCGTTGGTTTGTGTTTGTTCTTTGCTCACTACCATGTAAAGTTACATCGAGTGAAGTTGCTAGTTGGTTTAGTTTCATTTGCTTGAACAAGACTTGGCATAAGGACCCTAAGGTTTGGTGTGTGTGTGTGTGTGCTTAAATGCACGCAGCACGCTCGGGTATTTCCTTAGTTGAGCTGCAGCAAATTAATGCCCTGTAGCGATACAAGCCTTATATAATCGATATGATTCTCACTTGCTTAGGTTTTGACCACAAATTTCAGTTTAACTAATCTTTAAACTTTGGAATCCTGTCTCTTCCCATATTTTAGTCAGATATGCCTGCTTTAACACACATATTTATTTGTATGTTTTCTCACGCAGTTTCATAGACCTTCCAAATCTATCCGCGTCAATATATAGCACAGAGCTGTCTAATCGAATGCGAGCCTTCCTTATTGCATGCCCTCCAACTGGACCATCACCTCCTGTTGCTGAATTAGTTATTGCTACTTCAGATCTCCAGAGGGATATTGACAGCTGGGGAATTAAGTACTTTTCTTCTTCTTCTTATTCTTCTTATTTATGCCTATCTTTCAAGCCTGCCTTAATTTTGCTTATAGCTCATACATAATCTGTGTAACAGTCCTATCAAAGGCGGAGTTGATGCAAAGGAGCTGTTCCATCTGTATATTATGATCTGGATTCAAGACAGACGTCTTGCATTGCTTGAGTCATGCAAACTAGATAAGGTGAGTTTATTTTGGAGATTGTATCTTTTATCAACAGTCATATCCATAATTTAATTGATGATGCCATAAGCCATATTATATCACAGCGTAGTCCAATATGTTTCTGCCTCTTATTATTGTATAAACAAAACACTTTGCTACTATAAATGCAGATAAAGTGGGCAGGGGTTAGGACAAAGCATTCCACTACCCCTTTTGTTGATGGAATGTATGACAGGCTGAAAGACACACTAAACGAATATGACGTCATCATTAGCCGGTGGCCAGAGTATATATTTACCCTTGAGAATGTAAGTTTTTGTGCAATTTTTAGCTGAATTTCTTTTGATGAAGCACCTTAGTATTAGTATAGCAGGTTAGAGTTTGCTCCATCGAAATGTACCAATAATAAGTCTGCCGTTGGCAATGTATCAATTGTTGTGGCCTTGTGCACGCTATCGCATGTGTGAATGTGAATCTCAAAACAGGTGGTGAAAACTGTTAAGTTGTTCAAAGTCCTCTATAAATTAAAAACATTACATCTTACATGGGATAAATCTCTGTTAGGCATTTGAAACTTTTTGGTATAAATTGAGTTGTATCCAAATTGGTTTCATATGGTGCTTCCTTGCGCTGGTATGCAATGCCGTATCCTGTTGCTTTTATGTCTCTGATTTGTAAGCTCTTCTTATGAGGGTGCTTTATTGTTGTGGTGTTTGGCGTTCTTATTGTTTGTGATTTTGACTTTTCAATTCCATTATAGGCTATTGCTGATGTTGAGAAGGCAATAATGGAGACCCTGGATAAACAATACGCGGATGTTCTGGCTCCATTAAAAGAAAATATTGGACCAAAAACGTTCGGACTCAAATATGTTCAGAAACTAGCCAAAAGATCGGTCTGTCCATATGTTGTCCCTGACGAGGTTAGAAATTAAAAAAAATTCTGCTTCACTTACCTAAATGTTTAAGTGCTTCTCATATAGATATAGAACCTCACGCCTTTTTTTTTCTCCTTGGAATTCTTATACTTACAAGTTTGATCTTATTGTTCCTATGTAGTTGGGCATACTTCTGAACTCTATGAAGAGGATGCTTGATGCACTTCGTCCTAGGATAGAAATGCAGTTCAAGTCATGGGGATCCTGCATCCCAGATGGCGGAAACACAGCTCCAGGAGACAATCTTAGTGAAGTTACAGTGATGCTAAGAGCAAAGTTCCGAAACTATATCCAAGCGATCGTGGAATTACTTTCGGAAAATGTGGGTAACATTCTGGCTTCTTGGGTTGTCTGTTTATTGTTTTATCAAGAAAAATGATGATGGCTTTTGTCTCTGTTAAGTGTTACCTAGTTCATATGAGATATGGGAGTAGCTTTGTGAGCTTTAGTATGAGTTTCTTGAACTACTTCGGACAGAAAAGAAAAAAAAAACAGCTTAACATTTGCATTCATTTATAGCTTTGATGTGACTATTGAGTGCTTTAGTTGAAGCCCATATGAAAGTTATTCAGTTTCTCATAGTTATATAGTAAAATCTAAAATCGATGGACATTCATTTGCTAGCTTAGTTCTATATTCAGCTTCTCATTATCGGCACCATACTGAGGAGAACTATCTGAATACTTCTAAATATCTGGAAAGTTATGCTATATGACGTATTTCCCTCTGTCTATTCTTCCAGGCCAAACTCCAGAATGCTACAAAACTGAAGAAGATACTCCAGGACTCGAAAAATAATGTTGCAGAAGCTGATGTAAGGAATAGAATGCAGCCACTCGTAGACCAGCTGACCAGCACAATTAGTCACCTTCATTCAGTCTTTGAAAACCAAGTGTTCACCGCCATTTGTCGAGGTTACTGGGACAAGATTGGTCAGGTACTGTTATTGTAGATGGAAACATTAATTTTTCTCTTTTCGGCTTCATCTATAAAGTGTAGTGATGATGCAGGAGGTCCTAGGTTTCTTGGAAAATCGGAAAGAGAATAGGGCTTGGTACAAGGGTTCAAGAGTTGCAGTTTCTGTAAGTATCTCTCAAGGACATAGTGTACTTGTTTACGTAGCTAGCATGCAAAAAGAAATTTAATTAATGTCCACATTTTTGCGATTTCCTTCAACTCAAAGTCAGCCTTTCAACCATGGAATGATGGCCCCCTGCATCGTTAGTTAATCATGCACTGACTGAGATTTTACTATTTATGTTAAACGTACTGCGTTGGAGCTTAAACACGATACATGGTTGTCTTTTTAGGTTCTGGACGATACTTTTGCATCCCAGATGCAGCATTTGCTTGGAAATTCCATTCAGGAAAAAGACCTAGAGCCACCTCGATCAATTATGGAAGTGCGCTCTATCCTCTGCAAGGAAGCACCTAACCATAAAGACAACTCTTATTACTACTAACCCTTGTTTATCGGGAGAAGAGACAAAAAAGCTGCCTATCGGTTTTCCAACTGTAAAACGCCAGCAGATGACATTATAGGCTGACCATGACTATGGTATGAGCGAAGCAGCTGGACCACATTGCTGATCAAGATGCTGCACTATTGGTCGCATCATTTTCTTTGAACGCTTTCGATGGAAGGGAAATACGCGGTTCTACTTCTCCTAATGTATCATTCCGGCTTTCTACAGAGAATTGTACTCTTATATTATCTACAGAGAAGTATATATAAATGTGTCGGAGCTAGATGTAAACATTCACAGCCTTGCAATTGGCCATTCACAGAAAGGTAAAAAGAAAGTACTTAAACTTATTTCGATCTGTTGGACTCTCTATGAAGAAGGTTTCTGGTACTCGATGAGCTATCGGAAGAGGATTATTTTTGCGAATACCCTATAGGACACCCGACTTGCTAATTACAAAGCCTGTTGTGAATATTCAACATGTAGTAGTTACAAGGTACATGGTTCAAGTCGTCTGCGTTTGTTAGGTTCAGTCCTTATCAAAAAACTATCAATGGGACAGTTTTTTATTTTGAAATTTTTTCTTAAAATAAAACGACCTTTTACTTTAAAAACGGGCATTTTTGTCTATTTGAAATTATAAAAATGGAAAATTTATATAATCATTTTCCCCAAATTTACATGGGAGTACTTTATATAACAAAAAAATAAAATAAAAATAAAAAACGCAGAGGGGTAAAAGTGGGAAATTGTGATTTTTGGGGGGCAGTAAACGGAGACGAGGAAGAAGAAGACACGGTCGTTGGTTGAGGTAGAAGAGCTGCCTGCACTTTCCGCTGTGCAAACGTCTCCCACTTCTTCTCCTCGCCCAAATATTGACCGATCCTCCCTCCCAACTTCAATTTCTTCTTCGTTGACTCAAAACCTCCGCCGCATTTTACCTGCTAAAACTAAACCTCCTCTCCCCGAAATTCACGCAACTCCAGTCTTCGTCCATCTCCTTCCGAATGTCACATCAGAAGCCCTAACTGTTGCTCAGGTGACATCTATCGCGATCGCCTTTATTCAATATTGTGTGGGAGAGAGCAGATCTAGGGCTCGTTAATCGATAGTGAAGAAGAAGAAGAAGAAAAAAAAGTCGTTTTTCATGTACGCTGTTTATCATGACCGGAATTGACCACGGTAGACCTCCTCTGATTCCGCATCCACGCTGTTTGCTATCTTCTCTCATGGAATGGCAAATCTCGTCTTCAACGGGAATCGTCAGACTAGTGAATTAGACCAGGTAAAGTAAAACTTTTCCTCCAATTTTTAATTTTGCATTATAATGTAATTTACCATCCACCTGATTATGTTTAAATTTCCAGTCTTTGCATAGATCCATAGTCGATCACAAATAGGTTAGGTAGACAATAATGATGCTGGTTTATGTTTTTCTGCTATGGCCGAGATTGCAGGTTTTAACTTCCCTAAAGAAGGGTGCTCATCTGCTCAAATATGGTCGCAAAGGGAAGCCTAAGTTTTATCCATTTAGATTATCAAGTGTAAGCTTTACTGTATTTTAAGTTGATTCAGTGGCCAAAGTTTTATGCTACTTAAACTACACTTCTTGGTCAGCATTTACCTCTGAGTTTAGTTTGCTATTAGTGCTACGCGAGTGTGAATTTCAACCATTTTGTCCCTGCCTAGAAATCATGGAACTTTTTCATATTTATTGAGAATGTTTTCATCTAAATATTATTGGGTTTACTGTCTGATGACTTGTCCCCACCAGTTCACCATTATACCTCATTTGCTATCTTTCGATCACGATATACCTGATTAAAGTTCTCTTCTGTTGAGGAACACCATTTAGGTCATTTAATGTGTTTGCTACCCTTTTATCCTGATTGTAGATAAAATATTGCACTTAGATGCTGATGAAAATTGTAGCTTTTTTAATTATGGTCAAGGGGTTTGTCAATGCATCTGAAGGCCAGTAGTTTTATTTTTATTTCTCCTGATGGTCCAGGACGAGTCTTCATTAATTTGGGTGTCAAACAGTGGGGAAAGAAGCTTGAAGCTGTCAACAGTGTCAAAAATTGTTCCTGGGCAAAGAACTGTGAGATTTACTTTTTATATCCATATAGCCTTTCTCGTTTCAACTGTTCCTACTGTATTGTTTCATGTATTCGCTGAAATACTTGATATTTTAAAATACCAGGCTGTGTTTCAACGATTTCTGCGACCTGATAAAGACTACTTGTCTTTTTCTCTCATATACAACTACGGAAAACGATCTCTTGATTTGGTAATGAGAAAATGTCCAGCATTCTCCAGTAGCAAATTATTCTATATATGTTTATTAACATTTTGAGTTGAACTGTTGCCTGTAATTTTCATTCCTATCTGCATCAGATTTGCAAGGATAAAGTTGAGGCTGAGACGTGGATAGCTGGCCTCCAAGAGCTGATAGTTTTCAGGCGAGGTGGGCGTTCAAAGATTGATGGATGGAGTGAAGGGGGGCTCTACTTGGAAGTAATATCTTATACTTGAGACTTTTACTGCCGCCTTAATGTTTTAGTTTGTCATTATTTGTATGTGCACTGTTTTGCATATAGCAAACATGGATGCGTTAGCGTAATTTTATGTGCACTGTCAGATAGATAGTCGCCTGTGTGTTTTCATTAATGGTAAGACTTCTTGACGATCAAATTTATGGAAGCATGCTGTTTTTTCAAAGAGTCATGTTGTATGGTTTATTCTCGTCCGAGTGATTCATCTATTATTATGGTATTTTAGTTTTGAGAATGGGCTTACTTGCATAAAATGTCCATTTAATTTGAATGATTTTTTTATTTAGTCCTCAAATGCAAGGGTTGAATTCAGTTCTCTTAGTGGTTACAGTAACAGTATATCTACCTCTTATTATGATATAAATCAAAATATGGACCGGTCGATAACATGGTGCGTAATGTACAGAATGTTTTGCAGATGTATACTTTATTTCTTTTTTTCATTATTATGTGGGCACTAAATGCTTTTTGAAATTTAAAATTGGCTACATTCAGGACAACAAAGAGCTGAAATTCAGTAGTCCAACTAGCAGCTCCACCAGTGCTCCCTCTGATTTTCGTCCCTCAAACTTGTCTACTAGCCTCGATACAGCTAGTAGCTCCACCAGTGCACCCACTGATTTTCGTCCCTCAAACTTGTCCACTAGACTCGATACAACTTCCTCGCCTAATCGTTATCAACCTGATAGTACAAAAGACTCAGAGAGGTCGTATGTGGAAAAGGAACCAGCAAATATGCAAGCAAAGAATTCGAATTCCGATGTTCTCAGAGTTAGTGTTTCTAGTGCTCCTAGTACTTCAAGCCATGGATCGGTGCCAGATGACTGCGACGCCTTAGGCGATGTTTATATGTGGGGTGAAGTTATTTCTGATGATTTTGTCAAGGTTGAGCCCCAATCCAGTTCCAATGTTGTTAGTGCTAGAGTGGACGTGCTTCTTCCTAGGCCGTTGGAGGCTAACATAGTCTTGGATGTTCATCATATTGCCTGCGGGGTCAGGCATGCCGCTATAGTTACAAGACAAGGTGAACTTTTTACCTGGGGTGAAGAATCTGGAGGACAGCTTGGTCATGGTGTTTGTAGAGACATCATTCAGCCTTGCCTTGTCGAGTCATTATCAGCTAATAGCATCGATTTTTCTGCTTGTGGGCAGTTCCATTCCTGTGCAGTTACTATGACCGGAGAACTATATACTTGGGGAAATGGTGCTCACAATGTTGGTCTTCTTGGTCATGGTAATGATGTCAGTCACTGGATACCCAAGAGGGTTTCTGGTTCACTTGAAGGACTTCAAGTTGCTTCCGTAGCTTGTGGTCCGTGGCACACAGCCATAATAACAACAACAGGACAACTCTTCACATTTGGTGATGGAACATTCGGGGTCTTGGGTCATGGAGATAGGGTCACTATATCATTGCCTAGAGAAGTCGAATCTCTATCTGGCTTGAGGACAATTGCTGTTGCGTGTGGGGTGTGGCACACTGCCGCGGTGGTTGAGGTCATTGTGGCACACTCGAGTTCGAGCATTACTTCTGGGAAACTGTTTACTTGGGGCGACGGGGACAAGAATCGTCTTGGTCATGGAGACAAGGAGCCTCGACTTGAACCTACATGTGTACCCGCTCTAATAGATTATGATTTCAGCAAAATAGCTTGTGGGCATAGTTTGACTGTTGGGTTGACTACATCTGGGAATGTTTTTACCATGGGGAGTACTGTCTATGGTCAGCTTGGCAATCCACTTTCTGATGGAAAGTTCCCAAGCGTGGTTGAAGATAAACTTGCTGGAGAGTCAGTAGAAGAGATAGCATGTGGTGCATACCACACTGCAGTCTTGACATCGAGGAATGAGGTTTATACATGGGGAAAAGGTGCTAATGGGAGATTGGGCCATGGTGATACTGTAGACCGAAAAACTCCAACTCTTGTTGAAGCTTTGAAGGATAGGCATGTCAAGTATATTGCATGTGGTTCAAATTACTCAGCAGCCATATGTCTTCACAAATGGGTATCGGGCGCTGAACAGTCCCAATGTTCGACTTGCAGGCAAGCTTTTGGGTTTACTCGTAAGAGGCATAATTGCTATAACTGTGGCCTTGTGCACTGTCACTCATGTAGTTCTAAGAAAGCTATACGAGCAGCTATGGCCCCTAATCCCAGTAAGCCGTATCGTGTCTGTGACTCATGCTATGTTAAATTGAGCAAGGTTCTGGAAATGGGCGGGGCTAACATGAAAAATGTAGTGCCTCGATTCTCAGGTGAAAACCGAGATAGACCAGACAAATCTGAACTAAGACTCTTGAAGTCCTCACTTCCTACAAATATGGACTTAATCAAGTTGCTGGATAACAAAGCTGCGAAGCAAGGAAAGAAAAATGATACTTTCTTATCGGTCCCCACTTCACACACACCATCAGCTTTACAACTAAAAGATGCTTCATCTAGTACCACCCGGAATCCTCCTAAATCAGCCACAGTACAGTCGAGAGTTAATTCGAGATCCATGTCTCCTATGTCAAGGAAACCAAGCCCTCCTCGTTCAGCTACACCTGTTCCTACAATCTCTGGGCTTTCTTTCTCCAAAAATGTTACTGAAAGCCTACAAAAAACTAATGAACTTCTAAGCCAAGAAGTGGAAAAATTGCGTGCTCAGGTATAGTGTTTACAACCTTCATGCTAAAAAGTTTTGTATTCCAAAAATATCAAATAGCACAAGATAGAAAAGATCTCTCATGTTCTAACATTTGCATTTTATAGGTGGAGGGTTTGAGATTACGATGTGAGTTTCAAGAACTAGAGCTTCAGAAGTCACAAAAGAAATCTCAGCAAGCTACGATACTGGCTGCTGAGGAATCTGCGAGATCTAAAGCCGCCAAAGAAGTTATCAGGTCACTTACATTGCAGGTAACTGTGTGACCTACCACGGAAATTTGTTTTCCTTCTCTTTTATGTTTTTAAACGGAACAAAAGGTGGCATTCGGTGGCTGAAACTACAAATTTAATTTCATAAAGAAATATTCATTTGCTCACTAGTAACCAGAAATCGCTTCTGATATAAGTATTGAAGGCTTCTTTATGTTATTACTGCATTGATTGAAAACCCAAAAGTATTCTTTTTGTTTATCTCTCAGTGCTGATCAGCAGAGCATTATATGTAGTCAGGAATAGCATTGTCAGAAGTTATTGAACCTGGCAACATAGCGTAATTTTTTAGTCTTTTTTTTTTGGAGCTCAAAAAATGTATTTCCAGCAAACTCATGCATAACTTCCTTACTGCATATTGTTCCAGCTTAAAGACCTGGCAGAAAGAATCCCTCTTGGGTCTAATGAAGCTTCGAAACAAACGTACATCCCAAATATCTTGGAGCAGCATGAATTCAGCTATCCAGATGGGACAGGAGACCTCCACTCTAGATCAAATTCTGCCCAGGATTCTGTATTGGATTCTCCGATTCGAGGAACTAGTCAAAGTGTTGAAGATACTCCTAGGAGGCGATCTGACACATCTCAACCAAACTGGGCTCCTCAGACATCCATTAGGAAGGCTGAAGTAAATGGTAGGTTGTCAAATGGTACAGAAGGGGTTAGCACCAGCACCTTTAGCAGCTTTTCTGAACATGCTACGAAAAGAGGCTCAGATGCTTTTCAGGACGGAGACAGCATGAAGAGTACTGATTATTCAGCATCTAGTAACAGCAATCAAGTAGAAGCTGAATGGATAGAACAGTATGAACCTGGTGTTTATTTAACTCTTGTGGCGTTTGGTGATGGCACTAGAGATCTCAAACGTGTTCGATTCAGGTATATATTTGCTTTTATTATTACTGAAAGTGTTTTTCTTTTCCAGTAAATAATTGATTTCTACCCTTTGGTGGTTGTTGCATGTGCTTCGGTTTGTTCCAAAGCATTTATCCCAGAAAAGCTCACTTGCTTATAATCATGATAATGCAGCCGTAGGAGATTTGGGGAACATCAAGCAGAGAGTTGGTGGTCAGAAAACCGTGAAAAGGTATACGAGAGATACAATGTACATGTATCTGAGAAATCTGTCTCTGCTCGTACACCCCGGGGATCCGAAGCTTCCTTTTCTCAGTCATCAATAAAGTAATGAAGTCTGAGAATATTAGGACATTGTGAAGAAGTTAATACACAAATCTACCAAGGCATCCAGCAGCACCTTCTCCTATTATTTCCTCCTCCACTTTAACCAGTCCATTTTGTCTTCATTTCTTATTTGGATTCACTTTCATTATGTTGGATGTACTTTAGTGTATATATATGATGAGATCACTGTTGAGGTCCATGAAGTATTTTTTGTGGATGCCACACTCCATTTCACTATGACTTTTATTATGTTTTAGGAGTCAGGTGACGCTGATCCCTGTGATTTTTAAACAGGTTTGTTTGTGGATGCCACACTCCATTTCACTACACTACACACACAAAAAAATACTATCTTCTTTTTGCAAGTGCTAGCCTCCTCATCTTTCCACAAATGTATTATATGTTCTTCCTCACTCAACTATGAATGTTACCTTTTGAGTAATTTGTTAGTCCATTCAGGCCCCCTCTCCACCATCTTCCTTTTCCTTTTGTCCTCCTAATTCAAAGAATATATTTTTTTTAACATTTATCCTTTTTTGATATTTCACCCACCAACAAATACTTCATTTGAGTAATAAAAAAAATGTAATGAATTTTGGATTTTTTTTTTCCTGATGTTGTTTGATTGAATAAAGATATCTATTTTCACTCTAGCTGTATTCGTTGGAGATTCAAAAAATGGAAAGTTTACACTTTGTTAGTAGCTTAATCTCACAAGCAATTAACTCTATGATTGTAACAAATATCTCATTTTTTTGTCCAAGTCCAATTGGCTTAAGAACAACATACGTAATTATCTTTTCAATAATGCACATGTACATGTGTAGGCTGCATGCTACACATCTCAACTGATTTGCTCCTCTCCATCACCTTTTTATTTTCGTCTTTCTTATCTCAAGTGTCACTTTGCTTCCTTCATCTTTGTAAGATAAATGAATACAAAACATGTTGATAACATACAATATTCTCATTTAAAATTTCAGACTTGTGCCTTTGAAGTTAAAACTTCAGTATTTCAGTTCAATTCATCACCTCAGTTAGGAGTTAGGACCTTTGGTTAAGCACTTAATTCGATTCTCTTAGTTTAAAAGTCAAGTATTATACTCGAATACTTGATCATTGAGTTAAACTCATTAATTCAAATCTCATATTTAAATCAAGCTACACGTTTTTTCCAACTCAATTCAGTTTCTGTTCAGTCAGAAAAGTCAATTTATAAATACAAATTTTCGAGGCAACAATGTAAGATAAGAGGCGTAACTAAGTGGTAAGAACAGTGATCATCATTGTTCAAGTCACGAGTTTGAATCCTGATGAAGTTATAGGAGTACTCGAATTGAGTAGGGAGTTATTTGATCCTATTGTTTCCTTAATAAAAAAAAATGTCGAGTATACAGAATCACAAAATTTTGGTATTTCATTTGTTTGGGGTAATGTTGGCATAGATGATGCCTAGCGAAAAAAAGAAGAAGATATACAAATAAAGTGGTGTTGGCATAACTTTGTCATGCTTGCACGCAAGAGAAAACTAAAATTAGGTGATGTGGTCTAATGAAAAATTAACAACTAACAAATCATTGAGACCTAATTAATTGTACCATATGAAAACATGAATCTCAATTATAAATAAAGGCGTGTGTCCTCCACACTCCTTCACACTTGAGCTATATCTACTCTTGCCGACCTCTGTAACTCCTTCTCTAGCTTCATGGCATCTTTCAATAATGATAATAACAAGCTGCATCTCCAAAGCTCAGTTGGCTTGGATCTTGAGCAGCAACCTCAAGACCATGATCATCAAAATGATGATGAGCCTGAGTTTGACTACTCCAAGAGATCACAGTGGCTGCGTGCAGCTGTGCTTGGAGCCAACGACGGGCTAGTCTCGACCGCTTCCCTGATGATGGGCATCGGAGCAGTCAGGCAAGACATCAAGGCCATGATACTGACCGGCTTTGCTGGTTTGGTAGCTGGAGCGTGCAGCATGGCGATAGGGGAGTTTGTGTCTGTCTACTCTCAGTTAGACATAGAATTGGCTCAAGTGCAAAGAAACCTCGAAACAAGGCAAAAGACCGCCACAACGGGGAGTGTAGTTGAGGAACAGGAGGTAGAAGGGCTGCCTAGCCCGGTGCAAGCTGCAGCAGCTTCTGCGCTGGCCTTCTCAATTGGTGCAATGGTGCCATTGCTGGCTGCTGCTTTTATCAGAGACTACAAGATTAGAATTGGGGCGGTCGTTGTGGCTGTAACATTTGCTCTGATGGTGTTCGGATGGCTTGGTGCTTATCTAGGGAAGTCACCGGTGGTGAGATCTGCTCTGCGGGTTCTGATCGGAGGCTGGCTGGCCATGTCCATCACATATGGCTTAACAAAGTTGATCGGAGCAAGTGGCCTTTAAAAGGTTGAAAAGCAACTTGTTATCATATCCTGCTTTGGCTTTAATTTGGCTCCCTCCTAAAATAGACCCAATGAACAAATGTAAGGCTTGTAATTTGAAATACAAAGAAAAAGTTGCAAATAAAACTAATATGAAGGAGAAATGTGTATATTATGGGAATGGGAATATAGCCAGATAAAAAATGCACAACAAGGAAAAGTATGACCCACCCTGAAAATATAAACACCATCTTAAAAAGAACCAGACTTGGTAGTGTCAGCAGAATGATCACTGGCTTCATCATTATCACGCTTTGATGAAAACAAGTTATGATATGCGAAGTCAGAGTCGTCATCCATAGATGTACATCTCTGAGGTTGCTCTCGGGTAAGAACAGGCTGGGAGCCATTTCCAAATGAATCGCATGAGTCAAATTTCACTTCCTCCACACGATCTCGGGTAAACTCTGGCTGGGAGCCATTTCCAAATGAACCATACGAGTCAAATTTCACTTCCTCCACACGATCTCGGGTAAGCTCTGTCTGGGAGCCATTTCCAAATGAACCATACGAGTCAAATTTCACTTCCTCCGCGTGATCTTGGGTAAGCTCAGGCTGGGAGCCATTTCCAAATGAACCATACGAGTCAAGTTTCACTTCCTCCACATGATCTCGGGTAAGCTCAGGCTGGGAACCATTTCCAAATGAACCATACAAGCCAATTATCACTTCCTCCACATGATCTCGGGTAATCTCAGGCTGGGAGCCATTTCCAAATGAACCATATGAGTCAAACTTCACTTCCTCCACGTGATCTCGGGTAAGCTCAGGCTGGGAGCCATTTCCAAATGAACCATACGAGCCAAATTTCACTTCCTCCACGTGATCTCGCATACTGTCAGAATCCAATTTTGGGTGTTCCCAGGGATGTTTATCAGTCAGAGGAGAATTCAAGATGGGAGAGCCATCAAAGGAATGCTGATGGTCAAAAATTGCATTCCCTGTAGTAATTAGCTCATGAGCAACTTCATCATGCGATGAGAAACTAGGGGTACTCTCGAACACCTCATCGTTCTTTTTCTTGACAAGTTCGTTGATCCTCAACTGTGCAAGGCTTGCTGCTGATCGAGCTGCTGATGCTGCCCGTTCTGCAGAATCAGCAGCAGCTTGGGCAGCAGCCAGAACATCTTGCAAATGTACATTGACATCACCTCCATGCTCTGAGATTGATGGAAATGTCGTCCCGGATTCTGCAGGAAATGATGGCGAAGATAGCACTGGAGGAGGCATATATGATTGGTACTGCCCACTGTTGACAGTTTTAACTTCATCGAGGAGCTCATAAGTTTTGATTCCAGTACCCCTCTGTGTAGTTTCCTCTTCTTTCAGGTCTGACTGATGATGAGTGCTTTCATATGCCTCTTCTTTGGACGACTTATTATCCGTAGCTGAGACTGGTGGGATGGCTGGTGGTTTAACTGGTTCATTTACTTTGGGCCGCACTGAGATCTTAGGAACTTCAGGAAAATCTAGCCCATCAGAATCTGAATCAGCACCATAATCCTCAATGAGACATTGAGATGGAAAAGGTTCCATTGTCAGGACTTTCTCTTTAGGAAGCGGCAACACAGACCCACTTGCGAATTGAGAAGGACCATTCTGGTAACATAGATATGAAAAACTTAGTAAGGGGTACCCCAGGTAGAGGTAAAGAAGAAAAGAAAACAAAAGAATTCAACTCACGAGCAAATCTTCAGGTCGCTTAAAAATTTCAATCTCTGATGAAGTCGGATCCCAATCCAGCCCATGCTCTTGTGCAATTTCAGTTAATAGTTTAAGCTTTTTCTCGGGTGCTGGAGCGCGGACTGACAACAACTCTATCAACTGAAAGAGTGTACCAAGAGTAATCAAACAGGGAACCATGAATCACAAACAAACCAAAGCATTAAATTGCAGCCATATGCACAATGCACTCGGCCACGACTAAGTTCAAACCAAGTCACACCTGGCGATTAACACCACAATCTGGCCGCAGCTCAGTTGCAGCTGCCACGAATTCTTTTCCATATTTAGAGACAAATAGCATTTGGACAGGCATCAGCTCTGGTAGATCAGCACATCTTGGCGCAGCAAAGCACACACTTGATATCGCTTCTTTCAAATCTAGAGGGCAGTCCCTGGCAATTTCAAGAGTTGAGTTAAGATGAGAAAACAAGTTCCGGGAAGGGAGATTTCACATTATAACCCATTACACATTCTTAGTCTGGAGAATTTAAAGAACATAACATAGAATTAAAATAGAATTCTAAATAATCTGTATCCCATACCCAGACTGAGAGGGCAAACAGATTAACCAGAAACAATAAAGACAACATATTCCACAAGTGTTTATTTTTCCTTCAGGCAACTGAACTTGCCATTGCAATGGGTCTTCTTTTGTTGTGGGCGAAAGAAATCCTTCATGGTGAATGAGAAATTCACGAAGACTGTTTACTGATTACAGCTCAAATGAATTGGGTATGTCCAATAGATCTAATACCGATACGTAGGAGCATACATACTTGGTACAGTTACTCCAAGTGTGACGGTAAGGAGGCTACTGTTTTTATTACTCAACTAAGCCGGAGATATTCTTCTAGTGGCCTCACCTAATATGTTGTGCCCCAAACTCAGTTACATGTTCTAGATGAGGAAAAGAGAAATTACTTCACTTTTCCTCATCAAGATTTTTTGCATTTACTATATAGATGTGTAATTAAGGCTTAAGCACGAGCAAACAGCACTCAAGTTACTAGTTCACGTGAAATATGTATTGTCATAGAGTTGCTTACATTGTCACTTATAGACTCGACCGCTGACCTTCATTAAATCAAGAAAATTCTAAAACAAGAGCAGAGTCTAATTCTAACACGTACTGTTACTTAAAAGGGGAATGCAAAACCTTTGTGTTTCAATAATTGGGATACGCACTGAGATCAGTTCACAGAATAACTCAATTATCTCCTGAGCAGCCATCATATTCTCTTCCCTTATTATATGCTCCACCTAATGATGAAGACAGAGTTATGGGATAGCTTCACGAGTCCTGTCAATGGAGTAAATTTGCACACAGGGTAGGACGAAAGGAACAAAACAAGAAATCATACCCTAATACGTGCAGTTGCTTCTTGACCAGTTTCAAGAAGCTTCGCAATGTCTCGCCGCATCTGCTTTAACTGTATCTCTCTCCTATTCCTCAGCAGCTTTATTCTCGGTATTGTCAACTTGAGAAGAGTTTTACTAAATTTTTGACAAATTTAAACCAGCAAATTTTTAACCAATACAATAGAAAACTACTAACAGAATCTCAAAAATGGTAAATGACAAGATAAGTAAATAATGAAACAATCTAACAATAAAAACAAGTGACAACAATAACATTACCAAAATGTGTAGTGTCGAGACTCAAGGGCATACATAAGCGACCGCAATTTAAAAAGTAATATCGAGTGCAACAAGTATGCCCCAAACGATAATTGATTACCTATACTTCGACTCTGAAAAAAAGACTACATAACTGATTGACCTAACATTTACACCATTTAGCCGATAAATTTGCAATGCTTTTCCAATTTACAAGCTTTTTTTTTCTTTCAAAAAAATCGTAATGGGAAACTCTCAACAGAAAACACAATCTGAATACATAAACATCATCATCAAGATCAGGGTATATTTTAAGATATGAAACAGAATTGGAGTGGAAAAGAGCGGAGGTTACCATTTAGGGCCTTTAAATCCCTTGTTAAAGAAAGAATCAAGCATCGACATGTCCAATTATCGGATCGAGAGAAACCGCTAGAGAGCGATTTGAGACAGAGTTCGGAATCGCCGAGAAGTCCGCGTATTGTAATTTGTAACTTCGTTTTCTTAATGCCTACGATATCCCTTTAATTATGTATTTTCTAAGTAGTTGTTTATTTTGTATTTTCTTAATTTAATTTTATATTATAAATGCCTTCACAATATATTACAAGGTCAAAACGGACCTAGGCCAAAATGCATTTACACCACAAATGATATATTAGATTTTTATTGTCTCAAATGAGTGTTGAGAGCAAATAAAAGTTTAATGGAGGAAAGATATATATCATTGCGTAGCTAACTTAAATCCCTATAACTGTTTACTTCACGCCAGAGCGGACAAAGTTCTTTAGAAGGGAGTTTCTAACCAATTTGCCCCCTTTTCAACCACTTTGCATCATTTGAAACTCAAATAGCTATATTACACCTCTCAAATAGCCAGATTACACCATTTGAAGCTGGTATCATTATAAAACCGGTACGCAGCATACCGGTATCATCTCCAAATCCTATTCCCACCACCTTTCTCTCTCCGTCCGCCATTAACGCTCCTTCCGGGGACTTATGCTTGAGACAAGGTTCTGCCAGCCTTTACAACTTAAGACAATGACAAACTGGGGAACGTTCTTGCAACCATGTCGTGAATTCAATGCCAATAATCGTAGAAGTTTTGATCTGCCAGTGTAGGTAAACTCTTTGGAGTTAAACAGGGAGTGCTCCTAAGATCCTTCCAGGTCCATCTTTGATCCCTGGACAGAAGAGAGTCAAGACAAAGTTCATTGATAAGTCCATTTGCATCATTTTTAAACATGAAAAGCAGAAGACACCAACTGGAAGGAGTGTTAATGGCAGACGGAGTGAGAAAGGTGGTGGGAATAGGGTTTGAAGATGATATCGGTATGCCGCGTACCGGTATTATAATGATAGCGGCTTCCTGCAAGTCTGTATCCTATGTGTACGACACTTGGCTTCAATCTTCTTCCAATTGGTCCACGTAGGTGCCAAATCGAACCGCGTGTGTATTTTTTAAGATTCCGGTTTCCCAGGAACCGGTATTATAAAAAAAAATAGAGTACCGATTCCTGGGATACCGGCATTAACAAAAAATGGGTAATCTGGCTATTTGAGTTTCAAATTGTGCAAAGTGGTTATTGTAGTTTGAAAAGGGGCCAGGGCAAATTGGTTAGAAACCCTTTAGAAGGTCGAAACACGAGTGAAAGTCATTTACACCATAACGACATATTAGACTTTCACTGTTTTCAAATGAGTGTTGGGCGCAAATGAAAAATTCGATGAAGGTGAGCTATATATCGTTGCGTAGCTAATTCAATGTCCTACAACTCTATAGTTCACTTTGAGAGCAACTGATGTCGTTTAGAAGATCGAAACACCAGTGAAAGTCAAACATCAATGCATACCGCTATGATTCCGCATAATGTTCAGACTTGAGGCTAAATGTCCAAACTTAAAAACTAAATATTCAGCCATAAAAAGTACTCTTAAAGCTTATAAAATGTGTTTTTAAATGATATTGAAGGAAAATAAAGAATCTTTAGCTCATACCGGTCATGAATGAAATGAATTTACACCTAAAGTGGCATATTAGACCTTTATTATTTTAAATGAGTTGCTGTGAGCAAATGAAAAATCTAGTGGATGCGAGCTATATATCATTGCGTAGCTAACTAAATGCCCTACAACTCTTCGGTTCACACCAAGAGCATACAAGGTCATTTAGAAGGTCGCAAAACTTGTGGATGTCAGACATCAGTGTGACCCGTTACGAATTCTGCAGCTGTGCTCACTTCAACTCGTGTTTCGACCTTGTAAATGACATTTTCTGCTCTTTAAAGAGGTGTAGAGCTTTTAGTTAGCTACGCAACGACGTATAGTCAGTCTCCATCGGATCTTTAGTCTGTTCTCATCACTCGTACGAACCATCAAAGGTCTAATATGCCGTTAACGAAGTTATTTTTTTAGGACGTTTATACCATTGTATCTGTTATGTATTTTTAAATAAGTCCGTTTTAATTTTTTTATTATTTACAAAAAGTACCCGAATTATAATTGATTGTGAGTGTCACATGTCGAATTCTTATGTGGTTTATAGTTTTTATATTAAATGTTATTTTTATTTATTTATTTAATTCTACCTAAATAATTTGTAAATTGAAACTCCGTAAATCGTGTAGGATCGTCGATCGATAAAAAAAAATTGTAAGTTCTCACCAAATCTGCTAATTTTTATTCAATCATAAACTTAGTTATATGCCAATAGTTGGTAGTCATTGAAATGGGTAAAGTCTGAGATTCTACAAAAACACTTTCAAGAGAAATAAATACTTGGTAACTCGTTGAATCTGTCACCTGGATTGGTAGAGCATTATGGGTTAAACCCTTTTTTAAAAGGGAAAAGTACAATTTAGTTCTCTGAACTACCACATGATTTCAAGTAAAGTACCGAACTTATAATTTTAACAAATCTAGGAGGAGCGCTCCGTTGAGGACACGTGAATAGTGTGAGGACCGTAGGGACACTCTAATGTCACACATTTAACCCCGTTAATTGTGGGCGCGCCACGTGTCACGACGCGTTCACACTACTTTGTAATGTGAACGCAAATGACGGTTGTGACACGTGACGCGTCGTGGAGCCGTTGGATGAATTCATCCAACGACTGAGATGTGTCCTTACGGTCCTCACACTATTCACGTGTCCTGGAGCGCGCCTCTCTAGTACCCAAGTATCAAATTGCAAATAAAAAAATTTAGATTACAAACAGCGTGAATTCTTCCGTCTGCTCTACCTCCAGCTGTGTCTATGGTTGGCTGTGATTTTTCCAGATTCCTTCTTCAGCGCCAAGCTGGTGGTGCTGGCTGGTTTTGACTGTATTATCAAACAGGGCTTCAGCGATACTTTCTTTAGTCGATCAATTGGAGACGGTGCCGTTCTTGCTCATCTCGCTTCAATATCACAGATTTCGCGTGACGGGAACGAATTTAACTAGGAAGGGTTTGAGGGATTCGAGTCTCCGACATCGTTTGTTGATTGAAACACAACCTGGTGAAAGACGAAGCCGAAGAACACGTCGGGTTAGTCGTTCCTCTCTTCTTATACTGTTATTTCGAACGCGATAGAATCCAATTGATGAACGTGGCACGCCCGGGAAAATGGGCTTCATCTTCTTCATATGTGCGTAGAGCTCGCGACTTTGCGCTCGCCGGAACGGCGTCGTCAAGCTCTGTTTCCGAACAAGGAAGCATGAATATCTCGTTTTTACGACTCGTGCCGGAAAACAAGCTGGAGTTGGACCCGGAGCTGAAAAACAGAGGATCATTGTCGATGTACGCTTTTACAGGTTTTTCGGTCTGACTCTGGTGTTACAAAATTTGTTGATTGTATGCATTGTCAAATCTAGGGTTTTATTTTTGGAACATTGATCAGAGCCAAGCCGCCTGCAGCGATGCCCAAGCAAATTAATTATTCATGAGATAAAGGACTTCCTCAGGAGGCCGGATGCACGGTCAGTGAACATCAAGAAGACCAAGGATCAGGTCCGTTGCTTACTAGTACCTGTACACTCTTTGCGTGCAAGATGCTACCAAGGGTTACAAGTTGAAGCAGTTTCTTCCTCCAAGTTTGAGTGTCAAGGATATCTAAGCCTTCAGTAATCATTTTGGCTGTCCAAGTTTTGTCTCATTACTGTTTTCTTTTGGGACTTGAAACTATTTTCATTAATCGAATCTCGGAACTTTTATGACAAAAAAAAAAAAGTGTTGTGTGAGTTGGGTTGTGATCCAGAACCTACTCGTCGATATACAATTCAAAAAGAGAAATGTGTTTGTGTTCGAGTTAATGGTGTTTATAATCTAAGTTTTTTTTATTGCAATTTGATACTAGATTTGTTAAAATTAAAAGTTCGGGGTACTTTTCCCTTTTTAAAATAAACTTAGTTATATAAAACTCATGTTTATTTGAACTTGACTTTCCATAAATAATCATGACCATTTTATAGTGCTGTTACATGATATTGATCATCATATTAGCTCATCCTTGCTCAGAGGAGCATACCCAACTACATAAATGCCCAAATGCTCCATCACAGACGACTTTGTAATATTCTCACTTTTATCCGCCTTGCAAACCAAATAAGTCACCGTCTGCACGACCACCGCAAACACCGCCACCGTCACCAACAACGGGAGCCCTACGACTCCACACGCTATCCGTGTCGCAATCCCAAAACCACTAAGCCCTCCATTAACCACCACCTTCGTGAACATCCACGAAAGCAAAAGGCTACAGGAACTTATAGGAATAAGTACCATGATGGTGAAAAAAGCCTTCCCCTTGATCAAACTCCTGCTCTTACTCAAGGCTTTGAATCCATAACTGCTTTCGAGGATCGCCACCGTGCCACCGAAGATCCATATGATGCTTACATAAATTATCCCTCCGGCGTAGACTAAAGAGATGATGAGCATGGCTAGTGATCCGACGACTTGGTACCGTTGTGATGAGATAGCCCAAATCGGTGCAATAATTGTAAGTCCCATGAGAAAAGTGTAACCAAACATGACTGACCACTCAGCTAGGCTTGTCAACAGGAGCTTCTTCCAAGCCCTCTTGAACGCGCATAAAGTGGTTTTGAAGGTTACGTCGGTGTGTTCTGTGCAGATACAAGCGACAACGTAGGTCAGCGACGAGAAGGAGAGGAGCGAAAGGGCAATGGTCAAAACTATGGAGGCAAGTTTATAGACCAAGAAAGCGGCAAATGCCCAGGAGGAGGCAACAGCATATAGACTTTCGTAACTGTTGTCATATGGATTTGTAGTGGTGAGGTTATTGATGTTTATATCTGGGAATAAGAGTGAGGATAAGGGTGTGGCGAAGATGCTGATGAGGGACAAGGGGAAGGTGATGAAGACGGCGATTTGTGTAAAGAGGTTAGTTTTTGAGGATATGATGTTGAAGGATTCCTTGTAGATGGAACAGATGCTGAGAGACTTCATATCTTTGGATGGTTGATACATTTTTTCTCTGTTCACTTTCTCCCTCCAGATGGACTTTGGATATGTTGATACCTTGCAGGAGATGAGTGGTACTTGTAATGAACGAAATCCCAAGTCTTGTAAGACTTGGTCCAAGTCTCTCGACGTCTGAAAGGTGCAATAAGACAATTGAAACTTAGAAAATGAGAACAGCATTAATATAACATTATTAATTACCCAGATGCCTGGCTCAATAATCCTACTTATCTTTTACAAATGACGCATTGAAGTCTAAAAAACATGGGTGTCAAATTTTGACTACATTTTGCGGAAGAAGAGATCAACAAGATACAATATGCAAACCAAAGAAATAATGAGAGCAAAACAAAAGACAGAGGGCTCCATTCCATGGAAGGATATGCTCATTGCGTATGGTTTGACCAAGTAAGCATTGAACTTGACCGAAAAAAAATAGATTAATTGCATGGTGGGACTTTTAAGGGGCCTAAGCAGGACACTTCTAATGAACCTTCCTCAGGATTGAAATTTATTGCCAATGACTTGATTAAGTTTTTTTTTTTTTTTTTGATTGGACAATGACTTGATATATAGTTGATATGGACATTTAATTATATATCTACAAATATCATAAATTATCTGATAACGTTTTGTTTTGATGTTTGACTTTGCCAACATGTGTTTTTTACTACACCTAGTTTGTTTCGCCAGTAATACTCCAACCATATAGGCCGACTCAATCAGACAAATAGAAAAAACAAATAAATAGACTATTAGCCATGCCAAACGATGGAGTAACTCGCAAGGCATAAGATGTTAACAGGAGAAATTATTCAACCCCTGATTAGTGATTACTACAAGGTTATTTTCAGCACCTAATTAATGCATAGATTTAAAAGAAGGATTACACATGGAAATTTATGAATAATAACAAAAGAGATATTAATCAATTTGTGCCTTTTCAAATCATTTTCTGTTCTTATTTACAAGAGAGACTATTAGCATGTATGCAAATGGAAAGCATAGAGCTTCCACAAAAGGAAGTCGGGATTTTTGAACCTTGAAATTA
This sequence comes from Rhodiola chrysanthemifolia, assembly GCA_033675395.1. Lineage (NCBI taxonomy): Eukaryota > Viridiplantae > Streptophyta > Magnoliopsida > Saxifragales > Crassulaceae > Rhodiola > Rhodiola chrysanthemifolia. The sequence continues at coordinate 19,441,612 of CM066204.1, forward strand.
ACTCATAACCCACACTTGCGTATGTGATGCAAGTTAAAGGTAGAAAAACAGTCATTACTTCTATTGATGATAGCACTCACCATTATTATGTAAGTGTCCGTCTTCTAAACCATACGTCTCAATTTTCCAGTTAGCAGGAGCAGGACCTTCGCTGTTGATTTCTTCGTTTGGGTCTACAGAATATCACAAAACCTGCTTCAGTTATTTAGCACAACTATTTATGTCATTTGGATAGTGAAAGTCTGTAAATGCGGAGACAGTTTCTTTCAAAGGTATATATTGAATGTCAAAAACGAAAATGTCTCGCCGGAATGATTACAACCTGGTGGAGAAGAACTGGGAGCCCCTGAACATGTATCCCTCAAAGCCCTCAACAATTACTCTCACCGACATTCTGTACCGTCAGAAGATGCAGTGGTTAGTTGTCATAGGTAAACCGCAAAGAATAGAGGGTGCCAGCAGATCTTGGGGCAGTTAGGATGAATTATTCCAGTCAAACTGGGAGTTATCAAAGCCGTCGATGGAGTCCAAACCATTGAGAAGTTGAGTCCTCATATCCTAACCATTGCCATATCCATTCTACCATTCGTAGATAAACAATTGTTCACTGTGTTTCCAAGCTAAGTAACCATTACTGTGATGGGTGGACATCATCGTCTCCTTTTCCTGTATAAATTATGAACAGACCTTTGAGACTCATTTCCATCAGCTTCAGGAGCTGGCAGTGGCACACTATCAGACGACATTGGTTGGGGATTGTTAGATGGGGCAATAGCGCCAGCTGTATGAGATGGGGCAACTGGGGAATGGACTTGAGCAAGTGTATTGGATGGATCGAAAGCTTGATGCCTGCCTGCCCTATATGAGCTCTGACCATTGCTCAAGGAATTTTGCCGTCTTGAATTCGCATAATTTCTATGCAGAAGTCGAGGGCCAGTATTCAAAGAGGTAGGTGAAGATAGTATGTTGCCTGCAGAAAGCGCCCCATTTCTGGCAGCTTGTTGGAGGTCCTGATCACTGTCATTGTTTCTTAGAGTTGTCGTAATTGGTTGCAACTGCTGCGGTAAGGGTTGAGCATCCTCTCCATGTCGTGATGGGCCATTGCGATGTGCCGAGGAATTGGTTCGCCGAGGGAACCTGACAAGACTCTCTGGCAAGACAAAACAATTACTGAATGTCACGATTAAAACAAGAGAAACGAGTACCAGCACAATACACAATCAACATAAACCCTTCTTAATGTTTTCAAGGAAACAACCTACAAGTGATGCTACGACAATAAAATCACATTGCCTAACGATGCAAGAAATAATGAAATACAAGGGTCGCTACCCAGTCAGAAATTAATAAACAATCGGTGGGCTGTGAGTGTTTGCTTAACCCTGAAACTGAAAGTATTTGAAAGTGGGTAAGTGTGCTATAATCATCATCATACTGGCACGGGCAGTTGGAACTCGCATATCAACATAGATTCTACATGAAACTAAATTAGAGACGGGCAATTTCAGTTTCAAATATGAATTATTTTCTAAAACATATTTGCTCCTTTAAGCATCTCATGTGATTTGCAAATCCAATAGGATTAACGATCAATGTGCTACCACAAAAAATAGCTGAAATAGGAAGAAAAAAAAAACATAGACAGGCTTCAAAGTTCAAAAGGCATACCCATAGGTCCTGTCCCTGTTTCTCGACTGTAATCAATCAGGTCTACCATACTGTTGACCACCTCTGATATCTGCATTCATCAACAGCATGCCAAACCACGGTCAAAATTGATAAACATAGAAAGCGCAAAGGGTTTCAGTTTGTCGCCACGAAAAAACTGTTTTTCCACAGTAGGACTTATTGCAGTACATTCGTTCAATAGATATCAAGCCAGCAACCCCAAATAGTTTTCCAGTATAACAGTGTAAATTCACACGTCATTGCAGTCATCTAGCATAATGAAACGTTGACAGCAAGTTCAGAATGATGGTGCAGAGCCAAATCACTACTTGTCAATTGATTTAAATTAGGTTTATGGGTCTCATCGCAGTACTAATTACCTGGAGGAATCGGAGATATCTCCTGGTGTACCCTAAATCATTGACCAATGGCACATCCAAAGCTTTGGCCGAATTACGGGCCGACGAAACAACCCTGTACAGTTAAACCTCATCAATCACATTGGTGCATTGCAAATCATTTGCTCCAGATTCTTTGTCTATCTCGAAACATAATCAGAAACATAATAAACTACAGGAAAAGCCAGATAGTGATTGTGTTTATAGCCAGTGACAACATGTGTACTTTGTTTTATTAAAAGGTACCTAAGAGTGTGATTCGAAAGCAATACGAAAACTTTTTTAAACTAAGATGATCTGAAAACTGCAGCAGCTTTCAGAACAAACGGAACGTTCAACGCAACAGAAATATCAAATGCTCAAAAGGACCTAAATGGCAAAGCACTAAGGGCTATGGCAGGCGGTGCCCACATAGAAGCTACAATAAATTTAAATACCAACTCATCTTCAACAACTCTATAGTAGAAACTTACGTGTTGCAATTACTTTGCAACTTTGGAGCTGATAAACTTGGATTTGAATTTTGAGAGGCATCATGATATTTCCGAGCCGCAGCAAGCCGTCTTACCTGTATGGTCCACATAAAGATGGTCAAGACATCCAATACGCTAATCACTGAAATGTCGTCAGCCCAAATACATCTGTTAGAATTAGTGTATACATTCTACGGCAACATATCCATCAACAACCATGCTAAAAGATGTTAAGATACAAATAAAAGAGGGGATATATCACAGTTGTGTGCCGAATGTGTCATAATCGCAACTAGTGCATCAAGCAAAGGCAGAGAGTATTTGTCACAACCATTTAATATATGCGATTATTTTCCGAACTGTAATATATATATATATGAAGAGGAGCACTCAAATGTTACTCCTTCTTAGAGTGTTATGCGATCATTTGATCTAAAGGTGCACAACTGTCCAAAAAGTGAAAGTTGTTTGTCTTTTTGCACTTTTGTCTTTTACCTAAAAGACAAAAAGTGCAAAATGACAAAAAAACACTTTTTGGACAAATCTCAACCTTTAGATCATTTGATCTAAAGGTGCACAATGAGTTAATAGTTAACACCCTAAGAGGTGTTAACATTTGAGCACGCCACTATATATGAAAGTACGATAAAAAGTTTATCTCAGATTTTGGTGAAAAAAATACAAAAAAAGGAAGGAAAAAACAAAAAAGTATGCATCAAGATTCAGCTTCACGCCTCTAAACCCTAATTAAAGATTCAGCTAATAAACGATATAATTCTAATAATTACTGTATATACTAGCTCTCAACCATTTTGTAGCAAGTTATAACTTATAAAACATCCAGATCAATCTAAGGAAAATGAAAAGATCCAGAGACGGTTTTTAATCAGCGAAAATTCTTAAGAAGTCACTGACTGGTTGCTTAAAGATTATCAGTACCAGAGGCAATAAAACTCCGCGAGGAATTAGTTCTTCATGTCGGCGAGTACAAAACTCCCAAGAGCAAATCTGGCAAATTTTTAATAAAAAAACTCATCAAATGGGAAAAGGGAGGGAGCAGGGGTTACAGATTAATGATGTCTGCGATGAAAGTAGGCAACCAAGTTGTAAATGTGAGTGTAGATAGAAAACAAAAGCACAACATTAAAGATGTTACTGTGAGTTATGACTAGATGATGATTGGATGTGTGTATTCAAAATGTGGACACACTAAAGTTCAAAAATGTGGGACGTGGACTGATAATACCTTCAAGTCTGCAGAGAAAATAATGCGCAGTTGACCATCACGGACAACACGAAGCTGATCAAACACACTTTCATGAGTTGCTTTGGCACAATGTAAAATGGTTTGACCAGAAGCACTATCATGTTCTTCACGAGGCATATCAACATACAGAAGCTCTTCAAAAGTCCCACTTTCATACTTGACTTTAAAAAGTCTCGACAAAACCACGGCAGTAGCTTCTGATAAAATGAATGCATTCAGAGAGTTCAATAAACGAAAAAAGCTTAAGCCATCAAAGCCAATGCTGGAAAGCTAGGGGTGTTTCCACTTGGAGATTTAATCTGATTTATAACCAAATAATTATGAGCTGGGTCACCACTTTATAACTTCCACTAAATGGGGGCAGAATCTCCTTATAATTATTATTACAGCCTTAATTAGCTTACAATCTAAAGGTACATACCAAACCCTCGGCCTGGATTGCGATTGCATATTCCACAATGCCACACATCCTGCAAATTTACAATGGGTGATAGATGGTCAATCGCAATACTGTATGTTTAAGCAGCCAATCAACTTAGAAAATCTGAATGCAGTTCCACGACAAAATTGTTAACTTCTCGTCTACTTGTCATTTTTGTGACAAGAAGACAAAAAGCAATTTGGTTTAGGGTGGATTATATTTCTCTCAAAAATAACATTTTCTTATAGATTACGCTATTTTATAAATATATACCAGTGCAAAAATAAAAATGATACTACAGATGAAATTGACTAGTATATCTCTATCAGGGACCACACCTGACGGAAAACGTGGGAAATTGGCCTGCCACTTTCATACATCGATACACACCATTTCATCTTAGCATGGGGAGCAAAGTATTCCGAAACAAACTGCCTCCAGAAATCAATATTGTTATCCTGGAATGGGTCAAGCCACAATAGGAATAAGGAGCCATTCGCCAATATTCAGAGCACAAAGAACGTTTTCAGGGAGGTGTCTCACCAGTGGCCTGTGTCGTTGATGATACATAAATTGAGTTAGACGGTGAGCACAAGTCCCAGGTTCATAAGGTGGTTTCTCAGGGTCTAGCAACGACAAATTCTGTGTTGGGAATTGCTGATGCAACTGAGACATCTGCTGCTGGGGTATCACCCCCAAATGTTGTTGTTCTTGCTCTTGCAGCTGCAAAAGTCTGTGTTGATTCATGATATCCATTTGAGCGACAGAAGAATTAAGTGGAGGTTGCCTAGACAAATGGAGCAACTGCTGCTGCTGGATAAATAATGACTGGTCTGACTTGTGAGGCTCCGCTTTAGCAGGAGCTAGCCCTCTCATACTGTGCGTGTGTGGTTCCAGCTTTGCAGAGTCATTCCAGAAGGGCTGTCCATGAAAATCGCTACCCGACTTCTGTTCAAAATTTACAGGCAGGAAAACACCTCTATTTCTTTGGTATGATTGCGGCAGATCACGGTGGTGGCCATTATGAGTGGCGGAAAAATATTGTAAGGAAAGTTGTTGGTTATGTTGAAGGCTTTGAGAATCCTGCGACTGGGGCTGCTGATACCGCTCCTGCTGATCTGGCAACATCTGGTTGCCTACTGAGCTTTGAAACGTCTGGCTTTGAACTTGATTGGAAGTACGGTTGTTTCCAGCATCTGCAGAAATAAATGTTGAAGACACAAAAGCCATCCTATTAGAAAGTGGGTCAGACTCAGCTTCTGGACTCATGCTAGCCCGATGGCTCACTCCTGACCCTCCATTTCTAAAAGACTGATTGAGCCGAGACGGAGCATTAGGCCCATTTCCGAGCATATTCATACCATTAAACTGGATTTGTCGAGACAAGGCAGTCGCGGTCGCGGAAGCCGTCTGTGAAGTCAAGGGGCTGCCTTGGGAAACCAGGTATCCAGAATTGGACCTACGAAGTGAAGACGAAAGAGATTTGTTGCCACCATTTGGATTGGGTGGCCCTGAAGGTGACATTTTCTTCCAAGACTGTCATCAACAGTATCCAGGAGGAAGCAGCACAGTTAATATTGGACGCGTCTTCTGCTGCTATGTAAAGATCCAATTCTTCCCCACAATTAAAGAATCAGAAAAGGTACAGTTTTCCGCAAAATGTTAATAGTCACTGCCAATTTGCAAATCTACTGCACTAGCTCTGTACCAATATCCTAAAGAACAATTTGTCAGTTACAAACAACAACGCACTTTAGAAACCATATAAAGAAATATAGTCCCAAAGTTACCCAAATAATCAAAAAGTAATTGAATATAAAATCTGAATAATTATCACTTGAATCTCACAAGATACACATAACCACAAAATCAAAACTTGAAACAAAAGCACTAAACACGTAACAAAAAAACAAAACAAAGAGTGTCAAATACGTTTCCAAGAAAAGAGCGCAACTGATCGTCGAGCATTATAAGAAACCCCAGCGCTAGGGTTTTGTTAAACAAAGAAACATACCTCCGGAGAGACCAAACGCAAACCGTGCCGAGTTGAAGTTGAAGAGACGCGATGAACAGTCAAATGAGCAGTTAATGGGAGGATGAGGATAAATGGGAGTGGCGATCGGTCGCGGATAGCAGAGAGCGAAGCAGAGGAAGTGACGTAAGCAATTCCATAGAAATAGATGGATTAATTGTGGTTTTGGGCGAATTTAAAATATCTATTGAAATGGATTAAATTGTTTTTTTTTTCCTTCACAAAACCAGTTGATAATTATTCCATGCATTTACCAAATAAAACGAATAATTATAATTTCTTACCCAAATCCATAAGTAGCAGAAATGAATTTTATGCTTTTTATTTATAGCCTTATAAAATTAGAATAAAATAAAAAAGGGAAAAAATAAATAATAGAATAAGAACAATTTTGGATAAAGCATGTAACGCTGACCGCGACCATTTAGAAAACAGGGAAAGAAAAATCCCAAGTCAATCCGCAAAATCAAATCCTTGTTCCAGCGATCCGATCCGATCCAATCCGCTCCGATCCTGATCGCATCTTCTACAAGGAAGGTAAGCCTTTAGATCAGGTCGTTGTTTTGTCGCTTCAATTCGTACACTAATCAGCGTCAAAATCTCATAATCTGCTGAAATTTCCATTCGTGTATGCAGCAGTTGTTCCATCAAAATCGAGCAAAAAATCATCTTATTCATTTTTTTTTTGATTTTAGGATAGCATAGTAAGAATTCCTAGCCATATAGGGATAGCTATACATATATGTTCTTTTGTAGAAACAATAATATGAAGTAGTGAATTGTTTTATTTTCAGTTACAACAAGGACTGGGAGCATTAAGGAGGAATTTGTGAAACATTGTATGATGGCTAATGAGGCAGCTACATGTGCTGAGAGGGCTACGAGCGATATGCTCATTGGTCCAGACTGGTCCATAAACATTGAGTTGTGTGACATTATAAACGCGAATCCCGGGTAAATGTGCAGATTCATTCTTATTGGGTATTGCACATATGATTTTACGGATACTTTTGGGATTATAAGCAGTTTATGAAGATCCTCGCCGTCTCTTAATTGAACTCTTAAGTTGTTTTAGTATTCATGAAATGATGTATAAACTTGCAGGCAGGCAAAGGATGCACTGAAGGTGCTCAAGAAGCAACTAGGGAGTAGGAATCCTCAGATTCAACTTCTTACTCTTGATGTCAGTATAACTTTCTTATTCTAATCAGTATACTGCACCATTATTGCTGTTATCGTGAGTAATCTCTCTTTATTGGTGGAGCACTTCAGACGCATGTTAATCACAGTATGATACCTGAAAGATTTTGTCTTGGGGTTTTCTTGTAGTATGTTGTTACGATTTTGAATGTGAGGGATAAAACTGACTTCAAGTATGATTCATTCATGTCACATGTTTCGTTCAGGTGTTGGACACCCTCAGCAAAAATTGTGGCAACAATGTGTTTCCGCATATCGCGGATGCTGACATCTTGCAAGATCTGGTCACTGTTATAAAGAACAAGGTATTGCATTTCATTAAGTTTCCATGTCATCGCTTCTTCTCATGTGGCCCAGACCTTTTGCTGATGCGTATTCTGCTTTCAGCCAGACTTGCGCGTTCGGGAAAAGATACTCAGTCTGATTGATACTTGGCAAGAAGCACTTGGAGGGCGTATGGGAAGATTCCCTCAGTACTATAATGCATACCTGGATCTGATGGTATATGTTGAAATTTAAAAGTGAATTTTCATATACTCAGTTCTGCTTGTTGATTTTGAACAGTATATTAGAATTGATGTAAATACTAAAAGGGCTAGTCAAGTCTGGGTCTCTGGAATACTAAGCAACATAAGTGTCAATTGGTGTCTCGTCACTCTTGTTTTTGTAACAAATGAAATGCGATAACGACAATGTCTGATGAGATTTTTATGATCGTAACTATGAATAGAATATGGGAGTCAAGTTTCCGCCTCGTGGGAAAAACAACGTTCCGCTGTATACTCCACCCCAAACTCGGCCAGTTACCATTCCAGTGTATGATGAGGATCCTGTTCAGACTTCTCTTCAAACTGATACATCTACCCTAAGGTATCTTCTTCAAAATACCTTTATCGTTACCATGTTACTTACTCGTCTACTATTTAAAAAACGGTAAATCAGTGAATCGTGTTTGTAAAGTTTGCTGCCACATCATAAGTTTACATACTGTTAATGCATAAATTTTGTTGTGTTTTCACTTACTTGAAACAGAATAAACGTCATATTATTTAAGTTCCATAGATTTGTTTCATGTCAAGATTTATAGTGTAGTCATTCAACATGAGTTGGAAAGTAACATAGGATAGTTCCAAAAACATGTTTTAACTTGCCTTTCGTCAGTGTAACAGAATTCAAAAGTGTTCGTGACCTCACTGATATATTGAAGGAAATGCTTGGTGCCTTGGATCCTCGTAACAGTGAGGTGATAAATCTCTTATCAAATGTTATAGACTTTTTGAGGTTGTCTGATGCAATATGGCTCATTTAAATTGTGACAATGAGGCATGTGTTGAGTAAAATACAGCATACAAGCGTGAGCAATGCCAAATCCGGTAAACATGTGGTGCAAAGTGTATACCGCTCTTATGTCATTCGAAACTATATCCCATTCCTACTTGGCAAAGCAATATAATCAAACTGTGTACATATCAGAGAAGAAGCCCTTTGATATTGGTATTACCTATTGCTTTGAAAATGTGTTCCGGTATCTTCAAGGATCAAACATGGTGGTAGTTCCTTCATTTATTACAGCCTTAGTGAAGTATTTGTGAGATAACGATACACATACATTAGCGTTACGGATATATCAATATGTTTGAAATCTGGGACAGTAAGGTGAACAGTTTGTGGCATGCTGCTACCCTTCGTATGTTTAGTCCATCATTCGAGCCTCCCTCACCCCAAAACTAAAATTTTTTGTAAGAGATTAGGACGAAAAACTCTTAAAGTAATTTAGTGAAAAGGTGAAAGGGACACAAGAGTGAACTGTACCTGGGATGATAGCACATTGATCTTGCAAAGGATCACTTTAATATATTGAGAGAAAAAACTGCTGAAGTATGGTCAATTATATATAAGTCCAATTTTATGACAGGGTGCAAAAGAGGAAGTTATACTGGACCTGGTTGACCAGTGCCGATCTTACCAAAAACGTGTCATGCTTCTACTGAATAGTACTTCGTAAGTTTATGCTCAAGAAGTTCTGTAATTCTTTTCCTTCTGTTTGATATTGCCCCAGTAATGACACTAGTCCATCAGAGACGAGGACCTTCTGTTTCAGGGATTGGCACTGAATGATACATTATTGAATGTGCTTGATCAGCATGAGAACATAGTGAAGGGAATAACTCCTGTTGGCACGCAAACTACTGCTATTCCACATGTCAATAAGATCCACACTGATCATGATTTGGAAGATGATTTCGGTCAGCTAGAGCAGAGGTACTGTATTGACTATCTAACTCGTGTATTTCAACGTCATGCTAGCTGATAACCTTTATTTATTAACCTTTACTGAATTGTGATCCTCAAAGTTGGTACTTCTTACAGATCAAAGTCAAAGGCCAGGACAGCTTTAAGGAAGACTGGATCCATGCCAGTTAGCCCTCTTCTACCTCCCCCACCGTCATCAAAGAATCCCATTGCTAAGGATGCCAATTTCGTCGACTTCCTAAGTGGTGATTTTTTCACGTTGGAGGCACAGGGGTCGGCATCCACAGAAATGCACAATGAGCTTCCTTCAAATTCAACAAACAACACAAACCCGGCCTTAAATTTAAGTTCAGCAACTTTGCTGGCTCCTCCTTCAAACACCCAAGACCCCTTCTCACCACGAGAATTTCAAAGAAAAAACCCTCCCGACGAACCACCTTCCACAACAAAACATTCACCCTCTCCACCCTCATCTTCCCAAACCATTGCCGCAAATCGTTTCTTTGATCAACAAGCTTCTCTTTCACATGATGAGTCTGCTTCCAATACCTTAGAGGCCCCGATCCGATCTCTGTCCCTTGAGACACCTACTCCAAAAAAGCAAGAAAAAACTGAGGATGGTCTCTTTAGAGATCTGCTTGATTTTGCCAGATCAAAGCCATCATCATCCTCCAGGTCAAATAAAAGGTTGTCTTGATTGGCATGTGTGTTATAATGTGGTTTTTTTTAATTCAATACTTTCCATGCAAAAATATTCATGGGATTGATCTGGTCAGGAGCTGAACGATAAAGGCATTGTATATGTGTGAGCTGTGATATACATCTTTGTATGTTCTTGAAAATAAATCCAGTGGTTCTTACTTCTTACACAATATTTGTTTGGAATTTATTTAAGTTCCCACATTCTATACGCCCTTTTTTCCATTTCAGTAAGTTAAGTTCAGTTTAATTGCTTTCTCTTTTTCCCTTTGCAAAATCAACTTTTCTAAAAGGTAAATGGCATTTATCAAGGTTGGGAAATTAATTTGATGAGCAGCTCCTCCTGCCCTGCAAGTAGTTCTCCAGGGAGATATTTTGATGAGTGCTACTCATGGAGATTGAATCATCCTCCACTTCTAGCAGAGCAAAGTTCAGCAGAGACTTAAGGTCATGACTCGGCCCAGCTCCCTCGTGCGCGGCGTCATATGTGATTGCCTCCGCTTCAGCCCAGTTCTTCATGTCCTGATCCCCCTGGAGGACCTTCAGGATCTGTTGATATTAAACAGCACTCAACTTATAAGTTTTAATTGAACTTGAACATGTGTAGCGGTTACTGTAAGGAGTAGTTGTATGTGTCATTTTTATTTTAAGCTTACTTTTGAGCAAATGAGAGAGAAAGGTATTGCTCAAAAGTAAACTTAAAACGAAAAGACCTCCTTTTGTAGCACATCATCCTTGCAGCAACCGTTGCACATGTTATAACACTTACAATGTTCATGTGAGGTCGGGCTCGAGGTTCGCGTCTGACGCAAAGGGTTGCAGCCAATGACATCCTTTCAATCAGATGATGATCATAATCACTGCTCAACTTTGGGTCCAAAAGTGGGGAAAGCTTCCCATCTCTGAGTATTGGCGTTGCCTGGTAATGAAAACTTATTTTCCATACCTTTTTATTTAAAATCATCATATGAACATTACTAAAAACCAAATGCAGAAATCATACCCACAAAACTAGACTCCCTTGGCCTTTCGGGTACTCGTTACTTATCGGTTTTCTTCCTGATAGCAGCTCGAGGAGCACGACGCCAAATGCATATACGTCGATTTTGTTATTAACTTTTCCATACATGAAATACTCAGGAGCCAAGTATCTGCAAAAAAAAAAGAACTTTTTTAAGTAACTGATGCATGACGAGACAAAAAAAAAATCAAAAGTCAATAAAACTTAGCCTACACGAACCCGAAGGTTCCTGCAACATCGGAACAAGTGTTGTACGACGAGGAAGTTGATACCCTTTCAGCCAGCCCAAAATCAGACAGCTGAGACAGAAGAATCAAGCAAGGTAAGAATTGTCTGAAAATATTGGCCTAAAAAATAGTGCAGTGTGTTTTCAGTCTTTCATATCTCACCTTGGGCTCAAAATCATCTGCTAATAATATATTTGATGATTTAACATCCCTGTGGATGACAGGTTCAGCCCCGCCGCTGTGCAGGTAATTTATAGCCTCTGCAACGCCCAGTGCGACATTGTATCTTTGACTCCAACCGAACATAACAGTGTCATTTAAATCACCTGTGGTAAATATTTTCAGCTATGAAAACGTAAATAATTGAGCTGCAATCAAACTGACAAAATTAGTAGTTAAAAATTGTTGATCAGGTACGCACCGTGAAGTCTGTCTTCAACGCTTCCTTTAGATAAAAAATAGTAGACCAAGATAAGAGCGCTGTTCTCGAAACAGAAGCCTCGAACAGGCATGATGTTCTTGTGATTTAAGTTCGTCAGAATTTCTAGTTCCGATGAAAACTCTTTCACTGCGTCCTTCCCTGGCTTTAGAACTTTTACTGCTAGCTCGTTTTCGTTTGGAAGCCTGCCTCTGTAAACCAAACTATTCCCACCATTTCCGATTACATTTTCTGAAAATACATAGAATGCTACTTTTTGGTGAACTCCATTAGACATATTACGCAGAATAAAATCAAAGTACGATGAGACTTGAGAATACTAACCAGGCGAAAAATTTGATGTTGCAGCGGACAGTTCCTGATATGTGTAAATTTTGCAGGTTGAAGAGTATTTCTCTTTAAGTCTTTCCATTTCATTTGGAAGGATTCTAAAGCTGGAAAAAGATGAACGAGCTGCGATACTGGAAAAATAAATGGACCGATGGAGTAGTGGCCAGCCAGGCTTGAGTTCAGCTTCTAATGTATCTGCTGGAGCTACAGCTAAAGAAGTTGCCTCAAGTTCATCGACGGAGAAAGGATCATTAGGTAATCGTGGACACGACGCATCTGGAAGACAAGAAGACACGCTGCAGCCTTTTCTGAAATCTTTATACGCAGGATTCGCTACGATGCCCTCGTTCGCTACTTGGGACATTTTAGTTCCTGAAGAAAGAAAAAAAAGACAGATGAACTGAGGAAGACAGTCATGAAAAAATAAAAAAAAAAGTTGCGAACTGACCTGTGAATGTCCTTGGAGAAGCTTCTCTTTGAAAGACAGCCTTTCCATTTTTGACGGCAAGAAGAGAACATTCTTTGGGTAATTTCCTGGACAGATATTTGGCAACTGAGCTTGATCTCCACATTGTGTTGCGAGAAGTCCCAACAACAGCCATATCCGCAACAAGCGAATACGCTTCGCGCATAAGTACCTCTTTTACAGATGAGTCTCTGCATATTTTCAGCTTCAATTCCACCTGGCAGGATCAGTTCCATAAAAGTAAACAAAAAAAAAACATGAATTTACAGAAATTTTGACCTTCTGTAAACCATCTATAGACAGTTTTTTTAATACAAATTTTGACCTTCAGCCTTGCAATGCATTCTAAATTTGTAGGGAACTAAAAGTCAATCTCGACCTTTTGTGAATTTAAATTTGATAAGTAAAGTCTACTAAAATATCGTGTCAGCCTTGCAATGCATTTTAAATTTGTAGGGAACTAAAAGTCAATATCGTCGAGACAGACAGTTGAGACAGACTAGACTCGTGAAACAATGAATAAAAGAGGCTGAATTTTTTGAACCTGCTTCAAGTTGCAAAATCCTTCATAGACAGCAAGAACATAGTCAAATGCCTTGACAAGCGACAAGAGTGAATAATCTGCCGCTGCATCGGAACTTTGATCTGCAACACATAAACAAATATCAACATTAATTACGACGAGCATAAAATTTATTTTCAAAAAAAGAAGAAGAAGAAAGATTTTGGTAAAAGGCGCGGTATGACCATTTTGAGTGAGAACATGAACAGCAACAACGAGATCACCAGGGCGAGCAGCTTTCATTAGTGACCAAGTAAGAACGCCTCTGCTCTCCTCGTCCATCTTCATTCCCACAAGTATCGTCCTGCCGCCACATTCGTCTGAAATTACAGCTCTGATTCCCATTTCGGTCCTGCTGCTGCTGCTCTGCAACCACATAAAGCAAGAGAGTAAAATGGAAGAAGGCTATTCAGTTGGAACTGATCTTTCATTTGATCATTTGTCCCAACAGCCGATTGTTTGGTTTTCAAACTCACACAACAAACTGTCTCTGGAGTGAGCTATACATTGAATAAATCAGTACACACATATCCATTTTCGATGTTTGTATGTTACCGTTGATTGAATGAATAGATTCACGTATGCGGTGATATTAAATGATGTATGTATGATTATATCATGTGTTGTGTGCGCCTTTTCCAAATTTGTACCCATGTTGCCCACCATGTACCAAAACAATGCACTTATCATTTTTATTAAAATGACGTCTTATACAAAATAAAAGATTCGTATACTCCGATCCAAATGATGTGAGTATCAAAATGACGTCATTTTAATAAATAATAAAGTTATTAGTTAATCTTTTTGAAATAAATAAGTCAATGCAATTTTATAATAAAGATCAGGTGCAAATCATTTTTTTGGGTGAAAACGGCAAAATTCGTCAAAAGTGGATTATAATTCGTCGCTGAAAAACTAAAAATACGACATAGTTCGTCAAAAGTGATTTATAATTCGTCACCGAAAAATCATCTATCCAAATGATCAAATAAAAAACGGTCATTAATTTGTATTTTTTACAAAAATATGTTATTTACGCCAAATCATTTTTTTTGCTAATCTAAAGGATTTCGATTTGGCTTGATGGACCGCACTGGATCGGAATCCCTTTTATATTTAGTGTGTATCAAAGTTTGTATGGAAATACCCATCAAAAAAGTTTGTATGGAATTAAAATCATTAGTGATAATATTTATGGTCAACGTTGACTGTCGGCTCCTCCTCAAAACCTCCTCCCCCTCGTGCCATGCACGTGACCAACAGCTCGAGTAGATCACCACCACGCTCAACCATCCACAAAACCCAACGCCATGAAAACCGCCGCGCTGAAGATTCTCGCCGCCGTAGCAGCACTCGCAATCTCTTCCATCTTATCAACACCAAAATCCTCCTTCTCCCGCCTCTTCTCCCCGCCTTCCATTCCCCACTCCCGCGACCGTCTCCACGCCGCAGCTCAACTCCAACTGACCAACGCATTCGGACCCGAGAGTATCGCCTTCGATCCCGCCGGCCGCGGACCTTACACCGGCGTAGCTGATGGCCGCATTCTTAAATGGACTGGCGGCAGTGATGCTACTTGGATCGATTTTGCTGTCACCAGCTTCAACAGGTAATCAAAATTCAAATCCGATTTTGTTATTAGGGTTAGAGTATTTGGTAATTTGTTGAGTAATTTGATTTATCAATTGTAATGCTTTTCAACAGATTAACTGAAATTGTCGATAGTTTATTATAACCCTATAAAGGAACCAAATTTAGAAAATAAATATTTTTTTCTTATCAATGGCATTGCATTTCAACAGATCAACTCAAATCTTTGATTGTCTAGTGAATTCAATGAACCAATAATCTGATCGAATTTATGAAATAATTTTGATTATTTTTTTCAGTGCATAGTTTTTTGTTTGAGCTAAGAGTTTTCGTGTAAGTTAATATAAAAAAAAACTTCATTTCCCGACGTTATATATTTTAGCCTGAAACTTGTTCGATTTTTTTAGTATCAAGTTAAACAAAATAGCAAATCATGTAAATCTATCAAATCGTGCTTTTCTTGTATCTAATCTGTATGTCTGTTAGGTTTAATAGGTAAGTCTATCGTCTATCTTGTAATCAACATGTTTATTCACAGCATACCGTAGTTTATGTTGACGATGGAAAATAGTGGTGACGAGAAGCAAATGGAATAGATTGAACTAATCACTGTACACACTCAATTCTCAAGTCAGATTGTTGCAGTAGTGTATGCTGATTTTTGTTTTGTGGTTGATGGGTGTTCAGGAGTGCGTGTGTGCGTCCCTTTGCACCAGAAATGGAGCATATTTGTGGGAGGCCGTTAGGACTGAGGTTTGATAAGAAGAGTGGAGATCTTTACATTGCAGATGCGTACCTAGGGCTTCAAGTTGTGGGGCCAGATGGAGGGTTGGCAACTCCGTTGGTCTCTGAGGTTGAAGGTAGAACTCTCCGATTCACCAATGACATGGACATTGATGAAGAAGCAGATGTAATCTACTTTAGCGACACTAGCACTAAGTTTCAAAGAAGGTATGGTTGTCATTTCGATGAACTCATAATCTTAGCTCTTGTAAACTGAGCGAAAGTGGAAAGATCTAAAACTACTGCTGCACGTTTTTTTCTTCTTCAGAGAGTTCATGTCGTCAATTCTAAGTGGAGACGTGACAGGTCGATTGATGATGTATGACAGAACGAGTAAAAAAGTTACGGTCTTACTACGAGGCCTTGCATTTGCAAATGGCGTTGCATTAAGCAAAGATCATTCCTTTCTATTAGTCGCGGAAACCACTTCTTGCAGGGTTACAAGATTATGGCTAAAAGGTCCTCAAGCTGGACAATCTGATGTATTCACGGAGCTTCCAGGGTTTCCTGATAACATTCGCAGAAATTCAAATGGAGAATTTTGGGTAGCCTTACATGCCAAGAAAAGTAAGTTTTCAGACTGGATTGTGTCAAACAACTGGATTGGAAGGACACTGTTGAAACTACCTCTAAGCTTCAAGCAGTTGCATTCTTTGCTGGTTGGAGGGAAGGCTCATGCCACTGCCGTGAAGCTGAGCCAGGAAGGGAGTGTCGTGGAGGTTTTGGAAGACTGCGATGGGAAGACTATGCGATTTGTCAGCGAAGTGGAGGAGAAAGATGGGAAGCTGTGGATTGGGTCTGTATTGATGCCATTTATGGGTATTCATAGCCTGTAAATTATATATGGCTATGTTTTGCAAGAAGCACAATGTTAAGGCTATTGAGAGACTAGTACAAGAACTGAAAGAGAACAGCATATGCTGAGATTTTAAGTTGGTGACAGTGACACCACGTCAATATATGTTTCCTGCTGAAGCCATGGAGAAAATGTATCGAAAACAATAGGTTTGTATTTGAACAGTTACTTAAGGAACAAGGTGGAACTTATTTGAGATCTTACTTATTCTTGTTAAGAGAAAAACAGCAGCAAATGTCAGTGGTCTACGCATCAATTTACCCTTTCCACGTACACATGATGGGCTGAGGGCTGCTAAACAGCAGCCACAGGGGTTACTTCACTTGCTATTTTCCTCGTACAGCCCTCTGAACACCAACGATTCAAGTTTTCAAACCGGGGACTGAAAGGTGATTTTTCTTCTTCTTGAAGTTCCAGTTCCTATTTTTGATGCCTTTAGTTCTATGATAGAAATAGTTCCTGAGATTCCGTCGGTGATGACCAATACCGCAACAGTGACCCCACAGACAATCTTCGAGTGGCACTGAGCATTGAGATGAAGAATCTACAGCCATCAATTTTGTATTCTTCAAGTGGGTTTCGGTGCCCAAAACTTCTTACATTCACCTGCAAAGCATTTGGACATTTGGAATTTATACACCACAAAGAAATAGCACGTTCTCGATTAAGTCTGTGGCAGGAGGATTACCGCCGAGCTTAGTGTGTTCATGTTTACGAGGTGGTCTCTCCAAAAGCAATCCAGAGTCTTGACGAGAACAGCCCTCTATCATTTAGTAGAAAATAATTGTTGAGCGAGAATTTCCCAAGTGTCTGAAGTACTTGCTCAAATTTCACAAGCCATCTGTTCTCACACAAAATAGTATTACCTCGATTTCCTTGACATAAGCATTGTCGTGACCTGATTCTTGTACCATCTCCAAGTACGAAGCGATTAAATAATCCCCAAGGTATTTACGGAGAAGATTTGTGACTGGCCGATATTTTCCATCCCTGTCAGATTTGAGAAGCTAGTTAATGAATTACCTTGGCCGATATTTTCCATCCCTGTCAAAGAGTTATAGGAAAAAGGAATTACTTCACGGAATCGTCAGCGCATATCGCAAGCCACCGTTTCAATGCAGAGCTCTTTCTACTGATCCCTCTGAACGCATTAGGAGGTTTTGGTAAGTTTGGAAGGCATATATTACTAATATCTACCTTGTTCGATCCAGAAACTTGAGTGAGAGAGTTCAGGAAGGTTTCTTCTGTAATTCCTGAAAAGGAGTCTGCAAAAAGAAACCCAGTAAAGAGCTGCGCAAGTAAGATGCTGTGACTTAACAACTTAAGAATCACAAAGAGAATATTTGTAAGCACATTGCATAACTAACCTCCCAAAAGCTCTTTGGCAATCCCAACAAACTCCTTCAAGAGCTTGTTCACATTCCAATTTCTAGGATGCTACATACTAATTCAGTTTAGTTGTATAAAATAGAAACCAAGTTACTAAGGAAACTTCTCTAAGCAACCTCATTTTACCTGCTGTGGGTCGGCATTTGCAAAAACAATCTCATCTACCACTGCTTGCGAATACCTGCACACAAATATCAATGGGTCCTTTCCAGTTCCACAGGAAGAAGTACGACCAAAACACAATGCCAAGCTAATATAATATTTCAATATATGAAAGTAACACTAAATTTAGTGTTCCTCTGTGCTTAGAATTTGGAGTCCAAGTTTTCAAAATTTTCATAATGCTTATTGGCTCACTGCCCACAGGGATCTTTTCAATCAGTTCCATGGCCTTGTGTAGGAGTAGGCTGTATGATTTTTCTGCCGTTGGTTTTATTGTTCTCCCAATGTAATCTCTTTTGGAAATTAATACAAAACTCTTTCGAAAAAAAGCTGCCAGTACAAGTCAGAAGAGTCTTACTGAAATATTTGTTGAGAACAACTCTCTGAATCACCAATTAAAATCATTTGCCTTAAATCATATACATGCTTTCTCTGTACCTGGTCATCATAATTACACACATTAAAAGTTAAACATATGCTTGTGCGTGCATGTGTATACACATTTCATTTCATTTCATAAACGCACCTCTAAGACTTCATCAAACTCAACCAAGCTCTTTCTGATATTATAGAAATACTTCTCCGCATTAATTTGAAGTGCTAAGAGCTAAATACATTAAACGCATTAGTATTGAACAGAGCACATGCATTAATCACCCACATAATCAGAGAATAAATACCTGTTTAACTATTGCACCTCCCTCAATTGGCATGTCTTCACCATTTGTAATTTTGGATATGAGCTTAACAGCCCATTCAGTGTCAAAGTTAAACTTTTGAAACATTTCATCCTGTAAGCTGGATAAAGATTCCAAACAGCATGTCATTCGGAAGCAAGGTATACGGGGAATGAATTGAAAAGTTAAGCAGGGGCAATGAAAGTGTACCTCACCATAAAACGTGTGGATCCAGGATCACCTTGTCTTCCCGCTCTACCACGAAGCTGAGAGAGTACATTAAACCATCAATATTAAATCATAAAATTATTCTTATTCAGACTGACATCTAAGTATCTATAAAGTTTACTTCAGCCAAATATACCATGGTTCAGAAAGGATGGAAAGGAAGAAGGTGGGGCAAGACGGTTGGGTAGAATTGAAGCTGCCAGTTTAACCGTTTTCAATGTAAAAACTTACTTGATTGTCGATTCTCCTGGATTCGTGGAGAGACGTTCCTATCACATGAAGTCCCCCAAGTCTTTTCACTTCAGAGCCTTCTTTTAAACTGTGTTCTTCACAGTCCCTTAGAACTGATAAATATGCTAGTGCGATGGAAGGGCCTAGAGGATACGTCTCGGTCTGCTGGTTGGCAAGCTTTTCTAAGTCATTGAATTCCATTGACTGACTCAGTTCCACAGACTCGAGTATTATGTTTTTTGCTTCCTGATATTTCCATCCTTTACCCTCACTCTTGCAAACGTACTTAGCTGAGTTAATCGACAAAATATCATTGTCAATTACAGTAATGGCTCAACACATACAAAGATCTTAAAAAATAAATGTGCTGAAACAGAAAAAGGATTTGAGGGTTACTCACCCATAAGAGCTGCTTTCGCCAATAAAGCTAGTGATGATGGTCCTACGTTGATTTTCGACAACACCTACAATGCATGTGCATACTAAGCAATTATAGAGACATTTTGTTGATTAGGTTACTTATTCTGAGAAGTCCTATCGAAACCTTAACTAGGCTGACCTTGGATATCAGACGTATATCTTCTAATTACAGAATATTTCTTGGAAACAGCAATGAACCATAAAATGTAGGAACACGCTCATATATGTCTTTGAGATGTCATAGGTTCACATATCAAGAAGCATGTGGCAGAAGTATTTATATTGAATCATGAATCTTGAGTGCTTGAGAAATGAAGACCCTTGTTATGAGAAAAGGAATCCAACCTTAAATTAAATATAAGTAATGACTAACACACCAAAAAACACTGTGGTGTCACACTTGGCTAAACCATCACTACACTCTTTTAGCAGTCTAAAACTGAAACTAACATTGCTTATTATGCTAGTCATCCCGGAATCACAATAGGTTCAGAATTCACCTTTTGTGATATCAGCTCTCCGTGGACATCAGCATCTGGAATCTCTTGTGTCAAGAACGGGAGCATGCCGCTTTCTATAACTTCTCTTGCAAGCATCTACATTCATATTTAAGTGCATGTTTTTGAATAATAATAACAATACTAAAAGTAAGCACACAAAGGTAAATCCAAGTCACAATTTATGATTCAGGCTCAGCCAGGTGCACAATACACCTATGGCAAAATTCATTGCAAGTACCATAACAACCAACTATCAGGTAACTGAGAAGGCTAGGAAGGGTTACAGACAATGGACAAAACAGCATGTGTTTCTATACGTACTTTAGGGTTTCCACCAAGTATTATGTCTGTTCCCCTCCCAGCCATATTTGTAGATATTGTAATGGCAAACTTCCGACCAGCTTGAGCCACAATCTCGGCTTCCCTTGCAGCATACTGCAAGAAATCAATAAAACAATTAAAATAGTTGTATCTCTCATACCGACAATCCAACGATAACTGTTCAATAAGGTTAGTAAACTATGGGACCATGTAGGGATACATTATCGTTATCTTTAGTTTCAGAGTTAAGCAACAAACAAAAAAGGCATACACCTGATCTATATATCCAGTACAAAAGTTTATACAACAAACCTTGGGCCGGGCATTGAGAACATTATGAGGGATCCCCCTTTCATTCAGTAGATTAGATAGATACTCTGAATTTTCGACACTGCAAGGACCACAATAGTGAAATGAGGAGCAGTGCCTTCACAAGTTATAGAAATCGATGGCGGCCACTAAAAGCATATTTTATTAATTATCATCAAACAATTAAGGGAATGAGTGATTGAATGACAAATTCAAAGAAAGGAGGTCATTATTTGGAAATATAAGAGCAAAAGTTCACCTAGTGGTCCCAACTAAAACAGGCCGACCTTGTCTATACATGTATTCCACTTCTTCACTGACGTATTCCCATTTTCCTCTTGCAGTCTGAGTTATAATAACCAAATGTTCAATTATAGAAAAAAGTGAACTTCATCTGCAGAGGAATGTCTTCCAATCATATTATACCCAAAAAGTCAAAAGCTTACCGCAAAAGCTTGGATGGGCAAATCTTTACGAATATTTGGCAAGTTGGTAGGCACTTCTATTACCGGCATCTGAAACATTTTGATGAATTCTTTCTCCTGCAGTGTGGACAACATTAGATAAGTGATCACAATGTTCTATACCACATTTACCATCCAACCTCAAAAAAAGAATAATTGAAGTAAAAGCAATATGAACCTCAGTTTTTGCAGTGCCGGTCATTCCTGACAACTTTGGGTAGAGTTTGAAAAGTGACTGATACGTGATTTGAGCCACAACAACTGAATCAGCCTACCAGGTATGACATTCTGATTAGCCAACTAAAGAAAAACTATCAAATAACTATAACAGTATAAAAACTTATAAAAACTTTGTACCTGTATATTTACACCTTCTTTCGCCTCTACTGCCTGATGTATCCCTTCTGACCATCTTCTTTTCTCCTCTACTCTTCCAGTCAACTAAAAAAATTCATGAGATACTCAATATGATGCTAGACACGAAACATATACGTCTTCATGGTGGCCAACAAGGCAACAACTGAACTTGAGCCAAATGTATCGATATATAACTGCAAGCGGAGATATAATGATTGAACAAGATATGCCAATTTATAAGGAACCTCGTTAATTATGAAAGCGTTTCCATTTCTGACAATATATTGAACATCTCTCCGATAGAACTCTTTAGCTTTCAGAGCGTTTATCACAAATCTGCAAAAAACGCTCCAGCTTTATAACTTTGTGGATAACCAAAAAGCACGGATGCATGAAAAATAGAGATACCGTGGTAGAAATTAAGAGTCTCTAACCACTTTGGTAATTGAAGGTGTTAAGGTGATGATAATTACAATCTAGTGATCTACCAACTAGTAAACTTACTTACTCAGAGTATGAGCACATGATGCATTTATTTGCAGATCTAGGAGATACCCCACATGATGGATAAAGTAGAACAGTTTCCCCCATGTTTACAGAAAAAACCCAACAAAGTAGATAAAATCATGGTATACCTTGCCCAAGGATCACTTTCATCCCATAAATCGTTTGTTTCAAGGGCCATTTCAGCTAGTACAATCCCATCCTCGGTTAGCTCCACTGAATTGTCTTTCAATTCTACATTGTAGTGCTGGTAATGTGCACATTTTTGAAGCGCATTGCGTCAAAAATTGAATCGAATAAATTTATAGGGTAACCACAATTAAGGAACTAATTTCACTCTGAATGAAAGATAACTCACAAGGCCCTTGATGAGTAATTCAGCTACTTTTGCAGCAACGGGATATCTTTCAGCATCCTTGCTTGCCTGAGAAAAGCGATGCAAACAACAGAAGTGGTGAGATACCCACTTGTGGAAGAGATATATTTAATGTGAGAGGCTTCTGAGCTGAAGTTTTGCAGAATCACCTCCCCACTTATTAGCAAAGGGTTCCTTCCTTCATCAATAAGAACTGAATCCACTTCATCAAGAATGGCAAACTGAAATGGCCTTGGCCATCTCATTACGAGCTGTTCACTACTGGCAGCAAGGTTATCTCGGAGGTAATCAAAACCAAGCTCCTGATACATCCAAGAAGCAGAGATAGAGCAAAGTGATAACAGTGATAATACTTAATAAAAATGATACATATATTCTCTACATTAATTTTTTTTTTGTAATCACAACCAAAGGTGTATGACCCAGTTGTACCTGAGTATATATTGCACCCTTCATTTAAAATTCAGATTCATTGCAAATGCTACTTTGAGAATCTGCTTGTGCGAGTAAGTTATACCAGCAATACAGAATAGTTATCAACTAATAAAGCTTACCGAATTATTGGTATATGTTATATCACATCTGTAGTTTGATCTCCTCTCCGTTGCTGTCATGCTTCTCTGCCAACAACGTTATATAGAATAAACAAAATTGTGCACATGAGAAATAAGTCGATGAGATATTTGACATGAATCACTAAGCTGCAAATTTCCAAAACATTACCGACCTGAATTAGGCCCACTGAAAGACCCAGAAAACGGTGAACCAGGCCCATCCATTCAGCATCTCGTTTAGCCAAGTAATCATTAACAGTCACAACTGGGAAGATAGAAAATGATAAAATTAATATGTTGTTGTAAAGAACTCCACACTTCTATCATACGGACAATAAACAAAATGCAGCCACAAAGAATTTACGGAATGGGTTGAACGTACATATAAGTCTGAGAAGACTACTAAACTAGACATAAATCGAAGTCAGCTCTACAGTTAGCTTCTAAAACCTAACATTTTTATGTTAGAATAAGAGA
Source organism: Rhodiola chrysanthemifolia (assembly GCA_033675395.1). NCBI lineage: Eukaryota > Viridiplantae > Streptophyta > Magnoliopsida > Saxifragales > Crassulaceae > Rhodiola > Rhodiola chrysanthemifolia. The sequence goes on from CM066204.1 coordinate 19,465,266, forward strand.
TAGATGCGAGCAATGCCAATCTGAAATCGGAATGACTGAAGAACAAATTGGCATAGCAAGCATTGACATTAGCGTAGTCTCGTAGTCACTATTTGCTACTGTACATATGTTAATACAAATGCATTGACATGACATCAACATACTATGTTTAAGAACATGGATTGGATTCAATTTCATACCAATGAAAATAGACGTGTGATTCATGTGGCTATGGGTGTGCTCTTTGAGCTGAAATTGAGATGAATTGAAATGAAAAATTAAAATTTGAGACAAATAAAATCTTAACTTAAATTATAAATGTCAGTATAAACCGAGAAGCAAACACCTCGTGTAGTATATCTAGCTCGATTTTAAATGACATCTAAGCCTTGAGTAAAATAAAAAGAAATTTCAGGTACTTCTTCCAATTTGCAAACTAAATAAAATTTCACAACGTACCGTGCACGCCATCACCAGTTAAAGCATTTAAATATGCTGCTAGGGTAGACACCAAGGTTTTTCCCTCACCAGTTTTCATTTCAGCAATAGACCCGTCATGTAGAACGGCTCCACCGATAATCTATAATTAGGTAAGATAAATCGGTTATTTTTCTCTACAATATCTGACTCCAGGTCATGTATGTTCACATTTAACAACTATGTGATCAAACTTGAACCATCATAAGCTCTTAAGAAGTGGCAGCACGAGTAAAAAGCCATTTACAATAATTGCATGGTTACATAGTCCACACAGACAAAGTGAAAGACAAGCAAGTATACCTGGACATCAAAGTGACGCATTCCAAGTTTCCGCTTTGCGGCTTCACGTACAACAGCAAAGGCCTCTAAAGCATGTATGAAATATAAAAGTTACTTTTTGGCCAAATCAAAGGAATTTTTCCCATTACATAGAATATGTCAAACCTGCTTGAATATCTGCAAGTGTTTCTCCACTTTGAAGCCGGCTACGAAACTCAACAGTCTTGGAAGCAAGCTGAAAGCAACCAAACTGTGTCATCCTGGAATACTTGGAAAATATCTTTATGCATAAAACGGTCAACAACTCTAAACAAACTAACAAACTAACTTGTTCATCCGAAAGTTTCTGGATTTTTGGCTCAAGGGAATTAACAGAGTTCACCAACCGGTAATAGTCCTTAACAACCCAATAATTCAATGCTGACAGATCGCTCCAACTCTTAGTAACACGACCCAGTTGCTCCTAAAAAGAAAAACCAAACCTTGTCAAACCAATACTCTCACAAGCATTTCATCAAACACTTTCCACTCAACACTACCTTAACGAACGCTTTTACAGGTGCTGGTGATGACCCACGACGCACCACAAGGCAAGAACGAATTGGGAATGAAGAGCAAAGCTTTTTACCGAGAAAAGGCGTTTGAGGCACAGAGGCGGAAATGGTGGAATGTGAAGTTGGGTGTTTTGGAGCGGCGAAAGCAGGACAAGTGAGATAAGGAACTGCTGCCATGTTGCGGCTGGTTGTTACTCGTAAGTGAACACCAACGTGGATACGAATTCAGTGTAAAAGTAGGATTGAGGAGAGGAGCAAATCGTCAGAGGAGGAGTAAAGCCTCCAGCTTTTTCAGTTTTTGCCACCGCGTAGTTGCAGGCTATGTTCTAATTTTTTATTTTAAATTCAATTGTAATTAGAAAATCGCTCCTTATTAAAAAAACAATAAAATAAGGCTGAAAGGGAGAAGCAGAAGTCTTCTTTTCTTACAAGAACTGCAACCGCTGCAAGTCAACTCCTCTCGCTCTCCACCTCTAATCCCATCTCGGGTACGTCACAACCCATCAAACTGAGCATTTGGCGTCGATCTGAAACAATTTTTGAGCTGGATACATGTAAATGGCGGTCTGTAATTCATGAACTCCAACTGTTTGTTGAAATGCCTCAACGAACATTAGCTTTATATTTAATTACTAGTATTTAGAATACTATTTGTTGTCTGAATTTGTACATTCACATGTTTCTACTGAATTCATTTAGCTACTGATTGTGTATTGTACCTCAGTTTGAATCATGTTGTTTGTTAAGACGTGTTAAAACGTTGTTATTTTGTGAGATGGTTTAGTATGTTACCGTAAACCTCTGCTGGTTACTTGGTTTGTGAAATGATTTCTGATATAGGTGGAAGATTCTGGTGATCTGGTCCATGATGTTTCTGGGTCGTAGTTTGAAAAGGTTTCCTAAACCTGGGAAGTTATTCTATAGCAGCAGCAGTAAAGATGTGTTGGGTGCTATTGAAGAGCTGAACAAGGTTTTTTTTTTTTGGTTACGAGTTACGGCCCTTTTTTATGTTGAAATCTCAGTATCATGAAATCGGTGCTATACGCATTAAGCATTTTCTAGGCTGCAAAAGATCGTATAGAGGCATAAATGTTGATTATTTATTTTGATTTGCAAAAGTAACAAATTGAATTTGAGTTGCCATAGGCATTATATATTTTTTAGTGTTTCAGGAGATGGAGTTTGTATTTGGTGAACCCCCTCCGACGGCTCAGGGGAGTTCAATTGGAAGCAGTCACGTCAGTGTGCCAGCATTGCCTGTAGTTGAGGTAAACGAACCAAAATTAACTCACGTGGACAACAAAGGGGAAGCTCAAATGGTGGACGTTTCTGCAAAAGCAGTCAGTTACAGAACAGCATCAGCTAGCTGCAGAGTCATTCTCGGTCGGGAAGCTTTTGATTTGGTTTCATCGAACCAGATAGCGAAAGGAGACGTCCTCAGTGTTGCAAGGATTGCTGGAATAAGTGGTGCAAAGCAAACCAGCAGCCTCATCCCCTTATGCCACAACATATGCTTGACTCATGTAAACGTTGTTCTGAAGCTGAATGGCGAGGACCATAGCGTTGAAATAGAAGGAGAAGCTGCGAGTAAAGGGGAAACTGGAGTTGAAATGGAGGCATTGACAGCGACGACTATTGCTGGCTTAACTGTTTACGATATGTGCAAGGCTGTCACGAAGAACATTAAAATCACTGATGTGCAACTCAATCGGAAAACTGGTGGGAAGAGTGGTGACTGGACCAGATAATGATAGTCTACTTGGAAAAAAAAGGTACCCGATTATTTCAATTTATTTTTTTTAAAAATTTGATAGATACTAAATATTTTACTATATAAGTTATAACACTTAATAGCGTCTAGAGGACAAGTGAGACATAGTAAACTTCTAACGATTCAAATTTTGATTATTGAATCAGATATGTATGATATCAAAGTTGATCATGCGGGGGGATCAATCAAAATTTTTAAATTTAAGTGTTGTTACCGACCTCGAAATGTCGAGTTGGTATCAATTAATATTCGTAATTTTAGCTGACTTTCAGTGTAATTGTATAATTCAGATAACTTGAATTTTGTCCGTAGATACATTGAATTTCGTCAATCGGAATACGTATAAATCTTAAATCGAGGAAGCCAAACACATGAAGTCAGGCCTCTTCAATAGGCTGGGCCAGGCTTAGTCAAGATTTAGCATACATTTCAAATTTAAGTGGGTTAGGTGGGTCAAGCCTGTGAAACTGCATCATCGGAGCAGCAATCGACGATCGCAGTTGAGATCGGAAGCGAACGAGCAGACGAACTGAAGAATCGAAATCAGGGAAAGCTTTAGGGTTTGTATTTGATTCAATTGTTAGTTGAGTCTGTTACAGAGCGGGAGCATATATACCCGAATGGAACGACGACGTAGCGAGCTAAACGCAGAACAACACGCTAACACGGACGGCGTCGTTCCATGCGAGATGTAACTAAAAATATAAATAAGCAACTAACAATCCCGCCGAACCTAATCAACCCTAATGAAATAAACCCTATGCACTAAAACCCTGTAAATATACTCCAAGAAAGCCCAAATATTTTTTTTGAGCCTTAAGCAGCCCATAAGCCTTGTTTTTGGTAGGCTTGTGGACTAGGTCGGGCTGGGCCTTATATATCACTAGATCCGGCTAGTTAATCTTGTATGACAATAATAAATATAATGTTTTATGTTTGTGAATAACCTATACATCGGCTACACACTGGCATATAGCAAAAAATTCAAAAGTAAATTTGATAAGAAATCAAGTTTATCAAAAAGCCGAGCATTCAAAATAACTTTGGAATCTACAAATCTTCTTTGTTTGGAACATTAATATCATTGGAATCACTCTCAAAAAGTCAAACATCAAGAAAAATCAGTTCATTGAAACAAAATGTAACATCTCTTTTGTTTTTGGTAGGTTTTTTTTTTTTTTTTTTTTGATGAAACTCGATTGAGTGCTGTTAGTATCTGTTAGCAATTAGAAAGTTAGATGAGGGCTTCGAACCCTTGCCACTTTGGGCGCAGGGTGAAGAAACTCCACTGATTTTCACTAGGCTTAATTGAGCTTTTCGAAATGGGTCATGATAGACTGGGCCTATTGACCGGATCAGACCAAACATATTGCACCCTAGTCCGATCCGTTAAGCGTAAGGCTAGGCTGTCAATAGACTTAAACATAGATTGTACTATGCTTAAGGCCTGCGGATCACACGGCCCCATTGAGCTTTCGAACCCATAAGGTCATATGGAGACCCCTACATGAAGATGGAAACGCGTTAGACAGAGAAGCACGGGCTAGAACCAGCTGGATCGATTGAGAAAATAAGAAAAAGAGGGAGACTTTTAAATCAAGCTGAGCTTTCTTTCTTTTGTTTTATTTAATCCAGTTTGTTGTACTGATAAGTGATAACCTAGCCGCGTTTTTTTTTTTTTTTGGATTCAATACTGTCATTCATTTTTATATTATTTTAAATTCAGTTTTCTATGAATTTTGTGATAAATTTGTCAGCAAGGCACACACTCCTAGCACCCTGAATTCACCTGCAGATCGTGGAAGCTGCATCTTTAGCTACTTTGCTTGATAAAGCATCCTATGTTAGCATTATTATTATTATACTGCAGATTTCCCATTCATATACCAATTTACCATTTTGCCCATGTTCATCTTAACCATTATTCACTTGATACCCTTTTTACTACGAACAAAATAAGACTTTTTTTTATAATAATTTTTTTTTGTATGAAGACATGAAGTGTATAACTTCAAACACATAATATAAGATGATGCATCATGGTGTTTAAACCGTTGACTTTTTGACCAAAACTTTTCCCTTATGCAAAATCTTAACTTAGAAAAATATGTGGTGAAGGGCAAAATGGTCATTTTAACAGAGGCATGTGGCCATGTTGAAGCTAATGAATATAATAGTTGTAAAAGAGGGTCTGTCACTAAATTCATGTTCACATGCATGTGGAGAACCATACTCCTACACTTGACCAAATGTCTTTAGTAACTTATTTCAAACTTTTTTCATCTCTATAAATATCAACTCATCACAAGCACATCAATAACAACTTACACATAAGAAGAAGCTAGCCAGCCAAGAAGAAGAAGAAGATCCTTTTGCACCTTTTTCAATGGTGAAAGTTCGTAAACTCGAAGCGGATCGAACAAGCGAAGGCATGTCATCGTCAGTGTCATTTTCTTCCTCGTCATCATCGCCTAAGAAGAAGTACAAGGGAGTGAGAATGAGGAGGTGGGGATCATATGTCAGTGAGATAAGAGCTCCACATCAGAAAACAAGGATATGGTTAGGCTCGTATTCCACGCCTGAAGCCGCAGCTAGAGCCTACGACGCTGCACTCATTTGCTTAAAAGGCTCATCCGCAGCCGCTACGAACCTCAACTTCCCTCTCTCGCAATCTCATTACATTCCTGACTCACTCATGTCCCCAAAATCCATCCAAAAAGTTGCAGCTGCAGCTGCTGTTGTCACTACCTTCTCTGATTGCACCATCTCCTCATCATCCTCTCAAGTCTCATCCCCATCCGATCAAGCCCTCATGTCCGCAACAACTTGGTTTGATGATCAATATAACTACAACATTGATGAGTGCTTTGAGTCTCCAAAGTATGCAGATGATCATATAATGTTCAACACTGCTACTGCTGCTGCTGCATCATTCAGTCCTTTAACAATGGCCGAAGACGAGTATTTCTACGACGATATCCCGCTCTGGAGCTTCTGCTAAGTATTAAATTAATGATCTTATTGCTTTGAAGACATCTTATTTTGTTTTACTGACAGAGGCCTAAATATGCAAGAAAAATGAATGTGTTTTGATTTTGGATGTTTAAAACATAGAATATATAGAGGGCTCACATGGGGGGAAAGGAGACATTGTTTTTGTTGGACTCTTTTTTTATCATGTGAAAGCTTCATCAATATATATCTACCACCCATTATTTGATTCTATATTTTTATTTCAAATTTATTCAGAAATTGAATTTATTTCAAGGCCTTTCATGAGTTTGGCTGCTTACATCTTAATAAGCTACTTGGCCATGTGCACCAAGTTGTGCTTATTTTGGATTACTTTCAAGTTTCAAGTGTTATCTTGCTCTTGCGCTATGTTATTATTTAGAAGGCAATAAAACTCTTCCATATGCGTTATAAAACTATAATAGAGAAAGTGTGTTTATGGCTTGTGCGCCTAATTAACATATGGGATATATATGCTATGAATACTATGATTTCTATTTACGCTAGAGAATATTCTGTTAACAGTGATAACCAAGGCCGAAGCAGGAAAAAAAAAAAATATTTCCTGTTAATCTGCATCTTATAACACGTAGATTTCCGACGGACTTATTTCCAACCAAATTGTGAGGTTCTATATATATTATTAATAAAATATATTCCGTTAAATATTAAGCGTAGCTTATAAACCCATTTTCTTGTAATATTATGGTCTTTTGTGATAGACACTATATTGCGCGGGGGCCTACCATAATTGCTGGGAATTAATTTCACTAATTCCCCCATTGATTTCAATAGCATGACCCTACCATAATATTCCAAAAATAGGCCGAGTTAAACTAATCTGATCCAATAAAAAAACAAATCTGATGATCTAATTAAAGTGATTTAATTTTATCTTAAAAAAAACTAATCTGATGATTTTTAAAATCGGACATGATAATATCTAGAATTGTGAGTAGTCGGCGGTGTATCGATCGACGATCGCACAAGCAGATCGCCGAAATGATCGAGAGAGATCAAGAGACAAAAGAATGGATTAGGGTTTCGAACTTAGCTATCTAGAATCTCTCGCTAGTTCAATTTATGAGTCTGTTATAACAGACTGAGTTCTACAAAATACAATTAGAGTCTGCAGGTTACCAGACTTAGGCCCTGTCCATTTGAACTCTATTTTGTGATGGTTAAGATAAGATAAGTTACTTTCAATCACTATAAGTTACTTTCAGTTATTATAAGTTACTTTCAGTTACTATAATACTTCCAGTCACTATAAGTTAATGTAAGTTTCAGTTTAAGTTAAGTTACTTTCAACATACCATCATCATATCATCATCATATTACTATTCATACCACCACCATCATCATCATCATACCATACCATCATCATCATCATACCATCAGCATATCATATCATCATATCAACATCATCATCATATCATATCATCATCATTATACCATCATCATCATCATCATACCATCATCGTATTACTATTCATCATCATAACATCATCATCATCATCATCATATTATTCATCATCATAGTACTATTCATCACCATCATCACAACCATCATCAGTATATTACTATTCATCACCATCTTACTATTCATCACCATCATCACAACCATCATCATCATCAGTATATTACTATTCATCATCGTAATATTACTATTCATCACCATCATCATCGGTATATTACTATTCATCATCATAATATTACTATTCATCATCATCATCATATTACTATTCATCACCATTATAACAACCATCATCATCAGTATATTACTATTCATCACCATCATCACAACCACCACCATCAGTATATTACTATTCATCATCATCATGTTACTATTCATCACCATCATCACAACCATCACAATCATCAGTATATTACTATTCATCATCATCATATTACTATTCATCACCATCATCACAACCATCATCATCGTCAGTATATTACTATTCATCATCATAAATATAACTATTCACCATCATCATCATATTACTATTCATCAGTCAATATAAATTTCAGTTAAGTTAATATCAGTCACTATAAGTTACTTTCAGGTACTATAAGTTACTTTCAGTCACTATAAGTTACTTTCAGTTAAGATAAGATAAGACACTATAAGTTATAGTTCAAATGGACACACCCTTACACACAACACCCCATATTAATACATAAAGCAACTATAATAAAATTACACACAACATCCCTAACTGTTAATACCCCTCCTCAAGTTGGATGTGTGCAGGAAATTCGTCACGCCCAGCTTGTCAATGAGACGGTGTAGAGTTTCAGCAGGTACAACTTGCCAAAAATTTGATAATCTTGTTTCTTTCTTTCCTTAGCATCATAGTTTTAGTAGATTTACAAGCTGAGCCAAAAGTACAGAGATCTTCTTCATCAAGACTCTCCTTTTCTCCCCACAATTTTCTCAACTTTCCAAAATAAGAAGCTATACTCATATCTCCCTGAGTTAGCACATCAATTTCTTTGTGAACATTAGCTAAATCTAAAGCATTCGAACTACCAAACTACATTTGCAGTTCCTCCAATGCCTGTATACAATCCACAGAGAACCAAGGAAGATGCTATTTCCTTTGACACAGAATTGATCAACCAAGAATGAATTACACTATTGCATTTGATCCATCTTGCTTCTTGGACTGCATCATCAGGACGAGGAATCTTACCTTGCACGAAGCCTAGCTTCATCTTATCGCTGAGAGCCATCTCCATAGCCTTCTTCCAAGGAATGTAATCCATGGCTCAAGTGAGCTGTTCGGTGACCAAAGACGCCCCTACGCTCTCGTTTGGACTGACGAACAATGGATCATCGGACGGATGGTTAGGAGTATTCGAACCACAAGCATTATCACTCGCAGTACTCCCAGCCATGGCGACAATCAAGAGAATGAAAGGAACAACGTAAAACAACGCACAAAAATCGATACAAGCTAAGGACGGCTAACCGTCGACGCGGACGGTGGTGCAATCGCCGGCTCTGATACCATGTGAGAAGTCGTCGGTGTATCGATCGACGATCGCACGAGCAGATCTCCGAAGTGATCGAGAGAGATCGAGAGACGAAAGAAGGGATTAGTGTTTCGAACTTAGCTATCTAGCATCTCTCGCTAGTTCCATTTATGAGACTGTTATAACATACTGAGTTCTACAAAATACAATTCGAGTCTGCAGGTTACCAGACTTACACACAACACCCCAGATTAATACATACAACAACTGCAACTATAATAAAATTACACACAACATCCCTAACTGTTAATAAGAATTCAAATATATTTTGAGTTAAATACTTCAACAGAAGTATTTGAGTAATGTTTTTTTGTTAAACTCCTCATAATTATATTACATTTTATTTAGTTTTAGTGTTTTACTATCAGTTCAATTCAATAAAACGGATTTAGACTAATACTCACCTTTTTAAAAGAAAATTTTTTCTCTGAACAATTACCCGCTTTCACCCTACCAAATTCTGAAAATTCAAAAAATATTTATCTTAAACGGTAACTGTCTTGCCCTCATTCGAAAAAAATCCTGGATCCGCCACTAATATTGAGGTAAACTACTGAATGATGATGATGGCATGAGACACTTGAATACTTGGGTCTGATAGCTAGGTTTATGAATTGTACATAAATGATGAAAGAAACTTCTTCACATATGGTCCTACGACAGTAACCTGATAAAAATACAAGGCCTACACAACTGGATCAAATATATATAAACACTATTCCTTCATTGCTCACAAATCACACCCACATTAAGCATCTACTACATTCCCTCTCTTCTCTCCCTCCCTCTCTGATCTTCATTTGATAATTGCTGTCTCCATATCCAACATGAACCAGCCCAGCTCCAGTTACTGTCAGTTTCACCCGATGGAAGTGTTCGTCGGTGTTTGTCCATTCTGCCTAAGTGAAAGGCTTCTCACTCTGGCCTCATTGAAACAAAGCCATTACAATAAGCACAGATCACAACAGCACTGCAGCAGCAGCATCAGAGGTGGTCATAATTTCGGCCTCACTGCAAAGATTTTGGCTATAAGTTCCCTTTGGAATAGGCTTGAGCTGCGTGTTCATAAGACTTACAACGACGACGACTTCTGTGACTATAATTCAGGCAGCTGCAGCAGCCAAGAAGGTATTTAAAGTCCCTTCAGACATTTTTGCTTGAAGGCTTTTGACAATTTCCTAATCAACATTTGGTAAATAGTTTCAAGGATTTTGAGAAAACATGTATCTGTTCGTATTGAAATATATTCACTTGAGATCGCTATACATTATTAAAAATCGAAACATTTATATTGAATTATAGTATCGAAATCTATAACTCCGCTACATGTCAAATTTTGTTTACAGATTCATTCATATCAATCAAGTTTGAAGAAAATGGTGTGGCCACTTGGGACAAGGACAACAAAAGTGACAGTAACCAGATCACAACAAATGAAAGCTCCGACATATATAAGTCCAATAATACTACTGTCATTGGACATACCAGGCAGCGAGGAGGAGCACTACGGTGGAGGAAACGGATTGGCCACATTTTCGATCAGATTAGATGGAGGAATACTGCCAGTAACACAAATATAGTGTGTTAGTATTGTTGTTGGGTTTATAAACGTACATTTTCAAGTCTCATTTTATCATGCTGTTTTGTTTATGAGTCCTGCAGTTTTATTGATCCATGCACTGCAGATTTTCAAAATCCATTTTTACTTATTCTACCGTATACATTGGTTATTGTTTTATATTTTTTCCTAAGAATTTATTCATCATTAAAAAATATAATACGACGAAAACTAATATTTTGTTGAGAATGAAAAGGTGAGAATACCATGTTCTTGTGGGGGGGAAATATGCAGCATGAGGAGCCAGAGCATTTAGTGCTCGCAAGGACATGTCTTCTAATTGAACACAACATGTCTGCTACTGTTGATCTTCATTCCTTACTCTGTAATGAAACACAACTGTTTGAGAAACATATCATTCCAAATTACAAAAACGTGTCGATGTTTCCGTCATTAATTTTAAACCGCCCTGTCGCACATAAGTGCTTGTGTATCAAGAGAATGGAATGCAAGGCAACACTCCACATGGATGTCTTTTTTTCATCACTTTTAAGTTCATGCTCCTGTGCAATATTTTCATCACTAGCTAGTGACTTGTAGGACCTTTCTGCTGATAAATGACGCGACAAGCGTACAACATCTGTAGGACAGTGCATGTTACTCAACTTACAGCTCAAGGAAATTCCTCCCCAGAAGCTATCAAGGCTGTCTGCTCAATCGATCAGCATTCCTGGAAGAGCACATAGGACACGCAGCATGCAAAAGGGGAAAACTTGCATGACCAGTTATTAGTTAAATCTCATTTGGTGTCTGAAAAAAAAATCCCGAATAGGACGTGTGTTCATTGTGCGTAAAACCACATATCCAACACTGTTAAGTTTAGTTCCCGACGAGCGATGTCAACAATGCCAATACAGCTATTCCAATCATTATGTTCAGAAAATAGTTGGTTTTGAGAGGTTTGTTCGGGCTTCCCCCGAAACCTTCATACTCTGCTCGGATCTTTTGCTTCATTGAATCCGACAGCTCTCTCTGCGTTGACAAAACACAACACTAGTTGAAAACGTTTCTTCCTTGTCTGCTAAATCCGTGTCTTGTTTTAATATAAATAAAGCTTCACAAATCAGTTTTGATTTAATAATCCTGCAGTGAACAATCCAAAAGGTATAACAACAACAAAATTCGTTGAATCTTACGGTTTTCAATGGCATGGAAAATATGGGCATAGAATACTAACAATAATAATAACGGGCTACTACCGACTATAGGCATATGAAATAAAGAACCCACTGTCTGCAGAAAACAAACCTTTCCAGACGAGTACTTTGCCGCCACAAATTTCTCAGGAACAGGGGTAGTGGCAGCAGTAGTGGCACCATTGTCTAGTGTGAAACCCTGATCACACAGTTAAGAATGAGGTTGATACGCAAGGCTGATTGAACTAGAAACAAATAAACAAACCAGACTGCTTGTCTTTACATCCTAGTGTATATTAGGTGCGGGGCTTGAGTGCAATAAATAATATTTTCAAAAGTTGCTGAGATCGGATAAAAAAAATTTGGACTACAGAGTCCCAAATATCTAATTCAAATCGAACCTGAACAATTAGATTTATATGGCGAGTAACAAACCTCAGGAGGGTCAAATTTAGATCCAAGGTTACTTAGTTTAGCGTGCGATTCAGCATAATCCTTAAAAAAGGCTTCCTGGTCTTCAGCATATTTCTCAGCATAGACCTGCAAGTACCTTTGAGAGCCATGCAGTGTAATTTCACTAGGAATGAATCAAGAACTTTAAAGTATGTACCCTAAATGAAGGATCATCAAAAAGTGCGGCATCGGTAGGCAAGACCAAAAGATCTTCATCTTTTCTTTCTTTGATATCCTGCAATCATATCAGAGTAATTTCAATGTTGCATTCGATATAGTACCTATTGATCAAAAGTGGACAGTCATGATCTCATGCCTTAAAGTATGAATTATCAAATTTAAGCCACTGCACCGTCCAAGACTGGCCACCTGGAGCTCCTGGGCCATCTTTCTGAAAAGAAGAGAAGATTCATCAAATTTCACAGTTATTTTAAATTTTATGGACTATGGAGTTGAAAGCTGACAACAGTTGTAAAGAAAACATTGTTGGTGTCGTTGGAAGGTAAAATTCAGTAAATGGTCTTAACGTTGTCTAAATTACACATGGTATTTTGGTTTAATATATATTTTTGAAAGATGTGATAAGGACAATAGACGATAAGTTCAAAAATAACATGAATGGGTGCTTTCCGTGGTATAACATATATTTGTGATGCTCAACTAAAGAAAATAAACCAAACAAACAACTCACTCATGACAAGCCGAAAATTGGCTGAAACCAGGATATGCTTCTAAAGGCTGGTTCTAATAAGCACCAGCATTTCAATAGCACTTATTTCATTGAGTTCAGTGAACAGTGCAGTTTGATCTACTAGCCAATGACAAACAACTGAACATAGAACAACGGAACTGATAGCATTGATATCAACTGCAGGATCATTCCCTATTATAATGAAATGAATAATTAACAATAGGATATAATTGTTATACAGTACCGTGTATTTCGTCTCAGGCTTGCCCCAACCGCTACGCTCAGGTCGAGACCGTCCCAGGGTGTGAGCACCGGATAACGCAACAATATCCTACAGGCCAAGTAAATTAGCGTTTCTTTATACAGTAATTGATGCAACATTCAAACCACAAATGGGCTAATCATGTATGCCAACCTTGTCACTTAATCCCATTCTATAAAACACTTGACGTAGATGTTCAGCAGGGGAAGGAGGGCCAGCATCTGTAAAATACAAAAACAACATGTTCTCATGCAGATGACAGCAATGAGTAGCTTCATAAGGATGATGCACTTGATACGAGTAACAAAAAAAAAGATACTTAGTACAAGTAAACTCATTGATGCAGTCTAAAAAGTGCAGGGACAGCCACTGAGAAGGTTGAATTGTCGATACAATCAATACGAAAAAAGTGAGGTTGGATACAATGTTCTGACACGGTATATAAAGCTTTAAAATTTTGAAAACTATGAATGAGTATTATCAAAATACATGAATCAGCAGGGGCAGAAGTTACATGATAAAAATGCGGGGTAGCTAAACGAGAACATATACAGAAGAGACCCACTCACCAGGAAGTTTTCCTTCTGGAGGGCACTGCTCGGGACTTGAGACATCCACTCTTCCATATTTCATGGGGATTTTTGGGCCTCCTGCCTCCTAAATATATAAGTAAGGAGTTGGACAAAGAAGATTTATTTTCATCCTTACAACAAAAAGAAACAGTACCTCGATAGCAGTGGCACTGGCCAATTGGAACAGGTCTGCATAAGTAATACCCGGATACTTGTCCTTGATTGGTTGAATAAGTTTCAGAGCATTCAGAAGACCTGATTATCTTTCGCTTGTGAGATACTCAACAGTATATAACATATTGCGTACGGTAACGTAAATATATACCAGCATTTGCTGCATGCTTTAGCTCAACCTCAAACCTCAGACTTCCATTAGCACCACCTCTCTGAGGCCACTCCTCGATGTTCTTATCATATGTTCCAGCATCATGCCACCCAAGGCGGACCTAAATCCACAAGTAAAAAAACATACAATCCATACCAATGTTTCGATAAATAAGTGAAATTTCCTACTTTGACATAGATGAGCATAAATTAATGTAGCCAGCCGAAAACTAATCCAAAAATGTCAAAATGGGGAAATCATTCAATCCAATTTCGACTTCGACATTTAAACTGAATTTTCTGTACCAGAATGGGGTGGCAAAACTGAGTCCTGAGAAGCTCCCTAATATCCTCTCTAGCACTTTTGAGCTGAGCAGGATCAGAAGCAAAGCACTTGGGAGAAACGACGGAGCTAAATTCACTTCCGGAGACATAAATCGCCGATCGCCTCTAAAACAAAACCAAACATCAATCAACAAGAACTCAATCAAAAAAAACTCAACAACAGACGGATATAAGAAAATGCGGATCATCATAAATAATAAATTAAAAAAACCTTGTAGAGGAAGAGTCGAGATGGCGATGGCGACGGCGAAGATCGCAGAGGCAAGCACTTGAGAACGGCGGCGGATGAGGAGGAGACTGGTGCAGCTCTGGATTTATAGTAAGCTGGAGTGGCGAGTGCGGCGGCGGCGGCGAGCGGAGGAGGAGGAAGTGAAGAAGAGGCGAAAATGAGAGTGAGAGGCTCTGCCATTGCGTAAAGGATTTTTTAGTTGGATTTTTGGGCGTGTGGTGGTGATGTTTTTGTGCGAAAAACCTCCGCTGCTTCTTACCCAGTTTTGTTTGGAAACGACGCCGTTTTGCTCTGTAACATCCATTTTCAACTTCTTTTTTTTATAAACCTTCTTCAAATAAAAAACATACTTTTATAAATATAATTTCTAAATTAAGCTTAAGTTTATATTCAACTTGACTTATGAATTCTCTATATATAAAAAAAAACTTGACTTATGAATTGAGGTTAAAAAAAAAAAAACTTGACTTATGAATTGAGGTTCAAAAAAAAAAACTTCACTTATGAATTTAACTCGCTTTTAGCGATTAGAGCATCTCACCATGATCTTTTTGATCATAGGAAAGTGTCATGAGGCATGACTAAAAAAAATATGCTCCCCGCCATGACTAAATGTGTCATAAAAATGATCGTCCCATTACCAAATGTAAAAAAGATCATTTCATGACCAAAAATTAGATTTGGTCATGAGCCGTGAACCAATTATAAGGCGACATGTGTCATGTGTAAGAACTTTTCAGTTTGTATTTTGATCTTGCTTCGAATATATCTTCGAAATTACAAATTTAAAAAAAATCAAAATAATTACCAATATTCATAATTTTTTGAGTTCTATAAAACGATATACACTTTGATATGTTTTTATTAATCTTATTATTTATGAGCTTACAATTTATGTAGCGATGAGAGAGAATGATTTTGTTTGGTCATGAGTGGGGTGTACGTTATCAAAATAGTCATGATGTATGACAAGATGAGAGAGAAAATAGATGAGAGGAATGATATTTTTTTTTCACGGTGAATGATGCTCTCAGGAAAAATAAAACTTGACAAACACGGTAAATGATGTCGGTACGTCAAACAAAAGTCTTTGGGTATGATTTTTCTTCTTCGTAAAATATCTCTACGATCTTAATTCTAAAACATAAATAAAAAATAAATTAAATACATATAAATAAACAGACAAAGACTGATGAATGATCACGTGGACTAGGAAGATGGCTACTCTATATACGAAGCTTGACTCTAAACTAAAAAGTCTTCTCGTAGCTCCAATTTCCAAATACACCCTCACAGGCAACACCTCCTCATCAACCACAGGGGCAAAATCGTCTTTTGATCAACCTGGTTCACGTCCTGACGCGCTTTGGCCCCTTGTAATCTTCTCCAGCAAGCTTCGCCTTCTTCGTAGCTCCGCCGAGTGCGTAAAAAACCTCTGCGCCCTTTTATCACTACCAGAAAGCAGCCGCAGTAGAGGTAGACTCCGGCTGGTGAGTTTTTGTCATCATCGCGGTGGAGATCGAGTGCTGAAACCCATGGGAATGGAATCCGCTGCTCGGACCGTCAACGTTGCCGCTTTACTGTTCGTTTTCTTGTTGTTTTTGGTGAATGAGATTTCGCCGGCTTTTGCGGCGGTTAATCAGGCGCAGAGTAGTATAAGGAAGCCTCAGTCGTCGGGGTCGTCTGCGGTATTTCCTGTACAGGGAAATGTTTATCCCGATGGGTTCGTTTACTTATCTGAATTCTCGGATTTGTGTATTTAATTAATTCTTGTTTAGATGTGAGATTGAGTGTGTTGATCGATCGCATGGGACAATCTATTGGGATTCCTGATGAGTTATGACCTTGCATTAGCACTTTGCTTTCTTAATTCTGGTGTTGTAGAATTGGTTTGTGGAACAATGCGGTTGAGAATAGTGGCTGTGTACATTAAGTTATTTGAGAATGTTTCCCTAATACGTTCGCCTATTGGACATTCTGCAATGGTTGCCGTACTGTATTTGTTGTTCTCACAAGCCTTGGTGTGGGATATTATATATATGTTTCTTCTTTTTTGCAGAGTTTTCACGGTAGCTCTTAAGATAGGCAAGAGACCCCAGCCTTACATTCTCGATATTGACACTGGGAGTGATCTCACTTGGCTTCAGTGTGATGCGCCTTGTGTTCGTTGCACTAAAGTAATACTAAACACTGCACCATCTCATATGTTATGTATTTATTTATAATTCGGTGTCCTGATTTCAGTGTTTGACCTTTGTCAATTTTGTTTTGGTGTAAAAATTTCAGCAACCTCAGTATCTCTATAAACCATACAACAACCTTGTTCGTTGCAATGATGCTTTGTGTGGCGCTGTTCACATGAATGGCATTGATCCTTGCACTGTTGCAGTCGAGCAGTGTGATTATGAGGTTGAGTATGCTGATCGGGGTACATCGCTTGGTGTGCTCGTAGCAGACAACTTTCACCTACAATTTAGTAATGGTTCTCGTCTCAGCCCACGCCTAGTATTCGGGTCAGTAAATCACCCTGGCTGTTTTATTTTTTATTTCTTTCAGTTTCACTGCTTCATTTACCCTTACGTTGCACATTATTAGTATAACGTAACTTTGATTACAGGTGTGGGTATGATCAACAGTTTCCTAATCCAAATCACCCTCCTACAACAGATGGAATTCTTGGTCTTGGTACTGGAAAGTCTGGCATCGTGTCACAATTGAAAGAAATGGGTCTAATTGGACATGTATTTGGACACTGTTTCAGTGGGCGAGGGGGAGGATTCTTGTTTTTTGGAGATAAAATCGTGCCTTCATCTGGGTAACCTGGGTACCTATGTCATCAACTGGCCATTCCATAGAGTACTTTCCTTATATCCGTATCTCAATCATGTTATCTATCTGCAGTTCATTCATTATCTGTATCAGATGATTTTGATCTATTCTTTATGCACTAATATTAATGTTTTTATTTTCTGGTTTTCAGCAAACACTACTCACTAGGGCCAGCAGAACTTTTATTTGACGGACAGAGCACTGGCGCAAAAGGCCTTCTCATGATCTTTGATAGTGGGAGCTCATATACATATTTCAACGCATTAGCATATAAGGCTGCAGTTTCTGCGGTCAGTGACTTAACATATTGCTAATATCAATGAATAACAACGCTCCGGGCTCTCTAATTCTTATTAATCAATTGCATTTTCAGGTAAGGAAAGGTATAAATGGGAAGTTGAAAGATGCAGTTGAGGACAAAACACTGCCTATCTGTTGGAAAGGTTCGAGACCCTTCAAATCAGTTCAAGACGTCAAGAGCTACTTCAAGCCATTACAATTGAAATTTACCAAAACAAAGAATGCGCAGCTGGAAATACCCCCTGAATCTTATCTTGTGATTACGGTAAAATCCTGTGCAATTTTGTTTTTTTCATAGTAATCAAATGGACTTTTGAAAATCTCATTAGAAAATTTGCATCTTTCAGAAGCATGGCAATGCATGTTTGGGCATTTTGAATGGCAAAGAAGTAGGGCTCGACGGTCTAAATTTAATTGGAGGTAATCAATTCTTCATCTTTTCTCTGGTCAAAGTTGTACCATGTTACCAACCCGTGCTTATTTGATATATGTTGTTGTACATAGATAATTTCTTTCAAGATAAAATGGTGGTCTACAACAATGAGAAGAAACAGATTGGCTGGACTTCGGCAAACTGCAACAGGCTTCCTATGTTGTGAACCTTTGTTGCTGCTATTTATCATAATATGTGATGCTTTCAGTACTGGCTTTGAAATAAAAAAAAATATAAGTAAATAATTTGTTTGTGCTGCTAAATCGTTCACCAGTGCTTTGTTTATCAACAGAGACGATGAAGATGGTTTGCCTCAGCCGGATGCTGATGAGTTGAGCCTCTTAAACGAGTACAGTAGCGCAACTCATGGATGGCGAGATGAGCTGTAAATCTATAATATGTCGAGAATTAAAGATTGGTAGTTGAAGTGCGGAGTATTATTGAACATATGCGTACATATATATTCTGGTGAAGCATGCCTATCATGCATTCCCTGGATCATTGATGTTGCTGCTTTAACAGGGCTGGTATTTCATTTTTAAAATGACATCCGATTCGGTTAAAACGTTGTCGTTTTGATCTGTTGTCAAATTTACCTCAAATAAAAACGTTACCGATTTAACTGAATCGATGTCATTTTCGTGCTAGCCGCATTTGGCTCCGCTGCACCATATCTATTAAAATTGTATTATATTTCATCGATCAAAGAGTTACCGATTTTTTCTTTATTTTGATATTTTGGCGAATCCTTAAATTTGCGAGTCTGCCACCATCTTATCCACGAGAACAGTGTCTCGTGCTGCATGCGCCACACACGTGGAATAATCTTGAAATCAGAGGTTATATTGTTTTTGTGCATACAACATCTCAACGAGGACCAATCATTTATCTCTCAAAAACTGAAACCCTACGAATCGGATAATGCATGCAACAACACCACCTTTCGATCTTCACACATAATGATCTCTCCAATCTCCATTAAAGCCACATCTCAAGCTTCGATCAACAGCAAATCCACTTAATTAGTTGCCGATCATCTCATCATCTGACATTTATCCGCAACATCATTCTCTCTCTCTCTCTAAAACCCTATCTGATCTCCAGCAGTTACATTCTCTTTAAGCTTCATTCCATATGGCGGAGTCGAAGAGTAGCGGGACAGTGAAGTGGTTCAGCGGACAGAAAGGGTTCGGATTCATCACGCCGGCCGATGGAGAAGATGACATATTTGTTCACCAGTCCGAGATCCGAACCGAAGGCTTCCGGACTTTACACGAGGGTCAGATTGTGAAGTTCTCCATTAGCGTCGGAGAGGATTCTCGTGCGAAAGCGGTGGATGTAACGATACAGGATTCCGATGGAGGAGGACGAGGCAGGCGAGGGGCCGGGAGGGGAAGAGGAAGAGGACAAGTTGCAGGTGGACGTGGAAGAGGGAGAGTTATCATTGGTGGTGGTGAGGATGGTGAATATCATGATCATATTGGCGGCGGTGGAAGCAGAATTAGGGCGTGTTACAACTGTGGAAGAAGCGGGCATTTTGCGAGGGATTGTTATCATCAGGGAAGAGGTAGAGGAGGCCGCGGCCGTGGGTATAGTAACAATAATGGTGGTGGTGGTGGTGGTGGAAGTGTAATTAGGGATGGCCGGCGGGGAGGGTGTTACAACTGTGGGGATGAAGGTCACTTTGCTAGGGACTGCAAAATCAACAATCAGGCTAGCTAAATGCTAAATTTTATTTACATGTAAGAACAATTATTTTTCAACTTAAATATGCGCAACGTAATAATAATCATTCAGCTTCTACATTTACCAAGGATTGACTCTTGTGACCATTTTTCTTACATACTGCCCTCGTATAAAAATTGGTCGCTTTTTCTTATAACCTACTCAATAAGAAGTCCTCGTTTGAAAATTTGTCCATAATTAATTGGAGAATTTTTGAAGTTTTACTTACATTTCTGGAAATGCATGATTAAATTATATTGTTTTGATGCTAACACAAGTCTACTTGTATATTTATATGTAAACTTGCATCTAATCAAGTCAAAGTCAATAAATTTGACTTTATTAATTAATGACACAAACACATCAGCCTGATTATAAGCATTTAAATCTACATCTAAGGATCTCAAATTCTTGTTTTGATGCTAACGGAAGTCCATTTGTATACGTAAACTTGCATCTAATCAAATCAAAATCAGCAAATTTGAGACTTTATTAATGACACAAGCCTTATCATACACATTTAAATCTACATATATAATAAGGATCTCAAATTCTGGAAATGAAGAGAAATTTTCAACCGAACACGTTCACGTGTCTTTTGTTCTATATTTACAATTGCCTCTATCATCAATAACATAAATGATTACTTCTTCGTAACACAACTTTATGTCAACATGACAATCTTTAAAAAATAAGAACGAGAGTGAGTTAGCCGGGTGGTAGGTGCTCACCACGTCCCGAAACCAAAAGTTCCCGGGTTCGAGTCATGTCATGGGCAATATTGTCCCCATTAATCAAAAAAAAAAAGGAAGCTTCCTAAGAAACCAAAACCATTCAACTTCAACACTCACCCATTTTCTTTCAACTGCCCGTACGGTTGTTAGCATCAGAAGGTACGTCCAAATGTGGGCTTCCCATAGAAATTTCCCTCTAACATGGGAAACAATAAATGTAAATAGCATGTAGAGAAAATCAAAGTACACTACAACATCATCTATGGGGCTGCTGGTCCAAATAGCTATGTGAATATGATATCAATACAAGTCAAAAAAGAAGAAAAACTCAAGTACAACAATTGTGTGATACCCAAGTTTCTCCTCCTTTATAAATCCGTCCCTCCAATCCAATATGCTTATCTCTCTCTACTCCAAACTCGCACATCGCTATAGAGAGATAAACATTGAGAACTTGAGATGGGATTCACAACTAAGAAATCATTTTCATCATCATCGAGTCGAAGCGTGTTGGCAGTTGCGATAGCCCTGGCCATGGTTGTTCTTCTTGCAGCTGAGATCCGAACAGTGAATAGTCTCACTGCAGCTGAGTGCAAAGAACAAAGAAGGCTTGGGATAAATGCTTGCAAACCTGTTTTATCAGGAATGCAGCCTTCTGCTGCATGTTGTTACAGGGTTAGGGTCACTCCGTTAGAATGCGTCTGCCCGGTGGTCACTCCGGCGCTGGCTGCCCTTGTCAAGGACATTAATAAAGCTATTCGTATCGTCGAAAATTGTGGAAGAAGAGTCCCTAGACATTTCAAGTGTGGGAGTAAGCCCTTCTAGCTAGTCTTCTTTTTGCGCTTCTTTGATTTTATAGTAACACGTTTCTTTTACTTTACGTTCGTTGAAGCGCGCAATTGGTATACTATATAATGATCGATCGTTGACGTTCCATTTTTTTACATTGCTAGGCATAACTACGCCGTGATGAATTGAACGAGCGACGATGATGGATGGCTATCACCTATCACTACAAATTTGAATCTAAGATCTTAGCAGGGATCAGCTTTGCTCTTATTATTTATGATATATACTAGTAAACGGAATAAAGGACACAATATATCATAATATATTATCCTCTCATGACCAAATGAATAGTTTGTGTTTGACTATTCATTTTATCATATCGAGAAACAAGCATTGATTTATACATAATAAAGGGCAATATCGAAACTCAAAATCAAAATGCGCAAATTACGACAGTCACTATATATAAATTCAGAATTAGGACAAAATAATTTTCATAAATATGTATCTGAAAAAAAAAAGATTTCAACTAGTTGGGAGCAAATCGGCGGATAGACACGATTTTTTTTTATTGAATTCTATTATATGTTTGAAAAGAAAATAACACGAAATAAATTTTAATTGATAAAAAATAAGTATATATTAATTTGGTAGTTTTTTTGTCTCATTCTCAAAGTGAACGTTGGAAAAGTGGACAATACATGTCCCTTCCCGTCTCCAAAGCATGAAAATCTCTTGACGGCAACTGATCACAGATATACACACGACTAGTTAAAAGAATTGTTCATTATCTAATATAAAATAATTTAATAGTCAATATTGTATATAAAAAGTTTGATAAATTGGCCGGAACGGTTTGAAAGGCAATACAGAGGACTCAGACTCAGAGCTAGAAAAATCTCTAATTGGGACAAGTTCCGACAACATAAACATGTGTAATAGATACGTGGACTACTGCTCCGCTTAGCCTCACGACATTAGTTGGTGAACCCTCCAGCTCATCACTAACCACATCTTAATCAAAATAAGAACCGCATGAATACAGAAAAGGACATACTCAGTGAAGACATCCATCGCTTGTTCCTCCCTCGTGGAGGAGTGCTTTTCGTCCCACTTCCGCGTGGACGCGTTGTTCCCCCCTCGTGGAAGTGTTCTTCATCGTGCCTCAGCGTGGACTTATTTTTCCTCCTTCGCGGAGGTGTTGTCCGTCCTTTGTGAACGTATTGTGCCCTTCGAATCCGCAGATGTTACTTACTTGATGCGTGGAGGTGCGTATTCGATCATGCGGTTTCAAGATAGATGTGTGTTATGGCCTGTGCTTTAGTGTGGACGATTCAAGTATCAAACCGGGTTGGTGCCTTGCATGGCCATGCTCCAAAGTTTAGTGATTGTACCCGAGTGAAAAAGTGCTCATGTAATATATTCAAAAATATATTTGTGTGGTACTTGGTTTGTAAGGATGATGTAATCCAAATCAAAAAAATAAAATAGAATTCCACATAAATGAGATGTATTATATAATTTAATAAATAGATAAATGTGTGGAATATAAATATCGGCGCGCTCAATTTTATAAATAATTTATAAATATTAATTTATGTTTATATTACTTTCTTATGGTATTTATGTTTACATTTGATAATGGAGGGATCACTCGGTTAAGGCAGGGTTGGCAGAATGAGGCATGTGAGATACGTTGTGAGCCACTCATTTAGATGATGTGACAGGGAATAGTTGTTTGTTGTTTGCTTTTTGATGGATTTTTGTTAGTGGGACACGTGACGCGCCCACAAAGCACGGAGGGTTAGATGTGTGGCTCAGATCGTGCCTCACTGCCTCATTCTAATTTTTGTGCCTCATTTGAACGCTCCTCGATAAGGGATTGTTTTTTCTATTTCATTTTATTAAATACTCTTACTTGGTTTTCGAATTCACTTCACCACAAAAAAATATTATTAATTATTAACAATGTCTAAAAATCCTTCGTTGGGCCCGCCTAGAAAGTAAAATTCATAAATCCGTTCGTTCGGTCCATCAGAAGATCAAGAAGGTCACCCGATTTATAGGTGTATAATCACCGCCTAGTCATCGTCTTGACCCACTTAAACGCTGATCAAATGACCAACTTCTTAATCAAAATTTAAAAATTCATTTGTTTTTACATATTTTTTATATTTTTAATAGTTGATAAATTATTTATTAAAATATTTCTATTATCATATATCAAGAGAGTAAAGATCACACGCCCCACTTCCTCTCTCCTTCTTTTCTCTCTCCCTTCTCTCCTCCACCAACAACCCACAAACTCTCTCCTCCTCCCTCCTCAGCCCCTTCTTTCTCGTCCTCCTCCCCCTTTCTACCGCAAAGCCGGTCTCTTCTCTTCCCTCTCCCCTCTTGCTTCATACCTCACTGCCAATCTGATCCATTTTTTCAGCAACATGCAGCTGGTCGGATCAGATTTGGATTTGTGGGTGATGGAGGTGGAGGTGAGTTTGGGAAGCGGTGCCGGCGATGGGTTGTGGGTTGTGGGTGGGCGGGATGGAGGGGGCTGTGGTTTTTAGGTTTTAGTCTTTTTGTATAAATAATTGTAATTTTTTGCTTTCTTTTTTCGTTGTTGTGCCCTGTGTGGCTGAATAAATGGAGGTTGTGACGTTTAATTTTGGTTATCTTTGACAGCTCCTTGTTTTAACAATTTTAGCTCTCGATGTAGTTGTAATTTTAGATTTAGTGTTAGGTTTCTTTGGCTGCGCTTGCTGTATGTGGTGCTTTCCTGGCTTTGGTGGTATGCTCACCTCTCTTGGCGTGAGGTCAAGTGGAGCCTTACACTGCTTCAGGCTAGCTAACTCTTAGCTTTCAAATCCTCGTTGTTGCCATTTCTGGAGCCCAGGTGTCATGCTTCTAGTGGTAGGAAACCGGTTTATGAAGATCGCTTGTGCAGCTTTGGTCCGTGATTCGGTGGAAATTGGCCAGTGCTTCATTGTCGTTGCTTCAGTTTTGGCTTGCTTTGTTTTTTGGAGCGTGAAGATGCACCACCAGCGAATGGGTTACTTAGCTGTATTTGGATTACTTTGCTTGCTTAGATGTTTTGTTCCAGTACACGTCGGTCGTCTGTTTGTTGATGTTGTTTATCTTTTCCTTCAACACTTTGTATGACATTCATCTTTTATCAAAAAAGAAAGAGTAAAGATCACACATACTGTATAGAGGTGGCAAATAGGGCGGGCGGGCGGGTTAGTGGACGGGTTCTTAATGGACAAGGGTTAAAAGGGTTGAACCCTTTAAGAGCCCTTTTAAGTTAAAGGGTTCAATGGACGGGTTCTTAATGGGTAGAGGGTTAAAGGGTCAAACCCTTCAACCCTTTAAGAGCGCTTTTAGTCATTTTAAACCCTTATAACCTCTTTAAGCATTTTTAAGCCATTAAATGGAAAAATAAATAAATTTTAAATCTGATATATGTTATATCTTTTATTTGTTTGTAAAAACTTTTATATACATATTTTAAAGTTAAAAATTAAATTTCATTTATTTTTGTTCTATTTTATTCTCATCGTATATAGCATAATAGAAAAAATCAAAATGAAATATATCACTAACTTAAAATATCTGAGAAAGATTCAACAATATGTAAACGCTTCATCATAACATGTTCGAGAACAGATAATAACTATGGGAAAATCTAAGACATCATGCATATTCGTTTCGCTAATCGTTGGTCAAATCTAATACATCTTCAATGAGTAAGTCCACCGCAGATGAGTCTTGATCTGAAAAAAGATATTAAAATAAAATCAGAACACTTTTATCACTAAAATAAATATAGAGAAATGTTGATGATCTTTTTTACCTTTCTTTCCAAATAACCAATCTCTAGAACACAATAATGCCTGCACGGTTTCCGGTAGCAAAGAACTACGATATTGGTCAAGTACCCTTTTAAATAATAGTTAAAAGGGTTCTTAAAGGGTCACAGGGTTATCCGGATAAAAACCCTTGAACCCTTTTATAAAAGGGTTCTTAATGGACAAGGGTTTTCTAAACCCTTTTATTAAAAGGGCGGGCTAATGGACGGGTTTAATAGGGCGGTTAATGGACGGATTGGAGGGTTAAGGGTTTACTTGCCGGGTCTACACATACACATAATATTTTTGATGCAAAATGTAAAGTTTGTCCACACTGGGTTATAATTCATCGTCAAGAAACTAAAAGTACGACATAGTTCGTCAACAATATTTTATAATTTCGTCGCCGAGAAATTTACCACCTTGTGGAGAGTAAGTCACTAAGCCCCATAATTTTGTGTGGATTTTCCTAGTCCCACGAGTAAGAGTTCAACTCGACCACACCCAATTAGCGACAATTAAAGTTATTTAACAACTGTCTTCCCAAATTAAACGTTACGCTTAACCAATAGGCTTTAGGCTTATATTAATTATAATTAAAATAACGAATTTTGATGCTTTCCCACTTCCATTAATCTCTTTATCTCTCTTCTCCTCTTCTTACGCAAAAATCAATTGGACAGCTCATCATCAGCCATCGCCGCCGGCCGTAATCCTCTCGCCGGGACATCTTCATCGTTCATCCGAACTCCTCGCTCACTTCTCTCCCCGAAAAATCGGCTTTCTATAAATCGTGTGGCTTCTCGCGGATCGATTTCTTATTATTTTCGGATGATTGTGGATTGAAATTCAATCCGATCGTTGCGACTTTTCTGCTTAGGATTTTTTTTTTTTGATTTAGTTTTTTCTATCCACTGATCGGTTGGAGTGATGAATCGATTCTCCGATTGAGGAGGAATGATCGGATGTAAATGGTAGGTGGTGGTTCTACATGCATCGTTTTTGCTGCTTTTCTAGGGTGTCAGATCTCTCGCCAGCATCCAAGCCCTCGCGTGTGTTGAAGAACAAAGTGAATATGTCTCCGCCTCCGCCTGCAGCGACAGCTTCGTCGTCTAGATCTGATTTGCCGCATCGTTCCGGTAGTCAATTGAATTACGATCCAAACAGTAACGGAGGGCTTGACCAGGGCCGGGTGAGTCAGAGGACGTCTGCGGCTGCGTCTTCGCGTTCGATGGAAGGCGTTTCGCGTTTGCCGTCTATGAGGGAAGCGACGCAGTTGGTTACCGGTGATCAGCGGGAGTTGAAGATTAATGATATTGTTGGTAATGGTGTTTCGGGAAAGCTTTATAAGTGGGTGAATTATGGTAAGGGATGGCGTCCTCGGTGGTTTGTTTTGCAGGATGGTGTTTTGTCTTATTATAAAATTCATGGTCCCGATAAGATTGTTGTGAGTCAGGAAACCGAGAGGGGTTGTAAGGTCATTGGGGACGAGTCTTTTAAGCGAATGATTCAGTATAATAGGAATGGGCATACTCAGACTAGGCGTAAGCCTTGTGGAGAAATTCATTTGAAGGTCTGCGCATTTCTCTTTGCCTTTTGCACATTTCTATTTGTAAGATAATGATTTTGGGATGAATGGTGCCTGACTGCCTGGTTAAATGATAAGCAGATTCGTTGATTAGTACAAAAAGTTTGCAGCCTGCATGAAAAGGGGTTCTTATTTTTTTATGTTTATAACTGGGGTTAACCAGCATTTTCGCCTTGGGTAGAATCAGTTTTCTGTTGTTTCATGGCTTCCATTTTTCACTTTACTATTTAATGTTAGGTTTCTTCTATTCGAGAGAGCAGATCAGATGACAAGCGGTTCTCTATATTTTCTGGTACCAAAAGGCTACATTTGAGGGCAGAAACTCATGAGGATCGAGCAGCATGGATGGAGGCATTACACGCTGTTAAGGACATGTTTCCACGCATGTCTAATAGTGAGCTAATGGCACCAGTAGATAATGTTGCCATCTCCACTGATAAATTGAGACAACGTCTTACGGCAGAAGGGGTGAGTGAGGCTGCCATCCGTGACAGTGAACTGATTATGAAGAATGAGTTTGCAGCCCTACAGAACCAGCTTGTACTGCTCAAGCAGAAGCATTGGCTCCTCATTGACACTCTCCGGCAGTTAGAGGTACATGTAATGCATGCGGAATCTTGTACAGCAAGCCAATTGTATTTGGAATTAATCTTTGGCTTCTACTGCATAAACATTTCCATCAATATCTGAACTCCTGGTAAAGTTTCTGTGATCTGCAGTCTTGGTAGTGGAAATTTTGTCATAATTGAATCGAGGGAAATATTATGTCTGTTAAACTTAATGTGGAATTCAGTGAGAGGCTGTTCGAGCTATAGGCAGGAAAACATGTCAAAATGCAACTCTTAGTTCCTTCAATAAGCCAATTATCTCAACAATATTACCCTCTTTTTATTAGCTGTAACTGTAAGGTAATCCGAGTATAAAAAAGTTGGAAATTTGGAACAAACTACCTTGGACAATGAGGACGATCCTAATATTTTTAAAGCAGTTGCGTTACTTGGACCTACAGTCTACAGATAACTCTGATGTTTCACAATCTGCTTGACCAACCCGTTCCTTTCTTTCACTGTATTTTGCAATTTTTTCATTAGTAACCAGCTTTCAATTTCCATGAAAAACTTTAGGGAGCCAGCTATTACTCGTGTGGTTGATCTGCTGTTGAACTTACTATAGTTTACTTGTGCAGACTGAAAAGGTTGACCTTGAGAATACTGTGGTTGATGAAAGTCAAAGACAGTTGAGGGATCAGGAGGCTTCTTCCAGGAGGCATGCCAAGCTCAGTGGTATGCAAAATATAGAGTTCTCGCATTTGAGTCGTTCTGTAGATTTTTAGAGCTTAAATTTCACTTGCTTGTTATTGATATTATACGATGTTACATTATTTCCTTGTCTACTGTACTCAAATGTCGAGTTGAAAATAAAATCAAGTTAGACTACATTAATTTCTCATAGTGTGCATCTCTACTATGACATATGTTCCCCCCCTCTTTAATTTGATAGCGTAGTCATGTTCTGATTGTTCTCAATGTTTAGTGATTCTTAATAGCAGACAAGAATTAATCAAGACCTTCTGAAAGGCTCTTGTTGTGCCATCGTAAGGACTGTACTGTAGTATTGACATTGACCTTTCCTCCATAAATAAATAAACGATATGTTTTAAAAATCTTGAGACCTTTGGATTCTTCCTTGTAAAACTTCATCCGTCTTATATCAACCAAATTATCCTGAATTTTAAGAAAAAAAATTATAGCCGCGTAAGATAATTTGATTTATCATCTATCATTCATTAACTCTGTTTGTTTATGCCAGTATTGTCAAAATGGCATACCTCGCTTTATCTGTTTTCATATTTATCGAGAACTCTAAGTGGCTCGTCTTTCTTCCTGCACTACTTAATCTATTGAGATCATTATATCAGGGCTGTAATATGATTTTGCAGAAGGAACAGTTACTGACTCGGAAGATGATAATGAGAGGGGTGATGGTGCAGATGAAGAAACAGATGATGAGGACAACACTTTTTTTGACACTCACGATTTTTTATCATCTAGTTCATTCAAAAGCAGTACTTCCGATTTTCGCAAATCATCTTTCTCTACAGAAGACGATTATGATCTTACTGAATCAGATGATGCTATGGACCCTTTCATTAAGTCTGTTGGAAGTAGCTATCCTTATGTAAAACGACGCAAGAAGTTACCAGATCCTGTTGAAAAAGAGAAGGGAGTTAGTCTCTGGTCAATGATCAAGGATAACATTGGAAAGGATTTGACGAAAGTTTGTCTTCCTGTTTATTTCAATGAGCCTCTATCATCTCTACAGAAAGCTTTTGAAGATTTGGAATACTCATACCTTGTGGATCGAGCATATGAATGGGGGAAAAGAGTATGTCAATCACATTTAAATTTTTAGTATAATCGAGTAAATCAAATCCAGTTATGACGTATGAGTGATGCTATGGTGTTTATATTATGACAGTAGTCTGATTCTCGTTTCCATTTTCGTGGGATGTTAGCACATTGGCCATTGTGGCACAACCATGTCTCTCAGAAGCGAGCTCAACTTGTTGGTGTAATATTATACTTTTAATATCTTATGATCTGATATCTTTTGCCATTTTCAGGGTAATAGCCTCATGAGGATTCTTAATGTAGCTGCATTTGCTGTGTCTGGATACTCCTCTACTGAAGGTAGATCTTGCAAACCATTCAATCCCCTACTTGGAGAAACTTACGAGGCCGACTTCCCTGACCGAGGCCTGCGATTTGTCTCGGAAAAGGTAGAATGGTGGAAGACTGGCAAAATTTTCAATTCTAGTAATTGTAGAATCACTTTGTTTATCCTTCTCTTCTACGTTACTCAGGTCAGTCATCACCCTATGATTGTTGCGTGTCACTGTGAGGGTACAGGATGGAAATTTTATGGTGATAGCACTCTGAAAAGTAAATTTTGGGGACGTTCCATCCAACTCGATCCCGTTGGTATTCTCACCTTAGAGTTTGATGATGGAGAAGTTGTTCAATGGAGTAAGGTGCGTGGTTGGTTGTTTAACGATTATTCGAGTTCTTTCGTGTGTCATTCTCAACTTTTTTTATGACACCACTAGGTCACAACTTCAATATATAATCTTATATTGGGAAAACTGTATGTTGATCACTACGGCATTATGCGAGTTCAAGGCAATCAAGAGTTTTCGTGTAAGCTGAAATTTAAGGAGCAGTCTATCATTGATAGAAATCCTCATCAGGTGATACATTGCTTTTTGATATGATTATTTTGATGCCAATTGGCATGTTTATTTAATTTATTATACTATCTACCTTTGGAGCTCCATCCAAGTCTTTATTAACAAATGCCATGAAATGGGTGCCATCTCATTTAAACTAGGAATCTGGATTTAGGGAAGTTGTCGAGTATAACTGTTCATTATTTTGTTTTTAAGATGAGTATTGATTTTCCCTGGTACTTCCTTTCAATTATAACTTTGGTGTAATGCTTGTATAAAACGAACAGTGAAAACAAAAAATGGATTTGTTGAGTAGTTCACAGGCAATTTCATCTGTAGAAAAACATTAAATTACTTGCATCGAACTCAAATTCACAGTGAATGGGTTAGAATTTCGATAGTCACCTTGATGGCCAGATACAAAAAAAGGAAATAAGCAACAAAAGAAACATAATTTACGATATTATAATTTAAAATTTGTTCTGGGGTTGAGTTTCATGTCACTTCCAAAAGAATGATTATTTTGTATGCCATCTGGACCATGGTGGATGTTGTGCATAGACCTTAGTACCACTTAAAACTCATGAGATGCATCTGAAATAATTGTGCAGCATGCTTCTAGGGATTGGACAAATAGGATGCTGAATTAGCTTTCCCTTGGTAGGGTTCGGTATTAATATACCTAAACCATTAATCTGTTGCTGTAGAGGTTTGTTTTCGTTGGTTGAAATGATGAAACACAATTACTGAGTCACACGTACCGTCGCTTAGAATGTAATATAATATACTTATTTGAGGTGGAAACAAGTTGCTCTACTGAAATTCGGCAGTTATAACTTATAAGCTTCATTGATGTGTGCCTGATGCGTAGGCTACATTTTACAAGCTTGATTATCTCTTCAGGTGCATGGCATAGTTCAGGATAGAAGTGGAAAGACAGTAGCAACTTTATTTGGCAAATGGGATGAGAGCATGCATTATGTGCTTGGTGATTACTCTGGGAAAGGAAAAGGTTTGGATTCTTTGTCAGATACCCACATGCTCTGGAAGCGCAGCAAACCACCCAAAGTTTCTACAAGATATAATTTGACACGGTTTGCAATTACGTTAAATGAGCTGACCCCTGGACTGAAGGTAGATACATTTTCATTAGTTGACTTCTGTTTATTGTGAAAATATATGTCATCTATCTTGGATTAAAAAATTATGTGCTCATAGTTTATCAATATTACATTTTTCATAGAGCCTTGCTTAAACCTGGAAACTCGTTGATATTGATTCATGATGTTTTGTGAAACTCGATATATGATTTATCAAGTGTATTCTTCTTTTTTTGGATAGAATATCAAGTGTCTTCTTGATATAAGTAATAGGTGTCTCTGTATGAATAGGAACTTATCTTGGTAAAAGTTTTGACATGTTGACATTTAATATCAGGAAAAGTTACCGCCCACTGATTCGAGGTTGAGGCCTGACCAGAGATACTTGGAAAATGGGGAGTATGAAATGGCTAATGCTGAAAAGCTACGGCTGGAGCAGCGACAGCGGCAGGTATGCATTGTTACATGTTACCTCGCTCCATTGTGGGAATAATGATGTTTGTTAGTTGATAAATACTTACGTGTAAATTTCAGCTGTTATTCTTGCTCATCATTTCATTTTACCAATCTTTGTAATGGTGACTTTTCTGCTTCAATCAAGGAATTTTCAATAAAGACCAGCCGGTATGGCCCATTACTTTTGATCAAGAAGTTTGTTGTCTTATTAGGCTCCATATGAATTTGTAGAAGTTGCTTTGTGTGAGATAGTCGTAGGATTTGATTTTTGAGCAAATGATTGGATTTTACCTTCTTGGTTCTAACAGGGTCAACGGTCAAGTGTCTCGGTGGGTTGTAGATAGAAAATCAAGTGACGCTTCATTGTATTTGCATGTAATAAAATGCAGCTCAGTAACCTCACTTGTTTGCGTCTCTACTTAAGAACTTAATTATGTAGCTTTGGCTTCCTGTAGCATGATGGCGCCTGTTTGGTACTTGCGTTGAATTGTTCAGTGAAACATTGGTACTGAGTGTTTTGGTTCATTAAATTTAGGCACGAAAGATGCAAGAGAGGGGCTGGAAACCGCAATGGTTTGGCAAGGACAAAGAAAGTGACATGTACCGTTACTTTGGTGGGTACTGGGAGGCAAGGGAAGAAGGAAAATGGGACTCATGTCCTGATATATTTGGCCATATACCTTCGGATCAGATCCTGGAGCCCATCTAAAAAGCTCCATTTTTCTCTTCTTCTTCTTTTTTTTCTTTTTTCCTTTTCGTCAAATAGTTTTTTGATTTACTTTTTCCTTCTGTGTCCAAAGATGGACATGTGGACGGATGGCGAGGGAAGTGAGACGTGAGAGTGTGGAGGATAAAGGCTGAGATTTTGATCAGACGGCGAAGAGGTTTGATTTTCTCTCACACACAGGAAATGAATGTAAGTAGTGGATTATGGTGAAGAAGAATCAACAAAAAGACAGAAATTTGATTGATTTATAAATGTCTCCTCTATTCATTGATATGGAGGTGTGATTGCCTAACTAAATTATCGTTCTACATACTTTTCATATCATCTGTTGTTGACCATGGTAATGAGGCCTCGAGTAGCAAGTTACATTGGACACCATTGATTTCATTCATCCATCAAAAAAGCCATGTTTGGTTGATTGGTTCCACCACTGATGCATCTACCCATAACAACGAACTTCACACAAAAAAAGACCACACTGGCTTAATAATGACTGTAACTAAGTATAAATTTTCATTTGCAAAACTATATGAACAGCCTATTAAGGTCCTACAGATAGGTAACCGAGTTTCCTCTTAGCACGTTTTCTCTTTTCATGTGATGTTTCTGCCTGACCATCAACTTGAACAAGTTGAGAAGTACCCTGTTGTAAGAAATCTTCAACCGACTGTTTAGCTGGCATTTTTCCTTCAGTTGAGTCACTTGGTCAGTAAAATGAGTAAAAACAATATGAAACCTTCAAGATGAAAGATTTAGTTGAAAATGTACCATTAGAGAGATGAATAAGCATCGGATCAATGTCTAAAGCACTCTCCTCGCCGAGGTCTACTAAATCAGCAAGAGACGCATGAAACAAATCAAAAGCTAGCTTCTTTGTTCTCGGAACTGGATCATTCAAAAATATTTCAGCTGCAGTTCTGCCTGAACGTACTAAAGACCTAACCTGCCAAACACGCACACAAAAAATTGAAGTCAACAATTCTTGAAACATAATGTATATGTTAAAAAAAGTTTGATTCTCCCTATCCAATAAGAGACGCATTACATGAGAGGGGAGTTCATGAGCATTTAGGCAACAAGATACTGGCTGATCATCTTGCGGCTGATCATTTTGTAACTGACCATTTTGTGGCTGATTAGTCTGCGACTGATTATTTTGTGGCTGATCATTTTGTGGCTGATTACTTTGTGACTGATCATTTTGCGACTGATCATTTCGTGGTTGATCATCTAGTGGCTGATCATTTGGCTGCTGATCATTTTGTAGCTGAATGTAGGACTCCTTTTGATCTCCAAATAAAAATTCCAACGCTTTCTGTCTTGCTTTCCAAGCTTTCATATACGAAATATCATATCCATATTTTTGACTCATTGTTAGTTTGATGGCTTTCGGAGAAAGTGTCAGCTTCTTCTGAATCAAATCTTTGATCTCCATGGCAATAAAATGGCTATTTAAATGGACATTGTCGTTAGGAATAACATCCGTCTCACATGTATGCGATTTTCCATATTTACTTATTTCCCACATTGAAGCTTTCTTTTTCTTCACTGCTCGAACATGCCATGCACAGTTCTCCTTTCTACTTCGGCATATAAGTATCAACCTATCCTTGTCTGACTTAAATGTTAGAAATTCAACCCGATTCAAAATTGAATATCTCTGACAAGCATGCAACACCAACTCTTTAGTGGCAAAAAGCATCCCTTTAGAAAGTAAGTTTGCATCAAATCTAGTATTCTCCATCATATGTTCATCGACAGTAGTATCCATCCAATCAGATGCATCATTAGACGCCGGAAAATCCAACTGATTATCATTATCATTGCCTCTTGTAAGGCAATTCACAGTTTCAAGAGGAGTGTGTTTCATCTCAGTGAATAACGGTTCCATCTCATTATCCTTGATGTCCAAATTAATTTTATCCACTATGTTGTCTTCTCCAATCGCATCCAACATTTCAAGCCCCTTTTGATTGTATTCCTCTGATATGGGAACATCAAACATTCCCAAGGTTGACATATCCTCCACATTAGACTCATAGTTTCCCATTGATATAATCAAACTAGACAACCAAAAGAAAACAACTTATCAATCCCACAATACAGAAACAGCATCAAAAACTAATAGAACTTAAACAATCGTGCAAACAATCACACAAAACTATGATCAACAATTAACTAAGAATTCATTCTATATTAAAAATTAAACAAACAGAACATGTTTAACATAAATTAATTTCGCGAACACATCAAATCAACAGTAAACTAATTAACAAAGCCAATGCATCAATTTTAATGCCGCTATCAACAATTAACAGAGCCAAACCGAACAACTTATTTCAATCTAAACATTTATTTGAACAAATTTCAAAATCAATCAACCCTAAATTCCCCATAAACTCATCAAGGTGCAATCTTACCTTCCAATGCGATTTCGAAAGCATAAGCTGTCTAGGTAACACCGACGAGCGGCTACAGAATTCGCTCTTTATTTGGCCGATTGATGGCACGGAGGTGGCCTGTAACGCGATGTTCGCCGGAGATTCTCCGGCTTGTGAGAGGAGTGAGTTGCGTGAAGAACGAGCAGCCCTAATGGCTAATTGGCTATTCTAATTTGCCCTAAAATTATCAAATTACGATTTTACAATTTCGTTGATTATTTAAAAACAAAAAAAAAATTCGATAAGATTATTTAAAAACAATTGATAAACTTATTTGTTGCTTTAATTTGTCTCTTATATTGACATTTTTTTTGTATAGATCAGTGGCAAATACATACCAGAAAACAACAACAAATATGAAAATGAAAAACTACTGCGAAATTTAACCAACAAACACAGAAAACCGGAAAAAGTAATACGTGTTAAACTAGTCCATCCCTCAGCTGCTGTTAAATCCGCACATACGAGGTGCTCAAAGGTCCATAGCACGCCGACATGGCCAAACAGCAGAAGCGGCTCGACAGCCAACTTCGAAGCACGACTGAAGCGCCGGCCACATTCTACAAAGGGCTCTGGCAATACAGAAGCCTGTCACGCCAAACGAAAGCAACCGTTCTATACGACATGCCCATCACAAGGGCCAAAACTCACTAGAACGCCACCGCGAGCATAGAAGCTCGTCGCCACCCGGTAGGACCCGGCCAAAACAGACACCGCGAGCACAGAAATTCGTCGACACCCGGTATTAACCGGCCAAAACCACCAACCGCGAGCACAGCAGCCTGTCGCCACCCGGTATTATATTGACATTTTTGATATTGAAACAATCATTGTTTGATTTTATTTTTTTTATGTGTTAGATGATTTATCTATTCAAATAACAATTTTCCAATCCTACCTAATTTTAGGGGAGAAATCACTATCATTATTCTATTCTTTTCAGTTTAAAAGTTCAAATTTTCACTATCAAACAAAAAAAATATTCGCCAACAAGAGTGATAGCTACTATGCGTGCGTGTATGTTGTTCCCCCTTGTGGAGCTACTATGCATCCGTTATGATGAATGTCCTTGCAGTGGTAAAGGTGTCGATGTGGCTTGTGGGTATATATGTACTAATGATTTGAGGATGTGAGATGCAATATATATGAACTATATGATATGTATTAGATCGTTGTACCCCTTCATCAAAACAAAAACAAAAAAATATTCAAATTTCCATTTCTTTAGTAGCTCGTTTAGAATTCTTATTGAAACCCTTTTTTATTGATGGTACAGTTGATTTAGTACAAGATCATCTAAGCTCATTGCATAACTATCATCTAGTACAATTTTTCTAGAAATTGAAGCTCTCATCGGACACCTCTACCCATCTAAGCTCTCGGTATCATATATCCACCACTAAAGTGCAGTCTCATCAGACATCTCTACCTATATGCCCCTCTTCTTCTTTCGACACCATGTATCACCACTGAAGCGCAACTCTAAACACCACCATTCGGAACGAAATCCACGACTAAAGTAATCAAATAACCTGCAAGATGCAACGCAAGTCCACGAGGGACGAATAACAAATCCACAACAAAGATGAGACCAATCGCACTTCCAATAATTTGAAGAATAATATGCCACCGATTGGATTTGAACCTTTGACTTGTCATTACAAAACAATGAGCTCAACCAACTCAATCACCGCCTTGTTGACAGAATTGTTATTCAAACCCTTAATTCATATAAAATGTTTGGGTAATGTACTATAATCAAATACTTAAATTTAAATTCTTTTAAAAAAAATCACTTTGGAATGCAATGAGTGACAAATCGAATTTTGCAAAAAATTACCCTTCATTAGGATTCGAACCCTAGATTTGTTACATGTTACTGTAGTAACCTTTCTACCATCTGAGCTATAAAGCATTCTTGTTTTGTCTAGCAAAGAATAATATTTAGTATTTGAAGTTGATTATTTGATTTAGTATCTCAATTAAGTATGTTTGATTAGTTAATTGCACTCAATTCCGTATTATTTAGATCTAAGTTAACTTTTTTTTAACAACTAAGCTATAAAACAAAAAAAATACGTATTTATTAATTAAAATAAACTCCAATTAATTTAAATTCTATTATAAATATGTAATTTATATTAAAATTTTTGATCGCGCTCAAAAAAAATTTTTTGGGACCCCCCTCTCTAGAGGCGCTGGATCCGCCACTGCGTAGAGGAAATATCAGATGTAAAACATATTTTTGGTGTAAAATAAAAAGTTCGTCAAAACTGATTATAATTCGTCACCGAGAAACCAAAAGTACGACATAGTTCTTCAAGCGATTTTATAATTCGTCGCCGAGAAATTAACCATAAACGAGATTTAATACGGGAATTTAATCTCATCCGTCCAATTAATCAAATCAAATACTGTTATTGATATGTATTTTTTTATAAATATATGTTATTTGCACTGAATCTTTTTTTTTCTAGTACCTATACACTTTTTAAATATAAAAAGAGAAAGAAAGTCCAACTAAGAAGACCAAATGGAAAAGTGGGCTCCACGTGACGGGCCTTGGATCCAACAAAATGGGCCCACGTGTTGAAACCCTTCAATTTACCTCTCAACCACCGCCACCACCTCCATTTCCAAAGCATAGAAAACAAGAAGAATATGGTTAACATCAATTCTTGTACTATGTTTATTGTTCATCATTGTTGTCTTTTCTTTAGAGTTTTGTGTACATGTTATGTATCTTTCCTCAATTTTTCTTATACAGTAAATAATACAGAAAAATAATTAAGCTGAATAATATTCTGTTCGGGGGAGAGCATGATTCATTGATAAAAGAAGAAGTAATAGATAGATAGATATATCGAATTATATTGGTGTTTGATTCCTTTGAGGCTTTAATAGAGCAAAAGAGTAGAATGAGTAAAATGTTTCATAATATGCAACAGCTAAAAATGGAGAGGAACTGCTGTCCAGCAGCTCCTTCCCACATTGTCCCGCTACATATGCTCTAAACCATTATACGCAAACGATACAAACAAAAATATTTTCAAAAAAAAAAACGTAGATAGAGATATTTGGCAAAGTAATATTATTTAATTGAATGGCTACAATTTAAGTACTAAATAGAAAACAATAAGAAAATTGGTGATCCCAGGAGTCGAACTCAGGGCAAAAATCAAACCATCTCATGATAAACTCCTTAATCAACGTGTCACCACCTCTGTTGACATTATATACTAAAAAGTTAAAATTAAAAGACACTTATTTCCGCTTTATGAAATTCACGACTAGTTTTGATCCCAAAAAAATTAGTGGATACTTAAAAAAAACTTTTGATTCCTAAATCAAAAATTTATCCATATTAATGTCTGCACGTATATGGAATAAATGAGTCATGTTTCTAGTAATATTCAGACAAAATTGGGTCACGAATATTCTCAAATCTAACTTTATTACCTAAATAAATACAACAACAATCACATTTTCGTCACGCAGTTTACCACAATATATTAAATATTTCATAATTTAATTAATATAAAAATAAGCTCTTCTCGTTTCCAAATTTGAAACCCTTATCTCTCTCTCTCTCTTCGATTTCGCTTTGGTCAGTTTTTGTTCTAACGTGCGCTTGTTCAGATTCTCACATCGCCCTATTTTCTCGACATACAAACAATCTGCAGCATCGTCATCGGCGCCACTCAGAAGTTGAACAGTTGAAGGGAGGCCAGAAAGGCGGAAACATGATTGTGCTGAGTGGTGGATTGTGTCGAAAGACGAACATCGATTGATAAGAAAGTGAAGATGGGTGAGTGGATTGACCCGATTGCGTGATTAATTGGGGCTGGAAAGGTGGAAAGGTTGGATTTTTAATTAGGGTTTTGTGAGAATGCGGGAGGAGGCGACGGTGTTGTCGATCGAAGGCCAAGATGTGGTTTTTAGTTACAGTAAGAAGAAGGGATCCGAGGAGCAGGAAGTCGGAATCGAGGACGTGAGGACGGAGAAGGAAGCGTCGTCGCCGGTAGTGGTCGGACGAGGTCGATCTCAAGCTGGGAATCGTCGAGTGACGCCAGCGGAAGCAGCCGCGGCGGCTGATTGTGTTGTTGTGGAGAAGACGCTTCCAAACGGCGACGTTTACGCAGGTGGGTTTTCGTCGAACGTGCCGCACGGATCGGGGAAGTATCTGTGGACTGATGGGTGTATGTATGAAGGGGAGTGGAGGAAGGGAAA
The DNA here is from genome assembly GCA_033675395.1 of Rhodiola chrysanthemifolia. Lineage (NCBI taxonomy): Eukaryota > Viridiplantae > Streptophyta > Magnoliopsida > Saxifragales > Crassulaceae > Rhodiola > Rhodiola chrysanthemifolia. Next base: position 19,504,427 of record CM066204.1, read on the forward strand.
GGCTTCCGGGAAAGGGAAGTTTTCATGGCCATCTGGAGCCACTTATGTAGGAGATTTTAAGTCCGGGAGGATGGAGGGGTTTGGGACTTTTATAGGATCTGATGGAGATAGTTATGTAGGGAATTGGGTTGGGGATAGGAAGCAAGGATATGGTAAGAAGCGGTATGCGAATGGGGATTATTATGAAGGGACGTGGAAGAAGAATTTGCAGGATGGGATAGGGAGGTATGTGTGGACTAATGGAAATGAGTATAGTGGAGAGTGGAAGAATGGAGTGATTTTTGGGCGCGGGAGTTTGGTTTGGGCTAATGGGGATAGGTACGAGGGTCAGTGGGAGAACGGTGTGCCGAAAGGAAGTGGTGTGTTTTCTAGGCCGGATAAGGTGTGTGATGATGGAAAGGATGGAGAGGTTAGGGAGGTGTGTTTTGCGGGGATGGGGAAGGGGGATGGGGTTAGATCGATTGGGGATCATTTGAGGAAGAGGTCGTCGGTGGATGGGTCGAGAGGAAGCTTGGCTGAGAAACCATTTCCGAGGATATGTATATGGGATTCTGATGGTGAAGCTGGAGATATCACTTGTGATATTATTGATAATGTTGAAGCATCGTTGTTTTATCACGATGGGACTGGATTGGATATGGATGGGATTAAGCAGTTTTGGCCTAGTAGATATCGTACGCCGAATGAGGTGAAGAAGCCTGGGCAGACTGTTTCAAAAGGTCATAAGAATTATGAGTTGATGCTCAACTTGCAATTGGGCATAAGGTATTTCGCAGCTTTGTTGCACAAATGATTTGTTTGTGGCTATTCATTATTGAATCTGGGATTGGGGACTAAAACTTATTGTTGGATTTGGTTTTGTAGGTATACAGTTGGGAAGCACGCTTCGGTTTCGCGGGACCTTAAGCCTTCTGATTTTGAACCAAAAGAGAAGTTCTGGACGAGGTTTCCACCAGAAGGGTCTAAAACGACACCTCCTCACCAGTCGATGGATTTTCGCTGGAAAGACTACTGTCCTGTTGTTTTCAGGTGTTGCAGCTTATTCACTTACAGTTAGCTCCTAGATTTTCATTGCCAAATTGCTAATACACTCTTTGACTCTGTCAAGTATTAGCATCTTGTCTTATAGTTGTTCTTCTGTCCGAGGTATTTAGGCATTTGAGAGAGCTATTTCAAGTAGACCCTGCGGACTACATGCTAGCAATTTGTGGCAATGCTGCTCTAAGAGAGCTGTCATCTCCGGGGAAAAGTGGAAGTGTCTTCTACATGACACAGGATGACAAATACATGATAAAGACAGTGAAGAAATCAGAAGTCAAGGTTAGTTCATACCTCTGCTACAACGGGTAATAAATTGTTTATGAGGTGTCAGCCATTTCAATTGCCGTTTTCATTCATGTTTCCCCCCAAAATTCTCATACTTTCTGTTCTCTAAACTCAGTTTTTGGCTCTCTTTTTTTTTTTTCAGGTTCTCATCAGGATGCTTCCAAGTTACTTTGAGCATATGCGCAAGTATGAGAATTCTCTCGTGACAAAATTCTTCGGAGTGCATTGCGTGAAACCAGTCGGTGGCCAAAAGGTGAGTTTCGGATTGACACGGTTATGTTTTTTTTACTCAGATGTTGCTACCAATTCTTATTGTGGATTATGTAGCTAATAATTGCATATGACTGGTATTGCAGACACGGTTTATTGTGATGGGTAATTTATTTTGCTCAGACTACCCGATTCACAGACGATTTGACCTCAAGGGATCTTCTCATGGTCGAACTACTGATAAGCGAGAGGGCAAGATTGATGAGACGACCACTCTTAAGGATCTTGATCTCAATTTTAGGTTCCGCCTGCAACAGAACTTTTTTCAAGAGCTAAGCAAGTGAGTGTTATGACCGTGCTTGTTCATTTATATTCATCTGCACGACTTGCCTATTATTAATACTTTATTGTGCTTCCACTAGGCAAATTGAAGTTGATTGTGAATTTCTGGAGGCTGAAAAAATAATGGATTACAGTCTTCTCGTTGGTCTGCATTTCCGTGATGATAATACAAACGGCAAAATGGGGCTTTCACCTTATGTTTTGCGCTCAGGTAATTATTATTTATTATTAACACGCCACCTATCAATCATCATGTAACATGTAAGTGAATAGTTATGAATTCTCCTCAGGTAAATCTGATTCGTTTCAAAACGAGAAGTTCATGCGTGATTGTCGGTTCCTCGAAGCAGAACTTCAAGATATGGATAGAGTTCTCTCTGGCAGGTAATACATTTTATGCGATCATATCAGGCACAACAACTTTTTTGAGTTCGTCGCAGACCAAGTTTTTAACCAACTCAAATATAATGTCCTATAAGCAACTTGTGATCACTATCATAATAAATTAGCCCTTAAATGATGGAGATTATAATTGATGTTTTAAATTACAGGAAACCATTGATCAGATTGGGGTCCCATATGCCAGCCAGAGCAGAGAGAATGGCCAGAAAGAGCGACGTTGATCAGGGTGGAACACCACGCAGTGGAGAGATGTATGAAGTGGTCCTTTATTTTGGAATTATTGACATACTCCAAGACTACGACATCACTAAGAAGCTTGAACATGCCTACAAATCATTTCAAGCTGATCCTACTTCAATATCAGCTGTTGATCCAAAGCTATACTCCAAAAGGTTCCGCGATTTCATCAAGAGGATCTTTATAGAAAACAGATAATAAAAAAAACTCTTTGAAGATAGTATGAAGAAATGATCGCCCAGAATCCCTATGTACAGCTATTTCCAATTGATGAGATTGCGAAAAGAAGTACATTTAATGACCAGTAAAGTAAAGACGGTGGATGGGCGGCAATTTTGGAGACGGGGGGTCATGCCACAAACCATGCACATCAGGATTGAAAATAAGAAGCACGATTTAGTTGTTTTCTTTTGCATCTTTAGAGTTTGAAGGTGTAGGACGTATCCAGCAGCTTGAACTCGGGAAGGTGGTGAAAGAGAAGATCAAAAACAGAAAGATATGTACAGCACACATGTAGTAAAAGAAGTTGGTAGTGTCCAGAGAAAGTCTTGGAGATTGGAACAAGAAGAGAGAAGTTTTATTACGATCTCATTAAGGTATTTATCCATTATTCATTTGAATACTTTGTAGCATCTCAAAGAGTGTTTAAATGAATGAGAATGGAACATTGATTAGTTTGTCATGTGGCGCGTGACATTGTGGGGATGGATGTATTCAAAGGAGGACTCGTTTGTCATTGAGTTTGAGTAATATTTTTGTTTTGTGGGGTTTCAGTGTTTATTTCATGTATAAAGATGGCATTGGCAGGAGGAGTCAGGAGAGTGATATGATATACTTATGTAGGGTTTGTATTTTGGATGATGACATGAAAAAGGAGATAAAGTAAACCAGACATGATGAGATACATCCCTTCAAAAAAATAAATAAATTGATAACTAAGAATAAACATCAACATAGTGGACAAATTTCTTATTAAAAGATCAAACTGCTAAAAATAAAAGTTGAGGAATTTTTCAAATAAAAGAATATATATTTCAGCCAAGTATAGTTCATTACTTTGGTATATGAATTTAAAGGTGGGCTGCCCCGCTGTACTGTAGTATTGTTTGTACTGTGTTATTATTATGACTAATAGTAAATGTGTTTCACGGGGAATGCACATGTTTCAAATTAACTAGTACTACGGGCATCCGCAGATTCCGCACCCATGAGTAATAAAATGTTCGGAGAGGACTTCCTCACCTATCATTTCCTTCAAACCAAGCACAAATTTAAATAGGAAGTTCTCTCACAAATGCTCATTGAGGATGTGTGAAAGAACTGTGCTTTGTTTGGAGGAAATGATGTTCTCTCCTAACATTTTCCTAGTCATGGGTGTATATGTTCTAATAAATATTATGTGCACATTTAGTATACATACCAGAGTGCTGGACCACTCATAATCCATAATTTTTTTAAAGATGTGAATGGTCCCCAAACTAGTACTTACCATCTACCCTTCACTTTTATGAATTGAAAACTCATTTTTTTGCTAAAAAATAATTTTATTTTGACTTGAAATCCTGAGGTTTTCATACATGTCAAGGATGTGAACACAATTACCGAGAACGATAGAAATTTTAGTATGACTAATTATTGAGAAAAAATTTCCAATTTGAGCAAAATTGGAATTTGGATTTCCAAACTAAGCAAACTTGAAATTGGATTTCCGATTTAGACTCATGCCCTTAGACGATGTTGGTAAGGGTGCTTAAGGCATAAGGCGCTCTTAGCAACGACGCCTAATGCTTAGGTGTCAAATTCTTGATACAACAAGCTGAGTCAGCCAAAAAAATTTGAAATTAAAATGTTCTATTTTTAATGTTATTTTTTTTGATTTTTTTTTAAAAAAAATAATTAAATTCCACTAATATTGACAAGGAATGGACAATCCCCAAACTCATGCCATTAGATGCATCTGGAGGGGTTTGAACCGTCGACCTTCTGGTCATTTGACCAGGACTATGACCGCTAAACCACTACTCGGACCTTTGATTAAACCTTTGAACCGTCGACCTTAGGCTAATTTCGATCGATTGAAATTTGCCGAAACCGAGGGGGTCCGAGCTAATATTCGGAAGCTCATAAAGGCGTCATCCGGTGTCCGTTTAAGATGTTCTTTATATGGTTAGAAAATTAATTGAATGTTCTATAACTTTCATGTTTACCCGAAAATGAAATTCAAAGGTTAAGCTGATAAAAATAGTGACCAAAGATGGATGATCGATCGAATTTAGCCGAAACCGAGGGGGTCCGAGCTAACATTCGGAAGCTCATAGAGGCGTCATCCGGTGTCCGTTTAAGATGTTCTTTATATGGTTAGAAATATAATTGAATGTTCTATAACTTTTATGTTTACTCGAAAATGAAATTCAAAGGTAAAGCTGATAAAAATAGTGACCAAAGATGGATGATAGATCGAATTTAGCCGAAACCGATGGGGTCCGAGCTAACATTCGAAAGCTCATAGAGGCGTCATCCGGTGTCCGTTTAAGATGTTCTTTATATGGTTAGAAAGATAATTGAATGTTCTATAACTTTTATGTTTACTCGAAAATGAAATTCAAAGGTTAAGCTGATAAAAATAGTGACCAAAGATGGATGATAGATCGAATTTAGCCGAAACCGATGGGGTCCGAGCTAACATTCGGAAGCTCATAGAGGCGTCATCCTGTGTCCGTTTAAGATGTTCTTTATATGGTTAGAAAGATAATTGAATGTTCTATAACTTTTATGTTTACTCGAAAATGAAATTCAAAGGTTAAGCTCACAAATATAGTGATCGAAGATGGGTGTTTAATCAAATTTTTCAAAAAAAATAACATTAAAAATAGAACAGCGCCTAAATAAAAATTCAAATTTTTTTTGGCTGACTCAGCTTGTTGTAACAAGAATTTGACACCTAAGCATTATGCGCCGTTGATAAGAGCGTCTTATGCCTTAAGCGCCCTTACCAACAGCGCCTAAGGGCATGAGTCTAAATCGGAAATTCAATTTCAAATTTGCTTAGTTTGGAAATCCAAATTCTAATTTTGCTCAAATTGGAAATTTTTTCAATTATTGAATCGTCATTGCGTACCTGTGGGACATCTTTGACCACACTTCAGGCTCTAACCTTTAGAAAAATATCAATTGCATGCAAAAATTTAAGTTCTCTATATATATAAAAAGTTATATCTCTCTCTACTCAAATTTATATAAATAAAATACTCTAGTTATTTATATTGCAAGTCTTTGTGGCAGCGCCTAAAAAGAATCACAGTTTAGTTTAACTATACTACTTTATAAACAAAGTAGTTAGCATCGCAGTCATATTAAGTAGTAATATTTGAGAACTTGACTTGGGAACATATACCTAGAGATTTGCTTTGATTCGGACTTGTGTTTTTCTTATAACTACAATACAATAATGTTTTCAGCCCTCAATAATTTAAAAAAATGAAATATAATTTTGTAGTGAATCATGTGATATGATTAAGTTGTAGTAGTAGTATTATGATGTATGCAGGATAAGTGTGTCAACATAAATTAGCTTACCTAATGCTGCTGGGTCGGCCGCAATGTTAGCTTGTTGGACATCCCAACATAATAAATGGAAAGTCACTTGTTTGGCAGCCGACAACTCAATTACAACTTTTTGCTACCAAGCTTCTTTATCATAGCCTCACATTATGCATGATGAGAAGGCCTGGAACATGTACCCTGTAGAAGTCTCTAATTGCCTATACCACATCCACATACATACCAGCAGGAGTCCCTTTGCGTTCACTCATTAGTCATGCCATGTATGCATATGCAATTAAAGAGAGAGGGTGCCCAAGTATATATATAGACCACCTAGTTTTAGAAAAATAGCCACTAAGGTGTTGCTTATTACACAAGTCATGAACTGATGATGTTCCACAAATAAACATTCAAAAACCTCAACATATGATTAAACAGAGACGGCTTACTTCTGGGAAGTGTTGTAGGACATCACCCTAAAGACAAATGGACAGCCTTTAACACGTAAGATGTTTCATGAGAAAAATACATACCCCAAAGGTTGAGAGAAGAAATCAAGAGCTATCCTGATCTGCTCCAACCTGAGCTTCTGTGGAGTGCCGCGTCTTGGAATCATAGTTGTTAACATCTAGAACCTGTGAAACCTCGTCATCATCTTTATCCGTCTTGGGGTTACTTTCATTTTGTTCAATCGTCTTCTCAGCTGCAGTTTCTTCTTTGGAATCCTTATCAGTTATTGCTAAAGCGGAAAGTTGGGCTTCGGAACTTGACAAGGAAAGAAGCGGAATCGGAGAAGGTTCCGCTCCCTTTCCTTTAGCTAGACATACGTATTTGAAAACTAGTTGCTTGTAATTGTTTAAAAGACTTTCAACATCGTCGACTGTCAAATCACCAACTTGAGCGAATAAGTAAGGATACTCTTGAAAAACTCTGCTCAGTCGGTCTTCTTTTAAAAGCATAGAGGCTCCCTTGTTCTCTAGATCTGACATGGATGGAATTTTTCCCATGGATGACTCAACTTTTGTGTATGGCGGGTCTATCGTACCAGATTTAGTCGCAGATGGTGGAGGGCGTGTCATGCGGTTTTTGTCTGTTTTAGAGTTAGAGAAATCCTGCTTGACCTCCAAAGCCTCTTTGGTCGGGTTATTTTCAAGATTCTGATCACTTTGATCTGGCAGATCACTTGTATCAGCTGAAAGCCCAAGATTCAGAGCCCGAGCAGATTCCATATTCATCTCAAATTCAGTATCGTCCATTGAAAGTGACTTTGAATCAATGTTTGTTATGAAGGATTCCACGGAGAGCATGTTAGTGAAGTAGTAGGCAGATTCTGCAACCAACCGTGATTGACGCCTGTATCTTTGTATATACAGCAAATTTGAGTGTAGTTGTGGCGGGTTGGCCTGCGTATCGCAAATGTACAAAGTACTGATCAGCAATTTCACATATTGCAATCAACTCTTCACAAATCATCGACACTAGCCGTGACGTGCATACATAATGCCTTATGCTACTTTCTAGCTTTTATCTGTCACATTCAAAGAAATGCCATGGGAATTTAACCATGTGCACGGTCCACAAGATAATGACATTTAATATATACACAAAAGTAATCAAGAAAGTGTACAAAAGAACCCCAGCATATACAATGATAGAGACCTTAACATGTGTGCAGGACTTATAGATTAAGAAGTTTTGCAAGTGGTCATTCAATTTCAGATGCAATCTACATGTTGAGCATCTCACATTCACACGGAATTTACTTCCCATACCTTTATAGTAACATAAATCAGAACAGGAAGAAATTCATCAGCTCCGGGAGGATTTTCATTAGAAGCCATAGAAGCATGCAGCAGTATGTTATTGATAACCTTACAACAACTGAGGATGCACGCAAGCTTGTCTCTGGGCGACTTGTACATATTGATTTTTTGCAGCTCTTTCTGAGCTATCTGTAACAAAGAAAATATATACTCAAGCATCTTTCAGAAATCCTTTGATGAGATACATTGACTTGCTCAAACAGTAGCATAGCTATAATCTCTTGTCTGCAAGGGCCAATTGTTTTGGTGAACTGCTTTGGTTTAAAACAAAAACCATTGTATCCTTATAAAGCTTTCCAAAGTGGGTTATCAATCTAAGTACATATATTTATTACCTCGACTCACCAGCCATGATGCTTCATTTTGGAAGTTTGGTTTGATATCCAAATTTTCCGGTCTAATGAATTGCTGAACCAATGCCATCTTCTCAGAGAGTTGGTTGTCGAGTTCTATATCATCTGGAAGCGAAGCAAATACACGAGTGAATAACTTTGTCATGACATACTTCTCCAATCCCTGTATTTAAAGAAAGGTACACCTTTCATGAGTTAACACTTAGAAAGGCAGTTTATTTGGCTACTAATGATTCTCAGATGAATCAGCATTCATTTGAGATAAGTAAGTGAGGGAAATTGGGATATGTAACTAGGGCCTAAATATACATGCTCCTCTTAGCTACTCTCCAGGCGAGATTGTGAAGTGTTAGAAATTATTTGCGCCAAACAAACCAGCCTCACCTGTTGAGATTTGAAAAAATGTTCTAGCCCGATCACATAGGAAACATTTTTATAGGGTCGGACAGTTCAAACTTCAAACACTTAGAATTTTAACTTGTAATCTAATTAGCTATTTCTTGATAAGTTCATATTAGATGCGATAAGCTATATATGTCTACATAGTCAATTTATTTACGACTAAATGCTCTCTTGTGTGGCCTTTTCTATTTATTATGGTCGATGTAATGTGCATAGATCATCAACCTACAAATTCACAAAAACAATTCTTGTAGTCTTGTTAAGTAAATTTTTCTTTATGAAAAAAAAAATAGAAAATTGGAGTTCAATAATAGATATCACATTTTACGACAGCTTTAAATTAGGTGACCTCACATTAAAAAAATTACTAATCTCAAAAAAAAAAAACACCCAAAAATGCAATAGAACATAAGCACTCACTTCTCCAGCGCTATCCAGCTCCTCCTCCGAGCAACCAGCCCAGAGTGTATGTGACCTGAAAGCAGCTTCCATGTTACTAAGGAAATCCTGCACAGCAGCACTGTCCCTCTCTGGATTGGGAGTATTATTCGAAAAAGACACTACAAAACTGCAACAAAAAAACACCCACGACCAAAATCCGTCAAAAAAATTGAATTAATCAGTGTCAAAGAGAAAAACATATCCTCCTAAGATACTAAATAAGACTCAAATAGGGACAAAATGTTACAAGCCATTAATTTTGGAGCTCAAGTGAAATTACAGGTCTTTTTATACTCAAATCATTTGGAAGAATTTTTGCCCTCTGAGAAGTTACATATCCAAGAAGAATGCAAATGAAGATTATTCTGAATAGGCTACCACTAAATCAATAAATGGCTCCAGCGAGCAGTCAAAGCTTTGTGATCAACACTAAATAACACCAATGCATCACCAGCTAACCATCACCATAGCATTAAGCTTATCTAACACTCCAATTTCACTTGAGATAAAAGCTGTTTCCTGTTATTAAATTAGAGAGATAAGGAAAGCGGACCTTTTGATGGCTTTGACGAACTCGGCGGCTGCAGGTTGCCGCATGCGCTCGAAGAAATCTTGCAAGGAGAGAGGCGCCGTGGCCATGGCGTCCGAGCTCTCCATCCGATCGAAATCAGGAGAGAGGATTTTTCACAGTAGATCGATTCAGTTGACGAGTTGAATTGAATCACAATTCGACTGGTTCAATTATTTCGGCCCAAACGAGTTGAATTATAATATTGGTTCAATCGTAGCGGGCCGTTTCAGCCCGCGAGAGCCCTAACTTACGCAGCCCAGTTACTTGCGTCTTATAATCGGCTATTAACTATTTGTGGACCTTTGCATGGTCCATTAATCATTGATATTTAACGAAGAATGAATCTGTCCATATTACTGGCCACATGAATGCAGCAGTTACCAAAAAATCACGCCACGTGTCCACATTCCATAATCGAATACCGCCTACTACCGGTAAACTACTTAAAGTACACGAAAATGAATCTCGCGTAATTTCACGACCAGATACATTGTGTGTAATCACAAATTACCAAATGGTCCTTGTTCTCATTCGCTTATCTACACGTATCTGTCTTTTGTAACCATTGATTCTCTCGCTCTCTACATTTTTCGGCGTTTATGATTTTCATGGAAGCAATTGCTCGTTTCTCAATTTCATCATCGTCGTCGTCGTCATCGGCTGGTTTTGTGAAGTGTAGTGGTGATCTTTGTTGCGGCAGTTGTTGACTTTTCGGAAATTTAGGGTTTGAATTGGGGATTGATTAATGGATCTACCGCACGCACGGCATGCTGTACCTCTAGGGTTCAATTCGCACGTCTCGTTGCCGATTAGATCGACGGCGGTGGACGATTCGACGTCGTTACAAGCCAGTTCGAGCTTCCGAACCGGATCGCGTTCCGACTCGCCGGCTGAGATGGATTTGCTTGACAGGAAGTGCCAAGAGGATGAGGAGGTGGAGGAGATCAAGGATGTGGATGAGAATGTGGACGAGGATGAGGATGAGGGATTCAGCTTCTTTGGGCACTCGATGCGTATAAAGAAGAGGCCAAGAGAGAGCTCTTCGTCTTCTTCTTCTTCGTCGAATCGGTCAAAGAGAGCTGCTATTGAGGGTGGATTGGAGGCGAGACGCGCGGCTGTTCATGCTTGGGGAAACTTGCCGATTCATATAGCCGATCCGGATGTATATGAGATTATGGAGAAAGAGAAGAGGAGGCAGTGTAGGGGGATTGAATTGATTGCTTCGGAGAATTTTGTTTGCAGGGCAGTGATGGAAGCTTTAGGAAGTCATTTAACTAATAAGTACTCAGAAGGGATGCCAGGGTCACGTTACTACACAGGGAATCAATACATTGATCAAATTGAGTTACTTTGCTGTAAGCGTGCATTGGCAGCATTTCATCTAGAGCCAGAGAATTGGGGAGTGAATGTGCAGCCGTACTCTTGCACTTCCGCAAATTTCGCTGTCTACACTGCTTTGCTGCAACCAGGGGATAGGATAATGGGGTTGGATTCGCCTTCTGGTGGGCATTTGAGCCACGGATACTACACTCCTACTGGGAAGAAGGTGTCTGGAGCATCTATTTTCTTTGAGAGCTTACCTTACAAAGTGAATCCACAAACGGGTTATGTGGATTATGATAAGTTGGAGGAAAAGGCACTTGATTTCCGCCCTAAGCTACTTATTTGTGGTGGGAGTTCCTATCCAAGAGAGTGGGATTTTGCAAGGTTTAGGCAAATTGCAGATAAGTGCGGTGCTGTGCTTTTATGTGATATGGCGCACATTAGTGGCCTCGTTGCTGCTAAGGTTTGACTACTTTCTCTGCTAGTTGTTATTTAAAATGTTGTGGTTTCATTTTAGTCTGCACACGCTATTCAGTCCTAGCTGAGAAAACGTGTCGCCGGAGCTTCAATCGAGCGAGACGAACGATATCGGAGTTGTCGGAGTCGCAAGTGCTGACGAAGAAATTGGGGCAATCGAAACTAGGGTTTCATTGCTTTTTCATTATTTTCATTACAAAACCAAGCGAGGGAATCCCAGTGTTTAAGTAGTGGGAAGAAGACGACGTCGTCCAAGCATCAAACGCCAGTCCAGCACGCTGACAGCTGGACGACGCCGTTCTCGCCAACATACCTAACAGCTGTTACAACTAACTTTCCCTCCAACTTACAAATAACACAAAGCCTATACTACCTGATCAAATATACAACTTGAACGCCCAATACTAGCATCATAAACCATGTGTTGTTGCAATAAAAAGTATATTTCTTAAATGGCTTATATATGTCAGGGTTTTTGTGATGTACACATATATACTATAGGTTGACTTTTACAGCTTTACAAATAATTTGAATCAGTATTAATCTAAAAATAAGTTCCTGACTAGTTCTTCTTCTTCCTTTATTTACTAATGAAGGTACCGGCAATCACTTCCTTTTATTTGCAATGAACTTTGGGAATTGCCTTTTTTTTTTTTCGTCTTCATATGCTGGGGTTTCTCACAGAATTTCCTTCAGCGTGATTGCTGGCCTTGTATACTAAACAAACTATTATCGTGCTCTTTTATCTTTCTCTCTTAATTTGATAATATTAAATTTCTTTCACTGTTAATGTTACAGGAGTGCATCAGTCCATTTGATTACTGTGATGTCGTTACATCAACTACGCACAAAGGCCTCCGAGGCCCTCGGGGTGGAGTTATTTTCTATAGGAGGGGCCCCAAAGCAAGGAAACCCAAGACATCTTTCAGTAATGGGAGCGACAGTGACTTTTATGACTATGAAGAAAAGATAAACTTTGCTGTTTTTCCATCTTTGCAAGGAGGTCCTCACAACAATCACATAGCTGCACTAGCCATAGCCTTCAAGCAAGTTGCTTCTCCCAGTTACAAAATGCATATACAGCAGGTGAAGAAAAACGCCCAGGCATTAGCATCTGCATTGATTAGGAGAAAATGCAGACTGGTGACTGGCGGAACAGATAATCATATGGTACTGTGGGATCTGTCTGCCCTTGGTGTAACAGGTACATATCTGAATGAACTGTTTACTTTGATCTGCTAATTAGCTGTAATCGGATAGTCATCTCATCAGTTGTCGGTATGTTCTTTTAGTAGCATCAAAATCATTTTTGTAGGACAATTAAGTGTTCAATGCTGATATTGTAGATTTGTTCCCCTGTAAAAGTTTTATGTAGTATAGATGTGATTGCGACCTGAAATATGGTTTTTCTGTGTATCTGAACCTTTTGTTTTATTTCATGAAGGCAGGTGTTATGAGAAGGTTTGTGAGATGTGCCACATTACCCTAAACAAATGTGCTGTGTATGGTGATAATGGTTCTATTTCTCCCGGAGGTGTGAGGATTGGTAAGGAGATGGATTTGTTTGTGCTTACATTTGCATTGCTTCTCATGAATTCACTCCAAATTTATACCTGTTGCCTGGTCTAAGGACAAGGCCAACATAAGTTTCAATTCCTGTGTTTTCGGAATGTTTTGAAGTTGACTAAAAATCAGATTCTTGAAAGTTTTAAATATGACACCAATATGTTCCTGATCTATTATGTTTGTTTTAAGGTACTCCTGCCATGACGACGAGAGGGTGTTTGGAGTCTGACTTTGAGACTATTGCTGACTTTCTCCTGAGAGCAGCTCAAATAGCAGTAGTTGTGCAGAGGGAGCAAGGAAAACAGCAGAAAGATTTAAAGGGCCTTCATAACTGTAAAGATATAGCTGATCTAAGAAACCGGGTCGAGGCATTTGCTTCACAGTTTGCTATGCCAGGATTCGACATTTAAGTATGATGTGAGTGAGCCCGCCCTACCATATTCACTTTTATGGATATCCGACACATGCAATGTACGAACCGTATTGCACTGCCCAAGACTCCGAATGGTGCCGCCACACCACAAATGACGTAAGCAATCTTCTAAGTTGGCTGTGTACCGTCTGCCATAGATATTGATTATACAATTTTTGGCCTTAAATATGCCTTGCTACTAAAGGGATGGAGGTTCATCCATTTCCCGGGATTTCTGTTACTCAAATATTTGTAAATTAATGCCGAGGCATGCATGACTGTACTTTTTAGAAAGGATGCTTAGAACAAATGGCGTGGTGGGTTAGTTGGAACATAGTGATCTCTACCAGTTTGTCAATTTTGCCTAATTTGTATATGAGAGAGGTCTTGTCATTGCTCCACACTAGGAGTTCTGCACTGAAACAGGATGTATTCCACGGCACTTGAAAAAGTGTTGTCGTATATCTCGTTTGAAGATTGAACCATAAGGCCCCCAATTGTTATGAACTTGCAAACAATTATGCTCCTTGGGTAACAGTTTCGTGATGTTCATGAAAGAAATAAATTTCTTAGACAACTTTCCACATTCAGGACACATGCAACTGGACTGGATACTTAACATTTTCTCAGTCACAAACTCATTGGAACATATACATGTCTAAAGAAGAACTCATTTATATGTTCAGCACTTGGCAACTGACCAGTTCAGCTGAACCAAATTGTCTGGAAGCCATTTTCTTCCAGATAACGGTATCATATTCCGTGTCTGGGTTCATATTTTTGTCCACAGAGTTCAACAACACTGGAAATGATGGTGATGGCAAAAGCGAATCTAATGACTTATGACCCACATCTGCCTGAATGACTTGAATTTCATGATCATAGTTTCTACTGATGAACTGAAGCTTTCCATGAAAAGCAGCAAGCAAGTATGGAGACTCTGAATTGGCAGACTCAAAAACCGGGACTTTGCCTATAACCACTTTCCAAGCATCTTCTTCATGATCGTACACCTTGATTTTGCCATTGTCTAATGAACTCGAGGGCTCAAATGCATATAACTCATTGTCCAGTACAACACTAATTTTAGTGCCAGCCTGCTTGGCAGGCCAGCCCTCTCCCATTCCGGATGGCATTTCTAGCCAAGAGTTTGTTTCAGGATCATAAACTTCGCCACCAACATCAACAAAAAATGGCCATGAATATAAACTCTGGGGAACAAATAACTTCCCTCTATACTGAGTCATCCCTGTGGCGATAGGCTTTAATGTATCAGCATAGAAGGGGGTAGGGAACACTTGAGCTCGAGAAAATGGCATCCCCGGTATTTCTGACCATGTACCGGTTCTAGGATCGAAAGCCTCAGCCGATTGAATCGGAGTGAGCCCGCCTTGGCCCCTGCTGACACCTCCAACTACAAAAAGTTTGTTGTTCACAACGGCAGTTTTACAGTAGGCCCTGCCAGCAGACATGGGTGCCTCTTCACTCCACACATTTAAAACTGGATCGAATTTCCTAACATTTTTCAAAGTCGAATCCTTAGAGAATCCACCTACAACATACAAGCATCCCTCAACCACTCCAACGGCACAACCGCAATACGGTACATGATTTTCAGCTGCATCCTTCCTCCCTAGCCATCCCTTAACTACACCTGCAATCTTTGCGCTCGGCCCAAACAAATTCCACAATAGTCCATGTTTAGGCTTATCAGGCTCTTCAGTGATGTCAATGCTAGGCATCGGTGGCAACCGCTGCCATCGCTCCGATAAAGGATCCAAAGCATGCCAAGCGAGTGTCTCGTCTTCACACTTAATTAGCAAGTACAGCCACTCTTCGGATGTACCAAGTTCCCTCCTCAAATTAAACAGTTCAGGGCTCGTAAGCATGGCTTTCCATTTCCTCGATACTAACCCTGCATTTAGGTATTGGATCCTAGGAAGTCTAGCAAGTATCTGTGCAGACAACTCATCAGGAAGTTTGGGTATCAGTCGTGAACAACAATCCTCAGCCGCGATCCTCCGTCTTTTGCAGAATTCACCCGGAGGCGCCAGCGCCATATCAGACTTGTTAGCATCAGCACCACTCTTGCTGCCAGCCAAACTAAGAAAAGCTCCCATTCAGACAAATCCTGGAAAAATTAACGATGACCTGCTGGATCTGACCACAAAGACAAAACAGAAAGATGTTAAACCAGAATGGGGCAAAATGGAACTTGCCGACTGAATGTATTAATAAACAAAAACACATTTTACCGAAAAGAATCAAAAGCTATTGCAGATGAAATAGAATACATGATAACTCCGCAATGACAACAAGGACGTAGAATGTAGATCGTAGATGTAGAGTCTATTCCTTCAGATCTGATATATGGAAATTCCTAACTGGCGACACCATCGTATATTCAAATCTATAATTCTATGAGACTTTTAAAGAGTTCCTTATGTGCGCGTTCAGTCGACTATGCTAAAAAAAACTCCTCATCATTATCATTTCAACTTAATAACTCACATCACCCATAAAACTAACTCAGCAAAAAAAGAGCGAACAGGATGCTTATAACCTAAAATCCAAACTAGATTCACACGATTATCACCTCGTCAGTCGTCACTACCGATACACACCAGTATGATCGAGATCACGCAACTGAAATCGATCTCATATGCTGATATGCTTAAATTTAAAAAACGAGATCAGAAAACCAAACCGAATCCGGTGAAAACAAAGCCGCAAAAACTCGTGGATTCACGAATCATTACTCACCTGTAACTGCGGAGGAATCGGATTGAATTAGGTGGGACGTCGATTGACAGTGAACTCCGCCATTTTTGAAGCTTCGTCTTCTCCTGGTTAACTCTTCTCAATCAATCAAGGCTTGGACTTGTTGTGCCTTTGCTTGTGCTCTTTATATACGCCGTGGCTTTGGATATTTTTAAGCTTTCGTATCACTCTGCTGTTGACACGTGGATTTTTTGAATTTTGTACTATCAAAATTTTGTATTTAAACAAAATGAATAAATTTGAGAAAAGTCAATGTGTATAATCTTATTAATTAAGGGTCACTCTTATCTATTTAATATCTTTGTAATAACTTTTTCAATATATGTGCATTTGCTTTAAATGATATGTATTTATGGAATGATGGATTAATTGTAATTTGTTTCTTTTCAAAATTAAATTAATTAAGTGGATAATAATCACAAAAAATCAAAATGAAATATTAAAATTTTAGCTATAAGGAATTCATATGGAGATTTTTTTTTTTTGATAAACGTATGGAGATGTTTTGATGGATACCAAACTTTGTGTTGGGTACATTTTAGCCTTAGGGTTCCATCTTTGTCTCATCTTTTCTTTTTTTTGATGTTGTCTCATCTTTAATCTATAATAAGGTCATTTTCTCACATTACAAAACTATTGGAAATTCCACACAATATATAATTAGGTGTGTTTCTTATTTTTTAAAAACATCATTTTGTTTCAACGTATTTGACACTCTAGTCTTCCGTATGGGGAAGTTTCGGGGAATTTTTGTGTACTTAATTTAAGCAATTGAAGTTCTTAAAATATGAACCATATTGCCTAACAGAAATATATGAATTGCAGTGAAACTTCTGTTTCAATCCTTCTACCAAACAAACAATTGTCTTCTTGCCTTCATTATAAACTTCGATGCGAAATAGTATTCAAAAGTGGGCATTATAATTCTCATAATGGAAACATATAGTTGAGTTAGACATTTTCCAACCTTATTCCAAGATGTTTCCCAAGTATTGATGCACATGTAGAAGCATTAAATAAGTGGTTGTATAGGCAGCCATCAATATTGTCAAGAGGAGAGAATCCGATCATATGGAAGATATTTATAACTGATCAATTATTATCATTTCGTTTATAGTGTCTTATTGATATTATCTATTTACTGTTGAGTTCAAAAAGTGAATAAAACTAAAAAATGTATGCATATTAGCATGGGAAAGTTTTAGGTAAAAGGTATCGCAATGACTCACTGACCTTTGCATGAGGAAGATGATGAAATTCATAAGGTAAGACTTTCCTGAATAGCTGAAATAGTGAGTAGAAGTGGATGAAGATAACAAGGCATGTGCCAAAGTTTGAGGTTGAAGTAAGGGACTTGTCCTTAACCAACTGGGAAAAAAGTCTTACCAAATACCATAAAGCCTGCTGGGTATTTTAATGGAATACTTCAACAAACCTTGCTTGTTGCTTCCTCACTCACTTAGGGTAGCAGTGTTAGGCCACATTGTAAATGATGCAATCGGTGGCTTCAGGTTTACAAACAGACACTTCATAACTTCAGCGCAAGGCAAGCATCGTGTATATTTATCTGCGAACTAGTTGAGTGACAAAAAGCTATTTGATTCCTTCCTACGTCGGGGCATCTTTCTCAAAGCAGCTCTCCACATTGGCATTTGCTGTTGATGAATTACTAGGACCAAGTTATTATTTAACATGGTGGTCAGCATCATCCCTTGTGCTTGTCAATGTAACAATGCCTTTGCCCGTGGCAACATCAGGCTTCCCCTCGGTTGCGCCACCTGTTTCAAGAACTTCCTGTTCCAACGTAATGTTGTCTACGCTGGATGTCATTTCTGGGAGGCTGTATGCGTCAGTGCTGCTGATCGGATCATCTTTACCCTGGCCAGTTTCAGCCTTCCCATCATCAGTGGTACTGTTTGTTTCAACTATCATCGGCTGTGTGTCAACATCCCCATCTTTAGGACCATGCTCTGTCCCAGCAGTCGGTGAAGCTTCATTCCTTATATCTTCGGTCACATTCTGTGTAAATGTGGCATCGATGCCACATACAGGCATGTCATCAGTCTTTTCGGCTGTGAGACATGTTTCGGTTGTGGCAATATCTGTTGGTTTCTCCGGTTGTTCGTCCACAGCCATATCATCAGTTGCACCTTTAACATCATGGGAGTTATTCTCAACTTCAGTTTCAGGATCCAAATTTATCATCTCGGGATCGGAATGCTGAGTATTGCTGGGAGCAGCATTTAGACGCCCTGTTGTTTTCTCTGTAGAACAATCAATGGCATCTTTCTGTTCTTCAGGCGTTGAAGATGGATTTGGAAGCAAAACCTGTTCGGGAGGCTTTTGAACTGGAGAATCAACATCGTCCTTTATTTGCTCTGTTGATGACATAATTTTTTGCTGCTCTTTCGCCGGAGCAGATGATTCAGTCATAGCATGTAATTGCTGAAGCCTATAATCGGTTTCAGGGCGACGGCAGATCTTTCTAAGTGGTACAATTTCCTATGCGAAAATAATAAAACAAGCATCCGTGAATTCTCACTAATAGACATTCAACTGAATCAATTTTACAAATTATAATTATAGCTAAGAATTACCTCGGACTGATCATGGTCGTAACGCACGAGAAACCTACAACGGCAACCTCTTGCATCATGCCTTCGTCTCTGAGCATCCAGAACGTGGGCATCAAAGTAAAGGGCCTGGTCTTTTCCTTCCTGAAATCAAGCACATTAAGACGACTCTCTAAGAATATGCATGTTTTCAATAATTATGCAGCTGAAGTGCCAATAGGTTTGTATCCGCACCTGAAAGCACAATATGAGATCCCCAGGGAGAACTGCAACACACTCAGATGATTCACATGGGAGAGAGCGATGCCTGACATGCGTTGTAACATTAATCCACTCATCTTCCTCTGGCCCAAAGCCAGCAAACCTAACCAAGACTTCCTAATTTGGCCAGAAAAATACATTGACATCAGAGTTTTACTGGGGATAATAAAAACGAGTAGACACAGACAGAAGAAGATCCGGTAAACATTACTGAGTAACAATCAAACGTGACATGCAAGTATTGATATCCTCGGATAATTATATGTGACTTGCAAGTATTCAACATGACTGTTAAAATAAAATATAAAAACCAGATAGCAAGTCATTTATACATGTACGTGTTTCAGCATTTATGACACTTTAACTATTTGGAGGAGTGGTGCAACTTTAGAGTAATTACCGGGCTACCAGTCTCGAGATTTTTCAACGACAAAAAAGATGCAACATCGTACCTGCCAAAAAAGCAAAGAACATACACTAGTGAGATCTTCACTTCTGGTGGGTCAAAATCACTTCTTGATGCAATAATGTATTTCTGCATTCTCAATAACTCAATTTTGGAACCCACAATGAAACTGACATTACACATACCATGCACCATCTCTTGCAGACCTGGCTTCAAACTCCATCGGGGTATTATCTGCAGATGTCCTTCCTGCAATGCTTCAAACAATATAAGAAAAGTGCATATACAACAGCATACATGGTCAACTACAACAGCTCTACGAAGTACAAACAGAATATAGCAGAATACCAACTTTTTACAGGTGAAACATATAACCAGGATTTAAGAGTCTACCTGGAGATTCAGTTACAGAATGAGGCAATCTATTATCCTCCTTGGAAATCGAAGGGGCGGATGGTGCTATAGGCACAGCCGCCGATGCTTTCTCTGCAGGCATTGTGGATACCGTGGGAGCATAATGCAGAGGTGCCCCCGTAGACATTGATTGCATAGTTGATGCAGTGAACTGCGTTGGAATCTTCGATGATCTAGCCCTAATTGCATACCGCTTGTTCTGAAACCAGTTCCATATCTACAAAATGGATTAGCAATAGCATAAGTGGCAGTTTACCACAAATCAAATACTTTTACCAGCAAGAAGAAAGATAGTCAATCGTACTTGCTTAGTCTGGACCACAAATTTCCCTTGCCTTTCTGGTGAATTGCTGCAACCACAGACATTATAACTGAGACATGTCTGATGAAACTATTAAATTTGTAAGAGAATCATATAACCCAAACCTAAACTTGTCTGCAATGGCTACAAGAACTTCTTGTGCTGGCATCATATTATGGTGATCTTGCAAAATGGTTTCCATCTCCGAAACCTTGAAATGATTTGTTGCATATAAATGATAGCAAATTACAATTTTGTTTCATAAGCAATACCAAACAATGCATACATGTCTCTAGGATGCCCATAAGAAACATACGAAAAAAAGACTGAACAATATAAAATGCATTTTGAAATGGAAAATACGACTATTTACACAGATTATGAGAACAGATTCAATGAATAAGCACCGGACCCAAGCAGCACAGTAAATGAGTAAGCCTAACAGCTTAACAGAAGAAGCCACGATTCAGTTGAGGGAAATACAAGTTAGGCATCTACAACACTAAAAGTAAGCATCCAAATAATTACATGTTTATCTTTTTAACACTACAAAGCCAGAAGGACAAAAGGCTGAAAACAGAATCATTTGGCTAGTAATACTACACTACAAAGCCTCACACATCTTTCTAAAATTAACCCTAGAGGTTTGGTGCGCAAGCTCAGCAAAGAGTTAGGGCAAGTTCAGAAATTTAAGAAAGCAAACACAATTGAAGCAAAAGCAACACAAAATTAGGGCAAGTTCAGAAAGAAAACACAAACAGACTGAGAGAGAAAGTAATTGACAAACCTCAGCGGAATTGAAGCGGAAGGAAGGGCCTCCGTTGCTCGGCGGTCGACCCATCTCACTCTCCAGATTCTTCTCCCAAAAATGTCACTTCCCAGAAAACAACATAGAAATGAAGAGCTTTGTCTTCATTTTCCTTCCATATTTCCGGTTGCTTCAATTCACATTTTGTTTATAAGTATTTTTTACATCATAATAAAATATAATTCGTTATTTCACCAAAAAAATTATAAATTTATTTAATTTGAATATAGTCATTATTTGCATCAAATAATCAATATGGTCCTTCCTAAAAATTATTTTCATGAATGATGAACAGAGAGATTAAATCCTGATTTTTGGTGTATTTTCTTGGTGACGAATTATAAAATAAAACTGACGAACTATGTCGTCTTTTTCATTTTTCAGCTCGAAAAGTGACGAATTATATGTTGATTTTGACGAACTTTGTATTTTGTGCCAAAAATCAACTTTGTACCTGATCTTAACCCTATTTGTGAATATTAAAAGACCGATGAATATTTTTTTTGATAATGGGGTACAATAATTATGAATAATACAATTCATATGACATATTATTATCTAGTACATATAAATTGATATCTAAACCTCTAGTAAAACATCTTGACCGAATTCTCGAATTCGGAATATAGAGAATTGTATGTAACCTTTTAACCAACAGATCACCACATGATGACCGATGAATATTTAAACTATAGACTTTCTATTAATTTTTTTAAAATTTTATTTTCCGATCACAAACCCAGAGGTGTGGATCCTTTGTTGCATTAACTATTTTACCTCACATCTATGAGAGTTACAAAAAATGTTTGGTTGATTCGTTAACTGTATAAAAATCAAGAAAATGAAATAAAATTATAAAAAAATTATATAATATTTATTCAGACTGTTTTTATCAGAACTGTTCCTGTTCGCATTCCGATGATCGTATTATCGGTATATCGCTGAGCTGTCTCCAAACATCTCGAAAATTTCGGTTCGTATCATCTCAATAAATTCAAATAATAAAATAAATGAGTAATTAATTCACCTACCCAAAACTCCGCATATTTCATCTTCCTCAATCCAATTCAAACGAAAACCCTAATTGGAAAATCCGTAGCACAATTTCCCTCCCAGTCGCCATGTCGTCTCCCGGCGACGTGCTCGGCAACGAGAGCTGCATCGATCACCGCACCACCAACGTCGACTTCGCCACCACCGGCCACCGATCCTTCACACCAGCGAAGGTGATGAAGAAGCAGCAGCAGCCGAAGGAGTATCCGCCGCCGCTGCCGTCGCTGGGGATTGAAATGAAGAGATACTACACTCGTGACGGACGGCTGATCATTAAGGAGGAGAAGACGAGCCGTCGTCATCATGATATCTTTCGCGCTGATCGATCCAATGGCCGGCTTACGCTCCACTTCGTGCATTCTGAGGATGAAAACGACTGCGTTTTGAATGAGCACGTTTTTCAGATGGAGGATGTGGGAGATGATGATGATCGAGTTTGAGAAAGGAAGTAACAATAGCAGCAGCAGCAGTTCTGTGCATGCATATCTTAAACCCTGAACCCTAAATTTTGTGCTGAGGTAATGATTTTGCGGTGTGCTGTGCATGATTTTGAGTAATAATATCAATGCGGAGGCAATCTTATATGCTTGTGAATGATTCTGCAGTGAATCAAATTCATGAGCTTTCATTTTTTTCTTTCTATGTTTTTTTTTGTTGAAAAGAAAATTCCATACAGGCTTTTAATGGTGTTTTGTAATAGTACTTGTCTGGAGTGGAAAATATTGTGCAGAATTTTTGTGAGCAGTTTAGTGATTGTTTTAGGAAGAAGATATGGTAAAGTGTGTTTAGGGTTGGAGTGAAGTTTGAATGTTTGATCAGTGAATGCAGAATCAGAGAAATGGACTGGGCCATCTGAGAGCTGAGGTCTGCAGTAGATTCTTAATGCTTGTCATCACTTCAGATATATAGTACTTTGGTATTGATATAGTCCTAGTGAAAGATGAGTGTGTATGTAGCAGAGGCTGCCATGCAATACAATTTCCAAGAACATAGGCTAGCTCACAAACAAGACACAACTACTGGCTGTTGCTGTTGCTGCACTCTGTCATCTGTTTATCACTTTCTATTACTTAATTATATCTGCTTCTCTATATCTTACCAATCCCCCCTTAATTACAAATTGCTATTCACAAACAAATTTTGCTGAGGAATATGGATGAAAGAGGTATAACTCATATTATTAATGAATGAAATAAATAAATTATTGTGTAAAATGCTCACAAATAATCTAAAGTACTATTCAGCAATACACCAAGCTGATTTAACACGTTTAATTACTTTCAGACATAACAAATTGTGATCATATGAGAGCCAACTTAATGCTTCTTTCTTGCAAAGAGGTTACAGGCTGGTCAACTTGTGGACTGACACCAAAAACCAACAAGAGGCAGTGAGAGCAGTGTTTATTTTCACATTTAATGGTGCTTGCAAGAACAAATGAAACTTTAGCTAATTTGTGAAGCTTAACATTTTTCTTTTTTTAAAAGACAGCTTAATTAATAACATTGTGAGCTGCTAAAACATAGGATAATATAGCATTATACAAATTCAACACAAATTACCGACGTTAAATTAAACTCAACAAAGCAAAACATTAGACATTATATCCTTGAGGCCGAAGACACTATCACCTGCAAAAATAATAGATTAACCAAAAATGTCTTTATAAAATATCTTGCGAGCTTCAAATATGTTTTTAAAATCTGCTTCATACTCTTTCGATGTTTTCTCAATCCTAATTAACAACAAAATAAACATTCAATGATTTATTTCATCTTATCGGCCGCCTAACAACGGAGTTGCATAATCAATAAAAAAAACAAAGTACTGCACACAAAACCCCTACAGCATTCATACCACGGAGTCAGTTAAGAGATATGATGCTTATTCACACACATAACACGAGACTTTGTTGTTTCTTAGGATGCAGCGGTACGTTGAGGATGATGCTCATTTTTGGTTTCTGGTTTGGCGGAGAGAAATGCAGCCATTTGGAACCTGTTCATATATTTCCGAATTTTTGCTTGTTTGATAATTGGGCCAGACATGGAGCGGCCCAATAACCCTAATTGTGACGGGCATAAACATGTTTTTTTTATAGGCTTGTTGGTTAGATTAGGCATTTCCAAACATCAAAATTATATTAATTATCTTCATTTTAGTGGAAGCAGAGTGGCATTTCGTTTAGTATTCCGATTCGATACTATTATGATCGAAGCCTTGCTCAATGGTGAGGTTGATGAATTCTTTGTTTCAGGCGCCTCAGCTCAAAATTCAAAAGTATAACACACACAAAAAATGCTAAAAATATATGTAAAAAAATGTTTCATTCATGAAAAAAATATATATGAAAATAAGCAATCATTTCTTAACCAAATCTCCCTATAATCAGATTTCAGACCACAAATTTACTTGAATCGACCATGCCCAAACCTATATGATTTGGTCTTAAAAAAAAACTAAAAAAAAGGGATAAAAATTCGATTCCGGTACCAATACTATTCATTCCATCACATACAAAGTCCTAAAATCCAACCCAACCCTCTTATTTTATAACATAATTATCAACACGACCCAACTCATTGCCAACCCTTTCCCACCATCAATTACCATTACCCTCTCCATTTTCGTGTACAAATTTTACAACAAGGCGGCCAACTTTGACAAATTAAACTCAATGAACACCACTCATTCATTCAACGTCTTTGTCCCACCCCCTTTAGATGCATCATATATAATACTAAATATTTTCATGCGTTTGCCAGCACAAGGAAAAAATCAAATACCATTTTATCAATTGAGGATCAAACCGGGCACATTGAGACAGATATTGGTAAAATTAAGGAAATCATATCAGCACATTACAAGAGGCTTTTTCAAAGTTCGACCTGTATTTCTTCTCAAGAATTGCATTCCCATCTCAGTTGCTTAAGTAGGAAGGTTACTGATCAGCAGAATGCTATTCTCCAAGCTTCATATTCTGATGAAGAGGTAACTCGAGCTGTGTTTCAACTCCATCCCATGAAGGCTCCTGGAAAGGATGGTTTCAATGCTGCTTTTATTCAGAGTTGCTGGTCAATTATAAAGGATGAATTTATCGCTGATTGTCTTTCTTTCCTTAATGATGGTTATCTTCCTAGCAAGGATAATATGATACGACCAAGGGACCAAGCCAGTGTTTCATGGACGCTGCCCACGCTGCCGTATCAGGCCTGCAGGCCATACACCCCAACCGTTTTAGTATTCGGATGTTGGAGGTGGGAATCGACCCCAGGCTCCCTTTGACACATATCCTTTTGGTATGGGAATGTGACACCAATTAAGCTGGCCGGTAATGGGATCAACAGATTGCCGACAATATGAGACACACAATTGCACATCTTCGGCCATAGACCAAGAATGGGACATTTTAGAGAGATGAATTACAAGAAGTCTATATTTTTGTGAAGTAGAGAGATGAATGGGAGAAATGTAAATATTTTTGTGTGGGATATGAGTTACAAGAAGTCTATATTTATAGATAAATGTTATGAAATTGAAAACAAATGTTACCGTTTTTAAACAATTGTTACTGTTTGATATTAAAAAAAAAAAAATTGCCTACCGTTTGCTAAAAAATCTTACCGTTGGAAATTTTTTTTTAAATCAAAATTCAGGCCCAACTCATCTTTTCGGCCCAATAATCAAAACACAGCAGCTGCTTCAGCACTCTCCCCAGCAGCTTTTCCAACTTCTCCCCGCTGCAAACAAATTCATCCAAAAACTGAGCTGGCAAGCTGCAGCAGCTGCTGAAATTACAGCCGGTGCAGATGCTCTAAGCGGGCAAATTCGTAGGTGTTGTTGTTTCGCCAGTCTATATGGATTCGTGGAGACGCGTGTTTGCTCGTCAGAGTCTAGTAATTCATATATACCCGACGACGATGTATTCGAGTTGTAATTGATTTGTTTGAATTGTAAACCCACAATAAATAAAAGTGCAGTTAATGACTCTAGCTTACTACAGAACCGAACATGTGTTACGCACAAAAAAGTCTTACACTTGTTCATCAGTTTCCTCAATCCTAATCAATGATTTATTTCATCTTATCGGTCGCCTAACAAGCATAATCAATAAAAAAAACAAAGTGCACATAAAACCCCTAAAATTTATACACAGCATTCCAGTTAAGAGATATGATGCTTATTCCCACACAATTATAACACGAGACTTTGTTGTACCTCAGGTTGCGGTTGAGGATGCTCATTTTTTTTGGTTTTGGTTCGGCAGAGAGAAATGCAGCAGCTAATAAAATATATGTAAAACAATGTTTCATTCATGAAAATAAGGTATCTCATTTCTTAACAAAATCTCCCTAAGAAAAAGTTACTTGGATGGGGCATACCCAATCCTGGTTTGGTATGGAAAAACAAAAAAAAGTTAAAAATTCGGTTCCCATAGCCAATACTATTCATTCGACCACATACAAGGTCCTAAAATTTAACCCGATCGACCCTCTCGTTTTCCACCATCCATTTTCTTGTACAGCAAGGGCGACTACTTTTGACGGATTAAACTCAATGAACACCACTCACTCATTCAACGTCTTTTTGTCCCACCCCCTTTATGACATATCAGTTTATCATCACTAGGAATCTATCAAAAAAATATTTAAATTGATCATATTATAAATAAAAGGTGATGTGTATGCTATCATTATGTATAAGTCATATATTAAAGTGATCTATTATATGACGGGCGCAACATGCGGAGAAATCGATGCTACATTCGTGTCCACATGATTTCCCCACTGGGCGCCCGCGTAGGCATTGGGAGAGAGTTTCTTTTAACAACTTTATAAGCTTGTCATTGAAATCATATATGAACATACAATGTTCCCATTTGGCTTCCAATGTGGGATATTAGTTTTCACTCAAGTGAAATCAATCAATCCACCCATCCATTCCTACCAATATCATGTTTCCATGGATTTTGGTCATACTTTGAGCATCGATTACTCATTCGATTCAACTTCGATTTTGGCACTTCCACCTTTTGATTCCATACCTCTCATTGCTAGGTATTTTAATCCGATTTTTATCAACTCATTTTGAGGTGTTCTCCACACTCAAATTAGATCCCAAAATGAGGCGCACCTCCATTTTATTCACACATTCTAAACACATATTTCAACAAGTGGCCCCCGGTCTTACACAATCAACTTCAGTATCTTTTCTCTCTCAAAATTTTACTGATGAAGAGTTGTGCGGAAAGACTGGAAGATCCACTACCGATTACGGCCTGAAGAGTTCAGAATCACCAAGCTAGATTTGTAATCGTCTGTAAAGTTCTGTGTTTGATTAATACGATAATGAGTTTGCGACATGAAATTCATCTAACACATTAACGCGACTCTCTTAACAAAAAAAAAAAAAGAGGTGCATTAATGACTCCACTTATTACAAAACCGAACGTCTTACGCATCAAAAGTCTAACACGTGTTCATCAGATTTAAATAATAAAATTAATCAGCATGAATATGGTTGTGAAAAAGGTCACATTCATTGTAGACTCGCAACCGTTGACTTGATGAAGTTGCATGTCTGGGGTCCGCATCTATTTCAAAAGTCAAAAATTCACATTCATTGTAGACTCGCGACCGATGACTTGATGAAGTTACACATGTGTGGGGTCCGCATCTGTTTCAAAGTTCAAACTCTTTAAACATTTGACTGCACCTAGAGGTGGCAATTATGCTCGAAACCCGTCAATCCGCCCGTTTACAGCCCGTTAACCGCCCTATTAGTAAATGAGTTTAGTAAACCCGAAACCCGCTTAATCCGTTTACTAAACGGGTTATCTGGGTAAAACCCGCTTAACCCGTTTACAATCCGTTTATCTTATTATATATTTTTATTTAAATAATTAAAAATTATATAATATATATATAAATTATTAAATATATTGTATTATTTTAAGTTAGTAAAATATTTTAAATAAATATTTAGAAAACGTTGATAATTGATTTTTTGAAAATTTTTTTGATAATGATTTTTTGAAATATTAAATAGTGATACAATTCTTTTAACCAATATAAAAAATATCTACGGATTTTTCCTTATATGGTTAAACTAGAGGATGAGAAACATGAAACATATATAATCATGTTCTAAATTAAACGAGAGTTAAGCTCTAACCTGAATTCAATATTTTATTTAGAAACATATTTAGTCATATTTAAAACTAACTAGGTTAAACGGGTTAGACGGGTTAGGTGGGTTAGACGGGTTAACCGGGTTAGGTGGGTTAAACGACCTAACACTCTTAACCCGCTAAACGGGATAATATCCTCTCATTTTCTTGTTGACGGTTTCTATTCAAACTCTGAGCAAGTTGACATGTTTCTTCGTTTGCATCATTCAACATTGACTTGGTTCAACGATGATGCATGTATCATTGTCATACATTGTGGAATCTCACACATTATAATTTTATTATTTGACAATGAAACAAGTATAATCTTTTTTAGACTAAAAAGGTTAAACGGACTAAACGGGTTAAACGGGTTAAACGGGCTAAACGGGTAAACCCGCTTAACCCGCTACCCGTTAAGAACCCGCCCGTTAAACCCGCTAACGCTAAATGGATTTTAGCGGGTTTGACCCGCTTAACCCGATAACCGTTTACAACCCGCCAGATAACCGCCCGTCCGTTTTGCCACCCCTAACTGCACCGATAAATAAGCCCATGCAAAGTTGGAAACATAAGAGATAATAGCACAAGAAAAATCACATTACCCAAATTCGATTTATTTAAAACAGAATAAATTAACCATCAAAAAAAATTATGGAATAAATTAGTATTTGTTATAAATATATCATAAAATGGATGACTTCCCCAGCAAGCTAGCAAAAACGACGAAGCGACAATATTGTTGAATATTGATCTATCATCCATGGCCCACAAGGAAGTGACAATACGACCCATGCTCCCTGACATATCAACTTGCTACAAGAGATCAAAATCAAATTGATCTACTCAACATGAGATATTTTCTCCATGTGATATTTTCTCCTTTTTCCTAGCCCTATATAAAGGGACTATATGTAATGTAATTCAACACAATTCAATCCAACACAAATCTCTCTACACTTCATCATCTTCTTTTGAGATTCATCTTCACCACGATCACAAGTTTTCATAACACGTTATCAGCACGAGGTTCTAACCAACTGAGATACCGTAAGTTTCGAACAAAGATTCGATAAAAGGTTAAGTGTTTTTCCTCACTTGTCTCTCAACTTCCGCTTAGTTCTTCATCTGTTCTACTTAGATATCATAAGGGGTTCACTGCCTCAAAGGGAGCTCTACTCTCCCTATTTCACAATTTTCTGATTGTGTTGATATCTGAGTTTTTCTAGATGAAAAAAAAACTAATATTACAATAGTTCTCAGTTCTATTCTGTAGTTTGTCTTTGGTGCGGATTACGCTTGAAACACAGCGTGCGACAACCCAAATACATGCTGTCAGGATCGTATTGAATACGATTGTTGTCTTAAGAGGTTAAGAGATCGAAGTAATTGCGACGATCCCTTAATGTATAACAACATATTATTATGTAGTGGCGGATTATCCCCTCATAATAAAGTGTTGTGATTCTTACAACTTATTTTACTTTCTTAATGTATAACAACATATTATTATGATGTGCGGATTACCGCCCCATAGTAAAGTGTTGTGATCTGCAAAGTAACTATCTTTACTTTAAATACTTCATCTTCTTTGAACTGTATAATTTATTTGATGATATTACATTGTTAATTTACTCTTAGTGTCCAACGGTAACATAATGCTCAACGGTAACAAACGGCTATAAACGACTAGTTTTTTCCCTATAAATATGTTTTCATTCAACTACACTAAATCACATTTTCTCTTCTACTTCACACTTCAAACACACTCAAAATTTCCAAAGCAATAAAATGTCTAGCTTACTATTGGTCTTTGTTGCAACAATTATTGTAGTACTCACTATTTATTATTTCACCGGGGATCTTACACCGGATGAATTTTCTCATTGTTTAAAAATGCTTGTAATAATGTATGCCTTTTCTTCTTTACGCTATTTGTAGAATTGTATGTTTTTAAATTAATCTAATAAACTTTTCCTATTTTTAGTTACCACCATGTCAAACCTCGCAAAACTTGAATTCAGTCCACTCGACATCTCTGGAAAAAATTACATGTCGTGGACAATAGACATTGAGACACATTTGGACTCAATGGATCTTCACGAAACAATCATTGTGGGGAATACCTCATCGAAAGTGGATAAGGCAAAATCTTTGATTTTCCTTCATCGTCATCTTGAAGAGAATCTCAAAAATGAGTATCTCACTGTGAAAGACCCGAGTGATTTATGGAAAAATCTGAAAGACAGATTTGATCAGCAAAGGGATGTGATGCTTCCCTTATATCGGGATAAATGGGCCGCTTTACGGTTCCAAGACTTTGTGAAAGTCAGTGAGTATAACTCTGAGATGATAAAAATAGTGAGCCATTTGAAATTTTATGGAGATAAGATAACTGATGCTGAGATGATGGAAACCATGCATCAAATGTAACCTTGCAGCAGCAGTATCGTGTATGTGGTTTTGAAAAATACCATGAGCTGATTGGTACTCTCCTAGTGGCGGAAAGAAACAATGAATTGTTGATAAAGAACCACCAATCTCGCCCAACGGGCTCCAGAACATTTTCTGAGGTACATTTTGCCAACTCTAATGAGAGTAGACCCATGAACTATTTTCAGGGTCAAGGGCAAGGCCGAGGTCGTGGACGAGGACGATTTCGAGGTCGTAGTTTTGGCCAGGGGCGCGGTCGAGGTGGTTATCTCAATAATCCACCTCATAAGATCGCCAATTATCACCAAAGGAGACAACAAAATGACTGGAACCATGAGAACTCCCACAAAAGGGGAGGTGGTCCAAGTTCATCAAAAAGCCCTGAGACCACTTGTTTTAGATGTGGTTGTAAAGGGCATTGGTTTAAAACCTGTCGAACCCCTGAACACTTATGCAAACTCTATCAAGAGTCCGTGAAGGGAAAAGGAAAGGAGGTCAACTATATTGACCAAACTCCTATGAATGAGTTTACTCGACTTGGAGAATCTGATTTCAACAATGAACATGTTGATACAGTTGGGGATTTTACAAATGCAAATGAGATCAATTTTATTGAGAATGATCCCGTGAACGAGTACACTCATCTTGGGGAACATGGGCCTAGTGAGGTCTTCCTTGGTGATATAACTGAAAAAATGACTGGTGGGAAATACAAAGGAAAGTTGTGTAAACCCATGGGAATAAAGCCAAACGGTCCGATGTCCTAAGTTGATTTTCTTATGTTATATGTATGTTTTCCTTTAAGCATGACTATGTTTTCTCACATGTAATAAAATATGTTTATCTTATCATTTTCTTGTTTACTTAAAGCTTTGAAATGGACAAAGCCAAAGTCAACCAAAGAGTTAATATTGAAGAAATGTGCATACTTGATAGTGGAACAACGCACACAATCCTGAAGGATAAAATGTTTTTATTGATGATAAAACCAACACGAACCATTGTGAATACAATATCAAGTCCTGTAGATCTGATTGAAGGAATTGGCAAGGCAAACTTTGTATTGCCAAATGGCACAAAGTTTACGATACATAATGCCTTATTTTCGCCAAAATCCAAACGAAACTTATTGAGTTTCAATGATATTTATTCTCATGGATTCGAGACTCAGTCTATGACTTAAGGTAACATGAAGTTCATGTTACTCACTATGTATAGATTTGGAAAGAAATAGATAGTTGAAAAACTACCAATGCTTCCCACTGGATTGCATTACACGCATATAAATGAGATTGAGTCAAATGCGGTAGTTATGAAATCTTCAATATTAACCATGTGGCATGACCGATTGGGTCATCCAGGTTCAAGTATGATGCGAAGAATTATCAAAAATACGCATGGACACCCATTGAAGGGTCATAAAATCCCTCAAGGAAATATTTTCCCATGTAAAGCTTGTTCTCTTGGAAAACTTATCATAAGGCCATCACCGGGAAAGGTTGAAACAGAATCACCTATGTTTCTTGAGCGTATTCAAGGTGATATTTGTGAGCCTATTCACCCACCATGTGGACCATTTCGATACTTTATGGTATTGATAGATGCATCTAGCAAATGGTCACATGTGTGTTTGTTATCAACTCGCAATGTGGCATTCGCTAAATTACTTGCCCAAATAATAAAATTGCGAGCTCAATTTCCTGATCATACAATCAAGAAAATTAGACTTGATAACGCCGGTGAATTCACATCCCAAACATTTGATGAATATTGTATGTCAGTTGGGATTGTGATCGAGCATCCTGTTGCTCATGTCCACACACAAAATGGTTTGGTTGAATCATTGATCAAACGCCTCCAATTTATTGCTAGGCCATTGATAATGAGAACAATGCTTCCTACCTCAGTATGGGGTCATGCAATATTACATGCCTCTGAATTAATTCGCATCAGACCAAGTGCATATCATAAAAGTTCTCCACTACAACTTGCATTTGGTCAAGAACCAAATATATCTCACTTAAGGATTTTTGGTTGTGCTATTTATGTGCCTATTGCACCTCCTCAAAGAACAAAGATGGGACCACAAAGAAGCCTTGGGATATATGTGGGCTTTGAAAGTCCATCTATTATTAAATTTCTTGAACATCAAACTGGAAATATTTGCACAGCACGTTTTGCTGATTGCCACTTTGATGAAGAAAATTTCCCACCATTAGGGGGAGAAAGAAAACAGTTTGAGAAAGAAATTACTTGGTCTGTATCAACATTATTGCATCTTGATCCTTACACAAAAGATTGTGAAGGTAGAGTACAAAGGATTTTGCATTTGCAAGAAATGGCAAATCAACTTATAGATGCATTTACAGACACAAAGAGAGTGACTAAATCTCACATACCGGCTGAGAATGCTCCCGTACAAATTGAAATTCCAAAAGGGAAGCCGGAAAATAAAGTCACTCATGAAATCACAACACGGTTAAAGCGTGGAAGGCCACCCGGTTCCAAAAATAAAAATCCCCGAAAAAGAAAAGGGGAAGAAAAGGAAAGTGATCCTATGGTGGAGGAAAGTATTCCTATAGAAATACAAAATGAAAAGGATCGAGAAATTTCGATTAATTATGCTAATACAGGTATACTATGGAACCGAAAAGAGAACATTGATGATGCATTCTCTTATAATTTGGCATGTGATATTATGAATGAAAATAATGGTGATCCCGAACCACGGTCTATTACTGAGTGTAAAAATAGACACGATTGGGTTGAGTGGAAAAAGGCAATTGAAACTGAACTAGACTCGCTCAATAAACGCAAAGTTTTTGGGCATATAGTACTCACACCTAAGGATGTGAAACCTGTTGGATACAAATGGGTTTTCGTACGAAAAAGAAATGAGAAAAATGAAATTGCGAGATACAAGGCTCAACTTGTTGCACACGGTTTTTCTCAAAGGCCTGGAATCGATTTTGAGGAAACGTATTCTCCTGTCATGGATGGAATTACGTTTAGATACTTGATAAGTCTAGCAGTTCATGAGAAATTAAATATGCACCTCATGGATGTTGTTACCGCTTACCTATACGGATCGCTTGATACTAATATTTACATGAAATCCCTGAAGGATTCAAGATGCCTGCAGCATCAAGTTCAATGCCCAGAGAAAGATATTCGATCAAACTAGAAAGATCTTTATATGGGTTAAAGCAATCCGGACGCATGTGGTACAACCGGTTAAGTGAATACCTGTTGCAAAAGGGATATGTCAATGACCCTCTTTGCCCTTGCGTCTTCATTAAGAAAACAACATTCGGGTGTGTGATTATCGCTGTCTATGTCGATGATTTGAATATCATTGGAACGAATGAAGAGATTCATGAAGTAATCTCTTACTTGAAAAGGGAATTTGAAATGAAAGACCTTGGGAGAACGGGATATTGTCTCGGATTACAGATTGAGCTTATGCAAAGTGGAATACTTGTGCATCAATCAAATTACACGAGAAAGATAATCAAGAGATTCAATATGGATAAATCAAACCCATTAAGTACCCCAATGGTCGTTAGATCCCTTGATGTAGACAAAGATCCATTTCGTCCATGTGAAGAATCTGAAGAGATTCTTGGTCAAGAAGTACCATATTTCAGTGCGATTGGAGCTCTTATGTACCTTACTAATTGTACTCAACCTGACATAGCTTTTGCTGTTAATTTATTAGCCAGGTTTAGCTCAGCTCCTACCAAAAGACACTGGAATGGAATCAAGCATGTGCTTCGTTATCTTCAAGGAACGATTGACTTAGGATTATTTTACCCTAACAATACAAAACCAGTTTTGATTGGTTATGCAGATGCAGGTTACTTGTCAGATCCACATAAAGCGAAGTCCCAGACTGGCTATGTATTTACATGTGGAGGAACTGCAATCTCTTGGCGTTCTCAGAAACAAACACTCGTTGCAACATCATCAAACCATGCTGAGATCATCGCATTACACGAAGCAAGTCGTGAATGTGTGTGGCTGAGATCCATGACACAACATATCAGAACTACAAGCGGTCTTCTACCAGCAAATGATCCAATCACACTTTATGAGGATAATGCTGCATGTGTTGCTCAAATGAAGGAAGGATTTATTACAAGTGACAGAACGAAGCATATCCCTCCGAAGTTCTTTTCATTTACCCAAGAGCTGGAAAAGAGCAATGTTATCAACCTTCAGTATGTTCGTTCTTGTAACAACTCAGCGGATCTTCTTACAAAGGCTCTCCCAACTTCGGTACTCAGAAAACATGTTCATGACATCGGCATGCGAAAGCTACAAAACTTATGAAGAAATCACTCTTGCCAACATCAGGGGGAGTTTTACGTGGCTGCACTCTTTTTCCCTTATCTTGGTTTTTATCCCACTGGATTTTCCAAGTAAGGTTTTTAACGAGGCAGCATAGACACGTAACAAGTCATCCAAGGGGGAGGTTATAAATATATCATAAAATGGATGACTTCCCCAGCAAGCTAGCAAAAACGACGAAGCGACAATATTGTTGAATATTGATCTATCATCCATGGCCCACAAGGAAGTGACAATACGACCCATGCTCCCTGGCATATCAACTTGCTACAAGAGATCAAAATCAAATTGATCTACTCAACATGAGATATTTTCTCCATGAGATATTTTCTCCTTTTTCCTAGCCATTAAAGGGACTATATGTAATGTAATTCAACACAATTCAATCCAACACAAATCTCTCTACACTTCATCATCTTCTTTTGAGATTCATCTTCACCACGATCACAAGTTTTCATAACAGTATTCAATTTACACTCATTCTTTTTATCAAATTAGGTTTATTATACAGTTCCCACATACTAACTATCAGGGGCGGACTCAGGAATAAACTCAGGGATGAAAAATGAAAACTTATTACTAAAGAAGTTAACATACCATAACAAATCACCTATAATGTAAACAAATGTCATGCTATGAAATTTCAGTAATTTTTTTTCTTCTGAAGAATGAATCAATAGTATTTTTTATAAGGTTTAATTTTTCTCATTAAAAGTACACCAAACTCAAAGACGGATGGAACCTCTAACATGGAGCCTTACAATGAACCGGTTCGTTAAGAAAACCCATGAACTGAAAGAAGAAGAAAAAGAAAATAATATTGATAAAGAAGTGTTATGGTTTATATGGATGCCGACTTTGTGAGAATATCCTATATATGCGGTAATTTATTGACCATAACTTACTAAATTTATATTTAAATATAAAATTAACTTTATTATATGAGTATTAAATTCATACACTAACTTGTAAACTCATATAAATATTAGATATGGAATTAAATGGGTATGAATTTCATTGATTTTTTGTAATTTTAATATATGAAAACAAATTCAGTTGACGAAGTGAGGTTGGCCTGATGATAGACACTCACTACCTGGAACCAATAGGTCCCGCGTTCGAGTCACCCCGGGGTTTGGATTGAAACCCAATAATCCCCATTAGAATAGGAAAAAAAAAACAAATTCAGAAAAAATTTGGGGTGACACTCTTGTTCCGCCCCTGCTAACTACTACGTACAACAATACAAAATCCATTTGTTACAAGCATTACAAATACTAAAATAAATCATTAATGAAGAGTAAAATAGGAATTTAATAGTAATAGAGAGGCCGTTATAAGAATCGATCCTTTCTATTTTTTGATTGTGAACTTTCAGGGAGATAATGATATATAAGGAAAATATACTAAACAGTAGTTTTTAATATAAAAAATTAGAGGGAGTATTGAATATTAGCCTAATATTTGCAATAATAATTTTTTAAGTATTAAATTTTTTTATGAGACTATTAAATTTAAGTGAACTTTTTGTTTGAGAGTGGATATTATTATGAATTGGGGAACTTAATCTTTTTTTTTTTGATAGTGGGTGGATACAACAATGAGGAACATTACAATGCACATGAGATTTTATCATCTAGTACATATATATTGATCTCTGTAGCTCTTAGTAAGTCATCCTGATCGGATTCGCAATCTGGTACATCTCTCGACTTCTGAAGCGCATGCCACGTTCGGAACCTTTACCATGAATCCGCACACCTCCACCCAAATCATCGGTACATCTTTGACTCTTAGAGCTGAGGCCATCTTGGGCACCTTTACCGAATAGCACCTCCACGAGGAAGGAAGAAAGGCATCCACGAGGGATGTAGGAAGTATCCACGCGCAAGGCGGGACAAGAAAGAGGAAAAGGAAAGAAGAAAATTGGTGACCCCGGGACTCGAACCCAGGACGTAAGGATCCAACTATTGTAAGTTGGACTCCTTAACCAATAGGCCAACCTCTCTATTGGCCGGAACTTAACCTTTAAATAATTTACTTAATAAAAAACACCTTTAAAGAAATTACAATTCAAACAAGTTACAAATAAATTATCCCTTCAAAAAGCTGAGCTGGAAAAGTAAAAGTAAAAACAAAGAAAAACAAGACCATTAAACACTTTCCATCAAAAAATGAAGAAAAAAAAAAGACCATTAAACACAGTTGTATAATCACTATCAAAAAAAAAAAGTTGTATAATTAAAAGGTTTTTAGTCGATTTATTCCTTCCTTTCATTTCGCATGTTTTCCTGTTTTGTATTTATTTTGGGAAGAGAAAGATAAAATTAGAAAATTTTACAGCTGCAAGAACCTGGACAGATCTTCACTCAACATTCATCATCCCCCTCCTATTAAATAAGTACCGAAATTTGCCTGAAAGAAACAGTTAAAAAACACATTTGCTGCTGGGATTTTGTTTTTGTATTCCGTCTGAAAAGAGAAGACGTCTGAGTGTGGGATTTAGAAAAAAAGGTACATTTTTTTTCATTATTATATTGAGTTTAAGTTTCTGCTTCAATTCTCCGCTTCTGATTTCTGTTGCTTTGTTTGAATGAATATTTATAAAAGGTGCCAAGGTGGAAAGCAAGCCAACCCAAAAGGTTTGATCTTTGTTGTTATTGTGGCGTTTTGGTGGTGAGGATTTGGGAGAGGAACAAATTTGGAGATAAGGCTCCTGTCGTTCATCTGGTCCACTTTGGATGGTGTTTATGTAAAGCTTTTTTTTTTTGGACCCAGAAAAAGGTGAGGTGTGTGTTCTTCACGGCTCTCATTTGCTCCCCAGAATCTGAATAATGTCAGTAAAAATATAATTTCTATCAATTTTTGGTTGTTGTTCGCCTTATTTTGATTGATATTTCTTGGAAACAAACAATTGATTTTGAGCTTCTGGCTTTAGGGTTTTAGAAAGGGGCATTGTATGATGGTTTGATGACTGAAAGGTTTTCCCTTTCTTTGAGCATCATTAGTAGATAATTGTGTGTGTTTTTGGTACTTGGAAGAGTTACATGAATTATTCGCTTTGGTGGAAATAATGTAACGCGGTGAAGTGTAGGAACAATTTCTTTGGCCTTTGGTGCGTGTATAGTAAGTAGTATAGTACTTATTCCTGAACTCGGCGAGTTGGTTGATCTTTGATCAAACGGAGTAGTTATCAGAAAGCGAGAATCTGGTTCTGTATGGAAAATATCATAAGAGTCCTTCAAAATTGAAAAATGATTGATATCCGAATCTTTTGTTGCTGTCTGCTTTTTCTTTCCTATTTACTAATTGTATTCCGAGTCCTGATTGATGTTTTCTGAAGGCAGACTTTTACGGTTGACAATTAAGATAACTTAACAAGACGTAGGACTGTTATTTCGATGAACTTGAAAAAATTGGACGGGTTTCATTTCATATTAGAGAAGCTAACTTCAAGTCGTATTTAACAACTGTGGCATACTGAAGTCAAGCAACTGGCTCAGAAAAGATTCAAATAAATTAATCGGTTTGCTCTTCTGAGATGATGAATGCAATGAACACCATAAGCATTAAAATATTTTTTAGGGATTTAAATTATGAAATTGGTTAATTTGGTCAAATGCTCGTGTGAGTAGGTGATTAAATATTATTTTTGATTAGGGTGTGACTTGTAGGGAATCTCAAATTTTGTATCTTATTGCCGATTTGATTAGTCATGGTTGATAAGTCCGATTTGCATTCCCTTTTCCAAACTTATATAAGCACTTGATACTTAATATTTTCGATAAGTTTCATACATTGCGAGAAATACAAAACTCCAGGTTTTATTCCTTTTTTTTTGGTTTCATTCTCGTCACTCTCATCGTTGTATGTGTATTTTCTGTCGAAGCAGTATCTCTTACATTTTTTTTCTTCTTGGTTTGCAGTGCTACTGAACAAGAGGATACTAGGCAACATTGAGACAGCCGTTAGTTGTCCACAATGTCTCAGTCGCCAGAAAATCAGCCTGATACAAAAGAGATTGACCAGTCATCACAGCTTTATTCCCACGCCGAGCCTTACAAGGTGGGACTAGCTCCAAAACAAAACCTACTAAAGGAATTCACCTCCACGTTGAAGGAGACATTTTTTGCAGATGAACCACTACGCCACTTCAAAGACCAACCAAGGTCTAGGAAGCTTATCCTCAGCGCACAAGCAGTTTTTCCCATTCTTGAATGGGGTCGAGACTATAATCTGAAAAAGTTTCGAGGCGATCTTATTGCTGGACTTACAATTGCGAGTCTCTGCATTCCTCAGGTATATTTCAGATAACATATACCCTTGTCCGCTTAGTATACTCGTAGTTCTAAATTTCAACGTGTCTTTTCGTAACAGGATATTGGATACGCAAAGCTAGCCTATTTGCAGCCACAATATGGACTTTGTAAGTTCGACTAACTTCTATGTGTATTTCCTTTCACGGCTTTGTGGTATCATTATAGTTGTCGTTGCTAAGACTTCCCTTTTAACAGATTCAAGCTTTGTTCCACCACTAATTTATGCCTTTATGGGTAGCTCCAAAGATATAGCTATTGGCCCAGTGGCTGTTGTATCTCTTCTACTCGGCACAATGCTCTCCAATGAGATTGATCCCGTCAAAAATCCTGCTGAGTATTTGCGACTTGCTTTTACAGCTACATTTTTTGCGGGGATTACTCAGGCCACACTTGGTTTTTTCCGGTGAGTACAACAGTAACTGTTTAGATAGGCTAATATACGCCATCATCATCCTTGACTTGGTCGCGACAATAACTATCCTCTCGTGTGTAGATTGGGCTTCTTGATTGACTTCCTGTCGCATGCTGCAATCGTCGGTTTCATGGCTGGAGCTGCAATAACTATCGCTTTGCAACAGCTTAAGGGCTTCCTCGGAATACAACATTTCACGAAGAAGACCGACATAATTTCTGTTATGCAATCAGTATTTGATTCAGCTCTTCACGGGGTATGATGTCTATTCTTATTAATTCTGATCATTGACGGTCTTTTCAAGTAGCTGACCGAAGATTTTTCTTTTTTTGGCCTAGCAGTGGAACTGGCAAACTATACTAATCGGTTCAAGCTTTCTGGCCTTCCTTTTATTTGCCAAGTATCTTGTAAGATTTTAAAATCTCTGTTCAGTAAAAAAATTTCAGCCTTTAGAAGAATTGCTTTCTCATCGGACCTCGGTTGACTGCAGGGAAAGCGGAACAAGAAACTTTTTTGGGTGCCTGCAATCGCTCCCTTGATCTCTGTAATCTTGTCTACCTTTTTTGTGTACATTACTCGCGCTGACAAGGAAGGCGTTCAAATCGTAAGAATTTACATGCCGTATTTCTTCATTAATATCTTACAATAAGCTCTCTATATTTTTTTGAACTTTTTCTTATTTTCGTATATTGACATTTTTTGTTGCTGAAGGTAAAACATATAGAGAAAGGCATCAACCCCTCGTCTCTAGACAAGATCTACTTCAGTGGCGAATATCTTGTAAAAGGTTTCAGGATCGGCATGGTTGCTGGTCTTATAGCGTTGACGGTGAGTGGATTTTTTTTTTTCGCTTGTTGATTTCTTTTTGTGTTAAAGGGCATCGATTTGAGTTAAACAACTCGCCGTGTCTCTTCTCAGGAAGCCATAGCAATTGGACGAACATTTGCATCAATGAAGGACTATCAAATCGACGGCAACAAAGAAATGGTGGCATTAGGAGCCATGAACGTGGTTGGTTCCATGACTTCCTGCTACGTCGCAACAGGTATAAAAAATATGCATATAATTGATCCTGACTGATACTTGAATTTGAGAGCGAAACGATAAATTGTTCTTTTATATATGAAACAGGTTCTTTCTCACGCTCTGCGGTGAACTACATGGCTGGCTGTCAGACTGCAGTTTCCAACATTGTGATGTCTTTTGTCGTATTCCTGACATTATTGTTCATCACGCCATTATTTAAGTACACTCCCAATGCCATTCTAGCGTCCATCATCATATCAGCCGTTCTAGGACTCATCGACTACGACGCAGCTATTCTGATATGGAAGATAGACAAATTCGATTTTGTTGCCTGTATGGGAGCATTTTTCGGCGTGATTTTTGCTTCGGTGGAAATCGGGTTACTAATCGCAGTAAGACAATTTCGCACACTGTATTTGAATTACGCATCTTCAGAGAATAGTGAGCTTAGGAAGTTTGATTTTTCATGAATAGGTTTCCATATCATTTGCGAAAATCCTTCTCCAAGTAACAAGACCACGGACAGCAGCTTTGGGGAAGATTCCGAGGACAAGCGTTTACAGGAATATACGACAGTATCCGGAAGCAACCAAGGTGCCAGGGCTTCTAATCGTTCGAGTTGACTCTGCAATTTACTTCTCCAATTCCAACTACGTTAAAGAGAGGTATGTGCGCGTCTCCTAACTCGTCCTGCTTATTGAGCAGAGATATAATTGTCAGAAATTACTAAGTTCCGTAATATAAAAATTCTGATTTTATTTGTCGTGCATATATTTCGTCGCAGGATTCTAAGATGGCTAACTGACGAAGAAGAAGCTGTAAAAAAATGGAACTCACCGAGAGTCCAGTTCTTGATAGTCGAGATGTCACGTAAGATAGGAACTAAATTTCTCATTCGCGCCAGCTTGCTGCCTCTTTCTCTTTTGACTTTCGAACCTGTTTAAATTGACCTCCGATTCTTCTCGGCAGCCGTTACTGACATCGATACTAGCGGTATCCACGCATTGGAAGAGCTTCATAGCAGTCTTCAGAAAAGAGGCATTCAGGTAAGCCAGCCAGTCCCAACGCGGCAATTTGTAATTAGTGTAAATACATATCGTTGCATATTGTAAAAGTACCTTAACAAGCAAATTAAGACTTTTCTTTTTCTTTTCGTGCAATGTGGAACAGCTTGTTCTGGCGAATCCCGGGCAAGTGGTGATAGACAAGCTTCACGCTTCAGGTTTCCCGAACCTGATAGGCGAGGACAAGATATTCCTCACGGTATCGGATGCAGTGCTGACTTGCTCACCGAAGTTGGTAGAAGAACCTTGAGAAGAAATAACTAAAAGAAACCCGAAATAATCCGAGCTGCAAATGTTTTTGTATACCCACAGGAACAAAAATATAGAGAATGAGAAGAGCATAAAAGCCATGAAGATGGTTGCAGCTAGATCATCTCCGGCCAGAAATGGATTTGGCCTTGATAGTAGGTACCATACCATTATGTATGTTGTAATGGATCTGGCCGTTAAGAGGGTTATGTGCAATCTGGATCTCTGAATGTACACAACAGGCTTTTTTCTTTTTTAAATTATGAAGAGAGATTTATAATTCTATATCAAAACTTAAAGAAGTGCGCCGATCGGATGTGCAAGCGAATTAGACTGTGCAAAGTTAGAGGTTTCTAGACAGTCCGCTATTTCAGAAATTTTCGATTAATTGGTGCGATCCGAACCGTAAAATTGAAGGTTTATAACATAAAATTATAATCGATACAGTTTCCGCCTTATAAAAAGATTATGATCCACCTTTCCTACTCGGAAAAAAAAAATCGGACGGAATCCTTAAAATTTTGTCATATTTGATCGACCCGACGGACACATCCAAAATCACAAGTTTTGAAGGCCGGCCCTGTATTAGTTTCTACTTGTTTGGACTTGCATTTGCCGACAGTGGACTTTGGACACAGATCAGGCTGACAAGCCTGACATCTTGCATTTTCTACAACCACAATTAATTATTTTAATTATTAAAAGGGAAGCACTCGGTTGAGGGAGAGTTGGTAGAATAAGACACGTGAGACACGATCTGGGCCACTCATTTGGATGATGTGGCAGAGAATAGTACCGGAATAGTATTTTGCTTTTTGCTTTTTGAATAGTGCAGAATTTTGGTAGTGAGACACGTGACGCACCCACAAAACTCGAGAGTTTAGATGTGTGACTCAGATCGTACCTCACTGACTCATTCTTAGACGAAATGCCTCATTTGAAAGCTCCGCAATTAAACAATACTTCAAACATACGTCCAAAACTCCAAATCCCACATATATATTTCCCCAATTAAAATTATTTTTTTAATTCAAATATCTACCTAACCTTCTCATCTCCAGTTCTGAATCTCAGCCGCTCAGCATCATCCCACGTTCCAAAATCAGCTCCAAACAAATATATATATATTTTCTTCTTATCATCCACCTACCACAAATACTATCTATACAAGCATTGATTATGCAATTAATGGCAGACTCCATTGCCTAGTTAATTTGACCCCCAGATTTTGATCCTCTTATGGCATCAATCTGATGCTCTTTGTGAAATCAGTGCACTGCTAAACCTTACTGTCACTACTTTTTTAGATTCCATCTCCCAATTTCTCAATCTGAAGTTGACCTTAGTCAACCAAAAGCACCAGCATCTTCGTAAAGGTCGCCCCTTTTCATCCAAAGAAGGTTACTTTTTGTGTTTTTAGGGATTGTTTTTGTTGTGTGTGAATTTCTGTTCTGGGGTCTGGGATTTTGATGGTGTTGGTCAAATCGGCATTTATGTGTGCTGATGCTGTTGATTTTGATTGAGGGTTTATGTCTGGGGTTTGCTTCTTGGTGGTCATTAATTGAGAGATTGCATACAAGGAGAGTTGCTAGGGTTTGTAATGGGCTCAGAAATGGATCTTGAGTTGGACAATTAAGAATTCAATTTGGAGGCTCAGATTCCCCAATTCTGATTTTATTTAGGTTTTACTTGATTAGGGCTTGTAATATGTAACTGAGGAGCAATGCAATGCCTCTTATTATGTATTTATAATTTAGCGGACACTCTCCTGTAATTCATGTGTATTCCAAAATTAGCTGTTTTTCTTTTGAGGTCGAATGGTGCTGGAACATGAATGAGAAGGAAGTATAATTCCGTGCTATGTGTGTAGGCGGAGTTCTGAAGTTATGAGCACGGAACTGAACAAAACTGTAGCAGATGCGGATGGCTGTTCTTTGACTGCCGATGAGAAGCAACAGAAGGTAAGTCTTTTCCTTTAGTGTAGTTACCGAATAAGTGATATGAATTTCTAGCCTCGGAAACGTGAGGTTAGTAGTTTGAGTCAGCGGCGTCACTTTTGCAGATTGACGAGGTTAGAAAGCTGCTGGGAAATGTACCGGAGAAGTTATCCACCTTTTGTTCAGATGGAACCATCTCCAGATATTTAAGGGCACGCAACTGGAATATCAAAAAGGCGACTTCAATGCTGAAGGATACCATCAAATGGAGACTTGAGTATAAGCCAGAGGAAATTCGTTGGGTAGTGTTTCATCCAGTATCAGACCCTTTTTTTTTTCTGGTCATTTGTTAGCGGCATATTGTTTTTTGCAGTACAATTAATCTCGTTGGCGTGGCATTTACTTTAACTTGCCTATTTTTTTAGGAGGATGTTGCCCATGAAGGCGAGACGGGAAAGGTATACCGATCTAAAATCTTCGATAAGTATGGGAGGCCAGTTCTTGTAATGAGGCCAAGTCGCCAGGTTTGTTCTCACCATCCTTTTTCGTGTTATTTGCAATCAGGCATACAATTTCTTAAATTTTCTTGCTTTTTGGGGACATCATTTTTACATTGTCGCAGAACTCAAAGTCAACGAAGGGACAGATTAAGCATCTAGTGTATTGCATGGAAAATGCAGTTATGAACCTGCCACCAGATCAAGAGCAGATGACGTGGTTGATTGATTTTGAGGGCTACAGTCTATCACACATATCACTGAATCTTACTCGGAAAACAGCAATTGTTTTACAATGTCATTATCCCGAAAGGCTTGGGGTCGCCATTCTGTATAACCCACCTAAGTTCTTCGAACCATTTTTCATGGTAAATAGTTTTATCACTCATTTCATTTTTTTTTCTTCTCAAGTTGTGATTCTTTTTTTTTTTGAACATTTCTCGATGGTACTCGTTTTACAGATGGTAAAACCGTTTCTAGAGCCCAAGACGTACCGAAA
Organism: Rhodiola chrysanthemifolia; assembly: GCA_033675395.1. NCBI lineage: Eukaryota > Viridiplantae > Streptophyta > Magnoliopsida > Saxifragales > Crassulaceae > Rhodiola > Rhodiola chrysanthemifolia. Next base: position 19,549,407 of record CM066204.1, read on the forward strand.
AGTCAAGTTTGTCTATTCAGATGACGCGAATTCCAAAAGCATTTTGGAAGACCTATTTGACATGGAACAAGTGGAATCTGCATTTGGCGGAAAGGATGAAGAGGGATTCGAGATCAGCAAGCATGCCGCGAGAATGAAACAAGATGAACTCAAAATACCATCATTTTGGGCTGGGCATGGTCTTCGATCATCATCGGTGCCCAGTCCTATCTCGCTCAAGTTAGACTCAGAATCCGAGCCTTCAAAGACGCAAACAACAGAAGACCTTTCATCTAAAGAACCAGAACCAGTAATTCTGCTCAAACAAGATGTGAAGACTATTAACGAGGGGGGAAATGGAGGAACCGATCTCAATAAAGATGAGGAGAGTTCTAGCGGGCAAAGTCTGAAACCAAACAGTTAGGAATGAGAGGGAAAATGGAGGCACCGACTTCAATAAAGATGAAAAGATTTTAGCGGGTAAAGTTTGAAACCAAGCAATCAGGACGAGGACAATGAGTATTTTCATCATGCTAACTATGCGGAAAAATTCGAAGCTTCAAATTGTTAATTTCAGTGTTTTGAAACACAACTTGAGATCAGTCATCTTGCTATGTCTATGATTTCATCTAGTTTAAGAACAGGCCTTTGTGTAATGGTGGTGGCCAGAGTTGGTTGTGCCATTCCGGCTGCTTTACAAGTTTCTTTAGTTATTTGTAGGGGTGTAAACGAGCAGAGCCGAGTATCAGGTTGTTCGTGTTCGGCTCGTTTAAAATTTGACGAGTTCGAGTTCGAGCTGAGTATTTTCGAGCATTAAAAATATGCGTTCGTGCTCGGCTCGTTTAATTTTTCACAAGTTGGAGCCGAGCTCGTGCTTTAAACGAGTATTTTAATTTAATTAATTTAATATATTAATCTATAGTTAACGAGCTTAAATCGAGTTTTTATGAGTTCAAACGAGTATTTAACGAACTTCAATGGAGCTTTAAACGAGCAGTTGAGTACTCGAATTAAAATTTTAATGAATTCGAACTCATCTCAAACATTTGGAAAGTCTAAGGAGCTCAAACTCAATATAAACGTTCATTGCCTGGCCTTCAAGTAAGGCCCAACTCGTGACTCAACTGGTAAGGATGTTGTTTCTTTTATTCGAAAAATTCAATTCTTTCACTATTGTGTGAGCAATGTGTGACTTAAGACACCACAACTCTTTTTTGAGTAGATGACTTTCTGGCATTTTTTGGAATGAAGGATTGGTGTTTGAGAGATGGTGTTTCGACTAATAACTCGAGTAATAATCGAGTCATAAACGAGTTTTAACCGAGTAATTATCGAGCATATAAACGAGTTGTTCACGAACATACACGAGCCGAGCACCTTTCGGCTCGTACTCGGCTCGTTTATTAAACGAGCCTAAAAGTTATGCTCGTGCTCGGCTCGTTTAACTTCGAGCCGAGCTTTGACCGAGCATGTTCACGAGCGGCTCGCGAGTGTATCAGCTCGTTTACACCCCTAGTTATTTGCAGTGTCATTTTAGATTTTTGGACTGAAGGAAATGAGTTTTCTTCATATAAAGTTTCTTTTATCCATGGGGTACAACTTCCTAGTCGATACATAAAAATCATACATAATACATTTTTCTATCAAGCGGATATATAATCAGTACATACGAGTGTTACATTTTTCTATGAATTGAAACGCATGTTTATAGGCATCTAGTTTTTATCAGAAAATTTTAATAGACAATCATATTTACAATATTCTAAGTAAGAGGAATTGAGTTGAGTTGGTGTGCTTTCCTTGATTGAAAGCTGTTGAACTAGAAATTACATGTGCAGCCAAATCCAGTAATGAAGGTCTGCGCTTACGTGAAGATTGCAGAAGAGTTCATTTCTCTGTTGGGGTCCGGTAGTCATGGAGTTATTTCAAGAAGCAGCTGTGGTGTTTTTTTATTAAGTCTTGTATGTATGTTTTTAGTTGTTGACCGACACTTGGTCTTGTTGTTGGTTGTAACTTTGTTTGTTGTATTTGTTTTTAGCCTTGGTCAGCCCTTGCCACGTTGTTTGGGCTGGGGGCCACCAGATGTTTGTTGTTAGTAGCCTGGAAAAGGATCAGGTACAAAGTTGATATTTTTGTACAAAATACAAAATAATCATAGCCCTTGATCTTGTGATTGAATGGATGAGATTAAATCTTGATTTTTTGTTATTTTTGTGTGACGAATTATAAAATAAACCTGACGAATTATGTCGTCTTTTGGTTTTTCGGCTCGTCTTTATCGTTTTTCGGCTCGAATTTTGACGAATTATAAAATCATTTTGACAAATTTTGTATTTTATACCAAAAATTTACTTTACATCAGATCTGGCCTCTTAGTAGCCTTGCCTTTTATCAAAAAAGAAAAGAAAAGAATGAGAAATTGAATAGAATATCCATTTGATTCCGGTTCGACTGGAGGCGGTCCGATTAACCAAATGAACCGAACAAAGCCTCGGGATTGGAATCCGATAAGAGTGATCTCTATCTACTCAACCGCGACGCCCAGCGATGGCCGAGTCGCTGCTCCACCACTTTCCACTATCCTCGTCGTCTCTGTAAACAATCCCTCTCATGTCTCCAAACCCTAATTTCCCAATCCCACAATGTCCAATTTCCACCTCTGCCTCACTGATCGGATATCCGACGACACTCACAGTCACCTTCCGCCCCAACCCAGCGGCGGCCTATTTCTCGAACCTGCTGTTCCTCACTCCTTTCTGAATTTGATCTCGCTCAAGTGTAATGGGTCGGTTCCCGATTGGAATTTGAGCGTCTCTTTGCGGCGGAGTAGTCGTCAGGGTTTTGGAGGTTCGCGGAGGAGGTGTAATCAGCTTGGGTTTTTGTGTGTTGGGTTGAGCGATGATGATGGGATTGTTATTGAGAGGAAAGATTGCAGCTTACGGAATGAGGGCGAAAGGGTGGAGCAGGCAGCCAAAGTTGAGAAGAGGACGAGTAAGGTTGGAGTGCGAGGAGGCAGTGCCATTAATACTACGAAGCATCTCTGGGCTGGAGCAATTGCCGCCATGGTCTCGAGGTAACGAGTCGTTCATTGGTTCGCAAACTTGAGCGCATTTGCTCCGCTTGTTTATTTAACAAGCTTAAAATTGCATTTGAGCTTGACTTTACTAATATCACCGAATAAGATTTTGAGTGGTGCACTCGCTGCTGTTCGCCATTTGTAATTTGGAATATGTTGTTTTAGTGTAGTTTGTTGTCTTAGCTCTCGTGTTATGTGTTACGTGTATGTGTTTTCAGGACTTGTGTCGTGTATTTGCTCGCTTGCACCCTACTCTATCAACAATTTATTTGGAATATGTAGTTTTAGTGTAGTATGATCTGTTTGATCTTGTCATATGTGTATGTGTGATTAGAACATGTGTTGCGCCACTCGAGAGGCTCAAGTTGGAGTATATAGTTCGTGGGGAGCAGAAGCACTTGTTTGACCTTGTTAGAACAATAGCTGCTACTCAAGGGTTGAAAGGATTTTGGAAAGGGAACTTAGTCAACATTCTGCGTACGGCTCCTTTTAAGGCAATCAACTTTTGCGCTTATGATACGTATAGAAAGCAGTTGTTGAAATTTTCAGGAAATGAGGAAACTTCGCATTTTGAGAGGTTTATTGCTGGTGCAGCTGCTGGCATCACCGCTACTGTTTTATGCCTTCCACTGGATACAGTATGTTCTTACTCTGAGCCTTTTCTGTTTATCATATAGTTTGTCCTGGTTTTGATAATATCCTGAACGGTTTTCAGGTAAGGACCAAGCTTGTGGCACCTGGTGGAGAAGCATTGGGTGGCGTGATCGGTGCCTTTCATCACTTGATTCAAACGGAAGGAGTGTTTGCTCTGTACAAGGGCTTAGTACCCTCCATCATAAGCATGGCACCTTCTGGCGCTGTATTTTATGGTGTATATGATACATTAAAATCAGCTTATCTGCGTTCACCGGAAGGAAGAAAAAGACTTCAAAACATGAACCAGCATGGCCATGGCACGAATGCATTCTCTCAATTGGAACTGGGACCAGTCAGAACATTGTTATATGGGGCTATTTCGGGAGCTTGTGCAGAGGCTTCCACCTACCCGTTTGAAGTTTTGAGAAGACGACTACAAATGCAAGTCCAGGCAACGAGACTCAGCACCTTCGCTACTTTTGTTAAGATAGTGGAGCAAGGTGGTGTACCAGCTTTGTATGCCGGACTTCTTCCTAGCCTGCTGCAGGTATGTTAAGATGACATTAATAATATATTTCACACATTTTACAGTTCCTTCGTGCATTTGAAGCGGAGGTAGTGACGCTTCGTACCTTTGTTGCCCGATTCATGGTTGTACTATTGAATTATGTCTTGGGGCAGGGGAATAGGACATGATGATATTATTGTAGTTTATAGCTCTGTTGTCACACTATTTGCTTCAATAGGTTCTGTATGCAATTTTGTATAGTTAATGTTGGAGTTGAATTGCTACGATTTTTGCCATTGACAATCAGCTTGAGCAATATTTCCTTTTTTCTGAATCCCCAATATTTGATTCTTACCTCTGTTATGTTACATCTTTAGGTACTACCCTCAGCCTCTATCAGCTTCTTTGTTTATGAGTTCATGAAGATAGCTCTCAAAGTGGAGTAAAGACATACGCATAGCTGGTTCAGATAGCTGAAATGTTGAGCCTTTTTGGTTCACCTGGTTATGAAGAGCATTTTTTCCTAACACAGAAAGAACACCGGCACATTTACTGGCTCCACTTGTACCTTTTTGAAACAACATTTTCTGGTCATTTGTAAATTGAAAATCATTCATTAGTTATTTAGCTATCCGACAATCTTTCTCAAGTCAAACTGTGAAACAAATGATTTGCCAAAAAAAATCCTAAATATATTTCTTATGTAAATAAGTTGGCAGGCATCAGTTTCAGGGGACGTACTCCCCTTACACAAGGACCATGCATCTTACTCAAATTGCCAATCAAGAGAACTTATCTGTCCTTGCAATGGCACATCTTGAAAACAGGATTGCTTATATATTGCCCTAAAATGCCTCAGGTCTATATTTCACTAGACAATAATCAAACCTCATCTTCATGGAGAAGCATGTTAGGAATCCCCTTGATGACCGAGAAGCGCCTACCAGTCTCTGGACAAATGAGGGCTCCCTCTTCAAGGTGCAGCTCAAGAAGAGCATGGTGAAATTTCTTCAAGAATTCTTCAGACTCTAGCATTGAAGAATCAACCTCCTCGGGTAATTCATTATACCCCATTGATCGAGACGCCTCGGCAAGGGCCTTCCACTCCAATTTAACAAACATGTTTTTTAAAAAGTCTGCATTTAAGTCCACTTGCTTCTCTATTACTTTTGCTGCTTCGATCTTCAATGGGAACCCATTAGCCACACCCTTGATGTTGCAGGAAAGCAAGTTGTGTGTTAGTAGCCTCATCCCTACTTTCAAATCTCACCCAAAGTTAACTTCTTCTAAAGCCTGAAACTGTCGGGAAAAAAAATCAGATACGTGACGCTACACTCGGTTTTTTGGAAAATTTGGAGCTAAATGTGGTTTGTTTCTCAATGAAAATAAAAATTAAACAATAGCATACAACACCAAATTGATTAAAAACGTTTCTCCATTTTATTTTCTTGCCAACAAATTTTCCAAGACATCTTCTTATCTATAGCTTAAATGCAAACAGCAAATTTTCATTGGGTAACATTACTTCCTAATCACTGTGACATCACTACAGACTACACTATACATATTTTTTTATCTTTCAAACACCAATAAAAGGAAATTACTACACCATAATCACCTACAATCAACACAGCCTATAAATTCCAAAGCCATCAACTGAACAATTCAACATAAAAAACAACCTTCCAACACAAATCAATAATCAAAATTTTATACACGCGATTTTATTGCAAAATATAATCATAAATAATTAAATGAACTGAAAGAAATTCCGAGAAGAGTTCTCACCGGCGCTGCGAACTTGTGGTTGAAATTCGGATTACTGGCAGTGACGTTTTCAGTTAGGGTTTATAAGAAGAGATTGAAGAAGAGCAGCGACAACTGGGCTTCAACTAATTGGGCCTCAGCCCAGCATAAAAAATGTCGGTCTGGGTTTTATTTACATTTCATAGAGAAAATATATTTTTATAATAATTAATAGGGTAAATATCAAAAACATTACCTGGACTATTACCTGATTTCAAATTAGGTATCAGATTTTTTCAATTTAGTGATTTTTGTATGAATTCGCACATGTTTCAACCTTTTGATCATCTCTCCCACCATAATAAAAATAAAGTTGATCAAATTTGTTAACCATAAAACTAAATTCATAAGTTTTCGACATTAATTCCTCAAAAACACATCGAATTTAAACAAAATGTATGCAAGTTGATGTAAAAATTACTAAATTGAAAATTAAAAAAGTCCGATACCCAATTTGAAATCAGTCGATAGTCCAGATTATATTTTTGTAATTAACCCTAATTAATAAATAGCACCTTACGCGCATTTTCTCCTTCGACCGTCGACCCCACGTCGTTTCACACTTGGTTTATTTATTTATTTAACAAATGTGACCGGAGCTGCAGATTTAACAAATCTCAGTCGTCGGTGTCGCTCTCTTCATTCGCTCCAGATCTGCTCTGCTTTTTGTTTCGCTCTGTTCCTCTCACCACTCCCATTCCACCACATCTTGAAACTCAATGGCGTGTTTCCTGCTCAATTCGTCAGGTAATTTTCCTTCGCCGAGATCCGGAGCTCTGCGTACGAATGTGCTTCTCGTAGCTTGGTTGAGATAGAGTGTTGTGGAATCTGAAATGTGTGGTAAATTTTTAGTATTTTGATTGGTGGAAAATGGATACTGGTTGGTTGCGGTTTTTGTTTGGATCTGTGTGATGGAATCTGTTAGCTGGTTTAGTATTTTGGCATCGGATTTGGATTTGGATTTGGATTTGGATTTGGATTTGGATTTGGATTTGGATTATGTGTGTGTATGTGAGTTTAGGTTTTCTGAATTGGTGATGATAGAGAAAAGTTTGATTTAGTGTGGTGCTGTGGAGTAGAGTGAGTTAGTGTTACTACTTGGAGTTTGGATTAGAGTGAAAACTGAAAACTTGGATTTGGATTAAAGGGTGTAAGCTTTAAAGCTGAGGCTTATGAGCTCTTTTGTTATTTGGGTCTTTTGATTTGATCATTTATTAGTATTTGGTTTAGTTATTTGACTGTCGCCTCTTTCTTTCCTCTGTCAGCATAGTATTTGTCTGAGAATTAGGATCATTTAAGATTTGTAGCCATGTCGAAGAAGCCTGGGAACACGTCTAGAAGGAACGGAGATGGATCAAGGTCAACCCGCCTCCTGACTATTGCACTTGCCTTGGTGAGTGAATGTTTATGTTTTTAGCTTTGAATTTTTTTTTAAATTTGGTATCCCTGATGTTCATGCTAATGCAAGTCAATTATGGCTTTTCCCATCATTAGCTAATGGATGTACCTTACCTTACCGGCTGATCTTATTCTTGTCTTCTCCAGGGAGCTCTTATTCTTCTTTGTTATTACTACAGTGGTTCAGGTTAGTAATCGTTTTGATAGTCTTTAAAGAATTTCCCCTTTTATAACATTATTTCAGGACGGGTTAAAGTAGCAGTACAGTAACATATCATATATCTGATGATTGATTTCATTGTGCTGACGGTATAAAGGCATACAATTTGAAATCCTTACATGTATGTATATTTGCTATTAATAATTTTATACCATATATTCAACAGTTTCGCAATCTTTTTTCATAGGTGGATTTAGCAGTAATATACGTTCTACAAGTAAAGTTGAAGGTATGGTTCTTGTGCTCGCTTGGCTTTGAAGAAACAATCTACTGTTATCAGCCTTACCATTAAATCCTTCTTTAATATTTATTAGGTGATTTTTCCTGCACTCTGGAGGTTCAGAATGCAATCCCTGTTCTGAAAAAAGCATATGGTGACAGCATGCACAAAGTGCTGCACGTTGGGCCAGACAGCTGCTCGGTGATAACCAAGTTATTGAAAGAAGATGAAACTGAAGCTTGGGGTGTGGAACCTTATGATACCGAAGATGCCGACAACCACTGCAAGAGTCTTGTGCGCAAAGGCATTGTGCGAGTGGCTGACATCAAGTTTCGTCTTCCATATAGGGCAAAATCTTTTTCACTTGTGATCGTTTCTGATGCCGTGGACTACTTATCACCAAAGTATCTCAATAAAACTCTTCCAGATTTAGCTAGAGTTTCAGCAGATGGGGTAGTTGTTTTCGCAGGTATGAACTGAGAATATATGGCTTCCCGTCCTGCTCTCGCTAAATTACCTAGTAACTTATTTGTCCTGTTTGAGATCCGGCTGTCTACATAATTTTTTGTGGAGATTTCTAAGACTAAGGTGTTTTGATTTTCAGGTCTTCCAGGGCAGCAAAGAGCCAAAACTGCTGAAGTATCCAAATTTGGGAGACCAGTAAGCACTTTTTTTTCTTCTCAAATCTCATGCACTTTCTGTCAGATGCTGAATAAATTGAAGTGTATACTCGTCTGTAAACATAAGAGATGGAGCATTTTCCAAGTCATTAGTGTTGATGTATACAAGTCTGATTTTATTTTCCATGATCAATCAGAACACTTTTTGATAGGCATTGTGAAAGTATTTGCATTTCTTGCTTACTCTAGTACTTTGTCCACATTTCGGAAGTGTGATAGGAAGATTATTTTTATGCAATTTCATCCTGTAACAATTACGCTGCTTGAGAAGTGAGATATTTTACTGTTGCTGAAAGCTTCCATCTGCCCTTCAGAATATATTTTTTCTAGTTTTCTGCATCAATTTCTCTGAAACGCATCTCTCATTACTTCAATGCCACATTTGTATCATTTCTTAATGCAGGCTAAGCTGAGGAGCTCCTCTTGGTGGGTGCGATTCTTTGTCCAAACAAATTTAGAAGAAAATGAAAGCGCTATCAAGAAGTTTCAGCAGGCTGCAGTAAAATCGGCATACATACCAGGCTGCCAAGTCTTCCACCTCAAGTCATACAATTGATAATCATCGTACACAATTTGACAAAAACATCACGGTGCAGCAGCTGAACTTTACCCCATCCCACGCCTTAAAGTCTCTTTTATTTAAAATTCATCAATGTATTCCAACAATATAGCAAAGTAAATTTTGTTTTTGTTTTGTTGTAACAGTAAATCACGTAGTACCTTGTTTCCCGAGATAGTTTGTAATCCAAAGTGTAACAAACATATTTCTTTGAACTTGCATCATATTAGTTGGGAATACGACATGAATTCCTTTCTACGTGCCTTGTAAGCTAAATCCAACATCTGATTCAGGTATGGTTAGGTCGGCTTCGGATATGTTAGGCATTCACATATCTCAGTCCATCTACACGTATGTGGAGTATGATAACAGTACAACACGCATTTTTCTTGTAGGAATTCCAAAACAACGGAAGCTGTCCTCAACTGCTGCAGCTGGAAAGAGACACTAAATATCATATTTCATCTTTCTTGTAGACCATGTTTTTGATTCCACGGCTTGTCCTCATTGACAAAAAAAAAAGTTCACCATTTTTAACAAATTACGACAACAGTCAGTTTTTTTCTTTCAACAAAGCTTTATCAATATTTGTTAGGTTTGAGGATCTGTCGCTGGCTGGCAGTTGGATCCATCTTCCTCATCCACCTCTCACCGCCCTCCACGTGGCGATCCCTCAGGTCCCGCAACCACCACATTCCTTTTTAGAATAAAATAATTAATTTTATTTTTCCTACATTTTTCGACGCGCATGTTCTTCTTCTAGACATAGCACTCCTTCGCTCCTCCTCCTCCTCCTCCTCATCATCTCCTCTTCGACGCTCGACGTGATTTCTAGGGTTTTGGTTTCTTCTCCTCTGCGCATTGTGTGTCCACAGTTGCGAAGTTGATTGCTTACGCCATTCGATTTGCTTCGCTTTCACGCTCCTCCTCCTCCTCCTCGTTTTTTCTCCCTTGCAATATCGATTCTTCGGTATCGCCGCCTCGCCGGCATCGGTATGTTGATGATTATTGATTCGCTACTGCAATTTGTATCATGCTCAATAGCCGGTTTGGTTTTATGAATTTGAATTTCTTACTTGTTTTCTAAAACTATTGTATTATGATTCATTAATCAGATTCGAACTCTCTCTCGATATCTCTATCTCCTCACCTTTAATCGGATTCGGACTCTCTCACTTTTATTTCTGGAAATTTGCTGGATTGTGGACTTTGATTTTATATAATTGAAATTTCAATTTAATGTGAACTAGAAAGATATGATATTTCATTGGCGCCAGTGCACGCCGGACCTGGTAAAAGTCTGATTTTTCAGTCTTTTGTATGGACTTGCTGTTCAGTTAGTCTGTTGGTCAGTGTGAGGGAGTAACCCTGATTATATCATGACTTTTGAATTTTATTTCTTTCCATTCAGCAGAGTTCTGGATATTGAAAGTATTTCTGAGTTGGAGAAAGACTTAGGGACTTAAGTGCTGTGTCATGCTTGGTTCTGATCACCAAGCGTGGTGATATAGACGGTCAAGTATGAACTTAACAGGCCTCTTAACTTCGGCAGGGATCAATATAGGCTTGTGTGTGCTGTTTTTTTCACTTTATTCTATATTGAGAAAGCAGCCCGGCCTTGTTGGTGTGTTCTTTGCTAGAAGGGTTGCCAAACAACAGTTGAGACAACTTGAACACAGAATTGAGAGATTTGTTCCTTCTGCTAGCTGGATAAAAAAGGCATGGGAAACAACTGAGCAAGAATTACTATCGTCAGCTGGACTGGATGCAGTGGTTTTCATTAAAATTGTCCTTTTCAGGTACCTAAAACTAATGCAGTAGCAATCAACCACGGATATAACATGCTTAGTATAATCTCGAGACATGTTTGTGAGTGGCTGCTGATGTTTCAATTAATTTAAGTGGACATTCTGTTACGTATTAGAGACTAAAGACTTTCCAGCTTGAGAAATATAATGAAACTGATTAGCGACAATGACCTTTTTTGACAGCATTCAAATATTCTCAATTGCTGCTGTTGCTTGCCTCATTCTGGTGCTGCCGTGCAATTACCATGGGAAGCAGATTAATCATGCTCGTATCCCCTCTGAGGAGCTGGAAGTCTTTACGATTGTCAATGTCCAAGAAGGTTCTAGACGGTATGTTGAGCTTCACTTTGTTCCTCTAGGAATTCAATAACAATTACTGGGGTCCATTGTTCTTGTATGTTTGAGTATTGTGTGTTACTTATGACATTCTCATTAGGCATTGCAATCATATTAGTTCTATTATTGTCCAATGCACACAGTAGTCACCAAGCTGTAAGAACTGTTTAAAGTTTTGGCCAATAATGATTTTTCTTATGTGAATTGATATTTTGTGATTAATTACACTATGGACACCCGTCTTCTTCTTGTTGTAGGCTTTGGACTCATGTTGCCGCTTTATATGTAATAACCTGCTCTGCATGTACTCTACTATATTTTGTAAGTAGTCAGTGTGGTTCCGTTCTTTTTTCTTATGTTTTTTTCATGGAGGTGATGATTAACATTCTGAAGTAGTGTTTGCTTCCACTTCCACTTCCATTCAGAACTACAAAAGCATCACCCACTTGAGGCTAGCCCATATTTCACGAGTTCCTGCCAATCTAAGCTATTTTACAGTCCTAGTTCGTTCTATTCCATGGTCGTCACAAGAATCATATAGTGACTCGGTAAAGAAATTCTTCACCAAGTACTATGCATCGAACTATTTGTCACATCAAATGGTTCATCGAAGCGGAAAAATCCACAAGCTGATGGTATGTGTCCTGGTCTGTTTGCTGCCTGTTGTCATTATATCTTAGTCTTACTTCTGTAAATGTTGACATTTGGTTATTGAGTCATGATCTGCTCATTGAGTGGTCTATGTTAGGGGTCTCACATCCTTTAGAGATTGGATTACATGTCTTTAGTTGAGATGGGCTTTCTGTAAGTGTGGTCACACAAGTCTGTGAGCCAATTTATTTTTTGGTGGTCTTGACCACTTATGAATAAAAAAAAAGTTAACTACCTCCCTAACGTTAGTCCCTTATTCTTAGCTCATTCTGAACAGAAGAAAATGCATTTCATACTTTGGTGATAGGTGTTTTGATAGGAATCACTTGAGGGCACATCAGTCACATCATGATATCCTCTTTCATGCTGCCTACTCTCATCAGTTCAGTGTCATGTTAGTCAAATTGAGTTGCTAACTTCCAATATTATGTTGGGGAGGAAATTCTTAAACCAAGGCACGCATTATGTGTCCAATGTCATCATTAACCATCCTAAGAAAATGGAATAGATCGGTACTCCTAAAGTGACAGTTTTCTATGGGGTTGAACATTTGAGCAGTATACCTTTGGACTTTGGTTAGTTGAATGATCAAAAGAGTAAAGGGATATATGGGCTGTTTTTTTAACTGATAAGAGGTATTCCTTTGAAAAAGGAAGATTAAACTGATATTAAAATGCAGATTCATTGGGCTGTATAGATTTTCTTCATGTTGTGCCTTCCTTGTTTAGAGAAACTCAGACGGTTTCACTTTGGCTAAAATTATGAATTTCATATTTTGGGCCATGACATTAGAAACTTTATGTTGCAGACTGATGCAGAAAAGGTGTACAAAATGCTAAAATCTACCTCTAATGATAGCCAAGGTAAACCTAGCTTTGTGCGATGTGGACTGTGCGGAGAAATGACAAGTTCTTTTAAAATCATGTCCAGTGAGGATGGTGTTAAAGGTAATAGCGAGGTCCGAAATTTGGAGTTAACTAGAAACCAGAAGGAACACCCTGCTGCTTTAGTGTTTTTTAAAACTCGTCACGGTGCTTTTACTGCATCCCAGGGTCTTCAATCCTCAAACCCAATGTTATGGGTCATTGACTTGGCCCCGGATCCATGTGATGTTTACTGGTCAAACCTTTGTATACCATATCGTCAGCTTTGGATTCGCAGGATTGCTACTCTCATTGCTGCCATCGCTTTTATGCTATTGTTTCTCGCTCCCGTCACAGTTGTACAAGCTCTGACTGATGCTACACGTCTTGCAAAAACATTTCCTTTCTTGAAGAAGATACTAAAATGGTTAGACCCCTGCTTCAGTTTCCATCTTTATAACATTTTGTTTATTTAAATTTATAGAATTTTCTGGCCTCATGCACATGTATTGTGCATTAGATTTCATTGCTGCATTAAGCAATTAAGTATATGCTAAACAATTTTGCATGAACAAATCAGATTCAAATTTTCACTGAAAAATTGGGATTGTTGATGGCCAATCACTTGTAGAGTAGCCAATGCATGTGGATCAATGCACCATGTCGCTGAAATGAATTGCTGACTGCATAACTTTGGGTCAATGACGTTTGATGGTAGCTATTTAGTTATAATATTCATAAGGTACGCCATCCAACCGAATAATTATCTTCGTGTAGGAGGTTCATGACACAGGTGGTTGAAGGATACCTACCAAGTGTTATTTTGATGTTATTTCTGTACACTGCACCACCTTTAATGATGCTGTTCTCTTCGGTGGAGGGTTCTATTTCTCGCATCGGAAGGAAAAGGAGTGCCTGCTGCAAAGTCTTGTACTTCACAATTTGGAATGTCTTCTTTGTGAACATTTTTAGTGGAACTGTTATAAAGCAATTGGATTCGCTTTCTTATTTGAAAAACATACCAATACGTCTTGGTCAAGCAGTGCCATCTCAGGTAATTGTTCAGTACAATTCATTTTGTCATGTATATACTCACTAGCCTCACTTGCTTAGATGACTTCCTTAGTCCTCACCTTTCTCAACTATCTTGTCTGAGAGATAACCGGCAGTGGAGTTATGTTGGTCATCAAACTGTCTGTGTTTCATTAGCTGTCATTTGGAAAATTTCTTTGGTGATTCAAATTTCAAATAGTTTCATGGTACTGCAGGCTATATTATTCATGACCTATATTATGACATCAGGATGGGCAAGTCTATCTGTTGAACTTCTGCAACCTTTTATGCTTCTGGCCCACTTGTTTTCTAGGTATATACTAAAAAAGGATACTCCTCCAGATGGGACTCTGTCTTTCCCATACCACACAGAGGTTCCAAGGGTTCTCTTGTTTGGGCTCATTGGTCTTACTTGTTCTGTCTTGGCCCCTTTGATTACACCATTTTTGCTGGCTTATTTTGCACTAGCCTATCTCGTGTACCGGAATCAGGTAAATATCTATTCTCACCCAATGAACATCTGTTCTCACTGTGCTGAATCAGTTTCATTTTTCCTTTTTGCTGTTTTGATTACCAACATCAGTTTAAAGTTAAATTTGACTCCCCTTTCAATTACTTAGTACATAGTTATTTGCTATACTGGAAATTGTAGTCACATATTTTCTTATGTGAGTTTGTATAACTGGTGCATGAACACTAGATTCTTCTATATACTACTCATATCAGTGAAGCGAGGAAACATGTTCAGTTTATCCATTTTTATATGTCCATGAACTCTAGTTGTTCGTCGATCTGTTAATTATTATACAAAGACATTTTTTCTTTTTCTTTTCTGATTATCTTTTTTTTTGTTGCAGTTCCTTAATGTCTATATTCAAAAATATGAAAGTGGGGGACAGTTCTGGCCTATTGCACATAATTCAACCATTTTCTCGTTAGTTCTAGCACAAATTATTGCTATTGGTGTATTTGGGCTGAAGAAGTCGCCAGTGGCTTCAGGGTTCACAATTCCACTGGTTATTTGCACTCTCCTATTTAATGAGTATTGCAGACATCGGTTTTCTCCAGTATTCAAATACAATCCTGCAGAGGTGAGAATGATGTGTAACTTTTAATTCAATTGTATACTTTTGATACCAACTACCATGACCAGGATGATATATGATGAAATTGCTCAATATGATTAATGTTGCCCTTTTTTTCTTAAAGGTCCTGATGGACATGGATCTCCAAGATGAACGGAATGGACGAATGGAAGAAATTCATCAGCAGTTACCTGTAGCTTACTGTCAATTCACTGTAACTTCTCAGGATTTCTGTAGATCTGGCCACTCTCTCCTATACGAGGTTAAGAAAAGTGAAGACAATCCAGAGATAAATAATTCAGGTTCGTGGAGTATCATACCACTTCAGTTAACATCCATATTCCAATATATTATACATACAAATTAAAAAGTTTCATCCGTTTCTTTGTTTAGAAAATACGCCCAGCCCTATCGTTAATGTGTCATTGGAAGATGATCAACAACATGTGAATGTCAAAGCAGACCCAAGCAATCTTCAAGTGGTATTACACTCGCCGTAGCTCATTTGAAATGGGTCAGAAGCTACAGCTCATAGTCAATAAAAGGAACAACACACCTATCCAGCTTGGTCAGGCCATGTACATATGATGGTGCATACCAATGCCGGACACAGAAATTGCCGTTGGAGCATTGTGAATGTGAACTGTGAATATTCGACATTCCCTTGAGTTTTTGTAGGTTTTTTGAGGTTTCCGTGGAAACCCTTTGCCATTAGAGGTTTCTGTGCTACGTAAGTGTTAACAAGAAAGGTAACACAGCAAAACACCCAATTCAAACATCTGTTGTTTCAAAAAAAAAAAACCACAAACATAAAAACAACAGAGAAAAAATAAACATAATCTATGGTGACAAGCAGCAGCAATAATGATATGATACATCAAATTAATACCAAACATTTACACACAAAATCTCCAACCGAACAAATCCATTTCCAGCAATATCTCTACTATTAATTCATCTTCATAAAAACAGAAGAAAAACTAAACCTCATATTCCCCAACAAAACTGGAAAATAATAGTAGTACCATTCCAAATTTCATATCTATATAAGATTTTAAATATATTAAATTTTAAATATAATATTAATGCCTGGCTTCATCCTGTCTGCCACTACAGAGAAATTTCACGAAGCTCTCTCTCTCTATGCCTCATCCTCGCTCATCTCCTAAACAACCTTCCATTCACAATACCAGAAGGAACGCAGCTCCATCGTCAAAAACCGGCATGTGCGGAAACCCTAGAGCGGCGATTGGGCGTCAATGTCGTCGTTAACGGCGATCTGAAGACGAAACGGTGCCGCATGGAGCCATTCTGCAGCTTTGCTGCTGTCGTAATCGCCACGTCGTTTTCACTGGCTGCTGCTGCTGCTGCTGCTGAGTGTGATTTCGTGTTTTTATAGTTGATTGTTGTATTGGAAATTGAAGAGTTTTATTATTATTAATTTTGTTATTATTAACCATTTTATATCATCAAATGATTATTTTTTCACAACTTTTATTACCACTCTCTCAATCATATTAAATTTAATAATACTTAGTCAATATATGTATTAAAACATAAGACATGCGTTTAAATGAGGCGATCAAATTAAAATGAGACAGTGACACTATCTCAACCACTCATCTCAGCCGTCAAACTCATCTCCTCATGGCACGTGTCTCACTACCAAAAAGCAAATAGCAAACAGTAAATAACTATTACCTGCCACATCATCTAAATGAGTGGCTCACAACGTGTCTCACTGCCTCATTCTATCCCTATTACAAGAGAGTGCGCCCAAACATCTAATATGTAAATTAATATAAGCAACTCAAGAATCAGTTTTAGTAATAATAATTGCCGTTTTATTTAATAAATTATCTTTAAAGAGAAATCCGACTGGTCTGCTTCCAACTCCAATTTTGTCGTCTTGTGCCAGCTAAAACGAAAACCCTAGCTACATTTTCCAGTCCACCATTTTAGAAATCTCAGATTCGAATTGCTGTTGGACATGAACGAGACTTGCGTCCATTAGTGTTGGGCTTGTGGGCGTGGCCTATTTTGTATGGATTAAAATCAGCAGCGCATACAACCTGTTTGATAAAAGGCCTGACCCAACTTTTCAAAGGTTTCCACCTATTCAAGTTCATGAAATTTGCATTTTGCAGTCTCATTCGTTGTATGCATGGTACAGGTACAGCACAAATGCATAGAAGTAAGGGCATCCGCACCCATGAGCAATGAAATGCTAGGAGAGGACTTCCTCCCTTAGCATTTCCTCCAAACTAAGCACAAATTTAAATAGGAAGTTCTCTCACAAATGCTCCTTGATGATGTGTGAGAGAACTTCCAACATTTTTTTGTGCTTTGTTTGGAGGAAATGCTAGGTGAGGATGTTCTCTCCTAGCATTTTCCTAGTCATGGGTGCATATGCCATAAGCTTTTAGGAGCTCACTGTCACTAGTTGTTGGATTTCACTCAGATTGTAGATGTTGACAATTTATATATTACCTTGGTCTGTTTAGAATTGTGAACTAAGGCCATCAGGTGCACGAACGGCACTTATCACTGTTGATAGTGCTGAAAATTATAGACTTGGGTGCCAAAACATGGTTTCAAGTTGAAGTTAATTTGATAAATTCTAAGAACTTTGTTAATTGATATAAGTAGTGGGAAGCCTAGCAAACAGGTGGACTGCCTTAAAGCGTCAAGCACTTTGGCTTATGCTGCTATGTTTTCAGTGAAAGTAAGTATTGGATCCTCTGTAAACTGATTGGATATGGTTTGGTTCTTAAGACATAAACGCTGTAGAGCAGCTAGGTAATTAATCTGCAATCTTTGTGCTTTTGACCCTTCATTTCAGATGCTGAGATTGTCTCACCATTTTGTGTTGAAGGAACTATTCCTTCTTATCAGTGTTATAGCTTTTAGTTTGTGGGCATGCCACCATGTTAATAGAAATGCTTTTTTGTGTGGAATCAAATTCCTCGCAAGGGTCCCTCGTCGTGCAACTTGCATCATTAAGCTGTAGTTTTTGAGTAAACATTGGCATGTTGTTCTTCCTGCAATCCGCCCAACAAAGAAAATGAGATACCAACTTTTCTTCGATAGAGTAAATTTTATAATTAATAGTAACTTACCTATCGCTGACTAAATGCATATTTGGGTTAAAGAATAGAAACTTCTTGCACATTTGACATTTGCATTCCCCATTAGCCAGTGGAGTTGCATTTTGCTCACTATGTGCGGTGAAACAAGCTCCGGGGTTTCTGCACTTATTACATTCAATAAGAAAATCAAACCAATGGAGAAAATGGTCATCCAATATAGGCTTTCTAGCTTAGTAGCTACCCGCCTTTAATTAGTAAGTGAGAATTCCTGTTAAAATTTTGCAAGATTCGCTCGGGTTTCTCCTGGGTACCTGATTGGGCCAATACAATTCGAGCAGATTATACTAACTTGTTCAGTTTGATGAGCTTTGTTGAGCTAGAGAATGGCTTTGAACACATTTTATTCTCTAGAATAATAAGTCTGCTATACATAAAATCAATGACTCTGAATTTTTATTTGTCATTAATTAAGATTCTACATGGGTGGAAAGATACAGCATGAATGATGTAATATATTAGGAATGAATTATGGTCATTTTCTGTTTGACATGTTTTATTAGACTCCCATCAGGACTATATAAGTAAGTTTGTGTGTCAGACTGATAAAATTTGCTACTGATCAGAATATTTACTAATGTCAGGAGGTATATCGCAGCGCCTCAGGCAGCAAACTGCATGAAACAGACATCTACAGCTTAGACTTAGAGTCCTCTATTCGGGTGTTTACTGGCTGGTTTACATCATCTTTTTACTAATGTGGTAAAATAGGCAACGAGCCTAGTGACTCTATGTTTACAGGCATTAACAGAGTCAGAACTTCCCTACAAATGCCTTTCAGTGGCAAAAAGAATTGGGAACTGGAACCAGAAAAGAAAACCAAGGAATTAAATAAAACAACACGGAGGCTTTCAAGTATCTTTCATGCCCAGGTAAAATGTCGAAGAAGACACTAATTAATCAATCATTCTTGTTCCTCTCTTCCGTTTGATTGCTCTGGGCAAATGGGTCCTTTACGCCAATCATACCTCCACTATATATTCAGAATCAGAAACCCACTATGATGCATAAAAAATCTCTTTACAAGTGACAAGTTTTCTCTGCATTAATTAGCATGAAGACCTTTTTCTATTGGGGATTCCTTTACTTTGCATCAATAAAGAAAATGATTATGGAAAAAGAAGAAGAAAACAAACCTTCAAAGCATCGACGTGATAACATTGAAGAGCTGATTCTGTTTTTTTTTTGGCTGAAAATTTATTTTGATTAGTTTTGCAAAGCAAGTTCACATATCATTGCAGTGCATTAGTATAGTAAACATGGGAAGAAGTAGATAACATAGTATGTTGGACTTCATTATTTTTTATTAGATTGCCCCAGTATTATAAGAGACCACGCGTAACTCCATACAATATTAAGTTGCAATGTTTTAAAACATTACCTTGTAGACTGCAAAATCATAACTAAACGAGCTACTTTATCTAGCTATTTCATCTTATCGGATGATTTATAAGCATCAGGTCTGCAGGGGTCTGCTTCAATCAGCAGCTGGACCACCTCATTCATAGTGGGGCGTAGCGTTGGGGATTTACAGGTGCATCTGATAGCTATGCGTAGCACCTGAAACATTTCGTCCCTGAAAGATGCTGATAGTCTCTTGTCCAGCACTTCTATAGCACCTTCCTTAGTGTCTACCTTGGTTGAAACCCAGTATATAATATTTTTGTTGTCACCAAATTCAGCTTCAACTGGTTTCCTCCCAGTGATGAGCTCCATTAGCACTACCCCGAAACTGTATACGTCACATTTGGTTGTCGCCTTTGATGAATATGCATACTCTGTCAAATGGACAAATTTAAAAAGTGGAAAACTATATTAGTGATACCATATTGCAACTTAACTTGGCAGAATTAAAAAATAGTTTAGTCATGATTAATTTTTTTATGCATTCTTAATCTTTTATGAATTTTTATATTATGATCAATGAATGTCTCTTAATATGTCTCTTAATTGAATTATTACCTGGGGCTAAGTAGCCGTAAGTTCCTGCAACTGCTGTAGTTGTAGATTCTTTACCTCCTTTTGCCTGTAAAACCTTAGCAATGCCGAAATCAGCCACCTTTGGCTGATAGTTAACATCCAGTAAAATATTTGTTGACTTAATATCTCTGTGAATTATTGGTGGCAGGAGATCATGGTGGAGGTATGCTAAACCCTGCGCAATACCGAGTGCAATCTGATGTCGAAGGGGCCACTCCAAGAGGAATTTTGCACCATGGAGAGCATCCCAGAGGTTCCCATTTCGCATATACTCATAGACTAACAGGTTACTGTCCAGACCTGAGAAGTAACAATAGAGCTTGACAATGCTTTTGTGCCTAATGTTTCCCAGAGTCTCCACCTCAGTCTTCAGTTCCTTGTCTACAGCAGCTCGGTCTACTAAGTCCAGGTCTTTTGTCTTCTGACTCCATAACTTTTTAACAGCTACATTTTCGCCATTGCTTAACTCTACTTTGTACACAGTTCCTGATCCTCCATGGCCGATGATGTTCTTATCAATCAAGGACTCCACAATCTCACGTTGGTCAAAATTTATTCGATGGAAACTCTTGACGTCGTAAGAGAAGAATGAGGAAGAAACAGAATCATCACTCTCAAGAGGTGCCATGTTCTTACTGTACCAGTGTCTGAGAAACAAGATCACTCCCATTAAGAAAATCACTGCTGAGATGCCAACCAACCATATGCAGTTCAGTTTCTTCTTTGCTTGAGCTTGTGGGCACAAGGGAAAAGCTGAACTTGAAGAATTCAAGTAGACTGAGATACATAGTCCAGGGTTCCCGGAGAAGCTTTCTATCAACCCTCCTTTAATTAAGGACTCAGGAATAGAACCGGATAATCGATTGTTTCTGAAGTTGATCGAGTTTGGAAGCAGTTCACTGAGGCTTTCTGGGATATGTCCTGTCAAGAGGTTGTCAGAGAGATCAAGAACATTTAAGGATTTCAACGACGACAGCGTCTTGGGAATAAAAGAATTGAACTTGTTGCCTTGAAGCATCAAAAGGTTGAGCATGAGCAGGCTGCCAATCTCTGAAGGTATTGGACCAGAAATCTGATTGTAGCTGAGATCAACCTTGACTAGTCCTCGAACATGCGAGATTTCAGGAGGCAGAACACCTGAAATGCTGTTGTTCTGAACAAAAAACTCAGACAAGTTTTTTGCGTATCCTATTGTTTTGGAAATCGATCCTTGCAATTGGTTGAAACTCAGATCAATGATTGAAGCATGGGGCAGTGCTAGTAGGCTTTCTGGTATTGAACCTTCCAGCTTATTATTGCTGACTCGAAACCGTATAATGGATTTACAGTTGGCATAGCTCTCAGGTATAGCTCCAGTAAACTTGTTCTGAAGGACAAGCAAGTAGAGCAACTTACCACCAGCGCAGACATGTGGTGGCAGCTCTCCAGACAAACTGTTTTCTGACAGATCCAAGACAATCATCGTTGACAACCTCCCGAGATTTTGTGGAACCACACCTGTCAGGAAATTACTATAAAGTGAAAGAATTGTTAAGGTTGTGGAGTCTCCAAGCACACTTGGGATCTCTCCTGTGAGGCTATTGTTGTACAACTGGAGGACTTGAAGTTTTGGAAGTTTGCATAAGGATACTGGGATTTGTCCTCTCAAGAAGTTAACTGACATATCCAAGTCAACAAGTTCTGTCAAGTTTCCAAGCTCCTCGGGTATGGTGCCTGTCAGCTGATTGTAGTAAAGCTCCAGCTGCTGCAGATTTTTCAAGAAACCTAGTTCACGAGGTATCTTGCCAGTGAGGTAATTTCCCATAAGCTCAAGATCAACCAAGGATGTCATGTTTCCAACCGATGGTGGAATCTGACCATGCAGCATGCATGTTGTAAATAAAACTCTTTTGAGTTTTCTTAGTCTTGTAAATTCTTCAGGCAACTCCCACAGATCGAAACCAGTGTTTTCATTGAAGTCTACCACTTCAAGATTCGTCAAGTTCATGATCGAGATTGGGAACTTTCCTGTGAACAGATTGTATGACAAATTCAATAACCTGAGAGACCCCAGTGGAGAGAAGTCGGGTAGCTTTCCCGTGAGATTCCCCGAACTCATATCGAGTTCTTGTAGTACAGAACAGTTTGTGATGCCATTTGGAAAAATTCCCTGCAGCTTGTTGTGCCTTGCATGAAGTATCTCCAATTTTGGTAGGTAAGAGCACACCCCATCTGGAAACTGGCCCAGAAGTCCCCACCATGAGATGTCAATTCTAGTGACATATCCCTGATCATCGCAGATGACTCCAGCATATTTACAGTAAGGTCTTGAATCCCAAACTGAGAGGGCAGTTCCAGAGAGAGATTTCTTCATAAGACCGAAAAACTCAGCCTGTCTCTCAAGATTCGCTCCTGAGGGGCTTAAAATTGCAATAAATAGCAGTGAAAGAAAGGAAACTGTGTACTGAAGAGCCATTGTTTTAATAAGCTGTGTATTGGAGGAAGCACGAAGGGGGTCTGAAAATTATGATTGCAGTGCGGGTGAAGGTAAGGATGATGAGCAGCATATATATGACATGATCAAGGTTTAAAATGGATGCAGCAGCAGTGATAAGGCTTTGGCGTTGATGAGAAAGAAAAAAAGACTAAGCTTTTGTGTGATGTAGATACTGATGAAGTTATGTATGTATGTATGTGCAGTGCATATCTTACATATCTTTGCGAAAAGATGCTTTATGTTTATACCCACTAACACTTGCAGGGGAGGAGAACATAGCATCAAAAACAAAGTCCCTTTATACCAGAATAAACTGCATGCATCTGATTGTCGTCCAACTACTCGTAGTGTCCTGATGTTGATATCTCTGTATTTTCACTCATAATTGATTAATCTAGTTTCAGATGCTCATCTCAGCCTCCTTGTTGATCAAATTTGGATTAGGCTCAGTGAGTCTCTCTTTCTCTCTTGTGACTAAATTCATTTCCTCTCCCTGCATTAAATTATTTATGTCATCACAAGTCCCGTTCAATATTATCTCATGTGCTGTATAAGTTCTGGAACTGCTTATGTTTGTTTATCTTCATGTATGCTACTGCTTCATCATATTTTAAAGAACAGTCTGGTTTCTCATTCCACGAACTAAAAACATGCTTTTCAATTTCCTGAACATCGTATATCATCAGTATACCATTTTTTGTCCTAAGTTCTTTGCTTATAGACTAAGCAGTAATGCAGGTCTATAGAGGAGGCTGTCACTTTATCCAACTTAATTGGTTTTGGAAGAATCTCTTACACCAGATTGTCCACACTCAAAACTAATTGGCTATGAGAGGGAAGGCCAATTATCAATTAAGTAGGGGACAAATCCATCCATGGGACTGAGATCAGAATCCTCTGAAATGGTATTTTATTTACTCTGTGAGATATTCTTCTTAGTGTTAACGAGTGAGAGTAAATTAGACCAGTAAGCCTTTTCCGTAGTATAATACAACTCATAAAGCAGTATAGCTTCATCGTAGAGGGAGTACACAAGTACAGTTACCGACTTTATTTATCTTTGATCTTCTTGTTTATTGTTTGCCAGTACTCATCTTATTATGTTTGCCAATTGCCAGTGTGGTTTTTTATTATCTAATCTGCGCTTTTTCTTACACAGCCTTCACAAATGAATCTGCCAAGCAATTCTATTCCTCTACATTGACTTATCTTTCATTCTTTTGCAAATGATTAATACTATGCTGGAAATTCCTCACAGTACAAATGGTTCCTCTCGACCACCTGCCCTGTAATTTCATCACCAAGAACTGTATAAACCTCACTAGTCGCGGTCGAGCATGTCATGTAAGCCTTGCAATATCTTTTTTATTTTTACTTTCGTAGTGCATGATTGTTGTTCCAAGGCCAACATATTTTCTCAGTTTCTCAATCATGTATAATTTATCCAACTTTTTCTTAGTTTCGACAGTTTCAGGCTCATCCACTGGCCCATTGCGCGTCGAGTACCACTTGAGTCAAATCAGATTGAAGCGACTGGCCTGCATTTGTGTGAGGGAATTCAGTTTCATTTATCAAAATCAAGCTAGCAGGTAATAGTGATGTGTTGAGTGGGAATTGATTCAGCAAAAGGTTCTCAATGCCTACATCTGCAAAACAAGATAAGAATTCGAAAAGTATAAACCTCAGCTTTTCTCCTTTTGCATAAAATTATTGCTGAACGCTTTGCTTCGTGTCGTTTATTAACATTTTAATGTAGGGATTCACATAAAGTTCACTGCAATGTTCGGATGATAAACACTTCACAATTCAAGGTCAAATTCAGTTGTCTCCGGCTTTATGTCATTATGCATTACAAACTTACTTCCATTTATTCAGAACTAAAGAAGACATCATTAGATAAATCCGACTTGCCAGATCACCAGAGACTACCAAAAGCAAAAAGTGCTGGTTTGTGAACAAATGAAGCTGTAAGAGACTCAGCTTCATTATCTTCATGGTTTTTTATTTTTATTTTTATGGGCATTATCTTCATGGTTGTGCATACTTATTTTGCAGCCATGGAAGAGAAATTATATGCTGTATAAGTTAAAACCACTTTACACCAGTATGGGCAGGCTAGATATGTTTTTAGAATGAGAAAGATGATAGGAATGAAGGGCATCACTTTGTAAAAAATATTGGAGCATCTTGCTTGTGGAGAATATTATTTCTATATATTTTCTTTTTGAGGTCAATCTATGATTGATTGATATATATGGTCTATATTTATTAGTTAAATTAAAAAATTCATCATTAAATTAATTCAGTACCTTGGATGTGGATTGGGACTCTTGTTGAGCAACAGAATAACACCAAACGACGCCGTTTTTCTCATTGATTTGCCTCATAGTATCTACTTTTTATGTTAATATGGATTTGGGGATATGGGGACTGGGCCGGGCCTCATTTTCTCATAGGCCCAAATGTGATAATTCCAAAGCCCAATGATTCACTTTTATTCCTCAATAATTTCCAATTGATGTATCCTTGTTGAAATACGTTGTTAAAATGTGCGATAAATATTAGATTGACAAATCAAAAATACGTCATAAATGTAGTGGAAATTCCAGTAAAGTATTATAACACATCTTTTACAAATTTAATTACAAGTTGTAGCCTGGAATCTGGATCAAAAGCTGTGTAGGTAAACGGTCATCACTGGTGCCGCCGTGCTGGCCAAAGGTTTGAATGCTCCAGAGTTTTGGCTAGGGTCTCCGTCCTTAGATATACTCCACAATTTGTATTTCAGTATTTGGCAGCACTGCACAAAATGAATGTAAATAAATTAGAAACATAATTGCTTAATTGAACGAATACAAGAAAAAAGAAGAAGAAGAAAAACCTTCAAACAAATGCATATAGCTCTCTGCATTCAATTGACTTACCGTTTGGTCGATTATTTGTGTCACACTCCACATACTTAATCTCTAAGCATTTTGTGCTCCCTTCACTTGTTTTGGACGATAACTTTAACGTGCATCCTACATTATTAATTAAATATAGACCAAACAATGATAATTTCAATGTGCATTTACGTCATTAATTAAAACCAAAATAATAACGATAATTTCAACGTACATCCTACATTATTTAATTAAACATACACCAAACAACGATAATTTCAACGTGCATTCTACATTATTAATTAAATATACACCAAACAACGATAATTTCAACCTATATAATATATTATTAATTGAATATACAACAAAAACAATAATGAAGCACTATTTTAATTAACTAAACAAAATTGTTAATTCAAGATGCCAAAACACATAGTCAAGTTCTGAAAGTATCAACATGTTTTCACGGGATACTGCGAAAGCGAAAATGAACAGATTCTGTCTTTAAATAAATTGAAAATTAGACGGAGTAATCTAATTCAAATCTCATACTTATGTATCTATGCCCATCTCATTGCCAAGGTATGTACAGATGGCCTCAAACTTCCCTTGGACACTGCAATCTATTAAAAATGAAAAACTGTTACAGAACATTTTAAAGATTGTCATCTCAGACCTACTGATAAAAGAGACATGCCCTGACACTGAGATCTAACTATTGTATAAATTTGAACAACCTAATCACATGCGGCCAAAGGATATATAACATTGTCACGCCGAGGAGATGCCTAAAAAACAAGGTAGATAAAAATAACATGATTTTTTGTTGTTGCATAATGAGCACAGCAGTAACAACTGTAGACCATGACCAAGAGCACTAAATTTATGCTCAGTACAGAGGAATTCAGCACAAGCTAGAAGAAACATAATACAATGCACATATGATGCACAGCTTAAGACAGGAGCTTATAAAATTGATATGAAAAGTAGTATATTTACTGAAAAAAGATACCTCCGAGAAGAACTAAAATTTATATTTGGTTCTATACTTGTCTCACCTTTAACATTCTGGCCATGTACAAGACTTGCTTGATATATATGCAGATCACAGAGAATACATACCCATATTGCTTCCAGTAGATGAGTTGCAAAATATACCGTCACCATGATTTTGAGTATCCACTACTGTCACTCTCGTTCATTGATGATAAAGATGAAATATTAGTAGTCCAGAAGATTCCTTTTCCTCTAAACACCAATGAATCGCATTTCTCGATGTCATCGTCGTTGTCGTCGTCATCATCACTTGTCTCATCAAAATCCTCAAAATCGAATAAGCTGTCTAATCCATCACCATAGTCATCAACTGCATCAAACTCATAGCCTATATCATCACCCGCATAACTTATATCCTCTGGTTTCTTGGATACGGTATAATCACCATAACTATTGTTCATTCGGAAAGCTTCCTTCCTGTCCCGCCTCATCTTCTTTCCTTCCCTTACCAAATTTATTAGTTTCTCCTTTACAATCGACAATTCATCCTTTTCTCTAAGTAAACCATTATCATCGTAAGCCTCCACAAGGAAGACAGAGTCCCTCTGCCCTTTCAAACTCACATAGAACAACTCCGGGTGCCTCACTATCATCCCCCTCAACTTGTTAGACAACCCAAAATCCTTCCTGAAATGCGTCAAGTGATCAATTAAAGTCCTTTTTTCAACCGTCATTCCCAGTATTTCTCTTACCACTGCACATGCCCGTTTCTCAGCTTCAATGGATTCTTTTTCAAAGTCATTTGCTGGTGTTTTATATGGGCATATATCTTCTATATCATCAAATTTGAACAAAAAGTCTTGATGCCGTCTCTTTAAATTTAGACCCCTTCGCAGGTTTAACTGCTTGAACTTCAAAGGCCTATCGACTATTAATCCACGTGGTCGAGCAGCAGGATTTGGCAAGGAACTGGCCAACTCAGTGTCCCATGAAACAAGCTCGAGTGCGCGGCCGTAGGATGTATCGACAGTCTTAAACTTGTCTGGATGAGAATTACAAAGACGGGACCGAAAGTTTTCTGGCAGACCAAGATCCGGTCCCAGGTGAGCAAGCTTTGACAACAGAAGACGATGATAAGTGGAGAGCATGAGAAGTTTCTGAAGTTTGGCAACCAGTGAGACTGATAAATCCTTTTTGATCTTTGACTCTTGGACAGCAATGGCTTCTGCAGCCGCTGTAAGACGAACACAAAGTTGCGGGCACGACTTGGTTGCATTAGATGGTAAAGGAGGATATGGAATACTAAAGAGTTCAAATATGGTAGGATAACGACGTATCATTCTGAGGATTGACCGATTTGTTGGGAGTGCGAGGTAGGCACGACATTTTGAAAGTATATGAAGCGGCATGAAATGTTTTGGCTTAGAGAGAAGCAAAATCCTAAGCTTTTGGACAAAGCGAATCTTATTCTGCCTCGTAACATGCCGATCCAAAACTGGACTACGCACTATTTTGGCATGTGAAGAGCAAGTCACATGAAACAGGACTTTTCGCTTCCCACATTTGAAACGAACTTGATGCAGTGAGTTGGAAAGTGTAACAGGAGTCGAAAGTACTGTATTAAACCAACAAGGAGACACATCTTTCTTGAAGGAAACAGGCATACAAAGAGCCATTACTGTAGTCTCAACAACCCACGGCCTCAAACCCTACAAAAACAAGTGGTAAAAGCTGCCAAATAACCCTTGTCAGAAATACTAAAATGTCTCAGTTATCGATGCTCATCAACAACAAAACGCAAACACATTCATAACGCAATCATATACACCTTGTACAAGCCACATTGAACTGAAATAACAAAAAGGCTACTAAAATATTGAAATGAACTTTCATATTGGCAATTCATCAAACAGGTGGTGTGTTCAATTTTTTTTCGAAGCCCATTTCACTCAACTTGATACTGATGATGTCTGCATGGTATAATTCATCAAAGAGACTTGTACAAAGTTTATTGAATTGTTGGAGAAAAATACAAGTGTTTTGTTACCTGTGTATGGAATTTTCAACTGATTCCAACAGAGCGAGAATTCGAGCGGAAAAAGACGACAACCGTAAACTAAACTACTACTCTCTAATTATCTCAGTGAACGGGATTTTTATCATCTGTGGTTGCTTCAGCCTTCACTGATTGAGCCATGGAAATCAAGGTCGATTCACCAAGCAGAAGATAGTAACGACGCCGTTTCGTTTCTGTGGCTCGTTCGCTGATTTGCTCTGTGAGTTGGCTGAACGTGAGTTTGCTAGGACCGTAAACGAGCCAGTACATTAGCCAGTGAACAAGATCGATGAGTACATTTGGGCTGTTCCCCTAGTTAATTTACTTTTGGGCCGATATAAGCGTTAGCCCATGAGTAGTTTAGCTCTTTATATTTGAGCTAAAGTCAGTTCTGAGCTGCTCAATATAATAATTTGAGCTGAGCTGAAATCGAGCTCATTCATTTTAAGCTTGTCGAGTTCGGGTCGAGTACTATCTAAATCTAATTGAGTCGAGCCCGACTTTATTAATTTCAGATAATACTTCAGTTCATCCCGAACTCGAGCATTTGCATACAGTTTTTTTACAGCCCTATTTAGATCATGTGCATTATTGGTGGCTCTTGTTGTGATTTTAAAATTTTCCCAATTTTGAGCAATTGCTTGCTGACATGCTAAAAACACTACTTACTTATTGAGGCTGCTATAAGTAATAAGTGCTCCACATGCTCTTAAAAACACTAACTTTTAATGTTTGGTTTCTTAATTCTTATATCATACCATAAGATAAAATTATGCCATGTCTAGTCAGTAGCGAAAAACGTCATATTTGAACGGGCTTGAACTTTTAATCAACAAATCAAATGTTCCATTCGAATTCGACTATCCCAAATATCTTTTTTATTCTCGTACTTGGTATGTATGAGATGTAAAGAAAAGCAATAAACATGACTAAATGGACGAATTATGATGCAAAATATTCAGAGGCATGTAATGTAGCTCATTTGAACCGAGTTCTGGCGAAGAACAGTTCATGGAAACATGACTCGGAGTCAGAGAAGAGTGCTGATATCTCCGCAAGAGCAGTGCCCATCCACAAACTTGTGAAGTCGTTTGTTATCTCGTACAATGATCTCCCTCTTGGTCAGTAACGATATCATCTTTAAAAAAACATGAGAATTAAGATAGATAGTACTGCTCTTAATGACACGTATAGCCTCAGCCTTGTGCGTGTTAACCAATGCAAACGCAGCAGCGAAAATTTCGCTCTGAAATGCATTTTCGTCTTTAGAAATGTCTTGCAAGTGTGATTGTGATTGTGATTCGAATCCTAATCCCATTCTTTTGGCTCGAGACAGCAAATCTTCCAACAAACGACAGGAATCAGAACCCTGACCACGCAGTTGACTGCAGGAAGTGAAGGCGTATATCCTGTCTTTCGTACTGACCCAACTCCAATCGTCTAAATCACAGAGACTTCTGTTCTTCGTAGTTTTGAACAGGTTCATTGGATCATTAGTTCTACTTGGTGATTCGTACTTTTTTAACAACTTCACATAGATATCTGACGCATTTGAGTCCAATTTGAGTAATTGTTCAAACTTCTTACATCCGGAAACCAGAATCGACCATATGTGTTCATTAGGCTGACACTCCATTTTCCCGACATAATCAAACGCTTCTTCTAATCGAGCCAACCTCACTAGCATTTCAACCGTGCACGAATGGTGTGCAACCATTGGCGTTATATTGTATTCAGTTTTCATCATCTCAAAGTAAGTGAATCCCTCATCTACGAACCCACCTTGAGCACAAGCTGTTAGAATAGCAATAAAGGTTATCCTACTTGGTCGCACTCCAGCTAATTTCATCTCCTCGAAAAGTTGCAAAGCTTGTTTTGCTCGACCATTTTGCGCGAATCCCATGATCATACAAGTCCATGTGATCACTGTTTTTGAAGACATCTCGGCAAATGCTTTGGTTGCTTTCTCTATGCTCCCACATTTTTCATACATAGTTAACACCGATGTTCCCACAAACACATCCGCGAGATTCCCTGACTTGACTGCCTCTGCATGAATCTGTTCACCTTGTTCCAAAGCCGCCATGGTGGCGCAGACAGTTAAGATATTTGATAATGTAAGCACATCAGGTTTCAGACCTGTTCGTTTCATTCTTTTAAACACTTGAAGCGCTTTCACTCCACTTTGATATACCAAAACATTGTTTTCGGCCAATTCCATGATATCAGAATGGCCGGTAATAAATGCATTCCATGTACCGATGCTTGTAATTTCAATCTCCTCGAACAGTTTCTGAGCCTCCCCAACCAGCCTGCCCTTCAAGTACAAGTACATAATTGAACTCTTGATTGTAAAATCTGACTCAAATCCGAGTTTCTTTACTAAGCAATGAACTTGGGGCCCCAAACACGAAACTCCTATCGTGTAACACATGGCTAGCACACAAGTCAACGTGTATTCACTCGGCTTAACCCCTTCACCAAGCATTTCAACAAACATTCTCAGACCCATGTCAGCCGCTCGATTATCATTACATGCACTCACAGCGGATGTCCATGAAATCACATTCTTTTCCCCAATTCCTCTGAAGACTTTAATTGCAAAATCCAAGTTACCACATTTAGAGTAAAAGTTACACAGAGAATTCCCAAAACTGGTATCGAAGCATATCATGTACTTCACGCTGTAAGCATGAATCTGCTCCCCCACACCTACATAGCCCAATAAAGCGCAGGCGCTGACAACAATCCCCAATGTAAAGTTCGTAGGATAGACTCCAGCTTCCAACATGTCTATAAAAACTCGAAATGCATGTTCGGGTTCCGAGTTGTGTACATACCCAGTCATCAAGGTAGTCCACGTAATCTCATTTTTTCCAGTCAAGTTATCAAAAACTTTCGCAGCTTGATCCATCGTTCCACATTTCGCATAAGCATTCACGAGAGACGTCATGACATAAAAATCTTCCTGAACTCCACTCTTTATAATGTAACCATGGACACTTTTCGTTCCTGAGACCGATTTCAGAATTATACACTGTAGCAACAACGGTAAGTGAACGGAAGACTCGAATTCCGGGGTTCCTCCTTCCTGCGCAAGTGGTTCTCCAAATTCCATATATCTATGTTTTAGCATATTTCCATTTACCGGTTTCTGATTTCTCTGGTAAGAGACTTGGCCACTCTGAGATTCCAGATGCAACCTAAATTAAAGTCTTGTAAATTTAAACAAAACTGATCCTATAATCACGCAAATCATTCTCAATCTCTTTTACTTATAAAAAAAAAGAGCGGAAAAGTAAAATTTGTCAGAACTCCGAACTTCCAAAAATTTCTTGGGTACAAATTCTAAAAGATATATTAAACACTGTCTCATACACCTAGTAAAGTTTAATAAAAGAACTAAATGTTCGTTCTTTGTTTGAACTCATCATTAGTTACCTCCATCAGACATGTTTAAAAAAACATTTACTTTTTTTTTTCTTCCTTGAAATGAAACATTTGAAAATCTGGACAACAAGCTAGAATACCAAACTCAAGCCAACTCTTTTTTTGTTTATTATCACTAAAATAAAACAACACCATGTGAAGATGCAATCAAAACAACCCATCTTTCAGACAGATAGAGGAACCCGAAATTGAAACACAGCCCAGCAAATTTCAGCAAAAAAAATACAAACGAGCAAAATCAAAGTTCTGACCTTGTTAATGTCTTTGGAAAGTGGATGAAAAGGGGAGAGTTTGCGGAAATAAGGTTCGAAATTGAGAGCGGCTTTGACAGCACAAGGCGATGATGACGCCATCAGAAGTCAAAACTCAAGCTAAGTGCAAGAGTTTGTACAAGTAAAAAAAATTCTGTGTGTATCTTTGTGGATAAAATCTACTTGGTTCTTCATATTCTCATTGCTAATTTATGTATAATTGAATTTAAAAAAGAAATATTCTTTCATCAATAATAAAAGAAATAGAGATAAACCGCCATATTAACATCCAGATATACTTTACTTTACATATCTGATTTATTTCCCTGCAAGTAGTAATATTTGCTCTGGCGTTAGCGATAAAATATTCAATATATAAATACGTATTTTACTTCCCAAAGGGTTACTTTTCTTCTTCTTCGTCTCCGTATACCAACAAACACTTTCACAATCTCACGCTCGCACTTCTCTTCTCTCTTTCGCTCATCGAGTCGTACGCGAGATAAACCTCAGATGCTCAAACATCCTTCAATCGATCTTCTCTGACCAGGTACAGCTTTTTCCACTAGCGAAAACGACTTCGATTTTCCGTATTTTTGTTTTGTTATAGTTAATTATAATTTTTGATTTGATTGAGCTGTGTTTTGGTGAATCGGTGACAGAGGTTGAGTTTAGTTAGGTGTGTTATTGAATTTGGGGTTTGTTTGATATTAAATTAAGTTTTGGATTTAGGGCTCAAGCTGTGTTTTTTTTAGGTTATCTGAAATTGGGAAAGTTTGATGTAAGATGACGTCGAGATCGTCATCCTTGCCTGCGAGGCTACGGAGGCTTCTGGCCACTGAGGGAGCCGTGAGTCCTGGTATCAAGGTGGACAATGAATGTGTAAGTTCATGATTTGTTTCTGTTGAAGAATGCTATGTCCATTTTTTACTCTTCGTGTGCTTGGTAATTGCGGTTTTGTGATTTTTTTGGGACTTCTGGTGATGGTTTTTGTCCTCTGCTATTAGGGTAATTTTTCTTATTTCTTGTATGACGCACAGGGATAAATTGGGTAGGTTTAGTATCTATTTACTTATAGGCCCATGGCTACTTTGATTGTAAGGTTTTGAGTGTATCCATTCAACTAGGTATTATTGTTAAGGTAGGTAAGCAAGTCGCATATAGTATTGCTTGTTCAATAGACTTATTGCTTATTGAGTTATTTTTAGTTTGTACAATAGACTAACAGTTGAATTTATCAGCAAATCCTTAATGCACATAATTAACTGTGTTATGGTTTGCTGATCCGTACATAGTTTTTTTTTACTTGAGCATGAACTGTAGTCGTAAACCAGTGCTTTTGCCAACTTCATTGTACACTTATAACCCCATCTGATCTGGCCCTGCAACACTCTGAGGCAGATGTTTATATGCTAAGGATTTAGTGTATAAAATGATTAGATTCGGCACATTTGATGAATTGTTGTTCTTCTGAGTACCTGGGAAATATAAACCTTTTAACTGCCTGCATGTATTAGCTTTGTGAACTGATTGCAAGTGTTTTGTGTTGTTTTCATACTTGAATTTGTCTGCACACGTTGTGTACCTTATTTTGTCGCTAGCACTATTTTCTTACCTGGATGAAAACGTTAGCCTTCAACGTAAGTATTGTTCCGTTTCCATTTGTTCATTGTTTATTTTGTAGGGGGGATTTATATCCATTGTAATTCGCACGTTTATGTGTGACTTTAATAGAGTAACGAAGGATTTTAAGAGTACTTTTGTGTCGAACCATGATGTGTGTCGCTCATTGATTTAACTTTCATCTTCATCTCCTTACCTCTAGTTCTTGTTTTCCTCCTCCTTCCTCTTCTTCTATCTTTGAAATGGAATCCCACTGCTCAATTCTGTCATCTAACAATATTATTTCCAGAAATCCTAAAATGCAGTTTCCTTTTGCAGCCTCCAAAAATCAAAGCCTTAATAGACAAGGTTATCCAAAGTCCATTACAGGACATTGCAATACCTCTTTCAGGATTTAGATGGGAGTATAATAAGGTATCTCAATCTGCTTCATTTCTTTTACATAACATAAGCATATTCCCATGTTTGTTGTCCTCACATTCTACATCTTACACATTGTAGGGGAACTTCCATCACTGGGGACCACTGTTTTTGCATTTTGAAACGTACTTTAAGACATACTTATCTAACAGGAGGGACCTTTTACTATCAGATAATATTATCGAAAATGATAATCCTTTCCCTAAGAACACAGTGCTTCAGATACTCCGAGTGATGCAAATTATCCTGGAAAACTGCCCTAACAAAGGTTCATTTAGTGGACTGGAGGTAGTTTCTCAACTTTCTTTATTAAATGCCTACTATTTTTATTTTACAGCGCTCTTTCCTCCTTTTCACCTGAAACTGTTCTTTGACAATTTGTGGACTCATTGCTTCTGTTCATGACATCAGCATTTCAAGCTTTTACTATCATCAACTGATCCTGAAGTTATGATTGCTACATTGGAGACACTTGCTGCATTGGTGAAAATAAATCCATCAAAGGTGCATGGAAATGCGAAGTTAGTTGGATTGGGATCAGTGAATAGTTGTTTGCTGTCATTAGCACAAGGATGGGGAAGTAAAGAAGAAGGCCTGGGGCTATATTATTGTGTAATGGAGAATGAGAAAAGCCATGACGAGGGGCTTTGTTTATTCCCATCCGACACTGTGAGCAATGATGAGCCAGCGGGACGCTTGGGCTCCACTCTTTACTTTGATTTGCACTGTGCCAGCTCTCAAAACAATGAGGGCTCTAGCAGTAATGGAAGCTCATCAACCTCAAGTCTAATTCACATACCAGATATGCATTTGCGTAAAGAGGATGATTTGTTGTTAATGAAACAATGCATTGAGCATTACAATGTGCCTGATGAGCTCCGGTTTTCACTGCTTACTAGGATCAGATACACACATGCGTTTCGTACTCCCAGAATATCTAGGCTTTACAGCAGGATTTGTCTTCTTGCTTTCATCGTGCTTGTCCAGTCTCATGATGCTCATGACCAACTCACGTCCTTCTTTGCCAATGAGCCAGAGTTTCCAAATGAGTTGATCAGAATAGTCCGATGTGAAGAAACAATACCAGGAACAATTCGGACACTTGCAATGCAGGCTTTAGGCGCACAGCTAGCTTCATATATTGCATCGTCTGAGCGTGGAAGGATTCTAGGTGGCTCAAGTATTAACTTTTCTGGGGGAAATCGCATGATTCTTCTAAATGTACTTCAAAAAGCAATTATATCACTCAGCAACTCCAACGATCCATCAAGTCTTGCTTTTGTTGAGGCCATTCTACAATTTTATCTTCTACACGTCATATCTTCGTCCAATAATGGTGGCTCGATTCGTGGATCTGGAATGGTTCCCACATTTTTGCCCCTTCTGGAGGACTTGAATCCCAGTCACATGCACCTTGTTTGCTCAGCTGTTAAAACCTTACAAAAGCTGATGGATTTCAGTCATACTGCTGTTTCTTTGTTCAAAAGCTTGGGGGGAGTGGAACTTCTGGCACAGCGACTTGAAACAGAAGTACATACAATTGCTGGTCTTGCTGGAGCAGATGAAAATTCAATGGTTGTTGGAGAGAGTTCTGCTCATCATGCAGATCAGTTGTACATTCAGAAAAGGTTAATCAAGGCTCTTCTTAAGGCTCTCGGGTCTGCCACATATGCACCTGCCAACTCCACAAGATCAGAGCACGCGCATGATAATACCGTACCAGCGACTCTTGCTTTGATATTTAGCAATGTCGAAAAATTCGGAGGAGACATTTATTCCTCAGCAGTTACGCTTATGAATGAAATTATTCACAAAGACCCTACTTGCTTTACTGCTTTGCATGAAGCAGGTCTTCCTCAGGCATTTTTAACATCTGTGTTAACTGGTATACTCCCTTCTTCGAAGGCGTTAACTTGTGTCCCAAATGGTCTTGGTGCGATATGTTTAAACGCTAAAGGTCTGGAGGCAGTAAAAGACTCCTCGGCTTTACGATTTCTCGTTGATATCTTCACCCTGAAAAAATATGTTGTGGCGATGAACGAAGGCATACTTCCATTGGCAAATGCAGTTGAGGAGCTTTTGCGACATGTTTCTTCTCTGAGAAATAGCGGCGTGGATGTCATCATTGAAATTGTTAATAAAATTGCTATGTTTAGTGATGACAATCTAACAAGGTCAGCTGGATTGCCGAGCTCAAGCAATGCGATGGAGACAGATGCAGAAGACAAGGTGAAAGAAGATAATGGCACCTCAATTATAGTAACAGATGATGATGCTGAAGGTGTCAGTAATGATCAGTTCATACAACTTTGCATTTTTCATGTTATGGTACTAGTTCACAGGGCAATTGAAAATACAGAAACTTGTCGCCTCTTTGTTGAGAAGTCTGGAATCGAAGCACTATTGAAGCTCTTGTTACGGCCTAGCATTGCACAATCTTCTTCAGGGATGTCTGTCGCTGTACATAGTACTATGGTTTTCAAGGGTTTTACTCAACATCATTCTGTCCCTTTGGCACGTTCGTTCTGTTCTGCTTTGAAGGATCAGTTGAAGAAAGCATCAAATAGGCTTCATTCAATGTCTGGGTCATTTTTGCTAGA
Source organism: Rhodiola chrysanthemifolia (assembly GCA_033675395.1). Taxonomy (NCBI): domain Eukaryota; kingdom Viridiplantae; phylum Streptophyta; class Magnoliopsida; order Saxifragales; family Crassulaceae; genus Rhodiola; species Rhodiola chrysanthemifolia. The sequence goes on from CM066204.1 coordinate 19,586,165, forward strand.
TCCACTAGCAACATCTGATGAGGTTTTTACTTCTCTGTTTATCGTTGAATTTCTTCTCTTTCTTGCTGCTTCCAAAGATAGCCGCTGGGTTAATGCTTTGCTTGCTGAATTCGGTGGTGATAGCAAGGATGTTTTGGTAGATATCGGACAACTTCAGCGTGAAATGCTTTGGCAAATTTCTCTTCTTGAAGATGCTAAGGTTGGTGCAGAGGAAAATGATACAGCGTCTGCTGCTGAGGTGCCATCACCTGATTCTGTTAACAATGAAAATGAAGAGCGATTAACATCGTTCAGACAATTTCTCGACCCTTTATTGCGGAGAAGGATGTCTGGTTGGAGCGCAGAGTCCCAATTTTTTGAACTAATGAACCTTTACCGGGATCTTAGTCGTGCTAGCCTTCAGCAAAGGCGTGGTCCATCGAACACTCGCTTTGGCTTAACTAGTCCATTGCAGCAGTCAGTTGTTGAGACTTCCACGACAGACGTGACAAATAAGGATGAGAAACAAAGTTCTTATTATGCCTCCTGCTGTGAAATGGTTAGATCACTTTCTTCTCATATATCACACTTGTTTCAGGAGTTGGGAAAGGCAATGGTGTCTCCTCGTAGGCGTGACGAGTCTATTAGTGTTTCTCCTTCTTCAAAACTTGTGGTGTCTACTTTTGCCTCGATTGTGCAAGGCCTTATGACGTTTGGAGGCCATGGCAGCCCCTCTAGTTCGGAGGCATCAATATCTACCAAATGCCGGTATCTGGGTAAAGTGATTGATTTCATCGATTTCATTTTATTAGAACGCCCTGATTCGTGCAATCCGATCATTCTTAATGCGCTGTATGGACAAAGTGTTCTTCAATCAGTTTTGACCACATTCGAGGCAACTAGTCAATTGCTGTTTGCAGTTAACAGAATCCCCACTTCGCCTATGGAAACTGATGACGGAACTTCAAAACTAGAAGAGAGGGAAGAATCAGACCGTTCTTGGATTCATGGTCCTTTAACTAGCTATGGTAAACTTATGGATCACTTGGTGACATCTGCATATATACTATCACCTTCCACAAAGCATCTTCTTTGCCAACCTATGACTTCTGGTGATCTTCCGTTTCCACGTGATGCTGAGACTTTTGTGAAGGTTTTACAGGCGATGGTATTGAAGGTTGTGCTTCCTGTCTGGACGCATGCCAAGTTCACAGATTGCAGTTACAGTTTTATTACCACAGTGATCTCAATAATTAAGCATGTATATTCAGGAGTAGAAGTAAAAAACACTGGTGATTCGAATGCACGATTGTCCCGGCCTCCTCCCAATGAAGCTGCTATTTCGACTATAGTTGAAATGGGGTTTTCTAGATCCAGAGCAGAAGAAGCTCTTAGACAAGTTCCAGGAAATAGTGTTGAGTTAGCAATGGAATGGTTGTTTTCTCATCAAGAGGAGGTTCAGGAAGATGATGAGCTTGCTCATGCCCTTGCGATGTCTCTTGGGAGTTCTGAATCAGAAACGAAGGATGAGGTATCCACTGAGAACAGTCAGCCATTTGAGGAAGAGGCTCCACAGCTTCCTCCAGTTGACCAGCTTTTATCAACTTGCACAAAGCTATTGCAAATGAAGGAACCTCTTGCTTTTCCTGTTCGTGACCTGCTTGTCATGCTGTGCTCACAAAATGACGGTCAATTCAGGTCTAACATTATAACCTTCATCACTGACCAAGTGAAGCATGCTGATGCTATTTCCTGCGGAGACAGTACTGTCTTGTCTGCTCATCTACATGTTCTTGCTCTAATTTTTCACGAAGATGCAGCGTCACGAGAAGTTGCTGTCAGTAATGGGTTTATAAAACTTACGCTGGATTTACTTTCACAGTGGGATTCTGGAACATGCAATGAGGTGGGAATTCATGTTCCAAAGTGGGTAACGACAGCTTTTCTTTCTATTGATAGGTTTCTTCAAGTGGATCAAAAATTACAAGCTGACATATCAGAGCTTTTGAATAAAGAAGATACAAGTAAACAGAATTCTCTCGTGATAGACGAATCTAATCAAAGTAAGCTGCAATCTTCATTAGGCTTGTCACCGAGGTACATTGATGTATCTGATCAGAAGAGAGTTATTGAGATTGCTTGCAACTGTATGAAGAAGCATCTTCCATCTGATACTTTACATGCTGTTCTTCAGTTGTGTGCAACTCTTACTCGAACCCATTCTGTTGCTGTAAGCTTTCTTGAAGCTGGCGGTGTTTCTCTTCTTCTTTCATTGCCAATGAGCAGTCTTTTCGCCGGGTTTGATAGTGTTGCTGCTTCTATCATTCGCCATGTTCTTGAAGACCCTCAAACTCTTCAGCAAGCAATGGAGTCTGAGATACGTCATAGTCTTGTTAGTGCCAATAACAGGCATTCCAGTGGAAGAATAAGCCCTAGGAACTTCTTGCTGAACCTCACCTCTGTCATTTCAAGGGATCCAGTTATATTTGTTCAGGCAGCTCAGGCGGTTTGTCAGGTCGAAATGGCAGGAGAAAGGCCTTATATAGTCTTAACAAAGGATCGCGAGAAAGATAACAAGTCCAAAGAAAAAGAGAAAGATTGTGCTACGGATAAAGACAGTTCCAAGGCTGGAGATGGGAAGGTTGTTTTGGGCAATATGGGCTCTTTGGGTGTTGGCAATGGACACGGAAAACTTCCTGATTCGAGTTCCAAGAATAGTAAGGTTCACAGGAAACCCCCTCAGAGCTTTACAAATACGATTGAGCTGCTACTGGAATCTGCAACAAGCTTTGTGCCGCCAACTATCGCAGAAAATGCGGCAAGTGTGGCAGGGGATGCTCCTTTAGCAACTGACATGGATGTTGATACTTCTAATATTAAGGGAAAAGGAAAAGCTGTCATTACATTTGAGGAGCGTGAAGCTGGTACACGTGAAACTAATGCATCTTTGGCAAGAACTGTTTTTATACTGAAGCTTTTAACTGAGGTTGTAACAATGTATACACCATCCATTCATGTCGTTCTCCGAAGAGATGCTGAAATGAATAGTTGCAAGGGATCCAAGAAGGTTTCTAACGGAAGCCGGGGACATGGAGTACTGCATCATGTTCTTCATGAATTTCTTCCATGTTCGCGTCACTCCAAAAAGGATAAGAAGTTGGATGGTGATTGGAGGCAAAAATTAGCTACCAGGGCCAACCAGTTTATAGTTGCTTGTTGTGTTCGGTCTTCAGAAGCAAGGAAAAGAGTATTTCAGGAGATCGGTTTTATCTTTAACGATTTTATAGATTCATGCAATGGCCTCCAATCTCCACGAAGTGACATCCAAGCATTTGTTGATCTGATTAATGATGTATTGGCTGCCCGCTCACTCACTGGGTCCTATATTTCAGCTGAAGCCTCTGCAACTTTCATTGATGTTGGTCTTGTCCAGTCATTGACTCAAACCCTTCAGGTTTTAGATCTTGATCATGCTGATTCATCAAAGATTGTTAGTGGAATTGTCAAAGCTCTAGAATGTGTAACGAAAGAGCATGTGAATTCTGCCGATGTTCTGACCGGAAAAGGTGACAACTCGAAACCTGCTGAAAACGATTTGTCTGGAAGAGCAGATGATAGTGTGGCCGTTTCTCATCCTGTTGAAACTTTGTCTCTGCCTAATCCTGTGTCAATCACTGCTGGTCATGGCGGACCTTTCAGCACTGGTCAAATATATGATGGTTCTGAGGCTGTTACTGATGATATGGAGCATGACCAGGACCTTGATGGGGGTTTTGTTCCTGGCAATGAAGATGATTACATGCATGAATCCTCTGAAGATGCGAGAGGCCTTGAAAATGGCATTGATTCTGTTGATATTCACTTTGAGATCCAACCACATGTTCAGGAGAATCTGGATGAAGACGATGAGGACATGTCAGGGGACGATGAAGATGAAGTCGATGAGGATGATGAGGATGAAGAAGAACATAATGATTTGGATGAGGAAGAAGAAGAAGAAGAGGATCATCACATGCCACATCCAGATACAGATCAAGATGATCATGAAGTTGATGATGATGAGTTTGATGAAGAGGTCATGGAAGAAGATGAAGATGAAGATGACGATGATGATAATGGGGTTATTCTGAGGCTGGATGAAAGCATCAACGGTATCAATGTTCTTGATCATATTGAGGTTTTTGGAAGGGATGACAGCTTTGGAAATGACACGCTGCAAGTCATGCCAATTGAAGTTTTTGGTTCCCGTCGACAAGATCGCACAACATCTATTTACAATCTACTCAGTAGGAATGGTGACAATCCTGCTCCTCCACGGCATCCATTACTGGTTGAACCATCACCACTTAATCCTGACGTATCCAGAAGATCAGGTATGCTATTATGATGATCCATCTCCTCGTCCTGATTTTCTGTTTTTTTGTTTGTAGGGTTATCTATCTTTCATTGTCATGGTGCATTTCTGATTTTGTTTTAAAATTTTGGCAGACAATACCTCTGATAGACTTCTCGATAGTACAACATATTTGGATGCTGCCTATCGGTCACTGAGAAATGGGCGTCATGGTCAGAGGGTGAATTTATGGGCTGACGATAATCAGCAATCTGGAGGATCAACTGTATCTGTGGTGCCTCAGGGATTTGAAGAACTGCTTGTTTCAAGATTAAAAAGGCATTCTCCGGATGAAGTTCCTGATAATAAAACAACACTGGCTGATTCTCAGAACAAGACTGAAGCCAGCCAATTAGGGACCTCAGAAGCAAATGCTATAGAGAGGAATCTTGATAGTGATAATGGGAACAGTGGAAGTCAGCATGCACCAACTTCTGAAGTGGCGCCAAATACAGGCAATGTTGAGTTGCCTGTTGGTGGTGAATCATTCCAGGCAACAGACGATCCAAACATACAGGCTAGGTCTACCGAGATGCAATTTGAGCACAATGACTCTGTAGTTCGAGACGTTGAAGCTGTTAGCCAGGGAAGTAGCGGCAGTGGAGCCACCCTTGGTGAAAGCCTTCGAAGCCTTGATGTGGAGATTGGCAGTGCTGATGGCCATGATGATGGAGGGGACAGGCAGGCTTCCGCAGATAGGATGCCTATTGGCGATCAAATAGCTCGATCAAGAAGGTCAACGATGTCACTAGGAAACTCGGTCCCTGCTAGCGGAAGAGAAGCATCACTGCATAGTCTAACTGAAGTTTCCGAAAATCCCGGCCAAGAGGATTTGGGTGCTTCAACAGCGGAACATCCAGGCAATGGTGATACTGAAACTGGACCAATAGATCCAGCTTTTTTGGAAGCCCTTCCTGCTGAGCTACGTGCAGAGGTTATATCTGCTCAGCAGAACCAAACACCACAACCTTCGAATACAGAGCAACCAAACACTGAAGAAATTGATCCAGAATTTCTTGCTGCACTTCCTCCTGACATTAGAGCTGAAGTTTTAGCCCAGCAACAAACACAACGGCTTAATCAATCTCAGGAGCTGGAAGGTCAACCTTTGGAAATGGATACTGTCTCAATAATTGCAACATTTCCTTCTGATATCCGAGAGGAGGTATTTTTTTTTTTGAAACTTCATTAATAGGAATGTGACCATATATCTGACATTTTGGATTAATCACTCTGTAGGTGCTCTTAACGTCGTCAGATGCCATTCTTGCAAATCTTACACCTGCCCTTGTAGCAGAAGCCAACATGCTGCGTGAAAGATTTGCTCATCGGTATCACAATCGCAATCTTTTTGGCATGCACCCTAGGAGCAGAAGAGGTGAATCCTCTAGAAGAGGGGAAGGAACTGCCTTTGATAGAGCTGGTGGAGTTCTTGCCTTGCGCAGCTCATTAGGAGGAAAGGTAGTTGAAGCTGATGGAGCTCCTTTAGTAGACACAAAAGCTCTGGAATCCATGATCCGTGTCCTTCGTGTGGTACAGGTAGGAACTTGTATTTTGTAATACATCCTTGCATATTTCATTTTCCTGGCTACCCAATTTTAATATGCTTGCAAATGCAGCCGCTGTACAAAGGTCCATATCAGAGGCTTCTCTTGAACCTCTGCGCTCATAGCGATACTAGAAAGAATCTTGTGAGACTAATGATGAACATGCTGACAAGTGATATTAGGAAGCCTGTTGACCAGGCAGAAGCATACCAGCCATTATATCGGTTGTACTCTGGTCAAAGTCATATGTTGTATTCCCGCCCACAATCTTCTGATGGTATATATCTTAAACTGCTTTTTGTGTACGTAAATTACAATCACTTGTCCTCATGACCCTCTTGTCCATTATGATATATACCCATTTGTATTGTCCCGACTTTTGGTTTAGTTGTAGAGACTGTGTAGTGCTGACGTTTGCGCTAATTGTCTATTATTTGTGCCTCTGTCCACAGGAATTCCTCCCTTGTTATCTCGGCGTATACTTGAAATTTTGACATACTTGGCCCGGAACCATCCTTTTGTAGCTAAAATTATGCTTAACCGGATGTTTCCATGGGCTACTGCTGAAGAGCTTGAGGGTGCTGATCCCAGAGGTGGCAAAGCTATTATTATGATTGGCAATGATGAAAATTTGGATAAGCAGCGGCCTGTTGGATATGTGTCCATTGCGTTACTCTTTAGTCTCTTGAATCAACCTCTATACTCGAGGAGTGTAGTACATCTTGAACATGTGAGTCTTTCATCGCTTTTTGAAATGGCTATTTCTAGAGCTATTGGGTTTCCAGAATTCTTGATGCCCTGTATTTATTTGTTGGGTTTGTCTCATGGTTTCTTCACATTGATTTGTACTTCTTTCAGTTGTTACATTTGCTGGAGGTTGTCATCGAAAACGCTGAAACTAAGTCCAGTTCTGATGAAAAATCCGTAGCATCTTCCTCCCAGCAACCATCTGCTCCTCAGATTCTTGCCACTGGTGCTGATATGAATGTGGAATTAAGTGCTGGTTCATCTATGGATGTCAGTTCTTCCACGATGGTTGAAGATTCTGGTAAACCCTCGACCTCAAATGTGGGCAGCGAATGTGACTATGCTATTGTGCTGGCTAACTTACCTCAAGCGGAACTCCGGCTTCTATGTTCACTACTAGCTCGTGAAGGGTATGTCAACTTCTTTACCCATACATCTCTAGTAAAAAGATCCATAATTCTCTTCTGGATGTTAGCATTTAGGAAACCGTTATTCATCCTAATGTGAGATTTGATTGTATTGTATTTGGATATGGCATAGGAAAGTTCATCTGATATGTCTTTTTAGGTCATTTTTGATTCTCTGGTATTGTCAGTAATGAAGTAAAAATCGGTTAGTATGTTAAGTGGTTAGTATGTTATTGTATGTTTTTTTCTATTTTTTTGTGCCCACTTAAACAACAAACTAACTGCTGTTATTACAAGGTTTCTTTTCCTTTTATAGATAATTTTAAAAAAAAATTCCCAAAATCGTTTAATAGATTTCATTTTTGTATTGAATACTTTTTTTTTCTCTTGTACAAGTAACTCCTTATACATTGGCCCTCATCTTTGATACAGGGTGGGTTACTATCTTTTAAAATTGTTTCCTCAATGCACGTGGTGATTAATTTCCTGATCCACTCCTTTAGTGTCAAGTTTTTCATCATCAGTTTTTGATCATTTTTGTTATTCGGGCAATTTCTACTTTCTAATGCACATAGGAATATTTACTCACTCTATTTTTTCTTTGATAGGGTACACTCACGTATTTGGTATTACAATAATTATTGTCACTAGTATTTTTCATCAGCTACTGACATTATTTGTAATTATCAGCTTGTCAGACAGTGCATATACTCTTGTAGCAGAAGTAGTGAAGAAACTTGCAGTTATTGCTCCGACACATTCTCAGTTGTTTGTTACACAGTTGGCTGCTGCAGTGCAAAGTTTGTCAAAATCTGCTATGGACGAATTGCGTTTATACGGAGAATCAGAGGAAGCTCTGCTTTGCACTTCATCTTCTGACGGAGCTGCGGTCCTAAGGGTTCTCCAAGCACTAAGCTCTCTTGTTGCCTCACTGAGTAGTAAGGAGACTGATACTCAATGCTCCACGGAAAAGGAGCACATTGCTCTCTCTCAAATGTGTGATATTAATTCTGCTTTAGAGCCATTGTGGCTGGAGTTAAGTTCTTGCATCAGCAGGATTGAGAGTTATTCAGACTCCTCTGCAACTTCATCATCTTCGCCTCGCCGCTCCAAATCTAAGCCATCTGGGTCCACTCCTCTCCCTGCTGGTTCTCAAAACATTCTACCTTACATAGAATCATTCTTTGTTATGTGTGAAAAGTTGCACATTGGCCAATCTGGGACAGGAGCTGATGTGAGTAATGTAGCAGTGTCAGATGCTGAAGATCTGAATTCCCCAGCTAATCAGCAAAAGCCCTCCAGTTCTTCGAAAAATGTTGAGAAGAATGTAGCTTTTGTGAAGTTCACCGAGCGCCACAGGAAACTTCTGAATGCTTTCATCCGCCAAAATCCTGGCTTACTCGAGAAGTCCTTCTCTCTTATGATAAAAGTACCTAGGTTTATTGACTTCGATAACAAGCGTGCTCACTTTAGATCTAAAATCAAGCATCAACATGATCATCATCACAGCTCTTTAAGAATTGCTGTTCGTCGAGCATACATTCTTGAAGATTCGTATAACCAACTGCGCATGCGATCCAGTCAAGATTTGAAGGGGCGGCTGACCGTCCGCTTTCAAGGAGAGGAAGGCATTGATGCTGGCGGCCTTACAAGAGAATGGTATCAGTTGCTTTCAAGAGTTATTTTTGACAAAGGCGCACTTCTGTTTACAACCGTGGGCAATGATTCAACATTTCAACCGAATCCAAATTCTGTCTACCAGACTGAACACCTTTCATACTTCAAGTTTGTCGGCCGAGTTGTGAGTGCTAGTGGTTTATGATGGATAATTTGTATGGTTATCATTTTTCTTATTGGAGTACTCATTTGAATTTATCTGTGTCTATTAGGTTGGAAAAGCTCTTTTTGACGGACAACTTCTGGATGTGCACTTCACAAGATCATTCTACAAGCATATTCTCGGTGCTAAAGTCACTTACCATGATATTGAAGCCATAGATCCAGATTATTTCAAAAATTTGAAGTGGATGCTTGAGGTTTGTTGCTTTGTTTAAATGTTTGACTTAACAACTTCATTTGTACAACTCTTTGTATGGATAAGGATGACGTTTCTTTTCCTCTTATGTTTGCAGAATGACATAAGTGATGTTCTAGATCTTACCTTCAGCATTGACGCTGATGAAGAAAAGCTCATTTTATATGAAAGAAATGAGGTAATTAGTAATGACCTGTTTTGTTGTATGATTTATTCTAATAAGGCACTCGTTTTATCATATTTATTTTTCCTTCAAATATCGAGTTACTAAGCTTCTATTCTCAGGTGACTGATTATGAGCTGAAGCCCAATGGACGGAATATCAAAGTCACAGAAGAGAATAAGCATGAGTATGTTGATTTGATTGCCGAACATCGCTTGACAACCGCAATACGTCCTCAGATCAATGCATTTTTGGAAGGATTCAGTGAGTTGATTCCTCGAGATTTGATAGCCATATTTAATGACAAAGAATTGGAATTACTGATCAGTGGCCTCCCGGATATTGATTGTAAGTGAGCTGACCCAATCTTCATGGTAACCTGTCTTTTTATTGTTCAAGAGGTGAGCTGACGCCTTTTTATTGTTTCAGTGGATGACATGAGAGCAAATACCGAGTATTCTGGATACAGTGCTGCATCTCCTGTTATCCAGTGGTTTTGGGAAGTTGCCCAGAGTTTCAACAAGGAAGATAAAGCCCGTTTTCTACAATTTGTAACAGGCACCTCAAAGGTAATCTACATGTTGTGTTTGTATATCTTTTCTTGCTTGGAAACATGTATCTTCTCATGCCATTGGTGACTCACAATTCGCTGTAAATTCACAGGTGCCTTTAGAAGGATTCAGTGCGTTACAAGGAGTTTCAGGATCCCAGAAGTTCCAAATCCACAAAGCATATGGCAGTGTGGATCACTTGCCTTCAGCTCACACATGGTAATATCTTTTTCAGCGACTGGCTTCTTTTGATATATTTAATTGTGTTAAAACATATTGGCCCTTCATCGGGCAATGACACGTACACTTTGATTTGCAGTTTCAACCAGTTGGATCTTCCCGAGTATCCCTCAAAGGAACATCTGGAAGAAAGACTGTTGCTTGCGATTCATGAAGGCAGCGAAGGATTTGGATTTGGCTAAGGAGTACGTGTCATAGTTCATTTAGTGATTGTAAATGAGGATTTCGTAACATATTTGCAAGGAATTATGGGGGAAATTTGAGTTGATGACATGTTCATATTTTTCTATATCTACTGTACAGTTCTAAACCCCCTCTTATTTTTCAAGTTGTCGCAGTTTTTTGTTTTGTTTTTGCCAGTAAATCTAACATGGCAATCAGTTCAGTTTGTCTTATCTTATTCTAGGTTTGTCATTGGCCTTACAGTTGTTAAATCTTACCAAGGAGAAACTTTTATTTAAACTTCACTAGGACATCCTTTATATTTATTTTGGGTATTAGTCGGCCAATAATATCAATCAAATCTTAAAGAGCCATGGATTAAATATTGTGTAATGCAACAGTGAGTTGCTTCTTGGCAAGCTTTAAATGGTGGAGATCTGTAAGTACTTTTGGCCCTCCTCCTCCATCTGCTCGAGTCACCTTCAAGCTAGAAAAATTACTGCGTTTGGGAGATGGAACTTGAAAGCAGACCAGTCCAGATAATTAAATATTAAATCAATAATTATTATTGTTAAAACTTAACTTATACAAAACTAGGCTCTGAATTTGCTTACGTCACTTCCTCTGCTGCGCTCTCTTGCTACTCGCGACCGATCGCCACTACACTGCTCCTCATCCTCTGCTTCGTTGCGTCTCTTCAACTTCAACTCGACGCGGTGGAGGTATTTGTTTCTTTTTCTTGTAATGCTCAACAATCATAATTGGAAACCTATTTGACAATCTCATTCTTTACGTGTTTGGTGTTTTTGTTTCTTGTTTCTGTCTATATGTTGGGATTCAAGTGATTGTTATTCAGGTTTTATATTCAATTACTTTTTCATTCTTTGGGAAGTGCGTTGTTGTTCTTAACTGACAAATTGTGTTCTTTAGCGCAGAGTTAATGGTGCAGTAGTTTTGCAAATTGGCAGTGACTCTTAACATTTTGTGATCCTTTAATTGTCTGAAAATGGAGGAAGGTTCGGGTGCAGACAGTTGGCTGACAGGTCAGCGTCGATCTTTAGAGGCTTAGCAGGAATCCCTTCTAATGACAAACAACAACCCTGTCCTTCCAAATGGTTCTACGCGGTATCCAGAGACAGAATATTTAGAACTTCGAGATGGTTCTGTGAGGATTATTGAGAAGGGATATGAAGAAGTTCACGTGCCAGCTCCGGAGTCAAAAAGTGATGAGAATCTAGTCAGTATCGAGCTTCAAGGCCTGATACATGTGCGCGAGCTCATAATAAGCAAGGAAGGGGTGCACGACACAAGATCCGTTCCACCAAGTATCCGGAGCATGAATTCATAACAAATGCAGCTGGCACATTAAGGGAGCGAGGAGGTGAAGTGATTCATTTGCCTACAAAGAATTAAAAGGGTTAGAAGTAATAAGTAATGGCACACAAAAGGGCAGTCTACAACTATATATTGTACTGCATTTTGATATAATAAATCAAGAAATAACTTGCGTATTTTCTCTTTCTCTTCCTGCTACCCCTTCCTATTCACCTTCTTCCTATCTCTACTGACCTTCCTGCATCAATGCCCGACTGGGCTCAACCTGAGATTGAACCGAGTGCAAAGCAAAATTTATAAAACATCGCTCTTCAGTGAAGATAATATCCTTGTATGTGCTCCAGCTGGTTCTGGGAAAACGAATGTAGCCATTCTAACCATTTTGCAGCAAATCGCATTGAATAGGAAACCTGATGGGTTTTAGTTGCTAATATGTCCAATAAGCTTCGTGCGTACAATGTGAATGTGAATGAGGTCAGTGGAGACCAAACACTGTCTCGCCAGCAGATAGTGGAAACTCAGATAATCGTCACAACACTGCGACATCATAACTCAACAATATGGAGACCGCACTTATACGCAGATGATTAACCTTCTCATAATCGATGCAATGCCTAATTTGGCTAAATCTTTTGGTAACTAAAATTAAGGAGAAAGTCAAAGTCCCAAAATTAAGAAAATGGCCCAAGAAAAATAAAAAGTCCATTTAAGATTAAAAAAAATTCTCTAGAAAAGTATGGAGATATGCGGAGAAGAATGGAGAGGCGATATTTATGAAGATTATTCTAAAGGTTAATTGTAGCCCTTGATCAAAATGATCCTAGCCCTTTATTTAGGGAGAGTTTTAGTATATATAGGAGTGCGTCATATGTGGTGTATGCACTTGAGTTAGAAAAAGTGAGTGAAATGTGAGGTGTGAGAGAGTCCTCTTGTAATAGTTTCTCCATATAATATTAAAAATTATTGTTTATAACGCTGCGTGGGCGTTCGAATGAGAAAATGAGTTGATGACGCGGTTGAGCAATTTGGCGTTCAAATGAGAAAATGAGCTGATGGTGCGGTTAGGCTCTGAAATTTGTTTTGTTAGTTAAGCTCAGTTAAGTTTAAACATTCTTTGTAGTCTTCTGACCATTATATCTGACCAAAACGACGACGCATTGTCCAGCTCCAAAACCAGCTTAACCCGCTTCTTCAAAACGACACAGTACACAGGCTATTCTAATCTTAGCAAGGACTATTAAACATTCTGAGATTTTTCGTAAACCTATTCGTTTGGTGGGGTTGTCTGCGATATGCATAATTTGGGCTAAATATTTTGGTAACTAAAATCAAGGAGAAAGCCTAAATTAAGAAAATGTCATTAGGTGGAGATCTGTAAGTACTTTTGGCCCTCCTCCTCCATCTGCTTGATTGAGTCACCTTCGAGATGGCTAAGATTAGAATAGACTGGGTACTGCGTCTGGGAGATGTAACTTGAAAGCAGACCAGTCCAGATAATTAAATATTAAATCAATAATTATTATTGTTAAAACTTAACTTAACTTAAACAAAACTAGGCTCTGAATTTGCTTACGTCACTTCCTATGCTGCGCTCTCTTGCTACTCGCGACCGATCGCCACTCCAATGCTCCTCATCCTCTGCTTCGTTGCGTCTCTTCAACTTCAACTCGACGCGGTGGAGGTATTTGTTTCTTTTTCTTGTAATGCTCAACAATCATAATTGGAAACCTATTTGACAATCTCATTCTTTACGTGTTTAGTGTTTTTGTTTCTTGTTTCTGTCTATATGTTGGGATTTGAAGGATTTGAAGCTGTTGCCTGGTGCAGGGGAGCGTCGCTGAAGGTGCGAGGAAGTCGTTGCTGTTGGAGCTCAATTCGTTGCTAAAGGTACATCAAGTGGAACGCTGTCGTTCTGGAGAAAGCCGAATCTCGCGCGCTGGTATTCGTCGCTAATCCGTGGCTAAAGCTCTGATCGTCCAATCAGATTGAAGTATCGTTGACGCGCAGATTGGCCAGCATCTGACGGTCCGAGTTTGATCCATCAAGCGATATCCAACGGCTGCTGCTCATCTCCTACAAACGGATATAAGCTCGAGCAGAATCACATTAGGGTTCATCATGCGTTCTTCTTCTTCGATCAAATCCTCTCAACTCTGCGATTCTCCGTCCACGATAGTTTAGGGCTTCGGTTCGGATTGTACTGGCGATTGTACTGTATGCGAGATTGAGAGTATAGTGTCCTCGACTGCGAGTTTCACTGGATTGAAGAGTGTGTAACCGATATTCAACTTCCGGCGCGTTTTGGCGATTCCGACGACAAGAGGATAGTGCATATCGAGCCTGAGTCGCTCAACGTGGATTATGCACGAAAGTGCTGAACCACGGGCCTTATATTGGTGTGTCATTTTCCATTATTGTTCAATTTCAATTTCTAGGGTTCTTGACTTTGAATTGGGAATTGACTGATAAATTGGATTAACTTGGACTGTTAATAGAGATTAAAATCCTACAGTGGTATCTAGAGCTTGGTTATTACAGTCCTGTTTTGCACTACTTTCTCTTTTGATTTGGTTCTTGGACTTTATTGTCTTGTAAGGAACCATGGTGAATGGGAGATTGGAGATCACCGCCTACGACGGCAAAGGTGACTTCAAGGTTTGGGGCATGAAGATGAGAGCCCTGCTGTCTCACCACAAGTGTCTAATTGGACTGGAAGAGAAAGCCAACTTGTGGAGTGAAGATCAAAAGAAAAGAAAAGGTGAAATAGATGAGGAGGCATTTAATCTGATTATACTTAGTCTTTCTGACAGTATAATCAGAAAGGTTAGTGATTGCAAAACTCCTACTGAATTGTGGAAGAAATTAGAGGAATTGTTTGCAAATCAAATGGCACCTAACCTTGCATATCTAAGAGCCACATTGTATGCCTTTAAAATGGATGCCTCTAAATCTATTGATGAAAACCTTGATGAGTTCCTGAAAATTATCATTTTGCTAAACAACCCTAAAGAAGCCATTGATGAAACCAGCAAGGTTATGATCTTAATGAATTCCCTTCCTGATACTTATCAAGTTGTTAAAGATGCATTCCAATATTTTGGTCTTGTTCCCCCCTTTGATCAATTCTGTAATGCTTTAAGGACAAGGGAAAATGAATTGAAGAATGCTAAATCTAAAACAGGACATAATCTGTTTGTTAAGGGAAGGTTTCAGTCTGGTCAGACTAATAGAAAAACTAACAGTTTTAACAACAATAAGCCAAAGACTGAAAGAAAAGATAATGGCAAAGGTCAACAACAAAAGGAAACAAGAAAATGTTTTTTCTGTGGTAAAACTGGTCACCTAAGGAAGGATTGCACTAAGTTCATTGCTAGAAACCAGAACAATAATGCAAATGAAACAAATGTTGCAACTGTTGTAAATCAGAAATGTGATATGCCTGAAGTTTTGACTGTTTCTGATAGATCCATTGAAAATCAATGGATCCTTGACTCTGGTTGCTCCTTTCATATGTGCCATGTTATTTCCTGGTTTGCTGATCTTGTTGATACACCTGCTGAAAATGTGTTGATGGGTAACAATAATATGTGCAAAGTGATAGGCATTGGAACTGTTAAGCTGAAGCTTGAAAATGGAAAAGAAATCTTGTTAACTCATGTTAGATGTGTACCAGGCCTGAGAAGGAATTTGATTTCTCTAGGCACTTTAGATGATAATGGTTGTGAGTATAATGCTTGTAATGGTGTATTAACAGTTAGCAAAAATGGCAGACCTGTTTTAACTGCATCAAAGCATAACAGTCTTTACATATTGAATGGAACACATGTTATACCTGAGTTAAATGTTGCTAACAAAGAAATGCAGGCTAAGAATGACACCATCAGATGGCATCTCAGACTGGGACATATCAGTCAAAAGGGCCTAAATGCCTTAAGCAATCAAGGTATGCTTGGACAAGGTAAGGTCACTGAACTAGATTTCTGTGAAATGTGCATTCTAGCTAAGCAACATAGATTAAAATTCACTGCTAGTACTCATTGTTCTAAGAGCATTCTAGACTATATACATGCTGATTTATGGGGGCCAGAATTGCATGAAACTCATGGGGGAAATAGATATTTTCTGAGCATAATTGATGATTACTCTAGGAGGGTATGAACCTATTTGTTGAAAACCAAAGATGAAGCATTCCTAAGGTTTAAAGACTGGAAAACTTTAGAGGAAAACCAGACTAGTAAAACTGTTAAGGTGCTAAGAACTGATAATGGCTTGGAATTTTGTAATCAAGTGTTTGATTCTTATTGTAATGAACATGGCATATTGAGGCATAGAACTGTAAAACACACTCCCCAACAAAATGGAGTGGCTGAGAGGATGAACATGACACTGCTGGACAAGTTAAGAGGGCTGCTGCTTACCTCAGGCCTCCCTAAGTGATTCTGGGGTGAGGCCTTGAGCACAACAGCATATCATATTAACAGATGCCCCAGCAGAGTCCTTGACCTCAAATGCCCCATGGAACTTTGGTTTAATAAAAAACTTGACCTAAGTAATCTTAGAGTGTTTGGCTGTGCTGCATATGCTCATGTTAAGGATGGTAAACTTGATGCTAGAGCTGTTAAATGTATTTTTCTTGGTTATCAGCAGCAGCAGGGGACTAAAGGGTATAGGTTGTGGGAGTTAGGGGTGAGAGGAGTGAAAATTCTGATTTCTAGAGATGTTACCTTTGATGAGAATAGCTTCCCATATAAAGAAAAACATCCCAATCCTGATATAGCCATCCCTGAACCAGCCACACCAAATAATACCAGTGAGGTAGCTTTACCTGACCCCATAGAGCCTGCTGCCCCTCCTGAACCTGACCATGAAGATGATCCAGCCCCTGCCCATGATGCCCATGTAGATGAGCCTATAGAACACCCTGAAACTGAGGGAGAGGTGGAGCATTATGAGCAGACAGAACAAGAGACCTTGAGCAACTATATGTTGACTAGAGATAGGGAGAGAAGGGAGCCCAGACCTATTACTAGATATGGATATGCTGACCTAGTGTATATTGCTTAGTAGCAGCTAGAGAGGTTGCCCACCCTGAACCAGAAACTTACCAAGAAGCCATGAGATCCAAGGATAGACTAAAGTGGTTAGAAGCCAAGAAAGATGAGATGAACTCCCAGTGACCAATAAAACCTGGACCTTAGTTAAAAAGCCTGAGGGTAAGAAAATAGTGAAGTGTAAGTGGCTTTTGAGAATTAAGGAGGGTCAGAATGAGGGTGATCCACCTAGGTATAAGGCAAGGCTAGTTGCCAAAGGGTTTACTCAAAAGGAGGGAGTGGATTACACTGAGATTTTCTAACCTGTTTTAAGTTCAAAACTATCAGAATAATACTCTCTATGGTTGCAGTGTATGATCTTGAACTCGAGCAGATGGATGTGAAGACAGCCTTCCTCCATGGTGATCTAGATGAGGAGATATACATGGAGCAGCCAATTAGTTTTGAAGACAAAAGGTACCCTGATCACATCTGCTACTTAAACAAATCCTTGTATGGTCTTAAACAAAGTCCTAGACTTTGGTATATCAGGTTTGATACTTATGTTTTGAGCCTTGGATTTGTGAGAAGTGAATTTGATGCATGCTTTTATTTTACTCAGCTTGAAAATGACCATGTATACTTGCTCCTCTATGTTGATGATATCTTGTTGATTTCTAAGTCTGTTAGTAAGATACAAAAACTGAAAAAAGACCTAAGTAGGGAATTTGAAATGAAAGACTTAGGGAAGGCTAGGAAAATCCTTGGCATGATAATTGAAAGGAATAGAAATGACTGTTTCTTAAAAATACATCAGAAACCATATCTGGAAAAGGTGATTGCTAAGTATGGTAACATGAACAGTAAACCTGTGAAAGTGCCTATTGCTCCTCATTTCCTGTTAAGTAAGATTAAGTCCCCAAAGACTGATTCTGAAATTGTGAGAATGGAAACAATGCCATATGCAAATGTGATTGGTTCATTGATGTATGCCATGATTAGTACTAGGCCAGATTTGTCATATGCCATTTCATTGTTGAGTAGATTCATGTCAAATCCTGGCATGGATCATTGGTTGGCTTTAAAGCATGTTGTAGCTTATGTGAAGTCCACTTAGGATACTGGTTTGTGCTACTCTAAGAGAAAAAATGTGCTAGAACTTGTTGGGTATGTTGATGCAGATTTTGGTGGAGATAGGGATTGTAAAAAGTCTACAACTGCATTTTATTTCACTTTTGGCATGAATTGTATTAGTTGGAAGTCTCAAATGCAGTCCATTGTTGCTATGTCCACAACTGAATCTGAGTATATTGCATTGAGTGAATCAGTAAAAGAAGCAATGTGGTTAAAGGGATTGTTGGCTGAATGTAAATTGTGTGATAGCAGTCCTACTGTCTTTTCTGATTCCCAATCTGCTCTTTGCCTGGCTAAAAACCATGTCTATCATGAACGTTCTAAGCACATAGATATTAAGTATCATTTCCTTAGACAGCATGTAGAAACTGGTGACATTAAATTGTTGAAAGTTGGTACTGAAGATAACCCTGCAAACATGGGAACTAAAGTGATCTCAAGCATCAAGTTCAAGCACTGCTTGAACCTGTTGTTTGTAGGTTAGTGTGCTTGTTTGTGTTTTGCAGGTGGAGAGCGGTAACTCTAGTTCGATATGCACTTGTCCCCGGCGAGGAGGCGGTGGCGGAAGCAGCTGGTCTGACCTGGGGAAGATAGCAGTCTGCTCAGGCCAAAGCTTCAGGTGGAGATTTGAAGGATTTGAAGTTGTTGCCTGGTGCAGGGGAGCGTCGCTGAAGGTGCGAGTAAGTCGTTGCTGTTGGAGCTCAATTCGTTGCTAAAGGTACATCAAGTGGAACGCTGTCGTTCTGGAGAAAGCCGAATCTCGCGCGCTGGTATTCGTCGCTAATCCGTGGCTAAAGCTCTGATCGTCCAATCAGATTGAAGTATCGTTGGCGCGCAGATTGGCCAGCATCTGACGGTCCGAGTTTGATCCATCAAGCGAGATCCAACGGCTGCTGCTCATCTCCTACAAACGGATATAAGCTCGAGCAGAATCACATTAGGGTTCATCCTGCGTTCTTCTTCTTCGATTAAATCCTCTCATCTCTGCGATTCTCCGTCCACGATAGTTTAGGGCTTCGGTTCGGATTGTACTGTATGCGAGATTGAGAGTATAGAGTCCTCGACTGCGAGTTTCACTGGATTGAAGAGTGTGTACCCGAGATTCAACTTCCGGCGCGTTTTGGCGATTCCGACGACAAGAGGATAGTGCATATCGAGTCTGAGTCGCTCAACGTGGATTAGGCACGAAAGTGCTGAACCACGGGCCTTATATTGGTGTGTCATTTTCCATTATTGTTCGATTTCAATTTCTAGGGTTCTTGACTTTAAATTGGGAATTGACTGATAAATTGGATTAACTTGGACTGTTAATAGAGATTAAAACCCTACAGAAAGATGTGGAGTGTCCAAATACCCATGTTATACAATAAGGATTTGGCTTGGGAGAGGTCTGTTCATAAAATCAGAGAGCTTATTGGCCTTCCTGAGATGGGAATACCCCTTTATAATTTCATTCACCGGTTCCTAAAGCTCTTAATCTGACTGCTCGTGTTAAGCCAATTACCTGCGATATTTTGACAGTAAAGCTGACAACAAATCCAGATTTTAAGTGGGAGGACAACGTTGATCGTTGTGTAGCCCTTTCGGGTTATCGTGGAAGATAATGACCGGAAATATATTCTCCATCATGAGTATTTCATGCTGACGAAACAATACTCATGAAATATAACACCGCTGACAATACATCTCATTAAATTGAAATCGGAAAACTAAAATCAAATTCAAAACATAAAGATAAATAAAAAGATCCACGGCGTATGAATTGAATACCTAGTTTAGATTTTGGAATCGGAAAATATACGATGAAACCCTAGCCTCTGCGTCGCGATTGAAGATATAGAACTAAGAATACCAAAAGAGGAACTCGAAAAGGAGTGTGAACTGAGTTACAAAAGGGAAAAGATATATTTATAGTCACACAAGATATCTATCTGTTTACAATATACGAAAGGTTCAACAAATAAATACACCAAGATCTCAAGAGTTTCGAATGTGATTAAATCAATAACCCGAATCCACTTCTAATTTAACAGAAGAAGAAAAAATTGTGTACTGTGACTTGTATATATATGCTTCGGTCGTACACGATTAGGAAATATGGACAACCTAATTTATTTATTTTTACTTTATTTTATTAGGGTCCCAAAAAATTCACCCCTTTTAAAAAAAGGGAGCTTTTATTCATAGATAGATTATAGATAAATGATTTGAGTCCAACAAAAAATCAAAGCAATAACAAAAAGCATCAACTTCCTTATTAAATTCCATCCAGCGTCTCCCTCTAGAAAGCTTGAATGCTCTCTGCAGCACCAGAGTTCCTCTTGCATTCAGTAAGGATGTCCATTAAGAACTGGCACTTGCTGATGTCATTGCGTTGGCTGTTCAGACACTGGAGTTACATTTCCCAAATTGTCAGCCCAAACAAACACAACTTAACAGCTGCAAACAAAAATGGTAATTTCATCAAAACTCACATCACTGAGAGCTTTCATATTGTGCTGACAAGCATCAGCAGTGCCTGGGTTGATCATAGCCGCAGGTGCCCGAACTTCCTCCATCTTGATGGTCCGAGGACCCATTATAGCGTCAACTGCCCTGTGAGCGATACTAGTTCCAACACCCCAGCCGATGCCTGAAATCACAAGATGAAAAAAAAAATGATAACTATAATTAAACAAACACTGAGTTCAAAAATGAAAAATGAAAAAAGAAAAAAAAAACTCCGGCTTTAAGATCTCACCATCAGCAATGGCTGACCCAAGGCCTCCTGTCACAGAACCGTTACTGGTAGGCTGTGCATTTGGTGCCGGTGCTGGTGCTGGAGACTTTGCAACTGTAGCATTTTGTATTAGTACTGCTGACTCTATCTATTGAAATATTTTAACAACGGCAAAATGGCATACAGTGAAGCATCTAAGTTATACTTCAGTTACCTGGCTTCGGCGGGCTTCGCCGCGCAACTGGAGATGACCTAAATCCTGCATAAAAAAAAATATGCATTTTCAAAGAGGTGACCAAATTAAGAAACAATCAAAAGCAGGTGTGACAAATGATGCAGTGAAGATAAAGACTTGCATATAGAAAAGCATGAAATTTCAATCGATCAAATCCAATCATGAAATAAACAACAAGCAGTTAAATTTCATTTTAAAGCAAATAAAAAACCCTAGAATTTGAAAATCGAAGATGTCCAGAAACATAAACATTCACAAAATCTGATAACACTGCAACACCAGCATTGCGATACCTCCACCTCCACCGGAGCTTCGACGACCCATTTGGATGATTAAATTTGAACGTACAGAAAAGCCATTGGATGTTGATATTTATGTTCGTAGTTTAACGTGGAGAACAAGCTCCGTGAGCGACTCTTCCGCGATCAATTACTTCCATATCTGGCTTCTTCTCGAAGCTTCCAATTCCATTTTTCATTTTTATTTATCCTTTTTCAGTTTTATTATTATTTAATTATCCACATATTATCTTCTTCTTTTTTTTTTGTTAAAATTATCCACATATTATCGGAGAAAAGAAAACTGATGCATTTTCTGTTGTTCGTATTTATCGATATAATTTTTTTAAATTATATTACGATTTTTATCCGAAATTTCCCTTTAGATGAAAATTAACCTAAAATAAATTTTTTTTATCAAAGAGAGCATGATGCGCAACCGGTTGCAGTTAGCCGTTTTCCGCTCCGGCTTGCGGCTCTCCGGCTTCGCTTCTGCCGCCGCGCCGGAAGCCAAAACCACCTATTCAACGCATCCGCGGCCACGGAACAGTGCGAGATCCTGTTTACGCGCTGCAGCATTCAGCAGCCTCCCTCGATTGTCGCAAACAAGTAATCGTGATGCCGATGGTGATTTGGTGTTTCGTTTTATGCAGAATTTTAGCTACTTAGTTAGAGAGATTGAAAAAAATCCTAGGAATTTTGTTGCGTTGCGTCGGATTGATGATGTGTTGAAGGGTGTTGAGAGGCTGGATTGTGTTTGTTTGGTTTTTGTTGTTAGAGGATTGTGCAGGATTAGGAAGCTGCAAAGGGCGAAGAATGTGATGATGGAAATGAAGAGGAGAAGCGAATTTTGTAACTATTTTTTGTATAGTGTGGTGTTTGATTGTTTGGTTAAAGATGGTAGGATTGATGAGGTGGAGATTGTGTGGAATGATGTTTGTGGAAAGGAGAAGGTAATAGATTTTTCTGGTTATGTTGTGTATCTTTGTAAATTTGGGGATTTGAGTGGAATTAAGTGGGTGTGCGAGAGGATTTTAAAGGATGGGAAAGTTTTGGAGGATCGGAGTTACGCTGCTTTGGTTGGTGCTTTGTGTAGGCATGGTGAGGGGAGTTTGGCGAAAGGAATGATTCACGCGATGGATCGCACTGGGGTGAGAGCGGATGATTTGACATACTTTGTGATGTATCAGTGCTATTGTAGAAACGGGGATTTGGATGATGCGGATTGGATTTTGAGGCGATTGATAAAGAGAGGGTTTAAGATGGATGTATGTGCGTTTGGGAGTTTTATGTACGGGTTGTGTAAATCTGGTAAGTTTAGAGAGGCCGACAAGCTGTTTCGCAAATTGACAAGAAATGGTAGTGTCAAGAGTTATTCTGAAGATGAGTTGACGAGGTTGGGTAGGAGAGCTATCTTTCAGTTAGACTTCACAGGGGACGTTTTAGTGGTGATGGCTTATGAAACATATTTCCGGTCATTGTGTAGTGTTGGGAAGCTTGATGAGGCCCAAAAGCTTTTCAAGGAGATGATGAATATGAGCATTGTACCACAAACATGTGTTTATGCTTGTTTTATAAAGGCTCTCTTCAATGCTGGTCGAGATTCAGATGCTGTCAAGTTCTTTAATTTGGAGAAAAAGAAGCAGCACATTTGTACAGATGAGATCCTCGGATCTTTTGTGAGAGGATTATGTGAAACTGGGAGAGTGAATGATGGTTTAAAGATGTTTGATGAGGTAGTTTTGAAAGGTAATTTTATCGGGGGCACACATATTTGCAATAATATACTGAGTAGTTTCTGGAAAGAAAACAAAGTGGTGGAAGCAGAGACATTGTTCAAGAGGATGAATGGTGGTGCAAGTGGATTGCCTGATTCATCAACTTACTCCATTATGATTCATGGGTTCTGTCACCAAGGAAATATCATGAAGGCACTCAGATTATTCGAAAAAATGTTAGGAAGTAAAGTCTCGATCAGCAGGAGTCTGTATGAAGAACTTATCAATGATTTATTTCATCAAGGACGGCTCATAGAGGTGCATAAACTTCTTAACAGCTTGCTTGAAAATGGACATGTGGTATCATTTGATGACTGGGATCGGGCTTTTCATTCATACATGACATTGACAAGGTGAAGTTTATTGGCTGAAATCGGAAGCTGTTCAAGGATGTGCAATGGTTAAGTAGCTGGCTGTATAGGATGATCCATGCTGCTTGATTTCTACTGGTTTATTGGCTTTACTGATGCTGCAGATTTTTTGTGTGTTGGTCTCCTGCCATGATGGGTACTGTTATATCGTCAAATGATGCCATCTATTCTTTTTCTTTTGTGGCTGTAAATCAGGTAGGTTAACTGAGGTTCTCATGTCTCATGTAAATTGTAGCTTCTTATTTTTGGAAACAGTTTATATTACCTCTTTCAGAAAAGAACTTTCCCATTCCACTGTTGTTATTTGGAGTGTAGGCAAAAGCAAACCAGCCCTGACCCTGAATTGGTATGAAAATTCAAGCAAGACTGAATCGCACTTGAAGAAAACCCTAGACTTATATCAGTCAGATGACCCTAAGTGATATATTTGGTCTCAATTAACTCCTGAAGGTCAATAGAGGCAATATGTCCTGGAGTAAATATTGAAGATCACTGCCCTGGTTACATCTTGGTAATATTTCTTTTTACATTTATTCAATTTCACCATATTAATTCTACTAGCATTAGTTGCGAAAGGAAATAGGAACATGTAAACCTGAATGTAATAACTTGGAAAGCATGCATCAAAACAATGGAGTAAATATATTTACCTCGAATATATTTGTATAAATGTAGCTTACGAAGTATGTATTTGAACATTTGCAATAAGCCTGGTAATTTTACTTAATGTATCACGAGATGCTCTAGTCTCTGAATGATTCTCTCCACTAATGCAAGTTCTAATAAAAATACTCTTTCTTATCAGATCATCAGCAATCCCATACTCGCCGCCTCTTAGCATGAGCTTGGCTCTCGTTTCCAGCACTGTTGCTCTCAACAGCGCTAGTTCCTGCCATAAGGAAGGATTTAGTTGCGCATTTGTCTGAGCGGGCCTCCAACACAGTGATTTATCCAACCACCTTTTCACCGGGGTAACAAATTCCTGGTCAACAGCTTCTAGAGCGTTGATGGATAAACGGAGAAGTTCTAGAGCAGGGGTGCTTCTTGAAAAAGTGACGAAGGTCCTGATTGCAAGAGGTAGCGCTATTTCTTTGATGAATGCCAGTAAATCAGATACTTTCAGCTTGACCGTTGTGGGATTCCCGAATCCAAATATCAAGAAACAGGAGGCCCAAAAATGTTCTGAATGAAGATGAATAGACCCACGGCTTATTAGAGTTTGCACAATGGCTTCAGGTTCTCCACCAAAAGCTCTTTCACGAGCATAAAGCTTGATGAGCTCATTGAAGTGGATATGCCCTGGTTTGTTACTAACTCGTGCAATATTGAATCTAACAAGCAAGGAGACTGCTTCTGTTTCGGATTTCTTGGAGTATGATGTGGAGAATCCACAGGTGACGCAACCCATGATTCTTTTACAAAACCAGGAGTCTTTATTTTTTTCAAGGATCTTTTGGGCTGCTATGGTTAGCAAGGAAAAAGGAACTGGTGCTGGAGCACACCATGCTCCTGCAAAGACCATCAGAGTTGGCAAACTTTTAGGGCCATCGTTATGATCAAATATTGAGAAGCAAAACTCAAGTAACTGCCAGAGGACTGTCTTTCGTTTTACAAGATCACTTCTCTTACTTTTGGTAGAAAAATCTGCAACAGGCATTCTATTGATTGTGTCCAATAGCCTGCATGGACTAATAGGGAGCTCGGTTAAAATTGCTCCAACAATAGCCAGGCTCAGTGTTGATCTTTGGAGTTTTTCCTCTAAGACCCTTAAAGCACCTATGTCTGGACTCGAATAATCTTTACGATCTCGCTGCATTAATGACATTGCCTCTACTCCTGATAAATAAGATAGTGTCATCGGTTCCAGATTAAGAACTCGAGGAAGACGCGTCGATATAATGATGTGAGTCTCACCACCAAAACGCGGAAGAAGATCCATAACAAGTTTACTATCCCACCAGTCTTTCTCACTCTCTAAATTGTCAATGATCACTAAAAAGGGAATATTTCTCATCAGTTCTTTTCGTACACGAAAGATGGCAGCTTCCTCCTGCTCTTCAAAACTCTTATTTCTGTTACTATCTATACAATTCTCTATACCGACATCTACCTCCAGGAAAGGCCAGAGATTCAGGTAATTTTGTCTTAAGTATTTGCTTTCTCCTCCTATCCACAATACCATCTTATAGCGCTGGTGATATCTGTAGGCAAATTCAAGAAGAAGCTCGCTCTTGCCAATTCCAGGTTCCCCGGAAACACATGCAATCCCTTTTCCATACTGTATTATTGGGTATCTTTTTCTCCTACTACACCTTTTGTTATTCTTCGTCTTTGTCAATTGTTTCTGTACTTGGGGATAATTACAGGTCTGCAACTCTATTTCATTTTCGGACTCTTTCCACTCCACTGGTTCTTTTCCCTTTCTACTACTGCCACCGTCTATCCT
Source organism: Rhodiola chrysanthemifolia (assembly GCA_033675395.1). NCBI lineage: Eukaryota > Viridiplantae > Streptophyta > Magnoliopsida > Saxifragales > Crassulaceae > Rhodiola > Rhodiola chrysanthemifolia. The sequence goes on from CM066204.1 coordinate 19,611,715, forward strand.
GAAGCTTGCTGTTCTCTCCCCAGCCGAACCTCTCCTCGTGCAACCAAGCTTCAAATTTTTTCTCCTGGGCTTAGTATGGAGATCAAAGTAGTCCTTTTCCCGCTCTCCGCCTACATCACCGAAAAGAATGAACTCAAGTTCAGAAAGCTCCTTCAGCCTACCAACGAAATTATCATTTCTAGGAAAAGGAAATTCCTCCCTGTCAGCCTTTTCACGCCACTTTGTCAACCGGTCAACAACACTTCGTCTTCCTAACCGAAGTGCAATGAGTGTGACAGTCCTAAAAATGCAATCCCTCCAGCTACCATCTTGACCCTCCAGCCTCCAGTCATCGTCTCGTGTAAGAGCACAAACAGCTTCTTTCCACTCATTCTCCATGCCTCCGTATGTATGCCATAGTTCCCCTCCATGTTTCTCCCACATCTCTCCCCTCCTTTCAACGATATCCCGCACAAGACAATCACCTGGGCCTAAATCAAAATATATCGGAACCAGATTCTTTTTACCTGAAAAATATCGCATATCTTCGATGGCATATGGGTTTCGGAAAGATTTTCTAGTCAGAATTACCACTCCAAAGGCGGACGCATCCATTGCCTTGTCAATTACTCCGTGTTTTCTGGAACTCCTACTCTGAGCTCTATCACATACAAAGCAGCTTACTCCTTGAACCTCCAAATCAGCTCGAAGCCAATGTGCAAATCTCAACAGAGAACGTTTACGACTGTGCAGACCAATGAAAACATCATAGCTCCTCATTCTGCTATGTGATATCGAAGCCGAACTCGGAGTGCACGGAGCTGCAATGTCACAGCCAGATCTGTTAGGCCTTTCTCTGTGCACGAAAAGAGAGGCATGCTCACTGCCATGAAGAGACGATAAGCTATTTGAGACACCAACAGGAGCATATGAGTTGAATATTTCGCGAGAATCTTCACGATTTGAGACACCAACAGAGGCATGCTCGCCGTTTAACCCCGTACCGTCCAAATGAATTTCTGATCTCTTTGATTCGGATAATTGAGAAGCTGGTGAAGATGGAGAGAACAAAGGTGACTGATAGGCTGAGTAAAATGCTGAAGATGATGAGGACAAGTTCCTTAATGAAACAACTTGCGGCTGTGACACGAACCGGCTACTTTCTTGTTCGAGATCCATATGATTGGGCACTCTAAATATGTACTACACCAACATTGCATTCTATACAAGGAAGCCTACACTGGAAAAATACCAACAGATAAGTAATATCAATGTCTGATATACATTTTAATAAAATGTGAAATGTCAAAGAGAAAAAACATGTTCTCAATAAAAAGAAAAAATTGAAAGTTATGTTCCCTAGCAACTTTCTGACAGTTGCCTGAACTTCAATTTCGAAACCGAAATAAGGTTAACATAAACTAGTGCACTCAAAATGATAATGCTAAAGCCTAAAACTACAGTATCACGGCACTAAATTACGCAAAAATAGGTTCAACAAGCAAAAAATGCCTGAAAATTCAAGTCAAGTTTTGTAGTGATTCTCAGCCAACACCAGCCCAAAAATCACTAACAAAAAAGGTTATAACTTGAAGCTCCTTGCACATGTGAAACGCATAATGCAGAAAGTCAATCACATTCCAGTAACAAAAATGATCAATTTGAAAAGCATCAAATTCAGAAACAAGTCAACAATGTAACCCTAAACTTTGGAGCAACTCAACAACAGCTCATCATTGAAACAGATCTACGAAGAAAAACAGTAACTTTACATACAAAAATGCACAAGCAAAAGAATTATTCAGCAGTCAGATCTGGGGAAGCAAAATTTACTTACTTGGGGCAAAACGTGCAGCGGAGAGAGCATTAAGCTGTGACGTTAGTGGAGGAGCTGAAATGGGGTTTAACCGCCATGTCCAGGCATTGGAGGAGTGATTGTGATTGATTGATCGGTTGATGAATTGATGGATTGGATTTGTGGAAGGCAGAAGATGAAACTGAAGAAAATAACGACAGAGAAATCACTGAGAGAGTCAATTTCAAATTTCTACGCTGATTCTATCCTTGCCGGTTCAATTAAGTTCGGTTCAATTTCCCTAATAAAATGTAAAATAAATTACGTTGCCCTATTTCCTAATCGTGTACTATTGGCGAACAAAACTCGGCCCGATCCGATCCGGTCCGGTCCAGTCCGGTCAATATCGGATTTAATTCAATTCGGTATGAGTTTCGGATCGGATTAGGTTGAGGATTGAGTTATTCGATTTTATAAGTGGTATAAAAAATACTAGATTTTTAACAACATTCGAACCTTACACCTCATCTGAATAAATGTGACTACCATACCAATTAATCTATTTGTTTTTTCGTGCAGTATCACATCACATATGAATAAGTAAATCGTTTGCAATGAAAAATAAAACTGTAATACTTACTAAACTTTACATCATAAATTAGTGATTTAAGCTTATATTTTTAAAGTATTTATATCATGATAGATGACGTTGAATATCTTATGTTTTTTATAAATTTTAGTTTTATGGTCGAATTTGGGTTCCATAATTGATCCGATCTTTCGGTCCGGATTTGAATTCAAATAAATGATCCGATTATTATTTCGGTCCGGTTAAGAACGAGCCCAACCCGTCCCACGCACGCCCGCCCCTATCGTGTACGACCGAAGCGTATATAAATAATAAGCCACAGTTCATACAATTCTTATCTCCGCATATATTTTTTTTATTCTTCCATCACGAAGCAGAGGCTAGGGTTTCATCGCCATCTTTTCCGGTTCCAAAATCTGAACTTGGTATGCCGTCGATCCCTTTTTTTTATCTCTATGTTTTGAATATGATTTTAGTTTCCTGGTTTCAATTTCATGAGATGTATTGTCTGTGCTGTTGTGTAAGCCGCGAAGGTGTTTAATTTGTATGAATTTTACTTTTCTGTTAGGGTTTGTGTATTGGTATGCTGGTTTATCTGATTGATTAGCTGGCGATTTGGGCTAGTTGTGTCTGATTTTTTACTCTGATGGTTTATTTCATATTAATTTTTGATGAATATGTGGATACTCGTTGATGTTGATAGTTAGACGAAGTTAGGTTAGGGTTTTGTCTTGAAGTTGATTTTGTTTTGTTTTTTTGTATGTAGGCGAGTTTTTTTGGACTGTAAGTTTTCCTTTGTGCTATCTGTGAGAAGAATAGTACAAATTAGATGAGATGTTCAGTTTTGTATATTTGATTGGATTTGTTCTTCTTTGATGCAGAAGTTTGAATTTGAATCTCTGACTTGAGAGAGAGACTATGCCACATCTTGGTGGAGGTGCTGAGGCGCATGCACGATTTAAGCAGTACAGAGCAAACTCAAGTTTGGTGCTTACCGCGGATTCACAACCCCGTGACACTCATGAGCCGACAGGAGAGCCTGAGTCGCTGGATGGGAAGATTGACCCTAAGACTTTTGGTGAGTTGGACGAGAAATTGAAGGAACTGGATTTGCTTACTGACCAGCCCACTAGACAAGAGGAGGAAAGTGTGCTCAAAGGTGTTTACCAACCTAAAACAACAGCATATGAAGCTATGCTTAGTATCATTGACCAAGAGCTGGGTGGGCAGCCTCCTAGTGTTGTTAGTGGTGCTGTTGATGAGATTCTGGCAGTCTTAAAGAACGAGTCTCTAAAAAAATCGGAGAAGAAAAGAGAGATTGAGAAGTTGTTGCATCCAATCAACGACACGACCTTTGATCGATTGGTTTCCATTGGGAGGCGGCTGATAACCAATAATCAAGACGGGGGAGATGGTCCTGCTGTGGGTGCTCTACTGGTAAATGGAGATGATGATAACAAAACTTGTCACGTCCTCTAAGATTATAGTCCTGTTACTTGTCTATCCTTTTATGGAACACATAACTGTTAGCTATACCAATGACAAAATCAGTTTCACATCTGAAGGTGCATCCTCATCATGCTTTTTTGAATCATAGAAAATAATCATGAGAGATGATCAAAAAAATCATGCACCTCCAGCATGATCTTTTTGATCATAGTTTTGATCCTCCCATGATTTTTTTTTTGTAAAAAAAATCACTCTCATGATCTTTTTTTAGTTTTGATCATGAGACGTGAACCAATCGCAACGCGACACGTGTCATGTGTAAGAAACAGTACAGTTTTTATTTTGATCTTGCAACGAATATATCTTCTAAATTACAAAGTAAAAAAATCAAAATAAATACTAATATTCGTAATTTTGATATATTTTTATTAATCTTAACATTAATGAGCTATAATTTATGTAGTGATGAGAGGGATTGATGATAAACTTTTTTTTTTTATTATGAGTGGGATGCATGTGATTGAAAAAACCATGAGGGATGATTAGATGAAAGAGAGAAAGGATGAAAGAGATGGATGACATGATTTTTTTTATCAGGGTGGGGATGCTCTTAGCATAAATTTATAAAATTGAAAATTTGAGAAACAAGTACTGTAAAACAAAAGGCTGCATAGCATGTATAAGAATGGACACATAGTCGACAGAACGTGGTCAAGTGGTTGAGACAGTACGCCCTAAATATTTTACTATGGTCTTGCATTCCTTAAGAAAGGACATGAGGCCAGTGAAATTTGATCCTCAGCATTAGAACTACCATCAGAATCCATCTTTGGACCCTCAAGAAGCCCTCCAAGAAGCTCACCAGGGTCATAAAAAAACTCCACTTTCACAACCTTCATTTTATCATCCACCTCAAAAATCCCAATCCCATATAATTGGACCATTTCGCCAGTGGGGGCATGACCCTTGAAAGGTCCTTCCATGAAACCCCAATGCCTAAACTTGTACATTATCCGAGGAGGGCCCGAGTAGACCTCGAAAATCTCAATAGCGAAACCCCGAGGAAATGCCGTAGTGAAGGCCAATTGAGATGACGCGAATGTCTCTACATCCGGGTTATAAGTTCTATATTTTTCGGGTAGCGATGTTTGGAGCAAATTGTTATAGCCTCCGCCCAAGTCTCGAATTTCTTGCAAGTTCAACCACTTCCTTCCTGTTAATTTCGTGAAACATCATAACCTTTGAATGCTGAATTAAGAGAGACTACAAAACTTATATTGTTATAAAATATTAGTATACCGTTAAGGCTGAAACTGTACTTATCGGCGTCGATTGACTTGCGATCTTCCACACGTTGTTTGTGAAAACTCTCCATTTCCCAGGTTTTAACAAGATTTTGAACCATTTCCTCTAGTGATCCTTCTGGCCATACCTTCAGAATTACATAGATTTTGAAACTAAATTCTACTTATAAGCGCAGTTCAAGCATTCATGATTATAAGTAGCGGAATTATACCTTGGTTCGGCCTTCTTCGAAAAGCTTATTAGCAACATCGTAATTCGGAGCCTCGCCGTATCTCCATACGGTATTAACTTCTCCTTTGCCGTAGAGAAACGATCGATACTTATCGGTTTTTTCTGATGAAGAACTCATAGCTAGAGCTTTAAAAGTGCAAGGATAATGAGTTTTTGTAAGTGACTTATTTCTCTACTTGCATTGGGATAGTTTAAGTGTTGATTTATTTATAGGAGCAATTGGATGAGAATCTGTATTTGAATTTAATGCACTTTGGTCAAAATCTTCCATCAATGTCGGGCCCATTAAGTTCGTCATTTTGTACCTTGTACATTCGGATGTTGAACTTTAGCACTTAATATATCATTTAATCATCATTGTTAATTTAAAGTTTAAATGGGTCGTGTGGAATGCATTTTGACATCATTTGGAGTGACGAATGAGATTACGTATATTGCACTAGTTATTTGAATGCAGAGATGGCTCAAGCTCAAAAATTGTAACCATTACACAAGGTGACAAAAATAACGCGCGAGGCGTGATGATAAAAGTACTCACGCGCGAGGCGGGACAAGGAATCGAAAAAAAGAAAATTGGTGGTCCAGGACTCGAATTCAGAGCGTAAGGATTCAATCATCTTAATAACCAACAGCCTGTTGGCGTTGAGCCGATCGTGTTTGATTATGTATAATCCAAGCACTACAAATTTCTGGGAATTTACCGTCTCAGATTTCCGTCAGTAAAACGCCACGTGTGAAGCTGACGGAAAAAAATACGTTACATTTACGGCAATATTCCGTCATTGAAATGATATTCGTTACATTTCCGTCAACTCTCCGTGACTAAAAGTTCCGTCTCCACAATTGAGGTGGAACATTGACGGAATTCAGCAGACGAAAAGTAGACGGAAATTAGATGGAAATACTGGATCTGTTATATTCGTGTAATTTCCGTCCATATTCCGTCATTAATGTTAACGTTAATATTCCCACTATATTTCGTCATTAATGTTACCGTTAATATTCCCACTATATTCCGTCACAAAGTTTGTAAGTCTTAATAAAAAGGAAAGAAAAGAAAAGGCGCCTCGATACGAAATTTAAATAAAAGGCGCCTCAAAACTAATTTGGATGGTAATTTCAAAATACGAAAGCGCTTCAAATTGAAAGCGCTGCGTGATTATAGGTAATTAACGGCGCTTCTTAAGAAACGCCGTTTTATGTTACACATAAGACAACGTTTCCATTAGAAGCGCTGAAGTATATTCCACATATCACAGCGCTTTAAATAAAAGCGCCGTCATAAGATGATTGTTTGAAAGCGTTTTATGTGAAAACGCTGTGTTTTACTTACTTTCGTTGGCGCTTTTTATAGAAGCGCTATCAATGTGATACCTAAAAGCTTAATCACAATTTCAGATCTAGAACTGCTCCTCCATTCTCTTTCTTCGTAATTTCAGTGCAGTTTTTTTTTTTGCAATCGTAACTCCTTGGCAGAGGATCGAGAACGATGAATTCGATTCTATCGCCGCTCGATCTGGTCTCCGCTCTCCTCACCGGTCAAATTGAGAAGCTCAACATCAGTTCATACTCCGCTGCTGATGCGGCTGAAATCCTCTCGCAGAATCGTCAGATTGTTATGATATTGACGACCTTCGTCGCTGTGTTGATCGGCTGCGTTGTGGTTCTTGTCTAGCGGAGATATGCGTCGCCGAAGTCTAGGGTTGTGGAGCCTGTTAAGCCGGAGCCGGAGGTTGAGGTTGATGATAGGAAAAAGAAGGTTCCTATCTTCTACGGGACTCAGACTGGTACGGCTGATGGATTCGCTAAGGTATGGAAATTTCTCATCTGTACTGGCTTGGTCGGTTGTAATTACCTCCTGCTCGATGTGATTGTTAATTTTTGTGGTTGTTGTTATAGGCACTGGCTGAAGAGGCTAAGGCTAGATATGAAAAAGCTGTCTTCAAAGTTGTTGATTTGGTACATATCCATTCGAACACATTTAAGTTTGTAGAAAAATTAAGTCTACTTATCTTGACATTCCGGATGACTGACTTGTTCTGAGAAATGAAATTGTGCAGGATGACTATGCGGCTGATGATGAGGAATATGAGGCCAAGCTTAAGAAAGAGAGCATAGCTTTCTTCTTTCTGGCCACGTGAGTTTTTTCTTTTGATGTTCATTACTGCCAATAACGATTTTGGACTCGCCTTGTGGATGAGCAGGACAGATCCGATGCGCTTGGCTGACACATTATCAAATGAGAATGAAGAATCCTGCACAACGTATAACATGCTGAAGGTGAATTGTGTTGTAGGCCGTGCAAAATTAAATTTTTTAAGCTTGATAGTCTCCAAATTATTGTGGTTCCAATGAACTTAACAGAATACAAAGTCCTTATAATGATGGACTGCCAAATGTTTCCAATGAACTTAACAGAATACAAAGTCCTTATAATGGTTGATTCTCATCTAGTTTATATCAAATATTTTAGCCTTTTGATGTCTTCACCTATTCAATGTCTCCATTTGACCATATCATTCTTTGTTTCGCAAGGAATTGAATCATTTTTCAAGTTAGGAGTTTCTATATACTTCGAAGATGACGGGGCGACTCCGGAACTTTTTTATCATTTAGTACATAACTACATATCGAGTTCTCTTCAATAGAACTCGATATGTCAAGTGTTCCCACAACATTCTATAATACTGAACCCCTAGTCGTGCAACCTCTACGTACACATTACTTTTCTTTATGTATAATTCACTGTCAGTTTTTTGTGTGTGATGAAATATATCTTTTTGATCTCCGGTTGAAGCGAAACATATAATCTTGTCTTGTTGTATTTGTAATGTGGCAGAGGTTCTGCAGGTAGAGGTTCAGGTGGTTTGTCACAAACAAGGTTAACTGCCATGCGCCAACCTAGAACATTGAGAGCCAGGAAAGACAGCAGCAAACACTGTCTCACGGCGACAGTCATCAAGCCGAGGAAGTGTACAGGCCAGCTATGCATGCTCAACAGGATCCAATTCCTGTTCAACTGGACGAGGGGAGAACTTTCCCACCACGCAATGAATATGAGGAGGACGAACTTCTGAATTTTTATGAATAGACGTTCCAGGCGGATGTGCAGGGCAACGACCAGTGTCATGAGGGATCTCAGGAAATTTTGGGAAATGATGACGAAGGAGGTCATTACACACCGCTGTCGGCTTTTGAAATAGGAGAACCATCAGGTACCGACGGACAAGATGAGATCACACTGGAAGGTTTCATGTCAGAGGACGCTCGAGCGTGGATTGTCCCAGCTGGTGATGACAATTAAATTTTGTGTTTGTTTTAAAATGCAATTAAATTTCAATTAATGTAATTAAAATGCAATTAAAATTTCCAATTAGTATTTTAATTATTAAATAATTATTAATTATTTTAATTAAAATGCAATTAATATAATAATTAGCAAAATTTCAATTATATTGGAAAATGTATCTGGTGACGGAATTTTGAGGGAAAATTGAGGGAAAATCACTGCTGACGGAATGTTCCTGGAATAATGACGGAATTTAATTATTGACGGAAACATATGGGAATAATGACGGAATTTAATTATTGACGGAATATAGACGGAATATTGATGGAATTTATGCATGCCGGAACATTGTGGGAAATTAGACGGAAATTTACACCGGAAACTCGACGGACGTGTGATGGAAATTTGTGAGACGGAATGTTGACGGAATTTCGACGGGAAAGTGACGGAATTCGATGACGAAATCGTGACGGAATCAAATTTCCGCCGGAAAAAACGCCGTCATCTGTGTTTGTGACGGAATTTTGCCGGAATTTTCGAATTTTCCGTCAACTTTCCATCACTTTTCCGTCACTTTCTTGCTGGCGGAATTTTTGAGAAAATTAGTAGTGAAGGAAAGGTACGTGCTTGGCTGAGGCACACGTTCTCAGTTTGAATGATATTGCATTTCCAGTTGAACATGCTAACATGACAAGATACGTGCCGTGGAATGTAGATGACATCGGAAATTTCTCATGTCTCAAATATTGTCATATAAATCAGACGAATAATGCCACATGCATCCCTAAAGATAGTTTTTTTTTTGCTGTTCTAAAGATAGTTTTAAACACCAATGTAACAAATTGCAAGGCAAAATACAATATGATGTTTCCAATTTCCCAATCGAAGTTATATTGCGTTTGACACTCGCGATATTTGACCGATTATATTTGATCTTTTTCAATTTTTTGAATTAGCTTTGCCGAATATCAATATGAATACGTATACTGAGTAAAGATTAGGTACAAATCATATTTTTGGTACAAAATGTAAAATTTTCAAAATTGAGGTATAATTTGTCGCCGATGAATTAAAAATACGACGTATTTCGTCACAAATAATTTATAATTCGTCACCAAGAAATTAATCATAAACGAGAGAAATTTAATCTCGTACATCCAAATGATTAAATCAAGAGTTGTGATTTGTTTGTATTTTTTACAAAAAATATATCATTTGCACCAGTTCATTTTTCTACGTGTACTAACTATACTATTTTCTAAAGTATTTGATGGATCGTTAGTGTTAGCAGTCTGTCAGACGGAAGTCACAAAGTGTGTTTCCGTCTGATGGTCAGATAGCAGCGGAATAATTTTGTAGGAAAATAACGACTGAAAAAAATACTGCACGCAAATATATAGTGGAAACCTTATCACAACTATGATAAGGTGAAAACCACTACCTTTCGTCTCCGAAAGGGTTTTCGAACCTGATTACTCTTTTATTCCGATATACTTGTAGGGTTTACAAACTAGGTCTACTATCGAGACTCTATTTGATGACCTCTACTCAATCCGATAAGGTAATCAGTTTCGAACCTCGAACCTTCGTGCGTGCAGACTCAGCAGTCCTGCTCTTCTAATGCAATCGCCTTGTTCTCCTGAAAACGCCTTGCCTCAGTGCGTGCGATGCCGGCGGTGTTGCTCCTCCTATGTAAGAGCTTGTCTCTCTAAAAACACCCGCGCTTTTCTGCTCAATCTCGCCGCCGTGCGTGCACTTATCTTCAGTGCTTTTCAACTTAAGTCTATGCTTTTTGCTCAATTTCACGCACACTCTAATCTGAGCTTTCTTCTTTCATATATAGAGTTTAGACTTGGCCTCATTATCCAAGCAATCATGCAGCAGCGTCGTCACATTTATTCGGCCTCATTAGTACACATTACTTCTCCCTCTTTAATGGCTGTTCATAAATGCTTGTCTCTTCAATTGCTTTCCATATGACTTCAGTCAGCATTAGTAGTCATCCGTTGAGCTTGTCTAACCTCTTCATATTTGAATTAATTCCACATTAATTCTGTCGTTAATTGCTTTCCATATTTACTTGCCTCTTCAATTGCTTTCCTTATTGACATCAATTCAAACGGCTCTTTACTTGGCTCTTCAATTGCTTTCTTAATTGACATCAATTCAAACGGCTCTTCATTTGATCTTCAATCAGCATTTAAGCCTTTGTCTTCAATCAGCATTTAAGCTTTGTCTTCAATCACAATTAACCTTTGGTTAAATCTGCCATTAAATCTGTCTTTTATAATTGCATTAATCTCCATGCATTCTTAATTGGATATCTTCATGGATTTCTGCACACTTAAACAACACATTAGTTAAGTGTTTGTAATCATCAAAACCTAAGGGTTCCAACAGTATTTTTACGCTTCGGATTTTATTTTTTAAAAGAAATGAAAAATTATTTGATGTTCACCAATATGCAACCACTTCCGATTTTTGTGTGGTGGTCGCGCAGTTAAATAAATGGGTACCTAACTGCAGGTGAAAAGGACAACAACAACAACAAACTCCATGTGATTTCATTACTAACCACTCTCTACTAATTCATACGTTTTGTGTATCTTTCGTAACACTATAATGTTCCGTTCAGATCCTACAAATTCGCAACTTAAATGAAAATAAGTAAATTAGAAATAATTTCAAATGGACGAATAAAATTGGAATTAAATTTTATAAAAGGAATACTGTTCATTACTTTTGTAAAATTTCTATTGATATTTTCACGGATAATTTAAAAGAGGATCAATATTATAAGGAAAAGTACACATTGTTGTCCTGAATTATCATCATTTTCTAATTGAAGGTCCAAAATGAAAAAATAAATTGATCGATTTTCGAACACCAAGCACCGTAACTTCTCCGTGATTAACTTACGAACTCAATCATGTGAATTCCGTTGAAAATAATCCGATGATCTTATCATAAACTATTAACATATTGTATCGATCTTTCTTATTTAACACCAATAGATTTTTTATGGAATTGTTATATTAACGTGATTCACATGTAATTTAATTACGGTGAATCTACGGTACAATTAATCAATTTTTTTTTATCCTTAATTAAAAAAATTAAAATTTTAAACTTTCAATTGAAAAAAAAAAGCGATAGTTGGAGGCAACATACTTTTCCCTATTATATAACCAGTCGGTGGCACGGAAAGATGTAGCCCTAAATTCGAACCAATCATGTTCTACCACGTATCAAATCTCAGTCCCCCGAAAATGGAATTACCAACAAATAAAAAATCATTGTTATTAAAAACAAAAATTCATAAATAACGAGTCACGAGGTCGCTTAGTGCAACGTAAAGAACAAACACGTCGCGACCAATCTTGCAGTCTCCATCACGCATACACCTAACGTAAATTAATATATTTATTAGAACAAAATTTAAATTTTTGTAATAAAAAAAAGAAAAAAAAAAGAGAGTCTCACTCTCTTTGTAAAGATGATACTATTTGAATGACACAAACGCGGCGGAAGCTGAACACACAGATCCAATCGCGTTCGCCGCCGCCACCACCACCACCGTCATCATCGCCGCCGTCCTCGGCTGCTCCAATGACCTTCTTCGGACGTCGCCGATAGTGTCAAACATCATCCTCGACTCTGGTTGGTTGATGAGCTGCAGTGCGTCGACGTCATCGACCACCGACGGGCGACGGCTGGTCCTGGACTCACCACAATGTTCAAGTCGGCCAGATGGAGGATCGACAGGAACAGAAACCAGATCAAATCAGTCTTCAGATTGTACTTCCGCGTAACTCAGGTCGGTACTTCAGTTAATTACGGTTGTTGTGGCTCCATTTGCTTTATTTTCAATGTTGGTGTTGTTACAGGTGCCGGTGTTGGTTGGAGAAGCGTTGCTGATCTCGGTGATTCCGAAGGATGTGGGGAAGCCGACGAGTAGGTTGGAGAAAGCAGCGGTTAAGGACGGGACCTGCTGCTGGGAAAATCCAGTTTACGAGACTGTGAAATTCGTTCGAGATTCGAAAACTGGAAAATTCAGTGAGAGAGTTTACTGCTTCATTGTGTCAACAGTAAGTAGAATCGAGACCTCGAATTTCTGTAGATTTTACCATTGCCTTTTTGTTTTGGTAGCTTCAGTTTTGGTACATCGCAGGGTAATCAGAAATCAAATGTTGTTGGTGAAGTTTCAATTGATTTTGCTGAGTATGCTGAATCAATCAAGCCTTCATCTGTGTCACTTCCGTTCCAGAATCCCCAATGTGCTGCAGTTTTGCATGTATGTATTACTTGTTTTTTCTCTATCCTTATTAATAGTCTGTCAGACACTAGAGACTACGTTTTTTTTGTTTGAAAATTTGAAGCTTTCACGGGATCTCTGCTTGCCCAATAATGAAGGTGTAGATTGGTTCTGATTTTGACATTTGATATCATTTTGTTGTTTGCCTGGATCAGGTTACCATTCAAAGGATCCAGCAACACACTGAACTAAGGTTTGTGTAAAGCATCATCAGTTTCTTGTGTAGACGGACACTGGGTTTTGATAGTGGATTGAAGGCCTCGTTCTTTGTAAATGCCTGTGCAGGGGAGCTATGGAATGTGAAGATGTGAAGGTAAAACTTGAGGAAAAGGGCCTAGAAACCAACTTCAGTGATGTGGAATTTGATGAAAAAACAGTTAGTAATTCAGTGCCGGTAAGATGCCTGATCCAACTTAATTAGAGGGTTGATTTTGTAGGCCTTTTCAGGCGTCAGACAATGTTTTGCTCTCAGAGAAACTAAATCAACTATCAAAAGTCGAGGGAGTCTGAATAGTATTGATTATTTCTTTTGCATGTTCACAGGACACACCTCTAGCAAGAACCTCATCCGAAAATGTAGAATCAAATGGAAACCATCTAATCTCTAGCGAATCTGATTTATTATCAAGTTCAGGGTGCAGCTCCGAATTGAATACCCCCCGCGAACTTGCTCTGATCATACATCAAGGTCATATCAGCCCAAAGTCATCTCTGAATTTTGATTCCTTGACTCATAAACAAATGACTAAAGCATTGACATTACCCAATCAAGAGCTTCAGCAACAACAATGGGAATGGTCAGCAGGTTTTGATGGAGATAATAACACAGATGATTCAACAATCACTTCACAAGATAGCCTCCAAAAACAGAGATGTTTTTCAGCTGCAGATGTTGAGATTGAGAAACTGAGAAATGATCTAGTTGTCTTGGGCAGACATGCGGAATTTTCTGGTTTGGAATTGCAGACTCTTCGGAAGCAAATTGTGAAAGAAAGCAAGAGAGGTAATGAACTAACAAGAGAACTCATTAGTGTGAAAGAGGAAAGAGATGCCTTGAAAGCAGAGTGTGAGGACTTAAAGGCTATGCGAAAACGTATCGATGAAGCAAATGTGAGAAACAGAGGAATTAGGGACCCGCTAGTTCTTATTGAAGAACTTAGACAAGAACTGCAGTCTGAGAAGGACTTAAATTCCCATCTTAGGTTACAGCTGCAAAAGACACAAGAATCCAACAGCGAATTACTTCTTGCTGTGCAGGACCTTGATGAAATGTTGGAGCAAAAGAATAAAGACATGCCTGATATACTCAAAAAGTCGCCAAGGTTTGAGTGTGACATTGCGCCTGTGACACCAAGGTGTATTTCTAAATGCTGCATTCAAGAGGATGAAGAACAGAAAGCTCTTGAAGATCTTGTAAATAGGCACAATGATGTCGAGGATTCAAGCATCCTTGAACAGAAGGTTATAGATCTGTATAATGAGATGAACATATGTCGAAGAGATAGAGATGAGTTGGAGATGCAGATGGAACAACTGGCTCTTGACTACGAAATATTGAAACAAGAAAACCATGATATTGCTTACAAGTTAGAGCAAAGCCAACTGCAAGAACAATTAAAAATGCAGTATGAATGTTCTTACATGTCAATAAATGAACTTGAAGGCCAGATTGAGAGCTTGGAGAACGAGCTCAGAAAGCATGAACAGCAATATTCAGAGTCCATGACCAAGATAAGTGAACTTCAAACTGAAGTTATATATTTGGAGGAAAGATTAGAGAAACAAGGACAAGAGTTTGAATCTGATCTTGAAGCTGTTTCACGTTCAAAAATTGAGCAGGAACAGAGGGCTATCCTAGCTGAGGAAGCTTTACGAGCAACGAAACTGAGAAATGCTAATGCAGCTGAGAGACTGCAGGAAGACTTCAAAAGACTTTCCATGCAAATGGCAACAACATTTGATGCAAATGAAAAACTTGCCATGAAATCAATCAATGAAGCTGCTGAGTTACGTCTAGAGAAAAACCGGATTGAAAATTTGCTCAATAAAACTACAGAGGAGCTGTACTCACTTAAGAAGGATTATGAAGAAAAGCTTCATGGACTTTCCAATCTGTCACAGGAATTGCCAATGCTAAGAGCTGAGGTTAAGAGGCTTACAGAAGTCAATGATGCCATATCCACAGAGAGAGATATGCTAAAAACCGAACTGGGACTAGCAAATTCATCGACTGATGCAGCTGGGCTGCTGCTAATTGGTAGAAATGTGGAACTAAGTGAACTTGAAGATAAAATTGCTGTGATTACTGAGAAAGCAGACAAGTCAATGGAGGAATTGGCTGTAACAAAGTCAGTTTTATATGAGAAGGAAGGGGTTTTGAAAAACCTTGTATTAGAGTTGGAAAATCTCGAGAGACAGAACAGCATCCTGAAGCACACTTCATTGGAGGACGAGTCGGAAAATGAACATTTGCGGAAGCAGGTTCTTCAACTGAAAAGAGACATTGAAAAGAAGGAAAAAGCTCTAAGCTTAGCTGAGAAGAAGCTCAAAGGAATAAATGGGAGTTCGACCTTGACAAATGGAACCAATACAGAATATTGCGAAGCTAATAAAGAAGCAGCTAATCTGATGGAATCGATACGAGTGCTGCAGGTAAACATATATGCATGAATTATTCCATTTACATAAACAAGTGTGTTTGTTCTAAATGGGTCACAACTATATAAGTGATTAAACTGCACAACACAATATAATCCTGCCAAATATCTGTAATACAGGGTCAAATAAAGTTGAAAGAAAATTTTCTAGAAACCACAACAAATTCGTTTTTGGAGAAAGAGAAGGATCTCCTAGACAAAGTGAAGGAGTTAGAAAGAAGAGCTGAAGAATTACGTCAAAATACATTGTGTTTGTCTGATTGCCAGGTACAACAGGTTGTGAATAACTGAATATATTTGCCTTCATCTCTATCATTTCTATGCATGTGTAGTTTTGTAGTCAATGTTGAACTTGCCTCAAACAACATTTATTTTTTCTCTTTGCAGAAAATAAATGAAAACATCTGTAATGTCACATCTAACTCCAATCTGGATGGACTGGAGATGTCAATGTCAACAAGGTAGGCTAGTCTGAATGGTATTTGTTTTCTGTTAGGCGATCAGTTTTTTATTCTGACAAGTGACGGTCTGTTATAATCATACCGTTGAGTATCATATCATATTATCTCGAATTGAAATGTTATTTGACTATGGCAGTGATCAAAGCAACCTAAATACAATGATGAGTGAAATGGAGAAACTAAAGGAACGAAACATTTCCATGGAAATGGAACTAAAGGAACTGCAGGAAAGATACTCAGAGATAAGTCTCAAGTTTGCAGAAGTAGAAGGTGAGAGGCAGGAGCTAGTGATGAGCTTACGCTACCTCAAGAATTCAAGAAAGATTTAGTTGAGACACCATACAGGATGTACAAGAAAACCGAATTAAATGGCATGGAATAAATTTATTTGTGTATATGAGTAATGTAAAATATGTAACTTGTCTTTCATCAAAAACCAGGCATACCCTCCCATTGGAGGTATAATTCTTAGATTCAAGATGCAGCTCTGTCAGTTATACACATTGTAGATTATCAATGTGGATGAAGCTTTGTCAATTATACACATTCTTTCAGTTCTTGGATTCAAATTTGTATGCAACCACACTGTTTATCATACATCTTTTACAGCTTATTTTCATTTTGTGTCATTAAATTAAGGGAAAAGTACCATATCAAAAACAAAAAAAATTTAAGGGAAAAGTACAATTTGGGTACTTGAAATATCACCATTTTCTAACTTGTAAGCTGAACTATAAAAATTTCCAGACAAGGACGAACTATCAAATAATTTTCCAAACAAGGGGCACCGTCCAATGCTGTTAGGGTTTTCACTAACTCCCGCGTTAACTCCACTAGTTAATAAATTAATATAATAACTCAAAAAAATTTAAAAACTTTTTTAAAAAAATATTTAAAAATGTTTAAAAAACTTAAATTTTTTTTATAGAAATTTAAATTTATAAAACTTAAAAATTATAGTTTGGATTTAGAAAATTTTGTAAAAAATTAAACGAATTTATAAAAAATAAATTAAAAACTTTACTTTTTATAAAAAAAATAGGAATATAAAAAATTTTAAAATTAGAAACTTTAGAAAAATATTAAACACAAAATGAAAAATATTTTTGAATTTTTTTAAAAAGTTCCGTTTCAAATTAAATCTCTAAAAATTATTAAATTTAAATATTTTCAACAAATCTTCCATTCCGTGTCAATTATATCTAATGATTGAAGAAAAAACTTCATTTTATGTGTAGTGAAACCAAACAAAGGTAAGACTTCGACAATTCTATAGGGTTGAATAAAAAGTAATTAACCATTTGATGTGAATATCAAATTTTGATCCATAATACCTCTTATATAGTTCAAACTATATAAAAATAATAATTAATATTTTCTTGAATTATTTGTAGGGGAACTTTGTAAACAAATCTAAAAATATTTTTCATTTTTTCTAAAGTTTCTAATTTTTATTTATCAATTAATTTAAATTCATTTTTATTAAAAATTAAAAATTTTATTTTTTATAAATTTTTTTAATTTGTGACAAATTTTTTAACAATTTTTTAAAAAGTTTGGCATTTTTAATTTTTAATATTAATTTATTAACTAATTTAGTTAAAGTCGTCCAACGGCCATAGTGAAAACCCTAACGGCGTTGGACGATGCTCCTTGTTTGGAAAATTATTTGATAGTTTGCCCATTATTTAGAAATTTTATAGTTCAACACACAAATTAGAAAATGGTGATAGTTCAGGTCCCCAAACTGTACTTTTCTCTTAAATTAATGTAAACTAGCTTAATAAATAAGTCAGTCATTGTATGACTTTCTTTGCCCATATGAAATGGTTCCGTATTTTGTACCAATTTGTTACCTTCAAGTTGAAGGCTTCAACATCAAGCATTCAATCTTATTTAAGAACCACTACCAGCAATTCTTCAACAAGCCTTTGTCTTTTTTATAGTTTTAATTCCATCAATTTCTTCAACCACCACTCCAGTTAATTACCTACCTAAATATATTTAATTTAGTTATATGAAAATGGTATGCCTAAGGTCTCGGATCCGCGTTTTCTGTTTTTGTTGGGCTAAAGGACGCTATAAAAAATCATGAACATATTCAACATCAACAATAATATTTGAGAAATTTATTTTTCCAAGGAATGACATTTTTTACACTTTTGTTTTTTTTTTCTTTTAAAAATATTGTAAACTAAACATGATATTCAAATGATGAAATTATATTTGTCAAAAAAAAAAGATGAAATTATATGCAAGCCCAAGCTAGTTCTCAGATGATTAATAAAAAGGATATTCAAATTATTTTTAATCTAATACTTAATTATCTCAAAATTAAATGATTGGCATTATTAAAACAATAAATCAAAACTATTAAACTAATTAAAAAACCACAACAAAAACAAACTCACTTTCACTAAACAAAAGTCAGTTTCTCTCACTATCCTCCCTCTTCAGATTTTTAAATAAAGAAGATGATGATGATTGATTGATATAGAAATCAACGAAGAGAGCGTCTCTCTCTGGGTTCCGTTTATTCCTGTACAAACAGATAAAATAGAAATACTACAACAAAAACCTCTCTTTGAATCCAAGTCTTCTGCTTTTGTTTGTTGAAGTTTCCTCTTCTGCATTTTGACCTTCTTTTTTAGCCATTGCTATCTACCTGCAGTTGCTGTTGCTCTCCACCTCTCTGCACTTACATTAGATT
Organism: Rhodiola chrysanthemifolia; assembly: GCA_033675395.1. Classification (NCBI taxonomy): domain Eukaryota; kingdom Viridiplantae; phylum Streptophyta; class Magnoliopsida; order Saxifragales; family Crassulaceae; genus Rhodiola; species Rhodiola chrysanthemifolia. Next base: position 19,630,495 of record CM066204.1, read on the forward strand.
TATACACAAATTCCACTTTAATCATTTCCCCCTTTTTATTTTCTCTCTTCTCAGCTTCTCTCTTCAATCCCCCCTTTTCTAAATCATCCAATTTCACTGCATTCTGTTCTCCAAGTTGTCTTCTTTCTCCCTCCCCATTTCCCAGATTCGTCCTCCCCAAGTGGGGTTTGGTTTGATTTCTGAGTTGATGTGTTTCTTGTAAAGAAATTGAGTTGGGGATTTCTGAAGGCTTTTTTTTTCAGGAATGGCCAGATGTGGTTCGTTTCTGGTCGTGTGGATAGTTCTTGTTGTCTTTTATGGACGATGTGATTCGTTCTCTTTTCCAGCTAATGAAGGTCAGTACTTAATTTCAGTCTGCTTTCACCAGATCTTGAGATCAAATTGTGTGATGCTTGGTAGAAAATGGAGGATATGAATTAGGGTTTTTTGTTGTTTCAGTGGTGGTTTTAACTTTTAATTTGCTGTGGCTTGAATTTCATGCCATATTGTCTTGGGATTTTTAGGATATTTTGGTGATGCACTGCTTGATATGTTTTGACTTCTTTGTGTAATTGAAGAGTCCTGAAATCTTTGGCCTGCAGTTTTAGCGCTTACAGCCTTCAAGGAGTCCATTTATGAAGATCCACTGCAGGTCATGTCCAATTGGAATGCACTAGATGCAGATCCTTGTGGATGGAACGGTGTTTGGTGCTCCTTTGCTCGAGACCACATTGTAAAGATGTAAGTAATGATTCATTTTTTGGCGTCTGCACATAGACAAGAGTTATGGTAGTGTAATGTGTCACTTTTGTTTTGGTTTCTTGCTGTCAAATTTGATCTTTAATGCTTTAGCACTGTTCAATTTCTTTTTGCAGAAACATCTCTAGGTCAGCACTGAAAGGTTTTTTGGCGCCGGATATAGGGGACCTTTCTTACTTGCGGCAGTTGTAAGTCGCTTCAAATAATCTAATTTCGTGTTTTAAAAAAGTACTAAAAATTGATTGCCTAGCGCAGTCAGCATGTTAATCGATTTCGATTGTTTCTTGTAGGATATTGCATGGGAACAATCTGATTGGCACGATGCCGAAAGGATTAGGTAGATTGAGCAACCTTGAGGTATTGGATTTGGGGTCTAATCAACTTTCAGGCCCGATTCCACCTGCACTGGGAAATTTGACCACCATCACAAAAATGTACGAACAATGATCATTTGTGGTTTGTATCAAATAGTCGATGTCATCCTTCTATCTGACACTCAAGTGTGGTTACAGAAACTTGCAGTTGAATGGATTCACTGGGTCTTTACCTTCCGAACTCGGAAATTTGCAGAACCTAGTGGAACTTCGAGTAGACAGGAATAAGTTGAAAGGAGCTATTCCTGCAGGAAGTAACTCAAGTTCTACAAGTAGTTTGCAGGGGACGTAAGTTTAAAGATTATTTTCGAGGAAAATTATGATCATATTAAAGACGGCTCTCCGCCTTAATGTTAACTGCTCAGACCCCTCAAAGTGTTTTTATGTTTCAAAAAACAGGATAGGGTCGGTGGCTAGTGGCATTTGCCAGTTGTCTCAATTAAAGGTTGCAGATTTTTCCTTCAATTTTTTTACAGGAAGCATACCCAAGTGCTTGTCTTATCTTCCCAGGTATCCTGCCGCACAATTTGGTATTATTTATTATCGCTACGTGGATAAAAGTGTAGCTAATTATGGTATTACAGGTCAAGCTTTCAAGGAAACTGTCTCCAAGAGAAAAATGTGACACAGCAACCGGCTAGTCGATGCAGTATGTTATGCTACAAGCACTGTTAGTCAGATGCCTGAAACTCTACATTGTGTTGCTTCCCTTATCCTAATTTCTGAGTTTTGTTTCGAGCAGGTGCATCTTTTCCAGCCAAAACCTCTCCAGGGCTTAACACACGACACCGCCCAACCGCAGCTAAAGGGAGTCGAAATGCTTCAAAACCTGCCTGGCTCTTAGCCATAGAAATAATAACAGGAACCATGGTCGGCGCACTTATTCTCGTTGCGGCTATGACCGCCATTATCAAGTGCAAAAGCCAATCGTGTATCATAATTCCTTGGAAGAAATCCTCAAGCCTGAGAGAACAAATGAATGTATTCGTAGGTTTGTTTTCTTTACATAAGTACTCTTCAGCGACCTCTCCCGTATGCAACGATCGGAATTAACATTCAGAGGCAGCGCATGTTTATCTATTGATACCCTTTGCAGATTCGCAGTTATTAAAAGACGTGCCAAGATTCACCAGACAAGAGCTCGAAGTTGCCTGTGAAGATTTTAGTAACATCATTGGCTCCTCACCCGACAGCGTCGTATACAAAGGAAACATAAAGGGTGGGCCCGAAGTTGCCGTCATTTCCCTTTGCATCAATGAAGAAAATTGGACTGGCTATTTCGAGCTCTACTATCAACGAGAGGTAAAATTTTCCATTGTTACATCACAGCTCATTTTTTTATCTGTTCGAGAATGTGAGTTTTCACCGGGGGTTTCTTCGCTTAGGTAGCTGATTTAGCTAGAATCAATCATGAGAATACGGGGAAGTTGCTTGGATACTGTAAAGAGGGCAACCCTTTCGCAAGGATGTTGGTATTTGAATACACATCAAACGGGACATTATACGAGCACCTTCACTGTAAGCCCTTCATACCCGTGATGTGTTTTCTTATGATCTCATGTACCATTCTCTACTACGGCTACTGGACATTTGATTTTGACACTCGAACTGTTACGCTACAGATGGAGAAGGATGCCCATTCTCATGGACAAGGCGCATGAAAATTGCTATTGGGATTGCACGAGGTCTTAGATATCTTCATTCGGAACTAGATCCTCCATTTACCATATCCGAGTTGAATTCAAATGCTGTATATCTGACTGATGATTTCTCTCCCAAGGTACTTCACCATTCAAAACTGTCTTCTAAAGCGAATTATCGTTGGATTTCTCAGTTAGCTCCCTATGTCTTCTGCTTCATATTAAAACTGTAGCTGAGTCTCGTTTAGGATAAATTCCAGGAAAAGCTCGTGGTATTAATTTCCGACACTCGGAGCACTAAAAATCTAAAATGTATATTTTTACGCTAATTTATTGATCTCTGAATGTGAGGCAAAAATAAATAAAACTGCTAGTCCTTGTGTCTGATCTATACTTCTTTCTTTAAATATATGTGCATATTTGAAATGCAGCTTGTGGATTTTGAAAGCTGGAAGACGATCCTTGCAAGGTCAGAGAAGAACTCAGGCTCGATTGGTAGCCAAGGTGCTATATGCGTACTTCCAAATTCTTTAGAGGGGCGACATCTTGATATAAGCGGCAATGTATTTGCTTTTGGCGTGCTGCTGCTAGAACTCATTAGCGGAAGACCACCGTACTGCAAAGACAAAGGCGATTTGTTGGATTGGGTAAGGGAACTTTTCCCGAAAGGTCCAAAAATTGGACGATAAAAGTATATAACACTGTTCACATGTCTGCTGCAGGCTAAAGATTATCTCGATCTTCCGGAAGCAATGTCGTATGTTGTGGACCCAGATTTAAAACAGTTCAAACAGGAAGACTTGCAAGTCGTGTGTGAGGTGGCAAATCTATGCATTCATCCAGATCCGAGCAAGCGACCATCTATGCAAGAAGTATTCAGTATGTTAGAAAGCCGAATTGATACATCTATATCAGCTGAACTGCAAGCGTCTTCATTAGCTTGGGCTGAGTTCGCCCTCTCATCATAGACCCTCGAGTATTGTAAGAGACAACAACTAACCCATTGTCATCAGCGCAGGCAGACAGACAGACAACCTAGCTCGGTCCTTAACTTCAATGTAAAGTGTTCTTGCAAATCTAACGTAGATAGAGTTTGTCCTTCAAATTCATACTCAATGAGTTGGACAAGACATGAAGATTTCATTTTAATCAAATGCTTCTCAGTCTGTAATTTCTTATAGATCAGTGTTTTTGTTTTCTCTACTAAAAAGTTTGGTATTGCTGACGAGGTTTCTTAATAGACAAGTTACTCAAATAAAATTAGGTAAATGGGACCTAATCAATTTCTTTAAGTCTACGTTAAGGTACCTACCTATCCTTTAATTTTCACCCCACCATTCCAATCAATCTTCAGTTACTTGCATCCCCACAAGAAAACAACAAATCTACTGTTACTCATATTTTGTTTCCTGAGCTAGAAACACTGCTCAGCTTCTTCATACAAATAAGAAATACTGTTACGGTCACGATTGATTTAAAAAAAAGCTCGATGGATGAACCTGAACATGTTATTGGAACTGTTACATTTTCCTGAACAGGTCAAGCGATCAGTAAATCCAACTAATATGACAATGAAATGCAAATTTATTTTTATTTTTTCTCCCTAAAAACGAAATATGTTTATAAAAGAGGGAGCCGTCCGTTGCCGGATTTTCAAAACAAAAAAAAAAGGGAAAATTTTCAAAACAAGTTTCGATGAACCTGAACATGGTATTGGATCTGTTTCATTTTCCTGAAAGCGATCAGTGAATCCAAATTTCAACTAATAATAACTGACAGTGAAATGCAAATATATATATATATTTTTTCTGTTTTCTCCCTCAAAACGAATTACCTCAAAACATTGACCCTGAAAACGAAATATCTTTATAAAAGGGAGCCGTCCGTTGCTGGATTTTCAAAAAAAAAAAAGAAGGGAAATTTTCAAAACAAGTTTCGAAAATTACTTTTCGCGATCATCATGGCGTTGGCGAGCAAGCTACTGCTAGCGTGCGTCCGAAGCGAGTCGCGATCTGGCGGAGGTGGAGACTTGTCGCCGAGGCCTCATTATCCGTCGATGCCTAAGTACCCTAAGGAGATGATGATGGAGTCGCCCGGGAGCAGCTCGGCGGTGGAGAGTTTAATGGAAGCTAGGGCTTTGTTTTCGGTGATTGGAATGACGTGCTCGGCTTGCGCTGGATCGGTGGAGAAGGCGGTGAAGAGGCTGTCTGGGATCAGGGAGGCAGTGGTTGACGTGTTGAATAATCGGGCTAGGGTTTCGTTTTTCCCTAATATTGTCAATGTGAGTTGAGTTTGTATTTGGTTTGGGGATTTTGATTTTGATTCTATTGCTGATTGAAGTGAGTCTGCAATTGGATTTAGGATTCAGAGATATCAAATTTCAAATTCCGTAGAAAAGAAGATTCGGATTTGCTGGATTAATTTGTTTATGGATTTGACTTTTTAGCTAAATTCAAATTTAGAAGTATACAATGTTTCTTGCAGATTCAGTCCTGCTGAGTGATAACAAAAACCTGCAAAAATGAGTCCTTGTTGTGTTTTATGAATGTTTTGTCGTCACCTTTGGTAGTATAGTATTGCTTATGGTGAAAGGTGTGTTTTCATTCTCATGCATTTTTAGGTGTGTTTTCATTTTCATTCTCATGCACTTATAAAAAAAAAGAAAAAAAAAGGGTGTGTTTTCATTCTCATCTTTTATGTTATGGAAATGTCGGAAATCATGCATTTTTAGGTAGATTTTGTTTGTTGTTCCAGGTAGAGACGATACGTGAGACAATTGAAGATGTAGGCTTTGAAGCATCCGTGATTGAAGATGATGCGAGTGAATTAATTTGCAGAGTTCGTATAAGTGGAATGACTTGCACATCGTGCTCCACCACAGTTGAATCAGCTTTACAAGCGATTAATGGTGTTAAAAAAGCTCGAGTGGCTTTAGCCACAGAAGAAGCTGAGATTTATTACGATCCAAATATTTTGAGCTACAATGATATATTGAAAGCAATACAAGACACTGGGTTTGAAGCTGAACTACTTAGTACAGGTGATGATGTGGGAAAAATTCATTTGAAAGTTGATGGGATTAAGACTGACCGTTCAATGAGAATAGTTGAAGAGTCTCTTCAAGCCCTACCTGGTGTACAGAAAATAGAAGCTGATTCAGCTCTTCGGAAATATTCTCTCTCGTACAAACCTGATGTAATTGGACCTAGAGACTTCATTAAAGTGATACAGTCTACAGGGTCAGGGCGTTTCAAGGCGCATATATATCCAAAAGATAAGGGACGAGATGCTCATAAAAAAGAGGAGATCAAGCAGTACTACAGGTCGTTCTTATGGAGTTTGATATTCACGGTTCCAGTGTTCTTAACTTCCATGGTTTTCATGTATATTCCTGGAATTAAGCATGGACTGGACTCTAAAGTGGTCAATATGCTCACTGTTGGCGAATTGTTGAGGTGGGTGTTGTCCTCACCTGTTCAGTTTATCATTGGCCGCCGGTTTTATATTGGGGCGTACAATGCACTGCGTCATGGCTCTGCTAATATGGATGTTTTGATTGCCCTAGGAACAAATGCAGCCTACTTCTATTCAGTATACACCATGCTAAGAGCTGCCACATCAACAGATTTCTCAGGGACTGATTTTTTCGAGACAAGTGCAATGCTTATTTCATTCATACTTCTTGGAAAATACCTGGAAGTTATGGCTAAAGGGAAGACATCTGAGGCCATTGCCAAGCTTATGGATTTAGCACCTGGCACCGCAACGATTTTAAAATTTGATGATGAAGGCAACATTGTGGACGAAGAAGAAATTGATAGCAGGCTGATACAAAAGAATGATGTCATCAAGATTATTCCAGGTGCAAAAGTTGCATCAGATGGTTTTGTCATTTGGGGGCAGAGTCATGTAAATGAAAGCATGATAACAGGCGAGTCCAGACCTGTTGCCAAGAGGATGGGTGACACGGTGATTGGAGGAACAGTCAATGAAAACGGGATTCTACATATTAAAGCCACTAAGGTTGGATCAGAGGGTGCTCTTTCACAAATAGTTCAACTTGTCGAGTCTGCACAGATGGCCAAAGCTCCTGTTCAGAAATTCGCTGACCGTATTTCTAAGTACTTTGTGCCGTTGGTAAGCATATATAATCAGCACTGCATCTTGTATAGATTCAGGCACTTTTTTGTTAGCGCAATTCTCATAATTAATGTATGTTGCTCAGGTCATTGCTATTTCCCTCACAACTTGGCTCACATGGTTCTTAGCTGGGAAGTTCAATTCCTACCCTAAAGCCTGGATACCTTCGTCGATGGATAGCTTTGAGCTCGCACTTCAGTTTGGCATTTCAGTCATGGTTATAGCCTGCCCATGTGCTTTAGGGTTGGCAACTCCTACTGCAGTGATGGTTGGCACGGGCGTTGGAGCAACTCAAGGTGTACTGATCAAAGGCGGCCAAGCGCTTGAAAGTGCTCATAAGGTCAGCAGTCAGCTTTCCAAACACTAGAATGGAATGAATATTTACAAACTGAAAAGTGAAAATAAGGTCGATTAAATTGCTGGTTTATTGGACATTTTGCAGGTAAATTGCATTGTGTTTGACAAAACAGGAACACTCACAATTGGGAAGCCTGTTGTGGTTAACACAAGGCTTTTTAAGAATATGGTACTTCGAGAATTTTATGAACTGGTGGCTGGTGCTGAGGTACAATTTATTATCACTAGCTGGGATTCCTTACACTAAAGCTATACCATTTTCTTGCATTTCGTTAAATCAGGAAGATTTTCACATAAGATATCCACAAATAAATGTATACACCTCTTCTTTCTTGAGGCTCTCCTATCAGAGAATCAACAATAATGGTCTAAGTGACGTATTATTTTTGTCAGACTAACAGCGAGCATCCGTTAGCCAAGGCCATTGTCGAGTATGCCAAAAAATTCAATGATGAGGAGAACCCCATATGGCCAGTAGCCCGAGATTTTGAGTCCGTGACTGGGCATGGAGTGAAAGCAATAGTAAAGAATAAGGAAATCATTGTTGGCAACAAGAGCATGATGTCAAATTACAGTATAGCTATCCCAGTTGAAGCTGAAGATCTGCTGGCTGAAACTGAAGAGATGGCTCACACTGCAATTATGGTTTCTATTGACGGAGAGTTGGCAGGAGTTGTAGCCATATCGGATCCATTGAAACCTGGTGCACATGAAGCAATTTCCATACTCAATTCCATGAACGTGAAAAGCATAATGGTCACGGGTGACAACTGGGGGACAGCTAATTCAGTTGCCAGGGAAGTCGGAATTGAAACTGTCATTGCAGAAGCTAAGCCTGAGCAAAAAGCTGACAAAGTGAAGGAACTGCAGGCATCTGGGTACATAGTAGCTATGGTTGGAGATGGCATCAATGACTCGCCGGCCTTAGTGGCAGCAGATGTTGGAATGGCAATCGGGGCAGGCACTGATATTGCCATTGAAGCTGCTGACATTGTTCTCATGAAAAGTAACCTGGAAGACGTCATAACTGCTATTGATCTTTCAAGGAAAACATTCAACAGAATTCGTCTTAATTACATCTGGGCATTGGGCTATAATATTCTTGGAATACCAATAGCAGCTGGAGTCTTGTTCCCTTCTACTGGATTCCGCTTGCCCCCTTGGATCGCCGGAGCTGCCATGGCAGCCTCCTCTGTCAGCGTTGTTCTGTGCTCTCTCTTGCTCAAGTATTACAAAAGGCCCAAGATCCTGGACAATCTTCAAATCAGGGGAATATCAGTGCAGTGAGCATCTAGGTCACTTCTTTTCTGATCTGAAAGTTCCTTCTTCCCGGTATTTCCTTTCCATGTTTTCCACTTTAATTACCAAGGTGTGATACTGCTTGCCTTTTTCCTTACTGCTTCCCCTGTAAATAAATAACTCACTGTCTTTTGTAATAAACAGCTAAGTTATGTACCTTTAAAATCTGCTGATGTCAGGCCAATAGAATGTAAAGAGCCTGTTTTGTGTTTTTATCTAATGGAAATTATATCTATGTATGCGACCAAGGAATCAAAAGTTTCTTCTTCTTTTTTCATTTTCTTGAACAAACCTGTTATAGGAATTCTTTTTATCATTAGACTTGGACAAATCATAAATCTTGAAAATGTTACATTGTCAGAGATACTTATTTGAGGAGTATTTTATTTCAGGCTATTGTTTTGTTCTTGTAAAGGGAAATTACAAAGCCAGTAAATCAAGCATCAGACCATTCTACTTCAAGCCAGCCCCAGTCAGCCTCTTTCACCCCTAAAGCCTCCCAAACTGCTTTCGAAGCGTCAACAATGTTATTAGCACACGGCGGCTGATAAGCATGCTCGGCGTCACACCCTTCCGTCGAGTCACACTCGTCCACCACTTTGGCCTTCACAGTCTTCCCATTTGCATGAATCTCGATGAACTTATGACATCTTTTCATGTTATTGAACCAGCCTGTAGACAAGGCTACCACAGGAGTGTGGTCAGAATGGTACTTACCATCGCAGTCAGATGGCCCACCACCGTCTCCACCACTCTGGAAGCTGTTTAGAGTTAGTATGGCGCGGGTTTTGTGATGGCGGGAGACGTAGGGAGAGCAATGGAACTTTTTGTATAGTGCACCTTCCTTGCAGCACCCTGAGTCGTCTTCAGTGTTGCATTCCTTTGGCGGCTTCTTGCCTTTTATAACGCCGCTTGGTTTGCATTTGTGAGGCTCTGTGAGCGGCACTGATGCTGCGAGAAAGGTAATTATAAGAAATCCGAGGATGCATTGCTTCATTTTATTACTGTATCACACACTCCGAGTATCTGATCGACTATCTACTAACATCTATATGTATTTATATATACACCAGCGTAACTAGTAAGTTCTGATAGGAATAATATTCATCATCACATGCTTGTCGTCGACATAGAATGGTTTTACTAATCCCGATGCATGTTTGATGTTTAGGAACATGATTTGGATTCAGGTCTGCGTCGAGCTTTGTTCAAAACAAGGAGTTACTAGGACTTTACAAGAAAAGAAAAGAAAAAACTGAAACAAAGATGATTCCATCAAAATGAGCTGTCTGTATGTTTTTATATAACATATCCCAACAATGTGAAACTCCTTTCAACCAGTTAGCACTAAAACCACAACTGTTTCAGCAAAAGTAAAAATCTTACTAATATATGCACTTAGAGATGTTGTTGATTTAAATCAGTATATTATTAATTTTTTTCACATTATTGTCAATATTTTACTGTTCTTCTGTGGAGTTCTCACCAAATATTTTCTTAACAGCCTCTGACGAACGACGAAGGTAAATTTGAGTCAGTTTTGGGACTCCGAGGAGAAAGGAAAAAATGGGAACTTCTTAGGATACCCAAGATGATAGTGAATTGAGAAGGCCATTTTGTGTCTGCATCCTTGACAGCTAGAGCTACACTACTTTCTGCGTGACATTTTTTTGGGATCTATTGGATGTTGGGTAAGCAATCCTGTGATTGATAGAGTGGCATTATTTGAAAATTTTCTTTTAGGTGTCACATACAAGAATGTACGACTAAATTGATTGGTTTTTTTTTTCTTTCTTAAAGTCACTTTAGTCTCATCAAGAATCGAACGTAAAATTTCCAAAGGTTGATTGTTATGGCGCAACAGTTAAGACTCGAAAAAGTAACTTATCATTTGAGACAACCATTTTTCACATCACAAGGTGACATTTATTGTTGGAAACATTCATCTGATCTTTTATTTTTGCAGCACCTTAGGCTGATGTGGTGTGTCTCACAACTGGGGGTTTTTGCTTGAAGCTTAGGCATCAGACCAAGTGACTTGCATCCAACCCCATTTCGGGTCCGACTGAGACATCCCCAAGCCCTTCCAAACCGCCTTAGAAGCATCCACAATGTTATTCTGACACGGCGGCTGATAGGCATGATCACTATCACATCCCTCCGTCGAGTCGCACTCGTCCACCACCTTCGCCCTCACGCTCTTCCCATTCGCATTTATGTTTATAAACTTCCCACATCTTTTTCTCTTATTAAACCACCCGGTCGACAAGGCCACCACAGGCGTGTTGTCGTCGTGGTACTTGTTATCGCATTCGGATGGCCCACCACCTTCTCCGCCCGCCTGGAAGCTGTTGATTGTCAGTGTGGCCTTAGTGCTGTCTGAGACAGGCGGAGAGCATTTGTAGATGTTGTAAAACACTCCTTCCTTGCAACACTCTGAATCGTTATGCGTGTCGCAGGACGAGGGCGGCTTCTTGCCCCGGAGCTTACCACTCGGGCGGCATTGCTGGGCGGAGGTGACTGACAGAGCCGAAGTGGCGAAAATGAGAACAAGGAGCAGGGCAATACATTGCTTCATTTTTTTTTCTTCTTCAGATAATATGCTTAGAAACATTTCTCAGATATTTATACACCTAAAGAACATCAGAAAACAAACACTGAGATCTTCAGTTTGTCTTGTCAGATTCACACATGGGATTCTGATGTGCCGAATGTCTTGAAAACCGGCTTTCTTGGATTCTGTCCCACCCCATTCCAACAAGACAGCCTACTATGTTAATATGCCAAATTAGACCATGTAACGAACGCTCAAATGAATTCACCGTTATTTGGTAGCTCCATCAATCTTCATATGCATTTTCAGTGGATCAAATTACGCACCCCCTGTATAGTCATATATCATATTTGACAATACGAAGTAATTTCTGAGCACTATATCCTGTCTCCAAATATATTTAGAACTAAAAATAATAATAATATCATTTTGCTTCACTGCACGTAATCTTAAATAATAACACCAAGAAGCAAGAGACAGTAACAAGCCTGGCATTTTGATATTTACAATGCAAGAAGAAATAGCAGGCATATTTTCAGGTGTATTAGATGACCACGTAGTAAAAAACGAGCACTTAAATTATAAAGCGAATCATGTTCAACAATAGGGAAAATCGTACCGTTAAAGTTAAACCAATACTACGTACTATTACCTTGATTCAGAATAAAGAACGGCTGCCAGCTAAGTACAATGTTAATTCAACGATGAGATTTAGAACGCAGAGGCGCTGGGCTTGAAAATCCATGTACGACAGCAAATGTACATGACCTCCATGTGGTGTTGTAGAATGATGTCATCCGAGCATCAAGTCAATACCAGTGTGGGGATTTCTTAAATCTAACGACTGTGAGCTAGGCAAAGTATTTCTAGCGATACCCGGAGTGAGATTCTGGTTAGGCGTGCTATTGGCTGGAGTGGATGGCTCACTTTCTTCTTGTTCATATTTCAAGGGTCCTAGTGGTTCTTCTCCTTTAATTTTTGACTTGGAGGGATCATGAATGAAACTGCACGTAACCACCTGTCGCAGAAGTCATGATAGCTTAGTGACATTCGATAAAATGACAAGAAGAGCATTTAAAGCTTTGATTTTTCAAGTGTCGAAGCATTGATGTGTACCTGTACTAGGCTATCTGCGATTAAAGGTCCGCCGATTACACCACCGAGTACATGACCCTCGGGGCTAGAGAGTGAGATATTCAGGCCACCGGTTCGGTTATTGGATCCGCCTTCTTCCGAGACTAAGTATGAACCAGATAAACATAATATTTGGAAATGGCCCTGATGTTGATGTAATTTAACAAGTCAGTAAGCCACACCGAGACACGAGATGTGTGCAGTCATATCATAAGTACTACAAGTCTAAAAAATGCAACCGTCGTAATAAATAAAACCTAAGACACATTCTCAAACTTTTTTCATTAAGGATCTTTATGGTCTGAGTTACGAAGAATTTAAGCCTTATATGATGGTTCAAAACACGCGTGCTCGGTTTAAGGATGCAAACATATTCCACATAGATCAAAGAGTAAGACAAATACAACAAAAATATAATGCACATGTTCAGAACAGTAAGAAATATGACCTTATAAGTGAAGATGGTATCAGATGAGGCAGGCTGACGCAATGAGACCGATGAAATAATACCACTTCCAGACATAATGCATAAAGCTCTCGGTCTTTGGAGTGAAAATTGTAAAATTTTAGACGCAACATCCTGCATACACCAACATGTGATTAATCGACCAGCTAGAGAATAGAATACAATGAGCCAAAAAGTCAAAAAAAGAAAGAAGATACAACCATTTCCAAAATGTCACTGATTTACCCTATATAATTTTAGAAAGTTGGGGCTGTGTGCTCAACTATAAGCCCGGATCACAGGCAGCGTAATTTTTTTTCTTGAAATACTACACACCCTTTATCCAAATGCTTTAGTCATAAGCTAAATGAAATGTTGGTGTCAAGTGTACCTCGCCAGCTTCTATGATTAGCACATGAGGAGCAAATGCCGATCCTGCCGAACTGTTCATCCATCCACCTAAAAACAAAACTTAATAGTATCATCCGTATTTTTGAGCAACAACAATAATCATTGCCTACTAAATTTAGTATGCATCAGAAAGGAAGCAAGATAGAGAGGGGCGCAAACATAAATGAATGCGCTTCTTTATCATTTCTATTTTCTAATAAAATTTGCGTAAGTATAGAAATACTCCCGCTCTAAGAAATGATTACATCAACCTTGAAGTCATTTCACCAGCGGCATTGACCATATAACCTCAGAACAGTGCAATATTGACTAATAAGTAATAACATGCCTTGAGTATTTCAGTCTATTAGAACAATAAGGATTAAGGAGTATTGCATTTGATTACGTGTTACAGGAATGGAGATTAAAAAATATTGTATGCAAAATAAATCATTATGATAATTAGGCTCTTTACCAGACACGCAGAGATGATATTGCAATCCAAACACAGCTACACAATTCACATAGAAACCATATACTGCGAATTTCTTACCTAGTGAAGCTAACTGCTGCTTTCTACCAGTACCAGGAGGCCGTCCCCTCTTCCGTTTTTCGCTGGAACCAATTGATCCTTGTGAAGCCTTTCCAGACATTGGAGTTAATGCCAAAGCCACTGACTTGTCGGGGCCATACTTTCTAGGCCTGCCTCTCTTTTTCTTCACAAGCTCACCAGATGACGAATCCATGTTTGTATTCTGCTGATAATTGCTATTCAAGTTGTTTGTTTGAAAAGTCGACCCTTGACCGCTCGACTGAAGCACTAAGCCTTGATTTGATCCATGTCTGAAGCCCAGCGAAGGATCAGCCAACCCACTCGAATGTGCCGCCGGCAGAGTTACACTATCTCCTCTCTGTTGCATAAAATAAGGAGCTGCTGCCGAGCCAGCGTAGGAAGACGACATTGCTTCTCTACCTTCCATTCATCAACCAAATGCAAACAATCTTCAAAACCTGAAAATACAACACCTCAAAATATGAACAAAAGAGACTAAATTCATAAACCTTAGCAGATCAGTGAGCACTAAGGACTAAGAATCAACATAATCCAAACACTAACAAGTTAGGGTTTTCTTCAACCACACTAAATCTGAACCTGAATAGTCAGTCAAAGGAAGAAACAACAATGCTCGGAGTAAAAGATGAGTCTTCAGTAACAGCAAACTACAAATCAGCACACAGTACTAAAAACCCAGCTCAAAGATGGAAACTTTTCACCAAATTAGCTGACACAAAGAGCTGGGCATGATGAATCAGGTCAGAAAAACGAAACCCTAGATTCAAAATCAAGGGTTCTGAAAAGGGGGAAAACGCTAGAAGAAGACAGAAAAGGAGGAAAAGGAAAAGGACAATGGTAATACTAAAAATTGAATTGTAAAAAACGATTGGAGACTTCTTTTTGGGGTTTTGATTTTTGAATTAAAGTTGGGTGAATATCAAAGGGACGAATTGGTGAAGAGCACTAAAAGCTAAGGAAGAAAAACTCAACTACTGAAGACCATTATTTTATAATGGGGGTGGCAGAAAGAGCCAGAAAGTGAGGCCTGTAACACTGACTGCGACCAGAGAGAGAGAATGAGAGCATACCCTACAGAGTTAAAGCCAAAGGGTATCCTATCTTCTGCTCAAAGTTGCTATTTTTGCTTCTTGTTTGACTGATGAAGTTTTGGACTTCTTTCTTTCACATGAACTCGAGCTTGTGTTTGTGGGTGGTGGGTTACTGATTACTCTTTACTTCCTCATAATTCAGCATTTCATAAATTCTAGAAATTTCAAAAAATATATTATTTTTAGATTTAAAAAACAATAATTTAAATGACTTATCTTTGATCACCTATTTGGTCTACAAAAAGGGGTCAAAAGATCAGAGTAAACCACAAGCAGATATATTAGCATAATTCAGGTTTCAGTTTCACCACAGAAGGCTAATTCTTCATCAATTCACCCAACTAGAATACCTTACTAGTAAGGTTCCAATGTGACCAACAATTAACCTTTCTTTCCCAAGTATTTCAAACTGACAAATGTTCTCTTATTTTTATTCAAATAAGAGAGATTTCTGGCATATTATTCAGTTTAATCATCACTAGAGTATGTTGTGTTTGGTAATCTGCGCCCACGAATGAATGAACTGAAGAGATGTAACGCTCTTGATGGCTGTGCGTACGGTACCATATGAGCAGCACCCCTCACGGTTGCGAAAGTCAAAAGATTTCCGTACTCAGTTGCCCAGCCTCCCACCTAGTAAAGGGAAAGGTCAGTGTTAGTTTGTGTGTGCTGCGAGGGATGGACAATATCATCAAACAAATTAAGCACCCACTTGTTTTTTGTGGAACCAGGCTCCATAAGGGACTGTAACCTTGAAGTTCAGTTCATGAGCAAGCTCCCGCATGAGCGTACGTGACCCCAACAGGGGAACAACAGAATCCTGATCCCCACTGCAACCATGTAACATCTCATTGTTATTTTTCAGCTCTACGATAATGACAAAATTAAGAGATCAAGATTGTGCTGCTTATTGTATCTAACCTGAAAACCCAAACTGGTATTTTATTATTCACTATCCTTTTGAGCAGAGGAAGGATGTTGATGTTGCCATCAGTATCACTGTAGTTTAGGACTCTGTCAAGAATAGAAGGAAACAAATATGAGCCTAATTCAAATAAGACTCATAAATTAATCTAGCATTGTTATCAGAGTCGAATAAATAATCATACCCACTGCACATAGACCATGGATATGATAGTTTGGTACGATTTGCATGAAGAGCCATCTGAACTTCAGGAAGGTTGAAATAAAAACGCCTTTCATAACTCATACACACGTCTACACCATAACTAATCTTCGTAGCCTGTTGCACTCAAAAAACCACATCAGTAAAACAATTTCTCTTTTACAAGACCACCAGTAGATTAAGGTTAAATAGCTCAACAGAACATACCATTTTGCGCAATCTCAGCTCCTGTTCCACTATAGATGGATAACAGACATCAAGAATTACATCATAATTGTTGATATAATCACCAACAATTGTGTTTGCTTGGTGTATTGCATTGTTGCAAGAATCAGATTCATTGTGAGGACTAGCGAATGTGTAGTCCTCAAAATCACAATCATTCATGATGGCTAGACCAACTTCATCAGAAATCATTCCATGCGACCAGAAGTATTCATAAGTTGACGGAACATCACGATCGAGTTTCAACAGTGGATTACCGATCTATTTTGAGGTAGATTGAAAAGTAAAGACATCAGTAAGTAATATGAAATCCATGAACTGAGCATGACAACTTTTATATAAAATGAAATTATCAAAACTATTAGTTGTCTTACAGCAACTCCTTTGATGTTAAACTTTGCATTGGTGGAATGTTCATTGTAGTCTAGTAGCTCAATAGCCAACTGAGGGATATAATGACCTGGAAGGACAACGTTCCAGCAAGTACACATGAAACAAAAGTGCAATGTACTCAAGAAAAAATCATATGCAAATCAAGGATTAAGTATGCAAAACATGATTCTTATGGACTCATTAGCCGTTCACTAAAGATTCAGCGTTCCTAGACTTTAATAGGCCTTATGATTCATCCAAGGGATGATATCATTTTGAAAATCAGAAATGTTCAAAACTGTTATTCCATCAAATGCAATTTTTTTCACTAAAATTCAGGCTTGATCCAGAAACCTGCTGAGGTGTGGAATTTATCTTGCTGCGGGCCATATCTTTCATATCATCAGGAAAAGTACATATGGAATCATTAATAGATAAGTATCCCGTCATTCCAAGTCAAAGGAATAAGACCACTTTCCTTTTACAAGTGGACATCACTTGGAGTGGTCCCTTTCACCGGACTATACAAAATTACAAACACACATTACAGAATACAGATTCCTTTTCTCAACAATAGGTAGAAGATGGCAGTCAGAAGGTATATTTGAAGAACAAAACAATTCTGTATACCTGCATAGCTCTCTCCAGTAAGGAAAAGATCCCTAGACTTGAATGCTGGAAATTTTTTGATCCATTCGGTCATAAAAACACGCAAATCCCTGGCTGCCAAAAAAAAAACAAAAAACGCCATGCTTTTATTCATCAATATCAAAGGCATAAAAGAAGAGAATTACTAGTAACAAGTTATTACCTGAAGCTGCGTCACCAGTAGTATAATCTGAGATCGTATTTGAATATGACCAGCCAACTCCAGCAGGAGACTCAACAAACAAGAGATTCGAAGCTATTCCCACAACAAACAACAACAAGGATCATGCTATCATTTAAATAATCGATAGTCAGGAGGCAAAGAACAAACCTTTGTTCCACGACATTTTGTTAATGCGAAGACCACGCCCATCCCCTCTCGGAAAGAAAGGACCCAGTTCTGTGAAAGCACCGCCACCCATTGAGGAGCAACCTGGTCCTGCAAGCACACCAACCCACATGTAAACATCATCCTTACCTTAACTGCATACAAAATGGTGGAAAATTCATAATATGCAATGCAAATCAAATCATTTGACATAAAATAGATAATAATAATAAATTAATGTTTTGATATCAATTATTTAAAACTTTTATTTGGTGGGATATTATTATGTTTTAGTTTCCAAAAGAAACGAAGCAGTAAGCACTCAACCAAAAATTCGAAGCAGAAAGAGACAGGAAGAGTACTAGCGTACCTCCATTGAGCCAGAGAGTGAGAGGCTTGGATTGAGCATCCTTCTCAGCTTCAACAAAGTAGTAAAACAGACTCCTACCAGCCTTCAAATCGACATCAACATATCCAGCAAACTGCCTGAAATTAACCTTCGGCTGACCAGGCAAGTTCACAACCAAATTCTCAGCCGGGAAGGCGTAGCAGGCGACAGCGAATCCGACCAAGAAGGCCAGCAAGCATAACGCTCCCTGCTGGCGCATTTTTCGAGGCGAGGATGGGACAGTAAGAGAGAGAGAAGAAGAAGGATGAAGGTGAGAGATTGAGTTTTTTGATTGGTTTTGAAATTTGGGAACGAGGTTGGATGGATGGGTTTTATGGGGAAACGTGATGATGAGACTTGGAATTTTAAATAATAATAATAATAAAACAAATCAAAATAAAAAACAAATTGTTTGAGTAAATTTGAATATTTGGAGTTGATTTGAATGGATGATGATGAGGTCCAACTTCCAAGTGCATTAAATGAATATGTATAATTATTTACCTGATTCAACATTATTTTTTTCTGTTTTTGTATTTTGATTGATATTTATTACTCCGTCATCCGTCATTCATTTTATTTGTTAATATTTGATTTCTTTACATTTTGGGAAAAATTTCCAAATTACACCAAAATCAACATTGCATTCCCATTCTACACACTTTTGAAATTGGTTTTCCAATTTACACTAGTTTTTTAAGCCGCCGTCGCTAACGGCATCCTAATGTTAAAACGCTCTTGTTGAGGGCGTCTTAAGCCCAGGTGGTCTTTCGCGCTCCAAATACCAGACATGGTGGCATAATGTTGCCAAGAAGGCATTAGCCGCTGTTGCTAACAGCGTTTTAACTAAGCCGCTCTTCGTAAGAGCGTTTTAATGGATTGCAATCTCTCAGAATGGTTGGGTTTTTAGTTGTTTAGTACAGGCCTAAGCCGCTGCTACTAAGAGCGTTTTAATATTAAGACGCCGTTAGTAGCAGCGGTTTAGTGGTTTTGAGTCTCAGAATGGTTGGGTTTTTGGTTGTTTATTTCAGGACTAAGCCGCTGCTACTAACAACGTTTTAACATTAAGACGCTGTTAGTAACAGCGTTTTAGTGGTTTTGAGTCTCAGAATGGTTGGGTTTTTGGTTGTTTATTTCAGGACTAAGCCGCTGCTACTAACATCGTTTTAACATTAAGACGCTGTTAGTAACAGCGTTTTAGTGGTTTTGAGTCTCAGAATGGTTGGGTTTTTGGTTGTTTATTTCAGGACTAAGCCGCTTCTACTAACATCGTTTTAACATTAAGACGCTGTTAGTAACAGCGGCTTAAGTGTTTTAGGTCAAGACGCTGTACATGACAGCGTCTTAGCCTGAATTTTAGGCATGTTATTATGGTTTTAATTCAAAAACCACTAAACCTGCACAAAATTCACTGAACATACAAAACCTGCACAATCTATCGACGGTACACCAAATTCCCCATCAAACATAAGTGAGGTGATCAAAAAGAACATGACAACATGTATCTTGTATCAAAATACATCAACGATCAAAATACATCAACGATCCAAATACATCAACGCTAAACGCCCGGAGTGAAACGTTGTGTTGTCTTTCTAGGTCGTGTCGACACCCTCCTCACTGGACTCCTTTGTGACTCTGCTTGAGTCACTTGAGAAGGGCCAACATCAAAAGTATCATGTGGCAAGTCAATGTCTTCATCCGAATCTACATTAAATTGAAAATAGTCAGTTAGAATTAAGATGTATGAAATAAAGATTCAAAATTAAGAATAGACAAATTATACCAGTAAGTAGATGAATCTGTGTGACATCGACATCTAATGCTCGACCCTCTCCAATTTTTAACAAGTCGGCACGGGTAGCATAAAACATATCATGTAGTTGTTCTTTAACTTCTTTGTCGGTCGTCTTAAAGAACATACTGGCACTCATCTTGCAAGTGCGCACTAATGACGCGACCTATATGAATTATTAAAGTGCATTTAGTTACACATTTCATAAAAATGAACACTTAAAGTATGAGCAGTTAGGATACTTACCAGCAGATAATGCTCATGTCCTGATGGACGATATGGCTCGGGTGTATCCAATGGTGGTTGAATACGCTTGCGTGTGACGGTACTGTACCATGAGTAGTACGGTGCCAGATATGATCCGTCTGGGTCTGCCTCACCGGTAACAATGTGCGTTGCACGATTATCCCATAGATGTATGTAACCTTGCATTACATCATCCACAAGGTGCGTAGTTCTCCGGATATGCGTGTGCATCTCTCTGTGACTTGCAGGTGGCAAAGCTGGTTCCGGCTGTGCCCATCCAAACTGGCGAAGAACTCGAGATGGATAGTGCCACTCAGCAATATGGAAACATAGTAGTGGAACCTCTGCCCTCCATGAATCTCTGCCATCTAAACATATGTGATTAAGCGGGGCCAATATCGCATCTGTATACGGAGTCCATACGACATCATTGGGTTCCTGGAGATCCAATAAATCCCGATACAGCATCAACACGTGATGAGATGTATGCATGAATGACTTGGGCACATTCCATCTACAAATGTAAAAAATAATAGTTAGACATGTTTGGAAAGATTTAATAATAAACACTTAAATAAATGACAATTCACTTAACTAAATGATAATTCATTTAACTAAATGACAATTCACTTACTTGTATCCTAAAGCAGGAAGCCGTGCATGATCAATATCTGAATCGGGAGGTGGAGCTGCCTGAGCAAGCCTCCTCGGTCTACCGGTAATCATATGCTCCCAAGCCCATAGCTGAAGGAGAATGACACACCCGCTGAGTTGTGTAGCCTTTGAATCACACGCATTGCATAAACTCCGATACAGGTATGCTAACACAGCACCTCCCCAACTATAGCTCGAAAGAGAGCCGAGATCCGCGAGCAGTGGTAGAAAGTGAAGGGATATCTCACTTCCCGAAGAATCCGGAAACAGTGATGACCCCAACATGGCAAGAATGTATGCCCGTGCATATCTCTGAACCTCTACGTCCGTGGCATCTGTTGGCACGATCTGCATATGCTCTCTGAGCCACGTACGTCTGACAGTGGTAGGTCTCTTCCCGTGCGGGATCACTCCTAACAACTCTAGACACAGAGGCCTATAATCTCCAACCTCCTGCTGCGTAGTCACCGCTCTACCCTCTATCGGGAGTCCAGTCAGGATACCAACATCCTCTAAGGTGATCGTCATCTCCCCATTACGTAGATGAAATGTGTGCGTCTCGGAACGCCACCTCTCTACTAACGCTGTCATAAATGACCAGTCAACCTCGTAGTTCTGCATGTAATACCATGGTCCTAAGCCCGCCTGAATGATGTACGGTAATATACGCTCGTCTGCATCCCAGTCAATGCCACGGTGACGAACCGTTAACACCTCCGAGTTCTGCACAATAGAATATGCCTTCCACTGTGATAATTCATAGTGCATTAAAAATGACATAACATTTAGTTTATTCATTTAACTAACCGCCGGTGTTTCCCAGATCATCTTAGATCGATGAGTGCCCTGCTTGTACAATAGTGTGCCGGACATGGGACCTGGATGCAGTAGGTGGGTCACGTCCGGGATAAATGTACCATCTTCGTCTGAGCTCCCTGCTGGAGATGGCACATCAGGGATGGCCTCTGAACGGCTACGACGTGGCATATCTATAACACAATATACAATATGCATAAGTTGTATATATAAAAGAAGTGTAATCAAAAGTAAGCATTTGCAAAAAAGATAATGAAGTATTGGCTTTAACAATTTAGAACTTATAAAATTTCCAATAGGTATTTACAATAAGCATTCGCAAAAAGGTACACGTAAAACTTATAAAACATTGTCGTTTCCTAATTCACCACACGAGGTGAAGTACAAGATTTTTTAGTATGACCGACAATGCCGCATATTGAACACTTGTATACTCTCTTCGGCCTAGAAGATGTTTGTTCACTAGAAGCTTCGACATGTGAGGGTCTAGGATCACGCCTTGCATCCATTTCGTTACGTCTTCATTTTGTTGGATGCCGTCCTCTCTTGGTTCGTTTGAAAAGCTTATTGGGGATATACTTCGGGCCATCATATGCCTTCCACTGTTTGATATCCGACTGTGGATTAAATGTATATGACCAAGTGTCGTTACAAACTTGCGTGATATATTTAGTGGCCACGCAATCACGTATGGAGATTCCCTCTTCTTCGCACACCGCTAAAACGTGACAACATGGATAGTGAAATAGTTGCCATTTTCCGCAACCACAAGTCATATCTTCCATAGAAACCACATGTTCGTGTTCCTTTGATTTGGTAAGAACAGACACTATACCTTTACTCCGGTCAAACATTTGAACCTTGCACTGTGTAGATTTCTCCAAGTTTGCATGAATTTTGCACTCGATCTTAGGAGCAAAATACTTGTTGTGGTCCAACAGTGCATCACGTCGCTCGATAAACCAAGCATTGGCTTGCTTGAATGTGAAGTGGACAATAGCGGTGATAGGCAAATCACGACACGCCATAAGAACGTGATTAAAATATTCGGACACATTGGTGGTCATGGACCCCCATCTTCGACCCCCAATATCATACGATAAAGCCCATTTCTCCGCGTTAAGTTTATCGAGAAAATTCAGAGCACCTTGATTATCCTGCACCAACTCTTTCAATTCTTTAAAACGGTTGCAAAACTTTATTTGTTGATTCTCATAGCCAATGCTAGTGAGTAATGCTTTCTTGGCCAAACACTTCGCTTTTGTATTAAAATTTGATGCAAAATGCCTTATGCAAATACGGTGATAAGCATTCGGTGGCTTCCAATCATCTTCTTCCATGACTCGCATTATTCCCGCGTGCCTATCGGAAATAATGCATAATCCTTCTCGTTGTGTGACGCCATTTCGAATGCACGTCATGAACCACCTCCAACTATCAATGTTTTCACTCTCCACCAATGCATAACCAAGAGGAAGAATTTCATTTTCCGCATCGAGAGCTACTGCAATCATTAAAACCCCTTTCCACTTCCCGTTCAAATGAGTTGCGTCAATAGAAATAGCGGGACGACAATGGGTGAATCCAACAATAGCCGGGCCGAATGCCCAAAAAACTCTATTTACGCTTTCATTGCCACTATCAAGCGTTGATTTGTCCCAATAAACAATACTACCGGGATTGGTCTCTTTAAGCACACTCATATAAGCCGGTAATTTTGCGAACGATTCTTCCCACTCTCCAAATAAATAAACGAATGCTTTTTGGCGCGCTTTCCAAGCTTTTATATAACTTATCTTGTACCCATACTTCGATCGCATCAACTCCCTCACTTGCTTAGGAATATATCTCAAATCCTCTCGAATTAAATCTTTTATGTCTGAACGTGTAGATTTAGTACAGTCAAAAACAATTTATATTGACCGGTAAGTACCGGGTCGTCCAAGGAGCAATTCTAAACTTATGAGCACTATTCGATTTCGTTCCGATAAGTCTATCCTAATTGCGAAAGGTTGGTTTTGATTGGGGTTACTAAGAAAATGTAAATAAACAATAAAAACAATCTAAGGAATCTAGAGAAATGCCACTACCAAGGCAAAGGGTGTACTCTAGGGAACTACTTCACTCATATGTGTTTTTAGACTCCAAGAGTTCAATTTCATGCAAAAACAATCATGTTAGATGATTAGATTAAGGCGTGCGACTATTAAATCAAATTCAATCGCTAGATGTTTTTACTTGATTAAAGGAAGAAGCACCTCGCACGTGAGCTTCAATCGCTAGATGTTGTTAGCTCACGTCCAACTCAAGGTTCTCAATCATCAACGCTAGTTGAATGATCAATATCCAAGAGCGGTCTTGACCAAGCCTATCTCAATGCTAAAATGGGTCACGCTAGTGATCACCGCCTAGCAAGGGTGAATCTACTTGCATTCTAGAACTATTAGTCTCGTTCGCTAGAACACTCAACTTCAAGTTCATGTTTCTAAACCACCTAGGCATTTTATCAAACACTTGGTGGGCATAGAGTTGCCATTTGTTCAAGGTAGATGCACAATCATCCAAACATGTTATTCTAACATTGATTCATTATAGATTAGGAGTATTAACACACATGAGGTCCATAGGACCCTAGAACACAAACACTACTCACAAATCATGTTCATAGACAAACACAAATTGTATTGAGTACATAGATGAAAATACAATGGAAGGAATGAACCAATCTAGTGTAGATGATCTTCTTCCTCCTTTGGGTCTTCAATCTTCAACGGATGATCCCCCCTTGAAGCCTTGGTAGCTTGTTCTCTCTAGAAACCCTCAATTTCGTGCCCCAAACCCTAGCTTTTTTTCTCCTTTCTCAAAAACCGAATTGTCAATTTATAGCCAAAGTTGAAAAAAACTGGGTTTTTGCTTGGTGCTCGGGCGAGCTCTGTGCAGGGGAGGTAGGCATGGTCGAGGCAGGTCGGGCGAGCTCCAGCAGGCTCGGTCGAGCAGATTATGGCAGAGGCAATTGGTCGGATGAAGGCTCGACCGAGCCTTTCCAAGCTCGGGCACCAATTTCCTTAAGCCGATTTGAGTATGCCCCCAAGCCTTCGGAGCTCGGGCGAGCTAATGGGAGATCTGTCGAGCATAATTTGGCAGGTTCAATAGGCTGGCGAAGGCTCGGGCGAGCTCGGGGGATTTCTTGTGTGATCCATGCGCGGGAACTGTTCTGACTTCCTGGGGCTTTTTCGAGGTCTTCACGTCCGATTTTGGTCTTAGCTTAAACTGAAGAGTTGTAGCCCTTTGAGTTACCTTTATAACAAGCCAAAGATCAACTCATTTGGACATTGTATGAGATCTGTGCGCTCAGAATAAGCCCCAAAGGTCGGTTTGTCCCGTTTTGCCCGAAACTCCATATTTTTGCTCCGAAACTTTGGTTTTCTTCGAGAATTGATATTTTTGAGCCCGGGGACCGTAAGGTCGGTATCTAACCTGAAATAGCAACCAAGTGGGTCAAATGGCATCGAAAGAGCATCGAGAATGGACCAAAACTCTTCATAAATGGATATGTAAATGAGTCGAGAATTCGACTCATCAATGTCCATTCCAATAAAGTGTTTGTTGAAATGGACGTTGTCAGGGCGGATAATGTCAACCTCACATGTATGATCTCCGTTGTATGTGGTGATTCTCCACATACCTTCCTTCTTCTTCTTCGAAGCTCGTAATTCCCATTGACATTTATCCTTGCCTCTGCGACATTCGAGTAGCAATCATTTTGTATCCGAATATCTAACGCCATACTCACGACGTTGTTTAATGGAATATCTCTGACAAGCATATATAAGAGACTCCTTGCTCAAAAAATGTCCATCTTTGCGCAGCTCCTTCGTATTGAACTGTTCATTGTGAGACCCATGGTCGTCTATCGCTGGATGGTTAATCCAAGCCGAAACATCATTGAACGGTGGAAAATCCCAAAGGGAGTTATTATCTTCAACAACGCCAACGGGTACTTCCATATACCCTTCCTCACTATCAATATCAAGACTCTCTAGGTAATCTCTATCAAACTCGTCTTGTGTTGGAATTTCAAATACTTCTACAGTTGACAGTGTCGTTTCATCGATTTCATCACTATCCATTGCTAAAAATATAGAATAAAACAACAACTTAGCCGAGACATGTATAGTTGAAAACTAAAGTGCTAAAATCATTAAACAAAAAATGAACAAGCAAGCAATGGTATTGAACTTCTCAACCAAACAAGCAATGGAACAGATTTTCAACCAAGAGCTAAAATGCCTAAACCCTAAACAACCAATCAAGCAATTTCGAATTGATTTTCAACCAAACAACCAAGCAAACACAGATTTTCAAACACATTACCAAAATACAACATTGAGTCAAGGAGTTTACCGTAGATGGTGGAGGACAAACGCTGTGTCGGAGCAAAGCAGTCCGGCGGACGAAGAAGATCCAACTGATGCCGCAGACGAGTCGGAGATGGAGTAGAGAGGAGCGATGGACGGAGCAGAGTGGAGCGGATTCGAGTGACGGATTGAGCACAGCCAACCGCGAACGGACCGGATTCGAGTGCAATCGTACAGCCGGTCGGAGATTTTGGGAGAGCCGGTCGGAGATTTTGGGAAGAAATAGCGCGAGGAAGAGAGAAAAGTTAGGGCTCGAAACATAGATCAAACTAAGCCGCTGTTCGTAACGGCGTCCAAATAAAAAATAAGTTCAAATCATCCACATCAGCCTACTCACTCATATAATAATACACATCAGCTTAAGACGCCCTCAACAAGAGCGTCTTAACATTAGGACGCCGTTAGCAACGGCGGCTTAAAAAACTAGTGTAAATTGGGAAACCAAACTCAAAAGTGTGTAGAATGGGAATGCAATGTTGATTTTGGTGTAATTTGGAAATTTTTCCTACATTTTGAGTATTGTAAATTACTAAAATGGTTGGATAATGGATCAGAAACTTTAATTTATATGATGCACATCTCAAATTAGATACATATGTAATAATTGTTGAAGCACATTTTTTTTTTGATAAGCTGCATGTTGAAGATAGAACAGCGAACAGAGGATTTAAAGTTGAAGATAACTTCAGCTGGGAACATGCTTCGACAATAACCTACGTGAACAAATAAGAAGACGCTGCTCGACTTCGTCTCACGCCGCACTAGGTGAATCTTCGACCTTCACCTTACAACAACAGAAACAAAACGAAAACATATACCTAAAACACAACAATCAGTCTGGACGAATCCGACTGCACACAACTCCCTTAAGTGGTCACAGACACACTTAAAGAGAATAAACAACATCCAAAAGTGAGGCTTTTCAACCGTTCAAAATCAAAAACAGCCTCGCCGGAGCCAAAAACCTCCGTCTTGAAATCCGGAAAATTTCCCAATTTACTCAAATTCCAAATTTGAGTTCCAATTTCACTCAATCTCCAGATTGGTTTCCCAATTTACACTAATTTTCTAAGACACCGTTGTCAGGAGCGTCTTAACATTAAAACGCTCCTGCCAACATCGGCTTAAGTCTCGTGGCGTTTTTGCGCCAAAATAAACAGTCATGTGCCATAATATTGCCAAACAAGCGTAAAACGCTGTCCCCAACAACGTCTCACTTTAAAACGCTATTGGTAGAAGCGTTCTAATGGTGCAATTGCGTTTTATACCCAGTCTCTGTCTCTGTTTTCCTGCTTTCATTGATGGACGGTCAGATCCGGCCAGACAAAGATCGCTTCTCCAAACGTCGAGCCGAACGACAGTAACTGATGCACGCATATCCATCCTAGTTCTCAACGAAAAACAAAATTTAAACATTTGTTTAACAGTACAAGTGGACGGTGTTTGCCAAAACTCATCTTGACTGCCTTTGTGAACAAGCTTGGCGAAGACAGCAGCATCATTCTCCTTGCAAAGGGTTTTGATGAACTTGGGGATGGTTGTGAAGGTACGGTGAATGACGCTCCGGGTCCAGGAGTCAACGGAAAAAGCCTCGGCAGCGAGAGGAGCTACACATTCAGCTAGCTTGGCGCCCCAGTCGACGACAGGACGGGGTGGGAGCGTGGGAAGACGAAGATCACCTTGCATTTGATTTTGATCAGCCATACCTAAAAAAGAAACAGGAAAACAGAGACAACGGAGTTAAAAAAAACAGAGCATGAGATAGAGACCGGGTGAAAAACGCAATTGCACCATTAGAACGCTCCTACCAACCGCGTTTTAGGGTAAAACGCAGTCTCCAACAGCGGCTTACGTTTGTTTGATAATATTATGCCACATGACTGCATATTTTGGCACAAAAACGCCACGAGGCTTAAGTCGCTGTTGGCAGGAGCGTTTTAATTTTAAGACGCTCTTGCCATAGGCGTCTTAAAAAACTAGTGTAAATTGGGAAACCAATCAAGAGATTGAGTAAAATTCCAAATTAGAGTAAATTGGAAAATTTTCCTTCAAATCCGTCCTGTCTTCCGTCTTCTACTCCAAGAACTTCTATACCCCGCGAACACATCCATCAACGTCGTGAAATCCAAATCGTTTTCCCACCAAACCAAATCTGACCCGCCGAAACCAACAGCCGCCATACGCCGTGGCCAAAGCCACCACCACCCCTTTAACCCAAAAACCTGCAGATTCGGCACCGCACGCCTCTCCTGCCGTCCCCAACATCGTCAAAGGCTTTCCGCGGCAAGGATGGTGAAAGGCTGCAGCAAAGGCCACCGCCTGGGAGAGAAATCACAGATGGTGAAGATGAGAACGGCGGAGAGATAAGAACGGGGGAGAGTTTTAGCTGATGTGTATTGTTGAAGCACATATGACACCAAACATTATTGCCTTAACAACACGATTCGATTCACAACAATTAATGAGGAAGATGTACCCTCAAAGGGAAAGAGTCAATTATCAAACCAATGTTCAGCTTCTCGTCAATCGTCATTGCATAGGACAAGTAGCACTTCAGTCATTGTCTTAAAAGCTAGAATACCAAATGTCGATAAATATGCAACCATACACACAATCGCATTACACTGTTGCCTGAAGTTCAAATATCTTTCAATAGGGAGAAGACATTGTCTGAATCAGTTTAAAACCCGGCATTAATTGGTGGAATATAAGAACATTTAATAATTCTAATTTTAGAGTGAATCACCGCCCCTCAGTGCCAGCACAAGATGGAGAACTGACCCTCCCTCGATGTTGTAGTCCTTGGCAGTTTTGTCATCTCCGAGCTGCTTCCCAGCATAAATTAGCCTGCAGAGGAGCGATAATTGATTAACTCACTAAATTTCTGAATCAACTCAAAGGCAATTGATACAATGACAAAACAAGACATCGGCTTCACTTCACCTCCATCATATGTGACCCCACGTGCTACCCGAAACTCACAAAATGATTGGATCAGTGTGGAAGGAAATGAATACAATGAATAATTGTTCAACATTAGACACCAATTAAATAAAAGGTACAAACAGATCACATCACCCAAAATAAGACATCAATTTGCCCTTCAACTCTATTATTCTCCCATGAGTGGGACTTATCTTAAATCTCATGAGTGTAATATGGACAAAGTTGGTTTGCATACCAACAACGACAATCCGTGTGACACACCAATATGCATTTAAAATAATATTACTTGAAAGAACATTTTGAAGATGATTTTTTCAGAACAATGTTCTCTTCTATATCAAAATTGTGTAAAGAACTTCAAGTGTTTATTGATAGCACATATTCAAATGAGACCACCAAACTTAGGCATCATTCTTAAATATGGAACTGTACAAAAGAAAGCAAGCAACGAAAAGCAAATGAGGCTGAAACTTCAAATTCCATCAATTACATAATACATATATGAATCACTGTTCCAACCAATACCAAGTTCAGCAACATTCGCCATCCATGGTTCATCATGAAAAATTATGGAATTGGCATAAATATTAACTCCGGTAACTAATCGGATAATTTCTCTAGCAAGGAAGGAGATAAAGTGGCTTTATATGCTTGGATTGGTAAAGGTAAACCTTACAACTGGCATACAAAGTAATGCACAGAGTAGAAGAGAAAGTAAAGTCAAAAGTTTTTAAATTTACAGATATGATATGTACTGCTAGGGATTAGATCATTCATATACATACAAACTTGTCAAATTCCCAGACTTGTTTTTTATGTTCATTGTTTTGATTTTGCTTTTCAGTAGGTCCCAATATGTGTTATTTCGACAGATTCACAGTCATTGTTTTATTGTTCACTGCTTTGCAGTTTGTATGATAAAGATAGTTTGTACTCGAAACTGACCGTGCTATATGTAAATAAATGTCCAACAAATACCTTTGCTGAACCGGAGGAATCCCTTCCTTCTCTTCAACTCTTTCCTTGATCCTATCAATTGTATCAGTGGGCTCAATATCGATCTCAATTTCTTTTCCAGTTAAAGTCTTCACCTTGATCATGGTCCCTCCCCTTAGCCTCAAAACCAGGTGAAGAGTTGACTCTTTCTGGATGTTATAGTCAGCAAGAGTCCGACCATCCTCCAACTGTTTACCAGCAAAGATCAACCTCTGCTGGTCCGGTGGGATGCCCTCCTTATCCTGTTTACACATTAAGAAAGTATCAACATACAAAATACTTCACACAGTACCCACATAAAAATTAAAAGCCTATACTATGCATTCTCCTTTACGAGTATACAACTTACTTCACCTTGAAGTATATCGAGGTGAGTTGAATAACTATTCATAATTTCAGCTTATATTGAGCTAAGCTGCCAAATTTGAACTTCAATTTTAAAATATCATAAGAAAACAAAAAAGATGAACATAATTTATTAATAAGTGAGATCAACGTGAGCAGATAAAGAACACCTATATGCAATATGTCAATTTCAATTATGCTGAGATCCACTTCAAGCTGAAAATCAAGACCAAAGGAAACATAAAATTGTTGGCATAAAGTCCTAATCCACATCTTATTTCCCAGATCAGCAATCTATCCCCAAAAATCAGATTAACAAAAAAGCCCTAATCTTCGTAGCGAAAAGGTATCATCGGTACCGCTAAAGCTAATTAGATATGAAAATACAGCTGATTAGAGAAATAAAGGAAGGCCGGAGACCTGAATCTTCGCTTTAACATTGTCAATTGTGTCGCTGCTCTCAACTTCCAAAGTGATGGTCTTTCCGGTGAGGGTCTTGACGAAGATCTGCATGATGATCAGGCTATTGACTCAATGGAGAAGAAGCTTCAATCGAGCGTAGGGTTCACGGAGATGAGAGAGAAAATCTCTGCGTGCGAATGGGAATTTTAGTTCACGAATTTCGCGTGCAGAATTATACTTTTAAAGTTATAATAAAAGATGAGTGCTTTTTTTTATGAATTAATAAAAGATAATTTTAATCAGTGTTATTAAAACCGGACCGGTCATCGAACCGGTCAAGTCACTGGGTCGATGGGTCAGTGGTTCAACCGGGTCGAACCGGTTTGACCCGCACGAATTAAAAATAATAAAATAATATACTTATATATGATATTCTAATTTAACATATTTATGACTTGAATAAATATTACATGTTTATGATCTGATTACAATAACATACCATAACAAATTTAGAATTTACTAAAGTACAAATCAATAATACAACAATAACAATTTTAGTCTTAATTTGTAAGTCACAACAATAAAGGATTTCTAAGACTAATTGAATTTCTAGCTAAATTGATAGTAAGTAATAAATTTTATAGATTTGATAAATGAATATACATTATTGAAACAAATATTAAAACAAGAATCATGTTTAGCTTGGTGGAAGAAGAGGGGATAATTATAGAGGAAGACTAGGTTCGAGTCTTGTCCAAGTCAAATTAAGTATATATTTTTTCAAACCAAATCGAACCGATTGAACCGATCAAATTACGTTTTAATGAAAAATTGGGTCAACCGGGTCAACCCACCGGGTCAACCGGTTGAACCGACCGGGTCTTGACCGGGTTTGACCGGTTCTTGACCGAGTTTGACCATGTTTGACCGAGTAATTGCATATCCGATCCAATAAGATAACCGGACCGGTCACCGGACCGGTTCCCGGTCCAACCGGTCGAACCGGCCGGTCCGGTCCGGTTTTCACAACAGTGATTTTAATATAGATTATTGCTAGATAATTCGACTAAATTCTGCGTTTTATCAAAATATTTGTCAGTTTTTTTTTTGTTTTTTGATAAGTTTTTGTCAATTTTTGTCAGGAGTGCGATCCAGGTACAAACCACATTTATAAATGAAAACTAAAAATCGGATTTCAAGCTGACACGTGTCTAATTTTCTCAAAATCTTGGATATAACACGGAGGGACATTATGTTCATTTCACATATCTCGGAATGATCAGAATTAAATTAAAACAACAATGATCACACTTAAACAACAATGATCAGACTTAAACAGCAATGATCGGACTTAATTTGGAATGGTCAGACTTAAAACAGCAAATACCAGACTTAAAACTAAAATGATCAGACTTAAAACTATTATTGTAGCAATGATCATACATAAAACTATTATTGTAGCAATGATCATACTTAAAACAACAATGATCAGACTTAAAACTACAATGATCAAACTTAAAACTACAATGATTAGACTTAAAACAGCAACGATCAGACTTAAAACTTCAATGATCATACTTAAAACTATTATTGTAGCAATGATCGGACTTAAAACGACAATGATCAAACTTAAAACAGCAATGATCAGACTTAAAACTAAAATGATCAAACTTAAAACTATTATTGTAGCAATGATCAGACTTAAACTACAATGATCAGACTTAAAAAAACAATGATCAGACTTAAAACTACAATGATCAGACTTAAAACTATTATTGTAGCAATGATCAGACTTAAAACTATTACTGTAGCAATGATACGACTTAAAACAGCAATAATCAGACTTAAAACTACAATGATCAGACTTAAAACTATTATTGTAGCAATGATCAGACTTAAAACTATTATTGTAGCAATTTTTAGGACGATTATACTCTCGCATCTGTTATGTATTTTTAAATAAGTCTGTTTTAATTTTTAAAATTACAAAAAGCGCCCCGGATTACGATTGTTCGAAACATACATGTGGCAATATTGTATTGGGTTTTTAGTTTTGAGTGCGGTTCAGGTACAAACCACTCTTATTTATAAAAACTAAAAACCGAATTTCAAGCTGACACGTGTCCAAGTTCGTCGAAATCTCGGATTTAACACGGAGGGCATTATGGTCATTTCACATTTATAGGAATGATCAAACTTAACATGGAATGATCAGACTTAAACAATCACACTTAACAACAATGATCAGACTTAAACTAGAATGATCAGACATAAAAATCAGACTAAAAACAACAATGATCAGACTTAACATGAAATGATCAGACTTAAACAGCAATGATCAGACTTAAACTGGAATAATCAAACTTAAAATAGCAATGATCAGACTTAAACAACAATGATCAGACTTAAACAGCAATGATAAAACTTAAACAGGAATGATCACATAAAAATTAGACTTAAAACAACAATGATCAGACTTAAACATCAATCATCAGACTTAAACAGCAATGATCAGACTTAAATTGGAATGATCAGACTTAAAACAGCTATGATCAGACTTAAACGGCAATGATCAGACTTAAAAACTACAATGATCATACTTAAAACAACAATGATCAGACTTAAAACTAAAATGATCAGACTTAAAACTACAATAATCAGACTTAAAACTCCAATGATCAGACTTAAAACTACAATGATCATACTTAAAACAACAATGATCAGACTTAAAACTAATATGATCAGACTTAAAACTATTATTGTAGCAATAATCAGACTTAAAACTACAGTGATCAGACTTAAAAACAGCAATGATCAGACTTAAAACTATAATGATCAAACTTAAAACGATTATTGTAGCAATGATCAGACTTAAACCAGTAATGATCAGACTTAAAACTACAATGATCGGACTTAAAACTATTATTGTAGCAATGATCAGACTTTAAACTACAATGATCAGACTTGAAACAACAATGATCAGACTTAAAACTATTATTGTAGCAATGATCAGACTTAAAACTACAATGATCAGACTTAAAACAGCAAATGATTAGACTTGAAACTACAATGATCAGACTTAAAACTATTATTGTAGCAATGATCAGACTTAAAACTATTATTGTAGCAATGACCAGACTTAAAACTACAATAATCAGACTTAAAACAGCAATGATCAGACTTAAAACTATTACTGTAGCAATGATCAGACTTAAAATAGCAATGATCAGACTTAAAACTATTACTGTAGCAATGATCAGACTTAAAACAACAATGATCAGACTTAAAGCAGCAATGATCAGACTTAAAACTATTACTGTAGCAAATGACAAGACTTTAACTATTACTGTAGCAAATGATCAGACTTAAAACTGTTTCTGTAGTAAATTTTAGGACGATTATACCCTGATTCTATTATGTTTTTTTTAAATAAGTCCGTTTTAATTTTTTTATTTACAAAAAGCGTCCCGAATGGTCGAAATATACACGTGGCAATATTTTATTGGGTTTGTAGTTTTTATTTATAATTATGGTTTGTATTTGATCCGAACTCTTTTGTTAGTTTTATCAAAAAAAATTTTTTTGTCAGTTTTCAATTACACAACTTTGTAGTCTGTGATATGAAAATAATAAGAAGAAAAGATATTTATGAGCAAAATAATGACAAAGTTGTCCCATTTAAATTATATATTACACATTATTTAACAATATTAGGTCCTTGAAAAAAATATTTCATCATTTTGTAGCTGCTTTCTTTCTTTCCACCATTTTCAACTAAAAATCTCCTCATGTGCAGAATCCCAGGTTCAAGTCCGTACAAATCAACAACTGCATGCATGTTTTGATGTATTCGCGCATTTGTTTGTTTCGACTATGTCATCCCGCAAACCTGCCATGGGAGATACTTGCTATCCCTCGACGAGTAAGATTATCTAACATGTGAAGCAAACAATGAAGGCGAAGGGAACGAGCTGAAAATAAAAGTTCAAAAGTTCACAGTTTATATCATCATATACACATATAGCATGTTGCCAATATAGAGGAGATCCAATGAAGAGCACTAACTAAGTATGCCCTTATGCTTCCTAGTATTTGCTTCGGATTTTTTTCATATACACAGATCACAGAAGAGCTGTCGAACATACCTATATAGTAAGCTGGAACAGAAGTGAGGTATAAGAAGCTGTACATTTCACATTCAGTGCTACCAATCTGCGAAAGTAGTGGACACAGGTGGATGTTTGTCCTCCTCTTCCAATTCCATCTCCACCTCCGGCTCCCCAAATTCATTAGTCTCCACAGCAGCCAGATTCTTCAAGTCGACAATTGAAAGCTCATCCAGACGTCTCACCACCAGATCAGCGGCAGAAAGTTCATAGACAGGATGCTTGCTGGCAACAGCAACACACTTCATCCTCGCATCGTGGGCAGCCTCCACTGTCTGATTTGAATTACCAAATACAATACATCTTTCGGGTGTGAACTGGAGAAGCTGAGCTGCATAAATGAACATCTCCGGGTCAGGCTTTCCCCTGTGAACATCCTCGGCTGTAACAATAGCTGTGAAGCAACCTTCAATTCCAATATCAACGATTGCATTCTCTAAAATCTTCCTTGGGCGAGTAGAAACCAACGCCATTGGTATCTTGTAATGCATCAACACATTCACAAACTCCTGAGAGCCATTTCTTAAACGATATATTCCACCTTGCAACGATTGGTAGATATCCTCCTTCCTTGATGCCATCCTTCTCACCTGCGACGGATCCCTTGACCAGCAGAGAACCTCAGAGATGGCTTGTTCAGTCTTCATCCCTTCTACTCTCTTGAGTAAGAACGCAGGTGGAGGCGACTTCCCTTCTTCTTCTGCAAGTGCAAGCCAAGCCTGCTTCTCGAAATCTGGATTGTCTTCTATCAACACACCCTCCCATTCAAATATAGCACTTAACCATCCACTACCCATTCTTTCTTGCCTAAGCAACGGATTATGCAATGAAGGGTTATCAGCTTTATTCTCAGGAGGCCAAACCCCAGGCTTCCTATCTATACCAGTATCAATTTGGTAACCGAAATCACGGGGTATGTCCTCTTCCTTTCTAAATGAATACACTTCTTTAGTCAGCCCCATAGCACGGTTCACAACGGGCAACAAAGCTACCCCATTTCTTCCAGTTTTGGCACCGGATGATGACGAACAAGCAGCCATCTTGCCCACAAACTCGGTCAACAAGGGCCTGCACCCCTCAAACTGCCTCCTTTTCAAAGACACATCCTTACTGTTACATCCACCAACACCGACAAAGGGTCTATGCCCCAAAAGTGAAGTCGCTGCGATTGACTCCACCATCATAACACTTCCACAGACACTTCTCTTTCTTCCAAATTTTACTAGAAGATCAAAACAACCTAAAAAACCCTAAAAATTCAATCTTTTCTTGCCAACCTAACACAAGTATTCGCAAACAAATGAAAGTCGACCACAAGATCTTGAAACGCTACACAATTCACGAAATCCCCAAATTGACAGAAACCCTAAAATCTAAAATTCCGCCTCAGGAACAGAAGCTGAAATCAAAACACGCACTAGTCTCTAACACCGACGAATTCACAACCTGTAATCAAAAAGGCCAAATTTTACGATCGAATCGGTTACGTAATCTTGATTACAGTAACCACACAATAAAGAACAATCGCTAAAAAATCAACAAACAGAGAAAAGTCAGCAGATAGCTATGAAGATGAACCTGAGGAACAAATCAGAGGCTGATGGTGGCCGACGAAGAGAGATGAGAAAAGGAAGACGATGATGATGACGACGACCGATTGAACTGAAATGAATGTGTTGATGTCCTTCCTTCTGGTTTTCCCTGGTAGTAAAATAAATAAATAAATAAAAGGTTCGTATTTATTTTATTTTTTCCGATTTTTTATTTCGAATTTCTGTGGTTTACATGGATTTTAATCTTCTGTCAAATGAGTTTTTTTTAAGGGATTGACGAATTTTCGAACACCAAACATTGTAACTTCACCGTGATTAAATTGTGAACTCAATCATGTGAATCATGTTGAAAAATAACCCAATAATCTCATCATAAACTTTTCGCATATTAAATCGATATTTTTTCGTTAACACTAATACACTTTTTATTGAGTTGTTATTAACGGGATTCACATGATTGAGTTTGTAATTTAATCACGGTGAATCTACGGTGTTCGCTGTTCGAAAATTAGTCAATTTATTTTTTATTTTGTCCTTGATTGGAAAAATTGATATTTTAGACCTTCAATTGGAAAAGAGCAGTAGTTCGATGCACCAATTTGTACTTTCCCTTTTTTTAATGTCCATTTATAATTTAATTTATATTTTCACATAAAACCCAAAACAAAGGATTTGGATCAAATACAAACCACTATTATAAATAAAAACTACAAACCCATAAAAAATTTGACACGTGTCAAAATTAACAAATCAAAATTCATCCGAACTTTCATCCCGTCGGGGTTCTTTTAGTAAATAAAAAAACACACGTGGACTTATTTAAAAATATATTAAAGATGAGGTCTAAAATAAGTCTGCTTTTTAAGTCTGATCATTACCATTTTTAAGTCTGATCATTAAGTCTTTTAAGTCTGATCATTGTCTATTTTTAAATCTGATCATTAAGTCTTTTAAGTCTGATCATTGCTGCTTTTTAAGTCTGATCATTACCATTTTTAAGTCTGATCATTAAGTCTTTTAAGTCTGATCATTGTCTATTTTTAAGTCTGATCATTAACAACTTTTGGACTAAATTGAAAATAACATTATTAGGTTTATACCCTCCGTGTGGAATGACTATTATACCCCTCCGTGTTTTGTCCGGGATTTCGACTAAAATGGGACACGTGTCGACTTAAGAATCGATTTGTAATTTTTATTTTTAAATCGATTTGTACCCGAACCGCACCCAAAAACAAATTGAATGATTCATAAAAAAATAGAATTCTCTTCCTTCACGTTTCAAGTAAAAATGTAAATGGCCACCAAAACAATCGTGGTCAATACGGTGTCGTTTCTCCCAAAACTCCCAAAACAAACACTTCACTCGCCATCTGCATCGTGTTCCAAAACGATCTCTCGAAAGGGCTCGTAAAGCGCTCTCCTCTTTCAAAACCCTCGCTCGCCACCGTCCTTGCAAGTTCGATCGCTTCGCGTCGCTTCGTTTCATTTCCACTCCGACAATCGAGGAATCTTCGGGTAGGTCATGCCGCTATTTCTCTCCGACGAGGAGTACCAGCGGTGCTCGAATGACCCCGGACTGCTGGTTGAGAAGGCCGACTCCGTCATCCGAGATCTGTACGTCAAACTCGAAACCGTCAAGGCACAAGCCGAGGCCGCCTCGACCACTGCTGAGCAGACATGCTCTTTGATAGAGCAGAAATATGTTTCGCTGAGTGCCGAATACGCTGAATTGGAGTCTGAGAACGCACGGCTTAATGCTGTGGTGGAGAAGGGGCTTTCGGAGCTTGCACAAGTGCAGGCGGAGAAGCATCAGCTTCATCTAAACTCCGTAAGCCCTGATGCTTGTTGATTTCTTTTGTTTGTGGATGTGGATATGGGTTGCTGCTGTTTGAGTGTGATTTTATCTGTTTGTTTTGTGAAATGTTAGATTGGAAGGGATGGAGAGTTTGAAAGGATGATGGCTGAGGTGTCTGAGCATCAGAAGGCTAAAAGGCAGTTGATGGAACTCGTGGAGCAGAAGGAGTTGGAGATCAGTGAAAAGAATGCCATGATCAAGACTTATTTAGATAAGATTGTAGGTTTCCTTTTTTTTTCTTCATCTAATGTGGTGTGCTAACAGTTGGATAATCTAAGTAGTTGTGTAATACTGTAATGTTTGAAAAATAATGCACAATTCTTTTTATGCTGAAATTTGCATTTGTGAAGGTGAGTCTGACCGAAAATGCTTCGCTGAGAGAAGGAAAATTGAATGACCTAGAGACAGAGCTACAACGGTCAAAGGCTACGTATGCCCGGCTTTCACAGGCAATTTTTAATTACTTTCTTCTCCTTTATATAAACACTTGAACGTTGGGAACATTACTTCATTCTTCAGGTTCTGTAGTACGCTATATTCATCTTGTATTTAAGTCAGGGACTTAACTTTTTTTTCTTCTTTTTTTTTGTTTCAACAAATATACTAATGTTTTTTAAAGGGGAAATGCAAACGTGGGTTGATCTGTTTGTTCACAAAGATGTGGCCGAACTTTAATTGCAAGAACACTGC
The DNA here is from genome assembly GCA_033675395.1 of Rhodiola chrysanthemifolia. NCBI lineage: Eukaryota > Viridiplantae > Streptophyta > Magnoliopsida > Saxifragales > Crassulaceae > Rhodiola > Rhodiola chrysanthemifolia. The sequence continues at coordinate 19,669,203 of CM066204.1, forward strand.
ATCTTTTTTCCATCTTGTTCCTATAGTAGGCTTTCAGTTTGTCAGGAATATGATCAGTGCCATCTTTCATTTCAAATGGTTCACATTATGTGGAAATGGTACTTGAAATGTTATCGTAGTTGTCATATTTTTTGAAACACCTAGAACTTCTCTTTTCATATTTGTCTGTTTTGCCTACTTTTCTCTCAATAACTTAAAATTGTATTCTACGCGTTGATGTTTGATAACCAGGAAAAAGAACTCATTGAGAGGCATAATCTTTGGCTTAACGATGAACTAACATCAAAAGTTAATGACTTGACCAAGCTTCGCGGTGCACATTCTGAACTCGAGATAGAAATGTCTTTGAAGCTTGCTGAGGTAAGTCTAAGTCTACATTATTCATTCGCTTGCTGATTTTGCGTTTCGAAATAAATCAAGGTACCTCGTTTAGTTGATGGTTGAGTTTTGTTTCCCTCACGACATTAAGGGCATATGCACCCATGATTTGGGAAATGCTAGGAGAGAACTTCCTCACCTAGCATTTCTTCCAAACAAAGCACAAAAAAATGTAGAAAGTTCTCTCACACATCCTCAAGGAGCATTTGGGAGAGAACTTCCTATATTTTTTGTGCTTTGTTTGGAAGAAATGCTAGGTGAGAAAGTTCTCTCCTAGCATTTCCCAAGTCATGGGTGCATATGCCCTTGGTGATATATGTGGATCTTTCCATAATGCCTACCAGCCAGGCTATGCAACTTCAGTAGTTTTTCTGATATAGTAAAAATTTATTAATAAATATAAAGAGCAGGACTTTAACAGTAGCACTATTGAATTACGTGTACTGAATGGCAGTTTTGAAGTTATTGAAGCTCACATTCTTATATTTATAGGTGGAAAAGAAGTTTGATGAATGTTCAAAGTCTTTAAAGTGGCACAAAGAACGAGTAAGGGAGTTAGAAACAAAACTAGGCTCACTGGAAGAGGTAATATATTAACTTCTCAAGATATCTATTTTGAAGTATCATATTCATACAATGTCTGCTTTTGTTTATCAGGAACTACTTCTGTCAAAAAGTTCTGCCTCAAGTAACGAGGAGCGGTTTGCTGCTGAAGTAGTCACTGTGAGTAGAGTATTAGCGTATTATCCAACACTTTTCAAGCTGTTTACTGTCAATACTGAATTGGACCTTCCATTTTGTGTTTCTAGTAAAGAGTATTTTCTTCGCATCTGACCATGGACTATCCGTTAATGGCAGATTTGGTAGAATTATTGGTAATCATATATATAAGCAATAAGGGAATAACTACTACCCTTTTAGCCTCTAGTTTGGGTATAAATAATAATTTTTCATTATCTTCGATCGATGTTTCACAAGCATTATGAATGCAATCCTCATTCTTACATCTTACCAAAGCAGTGCTTTGGGATCGAGTTCTAGCCAGTAACACTAAACACCGGAGAAACTGAAAGTAAATTTTGGGGATTGTGTATTATATCACCATTTCTAATGAATTATCATGCATATCAATGTTATCTTATTTTTATTATTAAGTTATTCTCAACTTTTCAGGCTACACGGAATATAGACTGATAGGAGAAAGGTTACCCAAACAAATTGATGCACTTTAAAAGAGGAAATAATTGGGTTGGAGTAACAAGTGTTGTGCGGTCTTAGATGTCACACTTAAAAGCAACATATGATGACTGTTTGGGCACCTTACAAGCGACAAATAATACGTTTATGTTGCGCAGGCTAACCGGCTTGTTGAACTGTATAAAGAGAGATCTGAAGAATTGTCAAAAAAAGCTGGAGAGCTGGAGGGGGTGATCCAAGCTCTGGAGGTGTGTTTCTTGGTTCCTTTTTTCTTAATTTGGTCAAGATGGATATACCTTTTCCTTATTGTCTGATCATGTTTCCTTTGTACTTCCCTTTATGATTATTGGAAGCAGACCCATCTAAGACAAGTTGAGAATGAAAATAAAGAGAAGATTGAAAAAGAGATATCAGCCAGGACTGAACTAGAAAAGGTATGTTTGCCTCCTCCATAACAAGCCTGCTGCTGGTTGTGTTGCAATAATTTTTGTAAATCCAACATTCTTATTTATATGGTGCCTTAAATTTCTACATGCACACTTTTGACCTGCAGTTTATGTGTTCCTTCAAAACCCTATATATTAACTGTATTTCGAGTTACCATAAATCAACTGCTGTGTGATCAAGCATAGTTTTTGTCTTAACTGTGTTTGTGATGATATTCCTGCTAATAATAGCTTAGATTCAAATATTCTTGTTTGTTCTCGAACATTCATATATTCACCCTCTTTGTTATAAGCAATAGCCTCTTTGGCAACCTGTAAACCGCTTATAAATAAGAGGCTTAAAAATAGCTCTTAGTCACTGATATTTGGAATCGTAAGTATCTTTTCTACTTATAAGTACATGTGTTTATTTAGTAAAAAATCAAATCACGTAAAAAACCACTTAGAAGTGGTACACAAATAGCATTATAGTTGTTTCATCATAAGTAGATTATGCATATTGACATCACTTAGAACATTCCCATTTTGAGAACTTCCATTATTGGTTTTTAGTTGCTTACCATTTTCAATAATTATAAAGAAATATTCCATGGAATCACAGGAATCTGCAGTTCTTAGAGAAAAGCTAGAGAAGTGTGAAGCTGAAATCGAAGCAGCAAGAAAAATGAATGAGCTTACTCTTCAGCTCAGTGATTTTACAACAAATATGTATGTATTTTTTCCATTCATTAACAAGTAAATTTTGATTATGCACCTTGCTCCTGCATGTGGGAGGATTATAGAGTAGAAACTATTTTTTGATAGAGATTTGCATAATTATAAGAGTATACACTTAATTACATATAAAAAGGCTGTGCTTCTTTTCCAAATGCAAATTTTTATGTAGTCTTTGTCTTATCGTTTTGCTGTTGGTCACCCCTATCTCCATTTTCTTCGTATAAATTATTTCCCAATCACAATCACGTCTGTCGCCAAACTTAACTTCCTTAACTGAAATACTCGTATATATTATAGTAACCATTCCTCAGCTACTCCTCAAGGGATGGTGATTAGGAGTTATCTAGTGTTTTGTTTCTCCAACGTGCTTGAGAGATGCTGATGCATCTGGTAAAATTTTGGATCAGGTAGAAAATAAAAGTTTTAGATACACCTTTCTCTTGTGTAGCTGTAGGTAGTTTGTGTATTTTTAGTTTCTATCAAGTCACATGAACCTTGATCCAGTGACGCTATAACATTTTCTCACTAGAAATGCATTTTGTTTTGAGTCGTTTAGGATCAGGTCAATGCTATTTACTATATCAACAGTTTTCAGAACAGTAAATGTGTAAATGATCCTTGTTGCTCAGTCATACAAAAATTAACGACAGCTACTTTTTACAAAAACATTTACCTATACATTGGATGCGTTCAGAGTTTATTTCAATATATTTGGAGTCTAAGATTTAGTATAATGTTTCTCCTTTTATACAGGCACATGAGTTCATTTGAAAATAGTAACACTTGCGAAGAGACTCAAATGATTGTGCCCACCGTTCCAGCTGGTATTTCGGGAACGGCACTAGCAGCTTCTCTTCTGCGCGAGGGTTGGAGTGTAAGTCATTTTCTTGATTCCTACTTCATGATATATATCATTTCATATTGTGAACTGAGCAAGCAAAGAGTAGAACAGTGCTCGAATCTACCTTTGAAATGGTTGGTTGGTGGCATACTCTGTAATGTACTCAATCAAATGAACTAGTGTATCACCTTTGATGCACGGCACCGAATTGTCAGTGTACTTGTTGTCGAATGAACTCCCCTTAACTCGTGCATTTCAGATTACTAGGCATAATTGCTTTGACTACTACTCACTTTTCTCTGGTTGTACTATATTTTCCTATATTTCATGTCAATTCTAGGTGTTGCTATATTTGTTCACTATTAATATCGAGTGTTGAATAGAAGGTGCAGCATCCTGACATTTTCTTCCCTTGATAAGAAATGCGTTCATTTCAACGTGCTTAGTATTCTCCAGAGTTGACTTTTGATGTCGCACATGCGGATTGATATCATATTTCAATCTGTTGCAGCTCACTAAAATGTACTGCAAGTACCAAGAAACTGTTGATGCGTTACGACATGAGCAACTTGGAAGAAAGAATGTAGAAGGACTAATGCAACGGGTACTCACATTCTAATCTCGTCCTTTTCTTCTTTTTTTAAGTTGAATATGTCTCCTGAAAAGAGTTAGGATCATATGAGGAATAACAATTCTCATGAAAATGAGATCTATTTGAAATCAATATATATTTTGTATGTTAGTAAGGGTAAATATGTCAAGTAGTTATGAATTTCTGATAGGCATACATTTATAATGCGTAGCTATCTGTTTAAAATTCGTAGCAGTCATAGTGACTGTTACGCATTTTGTTTGCAATTGCTACATATTTTAGTCGTAAAGCGCCCCCAATTACAAACTACGAATTCTTATTTAGGAACTACGCATTTTAGTCATAGTGACTGTTACGAATTTTGTTTGAATTGCTACGCATTTTAGTCGGAAAGCACCCCCAATCCAAAACCCTGAATCTATGATTTGGAGATGAGTCGAGATTGCCGATTGAAGCAAGGCTGAAGTGTGCCATCAATTTTGTACAATTCGACGATTACGATTCGTCGAACAATGGGATTTTGATTTTCAGGAATATTAAGTGGACTAAATTACCCATAACTCGTATATTAATCGTCTAATTAGCATGGTTTTGAATTTTAATTAGACAATCCTAGCCGTGAATCAACTAAGATGAAGGAATGAGAATATTTCTCATTTCACATCATAATTGCACTTCTCACCCGAACCGCACTCTAGCTGAAAAATCAGCACCCACTCTGTGTCAATATGATCTGGACTATGCATTTGTGTTTACTGTCTGCCGGTCAACGTTTATATTTCAGTTGATCATTACCAGCATATGTAGTGCTTGCTTAATTACCCTTAAACATCAATGGAATGCACCATGTCAATGTGTATAGATATGTGAATACTATAGCTTTGCAAGTGGGTGAGGAGTTTAGATTCAGTTTGAGAATATTCTGCTACAAGATCTCTAGTTTATACTCGTCAATATGTTTATCATCACTTAAGAGACTAAGTGGTTGATCCCTTAACAGATACTTCAGGAGTTGGAAGAAAAAGCCGAAGCTATCCTGGATGAAAGAGGTATTAGTTACATTATAATTCAATTCACATATTTTTATCTTGGCGTAGAATTGAAAGTTCAAGGAATTCTTGCGGAGCTTCCCTTCACCCAATTTTGTCATGTTATAGCCATAGTCTGCCGGTTGATATATTGTGAACTAAAGTTAGTGGTTCACATAGAACGGTTGGCAAAAAAGAATTTTTTTGACGTGCCTGACAATAAACTACCTGGTCAACTTATTTAGGTTGTCTCACAATCCAGCTGGTTCTCTTTATCTTTGCTCCTGCCTGAGTCAATTTTAGTTATGGGATTTGTAATTTGTTAAATGGTGCCGTAAGTCACGATAAATAATCAGTTTTATTGCTATGTAGCTGAACATGAAAGAATATTGGATGCATATTCGGTGATCAATGAAAAACTGCAACACTCTCTTTCTGAAAAGTCTAATCTCGAAAAGGCCATTCAGGGTTTTCAGGTGTGTACATACTTTTTGAGTTTCAATTCCCTTGTTTTTTTGAGAGAGAGTAACCTCCAATGTCCTTGTTCCACTATTGCCATGTTTCAGGCAGAGTTAAGACGGAAAGAGCGTGATTATGCTGGTGCCCAGAGGGACATAGCTGACCTTCAGAATCAGGTTCCGCTTTATACAGTGTATTTACTCTCGGATGTGATGTGCATGTTTCTAGACTTGGGCATTTGATGCCTTAATAATCATCATATACGTTTAGCATTGATTATATCTATCCAATTCAAAATTTTACTATTGTCCCTTGTATGTTTCAGGTTACTCTGCTGCTCAAAGAATGCCTTGATGTCCAGATTCGTTGTGGTATCAGTGATTCCAGTAACTTGATAATTACTGATACTGATGTCAACACTGTATCTGATACTGAAGCAGCAGTATCTGAACGGCTTGTACGCACTTGTTGACGTCTTTTTTCTTCATTCATTTCTGGCTCATTATAATGAGACAGTGCTGACATTTAGTTTTCTAACAGCCGACATTCAACGACATAAATGGGCTGGTTGAACAAAATGTGAAGCTCCGTAGTCTTGTCCATAAATTCTCTGAAGAGGTTGAGAATAGAGAGATGGAAATGAAGGTTTGGAAATTAATGCCCGTCTTCGTTGCCTGGACTTTACACAGTATTCTAGCAAAATCTTGGTATAAAAGAAGAAAGCTATCATACTAATTTGGCCCCACTCTCAGGAGAAGTTTGAAGTAGAAATCAAAAAACATACAGACGAGGCTGCATCGAGGATAACTGCAGTTTTAGAAAGAGCACAAGAGCAGGCACAAATGATTGAATCCCTGCATAGTTCTGTAAGGCCTTTTTTACTTCTGATTTTTTGCTTTTGACATTATGCACCACAAGACCTTGGGAATAATCGGAGCAATTTGGTTCCCAGGTTGCCATGTACAAGAAGCTTTATGAAGAAGAACAAAAATGGCGTTTATCTTCCCAACCTGGTTCTGTTGTTCCAGGTTTGATCTTGACTGCAGCTGTAGTCAAAACAATAATTGGGATTGAAATGCAAATATAATGTATTGGAGGATGATAGGCAAGTTAGCTTGATGTACTTGACCATAAGCACATCAATGGACCTTTTGAGTTTAAGAAGTTAATCTAGACACCATAATTTGTTCTTATAGTAACGTTTACTGAGGCTGAAGCTAAATCTACAAGAACAGGACAAAAATTTCCAACTATTGAAGAAACTCGCTTGTCCTAATTAAGTTATTAGTATTATTTTATAGTTCGAAGTTTATTGAGTCGGCAGTTATGGGGTCATTGTTCTTGGTGGAACTTCCCTTTTTCTTCACAGCCATTTATCAATCACTTTTGTAATATATTTGCAGAGAAGCGAACCAATGAAGTTGTTATGATGTTTGAGGGTCCTCATGTTGCTTCAAGGCAGGCTCAAGAACAATCTGATGAACGTTTGAAACATCTTGAGGAAGAGCTTTCTAATATCAGGTAATCTTATGCTAAATAATTTCCTTCCAGCTGTACCACACTGTACATTATTGTAGAGGTTAGTTATCAAATTCAATACCGAGTGTAGGAGTATTTTTCAAAATTGAAATTCACACTATAAATGCTAGTGCTGTGGTAGACTATAAATGTACTTTCTTCACATGAAGACATGCATTGTGGAGCTTGTAAATCCAATCTTTTATTATCATTGTTGTCTTCAATACTTTCTTGTTGATATCGAGAAGGAGTGACCTTTTATCAACGAGGAACGATCGTGACAAGCTGGCATTAGAGGCTAATTTTGCACGAGAAAGGCTGGAAAGCTTCATGAAGGAATTTGAGCATAAGGTTTCTGTTGTATTACTCTCACATACTAGATGTAAAGTATGCTTATTCATATTATAATTTTCATGCATTGATAATTTGTCAGAGAGAGGAAAGCAATACTATTTTAGCTAGGAACATCGAGTTTTCGCAGATCATTGTTGACTACCAAAGAAAGATTCGTGAGAATTCTGATGCGTTGCATGCTGCTGAGGACTTGTCTAGAAAATTGACCATGGAGGTGATGAATTGTTGTTACAAGTTTTTGGGATTTATCTTCTTGTTACTGTCGGGATTATTTAGAAATTGAAGTACACACATTTGCTGTTGCAGGTGTCTATCCTTAAACATGAAAAAGAGATGCTTTCAAATGCTGAGAAAAGAGCATGCGAAGAAGTTCGTAGTTTATCAGAGAGAGTCCACCGCTTGCAGGTTTAGAGACACCATGGTTTGTTATTATTGTCTAACACACATAGTGCATTATCTTTCTTTTTTTTCCTTTTGCAGGCTAGTCTGGACACTATTCACAGTACAGAGGAAGTTCGTGAGGTAGCTTAATTTGTTTTATTTCAGGATCCGTAATCCCTCCTTTTGTTTAGATGTTTTATCTCACACTCTTTTTGAGAATTGCAGGAGGCTAGGATCTTAGAGATAAAAAAACGAGAAGAATACATAAAGAAGATTGAGGTTTGTTGATGTATCCATGCTAAACGGTCAATTCATATTGTGCATCTATTGATTAGTATCTGATGTTAATGTTTAAACTTAATTTGGAACTTTCATTCAAATTTTGTTGGAACCCAACGTGGGATGGCCGTGGCCCTGCCGGTAAATAAATTTTTTTAGGCATGGGCTCATCCATGACATATGCTCTATGCATCCGCACATTTGGTTTGCATGCTGTCTGTTTTTTTCATTCATTAAAGTTCCTTTAAGGGGAATAGGCTTAAGCCCAAAAGGCCGGAGGCCACTACACTAATTGCAACTTACTCAGTTGATACCCTACTTACACTCTATAACTCCAATTCATGTTTTCTGTTGTGAGTATCAACCTTTACCGCTCAACGATTTTCCCACGCAAATAATTGTTGGCTGCGTGAATTCTTTGCTCAGTATATAACGTTACATTTGGCAGAGAGAATGGGCTGAGGCCAAAAAGGAGCTACAAGAAGAACGGGATAATTCAAGGACTTTAACCCTTGCCCGTGAGGGAGGTGTAAATAATGCCCTGAGGCAGGTTGAAGAAATTGGCAAGCAATTATCGGATGCACTGCGTGCTGTTTCAGCTGCTGAGGCTAGAACAGCAGTTGCAGAGGTGATTTTTCTTTTTTACTTGTTAAAATATATAAGTTTCTTTCTTAGCTCTTCATCACTTTCATTATATATACTTTTAATCCTTGTTTGATGATAAAAATGTTGTCCAACATATTCCCTCGTTATAGACTTAAAGGTCAGTGAAATTATCATCAAGGTTCACACATTCTCAGTATGTTTACTCTTGTTTATTTATCTTTTTATGAGAGCTGCCTCCTTTTCCAAGTGAGCGGCTTGCTTTGTATTTTAAGAGCAACTGTGGGTATTTTTTTCCATTGTATTTCCCAAAATCTAAATAATATGTATTATATTTTAGTGTCCTTGTTCTGTTTTATTGTTTTATGTATTTATTTGTGTATTTTCGTTTGTTATTACAGTTTGCATTCCTCACTGTTCTTTGAATTAGTAATTTGCATGATTGGATGATTGGGCTGTGATTTGACTTTTTCTTTGTTACAACTGAAAGGAAACAAATGAAATTCACAGGGCGCATTTAATTATTTTTGGTTTTTTCTTTCCAGGCCAGATACCTGGACTTAGAGAAGAGGATGAGAACTACTGAAAATATGGTATTTTTTGTATTTGCTTGGCTCATTTTCCTAGCATCACGCCGTCTGTGTCTGAATTTTCAAGATATTGTACATTTGCAGGCAGCTGTTATCAGTACTAGTGGTGATCATCCAGCTTACTCTTCCGAGGTTGTATTTTATCCTCTTAACTGTCACTTGTAGCATTCAGGCTCAATATTCATGTGTTTTATCATTGTTCTTTCGTTTCGCTTATCTGTCTGCAGTTCTATCTGGCTACTATATTTTTCCATCTTAAGAGACAAATTCTCTGGGACATTTTCATATCCAAGAGCTTTGGCTTAAGATTGTTATCACAATCTGGGATCATATGATTATATTACTCAGTAAAAAGCTCGGGTGGTCTCCTAAGTGGACTAAGATGTCCCTAGTTTGTGTAGCCATAAAATGCAACTGTTCATTGTTACGCTTCTAAAGTGAAATGTGCTTTTGGGCGAATTGCAAGCACATATATTTTACACATAATGACATGTTGTTTTTGGAGTTTTAGGTTCATATTCTCATCATATTTTGTGTGATCTATACTTTTATTCTTTATTAATTCACAGGTTATAACAGATGCGCATTCTACCAAAGAGGAGATTGAGAAACTGAGGGAGGAAGTACAAGTTACGAAGGATCATATGATGCAGGTGTTGCTTGAATATATTATCTAACTATATTACTGATAGATTAGTACATTTTGTATTAAGTTTCAATGTAATATGTATTTAATGCAGTACAAGAGTATAGCTCAAGTGAATGAAGCTGCCCTAAAGCAGATGGAAGCTGCCCATGAAGAATATAAAACAGAGGTGAGGTGTTTTGAAAACAAACATTCACCAACAATTATGTTTTTGAGATTTCTCTCAAAGTAGATCTGCTGATTTTGCTAGGCCGAGAAACTGAAATGCTCCCTGGAAGCAGAAATCTCCTCACTTCGTGACAAAATATGTCAACTTGAAAATGAGTCTATTTTATTGTCTAAAGAAGCAGCTTCTGCATCATATGGAAAGGATGAGGCTCTTGAGTCTGCGATGGCAGAAATTTCAAGACTCAAACATGAATGTGCTGCGAAAACGTGGGTTTGATATACTTGTACTCTATTTGTGCTCATTTTGGGGATTTTGTGGTGGCAGTTCAATTAAATATTCCATAAATAAGAACTTAACTGTAGAAAACATACTCCCAGCATTATCTTAGTCTTTTTGTAATCTTGTATGTCAGCTATCAGTTTTCCCTCTACGCAATTAAAGTTACTTTGTACTATGTTGTGCGCATGTCCAGATATGAGATTGAGGAAATGAGAGTTAGAGTATCAGCTCTTAGTGAAGACTTGGAAAGGGAGCACCAGCGTTGGGCTACTGCACAAGCTAATTATGAAAGACAGGTATGACATGTTATTAGATAACAAGAATGGGATTCCAAGTTAAATGCTAAAATTGAATTTTGTCTTTTCTGAATCAAAAGGCTTTATATAAATAGCACGTGACAATCTTCGTCTTTGAATATAGTTCTCTTACATATGGGAAAATTGATTTGTAATTTTATTAGTAAACTAGTAGAAGAAGGGTTATAAGTAAATGTCTCTGAACGTCCCGTTACTAGCTCCTGTAGTTTTATCCTAATTCATGCCTCCTTTGCTGTTCCATTTGACAAGCAGTTTCTCTAGTTGCTGCTTGATCCTGTGTTTAAAACTTTGCATTGCATTGCATGGACGATTGCAATTCATTAACGGAAATCTGTGACAGATTAAGAAAAAATATTAAGTAAATCTATTTGGACCAGTCCACTATAATTTTGTAGAATCAAGCCATTAGAGGCCCTTGGAGTTATCTCTGGATTTCTATATTGAGATGGAGGGTGTCTCGACTTATGTTGCATATGTTACGTTTAAGTCTATGCAGCATTTTTCTGTGTTATGTTGCCGCTGCTTGCACACTTAGGCAGTCCACTATTGTTTTGTGCAGGTTATTTTGCAGTCAGAGACAATCCAGGAATTAACAAAAACCTCAAAAGCTCTATCATTATTACAGGAGGAAGCATCGGAGCTGCGAAGAGTATCAGATGCAGTTAAAAGTGAAAATGTAAGATCTATTTTTTACATATCGCTTTTAGTGTCCTCCTTACGCAGTACCTGAACATGTGAGCTGATAGTCTTTAAGTTCATGAATTTATATATCTGTTAGGGGTTTGGCATCATCTTTCAACAGTATAATAGCGCATATAGTTGATGTGGACTCCCAGACCGAAAATGTCGATCTGTTCTCCCATTCGATAGTTGTAAATATATCAAACGGCTACACACTTTGTGCAGAAAAATCTTATATAATGCTTCCAATTGTTCAGATAGTTGCAACACGATCTTCTTATATTTCCTGCATTCAAAACTTTTTTAGTTCGTCGTGTACATTTTTACTTTTTTAGTTATATAGTTGTACTTTCTTAGGCATTTTTTAGAAATTTGCGAAGGAATGGTGTAATGATACTTTTAAATACTGTACTGTATATTTACAGTTATTTGATAGATGTAAATTGGGTTACAGTTACCTTTTCAAAGGACATGCGACCTCTCCTGAACTGAGCTTAACCCTTTTAGCAAACTATTTAAACCTGGCCTGAAATTCGAGTGAACACTAATTATAGATTTGGTTATAGCTTATATCCCCTTATCCTTGCACTGGGTTGCACTTGTAGATTGAAATCAAGCGTACTTGGGAAGCTGAAAGGTTGGTCCTAGAGGGATTGAGGAATGAGGCTGAGAACAAGTACAATGAGATCAATGAACAGGTCAGAATTTGCTCATTACTCTCCATTTTCTGGTGAATGAAGTTAAAGGATTTACTCTTTGCCTCTGCTGATGCATATTACAGAACTCAGGATTTTTCTCTGTTAGGAAAGCCTTAGAAGGAAAAGATACATAATGCGCTGTGTGTCATTGATGCGATTTGCACCATATTGGATTGATTGTCTTGACTAAATCCTCAATCTTACTCTTAGTGTGTGATTATTTGCCAACTTCTGGTCTTGTATCAGAATTATTTGATATAAGTCATGCTGTTTGCAGCAATTGCCATGTTCCTTTTTATATACAAAAGTAAGTTCTCTTTCTGAGTTGATTTGTGTTTACCAGAACAAAATACTGCATAGCCGACTTGAGTCCTTACACATTCAACTGGCTGAACGAGATCGCAATTCTTCTCAAACGGCTGCTCAAAATTCTGATTCTGATACACTTGGTGATTCTGGATTGCAAAGTGTCGTGAACTATCTTCGACGATCTAAGGAGATTGTAAGTTCCGCTGACCTATTCTTAGTCATGTGATTAACAACTTACCTGTCTTCTGACGCAATTTTTATTTTGCCAGGCAGAGACAGAGATATCATTACTCAAACAAGAAAAACTCCGATTGCAATCTCAAGTATGTTTCTCGTTTTGTTGCATCCTCCAAGGCGCATCTCTTCAAAGTTACACACTAGTATGAAGAGGGCCCTAAACTCACGAATCATAATTTTATAATCAATTAAGTAGTTTTAATTTTTAAATGGCTAAAGTTTTTATTAGAACAATTATATGGCATCGGTGAAGGGATATATGACAGCGGTCCTTGTGCATCAGTAGTTCTGATTCATATCTCATGTCAGAAATCCTTATCTTCTTCACTGTGGTTTTAGTGCTTATTGTTCAAAACACAATGAAGATACTTTGATTGTGTTTATGTTCACATGTTCATTCGATAATACATGTCACACTTCAAATCCCTGTTTCGTGATTTTTCATTTTGACTATACATGTCTTTCTGTTTACATTGAATGTCCAGGAGAACATGCTAGATGAATTGTTACTGTTCTTAGTTTATTGCTTCTCTCATTGTCACACCTTTTCAGCTTGAAAGCGCTTTGAGTAGTGCGGAGGCTGCACGAGCATCTCTTCACGCTGAGCGCTCTAGCTCACGTGCAATGTTGTTAACTGAGGACGAAATCAAATCTCTGCAATTCCAGGTATGCTTACTGTTTATCCACTTCAATTGTCATAAGTCACACAGATATTTAGCACCGTCTTTCATTAGTCCTGTGAAAACTCAGTTAGATTTTAAGTATGGTGATAAATGCAATCAACATGCAGCAATTAGAAAAGATGGCCAAAGTAAGCTTAACCGTTTGAGTAATGTCTCTATGCATGCACATGCACTTGTTTGTTTTTTTCTGCGTATTATACGCCTTTCTGATCTGTATTATCATAATTTTCTACAATATTACATGATCATGTTTGTTGTCATCATAATAACAAACAGCTTGTTTTTTATATCAGGTGACGGAGATGAGTTTGCTTCGTGAAAGTAACATGCAACTAAGAGAAGAAAACAAGCACAACTTCGAGGAGTGTCAGGTCTGAATAAAATTTATTTCCCTAGTTGTTTACCAGATTTCCAAACCTGTACATGCGGCCTTGAAGTTGTAAGAATTCCCTATTGTTTTAGAAATTACGAGAAGCTGCTCAAAAGAATAAGTCTGACGTCGAGCATCTGCAAAGTTTGTTGAGGGATAAAGAGAGTGAGATTGAAGCCTGTAGAAGAGAAATTGAAGCATATAAGACAGAGAATGGTTTACTGGAGAAAAAAACTGCTGAGGTACTTATATTATATTTTGAGATTCTTTGTTCCATTGCCCTCTTATTTTTCACTCTGAAAAGAAAGTGACAGGGCTTCCTTTTTCCTTTTGATTTATGCTTTTGTATAGCTACTTCAGAGCTGCCTGAACATCGATGCCAATGAGTATAACCGTATGAAGGAAGAAGTTAAGCAAATGCAGGTGAACAACATTAGTCTTTTTGCAATATCGTCTCTGCGTTATATTCATACGCAGGAACAAGTGGCAATTCACAGGACAATGTTCAAGTTTGTTGTCAGTTGCATGATGTGTAATGGTTCATTTAGGTTCAACATCATACACAAAGGGATGAAAGCAAGAAACTTATGTGTGAGAAGCAGGATCTTATATCTAGGATGGAGCAAGAACTTGCCAATAGTACCGCATTACTAAAGGAGCGGGAGAACAAGATTAATGAAATGTCGCAAGCCGAGGTATTTCGAGTTCATGTGAATTGTTTTGTGAGAGAGACAAGACTTGTTATGGTTCGAACTTTACAGTGCCATTATCATTGATAGACGCTTTTTTAATTAAAGCTGGTCAGTGCCAGCGCCTTTACTATTAAAAAGTTTCAAAACGACCGCACTGTAGCTCGTACATAGACATTTTGTTCGTATGTGTTCCTGTTCGGTTTCCGTCTTTAGGTATATTCATATTCACATTCTATTGAACGTAACAAGGACAAATGGCAAATATTCTATGTGTGGTCTTTTTCTATGACGATTGACGTCAAGCATTATTCACTGAATTTGCTAGAAACTTTTGTGCATTGTGTGGCCTTACATAATTTATTGTTGGCCCTAAATGTGATTCTCTTGGTGTGCTTGAACTTTGGCAGTTTAACAATTTGCTGAAATGCAGGCTAGTGTCAAATCTGATTTGGAGAGGCAGAAGAAAAATGTAACGCTACTTAAGGTCTGAATAAACACTTATTTTTGAATGCAGCAATTTTTGCTATACCTAATGCAGTCTAGGGTCAAACCTGATAAATCTGTTTTTTCCCCAAATACAGCAACTTTTGCTATACCTAATTCATTTGTTTCTTTTTCTTTTCATTTTCTTGGAACCTCAGAGACGGAATGATATGTGCTTGAAGGAAAAGGAAGAGCTTAATAGGGCGAATGCAGCACTGCAGAAACAGTTATCTGAACAAAAAGGTAATTGCTTGACAATTATTTAACCGTTGTCTTTTTTGTTTTTTATAAATTATAGGGCCAATTAATATGGCTGGAAGCCTGTACACTCTTGAAGGGTCTCTTATTGAAGGCCCTTAGCTAGATAAAACTTATGCATTGCCTTAGTACCAGCCACTATTTAAACTTGTCCTATGGTATTCCTTCTAGGGAAAGGGTCAGTGGGAGATGTTACCATTGAGCAAGCTTTGAAAGAAAAGGAAGAAAAGGACACAAGGATTCAGGTTTGAGTATAAGCTTCTCTGTTTTTCTTTATTTTAGATTGTTTTTTTCTGATAGAAGTAATTTTTATTGATTAACGAAGAAGCGCAGAGCTTTGACCAAAATAATGTATGTTGTTGTGTTCTCATTTCGACTATAAATCTCATAAGATTTTAGAAAAAACTTTGGAGAGACAGCGAGAGGAAATAAGCAAAAGAAGAGAAGAGAGCCGGTCAGAGAAAACAAAACGTACAAAAATTGAGAAAGTTGTCTCGGATGCGACTAATCGTGCTAATCAGGTTTTTGTTTATTCTAATAGTATATTTGATTACATGTTGAGATCCTATTTCTTATAGTTACATTAACAAATGCGGGGTGCTGACTTCATTGCTTTATGTTTTTGTGGCGAACATGTAATGTTTTTGTATGTTGTGTGCTTAATGATTCACATCACTAGATCTTATTACTATATTCAGTAATTATTTATAAATCATTGTCTTCATTGCATTGTGAATTGTCTTGATGTAAGTTATGGAAATCTGTCAACCTATCACAGTTAACATCAAATTTCTCTTGGAGATTTTTTGTCATATTCGGTACTCTGTGAAACCTTTGGAGCTCGTTGATTCTTTTGATTTCAGGAAAAAACAAAATTTGTTGATGAATTGGAAAAGCACAAGCAGGCTTTGAGAAGTCTTCTACTAGAGGTTGAGAAGGCGAAACAAACCGCCAATTTTTCTGTGGAAGTATGTGCTAAAATAATGTTATACTACTTGTTTGGATCTTGGAAAATATGAGTGATGAAAGAAAACTTAGAGGAAGATGAATTTTTGTGCTTGGTTTATCATGGAAACTTAAAACAAAACAATTGATAACAATTCCTTCTTTCCTTCAAATTTTCTGTGCTCCGGACCGAGCATAAATGTTTCTGTTTTTCTATTATACTCTAACATGCTAGTCAAACTTGTTTCCTTGTAAAAGATTAGATTGATATTGGACAAGTAACAGTTTTATATATTTTTTCTAGTTTCTCTAATAATAAACCTCCATGATGTTCATCGGTTTCAGGGAAATGCCAGTTTGCAACTTCTTACTGCAAACACTTTAGATGACAGTGCGGCGTCATATTTAGGAACTTGCGATGACTTAGAGAAAATGACTCAATCGGTAATTGATGATCTTGGAGGTTCTCCCATACCAACTTCCACTGCTACTGTACCAACATCTTCAGGTCCTTCATCTAGCTGGCCTATACATACCCATGCAATTATTTTGTAATATGAATTTCTTTTGCAATGTTTAAGACTTTTATTTGGCTCCTCTATATTTATAGGTGCACCAGTTGCTGCTTCACTCCCCAGTGTTGTGACCCATCCTGGCCCGTCAACAATTCAATCGCCAATCCAAACAAATGAAGAGAAAGAAAGTAGAGTTACTATAACCAAACCCAGCAGCGAGGTCCGCAGGCCTAGTCGGAAGTTGATTCGTCCTAGACTCGTGAAACAAGAGGAGCCTCAAGGGGATGTGGAGATGGCGGAAGTTGATGGAACAAGTAGTGCACTAAATCAGGCAACAGTTAAGGATACAGAAACAAGGGTCATGTCTCCACCAACAGAACAGCCTGCACGCAAGAGACAGGCCACTTCTGTTTCCCAGCCTCCAGACGTGCCTGTTGCTTTGGGGGACGCTCCAGATGTCTCTATTCCCGCATCAAAGAAATTCAAAGCTTCTGATACCAATGTCGAATCTACTGGGGAGGCACTTGCTAATTTAGAAACTGACGATGTTACAGCTGCCACAGAGGAACAGTTTGACATAGCTCCTGATTTAACTCAGGATGCGACAGATGAAGTTGCTGATATTTTAAAAGACGATGATGCACTGGCCATTGAGGATGCGCAAGTGTTTGAGGAATCAAAAGAACACCTGCAGCAGGAAGACATTAGTCAAGTTGACAATGCCAGTGATTCGTACAATGTTACAGAGGGAACTGACAAACAGGATGAAACAGAGATGGCCATAGCTGATGATGTTGATAAAGATCGGGAAGAGATCCAACCACTGGCTGAAAGTGATAAAGAAGAAGGAGAGCTTGATTCAGATGGTGCTGATCCTGATGGCGGTGATATGTATAATCAAGGTAGCCCACTAATTGAGGAGGTGCAATCAGAGCCCTTAGAAAATGTCACGTCACCTATCGCAGAGTCACCTACAACAGAGGCGATCAATGAGGGTTTAACTGCTGCTTCAGAAGCTGACGATGATAATCCCAACGAGGCTATGGACAGAGGCACGGAGGGTCATGGTGGAAACGAGGTTGATGAAGGACCTAATAAATCAAGTGATGGCAATGATAATGAGCAGACTGCGATAGAAACCAATGTGGCCACCAGGACAAGTGCCGTAGGACGGGAGGCTATCCCCAAGGCTGACTCTAAGACGATAGTAGAGACTCAAGAAATGAAGCAGGCTGATGCACCGTCTGGGTCGACCACAATTAATTTGAGTGAGAGAGCTCGGATAATGGCTCAGAAAAGACAAGCTGGCATCTCCAGAGAAACCAATGTTGCCACCACTACAACTATGACTAGAGGCACAGGAAGAGTTGCGATGCGAGGACGAACCCTGCGTGGTCGCAGAGGCCGTGGACAGACACCACCTAGTGACCAAAGCAGAGACAATAACCCTTAGTAGATGCACCATCAACAATTTTATGCGAGAAGCGCTAATTGGTTTGTGTACTTTGATGCAAGAGTTAAATGAGATTGTTGGCATGTTGGAGATAAAGGACGTTCATAGTACAAGTCTTGGTTGAGTTGGCTGATTTTTGAGCTCGACATCAGTGTTGCTAAAATAGACTAGTCACTAGAGCCTCGTGTGGTTCAGTTTATGTGGCTGTATCTGATCGCTAGCGACTCATCATCAACTAAACTGTCTCAACAATATACGTTCTTGCTGTAGTTTTGATTTTATTTTTTATTTTGGAATTAAATTCGGTGTAGTTAATCTCCGTATCCAAATGAAAACAAGAAAAGAACTTAAAGCAGGCTGTGGTGACATATTATTAGTTTATTACTAATAAATAAACAGGGGGAAGCCGTCCCATGTTGTACATTCAAAAATATGTGATGTGACAATTAAGGAGATAAAAATGTTTAACACGTTTCCCCTCTAACTAGACACACAGACAGTCGCTACTAATGGGGCTCATCTAGTTCTTTTCCCTGTAACTGTGCTACCTGGATTAGCTTGTTGAGAGCTTGGTGGTTCTACCCGAGGCTGCTCCCTTGAAAAGGATTTTTGAGCTGCATCCATGGGGAGAAAATCTGGAATAACTAAGCTGCCATTAGCATCGCCATCTTTCTGAACTGGTTTTTTTATTTGTTGAAAGTACGTCTGAATTTGAAGGTCATCTTCAATCGATATTTCCCCTGTTAGAGTCTTGAACGCAAACTCTAAGCAAGGGTCCGACCAGGAATGCCATATGGGCTTTTGCTGCGATGTCTCTTGATCCTTGGAGGATCCTACTGTTTCTGGTAGGATGAATTGGTTAGGCAACCTTGATTTAGCCTCCCCTACTGAGTCCAGGATTACCTCTGGTTCATTTCCAACAAGTCGTTTTGAATGACAGTGTGTTTCGCCACTTTTCATTTCCTGTCTGGTTTTACTTTCATTGTTTCCTGCATTACCTCCAAGACTGTTGCTTTGGTCGAATTCTAATCCTCTCTCCGAATTACTTTTATCTAACAAACCTCTGCGCACATTGGACTGCTGACATGCTTGAGGAACTACAGAAGTCAAGACTGAAGCAGAAACTGAGAGAGTTTGATCTGTACAGGATCTTTTTCCCACTCCTCTGACAGATTTTCCACTGAAATCCTGTATGTCCCCTAGCTTTGGTTCAAGCCCAGCAAGACGATTAGAGAAACGACGACACAAATGGCTTTCTCTTTTATTCTCAGTATTGTGCGAGGAATTACTGCTTTTCTTCCTGATACTAACTGTATTTTCTTCTTTCAGAATGGGGTCAACTTCAGTCACCGACGGAGATTCATATCCAGTGTCTCGTACATCCATATTATCTACCTTTATCAAAACCAACGTCTTCTGATCTCTAGCTGACCTTTTAGCTGTAGGTGGCAGAAAATGGTCATTAGAACTCGAATTGGTCGCTGTTTCAGGCTCAAGTCTAGCCAGCCTTTTTGAAAACCGTCTTGGCGGTGCACTACTGCCCCTGTTAATACTGGTCGTATTTCCACAATGCATTTCAAACTCTCCATACGGAGTGTTGTCAGCTTTTAGCATTATGTCTGTGGAGGTGGAAGTACAACTGTTATTCAAATCGGATTGCTGCCTTCTTTTGGATCCTCTGGTTTGCACACTATTTACATGGCCATCAAACATAGACAAGCTCCTCGTGACATAACTTCCTCCACCTGCAAGCATCAAAATCTCTGGATAAGCAACTGTGAATAACATTTTAAATTATTCCTGCACTGCCATAGACATCATTGTTGTAACTAATTAATCTCTTCCAATCTGTTTAAAAACCACACCTGCAGCTTTTTCTGGACGAGTAGCTTCAGTAGATGGCTTCTGCGCTTTAGCTGTAGGTGTCTTCTGTTGAAATATACAAGTAAAAATGAATAATGATCCATACAATCAGGGTGAACCCAACATTAGAATGAAATATACAACCGATACAAGACAGCTGAAAATGTAAAACACAGTATTTTTGAGATGCTCCTCCATATTTGTATTTGAATTGTATTCAGGAAAGGACTATTGTATGAAAGTTCATGACTGAAATGAATTCACTATAGATTCATCATTTCCTCCAAGCATCTGGCACACTACATTTTGACACTTTTTACAAAAGACATATATCAACCTATATCTACCGACTTCCGAGTACTCTATTTATTGCTAGTCTAAGAGAAGGTAGTATGATTAATAACCATAAAGCTTGCAACTGAAAAAAGAAGATTAGGGAAGTTATTGTATTTAATGATGTGCAATCTATGTAACGTAAAAGTTAATGTGCTTGTGCTCATCAGGTACATACACTTTTAGAACTCGTGACAGTAGCTTTCTTAATCTCCCTGATCATACGACCCTTATTTTGCTTCTTAAGACATCTAAGTACTTCAGGCTTAGAGTAGCATTTGTGGCCAGTAGATTCGTCAATATAGATCTGCAGAAAGAACGCGTATAATTATTAAGAACATTTAACTATGTCAAACTGAGAAAGATGCCCAACAGCTGTTTTACTTAGTAAAAACAGCATGTGTTTCTTATTTCATCTGCCCACGTCAAAATGACGGCAAAGTCATGAAACATTGCTTACAAGGAATTCTGAGCGTACTAGTGTGTATAGGTGGAGCTTACCTTATATGCTTTTCCAATTTTTGGACCAGCTTCATATTGTCTGAATTCAGTGAGCCATCCCTTTGGCAGCCATCCTAAATGTGTGCTCACCCTCTGAGTGCCCTATAAAAGTTTGTGGATTTTACACATTAATGCAAACAGGAAAATATATGAAGGACACTTTGAAATATTACTTACATGCAGGTTTTCATTAATGGACCCGCTGCTGAGATTTCCGCTAGATGTTCGAGCCTTAATAGCTTTGCCACCGTTATATTTGATGTAACGGTATACCTCTTGCTTCGAATAGCATTTTTTTCCGGTTTTCAGGTCAGTGTAGTACTGCAGCAGATGAATCATACATCTTCAACTCCCGCAATAGTGATAAAATAGCATTACAATTCTCATGAATCATTCTGAGGTCAGTTCTCAGCTCAGTTCATATATCGTAACAAAGTCGCACATTAAAAGCAACGAAGTCAACTTTTCTTAACGTTATGAGCACAGATGAATGATCCATTTTAAGAACATTTTCACGTCTCAAATTTCCAAATTACTTCAAAGGGTAATATATCACCTTCCCGCGCTTTACCTAATCGTTATACTACACACCTAATGAAAGTAGAATGATAAAAGTATCTAACTAAATCAGTCACTAACCCATATATAGCACCTCTAATAGACAAACACAGTAAACATTTCTCAAATACCATTAGATCACCATGAAACACTATATACAAACAACAATCACTAAAATCCCTACCATTTCCCCCAAAAATCTCTTCATCAAATTCAACCCTATTCACCAGCATTTGGCGATACTAAACCCCACACAATCCCAAAATCAAACCGATCCAGTTCATGCAACTCCACAATCCGAACCCCCTCCCTCTAAATTCACTCACAATCAGCCAAATCGTTCATCCACAAACCCTAAAAACCTCCGAACAAGTAAAACCCAAATTCAAGCACAGACCTTAAGTTTGCGGCCACTGCTCGACACTTTGCAATCGGCCGTCCAACCTGCCGGAATTCCGTCCGGCGAATTCCGTGCAACCATTTCAAGATCGATCTGGCAGTTACGCCGATCGAGTCGCTGGAGCGATGCGATGGTCAGAAAAGTGTGTTTCTTTGATTGTGTTCTTACCAGAAACTGCAAATGCTTCTTCTTTTTTATTTATAGTAAGACAAGATATGATGCTGCCACGTGTTCATTCCATGTCATCAACCTGCCTAATTTTTGTTGAATATTTAATAATATTATAATTAATTAAAAGAAAAACATATTTTCGATTATCAAATACTTTTCAATTACAATATAAACGATTTTTTTTTTTTTTGGAAAGTACCTAAACTAAATGATGAATTAATACATTTTTCCAACCTAACAATTGTCAAAATTTCTAACTACAAAATACGAATTTTTGAACGTCGAGAGTTACATTGTAATAATTGTTAAATTTATCACACAAACTTAATTGACAACAGTAACAAGACCGTCTATGAGTGAAAAAAAATCAATTCTATTTTCGAATATTAAAGTTTATGACGAGACCGTCAGATATTTTTAAAATAAAATTTAACTACCTTCACATTCTTTATTTTTTTTTGATAGTGTCACAAAGGCTACAAAATACGAGTAAACTGTCACAAATGGCAGATCACTCAAGAAGGGCACGACCAAACATATAGTTCTAGTCGGACCGACTGTAGTGGCCGACACTAAAATAAACAAATAACGTACCGCGTGCCCTTCGTGAAAGAAACAGAAGATAAGCTCCTGAATCTAAAAACAACTCAGACCGTTAAAACGACTGAGAGATACAGCTCAGACCGGAAAAACCGGCTGAGATAAAACCTTAAAACTAAAACTAAACTAGACGGATCCTGCCCGAACAACTAACATAACAACAACAACAACACAACGAAAACAGAACACCTAAAACTAACAACAACCTTCTGGGTTATGCACCAATCTGCCCCTCTTTCAAACTCAAAACACACAAATGCCCCTCTTGAAACTCAAATAACTAGAATGCCTATTTTTTATGTTCTTGGTTTCTCCAAAACCAAGAATGTCAATTTGTAATATTCCCGGCCCTAAAACCGGGAATGTCAATTTTCAATATTTCCGGTTCCTCTCAAATCGGGAATATATCAAAACATGCCCTTCATTCGTCCACGTTTCGTCCACGCATGCCCTAAACCCGGCCACGTAATCCTTATTTATGTTCCCGGTATGAGAGAAATCGGGAATATTGAAAATTGACATTCCCGGTTTTGGAGAAATCGGTAATATTATAAAAAGGGGCATTCTGGTTATTTGAGTTTCAAGAGGGGCATTTGAGTGTTTTGAGTGTGAAAGAGGGGCAGATTGGAAACGAGCACCGGCGTGAACAGGAAAACGACCAGGAGGAGCCAAAGACATCGCCAGCCAAAGCCCACCAAACAGCAAAAGCCTCCTCCGATCCAAAGCTGCGCCGCCATCAAGAAGACTCCAAGCCACCAACCAGCCGACGCCTCCATCCCGACCACCCTCAGACCACCGTAGACCGCCCACCACAACCCCAGGCCGACGACACCCTCCAAACAGCCGAAGCCGACGACGGCAGGCAGAAGGAAAAGGAAGAGGACCGGTGGCAACGACACCCTCCAAACAGCCGAAGCCACCAACCAGCCGACGCCTCCATCCCGAACCCTCTGTCCCCTGGTGTTGTCAATTTAGCCGATTTGCTTTGCCCGCCGGCGGGGCAGGGTTCGATTAGGTGTTTTTGGGCCGGCGTCGTCGATTGGGATGGTAACTACCTTCACATTCAAAATTTTATTTTTATTTTTAATCCTTATTAGAAATTTTAATTGTTTGGATGCCTACTATAAGTACCTCTCGATCTCTCTCTACACAACGCAGCTCCTCTAACATAGAATCCTCTCTCGACCAAAACCTTGCTTTTCGTCGCAAGGTCGACAGTCCTCCGGCGTCGATTGAAGCTCTTCGGGTTATCTCAATTTCACAACTTTGACTCGGACGTGAATCCTTCACTTGACCTGATTCGAATCCGTCTCGTCTTGGACCGTGAATCCAATCCGCAAAGGTGAGGCCTAAGGGGGTGTGAAAGAGTCGCTGAATTTGTATTTGAAACTAGGGTTTCGATTTTGAAAGGAAATCGTAGTTGATCGATGCGTCAGATTATCAGTTTTTGAGTTAGGGTTTCAATGTTTCTATGTCCATGGGTAGATCCTGAATTAGGGGTTTTATTTAGATCGTATGTGAGCATGTAATATCAGTATGAGAGTGAGTTGATCAACGTGATTTAAAATCCCTGGTTAATAGAAGCTAGTGGTGAAAATGGGAGGTTGAAGAAAAAGTGTATTAACTGAGAATTTGTGCCTTTTGTGCATCTAATTAGTTGATGAACATAACAGTTGCCAAACTTAATTTCTACTAGAATTCCTGAAATGGGGGATTTGTACCTCTTACATATTGTGAATGCAATCCTGGCTTTTCTAGCTCTCACATATTGTGAATGTAATATCGCAAGAATAAGCGGAGTAGAAAGACATTTTCTTTCATCTAATTTTTTTTTTTGAAACAATTCTTTCATCTAAATTGATTGCTTTGCTATTTGCTTTTTCAGTCATGATTTCTTGTGTGTTGTATTCTCAATTTAATCATCATGTGATCTTGTTCGCATGCTGGGAACGTAGATATTAAACATCTGTTCATTCTTTGTCATTTTGGCTTTGCATTGTGTATCTAGTTAAACTTGGTTTTTGTAGTCTCGATCGTGATCCATGCCCGTTGATTTTTTCTTTGCAGATATTTCTATCTTGTGCCGAAAGTAACAATCAGTAGAATGGGTTCGTTAAAAGAAAGCTTGAATCAGTTTAAAAGGCAGCAAGAAAAATGTCAATCAATGCTTACTGGTATTGCTGCCAAAGCAGCACCCAAGAATGCACCAACCCGTAAATTCACCCCACCGGTTCCTTCAATACCAAAAAGTCAAGGTCCGCCATTGAAGTTTTCAAATGACACCGAGAGGCTTCAGCAAATCAACAACATACGCAAATCTTCTGTTGGACTTCAAATCAAGCGTGTGATAGACTTTCTCTATGAGGTACACTTTGTGTTTGAGTTTTCATTAGTGAAGCATTGAACTTGGTTTTATATGCGACTGCTAGTACCTTAGTGACGAGCCTCACTATTTCATGCTACAGGAATTCATCTTTTCATTATTTCTGCTAACTTCTATTTTCCGATAGTAGCCTAAAATATACCGGCGAGCGTGCGACGACAAAATAAAGGAACCTATGTTGCCCTGCATTTGCCACTGAGTATTAGTGACTAGTTGCTGTTTATACCTAGGGTTTCGTTTGTCTTGCTGGTGATTGACTGCAATGTGATTATCCTTTGGTGTGAACAAGACATAGTCCATTTTATATGGTTGTGGTCTTGTCAACTGATGGAATAATCTGATGATGTAGACCCGGAAAGCCTTGACGGCTGAAGAAATAAATGCAGAGACATATGTAGACATGAAAGCAAATAAAGCTGTCTTTGACAGTTTGAAGAATAACCCTAAAGTGCTTTACGATGGTACTTGCTTCTCATACAAGGTATCACAAGCTTTTGTCAAGATTGTGAATGTGTAAAAAGCATTCTCTTGTACTTAACTGTTTATTTGCTGTTTATCCATAGGCTAAGCATGAAGTGAAGGAAAAGAACGAGCTTCTCCGTTTAATAAGAACACATACAGAGGGTATTGCAGTTATCGATCTAAAGGATTCATATCCCAATGTGGAAGAGGACTTGCAGGTACATGTTGCAAACAATAGCTTATTATTATGTGAGCTTGCAAACCAAAGTGAATCTTCGGAATGATTACTAAACTTTATTATGCTTTCTACCCAAAGTTTACCTTCAAAATAACTAGCTATGGGTCTCAGAGTTGTTGTGGTCCATTTATATATTACGTACATGGAAACAAGATAACTATTTGAACCATACATCTTCACTGTTCGGATTAGTTTGATGGGTAGATAAAAACATCGCTATGTTATATTTTTCATATGGTATCTTTTGCTGAAATCCATTTTTATTTAACAATATTTGTGGCCAGGTGCTAAAAGCTGCTGGTGATATTTGGCTTTTGTGCGAAGACTCAAAGGAAGAAATTGCATATCCTAATGATCCCAGAGTAGTGATCAAACCCGATGATGATCTAAAAGTGTTTTTTCGAAGCATTGAACTTCCTCGAGATTTCCTCGACATCGAGAAGGATCTCGCAAAGAATGGCATGAAACCAGTGAGTAACACAGCACAAAGGCGAGCCAAGGCTCAGAACTCAGGATTGCCCGCAAAGCCCAAAACAAAGAAGAAGAAGCATGAGATCAGCAAGAGAACCAAGCTCACTAATGCTCACCTTCCGGAGCTTTTTCAGAATCTCAATAACAAATAAGATTTCACACTCGGGCAGGCCTTCCCAAATAGAAGTCTACTATCTATCTATCTTTCTTCAGGTTCATACTGAGTTACTGCATATTTTGACACACTCCTCCCCTGCTGAAGACGCTAGATTCTGACATGCAAACATCAGGGCTAGATGGCCTCTATAAAAACATACTGTGTTTATACAGAACTTATCTGTGTTAATTTGGAGAGGCTGACATTCCCTTATCTGCAGCCATAATTGAGTACTTAAAATATTGTAATATGCTCAATGATTTTAGAATAATGTGTCTTTTCAGTACAAACAGCTCTTTGCCTGTACCAATAACGTACTTCGTATTAAGAATGCGACTTGATTAGGTTGCCAGAGGTTCCTATGTTTTTAGCCAGCAACTTGTAAAGAAATCTTGAGAGGAATAGATACAATCCAACTAATTTTTGAGAACCTTTAATAAAAACTAAAGGTCATATAGGTGCCATAGACGAGTTCCTTTATTCTACAACAGATTAAATTCGTTCTACAATCTATGCATTACAAGTTCTGATATCACTACAATCATTGAAACCACCGGAGCATTATATGGTCGCTGCTAAAACCACACAGAAGTCATGTATTGTCGGCATCATCTTCAGAACCCATCAGCCTCTTCATCTCTTTAGCTGCCACTTATGTACAAATTATCCCCTGTTCCACACGCAATGCACCAGCATCCATGACATCTTTATCAGTGCAATGTGCTCCAAAAAGGAAGATGCCCAAAAAAAAAATCTCATTTACGTTTATTAACTAGTTTCATTCTTGACCCAATAGACATCTTACCACATGTTTCCAAGAGGTTGATTATTACTCGCTAGCAAAGTCTTCAAAGCTCAATCCTTCTGAAATGGTGTCCAACCTGTTGTTATCAACTGAAATCAAAGACAATTCTGAGTTGGGGTAAACTTGTTCAGTCCTCAATCACTCATGCCTAGTACGCGTGAACTCACCGTGATTTTCTCCCCCATCATTGGCATCCAGACTGTCAGCATCCGTTGTCAAATATGATGTCCTGGCATAAGTGTCCATGATATCTGTAGCAAACACACTATCTGGGTCAAACATTACGACTCGGAAAATTCAATTTGTAACCGCTTGTCGTAAGAAAACTCCTTTTTTTTTATAAAGAAAATCCCCTTTTATTAAAAGATGAAAAAGGAAAACAGAACACAGGACCAATATTGTCGTAAGAAAGGAAAACAGAACAAAGGAAAACAGAAAATCCCCTTGTCGTAAGAAAACTCCTCTAAACAAACTCGATAGAAAAACCAATATTGTACTAAGCGATCCTAGTCAGCCTACAAGACCCAAAATGCTAAACAAGACGAACATTTATGCCTAACTTGACTTAATAGCATATAACCTTAGGCTTAAAGGTGAACTTCAAAAATTCCACATGTCTATGACCTATATTCGCTTTCAGGGCTTTGAAAGAGCGAAATACCCATTTATGAATATTCTACAGTGCTGTGTGCATGAGAGAGAGAGAGAGAGAGAGAGAGAGAACCAGAAGCTTGAGCGAAATCAGCTGCAATATCAGAGAGGCTAAAATTCCGAGGAATTTGCCCGAGACGACCAAACATTTCTGCATCTAGATAATGTTCACCCAAGGATTGTGAGTTCATCTCTGAACCATTGAAAGAATTAACAGAGGCATTTGGAATGGTTGACCTCGTTTCTAAAACACTCCCGGAGTCGCTAAAAATAAACGGACTTCCTTGATAACTTGGTTCTGATTTGATCATGCCTCCATTAATCCCTTGCATGAGCCCCATGTTTGGGGTCTGCACTGGAAGCATGTTTGATGGAACATCCATCCTTCTTATATGAGCTGACATATCAACAGTAGCATGTACGGTTGAATGCAATGGCGAATTGCCATTGGTGAATGCATTTGATAAACCGGTGGCCATTGTTGGGACCATATTATTAGTCGGTGCTCCTGCGTGCTCGGAGGAATAACGCATTGCCCCCTGATGTACTGTCATGTCATACAAACAACAAAGTTAGAATGCAACGAACTCAACCATCATGTAAGGTGAATCGAAAAATTAGCATATTTGTGTTTGCATGTACAATCTTTTTAGAACAATAATGGAACTCACGGATTAACTGTTGACAGAGAACCTACTAAATATACAATAAAAAATGACAGATCTTCAAGTAAAATTAAAATGGAACATAGCTTGAAAATAAACATAAGATGAAAATTCGGTAATCAAACCCCCAATATATATGAAAAACATTTCAAGTACTTAGTTCATAATGATTCACAATCTCCGTATTATGAACTACCGGCCGTTTTAATGTCTACAATGAAGCAACTTTTAACGTGGGACATACCATGTAAACTAAGGAGTAAAAATTAAAATACTGGATAGAAGAATCTTACAAGTTGAGAGCTGAGAGACATTGGAGAGAGGACGTGAAGAAACTCCGGATGGGCAAATTTGGCGCATCATCTCCACCTGCTGCTCAAGCAATTTGTTGAAAACCATTATCTGCTGTTTGACAATGAGCCTCAAATGGTATGCCTTGAAAAATTCACGATTTTCCTCTACAAGCTTCTGCCAGACTGCCCAAAAAGGTTTTTTTTGTCATAAATGAGCAAGTCTGCCTTCTACGAATTAATATAAATACCAATAACGAAATAATTACATTGCATTTCCGACAACCAATTATAGCTACGCCTAAGAAATTCTCAACTCATGTGCAGATTTCACATGATGTTTTTATACATAAGTTCACCTTTCCACTGCAACATATCCTGTTTTTACAATTAATGTTTCCATACAACGAGGTTTTAAATATCAAGGAACTCCGAATCTGGAGCTGATGGAAAAGTTAACGTACACTCAACTGCACTTCCTATATAGGACATCTCAAATATAATGCTCAGACCACTGTCTCAAAGTTTTATAGGTCTGATATCAATTTTAGTTGTAATTTGTAAAAAAGCAAACAGGCCAGAGAGGCGTTATGCACAGCTCTGACAACAAACGCGATCTTTTACCTTTTGGATGGATAGATTGTTTTTTAGTAGATGCTAAGGGCAGCATATAGATTTGAGCATGAAGAAGACGATAATAAACACATACGAAGTCAATGAATGAAAACATCAAAAATACTTGAAAGGCTTTAGTGTTCGAAGACACAGGTTCAACAGAACACACACCTAATTCAGTAAAGCCGGGCTCTATTTTTGCCTGGTCCAATAGAGTTTTAACAACCTCATCTTGATCCATGTAGAGTTGAAGACATCGTTCGATAAGATTTTGCACCTGCAATCATATATAAATAATTCAGAAAGCTTCTGAGGTCTCTATTTACTTTTTAAGCTTTAAGTATCTAAACATGCCAAACAATGAAAATCCAGTACTCCGATGGTCACAAACAGTGGTGATAAATCCAGTTTCTAAACCATATTTAACTGTATAATTAAATCAATGTGTTGCTCATAAAGGTTAACATCAGTGAAACCTAGCATTATCAATGGCTGCAAGTTGTATGCCAATGCAACGAACATGTGGAAGCTATGAAACAACATTAAACACAAACAGTGGTCACATTCAGTGACGTGACTTGTGCTGAACAGGTTATAGTGTTATACTCTGTACCAGTTGAATATCTTGGCGAGAGACCCTTCTAACTTCTCCACTAGACATCTTTTGATATCCCAAGGATCGACAATTCAACTAAGTTGTCCGTTATTGATGATTCCCTTGTAAAGTTTAAGAAAAAATGACCTGCAGCTGCAAAGCCAAACAAATAGTTGCGGATCAAGACATGTCCTGAACAGTTATCATGAAGAAGAACAATAAAAAGGAGAAAAATGATGTAACAAGGCGAACAGAGGAAAAGGATCTGACGTAATAAATCTCATTGGTTGAGACTTGAGAATTAATATATAAAAACTAAGCCCTAACTCATCCAGTGGAATGAATTTAGTGCCTGGTATGATCGATTAATCCTCCAAAGTCCAGAATTTCATGTCTAAGTATTCAATATTTATTGTAGCAAGAACATGTCGAGGAAAACAAAAACAAACTAGGTCAGACAACATGTTCCAAGTAGCTGACTCTTTACTTTTACAATAGAATAACTATTCTATCATCACTTCCTTAAGTTCCACCATATCCACCCAAAATATTTGCATAATGATGCCTTGCGAAAAACATGCAAGAGCCAAGAATACAACCCATAAATTTGCCTAACACCAAATTAGTCCAATATTCGAATAACACATCAATATCAACCTTCTTTTGCAACTGAACTGACATTAACCCTATTAACTGGCCCATGTCCTTATCCAAAAATCATCCCATTTCACGCCACAAAACCCCAAATCACCAACCCCGCCAGTTAAGCTACTCACCCCACCAATCCAATCACTCTAACAACATCAAAATCTCCATCACCAACCCGCAAATTAAAAAAAAAACACCACAATCAAGAAAACCTCATAACGCCACAATCAAGAAAACCTCATAAAATCGCCCAAGAATCAGAGCTACCACTACATCAACAATAATCAGATGGTCAACATAAACACATCTAATATCAAAATTCAAAATCAAAAGACGAAAAAAAAAAAAGCAGAAAAAGGCAATGATCAAAACCAAACTCAATTTTCTCAGAAGAAAAAAGCATATTAGGGTTTTAGCAATTCAACTATTCACCTACAACCCTCATAATCACCGAACCTCAAAGATGACGGATCTTACAAATTGAGATAGACAACGAACGCCCCGTCGACGATTTCGGTGGGAGGAAGGTGGATCGCAGCTTCGTCGGCTTTCAACTCGAAAATGAAGTTGACAACAATTTATTTTGTCTTTTTGTAAAATTCCAAGGCCAAGAGGCTTTCGTGGAGTAACTTTTATCATTAAATAAAATATCAACTGTTTTTTTATTTAAGTATGACGATTCAATTTCAAAACAAAAAAGATGGTATTTGTTGACGATGAAAGTTGGGCATGACTGGGGGGCGGGGGCGTTTGTGGCTTGGATTTTGTGCTTGTTTCGGCCAGATATGGATTCAGGGTTTCATGTTCACTTCCAAATGATTGCCAGCGGCGATGGTCATCTTTTACATGAACGTTTGTTTCCGAGGGGGCATTTTGAGCGAGTTTTTTCTGTGTTTCTCAGAAACTTTTGTTTGTTTTTTGGGTGTATATTTGCGTTGTTTTCTTTCTCTCTAAGTGTGACTGAGTCCACTTAAGGGAGTCTTTTCCAGTCGAATTCGTTCAGACTGTTTTCCGTTTTGAGGGTTCCTTTTCGATTATGTCGTTTTTCGTGATCAGCTGGAGGGCTCACCATGAGGCGTGAGGCGAAGTGGCGAATGTTTCCAATTATTTATTTCGCAGGTTTATGTTGTTGGATATGTTCCCAGCTAGAGTTTTTCTCTAGCTATAAGTCCTCTGTAATCGTCATTGTAACTGTTTCAGCCAATTTATCAAAAAAATTCAAAACAAAAAAAATATGATAGAAAAAAATTAACACCAACTTTTTCTACATACTATTATTAAATATTTATAAATGGCCCGTTACGAAATATATAATTTTTCAAATAATTCATGTTTGATTTACTTCTATAGATAGCTAACTGACTGTATAAATTGCAAATAATTTCCATTTTAGCATAAATCTAAATTTGATTTCTCCGTGTGGCGAATTTCTAAATTAATTTTCTAAAATGGTCACATTCCCTTAGGTGATATTGCCAACGACGCCTAAGACATAATGCGCCGTTGCCAACAAGGCTTTAATCCTAGCCTCGTTTTTTACTCTATATAATACTGAGTCACGGACTTGTATGACAATTTTTTCTAGACGCTGTTATTAACAAGTGCCTAAATTGAAATATTTATCGATTTTCTCTCTCACGAAGACCTGAAGAGAAAATATCTCAACTTAACAGCGCCTAAAAGAAATTGTCACATGACTCAGCATTATATTAAGTAAAAAACGACACTAGGATTAAAGCGATGTTGGCATTTACAACGACACTTTATGTCTTAGGCGTCGTTGACAATAGCGCTTAAGGGAATGTGGCCATTTTGAGAAACCAATTTAGAAATTGACCACATGCGGAAATCAAATTGGAAATTTTTTCCCTTATATGCATCCCATTTATATTTTAGGGGTCCCTCATATCTTGTAAATGTTGTTATCAAGTAATAATGTCAAAAATTCATGTTTTATCCTATATGTACTTAGCAAAAAAAAAACCAAATTAAAAATTATATTACATCCCACGATCAAAGAGAATCCGGTGCAAATGACATATTAAAAAAAATGCAAATCAATCACAGTCCTTGACTTGATCATTTGGACGGATGAGATCAAGTCCCATATTAAATATCGTTTATAATTAATTTTTCGATGACGAATTAAATTATTTTATGACGAACTATGTCGTACATTTGTTACCAAAAATATGCTTTGTCCTTTTTTTCGATTGTCCCCAGAAAACATACAACTACAGGGAACAAAGTCCTTGAGTAGGAAAACTGGCCCACAAAGCAGAAGAAGCTTATCAGCCCACTTCGAATAGACCGATTTAGCGCTGGCCAGAGTGAGACAGCAGGAGACTACTCCTGAAACCTAAAGCTAACACCGAAAAAAAAACTAAAAGCTATACAAAGCGACTAACAGGTCGCCATCACGGCGACAAAAACAAGCTCAAAAAAGGCGTTAGAGCCGCACAAACGCCAGCGAGCCAAAACATCCACCAGATGCCACCCCCGTCAGGGCGTCGGAAACCCACGGCGCATCGACCCCTCCATATAACAGTCGTCCACAACCCAGTCCATCGCCGCCCACCACCATACAGTATGCACAGCCGCCACCGGAGACCGCGCCAGACCTTGTACGCTCCTCCGACCACCAAAACCGGACCACCCGCCACCTACCAGCAGCCCGGGTAGCACGGCGACAGCCGCCCGGAGACGAACCGGCCTGAGGCCACCATCCGCATGGAAATCCAACCGGAATGCGATGGGGAAGAGGGAAAGAGGCACGCGGACGACAACCACCACCGAGGAGAACGCCACAGAGGAAGGAAACGCCCAAGACGGACGCAGCAGCTGGCGAAATCGAAGAAAAAAAGTTGTCGACGGCTGAAAGCTTGGAGAGTTCTCTAGAGCGTTCGGGAGAGTCCTTGTACCTTATCTTTACTCATCCCACTATATTGTTACAAAATCAACCCATAAATAAATTTCTCTTTCAGAAGAGTCAGATCCTATTATTTAATATAAATTGAGTTAATATAATTTGATGTAGTTTTAATGAGATGTTTATTTATTTTTATGAATTTGATTATTTTCCTGTTAGATTTGGATATGGTACATGCAATAAAATTACTCATCCCACTATATTGTTACAAAATCAACCCATAAATAAATTTCTCTCTTCAGAAGAGTCAGATCCTATTATTTAATATAATTTGATGAGATGTTTATTTATTTTTATGGATTTGATTATTTTCCTGTTAGATTTGGATATGGTACATGCAATAAAATAGTATGAAAGTAAACAGCACTACCGTTTCGATCAAAACGACTCCGTTCTTTTATATATCAACTGAAACGACGTTTTTATTGAAACCTTCCACATCACAATTTTTACTAGAGTGGAAGTCGGAATCTCGCACACGGTTGGTTCATTAGTTGTCTTTTGTCGTTAAATTTTAGGGAAAAGTACATAAAGGGTACCTGAACTATCACCTAATTCCAATGTGTGGGCCGAACTATAAAAAGTTCCAAAGAATGGGCGAACTTTGGTTAGTCTTTCCAAAGAAGGGGCACGGTCAAACCTGAACTATCGCCTAATTCCAATGTGTGGGCCGAACTATAAAAAGTTCCAAAGAGGGGAAAACTTTGGTTAGTCTTTCCAAAGAAGGGCACGGTCAAAATTGAATTTTATAAAATTCAGATTTTGTACAAAATTCAAATTTATAAAATTCCGTAATTTTGTAGTAGGGATTAGGGAATATAAAATTCAATTTTGTAGTAGGGATTAGGGAATATAAAATTCAGATTTATAAAATTCCGTTATTCTTGTTTATTAATTTATATAAATAAATTTAAATTAATGTCTTGATTTTAAAAAAATGATAGTAGGAACATTTAATTCCTCTTACACATTTGTATTAATTTATAGGGAATATAAAATTCCTCTTACACATTTGTAGTAGGAAATGCTGAAAATATAAAATTCAGATTTATTTATATAAATTAATGTGCAAGAGGAATTAAATCTGAATTTTATATTCCCTACTACAAAATTGAATGTTATATTTCCTATAAATTGATACAAATGTGTAAGAGGATCGAATTAAATTTTCCTACTATCATTTTTTAAAATCAAAACATAAATTTATATTTATTTATATAAATTAATAAACAAGAATAACGGAGTTAACGACGCGTTTGACGGAGTTAACGGCGCGTTGGACGGAGTTAACGGCGCGTTGGACGGAATTGGACGGAGTTAACGGCGTGTTTGACCGTGCCCCTTCTTTGGAAAGACTAACCAAAGTTCGCCCCCTCTTTGGAACTTTTTATAGTTCGGCCCACACATTGGAATTAGGCGATAGTTCAGGTACCCTTTATGTACTTTTCCCTAAATTTTAAATAAGCTCTCTTGAGCATAATCTAAATTTGAATATAAACATTTGGAATCAAAGTTGAAGCCAACTCATTATTGGGTTATTATAAAGTACCCAACTTTTTATTTATTTCATATGACTTTTGATAGCAGCCACAAGTTGTGGTAACATGCTCTCTCTTATTTTATTTTATTTTATTTTATAAAAGATGTCACTCATTTAGCTTGGCAGGATGATCGATCCATCAGGGACAAAAGACAACCTTATAATTAGTCCCGCCAGGACAAGTGAAAGTGCTAGTTTGATCATCTTTAGGGTAGCTATACGCATCAGGGCACCTCTCCTTGAAAAATCTCGAATAGTTGGTCGGACCACAATTTCCTGAATTACAGCAATATTCATCCGTTTTAAACACGGTGCACGGATTGTTGCATCCACCCGGAGCACGTAATGGCCCCGGACATTGACCTTTGATATCAGCGGTACATTTTATTCCACGGGTGCACCCACCCGAAGTAGGGCTGAATTCCATCGGCACATTGAACCCATCCACCAAGGAGATGTCGAAAAAGTCCAAGTTACTGAATTGGTTTAGCGCGTATTCGGCTAGAGTGTTGGGAGGGGAGCCGAAGCCTTGGCAAGCTAGGAGCCCGCCGCAGTCACCGGTTTCGCACCGTCCTCGACCGGATGCATCAAAGTTGCATCCGGTTCGGGGCCAAATACGAGCTCCTGCAGTGCCGGGAGCCACATTTAACGTCCATGTCTGCCTTGGATTGAGTTGTCTGCCACCTCCCGGCTTTGCACCGGCCCAAACGGTATAGGGACAATTATTTGTAACGACAAACTGTGCAGCATTGGCGAAATTGACGATCCCAATGGCAAGTAGAAAAGCGGAGAAGACAAATGGTTTAAGATAATGATCCATTGCTGCTACTTGTGATGTTTTTAGGATGAAGATGCTAGGGATTTTATAGAGCCCGAGGGGACCATATTTTCCACAACTTCTGACTTTTCTCCCGTGCAAAGTCTCCAGTGCAAAGTCTCCAGTGCAAAGTAATGTTGATTTCTACTATGTATATATTCGTATTCCTGGATTTGATCATATTTTTGTATTTTATGTTGCGTAAAATGTACGATGACACACATGAGTGGCGTAAAAGGTTAAAACAAATTTACAAGACGCAGCGATTTTCAACCTGCGCGAGTGTGACTTGTGCTTATGTTTAGTCTATTAGCTAATCGTGTTACCATAGATTGTGTTGATGTTCGGATTAGTACTGACATGAGAGAATTTTCCACTTAAACTAAATTCTGTGCTGCCCTGTACTACGACATGGACCCTATTTTATTTATAGCAGGGCTCTTCAACTATTAATGCGTGTAGCTGACTTGCTTTCATTTTAGTCTTGCCATTTGTTACTTTCCCCAGCCGCCAAGCTTCTTTAATGGGCTCGGCCCGACTATCCTGGGCCTATATTTCACAAGCTAGACCAAAAATTAAAGACCTTGTTATTATTTATCAGATCGGTTGGGCTGGGCTTCGAGCCTTGGAGGTTGTCTTTTGTTTGTACGTAGTGATGTAACCAAAGTTATTAGAAACATTTATAATAATAATATAAAAAAAGTTATTGGAAGAAATAATGAATAAAAGAAGTTGGGCACTTTAATTAAATAAAGAGATCTCATGTGGGTTATTTTTATGGAATTTCTTTTACTTTTAACAATCAAAAACACACCACGAAAGTAATCCCATGTGAACCTAAACCCCAAATCAATCTTGACATCGCTCAACTAAAAATCACGAATATATATATAACTAAAAACTGGATTTCAAGATGACACGTGTACAATTTCATGGAAATCTCGGATATAACACGGAGGAGCATTTTAGTCATTCCACATAAGCCGGATTTCCGATCAGACTTAACAATGTCCGAGTTAAGTCCAATCAGACTTAACAATGTCCGAGTTAAGTCCAATAAG
The DNA here is from genome assembly GCA_033675395.1 of Rhodiola chrysanthemifolia. NCBI lineage: Eukaryota > Viridiplantae > Streptophyta > Magnoliopsida > Saxifragales > Crassulaceae > Rhodiola > Rhodiola chrysanthemifolia. The sequence goes on from CM066204.1 coordinate 19,706,074, forward strand.
ACTAATCAATGTCCGAGTTAAGTCCAATCAGACTAATCAATGTCCAAGTTAAGTCCGATCAGACTTAAATTGGTAATGATCAGAGTTAACTTGGTAATGATCATACTTAAATTGATAATGTCCAGACTTAAAAACTGACTCAAATACTGTCCAGACTTAACTTGGTACCGATAAGACTTAAATTAGTAATGTCCATACTTAAATTAGCAATTTACAAACTTAAAAACACACTTAAATTGATATTCAGACTTAAATTGGTAATGGTCAGACATAAATTGGTAATGTCCAAACTTAAATTTGTAATGATCAGACTTAACTTAGTAATGATCATACTTAAATTGATAATGTCCATACTTAAAAATAGACTAAAATACTATTCAGACTTAACTTGGTAATGATCATACTTAAATTAGTAATGTCCAAACTTAAATTAGTTATGTCCAAACTTAAATTAGTTATGTACAGACTTAAAAACACACTTAAATTGATATTCAGGCTTAATTTGGTAATGATCAGACTTAAATTGGTGATGTACATACTTAAATTGGTAATGATCAGACTTCACTTAGTAATGATCATACGTAAATTGATAATGCCCATAGTTAAAAACAGACTCAATATTGTCCAGACTTAAATTAATAATGATCAGACTTAAATTGGTAATGTTCATACTTTAAATTAGTAATTATCAGACTTAACTTGGTAATGATCAGACTTAAATTGATAATGTCGGACTTAAAACAGACTCAATACTGTCCAGACTTAAATCGATAATGATTAGACTTAAATTGGTAATGTCCAGACTTAAATTGATAATGTCCAGACTTAAAAATAGACTCAATACTGTCAAGACTTAAATTGGTAATGATCAGACTTAAATTGGTAATGTCCATACTTAAATTGGTAATGATCAAACTTAACTTGATAATGATCAGACTTAACTTGGAATGATCAGACTTAACTTGGTAATGATCAGAATTAAATTGATAATGTCCAGACTTACAAACATACTCAATAATGTGCAGACTTAAATTGGTAATGATTAGACATAAATTGGTAATGATCAGACTTTAACTGTGCAGACTTAAATTGGTAATGATCTGACTTAACTTGGTAATGATTAGATTTAACTTGGTAATGATCAAACTTAATTTGGTAATGATTAGACTTAAATTGATAATGTTCAGACTTAAAAACAGACTCAATACTGTCCATACTTAAATTGGTAATGATCAGACTGTCCAACTTAAATTTATAATGTCCAGACTTAAATTATTAATGTCTAGACTTAAAACACACTTAAATTGATATACAGCTTAAATTAGTAATGTCAACACTTCAAAACACACTTAAATTGATATCCAGACTTAAATTAGTAATGTCCACACATAAAAACACACTTAAATTGATATCCAGACTTAAATTGATAATGTACAGACTTAAATTGGTAATGCTCAACTTAAATTGGTAATGAATAGACTTACAAACAGACGTATACAATAATATCCAGACTTAACTTATGCCTCTGTTAAGTCTGGATAATTTTTAGGACGTTTATACCCTCGCATCTGTTATGTATTTTTAATTAAGTCCGGTTTAATTTTTATTTACAAAAAACTCCTCGAATTATGATTGGTCGAATGATACACATGTCAATATTTAATTGGATTCTTAGTTTTTATATATAGGGTTGAGATCCATGAGTAGTTTTTTTTGGTGAGAAATGAGAAATTATCTCATCCAACCATTATAATCAATGTACGGCCAGAATTGAAAGAGATTTGTACTAAAATTCGTAATTAATTTAGAATTAATTAGACCTAAAGGGCAAATTAGGAAAAAAAATAATCAAACAAACCGAAATCCTTATTCACTCGTGCATCTTCAACTCTCCTCGACGGCGACTCCGACCATCTTCAACTACGAATCGATCGACGAACGGCGACTCCGACCATCTTCAACTCTCCGTGACCATGGGTGGAGGGTCGCTCCAAGGAATCTGAATAAACCATGGAACCTTGAGAGTTTCTCGAGGCAGAGTGTTCACTTTCCAAACTTCCCATGCGACATAGCCCACTGGTTGTGTTCCCCACAATAGGCATTGGGGCGATTGATCTGGTCTTTAGGTGCGCAGATGATGGGAGAAGATTCTCTGACTTCATTAGAGGATGATCAAGCTTGGATGCACCTGCTACAGAAGATGACCCATCCAAGGGCGGTCCCGAAACAAGCACATAATCCAGGTCACTCGGCTCCCGTGAATCTCCAACTGGAGATATTATGATCAAGTTTATTGTTCATCATTTGTAGGGAGGCAACAATCGGATGTATAACCACATACTTGAATATATCAATTTTACAATAATGTGTATGTGAATTACATTCAGGATATTGTCTTTGTGCACCTCACTACAAATTGTAATGGTTATCCTATGAAAGTTGTTATTTCTTTGTAGTATTACTTCATACAGGGTAGTCTCATAATTCACAGTAAACTATGTAAAAGACTACGAATTATGTTAACTGGACAACGAATTATGTGTACAAGACAACAAATAATATGAAATAGACTACGAATTTTAACTAGAATGCTACGCATTATAAAAAGGGGCAAATGACGGGCTACGAATTTTAAATGACAGATTACAAATTTTAAGTAAAATGCTACACAATTTATATTTCAATGCAAACGTTGTTATTTCTTCATAGTATTACTTCATACAGGGTAGTCTCATAATTCACAATAAACTATGTAACAGACTACGAATTATGTTAACTGGACTACGAATTATGTGAACAAGATTACACATAATATGAACTAGACTACGAATTTTAACTAGAAAACTACGCATTATAAAAAAGGGTAAATGACGGGATACAAATTTTATATGACATATTACGAATTTTAATTAAAATGCTACGCAATTTAGATTGCATATTACAAATGTTGCGCATTACAAATGCTACGAATTTTAAATTTCTTCAAATTATTACAATGCTTTAGGATATCGTTCTAAATTTCCTGACACATCTATTAGCACCCTGGGTTCCTTGATGCTGATGTTGCCCGAGAGATGGCTTGCAGCAAAATGGGACGCTTGTTTGGGAGGGTGAGGTGCTTGAGGGACCCAAATGGCTTACACTGTTGTCTATATGGCCGAGGAATGACTTCATCCTACTACTCCCTGATTAACAAGACCACTGTCTTTGGTTTGAAAACTAAATTGGATGAAGCTCTTAGAACAGTTTTCAGAGTGATATTCACCAAAGAGAGAGCTGTATCTCTTAGTGGAATAATTGTTAACAATAACAGACTGGCAGCAGAAGAGAAGAACCATGAGATATAATTGAGTATGATTCTTCCGCCTGTTAAAGGAACGAACACCACAACTCCAAGGAATATCATGTTGCTGGCCAAAACCGTGAAAGCATTTTCGACTAAATGGAAAACAGGGCCCTGCATGCCGACAAGCTCGTCAAAAGGAACATCCTCAGCGCCATCAGCATCATCAAGACCATCAAACATTTGTTCAACATGAGCCTCCAGACGAGCAGCTTGCATTTCCCACCGAGCTGCAACATTTTCTGCATTCCTTCTAGTAAACTGACCAGCTCCCGTAATACCATGAGCGCCACCAGCATCCTCCCCATTTCCCTCACCCGCATCAATCCTATTAGGCTGAACAGCTCTCCTACCAACGCGGCCACCATTTCTATTAACTTCCTCGTCCCTGTCACCATCATGACCTCCAAGTTCTCTCAAATGCCTTCAGTAATCTCTTAGAGAAGTTGCTCCCAGAAAAATAAATACAATACTAGCGGATAGAAGAAACCATGAAGACAGTCTGTGAGAATCAACGTGGTTGTTATATGACTCAGAAACAACCTCTGCGCTTCACCAAAACTCCTCACAAAGGCCAACCTCCATATCCAGAATGTAATAAATAGTATAATGAGAATCCAAACCGTAAGCACAAGCCCAAGGCGTACAAAGAACTGCAGCACATGGCACACCCCATCCCAACCACAAACTCCTGAACAGGCAACCTAGCTGGAGCATTGTCCGCATAAACTGGCGAAAATGAAAAGGCATGCTTGCAAACCTCACACTGGCGGTTATTACTATGATTCAGCCACTGCAGGAGACAATCCTGATGCACATACTTAATAATCCCGCTACAAACACACGGATACCTCAACGGGTTCTTGACATCGCCAGGATTGCGGCAGATAGGGCACACGTCCTCATGATGAACCAAACATCAATAATCGCAGGAGAAATTACGAATTCATAATCAAACACTTCAATGTTCTCCACTTATTACCTGCGCAGAAGATCGCGGATTGAATCGTTGAATCAACGACGACTCCATTGTTCCGATTACGGCAGCTCCATTTCTACGCAGACGGTGGAAGGATATGTGCGAGAATTTGTGTTGCAAAGATGACTATTATGCCCTTAATACTTTATAAAACAAATTTATAGATTTAAATAAATAGGAATTATCTGATCCATTCATATCGAAATTGCAAGCTTTAGATTAATTCCCATTTCTCATATAATATAACACTTCTCATTTGATCCTAATCCTTTATATATAATTGAGATTTTTACTTGATCCGAAGTTCTTAAACTTTATTATAAAATACATTTTTCATCGAAATTAATTTTTTTTCCAAACTCACCCAATTTAATATTTACAGCAAATGTATAAGTAAAGTTTTAGTATTATACATTGATTTGGATCAAATACAAACCATAGTTATAAATAAAAATTAAAAATCCAATAAAATATTGACACGTGTATATTTCGACCAATCAGAATTCATCGCGTTCGGGGCGCTTTTTGTAAATAAAAAAATTAACGCGTACTTATTTAAAAATACATAAAAGATACGAGGGGTATAATTGTCCTAAAATTCGTTTTAAGCCTGATCATTACGGGTTTAAGTCAGATCATTTGGTTGCCGCGCGACCAGCCTTAACATTAGCGCCGCGCCCAACCTTAACATTAACTTGTTAATGTCTTAACTGGGCGCGGCGCGCGGCATGTCGTTTACTGTTCATCTGTCGACTAAAAACACAGAACATCACTTATGTCGACTGGGAGAGGGAAGACCGGCTATGACGACTGATCTTTGTCAAGTTTTAAGTCTGATCATAATAGTTTTAAGTCTGATCATTACTGGTTTAAGTCTGATCATTGTTTTTTAAGCCTGATCATTGTTTTTTAAGCCTGGTCATTGTTTTTTAAGTCTGATCGTTGTTGTTTTAAGTCTGATCATTGTTGTTTTAAGTCTGATCATTATTTTTTAAGTCTGATCATTGTTTTTTAAGTCTGATCATTGTTGTTTTAAGTCTGACCATTGTTGTTTTAAGGCCGATCATAACTGGTTTAAGTCTGATCATTGTTGTTTTAAGTCTGATCATTGTTGTTTTAAGTCTGATCATTGTTGTTTTAAGTCTGATCATTAATTTTTAAGTCTGATCATTACTAGTTTAAGTCTGATAATTGTTTTTTAAGTCTGATCATAATAGTTTTAAGTCTGATCATTACTGGTTTAAGTCTGATCATTGTTTTTTAAGTCTGATCATTGTTTTTTTAAGTCTGGTCATTGTTTTTTAAGTCTGATCATAATAGTTTTAACTTTTAAGTCTGATCAGAACTGGTTTAAGTCTGATCATTGTTTTTTAAGTCTGATCATTATTTTTTAAGTCTGGTCATTGTTTTGTAAGTCTGATCATTGTTGTTTTAAGTCTGATCATTGTTTTTTAAATCTGATCATTGTTGTTTAAAGTCTGATCATTGTTGTTTTAAGTCTGATCATTACTGGTTCAAGTCTGATCATTGTTTTTTAAACCTGATCATTGTTGTTTTAAGTCTGATCATTGTTGTTTTAAGTATGATCATTGTTGTTTTAAGTCTGACATTGTTTTTTAAGTCTGATCATTACTGGTTTAAGTCTGATCGTTGTTTTTTAAGTCTGGTCATAATAGTTTTAAGTCTGATCATTACTGGTTTAAGTCTGATCATTGTCTGTTTAAGTCTGATCATTGTTTTTTAAGTCTGATCATTAACAACTCGAGCACTAAATTGAAAATAAAATTATTAGCATATGTGGAATGACTATAATACCCCTCCCGTGTTTTGTTCGGAATTTCGACTAAATGAGACACGTATCAACTTGAAATTGAGTTTTTTGTTTTTATATATAAAGTAGGTTTGTACCTGAATCACACTCTTATACATTTACTGTAAATATTTAACTAGGTGAGTTTGGTATAAAAATTTAATTTCGAATGTATAATTAAAGTATTAGTATTGTTGTAAAAAAAAAGTAAAAATTATTATCGTAAAAATTTATTATTATTATTTATTTTTTAAAGGAAATTTTATTTAATGAAAAACAGAAACAAAATACAAGAAATCAAGACCAAACGAAATTTGTGTCTTTCTTTTTAGGACACGATCGAGCTGAAGACCGAGACACCTTTTTTTTCCGATGACGAGTTCTTTGTTGAATAACTATAATTGGCAATAGGGCGAGATTGACATAATCAACCTGGTCACCTGCTCATTATCACAATTATGAATCTTAATAACCTTTTTCCGGTTCCTCTATTATAATTTTTTTTATGGGATTAGGTGTTAGGGGTTAGAGAGACTTGAATCCGAACACTCATTGTACCGGATGAGAGCACCAACCACTAAACTACTCTACTTGGCCCCGATTCCACTATTATAATTTTTTTACAATAGCAAATGGTGAAGTTGGTGTTCTGTCATCCTCCATTACCACTCAATGCGATCCACTTAAATGTCGCCACGTGTAATATTACTTAAATTGAGCGCGGTACGTTTATTTCCCAAATTTAGCAACACATTATCACATTTGGACACCGACACGCGTCGTTTTTGGGAAGCACGAAGAAGGCGAGGTCGCTTTTGAATAAAATATAATAAATAAATATCTTGCTGAATAAAATATAATAAATAAATATCTGCTACCAGACCAAAACCAAAAGCTATTCATTGAAATTACGAAAATACCTTTCATCTCGCTCCTTCTTTCTTTTATCTTTTCTCTCCTCTCACTTCAGCATTCCACTATATCGTCCTCCTCCCCCCGCCGTCTATCTCTCTCAGTTTCTCCGGCCACGAAGCTCCACGTTCTCTTCTACAGACCAGGCTTGGACAGATTTGATCTCTTTCCATGGAGTTAGTGACATAGGGGCCGGAAACCACAATTTGTCGCTCGGTCAATCGGTTTTGTGGTTGTGTTTTCAGGTACGTCCGAAACCCTGACTGATCGTATAAAGTTTAAGTCGGAATAGAGATCAGGGTTAAGATTATAAAATGAGGTTTGTTGCTTTACGTTAGAAGTTAATTTTTTTTTTTTATGAATTGGATTAATTAATCCGAAGAGCGGATTGAAGAGGTGTGTAGATCTAGCGGATATGGCTGCGGAGATCCCGGCTGAGCATACGGGGGAGTCGGCAGCTGCTGGGGAGACTCAGAGAGCAGCGTTGCTGACTCCTTTTTTGACCAAGACTTATCAGCTAGTGGATGATCCAGCTGTGGATGATTTGATCTCGTGGAATGAGGATGGATCGGGTTTTATTATTTGGATGCCGGCCGAGTTTGCTAGAGATTTGCTTCCTAAGTATTTCAAGCATAATAATCTTTCCAGCTTTGTTCGCCAGTTGAATACATATGTAAGTTTAATTGGGTTTGAAGTTGTAGTGTTTTTTTTTTATGCATAGTTTTTTTATATTTGGGTTGGAAATGTGTAGGGATTTCGGAAGGTGGTTCCGGATAGATTTGAATTCGCCAATGATTTTTTCAAGAAAGGAGAGAAAGGGCTTCTCCATGATATACAGAGGAGGAAAATGACGATAGGGGTAACTTCATCAGCTGCTGAAGGTCCCTCGGTGGTGCAATCAATGCAGAGTTCACTGCCTAAGTCAGGTGATGATGAGCAGTCGACGACACCTGGAGGTTCGGCACAGCTGCAGGTGACAGATTCTACAACTACAACACCGGTAGTAGTGGTGGAAGAGAATGAGCTAGATGTGATGATGAGTCAGCAGGAGGAGACGAAATCCTCATCACCTGAGCTGGTGGAAGAGAATGAGCGGCTTGAACAGGAAAATCAGCAGATGACAAATGAGCTTAGTCACTTGAAAGGTCTCTGCAATAATATATTTTCGATGATGTCGAATTACGGGCCGTCAGGGCAACAAGATTTAGGGAATATGTCAGTGGAGTCTAAGCAACTGCAGTCAGGGATGGTTATAGAGGAGCAAGGAGGGAGTAGTGGAGGTGGTGGCAAGGAAGTTGAGGAGAAAACAAGTCCGAGGCTGTTTGGGGTATCGATTGGAGGAGCCAAACATCAGAAAATAAATGAAGAAGACAGAAGCAGCCGTAGGAGGAAGCACAGGGATGATGCTCAAACAAAGAATAACAATTATAGTAACAAGGCGCAGTCGGAGAGGAAACAAGAGCCAGGCCCATCCTAGCTGTGTACTGTAAATACTTCCATGGATGATTGTTCTAGTGTAGATATTGTGTGTTTGGCAATGGGAAGCAGCAGGAAGGATCCATGGCTTTGGCAACGCCTCAGTGGACAATTTGAAGCACTTGTCGCCTCATATACATCCAGATCACCATTGCTTGCCTGTACATGTTGATAGTTTGATTGCTAAGAATTATGTCGTTTTATTTTTTTTTTCCATTGTGGATTGAGCCCGAGGCTTTTCTTATTTGATACAGCTGGAGATGGTGCTGTTATTTTTGTCCAGAGTAGCCTTTTCGGTTGCTTGTGAATTTATTTGTCATTTTGGGAGTAAAGTGATTTGGATAAGCTTGAATGACAACAGACCATCATTTGAGTTTTTCTGAGAAATGCCCAAAATCAGTTTTAAATATTAGAAATGATCCACGCGAGTTTGTTCTTTCAAAAATAATTCATTTTTAACAAAATCGGATTCTCAGGAATCGATTTTCTGAGTTTTTCATAACACCGGATCCCCAGGATCCGATTTTCTGTATTTTTTATAATACCGGATCCCCAGGATCCAGTGTTATGTGCGCGTTCGAATGAGAGAACTCCACGTGTTGAGTTTGCACATAACCCCCGATCCTGGGGATCCGGTTTTGTTAAAAATACAGAAAACCGGATCCTGAAGATCCGGTGTTATGAAAAACTCAAAAAAACAGTTCCTAACAATCCGATTTTATTAAAAATAGGTCATTTTTAAAATAGCAAACTCGCGTGCGTCATTTCTAATATTTGAAACTTATTTTGGGTCATTTTAAAAAAAACTCCCATCATTTGTATTGTGTACTTTGTCTGACCATTAAATACTTTGAGACCAAAAAAAAAAAACATGACACCCCAACCATCCACTAATATATGAGAACAAAATAAAATCCAGTGCAAAGGTTATTTGAATATATAAGATTAAATCACATATGAAATTAAATCACGCATTAAATTTCATTTATGATTAATTTCTCGTTGACGAATTATAAATTATTCATGACAAATTATATCGTACTCGATGACGAATTATCACTCAATTTTGCCGAACTTTATATTTTGAGCCAGAAATATGCTTTGTATGATCTTTACTTAATGTATCAATCCAGTTTCTCTTTAATGACGAAAAGAAAATAATTACGGATGGATGTGGAATTTAGCTGCCCAATTTTATGACACCATTGCAATCATAGGCTAGGAGAAACTGAACATGCCCATCATACATGCATTTAGCTCGGAGAAATCTGATCTGGGTTTAGCTTGGACCCAGCTGTGTAAACTTGTTTGATGGACCGACATGCATCTCATCTCAGTGAGAGATCATACCCATTATTAGTACTTCAATATGAGACAAGAAGAAACTTGAATGAGCAGGCTAGCCGACCCTTTGAAACAGGTACCATGAATGGAAGGATTACCATCCAGCATATCTAATGTCAGATGTTGCTTTCTGAAGTTTCTTCTTCACTGATATGAAACTATATTGGCCCTTCTCACTCCAATGAAATGACCTGCCAGGTTCTTCTAATAGACCGTCGTCATACTCTGAAAAGTGATACGAGGTATCGAAAGTGCGTTAGCTGAGGTTCGATGACATCGAAGGTATTGAAACTGTGCAAACACTTATCTTATAATTAAAAGCATAGAGGAGCGCTTAAATGAGAATTCCTTTAAATTTCTAGAACTTGAGACTCCAATCTTCACCATCCAAAATGCAAGATGTATTTTTCAAAATGCATTTTGGTGGTGACACGTGTACCATGTGCATTTTCCAAAGATGCATTTAATGCAAAATCAAAGCCACCTTTTTTGACTTTGCTTTTTGGACATGTGTCAAGTGCAGATTCAAAGATGCATCATAATCTAATGGTGAGATTTGGGGTCTCAGGTTCTCGAATTTTTAAGGGTTCTCAATCGAGCGCTCCCCTAAAAGCAATTCTTGCCTAGGAAAAGAAAAAATAATACAGTGTGCATCCCGAAGAAGGAAACTGAACCTGATGACGAAGGAAGCTGATATTGTTTCTTTAAGAATTTGTTAGCTTCTTTATCTTTTTTATGGCACAATACTCTTATCAAGGTATGAGCATCATTCACATATACGTGGCCGTTTGTCGGGGAATCTACTCTTGTGGAAATGTTTTCACTGGCAGCCATCAACATCTGAACAACGGATTCAGTCTGCGAAGAAACAAACTTTTCAGCCACCATAGACAACTTGTAAAATGTCTTTTCTAAGTTGAGTTACCAGACCTGAAGAGAAAACAAGCTCAAAACATCGACAACAGATTCTGCTTCCAATTCAACTAAGGAACGAGGAAGTCCTTCACCATCAGCAACAAAGAAATCCTAGAGATCAGAAAAGTTTCAAGGAATGAGGTCATCAGGCAAGGGGTAGGAAATGTCTTTGAGATATAATCACCTTAAAAGCAGTAACAATAGAACATAACAGGGCCTAGTTTTTATTGGCTTTTGTGGTCGGTATTGCCGGCTAGTGTTAGCGTTAGTTTGTACATCCTTTTGATTAATGATATCACATCATTCTTTCAAAAAAAAATAGAACATAACAGGTCATTAAGCATTTGCTTAACTCGGTAACCACATTTGCTGATGCAAGCATTAAGCACTTCAAGCCTCTCATCATAATTTGCCAATTGTTTAATTCTTGAATCCATATTAGTTCCACTGAATAGAACAAACTTCCAACTCATGTCCCTAATTAACTGATGACAAACAAAAAAATTGGAAAAATGAATTCTTAATTGTACCTTTAATAATAGAAGATCCTGTTGCATCAAAGCAACATCCGAAATGGAAAATGCACGAGAAGGACCTCCATCTAATAATATAAACAGGAATCCCTCCTACAGTATAAATCTGTCAAAATCTGACAACATATTGTTATCATGAAAGGATAAATTACAAACCTACCATAGCTGCTTGGAAAATATTCATCACAACGCGGTCTCGCAAGGTATCATCGAGGACGCTGCAAACTTGATGAAGGATCTGTTTCATAAGCTCCCATGTTAATATTGCCATATACATGCAGCAGGGAAATCAAAGAAGTTCACCTAGTTAAGAGGTGCATTACTAGATTTTGTGTAGGCGAAAAGTATGCGTATCGTTTTATTTATAGCATGAAGGCGACACTAATAAAAAATTCTGGAAAAATGATTATCGAGCAGACAAATTATTAGCTTACAGTGTCAAAGCGAGCAAGAAAAGTTTCCAGCCGGGCATCTTCCACAGTCCCATGATATAAGCGACAAAGGAATGTATCCCTCAAATCCCAAAAGATAGCTCTTGCTCCTATTTAAAACTCCGTCAAGTATATCAAGGATTTCAACAACACTCAATCTGATATGTAACCAAGTACATACATACCAGACTAGCTATAATACCTTAGATAGTGTTAAATGATATATCTCTATTATGAAGTCAATGTCAGATCAGAACATAGATTTAGGCTTACCTCGTGCATATTTTTTTTTAAATGACACAACTAAGGAATCAGATGCCTTGGATCGCCAATTAGATTGTTTTTATACGTATCGCTGTCGTTATTTATGTTTGGTATCTGTTTATATATTACAGAATTTGATACTGTCTGTAACAGTCAGCTGCAAGGTCTATCCATCTACGCTTACCGGTGAAGTCGCATATTTTGCTGATTGCATAGCTTGCGGCCTCCTTAATGCTGTCAAATGTCACTGCAAATAATGCTTGAGTTGAATCTTTACTATTTGGCTGAGCCTCATCCACATCATTCCCTGAAGAATAAAAACAAAAGTTCAACACATAATGCATGATTAACAGTTTGATGTGCGCATGCATGCACATTGCACCCTGTGTGAACTTTAACTTCAGTCAATATGAAAGTCAAGGATGCTTTGATTTGACTGCTAGCTATTTTGTTTTTGCAATGAACTAGATGCAGCGGTCACTGATACCGAAATCAAAATACTATAATTTTTAACAATGTGTTATCTGCACAAAATAAATCCCCACATACTGCATTGCTTATCAGTAGATGTTTGAGCAAGGGACCAGGATTCTTCTAAGTTGGCTTCGAGAATAATAAGTTGTTTCTGAAGATACTGCACAACCATGTAAACAAAAACTATTTTAAAAAAAAGAAGATCAACTGAAAAATGGAGGGACACAGAAATGACGAAAAAATCAATGGCACCAACTAATTGATAGCAAAATAGACTAGGCAAGAAAAACAAATCAAAGGTTTGGGCCAAAATGCCCGCACAACATAAAAAGAGGACAAATTTGGTGTCGAGGAACCCACAGATGACTTGAGGCGCACTCGACTATACTTTTGTGTCTAGGGTGCAACTTTGACACCCATATTTCGTCTTCATTTTAGCTCGGGAAAAATTATCCTCAATTGCCCAAATATAAGCTTGTGAATCATGAGCATAAAAATACACCAGGACAACATAAGCATGTGCATTTGAGAGATGAGGAACCAGAGGGGATGAATAAACCTGAAGAGTGTTCAGTCGATTACAAAGTTTTGATATTATCAAATTATCTAACTTCTTTCTCATGCCAGGAGCCATTACATCACATTCCACCAGCTTCTTCTTCGTCATCGGGATGATTGATTCTTCATAACGAGTCAAAGGCGGGATTACAGGTCGCAAATGGTTTTTGTCAACTGCAGTTGATGGCATGAACAAAAGAAACATTGAATATTAAGAGTTCATAATACATGCAAGAAGTGATGTGAATCTTACAACAACATGCATGTGCACAAAAAGGTAACAGCAGGCAAAGGATTAGTCTGCCACCCTTAGCCTTGAACAAAATAGAAAAAACAAACGTCTTTACATGCAAATTGTGAGTGCGATTCTAGAGCTATGAAAACAATCTTACACTTCACAGCTTAAAGCTATATTCCTTTATGCCTTTTTAGTTTGGGCCAGATGTTCAATAACCAAACACATTTGCTGAAACTAGAGTGAGTGACTATTAGATTTAAGTTTCCCAACAACAAGTCAATGCAGGGCTTGCAGGCAATGGCTATTGTGATGCGTAAAAAAGACAGTGGTATGTAGTCCCAAATTGAAACTTTCAGGAACAGACTCCAACTCTAAAATTTCTCCCCTGAAATCTATTCTCTGACTATTGTCAGTGTATAATCTTGACTTTCCCTTGAGTATGATTTATAACTCAATGATGTCATCAGTAATGGACCCAGTGTGGAAGTGGTCATCTATACTTAAAAAAGAAGAAGCATTAACCCCCTGTGCAAAGACCAAAGGTGAGCTAATATATTACCTACTCATAAGAACAACAAGACGTATATCTGATTACTAGTGTGCTGAAGAAAAAGGACACTATTTATACGTTATACCTAACTGATCGACGCTCTTACGAATATACCCATCCAAGCTGTGGAAAATCACTGATATAAGAGCCTGCAAATGCGTGATGTCCAATGGAAGATTCATTTTGGACATCTGATCCACGGTCTGCAATAAGATTATAACAGAAAATCAATCTTACAGTAACTCTTATAATTTTGTTTAAGACATAAAGTCATGCTTTTACAACATTTTATCTCAGATGCAGCTGAACCACTATTACCATCAATATTAATACTTATGACATAAAAAAATGTATGATGTCAACCACATGAGTAGACTACTTCAGACAAAAGGCCAAATAAAACTTTCTTTGGGAGGAAGGTAACAAAACCCGAACAAGCTGCTTCGAAGTTGGAAGGAAGGTAACAATAACATAACCCAATTTATATTAGGATTTTGACTCGCACAGATCATTCATGACTTGCCTGTTGTGACTCTCGCATTTTGCGAGCATTATGTTTTCTTCAACAAATGTCTATGGCATCACTAGGTAAAGAAAATATCTAAGGTTATTATCTTAATGTGCGTTCAAAGTGGAGATGAACCGGATTGCATCCAACATACTTCTAATCATTTGAGATCTTTTTTCTAAAACTAATGAAACCCAGATTAAAGTGTCACTGCATAAAAAAACTGACACTATTATGTTTATAGATGGTGCCAATAGGTAATTCCTGAAATACTGTAGGCTATAGCACAGTGCACATAACTGAATCAATTGCATTATGAAGATAAAGAGTGAACCGAATGAATTCTAGGCGCTAGGGCATTGCACAAACCTCCTCTAAGATCCTAAATACTTCAACAATTGATGATGCCTGTTTCTGCTGAGATGATAAAGGTTCCCAAGTCTGCATGTACAACACAATTTGATTTTATTAAGAACTGCATATGCTCTATACCGCTAAGAACATGCGCCCATTGCCATGTTTGCTTAGATTTTCGTGTTTCATCAGTTTCTTAAAAATTCAATTATCTCTAGGCTGGTTCAGAGTAGTTTGATGTATGGTTTTTTATAGTTAGATATGTAAGAATACACTTCAGATATAATTATCTTTTAAAATCATATTTGACTAAGCTGAGAAACATCTTAGGATCTTTTTAAATGATGTGCTTATAAGAGGGTAGCCATTTTACATCCTGAAACAAACCTCAAGCTCCAAAGCCCGTGCAGTCCATTCCATAATGCGAACATGCTGAGTGATCATCCAATCAAGAACAATTGGCTTACAAACCACCTCAATCTGCAAAAAATAGGGTAGAAAATACGCAATTCAAAAGGTCAAATGTGGCAAAAATCATTAATGTCGCTACAACTTGAAAAAGATGAAGCCTTCAATAAAGCAAATGGTAAAGCTTGCAATGCAGCACTGCAGCATGAAAAATAGGTTGAAAGCCGTTAAGCCATACTAAAACACCCTGCATTCTTGCAAAGTTTAAACCTCGAGCGACACTAAATAAGACTCCTATGGACACTATTACGCATGCATTTCCGTGAGTCTATTAGAGTTCTCCCACTCACAAGCAGCTACACATATATGTCATGCAAGTACGCAACATACATCACATGAAGAATTAAAATGCAAGTAGATGAACATGCTTTTTAGACATTCAATGCGTTAAATACAGAACTGTATAACGCAGGTAAGTGCAATACGTTGGGGATGTCCAAGACTGTGCTTTGCTACCTGCAACCATTAGAGTACTAACCTGATAAAAGTACATGTTTTCTTCAAATGGGTGATGCAATCTGATCTCTTCAGCCACCGAACAGTATAAGGCAGCTAACTGACATTCCAACATATTAGCAACAGGAAGAACCGACCTAACATCCTCAGTAAGACACGATACATCCTTGAGGAATGGTTTCTATGCATAAAAGAGGGAGACTAGATTGTCAGGTCACAGGTGCTGACAAAACAGAACAGAGCACCAGAGCTGATATAAAGATGGAGGTACAAACCAGTTTTTCACCATAAAGTTGATGCAAGTGTAAGGCGGAGACTGCACCCGCTGCTGAATACCATTGACTTAGCACCGGTGAAAACACTTTAAACTCCGTCTCTGCAATCAATTTCACTTCTTTTGCAAGAATAACCAAAGGATGTGTCTTTCGAGCTTTGAATTCATAGTCAGCAGCCTTTTCTGCCTGCATAAGATTGATCTTTATACAACCGACCATCAAAGGATCCAATCGCAAAAATACAGTAAACTCACCCTTTCAAATGCAGACATAATGGACCTCTCGACATACAGTTTAACCTTTCTGTAAGCACCCTCATCAGAACATTTTCCATTTGGCATCTGCAAGTAAATACAGGTTTTTGTTAGTGAAATAGTAACCCAGAGATTTTCAATACACTCGAACAGAAATGGTAGATGTCTGAATGGTAGAATGATAACAAGAGACAAGATTTCACCAAATGATTGGCTGAAAAGTGAAATTAGTAACCTCAAGTTCAAAGCTGTTGTTTATGGTAAGCAAACCGACCGTAGATGCCAATTTCATGATTGTGCTAAAATTAAGAGGATTCTGGAGGAGACAGAAGAGTCAGTGGCGATATATATTGGTAGCAAACAACAATGACATGATAGACAAGAAAAAACCAAATTAAGACCAGCAATCGTTGTTACAAGCAAAAATTTGAAACAACTTGTACCTGACTAAAATGCAAGTGATAGTCTAACATTTTTTCATTGCACCAAATGCCTATCGAGAAGAGAATAGCATGCACTAAATTCAACTTCAGGTCAACGTTGTTGAAACCTTTTGAGCATAGCAGGCTATTTATGTATAGCATTTCTTTTCCATCTCCATCTTCAGCTGTTAGAACTTTGCGAAATTCTAGAATTGCATTTTCCAACATTTCTGGTTGATCTGTCTCGATAAACTTCCACAAAAAAGAAGCCATCAGACTCGATGGCTAAAACCAAAGTTGCATCTTAAGGCAGAAATTTGAATTTTCAATTGATGCAAAAAGTTCAAGCAAGCAGAGCTAAATGCTTTTGAATAACTACTAAAACCTTAATTATGTCCTCAGCCGTCTAGTAAAACACCGCCAATCTCATTCCTACAAGTCAAGCTTTAAATCAAACCAGTAAAAGCAAACAGTGACGCACATTGATATAAAATGAAAGAGGTTGGGTTGTAAATAATGATCATTTGGTCTTCTATCTGCATCTAATACATGTAGAATGAAAAGCAATAACTCTAGCAATGAGTAAGATAGTCTTTATCTAATAGATTACGAAACAGATCTGATATCATTAATTAGTAATTACCAAAATATGCATTTTAGTTTAAAATAAAGACATCATGCTTTAATGACAATATATATAGGGATTTGTACCTGCAAGAAAAGCACCCACCCATACAATGCACTATGAATCTTCTCAGTGATACCTAAAACAGGCCAAGTGACCCTGATCAGCTGAAGTATCTCCTCCACTTCCTGAAGTACAATGAAAGAGTGATTTTGAGCATCCATCGAGACCACATGCATGGTGGAATGTTAAACACGGCAGACAATAATGCTTAAACAACATAGAGCATTACTTCCAAAATTTGGGCATCATCGAGAATGTCAAACACAGCAGACAGTAACCTAATGTAGAGCCTCAGATTTATGTGATAGCAGGCAGCCCAGTAATATGTTTCACCGATCATGCCGAATTTCCCAGGCTTTGACGACAAGTTCAAATCCCATTTAATAATGGCAGAAAGTGCAGACTGTTCATTAGGTGTCTTAACAACGTCCCAACTCTGTATTATAATATTGCGCATTAGTGACTAATAACAAGTTAACAACTAACTCAGACAATTGAAAAAATATGGACTTTGGAAGAGTAGACTGACTACATTATCAGACAAGATTTTTGATATCGAGTTTTTGATTTCTGAAGACTCGGACACCATGTGGTCAGAAGAGAAACAGAATATTTCTTTCAGAACATTTGCCTGCGGAACACATTGAAGAGTTATCATATTTCACCAGCGTAAAGCATGAGTAGTCATGTAACTAAAGCAAAATGAAGTATTCGCGCTCTTGCTATCATATACTTAATTTTCCTGAGAGCACATCGAGAAAAATAACGAGATAAATACCTGTTTGTGATTCTTACAATTCATTTGATGAAAAATATTGGTTGGAATAAGTAGTTGTGACATGGTAACACTTCACATTGAGCATACCTTTCTGTTCTTCCATTGCACATAGGACTTCTCATTAAAGAAATCAGACCTAGAAATGCCACTAAGCAACTCCACAATGATTTGAGGAATGCTGAGTTGTCTACCCGAGGTCCTTGAATGATACATCAATCTTTTCCGAATGGAACCATCCAATCCTTCTGAAATCTATATAAAATAGATTAATAAAGGGTGGCGGATAGTTTTGAAATTAAAAGTAAGAAATCATCTTAGTAATTGAAGGTTGAAGACCACTACAGTTAAGAAAGTACAGCATGTTTATGCAACAATTCTAAAACAAAAGCGCAAGTATAAGGTGGAGGAAAGCATAATGAAAGATATCGCTACAATGAACAATTGAACATAACAATGATAGACATCATAAAATTTTGAAGTTACAGACCGACTGTACTTAAATCCAAAATCCCTGAGGAAAGATGCTAATTCATAAGGTCCAAATCCTTTGAGAACCACTAACTTTCCGAAGAACAAATCAGATTCATTTATTTACTTTAAAGCAATACCAGTACATTTTCATTGTTAGCTAGCGAAGCTCATTAAAAAACATATGAGTTGACATTCCTTACCTGCATTTGTACGCGAACAGTGTTGATGAGTCCCAAATGTTTTCCATGAGGCTGTGAACCTAAATGAACTCTCTCTTTCTTGCTTTTCAAACGGACAAGAAATTTGGAGGCCTTATCTTTTGTTTGATCTTCAGCTGGTTGAATGTCAGTACTAATAAAGCACATAGCCAAAAACAGTCACGCAACAATGGACAATTTAGTAGTTCTTTGAAACAGCCTAATAATGCCAACAAGAAGATTACCCGGAGTTCACAATGGATGCCAGCAATACTTCATAAGCAACTTCTCGTAAATCATCATCTGACAATCCTTCATATTTCCTAAAAGAATGCATCAGTTTGAAGAAATAAAGAAGCAGATGCCATTAGAAACAAAAGTGGGTCGTTTTGATGGTACTGACTGTATAATTGTGAACACATTTGCATATAGTATGTTAGGTCATTCTAGTAAACACAATGTGACCCAGTTGGTACCTGATCTGAGGAAAGGCAGCCCTATTACAGGGACTTCTTTAGGAATTGTGTCTAAATGTATATTAAATCCTTCCTTCTTGTTGACAAAGTTCTTGACAGCTGAAGTACTCCCTGAGCTAGAAAACCCTTGATGAGAAGAAGATTCTGATGCAGAACAGGGAGCTTTGTCTACTTTGAATGGAGGAGGGGCACGACGTGGAGGAGAACCAGCTTGATTTGGATTTGAAACAAGGAAATATGAATCGGCTAATCGAGATGCCATCTTTGAAAAAAATACATGTGTCAGTAATGCCATATGAATAAATTATATTATACTAGGAATTAATTAAGGAATCCAGCCAACAAGAAAACACTTCTTACTTCTTTTTAGAATACTGTCTAAGAAGTTCGAAATGGACTACATTTGAGTGCACTTCAGCGCATCGTTTCTTAAATAATGTATTCCGAATACGATACTCAACATTGTCGGTATCCACAAAATACGTTTTTAAATTTCACGCACGGGCGTTTGAGGAACAACAGATTAGAGTGAAGCACGCTCCCAAGTGTGATTGGCACGATGTGGGTTGCCTTCATTTGTTCAAATTTTAAAAACAGGGAAAAATGACTCCCAGTCAATAATCCAAAATTTTGATTGACCAAATAAAAAAGTAGTGTAAGTGCTTAAGTAGCTATCATTTGAACTGGGTTGGTTTCTGATTCTGAAGATATAAATTTAAATGCCAAAATACAGGATACCCAATACCCTAGAACCTGGGCACATAAAACAATCCATTGCACCTCATAGGGCATCAAGGATTTGCCGTTATTTTTACATTGGCAAGGCTTAAACAGCATCTTGCCAACAAGTCCTCTTGGCTTCCATCTTATATATAGACTAGCCACTAGCTGGACTTCAACCGCTATCGATAAATTTAAACCCAGAACCCATCCGAATGTAACCAGTACAAACTTGATTTTATTCATATTATCGTCAAATAAATGATATAGACTAATCAGAAGTCAAAACTGCTAATTTTGCACTTGCAACATTATGTTCTAATCAAGTATAGCAGGAGCACCTGACTAGAGGCTCAAGCATGGAAATAAGGACTGGGAACATCATCTCTCATGAGTTAATGAGTTTCTCAGGGGGGAGTAATTTAGAATCCATTTTAATGAAAATGCCAGTGTTACTCAACTTGTGCAGGCAAACAGCATTTGGAATTTATAAGTAAGCTAGCATCTTCTACTGCAATTTGCTTACAAAGGACAATCAATAAGCATACGAGCCAGTAAAAATACTAAACATTTATCATACCATCAGCGGAAAATCTGACAGGCCGTAGTACTTTGGTTCTGAAAGATCAACTTTTCCACCTGACAGAAATCAACACAACATCAGCTCCAAAGCTACCACTAATTAAGAAAATGAAACAAAACCGTCAAAGGGAAACAAGTCGTAAAGTCAACACTCACCTGCTTTAACACAGTCAATAACACTATCAACACTAAGCATGTCAACATTCACATCGTCCGAAATCACTTCAGCATCACCATCTGACGCGCGGATAGAGCCGGAGGCGGCGAGTAAGAACTCGAGAAGCTTCCGTCGATCGCGACGATAGAGCTGCAGCAACGAAGAAGACGAGACGGCGGTCGGATTGGAACTGGACTCCTCCATGGCGGTTTATCGTCGGCTGAGTCACGATTCGAGTGAGACGAGTTGATCGAACAGCGTGAACGAAGAACAGGTCTGCGTTGCGTTATCCGCCGGCAGCGACAGAGAGATGTGTCGTCGTGTTATGCCGAAACGTCTTTCATTGTTTACTCGAGGGGCGGCAAAAGCCTCTGATTGTAGACCAAAGTGCCCGAAGAGGCGACAAAAACCTTCCGTTTCAAAATCGGACCGAACTGACCGGTTCGACCACAAATCCGTCCAAATCAGCTTGTTAGGTCTAATTGCTTTCCGAGTCAAGCGTTTCAGAACAAAAACGCCGTCGGATAGTGAACAGCCAAATCATGCCGCACGACCTCTGGCAAGTTGATAAAACGATAGCGTTTCATAGAAATCCTTTCCAGAACATGGTAGAACGTATCAGAAGAAGGCTCCAAAACCTTCATTGAACTGAACTGAAACTTCCCATTTCATTTCAACAGAAAAATCACACTCGCTGATCGATTTGCCGGGAAATGGAGAGAACTGATCGGGAAGCGATCGAAGAATTCGTGGCTATAGCCGGCGTCTCAGAAGCCGTGGCTATTCAGAAACTTCAGGTACGTATGAATTCCAGTTCAATATCGATTCATGTCTCCTTCATAGATTATTTTTATGTAGTTTTGAGTAGTGGAGTTTTATTGGATCATTTCCGATACATCTTTCCCAGGTCATTTTCGTTTATTGCTATTGCATTTAATTATGGTAGCGTTGAATTATTTTGAGAAATGTTTTGTTTTGGCGGTTCGATTTTGCTTAATTGATTGATCAAATGTGCGAAGAGTTTGTTTGAGGTTTGTTGTTTTGAAATTTTGGTGTTCCGTTTGGATTTGATGCCAAGTAGTGATTATCGTTATTATTGATGTGGTAGTGTGATAGATTTGTCAGGAAAACTAAGGTTTTGCAATGTTTAGTTTGTATAGACTCTGTAATTTTGTTTCTAATTTTTTTTTTCAATGGTTAGGTTTTTTGTGATTGTAATTTGCGTACAGCTGATGTTGGTTTATAGTTGTGGTTTATGAAGAATTTAGTTTTGATGATTATTTTCATTTTCAGTTTTGAAGTTTTTTTTTTTAGGCTGTATTGAGACGGTTGGTTTGGAACTGAGTGTATTTTGTTTGCAACAGGAGCATGGCGGGGATCTGAACAGCGCAGTGGATGCTTATTTTGCTGAATCTAATGAGAACAAGTCTTTACTGTTTCCCTTTCCTTTCTGGTGCATTGGTATATTAGTTTGCTCTTCTGATTCTGTTTTTTCGTGGAATCTGCAGTGTGCCCGTGGTACATAATGTCAGTGAACCCCGACATGACCCCATGCAGTTTGATGAAATGGTTCCTATTGGACGACGTGAACCTGAGTTTTCGCTTCTATCTCCTACTGGACCTCTTGATCGTCTTTTTGGCACCAACAACCTTAGAAGCATATTTCGAGCACCCTCCTTTTTTCCAAGTCGAGAGATAGATGAGACCAACTTCCATAGAAGCATCTTTGATAGAATTCCATCTTTTCCCGGGCAGGAACCATTTGTTTCGCATCCAAGAGAGGTGAGGGAAATACCGATTGAGGTGAAGGATAGTAATGAATCATCGAGTAGGGATAGGCTTGCTCCTACCATAGTGGACGTGACAGGGACAGAGCATGATCATGGCCCAGAAATCCGTGGTACTGTAACAATGGAAGATGATGACTTTGCCTCTGAGAATGATATGCGGTGGCGATCTACCCAATTTGACTATGCATCTGACAATGTTGTACGTGCTCCATCTGCTGAAACTGTAAGTAGAGCTAACTTACTTCGAAGATGGATGTTTCTTAAGCAATCAAATATGACCACATATCGATAGACACACTGCTCAGCAACTTCACAATATACAGGATTATCTTGATGATGATATAGATGAGCAAATGCTCCTCGCTGCCCTTGAAGCCTCACGACGTGACACTGAAGAAAAACATTCTACCAAAAGTTATGAAACTGACATGGTATGGGAAAGCGGCATCCACTGGTGGAAGTGGCCTTGTTTATTTTAATTGTGCCTACCTGCTCCATAACTCATGTTGTTGGTGAATAACTGCTGATTATGCATGTTTGAATTAGGACTTGGATGATCCTGGTGCTGTTTTATTAGAACCTGGCTCCTATAATTCAACTGCAATCAAAGAGTCGCCCAAATGTTCAACCCTCCAAGGAAGGTAGTACAGCTCTCAAGATTAGAGCACTTGATAGGGATGTACAGAAACCATTTTATCTATACCTTATATGCAAGACTAACTATCACTATGAATGGTCAAGCCAACCTAGGTCGGACCCCGAAATTTCATTCATCCTTGAAGATGTTGAAGAGCGTCCTCTGGTTAGGCAGAAGACAAAGACCTTATCATCTGTGAAGACTCCTAAAGAAGCTTTAGAATGTGCTCCTCATAACTTTTCAAGCTCTACAGAAAGGGTAGGTAGCCAACATGCAATCAAAGAAGTATCTCTGCCTCAAGAACCATTACCAGATGAAAACAATGTCGTGAATATTCTTCTACGGATGCCTGATGGCCGTCGCCTTGGTCGCAGATTCCATACCACTGACAAACTAAAAGTAAGGGTTGTATGTCAAAAACACATATTGCAATTCATTGCCCATTGGGTGGTACTGGGTCATTTGTTGATACATCATTTTATTACTGTTCATATTTTCAGGTAGTCTTTGATTTCATTCAAATTTGTGGAGGAGTGCACCCTGAGAACTATAAATTGGTAAGCAGTTACATCTGAGCATTCTTGATTGACAGATTATCAAGGACAAGAACAATAATTTAAGAATCAGTCAAGTAATGAAATGGAAACTGGTTTTGTAGTATCAGTCAAGTAATATGTCACATTAATGGCTTCAAAGTTCAACACGTTATTTTGGTCTTTGCTATGTTTTGGTCATACCTAGGCTGCTCACGTTTATATAGCTGAACAAAGAAATGAGCTTATCCGTCACGCTAACATATTGTTCAGACTCTTAGTTGTTTTGCTTGGTTTGATTGTTTTTTTCCATTTCCTTATTATCACAGGCAGTGTCCTATCCACGGCGCACATTCAGTGAAGCAGATGGCTCATTGACGCTGCATGAAATAGGTCTGACAAACAAGCATGAGGCCTTATACTTGGAGCCTGTGTAACAATCCACAGGAAATAGTTTCTGCAGACATCAAAATCTTATGTGGTCATGTACAAAACAATTTTGTATCGCGGTTCTGTGACTTGAAGTTGCATGGTTGTTTGTGTCTTGATCTGGATTGTGGACCCATAATATTGTACGTGTTGAGTATCACAACGTTCATAAATCACAACAATAAATTGGTTGGTTCAGGCAATATACGACAATGTTTTCCCAACTTTGGGCATTTTTCGTGTTTCACCTACCGATGGTCAATGCATGAGAACAAGTGCAAGCGTATTAATGTTACAACAGATGTAGACTGTTGTTGTAATTCATGGTCGGAACATTTCATTGTTCTTTCCGAGCTTTGGATTTAACAGGCCTTGTCGGCTTGATAACATTCCCAAGAATGAGCACTAGAATGGGAATTATGGTTCCAATGTAGTACACACTGCCATAAGAGGCAATTGTCTCGTGTAAGCTCAATACCTGCAACAATATAATAAACATGGATGTTTTAAGACCTGCTTGGTTTAAAAACATAGGAGCAGATATAAAAAGAAGGGGGAGTTGATATGTTGCTGACCATGAAACCAACGCAAGAGTAGCTGAGAACCAGAACAGTGTATGTAAAATTTATGGCAGTTAACAGTGTCTTGACTGCACTAGAGGATGAAGCTTGCTGCCATCTATATATGGCTACAAAAGACAGATGCAAGTAATGTCAAAGCACATTCGAAAATATCCCACCTTCTGTGATTTATATCGGAAAGCTACTTATTAACAGATAGTGAGGAATGAAGTGGCTGCGTATGAAAAGCTAGAGTACAATACCTCTTGATCCAGCAATCATCAAAGCTGACTGAACAAAGAATATAATGTAGCCAGGATATAGCCCCTGAGTATGAAAAGGCGTCATATACAAAGAACAATTGTCAGCGCTGGTCGTCATGAAAATAATTCTTTATTGTTAACGAAGCAAAAAACTTCTTGTCGCAGAGATACAATGTAATTTCACTTATAGATGTGAGGTTACAAAACTGTGAAACCACGTGTAGTTAGTTCACGAATGCATATACATATTATGCCGCAGAAACATGCAAGTCCAAGCAAATGGATGAAAACATACTAATTACTAAATTTCTGTTTGTAATTCTACATTCTTGTAATAAGTCATCCAAAACTAAGAAGAACAGGACGGATTTATCCAAACGACTTACATGCCAAACAGCGCTAATAGTCTGTGTTGCCAGCAACTGGAAGAAACCAGCCTTTTTACCCTTCTGAACGAGCCTTTCATAAACATCTATATTAACCATGAGCACAAACATGCATGAGCATACAAGCATGCTACAGTTTATGAGATATTGATTCTAAATTAATATTTAACAGATGACAAAGAAAGTGATGTTTGTAAATGGACACTCACAGTAACGTAACCATGTGCTGACTTGGATGTTCCAGTACACAGGAACCTCCACTGCACTCTTCGCAAACTCAAGTCCAATGATGTCAACGTTCTTTGCCCTATCCCACTTTGGTTTTGGAGGAGTAGTATCTGACCACCCAGTGAAGCCAAACCCAGAAACAATAACAGATGCCTCCGAAATTGACCAGATAAAATAATATTTCCAGCGCGCTGTCAAGCCAGCCATGTACTGGTAACCAAGCTTCTTCCAGAAACTCTGTTGTTGATATTCAGGACTTGTGAACATCGACAAAGGAAAATGCGGAACCAAATATAAATACAGCCCCATGCATAGTGCAGCCTGTAAGAGAGCTCTGATGGTGGGCAAAATGGGTGATGGCAAGCTTTTTGAAGAAGCCCAAACCTATAACGAGCATAATACGAAAATGAGTTCTTGGAAAATAAAAATAAAATAGTCCACGCTCAAGAACACTTACCCCTTTCCCTTCGGTCCAATCAATATAGTCCTTTATCTCATAAACCGGTCCCGCAAAGTGAGTTCCACAACACAGGCAAAAACCAATATACTCAATTAAAGTTGGTAACTTCAACAACCTGTATTTTTTCTGTGCCTCACGCAGATCTTCCTCCTTCAATATTCCGTCATTGTAATTCATAGCACATGAAATGACTTTTAGCGTCAGCACCATTAAAGCTCCTGTGTAAATAGCAAGAATTGGAGGAAAAAATGACGTCGTGCACTCGTGCTGGAAGTTCATAGTTCCCTCAATCCCATATGCTTGTTTGAGTTTCAATATTTCTTACCGGTGGCGTCGATGCCGCCTTCTTTCCATGCATCCCCGCTCATGTAGTAGACATGGCTTTTATCATAAATCATATTAGATAATAAGTATGCGATCACTGTCCATTACTCCAAGTAATAATTAAACAGAAAAAAATCAACATGAAACAGCTGAATCCATTAAAATTTAGCAAAAGCAGGTGAAACAACATCCTAACTAGCCACCTACATCTTGTGTATCTTATACGCATTCAGTATCAAACGAAATGAAGCCTAAAATGCAACCCACCAATCTGAAAATTAATGCTGAAATTTCACAACTACCCATTTCATTTTCATCAACTGTCTGGGAGTTTCCTAACTTCACTTCTAATTAATCTTCAGAAGAAATCCTCACATCTCTCTCTACACTTGATCAGGCCAGACCTCAAGCAACTCCACTAGAACAATTAATCACCCAAAAACTTACTGAAAAAAAATCAAGCCCCAATCTCAATTTAGGTAAAAATGTCTAACACAAACCCCACCTCCATATCTACTAAATTTCGGTCTCAAAAACTTGTAAGAGAAAAATCGAGGGATCGAAATGAAAGAGACATACCATCCAATCAAGTAACCAAAGCCGATGAAGAAAGTGATGACTCCGCATCTCTTCCTATACAAAACCATCGAAGCGTAACCTAACAGCATCGGAACCAGAAAGTGAAGATTGGAGGAGAATCCAAAGGAAGCGTAGGAGAGGAGAGCGCCAGACAAGGCGGAGTAAGCGTGTTTGCCGAGTCGACTCGGGACGAATCGCCAAAGAAAACTGACTGGGATTGTAGCGAGAAAGCAGACGAGGAATCGGAAGACGGGGACGGAAACTCCTATTGCAGATGCCATGGATGGCATGTCTAGCAGCTCCATCGTGTCTGCTGACTCGAAGTCGGAATCGGGTCCGGCGCCGGCGAAGACTACGACGAGGCCAAGCTTTGGTTTGTACGAGGTTTAATTTTCGGGATCGTCTTATGTGGATTGAGGAGTTATGAAATTACGGAAGTGTCCTCTAGAAGAGGGGACGTGTTGATTGAGTTGTGGACTTCTGGTTGGCTTGATTTGGAGTTTGGACCTACTGTTCAATTGGTTTGATGAGTGACTCGTCCGTGCAATTGCATTTAATTGGTTTCTTCTTACCATATTTTTTTTTGTTACTTTTTTTTTAAGTGTTTTTGGTTTTTTTTATCATAGAAAAGTACTATGAGAGATATAAAAAAAATCATGCACCCGCATCATGATCTTTTTTATCATTGATTTGATCATTCCATTATTGTTTTCAATTTAAGTACCGAACAATCAATTCTTTTCAATTCCCCATCAAAAAAAAATTCTTTTCAATTCAAGTACCGAAATACAAAATTATTATTGTTAATTTAATATTTGAATGTTAAAAATATAAAAAAATCATACTATAATATTACATTATATATTTTTAATGATGAGTATTTTTAGTTCACTTATCACTAATAGTACGGTATTACTTATATAATAACTATTCATTTTAACAAATATTTTAATTGATATAAATATCTTTACTAAATTAAAAACTATTTATCCGTTAAATTCAAATAATTGAATTGAAACACACAACCCAAAAATAAATGCATGTAAATTTTTATTAAATGCATGCAAATTTAATTTAGTAGTTCGGGTTATGTTTTTGTAGTTTTCCATAATTTTAATAAAAATTTACATGCATTTAATAACCCGAACTACTCCATGAATTTACATGCATTAATTTTTTATTAAAATTATGGGAAAACTATAAAAACATAACCTGAACTACTAAATTAAATTTACATGCATTTATTTTTGGGTTGTGTGTTTCAATTCAATTATTTGAATTTAACGGATAAATAGTTTTTTTAATTAGAAACGTCGAACTAGCTACAAGCAGGACATTTCGCCCAAGAAGGGCACCACGCCCAAAAAGGGCACGACATAAAACTGGCCGACCGACCGAAGCAGCCGACACTATATAACCAGATACAAGACTACCATGCCCTTCAACAATACAAACCCCGGTTTGACCCGGCCTAAATTACCACCCGGTGTTACCCGGCCTACGCTATAACCCGGTTTTGTCCGGCCCCTGGTATTACCCGGCCTACGCTATAACCCGGTTTTACCCGGCCTATACTACAACCGGTTTTACCCGACAAACACGACAACCCGGTGTGACCCGGCCTACACTACAATCTGTACAGACAAACATGTACAAATAAAAAAAACAGCCTCGCCGTAGCCGAAACAACCTTCGTCCTCAATCCGCATCTTCGGCCTTGTTAGACCCCAAAAGCTTGCCACCACCGCCGGCGACTGGAGCTGCTCCACCACTACCGTAACAAATCGTGCCTTCCAACTCCACTCCCCCCAACAAGCGCGGCTGCCGGAGGCCCAGAATGAGCCGTCCAGCAACAACAACCACAATAATCGGGAGGAGAGAAGCGCGTAGCAGCGCCTAGTCCATGGCAAGGAAATGAGGAGACAAAGCGAAGCCAACACCCAAACAACCAACCACATAAATATGTACATGGCCACCACGACTGCGCCTTCCGGATCCGCAACCACCAAC
The DNA here is from genome assembly GCA_033675395.1 of Rhodiola chrysanthemifolia. Classification (NCBI taxonomy): domain Eukaryota; kingdom Viridiplantae; phylum Streptophyta; class Magnoliopsida; order Saxifragales; family Crassulaceae; genus Rhodiola; species Rhodiola chrysanthemifolia. Next base: position 19,734,906 of record CM066204.1, read on the forward strand.
ATCAGTTGCAAGTTCCGATGCCAACTCAACACTAGCTGCAGCCGGAGAGTGGCAGGCGGTGAGAAGGACATGGGAATCGCAACCGTGGAGGCAGCCAAAAAACCAGCGGAAACACCGACGGCAAGTGAACTGGACGACGCTAGAGGTTTCTGGAAAAAGATGAGAGACGCTGGAGGTTTCTGGAAAAAAACGAATAAATAGTTTTTAATTTAGTAAAGATATTTATATCAATTAAAATATTTGTTAAAATGAATAGTTATTATATAAGTAATACGGTACTATTAGTGAAAAATACTCATCATTAATAATATATAATGTAATATTGTATTATGATTTTTTAATATTCAAATATTAAATTAACAATAATAATTTTATGTTTCGGTACTTGAACTGATAGTTCAGTACTTAAATTGAAAACTTTTGATAGTTCAGTACTTGATTTGAAATGAGATAATAGTTCAGTACTTAAATTGAAACTTTTGATAGATCGGTACTTGATTTGAAATGACCTGGTAGTTCAGGTCATGTTTTTGTAGTTTTCCCAAAATTAAATTTGATCATGAGACGTGAGCCAATCGCAACGCGACACGTGTCCTGTGTAAGAAACAATACAATTTTTATTTTGATCTTGCAACGAATATATTTTCTAAATTACAAAGTAAAAAAATCAAAATAAATACCAATATTCATAATTTTTTGAGCTCTATAAAACGAGATACACTTTGATATATTTTTATTAATCTTAATATTTATGAGCTATATTTTATGTAGTGATGAGAGAATGATGATGAACTTTTTATTTGATCATGAGTGAGATGCATGTGATTGATTTGGTCATGATGACGATTAGATGAGAGAGAGAGAGAAAAGGATGAGAGAGAAGGATGACATGACTTTTTTGATCATGGTGGGGATGCTTATATACTATAAAAGCCATGCTAAAAAGGGATTAAGCCAAGAAGACTAAGGCTCACTAAGAGCATCCCCCACCATGCTTTTTTGGAGCTTAGAAAGTGAGCATGAGAGATGATCAAAAAAATCATGCACCCCCACCATGATTTTTTTTTATCATCAAAAAGATCATCACATGGTTTTTTTAAAAATGAGCATCTCATGCTCTTTTTTTGTGTTTTGAGCATGAGAATGAGCCAATCGCAACGCGACACGTGTCCTGTGTAAGAAACAGTACAGTTTTTATTTTGATCTTGCAACGAATATATCTTCTAAATTACAAATTAAAAAAAATCAAAATAAATATCAATATTCATAATTTTTTGAGCTCTATAAAACGAGATACAATTTGATATATTTTTATTAATCTTAACATTTATGAGCTATAATTTATGTAGTGATGAGAGAGATTGATGATAAACTTTTTTTTGGATCATGGTGGGGTGCATGTGATTGAAAAAATCATGAGAGATGATTAGATGAGAGAGAAAATGGATGAGAGAGATGGATGGTATGATTTTTTTGATCATGGTGGGATGCTCTAAGGGCATCTGCAGCGGTGCGTTTTTAGGACTCCTCGGGCTGATTTGGAGGACGTCCGCGTGTCTTTTGTGTGCATCGGTGGAGGCGAGGACGTTCTCCTGGAGATGGCCTGAGCGGACGTTCTGGATTTCGGTTAAGTTCGGTAATTCAAATGTTGGTCGTTCCTCAGCTTTGCCGTAACGCATCTGTCGTGGTGAAATCAGTCGATTTGAGGGAAGCAGTTTGCTGCTGAGGAGATTTCAATTCGCTCACGATCTCCTTCCAAACCCTCGGACAAAAAGGTCGCAACTTTGATCTAAAAATGGCCCCAAACCCGATGAAACCGGTGACCCATCTCGACATGAGACTTGGGTCGATGGGAAGAGGAGATTCATTGAAGGAAATGCTTACAAAGTCGATTCAGAAAGTGAGGAGGCGAAGCTGAAAGTGAAGTTTTATGTGCCGCCGTTCTTGCCTGTGATCCCTGTGGTTGGAGATTACTGGGTTTTGTATATTGATGAGGGGTATCGGTATGCTTTGGTTGGTCAACCTAGCGCAGGAATTGTCTCTGGGTATGTGGTTGATTATGTGTTCTTGGTGCTTTTTTGAGTCATTTTGTTTGTTGGATTGTTGAAGTTTGTTGCTTTGATTTTGATTCATGTTATGGTGTTTATCAGGTTATGAAAATGGATCAAGTTGTGGCTTTGATTTTGAAATATGTTTGGATCATCAATGATGATGTGAAGAATCAAGTTGTCCGATTTCAGTTTCGTTATTTAGGTTGTGTTCTGAGAAGGGGTTAATTTGAAGCTGGTCTGGCGGGCGAAGTGGTTGTTTGTATCTTGCCTAGGGTTGTAGGTTGTAACTGTGTTGTTCGTGTTATAGGTAGTAATCGAGGAATAAAAGGCTTGTTGCAACTTGCAAATGAATTGAATTAACATTAGTGTCTTGGATTCTCGGCGTAGCCGGGAACCATGTTATTGATTGTCAGTCAGGGATAGGCAGTTTTTTGTCACGGTGGCTGGTTAGAGTTGTATGGTAGCTGTTTATTTTTTCCGCTTTCTTTAGCTGAAGGACTAAGTGCAGGTATTTACAGCTATAAAATATAGGTCGTAAGACAGTAGAGTTATGTGGTAAACACTTGGGTACTCACTTGAATTGCTGAATAGTGTGATGCTCGTGTTACTTTGGGTCGGTTTGTAGATGATGGTTTATCTTCATTTTTCAAGCTTTTGTATTCAGGTAGTAAGTAATGTCTTTCTTTATTTCTTTCTTTCCAGTTCAACCATTAGTAAATATGCTTATTTGTGGCCTTATGGATAACTTATTTTGAAGTTTATGATCCTGCTTTGCCCTGTTGTTTCAGATCCTGTGCCGAGAAAACAATATGGACGATGAGATCTATAATAAGATGTTGGAGAAGGCCACTGAAGAAGGATATGTTGGAGATAAGTCAAGACCATGCTGTTGTTGAGAGTTGTCATTCAGTTGATGGAGATAAGCCAAGCTGTTGGTACAAATTGAACTCATCACCAAAATTGAATGGATTCATGATTCGAATGAAGGTAAGATTTGAGAAATATTTGCTTTGAAGTGGTGTGAGAACTTGATGATCAAATGGTCCAATTTTATACAGCTTTGATGGTTATCTAAAAATCTAAGAGTACACACGTGTAACGTTTCTACTCATCAAAAATCTTATCAAAAATCTCGACCAATAATTCACACAATCATTTGATATTTTTTTTTAAAAATATTTTTATTTTTTAATGAATAGTGCAAGGAAGTGCTCCACTTTGCACCGCTATATAAACAAGCCGTCTAGCATCTTCTGTTTGGAGGAATAGTGCGAGAAAGTGCTAGACGAGGAGGTGCTCCGGAGATAGCACCTCCTCGACGGGTGCATATGCCCTAAAGACTAAACGGCCCAAAAACTACGAGTTCACTTTGCCCTGAGATCTTGAAATTTAGGAAGAGATCGGCGACAGAACCCTAATTTCAAATTTCAAAATCCATCCGAGCGTTGGAGACTCTTCGTCATGCCGACCCTAGAGAGGCCGGAACATATACTGCTGCTACGACATCAACAATGGCGACTCCGCTGAGAGTAACGAAAATGGGAGAGGAGAGCGACGTGTTGGACTACGAGCAGGCGAGAGAGAAGAGAATCAAGGAAAACATGAAGAGAATGCGGAAGCATAGGTCGCTGCAGCTTAAATCGGCTAGCAAGCGGAAAGCCCTAGATTTTAAGAATACGCCTGTGCCACACAGATTGCAAAATGTTACCTATGTGGAAAGAAGGGTAAGCCGATCTCGGTGAGGGGCATGGTTGTCAAGTCGACAAGTCGAGTCGAGTCAGAAGGGTTATCACTAGTCGACTAGTCGTCGACTAGTCAACATATATAATTCATATATATAATATAAGAGGTGAAGGGGAAAATGTAAAATTTCAGAGAAAGTGTAATCAAAACTAAGGTTTTGTTGTTGTAGAGTATCATCAAAATAAAACATAAATGAAATACGGAATTAAATGTTTTCATCAAGCTCTATGTCTTCATTTGTCACTCGATTATTGCTCTCATCAGGGCGAGGAAGAACTGAGCGAAGAGAGTTTTAAATCTGACCTAGGTTTTTTTCTTCATATCGGGCCAAGTCGAGATCAAGTCGAGATCAAGTCGAGCCCAAGTCGACTAGTCGCTGTGTAAGTCGAGCAAGTCGATCGACTTTCCCACAAAAACCAAGTCGAAGTTTCAAGTCGGGCAAGGAAAAACGACTTGCTCGACTAGTCGCCGACTAGTCGAGCGACTTAACAACAATGGTGAGGGGAAAGTCGTGCCATCAATGCACTCATACCACTTGCAGGACAATTCTGTTTGTATATGAGATATGGGGGAGATTGCAAGTTTGGGTTACAAATCGGTCGCGCATTTTCAATTTCAAACTAGCCGTTCACAGAGACAGATGATGGGAATGATCCATAAACCGAAACTCCTTCAGCAATGGCACCTATTGCCAATGATTCTCCATTTATTACCGGTAATTTTCCTGACGATTTTGATACTGATAATTGCAGAATCCTAAGCCATACTGCGGAAAAGAAAGATGCTGAGGATGGTCACAGCGCGCACCAAACAAACAGTGGAGATAATGAGAAGAATTCACCTAAGGCAGAGGTTGAAGTTACTGATGACGACAAGCAGTACTAAATATTCACGTATGGTCTTAGCACTGAACATACACAGGTATGGAGATTGTAGAGAATGAGCATGAGAATTAAACCTGGAAACTCCTCTTCAAGGGACGAACGCAGATGTAGGCGACGGCTCTAATGAGAATAAACATCTGGCCATCAAGGGAATGCTTGCTCAGGAACATCTTAATATTAAACACTCCAGACAAAACTTCTACCGGGAAAAAGCGAATGTTGAACCAAAACCCAGATAGTATAGCTCACTTCTAGCATTTTTTGTCAGCAGAGAACATTTGGGCGTCTTGCTTGCCCAGCTAGCAACTCTGCTGAGTATTTTGGTATCTTTTTGCGGCTGTGATCCTCCAGTTTGTAGACGGCTATGGCAACTGACAGTTATCCTGCTTCAGTAGATTGGGTGTAAAAAGCATTCCAATGATTGATACCAACCAAATGGTTTGGGAAGGAACAGAAGAAATTAGGGTTTGGGAGAGAAGGAGATGAGAAGAGGAAACTGATTGATTCTGTTTTTATTTTCCTTACCTTGTACAGACTTGTTGAAAAATACTTTTTGAGTCCTCCCACTTCATAATATGTCAAACTGAAACAATCTCCCAATCAAAGAAGATGTTCGGTTATGCAAATATGAAATAACACTGATGGCAGGTCGACAGAAGAGTACCTGCTTCGACAGGAATATGTAACCCAACTGCAAGTCAAACAGGACAGTACCTGATTTGAAGAGAGATTATAACACGATCTTATCGCTGAAGTCGAATCTATTTGCTAGTCGCTTGCAGTGCAGAAGGAGAACAATACTCTTACAAGTGGATATATACGAATACGAGAATATGTGCGGTGGTGGAATAGACTCTCTACGTCACTATTGCAACACACTTGGTTGGGAATGAATCTCTATGCAACTTGTTATAGATATTTCTGTTTTTTCCCATTTCTGGCTGTAAAGACTTGCTCCACTATATTTTTTTATGGCTTTGTCGGATGAAAACCATTCACTTTCCCATCTGGTTTTCCTTTGTCTTCTTTTACTTTTGTCTCGAATGTCTTCTTCCTGGCTCTGGCTCTGGCTCTTCAGGTTTCAGCAACTTCGTTAAAAGCTATTTTTTTTTTGATGAGGAACTTGTTAAAGCTATTGGTTTAATGTGAGCTGTCCATTTCTTACTGACACAATCAAAACTAGATCTTTATATAAAAAGCAATTTCTAAAAGACGTCTCAGCCATTGAAACTAGATATTTATCTAAAAGGCAATTTCTAAAACACGTCATCCATTACCTTAACAAACTGAAAACACAGTCAAGATCAGGGGTGCACAAAACACGGCCCGGCCTCATAACTCGTCCCGGTCAATATCGAGTTTAATCTAATTCGGTATGATTTTCGGATCGAATTATTTGATTTTATAAGTAATATAAAAAATATTAGATTTTTTAAAAACATTCGAACTTACACCTTATCTGAATGAATGTGACTACTATATAAATTAATCTATTTGTTTTATAGTGCAATATCACATCACATATGAATAAGTAACTGGTTTGCAATGAAAAATAAAACCGTAATACTAAACTTTACATAATAAATTAGTGATTTAAGCTTATATTTTTAAAGTATTTATATCATGATAGATGACGTTGAATGTTTTATGCTTTTTATACATTTTAGTTTTAGGATCGAATTTGGATTCACATAATTGACCCGGTCTTTCGGGTCGGGTTAGGATTCAAATAAATGACCCGATCATTATTTCAGACCAAATTAGAAACGAGCACAATCCGTCCCACGCTCACCCCTAGTCTAGATTTCATCCCAAGAAAGAAGAGAGAGTTTACGTGAACCATAGAGAAGCGATCAAATGAGGCACCAAAATTAGAATGAGGCACGTGAGACACGATCTCAACCACACATCTAACCCCCCCGTGCATTTGTGGCGCGCCACGTGTCCAAATAGTAAACCCACTACCAATAGTAATGTGAACACAAATGGCGGCTCAACTCACGTGGCACAATGAGTGGCTCAGATCGTGTCTCACGTGCCTCATTCTATCAACCCTGCCTCAACCGAGTGCTCCCCTACCATATACTACCTCTAATTCCCAAGTGTAAGTGTTTCATTTAAATAGATGCTGTATATTGATGAATCAACACCCCCATCTTTTTTTATTTTTTTGTAATCATGTTTCTCTAATCTTCTTCCAAGTTTAATTTCCTGATTTCCATGTAAGGAAGACATTAAAAATAGGTGTTACAAACACAGTTATATAAATACACACTTACCGTATTATCAAAAAAAAATACACACTTACCATAAATATACATACAATATATGTTACTAATTAAAGATAAAACTAAAAACAGTATACCACAAATGGGCTTGGGTTACACCAATTCCTAAATGGTGTGAGAGTATCATCCCTCAGAATCTTTGTTCGTGTAATCTTTAAGAAGGACCCAACATCATGGAAGGAAAGCCACACAAAAATCCAGGTGGAGAAAATGACCTAACGAAGCAACCTGGCTGCTATTCAAAAATGAAGGCAAATAAAGATACCTTAGTCCCTTTGTATATCATTATTGAGCAAATTAGTATATATTAGTTTACAGTATATTAACATACCTGTCATTTGTCATCTTGTGCAGCTTATCTCCTATAGTTCCAACAGGTGGACGATGGCTGGCCACAAATCTGCTTGCATTCCACTTTAATCTCACGCGTTTAAATTTGCTCGTACACATCACACGCCGAAGCAAACATTACACCCTGTATGAAAGTACAACACTACTATAAATAAGCTCACATTTTCATCTTCTCTTTACGGCCACAGACCATCCAAACAACATAATAATCTCACTAACTCTATTAAATATCTTCATACCAAGTCAGAATCCAAGTCAAATCCCCACGACTTTCAGCGACGTTCTTTGGCTTATCCAAGTTCTCAAAAAGGAAAAAGAAACAGCTTCACTTCACTTCACTCAGCAGTTACTCACGTAAGTACGTATACTTTGTTTCCGACAGTCCAGGCTTTGTGAATCCTCTGTCATGAATGATTTCAGCCATTACTACTGTACTGGACCGACTGACATGGATGTTTTCAGCCACCACTCTGATCCATTACCACTGATCAGAGGACAATACTCGCCATCAACAACTGATCAGTTCGAAATTTCAACCATGTCGGACGGTAGGATTAGGAATAAAGCAATAAGCTACACTGAAGATGATATCATGCTGGCTTCGAGTCATCCCAAGAAGCCTACTGGGAGGAAGAAGTTTAAGGAAACAAGGCATCCTGTTTATCGAGGAGTTAGGAGGAGGAACTCAAACAGGTGGGTCTGTGAGGTCAGGGAACCCAATAAGAAAAACAGGATTTGGCTTGGCACTTATCCTACAGCTGAGATGGCTGCAAGAGCTCATGACGTAGCTGCACTTGCCCTTAGAGGACGTAAGGGTTGCCTCAATTTTGCAGACTCTGCATGGCGCTTGCCTGTGCCAGCTTCAACTGACCCAGAGGACATTCAGAGGGCAGCAGCAGAGGCAGCGGAAATGTTCAGGCCTGAAGAATTAGATGAAGAAAATCTTATTAACAAGGAGGGCGTGACTATCAGCATGGATGAAACTTCTGCTGGAGAAAACCAGAATGTCACCTACAATAATGAAGCTTTTACTGCAGACAATATGAATGAATCAAACTGGCAGGCTCAGTCTCAGCCTCAGGAAGGAACATCCTACTACCTCGACGAGGAGGCAGTTTTCGACATGCCTGGATTATTGAACAGCATGGCTGAAGGACTAATGCTCCCTCCACCATCTTATCAGTATGGTCAATTCACCTGGGACAATGTGGAAACCGACCCGGATATGAACCTATGGAACTTCTGAAAGTCAGCTCCAGCCTACAATATTCATAAGGTTAATTAGAACAATAAAAATAATCACTCTTAAGTAGTTTTTTTTGAAGTGAGTAGAACATTTGATATAGATGCTATTTTATCCATATCAAAATGATGTTACTACTCAACAAACGAGTCTGCTAGACAGATTCACTACTTTAGCACATGTTGTGCACAAAAGTTTTCAAGAGGAAATGCGAAGAAGAAACACAGCAAAAGCAATGACTAGCAAGAAATGTCGAGTTATCAAATGTCAGAGTACTAAGACACCATCCAGAGTCTAGAAAACAATAAACAACAGAGCATCAAATCGATCAGGTCAATTAAATGGAGGAAGATAACATCACAAGAAATTACGAAAAAGACACTAAATTTATTTTGCTAAGCATCCAAGCACAGCCGTGCCTTTCGGTACTGTATATGTATTTTCCTTCTGCAAATTTTTGCAAGCGAAAATTAACTCAGTAAAATTCTCACCACAGGTGACGTCACGATCATATCTACACCTACGCCGTGATCGATCTTCAAGGAAGAAGACAGAAAGTAACTTAACAACGAAAAACTGAACATAAAGAAAGCCTCAAACGTCGGAACAATCGGACGGCCCGAAATTTGAACACACAAACTGCAACTTTGAAGGACGATCGAGGTCGTCAACTGCAAAGGCGTACCTGTTTAATCCTTGCGGCGATCGGCGGCGATTGAGGAAAAAAAAGCGACTGAAGATGATGACGTAAGCAGAAAGGAAAGTGGAAGGAAAGGAGGGAACAGGGGAAGAGTAGGTGGTTTGAGATGATAATGTGTTCTGGAAAGTTCTAGAAAAGTCATCAGAGAGATTTAATGTCAAAACCAACAGCTGTCCGTAGCGATTGGGCCTTTGAGAGTAATGGGCTAAACCTTTAGATTTTGAGCCTTGGAGGTGAGCCGGACTGGACTGAGCTTGGGAGCAATACGGGACACGTGTCACGAAAAGAGCTCATCCGTCTTTTTTTTTTTTTTTTTTAAATCAAATCATAAAAACGATCTCACAATGTGTCAAAATCCACGTCATCATATTACAACAACCTTTTCCTTTTTCCCACTCTCGTAACGTCAAGATATTTTCCATTTCCAGGAAATTAAATGAAAAAAATAAAATAAAAAACACGCCAACAAAAAATCTCTCCAGCTCCCACTCCCACTCCCCAAATCGGATCACGCGTCTCCGTCGCTCAAATTCTCAGCCCTTATAAAAAAACAAAAGCCCTTTTCCATTCTCTCCGACCCCATTTCAATTATCTGCTTCCCAATCATCTTTCACCATCAAAGTTTTCATTTTTAATCTTCTGATTTAAATTATACTTGCCTTCACTCTGTAATCCACCGATCGGACCTACCCAGCACCCACCACCGAAATTCCCCTCTTTTTTTATTCGACATGCAGATGCAACTGACAAGTTTCAAGCGTTTCTGAAACTCCTCTCAGTTGCAGTAAGCTTGTAGCTGATTTTAGTGTGGAAGCGAGCTTCAAGAGAGATGAAGAGCGAGGAACTGTCCAGGTCCCTTTTTGGGATTTCGCTCACCTCTCGTCCAAAGTGGCAGCAATTTCTCATCTGCTCCGCCGGATTCTTCTTCGGCTACCTCGTTAATGGCGTCTGCGAGGTTGCAATCTTTTTCCTTTCTCTTTTTTTAATTATTCTTTTTATATTCAATTTTAAGTTTTGTGTTTTTTTTAATAAATATTTTAATTTTGTTCTGATATGTGGATTATTCATACTGGAGATTTTTGGGTTATGATTTAGAATTTATTTATTTCTTATTTTTCAGGAATATGTGTACAATAGACTGCAATTCAGGTCAGCAATCTGAATATCTTTTTATCCGCTTAAATGGAGAAATTTATGTGATTGTTAATGGTGATGAATTTCTGTATGGTTGCAGCTATGGTTGGTACTTCACATTTGTGCAAGGATTTGTGTATTTGCTGCTACTGTATTGTCAGGGCTTTACGACGAAACAGATGGTGAATCCTTGGAAAACGTACTGGAAATTATCTGCTGTTTTGATGGGTTCTCATGGTTTGACCAAAGGGTCCTTGGCATTTCTTAACTATCCGGCACAGCTCATGTTTAAATCCACCAAGGTGTGCCGCTTCTTCGTCTCAGTTTACAATTGTAGTTGCGTGTTAGGACTGTGCAAGATTGTGAATCATTGTGACAATTTTATGTCATGCGTGATTGTAATTGTGACTTGTGTGCGTAATTTTTATGGGCGTGAAGGTGCTGCCGGTGATGATAATGGGCGCTTTCATACCGGGTTTGAGGAGGAAGTACTCTTTACAGGAGTACATCTCTGCGGTGCTCCTAGTGGTCGGTTTGATACTATTCACGTTGGCGGATGCTCACACATCTCCAAACTTTAGTGTGCTTGGTGTGATAATGGTGTCGGGTGCTTTGGTTATGGACGCTTTCTTAGGAAATTTGCAAGAGGCTATATTTTCCATGAACCCAGATACGACTCAGGTGCGTCTTGTCATTTTCGTAGTTTCTGTTTATGCCATAATTGAAACTGACGGTCACTGCTATGATCCGTGTAGATGGAGATGTTGTTCTGCTCGACAGTGGTCGGGTTGCCTTTATTGATCCCTCCCATGGTCCTAACTGGAGAACTTTTTAAGGCATGGTCGTCGTGTTCTCAGGTATAATCCTGTAAGCCTGAGTCTATCCGATATTAAATAAAAGTACTGTTCAGCGATTGAGTCGGTGAACTCTGACTAACTTAAACCATGTGTTGTGTATTATATTTTTATGTCTCACTTTGACGGATCCACTTATTT